>CM057342.1:446621567-452298517 GCA_030015575.1 Agapanthus africanus | reverse complement strand
TTGCTGATTCTCAAGAAGAAGAAGCATGGTGATGCTTTCACTTCAGGTGTATTTGTAACTGAAAACTGTTTTTCATTAAACTCTGCATCTTGGGTATTAGATACGGTTCTGGTTCTCATATCTGCAATTGTATGCAGGGATTGAGAAACAGTAGAGTTTTGAAAACTGGAGACCATACTCTGCGGGTTGGAAATGGTTCCAATGTACATGCTGTATCCGTAGGAGAGTATCATCTGGGGTTGCCTTCGGGTTGTATATTGGTTTGAACCCGTGTTATTTTGTACCAAGCATATGTAATATAATATCCGTTTCTTTGTTAGACAATGAAGGATATCATTTTGTGTTGCAAATTAATGTTATGAACATTAACTTGAATCAAGAGTTGATTGGGTATGGTACATTAAATAACGGTATTTACGTCCTGAACCAACACACAGTTTTTAACATACAACATACTAATAAAAGAAAACTTTCAGATATAAATGAAGCTTTTCTTTGGCATTGTAGACTTGGTCATATTATGAAACAGGACTAAACAATCTACATAAAGATGGATATTTAAATCCGTTTGAATATAATTCTTATGCGACTTGCCAGTCTTGTATCAAAGTGTAAAATGACCAAAACTCCGTTTACTAGACACGGAGAAAGAGCTGTGGAACTCTTAAGCCTCATACATAGTGATGTATGCGGACCAATGTCTACACATGCACGAGGTGGTTTTACATATTTAATCACTTTTACTGATGATTTCTCAAGATTTGAACACGTGTTTTTGATAAAGCAAAAATCTGAAGCTTTCGAGAAATTCAAGGAGTACAAACTTGAAGTTGAAAAGCAAATAGGCTTGAGCATCAAGAAACTTCGATCAGATCGAGGTGGAGAGTACTTAAGTACAGAGTTTTCAGACTTCTTAAAAGAGAATGAGATTCTCTCTCAGCTCACTCCTCCTTACACACCACAGCACAACGGTGTGTCAGAACGGAGGAATTGTATCCTATTAGATATGGTACGATCCATGATGTATGATGCTGAGTTACCACTTTCCTTTTGGGGGGCATGCATTGGAGACAGCAATGTATCTGTTTAAACAGTGGTTCCAACCAAGACCGTGTCTACCACTCCATATGAGATATGGAGTGGAAAGAGACAATCTCTTAAAAGAGTTAGGATTTGGGGTTGTCCGGCTTTTGTTAAAAAGCAGAATCCAGACAAACTCGAGACACGATCGGTCATGAGTGTAAATTTGTGGGGTATCCAAAACATTCGTATGGATATCTATTCTACCCATAAGGAGGAACGAAAGGTGTTTGTTGCTCAGCATGCACATTTTGGAAAATGAAATCTTTACAGACAGTGCTGATGGTAATGCGGTAGAACTAGAAGAGGTTATGGAGACACAAATTACTCAGGATGAATTGGTTGAAACTGAAGTTGAGTAGAACTTCAAGAACCTCAGCCGCTCCGGAGATCTAGTAGAACTTCTCACCCACCAGAGAGATACTTTGGGTTTCTCATGATGGTGATAGAGAAGATTGCATCATGGATGATGATGATGTTGGAGATAGTGCCCTCAGAGTCAATTATTGGATCACAGGCACGTGATTGCAATGATTGAGGGGAGGACCTATCCGGTAGAACAGTCTTAATCGAGATGATAGTATGCTATCTGGTTTACCTTTATCATCGTGTACTGCTTTAGGTGGACCTGACAGGTCGCTATTGCACGATTGATAGAGCCCCTAGGATTCTTGCTTGACTGCCAGCAGTATGAGGGCGATCATATAAGTGAAAGCTGGAGTCTATAAGCACATCCTTAAAAGGTCCCTAGTCGTAGGAGTTTCGAGACAGGGCATCGATTCTCCAGAGTAGACTAGTGTATACAGTCGAGACCCCGACGAGGGGCAGTGGCCGGTCTCACAAGCCACTGGTGTCTGTTGGTTCACCTAAGATGTATACAGGTGCTCATTGGGTTATGAGTACACCGGACAGGACTCGCCGGGAACATGCTAGTTGGTCTTATACCTGACGTCAGATAGCAGTTCCCAGGTGACATGTGTACAGGTTAGTTCATCGACCTGGGGATCGTCATTTGTCTCGTGTGAGTTCCCACCGTGCTTTGATTACTACCCTACCACGGCTCAAAAGAGTCGTGCAAACAGGTTTTAGTTGGGTACAATCCCGAGCCACATGGAGGCAGTGAGCGAATCTTCGGGGGTTCGTCTCTCCCGGTATTGGGGGTGAGGTCGCGCTGTGTCTAGGAGAGCCATTACACGAAGTCCTTGGCCAAGGCAGGAGATTTACTGGTAGGTATTCCAGTAGTATCTCAGGGTGTTCTGGGCTACACTCGGACACGACTTGTACCGCTTTTGGGGGTCTGACTTTTACCAACCCCCTAGGCCCGCCATGCGATGCTCTTAGACGAACGGACCGGACTGTACGGATATTGTCACTGACAGGCTCAGTAGGGTGTCAGGATGAGTTCGCTCATCGACGTCCCTTTTAGTCAATAGCTGGTGGCCCGTTACGTATTGGCTTATACCTCTGACGTGCTAGTGGTTAAATCCACAGCCATAGTATTGACGAGTCTTTAGAGTCCACCACACTTTCAGTTACTCAAGCTTTCGGGCGAAACGCTGTAGAGGCCGTATGGAGATATGGCAGGGTCCGATCAGATACGTGCGGTATTGCACGGATCAGGATCGGACGGTTTGTACTAGAGGCCGTATAGTTATATGGCAGTGTTCGATCAGATACGTGCGGTATTGCACGGATCAGGATCAGACGGATATTACTAGCCGGCTTTGGTTTAAGCCGGATCCTAGTTTAGTACAGTGTAGATTTTGTCTCTTTGCATTTGTATCCGGGCGGAATACAGATGCGGGTGTGTATGCACAGTAGCGGGGTTTTCCTGTAATTTATTACGGGACCAGTTTTCTGGAGTTGCCAGTTTGCATTCCGTTCCGGCCGGTTTTCCTTTGTTCTTTCCCGGCCGGACTTTTCCGATGGAGGGGGTTATTTGCAATTGTGCAAATAACATTTGTGGAGGGGGTTTCTTGCAAATATATTCATTATGATATGTTTAGCATTTTTCATCCATGATGGTGCATTAATTGTGATTTGAATGGGTATGGAGTGATAAGCATGGTTGATGTTTCTTGCTTTATGTTATGGTCACCATTTCTATCTCCTACACTTACCTCCCTCTTGTATTTTTGTTTTGCCCTCCACCACCATTCCTCAAGATAGCAAGGCCGGCCACAATTTTGAGAGGAGAGGAAAAATGAGAGATTTCATTTTGGTGGGAAATTAATCATCCATCTCATTTTTCCATTGCTACCAAAAATCCTCAAGTTCATATCTTGTTGATTCCTTCATCAAGGCAACATAACCCCAAAGAGACAAAGCACTACACATTCTACAGCACAACTTGGGCACGTCGACTTGCCAGCTTCGTGCCCGAGTTGCCTCGGTATTGAGGCGGGAGCCCGTAAAAGATGCAGGCGATGTGGTGCCCTTCCGGCGAGGAGGCAACGACCGGAGTTTCCGCGAGAGATCGGGATGACGACGAGAAGACCGGAGGACTCGGATCACTCGGTATATCTCTAACCCATCTTGTAGTTAGCTAGATCTAATTTAATGGCCCGATCCGGGGTTTAGTGCGCGGTGGTGCCGGTTTGCTAAGTTCGCAAAATTAAAGTTTATCACCGTTTCCGTATTTGGCCGTCGGATTGACGGCCGGGGCGCCGCCGTGCACTTACAGTGGTATCAGAGCCTCGCCATTAACTTCGTCTAGCTTTGTGTGATGTGTTTTGCATTTCCGATCGACCAAAATTCTAAAATCTACATTTTCACTCACATCAGTTTTCTGTCGAATTTTTTCTGGCTCTAAAAATTTTTCAGGTTGTAGAAAACTGATGTACAAGAAGTTCTAAGACTACTGGAAAAATTCGACACAGTCAGTCGACAATTCAAGTGCGGAACCATGGCCAAACCCCCACTTGGGCCGCGGTTCCGCCGCATATTGATGTCGTCACTGCATCATTTTTTTCCAGTGGGCTTCTGGGCAAATTTTAGGGGTTTTGGAATATTAAAATTGGGCCCAGTATTTCTGTGAGTGCTACAGTATTGTTTGGGGGCCCACTTGTTAATTTTTGATCGATCGAATATTTTAAACACATTATTTCACAGTATTTACATTATATCTGCGACCGTGAATGTCACTCGATCGGTAAATCCGGTCTAACTGCTATAGCCCGGTTAGACGGATTTGCGAACGTGACTTTCACGTTGATGTTCTGTGATTTTGCTGTGATGTTGCGGATCGGTCGTGGGGGATAGCCTGGATGCAATGCTAGTACAGTTTTGTTGTATTATGTACATTTGATTTTGCGGGGCGAGCGTCCGACATGTGGACTGCCGTCACTGCCTGTTTGTATTATTCTTTTGGGGCACGACCTGGTTGTGGTCGATGTACCCGTTGTATGTATATTTTATTTTCTGTACTAGGATTGCCCCGCGGTGGGGTGCACGGATAGCCAGGTTCTGGAGGGCAACAAGCCCGCATCTCATGGCATTGGGACGGAGGGGGCTTCGCTCTAGTATTGGCGGGCTATTCGCCGCACTCGTAGGGGGTACAGGTTGACCCAGGAGGGGTGCCCAAGTTACCGGATTCCGTGAAGTGCTGGGTGGTCCATTCACGGCGCTGAAGGGGGCTGCCTCGCTTCAGGTTTTGGCGGGTAACTTGCCGCACCCGTAGGGGTCTAGGATTTCATTGCACAGGCTATCCACACGACCAGGGGAACGTCGGGTTTCAGTAGTGGCTCTGTGAAACCCGGGGATCCCAGATATCTGTATTGTTCTGTGATGTTGTACATTTCTGTGATGTTGCATTTTATCACGCCTTGAGCGAAATACTATATATTGGTATATATATTAGTAGATGTTGTATATGTTTTTCATCCGCGCTAGTCCAGTCCCCGCTCTGCCGTTAGTTAGCTAACCTAACGGGTGATGACGGGACCCAGTGGCGAATGCGGATGGCATATACGTACGTCAGTATATTTTCGTTCTTTGTGGTGTGATCAATTGATGGGACTGCGTTGATTCGGATCAATGCAAGTTAAAAACAAACCTATTCTGATGTTGTTGGAACACTTTTCAAAAAGCTGTTATTGCAAGGACGTTCACTTTTGTTTTGCATCGTGGTATTCATTTGGAATATCCTGCTCCTCAGTCGACGAGGCAAGGGCCGAGATCCCTTCACCGGGAGTGACCCCTTGGACAGAAGTTTGCGTCAGGGCATTAACTTCACTATAGCCGATTACTTTTGCTTTGCATCGTGGTATTCATTTGGAATATCCTGCACCCCATTCTACGGGGAAAGAGCCGAGATCCCTTCACCGGGAGTGACCTCTTTAGTAAAGGTTTTCGTCACTATATTTTCTAAAAAGCTATCCGTTCCTTCAACGATATCAAGTTCATTACGTTAAAGGTTTTTCGCCAGAAACCATTCGTAGCCCTCCGTCGTTTCAGACAGGTAGCACGTAGTATTCATGCTATGTTTGTTGACCTTCGTCAAGGCATAGTGCATGGTAGCTGCTTGTTGCCTTTCTGCTGCATAGATAGATGTGTTGGTTTGGGACAGTCGTATAGCCTTGTTGACCTTCGTCAAGGGCTTGTACGGGTGGGTTCAAATTAACCTGGACAATGACGGGTGGAACTTGACATGTGACTTATGATTTGTTGACCTTCGTCAAGGTCATAAGAGCATGGGGCAGAAATCACATCGGGAGTTTCAAAAGAACTGAAACTTGCCAGATATGCGCATACCTTCTGGAGTGTGATACCGTGAGCGGATTCCGTCACGTTATCATGCGATGATAGTTGGATCCCGATTCCCACTGATGAGTTGGTTTACTCCTCGGGTGACCCCGACTAATTCTTCTTTCAGGTTTGGAGGAGAGTTTGAGGTACAGTGGGAGGTTTCCTGATTAGATAAATTGGTAACCATTCTGATCTAGGTTAGAGTGCACGCTGAGTGTTTCTTTTCTCTCTCTCTCTGGCAGCGACTATTGACCCGACCCTAAGACTATGACTCAGTGACCAAGTTGACCGAACCTTCTTAACACTGGCTTTTGGATTATCAGAGTTGCAGACCTCATTGCCACTCCTACTTTTACCCTTTTCTCCAGGACACCCCGTATTACTGCGAACGTCCACTTCCATTGGACAAAACCATCGTATGGTTAGATACGAACTCGAAGGAATTCGAGGATGGTTTCCGGTTCTGGAGAAAACGGATAGGATTATTCAGTTGTCTTTTCCCTTTTACCTTCTCTCAAGTTGTGAGTACTCCTTGGTTTAGGAGATAATACACCTATTGCGCAAATTGGATAGTCTTCTTCCAAACCTTAGGCTGGTGCCGACCGGTAGGGAATGAAGAAAACCAATTAGCCTAAATGGTGTGCAGAAGGTATTAAGATTAAGACAAAGCAAGGGATTAGTAAGAGGGCAAAGTAAATTGCAACTGATATTCACGACCAAACCAAGTATTTCTTCGCCAATCCTAAATCACCTTTGTATTTCTCCAGGACCCTCCGTATCACTACGAAGATCCACAGTTTATTGGATACTCCATCGTATGGTTATATACGAACTCGAAAGGAACTTGTTCCAGTTCGGGGATGGATTCTGGTCCAGGAGAAATAGGAATAAGGTTTATTCGGTTGTATTTTATCTTCACCTTCTCTCGCATTGCGAGTGCTCCTAGGATTAGGAAAGTACACCCATTATGCTTATTGGATAGTCTTCTTCCAAACCATAGGCTGGTGCCGAACGGTAGGGAAGGAAGAAAACCAATTGGCCTAAAGGGGTGTGCAGAAAGTAATGACTAAAGACATATAAAGGGATTTGGAGAGGTGGCAAAGAATTATATGGTTATAGTTGTGAATCTGGATAATGGTAGAGGCATTACTAGGAATACCAGGATACCCCATCGAAACATTTCAATGTTTCAGTTCAACTGTGTACTGTTAAAAGAAAACTGATTTCCTGATTAGACACTTGCTCCAGGGTATGTATTTACCAGTTTTGATTCTCACATCTGTATGGCTTTACAGATGATGAGTGGGAGTAAGTTATTGGGAATAGGGTGATCATCCTCATTATATCGGGATTCGTTGTAATCGGTGATATTTGAGGAGATCATCTGGGCTGTTTGCCGGTCGGCAAATATTTGGTTTTGAATATCCGCTGTTCTGCACCAATTTCAAATTGATATATCTGTACGTCTATTTTAATAGAGTGAGATATACCTTTTGATATTATGTCGATGACATTTACCTATATCAGTGGATGGTTAGGTAAGGAGCATTAAACAGCGGTGTAATTCTTCTTAACCATAAGTACAGTTTTCAACGTACGGCACACAATGAAAGAGTTGTTAGACTCAGCGGACTTATACAGAGTATTGTATGTTGTCCAGTGTCCATTAGGACAGAGGGGTTGGTCCTCATACTATATTCTGTTTACTTTTAACTTCTCTAGTTCTTAGACATGTGTTTCGTAGAAACACAGGGTCTAAGTTTTGAGGAGTTATAGGTATTTGAATAGAGTAGAGAACCAGGTATAGCAAGTATCGGGATTCTTCAAAGTGATCGAAGATGTAGATACTTGTGTATGGTATTCAGTTGATAGTAATGATAAAGAGAAATTGCTTCTCTTTCAGGTTACTCATAATTGGAAGCATTCCTAAGTTGAGTAACGCTGATCGGCCTCCTTCCATTTAGTTGACATGCACTGGAGATAGATGCATGATTTGAATCTGGTTCAATTAAATCAGTGCCTCTGGTTCTATATTGGATATAGAACAGTTCATATCTTAACGTTGTTAAGGTACGGGGAGTTGTCCGGCTTATGATTAAAACCAGACTCTAGATAACTCAAGGCACGTTTCTGTAATGGCTGTTTGTGGGTTGACCCAGGCTATGACGAGGGTTGACTTTCTACCATCTGGCAGATCAATAGAAATATTGTTCTAAACTCGCCACAGTTTTATTAAAAATGGATTTTTTCAAAAACAGTAGTGGGAGTATGGTAGACCTGGAAGTGATTCCAGAACCGCAAACGATTACTGAAGATTTGATAAGGAACCTAAAGATTCAATCTGGTTTGACATTCCATTGGCCACTCCGCAGATAAGGTGGGTAACTTCAGGCACCCGAGAGGTACTCCGGTAGCCTCAAGGACGGTGACAGGGAAGTTCTTGTTTACCCACACTTGCCATTGTTGTTGTTCCAGACTGCGAGACCCGGCAGGAGGATGAGTATAGCGTCGTTCTAAACTAGCTTTAGAAGTGCACGTCTATATGACTCTGCCAGAGGGTTGTCGTAGTCAGTGGGAGCAACGGAAGCATTGGTGGACTTCAGGCTTATGTCTATTTATAGACTAAAGCAGATATAGCGGAGATAGATCATCTATTTCTGATGTGACAGTCATAGGTTTGACGTCATCAGAATAGGGGATGGATCTGTTGAGAAGGTAGTAGGGTGTGATATCCTGGTTTTTGGATGACATACACAAAGTAGGAAGTGATATTCCTATACTACGATCGGTTATACTTTGGTCGTCACACAGTGGTTTCTCCACAAGGGACTTGGGCATTATATCATACATACTGGTTACTAGATCTATGGTTTTAGATCTAGATTTGGGTGGTTTCCCAATCAGGGTACTTTGACAGCATTCTAAGAGTATTTAGAATGAACGACTCCTGGCACGGTAGTGTACCTGCAGGTGATGGAGTCACCCTCTCTAAAGGTGTCTTATAGACTAAAGTAGAGAGGGATGTGCATGATTGGCAGATCATTTGCTTAGGCAATTGAGTCAATCATGAGATGTCAAGTACCACACCAGATGTTGTTCTTGCACTAGATGCAATAAGTTGACATTGATCCAATCCTGGAGAAACAGTCGGAAGCAGTTTTAGAACATAAGTGGATGTTCTAGGGATATGATAACGACAGCCTCATTTGGGAGACAGTTATCATTCCAGGCTTCCAAGGTGACATGGACGACAAGGATGTTATCAGAGTTACAGTTTTCCATCTGATGAGGGACAGTATTTTGGACAGGTGATCCAAGGCAATACTTAGGGAGGCATGGCGCATGATACTGATTAAGTTCAGTTGACGATACAGTCTAAGAAGTTTGGATTTGGAGTTCATTTATGAGCTAGGTCCCATCAGGCATCCAGACATTCTAAGACAGGTATTGCTCATTTCGGAAGATGGCTTTCTCCGCGAACTTGAGATATAGAGAGACATAGAAAGAAACATCTAGGCGGATCCACTCACTGAGGCTTTTCCTCGAACGCAATAGTTTCGCAAACAGGCTTTGTGCGACTGACTAGTAGAGGAGTTGGGTGTTCGGTATCACACGGGCTGTGAGTATGCGACATCGCAATAATTATCCTTGAGTGCAAGTGGGAGATTGTTGGAGATAGTGCCCTCAGAGTCAATTATTGGATCACAGGCATGTGATTGCAATGATTGAGGGAGGACCTATCCCGGTAGAACAGTCTTACTCGAGATGATAGTATGCTATCTGGTTTACCTTTATCATCGTGTACTGCTTTAGGTGACCTGACAGGTCGCTATTGCACGATTGATAGAGCCCCTAGGATTCTTGCTTGACTGCCAGCAGTATGAGGGCGATCATATAAGTGAGAGCTGGAGTCTATAAGCACATCCTTAAAAGGTCCCTAGTCGTGGAAGTTTCGAGACAGGGCATCGATTCTCCAGAGTAGACTAGTGTATACAGTCGAGACCCCGACGAGGGGCGGTGGCCGGTCTCACAAGCCACTGGTGTCTGTTGGTTCACCTAAGATGTATACAGGTGCTCATTGGGTTATGAGTACACCGGACAGGACTCGCCGGGAACATGCTAGTTGGTCTTATACCTGACGTCAGATAGCAGTTCCCAGGTGACATGTGTACAGGTTAGTTCATCGACCTGGGGATCGTCATTTGTCTCGTGTGAGTTCCCACTGTGCTTTGATTACTACCCTACCACGGCTCAAAGGAGTCGTGCAAACAGGTTTTAGTTGGGTACAGTCCCGAGCCACATGGAGGCAGTGAGCGGATCTTCGGGGGTTCGTCTTTCCCGGTATTGGGGGTGAGGTCGCGCTGTGTCTAGGAGAGCCATTACACGAAGTCCTTGGCCAAGGCAGGAGATTTACTAGTAGGTATTCCAGTAGTATCTCAGGGTGTTCTGGGCTACACTCCGACACGACTTGTACCGCTTTTGGGGGTCTGATTTTTACCAACCCCCTAGGCCCGCCATGCGATGCTCTTAGACGAACGGACCGGACTGTACGGATATTGTCACTGACAGGCTCAGTAGGGTGTCAGGATGAGTTCGCTCATCGACGTCCCTTTTAGTCAATAGCTGGTGGCCCGTCACGTATTGGCTTATACCTCTGACGTGCTAGTGGTTAAATCCACAGCCATAGTATTGACGAGTCTTTAAAGTCCACCACACTTTCAGTTACTCAAGCTTTCGGGCGAAACGCTGTAGAGGCCGTATGGAGATATGGCAGGGTCCGATCAGATACGTGCGGTATTGCACGGATCAGGATCAGACGGTTTGTACTAGAGGCCGTATAGTTATATGGCAGTGTTCGATCAGATACGTGCGGTATTACACGGATCAGGATCAGACGGATATTACTAGCCGGCTTTGGTTTAAGCCGGATCCTAGTTTAGTACAGTGTAGATTTTGTCTCTTTGCATTTGTATCCGGGCGGAATACAGATGCGGGTGTGTATGCACAGTAGCGGGGTTTTCCTGTAATTTATTACGGGACCAGTTTTCTGGAGTTGCCAGTTTGCATTCCGTTCCGGCCGGTTTTCCTTTGTTCTTTCCCGGCCGGACTTTTCCGATGGAGGGGGTTATTTGCAATTGTGCAAATAACATTTGTCGAGGGGGTTTCTTGCAAATATATTCATTATGATATGTTTAGCATCTTTCATCCATGATGGTGCATTAATTGTGATTTGAATGGGTATGGAGTGATAAGCATGGTTGATGTTTCTTGCTTTATGTTATGGTCACCATTTCTATCTCCTACACTTACCTCCCTCTTGTATTTTTGTTTTGCCCTCCACCACCATTCCTCAAGATAGCAAGGCCGGCCACAATTTTGAGAGGAGAGGAAAAATGAGAGATTTCATTTTGGTGGGAAATTAATCATCCATCTCATTTTTCCATTGCTACCAAAAATCCCCAAGTTCATATCTTGTTGATTCCTCCATCAAGGCAACATAACCCCAAAGAGACAAAGCACTACACATTCTACAGCACATCTTGGGCACGTCGACTTGCCAGCTTCGTGCCCGAGTTGCCTCGGTATTGAAGCGGGAGCCCGTAAAAGATGCAGGCGATGTGGTGCCCTTCCGGCGAGGATGCAACGACCGGAGTTTCCGCGAGAGATCGGGATGACGACGAGAAGACCGGAGGACTCGGATCACTCGGTATATCTCTAACCGATCTTGTAGTTAGCTAGATCTAGTTTAATGGCCCGATCCGGGGTTTAGTGCGCGGTGGTGCCGGTTTGCTAAGTTCGCAAAATTAAAGTTTATCACCGTTTCCGCATTTGGCCGTCGGATTGACGGCCGGGGCGCCGCCGTGCACTTACAGATGACCCTACTAGTTTTCAGCAAGCTATCACGAGTGGTGACTCAGTGAAGTGGTTGGAAGCTATGAGATCCGAAATAGAGTCCATGTACACCAACAAAGTATGGACTTTGGATGTTGCGCCTCCTGGGATAAAAGCCGTTGGGTGCAAATGGATCTTTAAGAGAAAGATTGGTGTAGATGGACAGGTAGAGGCCTTTAAAGCAAGGCTTGTAGCGAAAGGTTTTCGTCAAAGACCAGGATTGGACTATGATGAAACTTTCTCTCCAGTAGCAATGCTTAAATCTATTAGGATCCTACTTGCTATTGCTGCTCGCCATGATTATGAAATCTGGCAGATGGACGTTAAAACTGCATTTCTAAATGGTGATTTAGAAGAATGCATTTTTATGGATCAACCAGAGGACTTCATTGATAGTGGGAGTAGCGGGAAAGCATATAGATTGCTTAAATCCATTTATGGATTAAAGCAGGCCTCACGGAGCTGGAACATCTGTTTTGATGATACAATCAAAGAGTTTGATTTTATCAAAAATATAGATGAACCATGCATTTATAAGAAGATTGTAGGGAGTACTGTCACATTCCTCGCATTGTACATAAATGACATTCTCTTGATAGGAAATGACATTCCTAGGCTACAATCGGTCAAACTATTCTTATCATAAAGGTTCTCTATGAAGGACCTGGGTGATGCCTCATGCATTTTAGGCATAAGGATCTATAGATATAGATCCAAGAGGTTATTGGGATTGTCCCAATCAAAGTACATTGATACCATCCTAAAAAGGTTTAGTATGGAAGATTCCAAGCGTGGTGCCTTGCCCGCTTGTCATGGAATCACTCTCTCCAAAGACTTCTGTCCGAAGACTGATGAAGAGAGAGCTCGCATAAGCATTATACCCTACGCTTCAGCCGTAGGATCTATAATGTATGCGATGTTATGTACACGCCCTGATGTAGCTTGTGCACTAGCTATTGTAAGAAGGTATCAATCTAACCCAGGGGAGAAACATTGGATAGCAGTGAAGAACATTCTTAAGTACTTGCGAAGGACTAAAGAATTGTTCTTGGTGTATGGTAATGGAGATCTCCAAATGGAGGTTTTTACCGATTCCAGCTTCCAAAATGATAAGGATGACAGCAAATCTATCTCAGGGTTTGTATTTACCCTCAATGGAGGGGCGGTGAGTTGGAAGAGTTCCAAACAGGATACCGTTGCAGACTCCACGATGGAAGCTGAGTATATTGGTGCAAATGATGCTGCCAAGGAAGCCGTCTGGATGAAGAAGTTCGTCACGGAACTAGGAGTAGTTCCAACTATTGTTGATCCAATACTATTGTATTGTGATAATAATAGGGCTATGGCGTTAGCCAAAGAACCCAGATCCCATCATAAGTCCAGATACATCCTAAGGCGATATCATTTGATCCGGGAGATAGTAGATTGCCAAAAGATCGAGATTCGGGGAGTTGATATAAAGAATAACACCGCGGATCCACTCACCAAGGCCCTTCCACAGCCACAGCATGAGCGACTTTTTGAGAAGTTGGGTATGAGATACGCCAATAACTGGCCTTAGTGCAAGTGGGAGATTGTTGGATATATGTATGCCCTAGAGGCTATTATACGTATAGTGGATGCTTGGACATGTATATATATATATATATATATATATATATATATATATATATATATATATAGATTACTTTCTTGCTCGACATGATAGTATGCTATCTGGTTTACTTTATCTGACATGTTGATTTGATCATGCTTTTATTCATTTGCACATGTTGATAAAGCCCTCAGGATATTTGCTTAACTACTGTGACTATGATGCGGATCATACTAGTGGGGCACGTGTAGTTTATAAGAATATCCTTGAACTGTTCCTAGTCGTAGGTGTATCGAGACAGGGCATAGATATTCCAGAGTAGACTAGCGTATACCATTCTTGTCCCATATGATGGGCGATGGATGATCCCATATCCATCTGGTGTGCTGACACCAAAGATTGTATGCGGGTGCTCAGTAGAGACTGGGTACACTGAACGGACTCACAGAGAACTCCTATGTGGTATTATATTTATCGTCGGATAGCAGTTCTCAGGTGACACTGGTACAGGTTAGTCTGTAGACCCGAGATCGTCATAGAGTCTTGTGTGTCCTCCTACTGTACTTTGATCTCCACCCTACCACGGCTCTACTGAGTCGTGCAAACAGGTGGTCTTTGGGTACAGTCCCGAGCCACATGGAGGCGATGAGCGATAGGAAGGGTTTCGTCTATCCTGGTATTGGGAGTTGATGTTATGCTATGCTCGATTGGCTATAACAGGAAGTCCCTGGCCAGGGCTGCTGAGATTTACTGATAAGTGTTATCAGTAGTTTCTCGATCTGTTATGAGCCATACACGAGTATGACTTATTGAGTTATTGGGGTCGACGATACCATCCCTAGACTTTATATGCAACATATTTGACGAGGAGACCGGACTGTACGGGAAGTGTTGCCAGATGGCTCGACGGGAGTTTTGACAGCTTTTCTGGTTTTCTTCTGATCGTTCAATACCCGGTGGCCGTTACGTTTAGCTGACCGCTTGCGGCTTGTAGGTGTTTGATATGATCATCACCCACTGCCGGCGTATTGACGAGTCTTAGAGTCCCACATAGAAGTTTCCTAGCCCAGGCGAAAAAATGTGGTGTGCATATGAGATATGCGCGGGGACCCGATCGAATACGACTATGTGATACCGTATGTTAATCGGGTGTTTTTCTATTGGTTGGGTCGTATGTGATGTGACCGGATTGTTAAATCAATTGTTGATTTAACATTTTGACTTTTAGTTTTATTCTTATTCATTATTCAAACCCTTTTTTATTAAAGAGGAAGAATGCATGCATGTATGCATATGTTGATTTGCATATATGCACATGTTGATGTGCATAGATACATACATGCAAAGTGTCATGATTGTTGATACACATATGAAGGCAATATAAGACTTACATGGAACTTAATTTATATATATTCATTTTGCATTTAAATTAAAAGGAAAAGAAAAGGATTAATCATCCATGGTTATCTTCTACACTCATCCAAAGTTAACCTTAGCTCACCCACTTTTTAACCATGGTGTAATTTTCCTTTTGCCTTTTAACTCAAGTGCAATAATATCTAAATTAAGTGACCATGGTTTGTGATGACAAATAGAAAATATATATACATATCTTTTCTATTATTTTCATAAAGCTTTATCATTTTCATTTAGAAAAAAGCTTTTGCCTTCATCTTCTTCTTCCTCCTTGCTCTCTTGATTTTTCCAAAGAGAGAGAGATAAAAAGAAATGGTTTTGATAAAAGAAAACACACCACCTCATCATTCTACTCTAATCTAGCCAATTAGTTTAGAGTGTTTAGCTTCATCATCTTGTTTGATCAATTGAAGTTAGGAGCTTGGACTAAGTGGACTTCGGGTGGATCATCGTGGACAAAGGAGCTCACTTGCAAGCTTTTCCAACTCTCAACGATCCTAGGAGTCACTATAAAGAGGACTACAAAGGTTGTATTCCTTTCACTTAGTGATAGAATGGTTTTTTGTATGAGATACATGTGTTGTTACCCTAGTATTCTAGTTAAAGATCCTTGCTTTGTTTTCTTAGCACTTCTAAAATTTTAAAGTGGCATGTGTGATGCTTCCATACACTATAGTAGGTGCTAGGGAACCCTAACACAGTTGATGCAGTGGATATTATTTCGTGCACGCCTGTTGCATTTACCGTTGTTTTGGTTTCATGCACACCGTGACATTTGGTTTGAGATTTGCATGCAAATAGTTAGGGTTGATTTTTGTTTTCGTGCTTTGCACTTGGGAGAATATTTTATAGGTTTAATTTATATATTTTCGCTTGGTCGTGTGCTACCGATATTGCACTACGATTATGTCACGACCCGAAATAGCACGTGACTGGCACTTGAATCATGTGAAGTCTATAGGACCACACCTAATTCAATTAAGACAAAAGCCCAAAAATCTAAACCATTTTAAATAGAAAGTGAAGTAGATGTTTAGTTTTAAAACAAGTGGTTTAACAAAATAAGCCGCCGTATGCATTTTTAAAACATCATGTCTTTTCCAAAAATTTTGGCAGAGTTTCTTTTGTAAATACTGGCCTCAAACGAGTACAAACATGGATAATATACATAAAGGCATCCCCAAGCGGGAGCTAGCTCTTCGCCAATCGGCGGTCACAACCACGCAAGAAATATAATATACAACGCCGTAGGGCGATGATCAAAACTCAAAGGAAAACCAATATCATCAAGAAAACCATAATAATATAGCGCACGACTCTAAAATCGAAAGAATATACAACTGGTCTTCTAGGCCTAATAAATATACAAGTCTGGTTGATAGAGTTTCTAGATACAACTGAAAGTAAATAAAGTACAATGGTGGTCACGATGCAAGTGAACCCACCTACCAAAGCAAACACCCGGAAGGAAGCAGTGTGCCAGCAAAGCCGCCAAGGAAACCTGTACGGCAAAACCTGCAAGAAACTGTGGCACAACGGGGGTGAGTTGCTAACTCGTGAGTAGAAAACATCACCGAGCAGAAATCGCATGTATGACTCAATCCTAGGTCATACGATCATAATATCCTCAATGATATAGCCTGAAGCATGATAATGGCAAGGGTAAACATCTATACATAAGTGTAATACCAAGTGCTCGTGTCAGTGCCTCAGGAACAATGTCATATATATGATGTATGAATGCATGAAAACAGAATACAGTTTAAAGGAGAAAACTGTTTCCATATCTCAGTGAGATTTCTGTATAAAAATCAAAGTATCATCAATGAAATCACAGAGAATCCGTGTCAAGCATTGACACAAAAATATATATCCCAATATCTCAATATCTCGGGCTCCGGCAATCCGGACTGGCCCATATCATAAAATATCAATGTCTCTGTGTCTAATATATCTCGGGCTCCGGATAGCCGGAGCCCAGGGGCCAGTCCGGATAGCCGGAGCCCGAGATATATTGAGACACAAAGACATTGATATTTTATGATATGGGTCGGTCCGGATTGCCGGAGCCCGAGATATTGAGATATTGGGATATATAATTTTGTGTCGATGCTTGACAAGGATTCTCTGTGATTTCATTGATGATACTTTGATTTTTATACAGAAATCTCACGGAAATCCGAAATCTCAAATCACGATGTAAATAAATAATGAATACCGGGCTTCGGAAATCTGGACTGGCCCATACTATCGCATGGCAAATGAATATATGAATATACATGCATGAGATATCACAGTAAATAAATGCAATGTCTAAGGTATCATATAAAAGTAAGCTCACTAGTACCATATCGAAACTATCAGCTAACAATTTATACTAATGAAGTAGTATTTTCTAATATGTACGTGACATGGAAATTACCGATGATGATGTGTAAGCCGGCAAGCAAGTGTACGTGGAGCATACGTATCATCGATAATGGTGCTGGTGTCCTGACAGCAAGGTTTCATAACAACTACGAGAACACATTTAAGCATGCAATGCGATGCGAACAGCAAGAATATGCGGAACATGAATAATAACGCAACATATAAGAATATACATTTATATATGAGTCATACAGTTTTGACATTTGAAATAACACGAATCGTGTGTTTAGAAAATAGGGGCTACAGTGTTTTTAAGAAAATGTACGCCCTTTGAAATATCCGTAGTATCCATTGGCCTGTCTTAAAATACTCACGATTCGTTAGTTTTGGAAATAGGTATGACTCGAGCCCAGTCTAACATCTACTAAGTAAACTACATGACTAAACTAACAGACTAATCGAAAGGGTAAGGAAAACCACCTAAGTCTTAGTCGATATCCATATCCAGTAGTCGGTGATCCCGCCTCAATAGTATCACGTACAATATAATATATCATATGACATCCTCGAGTCAAGAGTGCGGATCTATCAAAATAATTATATCTCGTACGGTAAATCCATCGTACGGCATCCCAACTCAGGGTACGGGTCGAATATCACATATAACTCAACATCCATATGGTATCATCATCACATATCATGAACTGGGGGTACTGATCTAAAGTCTAGTACATACTGATACCATTAACATAAATATATGCGTGTGTATGAAAACACATCGCCTAAGGACCCGCTATAATATCATGTTGTATCTCATAATACGAACCAAGTCACATCACCGATCTCACAGCATCATGTCCAAACACATCAACTCATCTCCAAGTATCATATACCATCATCATCATCCATGTATATGTATACATATATATATATATACATACTCACATACACATATGTATATATATATATATACATATGTGTATATATATATACATATGTGTGTATATATATATATACATATGTATATATGCCCATATACGCACAAGTAAAACGAATGTATGCGTGTGTGTATGCGTGTATGCAAAACTATACTCTAGGGTTTTGCAACTAAGAAACTACACTATAGCACTTCCTACAATTACGCTAAACTAACCTAAAGTCACCTAAGCATTTCTTGCTAAGTATACCAATCTCATAAAACACATCAGTGTGTGTGTGTGTGTATATATATATATATATAACGCATTCACATGCTACACTACGAAACTGCGGGGGTGCTATACGCCATCGACCCGACTTCCCCCGTAGATATATATCTACTCACCTTGGTCCTTGCTTACCGACGTCGATGTCGCCATGTGTATGATATCGCTCAAGTGCCGAGAAAACTCATGGTGGACATATCTCATATCATATCATGAGAAAACCGCATTTTCTATTTTTAGAAATAATAATCAGTTTATAAAATCTTTGTGGTTTCTCCAAATCCAGAAATCTCATGGAAATCCGAAATCTCAAATCACGATGTAAATAAATAATGAATACCGGGCTCCGGCAATCAGGACTGGCCCATACTATCGCATGGAAAATGAATATATGAATATACATGCATGAGATATCACAGTAAATAAATGCAATGTCTAAGCTATCATATAAAAGCAAGCTCACTAGTACCATGTCGAAACTATCAGCTAACAATTTATACTAATGAAGTAGTATTTTCTAATGTGTACGTGACATGGAAATTACCGATGATGATGTGTGTGAGCATGAAAGCAAGTGTACATGGAGCATACGCATCATTGGTAATGGTGCTGGTGTCCTGACAGCAGGGTTTCATAACAACTACGAGAACACATTTAAGCATGCGATGCGATGCGAACAACAAGAATATGCGTAACATGAATAATAACGCAACATATATGAATATACATTTATATATAAGTCATACAGTTTTGACATTTGAAATAACACGAATCATGTGTTTAGAAAATAGGGGCTACGGTGTTTTTAAGAAAAGGTACGCCCTTTGAAATATTCGTAGTATCCCTTGGCCTGTTTTTAAAATACTCACGATTTGTTAGTTTTGGAAATAGGTATGACTCGAGCCTAGTCTAACATCTACTAAGTAAACTACAGGACTAAACTAACAGACTAATCGAAAGGGTAAGGAAAACCACCTAAGTCTTAGTCGATATCCATATCTAGTAGTCGGTGATCCTGCCTCAATATTATCACGTACGATATAATATATCATATGACATCCTCGAGTCAAGAGTGCGGATCTATCATCATAATTATATCTCGTACGGTAAATCCATCGTACGGAATCCCAACTCAGGGTACGGGTCGAATATCACATATAACACAACATCCATATGGTATCATCATCACATATCATGAACTGGGGGTACTGATCTAAAGTCTAGTACATACTGATACCATTAACATAAATATATGCGTGTGTATGAAAACACATCGCCTAAGGACCCTCTATAATATCATGTCATATCTCATAAAACGAACCAAGTCACATCACCGATCTCACAGCATCATGTCCAAACACATCGACTCATCTCCAAGTAACGTATACCATCCTCATCATCCATGTATATGTATACATATATAGATATATATACATACTCACATACACATATGTATATATATATATATGTATATATCCCCATATACGCACAAGTAAAACGAATGTATGCGTGTGTGTGTGCGCGCGCGCGCAAAACTTTACTCTAGGGTTTCGCAACTAAGAAACTACACTATAAGCACTTTCTACAATTACGCTAAACTAACCCAAAGTCACCTAAGCATTTTTTGCTAAGTATACCAATCTCATAAAGCACATCAGTATATATATAACACATTCACGTGCTACACTACGAAACTGCGGGGGTGCTATACGCCATCCACCCGACTTCCCCCGTAGATATATATCTACTCACCTTGATCCTTGCTTGCCAACGTCGATGTCGCCATGCTCTTGCGTGTCGTCCCGAAGTTTATGCGGAGGTACCTACATGCCATAACACATCGTATCGCATTAAAATCCAATCCAAATCCAAAACGACACGCGGGGTGCCTATAGGTTAGAATCTATAGCCTACACATGCAAAAAACCAAACAACACCCTATATCGACGTACAAACGTCAAGTGACCGATACTAAACACAAAATCCAAAACTTCTATTAGTGTATATGCTCTAGGGGACATTATTGTATCATACTAGGTTGTATATTACTTAATGGAAGCTTAGGATATTCACAGTTGTATATAACAGTCTTGCTAAAAATGGTAGTATGCTACTTGGTTTGTGTCTACTTTAATATGTGCATATGTTTCTTGTAACGTATCACTTATACATATTAGCAGAGCCCATAGGATCTTTGCTTGATTACCAGCGTT
Source organism: Agapanthus africanus (assembly GCA_030015575.1). Classification (NCBI taxonomy): domain Eukaryota; kingdom Viridiplantae; phylum Streptophyta; class Magnoliopsida; order Asparagales; family Amaryllidaceae; genus Agapanthus; species Agapanthus africanus. The sequence goes on along the minus strand of CM057342.1, from coordinate 452,278,001 downwards.
GTGATGGCAGTCACATGTTAGTGTATATGCCCTAGAGGCCATTACTGTATCATACTAGTTTGTATATTACTTAATGGAAGCTTGGGATATTCACCTTGTATATACAATCTTGCTCAAAATAGTAGTATGCTACTTGGTTTGTTTCTACTTCAATTTGTACATGTGTTTATTTTTGTATATCGCCTATACACATTAGTGGAGCCCTTAGGATCTTTGCTTGATTACCAGCGATGTGATGGCCGTCACACTAGTGGGGCTGGGTAATCTATAAGCACATCCTTATGCAGGTCCCTGGTCGTAGGACTATCGAGACAGGGCATCGATTCTCTGGAGTAGACCAGCGCATGCGCTTCTCATCCCAGTGTGGGAGACGGTCTGTCCCACAGCCGTCTGTACGTCGTACTTGAGATAGTATGCGGGTGCTCGTTAGGTTACGGGTACACTGGACAGGACTCGTCGGGAACTGACTAGTTGGTATTATACCTATCGTCAGTTATCAGTTCCCAGGTGACATGAGTACAGCTTAGTCCGCTGACTTGACACTGTCACTTCGCCTCGAGTGTGTTCCCACTGTACTTTGATCACTACCCTACCACGGCTCAAAGGAGTCATGCAAACAGGTAGTGGTTGGGTGCAGTCCCGAAGCACTTGGAGGCAGTGACGGTTAGACAGGATTCGTCTCTCCCGGTATTGGGGGTTGACATCGCGCTGTGTCTAGGAGAGCCATTACACCAGTAGTCCCTGGCCAGGGCAAACGAGATATACTGGTAGGTTTCCAGTGTTATCTCAGGGTGTTTTGGGCTTCGCTCCGGCACGACTTGTACCGCTATTGGGGGACTGACGTTTACCGCCCCTAGGCCCGCCATGCGATGTACCAGACGAACAGACCGGACTGTACGGAGAATGTCACATTCAGGCTCAGTAGGAGTTCAGATGGGTTTCGCCTCGTCGGTCTTCTTGTCGGCACTACCTGGGGACCGTTACGCACAGCTAGTGCCGGTTGCGGTCTGTGGTTAAACCCACTGCCAGCGTAGTGTCGAGTCTTTAGAGTCCCACACAGAAAGCTTTTCGCCTTTAGGCAAAAGAGTAGAGGTCGCATGGTATTGCGACAGGTCGCATGGTTTTGCGACAGGGTTCGGTCACATCCGTGCACTTGTGCACGTACAGTGTCCGGACAGTTTGCACTAGCGGGCTTTGGTTTAAGCCAGATCCTAGTGTACCTTTTGGGATTGGATTTATCCAGTGTGCATTCGTGTTCCTCGGAACGCGGATGTGGGTGTGTATGCACAGTTGACAGGGAGGTAGAGGCAGCGGATTCTCATTAGGGTTGTTGACAGTTGACCGTTGACTATTTGACTTTTTGCTCAACCCTAATGAGAATATGATATGTGATTAACTATTATATTAATTAAGTATTATGGTGACATGGTTGTTGACTTTTGTTGACTTTGTTGACTTGTTGACTTTTGTTGACTTGTTGACTTTGTTGACTAGGCTTGACTAGTTGACCATCATGATAACCATAGCCATCATTTCATGGCAAAGACTTTTGTTTGCTTGCTCATTTGTGTAAAATGAGTGCATGAAATGATTTGGTTATGGTTGCTTCAACCATCACATAAGACTTTTTTAGTATGATGCGTTATCATGACTTTGGATTATGAGAGGGTGAGAGACAAAAGACTTGCTCATTCTTTCTTGCTCATTCTCTCTCTTGTTCTTGAGCTCTCTTGTTTTTGCTCTCACCCTCAACCTCTTGCTCCCTCTCTTGATTCTATGGTTCTCTTGTCTCATGAGTTGAGAATCAAGAACCATAGTTAAAATCCCATACAAACTCTTCTCTACTCATTCTAGTTCACTAGGTTTAGCAAACCAAGTGAACTAGTTTCTTCAAAGAACGAAGAAGGAGCTAAAGGTTAGAGCTTTTAGGTGGATCTATCTTCGGCGTACGGAGACGACGGGAAGAAGCCAATCCGGACCACCATCGGAGCTTGAAAACGAAGGAGTTCATGACAAGCAAGGTATAACCCCCTAACCGAGTAGCTAGAAACTCGTAGTTAGGTTGCTAGATAGATGTTTAACCAAGATCCGGGTTTTAGGTCCATGTTACCACCTCCGTGAAAATCGTTTTTTACCAAATTCCGCATTCCCGAAAGTACCGGGAGAGGTAGCATGGACTTACAGTGGTATCAGAGACTAGTTAAACTCTATCTAACATGTTAGCAAGTAACTAGAAGATCGATCAAAGAAAAAGTCCCGAAAACGAACCCCGAAATTCGAAGTTTCTGTCGATTTTTATACTGTTCAAAAGTTGATTATTTTCACACCTAAAATCGGCTCAGGCTTTTCTGTGAACACCCACCAAAATTGGTCCAACGATCGAGTCAAAGAGCCGCGGAAACGCGGCGGGAGCACGCTTCCGCCGCGGATCCGCGGCCGAGTTGACTCGGCCGTGGTCCATTTTTGGTGCAGTGTTCTTCTGGGGGTATTTTGGGATTTTTAGAATATATATTTTCAACCCAGATTTTCCAGAACGAAAAATTTATTTTTGGGGTCCCGAAAATCCGTATTTTTGATCGAACTTCTAAAAGACTTTAGCTAACGGGTTTTTCTGTAATGTGCTATTTGTTTTGAACGTCTACTAATCGCTATATGTCGATTAGTGGGGGTTATACAAATCTGTGATCTGTAATGTTGCTGGAATGTGGATATGAATATGTTGGATTGTCGCGGGTGAATAGCCGGGGGTTGTGAGACGAGAGTTTTCTTTTCTTTCAATTCATGTAAATTTGTAAATTGATGTAATAATTATTTGTATGGCCGCACAACCGGGTCGGGGTTGAAGCCGTCATTGTATAATTTCTTTTTACAGTTTTTGCTCCTAGGATAGACCCATGGAGGGGGTGCACAAACTACCGGGTTTGCCGAAGTGTCGAGTGGCCTACTCATGGAGATGAGGGAGGTTGCTACGCTTCGGGTACTTGGCGGGTAGTTTGCCGCTCCCGTAGGGGTCTTGGGTGGGGTTTTGGCTATTCACCGCGACCGTGTAATCTGTTTTTCGTTACAGGCTCGTGCGAATTACAGATTCCTAGTATATCCAATGTATTCATCTGTGATCTGAAATGTTTATCATTGCAGTATATCTATATATGATATTATTTAGGCGTTGCTTATGTTTTACAGCCGCGCTAGCCCAGCCCCCGCTCTGTCGTTAGTTAAGTAACCTAACGGGTAATGACGGGGCCCCGTGGCGAATGCGAATGGCATAAGCGTACGTCATATTTTGGTTGTTTTCTGCAATGGTAGGATTAAATGATGGGACGCATTAAAAGAACTAATGCAAGAATATCACGCATTAAAAGAACTAATGCAAGATAATAAACCAAGTTAAAGTCGTTGGAACACTTTCGAAAAACCACTCGGTTCTTTTCAAAACCAACTTTTAAATGCAGAGCTTGAGCCACTCCTTTTAAAATCTATCTCGTTCCATCGACCAAATCAAGTTCACTACGTTCACGGTTTTGCCAAAACCATTCGTAGCCCTCCGTCGTTTCGTATGAATATCCAATAGTATTCAAGCTGTGTTTGTTGACCTTCGTCAAGACATAGTGATTGGTAGCTGTTGGGTATTCATATGTAGCATAGATAGATGCGTTGGTTTGGGACATTCGCATTACCTTGTTGACCTTCGTCAAGGGTATATACGGGTGGATTCAAATTAACCTGGATAATGACGGGCAGAACTTGACATGTGACTTATGATTTGTTGACCTTCGTCAAGGTCATAAGAGCATGGGGCAAAATTCCACATCGGGAGTTTCATAAGTACTGAAACTTGCTAGATTTGCATACCATTTGGAGTGTGATGATTCTGGTAGGATTCCTTCAGTTTCGTCACGCGATGATATTTGGATCCCGATCCTACTGTGAGTATATGCTACTCCTCGGGAAATTTCTCACTAAACGATCAATGCTATAAACCTAGTAGGTGCCTAGAAAGGTGTTAGCGGGGCTACGCCCCCAGGGAAAAGAGGTTCTTTAATTAAGGAACTTCGCGAAAGCGTTGGAAAACCACCCTCGAAGTACCGACACCGGCCTGGCTGAACGGTTAAGCAAGTATTGTGCGGTGGGATTGATCCCGGCTAATTCTTCCTTTATGGTTTGAGGAGGGATTCGAGAAACAGTGGGAGCCATCCTGTTTAGACAAACTAAAAACCACTCTAAACTTGCAAGAACATCATGCTGAGTGTTTCTTCTTCTCTCTCCTAATTGCAGCGACCAAATCGACATGACTGGACTTAAGTTACTCCTAGATAAAAACAAACTGACAGGGCCAAACTACAAAGATTGGCTCAGGAATGTCAAGATAGCAATCACTTACGACAAGCTGGGGTATCTTCTTACCACCAAAGCTCCCCCTGTCCCTGGTCCTACTTCCAGCGTCGCGGATAAGGAAATCCGTAAGACTTGGGAGATTGATAGCGCGAAGGCCAAATGCCTCGTACTTGCCTCTATGGACAATGAACATCAGAGGAGGCACGAGAATATGGACTTGGAATCCATATTGCTTCATACAAAAGAACTGTATGGAGAGCAATCTCGTATCGCAAGATACGAAGCGTCGAAAAAGTTATTTTCGACAAGAATGGCCGTCGGATCATCAGTAGCCGAGCACGTGCTAAAGATGATCGGCTACATTGAGGAGCTCGCGGACCTAGGGATCACATTGGAGAGTGAACTATATACGGATATAGTTCTCCAGTCCCTTCCTTCCACTTACGCCCAGTTTATACTGAACTTCAACTTACAAGAAAAAGAGATTGAACTTTCAGAGCTCCTCAACATGCTGAGGAGCGCAGAGGGCACCCTACAGAAAGGTAGGGAAACATCCACTTTGTTTGTAGGAGGATCATCTTCTTCTAGGTCAAAGGCGAAAGCCAAGGGAAAGAAGATGAAAGCCCCCGCCAAACCAAGGGGCGGTGTTAGTAAAGTGGATACGAAGGGAAAAGCTAAAGCAACAAAGAAAGCGGGGAAGCTTGTGGATAAGGAAGAATGCTTCTATTGTCATAAGAAAGGACACTGGAAGAATGATTGCAGGGCCTGGAAGGCCAGAACACAGGAATTGAAGCAGGTTGCAGCTTCAGCTTCAGGTGTGTATGTTATTGAAAACTGTCTTTCAATAAACTCTACTTCCTGGGTATTGGATACCGGATCAGGATCTCATATCTGTAATTCTTTGCAGGCGTTGAGAAACCGTAGGGTTTTGAAGGCAGGTGACATGACCCTCAGAGTTGCGAACGGAGCTAGCATGGATGCTAAAGCCGTGGGGGACTATCACCTGGGAATGTCAGATGGACATGTTTTGGTTTTACGTAATTGCTTTTTTGTACCCAACGCAACTTGTAATATCATTTCTGTATCTTTAGTTTCTAAAGAAGGTTATGAATTTGCGTTTGTTAGTAATGTTGTAAACATTCACCTTAATCAAGTTTTGATTGGGTCAGGTACATTGAGTAATGGTATATACGTGTTAAACCAACCACAGATTTTCAACGTCCAGAATACACACAAAAGAAAGTCTCCAGAAATAAATCAGACTTTCTTGTGGTATTGTAGACTGGGTCACATCAATGAGAGAAGGTTGACTAAGTTACATACAGAAGGATATTTGAATGCGTTCGAATATCAATCATATGCCACTTGTCAATCCTGTCTCAAAGGAAAAATGACAAAGACTCCGTTTACTGGACGTGGAGTAAGAGCGAGCGAGCTCTTGGGACTCGTACACAGTGACGTGTGCGGTCCAATGTCTACACTTGCGCGAAGCGGTTATTCTTACTTCATTACTTTTACGGATGACTTCTCAAGGTACGGTTTTGTCTTCTTAATGAAACATAAGTCCGAAGCCTTTGGAAAATTTCAGGAGTATAAGAATGAAGTAGAAAAACAGACCGGCAAAAGTATTAAGATTCTAAGATCGAATCGAGGTGGAGAATACTTAAGTGCCGAGTTCCTGGACTATTTAAAAGAGAACGGAATTCTCTCTCAGCTTACTCCTCCATACACCCCGCAACATAACGGTGTATCGGAGAGACGGAACCGAACCCTATTGGATATGGTTCGGTCCATGATGAGTAACGCTGAGTTACCTCGATCATTCTGGGGATATGCACTAGAAGCAGCTGCGTATCTCTTGAACAAGGCTCCCACCAAGACTGTGCCTACCACCCCATATGAGATGTGGACTGGGAAGAAACCCTGTCTTAAGTATCTTAAGGTATGGGGATGTCCAGCTTTTGTAAAAAAGCAGCATGCGGACAAGCTTGAGGCACGTTCAGTACAGTGTAAGTTTGTGGGATACCCAAGGAACTCCAGGGGGTATCTTTTCTATTCCGCTGAGGAACAAAAGGTTTTTGTTTCTCAGCATGCCCGCTTCTTGGAAACTGAGTTTTTGGAAACCCAGATAAGTGGGAACACAATAGAACTGGAAGAAGTTCCAGAACCACAGACTGTTACTGAAAGCTTAGTGGAACCAGAGGGTTCAACAGAACAGGACATTCCTACGCCGCTCCGCAGGAGTAGTAGGCAGTCTCATCCGCCCGAGAGATACTACGGTTTTCTCATAGACGGTGATAGAGAGGATTGCATCATAGATTATGATGAGCCTACTAGCTTCCAGCAGGCCGTTCAGAGCGTTGACTCAGTGAAATGGCTGGATGCAATGCAGACCGAAATGGAGTCCATGTACACCAACAAGGTATGGACGTTGGACATTGCTCCAGACGGGGTAAAACCCGTAGGATGCAAGTGGATCTTCAAAAGGAAGATTGGTGTAGATGGACAGGTTGAGACCTATAAAGCTAGGCTGGTAGCAAAGGGTTTTCGTCAAAGACCTGGCTTGGACTATGACGAAACCTTTTCTCCAGTAGCCATGCTGAAATCCATTCGGATCCTTCTTGCCATTGCTGCCTTCCACGATTATGAGATCTGGCAAATGGACGTAAAGACCGCTTTTCTAAATGGAAATTTAGAGGAGTGTGTCTATATGGACCAACCAGAGGGTTTCATTCAGAGTGGGAGCAGCGGAAAGGTGTGCAAGTTGCTTAAGTCCATCTATGGACTAAAGCAGGCATCGCGGAGTTGGAACATCTGCTTTGATGAGACGGTCAAAGAATTTGGCTTTATCAAAAATCCAGATGAACCATGCATCTATAGTAGATTTGTAGCGAGAACTGTAGTATTCCTCGTTTTATACATGGATGACATTCTCCTAATAGGAAATGACATTCCTATGCTACAATCTGTCAAGGGGTTCTTGTCACACAGGTTCTCCATGAAAGACCTGGGTGATGCCTCATACATTCTGGGTATCCGGATCTACCGTGACAGATCCAAGAGGATATTAGGACTTTCTCAGTCCAGGTACATCGACACCATACTGAAAAGATTCAGTATGGAAGATTCCAAGCGCGGTAACCTACCGGCTTGTCACGGGATCACCCTCTCTAAAGAGATGTCTCCCAAGACTGATTTGGAGAGGGATCGCATATCTATTATACCCTATGCTTCTGCGGTAGGCTCTATAATGTATGCGATGTTGTGTACCAGACCGGATGTAGCTTATGCACTGAGTGTGGTAAGCCGGTATCAGTCAAACCCTGGGGAGAAACACTGGATAGCGGTAAAGAACATTCTCAAGTACCTGAGAAGGACTAAGGCGATGTTCTTGGTGTATGGCGGAAAAGACCTCCAGATCGAGGCCTTTGCTGACTCCAGCTTCCAGAGTGACAAGGATGATTCCAAGTCCATGTCGGGTTTTGTCTTTACCCTCAATGGAGGGGCGGTGTGTTGGAAGAGTTCCAAACAGGAAACCGTTGCAGACTCGACGATGGAAGCGGAATACATCGCTGCATCTGATGCCGCAAAAGAAGCTGTCTGAATGAGGAAGTTCTTGAAAGAACTTCAGGTGGTTCCGTCCATTGTTGATCCAATACCTCTGTATTGCGACAACAACGGGGCTATAGCTTTAGCGAAGGAACCCAGGTCCCATCAGAGATCCAGGCACATCTTGAGGCGGTATCACCTAATCAGGGAGATCGTGGATCGCCAGGAGATCGAGGTTCGGAGAATCGCTTCAGAAGATAACACTGCAGATCCATTCACCAAGGCCTTGCCCCAGACTCAGTTCGAGCGGCTGATCGAGATGATAGGTCTTCGATACGCCAGTACATGGCCTTAGTGCAAGTGGGAGATTGTTAGTGTATATGCCCTAGAGGCCATTACTGTATCATACTAGTTTGTATATTACTTAATGGAAGCTTGGGATATTCACCTTGTATATACAATCTTGCTCAAAATAGTAGTATGCTACTTGGTTTGTTTCTACTTCAATGTGTACATGTGTTTATTTTTGTATATCGCCTATACACATTAGTGGAGCCCTTAGGATCTTTGCTTGATTACCAGCGATGTGATGGCCGTCACACTAGTGGGGCTGGGTAATCTATAAGCACATCCTTATACAGGTCCCTGGTCGCAGGACTATCGAGACAGGGCATCGATACTCCGGAGTAGACCAGCGCATGCGCTTCTCATCCCAGTGTGGGAGACGGTCTGTCCCACAGCCGTCAGTACGTCGTACTTGAGATAGTATGCGGGTGCTCGTTAGGTTACGGGTACACTGGACAGGATTCGTCGGGAACTGACTAGTTGGTATTATACCTATCGTCAGTTATCAGTTCCCAGGTGACATGAGTACAGCTTAGTCCGCTGACTTGACACTGTCACTTCGCCTCGAGTGTGTTCCCACTGTACTTTGATCACTACCCTACCACGGCTCAAAGGAGTCGTGCAAACAGGTAGTGGTTGGGTGCAGTCCCGAAGCACTTGGAGGCAGTGACGGTTAGACAGGATTCGTCTCTCCCGGTATTGGGGGTTGACACCGCGCTGTGTCTAGGAGAGCCATTACACGAGTAGTCCCTGGCCAGGGCAAGCGAGATATACTGGTAGGTTTCCAGTGTTATCTCAGGGTGTTTTGGGCTTCGCTCCGGCACGACTTGTACCGCTATTGGGGGACTGACGTTTACCGCCCCCTAGGCCCGCCATGCGATGTATCAGACGAACAGACTGGACTGTACGGAGAATGTCACATTCAGGCTCAGTAGGAGTTCAGATGGGTTTCGCCTCGTCGGTCTTCTTGTCGGCACTACCTGGGGACCGTTACGCACAGCTAGTGCCGGTTGCGGTCTGTGGTTAAACCCACTGCCAGCGTAGTGTCGAGTCTTTAGAGTCCCACACAGAAAGCTTTTCGCCTTTAGGCAAAAGAGTAGAGGTCGCATGGTATTGCGACAGGTCGCATGGTTTTGCGACAGGGTTCGGTCACATCCGTGCACTTGTGCACGTACAGTGTCCGGACAGTTTGTACTAGCGGGCTTTGGTTTAAGCCAGATCCTAGTGTACCTTTTGGGATTGGATTTATCCAGTGTGCATTCGTGTTCCTCGGAACGCGGATGTGGGTGTGTATGCACAGTTGACAGGGAGGCGGAGGCAGCGGATTCTCACTAGGGTTGTTGACAGTTGACCGTTGACTATTTGACTTTTTGTTCAACCCTAATGAGAATATGATATGTGATTAACTATTATATTAATTAAGTATTATGGTGACATGGTTGTTGACTTTTGTTGACTTTGTTGACTTGTTGACTTTTGTTGACTTGTTGACTTTGTTGACCGGTTGACTAGGCTTGACTAGTTGACCATCATGATAACCATAGCCATCATTTCATGGCAAAGACTTTTGTTTGCTTGCTCATTTGTGTAAAATGAGTGTATGAAATGATTTTGGTTATGGTTGCTTCAACCATCACATAAGACTTTTTTAGTATGATGAGTTATCATGACTTTGGATTATGAGAGGGTGAGAGACAAAAGACTTGCTCATTCTTTCTTGCTCATTCTCTCTCTTGTTCTTGAGCTCTCTTGTTTTTGCTCTCACCCTCAACCTCTTGCTCCTTCTCTTGATTTTATGGTTCTCTTGTCTCATGAGTTGAGAATCAAGAACCATAGTTAAAATCCCATACAAACTCTTCTCTACTCATTCTAGTTCACTAGGTTTAGCAAACCAAGTGAACTAGTTTCTTCAAAGAACGAAGAAGGAGCTAAAGGTTGGAGCTTTCAGGTGATCTATCTTCGGCGTACGGAGACGACGGGAAGAAGCCAATCCGGACCACCATCGGAGCTTGAAGACGAAGGAGTTCAAGACAAGCAAGGTATAACCCCCTAACCGAGTAGCTAGAAACTCGTAGTTAGGTTGCTAGATAGATGTTTAACCAAGATCCGGGTTTTAGGTCCATGTTACCACCTCCGTGAAAATCGTTTTTTACCAAATTCCGCATTCCCGAAAGTATCGGGAGAGGTAGCATGGACTTACATCACACTAGTGGGGGCTGGGTAGTCGGTAAGCAACATCCTATACAGGTCCCTGGTCGTTGGATTATCGAGATAGGGTATCGATATTCCGGAGTAGACTAAGTGTGTACGCTTCTCATCCCAGTTGGGGAGATGGTCTGTCCCACAGCCATCAGTACGTCGTACTGGAGATAGTATACAGGTGCTCGTAAGGTTACGGGTACACCGGACAGGACTCGCAGGGGAACTGATTGGTTGGTATTATACCCGTCGTCGGTTAACAGTTCCTAGATGACATGAGTACAGCATAGTCCTCAGACTTGACACTGCTACTTCGCCATGAGTGTGTCCCACTGTTCTTAGATTGCTACCCTACGACGGCTCAAAGGAGTCGTGCAAACAGGTAGCAGTTGGGTGCAGTCCCGAGCACTTGGAGGCAGTAGTGGTTAAATAGGATTCGTCTTTCCCGGTATTGGAAGATGATATCGCGCTGTGTCAGAGAGCCATTACGCAAAGTCCCTGGCCAGGGCAAGCGAGATATACTGGTAGGTTCCAGTAGCTTCTCAGGGTGTAATGGGCTTCGCTCCGACACAACTTATACAGCTATTAGGGGACAGACGCTTGCCGCCCCCTAGGCTTGATATGCGATAGTCTTAGACGAACAGACCGGACTGTACGGAGATTGTCACATCAGGCTCAGTAGGAGTTCGGATGAGTTTCCTCATCGACCTTCTTATCGACATATACCTGGGGACCGTTACGTACAGCTAGTGCTGCTTGCGGTCTATGGTTAAACCCACTGCCAGCGTAGTGTCGAGTCTTTAGAGTCCCACACAGAGAGTTTCCCTGCTCCAGGCGAAATGATATAGAGGTCGTATGGTTTTACGACAAGGGTTTGGACGCGTACGTGTGTTTACGCACGTACGACTTTTCGGACAGATTTTACTAGCCGGCTTTGGTTTAAGCCAGATTCTAGTATCGGGTTTTTGGATTTATACAGTTTAAAGTTTTTCCGTGTTTTCACGGATTGAGGGGCGTTCTCGTAATTTGTCGGGAAGCTTCTAGAAGAGTGGTGACTTGGGGGGGTAAGGTGGCATTGTATTAAATGAGATTAGTGACTCATTTGTGTGATACATCCATGTCATTAATGCATCATAAATGCTTAATGACTCATGGGGATGAATCACTCATAGATATTTATGAAGCATGGTTGTTAATTCTATTATTTAATTTTTGGATAAATAATAATGCTTCATATATATTATGATAGATCATTATCTCATTTCATTGATCACCTTCACCTTCTCTCTCCTCAAGTTCACTCTCTCTTCAAACCCTAACCCTAGCCTCTCATGTGTTGAGATCAAGGGTTAGCTAGACTAATACATCCATAACCTCACTCTATATCCCCTAGGTAGCTTAGATTAGCACCTTAAGCAACCTAGTTATCTCAAGTTTGAGATTAAGCTTGGCATAGGAGCTTTCGAGTGGACCGTCTTTGACTCGAGGAGGCCGTAGAGGTGCCGATGTTCCAAGGAGCCTACGAGGAGTGGAGGACAGCGATGAAGACCCGAAGGACATGTAACGTGAGCTATAACTTCGAATCCGAGTTGTTAAACCTCTAGCATATAGTTAGTAATAGTTTAGATAACGATTCATGCGCTCAAGTCCGTGTTACGAAGCTTTGATAATCGTTTTTCATATATTCCGCCTCCCCGCAAGTTCGTGGGGTGCGTGACATGGACTTACAGTGGTATCAGAGCCAACTAAACCATTACTAGCTTATTAGCAACTGATTAGAAGTTCGATCGACGGAAAACACGAAAACAAAAACCCGGATATTCCAAGTTTCTGTTAATTTTAAAAGTGTCTGAAAAATAATTTGACATACCTTAAAATTCACAGCAGGGAATTGTAAGAATACTGGGAAAATACGATGACCCAACTCGACTTGACGACCGCGGAACCGCGGCCATAGTGTGCTTTTGGCCGCGGATCCGCGGCCGAGTCAACTCCGAGTTGACTCGGATTTTCACAGTAATTCATATTTTGGTGTTTTTTGTTTTCCTGTATGTTCTGTTTTTACCCAGGTTACTTCAGTGCAGGTTTGCTTTTGGGGTAGACACGGAATATGGTAATCGATCGATATTCTAAGATATTTGCTAATTGGGTTTTTATCTGTAATGTTTAATGTGTTCGTAAACCTCCCCTAACTGCTAGTATGTCGGTTGGCAGGGGGTTACACATTTCTGAAATGTTTACTGTTTGCGTATATGAACTGTATTGGACTGTTGTGATGATTAGCCGAGGTTTGAGATGTGTTTAATATTCATTCAATATAAATGTAATTTGATGTAATATTCTTTTGCGGGGCACATCCAGGTTGCGGTTGTAGCCACCGTTGTATTATTTCTTTTTACTGTTTTTGCTCCTAGGATAGACCCAAGGTGGGGTACACAAACTACCGGGTACTTTGAAGTGTTTAGTGGCCTACTCACTTGTTGAGGGAGACCGCTTCACTTCGGGTACTTGGCGGGTAGTTTGCCGTACCCGTAGGGGTCTAGGGTGGGGTAATGGCTATTCATCACAACTGTGTAATCCGTCTTTTATTGCAGGCTCAAAGCAAATGTGGATTACTAGTAAATCCAATAAAGTTCATCTGTGATCTGGAATGCTTATTATTGCGTCTGACGAATGTACAATATCTATATATGATAGCTATTAGACGTCACTTATGTTTTACACCCGCGCTAGCCCAGCCCCCGCTCTGTCGTTAGTTAAGTAACCTAACGGGTGATGACGGGACCCAGTGGTGAATGCGGATGGCATAAGAGAACGTGGTATTTTCGTTGTTTTCTGCAATGATAGGATAAATGATGGGACGCATTATTATAATGCAAAGAAAATAAACCAAAGTTGAATCGTTGGAACAAATTTAAAAGAAACCACTCGGTTATTTTAAAAGAGCAGAATTTTTAATTGCGGAGTTTTAACCACTCCTTTTAAAAAGTATCAAGTTCCTTCGATTATATCAAGTTCACTACGTTCACGGTTTTGCCAAAACTAGTCGTAGCCCTCCGTCATATCATATAGATAGTCAATAGTATTCAAGCTGTGTTTGTTGGCCAAAGTCAAGGCACAGTGTTTGGTAGCTATTGAATATTCATATGCAGCATAGATAGATGCGTTGGTTTGGGACAGTCGTACTGCTTTGTTGGCCAAAGTCAAGGGTATGTACGGATGGGTTCAAATTAACCTGGATATTGACGGGTAGAACTTGACATGTGACTTATGATTTGTTGGCCAAAGTCAAGGTCATAAGAGCATGGGGCAAAAATCCATATCGGGAATTTCTAAAGAAACTGAAATTTGCAGAGATAAGCATACCATTTTGGAGTTTGATGAATGTTGGTAGGATTCCTTCAATATTATCATACGATGATATTTTGGATCCCGATCCTACTGTGAGTATATACTACTTATCAGGAAATTCGTCACTTAACGATCAATGCTATAAACCAAGTAGGTGCCTAGAAAGGTGTCAGCGGGGTTACGACCCCAGAGAAAAAAGGTTATTTAATTAAGGAACTTCGCGAAAGCGTTGGAAAACCTCCCTCGAAGTATCGACACTGGCCTGGCTGAACGGTTAAGCAAGTATTGTACGGTGAGAGTTGTCCTGGCTAATTCTTTCTTTATGGTTTGAGGAAGGATTCGAAAAACAGTGGGAGCCATCCTGTTTAGATAAATTAATAACCACTCTAAACTTGCAAGAGCATCATGCTAATAGTGCTTTCTTCTCTCTCCCTCTTAATTGCAGTGACCTTGTGACCACACATAGGTTACATCTAGATAACAAATTGACTGTATCTGACTTATATGAATGGCAAAGGTCTGTCCAAATGTCCATTACCTATGACAAGCTGGAATACCCTATTACTACTCAAGATCCCGCCGTCCCAGGTCCAGTTTCCACCGCCGCAGATGTGGATATCCGTCAGACAAGGAAAAATGATAAAACGAAAGCCAAGTGCCTCGTGTCAGCTTCAGTTGATGGTGTATACCAGAAGCAGCATGAGAAGATGGACATAGTTTCCATCTTTCTCCATAACAAAGATTTATATGGAGAGCAATCTCATATCGTAAGATATGAGACCTCGACCGATTTAATTCAAGCGAGGTTGGCTGTCGGGTCATCTGTAGGGGACAGCGTCTTTACAATGACTAGCTATATTGATGAGCTCCAGGACCTGGAGACCACGTTGCAGAAGGAGTCAGGTACTGACTTGATTCTACAGTCTCTACCTTCTACCCTGAAAGAAACCAGGGAAGTAGAAGAAAAGAGAAGGGCAAAAGTTTCGGGACTTAGAATAGTAAAAGTGGGACGTTCCTATTGTTATGAGATTGGGCATAGTCAGAATGATTGCAGGGCTTTGGAAGCCAGTAGCCAGGATTCGAAGCATGTTGTGGCTTCGGCTTCGAGTGTGTTTGTAATAGAGAACTGTATGTCAGTTAACCCTACTTCCTGGGTATTAGATACCGGGTCAGGAACTCACATCTGTAATTCTTTACAGGCTCTGAGAAACCGTAGGGTTATCAGGATAGGTGACATGACCCTCACGGTTGCTAACGAAATGAGCATAAATGCTAAATCCGTAGGGGAATATCATCTTGGACTGACAACTGGGCAGACATTGATTCTGCGTAACTGTTTTTATATACCAGGTACGACTTGTAATATCATATCTGTATCCTTACTTTCTAAAGAAGGATATGATTTTACATTCGTAAGTGATGTAGTTCACATCCACCTAAATCAAGTTTTGATTGGGTCAGGTATATTAAAAAACGGGATATACGTATTAAATCAAGCTCAGATTTTCAGTGTCCAGAACACACTTAAAAGAAAGTCTCCGGAAGTAAATCAGGCTTTCTTATGGCATTGTAGACTAGGTCACATCAATGAAAGAAGGTTGACTAAGTTACATAGAGAAGGATATTTGAATCCGTTCGAATATCAATCTTATGCTACTTGTGAATCTTGTCTCATGGGAAAGATGACAAAGACTCCGTTTACTGGACACGGAGTAAGAGCAAGCGAGCTCTTAGGACTCGTACACAGTGACGTGTGCGGTCCAATGTCTACACATGCGCGAAGCGGTTATTCTTACTTCATTACTTTTACGGATGATTTCTCTAGGTATGGATATGTCTTCTTGATGAAGCATAAATCCGAGGCCTTTGAGAAATTCCAAGAATACAAAAATGAAGTGGAAAAACAAACCGGCAAAAGTTTCAAGACACTGAGATCTGATCGAGATGGTGAATATTTAAGTGCCAAGTTCCTAGGTTACTTAAAAGAGAATGGAATTCTCTCTCAGCTTACTCCTCCATACACACCACAACATAACGGTGTATCGGAGAGACGGAACCGAACCCTATTGGATATGGTTCGTTCCATGATGAGTAACGCTGAGTTGCCGCGATCATTCTGGGGATATGCACTAGAATCAGCTGCATACCTTTTGAACCGAGTTCCAACCAAGACTGTGCCTACCACACCATATCAGATGTGGAGTGGGAAGAAACCCTGTCTTAAGTATCTTAAGACATGGGGATGTCCAGCTTTTGTAAAAAAGCAGCATGCGGACAAGCTCGAGGCATGCTCAGTAAAATGCATATTTGTGGGATATCCAAAGAACTCCAAGGGATATTATTTCTATTACACAGAGAAACAAAAGGTCTTTGTTTCTCTTCATGCCTGCTTCTTGGAAACTGAATTTTTGGAAAATCAGAAGAGTGGGAGCGCAATAGAACTGGAAGAAATTCCAGAACCACAAACTATTACTGAAACCTTGGTAGAACAAGAAGGTTCAGGAGAACCGGACATCCCAGCGCCACTCCGCAGGAGTAGTAAGCAGTCTCATCCGCCCGAGAGCTACTACGGTTTTCTCATAGACGGGGATAGAGAGGATTGCACTATTGACTATGATGAGCCTACTAGCTTCCAGCAAGCCATTCAGAGCGGTGACTCAGTAAAATGGCTGGATGCAATGCGGACCGAAATGGAGTCCATGTACACTAACAAAGTATGAACTTTGTGTAGGGTTCCTAGGCACCCCAAGGAGGTCTCACAAGGCATCAACCATGCCAATTTCAAAAATTATAGGTGCCGAGAAACCCTAATACGGATCGTTGGCAAGATTTCTAGGCGATAAATGAAACTAGTTAACACTTAACTAAAAGTAAACGGAAATACAACCTTTGTAGATCCGGTGCTCCACCTCCATAGCTCTGCAACGAAGTCCCCTCGCTGTCCAAGTCGAACCCCGGGCTCTAGCGTCGGCTTCGTCGGAGAAATGGCGAGCTAGGTCGTCGATGTCCATGCCGAAGATGATCTACGTCGAGGAATCGCTAGATCAAGCTCCAACTTCACCAAGCCTTGAAGACTTATGAAGGAAACACACTCTACTACTTGGCAAGAGGTAGAGGATGAAGAAATAGGAAGTGGGTAGACTTTAGAATTGGATTTCTCACTCTAATTCATCAATCACCATTGATGAGGCAAGCTTTCTTCTTGAAGTGAAGAAGAAGAAGATGATAAAAGTTATGATAAGCTATTTTAAAAATGGAAAAGAAATACTATACTTATCATATAATGAACCATGGTCAAGTGTAGAGATTAAACTAGGGTTAATGGAGTGGTTAGGGTTAAGCATGAGACAAAATGGTCACTTTGGTCAAAACTTCATGAAGCTTCAACTAGAAAACAAACAAAGCCACCATTTTCCTTTATGCTTTTCATTTTTCCAAAAAGAATAAATAAATAAATAAAGGAATAAGAAAATGAAAACCCTAACCAATCTACAACCATGGTTTAATCTTCACACAAACCCTAGTGTGCATGTATCATCAAACATGATACAAACTTGTGTACAAAAGTATATCACATATACAATGTGCACAACCGAGTGAGAAAATCCATGTAAAGTGAACCAAAACTAGTTAACGCAAAGTAATATATCAAATATATAATTATGCATTAAATCATTAAATCAACACTTGATTTAACGATCCGGTCATATCGCATATAACCGACTAGTATCCAATGTATCGGCTTATCGAATCAACCCTCGATTCGATAACTAGGTTATATCGCATATAACCATTCGACACATTCATCGCGAGAATAAAATACGGTATCACATACACGCATTATTCTCGGTCCCGCACATATCTCATATGCGCTCCTATTTCGTTTCGCTTGAGCCAGGAAACCTCTGTGTAGGACTCTAAAGACTCGTCAATACGCCGGCAGCAGGTGATGATCATATCAAACACCCACAAGCCGCAAGCGGTCTGCTAAACGTAATGGCCACCCGAGTATTGAGCGATCTGAAGATCGACGAGCAAGCCCGCTCACACTCCAGAGAATCCAACCAGTAACACTACCGTACAGTCCGGTCTGATCGTCTGATATGTCGCATATCTCGCCTAGGGGTGGTAAACGTCAGACCCCAATAGCTCGATAAGTCGTGTCGATATGAGGTCTATAACAATTCGAGAAACTACCGGTAACACCTACCAGCAAATCTCAGCAACCCTGGCCAGGGATTTCCTGTTATAGCCAATCGAACACAGCGCAACATCAACTCCCTATACCAGGAGAGACGAATCCCCTCCTATCGCTCATTGCCTCCATGTGACTCGGGACTGTACCCAAAAACCACCGTTTTGCACGCCCTCTTGGACGTGGTAAGATGGAAATCAAAGCACAGTGGGAACCATACAAGACTCTATGACGATCTCGGGTCAACAGACTACTCTGTACCAGTGTCACCAGAGAACTGCCATCTGACGTAAGGTATAATACCATCTGGGAGTTCTCGGCGAGTCCGTCCAGTGTACCCAGTCTCCACTGAGCACCCGTATATCATCTCTGATGTCAAACACCAATGGATATGGGATCATCCATCGCCCATCTGTATGGGTTGAGAAGGTACACGCTAGTCTACTCTGGTATATCGATGCCCCGTCTCGATACACCCACGACTAGGGACTTTGAAGGATGTACTTATAGACTATCTGTCCCCACTAGTATGAACTGCATCATAGTCCAGGTAGTCAAGT
This sequence comes from Agapanthus africanus, assembly GCA_030015575.1. Lineage (NCBI taxonomy): Eukaryota > Viridiplantae > Streptophyta > Magnoliopsida > Asparagales > Amaryllidaceae > Agapanthus > Agapanthus africanus. The sequence goes on along the minus strand of CM057342.1, from coordinate 452,259,467 downwards.
ACACATCCTAAGGGCTTTACCAACATGTATTAGAGAGACAATGAATGTACACGTTAAGGTAAAGAGCAACCAGATAGCATACTATCATGTCGAGCAAGAAAGTCCTCCCTATATATGTCCCAGCATCCACTACAATATACATCCTATGTATAGTAATGGCCTCTAGGGCATACATATAACTAACAATCTCCCACTTGCACTAGGGCCATCTGATAGCAGTGGTTGTAGTATCTCATACTCAACCATCCCATAAAAATCTCTCTCTGGGAATAGGCCTTTGTGAGTGGATCCGCTGTGTCGTCCTCTGAGTCTACTCTCCTAACCTCTATCCCTTGGAGATCAAGCATCTCCATGATCAGGTAATACTGCCTTAGAATATGTCTGGATCACTGATGGGACGGACGTTCCTTTGCATAAGCCACAACTCCATTGTCATACAATGGGAGGAACTAAGTTCATCTCATGAACTAATATACACCCAGACAGCCTCTTTGGTAGTATCTTAAGTAGCGATGTATTCAGACTTTATCGTCTAGTATGTCACGGTATCTAGCTTGGAACTCTTCCACCATACCGTCCCTTTACTGAGGGTAAAGACAATGCCTGTGACTGACTTTCAGTCGTCTTTATCATCCTGGAACCCTTCCAGTGATTCTCCCCAGGATCGATTGATACCATCTCACTACAACTAGTGAGAATCCTAACATCCATTTAGATCTATCTCATAGATCCAAAACTCAGGATTAAGGAGGTATCATTTTGATCCTATATGGAGAATCAATGTGATAAGCGGAGATTGACTGAGCGTAGTATAAGAAACTCCTTTCTTATCAAGAGTATGTCATCCATGTACTCTACGAGGATCACCACCATACTCCCTACTACCTTTTTGTTTATACAAGGCTCATCTACCATTTTGATGATGTCAAATTCTTTGACTAATCCATCAAAACAGATGTTCCAACTCCGCGATGCCTGCTTTATCCTATAAAGCTTCTTGCACACGTTTCCGCTGCTCCCACTGTCTACGAGGCCTTCTGGCTGTGTACTTATAGACGTTCTCTTCTAAGACATCATTTAGAAAAGCAGTCATGGCACCCAACCGCCAGATATCGTAGTCATGGTATGTAGCCGTGGCAAGTAGGATCTGGATGGACTTAAGCATAGCTACTTAGAAAAAGTTTCATGATGATCCACACCTGGTCAATGATGCAAACCTTTAACAAGTCTAGCTTTGAAAGTCTCAACCTTTCCATGTACACCAAGTAATCTTCTCAAGATATACTTGCTCCTGATGGGAATTTAACCCTTCAGATATAGCAACCAAAGTCCATACTTTGTTGGTGTATAAGGATTCCATCTCAGATCGATAAACATCCAGCCATTCTCACAGAGTCCTACTCCTGATGGCCAGGTCGAAACTAGTTGGGTCATCATCTCATGATGCAATCCTCGCTCCCACTGTCATAGAGAAACAGAAGTATCTCTCAGGTGGGTGAGGAACCCTACTAGATCGGCGGAGAGGCTGAGGTTCGTTGGTAACTATTGAATCCTTTGGTTCTATCAAAACATCTTCTGTAGTTTGCATAGCTGGAACCTTTCCAGTTCTACATAACTAACCTTGCCTCGAGTTTGTCCGGATTTTGCTTTTAGACATAGGCCGGACAACCCCAAATCTTAACTAGCTTAAGACATGGGCTCTTCCCATACCATATCTCATATGGAGCGGTAGGCAACTGATTTGATTTGAACCCTATTCAATAGGTATGCAGCTTCTCAAGTGCATAACACCCAAAAAGGAAATAGGTAACTCAGTAGTACTCATCATAGAGCACACCTTATCATATAGGGTGTGATCGCTCCGCCCCGATATACCATCGTGCTATGGTGTATACGGATGAGTAATGCTGAGAGAGAATCTCATTCTCCTTTAGAAAAGTCCAAGAATTTCGTGCCCAAGTATTCTCCTCCTTGATCTCATCAAAGGACATAATACTTATACCCGTGTTTTGGTTCTCTACATCTAGCTTATATTCTGTGAATGTCTCAAAAGGTTCGGACTCATGTTTCAACAGGAACATATGACTGAATCTTGAGAGATTATCAGAGAATATAATGAAGTATAAAGAACCGGTCTTGGCATGTGTAGACAGGGGACCTACATACATCAACATGTATCATCCCAAGAGTTCACTAACTCTTTCTCTGTTTTTTCAGTAAACGGAGCTATGGTCATCTTATCTTTCTGACATGACTGGCATGTTTCACAAGATGTAAATTCAAACAGATTTAAATATGCATCTATGTGGAACTTAGCTTGTCGGGTCGCATTGATATGACCTAGTCTACAATACCTCAAGAAGAATTCGTTCATTTCTGAACTCTTCCTCTTGTTTGTGTTCCATACTAAGAACTGCTGTTTGATTTAGAACATCAACGCTTTTAGATAACGTGCCTGAACCGATCAACTTTTGATATAGGAAATGTTCAAAACATTATCCAATAATACAAAATTTTACCGTTTCTTTACTAATAAAGAGACAGATATGATTTTGTATATCAGGTTCGGTATCTAATAACATTCGTTCAGAATCAATGTATTGGTAATACAGGGTGACAGTGACCAACAGACTTGGCTGCAACACTTGCCCCGTTTTCTGCCTCATGAAACTTATCACCCGTTCTCAGTTCTCTACCTATCTGTAGCCCTATGTAACAGATTACATATTTGGGATCCTGATCCGATATCATATACCCAGTACGTAAAGGATACTGAGAAACAGTTCTCTGTAATGAACACACCCGAAGATGATGCATCAGCATGCACTCTCTTCATTTGGGCGGCACGGGAATTCTGGTATTCCCCAATTTCCTGCTCTGTCTTATAACAATTATAAGTTGGAGCGGGACCAACGTTCCCCAGCTCAGTATAACAAGCGGGTTCGGTCAATATTCCGTATTATTATCTTGATGAAGGCGTGATATGGTCGCTACCTGGAGAGAGAGAGAAGAAAACAATCAGCGTGCGCTCTTGCAAGAATAGATTGGTTATTATTTTATCTAATCAGGATGGCTCCCACTGCTTTTTATCAAATCTTCCTTCAAACCCTAAAAGGAAAGACTTGCCGGGATTAATTACACACTACAAGTTCGCCAATCTTTTAGCCAGGCCAGTGTCGGTACTTTGAGGGAGGTCCCCCGTGCTTTCGCACGAACCTAATTAATGTAAACCTCGTTTTCCCAGAGGCGTAACCCCGTTGACACCTTTCTAGACACCTACTTGATCGGCTAATTGTAATGTGTAAAACTTTCCCAGGAGTAACTCTTACTCGTGTTAGTTATATGTATGACCTAGAGGCCATTACTGTACATCGGATGTATATTGTTGTGGATGCTGGGACATATATAGGGAGGACTTTCTTGCTCGACATGATAGTATGCTATCTGGTTGCTCTTTACCTTAACGTGTACACAGATTGTCTCTCTATTACATGTTGGTAAAGCCCTTAGGATGTGTACTTGACTACCTGGACTATGATGCGGATCATACTAGTGGGGACATGGTAGTCCATAAGTACATCCTTCAAAGTCCCTAGTCGTGGGTGTATCGAGACGGGGCATCGATATACCAGAGTAGACTAGCGTATACCTTCTCAACCCATACAGATGGGCGATGGATGATCCCATATCCATCGGTGTTTGACATCAGAGATGATATACGGGTGCTCAGTAGAGACTGGGTACACTGGACGGACTCGCCGAGAACTCCCAGATGGTATTATACCTGACGTCAGATGGCAGTTCTCTGGTGACACTGGTACAGAGTAGTCTGTTGACCCGAGATCGTCATAGAGTCTTGTGTGGTTCCCACTGTGCTTTGATTTCCATCTTACCACATCCAAGAGGGCGTGCAAAACGGTGGTTTTTGGGTACAGTCCCGAGTCACATGGAGGCAATGAGCGATAGGAGGGGATTCGTCTCTCCCGGTATAGGGAGTTGATGTTGCGCTGTGTTCGATTGGCTATAACAGGAAATCCCTGGCTAGGGTTGCTGAGATTTACTGGTAAGTGTTACCAGTAGTTTCTCGAATTGTTATAGACCTCATATCGACACGACTTATCGAGCTATTGGGGTCTGACGTTTACCACCCCTAGGCGAGATATGCGACATATCAGACGATCAGACCGGACTGTACGGTAGTGTTACTGGTTGGATTCACTGGAGTGTGAGCGGGCTTGCTCGTCGATCTTCTGATCGCTCAATACCCGGGTGGCCGTTACGTTTAGCAGACCGCTTGCGGCTTGTGGATGTTTGATATGATCATCATCTGCTGCCGGCGTATTGACGAGTCTTTAGAGTCCTACACAGAGGTTTCCTGGCTCAAGCGAAACGAAATGGGAGCGCATATGAGATATGTGCGGGACAGAGAATAATACGTGTATGTGATACCGTATTCCATTCTCGCGATAAATGTGTCGAATGGTTGTATGCGATATAACCTAGTTATCGAATCAAGGATTGATTCGATAAACCGATACATTGGATATTAGTCGGTTGTATGCGATATGACCGGATCGTTAAATCAAGTGTTGATTTAATGATTTAATGCATAATTATATATTTGATATATTACTTTGCATTAACTAATATCGGTTCACTTAAGATAGATTTTCTCACTCGGATGTGCGCATTGTATATGCGATATATTTTTGTGCACTTGATTGTATCATGTTTGATGATGCATGTGAACTTGGTTAAGTGTAAAGTTTAAACCATAGTTAAGTTAATGATTAGGGTTTTCCTTATCTTATTTATTTATTAAGGAAAAGATTAAAGAGAAGAATGGTGGCTTTCTTTGTTTCTAGTTGAAACTTCATGAAGGTTTGACCAAAGCTACCATTCTTGTCTTCTTCTCCTAACCCTAACCCTTTAACTAACCTTGGTTAATTCTCTACACTTGACTATAGTTAATTATATGATAAGTATTCTTTTTCTATTCTTTTTTAATTAACTTATCATATATTTCTTTCTTCTTCTTCTTCATGAGCAAGGAAGAAAAAGCTTACTTCATCAATGGTGATTGATGAAAATGAGTGAGAAATCCAATTCTAAAGTCTACCCACTTCCTATTTCTTCATCCTCTACCTCTTGCCAAGTAGTAGAGTGTGTTTTCTTCACAAGTTTCTTAACTTGGTGAAGTTGGAGCTTGATCTAGCGATGCCTCGACGTAGATCATCTTCGGCATGGACATCGACGACCTTGCCCGCTCTTTCTCCGATGAAGCCGATGATAGAGCCCGGATTTTGATTTGGACAGCGGAGATGACTTCATCACAGAGCCGTGGAGGTGGAAGACCGGATCTACAAAGGTTGTATTTCCGTATTCTCTTAGTAAAGCAGTTTACTAGTTTCATTTTCGCCTAGAAATCTAGCCAACGATCCGTTCTAGGGTTTCTCGGCACCGTTTAAATTTGAAATTGGCATGGTTGATGCCTTGTGAGACCTCATTAGGGTGCCTAGGAACCCTACAGTGGTATCAGAGCCTAGCTAGAGCCTTAGGCGAAGTCTAGACGGAATTTGAAGTCCGAACGAACCGGAAACCCAACCCGGAAAATGCTCTCTGTCCTTTTTCTAAAATCTGGGATTTTTCGAAAATAAAAATATGCAGAAAAATCAGCAGGCTTTTCTATGAATTACTGTGAAATTCGAGAACGTGATTCCACCAATACGCGGCGGAACCGCGGCACAAGCATGGCTTGTGCGGCGGTCCTGCGGTCACCTTGTCACATCAGCACTTGAATTTTGCACAGTAATTCGTATTTTTCTGTGTTGGTTTTCCTGGGATATTTTAAATCTGACTACAGAGTTGAATTTTCTGGAGTTGTTTTGGGGATTCGGTGTTTCGATCGGGGTATCAAATTTTGTCTATTTGGCTTTCCGGATAAATTTTAGAATATGTTAAAAAGTTCGACCGGATATAAATACCCAATTTTTCCCCTGTCGAGAAATTTCCAAGTGTTGGATTTTTCCGTAGTTTAATGACGTTCTAAGTATTGCAAGTAACGCGATGGTCCCTCTAGAAGACAACAAACCTTAACTCGATTATGTGACCGTCTTGAACTGCCCTTTGAACTTTCGGGTTTGGGGCAGTACGGCGTGCCACATGTGAGGCGTTGGCTTGACCCTTCTACGGCTGGACCGTTGGAACTGAGGCACGAACTGAATATTGTTAGACTTGTTTCATGTGTTGATCTGTATCGGGAAAACTTGGGTGTTTGACTGTTCGATCGAAAAGTTTAACATTTTCTATTTATCTGGAATGGGATACAATAATTCGAATTCACAAGAAGTTATGAGATAACTGAATGAATGTTATAAACATAGCAGTTTAGTCTCACTTGATCGGTTGCCACGGAATTTTGATGTGATCAAAAGTCCGTCGCAATCACGTAGCGTACGCGGATATTCGCCTGTAAACTTAATAGACAGCCTCACTCCATAGCCCCGACCAAGTGACTGTAGGAGAACCCCGTCGCCGAAAGCATCCGTTCGGGTGCTCGCGGCAGCGGTGTTCCGCCTTGGTGCACTTCGTCGACGGTATCGGGGGTGCAGCCGTCTACTGAAGTTTGCGACGAGCATTCGATCAGGATGTCGGGAATCTTGTTGAATTGCCCGACTTGATATTGAAAAGTGTTTTCGATAATGAGACTAAAATGCGGGGTTTATAATTGTTAGGCATGCGATGTCTAAGTAATTCATTTGGTCAGGCATGCGATGTCTGAGGTGGTTGCGGATTCCAACTGTTGTAGTTTTACACTTTCTTTTCTGTGACCGTAAGTGTAATATGTGATATCGCCGGTTTCGTTGCTATATGTCAACGACAATTGGGATGCGCATATTTACTTACGTTGATGACATGTGATGTTATGTGTTGCTGGATATGTTATATTGGATCGTCGTGTTTGAATAGCCGGGGGTTTTTATGTGAGATGAGTGTTTTTCATTTTCATTCATGTAAAAACTTGTATGTAATATTCTTTTTATTGGGGCGCTTCCAGGTTGCGGAAGTTGTCACCGTTGTTGTATATTATTTACTTTTCCGCACTAGGATAGACCCAAGGAGGAGGGCACAAGTAACCGGGTTCTGGAATCCAGTGGGAGACCAACTCGAGGAGTCGAGTCCGGGTCTCCTAACTCTAGAATTGGTAGGGTTGCTTGCCGCTCTCGTAGGGGTCTAGGGGTGTGGGTTTGGCTATTCATCACGACCGTGGAATCCGTGTTTTATACTGGCTCGTATTGAAAACACGGACGTCCTAGTATATCCAATATTTCATATGTTTCTTCTGCTACGATATCTGTGATGTGATCATGTGATGTTCTGTGATAGATACAGTATATAGTATATATGATATATTATATGGACGTTACTTATGTTTTACACCCGCGCTAGCCCTGCCCTGCTCTGCCGTTAGTTACCTAACCTAACGGTGCACGAGGGGACATCGAGGCGAATGCGGATGGCATAAGTGTACGTCGTATTTATCTGTGATGTTTAGGTACTTAAATGATGGGACTTCATTAATGTGATTAATGAAATAAAAGAAACCTAAGATGTTGTAGAATCGAATTTCAAAATTAAACAGGTAGCTACAGTTCTTGCTTTGCACAGCGGTATATGTGATATATCCTGCACCTTATTCGATGAGGAAAGGACCGAGATCCCTTCACCGGGAGTGACTCCTTTAGCAATAACTGGCAGATGCTACACACTCGGTTTGTCTTTTGATTGCTTTTTAGAGTTTTTGCTTTGCACAGTGATATATATGATATATCCCGCACCTCATTCGACGAGGAAAGGACCGACGATCCCTTCACCGGGAGTGACTCCTTTAGCAAAACTAGAAAAGCCTCAAAAACACTCCATTTTAAAATTCATTCGATCCTACAACGATATCAAGTTCATTACGCAATAGGTTTTCAGAAAAACCTGTCGTAGCCCTCCGTCATTTCAGATAAGTACTAGTTAGTATTCGTGCTACGTTTGTTGACTATGTTAAGGCGTAGTGTGCGGTAGCTAATTAGTGCTTATCTGCATAAGCATATGATGTGATTGGATAAGGGTAGTCGTGCGACTTTGTTGACTATGTTAAGGGTCGTGCGGGTGGGTTTAATTCAATCGGGAAATGACGGGTTGAACTTGACTAGCACTTATGATTTGTTGACTATGTTAAGGTCATATATATGCTAGGGGCAAAATATTATCCGGAATTTCAAGTGTTGAAATTTGCAATGAGATTGCATACCTTCTATGAGATAGTTGGATCCCGATACCCGCTGCGAGTAAGAGTTACTCCTGGGAGTGTTTTACACATTACAATTAGCCGATCAAGTAGGTGTCGAGAAAGGTGTCAACGGGGTTACGCCTCTGGGAAAACGAGGTTTACAGTAATTAGGTTCGTGCGAAAGCACGGGGGACCTCCCTCAAAGTACCGACACTGGCCTGGCTGAAAGATTGGAGAACTTGTAGTGTGTAATTAATCCCGGCTAGTCTTTCCTTTAAGGGTTTGAAGGAAGATTTGATAAAAAGCAGTGGGAGCCATCCTGATTAGATAAAATAATAACCAATCTATTCTTGCAAGAGCGCACGCTGAGTGTTTTCTTCTCTCTCTCTCCAGGTAGCGACCATATCACGCCTTAATCAAGATAATAATACGGATTATTGACCGAACCCGCTTGTTATACTGAGCTGGGGAATGTTGGTCCCGCTCCAACTTATAATTGTTATAAGACAGAGCAGGAAATTGGGGAATACCAGATTTCCCGTGCCGCCCAAACGAAGAGAGTGCATGCTGATGCATCATCTTCGGGTGTGTTCATTATAAAGAACTGTTTCTCTGTATCCTCTACGTCCTGGGTATGTGATACCAGATCAGGATCCCAGATATGTAATCTGTTACATAGGGCTACAGAAAGGTAGAGAACTGAGAACGGGTGATAAGTTTCATGAGGCAGAAAATGGGGCAAGTGTTGCAGCGAAGTCTGTTGGTCACTATCACCCTGTATTACCAATACATTAATTCTGAACGAATGTTATTAGATACCGAACCTGATATACAAAATCATATCCATCTCTTTATTAGTAAAGAAATGATAAAATTTTGTATAGTTGGATAATGTTTTGAACATTTCCTATATCAAAAGTTGATCGGTTCAGGCACGTTATCTAAAAGCATTGATGTTCTAAATCAAACTACAGTTCTTAGTATATAGAACACACACAAGAGGAAGAGTTCAGAAATGAACGAATTCTTCTTGAGGTATTGTAGACTAGGTCATATCAATGCGACCCGACTAGCTAAGTTACATTTAGATGCATATTTAAATCAGTTTGAATTTACATCTTGTGAAACTTGCCAGTCATGTCACAGAGATAAGATGACCATAGCTCCGTTTATTGGAAACGGAGAAAGAGTTAGTGAACTCTTGGGATGATACATGTTGATGTATAAAGGTCCCCTGTCTACACATGCCAAGACCGGTTCTTTGTACTTCATTACATTCTCTGATAATCTCTCAAGATTCAGACATATGTTCCTGTTGAAACACAAGTCCGAACCTTTTGAGATATTCACAGAATATGATTTAGAAGTAGAGAACCAAAACACGGGTATAAGTATTATGTACTTTGATGAGATCAAGGAGGAGAATACTTGAGCACAGAATTCCTGGATTATTCTAAAGGAGAATGAGATTCTCTCTCAGCATTACTCCTCCGTATACACCATTGCACGATGGTATGTCGGGGCGGAGCAGATACACCCTATCTGATATGGTGTGCTCTATGATGAGTACTACTGAGTTACCTATTTCCTTTTTGGGAGTTATGCACTTGAGAAGATGCATACCTATTGAATAGGGTTCCAATCAAATCAGTTGCCTACCATCTCATATGTGATATGGAAAGGGAAGAGCCCATGTCTTAAGCTAGTTAAGATTTGGGGTTGTCCGGCTAATGTCTAAAAGCAAAATCCGGACAAGCTCGAGGCAAAGTCTGTAATGTAGAACTGGAAAGGTTCCAGCTATACAAACAACAGCTGATGATTTGATAGAACCAAAGGATTCAGTAGATTCCAACGGATCTCAGCCTCTTCGCTGATCTAGTAGGGTTCCTCGCCCACCTGAGAGATACTTCTGTTTCTCTATGACAGTGGGAGCGAGGATTGCATCATATGATGATGACCCAACTAGTTTCGAGCTGGCTATCAGGAGTGGGACTCTGTAAGAATGGCTGGATGCTTAGCGATCTGAGATGGAATCCATGTACACCAACAAAGTATGGACTTTGGTTGCAATATCTGAAGGGTTAAATCCCCATCAGGAGCAAGTATATCTTGAGAAGATTACTTGGTGTAGATGGAAAAGTTGAGACTTTCAAAGCTAGACTTGTTAAAGCTTTTCGTCATCGACCAGGCGTGGATTATGATGAAACCTTTTTCAAGTAGCTATGCTTAAGTCCATCCAGATCCTACTTGTCACGGCTACATACCATGACTACGATATCTGGTGGTTGGGTATCATGACTGCTTTTCTAAATGATGTTTTAGAAGAGAACGTCCATAAGTACACAGCCAGAGGGCTTCGTAGACAGTGGGAGCAGCGGAAATGTGTACAAGATGCTTTATAGGATAAAGCAGGCATCGTGGAGTTGGAACGTCTATTTTGATGTGTTAGTCAAAGAAGTTGACACATCAAAATGGTAGATGAACCTTGTATATACAAAAAGGTAGTAGGGAGTATGGTGACGATCCTCGTAGAGTACGTGGATGACATACTCTTGATAGGGAAGAAGTTTCCTATGCTACGCTCGATCAATCTCCGCTTATCACAAAGATTCTCCATATAGGATCAAAGTGATACCTACTAAATCCTGGATTTAGGATCTATGAGATAGATCTAATTGGATGTTAGGAATCTCACTAGAAGTAGTGAGATGGTATCAATTGATTCTGGGGAGAATCACTGGAAAGGTTCCAGGGTGATAAAGACGACTGAATGTCAGTCACAGGCATTTTCTTTACCCTCAGTAAAGGGACGGTATGTTGGAAGGGTTCCAAGCTAGATACCGTGGCATACTAGACGATTAAGGCTAGATACATCGCTACTTAAGATGCTACCAAAGAGGCTGTCTGGGTATATACTAGTTCATGAGATGAACTAAGTTCCTCCCATTGTGTGACAATGGAGTTGTGGCTTATGCCAAGGAACGCCTGTCCCATCAGTGATCCAGACATATTCTAAGGCAGTATTACCTGATCATGGAGATGGTTGATCTCCAGGGTGATCAAGGTCAGGAGAGCAGACTCAGAGGACAACACAGCGGATCCACTCACAAAGGCCTGTTCCCAGAGAGAGATATTTATGGGATGGTTGAGTATGAGATACAACAACCAGTGCTACAGATGGCCCTAGTGCAAGTGGGAGATTGTTAGTTATATGTATGCCCTAGAGGCCATTACTGTACATTGGATGTATATTGTTATGGATGCTGGGACATATATAGGGAGGACTTTCTTGCTCGACATGATAGTATGCTATCTGGTTGCTCTTTACCTTAACGTGTACACAGATTGTCTCTCTATTACATGTTGGTAAAGCCCTTAGGATGTGTACTTGACTACCTGGACTATGATGCGGATCATACTAGTGGGGACATGGTAGTCCATAAGTACATCCTTCAAAGTCCCTAGTCGTGGGTGTATCGAGACGGGGCATCGATATACCAGAGTAGACTAGTGTATACCTTCTCGACCCATACAGATGGGCGATGGATGATCCCATATCCATCGGTGTTTGACATCAGAGATGATATACGGGTGCTCAGTAGAGACTGGGTACATTGGACGGACTCGCCGAGAACTCCCAGATGGTATTATACCTGACGTCAGATGGCAGTTCTCTGGTGACACTGGTACAGAGTAGTCTGTTGACCCGAGATCGTCATAAAGTCTTGTGTGGTTCCCACTGTGCTTTGATTTCCATCTTACCACGTCCAAGAGGGCGTGCAAAACGGTGGTTTTTGGGTACAGTCCCGAGTCACATGGAGGCAATGAGCGATAGGAGGGGATTCGTCTCTCCCGGTATAGGGAGTTGATGTTGCGCTGTGTTCGATTGGCTATAATAGGAAATCCCTGGCCAGGGTTGCTGAGATTTACTGGTAAGTGTTACCAGTAGTTTCTCGAATTGTTATAGACCTCATATCGACACGACTTATCGAGCTATTGGGGTCTGACGTTTACCACCCCTAGGCGAGATATGCGACATATCAGACGATCAGACCGGACTGTACGGTAGTGTTACTGGTTGGATTCACTGGAGTGTGAGCGGGCTTGCTCGTCGATCTTCTGATCGCTCAATACCCGGGTGGCCGTTACGTTTAGCAGACCGCTTGCGGCTTGTGGATGTTTGATATGATCATCATCTGCTGCCAGCGTATTGACGAGTCTTTAGAGTCTTACACAGAGGTTTCCTGGCTCAAGCGAAACGAAATAGGAGCGCATATGAGATATGTGCGGGACCGAGAATAATACGTGTATGTGATACCGTATTCCATTCTCGCGATAAATGTGTCGAATGGTTGTATGCGATATAACCTAGTTATCGAATCAAGGATTGATTCGATAAACCGATACATTGGATATTAGTCGGTTGTATGCGATATGACCGGATCGTTAAATCAAGTGTTGATTTAATGATTTAATGCATAATTATATATTTGATATATTATTTTGCATTAACTAATATCGGTTCACTTAAGATAGATTTTCTCACTCGGATGTGCGCATTGTATATGCGATATATTTTTGTGCACTTGATTGTATCATGTTTGATGATGCATGTGAACTTGGTTAAGTGTAAAGTTTAAACCATAGTTAAGTTAATGAGTAGGGTTTTCCTTATCTTATTTATTTATTTATTTATTAAGGAAAAGATTAAAGAGAAGAATGGTGGCTTTCTTTGTTTCTAGTTGAAACTTCATGAAGGTTTGACCAAAGCTACCATTCTTGTCTTCTTCTCCTAACCCTAACCCTTTAACTAACCTTGGTTAATTCTCTACACTTGACTATAGTTAATGATATGAAAAGTATTGTTTTTCTATTCTTTTTTAATTAACTTATCATATATTTCTTTCTTCTTCTTCATGAGCAAGGAAGAAAAAGCTTACTTCATCAATGGTGATTGATGAAAATGAGTGAGAAATCCAATTCTAAAGTCTACCCACTTCCTATTTCTTCATCCTCTACCTCTTGCCAAGTAGTAGAGTGTGTTTTCTTCACAAGTTTCTTGACTTGGTGAAGTTGGAGCTTGATCTAGCGATGCCTCGACGTAGATCATCTTCGGCATGGACATCGACGACCTTGCCCGCTCTTTCTCCGATGAAGCCGACGCTAGAGCCCGGATTTTGATTTGGACAGCGGAGATGACTTCATCACGGAGCCGTGGAGGTGGAGGACCGGATCTACAAAGGTTGTATTTCCGTATTCTCTTAGTAAAGCAGTTTACTAGTTTCATTTTCGCCTAGAAATCTAGCCAACAATCCGTTCTAGGGTTTCTCGGCACCGTTTAAATTTGAAATTGGCATGGTTGATGCCTTCTGAGACCTCATTAGGGTGCCTAGGAACCCTACAACTCGCAGCGGGTATCGGGATCCAACTATCTCATAAAAGGTATGCAATCTCATTGCAAATTTCAACACTTGAAATTCCCGATAATATTTTGCCCCTAGTGTTCTATGACCTTGACGAATGCCAAACAACCCATAGTCCACTAGTCAAGTTCAACCCGTACATTTCTTGATCGAATTAAACCCACCCGCACGACCCTTGTCGAATGCCAAACAACGCCGTACGAATACCCTAATCCAATCGCATCATATGCTCAAGAAGATAAATACTAGTTAGCTACCGTACACTACGCCTTGACGAATGCCAAACTACCGCAGCACGAATACTAACTAGTACATATCTGAAATGACGGAGGGCTACGACAGGTTTTTCTGAAAACCTATTGCGTAATGAACTTGATATCGTTGTAGAATCAAATGATTTTGAAATGGAGTGCTTTTGAGGCTTTTCTAGTTTTGCTAAAGGAGTCACTCCCGGTGAAGGGATCGTCGGTCCTTTCCTCGTCGAATGAGGTGCGGGATATATCACATATATCACTGAGCAAAGAAAAAACTCTTAAAAGCATTCAAAAGACAAACCGAATGTGTAGCATCTGCCAGTTATTTCTAAAGGAGTCACTCCCGGTAAAGGGATCTCGGTCCTTTCCTTATCGAATAAGGTGCAGGATATATCATATATACCGCTGTGCAAAGCAAGAACTGTAGCTACCTGTTTTATTTTGAAATTCGGTTCTACAACATCTTTAGGTTTCTTTTATTTCATTAATCACATTAATGAAGTCCCATCATTTAAGTACCTAAACATCACAGATAAATACGACGTACACTTATGCCATCCGCATTCGCCTCGATGTCCCCTCGTGCACCGTTAGGTTAGGTAACTAACGGCAGAGCGGGACAGGGCTAGCGCGGGTGTAAAACATAAGTAACGTCTATATAATATATCATATATACTATATACTGTATCTATCACAGAACATCACATGATCACATCACAGATATCGCAGCAGAAGAAACATATGAAATATTGGATATACTAGGACGTCCGTGTTTTTAATACGAGCCAGTATAAAACACGGATTCCACGGTCGCGATGAATAGCCAAACCCACACCCCTAGACCCCTACGAGAGCGGCAAGCAACCCTACCAATTCTGGAGTTAGGAGACCCGGACTCGACTCCTCGAGTTGGTCTCCCACTGGACTCCAGAACCCGGTTACTTGTGCCCTCCTCCTTGGGTCTATCCTAGTGCGGAAAAGTAAATAATATACAACAACGGTGACAACTTCCGCAACCTGGAAGCGCCCCACATAAAAGAATATTACATACAAGTTTTTACATGAATGAAAATGAAAAACACTCATCTCACATAAAAACCCCCCGGCTATTCAAACACGACGATCCAATATAACATATCCATCAACACATAACATGACATGTCATCAACGTAAGTAAATATGCGCATCCCAATTGTCGTTGGCATATAGCAACGAAACCGGCGATATCACATATTACACTTACGGTCACAGAAAAGAAAGTGTAAAACTACAACAGTTGGAATCCGCAACCACCTCAGACATCGCATGCCTGACCAAATGAATTATTTAGACATCGCATGCCTAACAATTATAAACCCCGCATTTTAGTCTCAAAATCGAAAACTCTTTTCAATATCAAGTCGGGCAATTCAACAAGATTCTCGACATCCTGATCGAATGCTCGTCGCAAACTTCAGTAGGCGGCCGCACCCCCGACGCCGTCGACGAAGTGCACCAAGGCGGAACACCGCCACCGCGAGCACCCGAACGGATGCTTTCGGCGATGGGGTTCTCCTACAGTCACTTGGTCGGGGCTATGGAGTGAGGCTGTCTATTAAGTTTACCCGACGAGTATCCGCGTACGCTACGTGATTGCGACGGACTTTTGATCACATCAAAATTCCGTGGCAACCGATCAAGTGAGACTAAACTGCTATGTTTATGACATTCATTCAGTTATCACATGACTTTTGTGAATTCCAATTATTGTATCCCATTCCAGATAAACAGAAAATGTTAAACTTTTCGATCGAACAATCGAACACCCAAGTTTTCCCGATACAGCTCAACACATGAAATAAGTCTAACAACATTCCGTTCGTGCCACAGTACCAACGGTCCAGCCGTAGAAGGGTCAAGCCAACGCCTCACATGTGGCACGCCGTACTGTCCCAAACCCTAAGGTTCAAAGGGCAGTTCAAGACGGTCACATAATCGAGTTAAGGTTTGTTGTCTTCTAGAGGGTCCATCGCGTTACTTGCACTACTTAGAATGTCATCAAACTACGGGAAAATCCAACACTTGGAAATTTCCCGGCAGGGGAAAAAGTGGGTATTTATATCCGGTCGAACTTTTTAACATATTCTAAAATTTATCCGGAAAGCCAAATAGACAAAATCTGATAAACCCGATCGAATCATCGAAGCTCCAAAACATCCTAGATTATTCAACTGTTGAATAAATATTAAAAATACCCAGAGAACTCATCACTGTTAAATATGAATTACTGTGCAAAAGTCAACGTAAGAGGAGACCATGAGGCCGCGGAACCGCCGCACATGCCAAGCTCATGCCGCGGTTCCGCGGTGGATTAATTGAATTAGGACCCCGTATTTCACAGTAATTCATATAAAACCGTGCTTAATTTTCCGCATATTTTTAATGTGGAAAAATGCACAGTTTTGAAAAAAGGACAGAGAGCAAGGGAAAAATGAGGTTTCGGGTTCGATCGGGATTCAAACGTTGTCTAGACTTCGCCTAAGGCTCTAGCTAGGCTATGATACCACTGTAGGGTTCCTAGGCACCCCAAGGAGGTCTCACAAGGCATCAACCATGCCAATTTCAAAAATTATAGGTGCCGAGAAACCCTAATACGGATCGTTGGCTAGATTTCTAGGCGATAAATGAAACTAGTTAACACTTAACTAAAAGTAAACGGAAATACAACCTTTGTAGATCCGGTGCTCCACCTCCATAGCTCCGCAACGAAGTCCCCTCGCTGTCCAACTCGAACCCCGGGCTCTAGCGTCGGCTTCGTCGGAGAAATGGCGAGCTAGGTCGTCGATGTCCATGCCGAAGATGATCAACGTCGAGGCATCGCTAGATCAAGCTCCAACTTCACCAAGCCTTGAAGACTTGTGAAGGAAACACACTCTTCTACTTGGCAAGAGGTAGAGGATGAAAAAATAGGATGTGGGTAGACTTTAGAATTGGATTTCTCACTCTAATTCATCAATCACCATTGATGAGGCAAGCTTTCTTCTTGAAGTGAAGAAGAAGAAGATGATAAAAGTTATGATAAGCTATTTTAAAAATGGAAAAGAAATACTATACTTATCATATAATGAACCATGGTCAAGTGTAGAGATTAAACTAGGGTTAATGGAGTGGTTAGGGTTAAGCATGAGACAAAATGGTCACTTTGGTCAAAGCTTTATGAAGCTTCAACTAGAAAACAAACAAAGCCACCATTTTCCTTTATGCTTTTCATTTTTCCAAAAAGAATAAATAAATAAATAAAGGAATAAGAAAATGAAAACCCTAACCAATCTACAACCATGGTTTAATCTTCACACAAACCCTAGTGTGCATGTATCATCAAACATGATACAAACTTGTGTACAAAAGTATATCACATATACAATGTGCACAACCGAGTGAGAAAATCCATTTAAAGTGAACCAATACTACTTAACGCAAAGTAATATATCAAATATATAATAATGCATTAAATCATTAAATCAACACTTGATTTAACGATCCGGTCATATCGCATATAACCGACTAGTATCCAATGTATCGGCTTATCGAATCAACCCTCGATTCGATAACTAGGTTATATCGCATATAACCATTCGACACATTCATCGCAAGAATGAAATACGGTATCACATACACGCATTATTCTCGGTCCAGCACATATCTCATATGCGCTCCTATTTCGTTTCGCTTGAGCTAGGAAACCTCTGTGTAGGACTCTAAAGACTCGTCAATACGCCGGCAGCAGGTGATGATCATATCAAACACCCACAAGCCGCAAGCGGTCTGCTAAACGTAACGGCCACCCGGGTATTGAGCGATCTGAAGATCGACGAGCAAGCCCGCTCACACTCTAGTAAATCCAACCAGTAACACTACCGTACAGTCCGGTCTGATCGTCTGATATGTCGCATATCTCGCCTAGGGGTGGTAAACGTCAGACCCCAATAGCTCGATAAGTCGTGTCGATATGAGGTCTATAACAATTCGAGAAACTACTGGTAACACTTACCAGCAAATCTCAGCAACCCTGGCTAGGGATTTCCTGTTATAGCCAATCGAACACAGCGCAACATCAACTCCCTATACCGGGAGAGACGAATCCCCTCCTATCGCTCATTGCCTCCATGTGACTCGGGACTGTACCCAAAAATCACCGTTTTGCACGCCCTCTTGGACGTGGTAAGATGGAAATCAAAGCACAGTGGGAACCACACAAGACTCTATGACGATCTCGGGTCAACAGACTACTCTGTACCAGTGTCACCAGAGAACTGCCATCTGACGTAAGGTATAATACCATCTGGGAGTTCTCGGCGAGTCCGTCCAGTGTACCCAGTCTCCACTGAGCACCCGTATATCATCTCTGATGTCAAACACCAATGGATATGGGATCATCCATCGCCCATCTATATGGGTCGAGAAGGTACACGCTAGTCTACTCTGGTATATCGATGCCCCGTCTCGATACACCCATGACTAGGGACTTTGAAGGATGTACTTATAGACCATCTGTCCCCACTAGTATGAACTGCATCATAGTCCAGGTAGTCAAGTACACATCCTAAGGGCTTTACCAACATGTATCAGAGAGACAATCAATGTACACGTTAAGGTAAAGAGCAACCAGATAGCATACTATCATGTCGAGCAAGAAAGTCCTCCCTATATATGTCCCAGCATCCACTACAATATACATCCTATGTGTAGTAATGGCCTCTAGGGCATACATATAACTAACACTTTGGACATTGCTCCAGATGGGGTAAAACCCGTAGGATGCAAATGGATCTTCAAAAAGAAGATTGGTGTAGATAGACAGGTTGAAACCTATAAGGCTAGACTTGTTGCAAAGGGTTTCTGTCAAAGACCTGGTTTGGACTATAACGAAACCTTTTCTCCTGTGGCTATGCTTAAATCTATTCGGGTCCTTCTTGCTATTGCTGCTTTCCACGATTATGAAATCTGGCAGATGGACGTAAAGTCGGCCTTTCTAAATGGTAATTTGGAAGAAAGTGTCTATATGGATCAGCCAGAGGGATTCATTCAGAGTGGGAGCAGCGGTAAAGTATGCAAGCTGCTTAAGTCCATTTATGGACTAAAGCAGGCATCGCGGAGTTGGAACATCTGTTTTGATGATGCTGTCAAAGAATTTGACTTTATCAAAAATCCAGATGAACCATGCATATACAGTAAGATTGTAGGGAGAGCTGTAGTATTCCTCGTCTTGTACATGGATGACATTCTCTTAATAGGAAATGATATTCCTATGTTACAGTCAGTCAAAAGATTCTTGTCACATAAATTCTCCATGAAAGACCTGGGTGATGCCACCAACATTCTGGGGATCCGGATCTATCGTGATAGATCAAAGAGGATGTTGGGACTTTCGCAGTCCAGGTACATAGACACCATAGTGAAGAGATTCAGTATGGATGATTCTAAGCGCGGTAACCTACCGGCTTGTCACGGAATCACCCTCTCCAAAGAGATGTCTCCCAAGACTGATTTGGAAAGGGATCGCATGTCAATTATACCCTACGCTTCTGCGGTAGGCTCTATAATGTATGCGATGTTATATACCAGACCAGATGTAGCATACGCATTAAGCGTTGTAAGCCGGTATCAGGCAAACCCAGGGAAGAAGCACTGGATAGCCGTGAAGAACATTCTCAAGTACCTGAGGAGGACTAAGGAGATGTTCTTAGTGTATGGCGGAAAAGCCCTCCAGATGGAGGCCTTTGCCGACTCCGGCTTCCAGAGTGACAAAGATGACTCCAAATCCATGTCGGGATATGTCTTTACCCTCAATGGAGGGGCGGTCTGTTGGAAGAGTTCTAAGCAGGAGACCGTTGCTGACTCAACGATGGAAGTGGAGTACATAGCTGCTTGCGATGCCACAAAAGAAGCTGTCTGGATGAAGAAGTTCCTCACAGAACTTCCGGTGGATCCTACCAGTGTTGGTCCAATACCTCTGTATTGTGACAACAATGGCGCTATAGCTTTAGCGAAGGAACCCAGGTCCCATCAGAAGTCCACACACATCTTAAGGCGGTATCACCTGATCAGGGAGATCGTAGATCGCCGGGAGATCGAGGTGAAGAGAGTAGAGACGGAGAATAACATTGCTGATCTATTCACAAAGGCCCTTCCTCAGACGCAGTTCGAGAGGCTATTCGAGATGATAGGTCTACGATATGCCAGCTCATGGCCCTAGTGCAAGTGGGAGATTGTTAGTTTATATGCCCTAGGGGCCATTATTGTATCATACTAGGTTGTATATTACTTAATGGAAGCTTGGGATATTCACAGTTGTATATAACAGTCTTGATAAAAATGGTAGTACGCTACTTGGTTTGTGTCTACTTTAATATGTGCATATGTTTCTTGTAACGTATCACTTATACATATTAGCAGAGCCCATAGGATCTTTGCTTGATTACCAGCGTTGTGATGGCAGTCACACTAGTGGGGGCTGGGTAGTCGGTAAGCAACATCCTATACAGGTCCCTGGTCGTTGGATTATCGAGATAGGGCATCGATATTCCAGAGTAGACTAAGTGTGTACGCTTCTCATCCCAGTTGGGGAGATGGTCTGTCCCACAGCCATCAGTACGTCGTACTGGAGATAGTATACAGGTGCTTGTTGTTAGTGTATATGCCCTAGAGGCCATTACTGTATCATACTAGTATGTACTTAATGGAAGCTTGGGATATTCACCTTGTATTGACAATCTTGCTCAAAATAGTAGTATGCTACTTGGTTTGTTTCTGCTTCAATGTGCACATGTGTTTATTTTAGTATATCACCTATACACATTAGTGGAGCCCTTAGGATCTTTGCTTGATTACCAGCGTTGTGATGACAGCCACGCTAGTGGGGGCTGGGTAATCTATAAGCACATCCTTATGCAGGTCCCTAGTCGCAGGACTATCGAGACAGGGCATCGATACTCCGGAGTAGACTAGCGCATGCGCTTCTCATCCCAGAGTGGGAGATGGTCTGTCCCACAGCCATTAGTACGTCGTACTGGAGATAGTATGCGGGTGCTCGTTGGGTTACGAGTACACTGGACAGGACTCGTCGGGAACTGACTAGTTGGTATTATGCCTATCGTCAGTTATCAGTTCCCAGGTGACATGAGTACAGCTTAGTCCGCTGACTTGACACTGTCACTTTGCCTCGAGTGTGTTCCCACTGTACTTTGATTACTACCCTACCATGGCTCAAAGGAGTCGTGCAAACAGGTGGTAGTTGGGTGCAGTCCTGAAGCACTTGGAGGCAGTGACAGTTAGACAGGATTCGTCTCTCCCGGTATTGGAGGTTGACATCGCGCTGTGTCTAGGAGAGCCATTACACGAGTAGTCCCTGGCCAGGGCAAACGAGATATACTGGTAGGCTTCCAGTGTTATCTCAGGGTGTTTTGGGCTTCACTCCGACACGACTTGTACCGCTATTGGGGGACTGACGTTTACTGCCCCTAGGCCCGCCATGCGATGTATCAGACGAACAGACCGGACTGTACGGAGAATGTCACATTCAGGCTCAGTAGGAGTTCAGATGGGTTTCGCCTCGTCAGTCTTCTTGTCGGCATCTACCTGGGGACCGTTACGCACAGCTAGTGCCGCTTGCGGTCTGTGGTTTAACCCACTGCCAGCGTAGTGTCGAGTCTTTAGAGTCCCACACAGAAAGCTATTCGCCTTTAGGCAAAAGAGTAGAGGTCGCATGGTTTTGCGACAGGTCGCATTGTTTTGCGACAGGGTTCGGTCACATCCGTGCACTTGTGCACGTACAATGTCCGGACAGTTAGCACTAGCGGGCTTTGGTTTAAGCCAGATCCTAGTGTACGTTTTGGGATTGGTTTTATCCAGTATGCATTCGTGTTCCTCGGAACGCGGATGCGGGTGTGTATGCACAGTTGACGGAGAGACAGAGGCAGAGGATTCTCATTAGGGTTGTTGACCGTTGACAGTTGACTATTGACTTTTTGCTCAACCCTAATGAGAATATGATATGTGATTAACAATTATATTAATTAAGTATTATGGTGACATGGTTGTTGAGGGATTGACTTTGTTGACTTGTTGGCTTTTGTTGACTTGTTGACTTTGTTGACCGGTTGACTAGGCTTGACTAGTTGACCATCATGATAACTATAGCTATCATTTCATGGCAAAGACTTTTGCTTGCTTGCTCTTTTGTGCAAAATGAGTGCATGAAATGATATGGCTATGGTTGCTTAAACCATCACATAATACTTGATTGATATGAGGTATTATGATTGTTTTGGATTATGAGAGCCAAATGAGAAAAGTCTTCTCTCATTCTTTCATGCTCATTCTCTCTCTTGTTCTTGAGCTCTCATCTCCTCCTCTTGCTCTCCCTCTCTTGACTCTATGGTTCACTTGTCTCATGAGTTGAGAACCAAGAACCATAGATAAAATCCCATACAAACTCTTCTCTACTCACTCTAGTTCACAAGGTTTAGCAAACCGAGTGAACTAGTTTCTTCAAAGTTCGAAGAAGGAGCCAAAGGTTGAAGCTTTCAGGTGGATCTATCTTCGGCGCAAGGAGACGACGGGGAGAAGCCGATTCGGACGACCATCGAAGCTTAAAGACGAAGGAGTTCGAGAAAAAGAAAGGTATAACCCCCTAACCGAGTAGTTAGCAACTCGTAGTTAGGTTGTTAGTTAGATGTTTAAAAAAGATCCGGGTTTTGAGTCCATGTTACCGCCTCTAGAAAATCGTTTTTCACCAATTCCGCATGCCCGAAAGTACCGGGAGAGGTAGCATGGACTTACAGTGGTATCAGAGCCTAGTTAAACTCTATCTAACATGTTAGCAAGGTAGCTAGAAGATCGATCAAAGAAAAAGTCCCGAAATGAACCCCGTTTTCAAACTTGCTGTCGATTTTTTATGTCCTGTAAAAATGATAAATCATGCATCAAAAATCGACTCAGGGTTTTTAGAGTATACTGTAGAAATACGGTCCTCTGATCTCATCAAAGCGCCGCGGAAACGCGGCAATAGCTTGCTATTGCCGCGGTTCCGCGGCCCTATTGGCTCCTCTCTGGATTTTCTTTGCTACAGTATATTCAGTGGGGTATTTTGGGAATTTTGGTATATGTATTTTCATCCCAGATTTTCCAGAACGAAAATTTTATTTTTGGGGTCCTAAAAATCCGTATTTTTGATCGAACTTCTAAAAGACTTTAGCTGACGGGTTTTTCTGTAATGTGATATTTGTATTGAACGTCTGCTAATCGCTATATGTCGATTAGTGGGGGTTATACAAATCTGTGATCTGTAATGTTATTGGAATGTGTATATGAATTCATTGGATTGTCGCGGGTGAATAGCCGGGGGTTGTGAGACGAGAGTTTTCTTTTCTTTCAATTCATGTAAATTTGTAAATTGATGTAATAATTATTTGTATGGCCGCACAACCGGGTCGGGGTTGTAGCAGTCATTGTATAATTTCTTTTTACTGTTTTTGCTCCTAGGATAGACCCATGGAGGGGGTGCACAAACTACCGGGTATGCCGAAGTGCCGAGTGGCCTACTCACGGAGTTGAGGGAGGTTGCTTCGCTTCGGGTACTTGGGGGGTAGTTTGTCGCACCCGTAGAGGTCTTGGGTGGGGTCTTGGCTATTCACCGCGACCGTGTAATCTGCTTTTCGTTACAGGCTCGTACGAATTGCGGGTTCCTAGTATATCCAATGTGTTCATCTGTGATCTGAAATGGCTATCATTGCAATATATCTATATATGATATTATTTAGGCGTTGCTTATGTTTTACAGCCGCGCTAGCCCAGCCCCCGCTCTGTCGTTAGTTAAGTAACCTAACGGGTAATGACGGGGCCCCGTGGCGAATGCGAATGGCATAAGCGTACGTCATATTTTGGTTGTTTTCTGCAATGGTAGGATTAAATGATGGGACGCATTAAAAGAACTAATGCAAGAATAACACGCATTAAAAGAACTAATGCAAGAAAATAAACCAAGTAAAAGTCGTTGGAACACTTTCGAAAAACCACTCGGTTCTTTTCAAAACTAACTTTTAAATGCGGAGCTTGAGCCACTCCTTTTAAAAGCTATTTCGTTCCTTCGATTATATCAGGTTCACTACGTTCAAGGTTTGGCCAAAACCATTCGTAGCCCTCCGTCGTTTCGTATGAATATTCAATAGTATTCAAGCTATGTTTGTTGACCTTCGTCAAGGCATAGTGATTGGTAGCTGTTGGGTGTTCATATGTAGCATAGATAGATGCGTTGGTTTGGGACAGTCGTATTACCTTGTTGACCTTCGTCAAGGGTATATACGGGTGGGTTCAAATTAACCTGGATAATGACGGGTAGAACTTGACATGTGACTTATGATTTGTTGACCTTCGTCAAGGTCATAAGAGCATGGGGCAAAAATCCACATCGGGAGTTTCAAAAGAACTGAAACTTGCTAGCGTTGCATACCATTTGGAGTGTGATGATTCTGGTAGGATTCCTTCAGTTTTGTCACGCAATGATATTTGGATCCCGATCCTACTGTGAGTATATGCTACTCCTCGGGAAATTTCTCACTTAACGATCAATGCTATAAACCAAGTAGGTGTCTAGAAAGGTGTTAGCGGGGCTACGCCCACAGGGAAAAGAGGTTATTTAATTAAGGAACTTCGTGAAAGCGTTGGAAAACCTCCCTCGAAGTACCGACACTAGCCTGGCTGAACGGTTAAGCAAGTATTGTACGGTGAGATTGATCCCGACTAATTCTTCCTTTATGGTTTGAGGAGGGATTCGAGAAACAGTGGGAGCCATCCTGTTTAGATAAATTAAAAACCAATCTAAACTTGCAAGAGCATCATGCTGAGTGTTTTCTTCTATCTCTCTTAATTGCAGCGACCCTGTGACCACACCTAGGTTACATCTAGATAATAAAATGACTGAACCTGACTGTTATGACTGGCAAAGGTCTGTCCAGATGTCCATTGCCCATAACAAGCTGGGACACCTCTTCACTGATCATACCCCTACCGTCTCAGGTCCAGTTTCCCCTGTCACGGATATTTACATCCATAGGATATCGGAAAAGGATTGTGCGAAAGCCAAGTGCCTCGTGTTAGCCTCAGTTAATGGTGCAAACCAGAGGCAGCACGAGAAGATGGACTCAGTTTCTATCTTCCTCCATAACAAAGATTTATATGGAGAGCAATCTCGTATCGCAAAATATGAGACCTCAAACGAATTACTTCAAGCGAGGTTGGCTGTCGGGTCATCTGTAGGGGACAATGTCCTTACAGAGGCCAGCTATTTTGAGCTCACGGACCTGGAGACTACGTTGGAGAATATGTCAAGTACTGACTTAATTCTACAGTCCCTGCCCTCTGCTTATACCCTGAAGGAAACCAGGGAAGAAGAAGGAAAAGCAAGGGCAAAAGTTTCAGGACTGGATTTGGTTAAAGAGGGACGTTCCTATTGTAACGGGAATGAACATTGGCAGAAGGATTGCAGGGCTTGCAAAGCCAGTAGCCAGAATTCGAAGTATGTTGTGGCTTCGGCTTCGAGTGTGTTTGTAATTGAGAACTGTATGTCAGTTAACCCTACTTCCTGGGTATTGGATACCGGATCAGGATCTCATATCTGTAATTCGTTACAGGCTTTGAGAAACCGTAGGGTTATCAGGAAAGGTGATATGACTCTCAGGGTTGCTAACGGAATGAGCATGGATGCTGAATCCGTAGGGGAATATCATCTTGGACTGACAACTGGGCAGATATTGATTTTGCGTAACTGTTTGTATGTACCAGGTGCGACTTGTAATATCATATCTGTATCCTTACTTTCTAAGGAAGGATATGAATTTACTTTTGTAAGCGATGTAGTACACATTCACCTAAATCAAGTTCTGATTGGGTCAGGTACATTACAGAACGGAATATACGTGTTAAATCAAGCTCAGATTTTCAGTGTCCAGAACACACTTAAAAGAAAGTCTCCGGAAACAAATCAGGCTTTCTTATGGCATTGTAGACTGGGTCACATTAATGAGACACGATTAACTAAGTTACATAAAGAAGGGTACTTGAATCCGTTCGAGTATCAGTCTTATGCCACTTGTGAATCTTGTCTCATGGGAAAGATGGCAAAGACTCCGTTCACTGGACGCGGAGAAAGAGCGAGCAAGCTCTTGGGACTCATACACAGTGATGTGTGTGGTCCAATGTCTACACATGCGCGAAGTGGTTATTCATACTTCATTACTTTCACAGATGATTTCTCTAGGTATGGACATGTCTTCTTAATGAAGCACAAATCCGAGGCCTTTGGGAAATTTCAAGAATACAAGAATGAAGTTGAAAAACAAACCGGCAAAAGTATCAAGATTCTAAGATCGGATCGAGGTGGAGAATACTTGAGTGCCGAGTTTCTGGGCTACTTAAAAGAGAATGGAATTCTCTCTCAACTTACTCCTCCATACACACCACAACACAACGGTGTATCGGAAAGGCGGAATCGGACC
The DNA here is from genome assembly GCA_030015575.1 of Agapanthus africanus. Taxonomy (NCBI): domain Eukaryota; kingdom Viridiplantae; phylum Streptophyta; class Magnoliopsida; order Asparagales; family Amaryllidaceae; genus Agapanthus; species Agapanthus africanus. The sequence continues at coordinate 452,232,976 of CM057342.1, read as the reverse complement.
CTATTGGATATGGTTCGTTCCATGATGAGTAAGGCTGAGTTACCGCGATCTTTCTGGGGTTATGCACTAGAAGCAGCTGCATATCTCTTGAACAAGGCTCCAACCAAGACTGTGCCTACCACCCCATATCAGATGTGGAGTGGGAAGAAACCCTGTCTTAAGTATCTTAAGGTATGGGGATGTCCAGCTTTTGTAAAAAAGCAGCATGCGGACAAGCTCGAGGCACGCTCAGTACTGTGTAAGTTTGTGGGATACCCAAAGAACTCCAGAGGGTATCTTTTCTATTCCGCAGAAGAACAAAAAGTTTTTGTTTCTCCGCATGCCCACTTCTTGGAAACTGAATTTTTGGAAAATCAGATAAGTGGGGGCGCAATAGAACTGGAAGAAATTCCAGAACCATAAGCTGTTACTGAAAGCTTGGATGAACCAGACGTTTCAAGAGAACCGGACATTCCTACGCCGCTCCACAGAAGTAGTAGGCAGTCTCATCCGCCCGAGAGATACTTCGGTTTTCTCATTGACGGAGATAGAGAGGATTGCACAGTTAATTATGATGAGCCTACTAGCTTCCAGCAAGCCATTCAGAGCGGTGACTCTGTAAAATGGCTGGATGCAATGCGGACCGAGATGGAGTCCATGTACACCAACAAAGTTTGGACTTTGGACTTTGCTCCAGAAGGGGTAAAACCCGTAGGCTGCAAATGGATCTTCAGAAAGAAGATTGGTGTAGATGGGCAGGTTGAAACCTATAAAGCTAGGCTCGTTGCAAAGGGTTTTCGTCAAAGACCTGGTTTGGACTATGACGAGACCTTTTCTCCAGTAGCCATGCTTAAATCCATTCGGATCCTTCTTGCCATTGCTGCCTTCCACGATTATGAGATCTGGCAGATGGACGTAAAGACGGCTTTCCTAAATGGAAATTTGGAAAAGTGCGTCTATATGGATCAGCCAGAGGGATTCATTCAGAGTGGGAGCAGCGGTAAAGTGTGCAAGTTGCTCAAGTCCATCTATGGACTCAAGCAGGCATCGCGGAGTTGGAACATCTGCTTTGATGATACTGTCAAAGAATTAGACTTTGTCAAAAACCTAGATGAACCATGCATTTACAGTAAGATTGTAGGGAGAAATGTGGTATTCCTCGTCTTGTACGTCGATGACATTCTCCTAATAGGAAATGATATTCCTATGCTACAGTCAGTCAAAGGATTCTTGTCGCAGAGGTTCTCCATGAAGGACCTGGGCGATGCCAACTACATTCTGGGATCCAGACCTTTCGTGATAGATCTAAGAGGATGTTGGGACTTTCACAGTCAAGGTACATCGACACCATACTAAAACGATTCAGTATGGAAGATTCCAAGCGCGGTAATCTACCGGCTTGTCACGGAATCACCCTCTCCAAAGAGATGTCGCCCAAGACTGATTTGGAAAGGGCTCGCATGTCATCAATACCCTACGCATCTGCGGTAGGCTCTATTATGTATGCGATGTTATGTACCAGACCAGATGTAGCATACGCATTGAGCGTTGTAAACAGGTATCAGTTGAACCCAGGGGAGAAACACTGGATAGCAGTAAAGAACATTCTCAAGTATCTGAGAAGGACTAAGGAGATGTTCTTGGTGTATGGCGGAAAAGACCTCCAGATTGAGGCCTTTGCTGACTCCAGCTTCCAGAGTGACAAGGATGACTCCAAGTCCATGTCGGGTTATGTCTTTGCCCTCAATGGAGGGGTGGTTTGCTGGAAGAGTTCCAAGCAGGAAACCGTTGCTGACTCAACTATGGAAACGGAGTACATAGCTGCTTGCGATGCCGCAAAGGAAGCTGTCTGGATGAAGAAGTTCCTCACGGAACTTCAGGTGGTTCCTACCAGTGTTGATCCAATACCGCTGTATTATGACAACAACGGCGCTATAGTTTTAGCGAAGGAACCCAGGTCCCATCAGAAGTCCAGGCACATTTTGAGGCGGTTCCACCTGATCAGGGAGATCATTGATCGCCGGGAGATCGAGGTAAACAGAGTAAATTCAGAAGATAACACTGCAGATCCACTCACGAAGGCCCTACCCCAGACTCAGTTCGAGCGGCTAATCGAGATGATAGGTCTTCGATACGCCAGTACATGGCCTTAGTGAAAGTGGGAGATTGTTAGTGTATATGCCCTAGAGGCCATTACTGTATCATACTAGTATGTATATTACTTAATGGAAGCTTGGGATATTCACCTTGTATTGACAATCTTGCTCAAAATAGTAGTATGCTACTTGGTTTATTTCTGCTTCAATGTGTACATGTGTTTATTTTAGTATATCACCTATACACATTAGTGGAGCCCTTAGGATCTTTGCTTGATTACCAGCGTTGTGATGATAGTCACACTAGTGGGGGCTGGGTAATCTATAAGCACATCCTTATGCAGGTCCCTAGTCGCAGGACTATCGAGACAGTGCATCGATACTCCGGAGTAGACTAGCGCATGTGCTTCTCATCCCAGAGTGGGAGATGGTCTGTCCCACAGCCATCAGTACGTCGTACTGGAGATAGTATGCGGGTGCCCGTTGGGTTACGAGTACACTGGACAGGACTCGTCGGGAACTGACTAGTTGGTATTATGCCTATCGTCAGTTATCAGTTCCCAGGTGACATGAGTACAGCTTAGTCCGCTGACTTGACACTGTCACTTCGCCTCGAGTGTGTTCCCACTGTACTTTGATTACTACCCTACCACGGCTCAAAGGAGTCGTGCAAACAGGTGGTAGTTGGGTGCAGTCCCGAAGCACTTGGAGGCAGTGACGGTTAGACAGGATTCGTCTCTCCCGGTATTGGGTGTTGACATCGCGTTGTGTCTAGGAGAGCCATTACACGAGTAGTCTCTGGCCAGGGCAAAAGAGATATACCGGTAGGCTTCCAGTGTTATCTCAGGGTGTTTTGGGCTTCACTCCGACACGACTTGTACCGCTATTGGGGGACTGACGTTTACCGCCCCCTAAGCCCGCCATGCGATGTATCAGACGAACAGACCGGACTGTACGGAGAATGTCACATTCAGGCTCAGTAGGAGTTCAGATGGGTTTCGCCTCGTCAGTCTTCTTGTCGGCATCTACCTGGGGACCGTTACGCACAGCTAGTGCCGCTTGCGGTCTGTGGTTAAACCCACTGCCAGCGTAGTGTCGAGTCTTTAGAGTCCCACACAGAAAGCTATTCGCCTTTAGGCAAAAGAGTAGAGGTCGCATGGTTTTGCGACAGGTCGCATGGTTTTGCGACAGGGTTCGGTCACATCCGTGCACTTATGCACGTACAGTGTCCGGACAGTTAGCACTAGCGGGCTTTGGTTTAAGCCAGATCCTAGTGTACGTTTTGGGATTGGTTTTATCCAGTATGCATTCGTGTTCCTCGGAACGCGGATGCGGGTGTGTATGCACAGTTGACGGAGAGACAGAGGCAGAGGATTCTCATTAGGGTTGTTGACCGTTGACAGTTGACTATTGACTTTTTGCTCAACCCTAATGAGAATATGATATGTGATTAACAATTATATTAATTAAGTATTATGGTGACATGGTTGTTGAGGGATTGAATTTGTTGACTTGTTGGCTTTTGTTGACTTGTTGACTTTGTTGACCGGTTGACTAGGCTTGACTAGTTGACCATCATGATAACTATAGCTATCATTTCATGGCAAAGACTTTTGCTTGCTTGCTCTTTTGTGCAAAATGAGTGCATGAAATGATATGGCTATGGTTGCTTAAACCATCACATAATACTTGATTGATATGAGGTGTTATGATTGTTTTGGATTATGAGAGCCAAATGAGAAAAGTCTTCTCTCATTCTTTCATGCGCATTCTCTCTCTTGTTCTTGAGCTCTCATCTCCTCCTCTTGCTCTCCCTCTCTTGACTCTATGGTTCACTTGTCTCATGAGTTGAGAACCAAGAACCATAGATAAAATCCCATACAAACTCTTCTCTACTCACTCTAGTTCACAAGGTTTAGCAAACCGAGTGAACTAGGTTCTTCAAAGTTCGAAGAAGGAGCCAAAGGTTGAAGCTTTCAGGTGGATCTATCTTCGGCGCAAGGAGACGACGGGGAGAAGCCGATTCGAACGACCATCGAAGCTTGAAGACGAAGGAGTTCGAGAAAAAGAAAGGTATAACCCCCTAACCGAGTAGTTAGCAACTCGTAGTTAGGTTGTTAGTTAGATCTTTAACAAAGATCCGGGTTTTGAGTCCATGTTACCGCCTCTAGAAAATCGTTTTTCACCAAATTCCGCATGCCCGAAAGTACCGGGAGAGGTAGCATGGACTTACACTTGTTAGGTTACGGGTACACCGGACAGGACTCACAGGGGAACTGATTGGTTGGTATTATACCCGTCGTCAGTTAACAGTTCCCAGATGACATGAGTACATCATAGTCCACAGACTTGACACTGCTACTTCGCCTCGAGTGTGTCCCACTGTTCTTAGATTGCTACCCTACCGCGGCTCAAAGGAGTCGTGCAAACAGGTAGCAGTTGGGTGCAGTCCCGAGCACTTGGAGGAAGTAGTGGTTAGATAGGATTCGTCCCTCCCGGTATTGGGAGATGATATCGCGCTGTGTCAGAGAGCCATTACGCAAAGTCCCTGGCCAGGGCAAGCGAGATATACTGGTAGGTTCTAGTAGCTTCTCAGGGTGTAATTAGCTTCGCTCCGACACGACTTATACAGCTATTAGGGGACTGACGCTTGCCGCCCCCTTGGCTTGATATGCGATTGTCTTAGACGAACAGACCGAACTGTACGGAGATTGTCACATCAGGCTCAGTAGGAGTTCGGATGAGTTTCCTCATCGACCTTCTTATCGACATCTACCTGGGGACCGTTACGTACAGCTAGTGCCGCTTGCGGTCTGTGGTTAAACCCACTGTCAGCGTAGTGTCGAGTCTTTAGCGTCCCACACAGAGAGTTTCCCTGCTCCAGGCGAAACGATATAGAGGTCGTATGGTTTTACGACAAGGGTTTGGACGCGTACGTGTGTTTACGCACGTACGACTTTTCGGACAGTTTTTACTAGCCGTCTTTGGTTTAAGCCAGATTCTAGTATCGGGTTATTGGATTTATACAGTCTAAAGTTTTTCCGTGTTTTCACGGATTGAGGGGCGTTCTCGTAATTTGTCGGGAAGCTTCTAGAAGAGTGGTGACTTGGGGGGGTAAGGTGGCATTGTATTAAATGTGATTAGTGACTCATTTGTGTGATTCATCCTTGTCATTAATGCATCATAAATGCTTAATGACTCATGGGGATGAATCACTTATAGATATTTATGAAGTATGGTTGTTAATTCTATTATTTCATTTTTGGATAAATAATAATGCTTCATATATATTATGATAGATCATTATCTCATTTCATTGATCACCTTCACCTTCTCTCTCCTCAAGCTCACTCTCTCTTCAAACCCTAACCCTAGCCTTTCATGTGTTGAGATCAAGGGTTAGCTAGACTAATACATCCATAACCTCACTCTATATCCCCTAGGTAGCTTAGATTAGCACCTTAAGCAACCTAGTTATCTCAAGTTTGAGATTAAGCTTGGCGTAGGAGCTTTCGGGTGGATCGTCTTTGACTCGAGGAGGCCGTAGAGGTGCCGATGTTCCAAGGAGCCTACGAGGAGTGGAGGACAGCGATGAAGACCCGAAGGACATGTAACGTGAGCTATAACTTCGAATCCGAGTAGTTAAACCTCTAGCATATAGTTAGTAATGGTTTAGATAACGATTCATGCGCTCAAGTCCGTGTTACGAAGCTTTGATAATCGTTTTTCATATATTCCGCCTCCCCGCAAGTTCGTGGGGTGCGTGACATGGACTTACAACTTCAAGTCATAGAAAACCATGAAACCAAAACAACAATTTTGAAAACTTGCTCCAGATTTGAGTTCAGGTAAAATGGGGATAAACAAACAATACCGGGGAGTTGTACAGGAGGTATATGAGCTACAGAATTAATTTCAACACGATCCCCTAAATTTTGGCCGGCCACATACCCTGAAAATCCGGCCAGATCGGTTCAAAAGGCTTGGATTTTTCTCGTATTTGCAGGGTGGCCTCCTAGTGGTCCATCTAGGTTAGTGATATTATTTGCTTTTCCAGTAAAAGTCTCGGATCACTCCAGATTCCCTGTAGGCATACAATTCACAACAACCGACATGGAAAGTTCCAAATTCAATTCTTAGGGTTCAGTTCAGGTATGATCTGGGTTTTAGACACTAAGGGGGGTTTGTAGTCACTAATACATCTCAATTACACCATCACAACTCAAGGATCCCTAAACTTCCTCTTGAAATTTCCAAACACCACTAAACTTCACTAAATGGATTCTAAACTAATCTAAAGGCTAAAGGAAATCGAATACTACACAAATTGTGAAAGGATTACCTCATTTGGTAACTCAAGAAAATTCTTGAGTTGCCCCAAGTGCTCAAAATCCAAACTTGCTTGGTTCTCCATGCTTGTAGTGAGATTGTGCATGTTTTTAATGAAGGGATTTTGGTGTTTTAATGTGTTTTGATAGTGAAGTGAGGAGGTAGAGGAGGTGGAAGATGGAGGGCAACCATAGAGATGAGAAGGGAGAAGAATGATGAAGAGAAATGAAGGTGGAGAATAGCCATAGTCAAAGATAACCCCTCACCCTCTCTCTCTCTTGCCCATACCTCCGTATTCTAATCTTTTCTCTTCTTTTCTTTTCTTTTCCTTTTCTTCTCATTTGTAAAACAATTGAAAAACCTAAAATAAAACCATGCACAAATGAAATCATGGTAGAATAAAATGGAACAAGTGTTAACAAATGTGACATGGTGCATGTCATATGCACAAGTCAAGCTTAATGCACGATTAGTGATATTTAATCGCGATTAGCATAAAAATGTAATATAATTAATTATATAAAAAATCTATGAATGCTCCAATCTCATAATCTCTTTCAAATTCAATAATTTACATAATTTCCAGATATTTCCCAATTTATCGGTATATAATTATACTGCACCATTAAAATATTCATAATATTTATTATTTAATTATATAAATTCCCAAAAATAATATTTTATTTTTCTGAAATGTTACAGATTATGGCATTAATTGTGTATTTGATATACACAACAGTTTTCGTAGTTGGAATTTTGCATCATAACTGGAGTAATCCTCATAGCAACCGCTAGAGTTACAGTTATGTGAGTTTTATATCTTTTTGATGTTTCACGCACACTATTGCGTTATGTTACGTTTTAGCTCGTATGGGACTTTGGAGTTCTGTTATATTGAGTGGATTATATATTTTAAAATTTAGAGCCGGACAAATTGTTTAAAATCGAGTTGATTGGATTGAGAAAAATGTTTTAAGATGGGGGGTTTATTTAAATTCGGGGACCGAATTTCTTTAAGGGGGTGATATTGTAACATTTTGGAAAATTATAAATATTAATTTATGATTTTAATAATGAATTTAATAAGTTTATAAAAATGATATCGCTTATGAAATTGGGTATCGGAATTATTTCCATAAAAAATGTAATTATTTTGGTAATACAAAGAAAAGTGCGCGATATCATGAAAATGATATATTAATTATTTTAACATGATATGAGATTAGATATTATGATAATGGTAGTTAAATATTAGGGTAAACATTTCATTTTTCATGGATAGATTTGTAATATGAAAGTTTTTCTTTATTATTGCATTTCTTTTAATCTTGGTTGGTATATGATATCTTAGGCTAAACCCTCACAACACCTCACCCTCACCCATGCTCAACTCCTTCCACCTCCTCCTCCACACTTTACACCTCCTCCTTCCACCATGCTACCTCCAGCTCACCATCCTCCACCTCATGCTCTCTCTACACAACACAACACATAGGAATCCCTTAGTTTTCTCAACTGATCACAACAAATTCTTCAGCTCCAAACTAATATTCCCAAGTGTTCCTCAATCCTAATGAAGGAAACCTTAATCCCTTCATCAAATTGTGCATACAATCAACTTAGAAGCCACTACAACCCCTAGATGCTTCCACAAGCACTTCATGAGCTGGTGTTCAATCATACACAATCTCCATAGGTATAATTCCTTCCCTCCTTGCATATTCAGTATTGTTCAATATCTGTTTTCATGTGCAGTATAAGAAAAAAGTTTGTTTTGTGATATTTAGCCTACTGAATTTGAATCTGGAACCACTAGGTGTAATCATTAGAAAAACTAACAATACTATAAGTATCATGAGACCACTATAAGACATCACTCAAAGCCCGAGACCCCATCTCCAATTTTTGACCGGCGAGAATTCCCAAATTTCCGATCTCACCGGATTTATGGTGAGGTTTGATGTTGTATTTTCTTCTGTAGCTTTGTTTGGGTATGTTATAAGCCATGGTATTATTTGATTTGTCCCAGTATTCATACAGAGAAATCTGGGAATGTTTTACTAAGAGTTTTATCAAGTTTCTGATATTCCGATATGGGTTTCTCGTATTTCTGTACTGGGACTGAAACATCGACATTCGTACGTTAATTTCAGTGGTATATTGTCGTTTTTGGGTTAAGTATACTGTAGATTCTAACCTATGGATGCATATCTTGTTGTTTTGAGTTTTAATATGATATTTACGTCGATATGATATAACTACGATTATAGGTACGATCGCGAAGGTTTCCGAGATGGAGTTGACGGACATAACAATCGTGGAATCTACGACCTCGATAAGTTGGTGAGTAGATTTATATTTACGGGGGAAATCGGGTGGATGGCGTATAGCACCCCCACAACTTTATAAAGAGGATAGTTATGATATCTAGTTAGTTAGTAGTATTTATGCAAGTTTATGATATTAGAATGATGTTGCATCTAGTAAGTTTTTCATGTGCATATAGCGATATTCATGGTTTGGTATAGTTGTATGAGGGATCGTACCATACTTAAGATGAGTGGAGATTGAGATAATGTAGGTTTTGTACGAGGAATCGTACCGTACTTGTGATGACGAGATTAGTATGCCGAATAACGGCCAAGTTTCCTTTAGACTTGTAGCGTTATATTTTATTCTGTTTTAGAATGTAATACTTGAATGAGCTATATTCTTTTAAAAACTAACGATTCATTTTCCTTTTTAATGATAAAAGACAAGGATGCGATGCCAATTTTCAAAACGAATATTTTGACCTAAGGCAGCTTCCTTATTTTAAAACCAACGTTTCGTTTCATTTTCAAGGATAATGGTATAGCTCATAGCAAGTATTTACATTTATTAATTATGCTTAGATTTACTTTACATGTTCGTGTTATAATTATTGATATTAACGTTTCCGTAATACGAACACTCTGATAGAACACTGCACAACTACCAATGAGTACTATGCTACACAAGTACGTACACATATGTTACACTACACCTCATTGGTACTGCCTTGTCACTGTAAGACCGTTATGTTATGTAATGCGTATGTAGATGTTGATATGAGTGGGCTATTACACTTCTAGAACACTAGCACAAATACTAATGATTGCCATGCTGCACGAGTACTGACGTATATGTTACACTACACATCATTAGTAGTGTCATGGCACAGTAGAATTGATATCTTTGTGCTTGTATGATTTATTTACGCAGTCTTCCTTTATTACCTGTTGCGTATTGCGAATACCAGTACTATAGATGTTCATATTTTATTCTTAAGGGTTTTCTGGATGTTTTACTCTTGATGATATATATCAGTGGTATAGGACGCTGTTATATATGTATATATATAATATATCATCAGAATGATTTATGCAAATATTCTCATTCTTTACATGATGTTTCTGGATATGATGAGTTAACGTCCACCATGAGCTTGATTTTTTCTGATTGTTTTATTCCGAACCGAGTGGGGGAGATATACGGTTTCGGACTTGCTACTTATCCGGGCTAAGTGGGGGAGTATACAGACGGATACATGGTGGACCCGGTCGAGACCGAGGGGAAGGATAGCCGCATGTGAGGCGGGGAGCCTAGCAAGGATACTCGATACCGGAGATAGAGATGAGCACGGCAGATATCCAGGAGATACTGACCGGGGTTCGATTGGGCACGGCGGATATCCAGAGGATACCGACCAGGGCCAGGGATATCGGGTGGCGATCATCTGTTGAGATGGTGTCGACGGTATCTGCATTTGCATGTCGATGATGGACACGAGAGATTTGATGATTTGCGTGTCGGTAATGGACACGAGGGAATTCTGATTTCGGGTGTCGATGCTGGACATCCATATATATATATATATATTGATATTGATATGCTGCTATCATGAGGTACACAGTTATATTATAGGTATTGTAGCCGACCAGGACTGATTCGGGGGGGATAGTACCTGCATATCTTTTTACGGGTTATTATATATAAAAAGGATTTCAAATCGAGCTATAGCCTCACTATTTTGACGTGTCTAATATGACACTGGGCACTTTTAAATTGTAAACCTCTTAACACTCTTCACTAAAATAGCAGGACGTATATCTTAAATAAGATACCTATTTTATTTAATACTATCACGTCTGCTTTTATGCCGTGACATATTTATCCCGCGGCTATTTTAAAGAAGAGGTTTATATATATATTTTCGGCTACCTTTGGGCTTATACCTAGATACTGGTCATTTGCATTTGATATGTTCTACTTTAGGATCGCATGATAGATAGTGTTGCATTTACGATACCTATGCATATCATATATTATATTAGTACAGGATATGATAGTATTATATTTATGACCTTGGTATCGTTGTGCATTTCGATTTCTACCTTGTAATGTACTTTTATTCACTGAGTTGGCAACTCACCCCCGTTGTGCCACAGTTTCTTGCAGGTGTTACCGCTTGGATTATCAGGGGCTTAGGGCACACATCCCTTTCGGTGATTGCTTTGGCAGGTGGGTTACTGTTGTATCGTACTCACACTTGTATATTCATGTTTCTTGTATCTAGTAAAACTCCATCAACTTAGAAAGGGTATATTGTCGACTTAGAAGCGAGACTGAGAGTTTGTGTGTTATGATGTCGTACTCATTGGATTCGACCATTTTATATTGTTGATTTTGTTTCGCTTTTCTTTTCTTCTCTATTGTGCGTCGTATATTGTTGCTTGGTTGCTCCGCCGTTTGGGCGTGGAAGCTAGCTCCCGCCGGGATGTTATTTTTATTGTTATGTTTGTATCGGGTTTTATTCAAAATTTACAAAGGAGGTGTTGTCGAATTTCAAAACATCATAGATGCTTTTCAAACATAATTAGATAAACTTAAATGTTATTTTAAGCTGATTCCATCTGATGACTATTTTAAACTTCACCTCCAATATTTTCAAAAAGGGTTTAGATTCCGGGTTTTGGCTTACTTGAACCGCGTCGACGTCTTTAGATGTCACGTTATTTAAGTGCCGGTCACGTGCCACATTCAGGTCGTGACAGTGCTTGTAGTTAAACCCACTGCCAACGTATTGACGAGTCTTTAGAGTCCCACACAGAGGGTTTCCTTGATTCGGGAGAAACGTTGTAGAGGCTGCATGTTTTTATGGCAGGGTTCGATCATATCCGTGCACTTATGCACGGATCATGATCAGACGGATAATACTAGTGGACTTTGGTTTAAGCCGGATACTAGTATTATATTGTTGGATTATTTTCGTCTCGTTGTATTCGTATTCAGTCGGAATACGGATGCGGGTATGTATATACGGACGAGGGGCATTCTTGTAATTCGTTACGAGTTTACTTTAGGGTTGCCTTTTCTTTTTCATGTATTAAACATTTAGGGTTTTATAAATGTTTAATATTGTTGAGGTGTAAAGTGTGAGTGCAAGTCTTGGCATGGTGCATTGATGGTGCATGTGCGCTTGGTGTCTCATGACATGGATTGGTTTTTGTTTTGCTTAAGATATTTTGTGTGAGATATTTGTTGGTGTGGAGGCAGCTCATTTCTTGTGAGATTTTCTTTAGTTGCTCTTAATCACAACAATAAATAACACTCACAAAATACCAAGCAAAAACAACTTCAAGAAATGAGCAGACACATTTCTTCACCTCCTTTTCTTATGCTCACAACTTTCACTACATGGCTTCTTCTTCACCTCTATCCATCTATATCACCTGGAAACTGCTACCCGACGATAGGTATAATACCCACCAGCAGCTCCCTACGAGTCCTATCCAGTTAACTCAATGAGCACCTGCATACTATCTCCAGTACAGCGTACTAATGGCTGTAGGACGGACCATCTCCCCTGCAGGGATGAGAAGCGTATACACTAGTCTACTCTGGAGTATCGATGCCTCGTCTTGATAGTCCTACGACTAGGGACCTGTATAAGGATGTGCTTATAGATTACCCATCCCCCACTAGTGTGATTGCCATCACAACGCTGGTAATGAAGCAAAGATCCTAAGGGCTCTACCAATATATATAAGCGATATGCTAAAAGAAACACATGCACATATTTAGGTAGAAACAAACCAGATAGTATACTACCATTTCGAGTAAGACTGTTACTATATCCGTATAGATCCCAAGCTTCCAATATGTAATATACAAACCAGTATGATACAATAATGGCCTCTAGGGCATTGATCGCACGCTAAAAGCGTGTCGGATGTTCAAAGTTCTAAAGTTTACCGCGATCAGGACGATGTCGCTATGCAGCTAGCCGGTTGAGCACGGGTCGATCCACAGGGAGATGGTTGTATGTCCTTTCTTCTTTTAGACGAGTCAATAAAGAATGAGTATGTGCTTGTTCAGTCTAACCTATGTGTATTATTTGCAAGTATAAAGTTGTTAAGAAAAAGATACGAGATTGTAAGCTAAAGAAATCCGTACTCAAAACCTTTGAGCCGAGTCTTGACCAATTGAAGCTAGAGCAATCGGCAACAACGTGGATTAGGGGATTTAAGCGCGGTATTCGTGGAATCCGGCTTATTTACCCTTGTCCTTCCGTTCTTCTCTCTTGCTTTCGCCTCCGGCCAAACCGAACGCAACCGGTAGCGGTTAGGAATCACCGTTAGCTTGTTAGGGTAGGGCGCCTAACGGAGCGCTTGCGTATGGTTTGGACGGAGATCAATGGAAAATAACGGAAAAAGGAAATGAGCAAGGAAGTATTAACTTACAATATCGTATTGATTCTTAACAACAACAATAATTACAACATTCACAAAGAGAACCAAAAAGAGCAAAAGAAAAGAACAAAGAAAAGAAAAGATTACAAGTAATTAAGTGCATGAATTAAAATTGCAAATAAGTAAAGCAAGATAATAAAAAGCAAGTAATAAATAAGCAATAAAAAAGAACTAGAACTAGAACTCAAGACAAGCATGGGATCAATAGCCAACCCTTAAACTTGCAAGCTCAATCAAGAGGTTGCAAGATCAAGAGAAGGGTAGAGAACGCATGTGAAATGAAGCGCTAATTCCATAAGAAAATACGACCCTTGAGATCAATAACAAACCCTTAACCTTTCAAGCTCAATGAAGAGGTTGAAAGATCAAGAGAAAGCAAGAATCTCAAGGGGAAGTTAAACAAAAGAGAATGATACAAAAACCCTCATCTTCATTAACATCCACTCAATGCTCTCACTACATTTTCATGGAGGAAGAATGAAGAAGAAGAAGAAGAAGAAAACTAAAACTAACAAAAAGAGGGCATGAGAATGAACAAAAAATTGGACCCTTGGCTTAGCTCAGTTCTGGAGTATTTATAGGAGGGGAACTGAAAACCTAGGGCAACCATCTGCCCATAAATAAAATGACCAAACAGCCCCCGAAACACGACAACCTGACGGCACTATACGGCCGCGGATCCACGGCCTAGACCCCCTATTGGCCGCAGATCCGCGGCTATATGGAGGAGTTAGCTCCTCGGGCTTTGTGGGTTGTCCTGGTTTGTGGTTCTCTTCAGTGTGGTATATGACTTTTCTCAGAAACTCTTCATAATTCTTCCAGAATTTTAGTAGAACAAAAGGTGATGTGATGTGGATCTTTTGTCATGATTTCCTCGAGCTCCGCGTAGATTTCTTGGATCTTGTGTTGCCATTGAGCCTTGTGCATGACATGACAATCGATTTGCCATTTTGTCCCTTAACTGGTATGTGGCAACACACGGATAGAGAGCGGAGACCGTGCTTTATCTGTTGTTGGCAGTAATCCGGAATTTGTCGTACTTTTCCATGGATTTCACTGTTTAGAGTTGAGAACCAGTATTCTGCAAATATGTAGCAAACACTGATTAAAAGCACCTGCCTATAAATAAACGAGCGTAAGAATCGGCGATATAAAATGCAATATTCTGGTATGAACAGGCATATATCACTAACAATATATATATATATATATATATATATATATATATATTAGTACAGGATATGATAGTTGTTGGCTATAGTGCCCTCAAGGCAAGTATTGTAATCACAGGCAGGTGATTATGATGATTGAGGGAGGACCTATACGAATAGAACAGTCTTACTCAAGATGATAGTATGCTATCTGGTTTTCCTTTATCATCATGTACATGCTTTAAGTAGTATTACAGATCACTATTACATGTTGATAGAGCTCATAGGATTCTTGCTTGACTACTAGCATTATGATGGCGATCATATACGTGGGAGCTGGGTGGTCTATAAGCACATCCTTTAATGTCCCTAATCGAAGGAGTATCGAGACTGGGCATTGATACTCCAGAGTAGACTAGTGTGTACTTATCGAGACCCCGACGAGGGGCGGTGGCCGGTCTCACAATCTATTGGTGTTAGTTTGTCACATAAGATAGTATACAGGTGCTCATTGGGTTATGAGTACACTGGACGGACTCGCCGGGAACCTGGTAGTTGGTATTATACCTATTGTCAGATAGCAGTTCCCAGGTGACATGTGTACAGGTTAGTCTGTCGACCTGATATCGTCATTTGTCTCGTGTGAGTTCCTACTGTGCTTTGATTACTACCCTACCACAACTCAAAGGATTCGTGCAAACAGGTTTTAGTTGGGTGCAGTCCTGAGCCACATGGAGGCTCAGAGCGGATCGTCGGGGATTCGTCACTCTCGGTATTGGGGGTTAATGTCACGTTGTGCACAGGTATCCATCACCGGAAATCCTTGGCCAAGGTAGTCGAGAATTACTGATCTAGGATCAGTTTTTTCTCAGGTGGTGATAAGTTTCATACCGACACGAAAGGTCGTGTTATTAGGGGTCTAACTTTATCCACCCCCTAGACGCGATATGCGATACTCTTAGACGAACAGACTGGACTGGACGGATATTGTCACGGATAGGCTCAATAGGGGTAAGGATGAGTTTGCTCGTCGGCCTCCTTTTCGCTCAATACCTGGGTAGCCGTTACGTACAGCTAGTGCTGCCGACGTGCTTGTGGTTAAACCCACTGCCAGCATATTGATGAGTCTTTAGAGTCCCACATAGAGGGTTTCCCTTCTTCAGGCGAAATGATGTAGAGGTCGTATGGTTTTATGGCAGGGTTCGATCATATACGTGCACTTGTGCACGTATCATGATTCGGACGGATAATACTAGTGGGCTTTGGTTTAAGCCGGATTCTAGTATTATATTGTTGGATTATTTTCGTCTCATTATATTCGTATTTTGTCGGAATACGGATACAGGTATGTATATACATATGAGGGGTATTCTTGTAATTTATTATAAGTTGCTTCTAGAAGATAACACCTCATTTTGTTTTTACCATTTATGGATAAATGGTTAATGAGGTGGAGGATGAGATGTGATTTTGCTTTAACTGAAGCATGCTCTCTTGGTGACTCATAGGGTGAGTCATGTAGTGACTCATGGTGAACTATTCTTGCATGCTTGATTTATATTAGTGTTGTGAGATATTTTGTGGACTTGAGATATATTTCAAGCCTTGCTTCTTTTGGTATATAGCTCACAACACTTAGCCATTTTCATGACTTGCTATGTTTATTCCACACACTCTCTTATACTCAAGCCTTCTTCTTCTACCTCCACCCTAATTGTCTCAAGTGTTGAGAAACCTAGGGTGTTTAGAGACAAATTAATCATTCATTAGACTCTACATCTTCTAGGCTATCTAGTTTATCAAACTAGGTACCCAAGTTACCTCGGCTATGAGGTTGGAGCTCGATTCATAGACTCTCAGGTGGATCATCTTCGATGGAGGGAGACCGGCAACCAAGCTCAATCATGGTGGCCACTAGGAGCTTGGGATAAAGGTTAAAGACCGAAGGACACGGATCATTCGGTATAACCATCTAACTCCTCTCTTTATATGTTTGCTAGATTAGGGTTAATGGTAGATTTATAGCATCGGGTTGTGTTAGCGCCAGTTTAGAAAAATTTTGTTCCGCAATCGGCAACGGTTTGATGGCCAGGGCGCTGGCATAACCCAACATGGTATCAGAGCCAACCCATTAACCCTTCACTAACAATTTAAACGATGTTTAAAGTATCGAAACCGAAACAACTTCGAAACAGTAAGCGATATAATCCTGTTTCTGTCAAATTTTTCAGAGTCTTCAAAATTTTTTTAAACAATTGCAGAACACTATTTATGAGTCAACTAGAACACTATCAAAATACGAGCCCCAAATACCTAAATATGGCTGGCGAGAATGGCTTAAAAACCGGCCTGGCCGGTTTTGTGTTGGTTCTGGGTCTCAAATTTTTTGGGTATACTAGTCTCTGGAATATTGGTTCTTAGGTATTGTTTGTTTTTGCCCTGGTTGGATATTCTGTTATCTTTTGTCTCGGGCAATACGGAATGTTTCGAAGTCGCTATTTTAACGCCGTTTATATGTTTCAGTACATGCATTACTATCTACGACCGTGAATGTCATTAGAGAGGTACAACTCGTCTAATTGCTATATGTCTTTTAGACGGGTTTGCGAACATGACATTCACGTTGATGTTCTGTATTGTGCTGTGGTTGTGATTGGATTGTCGTGGTGGATAGCCAGTGGTGCAATGATAGTTGTACAGTTCATATTCATTTGTACATTTGATATTGTGGGGCGGGCGTCCGACATGTGGACTGTCGTCTCTGCCATTTTGTATATTATTTGTTTGGGGGCACGACCGGCTTGAGGTCGATGTCACCCTTGTACATATTATTTTCTTTTCTGTACTAGGATTACCCCGCAGTGGAGTGCACGGATAGCCGGGTTCTAGAGGGCAGTTGGCCCGCATCTCATGGCGGTTAGACGGAGGGGGTCTTACTCTGGAATTGGCGGGTTATTTGCCGCACTCGTATGGGGTACAGGATGACCCAAGATGGGATGCTCAAGTTACCGGATTCCGTGATGTGCTGGGTGGCCCATTCACTTTGTGATTGGGGTTGCCTCACATCTGGGATTGGCTGGTAACTTGCCGCACTCGTAAGGGTCCAGGTTTTCATTGCACATGCTATCCACACGACAGGGAACGTCGGATCTCATTTGCGGCTCAAGGGAAACCCGAGGCTCCAGGACTATCCACCACTCTGTGTTGCTTGGCTGAAATTCTATGATGTTGCTTTATATTATGCCTGGGACCAATGTTATATATATTTATATATATACTAGTAGATGTTGTATATGTTTTGCACCTGCGCTAGTCCAACCCCCGCTCTGCCGTTAGTTAAGTAACCTAACGGGTGATGACGTGGCCCAGTGGCGAATGCGGATGGCATATACGTACATTTTATTTTCGTTCTTTTATCTTGTGTGATATGTTTAATTGATAGGACTGCGTTGATTCTGATTAATGCAAAGAAAACAAATCTATATGATGTTGTTAGAACCAAGTTTTTAAAAACAGACATTACAAACGTTTTCTTTTGCTTTGCACAGTGGTATTCGGTTATGAATATCCAGCACCTCATTCGACGAGGCAAGAGCCGAGATCCCTTCAAAAGGAGTGACCACTTGAGCAAAAGTTTGCGTCAGTGTAATAACTTCACTACAGTTGTTTCCTTTTGCTTTGCATCGTGGTATTCAGTTAGGAATATCCTGCACCTCATTCAATGAGGAAAGAGCCGAGATCCCTTCACAGGGAGTGACCTCTTTAGCAAAAGTTTTCGTCACTATATATATTTGTAAAACCACTTGGATTCCTTCAACGATATCAAATTCATTACATTAAAGGTTTTTCGCCAAAAACCAGTTGTAGCCCTCCGTCATTTCTTACAGGTATTACTTAGTATTCATGCTGTGTATGTTGACCTCTGTCAAGGCACAGTATTTGGTAGCTGGGTAATACTTGTTTGTTGCATAGATATGCGATTATTTAGGACAGTCGCACGGTCATGTTGACCTATGTCAAGGTCTTGTATGGATGGGTCTAAGATAATCCAGGACAATGATGGGTTGAACTTGACTTGCGAATTATGATATGTTGACCTCTGTCAAGCTCATAAGCCGCTTGGGGTAAAAACCACATCGAGAGTTTCAAACATACAAGAAACTTGCCAGGCATGCTCATACCTTCTGGAGTGTGGTGACTTATGTTGGCTATAGTGCCTTCGAAGTCAATTATTACATCGCAGGCACGTGATTGCAATGAATGAGGGAGGACCTATACCGGTAGAGCAGTCTTACTCGAGATGATAGTATGCTATCTGGTTTGTCTTTATCATCGTGTACATGCTTCAGGTGACATTACATATCACTATTACACGTTGATAGAGCCCATAGGATTCTTTCTTGACTACCAACAGTATGATGGCGATCATATACATGAGAGTTGGGTGGTCTATAAGCACATCCTTAAAGTGTCCCTAGTTGTGGGAGTTTCGAGACAGCGCATCGATATCCATGAGTTGACTAGTGTATAGGGATCGAGAACCCGACGAGGGGCGGTGGCTGATCTCACAAGCCATTGGTGTCAGTTGGTTCACCTAAGATGTATACAGGTGCTCATTGGGTTATGAGTACACCGGACGGACTCGCAGGGGTACTGCTAGTTGGTATTATGCCTATGGTCAGGTAGCAGTTCCCAGGTGACATGAGTACAGCTTAGTCCGTTGACTTGACACTGCTACTTCGTCTCAAGTGTGTTCCCACTGTTCTTTGATTGCTACCCTACCATGGCTTAAAGGAGTCGTGCAAACAGGTAATAGTTGGGTGCAGTCCCGAAGCACTTGGAGGCGTGGCGGTTAGATAGGATTCGTCTCTCCCGATATTGGGGATTGATATCGCGCTGTGTTTAGGAGAGCCATTACACAAAGTCCTTGGCCAAGGCAAGTGAGATTTACTGGAAGGTATTCCAGTAGTTTCTCAAGGTGTTCTAGGCTACACTCCGACATGACTTATACCGCTATTGGGGGTTTGACGTTTACCATCCCCCTAGGCCCGATATGCGATACTCATAAACGAACAGACCGGACTGTACGGAGATTGTCACAGATAAGCTCAGTTGGGTTTCAGGATGAGTTCGCTGGTCGGCCTCCCTTTCGCTCAATACCTGGGTAGCCGTTACGTATAGCTAGTGCCACTGACGTGCTTGTGGTTAAACCCACTGCCAGCATATTGATGAGTCTTTAGAGTCCCACACAGAGGGTTTCCTTTGTTCGGGCGAAACGTTGTAGAGGCCGTATAGTTTTATGGCAGGGTTCAATCATATACGTGCACTTGTGCATGGATCATGATTGGACGGATCATACTAGTGGGCTTTGGTTTAAGCCGGATCCTAGTATTAGATTGTTGGATTATTTTCGTCTCGTAGTGTTCGTATTCAGTCGGAATACATATGCGGGTATGTATATACAGATGAGGGGTATTCTTATGATCCGTCACCAGTTTACTTTAGAATTTGCCATTCTCTTTTTGATTAAACATTTAGTTTATTGTTTGATTATGTGTATATTGTGAGTGCAAGTTTTGACCAAGAGCATTGAATGTGACATGTGCATTTTTGGTGACTCATGGTGTGTTTTCTTGTACCATGTCTATTTTCTTGATTGATTATTGTGTGGGATTAAGTGTGGAGAGAGAGGGGGCTGCCACTAGATGAAAAAGATTGGTCTTGAGATTTTATTAGAGCTCTCACATTTTATCTCACACAATAAACAAGCTCATTTTCTTCACTAGCTTTTTTCTTGAGCTCACAACTTCCATCAATGGCTTCTTCTTCAACCTCCACTCTATCCCTCTCATGTGTTGAGAATCCTAGAGTGTTATGAGACAAAGTAATCTCACACTATCTCTACTTCATCTTGGACACCTAGGTTAGCAAACTAGTTGTTTGAGTTGCTTCGGTTTGAAGCGGGAGCCCGTATTAAGAATCCTCGAGGTAGATTGTCTTCGACGAGGGAGAGACCGTAGAGCCGACTTGTTCGAAGCAGCCGGCGAAGAGCTTGGCGCAGAGATTGAAGACCGAAGGACACGGATCGATCGATATAATCTCTAAACACTTTACAGTTAGCTAGTAAACGGTTAATGGCACGATCAGGGTAATTGGTTGTGGTAGCGCCAAGTTTGAAAAGTTTTTGTTCCGCATTTGGCCACGGATTGATGGCCGTGTTAGGTTTCCCTAGCACCTACTGTAGATATGGAAGCATCACACATGCCACTTTAAAAATTATGGAGGTTCTAAGCAAACAAAGCAAGGATCTTTAACTAGAATACTAGGGTAACAACACTTGTATCTCATACAAATAACAAATAAACACTAAGTGAAAAGAATACAACCTTTGTAGTCCTCTTATTATGACTCCTAGGATCCTTGAGAGGTTGGAAAGGCTTGCTAGTAAGCTCCCTTGTCCACGATGATCCACCCGAAGTCCACTTCGTCCAAGCTCCTAGCTCCACTTGATGCAAGAAGAAGATGAAGCTAAACACTCTAAACTAATTGGCTAGATTAGAGTAGAATGATGAGGTGGTGTGTTTTCTATTATCAAAACCCTTTCTTTTTTAACTCTCTCTCTCTTTGGAAAAATCAAGAGAGCTTGGAGGAAGAAGAAGATGATGGCAAAAGCTTTTGTCTAAATGAAATGATAAAGCTTGAATGAAAAATAGAAAAGATAGTATATATATTTTCTATCTCCCAATCAAACCATGGTTCTAATAATATCTAGATATTTAGTAAGTGAGTTAAAACCCGAAAGAAAAAACTAATCCAAGGTTAAAAGTTAGGTCAAGTGAGGTTTACTTTGGAAGTGTGTAGAAAAATCAACCATGGATCATCTTTTCTTTTTCCTTTGCTTTAAATCAAATACTAATATATATCTATATATATAATAGTTCGATGTGAGTCTTATATTTCCATCTAAGATGTATCATCAACTATGATACTTTGCATGTATGTGTCTATGCACATCAACATGTGCATACATGCATGCATTCTTCCTCTTTAATAAAAAGGGTTTGAATAAAGAATAAAACTAAAAGTTAAAATGTTAAATCAACAATTGATTTAACAATCCGGTCATATCACATATGACCCGACCAATAGAAAAATGCCCGATTAACAATCGGTAACACATATTCGTATTCAATCGGTCCCCGCGCATATCTCATATGCACACCACATCTTTTCGTCTGGGCTAGGAAACTTCTGTGTGGGACTCTAAGACTCGTCAATACGCCGGCAGTGGGTGATGATCATATCAAACACCCACAAGCCGCAAGCGGTCAGCTAAACGTAACGGCCACCCGGGTATTGAACGATCAGAAGAAAACCAGCAAAGCTGTCAAAACTCCCGTCGAGCCATCTGGCAACACTTACCATACAGTCCGGTCTCCTCGTCAGATATGTTGCATATCAAGTCTAGGGATGGTATCGTCGACCCTAATAACTCAATAAGTTATGCCAGTGTATAGCTTATAACAGATCGAGAAACTACTGATAACACTTATCAGTAAATCTCAGTAGCCCTGGCCAGGGACTTCCTGTTATAGCCAATCGAGCAATGCACAACATCAACTCCCAATACCGGGAGAGACGAAACCCCTCCTATCGCTCATCGCCTTTATGTGCCTCGGGACTGTACCCAAAGACCACCTGTTTGCACGACTCAGTAGAGCCGTGGTAGGATGGAGACCAAAGTACAGTGGGAGGACACACAAGACTCTATGACGATCTCGGGTCTACAAACTAACATGTACCAGTGTCACATGAGAACTGCTATCTGACGATAGATGTAATACCACATAGGAGTTCTCTGTGAGTCCGTTCAGTGTACCCAGTCTCCACTGAGCACCCACATACATTCTTTGGTGTCAGCACACCAGATGGATATGGGATCATCCATCGCCCATCACATGGGACCAGAATGGTATACGCTAGTCTACTCTGGAATATCGATGCCCTGTCTCGATACACCCACGACTAGGAACAGTTCAAGGATATGCTTATAAACTACAAGTGTCCCAATAGTATAATCCGCATCATAATCGCAGTAGTTAAACAAATATCCTCAGGGCTTTATCAACATGTGCAAATGAATAAAATCATGATCAAGTCAACATGTCATATAAAGTAAATCAGATAGCATACTATCATGTCGAGCAAGAAAGTAATCCATATATATACATGTCCAAGCATCCACTATACATATAATGGTTTCTAGGGCATACATATATCCAACAATCTCCCACTTGCACTAAGGCTAATTATTGGCGTATCTCATGCCTAACATCTCAAAAAGTCGCTAATGCTGCGGCTGTGGAAGGGCCTTGGTGAGTCGATCCGCAGTGTTATTCTTTGTATCAACTCTTCGAATCTCGATCTCTTGGCGATCTACAATCTCCCGGATCAAATGATATCTTCTGAGGATGTGTCTGGATTTTTGATGGGACCTTGGTTCTTTGGCTAATGCCATAGCCCCGTTATTAGCACAATACAATGGCATTGGATCAACAATGGTTAGAACTACTCCTAGTTCCGCGACGAACTTCTTCATCCAGACGGCTTCCGTGGCAGCATCATTTGCAGCAATATACTCAGCTTCCATCGTGGAGTCTGCAACGGTATCCTGTTTGGAACCCTTCCAACTAACCGCCACTCCATTGAGGGTAAATACAAACCCTGAGATAGATTTGCTGTCATCCTTATCACTTTGGAAGCTGGAATCGGTAAAAGCCTCTATTTGGAGATCTCCATTACCATACACCAAGAACAATTTTTTAGTCCTTCGCAAGTACTTAAGAATGTTCTTCATTGCTATCCAATGTTTCTCCCCTGGGTTTGATTGATACCAGCTTACAATAGCTAGTGCATAAGCTACATCAGGGCGAGTACATAACATCGCATACATTATAGATCCTGCGGCTGAAGCGTAGGGTACAATACTCATGCGAGCTTTCTCTTCATCAGTCTTCGGACAGAAGTCCATGGAGAGAGTGATTCCATGACAAGCAGGCAAGGCACCACGCTTGGAATCTTCCATACTAAACCTTTTTAGGATGGTGTCAATGTACTTTGATTGGGACAATCCCAATAATCTCTTGGATCTATCTCTATTGATCCTTATGCCCAAAATGCACGAGGCATCATCCAGGTCCTTCATGGAGAACCTTTGTGATAAGAATAGTTTGACCGATTGTAGCATAGGAATATCATTTCCTATCAAGAGAATGTCATCCATGTACAATATGAGGAATGTGACATTATTCCCTACAATCTTCTTATAAATGTATGGTTCATCTATATTTTTGATAAAATCAAACTCTTCGATTGTATCATCAAAACATATGTTCCAGCTCTGTGAGGCCTGCTTTAATCCATAAATGGATTTAAGTAACCTACATGCTTTCCCGCTGCTCCCACTGGCAATGAAGCCCTCTGGCTGATCCATAAAAACGCATTCTTCTAAATCACCATTTAGAAATGCAGTTTTAACGTCCATCTGCCAGATTTCATAATCATGGTGAGCAGCAATAGCAAGTAGGATCCGAATGGATTTAAGCATTGCTAATGAAGAGAAAGTTTCATCATAGTCCAATCCTGGTCTTCGACGAAAACCTTTCACTACAAGCCTTGCTTTAAAGGTCTCTACCTGTCCATCTACACCAATCTTTCTCTTAAAGATCCATTTGCACCCAACGGGTTTTATCCCAGGAGGTGCAACGTCCAAAGTCCATACTTTGTTGGTGTATATGGACTCCATTTCGGATCTCATGGCTTCCAGCCATTTGACAAAGTCACCGCTCGTGGTAGCTTGCTGAAAACTAGTAGGATCATCATCATCCATGATGCAATCTTCTCTATCACCATAAATGAGAAACCCATAGTATCTCTCTGGTGGGTGAGAAGTTCTACTAGATCTCCGGAGCGACTGAGGTTCTTGAAATTCTACTGCAACATCAGTTTCAACCAATTCGTTCTGAGTAATTTGTGTCTCTAGAACCTCTTCTAGTTCTACCGCATTGCCATCAGTACTGTCTGTAAAGATTTCATTTTCCAAAAATGTGGCATGATGAGCAACAAACACCTTTTGCTCCTCCTTGTGATAGAATAGATATCCATACGAGTGTTTTGGATATCCCATAAATTTACACATGACCGATCGTGTCTCGAGTTTGTCTGGATTCTGCTTTTTAACAAAAGCCGGACAAACCCATATCCTAACTCTTTTAAGAGATGGTCTCTTTCCACTACATATCTCATATGGAGTGGTAAACACGGTCTTGGTTGGAACCCTGTTTAACAGATACATTGCTGTCTCCAATGCATGCCCCCAAAAGGAAAGCGGTAACTCAGCATCATACATCATGGACCGTATCATATTTAATAGGGTACGATTCCTCCGTTCTGACACACCATTGTGCTGTGGTGTGTAAGGAGGAGTGAGTTGAGAGAGAATCCTATTCTCTTTTAAGTTGTCTGAAAACTCTGTACTTAAATACTCTCCACCTCGATCCGATCGAAGTTTCTTGATACTCAAGCCTGTTTGTTTTTCTACTTCAAGTTTGTACTCCTTAAATTTCTCGAAAGCTTCGGATTTGTGCTTTATTAAAAACACGTGTCCGAATCTTGAGAAATCATCAGTAAAAGTGATGAAGTATGAAAAACCGCCTCTAGCATGTGTAGACATTGGTCCGCATACATCACTATGTATGAGGCTTAAGAGTTCCACAGCTCTTTCTCCGTGTCCAGTAAAGAGAGTTTTGGTCATTTTACCTTTGATACAAGACCGGCAAGTCGCATAAGATTTATATTCAAACAGATTTAAACATCCATCTTTATGTAGCTTGTTTAGTCTTGTTTCATTAATATGACCAAGTCTACAATGCAAAAGAAAAACTTCATTTATATCTGAAAACTTTCTTTTATTAGTATGTTGTATATTGAAAACTGTGTGTTGGTTCAGGACGTAAATACCGTTATTCAATGTACCATACCCAATCAACTGTTGATTCAAGTTAACGTTCATAACATTATTCTGCAACACAAAATGATATCCTTCATTGTCTAACAAAGAAACGGATATTATATTACATAGCATACTAGGTACAAAACAACAAGGGTTCAAAACCAAAATACAACCCGAAGGCAACCCCAGATGATACTCTCCTACGGATACAGCATGTACATTGGAACCATTTCCAATCCGCAGAGTATGGTCCCAAGTCTTCAAAACTCTACTGTTTCTCAACCCATGCACACAATTGCAGATGGAAGAACCAGAACCGGTATCTAATACCCAAGATGCAGAGTTAATTGAAAAATAGTTCTCAGTTACAAACACACCTGAAGCGGAAGCATCACCATGCATCTTCTTCTTGAGATCAGCAAGATACACAGCACAGTTGCGTTTCCAATGTCCCGACTTGTGGCAGTAAAAACATTTCCCTTTTCCACTTCCCTCGGCCCCAGATTTGTCTTTCCCCTTCGCCTTTTTAACTCCACCTTTCGGTTTGATGGGTTTCTTCTTCTTCTTTCCCTTGGCCTTGGCTTTTGGGACGGAAGAGGAAGATGGCCCAGCAAGCAGAGCGGGAGTCTTCGCTGTTTTCAGCGTGCTCTCTGCACTTCTCAACATATTGAGAAGTTCAGGCAATGATTTCTCCAAATCGTTCATATTGAAATTCACTATGAACGGAGCAAAGGCGGGGGAGAGAGACTGCGGAACAACATCTGTATATTGCTCATTATCCATAGTCCATCCTAGTTCCTCAATTTCTTCTATAAGACTAATCATTTTCAGGACATGGTCTCCTACTGATGCGCCGGGGGCCATCCGCATCTGAAACAACTTTCGAGATGCCTCGTATCGCAAAGTATGAGATTGCTCTTCATACAACTCCTTTGTATGAAGAAAGATGGATTGCACATCCATCTTCTCGTGTTGTTTCTGATGGATGTTGTCCATAGAAGCAAGGGCGAGGCACTTGGCCATGTTGCAATCAATATCCCATGTTTTTCGAATCTCCCTATCCGAAACAGATGATTCAGGTCCTGGGAGGGTGGAGCTTTGGTAGTGAGGACATATGATACTTTATCATATGTGAGTGCAATGTTCAAGTTCCTCAACCATTCTTTATAATTCGGTCCAGTCAGTTTGTTTTTCTTTAAAAGAAGCTTAAGTCCCGTCATCGGTATCTGCCATTAGGAGAGAGAAAAAATACACTCAGTGAAATGCTCTTGCAAAGAATTAGATTGGTTATTGTCTTATCTAATCGATATCTCCCACTTCTTTTATCAAATTTTCTTTCAAAACCTGAAAAGAAAACCAGTCAAGATTAATTACATTCTACAGTTTCACTAACCGGTCAGCCAGGCCAGTGTCGGTACTTTGAGGGAGGTTCCCCGTGCTTTCGCACGGACCTAATTAAAATAAACCTCGTTTTCCCAGAGGTCAAACCCCGTTGACACCTTTCTAGACACCTACTGGATTAGCTAATTGGAAAGTGCAAAAACTCTCCTAGGAGTAACTCTTACTCACAGTGGGATCGGGATCCAATTATCATATAGATGGTATGCAATCTCATTGCAAATTTCAATACTTGAAACTCCCGATATGGTTTTTACCCCTAGTTACTTATGACCTTGGCTATGGTCAACATATCATAAGTACTAGTCAAGTTCTACCCGTCATTTCAAGATTAACTAGACCCACCCATATGATCCTTGACTATGATCAATATAATCACATGAATGTCCTAACTGATCGCATCATATGCCTTGTAGGAAGACATCACTTAGCTACCGTACACTACGCCTTGACTATGATCAAAATACGCAGCACGAATACTAAGTACTCTGCTTCCAAAAATGACGGAGGGTTGCGGATGGTTTTTATGAAAACCTTTAACACTTTGAACTTGATCTAAGATTAACCGCTTCGCGCATGTGTAGACATTGGACCGCACACGTCGCTGTGTACGAGTCCCAAGAGCTCGCTCACTCTTACTCCGTGTCCAGTGAACGGAGTCTTTGTCATCTTTCCTTTGAGACAGGATTGACAAGTTGCATATGATTGATATTCGAACGGATCTAAATATCCTTCTGTATGTAACTTCGTCAACCTTCTCTCATTGATATGACCCATTCTACAATGCCATAAGAAAGCCTGATTTGTTTCTGGAGACTTTCTTTTGTGTGTATTCTGGACATTGAAAATCTGTGGTTGGTTTAATACGTATATTCCATTACTTAATGTACCTGACCCAATCAAAACTTGATTAAGGTGAATGTTTACAACATTGCTTACAAATGCAAATTCATAACCTTCTTTAGACAATAAAGATACATATATGATATTACAGGTTGCATTGGGAACAAAATAACAATCACGAAAAACCAAAACATGTCCATCTGACATTCCCAGGTGATAGTCCCCCATGGACTCAGCATCCAAGCCAGCTCCGTTTGCAACTCTGAGGGTCATATCACCTGCCTTCAAAACCCTACGCCTTCTCAGTGCCTGCAAAGAATTACAGATATGAGATCCTGATCTGGTATCCAATACCCAGGAAGTAGAGTTTATTGAAAGACAGTTTTCAATAACATACACACCTGAAGCCGAAGCCGCAACTTGCTTCGGATCCTGGTTTCTGGCCTTCCAAGCCCTGCAATCCTTTTTCCAGTGTCCTTTCTTATGACAATAGAAGCACTCTTCCTTTCCCACAAGCTGCCCCACTATCTTTATTGCCTTTTCTTTTCTCTTCGTTTCTACTTTACTAATACCGCCCCTTGGTTTGGCGGGGGCTTTTTTCTTCTTTCCTTTAGCTTTCGCCTTGGACTTAGAAGAGGAATATCCTCCTACAAACATAGTGGATGTTTCCCTACCTTTCTGTAGGGTGCTCTCTGCATTCCTCAGCATGTTGAGGAGCTCAGGAAGTTCAACTTCTTTTCCTTGCAAGTTGAAGTTCAGGATAAACTGGGCGTAAGTGGAAGGAAGGGACTGGAGAATCAAGTCCGTATAGAGCTCATTCTCTAACGTGGTCCCAAGGTCCGCGAGCTCTTCAATGAAGCCAATCATCTTAAGCACGCGTTCCGCTACCGATGATCCGATGGCCAATCTCGCTGAAAACAACTTTTTCGAGACTTCGTATCTAGCGATACGGGATTGCTCCCCATACAAATCCTTAGTATGGAGAAATATGGATTCTAGGTCCATATTCTCGTGCCTCCTCTAAAGTTCATTGTCCATAGAGGCAAGCACGAGGCACTTGGCCTTCGCGTAATCGATCTCCCAGGTCTTACGGATTTCCTTATCCGCGACGCTGGAGGTGGGACCTGGGACAGGGGGAGCTTAGGTGGTAAGGAGATACCCCAGCTTGTCGTAAGTGATTGCCATTTTGACATTCCTGATCCAATCTTTGTAGTTTGGCCCTGTCAGTATATTTTTATCAAGAAGTAACTTAAGTCCGGTCATGACGATTGGTCGCTGCAATTAGGAGAGAGAAAAGAAACACTCAGCATTATGCTCTTGCAAGTTTAGAGTGGTTTTTAATTTGTCTAAACAGGATGGCTCCCACTGTTTCTCAAATCCCTCCTCAAACCAAAAAGGAAGAATTAGTCGGGATCAATCTCACCGTACAATACTTGCTTAACCGTTCAGCCAGGCCAGTGTTGGTACTTCGAGGGAGGTTTTCCAACGCTTTCGCGAAGTTCCTTAATTAAATAACCTCTTTTCCCTAGGGGCGTAGCCCCGCTAATACCTTTCTAGACACCTACTTGGTTTATAGCATTGATCGTTAAGTGAGAAATTTCCCGAGGAGTAGCATATACTCACAGTAGGATCGGGATCCAAATTTCATCGCGTGACAAAACTGAGGGAATCCTACCAAAATCATCACACTCCAAATGGTATGCAGCGCTAGCAACTTTCTGGTTCTTTAGAAACTCCCGATGTGGATTTTTGCCCCATGCACTTATGACCTTGACTTTGGCCAAAAAATCATAAGTCACATGTTAAGTTCTACCCGTCATTCTCCAGGTTAATTTGAACCCACCCGTACCTACCCTTGACTTTGACCAACAAGGCAGTACGACTGTCCCAAACCAACGCATCTATCTATGCTGCATATGAATACCCAATAGCTACCAAACACTGTATCTTGACTTTGGCCAACAAACACAGCTTGAATACTATTGACTATCCATATAAAATGACGGAGGGCTACGAATGGTTTTGGCGAAACCGTGAACGTAGTGAACTTGATATAATCGATGGAACGAGATAGCTTTTAAAGGGAGTGGTTCAAGCTCCGCGTTTTAAAAGTTGGTTTTTGAAAATAACCGAGTAGTTTTGAAAGTGTTCCAACGACTTTACTTTGGTTTATTTTCTTGCATTAATTTTAATGCATCCCATCATTTAATCCTACCATTGCAGAAAACAACGAAAATATGACGTACGCTTATGCCATCCGCATTCGCCATGGGGCCCCGTCATTACCCGTTAGGTTACTTAACTAACGACAGAGCAGGGGCTGGACTAGCGCGGATGCAAAACATAAGCAACGCCTAAATAGATATCATATATAGATATATACATTCGTCAGATGCAATGATAGCCATTCCAGATCACAGATGAATACATTGGATATACTAGGAATCCGCATTCCGCACGAGCCTGTAACGAAAAGCGGATTATACGGTCGCGATGAATAGCCAATACCCCACCCTAGACCCCTACAGGTGCGGCAAACTACCCGCCAAATACCCGAAGTGAAGCAACCTCCCTCAACAACTTGAGTAGGCCACTCGGCACTTCGAGGTACCCGGTAGTTTGTGCACCCCCTCCTTAGGTCTATCCTAGGAGCAAAAACAGTAAAAAAAAAATTATACAATGATGGCTACAACCTCATCCCGGATGTGCAGCCATACAAATAATATTACATCAATTTACATATTACATGAATTGAAAGATAAAGAAAACTCTCATCTCACAACCCCTGGCTATTCATCCGCGACAATCCAATGAATTCATATACATATACCATCAACATTACAGATCACAGATATGTATGACCCCTACTAATCGACGTATAGCGATTAGCAGACGTTCAATACATATATCACATCACAAATATAACCCGTTAGCTAAAGTCTTTAGAAGTTCGATCAAAATACGGATTTTTAACCACCCCAAAAACAAATTTTGCTTTCTGGAAAATCTGGGTAGAAAAAACATTATGTAAAAATCCCAAAACACCCCACTGAACACAATGCAGGAAAAATTGGCCACTGCCGAGTCTACTCGGCCGCGGATTCGCGGCGGGAGCATGCTCCGCCGCGGTTCCGCGGCGCTTTGACCGAGTCGCTGGACCATTTTTCTTGGGTGTGCTTTAGAAACCCTGAGCCGTTTTTTAGTGTATGATTTATTAATTTTTGAACAGAAAACAAAATCGGTAGAAAGTTGACATTTCGGGCATGTTTTGTGATTTTTTCTCCGATCGAACTTCTAGTTACTTTGCTAACATGTTAGATAGTGTTTAACTAGGCTCTGATACCACTGTAAGTCTACGTTACCCGTCCTCTGTTCTTTGGGGTTGCGGAAATGGTGAAAAAACAATTTTTACGGTGGGGGTAACATGGACTCAAAAACGGATCTTTGTTAAACAAAATATCTAATAACCTAACTAAGAGTTTAGCTACTAGGTTAAGGGTTATACCTAAACTTGAACTCCTTCTCTTCAACTCCTTGTGGTAGTCGGATCGGCCTCACCTTGTCGTCTTCTTATGCCGAAGATGGATCCACCCGAAAGCTTCTACCTTTGCTCCAACCTCAATCTAGAGGAAACTAGAACACTTGGTTTGCTAGACCTTGTATACTAGGATGATTAGAGAAGTGTTTTGGGTTTTATCTCCAAGGCAAATAGTTCTCAACACATGAGAGGTTTTTGCCTTGAACTAGAGAAAGAGGGAGAGCAAGAGGAAGAGGAGAGCTTTTGCATGAGAGAGAATGCAAATGATAGAATGAGCAAGACTTTTACAACCATCCTCTTCATAATCCAAAATAATCATAACTAATAATAATAATTGAGTATTATGTGATGGTTCTTATCATATCAAATGGCAATATCATTTCATGCATTAAATGCAATTTGTGAACAAACAAGCAAGCAAAAGTCTTTGCCATGAAATGATAGCCATTGTAATGATGATGGTCAACAAGTCCAACCTAGTCAACCGGTCAACAAAGTCAACAAGTCAACAAAGTCTACCTTTCAACCCAACCATGGCACAATAATACTTAATTAATATTATCATTAATCATATTTCTTATTCTCATTAGGGTTTAGCAAAAGTCAACAGTCAACAACCCTAATGAGAATCCTCTGCCTCTGTCTCGGTCAACCGTGCATACACACCCGCATCCGCGTTCCGGGGAACACGAATACAAACGAGATAAAACCAATCCCAAAACGTATACTAGGATCTGGCTTAACCCAAAGCCCGCTAGTAATAACTTTCCGGACACTAAACGTGCACTAGTGCACAGATGTGACCGAACCATGTCGTAAAACCATGCGACCTCTACTTTTTTTGCCCAAAGGCGAATAGCTCTCTGTGTGGGACTCTAAAGACTCGACACTACGCTGGCAGTGGGTTTAACCATAGACCGCAAGCGGCACTAGCTGTGTGTAACGGCCCCTAGGTAGATGCCGATAAGAAGACTGACGAGGTGAAACCCATCTGAACTCCTACTGAGCCTGAATGTGACAGTCTCCGTACAGTCCGGTCTGTTCGTCTGAGAATATCGCATGGCGGGCCTAGGGGGCGGTAAACGTCAGTCCCCTAATAGCGGTACAAGTCGTGTCGGAGTGTAGCCCAGAACACCCTGAGATAACACTGGAAGCCTACCAGTGTATCTCGCTTGCCCTGGCCAGGGACGACTGTGTATAATGGCTCTCCTTGACACAGCGCGATATCAACTCCTAATACCGGGAGAGACGAATCCTGTATAACCATCACTGCCTCCAAGTGCTTTGGGACTGCACCCAACTACTACATGTTTGCACGACTCCTTTGAGCCGTGGTAGGGTAGTAATCAAAGTACAGTAGGAACACACTCGAGGCGAAGTGACAGTGTCAAGTCAGCGGACTAAGCTGTACTCATGTCACCTGGGAACTGATAACTGACGATAGGTATAGTACCAACCAATCAGTTCCCGACGAGTCATGTCCAGTGTACTCGTAACCTAACGAGCACCCGCATACTATCTCAAGTACGACGTACTGACGGCTGTGGGACAGACCGTCTCCCCTGCTGGGATGAGAAGCGCATACGCTAGTCTACTCCGGAGTATTGATGCCCTGTCTCGATAGTCCTACGACTAGGGACCTGTATAAGGATGTGCTTGTGGATTACTCAGCCCCCACGAGTGTGACTGCCATCACAACGCTGGTAATCAAGCAAAGATCCTAAGGGCTCCACTAATGTGTATAGGTGATATACTAAAAGAAACACATGTACACATTAAAGTAGAAACAAACCAAGTAGCATACTACCATTTTGAGCAAGATTGTCATAACAATGGTGAATATCCTAAGCTTCCATTAAGTAATATACAAACTAGTATGATACAGTAATGGCCTCTAGGGCATATACACTGACAATCTCCCACTTGCCCTAAGGCCATGTACTGGCGTATCGAAGACCTATCATCTTGATCAGTCGCTCGAACTGAGTCTGGGGTATGGCCTTCGTTAGTGGATCAGCAGTGTTATCTTCCGTAGCAACCCTCCGAACCTCGATCTCCTGGCGACCCACGATCTCCCTGATCAGGTGATACCGCCTCAAGATGTGTCTGGACTTCTGATGGGACCTGGGTTCCTTCGCTAAAGCTATAGCCCCGTTGTTGTCGCTTTACAGAGGTATTGGATCAACAATGGACGGAACCACCTGAAGTTCTGTCAAGAACTTCCTTATCCAGATGGCTTCTTTTACGGCATCAGCAGCAACGATATATTCCGCTTCCATCGTCGAGTCAGCAACGGTTTCCTGTTTGGAACTCTTCCAACACACCGCCCCTCCATTGAGGGTAAAGACATAACCCGACATGGACTTGGAATCATCCTTGTCACTCTAGAAGCTGGAGTCAGCAAAGGCCTTGATATGGAGGTCTTTTCCGCCATACACCAATAACATCTCCTTAGTCTTTCTCAGGTACTTGAGAATGTTCTTTACCGCTATCCAGTGCTTCTCCCCAGGGTTTGACTGATACCGGCTTACCGCACTCAGTGCATAAGCTACATCTGGTCTGGTGCACAACATCGCATATATTATAGAGCTTACCGCAGAAGCGTAGGGTATAATAGACATGCGATCCCTTTCTAAATCAGTCTTGGGAGACATCTCTTTGGAGAGGGTGATCCCGTGACAAGCCGGTAGATTACCGCGCTTGGAATCTTACATAATGAATCTTTTCAGTATGGTGTCGATGTACCTGGACTGTGAAAGTCCTAATATCCTCTTGGATCTATCACGATGGATCCGGATCCCCAGAATGTAAGTGGCATCACCCAGGTCTTTCATGGAGAACCTGTGTGACAAGAACCCTTTGACAGATTGCAGCATAGGAATGTCATTTCCTATCAAGAGAATGTCATCCACGTATAAAACGAGGAATACGACAGTTCTTGCTACAAATCTACTATAGATGCATGGTTCATCTGGATTTTTGATAAAACCAAAATTTTTGATTGTCTCATCAAAACAGATGTTCCAACTCCGCGATGCCTACTTTAGTCCATAAATGGACTTAAGCAACTTGCACACCTTTCCGCTGCTCCCACTCTGAATGAAACCCTCTGGCTGGACCATATAGACACACTCCTCTAAATTTCCATTTAGAAAAGCGGTCTTTACGTCCATCTGCCAAATCTCATAATCGTGGAAGGCAGCAATGGCAAGAAGGATCTGAATGGATTTCAGCATAGCTACTGGAGAAAAGGTTTTGTCATAGTCCAAACCAGGTCTTTGACGAAAACATTTTGCAACAAGTCTAGCCTTATAGGTCTCAACCTGTCCATCTACACCAATCTTCTTCTTGAAGATCCACTTGCATCCTACGGGTTTTACCCCATCTGGAGCAATGTCCAAAGTCCATACTTTGTTGGTGTACATGGACTCCATTTCGGTCCGCATTGCATCCAGCCATTTTACCGAGTCAACGCTCTGAATGGCCTGCTGAAAGCTAGTAGGCTCATCACTATCAATGATGCAATCCTCTCTATCCCCATCTATGAGAAAACCGTAGTATCTCTCGGGCGGATGAGACTTCCTACTACTCCTGCGGAGCGGCGTAGGAATGTCCTGTTCTTTTGAACCCTCTGGTTCTACTAAGCTTTCAGTAATAGCTCGCGGTTCTGGAATTTCTTCCAGTTCTACTGCGCTCCTGTTAGTGTATATACCCTAGAGGCCATTACTGTATCATACTGGTTTGTATATTACTTGATGGAAGCTTGGGATATTCACAGTTGTATATACAATCTTGCTCGAAATGGTAGTATGCTACTTGGTTTGTCTCTGCTTTAATATGTGCATGTGTTTCTTTTAGCATATTGCTGATATACATATTAGTAGAGCCCTTAGGATCTTTGCTTGATTACCAGCGTTGTGATGGCGCTCACACTCGTGGGAGCTGGGTGATCTATAAGCACATCCTTATACAGGTCCCTGGTCGTTGGACTATCGAGACAAGGCATCGATACTCCGGAGTAGACTAGCGTATGCGCTTCTCATCCCAGTGTGGGTGACGGTCTGTCCCACAGCCGTCAGTACGTCGTACATGAGATAGTATGCGGGTGCTCGTTGGGCTACGAGTACACTGGACAGGACTCGTCGGGAACTGTTGGTTGGTAGTATACCTATCGTCAGTTATCAGTTCCCAGGTGACATGAGTACAGCTTAGTCCGCTGACTTGACACTGTCACTTCGCCTCGAGTGTGTTCCCACTGCACTTTGATTACTATCCTAACACGGCTCAAAGGAGTCGTGCAAACAGGTAGTTTTTGGTTGCAGTCCCGAAGCACTTGGAGGCAGTGACGGTTAGACAGGATTCGTCTCTCCCGGTATTGGGGGTTGACATCGCGCTGTGTCCAGGAGAGCCATTACACGAGTAGTCCCTGGCCAGGGCAAGCGAGATATACTGGTAGGTTTCCAGTGTTATCTCAGGGTGTTCTGGGCTACACTCCGACACGACTTGTACTGCTATTAGGGGACTGACGTTCACCGCCCCCTAGGCCCGCCATGCGATGTATCAGACGAACAGACCGGACTGTACGGAGATTGTCACATACAGGCTCAGTAGGAGTTCAGATGGGGTTCACCTCGTCAGTCTTCTTATCGACATCTACCTGGGGACCGTTACGTACAGCTAGTGCCGCTTGCGGTCTGTGGCTAAACCCACTGCCAGCGTAGTGTCGAGTCTTTAGAGTCCCACACAGAGAGCTATTCGCCTTTAGGCCAAATGAGTAGAGGTCGCATGGTTTTGCGACAGGGTTCGTTCGCATCCGCGCACTTGTGCATGTTTGCTGTCCGGACAGTTTATACTAGCGGGCTTTGGTTTAAGCCGGATCCTAGTATATGTTTTGGGATTGGTTTTTCTCATTGTATTCGTGTTCCTCGGATCACGAATGCGGGTGCGTATGCACAGTTGCTTGAGACAGAGGGAGAGGACCTTGATTAGGGTTAATGGCTATTGTCATTTTATTAACCCTAATGCTTATGTGTGTATTATAGTTAATTGATAATTAGTTTAAATAATTGTGCATGGTTATGGTTGTTGACCATTTGACTTCCTTGACTTGTTGACCTAGGTTGACACTTTGACCATCATCATTTCTTTTGGAAGATGCTTTTTGATCCTTGCAAATTGAAATGATAATGGTCACATCATGATTAACCATGACAATTATCTTACTAATTATCTAATTAAAATAATACACATATATTTGTGAGAATGGTTGATTCTATTCTCATTCTATCATTTCATTTCTCTCTTTTGTTCTTCCTCTCCCTCAAGCTCTCCCCTCTCATGTGTTGAGAAACACTTGAGCTTGAGAAAAACCCTCTCTTGATCATCTTTACTCTCATCTAGGGTTGAAGGACTAGCACTTCTTGAACCCTAATTACTTCTAGCTTGGAGTTGAAGCCAAAGGTTGAGGCTTTCGGGTGGATCTTTCTTTGACGGGAGAAGACAACAAGGTGACCTCCTTCCACTACTCTAAGGAGCAAGGAGAGAAGGACATAAAGACCAAAGGTATAACCTTTCTAGCACTTAGCTAGTTTCTAGTTAGCTTTAGTAAGTTTTTGTTTAGCAAAGATCCTTTAATGTCTAGTCCATGTTGCCTAAGCTCATAAAAATCTGATTTTTATTCCGTTTTCCGCCTCCCCGCAAGTACCGGGGTGGGCAACATGGACTTACAGCTCCCACTTATCTGATTTTCCAAAAACTCAGTTTCCAAGAAGCAGGCATGACGAGAAACAAAAACCTTTTGTTCCTCTTCGCAATAGAAGAAATATCCCTTGGAGTTCTTTGGATATCCCATAAACTTGCACTGTACTGAGCGTGCCTCGAGTTTGTCCGCATACTGCTTTTTGACAAAAGCTGGACATCCCCATGTCTTAATGTGCTTAAGATAGGGTTTCTTCCCACACCACATCTGATATGGTTTGGTAGGCACAGTCTTAGTTGGAACTCGGTTCAAAAGATATGCAGCTGATTCTAGTGCATATCCCCAGAATGATCGCGGTAACTCAGCGTTACTCATCATGGAACGTACCATATCCAATAGGGTTCGGTTCCGTCTCTCCGATACACCGTTATGTTGCGGCGTGTATGGAGGAGTAAGCTGAGAGAGAATTCCATTCTCTTTTAGGTAATCCAGGAACTCGGCACTCAAGTATTCACCACCTCGATCAGATCTCAATGTCTTGATACTTTTCCCGGTTTGTTTTTCTGCTTCATTCTTATATTCCTGGAATTTTCCAAAGGCTTCGGATTTATGTTTCATTAAGAAGTCATATCCGTACCTTGAAAAGTCATCCGTAAAAGTAATGAAGTAAGAATAATCGCTTCGCGCATGTGTAGACATTGGACCCCACACGTCGCTGTGTACGAGTCCCAAGAGCTCGCTCACTCTTACTCCGTGTCCAGTGAACGGAGTCTTTGTCATCTTTCCTTTGAGACAGGATTGACAAGTTGCATATGATTGATATTCGAACGGATCTAAATATCCTTCTGTATGTAACTTCGTCAACCTTCTCTCATTGATATGACCCGGTCTACAATGCCATAAGAAAGCCTGATTTATTTCTGGAGACTTTCTTTTGTATGTATTCTGGACATTGAAAATCTGTGGTTGGTTTAATACGTATATTCCATTACTTAATGTACCTGACCCAATCAAAACTTGATTAAGGTGAATGTTTACAACATTACTTACAAATGCAAATTCATAACCTTCTTTAGGTAATAAAGATACAGATATGATATTACAGGTTGCATTGGGTACAAAATAATAATCACGCAAAACCAAAACATGTCCATCTGACATTCCCAGGTGATAGTCCCCCACGGACTCAGCATCCATGCCAGCTCCGTTTGCAACTCTAAGAGTCATATCACCTGCCTTCAAAACTGCCACACCCCGCTTCCCAAAATACAGAAAACGAGGGATGACTAGGCCAGCCATGCTCTTACGGTCAAGGAATCATCCCGCCGTAGTCACACTTCGGCTTCGAGCATTACATGGTAATCAGTAAATAAAGCACAGTAGTAAAGAAATCACATCACTAATTTATTACATTAAAATCCATTGTTCACAAATTACAGATAACAAGAACAATTACTAACCAGGTTCAATCTCACGATCACTCTTATGGAAAGCAGTAAAGGAAGGAAGTACACCAGACTATATCTTCGAGAACTCGAAAGGTAGATCTATCTCATGCGCTGGTCCTTCCACGGAATCTGAGCATGCATACTCAGGTCGTCAGAGCGACACAATAGCAATATTATTATAATAAGATGAAACAGGTAAAAGAGGTGATATTAGTGAAAGTACAATGCGAGTAATCACTATATCACTATATGATGCAGAATATGATCTGTGTCCCTATCGGTCTCTAGGTCATGTTTGAAATCGCATAGTGGAAGAAGGATCATGTTTAACAGGAGTCTCGTACATACCCGAGACAACGGCCTACATGCCCGGGACATAACCCTGTCAGCCGGATCGCTAGATCCTACCTACTATATATATCACTGCTCGAATGATCATCCTCTAAAACACGGTCCCGCTAAATACGATTCTCTTTCCACTTCGATTTCCCCTTTATCCCCAGGTTACACTACTTATGATCTTGATTTAGTCGTGTACAAGTATACCAATGGCACGGTTTTATCACTGTTCACTGTATCAATCACTGTCACGAATATTCACTTCCCATTAGTGTACTTATCACTTCTAAACCAACATCAATCACGCACGATAATGCAATGTCCACTGCCTCTAACACGCGCTAACACTAAGTATATGGCAAAAGAGGTATGATATATGTATGTATGCCATCAATAAGCTAAGTATGTTATGAATCAATATGGATGTCATTAACTTACAGAAATTGTATAAATTCATCTGTTTAGAATTCAACGAAATGATACAAATACGATAAATAGAACACTCGGTCAGCAATTCATCAAAATTAGTCTCTTTCCAATTGGGTTTCCGGTATTCAAGATACAGCTGTTTCATTTTAAGTGCTCGCGGCTGGAAATTCAGTTTCAGAACTGAACGTCCGTTTCGCGACACGAATTGTACCCACTTGGGTTCAGAATTTAGCAATGTTACAGTTGAATAAAATCTAGGGTTTTTGATAGGGTATTCAACTCAATAGACGGATTCTCAATCGCATCTGTACGTCGAAAGTTATACACTGTTTAACATTGATATGTCACTTCTGAATCTGTTATGGACAGTTATACGTTCTGCCCTTTTTATTTACAATTTAAATAGCAAACAGCAATGACACGGAATGAAACCACTTGTTTTGTGTATCTAACAGATCCATCTTTAATCCACAACAGAGTTCCGTAACATACGAAATCAGGAAACGAAGGGGACACACATTTTGGGACAGTACACAGTAATCAGAGTCGCTCTGGACTGCAGTCCAGAGTCGCACTCCGATCTAAATATCATCGTGGTTAAATAACAGAAATCATTACAAGTTTATATAGAATTAAATTTCGTCGAGTCGGCTTCGATTTAAGCCCTCGAACGCATCATTCCAGTATGTACATAATTTACAGTGATTTTAATCGTTTTCAGATGCGGAAAAATTCTAGTTTTATCGGCATATTTGGGGGTATCAATTTTAGTCACTAACAATCTTATTTTCCAGTGATATTTATACACAATATTCGTCATTATATGGGCCAACAGAAAACATCTATTTCCGTCAATTTAAGTAAGTATTTTCATTGGGGTCTAGCATCGAACACATAGGTCGCAAAATATATCGGGAATCGGTAAATTATAAACTATATGATTTAAGTTTGTATCACAATTATATTAGCATGTAGCAAGTAAAACACTTGCCTGGAAATGTCTCGGGGTTGCACGGTAGTAGCGGCGTCACGAACGCGCGATGTACGTCGTGAAACGATTTGCGCGAGCTTGGCTCGTGATACGGAATTTGTGTCGGAGTTGCCCGGAGACTTCTTGTACTCACTGGAAGTGGAGGGGGTGCTCTGTGGTTTGCCTGAGAAGTGCTGGGGTTGCCGACGGTCGACGGCGTCGCTTCGGCGATGGCCGCAGTGAGTGTTTGGAAAAAATGGGTTATGGTTTTTTTTTCTTGAAGAGAGAGAGGAAGAGAGAGAGGGGGGGCTCGGGTGTGGATCTTGGAAGAGGAGGAGAAGATGTAGAGGGTGCAAAGGTGTCGACTAGGGCGGTTCAAGGCAGTGGGGGATCGCCGGCGTCGGGCGTCGGGGGTGGTCGAGCTCGGTGGCGAGGGGATTGGGTGTGGCGGGGGTGCTCGGCAGGGGTGCTTGGGTTGATGGAGTGTAGTGGTGAGGTGTTCTGTTGGTGGAGGAGGAGTGAGCGAGGGGGTCGCCGAGGGGTTGTCGAGGGTTGTCGCCGTCGGAGGGGCGACGAGCGGAGTTGGGTGTTCGGTGAGTTTTTGGTGAATGGAGAGAGGTGAGGGATTTCGAAAAGTGAAAGAGAAGAGAGAGATGTGAAGGAGATAAGGGAGACGAGGGGGTGCGCGTCGCACGACGTGGGCGTGGGTGTGGGCGTGAGCTGCGGCGGAGGAGGCGGGTCGCGGATTGAAGGGGGTGAGCGGGAAAGAGGGAGAGCCGTTGGGGGAGGCAGGTGAATAGGAGCGGGTCGGGTCGGGTCTGTTGGGTGTGGGTTGGCTTGGTGATGGGCTGGGCTTAGGTTTTATTAGTTAAATTCTTTTTAATTAAATTCGTGGGCTGAGGAAGGGAAACGGGCCGGGGTTTTAAATTTAATTGTTTGTAAAGAAAGATTGGGCTGAGGATTAATTTAAAGGTTTTGATTTTTGGTTTTGGGGAAGGTTTTGATTTTTGGTTTTGGGGAAAGTTTTGTTGGGCTGAGTTAAAAGAAGAAGTTAATTTATTTTGTTTTGATTTTTAATTTAGGCTTGATCTTTGATTGTTTTTTTTAAGGGTTTAAAAGAATTTAAACACTAATCTTACGCAACCAATTCCCTATAAAAGTACGCGGGAAAAAGAAAAGAAACTCGGGGAATTAGGAAAATAGAAAACTTTTATTAAGATGGGAACGGGGATTTACATCATACCCACCTTAACAAAAAATTTCGTCCTCGAAATTTAACAAGGATACAAGGAAACAATGTACTAAACAAAATGATGTGGATAACGATCACGGATATCTTCCTCCCGCTCCCAGGTGGATTCTCCTGGGGAACGACCGCCCCAAGACACTCGGACTAAAGGAATGACCTTATTCTTCAGCACTTTCTCTCTGCGGTCGAGGATGGTAGTGGGCTGCTCCTCGTATGACAGTTCGCGGTACCCAAAACTAGCTCCGAATGGTCCAGGACATGGCTCTCAATATATCCTCGAGCGTCTGAATCGTACGCTCGGATTGTCCATCCGTCTGTTGGTGATAAGCTGTGCTGAATTTAAGGCGGGTACCCAAGCTCTCCTGTAAGCTCTTCCAAAAGAGTGACAAGAATCTCGTGTCCCGGTCTGACACAATGCTGACTGGAATACCGTGAAGTCGTACAATCTCCTGCATATATCTTTCTGCCAGTGATTCTGTCGACTGTCCCACTCGGAAAGGTAGGAAGTGTGCAGCTTTCGTGAGGCGATCGACGATAACCCAAATGGCGTTATTGCCCCTAGGGCTCCGTGGTAAGGCCGTCACGAAATCCATAGTAATGTGCTCCCACTACCATTCAGGTATCGGCAGTGGTTGTAACAATCCTGCTGTCCTCTGATGCTCCGCCTTCACCTGCTGACAGACCAAGCACCTGGATACGAACCTCGCAATTTCCCGCTTCATTCCATTCCACCAAAAATGTTGCTTTAGGTCCTGATACATTTTTGTACCTCCCGGATGCACAGAATAAGCTGAACTGTGTGCTTCAGCCAATACTTCTTCTCGAACATCTCCCTTGGGTACGCAGAGTCTGCTACCGAATCTCAGAGAGCCATCTTCATGTATAATCAAATCCGTTCTCAGTCCGGCTTCCACTTGCTCTCTGAACTTTTGCAATCGGGGATCATCCGCTTGTACAATCTTGATGCGATCCACCAGGGAAGATTGCACCTGTAGTTGCCAAAGTTGACTGAGTGCGTTCAGCGTAACGACTTCAAGTTCGAATCTCTGAAAGTCCTCAATAATGCTCCTCTGATCGGTCAACATCATGACCGCTGGCTTGCGAGTGAGCGCATCTGGTACAACATTCACCTTCCCCGGATGATACTGAAGGTCCAAGTCATAATCTGCCATCAGCTTTAGCCATCGGCGCTGCCTCATGTTTAGTTCCTTCTGAGTGAAAACGTATTTCAAACTTTTGTGATCTGTGTACACTTCCACTTTCTCACCCAATAGATAGTGCCTCTAAATCTTCAACGCAAAGACTACCGCAGCTAACTCTAAGTCATGCGTAGGGTAGTTCTTCTCATGGTTTCTCAGTTGTCGAGAGGCGTAAGCAACCACTCGGTCGTGCTGCATTAGAACACAGCCTAATCCCTTCCCTGAGGCATCACTGTGTATCACCAAACCACCGGAATCATCTGGTACTGTAAGAATAGGCGCCGTGGTTAACTTCTGCTTTAGTGTGTCAATTGCCTTAGTGCACTCCTCTGTCCACGTGAACGGTACGTCCTTCCGTGTCAGCCTCGTCAATGGTTCAGCGATTCTTGAGAAATCTTGGACGAATCTCCTATAATAACCTGCCAATCCCAAAAAGCTCCTGATCTCCGCCACTGACTTCGGCGTTGGCCAATCTCTGACAGATTCTATCTTTGCCGGGTCCACCGAGATTCCTTCGCCCGAAACGATATGTCCCAAAAACTGAACCTTGTCGAGCCAAAATTCACACTTGCTTAGCTTCGCATACAACTTCTCTTCCCGAAGAATCTGTAGGACCGTGCGCAAATGTTCAGCATGCTCTTCCCGGGTCTTCGAGTAGACAAGTATGTCGTCGATAAACATAATGACAAACGTGTCCAAGTACTTTGCAAACACCCTGTTCATCAAGTCCATGAATATTGTTGGGGCATTGGTAACACCGAACGGCATCACAAGGAACTCGTAATGTCCGTATCGGGTCCTGAAAGCCGTCTTGCATACATCTTCAGCTGCTACTCTGATTTGATGATATCCAGAACGGAGGTCCAACTTCGAGAATACCTTGGCTCCACTTAGCTGATCGAATAAGTCGTCAATGCGCGGGATTGGGTACTTGTTCTTTATTGTGACTTTGTTCAGCTCCCGATAATCTATACACATTCGCAGCGATCCATCCTTCTTCTTTATTAACAGAACTGGTGCCCCCCACGGTGAAGCGCTTGGCCGAATAAATCCCTTCTCCAATAGTTCTTCAACCTGCTTCTTCAATTCCGCCAACTCAACCGGTGCCATTCTGTATGGGGCACTGGATACTGGGGCTGTACCTGGAGTCAAATCGATTGAGAACTCCAAAATTCGAGGAGGTGGTAGACCTGGTAGATCTTCAGGAAATACGTCCAGAAAGTCCCGAACGATTTCTGGGACTGGGCTCTTATCAATCTCCATAGCTGTCAGCTCCCTGGGCTTGGCTCTGTACTTAGCTGGCTCCAAAGATTCACTTCCTCCCTCGAAA
Source organism: Agapanthus africanus (assembly GCA_030015575.1). NCBI lineage: Eukaryota > Viridiplantae > Streptophyta > Magnoliopsida > Asparagales > Amaryllidaceae > Agapanthus > Agapanthus africanus. The sequence goes on along the minus strand of CM057342.1, from coordinate 452,189,196 downwards.
GTAAACTCCGGGTGATTGGGAATGCGGAAGATCACCTTCCTTGCATGACAATCGATAACTGCATGGAAAGTACTCATCCAATCCATCCCGAGAATTGCGTCGTAACTGCCTGTCCCAATCAGAAGGAAATTCGCATAGAATTCCCTGCCACACACTACAACCGGGCATAACCTACATTCTCGACTAGATATTATATTGCCGTTACCCGTATGTATTTCCCATCCCTTAGTTAATGGTTCATGTGGTATAGAGTGCGTATCAGTAAAATGCTCAGACAAGAAAGAATGCGATGCTCCCGAATCAAATAGTACTCTAGCTGGCAAGGAATGTACGAGTAGAGTACCTGTAACCACGTCTCCTGACGCCTCTGCCTGCTCTGCGGTCAAAGTGAAAGCCCGTCCCTGACCGCGACCTTTAAATGGTTGCCTCTGCTCTTATGGCCTCTGCTGTGGCAGTCCAGAACCTCCATGTATCTCTGCTCGCTCAGGAAAACTGCTAATCTTGTGCTGACTGGATCCGCAAATCAAACACTGTCCCTTGGCATGGCGACAGTCCTTCTGGGTATGCCCACCTCTACCGCAATAGCCGCAAACTACGCCCTGTCTCTGAGGGCGATGCTGTGGTACGAACGGCGCTTCATTTGTGTCGTTCCAGGCCTGTAGACCGGTATGGCTCCTCGAGAAGGTGCGTGGGTACATGCTGGAACGACTGGGGGTCTCCTGAACTTGTTAATCAATTGCTCCTGAACTCTCGCCGCGTTGAGTACCTGTACGAAAGTCTGCAAATCCAACGATGCAATCAACTGCTGCAACTCGAAATCTAACCCCTGAAGGAAGCGTCTGGCCCTGGTGGCCTATGAGTCGACCATGTATGGAGCAAAACAGCTCAGACGGTAACTCTGCGGCATATACGTCCACTGGGCGTCGATTCTGCTTCAAAAGAATAAATCTTTCCTCCATTTCTGCCTTGGCTGTGGAAGGAAAATAATGATCTAAGAAACATTCCTTAAATTTGCCCCATTCAATCGGCCCGTCAAGCCTGCTTTCTTCCACCGACCACCTTGTACGGGCTTCATCTTCCAATTGAATCTTTATCACGTCCACCCTATCTTCCTCTGGAACCCTGGCGGCTGTCAATAAGTTCTCCATGTTCACCAGCCATTGCTCAGCCTCAAGGGGTTCAGCTAGCCCTGTGAATGCAGCTGGACGTAACCGTCGGAAGTCTGATACGGTACCAGCCCTAGTATGATAAGCTGGTGGAGTAGCGCCCTCGGGGGCGGTAATGAGTGCGGAGGGTCCTCCTGCGGCGGTAATCGCCCTAAGTCCCTCAGCGAGTAAATCTGTCTTCCTCTCTTGAGCTTCCACGAGAGAGATTAGTGCACTAAGTATTCTTTTCGTGCGGTCCTGAGTGCTGGAGTCCGAAGAGGGGTCGTTCGGGGAAGTCATATCACTGGAAGATTCAAAAGGATAAGATCAGATTCAAGGATGAAAATCAAGAGTAGTGAAACGAGAATAACGTAATACAGCATAGTTAATGTTATCCCTTGATACTAAACACGGCTCTGATACCAACTAAACCATGTCACGCCCCGCTTCCCAAAATACGGAAAACGATGGATGACTAGGCCAGCCATGCTCCTACGGTCAAGGAATCATCCCGCCGTAGTCACACTTCGGCTTCTAGCATTACATGGTAATCAGTAAATAAAGCACAGTAGTAAAGGAATCACATCACTAATTTATTACATTAAAATACATTGTTCACAAATTACATATAACAAGAACAATTACTAACCAAGTTCAATCTCACGATCACACTTATGGAAAGCAGTAAAGGAAGGAAGTACACCAGACTATATCTCCGTGAACTCGGAAGGTAGATCTATCTCCTGCGCTGGTCCTTCCACGGAATCTGAGCATGCATACTCAGGTCATCAGAGCGACACAATAGCAATATTATTATAATAAGATGAAACAGGTAAAAGAGGTGATACTAGTGAAAGTACAATGCGAGTAATCACTATGTCACTATATGATGCAGAATATGATCTGTGTCCCTATCGGTCTCTAGGTCATGTTTGAAATCGCATAGTGGAAGGAGGATCATGTTTAATAGGAGTCTCGTACATACCCGAGACAACGGCCCACATTTCCGGGACATAACCCTGTCAGCCGGATCGCTAGATCCTACCTACTATATATCACTGCTCGAATGATCATCCTCTAAAATACGGTCCCGCTAAATACGATTCTCTTTCCACTTCGATTTCCCCTTTATCCCCAGGTTACACTACTTATGATCTTGATTTAGTCATGTACAAGTATACCAATGGCACGGTTTTATCACTGTTCACTGTATCAATCACTGTCACGAATATTCACTTCCCATTAGTGTACTTGTCACTTCTAAACCAACATCAATCACGCACGATAATGCAATGTCCACTGCCTCTAACACGCGCTAACACTAAGTATATGGCAAAAAAGGTATGATATATGTATGTATGCCATCAATAAGCTAAGTATGTTATGAATCAATATGGATGTCATTAACTTACAAAAATTGCATAAATTCATCTGTTTAGAATTCAACGAAATGATACAAATACGATAAATAGAACACTCAGTCAGAAATTCATCAAAATTAGTTTCAGTCCAATTGGGTTTCCGGTATTCAAGATACAGCTGTTTCATTTTAAGTGCTCGCGGCTGGAAATTCAGTTTCAGAACTGAATGTCCGTTTCGCGACACGAATTGCACCCAGTTGGGTTCAGAATTTAGCGATCTTACAGTTGAATAAAATCTAGGGTTTTAGATAAGGTATTCAACGCAATAGATGTATTCTCAATCGCGTCTGTACGTCGAAAGTTATACACTGTTTGACATTGATATGTCACTTCTGAATCTGTTATGGACAGTTATACGTTCTGCCCTTTTTATTTACAATTTAAATAGCAAACGGCAATGAAACGGAATGAAACCACTTGTTTTGTGTATCTAACAGATCCATCTTTAATCCACAACAGAGTTCCGTAACATACGAATTCAGGAAACGAAGGGGACACACATTTTGGGACAGTACACAGTAATCAGAGTCGCACTCCGATCTAAATATCATCGCAGTTACATAACATAAATCATTATAAGTTTATATATAATTAAAGCTCGTCGAGTCGGCTTCGATTTAAGCCCTCGAACGTATCATTCCAGTATGTACATAATTTACAGTGATTTTAATCGTTTTTAGATGCGGAAAAATTCTAGTTTTATCGGCATATTTGGGGGTATCAATTTTAGTCACTAACAATCGTATTTTCTAGTGAGATTTATACACGGTATTCATCATTATATGGGCCAACAGAAAACATCTATTTCTGTCAATTTAAGAAAGTATTTTCATTGGGGTCTAGCATCAAACACATAGGTCGCAAAATATATCGGGAATCGGTAAATTATAAACTATATGATTTAAGTTTGTATCACAATTATATTAGCATGTAGCAAGTAAAACACTTGCCTGGAAATGTCTCGGGGTTGCACGGCAGTAGCGGCGTCACGAACGCGCGATGTACGTCGTGAAACGATTTGCGCGAGCTTGGCTCGCGATACGGAATTTGTGTCGGAATTGCCCGGAGACTTCTTGTACTCACTGGAAGTGGAGGGGGTGCTCTGTGGTTTTCCTGAGAAGTGCTGGGGTTGCCGACGGTCGACGGCGTCGCTCCAGCGATGGCCGCAGTGAGTGTTTGGAAAAAATGGGTTATGGTTTTTTTTTTCTTGAAGAGAGAGGGGGGAAAGAGAGAGAGAGAGGGCTCGGGTGCGGATCTTGGAGGAGGAGGAGAAGATGTAGAGGGTGCAAAGGTGTCGACTGGGGCAGTTCAAGGCAGTGGGGGATCACCGGCATCGGGCGTCGAGGGTGGTCGAGCTCGGTGGCGAGGGGATTGCGTGTGGCGGGGGTGCTCGGCAGGGGTGCTCGGGTTGATGGAGTGTAGTGGTGAGGGGTTCTGTTGGTGGAGGAGGAGTGAGCGAGGGGGTCGCCGAGGGGTTGTCGAGGGTTGTCGCCGTCGGAGGGGCGACGAGCGGAGTTGGGTGTTCAGTGAGTTTTTGGTGAATGGAGAGAGGTGAGGGATTTCGAAAAGTGAAAGAGAAGAGAGAGATGTGAAGGAGATAAGGGAGATGAGGGGGTGCGCATCGCACGACGTGGGCATAGGCGTGAGCTGCGGCGGAGGAGGCGGGTCGCGGATTGAAGGGGGTGAGCGGGAAAGAGGGAGAGCCGTTGGGGGAGGCAGGTGAATAGGAGCGGGGCGGGTCGGGTCTGTTGGGTGTGGGTTGGCTTGGTGATGGGCCGGGCTTAGGTTTTATTAGTTAAATTCTTTTTAATTAAATTCATGGGCTAAGGAAGGGAAACGGGCCGGGGTTTTAAATTTAATTGTTTGTAAAGAAAGATTGGGCTGAGGGTTAATTTAAAGATTTTGATTTTTGGTTTTGGGGAAAGTTTTGTTAGGCTGAGTTAAAAAAAGAAGTTAATTTATTTTGTTTTGAGTTTTAATTTAGGCTTGATCTTTGATTGTTTTTTTAAGGGTGTAAAAGAATTTAAACACTAATCTTACGCAACCAATTCCCTACAAAAGTACGCGGGAAAAAGAAAAGAAACTCGGGGAATTAGGAAAATAGAAAACTTTTATTAAGATGGGAACGGGGATTTACAAAAACCCTACGCCTTCTCAGTGCCTGCAAAGAATTACAGATATGAGATCCTGATTTGGTATCCAATACCCAGGAAGTAGAGTTTATTGAAAGACAGTTTTCAATAACATACACACCTGAAGCCGAAGCCGCTACTTGCTTCGGATCCTGGTTTCTGGCCTTCCGTGCCCTGTAATCCTTTTTCCGGTGTCCTTTCTTATGACAATAGAAGCACTCTTTCTTTCCCACAAGCTGCCCCGCTATCTTTGTTGCCTTTGCTTTTCCCTTCGTTTCTACTTTACTAACACCGCCCCTTGGTTTGGCGGGGGCTTTTTTCTTCTTTCCCTTGGCTTTCGCCTTGGACTTAGAAGAGGAAGATCCTCCTACAAACAAAGTGGATGTTTCCCTACCTTTCTGTAGGGTGCCCTCTGCACTCCTCAGCATGTTGAGGAGCTCCGGAAGTTCAACTTCTTTTCCTTGCAAGTTGAAGTTCAGGATAAACTGGGCGTAAGTGGAAGGAAGGGACTGGAGAATCAAGTCCGTATAGAGCTCATTCTCTAACGTGGTCCCAAGGTTCGTGAGCTCTTCAATGAAGCCAATCATCTTAAGCACGTGTTCCGCTACCGATGATCCGATGGCCAATCTCGCCGAAAACAACTTTTTCGAGACTTCGTATCTAGCGATACGGGATTGCTCCCCATACAAATCCTTAGTATGGAGAAATATGGATTCTAGGTCCATATTCTCGTGCCTCCTCTGATGTTCATTGTCCATAGAGGCAAGCACGAGGTACTTGGCCTTCATGCAATCGATCTCCCAGGTCTTACGGATTTCCTTATCCGCGACGCTGGAGGTGGGACCTGGGATAGGGGGAGCTTAGGTGGTAAGGAGATACCCCAGTTTGTCGTAAGTGATAGCCATTTTGACATTCCTGAGCCAATCTTTGTAGTTTGGCCCTGTCAGTATATTTTTATCTAGAAGTAACTTAAGTCCGGTCATGATGATTGGTCGCTGCAATTAGGAGAGAGAGAAGAAACACTCAGCATGATACTCTTGCAGGTTTAGAGTGGTTTTTAATTTGTCTAAACAGGATGGCTCCCACTGTTTCTTAAATCCCTCCTCAAACCAAAAAGGAAGAATTAGTCGGGATCAATCTCACCGTACAATACTTGCTTAACCGTTCAGCCAGGCCAGTGTTAGTACTTCGAGGGAGGTTTTCCAACGCTTTCGCGAAGTTCCTTAATTAAATAACCTCTTTTCCATGGGGGCGTAGCCCCGCTAATACCTTTCTAGACACCTACTTGGTTTATAGCATTGATCGTTAAGTGAGAAATTTCCCGAGGAGTAGCATATACTCACAGTAGGATCGGGATCCAAATATCATCGCGTGACAAAACTGAAGGAATCCTACCAGAATCATCACACTCCAAATGGTATGCAGCGCTAGCAAGTTTCTGGTTCTTTAGAAACTCCCGATGTGGATTTTTGCCCCATGCTCCCATGACCTTGACTTTGGCCAACAAATCATAAGTCACATGTCAAGTTCTACCCGTCATTCTCCAGGTTAATTTGAACCCACCCGTACCTACCCTTGACTTTGGCCAACAAGGCAGTATGACTGTCCCAAACCAACTCATCTATCTATGCTGCATATGAATACCCAATAGTTACCAAACACTGTATCTTGACTTTGGCCAACAAACACAGCTTGAATACTATTGACTATCCATATGAAATGACGGAGGGCTACGAATAGTTTTAGCGAAACCGTGAATGTAGTGAACTTGATATAATCGATGGAACGAGATAGCTTTTAAAGGGAGTGGTTCAAGCTCCGCGTTTTAAAAGTTGGTTTTTGAAAAGAACCGAGTAGTTTTGAAAGTGTTCCAACGACTTTACTTTGGTTTATTTTCTTGCATTAATTTTAGTGCGTCCCATCATTTAATCCTACCATTGCAGAAAACAACGAAAATATGACGTACGCTTATGCCATCCGCATTCGCCACGGGGCCCCGTCATTACCCGTTAGGTTACTTAACTAACGACAGAGCAGGGGCTGGACTAGCGCGGATGCAAAACATAAGCAACGCCTAAATAGATATCATATATAGATATATACATTCGTCAGATGCAATGATAGCCATTCCAGATCACAGATGAACACATTGGATATACTAGGAATCCGCATTCCGTACGAGCCTGTAACGAAAAGCGGATTATACGGTCGCGATGAATAGCCAATACCCCACCCTAGACCACTACAGGTGCGGCAAACTACCCGCCAAATACCCGAAGTGAAGCAACCTCCCTCAACAACGTGAGTAGGCCACTCGGCACTTCGAGGTACCCGGTAGTTTGTGCACCCCCTCCTTAGGTCTATCGTAGGAGCAAAAACAGTAAAAAGAAATTATACAATGATGGCTACAACCTCATCCCAGATGTGCGGCCATACAAATAATATTACATCAATTTACATATTACATGAATTGAAAGATAAAGAAAACTCTCATCTCATAACCCCCGGCTATTCATCCGCGACAATCCAATGAATTCATATACACATACCATCAACATTACAGATCACAGATATGTATGACCCTTACTAATCGACGTATAGCGATTAGCAGACGTTCAATACATATATCACATCACAAATATAACCCGTTAGCTAAAGTCTTTAGAAGTTCGATCAAAATACGGATTTTTAACCACCCCAAAAACAAATTTTGCTTTCTGGAAAATCTGGGCAGAAAATGAAAGGTTCCTAGGCACCGTATAGTGGTCTCACAAGGCATCGAACATGCCAATTTAAAACTTTTGGTGCCGAGAAACCCTAGACTACGGATCTTAGACTAGATGTCTAGGCGAAATATAAAGCTAGTTAACACTTAACTACTAGGATACGGAAATTACAACCTTTGTAGATCCGGATATCCACCTCCACGGCTCCGCAACGAAGTCTTCTCGCTGTACATCATGAATCCTAGACTCCTCCGTCGGCTTCATCGGGAAAACGTGCGGAATAGGTCGTCGGCTTCGTGTCAAAGACGATCTACGTCGAGGTTGCACAAACTCAAGCTCCGACTTCACAAACTTGTGAAACTTGTGAAGTAAACACCCAAAACAACTTGGCAAGAGGTAGAGGGTGAAGAAATAGGAGGTGGGTTCACTTTAGAATTGGATTTATCTCACTAGATCTCAAGTTGCCATTGTTGTAGCAAGTTTGAAGAAGAAGAAGAAGATGAGCTCAAGAAAAGAATATGATAAGTCTTATGTTAAAAATAAATTTTAAATCAAATACTTATCATAACTTGAACTAGGGTTAAGTGTAGAGAATTAACCATGGTCACTTGGATGGGTTAGGGTTAAGCATGAAGATAAGGATGGTTAGCAAAGTCAAAGCTTCATGAAGCTTCAATATAAAACAAATAAAGCCACCATTCTTATCTTAATTCATTTCAAATAAATAAATAAACAAACAAACAAATAAATGAATATGCAAAACCCTAATTATCAAATTAACCATGGATTAATTTTATACACTTAACTAAATGATCAAGTATCATCAAACATGATACAAAAAGTGCACAAAAGCATATCACATATACAATGTGCAATCCAAGTGAGAAAAATCCGTTTAAAGTGAACCAATACTAGTTAATGCAAAGTAATATATCAAATATATAATTATACATTAAATCATTAAATCAACACTTGATTCAATGATCCGGTTATATCGCATACAACCGACTAGTATGTAATGTATCGATTTATCGAATCAATGATTCGAAACTAGGTCATATCGAATATAACCAATCGAAACATATATCGCGAGAATGAAATGCGGTATCACATACACGCATTATTCTCGGTCCTGCACATATCTCATATGCGCTCCTATTTCGTTTCGCTTGAGCCAGGAAACCTCTGTGTAGGACTCTAAAGACTCGTCAATACGCCGGTAGCAGATGATGATCATATCAAGCACCCACAAGCCGCAAGCGGTCTGCTAAACGTAACGGCCACCCGGGTATTGAGCGATCAGAAGATCGACGAGCTAGCCCGCTCACACTCCTGCGAATCCGACCAGTAACACTTACCATACAGTCCGGTCTCTTCGTCTGATACGTCGCATATCAAGTCTAGGGGTGGTATACGTCAGACCCCAATAACCCGATAAGTCGTGCTGATGTGAGGCTCGTAACGGGTCGAGAAACTACTGGTAACACTTACCAGCAAATCTCTGATCAGCCCTGGCCAGGGACTTCCCTGTTACGGCCAATCGAGCACTGCGCAACATCAACCCCCAATACCGGGAGAGACGAAACCCCTCCTATCGCTCATTGCCTCCATGTGACTCGGGACTGTACCCAAAGACCACCGTTTTGTACGCCCTCATGGACGTGGTAAGGTGGAGATCAAAGCACAGTGGGAATCACACAAGACTCTATGACGATCTCGGGTCTACAGACTAACCTGTACAAGTGTCACCTGAGAACTGCCATCTGACGTGAGGTATAATACCATCTGGGAGTTCTCGGCGAGTCCGTCCAGTGTACCCAGTCTCCACTGAGCACCCGTATACCATCTCTGATGTCAAACACCAATGGACATGGGATCATCCATCGCCCATCACATGGGTCGAGAAGCATATACGCTAGTCTACTCTGGTATATCGATGCCCCGTCTCGATACACCCACGACTAGGGACCTTGAAGGATGTACTTATGGACTACCATGTCCCCACTAGTATGATCTGCATCATAGTCCAGGTAGTCAAGTACAAATCCTAAGGGCTTTACCAACATGTAACTATAAGACAGTATAAAGAGACTAGTGTACATGTTAAGATAAAGAGCAACCAGATAGCATACTATCATGTCGAGCAAGAAAGTCATCTCTATATATGTCCAAGCATCCAATATAATATACATAATCTGTACAATACTGGCCTCTAGGGCATACATACAACTAACAATCTCCCACTTGCACTAGGGCCAGCTACTGTAGTATCTCATACCGAGCATCCCGAAGAGTCTCTCAAACTGTATCTGGGGAATGGCCTTCGTGAGTGGATCCGCCGTGTTGTTCTTCGTGTCAACTCTCCTGACCTCGATCTCCCGGCGATCAACTATCTCCCGAATCAGGTGATACCGCCTCAGAATATGCCTGGACCGCTGATGGGACCTGGGTTCCTTGGCCAAAGCCACCGCTCCATTGTTATCGCAATACAAAGGTATTGGACGCTCAATGGATGGAACCACACCAAGTTCAGTAATGAACTTCTTGATCCAAACAGCTTCTTTAGCAGCATCGTTGGCAGCGATGTATTCAGCCTCCATCGTCGAGTCTGCCACGGTTTCCTGCTTGGAACTCTTCCAGCTAACCGCCCCTCCGTAAAGGGTAAAGACAAAGCCCGACTGCGACTTAGAGTCGTCCTTATCACTCTGGAAGCTCGAATCGGTAAAGGACTCCACTTGGAGTTCTCCGTTACCATACACCAAGAACATATCTCTAGTCATTCGCAAGTACTTGAGAATGCTCTTCACAGCTGTCCAGTGACTCTCTCCAGGATCAGCTTGATACCTGCTCACTACACTTAGTGAGTATGCTACATCGGGTCTGGTACATAGCATCGCATACATGATAGAGCCTACTGCCGAAGCATAGGGTATCCCTTGCATGCGAGCTCTCTCCAAATCAGTCTTGGGAGACATCTCTTTGGAGAGAGTGACTCCAGAGATCGTGGGCATATTCCCACGCTTGGACTCTTCCATACTAAACCTCTTTAGTATGGTGTCAATGTACCTGGATTGGGACAATCCCAAAATCCGTTTGGATCTATCTCTATAGATCCTAATTCCCAATATGCAGGAGGCATCACCAAGATCTTTCATTGAGAATCTTTGTGATAAGAAGAGCTTGACCGATTGCAGCATAGGAATATCATTTCCTATCAAGAGTATGTCGTCCACGTACAATACGAGGAAGACAACCTTACTCTCTGCCACCTTTTTGTAGATACAAGGTTCATCTGGATTTTTGACGAAATCAAACTCTTTGATAACGACGTCAAAGCAGATGTTCCAACTCCGCGATGCTTGCTTTAATCCATAAATGGATTTAAGCAGCTTGCACACCTTCCCGCTGCTCCCACTGTCTACGAAGCCCTCTGGCTGAGTCATGTACACGCACTCTTCTAAATCACCATTTAGAAAGGCGGTCTTAACATCCATTTGCCAGATTTCGTAATCATGATAAGCAGCGATGGCAAGCATGATCCGGATGGATTTAAGCATAGCTACTGGAGAAAAGGTCTCGTCATAGTCCACACCTGGTCTTTGACGAAAACCCTTTGCTACAAGTCTAGCTTTGAAAGTCTCCACTTTCCCATCCACACCAAGTTTCTTCTTAAAGATCCACTTGCTCCCAATGGGTTTTACCCCTTCAGGAGCAACTTCCAAAGTCCATACTTTGTTGGTGTACATGGAATCCATCTCGGACCGCATAGCATCCAGCCATTTCACTAAGTCCCTACTCGTGATGGCCTGCTCGAAGCTAGTTGGGTCATCATCCTCCATGATGCAATCCTCGCTCCCACCGTCTACGAGAAAACCGTAGTATCTCTCAGGTTGGCGAGGAACCCTACTAGATCGGCGGAGTGGCTGGGGTTCATCGGGAACTACGGAATCATCTGGTTCCACCAGATCTTCTGTTGTAGCTTCTGCAGCTGGAACCTCTTCCAGTTCTACCTTTTGACCACTAATCTCTTTTTCAAGAAATTCCTTTTCTAAAAAGGTGGCATGCCGAGAAACAAACACTCTTTGTTCCTCAGGGTGGTAGAAGATATACCCTTGAGAATTCTTGGGATATCCTACAAATTTGCATAGAACAGACCGTGCCTCGAGTTTGTCCGGATTTTGTCGTTTGACATAGGCTGGACAACCCCATATCTTAACATAGTTAAGACATGGTCTCTTCCCTTTCCATATCTCATATGGAGTGGTAGGCACTGATTTGGTGGGGACCATATTCAGTAGATGTATGGCTGTCTCAAGCGCATACCCCCAAAAGGAAATAGGTAACTCAGCTGTGTTCATCATAGAGCGCACCATATCTAATAGGGTGCGGTTCCTCCGTTCTGATACACCGTTGTGCTGTGGTGTATATGGAGGAGTCAGCTGAGAGAGAATCCCATTCTCTTTTAGGAAGTCCAGGAATTCATTGCTCAAGTATTCACCTCCTCGATCAGATCGAAGGATTTTAATACTCTTTCCGGTTTGGTTTTCGACTTCTTGTTTATATTCTCTAAATTTCTCAAAAGCTTCAGACTTGTGTCTTATTAAGTACACATGTCCGTATCTTGAGAGATCGTCAGTGAATGTAATGAAGTACGAAGAACCATCCCTGGCATGTGTAGACATAGGACCACATACATCACTATGTATCAGTCCCAAGAGTTCGGTAACTCTTTCTCCGTGTCCCGTAAACGGAGTTTTGGTCATCTTGCCTTTGAGACATGACTGGCAAGTGTCATAAGATGAAAATTCGAAAGGTTTCAAATATCCATCCTTATGCAACTTAGCCAGTCGTGTCACATTGATGTGACCCAGTCTACAATGCCACAAGTAGGATTCGTTGAGTTCAGAACTCTTCCTCTTGTGTGTGTTTGTTATGCTCAGAACTGTTGATTGATTTAGAACATAAATGCCATTGCATAACGTGCCTGATCCAACCAACTTTTGGTTATGGAAAATGTTCATAACATTGTCCTGTAATACAAAATTATATCCTTCTTTACTTAGCAAAGAAACCGATATAATGTTGCATATCAGGTTCGGCATGTAATAGCATTCGTTCAGAACCAATGTATTACCAGTTGGTAATACAAGGTGATATTCCCCGACAGTCTTAGCTGCAACAATTGCACCATTTCCGACTCTAATGTCTTTATCACCTTCTCTAAGTTCTCTACCTTTCCTAAGCCCATGTAACTGATTACATATATGGGATCCTGTCCCGGTATCCAATACCCAGGACGTAGAGCAAATGGAGAAACAGTTCTCAGTAACGAACACACCCGAAGAAAATGCATCATCATGTACTTTCTTCATTCGGGTGGCATGGGAATCCTGGTATTCCCCTATATCCTGTTCAGTCCTATAACTCTTATAGGAAAGAACGGAACCAACGTTCCCCAGCACAGTATAACATGCGGGTTCGGTCAATACATCCATATTATTATCTTCATTAGGGCATGAAATGGTCACTACCTGGAGAGAGAGAGAAGAAAACACTTTAGCGTATGCTCGTGCAAGATCAGATTGGTTATTATCTTATCTAATCAGGATGGCTCCCACTGCTTTTTATCAAATCTTCCTTCAAACCCTAAAAGGAAAGACTAGCCGGGATTAATTACACACTACAGGTTCGCCAATCTTTCTGCCAGGCCAGTGTCGGTACTTTGAGGGAGGTCCCCCGTGCTTTCGCACGAACCTAATTAATGTAAACCTCGTTTTCCCAGAGGCGTAACCTCGTTAACACCTTTCTAGACACCTACTTGATCAGCTAATTGCAATGTGTAAAACTCTCCCAGGAGTAACTCTTACTCGCAGTGGGTATCGGGATCCAACTATCTCATAGAAGGTATGCAATCTCATTGCAAATTTCAACACTTGAAATTCCCGATAATGCTTTTGCCCCTAGCGTGCTATGACCTTGACGAAAGCCAACAAACCACAGCCCGCTAGTCAAGTTCAACCCGTACATTTCTTGACTGAATTAAACCCACCCGCACGACCCTTGACGAATGCCAACAAAGCCGTACGACTACCCTAATCCAGTCGCATCATATGCAGCAGATAAACAGCACATAGCTACCGCACACTACACCTTGACGAAAGCCAACAAATGTAGCACGAATACTATATGTAATTTATCTGAAATGACGGAGGGCTACGCAGATTTTTTATAAAAACCATGAGCGTAATGAACTTGATATCGTTGTAGAATCAAATAAAGTTTTGAAATGGAGTGATTTTGAGGCTTTTCTAGTTTTGCTAAAGGAGTCACTCCCGGTGAAGGGATCTCGGTCCTTTCCTCGTCGAATGAGGTGCGGGATATATCATATATATCGCTGTGCATGGCAAGAACTGTAGCTACCTGTTTTATTTCAAATCTGATTCTACAACATCATAGGTTTCATTCCTTTCATTAATCACATTAATGAAGTCCCATCATTTAAATACCTAAACATCACAGATAGATATAACGTACACTTATGCCATCCGCATTCGCCTCGATGTCCCCTCGTGCACCGTTAGGTTAGGTAACTAACGACAGAGCAGGGCAGGGCTAGCGCGGGTGTAACACATAAGTAACGTCTATATAATATATCATATATACTATATACTATATCCATCACAGAATCACAACACAGATATCGCAGCAGAATAACCATATGAAATATTGGATATACTAGGACGTCCGTGTTTTCAATACGAGCCAGTATAAAACACGGATTCCACGGTCGTGATGAATAGCCAATCCCACACCCCTAGACCCCTACGAGAGCGGCAAGCAACCCTGCCAATTCTAGGGTTAGGAAACCCGGACTCGACTCCTCGAGTTGGTCTCCCACTGGACCCCAGAACCCGGTTACTTGTGCTCCCCTCCTTGGGTCTATCCTAATGCGGAAAAGTAAATAATATACAAAGGGTGACAGCTTCCGCTACCTGGAAGTGCCCCAGATAAAAGAATATTACATACAAGTTTTTACATGAATGAAAATGAAAAACACTCATCTCACATAAAACCCCCAGGCTATTCGAACACGACGATCCAATATAACATATCCAGCAACACATAACATCACATGTCATCAACGTAAGTAAGTATGCATACCCCAATTGTCGTTGACTTATAGCAACGAAACCGGCGATATGAACATACTACACTTACGGTCACAGAAAAGAAAGTGTAAAACTACAACAATTGGAATCCGCAATCTCTTTAGACATCACATGCCTAACAGTTACAAACCCCGCATTTTAGTCTCATTATCGAAAACTCTCTTCAATATCGTATGGGACTAAACTGCTAGATCTATAACATTCATCCAGTTATCTCATAACTGTTTGTGAATTCCAATTATTGTATCCAATTCCGGATAAATAGAATATATCAAACTTTCCGATCGAACATTCGAACACCCAAGTTTTCCCGACACCGATCAACACATGAAATAGGTTCAAAGACATTCACTTCATACCTCAGTACCAACGGTCCAGCCGTAGAAGGGTCAAGCCAACGCCTCACATGTGGCACGCCGTACTGCCCCAAACCCGAAGGTTCAAAGGGCAGTTCAAGACGGTCACATAATCGAGTTAAGGTTTGTTGTCTTCTAGAGGGACCATCGCGTTACTTGCACTACTTGGAACGTCTTTTAACCACAGAAAAGTCCAACACTTGGAATTTTTCGGCAGGGGAAAAATTGGGTATTTGTATCCGGTCAAACTTTTTAACATATTCTACAGTTATCTGGAAAAACACAAAGACGAAATTTGATAATCCGGTCGAAACACTGATTCCCAATAGTACCCCAGAATACTCTTCTGTAAAGTCACAATAAAAATATCCCAGAAAACACAGCATTGTCTTATATGAGTTACTGTGCAGAAAATATTAAACAAGGGAATAGTAAGGCCGCGGAACCGCCGCACATGCCTAGCATGTGTCGCGCTTCCGCGGTGAAAAAGTTGAGTTAGCCCCTAGTATTTCACAGTAATTCTAATAACACCCTGCTTGATTTTCTACATATTTTTAATTGACAAAAATCCGAATTTTTAGAAAAAGTCCAGAGAGCATTTTTAGGTTTTGGATTTCGGTTCGATCGGGTTTCAAACGTCGTCGGGACTTCGCCTAAGGCTCTAGCTAGGCTCTGATACCAGTGAAAGGTTCCTAGGCACCCTATAGTGGTCTCACAAGGCATCGAACATGCCAATTTAAAACTTTTGGTGCCGAGAAACCCTAGACTACGGATCTTAGACTAGATGTCTAGGCGAAATATAAAGCTAGTTAACACTTAACTACTAGGATACGGAAATTACAACCTTTGTAGATCCGGATATCCACCTCCACGGCTCCGCAACGAAGTCTTCTCGCTGTACATCATGAATCCTAGACTCCTCCGTCGGCTTCATCGGGAAAACGTGCGGAATAGGTCGTCGGCTTCGTGTCAAGGACGATCTACGTCGAGGTTGCACAAACTCAAGCTCCGACTTCACAAACTTATGAAACTTGTGAAGTAAACACCCAAAACAACTTGGCAAGAGGTAGAGGGTGAAGAAATAGGAGGTGGGTTCACTTTAGAATTGGATTTATCTCACTAGATCTCAAGTTGCCATTGTTGTAGCAAGCTTGAAGAAGAAGAAGAAGATGAGCTCAAGAAAAGAATATGATAAGTCTTATGTTAAAAATAAATTTTAAATCAAATACTTATCATAACTTGAACTAGGGTTAAGTGTAGAGAATTAACCATGGTCACTTGGATGGGTTAGGGTTAAGCATGAAGATAAGGATGGTTAGCAAAGTCAAAGCTTCATGAAGCTTCAATATAAAACAAATAAAGCCACCATTCTTATCTTAATTCATTTCAAATAAATAAATAAACAAATAAATAAATAAATGAATATGCAAAACCCTAATTATCAAATTAACCATGGATTAATTTTATACACTTAACTAAATGATCAAGTATCATCAAACATGATACAAAAAGTGCACAAAAGCATATCACATATACAATGTGCAATCCAAGTGAGAAAAATCCGTTTAAAGTGAACCAATACTAGTTAATGCAAAGTAATATATCAAATATATAATTATACATTAAATCATTAAATCAACACTTGATTCAATGATCCGGTTATATCGCATACAACCGACTAGTATGTAATGTATCGATTTATCGAATCAATGATTCGATAACTAGGTCATATCGAATATAACCAATCGAAACATATATCGCGAGAATGAAATGCGGTATCACATACACGCATTATTCTCGGTCCTGCACATATCTCATATGCGCTCCTATTTCGTTTCGCTTGAGCCAGGAAACCTCTGTGTAGGACTCTAAAGACTCGTCAATACGCCGGTAGCAGATGATGATCATATCAAGCACCCACAAGCCGCAAGCAGTCTGCTAAACGTAACGGCCACCCGGGTATTGAGCGATCAGAAGATCGACGAGCTAGCCCGCTCACACTCCTGCGAATCCGACCAGTAACACTTACCATACAGTCCGGTCTCTTCGTCTGATACGTCGCATATCAAGTCTAGGGGTGGTATACGTCAGACCCCAATAACCCGATAAGTCGTGCTGATGTGAGGCTCGTAACGGGTCGAGAAACTACCGGTAACACTTACCAGCAAATCTCTGATCAGCCCTGGCCAGGGACTTCCCTGTTACGGCCAATCGAGCACTGCGCAACATCAACCCCCAATACCGGGAGAGACGAAACCCCTCCTATCGCTCATTGCCTCCATGTGACTCGGGACTGTACCCAAAGACCACCGTTTTGTACGCCCTCATGGACGTGGTAAGGTGGAGATCAAAGCACAGTGGGAATCACACAAGACTCTATGACGATCTCGGGTCTACAGACTAACCTGTACAAGTGTCACCTGAGAACTGCCATCTGACGTGAGGTATAATACCATCTGGGAGTTCTCGGCGAGTCCGTCCAGTGTACCCAGTCTCCACTGAGCACCCGTATACCATCTCTGATGTCAAACACCAATGAACATGGGATCATCCATCGCCCATCACATGGGTTGAGAAGCATATACGCTAGTCTACTCTGGTATATCGATGCCCCGTCTCGATACACCCACGACTAGGGACCTTGAAGGATGTACTTATGGACTACCATGTCCCCACTAGTATGATCTGCATCATAGTCCAGGTAGTCAAGTACAAATCCTAAGGGCTTTACCAACATGTAACTATAAGACAGTATAAAGAGACTAGTGTACATGTTAAGATAAAGAGCAACCAGATAGCATACTATCATGTCGAGCAAGAAAGTCATCTCTATATATGTCCAAGCATCCAATATAATATACATAATCTGTACAATACTGGCCTCTAGGGCATACATACAACTAACAGAAAAAACATTATGTAAAAATCCCAAAACACCCCACTGAACACACTGCAGGAAAAATTGCCCACGGCCGAGTCAACTCGGCCGCGGATCCGCGGCGGGAGCATGCTCCTGCCGCGGTTCCGCAGCGCTTTGACCGAGTCGCTGGACCATTTTTCTTGGGTGTACTTTTAAAACCCTGAGCCGATTTTTAGTGTATGATTTATTAATTTTTGAACAGAAAACAAAATCGGTAGAAAGTTGATATTTCGGGCATGTTTTTTGATTTTTTCTCCGATCTAACTTCTAGTTACTTTGCTAACATATTAGATAGTGTTTAAATAGGCTCTGATACCACTGTAAGTCCACGTTACCCGTCCCCTGTTCTTTGGGGTTGTGGAAATGGTGAAAAAACGATTTTTACGGTGGGGGTAACATGGACTCAAAATCGGATCTTTGTTAAACAAACTATCTAACAATCTAACTAAGAGTTTAGCTACTAGGTTAAAGGTTATACCTAAACTTGAACTCCTTCTCTTCAACTCCTTATGGTAGTCGGATCGGCCTCACTTTGTCGTCTCCTTGTGCCGAAGATGGATCCACCCGAAAGCTTTTACCTTTGGCTCCAACCTCAATCTAGAGGAAACTAGAACACTTGGTTTGCTAGACCTTGTATACTAGGATGAGTAGAGAAGTGTTTTGGGTTTTATCTCCCAGGAAAATGGTTCTCAACACATGAGAGGTTTTTGCCTTGAACTAGAGAAAGAGGGAGAGCAAGAGGAAGAGGAGAGCTTTTGCATGAGAGAGAATGCAAATGATAGAATGAGCAAGACTTTTACAACCATCCTCTTCATAATCCAAAATAATCATAACAAATAATAATAATTGAGTATTATGTGATGGTTCTTATCATATCAAATGGCAATATCATTTCATGCATTAAATGTAATTTGTGAACAAACAAGCAAGCAAAAGCCTTTGCCATGAAATGATAGCCATTGTAATGATGATGGTCAACAAGTCCAACCTAGTCAACCGGTCAACAAAGTCAACAAGTCAACAAAGTCAACCTTTCAACCCAACCATGGCACAATAATACTTAATTAATATTATCATTAATCATATTTCTTATTCTCATTAGGGTTTAGCAAAAGTCAACAGTCAACAACCCTAATGAGAATCCTCTGCCTCTATCTCGGTCAACCGTGCATATACATCCGCATCCGCGTTCCGGGGAACACGAATACAAACGAGATAAAACCAATCCCAAAATGTATACTAGGATCTGGCTTAACCCAAAGCCCGCTAGTAATAATTGTCCGGACACTAAACGTGCACAAGTGCACGGATGTGTCCGAACCCTGTCTCAAAACCATGCGACCTCTACTCTTTTTGCCCAAAGGCGAATAGCTCTCTGTGTGGGACTCTAAAGACTCGACACTACGCTGGCAGTGGGTTTAACCACAGACCGCAAGCGGCACTAGCTGTGCGTAACGGCCCCTAGGTAGATGCCGATAAGAAGACTGACGAGGTGAAACCCATCTGAACTCCTACTGAGCCTGAATGTGACAGTCTCTGTACAGTCCGGTCTGTTCGTCTGAGAATATCGCATGGCGGGCCTGGGGGCGGTAAACGTCATTTCCCTAATAGCGGTACAAGTCGTGTCGGAGTGTAGCCCAGAACACCCTGAGATAACACTGGAAGCCTACCAGTGTATCTCGCTTGCCCTGGCCAGGGACGACTGTGTGTAATGGCTCTCCTTGACACAGCGCGATATCAACTCCCAATACCGGAAGAGACGAATCCTGTCTAACCGTCACTGCCTCCAAGTGCTTCGGGACTGCACCCAACTACTACCTGTTTGCACGATTCCTTTGAGCCGTAGTAGGGTAGTAATCAAACTACAGTGGGAACACACTCGAGGCGAAGTGACAGTGTCAAGTCAGCGGACTAAGCTGTACTCATGTCACCTGGGAACTGATAACTGAAGATAGGTATAGTACCAACCAATCAGTTCCCGACGAGTCCTGTCCAGTGTACTCGTAACCTAACGAGCACCCGCATACTATCTCAAGTACGACGTACTGACGGCTGTGGGACAGACCGTCTCCCCTGCTGGGATGAGAAGCGCATACGCTAGTCTACTCCGTAGTATCGATGCCCTATCTCGATAGTCCTACGACTAGAGACCTGTATAAGGATGTGCTTGTGGATTACCCAGCCTCCACTAGTGTGACTGCCATCACAACGCTGGTAATCAAGAAAAGATCCTAAGGGCTCCACTAATGTGTATAGGTGATATACTAAAAGAAACACATGTACACATTAAAGTAGAAACAAACCAAGTAGCATACTACCATTTTGAGCAAGATTGTCTATACAATGGTGAATATCCCAAGCTTCCATTAAGTAATATACAAACTAGTATGATACAGTAATGGCCTCTAGGGCATATACACTAACAAATATATATCTATATATATAATAGTTCCATATGATTCTTATATTGCCATCTAAGATGTATCATCAACCATGATACTTTGCATGTATGTATCTATGCACATCAACATGTGTATACATGCATGCATTCTTCCTCTTTAATAAAAAGGGTTTGAATAAAGAATAAAACTAAAAGTCAAAATGTTAAATCAACAATTGATTTAACAATCCGGTCATATCACATACGACCCGACCAATAGAAAAATGCCCGATTAACATACGGTATCACATATTCGTATTCAATCGGGTCCCCGCGCATATCTCATATGCACACCACATCCGTCTGGACTAAGAAACTTCTGTGTGGGACTTTAAGACTCGTTAATACGCCGGCAGTGGGTGATGATCATATCAAACACCCACAAGCCGCAAGCGGTCAGCTAAACGTAACGGCCACCCGGGTATTGAACGATCAGAAGAAAACCAGCAAAGCTGTCAAAACTCCCGTCAAGCCATCTGGCAACACATACCGTACAGTCCGGTCTCCTCGTCAGATATGTTGCATATCAAGTCTAGGGATGGTATCGTCGACCCCAATAACTCAATAAGTCATGCCAGTGTATAGCTTATAACAGATCGAGAAACTACTGATAACACTTATCAGTAAATCTCAGTAGCCCTGGCCACGGACTTCCTGTTATAGCCAATCGAGCAATGCACAACATTAACTCCCAATACCGGGAAAGACAAACCCCTCCTATCGCTCATCGCCTTCATGTGCCTCGGGACTGTACCCAAAGACCACCTGTTTGCACGACACATTAGAGCCATGGTAGGGTGGAGATCAAAGTACAGTGGGAGGACACACAAGACTCTATGACGATCTCGGGTCTACAGACTAACCTGTACCAGTGTCACCTGAGAACTTCTATCCGACGATAGATATAATACCACATAGGAGTTCTCTGTAAGTCCGTTCAGTGTACCCATTCTCCACTGAGCACTCACATGCATTCTTTGGTGTCAGCACACCAGATGGATATGGGATCATCCATCGCCCATCACATGGGACCAGAATGGTATACACTAGTCTACTATGGAATATCGATGCCCCATCTCGATACACCCACGACTAGGAACAGTTCAAGGATATGCTTATAAACTACACGTGTCCCACTAGTATGATCCGCATCATAATCGCAATAGTTCAGAAAATATCCTCAGGGTTTTATCAGCATGTGCAAATGAATAAAAGCATGATCAAGCCAACATGTCATATAAAGTAAACCAGATAGCATACTATCATGTCGAGCAAGAAAGTAATCTATATATATATATATATGTCCAAGCATCCACTATACATATAATGGCCTCTAGGGTATACATATATCCAACAGGACGGGGCGCTGCCATAACCCAACATGGTATCAGAGCCAACCCATTAACCCTTAGCTAGCTTGTTTAGAGAATGTTAAACTATCGAAACCGAAACAAACCCGAAACACCACTGAAAACATTGCAGTTTCTGTCGAATTTCAAAGTGTCTTCAAAAATTATTTAAACTAGTGCAGAAGACTACTTAGATGACCACTAGCCTGCACTTCAAATACGAGCCAATTCCACACAAATTGGACCGGCCACATAGGGCTAAAATTCGAGCAGGCCGGCCATTTTGAAGGGTCTGGGTTTGAAATTTGCAGTGTAGTCTAGTCTCTGTAATGTTGGTGCAGTGGTATTGTTTGTTTAGCCCAGTTTGGATATGGTTTTATCTACTTGTTTAGGGCTATTCGGGGGTTATTTCGAACTCGATAATTTCTTACATTGTTTAAAGTTAACAGTACTTACATTACTATCTGCGACCGTGAATGTCATTTGATTGGTACAACTTATCTAATCGCTATAGTTCCTTTAAACGGGTTTGCGAACGTGACATTCACGTTGATGTTTTGTGTTGTGCTGTGATGTTGCGGATTTGTCGTGCTGGATAACTTGGATGCAATGTTAGTACAGTTTAGTTTTATTTGTACATTTGATATCGCGGGGCGAGCGTCCGACAAGTGGATTGCCGTCACTGCCTGTTTGTATATTATTCTTTTGGGGAACGACCGGGTTGAGGTCGATGTACCCGTTATACATATTTTCTTTTCTATACTAGGATTACCCTACGGTGGAGTGCACGGATAAACGGGTTCTAGAGGGCAACGGGCCCGCATCTCATGGCTTTGAGACGAAGGGGGCTTCACTCTAGAATTGGCGGGCTATTCGCCACACTCGTAGGGGGTGCAGGTTGACCCAAGGTGGGGTGCTTAAGTTACCAGATTCCGTGAAGTGCTGGGTGGCCCATTCACTTTGCTAAAGGCGGCTGCCTCGCTTCTGGTTTTGGTGGGTAACTTGCCGCACTCATAGGGGTCTAGGTTTTCATTGCACAGGCTATCCACGCGACCAGGAGAACGTCGGGTTTCAGTTGCGGCTCAAAGGAAACCCGGGGCTCCCAGATTATCTTTATTGTTCTGTGATGCTTATTACTTTTCTGTGATGTTGCATTTATCACGTCTGGAACGATTGTTATATATAGTTATATATATACTAGTAGATGTTGTATATGTTTTACACCCACGCTGTAGGGTTTCTTTAGCACCTCACCTAGGGTTTTGCAAGCATCACACATGCCATATTAAAATTTTGTGAGGTGTTAAACAAACTAACCTAGGAATCGAACTAGAATGATTGGGGTAACAAGTTCTAGTATCATATACTAGCTAGTGTCTAACACTAAGTGGGGAGAAATACAACCTTTATAGACCTCCTTTGCAACTCCTTGGATCTCTTAGAGATTGAACCGGCTAGCTCGAGCTTCTTCCACGTCCACGATGATCCACCCGGAGTACCTTGCTCAAAGCTCCTTGCTCCACTTGATCATAATGAAAATGAAGCAAATAAACTACACTAATGGGCTAGACAAGTGTAGTATGATGATATGGTTGTATTCTCACATAAAAACCCTTTCTTTCTTTTACCCTCACTCACTTAGAAATCTCAAGAGAGAGCTAGAGAGAGGAAGAAGAAGATGGCAACCTTGAGCTCATTTCTTTTGGATGAACGATAATGATAAAAAATAATGAGAGAAAGATAAATATCAAGAATAAATATCTTCATCTCAAACCATAGTTAATAAATGTCTAGATATTTTAGAATGAGAGAAAAGTAACAAGTGAAATGAAACCATGGTTCTAAACTAGGTCAAGTGAAGAATAGTCAACCATGATTTAATATCATTTATCTTTTTCTCATTCTAATATATATAAAGATATTTACTTTCCATGTGAGTCTTATATTGCCATCTTTCTTGTATCATCAACCATGATACAAATGCATGCATGTATGTGCGTATGCACATCAACATGTACATATACATCCATGCATCCATCATAAAGAAAAGGTTTATTTAAATGAGATAAAAGTCAACATTAAATCAACACTTGATTTAATAAACCGGTCATATCTCATACGACCTGACCAATAGAAAATGCCCGATTAAAACACGGTATCAAATACACGTATTTAATCGAGATCCCGCACATATCTCATATGCACACCACATCGTTTCGCCTGAGCCAGGAAACTCCTGTGTGGGAATCTAAGACTCGTTAATACACCGGCAGTGAGTGATGATCACATCAAACACCTCCAAGCCGCAAGCGGTTAGCTAAACGTAACGGCCATCCGGGTATTGAGCGATCAGAAGAAGAACAAGCGAACCTGTCAAAACTCCCGTCGAGCCAACTGGCAACACTTACCGTACAGTCCGGTCTCTTCGTCAGATATGTTGCATATCGAGTTTAGGGATGGCTACATCGACCGTAATAACTCAATAAGTCATGTCGGTATATGGCTCAAAACAGATCGAGAAACTACTGATAACACTTATCAGTAAATCTCAGCAGCCCTGGCCAGGGACTTCCTGTTATAGCCAATCGAACATAGCACAACATCAACCCCCAATACCGGGAGAGACGAAACCCCACCTATCGCTCATTGCCTCCATGTGCCTCGAGACTGTACCCAAAATCCACTTGTTTGCACGACTCAGTAGAGCCGTGGTAGGGTAGAGATCAAAGTAGAGTGGGAGGAACCACAAGACTCTATGACGATCTCGGGTCTATAGACTAACCTGTACCAGTGTCACCTGAGAACTGCTATCTGACGTGAGATATTATACCACATAGGAGTTCTCGGCGAGTCCGTTCAGTATACCCAGTCTCACTGAGCACCCATATACAATCTTTGGTGTCACCACACCAGATGGATATGGGATCATCCATCGCCCATCATATGGGAGAAGAATGGTATACGCTAGTCTACCAATACACCCACGACTAGGAACATTTCAAGGATATGCTTATAAACTACAGGTGTCCCACTAGTATGATCCACATCATAATCGCAGTAGTCAAGAAAATATCCTAAGGGCTTTATCAACATGTACCAAATGAATAAAAGCATGATCAAGTGAACATGTCATGATAAAGAGTAACCAGATAGCATACTATCATGTCGAGCAAGACTGTCCTCTGAATATATATATGTATATATACAAACCATTACATACACTATCATATAATGGCCTCTAGGGCATACATATATCCAACAATAGTCCAGTCCCCGCTCTGTCGTTAGTTAAGTAACCTAACGAGTGATGACGGGACCGAGTGGCGAATGCGGATGGCATATACGTACATCATATTTTCGTTCTTTTCTGGTGTGATTAATTAATGGGACTGCATTGATTTGGATCAATGCAAGCAAAACAGACCTATTCGATATTGTTGGAACAATTTTTTAAAAGTTGTTATTACTAAGGCATTTTCTTTTATTTTGCACAGTGGTATTCGGTTATGAATATCCAGCACTTCATTCGACGAGGCAAGGGCCGAGATCCCTTCATCAGGAGTGACCCCTTGGACAGAGGTTTGCGTCAGGGTAATAACTTCACTATAGCCGATTACTTTTTGCTTTGCATCGCGGTATTCAGTTGGAATATCCTGCACCTCATTCTACGGGAAAAGAGCCGAGATCCCTTCACCGGGAGTGACCTCTTTAGCAAAGGTTTTCGCCACTATATATTTATAAAAGGATATGCGGTTCCTTCAACGATATCAAGTTCATTACGTTAAAGGTTTTTCGCCAAAAACCAGTCATAGCCCTCCGTCATTTCTTACAGGTATTACTTAGTATTCATGCTATGTTTGTTGACCTCTGTCAAGGCACGGTGCTTGGTAGCTGGGTAATGCTTGTTTGTTGCATAGATATGCGATTATTTAGGACAGTCACACGGTCATTTTGACCTCTGTCAAGGGCACATGCGGGTGGATCTAAGTTAATCAAGGACAATGCCGGGTTGAACTTGACTTGCGAATTATGATATGTTGACCTCTATCAAGGTCATAAGCCGCTTGGGGTAAAAATCACATCGGGGGTTTCTAAAGAAACTGAAATTTGCCAGGCATGCACATACCTTCTGCAGTGTGGTGACTTGAGTGGATTCCATCAAGTTATCATGCGATGATAATTGGATCCCAATACCCACTGATGAGTTGGTTTACTCCTCGGGTGATCCCGACTAATTCTTCTTTCAGGTTTGGAGGAGAATTTGAGGATACAGTGGGAGACAACCTGATTAGATAAAGTGATTAACCATTCTGATCTAGGTTAGAGTGCACGCAGAGTGTTTCTTTTCTCTCTCTCTCTTTGGCAGCGACCATGGCCTGACCCTAGACTATAACTCAGTAACCAAGTTAACCGAACTTTCTTAAAACACTGGCTTTTGGATTGTCTGACTTACATACATCATTTCCACTCCTTCTTTTACCCTTTGCTTTTCTCCGGAACATTCTGCATCACTACGAAGATCACATTTTTATTGGATATGACCATCGTATTGTTAGTTATGTATATGCCCTAGAGGCCATTGTTGTACATATGATGTATATCATAATGGATGCTTGGTTATATATAGAGATGACTTTCTTGCTCGTCATGATAGTATGCTATTTGGTTTCACTTTATCTTAACATGTTGACTTGTATTGGTTTACTGTTTTACTCTCACATGTTGATAAAGCCCTTAAGGTTTGTACTCGACTACTGGGACTATGATGAGATCATACTAGTGGGGCCGCGGTAGTCGATGAGTACATCCTATAACTGTTCCTAGTCGAGGGTATATCGAGACAGGGCATCGATACACCAGAGTAGACTAGCGTATACGCATCTTGACTCATATGATGGGCGATGGATGATCCCATATCCAACGGTGTTAGACATCAGAGATGGTGTACGGGTGCTCAGTGGAGACTGGGTACACTGGACGGACTCACCGAGAACTCCCAGATGGTGTTATACCACACGTCAGATGGCAGTTCTCCGGTGACACTGGTACAGGGTAGTCTGTAGACCCGAGATCGTCATAGAGTCTTGTGTGATTCCCACTGTGCTTTGATTTCCACCTTACCACGTCCAAGAGGGCGTGCAAAACGGTAGCTTTTGGGTACAGTCCCGAATCACATGGAGGCAATGAGCGATAGGAGGGGATTCGTCTCTCCCGGTATAGGGAGTTGATGTTGTGCTGTGTTCGATTGGCTATAACTGGAAGTCCCTGGCCAGGGCTGATATGGAGATTTACTGGTAAGTGTTACTAGTAGTTTCTCGACCCGTTATGAGCCATACATCGACACGACTTATCGGTTACTGGGGTCTGACGTATACCACCCCTAGACTTGATATGCGACATATCAGACGAACAGACCGGACTGTACGGGAGTGTTACTGGTTGGATTCACAGGAGAACGCACAGGCTAGCTTGTTGATCTTCTGATCGCTCAATACCTGGGTGGCTGTTACGTTTAGCTGACCGCTTGCAGCTTGTGGGTGTTTGATATGATCATCACCTGCTACCGGCGTATTGACGATTCTTTAGAGTCCTACACAGAGGTTTCTTGGCTCAGGCGAAACGGAGTAGTGGCGCATATGTGATATGCGCAGGAGCGTGAATAATGCGATATGGGATACCGTATTATATTCTCGCGAAATATGGATATGAACCGGGTCATCGGATCAAGTGTTGATTCGATGAATCGGTACATGATATATTAGTCGGTTATATTCGATATAGCCGGATCGTCAGATCAAGTGTTGATTCGATGATTTAATATAATAATAATATATATGATATATTATTATATTAACTAATATTAGCTTGCTTTATTATTTCATTTTCTCAGTGGATGATACATTGATATATATGCGATATATGTTAATTGTATTATTTTCTTTTGTTGCAAATATATAATATATATGTGATATATATTATTGTGACATGATATGATTAATTGTTAAACATGTTTAAGGATGATTAATTGTGGTTAGGGTTTGATTAGGGTTAGATGATTCATGCACCTTCTAGAAGATGTTTTCTTTTGTCATTCTTAGGATATTTTGGATGACACATTCTTAACTCAACCAAACCCTAACCCTAGTTGTTTCTCTACTTGTTCTCATCCAATCATCCTTAACCATGGTTAATTATTCAATCATATGTTTATATTTCTATTCATCACAAAAGAAAAAAAGGTTAATTCATTATTCTTTTTCAATTATCATCTTCTTCTTCTCTCTCTTGAAGAAGCTCTCTTGAGATTTTCTTAAGTGATGAATAAAATGAGAAAATGATATTAAAAGAAAGCAAAATCACTACTCTCTCATCCTCATCTCATCTAGCCCTTGGGATTAGGGTGTTCTTCTCTTTTGAGTGAGAAAGCTTGAGTCGAAGCAACCTCAAGGTAGATCATCGGAGATTTTGATTACGACAAGCTAGAATGGATCGTTCGAGTCGTGGAGCCTCTCATGAGTCCGGGAGATCGTGGATCGCGGCAAAGGGACTTCTACTCGGAACTTGTGAAGTGAAGGAGCGGACTACAAAGGTTGTAATCCCTCACACTTAGATAAAAGTTATCTTATTGCATGTTTAACCCTAATAATCTAGCAAAGATCCCGGCTTTGGGTTGTTCGGCACGTCTAAAATTTTATCCGGGCATGTTTGATGCCTTTTGAACCTTCACAAGAGTGCCTAGGAACCCTACAGTGGTATCAGAGCCTAGCTAGAGCATTAGGCGATGTGTTTACGAAGTTAAAACTCCGATCGAACGCGAAACGACGGAAAAAAACCCCTCTCTGGAAATTTTTTAAAATTTGGGATTTTTCTGAATTAAAAATATGTAAAAAAATCAGCAGGCAATTATAAGAATTACCATAAAAGCCGACCCCCTAATTCCACCATACTGCGGCGGAAGCGCGGCGCAAGCATGGCTTGCGCGGCTCTTTCGCGGCGGCACTGTTGAATTGGGACACGTGGCTTCATGGTTTTAACCATAGGTGCTTGCTGACCATTCTGGATATTTTTAATCTGTTCCAGGTGTTTAAAATTCTGGGGTTTGTTTTGTAATAGTAGACTCGATCGGAAATTTTAAATTCGTATTTCTTTCCGGATATTTAGAAATTGTTAAACTAGTTGAACGGATATCATTAACCGACTTTTTCCCGGCACGGCAAACTTTCAAGCGTTGAATTTTTATTGGGTTTAAATCGTTCGGAATAATTGTACAAGTTAAGCGGTGGACCCTCTAGAAGACACAAACCTTAACTCGATTATGTGACCGTCTTGAACTGCCTTTTGAACCTTCGGGTTTGGGGCAGTACGGCGTGCCACATGTGAGGCGTTGACTTGACCCTTCTACAGCTGGATCACCGGTACTGTGACATATTCTGGGATTATTTGAACCCCGCTCAAGAGTTGAGCAGTTTGGGAAATTTTGGGTGTTTGATTATCTGTTCGAAAAGTTTAATACTGTCGATTTATCTGGAATGTGATACAATATGTGGAATTCATAGAGTTAGGCATGAAATGCGGAGTATGTGATATTTCGGATTTACGATGTCTAAAGTGATTGTGGATTCCAAATATTGTAGTTTTACACTTTCTTTTCTGTGACCGTAAGTGTAATATGTGAGATCGCCGGTTTCGTTGCTATATGATTCAACGACAATTGGGATGCGCATATTTACTTACGTTGATGATATAAGATATTATGTGTTGCTGTGATATGTTATATTGGATCGTCGCGTTCTGAATAGCCGGGGGTTTTATGTGAGATGAGGGTTTTTATTTTCATTCATGTAAAATTCATTTGTAATGTAATATTCTTTTTGGGGCACTTCCTGGTTGCGGTTGATGTCACCAGTGTATATTATTTACTTTTCCGCATTAGGTAGACCCAAGGAGGGGAGCACAAGTAACCGGGTTCTAGGGTCCAGTGGGAGGCCATCTCGAGGAGTCGAGACCGGGTCTCCTAACCCTAGAATTGGCAGTGTTACTTGCCGCTCTCGTAGGGGTCTTGGGATGTGGGTTTGGCTATTCGTCGCGACCGTGGAATCCGTGTTTTATACAGGCTCGTATTGAAAACACGGACGTCCTAGTATATCCAATATTTCATATATGTTCTTCTGCTGCAATGTTCTGTGATGAGATCATATTACTGCCTGAGACGAATGCTTATACTATATATATATACTGATATATAAATATTACTGCTTTCGTTTCTTCTGTGATGCTTAGGAAGCATAAGCTTGATGGGATTTTTATTAATGTGATTAATAAAAGAAAAGAAACCTAAAGATGTTGTAGAATTAAAACTTAATAAAAAGGGTAGCTACAGTTTTGCTTTGCACAGTGATATATACGATATATCCTGCACCTTATTCGATGAGGAAAGGACCGAGATCCCTTCACCGGGAGTGACTCCTTTAGCAAAACTGGCAGATGCTACACAACGCGGTTTGTCTTTTGATTGCTTTTAGTGTTTTGCTTTGCACAGCGGTATATATGATATATCCTGCACCTTATTCGATGAGGAAAGGGCCGACGATCCCTTCACCGGGAGTGACCCCTTTAGCGAAACTAAGAAAAGCCTCAAAACACTCCTTTTCAAAAACTACACGATTCTACGACGACATCAAGTTCATTACGCTCAGGGTTTTCTGAAAAACCTGCGTAGCCCTCCGACATTTCAGATAGGTAATACTTAGTATTCGTGCTGCGTTTGTTGGCTTTCGTCAAGGCGTAGTGTGCGGTAGCTAATTATTACTTATCTGTTACATATGATGAGATTGGGTTAGGGTAGTCGTGCGGCTTTGTTGGCTTTCGTCAAGGGACGTACGGCTGGGTTTAATTCAATCAAGAAATGTTCGGGTTGAACTTGACTAACGGACTATGGTTTGTTGGCTTTCGTCAAGGTCATAGAACGTTAGGGGCAAAACATTATCGGGAATTTCAAGTGTTGAAATTTGCAATGAGATTGCATACCTCCTATGAGATAGTTGGATCCCGATACCCACTGCGAGTAAGTGTTACTCCTGGGAGAGTTTTACACAGGACAATTAGTCATTCAAGTAGGTGTCTAGAAAAGTGTTAACGAGGTTACGCCTCTGGGAAAACGAGGTTTACATTAATTAGGTCCGTGCGAGAGCACGGGGAACCTCCCTCAAAGTACCGACACTGATCTGGTTGAAAGATTGACGAAATTGTAGGGTGTAATTAATCCCGGCTAATCTTACCTTTTAGGGTTTGAAGGCAGATTTGATAAAAACAGTGGGAGACATCCTGATTAGATAAGATAATAACCAATCTAATCTTGCAAGAGCATACGCTAAAGTGTTTTCTTCTCTCTCTCTCCAGGTAGCGACCATTTCAGGCCATAATCAAGATAATAATATGGATGTATTGACTGAACCTAATTATTGTACTGAGCTAGGGAATGTTGGACCCGTTCTTTCTTATAAGAGTTATAAGACTGAACAGGAAATAGAAGAATATCTGGATTCTCATGCCGCCCAAAAGAACATGCATGTTGATGTATCTTCTTCGGGTGTGTTAGTTATTGAGAACTGTTTCTCAGTTCACCCTACGTCCTGGGTATTAGATACCGGATCAGGATCCCACATATGTAAACAGTTACATGGGCTACGTAAAGGTAGAGAACTGGAAAAAGGTGATCATTCCGTTCAAGTAGGGAACGGTGCAAGTATTGTAGCCAAAGCAGTTGGCGAATATCACCTTGTATTGCCAAGTCGTAATACACTGATTCTAAATGAGTGCTATTATATACCGAACATGATGTGCAACATTATATCAGTTTCTTTATTGAGTAAAGAGGGATATAATTTTGTAGTACAGGATAATGTTATGAACATATTCCTAAATCAAAAGTTGATTGCGTCAGGCTCGTTACATAATGGCATATTCATTCTAAATCAGAATACAGTCCTGAATATACAAAACACACACAAGAGGAAAAGTTCGGATATGAACGAATCCTACTTGTGGCATTGTAGACTTGGTCATATCAATGCGACATGACTGGCTAAGTTACATAAAGATGGTTATTTGAATCCGTTCGAATTATCATCTTATGATACTTGCCATTCATGTCTCAAAGGAAAAATGACCAAAGCTCCGTTTAGTGGACACGGAGAAAGAGTTACCGAACTCTTAGGACTGATACATAGTGATGTATGTGGTCCCATGTCTACGCATGCCAGGAACGGTTCTTCCTACTTCATTACATTCACTGACGATCTCTCTAGATACGGACATGTGTTCCTGTTGAAACACAAGTCTGAAGCTTTTGAGAAATTCAGAGAATATAAGCACGAAGTAGAGAACCAAACGGGCAAAAGTATTAAGATTCTTCGATCTGATCGAGGAGGTGAATACTTAAGCGGTGAGTTTCTAGATTATCTAAAAGAGAATGGGATTCTCTCTCAGCTTACTCCTCCTTATACACCACAGCACAACGGTGTATCGGAACGAAGGAATCGGACCCTATTAGATATGGTGCGATCTATGATGAGCGAAGCTGAGTTACCTATTTCCTTTTGGGGGTATGCGCTTGAGACAGCCATACACTTATTGAATATGGTTCCTACCAAATCAGTGCCTACCACTCCGTATGAGATATGGAAAGGGAAGAGACCATCTCTTAAGTATGTTAAGATATGGGGTTGTCCAGCCTATGTCAAAAGACAAAATCCGGACAAACTCGAGGCAAGATCTGTCTTATGTAAATTTGTAGGATATCCCAAGAACTCACAAGGGTATATCTTCTACCACACTGAGGAACAAAAGGTGTTTGTTTCTAAACATGCCATCTTTTTGGAAAAGGAATTTCTTGCAAAAGAAATTAATGGCAATGAGGTAGAACTGGAAGAAGTTCCAGCAGAACAAACTACAACAGATAATTTAGTGGAACCAGAGGATTCAGTAGTACCCGACGAACCCCGGCCTCTCCGCAGATCTAGTAGGGTTTCTCGTCCACCTGAGAGATACTACGGTTTTCTCATTGATGGTGGAAGCGAGGATTGCATCATGGATGATGATGATCCGACTAGTTTCGAGCAGGCCATCACGAGTGGTGACTCTGTGAAATGGCTGGATGCAATGCGATCTGAGATGGAATCCATGTACACCAACAAAGTATGGACTTTGGAAAATGCTCCTGAAGGGGTAAAACCCATTGGGAGCAAGTGGATCTTTAAAAAGAAATTTAGTGTAGATGGAAAAGTTGAGACTTTCAAAGCTAGACTTGTAGCAAAGGGTTTTCGTCAAAGACCAGGTGTGGACTATGACGAAACCTTTTCTCCAGTAGCTATGCTTAAGTCCATCCGGATCTTACTTGCCATTGCTGCATACCATGACTACGAAATCTGGCAAATGGATGTTAAGACCGCCTTTCTAAACGGTGATTTAGAAGAGAGCGTGTACATGACTCAGCCAGAGGGCTTCGTAGATAGTGGGAGCAGCGGAAAGGTGTGCAAGCTGCTTAAATCCATTTATGGGTTAAAGCAAGCATCACGGAGTTGGAACATCTGTTTTGATGTTGTAGTCAAAGAGTTTGACTTCATCAAAAATATTGATGAACCTTGTATCTATAAGAAGGTAGCAGAGGGTAAGGTTGTCTTCCTCGTATTGTACGTGGATGACATACTCTTGATAGGAAATGATATTCCTATGCTGCAATCAGTCAAGCTCTTCTTATCACAGAGATTCTCAATGAAAGATCTAGGTGATGCCTCCTGCATATTGGGAATCATGATCTATAGAGATAGATCTAAACGGATATTGGGATTGTCCCAATCCAGGTACATTGACACCATACTAAAGAGGTTTAGTATGGAAGAATCCAAACGTGGGAATCAGCCCACGATCTCTGGACTCACTCTCTCCAAAGAGATGTCTCCCAAGACTGATTTGGAGAGAGCTCGCATGCAAGGGATACCCTAAGCTTCGGCAGTAGGCTCTATCATGTATGCGATGCTATGTACCAGACCCGATGTAGCATACTCACTAAGTGTTGTGAGTCGGTATCAAGCAGATCCTGGAGAGAATCATTGGACAGCTGTGAAGAACATTCTCAAGTACTTACGAAGGACTAAAGAGATGTTCTTGGTGTATGGTAACGGAGAACTCCAGGTGGAGTCCTTTACCGATTCCAGCTTCCAAAGTGATAAGGACGACTCTAAGTCGCATTCGGGTTTTGTCTTTACCCTCAATGGAGGGGCGGTATGTTGGAAGAGTTCCAAACAGGATACCGTTGCAGACTCAACGATGGAGGCTGAATACATCGCTGCCAACGATGCTGCCAAAGAGGCTGTCTGGATCAAGAAGTTCATTAGTGAACTTGGTGTGGTTCCATCCATTGAGCATCCAATACCTCTGTATTGCGATAACAATGGAGCTGTGGCTTTAGCCAAGGAACCCAGGTCCCATCAGAAGTCCAGACATATTCTGAGGCGGTATCACCTGATCAGGGAGATAGTTGATCGCCGGGAGATCGAGGTCAGGAGAGTAGATACGAAGGACAACACTGCGGATCCATTCACGAAGGCTATTCCCCAGATACAGTTTGAGAGATTATTCGGGATGCTAGGTATGCGATACTACAGCAGCTGGCCTTAGTGCAAGTGGGAGATTGTTAGTTATGTATATGCCCTAGAGGCCATTGTTGTACATATGATGTATATTATAATGGATGCTTGGTTATATATAGAGATGACTTTCTTGCTCGTCATGATAGTATGCTATTTGGTTTCACTTTATCTTAACATGTTGACTTGTATTGGTTTACTGTTTTACTCTCACATGTTGATAAAGCCCTTAAGGTTTGTACTCGACTACTGGGACTATGATGAGATCATACTAGTGGGGCCGCGGTAGTCGATGAGTACATCCTATAACTGTTCCTAGTCGAGGGTATATCGAGACAGGGCATCGATACACCAGAGTAGACTAGCGTATACGCATCTTGACTCATATGATGGGCGATGGATGATCCCATATCCATCGGTGTTAGACATCAGAGATGGTGTACGGGTGCTCAGTGGAGACTGGGTACACTGGACGGACTCGCCGAGAACTCCCAGATGGTGTTATACCACACGTCAGATGGCAGTTCTCCGGTGACACTGGTACAGGGTAGTCTGTAGACCCGAGATCGTCATAGAGTCTTGTGTGATTCCCACTGTGCTTTGATTTCCACCTTACCACATCCAAGAGGGCGTGCAAAACGGTGGCTTTTGGGTACAGTCCCGAATCACATGGAGGCAATGAGCGATAGGAGGGGATTCGTCTCTCCCGGTATAGGGAGTTGATGTTGTGCTGTGTTCGATTGGCTATAACTGGAAGTCCCTGGCCAGGGCTGATATGGAGATTTACTGGTAAGTGTTACTAGTAGTTTCTCGACCCGTTATGAGCCATACATCGACACGACTTATCGGTTACTGGGGTCTGACGTATACCACCCCTAAACTTGATATGCGACATATCAGACGAACAGACCGGACTGTACGGGAGTGTTACTGGTTGGATTCACAGGAGAACGCACAGGCTAGCTTGTTGATCTTCTGATCGCTCAATACCTGGGTGGCTGTTACGTTTAGCTGACCGCTTGCAGCTTGTGGGTGTTTGATATGATCATCACCTGCTACCGGCGTATTGACGATTCTTTAGAGTCCTACACAGAGGTTTCTTGGCTCAGGCGAAACGGAGTAGTGGCGCATATGTGATATGCGCAGGAGCGTGAATAATGCGATATGGGATACCGTATTATATTCTCGCGAAATATGGATATGAACCGGGTCATCGGATCAAGTGTTGATTCGATGAATCGGTACATGATATATTAGTCTGTTATATTCGATATAGCCGGATCATCGGATCAAGTGTTGATTCGATGATTTAATATATAATAATATATATGATATATTATTATATTAACTAATATTAGCTTGCTTTATTATTTCATTTTCTCAGTGGATGATACATTGATATATATGCGATATATGTTAATTGTATTATTTTCTTTTGTTGCAAATATATAATATATATGTGATATATATTATTGTGACATGATATGATTAATTGTTAAACATGTTTAAGGATGATTAATTGAGGTTAGGGTTTGATTAGGGTTAGATGATTCATGCACCTTCTAGAAGATGTTTTCTTTTGTCATTCTTAGGATATTTTGGATGACACATTCTTAACTCAACCAAACCCTAACCCTAGTTGTTTCTCTACTTGTTCTCATCCAATCATCCTTAACCATGGTTAATAATTCAATCATATGTTTATATTTCTATTCATCACAAAAGAAAAAAAGGTTAATTCATTATTCTTTTTCAATTATCATCTTCTTCTTCTCTCTCTTGAAGAAGCTCTCTTGAGATTTTCTTAAGTGATGAATAAAATGAGAAAATGATATTAAAAGAAAGCAAAATCACTACTCTCTCATCCTCATCTCATCTAGCCCTTGGGATTAGGGTGTTCTTCTCTTTTGAGTGAGAAAGCTTGAGTCGAAGCAACCTCAAGGTAGATCATCGGAGATTTTGATTACGACAAGCTAGAATGGATCGTTCGAGTCGTGGAGCCTCTCATGAGTCCGGGAGATCGTGGATCGCGGCAAAGGGACTTCTACTCGGAACTTGTAAAGTGAAGGAGCGGACTACAAAGGTTGTAATCCCTCACACTTAGATAAAAGTTATCTTATTGCATGTTTAACCCTAATAATCTAGCAAAGATCCCGGCTTTGGGTTGTTCGGCACGTCTAAAATTTTATCCGGGCATGTTTGATGCCTTTTGAACCTTCACAAGAGTGCCTAGGAACCCTACACGTATGGTTATATACAAACTCGAAGAAACTTGTTTCAGATTCGAGGATGATTTCCGGTTCTGGAGAAAATGAATAGGACTATTCAGTTGTCTTTTCCTTTTACCTTCTCTTAGGTTATGGGGTCTCCTAGGATTAGGAGAGGGTACACCTATTGCGCTTATTAGATAGTCTTCTTCCAAACCATAGGCAGGTGCTGAAAGGTAGAAATGAAGAAAACCGATTAGCCTAAGTGTGGTGTACAGAAGGTAATAAGTAACGACAGATACAGGGATTAGAAAGAGGGCAAAATAAATTGCGACTGCTATCATTCACGACCAAACCACATATTTCATCGCCACTCCTATTTCACCTTTTGAATTTCTCTAGAACATCCCATATCACTACGAAGATCCACAGTTATTGGATACTCCATCATATGGTTATATACGAACTCGAAGGAACTTGTTCCAGTTCGAGGATGGATTCTGGTTCAGGAGAAATAGAATAAGGTTTATTCAGTTGTCTTTTATCTTTACCTTCTCTCAGGTTGCGAGGGCTCCTAGGATTAGGAGAGTACACCTATTACGCTTATTGAATAGTCTTCTTCCTAACCATAGGCTGGTGCCGAACGGTAAGGAAGAAGAAAAACATTTAGCCTAAGGGTGGTGTATAGAAGGTAATGAGTAAAGTCAAATAAAGGGATTTGGAGTGATGGCAAAGAAATATACGGTTACAGTCGTGAATCTGATAATGGAAGAGGCATTACTAGGAATACCCGGATATCCCTTCGAAACATTTACATGTTTCAGTTTCACTATGCATTGATAATAGAAAATTAATTTCCCAATTAGATCCTTACTCGAGGGTATGTATTAACCAGGTTTGATTCTCACATTTGTATGGTTTTACAGATGATGAGTGGGAGTAAGTTATTGGGAATTAAGTGATCATCCTCATTATATCGGAATTCGTTGTAATTGGTGATATTTGAGGAAATCGCCAGGGTTTTTGCCGGACGGCAAATATTTGGTTTTGAATATCCGTTGTTATGCACCAATTTCAAACTAATATATCTATACGTTTATTTTATAAAGTGAGATATAACTTTTTAAAATTATGTCCATGACATTTACCTATATCAGTTGATGGTTAGGTAAGGAGCATTAAACAATGGTGTAAAGTACAGTTTTCAACTTACGACGCACAGGGTTTGAGTTATTCAACTCAGGGGACTTATACAAAGTATTGTATGTTGTCCAGTGTCCATTAGAACAGAGGGGTTGGTCCTCGTACTATATTCTGTTTACTTATGACTTCTCAAGTTTTTGACAAGTGTTTCATAAAAATACAAGATCCAAGTTTTGAGAAGTTATAAGTACAAGAATAAAGTAGAGAACCATGTGTTGCAAGTATCAGGATTCTTCAAGGTGATCGAAGATGTAGATACTTGTGGTTGGTATTCAGTTGATAGTAATGATTTTGAGAAACTTGTTTCTCTTTCATGTCACTCATATTTGGATGCACTCCTAAGTTGAGTTATGCTGATCGGCCTCTCTCCATTTAGTTGACATGCACTGGAGATGGCTGCATGATTTGAATCTGGTTTCAATTAAATCTGTGCCTCTATTTCTATATTGTCTATAGAATAATTAATATCTTAACGATGTTAAGGTATATGAAGTTGTCCAGCTTATGCTTAAAACCAGACTCTGGATAACTCAAGGCACATTTCTGTAATGGCAGTTTGTGGGTTAACCCGGGTTTTGACGAGAGTTAACTTTCTACCATCTGGAAGATCAATAGTGATATTGTTCTTGACTCGCCACGGTTTTAGTAAAATGGACTTTTTCAGAAAACAGTAGTAGGAGTATGGTAGAACTGGAAGTGATTCCAGAACCACAAACGATTACTGAAAATTTAATAGAACCTAAAAATTCAATCGGTTTTGACATTCCATTAGCCACTCCGCAGATATGGTGGGTAACCTCAGGCGCACGAGAGCTACTTCGGTATCCTCAAAGACGGTGACAGGGAGGTTCTTGTTTACCCAGACTTGACACTACTGTTGTTCCAGACTATGAGACCTGGCAGGAGGATGAGTATAGCGTCGTTCTAAACTAGCTTTAGAAGTGCACGTGTATATGACTCTGCCAGAGGGTTGTTGTAGTCAGTGGGAGCAGCGGAAGCATAGTGGACAAGTAGCTTATGTCTATTTATATACTAAAGCAGATATAGCGGAGATAGATCATCTATTTTTGATATGACAGTCATAGGTTTTGACTTCATCAGAATAGGAGATGGATATGTAAAGAAGGTAGTAAGGTGTGATGTCCAGGTATTTGGATGACATGCATGCTGTAGGAAGTGAAATTCCTATACTACGATCGGTTATACTGTGGTTGTCACACAGTAGTTTCTCCACATAGGATATGAATATAATATTAGGCATTCTGGTCACTATATCTATGGTTTTAGATCTAGATTTGGGAAGTGTCCCAATCTGGGTACTTAGACAATATTCTAAAGGTATTTTAGAATGAACGACTCCTGGCATGGTGGTGTACCTGCAGGTGCTGGAGTCACTTTCTTTAAAGGTGTCTTACGGACTAAAGGGGAGAGGGATGTGCATGATTGGCATATCACTTGCTTAGGCAATTGAGCTGATCATGAGATGTATAGTACCATACCAGATGTTGTTTTTGCACTAGATGCAATAAGTTTATATATATATATATATATATATATATATATATATTAATCCAATCCCGGAGAAACATTCGGAAGCAGTTTATGAGCATAAGTGGATGTTCTAGGGATTTGATAACGGCAGCCTTCTTCGGGAGACGGTTATCATTTCAGGCTTCCAATGTGACCTGGATGACAGAGTGACTGTCAGAGTTATAGTTTTTCCACTGACGAGGGGCAGTAGTTTGAACAGGTGGTCCAAGCGGATACTGAGGGAGGCATGGCGCAGGATACTGATTAAATTCAGTTGACGATATAGTCTAAGAAGTTTCCTGGATTTAGAGTTCATTTGTGAACTGGGTCCCATCAGATATCCAAATATATTCTAAGACAGGTATTGCTCATTTCGGGAGATGGCTTTCTCCGCGAACTTGAGATAAAGAGAGACATAGAAAAAAACATCAGAGCGGATCCACTCACTGAGGCTTTTTCTCGAACGCAATAGTTTCACAAACGAGCTCTGTGAAACTAATTAGTAGAGGAGTTGGGTGTTCGGTATCATGCGGGCTGTGAGTATGCGACATTGCAATAACTAGCCTTAAGTGCAAGTGGGAGATTATTGGCTATAGTGCCCTCGAAGTCAATTATTTGATCGCAGGCATGTGATTGCAATGATTGAGGAAGGACCTATACCGGTAGAACAGTCTTACTCGAGATGATAGTATGCTATCTGGTTTGTCTTTATCATCGTGTACATGCTTCAGGTGACATTACAGATCACTATTACACGTTGATAGAGCCCATAGGATTCTTGCTTGACTACCAGCAGTATGATGGCGATCGTATACGTGAGAGTGGGGTGGTCTATAAGCACATCCTTAAAGTGTCCTTAGTCGTGGGAGTTTCGAGACAGGGCATCGATACTCTATGAGTAGACTAGTGTATACGGATCGAGACCCCGATGAGGGGCGGTGGCTGGTCTCACAAGCCATTGGTGTCAGTTGGTTCACCTAAGATGTATACAGGTGCTCATTGGGTTATGAGTGTTGGGTCCCGGGAGCGCCCCGGCCATCGAAACACGGCCAAAATGAGGAACAAAAATTTTTGAAACTGGCGCTACCGCTACCCGAATCCCAGATCGACCTTAAAACCTAAACTAGAAAACAAACTAAGAGTTAGAATCGTTATACCGAGTTGATCCGTGTCCTTCGGTCTTCATTCCAAGCTCCTAGCGGCTCCTGGATGTGGTTTGGTTGCCGGTCTTCCTCCATCTCCGATGATCCACCCGAGGGAAACCGCGCAAGCTCCAACCTCGTCAAACGAGGTAACCGACGCTCCAAAGTCACTAGCGATGGAGAGTGGGGGTGTATAAAAGTGTCACTACAATTTTCTCTCAACCCATATACTCATGAGAGCAACCATAGAAGATGAATGGAGTGAGGAAGCTTTTGCATGAAGAACAAAGAAAAATGGCTAAGTCTTTTTAGTGAGCATGAGAGAGTGAGAAAGTGTAATGAGTAATGTAAATTAAACTAAATGAAAATGAGCCCCCTCATTCCTAGTGGCCGGCCTCCCCTCTTTTGCCCATCAAAATATCTCACCAAATTAACCAATAAACAAAGTGCAACCCATACTTTGCTACATGCAAAAAAAATCCATGCCCAAAGTCATGTTCATGCCACCTCACAACCTCCACCTCATTATAAAACAAATGAATTTCCTAAAAAAGGAAAATCAATAATGAGGTGGCAAATCTTCTAGAAGCTATTCCGTATAAAATACGGAATACTTCCCAGTACATGTACCGAAATACATATACGCGTATTCGTATAAAAATACGAATAACCAAGAAAGAAAACGAATAGTGAACAATAATACTAGAATACATATATATAAATACATATGTAAATTATTAAATA
Source organism: Agapanthus africanus (assembly GCA_030015575.1). NCBI lineage: Eukaryota > Viridiplantae > Streptophyta > Magnoliopsida > Asparagales > Amaryllidaceae > Agapanthus > Agapanthus africanus. The sequence goes on along the minus strand of CM057342.1, from coordinate 452,148,065 downwards.
AAAACCTGATTTAATAAACTGGCTTAATCCTAAGCCGCTAGTATTATCAACCGTCCGATTAAAGTCTGCGCAGCATGCATATATTTAATCGGACACCTGTCAACATACGCCATGTACACCATATCGCCTGAACCGTGAAAACCCTCTGTGTGGGACTCTAAAGACTCGTCAATACACAGGCAGTGGGTTTAACCACAAGCACGTCAGCGGCACTAGCTGTACGTAACGGCTACCCAGGTATTGAGTGAAAGGAAGGCCAACGAGCAAACTCATCCTGAAACCCTACTGAGCCTGACAGTGACAATATCCGTACAGTCTGGTCTGTTCGTCTAAGAGTATCGCATATCGAGTCTAGGGGGTGGATAAAGTCAGACCCCTAACAACGCGATATTTAGTGTCGGCATGATACCCATCACCTCCTGAGAAACAATCGATCCTGGATCGGTAATCCTCGTCTACCATGGCCATGGATTTGTGATGATGGCCACCCGTACACAACGCGACATCAACCCCCAATACCGGGAGAGACGAATCCCCGACGATCCGATCATTGCCTCCATGTCGCTCGGGACTGTACCCAACTAAAAGCTGTTTGCATGACTCCTTTGAGCCGTGGTAGGGTAGTAATCAAAGCACAGTGGAAACTCATACGAGACAAATGACGATCTCAGGTCGACAGACTAACCTATACATATGTCACCTGGGAACTGCTATATGACAATAGGTATAATACGAACTAGCAGGTTCCCGGCGAGTCCATCCAGTGTACTCATAACCCAATGAGCACCTGTATACTATCTTAGGTGAACAAACTAACACCAATGGCTTGTGAGACCTGGCCACCGCCCCTCGTCGGGGTCTTGATCAGTATACACTAGTCTACACTGGAGTATCGATGCCCGGTCTCGATACTCCTACAACGAGGGACATTTAAGGATGTGCTTATAGACCCCAGCTCCCACATATATGATCGCCATCATAATGCTGGCAGTCAAGCAAGAATCCTATGGGCTTTATCAACATGATGATAAAGACAAACCAGATAGCATACTATCATCTTGAGTAAGATTGTTTTATCGGTATAGTCCTCACTCAATCATTATAATCACAAGTCCGCGACTATGATAATTGCCTTGAGGGCACTATAGCTAACAATCTCCCACTTGCACTTAAGACCAATTATTGCGATGTCGCATACTCACAGCCCGTGTGATACCGAACACCCAACTTCTTTACTAATCAGTTTCGCAAAACCCGTTTGCAAAAATGATTGTGTTCGAGAAATAGCCTCAGTGAGTAGATCCGCTCCAATGTATATTTCTGCATCTCTCTGTATCCCAACTTCGCGGAGAAAAATATCTCCCGAAACGAGCAATACCTGTCTTAGAATTTGTCTGGATATCTGATGGGACCCAGTTCACAAATGAACTCCAATTCCAGCAAACTACTTAGACTGTATCGTCCACTGAATTTAATCAGTAACATGCGCCATGCCTTCCTCAGTATCCGCTTGGACCACCTGTCCAACACACTGTCCCCCCAAAAAGGGCAAACTATAACTCTGACAGTCACTCTGTCATCCAGGTCACCTTGGAAGCCTGAAATGATAACCATCTCCTGAAGGAGTCTGCCGTTATCGTATCGTAAGAACATTCACTTATGTTCATAAACTGCTTCCCAATGTTTCTCCAGGATTGGATTAATATATGTTTATTGCAGCCAGTGCGAAAACAACATCTGGTGTGGTACTTGACATTTCATGATTAACTCAATTGCCTAAGCAAGTGATATGCTAATCATGCAGATTCCTCTCCCCTTTAGTCTATAAGACACCTTTAGAGAGGGTGACTCCATCACCTGTAGGTACACCACCATGCCAGGAATCGTCCATTCTAAAATGCCTTTAGAATAATGTCAAAGTACCCAGATTAGGATACTTCCCAAATATAGATCTAAAACCATAGATCTAGTAACCAGAAACTTTGATATTACATCCATATCCTGCGTAGAGAAACAACTTTGTGACAACCATAGTACAACCGATCGTAGTATAGGAATATCTCTTCCTATCAAGTGCATGTCATCCAAATACCTGGACATCACTCTCTACTACCTTCTTACCGGATTCATCTCCTATTCGGATGAGGTCAAGACCTATGATTGTCACATCAAAAATAGATGATTTATTTCCGCTATCCCTACTTTAGTCTATAAATAGACATAAGCTACTTGCCCACTATGCTTCCGCTGCTCCCACTGACCACAACAACCCTCTAGCAGAGTCATATACACGTGCACTTCCAAAGCTAGTTTAGAACGACGCTATACTCATCCTCCTGCAGGGTCTTATAGTCTATAACAGCAGCAGTAGCAAGTCTGGGTAAACAAGAACCTCCCTGTCACCGTCTCTGAGAAGAACGAAGTACCTCTCGGGTGCCTGAGGTTACCCACCAAATCTGCGGAGTGGCTAATGGAACGTCCAAACTAATTGAATCCTTAGGTTCTATTAAATCATCAATAATCATTTGTAGTTCTAGAATCACTTCCAGTTCTACCATACTCCCACCTTTGTTTTCTGAAAAAGTCCATTTTACAAAAACTGTGGCGAGTCAAGAACAATATAAATATTGATCTTCCTGATGGTAGAAAGTTATCCCTCGATAAAGCCCGGGATAACCCACAAACAGCCATTACTGAAACATGCCTTGAGTTTATCCGAATTCTGGTTTTAAGCATTAGCCGGACAACTCCCTATACCTTAACATCGTTAAGATATAAATTGATACTATATATATCTGATATAGAAACAAAAGCACTAATTTAATTTGAGCCAGATTCAAAATCATGCAACTGTCTCCAGTGCATATCAACCAAATGGAAAGAGGACAATCAGCATTACTCATCTAGGAGTGCATCCATATATGAGTAACCCGAAAGAGAAGTAAGTTCTCAAAACCATTACTATCAATGGAATACCAAACACAAGTATCTACATCTTCGACTTCATCGAAGAATCCTGATACTTCCAACAAATGGTTCTCTACTTTATTCTTATACCTATAACTTCTCAATATCTGGACTTTGCATTTCAACGAAATACTTATTCAGAACTGATGAAGTCACAAGTAAATAGAATATAGTACGAGTACCAATCCCTTTGTCCTAAAGGACACTGGACAACATACAATACTTTGTATAAGTCCCTTGAGTTCAATAACTCAAACCCTGTGCGTCGTAGGTTGAAAAACTGTAGTATGGTTAAGAAGGATTACACCGCTGTTGAATGCACCTTACCTAATCACCAACTGATATAGATAAATGTCATAGACATAATATCAAAAATTTACATCTCACATTATAAAATAAATGTACAGATATGTCAGTTTGAAATTGGTGCATAATAACGGATATTCAAAACCAAATATTTGTCATCCGACAAAATCCAGATGATTTCCTTAAATATCACCAATTACAACGAATTACGATATAAAGAGGATCTAATCACCAAATTACCAATATCTTACTCCCATTCACCATCTGTAATAATATACAGATGTGAGAAACCGATCTGGTAAATACATACCCTGGAGTTAGATTCCAATCGGGAAAACAGTTTTCAATTAACATTGCACAGTGAAACTGAAACATGAAAATGTTTCAAAAAGGTTAACTGGTATTCCTAGTAACGCCTCTTCTATTATCCTGATTCACGACAGTAACCATATACTTTACCTGCCCTCACTCCAATCCTTTTATTATGCCTTTACTTATTACCTTCTGTACATCTTCTTTAGGCTAATTGGTTTTCTTCTTTCCCTACCCTTCGGCACCAGCCTAAGGTTTGGAAGAAGACTATCCAATAAGCGTAATAGGTGTACTCTCCTAATCCTAGGAGCCCTCGCAACCTGAGAGAAGATAATGGGAAAAGACATCTGAATAATCCTATTCTATTTCTCCTGAACCAGAATCTATCCTCGAAAAAATTCCTTTGAGTTCGTATGTAACTATACGATGGATTTATCTAATGGAAGTGGATATCCATAGTGATATGGAGTGTCCTAGAGAAATGCAAAGTGGATGTAGGAGTGGCAGGGGTATACCTGGTTTCGTCGTGAATGATGGTGATCGCATTTCCTTTGCCATTATTCTAATTCCTTTTTATGTCTTTACTTATTATCTTCTGTACACCACACTTAAGCTTGATTGGTTTTCTTCCTTCCCTACCATTCGGCACCTGCCTATGGTCTGGAGGAAGACTATCCAATAAGCTCAATAGGTGTACCCTCTCCTAATCCTAGGAGCCTTCACAACCTGAGAGAAGGTAAAGAGAAAAGACAACCGAATAATCCTATTCAATCTCTCCAGAACCAGAATCCATCCTCGAATCAGATCCTTCGAGTTCGTATATAACCATACGATGGATTTATCCAATGGAAGTGGATGTTCGTAGTGATACGAGGTGTTCTGGAGAAAAGCAACAGTATATGCGACACCGTAACATTCCAAAAGCCAATGTGTTTAAAGAAGGTTCGGTCAACTTGGTTTCATGAGTTTTAGTCAAAAGTCGGATCATAGTCGCAGCCAGAGAGAGAGAGAGAGAGAAGAAACACTCAGCGTGTACTCTAACCTAGATCAGAATGGTCAATCATTTTATCTAATCTGGATGGCTCCCACTGCTTCCTAGAATTCTCTTCCAAACCCAAAAGGAGAATTAGTCAGAATCAACCGAGGAGTAATCCTACTCATCAGTAGGAATCGGGATCCAACTATCATCGCATGATAACTTGATGGAAGCCACTCAAGTCACCACACTGCAAATGGTATGCGCAAGCCTGGCAAGTTTCCTGTATGTTTGAAACTCCCGATATGATTTTTACCCCAAGCGGCTTATGACCTTGACTAGGTCAACATATCATAAGTCACAAGTCAAGTTCAACCCGTCATTATCCTGGATTGATTAGACCCACCCGTACGAGCCCTTGACTAGGTCAACATGACCGTACGACTGTCCTAACCAATCGCATATCCATGCAACAGAAAAGTACTACAGAGCTACCGAACACTACGCCTTGACCAGGTCAACATACGTAGCATGAATACTAAGCAATACTCGTCTGAAATGACGGAGGGCTACGGCTGGTTTTTGGTGAAAAACCTTTAACGTAATGAACTTGATCTCGTTGAAGGAATCTAAGTGGTTTTAAATATATATAATGGCGAAAACTTTTGCTAAAGATGTCACTCCCAGTGAAGGGATCTCGGCTCTTTCCCCATCGAATGGGGTGCAGGATATCCCATACTGAATACTACGATGCAAAACAAAAGCAAACGTCTATAGTGAAGTTATTACGTTGACGCAAACTTGTACTCAAGGGGTCACTCCCGATGAAGGGATCTCGGCCCTTGCCTCGTCGAATGAGGTGCAGGATATTCCAAACTGAATACCACGGTGCAAAGCAAAAGAGAACGTCTGTAATGTCAGTTTTTTTTTAAAAAACTTGGTTCCAACAACATCATATATATATATATAGGTTTGTTTTATCCTTGCATTGATAAGAATCAACGCAGTCCCATCAATTAATCACACCAGAAAAGAACGAAAATAAAATGTACGTATATGCCATCCGCATTCGTCACTGGGTCCCGTCATCACCCGTTAGGTTACTTAACTAACGACAGAGCGGAGACTGGGCTAGCGCGGGTGCAAAACATATACAACATCTACTAGTATATATATAAATATATAACAATCATCCCAGGCATGATATAAAGCAACATTACAGAAACATCACAGAAACAACACAAAATGGTGGATAATCTGGAGCCCCGGGTTTCATTTGAGCCGCAAATGAGACCCGACGTTCCCTGTCATGTGGATAGCCTGTGTAATGAAACCTAGACCCCTACGAGCACGGCAAGTTACCCGCTAAAACCAGAAGTGAGGCAGCCCCCTTCAACAATGTGAATAGGCCACCCAGCACTTCACGGAATCCGGTAACTTGGGCACCCCTCTTGGGTCAACCTATACCCCCTACGAGTGTGGCGAATAGCCCGCCAATTCTAGAGTTAGGTCCCCTCCGTCTCAACGCCATGTGATGCGGACCAGTTGCCCTCTAGATCCCGGCTATTCGTGCACTCCACCTCGGGGTAATCCTAGTACAGAAAAGAAAATAATATACAAGGGTGACATCGACCTCAGCCCAGTCGTGCCCCAAAAGAATAATATACAAACTGGCAGTGACGGCAGTCCACATGTCGGACGCTCGCCCCGCAATATCAAATGTAAAAATAAAATAAACTGTACTAACATTGCACCCAAGCTATCCACCACAACGATCCAACCAACATCACAGCACAACACAGAACATCAACGTGAATGTCACGTTCAGAAACCCGTCTAAAAGAACATATAGCAGTTAGACGGGTTTACCGATCAAATGACATTCACGGTCGCAGATATAAAAGTATGTACTGTTAAACGCCCACTTAAAATATCGATCGACTAAATTTCCAAATTGGCCCCAATAGCAAAACGAGCACTGAAACAGAAATTTGGGCCAAAACAGAATATGTCAAAAATCACAATTCCAAGTCAGAGGGCTACTGGAAAAATTTGGAAGCCCGTAGCCGCTAAACGACCGCGGAACCGCCGCCAATATGGGGTAAGTGCGGCGGTTCCGCGGTGGTTTGGAGGCTTCAGGAGCTCAAATTTTTTTTGTACCTATAAAAACACCTGCATGGATTTTGAAGCCTCTGGAAATAATTTTTGACCACATTTGAAAATCGGCAGAAACATCAAAAATGGAATCGTGATTTCGGAAATTTCCGTAGATCGATCTATTAAGCACATTTAACCAAGCTAGTAAGGGGTTTAAAGGGTGGCTCTGATACCATGTTGGGTCCCGGGAGCGCCCCGGCCATCGAAACGCAGCCAAAATGCGGAACAAAATTTTTCGAAACTGGCACTACCGCTACCCGAATCCCGGATCGACCTTAAACCCTAAACTAGCAAACAAACTAAGAGTTAGAATCGTTATACCGAGTTGATCCGTGTCCTTTGGTATTCAGTCCAAGCTCCTAGTGGCTCCTTGATGTGGTTTGGTTTCCCGTCTTCCTCCATCTCCGATGATCCACCCGAGGGAAATCGCGCAAGCTCCAACCTCGTCGAATGAGGTAACCGACGCTCCAAAGTCCCTAGCGATGGAGAGTAGGGGTGTATAAAAGTTTCACTACAATTTTCTCTCAACCCATATACTCATGAGAGCAACCATAGAAGAAGAATGGAGTGAGGAAGCTTTTGCATGAAGAACAAAGAAAAATGGCTAAGTCTTTTTGGTGAGCATGAGAGAGTGAGCATGTGTAATGAGTAATGTAAATTAAACTAAATGAAAATGAGCCCCCTCATTCCTAGTGGCCGGCCCCCCTTCTAATGCCCATCAAAATATCTCACCAAATTAACCAATAAACAAAGTGCAACCCATACTTTGCTACATGCAAAAAAAACCCATGCCCAAAGTCATGTTCATGCCACATCACACCCTCCACCTCATTATGAAACAAATGAATTTCCTAGAAAAGGAAAATCAATAATGAGGTGGCAAATCTTCTAGAAGCTATTCCATATAAAATACGGAATACTTCCCGGTACATGTACCGAAATACATATACGCGTATTCGTACAAAAATATGAATAGCCAAAAGAGAAAACGAATAGTGAACAATAATACTAGAATACATATATATAAATACATATGTAAATTATTAAATCAAAACATGATTTAATAAACTGGCTTAATCCTAAGCCGCTAGTAATATCAACCGTCCGATTAAAGTCTGCGCAGCATGCACATATTTAATTGGACACCTGTATGTACCAACATACGCCATGTACACCATATCGCCTGAACCGTGAAAACCCTCTGTGTGGGACTCAAAAGACTCGTCAATACGTTGGCAGTGGGTGTTAGTTGTATGTATGCCCTAGAGGCCAGTATTGTACAGATGATGTATATTATATTGGATGCTTGGACATATATAGAGAGGACTTTCTTGCTCGATATGATAGTATGCTATCTGGTTGCTCTTTATCTTAACATGTATACTTGTCTCTTTATACTGTCTTATAGTTACATGTTGGTAAAGCCCTTAGGATGTGTACTTGACTACCTGGACTATGATGTGGATCATACTAGTGGGGACATGGTAGTCCATAAGTACATCCTTCAAGGTCCCTAGTCATGGGTGTATCGAGACAGGGCATCGATATACCAGAGTAGACTAGCGTATACGCATCTCGACGTATGAGATGGGTAATGGATGATCCCATATCCATTGGTGTATGACATCAGAGATGGTATATGGGCGCTCAGTGGAGATTGGGTACACTGGACGGACTCGCCGAGAACTCCCAGATGGTATTATACCTCACGTCAGATGGCAGTTCTCTGGTGACACTTGAGCAGGTTAGTCTGTAGACCCGAGATCGTCATAGAGTCTTGTGTGATTCCCACTGTGCTTTGATTTCCACCTTACCACGTCCATGAGGACGTGCAAAACGGTGGTTTTTGGGTACAGTCCCGAGTCACATGAAGGCAATGAGCGATAGGAGGGGTTTCGTCTCTTCTGGTATTGGGGGTTGATGTTGCGCTGTGCTCGATTGGCCGTAACAGGGAAGTCCCTGGCCAGGGCTGATTTAGAGATTTGCTGGTAAGTGTTACCGGTAGTTTCTCGACCCGTTATGAGCCTCACATCAGCACGACTTATCGGTTATTGGGGTCTGACATTTACCACCACTAGACTTGATATGCGACATATCAGACGAGGAGACCGGACTGTACGCGAAGTGTTACCGGCATGCTTTTACAGGAGTTGGAGCGGGCTTGCTTGCTGATCTTCTGATCGCTCAATACCCGGGTAGCCGTTACGTCTAGCTAGTACCGCTGACGGCTTGTGGGTGCGTGATGTGATCATCATCTACTGCCGGCGTATTGACGAGTCTTTAGAGTCCTACACAGAGGTTTTACTGGCTTAGGCAAAACGAAATAGGAGCACGTATGTGATATGTGCGAGACCGAGAATAAATGCGAGTATGTGATACCGTATTCTATTCTCGCGACTTTTTGTATCGGTCGGTTATATATGATTGTTGGAGATAGTTCCCTCATAGTCAATTATTGGATCGTAGGTACGTGATTGCAATGATTGCGGAGGACCTATCCCGGTAGGACAGTCTTACTCGAGATGATAGTATGCTATCTGGTTTGCCTTTATCAGTCGTGTACATGTTCAAGTGACTGATTGCATGCTACACTTTGATAGAGCCCTTAGGATCTTGCTTTACTACCAACTGTATGATGGCGATCATATACGTGAGAGTTGGGTAGTTTATATGCATATCCTTAATTGTGGTTCCTAGTCGTGGGAGTTTCGAGACAGGGCATCGATACTCCGGAGTAGACTAGTGTATACAGTCGAGACCCCGACGAGGGGCGGTGGCCGGTCTCACAAGCCACTGGTGTCAGTTGGATCACCTAAGATGTATACAGGTGCTCATTGGGTTATGAGTACACCGGACAGGACTCGCCAGGAATCTGCTAGTTAGTACTATACCTATCGTCAGATAGCAGTTCCCTGGTGACATGTGTACAGGTTAGTTCATCGACCTGAGGTCGTCATTTATCTCGTGTGAGTTCCCACTGTGCTTTGATTTCTACCCTACCACGGCTCAAAGGAGTCGTGCAAACAGGTAGCTTTTGGGTACAGTCCCGAGCCATATGGAGGCACGTGAGCGGATCGGCAGGGGATTCGTCTCTCCCGGTATTGGGGGCGAGGTCGTGCTGTGTCTAGGAGAGCCATTACACATAGTCCATGGCCATAGCAGGAGATTTACTGGTAGGTACTCCAGTAGTATCTCAGGGTGTTATTGGGCTACACTCCGACACGACTTATACTGCTTCTGGGGGTCTGACGTTACTAGCCTCCTAGGTGGATATGCGATACTCATAGACGAACGGACCGGACTGTATATACATTGTCACTGTTAGGCTCAGTAGGGTTTCTGGATGAGTTCGCTCATCGGCCTCCCTTGAGTTGGCTCATCGGCCTCCCTTGAGGTCAGTCCATGGGCAGCCGTTACGCATAGCTAGTGCCGCTGACGGTTTGTGGTTAAACCCACTGCCAGGGTATTGACGAGTCATTAGAGTCCCCCACAGACAGTTTCCCAAGTTCGGGCGAAACGTTGTAGAGGCCGTATGGTTTTATGGCAGGGTTCGGAAAATGCACGTGCGTTTACGCACGTGTCAGTTTTCGGGCAGATGATACTGGTCGGTTTTGGTTTAAGCCGGATCCGAGTATTATATTGAGTAGGTATAATATCTTTGTCTCAGTTGCATTTTTATTCGGTCGTAATACAAATGCGGGTATATTTATACAGTTACGGGGTTATCCTGAAAGTCGTTTCAGGATCACTTTTGGAAGTTGCCAGTTTCCAGTTTTCTATCAGCCGTCTTTTAACATTCGGTTAAAGACGGATTTATCTTTTCTTGGATGAGAGTGACTCAGTGCTTCTAGAAGCTTCTAGATGGTGAGGTGGCTAAGTGACTCATCTTGACATTAATGGTTGCATTAATGACTTGATGAGGTGTTTTAGTGAGTCATGCTTTAGCTTTAATGATTCTTGTTTAGCTAAGGATATTTTGTGAGAAGCTTCATGTCTTATGGTCACCTCCCTCCTCCTACACTCACCCTCCTCATTCTATATGATGTGGCCGGCCACCCTTGAAGAGAGAGAGAGAGATTGATTTCATTTTTGGAGAGAAAAGACTATGGTTAAGGGTGCATAGAAATTTCATTACCTCTTTCATTTCCATCACCCGATAAAATGGCAACTTCATTAACCGATCGTCCACGGACTTGGACGAAGTGAGACAAAGTCATCTACTCATTCTCTACATCAATCTTGGTCGTCTCTTCTAGCAAACTTGACGACCGAGTTGCCTCGAGTCAGAGGCGGGAGCCCGTTTAAAGAATCGTCGTCGTGGTGCCACCTCGACGAGGATATCGGAGATCGACGAGATCGGAGCAGCCGCAACGGAGCGTGGGATGATGGTTAAAGAACGAAGGACTCGTATCGTTCGGTATAACCTTTCTACACTCTTTACAGTTTGTTAGTTTAGCAATAATGGAAGATCCGGGTTAAATTATACGATAGCGCCAGTTTAAAAGTTTTTGTTCCGCATTTGGCGTCTGTAGACGGCCGGGGCGCTAGCGTAGACTTACAGTGGTATCAGAGCCTCACCATTTTGCTATACTAACTTGTGCTAACGCGTTTAAAATATCGATCGAACCGAAAATCAAAAACTGCAAAATCCAAGCTTGACAGTTTCTGTTGTTTTTAAACGGTGTCCTAAAAATATTTCACACATCTCAGAAAACTGTGCAGGGATTTCTAAGAACGTCGTACAAATTTGAGCATGTCAGTCGACAAGACAGCCGCGGAAACGCGGCCAAACCCATAGTTTGGCCGCGCATCCGCGGCAGTTCTGGGCGATCATGCCCCCAAATTTGCACAGTGTGTTCCCCTCTGGAAATTGTGGTTTTTGGTATATATATTTTGGGCCCAGGTTTTGTTACTGTTCTCCAGATTTGCGTGGGGCCCACTTTATGATATTTTGTCGATCGAAATTTAAACTTGTTAGTTTACAGTGCTTACATTATATCTCCGACCGGGAATGTCATTTGATCGGTAAACCGCGTCCGATTGCTATAGTTCTTTTAGACGGGTTTGCGAACGTGACATTCGCGTTGATGTTCTGTGTTGTGCTGTGATGTTGCGGATTTATCGTGTTGGATAGCAGTGTGCAATGGTAGTACAGTTTGAGTTTATTTGTACATTTGATATTGCGGGGCAAGCTTCCAACTTGTGGACTGCCGTCACTGCCTGTTGTATAATATTCTTTTGGGGCACGACCAGGTTGCGGTCGATGTACCTGTTGTACTATTTTTCATTACTGTACTAGGTTTTACCCCGCGACGGAGTGCACGGATAGCCGGGTTCTGAGGGGCAACGGGTCCGCATCTCATGGCTTTGAGAGGCAGAGGGATCCCACTCTAGAATTGGCAGACTATTCGCCGCACTCGTAGGGGGTACAGGTTGACCCAAGGAGGGGTGCTCAATTTACCGGATTCCGTGAAGTGCCGGGTGTTCCATTCACTATGCTGTGGGGACTACCTCGCTTCAGGTTTTGGCGGGTAACTTGCCGCACCCGTAGGGGTCTAGGTTTCATTGCACAGGCTATCCACACAACAGGGGAACGTCGGGTTTCAGCAGCGGCTCTGTGAAACCCGGGGATCCCAGATTATCTGTATTGTTCTGTGATGCTTATTACTTTTCTGTAATGTTGCATATTATCACGCCTGGAGCGATTATGTATATTGGTTTATATACTATTAGATGTTGTATATGTTTTACACCCGCGCTAGTCCAGTCCCCGCTCTGTCGTTAGTTAAGTAACCTAACGGGTGATGACGGGACCCAGTGACGAATGCGGATGGCATATACGTACATTTTATTTTCGTTCTTTTCTGGTGTGATTGATTGATGGGACTGCGTTGATTCTGATCAATGCAAAAAGTAATACAAACCTGTTTGATGTTGTTGGAACAAATTTAAAAAGTGTTATTGCAAAGACGTTTTCTTTTGTTATGCATCGCGGTATTCAGTGGAATATCCTGCACCTCATTCGACGGGGCAAGGGCCGATATCCCTTCACCGGGACTGACCCCTTGGGCAGAAGTTTGCGTCAGGGTAATAACTTCACTATAGTCGATTACAAGTTGCTTTGCATCGCGGTATTCAGTGGAATATCCTGCACCTCATTCCACGAGGAAAGAGCCGAGATCCCTTTACCGGGAGTGACCTCTTTAGCAAAAGGTTTTCGCCACTATATTTTAAAAAGCTATCAGGTTCCTTCAGCGATATCAAGTTCACTACGCTAAAGGTTTTTCGCCAAAAACCAGCCGTTGCCCTCCGTCACTTCTTTTGGGTATTCAGTAGTATTCAAGCTATGTATTTTGACCTAACGCCAAGGCATAGTGTTTGGTAGCTGCTGGGTATTCAATTGTTGCATAGATAGATGAGTTGGTTTGGGACAGCCGTTCTGCCATTTTGACCTAACGCCAAAGGCATGTGCGGGTGGGTTCAAATTAACAAGATAGTGATGGGTAGAACTTGGCATGTGACTTATGACATTTTGACCTAACGCCAAGGTTATAAGAGCATGGGGCAAAAATCATATCGGGAGTTTCTAAAGAAACTGAAACTTGCCAAGTATGCGCATACCTTCTGGAGTATGAGTAACGTGGATGCATTCCATCACGTTATCATGCGATGAGAGTTGGATCCCGATTCCCACTGATGAGTTGGTTTACTCTTCGGGTGATCTCGATTGATTCTTCTTTTAGGTTTGGAGGAAATTTGACAGGACAGTGGGAGGTTTCTGGATTAGATAAAGTGATAATCATTCTGATCTAGGTTAGAGTGCACGCAGAGTGTTTCTTTTCTCTCTCTCTTTGGCAGCGACCTTTGACCGACCCTAGACTATGACTCAGTGACCAGGTTGACCGAACCTTCTTAAAATACTGGCTTTTGGATTGTCTATGTTGCATAAGTCATTGCCACTCCTTCTTCTACCCTTTGCATTTCTCAGAACACCCGTATTACTACGGATATCCACTTCCATTGGATAGATCCATCGTATGGTTATATACGAACTCGGAGGGATTTCTTCGAGGATGGATCAAGGTTCAGGAGAAATAGAATTGGTTTATTCAGTTGTCTTTTATTATCACCTTCTCTCAGGTTGCGAGGGCTCCTTGGTTTAGGAGAGTACACCTATTACGCTTATTGGATAGTCTTATTCCAAACCATAGGCAGGTGCCGAAAGGTAGGGAATGAAGAAAACCAATTAGCCTAAGTAGGGTGTGCAGAAGGCAATAACTAAAGACAAAATAAAGGGATTAGAAAGAGGGCAAAGTAAATTGCGACTGTTATCATTCACGACCAAACCGCGTACTTCATCGCCACTCCTATTTCACTTTTAAATGAATAAGGTATTATTCAGTTGTCTTTTATCATCACCTTCTCTCGAGATGCGAGTACTCCTTGGTTTAGGAGGGTACACCTATTATGCTTACTGGATAGTCTTCTTCCAAACCATAGGCTGGTGCCGAACGGTAGGGAAGGAAGAAAACCATTTAGCCTAACGATGGTGTACAGAAGGTAACGACTAAAGACAAATAAAGCGATTTGGAGAGATGGCAATAAAATATACGGTTGAAGTCATGAATTGGATAATGGAAGAGGCATTGCTATGAATACCAAGATACCCCTACGAAACATTTTCATGTTTCAGTGCATTGTTAAAGAAAAACTGTTTTCTCGATTAGACACTTACTCCAAGGGTATGTATTTACCAGGTTTCATTCTCATATCTGTATGGTTTTACAGATGATGAGTGGGAGTAAGTTATTGGGAATAAGGTAATTCTCCTCATTATATCGGAATTCGTTGTAATTGGTGATATTTGAGGAAATCGCCAGGGTACAGTTTTCAACCTACGACGCACAGATTTTGAGTTGTTTAACTCAGCGGACTTATACAGAGTATTGTATGTTGTCCAAGTGTCCATCAGGACAAAGGGGTAGGTCCTCGTACTATGTTCTATTTACTTATAACTTCTCTAGTATTTGGACAAGTGTTTCGTAGAAATACAAGGTCTAAGTTTTGAGAAGTTATGGGTATAAGAATAAAGTAGAGAACCAGGTATCACAAGTATCGGGATTCTTCAAAGAGATCGAAGATGTAGATTCTTGTGATTGGTATTCAGATGATAGTGATGGTTTTGAGAAACGTGTTTCTCTTTCAGGTTACTCATAATTGGATGGATTCCTAAGTTGAGTAATGCTGATTAGCCTCTTTCCATTAAGTTGATATGCACTGGAGACAGCTGCATGATTTGAATCTGGTTCCAATTAAATTAAGTGCCAAAGTTTCTATATTGGATATAGAATGGATCATACCTTATAAGATGTTAAGGTACAAGGAGTTGTCCAGCTTATGCTTAAAACCAGACTCTGGATAACTCAGGGCACGTTTCTGTAATGGCTGTTTGTGGGTTGACCCTGGCTATGACGAGGGTTGATATTCTACCATTTGGAAGATCAATAGTGATATTGTTCTTGACTCGCCACAGTTTTAGTAAAATGGATCTTTTTCAGAAAACAGTAGTGGGAGTATGGTAGAACTGGAAGTGATTCCAGAACCGCGAACGATTACGGAAATTTAATAGGACCTATATATTCAATCAGGTTTGACATTCCAATAGCCACTCCGCAGATATGGTGGGTAACCTCAGACACCCGAGAGGTACTTCGGTAGCCTCAAGGACGGTGACAGGGATGTTCTTATCTACCCAGACTTGACACTACTGTTGTTCCAGGCTATGAGACCCGGTAGGAGGGTTGTCGTAGTCAGTGGGAGCAGCGGAAGTTTAGTGGGCAAGTAGCTTATGTCTATTTATAGACTTGAGCAGTTATAGCGGAGATAGATCATCAAATTTTGATGTGACAGTCATGGGTTTGACTTCAATCAGAATAGGGGATGGATCTGTTAAGAAGGTAGTAGGGTGTGATGTCATGGTATCTGGAAGACATACACAGAGTGGGAAGTAAAATTCCTATACTATGATCGGTTGTACTGTGGTCGTCACACAGGTGTTTCTCCAGACAGGATATGGATATAATATTTGACATTCTGGTTTCTGGATCTATGGTTTTAGATCTGGATTTGGGTAGTTTCCCAATGTGGGTACTTTGACAGATATTCTAATGGTTTTTAGAATAGTTGACTCCTAGCATGGTGATGAACCTGCAGGTGTTGGAGTCACCCTCTCTAAAGGTGTCATATAGACTAATGGGGAGAGGGAAGTGCATGATTGGCAGATCACTTGCTTAGGCAATTGAGTCAATCATGAAATGTCAAGTACCACACCAGATGTTGTTTTTGCACTAGATGTGATAAGTTTGTATTAATCCAATCCTGGAGAGACATAAGGAAGCAATTTTAGAACATAAGTACATGTTCTACGGATTTGATGACGGCAGCCTCCTTCGGGAGACGATCATCATTCCTGGCTTCAAAGGTGACATGGTTGACAGAGTGATTGTCAGAGTTACAGTTTTTCCCTCTGACGAAGAGGGACAGTATTATAGACAGGTGGTCCAAGAGCATACTGTGGGAGGCATGGTGCCGGATACTGATTAGGTTCAGTGATCG
This sequence comes from Agapanthus africanus, assembly GCA_030015575.1. Classification (NCBI taxonomy): domain Eukaryota; kingdom Viridiplantae; phylum Streptophyta; class Magnoliopsida; order Asparagales; family Amaryllidaceae; genus Agapanthus; species Agapanthus africanus. The sequence goes on along the minus strand of CM057342.1, from coordinate 452,131,732 downwards.
ATACAGTCTAAGAAGTTTGGATTTGGAGTTCATTTATGAACTAGGTCCCATCAGATTTCCAGACATATTCTAAGACAGGTATTACTCGATTCGGGAGATGGCTTTCTCCGCGAACTTGAGATTTAGAGAGATATAGAAAGAAACATTTAGGCGGATCCACTCACTGAGGCTATTTCTCGAACACAATAGTTTTACAAACGGGCTTTGTGAAACTGATTAGTAGAGGAGCTGGATGTTCGTTTTCACACGGGCTGTGAGTAGTCAACATCGCAATATTAGCCTTGAGTGCAAGTGGGAGATTGTTGGAGATAGTGCCCTCATAGTCAATTATTGGATCGCAGGTACGTGATTGCAATGATTGCGGAGGACCTATCCCGGTAGGACAGTCTTACTCGAGATGATAGTATGCTATCTGGTTTGCCTTTATCAGTCATGTACATGTTCAGGTGACTGATTGCATGTTACACTTTGATAGAGCCCTTAGGATCTTGCTTTACTACCAACTGTATGATGGCGATCATATACGTGAGAGTTGGGTAGTTTATATGCATATCCTTAATTGTGGTCCCTAGTCGTGGGAGTTTTGAGACAGGGCATCGATACTCCGGAGTAGACTAGTGTATACAGTCGAGACCCCAACGAGGGGCGGTGGCCGGTCTCATAAGCCACTGGTGTCAGTTGGATCACCTAAGATGTATACAGGTGCTCATTGGATTATGAGTACACCGGACAGGACTCGCCGGGAATCTGCTAGTTAGTACTATACCTATCGTCAGATAGCAGTTCCCTGGTGACATGTGTACAGGTTAATTCATCGACCTGAGGTCGTCATTTGTCTCGTGTGAGTTCCCACTGTGCTTTGATTTCTACCCTACAACGGCTCAAAGGAGTCGTGCAAACAGGTAGCTTTTGGGTACAGTCCCGAGCCATATGGAGGCACGTGAGCGGATCGGCAGGGGATTCGTCTCTCCCGGTATTGGGGGCGAGGTCGTGCTGTGTCTAGGAGAGCCATTACACATAGTCCATGGCCATGGCAGGAGATTTACTGGTAGGTACTCCAGTAGTATCTCAGGGTGTTATTGGGCTACACTCCGACACGACTTATACTGCTTCTGGGGGTCTGACGTTACTAGCCCCCTAGGCGGATATGCGATACTCATAGACGAACGGACCGGACTGTATATACATTGTCACTGTTAGGCTCAGTAGGGTTTCTGGATTAGTTCGCTCATCGGCCTCCCTTGAGTTGGCTCATCGGCCTCCCTTGAGGTCAGTCCATGGGCAGTCGTTACGCATAGCTAGTGCCGCTGACGGTTTGTGGTTAAACCCACTGCCAGGGTACTGACGAGTCATTAGAGTCCCCCACAGACAGTTTCCCAAGTTCGGGCGAAACGTTGTAGAGGCCGTATGGTTTTATGGCAGGGTTCGGAAAATGCACGTGCGTTTACGCACGTGTCAGTTTTCGGGCAGATGATACTGGTCGGTTTTGGTTTAAGCCGGATCCGAGTATTATATTGAGTAGGTATAATATCTTTGCCTCAGTTGCATTTGTATTCGGTCGTAATACAAATGCGGGTATATTTATACAGTTACGGGGTTATCCTGAAAGTCGTTTCAGGATCACTTTTGGAAGTTTCCAGTTTCCAGTTTTCTATCAGCCGTCTTTTAACATTCGGTTAAAGACGGATTTATCTTTTCTTGGATGAGAGTGACTCAGTGCTTCTAGAAGCTTCTAGATGGTGAGGTGGCTAAGTGACTCATCTTGACATTAATGGTTGCATTAATGACTTGATGAGGTGTTTTAGTGAGTCATGCTTTAGCTTTAATGATTCTTGTTTAGCTAAGGATATTTTGTGAGAAGCTTCATGTCTTATGGTCACCTCCCTCCTCCTACACTCACCCTCCTCATTCTATATGATGTGGCCGGCCACCCTTGAAGAGAGAGAGAGAGAGATTGATTTCATTTTTGGAGAGAAAAGACTATGGTTAAGGGTGCATGGAAATTTCATTACCTCTTTCATTTCCATCACCCGATAAAATGGCAACTTCATTAACCGATCGTCCACGGACTTGGACGAAGTGAGACAAAGTCATCTACTCATTCTCTACATCAATCTTGGTCGTCTCTTCTAGCAAACTTGACGACCGAGTTGCCTCGAGTCAGAGGCGGGAGCCCGTTTAAAGAATCGTCGTCGTGGTGCCACCTCGACGAGGATATCGGAGATCGACGAGATCGGAGCAGCCGCAACGGAGCGTGGGATGATGGTTAAAGAACGAAGGACTCGGATCGTTCGATATAACCTTTCTACACTCTTTACGGTTTGTTAGTTTAGCAATAATGGAAGATCCGGGTTAAAGTATACGATAGCGCCAGTTTAAAACTTTTTGTTCCGCATTTGGCGTCTGTAGACGGCCGGGGCGCTAGCATAGACTTACAATGATATGACCGGGTTATCGAATCAAGTGTTGATTCAATAAGTCGATACGATGGATGTTAGCCGGTTATATGAGATATGACCGGATTATTAAGTCAAGTGTTGATTTAATAATTAAGTGTATAATTGTATATTAGATATACTAATTTACATTTGCTAACACTTGTTCACTTTAGGGTTTTTCTCACATGTACACCACTTTAACTTGTATATGATATATGTTAAAATGTGTTATCATATTGTATCATGGTTGATGATACACATGACTTGTGTGTATGAGACATACACCATCCTAATTGTTATGATTGGGTTTAATGTTTAAAAGTAATTACAAAATTAGTGGGAAATTGGAAAATGCATGAAGCTTGTGGATGCATTGACTAAAGTCCACTAGATTTGTTTTTACTTTGGACTTTAACCTAACCATCACACAATTAGCTATGGTTATGGCTCTACAAGGGTTAGTATATGATACTCACTCACCATGGTTACCCTTCACACTTGATCATTATCCTCATTGCTTTTCTTTTGTTCATCATCTTCTTCTTCATTGAGCAAGAGAAAAAGCTTGCTAGGGTTTTGAAAAAAGTGAGAAAGATTATGAGAAATAAAATTCTAAAGAGAACCCACTTCCTATTTCTCCATCCTCTACTAGACTAGCACTTTAGTATAGGGTGTTTGCTTCACTAATTCTCAAGTTAGTGAAGTAGAAGCTTGAGTCGGAATTCCCTCGACGTAGATCATCGTCGGCCTCGGAGACTTCAAGTAAGGTCGCATCCTTTGCATCGTGAAGCCATGCAAGAGCCCGGGAGAACCTTGATCGCAGCGAAGGGACTTCAACAAGGAGCAAATGAAGTGGAGGACCGATCTACAAAGGTTGTATTTCGTATTCCCTTTAGAATAAAGTTGTTTACATGCTTTTAGATTAACCTAAACTCTAGTACAAGATCTTGCTTAGGGTTTTTAGTCACATAAATTTTTTTAAACGGACATGGTCGATGCCTTGTAGAGCCTTGTTAGTGTTCCTAGTAACCCTACAGTGGGTTTAACCATAAGCACGTCAGCGGCACTAGCTATACGTAATGGCTACCCAGGTATTGAACGAAAGGGAAGCCGACGAGCAAACTCATCCTGAAACCCTACTGAGCTTGACAGTGACATTATCCGTGCAGTCCGGTCAGTTCGTCTAAGAGTATCGCATATCGAGTCTAGGTGGTGGATAAAGTCAGACCACTAACAACGCGATATTTAGAGTCGGCATAATACTCATCCCCTCCTGAGAAACTATCGATCCTGGATCGGTAATCCTCGTCTACCATGGCCATGGATTTGTGGTGATGGTCACCCGTACACAACGCGACATCAACCCCCAATACTGGGAAAGACGAATCCCCGACGATCCGATCATTGCCTCCATGTGGTTCGGGACTGTACCCAACTAAAAGCTGTTTGCACGACTCCTTTGAGCCGTGGTAGGGTAGTAATCAAAGCACAGTGGGAACTCACACGAGATAAATGACGATCTCAGGTCGACAGACTAACCTGTATACATGTCACCTGGAAACTGCTATCTGACAATAGGTATAATACCAACTAGCAGGTTCTCGGCGAGTCCGTCCAGTGTACTCATAACCCAATGAGCACCTGTATACTATCTTAGGTGAACAAACTAACACTAATGGCTTGTGAGACCTGGCCACCGCCCCTCGTCGGGGTCTCGATCAGTATACACTAGTCTACACTGGAGTATCGATGCCCGGTCTCGATACTCCTACGACTAGGGACATTTAAGGATGTGCTTATAGACCCCAGCTCCCACATATATGATCGCCATCATAATGCTGGCAGTCAAGCAAGAATCCTATGGGCTTTATCAACATGATGATAAAGACAAACCAGATAGCATACAATCATCTTGAGTAAGACTGATTTATCGGTATAGGTCCTCACTCAATCATCATAATCATAAGTCCGCGATTATGATAATTGCCTTGAGGGCACTATAGCCAACAATGAGTACACCGGATGGACTAGCAGGGGTACTGCTAGTTGGTATTATGCCTATCGTCAGGTAGCAGTTCCAAGGTGACATGAGTACAGCTTAGTCCGTTGACTTGACACTGCTACTTCGCCTCAAGTGTGTTCCTACTGTTCTTTGATTGCTACCCTACCACGGCTCAAAGGAGTCGTGCAAACAGATAGTAGTTGGATGCAGTCCCGAAGCACTTGAAGGCAGTGGCGGTTAGATAGGATTCGTCTCTCCCGGTATTGGGGGTTGTTATCGCGCTGTGTTTAGGAGAGCCATTACACAAAGTCCTTGGCCAAGGCAAGTGAGATTTACTGGTAGCTATTCGAGTAGTTTCTCAAGGTGTTCTGGGCTACACCCCGACACGACTTATACCACTATTGGGGGTCTGACGTTTACCATCCCCCTAGGCCCGATATGTGATACTTATAGACGAACAAACCGGACTGTACGGAGATTGTCACGGATAGGCTTAGTAGGGTTTCAGGATGAGTTCGCCCGTCGGCCTCCCTTTCGCTCAATAGCTGGGTAGCCGTTATGTACAACTAGTGCCAATGACCTACTTGTGGTTAAACCCACTGCCAGCGTATTGACGAGTCTTTAGAGTCCCACAAAGAGGGTTTCCTTAGTTCGGGAGAAATGTTTTAGAGGCCGTATGGTTTTATGGAAGGGTTCGATCATATACATTCACTTGTGCATGGATCATGATCGGACGGATCATACTAGTGGGCTTTGGTTTAAACCAGATCCTAGTATTAGATTGTTGGATTATTTTCGTCTCGTAGTGTTCGTATTCAGTCGGAATACGGATGCGGGTATGTATATACAGATGAAGGGTAATCTTGTGATCCGTTACGAGTTTACTTTAGAAGTTTCCATTCTATTTTTGATTAAACATTTAGTTTAATGATTGATTATGTGGAAATTGTGAGTGCAAGTTTTGACCAAGAGCATTGAATGTGGCATGTGCATTTTTGGTGACTCATGGTGTGTTTTCTTGTGCCATGTCTATTTTCTTGATTGATTATTGTGTGCGATTAAGTGTGGAGAGAGGGAGGGCTGCCACTAGATGAAAAATATTGGTCTTGAGATTTTATTTGAGCTCTCACATTTTATCTCACACAATAAGCAAGCTCTTTTTCTTCACTAGCTTTTTTCTTGAGCTCACAACTTCCATCAATGGCTTCTTCTTCAACCTCCACTCCATCCCTCTCATGTATTGAGAATCCTAGAGTGTTATGAGATAAAGTAATCACACACTATCTCTACTTCATCTTGGAAACCATGGTTAGCAAACTAGTTGTTCGAGTTGCTTCGGTTTGAAGCGGGAGCCCGTATTAAGAATCCTCGAGGTGGATCGTCTTCGACGAGGGAGACCGGAGAGCGGACTTGTTCGGGGCAGCCAGCAAGGAGCTTGGCGCATAGATTGAAGACCGAAGGACACGGATCGATCGGTATAATCTCTAAACACTTTACAGTTAGCTAGTAAACGGTTAATGGCACGATCCGGGTAATTGGTTGTGGTAGCGCCAAGTTTGAAAAGTTTTTGTTCCGCATTTGGCCACAGATTGATAGCCGGGGCGCTGCCATAACCCAACAACATGAGTGGCTTCCATCAAGTTATCATGCAATGATAGTTGAATCCTGATTTCCACTGATTAGTAGGTGTTACTCCTCGGGTGATTTTAGATGATCCCGACTAAATTCTCTTTTTGGTTTTGGAGGAGAATTCGAGGAAACAGTGGGAGACATCCTGATTAGATAAAGTGATTAACTATTCCGATCTAAGTTAGAGTGCACGCTGGGTGTTTATTTTCTCTCTCTCTTTGGCAGCGACCATGGCCCGACCCTAAACTAAAACTCATGAACCAAGTTAAACCGAACCTTCTTAAAACACTTTGGCGTTTGATTGTCATAGTCGCATATATCATTGTCGCTCCTATATCACCTTTGCATTTCCCCATAACACTCTGTATCACTACGAAGATCCACATTTCTTGGATATATCCATCGTATAGTTGCATAGAACTCGAAGGAACTTGTTCCAGTTCGAGAATGGATTCTGGTTCTGGAGAAATAGAATAGGATTATTCTGTTGTCTTTTATCTTTACCTTCTCTCAGGTTGTGAGGGCTTCTAAGATTAGGAGAGGGTACACTTATTGTGCTTATTGGATAATCTTTTTCCAAACCATAGGCTGGTGCCTAAAGGTAGGGAAGGAAGAAAACCAATTAGCCTAAGTGTGGTATACAAAAGGTAACAAGTAAAGACAAATAGAGAGATTAGAAATAGGGCAAAGGAAAATGCGACTGCTATCATTTACGACGAAGCAGCGTATATCATCGTCATTCCTACTTCACCTTTGTATTTCTCCGGAACATTCCGTATCACTACGAAGATCCATATTTCTTGGATATGACCATCGTATAGTTACATACGAACTCGAAGGAACTTGTTCCAGTTCGAGGATGGTTTTCGGTTCAGGAGAAATCGAATAGGATTATTCAGGTTGTCTTTTATCTTTACCTTCTCTCAAGTTGTGAGGGCTCCTAGGATTAGGAGAGTACACCTATTACACTTATTGGATAGTCTTTTTCCAAACCATAAGTTGGTGCCTAAAGGTAGGGAAGGAAGAAAACCATTTAGCTTAAGGGTGGTGTACAGAAGGTAATATGTAAAGACATATAAAGGGATTGGAGAGATGGTATGGAAATATACAGTTACAGTCATGAATCATGATAGTGGAAGAGGCGTTACTAGAAATACCCGGATACCCCTTCGAAAAAATTTCATGTTTCAGTTTAACTGTGCGGTGTTAATTGAAAACTATTTTCCCAATTAGATCCTTACTCTAGGGTATGTATTTACCAGATTTGATTCTCACATCTGTATAGAGTTACAGATGATGAGTAGGAGTAGAATAATGCAAATTAGGTGATTATATCATCATTATATCGGAATTCTTTGTAATTGGTGATATTTGAGGAAATCACCTGGGTTTTACCTGACGACAAATATTTGGTTTTGAATATCTGTTGTTATGCACCAATTTCAAACTGATATATCTGTACGTTTATCTTATAAAGTGAGATATAACTTTTTGAAATTATGTCTATAACATTTACCTATATCAGTTGGTGATTAGGTAAGGTGTATTCAACAGCGGTGTAATTCTTCTTAACCATAGCACAGTTTTCAACTTACAACGCACAGGGTTTGAGTTATTAAACTCAGGAGACTTATACAAAGTATTGTATATTGACCGATGTCTATTAGGACAAAGGGGTTGGTACTCGTATTATATTCTGTTTACTTTTGACTTCTCTAGTTTTAGACAAGTATTTCGTTGAAATACAAGGTCCAAGTTTTGAGAAGTTATAGGTACAAGAATAAAGTAGAGAACCATATGTTGCAAAGTATCAGGATTCTTCAAGGTGATCGAAGATGTAGATATTTGTGCTAGGTATTCTGTTGTAAGTAATGGTTTTGAGAACTTTCTTCTCTTTCTGGTTACTCATATATGGATGCATTCCTTAATGAGTAATGTTGATTGGCCTCCTTCCATTTATTTGATATGCACTGGAGACAGCTGCATGATTTTTTAATCTGGTTCCAATTAAATCAGTGCCTTAGTTTCTATAGTGGATATAGAATGGATCATATCTTAAGGATGTTAAGGTATATGGAGTTGTCCGGCTTATGCTTAAAACCAGAATTCGGATAAACTGAAGGCACGTTTCAGTAATGGCAGTTTGTGGGTTATCCCAGGCATTGACGAGGGTTAACATTCTACCATCAGGAAGATCAATAGTTATATTGTTCCTAACTCGCTACCAATTTTAGTAAAATGGATTCTTTTTCAGAAAACATTAGTGGGAGTATGGTAGAACTGGAAGTTATTCCAGAACCACAAACGATTACTGAAAATTTAGTAGAACCTACAGATTTAATTGGTTTCGACGATCCATTAGCCACTCCGCAGATTTGGTAGGTAACCTCAGGCACCCGAGAGGTACTTCGGTCTTCTAAGAGACGGTGACAAAGAGGTTCTGTTTACCCAGACTTGCCATTGCTGTTGTTCTAGACTATAAGACCCGGCAGGAGGATGAGTATAACGTCATTCTAAACTAGCTTTAGAAGTGCACATGTATATAACTCTGCCAGAGGGTTGTTGTAGTCAGTGGGAGCAGCGGAAGCATAGAAGGCAAGTAGCTTATGCCTATTTATAGAATAAAACAGGTATAGCGGAGATAGATTATCTATTTTTGATGTGACAGTCAAAGAGTTTGACATCATCAGAATAAAAGATAGATCTTGTAAGAAGGTAGTAGGGAGTGATGTCCTGGTATTTGGATGATATGCACTTGATAGAAAGTGATCTTCCTATACTACGATCGGTTATATACTGTGGTTGTCACAAGGATTTTCTTCACAAAGGATATGGATAAAATATCAGGGATTCTGGTGAATAGATCTATGGTTTTAGATCTAGATTTAGGAAGTGTCCCAATTTGGGTACTTGACACTATTCTAAAGTGTTTTTGAATGGATGACCGCTGGCGTGGTGGTGTACCCACAGGTGATGGAATCACCCTCTCTAAAGAGATGTCTTTTAGACTGATGAGGAGAGGGATTTGCATGATTGGCATATCACTTGCTTGGGCAATTGAGTCAATAATGGGATGTCAAGTACAACACCAGATATTGCCTTTGCACTGGCTGCAATAAGCGTATATATTAATCCAATCCTGGAGAAACATTAGGAAGCAGTTATGAACATAAGTGGAAGTTCTTGGTATATGGTAACGACAGCCTCCTTCGGGAGGCGGTTATCATTTCAGGCTTCCAAGGTGACCTGGATGACAGAGTAACTATCAGAGTTATAGTTTTCCCTCTTTTGAGGGTAGTATGTTGGACAGGTGGTCCAAGCGGATACTGTGGAAGGCATGGCGCAGGATGCTGATTAAATTCAGTGGATGATACAGTCTAAGAAGTTTGTTGGATTTGGAGTTCAATTGTGAACTGGGTCCCATCAGATATCCAGACAAATTCTAAGACAGGTATTGCTCATTTCGGGAGATAGTCTTTCTCCGCGAAGTTGAGATATAGAAAGAAACATTGGAGCGGGTCCACTCACTGAGGCTATTTCTCGAACGCAATAGTTTAACAAACGTGCTTTGTGAGACTGATTAGTAGAGAAGTTGGGTGTTCGGTATCACATGGGCTGTGAGTATGCGACACCGCAATTATTAGCCTTACCTGCAAGTGGGAGATTGTTTGCTATAGTGCCCTCAAGGCAATTATTGTAATCACAGGCAGGTGATTATGATGATTGAGGGAGCACCTATACAGATAGAACAGTCTTACTGAAGATGATAGTATGCTATTTGGTTTGCTTTTATCATCGTGTACATGCTTTATGTGGTATTACAGATCACTATTACATGTTGATAGAGCCCATAGGATTCTTTCTTGACTACCCGTATTATGATGGCGATCATATACATAGGAGATGGGTGGTCTATAAGCACATCCTTAAATGTCCCTAGTCGAGGGAGTATCGAGACTGGACATTGATACTCCATAGTAGACTAGTGTGTACTTATCGAGACCCCGACGAGGGGCAGTGGCCAGTCTCACAAGCCATTGGTGTTAGTTTGTCACCTAAGATAATATACAGGTGCTCATTGGGTTATGAGTACACTGGACGGACTCGCCGGGAACCTGCTAGTTGGTATTATAGCTATTGTCAGATAGCAGTTCCCAGGTGACATGTGTACAGGTTAGTCTGTCAACCTGAGATCGTCATTTGTCTCGTGTGAGTTCCCACTGTGCTTTGATTACTACCCTACCAGGCTCAAAGGAGTCGTGCAAACAGGTTTTAGTTGGGTACAGTCCCGAGCTACATGGAGGCAGTGAGCGGATCGTCGGGTATTCGTCTTTCCTGGTATTGGGGGTTGATGTCGCGTTGTGCACGGGTGGCCATCACCAGAAATCCTTAGCCAAGGTAGTCGAGAGTTACTGATCTAGGATCAGTAGTTTCTCAGGTGGTGACAGGTTTCATACCGACACGAAATGTCGCGTTATTAGGGGTCTGACTTTATTCACCCTGATAGACGCGATATGTGATACGCTTAGACGAACGGATCGGACTGTATGGATATTGTCATGGACAGGCTCAGTAGGGGTAAGGATGAGTTTGCTCGTCGGCCTCCCTTTTGCTCAATACCTGGGTAGCCGTTACATACAGCTAGTACCGCTGACGTGCTTGTGGTTAAACCTGCTGCCAGCGTTTTGATGAGTCTTTAGAATCCCATACAGAGGGTTTCCCTGCTTCGGGCGAAACGATGTAGAGGGCGTATGGTTTTATAGCAGGGTTCGATTATATACGTGCACTTGTGCACGTATCATGATTCGGACAGATAATACTAGTGGGCTTTGGTTTAAGCCGGATTCTAGTATTATATTGTTGGATTATTTTCGTCTAATTATATTCCTATTTTGTCGGAATACGGATACGGGTATGTATATACGGATGAGGGGTATTCTTGTAATTTATTACAAGTTGCTTCTAGAAGATAACACCTCATTTTGTTTTAACCATTTATGGATAAATGGTTAATAAGGTGGAGGATGAGATGTGATTTGGATTTAAATGAAGCATGCTCTCTTGGTGACTCATGGGGTGAGTCATGTAGTGACTCATGGGGCACTATTAGTGTTGTGAGATATTTTGTGGACTTGAGATATTTTTCTAGCCTTGCTTCTTTTGGTATATAGCTCTCAACACTTAGCCATTTTTCATGACTTGCTATGTTTATTCCACACACTCTCTTATACTCAAGCCTTCTTCTTCTACCTCCACCCTATACTTATGACCTAGGATATCGTTGTGCATTTCGATTTCTATTTTGTGATATACTTTTATTCACTGAGTTGAAAACTCACCCCTATTGTGCCTCAGTTTCTTGCGAAAGATACCGCTCGGATCATCAGCGGATTACGACAAACTTCTTTTCGGTGATTGGTTTGGTAGGTGGGCTGCTGTTGTATCGTACCCACACTTGCATGTATATATTCTTTTGTATCTAGTTAACACTCCATCGACTTAGAACTTGTATATTGTGAACTTAGAAGCGGCACTTAGAGTTTGTGTGTTTGTGGGCGTCGCACTCATTGAAGTCGACCTTTTTAGTCTTGTGGTAACTGTTTCGCTTTTCTTTTCTTCGCCATTGGACGTCGTATGCTATCTATCTGTGTGGTTGCTTCGCCATTTGGGCATGGAAGCTAGCTCCCATTAGAATGCTTTTTATATTATTATGCTTGTGTCGAGTTTTATTCAAAATTTACAAAGGTGGTGCTGCCGATTTTTTTAAAACGTCGTAGATGCTTTTCAAACATACTTGTTTAGACTTAAATGTTCATTTTAAACTGATTCCATCTAATGACTATTTTCAACTTCACCTCCAATATTTCCATAAAAAGGTTTAGATTCCGGGTTTTGGCTGACTTGGATCGTGTCGACGTCTTTAGATGTCACGAGATGTAAGTGACGGTCACGTACCACTTTCGGGTCATGACATCATCATTATCACATACATATCACCATCATTATCTCAGACGCACACACAAACACATACACGTACACAAAAATACACACAAATCATCATCATCATTATCACACACACACACACACTATTCATTTATGCCATGTTCATACCCTTAAATAAGGGCAGATAAAAGTCTTGTTACAAGATTTTCAAAATGCAAATAAACTATTCCTCTGCATCATCTGCATTTTTTTTAAATCAAGGAAATGAAATGCATTTTATTTCTAATTGAATCTCTGAAGAAAGATTCATTTTACAAAGATTTAACAAATAATTTAGCTTCTCACTACCTAGCACACTTCCTCTCTACCAAAAATCTGGACCAGCATAATATTCATTTTACAGATATTCCTGTCAGGATGATAAGAGGTTTTGAACAGAACAAAGTTTTTATTTCAACGATAGGAAGCCGAAAGATACACATACAGATCATTTCAATGATATTCCATAATTATACTTCTTTCACCAGATAATGAAGTTGGCATTGCAAAAAATTCAAAGATCCATGGCTCTTAGAATGGCAAAAATGTTAGAAACTAACACTAACTGTTTCAATCAAAATAGGATTAATTTAATGCATAAAAGGTGTAAAGTCTAAAGGAAGATTTCTACAAATGGAGCATTCTTATTATAAAGATACTTTTCATAATTGAATTCCTTTGGGTTTTTACAATCTCACAGCAAAATACCTATGTTGGTACTTTTCTCATGGAATAACGATCACATGCTTAACATTAATTGTTGAAAGAATACACTTTATTCATTATATTGAAGCAATTCTTTATGGCCTTTTTAGCACCTGAATATACCCGATAATTTTCTTCTTTTTTATAATTTTTCCTTTTCCCCCGTGAAATGCCTAGTGCATCAGTAAGTTCTAGTTTTTCATAATTGCACTTCCGCAAATATACAACGATGGTCATTCTTTGAATATTATCTTTCATAATGCATTGTCCTTTGCGCCGCCTTCCTCATAGAAGCCGCCGAGCTGACCCCGAAGGCCGAACATTTTCTATAAATCTCAAGATAAATTGTGGAATCCCTTGATAAAATTCCATAACAACATACATCCCACTTATACATTGTAAATGAAATGTCAAGGTGACCGCGGGCATAATATTTTTAAGTATTCACACCGTAGCTCTATTGAATTTCATGCTTAGCGAAGCTGGCAGTAAGCTTTCCAATGCAGTTCTAGGTTATACACATCCTATCGTGATTAAACACTGGCCTAAGGTGCTCTCAAAATTTCAAACAACATAGCAACTGAATGGATTGTTCCGTATTCCACAATCTCTTCGTGTTGAGAGTAACTAATCAGAATTTAGATGTTAGATAATTGATGAGATATATGAAGTAAGACAACCAACATAAAACTAAACAATGCAACGGCTTTTCGTAATCCAAGTCGTCGTCGACATGAAATTACAATAAAATTGTGAGCTTTCGCCCGCCACGATAAATTAAAATCATCTATACGCACATGCTGGCTGTTTCCAATATAGAAGCAAATAAATCAAAAAGTTCGGCCACAAAACTAGTATCCCCATGCCCTATGATCAATTTCTGATTATATAGCAATGAATTAGCTTGAAAAGAATTAATTTTTATTAGTACATCCCTAGAATCAAAACCTAATTACACGATTGTGACTCCAAAACTAATTAAACTACGATTAACACGATTAAAAACACTAAAATTAACAAAACGTTGTATCGAAGAAAAATACAATACATTTTGCTTATTCTAGAGTTATGAGAATGGCCAAACCCCAACCCTCACCCTAGAGAAAGAAAGGGGAAGAGAGAGAGAGAGAGAGAAAGAGAGAGAGAGAGGAGAGACTTTGATGGAAATTGATAGGAATGGTTGCGGGTCTACGCGATGGAGGTGGATCGAGGAGGAGATCGGCAGTGGAGGGCTTTGGAGGAGGTCGGCTTTAGAGGACCGGAGAAGGTTGAAGGGCACGCTGGAGGTCGGCGACCGAGGAGGAAGCGGTCAGAGAAGAAGGCTTTGGAGGAGGAGGCCCGGAAGGAGGAGGAGGAGGATGCACAGTGGCGATGGAGGAAGGAGGGCGCGGTGACGATGGAGGTGGAGGCACTGGAGATCGGAGAGGAGGAGCTAAGGCGGGGGGGAAATTAGGGGGAAATGTGTTTTAGGGATTAAGGTGGGAACGGGGAAGGGGGAAATTTGGTTTTTTCTTTTTTTTTTTTAATCACCGACTTTATTCATATGGTGCAAACCGTAGGGGATTCTCTTGTACCACCGTAGTGGCAAAAGCAGATGTTAGATTTTTACATTTTTTTAATTTTATATGCCCCCACCATAGGGGAAACTTAAAATTGCCCCTACAGGTATCCCCATCCGTAGGGGCAACCCACCTTTGTAGTAATGAATAAAACAACGGGTGCTATTATAGCATAATTCTATATAACCTCTTGCAATCGAACAAGAGGTATGTGGGTAAAATTGTACTTGCATGAGATCACAGATTATTATTCAAAAAAGACCGAAAAATCTACATTACAAGAAGGGCTGAGGTGCATATGTAGTTTTTTTTCTTTTGGTAGAAGACCAATTAATTGCCTGCGGAAACCATTTTAATCTTTATGTTGAGAGGATCAAGAGTGTCACACCTCTTTACCCTTTTTTGCCGGTTCCTGTAAAATAGATTTAAGATATAATATTCTATATTATAGGGTAATGATCCAGTGAGACGATTTCTTATGTGAAACAAATGAGACGCACTTTATAACACCCTACCCCCGATGTATTTCACCGATCCAGACCATTCACCATGATCTGCATGTCACGCATACCCTACATATCAATTTTCATGAGATTTCTATACCTCTAGTATGCAAGATCGATGATATCATTTTTCAGACTAATGAGAGACGTTCATTTTTAGTTCACTTGATCACATGCGCTAGAGGTGTAGGATGAAAGTGTACGCTAGCACCAGCAAGGGGTCCAAGAGACATCAAGCATGCCAAATTCAAATTTTTTTATTGGTGCTAAGCTAGACTATTCAAGATCTTTAGCTAGGTGATTAGGGTTTAATGTTTGATATCAATAAACTATGAGAAGTGAAAGAGGTTATACCCTTGTAGATAGTGTCCTTCGCTTCTAAAGCTCCGAGTTGAAGTCCACGCGACTCTACTAGGCTCCTCTTCGAGTTGAACGAACCTCCTTCGTGATCTTCGTGTCATAAACGATCCACACGAAGTCCCTCTAGCTCAAGCTACCTCTACACTAAACTCCTTTATGTTAGTTGTATGTATGCCCTAGAGGCCAGTGTTGTACAGATGATGTATATTATATTGGATGCTTGGACATATATAGAGATGACTTTCTTGCTCGATATGATAGTATGCTATCGGTTACTCTTTATCTTAACATGTACACTTGTCTCTTTAAACTGTCTTATAGTTACATGTTGGTAAAGCCCTTAGGATGTGTACTTGACTGCCTGGACTATGATGCAGATCATACTAGTGGGGACATGGTAGTCCATAAGTACATCCTTCAAGGTCCCTAGTCGTGGGTGTATCGAGACAGGGTATCGATATACCAGTGTAGACTAGCGTATACGCTTCTCGACCCATGAGATAGGTGATGGATGATCCCATATCCATTGGTGTTTGACATCAGAGATGGTATACGGGTGCTCAGTGGAGACTGGGTACACTGGACGGACTCGCCGAGAACTCCCAGATGGTATTATACCTCACGTCAGATGGCAGTTCTCAAGTGACACTTGTACAGGTTAGTCTGTAGACCCGAGATCGTCATAGAGTCTTGTGTGATTCCCACTGTGCTTTGATCTCCACCTTACCACGTCCATGAGGGCGTGCAAAACGGTGGTCTTTGGGTACAGTCCCGAGTCACATGGAGGCAATGAGCGATAGGAGGGGTTTCGTCTCTCCCGGTATTGGGGGTTGATGTTGCGCTGTGCTCGATTGGCCGTAACAGGGAAGTCCCTGGCCAGGGCTGATCAGAGATTTGCTGGTAAGTGTTACTAGTAGTTTCTCGACCCGTTATGAGCCTCACATCGGCATGACTTATCGGTTATTGGGGTCTGACGTTTACCACCCCTAGACTTAATATGCGACATATCAGACGAACAGACCGGACTGTACGGTAAGTGTTACTGGTTGGATTCACAGGAGTGTGAGCGGGCTAGCTCGTCGATCTTCTGATCGCTCAATACCCGGATGGCCGTTACGTTTAGCAGACCGCTTGCGGCTTGTGGGTGCTTGATATGATCATCATCTGCTACCGGCGTATTGACGAGTCTTTAGAGTCCTACACAGAGGTTTCCTGGCTCAAGCGAAACGAAATAGGAGCGCATATGAGATATGTGCAGGACCGAGAATAATACGTGTATGTGATACCGCATTTCATTCTCGCGATATATGTTTCGATTGGTTATATTCGATATGACCTAGTTATCGAATCATTGATTCGATAAATCGATACATTGGATTCTAGTTGGTTATGTGCGACATGACCGGATCATTGAATCAAATGTTGATTTAATGATTTAATGTATAATTATATATTTGATATATTGCATTGCATTAACTAGTATTGGTTCACTTTATATGGATTTTCTCACTTGATATGCAAGAAGTATATGTGATATACTTTTGTGCACATATTTGTATCATGTTTGATGATACTTGATCCTTTAGTTAAGTGTATAGAATTAAACCATGATTAATTTGATAATTAGGGTTTTGCATATCCATTTATTTATTTATTTGTTTGTTTATTTATTTGGAAAGGATAAAGATGAGAATGGTGGCTTTCTTTGTTTCTTATTGAAGCTTCATGAAGCTTTGACTTCTTAACCATTCTTGTCTTCATGCTTAACCCTAACCCATCTAAGTTACCATGGTTTATTCTCTACACTCAACTATGGTTAGCTTATGATAAGTATTGATTTATTTTTCATTTTATTTCAACACTTATCATATTCTTTCTTCTTCTTCATCTTCATCTTCAAGAAAAAAGCTTGATGCCATATACGCTTCTCGACCCATGAGATAGGTGATGGATGATCCCATATCCATTGGTGTTTGACATCAGAGATGGTATACGGGTGCTCAGTGGAGACTGGGTACACTGGACGGACTCGCCGAGAACTCCCAGATGGTATTATACCTCACGTCAGATGGCAGTTCTCAAGTGACACTTGTACAGGTTAGTCTGTAGACCCGAGATCGTCATAGAGTCTTGTGTGATTCCCACTGTGCTTTGATCTCCACCTTACCACGTCCATGAGGGCGTGCAAAACGGTGGTCTTTAGGTACAGTCCCGAGTCACATGGAGGCAATGAGCGATAGGAGGGGTTTCGTCTCTCCCGGTATTAGGGGTTGATGTTGCGCTGTGCTCGATTGGCCGTAACAGGGAAGTCCCTGGCCAGGGCTGATCAGAGATTTGCTGGTAAGTGTTACCAGTAGTTTCTCGACCCGTTATGAGCCTCACATCGGCACGACTTATCGGTTATTGGGGTCTGACGTTTACCACCCTTAGACTTGATATGCGACATATCAGACGAACAGACCGGACTGTACGGTAAGTGTTACTGGTTGGATTCACAGGAGTGTGAGCGGGCTAGCTCGTCGATCTTCTGATCGCTCAATACCCGGATGGCCGTTACGTTTAGCAGACCGCTTGCGGCTTGTGGGTGCTTGATATGATCATCATCTGCTACCGGCGTATTGACGAGTCTTTAGAGTCCTACACAGAGGTTTCCTGGCTCAAGCGAAACGAAATAGGAGCGCATATGAGATATGTGCAGGACCGAGAATAATGCGTGTATGTGATACCGCATTTCATTCTCGCGATATATGTTTCGATTGGTTATATTCGATATGACCTAGTTATCGAATCATTGATTCGATAAATCGATACATTGGATTCTAGTCGGTTATGTGCGACATGACCGGATCATTGAATCAAATGTTGATTTGATGATTTAATGTATAATTATATATTTGATATATTGCATTGCATTAACTAGTATTGGTTCACTTTATATGGATTTTCTCACTTGATGTGCAAGAAGTATATGTGATATACTTTTGTGCACATATTTGTATCATGTTTGATGATACTTGATCCTTTAGTTAAGTGTATAGAATTAAACCATGATTAATTTGATAATTAGGGTTTTGCATATCCATTTATTTATTTATTTGTTTGTTTATTTATTTGGAAAGGATAAAGATGAGAATGGTGGCTTTCTTTGTTTCTTATTGAAGCTTCATGAAGCTTTGACTTCTTAACCATTCTTGTCTTCATGCTTAACCCTAACCCATCTAAGTTACCATGGTTTATTCTCTACACTCAACTATGGTTAGCTTATGATAAGTATTGATTTATTTTTCATTTTATTTCAACACTTATCATATTCTTTCTTCTTCTTCATCTTCATCTTCAAGAAAAAAGCTTGATGCCATCAATGGCAACTTGAGCTAAAGTGAGAGAAATCCAATTCTAAAGTGAACCCACCTCCTATTTCTTCACCCTCTACCTCTTGCCAAGTTGTTTTGGGTGTTTTCTTCATAAGTTTCACAACTTTGTGAAGTCGGAGCTTGAACTTGTGATGCCTCGACGTAGATCGTCTTTGACACGAAGCCGACGACCTAGCTCGCCCGTTTCTCCGATGAAGCCGACGAATGAGTTCGGGATTCATGATGGACAGCGAGAGGACACCCACGTGGAGCTAAGGAAGTGGATAACCGGATCTACAAAGGTTGTAGCTCTCTTCCTTTAGTTAAAGTGTTAACTAGATTCGTATTTCGCCTAGAAATCTAGCCGACGATCCGTATTAGGGTTTCTCGGCACCCATAAAATTTAAAATTGGCATGGTTGATGCCTTGTGAGACCTCTATAGTGTGCCTAGGAACCCTAGGCGAAGTCTAGACGGAGTTTGAAGTCCGAACGAACCCGAAACCCTAACCCGATAATGCTCTCTGGACTTTTTCCAAATTTGTGGTTTTTTGTCAATTAAAAATGCTAAAAAATTCAGCAATGAAATCTAAGAATTACGGTGCAAAAAGTTTCCAATGAACAGTACTTTGTGCGGCGGAACCGCGGCAGAAGCCAAGCTTCTGCGGCGGTTCCGCGGCTCTTTGGTGACGTCAGCCCTAAATGTTTGCACAGTAATTCCTGATTAATTATTCTGAATTTTCTGGGAATTTTTAAATTGGCTCTTAAGTTGAGTGTTCTGGGGTTAAATTGGGAAACGATGTTTCGATCGGATTATCGAACCTTGTCTAAGTGTTTTTCCGGATATTTTTTTGATATGTTAAAAAGTTCGACCGGATATAAATACCCAACTTTTCATCTGCCGGAAAATATCCAAGTGTTGGATTTTTGCATGGTTTAAGGACGTTCTAAGTAGTGCAAGTAACGCGATGGTCCCTCTAGAAGACAACAAACCTTAACTCGATTATATGACCGTCTTGAACTGCCCTTTGAACCTTCGGGTTTGGGACAGTACGGCGTGCCATATGTGAGGCGTTGGCTTGACCCTTCTACGGCTGGACCGTTGTGTAGGGTTCCTAGGCACTCTTGTGAAGGTTCTAAAGGCATCAAACATGCCCGGATAAAATTTTAGACGTGCCGAACAACCCAAAGCCGGGATCTTTGCTAGATTATTAGGGTTTAACATGCATTAAGATAACATTTATCTAAGTGTGAGGGATTACAACCTTTGTAGTCCGCTCCTTCACTTCACAAGCTCCGAGTAGAAGTCCCTTTGCCGCGATCCACGATCTCCCGGACTCATGAGAGGCTCCACGACTCGAACGATCCATTCTAGCTTGTCGTATTCCAAATCTCCGATGATCTACCTTGAAGTTGCTTCGACTCAAGCTTTCTCACTCAAAAGAGAAGAACACACTAATCCCATGGGCTAGATGAGATGAGGATGAGAGAGTAGAGATTTTGCTTTCTTTTTAAATCATTTTCTCAATTTTTATCATCACTTTAGGATTTTCAAGAGAGAAGAAGAAGCTAATGGAAAATATAATCCTTAGATAAATCCTTTTGTGATGAATAGAATATAAACCATATGATTGAATTATTAACCATGGTCAAGGATGAGTGGATGAGAATGAGTAGAGAATAAACTAGGGTTAGGGTTTGGTGGAGTTAAGAATGTGTCATCAACAAATATCTTAACCATGACAAAAGAATAAAGCTTCTAGAATGAACTTGAAGCATCCAACCCTAATCAAACCTTAACCTCAATTAATCATCCTTAAACATGTTTAACAATTAATCATATCATGTCACAATAATATATATCACATATATATTATATATTTGCAACAAAAGAAAATAATACAATTAACATATATCGCATATATATCAATGTATCATCCACTGAGAAAATGAAATAATAAAGTGAGCAAATATTAGATAATGTAATAATATATCATATATATATTATTATACATTAAATCATCGAATCAACACATGATCCGACGATCCGGCTATATCGAATATAACCGACTAATATATCATGTACCGATTCATCGAATCAACACTTGATCCGATGACCCGGTTCATATCCATGTATCGCGAGAATATAATACGGTATCCCATATCGCATTATTCACGCTCCTGCGCATATCACATATGCGCCACTACTCCGTTTCGCCTGAGCCAAGAAACCTCTGTGTAGGACTCTAAAGAATCGTCAATACGCCGGTAGCAGGTGATGATCATATCAAACACCCACAAGCTGCAAGCGGTCAGCTAAACGTAACAGCCATCCAGGTATTGAGCGATCAGAAGATCAACAAGCTAGCCTATGCGTTTTCCTGTGAATCCGATCAGTAACACTCCCGCACAGTCCGGTCTGTTCGTCTGATATGTCGCATATCAAGTCTAGGGGTGGTATACGTCAGACCCTAGTAACCGATAAGTCGTGTCGATGTATGGCTCATAACAGGTCGAGAAACTACTGGTAACACTTACCAGTAAATCTCTATATCAGCCCTGGCCAGGGACTTCCAGTTATAGCCAATCGAACACAGCACAACATCAACTCCCTATACCGGGAGAGACGAATCCCCTCCTACCGCTCATTGCCTCCATGTGATTCGGGACTGTACCCAAAAGCCACCGTTTTGCACGCCCTCTTGGACGTGGTAAGGTGGAAATCAAAGCACAGTGGGAATCATACAAGACTCTATGACGATCTCGGGTCTACAGACTACCCTGTACCAGTGTCACCGGAGAACTGCCATCTGACGTGTGGTATAGCACCATCTGGGAGTTCTCGGCGAGTCCGTCCAGTGTACCCAGTCTCCACTGAGCACCCGTACACCATCTCTGATGTCTAACACCGATGGATATGGGATCATCCATCGCCCATCATATGGGTCAAGATGCGTATACGCTAGTCTACTCTGGTGTATCGATGCCCTGTCTCGATATACCCTCGACTAGGAACAGTTATAGGATGTACTCATCGACTACCGCGGCCCCACTAGTATGATCTCATCATAGTCCCAGTAGTCGAGTACAGATCCTAAGGGCTTTATCAACATGTGAGAGTAAAAAAGTAAACCAATACAAGTCAACATGTTAAGATAAAGTGAAACCAAATAGCATACTATCATGACGAGCAAGAAAGTCATCTCTATATATAACCAAGCATCCATTATAATATACATCATATGTACAACAATGGCCTCTAGGGCATATACATAACTAACAATCTCCCACTTGCACTAAGGCCAGCTGCTGTAGTATCTCATACCTAGCATCCCGAATAATCTCTCAAACTGTATCTGGGGAATAGCCTTCGTGAATGGATCCGCAGTGTTGTCCTTCGTATCTACTCTCCTGACCTCGATCTCCCGGCGATCAACTATCTCCCTGATCAGGTGATACCGCCTCAGAATATGTCTGGACTTTTGATGGGACCTGGGTTCCTTGGCTAAAGCCACAGCTCCATTGTTATCGCAATACAGAGGTATTGGATGCTCAATGGATGGAACCACACCAAGTTCACAAATGAACTTCTTGATCCAGACAGCCTCTTTGGCAGCATCGTTGGCAGCGATGTATTCAGCCTCCATCGTTGAGTCTGCAACGGTATCCTGTTTGGAACTCTTCCAACATACCGCCCCTCCATTGAGGGTAAAGACAAAACCCGAATGCGACTTAGAGTCGTCCTTATCACTTGGAAGCTGGAATCGGTAAAGGACTCCACCTGGAGTTCTCCGTTACCATACACCAAGAACATCTCTTTAGTCCTTCGCAAGTACTTGAGAATGTTCTTCACAGCTGTCCAGTGACTCTCTCCAGGATCTGCTTGATACCGACTCACTACACTTAGTGAGTATGCTACATCGGGTCTGGTACATAGCATCGCATACATGATAGAGCCTACAGCTGAAGCATAGGGTATCCCTTGCATGCGAGCTCTCTCCAAATCAGTCTTGGGAGACATCTCTTTGGAGAGAGTGAGTCCAGAGATCGTGGGTTGGTTCCCACGCTTGGATTCTTCCATACTAAACCTCTTTAGTATGGTGTCAATGTACCTGGATTGGGACAATCCCAGTATCCGTTTAGATCTATCTCTATAGATCATGATTCCCAATATGCAGGAGGCATCACCTAGATCTTTCATTGAGAATCTCTGTGATAAGAAGAGCTTGACTGATTGCAGCATAGGAATATCATTTCCTATCAAGAGTATGTCATCCACGTACAATACGAGGAAGACAACCTTACCCTCTGCTACCTACTTATAGATACAAGGTTCATCTATATTTTTGATGAAGTCAAACTCTTTGACTACAACATCAAAACAGATGTTCCAACTCCGCGATGCTTGCTTTAACCCATAAATGGATTTAAGCAGCTTGCACACCTTTCCGCTGCTCCCACTATCTACGAAGCCCTCTGGCTGAGTCATGTACACGCTCTCTTCTAAATCACCATTTAGAAAGGCGGTCTTAACATCCATTTGCCAGATTTCGTAGTCATGGTATGCAGCAATGGCAAGTAAGATCCGGATGGACTTAAGCATAGCCACTGGAGAAAAGGTTTCGTCATAGTCCACACCTGGTCGTTGACGAAATCCCTTTGCTACAAGTCTAGCTTTGAAAGTCTCAACTTTTCCATCTACACCAAATTTCTTTTTAAAGATCCACTTGCTCCCAATGGGTTTTACCCCTTCAGGAGCATTTTCCAAAGTCCATACTTTGTTGGTGTACATGGATTCCATCTCAGATCGCATTGCATCCAGCCATTTCACAGAGTCACCACTCGTGATGGCCTGCTCGAAACTAGTCGGGTCATCATCATCCATGATGCAATCCTCGCTTCCACCATCAATGAGAAAACCGTAGTATCTCTCAGGTGGACGAGAAACCCTACTAGATCGGCGGAGAGGCTGGGGTTCGTCGGCTACTACTGAATCCTCTGGTTCCACTAAATCTTCAGTTGTAATTTGTGTTTCTGGAACCTCTTCCAGCTCTACCTCTTTGCCACTAATTTCTTTTTCAAGAAATTCCTTTTCTAAAAAGGTGGCATATTGAGAAACAAACACTTTTTGTTCCTCAGCGTGATAGAAAATATATCCTTGAGAATTCTTTGGATATCCTACAAACTTACAAAGAACTGATCGTGCCTCGAGTTTGTCCGGATTTTGTCTTTTTACATAGGCCGGACAACCCCATATCTTAAACCGTTTAAAATATGGTCTCATTCCCCTCCATATCTCATATGGGGTTGTAGGCACTGATTTAGACGGAACTTGATTCAATATGTATGCTGCTGTCTCAAGTGCATACCCCCAAAAGGAAATAGGTAACTCAGTTGTACTCATCATAGAGCGCACCATATCTAATAGGGTGCGATTCCTCCGCTCCGATACACCGTTGTGCTGTGGTGTATAAGGAGGAGTAAGCTGAGAGAGAATCCCATTCTCTTTTAGATAATCTAGGAACTCATTGCTTAAGTATTCACCTCCTCGATCAGATCGAAGAATCTTAATACTTTTGCCCGTTTGATTCTCTACTTCGTGCTTATATTCTCTGAATTTCTCAAAAGCCTCAGACTTGTGTTTCAACAAGAACACATGTCCGTATCTAGAGAGATCGTCAGTGAATGTAATGAAGTAGGAAGAACCGTTCCTGGCATGCGTAGACATGGGACCGCATACATCACTATGTATTAGTCCTAAGAGTTCAGTAACTCTTTCTCCGTGTCCACTAAACGGAGCTTTGGTCATTTTTCCTTTGAGACATGAATGGCAAGTATCATAAGATGATAATTCGAACGGATTCAAATAACCATTTTTATGTAACTTAGCCAGTCGTGTCGCATTGATATGACCAAGTCTACAATGCCACAAGAAGGATTCGTTCATGTCTGAACTTTTCCTCTTGTGTGTGTTTTGGATATTTAGGACTGTATTCTGATTTAGAATGAATATGCCATTATGTAACGAGCCTGATGCAATCAACTTTTGATCTAGGAATATGTTCATAACATTATCCTGTACTACAAAATTATATCCCTCTTTACTCAATAAAGAAACTGATATAATGTTGCACATCATGTTCGGTATATAATAGCACTCATTTAGAATCAGTGTATTACAACTTGGCAATACAAGGTGATATTCGCCAACTGCTTTGGCTACAATACTTGCACCGTTCCCTACTTGAACGGAATGATCACCTTTTCCCAGTTCTCTACCTTTACGTAGCCCATGTAACTGTTTACATATGTGGGATCCTGATCCGGTATCTAATACCCAGGACGTAGGGTGAACTGAGAAACAGTTTTCAATAACTAACACACCCGAAGAAGATGCATCAACATGCATGTTCTTTTGGGCGGCGTGAGAATCCAGATATTCTCCTGTTTCCTGTTCAGTCTTATAACTCTTATAAGAAAGAACGGGTCCAACATTCCCTTGCTCAGTACAATAATTAGGTTTAGTCAATACATTCATATTATTATCTTGATTATGGCCTGAAATGGTCGCTACCTGGAGAGAGAGAGAAGAAAACACTTTAGCGTATGCTCTTGCAAGATTAGATTGGTTATTATCTTATCTAATCAGGATGTCTCCCACTGTTTTTATCAAATCTACCTTAAAACCCTAAAAGGTAAGATTAGCCGGGATTAATTACACCCTACAATTTCGTCAATCTTTCGGCCAGATCAGTGTCGGTACTTTGAGGGAGGTTCCCCGTGCTCTCGCACGGACCTAATTAAAGTAAACCTCGTTTTCCCAGAGGCGTAACCTCGTTAACACTTTTCTAGACACCTACTTGAATGACTAATTGTCCTGTGTAAAACTCTCCCAGGAGTAACTCTTACTCGCAGTGGGTATCGGGATCCAACTATCTCATAGGAGGTATGCAATCTCATTGCAAATTTCAACACTTGAAATTCCCGATAATGCTTTTACCCCTAGCAACTCATGACCTTAACATGGTCAACAAATCATAAGTGCTAGCCAAGTTCAACCCGTCATTTCCCGATTGAATTAAACCCACCCGTACGACCCTTAACATGGTCAACAAAGTCGTACGAATACCCTAATCCAATCACATCTCATGTTTTAGCAGATAAGTATTAATTAGCTACCGTACACTACGCCTTAACATGGTCAACAAACGCAGCACGAATACTAAGAAGTACTTATCTGAAATGACGGAGGGCTACGCAGGTTTTTCAGAAAACCCTGAGCGTAATGAACTTGATATCGTCGTAGAATCGAGTGAAGTTTTGAAAAGGAGTGTTTTTGAGGCTTTTCTTAGTTTCGCTAAAGGGGTCACTCCCGGTGAAGGGATCGTCGGCCCTTTCCTCATCGAATAAGGTGCAGGATATATCATATATACCGCTGTGCAAAGCAAAACACTAAAAGCAATCAAAAGACAAACCGCGTTTTGTAGCATCTGCCAGTTTTGCTAAAGGAGTCACTCCCGGTGAAGGGATCTCGGTCCTTTCCTCATCGAATAAGGTGCAGGATATATCATATATATCACTGTGCAAAGCAAAACTGTAGCTACCCCTTTTTATAAAGTTTTGATTCTATAACATCTTTAGGTTTCTTTTCTTTTATTAATCTCATTAATAAAAATCCCATCAGCTTATGCTTCCTAAGCATCACAGAAGAAACGAAAGCAGTAATATTTATATATCAGCATATATATATAGTATAAGCATTCGTCTTAGGCAGTAATATGATCTCATCACAGAACATTGCAGCAGAAGAACATATATGAAATATTGGATATACTAGGACGTCCGTGTTTTCAATACGAGCCTGTATAAAACACGGATTCCACGGTCGCGACGAATAGCCAAACCCACATCCCAAGACCCCTACGAGAGCGGCAAGTAACACTGCCAATTCTAGGGTTAGGAGACCCGGTCTCGACTCCTCGAGATGGCCTCCCACTGGACCCTAGAACCCGGTTACTTGTGCTCTCCTCCTTGGGTCTACCTAATGCGGAAAAGTAAATAATATACACTGGTGACATCAACCGCAACCAGGAAGGGCCCCAAATAAAAGAATATTACATTACATATGAATTTTACATGAATGAAAATAAAAACCCTCATCTCACATAAAACCCCCGGCTATTCAGAACGCGACGATCCAATATAACATATCACAGCAACACATAATATCTCATATCATCAACGTAAGTAAATATGCGCATCCCAATTGTCGTTGAATCATATAGCAACGAAACCAGCGATCTCACATATTACACTTACGGTCACAGAAAAGAAAGTGTAAAACTACAATATTTGGAATCCACAATCACTTTAGACATCGTAAATCCGAAATATCACATACTCCGCATTTCATGCCTAACTCTATGAATTCCACATATTGTATCACATTCCAGATAAATCGACAGTATTAAACTTTCCGAACAGATAATCAAACACCCAAAATTTCCCAAACTGCTCAACACTTGAGCGGAGTTCAAATAATCCCAGAATATGTCACAGTACCGGTGATCCAGCCGTAGAAGGGTCAAGCCAACGCCTCACATGTGGCACGCCGTACTGCCCCAAACCCGAAGGTTCAAAAGGCAGTTCAAGACGGTCACATAATCGAGTTAAGGTTTGTTGTCTTCTAGAGGGTCCACCTCTTAACTTGTACAATTTTCCGAAAGATTTAAACCCGAATAAATTTCAACACTTGAAAATTTGCCGTACCGGGAAACAGTAAGTTAATGATATCCGTTCAAATAGTTTAACAGTTTCTAAATATCCGGAAAAAATACGAATTTAAAATTTCCGATCGAGTCTACTATTACAAAACAAACCCCAGAATTTTAAACACCTGGAACAGATTAAAAATACCCAGAATAGTCAGCAAGTACCTACGGTCAATACCATGAAGCCACGTGTCCCAATCCTACAGTTAGGCCGCGGAACCGCCGCGAGAACCATGTTATTGCCGCGGTTCCGCGCTCCGTTGGTGGAATTGTGGGCACGTGTTTCATGGTAATTCTTAGAATTCCCTGCTGATTTTTTTACATATTTTTAATTCTGAAAAATCCCAAAATTTAAAAAATTTCCAGAGAGGGGTCAAGTTTCGTCGTTTCGGGTTCGATCGGAGTTTTAACTTCGTAAACACATCGCCTAATGCTCTAGCTAGGCTCTGATACCACTGTAGGGTTCCTAGGCACTCTTGTGAAGGTTCTAAAGGCATCAAACATGCCCGGATAAAATTTTAGACGTGCCGAACAACCCAAAGCCGGGATCTTTGCTAGATTATTAGGGTTTAACATGAATTAAGATAACATTTATCTAAGTGTGAGGGATTACAACCTTTGTAGTCCGCTCCTTCACTTCACAAGCTCCGAGTAGAAGTCCCTTTGCCGCGATCCACGATCTCCCGGACTCATGAGAGGCTCCACGACTCGAACGATCCATTCTAGCTTGTCGTATTCCAAATCTCCGATGATCTACCTTGAAGTTGCTTCGACTCAAGGTTTCTCACTCAAAAGAGAAGAACACACTAATCCCATGGTCTAGATGAGATGAGGATGAGAGAGTAGAGATTTTGCTTTCTTTTTAAATCATTTTCTCAATTTTTATCATCACTTTAGGATTTTCAAGAGAGCTTATCAAGAGAGAAGAAGAAGCTAATGGAAAATATAATCCTTAGATAAATCCTTTTGTGATGAATAGAATATAAACCATATGATTGAATTATTAACCATGGTCAAGGATGAGTGGATTGTTAGTGTATATGCCCTAGAGGCCATTACTGTATCATACTAGTTTGTATATTACTTGATGGAAGCTTGGGATATTCACCTTGTATAAACAATCTTGCTCAATATAGTAGTATGCTACTTGGTTTGTTTCTACTTCAATGTGTACTTGTGTTTATTTCAGTATATCACTTATACGCATTAGTGGAGCCCTTAGGATCTTTGCTTGATTACCAGCGTTGTGATGGCAGTCACACTAGTGGGGGCTGGGTAATCGATAAGCACATCCTTATACAGGTCCCTAGTCGTAGGACTATCGAGACAGGGCATCGATACTCCGGAGTAGACTAGCGTATGCGCTTCTCATCCCAGTGTGGGAGATGGTCTGTCCCACAGCCATCAGTACGTCGTACCGGAGATAGTATACGGGTGCTCGTTGGGTTACGAGTACACTGGACAGGACTCGTCGGGAACTGACAGGTTGGTATTATACCTATCGTCAGTTATCAGTTCCCAGGTGACATGAGTACAGCTTAGTCCGCTGACTTGACACTGACACTTCGCCTCGAGTGTGTTCCCACTGCACTTTGATCACTACCCTACCACGGCTCAAAGGAGTCGTGCAAACAGGTGGTGGTTGGGTGCAGTCCCGAAGCACTTGGAGGCAGTGACGGTTAGACAGGATTCGTCTCTCCCGGTATTGGGGGTTGACATCGCGCTGTGTCTAGGAGAGCCATTACACGAGTAGTCCCTGGCCAGGGCAAGCGAGATATACTGGTAGGTTTCCAGTGTTTATCTCAGGGTGTTTTGGGCTTCACTCCGACACGACTTGTACCGCTATTGGGGGACTGACGTTTTACCGCCCCCTAGGCCCGCCATGCGATGTATCAGACGAACAGACCGGACTGTACGGAGAATGTCACATTCAGACTCAGTAGGAGTTCAGATGGGGTTTCACCTCGTCAGCCTTCTTGTCGGCATCTACCTGGGGACCGTTACGCACAGCTAGTGCCGCTTGCGGTCTGTGGTTAAACCCACTGCCAGCGTAGTGTCGAGTCTTTAGAGTCCCACACAGAGGGTATTCGCCTCTGGGCAAAACAGAGTAGAGGTCGCATGGTTTTGCGACAAGGTTCGTTCTCATCCGCGCACTTGTGCACGTTTGGAGTCCGGACGGATTATACTGGCAGGCTCTGGTTTGAGCCAGATACTGGTATATGTTTTGGGGGTTGCTTTTATATCTTGGTATTCTTGTTCCTCGGAACGAGAATGCAGGTGTGTATGCACAGTTGCTTGAGGCGGAGAATGAGGTTTTTCATTAGGGTTTCGGATCGGGTGCGTATGCACAGTTGACAGTTATCTTTTTCCAAACCCTAATGGATTTGTATATTATCTATTAATAATAGTAATTAAATGAGAATTATGTTATGGTTGATTTTTTGTTGACTTGTTGACCTTGGTTGACTTGTTGACCTTTGACCACCATCATGCTTTGAAGATCCTCCTTGATTCATGCTTACACTTCATTTAAAGAAGCATGATAGTGGTCATTCCTAAAATAACCATCAACTATTCTTATTTCAATTATTATCATTTAGATAATTCTTTTCTTTTTGCAATATGGTTGCAAGAAAGAGAAAATATTGCTCATTCTATCATTCTCACTCTCTCTCCTCATTTCATCTTCTTCTTCCTCTTGAAAAGAGAAACCTTCTCATGTGTTGAGAATCATTCTCTTTAGATAGAAAAGCAAACCCTAATCACTCTCTACTCATTCTAGGATGAAGGTTTAGCAAGCCGGAAACCCTAGTTCACTCAAAGATCGAGGAAGAGCCCAAAGTCGAACCTTCGAGGTGGATCCATCTTCGACGGGAGAAGGCGACGAAAAGAGAACCATCAACCTCTACAAGGTTTGAAGAAGAAGGAGTTCAAGTTTAGGTATAACCATTTTCCATAGTAGCTAACTCTCTTTAGCTTGTTAACTAGTTTTAGTTTAGACAACGATCCCGACAAAGTTTAGTCCATGTTGCCTCTTGCGATAAAAATTCGTTTTTTTTATACCGTTTCCGCCTCCCCGTAAGTACCGGGGGTCGCAATATGGACTTACAGTGGTATCAGAGCCTAACTAAACTTAAACTAGCTTGGTAGTGAAGTGTAACGAAGTTCGGAACCGAAAAATCGCAAAACCGGAAAAACGAAAACCTAACTTTCTGTTGAAATTTTTTCTGCTCAAAATGAAAAACGTTATACTTGTAAAATCGTCTCAGGGTTTTCTAAGAACACACAAGAAAAACGATATCATGATTCCTCCAAACCGCCGCGCTTCCGCGGCCTCACCTACTCATATGGCCGCGGAACCGCCGCAAGTTGGTGTCTTCTTTGCATCGTTTTTCGTGCAGTGTTCTTCTGTGTTGGTTTTGGGATTTTTAAGATATATTATATGTACCCAGATTTTCCAGAACTGAAATTCACTTTTGGGGTCCTATAATTCCGTATTTTTTTTCCGAACTTCACTGCACTTTGGCTATGTTGGTTATATCTGTGATGTTTGCATGTATTGAACGTCGGCTAATCGCTATAAGTCGATTAGTCGGGGTTATACATGATCTGTAATGTTCTGGAATGTGTATATGAATGTGTTGGACTGTCGCGGGTGAATAGCCGGGGTGGATGTGAGATGAGCTTTTGTTTTTCTTTCATTCATTGTAAATGTAAATTGATGTAATTATATTATTTGTTTGGCCGCACAACCGGGTCGGGGTTGTAGCCGTCATTGTATAATTCTTTTTACTGTTTTTGCTCCTAGGATAGACCCATGGTGGGGTGCACAAACTACCGGGAACTTGGAGGGTAGTTTGCCGCACCCGTAGGGGTCTTGGGTGGGGTATTTGCTATTCACCGCGACCGTGTTATCCGCTTTTCGTTTCAGGCTCGAAAGGAATGCGGATTGCTAGTATATCCAATGTATTCATCTGTGATCTGTAATGTCTATCATTGCTTTCTATTTAGGCGTTGCTTATGTTTTACAGCCGCGCTAGCCCAGCCCCGCTCTGTCGTTAGTTAAGTAACCTAACGAGTGATGACGGGACCCCGTGGCGAATGCGAATGGCATAAGCGTACGTCATATTTTGGTTGTTTTCTGCAATGGTAGGAATTAAATGATGGGACGCATTAAAAGAACTAATGCAAGAATATCACGCATTAAAAGAACTAATGCAAGATAATAAACCAAGTTTAAGTCGATGGAACACTTTCGAAAAACCACTCGGTTCTTTTCAAAACTAACTTTTAAATGCGGAGCTTGAGCCACTCCTTATAAAAGCTATCTCGTTCCATCGATTATATCAAGTTCACTACGTTCACGATTTCGCCAAAACCATTCGTAGCCCTCCGTCGTTTCACATAAATAGTCAATAGTATTCAAGCTGTGTTTGTTGGCCAAAGTCAAGGCATAGTGATTGGTAGCTATTGGATATTCATGTGCAGCATAGATAGATGCGTTGATTTGGAACAGTCGTACTGCCTTGTTGGCCAAAGTCAAGGGTATGTACGGGTGGATTCAAATTAACCTGGATAACGACGGGAAGAACTTGACATGTGACTTATGATTTGTTGGCCAAAGTCAAGGTCATAAGAGCATGGGGCAAAAATCCACATCGGGAGTTTCATAAGTACTGAAACTTGCTAGATTTGCATACCAATTGGAGTGTGATGATTATGGTAGGATTCCTTCATTTTCATCACGCGATGATATTTGGATCCCGATCCTACTGTGAGTATATGCTACTCCTCGGGAAATTTCTCACTAAACGATCAATGCTATAAACCTAGTAGGTGCCTAGAAAGGTGTTAGCGGGGCTACGCCCCCAGGGAAAAGAGGTTCTTAAATTAAGGAACTTCGCGAAAGCGTTGGAAAACCTCCCTCGAAGTACCGACACTGGCCTGGCTGAACGGTTAAGCAAGTATTGTACGGTGGGATTGATCCCGGCTAATTCTTCCTTTGTGGTTTGAGGAGGGATTCGAGAGACAGTGGGAGCCATCCTGTTTAGACAAATTAAAAACCATTCTAAACTTGCAAGAGCATCGTGCTAAGTGTTTCTTCTCTCCCCCTGCAGCGACCAAATCGAAATGACTGGACTTAAGTTACTTCTAGATAAAAACATATTGACAGGGCCAAACTACAAAGATTGGCTCAGGAATGTCAAATTGGCAATCTCTTACGACAAGCTGGGGTATCTTCTTACCAGCAAAGCTCCCCCCGTCCCAGGTCCCACCTCCAGCGTCGCGGATAAGGAAATCCGTAAGACTTGGGAGATTGACAGCGCGAAGGCCAGATGCCTCGTACTTGCCTCGATGGACAATGACCATCAGAGGAGGCACGAGAATATGGATTTGGAATCCATATTTCTTCATACAAAAGAACTGTATGGAGAGCAGTCTCGTATCGCAAGATACGAAGTGTCGAAGAAGTTATTTTCGACTAAGTTGGCCGTCGGATCATCGGTAGCGGACCACGTGCTTAAGATGATTGGCTACACTGAGGAGCTCGCGGAACTTGGGACCACGTTGGATAGTGAACTCTACACAGATATAATTCTCCAGTCCCTTCCATCCACTTACGCCCAGTTCATACTGAATTTCAACTTGCAAGAAAAGGAAGTTGAACTTTCAGAACTCCTCAACCTGCTGAGGAGCGCAGAGGGCACCCTACAGAAGGGTAGGGATACATCCACTTTGTTTGTAGGAGGATCTTCTTCTTCTAGGTCCAAGGCGAAAGCCAAGGGAAAGAAGAGGAAAGCCCCCGCCAAACCAAGGGGCGGTGTTAGTAAAGTAGGTGCGAAGGGAAAGGAAAAGGCAACAAAGATAGCGGGGAAGCTTGTTGGTAAAGAGGAATGCTTCTATTGTCACAAGAGTGGACACTGGAAGAAAGATTGCAGGGCTTGGAAAGCCAGGACACAGGAACTGAAGCAGGTTGCAGCTTCAGCTTCAGGTGTGTATGTTATTGAAAACTGTCTTTCTATAAACTCTACTTCCTGGGTATTGGATACCGGATCAGGATCTCATATCTGTAATTCTTTGCAGGCATTGAGAAACCGTAGGTTTTTGAAGGAAGGTGACATGACCCTCAGAGTTGCGAACGGAGCTAGCATGGATGCTAAAGCCGTGGGGGACTATCACCTAGGAATGTCAGATGGACATATTTTGGTTTTGCGTAATTGCTTTTTTGTACCCAACGCAACTTGTAATATCATTTCTGTATCTTTGGTTTCTGAAGAAGGTTATGAATTTGCGTTTGTAAGTAATGTTGTTAACATTCACCTTAATCAAGTTCTGATTGGGTCAGGTACATTGAGCAATGGTATATACGTATTAAACCAACCACAGATTTTCAATGTCCAGAATACACACAAAAGAAAGTCACCAGATATTAATCAGACTTTCTTATGGCATTGTAGACTGGGTCACATCAATGAGAGAAGGTTGACTAAGTTACATACAGAAGGATATTTGGATCCGTTCGAATATCAATCATATGCCACTTGTCAATCCTGTCTCAAAGGAAAGATGACAAAGACTCCGTTCACTGGACACGGAGTAAGAGCGAGCGAGCTCTTGGGACTCGTACACAGCGACGTGTGCGGTCCAATGTCTACACATGCACGAAGCGGTTATTCTTACTTCATTACTTTTACGGATGATTTTTCAAGATACGGTTATGTCTTCTTAATGAAACATAAGTCAGAATCTTTTGAAAAGTTCCAGGAATTTAAGAATGAAGTAGAAAAACAGACCGGCAAAAGTATCAAGATTCTAAGATCGGATCGAGGTGGAGAATACTTAAGTGCCGAGTTCCTGAATTATTTAAAAGAGAATGGGATTCTCTCTCAGCTTACTCCTCCATACACCCCGCAACATAACGGTGTATCGGAGAGACGGAACCGGACCCTATTGGATATGGTACGGTCCATGATGAGTAACGCTGAGTTACCGCGATCATTCTGGGGGTATGCACTAGAATCAGCTGCGTACCTTTTAAACCGAGTTCCTACTAAGACTGTGCCTACTACACCATATGAGATGTGGTGTGGGAAGAGACCCCATCTCAGTCACATCAAGACTTGGGGATGTCCAGCTTTTGTTAAAAAGCAGCATGCGGACAAGCTCGAGGCGCGTTCAGTACAGTGTAAGTTCGTGGGATATCCAAAGAACTCCAAGGGATATTTCTTCTACTGTGAAGAGGAACAAAAAGTCCTTGTTTCTCGTCATGCCTACTTCTTGGAAACTGAGTTTTTGGAAAACCAGATAAGTGGGAGCACAGTAGAACTGGAAGAAATTCCAGAACCACGGACTATTACTGAAAGCTTAGTGGAACCAGAAGGTTCAAATGAACAGGACATTCCTATGCCGCTCCGTAGAAGTAGTAGGCAGTCTCATCCGCCCGAGAGATACTACGGTTTTCTCATAGACGGGGATAGAGAGGATTGCATCATAGACTATGATGAGCCTACTAACTTCCAGCAGGCCGTTCAGAGCATTGACTCGGTAAAATGGCTGGATGCAATGCGGACCGAAATGGAGTCCATGTACACCAACAAAGTATGGACGTTGGACATTGCTCCAGACGGGGTAAAACCCGTAGGATGCAAGTGGATCTTCAAAAGGAAGATTGGTGTAGATGGACAGGTTGAGACCTATAAAGCTAGACTTGTAGCAAAGGGTTTCCGTCAAAGACCTGGCTTGGACTACGACGAAACCTTTTCTCCAGTGGCTATGCTGAAATCCATTCGGATCCTTCTTGCCATTGCTGCCTTCCACGATTATGAGATTTGGCAGATGGACGTAAAAACCGCTTTTCTAAATGGAAATTTAGAGGAGTGTGTCTATATGGATCAGCCGGAGGGTTTCATTCAGAGTGGGAGCAGCGGAAAGGTGTGCAAGTTGCTTAAGTCCATTTATGGACTAAAGCAGGCATCGCGGAGTTGGAACATCTGTTTTGATGAGACGGTCAAGGAATTTGACTTTATCAAAAATCCAGATGAACCGTGCATCTATAGTAGATTTGTAGCGAGAACTGTGGTATTCCTTGTTTTATACGTGGATGACATTCTCTTAATAGGAAATGACATTCCTATGCTACAATCTGTCAAGGGTTTCTTGTCACACAGGTTCTCCATGAAAGACCTGGGTGATGCCTCTTACATCCTGGGGATCCGGATCCATCGTGATAGATCCAAGAGGATATTAGGACTTTCACAGTCCAGGTACATCGACACCGTACTGAAAAGATTCAGTATGGAAGATTCCAAGCGCGGTAACTTACCGGCTTGTCACGGGATCACCCTCTCTAAAGAGATGTCTCCCAAGACTGATTTGGAGAGGGATCGCATGTCTATTATACCCTACGCTTCTGCGGTAGGCTCTATAATGTATGCGATGTTGTGTACCAGACCGGATGTAGCTTATGCACTGAGTGTAGTAAGCCGGTATCAGTCAAACCCTGGGGAGAAACATTGGATAGCGGTAAAGAACATTCTCAAGTACCTGAGGAGGACTAAGGAGATGTTCTTGGTGTATGGCGGAAAAGACCTCCAGATTGAGGCCTTTGCTGACTCCAGCTTCCAGAGTGACAAGGATGATTCCAAGTCCATGTCGGGTTTTGTCTTTACCCTCAATGGAGGGGCGGTGTGTTGGAAGAGTTCCAAACAGGAAACCGTTGCAGACTCGACTATGGAAGCGGAATACATCGCTGCATCTGATGCCGCAAAAGAAGCTGTCTGGATAAGGAAGTTCTTAAAAGAACTTCAGGTGGTTCCGTCCATTGTTGACCCAGTACCTCTGTATTGCGACAACAACGGGGCTATAGCTTTAGCAAAGGAACCCAGGTCCCATCAAAGATCCAGGCACATCTTGAGGCGGTATCACCTGATCAGGGAGATCGTGGATCGCAAGGAGATCGAGGTTCGGAGGGTTGCTTCAGAAGAGAACACTGCAGATCCATTCACCAAGGCCCTACCCCAGACTCAGTTCGAGCGGCTGATCGAGATGATAGGTCTTCGATACGCCAGTACATGGCCTTAGTGCAAGTGGGAGATTGTTAGTGTATATGCCCTAGAGGCCATTACTGTATCATACTAGTTTGTATATTACTTGATGGAAGCTTGGGATATTCACCTTGTATAAACAATCTTGCTCAATATAGTAGTATGCTACTTGGTTTGTTTCTACTTCAATGTGTACTTGTGTTTATTTCAGTATATCACTTATACGCATTAGTGGAGCCCTTAGGATCTTTGCTTGATTACCAGCGTTGTGATGGCAGTCACACTAGTGGGGGCTGGGTAATCGATAAGCACATCCTTATACAGGTCCCTAGTCGTAGGACTATCGAGACAGGGCATCGATACTCCGGAGTAGACTAGCGTATGCGCTTCTCATCCCAGTGTGGGAGATGGTCTGTCCCACAGCCATCAGTACGTCGTACCGGAGATAGTATACGGGTGCTCGTTGGGTTACGAGTACACTGGACAGGACTCGTCGGGAACTGACAGGTTGGTATTATACCTATCGTCAGTTATCAGTTCCCAGGTGACATGAGTACAGCTTAGTCCGCTGACTTGACACTGACACTTCGCCTCGAGTGTGTTCCCACTGCACTTTGATCACTACCCTACCACGGCTCAAAGGAGTCGTGCAAACAGGTGGTGGTTGGGTGCAGTCCCGAAGCACTTGGAGGCAGTGACGGTTAGACAGGATTCGTCTCTCCCGGTATTGGGGGTTGACATCGCGCTGTGTCTAGGAGAGCCATTACACGAGTAGTCCCTGGCCAGGGCAAGCGAGATATACTGGTAGGTTTCCAGTGTTTATCTCAGGGTGTTTTGGGCTTCACTCCGACACGACTTGTACCGCTATTGGGGGACTGACGTTTTACCGCCCCCTAGGCCCGCCATGCGATGTATCAGACGAACAGACCGGACTGTACGGAGAATGTCACATTCAGACTCAGTAGGAGTTCAGATGGGGTTTCACCTCGTCAGCCTTCTTGTCGGCATCTACCTGGGGACCGTTACGCACAGCTAGTGCCGCTTGCGGTCTGTGGTTAAACCCACTGCCAGCGTAGTGTCGAGTCTTTAGAGTCCCACACAGAGGGTATTCGCCTCTGGGCAAAACAGAGTAGAGGTCGCATGGTTTTGCGACAAGGTTCGTTCTCATCCGCGCACTTGTGCACGTTTGGAGTCCGGACGGATTATACTGGCAGGCTCTGGTTTGAGCCAGATACTGGTATATGTTTTGGGGGTTGCTTTTATATCTTGGTATTCTTGTTCCTCGGAACGAGAATGCAGGTGTGTATGCACAGTTGCTTGAGGCGGAGAATGAGGTTTTTCATTAGGGTTTCGGATCGGGTGCGTATGCACAGTTGACAGTTATCTTTTTCCAAACCCTAATGGATTTGTATATTATCTATTAATAATAGTAATTAAATGAGAATTATGTTATGGTTGATTTTTTGTTGACTTGTTGACCTTGGTTGACTTGTTGACCTTTGACCACCATCATGCTTTGAAGATCCTCCTTGATTCATGCTTACACTTCATTTAAAGAAGCATGATAGTGGTCATTCCTAAAATAACCATCAACTATTCTTATTTCAATTATTATCATTTAGATAATTCTTTTCTTTTTGCAATATGGTTGCAAGAAAGAGAAAATATTGCTCATTCTATCATTCTCACTCTCTCTCCTCATTTCATCTTCTTCTTCCTCTTGAAAAGAGAAACCTTCTCATGTGTTGAGAATCATTCTCTTTAGATAGAAAAGCAAACCCTAATCACTCTCTACTCATTCTAGGATGAAGGTTTAGCAAGCCGGAAACCCTAGTTCACTCAAAGATCGAGGAAGAGCCCAAAGTCGAACCTTCGAGGTGGATCCATCTTCGACGGGAGAAGGCGACGAAAAGAGAACCATCAACCTCTACAAGGTTTGAAGAAGAAGGAGTTCAAGTTTAGGTATAACCATTTTCCATAGTAGCTAACTCTCTTTAGCTTGTTAACTAGTTTTAGTTTAGACAACGATCCCGACAAAGTTTAGTCCATGTTGCCTCTTGCGATAAAAATTCGTTTTTTTTATACCGTTTCCGCCTCCCCGTAAGTACCGGGGGTCGCAATATGGACTTACATGGATGAGAATGAGTAGAGAATAAACTAGGGTTAGGGTTTGGTGGAGTTAAGAATGTGTCATCAACAAATATCTTAACCATGACAAAAGAATAAAGCTTCTAGAATGAACTTGAAGCATCCAACCCTAATCAAACCTTAACCTCAATTAATCATCCTTAAACATGTTTAACAATTAATCATATCATGTCACAATAATATATATCACATATATATTATATATTTGCAACAAAAGAAAATAATACAATTAACATATATCGCATATATATCAATGTATCATCCACTGAGAAAATGAAATAATAAAGTGAGCCAATATTAGATAATGTAATAATATATCATATATATATTATTATACATTAAATCATCGAATCAACACTTGATCCGACGATCCGGCTATATCGAATATAACCGACTAATATATCATGTACCGATTCATCGAATCAACACTTGATCCGATGACCCGGTTCATATCCATGTATCGCGAGAATATAATACGGTATCCCATATCGCATTATTCACGCTCCTGCGCATATCACATATGCGCCACTACTCCGTTTCGCCTGAGCCAAGAAATCTCTGTGTAGGACTCTAAAGAATCGTCAATACGCCGGTAGCAGGTGATGATCATATCAAACACCCACAAGCTGCAAGCGGTCAGCTAAATGTAACAGCCACCCAGGTATTGAGCGATCAGAAGATCAACAAGCTAGCCTGTGCGTTCTCCTGTGAATCCGATCAGTAACACTCCCGCACAGTCCGGTCTGTTCGTCTGATATGTCGCATATCAAGTCTAGGGGTGGTACACGTCAGACCCCAGTAACCGATAAGTCGTGTCGATGTATGGCTCATAACAGGTCGAGAAACTACTGGTAACACTTACCAGTAAA
The DNA here is from genome assembly GCA_030015575.1 of Agapanthus africanus. Lineage (NCBI taxonomy): Eukaryota > Viridiplantae > Streptophyta > Magnoliopsida > Asparagales > Amaryllidaceae > Agapanthus > Agapanthus africanus. The sequence continues at coordinate 452,092,371 of CM057342.1, read as the reverse complement.
TCTCTATATCAGCCCTGGCCAGGGACTTCCAGTTATAGCCAATCGAACACAGCACAATATCAACTCCCTATACCGGGAGAGACGAATCCCCTCCTACCGCTCATTGCCTCCATGTGATTCGGGACTGTACCCAAAAGCCACCGTTTTGCACGCCCTCTTGTACGTGGTAAGGTGGAAATCAAAGCACAGTGGGAATCACACAAGACTCTATGACGATCTCGGGTCTACAGACTACCCTGTACCAGTGTCACCGGAGAACTGCCATCTGACGTGTGGTATAGCACCATCTGGGAGTTCTCGGCGAGTCCGTCCAGTGTACCCAGTCTCCACTGAGCACCCGTACACCATCTCTGATGTCTAACACCGATGGATATGGGATCATCCATCGCCCATCATATGGGTCAAGATGCGTATACGCTAGTCTACTCTGGTGTATCGATGCCCTGTCTCGATATACCCTCGACTAGGAACAGTTATAGGATGTACTCATCGACTACCGCGGCCCCACTAGTATGATCTCATCATAGTCCCAGTAGTCGAGTACAGATCCTAAGGGCTTTATCAACATGTGAGAGTAAAACAGTAAACCAATACAAGTCAACATGTTAAGATAAAGTGAAACCAAATAGCATACTATCATGACGAGCAAGAAAGTCATCTCTATATATAACCAAGCATCCATTATAATATACATCATATGTACAACAATGGCCTCTAGGGCATATACATAACTAACACGTTGGTACTGAGGCATGAAGTGAATGTCTTTGAACTTATTTCATGAGTTGATCGGTTTCGGGAAAACTTGGGTGTTCGAATATTCGATCGGAAAGTTTAATATTTTCTGTTTATCCGGAATGGGATACAATAATTGGAATTAACAAACAGTTATGAGATAACTGAATGAATGTTATAAATCTAGCGGTTTAGTTTCATTTGATATTGAAAAGAGTTTTCGATAATGAGACTAAAATGCGGGGTTTATAGCTGTTAGGCATGTGATGTCTTAGTATTTCATTTGTTTAGGCATGCGATGTCTAAAAAGGTTGCGGATTCCAACTGTTGTAGTTTTACACTTTCTTTTCTGTGACCGTAAGTGTAGTATGTTCATATCGCCGGTTTCGTTGCTATACGTCAACGACAAATGGGGTATGCATACTTACTTACGTTGATGACATGTGATGTTATGTGTTGCTGGATATGTTATATTGGATCGTCGTGTTCGAATAGCCGGGGGTTTTTTATGTGAGATGAGTGTTTTTCATTTTCATTCATGTAAAAACTTGTATGTAATACTCTTTTATTTGGGGCACTTCCAGGTAGCGGATGTTGTCACCCTTTGTATATTATCTACTTTTCCGCATTAGGATAGACCCAAGGAGGGGAGCACAAGTAACCGGGTTCTGGGGTCCAGAGGGAGACCAACTCGAGGAGTCGAGTCCGGGTCTCCTAACTCTAGAATTGGCAGGGTTGCTTGCTGCTCTCGTAGGGGTCTAGGGGTGTGGGATTGGCTATTCATCACGACCGTGGAATCCGTGCTTTATACTGGCTCGTATTGAAAACACGGACGTCCTAGTATATCCAATATTTCATATGTTTCTTCTGCTGCGATATCTGTGTTGTGTTCTGTGATGGATATAGAATATAGTATATATGATATATTATATAGACGTTACTTATGTTTTACAGCCGCACTAGCCCTGCCCTGCTCTGTCGTTAGTTACCTAACCTAACGGTGCACGAGGGGACATCGAGGCGAATGCGGATGGCATAAGTGTACGTCGTATTTATCTGTGATGTTTAGGTATTTAAATGATGGGACTTCATTAATGTGATTAATGAAAGAAAAGAAACCTAAGATGTTGTAGAATCAAATTTCAAAATAAAACAGGTAGATACAGTTCTTGCTTTGCATAGCGGTATATATGATATACCCTGCACCTTATTCGATGAGGAAAGGACCGAGATCCCTTCGCCGGGAGTGACTCCTTTAGCAATAACTGGCAGATGCTACACACTCGGTTTGTTTTTTGATTACTTCTATAGTTTCTGCTTTGCACAGCGATATATATGATATATCCCGTACCTCATTCGACGAGGAAAGGGCCGACGATCCCTTCACCGGGAGTGACCCCTTTAGCAAAACTAGAAAAGCCTCAAAATCACTCCATTTCAAAACTTCATTTGATTCTACAACGATATCAAGTTCATTACGCAATAGGTTTTCAGAAAAACCTGTCGTAGCCCTCCGTCATTTCAGATAAAGACTATTTAGTATTCGTGCTGCGTTTGTTGACCTCTGTCAAGGCGTAGTGTGCAGTAGCTAACTAGTATTTTATCTGCTTATGCATATGATGCAAATTGGATTAGGGTATTCATACGACCTTGTTGACCTCTGTCAAGGGTCGTGCTAGTGGGTTTGATTCAATCAAGAAATGACGGGTTGAACTTGACTAGTGCACTATGGTTTGTTGACCTCTGTCAAGGTCATGGCACACTAGGGGCAAAATATTATCGGGAATTTCAAGTGTTGAAATTTGCAATGAGATTGCATACCTTCTATGAGATAGTTGGATCCCGATACCCGCTGCGAGTAAGAGTTACTCCTGGGAGAGTTTTACGCATTACAATTAGTCGATCAAGTAGGTGTCTAGAAAGGTGTCAACGGGGTTACGCCTCTGGGAAAACGAGGTTTACATTAATTAGGTTCGTGCGAAAGCACGGGGGACCTCCCTCAAAGTACCGACACTGGCCTGGCTGAAAGATTGGCGAACTTGTAGTGTGTAATTAATCCCGGCTAGTCTTTCCTTTTAGGGTTTGAAGGAAGATTTGATAAAAAGCAGTGGGAGCCATCCTGATTAGATAAGATAATAACCAATCTGATCTTGCACGAGCATACGCTAAAGTGTTTTCTTCCCTCTCTCTCCAGGTAGCGACCATTTCATGCCCTAATAAAGATAATAATATGGATGTATTGACTGAACCCGCTTATTATATTGAGCAGGGGAACGTTGGACCCGTTCTTTCTTATAAGAGTTATGAGACTGAACAGGGAATAGGAGAATATCTAGATTCTCAAGCCGCCCAAAAGAAAATACATGTTGATGCATCTTCTTCGGGTGTGTTAGTTATTGAGAACTGTTTTTCAGTTCACCCTACGTCCTGGGTATTAGATACCGGATCAGGATCCCACATATGTAAGCAGTTACATGGGCTACGGAAAGGTAGAGAACTGCGAAAAGGTGATCATTCCGTTCAAGTAGGGAATGGGACAAATGTTGCAGCCAAAGCTGTTGGCATATATCACCTGGTATTACCAAATGGTGATACACTAGTTCTGAATGAGTGCTATTATATACTGAACATGATGTGCAACATTATATCAGTCTCTTTATTAAGTAAAGAAGGATATAATTTTGTAGTAAAGGATAATGTTATGAACATATTCCTAGATCAAAAGTTGATTGCATCAGGCTCGTTACATAATGGCATATTCATTCTAAATCAGAATACAGTCCTCAATATACAAAACACACACAAGAGGAAAAGTTCAGAAATGAACGAATCCTACTTGTGGCACTGTAGACTTTGTCATATCAATGCGACATGACTGGCTAAGTTACATAAGGATGGTTATTTGAATTCATTTGAATTATCATCTTATGATACTTGCCATTCATGTCTCAAAGGAAAAATGACCAAAGCTCCGTTTAGTGGACACGGAGAAAGAGTTAATGAACTCTTAGGACTGATACATAGTGATGTATGCGGTCCCATGTCTACGCATGCCAGGAACGGTTCTTCCTACTTCATTATATTCACTGACGATCTCTCTAGATTCGGACATGTGTTCCTGATGAAACACAAGTCTGAAGCTTTTGAGAAATTCAGGGAATATAAGCACGAAGTAGAAAAACAAACAGGCAAAAGTATTAAGATCCTTCGATCTGATCGAGGAGGAGAATACTTAAGCAATGAGTTCCTAGATTATCTAAAAGAGAATGGGATTCTCTCTCAGCTTACTCCTCCTTATACACCACAGTACAACGGTGTATCGGAGCGGAGGAATCGCACCCTATTAGATATGGTGCGCTCTATGATGAGTACAGCTGAGTTACCTATTTCCTTCTGGGGGTATGCGCTTGAGACAGCAGCATACCTATTGAATCAAGTTCCAACTAAATCTGTACCTACCACACCATATGAGATATGGAGTGGGAAGAGACCATGTCTTAAACGAGTTAAGATATGGGGTTGTCTGGCCTATGTCAAAAGGCAAAATCCAGACAAACTCGAGGCACGGTCAGTTCTATGTAAGTTTGTGGGATATCCTAAACATTCAAATGGATATTTTTTCTACCACAGTGAACAACAAAAAGTGTTTATTGCTCAACATGCCACCTTTTTAGAAAAGGAATTTCTTGCAAAAGAGATTAGTGGCTCTGAGGTAGAACTGGAAGAAGTTCTAGAAACACAAACTATAACTGAAGATTTAGTGGAACCAGAAGATTCGGTAGTACCCGACGAACCTCAGCCTCTCCGCCGATCTAGTAGGGTTTCTCGTCCACCTGAGAGATACTACGGTTTTCTCATTGATGGTGGAAGCGAGGATTGCATCATGGAGGATGATGACCCAACTAGCTTCGAGCAGGCCATCACGAGTAGGGACTCAGTGAAATGGCTGGATGCTATGCGGTCCGAGATGGAATCCATGTACACCAACAAAGTATGGACTTTGGAAGTTGCTCCTGAAGGGGTAAAACCTATTGGGAGCAAGTGGATCTTCAAGAAAAAACTTGGTGTAGATGGGAAAGTGGAGACTTTCAAAGCTAGACTTGTAGCAAAGGGTTTTCGTCAAAGACCAGGTGTGGACTATGACGAGACCTTTTCTCCAGTGGCTATGCTCAAATCCATCCGGATCATGCTTGCCATCGCTGCATATCATGACTACGAAATCTGGCAAATGGATGTTAAGACCGCCTTTCTAAATGGTGATTTAGAAGAGTGCGTGTACATGACTCAGCCAGAGGGCTTCGTAGACAGTGGGAGCAGCGGGAAGGTGTGCAAGCTGCTTAAATCCATTTATGGATTAAAGCAAGCATCGCGGAGTTGGAACATCTGCTTTGATGTCGTTATCAAAGAGTTTGATTTCGTCAAAAACCCAGATGAACCTTGTATTTACAAGAAGGTGGCAGGGAGTAAGGTTGTCTTCCTCGTATTGTACGTGGACGACATACTCTTGATAGGAAATGATATTCCTATGCTGCAATCGGTCAAGCTCTTCTTATCACAAAGATTCTCAATGAAAGATCTTGGTGATGCCTCCTGCATATTGGGGATTAGGATCTATAGAGACAGATCCAAACGGATATTGGGATTGTCCCAATCTAGGTACATTGACACCATACTAAAGAGGTTTAGTATGGAAGAATCCAAGCGTGGGAACTTGCCCACGATCTCTGGAGTCACTCTCTCCAAAGAGATGTCTCCCAAGACTGATTTGGAGAGAGCTCGCATGCAAGGGATACCCTATGCTTCGGCTGTAGGCTCTATCATGTATGCGATGCTATGTACCAGACCCGATGTTGCATAATCACTAAGTGTAGTGAGCAGGTATCAAGCTGATTCTGGAGAGAGTCACTGGACAGCTGTGAAGAGCATTCTCAAGTACTTACGAAGGACTAAAGAGATGCTTTTGGTGTATGGTAAAGGAGAACTCCAAGTAGAGTCCTTTACCGATTCGAGCTTCCAGAGTGATAAGGACGACTCTAAGTCGCAGTCGGGATTTGTCTTTACCCTTTACGGAGGGGCGGTTAGCTGGAAGAGTTCCAAGCAGGAAACCGTGGCAGACTCGACGATGGAGGCTGAATACATCGCTGCCAACGATGCTGCCAAAGAGGCTGTCTGGATCAAGAAGTTCATTACTGAACTTGGAGTAGTTCCATCCATTGAGCATCCAATACCTTTGTATTGCGATAACAATGGAGCGGTGGCTTTGGCCAAGGAACCCAGGTCCCATCAGCGATCCAGGCATATTCTGAGGCGGTATCACCTGATCTGGGAGATAGTTGATCGCCGGGAGATCGAGGTCAGGAGGGTTGACACGAAGAACAACACGGCGGATCCACTCACGAAGGCCATTCCCCAGATACAGTTTGAGAGACTCTTCGGGATGCTCGGTATGCGATACTACAGCAGCTGGCCCTAGTGCAAGTGGGAGATTGTTAATTGTATGTATGCCCTAGAGGCCAGTATTGTACAGATGATGTATATTATATTGGATGCTTGGACATATATAGAGATGACTTTCTTGCTCGATATGATAGTATGCTATCTGGTTACTCTTTATCTTAACATGTACACTTGTCTCTTTAAACTGTCTTATAGTTACATGTTGGTAAAGCCCTTAGGATGTGTACTTGACTGCCTGGACTATGATGCAGATCATACTAGTGGGGACATGGTAGTCCATAAGTACATCCTTCAAGGTCCCTAGTCGTGGGTGTATCGAGACTAGCGTATACGCTTCTCGACCCATGAGATGGGCGATGGATGATCCCATATCCATTGGTGTTTGACATCAGAGATGGTATACGGGTGCTCAGTGGAGACTGGGTACACTGGACGGACTCGCCGAGAACTCCCAGATGGTATTATACCTCACGTCAGATGGCAGTTCTCAAGTGACACTTGTACAGGTTAGTCTGTAGACCCGAGATCGTCATAGAGTCTTGTGTGATTCCCACTGTGCTTTGATCTCCACCTTACCACGTCCATGAGGGCGTGCAAAACGGTGGTCTTTAGGTACAGTCCCGAGTCACATGGAGGCAATGAGCGATAGGAGGGGTTTCGTCTCTCCCGGTATTAGGGGTTGATGTTGCGCTGTGCTCGATTAGCCGTAACAGGGAAGTCCCTGGCCAGGGCTGATCAGAGATTTGCTGGTAAGTGTTACCAGTAGTTTCTCGACCCGTTATGAGCCTCACATCGGCACGACTTATCGGTTATTGGGGTCTGACGTTTACCACCCTTAGACTTGATATGCGACATATCAGACGAACAGACCGGACTGTACGGTAAGTGTTACTGGTTGGATTCACAGGAGTGTGAGCGGGCTAGCTCGTCGATCTTCTGATCGCTCAATACCCGGATGGCCGTTACGTTTAGCAGACCGCTTGCGGCTTGTGGGTGCTTGATATGATCATCATCTGCTACCGGCGTATTGACGAGTCTTTAGAGTCCTACACAGAGGTTTCCTGGCTCAAGCGAAACGAAATAGGAGCGCATATGAGATATGTGCAGGACCGAGAATAATGCGTGTATGTGATACCGCATTTCATTCTCGCGATATATGTTTCGATTGGTTATATTCGATATGACCTAGTTATCGAATCATTGATTCGATAAATCGATACATTGGATTCTAGTCGGTTATGTGCGACATGACCGGATCATTGAATCAAATGTTGATTTGATGATTTAATGTATAATTATATATTTGATATATTGCATTGCATTAACTAGTATTGGTTCACTTTATATGGATTTTCTCACTTGATGTGCAAGAAGTATATGTGATATACTTTTGTGCACATATTTGTATCATGTTTGATGATACTTGATCCTTTAGTTAAGTGTATAGAATTAAACCATGATTAATTTGATAATTAGGGTTTTGCATATCCATTTATTTATTTATTTGTTTGTTTATTTATTTGGAAAGGATAAAGATGAGAATGGTGGCTTTCTTTGTTTCTTATTGAAGCTTCATGAAGCTTTGACTTCTTAACCATTCTTGTCTTCATGCTTAACCCTAACCCATCTAAGTTACCATGGTTTATTCTCTACACTCAACTATGGTTAGTTTATGATAAGTATTGATTTATTTTTCATTTTATTTCAACACTTATCATATTCATTCTTCTTCTTCATCTTCATCTTCAAGAAAAAAGCTTGATGCCATCAATAGCAACTTGAGCTAAAGTGAGAGAAATCCAATTCTAAAGTGAACCCACCTCCTATTTCTTCACCCTCTACCTCTTGCCAAGTTGTTTTGGGTGTTTTCTTCACAAGTTTCACAACTTTGTGAAGTCGGAGCTTGAACTTGTGATGCCTCGACGTAGATCGTCTTTGACACGAAGCCGACGACCTAGCTCGCCCGTTTCTCCGATGAAGCCGACGAATGAGTTCGGGATTCATGATGGACAGCGAGAGGACACCCACGTGGAGCTAAGGAAGTGGATAACCGGATCTACAAAGGTTGTAGCTCTCTTCCTTTAGTTAAAGTGTTAACTAGATTCGTATTTCGCCTAGAAATCTAGCCGACGATCCGTATTAGGGTTTCTCGGCACCCATAAAATTTAAAATTGCCATGGTTGATGCCTTGTGAGACCTCTATAATGTGCCTAGGAACCCTACACTTTAGTGTAGGAAACACACCACGCATAATTCCTAGTTTGGTGTGGGATGGTGATGTAGGGGATTAGAAAGCTCACTAGGGTTCTCACAAGTTCAATAATTCACATCACATGTGAGGGTTTGAACTTGGAGGTGAGGTGAGGCAAATTGTGGAGAGCAAGAGAGCATGAGCTCTTGGAAAATTGCTAAGACAAAAACTCAAGCACAAGTGTAGAATGAAAATGAATAATATTTATCCTCACTTATTCAAGCATGGATTAAATTGCAATACTAAATTGCAACCATACTTGAATAGTGAGTCAAGACCAATATTATATCATAAAAACCCATTCCTTAACCATACCCAAAATATCTCCACAATTACACCTCATTTTCCATTTTCTAAAAAATAGAAAATAGATGCTATGCTTCTTATTATACACACACACACACACACACACACATACATACATACATATATCAAATATACATATATTAAGAAACATAATTAGTGAGCTAATAATATTAGTCAAGATATAATTATATCATATATAATATATATCATATTATTAAATCAACACTTGATTTAATAATCCAGTTATATCACATATAACCGACTAATATCATTAATCTGAATGACTCTAAAGACTCGTCAATACGCCAGCAGTAGGTGATGATCACATCTATCACCTACAAGCTGTCAGCGGTACTAGCTGGACGTAACAGCTATCCGGGTATTTAGCGATATGAAGATCAACAAGCAAGCTCATCCATACTCTCCATGAATCATATCAGTAACACTACCGTACAGTCCGGTCTCTTCGTCTGATATGTCGCATATCATGTCTATGGGTGGTAAACGTCAGGCCCCAGTAACGTGATAAGTCATGCTAATGTCTAGCCTATAACGGTTTGAGAAACTACTGATAACTCTTATCAGTAAATCTCAGCAGCAGCCCTGGCCAGGGACTTCCAGTTATAGCCAATCGAGCATAGCGCAACATCAACCCCCAATACCGGGAGAGACGAAACCCCTCCTATCGCTGATTGCCTCCATGTGACTTGGGACTGTACCCAAAATCCACCTGTTTGCATGACTCCTTTGAGCCATTGTAGGGAGGAAATCAAAGCACAGTGGGAGCCACATAAGAATCTATGACGATCTCAGGTCTACAGACTAACCTGTACCAGTGTCACCAGAGGACTGCTATCTGACGATAGGTATACTACCACATAGGAGTCCTCGGCGGGTCCTGTTCGGTATACCCATTCTCCAATGAGCACCTGTGTACAATCTTTGATGTCACACACCAATGGTTGTGGGATCAACCATCGCCCTCTAAGGGACAAGAAACGTACACACTAGTCTACACTGGAATATCGATGCCCTGGTCTCGATATTCCCATGACTAGGAACTGATTAAAGGATGTACTTGTGGGCCACCCTGGCCCCACTAGTATGATCTCATCATAATCCTGGTAGTAAGTACATATCCTAAGGGCTTTATCAACATGTGAGAGCAAGACAGTAAAAAATACCAGTCAACATGTTAAGATAAAGAGTAACCAGATAGCATACTATCATGTCGAGCAAGAAATCCCTATATATATATATATATATATATATATATGTCCAAGCATCCACTATAATATACATCACATGTATAATAATGGCCTCTAGGGCATACATATAACTAATAATCTCCCACTTGCACTAAGGCCATGTGTTGTAGTATCTTATACCCAACATCCCAAAAAGTCTCTCAAATTGTATCTGGAGGAGGGCCTTTGTGAGTGGATCTGCTACGTTGTCCTTCGTGTCAACTCTCCAAACCTCGATCTCCTGGCGATCTACTATCTTCCTGATCAGGTGATACCGCCTCAAAATATGTCTGGATCTCTGATGGGACCTGGGTTCCTTGGCCAAAGCCACAGCTCCATTGTTATCACAATACACAGGTATTGGATGCTCAATGGATACAACCACACTAAGCTCAGCAAAGAACTTCTTCATCCAGACAGCTTTTTTGGCAGCATCATTGGCAGCAATGTATTCAACCTCCATCGTCGAGTCTGCTACGGTGTCTTGCTTGGAACTCTTCCAACACACCGCCCCTCCGTTGAAGGTAAAGACAAAACCCGAGACCGACTTACTGTCGTCCTTATCACTCTGGAAGCTCGAATCGGTAAAAGACTCCACCTGGAGTTCACCGTTACCATACACCAAGAACATTTCTTTAGTCCTTCTCAAGTACTTAAGAATGTTCTTCACAGCTGTCCAGTGGTTTTCCCCAGGATCTGATTGATACCTGCTCACTACACCTAGTGAGTAAGTTACATCCGGTCTGGTGCATAACATCGCATACATGATAGAGCCTACTGCCGAAGCATAGGGTATCTCTTGCATGCGAGCCCTCTCCAAATCAGTCTTGGGAGATATCTCTTTGGAGAGAGTGATTCCTGAACAAGCGGGTACATTAGCTCGCTTGGAATCTTCCATACTAAACCTCTTTAGTATGGTGTCTATGTACCTGGATTGGAACAATCCCAAAATCAGTTTAGATCTATCTCTATAGATCTTTATCCCTAGAATGTAGGAGTCATCACCAAAATCTTTCATGGAGAACTTGAGTGATAAGAAGAGCTTGACCGAGTGTGCAACGTTTTGAAAATCGTTTAGGTGAAATTTCCGATAATCGGTAAATAACTGCCGTTTTCCGTAAAAACAAGGAAATAATTATTTTTCCACATAAACTTGAATATACCTATTCTAGCTATGTAATTGCTAGTAATTGGTAGTTAATTGGTCGCTTATAAAATTTCTAGTTTACTAAAATATTTTCCGTATTTAATTATTTTAAATATTATTTTAAGCCTTCACTAATACATTTAATTAGTGTTAATTACAAATGAGAATGGGTTAATTATACAAATGTGAATCATGGCAACTTAAAAACCTAGTTTGTAACTTGTGTTCTTTTTCTCATTTGTTTCCAAGGTTCTAGCTCATTCTAGGAAAGAAAGGGTATTGAAATAAAATAAAACAAAAATTGAATTATGTGGTATGTTGCATAAATAGGCTAGGAGAGGGTTTTCTTGGACTTGGAAACTCCACACACGACCCACCATCCCCTGCTGGCCGACCCTTGCTGCAGTCATCCCACATTTTTGTAACATTTCAAAAAAATAAAATATTATTTTTGGGAATTTTTATAATTTAATAATAAAATATTGAATATTTTAATAAGGCGGTATAATTAAATACCAATAAATAGGGAAAAATTTGGAAAATCATAGAAATTATTAAAAGAGGGTGTTTTAGGTGAATTATGCAAATTTTTAGTTTTTATGATTAATTTGACACTAATTTAGTGTTAATCGCGATTAAAAATCGCTAATCGTGTTTTAAGCTTATTTTGTGAAAACATGCACCATATCTTTTTTTTAACACTTGTTGCATTTTCCTACATGTTTTGGGTGCATGGCTTGTTATTTTGGGGTTACTATTGATGTGAGAATGAAAATAGAAAAGAAAAGGTATGAATAGAATATATAGGTATGGGTGAGAGTGAGAAAGTGAGGGTTTACCTTTGACCCAAGTCTTGAGCCATCCTCCTTCATTATTTTCACTCATTTCTCTCCCTATCCGTCATGTTGTTGCTGCTGCTACTGCACTCTCTCTCCCTCTCCACAAGATCCCCCAAGGACCATGAAAATCACCTCAAAACCCAAGTCCCTTTTCATTAAAAACATGCACAAGCCCTCTAGCTACCTTTTGGACCAAGAATAATTTGCTTTTGGTGCTGTGGAGGATTCATGGGTGCTAAATAAGGTATATCCTTTCACAAATAGTGTAGTGTTACGGTTTTTAGCCTCTTTTCAAGTTTGTTTTCGATTTGGCGAAGTTTAGCGACATTTGGAGTTTTCTAGAGAGGGTTAGGGTTAATTTGAGTTGTGGTTGTGCAATTGGGCTTAGAGATGACCATTAGATCCCCTATTATCTAAAACCCTGACCTAACCAAACCTGAAACCCAAAAATATGGAATTACGGAACTTTCATGTCGGTTTGTGATGACTTTGAGGGTGCAGGAAAATCTGGAGTGAACCGGGACCAATATGAGATAAACAAACAACCCCAGGGACCAATTTGAGACCATAGGAGACCCCCCTGCAAGTTCGAGGCCTCAATTCTTCCCCAAAACCGAGGAGGCCGGTTTTTATAGGGAAGTGGCCGGCCCCTTGGTGGGTGAGGGTGTCCAGGTTGTTTCCATAGCTCATATACACCCTATACTTCATCCCAGTATTGTTTGTGCGCCTAGTTTGGACCTGCACTAAAATCTGGGGCATGTTTTCTTGGTTTCTGTCTTGTATTTAGTGTTGTTTTGTCACGACCTGAAATTGGCACGTGACGACCCTAATACTACGCAACGTCTACAGGCGTAACGCGGTAAAAGAAAGCCAAAACACAGAAATCTAAACCATTAAAAGACAAGAAAAGATAAGAAACATTGTTTAAAAGTCTTTGAAATCACAACCCAAATTCTTTAAAAGTCCAACTTTCTTTCCTTAAAATTTTGGCAGCGCCTCCTTTGTAAAAACTAGCCCCAAAAATGAGTACAACATAAATAAAAGTAAAGCATCTCCAAACGGGAGCAAATACACGTCCAAAGGCGGAAAACAACCACCACAACAAATATACGACGCCGAAGCGAAGAAAATAAAAGAAGATAGAAAGGAAACTGTATAAAAGACAACAAGTCACAAATAATATACAATATCTTCCTCACAAAGTCTCTAAGTCAACAAAAATATAGTAGATGGAGAGTACAAGGATACAACGAATATACAATACAAAAACGAATAACTACCAAACCCACCTAAGCAAACAACACACTATGAGCTGATGCGGTATCCGTAGCAAAAGATGATAAGATAGATGAATAACCTGCCTCGACTACTCTGGGGACACCCTGCAAAACAACTGTGGCACAACGGGGGTGAGTTGCCAACTCGTGAATAGTAAATAACATATGCAGGTAATCGCAAGTATGCACGTACAGCGCGAATCTAGCATATGCAATTAATAGCAATAAAAGGTCATATGAATGCAATAATCATGAAAGTACACTAGCAGGTACAACTAATACATGAAGCAATAATAATATGACAATCGGTATGCAATAATCATGCAATAATGATATGAAAATGTATGTATGCAACAGTCATGAAAGGTATACTAACAGGTAGGAGTATGGAAAGAAATATGTCATTTCCACGGAATCCTAACATCGTGGTAGGATCACAATCCATCAAGACAATCCAAATCCCAATTTTCTCAAAACAGCCCCCAAATTGGCTCTCATATCATATAAGTCTCACAAATCCTGAATGTACAATATCGAATAAATCTCCTATATCCTGAATGTACAAAATCAAGTGAATCTCATATAACCTGTATCAATTCTCATATAAATCACCTATATCCCAAATCCAATATCAAGTAAAATTCTAACACCCTAAATATGTTTGCACAAATAAATATGATGATGTATATAAATTAATGTCAATACACATATATTAGCGTCCCATTCCACTAATATTGGTGTAAGGGCATATATAACAGTGTCCCATTCCACTGTTATATATACAAAGAAGTAAAAAAGAAATATCATGAAAACAATGTGTCAAGTATCGATACAGAAATACTGATCTATCAGGTGCTGTCACCATGACTGGCACCCTGATAGGTACGTATCATACGCTATACCGAAAGCTCGAGTGCCTAGCTCTGACCCTCGCCTTTGGACGTATCTATACGTACATGACTCCCGTCGGTATCCACATGATAACCTCCGAGTCATTGGTAATGTCACCGGTAGGTACTTGCCTACCTTCCAGACTCAATCGGCATGGACCATCGATCATTCTTTCCGAGGGGAACCGTACTGGGCCCCCACCATGTACTCTCATACAGCACCCGACCCTCGTATGGAGTATATAATCAGAAACAATAAATCTCATGGTGGATGCTGAAATATCATATCAAGGTAAACCGGGTTTTTCAAATAATGCATAATTTCATAAACTCCCACGGTCCCCAAATCCAAAAAACATCATGAAAAAATCCATATCTCAATGCGAAAATCCATGAATATAATATATGCAACATAAAACTGTAATGAAAGCATATAAAGGAAAAGCCGCTAATTAACTGCAATAAGTTAATATAAAATATCATGCGGTTCCTATTTTCTCCAATTCTAAATAACATCAAGTAAAAATAAACATGTTGGTATAACCAGATGTATGTGAAAACATAAAGGTATAGCAAGATATATGTATCTACCTATGAGTAATGATGTAGTATACCCCCTGGGTATAAGTGAAATATGTGTACAAGGTATATCTGTAGCTATGTCATAAAGGTTGTATGTACCTATCACTAATGGTACAATACTTTATAGGTATACAGGTATCTAGCATGTAAGTATGTGAAGGCATATGTGTAAGCATGTGGATATACAGGTATGCTATATGTCATATGCGATAAGAAATATGAATCAATGTCCCAATGTCCCTAACCAAGCAATGTCATATCTATAAATGGGTTGTGCATGACATGGCAATTATTGACGGTGTGTGTAGCATACAATCAGTGCTCGTGCAATATGAGTCGTCAATAATATGTGCAGTGTCCTAAGGATACTAATGCAAGCACAACAATAACTAAGTAGTAGGGGAAATGTGCAATTCTAAATATGACATAGAATATGCGACAAAATTAATATCTCTAGCCCAGATGCATAACGCTATGCCGGCGATTCCCCTGTAGATGTTAAATCTACTCACCAACGCTCCAAGCTAGGTGAAGTCTACCACCTGTTCTCCCCTGGTAGCAGTGTCCGAAGTCCCCGCCTGCGAACCTGTAACATTAAAACAATAAAACAAATATATATTAATAATAGACCCAAGACACGAACAACTACATTAGACCGACACAACAACATAAAACATACTCTCAGGTGTTCGTATTATGGCTAACGTGCGTAGCGACACGACGAAACTAACCCAAGAGAAAAACCATACAAAGTGCACAATCCGTGTCGTATAACGTATCGCGCTTAAACGAAACACTACAAACTACTTAAGTGATCCCAGATTTTGCATACAGAGAAAACTCAACAACCAAACAAGACCAAAAACACCCAAACCACAGCATGGACCTACCCTAAAAAACCCACACCCCAACTCTTTCCTAGAGCCGAGGTCGCCGGAATCCTCTTCATACGTCGCCGGCCCTGGCCGGTGGGATGGGTCTCGTGTCTCAGGTGGGGTCTTATGGTCTCAGGTACAACACAACTACTTTGTTTAGTTTTCTAGTAAAATCTCTGGGTCACAACAGAAAACAGATATCACAAAAAGGCACTAAAAATACGATATTATGCACAAAACGACACCAAACGCTATCTAAACTGAAACTAACGAGCTAAGCTACACAATAAACACCTAAACAACAGAAAGAGAACATTACATACACAAAAGAACTCAAAGATCCAAGCTTTGCATGCTCCCAGGCATCCAAGAGGCAAAAGGTGAAGAAAGATGTGATTTTTGTGATATTTGTGAAGGATTTGAGATGAATTTGGTGAGGGAAAGAGAGTGTTCAGTTTGTTTTGTGAGGAAAGAATAAAATGAGAAGAGATAGAGAAAAAGAGAGAGTGTGTGAGGATATGAGAGAGGGAGGTGAGTGTAGGGTGAGGTGAGAGGTGAGTGTATCCAAAGCAATTAATGCACCATTAAAGCTTTCACACACACCTCATCACTCATCCAAACAAATATCTTCTCACTCACAAAAGATCGAAGGTTTAGGTTAAGGATTGGATTAAACAAGGATTAGGTTAAGTGTTAAGGTTGCTAAGATCAAAGTTAGCACAAACAAATCCTCATATTTACGTGCACACATGCGTGCATGCTTATAACAAATACTAATAAATTATTAATTAAATGTTATAAAATGTGAGGAACCCGAATTGGTAAACTTTTACAGTAAACCCGCATTAACGTCTAAACGAACACTAACTAAAATCTAAGGCGTTACAATCTCCCCCCTTATAAAAATTCATCCCCGAATTTAAAATTCTCTCTAAGCGTACCTTCAAAGAGAAGATTACAAACTCTCCTATCTCGCTCGCAGCCTCCCAAGTGATTACCTCACTATACGGCTACGTCCAAGAAAACCTTTTACAGATGGCAAGACCCTTGACTGACGTTCCTTCACCTGCCGAGCCATTAATACAATTGGCTGCTGGTGAACGAAAAATCGCGTCCAAGCTAAATGGTCTGGTGCTGAATCATGTGAGAAAGGTCATGAAGGTAATTGCAAAGTATCGACACAAGGAATACGGGGTGAATACTCAATAATCTGGGCGGAAGTGCCAAAATTAAAGGCAACGAAACTAACTCGCTTTAAGGATCTCAAAAGGACCTACAATTCTGGGGTAAGCTTCCCAAAACTCAACACGTCATTCATCGGAAAGTCTGTAGGAATACATGATCTCCCACTGCAAACTCAAGTCTACGACCACCATGGTCGGTATATGACCTCTGTCCGCCATGGACAATTTTTATCCTGACCTAAAACAACTAGATCATCTCCGAAGTCTCTAGACTAGCTGGGGTCCAAAAATCCTACTACACAGAGTCAGAAAACTAGACTGGTGATCGACACGACCTAACCCCTAAACCTAAAGGTTGCCAATTGGAGTGACTCCTGATAATAGCTATCGAAGGAGAACCCTAACAATGGTGAGTGACGATCCCCAACTACCGACAACAATTAGTACGTACGCACAAGCATAACCTCCACAGTCGGTATAGCCCGCTCTCACAAAACCATCATACCGCGGACGGAAAGATGGAGCTAAAGCTCAACCAGTACCTAAGGCTTCCTGAAGTTCCCGCCCAAGACGGCAAGCGAACAGGGTGCCTTCATTGGATACAACCCTTGAAGGAACTCCGCGCAACGCACAAACTTAACAAAGAACAACTGAGCAAACTGAGTAAAACCGGACAACAAGCATCCGAATGGAGTCACACCCTGACTAAACCTGGGTAGACACCATAACGAAATTCGTGGAGATCTGCTCCCACTCCCACTTTGGAACGGTTAAAGGTTACAACTTTCCATCCGGTCTCAGATGCTCAACCAAAACACACCATAAGACAGACACCTTGGAACGAAACCCGAAACTTCTCTTTACATCCCTGCCCACCCGTAACTATCTCACAAGTCACGTCAATGTTGGTGGAACTTGAATGACCACCGAAAGCTGACTGATGTGTCTGCTCTAGGATTTCGCGTCTCTACCCAATAGTATCAGGTACGCAAACGCGTCCCTAAACTTAGCACACCCTTGTCACAAATCAAGGACTCCAAATCATTACCCAGCCGAGTATGCTCAAGTATCTCAGACGAACGAGCATCGGCGGGCAGTGCCTCGCGAAAGCGATTAAGGAAAAGTGGTCGGGCGCGGACATGAGTAAGCTGTACTCAACGATCGCTCAAGAACTGTAAATCTGCAGAAGACTGTCTCAACAATCAACACCCGCTGTTGGAAGATGTACATTAAGCTCTGATGGTCCGTGAAAATCTGACACGACTCTCGAACAAGTAGTGTCTCCAAATCCCAACGCAAGACCACAGCGGCCATCTCCAGATCATGAGTGGGATATCCTACTCGTACATACTCCAAATGTAGGGAAGCAAAAGCGATAACTCTATAGTGTCACCTCAGTACACAATCGAGCCCCACTCGCGAAATATTACAGTTAAACAACAAAGTCACCCGAACCAGAAGTAAAGAAAGAACTGATGCAGTTGTTAACCGAGTCTTCAACTGCTGAAAAACTCTGCACGCATGCCTCAGTCCAAAGAAAAGAAACCTCTTTTCTGGTCAGTCCAATCAACGGTGCAGCACTACACCAGCAATCCTGCACGAAACGGCAGTAAAAACCTGCTAAGCCCCAAAATCTGCTGACCTCTGTCCGAACATAAGTCTGGGCCTAAGCTGTACGACCACGATCTTCCTCGGAACCATACAAAACCGTCATCCGTAACTACAAGACCTAGGAATCAACATATATAAGCCTGAAGGAACACTCCGAGAATCTAGCAAACCGCTGGGGCTTTCCCAATGTCTGCAAAAAAAATCCTCAAGTGTTACTCTTGTCCCTCAAGACACATTAGAATAGACCAGAATGTCATCAATAACTCAAC
Source organism: Agapanthus africanus (assembly GCA_030015575.1). Taxonomy (NCBI): domain Eukaryota; kingdom Viridiplantae; phylum Streptophyta; class Magnoliopsida; order Asparagales; family Amaryllidaceae; genus Agapanthus; species Agapanthus africanus. The sequence continues at coordinate 452,073,701 of CM057342.1, read as the reverse complement.
AATAACTGGTCGAGAAACGGCCTGAAAATCAGGTTAATTATATCTACAAATGCTGCTAGGGCATTGGTGAGTCCAATAACACCACCAAAACACACAAAGCCCGTAGCACACACAAGGCAGTCTTCGGAATGTCCTCACTCCGAACCTGCAACAATGATGACCTGATCCCAAACAACTTAGAAAAAGTCTCGCACTAGTGAGATGATCAAGAAATCGTTAATGCGAGGTAAAGGATACCTATGCGCACCGTAAGCCGGTTCAATTGACGATCAATCAACACACAACCTCAAACAGCCGTCTTTCTCCTTGACGAACAGAAATAGGAGCTCCCTAATGCGAAACATCAGACGCACAAATCCCCCGACAAACAACTCTGCAGCAGATCCTTAAGCTCCTTAAGCATCGCCGGCTCATCTGGAACAACGTCGGAAAACTCTCGCACGAAAGGAAACCGGTCCAACAAACCCACTGTGGCTACGGTATCACGAATGAACGCCAAGAATCCTCGACATCTTTTCCTCAAAAGCCGACTAGCGAAAAAGGCTGAATTCAAGCTGTGAGAGGCGGCACCACTGTCCCCCTGTACAACAAGAACTGACTTGCCGGGAAAACAAACCTGACTATTTTCTTGTGGTAGTCCACAGACGCCTAGCACGTAGCTAACCAGTCCGTGCCCAGGAGAACGTCAAATCCAACATCTCTAGAAGGATCAAGTGACGGATGAATCTCTATCTCCTAACCGATTGGCATACGACTGAAATACGTATTGCATAACAAAAGAATCACTGACAGAAGTTAACACAATTAACGGCTGATCTAGCTAACACGACTCTCCTCGTCCAAAACCTCTGCTACTCCCGCGACGGTCACAAAAGCTTCCTCAACGACTAAGCCTCTGTCTCCAGGCTGGTACACCGGTACGAGTCCTCCATAGTTCCGGAACTCCCAAAGTCTCTGGAATACGTGCCTCGTCAACTGGGGCTACATCCACTGGTGCTATGTAGGTGACGGAATGATGTATGCTAATCATAAGGAACAACTGGGTAACAGGGGTGACAACCTCCTGTCGCTGCGCTCGAATGGCCTCAACCAAAGAACTCATCGTCTGGCGCATGTCCTGCATCTCTGCCACAAGCCTAGCGATACTATCTGTCGAAGGCGGATCCGTCTACTCCTGTGCAACGAGCGTGCCATCCTGGTCAGTCCTCGTCCTACCCGAGTCAATTCTGACCTTGGCCCTCGCTGCACCTCTCTGAGTCCCCATAGTCGTCGGCGGAAAAGGCTAAAAATAGGGATAGGATTCGATATGATCACGGAAATCGAATCACAAGGATATGAATCTTCAAGGAAGGAATTTCAAGCAATTGTACTTAGGTCATTTTAGGCGTAGTACCGCATCATGAGTATGTTGCAGACATACACACACTACGTTACTCCGCTTAAGCTACCTACTCCATCATACCAAGGTCATCCTACACTCCGAAAAGTAAAACCTAGCGCTCTGATACCAACTTTGTCACGACCCAAAATTGGCACGTGATGGCCCTAATACTACGTACCGTCTACAGGTGTAACACGGTAAAAGAAAGCCTAAACCCAGAAATCTAAACCATTAAAAGACAAGAAAAGATAAGAAACATTGTTTAAAAGTTTTTGAAATCAAAACCCAAATTCTTTAATAGTCCAACTTTCTTTCTTTAAAATTTTGGCAGCACCTCCTTTGTAAAAACTAGCCCCAAAATTGGGTACAACATAAATAAAAGTAAAGCATCCCCAAACGGGAGAAAATACACGCCCAAAGGCGGAAAACAACCACCACAACAAATATACGACGCCGAAGCGAAGAAAATAAAAGACGATAGAAAGGAAACTGTATAAAAGACAACAAGTCACAAATATTATACAATATCGTCCTCACCAAGTCTCTAAGTCAACAAAAATATAGTAGATGGAGAGTACAAGGATACACCAGATATTTGCTATCTTTCTCTTTGAATGAGATCTCAATTCCAGCTACGGTTTCATTAGCTATCTTACAACTAGCGAATATACAATACAAAAACGAACAACCACCAAACCCACCTAAGCAAACTGCACACTGTGAGCTGATGCGGTATCCATAGCAAAAGATGATAAGATAAATGAATAGCCTGCCTCGACTACTCTGGGGAACACCCTGCAAAACAACTGTGGCACAATGAGGGTGAGTTGCCAACTCGTGAATAGTAAATAACATATGCAGGTAATCGCAAGTATGCACGTACAACGCGAATCTAGCATATGCAATTAATAGCAATAAAAGGTCATATGAATACAATAATCATGAAATTACACTAGCAGGTACAACTAATACATGAAGCAATAATAATATGACAATCGGTATGCTATAATCATGTAATAATGATATGAAAATGTATATATGCAACAGTCATGAAAGGTATACTAACAGGTACAACTACACATGAAGCAATGTATAAACAATAAATGTGGAGTATGGAAAGAAATATGTCATTTCCACGGAATCCTGACATCGTGGTAGGATCACAATCCATCAAGACAATCCAAATCCCAATTTCCTCAAAACAGCCCCCAAATTGGCTCTCATATCATATAAGTCTCACAAATCCTGAATGAATCTCCTATATCCTGAATGTACAAAATCAAGTGAATCTCATATATCCTGTATCAATTCTCAAATAAATCACCTATATCCCAAATCCAATATCAAGTAAAATTCTAACACCCTAAATATGTTTGCACGAATAAATATAATGATGTATATAAATTAATGTCAATACACATATATTAGCGTCCCATTCCACCAATATTGGTGTAAGGGCATATATAACAGCGTCTCATTCCACTGTTATATATACAAAGAAGTAAAAAGAAATATCATGAAAACAATGTGTCGAGCATCGACACGGAAATACTGATCTATCGGTGCTTTCACCAAGACTGGCACCCTGATAGGTATGTATCATACGCTATACCGAAAGCTCGAGTGCCTAGCTCTGACCCTCGTCTTTCGACGTATCTATACGTACATGACTCCCGTCGGTATCCGCATGATAACCGCCGAGTCATTGGTAATGTCACCGGTAGGTACTTGCCCACCTTCCAGGCTCAATCGGCAAGGACCATCGATCATTCTTGCCGAGGGGAACTGTACCGGGCCCCACCATGTACTCTTATACAGCACCCGACCCTCGTATGGAGTATATAATCAGAAACGATAAATCTCATGGTGGATGCTGAAATATCATATCAAGGGAAACCGACTTTTTCAAATAATGCATAATTTCATGAACTCCCACGGTCCCCAAATCCAGAAAACATCATGAAAAAATCCATATCTCAATGCGAAAATCCATGAATATAATATATGCAACATAAAACTGTAATGAAAGCATATAAAGGAAAAGCCGCTAATTAACTGCAATAAGTTAACGTAAAATATCATGCGATTCCTATTTTCTCCAATTCTAAATAATATCAAGTAAAGGTAAACATGTAGCTATAACCAGATGTATGTGAAAACATAAAGGTATAGCAAGATATATGTATCTACCTATGAGTAATGATATAGCATATCCCCTGGGTATAAGTGAAATATGTGTGCAAGGTATACCTGTAGCTATGTCATGAAGGGTGTATGTACCTATCACTAATGCTACAATATTCTATAGGTATACAGGTATCTAGCATGTAAGTATGTGAAGGCATATGTGTAAGCATGTGGATATACAGGTATGCTATATGTCATATGCGATAAGAAATATGAATCAATGTCCCAATGTCCCTAACCGAGCAATATCATATCTATAAGTGGGTTGTGCGTGACATGGCAATTATTGACGGTGTGTGTAGCATACAATCAGTGCTCGTGCAACATGAGTCGTCAATAATATGTGCAGTGTCCTAAGGATACTAGTCTAAGCACAACAATAACTAAGTAGTAGGGAAAATGCGCAATTCTAAATATGATATAGAATATGCGACAAAAGTAATATCTCTTGCCCAGACGCATAACGCCATGCGGGCGATTCCCCTGTAGATGTTAAATCTACTCACCAACGCTCCAAACTAGGTGAAGTCTACCACCTGTTCTCCCGTGGTAGCAGTGCCCGAAGTCCCCGCCTGCGAACCTGCAACATTAAAATAATAAAACAAGTATATATTAATAATAGACCCAAAACACGTACAACTATATTAGACCGACACAACAACACAAAACATACTCTCAAGTGTTCGTATTGTGGCTAACGTGCGTAGCGACACGACGAAACTAACCCAAGAGCAAAACCACACAAAGTGCACGATCCGTGTCGTATAACGTATCGCGCTTAAACGAAACACTACAAACTACCTAAGTGATCCCTGATTTTGCATACAGAGAAAACTCAACAACCAAATAAGACTAAAAACACCCAAACCACATCATAGACCTACCCTCAAAAACCCACACCCCAACTCTTTCCTAGAGCCGAAGTCACCGGAATCCTCTTCATACGTCGTCGGCCCTGGCCGGTGGGATGGGTCTCGTGTCTCAGGTGGGGTCTTATGGTCTCAGGTACAACACAACTACTTTGTTTAGTTTTCTAGTAAAATCTTCGGGTCACAGCAGAAAACAGATATCACAAAAAGCACTAAAAATACGATATTATGCACAAAACGACACCAAACGCTATCTAAACTGAAACTAACGAGCTAAGCTACACAATAAACACCTAAACAACAGAAAGAGAACATTACCTACACAAAAGAACTCAAAGATCCAAGCTTTGCATGCTCCTAGGCATCCAAGAGGCAAAAGGTGAAGAAAGATGTGATTTTTGTGATATTTGTGAAGGATTTGAGATGAATTTGGTGAGGGAAAGAGAGTGTTCAGTTTGTTTTGTGAGGAAAGAATAAAATGAGAAGAGATAGAGAAAAAGAGAGAGTGTGTGAGGATATGAGAGAGGGAGGTGAGTGTAGGGTGAGGTGAGAGGTGAGTGTATCCAAAGCAATTAATGCACCATTAAAGCTTTCACACACACCTCATCACTCATCCAAACAAATATCTTCTCACTCACAAAAGATCTAAGGTTTAGGTTAAGGATTGGATTAAACAAGGATTAGGTTAAGTGTCAAGGTTGCTAAGATCAAAGTTAGCACAAACAAATCCTCACATTTACGTGCATGCGTGCGTGCATGCTTATAACAAATACTAATAAATTATTAATTAAATGTTATAAAATGTGAGGAACCCGAATTGGTAAACTTTTACAGTAAACCCGCATTAACGTCTTAACGAACACTTACCGAAATCTAAGGCGTTACATGTTTATGAATTCAAGTTTTGATATTTGGTATTGTATTTGATCGCTTGACGTTTGTACGTCTATATCAAGTGTTATTTGGTGATTTTGAAAGAGTAGTCCATAGGTTCTAACCTATAGGCTTTTAAGCGTATCGTTTTGGTTTTCGTGTGTCGTTTCGTCTTTGAATTTATTTTTAACGCTATACGATACGTTATATGTGTAGGTACCCTACGTGATGTCGAGACGTTGAAGATGAAGATGGCGACATCGGTATTGGCACACAAGAAGCAAAATCAAGGTGAGTAGATTATATCGACGGGGGAAGTCGGATGGATGGCGTATAGCACCCCCGCAGTTTGATACTTAGTATACTAGATATATACTATATTTATATATATGATAGCGTTATGTGTGACATGGATTTTCGGATGTGATTAGGTGTACTATGGATAGATTAGGGTTCAGAACTAAACTAGTATAGTTTCCTAGTTGCGAACCCTAGAATAGGTATACACCCACACGCACGCACATGCTTATTTGTTATACCTATACTTGGATGGTGAGGATAGTGAATGATATTTGGAGATGAGTCGAGGAGATTGGGCATAGCGCCATGAGATTGGTGATATGACGTGATTCGTATTTGGGATACGACATGTGTGTAGGGTTCCTAGGCACACCCATGAGGTTCTACAAGGCATCAACCATGCCAAATTCAAAAATTTATGTGCCGAGAAACCCTAATTGAGATCGTTAACTAGAGATTAGGCGAAAAGCTAGCAAGCAAACAACTTTGCTAATAAGTGAAAGGGATTACAACCTTTGTAGATCCGGTCCTCCACTTCTAAAGCTCCGTGATGACGTCCCTCCGCTGCTATCATCGGAATCCCGGACTCTAGCGATGGTTTCGTCGGAGAAATGATCGGGCTAGGTCGTTGACTTCGATGCCGAAGATGATCTACATCGAGACGGCTCAAACTCAAGCTCCATCTTCACTTGGTCATGATCCTTGTGAAGAAAACACCCTATACAACATGGCAAGTGGTAGAGGATGAAGAAATAGGAAGTGGGTTCACTTTGGATTTGGATTTCTCACTTGATTTCATCACTTAGAATTTTCTAGCAAGCTTTTCTTTTCTTCATGAAGAAGAAGAAGAAGAAAAGAATGGAATAAGAATTAATTTTAAAAAGAAAGCTCAAGTGATGTCTATCATGTTGCAACCATGGGTGAGATAAACTCATATAGAGAGTAAACTAGGGTTTAGGCAATGGTTAGGTTTTAGAAAAAAACAAAAATGGTATGACTTTTCAAAGATGCTTGAAGCAACATGAAACTTCTAGAAAAGATGAAGAAAAGCCACCATTTAGTTTAACAAAATAAAATAAAGAAAACAAAACCCTAACTATTAACTAAACAAAGGTGTAAGTCACACACCCACCCATGTTTGCATGTATCATCAAACATGATACAAACTAGTGCACAAACATATATCATATATACAATGTGCACAATCTAGTGAGAAAAATAATCTTAAGTGAACCAATACCAGTTAATGTAAACTAATATATCAAATATATAATTATACAATAAATCATTAAATCAACACTTGATTTAATGATCCGGTCATATCGCATATAACCGACTAATATCTAGTGTATCAATGTATCGAATCAACACTTGATTCGGTAACCCGACTATATCACATATAACCGTCCGATGATACAAATCGCGAGAATAGAATACAGTATCACATACTGGTATTATTCTCGGTCCCGCACATATCTCATATGCACTCCTATTTCGTTTTGCTTGAGCCAGGAAACCTCTGTGTAGGACTCTAAAGACTCGTCAATACGCCGGCAGTAGGTGATGATCATATCAAACACTCACAAGCCGCAAGCGGTCTGCTAAACGTAACGGCCACCCGGATATTGAGCGATCAGAAGATCAACGAGCAAGCCCGCTCACACTCCTGTGAATCCAACCAGTAACACTTACCGTACAGTCCGGTCTGATCGTCTGATATGTCGCATATCTCGCCTAGGGGTGGTAAACGTCAGACCCCAATAGCTCGATAAGTCGTGTCGATATGAGGTCTATAACAGTTCGAGAAACTACTGGTAACACTTACCAGTAAATCTCAGCAACCCTGGCCAGGGATTTCCGGTTATAGCCAATCGAACACAGCGCAACATCAACTCCCTATACCGGGAGAGACGAATCCCCTCCTATCGCTCATTGCCTCCATGTGAATCGGGACTGTACCCAAAAACCACCGTTTTGCACACCCTCTTGGACGTGGTAAGGTGGAAATCAAAGCACAGTGGGAATCACACAAGACTCTATGACGATCTCGGGTCTACAGACTAACCTGTACCAGTGTCACCAGAGAACTGCCATCTGATGTAAGGTATAATACCATCTGGGAGTTCTCGGCGAGTCCGTCCAGTGTACCCAGTCTCCACTGAGCACCCGTATATCATCTCTGATGTCAAACACCAATGGATATGAGATCATCCATCGCCCATCTTTATGGGTCGAGAAGGTATACGCTAGTCTACTCTGGTATACCGATGCCCCGTCTCGATACACCCACGACTAGGGACCTTGAAGGATGTACTTATGGACTACTATTTCCCCACTAATATGATCTGCATCATAGTCCAGGTAGTCAAGTATACATCCTAAGGGCTTTACCAACATGTGACAGAGAGACAATCAGTGTACACGTTAAGGTAAAGAGCAACCAGATAGCATACTATCATGTGAGCAAGAAAGTCCTCCCTATATATGTCCAAGCATCCACTACAATATACATCCTATGTATAGTAATGGACTCTAGGGCATACATACAACTAACAATCTCCCACTTGCACTAGGGCCATCTGATAGCTGTGGTTGTAGTATCTCATACTCAACTATCCCATAAAAGTCTCTCTCTGGGAAAAGGCCTTTGTGAGTGGATCCGCCGTGTTGTCCTCTGAGTCTACTCTCCTGACCTCGATCCCTTGGAGATCAACCATCTCCATGATCAGGTGACACTGCCTCAGAATATGTCTGGATCACTGATGGGACGGGCGTTCCTAGGCATAAGCCACAACTCCATTGTCTCACAATGGTAGGAACGAAGTTCATCCCATGAACTAATATACACCCAGACTTCCTCTTTAGTAGCATATTAAGTAGCGATGTATCCAGCCTTTATCGTCTAGTATGCCACGGTATCTAGCTTGGAACTCTTCCAACATACCGTCCCTTTACTTAGGGTAAAGACAATGCCTGTGACTGACATTCAGTCGTCCTTATCACCCTGGAACCTTTCCAGTGATTCATCCCAGGATCGATTGATACCATCTCATCACTACAACTAGTGAGTATCCTAACATCCAATTAGATCTATCTCATAGATCCAAACACGGGATTTAGGAGGTATCACTCTAATCCTATATGGAGAATCCCTGTGATAAGCGGAGATTGAGTGAGCGTAGCATAGGAAACTCCTTCCCTATCAAGAGTATGTCATCCACGTACTCTACGAGGATCACCACCATACTCCCTACTACCTTTTTTTGTATATACAAGGTTCATCTACTATTTTGATGATGTCAAACTCTTTGACTAACACATCAAAACAGACGTTCCAACTCCGCGATGCCTGCTTTATCACATAAAACATCTTGCACACGTTTCTGCTGCTCCCACTGTCTACGAAGCCCTCTGACTGTGTACTTACAGACTCTCTCTTCTGAAACATCATTTTAGAAAAGTAGTCATGGCACCCAACCACCAGATATCGTAGTCATGGTATGTAGCTGTGGCAAGTAGGATCTGGATGGACTTAAGCATAGTCACTAGAAAAGGTTCCATCATTATCCACGCCTGGTCGATGACGAAAACCTTTAACAAGTCTAGCTTTGAAAGTCTCAACTTTTCCATGTACACCAAGTAATCTTCTCAAGATATACTTGCTACTGATGGGGATTTAACCCTTCAGATAAAGCAACCAAAGTCCATACTTTGTTGGTGTATAAGGATTCCATCCCAGATCGCTAAGCATCCAGCCATTCTTATAGAGTCCCACTCCTGATGGCCAGCTCGAAACTAGTTGGGTCATCATCTCATGATGCAATCCTCGGTCCCACTGTCATAGAGAAACCGAAGTATCTCTCAGGCGGATGAGGAACCCTACCAGATCGGCGGAGAGGCTGAGGTTCGTCGGGGACTATTGAATCCTTTGGTTCTGTCAAATCATCAGCTGCAGTTTTGTATAGATGGAACCATTCCAGTTCTACATAACAGACCTTGCCTCGAGCTTTTCCGGAGTTTGCTTTTAGACATAGGCCGGACAACCTCAAATCTTAACTTACTTAAGAGATAGGTTCTTCCCATACCATATCTTATATGGAGTGGTAGGCACTGATTTGATTCGAATCCAATTCAATAGGTATGCAACTTCTCAAGTGCACAACCCCAAAAGGAAATAGGTAACTCAGTAGTACTCATCATAGAGCACACCATATCATATAGGGTGTGATTGCTCTGCCCCGATACACCGACGTGCTGTGGTGTATAAGGAGGAGTAATGCTGAGAGAGAATCTCATTCTCCTTTCAAATAATCCAGGGATTCCGTGCTCAAGTATTCTCCTCCCTGATCGCATCAAAGGACATAATACTTATACCTGTTTTGGTTCTCTACTTCTAACTTATATTCTGTGAATATCTCAAAAGCTTCGGACTTATGTTTCAACAGGAACATATGTCTGAATCTTGAGAGATGATCAGAGAATGTAATGAAGTACAAAGAACCGGTCTTGGCATGTGTAGACATGGGACCTTTATACATCAACATGTATCATCCCAAGAGTTCACTAACTCTTTCTCTGTTTCCAATAAACAGAGCTATGGTCATCTTATCTCTGTGACATGACCGGCAAGTTTCACCAGATGTAAATTCAAACAGATTTAAATATGCATCAATATGTAACTTTAGCCAGTCGGGTCGCATTGATATGACCTAGTCTACAATACCTTAAGAAGGATTCGTTCATTTCTGAACTCTTCCTCTTGTGTGTGTTCTGTATACTAGGAACTGTAGTTTGATTTAGAACGTCAATGCTTTTAGATAACGTGCCTGAACTGATCAACTTTTGATATAGGAAATGTTCAAAACATTATCCAACAATACAAAATTATATCTATCTTTAATAAATAAAGAGATTGATATGATTTTGTATATCAGGTTCGGTATCTAATAGCATTTGTTCAGAATCAATGTATTGATAATACAGGGTGACAGTGACCAACAGACTTTGCTGCAACACTTGCACCGTTTTCTGTCTCATGAAACTTATTACCCGTTCTCAGTTCTCTACCTTTCAGTAGCCCATGTAACAAATTACATATGCGGGATCCTGATCCGGTATCAAATACCCAGGACGTAAAGGATATTGAGAAACAGTTCTTTATAATGAACACACCCGAAGGAGATGCATCATATGCACTTTCTTCGTTTGGGCAGCATGGGAATCCTGGTATTCCCCTATTTCTTGCTCTGTCTTATAACAATTATAAGTTGGAGCGGGACCAACGTTCCCCAGCTCAGTATAACAAGCAGGTTCGGTCAATAATCCGTATTATTATCTTGATTAAGGCGTGATATGGTCACTACCTGGAGAGATAGAGAAGAAAACACACTGCGTGCGCTCTTGCAAGATCAGATTGGTTATTATATTATCTAATCAGGATGTCTCCCACTGTTTTTATCAAATCTTCCTTCAAACCCTAAAAGGAAAGACTAGCCGGGATTAATTACACGCTACAAGTTCGCCAATCTTTCAGCCAGGCCAGTGTCGGTACTTTGAGGGAGGTCCCCCGTGCTTTCGCACGAACCTAATTATAGTAAACCTCATTTTCCCAGAGGCGTAACCCCGTTAACACCTTTCTAGACACCTACTTGATCGGCTAATTGTAATGTGTAAAACTCTCCCAGGAGTAACTCTTACTCGCAGCGGGTATCGGGATCCAACTATCTCATAGAAGGTATACAATCTCATTGCAAATTTCAACACTTGAAATTCCCGATAATATCTTGCCCCAAACGATCTATGACCTTGACAAGGTCAACAAACCATAGACCGTAAGTCAAGTTCAACCCATCATTTCTTGATTGAATTAAACCCACCCGCACGACCCTTGACAAGGTCAACAAGGCCGTACGACTACCCTAACCCAATCTGCATCATATGCATAAGCAGATAAATACTGGTCAGCTACCGCACACTGCGCCTTGATAAGGTCAACAAACGCAGCATGAATACTAAGCAGGACTTATCTAAAATGACGGAGGGCTACGACAGGTTTTTCTGAAAACCTATTGCGTAATGAACTTGATATCGTCGTATAATCAAATTATTTTAAAATGGAGTGTTTTTGAGGCTTTTCTAGTTTTGCTAAAGGGGTCACTCCAGGTGAAGGGATCGTCGGCCCTTTCCTCGTCGAATGAGGTGCGGGATATATCATATATATCACTGTGCAAAGCAGAAACTATAGAAGCAATCAAAAGACTAACCGAGTGTGTAGCATCTGCCAGTTATTGCTAAAGGGGTCACTCCCGGTGAAGGGATCGTCGGCCCTTTCCTCATCGAATAAGGTGCAGGATGTTCTACAAGGAACACCGCGATGCAAAGCAAGAACTGTAGCTACCTGTTTTTGAAAATTCGATTCCACAACATCTTTTAGGTTTCTTTTTCTTTCATTAATCATATTAATGAGGTCCCATCATTTAAGCACCTAAACATCACAGATAAATACGACGTACACTTATGCCATCCGCATTTGCCTCGATGTCCCCTCGTGCACCGTTAGGTTAGGTAACTAACGGCAGAGCGGGGCAGGGCTAGCACGGGTGTAAAACATAAGTAACGTCTATATAATATATCATATATACAATATATAGTATCTATCACAGAACATCAAATGATCACATCACAGATATCGCAGCAGAAAATATCATATGAAATATTGGATATACTAGGACGTCCGTGTTTTATTTTGAGCCTGAATAAAACACGGATTCCACGGTCGTGATGAATAGCCAAACCCACACCCCTAGACCCCTACGAGAGCGGCAAGCAACCCTACCAATTCTAGAGTTAGGAGACCCGGACTCGACTCCTCGAGTTGGTCTCCCACTGGACCCTAGAACCCGGTTACTTGTGCTCCCCTCCTTGGGTCTATCCTAGTGCGGAAAAGAAAATAATACATAAATGGTGACAACTTCCGCAACCCGGAAGTGCCCCAATAAAAGAATATTACATACAAGTTTTTACATGAATGAAAATGAAAAACACTCATCTCACATAAAAAAAACCCGGCTATTCAAACACGACAATCCAATACAACATATCCAGCAACACATAATATCACATGTCATCAACGTAAGTAAATATGTCCATCCCAATTGTCGTTGACATATAGCAACGAAACCGGCGATATCACATATTACACTTACGGTCACAGAAAAGAAAGTGTAAAACTACAACAGTTGGAATCCGCAAACTCTTTAGACATCGCATGCCTAACCAAATGAATTCCTTAGACATCGTATGCCTAACAATTATAAACCCCGCATTCTAGTCTCATTATCGAAAACACTTTTCAATATCTAGTCGGGCAATTCAACAAGATTCCCGATATTTGATCGAATGCTCATCGCAAACTTTAGTAGACGGCCGCACCCCCGATGCCGTCGACGAAGTGCACTAAGGCGGAACACCGCTGCCACGAGCACCCGAACGGATGCTTTCGACGACAGGGTTCTCCTACAGTCACTTGGTCGGGGCTATGGGGCATGGCTGTCTATTAAGTTTACCCGGCGAGTATCCGCGTACGCTACGTGATTGCGACGGACTTTTGATCGCATCAAAATTCCGTGGCAGCCGATCAATTGAGACTAAACTGCAATGTTTATAACATCCAAATCAGTTATCTCATAACTACCTGTGGATTCCAAATATTGTATCACGTTCCAGATAAATTGAAAATGTTAAACTTTCCGATCGAACAATCAAACACCCAAGTTTTCCCGAAATAGATCAACATATGAAATAAGTTTAAAAACATTCACTTCATGCCACAGTACCAACGGTCCAGCCATAGAAGGGTCAAGCCAACGCCTCACATGTGGCACGCCGTACTGCCCCAAACCCTAAGGTTCAAAGGGCTGTTCAAGACGGTCACATAATCGAGTTAAGGTTTGTTGTCTTCTAGAGAGTCCATCGCATTACTTGCACTACTTCGAACGTTCTTACACTACGGAAAGATCCAACACTTGGAAATTTCCCGACAGGGGAAAAAGTGGGTATTTATATCCGATCGAACTTTTCATCATTTTCTAAAATTATCCGGAAAAACCTATAGACGAAGTTAAACATCCTGATCGAAACACCGAGTCCCCAATACAACCCAGAAAACTCAACTCTTGAGTAAATATTAAAAATTCCCAGAAAACATAGCAATAACAGAGAGAAATTACTGTGCAAACCACGTGCCCTGATTCAACACATTGGCCGCGGAACCGCCGCACAAACCAGGGTGGGGCCGCGGTTCCGCGGCGCATCTGTCGAGTTACGGGCACGTGATGCACAGTAACTCCTAGAAAAGCCTGATGAATTTTTTGGATATTTTTAATCTGAAGAAATCCACAATTTCAGAAAATGAACAGAAAGGGGTATCGATTAGGGTTTCGGGGTTCGATCGGGTTTCTAACATCGTCTACATATCGCCAAAAGCTCTAGCTACGCTCCGATACCACTGTAGCGTTCCTAGGCACACCCATGAGGTTCTACAACGCATCAACCATGCCAAATTCAAAAATTTATGTGCCGAGAAACCCTAATTGAGATCGTTAACTAGAGATTAGGCGAAAAGCTAGCAAGCAAACAACTTTGCTAATAAGTGAAAGGGATTACAACCTTTGTAGATCCGGTCCTCCACTTCTAAAGCTCCGTGATGACGTCCCTCCGCTGCGATCATCGGAATCCCGGACTCTAGCGATGGTTTCATCGGAGAAATGATCGGGCTAGGTCGTTGACTTCGATGCCGAAGATGATCTACGTCGAGGCGGCTCAAACTCAAGCTCCATCTTCACTTGGTCATGATCCTTGTGAAGAAAACACCCTATACAACATGGCAAGTGGTAGAGGATGAAGAAATAGGAAGTGGGTTCACTTTGGATTTGGATTTCTCACTTGATTTCATCACTTAGAATTTTCTAGCAAGGTTTCTTTTCTTCATGAAGAAGAAGAAGAAGAAAAGAATGGAATAAGAATTAATTTTAAAAAGAAAACTCAAGTGATGTCTATCATGTTGCAACCATGGGTGAGATAAACTCATGTAGAGAGTAAACTAGGGTTTAGGCAATGGTTAGGTTTTAGAACAAAACAAAAATGGTAAGACTTTTCAAAGATGCTTGAAGCAACATGAAACTTCTAGCAAAGATGAAGAAAAGCCACCATTTAGTTTAACAAAATAAAATAAAGAAAACAAAACCCTAACCATTAACTAAACAAAGGTGTAAGTCACACACCCACCCTTGTTTGCATGTATCATCAAACATGATACAAACTAGTGCACAAACATATATCATATATACAATGTGCACAATCTAGTGAGAAAAATAATCTTAAGTGAACCAATACTAGTTAATGTAAAGTAATATATCAAATATATAATTATACATTAAATCATTAAATCAACACTTGATTTAATGATCCGGTCATATCGCATATAACCGACTAATATCTAGTGTATCAATGTATCGAATCAACACTTGATTCGGTAACCCGGCTATATCACATATAACCGTCCGATGATACAAATCGCGAGAATAAAATACAGTATCACATACTGGTATTATTCTCGGTCCCGCACATATCTCTTATGCGCTCCTATTTCGTTTCGCTTGAGCCAGGAAACCTCTGTGTAGGACTCTAAAGACTCGTCAATACGCCGGCAGTAGGTGATGATCATATCAAACACCCACAAGCCGCAAGCGGTCTGCTAAACGTAACGGCCACCCGGGTATTGAGGGATTAGAAGATCAACGAGCAAGCCCGCTCACACTCCTGTAAATCCAACCAGTAACACTTACCGTACAGTCCGGTCTGATCGTCTGATATGTTGCATATCTCACCTAGGGGTGGTAAACGTCAGACCCCAATAGCTCGATAAGTCGTGTCGATATGAGGTCTATAACAGTTCGAGAAACTACTGGTATACCTTACCAGTAAATCTCAGCAACCCTGGCCTGGGATTTCCGGTTATAGCCAATCGAACACAGCGCAACATCAACTCCCTATACCGGGAGAGACGAATCCCCCTATCGCTCATTGCCTCCATGTGAATCGGGACTGTACCCAAAAACCACCGTTTTGCACACCCTCTTGGACGTGGTAAGGTGGAAATCAAAGCACAGTGGGAATCACACAAGACTCTATGATGATCTCGGGTCTACAGACTAACATGTACCAGTGTCACCAGAGAACTGCCATCTGACGTAAGGTATAATACCATCTGGGAGTTCTCGGCGAGTCTGTCCAGTGTACCCAGTCTCCACTGAGCACCCGTATATCATCTCTGATGTCAAACACCAATAGATATGGGATCATCCATCGCCCATCTTTATGGGTCGAGAAGGTATACGCTAGTCTACTCTGGTATATCGATGCCCCGTCTCGATACACCCACGACTAGGGACCTTGAAGGATGTGTTAGTTATATGTATGCCCTAGAGGCCATTACTATACATAGGATGTATATTGTAGTGGATGCTTGGACATATATAGGGAGGACTTTCTTGCTCGACATGATAGTATCCTATCTGGTTGCTCTTTACCTTAACGTGTACACTGACTGTCTCTATGTTACATGTTGGTAAAGCCCTTAGGATGTTTACTTGACTACCTGGACTATGATGCGGATCATACTAGTGGGGACATGGTAGTCCATAAATACATCCTTCAAGGTCCCTAGTCGTGGGTGTATCGAGACAGGGCATCGATATACCAGTGTAGACTAGCGTATACCTTCTCGACCCATACAGATGGGCGATAGATGATCCCATATCCATTGTTGTTTGACATCAGAGATGATATACGGGTGCTCAGTGGAGACTGGGTACACTGGACGGACTCGCCGAGAACTCCCAGATGGTATTATACCTTACGTCAGATGGCAGTTCGCTGGTGACACTGGTATAGAGTAGTCTGTTGACCCGAGATCGTCATAGAGTCTTGTGTGGTTCCCACTGTGCTTTGATTTCCACCTTACCACGTCCAAGAGGGCATACAAAACGGTTGTTTTTGGGTACAGTCCCGAATCACATGGAGGCAATGAGCGATAGGAGGGGATTTGTCTCTCCCGGTATAGGGAGTTGATGTTGCGCTATGTTCGATTGGCTATAACCGGAAATCCCTGGCCAGGGTTGCTGAGATTTACTGGTAAGTGTTACCAGTAGTTTCTCGAACTGTTATAGACCTCATATCGACACGACTTTTCGAGCTATTTAGGTCTGACGTTTACCACCCCTAAGCAAGATATGCGACATATCAGACGACGTGACCGGACTGTACAGTAAGTGTTACTGGTTGGATTCACAGGAGTGTGAGCGGGCTTGCTCGTTGATCTTCTGATCGCTCAATACCCGGGTGGCCGTTACGTTTAGCAGACCGCTTGCGGCTTATGGGTGTTTGATATGATCATCACCTGCTGCCGGCGTATTGATGAGTCTTTAGAGTCCTACACAGAGGTTTCCTGGCTCAAGCGAAATGAAATAGGAGCACATATGAGATATGTGCGGGACCGAGAATAATGCGTGTATGTGATACCGTATTCTATTCTCGCGATGAATGTATCGAACAGTTGTATGCGATATAACCTAGTTATCGAATCGAAGATTGATTCGATAAGTCGATTCATTGGATATTAGTCGGTCATATGCGATATGACCGGATCGTTAAATCAAGTGTTGATTTAATGATTTAATGTATAATTATATATTTGATATATTACTTTGCATTGACTAGTATTGGTTCACTTAAAATGGATTTTCTCACTTGATGTGCACATTATATATATATGATATAGTTTTGTGCACTAGTTTGTATCATGTTTGATGATACATGCAAACTTGGTTGTGTGTATGCTTTAAACAATGATTAGGTTAATGGTTAGGGTTTCATTTACTCATTTATTCTCTACACTCAACCATGGTTGCATTATGATAACATCATTTGATTTATCATTTGATTTATTATTCTTATCACATTCTTTTTCTTCTTCTTCTTCTTCAAGAAGGAGAAACCTTACTAGCTTTAATGGTGCTATGAGGAAAAGAGTGAGAAATCCAAATCCAAAGTGAACCCATTTCCTATTTCTTCATCCTCTACTACTTGCCAAGTAGTATAGGGTATTTTCTTCACAAGTTTCATGACTTGGTGAAGTTGGAGCTTGATCTTGTGTTGCCTCGACGTAGATCATCTTCGGCAATGAAGTCGACGACCTAGCCCGATCATTTCTTCGATGAAACCATCGCTAGAGTCCGGATTCCGATGGTTGCAGCGGAGGGACATCATCACGGAGCTAAGGAAGTGGAGGACCGGATCTACAAAGGTTGTATTTCCGTTCACTTTAGAGTAAAGTTGTTTATTCGCATTTGTTTTTGCCTAAATTCTAGTTAACGATCTAGTCTAGGGTTTCTCGGCACCGGAAAAATTTGAATTTGGCATGGTTGATGCCTTGTGAGACCTCTTGAGTGTGCCTAGGAACCCTACAGTGGTATCAGAGCCTACCTAGAGCTTTAGGCGAAGTGTAGACGAAGTTAGAAGTCCGATCGAACCCGTAAACCCCGACAAAACCCTTCTCTGTACATTTTTCAAAACAATGGATTTTCGTGAATTAAAAATTCTCATAAAAACAAGCAGGAAAAACTAAGAATTACTGTGAAGTACGGTCCGCTAAGTCAATAATTTGACCGCGGAACCGCGGCGAAACCATGGGTTTGGCGGCGGTTCCACGGCCAAAATTTGGACTTAGTCCCTGAAATTTCATATATTTATTCTTAGCTCCTTTCTTGGCAATTTTTTTTGGGAATTTTTTAATTCCACTCAAGTGTTGAGTTTTCGAGGGTTTTATTGGGGACTCGTTAATTTGATCGGATAATTTAACTTCGTTTATGTTTTTCCGGATATTTTAGAAACTGTTAAAAAAGTTCGACCGGATATAAATACCCACTTTTTCCCCTACCGGGAAATTTCCAAGTGTTGGATTTTTCCGTAGTTTAAGAATGTTCTAAGTAGTGCAAGTAACGCGATGGACCCTCTAGAAGACAACAAACCTTAACTCGATTATGTGACCGTCTTGAACTGCCCTTTGAACCTTAGGGTTTGGGGCAGTACGGCGTGCCACATGTGAGGCGTTGGCTTGACCCTTCTACGGCTGGACCGTTGGTACTGAGGCATGAAGTGAATGTTTTTAAACTTATTTCATGTGTTGATCTGTTTCGGGAAAACTTGGGTGTTTGATTGTTCGATAGGAAAGTTTAACATTTTCTATTTATCTGGAATGTGATACAATAATTGGAATTCACAAGTAGTTATGAGATAACTGTGTGAATGTTATAAACA
Organism: Agapanthus africanus; assembly: GCA_030015575.1. Classification (NCBI taxonomy): domain Eukaryota; kingdom Viridiplantae; phylum Streptophyta; class Magnoliopsida; order Asparagales; family Amaryllidaceae; genus Agapanthus; species Agapanthus africanus. Next base: position 452,054,714 of record CM057342.1, on the reverse strand, counting down.
TAGCAGTTTAGTCTCACTTGATCGGTTGCCACGGAATTTTGATGTGATCAAAAGTCCGTCACAATCACGTAGCGTACGCGGATACTCGCCGGTAAACTTAATAGATAGCTACACCCCTTAGCCCTGACCAAGTGACTGTAGGAGAACCCCGTCGCCGAAAGCATCCGTTCGGGTGCTCACGGCAGCGGTGTTCCGCCTTAGTGCACTTCGTCGACGGTATCGGGGGTGCGGCCGTCTACTAAAGTTTACGACGAGCATTCGATCAGAATGTCGGGAATCCTGTTGAATTGCCCGACTTGATATTGAAAAGTGTTTTCGATATAGAGACTAAAATACGGGGTTTATAATTGTTAGGCATGCGATGTCGAAGTAATTCATTTGATTAGGCATGCGATGTCTAAAGAGTTTGCGGATTCCAACTGTTGTAGTTTTACACTTTCTTTTCTGCGACCGTAAGTGTAATATGTGATATCGCCGGTTTCGTTGCTATATGTCAACGACAATTGGGATGGGCATATTTACTTACGTTGATGACATGTGATGTTATGTGTTGCTGGATATGTTATATTGGATCGTCGCGTTTTGAATAGCCGGGGGTTTTTTTATGTGAGATGAGTGTTTTTCATTTTCATTCATGTAAAAATTTGTATGTAATATTCTTTTATTGGGGCACTTCCAGGTTGCGGAAGATGTCACCTTTTGTATATTATTTACTTTTCCGCACTAGGATAGACCCAAGGAGGAGAGCACAAGTAACCGGGTTCTGGAGTCCAGTGGAAGACCAACTCGAGGAGTCGAGTCCGGGTCTCCTAACTCCAGAATTGGTATGGTTGCTTGCCGCTCTCGTAGGGGTCTAGGGGTGTGGGTTTGGCTATTCATCACGACCGTGGAATCCGTGTTTTATACTGGCTCGTATTGAAAATAAGGACGTCCTAGTATATCCAATATTTCATATGTTTCTTCTGCTGCGATATCTGTGATGTGATCATGTGATGTTCTGTGATAAATACTGTATATAGTATATATGATATATTATATAGACGTTACTTATGTTTTACACCCGCGCTAGCCCTGCCCCGCTCTGCCGTTAGTTACCTAACCTAACGGAGCACGAGGGGACATCGTGTAAGTCTACGCTAGCGCCCCGGCCGTCTACAGACGCCAAATGCGGAACAAAACTTTTTAACTGGCGCTATCGTATACTTTAACCCGGATCTGCCATTATTGCTAAACTAACGAACTGTAAAGAGTGTAGAAAGGTTATACCGAACGATCCGAGTCCTTCGTTCTTTAACCATCATCCCACGCTCCGTTGCGGTTGCTCCGATCTCGTCGATCTCTGATCTGCTCGTCCAGGTGGCACCACATCACCGATTCTTTAAACGGGCTCCCGCCTCTGACTTGAGGCAACTCGATCGTCAAGTTTGCCAAAAGAGACGACCAAGAATGATGTAGAGAATGAGTAGATGACTTTGTCTCGTTCCGTCCAAAACTGTGGACGGACGGTTAATGAAGTTGCCGAGGGAATTGGGTGATGGAATGAAATGAACTGTAAAATTCCATGCACCCCAAATACTATCATAATCTTTTTCTCCAAATGAAACATCAAGTGAGAGAGAGAGGAAGGGGGCCGGCCACTTATAGGAGTGGGAGGTGACCGTAGGAGAAAGAGGGTGACCACAAGAAAGCTTCTCACTCAAAATATCAAGAACAAATATCCTTAGCCAAACAAAATGCTTTAATGTTAAAGCATGAGTCACTTAAACACCTCATCAAGTCATTAATGCAACCAATGAAAACTCAACACCAATTAATTCTAGTCACCTCATCTAGAATCTTCTAGAACACTGACTCACCTCCACAGAAGAAAAGATAAATCCGTATTTAACCGAATGTTAAAAGACGGCTGATAGAAAACTGGAAACTGGCAACTTCCAAAAGTGATCCAGAAACGACTTTCAGGATAACCCCGTAACTGTATAAATATACCCGCATTTGTATTACGACCGAATACAAATGCAACTGAGACAAAGATATTATACCTACTCAATATAATACTCGGATCCGGCTTAAACTAAAGCCGACCAGTATCATCTGCCCGAAAACTGACACGTGCGTAAACGCACGTGCATTTTCCGAACCCTGCCATAAAACCATACGGCCTCTACAACGTTTCGCCCGAACTTGGGAAACTGTCTGTAGGGGACTCTAATGACTCGTCAGTACCCTGGCAGTGGGTTTAACCACAAACCGTCAGCGGCACTAGCTATGCGTAACGGTTGCCCACGGACTGACCTCAAGGGAGACTGATGAGCGAACTCAAGGGTGGCCGATGAGCTAACACATCCGGAAACCCTACTGAGCCTAACAGTGACAATGTATATACAGTCCGGTCCGTTCGTCAATGAGTATCGCATATCCGCCTAGGGGGCTAGTAACGTCAGACCCCAGAAGCAGTATAAGTCGTGTCGGAGTGTAGCCCAATAACACCCTGAGATACTACTGGAGTACCTACCAGTAAATCTCCTGCCATGGCCATGGACTTTTTGTAATGGCTCTCCTAGACACAGCACGACCTCGCCCCCAATACCGGGAGAGACGAATCCCCTGCCGATCCGCTCACGTGCCTCCATATGGCTCGGGACTGTACCCAAAAGCTACCTGTTTGCACGACTCCTTTGAGCCGTGGTAGGGTAGAAATCAAAGCACAGTGGGAACTCACACGAGACAAATGACGACCTCAGGTCGATGAACTAACCTGTACACATGTCACCAGGGAACTGCTATCTGACGATAGGTATAGTACTAACTAGCAGATTCCCGGCGAGTCCTGTCCGGTGTACTCATAACCCAATGAGCACCTGTATACATCTTAGGTGATCCAACTGACACCAGTGGCTTGTGAGACCGGCCACCGCCCCTCGTCGGGGTCTCGACTGTATACACTAGTCTACTCCAGAGTATCGATGCCCTGTCTCGAAACTCCCACGACTAGGGACCACAATTAAGGATATGCATATAAACTACCCAACTCTCACGTATATGATCGCCGTCATACAGTTGGTAGTAAAGCAAGATCCTAAGGGCTCTATCAAAGTGTAACATGCAATCAGTCACCTGAACATGTACACGACTGATAAAGGCAAACCAGATAGCATACTATCATTTCGAGTAAGACTGTCCTACCGGGATAGGTCCTCCGCAATCATTGCAATCACGTACCTGCGATCCAATAATTGACTATGAGGGCACTATCTCCAACAATATTGAGGTATGGGTGAGAGAGAGAAAGGGTTACTTTTACCAAGCCTTAGCCATTTTCCCCCTCACTTCACTCATTCTTCTCCCTCCCCATTTCCTTCAGCTGCTGCTGCCCCTCCTTCATCCCCACTTCACCTCCTCAAATCACCTTGAAAACAAACCCAAAACCCCACTCCCATTCCACAAAAAGTGTGCACAAGCTCAAGACAAGCCCATTGGACCAAGAAAGCAAGGATTTTGGCCACTAGAGGCAACTCAAGAAAATTCTTGAGTTCCAAATGATGTATTTTCTGGACCATTAGCTTAGTTTTTACATTACTTATACCCTATGTTAAGATTGAATCGATATCGGGTAGTTTTGTGGGCTTAAGGAAAACCTAGTTAGGGTTTGAGGGAATTTTGGGTTTTTCGGTGAAATTGAGCTCAGTAGAGACCATACAAACACCTTAGTGCTAGATTTGAGACCCAAACCTGAGACTTGAAACCTGGAATACGGATTTAGAAACCGATATCGGAAAATTTATGAAATCTGTGAAGGTTAAATTGAATCTGCTATCACCCCGAGACTCTGATAATTATTTTGGTTAGACAGTGATATGTGCAGGCACCCAGGGAGCCACCACCAGAACCCTAGCCCCTATCTCTCTTTTCCGGCCGCAAATAAATGCATTCTGGACGCAAATTGCGGCCAGACCAGTAGAGAATTGTCTCGTTTTGGTTTTGGTGCCCCCTTATCAGTAGATTAAACCCCTGGCATGTGCAAAATTGTCCAATTTGACTTAGGGTAAAATCTGGAGCCTTTTTCCTTAGTTGCTGTTTTGGATTCGTGTTTCCGTATTCCGTATTTTGAATTCTGGATTTGCGTATTGCGTTTTACCTCGAATACTTGGCGTTTATACGACGATATCGAGGGTTGATTGATGGTTTTGAAGGCGTACCCATAGATTCAAACGTATAGGCCCCTTAGCGTATCGTTTTGGTTCTCGCGTGTCGTGTTAGTTTTGATTTGGTTTTAATGCGATGCGATACGTGTGATGTGTAGGTACACCATGAAGACTTCGGGACGACAAGCAATCGCGTGGCGACGTCGACAAATGAAGACGCAAGGTGAGTAGATTATATCTACGGGGGAAGTCGGGTGGATGGCGTGTAGCACCCCCGCAGTCCAAAGTTGGTATACTATATATGTACATATACTATATATTTATGATAGCTTATTGCATGACATGGAGATCACAGATGTGTTAGGTGTACTATGGATAGATTAGGGTTAGAAATGAACTAGAGTATTTCCTAGTTGCGAACCCTAGAACAGGTTTACATCCATACGCACACACATGCTTATTGCTATACTTGTACCGTGATGATGAGGATAGTGGATGATATGTGGAGACGAGTCGATAATATTGGGCATAGTGCCGGGATATCGGTGTTATGATGTGATTCATATTTGGGATACGATACGAGATTTTTAGCGGGCCTTTGGACGTGTGTTTTACACACGCATTCATATTTATATAGATGGTGTCGATTGTACTAGACTTAGATCAGTACCCAAATCATGTGATATATGATAAGGATACCAGATATTGATGAGATGAATGTGATTTTGACCCGTACCCAGATTTGGGATGCCGTACGACGGATTTACGTACGAGCTTTACATTGATGATAGATCCTCACTCATGACTCGAGGATTTTATATGGTGTATATTTTGTCGTATGGGATACTATTGAGGCAGGATCACCGACTATATATATATATATATATATATATCGACTCAGATTTATGTCCATACCCCTCTGATTGACTTGATAGTTAGATCTGTAGTTAGTATAATAGATGTTAGACTAGACCCGAGTCATACCTATTTCAAAACTAACGAATCGGGAGTATTTCAAAGATAGGCAAAAAGGGACTCTACGGACATTTTTAAAGACGCATCCTTCCTTAAAAACGACGTAGCCCTTATTTTACTAAAAACCCTGATTCGTCTTATTTCAAATGTTATAACTACATGACATACACATATTGATGTAGATTCTTCACTGTTGCGTTGATTATTCGATTTCCGCATTTTCATGCTATTCGCATTGCTTTGCATGTGTCAATGTGTTTGTTTCTATGTTACCATCATGTTGTTAGGACACCAGCACCATTATCGATGATGCATATGTTCCACGTACACTTGCTTGCCGGCTCACACACTTCATCATCGATAATTGCCATGTCACTACACAGTAGAATTATTGCATCAGGATATGACCCTTGTATGTGCATACTATCATTCCATGTTGCATGATATACTGTTATACTTGCATTTCCTTATATGTCACATACATCATGTTTTCTGATTATGCGCATTGAGATATTCGTTTCTATGATATTTCTGGTTTTGGGAACCGTGGATATTTCAAAGGAGAATATGTAATTGTTTTAAAAACTCGGTTACCCTTGATATGATATTTCAGTGCGTCCACCATGTGTTTTCTCGGTGCTGAGAGTGACATGTGAAACCCTATTCGAGGAGGCGGTGAGGCCGATTGCGGGTACATGGTGGGCCCGGTATGGTACCCGGGGCAAGAAAGGGATGCTGTGTATACAGACGGTGAGCCTGGCAGAGGGACCACTACCTACCGGTGATTGGTTGGAACTGGCGGTTATCCGGAGGATACTGACCAGAGTCGATAGATGGATATGGGCATACTGCTGGGGCCAAGGGCCGATTCCGCAGACGGAGCCCGTGGTCTGATCCGGACTGACGGAGCCCGATATATAAGGATTTACGTGCCGATGCTAGGCACAGCTTTCATGTTGTTTTCGAGTGTCGATGCTGGACACTCCGGTTCCATGATTTTGACATTTCGCGAGGGACACAGATGTTTATATCCTCGTATTTCCATGCATATGCTTTATGATATTTACATGGATGATGGTTATTGCCATTGGGTGACGAGTGGACGGGATCCACATACATACAGATTTGATTACATTGATCATACCTCATATTTATGATATGTTATTACCTGAGGCACTGGCACGAGCACTTGGCACTACACTCATGTATAGAGGTTATACTGCCACTTTAGCATGCTTCAGACTTATTCATATTGAGGATATATATATCTGATCGTATTGACCTAGGATGAGTCATACATTCGATATCTGCTTGTAGATATTTTCTATTCACGAGTTGGCAACCCACCCTCGTTGTGCCACAGTTCTTGCAGGTTTTGCCGTACAGGTTTCATGGCGGCATTTTTGGCACACTGCTTTCTCTACGGGTGACTTGCTTTGGTAGGTGGGTTCTTTTGCATCAGAACCACCCTTGTACATGTATTATTCATTGTATCTAGAAATTCCATCAACCAAAACTTGTATATTGTTTCAGACTTAGAAAATCAATTATGTGTTATTTCGACTTTAGAGTCGTGCATTATAGTATTACGGTTTTCATGCTTTTTGAGTTCTCTTTTGAGTTTTGATCCTCGTCCTTTGGCGTTGTATATTATTATTGCTTACGTGGTTGTGACCGTCGATTGACGAAGAGCTAGCTTCCGCTTGGGGATGCCTTTTATCATTGTATATATATTATCCTTGTTGTACCACGTTCGGGGCCAGTATTTACAAAGGGAACTCTGCCGAAATTTTCAGAAAAGACTATACCTTTTAAAAATACCCATTCGGCTTACTTATTTAAAAACCTTTCTTTTAAAAACATGTTTTCTTCACTTCTTAAAATTAGTTTTCTTCATTTACTCCTTAAAAATGGTTTTAGATTTCTGGGCTTTGGCTTACTTGGATTAGATGGGGTCCTATAAACTTCATATGATTCAAGTGCCAGTCACGGGCTATTTTCGGGTCATGACAAAGTCTGCTAAATGAGATGACCAAGATGAAGTAGAGAATGAGTACAATACTTTGTCTCAAACACCCTAGGGTTCTCATCACATGAGAGGGTTAGGGTGGAGGTTGAAGAAGATGCTTAGAAATGGAAATTGTGAACTCAAGAAACTCTAGTGAGCAAAAGAAAACCAAGCTCATAAACTTCTCTTTTCTTCTCATCCTTTTTTTTTGTGAATAGATATATGAGGTTGTATTTATCAAAAACCAAAAGAAAATATCATATGAAAAATATCTCCTCAAATATCCATACCCAAAACAAAACTCATTAATACTTTAATGACTCACTAGATGACTCATTACATGAGTCATTAGTGAACATTCTAGAATTAATGAGTCACAACAATGAGTCACACTTTCCATAATCGATTTAATCATTTAAACTAAAATGATTAACCAAAAAGAAATGCATCTTCTAAAGTATTCTCATAACGGATTACGAGAATACCCCTCACCTGTATATACATACCTGTATCCGTATTCCGACCAAATACGAATACGAGAGACTAAAATATTCCGACTCAATATAATACTTGGATCCGGCTTAAACCAAAACCCACCAGTATTATCTGTCAGAAATATGACACGTGCACAAGTGCACATGCATTTTCGAACCCTGCCATAAAACCATACGGCCTCTACAACGTTTCGCCGAACTTGGGAAACTGTAGGGGACTCTAAAGACTCGTCAGTACCCTGGCAGTGGGTTTAACCACAAACACGTCAGCGGCACTAGCTGTGCGTAACGGCTGTCTATGTACTGACCGAAAGGGAAGCCGATGAGCGAACTCATCCTGGAACCCTACTGAGCCTATCAGTGACAATATACGTACAGTCTGGTCCGTTCGTCTATGAGCATCGCATATCGGGCCTAGGGGCTGGTTATGTCAGACCCCCAATAGCGGTATAAGTCGCGTCGGAGAGTAGCCCTGAACACCCTGAGAAACTACTGGAATACTTTTTATATGATATTTTCTTTGAAGTATTAAAGTATCCATACCCAAAACAAAGCTCAAATATCCATACCCAAAACAAAACTCAGTAATTCTCACCTGCCTTGGCCAAGGGCTTGGTGTAATGGCTCTCCTAGACACAGCGCGATCTCACCCCCAATACCGAGAGAGATGAATCCCCTGCCGATCTGCTCACTTGCCTCTATATGGCTCGGGATTGTACCCAACTAAAACCTGTTTGCACGACTCCTTTGAGCCGTGGTAGGGTAATAATCAAAGTACCGTGGGAACTCACACGAGACAAATGACGACCTCAGGCCGATGAACTAACCTGTACACATGTCACCAGGGAACTGCTATCTGACGCTAGGTATAATACCAACTAGCAGGTTCCCGGCGAGTCCTGTCCGGTGCACTCATAACCCAATGAGCACCTGTATACATCTTAGGTGATCTAACTGACACCAATGGCTTGTAAGACCGGCCACCTCCCCTCGTCGGGGTCTCGACTGTATACACTAGTCTACTCCGGAGTATCGATGCCCTATCTCGAAACTCCTACGACTAGGGACCACTTTTAAGGATGTGCTTATAGACTATCCAACTCTCACGTATATGATCGCCATCATACTGTTGGTAGTCAAGCAGGATCCTAAGGGCTCTATCAACGTGTAATAGTGATCATGTCACCTAAAGCTGTACACGATGATAAAGGAAAACCAGATAGCATACTATCATCTCGAGTAAGACTGTCCTACCGGTATAGGTCCTCCCTCAATCATTGCAATCACGTACCTGCGATCCAATAATTGACTTTGAGGGCACTATATCCAACAATATATATATATATATATATATTGAGATCTTCCTTCTATTTGTTCGTTTGATCTATCCTCATCGATAATTGTTGGTTGTTCCGATCATCATGTCTATCGGAGCCGAGAGGGCTGCGGTTAGAGACACGGTCAGGGCAAGCTTGTCTGGGATGAGAACCGACCGAGGTGATATTCCGGTAACATAGGAACATGTTGGTTATCCTTATATGAAAGGATTTCTAGTTTTGAGGCGAGTTTTCATTGGGATCCGCACCAGAGGGTCGGGTCATAGGTTGAAGCCAGCCGGACTTGGAGGCCTGATATTGTTCTGTTAGTTATATGTATGCCCTAAAGGCCATTATTGTACATGATTGTATATTATAGTGGATGCTTGGACATATATAAAGAGGACTTTCTTGCTCGACATGACAGAATGCTATCTGGTTGCTCTTTAACTTAACATGTACACTTGTATCATTATATTGTCTGTCCATTACATGTTGATAAAGCCCTTAAGATATGTACTTGACTACTAGGATTATGATGCAGATCATACTAGTGGGACCAGGGTATTCCATGAGTACATCCTTTAATTGTTCCTAGTCGAGGGAGTATCGAGACGGAGCATCGATATCCCAGAGTAGACTAGTGTGCACGTTTCTTGACCCTGTATAGGGCGAAGGATGATCCCACATCCATTGGTGTTTGACATCAAAGAATGAACACAAGTGCTCATTAGAGAATGGGTACACCGAACAGGACTCGCCGAGAACTCCTAAATACTATTATACCTATCGTCAGATAGCAGTTCTCTGGTGACACTGGTACAGGTTAGTCTGTAGACCAGAGATCGTCATAGAGTCTTGTGTGATTCCCACTGTGCTTTGATTTCCTCCCTACCATGCTCAAGAGAGAGTGCAAACAGGTGGATTTTAGGTAAATTCCCGAGTCACATGGAAGCAATGAGCGATAGGAGGGGTTTCGTCTCCCGGTTTTGGGGGTTGATGTTGCGCTATGCTCGATTGTCTATAACAGAAAGTCCCTGGCCAGGGCTTATGAAGAGATTTACTGGTAAGTGTTATCAGTAGTTTCTCGACCCGTTATGAGCCTCACATCGGCATGACTTTTCAAGTTATTGGGGTCTGACGTTTACCACCCCCAGACTCGATATGCGACATATCAGACGAAGAGACTGGACTGTACGGTAGTGTTATTTACTACGGGAGTATGGACAAGCTTTCTTGTTGATCTTCTGATCGCTCAATATCTGGGTAGCCGTTACGTCCAGCTAGTACCGCTGACAGCTTGTAAGTGACTGATATGATCATCACCTACTGCAGGCGTATTGACGAGTCTTTAGAGTCCTACACAGAGGTTTCCTGGCTCAAGAGAAACGAAGTAGGGCACATATATGATATGTGCGGGACCGAGATTAATACGTGTATGTGATACCATATTCTAATCTCGCGATATATGATATCAGTCGGTTATATGAGATATATCCGGGTTATTGAATCAAGTGTTGATTCGATAAGTTGATATAAATGATATTAGTCAGTTATATAGGATATAGCCGGATTATTAAATCAAGTATTGATTTAATAATTTAATATATAATTATATATTTGATATATTAATATATATATATATTAACTAATATTAGCTCACTTAAGAATTTCCTTTCTCCAAATACATAATGATATATATTAATGTATTTATTTTTGTGTCATGTTAGATGATACATTGGACATGGGTGTATGAGACTCATACTAAACTAAAGATAATTTGGATGATTAATTATTAAGGGAAAAATCAAAATTATGTGGAAATTAGCATGGCTTAAGATGCTTGTGGAAGCATGTAGAACCCTTGACTTAAGTACACTAATTTTGTTTTACTCTAGATATTTATTAACCCAACCATTATCTTTAGCCATAGTTAAGTCTCTACAAATATCATTGTGATATTTTCTTCACCCGTGGTTGATCACTTGTTCATCTTCTTCATCTCCTTCTTTGCTCTCTAGCTTTTATGTGAGGTGAAAAAGAAAAAGAGAGAATTAATTCTAAAGTGAGAAAACTTCCTACTTCATCAATCTATACCAAACTAGCCATTTAGTATAGATTGTTTACTTCACTAATTCCTCAATTAGTGAAGAGATAGCTTGAGTTAGAGATTCTTCGACGTAGATCATCTTCGGCCTCGAAGATCTTTGAGCAAGCTCGTTCCTTTCGCCTAGTGGAGCTTAAGGAGAGTCCGGGACACCACTCCTTGGAGCTAAGGGACTACTACACGGAGATTTAGAAGTGAAGGACCGATCTACAAAGGTTGTATTCCTATTTTACTTAGTGTAAAGTTGTTTACATGCTTTAAAAACCCTAATTCTCTAGTTAGATCCTTGGTTCGGGTTGTTTAGCACTCTAGATTTTTTGAAATTGCATACTTGATGCTTGCCAAAACCTAGTGAGGGTGCTAAGCGAACCCAGCATGTTCAGCCTATTCCGGAGATCGTTGTGTTTCCTACTATTCCGATAGTTGTAACAGCCATTGCACCAGCCGTTGCTGAGATTATCGAGGCGTCGCTTCCAGAGTTCATGAAGCTAAAGTCGTAGGTGTTTATGAGTATAGATGTGCCGGAGGATTTTTAATCATTCATGGATATGATGGCTAGGATATTTAATTCATTGCAAGGCCCCGATGCGAGATCAGTGAAGTTGACTAGCTTTTTTTTGAGGGGTTTTGCTCAGACCTGGTGTGAGTTGCTCGAGAGAGACCGTGTAGTGAGTCTTCCTCCGACGACTTGGGACGAGTTCTCGAAAGTGTGCTTAGCCAGATTTCGTCCACAGAGTGTCAGAGATTCCGAATTTGTATTTTCAAATCTTTATGTAAGACTCCAGGCACGATCATAGCCGAGTATGACTTGCAATTCGTGTAGCTATCGCGATATGCTTTTTATTTGATCGATACTGAAGAGTAATGGATTAAGAGATTTATATGAAGTCTTAATGCACAACTGTTCTCCGTCGATACTGCAGATTCGATATGTATGCAGAGGCGTTGTGTACAACCACACTTTCAGAGGAAAGTCTTGATGAGATTGCAGTTGTTCTGAAACGGAAGTGGATTCATTAAGGGGTGCTAGTTCCAAGCAGATTGCTATAGATGAGATCGGCAGGAGCCATGACGAGTTCTTTCAAGGATTCTATAGTGATTGAGATTGGACCCAGGGTCAGTTTTATGATGCATACTCAAAGGTTAGATATCGTCGTCATCGATGTGTTACATTACGAGAGACCGGACTACTTGGCAAGGAAGTGTCTTGAGAAGTGTCAACATAGGACTGTTTTGAAAGGGTGTCTTAGCACCTCTACCAGGTTTCTACATGCATCAAGTATGCAATTTTAAAAAATCTAGAGGTCTAAGCTACACTAACCAAGAATCTAACTAGAGAATTAGGGTTTTATGCAAGCAAAACTAGTTCTATAACTAAGTAAAGAGGATTACAACCTTTGTAGGCCAAGTACTTCACTTCTATAGCTCCAAGTAGCAGTCCCTAAGCTCCAAGTAGTAGTCCCTAGAACTCTTCTTGGCTCCACTTGAAGAAAAGATCGAGCTTGCTACGTGATCTTCGAAGCCGAAGATGATCCACACTGAAGTCTCTCTAGGTCAAGCTAACACTTTACTAATGAAGGTATTAGTGAAGCAAATAACCTAGACTAATGAGCTAGATTAGTGTAGGTTGATGGAGTAGGAATTTTGGCTCACTTAGAAATATTTTCCTCTCTCCTTTTTCTTCAATTCAAGAAAAACCCTAGAGCTTAGAATTCAAGAAGAAGAAGATAATGAACTTGGGTAAGTTTGTGATAAGAGAGTGAACCATGAGCTCAAGATAATAATTGAGATGAATAAATATCTAAAAGAAAAACAAAAACAAGAGATGAGTCATAGCTTCTCAATGCTTCTACAAACATCCAAGCCATGACTCATTTCTAGCCTTTTTGTTTTGCTTTTTAGATTAAAACATCCCAATTATCTTTTGCTCTAGTATGAGTGTCACGACCCGAAAAATTAGCTCGTGACCAGCACTTAAATCACGCGACGTCCAAAAGCGTAACGTAATTCAAGTAAGCTGAAACCCAGAAATCTAAAACTTTTTAAGAAAATAAAGGAGGTGAAGTTTTGAAATAAAGGTATAATGAAATCAAGTTTCTAAAATGCATGGAAAAGGAACATGAATGATGCAAGTAAAATTTACCGGTTTGAAACATGTTTCGCCTTTTAAAACTTAGGGCAGCACCTCCTTTGTATTTTTGATCCAAAACCACAATAAAAGATGATAATAAAGGCATCCAAGTGGGAGCTAGCTCTTCGCCAACCGGCGGATCACAACCATGCAAGACAGTAAAAAAAAGTATACGGCGCCCAACGACGAAGTTCACCACAACAGATAAAGAATAAAGCCAGATATCAACCCCAAATGCGAACATACAACCCATCGCTCAAATCTCGCAACTACTAGTCTTGCTAAGTCTCATATCTTATACAATTACTAGTTTTGATTTGATGGAGTTGACTAGATACAATATGAAATAGAAAATACAAGAGTGGGTACGATACAAATGTCCCACCTACCAATGGAAAACACCCGAAAGCAACTGTGTGCCAGCGAAGCCGCTACTAATCCAAGCGGTCAACCTGCAAGAACTGTGGCACAACGGGGTGAGTTGCCAACTCGAGAATAGAAAAACATCTACAAGTAGAAATCGAATAAACAACGACTCCTAGGTCAACTATATCATAAAGGTAATACTATGATATCTAGGGTGACCGGGTCGTATATGTGCCAACAATGTAATCAACACCTATGTGTATGCAGATATCATCCAACCATATAATCAATGTATGTATGCATATGAATCCCGTCCAACCAAATGATCAATGTCTGTATGCACGTAAATGTCATAAAAGAGTGTGCATGAAAGTATGAGGATATAAATCAACGGTGTCCCTCGCGACATATCAAAATCATGGGACCTGGGTGTCCAACATCGACACCCGAAAACAACATGAAACGCGTGTCCAGCATCGACACGTAAATCCTCATATCTCGGGCTCCGTCAGTCTGGATTGGCCCATATCATCTCTCGACTCCGGTCGGTATCCTCCGGATATCCGCCGAGCCCAAAATACTATCACCGGTAGGTAGTGCTCCCCTACCATGCTCATCGTCATCCACACAAAATCTCTCTCTCGCCCCAGGGTACCATACCGGGTCCACCATGTACCCGCAAACGGAATCATCCGCCTCCTCGAATCGGGTTTTACATGTTAAACGTCTCAAAACCGAGAAAACGTATGGTGGACGCACTGAAATATCATATCAAGAGAAAACGGTTTTTTAATACAGTACATGCTTTCTTTTGAAATAGCCATGGTTCTCAAATCCAGAAATCTCATAAAAACAGCATATCTCAATGCGTAATATCATAAAGCATGATGTATGCAACATATGATAGAAATGTAAGTATATCCGTATATCATGCAACATGGAACAGTAATATGACATATTAAGGGGAAACCGCTCTTTTAAAATGATTCCAGTTTTTAAATATAACATGCGGTCCCCAGTCCTCTAAAATCGAAGTCAGCATGATCTATGTATGTACAGGCGGGTATATACGCAAGTACAAGTGTACAATATGCATGATGCTCCAATATGGATGTACAGGTGGGTATATATGCAAGTATGTGTGTACAATATACATGTGCTCCAATATGGATGTACAGGTGGGTATATACGCGAGTATGTGTGTACAATATGCATATCATGATGCAGCAATCCTACTGTCTAGTGACATGGCAATTATCGATGATGAAGTGTGTGAGCCGGCAAATCTGTGTAAGTGTAACATACGCATCATCGATAATGGTGCAGGTATACTAGCACATGTATAAGCAATTCAACGAGAATAATATGAATGCAGCATAAGGTAAATCATATGCAAATGCTGACGGTTCGACATCTAGCCACACAATATCACGTACGGTATAATCCATCGTACGGCATCCTCTAGTCAAGGGTATGGATCAATCATCAAGTCAACTCATCACGTACGAAAAAGATCATCGTACGGCGGCATTAACCAATAGGGATCCTATCAACCTATAAGACAATGAGGGTACGGCCTAATGTCACGTACGGCCTATCATTCATAATTCACAACATTCTATATATACCTATACCTATGTCCTAGGTCACATCCATAACAATCTCCTAATAGGGGACCGGCAAGGTATCAGTCATCTCAATCGACTCTCTTCCGTATACCAACATATCCCAAGTCATCATATTGCATTGTACATTCCATTCAACACATTTATCTCACATTTTATCAAATGTTATATATATATACACATTCTATCTTTACAATAAGTATACTTATCTATTCTAACAAACACACCCGAACTATACAATCGGTTTTTAAAGGAAGAGAATCGTAGTTTTGAAAATAGAGGTTACGGTGTTTTTAAGGAAAAGATATCATTTGAAAATCCATAACATCCCTCCATGTATATGTTTAAAAGATGCATACAATTCTTCAGTTTAGAAATATGTATGGTTCGGATGTACATCTACGTCGACTATCTAGTCCTACAGTATCCTAAACGGCAATATCGTCAAACATCATCCTCAAATCCCGTCATCACATATTAGCCGTATTATATCACTTCTAACTATCCTTAGTTTCTAATATGGTTCACTAATTATCATTTAACTCTAACCCTAGTTTCCAAATCTAGGTTTCCTTAACCATATTCTATAAATCAGTTTCCATCAAAACTTTGCGGGGGTGCTATACGCTATCCACCCGACTTCCCCGGTAGATATAGATCTACTCACCGTGGTCTTCGCTTGCCGAAGTCGATGACGCCACGCTTCGTCGCCTCGGAATCCACGCGAAGGTACCTACAATAACAACACATATCGCAACGCTATTAAAATCAAGTTCTGAAATCCAAAACGGCACCCGCATTGCTCATAAGTTAGAACCTATAGCTCACGCGTACAAAATCAACCAAACAACCCTTGTTGTTGATGTACGAACATCCAACAACCAAATACAAATCCAAATATCAAAACTAAACATTTCAAAATATGGAAACATAGCCAAAAACCACACTAAAGTGCTCCCATATTTTGACTCAGGCCAAAACAAGGTGCACAAATAAGTCTAGGGTGTTGTATATGATGTATGTGAGCTACTGGACCAACCCCGACACCACACCCCACCAAGTGGCCGGCCACCTACCCCTAAAATCCGGCCTCCTCGGCCCCCAGGCTCCTATGGGCTTCGTTTTGTCATGGTGGTCTCCTATGGTCAAAAATGGGTCCCTGGTGTTGTTTGCTGAACTCAAAAATCCCTCGGGTTGCTCCAGAATTCCCTGCACACCCTATATCCTCACAAAACCGACATGAACTAAATCCTAAATCTGTATTTTGGTTTCCCATACTCATTCCCAGGTCTTAACAGCCACTCAACATCCACTCTTTCATCACTACACCACAATTTCACTCAAACCCTCACTAGGATTTTCTAATTTCCACAAATCACCACTAAACGAGTTCTAAGCTAAACTAAAAGCTAGGAATTCAAACTAAACTAACATGGAAAAATATATACCTCATGGATGTCTCTCATGCAAACCCTAGAAGTCCCAAAGTTGCCAAAATCGAACTTTGCTTGGTCCAATGTGTAGAGGGTGAAGAGGGGATCAACTTTTGTGAAAGGGGTTTAGGGTTTTGGGGATTATTTGGAGATGGATCTAGGGCTTTAAGTGGAGGGAAGTGAGGTTGAGGAAGATGAAGAGGGAGAAGAAAAATGATGGGGGGAAGGATTAGGCAGCAGCCCCCCCCCACTCTCTCTCACTTATTCACACACACACACACTCTCTCTCTCTCTCTCTCCAAGTCATCATTATGTCTCCTTTCTCTCTCCTCACTCATCATGACACCTTTTTCTTTCTCTTTTCTCACCAATAACACATACACCCTAATAAAAACAACACAAATGAAATAACATGTAACATGTCATGGTGCACTTACCATGAAAAACTGTAGAAACACGGATTTGGTTTAGTCGCGATTAGCAGTGCACTAATCGGGTTTTATCAAAACTGCCTATAATAAGTTTTAAAAATGCCAAATCCTTTAAATATATAATTAAATGAATAAATCATTTTAATTTCCCTTTATTTCATAATTATTGGTATATATTTATACCCTTTTTCGAAAACCCCAAATTTTGCAAATCGGGCAGGTTTAGTCCCTCGTATAAAGTTTGGCAAAGTTGTCATTTCTCAATACCGTGGTGAGGGCATTGAACAAGAAGGTCTTTAAATCGTTCGAAACACTTACAAAAAGGTTCGGAAGGATGCTGGCAAAATTGATTAATTTCATTTCTAATTCTCGCGGTCTTGTGGTGTGGGTAAATTTTTTTAACAAAAGCCTTAACAAACTCTTCCCAATTTTTTATGGAATGCGATGCTGTACTATATAGCCACTTTTCAGCGAGGTCACATAAAGTGAAGGGAATCACACGTAGCCTTATAGCATCATCGGAAAGTTGGGTGGTCTTCATCATTGCGCAATCATTCTGGAATTTATTAATGAAGATATAGGCATCTTCAGATTGTAGCCCGTGAAATTTGGGCAACATATTGATGAAGTGGGGTTTAATTTCGAAGTTATTCCCATTAGGCGGTGGAAGTGAAAGACAAGTGGGAAGTGCGGTGCGGGTGGGATAGAAAAGATCCTAGAGCACGATTCGTTGGTGCGCTTCAACAGGCGGGTGTTGTGAGTTATTCGCACCCGGTGGAGGTGGAATCAGTCCCGAAGTAGGTAAGGGGTTGTGAGGATCGAATCCTGACATCTCCTTAGAAAACGATGAATGGGAAGATGAAGGTAAAGAAGTGGAGGGAATTTCGACTTCGGAATCGAACTCGTCGTTAGTAGGAACTAACAAGACACGGACTAAACGGGCGCTAGTGTCCATAGTCCAACCAGACATACACTAAATGAAGTGTAGTGTAGTCAAAAAGCAGAAGGTGAGGGTAAGAAAACGTCAATGAGAGAATGTGGGTGAAAGTTGGGTGTAATGGATTTGTAGCGACAAATGGCAAGTTTTTGTAAAAATTTCTTTTTTTTATTAAGATTTGTGTGCAAAGATTTGTACGGAATTAATTTCAATCAACCACAGTTAAACATGCACAATCAAGCCTAGATCTAGGGTCTCCTAAGTCAACTAGACTGCTCCTAACTGGTCCAAAGCGACAAGTTGTGAGATATCCCTCGTATCGCCTCTTCACCGCCAATTGTGGCCAGGTAAGCACAAGTAAAGAAAGGAGGGATCCGCTCACGAATCACCATGAGACGGGCCTTTTAAAATTACCTTTTCCACTTGTCTAGCCTAGGCACCACAAAGTTAGGTTTAGATAAACAACCGATTGCACACAACCTTCCTTTGTCCTAATGAGCGCGGCAGTCCTTATTGGCTGAGTCTAAATATTTTTTTAATTAACTCGAGAGTTGATGCATATGCTTTTTATGATTTTTGGGGTCCTAGGAAGGGGAATGAAATCCCCACCCAATCTAGATTGGTGTTATAGCCCCTAAAAAGTCCGTTTTAAAAATGCAAAGCAGTAAACACACAAAAATCTAAAACACTTGCCAAAAATTTTCTTTTTATTTGCGGCGCAAAGAATCCTGCACAAGATGATTTATTGGAGAGGTTGAAGAAGTTTTTGCGCAAAGAATACCTGCAGGAAAAATTTTCGGTTGAGATCAGGGGATTACAGAGGAGATAACAAATACTCACAGAGGGATTTGAGGTGATGACGTCAACACTAGGCCGCGGATCCGCGGTCAAATGCAAGAAGTCGCGGCGGTTCCGCGGTGTTTAAGTGTGTTCAGGCCTCCAAAATCTTCCTGTGTGTTGTTATGGTTCTCCTCTGGCTATTCAGATCTTCTGTTTGTTGATTTGTTCACTGGCTTTTTCCAGATCTGAATCTGTCCGTCTTCTTTTCCTGTGCAATTCACCCAAAACCCTTCAAAAAATAACAAGATGATTTTTTTTGTTTTTTTAATAATTTTTATATGTTTTCAATTTTAATTAACACGAAATTACAAAAAGAAATAACTACCGTTTCCCCGGCAACGGCGCCATTTAATTGGTAGAGATTTTGTTTTCATGCGTTTTGAATCAAAAATTAAGAATTACCACAATCAATAACGGTGTTGCTTGGTAGCTAACCGGTTGGGTACGGGTCGGTCCACAGGGAGATTGTGTTCTTTTCTTATTGTTCTTACGAGTTAAGTCCTATTTGTGGTAGGTTTTGATTTTTATAAAAAAAACTGAAATTGAATTTTATTTGGATTAAAAACTTGCTAGGATTAGGATTAGGTTGGTTTGGAAAGGTAGTTCTACTCACCGCTTCTTTTGCCCTAATTAAGTGTTGGAGATAGTGCCCTCAGAGTCAATTATTGGATCACAGGTACGTGATTGCAATGATTGAGGGAGGACCTATCCCGGTAGGACAGTCTTACTCGAGATGATAGTATGCTATCTGGTTTACCTTTATCATCGTGTACTGCTTTAGGTGACATGACACGTCGCTATTACACGTTGATAGAGCCCCTAGGATTCTTGCTTGACCACCAGCAGTATGAGGGCGATCATATAAGTGGGAGCTGGGGGTCTATAAGCTTATCCTTAAAAGGTCCCTAGTCGTGGGAGTTTCGAGACCGGGCATCGATACTCCATTAGTAGACTAGTGTATACAGTCGAGACCCCGACGAGGGGCGGTGGCCGGTCTCACAAGCCACTGGTGTCAGTTGGATCACCTAAGATGTATACAGGTGCTCATTGGGTTATGAGTACACCAGACAGGACTCGCCGGGAACATGCTAGTTGGTCATATACCAGACGTCAGATGGCAGTTCCCTGGTGACATGTGTGCAGGTTAGTTCATCGACCTGGGGATCGTCATTTGTCTCGTGTGAGTTCCCACTGTACTTTGATTACTACCCTACCACGGCTCAAAGGAGTCGTGCAAATAGGTTTTAGTTGGGTACAGTCCCGAGCCACATGGAGGCAGTGAGCGTATCTTCAGGGGTTCGTCTCTCCCGGTATTGGGGGTGAGGTCGTGCTGTGTCTAGGAGAGCCATTACACAAAGTCCTTGGCCAAGGCAAGGAGATTTACTGGTAGGTATTCCAGTAGTATCTCAGGGTGTTCTGGGCTACACTCCGACACGACTTGTACCGCTTTTGGGGGTCTGACTTTTACCAACCCCCTAGGCCCGCCATGCGATACTCATAGACGAATGGACCGGACTGCACGGATATTGTCACTGACAGGCTCAGTTGGGTGTCGGGGTGAGCTTCCTCATCGACGTCCCTTTTGGTCAATAGCTGGTGGCCCGTCACGTATTGGCATATACCTCTGACGTGCTAGTGGTTAAATCCACAGCCATAGTATTGACGAGTCTTTAGAGTCCACCACATTTTCAGTTACTCAGCTTTCGGGCGAAAGGTTGTAGAGGCCGTATGGAGATATGGCAAGGTCCGATCAGATACGTGCGGTATTGCACGGATCAGGATCAGACAGTTTGTACTATAGGCCGTATGGTTATATGGCAGGGTTCGATCAGATACGTGCGGTATTGCACGGATCAGGATCGAACAGATATTACTATCCGGTTTTGGTATAAGCCGGATTCTAGTATAGTACAGTGTAGATTTTGTCTCATTGCATTTGTATTTCGGTCGGAATACAAATGCGGGTGTGTATGCACAGTATCGGGGTTTTCCTGTAATTTATTACGGGACCCGTTTTCTGGAGTTGCCAGTTTGCTTTCCGTTTCGGCCGATTTCCATTGTTCCGTTCATTGGCCGAAGATTGGTGGAGGAGGGCTTATTTGCATTGTTGCAAATAGGCATTTGTGGAAGGGGGTCTTTGCATTTTGTTGTATCATGATAGCACCCTCCTTTGACTTGCTTGACTTCATACTTCATGATGGCTTGACTTTGTTAGCATCATGGTTGTTGATGATGGTTGTGGTTGTGTGTGGTTTTTGCTTGTGATCATATTCTTTCATGATGCCCTCTTGCATCATTGCTTCCACCCACCCCTTGACCTTGCTCTCTCTCTCTCTCTCCAATCACACATGAAGGGGGGGGGGGCGGCCATTCCTTGGAGGGAATGGGATTGATTTTTATTTTGATGTGTGGAGAAAAATATGATACATTCCTTCTTGAGTATGCTCCATTTTTCTCACCTCTCTCCAAGCTCTCTTTTCCTTCACCAATGGCAATTCCACAAACCCCAAAAATGAGACTTGCTCACTACATATTCTACAACGAACCTTGGGCACGTCGAGTAGCCGGCTTCGTGCCCGAGTTGCCTCGGCATTGAGGTGGGAGCCCGTAAACGATGTAGGCAACGTGGTGCACTTCCGGCGACGAGGATGAGACGGACGGAGATCCCGCGAGGAGATCGGATTGGAGATGAAGACCGGAGGACTTGGATCGTCGGTATATCTCTTTCCCATCTTCTAGTTAGCTTAGACTTGTTAATGGTTCGATCCGGGTTATAGTGCGCGGTGGTGCCGTTTTGCTAAGTCCGCAAAAATTTAAGTTATTCACCGCTTCCGCATTCAGCGTCGGATTGACGGCCGGGGCGCCGCAGTGCACTTACAGTGGTATCAGAGCCTCGCCATTAACTTCGTCTAGTTTCGTTTGATGTGTTTTTCAGTTCCGATCGACCAAAATTCCGAAAACCCAATTTATGTTCACATCAGTTTTCTGTTAAGATTTTTTGGTGTCCAAAATTTTTTCAGGTGACAGAAAAGTGATCTACCAAAAAATATAAGAGTTCTGTAAAAATTCGACGATGTAAAGCTACAGTGTGAGCGCGGAACCGCCGCGGAAACCCCATACATGCCGCCCTTCCGCGGCGCACTGTGCACGTCACATCACCAAATTTTTACAGATGCCTTCTGGGTTTATTTCAGGGGTTTTGGAACATTAAAATTGGGCCCATATTTTCTGTAACTGCTACAGTATTGTTTTGGGGCCCACTTGGTATAATTTGATCGGTCGGATATTTTAAACACATTTTTCACAGTATTTACATTATATCTGCGACCGTGAATGTCACTCGATCGGTAAATCCGGTCTAACTGCTATAGCCCGGTTAGACGGATTTGCGAACGTGACTTTCACGTTGATGTTCTATGTATTTGCTGTGATGTTGCGGATCGGTCGTGGGGGATAGCCTGGATGCAATGCTAGTACTGTGCTGTTGTATTATGTACATTTGATATTGCGGGCGAGCGTCCGACATGTGGACTGCCGTCACTGCCTGATTGTATTATTATTTTGGGGCACGACCTGGTTGCGGTCGATGTACCCGGTGTATGTATATTTTACTTTCTGTACTAGGATTGCCCCGCGGAGGGGTGCACGGATAGCCGGGTTCTGGAGGGCAACAAGCCCGCATCTCATGGCATTGAGACGGAAGGGGCTTCACTCTAGGATTGGCGGGCTATTCGCCGCACTCGTAGGGGGTACAGGTTGACCCAGGAGGGGTGCCCAAGTTGCCGGATTCCGTGAAGTGCTGGGTGGTCCATTCACGGCGCTGAAGGGGGCTGCCTCGCTTCAGGTTTTGGCGGGTGACTTGCCGCGCCCGTAGGGGTCTAGGATTTCATTGCACAGGCTATCCACACGACCAGGGGAACGTCGGGTTTCAGCGGCTCTGTGAAACCCGGGGATCCCAGATATCTGTATTGTTCTGTGATGCTGTACATTTCTGTGATGTTGCATTTTATTCACGCCTTGAGCGAAATACTATATATTGGTATATATATTAGTAGATGTTGTATATGTTTTGCATCCGCGCTAGTCCAGTCCCCGCTCTGTCGTTAGTTAGCTAACCTAACGGGTAATGACGGGACCCAGTGGCGAATGCGGATGGCATATACGTACATCAGTATATTTTCGTTCTTTTTGGTGTGATCAATTGATGGGACTGCATTGATTCGGATCAATGCAAAGTTAAAAACAAACCTAATCTGATGTTGTTGGAACACTTTTTCAAAAAGCTGTTAGTGCAAGGACGTTTACTTTTGTTTTGCATTGTAGTATTCATTAGAATATCCTGCTCCTCAGTCGACGAGGCAAGGGCCGAGATCCCTTCACCGGGAGTGACCCCTTGGACAATAAGTTTGCGTCAGGGCATTAACTTCACTATAGCCGATTACTTTTGCTTTGCACCGTGGTATTCATTTGGAATATCCTGCACCCCATTCTACGGGGAAAGAGCCGAGATCCCTTCACCGGGAGTGACCTCTTTAGCAACGGTTGTCGTCACTATATTTTCAAAAAGCTATCAGTTCCTTCAACGATATCAAGTTCTTTACGTTAAAGGTTTTCGCCAGAAACCATTCGTAGCCCTCCGTCGTTTCATATGGGTGGTCAATAGTATTCAAGCTGTGTTTGTTGGCCTTAGTCAAGGCACAGTGTTTGGTAGCTGTTGGGTGTTCATATGCTGCATAGATAGATGCGTTGGTTTGGGACAGTCGTATAGCCTTGTTGGCCCTAGTCAAGGGCTTGTACGGGTGGATTCAAATCAACCTGGATAATGACGGGT
This sequence comes from Agapanthus africanus, assembly GCA_030015575.1. NCBI lineage: Eukaryota > Viridiplantae > Streptophyta > Magnoliopsida > Asparagales > Amaryllidaceae > Agapanthus > Agapanthus africanus. Next base: position 452,031,075 of record CM057342.1, on the reverse strand, counting down.
AGAACTTGACATGTGACTTATGATTTGTTGGCCTTAGTCAAGGTCATAAGAGCATGGGGTAAAAATCACATCGGGAGTTTCAAAAGAACTGAAACTTGCCAGATATGCGCATACCATCTGGAGTGTGATGACGTGAGCGGATTCCGTCACGTTATCATGCGATGATAGTTGGATCCCGATTCCCACTGATGAGTTAGTTTACTCCTCGGGTAACCCCGACTAATTCTTCTTTCAGGTTTGGAGGAGAATTTGAGGTACAGTGGGAGGATTCCAGATTAGATAAATTGGTAACCATTCTGATCTAGGTTAGAGTGCACGCTGAGTGTTTCTTTTCTCTCTCTCTTTGGCAGCGACCATTGACCCGACCCTAAGACTTTGACTCAGTGACCAAGTTGACCGAACCTTCTTAAACACCGGCTTTTGGATTGTCAGAGTTGCAAACCTCATTGCCACTCCTACTTTTACCCTTTTCTCCAGGACACCCCGTTTTACTACGAACGTCCACTTCCATTGGACAAAACCATCGTATGGTTAGATACGAACTCGAAAGAATTTATTCGAGGATGGTTTCCGGTTCTGGAGAAAACGGATAGGATTATTCAGTTGTCTTTTCCTTTTACCCTCTCTCAGGTTATGAGTACTCCTTGGTTTAGGGGTAGTACACCTATTACGCAAATTGGATTGTCTTCTTCCAAACCTTAGGCTGGTGCCGACCGGTAGGGAATGAAGAAAACCAATTAGCATAACGATGGTGTGCAGAAGGTATTAAGTTCAGACAAAGAAAGGGATTAGTAAGAGGGCAAAGTAAATTGCAACAGGTATTCACGACCAAACCAATTATTCGTTCGCCAATCCTAAATCACCTTTGTATTTCTCCAGGACACTCCGTATCGCTACGAAGATCCACAGTTTATTTGGATACTCCATCGTATGGTTATATACGAACTCGAATGGAACTTGTTCCAGTTCGGGGATGGATTCTGGTTCAGGAGAAATAGGAATAAGGTTTATTCGGTTGTCTTTCATCTTCACCCTCTCTCATTGCGAGTGTTCCTAGGATTGGGACAGTACACCCATTATGCTTATTGGATAGTCTTCTTCCAAACCATAGGCTGGTGCCGAACGGTAGGGAAGGAAGAAAACCATTTGGCCTAAAGGGGTGTACAGAAGGTAAAGACTAAAGACATATGAAGGGATTTGGAGAGGTGGCAAAGAACTATACGGTTACAGTCGTGAATCTGGAAGAGGCATTACTAGGAATACCGGGATATCCCATCGAAGCATTTCAATGTTTCAGTTTCACTGTGTACAGTTAAAGGAAAACTGATTTCCCGATTAGACACTTGCTCCAGGGTATGTATTTACCAAGTATGATTCTCACATCTGTATGGTTTTACAGATGATGAGTGGGAGTAAGCTATTGGGAATTAGGTGATTGTCCTCATTATATCGGGATTCGTTGTAATCGGTGATATTTGAGGAAGTCACCTGGGTTATTTGCCGGACGGCAAGTATTTGGTTTTGAATATCCGCCGTTATGCACCAATTTCAAATCGATGTATCTGTACGTCTATTTTCATAGAGTGAGATATACCTTTTTGAAATTATGTCTATGACATTTACCTATATCAGTGGATGGTTAGGTAAGGAGCATTAAACAGCGGTGTAATTCTTCTTAACCATAAGTACAGTTTTCAACCTACGACACACAGTGAATGAGTTATCAGACTCAAGGGACTTGTACAGAGTATTGTATGTTGTCCAGGGTCCATCAGGACTGAGGGGATGGTCCTCGTACTATATTCGGTTTACTTATGACTTCTCTAGTTTTTAGACAGGTGTTTCGTGGAAACACAGGGTCCGAATTTTGAGAAGTTATAGGTATTTGAATAGAGTAGAGAACCAGGTATAGCAAGTATCGGGATTCTTCAAAGAGATCGAAGATGTAGATACTTGTGTATGGTATTCAGTTGATAGTAATGATAAAGAGATCTTGCTTCTCTTTCAGGTTACTCATAATTGGAAGTATTCCTAAGTTGAGTAACGCTGATCGGCCTCCTTCCATTTAGTTGACATGCGCTGGGGACAGCTGCATGATTTGAATCTGGTTCAATTAAATCAGTACCTCTATTTCTATATTGGATATAGAACAGTTCATATCTTAACGATGTTAAGGTACGGGGAGTTGTCCGGTTTATGATTAAAACCAGACACTGGACAACTCAAGGCACGTTTCTGTAATGGCTGTTTGTGGGTTGACCCAGGCTATGACGCGGGTTGACTTTCTACCATCTGGAAGATCAATAGCAATATTGTTCTTGACTCGCCACAGTTTTAAATTAAAAATGGATTTTTTCAGAAAACAGTAGTGGGGGTATGGTAGAACTGGAAGTGATTCCAGAACCACAAACGATTACTGAAGATTTGATAAGGAGCCTAAAGATTCAATCTGGATTGACATTCCATTGGCCACTCCGCAGATAAGGTAGGTAACTTCAGGCACCCGAGAGGTACTCCGGTAGCCTCAAGGACGGTGACAGGGAAGTTCTTGTTTACCCACAATTGCCATTGCTGTTGTTCCAGGTTACGAGACCCGGCGGGAGGATGAGTATAGCGTCGTTCTAAACCAGTTTTAGAAGTGTATGTCTATATGACTCTGCCAGAGGGTTGTCGTAGTCAGTGGGAGCAGCGGAAGCATTGGTGGACAGGTTGCTTATGTCTATTTATAGACTAGAGCAGATGTAGCGGAGATAGATCATCTATTTCTGACGTGACAGTCATGGGTTTGACTTCGTCAGAATAGGGGATGGATCTGTTGAGAAGGTAGTAGGGTGTGATATCCTGGTATTTGGATGATATACACAGAGTAGGAAAAGAAACTCCTACACTACGATCGGTTATACTTTGGTCGTCACACAGTTGTTTCTCCACAAAAGAAATGGATTTTATATCAGACATACTGGTTACTAGATCTATGGTTTTAGATCTAGATTTGGGTGGTTTCCCAATCAGGGTACTTGACAGCATTCTAAGAGTATTTAGGATGGACGACTCCTGGCACGGTAGTGTACCTGCAGGTAATGGAGTCACCCTCTCCAAAGGTGTCTTACAGACTAAAGGGGAGAGGGATGTGCATGATTGGCAGATCACTTGCTCAGGCAATTGAGTCAATCATGAGATGTCAAGTACCACACCAGATGTTGTTCTTGCACTAGATGCAATAAGTTGACATTAATCCAATCCTGGAGAAACAGTCGGAAGCAGTTTTAGAACATAAGTGGATGTTCTAGGGATATGATAACGACAGCCTCATTCGGGAAACAGTTATCATTCCAGGCTTCCAAGGTGACATGGACGACAAGGAGGTTGTCAGAGCTATAGTTTTCCTTCTGATGAGGGGCAGTATTTTGGATAGGTGGTCCAAGGCAATACTGAGGGTGGCATGGCGCAGGATACTGATTAAGTTCAGTTGACGATACAGTCTAAGAAGTTTGGATTTGGAGCTCATTTATGAGCTATGTCCCATCAGACATCCAGACACATTCTAAGACAGGTATTGCTCATTTCGGGAGATGGGTTTCTCCGCGAACTTGAGATTTAGAGAGACATGGAAAGAGACAACTAAGCGGATCCACTCACTGAGGCTATTCCTCGAACGCAATAGTTTCGCAAATGAGCTTTGTGAGACTGACTAGTAGAGGAGTTGGGTGTTCGGTATCACACGGGCTGTGAGTATGCGACATCGCAATAATTAGCCTTGAGTGCAAGTGGGAGATTGTTGGAGATAGTGCCCTCAGAGTCAATTATTGGATCACAGGTACGTGATTGCAATGATTGAGGGAGGACCTATCCCGGTAGGACAGTCTTACTCGAGATGATAGTATGCTATCTGGTTTACCTTTATCATCGTGTACTGCTTTAGGTGACATGACACGTCGCTATTACACGTTGATAGAGCCCCTAGGATTCTTGCTTGACCACCAGCAGTATGAGGGCGATCATATAAGTGGGTGCTGGGGGTCTATAAGCTTATCCTTAAAAGGTCCCTAGTCGTGGGAGTTTCGAGACCGGGCATCGATACTCCATTAGTAGACTAGTGTATACAGTCGAGACCCCGACGAGGGGCGGTGGCCGGTCTCACAAGCCACTGGTGTCAGTTGGATCACCTAAGATGTATACAGGTGCTCAATGGGTTATGAGTACACCAGACAGGACTCGCCGGGAACATGCTAGTTGGTCATATACCAGACGTCAGATGGCAGTTCCCTGGTGACATGTGTGCAGGTTAGTTCATCGACCTAGGGATCGTCATTTGTCTCGTGTGAGTTCCCACTGTACTTTGATTACTACCCTACCACGGCTCAAAGGAGTCGTGCAAACAGGTTTTAGTTGGGTACAGTCCCGAGCCACATGGAGGCAGTGAGCGTATCTTCAGGGGTTCGTCTCTCCCGGTATTGGGGGTGAGGTCGTGCTGTGTCTAGGAGAGCCATTACACAAAGTCCTTGGCCAAGGCAAGGAGATTTACTGGTAGGTATTCCAGTAGTATCTCAGGGTGTTCTGGGCTACACTCCGACACGACTTGTACCGCTTTTGGGGGTCTGACTTTTACCAACCCCCTAGGCCCGCCATGCGATACTCATAGACGAACGGACCGGACTGCACGGATATTGTCACTGACAGGCTCAGTTGGGTGTCGGGGTGAGCTTCCTCATCGACGTCCCTTTTGGTCAATAGCTGGTGGCCCGTCACGTATTGGTATATACCTCTGACGTGCTAGTGGTTAAATCCACAGCCATAGTATTGACGAGTCTTTAGAGTCCACCACATTTTCAGTTACTCAGCTTTCGGGCGAAAGGTTGTAGAGGCCGTATGGAGATATGGCAAGGTCCGATCAGATACGTGCGGTATTGCACGGATCAGGATCGGACAGTTTGTACTATAGGCCGTATGGTTATATGGCAGGGTTCGATCAGATACGTGCGGTATTGCACGGATCAGGATCGAACAGATATTACTATCCGGTTTTGGTATAAGCCGGATTCTAGTATAGTACAGTGTAGATTTTGTCTCATTGCATTTGTATTTCGGTCGGAATACAAATGCGGGTGTGTATGCACAGTATCGGGGTTTTCCTGTAATTTATTACGGGACCCGTTTTCTGGAGTTGCCAGTTTGCTTTCCGTTTCGGCCGATTTCCATTGTTCCGTTCATTGGCCGAAGATTGGTGGAGGAGGGCTTATTTGCATTGTTGCAAATAGGCATTTGTGGAAGGGGGTCTTTGCATTTTGTTGTATCATGATAGCACCCTCCTTTGACTTGCTTGACTTCATACTTCATGATGGCTTCACTTTGTTAGCATCATGGTTGTTGATGATGGTTGTGGTTGTGTGTGGTTTTTGCTTGTGATCATATTCTTTCATGATGCCCTCTTGCATCATTGCTTCCACCCACCCCTTGACCTTGCTCTCTCTCTCTCTCTCCAATCACACATGAAGGGGGGGCCGGCCATTCCTTGGAGGGAATGGGATTGATTTTTATTTTGATGTGTGGAGAAAAATATGATACATTCCTTCTTGAGAATGCTCCATTTTTCTCACCTCTCTCCAAGCTCTCTTTTCCTTCACCAATGGCAATTCCACAAACCCCAAAAATGAGACTTGCTCACTACATATTCTACAACGAACCTTGGGCACGTCGAGTAGCCGGCTTCGTGCCCGAGTTGCCTCGGCATTGAGGTGGGAGCCCGTAAACGATGTAGGCAACGTGGTGCACTTCCGGCGACGAGGATGAGACGGACGGAGATCCCGCGAGGAGATCGGATTGGAGATGAAGACCGGAGGACTTGGATCGTCGGTATATCTCTTTCCCATCTTCTAGTTAGCTTAGACTTGTTAATGGTTCGATCCGGGTTATAGTGCGCGGTGGTGCCGTTTTGCTAAGTCCGCAAAAATTTAAGTTATTCACCGCTTCCGCATTCCGGCGTCGGATTGACGGCCGGGGCGCCGCAGTGCACTTACATTAAGAACATAGGTGTTAGGGTAATAATTAACAAAGGGGATTAGCACGTCTGGGAAGAAACATAGTTTCTTCCTTTTGGTCCTTATCCGTCCTTTCTTAACTCTTAGCCCTAACCTCTATCTAAATCAACCACGACCGGTCTAACTAGGGAATCACCGCTATCTCGTAGGTTAGGGTGCCGTAGTGAGCGGTGGGTGATTGATTTACATAGAGTCCTAATTTAATATATTATAAAGGAAAGAAAGGAGTGAGAGATTTCCATCTCTCAAACCTACCCAATCCTAACCCTAACAAGTGAGGAACTACTCACTCATTAGGGAAATAGCGACAAAATTCATTTTTTATAATTTTCTGTTTTAAGAAGCTAATTAATTTGCAAATAAGTAAGATAGGTAAAAAAATGCATAGAAATAAAATTGCAACTAAGAACACAAGATAAAAAGAAAACAACTTACGTTATTGATGCACTCTTAAACGATTACAAGGAATTGAAATTTTAATCTAGAAATTAAAAGAGGCATCTCAAAAGAGGCTGTAGGCTTTCCTATTTATAAATAGGAGAAACCCTAGGGTTTACATCTGATCCACAACTAAAATTACAAGACTACCTTAAGAAGCCTGGTCAATGCACCGACACCCACCGACAAGCTGCACCGACACGTGCACTGCACGGCCACGGAACCACGGCCATAAGCCTTGTTTGGCCGCGGATCCGCGGCCGTTTGATAGGCTCTTGGGCTCATTTCTTCTGTGATGCTTCAAGTTGCTTTTTCCTTCTGTTTTCTTCACTTGGTTCTTCAGAATCTTTTTTAGTTTCTTCCAGATTTCCAATAGTGCAGAATTTGTGGACTTTTACCGTTTGCTTCGTGTTGAAGTCTTGAATCTTGTGCTGCCCTTGTACTTTGTGTATTGAACTATTTGCTGATATTCGTTTGTTCCTCGAACTAGTAGGCGGCATCTTTCAGATTCATCTATTTGTTGGTCGTAGTCTCACATTTGTAGCGTCTTTTCACCATTTTCACTGTATTGTTCCGAGAACCTGTAACCTGCAACTATTTAGCAGACATGGATCAAAAGCATCTATTTATTTGAAATATGATTAAGAATGGGTGATATAATAATGAAAAATTGTGATATGAACAAATACCCCCAAACTTATCTTTTGCTCGTCCCGAGCAAAGCAAATTTATTCTCGAAAAAATCCTAACCTCACTTTCGCAGGGAATCGCGATTGCACTGAGCTCGTGCAACAAGCCGTTAAACCTCTAGGTGTCCCTAATAGGAGGAGTGTTGTCTCCTGAGGGTTTTCAACGGATACTACCCACAAAATCCAATCAATTTGGCCTATTGATTTTCATCTTTCAATTCGGTGTTCTAGCAGGAATTTCTATTATCTTCAACTTAGAAATTATCAACCCGTATTTTTCACACTCACTTATCATTTAACTTAAGATCGTATATGTTCTGTAAATTTATTTAGCTTTCAGCATCTTTTAAATTTTCCTTCTAAGGTTTCATCTCTACTTAAGGTATAAACCCTATTTTTCATTCCTATCTCTAATCCAAACCCTAATCATATACCCCTACGTGTGTGTACGTATCACCTCTACAGTTGGAAATTCAATTCTAGCTATCATACTCTTGTCCATCGTCCAAAATACTTTTAGTTGGTGAATTTTTAGATTAAGTTGCTCACATATTCTTCATGTGACCTTTAATACTTCTTGAGGTACTAACGACCGATTACAAAATGTGTTCGCGCATTAAGTCGTAATTCCTCGTCTTGTAATACCTAAGGCTTTAGCAGTGACTCCCAAACCAGTTGGTCTAAGGCACTAGGTGATAAAGCACCCTTGCTATATATATTTTTTATTTATGCAGCCTTAAGTGATTACAAAACCAGTGTTCATTTTTTTATATCACTTTATTCACACTTGTACTTTTTATTTTATTTTCCTTTATATCAAGGATATTAGACAAGAGTATTTCAAGGTATCCTCTACTATTCCAAGTTTCAAGGTGCGTGTATGTGCGAGTTGTATTTTCAGAATTTTGACTTAAGGTTCGGAATTATTTTTCAGAATTACACTTCAATAAGAAATTTCAATACTTTTCCCTTATTTTGACTTCGCCCAAAAATTGAACTCAAAATTTGCCTATTTCTAAATAAACTATAAGGACATATATTTTCTTCCGTTAAACTTTAAGAAAGGTTATTTTTAAGGTTTTTAATTTACTATGTTTAGGATCTAGTTTTTCCTAGCTAGTTAACCATCTTGTCAACTTAAGTCAAATTCGGTCAAAATTGAATTCTTCAATTTTTATTATTTTTAAAAATTTTCAATTTTTATTTGATTTTATTTTTTATGTTTTTTTTATTTTCATTTTTTTAATTTTTATAATTTTTTTATAAAGATGCGATGCGGAATTAAATATATAAAGAAAGAAAAAACAAATATGTACAAAAAAGATAAAAATATGCAATGCAAAGATAACTATTTACAAACCGCCTCCACCCCCAAACTTACCAAAAGCAGTGCCCTCACTGCTCAGGCCCTCGGCGTCCCCTTGAACGTGAACGGGAACGCTCCTCTCGCGTCAGCAGCGTAGATACGCCATGCTCAATATCTGTCACCCGGTGACCCAAGTCGGTCACCATCCCTGTCAAATTATCAATCCCCCTAATGGCTCTTCTAAGAAGACGTGCATGTTCTATGGGGGTAAGCTCTTCACCGCTCGCGGTCGAGCTGGAGCTGGGTGTTCTGGCGGGTACATGTTTGGCCGGTTCCCTTCGCGACCATACATCAGTTAGGCGGGTATAGGACATGGATACGCCCTCAATAAGAGGCCTAATGGGTATACCACTATGCATGTAAAACTCAAATTCCTCCACAGGGAGGAAATAGCAACACAGTTGTGTCACTAACATAGGACATGGGTAATTTGCGGCCCTTTTTCCAGCACCAATTGAATTAAGTAAAACCGTGCACATGTCAAATCTAGGGTTCCTAGTCATTAAGGAGTGCACGATATGAAGAGAAGGGGTGAAAAATGTGGTATTATGTGAACTGCCAAAAATGTTGTTTTGTGCCCAACGGCACTCGGTTAATACATTGGCGAAAAGGGTTCTAGCCTGTATTCCCTTCCTAGGTTCCCTCGAACAGTCATTACCCATTAAGGGTAAGTAATCTTCAAATTGAAGCGGTTGGTCGTGAACAGGTAATCTAGGAATTAAGGTGACTTCATTGATGAAGTCCCTATCGATTATGATTTCTCTATCACCCCTAAGTAATTTTATAAACCCGTATTGTGCTAAGCAACCTTCCTCCATGCACTCGTAAAAACGAGTGACTAGATCTGGAAGGGCGTAGGCATTGGGATAATTGTAAATTAAAAAATTCCACCCTCACCGTGTGATTTCATCAGCAAAATAACTTCCGTATATTGTGTGTGAAAAGATTTGTGAAAAATCTCGTTCATGTTTGGTGCCATTCAGAAAGTTCACATATTTAAAAAAAAAAATTTAACAGAGAGGACAAAGAGATGCAAACCTCCTCTGAAGTTTTCAGAGGGAGAAGAGGCAGGGGCGCGGCAGAAGCGCGGCGCAATGAGGGCTTCGGCGGCGGTTGGGCGGTGGCGCAGAGAGATCTCGCTGGAAAAACTTGAGCGGCGGCTAGGGTTTCTGAGAGGAATTTTAGGGTTTGCTAAAAAAACAGAGAGGGGTCGGGTGTTATTTATAGAGAGGAATGTGTAGGTTATTAGCAAAAAGCCCCTCTTAAAAAGAGGAAATTAAATAAAATTTTTATTTTTATTTTATTAAAACTGGAATTTTACAAAAATACCAAAAAAAAAAATTTATTTTCAAATTTTCATTTTTTTGTTTTTGTTTTTATATCATTACAAATGATACCCCCAAACTTGTTTGAAACAGTGTTTTGGCTAGATAATCGAAATTTAGGGGTAGATGGAGGAAGATCAGTCAATATAACTCGGCTCCTGCAAAAACAGGAGCTCCTCCGAAGGGTCCGCAGTGAAGAACGGTTTAAGTCGATGTCCGTTCATTTTAAACAGTGAACCGTCCTCTGGGTTTTCTAGATCGACCGCACCGTGCGGATATACGGTGCGTATCAAAAATGGCCCTTTCCATCGAGATCGGAGCTTTCCTGGATGGAAGTGCAATCGTGTGTCGTAAAGTAAAATATGTTGACCAGGTTAGAAAGTCTTGCGCATAAGGTGCTTATCGTGAAACACATTCGTTCTGTTTTTAACGACTACTGCGTTCTCGTAGGCTTCATCCCGCAGTTCGTTCAATTCATTCAACTGCAGCTTTCTATTGCTGCCCGCATCTCCTAGAGATAAATTCAACTCTTTTATTTCCTAAAATACTCTATGCTCAATTTCAACAGGAAGGTGGCAAGCCTTTCCATAAACAAGTCTATATGGAGACATGCCAAAATCGGTTTTAAAGGCGGTTCGGAATGCCCAAAGGACATCAATAAGTTTTGACGACCAATCTTTATGGTTTTTAGAAACCGTTTTCTCCAATATTTGTTTAATCTGCCGATTTGAAATCTCGGCTTGCCCACAAGTTTGGGGATGATAGGGCGTTGACAGTTTTTGAGTAATGGAGTATTTCCGCATTAAGGACTCAAAAGTCCTATTACAAAAGTGAGATCCATTGAGAATCGCGTGAGGATGCCCAAACCGAGAAAAGATGTTTTCTTTTAGAAATCTAACGACAACCTTGTTGTCATTAGTTCGGCTGGGCACAGCCTCGACCCATTTAGAAACATAGTCAACAGCGAGTAGAATATACATGCTCCCAAAGGAATTAGGAAATGGTCCCATAAAGTCTATCCCCCAAACATCAAAAATTTCAACAACCAATATTGGTTGGAGTGGCATTTCATTTCTCCTAGATATCTGTCCTAAGTGTTGGCACCGGGAGCATGTCTTGCAGTACTTATATGCGTCTTTAAAAAGTTGTGGCCAGAAGAAACCACACCGCAAGATCTTTTCTGCTGTCTTTTTAGGGCCAAATTGCCTGCCACACGCTTGATCGTGGCAAAAAGACAGCACGCTCTTAAACTCGTTGTCGGGGACACACCGACGAATGATTTGGTCGGAACAGTATTTGAAGAGATACGGTTCATCCCAGTAAAAATGTTTTACTTGGGACAGAAATCGGAGTTTGTCCTGATTCGACCAATCATTAGGTATAAGTCCGGTGGCTAAATAATTTACAATATCTGCGAACCAAGGTTCGCATGACACAATTAAGAGCTGTACATCTGGAAAAACGTCTGTTATAGGAATTTGAAGCATTGGCGAAGAAGGAAGGCGTGAAAGATGGTCGGCGACTACGTTTTCACATCCTTTCTTATCTCTAATGACAAGATCGAACTCTTGTAGTAGAAGGATCCAACGTATCAGCCGAGATTTAGCATCCTTCTTCGCAAAAAGATGGCAAAGAGCTAAGTGATCAGTGTAAACGATGACCGGAGAGCCGATTAAATAGGGCCTAAACTTTTCGAATGCAAACACAACAGCTAAGAATTCTTTTTCAGTTGTTGTGTAATTTAATTGGGCCTCATTCAATGTCCGGCTAGCGTAATAAATCACATGCGGCATCTTATTGATGTGCTGTCCAAGGACAGCACCAATGGCAAAATCTGATGCATCGCACATATTTCAAATGGATGCGTCCTGTCAGGAGATGAAAGAATGGGCGCGGAAGTAAGCGAGTTTTTCAAAGACTCGAACGCCTTCATACAGCTCGAGTCGAAATCAAAAGTAGTGTCCTTGGCCAACAAAAGGGTCAAGGGTCTAGCAATCTTGCTAAAATCCTTGATAAATCGTCTATAGAAACCGGCATGGCCAAGGAAGGCTCGAATGTCTTTGACGCACTTGGGAGGAGGAAGATTAGAAATGACTTCAATCTTAGCCTTATCTACCTTAATGCCGTTTTGCGAGATTATATGTCCTAAGACAATACCTTCTCGGACCATAAAGTGGCATTTCTCCCAATTTAGAGTAAGATTCTTATCCTTACATCGGGTAAGGACTGCGTCTAAATGTAGCAAACACTCATCAAAGGAGTCGCCGAAAATGGAGAAATCATCCATGAAGATCTCCAAGAATTTCTCAACCATGTCTGAAAAAATTCCCATCATACACCGCTGAAAAGTAGCGGGTGCATTGCACAACCCAAAGGGTATGCGACGGTAAGCAAACGTACCGAACGGACAAGTGAATGTGGTCTTGTCTTGGTCCTTTTAGGTGATGGGAATTTGATTATAGCCATAATAGCCATCCAAAAAGCAATAAAATTCATGTCCAGCCAATCGTTCTAGCATTTGGTCAATGAAAGGTAATGGAAAGTGGTCTTTCCGAGTCGCGGCGTTGAGCTTTCTGTAATCAATACATACTCGCCACCCAGTTTGGATGCGAGTAGGTATTAACTCATTCTCCTCATTAGATATGACCGTTATACCAGATTTCTTGGGGACAACATGAATGGGGCTAACCCATTGGCTATCAGAGATAGGGTAAATGATACCACTATCAAGACATTTTACGATTTCCTTTTTAACAGCCTCCTTCATTACAGGGTTGAGGCGTCACTGTGGATCCCTTGCTGGCTTGGCATCATCCATCATATGAATATGATGTTCAACAATGAGGGGACTTATCCCCTTGATGTCCTCCATAGTCCATCCAAAAGCTTGCCGATTATTTTGTAAGATCGTTAAAAGGACTCTCTCTTGCTCGGGGGCTAGAGAGGCCGATATTATAACAGGAAGGGTCTCATTCTCACCTAAGTAAGTGTATTTAAGGTGAGACGGCAATAGCTTGAGTTCGAGTTTTGGAGGCGAAACAATTGAAGGTAAATTGGTGAAACTGTCTCAAACTAGAAGGTTCCAACAAAGGTTCATAGCGAGTGTAGGCAATCGAGTCGGATGGTTCAGTTAACTCATCCGAAAAGTCAAAGGTTTCAAACTCAAGTGGTGATTCTTCAAAATCGTAAAAAAAATTGAAACACTCGTAATCGTTATCGGGTGTGAAAGCTGTGTCAGAATCAAGGAGGAGCGCACTATTGGCGTCAAAATTGTTGTGATCGAACAGAAATTTTTCGAGCTCACGGTCCTCCTGAGTGATCTCTTGGATCAAGAAAACATCAAGTATATTAGTATTAGGCTCGGAGGGTTGATTCCCCAACTTAAAAATGTTGAGCTCAACTGACATTTTTCTAAAAGATAGGTTCATCGAACCATTTCGACAATTGATCACCGCATTAGAAGTTGCAAGGAATGGTCGACCGAGTATCACTAGAATTTGACTCTGGGGGTTAGCTACAGGCTGTGTGTCCATAACAATGAAATCAACGGGGAATATGAAGTCCCCTACTTTAATCAACACATTCTTTAACTCACCCCTAGGATGGGTGATGGATCGATCGGCTATTTGGAGAGTACAATGTGTGGGTTTCAACTCTCCGACGCCTAATTGCTCATAAACTGAATAGGGAAGCAGGTTAACACTGGCACCAAGATCTAATAGTGCATGATTTATATTCTTATCCCTAATAGTTATTGAAATTGTAGGACAGCCAGGGTCCTTTTACTTTTGAGGTAACAGTTGGGTAAGAGCATCACTCACTGCATTAGCCAAGAAAACTTTCTTGGGTACCTGTGATTTCCTCTTCTTGGTGTATAAGTCCTTCAAGATTTTAGCGTACAAAGGGACTTGTTGGATTGCATCCAAGAGGGGAATGTTAATGCTAACCTGTTTAAATAACTCTACAATCTTCTCCATTTGTGGACTTGGTTTATTGGTTCTCAATCTGTTTGGAAATGGAACATTTTGAAAATTTGTTGAGTCCAATTTTTGTGGAGCAGATTGCGGAGGTGGAACAGATCCCATTGTTGGTGTTTTCGTGAAGTGAGATGTGGGCCCGTTCGGAGTAGTAGAAGAAGTAGAGCCTTGTGAAGAATGGAGAACAGGCTCTGACGATGAAGAAGATGAAGAAGAAGAAGTGGCGGCCGGGGTGTCATCATTAATTTCTATATTATTATGCAACACTCTTCCAGATCTCAACGTAGTCACAGCACTCACATTATGATTTTATTATTCATGAGCAACATGTGTATTTTGTGTGTGACCAGGATTTGGCAGTGGTTGAGATGGAAGATTCCCCTTCTCTCGCTCGCTTAGAGCAGCATTCAGTTATGCAATTTGAGCTTCAATTGTTTTGATGCTCTGATCATATGAAGCAGTGTGTTGCACCAAAAACTGAATGGAAGACTGGATGCTTGCTGAGGATTGAGTAGATTGTTTTAAAAATGCATCCAGACTTCGTTCTAGCGAGGAAACCTTATCGTTATTTGGCTGAACAAAATTGTTTTAAGGATAAGAGTTGTTTGGTACAAAATTGTTGTTTTGGTAAGGTTGTGGTTGGAAAGATTGCTGATATTGAGTTTGTTGAGGGGCTTGTTGTTGTGGAGGAGGCCTTTGAAAATTGTTATTGCCTTGGAATTGTTGTTGATTTTGATTCCAAGTAAAATTTGGGTGGCTCCTCCAACCAGGATTATAAGTTGAAGAGTATGGATCATTTTTTTGTCTTTGCTGAAAGGAAGCATTGACTTGATCCTGTCCTTGAGCAGGTGGATTGTAAGGACACTCTTCAGTAAAATGTGATGGATCCGAACAACAAGCGCAAATAGTGCGAGTGGGTAAAGCAGGGGCAGGAGAAGGCGATGAGAATTTGCTCTCAATTGCCTCTAGTTTTTTCGTGAGTGCAGCCATTTCGGCCTTCATTGCAATCAACATATCAAGTTGATGTATGCCTGCCCAAAACTGACTGGATGAAGTAGATGAAGTGGTCTGTCTAGTGCTTTCCCACTGAAATGTTTGTTCAGCAAGATCGTCGAGAAATTGCCAAGCTTCCCTGCTCGATTTGGTTAGAAAGTGATCTTGACAAATGGTTTCCAGCAACTACTTAGTTGCTGGGTTTAGTCCCTCGTATAAAGTTTGGCAAAGTCGCCATTTCTCAATACCGTGGTGAGGGCACTGAACAAGAAGGTCTTTAAATCGTTCGAAACACTTACAAAAAGGTTCGGAAGGAAGCTGGGAAAATTAATTAATTTCATTTCTAATTCTCGCGGTCTTGTGGTGTGGGTAAAACTTTTTAAGAAAAGCCTTAACAAACTCTTCCCAATTCTTTATAGAATGCGATGCTGTACTATATAGCCACTTTTCAGCTAGGTCACAAAAAGTGAAGGGAATCACACGTAGCCTTATAGCATCATCGGAAAGTTGGGTGGTCTTCATCATTGCGCAAACATTCTGGAATTTGTTAATGAAGATATAGGCATCTTCAGATTCCATCCCGTGAAATTTGGGCAACATATTGATGAAGTGGGGTTTATTCAAAGTTATCCCGATTAGGCGGTGGAAGTGAAAAACAAGTGGGAAGTGCGGTGCGGGTGGGATAGAAAAGATCCTGGAGAGCAATTCATTGGTGCGCTTCAACAGGCGGGTGTTGTGGGTTATTCGCACCCAGTGGAGTTGGAATCAGCCCCGAAGTAGGTAAAGGGTTGTTAGGATCTAATCCTGACATCTCCTTAGAAAACGATAAATGTGAAGATGAAGGTAAAGAAGTGGAGGGGATTTCGACTTCGGAGTCGAACTCGTCGTCAGTAGGAACTAACGAGACACGGACTAAACGGGCCCTAGTGTCCCTAGTCCAACCAGACATACACTAAATGAAGTGTAGTGTAGTCAAAAAGCAGAAGGTGAGGGTAAGAAAACGTCAATGAGAGAATGTGGGTGAAAGTTGGGTGCAATGGATTTGTAGCGACAAATGGCAAGTTTTTGTAAAAAATTCTTTTTTTTATTAAGATTTGTGTGCAAAGATTTGTACGGAATTAATTTCAATCAACCACAGTTAAACATGCACAATCAAGCCTAGATCTAGGGTCTCCTAAGTCAACTAGACTGCTCCTAACTGGTCCAAAGCGACAAGTTGTGAGATATCCCTCGTATCGCCTCTTCACCGCCAATTGTGGCCAGGTAAGCACAAGTAAAGAAAGGAGGGATCCGCTCACGAATCACCGTGAGACGGGCCTTTTAAAATTACCTTTCCCACTTGTCTAGCCTAGGCACCACAAAGTTAGGTTTAGATAAACGACCGATTGCCCACAACCTTCCTCTGTCCTAATGAGTGCAACAGTCCTTATAGGCTGAGTCTAAATATTTTTTTAATTAACTCGAGGGTTGATGCATATTCTTTTTGTGATTTTTGGGGTCCTAGGAACGGTAATAAAATCCCTACCCAATCTGGATTGGTGTTATAGCCCCTTAAAAGTCCGTTTTAAAAATGCAAAGCAGTAAACACACAAAAATCTAAAACACTTGCCATAAATTTTCTTTTTATTTGCGGCGCAAAGAATCCTGCACAAGATGATTTATTGGAGAGGGAGAAGAAGTTTTTGCGAAAAGAATACCTGCAGGAAAAATTTTCTGTTGAGATCAGGGGATTACAGAGGAGATAACAAATACTCACAGAGGGATTTGAGGTGACGACGTCAGCACTAGGCCTCGGATCCGCGGTCAAAAGCAATAAGTCGCGGCGGTTCCGTGGTGTTTAAGTGTGTTCATGCCTCCAAAATCTTCCTGTGTGCTATTATGGTTCTCCTCTGGCTATTCAGATCTTCTGTTTGTTGATTTGTTCACTGGCTTTTTCCAGATCTGAATCTGTCCGTCTTCTTTTCCTGCGCAATTCACCCAAAACCCTTCAAAAAATAACAAGATGATTTTTTTTTAATTTTTATATTTTTTCAATTTTAATTAACCCGAAATTACAAAAAAAATAACTACCGTTTCCTCGGCAACGGCGCCATTTGATTGGTAGAGATTTTTTTTTCGTGCGTTTTGAATCAAAAATTAAGAATTACCGCAATCAATAACGGTGTCGCTTGGTAGCTAACCGGTTGAGTACGGGTCGGTCCACAGGAAAATCGTGTTCTTTTCTTATTGTTCTTACGAGTTAAGTCCTATTTGTGGTAGGTTTTGATTTTTATAAAAAAAAACTGAAATTGAATTTGATTTGGATTAAAAACTTGCTAGGATTAGAATTAGGTTGGTTTAGAAAGATAGTTCTACTTACCGCTTCCTTTGCCCTAATTAAGAACATAGGTGTTAGGGTAATAATTAACAAAGGGGATTAGCACGTCTGGGAAGAAACATAGTTTCTTCCTTTTTGTCCTTGTCCATCCTTTCTTAACTCTTAGCCCTAACCTCTATCTAAACCAACCACGACCGGTCTAACTACGGAATCACCGCTATCTCGTAGGATAGGGTGCCGTAGTGAGCGGTGGGTGTTTGATTTACATAGAGTCCTAATTTAATATATTATAAGGGAAAGAAAGGAGTAAGAGATTTTCATCTCTCAAACCTACCCAATCCTAACCCTAACAAGTGGGGAACTACTCACTCATTAGGGAAATAACGACAAAATTCATTTTTTATAATTTTCTGTTTTAAGAAGCTAATTAATTTGCAAATAAGTAAGATAGGGAAAAAATGCAGAGAAATAAAATTGCAACTAAGAACACAAGATAAAAAGAAAACAACTTATTTTATTGATGCACTCTTGAACGATTACAAGGAATTGAAATTTTAATCTAGAAATTAAAAGAGGCATCTCAAAAGAGGCTGTAGGCTTTCCTATTTATAGATAGGAGAAACCCTAAGGTTTACATCTGATCCACATCTAAAATTACAAGACTACCCTAAGAAGCCTGGTCAACGCACCGACACCCACCGATAAGCTGCACCGACACGTGCACAGCACGGCAGCAGAACCGCGGCCATAAGCCTTGTTTGCCTGCGGATCCGCGGCCGTTTGATGGGCTCTTGGGCTCATTTCTTCTGTGATGCTTCAAGTTGCTTTTTCCTTCTGTTTTCTTCACTTGGTTTTTCAGAATCTTTTCTAGTGTCTTCCATATTTCCAACAGTGCAGAATTTGTGGACTTTTACCGTTTGCTTCGTGTTGAAGTCTTGAATCTTGTGCTGCCCTTGGACTTTTACCATTTGTAGCGTATTTTCACCATTTTCACTGTATTGTAAGTCGATGTTCTACACCCCAATACTTGTGGGGAGGCGGAATTTTCAAAAACGAACTTGTTTAGTGAACAAACATCGACTAACCGCTTGAATCGAAGCTAAACGATAACTAACCAAACATATAGTTGTTCTAAACTACTATGCTTAGGGATTATACCTATCGAACCAAGTCCTTCGTCTTTACGATCTCCTCGTCCTCCTCGGCCTTCTCTTTGTAGTAGACGATCCACCCGAGAGCAAAACTCCAAGCTTAGCCTCTAAACTTGAGGCAACTAACCTTCTTGGATTGCTAATCAAAGAAGATAGATTGAGATAGAGTGATGGTTATGGATTGTTTAGTCTAACTAATCCTAGATCTCAACACATGAGGGGTGACGATTAGTCTTTTGAAGAGAGTGAGCTTGAGGAGAGAGAATGTGAATAATATTATGAGTGAGAATAGTAAGTTATCATAATATATATGAAGCAATATCTTTTAACAAGAAAAGAAAATAAATGATGAATAAGCTTGCTTTATAAATATCTAATGGTGATTCATTATCATGAGTCATTAAGCATTTATGATGCATTAATGACTATGATGAATCACTCTCATGACTCACTAATCTCATTCAATGCATATGACACATAAACCTCCTTAGTCACCATCTTCTAGAAGCTTCTCGAGTAATTACGAGAACGCCCCTCCGATCCGTAAAAATACGGAAAAACTTTAGACTGTATAAATCCAATAACCGGATACCAGTAACTGGCTTAAACCAAAACCGACTGGTAAAAACTGTCCGAAAGTCGTACGTGCGTAAACACACGTATGCGTCCGAACCCTTGTCGTAAAACCATACGACCTCTATATCGTTTCGCCTGGAATAGGAAACTCTCTGTGTGGGACTCTAGAGACTCGACTACTACGCTGGCAGTGGGTTTAACCACAGACCGCAAGCGGCACTAGCTGTACGTAACGGTCCCCAGGTAGTTGTCGATAAGAAGGCCGATGAGGAAACCCATCCGAACTCCTACTGAGTCTGATGTGACAATCTCCATACAGTCCGGTCCGTTCGTCCAAGACTATCGCATATCGGGCCTAGGAGGGCGGCAAGCGTCAGTCCCCTAATAGCGGTATAAGTCGTGTCGGAGCGAAGCCCATTACACCCTGAGAAACTACTGGAACCTACCAGCAAATCTCGCTTGCCCTGGCCAGGGACTTTGCGTAATGGCTCTCTGACACAGCGCGATATCTACTCCCAATACCGGGAGGGACGAATCCTGTCTAACCGCCACTGCCTCCAAGTGCTCGGGACTGCACCCAACTGCTACCTGTTTGCACGACTCCTTTGAGCCGTGGTAGGGTAGCAATCTAAGAACAGTAGGACACACTCGAGGCGAAGCAGCAGTGTCAAGTCTGCGGACTATGCTGTACTCATGTCACCTGGGAACTGCTCACTGACGACTGGTATCAAACCAACCAACAGTTCCCTGTGAGTCCTGTCCGGTGTACCCGTAACCTAACGAGCACCTGCATACTATCTCCAGTACGACGTACTGACGGCTGTGGGACAAACCATCTCCCCAATTGGGATGAGAAGCGTACACACTAGTTTACTCCGGAGTATCGATGCTCTGTCTCGATAATCCAACGACCAGGGACCTGAACAAGGATGTGCTTGTAGACTACCCAGCCCCCACTAGTGTGACTGCCATCACAACGCTGGTAGACAAGCAAGATCCTAAGAGCTCTATCAATACGTATACTCACATATTAAGATAGAAAAACCAAGTAGCATACTACCATGTTTAGCAAGACTGTTATATACATGTGAATATCCCAAGCTTCCATTAAGTAATATACAAACTAGTATGATACAGTAATGGCCTTCTAGGGCATAAACACTAACAATCTCCCACTTGCACTAGGGCCATGTACTGGCATATCATAGACCGATGATCTCGAGTAGCCTCTCGAACTGAATCTGGGGTAGGGCCTTCGTGAATGGATCAGCAATGTTCTCTTCAGAAGCAACTCTCCGAACCTCGATCTCCTGACGATCAATGATCTCCCTGATCAGGTGATACCGCCTCAAGATGTGTCTGGACTTCTGATGGGACCTTGGTTCCTTTGCTAAAGCTATAGCTCCGTTGTTGTCGCAATACAGAGGTATTGGATCAACTATGGTAGGAACCACCTGAAGTTCTGTTAGGAACTTCTTCATCCAGACTGCTTCTTTTGCGGCATCGCAAGCAGCTATATACTCCGCTTCCATCGTCGAGTCAGCAACGGTGTCCTGCTTGGAGCTCTTCCAGCACACCGCCCCTCCATTGAGGGTAAAGACATAACCCGACATGGACTTGGAATCGTCCTTATCACTTTGGAAGCCGGAATCAGCGAAGGCCTCTAACCTGAGGTCTTTTCCGCCGTAAACCAAGAACATCTCCTTAGTCCTTCTCAGGTACTTGAGAATGTTCTTTACTGCTATCCAGTGCTTCTCCCCTGGGTCTGACTGATACCGGCTTACCACGCTCAGTGCGTAAGCTACATCTGGTCTGGTACACAACATCGCATACATTATAGAGCCTACCGCAGAAGCGTAGGGTATAATAGACATGCGTTCTCTTTCCAAATCAGTCTTGGGAGACATCTCTTTGGAGAGGGTGATTCCATGACAAGCCGGTAGATTACCGCGCTTAGAATCTTCCATACTGAATTTTTTCAGTATAGTGTCGATATACCTGGACTGCGAAAGTCCCAACATCCTCTTGGATCTATCACGATAGATCCGGATCCCCAGAATGTACGAGGCATCACCCAGGTCTTTCATGGAGAACCTATGTGACAAGAATCCTTTGACAGATTGTAGCATAGGAATGTCATTTCCTATCAATAGAATGTCATCCACGTACAAGACGAGGAATACGACACTTCTGGCTACAACTTTACTATATATGCACGGTTCATCTGGATTTTTGATAAAGTCATATTCTTTGACTGTCTCATCAAAACAGATGTTCCAACTCCGCGATGCCTGCTTTAGTCCATAAATGGACTTAAGCAGCTTGCATACTTTCCCGCTGCTCCTACTCTGATTGAAACCCTCTGGCTGATCCATATAGACGCTTTCTTCTAAATTTCCATTCAGAAAAGCCGTCTTTACATCCATCTGCCAGATTTCATAATCATGGAATGCAGCAATAGCAAGAAGGACCCGAATGGATTTGAGCATAGCCACTGGAGAAAAAGTTTCGTCATAGTCCAAACCAGGTCTTTGACGAAAACCCTTTGCAACAAGTCTAGCCTTATAGGTTTCCACCTGTCCATCTACTCCAATCTTTTTCTTGAAGATCCATTTGCATCCTATGGGTTTTACCCTATCTGGAGCAAAGTCCAAAGTCCATACTTTGTTGGTGTACATGGACTCCATTTCGGTCCGCATTGCATCTAGCCATCGTACCGAGTCGCCGCTCTGGATGGCCTGCTGGAAGTCAGTAGGTTCATCATCATCTATGATGCAATCCTCTCTATCCCCATCTATGAGAAAACTGTAGTATCTCTCAGGCGGATGAGACGGCCTACTACTCCTGCGGAGAGGTGCGGGAATGTCCTGTTCTTCTTGAACTACCGGTTCTACCAAACTTTCAGTATTAGTTTGTGGTTCTGGAATTTCTTCCAGTTCTATTTCGCTCCCACTTGATTCCTTTTCTAAAAACTGATGTTCTAGAAAATGGGCATTACGAGAAACAAATACATTTTGTTCCTCTGCGTAATAGAAAAGATATCCCCTGGAGTTCTTTGGATATCCCACAAAACTACACTTTACTGATCGTGCCTCGAGCTTGTCCACATGCTGCTTTTTAACAAAAGCTGGACATCCCCAAATCTTTATATACTGTAGATGGGGTTTCTGCCCGCTCCACATCTGATATGGAGTGGTAGGCACAGTCTTGGTAGGAACCATGTTCAAAAGATATGCCGCTGATTCTAGCGCATAACCCCAGAAAGATCGCGGTAACTCAGCATTACTCATCATGGATCGTATCATATCCAATAGGGTTCGATTCCGTCTTTCCGATACACCGTTATGCTGTGGAGTGTATGGAGGAGTAAGCTGAGAGAGAATTCCTTTCTCTTTTAGGTAACCAAGGAACTCGGCACTCAAGTATTCACCACCTCGATCAGATCTAAGTGTCTTGATACTTTTGCCGGTTTGGTTTTCTACTTCATTCTTATACTCTCGGAATTTCTCAAAAGCCTCGGATTTATGTTTCATCAGATAAATGAATCCGTATCTTGAGTAATCATCCGTGAAAGTAATGAAATAGGAAAAACCACCTCTTGCATGTGTAGACATCGGACCGCATACATCGCTGTGTATGAGTCCTAAGAGCTCGCTCGCTCTTACTCCTTGTCCAGTAAATGGAGTCTTTGTCATCTTTCCTTTGAGACAAGATTGACAAGTGTCATAAGTTTGATATTCGAACGTGTCCAAATATCCTTCTCTATGCAACTTAGTCAACCTTCTCTCATTGATGTGACCCAGTCTACAATGCCATAAGAAAGCTTTATTTAAATCTGGAGACTTTCTTTTTAGTGTGTTCTGGACATTGAAAATTTGGAGTTGGTTTAAAACATATATGCCGTTATTTAGAGTACCGGACCCAATCAAACCATGATTAAGGTGGATGTTGACAACATCTCTTACAAACGTGAAATCATAACCTTTATTTGATAACAAGGAAACCGATATGATATTACACGTTAAGCTTGGTACAAAATAACAGTTATGTAAAACCAAAATGTGTCCACTCGTCAATCCTAGGTGATAATCCCCGACGGACGCAGCTCCCACGCTAGCTCCGTTAGCAACCTTTAGGGTCATATCACCTTCCTTCAGCACTCTACGGTTTCTCAGTGCCTGCAAAGAATTGCAAATATGAGATCCTGATCCGGTATCCAATACCCAGGAAGTAGAGTTGATCGACAGACAATTCTCAATTACAAACACACCTGAAGTCGAAGCCACAGCTTGCTTCGGTTCCTGGTTCTTGGCGTTCCACGCCTTGCAATCCTTCTTCCAGTGCCCTTTCCTGTGACAATGGAAGCACTCATCCTGGCCAACTACCGGTGCTGCAAACTTTTTCTTTCCCACCTTACTAACACCTCCTCTAGGTTTGGGTGCGGCCTTCTTCTTCCTTCCTTTGGCCCTAGCCTTGGACCCGAAAGAAGATGCACCGCCAACAAACATAGCGGGTGTTTCCCTTGCCTTCTGCAAGGTGCCCTCTGCACTCCTTAACATGTTCAGGAGTTCCGCAAGTTCAACTTCTTTTCCTTGAAGATTGAAGTTGAGGATAAACTGGGCGTAGGTGGGAGGAAGGGACTGGAGAATAAGGTCTGTATAGATCTCATTATCCAAAGTCGTCCCAAGGTCTGCGAGCTCTTCAATATAGCCGATCATCTTTAGGACATGTTCACCTACCGATGACCCGACAGCCAACCTCGCTCGAAACAAGTTCTTAGAGGTCTCGTATCTTGCTATACGAGATTGCTCTCCATAAAGTTCCTTTGTATGGAGAAATATGCCATCTAGGGACATATCCTCGTGCCTCCTCTGATGTTCATTGTTCATTGAGGCAAGCACGATGCACTTGGCTCTCGCGCAATCTAAATCCCAGGTTTTGCGGATTTCCTTATCCGCATTGCTGGATTTGGGACCAAGGACAGCAGGTGCCGTAGCGGTGAGGATGTACCCCAATTTGTCATAGGTCAAAGCCATTTTGACATTCCGCAGCCAATCTTTATAGTCTGGCCCTGTCAGTATATTTTTCTCTAAAAGTAACTTAAGTCCAGTCATTTTCAGGGTCGCTGCAATTAGGAGAGAGAGAAGAAAACTCTTTAGCATGATGCTCTTGCAAATTTAGAGTGGTTTTTAGTTTATCTAAACTGGATGGCTCCCACTGTTTCTCGAATCCTTCCTCAAACCATAAAAGAAGAATTAGCCAGGACTATTCTCACCGTACAATACTTGCTTAACCGTTCAGCCAGGCCAGTGTCGATACTTCGAGGGAGGTTTTCCGACGCTTTCGCGAAGTTCCTTAATTAAATAACCTCTTTTCTCTGGGGGCGTAACCCCGCTGACACCTTTCTGGACACCTACTAGGTTTATAGCATTGATCGTTAAGTGATGAATCTCCTGATAAGTAGCATATACTCACAGTAGGATCGGGATCCAAATATCATCGTATGATAATGTTGAAGGAATCCTACCAACATTCATCAAACTCCAAATGGTATGCATCTCTTTGCAAATTTCAGTTTCTTTAGAAATTCCCGATATATATTTCTGCCCCATGCTCTTATGACCTTGGCGTTAGGTCAAAATGTCATAAGTCACATGTCAAGTTCTACCCATCATTATCTTGTCAATTTGAACCCATCCGTATATATCCTTGACGTTCGGCCAAAATGATAATACGACTGTCCCAAACTAACTCATCTACCTATGCAACAAATGAATACCCAGTAGCTACCAAACACTATGCCTTGGCGTTAGGTCAAAATACATAGCTTGAATACTACTGAATACCCAGATGAAATGACGGAGGGCTACGAATGGTTTTGGCGAAACCGTGAACGTAGTGAACTTGATATAACCGAAGGAACCTGATAGCTTTTAAAAGGAGTGGTTAAAGCTCCGCATTTAAAAATATCTGTTTTTTAAAATTAACCGAGTGGTTTCTTTTAAATTGTTCCAACGATTTAAACTTTGGTTTGTTTTTCTTTGCATTATAGATAATGCGTCCCATCATTAACCTATCATTGCAGAAAACAACGAAAATACAACGTCCTCTTATGCCATCCGCATTCGCCACGGGGTCCCGTCATCACCCGTTAGGTTACTTAACTAACAACAGAGCGGGGGCTGGGCTAGCGCGGGTGTAAAACATAAGTGACGTCTAAATAGCTATCATATATATAGATATTTTACATTCGTCTGACGCAATGATATACATTCCAGAACACAGATAAACAATATTGGATTTGCAAGCAATCTGTATTTCTTTTGAGCCTGCAAGAAAAGACAGATTACACAGTTGTGATGAATAGCCGTTACCCCACCCTCGACCCCTACGGGTACGGCAAACTACCCGCCCGGCAGTTTGTGTACCCCACCTTGGGTCAGTCCTAGGAGCAAAAACAGTAAAATGAAATAATACAACGGTGGCTACAACCGCAACCTGGATGTGCCCCGCAAAAATAATATTACAACAAATTACATTTACAACAAATGAATTAAACAATAACCCATTGCTAAACCCCGGCTATACACCACAAAGTCCAATACAGTTCATATGCACAAACAGATATAACCATTACAGAAATGTGCAACCCCCTGCCAACCGACATACTAGCAGTTAGGGGAGGTTTACGAACACATTTATCAATCACAGATATAATCCAACATGCAAATACTGTACAATCTCGATCGATTAAACGTATTTAATATTGCTCCAATACTGCTCTGTAAACTGGAAACCTGAGCAAAATTAAAATATTCCAGAAAACCCCAAATACCAGAGAGGACCCACACATGAAAAATGAGTCCATGACTCGGCAACTCGGCCGCGGAACAGCGGCGGATCGGTGGGATCCGCCGCGTTTCCGCGGCTCTTTAGCCGATTCATGGGCTCAAATTTCATGGGTGTTCTCCTGGACCCTTTTCAAGCTTTCTGAGCAACCCTGAAAATTTTTATTGATGCACTCTTGAACGATTACAAGGAATTGAAATTTTAATCTAGAAATTAAAAGAGGCATCTCAAAAGAGGCTGTAGGCTTTCCTATTTATAGATAGGAGAAACCCTAGGGTTTACATCTGATCCACATCTAAAATTACAAGACTACCCTAAGAAGCCTGGTCAACGCACCGACACCCACCGATAAGCTGCACCGACACGTGCACAGCACGGCAGCAGAACCACGGCCATAAGCCTTGTTTGCCTGCGGATCCGCGGCCGTTTGATGGGCTCTTGGGCTCATTTCTTCTGTGATGCTTCAAGTTGCTTTTTCCTTCTGTTTTCTTCACTTGGTTTTTCAGAATCTTTTCTAGTGTCTTCCATATTTCCAACAGTGCAGAATTTGTGGACTTTTACCGTTTGCTTCGTGTTGAAGTCTTGAATCTTGTGTTGCCCTTGGACTTTTACCATTTGTAGCGTATTTTCACCATTTTCACTGTATTGTAAGTCGATGTTCTACACCCCAATACTTGTGGGGAGGCGGAATTTTCAAAAACGAACTTGTTTAGTGAACAAACATCGACTAACCGCTTGAATCGAAGCTAAACGATAACTAACCAAACATATAGTTGTTCTAAACTACTATGCTTAGGGATTATACCTATCGAACCAAGTCCTTCGTCTTTACGATCTCCTCGTCCTCCTCGGCCTTCTCTTTGTAGTAGACGATCCACCCGAGAGCAAAACTCCAAGCTTAGCCTCTAAACTTGAGGCAACTAACCTTCTTGGATTGCTAATCAAAGAAGATAGATTGAGATAGAGTGATGGTTATGGATTGTTTAGTCTAACTAATCCTAGATCTCAACACATGAGGGGTGAGGATTAGTCTTTTGAAGAGAGTGAGCTTGAGGAGAGAGAATGTGAATAATATTATGAGTGAGAATAGTAAGTTATCATAATATATATGAAGCAATATCTTTTAACAAGAAAAGAAAATAAATGATGAATAAGCTTGCTTCATAAATATCTAATGGTGATTCATTATCATGAGTCATTAAGCATTTATGATGCATTAATGACTATGATGAATCACTCTCATGACTCACTAATCTCATTCAATGCATATGACACATAAACCTCCTTAGTCACCATCTTCTAGAAGCTTCTCGAGTAATTACGAGAACGCCCCTCCGATCCGTAAAAATACGGAAAAACTTTAGACTGTATAAATTCAATAACCGGATACCAGTAACTGGCTTAAACCAAAGCCGACTGGTAAAAACTGTCCGAAAGTAGTACGTGCGTAAACACACGTATGCGTCCGAACCCTTGTCGTAAAACCATATGACCTCTATATCGTTTTGCCTGGAATAGGAAACTCTCTGTGTGGGACTCTAGAGACTCGACTACTACGCTGGCAGTGGGTTTAACCACAGACCGCAAGCGGCACTAGCTGTACGTAACGGTCCCCAGGTAGTTGTCGATAAGAAGGCCGATGAGGAAACCCATCCGAACTCCTACTGAGTCTGATGTGACAATCTCCATACAGTCCGGTCCGTTCGTCCAAGACTATCGCATATCGGGCCTAGGGGGCGGCAAGCGTCAGTCCCCTAATAGCGGTATAAGTCGTGTCGGAGCGAAGCCCATTACACCCTGAGAAACTACTGGAACCTACCAGCAAATCTCGCTTGCCCTGGCCAGGGACTTTGCGTAATGGCTCTCTGACACAGCGCGATATCTACTCCCAATACCGGGAGGGACGAATCCTGTCTAACCGCCACTGCCTCCAAGTGCTCGGGACTGCACCCAACTGCTACCTGTTTGCACGACTCCTTTGAGCCGTGGTAGGGTAGCAATCTAAGAACAGTGGGACACACTCGAGGCGAAGCAGCAGTATCAAGTCTGTGGACTATGCTGTACTCATGTCACCTGGGAACTGCTCACTGACGACTGGTATCAAACCAACCAACAGTTCCCTGTGAGTCCTGTCCGGTGTACCCGTAACCTAACGAGCACCTGCATACTATCTCCAGTACGACGTACTGACGGCTGTGGGACAAACCATCTCCCCAACTGGGATGACAAGCGTACACACTAGTCTACTCCGGAGTATCGATGCTCTGTCTCGATAATCCAACGACCAGGGACCTGAACAAGGATGTGCTTGTAGACTACCCAGCCCCCACTAGTGTGACTGCCATCACAACGCTGGTAGACAAGCAAGATCCTAAGAGCTCTATCAATACGTATACTCACATATTAAGATAGAAAAACCAAGTAGCATACTACCATGTTTAGCAAGACTGTTATATACATGTGAATATCCCAAGCTTCCATTAAGTAATATACAAACTAGTATGATACAGTAATGGCCTTCTAGGGCATAAACACTAACATGTATTGTTCCGAGAACCTGTAACCTGCAACTATTTAGCAGATATGGATCAAAAGCACCTATTTATTTGAAATATGATTAAAAATAGGTGATATAATAATGCAAAATTCTGATATGAACAGCCTCCCACTGGACTCTAGAACCCGATTACTTATGCTCCCCGCTTTGGGTCTATCCTAATGCGGAAAAGTAAATAATATACATCAATGGAGACATCAACCTCAACCCGAAAGTGTCCCAATAAAAGAATATTACATACAAATTTACATGAATGAAAATAGAAAAACTCTCATCTCAAGTAAAACCCTCAACTATTCAATCACGACGATCTAATATAACATATCAGAAGTAACACATAACATCACATGTCATCAACGTAAGTAAATATGCGTATTCCTAATGTCGTTGATGTATAGCAACGAGATCAGGGATACACCACATATTACACTTACGGTCGCAGAAAAGAAATAAAAACTATAATAATTAGAATCCACATCATCCTTGACATCATAAAACCGGAATATCTCATATTTCGGATTTCATGCCTAACCAAATAAATCTTGCATTTAAGTCTCGAATTGAAAACACTTTTCAATAATGAAGTCGGGTAATTCAACAAGATTCCCGATAACTTGATCGAATACTCGTCGGGAACTTTATTAGACGGCCGCACCCCCGATGCCGTCGACGAAGTGCACTTGGGTGGAACACCGTGGCCGCGAGCACCCGAGTGGATGCTTTTGGCCTCGGAGTTCTCCTATAGTTACTTGGTCGGGGCTATGGGGCGTGGCTATCTAGTAGAGTTTCCCGGCGACTATTCGCGTGCGATACGATATTGTGACGGAGTTTTGATCCGAATCGAAACTCCGTGGAAATCGATCAAATAAGACTAAAATGCTAGATTCACAAATAGCAAACTAGTTTTTACAAAACTAATTAATGTGGATTCCAAAAATTGTATCACATATCTGTCATGCCCCGCTTTCCAGTAGATGGAAACGGTGACGTGGTAAGCCCGCGACGTATTTATTCCGAGAAGGTCGTTTCTCGAAATAAATACGCTAAGCGTATATAAGCAATATAAACTAACAAGAATAAACAAAAGAATGAAATCCAACTGTTATTTATTACATTCATGATTCATAGTAGACAAAATATCTGAATACAAGATATATAACATCTTAAGCCTTAACAATGAGGCATACATAAATAAGGTGAAATGAAATGAAAAACTGAATGAAACTATACGTATGTTTGTGATGTGAACTGGTTGTACTCCTTTTCGACCACTTCTATCTTCTCTGTCTCAATGTCACCTGATGAACATTCCAAGAATAGAAAGAAGTGGGTGGAATGCCCGTCAGCGAACTTGCGCTTGGTAAGTCCCCAAGAATGGTGGGATGTGAAAGTATATAAATGAATATACAAGGTGACATGTGATATAGTATGAATGGAAATAAAACATGAACAAGTATAACATGGTGATATTAATGACAACTATGTAAGCATGGCAATATAACATGAGCATAGTAAACAAGTATAGCATGAATATAAATCATGAACATATAAACAAGTATGGTAGCATGCATGGTAATGTGTATGTCAACTATATCAGCATGGCAAACAAGTATAATATGGACGTGGAGTATAGATATAGTGAACATGAAGTGAATATAAGTGTCTTAATAGGTCTCTACTTGGGTATACTAATCTAACGTAAGTTCAAGGGTGAATGTCAACCAATCTCAAGAGTGTTCTCGAACCCAACAGGCTGTAATCCAGGGGTAGGGAACCACGGGCCCGAATAAAATGTTAGTAACGGGACTTTAACTTAGTGTTGAAGTATTCCAAACTCAACAGGCTGTAATCCAGGAGTAAGGAAACACGGGCCCGCATGATAGCTTGCTTGTGTTAGTAGACATGGATTCATGATCTAGGAGACTCTTGAGATTTTGTTGGATTCACGCATGAACTACCCCAACACCCCATGTTTATTAGTTTATGATTAATGTTATGAGTCTTGAACGAATCCATGAATACAAAAGGTGATGTATGATATCAAGTTTTCAAGTTTGAGTTCATGTAGTTATGTCAAGTGCAAGTCATGCCAATTGTATTCATGGTTCGATGTCAAGTTGGTTCAAGTGTACATACTGGGTTCAAGTATTCATGATTGAGTCGTGTCAAGATCAAGTCAATTCTAACATGTAATGATTTAATCATAAGTCATATAAATAAAAATAAATAAGCAATCATAGAATATGATATGAGATAAGTATACAAGTAACGTCCAAAACAATATTGTAAATAAGTGATATGTTCGACTAGTTAATCAAGTTATTTGAAATCAAAATAGAAAAGAAAACATAGCCTTAAGTGTTATGCACACGTGAGTTCCAGTCTCGCATAAATACGACTACCGGTTTGGGAGATATACATGTTTTCGTATCGTCGCGCAAAACAGATCAGAATCTGTTCAGCACCGTCATATATTTTAAAACGCATTTTGAGTTAATTTTTATCAGGTTTCAGGCTACAAAGATTAATAGAAATTTTAGGCCTTTCGATGTACTTATCCAAAACACCAAGATTCACGTGATTTTGATTCCTGAAGCTCTAGTTATGATCATTTTAACATCAGCGTTTAAAACAGAAATTCAGATTTCTAGACAGCAACTATATGTTGTATTGCAAAGCTTATATCGGGTTGTTTCACACATTTATAAGTAATATAGTATACAGAAAATTATATTTCTATCAATTGTGCATCTACACATCTAAAGTTTGTCACAAACGGACATCGGTTGTTCGAATTATATCCAATTTAAAAACAGTGTACGAATCAGGACAGATTCTGTCCAGATTTGTTGCTTAATATTATAACGCGGTTTTGTATATTTTACGTCGGTTTTCAGTAAAAACTTAAAACAAAGAAAATCTAGATATTTCGATGTAGATATCTAAAATACTTGAGTTTTCTCAATTTGGATATCTGTAGACCAAGTTATGTGTCTAAGAAGTTAACCGATAAATGCAGTTTTCTGTTTTACGAACAGTGGATAAAAACGATATAATTCCTAAACCATTATGCGGTTCGATCTAAAATTTTTACAGCGTGTATAGAAAAATATATTCTATCATATGTAAGTTTCTTGAAATTTCCAGAAGTAAAAATTAATTTCAAAAAATTATTTTAAAAGTAAAGGTATTGATATGTCATATGTGAGAAATGAGAAAACCATGGTATTTATTCGTAACTTCATTTTTTTTTTACAAAATTTAAATAAAGTAATTTAAAATACAACAACAAACGATGCAATCCTAATTGGTCACTATGAAATCTTAACATATGGATTGAGAGTAATGAAAAAGACTTTACAAACTATATATGTGTATGTTTGTGTGTGATCATTATTTATATATGTATCCATTTAATTAATTATTTAGAAACTATGATACGACAAGAGAAGTTTTTCATGGCAATATAAAAAAGAGAAAGAGAGAGAGAGAGA
The DNA here is from genome assembly GCA_030015575.1 of Agapanthus africanus. NCBI lineage: Eukaryota > Viridiplantae > Streptophyta > Magnoliopsida > Asparagales > Amaryllidaceae > Agapanthus > Agapanthus africanus. The sequence goes on along the minus strand of CM057342.1, from coordinate 451,999,305 downwards.
GAGAAAGAGAAGGGACTTACATACACAAGCCGATATTGTCACCGGGCTTGTCTATCCGCCGATAGCCTCGCGTTTCTTGCGAAACTTTCTTGAAACTTCTTCATGTTCTTCTTCAGGGAATTTAGATGAAGAGAGATATGTGAAATGATAGAAAAGTATGATGGTGAAAAGAAAGAGGAGTGAGATATAAAAAAGTTTATGGCCACCATAATTCTAATAAATCATGGCTCATAACCATTCTAATTATTTTGGGAGTTAAAAAGAAGATGAAATGAAAGTTCTCATTTGTAGGTTTTGAGAAGAATAAAAATTGATAAAAAAATAATTGCAGGAATGAAGATTTGAACATGTGACTTATGGAATAACAATGCAGGGACTTAACCAACGTGCTACAAGATTGTTCATGCACATATTTAATTAGAATTAAATATATGTCGTTGCTTGAAAAGAATGTGGGCTTTTGGGCTCATAGTTTTATTAAAAAAATGAAAATGAAATTGGATTTGAGTTATGGGTTGGGGTAGGTCTTATGGTTAATTTGAAAAAAAGTTAAAATTTAGTTTTAAAGAAATGTGTTTGGGAAAAATAGATGGAATAATAAAATAATATATTTATAAAAACATATAAAGAAAATACTAAGAATAAATAAATACAATATTTTAATAAAGAAATAAAATACGGAGGTATATTAATATTGGGGTCGTTACATTCTACCCTCCTTAAAAATAATTTCTTCCTCGAAATTACTTAAGAAGGATATTGCAACAAGGTACTGGAAAGTTAAGAATGGCGTCGTTTTCGAGCTCCGTCGATCGATACTCTAACCAATTGAGCTAATATGCCAACGAGATACAAATAGAAAGGGTGAATAAGAGTTAAGAATTCAAAAGTCGAGAGATGGACTTCAAGAAGGCCGAAGGTGGAGTTCAAGATGGACTCAAGGAATATGATATGATTCAAAAGAAAAATCGAATGTAATAATTGGATTTCATAATTCTTGTATTATATTGCTTACGATGTTCATGCAGAACAGACCTGGATGGGCCGCCAACAAAACCTGTCATGCCCCGCTTCCCAGTAGATGGAAACGGTGACGAAGCAAGCCCGCGACGTATTTATTCCGATAAGGTCATTTCTCGAAATAAATACGCTACGCGTATATAAGAAATATAAACTAACAAGAATAAACAAAAGAATGAAATCTAACTATGATTTATTACATTCATGATTCATAGTAGACAAAATATCTGAATACAAGATATATAACATGATAAGCCTTAACAATGAGGCATACATAAATAAGTTGAAATGAAATAAAAAAACTGAATGAAACTATACGTATGTTTGTGATGTGAACTGGTTGTACTCCTTTTCTACCACTTCTATCTTCTCTATCTCAATGTCACCTAACGAACATTCCAAGAATAGAAAGAAGTGGGTGGAATTCCCATCAGCGAACATGCACTCGGTAAGTCCCCAAGAATGGTGGGATGTGAAAGTATATAAATGAATATGCAAGGTGACATGTGATATAGTATGAATGGAAATAAAACATGAACAAGTATAACATGGTGATATTAATGACAACTATGTAAGCATGGCTATAAAACATGAGCATAGTAAATAAGTATAGCATGAATATAAATCATGAACATATAAACAAGTATGGTAGCATGCATGGTAATGTGTATGTCAACTATATCAGCATGGCAAACAAGTATAATATGGCCGTGGAGTATAGGTATAATGAACATGAAGTGAATGTAAGTGTCTTAACAGGTCTCTACTTGGGTATACTAATCTAACGTAAGTTCAAGGGTGAATGTCAACCAATCTCAAGAGTGTTCTCGAACCCAACAGGCTGTAATCCAAGGGTAGGGAACCACGGGCCCGAATAAAATGTTAGTAACGGGACTTCAACCTAGTGTTGAAGTATTCCAAACTCAACAGGCTGTAATCCAGGAGCAAGCTAACACGGGCCCTCATGATAGCTTGCTTGTGTTACTAGACATGGATTCATGATCTAGGGGGACTCTTGAGATTTTGTTGGATTCACGCATGAACTACCCCAACACCCCGTGTTTATTAGTTTATGATTAATGTTATGAGTCTTGATCGAATCCATGAATACAAAAGGTGATGTATGATATCAAGTTTTCAAGATTGAGTTCATGTAGTCATGTCTAGTGCAAGTCATGCCAATTGTATTCATGGTTCGATGTCAAGTTGGTTCAAGTGTACATTCTGGGTTCAAGTATTCATGATTGAGTCATGTAAAGATCAAGTCAATTATAACATGTAATGATTTAATCATAAGTCATATAAATAAAAATAAATAAGCAATCATAGAATATGATATGAGATAAGTATATAAGTAATGTCCAAAACAATATTGTAAATAAGTGATATGTTCGACTAGTTAATAAAGTCATTTGAAATCAGAATATAAACGAAAACATAGCCTTAAGTGTTATGCACACGTGACTTCCAGTCTCGCATAAATACGACTACCGGTTTAGGAGATATACATGTTCTCGTATCGTCGCGCAAAACAGATCAGAATCTGTTCAGCACCGTCATATATTTTAAAACGCATTTTGAGTTAATTTTTATCAGGTTTCAGGCTACGAAGATTAATTGAAATTGTAGGTCTTTCGATGTACTTATCCAAAACACCAAGATTCGCCTGATTTGGATTCCTGAAGCTTTAGTTATGATCATTTTAAAATCAGCGTTTAAAACAGAAATTCAGATTTCTAGACAGCAACTATATGTTGTATTGCAAAGCCTATATCGGGTTGTTTCACTCATTTATAAGTAATCTAGTATACAGAAAATTATATTTCTATCAATTGTGCATCTACACATCTAAAGTTTATCACAAACGGACATCGGTTGTTCGAATTATGTCCAATTTAAAAACAGTGTACGAATCAGGACAAATTCTGTCCAGATTTGCCGCTTAATATTGTAACACAGTTTTGTATATTTTACATCGGTTTTCAGTAAAAACTTTAAACCATGAAAATCTAGATATTTTGATGTAGATATATAAAATACTTGAGTTTGCTCAATTTGGATATCTGTAGACCAAGTTATGTGTCTATGAAGTTAACCGATAAATGCAGTTTTCTGTTTTACGAACAGTGAATAAAAACGATATAATTCCTAAACCTTTATGCGGTTCGATCTAAAAACTTTACAGCGTGTACAGAAAAATATATTCTATCATATGTAAATTTCCTGAAATTTTCAGAAGTAAAAATTAATTTCAAAAAATTATTTTAAAAGTAATGGTATTGATATGTCATATGTGAGAAATGAGAAAACCATGGTATTTATTCGTAACTTCATTTTTTTTACAAAATTTAAATAAAGTAATTTAAAATACAACAACAAACGATGCAATCCTAATTGGTCACTATGAAATCATAACATATGGATTGAGAGTAATGAAAAAGACTTTACAAACTATATATGTGTGTATCTTTGTGTGTGTTCATTATTTATATATGTATCCATTTAATTAATTATTTAGAAACTATGATACGACAAGGGAAGTTTTTCATGGCAATATAAAAAAGAGAAAGAGAAAGAGAAAGAGATGGAGAGAGAGAAAAGAGAAGGGACTTACAGACACAAGCCGGTATTGTCACCGGGCTTATCTATCCGCCGATAGCCTTGCGTTTCTTGCGAGACTATCTTGAAACTTCTTCATGTTCTTCTTCGAGGAATTTAGATGAAGAGGGATATGTGAAATGATAGAAAGGTGTGATGGTGAAAAGAAAGAGGAGTGAGATTTAAAAAAGTTTATGGTCACTATAATTCTAATAAATCATGGCTCATAACCATTCTAATTATTTTGGGAGTTAAAAAGAAGATGAAATGAAAGGTCTCATTTGTAGGTTATGAGAAGAATAAAAATTAATAAAAAGTAATTGCAGGAATGGAGATTTGAACATGTGACTTATGGAATAACAATGCAAGGACTTAACCAATGTGCTACAAGATTGTTCATACACATATTTAATTAGAATTAAATATATGTCGTTGCTTGAAAAGAAAGTGGGCTTTTGGGCTCATAGTTTTATTAAAGAAAATGAAAATGAAATTGGATTTGAGTTATGGGTTGGGTTAGGTCTTATGGTTAATTTGAAAAAAAGTTAAAATTTAGTTTTAAAGAAATGTGTTTGGGAAAAATAGATGGAATAATAAAATAATATATTTATGAAAAATCAAAATATACAAAAAATACTAAGAATAAAAAAATACAATATTTTACTAAAGAAATAAAATACAGAGATATATTAATATTGGGGTCGTTACAATATCAAAAGTATCTAGACGATGTTATAAATTTCGATCGATTTTTCAAACACCCACAAATCACAGAGAACTTAACAACTTGACCCTCACAAAAAATACCCAGAAAGTCCCAAATATCATAATGGAGCAGAACAAGAAACACGACCCCTCAATTCCTCAAGTTTGAAGCGGAACCGCGGCTAAATAAGGGATTAGGCCACGGTTCCGTGGCGACTTGGTGGAACCGGGGCTTCATACTTCTTGGGGCTCCATCAAGTAATGATTTTCTGAATATTTTTAATCTGAAAAATATCAACTTTTGAAAAATGGACAGAAACAATGTAAAATACGGGTTTCGAAACTTCGATCGAACACTTTAACGTCGTTTAGACATCGCTTAATGCTCTAGCCTGGCTCCGATACCATGAAAGTGTGTCTTAACACCTCTACTAGGTTTCCACATGCATCAAGTATTCAATTTAAAAAAAATCTAAAGGTCTAAGCTACACTAACCAAGAATCTAACTAGAGAATTTGGGTTTTATGCAAGCTAAACTAGTTCTATAACTAAGTGAAAAGGATTACAACCTTTGTAGACCAAGTACTTCACTTCTATAGCTCTAAGTAGTAGTCCCTGGAACTCTTCTTGGCTCCACTTGAAGAAAGGATCAAGCCTGCTACGTGATCTTCAAAACCGAAGATGATCCATCTTGAAGTCTCTCTAGGTCAAGCTAACTCTTCACTAATTAAGGTATTAGTGAAGCAAACAACCTAGACTAATGAGCTAGATTAGTGTAGGTTGATGAAGTAGGAATTTTGGCTCACTTAGAAATATTTTCCTCTCTCCTTTTTCTTCAACTCAAGAAAAACCCTAGAGCTTAGAACTTAAGAAGAAGAAGATAATGAAATTTGGTGAGTTTGTGATAAGAGAGTGAACCATGAGCTCAAGATAATAATTGAGATGAATAAATATCTAAGAGTAAAACAAAAACAAGAGATGAGTCATGGCATCTCAATGCTACTACAAGCATCCAAGCCATGACTCATTTCTAGCCTTTTTGTTTTGCTTTTTAGATTAAAACATCCCAATTATTTTTTGCTCTAGTATGAGTCTCATACACCCATGTTCCATATATCATCAACCATGATACATTTCTATTTTATATATAATTATATATATATATATATATATCATATATACATATATACAATTATATATCAAGAGAAGAAAATCATTAGTGAGCTATAATATTAGTTTATATATAAATATATCAAATATAAGTATATATCAAATTATTAAATCAACACTTGATTCAATAATCCGGTTATATCATATATATATATATATATATGTATATGTATGTATGTATGTATATGTATGTATGTATGTATGTATGTATGTATGTATATCAAATTATCAAATCAACACTTGATTCAATAATCCGGTTATATCACATATAACCGACAATATTCAATATTCAATATCAAATCAACACTAGATTCAATAATCCAGTCATATCATATAGAACCGGCCAATATCAAATATATATGCATATAACAAATTTTTGAATCAACACTTGATTCAATAATCCGGTTATATCACATATAACCTGGCTGATATCAAATATCGTGAGATTAGAATACAGTATCACATACTCGTATTTAATCAATCCCCCGCACATATCACCATATGTGCCCTACTTTGTTTCGCTTGAGCTAGGAAACCTTTGTGTGGGACTCTAAAACCTCGTCAATACGCCAGCAATAGGTATTGATCATATCAGATACCCACAAACTATCAGCGGTACTAGTTGGACGTAACGGCTACTCAAGTATTGAACGAATAGAAGATCAACAAGCAAGCTTGTCCAAACTCTCGTGAAGCCTATAAGCAACACTTACTGTACAGTCCGGTCTCTTCGTCTGATATGTCGCATATCGACTCTAGGGATGGAATCATCGGACCCCAATAACTTGATAAGTGTAAGTCCATGTCGCTCACCCCGTACGCTAGCGAGGAGGCGGAACAAGTAAAAATCAAAACTTTCTTACATAGCAACATAGACTAAGCATGAAGGATCTTTGCCAAACCATATCTAACGAAATTACGGGAGGTTTAATCTACTGTGATAGACGATTATACCTCACGAAACTTGTCCTTCGGATCTTTTCTCCGCTGTCCTCCCCGTCCATGTGAGCTCCGAGGATCGATCCGGATCTTGGTCACCTCCGCGGCCTCCTAGAGTCGAAGACGATCCACCCGAGAGTCTATAGTCTGAGCTCCACCTCAATCCGAGGTAACTATGGCAACAAGTTTGCCATGCTTGATGTCCTAGGTGATGTAGAGAAAGAAGCTGGATTTGTTTGTCTATTTAGATTCTATTTTTCTGAACACATGAGAGCTATAGAAATTTCTAGTGAAGAGGAAGAAGAAGAACCATGGGAGCTCTCTTTTGATGAGAGAGAATGAGCAAGAGATAAATCATCCATAAGAAAAATAATTACCAATCTTTTGTCATGATAAATTGTGATGGCAACCTTTGATTTGACCATTATCATGTCAAGTTAAATCCAAAGCCAAAGAAGCATATAGTGCTCACAAAAATATCTAAGTCAACAATGGTCAACTAGGTCAAATGGTCAACATGGTCAAATGGTCAAAGAAATTAGCCATAACACAATTATCATTAAAAAGATTAGTAAATATTTTCCTCCACCTCATTATGGTTTTGACCAAGTCAATGGTCAAAACCCTAATGAGGCACCTCCTTCTTCGCTCCTCACAACCGTGTATACACACCCGCATCCGCATTCCGTAGAATACGAATGCACAGAAGACAAAACTAATCCATCCATACAATATTAGGATCCGGCTTAAACCAAAGCCCACTAGTATTGTTTGCCCGAACATCATCACACAAGTGCACGTAAGTGATCGTAGCCCTGCCGTAAAACCATACGGCCTCTACACCTTTTGTCCAATGCAGGGAAACTCTCTGTGTGGGACTCTAAAGACTCGACACTACACTGGCAGTGGGTTTAACCACAGACCGCAAGCGGCACTATCTGTACGTAATGGTCCCCAGGTAGATGTCGATAAGAAGGCCGACGATGTAAACCCCATCCGAACTCCTACTGAGCCTGAATGTGACAATCTCGGTACAGTCTGGTCTGTTTGTCTAAGAGTATCGCATGTCGGGCCTAGGGGCGGTAAACGTCAGACCCCTAATAGCAGTACAAGTCGTGCCGGAGTATAGCCCAGAACACCCTGAGAAACTACTAGAAACACTACCAGTAATTCTCGCTTGCCCTGGCCAGGGACTTTGTGTAATAGCTCTCCTAGATACAGCGCGATATCAACCCCCAATATCGAGAGAAACGAGTCCTGTCTAACCGCTACTTCCTCCAAGTGCTTCGGGACTGCACCCAACTACTACCTGTTTGCACGACTCCTTTGAGCCGTAGCAAGGTAGTAATCAAAGTACAGTGGGAACACACTCGAGGCGAAGTAGCAGTGTCAAGTCGACGGACTAAGCTGTACTCCTGTCACCTCGGAACTGTTATCTGACGATAGGTATAGTACCAACCAACAGTTCCCGACGAGTCATGTCCAGTGTACTCGTAACCTAATGAGCACCCGCATACTATCTCCAGTACGATGTACTAATGGCTGTGGGACAGACCATCTCCCCTGCTGGGATGAGAAGCGTATACGCTAGTCTACTCTGGAGTATCGATGCCCCATCTCGATAATCCTACGACTAGGGACCTGTATAAGGATGTGCTTGTAGATTACCCAGCCCCCACTAGTGTGACTGCCATCACAACGCTGGTAATCAAGCAAAGATCCTAAGGGCTCCACTAATATGTATAAGCGATATGCTAAAAGAAACACATGCACATATTGAAGTAGAAACAAACCAAGTAGCATACTACCATTTTGAGCAAGACTGTCTATACAACCGTGAATATCCCAAACTTCCATTAAGTAATATACAAACTAGTATGATACAATAATGGCCCCTAGGGCATATACACTAACAATCTCCCACTTGCACTAGGGCCATGTATTGGCGTATCGAAGACCTATCATCTCGATCAGCCGCTCGAACTGAGTCTGGGGTATGGCCTTCGTGAGTGGATCTGTAGTGTTATTCTCCGAATCTACTCTCCTCACCTCGATCTCCCGGCAATCAATGATCTCCCTGATCAGGTGGTACCACCTCAAAATGTGTCTGGACTTCTAATGGGACCTGGGTTCCTTTGCTAAAGCTATAGCGCCGTTGTTGTCGCAATACAGCGGTATTAGATCAACAATAGTAGGAACCACCTGAAGCTCCGTAAGGAACTTCATCATCCAGGCAGCTTCTTTTGCGGCATCGCAAGCAGCTATGTACTCCGCTTCCATCGTCGAGTCAGCAATGGTTTCCTGCTTGGAGCTCTTCCAACAATCCGCCCCTCCATTGAGGGTAAAGACATAGCCCGACATGGAATTGGAGTCTGTTCCCCGCTGAAACACAGAGACGGGACCGCGTAGGTCCGCTTTGCCTGAATTTAGGGGCAGATGCTAATTGGTGCTATCCGTCCACCTCTCCGAAGATGCCAAGTTGATTTATGACACCGCGTATCGAAGGTTTAAACGGATGCGTCCAATGTAGCAGATTTCGTCAGATTCCCCCTCGTTGAGGGGTTTTTGATTGTGAGGACGCTTTTCCCTGCAGGCGTAAGCCCCTGCAATTAATTACGCTACCACATCGCGGTAACCACTTTCTCCTTCTCCAAATGGTCACTTCGTGTCGTGGGTGTTTGTTTTGTTTTTGGTTGCCCGTGGATTGTTAGTTATATATTGTAGTGGATGTATGCCCTAGAGGCCATTACTGTACATAGGATGTATATTGTAGTGGATGCTGGGACATATATAGGGAGGACTTTCTTGCTCGACATGATAGTATGCTATCTGGTTGCTCTTTACCTTAACGTGTATACTGATTGTCTCTCTGTTACATGTTGGTAAAGCCCTTAGGATGTGTACTTGACTACCTGGACTATGATGCGGATCATACTAGTGGGGACATGGTAGTCCATAAGTACATCCTTCAAAGTCCCTAGTCGTGGGTGTATCGAGACGGGGCATCGATATACCAGAGTAGACTAGCGTATACCTTCTCGACCCATACAGATGGGCGATGGATGATCCCATATCCATCGGTGTTTGACATCAGAGATGATATACGGGTGCTCAGTAGAGACTGGGTACACTGGACGGACTCGCCGAGAACTCCCAGATGGTATTATACCTCACGTCAGATGGCAGTTCTCTGGTGACACTGGTACAGAGTAGTCTGTTGACCCGAGATCGTCATAGAGTCTTGTGTGGTTCCCACTGTGCTTTGATTTCCATCTTACCACGTCCAAGAGGGCGTGCAAAACGGTGGTTTTTGGGTACAGTCCCGAGTCATATGGAGGCAATGAGCGATAGGAGGGGATTCGTCTCTCCCGGTATAGGGAGTTGATGTTGCGCTGTGTTCGATTGGCTATAGCAGGAAATCCCTGGCCAGGGTTGCTGAGATTTACTGGTAAGTGTTACCAGTAGTTTCTCGAATTGTTATAGACCTCATATCGACACGACTTATCGAGCTATTGGGGTCTGACGTTTACCACCCCTAGGCGAGATATGCGACATATCAGACGATCAGACCGGACTATACGGTAGTGTTACTGGTTGGATTCACTGGAGTGTGAGCGGGCTTGCTCGTTGATCTTCAGATCGCTCAATACCCGGGTGGCCGTTACGTTTAGCAGACCGCTTGCGGCTTGTGGGTGTTTGATATGATCATCACCTGCTGCCGGCGTATTGACGAGTCTTTAGAGTCCTACACAGAGGTTTCCTGGCTCAAGCGAAACGAAATAGGAGCGCATATGAGATATGTGCGGGACCGAGAATAATGCGTGTATGTGATACCGTATTTCATTCTCGCGATGAATGTATCGAATGGTTGTATGCGATATAACCTAGTTATCGAATCAAGGGTTGATTCGATAAGTCGATACATAGGATACTAGTCGGTTATATGTGATATGACCGGATCGTTAAATCAAGTGTTTGATTTAATGATTTAATGTATAATTATATATTTGATATATTACTTTGCATTAACTAGTATCGGTTCACTTTAGATGGATTTTCTCACTTGGATGTACAAGTTGTATATGTGATATACTTTTTGTGCATTTTATTGTATCATGTTTGATGATACATGTTTACTTGGTTAAGTGTAAAGAATTAAACCATGGTTAAACTTATGATTAGGGTTTTATTTCCTTTTCTCATTTATTTATCTATTTATTCATTTTTGGAAAATAAATGGAAAAGTGAAATGAATGGTGGCTTTTTTTGTTGTTTAGTGGAAGCTTCATGAAACCTTGACCCTAACCATTCATTTAACCTAAGTTAATTCTCTACACTTTACCATGGTTACCTTTATGATAAGAATTATTATTCTTTTCTTTTCAATTATAACTTATCATATCATTTTATTCTTCTTCTTCCTTGAACTAAAGAAGAAACCTTCACTTCATCAATGGTGGATTGATGAATAGTGTGAGAAATCCAAAACTAAAGTCTACCCACTTCCTATTTCTTCATCCTCTACCTCTTGCCAAGTAGTAGAGTGTGTTTCCTTCACAAGTTTTCAAGACTTGGTGAAGGTGGAGCTCGATCTAGTGATGCTTCGACGTAGATCATCTTCGGCACGTCGTCGACGACCCAGCCCGTCCATTCTCCGATGAAGCCGACGCTAGAGCCCGGATTTGATTTGGACAGCGGAGAGGACCTCATCTCGAAGCCGTGGAGGTGGAGGACCGGATCTACAAAGGTTGTATTTCCGCATCTCTTAGTTAAGTGTTAACTAGTTTGTTGTTTCGCCTAGATTTCTAGCAAACGATCCGTAGTCGGGTTTCTCGGCACCGTTAAAATTTTAATTTGGCATGATCGATGCCTTGTGAGACCTCACTAGGGTGCCTAGGAACCCTACATGGATTGTATACGGAGACTAATTTATGTTGTCTCCCGTAGGGCGTGGATTAGTCCAAATCCGTATCTTCTTAGATTTGGGTTTGGGGGTTTGGTTTAAGGATACGTTAGTCTCATTTGAGAATAATATCAACTTAAACGTTTTTTAAGGATACGTTAGTCTCATTTTAGACTAAGATCAACTTAAAGGGATCGTTTAGATCCAACAAGAGAGCATTTGGACTCAATTATTTAGTTTAGGGACATTGCGGTCGATTACCAGTTTAAGGACATAGTAGTCCAATACCAGTTTAAGGACATAGTGGTCCAATACCAGTTTAAAGGCATAGTGGTCCAATGTTAGTTTAAGGACATCTCGGTCCAAGGTTAAGGACATCGTAGTCCGTGGGTTTAAAGGGACCCCACAGTCCGGGGTTAAGGACATCGTAGTCTGTGGGTTTAAAGGGACCCCACAGTCCGAGAAATATGTGGTTGTCGGGACCCGTCATCTCTCTGAAGACATTGAAGGATTACAACGACATGTATCAGAGGGGTAAAGAGATGTACCTTGAACCAATGTGAGTTGAGAGACTTGTAGTCCAATTGGGACTAAGAACTGTTAAAAATATTCATGAGCAGATGGGCTCGATTAAATATAAGTTGAGGACTTACGGCCAATATTGGGCTAAGTCCAATAAATGTTTAACATTTTTATTCTGGCTATTGAGCCTTTATTTAGGCTTGGCCCTTTTAATAATGCTGAGCATTTGATCTTGACACCTTTTTGTCTTGTATTGAATGCAGAGTATTCATCAGAACAATTTATGTTTTGTCAGCGCGACACGTGGCGCACCAGGCACTTTGCGCCAGTTAAAGAGCGCAGTGCGCTTCTGCCAAGCAGCGCACACGAGAAGGACACGTGTCGCGCTTGGCGCTAAGCGCCAGATGATGGGCGCATTGCGCCAGTTTATGAGTGTTAAGCGCTAGTCCATGAGCGCATTGCGCTATCAATTTAGAGGCGCACACGTGAGTGACACATGGCGCGCCTGGCGCTGAGCGCCAGCCCATGAGCGCAGTGCGCTATTTCAGAAGCGCAAAGTGCAAGTTGCATACGTGATTGACACGTGGCGCATTTTGGCACAGAGCGCCGGTCCAGAGAGCGCAGAAGCGCAGTTCAAGAGTACAAGGCACATTTCAATAGCGCAAAGCGCATTTCAATAGCGCAAAGCGCATTTGATCAATTTTTATGATCTGTGAACAAATTTATGTTCTTTTAAAAGAGACTTTGTCTCAAGATTCAAGAACAATAATTCTTATTTTTGAAAGGGCTTTGCCTTTATAGATCAATGATCTGTGAATGAAATAAGTACTTCTTTGTTTTTATGATGAGATATTTTGATCTTTTTATAAAATACCTTGGTCTTTGTAGATCTATGATCTTTTAAGATGATAATTCTTCTTTTTTAGGAGATGCTTTCATCTCTGAGTTCATCACCATTTTTACCTTGAAGAAAAAAAAATCTTCTTCTGCTGAGAGCTTGCTCTTCTTTCTTTGAGTTTTCTTAAAGTTTATAGGGGGGTTTCTCTATATCAGACTTGAAGTCTTGGGGCCTTTATATAGGGCAAGTTGATTTGTTGAATCAGTTAAAGAGATATTTCTCTGATTGATTTGGGGATATTTCCCACCGTTGGATCTTTGATCCTAGGGCTTCTGTTTTACAGAAGGCAATCTTCTTGTTTTTAACAAGATTGGAAGATCTTTCCATAACAGAATTTTAATTCCGATTAATTAATAATTTATCATTATTAGATCTTTTGATCTAACGGTGGGGAATTTTATAATTCCAGCGCTGGCGCACCCGTGCTTTGCACGTGGTGCGCTGCTCAGAGCGCAGCGTACTTTGCGCAAGCGCACCTACGTTTGACATGTGGTGCGCTGCTCAGAGCGCAGTGCAGCCTGTGCTAGCACACCCGTGTCTGACACGTGGCGCGCAGCGCGCCTAGCGCTAGCGCACACATGGTACATTGCCTAGGGCGCAGCGCACCTAGCGCTAGCGCATCCGTGTTTGACACGTGGCGTGCAACACGCCTAGCGCTGGATCTGAAGCGTTGCTTCAATTCTTGAATTTTGAATTTCAAAACAGAGTTTTGCTCTGATTGGGGGTGCACTGCGTAGGGCGCAGCGCACCTGGCGCTAGCGCATCCGTGTTTGACACGTGGCGCGCAGCGTGCCTAGCGCCGGATCTGAAGCGTTGCTTCAATTTTTGAATTTTGAATTTCAAAACTGAGCTTTGCTCTGATTGGGGGAAACAAATGCCCCCCCCACCGTTGCACTCACGTGGCGCACACGTGAGTGCAGCGGTGGCAGCATCTGCGGCCTTGGATCAACTCAGAAGTTGAAGAGGCGTTTAAATGCCTATAAATAGGACCTTTGGTCCCTTAGATGATTTTCATCTTCTTCTTGAGAATTATCTCTTCTGAGAATTTCATTCTCCCACAGAGCATAGCTCTCTTGTTTAAGAACCTTTTAAGAGTCAGAACTCTGTCAATACTTAGGTAAAGTTTAAAACTTTTAATAAATTAGGGTTTTACCTATTAATCAGAGTCTTGCTCTTCATAGATCTTTGATCTAAAGAAAACCCATTTAGGGTTTCATTAACAGAGATTTGCTCATCTGAACCCATAGATCTAAAAAGATCTTTTCTTGGGGTTTCTTAGCCCATGAATCAGAGCTCTGCTCATGTAGATTTTTAATTTCTTATGAAGAACTCTTAAGAGTTTGTTCATGGATCTTGAAGATCCCAGAATTTTTTAATTCATAAAATTAATTTTGATTAATTCTTTTCTGATGGATTTTTCCATCATCATTACAGAGCCAGGCTCTCGAGGAATTTTATTCTTTCATGATCAGAGTTTGACAAGTGTCACTCTGTCATAGAGCACTGCTCTCAAAGGGAGATTTTCTCCTTTTCCCGAGGGATCTTCTTATTTAATGAGAATTTTCTTGAGGATTTTCTCATTTAATTAACAGTTTCATCCAATGATGAGGCTGTTTTATTAATTTATGCATTGTCATCCAGATTTTGTGGGCCCCCATTGGTCCCTCTCCACTGCATTGCAGTGTGGTACAAATTTTAAAGTACCAAGTGTCAGAATTTAAAATTAAATTATATGACTGACAGTTGACGTCTGTCCCTTTTTTTTGCAGGCGACATGTCTTTCGATCTCTCTTTCCCGTTTTTTCGTTCAAAAGGCGGGTTTCCTGAGGCGCCTGTGGACCGGGAGGTTCTCGCGCTCATCAAAGACCATGACCCGGAACACAAAAATCTTCACTTATGGGGTAGATGGTACGACCAGATTATCAGAGGTCGTCGAAGCTTCTCTTGTGCGACGCCTTCAGAGCCTATCTCGGCGATCCCGTATGCAGATACACCCCCGGTGAACTATGCCGTGGAGGTGGTTAATTAGACTTCGGAGGGTCTCCTTCAGCCTTCGATCGCCGCCGTACCCGTGCATCCGCCAGCGACTTTGGACACCCTAGGGCGGCGCATATGCCAGGGCGAGTCGCGCCCGTAGGGACAACCCTACAACATCGGGCTAACTCCCCTTCATCCGGCCGGGTACTTGCAGTGGGTCCGATACATCTTGTCTGCAAAGAAATCGCAGCTGCTAAAGCTCGGCTTATACCCTACGGTCTACGCTTCGCTGTTCCAATATTCTGCACCTCCCACATGGTGGATCAAGGCGTTTTTGGAGCAGTGGAACATCCCGACCCTTACCTTCCTTCTATTGGATAGAGAGGTCTCCATTTCCTTGGAAGAATTCGCCGAGGTTTCTGGTCTACCAGTTAGGGGGGAGCACTACGAAGAGCTGCTTCCTCCGGATGAATATGTTTTTGCCACCAAGCCAGTGGTGATGGGCCTCACGCTAGAGAACGCCATTCAGCACCAGTTCCCCAGTCTGATAAAGGTGTTGAACATGTACGAGAGCCTCTTCCTTGAATCCGGAGGCCGAGGGGTCAGTTTGGTGGACTTCATTGCCCGTTTTCTTCGCCCGGAATTTTTGTCGCGACAAGGCGAAAAGTTTGCTAAACTTGATGATCCCTTCGGCTTTAGCTTGGACCATCGGCCTATACTGGACGCTGATTAAAAAGGTTTCTTTCTTCCTGACGCCGCGATCGTCCCTCGGTCAGAAATTGCCGCCCCGGGCATTGATGAAGAGGCGTTCTTTCTCGGGTTCCTCAGTTTATAGTTAAGCTGGTTCGCGCTTCCTATGCATCCTCGTTACATGAGGCGTTCCGTCTTCTACCCTGCGCATCGCATGGTTGACGGAATACAAGTGGCTATCGGGATCGCCGGGTTAGCCCACCTATATCACGGTCTTAGCGTAGCAGCAGATACCACCGAACCAGGGGTGCATCCTGCCAGCTTCCCAATGCATTACTTCACTTCATGGATGGAGCTGCACATGCTTGGGGTCTTTGGCATCCATAAAAGACCTTCGTTTTACGAGAGATGCAAGTTCCCTTGGATTATGCGGCTGGTTGACGCCTCCATCGTGAGTCCGTCACAGCAAGAAGCTAGGGGCTTGCTCCTTCGTTCGCGCACGGTCGGAGATGGTATGTCTTTTACAGACAAAGTCTTGACCATCGGCCAGGAAACTTCAAAGGCGGTGCTGTCACTGCAAGACATTTTTAAGGACGGGGCCTCCGTGTTGAAAGCCTAGGAGGTTCTTCATTTATACTCCATCAGGCCGGGATTTCTTGTATTCAGGCAAAATGATGCGGCGCTATTCATGAGATACAACCCCCATCGTTTTGCCCAGCAGCTGAGTTACAATCAGGGAGTCCCGCTGGAGGCTTTCTTTGTAGAACCCGCTGCCACCGAAGAGGGAATGCGGGGAGCGCTGCATCATTTCATGGGCTTGAATACGGGATCTCACTTCTTTATCAGCAAACCAAGTTGTGTCCCGAGGGCCCTTAATGTACACGTGGCCTGGTATCAACATGCAATGGGTGCTGTTATCAGGGAGGAGAAGCGGCTGCTACTCGACCGCAAGGGTGCACCCCTTGCTAGTGACCGAAACCTCCCCTTGAAGCGACGGACCGTTGTCCTTCCTCCGCTAAGAGAAGCTGCCGTGATTGAAGTCCCCGACGACAGGCCTGAGCTACCGATGCCCCGTACTCCCGTGGAGACGGTGGATGTACCACCGGTGCCCCATGCTCCCGCGGAGACAGTAACTATAGCTTCCCCCGAATCTGGCGTGGGCTCAGATATCGGGACTCGTTGCCCCAAAGTGCCCACCAAGCGTAAGCTTGTGCTGGCTGCAACTGGAGCTCGCTCGCAGAAGAGGAAGAAGAAGTCGGTCCTCTCTCTAGACGCTGTACTGGGCCTGGAGCCCCATGCTCCTTATAACGAGGGCCTGAGCGAATATGGGACCAACGAAGGTCTAGTCATAGCGCCGGAAGATACTGATCTCGAGGCCGCTATTGCAGCTTCAGTGCGATCCGCAAGCCACAAAGCGGAAATGGCTACCCTCGTGCAATCAAGTAAGTATAAGCCGTAACTTCTGTTATTGCATTATATTTTTACTTTTATTATCATGTCTTGACTGACATTTTTCCTTCTGTAACAGGCTTTACCACTGAAAAGGCTCTGGCAGCTTCCCTCAGGACCTTTGAGGAGGAGGAGATGAATCGTGCTTTGTTGGGTATTGGTATGTCTCAGCTCATTGCATCTTCATTCTCCTTTCTTATGGACAATCTGACCCCTTCTTTATCTTATCAAAGGGACTACAATGTCAACCCCGCAAGGTGATGCGGAGATTCTTCCCGGGCCAGCCATCGAAGTCCCGGTCTCCTCGACACGGCCGAAAGAGGCCTTACTCAAACGACCGATGACGGATGCTTTGACGGCTCCAGAGGTAACCCTTGGCGCGGACGATGACGTCCTATTGATGGAGGCTTCTAGAAGATCCGCTCTGACGGCCCGAGCGGAAAGGAAGCGCAGAATGCACGCGGCAAGGGAGCGAGCATTCCGCCTTGGCCGCGGGTGCAGGTTCGAGCACCGCTACCCCTGCCCCTACTCCTTCAGAGGATGCCCCGGCTGCCTTGTCCACCACCCACAGACAGGCAGCACGTGCGGCTCGGAAAGCAATCGGAAGACCAACTCAAGGTAAAGTAGCATTGGGTTCTGTTTGTTAGTTATATGTATGCCCTAGAGGCCATTACTGTACATATGATGTATATTGTAGTGGATGCTTGGACATATATAGGGAGGAATTTCTTGCTCGACATGATAGTATACTATCTGGTTACCTTTTATCTTAACATATACTCTGATTGTCTCAATGTTACATGTTGATAAAGCCCTAAGGATATGTACTCGACTACTGGGACTATGATGAGATCATACTAGTGGGGCCACGGTAGTCGATGAGTACATCCTATAACTGTTTCTAGTCGAGGGTGTATCGAGACAGGGCATCGATACACCAGAGTAGACTAGCATATACGCATCTTGACCCATATGATGGGCGATGGATGATCCCATATCCATCGGTGTTTGACATCAAGGATGGTGTACGGGTGCTCAGTGGAGACTGGGTACACTGGACGGACTCACCGAGTACTCCCAGATGATATTATACCTCACGTCAGATGGCAGTTCTCCGGTGACACTGGTACAGAGTAGTCTGTTGACCCGAGATCGTCATAAAGTCTTGTGTGATTCCCACTGTGCTTTGATTTCCATCATACCACGTCCAAGAGGGCGTGCAAAAATGTGGCTTTTGGATACAGTCCCAAATCACATGGAGGCAATGAGCGATAGGAGGGGATTCGTCTCTCCCGGTATAGGGAGTTGATGTTGTACTGTGTTCGATTGGCTATAACTGGAAATCCCTGTCCAGGGTTGCTGAGATTTACTGGTAAGTGTTATCAATAGTTTTTCGAACTGTTATAGACCTCATATCGACACGACTTATCAAGCTACTGGGGTCTGACGTATACCATCCCTAGGCGAGATATGCGACATATCAGACGACGAGACCGGACTGTACGGGAGTGTTACTGTTTGGATTCACAGGAGAATGTACAGGCTTTCTTGTTGATCTTCTGAGCGCTCAATACCTGGGTGGCTGTTACGTTTAGCTGACCGCTTGCAGCTTATGGGTGTTTGATATGATCATCACCTACTGCCGGCGTATTGACGATTCTTTAGAGTTCTACATAGAGATTTCTTGGTTTAGGCAAAATGGAGTAGGAGCACGTATGTGATGTGTGCGGGACTGAGGATAATGCGATATGAGATACCGTATTCTATTCTCGCGATATTTGATATCAGCCGGATCATCGGATCAAGTGTTGATTCGATGAATCGGTAAAAGATATATTAGTCGGTTATATACGAAATAGCCGGATTGTCGGATCATGTGTTGATTCGATAATTTAATGTATAATAATATATATGATATATTAAATTACATTAACTAATATTAGCTCACTAAAAGATTCTTTTTTTCTCACTCGGGTAATACATTGATATATATGCGATATATGTTAATTGTACTATTTTATTTTGTTACAATAAATATTATATATGTGATATATAATATTGTAACATGATATGATTACTAATGCAACATGTTTAGTGGAGATTAAACAAGATTAAGGTTTGATTTGGGTTAGTTCATTCATGAACCTTCTAGAAGGTTTCTTTTTGTTTTGTGTTAGATATTTTAAAGTGACTCACCTTTAACTCAACCCAAACCCTAGCCCTAGTTAAATCTCTACAAAGGTTTAGTTGATCATGGTTGCATAATTAATCATTATCTTCTTTTCATTATTCATCACAAAAGGATTCTAATTATTATTCATCTTCTTCTTGCTTGAGTTCTTCATGAAAAGCTTTCTTGCTTTGATTTTGTGATGAAAAATGAGTGAGAATAAGAAAACAAATGAGAGCAAAAATCCTACTTCATCATCCTCATCTACCCTTTCCCTTTAGATGAGAGTATTCATTTCATTTACTGAGTGAGAGCTTGTGTTAATGAAACTTCAAGATAGATCATCTTTGTTATCGAAGATCGGAAGCAACCTTGTCTTCATGGAGCCTCTCAAGAGTCCGGAACACGATGATCGCAGCGAAGGGACCTCAACACGGAGCTTAAGAAGTGAAGGACCGGATCTACAAAGGTTGTAATCCCTCTCACTTAGTGTTAAAGTGTTTAACATGCTTGTTTTCGCCTAATCTCTAGTTTAAAGATCCGGCTTTAGGTTGTTCGGCACGGCTAAATTTTAAATCGGGCATGGTTGATGTCTCATAGACCCTTGTGAGTGTGCCTAGCAACCCTACAGTGGTATCAGAGCTAAGCTAGAGCTTTTGGCGAAGTCTGAGTGAAGTTTAAAGTCCGATCGAACTCCGAAAACCCGATATACCCTAGTTTCTGGAAAAATTTTCAAAATGTGATTTTTTGTGAATTAAAAATACTCAGAAATATAAGCAGGAAGGTGTAAGAATTACTGTGAAGTAAAGACTCCCAAATCGATCACGTGACCGTGGAACCGCAGCTAAACCACGCACGTGGCCGCGGTTCCGTGGCTACACAGTGACAATGGGGCCCCATACTTCACAGTATTATTCCTGGGTTCTTTTTCTCTATTCTGGGAATTTTTAATTCTTACTCAAGTGTTGAGTTTTCTGGGTTGTATTGGGGACTCGTTGATTCGATCGGATAATTTAACTTCGTTAAGTTTTTCCGGATAATTTTTAGAAACTGTTAAAAAGTTCGAATGGATATCAATAACTCACTTTTTCCCTTGTCGGAAAATTTTTCGAAAGTTGGATTTTTTCTCGAGTTTGAAACTTCCGGAAAATCATGCAAGTAACGCGGTGGACCCTCTAGAAGAACACAAACCTTAACTCGATTATGTGACCGTCTGAACCGCCTCTGAACCTTAGGATTTGGGGCAGTACGGCGTTGCCATATGTGAGGCGTTGGCTTGACCCTTCTACGGCTGGACCATTGGTACTGTGGCATGTGATGGATATTTTTTGAACTCCTCTCAAGTGTTGAGCTATTTGGGAAAACTTGGGTGTTTGATTATTCGATCGGAAAGTTTAACATTGTCTATTTATCTGGAATATGATACAATATTTTGAATCCATAGGTAGTTATAAGATAACTAATTTGAATGTTATAAACATAGCAGTTTAGTCTCAATTGATCAGTTGCCACAGGATTTTGATGCGATCAAAAGTCCGTTGCAATCACGTAGTGTACGCGGATACTCGCCGGGTAAACTTAATAGACAGCCATGCCCCATAGCCCCGACCAAGTGACTGTAGGAGAACCCCATCGCCAAAAGCATCCGTTCGGATGCTCGCGGCAGCGGTGTTCCGCCTTAGTGCACTTTGTCGACGGCATCGGGGGTGCGGCCGTCTACTAAAGTTTGCGACGAGCATTCGATCAGGATGTCGGAAATCTTGTTGAATTGCCCGACATGATATTGAAAAGAGTTTTTGATAATGAGATTAAAATGCGGGGTTTATAATTGTTAGGCATGCGATATCTAAGGAATTCATTTGGTTAGGCATGCGATGTCTAAGTAGGTTGCGGATTCCAACTGTTGTAGTTTTACACTTTCTTTTCTGTGACCGTAAGCGTAGTATGTGGTGTATCGCTAGCTTCGTTGCTATACATCAATGACAATCGGGATACGCATACTCGCTTACGTTGATGATATGAGATATTATGTGTTGCTGTGATATATTATATTGGATCGTCGTGTTTTGAATAGCCGGGGGTTTTATGTGAGATTAGAGTTTTTCTTTTTCATTCATGTAAAATTCATTTGTATGTAATATTCTTTTATTGGGGCACTTCCGGGCTGAGGATGATGTCACCATTGTATATTATTTACTTTTCCGCATTAGGTTGTAACGTTTTGAAAATCGTTTCGGTGAAATTTCGAAAATTCGGTAAAATAAGGGGGTTTTATGTAAAAAGTCAAATTACAAATATATTTACTTTAAAATTAAATATATATATATTCTAGCTATGTAATTGCTTGTATTTGGTGTTTATTGAGCCACTGGTGAAATTTCAAATTTTCTGAAAAATTTTCCGAAATTAATTATTTTAATATTATTTTAAGCCGTCACTAATACATTTAATTAGGGAAAATTACAAATTGGAAGGAGTTGAAACAAATTTTGTGCATCATAACACATTAAACAAAATTTTAACATGTGGTTTTTGAATTGAAATGAAGTGGTTAATCGGTTTTAGAAAATATTGAAGAAAAAGGCTTATTTTGTGAAAATAAAAGGGTTTTGGTGCATATTGAATTCGTGTTTGGTGTTCATTGCTTCACACACACACCCTTTCTCCTCCCCACCATGTGGTCGGCCCCCTCCCCCCTTTTGACAGCCCTCTCTCTCTCTCTCTCTCTCTCTCTCTCCAATCACCTCATTTTTCACTACTTTTAAAAAGAAATAAAAAGAAAATGAGAAGAAAAAAGATGTATGGGCTTTAGTTGACTTTGACACACACCTGTTGGAGATAGTGCCCTCAGAGTCAATTATTGGATCACAGGCACGTGATTGCAATGATTGAGGGAGGACCTGTCCCAGTAGAACAGTCTTACTCGAGATGATAGTATGCTATCTGGTTTATCTTTATCATCGTGTACTGCTTTAGGTGACTTTACATGTCGCTATTACACGTTGATAGAGCCCCTAGGATTCTTGCTTGACCACCAGCAGTATGAGGGCGATCATATAAGTGGGAGCTGGTAGTCTATAAGCACATCCTTAAAAGGTCCCTAGTCGTGGGAGTTTCGAGACAGGGCATCGATACTCCAGAGTAGACTAGTGTATACCGTCGAGACCCCGACGAGAGGCGGTGGCCGGTCTCACAAGCCACTGGTGTTAGTTGGTTCACCTAAGATGTATACAGGTGCTCATTGGGTTATGAGTACACCGGACAGGACTCGCCGGGAACATACTAGTTGGTCTTATACCTGACGTCAGATAGCAGTTCCTTGGTGACATGTGTACAGGTTAGTTCATCGACCTGGGGATCGTCATTTGTCTCGTGTGAGTTCCCACTGTACTTTGATTACTACCCTACCACGCTCAAAGGAGACGTGCAAACAGGTTTTAGTTGGGTACAGTCCCGAGCCACATGGAGGCAGTGAGCGGATCTTCAGCGGTTCGTCTCTCCCGGTATTGGGGGTGAGGTCGCGCTGTGTCTAGGAGAGCCATTACACGAAGCCCTCGGCCGAGGCAGGAGATTTACTGGTAGGTATTCCAGTAGTATCTCAGGGTGTTCTTGGCTACACTCCGACACGACTTGTACCACTTTTGGGGGTCTGACTTTTACCAACCCCCTAGGCCCGCCATGCGATGCTCATAGACGAACGGACCGGACTGTACAGATATTATCACTGACAGGCTCAGTAGGGTGTCAGGATGAGTTCACTCATCGACGTCCCTTTTGGTCAATAGCTGGTGGCCCGTCACGTATGGCTAATACCTCTGACGTGCTAGTGGTTAAATCCACAGCCATAGTATTGACGAGTCTTTAGAGTCCACCACACATTCAGTTACTCAAGCTTTCGGGCGAAACGCTGTAGAGGCCGTATGGAGTTATGGCAGGGTCCGATCAGATACGTGCGGTATTGCACAGATCAGGATCGGACGGTTAGTACTAGAGGCCGTATGGATTTATGGCAGCGTTCGATCAGATACGTGCGGTATTGCACGGATCAGGATCGAACGGATTATACTAGCCGGCTTTGGTTTAAGCCAGATCCTAGTATAGTACAGTGTAGACTTTGTCTCATTGCATTTGTATTTCGGTTGGAATACAAATGCGGGTGTGTATACACAGTATCGGGGTTTTCCTGTAATTTATTACGGGACCAGTTTTCTGGAGTTGCCAGTTTGCTTTCCGTTTCGGCCAATTTCCTTTGTATCGTTCATTGGCCGAAGTTTGGTGGAGGAGGGCTTATTTGCATTTGTGCAAATAAGCAATTTGGAAGGGGGTCTTTGCATATTATTGTATCATGATGGTGCACCATCCATTGACTTGACTTTTTCCTTCATGATAGTTTTCATGATTGCTTGACTTTGGATATGATGATGGTTGTTGTTGGAGTGTTGGGTTTTGTTGTGATCATTTGATTTTCTCATCATCACTTGCTTTCCACCCACCTCCTTGTCTTTACTCCACTCTCTTCTCCTCATTTTGCATGGCCGGCCACACTTGGAAAAAGGGGGGCTGTCCCAAATTTGTTGTGGGGGTTATCATCCTTTTTGGCTTAAAAAATCCCCACAAGTTCCATCTCCAAAAGCCAACTTCAATCCCTCCACCAAAAGGCAACCTCCATGAACCCCAAAATGAGACATGAGCACTACACATTCTACAGCAAACCTTGGGCACGTCGGCTCGCCAACTTTGTGCCCGAGTTGCCTCGGTATAGAGGTGGGAGCCCGTAAAAGAAGCCAGCGACGTGGTGCCCTTCTGGCGACGAGGTGGAGACCGGAGCTTCCGCGGGAGATCGGGACAACGACGAGAAGACCGGAGGACACGGATCAGTCGGTATATCTCTCTTCCCCATCTTGTAGTTAGCAAGGACTAGTTAATGGTACGATCCGGGTTTTAGTGCGCGGTGGTGCCGGTTTGAAAAATTAAAGTTAACCATCGCTTCCGCATTTGGCCTCGGGATGGAGGCCTGGGCGCCGCCGTGCACTTACATTGGTATCAGAGCCTCACCATTAACCTAGTCTAGCTTTGTCTAATGTGTTTTTCACTTCCGATCGAACAAATGTTCCAAAACCGTGTTTTTCAAAACAACAGTTTTCTGTCAAAATTTTTTTTGTCTCGAAAATTTTTTCAGGTTGTTGAAAAGTGATGTACTGGAAGTTCTAAGCATTCTGTAGAAATTCGATACAGTGAATCGACTATGAGAGCGCGGAACTGCGGCCAAACTCCCCTTTGGGCCGCGGTTCCGCCGCACTATGATCTCCTTGTTGTATCAAATTTCTGCAGTTGCTTTCTACAATGAAAATAGGGGTTTTGGAACATTCTTTTTGGGCCCAGAATTTCTTGATGTGCTACAGTAGTACTTGGGGGCCCACTTGGTAAATTTTGATCGATCGGATATTTTAAACACATTAGTTCACAGTATTTACATTATATCTGCGACCGTGAATGTCACTTGATCGGTAAATCCTGTCTAACTGCTATAGCCCGGTTAGACGGATTTGCGAACGTGACTTTCACGTTGATGTTTTGTGTATTGCTGTGATGTTGCGGATTGGTCGTGGGGGATAGCCTGGATGCAATGCTAGTACAGTTTTGTTGTATTATGTACATTTGATATTGCGGGGCGAGCGTCCGACATGTGGACTGCCGTCACTGCCTGTTTATATTATTATTTTGGGGCACGACCAGGTTGCGGTCGATGTACCCGTTGTATGTATATTTTATTTTCTGTACTAGGATTGCCCCGCGGAGGGGTGCACGGATAGCCAGATTCTAGAGGGCAACGGGCCCGCATCTCATGGCATTGAGACGGAGGGGGCCTCACTCTAGAATTGGCGGGCTATTCGCCGCACTCGTAGGGGGTACAGGTTGACCCAGGAGGGGTGCCCAAGTTACCGGATTCCATGAAGTGCTGGGTGGTCCATTCACGTTGCTGAAGGGGGCTGCCTCGCTTCAGGTTTTGGCGGGTAACTTGCCGCGCCCGTAGGGGTCTAGGATTTCATTGCACAGCTATCCACACGACCAGGGGAACGTCGGGTTTCAGTAGTGGCTCTGTGAAACCCGGGGATCCTAGATATCTGTATTGTTCTGTGATGCTGTACATTTCTGTGATGTTGCATTTTATCACGCCTTGAGCGAAAAATTATATATTGGTATATATATTAGTAGATGTTGTATATGTTTTGCATCCTCGCTAGTCCAGTCCCCGCTCTGTCGTTAGTTAGCTAACCTAACGGGTAATGACGGGACCCAGTGGCGAATGCGGATGGCATATACGTACATCAGTATATTTTCGTTCTTTTTTGTGTGATCAATTGATGGGACTGCGTTGATTCGGATCAATGCAAGTTAAAAACAAACCTAATCTGATGTTGTTGGAACACTTTTCAAAAAGCTGTTATTGCAAGGGCGTTCTCTTTTGTTTTGCATCGTGGTATTCAGTTGGAATATCCTGCTCCTCAGTCGACGAGGCAAGGGCCGAGATCCCTTCACCGGGAGTGACCCCTTAGACAAAAGTTTGCATCAGGGCAATAACTTCACTATAGCCGATTACTTTTGCTTTGCACCATGGTATTCAGTGGGAATATCCTGCACCTCATTCTACGGGGAAAGAGCCGAGATCCCTTCACCGGGAGTGACCTCTTTAGCAAAGGTTTCGCCACTATATTTTCTAAAAAGCTATCAGTTCCTTCAACGATATCAAGTTCTTTACGTTAAAGGTTTTCTCCAGAAACCATTCGTAGCCCTCCATCATTTCAGTTAAATATTCGGTAGTATTCAAGCTATGTATTTTGACTTCACGCCAAGGCATAGTGTTTGGTAGCTGCCGGGTATTTATCTGTTGCATAGATAGATGCGTTGGTTTGGGACAGTCGTACTACTATTTTGGCCTACGTCAAGGGTATGTACGGGTGGGTTCAAATTAACCTGGACAATGATGGGTAGAACTTGACATGTGACTTATGATATTTTGACCTCACGCCAAGGTCATAAGAGTATGGGGTAAAAATCACATCGGGAGTTTCTAAAGAAACTGAAACTTGCCAGATATGCGCATACCTTCTGGAGTGTGATACCGTGAGCGGATTCCGTCACGTTATCATGCGATGATAGTTGGATCCCGATTCCCACTGATGAGTTAGTTTACTCCTCGGGTGATCCCGACTAATTCTTCTTTCAGGTTTGGAGGAGAATTTGAGGTGACAGTGGGAAGTTTCCAGATTAGATAAATTGGTAACCATTCTGATCTAGGTTAGAGTGCACGCTAAGTGTTTCTTTTCTCTCTCTCTTTGGTAGCGACCATTGACCCGACCCTAAGACTATGACTCAGTGACCAAGTTGACCGAACCTTCTTAACACTGGCTTTTGGATTGTCAGAGTTGCAAACCTCATTGCCACTCCTACTTTTACCCTTTTCTCCAGGACACCCCATATTACTACGAACGTCCACTTCCATTGGACAAAACCATCGTATGGTTATATACGAACTCGAAGGGATTTATTCGAGGATGGTTTCCGGTTCTGGAGAAAACGAATAGGACTATTCAGTTGTCTTTTCCTTTTTACCTTCTCTCTCAGATTGCGAGTACTCCTTAGCTTAGGAGATAGTACACCTATTACGCAAATTGGATAGTCTTCTTCCAGACCATAGGCAGGTGCCAACCGGTAGGGAATGAAGAAAACCAATTAGCCTAACGATGGTGTACAGAAGGTATTAAGTTAAGACAAAGCAAAGGATTAGTAAGAGGGCAAAGTAAATTGCGACTGATATTCACGACCAAACTAGGTATTTCATTACCACTCCCACTTCACCTTTGTATTTCTCCAGGACACTCCGTATCACTACGAAGATCCACAGTTTATTGGATACTCCATCGTATGGTTATATACGAACTTGAAAGGAACTTGTTCCAGTTCGGGGATGGATTCTGGTTCAGAAGAAATAGGAATAAGGTTTATTCGGTTGTCTTTTATCTTCACCTTATCTCGCATTGCGAGTGCCCCTAGGATTAGGACAGTACACCTATTATGCTTATTGGATAGTATTCTTCCAAACCATAGGCTGGTGCCGAACGGTAGGGAAGGAAGAAAACCATTTGGCCTAAGGGGTGTGCAGAAGGTTATGACTAAAGACATATAAAGGGATTTGGAGAGGTGGCAAAGAATTATACGGTTACAGTCGTGAATCTGGAAGAGGCATTACTTGGAATACCGGGATACCCCATCGAAACATCTCAATGTTTCAGTTTCACTGTGTACTGTCAAAGGAAAACTGATTTCCTAGTTAGACACTTGCTCCAGGGTATGTATTTACCAGGTATGATTCTCACATCTGTATGGTTTTACAGATGATGAGTGGGAGTAAGTTATTGGGAATTAGGTGATCGTCCTCATTATATCGGGATTCGTTGTAATCGGTGATATTTGAGGAACTCACCTGGGTTGTTTGCCAGTCGGCAAGTATTTGGTTTTGAATATCCGCTGTTGTGCACCAATTTCAAATTGATATATCTGTACGTCTATTTTCATAGAGTGAGAAATACCTTTTTGAAATTATGTCTATGACATTTACCTATATCAGTGGATGGTTAGGTAAGGAGCATTAAACAGCGGTGTAATTCTTCTTAACCATAAGTACAGTTTTCAACCTACGACACACAGTGAATGAGTTATTTGAGTCAAGGGACTTATACAGAGTATTGTATGCTATCCAGGGTCCATAAGGACAGAGGGGTTGGTCCCCGTATTATATTCGGTTTACTTATGACTTCTCTAGTTTTTAGACAGGTGTTTCGTGGAAACACAGGGTCCGAATTTGGAGAAGTTATAGGTATTTGAATAGAGTGGAGAACCAGGTGTAGCAAGTATCGGGATTCTTCAAAGTGATCGAAGATGTAGATACTTGTATATGGTATTCAGTTAATAGTAATGATAAAGAGAACTTGCTTTTCTTTCAGGTTACTCATAATTGGAAGCATTCCTAAGTTGAGTAACGCTGATAGGCCTCCTTCCATTTAGTTGACATGCACTGGAGACAGCTGCGTGATTTAAATCTGGTTCAATTAAATCAGTGCCTCTGGTTCTATATTGGATATAGAACAATTCATATCTTAACGTTGTTAAGATACGGGGAGTTGTCCGGCTTATGATTAAAACCAGACTCTGGATAACTCAAGGCACGTTTCTGTAATGGCTGTTTGTGAGTTGACCCAGGCTATGATGAGGGTTGACTTTCTACCATCTGAAAGATCAATAGTGATATTGTTCTAGACTCGCCACAGTTTTAATAAAAATGGATTTTTTCAGAAAACAGTAGTGGGAGTATGGTAGAACTGGAAGTGATTCCAGAACCACAAACGATTACTGAAGATTTGATACGAACCTAAAGATTCAATCTGGTTTGACATTCCATTGGCCACTCCGCAGATAAGGTGGGTAACCACAGGCACCCGAGAGGTACTCCGGTAGCCTCAAGGACGGTGACAGGGAGGTTCTTGTTTACCCTGACTTGCCATTGCTGTTGTTCCAGACCGTGAGACCCGGCAGGAGGATGAGTATAGTGTCATTCTAAACTAACTTTAGAAGTGTACGTCTATATGACTCTGCCAGAGGGTTGTCATAGTCAGTAGGAGCAGCGGAAGCATTGGTGGACAAGTGGCTTATGTCTATTTATAGACTAAAGCAGATATAGCGGAGATAGATCATCTATTTCTGACGTGACAGTCATAGGTTTGACTTCATCAGAATAGGGGATGGATCTGTTAAGAAGGTAGTAGGGTGTGATGTCCTGGTATTTGGATGACATACACAGAGTAGGAAGTGATATTCCTATACTACGATCGGTTATACTTTGGTCGTCACACAGTGGTTTCTCCACATGGGACTTGGACATTATATAAGACATACTGGTTACTAGATCTATGGTTTTAGATCTAGATTTAGGTGGTTTCCCAATTAAGGGTACTTAGACAGCATTCTAAGAGTATTTAGAATGGACGACTCCTGGCACGGTAGTATACCTGCAGGTAATGGAGTCACCCTCTCAAAAGGTGTCTTACAGACTAAAGGGGAGAGGGATGTGCATGATTGGCAGATCACTTGCTCAGGCAATTGAGTCAATCATGAGATGTCAAGTACCACACCAGATAATGTTCTTGCACTAGATGCAATAAGTTGACATTGATCCAATCCTGGAGAAGCAGTCGGAAGCAGTTTTAGAACATAAGTAGATGTTCTAGGGATATGATAACGACAGCCTCTTTTGGGAGACAGTTATCATTCCAGGCTTCTAAGGTGACCTGGACGACAAGGAGGTTGTCAGAGTTATAGTTTTTCCTTCTGACGAGGGGCAGTATTTTGGACAGGTGATCCAAGGCAACACTGAGGGAGGCATGGCGCAGGATACTGATTAAGTTCAGTTGACAATACAGTCTAAGAAGTTTGGATTTGGAGTTCACTTATGAGCTAGGTCCCATCAGACATCCAGACATATTCTAAGACAGGTATTGCTCATTTCGGGAAATGGCTTTCTCCGCGAACTTGAGATATAGAGAGACATAGAAAGAAACATCAAAGCGGATCCACTCACTGAGGCTATTCCTCGAACGCAATAGTTTCGCAAACGAGCTTTGTGAGACTGACTAGTAGAGGAGTTGGGTGTTCGGTATCACACGGGCTGTGAGTATGCGACATCGCAATAATTAGCCTTGAGTGCAAGTGGGAGATTGTTGGAGATAGTGCCCTCAGAGTCAATTATTGGATCACAGGCACGTGATTGCAATGATTGAGGGAGGACCTGTCCCAGTAGAACAGTCTTACTCGAGATGATAGTATGCTATCTGGTTTATCTTTATCATCGTGTACTGCTTTAGGTGACCTGACATGTCGCTATTACACGTTGATAGAGCCCTTAGGATTCTTGCTTGACCACCAGCAGTATGAGCGCGATCATATAAGTGGGAGCTGGTAGTCTATAAGCACATCCTTAAAAGGTCCCTAGTCATGGGAGTTTCGAGACAGGGCATCAATACTCCAGAGTAGACTAGTGTATACAGTCAAGACCCCGACGAGGGGCGGTGGCCGGTCTCACAAGCCACTGGTGTTAGTTGGTTTACCTAAGATGTATACAGGTGCTCATTGGGTTATGAGTACACCGGACAGGACTCGCCGGGAACATGCTAGTTGGTCTTATACCTGACGTCAGATAGCAGTTCCCTGGTGACATGTGTACAGGTTAGTTCATCGACCTGGGGATCGTCATTTGTCTCGTGTGAGTTCCCACTGTACTTTGATTACTACCCGACCACGCTCAAAGGAGACGTGCAAATAGGTTTTAGTTGGGTACAGTCCCGAGCCACATGGAGGCAGTGAGCGGATCTTCAGGGGTTCGTCTCTCCCGGTATTGGGGGTGAGGTCGCGCTGTGTCTAGGAGAGCCATTACACGAAGCCCTCGGCCGAGGCAGGAGATTTACTGGTAGGTATTCCAATAGTATCTCAGGGTGTTCTTGGCTACACTCCGACACGACTTGTACCGCTTTTGGGGGTCTGACTTTTACCAACCCCCTAGGCCCGCCATGCGATGCTCATAGACGAACGGACCGGACTGTACGGATTTTGTCACTGACAGGCTCAGTAGGGTGTCAGGATGAGTTCGCTCATCGACGTCCCTTTTGGTCAATAGCTGGTGGCCCGTCACGTATGGCTAATACCTCTGACGTGCTAGTGGTTAAATCCACAGCCATAGTATTGACGAGTCTTTAGAGTCCACCACACATTCAGTTACTCAAGCTTTCGGGCGAAACGCTGTAGAGGCCGTATGGAGATATGGCAGGGTCCGATCAGATACGTGCGGTATTGCACGGATCAGGATCGGACGGTTAGTACTAGAGGCTGTATGGATATATGGCAGCGTTCGATCAGATACGTGCGATATTGCACGGATCAGAATCGAACGAATTATACTAGCCGTCTTTGGTTTAAGCCGGATCCTAGTATAGTACAGTGTAGACTTTGTCTCATTGCATTTGTATTTCGGTTGGAATACAAATGCGGGTGTGTATACACAGTATCGGGGTTTTCCTGTAATTTATTACGGGACCAGTTTTCTGGAGTTGCCAGTTTGCTTTCCGTTTCGGCCAATTTCCTTTGTATCGTTCATTGGCCGAAGTTTGGTGGAGGAGGGCTTATTTGCATTTGTGCAAATAAGCAATTTGGAAGGGGGTCTTTGCATATTATTGTATCATGATGGCGCACCATCCATTGACTTGACTTTTTCCTTCATGATAGTTTTCATGATTGCTTGACTTTGGATATGATGATGGTTGTTGTTGGAGTGTTGGGTTTTGTTGTGATCATTTGATTTTCTCATCATCACTTGCTTTCCACCCACCTCCTTGTCTTTACTCCACTCTCTTCTCCTCATTTTGCATGGCCGGCCACACTTGGAAAAAGGGGGGCTGTCCCAAATTTGTTATGGGGGTTATCATCCTTTTTGGCTTAAAAAATCCCCACAAGTTCCATCTCCAAAAGCCAACTTCAATCCCTCCACCAAAAGGCAACCTCCATGAACCCCAAAATGAGACATGAGCACTACGCATTCTACAGCAAACCTTGGGCACGTCGGCTTGCCAACTTTGTGCCCGAGTTGCCTCGGTATAGAGGTGGGAGCCCGTAAAAGAAGCCGGCGACGTGGTGCCCTTCCGGCGACGAGGTGGAGACCGGAGCTTCCGCGGGAGATCGGGGCGACGACGAGAAGACCGGAGGACACGGATCAGTCGGTATATCTCTCTTCCCCATCTTGTAGTTAGCTAGGACTAGTTAATGGTACGATCCGGGTTTTAGTGCGCGGTGGTGCCGGTTTGAAAAATTAAAGTTAACCATCGCTTCCGCATTTGGCCTCGGGATGGAGGCCTGGGCGCCGCCGTGCACATACAACACCTACCTTTTCTCTCTCCCCTCTCCCCCAATTCCAGCCGACCCCATTTCAGCAGCCTCCCCCATCTTTCCCCACATCTTTCTCTTCAAGAAAAGTTCTCCAATTTCATCAAAAAAATTATCCAAATTGCTTCAAAAATCCCACAAAATCAAAATATATTCCCTACCCATTTTTACTTGACCATTCTAGCATGGATTTTGGTGAAAAGTTTTCAAATTGGAGGTTAAGATTTTCATGCTAGATCTCAAAACTTGTGAGGTATAAATCTTGACTTTTTGTTAAATTGTTGTTTAACTATGATAATCTATCTTATTCAAGTGTTAATTTTGGTGTAATTGCTAGTTTAGGATATTCTAGAAAAGGGTTTGATTTTGGGATAATGGTTTGTAAAATTCAAGTAAGGGTTTCTAGCATTAGATTATGGTTCTAATGAGTGATTAACATGTTAATTCTATGCAAAACTAAACCTTGTTGCTTATTGCTAGATTGTTAAATTTAAAATGTCCTAATTAAGTTATTTTGCTAACTAGGATTTTTGGAAAATTGTTAATGCTTTAGATTAAAATATAATTATGGTTTCATGTCATCATTAATATTATAATGAGTGGTTTAATGCCTTGGACCATGCAAAATCAAGCGTAGTTATTGTTTTGTGCATTTTTAGTTGAAATTGTTAAAATTAGATAAATTGCAAAACTAGAAATTTTATTTTTATAAGAATTGATGATATTAAATTCTTGAAATTGGTTGTATGACTTATTTGAGATGTTTAATAAGTATTATAGCCGCTAGATTTGCTTAAACGTCAAGTTTTGTACTAAAACGGGTAATTTTTGCTTGTTAGATTTTCGGAAAAATGGCTTTTAAAGTGAATTTGGGGTTTTTGTAAATTTTAACCTATTTTAGATTATGATTAGTGTTCGTGAATGCGCAAATGAGTGTGTTTGGGTTTTTCTCGATGGTTTGATATTTGTACATCGACATCGAGGGTTGGTTTAGCTATTCTTGCATGCGTTGGTGATAGGTTTTGACCTATGCGTGATACGTATGCCGGTTTCATTTTCGTATGCCGTTTCGATTTCGAATTTGGTTTTAATGCGATACGGTGCGTTATGATATGTAGGTACCCTATATGGACTTGGAGACGACAAGCAAGCGCGTGGCGACGTCGGCACCTGCGAGCAAAGACCAGGTGAGTAGATTTATATCTACGGGGAGAAGTCGGATGGATGGCGTATAGCACCCCCGCAGTTCGCAGTGATGTATACGAATACGTATACACTGAAATATATATTATATTAATATGAGGCTTTGAGGATAAAGGTAGATGCTAGGTGTTCATGGATTAGTTTAGTGTTAGTTGCGAAACCCTAGATTAGTTGTTACACCCACACACGCACACACACATGCATACATCTATGTTATTACCTATGCGTATATGGGGATATGTGTTATGTGTTCACATGGGTATGGGACTATGTGTTCACATACTGGATTTGAGGATAATGTTTGGGATTTGAGGTGAGTCGATGAAATTGATTTGAGACCGTGAGATCGGTGATATAGCAGGATTCGTAATTGAGATACGTCCTGATGTTATAGCGGATCTTGGGACGATGATACATGTGAATAGTGTTATACATTGAATGGTTGACATGTGATCGTGATATGAGATAGGATATGTTAAGATATTCATAATAGGTCGCATTAGGCGATGTATACCTCTTTATAACGATATATGATGATGATATCGGTTTGTATGAGGCTGTAGATCAGCAGTCAGATCATGACTATATTGATGATATTAGTATCGTACTAGACGTAGATCAGTACCCCGGATTATGATCTTTGATAAAGAGGATACCAAATGATTAATTTGATGAATGTGATACTGACCTATACCCAGATTTGGGGTGCCGTACGAAGAATTTACATACGAGCTATATATTGATGTTTGATCCGCACTCTTGACTTGGGAATGTCTGATTATAGATATGGTATCGGATGTGATATTATTGAGGCAGGATCACCGACTAACATATACATGTAGGTATATGTATCGACTCAGAGGTTAGGCGGTTTCCTTACCTTCAGTAGCCAGTTAGCTTAGCCCTTTAGTTTAGTGTAGTTGTTAGACTAGATTTATATTAAATATAGATTTGTTATCTTGTATCTAGTATTTAGCTCCCGCTCATTATTGTTGTTCGCTCCGCATCGCCTGCTTACATTATGATTCATATTCTATTGTTGATATCATGCTGTTAGGACACCAGCACCATTACCGATGACGCGTATGTACCACGTACACTTACTTGCTGGCTCACACACATCTTCATCGGTAATTGCCATGTCACGAACACTTTAGAAAATACTATTTCATTTGATATAGGTTGTTAGCTAATAGTTTAGACATAATATTAGTGTACTTGCCTTATATGCTAGTTTAGATTTGTAGATATTACTTGCTACTTCATGCATGTTATTATTCATTGATATGCCGCATTCATGGATTTTTATGTCTATATTCACTGCTTACATGCTATTGAGGATTCGGATTCGGATTTTCATAAGATTTCCTGGATTTGGGAGAAAACCGCACAAACACTTATTAAATTCTTTTTCTTTTAAAAGAAAATTGCGGTTTTCCCATGATGAATGAGTCGTCCACCATGAGTTTACTGATGGATTTCGAGACCCGAGTTTGAGGAGTGGAGGAACCGTTTCGGGTACATGGTGGACCCGGTGCGGTACCCCGGGGCAAGAGGATCGCAGATGATGGCGTTGAGCCTGGCAGGGGAGCACTACCGACCGGTGATATTACCCGACGCGTCGGATATCCGGAGGATACCGTCCTGGTGTTGAGATTGATGGTAGGCTGGACTGACGGTGCCCTAGATAGTGAGATTGACATACAGAGATTTTGAGATATTGAGGTACAGAGATTGTGACATAGAGATATCGAGAGATTTGGATACTTGTTTTGTGTCGATGCTAGGCACGGTTTATGCTCATTTCATTTATGATACCTCGTTTTTAAAAAAGATACAGAAATCTCACTAATTTATGAAAGCAGTTTTCTTCAGTACATGCATTCTGTTTCATGCATTCATACATCATCTATATGATATATTGCTAGCCGATGCATTGACACGGGCACATGGGATTACACTTGGGATAGATATTTACCCTAGCCATTGTTATAGGCTGCTGGTTATATATTTGAGGATATATTATGATCATATAACCTAGGATTGCGTGTTCATGCGATTTCTGTTCGTAGATGTTTTCTACTCACGAGTTGCCAACTCACCTCCGTTGTGCCACAGTTTCTTGCAGGTTTTGCCGTATAGGTTTCATTACGGCTTTGCTGGCACTACTTCCTTTTCCGGGTGATTTGCTAGTACGTGGGTTTATTTGTATCGTACCCTCCATTATATACCTTGTATATTATTACTCTGTTGTATCTAGAAGTTCCATCAACCAAACATGTATTTATTTTTGAGATAGAGATCAGTGATGTTATTCTTTCGACCTTAGAGTCGCGCATTATATTTCTGTGGAATTCTTGTTTTTTTGAGTTTCCTTTTGACTTGTGATCCTCGCCCTTGGCGTTGTATATTATATCGCTTGTGTGGTTGTGACCGTCGATTGACGAAGAGCTAGCTCCTGCTTGGGGATGCCTTTATTGATTTCTTATACTATTCATGTTGTATCCCGTTTGGGGGCCAGTATTTACAAAGGAGACTCTGCCGAAATTTTCAGGAAATATTTGTTGTTTTAAAAGAACGCATAATTCGGCATTATGCTATTAAACTACTTGCTTTAAGTTGGTTTTTCCTTCACTCTATTACTTTTCTTGGTTTGGATTTCTGGGTTTTCGGCTTACTTAGATTACGCACGCCTCGAGACGTTTCGTAGTCTAAGTGCTGGTCATGTTCCGTACTTTCGGGTCGTGACAAAGTTGGTATCAGAGCGTTAGGTTTTACCTTCGGAGCGTAGGATGACCCTTGGTTGATGGAATAGGTGACTAAAGTAGAGTGACGTACCGTGGGTATGTTCCGCGGCATACGTACGATACGCTGCTCCACTTAAGAAGCCTTAGGATGTACATTTCTTTGTTCAGTATTATATTCATTTCTGATCTAGCCTCATCGGTACCAGTTATGGTTTTGCTGCCATGATTACGTGTAGGGAGAGCTACGGCTAGAGTTGCGGTCAGCACAAGCTCGTTACAAACGAGGACTGACCAGGGCGTGATTCCAGGGACATACGATTGCATTGAGAGGCGTCGTCTGATTGTGTTTTCGCGCCATGAGCGTTTGACAGATCGCTTTTACGAGATTTCTCGGATGTGCCGATCAGTACCAAAAGATTGAATCAATGATAGAGGCCACCCAGATTTTGATGACCGTTGGCGTATTGCTTACACCTGATGATTGAAGCACTGTTCAGCGTGCAGACGAGTGAGCCAGTCATTGCTGCGAACGACGAGATATCGCCCCAGATATTGGAGCTATTGCAGTACGAGTTGTACTAAAAGATGATAGAAGGTCGCTAGTCACCAAGGATGAATGACTAGGACATGTGGTTCGTTCGCTACCCCGATGCGAGGTCATCAGATAGATTGATTCCAGCTAGAGACGACTTCACGCGGAGACGTTGAGAGTCGACAGAGACGATCGAATGTCAGCGACCTATTATTCCAAGTTTAAAGTATTCGAAAAGACATGCAGGCAATTCGATGGACCCTCTAGAAGAATGAAACCCTAACTCGACTTAATGACCGTGTGAAAGCCTTTGAACCTTAGGGTTTGCGGCAGTTCCGCGGCGCCATTAGTGAGGCTTGGGTTTGCCCTTCTACGGCTGGACCATCGATGCTGTGGTACATACTCGATACTATTATACTGTACCCAAGATGTTGAGCTCTTGGGGGATTATGAGGTTTTGATGAATCGATCAAATGGTTCGACTTCATTCGGATGCCAGGTGGTGGGATGCATTCTTGGGAGACTCCAGATACGAGGATAGTCGTTGGAGCTCAGTCCATGCAGCCACGACGAGACGAGTCCGAAGCAGTCGACATTAGAGAAAGTGGAGTAAGAGGTTCGTATGAGATCTTGATGAGACGACGTTCCACTCCTCTGACATCAGAGATGCGATACGCATGCCGAGACATTGTACTGGGATATACCTTCCAGAAGGAGTCGCGATGAGTATGCAGCCGTTCCGGAACAAGAAACAGATTTAGTAAAGGACGATGACTTCCGGACAATTCGGCAGAGACATGATTTGGGAGAGACCTCGACAGAACCTTTCTGGAATATATTACGAGAAGACTTGGACCCAGGAGTGGTCATGTTACGCATACCGGCAGGCCAGAGTTCAGGATCGTCGACGAGACATGCTATGAGTGACCACGACAGTTGGCCAGAGATTCTTGGAAGATGTGCTTGAGCGGGACTATTCCGCCATACTTTATTTTGGTATTTTGAGCGATCTATTCACATGATTTGGTTTTGATGATTGAGTTTCATGATATCGTTTTCATGCGCCATGGTTGCACCTACTGAGTATTTATGATTTTTGCACAGTTGTTGCACTTGAGATAGTTTTCGTGCCTTGGTTTCTCATGTTTGTGATTATATGGATTTCATACAGTTGAGTTGAGTTGTGCGTATATACGCATACGATTTGGTTTTTGCACTCGGTATGATTCACATATGCTTGCAGTGCAGTGATACGCATTTTGTGCACTTAGATGCACTAGACTTCGATTTCGATTATGATACTCGATATTTATTTTGTGCACCTGATTTGATTTTGCGCATGTTCGGCGCTTGATATTGGATTTCATGATTTCGTGCATGATGGATGCACCTGGTTTGGAGTTTCACGTATGTTGAGCGCATGTTTTGAGAAGCGATTTTCGTGCACACCCGATGCACTTAGATCTTGTTTCTGTGCACTTGTATGGCACGTATATGGATTTGATTTTCGTGCGCACCAGACGCACGTAGTATTCATATGCGTATTTTGGGATTGATTTCTTATAGAGCAGTACGTTTTTATGATAATTGCTATGTGTTTTCATACTGAGCAGGACTAGTCAGAGGACAGTACCTGAATGTATTTTGCATGCATTGATAGCTATCGAAGGGAATTCCAAAAAGCAAGCTATAGTCTCAGTATTTACCTACGTGTCTGATATGACACGAAACGTTTAAAACAAGGAAACCCTTCTAAATTGTTTCCCAAAACGGCGGGACGTGCATTTTAAACAAAAGGCATATATGTATATGGTTATTTTCTTATAATAGACGTCCGCCACTGTGCAGTGTTTTGCGCATTGCACAGCGATTTTAAGAGATTTGGCATGCATTTCCTTCATATATTTACATATATAGATTTGATATTTACGTGTATAGTTTCGAGTTATATCATATTGGTTTTGGGTATTGGATTTGACATTTGTGTCTTTACCATGACTCCGATGATTGCGGGATGCTTGACGGAGTTTTGATTTTGAGTTATATGCTCATTTTTCATGCGCATGCGCTGCGCTACGATTTGTTTTATGTATTTACGATTTCGGGGCCCCGACGACTTGATGGTTTTGCTTAGATGTTTTAGTATTTGGGGGGAGTTTTAATTTAAATTCAGGGACCGAATTTCTCTAAAGGGGGAAGATTGTAACGTTTTGAAAATCGTTTCGGTGAAATTTCGGAAAATCGGTAAAATAAGGGGGTTTTCTGTAAAAAGTCAAAATACAAATATTTTTATTTTAAAATTAAATATACATATTCTAGCTATGTAATTGCTAGCATTTGGTGTTTATGGAGCCACTGGTGAAATTTCAAATTTTCTGAAAAATTTTCCGAAATTAATTATTTTAATATTATTTTAAGTCGTCACTAATACATTTAATTACGGAAAATTACAAATTGGAATGAGTTGAAACAAATTTTGTGCATCATAACACATTAAACAAAATTTTAACATGTGGTTTTTGAATTGAAATGAAGTTGTTAATCGGTTTTAGAAAATATTGAAGAAAAAGGCTTATTTTGTGAAAATAAAAGGGTTTTGGTGCATATTGAATTGGTGTTTGGTGTTCATTGCTTCACACACACACCCTCTCTCCTCCTAACCATGTGGCCGCCCCCGCCCCCCTTTTGATAGCCCTCTCTCTCTCTCTCTCCAATCACCTCATTTTTCACTACTTTTAAAATGAAATAAAAAGAAATAAGAAGAAGAAAGATGTATGGGCTTTAGTTGACTTTGACACACACCTATCTTTTCTCTCTCCCCTCTCCCCCAATTCCAGCCGACCCCATTTCAGCAGCCTCCCCCATCTTTCCCTACCTCTTTCTCTTCAAGAGAAGCTCTCCAATTTCATCAAAAAAATCAACCAAATTGCTTCAAAAATCCCACAAAATCAAAATCTAATCCCTACCCATTTTTACTTGACCATTCTAGCATGGATTTTGGTGAAAAGTTTTCAAATTGGAGGTCAAGATTTTCATGCTAGATCTCAAATCTTGTGAGGTATAAATCTTGACTTTTTGTTAAATTGTTGTTTAACTATGATAATCTATCTTATTCAAGTGTTAATTTTGGTGTAATTGGTAGTTTAGGATATTCTAGAAAAGGGTTTGATTTTTGGATAAGGGTTTGTAAAATTCAAGTGAGGGTTTCTAGCATCAGATTATGGTTCTAATGAGTGATTAACATGTTAATTCTATGCAAAACTAAACCTTATTGCTTATTGCTAGATTGTTAAATTTAAAATATCCTAATTAAGTTATTTTGCTAACTAAGGTTTTTGGAAAATTGTTAATGCTTTAGATTAAAATATAATTATGGTTTCATATCATCGTTAATATTATAATGAGTGGTTTAATGCCTTGGACCATGCAAAATCAAGCGTAGTTATTGTTTTGTGCATTTTTAGTTGAAATTGTTAAAATTAGATAAATTGCAAAACTAGAAATTTTATTTTTATAAGAATTGATGATATTAAATTCTTGAAATGGGTTGTATGACTTATTTGAGATGTTTAATAAGTATTATAGCCGCTAGATTTGCTTAAACGTCGAGTTTTATACTAAAACGGATAATTTTTGCTTGCTAGATTTTCGGAAAAATGGCTTTTAAAGTGAATTTGGGGTTTTTGTGAATTTTAACCTATTTTATATTATGATTAGTGTTCGTGAATGCGCAAATGACTGTTTTTGGGTTTTTCTCGATGATTTGACGTTTGTACATCGACATGGAGGGTTGGTTTAGCTATTCTTGCATGCGTAGACGATAGGTTTTGACCTATGCGTGATACGTATGCCGGTTTGATTTTCGTATGCCGTTTCGATTTCGAATTTGGTTTTAATGCGATACGGTGCGTTATGATATGTAGGTACCCCATGTGGACTTGGAGACGACAAGCAAGCGCGTGGCGACGTCGGCACCGGCGAGCGAAGACCAGGTGAGTAGATTTATATCTACGGGGAGAAGTCGGGTGGATGGCGTATAGCACCCCCGCAATTCGCAATGATGTATACGAATACGTATACACTTAAATATATATTATATTAATATGAGGCTTTGAGGACAAAGGTAGATGCTAGGTGTTCATGGATTAGTTTAGTGTTAGTTGCGAAACCCTAGATTAGTTGTTACACCCATACACGCACACACACACGCATACATCTATGTTATTACCTATGCGTATATGAGGATATGTGTTATGTGTTCACATGGGTATGGGACTACGTGTTCATATACTGGATTTGAGGATAATGTTTGGGATTTGAGGTGAGTCGATGAAATTGATTTGAGACCGTGAGATCGGTGATA
Source organism: Agapanthus africanus (assembly GCA_030015575.1). Classification (NCBI taxonomy): domain Eukaryota; kingdom Viridiplantae; phylum Streptophyta; class Magnoliopsida; order Asparagales; family Amaryllidaceae; genus Agapanthus; species Agapanthus africanus. The sequence continues at coordinate 451,958,432 of CM057342.1, read as the reverse complement.
TAGCAGGATTCGTAATTGAGATACGTCCTGATGTTATAGCGGATCTTGGGACGACGATATATATGAATAGTGTTATACATTGAATGGTTGACATGTGATCGTGATATGAGATAGGATATGTTAAGATATTTATAATAGGTCGCATTAGGCGATGTATACCTCTTTATGACGATATATGATGATGATATCGGTTTGTATGAGGCTGTAAATCAGCAGTCAGATCATGACTATATTGATGATATTAGTATCGTACTAAACGTAGATCAGTACCCCGGATTATGATTTTTGATAAAGAGGATACCAAATGATTAATTTGATGAATGTGATACTGACCTGTACCCAGATTTGGGGTGTCGTACGACGGATTTACGTACGAGCTATATATTGATGTTTGATCCGCACTCTTGACTTGGGAATGTCTGATTATAGATATGGTATCGGATGTGATATTATTGAGGCAGGATCACCGACTAACATATACATGTAGGTATATGTATCGACTCAGAGGTTAGGCGGTTTCCTTACCTTCAGTAGCCAGTTAGCTTAGCCCTTTAGTTTAGTGTAGTTGTTAGACTAGATTTATATTAAATATAGATTTGTTATCTTGTATCTAGTATTTAGCTCGCGCTCATTATTGTTGTTCGCTCCGCATCGCCTTCTTACATTATGATTCATATTCTATTGTTGATATCATGCTGTTAGGACACCAGCACCATTACCGATGACGCGTATGTACCACGTACACTTACTTGCCGGCTCACACACATCTTCATCGGTAATTGCCATGTCACGAACACTTTAGAAAATTCTATTTCATTTGATATAGGTTGTTAGCTAATAGTTTAGACATGATATTAGTGTACTTGCCTTATATGCTAGTTTAGATTTGTAGATATTACTTGCTACTTCATGCATGTTATTATTCATTGATATGCCGCATTCATGGAATTTTATGTCTATATTCACTGCTTACATGCTATTGAGGATTTGGATTCGGATTTTCATGAGATTTCCTGGATTTGGTGGAAAACCGCAAAAACACTTATAAAATTCTTTTTCTTTTAAAAGAAAAGTGCGGTTTTCCCATGATGTATGAGTCGTCCACCATGAGTTTGCTGATGGATTTCGAGACCCGAGTTCGAGGAGTGGGGGAACCGTTTCGGGTACATGGTGGACCCGGTGCGGTACCCCGGGGCAAGAGGATCGCAGATGATGGCGTTGAGCCTGGCAGGGGAGCACTACCGACCAGTGATATTACCTGACGCGTCGGATATCCGGAGGATACCGTCGTGGTCTTGAGATTGATGGTAGGCTGGACTGACGGCGCCCTAGATAGTGAGATTAACATACAGAGATTTTGAGATATTGAGGTACAGAGATTGTGACACAGAGATATCGAGAGATTTGGATACTTGTTTTGTGTCGATGCTAGGCACGGTTTATGCTCATTTCATTTATGATACCTCGTTTTTAAAAAAGATACAGAAATCTCACTAATTTATGAAAACAGTTTTCTTCAGTACATGCATTCTGTTTCATGCATTCATACATCATCCATATGATATATTGCTAGCCGATGCACTGACACGGGCACATGGGATTACACTTGGGATAGATATTTACCCTAGCCATTGTTATAGGCTGCTGGTTATATATTTGAAGATATATTATGATCATATGACCTAGGATTGCGTGTTCATACGATTTCTGTTCGTAGATATTTTCTACTCACGAGTTGGCAACTCACCCCCGTTGTGCCACGGTTTCTTGCAGGTTTTGCCGTACAGGTTTCATTACGGCTTTGCTGGCACTACTTCCTTTTCCGGGTGATTTGCTAGTAGGTGGGTTTATTTGTATCGTACCCCCCATTATATACCTTGTATATTATTACTCTGTTGTATCTAGAAGTTCCATCAACCAAACATGTATTTATTTTTGAGATAGAGATCAGTGATGTTATTCTTTCGACCTTAGAGTCGCGCGTTATATTTCTGTGGATTTCTTGTTGTTTTGAGTTTCCTTTTGACTTGTGTTCCTCACCCTTGGCGTTGTATATTATATTGCTTGTGTGGTTGTGACCGTCGATTGACGAAGAGCTTTCTCCTGCTTGGGGATGCCTTTATTGATTTCGTATACTATTCATGTTATATCCCGTTTAGGGGCCAGTATTTACAAAGGATACTCTGCCGAAATTTTCAGGAAATATTTGGTGTTTTAAAAAAACGCATAATTCGGCATTATGCTATTAAACTACTTGCTTTAAGTTGGTTTTTCCTTCACTCTATTACTTTTCTTGGTTTGGATTTCTGGGTTTTCGGCTTACTTAGATTACGCACGCCTCGAGACGTTTCGTAGTCTAAGTGCTGGTCATGTTCCGTACTTTCAGGTCGTGACATATGTAGACCCAAGGCGGGGAGCACAAGTAACCGGGTTCTAGGGTCCAGTGGGAGACCATCTCGAGGAGTCGAGACCGGATCTCCTAACCCTAGAATTGGCAGTGTTGCTTGCCGCTCTCGTAGGGGTCTAGGGATGTGGGTTTGGCTATTCATCGCGACCGTGGAATCCGTGTTTTATACAGGCTCGTATTAAAACACGGACGTCCTAGTATATCCAATATTTCATATATGTTCTTCTGCTGTAATGTTCTGTGATGAGATCATATTACTGCCTGAGACGAATGTTTATATTATATATATGAGATGTATGTTATATTGCAGATTTCGTTTCAAATGTGATGCTTGTGAAGCATAATAAAATGGGACTTCATTAATGAGATTAATGAAATAAAAGAAAGCAAAAGATGTTGTAGAAACTTGTTTAAAAACTGGTAGCTCTAGTTCTTGCTTTGCATAGCGGTGTTCCTTGTAGAACATCCAGCACCTTATTCGATAAGGAAAGAGCCGAGATCCCTTCACAGGGAGTGACCTCTTTAGTGAAACTAGCAGATGCTACAAACTCGGTTTGTCTTTTGATTGTTTTTATAGTTTTTACTTTGCATAGTGATATTTGTGAAATATCCTGCACCTTATTCGATGAGGATAGAGCCGACGATCCCTTCACCGGGAGTGACCTCTTTAGCAAAACTAGAAAAGGCCTCAAAAACATTCCTTTTAAAAATCACTCGATTCTACAACGATATTAAGTTCATTACGCAAAAGGTTTTCTTAAAAACCTGTCGTAGCCCTCCGTCGTTTCAGATAAGTAATTGTTAGTATTCGTACTACGTTTGTTGACCTCTGTCAAGGCGTAGTGTGCGGTAGCTGATTAGTGCTTATCCGTATAAACATATGATGAGATTGATTTAGGGTAGTCGTGCGACCTTGTTGACCTTTGTCAAGGGTCGTGAGGGTGGGTTTTCTTCAATCAGGAAATGACGGGTTGAACTTGACTAGCAGCCTATGTTTTGTTGGCCTCTGTCAAGGTCATAGGATGCTTGGGGCAAAATATTATTGGGAATTTCAAGTGTTGAAATTTGCAATGAGATTGCATACCTTCTATGAGATAGTTGGATCCTGATACCCGCTGCGAGTAAGAGTTACTCCTGGGAGAGTTTTACATATTACAATTAGCCGATCAAGTAGGTGTCTAGAAAGGTGTCAACGGGGTTACGCCCCTGGGAAAATGAGCTTTACGTTAATTAGGTCCGTGCGAAAGCATGGGGAACCTCCCTCAAAGTACCGGTACTGGCCTGGCTGAAAGATTGGCGAACTTGTAGAGTGTAATTAATCCCGGCTAATCTTTCCTTTTAGGGTTTGAAGGAAGATTTGACTAAAACAGTGGGAGACATCCTGATTAGATAAATTGATAACCAATCTAATCTTGTAAAAGCGCACGCTGAGTGTTTTCTTCTCTCTCTCTCCTGGTTATGACTATGTCACACCTTAATCAAGATAATAATACGGATGTATTGACCAAACCCGCTTGTTATACTGCGCTAGGGAACGTTGGTCCCGCTCCAACTTATAATTGTTATAAGACAGAGCACGAAATAGAGGATTACCAGAATTCCCGTGCCGCCCAAACGAAGAAAGTGCATGCTGATGCATCTTCTTCGGGTGTGTTCATTACAGTGAACTGTTTCTCAGTATCCTTTACGTCCTGGGTATTTGACACCGGATCAGGATCCCACATATGTAATTTGTTACATGGGCTACAGATAGGTAGAGAACTGAGAACGGGTGATAGGTTTCATGAGATAGAAACAGTGCAAGTGTTGCAGCCAAGTCTATTGGTCATTATCACTCTGTATTACCAGAATACATTGATTCTGAACGAATGTTATTAGATACCGAACCTGATATACAACATCATATCAGTCTCTTTATTAGTAAAGAAAGGATATGATTTTGTATTGTTGGATAATGTTTTGAACATTTCCTATATCAAGAGTTGATCGGTTCAGGCACGTTATCTAAAAGCATAGACGTTCTAAATCAAACCACGGTTCTTAATGTACAGAACACACACAAGAGGAAGAGTTCAGAAATGAACGAATCCTTCTTGAGGTATTGTAGACTAGGTCATATCAATGCGACCCGACTAGCAAAAGTTACATAAAGATGCATATTTAAATTAGTTTGGATTTACATCTTGTAAAAACTTGCCAGTCATGTCACAAAGATAAGATGACCACGGCTTTATTTTTTAGAAACAGAGAAAGAGTTAGTGAACCCTTGGGATTGATACATGTTGATGTGTGAGGTCCCCTGTCTACACATGCCAGGACTGGTTCTTTGTACTTCATTATATTCACTGATGATCTCTCTAGATTCAGACATATGTTCCTGTTGAAACACAAGTCCGAAACTTTTCAGATAATCACATAATATAAGTTAGAAGTAGAGAACCAAAAACGGGTATAAGTATTATGTCCTTTGATGAGATCAGGGAGGAGAATACTTGAGCACGGGATTCCTGGACTATTCTAAAGGAGAATGAGATTCTCTCTCAGCATTACTCCTCCATATACACCACAGCACAATAGTATATCGGGGCGGACCAATAGCACCCTATGTGATATGGTGTGCTCTATGATGAGTACTACTGAGTTTCCTATTTCCTTTTGGGAGTTATGCACTTGAGAAGTTGCATACCTATTGAATAGGGTTCAAATCAAATCAGTTGCCTACCACTTTATTTGTGATATGGAAAGGGAAGAGTCCATATCTTAAGTTTATTAAGATTTGGGGTTGTCCGGCCTATGTCTAAAAAGCAAAATCCGGACAAGCTCGAGGCAAAATCAGATCTGTGGAAGTTTGTTGGATATCCCAAGTATACGCAAGGGAATATCTTCTACCTAACCGAGGAACAAAAGATGTTTTGTTTCTCAACATGCCACCTTTGTGAAAGGGAATTTCTTATGAAAAAATTAGTGGTCATGAGATAGAACTGGAAAGAGTTCCAGCTATACAAACTACAGCAGATGATTTGATAGAACCAAAGGATTCAATAGTTTCCAACGAACCTCAGCCTCTCCGCCGATCTAGTAGAGTTCCTCACCCACCTGAGAGATACTTCGGTTTCTCTATGACAGTGGAAGCGAGGATTGCATCATGAGATGATGACCCAACTAGTTTCGAGCAGGCCATCAGGAGTGGGACTCTGTAAGAATGGCTGGATGCTTAGCGATCTGAGATGGAATCCTTATACACCAACAAAGTATGGACTTTAGTTGCTTTATATAAAGGGTTAAATCCCTATCAGGAGCAAGTATATCTTGAGAAGATTACTTGGTGTACATAGAAAAGCTGAGACTTTCAAAGCTATGCTTAAGTCCATCCAGATCCTACTTACCACGGCTACATACCATGACTACGATATCTGGCGGTTGGGTGTCATGACTGTTTTTCTAAATGATAATTTGGAAGTGAGCGTCTGTAAGTACACAGCCAGAGAGCTTCGTAAACAGTGGGAGTAGCGGAAACGTGTGCAAGATGTTTTATGTGATAAAGCAGGCATCGCGGAGTTGGAACGTCTGTTTTGATGTGATAGTCAAAGAGTTTGACTTCATCAAAATGGTAGATGAACCTTGTATATACAAAAAGGTAGTAGGGAGTATGGTGGTGATCCTCGTAGAGTACGTGGATGTCATACTCTTGATAGGGAAGGAGTTTCCTATGCTACGCCCGGTCAATCTCCGCTTATTACAAGAATTCTCCATATTGGATCAAAGTGATACCTCCTAAATCATGGGTTTTTGGATCTATGAGATTAGATCTAATTGGATGTTAGGATAGTCACTAGTTGTAGTGAGATGGTATTGATCGATCCTGGGGAGAATCACTGGAAAGGTTCCAGGGTGATAAGGACGACTGAATGTCAGTAGCAGGCATTGTCTTTACCCTCAATGGAGGGACGGTATGTTGGAAGAGTTCCAAGCTAGATACCGTGACTTACTAGACGATTAAATGCAAGATACATCGTTACCAAGGATGCTACCAAAGAGGCAGTCTGGATATATAAGTTCATGAGATGAACTTCGTTCTTACCATTGTGTGACAATGGAGTAGCGGCTTATGCCAAGGAACGCCCGTCCCATCAGAAATCCAGATATAATTCTTAGGCAGTATCACCTGATCATGGAGATGGTTGATCTCCAGGGAGATCGAGGTTAAGAGAGTAGACACAGAGGACAACAGCGCGGATCCACACAAAGGCCTTTTCCCCAGTAGAGACTTTTATGGGATGGTTGAGTATGAGATACTTCAACCACAGCTAATTGTTGGGTATGCGATACCACAACAGATGGCCGTAGTGCAAGTGGGAAATTGATAGTTATATGTATGCCCGAGAGGCCATTACTGTACATATGATGTATATTGTAGTGGATGCTTGGACATATATAGGGAGGACTTTCTTGCTCGACATGATAGTATGCTATCTGGTTACCCTTTATCTTAACATGTACTCTGATTGTCTCTATGTTACATGTTGATAAAGCCCTTAGGATATGTACTCGACTACTGGGACTATGATGAGATCATACTAGTGAGGCCACGGTAGTCGACGAGTACATCCTATAACTGTTCCTAGTTGAGGGTGTATCGAGACAGGGCATCGATACACCAGAGTAGACTAGCGTATACGCATCTTGACCCATATGATGGGCGATGGATGATCCCATATCCATCGGTGTTTGACATCAAGGATGGTGTACGGGTGCTCAGTGGAGACTGGGTACACTGGAAGAACTCGCCGAGAACTCCAGATGGTATTATATCTCACATCAGATGGCAGTTCTCCGGTGACACTGGTACAGAGTAGTCTGTTGACCCGAAATCGTCATAGAGTCTTTTGTGATTCCCACTGTGCTTTGATTTCCATCATACCACGTCCAAGAGGGCGTGCAAAAAGGTGGCTTTTGGGTACAGTCCCGAATCACATGGAGGCAATGAACGATAAGAGGGGATTCGTCTCTCCCGGTATAGGGAGTTGATGTTGTGCTGTGTTCGATTGGCTATAACTGGAAATTCCTGGCCAGGGTTGCTGAGATTTACTGGTAAGTGTTATCAGTAGTTTCTCGAACTGTTATAGATCTCATATCGACACGACTTATCAAGCTACTGGGGTCTGACGTATACCACCCCTAGGCGAGATATGCCACATATCAGACGACGAGACCGGACTGTACGGGAGTGTTACTATTTGGATTCACAGGAGAATGTACAGGCTTGCTTGTTGATCTTCTGAGCGCTCAATACCTGGGTGGCTGTTACGTTTAGCTGACCGCTTACAGCTTGTGGGTGTTTGATATGATCATCACCTACTGCCGGCGTATTGACGATTTTTTAGAGTCCTACACAGAGGTTTCTTGGTTCAGGAAAAATGGAGTAGGAGCACATATGTGATATGTGCGGGACCGAGGATAATGCGATATGAGATACCGTATTCTATTCTCACGATATTTGATATCAGCCGGATCATCGGATCAAGTGTTGATTCGATGAATCGGTAAAAGATATATTAGTCGGTTATATGTGATATAACCGGATTGTCGGATCAAGTGTTGATTCGATAATTTAATGTATAATAATATATATGATATATTAAATTACATTAACTAATATTAGCTCACTAAAAGATTCTTTTTTTCTCACTCGGGTAATACATTGATATATATGCGATATATGTTAATTGTATTATTTTATTTTGTTACAATAAATATTATATATGTGATATATAATATTGTAACATGATATGATTACTAATGCAACATGTTTAGTGGAGATTAAACAAGATTAGGGTTTGATTTGGGTTAGTTCATTCATGAACCTTCTAGAAGGTTTCTTTTTGTTTTGTGTTAGATATTTTAAAGTGACTCACCTTTAACTCAACCCAAACCCTAGCCCTAGTTAAATCTCTACAAAGGTTTAGTTGACCATGGTTGCATAATTAATCATTATCTTCTTTTCATTATTCATCACAAAAGGATTCTAATTATTATTCATCTTCTTCTTGCTTGAGTTCTTCATGAAAAGCTTTCTTGCTTTGATTTTGTGATGAAAAATGAGTGAGAATAAGAAAAAAAATGAGAGAAAAAATCCTACTTCATCATCCTCATCTACCCTTGCCCTTTAGATGAGAGTGTTCACTTCATTTAGTGAGTGAAAGCTTGTGTTAATGAAACTTCAAGATAGATCATCTTTGTTATCGAAGATCGGAAGCAACCTTGTATCTTTCTCTTCGTGGAGCCTCTCGAGAGTCCGGAACACGATGATCGCAGCGAAGGGACCTCAACACGGTGCTTAAGAAGTGAAGGACCCGATCTACAAAGGTTGTAATCCCTCTCACTTAGTGTTAAAGTGTTTAACATGCTTGTTTTCGCCTAATCTCTAGTTTAAAGATCCGGCTTTGGGTTGTTCGGCACGGCTAAATTTTAAATCGGGCATGGTTGATGTCTCGTAGACCCTTGTGCGTGTGCCTAGCAACCCTACACTGTTGTCAAAGTTTTAACTTTCAGTTCTCATATATCCTATCCTGCAGGGCCGAGTCTTACCGAAGAAGTGGCAGCGACTACTGAGCCTGGGGTAGCGGTAGAGGAGGTAGCCATGATCGCCGAACCCGAGGCGGCGGTAGGCGAGACGGCTACAATTGCTGAGCTCGAGATAGCGGTGGGTGAGATGGCGGCAACCGTTGAGCCTGAAGTGGCCACTCCTTCTCAAGAGTCTGGAACTGCTCCAATCGTGGCTCTTTCCCCTTGCGGCTCCCTGCCGTTGCCGGGCGCTGCGAGTATCACGAAGATTCTCGTGGAGTCGGGGGATGAAGCCACAGGCGGCGAAACCATTCCGATGGAGGAGGGTGAAGCAGTCTCTATATCAAGTGACGCCCTCGTTACGGTTCCGACCGGCGATTCACCAGGTAGATTTTGGATCATTGCTTTTCTTTCTATTCTGCAATCCCTTTCAATCTTTCCTGACAGTATTTATCTCGTTTCTAATGTAGGTGTGGTGAGCGTTGAGGTTGCGCTACCCGAGACAGCGCCATCAATTACCGCTTTGACGGTGACCACTCCTCTACCTTCTCTCGTACAATCACAGATGTTGGAAGGTGCAGATTCGTGACCCATCAGTCTAATTTTTTAGGCTGTATAACTTATGTACTGACGTTGCATTACTGCGTCCTTGCAGGAGTCTTTTTTGTGTAGGGTTCCTAGGCACTCTTGTGAGGGTTCATAAGGCATCAACCATACCCGAATAAAATTTTAGACGTGCCGAACAACCCAAAGCCGGGATCTTTGCTAGACTATTAGGATTTTAACATGTAAGTAAACATCTTTACTACTAAGTGTGAGGGATTACAACCTTTGTAGTCCGCTCCTTCGCTTCATAAGCTCCGAGTAGAAGTCCCTTCGCCGTGATCCACGATCTCCCGGACTCAAGAGAGGCTCCACGACTCGAACGATCCATGCTAGCTTGTAGTATTCCTTTTCTCCGATGATCTACGTCGAAGTTGCTATAACTCAAGCTCTCTCACTCTAATGAGGTGAACACCCTAATCTAATTGGCTAGATTAGATGAGGATGATGGAGTAGTATTTATGCTTTCTTTTTATATCAAATTCTCACATGAAATCATCACAAAATGAATAACTAGTAAGCTTTCTCAAAGCTCAAGAGAGAAGAAGATGATGAAAAATGAGTTAATCCTTTGTGATGAATAATGAAATGAATATATGAATTAATAATGCAACCATGGTTTAGGATCATAAGGATAACCCTTGTAGAGAATTAACTAGGGCTAGGGTTTGGTTGGGTTAAAGAATGAGTCATAGAAAAATATCAACCATAATATCTAACTCATGACAAAAGGAATTACTTCTAGAAGGTGCATGAAGCAACTAACCCTAATCAAACCCTAACCTTGTTTAATCTCCACTAAACATGTTCCATTATTAATCATATCATGTTACAATAATATATATCTCATATATATATTATATATTTGTAACAAAAGAAAATAATACAATTAACATATATCGCATATATATCAATGTATTATCCGGTGAGAAAATGAAATAATAAAGAGAGCCAATATTAGATAATGTAATACAATATATCATATATATTATTATACATCAAATCATCGAATCAACACTTGATCCGACAATCTGGCTATATCGAATATAACCGACTAATATATTGTAACCTTTCGAAAATCGTTTAGGCAGTTTTTCGGTAATCGGCTAATTTTTCGGCTTTTTCCGTAAAAAGTCAAAATTGATATTTTTCATTGTAGAACTAATTATACAAAATTTAGGTAAGATATTACTATAATTTTGTCACTAAAATGTCACTTATAATTTTCTAGTTAAATAAAAAAAAAATTCGTAATTGATTAATTTTTTTATTATTTTAAGCCTTTTTAAATACATTTAATTAGGGATAAATACAAATTTAATTAGGTAAATTTCTTAATTAGGAGTCTTTATAAGCTAAAATATGGTGTTGATAAAATTATATCATGTCTTGCAAACTTTTGGTTTTATGGTGGGAAAATTATGAAAAAAATGATGAAAAAGGGGTTTTTTTGGAAAAAGTTGAAATGAAAAGCATTAAATGATATCATATGATATTTGTTTGACCTAGAAACTTCTCCAAAAAAAACCCCAATTTCCTTCCCCACCTGCTGGCCGAGCCTCAACAGCAGCTCTCCCCATTTCTTCACTTCATTCTTGCTTCAAATTCATAGCAAAATTCATTAAAAATTCACAAATTTCTTTCTCCATTCAAACCAAAACCCTAATCCAACCTTTCCCAAACCCTAATTTGTTTGAAAACATGGTGAAAGGAGGCTTTCTTGGTGACTTGATCATGCTAGGATTCAATTGGTGAGGTAAAAATCCTAAACTAGTTGCTAAATTGTAGTTTGTTTATGCTAAATTAGATGTTTAAAGTGTTAATTTCATTATAATGGGTTGTCTTGAAAATTCAAGAATGGGTTTTGATGTTGAGTTAGAGTTTGAAACATGGTTGTAAAAAATTAAGTTAGGATTTTGGTTATCTAATTGATTAGAATGGTTAATTGGGTAATGATGCGCTCGCTAAATCGATAAATTTCGATGTTTGCATCGAATCGGCTAGGAAATTGCTTGCTAGATTTTTACGAAAATTAGAATGCGACAGAAATGCGTTAGGTTAGCAATATTATTAGCTTCGTATAGGATTATTAGAATGCGCGAACGCGGGGTTTCGTCTAGTCGGGTTGTAGTTTAGTCGATTTTCCCGAAATGACGATTCTAGTTAACGATTAACGATTTTCGTGCGTTTTCCCGCGCACCGAGTGTATGTTATGATTAATTCGAGAGCGTTGATAATTGTTTGTTGTGACTTGCATTGTGTTAGGTTTTGTAATCTTATGCTTGGTATTGTGCAAATATAGGATCGGTCGGGGAGACATCGGACACGGCGCGAAAAGGCAAGGCGGTGGCCGGATCGGATTAGCGGGGATTTCAGGTGAGTAGATGTATTCATCTATGGGGGAATCGTCTGGATGGAGCGATGCGCCCCCTAGTTAGGATTACCCTATTTCTGGCAATATTTATATTGTTAGTTAGCTTACCCCTTCATTTATACAGCATACCTTATAGTTAATAGTATGCTAGATTGCATGGATATTCATATGCACATATGCGATAACACTTCGTAGGACACGAACACCATTACCATTGGCATCTGTTGCACGCGCACTATTCATGTGACACACACGCCTTTGGTAATTGCCATGCCACGTGCACTATAGAACCTGTTTATCTTAATATCGTCACCTGAATTCATACCTGATATATGAAATTGCATCGCATGCATATACCTCGCATCATCATCATATTTACATGGATTTCTAGCCAAAACTCACATCATATACATTGATATCATAGACATTTATCATATATATAACATGTGGACATTATGATTTTCTTGAGGATTTCAGTTTTTGCTGCGATTTCTGGATTTTTGGGGAAAACCGCAAGAATTTAACAAAAGCTTATATTTATCATTTTTAAAACAAAGTTGCGGTTTTCTCGTGAGGTATGTGTCGTCCACCATGAGTTTTCATGTTTTCTGTTGGATTTCGAGACCCGATTCGAGGAGTGGATGAACCGTCTCGGGTACATGGTGGGCCCGGTATGGTACCCCGGGGCAAGAAGATCGAGTTGTAGACGATGAGCCTGGCAGGGGAAGACTACCTACCGGTGATGTCTGGCGCGGCGGATATCCGGAGGATACCGACCGTTGTCGTGAGATTTATGATATGGGCCGATCCGGACTGACGGAGCCCGATATTGAGACAGATATGATTCCTATTTGGTGTCGATGGTTTTCAGAGGATTTCTTGATGATATTTAGCTATTATGCAGACATTCATTTTCTAAAAGTTAAGAATGCAGTAACTTTAACATTTAAAACACTTAAAGAGTTAGAAAAGATATTGCATACATGTGCATGCATACTAGAGTTATTATATCACATATGGACATACATGTTGTTCCGCATTGCGTGCATTCTTATGATTGCCTTACTAGATGTTATATTCTACTCACGAGCTGGCAACTCACCCCCGTTGTGCCACAGTGTCTTGCAGGTCGGACCCGTCAGTCTTGTAGCGGCGGGCTATCTTGTCATCAGTTCCTTTTGCTTAGACTAGCGACATCGTCCGTAGGTGGGTTGCGAGTATACTTTATTTCTTTTTGCTTTATCATTGTATCTAGTATTCTCCATCTACCACTTGTATTGTATATGCGACCTAGTGATGAGAATGAGAGATATGTATATTTGTGGTTTCTTTTGGGTCGAGCTCACTTGAGCCGACGTGTGTTTTCTGGTATTTTGCGTTTCTTTCATGCTCTTTTCTTTATATTGCTATTATATTGCATGTGGTTGTGATCCGTCTTGGGCGAAGAGCTAGCTCCCGCTTGGGGATGCCATTTTATGATTACAGGTTTATTATCTTGTTGTACCCATTTTGGGGGATAGAAAATACAGGGGAGACTCTGCCGAAATTTTCGGAAATTTTTGATGCTTCTTTTTAAAGGGATTTTATGCAACTTGAATGATTTAAAAACCACTTTTATTAAAGGTTTTCCTTCACTCTCTTTTGATTTTGGTTTAGATTCTTCTGGGCTTTGGCTGACTTAGGTTACGATACGCCTTTAGACGTCTCGTAATCTAAGTGCCAGTCGCGTTCCGTACTTTCGGGTCGTGACAAAGTTGGTATCAGAGCGTAGGTTTTACCTTTCTGAGTGTCGGACGACCTTGGTAGATGGAGTAGGTGACTTAAGCAGAGTGGCGTAGCGTGGGTATGATCCGCGGCATACTTACGATACGATACTCTGCCTAAGTGACCTTAGGACATAATTGCTTGTATTTCCTTTCTTGATTCCTTGCATTCCTTGATTCAATTGCAATGATCTTATCAGTCATGTTTCTTATTCCAGCTTCGATGCCGCCAAAGACTACGAGAGCTCAGCGGGCTGCCGCTAGGGATGAGATTCGGGCGGGCCCGTCTGAGGCGAGGATCGAGCGGGATGATGCGCCTGTCCCTCAGGGTCATACTGATCCGCCTTATCCTGACCGTATTGCCAGACTAGAGGCCGGCATGCAAGAGTTGCGGCAGATGATGGGATCTTTAGTTGAGTCCAGCCGGGCACAGAGATCCGAGGACGTTCCTTCCACCGCACAGACCACGATCGTACCTGCTGCACAGATGGTCACTCCTGCTGCTACTACGGAGACTATCCATGTTTCACTACAGGAGTTCATGAGATTGAGACCTCCAGCTTTTACCGGTACAGAAGCGACAGAGGACCCATAGGCATTTCTTGATAGGATGGCTCGGATTTGCCGTTCGTTGAGGTGTTCTGATGATAGATTGGTGGAGTTTGCGAGTTTTCGTCTGGAGGGTCTTGCCCAGACATGGTACGACTCAGTAGAGAGAGGCCGAGCTGCAGGTCTGCCTTCTATGACCTGGGATGAGTTTACATCTGCATTTCTTGCCCGTTTTCTTCCGGAGAGTGTCCGAGATGCTCGAGCCCGTAGTTTTGAGTCTTTGCGCAAGACTCCTGGGATGACAGTGTCGGAGTATGATATACATTTTACCCAGTTGTCTCGATATGCTCCGTACCTAGTCGACACAGAAGAGAAGAGAATAAAGAGGTTTGTACGAGGGCTTGATACACAGCTATTCCTTGCCATCAGCACCCAGCACTTTGATACATACGCAGCCGCGATGGATGCAGCCTTACTTTTGGAGGAGCGTATTTCTGAGACTCCGGTCGTTTCTAGGCCGAAGAGGATCCGTACTGATACGCCAGCTCAGCGGCAGATGGGTAGACACCGAGATAGATTATTTCCGGGAGATGGTGGAGGCAGAGGATTGAGACGAGGTCAGTTATTTGGTTCATATCCACAGACCCAGCAGTCGTCTCCAGGATGTTTTCGGTGTGGGAGTCAGTACCACCGTGTCAGAGACTGTACCATGGGACGCCACGGCGCGGCGACAGTCCCGCATATGACTTTACCACCCTCACCACCTTCTCAGAGAGCTTTAGTTCCTACTCCTGACGATGCTCCACGTCAGTCAGATGCTTCTAGAGGCCGTGGGCGTGGCGGTCCAGTTCCGAGAGGACGAGGCGACAGAGGCAGAGGCAGAGGCCGAGGTAGAGGCAGAGGACAGTCAGCTATTAGTGGTGGACAGACCCGAGTGTTCGCATTGACTCCTCAGGATGCACAGGCATCCAATGCCGTCGTGACAGGTACTCTGCCAGTATGTTCTTTTGATGCACGGGTATTATTTGATCCAGGATCCACACATTCCTATGTATCCACGTACTTTGCACCGAGGTTGGGCCGAGAGTCTTCTCCGTTAGATCAACCGCTTGTCGTTATTACACCGGTAGGCGAGTCTTTTGTTGCCCGTTTTGTGTACCGATCGTGTTCCGTTCGTATTGGGGAGAGAGATTCTTCAGTAGATTTGATTCTCCTCGATATGCTAGACTTTGACGTTCTTCTTGGTATGGACTGGCTAGCCACCTGTTATGCATCCGTGGACTGCCGTGAAAAGGCAGTCAGATTCAGTTTTCCTGGTGAGCCGGTTCTTATTATTCAGGGAGATCGTAGTGCTACCCTTCCCAGCTTGATTTCTTCTCTTCGCGCTGGTCAGCTCTTAATGAAAGGGTGTCAGGGATTCTTAGCCTATATTTGTGATACTAGCTCCACAGAGGTTCCGTTGGACCAGGTCCCTGTTGTGAGAGAGTTTCCTGATGTATTCCCTGACGAGCTGCCTGGTCTGCCACCAGAGCGCGAGATTGAGTTCTGTATTGACTTGATCCCTGGCACGGGGCCTATCTCTATACCGCCCTATCGGATGGCCCCGGCGGAGCTGAGAGAGCTAAAGGATCAGTTACAGGACTTGCTGGACAAAGGGCTTATCCGACCGAGTGTGTCACCTTGGGGTGCTCCCGTCTTGTTTGTTAAGAAGAAGGACGGGAGTATGCGTTTATGCATTGATTATCGTCAGCTGAACCGGGTTACTGTGCGGAACAGGTATCCCCTACCCCGCATTGATGACTTATTTGATCAGCTCCAGGGTGCAGGGTTTTTCTCGAAGGTTGATTTACGGTCAGGTTATCACCAGTTGCGGGTTCGGAAGGAGGATATTCTGAAGACCGCTTTTCGTACTTGATATGGTCATTATGAGTTCTTGGTGATGTCGTTCGGGCTCACCAATGCCCCGGCAGCATTTATGGATTTGATGAACCGCGTATTCAGGCCGTATCTCGATCAGTTCATTATTGTGTTCATTGACGACATCTTGGTTTATTCTCGGAGCCGGGAGGAGCATGAGCAGCACTTACGTATCACATTGCAGACTTTGAGGGAGCATCAGCTGTTCGACAAATTCTCCAAGTGCGCATTCTGGCTAGACAGTGTCGATTTCTTGGGTCATGTGGTGACGAGAGATGGTATTTGTGTGGACCCGAAGAAGGTCGAGGTAGTTCAGCGTTGGCCTAGACCAGTATCAGTTACAGAGGTTCACAGCTTTCTAGGTCTGGCCGGCTATTATCGACGTTTTGTCCAGGATTTCTCCCGCATTGCTGCACCGTTGACCGGGTTGACCCGGAAGGGGGTTCCTTTTGATTGGACCCAGGCATGTGAGGATAGCTTCCAGCAGTTGAAGACTCGTCTGACTACTGCACCAGTGTTAGCATTGCCTTCAGGATCAGGCGGGTTCGTGGTATATTGTGATGCTTCTAGAGTGGGGCTGGGATGTGTATTGATGCAGCACGACAAAGTTATCGCGTATGCTTCTCGGCAGCTGAGGAAACACGAACAGAACTACCCCACCCATGATTTAGAGATGGCTGTAGTGGTATTTGCACTTAAGATCTGGAGACATTACCTATACGGTGAGTCGTGCCAGATATTCACTGACCACAAGAGTTTGAAGTATATCTTCCAGCAGCGAGATCTGAACCTGAGACAGCGCCGTTGGATGGAGCTGGTGAAGGATTATGACTGCGAGATTCTATACCATCCGGGCAAGGCGAATGTGGTGGCAGATGCTTTGAGTAGGAGGCCCGGAGGTAGCTTATCTTGTTTGAGCGCAGTACAGATGCAGTCGTCGGCGGATTGGCTGGTGTTATGTGACAGCAGAGTGCAGTTCGAGTTTACTCCTACAGGGGGACAGCTGGCCCATTTCAGAGCATGCCCACAGTTACTTGACCGTATCCACGAGGCACAGTCCGGCGATGCCCGTACATTAGAGATTATTGAGCAGATTCGGCAGGGCAGAGGTTCTGAGTTCGTGATTGATGATCAGGGGATACTTCGATTTGGGACTCGACTGTGTGTGCCAGATTCAGAGGGACTGAGGCGTGATATTCTCGAGGAGGCACATAGATCAGTATACAGTGTTCACCCAGGTTCCACCAAGATGTACCGTGATTTGAGAGAGGTTTACTGGTGGGACGGGATGAAGAAGGATGTTACAGACTTTGTGTCCAGATGCCTGACTTGTCAGCAAGTCAAGGCCGAGCACCAGAGGCCAGCCGGTGAGTTACAGCCTTTGCCCATCCCTGACTGGAAGTGGGAGCAGGTCTCCATGGACTTCATTGTGGGTCTACCCAGGACCAGTCGAGGGTATGACTCTATTTGGGTGATTGTGGATCGACTGACGAAAGCGGCTCACTTTCTGCCAGTGAAGACAACTTTTGGATTTTCTCAGTACGCCCAGGTTTATATTGATGAGATAGTGCGACTGCATGGCGTTCCGACTTGCATCGTGTCCGACCGTGGCACCCAGTTTACCAGCCGATTGTGGCAGAAACTCCAGGAAGCTTTGGGCACCCGATTGAGTTTTAGCACAGCCTTTCATCCGCAGACTGACGGTCAGTCGGAGCGTACTATTCAGACTCTTGAGGACATGCTCAGAGCTTGTGTTTTAGATTTCGGTGGTAGCTGGGATCGTCATTTGCCTTTGATCGAGTTTTCCTACAATAAAAGCTTCCAGGAGACGATTCAGATGGCACCTTTCGAGGCTTTATATGGGAGGAGATGTCGATCGCCTGTATGTTGGACAGAGCTTAGGGAGAGCAGTATTTTAGGGCCTCAGATCGTACAGGAGACGACCGAGAAGATACAGCTGATTCGGGACAGGATGAGAGCGGCACAGAGCAGGCAGAAATCTTATGCTGACAGGCGCCGTCGCCGACTCGAGTTCGCTGTTGGCGATCATGTTTTCCTGAAGGTCTCTCCGATGAAAGGTGTGATGAGATTTGGGCGGAAAGGGAAGCTGAGTCCTAGATATGTTGGTCCTTTCGAGATCTTAGAGCGTGTTGGTCCAGTCGCTTATCGGTTAGCTCTTCCGCCCAGCTTCCCCGATGTTCACCCCGTATTCCATGTCTCGATACTCCGCAAGTACCTTCATGATCCTTCCCAGGCGATTCAACACCAAACGATCCAGCTAGAGCGTGATCTTTCTTTCACCGAGCAGCCGGTTGTCATTTTGGATCGGCAGGTGAAGAAATTGAGGTCGAAGGTCATACCGTCCGTCAAGGTCCTTTGGCGTGGCCCGAACAGCGAGGAGGTCACCTGGGAGACCGAGGTCGAGATGAGGAAGAGATATCCCCATCTTTTTGAAGGTACGCGTAGTTAAATTCTAAATTCGGGGACCGAATTTCTTTAAGGGGGGAAGATTGTAACCTTTCGAAAATCGTTTAGGCAGTTTTTCGGTAATCGGCTAATTTTTCGGCTTTTTCCGTAAAAAGTCAAAATTGATATTTTTCATTGTAGAACTAATTATACAAAATTTAGGTAAGATATTACTATAATTTTGTCACTAAAATGTCACTTATAATTTTCGAGTTAAATAAAAAAAAATTTCGTAATTAATTAATTTTTTTATTATTTTAAGCCTTTTTAAATACATTTAATTAGGGATAAATAAAAATTTAATTAGGTAAATTTCTTAATTAGGAGTCTTTATAAGCTAAAATATGGTGTTAATAAAATTATATCATGTCTTGCAAACTTTTGGTTTTATGGTGGGAAAATTATGAAAAAAATGATGAAAAAGGGGTTTTTTTGGAAAAAGTTGAAATGAAAAGCATTAAATGATATCATATGATGTTTGTTTGACCTAGAAACTTCTCCAAAAAAAACCCCAATTTCCTTCCCCACCTGCTGGCCGAGCCTCAACAGCAGCTCTCCCCATTTCTTCACTTCATTCTTGCTTCAAATTCATAGCAAAATTCATTAAAAATTCACAAATTTCTTTCTCCATTCAAACCAAAACCCTAATCCAACCTTTCCCAAACCCTAATTTGTTTGAAAACATGGTGAAAGGAGGCTTTCTTGGTGACTTGATCATGCTAGGATTCAATTGGTGAGGTAAAAATCCTAAACTAGTTGCTAAATTGTAGTTTGTTTATGCTAAATTAGATGTTTAAAGTGTTAATTTCATTATAATGGGTTGTCTTGAAAATTCAAGAATGGGTTTTGATGTTGAGTTAGGGTTTGAAACATGGTTGTAAAAAATTAAGTTAGGATTTTGGTTATCTAATTGATTAGAATGGTTAATTGGGTAATGATGCGCTCGCTAAATCGATAAATTTCGATGTTTGCATCGAATCGGCTAGGAAATTGCTTGCTAGATTTTTACGAAAATTAGAATGCGACAGAAATGCGTTAGGTTAGCAATATTATTAGCTTCGTATAGGATTATTAGAATGCGCGAACGCGGGGTTTCGTCTAGTCGGGTTGTAGTTTAGTCGATTTTCCCGAAATGACGATTCTAGTTAACGATTAACGATTTTCGTGCGTTTTCCCGCGCACCGAGTGTATGTTATGATTAATTCAAGAGCGTTGATAATTGTTTGTTGTGACTTGCATTGTGTTAGGTTTTGTAATCTTATGCTTGGTATTGTGCAAATATAGGATCGGTCGGGGAGACATCGGACACGGCGCGAAAAGGCAAGGCGGTGGCCGGATCGGATTAGCGGGGATTTCAGGTGAGTAGATGTATTCATCTATGGGGGAATCGTCTGGATGGCGCGATGCGCCCCCTAGTTAGGATTACCCTATTTCTGGCAATATTTATATTGTTAGTTAGCTTACCCCTTCATTTATACAGCATACCTTATAGTTAATAGTATGCTAGATTGCATGGATATTCATATGCACATGCGATAACACTTCGTAGGACACGAACATCATTACCATTGGCATCTGTTGCACGTGAACTATTCATGTGACACACACGCCTTTGGTAATTGCCATGCCACGTGCACTATAGAACCTGTTTATCTTAATATCGTCACCTGCATTCATACCTGATATATGAAATTGCATCGCATGCATATACCTCGCATCATCATCATATTTACATGGATTTCTAGCCAAAACTCACATCATATACATTGATATCATAGACATTTATCATATATATAACATGTGGACATTATGATTTTCTTGAGGATTTCAGTTTTTGCTGCGATTTCTGGATTTTTGGGGAAAACCGCAAGAATTTAACAAAAGCTTAAATTTATCATTTTTAAAACAAAGTTGCGGTTTTCTCGTGAGGTATGTGTCGTCCACCATGAGTTTTCATGTTTTCTGTTGGATTTCGAGACCCGATTCGAGGAGTGGATGAACCGTCTCGGGTACATGGTGGGCCCGGTATGGTACCCCGGGGCAAGAAGATCGAGTTGTAGACGATGAGCCTGGCAGGGGAAGACTACCTACCGGTGATGTCTGGCGCGGCGGATATCCGGAGGATACCGACCGTTGTCGTGAGATTTATGATATGGGCCGATCCGGACTGACGGAGCCCGATATTGAGACAGATATGATTCCTATTTGGTGTCGATGGTTTTCAGAGGATTTCTTGATGATATTTAGCTATTATGCAGACATTCATTTTCTAAAAGTTAAGAATGCAGTAACTTTAACATTTAAAACACTTAAAGAGTTAGAAAAGATATTGCATACATGTGCATGCATACTAGAGTTATTATATCACATATGGACATACATGTTGTTCCGCATTGCGTGCATTCTTACGATTGCCTTACTAGATGTTATATTCTACTCACGCTGGCAACTCACCCCCGTTGTGCCACAGTGTCTTGCAGGTCGGACCCGTCAGTCTTGTAGCGGCGGGCTATCTTGTCATCAGTTCCTTTTGCTTAGACTCGCGACATCGCCCGTAGGTGGGTTGCGAGTATACTTTATTTCTTTTTGCTTTATCATTGTATCTAGTATTCTCCATCTACCACTTGTATTGTATATGCGACCTAGTGATGAGAATGAGAGATATGTATATTTGTGGTTTCTTTTGGATCGAGCTCACTTGAGCCGACGTGTGTTTTCTGGTATTTTGCGTTTCTTTCATGCTCTTTTCTTGATATTGTTGCGCCATGGCAGCGCCCCGGCCGTCTTACTCGAGGCCAAATTGCGGAATCAAAAATTTTCCTTACTCGGAAACCGGCGCTACCGCGGACAAAGAAACCCCGGATCGTAACCATTAACCTAATGCTAGCAATCAAGAGATAGGGTGAGAAGTATACCGAGTGATCCGAGTCCTCCGGTCTTCTCTTCATCGTCCCGATCTCCCGCGGAAAGTCTTGTCTCCATATCGTCGCCTCCTCGCCGGAAAGGGCACCACATCGCCTGCGTCTTTTACGGGCTCCCGCCTCAATACCGAGGCAACTCGAGCATGAAGCCGGCAACTCGACATGCTCAAGATGTGCTGTAGAATGTAGTGTAGAAGATGCTTGTCTCATTTGGGGTTTGTTGCCATGGTGATGGAGGAATCAAGAATAGAAAAATGGTGCTTGCATTTTTCTAGCAAGAAAATAAGATCAAGAAAGAAACTCTCAAGATGAAGCTCTCTTCTTCTTCTTCTCTCTTTCTTTTTCCTCTCATGAAAAACTTATCATCTAAAATGAGAATGGAGGAGGAGGTAATATGAAGCATGAAGGGAGGTGAGTGTAGGGTAAAGCAAGTGGTGACCACATCAAGAGACAAAGAAATATCAACCATGCTTCACACATTAATCAAACCCATACCCTCATTAATGCAAGTGATGGAGCAAAAGATAATGATGCTATCAAAATCAATCTTTGTGCAGAAAACCCCCTCCACAAAATGTTATTTGCACAATTGCAAATAACCCCCTCCATCGGAAAAGTCCGGCCGGGAAAGAACAAAGGAAAACCGGCCGGAACGGAATGCAAACTGGCAACTCCAGAAAACTGGTCCCGTAATAAATTACAGGAAAACCCCGATACTGTGCATACACACCCGCATCTGTATTCCGACCGAATACAAATGCAATGAGACAAAATCTACACTGTACTAGACTAGGACCGGCTTAAGCCAAAGCCGGCTAGTAAAATCCGTTCGATCCTGATCCGTGCAATACCGCACGTACCAGATCAAACCCTGCCATATAACTATACGGCCACTAGTACAAAACTGTCCGATCCTGATCCGTGCAATACCGCACGTATCTGATCGGACCCTGCCATATCTCCATACGGCCTCTACAGCGTTTCGCCCGAAAGCTTGAGTAACTGTAAGTGTGGTGGACTCTAAAGACTCGTCAATACTATGGCTGTGGATTTAACCACTAGCACGTCAGAGGTATTAGCCAATACGTGACGGGCCACCAGCTATTGACCAAAAGGGACGTCGATGAGCGAACTCATCCTGACACCCTACTGAGCCTGTCAGTGACAATATCCGTACAGTCCGGTCCGTTCGTCTATGAGCATCGCATGTCGGGCCTATGGGGTTGGTAAAAGTCAGACCCCCAAAAGCGGTACAACTCGTGTCGGAGTGTAGCCCAGAACGCCCTGAGATACTACTGGAATACCTACCAGTAAATCTCCTGCCTCGGCCGAGGGCTTTGCGTAATGGCTCTCCTAGACACAGCGCGACCTCACCCCCAATACCGGGAGAGACGAACCCCTGAAGATCCGCTCACTGCCTCCATGTGGCTCGGGACTGTACCCAACTAAAACCTGTTTGCACGACTCCTTTGAGCCGTGGTAGGGTAGTAATCAAAGCACAGTGGGAACTCACACGAGACAAATGACGATCCTCAGGTCGATGAACTAACCTGTACACATGTCACCAGGGAACTGCTATCTGACGTCAGGTATAAGCCCAACTAGCAGGTTCCCGGCGAGTCCTGTCCGGTGTACTCATAACCCAATGAGCACCTGTATACATCTTAGGTGAACCAACTGACACCAGTGGCTTGTGAGACCGGCCACCGCCCCTCGTCGGGGTCTCGACTGTATACACTAGTCTGCTAATGGAGTATCGATGCCCTGTCTCGAAACTCCTACGACTAGGGACCTTTTAAGGATGTGCTTATAGACTACCATCACCCACGTATATGATCGCCATCATACTGCTGGTAGTCAAGCAAGAATCCTAGGGGCTCTATCAACGTGTAATAGCGACATGTCAGGTCACCTAAAGCAGTACACGATGATAAAGATAAACCAGATAGCATACTATCATCTCGAGTAAGACTGTCCTACCGGGATAGGTCCTCCCTCAATCATTGCAATCACTTGCCTGTGATCCAATAATTGACTCTGAGGGCACTATCTCCAACAATCTCCCACTTGCACTCAAGGCTAATTATTGCGATGTCGCATACTCACAGCCCGTGTGATACCGAACACCCAACTCCTCTACTAGTCAGTCTCACAAAACTCATTTGCGAAACTATTGCGTTCGAGGAATAGCCTCAGTGAGTGGATCCGCTCAGATGTTTCTTTCTATATCTCTCTATATCTCAAGTTCGCGGAGAAAGCCATCTTCCGAAATGAGCAATACCTGTCTTAGAATGTCTGGATGTCTGATGGGACCTAGCTCATAAATGAACTCCAAATCTAAACTTCTTAGACTGTATCAACTACTGAACTTAATCAGTGTCCTGCGCCATGCCTCCCTCAGTATTGCCTTGGACCACCTGTCCAAAATACTGCCCCTCGTCAGAAGGAAAACTATAACTCTGACAACCTCCCTGTCGTCCATGTCACCTTGGAAGCCTGGAATGATAACTGTCTCCCAAAAGAGGCTGTCGTTATCATATCCCTAGAACATCCACTTATGTTCTAAGACTGCTTCCGACTGTTTCTCCAGGATTGGATCAATATCAACTTATTGCATCTCGTGCAAGAACAACATCTGGTGTGGTACTTGACATCTCATGATTGACTCAATTGCCTAAGCAAGTGATCTGCCAATCATGAGTATCCCTCTTCCCTTTAGTCTATAAGACACCTTTAGAGAGGGTGACTCCATCAACTGCAGGTGCACTACCGTGTCAGGAGTCGTCCATTCTAAATACTCATAGAATGCTGTCAAGGTACCCAGATTGGGAAACCACCCAAATCTAGATCTAAAACCATAGATCTAGTAACCAGTATGTCCGATATAATATCCAAGTCCCTTGTGGAGAAAACACTGTGTGACGACCAAAGTATAACCGATCGTAGTATAGGAAAATCACTTCCTACTACCTTCTCAACAGATCCACCCTCTATTCTGATGACGTCAAACCTATGACTGTCACATCAGAAATAGATGATCTATCTCCGCTACATCTGCTTTAGTCTATAAATAGACATAAGCCTGATGTCCACCAATGCTTCCGCTGCTCCCACTGACTACGACAACCCTCTGGCAGAGTCATATAGACGTGCACTTCCAAAGCTAGTTTAGAACGACGCTATACTCATCCTCCTGCCGGGTCTCGCAGCCTGGAACAACAGCAATGGCAAGTGTGGGTAAACAAGAACTTCCCTGTCACCGTCCTTGAGGCTATCGGAGTACCTCTCGGGTGCCTGAAGTTACCCATCGTATCTGCGGAGTGGCCAATGGAATGTCAAATCAGATTGAATCTTTAGGTTCCTTATCAAATCTTCAGTAATCGTTTGTGGTTCTGGAATTACTTCCAGTTCTACCATACTCCCACTACTTTTTTCTGAAAAAATCCATTTTTATTAAAACTGTGGCGAGTCCAGAACAATATCACTATTGATCTTCCAGATGGTAGAAAGTCAACCCTTGTCATAGCCTGGGTCAACCCACAAACAGCCATTACAGAAACGTGCCTTGAGTTATCCAGAGTCTGGTTTTAATCATAAGCCGGACAACTCCCCGTATCTTAACAATGTCAAGATATGAACTGTTCTATATCCAATATAGGAACAGAGGCACTGAATTAATTTAACCAGATTCAAATCATGCAGCTGTCTCCAGTGCATGTCAACTAAATGGAGAGAGGCCGATCAGCGTTACTCAACTTAGGAATGCTTCCAATTATGAGTAACCTGAAAGAGAAGCAAGTTCTCTATATCATTACTATCAACTGAATACCATACACAAGTATCTACATCTTCGATCTCTTTGAAGAATCCCGATACTTGCTACACCTGGTTCTCTACTCTATTCAAATACCTATAACTCCTCAAAACTTAGACCCTGTGTTTCTACGAAACACATGTCTAAGAACTAGAGAAGTTAAAAGTAAACAGAATATAGTATGAGGACCAACCCCTCTGTCCTTATGGACACTGGACAACATACAATACCCTGTATAAGTCCGCTGAGTCTAACAACTGTGTGTCGTAGGTTGAAAACTGTACTTATGGTTAAGAAGAATTACACCGCTGTTTAATGCTCCTTACCTAACCATCCACTGATATAGGTAAATGTCGTAGACATAATATCAAAAGGTATATCTCACTCTATTCAAATAGACGTACAGATATATCAATTTGAAATTGGTGCATAACAGCGGATATTCAAAACCAAATATTTGCCGACCGGCAAACAGCCCAGATGATCTCCTCAAATATCACCGATTACAACGAATCCTGATATAATGAGGATGGTCACCTAATTCCCAATAACTTACTCCCACTCAGCATCTGTAAAACCATACAGATGTGAGAATCCAACCTGGTAAATACATACCCTGGAGCAAGTGTCTAATCGGGAAATCAGTTTTCTTTTAACAGTACACAGTTGAACTGAAACATTGAAATGTTTCGATGGGGTATCCTGGTATTCCTAGTAATGCCTCTACCATTATCCAGATTCACAACTATAACCGTATAATTCTTTGCCACCTCTCCAAATCCCTTTATATGTCTTTAGTCATTACCGTCTGCACACCCCTTTAGGCCAAATGGTTTTCTTCCTTCCCTACCGTTCGGCACCAGCCTATGGTTTGGAAGAAGACTATCCAATAAGCATAAAGGGTGTACTGTCCTAATCCTAGGAGCACTCGCAAAGCGAGAGAAGGTGAAGATAAAAGACAACCGAATAAACCTTATTCCCATTTCTCCCGGACCAGAAACCATCCCCGAACTGGAACAAGTTCCTTTCGAGTTCGTATATAACCATATGATGGAGTATCCAATAAACTGTGGATCTTCGTAGTGATACGGAGTATCCTGGAGAAATACAAAGGTGATTTAGGATTGGCGAAGAAATACTTGGTTTGGTCGTGAATATCAGTCGCAGTTTACTTTGCCCTCCTACTAATCCCTTGCTTTGCCTTAACTTAATACCTTCTGTACACCGTTTAGGCTAACTGGTTTTCTTCATTCCCTACCGGTCGGCACCAGCCTATGGTTTGGAAGAAGACTATCCAATTTGCGTAATAGGTGTACTACTCCAAAACCAAGGAGTACTCGCAATGAGAGAAGGTGAAAAGAAAAGACAACTGAATAATCCTATTCGTTTTCTCCAGAACCAGAAACCATCCTCGAAGTCCTTCGAGTTCGTATATAACCATACGATGGTTTTGTCCAATGGAAGTGGACGTTCGCAGTAATGCGGGGTGTCCTGGAGAAAAGGGTAAAAGTAGGAGTGGCAATGAGGTCTGCAACTCTGACAATCCAAAAGCCTGTGTTAAGAAGGTTCGGTCAACTTGGTCACTGAGTCATAGTCTTAGGGTCCGGTCAAAGGTCGCAGCCAGAGAGAGAGAGAAAAGAAACACTCAGCGTGCACTCTAACCTAGATCAGAATGGTTATCACTTTATCTAATCAGGAAACCTCCCACTGTACCTCAAATTCTCCTCCAAACCTGAAAGAAGAATTAGTCGGGATCACCCGAGGAGTAAACCAACTCATCAGTGGGAATCGGGATCCAACTATCATCGCATGATAACTTGACGGAATCCACTCAAGTCAACACACTCCAGAAGGTATGCACATGCCTGGCAAGTTTCAGTTCTTTTAAAACTCCCGATGTGATTTTTACCCCTAGGACCCAAGTTGTTGGAGATAGTGCCCTCAGAGTCAATTATTGGATCACAGGTACGTGATTGCAATGATTGAGGGAGGACCTATCCCGGTAGGACAGTCTTACTCGAGATGATAGTATGCTATCTGGTTTACCTTTATCATCGTGTACTGTTTTAAGTGACCTGACACGCCGCTATTACACGTTGATAGAGCCCCTAGGATTCTTGCTTGACCACCAGCAGTATGAGGGCGATCATATAAGTGGGAGCTGGGGTCTATAAGCATATCCTTAAAAGGTCCCTAGTCGTGAGAGTTTCGAGACAGGGCATCGATTCTCCATAGTAGACTAGTGTATACAGTCGAGACCCCGACGAGGGGCGATGGCCGGTCTCACAAGCCACTGGTGTCAGTTGGATCACCTAAGATGTATACAGGTGCTCATTGGGTTATGAGTACACCGGACAGGACTCGCCGGGAACATGCTAGTTGGTCATATACCAGACGTCAGATGGCAGTTCCCTGGTGACATGTGTGCAGGTTAGTTCATCGACCTGGGGATCGTCATTTGTCTCGTGTGAGTTCCCACTGTACTTTGATTGCTACCCTACCACGGCTCAAAGGAGTCGTGCAAACAGGTTTTAGTTGGGTACAGTCCCGAGCCACATGGAGGCAGTGAGCGTATCTTCAGGGGTTCGTCTCTCCCGGTATTGGGGGTGAGGTCGTGCTGTGTCTAGGAGAGCCATTACACGAAGCCCTCGGCCGAGGCAAGGAGATTTACTGGTAGGTATTCCAGTAGTATCTCAGGGTGTTCTGGGCTACACTCCGACACGACTTGTACCGCTTTTGGGGGTCTGACTTTTACCAACCCCCTAGGCCCGCCATGCGATACTCATAGACGAACGGACCGGACTGTACGGATATTGTCACTGACAGGCTCAGTAGGGTTGTCAGGCTGAGTTCGCTCACAGACATCCCTTTTAGTCAGTACCTGGTAGCTCGTTACGTATTGGCTTATACCTCTGACGTGCTAGTGGTTAAATCCACAACCAAGGTGTTGACGAGTCTTTAGAGTCCCCCACATTCAGTTACTCAAGCTTTCGGGCGAAAGGTTGTAGAGGCCGTATGGAGATATGGCAGGGTCCGATCAGATACGTGCGGTATTGCACGGATCAGGATCGGACAGTTTGTACTATAGGCCGTATGGATATATGGCAGGGTTCGATCAGATACGTGCGGTATTGCACGGATCAGGATCGAACAGATATTACTAGCCGGCTTTGGTTTAAGCCGGATCCTAGTATAGTACAGTGTAGACTTTGTCTCATTGCATTTGTATTTCGGTCGGAATACAAATGCGGGTGTGTATGCACAGTATCGGGGTTTTCCTGTAATTTATTACGGGACCAATTTTCTGGAGTTGCCAGTTTGCCTTCCGTTTCGGCTGATTTCCATTGTTCCGTTCATTGGCCGAAGTTTGGTGGAGGAGGGCTTATTTGCATTGTTGCAAATAGGCATTTGTGGAGGGGGTCTTTTACATATTGCCATGTCATGATCACTTGACTTTTTGACTTCATCATGGTTGCTCCATACCTTGACCTTTTGACTTGACTTCTTGTCATGATGGCATGACTTTTGTAGACATGATTGTTGATGATGAGAGATGGTTGTTGGTTGAGTGAGGGTTTGATTTTGTGATAATTCCTTTTGCTTGATAGCCTTCTCTCTCTCTCCATTGTATCATGAGAATGGCTCCCATTATCTTTTGCTACTCTCTCATTCTCTCCTCTCCTTGAGCATGGCCGGCCACTTCCCTATAGGGGCTGTCCAAGTTTTTGGGGTGTGGGGTTTTTTGTTCATTTCATGTTCCCAAAATCCCCAAAGTTCCTTCACATTGTTCTTGTATCATCCCTCCACCAAAAAGGCAATTCCGATAACCCCAAATGAGACTTGCTCACTACATTCTACAGCAAATCTTAGGCACGTCGAGTAGCCGGCTTCGTGCCCGAGTTGCCTCGGCATTGAGGTGGGAGCCCGTAAAAGAAGTAGGCGATGTGGTGCACTTCCGGCGACGAGGAGGAGATGGGACATTCCACATGAGATCGGGACGATGACGAGAAGACCGGAGGACTTGGATCGTCGGTATATCTCTATTTCCTTTCTTGTTGATAGCTAGGACTAGTTAGTGGTTCGATCCGGGTATTAGTGCGCGGCGGTTTGCCAGTTCAAGAAAAATTAAAGTTTATCACCGCTTCCGCTTTTGGCCGTCGGATTGACGGCCGGGGCGCCGCCGTGCACTTACAGTGGTATCAGAGCCTCGCCATTAACTTAGTCTAGCTTGGTGTAATGTGTTTTTCTGTTTCGATCGATTGAATGTTCCAAAACTACATTTTTGTTAGCATCAGTTTCTGTTGAAATTTTTTGGTCTCGAAAAATTTTTCAGGTTGTAAAATATTGATGTACTGAAAAATCTAAGAGCTCTGTAAAAATTCGATGAAGTGATTCCACTGTGGGAGCGCGGAACCGCCGCACAAACCCCCTTTTCGCCGCTGTTCCGCCGCGCACTGTGGAGATCACTGCACCAAATTTCTACAGTGTCTTTGTGGGCTTAAAATTGGGGTTTTGGAACATTAATATTGGGCCCAGAATTTCTTGATGTGCTACAGTAGTACTTGGGGGCCCACTTGTTAAAATTTGATTGATCGGATATTTTAAACACATTATTTCACAGTATTTACATTATATCTGCGACCGTGAATGTCACTCGATCGGTAAATCCGGTCTAACTGCTATAGCCCGGTTGGACGGATTTGCGAACGTGATTTTCACGTTGATGTTCTATGTATTTGCTGTGATGTTGCGGATCGGTCGTGCGGATAGCCTGGATGCAATGCTAGTACAGTTGTGGTTGTATTATGTACATTTGATATTGCGGGGCGAGCGTCCGACCTGTAGACTGCCGTCACTGCCTGTTTGTATTATTATTTTGGGGCACGACCTGGTTGCGGTCGATGTACCCGGTGTATGTATATTTTACTTTCTGTACTAGGATTGCCCCGCGGAGGGGTGCACGGATAGCCGGATTCTAGAGGGCAACAAGCCCGCATCGCATGGCATTGAGACGGAGGGGGCTTCACTCTAGGATTGGCGGGATATTCGCCGCACTCGTAGGGGGTACAGGTTGACCCAGGAGGGGTGCCCAAGTTACCGGATTCCGTGAAGTGCTGGGTGGTCCATTCACGGCGCTGAAGGGGGCTGCCTCGCTTCAGGTTTTGGCGGGTGACTTGCCGCGCCCGTAGGGGTCTAGGTTTTCATTGCACAGGCTATCCACACGACCAGGGGAACGTCGGGTTTCAGCGGCTCTGTGAAACCCGGGGATCCCAGATATCTGTATTGTTTCTGTGATGCTGTTCATTCTCTGTGATGTTGCATTTTATTCACGCCTTGAGCGAAATATAATATATTGGTATATATATTAGTAGATGTTGTATATGTTTTGCATCCGCGCTAGTCCAGTCCCCGCTCTGTCGTTAGTTAGCTAACCTAACGGGTAATGACGGGACCCAGTGGCGAATGCGGATGGCATATACGTACATCAGTATATTTTCGTTCTTTGTGGTGTGATCAATTGATGGGACTGCATTGATTCGGATCAATGCAAGTTAAAAACAAACCTAATCTGATGTTGTTGGAACATTTTTCAAAAAGCTGTTATTGCAAGGACGTTCACTTTTGTTTTGCATCGTGGTATTCAGTTAGAATATCCTGCTCCTCAGTCGACGAGGCAAGGGCCGAGATCCCTTCACCGGGAGTGACCCCTTGGACAAAAAGTTTGCGTCAGGGCATTAACTTCACTATAGCCGACTACTTTTGCTTTGCACCGTGGTATTCAGTTAGAATATCCTGCACCCCATTCTACGGGGAAAGAGCCGAGATCCCTTCACCGGGAGTGACCTCTTTAGCGAAGGTTTTCGTCACTATATTTTTAAAAGCTATCCGTTCCTTCAACAATATCAAGTTCATTACGTTAAAGGTTTTCGCCAGAAACCATTCGTAGCCCTCCGTCATTTCAGTTAAATATTCGGTAGTATTCAAGCTATGTATTTTGACCTCACGCCAAGGCATAGTGTTTGGTAGCTACCGGGTATTTATCTGTTGCATAGATAGATGCGTTGGTTTGGGACAGTCGTACTACTATTTTGGCCTACGTCAAGGGTATGTACGGGTGGGTTCAAATTAACCTGGATAATGACGGGCAGAACTTGACATGTGACTTATGATATTTTGACCTCACGCCAAGGTCATAAGAGCATGGGGCAGAAATCACATCGGGAGTTTCAAAAGAACTGAAACTTGCCAGATATGCGCATACCTTCTGGAGTGTGATACCATGAGCGGATTCCGTCACGTTGTCATGCGATGATAGTTGGATCCCGATTCCCACTGATGAGTTAGTTTACTCCTCGGGTGACTCCGACTAATTCTTCTTTTAGGTTTGGAGGAGAATTTGAGGTACAGTGGGAGGTTTCCAGATTAGATAAATTGGTAACCATTCTGATCTAGGATAGAGTGCACGCTGAGTGTTTCTTTTCTCTCTCTCTTTGGCAGCGACCATTGACCCGACCCTAAGACTATGACTCAGTGACCAAGTTGACCGAACCTTCTTAAACACTGGCTTTTGGATTGTCAGAGTTGCAGACCTCATTGCCACTCCTACTTTTACCCTTTTCTCCAGGACACCCCGTTTTACTACGAACGTCCACTTCCATTGGACAAAACCATCGTATGGTTAGATACGAACTCGAAAGAATTTATTCGAGGATGGTTTCCGGTTCTGGAGAAAACGGATAGGATTATTCAGTTGTCTTTTCCTTTTACCTTCTCTCAAGTTGTGAGTACTCCTTGGTTTAGGGGATAGTACACCTATTACGCAAATTGGATAGTCTTCTTCCAAACCTTAGGCTGGTGCCGACCGGTGGGGAATGAAGAAAACCAATTAGCCTAACGATGGTGTACAGAAGGTATTAAGTTAAGACAAATCAAGGGATTAGTAAGAGGGCAAAGTAAATTGCAACAGATATTCACGACCAAACCAAGTATTCCTTCGCCAATCCTAAAATCACCTTTGTATTTCTCCAGGACACTCCGTATCACTACGAAGATCCACAGTTTATTGGATACTCCATCGTATGGTTATATACGAACTCGAAAGGAACTTGTTCCAGTTCGGGGATGGATTCTGGTTCAGGAGAAATAGGAATAAGATTTATTCAGGTGTCTTTTATCTTCACCTTCTCTCGCACTGCGAGTGCTCCTAGGATTAGGACAGTACACCCATTATGTTTATTGGATAGTCTTCTTCCAAACCATAGGCTGGTGCCGAACGGTAGGGAAGGAAGAAAACCATTTGGCCTAAAGGGGTGTGCAGAAGGTAAAGACTAAAGACATAAGAAGGGATTTGGAGAGGTGGCAAAGAAATACACGGTTACAGTTGTGAATCTGGATAATGGAAGAGGCATTACTAGGAATACCCGGATACCCCATCGAAACATTTCAATGTTTCAGTTTCACTGTGTACTGTTAAAGGAAAACTGATTTCCCAATTAGTCCTTACTCCAGGGTATGTATTTACCATGTACGATTCTCATATCTGTATGGTTTTACAGATGATGAGTGGGAGTAAGTTATTGGGAATTAGGTGATCATCCTCATTATATCGGGATTCGTTGTAATTGGGGATATTTGAGAAAATCACCTGGGCTGTTTGCCGGTCGGCAAATATTTGGTTTTGAATATCCGCTGTTATGCACCAATTTCAAATTGATTTATCTGTACGTCTATTTTCATAGAGTGAGATATACCTTTTTTGAAATTATGTCGATGACATTTACCTATATCAGTGGATGGTTAGGTAAGGAGCATTAAACAACGGTGTAATTCTTCTTAACCATAAGTACAGTTTTCAACCTACGACACACAGTGAATGAGTTATCAGACTCAAGGGACTTATACAGAGTATTGTATGTTGTCCAGGGTCCATCAGGACAGAGGGGTTGGTCCTCGTACTATATTCGGTTTACTTATGACTTCTCTAGTTTTTAGACAGGTGTTTCGTGGAAACACAGGATCTGAATTTTAAGAAGTTATAGGTATTTGAATAGAGTAGAGAACCAAGTATAGCAAGTATCGGGATTCTTCAAAGTGATCGAAGATGTAGATACTTGTATATGGTATTCAGTTGATAGTAGTGATTAAGAGAAATTGCTTCTCTTTCAGGTTACTCATAATTGGAAGCATTCCTAAGTTGAGTAACGCTGATCGGCCTCCTTCCATTTAGTTGACATGCACTGGAGACAGCTGCATGATTTGAATCTGGTTCAATTAAATCAGTGCCTCTGGTTCTATATTGGATATAGAACAGTTCATATCTTAACGATGTTAAGGTACGGGGAGTTGTCCGGTTTATGATTAAAACCAGACACGGGACAACTCAAGGCACGTTTCTGTAATGGCTGTTTGTGGGTTGACCCAGGCTATGACGAGGGTTGACTTTCTACCATCTGGATGAACAATAGCGATATTGTTCTAAACTCGCCACAGTTTTATTAAAAATGGATTTTTTTAGAAAACAGTAGTGGGAGTATGGTAGAACTGGAAGTGATTCCAGAACCACAAACGATTACTGAAGATTTGATAAGGAACCTAAAGATTCAATCTGGATTGACATTCCATTGGCCACTCCGCAGATAAGGTGGGTAACTTCAGCCACCCGAGAGGTACTACGGTAGCCTCAAGGACGGTGACAGGGAAGTTCTTGTTTACCCACACTTACCATTGCTGTTGTTTCAGGCTGCGAGACCCGGCGGGAGGATGAGTATAGCGTCGTTCTAAACTAGTTTTAGAAGTGTACGTCTATATGACTCTGCCAGAGGGTTGTCGTAGTCAGTGGGAGCAGCGGAAGCATTGGTGGACAGGTAGCTTATGTCTATTTATAGACTAAAGCAGATGTAGCGGATATAGATCATCTATTTCTGACGTGACAGTCATGGGTTTGACTTCATCAGAAAAGGGGATGGATCTGTTGAGAAGGTAGTAGGGTGTGATATCCTGGTATTTGGATGACATACACAGAGTAGGAAAAGAAACTCCTATACTACAATCGGTTATACTTTGGTCGTCACACAGTGGTTTCTCCACATGGGACTTGGACATTATATCAGACATTCTGGTTACTAGATCTATGACTTTAGATCTAGATTTGGGTAGTCTCCCAATCTGGGTACTTAGACAGCATTCTAAGGGTATTTAGAATGGACGACTCCATGCACGGTAGTGTACCTGCAGAAGATGGAGTCACCCTCTCTAAAGGTGTCTTATAGACTAAAGGGGAGAGGGATGTGCATGATTGGCAGATCACTTGCTCAGGCGATTGAGTCAATCA
This sequence comes from Agapanthus africanus, assembly GCA_030015575.1. Taxonomy (NCBI): domain Eukaryota; kingdom Viridiplantae; phylum Streptophyta; class Magnoliopsida; order Asparagales; family Amaryllidaceae; genus Agapanthus; species Agapanthus africanus. Next base: position 451,923,723 of record CM057342.1, on the reverse strand, counting down.
TGAGATGTCAAGTACCACACCAGATGTTGTTCTTGCACTAGATGCAATAAGTTGATATTGATCCAATCCTGGAGAAACAGTCGGAAGCAGTTTTAGAACATAAGTGTATGTTCTAGGGATATGATAACGACAGCCTCATTCGGGAGACAGTTATCATTCCAGGCTTCCAAGGTGACCCGGACGAAAAGCAGGTTGTCAGAGTTATAGTTATTCCTTCTGACGAGGGGCAGTATTTTGGACAGGTGGTCCAAGGAAATACTGAGGGTGGCATGGCACAGGATACTGATTAAGTTCAGTTGACGATACAGTCTAAGGAGTTTGGATTTGGAGTTCATTTATGAGCTATGTCCCATCAGACATCCAGACACATCCTAAGACAGGTATTGCTCATTTCGGGAGATGGGTTTCTCCGCGAACTTGAGATATAGAGAGACATGGAAAGAGACAACAAAGCGGATCCACTCACTGAGGCTATTCCTCGAACGCAATAGTTTCGCAAACGAGCTTTGTGAGACTGACTAGTAGAGGAGTTGGGTGTTCGGTATCACACGGGCTGTGAGTATGCGACATCGCAATAATTAGCCTTGAGTGCAAGTGGGAGATTGTTGGAGATAGTTCCCTCAGAGTCAATTATTGGATCACAGGTACGTGATTGCAATGATTGAGGGAGGACCTATCCCGGTAGGACAGTCTTACTCGAGATGATAGTATGCTATCTGGTTTACCTTTATCATCGTGTACTGTTTTAAGTGACCTGACACGCCGCTATTACACGTTGATAGAGCCCCTAGGATTCTTGCTTGACCACCAGCAGTATGAGGGCGATCATATAAGTGGGAGCTGGGGTCTATAAGCATATCCTTAAAAGGTCCCTAGTCGTGAGAGTTTCGAGACAGGGCATCGATTCTCCATAGTAGACTAGTGTATACAGTCGAGACCCCGACGAGGGGCGATGGCCGGTCTCACAAGCCACTGGTGTCAGTTGGATCACCTAAGATGTATACAGGTGCTCATTGGGTTATGAGTACACCGGACAGGACTCGCCGGGAACATGCTAGTTGGTCATATACCAGACGTCGGATGGCAGTTCCCTGGTGACATGTGTGCAGGTTAGTTCATCGACCTGGGGATCGTCATTTGTCTCGTGTGAGTTCCCACTGTACTTTGATTGCTACCCTACCACGGATCAAAGGAGTCGTGCAAACAGGTTTTAGTTGGGTACAGTCCCGAGCCACATAGAGGCAGTGAGCGTATCTTCAGGGGTTCGTCTCTCCCGGTATTGGGGGTGAGGTCGTGCTGTGTCTAGGAGAGCCATTACATGAAGCCCTCGGCCGAGGCAAGGAGATTTACTGGTAGGTATTCCAGTAGTATCTCAGGGTGTTCTGGGCTACACTCCGACACGACTTGTACCGCTTTTGGGGGTCTGACTTTTACCAACCCCCTAGGCCCGCCATGCGATACTCATAGACGAACGGACCGGACTGTACGGATATTGTCACTGACAGGCTCAGTAGGGTTGTCAGGCTGAGTTCGCTCACAGACATCCCTTTTAGTCAGTACCTGGTAGCTCGTTACGTATTGGCTTATACCTCTGACGTGCTAGTGGTTAAATCCACAACCAAGGTGTTGACGAGTCTTCAGAGTCCCCCACATTCAGTTACTCAAGCTTTCGGGCGAAAGGTTGTAGAGGCCGTATGGAGATATGGCAGGGTCCGATCAGATACGTGCGGTATTGCACGGATCAGGATCGGACAGTTTGTACTATAGGCCGTATGGATATATGGCAGGGTTCGATCAGATACGTGCGGTATTGCACGGATCAGGATCGAACAGATATTACTAGCCGGCTTTGGTTTAAGCTGGATCCTAGTATAGTACAGTGTAGACTTTGTCTCATTGCATTTGTATTTCGGTCGGAATACAAATGCGGGTGTGTATGCACAGTATCGGGGTTTTCCTGTAATTTATTACGGGACCAGTTTTCTGGAGTTGCCAGTTTGCTTTCCGTTTCGGCTGATTTCCATTGTTCCGTTCATTGGCCGAAGTTTGGTGGAGGAGGGCTTATTTGCATTGTTGCAAATAGGCATTTGTGGAGGGGGTCTTTTACATATTGCCATGTCATGATCACTTGACTTTTTGACTTCATCATGGTTGCTCCATACCTTGACCTTTTGACTTGACTTCTTGTCATGATGGCATGACTTTTATAGACATGATTGTTGATGATGAGAGATGGTTGTTGGTTGAGTGAGGGTTTGATTTTGTGATAATTCCTTTTGCTTGATAGCCTTCTCTCTCTCTCCATTGTATCATGAGAATGGCTCCCATTATCTTTTGCTACTCTCTCATTCTCTCCTCTCCTTGAGCATGGCCGGCCACTTCCCTATAGGGGCTGTCCAAGTTTTTGGGGTGTGGGGTTTTTTGTTCATTTCATGTTCCCAAAATCCCCAAAGTTCCTCCACATTGTTCTTGTATCATCCCTCCACCAAAAAGGCAATTCCGATAACCCCAAATGAGACTTGCTCACTACATTCTACAGCAAATCTTAGGCACGTCGAGTAGCCGGCTTCGTGTCCGAGTTGCCTCGGCATTGAGGTGGGAGCCCGTAAAAGAAGTAGGCGATGTGGTGCACTTCCGGCGACGAGGAGGAGATGGGACATTCCACATGAGATCGGGACGATGACGAGAAGACCGGAGGACTTGGATCGTCGGTATATCTCTATTCCCTTTCTTGTTGATAGCTAGGACTAGTTAGTGGTTCGATCCGGGTATTAGTGCGCGGCGGTTTGCCAGTTCAAGAAAAATTAAAGTTTATCACCGCTTCCGCTTTTGGCCGTCGGATTGACGGCCGGGGCGCCGCCGTGCACTTACACAAGTGACCTTGACTGAGCCAACATATCAAAGGATCCTAGTCAAGTTCAACCCGTCATTATCTTGATTGCATTAGACCCACCCGCACGAGTCCTTGACTGAGCCAAAATGACCGTACGACTGTCCTAACCAATCACATATCGATGCAACAGAAAAGCACTACATAGCTACCGAACACTACGCCTCGGCTAAGCACGACATACGCAGCACGAATACTAAGTAATACTAATCTGAAATGACGGAGGGCTACGACTGGTTTTTGGCGAAAAACCTTTAACGTAATGAACTTGATATTGTTGAAGGAACTGCATAGCCTTTTATAAAAATATAGTGACGAAAACCTTTACTAAAGAGGTCACTCCCGGTGAAGGGATCTCGGCTCTTTCCCCGTAGAATGAGGTGCAGGATATTCCAACTGAATACCACGATGCAAAGCAAAAGTAATCGGCTATAGTGCAGTTAATGCCCTGACGCAAACTTCTGTCCAAGGGGTCACTCCCGGTGAAGGGATCTCGGCCCTTGCCTCGTCGACTGAGGAGCAGGATATTCCAAATGAATACCACGATGCAAAACAAAAGTGAACGTCCTTGCAATAACAGCTTTTTGAAAAGTGTTCCAACAACATCAGAATAGGTTTGTTTAACTTGCATTGATCCGAATCAACGCAGTCCCATCAAATAATCACACCACAAAGAACGAAAATATACTGACGTACGTATATGCCATCCGCATTCGCCACTGGATCCCGTCATCACCCGTTAGGTTAGCTAACTAACGGGAGAGCGGGGACTGGACTAGCGCGGATGAAAAACATATACAACATCTACTAATATATATACCAATATATTATATTTCGCTCAAGGCGTGAATAAAATGCAACATCACAGAAATGTACAGCATCACAGAACAATACAGATATCTGGAAGCCTCGGGTTTCACAGAGCCGCTGCTGAAACCCGACGTTCCCCTGGTCGTGTGGATAGCCTGTGCAAAGAAATCCTAGACCCCTACGGGCGCGGCAAGTCACCCGCCAAAACCTGAAGCGAGGCAGCCCCCTTCAGCTCCGTGAATGGACCACCCAGCATTTCATGGAATTCGGTAACTTGGGCACCCCTCCTGGGTCAACCTGTACCCCCTACGAGTGCGGCGAATAGCCCGCCAATCCCAGAGTGAAGCCCCCTCCGTCTCAATGCCATGAGATGCGGGCTTGTTGCCCTCCAGAACCCGGCTATCCGTGCACCCCTCCGCGGGGTAATCCTAGTACAGAAAGTAAAATATACATACACCGGGTACATCGACCGCAACCAGGCCGTGCCCCAAAAGAATAATACAATCAGGCAGTGACGGCAGTCCACATGTCGGACGCTCGCCCCGCAAAATCAAATGTACATAATACAACATCACTGTACTAGCATTGCATCCAGGCTATCCCCCACGACCGATCCGCAACATCACAGCATAAACATAGAACATCAACGTGAAAATCACGTTCGCAAATCCGTCTAACCGGGCTATAGCAGTTAGACCGGATTTACCGATCGAGTGACATTCACGGTCGCAGATATAATGTAAATACTGTGAAATAATGTGTTTAAAATATCCGATCGATCAAACAATTAACAAGTGGGCCCCCACCCAATACTGTAGTACTCACAGAAAACCTGGGCCCAATTTTAATATTCCAAAAATCACATTTTCAACTCAGGAACATTCTGCAAAATTTTGGGAGCATGAACAGTTACCAACGCGGCGGAAGCGCGGCCAAAGCAGGGGTTTGGCCGCCCTTCCACGGCGGTATGGTGAGTTCATGGTACCAGATTTTTACAGTATGCTTAGAATTCCCTGCACATCACTCTGAGACCACCTGAAAAATTTTTCGAGCCCGGAAAAAATCGACAGAAAACTGATGTACACAAAATGTGGTTTTTGGGATTTTGTTCGATCGGAAATGTAAAACACACTAGAACAAGCTAGGAAAGGTTAATGGCGTGGCTCTGATACCATGTTGCGCCACGGCAGCGCCCCGGCCGTCTTACTCGAGGCCAAATTACGGAATCAAAAATTTTCCTTACTCGGAAACCGGCGCTACCGCGGACAAAGAAAACCCGGATCGTAACCATTAACCTAATGCTAGCAATCAAGAGATAGGGTGAGAAGTATACCGAGTGATCCGAGTCCTCCGGTCTTCTCTTCATCGTCCCGATCTCCCGCGGAAAGTCTTGTCTCCATATCGTCGCCTCCTCGCCGGAAAGGGCACCACATTGCTTGCGTCTTTTACGGGCTCCCGCCTCAATACCGAGGCAACTCGAGCATGAAGCCGGCAACTCGACATGCTCAAGATGTGCTGTAGAATGTAGTGTAGAAGATGCTTGTCTCATTTGGGGTTTGTTGCCATGGTGATGGAGGAATCAAGAATAGAAAAATGGTGCTTGCATTTTTCTAGCAAGAAAATAAGATCAAGAAAGAAACTCTCAAGATGAAGCTCTCTTCTTCTTCTTCTCTCTTTCTTTTTCCTCTCATGAAAAACTTATCATCTAAAATGAGAATGGAGGAGGAGGTAATATGAAGCATGAAGGGAGGTGAGTGTAGGGTAAAGCAAGTGGTGACCACATCAAGAGACAAAGAAACATCAACCATGCTTCACACATTAATCAAACCCATACCCTCATTAATGCAAGTGATGGAGCAAAAGATAATGATGCTATCAAAATCAATCTTTGTGCAGAAAACCCCCTCCACAAAATGTTATTTGCACAATTGCAAATAACCCCCTCCATCGGAAAAGTCCGGCCGGGAAAGAACAAAGGAAAACCGGCCGGAACGGAATGCAAACTGGCAACTCCAGAAAACTGGTCCCGTAATAAATTACAGGAAAACCCCGATACTGTGCATACACACCCGCATCTGTATTCCGACCGGATACAAATGCAATGAGATAAAATCTACACTGTACTAGACTAGGACCGGCTTAAGCCAAAGCCGGCTAGTAAAATCCGTTCGATCCTGATCCGTGCAATACCGCACGTACCAGATCAAACCCTGCCATATAACTATACGGCCACTAGTACAAAACTGTCCGATCCTGATCCGTGCAATACCGCACGTATCTGATCGGACCCTGCCATATCTCCATACGGCCTCTACAGCGTTTCGCCCGAAAGCTTGAGTAACTGTAAGTGTGGTGGACTCTAAAGACTCGTCAATACTATGGCTGTGGATTTAACCACTAGCACGTCAGAGGTATTAGCCAATACGTGACGGGCCACCAGCTATTGACCAAAAGGGACGTCGATGAGCGAACTCATCCTGACACCCTACTGAGCCTGTCAGTGACAATATCCGTACAGTCCGGTCCGTTCGTCTATGAGCATCGCATGTCGGGCGTAGGGGGTTGGTAAAAGTCAGACCCCCAAAAGCGGTATAAGTCGTGTCGGAGTGTAGCCCAGAACGCCCTGAGATACTACTGGAATACCTACCAGTAAATCTCCTGCCTCGGCCGAGGGCTTTGCGTAATGGCTCTCCTAGACACAGCGCGACCTCACCCCCAATACCGGGAGAGACGAACCCCTGAAGATCCGCTCACTGCCTCCATGTGGCTCGGGACTGTACCCAACTAAAACCTGTTTGCACGACTCCTTTGAGCCGTGGTAGGGTAGTAATCAAAGCACAGTGGGAACTCACACGAGACAAATGACGATCCTCAGGTCGATGAACTAACCTGTACACATGTCACCAGGGAACTGCTATCTGACGTCAGGTATAAGCCCAACTAGCAGGTTCCCGGCGAGTCCTGTCCGGTGTACTCATAACCCAATGAGCACCTGTATACATCTTAGGTGAACCAACTGACACCAGTGGCTTGTGAGACCGGCCACCGCCCCTCGTCGGGGTCTCGACTGTATACACTAGTCTACTAATGGAGTATCGATGCCCTGTCTCGAAACTCCTACGACTAGGGACCTTTTAAGGATGTGCTTATAGACTACCATCTCCCACGTATATGATCGCCATCATACTGCTGGTAGTCAAGCAAGAATCCTAGGGGCTCTATCAACGTGTAATAGCGACATGTCAGGTCACCTAAAGCAGTACACGATGATAAAGATAAACCAGATAGCATACTATCATCTCGAGTAAGACTGTCCTACCGGGATAGGTCCTCCCTCAATCATTGCAATCACGTGCCTGTGATCCAATAATTGACTCTGAGGGCACTATCTCCAACAGATATTGCTATTATATTGCATGTGGTTGTGATCCGCCTTGGGCGAAGAGCTAGCTCCCGCTTGGGGATGCCATTTTATGATTACAGGTTTATTATCTTGTTGTACCCATTTTGGGGGATAGAAAATACAGGGGAGACTCTGCCGAAATTTTCGGAAATTTTTGATGCTTCTTTTTAAAGGGATTTTATGCAACTTGAATGATTTAAAAACCACTTTTATTAAAGGTTTTCCTTCACTCTCTTTTGATTTTGGTTTAGATTCTTCTGGGCTTTGGCTGACTTAGGTTACGATACGCCTTTAGACGTCTCGTAATCTAAGTGCAAGTCGCGTTCCGTACTTTCGGGTCGTGACAAAGTTGGTATCAGAGCGTAGGTTTTACCTTTCTGAGTGTAGGACGACCTTGGTAGATGGAGTAGGTGACTTAAGCAGAGTGGCGTAGCGTGGGTATGATCCGCGGCATACTTACGATACGATACTCCGCCTAAGTGACCTTAGGACATAATTGCTTGTATTTCCTTTCTTGATTCCTTGCATTCCTTGATTCAATTGCAATGATCTTATCAGTCATGTTTCTTATTCCAGCTTCGATGCCGCCAAAGACTACGAGAGTGTAAGTGCACGGCGGCGCCCCGGCCGTCAATCCGACGGCCAAACGCGGAAACGGTGATAAACTTTAATTTTTGCGGACTTAGCAAACCGGTACCACCGCGCACTAAAACCCCGGATCGTGCCATTAAACTAGTCTAAGCTAACAAGAGGACGGGTTAGAGATATACCGAATGATCCGAGTCCTCCGGTCTTCATCTCCACTCCGATCTCCTCGCGGGATCTCCGTCCGTCTCCTCCTCGTCGGAAAGGGCACCACGAAGCCGGGTACTTTTACGGGCTCCCACCTCAATACCGAGGCAACTCGGGCGCGAAGTAGGCTGGCCGACGCGTCCAAGATTTGCTTTAGAATGTGTAGGGTTGAAGCTATGTCTCATTTGGGTTTGTTGCCATTTGAAGATGATGGAGGAAACAAGATAAGAAAAATGGTGCTTGCATTTTTCTTAACATGAAAAATGAGATCAAGAATGCTACTCTCTCAAAGATGAAGCTCTCTTCTTCTTCTCTTTTTCTTCTCTCTTTTCTCATGAAAAACATTCATCCTTAGAAAATGGTGGTGGAAAGATTATGAAGCATGAAGGGAGGTGATGGTAGGAGCATAAGTGGTGACCACATCCAAAACATAATCATAACCATCTCACATCAAACTCTAATCACATCTAATCCTTTCTTATCAACAAAAAGCAAGTGAAGAGAATGGAATCAAAAAGATGCTATCATAATAAATCATCTTGCAAATAAATCCTCCACAATGTGTTATTTGCAAACTTGCAAATAACACCCTCCATCGGAAAAGTCCGGCCGGGAAAGAACAAAGGAAAACCGGCCGGAACGGAATGCAAACTGGCAACTCCAGAAAACTGGTCCCGTAATAAATTACAGGAAAACCCCATACTGTGCATACACACCCGCATCTGTATTCCGTCCGGATACAAATGCAATGAGACAAAATCTACACTGTACTAAACTAGGATCCGGCTTAAACTAAAGCCGGCTAGTAATATCCGACCGATCCTGATCCGTGCAATACCGCACGTATCTGATCGAACCCTGCCATATACCCATGCGGCCATTAGTACAAACCGTCCGATCCTGATCTGTGCAATACCGCACGTATCTGATCGGACCCTGCCATATCTCCATACGGCCTCTACAGCGTTTCGCCCGAAAGCTTGAGTAACTGAAAGTGTGGTGGACTCTAAAGACTCGTCAATACTATGGCTGTGGATTTAACCACCAGCACGTCAGAGGTATAAGCCAATACGTGACGGGCCACCAGCTATTGACCAAAAGGGACGTCGATGAGCGAACTCATCCTGACACCCTACTGAGCCTGTCAGTGACAATATCCGTACAGTCCGGTCCGTTCGTCTATGAGCATCGCATGTCGGGCCTAGGGGGTTGGTAAAAGTCAGACCCCCAAAAGCGGTACAAGTCGTGTCGGAGTGTAGCCCAAAACACCCTGAGATACTACTGGAATACCTACCAGTAAATCTCCTGCCTTGGCCAAGGACTTCGTGTAATGGCTATCCTAGACACAGCGCGACCTCACCCCCAATACCGGGAGAGACGAACCCCTGAAGATCCGCTCACTGTCTCCATGTGGCTCGGGACTGTACCCAACTAAAACCTGTTTGCACGACTCCTTTGAGCCGTGGTAGGGTAGTAATCAAAGTACAGTGGGAACTCACACGAGACAAATGACGATCCCCAGGTCGATGAACTAACCTGTACACATGTCACCTGGGAACTGCTATCTGACATGAGGTATAAGACCAACTAGCATGTTCCCGGCGAGTCCTGTCCGGTGTACTCATAACCCAATGAGCACCTGTATACATCTTAGGTGAACCTACTGACACCAGTGGCTTGTGAGACCGGACACCGCCCCTCGTCGGGGTCTCGACTGTATACACTAGTCTACTCTGGAGAATCGATGCCCTGTCTCGAAACTCCCACGACTAGGGACCTTTTAAGGATGTGCTTATAGACTCCAGCTCTCACTTATATGATCGCCCTCATACTGCTGGCAGTCAAGCAAGAATCCTAGGGGCTCTATCAACGTGCAATAGCGACACGTCAGGTCACCTAAAGCAGTACACGATGATAAAGGTAAACCAGATAGCATACTATCATCTCGAGTAAGACTGTCCTACCGGGATAGGTCCTCCCTCAATCATTGCAATCACGTGCCTGTGATCCAATAATTGACTCTGAGGGCACTATCTCCAACAGAGAGCTCAGCGGGCTGCCGCTAGGGATGAGATTCGGGCGGGCCCATCTGAGGCGAGGATCGAGCGGGATGATACGCCTGTCCCTCAGGGTCATACTGATCCGCCTTATCCTGACCGTATTGCCAGACTAGAGGCCGGCATGCAAGAGTTGCGGCAGATGATGAGATCTTTAGTTGAGTCCAGCCGGGCACAGAGATCCGAGGACGTTCCTTCCACCGCACAGACCACGATCGTACCTGCTGCACAGATGGTCACTCCTGCTGCTACTACGGAGACTATCCCTGTTTCACTACAGGAGTTCATGAGATTGAGACCTCCAGCTTTTACCGGTACAGATGCGACAGAGGACCCACAGGCATTTCTTGATAGGATGGCTCGGATTTGCCGTTCGTTGAGGTGTTCTGATGATTGATTGGTGGAGTTTGCGAGTTTTCGTCTGGAGGGTCTTGCCCAGACATGGTACGACTCAGTAGAGAGAGGCCGAGCTGCAGGTCTACCTTCTATGACCTGGGATGAGTTTACATCTGCATTTCTTGCCCGTTTTCTTCCGGAGAGTGTCCGAGATGCTCGAGCCCGTAGTTTTGAGTCTTTGCGCAAGACTCCTGGGATGACAGTGTCGGAGTATGATATACAGTTTACCCAGTTGTCTCGATATGCTCCGTACCTAGTCGACACAGAAGAGAAGAGAATAAAGAGGTTTGTACGAGGGCTTGATACACAGCTATTCCTTGCCATCGGCACCCAGCACTTTGATACATACGCAGCCGCGATGGATGCAGCCTTACTTTTGGAGGAGCGTATTTCTGAGACTCCGGTCGTTTCTAGGCCGAAGAGGATCCGTACTGATACGCCAGCTCAGCGGCAGATGGGTAGACACCGTGATAGATTATTTCCGGGAGATGGTGGAGGCAGAGGATTGAGACGAGGTCAGTTATTTGGTTCATATCCACAGACCCAGCAGTCGTCTCCAGGATGTTTTCGGTGTGGGAGTCAGTACCACCGTGTCAGAGACTGTACCATGGGACGCCAGGGCGCGGCGACAGTCCCGCATGTGACTTTACCACCCTCACCACCTTCTCAGAGAGCTTTACTTCCTACTCCTGACGATGCTCCACGTCAGTCAGATGCTTCTAGAGGCCGTGGGCGTGGCGGTCCAGTTCCGAGAGGACGAGGCGACAGAGGCAGAGGCCGAGGTAGAGGCAGAGGACAGTCAGCTATTAGTGGTGGACAGGCCCGAGTGTTCGCATTGACTCCTCAGGATGCACAGGCATCCAATGCCGTCGTGATAGGTACTCTGCCAGTATGTTCTTTTGATACACGGGTATTATTTGATCCAGGCTCCACGCATTCCTATGTATCCACGTACTTTGCACCGAGGTTGGGCCGAGAGTCTTCTCCGTTAGATCAACCGCTTGTCGTTATTACACCGGTAGGCGAGTCTTTTGTTGCCCGTTTTGTGTACCGATCGTGTTCCGTTCGTATTGGGGAGAGAGATTCTTCAGTAGATTTGATTCTCCTCGATATGCTAGACTTTGACGTTCTTCTTGGTATGGACTGGCTAGCCACCTGTTATGCATCCGTGGACTGCGTGAAAAGGCAGTCAGATTCAGTTTTCCTGGTGAGCCGGTTCTTATTATTCAGGGAGATCGTAGTGCTACCCTTCCCAGCTTGATTTCTTCTCTTCGCGCTGGTCAGCTCTTAAGGAAAGGGTGTCAGGGATTCTTAGCCTATATTTGTGATACTAGCTCCACAGAGGTTCCGTTGGACCAGGTCCTTGTTGTGAGAGAGTTTCCTGATGTATTCCCTGACGAGCTGCCTGGTCTGCCACCAGAGCGCGAGATTGAGTTCTGTATTGACTTGATCCCTGGCACGGGGCCTATCTCTATACCGCCCTATCGGATGGCCCCGGCGGAGCTGAGAGAGCTAAAGGATCAGTTACAGGACTTGCTGGACAAAGGGCTTATCCGACCGAGTGTGTCACCTTGGGGTGCTCCCGTCTTGTTTGTTAAGAAGAAGGACGGGAGTATGCGTTTATGCATTGATTATCGTCAGCTGAACCGGGTTACTGTGCGGAACAGGTATCCCCTACCCCGCATTGATGACTTATTTGATCAGCTCCAGGGTGCAGGGTTTTTCTCGAAGGTTGATTTACGGTCAGGTTATCACCAGTTGCGGGTTCGGAAGGAGGATATTCTGAAGACCGCTTTTCGTACTCGATATGGTCATTATGAGTTCTTGGTGATGTCGTTCGGGCTCACCAATGCCCCGGCAGCATTTATGGATTTGATGAACCGCGTATTCAGGCCGTATCTCGATCAGTTCATTATTGTGTTCATTGACGACATCTTGGTTTATTCTCGGAGCCGGGAGGAGCATGAGCAGCACTTACGTATCACATTGCAGACTTTGAGGGAGCATCAGCTGTTCGCCAAATTCTCCAAGTGCGCATTCTGGCTAGACAGTGTCGATTTCTTGGGTCATGTGGTGACGAGAGATGGTATTTGTGTGAACCCGAAGAAGGTCGAGGTAGTTCAGCGTTGGCCTAGACCAGTATCAGTTACAGAGGTTCACAGCTTTCTAGGTCTGGCCGACTATTATCGACGTTTTGTCCAGGATTTCTCCCGCATTGCTGCACCGTTGACCGGGTTGACCCGGAAGGGGGTTCCTTTTGATTGGACCCAGGCATGTGAGGATAGCTTCCAGCAGTTGAAGACTCGTCTGACTACTGCACCAGTGTTAGCATTGCCTTCAGGATCAGGCGGGTTCGTGGTATATTGTGATGCTTCTAGAGTGGGGCTGGGATGTGTATTGATGCAGCAAGACAGAGTTATCGCGTATGCTTCTCGGCAGCTGAGGAAACACGAACAGAACTACCCCACCCATGATTTAGAGATGGCTGCAGTGGTATTTGCACTTAAGATCTGGAGACATTACCTATACGGTGAGTCGTGCCAGATATTCACTGACCACAAGAGTTTGAAGTATATCTTCCAGCAGCGAGATCTGAACCTGAGACAGCGCCGTTGGATGGAGCAGGTGAAGGATTATGACTGCGAGATTCTATACCATCCGGGCAAGGCGAATGTGGTGGCAGATGCTTTGAGTAGGAGGCCCGGAGGTAGCTTATCTTGTTTGAGCGCAGTACAGATGCAGTCGTCGGCGGATTGGCAGGTGTTATGTGACAGCAGGGTGCAGTTCGAGTTTACTCCTACAGGGGGACAGCTGGCCCATTTCAGAGCATGCCCACAGTTACTTGACCGTATCCACGAGGCACAGTCCGGCGATGCCCGTACATTAGAGATTATTGAGCAGATTCGGCAGGGCAGAGGTTCTGAGTTCGTGATTGATGATCAGGGGATACTTCGATTTGGGACTCGACTGTGTGTGCCAGATTCAGAGGGACTGAGGCGTGATATTCTCAAGGAGGCACATAGATCAGTATACAGTGTTCACCCAGGTTCCACCAAGATGTACCGTGATTTGAGAGAGGTTTACTGGTGGGACGGGATGAAGAAGGATGTTACAGACTTTGTGTCCAGATGCCTGACTTGTCAGCAAGTCAAGGCCGAGCACCAGAGGCCAGCCGGCGAGTTACAGCCTTTGCCCATCCCTGACTGGAAGTGGGAGCAGGTCTCCATGGACTTCATTGTGGATCTACCCAGGACCAGTCGAGGGTACGACTCTATTTGGGTGATTGTGGATCGACTGACGAAAGCGGCTCACTTTCTGCCAGTGAAGACCACTTTTGGATTTTCTCAGTACGCCCAGGTTTATATTGATGAGATAGTGCGACTGCATGGCGTTCCGACTTGCATCGTGTCCGACCGTGGCACCCAGTTTACCAGCCGATTGTGGCAGAAACTCCAGGAAGCTTTGGGCACCCGATTGAGTTTTAGCACAGCCTTTCATCCGCAGACTGACGGTCAGTCGGAGCGTACTATTCAGACTCTTGAGGACATGCTCAGAGCTTGTGTTTTAGATTTCGGTGGTAGCTGGGATCGTCATTTGCCTTTGATCGAGTTTTCCTACAATAATAGCTTCCAGGAGACGATTCAGATGGCACCTTTCGAGGCTTTATATGGGAGGAGATGTCGATCGCCTATATGTTGGACAGAGCTTAGGGAGAGCAGTATTTTAGGGCCTCAGATCGTACAGGAGACGACCGAGAAGATACAGCTGATTCGGGACAGGATGAGAGCGGCACAGAGCAGGCAGAAATCTTATGCTGACAGGCGCCGTCGCCGACTCGAGTTCGCTGTTGGCGATCATGTTTTCCTGAAGGTCTCTCCGATGAAAGGTGTGATGAGATTTGGGCGGAAAGGGAAGCTGAGTCCTAGATATGTTGGTCCTTTCGAGATCTTAGAGCGTGTTGGTCCAATCGCTTATCGGTTAGCTCTTCCGCCCAGCTTCCCCGATGTTCACCCCGTATTCCATGTCTCGATGCTCCGCAAGTACCTTCATGATCCTTCCCAGGCGATTCAACACCAAACGATCCAGCTAGAGCGTGATCTTTCTTTCACCGAGCAGCCGGTTGTCATTTTGGATCGGCAGGTGAAGAAATTGAGGTCGAAGGTCACACCGTCCGTCAAGGTCCTTTGGCGTGGCCCGAACAGCGAGGAGGTCACCTGGGAGACCGAGGTCGAGATGAGGAAGAGATATCCCCATCTTTTTGAAGGTACGCGTAGTTAAATTCTAAATTCGGGGACCGAATTTCTTTAAGGGGGGAAGATTGTAACCTTTCGAAAATCGTTTAGGCAGTTTTTCGGTAATCGGCTAATTTTTCGGCTTTTTCCGTAAAAAGTCAAAATTGATATTTTTCATTGTAGGACTAATTATACAAAATTTAGGTAAGATATTACTATAATTTTGTCACTAAAATGTCACTTATAATTTTCTAGTTAAATAAAAAAAAAATCGTAATTAATTAATTTTTTTATTATTTTAAGCCTTTTTAAATACATTTAATTAGGGATAAATACAAATTTAATTAGGTAAATTTCTTAATTAGGAGTCTTTATAAGCTAAAATATGGTGTTAATAAAATTATATCATGTCTTGCAAACTTTTGGTTTTATGGTGGGAAAATTATGAAAAAAATGATGAAAAAGGGGTTTTTTTGGAAAAAGTTGAAATGAAAAGCATTAAATGATATCATATGATGTTTGTTTGACCTAGAAACTTCTCCAAAAAAAACCCCAATTTCCTTCCCCACCTGCTGACCGAGCCTCAACAGCAGCTCTCCCCATTTCTTCACTTCATTCTTGCTTCAAATTCATAGCAAAATTCATTAAAAATTCACAAATTTCTTTCTCCATTCAAACCAAAACCCTAATCCAACCTTTCCCAAACCCTAATTTGTTTGAAAACATGGTGAAAGGAGGCTTTCTTGGTGACTTGATCATGCTAGGATTCAATTGGTGAGGTAAAAATCCTAAACTAGTTGCTAAATTGTAGTTTGTTTATGCTAAATTAGATGTTTAAAGTGTTAATTTCATTATAATGGGTTGTCTTGAAAATTCAAGAATGGGTTTTGATGTTGAGTTAGGGTTTGAAACATGGTTGTAAAAAATTAAGTTAGGATTTTGGTTATCTAATTGATTAGAATGGTTAATTGGGTAATGATGCGCTCGCTAAATCGATAAATTTCGATGTTTGCATCGAATCGGCTAGGAAATTGCTTGCTAGATTTTTACGAAAATTAGAATGCGACCGAAATGCGTTAGGTTAGCAATATTATTAGTTTCGTATAGGATTATTAGAATGCGTGAACGCGGGGTTTCGTCTAGTCGGGTTGTAGTTTAGTCGATTTTCCCGAAATGACGATTCTAGTTAACGATTAACGATTTTCGTGCGTTTTCCCGCGCACCGAGTGTATGTTATGATTAATTCGAGAGCGTTGATAATTGTTTGTTGTGACTTGCATTGTGTTAGGTTTTGTAATCTTATGCTTGGTATTGTGCAAATATAGGATCGGTCGGGGAGACATCGGACACGGCGCGAAAAGGCAAGGCGGTGGCCGGATCGGATTAGCGGGGATTTCAGGTGAGTAGATGTATTCATCTATGGGGGAATCGTCTGGATGGCGCGATGCGCCCCCTAGTTAGGATTACCCTATTTCATGCAATATTTATATTGTTAGTTAGCTTACCCCTTCATTTATACAGCATACCTTATAGTTAATAGTATGCTAGATTGCATGGATATTCATATGCACATATGCGATAACACTTCGTAGGACACGAACACCATTACCATTGGCATCTGTTGCACGCGCACTATTCATGTGACACACACGCCTTTGGTAATTGCCATGCCACGTGCACTATAGAACCTGTTTATCTTAATATCGTCACCTGCATTCATACCTGATATATGAAATTGCATCGCATGCATATACCTCGCATCATCATCATATTTACATGGATTTCTAGCCAAAACTCACATCATATACATTGATATCATAGACATTTATCATATATATAACATGTGGACATTATGATTTTCTTGAGGATTTCAGTTTTTGCTGCGATTTCTGGATTTTTGGGAAAACCGCAAGAATTTAACAAAAGCTTATATTTATCATTTTTAAAACAAAGTTGCGGTTTTCTCGTGAGGTATGTGTCGTCCACCATGAGTTTTCATGTTTTCTGTTGGATTTCGAGACCCGATTCGAGGAGTGGATGAACCGTCTCGGGTACATGGTGGGCCCGGTATGGTACCCCGGGGCAAGAAGATCGAGTTGTAGACGATGAGCCTGGCAGGGGAAGACTACTTACCGGTGATGTCTGGCGCGGCGGATATCCGGAGGATACCGACCGTTGTCATGAGATTTATGATATAGGCCGATCCGGACTGACGGAGCCCGATATTGAGACAAATATGATTCCTATTTGGTGTCGATGCTTGACACGGGTTTTCAGAGGATTTCTTGATGATATTTAGCTATTATGCAGACATTCATTTTCTAAAAGTTAAGAATGCAGTAATTTTAACATTTAAAACACTTAAAGAGTTAGAAAAGATATTTCATACATGTGCATGCATACTAGAGTTATTATATCACATATGGACATACATGTTGTTCCGCATTGCGTGCATTCTTATGATTGTCTTACTAGATGTTATATTCTACTCACGAGCTGGCAACTCATCCCCGTTGTGCCACAGTGTCTTGCAGGTCGGACCCGTCAGTCTTGTAGCGGCGGGCTATCTTGTCATCAGTTCCTTTTGCTCAGACTCGCGACATCGCCCGTAGGTGGGTTGCGAGTATACTTTATTTCTTTTTGCTTTATCATTGTATCTAGTATTCTCCATCTACCACTTGTATTGTATATGCGACCTAGTGATGAGAATGAGAGATATGTATATTTGTGGTTTCTTTTGGGTCGAGCTCACTTGAGCCGACGTGTGTTTTCTGGTATTTTGCGTTTCTTTCATGCTCTTTTCTTGATATTGCTATTATATTGCATGTGGTTGTGATCCGCCTTGGGCGAAGAGCTAGCTCCCGCTTGGGGATGCCATTTTATGATTACAGGTTTATTATCTTGTTGTACCCATTTTGGGGGATAGAAAATACAGGGGAGACTCTGCCGAAATTTTCGGAAATTTTTGATGCTTCTTTTTAAAGGGATTTTATGCAACTTGAATGATTTAAAAACCACTTTTATTAAAGGTTTTCCATCACTCTCTTTTGATTTTGGTTTAGATTCTTCTGGGCTTTGGCTGACTTAGGTTACGATACGCCTTTAGACGTCTCGTAATCTAAGTGCCAGTCGCGTTCCGTACTTTCGGGTCGTGACATATATCATGTACCGATTCATCGAATCAACACTTGATCCGATGACCCGGTTCATATCTAAATATCGCGAGAATATAATACGGTATCTCATATCGCATTATCCTCGGTCCTGCACATATCACATATGTGCCTCTACTCCGTTTTGCCTGAGCCAAGAAACCTCTGTTTAGGACTCTAAAGAATCGTCAATACGCCGGTAGCAGGTGATGATCATATCAAACACCGACAAGCTGCAAGTGGTCAGCTAAACGTAACAGCCACCCAGGCATTGAGCGATCAGAAGATCAACAAGCTAGCCTGTACGTTCTCTTATGAATCCAATCAGTAACACTCCCGTACAGTCCGGTCTGTTCGTCTGATATGTCGCATATCAAGTCTAGGGGTGGTATACGTCAGACCCCAGTAACCGATAAGTTTGTCGATGTGAGGCTCATAACGGGTCGAGAAACTACTGGTAACACTTACCAGTAAATCTCTATATCAGCCCTGGCCAGGGACTTCTAGTTATAGCCAATCGAACACAGCACAACATCAACTCCCTATACCGGGAGAGACGAATCCCCTCCTATCGCTCATTGCCTCCATGTGATTCGGGACTGCACCCAAAAGTCACCATTTTGCACGCCCTCTTGGACGTGGTAAGGTGGAAATCAAAGCAGAGTGGGAATCACACAAGACTCTATGACGATCTCGGGTCTACAGACTACCCTGTACCAGTGTCAATGGAGAAATGCCATCTGACGTGTGGTATATCACCATCTGGGAGTTCTCGGCGAGTCTGTCCAGTGTACCCAGTCTCCACTGAGCACCCGTACACCATCCTTGATGTCAAACACCGATGGATATGGGATCATCCATCGCCCATCATATGGGTCAAGATGCATATACGCTAGTCTACTCTGGTGTATCGATGCCCTGTCTCGATATACCCTCGACTAGGAACAGTTATAGGATGTACTCATCGACTACCGTGGCCCCACTAATATGATCTCATCATAGTCCCAGCAGTCGAGTACAGATCCTAAGGGCTTTATCAACATGTGAGAGTAAGACAGTAAACCAGTACAAGTCAACATGTTAAGATAAAGTGAAACCAAATAGCATACTATCATGAAGAGCAAGAAAGTCCTCTCTATATATATCCAAGCATCCATTATAATATACATCATATGTATAACAATGGCCTCTAGGGCATATACATAACTAACAATCTCCCACTTGCACTAAGGCCAGCTGCTGTAGTATCTCATACCTAGCATCCTGAATAATCTCTCAAACTGTATCTGGGGAATGGCCCTCGTGAATGGATCCGCAGTGTTGTCCTTCGTGTCTACTCTCCTGACCTCGATCTCCCGGCGATCAATTATCTCCCTGATCCGGTGATACCGCCTCAGAATATGTCTGGACTTTTGATGGGACCTGGGTTCCTTGGCCAAAGCCACAGTTCCATTGTTACCGCAATACAGAGGTATTGGATGCTCAATGGATGGAACCACACCAAGTTCACTAATGAACTTCTTTATCCAGACAGCCTCTTTGGCAGCATTGTTGGTAGCGATGTATTCAGCCTCTATCGTCGAGTCTGCAACGGTATCCTATTTGGAACTCTTCCGACACACCGCCCCTCCATTGAGGGTAAAGACAAATCCCGAGTGCGACTTAGAGTCGTCCTTATCACTTTGGAAGCTGGAATCGGTAAAGGACTCCACCCGGAGTTCTCCGTTACCATACACCAAGAACATCTATTTAGTCCTTCGCAAGTACTTGAGAATGTTCTTCACAGCTGTCCAATGACTCTCTCCAGGATCTGCTTGATACCGACTCACTACACTTAGTGAGTATGCTACATCGGGTCTGGTACATAGCATCGCATACATGATAGAGCCTACTGCCGAAGCATAGGGTATCCCTTGCATGCGAGCTCTCTCCCAATCAGTCTTTGGAGACATCTCTTTGGAGAGAGTGAGTCCAGAGATCATGGGTTGGTTCCCACGCTTGGATTCTTCCATACTAAACATTTTTAGTATGGTGTCAATGTATCTGGATTGGGACAATCCCAGTATCCTTTTAGATCTATCTCTATAGATCCTGATTCCCAGTATGCAGGTGGCATCACCTAGATCTTTCATCGAGAATCTTTGTGATAAGAAGAGCTTGACTGATTGCAGCATAGGAACATCATTTCCTATCAAGAGTATGTCATCCACGTACAATACGAGGAAGACAACCTTACTCTCTGCTACCTTCTTATAGATATAAGGTTCATCTATATTTTTGATGAAGTCAAACTCTTTGACTACAACATCAAAACAGATGTTCCAACTCCGCGATACTTGCTTTAACCCATAAATGGATTTAAGCAGCTTGCACACCTTTCCGCTGCTCCCACTATCTACGAAGCCCTCTGGCTGAGTCATGTACACGCACTCTTCTAAATCACCGTTTAGAAAGGCGGTCTTAACATTCATTTGCCAGATTTCGTAGTCATGGTATGCAGCAATGGAAAGTAAGATCCGGATGGACTTAAGCATAGCCACTGGAGAAAAAGTTTCGTCATAATCCACACCTGGTCGTTGACGAAAACCCTTTGCAACAAGTTTAGTTTTGAAAGTCTCAACTTTTCCATCTACACCAAATTTCTTTTTAAAGATCCACTTGCTCCTGATCAGTTGAAAATATTGCATATGTTAACCGGCAATTTCCCTATCATTTGCATTCATATAGAAGTGTTCGGTATCCGTATTTCACATATTAGCAAATCTATCACAGATTATCAGATTACATGTACTAGACCTTAAAACCGGCATTTCTAGGGAAATTGACTGCATTGCATGGCATCGCAATATTTCTATATGTCGCAACCCGTGTTTCGAAGTCTGTGCAGGAAAAAGAAAGCTTGCTCGAACATTACACCGCTCAAAAGATACGTCAACTCACTAACTTCAAATCTGGTATCAACCCAAAGGAGCAATCACAAATCAACATATCAAAGAAAGCCTCAAATAGAAGTACAAGACCACTTCAGAAAGAACAAGGCCCAAGCCTTTAGCATGGCCGCGGATCCGCGGCATGGGCTTGCTAATGCCGCGGATCCGCGGTGGACCCAGGGAATCAGTCCTTAAATTTCAGACCAAAATTCAAACATCAGTGGCTACAGTTCAGAAATGCACTCCAACTTCCAGAAGACTCCAGGGACATCTACCAGATCAGCAAACACTTTGATCTACACTAAACTAGCTTATCATTCTAGAACTTTCCTCCTAAACCCTAGCTTAAACCCTAAGCTAGCTCCTAACAAACTCTCTCAACAAACTTTTGGAGGGAACTACCATTTCAAACCTAAACCTAGGGTTTGGGAAGTCTATAAATAGAAGCCTAGACCTAGGGTGAGAAGAATAATCATCATAGTGTGGAGATAGATAGAATCAACCCATTTTATAGTTTTTTAGCCAATCTCCTTCTTCATCTCCTTCCTCCTCAAGTCTAGTGAGAGGGCTTGTAGGAAACCCTAACCCTAATTCCAATTGAGATCAAGAATCCTGAGTACCCATTAAGCAAGAAGCCCTACAACCTTTACGAGCGAAGCCGATCTTCAACGGAGCAAGCGATCCGAGCCGATCCACGACTCATGAAGCCGAGCGACGCCCTATCAACAATCTAGATTCTTCTTCTTGTAGTTCTTGAAGCAAATGTAATCAAAATTGTTGAGATAAATAAAGGTGATATTCTTTTATCTTGTTTTTTTTAAAATTCTGCATCATGCTATCTTTACAATTCGTAAATCTTTTCTGTGTGGTGATGTGTGAATAAAACTCCGCTCGTCGAGGAGTCGAGACGGTCAATAGAATGATGATGTAACATAGCTTTAATCGATTCTTGAGTCCTACGAGTTTTGTAAACCCTAGCAAGTTCAAGAAACGACGACCCATTTTGTTTCGATTCTTTCTTGATTGACATAGTTCGAAATTGGGGAGTTACGATTGTTTCTTGAATTTGGTAGAGGCTAGAAAAGGAATGATATCGACGAAAGAACAAGGGTTATAGGATGAAACCCTAGTTTCACGAGAAAGCCCCAACTCTCGTCGATCATCATCAATCTAGTATCAATCCTTCGAAGGACAAGAACACGATATCTTTAGATTACATCACGTCTATCGATCCGATCGATTCCTACGAGCCTCTTTTAGATTCTTGATTGTTGATTGGAAATATCATCGATACACCGATTCTTGACTGTTTATCTTTTTCTTGATTCTTGAATAGAATAGTGACACTTGAAAATCAATACTCTTGAATCATGTTTTCGTTTATCTTAGCTTAACTTTTCAATTCAAGCATATCAATACAACGAATCGTGCAATCCCTGTGGACGATCCGCACTCATTCATGAACTACAATTGACACCGTAGTTTGATTGCGGTCAAAATAATTTTTGGTTGTGATTTCTTTACAATTTCATACTACACAATCCAAAATCTTTTACAATCAAAATGGCGCCGTTGCCGGGGATCGCGCGCTAATTCGTTTACATTTTATAGTTTGAATTGAAAGAATTATTACATTTTACTTCTTGAAATCAAAATTCGTACAAACTCTTATACGTGTGTTGTGATTGATTGCAAGGTGATCTGGAGCATTCTGTGCTGTGGAAAATTTTTTTTGAATATACCAGAGATCTGAGGGAGTCTACAGAAGCTCCCAGAAAAAGTTTGGTGCAGTGTTCTCACTACAAGACCGCGGAAGGGCGGCAAGAGCAAGGATCTGCGGCGGAACCGCCGCGCACTTGAGGGATCTCTGCAAAATTTTTGCTGCAGGTGATTTCTTGCTCTCTCCTCTCTCCTCTCTCCTCTCTCCTCTTTTAGCTCCAACTAACACTTTGCTGCAGGATTCTTTGCAAATAATCGCAGCGCCGCAAAAGCAAAAATTAAAATTGTGCGTGATTTTGATTTCTTGGTTGTTTGCATTCTAATACGGAAATTTAAGGGGCACGGCCAAATCCAAATTAGGTGGGGATTTCATTACCCTTCCTAGGCCCCGAAAATCGCAAAACTTGCATCCGCATTACCCTCATTAACTAAAAGAAATCTAGAGAAGACTCTAAGGACTGTCGCGCTCAATTAGGACAAGAGAAGGCCGTGGGTAATTCATTGCTTATCCGCGTTTTCTTGTGGTGCCTAAGGCGAGTGTGTTTAAGGCTAGTGGTTTTTAATTAGGCCCACTACTTACGTAGTGGAGTACCTTCCCACTTACCTGGCACTTATCCGGCCACAGGGGGACAAAGAGGCAGTGGAGGATTCTATCCTGCGACTTGTCCTTTGGCAGTTAGGAGCGGTCTAGAGCCGGACCTAGGTGACCACTAGATTCTAGGGTTGTGTGCTGCATTTGTTTTGTCGCATCATTTTTTCAAAAATCCGTCCCTTTTTCAAAAGCAAACACCGCATTCATTTACCCGTAATTATAAGCCAACGCTGCCACTTGTACTAACCCTTTTTAGTACAAGATAGGCTGGACACGGGATTCTAGTGCCCGTTTAGTCCGCGTACCCCTTATCGACTCCGAAGTCGATATTTCTCCATTTACCTTTTCTTTACCCACTACCACACCCACACCGATGAATCCGAATCCATCAAACTTCTTTAACCCTAATCTGCCGCCGTCCGTTGGTGCGCAGAATCCACCCCGCATTTCTATCCAGGAGAGATGCTATCCACATAGAGGTCCTCTTTCGACCTGCTTATCCATACCACCAGCCAATGGGGATAACTTTGAAATTAAGCCCCAGTATATCAATCTTTTACCCAAATACCACGGACTCGAGACTGAGGACGCTTACGTTTTCATTACCAAATTTGAAAACGTATGCGCAATGATGGGTACGTCACAACTTTCAGTGGATGCGATGCGTCTACGACTTCTTCCATTTACCTTGTGCGATATAGCCGAGAAGTGGCTATATAACACTACCGCACATTCTATTACGAATTGGGAAGAATTTGTCGCTGCATTCCTTAAGAAATTTTACCCACACCAAAAGACAGCTCGAATCCGTAGCGAACTGAACCAATTTGCCCAGCTCCCTACTGAACCATTCTCTAAATACTTTGAACGTTTCAAGGATCTATTGGTTCAATGTCCTCATCACGGCATCCCGAGATGGGAGCTTTGCCGAATCATATATGAGGGCAGTAACCCTAACACTAAACAGAGCCTTGAAAACATGTGTCAAGGTACATTTATGACTAAGGATGATGGGGAAGCTTGGAGGTAC
The DNA here is from genome assembly GCA_030015575.1 of Agapanthus africanus. Taxonomy (NCBI): domain Eukaryota; kingdom Viridiplantae; phylum Streptophyta; class Magnoliopsida; order Asparagales; family Amaryllidaceae; genus Agapanthus; species Agapanthus africanus. The sequence continues at coordinate 451,899,720 of CM057342.1, read as the reverse complement.
TTAGAAGAGTTCGCTGAAAAGTCACTACAGTGGGAGAGTGGAACCCAACCATTGAATAGGGGTGGCGTTCACCAAATAGATGTGTCCATAGGTGTTCGAGCTGAAATGGCAGCAATGCAAAAGAAGCTTGACGCTATGGAACACAAATTTACAGCAGCCTCCCTAAACCCAGTGTCACTCCCTAAAACTGTTTGTGGGTGCTGTTCTGATCCGTCACATTTAACGGAAGAATGTCCATTAAACTCTGCGTTTCAAGGTCACGAGCATTCTAATGCCGTATTTCAAAGACCTCGAAACGATCCATATTCTTCCACGTACAATCAGGGTTGGAGGAATCACCCGAATTTTGCTTGGAACCAAAACCAACTCAAAACACGGTTCCAAACACGAATAATTTTCAAAGGGCTCTTCCTCCACCACAACAGCAACCCCTTCAACTCACTCAGCACCCCTATCAGTCACAAAATTTCCAAAACCAGGGCAACACTCCTGCACAGTCTAATCCTATGCAGTCCTGTTCTGACGAGTTCTCTCAATTCACTCAAACCATGAAATCACTTTTGTCAAATTTCATAGAGGTTTCGGCTGAGGTTAGATCTTCCGTCGGTGAGATAAAGAAAAACTCAGCGTCCCAAGCTGAGAGTATCAGAACGATGGAAGCTGAAATCGCACGACTTAAAGCCGAAATGAGTGCGAGAGAAAAAGGGAAACTTCCCTCTCAACCCCTACAGAATCCTGGGCATTACAATGTAAATGCCGTCACAACGTTGAGATCGGGAAGAGTGCTGAACAATCATGTCGGGAAAGGTATTGATGATACTGAAAATCATATCAACACCCCGGCTGAGACCTTTCCACACACTTCTCCTTCTGATCCTTCTTCTTCTACCAAACCACCTTCTAGCGAGCCTATTCTCCATTTCCCTTTAGGCTCGACACCTTCACCCAACCCTTATAGTTCTCCACAGACGGTCCCCACACCTCTTTTGGGACCACGTCTACCCCCTCTTCCTTCTCCTGTGATGGACCCCGCGCTTATTGCGAAAGCTCCTTACCCGAACCGGTTAAGGGCAAATAGAACGAGTCCTCATATGGAGAAAATTATAGAAATGTTCAAACAGGTTAACATCAATATCCCTCTCCTAGATGCGATTCAACAATTCCCCGCTTATGCGAAAATTCTTAAGGACTTGTGTACTAGGAAGAGGAAGACTCAAGTGCCAAAGAAGGTCTTTATGTCTAATAATATCAGCACTGCTTTTATACCCCAGCTTCCAAAGAAAAGAAAGGACCCAGGATGTCCTACAATATCGATTTCGATTGGGGGTAAAAACATAAATCGTGCTCTTTTAGACCTTGGCACAAGTGTTAACCTGCTCCCTTATTCCGTCTATGAGCAATTAGAGATTGGAGAGTTGAAACCTGCTCATTGCACTCTCCAGATGGCAGACCGATCTATCACCAAACCAAGGGGTGAATTAGAGGATGTGTTGATAAAGGTCGGGGAATTTGTTTTCCCTGTAGACTTCATTGTGCTCGACACACATCCTGTAGCAAACCCCCGGGGCCAAATTCCTGTGATTCTGGGTCGTCCTTTCCTGCCACTTCCAACGCTGTTATAAACTGTAGAAACGGTTCAATGAACTTATCATTTGGAAATATGACCATTGAACTAAACATCTATAAAGTTGGAAGTCAGCCATCAGAACCCTCTGCTCATATTTTAGATGTGTGCTCTGTCCATGAGATCGCTCCCGATAGTTGTGGAGCTGAGGATCTTTGCTTTACTGATCTCGATGACATTACCACATCTCTGTTTGACTTTGCACAAGATCTTAGTGAGGACACTTTACCTACACTTGAGTCCTGCACTTCTGACTTTTCTCCACCCGAGTCTGTATCTTTCACAGGCTCTGAGCTTCGTTGTAAATCCAAAAATCAATCTATGATCCTTCCTTCTATCATTTCTCCACCCGAGTTAGATCTCAAAATTTTACCTTCTCACCTTAAATATGCATATCTTGGTGAGAACGAGTCATTACCGGTTATCATATCCGCTTCTCTTGCATCAGAGCAAGAGATGCACTTTTATCGGTATTGAGATCTAACAAAGAGGCGTTTGGTTGGAGTATGGCGGACATCAAAGGGATTAGTCCCTTGATAGTTGAACATCATATACATGTGATGGATGATGCCAGACCGACCCGAGAACCACAGAGATGGTTGAATCCCGTCATGAAGGAAGCGGTCATGAAAGAGATCGTCAAATGCTTAGATAATGGTATTATATACCCCATCTCCGATAGCCAGTGGGTGAGTCCTATACATGTCGTTCCTAAGAAATCCGGCATCACAGTTATCACAAATGAGGCGAATGAGTTGATTCAGACACGCGCCCAAACTGGGTGGCGTGTATGCATCGATTATAGAAAACTCAACGCTGCCACGAGGAAAGACCATTTTCCTCTACCATTTATTGATCAAATGCTGGAACGCTTAGCGGGACAAGAGTACTATTGTTTTATGGACGGATACTCAGGCTATAATCAGGTCTCCATCGCCAAAAAGGATCAAGATAAAACCACTTTTACTTGTCCTTTTGGTACCTTTGCTTACAGTCGCATGCCCTTTGGGTTATGCAATGCTCCCGCTACCTTTCAGCGGTGTATGATGGGGATATTCTCTGATATGGTAGAGAATTTTTTGGAGATCTTTATGGACGATTTCTCGATTTTTGGAGACTCTTTTTCAGATTGCCTAGAGAATCTTGACGCTGTTCTTACTCGTTGCAAAGAGAAGAACTTGACTTTAAACTGGGAAAAATGCCATTTTATGGTCCAAGAAGGAATAGTCCTTGGACATGTCATTTCACAGAAATGTAAGTCCATATTGCGACCCCCGGTTCTTACGGGGAGGCGGAAACGGTATAAAATCAAAATTTTTATCGCAAGAGGCAACATGGACTAACTTATGGTCGGGATCGTTACCTAAACTAAAACTAGCAAACTAAGCTAAAGATGTTTAGCTACTCAGATGAAGATGGTTATACCTAAACTTGAACTCCTTCTCTTCAAGCTCCGGTGGTGGTCCGATGGCTCCTTCTCGTCGTCTCCGTACGCCGAAGATAGATCCACTTGAAAGCTCCAACCTTTAGCTCCTTCTTCGGTCTTTGAAGAAACTAGTTCACTTGGTTTGCTAAACCTAGTGAACTAGAATGAGTAGAGAGGAAATAGAATGGGATTTTATCTATGGTTCTTGATTCTCAACTCATGAGACAAGAGAACCATAGATCAAGAGAGGGAGCAAGAGGTTGAGGGTGAGAGCAAGGGGAGAGCTCAAGAACAAGAGAGAGAATGAGCAAGAAAGAATGAGGCTCTCTTTTCTCTCTCACCCTCTCATAATCCAAAGTGATCATAACTTATCATATCAAAAAAGTCTTTTGGTGATGGTTAGAAGCAACCATAAGGTTATCATATCATGCACTCATTTTACTCAAAAAGCAAGCAAGAAAAAAGTCTTTGGCATGAAATGATAACCATGGTTATCATGATGGTCAACTAGTCAAGCCTAGTCAACCGGTCAACAAGTCAACAAAAGTCAACAAGTCACCAAAGTCAACAAGTCAACAAAAGTCAACAAGTCAACAACCATATCACCATAATACTTAATTAATATAATAGTTAATCACATATCATATTCTCATTAGGGTTGAGCAAAAAGTCAAAAGTCAACGGTCAACTGTCAACAACCCTAATGAGAATCCACTGCCTCTGCCTCCCTGTCAACTGTGCATACACACCCGCATCCGCGTTCCGAGGAACACGAATGCAAACTGGATAAATCCAATCCCATAAGGTACACTAGGATCTGGCTTAAACCAAAGCCCGCTAGTGTAAACTGTCCGGACACTGTACGTGCACAAGTGCACGGATGTGACCGAACCCTGTCGCAAAACCATGCGACCTGTCGCAATACCATGCGACCTCTACTCTTTTGCCTAAAGGCGAAAAGCTTTCTGTGTGGGACTCTAAAGACTCGACACTACGCTGGCAGTGGGTTTAACCACAGACCGCAAGCGGCACTAGCTGTGCGTAACGGTCCCCAGGTAATGCCGACAAGAAGACCGACGAGGCGAAACCCATCTGAACTCCTACTGAGCCTGAGCGTGACATTCTCCGCACAGTCCGGTCTGTTCGTCTGATACATCGCATGGCGGGCCTAGGGGGCGGTAAACGTCAGTCCCCCAATAGCGGTACAAGTCGTGCCGGAGTGAAGCCCAATACACCCTGAGATAACACTGGAAACCTACCAGTATATCTCGTTTGCCCTGGCCAGGGACTACTCGTGTAATGGCTCTCCTAGACACAGCGCGATGTCAACCCCCAATACCGGGAGAGACGAATCCTGTCTAACCGTCACTGCCTCCAAGTGCTTCGGGACTGCACCCAACCACCACCTGTTTGCACGACTCCTTTGAGCCGTGGTAGGGTAGTGATCAAAGTACAGTGGGAACACACTCGAGGCGGAGTGACAGTGTCAAGTCAGCGGACTAAGCTGTACTCATGTCACCTGGGAACTGATAACTGACGATAGGTATAATACCAACTAGTCAGTTCCCGACGAGTCCTGTCCAGTGTACCCGTAACCTAACGAGCACCCGCATACTATCTCAAGTACGACGTACTGACGGCTGTGGGACAGACCGTCTCCCACACTGGGATGAGAAGCGCATGCGCTGGTCTACTCCGGAGTATCGATGCCCTGTCTCGATAGTCCTGCGACCAGGGACCTGAATAAGGATGTGCTTATAGATTACCCAGCCCCCACTAGTGTGACTGCCATCACAACGCTGGTAATCAAGCAAAGATCCTAAGGGCTCCACTAATGCGTATAAGTGATATACTGAAATAAACACAAGTACACATTGAAGTAGAAACAAACCAAGTAGCATACTACTATTTTGAGCAAGATTGTATATACAAGGTGAATATCCCAAGCATCCATTAAGTAATATACAAACTAGTATGATACAGTAATGGCCTCTAGGGCATATACACTAACAATCTCCCACTTGCACTAAGGCCATGTACTGGCGTATCGAAGACCTATCATCTCGATCAGCCGCTCGAACTGAGTCTGGGGCAGGGCCTTGGTGAATGGATCAGCAGTGTTATCTTCTGAGGCGACTCTCCGAACCTCGATCTCCTGGCGATCTACGATCTCCCTGATCAGGTGATACCGCCTTAAGATGTGCCTGGATTTCTGATGGGACCTGGGTTCCTTCGCTAAAGCTATAGCCCCGTTGTTGTCGCAATACAGAGGTATTGGATCAACAATGGACGGAACCACCTGAAGTTCTTTCAAGAACTTCCTCATCCAGACAGCTTCTTTTGCGGCATCAGATGCAGCGATGTATTCCGCTTCCATCGTCGAGTCTGCAACGGTTTCCTGTTTGGAACTCTTCCAACACACCGCCCCTCCATTGAGGGTAAAGACAAAACCCGACATGGACTTGGAATCATCCTTGTCACTCTGGAAGCTGGAGTCAGCAAAGGCCTCGATCTGGAGGTCCTTTCCGCCATACACCAAGAACATCTCCTTAGTCCTCCTCAGGTACTTGAGAATGTTCTTTACCGCTATCCAATGTTTCTCCCCAGGGTTTGACTGATACCGGCTTACTACACTCAGTGCATAAGCTACATCCGGTCTGGTACACAACATCGCATACATTATAGAGCCTACCGCAGAAGCGTAGGGTATAATAGACATGCGATCCCTCTCCAAATCAGTCTTGGGAGACATCTCTTTAGAGAGGGTGATCCCGTGACAAGCCGGTAGGTTACCGCGCTTGGAATCTTCCATACTGAATCTTTTCAGTACGGTGTCGATGTACCTGGACTGAGAAAGTCCCAATATCCTCTTGGATCTATCACGATGGATCCGGATCCCCAGGATGTATGAGGCATCACCCAGGTCTTTCATGGAGAACCTTTGTGACAAGAACCCCTTGACAGATTGTAGCATAGGAATATCATTTCCTATTAAGAGAATGTCATCCACGTATAAAACGAGGAATACTACAGTTCTCGCTACAAATCTACTATAGATGCATGGTTCATCTGGATTTTTGATAAAGCCAAATTCTTTGACCGTCTCATCAAAGCAGATGTTCCAACTCCGTGATGCCTGCTTTAGTCCATAGATGGACTTAAGCAACTTGCACACCTTTCCGCTGCTCCCACTCTGAATGAAACCCTCTGGCTGGTCCATATAGACACACTCCTCTAAATTTCCATTTAGAAAAGCTGTCTTTACGTCCATTTGCCAGATCTCATAATCGTGGAAGGCAGCAATGGCAAGAAGGATCCGAATGGATTTCAGCATGGCTACTGGAGAAAAGGTTTCGTCGTAGTCCAAGCCAGGTCTTTGACGAAAACCCTTTGCTACCAGCCTAGCTTTATAGGTCTCAACCTGTCCATCTACACCAATCTTCCTTTTGAAGATCCACTTGCATCCTACGGGTTTTACCCCGTCTGGAGCAATGTCCAACGTCCATACCTTGTTGGTGTACATGGACTCCATTTCGGTCCGCATTGCATCCAGCCATTTCACTGAGTCAATGCTCTGAACGGCCTGCTGGAAGCTAGTAGGCTCATCATAATCTATGATGCAATCCTCTCTATCCCCGTCTATGAGAAAACCGTAGTATCTCTCAGGCGGATGAGACTGCCTACTACTTCTGCGGAGCGGCGTAGGAATGTCCTGTTCTTCCGAACCTTCTGGTTCCACTAAACTTTCAGTAACAGTCCGTGGTTCTGGAATTTCTTCCAGTTCTACTGTGCTCCCACTTATCTGGTTTTCCAAAAACTCAGTTTCCAAGAAGTAGGCATGACGAGAAACAAGAACTTTTTGTTCCTCTTCACAGTAGAAGAAATATCCTTTTGAGTTCTTTGGATACCCCACAAACTTGCACTGTACTGAGCGTGCCTCGAGCTTGTCCGCATGCTGCTTTTTGACAAAAGCCGGACATCCCCATGTCTTAATGTGCTTAAGATAGGGTCTCTTCCCACACCACATTTCATATGGTGTGGAAGGCACAGTCTTAGTCGGAACTCGGTTCAAAAGGTACGCTGCTGATTCTAGCGCATACCCCCAGAATGATCGCGGCAACTCAGCGTTACTCATCATGGACCGCACTATATCCAATAGGGTGCGGTTCCGTCTCTCCGATACACCGTTATGTTGCGGGGTGTATGGAGGAGTAAGCTGAGAGAGAATTCCGTTCTCTTTTAAATAGTCCAGGAATTCGGCACTTAAGTATTCTCCACCTCGATCCGATCTTAGAATCTTAATACTTTTGCCGGTCTGTTTCTCTACTTCATTCTTATACTCCTGGAATTTTCCAAAGGCCTCGGACTTATGTTTCATCAAGAAGACATAACCGTACCTTGAGAAGTCATCCGTAAAAGTAATGAAGTAAGAATGTCCGCTTCGGGCATGTGTAGACATTGGACCGCACACGTCACTGTGTACGAGTCCCAAGAGCTCGCTCGCTCTTACTCCATGTCCAGTAAACGGAGTCTTTGTCATCTTTCCTTTGAGACAAGATTGACAAGTGGCATACGATTGATATTCGAACGCATTCAAATATCCTTCTGTATGTAACTTAGTCAACCTTTTCTCATTGATGTGACCCAATCTACAATGCCATAAGAAAGTCTGATTTATTTCCGGAGACTTTCTTTTGTGTGTATTCTGGACGTTGAAAATTTGTGGTTGGTTTAACACGTATATACCATTACTCAATGTACCTGACCCAATCAAAACTTGATTAAGGTGAATGTTTACAACATTACTTACAAACGCAAATTCATAACCTTCTTTAGAAACTAAAGATACAGAAATGATATTACAAGTTGCGTTGGGTACAAAAAAGCAATTACGCAAAACCAAAACATGTCCATCTGACATTCCCAGGTGATAGTCCCCCACGGCTTTAGCATCCATGCTAGCTCCGTTCGCAACTTTGAGGGTCATGTCACCTGCCTTCAAAACCCTACGGTTTCTCAACGCCTGCAAAGAATTACAGATATGAGATCCTGATCCGGTATCCAATACCCAGGAAGTAGAGTTTATTGAAAGACAATTTTCAATAACATACACACCTGAAGCTGAAGCTGCAACCTGCTTCAATTCCTGTGTTCTGGCCTTCCAGGCCCTGCAATCATTCTTCCAGTGTCCTTTCTTATGACAATAGAAGCATTCTTCCTTATCCACAAGCTTCCCCGCTATCTTTGTTGCTTTGCCTTTTCCCTTCGTATCCACTTTACCAACACCGCCCCTTGGTTTGGCGGGGGCCTTCTTCTTCTTTCCCTTGGCTTTCGCCTTGGACCTAGAAGAAGATGGTCCTCCTACAAACAAAGTGGATGTTTCCCTACCTTTCTGTAGGGTGCCCTCTGCGCTCCTTAGCATGTTGAGGAGCTCTGATAGTTCAACCTCTTTTTCTTGTAGGTTGAAGTTCAGTATAAACTGGGCGTAAGTGGAAGGAAGGGACTGGAGAACTATATCCGTATATAGCTCACTCTCCAATGTGATCCCTAGGTCAGCGAGCTCCTCAATGAAGCCGATCATCTTTAGCACATGCTCGGCTACTGATGATCCGACGGCCATTCTTGTCGAAAATAACTTTTTCGACGCTTCGTATCTTGCGATACGTGATTGCTCTCCATACAGTTCTTTTGTATGGAGCAATATGGACTCCATGTCCATATTCTCATGCCTCCTCTGATGTTCGTTGTCCATCGAGGCAAGCAGGAGGCACTTGGCCTTCGCGCTATCAATCTCCCAAGTCTTGCGGATTTCCTTATCCGCGACGCTGGAAGTTGGACCAGGGACAGGGGGAGCTTTGGTGGTAAGAAGATACCCCAGCTTGTCATAAGTGATTGCTATCGTGACATTCCTGAGCCAATCTTTGTAGTTTGGCCCTGTCAGTTTGTTTTTATCTAGGAGTAACTTAAGTCCAGTCATGTTGATTGGTCGCTGCAATTAGGAGAGAGAAGAAGAAACACTCAGCATGATGCTCTTGCAAGTTTAGAGTGGTTTTTAGTTTGTCTAAACAGGATGGCTCCCACTGTTTCTCGAATCCCTCCTCAAACCATAAAGGAAGAATTAGCCGGGATCAATCCCACCGTACAATACTTGCTTAACCGTTCAGCCAGGCTGGTGTCGGTACTTCGAGGGAGGTTTTCCAACGCTTTCGCGAAGTTCCTTAATTAGAGAACCTCTTTTCCCTGGGGGCGTAGCCCCGCTAACACCTTTCTAGGCACCTACTAGGTTTATAGCATTGATCGTTAAGTGAGAAATTTCCCGAGGAGTAGCATATACTCACAGTAGGATCGGGATCCAAATATCATCGCGTGACGAAACTGAAGGAATCCTACCAGAATCATCACACTCCAAATGGTATGCAAATCTAGCAAGTTTCAGTACTTATGAAACTCCCGATGTGGATTTTTGCCCCATGCTCTTATGACCTTGACTTTGGCCAACAAATCATAAGTCACATGTCAAGTTCTGCCCGTCGTTCTCCAGGTTAATTTGAATCCACCCGCACCTACCCTTGACTTTGGCCAACAAGGCAGTACGACTGTTCCAAACCAACGCATCTATCTATGCTGCACATGAATACCCAATAGCTACCAATCACTGTGCCTTGACTTTGGCCAACAAACACAGCTTGAATACTATTGACTATTCATGTGAAACGACGGAGGGCTACGGATGGTTTTGGCGAAACCGTGAACGTAGTGAACTTGATTTAATCGATGGAACGAGATAGCTTTTAGAAGGAGTGGCTCAAGCTCCGCATTTAAAAGTTATTTTGAAAAGAACCGAGTGGTTTTTCGAAAGTGTTCCAACGACTTTAACTTGGTTTATTATCTTGCATTAGTTCTTTTAATGCGTGATATTCTTGCATTAGTACTTTTAATGCGTCCCATCATTTAACCCTACCATTGCAGAAAACAACCAAAATATGACGTACGCTTATGCCATTCGCATTCGCCACTGGGCCCCGTCATTACCCGTTAGGTTACTTAACTAACGACAGAGCGGGGGCTGGGCTAGCGCGTCTGTAAAACATAAGCAACGCCTAAATAGTAAGCAATGATAAACATTTCAGATCACAGATAAATACATTGGATATACTAGTAATCTGTAATTTGTACGAGCCTGTAACAAAAACAGATAACACGGTCGCGGTGAATAGCCAAAACCCCACCCAAGACCCCTACGGGTACGGCAAACTACCCGCCAAGTACCCGAAGCGTAGCAACCTCCCTCATCTCCATGAGTAGGCCACTCGACACTTCGGCATACCCGGTAGTTTGTGCACCCCTCCACGGGTCTATCCTAGGAGCAAAAACAGTAAAAAGAAATTATACAATGACGGCTACAACCCCGACCCGGTTGTGCGGCCAAACAAATAATTATTACATCAATTTACAAATTTACATGAATTGCAAGAAAAGTAAACTCTCGTCTCACAACCCCCGGCTATTCACCCGCGACAATCCAACATATTTATATACACATTCCAGCACATTACAGATCATGTATAACCCCGACTAATCGACTTATAGCGATTAGCCGACGTTCAATACATGCAAACATCACAGATATAACCATCATAGTCAAAGTGCAATGAAGTTCGGAAAAAATACGGAATTATAGGACCCCAAAAGGAAATTTCTTTTCTGTAAAATCTGGGCACATATAATATATCTCAAAAATCCCAAAACCAACACAGACACACACTGCACGAAAAACGACGCACTAAAGACAACAAACCGCGGCGCTTCAGCGGCGGCCAAGAAGGGTCACGCGGCGGAAGCGCGGCGGTTTAGACGAATTGGTGAATCGTTTTTCATGGGTGTTCTAACAAAACCCTGAGACGAATTTAGGAGTATGAAGTTTTTCATTTTGACCAGAAAAAATTTCAACAGAAACTCAGTTTTTGTAGTTTTCCGGTTTTGTGATTTTTTTCGGTTCCGAACTTCGTTACACTTTACTACCTTGCTAGTTTAAGTTTAGTTAGGCTCTGATACCACTGTAAGTCCATATTGCGACCCCCGGTTCTTACGGGGAGGCGGAAACGGTATAAAAAACGAATTTTTATCGCAAGAGGCAACATGGACTAACTTATGGTCGGGATCGTTACCTAAACTAAAACTAGCATACTAAGCTAAAGATATTTAGCTACTCGGATAGAGATGGTTATACCTAGCTTGTCTTGAACTCCTTCTCTTCAAGCTCCGGTGGTGGTCCGATGGCTCCTTCTCGTCGTCTCCGTACGCCGAAGATAGATCCACTTGAAAGCTCCAACCTTTAGCTCCTTCTTCGGTCTTTGAAGAAACTAGTTCACTTGGTTTGCTAAACCTAGTGAACTAGAATGAGTAGAGAGGAAATAGAATGGGATTTTATCTATGGTTCTTGATTCTCAACTCATGAGACAAGAGAACCATAGATCAAGAGAGGGAGCAAGAGGTTGAGGGTGAGAGCAAGGGGAGAGCTCAAGAACAAGAGAGAGAATGAGCAAGAAAGAATGAGGCTCTCTTTTCTCTCTCACCCTCTCATAATCCAAAGTGATCATAACTTATCATATCAAAAAAGTCTTTTGGTGATGGTTAGAAGCAACCATAAGGTTATCATATCATGCACTCATTTTACTCAAAAAGCAAGCAAGAAAAAAGTCTTTGGCATGAAATGATAACCATGGTTATCATGATGGTCAACTAGTCAAGCCTAGTCAACCGGTCAACAAGTCAACAAAAGTCAACAAGTCACCAAAGTCAACAAGTCAACAAAAGTCAACAAGTCAACAACCATATCACCATAATACTTAATTAATATAATAGTTAATCACATATCATATTCTCATTAGGGTTGAGCAAAAAGTCAAAAGTCAACGGTCAACTGTCAACAACCCTAATGAGAATCCACTGCCTCTGCCTCCCTGTCAACTGTGCATACACACCCGCATCCGCGTTCCGAGGAACACGAATGCAAACTGGATAAATCCAATCCCATAAGGTACACTAGGATCTGGCTTAAACCAAAGCCCGCTAGTGTAAACTGTCCGGACACTGTACGTGCACAAGTGCACGGATGTGACCGAACCCTGTCGCAAAACCATGCGACCTGTCGCAATACCATGCGACCTCTACTCTTTTGCCTAAAGGCGAAAAGCTTTCTGTGTGGGACTCTAAAGACTCGACACTACGCTGGCAGTGGGTTTAACCACAGACCGCAAGCGGCACTAGCTGTGCGTAACGGTCCCCAGGTAATGCCGACAAGAAGACCGACGAGGCGAAACCCATCTGAACTCCTACTGAGCCTGAGCGTGACATTCTCCGCACAGTCCGGTCTGTTCGTCTGATACATCGCATGGCGGGCCTAGGGGGCGGTAAACGTCAGTCCCCCAATAGCGGTACAAGTCGTGCCGGAGTGAAGCCCAATACACCCTGAGATAACACTGGAAACCTACCAGTATATCTCGTTTGCCCTGGCCAGGGACTACTCGTGTAATGGCTCTCCTAGACACAGCGCGATGTCAACCCCCAATACCGGGAGAGACGAATCCTGTCTAACCGTCACTGCCTCCAAGTGCTTCGGGACTGCACCCAACCACCACCTGTTTGCACGACTCCTTTGAGCCGTGGTAGGGTAGTGATCAAAGTACAGTGGGAACACACTCGAGGCGGAGTGACAGTGTCAAGTCAGCGGACTAAGCTGTACTCATGTCACCTGGGAACTGATAACTGACGATAGGTATAATACCAACTAGTCAGTTCCCGACGAGTCCTGTCCAGTGTACCCGTAACCTAACGAGCACCCGCATACTATCTCAAGTACGACGTACTGACGGCTGTGGGACAGACCGTCTCCCACACTGGGATGAGAAGCGCATGCGCTGGTCTACTCCGGAGTATCGATGCCCTGTCTCGATAGTCCTGCGACCAGGGACCTGAATAAGGATGTGCTTATAGATTACCCAGCCCCCACTAGTGTGACTGCCATCACAACGCTGGTAATCAAGCAAAGATCCTAAGGGCTCCACTAATGCGTATAAGTGATATACTGAAATAAACACAAGTACACATTGAGGTAGAAACAAACCAAGTAGCATACTACTATTTTGAGCAAGATTGTATATACAAGGTGAATATCCCAAGCATCCATTAAGTAATATACAAACTAGTATGATACAGTAATGGCCTCTAGGGCATATACACTAACAAGAAAGGCATTGAGGTTGACAGAGCTAAAGTAGATGTCATTCAAAACCTCCCTCATCCCAAAAGCGTCAAAGATATTCGCTCTTTCCTTGGCCATGCGGGCTTTTATAGGAGATTCATTAAGGATTTTAGCAAAATTGCTAGACCTTTAACACTACTCCTGGCCAAGGATACGACCTTCCATTTTGACTCGGATTGCGAGACAGCTTTCGACTCACTTAAACACTCACTGACTTCAGCCCTCGTTTTATCATCACCAAACTGGGACTACCCCTTTGAGCTGATGTGTGACGCATCTGATTTTGCAGTAGGTGCAGTCTTAGGACAGCACATCGATAAGATGCCACACGTGATATACTATGCTAGTAAGACCCTGAATGATGCGCAAATCAATTATACAACCACAGAGAAAGAACTATTAGCGGTTGTATTTGCATTAGAAAAATTTAGGCCTTACTTAATCGGCTCACCTATAGTTGTGTATACTGACCATTCCGCTTTAAAACATCTTCTGGCGAAGAAAGATGCAAAAGGTCGACTAATACGTTGGATCCTTCTGTTATAAGAATTCGATCCTGTTATCAAAGATAAGAAAGGATGTGAAAACGTAGTAGCTGACCACCTTTCACGCATCATTTCTTCCCCTGTTAACCTGCCGATCAATGATTCATTCCCTGATGAACAACTCTTGAGCATATCTGCTGAACCATGGTTCAGGGATATTGTGAACTATCATGCCACAGGACTTATACCGAGCGATTGGTCAAAACAGGACAAATACCGTTTTCTATCCCAAGTAAAACACTTTTACTGGGACGAGCCCTATTTGTTTAAATATTGTCCTGATCAGATCATTCGCCGGTGCGTCCCAAATGAAGAGTTCAAGAGTGTTCTTTCTTTTTGTCATGATCAGGCCTGTGGGGGTCACTTTGGTCCTAGAAAGACAGCGGAAAAGGTTTTGCAATGTGGATTTTATTGGCTGACCTTATTCAAGGACGCATTTGAGTATTGCAAAACCTGTACACAATGTCAGTATACGGGTAGAATATCCCAGAGGAATGAAATGCCTCAGCAACCTATTCTGGTTGTTGAAATGTTCGATGTTTGGGGCATTGATTTTATGGGTCCTTTTCCCAACTCCTTTGGGAATCTGTACATATTGCTGGCGGTTGATTATGTCTCCAAGTGGGTAGAAGCCATTCCATGTCGCACTAATGACAAGAAAGTTGTCATTAAGTTCTTGAAAGAGAATATCTTCTCGCGATTTGGACACCCACGCGCTATTATTAGCGATAATGGGACACACTTCTGCAACAGGTCTTTCGAGACTCTGATGCGGAAATACTCAATCAACCACCGACTTTCTACATCCTATCATCCCCAAACAAGCGGGCAGGCTGAAATCTCAAACAGACAAATCAAACTTATCCTGGAGAAGACTGTTGCTAAAAATAGAAAAGACTGGTCGACCAAATTGACGGATGCTCTTTGGGCATTCAGGACTGCATATAAGACCCACCTAGGAATGTCTCCATATAGGATAGTGTTTGGAAAAGCTTGTCATTTACCCGTCGAGATAGAGCATAAAGCATTGTGGGCTATAAAGGAAATACATTTTGATCTAAACCTTGCTTGCAACTTTCGGAAGCTGCAACTTAACGAGCTAAGCGAACTCCGCGATGAAGCTTATGATAATACTGTAATCACAAAGAATAGGACTAAGGTTTTTCACGATAAAAACATTTTGAGGAAAACATTTTTACCTGGTCAACAAGTCCTTCTTTATGATTCACGATTACACCTTCACGCGGGTAAGCTCCGATCTCGATGGAAGGGACCTTTTGTTGTGCGGTCTGTATACCCGCACGGGGCAGTAGAAGTTGAAAATGTTAAAAACGGCACTGTTTTCAAAGTAAATGGACATAGATTAAAGCCGTATTTTTCCACTGACCCCACGGAGGAGCTCTTGTTCTTACAAGAGCCAGTTTATTTGGATTAAAATTCCTCCGTCTCACCTTCGTATCATGTATATCATTGCATATTTTTTGAATGAAGGTGAGTGAAAGATAAGTTTGGGGGAAGTTCTTCACTTATATATTTTGCCCCCACTAATAATTCCCCCCAGATTTACAGGTTTTGTAGATAGCTGTTGGCAACAGTGAGGACACAGTTGAAAACAAGTTTGGGGGAGGTTTGTGCTTATTTTCGCATCATTTGCATATCATCTGCATAAGCACAAAACATTTCTTTTAAAAAAAATCTATAAAAATTGAAAAATTTTCAAAACCCATAAAAATTTAAAAAATTTTCAAATATAAAAATAATTTTAATATTTACACTTTTTTGTATATAAATAAGATAATGAAAGTTTAGATAGTGAAAAGTTACATCCATGAGATTAGAAAAATTTTAGAAAACTAAGAAAATTAGAAGTTTTCTTATACGAACTAGTAATAAGTAGTTATGAGCCGTTGTCCCAAGGGTTAGTAAGATGAAGGACGTCACTAATCTGAGGATAAAAATAAGTCTGAAAAATAGTTTCTATTCTGGAAGCCAAATATTTTGAACGTTGCTACCCTGCTATTCGCACTTACACACGTCTTGAAGCCTGGGATAGTAGAGGATACCTTGAAATGCTCTTGTCTTAAAGCCAAAAGTATGAAGGAAATAAAAAAAAATGAATAAAAATATAAAGTGGTGAGAAAAATGGACACTGGTTTTGTTATCACCAAGGGCAATAAAAATGTATAGCGAGGGTGCTTCTTCACCTAGTGCCCTAAGGCCAACTGGTCTGGGAGTCACTGCTATGCCTGAGGTGGTGCAAGACGAGGAAAATACACCAAGTAAGCAAGCATAGGAGTAATCGGTCGGTTAGTACCTCAAGAAGTATTAACGGTCGCATGAAAGTGTGTGAGCAATCTCATCTAAATATTCATTAATTAAAAAGTACTGAGGCTGATGGGCAAGAGTATGATAGCTTGAATTGAATTCTCCGGGTGTAGGGATGTCCTTTACACACACGCAGGGTTATATGATCGATGTTTGGAAAACAGATAGGAATGAAGAATAAGACGATGTTTTATTGAGGGAGGATGTGATTTCTAACATCTTTTCATGACCATTAAGATAGTGCTCATGACAACCGAAAAGCTAGCTTAGTTGGAAACCCTAATTTTCAAAGCTTTTCTTTTACAATTCTCTTCTTTAAATGTAATATTCATGATCTTGCTTTTATTATTGGATTTTGTGGGTGTAATCCGCTGAAAACCCTCAGGAGACAACACTCCTCCTACTAGGGACACCTAGAGGTTTAAAGGCTTGTTGCACATGCTCAGTGCAATCGTGTTGCCTACGAAAGTGTGCTAGCTAGTTTTTCTCTTTCTTTATTTTCTCCTTCTCTTTTTAATAAAACATTCGCTCGAGACGATCGAAATTAAGTTTGGGGGTATTTGATCAGTCGAAAATATTGCATATGTTAACAGGCAATTTCCCTATCATTTGCATTCATATAGAAGTGTTCGGTATCCGTATTTCACATATTAGCAAATCTATCACAAATTATCAGATTACATGTACTAGACCTTAAAACCGGCATTTCTAGGGAAATTGACTGCATTGCATGGCATCGCAATATTTCTATATGTCGCAACCCGTGTTTCGAAGTCTGTGCAGGAAAAAGAAAGCTTGCTCGAACATTACACCGCTCAAAAGATACGTCAACTCACTAACTTCAAATCTGGTATCAACCCAAAAGAGCAATCACAAATCAACATATCAAAGAAAGCCTCAAATAGAAGTATAAGACCACTTCAGAAAGAACAAGGCCCAAGCCTCTAGCATGGCCGCGGATCCGCGGCATGGGCTTGCTAATGCCGCGGATCCGCGGTGGACCCAGGGAATCAGTCCCTAAATTTCAGACCAAAATTCAAACATCAGTGGCTACAGTTCAGAAATGCACTCCAACTTCCAGAAGACTCCAGGGACTTCTACCAGATCAGCAAACACTTTGATCTACACTAAACTAGCTTATCATTCTAGAACTTTCCTCCTAAACCCTAGCTTAAACCCTAAGCTAGCTCCTAACAAACTCTCTCAACAAACTTTTGGAGGGAACTACCATTTCAAACCTAAACCTAGGGTTTGGGAAGTCTATAAATAGAAGCCTAGACCTAGGGTGAGAAGAATAATCATCATAGTGTGGAGATAGATAGAATCAACCCATTTTATAGTTTTTTAGCCAATCTCCTTCTTCATCTCCTTCCTCCTCAAGTCTAGTGAGAGGGCTTGTAGGAAACCCTAACCCTAATTCCAATTGAGATCAAGAATCCCGAGTACCCATTAAGCAAGAAGCCCTACAACCTTTACGAGCGAAGCCGATCTTCAACGGAGCAAGCGATCCGAGCCGATCCACGACTCACGAAGCCGAGCGACGCCCTATCAACAATCTAGATTCTTCTTCTTGTAGTTCTTGAAGCAAATGTAATCAAAATTGTTGAGATAAATAAAGGTGATATTCTTTTATCTTGTTTTTTTTAAAATTCTGCATCATGCTATCTTTACAATTCGTAAATCTTTTCTGTGTGGTGATGTGTGAATAAAACTCCGCTCGTCGAGGAGTCGAGACGGTCAATAGAATGATGATGTAACATAGCTTTAATCGATTCTTGAGTCCTACGAGTTTTGTAAACCCTAGCAAGTTCAAGAAACGACGACCCATTTTGTTTCGATGCTTTCTTGATTGACATAGTTCGAAATTGGGGAGTTACGATTGTTTCTTGAATTTGGTAGAGGCTAGAAAAGGAATGATATCGACGAAAGAACAGGGGTTATAGGATGAAACCCTAGTTTCACGAGAAAGCCCCAACTCTCGTCGATCATCATCAATCTAGTATCAATCCTTCGAAGGACAAGAACACGATATCTTTAGATTACATCACGTCTATCGATCCGATCGATTCCTACGAGCCTCTTTTAGATTCTTGATTGTTGATTGGAAATATCATCGATACACCAATTCTTGACTGTTTATCTTTTTCTTGATTCTTGAATAGAATAGTGACACTTGAAAATCAATACTCTTGAATCATGTTTTCGTTTATCTTAGCTTAACTTTTCAATTCAAGCATATCAATACAACGAATCGTGCAATCCCTGTGGACGATCCGCACTCATTCATGAACTACAATTGACACCGTAGTTTGATTGCGGTCAAAATAATTTTTGGTTGTGATTTCTTTACAATTTCATACTACACAATCCGAAATCTTTTACAATCAGCTCCTAATGGGTTTTACCCCTTCAGGAGCATTTTCCAAAGTCCATACTTTGTTGGTGTACATAGATTCCATTTCAGATCGCATTGCATCCAGCCATTTCAAAGAGTCACCACTTGTGATGGCCTGCTCGAAATTAGTCGGGTCATCATCTTCCATGATGCAATCCTCGCTTCCACCATCAATGAGAAAACCGTAGTATCTCTCAGGTGGATGAGAAACCCTACTAGATCGGCGGAGAGGCTGCGGATCGGCGGAGAGGCTGGGGTTCGTCGGGTACTACTGAATCCTCTGGATCTACCAAGTCTTCTGTTATAGTTTGTGTCGTTGGAACCTCTTCCAGTTCTACCTCAATACCACTAATCTGTTTCATAAGAAAACATTTTTCTAAGAAAGTGGCATGTCGAGAAACAAACACCTTTTGTTCCTCGGGGTGGTAGAAGATATACCCTTGTGAATTTTTGGGATATCCTACATACTTACATAAGACAGATCTTGCCTCGAGTTTGTCCGGATTTTGTCTTTTGACATAGGCTGGACAACCCCATATCTTAACATACTTAAGAGATGGTCTTTTCCCTTTCCATATCTCATATGAAGTGGTAGGCACTGATTTGGTAGGAACCATATTCAATAGGTGTATGGCTGTCTCAAGCGCATACCCCCAGAAGGAAATAGGTAACTCAGCAGTGCTCATCATAGAGCGCACTATATCTAATAGGGTGCGATTCCTCCATTCCGATACACCGTTGTGCTGTGGTGTATAAGGAGGAGTAAGCTGAGAGAGAATCCCATTTTCTTTTAGATATTCTAGGAACTCATTGCTTAATACTTCGTGCTTATATTCAGACTTGTGTCTTATCAGGAACACATGTCCGTATCTTGAGAGATCGTCAGTGAATGTAATGAAGTAAGAATAACCGTTCCTGGTATGTGTAGACATAGGACCGCATACATTACTATGTACCAGTCCTAAGAGTTCCGTAACTTTTTCTCCGTGTCCACTAAACGGAGCTTTGGTCATTTTGCCTTTGAGACATGAATGGCAAGTATCATAAGATGATAATTCGAACGGATTCAAATATCCATCCTTATGTAACTTAGCTAGTCGTGTCGCATTGATATGACCAAGTCTACAATGCCACAAGAAGGATTCGTTCATTTCTGAACTCATCCTCTTATGTGTGTTTTGTATATTAAGGACTGTATTTTGATTGAGAATGAAAATGCCATTATGTAACGAGCCTGATCCAATCAACTTTTGATTCAGGAATATATTCATAACATTATCCTGTACTACAAAATTATATCATTCTTTACTTAATAAAGAAACTGATATAATGTTGCATATCATGTTCGGTATATAATAGCACTCATTCAGAATCAGTGTATTGCTACTTGGTAATACTAGGTGATATTCGCCAACTGCTTTGGCTGCAATATTTGCACCATTCCCTACTTGAACGGAATGATCACCTTTTCCCAGTTCTCTACATTTACGTATCCCATGTAACAATTTACATATTTGGGATCCTGATCCGATATCTAATACCCAGGACATAGGGTGAACTGAGAAACAGTTCTCAATAACTAACACACCCAAAGAAGATGCATCAACATGCATGTTCTGTGTTTGGGCGGCATGAGAATGCAGATATTCTCCTATTTCCTGTTCATTCTTATAACTCTTATAAGAAAGAACGGGACCAACGTTCCCTTGCTCAGTATAATAAGCGAGTTCAGTCAATACATCCATATTATTATCTTGATTATGGCCTGACATGGTCGCTACCTGGAGAGAAAGAGAAGAAAACACTTTAGCGTATGCTCTTGCAAGATTAGATTGGTTATTATCTTATCTAATCAGGATGTCTCCCACTGTTTTTATCAAATCTTCCTCCAAACCCTAAAAGGTAAGATTAGCCGGGATTAATTACACCCTACAATTTCGTTAATCTTTCAGCCAGATCAGTGTCGGTACTTGAGGGAGGTTTCCCATGCTTTCGCACGGACCTAATTAAAGTAAACCTCGTTTTCCCAGAGGCGTAACCCCGTTAACACTTTTCTAGACACCTACTTGATCGGCTAATTGTCCTGTGTAAAACTCTCCCAGGAGTAACTCTTACTCGCAGTGGGTATCGGGATCCAATTATCTCATAGGAGGTATGCAATCTCATTGCAAATTTCAACACTTGAAATTCCCGATAATGCTTTTACCCCTAGCGTGCTATGACTTTGACACATGCCAAACAACCCATAGTCCGCTAGTCAAGTTCAACCCGTACATTTCTTGATTGAATTAAACCTACCCGCACGACCCTTGACGAATGCCAAACAACGCCGTACGAATACCCTAATCCAATCGCATCATATGCTACAGATAAATAGTAAATAGCTACCGTAAACTACGCCTTGACGAATGCCAAACTACCGTAGCACGAATACTAAGTAATATCTATCTGAAATGTCGGAGGGCTATGCAGGTTTTTCAGAAAACCATGAGCGTAATGAACTTGATATCGTCGTAGAATCTAGTAGTTTTTGAAAAAGGAGTGTTTTTTAGGCTTTTCTAGTTTCGCTAAAGAGGTCACTCCCGGTGAAGGGATCTCGGCTCTTTCCTCATCGAATAAGGTGCAGGATATATCATATATACCGCTGTGCAAAGCAAGACTATAGAAGCTGTCAAAAACTAAACCGTGAGTTTGTAGCATCTGCCAGTTTCGCTAAAGAGGCCACTCCCGGTAAAGGGATCTCGGCTCTTTCCTCATCGAATAAGGTGCAGGGTATATCATATATACCGCTATGCAAAGCAAAACTGTAGCTACCCTTTTTATAAAGTTTTGATTCTACAACATCTTTTAGGTTTCTTTTCTTTTTATTAATCTCATTAATAAATCCCATCAGCTTTTATGCTTCCTAAGCATCACAGAAGAAACAAAAGCGGTAATATTTATATATCAGCATATATATATAGTATAAGCATTCGTCTCAGGCAGTAATATGATCTCATCACAGAACATTGCAGCAGAAGAACATATATGAAATATTGGATATACTAGGATGTCCGTGTTTTTAATACTAGCCGGTATAAAACACGGATTCCACGATCGTGATGAATAGCCAAACCCACATCCCTAGACCCCTACGAGAGCGGCAAGTAACACTGCCAATTCTAGGGTTAGGAGACCCGGTCTCGACTCCTCGAGATGGCCTCCCACTGGACCCTAGAACCCGGTTACTTGTGGTCCCCTCCTTGGGTCTACCTAATGCGGAAAAATAAATAATATACAATGGTGACATCATCCTCAGCCCGGAAGTGCCCCAATAAAAGAATATTACATACAAATGAATTTTACATGAATGAAAATAAAAACCCTCATCTCACATAAAACCCCCGGCTATTCAGAACACAACGATCCAATATAGCATATCACAGCAATACATAATATCACATATCATCAACGTAAGTAAGTATGCATACACCGATCGTCGTTGATGTATAGCAACGAAAACCGGCAATACAACTACATACTACACTTACGGTCACAGAAAAGAAATTGTAAAACTACAATATTTGGAATCCACAATCACTTTAGACATCGTAAATCCGAAATATCACATACTTCGCATTTCATGCCTAACTATATGAATTCCATATATTGTATCACATTCCAGATAAATAGACAGTATTAAACTTTCCGATCGGATAATCAAATACATAAGATTTCCTAAATAGCTCAACACTTGAGCGGAGTTCAAATAATCCCAGAATAAGTCACAGTACCGATGATCCAGCCGTAGAAGGGTCAAGCCAACGCCTCACATGTGGCACGCCGTACTGCCCCAAACCCTAAGGTTTAGAGACGGTTCAGACGGTCACATAATCGAGTTAAGGTTTGTGTTCTTCTAGAGGGTCCACCGCGTTACTTTCACATTTTTCCGAAAGATTTAAACCCGATAAAAATTCAACGCTTGAAAATTTTTCATGCCGGGAAAAAGTGAGTTAATGATATCCGTTCGAACATTTTAACAGTTTCTAAATATCCGGAAAACATAACAAAATTAAATTTTCTGATCAATTCTACGATTACAAAATAAACCCCAGAACACTCAACACTTGAGTCAGATTAAAAATACCCAGAAAGATACACTAACAGAACTAGATATTATTGTGCAAAAAATAGGTTAAATACAACTGTACGGCCGCGGATCCGTGACCCAAGCAAGGATTGGCCACGGTTCCGGGGCGGTCCGTACGGTTTAGCCTGTCGTTTTGCACAGTTATTCTTATAATTTCCTGCAGGTATTTTTATGCATTTTTAATTCAGAAAAAATCGCATTTTTAAAATTTGTCCAGAGAGGGGTCCGTTTTGACGTTTCGGGGTTCGATCGGAGTTTTAACTTCGTATACACGTCGCCTAATGCTCTAGTTAGGCTCTGATACCACTGTAGGGTTCCTAGGCACTCTTGTGAGGGTTCATAAGGTATCAACCATGCCCGAATAAAATTTTAGACGTGCCGAACAACCCAAAGCCGGGATCTTTGCTAGATTATTAGGATTTTAACATGCAAGTAAACATCTTTACTACTAAGTGTGAGGGATTACAACCTTTGTAGTCCGCTCCTTCGCTTAATAAGCTCCGAGTAGAAGTCCCTTCGCCACGATCCACGATCTCCCGGCCTCAAGAGAGGCTCCACGACTCGAACGATCCATGTTAGCTTGAAGTATTCCTTTTCTCTGATGATCTACGTCGAAATTGCTATAACTCAAGCTCTCTCACTCTAATGAGGTGAACACCCTAATCTAATTGGCTAGATTAGATGAGAATGATGGAGTTGTATTTATGCTTTCTTTTTATATCAAATTCTCACATGAAATCATCACAAAATGAATAACCAGTTTATCCTTTTGTGATGAATAATGAAATAATGAAATAAATATATGAATTAATAATGCAACCTTTGTAGTATTTAAGCTTTCTCAAAACTCAAGAGAGAAGAAGATGATAAAAAATGAGTTAATCCTTTTGTGATGAATAATGAAATGAATATATGAATTAATAATGCAACCATGGTTTAGGATGACAAGGATAACCCTTGTAGAGAATTAACTAAGGCAAGGGTTTGGTTGGGTTAAAGAATGAGTCATAGAAAAATATCAACCATAATATCTAACTCATGACAAAAGGAATTGCTTCTAGAAGGTGCATGAAGCAACTAACCCTAATCAAACCCTAACCTTATTTAATCTCCACTAAACATGTTTCATTATTAATCATATCATGTTACAATAATATATATCTCATATATATATTATATATTTGTAACAAAAGAAAATAATACAATTAACATATATCGCATATATATCAATGTATTATCCGGTGAGAAAATGAAATAATAAAGAGAGCCAATATTAGATAATGTAATACAATATATCATATATATTATTATACATCAAATAATCGAATCAACACTTGATCCGACAATCCGGCTATATCGAATATAACCGACTAATATATCATGTACCGATTCATCGAATCAACACTTGATCCGATGACTCGGTTCATATCTAAGTATCGCGAGAATATAATACGGTATCTCATATCGCATTATCCTCAGTCCTGCACATATCACATATGTGCCTCTACTCCGTTTTGCCTGAGCCAAGAAACCTCTGTTTAGGACTCTAAAGAATCGTCAATATGCCGGTAGCAGGTGGTGATCATATCAAACACCCACAAGCTGCAAGCGGTCAGCTAAACGTAACAGCCACCCAGGTATTGAGCGATCAGAAGATCAACAAGCTAGCCTGTACGTTCTCCTGTGATTCCAATCAGTAACACTCCCGTACAGTCCGGTCTGTTCGTCTGATATGTCGCATATCAAGTCTAGGGGTGGTATATGTCAGACCCCAGTAACCGATAAGTCGTGTCGATGTGAGGCTCATAACGGGTCGAGAAACTACTGGTAACACTTACCAGTAAATCTCTATATCAGCCCTAGCCAGGGACTTCCAGTTATAGCCATTCGAACACAGCACAACATCAACTCCCTATACCGGGAGAGACGAATCCCCTCCTATCGCTCATTGCCTCCATGTGATTCGGGACTGCACCCAAAAGCCGCCGTTTTGCATGCCCTCTTGGACGTGGTAAGGTGGAAATCAAAGCACAGTGGGAATCACACAAGACTCTATGACGATCTCGGATCTACAGACTACCATGTACCAGTGTCACCGGAGAACTGCCATCTGACGTGTGGTATATCACCATCTGGGAGTTCTCGGCGAGTCCGTCCAGTGTACCCAGTCTCCACTGAGCACCCATACATCATCCTTGATGTCAAACACCGATGGATATGGGATCATCCATCGCCCATCATATGGGTCAAGATGCGTATACGCTAGTCTACTCTGGTGTATCGATGCCCTGTCTCGATATACCCTCAACTAGGAACAGTTACAGGATGTACTCATCGACTACCGTGGCCCCACTAGTATGATCTTATCATAGTCTCAGCAATCGAGTACAGATCCTAAGGGATTTATCAACATGTGAGAGTAAGACAGTAAACCAGTATAAGTCAACATGTTAAGATAAAGTGAAACCAAATAGCATACTATCATAACGAGCAAGAAAGTCCTCTCTATATATATCCAAGCATCCATTATAATATACATCATATGTACAACAATGGCCCTTAGGGCATATACATAACTAACATTTTGATCACCTGTATCAGGTGCTGCGCCCACACTTCTCTTTCCAGTCAGAGATTAGTCCGCCCACTGGTGTCGGTGAGTATCTTTTCTAACCGACGTCCTTTCTTTAATGGGCAGTCGCACTATTGCTAATTCATCTTTATACTGCTTGTAGCCTTACAAATTGAAGGAGGGGACGAGGGTACCGTTGCGCCACCAGTACTCCCAGCTCTGCCCCCTGTTGCAGCCGGTATAGTAGACTGTATTGTTCGTGTATTTTCTTCATTTCTTGAGCCGATATCTGACTATGATTTATTTTGCAGCAATCACGTCGACTCTAGCTCCATTCGAGTCTCGCACCATAATGCCAGCCGGCCCTTTTTCTCGACGTGCATCCTCGAAAGGCGCTCCGAATAGTCTGCGCATGTTGAGCGACTATATTGAGGAGCTTGACATGGAGACTCCCACATCTGCTGCAGATTTTGCCACGGATGTTAACCCTATACTAGCGACGCTCGTGAATTTTCATAGTGAGGGCGTCGTTGAGTCTTGGGTTAATCACCGCAGGGAAATTGAAGCTTGCCTGCATGAGCTCGAGGTTGGACGTCCTGCTCCAGAGGTCTTGGCTGTGAACATCCAGCGGGCTGCGTGGGTTGAGCAGAGCACTCCCTACTTCCGTCATCTTGAACAAGATGCGGCCTTAAAACGTGAAGAGTGCGGAAAGACTTCGAGCGAATCTGCCAGACTGCATGCTCAGCTTAATGCGAATGCTACACAGTTGAAAGTTATCTTCGAAGGCCTTCTGCGGTGCATCTCCGACGGGTTAACACTGAGGCAGAAGCTCGACATCGTCGAGCGGGATGCACAAAATCGTGAGGTAGCTCAGCGGGCCGTCGAAGAACAACTTTCGTCTTACTTGCAGCAACGAGCCCAAGTCGAAGCAGAGTTGACCGCGGCGGCTGATCAAGAGAAGGGGCTGAGGGAAGTGCGCGAGCGGCTGATCGGACTATTGAAAGCGCTTCCCTCTCAATAATTAATTTTTTTACCATTTGTAATTTTGCATAAAAAATGTATTCATTTTTTTTATTCTTTCATACGATGTATTTTGTATCCAATTGAATTCATGAATAAAAGATACATTTCTTTCACAATGTCTTGTGTCATCTCTCTGCTTTCTTCTTTCTTTTGTTATCAGCATATCACCTTAGCAAGCATAGTCGGCAGATGATAGAGTGAGCATCTCATTTTGGCTTCTTTGAGGAGTAGTGATGGCTTAGGAAGCAGGTTCAGATCTGCTACCTAAGACTTTTCAACTTCATGAGCCGTGAGGGTCTCATAAAGACTTTTCTCCCTACGAGTCGAGAGGATCTCGCAGGTGTATTTTCTCCTTAGGAATCATGAGGATCCCTAAGCGCGTTTTCTCTTATAATTTGTAAGGATCTTACAAGAGAGTTTTCTTCCTTACCGGTCGAGAAGACCTGTAAGTGTTTAACGAGATTGACGTTATCCGCATTTCACGGCGTCAGAAGTTGCTTCGGGCATTTCCCACGAGGTTAAGGTTAACTTTGGCCGTGTTCCACGGAGTTGTTGGGTGACGTATTTCCGAGGCGGGGTCATGTAGATGACGTATTTCCGCGACAGGGTCATGTAGACGACGTATTTCCGTTACGAGGTCATGTAGATGACGTGTTTCCATTATGGGGTCATGTGCATGACGTATTTCCGAGCCGGGGTCATTTGGATGACGTATTTCCGAGATGGGGTCATATAGATGACGTATTTCCGAGACGGGGTCATGTAGATGACGTATTTCCATTACGGGGTCATGTGGATGACGTATTTCCGCGACGGGGTCATATGGATGACGTATTTTCGCGACGGGGTCATGTAGATGACGTATTTCCGAGACGGGGTCATATGGATGACGTATTTCCGAGACGGGGTCATATGGATGACGTATTTCCGAGACGAGGTCATGTGGATGACGTGTTTCCGAGACGGGGTCATATGGATGACGTATTTCTGAGACGGGGTCATGTGGATGACGTATTTCCGCGACGGGGTCATGTGGATGACGTATTTCCGCGACGGGGTCATGTGGATGACGTATTTCCGCAACGGGGTCATTTGGATGACGTATTTCCGTGACGGTCATGTAGATGACGTATTTCCGCGATGGGGTCATGTCGATAACGTATTTCCGTCACGGGGTCATGTGGATGGCGTATTTCCGAGATGGGGTCATTTGGATGACGTGTTTCCGCGACGGGGTCATGTGGATGACGTATTTCCGAGGCGGGGTCATGTGGATAACGTTGCATCTGTTGTAATGAGATGAATGTCGAAGTAGTCTCTAGGCTGTCTGTGAACTGTTGAGATTTGGAACAGGGACTCTGCCATAGCTCTAAGGTTGATTGTAGCGTCTGAATCCTGCTGGAATGAAGAAGAACGTTGTTGATGATCTCTAGGCTGTCCGTGAACCGTCGAGATTCAGCTTCATTTCGATGAAGCCTGGTAGGAAGGTATGGTTCCCTCTTTGTTTGCGCCCCTGGATTGTATACAGGGATTGATGTGATATCACCTGTAGGGCATATATTTCATTTTATTTTATTTCTTTCCGCGATGCTCTATCATTTCAGCTTTTATATCGCGAAAGTTGCGATTGCCCAATCATTTCGGCTATTTTTCGCGGTGCCCAATCATTTTGGCTATTTGTTTTATTTACTCGCTGCTTTTTATTGCGAGTTGCCCAATCATTTTGGCTATTTTGGATGCATAAATTTTTACTTGCTGATTTTGTTGCAAGTTGCCCCATCATTTCGGCTATTTCATATGCATTTGTGGTTCGCTAACTTTTCGCTGCGAGCTTGGAGTTAGACACCGATTTCGTCATCAGCACCGCTACAACTGGAATCTTGCCAAGAGCGAATCATCATTTGCCTCTGTCGATGTCGAACAAAGGTGGCTTAGCGAACAGGGTTAGGATCCTGTCGACTAAGGCTTTTGATTTCATGAGTCGTAAGTGTCTCATAAAGGTATTTCTCCCTGCGAGTCGTGAGGATCTCGTAGGTGCGTTTTCTCCTTAGAAATCGTGAGGACTCCTAAGTGTATGGCTTCTCGTAAGTCGTAAGGATCTTACAAGATAGTTTTCTCCTTATAAGTCGAGAGGACTTACAAAGGCTGTTCACTGTGCAAATATATCCCTATTCACGGATGGGACTTTGTTAGGGAAATGTTTATTCGCGCCTGTGGATTGTATACAAGGGTCAGCGTTGGGCTGCTTGTAGGGCAAAATCGGAGATTGTGATGGCTTAAGAACAGGTTCAGATCCCTGTAGCTTAAGACTTTTGAATCCTATGAGCCATGAGGGTCTCAAAGGAGGGTTCTCCTTACCAGTCGTGAGGATCTCGCAAGTGTAATTTCTCCTTAGAAATCGTGGGGATCCCTAAGTGTGTTGCTCC
Organism: Agapanthus africanus; assembly: GCA_030015575.1. Taxonomy (NCBI): domain Eukaryota; kingdom Viridiplantae; phylum Streptophyta; class Magnoliopsida; order Asparagales; family Amaryllidaceae; genus Agapanthus; species Agapanthus africanus. The sequence continues at coordinate 451,870,991 of CM057342.1, read as the reverse complement.
CTTGTGAGTTGTAAGAATCTCACGCAGGTGGTTTCTCCTTACAGGATCGAGAAGACCCTACAAGTGTCTTTTAACGAGCTTGCGCCCTTTCGGGTTTTCACAAAATTCGCCGGTAGCCCTGCTGTTTTTACTCACGGAGTCCTTTCGGGTTATCATCCGTGCCCATTTTGCTTATGGACGTACCGTTTTCTTTTTTTTTTATATATATATTTTTTTATTATTTTTTTTGTGTCAGCCTTGGAATGCTGCGGTCCGTAGTAGTTTATAGACATCTCGGTCAACAGCCAGTTTTAGGACATAGTGGTCCATTGTTAGTTTAACGACGTTTCGGTCTGACGTTAGTTTTTAAGGACGTTTCGGTCCGAAAGCCGGCTACTACTTATAGAGTTTGGGCTTAGGAAGATAGCGAGCGGACATAGGCATCGTCATCTATCGTTGACCTAGGCCGTGACTCTTCATGTGTAGTATTTTTTAAGGAAGCGACCGTTTATTGGCCTGAAAGGTCTTTCACCATGCATGTCAATGAATAGATAGGATCCACCCTGGTAGACTTTGTCTATGATATACGGGCCTTCATAGTTTGGCTCGAATTTCCTACGTTTAGCACGATTGGGGATCATAGGTCTTTTGACCACTAGCATGAGTTCGCCTTGGCGGAATGTTCTCGGCTTAATCAATCTTTCATATGAGCGCGTCATCTTTGCTTTATAAGCTTCCAGATTTTGTTGCGCCATGAACCGAGTTTCATCAAGGGCATCTAGCTCCTCAAGCCGAAGGTGAGCTTTTTCTTCATCTGTTAGCTCGTAATGAACTGCCACTCGTAAAAAGGGTAACTCTATCTCGAAAGGGAGTACCGCTTCTGTGCTGAATTCCAATGCATACGGCGTTGTATTCGTGGCCGTTTTGAATGTAGTTCGATATGCCCAGAGAGCTTCATGCAATCTCTCATGCCAGTCCCTCTTATTTCGAGACGCCGTTTTTTTCACGATCTTTGTCAAGGTTTTGTTGAAAATCTCATCTAGACCGTTGGCTCGGGATTTGTAGACCGAAGAGTATCTCCAGTCTATATTATGCTGTTGTATGAAGCGGCTGATCTTGTGGCTTCTGTAGGCTGGCCCGTTATCGGAGATAATCCGTCGCGGAGTGCCGAACCGATAAATGACGTGTGTCTTGAAGAAATGGAGGATATTCTTCGTCTTCACTTCCTTCAGCGGTACTGCTTCTGCCCATGTAACGTTTCAGAAATCGTTTTGCGAATTTACCCGTTTTAGGGCAAAATTGTCGGTATTTTCCGTTTTAACCCGATTTTGATCAAACGTCCGTATAAGCTTGCCGGCACTTTTTTTAGCTAAAATAAAGCTTGTGCGCGAACTTTAGGGGTATTTGGGAGGTTTTGGTTCAGATAGAATTTTTCCCAAATAAAATATTATTTTAAGCGGTATTTTGTGCACATAAATCGGGAAATTTTTTTCTCTTGTGAATAAATTAAATTTTGTCACTAGAATATTTTGGAAACTTCTTTTTAAATATCTAGATATTTTTGGAGTGCAAAAGGAATTATTTTAAAAAGAAAAGAAAAGGTGTAAAGGTGGCAAATTGCATTTATTATTCTTTTTCCTAGTAATTTCTTCCCAAAAAATTCACAAAAATACCCCCTCACCCCCTTGGCCGGCCCTTCCCTTCCCCTTGCTGCCCTACATCATTTCCACCCCTTTTCAACTCATTTTGCATCAAATAAATCATGAAAAATCCAAATAAAATCACAAAAACTCAAATATATTCATTTTCCTTCATTCTTCTTCACAAAAGTAGCTTGAATCTTCATTCAAAACATCATTTTTGAGGAAAAGATGATGAGTTTGGTTTCTTGGTTTTGATCTTTTGTGGAGGTATAAAACTCTAACCCTAATCCTTTTTGTTGTTTCTAAATTTCTAATTAGTATATTAATTGTTTATTTAAGCTTTTAATTTCATGTTTGAAATTCAAGACTTGATTTTTATGATAATCTAGTTAGGGTAAAACTTGATTTATGTGTTTAATGTTTATTTGAAGTGTTAATTTGTGTTTTGGAGAAGATTAACCTAGTAGAAAATGTTAATTTTTGCTAATGAACACTTTGTTGAATTATGCAATTTTGCTTACTAGGTTTTTGCTAAAATTTATTTAGCAAGTGTTAAAAATATAGAAATGGTTTTTATAGCTTAGTTAAGCTATTTTAAGGTGTTTATAATCGCTAGATATGTGTTAGCTTAAACTAGTGCGAAATATTGCGATAGGTTGCTTATTAGATTTCGGGGTTTTTCCGACGTGGGTTCGATTGGTCGTTGCGAGGTTATATCTATTGTATTGCTCTTAATTTTTGTGTTGTGTTGCGCGATCGGGACGATCGGGGTCTAGAATTAGTGTTTTATAGTTTAGCGACCCCAATTAGGGTTTTTGGCCGATGTCGTGCGCGATAGATGCGCTAAGCGTGCAGTGTAATTTTCAGGGCATCATTCTTGCGTTTCGATGTCTTTTCGTCGATGTAGGATATTTGCTTATGTGTTGTGTTTGTGAAATTTTAGGTTCGCAAGCGAGGACTTCGGACGCTACGACAAGGGAAAACAGGTGGTAGGCTTCACTTAGCCAGGAGCGTTGGTGAGTAGATTTAACATCTACAGGGGAATCGCCCGCATGGCGTTATGCGTCTGGGCTAGAGATGTTATTTCTGTCGCATATTCTATGTCATATTTAGAATTGCGCATTTACCCTATTACTTAGATATTGTTGTGCTTGGACTAGTATCCTTAGGACACTGCACATATTATTGACGATTCATGTTGCACGAGCACTGATTGTATGCTACACACACCGTCAATAATTGCCATGTCACGAATAACCCACTTATACATATAATATTGCTTGGATAGGGACATTGAGATTTTGATTTATATTTCTTTATGCATTGACTTATAGCATACCTGTATACCTACATGCTTACACATATATTCTGACATACTTACATGCTAGTTACCTGTATACCTATAGAGTATTGTACCATTAGTGATAGGTACATGCACACTTTACGACATAGCTACAGGTATACCTTGCACACCTATTTCGCTTATACCCAGGGGGTATACTACGTTATTTACTTATAGGTAGATACATATATCTTCCTATACCTTTATGTTGCACATATATCTGGTTATAGCAACATGTTTACCTTTACTTGATGTTATTTTAGAATTGGAGAGATTAGGAACCGCATGATATTATATTAACTTGTTACAGTTAATTGCTGCTTTTCCTTTATATGTTCGCATTTCAGATTTATGATGCGTATATTATATTCATGGATTTTCGCATTGAGATATGGATTTTTCATGATGTTTTCTGGATTTGGGGACCGTGGGAGTTCATGAAATTATGCATTATTTGAAAAACCCGGTTTCCCTTGATATGATATTTCAGCAGTCACCATGAGATTTATCGGTTCGGATATATATACCCCACGCGAGGAACGGAGGGGTCCGTGTGCGGGTACATGGTCGGGCCCGGAGGTACCCTGGGGCAAGAGTCGTGGAGTAGACGATGAGTTAGTGGGGGAACCATACCATCCGGTGACATTACCAATGATTCAGCGGTTATCATGGGGATACCGACGGGAGTCATGTACGTATAGATACGTCGAGAGGCGAGGGTCAGAGCTAGGCACTCGAGCTTTCGGGATAGCGTATAATACGTACCTATCAGGGTGCCAGTCGTGGTGACAGCACCTGATAGACCTGCATTTCTGTGTCGATGCTTGACACATTGGTTTCATGATATTTCTTTTTACTCCTTTGTATATATAATAGGGGTTTAGGCCGCTGTTATATATGCCCTTACACCAATATTAGTGGAATGGGATGCTAATATATGTGTATTGACATTAAATTATATACATCATCATATTTATTCATGCAAATATATTTAGGATGTTAGATTTTTACTTGATAATTTGATTTGGGATATAGGTGATTCATTTGATATTGGATACAGGATATTTATGAGATTGTTGATTTGTACATTCAGGATATATGAGATTTATTCGATATTGTACATTCAGGATTTGTGAGATTTATATGATATGAGAGCCAATTTGGGGGCTGATTTGAGGAATTGGGATTTGGATTTGTCCTGATGGATTGTGATCCTATCACGATATCAAGATTCCGTGGAAATGACATATTTCATTCCATACTCCACATTTACTGTTTATGCACTGCTTCATGCATTAGTGTACCTGTTAGAGTACCTTCCATGACTGTTGCGTTTACATACCTTTATTCATATCATTTCTTCATGTATTAGTAGTACATGTTAGAGTACCTTTCATGACTGTTGCATTTACATACCTTTATTCATATGCATTGCTTCATGTATTAATTGTACCTGCTAGTGTATCTTTCATGATTATTGCATTCATATGACTTTTTTTATTGCTATTAATTGCACATGTTAGATTCACGCTGTACGTAAATACTCGCGATTACCTGCATATGTTATTTATTATTCACGAGTTGGCAACTCACCCCCGTTGTGCCACAGTGTTTGCAGGTGTTCCTCAGGATAGTCAGAGGCAGGCTATTATCACACATCTTATCATCTTTTGCTACGGATACCGCATCAGCTCACAGTGTGCAGTTTGCTTATGTGGGTTTTGTGGTTATTCGTTGTATTGTATATTCGTTGTATCCCTGTACTCTCCATCTAATATTTTCTTGTTGACTTAGAGACTTGGTGAGGACGATATTGTATAATATTTGTGACTTGTTGTCTTTTATACAGTTTCCTTTCTACCGTCTTTTATTTCTTCGCTACGGCGTCGTATATTTGTTGTGGTGGTTGTTTTCCGCCTTTGGGCGTGGATTTGCTCCCGTTGGGGATGCTTTACTTTATATTTATGTTGTACCCATTTTTGGGGCTAGCTTTTACAAAGGAGGTGCTGCCAAAATTTTTAGAGGAAATAAAGTTGGACTTTTAAAGAATTTGGGTTGTGATTTCAAAGACTTTTAAACAATATTTCTTATCTTTTCTTGTCTTTTAACTGGTTTAGATTTCTGGGTTTTGGCTTTCTTTTACTGCGTTACGCCTGTAGACGTTGCGTAGTATTAGGGCCGTCACGTGCCAATTTCGGGTTGTGACAAAGTTGGTATCAGAGCGCTAGGTTTTTACCTTACGGAGTATAGGATGATCTTGATATGATGGAGTAGGTAGCTTATGCAAAGTAACGTAGTGTGTGTACGTCTGCAGCATACTCACGATGCAGTACTCCGCCTAAAGTGACCTAAGTACAATTACTTGAAATTCCTTCCTTGATGATTCATATCCTTGTGATTCGATTTCCTTGTTCATATCGAATCCTATCCCTATTTATAGCCTTTGCCGCCGACGACTATGGGGACTCAGTGAGGTGCAGCGAAGGCCGAGATCAGAGTTGACTCGGGTGGGTCAAGGACTGACCAGGATGGCACACTCGTTGCACAGGTGTAGACGGATCCGCCTTCGACAAATAGTATCGCTAGGCTTGTGGCAGAGATGCAGGACATGCGCCAAACGATGAGTTCATTGGTTGAGGCCATTTGAGCGTAGCGACAGGAGGTTTTCAACCCTGCTACCCAGTTGTTCCTTGCGATCAGCACACAGTATTCCGTCACCTACATAGCACCAGTGGATGCAGCCCCAGTTTACAAGACACGTATTCCAGAGACTCTGAGAGTTCCGGAACAGTGGAGGACTCGTATCGGTGTACCAACCCAGAGACAGAGGACTAGTCGTCGAGATAGGTTTCGTAACCGTTGTGGGAGTAGCAGAGGTTTGGGACGAGGGGATTCGTGTTAGCTAGATCAGCCATTTGTTGTGTTAACTTCTGTCAGCGATTCTTTTGTTGCGCGACACGTATTTCAGTCGTATGCCAATCGGTTAGGAGATTCATCCGTCACTTGATCCTTCTAGAGATGTTGGATTTGACGTTCTCCTGGGCATGGACTGGTTAGTTACATGCTAGGCGTCTGTGGACTACCGCGAGGAAACGGTCAGGTTTGTTTTTCCGGCAAGTCAGTTCTTGTTGTGCAGGGGGACAGTGGTGCCGCCTCTCACAGCTCGAATTCAGCCTTTTTCGCTAGTCAGCTTTTGAGGAGAGGATGTCGAGGATTCTTGGCGTTCATTCGTGATACCGGAGCCATAGTGGGTTTGTTGGACCGGGTTCTTATCGTGCGAGAGTTATCCGACGTTGTTCCAGATGAGCCGACGGAGCTTAAGGAGCTTAAGGATCAGCTGCAGAGTTGTTTGTTGGGGGGATTGTGCGTCTGAGCGTTTCGCATTGGGGAGCTCCTATTTCTGTTCGTCAAGGAGGAAGACAACAGTTTGAGGTTGTGTCTGATGGATCGTCAATTGAACCGGCTTACGGTGCGGACAGGTATCCTTTATCTCGCATTGACGATTTCTTCGATCAGCTCCTAAGTGCGAGACATTTTTTTCTAAGTTTGTTTAGGGATCAGGTCATCATTGTTGCGGGTTCAGAGTGATGACATTCCGAAGACTGCCTTGTGTGTGCTACGGGCCTTGTGCGTGCTGGTGTGTCATTGGACTCACCAATGCCCTAGCAGCATTCGTAGATGTGATGAACTGGATTTCTTCAAGCCATTCCTCGACCAGTTATTGTTGTGTTATTTACGACATTCTGGTCTATTTAATGTGTCTTGAGGGACAGGAGCAGCACTTGAGGATTTGATTTGCAGATACTGGGAGAGCCCCAGCGGTTTGCTAGATTCTCGGAGTGTTCCTTCTGGCTTGTTGTGTTGACTCCTAGGTCTTGTAGTTACGGGAGACGGTTTTCGTATGGTTCCGAGGAAGATCGAGGCCATACAGGTTTGGCCCAGACTTGTATACGGGACGGAAGTCCGCAGATTTTGGGCTTAGCAGGTTTTTACCGCCGTTTCATGCAGGATTGCTAGTGTAGTGTTGCACCGTTGACTGGACTGACCTGAAAGGAGGTTTTTTTCTTTGGACTGAGGCATGCGTGCGGAGTTTTTCAACAGTTGGAGATTCGATTAACAACTGCACCAGTTCTTCTTGCTTTTTGGTTCAAGCGACTTTGTTGTTTTAACTGTGATGTGTCGCGAGTGGGGCTCGATTGTGTACTGAGGTACACTATAGAGTTATCGCTTTTGCTTCCCTACATTTGGAGGAAGTACTAGCAGGATATTCCACTCACGATCTGGAGATGGCCGCAGTGGTCTTGCGTTGGAGATTTGGAGACAATACTTGTTCGAGAGTCGTGTCAGATTTTCACGGACTATCAGAGCTTAATGTATATCTTCCTACAGCGGATTTTGATTGTTGAGATAGTCTTCTGCAGATTCACAGTTCTTGTGCGATCGTTGAGCACAGCTTAAGTTCGCCTCTACTGAGGGGACAGCATGCTCATGTCCGCGCCCGACCACTTTTCCTTAATCGCTTTCGCGAGACACTCCCACCGATGCTCGTTCGTCAGAAATACTTGAGCATACTTGGCTGGGTAATGATTCAGAGTCCTTGATTTATGACAAGGGTGTGATGAGTTTAGGGATGCGTTTGTGTACCTGATACTATTGGGTAGAGACGTGAAATCCTAGAGCAGGCACATCTGTCAACTCTCTGTACTCATTCAAGTTCCACCAGCATTTGACGTGACTTGTGAGATAGTTACGGATGGGCAAGGATGTAAAGAGAAGTTTCGGATTTCGTTTCAAGGTGTTGTCTTGTTGTGTGTTTTGGTTGAGCATCTGAAACCGGCTGGAGAGTTGCAACCTTAAACCGTTTCGAAGTGGGAATGGGAGCAAATCTCCATGAATATTCGTTATGGCGTATACCCAGGTTTAGTCAAGGTGTGACTCCATTCGGATGCTTGTTGTCCGGTTATACTCAGTTTGCTCAGTTGTTCTTTGTTAAGTTTGTGTGTTGCACGGAGTTCCTTTATGGGTCGTATCCAATGAAGGCACCATGTTCGCTTGCCATCTTGGGCAGGAGTTTCAGGAAGCCTTGGGTACTGGTTGAGCTTTAGCTCCGTCTTTCCATCCGCAGGATGATGGTTTTGTGAGAGCGGGCTATACCGACTCTAGAGGTTATACTCGTGCATACGTACTAATTGTTGTCGGCAGTTGGGATCGTCACTTGCCATTTTTAGGACTCTCCTTCGATAGCAGTTATCAGGAGACATTCCAATTGGCAACTTTTAAGTTTTGTTTGTTAGGTGGTGTCGATCTCCAGTCTGTTTTTCTGACTCTGCGTAGTAAGATTTTTGGACCCCAGCTAGTCTAGAGACTTCGGAAATGATCCAGCTGTTTCAGGTGAGGATGATGACAGTCCTGTGCGGACAGAAGTCTTATGCCGACCATGGTGATCGCAGGCTCGAGTTCGCAGTGGGAGATCATGTATTCCTACGGATTTTTCCGATAAAGGACGTGTTGAATTTTGGGAAGCTTACCCAGAATTGTAGGTCCTTTCGAGATCCTTAAAGTGAGTTAGTTCCGTTGCCTTTAATTTGGCACTTCCGCCCAGATTATTGAGTATTCACCCCATATTCCTTGTGTCGATACTTTGCAATTACCTTCATGACCTTTCTCACATGATTCAGCACCAGACCATTTAGCTTGGACGCGATCTTTCGTTCACCAGCAGCCAATTGTGTTAATGGCTATGCGGGTGGAGAAACTTCGGTCAAGGGTCTTGCCATCTGTGAAGGGTTTTTCTTGGACGTAGCCGTATAGTGAGGTAATCACTTGGGAGGCTGCGAACGAGATATGAGAGTTTAGTAATCCTCTCTTTGAAGGTACGCTTAGTAAAAAAATTTAATTCGTGGACGAATTTTTATAAGGGGGGAGATTGTAACGTTTCAGAAATCGTTTTGCGAATTTTCCCGTTTTAGGGCAAAATTGTCGGTATTTTCCGTTTTAACCCGATTTCGATCAAACGTCCGTATAAACTTGCCGGCACTTTTTTTAGCTAAAATAAAGCTTGTGCACGAACTTTAGGGGTATTTGGGAGGTTTTGGTTCAGATAGAATTTTTCCCAAATAAAATATTATTTTAAGCGGTATTTTGTGCACGTAAATCGGGAAATTTTTTTTCTCTTGTGAATAAATTAAATTTTGTCACTAGAATATTTTGGAAACTTCTTTTTAAATATCTAGATATTTTTGGAATGCAAAAGGAATTATTTTAAAAAGAAAAGAAAAGGTGTAAAGGTGGCAAAGTGCATTTATTAGAATTTATTACTCTTTTTCCTAGCAATTTCTTCACAAAAAATTCACAAAAATACCCCCTCACCCCCTTGGCCGGCCCTTCCCTTCCCCTTGCTTCCCTACATCATTTCCACCCCTTTTCAACTCATTTTGCATCAAATAAATCATGAAAAATCCAAATAAAATCACAAAAACTCAAATATATTCATTTTCCTTCATTCTTCTTCACCAAAGTAGCTTGGATCTTCATTCAAAAAAATCATTTTTGAGGAAAAGATGATGAGTTTGGTTTCTTGGTTTTGATCTTTTGTGGAGGTATAAAACCCTAACCCTAATCCTTTTTGTTGTTTCTAAATTTCTAATTAGTATATTAATTGTTTTTTTAAGCTTTTAATTTCATGTTTGAAATTCAAGACTTGATTTTTATGATAATCTAGTTAGGGTAAAACTTGATTATGTGTTTAATGTTTATTTGAAGTGTTAATTTGTGTTTTGGAGATGATTAACCTAGTAGAAAATATTAATTTTTGCTAATGAACACTTTGTTTAATTATGCAATTTTGCTTACTGGGTTTTTGCTAAAATTTATTTAGCAAGTGTTAAAAATATAGAAATGGTTTTTATAGCTTAGTTAAGCTATTTTAAGGTGTTTATAATCGCTAGATATGCGTTAGCTTGAAACTAATGTGAAATATTGCGATAGGTTGCTTACTAGATTTCGGGGTTTTTCCGACGTGGGTTCGATTGGTCGTTGCGAGGTTATATCTATTGTATTCCTCGTAATTTTTGTGTTGTGTTGCGCGATCGGGACGATCGGGGTCTAGACTTAGTGTTTTGTAGTTTAGCGACCTCAATTAGGGTTTTTGGCCGATGTCGTGCGCGATAGATGCGCTAAGCGTGCAGTGTAATTTTCAGGGCGTCATTCTTGAGTTTCGATGTCTTTTCGTCAATGTAGGATATTTGCTTATGTGTTGTGTTTGTGAAATTTTAGGTTCGCAAGCGGGGACTTCGAACGCTACGACAAGGGAAAACAGGTGGTAGGCTTCACTTAGCCAGGAGCGTTGGTGAGTAAATTTAACATCTACAGGGGAATCGCCCGCATGGCGTTATGCGTCTGGGCTAGAGATGTTATTTCTGTCGCATATTCTATGTCATATTTAGAATTGCGCATTTACCCTATTACTTAGATATTGTTGTGCTTGGACTAGTATCCTTAGGACACTGCACATATTATTGACGATTCATGTTGCACGAGCACTGATTGTATGCTACACACACCGTAAATAATTGCCATGTCACGCATAACCCACTTATAGATATAATATTGCTTGGTTAGGAACATTGAGACTTTGATTCATATTTCTTTACGCATTGACTTATAGCATACCTGTATACCTACATGCTTACACATATGTTCTGACATACTTACATGCTAGTTACTTGATACCTATAGAGTATTGTACCATTAGTGATAGGTACATGCACACTTTACGACATAGCTACAGGTATACCTTGCACACCTATTTCGCTTATACCCAGGGGGTATACTACGTCATTTACTTATAGGTAGATACATATATCTTGCTATACCTTTATGTTGCACATATATCTGGTTATAGCTACATGTTTACCTATACTTGATGTTATTTTAGAATTGGAGAGATTAGGAACCGCATGGTATTATATTAACTTGTTACAGTTAATTGCTGCTTTACCTTTATATGTTCGCATTTCAGATTTATAATGCGTATATTATATTCATGGATTTTCGAATTGAGATATGGATTTTTCATGATGTTTTCTGGATTTAGGGACCGTGGGAGTTCATGAAATTATGCATTATTTGAAAAACCCGGTTTCCCTTGATATGATATTTCAGCAGCCACCATGAGATTTATCGGTTCGGATATATATACCCCACGCGAGGAACGGAGGGGTCCGTGTGCGGGTACATGGTCGGGCCCGGAGGTACCCCAGGGCAAGAGTCGTGGAGTAGACGATGAGTTAGTGGGGGAACCATACCATCCGGTGACATTACCAATGATTCAGCGGTTATCATGGGGATACCGACGGGAGTCATGTACGTATAGATACGTCGAGAGGCGAGGGTCAGAGCTAGGCACTCGAGCTTTCGGGATAGCGTATGATACGTACCTATCAGGGTGCCAGTCGTGGTGACAGCACCTGATACACCTGCATTTTTGTGTCGATGCTTGACACATTGGTTTCATGATATTTCTTTTTACTCCTTTGTATATATAACAGGGGTTTAGGCCGCTGTTATATATGCCCTTACACCAATATTAGTGGAATGGGACGCTAATATATGTGTATTGACATTAAATTATATACATCATCATATTTATTCATGCAAATATATTTAGGATGTTAGATTTTTACTTGATAATTTGATTTGGGATATAGGTGATTCATTTGATATTGGATACAGGATATTTATGAGATTGTTGATTTGTACATTCAGGATATATGAGATTTATTCGATATTGTACATTCAGGATTTGTGAGACTTATATGATATGAGAGCCAATTTGGGGGCTGATTTGAGGAATTGGGATTTGGATTTGTCCTGATGGATTGTGATCCTACCACGATGTCAGGATTCCGTGGAAATGACATATTTCATTCCATACTCCACATTTACTGTTTATGCACTGTTTCATGCATTAGTGTACCTGTTAGAGTACCTTCCATGACTGTTGCGTTTACATACCTTTATTCATATCATTTCTTCATGTATTAGTAGTACCTGTTAGAGTACCTTTCATGACTGTTGCATTTACATACCTTTATTCATATGCATTGCTTCATGTATTAGTTGTACCTGCCAGTGTACCTTTCATGATTATTGCATTCATATGACTTTTTTATTGCTATTAATTGCACATGTTAGACTCACGCTGTACGTGCATACTCGCGATTACCTGCATATCTTATTTACTATTCACGAGTTGGCAACTCACCCCTGTTGTGCCACAGTGTTTGCAGGTATTCATCAGGATAGTCAGAGGCAGGCTATTATCACACATCTTATCATCTTTTGCTACGGATACCGCATCAGCTCACAGTGTGCAGTTTGCTTAGGTGGGTTTTATGGTTATTCGTTGTATTGTATATTCGTTGTATCCCTGTACTCTCCATCTAATATTTTCTTGTTGACTTAGAGACTTGGTGAGGATGATATTGTATAATATTTGTGACTTGTTGTCTTTTATACAGTTTCTTTTCTACCGTCTCTTATTTCTTCACTACTGTAAGTGCACGGCGGCCCCCCGGCCTCCATCCCGAGGCTAAATGTAGAAGCGATGGTTAACTTTAATTTTCTTGAACCAGCACCACCGCTCACTAAAACCCGGATCGTACCATTAACTAGTCCTAGCTAACTACAAGATGGGAAGAAAGATATACCGAGTGATCCGTGTCCTCCGGTCTTCTCGTCGTCGTCCCGATCTCCCGCGGAATGTCCGGTCTGTTAGTGTATATGCCCTAGAGGCCATTACTGTATCATACTAGTTTGTATATTACTTGATGGAAGCTTGGGATATTCACAGTTGTATATACAATCTTGCTCGAAATGGTAGTATTCTACTTGGTTTGTCTCTGCTTTAATATGTGCATGTGTTTCTTTTAGCATATCGCTGATATACATATTAGTAGATCCCTTAAGATCTTTGCTTGATTACCAGCGCTGTGATGGCGCTCAAACTCGTAGGAGCTGGGTGATCTATAAGCACATCTTTATACAGGTCCCTAGTCGTTGGACTATCGAGACAGGGCATCGATACTCAGGAGTAGACTAGCGTATGCGCTTCTCATCCCAGTGTGGGAGACGGTCTGTCCCACAGCCGTCAGTACGTCGTACTTGAGATAGTATGCGGGTGCTCGTTAGGTTACGAGTACACTGGACAGGACTCGTCGGGAACTGTTGGTTGGTATTATACCTATCGTCAGTTATCAGTTCCCAGGTGACATGAGTACAGCTTAGTCCGCTGACTTGACACTGTCACTTCGCCTCAAGTGTGTTCCCACTGCATTTTGATTACTACCCTACCACGGCTCAAAGGAGTCGTGCAAACAGGTAGTTTTTGGGTGCAGTCCCGAAGCACTTAGAGTCAGTGACGGTTAGACAGGATTCGTCTCTCCCGATATTGGGGGTTGACATCGCGCTGTGTCCAGGAGAGCCATTACACGAGTAGTCCCTGGCTAAGGCAAGCGAGATATACTGGTAGGTTTCCAGTGTTATCTCAGGGTGTTCTGGGCTACACTCCGGCACGACTTGTACCGCTATTAGGGGACTGACGTTCACCGCCCCCCTAGGCCCGCCATGTGATGTATCAGACGAACAGACCGGACTGTACGGAGATTGTCACATACAGGCTCAGTAGGAGTTCAGATGGGGTTCACCTCGTCAGTCTTCTTATCGACATCTACCTGGGGACCGTTACGTACAGCTAGTGCCGCTTGCGGTTTGTGGTTAAACCCACTGCCAGCGTAGTGTCGAGTCTTTAGAGTCCCACACAGAGAGCTATTCGCCTTTAGGAAAAATGAGTAGTGGTCGCATGGTTTTGCGACAGGGTTCGTTCACATCCGCGCACTTGTGCACGTTTGCTGTCCGGACAGCTTATACTAGCGGGCTTTGGTTTAAACCGGATCCTAGTATATGATTTGGGATTGGTTTTTCTCATTGTATTTGTGTTCCTCGGATCACGAATACGGGTGCGTATGCACAGTTGCTTGAGACAGAGGGAGAGGACTTTGATTAGGGTTAATGACTATTGTCATTTTATTAACCCTAATGCTTATGTGTGTATTATTGTTAATTGATATTAGTTTAATAATTGTGCATGGTTATGGTTGTCGACCATTTGACCCATCTTGACTTGTTGACCTTGTTGACACTTTGACCATCATCATTTCATTTGGAAGATACTCTTTGATCCTTGCAATTTGCATTAAAAATGAAATGATAATGGTCATGTCTTGATTTAGCCATGACAATTATCTCACTAATTATCTAATTACAATAATTCACTTATATGAGAGAATGCTTCATATTATTCTCTTATTCTATTATTCACATTCTCTCTCTTGTTCTTCCTCTCCCTCAAGCTCTCCCCTCTCATGTGTTGAGAAATACTTGAGCTTGAGAAAAACCCTCTCTTGATAATCTCTACTCTCATCTAGGGTTCAAGGATTAGCACTTCTTGCATCCTAGTTACTTCTAGCTTGGAGTTGAAGCCAAAGGTCGAGGCTTTCGGGTGGATCTTTCTTCGACGTGAGAAGACGACTAAGGTGACCTCCTTCCACCACTCTAAGGAGCAAGGAGAGAAGGACATAAAGCCCAAGGTATAACCGTTCTAGCACTTAGCTAGTTTCTAGTTAGCTTTAGCTTGTTTTTGTTTAGCAAAGATCCTTCATAGTGTAGTCCATGTTGCCTAAGCTCATAAAAATTCGATTTTTATTCCGTTTTCCGCCTCCTCGCAAGCACCGGGGTGGGCAACGTGGACTTACAGTGGTATCAGAGACTAACTAAACATAAACTAGCTAGGTAGTAGAGTGTATCGAAAAACCGAGTTTTCAAAACCCTAAGTTTCTGTTAATTTTTTTTCTGTTCAAAACAAAATTTGTTATACTCCAAAAATCATCTCAGGGTTTTGTGAAGAAAGCCACCAAAAACGAACCAGTGATTCGACCAAAGAGCCGCGGTTCCGCGGCAATAGCAAGCTATTGCTGCGCAACCGCGGCCGTCTTGGCTTTTCACTGGGTCGAGTTTGGTGCAGTGTATTTCTGGCTTGGTTTTAGGATTTTTAAGATGGTTTATATGTGCCCAGGTTTTCCAGAATAGAAATTTGTTTTTGGGGGCCTATAAATCCGTATTTTTTTTGGAACTTCAATACACTTTGACTAAAAGGTTATATCTGTGATGTTTATTTGTATTGAACGTCGGCTAATCGCTATATGTCGATTAGTCGGGGTTATACATATCTGTGATCTGTGATTGATGATGGTATGTATATATGAATGGGTTGGATTGTCGCGGATGAATAGCCGGGGTGGATGTGAGATGAGTGTTGCTTTTTCTTTCATTCATTGTAACATGTAAATTGATGTAATATTATTATTTGTTTGGCCGCACAACCGGGTCGGGGTTGTAGCCGTCATTGTATAATTCTTTTTACTGTTTTTGCTCCTAGGATAGACCCATGGAGGGGGTGCCCAAACTACCGGGTATCTCGAAGTGCCGAGTGGCCTACTCACGGTGGTGAGGGAGGTTGCTTCGCTTCGGGTACTTGGCGGGTAGTTTGCCGCACCCGTAGGGGTCTTGGGTGGGGTATTGGCTATTCACCGCGACCGCGTAATCCGCTTTTCGTTGCAGGCTCGAACGGATTGCGGATTCCTAGTATATCCAATGTATTCATCTGTGATCTGAAATGTCTATCATTGCTATATATTTATATATGATAACTATTTAGGCGTTGCTTATGTTTTACAGCCGCGCTAGCCCAGCCCCCGCTCTGTCATTAGTTAAGTAACCTAACGGGTGATGACGGGGCCCCGTGGCGAATGCGAATGGCATAAGCGTACGTCATATTTTGGTTGTTTTCTGCAATGGTAGGATTAAATGATGGGACGCATTAAAAGAACTAATGCAAGAAAATAAACCAAGTAAAAGTCGATTGGAACACTTTGAAAACCACTCGGTTCTTTTCAAAACTAAACTTTTAAACGCGGAGCTTGAACCACTCCTTTTAAAAGCTATCACGTTCCATCGATTATATCAAGTTCACTACGTTCACGGTTTCGCCAAAACCATTCGTAGCCCTCCGTCGTTTCGTATGGATATTCAATAGTATTCAAGCTATGTTTGTTGACCTTCGTCAAGGCATAGTGATTGGTAGCTGTTGGGTGTTCATATGTAGCATAGATAGATGCGTTGGTTTGGGACAGTCGTATTACCTTGTTGACTTTCGTCAAGGGTATGTACGGGTGGGTTCAAATTAACCTGGATAATGACGGGTAGAACTTGACATATGACTTATGATTTATTGACCTTCGTCAAGGTCATAAGAGCATGGGGCAAAAATCCACATCGGGAGTTTCATAAGTACTGAAACTTGCTAGCGCTGCATACCATTTGGAGTGTGATAATTCTGGTAGGATTCCTTCGGTTTTATCACGCGATGATATTTGGATCCCGATCCTACTGTGAGTATATGCTACTCCTCGGGAAAACTCTCACTTAACGATCAATGCTATAAACTTAGTAGGTGTCTAGAAAGGTGTTAGCGGGGCTACGCCCACAGGGAAAAGAGGTTACTTAATTAAGGAACTTCGCGAAAGCGTTGGAAAACCTCCCTCGAAGTACCGACACTGGCCTGGCTGAACGGTTAAGCAAGTATTGTACGGTGAGATTGATCCTGACTAATCCTTCCTTTATGGTTTGAGGAGGGATTCGAGAGACAGTGGGATGTTGGGGTAAAAATTTACACCCCGGTTGACCAAGTCAAAATCAAAGTCAACCCCAAGCCAAGTTGGCCCAAGCCCAGATCCAGTGGGCCCATGCCCGGGTCGAGCCCGAACATGAAGCGACCGGCCTCCCCCCATGCCAAGATAAAAATTTTGTAATAAATAATTTTGTTGTATTTCTTTTATTTTATTTTTGGATAAATGTAAGAAAAATAGGAATAAAGCCAAATTTTTGTAAAGCCCATGGCTTATGTGCAAAAAGAAATGGCACATGAGCCATGGGATAGGCAAAATGCCATTTTGTAAAACCCAAGGGGCTATGTGTAAAATGTATGGCCTATAAAGGCAAGGATAATGAAATATCCCAACAACTTTCTCTCTCTCCAAACAAAAAAAAGTCTCAGAGCTGAGCTCTTTCTTCCATCTTCAAGGTTCCAAAACCTACTTCTTTCTCTTGGATTAAATCAAGAGTTTTACTCTTCCTTTTTCAAAACAAATTAGTTTTTCACCACAAAACCCACAAAGGGGAACTTGGATCTATCATTAGATCTAAAAAAGGAGAGATTTTGAGATTTCACATCTCTTGATCTTCAAGATCCAGCAAGCAACAGGAGGAAGAAGAACATCGTTCGCTAAACCCAAAAAAAAAAAACACACACACACACTCAGGAGTCCAACTCCTCTCTGATTTCTCTTCTGAGAAATTTATTTTAGCAGCGCGCAGCGCAAGTGCGCAAAGCGCCCGCGTGCCGACACATGGCGCGCGCGCGCTTGCGCAAGAGCGCAAAGCGCCCGCGTGCCTACACGTGGCGCGCGCGCTTGCGCACCTGCGTGCTTGCGCAAGTGCGCAAAGCGCCCACGTGCCGACACGTGGCGCGCTTGCGCACCTGCGCGCAGCGCTCATGCGCAAAGCGCCCACGTGGCGCGCTTCCGCCTGAGCGAACAGCACCTAGCGCACAGCGCCCAAGGTGCTGCCCCACGCATCCTTTGGATGCCCCTTTTCCCCTTTATTTATATATATATGTATATATATACATTTGTATGCAAATGTACACATACACATACTCCACGACACTGTCCCTGTTAGAAAAAAATTTCTAACGGGGCGCTGCCCCGCACCCCGCAAGGGGGCTGCTAGCCCCCTTGACCCCTAGCCCGCTATCCGGGTAGCGGGACCCCCGTAAAAACTCTGTGTGGCTCCCGATATATCCAAAACCCCCCTTTCAGAACAGAACACACGCACACTGCACATTGAGTTCGCATGACCAGTTTAACCTGTTAATCGGAGGTTCCCTCGCCCCAAAGGCGAGGGGTAATTAACGGCAGCTTAGTCCGCGGCTGCCGGAGATTCGGATCCCCACAATCATTAAACCCCGGCCTACCCTAGGCAGGGGGAATCTGTAGTACGCCTGACAAGCGCGCGCGTATTCCCATCTCACTGGGGTGACGAAAAACACCCTACAGATTCTGGCACGCCCGGTGGGACCTATCTCTCCTCCCATATTTCGGGTTAAACGTTCATGCGAACCCAATCAATATACATATCGATTGCCTATACTGAAATGATGTTCTTTTTTTTCCGTGCAGCAATCAAATTTCGACGACAATGTCTCCCAAGACGAACCCAGCTTCCAACGTGACCCCGATTCCGTACGTGGTCAAGATCAACGCTCGTGTGGTTCTCCCCGCGAGCCTCAGTCGATAGTGGGAGGAACCGCCCCGCCAGTTTGGCTCCGTCATCATCTACCCTGCCGGGAGCGCTCATCTGGCAGAGATCCCAGCTGAACAGGTGGCCAAGCCGGTCCCAAGGGGCAAGAGGCCGAATGTTGTGATTGCTAAGGCACCACAACCGAAACTTAAGATGGTGTCTGAACGACTCCCTGGCGCTCCAGCGGGGGGCAAGAACTCCGGTACAAAGGGCAACATCCAATGTTGCGGACGAGCTCACGCGATTACTCCAACAAATGCACAATCGAGCGTATCTCCAAGGCCTTCCATCGCCCGGTCTGTGACGTCTTCCCAAAGAGTTGAAGTCTGCCAGGTGCTTAGAACAGAAAAGTTAAGGCAGAAGCAGCTCAGGTAAAGAGCCAACAAGAGGGCCAAGGCTTCGGCCAAATGGAATCATGTGAAGTTCCAAGTGCAGGGTTTCCCCGCGACGACGGCTGAGTCGGACGTTAGAATCAGCAATTCCTTCGAGCCTCTGAAGTGGGTTCAGAAAAACGCCATGACCGCCAGAATCAAGAAGACAGCGGTCCGAACAGTGCCACAAAGAGGCGTGTCCCGGCCCCAACAGAAGAAGTATGACACTGTCTCTTCAAGAGTCTATCAAGCACTCTGTGCCGCACGAAAGCAGTGGGGCAAACCCAGAAAAGAAGCGCCAGCACCATTCAAGAGCATGGTTAGGCCAACTGCCTTCAATCGACTACCAGCTACCGAAGCAAGGGGGTCAAGACAGCGATCCGTGAAATCAGCTTCCAATGATAGAAAGACGGCCGGATACATCATCCATACGGTCTATATGGCGGGAGGACGCCCCAGCGACAACCTTCGCAGCAAAAGCAAGGATGGGGCCACCACATCCCAAGCCCAATCTAGCCTGAATGTGGTCGCCGCCACTCAAGAACAGCCGCCCCCGCTGGATGAAGAAAACCCTCTCGATGAGGATGATAGGCAGAAAGACCCCTCGGTCCACACAGAGTCAAGCTCGGACAGCGAGGAGGAGCCGACTTTCCTCCCCAGGACTGCGGAGCAAGAGCTGCTTCAAGAGCTTCGAAAACAGCTCAGGAGCAAAGATAAAGAGATGGCCAAGCTCTATTCGAAGATTGACGACTTAACGAACGTGGTGATGCAGCTTACGGCTCAAATTGCTCGAGCGCCTCCCAATCAAGCACAAGCCGCTACTAATCAGCCGGGTGATGACAATCCGAGGCAGCCAATGCCTGTTCCTTCGGGTCCAAGACTGGTCGAGCCGCATGAGAGCCGTCCACACTCCGCTTCTGGGGACGCGTTGGCCCCAGATAGCGCCATCCCGCTAACACAGGATCGGATAATGGATTTGGTCACCAGCAAGGTTAAAACATTGGTGGCCGAAGCTGAAGCTCAGAAAGAAATCGGCAGTAGTGGCCGGCCATATCCCGCGCAATACGATCTGATCGAGTTCCCAAGCGGCTACGTCATTCCTAAGTTCGGAAGATTTGATGGAACGGGGAATGCAAATCAGCACGTTGCCCACTTCAAAGCATCGTGCGGAAATACAGGGGGCAATGACGCGCTCCTTCTTCGTCAATTTGTCAACAGCCTGACCGGTGTCGCTTTCGACTGGTACGCGAGCATACCAGACGGGTCCGTCATTACCTTTGCTCAAATGGAGTCTCTGTTCCGGCAAAGATTCATGAGCGTCAGTGATAAAATCTCCATTGCCGACCTTGTGAGGACCAAGCCGGGGAAGAATGAAAGCAACACTGACTTTATCGCCCGATGGCGTAATCTCACGGTCAAGTGCGAACCGCCGCTGGAGCAGGACCAGTCCGTCAGCCTTCTTATTGGGAACCTCAGCAATTGGATGGTCCCATTCTTGTGTACAGCGGGCCTCAAGACATTTCAGGAGCTAACCAAGAAAGTACAAATGCTGGAACGCTCGAAGCAAGAGTCCCCGCCGGACTCTCAGAGAGACAAAACTTGGAAAAGCAAGCGGGACGACAACCGTAGAAGCGGGAGTTCCAGCAGTACCAATGTCTTCAATGCGTCCGACGGTGAAGAAAAGCGAAGGGCGGGCGAATCCAAAACCAACCGGTCTCGAAAGCCATTGCTGGGAGGAGATGGGCCCTCCCTAGAGGAGAAAAAGAACAAGGTTTACTCTTTCAGAAGGGACAAGGTCCGCAAGATATTTAAAGATGCCTTGAACAACGGCCTACAATTGCCGGAGTCGAAAAGACCCCAAGAAGCAAAAATGACCGACAATCCTCTGTATTGCCCGTACCACCGAGTAGTGAGCCATGCGATCGAGGATTGCTATATCTTCAAAGACTGGGTCGAGAAGCAGTACAAGGCTGGAGAGATCGAGCTGTCTAAAAGCGTGTTGGTGAACAACCAAGTTGCAACCACCAACTTTATACAGACAGAAATTGAAGCCTTCTGGGAGCAGATAGCCGAACCCGCTGCCCCGAGAAATGAGATGGACTCATCGCGGTCTCCATGGAGTACGCACATATCTAATAAGACGAAGAAGATGCTAAAGCTGCTTCAGAAAGAGCCCAGGATGGAATGGGAAGGACAGAAGAAGCCTACCAGTCCAGCTGCCAATGCGGCTCCATCAGGCTCAAAATCCAAGAAGCTCAAGAAGAAGAAAAGTGCAGCTCGGCGCAAAAAAGAGTCTACAGGGAGATCGACCATTCAAAAATATATCGATTCCCTCGAAGAATATGAACAAAGGGAAAGAACATTGGTACAATTGAAGGAGTTCTTCCCTGTGCAAGCGGCTGAAATTCTGGAGGAGTTAGAAGAAGACTCCAATGAAGAGATCCCAGTAATGACCTGCTATGCCATCCATCTTGGCAGCGACTCCGAGGATGAGCTCTGTTTTCCCGAAGAGGACGAGGAGCTCACCACAAAGGCCAATCAAATCCAGCTCAGAAGCGGCAGGGCTCTACCGCCAAATCAGGGCAAGGCCCCAAAAGGGAAGGAAAAACAAGTCACTAATGAAGAAGATGGCAGAGAACCGGCTGATGAAAACATAAGTCCTTCCTCGGTGGACTATAATGTCTTGGCACATCTCCGGAAGCATCCGTCTCTCCTGAGCATCTACGACGCCTTGGTCCTATCTAAGGAGCTTAGAGATGTTCTCATTCACGCTCTGCAAAACCCCGAGCGGTATCAGGCTCACTTTGCGGAAATTAATATGAAAGAAGCCCAACACGCTTTGTATGCCGCCGCAGTCACATTTAAGGATAAAGACTTGCTACTAGGAACGGCTGAGCACAATCGGCCGCTTTACGTGACCGGGTACAGCGACGGAGATCGAATTAATCGCATATTGATTGATCCGGGGTCCTCAGTGAACATCATGAACTTGCGAACTCTGAAGAGTTTGTCAATGGACGTCCGACACCTGTCAAGGGAAAGGATTGTCATTCAAGGCTTCAACCAAAATTTCTAGCAAGTTCTGGGGTCTATAGCTTTGCCAATCAAATTCGGGGATCTGCAAACTGAAGCTAAGATATACGTGATCGATGCCGACACGTCTTATAAGATTCTCTTGGGGCGGCCATGGCTCCACGATTATGGCATCATTCCGTCAACTCTCCATCAATGCATGAAGTATACCAAAAATGGCGAAGAAAGACGCATTGACGGAGACATCCAGCCGTTCGGTGTGCATGAAGTCCGCTATGAAGATTCTCGGTACTTTATGAACCACCAAAATGCTAAGCCACAACTGACTGAGGATAGACCGGCCCCAAGACCCAAAAGCAAATCTGCGCCGGTTGTCACTTTCAAAAGTAAAAACGCCCAAGTGCGCCCACATTTCGGTAGCGACACTGATGAGTCCGACGCTGGAAGTCCGTCTTTCCGTAAAACTCGCCCTCGTTTCGGTAGCGATACGGACGAATCTGATGCTGAAGGCCCATCTAGCAGCAAAGTCCGCCCTCATCTTGGCAGTGACACTGAAGAGTCAGAAGAAGAGGACCTGCCGTGCAACAGCTGTGCAGATTGGCCCCCCATGCAGCAAGCGAAACTACGAGAGACCTTCGAAGTCGCAGAAGGGTCCTTGGCCGTCACAAGGGTACCAGAGCAGATGTGCAAAGAGCTCGATGCGTTATCAGTCTCCACCGTGGACCAGCTGAAGACTTTCTACGTTCCCGGGAGGAATAGTGGACAGAAAGGCATCCTGTTTTATGGGTCAAATCCCGTTGCGCACCCGGACGATTTGTCTGTCGCGTGCCTTCCATATGAGAGAGGCATAAGAGCCGTCCTCAATCCCAGATACTATGCGCCCGAGATGCGGGAATACTTTAAGAAGTGCGGATGCCGGTTATATCAAACGGAGTCCGAAGCAAAGTTTTACGAAGGGCTATGGTATCCGCCCCAGGTCCGAGCACTCATCGATGGACAAATTCCAGATAGACGGGGCATAGGCTACATTCAACCTGATTCCAAAGCGTGCTACATGATCCATGTTGGTGAGGCCAGCGAAAGATCAAATGATGATGACGAGATAGCCGAGCCAGAAGAAGCTCCTCAAGAGCTCGAAGATGGCGGACAAGCAACCTTTGATGAGCTAGCCGAGATTGACTTAGGAACGCCCGATAATCCGAGGCCGACCTACATCAGCTCACTCTTGTCGGGGGAAATGAAAGAGCAGATAATTGCCCTGCTGCGTGAGTTCGTCGACTGCTTCGCGTGGACGTACAAAGAAATGCCTGGCCTTTCCCCTGAGGTGGCCGTACATAAGTTGGCCATATCTCCTGATGCTAAGCCAGTCAAACAAGCTCCTCGAAGAATGAGAAGGGAACTAGAAGAAAAAGTCATCGAGGAAACCAAGAAGCTCATCGATGCCGGCTTCATCAGGGAAGAGAAATATGCAGACTGGATCGCATGCATAGTCCCAGTGAAGAAGAAAAATGGGCAGATCCGAGTTTGTGTCGATTTCAGGGACCTCAACAAGGCATGTCCTAAAGACGACTTCCCGCTACCGGTCATGGAAATGATGGTCGATGACACCTCAAATTACGAGCTGTTCACCTTTATGGATGGCTCGTCTGGATACAATCAGATCAAGATGTCGCCTGAGGATGAGAAGCACACAGCATTTCGAACCCCGATCGGAATATATTGCTACAAGGTAATGCCATTCGGACTGAAGAACGCAGGTGCTACATATCAAAGGGCAATGACTAATATCTTTGATGACCTAATCCATAAAGTCGTCGAATGCTATGTTGATGATCTGGTCGTCAAGACTAAAGCCAAGGCCGATCATATCCAAGATCTCAGGACCGTTCTCACCAGACTGAGGGAATACGATCTGAAGATGAATCCTCTGAAGTGCGCTTTTGGCGTGTCATCGGGAAAATTCCTGGGCTTCATAGTCCGACATCGAGGGATCGAAGTTGACCCATCAAAGATAAAGGCCATCATGGAGATACCCCCTCCGAAGAGTCTGACGCAGCTAAGATCTTTTCAAGGCAAGCTTGCTTATATACGGAGGTTTATCTCAAATTTATCAGGGAGATGTAGGCCCTTCTCAAAGCTCATGAAGAAAGGAGCTCCTTTTATCTGGGATACCGAATGTCAAGCAGCGTTCGAAAGCATCAAACAATACTTGTTGCACCCTCCAGTGCTGGCCGCTCCCATTCCAAATAAACCGTTGATTCTCTATACTGCCGCGCTAGATGAGTCACTTGGTGCGCTCCTCGCCCAGAATAACGAGGAGGGAAAGGAAAATGCCCTCTACTACCTCAGTCGAACTCTAGTCGGGGCGGAACACAACTATTCCCCAATCGAAAAGCAATGCCTGGCTCTAATATTTGCTGTGAAGAAGCTGAGGCACTATTTGCTCGCTCATCGGGTTATGCTGATCTCCAAGGTCGACCCGCTCAAACACTTGATGACCAAAGCAAGCCTAGCCGGCAGAATGGCAAGATGGGCTGTCATGCTACTTGAGTTTGACATAGTTTATACCCCTCAGAAAGCAGTAAAAGGGCAAGCTATTGCAGACTTTCTCGCTGCTCATCCCATACCAGAAGGGTCGCCGCTAAATTGTGAGTTACCCGACGAACAAGTGCTGCACCTCGAGAATGACGAGCCATGTTGGGAGCTCTACTTCGATGGGGCCTCATCGATAAGAACCTCCTGTAAATCAAGCGTCCCGGAGATAAAAGCAGGGATAGGATTGGTGTTCATCACACCATCAATGGGAACCCTACGGCGTTCTTTCGCTCTCGCCGAGCCTCGGACAAACAACGAAGCTGAGTATGAAGCTCTGATAGCTGGTTTGGAGCTCGCCGTAGAAATGGAAATCCGTCGGCTACGAGTCTACGGTGACTCCCAGCTTGTCGTCAACCAAGTAAGCGGCGACTATAAGATATACAAACCCGAGTTAGCTCGGTACAGAGGTCGAGTGGTGGAACTCATGAAACGGTTCACTCATATTGAACTAACGAGAGTCCCTAGAGCGTTGAACGGAAAGGCTGATGTACTCGCTCGCTTGGCCAAGGAGCTGGCTGATCCTGACATGGACGAATTTCTGATCACAGTCAGGAGCCGGCAAATCCTACCCCCTGTCTCTCTACGAGAAGAGGAAAGCACGGAACAGAAGAGCAATCCCGCCGAAGAAGCTTCGATCGTTCAAGACGAGCCCGATTGGAGAGAACCCTTCATAGAGTACCTCCGATACGACAGGCTGCCCGAAGAAAAATCTGCGAGGATTCAGCTGAAGAAAAGAGCTCTCCGATACGTGTTTGTAAATAACACGTTATACCTCAGGTCATATGACCAACTCTGGCTCAGGTGTCTGTCACTGGCCGAAGCCCAAAAGGTCATGAAAGATGTTCACTCGGGCATTTGCGGTGCTCACCAATCTGGCCCCAAGATGCGACTTCAAATCAAACGGCTTGGGTATTATTGGCCCACTATGATACGGGATTGCGGAGAGCATGCAAAGAAGTGTCAGATCTGCCAAATCCATGGTGATTTCATTCACAAGCATCCCAATCCGTTGCATCCTACGGTAGCGTCGTGGCCCTTTGAAGTCTGGGGCACCGACGTTGTTGGCCCAATTGACCCTCCGTCATCCAAAGGCCACCGGTTCATACTGGCCGCAACTGATTACTTCTCCAGATGGGCTGAAGCTGTCCCGCTAAAAGAAGTCAAGACAAAAGATATTCTGACATTCTTCCAACACAATATTTTATACCGCTTCGGTACACCAAGAAGAATCATTTCTGACAACGGACCTTCTTTCAAGAGCTTCAATGTCTCAAGGTTCGCTACTCAGCACAAGATAGACTGGAGATATTCTTCCATCTATAACCCAAGAGCCAATGGGCTAGCCGAAGCCTTCAATAAGACTCTATGGAAGCTCCTGAGGAAAAATGCTTCAGCCAACAAGAGAGACTGGAATCTCAAACTTCACGAGGCGTTGTGGGCATATCGTACCACACACCGTACTCCAACTCAGTCCACTCCATACTCATTGCTCTTCGGAGTGGAGGCGGTCCTCCCCCTCGAAGTTGAAGTTCCAAGCTTAAGAATGGCCGTCCAACATGAGTTGACGGAGGGAGAAAACGTGCTCCTTCGACTTGAAGAACTCGATGCCCTCGAAGAAAAGAGGCTCGCGGTGCAGCAAAATCTGGAGCTATACCGAGCCCAAATGTCACGGGCCTATGACAAGATAACCCGTCTCCGCACTTTCAAGAAAGGTGAATTGGTGTTGGTCCTCAAAAGACCGATCATCCCCAATCGACATGCCAAGGGAAAATTCGAGCCAAACTGGGAAGGACCATACGTCATTGAGAAGGTGTTCGACGGAGGATCCTACCAACTGATAAGTGCCGAGGGAGAAAGGCCCATGCCACCCATCAATGGCCGATACCTCAAGAAATACTACACGTAAATGCTCCAAGTCGCAGGCGAATTGAGCACATCAGCCCTACGGTCTGGATCAGACATCCTGCAAAACCGTATACAATCCACGGGCGTAAATAACCCCTATTTCTCCCAAATCCTGCCGGTGAGACTACTTTTAAAGTCCCACCAGCGGCAAAAAAAAAGAAAAAGAAAGAAAAAAGGAAGAAGAAGAAGAAATAAACGGTATGTCCACAAGCAAAACGGGCACGGATGAAAACCCGAAAGGGCTCCGTGAGTAAAAACAGCAGGACTACCGGCGAGTCTGTGAAAACCCGAAAGGGCGCAAACTCGTGAAAAGAGATGAAATACACTCGCAAAGTCCTCTCGACCTTGTGAGGAGAAAACCCCTGCGTGAGATCCTTACGACTCACAATGGAGCAACACACTTAGGAATCCCCACGATTCCTAAGGAGAAAATACACCTGCGGGATCCTTACGACTCGTAGGGAGAAAATGCTTTATGGGACCCTCACGGCCCATAAAATTGAAAAGCCTTAGGTGATAGGGACCCAAACCTATCTCCTAAGCCATCGTTCCCTAACGGGAAACGGCAAATGATGAGTCGCTCCTGGCATTTCGCTTCAGTGTTAGCGGTGCTGATGCCGACCAAAAACCCAAATCCTAAGTCCTCCCAAGGCAAATGATGAGTTGCTCCTGGCATTATTCCAGTGCAGCAATGCTGATGCCAAACAAGATCCAAATTCCAAGTCCCCAACCCCAAAGTGGCGAATGATGAGTCGCTCCTGACATTATTCCAGTGTAGCGATGCAGACGCCAACCAAATTCCAAATCCTATACCCCAACGGCGAATGATGAGTCGCTCCTGGTACCACATTCCAGTCCAGCGATGCAGACGCCAACAAAGCCCTGAAATTTTTCCGGCCCTACGGTCTGGATCATACATCCTGCAAAACCGTATACAATCCACGGGCGTAAAACAATCCCAACCTCTCCCGAGTCCTACCGGTGAGACCACATTCAAAGTCCCAAAAAAAAAAAAAATCCCAAAATCCTCTAAATGACAGATGATGATTCGCTCCTGGTACCATATTCCAGTATAGCGATGCTGATGTCAACCTAAATCAAAATCAACAAGTCAACTTTCACTCCGACACCGCAAAAAGCGGAGCAAGTCAGAATCCAATCTCGACACCGCAAGAAGCGGAGCAAGTCAAGTCTACCCCTGACACTGCAAGAAGCAGAGCAAGTCAAATCAAGCACCGACCGTCCAAGTCGCTAAAAGGGCAGCATCGACCGTCCAAGTCGCAAAAAGGGCAGCATCGACCGTCCACGTCGCAAAAAGGGCAGAACCGACCGACCAAGTCGCTAAAAGGGCAGCATCGACCGTCCAAGTCACAAAAAGGGCAGCATCGACCGTCCACGTCGCAAAAAGGGCAGAACCGACCGTCCACGTCGCTAAAAGGGTAGCACCGACCGTCCAAGTCGCAAAAAGGGCAGCATCGACCGTCCACGTCGCAAAAAGGGCAGAACCGACCGTCCACGTCGCTAAAAGGGCAGCACCGACCGTCCAAGTCGCAAAAAGGGCAGCATCGACCGTCCACGTCGCAAAAAGGGCATAACCGACCGTCCAAGTCGCTAAAAGGGCAATATCGACCGTCCACATCGCAAAAAGGGCAGAACCGACCGACCAAGTCGTTAAAAGGGCAGCATCGACCGTCCAAGTCGCAAAAAGGGCAGCATCGACAGTCCACGTCGTAAAAAGGGCAGAACCGACCGTCCACGTCGCTAAAAGGGCAGCACCGACCGTCCAAGTCGCAAAAAGGGCAGCATCGACCGTCCACGTCGCAAAAAGGGCAGAACCGACCGTCCACGTCGCTAAAGGGCAGCACCGACCGTCCAAGTCGCAAAAAGGGCAGCATCAACCGTCCACGTCGCAAAAAGGGCAGAACCGACCGTCCAAGTCGCTAAAAGGGCAGTATCGACCGTCCACGTCGCAAAAAGGGCAGAACCGACCGTCCAAGTCGCTAAAAGGGCAGCACCGACCGTCCACGTCGCTAAAAGGGCAGCACCGACCGTCCAAGTCGCAAAAAGGGCAGCACCGACCGTCCAAGTCGCTAAAAGGGCAGCATCGACCGTCCATGTCGCTAAAAGGGCAGCATCGACCGTCCAAGTCGCAAAAAGGGCAGAACCGACCGTCCACGTCGCTAAAAGGGCAGCACCGACCGTCCAAGTCGCAAAAAGGGCAGCGCAGGATTCCTACAAAGCGGGAACCAGATAGCTCCGGGCCAGGGAAAACGCCTATCACGGACACTCCGTCTCGGAGTCATGTCAAGCAACGACCGTCCATGTCGTAAAAAGGGCAGTGCCAGTTTCCCAAAAAGCGGGAACCAAATCAGGTCGCCTCCAAGTAAAAGAAGATCCATCAATTTCATGCAGACGACCCACATACGTGGTGTGCATTTATTGATGGGGGGAAATTTGTTGGGGTAAAAATTTACACCCCGGTTGACCAAGTCAAAATCAAAGTCAACCCCAAGCCAAGTTGGCCCAAGCCCAGATCCAGTGGGCCCATGCCCGGGTCGTGCCCGAACATGAAGCGACCGGCCTCCCCCCATGCCAAGATAAAAATTTTGTAATAAATAATTTTGTTGTATTTCTTTTATTTTATTTTTGGATAAATGTATGAAAAATAGGCATAAAGCCAAATTTTTGTAAAGCCCATGGCTTATGTGCAAAAAGAAATGGCACATGAGCCATGGGATAGGCAAAATGCCATTTTGTAAAGCCCAAGGGGCTATGTGTAAAATGTATGGCCTATAAAGGCAAGGATAATAAAATATCCCAACAACTTTCTCTCTCTCCAAACAAAAAAAAGTCTCAGAGCTGAGCTCTTTCTTCCATCTTCAAGGTTCCAAAACCTTCTTCTTTCTCTTGGATTAAATCAAGAGTTTTACTCTTCCTTTTTCAAAACAAATTAGTTTTTCACCACAAAACCCACAAAGGGGAACTTGGATCTATCATTAGATCTGAAAAAGGAGAGATTTTGAGATTTCACATCCCTTGATCTTCAAGATCCAGCAAGCAACAGGAGGAAGAAGAACATCGTTCACTAAACCCAAAAAAAAAAAACACACACACACACTCAGGAGTCCAACTCCTTTCTGATTTCTCTTCTGAGAAATTTATTTTAGCAGCGCGCAGCGCAAGTGCGCAAAGCGCCCGCGTGCCGACACGTGGCGCGCGCGCTTGCGCACCTGCGCGCTTGCGCAAGTGCGCAAAGCGCCCGCGTGCCGACACGTGGCGCGCGCGCTTGCGCACCTGCGCGCTTGCGCAAGGGCGCAAAGCGCCCGCGTGCCGACACGTGGCGCGCGAGCACGCTTGCGCACCTGCGTGCTTGCGCACGTGCGCAAAGCGCCCACGTGCCGACACGTGGGCGCTTGCGCACCTGCGCGCAGCGCTCATGCGCAAAGCGCCCACGTGGCGCGCTTCCGCCTGAGCGCACAGCGCCTAAGGTGCTGCCCCACGCATCCTTTAGATGCCCCTTTTCCCCTTTATTTATATATATATGTATATATATACATTTGTATGCAAATGTACACATACACATACTCCACGACACTGTCCCTGTTAGAAAAAAATTTCTAACGGGGCGCTGCCCCGCACCCCGCAAGGGGGCTGCTAGCTCCCTTGACCCCCAGCCCGCTATCCGGGTAGCGGGACCCCCGTAAAAACTCTGTGTGGCTCCCGATATATCCAAAACCCCCCTTTCAGAACAGAACACACGCACACTGCACATTGAGTTCGCATGACCAGTTTAACCTGTTAATCGGAGGTTCCCTCGCCCCAAAGGCGAGGGGTAATTAACGGCAGCTTAGTTCGCGGCTGCCGGAGATTCGGATCCCCACAATCATTAAACCCCGGCCTACCCTAGGCAGGGGGAATCTGTAGTACGCCTGACAAGCGCGCGCGTATTCCCATCTCACTGGGGTGACGAAAAACACCCTACATGGGAGCCATCCTGTTTAGATAAATTAAAAACCAATCTAAACTTGCAAGAGCATCATGCTAAGTGTTTTCTTCTCTCTCTCTTAATTGCAGCGACCCAATGACCGCACCTAGGTTGCATCTAGATAATAAAATGACTGAATCTGACTGTTATGACTGGCAAAGGTCTGTCCAGATGTCCAATGCCCAGGACAAGCTGGGACACCTCTTGACTGATCCAACCCCTGCCGTCTCAGGTCCAGTTTCCCCTGTCACGGATATTGGTATTCGTAGGACATCGGAAGAAGACTGTGCGAAAGCCAAGTGCCTCGTGTTAGCCTCAGTTGATGATATATACCAGAGGCAGCACGAGAAGATGGACTCAGCTTCTATCTTCCTCCATAACAAAGTTTTATATGGAGAGCAATCTCGTATCGCAAGATATGAGACCTCGAACGAATTGCTTCCAGCGAGGTTGGCTATCGGGTCATCTGTAAGGGGCAACGTCCTTACAGAGACTAGCTCTTTTGAGCTCTCGGACCTGAAGACCACGTTGAAGAATGGGTCAGATGCTGACTCGGTTCAACAGTCTCTACCTACTACCCTAAAGGAAACTAGGGAAGTAGAAAGAAAGGGAAAGGCAGGAGTTTCGGGAATGGATGCAGTAAAAGAGGGATGTTACTATTGTTGCGGGAATGAACATGGACAGAAGGATTGCAAGGCTTGCAAAGCCAGTAGCCAGAATTCGAAGCATGTTGTGGCTTCGGCTTCGGGTGTGTTTGTAATAGAGAACTGTATGTCAGTTAACCCTACTTCTTGGGTATTGGATACCGGATCAGGATCTCATATCTGTAATTCGTTACAGGCTCTGAGAAACCGTAGGGTTATCCGGAAAGGTGATATGACTCTCAGGGTTGCTAACGGAATGAGCATGTATGCTGAATCCGTAGGGGAATATCATCTAGGACTGACAACTGGGCAGATATTGATTCTGCGTAACTGTTTTTATGTACCAGGTGCGACTTGTAATATCATATCTGTATCCTTAATTTCT
This sequence comes from Agapanthus africanus, assembly GCA_030015575.1. Lineage (NCBI taxonomy): Eukaryota > Viridiplantae > Streptophyta > Magnoliopsida > Asparagales > Amaryllidaceae > Agapanthus > Agapanthus africanus. Next base: position 451,839,632 of record CM057342.1, on the reverse strand, counting down.
AAGGAAGGATATGATTTTACTTTTGTAAGCGATGTAGTTAACATCCACCTAAATCAAGTTCTGATTGGGTCAGGTACATTACAAAACGGGATATACGTATTGAATCAAGCTCAGATCTTCAGTGTCCAGAACACACTTAAAAGAAAGTCTCCGGAAACAAATCAGGCTTTCTTATGGCATTGTAGACTGGGTCACATTAATGAGACACGGTTAACAAAGTTACATAAAGAGGGATACTTGAATCCGTTTGAGTATCAGTCTTATGCCACTTGTGAACCTTATCTCATGGGAAAGATGACAAAGACTCCGTTCACTGGACACGGAGAAAGAGCGAGCGAGCTCTTGGGACTCATACACAGTGATCTGTGTGGTCCAATGTCTACATATGCGCGAAGTGGTTATTCATACTTCATTACTTTCACAGATGATTTCTCTAGGTACGGGCATGTCTTCTTGATGAAGCACAAATCCGAGGCCTTTGAGAAATTTCAAGAATACAAGAATGAAGTTGAAAAACAAACAGGCAAAAGTATCAAGACACTGAGATCTGATCGAGGTGGTGAATACTTGAGTGCCGAGTTTCTGGGCTACTTAAAAGAGAATGGAATTCTCTCTCAGCTTACTCCTCCATACACACCACAACATAACGGTATATCGGAAAGGCGGAATCGAACCCTATTGGATATGGTTCGTTCCATGATGAGTAAGGCTGAGTTGCCGCGATCCTTCTGGGGTTATGCGCTAGAAACAGCTGCATATCTCTTGAACAAGGCTCCAACCAAGACTGTGCCTACCACCCCATATCAGATGTGGAGTGGGAAGAAACCCTGTCTCAAGTACCTTAAGATATGGGGATGTCCAGCTTTTGTAAAAAAGCAGCATGCGGACAAGCTCGAGGCACGTTCAGTACTGTGTAAGTTTGTGGGATACCCAAAGAACTCCAGGGGGTATCTTTTCTATTCCGCAGAGGAACAAAAGGTTTTTGTTTCTCAGGATGCCCACTTCTTGGAAACTGAATTTTTAGAAAATCAAATAAGTGGGAGCGCAATTGAACTGGAAGAAATTCCAGAACCACAAGCTATTACTGAAAGCTTGGAAGAACCAGAAGTCTCAAGAGAACTGGACATCCCAGCGCCACTCCGCAGGAGTAGTAGGCAGTCTCATCCGCCCGAGAGATACTATGGTTTTCTCATAGAAGGGGATAGAGAGGATTGCACCATGGATTATGGTGAGCCTACTAGCTTCCAGCAAGCTATCCAGAGCGGCGACTCGGTAAAATGGCTGGATGCAATGCGGGCCGAGATGGAGTCCATGTACACCAACAAAGTTTGGACTTTGGACTTTGCTCCAGAAGGGGTAAAACCCATAGGCTGCAAATGGATCTTCAGAAAGAAGATTGGTGTAGATGGGCAGGTTGAGACCTATAAAGCTAGACTTGTTGCAAAGGGTTTTCGTCAAAGACCTGGCTTGGACTATGACGAGACCTTTTCTCCAGTGGCTATGCTGAAATCCATTCGGATCCTTCTTGCCATTGCTGCCTTCCACGATTATGAAATCCCACGATTATGAAATCTGGCAGATGAACGTAAAGACGGCTTTTCTAAATGGAAATTTGGAAGAGTGCGTCTATATGGATCAGCCGGAGGGATTCATTCAGAGTGGGAGCAGCGGTAGAGTGTGCAAGTTGCTAAAGTCCATCTATGGACTTAAGCAGGCATCGCGGAGTTGGAACATCGGCTTTGATGATACTGTCAAAGAATTCGACTTTATCAAAAACCCAGATGAACCATGCATTTACAGTAAGATTGTAGGGAGAACTGTAGTTTTCCTCGTCTTGTACGTGGATGACATTCTCCTAATAGGAAATGATATTCCTATGCTACAGTCAGTCAAAGGATTCTTGTCGCAGAGGTTCTCCATGAAGGACCTGGGAGATGCCAACTACATTCTGGGGATCCAGATCTATCGTGATAGATCTAAGAGGATGTTGGGACTTTCACAGTCAAGGTACATCGACACCATACTGAAAAGATTCAGTATGGAAGATTCCAAGCGCGGTAATCTACCGGCTTGTCACGGGATCACCCTCTCCAAAGAGATGTCTCCCAAGACTGATTTGGAAAGGGATCGCATGTCTATTATACCCTACGCTTCTGTGGTAGGCACTATAATGTATGCGATATTGTGTACCAGACCAGATGTAGCATATGCATTGAGCGTTGTAAGCCGGTATCAGTCAAACCCAGGGGAGAAACACTGGATAGCGGTAAAGAACATTCTCAAGTACCTGAGAAGGACTAAGGAGATGTTCTTGGTGTATGGCGGAAAAGACCTCCAGCTCGAGGCCTTTGCTGACTCTAGCTTCCAGAGTGACAAGGATGACTCCAAGTCCATGTCGTGTTATGTCTTTACCCTCAATGGAGGGGCGGTTTGCTGGAAGAGTTCCAAGCAGGAGACCGTTGCTGACTCAACTATGGAAGCGGAGTACATAGCTGCTTGCGATGCCGCAAAGGAAGCTGTCTGGATGAAGAAGTTCCTCACGGAGCTTCAGGTGGTTCCTACCATTGTTGATCCAATACCGCTGTATTGCGACAACAACGGAGCTATAGCTTTAGCGAAGGAACCCAGGTCCCATCAGAAGTCCAGGCACATTTTGAGGCGGTACCACCTGATCAGGGAGATCATAGATCGCCGGGAGATCGAGGTGAAGAGAGTAAATACGGAGAACAACACTGCAGATCCACTCACGAAGGCCCTACCCCAGACTCAGTTCGAGCGGCTGATCGAGATGATAGGTCCTCGATACGCCAGTACATGGCCTTAGTGCAAGTGGGAGATTGTTAGTGTATATGCCCTAGAGGCCATTACTGTATCATACTAGTTTGTATATTACTTGATGGAAGCTTGGGATATTCACAGTTGTATATACAATCTTGCTCGAAATGGTAGTATGCTACTTGGTTTGTCTCTGCTTTAATATGTGCATGTGTTTCTTTTAGCATATCGCTGATATACATATTAGTAGAGCCCTTAGGATCTTTGCTTGATTACCAGCGCAGTGATGGCGCTCACACTCGTGGGAGCTGGGTGATCTATAAGCACATCCTTATACAGGTCCCTAGTCGTTGGACTATCGAGACAGGGCATCGATACTCTGGAGTAGACTAGCGTATGCGCTTCTCATCCTAGTGTGGAAGACGGTCTGTCCCACAGCCGTCAGTACGTCGTACTTGAGATAGTATGCGGGTGCTCGTTAGGTTACGAGTACACTGGACAGGACTCGTCGGGAACTGTTGGTTGGTATTATACCTATCGTCAGTTATCAGTTCCCAGGTGACATGAGTACAGCTTAGTCCGCTGACTTGACACTGTCACTTCGCCTCAAGTGTGTTCCCACTGCATTTTGATTACTACCCTACCACGGCTCAAAGGAGTCGTGCAAACAGGTAGTTTTTGGGTGCAGTCCCGAAGCACTTGGAGGCAGTGACGGTTAGACAGGATTCGTCTCTCCCGGTATTGGGGGTTGACATCGCGCTGTGTCCAGGAGAGCCATTACACGAGTAGTCCCTGGCCAGGGCAAGCGAGATATACTGGTAGGTTTCCAGTGTTATCTCAGGGTGTTCTGGGCTACACTCCGACACGACTTGTACCGCTATTAGGGGACTGACGTTCACCGCCCCCCTAGTCCCGCCATGCGATGCATCAGACGAACATACCGGACTGTATGGAGATTGTCACATACAGGCTCAGTAGGAGTTCAGATGGGGTTCACCTCGTCAGTCTTCTTATCGACATCTACCTGGGGACCGTTACGTACAGCTAGTGTTAGTGTATATGCCCTAGAGGCCATTACTGTATCATACTAGTTTGTATATTACTTAATGGAAGCTTGGGATATTCACCTTGTATAAACAATCTTGCTCAATATAGTAGTATGCTACTTGGTTTGTTTCTACTTCAATGTGTACATGTGTTTATTTTGCGATATCACCTATACGCATTAGTGGAGCCCTTAGGATCTTTGCTTGATTACCAGCGTTGTGATGGCAGTCACACTAGTGGGGGCTGGGTAATCTATAAGCACATCCTTATACAGGTCCCTAGTCGCAGGACTATCGAGACAGGGCATCGATACTCCGGAGTAGACTAGCGTATGCGCTTCTCATCCCAGTGTGGGAGATGGTCTGTCCCACAGCCATCAGTACGTCGTACTGGAGATAGTATACGGGTGCTCGTTAGGTTACGAGTACACTGGACAGGACTCGTCGGGAACTGACAGGTTGGTATTATACCTATCGTCAGTTATCAGTTCCCAGGTGACATGAGTACAGCTTAGTCCGCTGACTTGACACTGGCACTTCGCCTCGAGTGTGTTCCCACTGTACTTTGATCACTACCCTACCACGGCTCAAAGGAGTCGTGCAAACAGGTAGTGGTTAGGTGCAGTCCCGAAGCACTTGGAGGCAGTGACGGTTAGACAGGATTCGTCTCTCCCGGTATTGGGGGTTGACATCGCGCTGTGTCTAGGAGAGCCATTACATGAGTAGTCCCTGGCCAGGGCAAGCGAGATATACTGGTAGGCTTCCAGTATTATCTCAGGGTGTTTTGGGCTTCACTCCGACACGACTTGTTATTAGGGGACTGACGTTTTACCGCCCCTAGGCCCGACATGCGATGTATTAGACGAACAGACCGGACTGTACGGAGACTGTCACATTCAGACTCAGTAGGAGTTTAGATGGGGTTCACCTCGTCAGCCTTCTTGTCGGCATCTACCTGGGGACCGTTACGCACAGCTAGTGCCGCTTGCGGTCTGTGGTTAAACCCACTGCCAGCGTAGTGTCGAGTCTTTAGAGTCCCACACAGAGGGTATTCGCCTCTGGGCAAAACAGAATAGAGGTCGCATGGTTTTGCGACAGGGTTCGTTCTCATCCGCGCACTTGTGCACGTTTGGAGTCCGGACGGATATTACTGGCTGGCTCTGGTTTGAGTCAGATACCGGTATATGTTTTGGGGTTGCTTTTATCTCATGGTATTCATGTTCCTCGGAACAAGAATGCCGGTGTGTATGCACAGTTGATTGAGGCGGAGGAAGAGGTTTTTAATTAGGGTTTCGGAACGGGTGCGTATGCACAGTTGACAGTCGTCTTTTTCCAAACCCTAATGGAATTATGATATATCAATTAATAATATTAATAAAATGAAATTGTGTCACCATGGTCAACAAGTCAACCATGGTCAACAAGTCAACAAAAGAAAGATGCTCTTTGATTCTAGCAAATTCATTTAATGTTTGAAATGATAATGGTCATTCCTAAACCTTCCATCAACTATTCCATTTTCATTGTTATTATTAATTTGATAATTCTTTTTGCTTTATGTTATGGTTGCAAAAAGAAAAGAGCCCATTCTATCATTTAGCTTCTCTCTCCTCATTTCATCTTCTTCTTCCTCTAGCTCAAGAAGAACCCTTCTCATGAGTTGAGAATCTCTCTCCTTGAAAAGATAAAACCCCAAAAGACACTCTCTACTCACTCTAGGATCAAGGTTTAGCAAGCCGGAGATTCTAGTTCTCTCAAAGTTCGAGAAAGAGCCCGAAGGTTGAACCCTCAGGTGGATCCTTCTTCGACGGAAGAAGGCAACGAGGAAAGAACCATCAACCTCCACAAGGATTCAAGAAGAAGGAGTTCAAGTTAGGTATAACCATCTATCCTAACTCTCTTTAGCATGTTAGCTAGTTTAGTTTAGAAAAGATCCCGACTTTGTTAGTCCATGTTGCCCCATGCGCTAAAAATTTGTTTTTTATACCGTTTCCGCCTCCCCGTAAGAACCGGGGGTCGCAACGTGGACTTACAGTGGTATCAGAGCCTAACTAAACTTAAACTAGCTTGGTAGCGAAGTGTATGGAAGTTCGAAACCGAAAAATCGCAAAACCGGAAAAACAAAAACCCTAAGTTTCTGTTGAATTTTTTTGTGCTCTAAAAGTAAAACTTTGTAGTCCTAAAATCGGCTCAGGGTTTTGTGAGAACACCCACGAAAAACGATCCCATGAATCGTTCAAACCGCCGCGGATCCGCGGCCTCAGCTATTCTCGTCGCCGCGGATCCGCCGCCGTTTAGCCTCTTCATGTGATCGTGTTTTGTGCAGTGTTCATCTGGTAGGGTTTTGGGATTTTTCAAATATGTTATATGTGCCCAGATTTTCCAGAAAAGAAATTTACTTTTGGGGTCCTATAAATCCGTATTTTTTTTCGAACTTCGCTACACTTTGGCTATGTTGGTTATATCTGTGATGTTTGCATGTATTGAACGTCGGCTAATCGCTATAAGTCGATTAGTCGGGGTTATACATCTCTGTGATCTGTGTTTGATATTGGAATGTGTATATGAATGTGTTGGACTGTCGCGGGTGAATAGCCGGGGTGGATGTGAGATGAGCTTTTGTTTTTCTTTCATTCATTTGTAAATGTAAATTGATGTAATAATATTATTTGTTTGGCCGCACAACCGGGTCGGGGTTGTAGCCGTCATTGTATAATTCTTTTTACTATTTTTGCTCCTAGGATAGACCCATGGAGGGGTGCACAAACTACCGGGTACTTGGCGGGTAGTTTGCCGCACCCGTAGGGGTCTTGGGTGGGGTTTTGGCTATTCACCGCGACCGTGTAATCCGCTTTTCGTTGCAGGCTCGAACGGATTGCGGATTCCTAGTATATCCAATGTATTCATCTGTGATCTGTAATGTCTATCATTGCTTTATATTTAGGCGTTGCTTATGTTTTACAGCCGCGCTAGCCCAGCCCCCGCTCTGTCGTTAGTTAAGTAACCTAACGGGTGATGACGGGTCCCCGTGGCGAATGCGAATGGCATAAGCGTACGTCATATTTTGGTTGTTTTCTGCAATGGTAGGATTAAATGATGGGACGCATTAAAAGAACTAATGCAAGAATATCACGCATTAAAAGAACTAATGCAAGATAATAAACCAAGTTAAAATCGTTGGAACACTTTCGAAAAACCACTCGGTTCTTTTCAAAACTAACTTTTAAATGCGGAGCTTGAGCCACTCCTCTTAAAAGCTATCTCGTTCCATCGATTATATCAAGTTCACTACGTTCACGGTTTCGCCAAAACCATCCGTAGCCCTCCGTCGTTTCATATGAATATTCAACAGTATTCAAGCTGTGTTTGTTGGCCTTAGTCAAGGCACAGTGTTTGGTAGCTGGTAGGTATTCATATGTTGCATAGATAGAATGCGTTGGTTTGGGACAGTCGTATTGCCTTGTTGGCCATAGTCAAGGGTATATACGGGTGGGTTCAAATTAACCTGGATAACGACGGGTAGAACTTGACATGTGACTTATGATTTGTTGGCCTTAGTCAAGGTCATAAGAGCATGGGGCAAAAATCCACATCGGGAGTTTCATAAGTACTGAAACTTGCTAGATTTGCATACCATTTGGAGTGTGATGATTCTGGTAGGATTCCTTCAGTTTCATCACGCGATGATATTTGGATCCCGATCCTACTGTGAGTATATGCTACTCCTCGGGAAATTTCTCACTAAACGATCAATGCTATAAACCTAGTAGGTGCCTAGAAAGGTGTTAGCGGGGCTACACCCCCAGGGAAAAGAGGTTCTTAAATTAAGGAACTTCAAGAAAGCGTTGGAAAACCTCCCTCGAAGTACCGACACTGGCCTGGCTGAACGGTTAAGCAAGTATTGTGCGGTGGGATTGATCCCGGCTAATTCTTCCTTTGTGGTTTGAGGAGGGATTCGAGAGACAGTGGGAGCCATCCTGTTTAGACAAATTAAAAACCGTTCTAAACTTGCAAGAGCATCGTGCTAAAGTGTTTCTTCTCTCCCCCCTGCAGCGACCAAATTCAAAATGACTGGACTTAAGTTACTTCTAGATAAAAACATACTGACATGGCCAAACTACAAAGATTGGCTCAGGAATGTAAAATTGGCAATCACTTACGACAAGCTGGGGTATCTTCTTACCACCAAAGCTCCCCCCGTCCCAGGTCCCACCTCCAGCGTCGCGGATAAGGAAATCCATAAGACTTGGGAGATTGATTGCGCGAAGGCCAGGTGCCTCGTGCTTGCCTCTATGGACAACGAACATCAGAGGAGGCATGAGAATATGGACCTCAAGTCCATATTTCTCCATACAAAAGAACTGTATGGAGAGCAGTCTCGTATCGCAAGATACGAAGTGTCGAAGAAGTTATTTTCGACAAAGTTGGCCGTCGGATCATCGGTAGCGGACCACGTGCTTAAGATGATTGGCTACACTGAGGAGCTCGCGGAACTTGGGACCACGTTGGACAGTGAACTCTATACGGATTTAATTCTCCAGTCCCTTCCATCCACTTACGCCCAGTTTATACTGAACTTCAACTTACAAGAAAAGGAAGTTGAACTTTCAGAACTCCTCAACATGCTGAGGAGCACAGAGGGCACCCTACAGAAGGGTAGGGAAACACCCGCTTTGTTTATAGGAGGATCTTCTTCCTCTAGTTCCAAGGCGAAAGCCAAGGGAAAGAGGAAGAAAGCCCCCGCCAAACCAAGAGGCGGTGTTAGTAAAGTGGGTACGAAGGGAAAGGAAAAGGCAACAAAGATTGCGGGGAAGCTTGTTGGAAAGGAAGAATGCTTCTATTGTCATAAGAGTGGACACTGGAAGAAAGATTGCAGGGCTTGGAAGGCCAGGACACAGGAACTGAAGCAGGTTGCGGCTTCAGCTTCAGGTGTGTATGTTATTGAAAACTGTCTTTCTATAAACTGTACTTCCTGGGTATTGGATACCGGATCAGGATCTCATATCTGTAATTCTTTGCAGGCGTTGAGAAACCGTAGGGTTTTGAAGGCAGGTGACATGACCCTCAGAGTTGCGAACGGAGCTAGCATGGATGCTAAAGCCGTGGGGGACTATCACCTGGGAATGTCAGATGGACATGTTTTGGTTTTGCGTAATTGCTTTTTTGTACCCAACGCAACTTGTAATATCATTTCTGTATCTTTGGTTTCTAAAGAAGGTTATGAATTTGCGTTTGTAAGTAATGTTGTAAACATTCACCTTAATCAAGTTCTGATTGGGTCAGGTACACTGAGCAATGGTATATACGTATTAAACCAACCACAGATTTTCAATGTCCAGAATACACACAAAAGAAAGTCTCCAGATATCAATCAGGCTTTCTTATGGCATTGTAGACTGGGTCACATCAATGAGACACGGTTGACTAAGTTACATAAAGAAGGATACTTGGATCCGTTCGAGTATCAGTCTTATGCCACTTGTGAATCTTGTCTCATGGGAAAGATGACAAAGACTCCGTTCACTGGACACGGAGAAAGAGCGAGCGAGCTCTTGGGACTCATACACAGTGACGTGTGTGGTCCAATGTCTACACATGCGTGAAGCGGTTATTCATACTTCATTACTTTCACAGACGATTTCTCTAGGTATGGACATGTCTTCTTAATGAAGCACAAATCCGAGGCTTTTGAGAAATTTCGGGATTACAAGAATGAAGTTGAAAAACAAACAGGCAAAAGTATCAAGATCCTAAGATCGGATCGAGGTGGTGAATACTTGAGTGCCGAGTTCCTGAATTATTTAAAAGAGAACGGAATTCTCTCTCAGCTTACTCCTCCATACACTCCGCAACACAACGGTGTATCGGAGAGACGGAACCGAACCCTATTGGATATGGTACGTTCTATGATGAGTAAGGCTGAGTTACCGCGATCTTTCTGGGGTTATGCACTAGAAACAGCTGCACATCTCTTGAACCAAGTTCCTACTAAGACAGTGCCTACCACACCATATCAGATATGGAGTGGGAAGAAACCCTGTCTTAAATCCTTTAAGACATGGGGATGTCCGGCTTTTGTTAAAAAGCAGCATGCGGACAAGCTCAAGGCACGCTCAGTACAGTGCAAGTTTGTGGGATACCCAAAGAACTCCAAGGGGTATCTATTCTATTACGCAGAGGAGCAAAAAGTCCTTGTTTCTCGTCATGCCCGCTTCTTGGAAACTGAGTTTTTAGAAAATCAGATAAGTGGGAGCCAGAGGGTTCAAAAGAATAGGACATTCCTACGCCGCTCCGCAGGAGTAGTAGGCAGTCTCATCCGCCCGAGAGATACTACGGTTTTCTCATAGACGGGGATAGAGAGGATTGCATCATAGATTATGATGAGCCTACTAGCTTCCAACAGGCCGTTCAGAGCGTTGACTCGGTAAAATGGCTGGATGCAATGCGGACCGAAATGGAGTCCATGTACACCAACAAAGTATGGACGTTGGACATTGCTCCAGACAGGGTAAAACCCGTAGGATGCAAGTGGATCTTCAAAAGGAAGATTGGTGTAGATGGACAGGTTGAGACCTATAAAGCTAGACTTGTAGCAAAGGGTTTCCGTCAAAGACCTGGCTTGGACTATGACGAAACCTTTTCTCCAGTGGCTATGCTGAAATCCATTCGGATCCTTCTTACCATTGCTGCCTTCCACGATTATGAGATTTGGCAGATGGACGTAAAAACCGCTTTTCTAAATGGAAATTTAGAGGAGTGTGTCTATATGGATCAGCCAGAGGGTTTCATTCAGAGTGGGAGCAGCGGAAAGGTGTGCAAGTTGCTTAAGTCCATCTATGGACTAAAGCAGACATCGCGGAGTTGGAACATCTGTTTTGATGAGACGGTCAAGGAATTTGGCTTTATCAAAAATCCAGATGAACCATGCATCTATAGTAGATTTGTAGCGAGAACTGTAGTATTCCTCGTTTTATACGTGGATGACATTCTCTTAATAGGAAATGACATTCCTATGCTACAATCTGTCAAGGGGTTCTTGTCACAAAGGTTCTCCATGAAAGACCTGGGTGATGCCTCATACATCCTGGGGATCCGGATCCATCGTGATAGATCCAAGAGGATATTAGGACTTTCACAGTCCAGGTACATCGACACCGTACCGAAAAGATTCAGTATGGAAGATTCCAAGCGCGGTAACCTACCGGCTTGTCACGGGATCACCCTCTCTAAAGAGATGTCTCCCAAGACTGATTTGGAGAGGGATCGCATGTCTATTATACACTACGCTTCTGCGGTAGGCTCTATAATGTATGCGATGTTGTGTACCAGACCGGATGTAGCTTATGCACTGAGTGTAGTAAGCCGGTATCAATCAAACCCTGGGGAAAAACACTGGATAGCAGTAAAGAACATTCTCAAGTACCTAAGAAGGACTAAGGAGATGTTCTTGGTGTATGGCGGAAAAGACCTCCAGATCGAGGCCTTTGCTGACTCCAGCTTCCAGAGTGACAAGGATGATTCCAAGTCCATGTCGGGTTTTGTCTTTACCCTCAATGGAGGGGCGGTGTGTTGGATGAGTTCCAAACAGGAAACCGTTGCAGACTCGACTATGGAAGCGGAATACATCGCTGCATCTGATGCCGCAAAAGAAGCTGTCTGGATGAGGAAGTTCTTGAAAGAACTTCAGGTGGTTCCGTCCATTGTTGACCCAATACCTCTGTATTGCGACAACAACGGGGCTATAACTTTAGTGAAGGAACCCAGGTCCCATCAGAGATCCAGGCACATCTTGAGGTGGTATCACCTGATCAGGGAGATCGTGGATCGCAAGGAGATCGAGGTTCGGAGGGTTGCTTCAGAAGAAAACACTGCAGATCCATTCACCAAGGCCCTACCCCAGACTCAGTTCGAGCGGCTGATCGAGATGATAGGTCTTCGATACGCCAGTACATGGCCTTAGTGCAAGTGGGAGATTGTTAGTGTATATGCCCTAGAGGCCATTACTGTATCATACTAGTTTGTATATTACTTAATGGAAGCTTAGGATATTCACCTTGTATAAACAATCTTGCTCAATATAGTAGTATGCTACTTGGTTTGTTTCTACTTCAATGTGTACATGTGTTTATTTTGCGATATCACCTATACGCATTAGTGGAGCCCTTAGGATCTTTGCTTGATTTCCAGCGTTGTGATGGCAGTCACACTAGTGGGGGCTGGGTAATCTATAAGCACATCCTTATACAGGTCCCTAGTCACAGGACTATCGAGACAGGGCATCGATACTCCGGAGTAGACTAGCGTATGCGCTTCTCATCCCAGTGTGGGAGATGGTCTGTCCCACAGCCATCAGTACGTCGTACTGGAGATAGTATACGGGTGCTCGTTAGGTTACGAGTACACTGGACAGGACTCGTCGGGAACTGACAGGTTGGTATTATACCTATCGTCAGTTATCAGTTCCCAGGTGACATGAGTACAGCTTAGTCCGCTGACTTGACACTGGCACTTCGCCTCGAGTGTGTTCCCACTGCACTTTGATCACTACCTTACCACGGCTCAAAGGAGTCGTGCAAACAGGTAGTGGTTGGGTGCAGTCCCGAAGCACTTGGAGGCAGTGACGGTTAGACAGGATTCGTCTCTCCCGGTATTGGGGGTTGACATCGCGCTGTGTCGAGGAGAGCCATTACACGAGTAGTCCCTGGCCAGGGCAAGCGAGATATACTGGTAGGCTTCCAGTATTATCTCAAGGTGTTTTGGGCTTCACTCCGACACGACTTGTACCGCTATTAGGGGACTGACGTTTTACCGCCCCCTAGGCCCGACATGCGATGTATTAGACGAACAGACCGGACTGTACGGAGACTGTCACATTCAGACTCAGTAGGAGTTTAGATGGGGTTCACCTCGTTAGCCTTCTTGTCGGCATCTACCTGGGGACCGTTACGCACAGCTAGTGCCGCTTGCGGTCTGTGGTTAAACCCACTGCCAGCGTAGTGTCGAGTCTTTAGAGTCCCACACAGTGGGTATTCGCCTCTGGGCAAAACAGAGTAGAGGTCGCATGGTTTTGCGACAGGGTTCGTTCTCATCAGCGCACTTGTGCACGTTTGGAGTCCGGACGGATATTACTGGCTGGCTCTGGTTTGAGTCAGATACCGGTATATGTTTTGGGGTTGCTTTTATCTCTTGGTATTCATGTTCCTCGGAACAAGAATGCGGGTGTGTATGCACAGTTGATTGAGGCGGAGGAAGAGGTTTTTCATTAGGGTTTCGGAACGGGTGCGTATGCACAGTTGACAGTCGTCTTTTTCCAAACCCTAATGGAATTATGATATATCAATTAATAATATTAATAAAATGAAATTGTGTCATGGTTGGTTTTTTGTTGACTTGTTGACCATGGTTGACTTGTTGACCATGGTTGAAGTTTTGACCATCATCATTACAAAAGAAAGATGCTCTTTGATTCTAGCAAATTCATTTAATGTTTGAAATGATAATGGTCATTCCTAAACCTTCCATCAACTATTCCATTTTCATTATTATTATTAATTTGATAATTCTTTTTGCTTTATGTTATGGTTGCAAAAAGAAAAGAGCTCATTCTATCATTTAGCTTCTCTCTCCTCATTTCATCTTCTTCTTCCTCTAGCTCAAGGAGAACCCTTCTCATGAGTTGAGAATCTCTCTCCTTGAAAAGATAAAACCCCAAAAGACACTCTCTACTCACTCTAGGATAAAGGTTTAGCAAGCCGGAGATTCTAGTTCTCTCAAAGTTCGAGAAAGAGCCCGAAGGTTAAACCCTCAGGTGGATCCTTCTTCGACGGAAGAAGGCAACGAGGAAAGAACCATCAACCTCCACAAGGATTCAAGAAGAAGGAGTTCAAGTTAGGTATAACCATCTATCCTAACTCTCTTTAGCATGTTAGCTAGTTTAGTTTAGAAAAGATCCCGACTTTGTTAGTCCATGTTTCCCCATGCGCTAAAAATTTGTTTTTTATACCGTTTCCGCGTCCCCGTAAGAACCGGGGGTCGCAACGTGGACTTACAGCTAGTGCCTCTTGCGGTCTGTGGTTAAACCCACTGCCAGCGTAGTGTCGAGTCTTTAGAGTCCCATACAGAGAGCTATTCGCCTTTAGGAAAAATGAGTAGAGGTCGCATGGTTTTGCGACAGGGTTCGTTCACATCCGCGCACTTGTGCATGTTTGCTGTCCGGACAGCTTATACTAGCGGGCTTTGGTTTAAGCCGGATCCTAGTATATGATTTGGGATTGGTTTTTCTCATTGTATTCGTGTTCCTCGGATCACGAATACGGGTGCGTATGCACAGTTGCTTGAGACAGAGGGAGAGGACTTTGATTAGGGTTAATGACTATTGTCATTTTATTAACCCGAATGCTTATGTGTGTATTATTGTTAATTGATATTAGTTTAATAATTGTGCATGGTTATGGTTGTTGACCATTTGACCCATCTTGACTTGTTGACCTTGTTGACACTTTGACCATCATCATTTCATTTGGAAGATGCTCTTTGATCCTTGCAATTTGCATTAAAAATGAAATGGTAATGGTCATGTCTTGATTTAGCCATGACAATTATCTCACTAATTATCTAATTACAATAATTCACTTATATGAGAGAATGCTTCATATTATTCTCTTATTCTATTATTCACATTCTCTCTCTTGTTCTTCCTCTCCCTCAAGCTCTCCCCTCTCATGTGTTGAGAAACACTTGAGCTTGAGAAAAACCCTCACTTGATAATCTCTACTCTCATCTATGGTTCAAGGATTAACACTTCTTGCACCTTAGTTACTTCTAGCTTGGAGTTAAAGCCAAAGGTCGAGGCTTTCGGGTGGATCTTTCTTCGACGTGAGAAGACGACTAAGGTGACCTCCTTCCACCACTCCAAGGAGCAAGGAGAGAAGGACATAAAGCCCAAGGTATAACCTTTCTAGCACTTAGCTAGTTTCTAGTTAGCTTTAGCTTGTTTTTGTTTAACAAAGATCCTTCATAGTGTAGTCCATGTTGCCTAAGCTCATAAAAATTCGATTTTTATTCCGTTTTCCGCCTCCCCGCAAGCACCGGGGTGGGCAACGTGGACTTACACGGTCTCCACCTCCTCGCCGGAAAGGGCACCACGTCGCCGGCTTCTTTTACGGGCTCCCACCTCTATACCGAGGCAACTCGGGTACGAAGCTGGCGAGTCGACGTGCCCAAGATTTGCTGTAGAATGTAGTGTAGAACTTTTGTCTCATTTGGGGTTTGTATGGAGTTGCCTTTTGAGATGGTGGAGGAATGGAGTTTTTGGAGATGGAGCTAAATGGATTTTGTGCAATACAAATGAACAAAAACCCCTCACCAAAAAATTGGACAGCCCTCCCCTTCTTCCTTGGCCGACCATGTGTGTGGAATGGAGAGAATGAGAGAGGGAGTGAAGTGGTGAGAGAGTGAGCCAACCAATCAAGCAAGAGAGAGAAAGGGTGATAATAACAAACAATGATCACCATGCAAACCCTCACTCCACCAACCAATCAATAACCATGATTGCTTCAAAAGTCAAGCAATCATGAAGTGAATAAGTCAAGGTCAACAAGAGCTATCATGAAGCAACAAAAAGCAAAGAACCCCTTCCACTAATGCTTATTTGCACAAATGCAAATAAGCCCTCCTCCACCAATCTTCGGCCAATGAAGGATATAAATGAAAATGGCCGAAACGGAAATCAAACTGGCAACCCCGGAAAACTGGTCCCGTAATAAATTACAGGAAAACCCCGATACAGTGCATACACACCCGCATTTGTATTCCGACCGAAATACAAATGCAATGAGACAAAATCTACACTGTACTATACTAGGATGCGGCTTAAACCAAAGCCGGCTAGTAATATCCGTTCGATCCTGATCCATGCAATACCGTACGTATCTGATCGAACCCTGCCATATCTCCATACGGCCTCTACAGCGTTTCGCCCGAAAACTTGAGCAACTGAATGTGGGGGACTCTAAAGACTCGTCAACACCTTGGTTGTGGATTTAACCACTAGCACGTCAGAGGTATAAGCCAATACGTAACGGGCCACCAGATATTGACCAAAAGGTACATCGATGAGCGAACTCATCCTGACACCCTACTGAGCCTGTCAGTGACAATATCCGTACAGTCCAGTCCGTTCGTCTATGAGCATCGCATGGCGGGCCTAGGGGGTTGGTAAAGTCAGACCCCCAAAAGCGGTACAAGTCGTGTCCGAGTGTAGCCCAGAACACCCTGAGATGCTACTGGAATACCTACCAGTAAATCTCCTGCCTCGGCCGAGGGCTTTGTGTAATGGCTCTCCTAGACACAGCGCGACCTCACCCCCAATACCGGGAGAGACGAACCCCTGAAGATCCGCTCACTGCCTCCATGTGGCTCGGGACTGTACCCAACTAAAACCTGTTTGCACATCTCCTTTGAGCGTGGTAGGGTAGTAATCAAAGTACAGTAGGAACTCACACGAGACAAATGATGATCCCCAGGTCGATGAACTAACATGTACACATGTCACCAGGGAACTGCTATCTGACGTCAGGTATAAGACCAACTAGCATGTTCCCGGCGAGTCCTGTCCGGTGTACTCATAACCCAATGAGCACCTGTATACATCTTAGGTGAACCAACTGACACCAGTGGCTTGTGAGACCGGCCACCGCCCCTCATCGGGGTCTCGACTGTATACACTAGTCTACTCTGGAGTATCGATGCCCTGTCTCGAAACTCCCACGACCAGGGACCTTTTAAGGATGTGCTTATAGACCCCAGCTCCCACTTATATGATCGCCCTCATACTGCTGGTGGTCAAGCAAGAATCCTAGGGGCTCTATCAACGTGTAATAGCGACATGTCAGGTCACCTAAAGCAGTACACGATGATAAAGATAAACCAGATAGCATACTATCATCTCGAGTAAGACTGTCCTACCGGGATAGGTCCTCCCTCAATCATTGCAATCACGTGCCTGTGATCCAATAATTGACTCTGAGGGCACTATCTCCAACAATCTCCCACTTGCACTCAAGGCTAATTATTGCGATGTCGCATACTCACAGCCCGTGTGATACCGAACACCCAACTCCTCTACTAGTCAGTCTCACAAAGCTCGTTTGCGAAACTATTGCGTTCGAGGAATAGCCTCAGTGAGTGGATCCGCTTTGATGTTTCTTTCTATGTCTCTCTATATCTCATGTTCGCGGAGAAAGCCATCTCCCGAAATGAGCAATACCTGTCTTAGAATATGTCTGGATGTCTGATGGGACCTAGCTCATAAATGAACTCCAAATCCAAACTTCTTAGACTGTACGTCAACTGAACTTAATCAATATCCTACGCCATGCCTCCCTCAGTATTTCTTTGGACCACCTGTCCAAAATACTGCCCCTCGTTAGAAGGAAAACTATAACTCTGACAACCTCCTTGTCGTCCAGGTCACCTTGGAAGCCTGGAATGATAACTGTCTCCTGTATGAGGCTGTCGTTATCATATCCCTAGAACATCCACTTATGTTCTAAAACTGCTTCCTACTATTTCTCCAGGATTGGATCAATGTCAACTTATTGCATCTAGTGCAAGAACAACATCTGGTGTGGTACTTGACATCTTATGATTGACTCAATTGCCTGAGCAAGTGATCTGCCAATCATGCATATCCCTCTCCCCTTTAGTCTGTAAGACACCTTTAGAGAGGGTGACTCCATCACCTGCAGGTACACTACCGTGCCAGGAGTCGTCCATTCTAAATACTCTTAGAATGCTGTCTTAGTACCCTGATTGGGAAACCATCCAAATCTGGATCTAAAACCATAGATCTAGTAACCAGTATGTCTGATATAATGTCCAAGTCCGATGTGGAGAAACCACTATGTGACGACCAAAGTATAACCGATCGTAGTATAGGAGTTTCTTTTCCTATTCTGTGTATGTCATCCAAATACCATGACATCACGCCCTACTACCTTCTTAATAGATCCATCCTCTATTCTGACGAAGTCAAACCTTATGACTGTCACATCAGAAATTGATGATCTTTCTCCGCTATATCTGCTTTAGTCTATAAATAGACATAAGCAACCTGTCCACCAATTCTTCGGCTGCTCCCACTGACTACGACAACCCTCTGGCAGAGTCATACAAACGTACACTTCTAAAGCAAGTTTAGAACGACGCTATACTCATCCTCCTGCCGGGTCTCACAGCCTGGAACAACAGCAATGGCAAGTGTAGGTAAACAAGAACTTCCCTGTCACCGTCCTTGAGGCTACCGGAGTACCTCTCGGGTGCCTGAAGTTACCCACCTTATCTGCGGAGTGGCCAATGGAATGTCAATCCAGATTGAATCTTTAGGTTCCTATCAAATCTTCAGTAATCGTTTGTGGTTCTGGAATCACTTCCAGTTCTACCATACTCCCACTACTGTTTTCTGAAAAAATCCATTTTTATTAAAACTGTGGCGAGTCTAGAACAATATTTCTATTGATCTACCAGATGGTAGAAAGTCAACCCTCGTCATAGCCTGGGTCAACCCACAAATAGCCATTACAGAAACGTGCCTTGAGTTGTCCAGTGTCTGGTTTTAATCATAAGCCGAACAACTCCCCGTACCTTAACAACGTTAAGATATGAACTGTTCTATATCCAATATAGAACCAGAGGCACTGATTTAATTGAACCAGATTCAAATCATGCAACTGTCTCCAGTGCATGTCAACTAAATGGAAGAAGGCCGATCAGCGTTACTCAACTTAGCAATGCTTCCAATTATGAGTAACCTGAAAGAGAAGCAAGTTCTCTTAATCACTACTATCAACTGAATACCGCACACAAGTATCTACATCTTCGATCACCTTGAAGAATCCTGATACTTGCAACATCTGGTTCTCTACTTTATCCATATACCTATAACTTCTCAAAATTCGGACCCTGTGTTTCCACGAAACACCTGTCTAAAAACTAGAGAAGTCATTGTTGGAGATAGTGCCCTCAGAGTCAATTATTGGATCACAGGCACGTGATTGCAATGATTGAGGGAAGACCTATCCCGGTAGGACAGTCTTACTCAAGATGATAGTATGCTATCTGGTTTACCTTTATCATCGTGTACTGCTTTAGGTGACCTGACAGGTCGCTATTACACGTTGATAGAGCCCCTAGGATTCTTGCTTGACTGCCAGCAGTATGAGGGCGATCATATAAGTGAGAGCTGGAGTCTATAAGCACATCCTTAAAAGGTCCCTAGTCGTGGGAGTTTCGAGACAGGGCATCGATTCTCCAGAATAGACTAGTGTATACAGTCGAGACCCCGACGAGGGGCGGTGGCCGGTCTCACAAGCCACTGGTGTCAGTTGGATCACCTAAGATGTATACAGGTGCTCATTGGGTTATGAGTACACCGGACAGGACTCGCCGGGAACATGCTAGTTGGTCTTATACCTGACGTCAGATAGCAGTTCCCTGGTGACATGTGTACAGGTTAGTTCATCGACCTGGGGATCGTCATTTGTCTCGTGTGAGTTCCCACTGTACTTTGATTACTATCCTACCACGGCTCAAAGGAGTCGTGCAAACAGGTTTTAGTTGGGTACAGTCCCGAGCCACATGGAGGCAGTGAGCGGATCTTCGGGGGTTCGTCTCTCCCGGTATTGGGGGTGAGGTCGCGCTGTGTCTAGGAGAGCCATTACACGAAGTCCTTGGCCAAGGCAGGAGATTTACTGGTAGGTATTCCAGTAGTATCTCAGGGTGTTCTGGGCTACACTCCGACACGACTTGTACCGCTTTTGGGGGTCTGACTTTTACCAACCCCCTAGGCCCGCCATGCGATGCTCTTAGACGAACGGACCGGACTGTACGGATATTGTCACTGACAGGCTCAGTAGGGTGTCAGGATGAGTTCGCTCATCGACGTCCCTTTTAGTCAATAGCTGGTGGCCCGTTACGTATTGTCTTATGTTAGAGATAGTGCCCTCAGAGTCAATTATTGGATCACAGGCACGTGATTGCAATGATTGAGGGAGGACCTATCCCGGTAGGACAGTCTTACTCGAGATGATAGTATGCTATCTGGTTTACCTTTATCATCGTGTACTGCTTTAGGTGACCTGACAGGTCGCTATTGCACGTTGATACTGTTGGAGATAGTGCCCTCATAGTCAATTATTGGATCGCAGGTACGTGATTGCAATGATTGCGGAGGACCTATCCCGGTAGGACAGTCTTACTCGAGATGATAGTATACTATCTGGTTTGCCTTTATCAGTCGTGTACATGTTCAGGTGACTGATTGCATGTTACACTTTGATAGAGCCCTTAGGATCTGGCTTTACTACCAACTGTATGATGGCGATCATATACGTGAGAGTTGGGTAGTTTATATGCATATCCTTAATTGTGGTCCCTAGTCGTGGGAGTTTCGAGACAGGGCATCGATACTCCGGAGTAGACTAGTGTATACAGTCGAGACCCCGACGAGGGGCGGTGGCCGGTCTCACAAGCCACTGGTGTCAGTTGGATCACCTAAGATGTATACAGGTGCTCATTGGGTTATGAGTACACCGGACAGGACTCGCCGGGAATCTGCTAGTTAGTACTATACCTATCGTTAGATAGCAGTTCCCAGGTGACATGTGTACAGGTTAGTTCATCGACCTGAGGTCGTCATTTGTCTCGTGTGAGTTCCCACTGTGCTTTGATTTCTACCCTACCACGGCTCAAAGGAGTCGTGCAAACAGGTAGCTTTTGGGTACAGTTCCGAGCCATATGGAGGCACGTGAGCGGATCGGCAGGGGATTCGTCTCTCCCGGTATTGGGGGCGAGATCGTGCTGTGTCTAGGAGAGCCATTACACATAGCCCACGGCCGTGGCAGGAGATTTACTGGTAGGTACTCCAGTAGTATCTCAGGGTGTTATTGGGCTACACTCCGACACGACTTATACTGCTTCTGGGGGTCTGACGTTACTAGCCCCCTAGGCGGATATGCGATACTCATTGACGAACGGACCGGACTGTATATACATTGTCGCTGTTAGACTCAGTAGGGTTTCTGGATGTGTTAGCTCATCGGCCACCCTTGAGTGCGCTCATCAGTCTCCCTTAAGTTCAGTCCGTGGGCAACCGTTACGCATAGCTACTGCCGCTGACGGTTTGTGGTTAAACCCACTGCCAGGGTACTGAAGAGTCATTAGAGTTCCCCACAGACAGTTTCCCAAGTTTCGGGCGAAACGTTGTAGAGGCCGTATGGTTTTATGGCAGGGTTCGGAAAATGCACGTGCGTTTACGCACGTGTTATTTTTCGGGCAGATGATACTGGTCGGCTTTGGTTTAAGCCGGATCCGAGTATTATATTGAGTAGGTATAATATCTTTGTCTCAGTTGCATTTGTATTCGGTCGTAATACAAATGCGGGTATATTTATACAGTTTCGGGGTTTTCCTGAAAGTCGTTTCAGGATCACTTTTGGAAGTTGCCAGTTTCCAGTTTTCTATCAACCGTCTTTTAACATTCGGTTTAAGACGGATTTATCTTTTCTTGGATGAGAGTGACTCAGTGTTCTAGAAGATTCTAGAGAGGGTGACTAGGATGGTGACTAGGTTCATGAACCTTTAATGGCATTTATTATGTGATGACTAGATGATTATGACTCATGCTTTGAAATTAATACATTTTGTTTTGCTTAAGATCTTTTGTGATGATAAGCTTCATGATGTGGTCACCCCCTCCTCCTACCATCACCTCCCTCCTCTATAATTATGGCCGGCCCCTCTCTCCTCCCACTATTCACTCATTTGTGAAATTATGGTTGCTAAAAAGAAAAGAGTATAGTTTAAAGTGTATGGAAATTTCATAGTTCATTCATTGTTCCATTTCATTTCCATCGGCAACTTCATTAACCGATCGTCCACGGACTTGGACGAAGTGAGACAAAGTCATCTACTCATTCTCTACATCAATTCTTGGTCGTCTCTTTTGGCAAACTTGACGATCGAGTTGCCTCGAGTCAGAGGCGGGAGCCCGTTTAAAGAATCGGTGATGTGGTGCCACCTCGACGAGGATATCGGAGTTCGACAAGATCGGAGCAGCCGCAACGGAGCGTGGGATGATGGTTAAAGAACGAAGGACTCGGATCGTTCGGTATAACCTTTCTACACTCTTTACAGTTTGTTAGTTTAGCAATAATGGCAGATCCGGGTTAAAGTATACGATAGCGCCAGTTAAAAAGTTTTTATTCCGCATTTGGCGTCTGTAGACGGCCGGGGCGCTAGCGTAGACTTACAGTGGTATCAGAGCCTCACCATTTTGCTATACTAACTTGTGCTAACGCGTTTAAAACATCGATCGAACCGGAAATCGAAAACTACAAAATTCCATTTTGACAGTTTCTGTTGATTTTAAATGGTCTCGAAAATTATTTCTGGATGTCTTAAAAATCTGAGCAGGCATTTCTAAGAGTCACGACAAAATTTGGAGTCGTGATCCCTCCAAGACGCCGCAGAAGGGCGGCCAAACCCATGGTTTGGCCGCGCAACCGCGGCCATGTGGGGAGCACGTGCTCCCAAATTTGGTCAGTGGGTTCTTTGTTGGATTTTGGGGTTTTTGGTAAATATCATTTTGGCCCAGGTTTTGTTACTGTTCACCAGTAAGCAGTGGGGCCCACTTTTTGATATTTGGTCGATCGAAATTTAAACACGTTAGTTTACAGTGCTTACATTATATCTCCGACCGGGAATGTCATTTGATCGGTAAACCGCGTCCGATTGCTATAGTTCTTTTAGACGGGTTTGCGAACATGACATTCGCGTTGATGTTCTGTGTTGTGCTGTATTGTTGCGGATTTGTCATGATGGATAGCAGTGTGCAATGGTAGTACAGTTTGTGTTTAGTTGTACATTTGATATTGCGGGGCGAGCGTCCAACATGTGGACTGCCGTCACTGCCTGTTGTATAATATTCTTTTGGGGCACGACCAGGTTGCGGTCGATGTACCTATTGTACTATTTTTCATTACTGTACTAGGTTTTACCCTGCGACGGAGTACACGGATAGCCGGGTTCGGGAAAGCAACGGGTCCGCATCTCATGGCTTTGAGAGGCAGAGGGGCCCCACTTCAGAATTGGCAGACTATTCGCCGCACTCGTAGGGGGTATAGGTTGACCCAAGGAGGGGTGCCCAAGTTTACCGGATTCCGTGAAGTGCCGGGTGTTCCATTCACTATGCTGTGGGGACTGCCTCGCTTCAGGTTTTGGCGGGTAACTTGCCGCACCCGTAGGGGTCTAGGTTTCATTGCACAGGCTATCCACACGACAGGGGAACGTCGGGTTTCAGCAGCGGCTCTGTGAAACCCGGGGATCCCAGATATCTGTATTGTTCTGTGATGCTTATTACTTTTCTGTAATGTTGCATATTATCACGCCTGGAGCGATTATGTATATTGGTTTATATACTATTAGATGTTGTATATGTTTTACACCCGCGCTAGTCCAGTCCCCGCTCTGTCGTTAGTTAAGTAACCTAACGGGTGATGACGGGACCCAGTGACGAATGCGGATGGCATATACGTACATTTTATTTTCGTTCTTTTCTGGTGTGATTGATTGATGGGACTGCGTTGATTCTGATCAATGCAAAGTAAAACAAACCTGTTTGATGTTGTTGGAACAATTTTAAAAAGTGTTATTGCAAAGACGTTTCCTTTTGTTATGCATAGCGGTATTCGGTGGAATATCCTGCACCTCATTCGACAGGGCAAGGGCCGATATCCCTTCACCGGGACTGACCCCTTGGGCAGAAGTTTGCGTCAGGGTAATAACTTCACTATAGCCGATTACATGTTGCTTTGCATAGCGGTATTCAGTGGAATATCCTGCACCTCATTCCACGAGGAAAGAGCCGAGATCCCTTCACCGGGAGTGACCTCTTTAGCAAAGGTTTTCGTCACTATATTTTAAAAAGCTATCAGGTTCCTTCAGCGATATCAAGTTCACTACGCTAAAGGTTTTTCGCCAAAAACCAGTCGTAGCCCTCCGTCATTTCATATGAATGGTCAGTAGTATTCAAGCTATGTTGGTCTGACCCTTAGCCAGGACATAGTGTTTGGTAGCTGCTGGGGTATTCGCATGTTGCATAGATAGATGCGTTGGTTTGGGACAGTCGTACAGCCTTGTTGGCCCTTAGTCAAGGGCGAGTATGGGTGGGTTCAAATTAACAAGATAATGATGGGAAGAACTTGACATGTGACTTATGGTGGGCTGGCCCTTAGTCACGATCATAAGAGCATGGGGCAAAAAATCATATCGGGAGTTTCTAAAGAAACTGAAACTTGCCAGGCATGCGCATACCTTCTGGAGTGTGATAACGTGAGTGGATTCCATCACGTTATAATGCGATGAGAGTTGGATCCCGATTCCCACTGATGAGTTGGTTTACTCTTCGGGTGATCCCGATTGATTCTTCTTTAGGTTTGGAGGAGAATTTGACAGGACAGTGGGAGGTTTCCGGATTAGATAAAGTTATGACCATTCTGATCTAGGTTAGAGTGCACGCAGAGTGTTTCTTTTCTCTCTCTCTCTTTGGCAGCGACCTTTGACCGACCCTAGACTATGACTCAGTGACCAGGTTGACCGAACCTTCTTAAAATACTGGCTTTTGGATTGTCTATGTTGCATAAGTCATTGCCACTCCTTCTTTTATCCTTTGCATTTCTCAGAACACCCGTTTTACTACGGATATCCACTTCCATTGGATAGATCCATCGTATGGTTATATACGAACTCGAAGGGACTTCTTCGAGGATGGATCCAGGTTCAGGAGAAATAGAATTGGTTTATTCAGTTGTCTTTTATTATCACCTTCTCTCAGGTTGCGAGGGCTCCTTGGTTTAGGAGAGTACGCCTATTACGCTTATTGGATAGTCTTATTCCAAACCATAGGCAGGTGCCGAAAGGTAGGGAATGAAGAAAACCAATTAGCCTAAGTAGGGTGTGCAGAAGGCAATATGTAAAGACAAAATGAAGGGATTAGAAAGAGGGCAAAGTAAATTGCGACTGATATCATTCACGACCAAAACCGCGTACTTCATCGCCACTCCTATTTCACCTTTAAAAGAATAAGGTATTATTCAGCTGTCTTTTATCATCACCTTCTCTCGAGATGCGAGTACTCCTTGGTTTAGGAGGGTACACCTATTATGCTTACTGGATAGTCTTCTTCCAAACCATAGGCTGGTGCCGAACGGTAGGGAGGGAAGAAAACCATTTAGCCTAACGATGGTGTACAGAAGGTAACGACTAAAGACAAATAAAGGGATTTGGAGAGATGGCAATAAAATATACGGTTAAAGTCATGAATTGGATTATGGAAAAGGCATTACTATGAATACCAGGATACCCCTACGAAACATTTTCATGTTTCAGTGCATTGTTAAGGAAAACTGTTTTCCCGATTAGACACTTACTCCAAGGGTATGTATTTACCAGGTTTCATTCTCATATCTGTATGGTTTTACAGATGATGAGTGGGAGTAAGATATTGGGAATTAGGTGATCATCCTCATTATATCGGAATTCGTTGAAATTGGTGATATTTGAGGAAATCACCAGGGTACAGTTTTCAACCTACAACGCACAGGTTATGAGTTGTTTAACTCAGCGGACTTATACAGAGTATTGTATGTTGTCCAGTGTCCATCAGGATAAAGGGGTAGGTCCTCGTACTATGTTCTGTTTACTTATAACTTCTCTAGTATTTAGACAAGTGTTTCGTAGAAATACAAGGTCTAAGTTTTGAGAAGTTGTGGGTATAAGAATAAAGTAGAGAACCAGGTATCACAAGTATCGGGATTCTTCAAAGAGATCGAAGATGTAGATTCTTGTGATTGGTATTCAGATGATAGTGATGGTTTTGAGAAACGTATTTCTCTTTCAGGTTACTCATAATTGGAAGGATTCCTAAGTTGAGTAATACTGATTAGCCTCTTTCCATTAAGGTGATATGCACTGGAGACAGCTGCATGATTTGAATATGGTTCCAATTAAATAAGTGCCAAAGTTTCTATATTGAATATAGAATAGTTCGTACCTTAAAAGAAATTAAGGTACGGGGAGTTGTCCAGCTTATGCTTAAAACCAGACTCTGGATAACTCAGGCCACGTTTCTGTAATGGCTGTTTGTGGGTTGACCCTGGCTATGTCGAGGGTTAATATCTACCATTTGGAAGATCAATAGTGATATTGTTCTTGACTCGCCACAGTTTTAGTAAAATGGACTTTTTCAGAAAACAGTAGTGGGAGTATGGTAGAACTGGAAGTGATTCCAGAACCGCAAACGATTACGGAAAATTTAATAGGACCTATATATTCAATCAGGTTTGACATTCCAATAGCCACTCCGCAGATTTGGTGGGTAACCTCAGACACCCGAGAAGTACTTCGGTAGCCTCAAGGACGGTGACAGGGAGGTTCTTATCTACCCAGACTTGACACTACTGTTGTTCCAGGATATAAGACCCGGTAGGAGGGTTGTCGTAGTCAGTGGGAGCAGCGGAAGTATAGTGGGCAAGTAGCTTATGTCTATTTATAGACTTGAGCAGTTATAGCGGAGATAGATCATCTAATTTTGATGTGACAGTCATGGGTTTGACTTCAATCAGAATAGGGGATGGATCTGTTAAGAAGGTAGTAGGGTGTGATGTCATGGTATTTGGATGACATACACAGAGTAGGAAGTAAAATTCCTATACTACGATCGGTTGTACTGTGATCGTCACACAGTTGTTTCTCCGGACAGGATATGGATATAATATTTGACATTCTGGTTTCTGGATCTATGGTTTTAGATCTGGATTTGGGTAGTTTCCCAATGTGGGTACTTTGACAGATATTCTAATGGTTTTTAGAATAGTTGACTCCTAGCATGGTAGTGTACCTGCAGGTGATGGAGTCACCCTCTCTAAAGGTGTCGTATAGACTAAAGGGGAGAGGGATGTGCATGATTGGCAGATCACTTGCTTAGGCAATTGAGTCAATCATGAGATGTCAAGTACCGCACCAAATGTTGTTTTTACACTAGATGCAATAAGTTTGTATTAATCCAATCCTGGAGAAACATAAGGAAGCAGTTTTAGAACATTAGTACATGTTCTACGGATTTGATAACGGCAGCCTCTTCCGGGAGACGGTTATCATTCCAGGCTTCAAAGGTGACATGGATGACAGAGTGATTGTCAGAGTTTTAGTTTTTCCCTCTGACGAGGGACAGTATTATGGACAGGTGGTTCCAGAGGATACTGTGGGTGGCAAGGTGCCAGATACTGATTAGGTTCAGTGATCCATACAGTCTAAGAAGTTTGGATATGGAGTTCATTTATGAACTAAGGTCCCATCAGACATCCAGACATATTCTAAGACTGGTACTACTCAATTCGGGAGATGGCATTCTCCGCGAACTTGAGATTAAGAGAGATAAAGAAAGATACTTCTAGGCGGATCCACTCACTGAGGCTATTTCTCGAACACAATAGTTTTACAAACGGGCTTTGTGAAACTGATTAGTAGAGGAGTTGGATGTTCGTTTTCACACGGGCTGTGAGTAGTCGACATCGCAATAATTAGCCTTGAGTGCAAGTGGGAGATTGTTGGAGATAGTGCCCTCATAGTCAATTATTGGATCGCAGGTACGTGATTGCAATGATTGCGGAGGACCTATCCCGGTAGGACAGTCTTACTCGAGATGATAGTATACTATCTGGTTTGCCTTTATCAGTCGTGTACATGTTCAGGTGACTGATTGCATGTTACACTTTGATAGAGCCCTTAGGATCTGGCTTTACTACCAACTGTATGATGGCGATCATATACGTGAGAGTTGGGTAGTTTATATGCATATCCTTAATTGTGGTCCCTAGTCGTGGGAGTTTCGAGACAGGGCATCGATACTCCGGAGTAGACTAGTGTATACAGTCGAGACCCCGACGAGGGGCGGTGGCCGGTCTCACAAGCCACTGGTGTCAGTTGGATCACCTCAGATGTATACAGGTGCTCATTGGGTTATGAGTACACCGGACAGGACTCGCCGGGAATCTGCTAGTTAGTACTATACCTATCGTCAGATAGCAGTTCCCAGGTGACATGTGTACAGGTTAGTTCATAGACCTGAGGTCGTCATTTGTCTCGTGTGAGTTCCCACTGTGCTTTGATTTCTACCCTACCACGGCTCAAAGGAGTCGTGCAAACAGGTAGCTTTTGGGTACAGTTCCGAGCCATATGGAGGCACGTGAGCGGATCGGCAGGGGATTCGTCTCTCCCGGTATTGGGGGCGAGATCGTGCTGTGTCTAGGAGAGCCATTACACATAGCCCACGCCCGTGGCAGGAGATTTACTGGTAGGTACTCCAGTAGTATCTCAGGGTGTTATTGGGCTACACTCCGACACGACTTATACTGCTTCTGGGGGTCTGACGTTACTAGCCCCCTAGGCGGATATGCGATACTCATTGACGAACGGACCGGACTGTATATACATTGTCGCTGTTAGACTCAGTAGGGTTTCTGGATGTGTTAGCTCATCGGCCACCCTTGAGTGCGCTCATCAGTCTCCCTTAAGTTCAGTCCGTGGGCAACCGTTACGCATAGCTACTGCCGCTGACGGTTTGTGGTTAATGTTAGTGTTTATGCCCTAGAAGGCCATTACTGTATCATACTAGCTTGTATATTACTTAATGGAAGCTTGGGATATTCACATGTATATAACAGTCTTGCTAAACATGGTAGTATGCTACTTGGTTTTTCTATCTTAATATGTGAGTGTACGTATTGATAGAGCTCTTAGGATCTTGCTTGTCTACCAGCGTTGTGATGGCAGTCACACTAGTGGGGGCTGGGTAGTCTACAAGCACATCCTTATTCAGGTCCCTGGTCGTTGGATTATCGAGACAGAGCATCGATACTCCGGAGTAGACTGGTGTGTACGCTTCTCATCCCAGTTGGGGAGATGGTCTGTCCCACAGCCGTCAGTACGTCGTACTGGAGATAGTATGCAGGTGCTCGTTAGGTTACGGGTACACCGGACAGGACTCACAGGGAACTGTTGGTTGGTTTGATACCAGTCGTCAGTGAACAGTTCCCAGGTGACATGAGTACAGCGTAGTCCGCAGACTTGACACTGCTACTTCGCCTCGAGTGTGTCCCACTGTTCTTAGATTGCTACCCTACCACGGCTCAAAGGAGTCGTGCTAACAGGTAGCAGTTGGGTGCAGTCCCGAGCACTTGGAGGCAGTGGCGGTTAGACAGGATTCGTCCCTCCCGGTATTGGGAGTAGATATCGTGCTGTGTCAGAGAGCCATTACGCAAAGTCCCTGGCCAGGGCAAGCGAGATTTGCTGGTAGGTTCCAGTAGTTTCTCAGGGTGTAATGGGCTTCACTCCGACACGACTTATACCGCTATTAGGGGACTGACGCTTGCCGGCCCCCTAGGCCCGATATGCGATAGTCTTGGACGAACGGACCGGACTGTATGGAGATTGTCACATCAGACTCAGTAGGAGATCGGATGGGTTTACTCATCGGCCTTCTTATCGACAACTACCTGGGGACCGTTACGTACAGCTAGTGCCGCTTACGGTCTGTGGTTAAACCCACTGCCAGCGTAGTAGTCGAGTCTCTAGAGTCCCACACAGAGAGTTTCCTACTCCAGGCGAAACGATATAGAGGTTGCATGGTTTTGCGACAAAGGGTTCGGACGCATACGTGCGTTTACGCACGTATGACTTTCGGACAGTTTTTACCAGTCGGCTTTGGTTTAAGCCAGTTGCTGGTAT
The DNA here is from genome assembly GCA_030015575.1 of Agapanthus africanus. Taxonomy (NCBI): domain Eukaryota; kingdom Viridiplantae; phylum Streptophyta; class Magnoliopsida; order Asparagales; family Amaryllidaceae; genus Agapanthus; species Agapanthus africanus. Next base: position 451,809,969 of record CM057342.1, on the reverse strand, counting down.
CCGGTTATTGGATTTTTACAGTCTAAAGTTTTTCCGTATTTTTACGGATTGGAGGGGCGTTCTCGTAATTGTACGAGAAGCTTCTAGAAGATGTGACTAAGGAGGTTTCTTTTGGATAAGAAAGTGAGTCATGGTGGTGATTCATTCATTTCATTAATGCACATTTATTGCTTAATGACTCATGCTAATGAATCACCACTAGATATTTCATGAAGCATGCTTATTCATTTCCTTTATTCATTTTTCTTAAAAAGAAATGCTTCATGATATATTATGATACACTCTCTCTCTTATCTCATTATCATATCTCACATTCTCTCTCCTCAAGCTCTCATCTTCAAACCCTAATCCTTACACCTCATGAGTTGAGATCAAAGGATTAGTTAGACTAAACAATCCATAACCATCACTCTTTATCATCCTTTCATCTTTGATTAGCAATCAAAGTTGATTAGTTACCTCAAGTTTGAGGTTTAGCTTGGAGTTTTGCTCTCGGGTGGATCGTCTACTACCTAGAGAAGGCCGAGGAGAACAAGGAGATCGTAAAGACGAAGGACTAGTATCGATAGGTATAATCCCTTAACACTATAGTTTAGTATAGCTATGTGTTCGGTTATTAGTTGTTTAGCTTCGATTTAAGCGGTTAGTCGATGTTCGTTCTTTAAACTTGATCGTTTTTAAAAATTCCGCCTCCCCACAAGTACTGGGGTGTACTACATCGACTTACAGTGGTATCAGAGCCTCGCTAAACACTTAATAACTTAATTGCAAATTTGTACGAATTTCGAACGGAAAAACAAAGCCGGAAAACCCTAATTCTGTTCAGTTTCTGTCGAACTTAAAATGAAGTCCTAAAATTTTTCAGGTAAGCTCAGAAAGCTAGAAAAGAGTCCAGGAGAACACCCAAAAAATTTGGGCTTCTGATTCGTCTACAGTGCCGCGGAAGGGCGGCGGATCGCACCGATCCGCCGCGCAACCGCGGCCGAGTTGACGAGTCAGGAACTCGTTCTTTTTGGGTGGGTCCCTTCTGGTGTTTGGGGTTCTCTGGAATATTTAATTATTGCTCAGGTTACTGTTTAACAGAGCAGATTTTGGAGCAATATTGATGTTGTTTATTCGATCGAAATTGTACAGTATTTGCATATGGATTATATCTGTGATTGTTTAATGTGTTCGTAAACCTCCCCTAACTGCTAGTATGTCGGTTGGCAGGGGGTTGCACATTTCTGAAATGGTTATATCTGTTTGTGCATATAAACTGTATTGGACTGTTGTGGTGTATAGCCGGGGTTTGCAATGGGTTATTGTTTAATTCATTTGTTGTAAATGTAAATTGTTGTAATATTATTTTTGCGGGGCACTTCCAGGTTGCGGTTGTAGCCACCGTTGTATTATTTCATTTTACTGTTTTTGCTCCTAGGACTGACCCAAGGTGGGGTACACAGACTGCCGGGTGGGTAGTTTGCCGTACCCGTAGGGGTCGAGGGTGGGGTAACGGCTATTCATCACAACTGTGTAATCTGTCTTTTCTTGCAGGCTCGAAAGAAATACAGATTGCTTGCAAATCCAATATTGTTTATCTGTGTTCTGGAATGAATATCATTGCGTCAGACGAATGTAAAATATCTATATTTATGTAGCTATTTAGACGTCACTTATGTTTTACACCCGCGCTAGCCCAGCCCCCGCTCTGTCGTTAGTTAAGTAACCTAACGGGTGATGACGGGACCCAGTGGCGAATGCAGATGGCATAAGAGGACGTCATATTTTCGTTGTTTTCTGCAATGATAGGTTAATGATGGGACGCATTATCTATAATGCAAAGTAAAACAAACCAAAGTTTAAATCGTTGGAACAATTTAAAAGAAACCACTCGGTTATTTTTAAAAACAGATATTTTTAAATGCGGAGACTTAACCACTCCTTTTAAAAGCTATCAAGGTTCCTTCGATTATATCAAGTTCACTACGTTCACGGTTTCGCCAAAACCAGTCGTAGCCCTCCGTCATTTCTTATGGATAGTCAGTAGTATTCAAGCTATGCTTGTTGGCATACGTCAAGGCATAGTGTTTGGTAGCTGCTGGGGTATTCATTTGTTGCATAGATAGATGTGTTGGTTTGGGACAGTCGCATTACCTTGTTGGCATACGTCAAGGGTATATACGGGTGGGTTCAAATTAACAAGATAATGATGGGCAGAACTTGACATGTGACTTATGATTTGTTGGCATACGTCAAGGTCATAAGAGCATGGGGCAAAAACTTATATCGGGAATTTCTAAAGAAACTGAAATTTGCAAAGAGATGCATACCATTTGGAGTTTGATGAATGTTGGTAGGATTCCTTCAACATTATCATACGATGATATTTGGATCCCGATCCTACTGTGAGTAAATGCTACTTATCAGGATATTCGTCACTTAACGATCAATGCTATAAACCTAGTAGGTGTCCAGAAAGGTGTCAGCGGGGTTACGCCCCCAGAGAAAAGAGGTTATTTAATTAAGGAACTTCGCGAAAGCGTTGGAAAACCTCCCTCGAAGTACCGACACCAGCCTGGCTGAACGGTTAAGCAAGTATTGTACGGTGAGAATAGTCCTGGCTAATTCTTCTTTTATGGTTTGAGGAAGGATTCGAAAAACAGTGGGAGCCATCCAGTTTAGATAAACTAAAAACCACTCTAAACTTGCAAGAGCATCATGCTAAAGTGTTTTCTTCTCTCTCTCCTAATTGCAGCGACCCTGAAAATGACTGGACTTAAGTTACTTTTAGAAAAAAATATACTGACGGGGCCAAACTATAAAGATTGGCTGCGGAATGTCAAGATGGCCTTGACCTATGACAAATTGGGGTACGTCCTCACCGCTACGGCACCTGCTGTCCCTGGTCCCAAATCCAGCAATGCGGATAAGGAAATCCGCAAAACCTGGGATTTAGATTGCGCGAGAGCCAAGTGCATCGTGCTTGCCTCGATGAACAATGAACATCAGAGGAGGCACGAGGATATGTCCCTAGATGGCATATTTCTCCATACAAAGGAACTTTATGGAGAGCAATCTCGTATAGCAAGATACGAGACCTCTAAGAAATTGTTTCGAGCGAGGTTGGCTGTCGGGTCATCGGTAGGTGAACATGTCCTACAGATGATCGGCTATATTGAGGAGCTCGCAGACCTTGGGACGACTTTGGATAATGAGCTCTATACAGACCTTATTCTCCAGTCCCTTCCTCCCACCTACGCCCAGTTTATCCTCAACTTCAACCTTCAAGGAAAAGAAGTTGAACTTGCGGAACTCCTGAACATGTTAAGGAGTGCAGAGGGCACCTTACAGAAGGTAAGGGAAACACCCGCTATGTTTGTTGGCGGTTCATCTTCTTCAGGGTCCAAGGCTAGGGCCAAAGGAAGGAAGAAGAAGGCCGCACCCAAACCTAGAGGAGGTGTTAGTAAGGTGGGAAAGAAGGGAAAGAAAAAGCTTGCAGCACCGGTAGTTGGCCAGGATGAGTGCTTCCACTGTCACAGGAAAGGGCACTGGAAGAAGGATTGCAAGGCGTGGATCGCCAAGAACCAGGAACCGAAGCAAGCTGTGGCTTCGACTTCAGGTGTGTTTGTAATTGAGAATTGTCTGTCAATCAACTCTACTTCCTGGGTATTGGATACCGGATCAGGATCTCATATTTGCAATTCATTGCAGGCACTGAGAAACCGTAGGGTGCTGAAGGAAGGTGATATGATCCTCAGGGTTGCTAACGGAGCTAGCGTGGGAGCTGCGTCCGTCGGGGATTATCACCTAGGATTGACGAGTGGACATATTTTGGTTTTGCATAACTGTTATTTTGTACCAAGCTTAACGTGTAATATCATATCAGTTTCCTTGTTGTCAAATAAAGGTTATGATTTCACGTTTGTAAGAGATGTTGTTAACATCCACCTTAATCATGGTTTGATTGGGTCCGGTACTCTAAATAACGGCATATATGTGTTAAACCAACTCCAAATTTTCAATGTCCAGAACACACTAAAAAGAAAGTCTCCAGATCTAAATAAAGCTTTCTTATGGCATTGTAGACTGGGTCACATCAATGAGAGAAGGTTGACTAAGTTGCATAGAGAAGGATATTTGGACACGTTCGAATATCAATCTTATGACACTTGTCAATCCTGTCTCAAAGGAAAGATGACAAAAACTCCATTTACTGGACAAGGAGTAAGAGCGAGCGAGCTCTTAGGACTCATACACAGCGATGTATGCGGTCCAATGTCTACACATGCGAGAGGTGGTTATTCCTACTTCATTACTTTTACAGATGATTTCTCTAGGTTTGGACATGTCTTCTTGATGAAGCATAAATCCGAAGCCTTTGAGAAATTCAAGGAATACAAGAGTGAAGCGGAAAACCAAACAGGCAAAAGTATTAAGACACTGAGATCTGATCGAGGTGGAGAATACTTAAGTGCCGAGTTCCTAGGTTACCTAAAAGAGAAAGGAATTCTCTCTCAGCTTACTCCTCCATACACTCCACAGCATAACGGTGTATCGGAGAGACGGAATCGAACCCTATTGGATATGGTACGATCCATGATGAGTAATGCTGAGTTACCGCGATCTTTCTGGGGATATGCGCTAGAATCAGCGATACATCTTTTGAACAGAGTTCCAACCAAAACTGTGCCTACCACACCATATCAGATGTGGAGTGGGAAGAAACCCTATCTTCAGTACCTGAAGACATGGGGATGTCCAGCTTTTGTAAAAAAGCAGCATCCGGACAAGCTCGAGGCACGCTCAGTAGAGTGTAAGTTTGTGGGATATCCGAAGAACTCTACAGGATATTGTTTCTATTACGCAGAGGAACAAAAGGTTTTTGTTTCTCGTCATGCCCGCTTCTTAGAAACTGAATTTTTGGAAAATCAGAAGAGTGGGAGCGTAGTAGAACTGGAAGAAATTCCAGAACCACAAACTGCTACTGAAGGTTTGGTAGAACCAGAGGTTCAAGAAGAACAGAACATTCCCGCACCCCTCCGCAGGAGTAGTAGGCCGTCTCATCCGCCTGAGAGATACTACGGTTTTCTCATTGATGGGGATAGAGAGGATTGCATCATAGATGATGATGAACCTACTGACTTCCGGCAGGCCATCCAGAGCGGCGACTCGGTACGATGGCTAGATGCAATGCGGACCGAAATGGAGTCCATGTACACCAACAAAGTATGGACTTTGGACTTTGCTCCAGATGGGGTAAAACCCATAGGATGCAAATGGATCTTCAAGAAAAAGATTGGTGTAGATGGACAGGTGGAAACCTATAAGGCTAGACTTGTTGCAAAGGGTTTTCGTCAAAGACCTGGATTGGACTATGACGAAACTTTTTCTCCAGTGGCTATGCTCAAATCCATTCGGGTCCTTCTTGCTATTGCTGCCTTCCATGATTATGAAATCTGGCAGATGGACGTAAAGACGGCTTTTCTGAATGGAAATTTAGAAGAGAGCGTCTATATGGATCAGCCAGAGGGTTTCAATCAGAGTGGGAGCAGCGGGAAAGTATGCAAGCTGCTTAAGTCTATTTATGGACTAAAGCAGGCATCGCGGAGTTGGAACATCTGTTTTGATGAGACAGTCAAAGAATATGACTTTATCAAAAATCCAGATGAACCGTGCATATATAGTAAAGTTGTGGCCAGAAGTGTCGTATTCCTCGTCTTGTACGTGGATGACATTCTATTGATAGGAAATGACATTCCTATGCTACAATCTGTCAAAGGATTCTTGTCACACAGGTTCTCCATGAAAGACCTGGGTGATGCCTCTTACATTCTGGGGATCCGGATCTATCGTGATAGATCCAAAAGGATGTTGGGACTTTCGCAGTCCAGGTATATCGACACTGTACTGAAAAGATTCAGTATGGAAGATTCTAAGCGCGGTAATCTACCGGCTTGTCACGGAATCACCCTCTCCAAAGAGATGTCTCCCAAGACTGATTTGGAAAGGGAACGCATGTCTATTATACCCTACGCTTCTGCGGTAGGCTCTATAATGTATGCGATGTTGTGTACCAGACCAGATGTAGCTTACGCACTGAGCGTGGTAAGCCGGTATCAGTCAGACCCAGGGGAGAAACACTGGATAGCAGTAAAGAACATTCTCAAGTACCTGAGGAGGACTAAGGAGATGTTCTTGGTTTACGGCGCTAAAGACCTCAGGTTGGAGGCCTTTGCTGATTCCGGCTTCCAGAGTGATAAGGACGATTCCAAGTCCATGTCGGGTTATGTCTTTACCCTCAATGGAGGGGCGGTGTGCTGGAAGAGCTCCAAGCAGGACACCGTTGCTGACTCGACGATGGAAGCGGAGTATATAGCTGCTTGCGATGCCGCAAAAGAAGCAGTCTGGATGAAGAAGTTCCTAACAGAACTTCAGGTTGTTCCTACCATAGTTGATCCAATACCTCTGTATTGCGACAACAACGGAGCTATAGCTTTAGCGAAGGAACCAAGGTCCCATCAGAAGTCCAGACACATCTTGAGGCGGTATCACCTGATCAGGGAGATCATTGATCGTCGGGAGATCGAGGTTCGGAGAGTTGCTACAGAAGAGAACATTGCTGATCCATTCACGAAGGCCCTTCCTCAGATTCAGTTCGAGAGGCTACTCGAGATCATTGGTCTACGATATGCCAGTACATGGCCCTAGTGCAAGTGGGAGATTGTTAGTGTTTATGCCCTAGAAGGCCATTACTGTATCATACTAGCTTGTATATTACTTAATGGAAGCTTGGGATATTCACATGTATATAACAGTCTTGCTAAACATGGTAGTATGCTACTTGGTTTTTCTATCTTAATATGTGAGTGTACGTATTGATAGAGCTCTTAGGATCTTGCTTGTCTACCAGCGTTGTGATGGCAGTCACACTAGTGGGGGCTGGGTAGTCTACAAGCACATCCTTATTCAGGTCCCTGGTCGTTGGATTATCGAGACAGAGCATCGATACTCCGGAGTAGACTGGTGTGTACGCTTCTCATCCCAGTTGGGGAGATGGTCTGTCCCACAGCCGTCAGTACGTCGTACTGGAGATAGTATGCAGGTGCTCGTTAGGTTACGGGTACACCGGACAGGACTCACAGGGAACTGTTGGTTGGTTTGATACCAGTCGTCAGTGAACAGTTCCCAGGTGACATGAGTACAGCGTAGTCCGCAGACTTGACACTGCTACTTCGCCTCGAGTGTGTCCCACTGTTCTTAGATTGCTACCCTACCACGGCTCAAAGGAGTCGTGCTAACAGGTAGCAGTTGGGTGCAGTCCCGAGCACTTGGAGGCAGTGGCGGTTAGACAGGATTCGTCCCTCCCGGTATTGGGAGTAGATATCGTGCTGTGTCAGAGAGCCATTACGCAAAGTCCCTGGCCAGGGCAAGCGAGATTTGCTGGTAGGTTCCAGTAGTTTCTCAGGGTGTAATGGGCTTCACTCCGACACGACTTATACCGCTATTAGGGGACTGACGCTTGCCGCCCCCCTAGGCCCGATATGCGATAGTCTTGGACGAACGGACCGGACTGTATGGAGATTGTCACATCAGACTCAGTAGGAGATCGGATGGGTTTACTCATCGGCCTTCTTATCGACAACTACCTGGGGACCGTTACGTACAGCTAGTGCCGCTTACGGTCTGTGGTTAAACCCACTGCCAGCGTAGTAGTCGAGTCTCTAGAGTCCCACACAGAGAGTTTCCTACTCCAGGCGAAACGATATAGAGGTTGCATGGTTTTGCGACAAAGGGTTCGGACGCATACGTGCGTTTACGCACGTATGACTTTCGGACAGTTTTTACCAGTCGGCTTTGGTTTAAGCCAGTTGCTGGTATCCGGTTATTGGATTTTTACAGTCTAAAGTTTTTCCGTATTTTTACGGATTGGAGGGGCGTTCTCGTAATTGTACGAGAAGCTTCTAGAAGATGTGACTAAGGAGGTTTCTTTTGGATAAGAAAGTGAGTCATGGTGGTGATTCATTCATTTCATTAATGCACATTTATTGCTTAATGACTCATGCTAATGAATCACCACTAGATATTTCATGAAGCATGCTTATTCATTTCCTTTATTCATTTTTCTTAAAAAGAAATGCTTCATGATATATTATGATACACTCTCTCTCTTATCTCATTATCATATCTCACATTCTCTCTCCTCAAGCTCTCATCTTCAAACCCTAATCCTTACACCTCATGAGTTGAGATCAAAGGATTAGTTAGACTAAACAATCCATAACCATCACTCTTTATCATCCTTTCATCTTTGATTAGCAATCAAAGTTGATTAGTTACCTCAAGTTTGAGGTTTAGCTTGGAGTTTTGCTCTCGGGTGGATCGTCTACTACCTAGAGAAGGCCGAGGAGAACAAGGAGATCGTAAAGACGAAGGACTAGTATCGATAGGTATAATCCCTTAACACTATAGTTTAGTATAGCTATGTGTTCGGTTATTAGTTGTTTAGCTTCGATTTAAGCGGTTAGTCGATGTTCGTTCTTTAAACTTGATCGTTTTTAAAAATTCCGCCTCCCCACAAGTACTGGGGTGTACTACATCGACTTACAGTTAAACCCACTGCCAGGGTACTGAAGAGTCATTAGAGTTCCCCACAGACAGTTTCCCAAGTTTCGGGCGAAACGTTGTAGAGGCCGTATGGTTTTATGGCAGGGTTCGGAAAATGCACGTGCGTTTACGCACGTGTTATTTTTCGGGCAGATGATACTGGTCGGCTTTGGTTTAAGCCGGATCCGAGTATTATATTGAGTAGGTATAATATCTTTGTCTCAGTTGCATTTGTATTCGGTCGTAATACAAATGCGGGTATATTTATACAGTTTCGGGGTTTTCCTGAAAGTCGTTTCAGGATCACTTTTGGAAGTTGCCAGTTTCCAGTTTTCTATCAGCCGTCTTTTAACATTCGGTTTAAGACGGATTTATCTTTTCTTGGATGAGAGTGACTCAGTGTTCTAGAAGATTCTAGAGAGGGTGACTAGGATGGTGACTAGGTTCATGAACCTTTAATGGCATTTATTATGTGATGACTAGATGATTATGACTCATGCTTTGAAATTAATACATTTTGTTTTGCTTAAGATCTTTTGTGATGATAAGCTTCATGATGTGGTCACCCCCTCCTCCTACCATCACCTCCCTCCTCTATAATTGTGGCCGGCCCCTCTCTCCTCCCACTATTCACTCATTTGTGAAATTATGGTTGCTAAAAAGAAAAGAGTATAGTTTAAAGTGTATGGAAATTTCATAGTTCATTCATTGTTCCATTTCATTTCCATCGGCAACTTCATTAACCGATCGTCCACGGACTTGGACGAAGTGAGACAAAGTCATCTACTCATTCTCTACATCAATTCTTGGTCGTCTCTTTTGGCAAACTTGACGATCGAGTTGCCTCGAGTCAGAGGCGGGAGCCCGTTTAAAGAATCGGTGATGTGGTGCCACCTCGACGAGGATATCGGAGTTCGACGAGATCGGAGCAGCCGCAACGGAGCGTGGGATGATGGTTAAAGAACGAAGGACTCGGATCGTTCGGTATAACCTTTCTACACTCTTTACAGTTTGTTAGTTTAGCAATAATGGCAGATCCGGGTTAAAGTATACGATAGCGCCAGTTAAAAAGTTTTTATTCCGCATTTGGCGTCTGTAGACGGCCGGGGCGCTAGCGTAGACTTACAGATAGAGCCCCTAGGATTCTTGCTTGACTGCCAGCAGTATGAGGGCGATCATATAAGTGAGAGCTGGAGTCTATTAGCACATCATTAAATGGTCCCTAGTCGTGGGAGTTTCGAGACAGGGCATCGATACTCCATTAGTAGACTAGTGTATACAGTCGAGACCCCGACGAGGGGCGGTGGCCGGTCTCACAAGCCACTGGTGTCAGTTGGTTCACCTAAGATGTATACAGGTGCTCATTGGGTTATGAGTACACCGGACAGGACTCGCCGGGAACCTACTAGTTGGTCTATTATACCAGACGTCAGATAGCAGTTCCCAGGTGACATGTGTACAGGTTAGTTCATCGACCTGAGGTCGTCATTTGTCTCGTGTGAGTTCCCACTGTGCTTTGATTACTACCCTACCACGGCTCAAAGGAGTCGTGCAAACAGGTTTTAGTTGGGTACAGTCCCGAGCCACATGGAGGCAGTGAGCGGATCTTCAGGGGTTCGTCTCTCCCGGTATTGGGGGTGAGGTCGCGCTGTGTCTAGGAGAGCCATTACGCAAAGCCCTCGGCCGAGGCAGGAGATTTACTGGTAGGTATTCCAGTAGTATCTCAGGGCGTTCTGGGCTACACTCCGACACGACTTGTACCGCTTTTGGGGGTCTGACTTTTACCAACCCCCTAGGCCCGACATGCGATCCTCATAGACGAACGGACCGGACTGTACGGATATTGTCACTGACAGGCTCAGTAGGGTGTCAGGATGAGTTTGCTCATCGACGTCCCTTTTGGTCAATAGCTGGTGGCCCGTCATGTATTGGCTTATACCTCTGACGTGCTAGTGGTTAAATCCACAGCCATAGTATTGACGAGTCTTTAGAGTCCACCACACTTTCAGTTACTCAGCTTTCGGGCGAAACGCTGTAGAGGCCGTATGGAGATATGGCAGGGTCCGATCAGATACGTGCGGTATTGCACGGATCAGGATCGGACAGTTTTGTACTAGTGGCCGTATAGTTATATGGCAGGGTTTGATCTGATACGTGCGGTATTGCACGGATCAGGATCGAACGGATTTTACTAGCCGGCTTTGGCTTAAGCCGGTCCTAGTCTAGTACAGTGTAGATTTTGTCTCATTGCATTTGTATCCGGTCGGAATACAGATGCGGGTGTGTATGCACAGTATCGGGGTTTTCCTGTAATTTATTACGGGACCAGTTTTCTGGAGTTGCCAGTTTGTATTCCGTTCCGGCCGGTTTTCCTTTGTTCTTTCCCGGCCGGACTTTTCCGATGGAGGGGGTTATTTGCAAGTTCGCAAATAACATTTTGTGGAGGGGTTTATTGCAAAAGGATTTATTATGAGAGCATCTTTTCTTTTGCACCATTCTTGCATTTATTGTGAAGTGAATGGATTTGATTTGGGTATGGGTTTTGTTATGATGATGTTTGTATATAGTCACCACTTGCTTTACCCTACACTCACCTCCCTTCATGCTTCTTATTACCTCCTCCACCATTCTCATTGAGATGATAAGTTTTTCATTAGAAAAGAGAGAAGAAGAAAAAGAAAGAGAGAAGAAGAAAAAGAAAGAGAGAAGAAGAAGGAGAGAGTTCTTCATTCTTGAGAGTTTCATCTTCTTGATCTCATTCATGCTAGAAAAATGCAAGCACCATTTTTCTTATCTCATTTCCTCCATCAAGGCAACCAAAACCCAAGTGAGACACTACACTACACATTCTACAGCATATCTTGAGCATGTCGAGTTGCCGGCTTCATGCCCGAGTTGCCTCGGTATTGAGGCGGGAGCCCGTAAAAGACGCAGGAGATGTGGTGCCCTTTCAGCGAGGAGGCGACGATGTGGAGGCAAGACTTTCCGCGGGAGATCGGGACTATGACGAGAAGACCGGAGGACTCGGATCACTCGGTATACTTCTCACCCTATCTCTTGATTGCTAGCATTAGGTTAATGGTTACGATCCGGGTTTTCATTGTCCGCGGTAGCGCCGGTTTCCGAGTAAGGAAAATTTTTGATTCCGCATTTTGGCCTCGAGTACGAGGCCGGGGCGCTGCCGTGGCGCAACATGGTATCAGAGACACGCCATTAACCTTACCTAGCTTCGTTTGATGTGTTTGCGTTTCCGATCGACTGAAATTTCCAAAAACCGTATTTTTCTAGCACATCAGTTTCTGTCGAAATTTTTTGAAGTCCAAAAATTTTTCAGGTGGTCTCAGAATGATGTGCAGGGAGTTCTAAGAACACTGCAAAAATTTTGTGACATGACTCATCCGTACGACCGCGGAAGGGCGGCCAAAACCCCCTTTTGGCCGCGCTTCCGCCGTAGTATTGTGGGATCGTGTGATTATTTTTTTGCAGTGGGCTTATGGGCTGAAATTAGGGGTTTTGGAATGTTAAAATTGGGCCCAGGTTTTCTGTGAGTGCTACAGTTTTGATTGGGGGCCCATTTGTTAATTTTTGGTCAATCGGAAAATTTTAAACACATTTTTCACAGTATTTACATTATATCTGCGACCGTGAATGTCACTCGATCGGTAAATCCGGTCTAACTGCTATAGCCCGGTTAGACGGATTTGCGAACGTGACTTTCACGTTGATGTTCTATGTTTATGCTGTGATGTTGCGGATCGGTCGTGGGGGATAGCCTGGATGCAATGCTAGTACAGTTTTGGTGTATTATGTACATTTGTTTTTGCGGGGCGAGCGTCCGACATGTGGACTGCCGTCACTGCCTGTTTGTATTATTCTTTTGGGGCACGTCCTGGTTGCGGTCGATGTACCCGGTGTATGTATATTTTACTTTCTGTACTAGGATTACCCCGCGGTGGGGTGCACGGATGGCCGGGTTCTAGAGGGCAGCGGGCCCGCATCTCATGGCATTGAGACGGAGGAGGCTTCACTCTAGGATTGGCGGGCTATTCGTCGCACTCGTAGGGGGTACAGGTTGACCCAGGAGGGGTGCCCAAGTTACCGGATTCCATGAAGTGCTGGGTGGTCCATTCACGGAGCTGAAGGGGGCTGCCTCGCTTCAGGTTTTGGCGGGTGACTTGCCGCGCCCGTAGGGGTCTAGGATTTCATTGCACAGGCTATCCACACGACCAGGGGAACGTCGGGTTTCAGCAGCGGCTCTGTGAAACCCGGGGCTTCCAGATATCTGTATTGTTCTGTGATGCTGTACATTTCTGTGATTTTGCATTTTATCACGCCTTGAGCGAAATACTATATATTGGTATATATATTAGTAGATGTTGTATATGTTTTTCATCCGCGCTAGTCCAGTCCCCGCTCTGCCGTTAGTTAGCTAACCTAACGGGTGATGACGGGACCCAGTGGCGAATGCGGATGGCATATACGTACGTCAGTATATTTTCGTTCTTTGTGGTGTGATCATTTGATGGGACTGCATTGATTCGGATCAATGCAAGATAAACAAACCTAATCTGATGTTGTTGGAACACTTTTTCAAAAAGCTGTTATTGCAAGGACGTTCACTTTTGTTTTGCATCGTGGTATTCATTTGGAATATCCTGCTCCTCAGTCGACGAGGCAAGGGCCGAGATCCCTTCACCGGGAGTGACCCCTTGGACAGAAGTTTGCGTCAGGGCATTAACTTCACTATAGCCGATTACTTTTGCTTTGCATCGTGGTATTCAGTTGGAATATCCTGCACGTCATTCTACGGGGAAAGAGCCGAGATCCCTTCACCGGGAGTGACCTCTTTAGCGAAGGTTTTCGTCACTATATTTTATAAAAGGCTATGCAGTTCCTTCAACGATATCAAGTTCATTACGTTAAAGGTTTTTCGCCAAAAACCATTCGTAGCCCTCCGTCATTTCTTATGGGTATTATTTGGTATTCGTGCTGCGTTTGTTGACCTAGTCAAGACGTAGTGTTCGGTAGCTAAGTGGTACTTGTTTGTTGCATAAGTGGGATTGGTTGAGACAGTCGTGCGGCCTTGTTAACCTAGTCAAGGGCACGTACGGGTGGGTTTAATGCAGTCCAGAATAATGACGGGTTGAACTTGACTGGCGGTTTATGGTTTGTTGACCTAGTCAAGGTCATAAACCGCTTGGGGTAAAAATCTCATCGGGAGTTTCAAAAGAACTGAAACTTGCCAGGCATGCGCATACCTTCTGGAGTGTGGTGACTTGAGTGGATTCCGTCAAGTTATCATGCGATGATGGTTGGATCCCGATTTCCACTGATGAGTTGGTTTACTCCTCGGGTGATCCCGACTAATTCTTCTTTCAGGTTTGGAGGAGAATTTGAGGTACAGTGGGAGGTTTCCAGATTAGACAAAGTGATAACCATTCTGATCTAGGTTAGAGTGCACGCTGAGTGTTCCTTTTCTCTCTCTCTTTGGCAGCGACCATTGACCCGACCCTGGATTTTGACTCAGTGACCAAGTTGACCGAACCTTCTTAACACTGGCTTTTGGATTGTCAGAGTTGCAGACCTCATTGCCACTCCTACTTTTACCCTTTTCTCCAGGACACCCCGTATTACTACGAACGTCCACTTCCATTGGGCAAAACCATCGTATGGTTATATACGAAATCGAAGGGATTTATTCGAGGATGGTTTCAGGTTCTGGAGAAAACGGATAGGATTATTCAGTTGTCTTTTCCTTTTACCTTCTCTCGAGTTGCGAGTACTCCTTGGTTTAGGAGTAGTACACCTATTACGCAAATTAGATAGTCTTCTTCCAAACCTTAGACTGGTGCCGAACGGTGGGGAATGAAGAAAACCAATTAGCATAACGATGGTGTGCAGAAGGTATTAAGTTAAGACAAAGCAAGGGATTAGTAGGAGGGCAAAGTAAAATTGCGACTGATATTCACGACCAAACCAAGTATTTCTTCGCCAATCCTAAATCACCTTTGTATTTCTCCAGGACACTCCGTGTCACTACGAAGATCCACAGCTTATTGGATACTCCATCGTATGGTTATATACGAACTCGAAAGGAACTTGTTCCAGTTCGGGGATGGATTCTGGTTCAGGAGAAATAGGAATAAAGTACATTCAGGTGTCTTTTATCTTCACCTTCTCTCGCGATGCGAGTGCTCCTAGGATTAGGACAGTACACCCTTTATGCTTATTGGATAGTCTTCTTCCAAACCATAGGCTGGTGCCGAGCGGTAGGGAAGGAAGAAAACCAATTGGCCTAAAGGGGTGTGCAGACGGTAATGACTAAAGACATATAAAGGGATTTGGACAGATGGCAAAGAGATATACGGTTACAGTCGTGAATCTGGATAATGGAAGAGGCATTACTAGGAATACCAGGATACCCCAATGAGACATTTCGATGTTTCAGTTTCACTGTGTACTGTTAATAGAAAACTGATTTTCCGATTATATACTTACTCCAGGGTATGTATTTAGCAGGTTGGATTCTCACATCTGTATGGTTTTACAGATGATGAGTGGGAGTAAGTTATTGGGAATTAGGTGACCATCCTCATTATATCGGGATTCGTTGTAATCGGTGATATTTGAGGAGATCATCTGGGCTGTTTGCCGGTCGGCAAATATTTGGCTATGAATATCCGCTGTTGTGCACCAATTTCAAATTGATATATCTGTACGTCTATTTTCATAGAGTGAGATATACCTTTTGATATTATGTCGATGACATTTACCTATATCAGTGGATGGTTAGGCAATGAGCATTAAACAGTGGTGTAATTCTTCTTAACCATAAGTACAGTTTTCAACCTGCGACGCACAGTGAAAGAGTTGTTAGACTCAGCGGACTTATACAGAGTATTGTATGTTGTCCAGTGTCCATTAGGACAGAGGGGTTGGTTCTCCTACTATATTCTGTTTACTTTTAACTTCTCTAGTTCTTAGACATGTGTTTCGTAGGAACACATGGTCTAAGTTTTGAGGAGTTATAGGTATTTGAATAGAGTAGAGAACCAGGTGTAGCAAGTATGGGATTCTTCAAAGTGATCGAAGATGTAGATACTTGTGTATGGTGTTCAATAGATAGTAATGATTAAGAGAAATTGCTTCTCTTTCAGGTTACTCATAATTGGAAGCATTCCTAAGTTGAGTAACGCTGATCGGCCTCCTTCCATTTAGTTTACATGCACTGGAGATAGTTGCATGATTTGAATCTGGTTCAATTGAATCAGTGCCTCTGGTTCTATATTGGATATAGAGCAGTTCATATCTTAACATTGTTAAGGTACGGGGAGTTGTCTGGCTTATGATTAAAACCAGACACTGGACAACTCAAGGCACGTTTCTGTAATGGCTGTTTGTGGGTTGACCCAGGCTATGACGAGGGTTGACTTTCTACCATCTGGATGAACAATAGCAATATTGTTCTAGACTCGCCACAGTTTTATTAAAAATGTTTTTTTTTCAGAAAAAGTAGTGGGAGTATGGTAGAACTGGAAGTGATTCCAGAACCGCAAACGATTACTGAAGATTTGATAAGCAACCTAAAGATTCAATCTGATTTGACATTCCATTGGCCACTCCGCAGATACGGTGAGTAGCTTCAGGCACCCGAGAGGTACTACGGTAGCCTCAAGGACGGTGACAGGGAAGTTCTTGTTTACCCACACTTGCCATTGCTGTTGTTCCAGGCTGCGAGACCCGGCAGGAGGATGAGTATAGCATCGTTCTAAACTAGCTTTAGAAGTGCACGTCTATATGACTCTGCCAGAGGGTTGTCGTAGTCAGTGGGAGCAGCGGAAGCATTGGTGGACATCAGGCTTATGTCTATTTATAGACTAAAGCAGATGTAGCGGAGATAGATCATCTATTTCTGATGTGACAGTCATAGGTTTGACGTCATCAGAATAGGGGGTGGATCTGTTGAGAAGGTAGTAGGAAGTGATATTCCTATACTACGATCGGTTATACTTTGGTCGTCACACAGTGGTTTCTCCACAAGGGACTTGGATATTATATCAGACATACTGGTTACTAGATCTATGGTTTTAGATCTAGATTTGGGTGGTTTCCCAATCTGGGTACCTTGACAGCATTCTATGAGTATTTAGAATGGACGACTCCTGACACGGTAGTGCACTTGCAGTTGATGGAGTCACCCTCTCTAAAGGTGTCTTATAGACTATAGGGGAGAGGGATACTCATGATTGGCAGATCACTTGCTTAGGCAATTGAGTCAATCATGAGATGTCAAGTACCACACCAGATGTTGTTCTTGCACTAGATGCAATAAGTTGATATTGATCCAATCCTGGAGAAACAGTCGGAAGCAGTCTTAGAACATAAGTGGATGTTCTAGGGATATGATGACGACAGCCTCATTTGGGAGACAGTTATCATTCCAGGCTTCCAAGGTGACATGGACGACAAGGAGGTTGTCAGAGTTATAGTTTTCCTTCTGACGAGGGGCAGTATTTTGGACAGGTGGTCCAAGGCAATACTGAGGGTGGCATGGCACAGGATACTGATTAAGTTCAGTTGATGATACAGTCTAAGAAGTTTGGATTTGGAGTTCATTTATGAGCTAGGTCCCATCAGACATCCAGACATTCTAAGACAGGTATTGCTCATTTCGGGAGATGGCTTTCTCCGCGAACTTGAGATATAGAGAGACATAGAAAGAAACATCACAGCGGATCCACTCACTGAGGCTATTCCTCGAACGCAATAGTTTCGCAAACGAGCTTTGTGAGACTGACTAGTAGAGGAGTTGGGTGTTCGGTATCACACGGGCTGTGAGTATGCGACATCGCAATAATTAGCCTTGAGTGCAAGTGGGAGATTGTTGGAGATAGTGCCCTCAGAGTCAATTATTGGATCACAGGCACGTGATTGCAATGATTGAGGGAGGACCTATCCCGGAAGGACAGTCTTACTCGAGATGATAGTATGCTATCTGGTTTACCTTTATCATCGTGTACTGCTTTAGGTGACCTGACAGGTCGCTATTGCACGTTGATAGAGCCCCTAGGATTCTTGCTTGACTGCCAGCAGTATGAGGGCGATCATATAAGTGAGAGCTGGAGTCTATTAGCATATCCTTAAATGGTCCCTAGTCGTGGGAGTTTCGAGACAGGGCATCGATACTCCATTAGTAGACTAGTGTATACAGTCGAGACCCCGACGAGGGGCGGTGGCCGGTCTCACAAGCCACTGGTGTCAGTTGGTTCACCTAAGATGTATACAGGTGCTCATTGGGTTATGAGTACACCGGACAGGACTCGCCGGGAACCTGCTAGTTGGTCTATTATACCAGACGTCAGATAGCAGTTCCCAGGTGACATGTGTACAGGTTAGTTCATCGACCTGAGGTCGTCATTTGTCTCGTGTGAGTTCCCACTGTGCTTTGATTACTACCCTACCACGGCTCAAAGGAGTCGTGCAAACAGGTTTTAGTTGGGTACAGTCCCGAGCCACATGGAGGCAGTGAGCGGATCTTCAGGGGTTCGTCTCTCCCGGTATTGGGGGTGAGGTCGCGCTGTGTCTAGGAGAGCCATTACGCAAAGCTCTCGGCCGAGGCAGGAGATTTACTGGTAGGTATCCCAGTAGTATCTCAGGGCGTTCTGGGCTACACTCCGACACGACTTGTACCGCTTTTGGGGGTCTGACTTTTACCAACCCCCTAGGCCCGACATGCGATCCTCATAGACGAACGGACCGAACTGTACGGATATTGTCACTGACAGGCTCAGTAGGGTTTCAGGATGAGTTCGCTCATCGACGTCCCTTTTGGTCAATAGCTGGTGGCCCGTCACGTATTGGCTTATACCTCTGACGTGCTAGTGGTTAAATCCACAGCCATAGTATTGACGAGTCTTTAGAGTCCACCACACTTTCAGTTACTCAGCTTTCGGGCGAAACGCTGTAGAGGCCGTATGGAGATATGGCAGGGTCCGATCAGATACGTGCGGTATTGCACGGATCAGGATCGGACAGTTTTGTACTAGTGGCCGTATAGTTATATGGCAGGGTTTGATCTGATACGTGCGGTATTGCACGGATCAGGATCGAACGGATTTTACTAGCCGGCTTTGGCTTAAGCCGGTCCTAGTCTAGTACAGTGTAGATTTTGTCTCATTGCATTTGTATCCGGTCGGAATACAGATGCGGGTGTGTATGCACAGTATCGGGGTTTTCCTGTAATTTATTACGGGACCAGTTTTCTGGAGTTGCCAGTTTGTATTCCGTTCCGGCCGGTTTTCCTTTGTTCTTTCCCGGCCGGACTTTTCCGATGGAGGGGGTTATTTGCAAGTTCGCAAATAACATTTTGTGGAGGGGTTTATTGCAAAAGGATTTATTATGAGAGCATCTTTTCTTTTGCACCATTCTTGCATTTATTGTGAAGTGAATGGATTTGATTTGGGTATGGGTTTTGTTATGATGATGTTTGTATATAGTCACCACTTGCTTTACCCTACACTCACCTCCCTTCATGCTTCTTATTACCCCCTCCACCATTCTCATTGAGATGATAAGTTTTTCATTAGAAAAGAGAGAAGAAGAAAAAGAAAAGAGAGAAGAAGAAAAAGAAAGAGAGAAGAAGAAGGAGAGAGTTCTTCATTCTTGAGAGTTTCATCTTCTTGATCTCATTCATGCTAGAAAAATGCAAGCACCATTTTTCTTATCTCATTTCCTCCATCAAGGCAACCAAAACCCAAGTGAGACACTACACTATACATTCTACAGCATATCTTGAGCATGTCGAGTTGCCGGCTTCATGCCCGAGTTGCCTCGGTATTGAGGCGGGAGCCCGTAAAAGACGCAGGCGATGTGGTGCCCTTTCAGCGAGGAGGCGACGATGTGGAGGCAAGACTTTCCGCGGGAGATCGGGACTATGACGAGAAGACCGGAGGACTCGGATCACTCGGTATACTTCTCACCCTATCTCTTGATTGCTAGCATTAGGTTAATGGTTAAGATCCGGGTTTTCATTGTCCGCGGTAGCGCCGGTTTCCGAGTAAGGAAAATTTTTGATTCCGCATTTTGGCCTCGAGTACGAGGCCGGGGCGCTGCCGTGGCGCAACAGCTTATACCTCTGACGTGCTAGTGGTTAAATCCACAACCATTGTATTGACGAGTCTTTAGAGTCCACCACACTTTCAGTTACTCAGCTTTCGGGCGAAACGCTGTAGAGGCCGTATGGAGATATGGCAGGGTCCGATCAGATACGTGCGGTATTGCACGGATCAGGATCGGACGTTTTGTACTAGAGGCCGTATAGATATATGGCAGGGTTCGATCAGATACGTGCGGTATTGCACGGATCAGGATCGGACGGATATTACTAGCCGGCTTTGGTTTAAGTCGGATCCTAGTATAGTACAGTGTAGATTTTGTCTCATTGCATTTGTATCCGGTCGGAATACAGATGCGGGTGTGTATGCACAGTTTTGGGGTTTTTCCTGTAATTTATTACGGGACCAGTTTTCTGGAGTTGCTAGTTTGCATTCCGTTCCGGCCGGTTTTCCTTTGTTCTTTCCCGGCCGGACTTTTCCAATGGAGGGGGTTATTTGCATTTGTGCAAATAACATTTTGTGGAGGGTTTATTTGTGAGATGAAAGATTATGATAGCTTCTTTTGATTCCTTTTCCTTCTTTTCTTTTAATGCACCATTACTTGCATTAAATGAGATTAGAAAGGGTATGGGTTTGATGTGCATTTGTTATGGTTGATGTTTGTTTATGGTCACCCTTTTCTCTTCTCCTACCATCACCTCCCTTCATGCTACAAATTTTTTCCTCCACCATTTCTCATTAGACAAGGGCCGGCCACAATTTTGTGAGAAGGAAAAATGAGAGGTTTCATTTTGGTGTGGGAAATTAATCATCCATCTCACTTTCATTGCTACCAAAAATCCCCAAGTTCATATCTTGTTGATTCCTCCATCAAGGCAACTAAAAACCCCAAATGAGACTAGCATGATCTACACCACATTCTACAGCATATCTTGGGCATGTCGACTTGCCAGCTTCATGCCCGAGTTGCCTCGGTATTGAGGTGGGAGCCCGTAAAAGATGCAGACGATGTGGTGCCCTTCCGGCATGGATGCGACGACCGGAGTTTCCGCGGGAGATCGGGACGACGACGAGAAGACCGGAGGACTCGGATCACTCGGTATATCTCTAACCCGTCTTGTTGTTAGCTAGATCTAGTTTAATGGCCCGATCCGGGGTTTAGTGCGCGGTGGTGCCGGTTTGCTAAGTTCGCAAAATTAAAGTTTATCACCGTTTCCGCATCTGGCCGTCGGATTGACGGCCGGGGCGCCGCCGTGCACTTACAGTCATAAGTAAACCGAATATAGTACGAGGACCAACCTCTCTGTCCTGATGGACCCTGGACAACATACAATACTCTGTATAAGTCCCTTGAGTTTGATAACTCATTCACTGTGTGTCGTAAGTTGAAAACTGTACTTATGGTTAAGAAGAATTACACCGCTGTTTAATGCTCCTTACCTAACCATCCACTGATAGAGGTAAATGTCGTAGACATAATTTCAAAAAGATATATCTCACTCTATGAAAATAGACGTACAGATATATCAATTTGAAATTGGTGCGTGACAGCGGATATTCAAAACCAAATATTTGCCGACCGGCAAACAGTCCAGGTGACTTCCTCAAATATCACCGATTACAACGAATCCCGATATAATGAGGATGATCACCCAATTCCCAATAACTTACTCCCACTCATCATCTGTAAAACCATACAGATGTGAGAATCGTACCTGGTAAATACATACCCTGGAGTAAGGACTAATTGGGAAATCAGTTTTCTTTTAACAGTACACAGTGGCACTGAAACATTGAAATGTTTCGATGGGGTATCCCGGTATTCCTAGTAATGCCTCTTCCAGATTCACGACTGTAACCGTATAATTCTTTGCCACCTCTCCAAATCCCTTTATATGTCTTTAGTCATTACCTTCTGCACACCCCTTTAGGCCAAATGGTTTTCTTCCTTCCCTACCGTTCGGCACCAGCCTATAGTTTGGAAGAAGACTATCTAATAAGCATAATGGGTGTACTGTCCTAATCCTAGGAGCACTCGCAATGCGAGAGAAGGTGAAGATAAAAGACAACCTGAATAAATCTTCTTCCTATTTCTCCTGAACCAGAATCCATCCCCGAACTGGAACAAGTTCCTTTCGAGTTCGTATATAACCATACGATGGAATATCCAATAAACTGTGGATCTTCGTAGTGATACGGAGTGTCCTGGAGAAATACAAAGGTGAAGTGGGAGTGGTAATTAAATACTTGGTTTGGTCGTGAATATCAGTCGCAATTTACTTTGCCCTCTTACTAATCCCTTGCTTTGTCTTAACTTAATACCTTCTGCACACCATCGTTATGCTAATTGGTTTTCTTCATTCCCCACCGTTCGGCACCAGCCTAAGGTTTGGAAGAAGACTATCCAATTTGCGTAATAGGTGTACTACTCCTAAACCAAGGAGTAATCGCAACTCGAGAGAAGGTAAAAGGAAAAGACAACTGAATAATCCTATCCGTTTTCTCCAGAACCTGAAACCATCCTCGAATAAATCCCTTCGATTTCGTATATAACCATACGATGGTTTTGCCCAATGGAAGTGGACGTTCGTAGTAATACGGGGTGTCCTGGAGAAAAAGGTAAAAGTAGGAGTGGCAATGAGGTCTGCAACTCTGACAATCCAAAAGCCAGTGTTTAAGAAGGTTCGGTCAACTTGGTCACTGAGTCATAGTCTAGGGTCGGGTCAATGGTCGCTGCCAAAGAGAGAAAGAAAAGAAACACTCAGCGTGCACTCTAACTTAGATCAGAATGGTTACCAATTTATCTAATCTGGAAACCTCCCACCGTACCTCAAATTCTTCTCCAAACCTGAAAGAAGAATTAGTTGGGGTCACCCGAGGAGTAAACCAACTCATCAATGGGAATCGGGATCCAACTATCATCGCATGATAACGTGACGGAATCCGCTCATGGTATCACACTCCAGAAGGTATGCGCATATCTGGCAAGTTTCAGTTCTTTTGAAACTCCCGATGTGATTTTTGCCCCATGCTCTTATGACCTTGGCGTGAGGTCAAAATATCATAAGTCACATGTCAAGTTCTACCCATCATTGTCCAGGTTAATTTGAACCCACCCGTACATACCCTTGACGTAGGCCAAAATAGTAGTACGACTGTTCCAAACTAACGCATCTATCTATGCAACAGATAAATACCCGGCAGCTACCAAACACTATGCCTTGGCGTGAGGTCAAAATACATAGCTTGAATACTACCGAATATTTAACTGAAATGATGGAGGGCTACGAATGGTTTCTGGCGAAAACCTTTAACGTAATGAACTTGATATGGTTGAAGGAACGGATAGCTTTTTAGAAAATATAGTGGCGAAAACCTTTGCTAAAGAGATCACTCCCGGTGAAGGGATCTCGGCTCTTTCCCCGTAGAATGAGGTGCAGGATATTCCAACTGAATACCACGGTGCAAAGCAAAAGTAATCGGCTATAGTGAAGTCATTGCCCTGACGCTAACTTTTTGTCCAAGGGGTCACTCCCGGTGAAGGGATCTCGGCCCTTGCCTCGTCGACTGAGGAGCAGGATATTCCAACTGAATACCACGATGCAAAACAAAAGTGAACGTCCTTGCAATAACGGCTTTTTGAAAAAGTGTTCCAACAACATCAGATTAGGTTTGTTTTTTAACTTGCATTGATCCGAATCAACGCAGTCCCATCAATTGATCACACCACAAAGAACGAAAATATACTGATGTACGTATATGCCATCCGCATTCGCCACTGGGTCCCGTCATTACCCGTTAGGTTAGCTAACTAACGACAGAGCGGGGACTGGACTAGCGCGGATGCAAAACATATACAACATCTACTAATATATATACCAATATATTATATTCGCTCAAGGCGTGATAAAATGCAACATCACAGAATAATACAGATATCTGGGATCCCCGGGTTTCACAGAGCCACTACTGAAACCCGACGTTCCCCTGGTCGTGTGGATAGCCTGTGCAATGAAATCCTAGACCCCTACGGGCGCGGCAAGTTACCCGCCGAAACCTGAAGCGAGGCAGCCCCCTTCAACTCCGTGAATGGACCACCCAGCACTTCACGGAATCCGGTAACTTGGGCACCCCTCCTGGGTCAAACTGCACCCCCTACGAGTGCGGCGAATAGCCCGCCAATTCTAGAGTGAAGCCCCCTCCGTCTCAATGCCATGAGATGCGGGCTTGTTGCCCTCTAGAACCCGGCTATCCGTGCATCCCTCCGGGGGGTAATCCTAGTACAGAAAGTAAAATATACATACAACGGGTACATCGACCGCAACCTGGTCGTGCCCCAAAATAATAATACAAACAGGCAGTGACGGCAGTCCACATGTCGGACGCTCGCCCCGCAAAATCAAATGTTCATAATACAACCAAAAACTGTACTAGCATTGCAACCAGGCTATCCCCACGACCAATCCACAACATCACAGCAATACACAGAACATCAACGTGAATGTCACGTTCGCAAATCCGTCTAACCGGGCTATAGCAGTTAGACAGGATTTACCGATCGAGTGACATTCACGGTCGCAGATATAATGTAAATACTGTGGAATAAAGTGTTTAAAATGTCCGATCGATCAAAAATTACCAAGTGGGCCCCCAAGTACTACTGTAGCACATCAAGAAATTCTGGGCCCAAAAATAATATTCCAGAAACCATATTTTCACCGCAGAAGCCCACTGGAAAAATTTGACGCATTGATCTCTCCATACTGCGGCGGAACCGCGGCCCTAAGTGGCGTTTGGCCGCGGTTCCGCGCTCCCCTTGAAAGATCAATGTGTCGAATTTCTCCAGAATTCTTAGGACTTTCAGTACATCACTTTTCTACAACCTGAAAAAATTTTCGAACCAGGAAAAATTCGACAGAAAACTGATGCATGTGTTATTGGGTTTTCAGAACATTTGTTCGACCGGAATTGTAAAACACATTAGACAAAGCTAGACTAGGTTAATAGCGAGGCTCTGATACCACTGTAAGTGCACGGCGGCGCCCCGGCCTCCATCCCGAGGCCAAATGCGGAAGCGATGGTTAACTTTAATTTTCTTGAACCGGCACCACCGCGCACTGAAACCCGGATCGTACCATTAACTAGTCCTAGCTAACTACAAGATGGGAAGAGAGATATACCGAGTGATCCGTGTCCTCCGGTCTTCTCGTCGTCGTCCCGATCTCCCGCAGAATGTTCGGTCTCCACCTCCTCGCCGGAAAGGGCACCACGTCGCCGGCTTCTTTTACGGGCTCCCACCTCTATACCGAGGCAACTCGTGCACGAAGCTGGCGAGTCGACGTGCCCAAGATTTGCTGTAGAATGTAGTGTAGAACTTGTGTCTCATTTGGGGTTTGTATGGAGTTGCCATTTGAGATGGTGGAGGAATGGAGTTTTTGGAGATGGAGCTAAATGGATTTTGTGCAATACAAATGAACAAAAACCCCTCACCAAAAAATGGGACAGCCCTCCCCTTCTTCCTTAGCCGGCCATGTGTGTGGAATGGAGAGAATGAGAGAGGGAGTGAAGTGGTGAGAGAGTGAGCCAACCAATCAAGCAAGAGAGAGAAAGGGTGATGATAACAAACAATGATCACCATGCAAACCCTCACTCCACCAACCAATCAACAACCATGATTGCTTCAAAAGTCAAGCAATCATGAAGTGAATAAGTCAAGGTCAACAAGAGCTATCATGAAGCAACAAAAAGCAAAGAACCCCTTCCACTAATGCTTATTTGCACAAATGCAAATAAGCCCTCCTCCACCAATCTTCGGCCAATGAAGGATACAAATGAAAATGGCCGAAACGGAAATCAAACTGGCAACCCCGGAAAACTGGTCCCGTAATAAATTACAGGAAAACCCCGATACTGTGCATACACACCCGCATTTGTATTCCGACCGAAATACAAATGCAATGAGACAAAATCTACACTGTACTATACTAGGATCCGGCTTAAACCAAAGCCGGCTAGTAATATCCGTTCGATCCTGATCCATGCAATACCGCACGTATCTGATCGAACCCTGCCATATCTCCATACGGCCTCTACAGCGTTTCGCCCGAAAACTTGAGCAACTGAATGTGGGGGACTCTAAAGACTCGTCAACACCTTGGTTGTGGATTTAACCACTAGCACGTCAGAGGTATAAGCCAATACGTAACGGGCCACCAGATATTGACCAAAAGGGACGTCGATGAGCGAACTCATCCTGACACCCTACTGAGCCTGTCAGTGACAATATCCGTACAGTCCGGTCCGTTCGTCTATGAGCATCGCATGGCGGGCCTAGGGGGTTGGTAAAGTCAGACCCCCAAAAGCGATACAAGTCATGTCGGAGTGTAGCCCAGAACACCCTGAGATGCTACTGGAATACCTACCAGTAAATCTCCTGCCTCGGCCGAGGGCTTTATGTAATGGCTCTTCTAGACACAGCGTGACCTCACCCCCAATACCGGGAGAGACGAACCCCTGAAGATCCGCTCACTGCCTCCATATGGCTCGGGACTGTACCCAACTAAAACCTGTTTGCACGTCTCCTTTGAGCGTGGTAGGGTAGTAATCAAAGTACAGTGGGAACTCACACGAGACAAATGACGATCCCTAGGTCGATGAACTAACCTGTACACATGTCACCAGGAAACTGCTATATGACGTCAAGTATAAGACCAACTAGCATGTTCCCGGCGAGTCCTGTCCGGTGTACTCATAACCCAATGAGCACCTGTATACATCTTAGGTGAACCAACTGACACCAGTGGCTTGTGAGACCGGCCACCGCCCCTCGTCGGGGTCTCGACTGTATACACTAGTCTACTCTGGAGTATCGATGCCCTGTCTCGAAACTCCCACGACTAGGGACCTTTTAAGGATGTGCTTATAGACCCCAGCTCCCACTTATATGATCGCCCTCATACTGCTGGTGGTCAAGCAAGAATCCTAGGGGCTCTATCAACGTGTAATAGCGACATGTCAGGTCACCTAAAGCAGTACGCGATGATAAAGATAAACCAGATAGCATACTATCATCTCGAGTAAGACTGTCCTACCGGGATAGGTCCTCCCTCAATCATTGCAATCACGTGCCTGTGATCCAATAATTGACTCTGAGGGCACTATCTCCAACAACTACGGCGTCGTATATTTGTTGTGGTAGTTGTTTTCCTCCTTTGGGCGTGGATTTGCTCCCGTTGGGGATGCTTTACTTTATATTTATATTGTACCCATTTTTGGGGCTAGCTTTTACAAAGGAGGTGCTGCCAAAATTTTTAAAGGAAATAAAGTTGGACTTTTAAAGAATTTGGTTGTGATTTCAAAGACTTTTAAACAATGTTTTTTATCATTTCTTGTCTTTTAACTGGTTTAGATTTCTGGGTTTTGACTTTCTTTTACTGTGTTATGCCTGTAGACGTTGCGTAGTGTCACGACCCGAAAATGGCACGTGACGGCCCAAATACTACGCAACGTCTGCAGGCGTAACGTAGTAAAAGAAAGCCAAAACCCAGAAATCTAAACCATTAAAAGACAAGAAAAGATAAGAAATATTGTTTAAACCTTTAAAAAAAATCTCAAGTATAAATTCTTTAAGTCCAATTTTCTTTCTTGAAAATTTCGGCAGCACCTCCTTTATAAAAACCAACCCCAAAAATGGGTACAACATAAATATAAAGTAAAGCATCCCCAACGGGAGCAAATCCACGCCCAAAGGCGGAAAACAACCACCACAACAAATATACGACTCCGTAGCGAAGGAATAGAAAACGATAGAAAGGAAACTGTATAAAAGACAACAAATCCAACATAATATACAACATCGTCCTCACCAAGTCTCTAAGTCAATATGAAAATAGTAGATGGAGAGTACATGGATACAACGAATATACAATACAACGAATAACCACAAAACCCACCTAAGCAAACTGCACACTGTGAGCTGATGCGGTATCCGTAGCAAAAGATGATAAGATGTGTGATAATAGCCTGCCTCTGACTATCCTGAGGAACACCTGCAAACACTGTGGCACAACGGGGGTGAGTTGCCAACTCGTGAATAGTAAATAACATATGCAGGTAATCGCAAGTATGCACGTAAAGCGTGAATCTAAGATATGCAATTAACAGTAATAACATGTCATATGAATGCAGAATAATGGAAAGTACACTAGCAGGTACAACCAATATATATAAAGCAATAATTATATGACAACAGTATGCAATAATCATGCGATAGGGATATGAGAATGTAAATGTGCAACAATCATGAAAGGTACAATAACAGGTACTACTAGTACATGAAGCAATGCACAACAGATAAGGTGAGGTATGGTGTGAAGTATGTCATTTCCACGGAATCCTGATATCGTGGTAGGATCACAATCCAGCAAGAAAATTTAAATACCAATTTCTCGAATCAGCCCCCAAATTGGCTCTCATATTATCTAAGTATCACATCTCCTCAATTGCACAATATCAAGTATATCTCATATATCCCGAATGTACAATCTCAAGTATATCTCACATATATCGAATGTACAATCATCAGGTATATCTCGTATATATCGAATGTACAAAATCAAGTGGATCTCACATATCTCGTATTTACAATATCAAGTATATCTCACATATCTCGAATGTACAACAGCAAATAGATCTCATATATCTCGAATGTACAATATCAAGTAGATCTCACATATCTATCCAGTATCCAATCTCAAATGAATCTCTTATATCCCGAATCAAATCTCCAGCAAAATTCTAACATCCTAAATATAATGACATAAATAAATATGATGAGGTCAATACACATATATTAGCGTCCCATTCCACTAATATTGGTGTAAGGGTATATATAACAGCGGCTCAATCCCCTGTTATATATACAAAAGAGTAATTAGAAATATCATGAAACCAATGTGCCAAACATCGATACAGAAATACTGATCTATCAGGTGCTGTCACCACGACTGGCCCCCTGATAGGTACGTATCATACGCTATCCCGAAAGCTCGAGTGACTAGCTCTGACCCTCGCCTCTCGACGTATCTATACGTACATGACTCCCAACGGTATCCCCACGATCCCTGCCGAGTCATTGGTACTTCACCGGTAGGTACTCGCCCGCCTCCAGGCTCAATCGGCAAAGTCCATCGATCTTCTTGCCGAGGCGAACCATACCGGGCCCCACCATGTACCCTCATACGGCATCCACACCTCGTATGGAGTATATAATCAGAACCGATAAATCTCATGGTGGCTGCGCAAATATCATATCAAGGAAACCGGGTTTTTCAATTAATGCATAATTTCATGAACTCCCGCGGTTCCCAAATCCAGAAAACATCATGTAAAATCCAAATAACAATGCTCAAATCCAGGAATAAATATGTGCGATATATCTGAAATGCGAGCATATAAAGGAAAATATGTAGCTGAAACCAGATGTATGCGAAATCAATATGGTACAGCTAAGTATAGGTGTCTACCTATAAGCAAATGATGTAGTATACCCCCCCTGGGTATAAGTAAAATATGTAGGGTACCCCCCCGGGTATAAGTAACATATATGCAAAGTATACCTGCAGTTGTATCGTAAAGTATGTATGCACCTATCACTAATGGTACGATAAACTATAGGTATACAGATAACTAGCATGTAAGTATGTCAGAACATATGTGTAAGCATGTAGGTATACAGGTATGCTATAAGTCAATGCGTAAAGAAATATGAATCAAAGTCTCAATGTCCCTAACCAAGCAATATCATATCTATAAGTGGGTTGTGCGTGACATGGCAATTATTGACGGTGTGTGTAGCATACAATCAGTGCTCGTGCAACATGAATCGTCAATAATATGTGCAGTGTCCTAAGGATACTAGTCCAAGCACAACAATATCTAAGTAATAGGGTAAATGCGCAATTCTAAATATGACATAGAATATGCGACAAAAATAACATATCTAGCCCAGACGCATAACGCCATGCGGGCGATTCCCCCTGTAGATGTTAAATCTACTCACCAACACTCCAAGCTAGGTGAAGCCTACCACCTGTTTCCCCTTGTCGCAGTGTCCGAAGTCTCCGCTTGCGAACCTAAAATTTCACAAACACATCACATAAGCATATATTCTACATCGACGAAAAGACATCGAAACTCAAGAATAACGCCCTGAAAATTACACTGCGCGCTTAGCGCATCTAACGCGCACGACATCGGCCAAAAATCCTAACTAGGGTCGCCAAACTACGAAACACCTAGTCTAGATTCTGATCGTCCCGATCGCGCATTCAAAACACAATAATAAACGTGGACTCAAAATAAATAACATCGCAACGCCAAAAAAAACCCACGCCTAAAAGTTAACGAAATCTAGTAAGCAGTACTTATCTTGATAGCACAAAACTACAAGTTTTACCAAAACTATAATTCACAAATATCTTCAAATAGCAAGGTTAAACCATTGAAACCATTTCTATATTTTTTAAACTTGCTTAATTAAGTTTTAGCAAAAACCTAGTAAGCAAAAACCCTTAATTAGACAAAGTAGTAATTAGCAAAAAAAATTAGCATTTTCTACTAGGTTAAGCTTTTCCAATTCACAAAATAACACTTCAATTAAATATTAAACACTTAAATTAAGCTTTAACCTTAACTTGAATTTCTAAAACCATTTCTAGAATTTTGAAACATAAAATTTAAAGCTTAAACTAACATCTAATTAAGCTAGCATAAAATATTAAGCAACAAAAAAAGAGATTAGAGTTAAGGTTTTATACCCTCAAGAACATCACTTGAATCAAGGATAAAACCAAACTTTAGCCTCCAAAATCCTCACTAGAATGAAGATCCAAGCAACTTTTGTGAAGAAGAATGAAGGTTTTGGATTTGATTTGAATTTCTATGAATTAAATTGGATTTTTCATGATTTATTTGTGCAAGAAATGATGAAAAATGAGTGAGGAAGAACATGGACAGCAAGGGGGGGAGAGAGGCCGGCCATGAGGGTGTGCGGGGTGTTTTGTGCAAAAAAGAAGAAGAAAGTTCTAGTTTAATTCATTAATTGCTTCATTAAATGCAAAAATGACACATTTTCTTTCATTTTCTTTTCTTTTTTAATTCAAAAACCTTTTGCACTAAATATATCTAGATATTTTAAAAAAAGGTTCTAAAAATAATTGTAGTGATGATTTCCAAAAAATTTCATTTAGAAGAAATTTCCCGATTTACGTGCACAAAATACCGCTTAAAATAATATTTTATTTGGGAAAAAATCTATCTGAACCAAAACCTCCCAAATACCCCTAAAGTTCATGCACACGCTTTATTTTAACTAAAATAGGTGCCGGTAAGCTTATACGGACGTTAGATCGAAATCGGGTTAAAACGGGAAAAACCGACAATTTTGCCCTAAAACGGAAAAATTCGCAAAACGATTTCTGAAACGTTACAATCTCCCCCCTTATAAAAATTCGTCCACGAATTTAAAATTTTCACTGAGTGTACCTTCAAAGAGAAGAGTATAAAACTCCCAATTCTCGCTCGCAGCCTACCAAGTGATCATCTCACTATACGGTTACGTCCAAGAAAACTCTCCACAGATAGCAAGACCCTTGACCGAAGTTTCTCCACCTGCCGGGCCATTAACACAATTGGCTGCTGGTGAACGAAAGACCGCGTCCAAGCTAAATGGTCTGGTGCTGAATCATGTGAGAAAGGTCATGAAGGTAATTGCAAAGTATCGACACAAGGAATACGGGGTGAAAACTCAATAATCTGAGAGGAAGTGCCAAATTAAAGGTAACGAACTAACTCGCTTAAAGGATCTCGAAAGGACCTACAATTCTGGGTAAGCTTCCCAAAACTCAACACGTCCTTCATCGGAAAAATCCGTAGTAATACATGATCTCCTACAGCGAACTCGAACCTGCGATCACCATGGTCGGCATAAGACCTCTGTCCGCACAGGACTGTCATCATCCTCACCTGAAACAGCTGGATCATTTCCGAAGTCTCTAGACAAGCTGGGGTCCAAAAATCCTACTATGCAGAGTCAGAAAAACAGACTGGAGATCGACACCACCTAAGAAACAAAACTTAAAGGTTGCCAATTGGAATGTCTCCTAATAACTACTATCGAAGGAGAATCCGAACAATGGCAAGTGACGATCCCAACTGCCAAAAACAATTAATACGTATGCACGAGTTAACCTCTAGAGTCGGTATAGCCCGCTCTCACAAAACCATCATCCTGCGGATGGAAAGACGGAGCTAAAGCTCAACCAGTACCCAAGGCTCCCTGAAGCTCCTGCCCAAGATGGCAAGCGACCAGGGTGCCTTCATTGGATACGACCCTTGAAGGAACTCCATGCAACGCACAAACTTAACAAAGAACAACTGAGCAGACTGAGAAAAACCGGACAACAAGCATCCGAATGGAGTCACACCCTGACTAAACCTGGGTAGACACCATAACGAATTTCATGGAGATCTGCTCCCATTCCCACTTCGGAACAGTTAAAGATTGCAACTCTCCAGCCGGTCTCAGATGCTCAACTCAAAACACACAATAAGACAAACACCTTGAAACAAAACCTGAAATTTCTCTTTACATTCCTGTCCACGCGTAACTATCTCACAAGTCACATCAATGTTGGTGGAACTTGAATGAATACAGAGAATTGACAGATGTGCCAGCTCTAGGATTTCACGTCTTTACCCGATAATATCAGGTACACAAACGCGTCCCTAACTTAGCACACTATTGTCATAAATCAAGGACTCTGAATCATTACCCAGCCGAGTATGCTCAAGTATCTCTAACGAACGAGCGTCGGCGGGCAGTGCCTCACGAAAGCGATTAAGGCCAAGTGGTCGGGCGCGGATATGAGCAAGCTGTCCCCTCCGTAGGGACGAACCTAAGCTGTACTCAACGATCACACAAGAACTGTAAATCTGCAGAAGACTGTCTCAACAATCTACACCCGCTGCAGGAAGATGTATATTAAGCTCTGGTGGTCCGTGAAAATCTGACACAACTCTCGAACAAGTAGTGTCTCTAAATCTCCATCGTAAAACCACCGCGGCCATCTCCAGATCATGAGTGGAATATCATGCTAGTACTTCCTCCAAGTGTAGGGAAGAAAAAGCGATAACTCTATAATGTCACCTCTGTACACACTCGAGCCCCACTCACGAAACATCACAGTTAAACAACAAGGTCGCCGGAACCAGAAAGCAAAGAAAGACTGATGCAGTTGTTAACCGAGTCTTCAACTGCCGAAAACTCCGCACACATGCCTCAGTCCAAGGAAAAAGAACCTCCTTTCCGGTCAGTCCAGTCAACTGTGCAGCGATACACAGGCAATCCTGCACGAAACGGCGGTAGAAACCTGCTAAGCCTAAAATCTGCTGACCTTCGTCCGTACACAAGGCTGGGCCAAAGCTGTACGACCTCGATCTTCCTCGGGACCATATGAAAACTGTCTCCCGTAACTACAAGACCTAGGAGTCAACACAAACAAGCCTGAAGGAACACTCCGAGAATCTAGCAACAGCTGGGCTCTCCCAATTTCTGCAAAACAAATCTCAAGTGCTACTCCTGTTCCTCACGACACATTGAATAGACCAGAATGTCATCAATAACACAACAATAACTGGTCGAGGAACGGCCTAAAGAAATCTGGTGTATTATGTCTACGAATGCTGCTAGGGCATTGGCGAGTCTAAAGACACCACCAAAACACACAAATTCGTAGCATGCACAAGGCAGCCTTCGGAATGCCATCACTCCGAACCCGCAACAATGATGACCTGATCCCAACAACTTAGAAAAAGTCTCGCACTTAGGAGCCGATCGAAGAAATCGTCAATGCGAGGTAAATGATATATATCCGCACCGTAAGCCGGTTCAATTGACGATCTATCAAAACACAACCTCAACTGCCGTCCTTCTCCTTGACGAACAGAAATAGGAGCTTCTCAAGGCGAAACACACAGACGCACAAACCCCCCAACAAACAACTCTGCAGCTGATCCTTAAGCTCCCTAAGCTCCACCGGCTCATCTGGAACAACGTCGGAAAACTCTCGCACGATAAGAACCCGGTCCAACAAACCCACTATGGCTCCGGTATCACGAATGAACGCAAAGAATCCTCGACATCCTCTCCTCAAAAGCCGACTAGCGAAAAAGGATGAATTCGAGCTGTGAGAGGCGACACCACTGTCCCCCTGCACAACAAGAACTGACTTGCCGGGAAAACAAACCTGACTGTTTCCTCGCGGTAGTCCACAGACGCCTAGCACGTAACTAACCAGTTTGTGCCCAGGAGAACGTCAAATCCAACATCTCTAGAAGGATCAAGTGACGGATGAATCTCCTAACCGATTGGCATACGACTGAAATACGTGTCGCGCAACAAAAGAATCGCTGACAGAAGTTAACACAACAAACGGCTGATCTAGCTAACACGAATCCCTCGTCCCAAACCTCTGCTACTCCCGCAACGGTCACGAAAGCTGTCTCGACGACTAAGCCTCTGTCTCTGAGCTGATACCCCAGTACGAGTCCTCCACGGTTCCGGAACTCCCAAAGTCTCTGGAATACGTGTCTCGTCAACTAGGGCTGCATCCACTGGTGCTATGTAACTGACGGAAAGCTGTGTGCTGATCGCAAGGAACAACTGGGTAACAGGGGTGACCACCTCCTATCGCTGCGCTCGAATGGTCTCCACTAAAGAACTCATCGTCTGGCGCAAGTCCTGCATCTCTGCCACAAGCCTGACGATACTATCAGTCGAAGGCGAAATCGTCTGCACCTGTGCAACGAGCGTTCCATCCTGGTCAATCCTCGCTCTCCCCGAGTCAATACTGACCTCGGCCCTCACTGCACCTCACCGAGTCCCCATAGTCGTCGTCGGCAAAGGCTATAAATAGGGATAGGATTCGATATAAACACGGAAATCGAATCACAAGGATATGAATCATCAAGGAAGGAATTTCAAGTAATTGTACTCAGGTCACTTTAGGCGGAGTACTGCATCGTGAGTATGCTGCAGACATACACACAGTACGTTACTCTGCTTAAGCTACCTACTCCATCATATAAAGGTCATCCTACACTCCGTAAGGTAAAAAACCGAGCGCTCTGATACCAACTTTGTCACAACCCGAAAATGGCACATGACGGCCCTAATACTACGCAACGTCTACAGGCGTAACGTAGTAAAAGAAAGCCAAAACCCATAAATCTAAACCATTAAAAGACAAGAAAGGATAAGAAACATTGTTTAAACCTTTTAAAAAAATCTCAAGTATAAATTCTTTAAGTCTAATTTTCTTTCTTGAAAATTTCGGCAGCACCTCCTTTATAAAAACCAACCCCAAAAATGGGTACAACATAAATATAAATTAAAGCATCCCCAACGGGAGCAAATCCACGCCCAAAGGCGGAAAACAACCACCACATCAAATATACGACGCCGTAGCGAAGAAATAGAAGACGATAGAAAGGAAACTGTATAAAAGAAAACAAATCCAACATAATATACAATATCGTCCTCACCAAGTCTCTAAGTCAATATGAAAATAGTAGATGGAGAGTACAGGGATACAACGAATAGACAACACGACAAATAACCACAAAACCCACCAAAGCAAACTGCACACTGTGAGCTAATGCGGTATCCGTAGCAAAAGATGATAAGATGTGTGATAATAGCCTGCCTCTGACTATCCTGAGGAACACCTGCAAAGACTGTGGTACAACGGGGGTGAGTTGCCAACTCGTGAATAATAAATAACATATGCAGGTAATCGCAAGTATGCACGTAAAGCATGAATCTAAGATATGCAATTAACAGTAATAACATGTCATATGAATGCAGAATAATGGAAAGTACACTAGCAGGTACAACCAATATATATAAAGCAATAATGATATGACAACAGTATGCAATAATCATGCGATAGGGATATGAGAATGTAAATGTGCAACAATCATGAAAGGTACACTAACAGGTACTACTAGTACATGAAGCAATGCACGACAGATAAGGTGAGGTATGGTGTGAAGTATGTCATTTCCACGGAATCCTGACATCGTGGTAGGATCACAATCCAGCAAGACAATTTAAATACCAATTTCTCGAATCAGCCCCCAAATTGGCTCTCATATTATCTAAGTATCACATCTCCTCAATTGCACAATATCAAGTATATCTCATATATCCCGAATGTACAACCTCAAGTATATCTCACATATATCGAATGTACAATCATCAGGTATATCTCGTATATATCGAATGTACAAAATCAAGTGGATCTCACATATCTCGTATGTACAATATCAAGTATATCTCACATATCTCGAATGTACAACAGCAAATAGATCTCATATATCTCGAATGTACAATATCAAGTAGAACTCACATATCTATCCAGTATCCAATCTCAAATGAATCTCTTATATCCCGAATCAAATCTCCAGCAAAATTCTAACATCCTAAATATAATGACATAAATAAATATGATGAGGTCAATACACATATATTAGCGTTCCATTCCACTAATATTGGTGTAAAGATATATATAACAGCGGCTTAATCCCCTGTTATATATACAAAAGAGTAATTAGAAATATCATGAAACCAATGTGCCAAACATCGACACAGAAATACTGATCTATCAGGTGCTGTCACCACGACTGGCCCCCTGATAGGCACGTATCATACGCTATCCCGAAAGCTCGAGTGCCTAGCTCTGACCCTCGCCTCTCGACGTATCTATACGTACATGACTCCCAACGGTATCCCCACGATCCCCGCCGAGTCATTAATACTGTCACCGGTAGGTACTCGCCCGCCTCCAGGCTCAATCGGCAAAGTCCATCGATCTTCTTACCGAGGGGAACCATAACGGGCCCCACCATGTACCCTCATACGACATCCACACCTCGTATGGAGTATATAATCAGAACCGATAAATCTCATGGTGGCTGCGCAAATATCATATCAAGGAAACCGGGTTTTTCAATTAATGCATAATTTCATGAACTCCCGCGGTTCCCAAATCCAGAAAACATCATGTAAAATCCAAATAACAATACGCAAATCCTGGAATAAATATGTGCGATATATCTGAAATGCGAGTATATAAAGGAAAATATGTAGCTGAAACCAGATGTATGCGAAATCAATATGGTACAGCTAAGTATAGGTGTCTACCTATAAGCAAATGATGTAGTATACCCCCCTGGATATAAGTAAAATATGTAGGGTACCCCCCGGGTATAAGTAACATATATGCAAAGTATACCTGTAGTTGTATCGTAAAGTGTGTATGCACCTATCACTAATGGTACGATACCTATAACTAGCATGTAAGTATGTCAGAACATATGTGTAAGCATGTAGGTATACAGGTATGCTATAAGTCAATGCGTAAAGAAATATGAATCAAAGTCTCAATGTCCCTAACCAAGCAATATCATATCTATAAGTGGGTTGTGCGTGACATGGCAATTATTGACGGTGTGTGTAGCATACAATCAGTGCTCGTGCAACATGAATCGTCAATAATATGTGCAGTGTCCTAAGGATACTAGTCCAAGCACAACAATATCTAAGTAATAGGGTAAATGCGCAATTCTAAATATGACATAGAATATGCGACAAAAATAACATCTCTAGCCCAGACGCATAACGCCATGCGGGCGATTCCCCTGTAGATGTTAAATCTACTCACCAACGCTCCAAGCTAGGTGAAGCCTACCACCTGTTTCCCCTTGTCGCAGTGTCCGAAGTCTCCGCTTGCGAACCTAAAATTTCACAAACACATCACATAAGCATATATTCTACATCGACGAAAAGACATCGAAACGCAAGAATAACGCCCTGAGAATTACTCTGCGCGCTTAGCGCATCTAACGCGCACGACATCGGCCAAATATCCTAATTAGGTTCGCCAAACTACGAAACACCTAGTCTAGATTCCGATCGTCCCGATCGCACATTCAAAACACAATAATAAACGTGGACTCAAAATAAATAACGTCGCAACGCCAAAAGAAACCCACGCCTAAAAGTTACCGAAATCTAGTAAGCAGTACTTATCTTGATAACACAAAACTACAAGTTTTACCAAAACTATAATTTACAAACATCTTCAAATAGCAAGGTTATACCATTTAAACCATTTCTATATTTTTTAAACTTGCTTAATTAAGCTTTAGCAAAAACCTAGTAAGCAAAAACCCCTAATTAGACAAAGTAGTAATTAGCAAAAAAAATTAGCATTTTCTACTAGGTTAAGCTTTTCCAGTTCACAAAATAACACTTCAATTAAATATTAAACACTTAAATTAAGCTTTAACCTTAACTTGAATTTCTAAAACCATTTCTAGAATTTTGAAACATGAAATTTAAAGTTTAAACTAATATCTAATTAAGCTAGCATAAAGTATTAAGCAACAAATAAAGAGATTAGAGTTAAGGTTTTATACCCTCAAGAACACCACTTGAATCAAGGATAAAACCAAACTTTAGCTTCCAAAATCCTCACTAGAATGAAGATCCAAGCAACTTTTGTGAAGAAGAATGAAGGTTTTGGATTTGATTTGAATTTCTATGAATTAAATTGAATTTTTCATGATTTATTTGTGCAAGAAATGATGAAAAATGAGTGAGGAAGAACAAGGGCAGCAAGGGGGAGAGAGAGGCCGGCCATGAGGGTGTGGGGGTGTTTTGTGCAAAAAAGAAGAAGAAAGTTCTAGTTTAATTCATTACTTGCTTCATTAAATACAAAAATGACACCTTTTTCTTTCATTTTCTTTTCTTTTTTAATTCAAAAACCTTTTGCACTAAATATATCTAGATATTTAAAATGAAGGTTCTAAAAGTAATTGTAGTGATGATTTCCAAAAATTTTCATTTTCAAGAAATTTCCCGATTTACGTGCACAAAATACCGCTTAAAATAATATTTTATTTGGGAAAAAATCTATCTGAACCAAAACTTCCTAAATACCCCTAAAGTTCGCGCACAAGCTTTATTTTAGCTAAAATAGGTGCCGGTAAGCTTATACGGACGTTAGATCGAAATCGGGTTAAAACGGGAAAAACCGACAATTTTGCCCAAAAACGGAAAAATTCGCAAAACGATTTCTGAAACGTTACACATAGTATTAGGGCCGTCACGTGCCAATTTCGGGTCGTGACAGCCCATTTGGAGAAGTAATCAGTTGTCGCCAAAATAAATCGATGTCCTCTGGACAATGCTGGTTCGATGGGGCCGATTATGTCAGTTCCCCACATTTCGAATGGCCAGCTAGTCACCGTTGGATGTAGTGGAATTGGATGCTGATGGATGAAGTCCCCATGGATCTGGCATGAGTGGCACTGCTTCGCGTATTCGAGGCAGTCTTGGATCATCGTGGGCCAATAGTAGCCCATCCTTTTGATCTTCAGCTTCATCTTCGGTCCGGCTTGGTGAGAACCACAGAGTCCGTCGTGAGTTTCTTGGACGACTATCTTTGCCTCGTCTGGTCCCAGGCATCTCAACCACAGAGAATCAAATGATCTCTTATATAGAGTATCATTGACAAAGGCGAAAGACAGAGCTCGTTTCATGAGCTGATGTCTTAAGGACGCATCTTCAGGCGTTCGACGGGATTTGAAGTAGTCTATAAAGACTTATCTCCAATCCTCAGCCTTCTCCATTTATTTGCAGAGCCATTTGCTCGGTCACTTCCTTTTCTTCGGACGACTCCAGAGATATTTCTACCGGTGTAAGAACCTGACGGCTTTGCACAATGATCCCCACGTCATCGAGGCTCTCGTCAGTCAGTTCTTTAGCGAGCTTGGCTAACGCATCCGCCTTGCTATTTTCCGCACGCGGTATGCTTTCCAGGGCGTAGGAAGGAATTTGAGTCAGCAGTTGCTGTACTCTCTCGCCGTATTTCACTAACTCTAGTTTGCACGTTTGATAGTCGTCGTTTACTTGACTAACGACCAGTTAGGAGTATCTGTATATGAGGAGATTTTCAATTCCCATGTGGATAGCGATCTCGAGACCTGCTATCAAAGCTTCGTATTTGGCTTCATTGTTCGTCCTCGGCTCTGTTAAGGAGAAGGCAAAGCGCATTATCCCTCCTCGTAGAGTCACGAAGATGAGGCCTACCCCTGATTTGATTATGGGCGTGCTTTGTTTGCGCTTCTTCATGGAAGACGCTCTATCAAAATAGAGTTCCCAGCGGGTATCATCCCCGTTGATCGTGTCAAACGCGTGTTCGTCTGGCAATTCGTAGTTCAAGGGAGAGTCGGCAGATATCGGATGCTCAGCGAGGAAGTCGGCGATGGCCTGGCCTTTCACTGCCTTAAGAGGACGATAAGTTATCGAGAACTCCATCAAGAGGAGGGCCCATTTAGCGAGTCGTCCTGCTAATATGGCCTTTGACATCAAATACTTGAGGGGATCCACCTTTGATATGAGAAGGACCTCATGTGCCAACGCGTAGTGTCTGAGCTTCATTATCGTGAAGATCAATGCCAAGCAGTGTTTTTCGATGGGGGAGTAATTGCTTTCTGCCCCCAGTAGAACTCGACTCAAGTAGTAGAGGTCTCTATCTTTCCCTTGGTCGTTTTCTTGTGCTCACAGCACGCCTAAAGAACCTTTGAGGGCTGTTGTGTACAGAATGAGAGGCTTTCCCTTAACCGGAGCGGTTAGCACCGGAGGATTCTGCAGGTATTGCTTGATTTCGTCCAGTGCGCTTTAGCATTTGCGATCCCATACGAAAGGAGTCCCTTTCTTCATTAGGTGACTGTAGGGACGGCATTTACCAGAGAGGTTAGTTATGAACCGCTGGATATACGCGAGCTTTCCTTGGAGAGACCGCAGTTGCTTGAGAGTCCTTGGCGGAGGCAATTCCATGATCTCCTTTGTCACGACCCGAAGTTTGGCCCGTGACCGGCACTTAACCACGTAACGTCTACAGGCGTAACGCGACTAAGTGAACCGAAAACCCAGAAATCAAACCAGAGAAAGTATAGAGTGATAGAAGGTTTAAAAGAAGCACTAACCAAAACATGATAAGAAAACTAAGTAACAATCTCTAAGAAAACAATATACGACGCCGTAGCGAAGATCAAGATCCACAAGTGGGAACATCACAGATAGAATAAACTGCTAGTACCGCCGGCTCACAACGAGCTCGACACCAGAATACAAAATAATACAACATCGTCCTCACACTGTTTCTAAGTCAAATACATACATGGTAGATGGAGGATACTAGATACAACAATGTACATACTGAAAGATAAACAGATACCGCACAAAACCCACCTATCAGCAAAAGAGCTAGTACACCAACTGTGGGGGTATCTGTACCAAAAGATGCAAGCAGCCTGCCGCGACTACTCCGAAGGGCAACCTGCAAACACTGTGGCACAACGGGGGTGAGTTGCCAACTCGTGAATAGAGATAACATATAAAGGTAATCGCGAGCAGGTACGAACTACACTACTCTATCATATGCTAACAGATGATATCAATATGGGATGAGCAGTATATGCAACAATCATGCAAGTGCTCTATAGGGTACTGTAATACCAGATGAGGTACAAGTGCTCTAACAGGTAATGCATCTACAGGATGAGGTACAACAGTAATACTGAGCAGGGCAATATAATATCTACACGGAATATCAACGTGGAACATATACAATCGGCTTCTC
Organism: Agapanthus africanus; assembly: GCA_030015575.1. NCBI lineage: Eukaryota > Viridiplantae > Streptophyta > Magnoliopsida > Asparagales > Amaryllidaceae > Agapanthus > Agapanthus africanus. The sequence goes on along the minus strand of CM057342.1, from coordinate 451,768,499 downwards.
AATGCACCCAGATCTCCCAAAAATAGCTCATGCGCCGGCACTCTCATCGGCCCTCAAATCCTGTACATCTCTGAGAATCCCGAGTGCCCAACATCGGCACCCAAATATCATAAATACTCGTATCTAGCATCGACATGCAAAACATCCTGTATCGGGTATCCGTCAGTCCGGGTCAGCCCTCTCTCAAAGTACATATCGGGAATCCGTCATTCCGGGTCATCCCTCTCTCAATACATCGGGCATCCGTCATTCCGGGTCAGCCCTATATCAATCCATCGGGCATCCGTCATTCCGGGTCAGCCCTATATCAAAGTATACATCGGGAATCCGTCAGTCCGGGTCATCCCTCTCTCAATACATCGGGCATCCGTCATTCCGGGTCAGCCCTATATCAATCCATCGGGCATCCGTCATTCCGGGTCAGCCCTCTCTCAGTACATCCTCTAGCACCGAGAAAACACGGGGCGGCGCCCCAAATATCATATCAAGGAAACCGGGTTTTTAAATGATTACTTATCTGAAAAGGCCACGGTTCCCAAATCCAGAAATCACATGAAATCCCAACCAATAATACAAGTAATTGTGATGTGATAAGTGCATCAAGTATGTATATCAAGTCATGTCACATAAAAATGAGCTACAATGCAATAATCCAATGTGATATAGGTATCAAGTATGAATATCAAGTCATGTCACATATAGATAAGCTACAATGTAATGATCCAATGTGATATAGGTTTCAAGTATGAATATCAAGTCATGTCACATATAGATAAGCTACAATGCAATGATCCAATGTGATATAGGTTTCAAGTATGAATATCAAGTCATGTCACATATAGATAAGCTACAATGCAATGCACTAGCTAGTAATCATGAACATGCAATATATATATAAGGAACACTATAAGGTCCTATCTGCCCTGACGTAGAACGCCATGCGGGCGATATCCCCGTAGATGTGAAATCTACTCACCGTAGCCTTCCACTAGGTATAGCCAACAACCTGTGTCCCCTCCTGCGCGGCGCCCGTTGTACTCGCCTGCGAACCTAGAATTACACAATATATCACACGTAAGCTGGAAATCACGAAAACGCAACATTTAAGCCGAACCAGTAACTCGTGTCGCGAACCAAGCGCGCGTGTGCACGATGCGCTAAAACGTGTGGTTACGTGTCTGAAATCACTCCGACGCGTCGCGATACGCAGAAACCCAAAACCCACACACACGTATCACGCGTGTCGCGAAAGGTTGAAAATACGCAAAAATAGGTATTCTACCCCAGATTTTGATACAGGAAGGATATTGCAAAACTATAAATACCAAAATAACCCACATAGCAGCAGACACCCACAGCCCAAACCCTAACCCTTGACTCCCCTATCTGGCCGCAAATTGCGGCCAGAATGCAATATTTGGCGGCCCCAGATGGGAATTGGGCTCCCAGGTTGGGTGTGTGCACTCTATACCCCTCATACATGCTACAGTAACACATAGTTTTATTCTAAAATGTCTCGGGTAACAGCAGATCCTACAGTGCCCAAATTCTAGTTAAAATCCACACTTTGCACTAAAAATGGAACTTTAAGGTATTTTTGTGCAACCTGAAACAAACCTTAGTTAAAGTAGCTCTAATAACACCTAAAGGAGCTAACTAAACCATGAGAACACCAATCTAACATGTGAATCACAAATATCCCTTAATATCACTAAAAACGCCCAAAAATGAGATTTTTACTAGAGGATACAACAAGTCTAAGGAAAAGAGGTGCTAATATGAGTTAATACCTTCTAAGAACCTTGCAAAACCCCAAAAGTTCCAGCTTCTCCCTTAAGTGTGCAGAATTGCCTTAGAACACCTCAAAAACCTCACTTTTTCCAAGCTTTTGTGAAGAAAATGAGTTGATATGCATAGGGTTTTGTGTATGGATCAAAGGGGAATGAAAAGAGAAGAGAATATGGAGGAAAAATGAAGTTTTTGCTGCTGGAAATTCTGTGGGATCTCAGAATGAGGGAAAAAGAGAGAAGAGAGAAGAGAAAGAGGGTCAAAAGTCAAGGTTTACCTAACCACCATGCTCATTTGTTTAATGGTATTTGAATTTTCTTTTCTTTTGTTGTTTCCTTTTGAAATTATAAAAAGGGTTTAGAAAAGGATTAAATGGTGGGGAAAAAGAGTTTGCAACCATGCACAAGAATGGTTAACAAGTCACAAAATGTCTAAGTATACAAGGTGCCCACTACAAAGGAAACTTTCAAAAAAAGCTAACACTACCAATAATAGCTATAACTAAAAATCCTAAGAACACATATATAAAACATGCACGACTACTAATTATCACCAAACATTCAAATGGAAAACTCAAAGTGTTACATCCTTGATCTTCGACGGGTCTATCTCGATGCCTCGGTGTCAGACGACGAACCCTAGAAACTTGCCCGAGGAAACTCCAAACGCACATTTTAGAGGGGTTCATCTTCAAATTGTATTTCCGCAGGCGCTGAAACACGATCTTCAGATGCTCTAGATGTTCCTCGTATGATTTGCTTTTAACCATGAGGTCGTCGATATAGCATTCCACGATTTCATGTATGAGGTCGTCGAAAATTTTCGTCATGGCTCTCTGATAGATGGCGCCGGCTTTCTTTAAACCGAAGGGCATCACCTTGTAGAAGAATATACCCAAAGAGGTCCGGAAAGCGATATGTTTCTGATCCTCAGGGTGCATCTTTATCTGATTGTATCCTGATGAGCCGTCCATGAAGGAGAAAACTTTATAGATTGACGTACTATCGATCATCAGCTCGGTGACCGGTACTGGAAAGTCGTCCTTTGGGCAAGTTTTGTTGAGATCCCGAAAGTCTACACATATGCGCACTGTCCCATTTTTCTTAATCACCGGCACGATGTTGGCGATCCAGTCAGGATACTGAACCTCTTGGATGAAGCCGGAATCGATTAGCTTCTTGACCTCGGCGTTGATGCTCATCTCAAGCTCGAGCCGCATTCTTCTCGGTGCTTATTTGATTGGCTTGACGTCCAGAGAAATCTCCAATTTGTTCACAGCGATCTCTGGATCTAGTCCCGGCATTTTGAAAGAAATAGTTCCATGCGAAACAATCTTTATACTGCATGAGCACGTCTTTGAGCATAGCCACTTTTTCTTCAGACAGCAGCTCATTGATGAATGTCGGACGTGGGTCGTTTGCCATTCCCAAGTCAATTTTCTTGAGGTTATCTGCAGTAGTATATATCCCGGAGATAGCGATCTTATCCTGAGCGAGGTGTTGAACGCTGATGCAGATTTCTTTAAACACCCTTACGTTAAGGAGATTGATGGAGGACCTATTGTCAACCAGGATTTTACTTATCTTGATGTCATGACAGTATCCGGAGACATATAGGGGACGGTTGTGCTCGCATGTCCCAAGGAGGAGATCTTCATCGCTAAAGGTGATATCGGCTGTGTGTACTTCTTCCAGCCCGTCCTTCATCTTTTCTTCGGCACGGAAAGCTTGGAATTGCTCGGGCTCTTGTAATGCCTTGATCAAAGAATCTCTCGCCTATTTGGATAGCAGAAGGGCGTCGAGAATACTGAGCTGTGAGGGTATCTTCCTCAAGTGTGCCAGAACGTTATAGTCCACCTTGTTTTTCTTTGGCGGGTCCTTGGTTGTCGGCTCTTTAACGGCTTGGTCAACAAAGATGATATCCTCAGGGACCTTTTCTTTTCCTTTATCTTTTCTATTTGACCCACTGTTCGAGGGCCCAAGATTCTTTTCGGGCAGCGTACGATTGCGCAGCTGAATATTTTCACAGGTCTCCGGTTCTTCCTCTTTTCCCAAGGTGGACTCTTTAAAGAGAGGGCCAAAAGCTATTTCCTCGTCATAGTCGCTCCCGAAGGTGAGAACTTGCGATCCCCCGGTGTTGACCACACGACAGTTGCCGGTAGTTCTTTTACGCTCCTCGGTCGTACTTCTTTGCTCCCAACGAGTTTTGTGTTTCATCCGCTTGAAATGTTGCCGGTGAGCAACATATCCCTGCCACCATATTTTAAAAGCGTTGCACTCTTCGGTGGGGTGCGCAATCTTTCGATGATATAAGCAGTAACTAGGATGTGTTTCTGCTTCACCAAGAATGTTTCCTTCGGAGGGTGGCAACTTCATTCCCATTGATATGGCTTTCGCAAAGCTCTTCCTCGTCTTGAACCTGTTTTTATTTGCGACGGATGTGCTTTGATCTGGCGGGAGTGTTTCAACCCTTTCGTCCAGTCGCCGGCGTTTGGCCTTTTCAAATATGGCCCCCTCGCGCTCTCGATCGGCTTTGCTTTTAAGACGGGCTTCGTTCAGGAATGCATTAATCATTTCGTCTGATGGTCGTAGAAGTTCCGGCTCAGGATCTGCCCCCAGTTTCTCTGTGTAAAGAGCTTCCTCATTGTCTATCAACGAGTGAGAGATCGCATAGCATCTTGCTACAGAACCTTCATATTCATCCGACGAGTCTTCTCCATTGTCATCATCTCCGTCCTCAAGGACGTGGCTAAGAAATTCTTGGAGTGTGACTGGAGTCCGCGCCTTCTGGTTATACTCTTCCAGCGCGTCAATCTGTTTTTGCTGGTCCGTGCGCTTGTCACCAGGCTTCATGGGCTTTTTGGTCTTCTTCTTCTTCTTCGAAGACTTTGACGGCTGGGTGTGAGTGCTTTGGCTATTACCACCAATCTTTGGAGTTGGGCGCGGTTTCAGCATTCCCTCGATGATCTCGGGTTTCAGTGGATTTTTCCATCTGATCGCCGGGCATGTTTAGAAATCCTTCAGCATTCTTTTCGTCTTGGCTGAAAGAGCGACCTCCCATGGAGCCTCTTCTACGAAAGAACATGATGCCCTCGGTGTGTCTGTCTTCTTGGGAGTGTGTGGCTGTGGCAGGTTTACTTTCCAATTCTCGGATAATACGAACTTGCCCTGTTGGTACTGATCTTCTATCCAGATTTTGAAGATATAACAATCTTCGATCGGATGACCCAACATTTAGTGATAAGGGCAGTAATTAGGATTTTTAATGTCCCCTGGTTGCATTGTGTAAGTGCACGGCGGCGCCCCGGCCGTCAAACCGACGGCCAAATGCGGAAGCGGTGATAAACTTTAATTTTGCGAACTTAGCAAACCGGCTCCACCGCGCACTAAACCCCGGATCGTACCATTAAACTAGATCTAGCAAAGTAACAAGATAGGGAAGAGAGATATATCGAGTGATCCGAGTCCTCCGGTCTTCTCGTCGTCGTCCCGATCTCCTGCGGAAAGTCCGGTCGTCGCCTCCTTGCCGGAAGGGCACCACATCGCCTGCATCTTTTACGGGCTCCCACCTCAATACCGAGGCAACTCGGGCACGAAGCTGGCAAGTCGACGTGCCCAAGATGTGCTGTAGAAAGTGTAGTGCTTTGTCTCTTTGGGGTTATGTTGCTTTGATGGAGGAATGAGGTTGTGAAATGAACTTCAAAGTGGAGCTAGAATTTGTGTAGCATGAAAATGAGATGAACAAATTTTCCCTCATCCAAATGAAATGATCCTCTCTCTCTCTCTCAAATGGCTGGCCCTACTCATATAAGAATGGTGGAGGAAAGTATGTGTAGCATGAAGGGAGGTGATGGTAGGAGAAGAGAAGAGGTGACCACACCATAAAGCAAAACCTCACCATAACCAATTCACATCAAACCCATATCCTTTCTTATCTCAATTAATGCACCATCATGGATGAAAGATGCTTAACATATCATAATGACATAAATACAAGAAACCCCCTCCACAAAAGTTATTTGCACAATTGCAAATAACCCCCTCCATCGGAAAAGTCCGGCCGGGAAAGAACAAAGGAAAACCGGCCGGAACGGAATGTAAACTGGCAACTCCAGAAAACTGGTCCCGTAATAAATTACAGGAAAACCCCGATACTGTGCATACACACCTGCATCTGTATTCCGACCGGATACAAATGCAATGAGACAAAATCTACACTGTACTATACTAGGATCCGGCTTAAACCAAAGCCGGCTAGTAATATCCGTTCGATCCTGATCCGTGCAATACCGCACGTATCTGATCGAACCGAGCCATATATCTATACGGCCTCTAGTACTAACCGTCCGATCCTGATCCGTGCAATACCGCACGTATCTGATCGGACCCTGCCATATCTCCATACGGCCTCTACAGCGTTTCGCCCGAAAGATGAGTAACTGAATGTGTGGTGGACTCTAAAGACTCGTCAATACTATGGCTGTGGATTTAACCACTAGCACGTCAGAGGTATAAGCCAATACGTAACGGGCCACCAGCTATTGACCAAAAGGGACGTCGATGAGCGAACTCATCCTGACACCCTACTGAGCCTGTCAGTGACAATATCCGTACAGTCCGGTCCGTTCGTCTATGAGCATCGCATGGCGGGCCTAGGGGGTGGGTAAAAGTCAGACCCCCAAAAGCGGTACAAGTGGTGTCGGAGTGTAGCCCAGAACACCCTGAGATACTACAGGAATACCTACCAGTAAATCTCCTGCCTTGGCCAAGGACTTCGTGTAATGGCTCTCCTAGACACAACGCGACCTCACCCCCAATACCGGGAGAGACGAACCCCCGAAGATCCGCTCACTGCCTCTATGTGGCTCGGGACTGTACCCAACTAAAACCTGTTTGCACGACTCCTTTGAGCCGTGGTAGGGTAGTAATCAAAGCACAGTGGGAACTCACACGAGACAAATGACGATCCCCAGGTCGATGAACTAACCTGTACACATGTCACCTGGGAACTGCTATCTGACATGAGGTATAAGACCAACTAGCATGTTCCCGGCGAGTCCTGTCCGGTGTACTCATAACCCAATGAGCACCTGTATACATCTTAGGTGAACCAACTGACACCAGTGGCTTGTGAGACCGGCCACCGCCCCTCGTCGGGGTCTCGACTGTATACACTAGTCTACTCTGGAGAATCGACGCCCTGTCTCGAAACTCCCACGACTAGGGACCTTTTAAGGATATACTTATAGACTACCAGCTTCCACGTATATGATCGCCCTCATACTGCTGGCAGTCAAGAAAGAATCCTAGGGGCTCTATCAACGTGTAATAGCGACCTGTAAGGTCACCTGAAGCAGTACACGATGATAAAGGTAAACCAGATAGCATACTATCATCTCGAGTAAGACTATCGTACCGGGATAGGTCCTCCCTCAATCATTGCAATCACGTGCCTGTGATCCAATAATTGACTCTGAGGGCACTATCTCCAACAATCTCCCACTTGCACTCAAGGCTAATTATTGCGATGTCGCATACTTACAGCCCGTGTGATACCGAACACCCAACTCCTCTACTAGTCAGTCTCACAAAGCTCGTTTGCGAAACTATTGCGTTCGAGGAATAACCTCAGTGAGTGGATCCGCTGTGATGATTCTTTCTATGTCTCTCTATATCTCAAGTTCGCGGAGAAAACCATCTCCCGAAATGAGTAATACCTGTCTTAGAATGTCTGGATGTCTGATGGGACCTAGCTCATAAATGAACTCCAAATCCAAACTTCTTAGACTGTATCGTCAACTGAACTTAATCAGTATCCTGCGCCATGCCACCCTCAGTATTGCCTTGGACCACCTGTCCAAAATACTGCCCCTCGTCAGAAGGAAAACTATAACTCTGACAACCTCCTTGTCGTCCATGTCACCTTGGAAGCCTGGAATGATAACTGTCTCCCAAATGAGGCTGTCGTTATCATATCCCTAGAACATCTACTTATGTTTTAAAGTTGCTTCCGACTGTTTCTCCAGGATTGGATTAATATCAACTTATTACATCTAGTGCAAGAACAACATCTGGTGTGGTACTTGACATCTCATGATTGACTCAATTGTCTAAGCAAGTGATCTGCCAATCATGCACATCCCTCTCTACTTTAGTCTATAAGACACCTTTAGAGAGGGTGACTCCATCACCTGCAGGTACACTACCGTGCCAGGAGTCGTCCATTCTAAATACTCTTAGAATGCTGTCAAAATACCCTGATTGGGAAACCACCCAAATCTAGATCTAAAACCATAGATCTAGTAACCAGTATGTCTGATACAAAATCCATTTCCTTTGTGGAGAAAACACTGTGTGACGACCAAAGTATAACCGATCGTAGTATAGGAATATCACTTCCTACTTTGTGTATGTCATCCAAAACCCGGATATCATACCCTACTACCTTTTCAACAGATCCATCCCCTATTCTGATGAAGTCAAACCTATGACTGTCACGTCAGAAATAGATGATCTATCTCCGCTACATCTGCTTTAGTCTATAAGTAGACATAAGCTACCTGTCCACCAATGCTTCCGCTGCTCCCACTGACTACGACAACCCTCTGGCAGAGTCATATACACGTACACTTCTGAAGCTAGTTCAGAACGACGCTATACTCATCCTCCTACCGGGTCTCGCAGCCTGGAACAACAGCAATGGCAAGTGTGGGTAAACAAGAACTTCCCTGTCACCGTCCTTGAGGCTACCGGAGTACCTCTCGGGTGCCTGAAGTTACCCACCGTATCTGCGGAGTGGCCAATGGAATGTCAAACCAGATTGAATCTTTAGGTTCCTTATCAAATCTTCAGTAATCGTTTGCGGTTCTGGAATCACTTCCAGTTCTAACATACTCCCACTACTGTTTTTGAAAAAAAATCCATTTTTATTAAAACTGTGGCGAGTCTAGAACAATATTACTATTGATCTCCCAGATGGTAGAAAATCAACCCTCGTTATAGCCTGGGTCAACCCACAAACAGCCATTACAGAAACGTGCCTTGAGTTATCCAGAGTCTGGTTTTAATCATAAGCCGGACAACTCCCCGTACCTTAACAATGTTAAGATATGAACTGTACTATATCCAATATAGAACCAGAGGCACAGATTTAATTGAACCAGATTCAAATCATGCAGCTATCTCCAGTGCATGTCAACTAAATGGAAAGAGGCCGATCAGCGTTACTCAACTTAGGAATGCTTCCAATTATAAGTAACCTGAAAGAGAAGCAATTTCTCTTTATCATTATTATCAACTGAATACCATACACAAGTATCTACATCTTCGATCACTTTGAAGAATCCCGATACTTGTTACACCTGGTTCTCTACTCTATTCAAATACCTATAACTCCTCAAAACTTGGACCCTGTGTTTCTTCGAAACACATGTCTAAGAACTAGAGAAGTTAAAAGTAAACAGAATATAGTATGAGGACCAACCCCTCTGTCCTAATGGACACTGGACAATATACAATACTCTGTATAAGTCCGCTGAGTCTAACAACTGTTTCACTGTGTGTCGTAGGTTGAAAACTGTACTTATGGTTAAGAAGAATTACACCGCTGTTTAATGCTCCATACCTAACCATCCATTGATATAGGTAAATGTCATCGACATAATATCAAAAAGGTACATCTCACTCTATGAAAATAGACGTACAGATATATCAATTTGAAATTGGTGCACAACAGCGGATATTCAAAACCAAATATTTGCCGATCGGCAAACAGCCCAGATGATCTCCTCAAATATCACCGATTACAACGAATCCCGATATAATGAGGATGATCACCCTATTCCCAATAACTTACTCCCACTCATCATCTGTAAAACCATACAGATGTGAGAATCATACCTGGTAAATACATACCCTGGAGCAAGTGTCTAATCGGGAAATCAGTTTTCCTTTAACAGTACACAGTGAAATCTTAAAACATTGAAATGTTTCGATGGGGTATCTGGGTATTCCTAGTAATGCCTCTTCCATTATACAGATTCACAACTATAACCGTATAATTCTTTGCCACCTCTCCAAATCCCTTTATATGTCTTTAGTCATTACCTTCTGCACACCCCTTTAGGCCAATTGGTTTTCTTCCTTCCCTACCGTTCGGCACCAGCCTATGGTTTGGAAGAAGACTATCCAATAAGCATAATGGGTGTACTATCCTAGTCCTAGGAGCACTCGCAATGCGAGAGAAGGTGAAGATAAAAGACAACTGAATAAACCTTATTCCTATTTCTCCTGGACCAGAATCCATCCCCGAACTGGAACAAGTTCCTTTCGAGTTCGTATATAACCATACGATGGATTATCCAATAAACTGTGGATCTTCGTAGTGATACGGAGTGTCCTGGAGAAATACAAAGGTGATTTAGGATTGGCGAAGAAATACTTGGTTTGGTCGTGAATATCAGTCGCAATTTACTTTGCCCTCTTACTAATCCCTTGCTTTGTCTTAATCTTAATACCTTCTGCACACCGTTTAGGCTAATTGGTTTTCTTCATTCCCTACCGGTCGGCACCAGCCTAAGGTTTGGACGAAGACTATCCAATTTGCATAATAGGTGTACTATATCCTAAACCAAGGAGTACTCACAACTTGAGAGAAGGTAAAAGGGAAAAGACAACTGAATAATCCTATCCGTTTTCTCCAGAACCGGAAACCATCCTCGAATTCCTTCGAGTTCGTATCTAACCATACGATGGTTTTGTCCAATGGAAGTGGACGTTCGTAGTAATACGGGGTGTCCTGGAGAAAAGGGTAAAAGTAGGAGTGGCAATGAGGTCTGCAACTCTGACAATCCAAAAGCCAGTGTTTTAAGAAGGTTCGGTCAACTTGGTCACTGAGTCATAGTCTTAGGTCGGGTCAATGTGTAGGGTTCCTAGGCACTCTTGTGAAGGTTCAAAAGGCATCAAACATGCCCGGATAAAAATTTAGACGTTCCGAACAACCCAAAGCCGGGATCTTTGCTAGATAATTAGGGTTTAACATGCAAGATGATAACTTTTATCTAAGTGTGAGGGATTACAACCTTTGTAGTCCGCTCCTTCGCTTCACAAGCTCCGAGTAGAAGTCCCTTTGCCGCGATCCACGATCTCCCGGACTCATGAGAGGCTCCACGACTCGAACGATCCATGCTAGCTCGAAGTATTCCAAATCTCCGATGATCTACCTTGAAGTTGCAAAGACTCAAGCTTTCTCACTCTAAAGAGATGAACACACTAATCTCATGGGCTAGATGAGATGAGGATGAGAGAGTAGTATTTTTTCTTTCTTTTTAAATCATTTTCTCATATTATTTCATCACATAAAGAAAAACTAGCAAGCTTTCTTGAAGAAGGAAGAAGATGATCATGAAAAGATAATGATATCTTTTTTTTTTTGTGATGAATAGAATATAAACTATATGATTGAATTGTAAACCATGGTCAAGGATGAGTGGTCAAGATTTTGTAGAGAAATAACTAGAGTTAGGGTTTGGTTGAGTTAAAGAATGTGTCATCCATAAAGATCTTAAGAATGACAAAAGAAAAAGCTTCTAGAAGGTGCATGAAGCTACTAACCCTAATCAAACCCTAATCTCAATTAATCATCCTTAAACATGTTTAACAATTAATCATATCATGTCACAATAATATATATCACATATATATTATATATTTGCAACAAAAGAAAATAATACAATTAACATATATCGCATATATATCAATGTATCATCCACTGAGAAAATGAAATAATAAAGCGAGCCAATATTAGATAATGTAATACAATATATCATATATATTATTATACATTAAATCATCGAATCAACACTTGATCCGACGATCCGGCTATATCGAATATTACCGACTAATATATCATGTACCGATTCATCGAATCAACACTTGATCCGATGACCCGGTTCATATCTAAATATCGCGAGAATATAATACGGTATCCCATATCGCAGTATTCTCGGTCCTGCACATATCACATATGTGCCTCTACTCCGTTTTGCCTGAGCCAAGAAACCTCTGTGTAGGATTCTAAAGAATCGTCAATACGCCGGTAGCAGGTGATGATCATATCAAACACCCACAAGCTGCAAGCGGTCAGCTAAACGTAACAGCCACCCAGGTATTGAGCGATCAGAAGATCAACAAGCTAGCCTGTGCGTTCTCCTGTGAATCCAACCAGTAACACTCCCGTACAGTCCGGTCTGTTCGTCTGATATGTCGCATATCAAGTCTAGGGGTGGTATACGTCAGACCCCAGTAACCGATAAGTCGTGTCGATGTGTGGCTCATAACGGGTCGAGAAACTACTAGTAACACTTACCAGTAAATCTCTATATCAGCCCTGGCCAGGGACTTCCAGTTATAGCCAATCGAACACAGCACAACATCAACTCCCTATACCGGGAGAGACGAATCCCCTCCTATCTCTCATTGCCTCCATGTGATTCGGGACTGTACCCAAAAGCCACCGTTTTGCACGCCCTCTTGGACGTGGTAAGGTGGAAATCAAAGCACAGTGGGAATCACACAAGACTCTATGACGATCTCGGGTCTACAGACTACCCTGTACCAGTGTCACCGGAGAACTGCTATCTGACGTGTGGTATATCACCATCTGGGAGTTCTCGGCGAGTCCGTCCAGTGTACCCAGTCTCTACTGAGCACCCGTACAAGATCTCTGATGTCTAAACATTGATGGATATGGGATCATCCATCGCCCATCATATGGGTCAAGATGCGTATACGCTAGTCTACTCTGGTGTATCGATGCCCTGTCTCGATATACCCTCGACTAGGAACAGTTATAGGATGTACTCATCGACTACCGCGGCCCCACTAGTATGATCTCATCATAGTCCCAGTAGTCGAGTACAGATCCTAAGGGCTTTATCAACATGTGAGAGTAAAACAGTAAACCAATACAAGTTAACATGTTAAGATAAAGTGAAACCAAATAGCATACTATCATGACGAGCAAGAAATTCATCTCTATATATAACCAAGCATCCATTATAATATACATCATATGTACAACAATGGCCTCTAGGGCATATACATAACTAACAATCTCCCACTTGCACTAAGGCAAGCTGCTGTAGTATCTCATACCTAGCATCCCGAATAATCTCTCAAACTGTATCTGGGGAATAGCCTTCGTGAATGGATCCGCAGTGTTGTCCTTTGTATCGACTCTCCTGACCTCGATCTCCCGGCGATCAACTATCTCCCTGATCAGGTGATACCGCCTCAGAATATGTCTGGACTTCTGATGGGATCTGGGTTCCTTGGCCAATGCCACAGCTCCATTGTTATCACAATACAGAGGTATTGGATGCTCAATGGATGGAACCACACCAAGTTCACTAATGAACTTCTTGATCCAGACAGCCTCTTTGGCAGCATCGTTGGCAGCGATGTATTCAGCCTCCATCGTCGAGTCTGCAACGGTATCCTGTTTGGAACTCTTCCAACATACCGCCCCTCCATTAAGGGTAAAGACAAAACCCGAATGCGACTTAGAGTCGTCCTTATCACTTTGGAAGCTGGAATCGGTAAAGGACTCCACCTGGAGTTCTCCGTTACCATACACCAAGAACATCTTCTTAGTCCTTCGCAAGTACTTGAGAATGTTCTTCACAGCTGTCCAATGACTCTCTCCAGGATCTGCTTGATACCGACTCACTACACTTAGTGAGTATGTACATCGGGTCTGGTACATAGCATCGCATACATGATAGAGCCTACTGCCGAAGCATAGGGTATCCCTTGCATGCGAGCTCTCTCCAAATCAGTCTTGGGAGACATCTCTTTGGAGAGAGTGAGTCCAGAGATCGTGGGCTGATTCCCACGCTTGGATTCTTCCATACTAAACCTCTTTAGTATGGTGTCAATGTACCTGGATTGGGACAATCCCAGTATCCGTTTAGATCTATCTCTATAGATCATGATTCCCAATATGCAGGAGGCATCACCTAGATCTTTCATCGAGAATCTCTGTGATAAGAAGAGCTTGACTGATTGCAGCATAGGAATATCATTTCCTATCAAGAGTATGTCATCCACGTACAATACGAGGAAGACAACCTTACCCTCTGCTACCTTCTTATAGATTCAAGGTTCATCTATATTTTTGATGAAGTCAAACTCTTTGACTACAACATCAAAACAGATGTTCCAACTCCGCGATGCTTGCTTTAACCCATAAATGGATTTAAGCAGCTTGCACACCTTTCCGCTGCTCCCACTATCTACGAAGCCCTCTGGCTGAGTCATGTACACGCTCTCTTCTAAATCACCGTTTAGAAAGGCGGTCTTAACATCCATTTGCCAGATTTCGTAGTCATGGTATGCGGCAATGGCAAGTAAGATCCGGATGGACTTAAGCATAGCCACTGGAGAAAAGGTTTCGTCATAATCCACACCTGGTCGTTGACGAAAACCCTTTGCTACAAGTCTAGCTTTGAAAGTCTCAACTTTTCCATCTACACCAAATTTCTTTTTAAAGATCCACTTGCTCCCAATGGGTTTTACCCCTTCAGGAGCATTTTCCAAAGTCCATACTTTGTTGGTGTACATGGATTCCATCTCAGATCGCATTGCATCCAGCCATTTCACAGAGTCACCACTTGTGATGGCCTGCTCGAAACTAGTCGGTTCATCATCATCCATGATGCAATCCTCGCTTCCACCATCAATGAGAAAACCGTATTATCTCTCAGGTGGACGAGAAACCCTACTAGATCGACGGAGAGGCTGGGGTTCGTCGGGTACTACTGAATCCTCTGGTTCCACTAAATCATCTATTGTAGTTTGTTCTGCTGGAACTTCTTCCAGTTCTACCTCAGAGCCACTAATTTCTTTTTCAAGAAATTCCTTTTCCAAAAAGGTGGCGTGCCGAGAAACAAACACCTTTTGTTCTTCGGTGTGGTAGAAGATATACCCGCGTGAATGTTTGGGATATCCAATAAACTTGCACAGAATAGACCTTGCGCCGAGTTTGTCCGGATTTTATGTTTTCACATATGCCGGACAACCCCATATCCTAACATAATTAAGATATGGTCTCTTTCCTTTCCATACATATGGAGTGGTTGGCACAGATTTGGTGGGAACCATATTCAATAGGTCTGCAGCTGTCTCCAGTGCATACCCCCAGAAGGAAATAGGTAACTCAGCTGTACTCATCATAGAGCGTACCATATCTAATAGGGTGCGATTCCTCCGCTCCGATACACCGTTGTGCTGTGGTGTATAAGGAGGAGTAAGCTGAGAGAGAATCCCATTCTCTTTTAGATAATCTAGGAACTCACCGCTTAAGTATTCACCTCCTCGATCAGATCGAAGAATCTTAATACTTTTGCCCGTTTGGTTCTCTACTTCGTGCTTATATTCTCTGAATTTCTCAAAAGCTTCAGACTTGTGTTTCAACAGGAACACATGTCCGTATCTAGAGAGATCGTCAATGAATGTAATGAAGTAGGAAGAACCGTTCCTGGCATGCGTAGACATGGGACCGCATACATCACTATGTATCAGTCCTAAGAGTTCAGTAACTCTCTCTCCGTGTCCACTAAACGGAGCTTTAGTCATTTTTCCTTTGAGACATGAATGGCAAGTATCATAAGATGATAATTCGAACGGATTCAAATAACCATCTTTATGTAACTTAGCCAGTCGTGTCGCATTGATATGACCAAGTCTACAATGCCACAAGTAGGATTCGTTCACATCTGAACTTTTCCTCTTGTGTGTGTTTTGTATATTCAGGACTGTATTCTGATTTAGAATGAATATGCCATTATGTAACGAGCCTGATGCAATCAACTTTTGATCTAGGAATATGTTCATAACATTATCCTGTACTACAAAATTATATCCTTCTTTACTCAATAAAGAAACTGATATAATGTTGCACATCATGTTCGGTATATAATAGCACTCATTTAGAATCAGTGTATTGTAACTCGGCAATACTAGGTGATATTTGCCAACTGCTTTGGCTACAATACTTGCACCGTTCCCTACTTGAACGGAATGATCACCTTTTCCCAGTTCTCTACCTTTACGTAGCCCATGTAACTGTTTACATATGTGGGATCCTGATCCGGTATCTAATACCCAGGACGTAGGGTGAACTGAGAAACAGTTCTCAATAACTAATACACCCGAAGAAGATGCATCATCATGCATGTTCTTTTGGGCGGCGTGAGAATCTAGATATTCTCCTGTTTCCTGTTCAGTCTTATAACTCTTATAAGAAAGAACGGGTCCAACATTCCCTAGCTCAGTACAATAATTGGGTTCAGTCAATACATCCATATTATTATCTTGATTATGGCCTGACATGGTCGCTACCTGGAGAGAGAGAGAAGAAAACACTTTAGCGTATGCTCTTGCAAGATTAGATTGGTTATTATCTTATCTAATCAGGATGTCTCCCACTGTTTTTATCAAATCTACCTTAAAACCCTAAAAGGTAAGATTAGCCGGGATTAATTACACCTTACAATTTCGTCAATCTTTCAGCCAGATCAGTGTCGGTACTTTGAGGGAGGTTCCCCGTGCTCTCGCACGGACCTAATTAAAGTAAACCTCGTTTTCCCAGAGGCGTAACCTCGTTAACACTTTTCTAGACACCTACTTGAATGACTAATTGTCCTGTGTAAAAACTCTCCCAGGAGTAACTCTTACCCGCAGTGGGTATCGGGATCCAACTATCTCATAGGAGGTATGCAATCTCATTGCAAATTTCAACACTTGAAATTCCCGATAATATTTTGCCTCTAGCGTTCTATGACCTTGACGCAGGCCAACAAACCATAGCGCGCTAGTCAAGTTCAATCTGTCATTTCTTGATTGAATTAAACCCACCCGTACGACCCTTGACGCAGGCCAACAAAGTCGCACGACTACCTGTAACATCTTCAAAAATATAAAATATTAATTTTGGGAATTTTTATAATTTAATATTATTTTATTGATTATTTTAATATTAAATTTATAATTAAATGCAAATAAATAGGAAAAATGTTAGAAAAATTATGAAAAATTATGGAAAATTCTAAAATAGGGTAAATTAACGAATTATGACATTTTTTAAGTTTTTGTGATTAGTTTGACACTAATTTAGTGCTAATCGCGATTAAAATCGCTAATCGGGTTTTTTGGCAAATTTGTGCAAAACATGCACATATCACTTCTTTTCTACACTTGTGCTTTTTCTAGCCATGGTTTTCATTTGGGTTTACTATTCTTGTGAGAAGGTTTGGATTTAAAAGAAAAAGAAAAAGATGAAGTGATGAGGGTAGGTGAGAGAGAGAGGTGGACCATTGACTTAAACCCTTAGCTATTCTCCTTCATTCTCATTTCTCTTCCTCTCTCACTCTCCCTTGCTGCTGCTGCTGCCCTAGCCCCTTTCCCTCCCCTCTTCAACTCCTCACTTCATCTCAAAAACATACCCAAAACCCCAAACTCCTTTCATTAAAATTGTGCAAAATCCCTAGATCTACACATGGAGCTAAAGAAGCAAGGATTTGGCCACTAGGGGCAACTCAAGAAAATTCTTGAGTTGCTAATGTAGGTAATTTCTGAACCATTAGCTTAATTATAGCCTTTCCTATAACCCCATGTTAAGGTTTAATCGATATTGTGTGATATTATGGACTTGGTGAAAACCTAGTTAGGGTTTGAGGGAGATTGGTGTGTATTATGAAATTGAGATCAGTATAAGTTTTACCAACACCCTAGTGTTTGAATTGGAACCCAAAACCTGAAGCTAAAACCAGAATACGGATTTTAGAAAACCAATATCGGGGAAAAACTGGAATCTGTCACTGTTATTTGGAATCTGCTAACACCCCGAGACCCCTAAAATAATATTGAGTGGACAGTAAGATGTGCAGGCACCAGAGAGGCAACACCCAAAACCCTAGCTCCCCACTCCACCTTGAGGCCGCCAAAATCTCCTTTCTGGCCGCAATTTGCGGCCAGACCAGTGAGGAAATTCCTCGTTTTGCGTGCATGCCCCCAATTCCTCAATTCTTGGCCCTGGGTACTTCTAGTTTTGACAGATTCTTTCTAGGGTAAAATCTGGGACATATATCCTAAGTTGCTATTTTGGATTCGTGTTTCCGTATTCCGTATTTTTGATTCTGAAATGGTGGAATGTGTTTTGCCTCGACTATTTGTCGTTTATACGACGATATAGAGGATTTATTGATGGTTTTGAAAGCGTGCCATAGGTTCTCACCTATAGGCCCCCTTATCGTATCGTTTTGGATTTCATGCGCCGTTTTAGCTTGGATTTGGTTTTAATGCGCATATACGATATGTTGATGTGTAGGTACCAATGAGGACTTCGGAACGACAAGCAAATGCATGGTGATGTCCGCAAATGATGATGCAAGGTGAGTAGATTATATCTACAGGGGGAAGTCGGGTGGATGGCGTATAGCACCCCCGCAGTCCGTAGATAGATTACTTATAGTTTATTTTGATAGTTAGGTGTATTTGGATAGTGTAGGGTTAGAAGTGACTAGTATAGCTCATAGTCGCGAACCCTAGGGTAGAATTACACCTACACACACACACCCTTGCTTATTACTTGTACTTGCACGGTATTTGATGATATGGGATGACTTTGGAGATGAGTCGATGATGTGGGCTTGGTGCCACGAGATCGGTGATTTGATATGATTCATGTGGGATATGACTTGTGATTCTTCTTGCGGGCTTGGGATATGTGTTTACCCCTGCATGCATACCTTATTGATGGTATCGATTTGTACTAGACATAGAGTAGTACCCCAGTTTATATGATCTGATGATGGTGATACCTGTTATGTGATGAGATAGTGAGATGTTGACCCGTACCCAGCTATTGGGATGCCGTACGATGATTTACCGTACGAGCCGATATTGATGATAGATCCGCGCTCATGACTTGAGGATGTCATATGATATACTGTATCGTACGCGATACTATTGAGGCGGGATCACCGACTATTATATCTATATATTTATCGACTCAGATTTAGGTGGTTTCCACACCTACCCCTCCTGATTGACCTGATACTTAGATCTGTAGTCTTCTTAGTAGATGTTGACTAGACCCGAGTCATACTTATTTCAATGGCAAGCCGCGTTACTATTAATTTACTATTCACTCTACGGCTCGCTTTGCATTGCACGCTTATATGTTATTGATTCATATTCCTTGTGTATATGCCTTTACAAAGTTCCATGCTCATATTAGTGTTTCATATTGCATGTATTATAATTCATAGATTTCACACTGTGATCTGGTTGCATATGATGATTCTGGATTATTTTACTTCTGAGTATATATATATTAGTGGTATGGGACGCTGATATATATATACGTATACTTATTATATTATCATGATGATCTAGATGGGAGCCTATGTGCTCGGAGCCTATGAGCTCGATGTGATGGGAGCCTATGTGCTCGGAGCCTATGAGCTCGATGTGATGGGAGCCTATGTGCTCGGAGCCTATGAGCTCGATGTGATGGGAGCCTATGTGCTCGGAGCCTATGAGCTCGATGTGATTGGAGCCTATGTGCTCGGAGCCTATGAGCTCGATGTGAGAGGAGACTATGTGCTCGGAGCCTATGAGCTCGATTGGAGAGGAGCCTATGTGCTCGGGGCCTTTATGGTCGATGGTATATTATATCTCCCCTACCCCATATTTATTGTATATGCATTGCATCACATATTTGTAAGTCGATGTAGTACACCCCAGTACTTGTGGGGAGGCGGAATTTTCAAAAACGATCAAGTTTAAAGAACGAACATCGACTAACCGCTTGAATCGAAGCTAAACTATAAATAACCGTACACAAAGAGTTTCTTTTCAATTGTGTTTAGGGATTATACCTAATGAAACCGGTCCTTCGTCTTTGTGTCCTCCTTTGTTCTCCTCGACCTTCTCTAGGTAGTAGACGATCCACCCGAGAGCAAAACACCAAGCTATACCTCTAACTTGAGGTAACTAATCTACTTTGATTGCTAATCAAAGAAGAAAGGATGATATAGAGTGAAGGTAATGGATGTTTAAGTCTAACTAAACCTTTGATCTCAACACATGAGGATTAAGGATTAGTCTCTTGAAGATGAGAGCTTGAGGAGAGAGAATGTGAGATAAGATCATGAGATGAGAGAGAGTGTATCATAATATATTATGAAGCATTCTTATTTTAGAATAATGAATAAAAGAAATGAATAAGCATGCTTCATAAATGAAAAGAGGTGATTCATTAACATGAGTCATTAAGCATTTATGGTGCATTAATGATCATGATGAATCACCCTCATGACATCACTAATCTTATCCAAAGCTTATGTCACCTTAACCTCCTTAGTCACATCTTCTAGAAGCTTCTCGTACAATTACGAGAACGCCCCTCCAATCCGCAAAAATACGGAAAAACTTTAGACTGTAAAAAATCCAATAACCGGATACCAGTAACTGGCTTAAACCAAAGCCGACTGGTAAAAACTGTCCGAAAGTCGTACGTGCGTAAACGCACGTATGCGTCCGAACCCTTTGTCGCAAAACCATGCAACCTCTATATCGTTTCGCCTGGAGTAGGAAACTCTCTGTGTGGGACTCTAGAGACTCGACTACTACGCTGGCAGTGGGTTTAACCACAGACCGCAAGCGGCACTAGCTGTACGTAACGGTCCCCAGGTAGTTGTCGATAAGAAGGCCGATGAGGAAACCCATCCGAACTCCTACTGAGTCTGATGTGACAATCTCCATACAGTCCGGTCCGTTCGTCCAAGACTATCGCATATCGGGCCTAGGAGGGCGGCAAGCGTCAGTCCCCTAATAGCGGTATAAGTCGTGTCGGAGGGAAGCCCATTACACCCTGAGAAACTACTGGAACCTACCAGTAAATCTCGCTTGCCCTGGCCAGGGACTTTGCGTAATGGCTCTCTGACACAGCACGATATCTACTCCCAATACCGGGAGGGACGAATCCTGTCTAACCGCCACTGCCTCCAAGTGCTCGGGACTGCACCCAACTGCTACCTGTTTGCACGACTCCTTTGAGCCGTGGTAGGGTAGCAATCTAAGAACAGTGGGACACACTCGAGGCGAAGTAGCAGTGTCAAGTCTGCGGACTACGCTGTACTCATGTCACCTGGGAACTGCTCACTGACGACTGGTATCAAACCAACCAACAGTTCCCCGTGAGTCCTGTCCGGTGTACCCGTAACCTAACGAGCACCTGCATACTATCTCCAGTACGACGTACTGACGGCTGTAGGACAGACCATCTCCCCAACTGGGATGAGAAGCGTACACACCAGTCTACTACGGAGTATCGATGCTCTGTCTCGATAATCCAACGACCAGGGACCTGAATAAGGATGTGCTTGTAGACTACCCAGCCCCCACTAGTGTGACTGCCATCACAACGCTGGTAGACAAGCAAGATCCTAAGAGCTCTATCAATACGTACACTCACATATTAAGATAGAAAAACCAAGTAGCATACTACCATGTTTAGCAAGACTGTTATATACATGTGAATATCCCAAGCTTCCATTAAGTAATATACAAGCTAGTATGATACAGTAATGGCCTTCTAGGGCATAAACACTAACAATCTCCCACTTGCACTAGGGCCATGTACTGGCATATCGCAGACCGATGATCTCGAGTAGCCTCTCGAACTGAATCTGAGGAAGGGCCTTCGTGAATGGATCAGCAATGTTCTCTTCAGTAGCAACTCTCCGAACCTCGATCTCCTGTCGATCAATGATCTCCCTGATCAGGTGATACCGCCTCAAGATGTGTCTGGATTTCTGATGGGACCTTGGTTCCTTCGCTAAAGCTATAGCTCCGTTGTTGTCGCAATACAGAGGTATTGGATCAACTATGGTAGGAACCACCTGAAGTTCTGTTAGGAACTTCTTCATCCAGACTGCTTCTTTTGCGGCATCGCAAGCAGCAATATACTCCGCTTCCATCGTCGAGTCAGCAACGGTGTCCTGCTTGGAGCTCTTCCAGCACACCGCCCCTCCATTGAGGGTAAAGACATAACCCGACATGGACTTGGAATCGTCCTTATCACTCTGGAAGCCGGAATCAGCAAAGGCCTCCAACCTGAGGTCTTTTGCGCCGTAAACCAAGAACATCTCCTTAGTCCTCCTCAGGTACTTGAGAATGTTCTTTACTGCTATCCAGTGTTTCTCCCCTGGGTCTGACTGATACCGGCTTACCACGCTCAGTGCGTAAGCAACATCTGGTCTGGTACACAACATCGCATACATTATAGAGCCTACCGCAGAAGCGTAGGGTATAATAGACATGCGTTCCCTTTCCAAATCAGTCTTGGGAGACATCTCTTTGGAGAGGGTGATTCCGTGACAAGCCGGTAGATTACCACGCTTAGAATCTTCTATACTGAATCTTTTCAGTATAGTGTCGATATACCTAGACTGCGAAAGTCCCAACATCCTCTTGGATCTATCACGATAGATCCGGATCCCCAAAATGTAAGAGGCATCACCCAGGTCTTTCATGGAGAACCTGTGTGACAAGAATCCTTTGACAGATTGTAGCATAGGAATGTCATTTCCTATCAATAGAATGTCATCCACGTACAAGACGAGGAATACGACACTTCTGGCCACAACTTTACTATATATGCATGGTTCATCTGGATTTTTGATAAAGTCATATTCTTTGACTGTCTCATCAAAACAGATGTTCCAACTCCGCGATGCCTGCTTTAGTCCATAAATAGACTTAAGCAGCTTGCATACTTTCCCGCTGCTCCCACTCTGATTGAAACCCTCTGGCTGATCCATATAAACGCTCTCTTCTAAATTCCCATTCAAAAAAGCCGTCTTTACGTCCATCTGCCAGATTTCATAATCATGGAAGACAGCAATAGCAAGAAGGACCCGAATGGATTTGAGCATAGCCACTGGAGAAAAAGTTTCGTCATAGTCCAAACCAGGTCTTTGACGAAAACCCTTTGCAACAAGTCTAGCCTTATAGGTTTCCACCTGTCCATCCACACCAATCTTTTTCTTGAAGATCCATTTGCATCCTATGGGTTTCACCCCATCTGGAGCAAAGTCCAAAGTCCATACTTTGTTGGTGTACATGGACTCCATCTCGGTCCGCATTGCATCTAGCCATCGTACCGAGTCGCCGCTCTGGATGGCCTGCCGGAAGTCAGTAGGTTCATCATCATCTATGATGCAATCCTCTCTATCCCCGTCTATGAGAAAACCGTAGTATCTCTCAGGCGGATGAGACGGCCTACTACTCCTGCGGAGGGGTGCGGGAATGTTCTGTTCTCCTTGAACCTCTGGTTCTACCAAACTTTCAGTAGCAGTTTGTGGTTCTGGAATTTCTTCCAGTTCTACTACGCTCCCACTCTTCTGATTTTCCAAAAATTCAGTTTCTAAGAAGCGGGCATGACGAGAAACAAAAACCTTTTGTTCCTCTGCGTAATAGAAATAATATCCCATAGAGTTCTTTGGATATCCCACAAACTTATACTCTACTGAGCGTGCCTCGAGTTTGTCCACATGCTGCTTTTTAACAAAAGCTGGACATCCCCATGTCTTCAGGTACTGAAGACAGGGTTTCTTCCCACTCCATATCTGATATGGTGTGGTAGGCACAGTTTTGGTTGGAACTTTGTTCAAAAGATATGCCGCCGATTCTAGCGCATAACCCCAGAAAGATCGCGGTAACTCAGCATTACTCATCATGGATCGTACCATATCCAATAGGGTTCGATTCCGTCTCTCCGATACACCGTTATGCTGTGGAGTGTATGGAGGAGTAAGCTGAGAGAGAATTCCTTTCTCTTTTAAGTAACCTAGGAACTCGGCACTTAAGTATTCTCCACCTCGATCAGATCTTAGTGTCTTAATACTTTTGCCGGTTTGGTTTTCTACTTCATTCTTATACTCTTGGAATTTCTCAAAAGCCTCGGATTTATGTTTCATCAGATAAATGAATCCGTATCTTGAGTAATCATCCGTGAAAGTAATGAAATAGGAAAAACCACCTCTCGCATGTGTAGACATTGGACCGCATACATCGCTGTGTATGAGTCCTAAGAGCTCGCTCGCTCTTACTCCTTGTCCAGTAAATGGAGTCTTTGTCATCTTTCCTTTGAGACAGGATTGACAAGTGTCATAAGATTGATATTCGAACGTGTCCAAATATCCTTCTCTATGCAACTTAGTCAACCTTCTCTCATTGATGTGACCCAGTCTACAATGCCATAAGAAAGCTTTATTTAAATCTGGAGACTTTCTTTTTAGTGTGTTCTGGACATTGAAAATTTGGAGTTGGTTTAAAACATATATGCCGTTATTTAGAGTACCGGACCCAATCAAACCATGATTAAGGTGGATGTTAACAACATCTCTTACAAACGTGAAATCATAACCTTTATTTGATAACAAGGAAACTGATATGATATTACACGTTAAGCTTGGTACAAAATAACAGTTATGTAAAACCAAAATGTGTCCACTCGTCAATCCTAGGTGATAATCCCCGACGGACGCAGCTCCCACGCTAGCTCCGTTAGCAACCCTGAGGATCATATCACCTTCCTTCAGCACTCTACGGTTTCTCAGTGCCTGCAATGAATTGCAAATATGAGATCCTGATCCGGTATCCAATACCCAGGAAGTAGAGTTGATCGACAGACAATTCTCAATTACAAACACACCTGAAGTCGAAGCCACAGCTTGCTTCGGTTCCTGGTTCTTGGCGTTCCACGCCTTGCAATCCTTCTTCCAGTGCCCTTTCCTGTGACAATGGAAGCACTCATCCTGGCCAACTATCGGTACTGCAGTCTTTTTCTTTCCCTTCCCTCTCACCTTACTAACACCTCCTCTAGGTTTGGGTGCGGCCTTCTTCTTCCTTCCTTTGGCCCTAGCCTTGGACCCGGAAGAAGATGAACCGCCAACAAACATAGCGGGTGTTTCCCTTGCCTTCTGCAAGGTGCCCTCTGCACTCCTTAACATGTTCAGGAGTTCCGCAAGTTCAACTTCTTTTCCTTGAAGATTGAAGTTGAGGATAAACTGGGCGTAGGTGGGAGGAAGGGACTGGAGAATGAGGTCTGTATAGAGCTCATTATCCAAAGTCGTCCCAAGGTCTGCGAGCTCCTCAATATAGCCGATCATCTGTAGGACATGTTCACCTACCGATGACCCGACAGCCAACCTCGCTCGAAATAATTTCTTAGAGGTCTCGTATCTTGCTATACGAGATTGCTCTCCATAAAGTTCCTTTGTATGGAGAAATATGCCATCTAAGGACATATCCTCGTGCCTCCTCTGATGTTCATTGTCCATAGAGGCAAGCACGACGCACTTGGCTCTCGTGCAATCTAAATCCCAGGTTTTGCGGATTTCCTTATCCGCATTGCTGGATTTGGGACCAGGGACAGCAGGTGCCGTAGCGGTGAGGACGTACCCCAGTTTGTCATAGGTCAAGGCCATTTTGACATTCCGCAGCCAATCTTTATAGTTTGGCCCCGTCAGTATATTCTTTTCTAAAAGTAACTTAAGTCCAGTCATTTTCAGGGTCGCTGCAATTAGGAGAGAGAGAAGAAAACACTTTAGCATGATGCTCTTACAAGTTTAGAGTGGTTTTTAGTTTATCTAAACTGGATGGCTCCCACTGTTTCTCGAATCCTTCCTCAAACCATAAAAGAAGAATTAGCCAGGACTATTCTCACCGTACAATACTTGCTTAACCGTTCAGCCAGGCCAGTGTCGATACTTCGAGGGAGGTTTTCCAACGCTTTCGCGAAGTTCCTTAATTAAATAACCTCTTTTCTCTGGGGGCGTAACCCCGCTGACACCTTTCTGGACACCTACTAGGTTTATAGCATTGATCGTTAAGTGACGAATATCCTGATAAGTAGCATATACTCACAGTAGGATCGGGATCCAAATATCATCGTATGATAATGTTGAAGGAATCCTACCAACATTCATCAAACTCCAAATGGTATGCATCTCTTTGCAAATTTCAGTTTCTTTAGAAATTCCCGATATAAGTTTTTGCCCCATGCTCTTATGACCTTGACGAAAGCCAACAAATCATAAGTCACATGTCAAGTTCTGCCCATCATTATCTTGTTAATTTGAACCCACCCGTATATACCCTTGACGAAAGTCAACAAGGTAATGCGACTGTCCCAAACCAACACATCTATCTATGTAACAAATGAATACCCCAGCAGCTACTAAACACTATGTCTTGACGAAAGCCAACAAACATAGCTTGAATACTACTGACTATCCATAAGAAATGACGGAGGGCTACGACTGGTTTTGGCGAAACCGTGAACGTAGTGAACTTGATATAACCGAAGGAACCTGATAGCTTTTAAAAGGAGTGGTTAAAGCTCCGCATTTAAAAATATCTGTTTTAAAAATAACCGAGTGGTTTCTTTTAAATTGTTCCAACGATTTAAACTTTGGTTTGTTTTCTTTGCATTACAGATAATGCGTCCCATCATTAACCTATCATTGCAGAAAACAACGAAAATACAACGTCCTCTTATGCCATCCGCATTCGCCACTGGGTCCCGTCATCACCCGTTAGGTTACTTAACTAACGACAGAGCGGGGGCTGGGCTAGCGCGGGTGTAAAACATAAGTGACGTCTAAATAGCTACAATAAATATAGATATTTTACATTCGTCTGACGCAATGATATTCATTCCAGAACACAGATAAACAATATTGGATTTGCAAGTAATCTGTATTTCTTTTGAGCCTGCAAGAAAAGACAGATTACACAGTTGTGATGAATAGCCGTTACCCCACCCTCGACCCCTACGGGTACGGAAAACTACCCGCCCGGCAGTTTGTGTACC
Source organism: Agapanthus africanus (assembly GCA_030015575.1). Taxonomy (NCBI): domain Eukaryota; kingdom Viridiplantae; phylum Streptophyta; class Magnoliopsida; order Asparagales; family Amaryllidaceae; genus Agapanthus; species Agapanthus africanus. The sequence continues at coordinate 451,741,766 of CM057342.1, read as the reverse complement.
CCACCTTGGGTCAGTCCTAGGAGCAAAAACAGTAAAATGAAATAATACAACGGTGGCTACAACCGCAACCTGGAAGTGCCCCGCAAAAATAATATTACAACAATTTACATTTACAACAAATGAATTTAAACAATAACCCATTGCAAACCCCGGCTATACACCACAACAGTCCAATACAGTTTATATGCACAAACAGATATAACCATTACAGAAATGTGCAACCCCCTGCCAACCGACATACTAGCAGTTAGGGGAGGTTTACGAACACATTAAACAATCACAGATATAATCCAATATGCAAATACTGTACAATTTCGATCGATTAAACAACATCAATATTGCTCTAAAATCTGCTCTGTTAAACAGTAACCTGAGCAAATATTAAATATTCCAGAGAACCCCAAATACTACAGAGGACCCACACACCAAATACGAGTCCATGACTCGGCAACTCGGCCGTGGAACCGCGGCGGATCGGTGGGATCCGCCGCCCTTCCGCGGCGCTTTAGCCGAGTCATGGGCTCGAATTTTTTGTGTGTTCTTCTGGACTGTTTACAAGCTCTCTGCACTTACCTGAAAAATTTTATGACTTCATTTTAAGTTCGACAGAAACTGAACAGATTTAGGGTTTTCCGGCTTCGTTTTTCCGTTCGAAATTCGTACAAATTTGCAATTAAGTTATTTAGTGTTTAGCGAGGCTCTGATACCACTGTAAGTCGATGTAGTACACCCCAGTACTTGTGGGGAGGCGGAATTTTCAAAAACGATCAAGTTTAAAGAACGAACATCGACTAACCGCTTGAATCGAAGCTAAACTATAAATAACCGTACACAAAGAGTTTCTTTTCAATTGTGTTTAGGGATTATACCTAATGAAACCGGTCCTTCGTCTTTGTGTCCTCCTTTGTTCTCCTCGACCTTCTCTAGGTAGTAGACGATCCACCCGAGAGCAAAACACCAAGCTATACCTCTAACTTGAGGTAACTAATCTACTTTGATTGCTAATCAAAGAAGAAAGGATGATATAGAGTGAAGGTAATGGATGTTTAAGTTTAACTAAACCTTTGATCTCAACACATGAGGATTAAGGATTAGTCTCTTGAAGATGAGAGCTTGAGGAGAGAGAATGTGAGATAAGATCATGAGATGAGAGAGAGTGTATCATAATATATTATGAAGCATTCTTATTTTAGAATAATGAATAAAAGAAATGAATAAGCATGCTTCATAAATGAAAAGAGGTGATTCATTAACATGAGTCATTAAGCATTTATGGTGCATTAATGATCATGATGAATCACCCTCATGACATCACTAATCTTATCCAAAGCTTATGTCACCTTAACCTCCTTAGTCACATCTTCTAGAAGCTTCTCGTACAATTACGAGAACGCCCCTCCAATCCGCAAAAATACGGAAAAACTTTAGACTGTAAAAAATCCAATAACCGGATACCAGTAACTGGCTTAAACCAAAGCCGACTGGTAAAAACTGTCCGAAAGTCGTACGTGCGTAAACGCACGTATGCGTCCGAACCCTTTGTCGCAAAACCATGCAACCTCTATATCGTTTCGCCTGGAGTAGGAAACTCTCTGTGTGGGACTCTAGAGACTCGACTACTACGCTGGCAGTGGGTTTAACCACAGACCGCAAGCGGCACTAGCTGTACGTAACGGTCCCCAGGTAGTTGTCGATAAGAAGGCCGATGAGGAAACCCATCCGAACTCCTACTGAGTCTGATGTGACAATCTCCATACAGTCCGGTCCGTTCGTCCAAGACTATCGCATATCGGGCCTAGGGGGGCGGCAAGCGTCAGTCCCCTAATAGCGGTATAAGTCGTGTCGGAGGGAAGCCCATTACACCCTGAGAAACTACTGGAACCTACCAGTAAATCTCGCTTGCCCTGGCCAGGGACTTTGCGTAATGGCTCTCTGACACAGCACGATATCTACTCCCAATACCGGGAGGGACGAATCCTGTCTAACCGCCACTGCCTCCAAGTGCTCGGGACTGCACCCAACTGCTACCTGTTTGCACGACTCCTTTGAGCCGTGGTAGGGTAGCAATCTAAGAACAGTGGGACACACTCGAGGCGAAGTAGCAGTGTCAAGTCTGCGGACTACGCTGTACTCATGTCACCTGGGAACTGCTCACTGACGACTGGTATCAAACCAACCAACAGTTCCCCGTGAGTCCTGTCCGGTGTACCCGTAACCTAACGAGCACCTGCATACTATCTCCAGTACGACGTACTGACGGCTGTGGGACAGACCATCTTCCCAACTGGGATGAGAAGCGTACACACCAGTCTACTATGGAGTATCGATGCTCTGTCTCGATAATCCAACGACCAGGGACCTGAATAAGGATGTGCTTGTAGACTACCCAGCCCCCACTAGTGTGACTGCCATCACAACGCTGGTAGACAAGCAAGATCCTAAGAGCTCTATCAATACGTACACTCACATATTAAGATAGAAAAACCAAGTAGCATACTACCATGTTTAGCAAGACTGTTATATACATGTGAATATCCCAAGCTTCCATTAAGTAATATACAAGCTAGTATGATACAGTAATGGCCTTCTAGGGCATAAACACTAACAATATTGATAGAGTACCTTTATGAATGCTGCATACATGTCGGATGCATGATATATGGGTTTCAATTGATATTGAGATATATAGTTTGTGCCAATGCTCGACGTTGATTTCTGGATGATTTAATTCATTGATACCTCATTATATTCACTTCATGCAGACATACCCTATACTGATGACATACTATTACCTGAGTACCTGGCACTACATACATATTTAGATGTTACCTTGCCACCTTATCATACATCAGATGTACGCTTGTGGTTATATTACTGATTGTTGACTTAGGTTTATGTCTTGCATTCGATTTATCCTTGTAGATATTTCTATTCACGAGTTGGCAACTCACCCCCGTTGTGCCACAGTTCTTGCAGGTTCTGCCGTACAGGTTTCATTGCGGCATTTCTGGCACACTACCTTCTTGCGAGTGATTTGCTTTGGTAGGTGGATTCTTTCGCATCAAGAACCACCATTGTATTTATTTATTTCATTGTATCTAGAATTTCCATCAACCAAAACTTGTATATTGTTTCAGACCTAAACTTTAGTGATGTATTATTCGACCTTAGAGTCGCGCTTAGTAGTATTGTGGTTTTCTTGTTGCTTTTGAGTTTCTTTTGGATTTGATCCTCGCCACTTGGCGTTGTATATTATTGTTGCATGTGTGGTTGTGACCGTCGATTGACGAAGAGCTAGCTCCCGCTTGGGGATGCCTTTATCATTGCATATATATTGTTATCCTTATTGTACCCCATTCGGGGCCAGTTTTACAAAAGAAACTCTGCCGAAATTTTTAGAAAAGACTGTACTGTTTTTAAAATGCATATTCGGCTTAGTTATTTAAAAACCTTGATTTCAAACATGTTTTCTTCACTTCTTTAAACCAGTTCTTTACTCATTCTTAAAAATGGTTTTAGATTTCTGGGCTTTTGGCTTACTTGGATCAGATGGAGTCCTATAGACTTCATATGGTTCAAGGGCCAGTCACGTGCTCTTTCGGGTCGTGACAAAGTTGGTATCAGAGCGCTAGGTTGACCTTGGTTCGAGTCTAAGTTTGACCATGTGGAGCCTAGGGAGTTATTTATACGGAACTTAGGCTTGACCTTAAGGAACTTAGACTTGGTCGAGGGGGTATTAGACCCGAACTTTCGTCGTATTAGGATGACCCTTGGTTGATGGAATAGGTGACTAAAGTAGAGTGACGTACCGTTGGTATGTTCCGCGGCATACTTACGACACGCCACTCCGCTTAAGGAACCTTAGGATGTACATATTTTCGAGATCAGTGATTCTCTTCGTATCCATGATTATATATCCATTTGAGATCCTCGATTCTATTAGTTTCATGATCATACCTTCATTGATGCTGTTCCTTCCTATGATCATGTATCCACTCTGGATCCGTTGTTTCCTTTCTTGCCATTGAAGTGTTCTCTTCGTTACTCGATTGAGGTTCATGTCGTCATGTTTGAGCGCAGTTTGGGCTGCTGCTAGGGTTTCGGCCGGTGTGAGCTCGTTTGGTACGAGGGCCGACCATTGTGTTTCTGGTGACATGGGAACGTCTCGAGTTAGTATTGGTGATTGTGACCTCTAGTGGAGGCGAGTGCTTGGTTTTGCACCGGATGATCGGGCCATTGTTAGAGCTGCCAGTTGAGAGAGGACTGTTGATGTACAGCATACCTCAGAGATTGTGATGTCGCCTATCGTGCAGACAGATGGACCAGCTGTTGCTGAGTTTGACAGGATGTCGCTTCCGAAGCTTACGAGCTGAGATTGCCGTAGCTTTCAGGCAGATATGAGACAGATGATAGCTAGTCTACCCGATTGAGAGACGAAGGTGATTCGTCCGATTTTGCGCCAGAGCGTGCCCAGTGAGTTGAAGATTTCCAGTGTGGGGAGTCTTACTCAGATCTAGGGAAGACCGATTCAGAGATGACCGCCACTGTGTCGCTTTTCCTGGAGGATTGAGGCGCTGTTCGGCGTACAGGCGAATGAGCCAGTTGCTGCTGCAAATGAGGAGATATCGCCAGATGGTTGGAGCTATTGCAGCATGAGCATGTTCTTGGAGACGTGATAGTGAGTCGCTAGTCACCTGAGGATAAATGACTAGGACATGTGGTTCGTTCGGTTACCGATGCGAGGTCATCAGGTGGATTGATTCCAGCTAGAGACGACTTCACGCAGGTTCGTTGAGAGTCGATAGAGACGATCGAATGTCAGGAGCCCATTTTCCAAGTTTAAAGTATACGGAAGGACATGCAGGTGATTCTATGGACCCTCTAGAAGAATGAGACCCTAACTCGACTTAATGACCGTGTGAAAGCCTTTGAACCTTCGGGTTTGCGGCGGTTCCTCGGCGCTATTAGTGAGGCTTGGGTTGCCCTTCTACGGCTGGACCACCGACGCTGTGGCATGTACTCGATACTACTAAACTGTACCCGAGATGTGAGCTCTTGGGGGATTATGAGGATCTGACGAGCCGATCGGATGGTTCGACATCTTTCGGATATCATGATGGGACACTGCTTGGGAGACTCCAGATGCGAGCGTAGCCGTCGGAGCGCAGTTCGTGTAGCCACGATGAGTTAAGTCCGAATCAGTCGACATTTGAGCAGAGTGAAGAAAAGAGTTCGTATGAGATTTCGACGAGATGACGTCCCACTCCGCTGACATCAGAGATGTGATACGCACCCGAAGGCGTGGTATATGGATGTATCTTCCAGAAAGAAGCGCGATAAGTATGCAGCCGTTCCGGATTAAGCTTTAGCTTCAGCATTGGATGACGACCTCCGGGCAATTCGGCAGGATTGAGATTTGAGAAAGGAACCTCGACAGGACCCTTCTGGAAAACGATACGAAAGGACCTAGACCCAGGAGTGGTCGTATTGCGCACACCCAGCAGGACGGAGTTCGGCGTGGTCGACGAGCTAGTTGACCAAGTTCGAATAAAGGAACTTACCCAGATATGTTGCGAATTGATTAAGGACGGACGAGTAATGAGTATTCCTCCGATGGTTGGGACGTGTTCCCGAGGACCTGTTCGGCCTGACATCTGCTACAGAATGATGAAGCTACAGAATACGCGATTTCGAGTCCGTGTGAGAGACTTCAGATTTACCGTGGCCGAGAACAGTGCAGTGCGTAATAGCTTGGCGTGACGTCATAGTGGACGACGATACAGACAAGCGGAACAAGAGGTTCGTGCGAGACACTGACGAGCTGTCATTACTTCCCGTCGAGACTAAAGACCAGATATGCTTACAGAGACGTTGGGATATGACCAATTTCCGAGAAATGTTGTGCTGAGGATACAGATGTCTATCAAGCGAGAAGAGGTAGCACAAGAGAGCCAGCCTCTGTACAGATCGGCATAGGCATGTTTGGAAGAGACCTTGAACAGGATTCCTTCCAGGACGTTGCTGCAATGATGTTTGCACCCAGGATCAATGTGTGACGTGCTTTCAGAAAGCCAGAGGCTGACGCCAGTGATATGCTGCCTTACGAGTAGTCGTGAGGTTTGACCGAGAGGTGACCAGAGAAGTGCCAGAACGGAATCGTCCCCGTTAGCACACCTGACAGGGCCGGTGAGCCGATTGACTGCGAGAGAGGTAATCCGCAGAGAAGATAAGGACCCAGAGTCCGAGGACGCCAGGTTGTGAGCAAGAGGTAAGTAGATATCCTGCGCTGCTAGCAGTGGATGCACCGACTCCTTCTCGACCTCGAAGGAGGAACTACCGACGACGGTATTTATGATTTGTGATTTTGTGATTCGATGATCACGTATCCGTCATTTTGGATTTCGGTATTTTGGGCGTTCTGTTTGCATGATTTAGTTTTGATGACTGAGTTTCATGATATTGGTTTCATGCACCCACTGGATATTTATATATTTTGCGCTGAGTTATTACATTTGAGATATTGATTGAGATTTCATGCCTACTGTGTTCAGTGATTTGATTTATACTTCCAGCATAGTTTTCATGCACCTTTAGTGTTTCGGTACGCGATCCTGGTGCACACCAGATGCACTGAATCGGGATTCTTCGTGCATGTCTCATGCACCTGATTTTTTCTGTCAGGCACACACGTTGCCTACGACAGATGTTTCGTGCACACCCGTTGCACCTAGATGTTGTTTTGTACACCTGTTTGACACATATATGGATTTTGACTCCTTGCGCACCAGACGCATAGGATATTCTTATGTATGCATTTTGGGGATTGATTTCTAGTAGAGCAGTACATTTTATGATATTCTCTATGTATTGATGTTTTCGGAACCCCGACAATTGGATTATTACTGAAATTGTTTTAGTATTGGGGGTTTAAATTTAAATTCGGGGACCGAATTTCTTTAAGGGGGGTAGATTGTAACATCTTCAAAAATATAAAATATTAATTTTGGGAATTTTTATAATTTAATATTATTTTATTGATTATTTTAATATTAAATTTATAATTAAATGCAAATAAATAGGAAAAATGTTAGAAAAATTATGAAAAATTATGGAAAATTCTAAAATAGGGTAAATTAATGAATTATGACATTTTTTAAGTTTTTGTGATTAGTTTGACACTAATTTAGTGCTAATCGCGATTAAAATCGCTAATCGGTTTTTTGGCAAATTTGTGCAAAACATGCACATATCACTTCTTTTCTACACTTGTGCTTTTTCTAGCCATGGTTTTCATTTGGGTTTACTATTCTTGTGAGAAGGTTTGGATTTAAAAGAAAAAGAAAAAGATGAAGTGATGAGGGTAGGTGAGAGAGAGAGGTGGACCATTGACTTAAACCCTTAGCCATTCTCCTTCATTCTCATTTCTCTTCCTCTCTCACTCTCCCTTGCTGCTGCTGCTGCCCTAGCCCCTTTCCCTCCCCTCTTCAACTCCTCACTTCATCTCAAAAACATACCCAAAACCCCAAACTCCTTTCATTAAAATTGTGCAAAATCCCTAGATCTACACATGGAGCTAAAGAAGCAAGGATTTGGCCACTAGGGGCAACTCAAGAAAATTCTTGAGTTGCTAATGGAGGTAATTTCTGAACCATTAGCTTAATTATAGCCTTTCCTATAACCCCATGTTAAGGTTTAATCGATATTGTGTGATATTATGGACTTGGTGAAAACCTAGTTAGGGTTTGAGGGAGATTGGTGTGTATTATGAAATTGAGATCAGTATAAGTTTTACCAACACCCTAGTGTTTGAATTGGAACCCAAAACCTGAAGCTAAAACCAGAATACGGATTTTAGAAAACCAATATCGGGGAAAAACTGGAATCTGTCACTGTTATTTGGAATCTGCTAACACCCCGAGACCCCTAAAATAATATTGAGTGGACAGTAAGATGTGCAGGCACCAGAGAGGCAACACCCAAAACCCTAGCTCCCCACTCCACCTTGAGGCCGCCAAAATCTCCTTTCTGGCCGCAATTTGCGGCCAGACCAGTGAGGAAATTCCTCGTTTTGCGTGCATGCCCCCAATTCCTCAATTCTTGGCCCTGGGTACTTCTAGTTTTGACAGATTCTTTCTAGGGTAAAATCTGGGACATATATCCTAAGTTGCTATTTTGGATTCGTGTTTCCGTATTCCGTATTTTTGATTCTGAAATGGTGGAATGTGTTTTGCCTCGACTATTTGTCGTTTATACGACGATATAGAGGATTTATTGATGGTTTTGAAAGCGTGCCATAGGTTCTCACCTATAAGCCCCCTTATCGTATCGTTTTGGATTTCATGCGCCGTTTTAGCTTGGATTTGGTTTTAATGCGCATATACGATATGTTGATGTGTAGGTACCTATGAGGACTTCGGAACGACAAGCAAATGCATGGTGATGTCCGCAAATGATGATGCAAGGTGAGTAGATTATATCTACAGGGGGAAGTCGGGTGGATGGCGTATAGCACCCCCGCAGTCCGTAGATAGATTACTTGTAGTTTATTTTGATAGTTAGGTGTATTTGGATAGTGTAGGGTTAGAAGTGACTAGTATAGCTCATAGTCGCGAACCCTAGGGTAGAATTACACCTACACACACACACCCTTGCTTATTACTTGTACTTGCACGGTATTTGATGATATGGGATGACTTTGGAGATGAGTCGATGATGTGGGCTTGGTGCCACGAGATCGGTGATTTGATATGATTCATGTGGGATATGACTTGTGATTCTTCTTGCGGGCTTGGGATATGTGTTTACCCCCGCATGCATACCTTATTGATGGTATCGATTTGTACTAGACATAGAGTAGTACCCCAGTTTATATGATCTGATGATGGTGATACCTGTTATGTGATGAGATAGTGAGATGTTGACCCGTACCCAGCTATTGGGATGCCGTACGATGATTTACCGTACGAGCCGATATTGATGATAGATCCGCGCTCATGACTTGAGGATGTCATATGATATACTGTATCGTACGCGATACTATTGAGGCGGGATCACCGACTATTATATCTATATATTTATCGACTCAGATTTAGGTGGTTTCCACACCTACCCCTCCTGATTGACCTGATACTTAGATCTGTAGTCTTCTTAGTAGATGTTGACTAGACCCGAGTCATACTTATTTCAATGGCAAGCCGCGTTACTATTAATTTACTATTCACTCTACGGCTCGCTTTGCATTGCACGCTTATATGTTATTGATTCATATTCCTTGTGTATATGCCTTTACAAAGTTCCATGCTCATATTAGTGTTTCATATTGCATGTATTATAATTCATGGATTTCACACTGTGATCTGGTTGCATATGATGATTCTGGATTATTTTACTTCTGAGTATATATATATTAGTGGTATGGGACGCTGATATATATATACGTATACTTATTATATTATCATGATGATCTAGATGGGAGCCTATGTGCTCGGAGCCTATGAGCTCGATGTGATGGGAGCCTATGTGCTCGGAGCCTATGAGCTCGATGTGATGGGAGCCTATGTGCTCGGAGCCTATGAGCTCGATTGGAGAGGAGCCTATGTGCTCGGGGCCTTTATGGTCGATGGTATATTATATCTCCCCTACCCCATATTTATTGTATATGCATTGCATCACATATTGATAGAGTACCTTTATGAATGCTGCATACATGTCGGATGCATGATATATGGGTTTCAATTGATATTGAGATATATAGTTTGTGCCAATGCTCGACGTTGATTTCTGGATGATTTAATTCATTGATACCTCATTATATTCACTTCATGCAGACATACCCTATACTGATGACATACTATTACCTGAGTACCTGGCACTACATACATATTTAGATGTTACCTTGCCACCTTATCATACATCAGATGTACGCTTGTGGTTATATTACTGATTGTTGACTTAGGTTTATGTCTTGCATTCGATTTATCCTTGTAGATATTTCTATTCACGAGTTGGCAACTCACCCCCGTTGTGCCACAGTTCTTGCAGGTTCTGCCGTACAGGTTTCATTGCGGCATTTCTGGCACACTACCTTCTTGCGGGTGATTTGCTTTGGTAGGTGGATTCTTTCGCATCAAGAACCACCATTGTATTTATTTATTTCATTGTATCTAGAATTTCCATCAACCAAAACTTGTATATTGTTTCAGACCTAGACTTTAGTGATGTATTATTCGACCTTAGAGTCGCGCTTAGTAGTATTGTGGTTTTCTTGTTGCTTTTGAGTTTCTTTTGGATTTGATCCTCGCCACTTGGCGTTGTATATTATTGTTGCATGTGTGGTTGTGACCGTCGATTGACGAAGAGCTAGCTCCCGCTTGGGGATGCCTTTATCATTGCATATATATTGTTATCCTTATTGTACCCCATTCGGGGCCAGTTTTACAAAAGAAACTCTGCCGAAATTTTTAGAAAAGACTGTACTGTTTTTAAAATGCATATTCGGCTTAGTTATTTAAAAACCTTGATTTCAAACATGTTTTCTTCACTTCTTTAAACCAGTTCTTTACTCATTCTTAAAAATGGTTTTAGATTTCTGGGCTTTTGGCTTACTTGGATCAGATGGAGTCCTATAGACTTCATATGGTTCAAGGGCCAGTCACGTGCTCTTTCGGGTCGTGACACTACCCTAATCCAATCTGCATCATATGCATAAACAGATAAATACTAGTTAGCTACCGCACACCACGTCTTGACGCAGGCCAACAAACGTAGCACGAATACTAAATAATATCTATCTGAAACGACGGAGGGCTACGCAGGTTTTTCAGAAAACCCCGAGCGTAATGAACTTGATATCGTTGTAGAATCATGTGAAGTTTTGAAAAGGAGTGTTTTTGAGGCTTTTCTTAGTTTCGCTAAAGGGGTCACTCCCGGTGAAGGGATCGTCGGCCCTTTCCTCATCGAATAAGGTGCAGGATATATCATATATACCGCTGTGCAAAGCAAAACTCTAAAAGCAATCAAAAGACAAACCGCGTTTTGTTGCATCTGCCAGTTTCGCTAAAGAGGTCACTCCCGGTGAAGGGATCGTCGGCTCTTTCCCCATCGAATAAGGTGCAGGATATATCATATATATCGCTGTGCAAAGCAAAACTGTAGCTACCCCTTTTATGAAGTTTTGATTCTACAACATCTTTAGGTTTCTTTTCCTTTTATTAATCTTATTAATAAAAATCCCATCAGCTTATGCTTCCTAAGCATCACAGAAGAAACGAAAGCAGTAATATTTATATATCAGCATATATATATATAGTATAAGCATTCGTCTCAGGCAGTAATATGATCTCATCACAGAACATTGCAGCAGAAGAACATATATGAAATATTGGATATACTAGGACGTCCGTGTTTTCAATACCAGCCTGTATAAAACACGGATTCCACGGTCGCGACGAATAGCCAAACCCACATCCCAAGACCCCTACGAGAGCGGCAAGTAACACTGCCAATTCTAGGGTTAGAAGACCCGGTCTCGACTCCTCGAGATGGCCTTCCACTGGACCCTAGAACCCGGTTACTTGTGCTCCCCTCCTTGGGTCTACCTAATGCGGAAAAGTAAATAATATACACTGGTGACATCAACCGCAACCTGGAAGTGCCCCAAATAAAAGAATATTACATTACAAATGAATTTTACATGAATGAAAATAAAAACCCTCATCTCACATAAAACCCCCGGCTATTCAGAACGCGACGATCCAATATAACATATCACAGCAACACATAATATCTCATATTATCAACATAAGTAAATATGCGCATCCCAATTGTCGTTGACATATAGCAACGAAACCGGCGATATCACATATTACACTTACGGTCACAGAAAAGAAAGTGTAAAACTACAATATTTGGAATCCACAATCACTTTAGACATCATAAATCCGAAATATCACATACTTCGCATTTCATGCCTAACTCTATGAATTCCACATATTGTATCACATTCCAGATAAATAGACAGTATTAAACTTTCTGAACAGATAATCAAACACCCAAAATTTCCTAAACTGCTCAACACTTGAGCGGAGTTCAAATAATCCCAGAATATGTCACAGTACCGGTGATCCAGCCGTAGAAGGGTCAAGCCAACGCCTCACATGTGGCACGCCGTACTGCCCCAAACCCGAAGGTTCAAAAGGCAGTTCAAGACGGTCACATAATTGAGTTAAGGCTTGTTGTCTTCTAGAGGGTCCACCGCTTAACTTGTACAATTTTTCCGAAAGATTTAAACCCGAAAAAGATTTCAACATTTGAAAGTTTGCCGTACCGGGAAACAGTGAGTTAATGATATCCGTTCAAATAGTTTAACAGTTTCTAAATATCCGGAAAGAAATACGAACTTAAATATTCCGATCGAATCTACTATTACCAAATAAACCCCAGATTTAAACAATACTGGAATCACTGCTAAAAATATCCAGAAGCATCAACAAGTACCTACGGACATTTCCATAAAATCCACGTGTCACAAATCCACTGTTCCGCCGCGGAACCGCCGCGCAAGGCATGCTTGCGCCGCGGTTCCGCCGCCGTTTAGTCGAATTGGGGGCTCGGGTTTTATGGTAATTCTTAGAATTCCCTGCTGATTTTTTTACATATTTTTAATTCAGAAAAATCCCAAAATTTAAAAAATTTCCAGAGAGGGGTCTTTTTGCGTCGTTTCGGGTTCGATCGGAGTTTTAACTTCGTAAACACATCGCCTAATGCTCTAGCTAGGCTCTGATACCACTGTAGGGTTCCTAGGCATTCTTGTGAAGGTTCAAAAGGCATCAAACATGCCCGGATAAAAATTTAGACGTGCCGAACAACCCAAAGCCGGGATCTTTGCTAGATTATTAGGGTTTAACATGCAAGATGATAACTTTTATCTAAGTGTGAGGGATTACAACCTTTGTAGTCCGCTCCTTCGCTTCACAAGCTCCGAGTAGAAGTCCCTTTGCCGCGATCCACGATCTCCCGGACTCATGAGAGGCTCCACGACTCGAACGATCCATGCTAGCTCGAAGTATTCCAAATCTCCGATGATCTACCTTGAAGTTGCAAAGACTCAAGCTTTCTCACTCTAAAGAGATGAACACACTAATCTCATGGGCTAGATGAGATGAGGATGAGAGAGTAGTATTTTTGCTTTCTTTTTAAATCATTTTCTCATATTATTTCATCACATAAAGAAAAACTAGCAAGCTTTCTTGAAGAAGGAAGAAGATGATCATGAAAAGATAATGATATCTTTTTTTTTTGTGATGAATAGAATATAAACTATATGATTGAATTGTAAACCATGGTCAAGGATGAGTGGTCAAGATTTTGTAGAGAAATAACTAGAGTTAGGGTTTGGTTGAGTTAAAGAATGTGTCATCCATAAAGATCTTAAGAATGACAAAAGAAAAAGCTTCTAGAAGGTGCATGAAGCTACTAACCCTAATCAAACCCTAATCTCAATTAATCATCCTTAAACATGTTTAACAATTAATCATATCATGTCACAATAATATATATCACATATATATTATATATTTGCAACAAAAGAAAATAATACAATTAACATATATCGCATATATATCAATGTATCATCCACTGAGAAAATGAAATAATAAAGCGAGCCAATATTAGATAATGTAATACAATATATCATATATATTATTATACATTAAATCATCGAATCAACACTTGATCTGACGATCCGGCTATATCGAATATTACCGACTAATATATCATGTACCGATTCATCGAATCAACACTTGATCCGATGACCCGGTTCATATCTAAATATCGCGAGAATATAATACGGTATCCCATATCGCATTATTCTCGGTCCTGCACATATCACATATGTGCCTCTACTCCGTTTTGCCTGAGCCAAGAAACCTCTGTGTAGGACTCTAAAGAATCGTCAATACGCCGGTAGCAGGTGATGATCATATCAAACACCCACAAGCTGCAAGCGGTCAGCTAAACGTAACAGCCACCCAGGTATTGAGCGATCAGAAGATCAACAAGCTAGCCTGTGCGTTCTCCTGTGAATCCAACCAGTAACACTCCCGTACAGTCCGGTCTGTTCGTCTGATATGTCGCATATCAAGTCTAGGGGTGGTATACGTCAGACCCCAGTAACCGATAAGTCGTGTCGATGTGTGGCTCATAACGGGTCGAGAAACTACTAGTAACACTTACCAGTAAATCTCTATATCAGCCCTGGCCAGGGACTTCCAGTTATAGCCAATTGAACACAGCACAACATCAACTCCCTATACCGGGAGAGACGAATCCCCTCCTATCGCTCATTGCCTCCATGTGATTCGGGACTGTACCCAAAAGCCACCGTTTTGCACGCCCTCTTGGACGTGGTAAGGTGGAAATCAAAGCACAGTGTGAATCACACAAGACTCTATGACGATCTCGGGTCTACAGACTACCCTGTACCAGTGTCACCGGAGAACTGCCATCTGACGTGTGGTATATCACCATCTGGGAGTTCTCGGCGAGTCCGTCCAGTGTACCCAGTCTCCACTGAGCACCCGTACACCATCTCTGATGTCTAAACACTGATGGATATGGGATCATCCATCGCCCATCATATGGGTCAAGATGCGTATACGCTAGTCTACTCTGGTGTATCGATGTCCTGTCTCGATATACCCTCGACTAGGAATAGTTATAGGATGTACTCATCGACTACCGCGGCCCCACTAGTATGATCTCATCATAGTCCCAGTAGTCGAGTACAGATCCTAAGGGCTTTATCAACATGTGAGAGTAAAACAGTAAACCAATACAAGTTAACATGTTAAGATAAAGTGAAACCAAATAGCATACTATCATGACGAGCAAGAAAGTCATCTCTATATATAACCAAGCATCCATTATAATATACATGATATGTACAACAATGGTCTCTAGGGCATATACATAACTAACACAATGGTCGCTGCCAGAGAGAGAGAAAAGAAACACTCAGCGTGCACTCTAACCAAGATCAGAATGGTTACCAATTTATCTAATCTGGAAACCTCCCACTGTAACGTCAAATTCTTCTCCAAACCTGAAAGAAGAATCAGTCGGGGTCACCCGAGGAGTAAACTAACTCATCAGTGGGAATCGGGATCCGACTATCATCGCATGATAACTTGACGGAATCCACTCAAGTCACCACACTCCAGAAGGTATGCGCATGCCTGGCAAGTTTCAGTTCTTTTGAAACTCCCGATGTGATTTTTACCCCTAGGACCCAAGTGACCTTGACGAATAATCAACAAATCAAAAGGTCCTAGTCAAGTTCAACCCGTCATTATCTTGATTGCGTTAAACCCACCTGCACGACCCTTGACGAATAATCAACAAAGTCATACGACTGTCCTAACCAATCCACATATCCATACGACAGAAAGCATTACAGAGCTACCGCACACTACGCCTTGGCGAATAGCAACGACAAACGTAGCGCGAATACTAAGCAATACTAATCTGAAATGACGGAGGGCTACGACTGGTTTTTGGCGAAAAACCTTTAACGTAATGAACTTGATATCGTTGAAGGAACGGATAGCTTTTTAGAAAATATAGTGACGAAAACCTTTACTAAAGAGGTCACTCCCGGTGAAGGGATCTCGGCTCTTTCCCCGTAGAATGGGGTGCAGGATATTCCAAATGAATACCACGGTGCAAAGCAAAAGTAATAGGCTATAGTGAAGTTAATACCCTGACGCAAACTTCTGTCCAAGGGGTCACTCCCGGTGAAGGGATCTCGGCCCTTGCCTCGTCGACTGAGGAGCAGGATATTCCAAATGAATACCACGATGCAAAACAAAA
Source organism: Agapanthus africanus (assembly GCA_030015575.1). Lineage (NCBI taxonomy): Eukaryota > Viridiplantae > Streptophyta > Magnoliopsida > Asparagales > Amaryllidaceae > Agapanthus > Agapanthus africanus. The sequence goes on along the minus strand of CM057342.1, from coordinate 451,725,899 downwards.
GTGAACGTCCTTGCAATAACAGCTTTTTGAAAAGTGTTCCAACAACATCAGAATAGGTTTGTTTAGCTTGCATTGATCCGAATCAACGCAGTCCCATCAATGGATCACACCACAAAGAACGAAAATATACTGATGTACGTATATGCCATCCGCATTCGCCACTGGGTCCCGTCATTACCCGTTAGGTTAGCTAACTAACGACAGAGCGGGGACTGGACTAGCGCGGATGCAAAACATATACAACATCTACTAATATATATACCAATATATAGTATTTCGCTCAAGGCGTGATAAAATGCAACATCACAGAAATGTACAGCATCACAGAACAATACAGATATCTGGGATCCCCGGGTTTCACAGAGCCACTACTGAAACCCGACGTTCCCCTGGTCGAGTGGATAGCCTGTGCAATGAAATCCTAGACCCCTACGGGCGCGGCAAGTTACCCGCCAAAACCTGAAGCGAGGCAGCCCCCTTCAGCGCCGTGAATGGACCACCCAGCACTTCACGGAATCCGGTAACTTGGGCACCCCTCCTGGGTCAACCTGTACCCCCTACGAGTGCGGCAAATAGCCCGCCAATTCTAGAGCGAAGCCCCCTCCGTCCCAATGCCATGAGATGCGGGCTTGTTGCCCTCCAGAACCCGGCTATCCGTGCACCCCACCGCGGGGCAATCCTAGTACAGAAAGTAAAATATACATACAACGGGTATATCGACTGCAACCAGGTCGTGCCCTAAAAGAATAATACAAACAGGCAGTGACGGCAGTCCACATGTCGGACGCTCGCCCCGCAACATCAAATGTACATAATACAACAAAACTGTACTAGCATTGCATCCAGGCTATCCCCCACGACCGATCCGCAATATCACAGCAAAACACAGAACATCAACGTGAAAGTCATGTTCGCAATTACGTCTAACCGGGCTATAGCAGTTAGACCGGATTTACCGATCGAGTGACATTCACGGTCGCAGATATAATGTAAATACTGTGAAATAATGTGTTTAAAATATCCGATCGATCAAAAATTAACAAGTGGGCCCCCAAGCAATACTGTAGCACTCACAGAAATTCTGGGCCCAATTTTAATATTCCAAAACCCCTATTTTTAGCCCACAAGCCCACTGCAAAAAAAACGATGACATGATCCCTCATACCTGCGGCGGAACCGCGGCCTAAGAGGGGTTTATGGCCGCGGTTCCGCGGTCGTACGGAGGGATCGTGTTGTCGAATTTTTCCAGTGTTCTTAGAACTCCCTGCACATCATTCTGAGACAACCTGAAAAATTTTTTGACTTCAAAAAAATTCGACAGAAAACTGATGTAAAGAAAAACGCGGGTTTTTGGAATTTTGGTCGATCGGAAATGCAAACACATCAAACAAAGCTAGACGAAGTTAATGGCGAGGCTCTGATACCACTGTAAGTGCACGGCGGCGCCCCGGCCGTCAAACCGACGGCCAAATGCGGAAGCGGTGATAAACTTTAATTTTGCGAACTTAGCAAACCGGCTCCACCGCGCACTAAACCCCGGATCGTACCATTAAACTAGATCTAGCAAAGTAACAAGATAGGGAAGAGAGATATACCGAGTGATCCGAGTCCTCCGGTCTTCTCGTCGTCGTCTCGATCTCCTGCGGAAAGTCCGGTCGTCGCCTCCTTGCCGGAAGGGCACCACATCGCCTGCATCTTTTACGGACTCCCACCTCAATACCGAGGCAACTCGGGCACGAAGCTGGCAAGTCGACGTGCCCAAGATGTGCTGTAGAAAGTGTAGTGCTTTGTCTCTTTGGGGTTATGTTGCTTTGATGGAGGAATGAGGTTATGAAATGAACTTCAAAGTGGAGCTAGAATTTGTGTAGCATGAAAATGAGATGAACAAATTTTCCCTCATCCAAATGAAATGATCCTCTCTCTCTCTCTCAAATGGCCGGCCCTACTCATATAAGAATGGTGGAGGAAAGTATGTGTAGCATGAAGGGAGGTGATGGTAGGAGAAGAGAAGAGGTGACCACACCATAAAGCAAAACCTCACCATAACCAATTCACATCAAACCCATATCCTTTCTTATCTCAATTAATGCACCATCATGGATGAAAGATGCTTAACATATCATAATGACACAAATACAAGAAACCCCCTCCACAAATGTTATTTGCACAATTGCAAATAACCCCCTCCATCGGAAAAGTCCGACCGGGAAAGAACAAAGGAAAACCGGCCGGAACGGAATGCAAACTGGCAACTCCAGAAAACTGGTCCCGTAATAAATTACAGGAAAATCCCGATACTGTGCATACACACCCGCATCTGTATTCCGACCGGATACAAATGCAATGAGACAAAATCTACACTGTACTATACTAGGATCCGGCTTAAACCAAAGCCGGCTAGTAATATCCGTTCGATCCTGATCCGTGCAATACCGCACGTATCTGATCGAACCGAGCCATATATCTATACGGCCTCTAGTACTAACCGTCCGATCCTGATCCGTGCAATACCGCACGTATCTGATCGGACCCTGCCATATCTCCATACGGCCTCTACAGCGCTTTGCCCGAAAGCTGAGTAACTGAATGTGTGGTGGACTCTAAAGACTCGTCAATACTATGGCTGTGGATTTAACCACTAGCACGTCAGAGATATAAGCCAATACGTAACGGGCCACCAGCTATTGACCAAAAGGGACGTCGATGAGCGAACTCATCCTGACACCCTACTGAGCCTGTCAGTGACAATATCCGTACAGTCCGGTCCATTCGTCTATGAGCATCGCATGGCGGGCCTAGGGGGTGGGTAAAAGTCAGACCCCCAAAAGCGGTACAAGTGGTGTCGGAGTGTAGCCCAGAACACCCTGAGATACTACTGGAATACCTACCAGTAAATCTCCTGCCTTGGCCAAGGACTTCGTGTAATGGCTCTCCTAGACACAGCGCGACCTTACCCCCAATACCGGGAGAGACGAACCCCCGAAGATCCGCTCACTGCCTCCATGTGGCTCGGGACTGTACCCAACTAAAACCTGTTTGCACGACTCCTTTGAGCCGTGGTAGGGTAGTAATCAAAGCACAGTGGGAACTCACACGAGACAAATGACGATCCCCAGGTCGATGAACTAACCTGTACACATGTCACCTGGGAACTGCTATCTGACATGAGGTATAAGACCAACTAGCATGTTCCCGGCGAGTCCTGTCCGGTGTACTCATAACCCAATGAGCACCTGTATACATCTTAGGTGAACCAACTGACACCAGTGGCTTGTGAGACCGGCCACCGCCCTTCGTCGGGGTCTCGACTGTATACACTAGTCTACTCTGGAGAATCGACGCCCTGTCTCGAAACTCCCACGACTAGGGACCTTTTAAGGATATGCTTATAGACTACCAGCTCCCACGTATATGATCGCCCTTATACTGCTGACAGTCAAGCAAGAATCCTAGGGGCTCTATCAACGTGTAATAGCGACCTGTAAGGTCACCTGAAGCAGTACACGATGATAAAGGTAAACCAGATAGCATACTATCATCTCGAGTAAGACTGTCGTACCGGGATAGGTCCTCCCTCAATCATTGCAATCACGTGCCTGTGATCCAATAATTGACTCTGAGGGCACTATCTCCAACACATTGGGCATTTTGGCTCTAGTAAAGTGATAAGCCTATTGCACAGTGCTAGCTCGAATAACCTCTTCGTCTTGTCCCAAGGGAACGAATAAGGGCGTTTCATTTTATCTCCAAGAGATCGTGTTCTATCATTTTGGCGATCAACTGGTCTTGGACCACTGGGCTGGTGTTGAGTATTGGCGACGAAGGTCGCTTTCCCCTTTCCCTTTTCGTTCCGAGGATCTGCTTTCGAGGAAGATGGTCTATGACCCATCTGGTCCATTTGGGCCAGCTTGTCAATTAAGGCCTGGAAAGTAGTCAGCTTGAAAAACATCTTGAACTGGGAGATGGTCGCCTGCGGATCAAGAATGCCCACGAACATGCCCACCGCAGGTGCTTCCTCAATGCGTTGCTCACCATAAATTTCGCCACCGTATTGCATATTGCACTCATGTTTTGCCTGGCTTTACCCTGACGTTAATCAATGCGGTAATCGGAGTACGCTCGCTAGCGCTTGCGAATCTCTGTGTAAACAGCAGCTCCATCTCTGCAAATGTCTTGATAGAGTCATTTCGAAGTTTAGAGTACCACTCGAATGCCGTTTCCGACAAGCTGCCGACGAATTGGCGAAGTAGCAATTTATCATCACCTCCGATGTTGCCACATAGAGCCCTGAATTGGACGACATGCTGGTGGGGATTGCCCATCCCTTTGTATGCATGAAATTTAAGGATCGTATATCCCGGCGGGCACTTTATTTGGTCATACCAGCCTGGATATGGTCGCCCAGTTTTAACAACTTGGCCGGCCGCTTCATTCTCCTGGTGAGCTCGTATTTGCTGAGCAATGTAGTCATCCAGAGCGGCCTTGGAAGTGGTTTCCTCTTTGGCTGCTGAAAGAGCCGGAAGAGGGTTCGATGCCTCCCCTCTGTCGTCTTCAATGATGATAGGAGGGTCTTCAGCTGGAGGTTCTGGTTGTAACATCATCCCGACCATGTCTTGGAAGAGAAGCGCTATTCGTTTTATATTAGCCGCTTGTTCTGCTGCTTCTCTGTCCTTCTTTTCAAAGACTCTGCGAAAGAAGTCAGCATCGGTTTCTTGTTCACAACGCTGCTCTGATGACGCCTCCGGGCTTTCTTTTGGCCTAGTGAGTGCGGCCATTTGCGTTAGTATTTCCTGAAGCTTCTGTTGCTTCTCCTGGGCTTTTGTCACGGATCGGGTGAGCGGTCGGTGACCCGTAGAAGCGTGGCTTTCCTCTTTTCCGGAAGCCATATAAACAGTATGCACCATTATGCCCCCAGACTTGGGGCGTTTGGGCTCAGCGTCTTTGTGGTCTGCCGTAGTCACAAGGGCTTTCTCTGGCTTCCTTCTCTTTTGAGCAGTTGACGTTGAGGGAGCCGTTGCAGTGGGCACCCAAACAGCTGTTGTCTTTTGTAGCTTAACAGGACGGTTCTCTTCCTGCTGAACCTTCGCCTTTTTCTGCCGGCGAGAGTAATTTTGATCAATTACTGAGTCCTGAACCTATCGCCAGACTTTGTAAATTTTAGAGGACAGACGCTGAGGGGACTGTTCCAGCTTCGTTTCTGTAACATTCTCCGCGGGTGGAGGAGATCTTTTCAGTATGGAGTTGGGCGAATTCCTGCGCACCCTATTAAGCAGCTCGAAGCTGTTCCCAGTTGGAACAGCAGCATTGACTTCCATCGTTGGGGCTGGTGGAGTTAGCCCAGAGGGGGAGTTGCCCCCAGCCTTCCTTACTCGGCGTCAGTGGCGACGTCGAGCGTGTCAAGCCATTGGGATTGTGTCAGCTTTAAGGGTGACTTCGTCATGCCCCCTGTTCTGGTGAGGCACGGCTGGTACCAGCCTCTTGAAGACCGACGTCCGTCGAGCAGCGGTATCCAATCTGTCAAAGACAGACCTTTGAGTAGGAATGAGAGCCGGGGTGGCCAACCTCGTAAAGACCGATCCCTTGACGGGAGAAGCTTCTTTAGTGACCTCAAGAGCAGGAATGGCTATCCGTTTCGGGATGGCCGCTTCAGGTATCGTGGGCTTCTTGACAGGCCCATTGGAGTTCAGGCTCAGCCTGTCGAAGACTGACGCTGTTGGCTTGAAATCGGACGACCCATTGAGAGGGTCCGTGATAGTAGTGAGCCGATCAAAGACCGACTTCTTTTGCGCTTCTTGCGGCAGCGGGATGTTAATGCTCACTGGTAGGAGCATGGTCCCGAAGAACAATCTGGTGGTAGCCTGCGTCACCTGCTCTATCGGCATTATGAACAGGGAGGATGCTTGGGGCCCGTAAGCTACACCTCCAGATGAGGTGGAACGTGAGTTGCAGTTGCAGCTGGAACACTTCGTGCAAGTAGACGCCATTGATCTTTCATTTTCTGCACGGAGCAAGACACCAAATCTTAGTACCTCAAACCAAAGGGCAACCATATCAAACCGCGATTCGTTCGCGAACATGACACACGAAGTGTGGAGTGGAAAGAGTAAAATGTCCCACCGGGCGTGCCAGAATCTGTTCCCCGCCGAAACACAGAGACGGGACCGCGTAGGTCCGTCTTGCCTGAATTTGGGGGCAGATGCTAATTGGTGCTATCCGTCCACCTCTCCGAAGATGCCAAGTTGATTTATGACACCACGTATCAAAGGTTTAAACAGATGCGGCTGATGTAGCAGACTTCGTCAGATTCCCCCTTGTTGAGAGGTTTTTGATTATGGGGACGCTTTTCCCTGCAGGCGCAAGCCCCTGCAGTTAATTACGCTACCGCGTCGCGGTAACCATTTTCTCCTTCTCCAGATAGTCACTTCGTGTCGTGGGTGTTTGTTTTGTTTTTGGTTGCCTGTGGATTGTATATGGAGACTAATTTATGTTGTCGCCCGTAGGGCGTGGATTAGTCCAAATCCGTATCTTCTTAGATTTAGGTTTGGGGGTTTGGTTTAAGGATACGTTAGTCTCATTTGAGAGACTAAGATCAACTTAAACGTTTGTTAAGGATATGTTAGTCTCATTTTAGATTAAGATCAACTTAACGGGATCGTTTAGATCCAACAAAAGAGCATTTGGACTCAATTGTTTAGTTTAGGGACATTGCGGTCGATTACCAGTTTGAGGACATAGTGGTCCAATACCAGTTTAAGGACATAGTGGTCCAATACCAGTTTAAAGACATAGTGGTCCAATGTTAGTTTAAGGACATCTCGGTCCAAGGATAAGGACATCGTAGTCCGTGGGTTTAAAGGGACGCCACAGTCCGGGGTTAAGGACATCGTAGTCCGTGGGTTAAAAGAAACCCCACAGTCCGAGAAATGTGTGGTTGTCGGGACCCGTCACCTCTCTGAAGACGTTGAAGGATTACAACGACATGTATCAGAGGGGTAAAGAGATATACCCTTGAACCAATGTGAGTTGAGAGACCTGTAGTCCAATTGGGATTAAGATCTGTTAAAAATATTCATGAGCAGATGGGCTCAATTAAATATAAGTTGAGGACTTACGGCCAATATTGGGCTAAGTCCAATAAATGTTTAACATTTTTATTCTGGCTATTGAGCCTTTATTTGGGCTTGGCCCTTTTAATAATGCTGAGCATTTGATCTTGACATCTTTTTTGTCTTGAATTGAATGAAGAGCATTCATCAGAACAATTTATGTTCTGTTAGCACGACACGTGGCGCACTAGGCGCTTTGCGCCAGTTAAAGAGCGCAGTGCGCTTCTGCCAAGCAGCGCACACGAGAAGGACACGTGTCACGCTTAGCGCTAAACGCCAGATGATGGGCGCATTGCGCCAGTTTATGAGCGCTAAGCGCTAGTCCATGAGCGCATTGTGTTATCAATTTAGAGACGCACACGTGAGTGATACATAGCGCGCCTGGCGCTGAGCGTCAGCCCATGAGCGCAGTGCGCTATTTCAGAAGCGCAAAGCGCAAGTTGCATATGTGATTGACATGTGGCGCATTTTGGCGCAGAGCGCCGGTCCAGAGAGTGCAGAAACGCATTTCAATAGCGCAAAGCGCATTTGATCAATTTTTATGATCTGTGAAAAAATTTATGTTCTTTTAAAAGAGACTTTGTCTCAAGATTCAAGAAAAACAGTTCTTATTTTTGAAAGGGCTTTGCCTTTATAAATCAATGATCTATGAATGAAGTAAGTACTTCTTTGTTTTTATGATGAGATCTTTTGATCTTTTTATAAAAGACCTTGGTCTTTGTAGATCTATGATCTTTTAAGAAGATAATTCTTCTTTTTTAGGAGATGATTTCATCTCTGAGTTCATCACCATTTTTACCTTGAAGAAAAAAAATCTTCTTTTGCTGAGAGCTTGCTCTTCTTTCTTTGAGTTTTCTCAAAGTTTATAGGGGGGTTTCTCTATATCAGACTTGAAGTCTTGGAGCCTTTATATAAAGCAAGTTGATTTGTTGAATCAGTTAAAGAGATCTTTCTCTGATTGATTTGCGGATATTTCCCACCGTTGGATCTTTGATCCTAGGGCTTCTGTTTTATAGAAGGCAATCTTCTTGTTTTTAACAAGATTGGAACATCTTTCCATAAAAAAATTTTAATTCTGATTAATTAATAATTTATCATTATTAGATCTTTTGATCTAACGGTGGGGAATTTTATAATTCCAGCGCTGGCGCACCCGTGCTTTACACGTGATGCGCTGCTCAGAGCGCAGCGCACTTTGCGCTAGCGCACCTATGTTTGACACGTAGTGCGCTGCTCAGAGCGCAGCGTAGCCTGCGCTAGCGCACCCGTGTCTGACACGTGGCGCGCAGCGCGCCTAGCGCTAGCGCACACATGGTGCATGCCTAGGGCGCAGCGCACCTGGCGCTAGCGCATCCGTGTTTAACACGTGGCGCGCAGCGCGCCTAGCGCTGGATCTGAAGCGTTGCTTCAATTTTTGAATTTTGAATTTCAAAACAGAGCTTTGCTCTGATTAGGGGTGCCCTGCCTAGGGCTCAGCGCACCTGGCGCTAGCGCATCCTTGTTTGACACGTGGCGCGCAGCGCGCTTAGCGCCGGATTTGAAGCGTTGCTTCAATATTTGAATTTTGAATTTCAAAACAGAGTTTTGCTCTGATTGGAGGAAACAGAGTCATCCTTGTCACTCTGGAAGCTGGAGTCAGCAAAGTCCTCGATCTAGAGGTCTTTTCCGCCATACACCAAGAACATCTCCTTAGTCCTTCTCAGGTACTTGAGAATGTTCTTTACTGCTATCCAGTGTTTCTCCCTTAGGTCCGACTGATACCGGCTTACAACGCTCAATGCGTATGCTACATCTGGTCTGGTACACAACATCGTATACATTATAGAGCCTACCGCAGATGCGTAGGGTATAGATGACATGCGAGCCCTTTCCAAATCAGTCTTTGGAGACATCTCTTTGGAGAGGGTGATTCCGTGACAAGCCGGTAGGTTACCGCGCTTGGAATCTTCCATACTGAATTGTTTCAGTATAGTGTCAATGTACCTGGACTGCGAAAGTCCCAACATCCTCTTAGATCTATCACGATAGATCTGGATCCGCAGAATGTAGTTGGCATCACCCAGGTCCTTCATGAAGAACCTCTGTGACAAGAATCCTTTGACTGACTGTAGCACAGAAATGTCATTTCCTATTAAGAGAATGTCATCCACGTACAAGACGAGGAATACCACAGTTCTCCCTACAATCTTACTGTAAATGCATGGTTCATCTGGATTTTTGATAAAGTCGAATTCTTTGACAGTATCATCAAAACAGATATTCCAACTCCGCGATGCCTGCTTTAGTCCATAAATGGACTTAAGCAACTTGCACACTTTACCGCTGCTCCCACTCTGAATGAAACCCTCCGGCTGATCGATATAGACGCACTCTACCAAATTACCATTTAGAAAAGCCGTCTTTACGTCCATCTGCCAGATCTCATAATCGTGGAAGGCAGCAATGGTAAGAAGGATCCGAATGGATTTGAGCATAGCCACTGGAGAAAAGGTTTCGTCATAGTCCAAACCAGGTCTTTGACGAAAACCCTTTGCAACAAGTCTAGCCATATAGGTTTCAACCTGTCCATCTACACCAATCTTCTTTCTGAAGATCCATTTGCAGCCTATGGGTTTTACCCCTTCTGGAGCAATGTCCAAAGTCCAAACGTTGTTGGTGTACATGGACTCCATTTCGGTCCGCATTGCATCCAGCCATTTTACCAAGTCGCCGCTCTGAATGGCATACTGGAAGCTCGTAGGCTCATCATTTTCAATGATGCAATCCTCTCGATCCCCGTCTATGAGAAAACCGTAGTATCTCTCGGGCGGATGAGACTGCCTGCTACTCCTGCGGAGTGGCGCTGGGATGTCCGGTTCTCCTGAAACCTCTGGTTCTACCAAGCTTTCAGTAATAGCTTGTGGTTCTGGAATTTCTTCCAGTTCTTGTAGGGTTCCTAGGCACCCTAATGAGGTCTCACAAGGCATCAACCATGCCAATTTCAAATTTAAACGGTGCCGAGAAACCCTAGAACGGATCGTTGGCTAGATTTCTAGGCGAAACAAAACTAGTTAACAACTTAACTGAAGTTTAAACGGAAATACAACCTTTGTAGATCCGGTGCTCTACCTCCATAGCTCCGCAACGAAGTCCCCTCGCTGTCCAAATGAATTCCCGGGCTCTAGCGTCGGCTTCGTCGGAGAAATGGCGAGCTAGGTCGTCGATGTCCATGCCGAAGATGATCTACGTCGAGGCATCGCTAGATCAAGCTCCAACTTCACCAAGTCAAGAAAACTTGTGAAGGAAACACACTCTACTACTTGGCAAGAGGTAGAGGATGAAGAAATAGGAAGTGGGTTCACTTTAGAATTGGATTTCTCACACTTTTCATCAATCCACCATTGATGAAGTGAAGCTTTCTTCATTGAAGAAGATGAAGAAGAAGAAGAAAGTGTTATGATAAGTTAATTAGAACAATTGAAAAAGAATTATCCTTATCATAACATGAACCATGGTTTGATGTAGAGAGTTAACTCAAGTTAGATGAATGGTTAGGGTTTGAAGAAGAAGACAAAAAGGTTACATGAGTCAAAGTTGCATGAAGCTTCATGAAGCTTCATGTAAGAAAGCAACCTTTTTATTTTCTTTTCCCTTTTTCTTTTAATCCAAATTAAAAGATAAAAGAATAAATGAATAATAAATAAAACCCTAACCATTTACTTAACCAAGGTTTAACTCTTTACACAAAACCTAGTAATCTTGCATCATCAAACATGATACAATCAAGTGCACAAAAGTGTAAGTCCATATTGCGACCCCCGGTTCTTACGGGGAGGCGGAAACGGTATAAAAAACAAATTTTTATCGCAAGAGGCAACATGGACTAAACAAGGTCGGGATCGTGTCTAAACTAAACTAGCAAATACACTAAAAGGAGTTAGCTACTATGGAAGATGGTTATACCTAAACTTGAACTCCTTCTTCTTTAAACCTTGTAGAGGTTGATGGTTCTCTTTTCGTCGCCTTCTTCCGTCGAAGATGGATCCACCTCGAAGGTTCGACCTTTGGGCTCTTCCTCGATCTTTGAGTGAACTAGGGTTTCCGGCTTGCTAAACCTTGAACCTAGAATGAGTAGAGAGTGACTAGGGGTTGCTTTTCTTTTAAAAGAGAAGGATTCTCAACACATGAGAAGGGTTCTCTTTTGCTAGAGGAAGAAGAAGATGAAGTGAGGAGAGAGAAGCTAAATGAGATAATGAGCAATCTTTTCTTTCTTGCAACCATAATGCCAAAAGAAAAGAATTATCTAAATAATAATAATTCAAAATAAGAATAGTTGATGGTAATTTGGAATGACCACTATCATGCTTCTTTAAATGAAGTGTAAGCATGAATCAAGGAGGATCTTTCAAAGCATGATGGTGGTCAACATTCAACCATGGTCAACAAGTCAACCATGGTCAACAAGTCAACAAAATCAACCATAACAAAATTCTCATTTAATTACTATTATTAATAGATAATTTATAAATCCATTAGGGTTTGGAAAATGAAGACTGTCAACTGTGCATACGCACCCGTTCCGAAACCCTAATGAAATACCTCATCCTCCGCCTCAAGCAACTGTGCATACACACCTGCATTCTCGTTCCGAGGAACAAGAATACCAAGATATAAAAGCAACCCCAAAACATATACCAGTATCTGGCTCAAACCAGAGCCTGCCAGTATAATCCGTCCGGACTCCAAACGTGCACAAGTGCGCGGATGAGAACGAACCCTGTCGCAAAACCATGCGACCTCTACTCTGTTTTGCCCAGAGGCGAATACCCTCTGTGTGGGACTCTAAAGACTCGACACTACGCTGGCAGTGGGTTTAACCACAGACCGCAAGCGGCACTAGCTGTGCGTAACGGTCCCCAGGTAGATGTCGACAAGAAGGCTGACGAGGTGAAACCCCATCTGAACTCCTACTGAGTCTGAATGTGACATTCTCCGTACAGTCCGGTCTGTTCGTCTGATACATCGCATGTCGGGCCTAGGGGGCGGTAAAACGTCAGTCCCCCAATAGCGGTACAAGTCGTGTCGGAGTGAAGCCCAAAACACCCTGAGATAACACTGGAACCTACCAGTATATCTCGCTTGCCCTGGCCAGGGACTACTCGTGTAATGGCTCTCCTAGACACAGCGCGATGTCAACCCCCAATACCGGGAGAGACGAATCCTGTCTAACCGTCACTGCCTCCAAGTGCTTCGGGACTGCACCCAACCACCACCTGTTTGCACGACTCCTTTGAGCCGTGGTAGGGTAGTGATCAAAGTGCAGTGGGAACACACTCGAGGCGAAGTGCCAGTGTCAAGTCAGCGGACTAAGCTGTACTCATGTCACCTGGGAACTGATAACTGACGATAGGTATAATACCAACCTGTCAGTTCCCGACGAGTCCTGTCCAGTGTACTCGTAACCCAACGAGCACCCGTATACTATCTCCAGTACGACGTACTGATGGCTGTGGGACAGACCATCTCCCACACTGGGATGAGAAGCGCATACGCTAGTCTACTCCGGAGTATCGATGCCCTGTCTCGATAGTCCTACGACTAGGGACCTGTATAAGGATGTGCCTATAGATTACCCAGCCCCCACTAGTGTGACTGCCATCACAACGCTGGTAATCAAGCAAAGATCCTAAGGGCTCCACTAATGCGTATAAGTGATATACTGAAATAAACACAAGTACACATTGAAGTAGAAACAAACCAAGTAGCATACTACTATATTGAGCAAGATTGTTTATACAAGGTGAATATCCCAAGCTTCCATTAAGTAACATACAAACTAGTATGATACAGTAATGGCCTCTAGGGCATATACACTAACAATCTCCCACTTGCACTAAGGCCATGTACTGGCGTATCGAAAACCTATCATCTCGATCAGCCGCTCGAACTGAGTCTGGGGTAGGGCCTTGGTGAATGGATCTGCAGTGTTTTCTTCTGAAGCAACCCTCCGAACCTCGATCTCCTTGCGATCCACGATCTCCCTGATCAGGTGATACCGCCTCAAGATGTGCCTGGATCTCTGATGGGACCTGGGTTCCTTCGCTAAAGCTATAGCCCCGTTGTTGTCGCAATACAGAGGTACTGGGTCAACAATGGACGGAACCACCTGAAGTTCTTTTAAGAACTTCCTTATCCAGACAGCTTCTTTTGCGGCATCAGATGCAGCGATGTATTCCGCTTCCATAGTCGAGTCTGCAACGGTTTCCTGTTTGGAACTCTTCCAACACACCGCCCCTCCATTGAGGGTAAAGACAAAACCCGACATGGACTTGGAATCATCCTTGTCACTCTGGAAGCTGGAGTCAGCAAAGGCCTCAATCTGGAGGTCTTTTCCGCCATACACCAAGAACATCTCCTTAGTCCTTCTCAGGTACTTGAGAATGTTCTTTACTGCTATCCAATGCTTCTCCCCAGGGTTTGACTGATACCGGCTTACTACACTCAGTGCATAAGCTACATCCGGTCTGGTACATAACATCGCATACATTATAGAGCCTACCGCAGAAGCGTAGGGTATAATAGACATGCGATCCCTCTCCAAATCAGTCTTGGGAGACATCTCTTTAGAGAGGGTGATCCCGTGACAAGCCGGTAGGTTACCGCGCTTGGAATCTTCCATACTGAATTTTTTCAGTACGGTGTCGATGTACCTGGACTGTGAAAGTCCTAATATCCTCTTGGATCTATCACGATGGATCCGGATCCCCAGGATGTATGAGGCATCACCCAGGTCTTTCATGGAGAACCTGTGTGACAAGAAACCCTTGACAGATTGTAGCATAGGAATGTCATTTCCTATTAAGAGAATGTCATCCACGTATAAAACAAGGAATACAACAGTTCTCGCTACAAATCTACTATAGATGCATGGTTCATCTGGATTTTGATAAAGTCAAATTCCTTGACCGTCTCATCAAAACAGATGTTCCAACTCCGCGATGCCTGCTTTAGTCCATAGATGGACTTAAGCAACTTGCACACCTTTCCGCTGCTCCCACTCTGAATGAAACCCTCTGGCTGATCCATATAGACACACTCCTCTAAATTTCCATTTAGAAAAGCGGTTTTTACGTCCATCTGCCAAATCTCATAATCGTGGAAGGCAGCAATGGCAAGAAGGATCCGAATGGATTTCAGCATAGCCACTGGAGAAAAGGTTTCGTCATAGTCCAAGCCAGGTCTTTGATGGAAACCCTTTGCTACAAGTCTAGCTTTATAGGTCTCAACCTGTCCATCTACACCAATCTTCCTTTTAAAGATCCACTTGCATCCTACGGGTTTTACCCCGTCTGGAGCAATGTCCAACGTCCATACTTTGTTGGTGTACATGGACTCCATTTCGGTCCGCATTGCATCCAGCCATTTTACCGAGTCAACGCTCTGAACGGCCTGTTGGAAGTTAGTAGGCTCATCATAGTCTATGATGCAATCCTCTCTATCCCCGTCTATGAGAAAACCGTAGTATCTCTCGGGCGGATGAGACTGCCTACTACTTCTGCGGAGCGGCGTAGGAATGTCCTGTTCTTTTGAACCCTCTGGTTCCACTAAGCTTTCAGTAATAGTCTGAGGTTCTGGAATTTCATCCAGTTCTACTGCGCTCCCACTTATCTGATTTTCCAAAAACTCAGTTTCCAAGAAGTGGGCATGACGAGAAACAAGGACTTTTTGCTCCTCTGCGTAATAGAATAGATACCCTTTGGAGTTCTTTGGGTATCCCACAAACTTGCACTGTACTGAGCGTGCCTCGAGCTTGTCCGCATGCTGCTTTTTTACAAAAGCCGGACATCCCCATGTCTTAAAGGCTTTAAGACAGGGTTTCTTCCCACTCCACATCTGATATGGTGTGGTAGGCACAGTCTTAGTAGGAACTTGGTTCAAGAGATGTGCAGCTGTTTCTAGTGCATATCCCCAAAAAGATCGCGGTAACTCAGCCTTACTCATCATGGAACGAACCATATCCAATAGGGTTCGATTCCTCCTTTCCGATACACCGTTATGTTGCGGAGTGTATGGAGGAGTACGCTGAGAGAGAATCCCATTCTCTTTTAAGTAATTCAGGAACTCGGCACTTAAGTATTCTCCACCTCGATCCGATCTTAGAATCTTGATACTTTTGCCGGTTTGTTTTTCAACTTCATTCTTGTAATCCCGAAATTTCTCAAAGGCCTCGGATTTGTGCTTCATTAAGAAGACATGTCCATACCTAGAGAAATCGTCTGTGAAAGTAATGAAGTATGAATAACCGCTTCGCGCATGTGTAGACATTGGACCACACACGTCACTGTGTATGAGTCCCAAGAGCTCGCTCGCTCTTTCTCCGTGTCCAGTGAACGGAGTCTTTGTCATCTTTCCCATGAGACAAGATTCACAAGTGGCATAAGACTGATACTCGAACGGATCCAAGTATCCTTCTTTATGTAACTTAGTCAACCGTGTCTCATTGATGTGACCCAGTCTACAATGCCATAAGAATGCCTGATTGATATCTGGAGACTTTCTTTTGTGTGTATTCTGGACATTGAAAATCTGTGGTTGGTTTAATACGTATATACCATTGCTCAGTGTACCTGACCCAATCAGAACTTGATTAAGGTGAATGTTTACAACATTACTTACAAACGCAAATTCATAACCTTCTTTAGAAACCAAAGATACAGAAATGATATTACAAGTTGCGTTGGGTACAAAAAAGCAATTACGCAAAACCAAAACATGCCCATCTGTCATTCCCAGGTGATAGTCCCCCACGGCTTTAGCATCCATGCTAGCTCCGTTCGCAACTCTGAGGGTCATGTCACCTGCCTTCAAAAACCTACGGTTTCTCAACGCCTGCAAAGAATTACAGATATGAGATCCTGATCCGGTATCCAATACCCAGGAAGTAGAGTTTATAGAAAGACAGTTTTCAATAACATACACACCTGAAGCTGAAGCCGCAACCTGCTTCAGTTCCTGTGTCCTGGCTTTCCAAGCCCTGCAATCTTTCTTCCAGTGTCCACTTTTGTGACAATAGAAGCATTCCTCTTTACCAACAAGCTTCCCCGCAATCATTGTTGCCTTTTCCTTTCCCTTCGTACCCACTTTACTAACACCGCCTCTTGGTTTGGCGGGGGCTTTCTTCCTCTTTCCCTTGGCTTTCGCCTTGGACCTAGAGGAAGAAGATCCTTCTACAAACAAAGCGGGTGTATCCCTACCCTTCTGTAGGGTGCCCTCTGCGCTCCTCAGCAGGTTGAGGAGTTCTGAAAGTTCAACTTCCTTTTCTTGCAAGTTGAAATTCAGTATGAACTGGGCGTAAGTGGATGGAAGGGACTGGAGAATTAAATCTGTATAGAGTTCACTATCCAACGTGGTCCCAAGTTCTGCGAGCTCCTCAGTGTAGCCAATCATCTTAAGCACGTGGTCCGCTACCGATGATCCGACGGCCAACTTTGTCGAAAACAACTTCTTCGACACTTCGTATCTTGCGATACGAGACTGCTCTCCATACAGTTCTTTTGTATGGAGAAATATGGACTCGAGGTCCATATTCTCATGCCTCCTCTGATGTTCGTTGTCCATAGAGGCAAGCACGAGGCACCTGGCCTTCGCGCAATCAATCTCCCAAGTCTTACGGATTTCCTTATCCGCGACGCTGGAGGTGGGACCTGGGACGGGGGGAGCTTTGGTGGTAAGAAGATACCCCAGCTTGTCGTAAGTGATTGCCAATTTGACATTCCTGAGCCAATCTTTGTAGTTTGGCCCTGTCAGTATGTTTTTATCTAGAAGTAACTTAAGTCCAGTCATTTCGATTTGGTCGCTGCAGGGGGAGAGAAGAAACACTTAGCACGATGCTCTTGCAAGTTTAGAATGGTTTTTAATTTGTCTAAACAGGATGGCTCCCACTGTCTCTCGAATCCCTCCTCAAACCACAAAGGAAGAATTAGCCGGGATCAATCCCACCGTACAATACTTGCTTAACCGTTCAGCCAGGCCAGTATCGGTACTTCGAGGGAGGTTTTCCAACGCTTTCGCGAAGTTCCTTAATTTAAGAACCTCTTTTCCCTGGGGGCGTAGCCCCGCTAACACCTTTCTAGGCACCTACTAGGTTTATAGCATTGATCGTTTAGTGAGAAATTTCCCGAGGAGTAGCATATACTCACAGTAGGATCGGGATCCAAATATCATCGCGTGACGAAAATGAAGGAATCCTACCATAATCATCACACTCCAAATGGTATGCAAATCTAGCAAGTTTCAGTACTTATGAAACTCCCGATGTGGATTTTTGCCCCATGCTCTTATGACCTTGACTAAGGCCAACAAATCATAAGTCACATGTCAAGTTCTTCCCGTCGTTATCCAGGTTAATTTGAACCCACACGTATATACCCTTGACTATGGCCAACAAGGCAATACGACTGTCCCAAACCAACGCATTCTATCTATGCAACATATGAATACCCACCAGCTACCAAACACTGTGCCTTGACTAAGGCCAACAAACACAGCTTGAATACTGTTGAATATTCATATGAAACGACGGAGGGCTACGGATGGTTTTGGCGAAACCGTGAACGTAGTGAACTTGATATAATCGATGGAACGAGATAGCTTTTAGAAGGAGTGGCTCAAGCTCCGCATTTAAAAGTTAGTTTTGAAAAGAACCGAGTGGTTTTTCGAAAGTGTTCCAACGACTTTAGCTTGGTTTATTATCTTGCATTAGTTCTTTTAATGCGTGATATTCTTGCATTAGTTCTTTTAATGCGTCCCATCATTTAATCCTACCATTGCAGAAAACAACCAAAATATGACGTACGCTTATGCCATTTGTAAGTGCACGGCGGCGCCCCGGCCGTCGATCCGACGCCGGAATGCGGAAGCGGTGAATAACTTAAATTTTGCGGACTTAGCAAACCGGCACCACCGCGCACTAAACACCCGGATCGAACCATTAACTAGTCCTAGCTATCTACAAGAAAGGGAATAGAGATATACCGACGATCCAAGTCCTCCGGTCTTCTCGTCATGGTCCCGATCTCCTGCGGAATGTCCCGTCTCCTCCTCGTCGCCGGAAGTGCACCACATCGCCTACTTTGTTTACGGGCTCCCACCTCAATGCCGAGGCAACTCGGGCACGAAGCCGGCTACTCGACGTGCCCAAGATTCGCTGTAGAATGTGTGAAGAACCATGTCTCATTTTTGGGGATTGTGGAATTGCCATTGGTGAAGGAAAAGAGAGCTTGGAGAGAGGTGGGGAAAATCTAGCATACTCAAGAAAATGAATGTATCATATTTTTCTCCACTCAAAAAAGAAGCAATTCTCTCATCCCCCCAAAAGTGGCCGGCCCCCCATTACCAAGTGTGATTGGAGAGAGAGAAAACCAAGACAAGGGGGGGTGGTTGGAAAGCAAAAAAAATGATGAGGAGAAATCAAATGATCACCACAAATCCAACACACAAAGGCAACCATCATCTCATGCATGATGGCTTCAAAAAGTCAAGTCATCATGAGAAGAAGAAGTCAAGTGATGGTGCTCATCATGAAAACCATCATGATAATATAAAATGCAAAGACCCCCTCCACAAAAGCCTATTTGCAACAATGCAAATAAACCCTCCTCCACCAAACTTCGGCCAATGAACGGAACAATGAAAATCGGCCGAAACGGAAAGCAAACTGGCAACTCCAGAAAACTGGTCCCGTAATAAATTACAGGAAAACCCCGATACTGTGCATACACACCCGCATCTGTATTTCGACCGAAATACAAATGCAATGAGACAAAGTCTACACTGTACTATACTAGGTCCGGCTTATACCAAAACCGGCTAGTAATATCTGTTCGATCCTGATCCGTGCAATACCGCACGTATCTGATCAAACCCTGCCATATAACCATACGGCCTATAGTACAAACTGTCCGATCCTGATCCGTGCAATACCGCACGTATCTGATCGGACCTTGCCATATCTCCATACGGCCTCTACAACCTTTCGCCCGAAAGCTGAGTAACTGAATGTGGGGGACTCTAAAGACTCATCAACACCTTGGTTGTGGATTTAACCACTAGCACGTCAGAGGTATAAGCCAATACGTGACGGGCTACCAGGTACTGACCAAATGGGACGTCGATGAGGAAGCTCACCCCGACACCCAACTGAGCCTGTCAGTGACAATATCCGTGCAGTCCGGCCCGTTCGTCTATGAGTATCGCATGGCGGGCCTAGGGGGTTGGTAAAAGTCAGACCCCCAAAAGCGGTACAAGTCGTGTCGGAGTGTAGCCCAGAACACCCTGAGATACTACTGGAATACCTACCAGTAAATCTCCTTGCCTTGGCCAAGGACTTTGTGTAATGGCTCTCCTAGACACAGCACGACCTCACCCCCAATACTGGGAGAGACGAACCCCTGAAGATACGCTCACTGCCTCCATGTGGCTCGGGACTGTACCCAACTAAAACCTGTTTGCACGACTCCTTTGAGCCGTGGTAGGGTAGTAATCAAAGTACAGTGGGAACTCACACGAGACAAATGACGATCCCCAGGTCGATGAACTAACCTGCACACATGTCACCAGGGAACTGCCATCTGACGTCTGGTATATGACCAACTAGCATGTTCCCGGCGAGTCCTGTCCGGTGTACTCATAACCCAATGAGCACCTGTATACATCTTAGGTGATCCAACTGACACCAGTGGCTTGTGAGACCGGCCACCGCCCCTCGTCGGGGTCTCGACTGTATACACTAGTCTACTAATGGAGTATCGATGCCCAGTCTCGAAACTCCCACGACTAGGGACCTTTTAAGGATAAGCTTATAGACCCCAGCTCCCACTTATATGATCGCCCTCATACTGCTGGTGGTCAAGCAAGAATCCTAGGGGCTCTATCAACGTGTAATAGCGACGTGTCAGGTCACCTAAAGCAGTACACGATGATAAAGGTAAACCAGATAGCATACTATCATCTCGAGTAAGACTGTCCTACCGGGATAGGTCCTCCCTCAATCATTACAATCACGTACCTGTGACCTAATAATTGACTCTGAGGGCACTATCTCCAACAATCTCCCACTTGCACTCAAGGCTAATTATTGCGATGTCGCATACTCACAGCCCGTGTGATACCAAACATCCAACTCCTCTACTAGTCAGTCTCACAAAGCTCGTTTGCGGAACTATTGCGTTCGAGGAATAGCCTCAGTGAGTGGATCCGCTTAGTTGTTTCTTTCTATGTCTCTCTATATCTCAAGTTCGCGGAGAAAGCCATCTCCCGAAAAGAGCAATACCTGTCTCAGAATATGTCTGGATGTCTGATGGGACCTAGCTCATAAATGAACTCCAAATCCAAACTTCTTAGACTGTATCGTCAACTGAACTTAATCAGTATCCTGCGCGCCATGCCTCCCTCAGTATTGCCTTGGACCACCTGTCCAAAATACTGCCCCTCATCAGAAGGAAAACTATAACTCTGACAACCTCCTTGTCGTCCATGTCATCTTGGAAGCCTGGAATGATAACTGTCTCCTGAATGAGGCTGTCGTTATCATCTCCCTAGAACATCCACTTATGTTCTAAAACTGCTTCCGACTGTTTCTCCAGGATTGGATTAATGTCAACTTATTGCATCTAGTGCAAGAACAACATCTGGTGTGGTACTTGACATCTCACGATTGACTCAATTGCCTGAGCAAGTGATCTGCCAATCATGCCCGTCCCTCTCCCCTTTAGTCTGTAAGACACCTTTGGAGAGGGTGACTCCATTACCTGCAGGTACACAACCATGCCAGGAGTCGTCCATCCTAAATACTCTTAGAATGCTGTCAAGTACCCTGATTGGGAAACCACCCAAATCTAGATCTAAGACCATAGATCTAGTAACCAGTATGTCTGATACAAAATCCATTTCCTTTGTGGAGAAACCACTGTGTGACGACCAAAGTATAACCGATCGTAGTGTAGGAGTTTCTTTTCCTACTTTGTGTATATCATCCAAATACCAGGATATCACACCCTACTACCTTCTCAACAGATCCATCCCCTATTCTGATGAAGTCAAACCCATGACTGTCACGTCAGAAATAGATGATCTATCTCCGCTACATCTGCTCTAGTCTATAAATAGACATAAGCAACCTGTCCACCAATGCTTCTGCTGCTCCCACTGACTACGACAACCCTCTGGCAGAGTCATATAGACGTATACTTCTAAAACTGGTTTAGAACGACGCTATACTCATCCTCCCGCCGGGTCTCGTAACCTGGAACAACAGCAATGGCAATTGTGGGTAAACAAGAACTTCCCTGTCACCGTCCTTGAGGCTACCGTAGTGCCTCTCGGGTGCCTGAAGTTACCCACCTTATCTGCGGAGTGGCCAATGGAATGTCAATCCAGATTGAATCTTAAGGTTCCTTGTCAAATCTTCAGTAATCGTTTGTGGTTCTGGAATCACTTCCAGTTCTACCATACTCCCACTACTGTTTTCTGAAAAAATCCATTTTTATTAAAACTGTGGCGAGTCTAGAACAATATCGCTATTGTTCATCCAGATGGTAGAAAGTTAACCCTCGTCAAAGCCTGGGTCAACCCACAAACAGCCATTACAGAAACGTGCCTTGAGTTGTCCCGTGTCTGGTTTTAATCATAAACCGGACAACTCCCCGTACCTTAACATCGTTAAGATATGAACTGTTCTATATCCAATATAGAAACAGAGGCACTGATTTAATTGAACCAGATTCAAATCATGCAGCTGTCCCCAGCGCATGTCAACTAAATGGAAGGAGGCCGATCAGCGTTACTCAATTTAGGAATGCTTCCAATTATGAGTAACCTGAAAGAGAAGCAATTTCTCTTAATCATTACTATCAACTGAACACCATACACAAGTATCTACATCTTCGATCACTTTGAAGAATCCCGATACTTGTGACACCTGGTTCTCCACTCTATTCAAATACCAATAACTTCTCCAAATTCGGACCCTGTGTTTCCACGAAACACCTGTCTAAAAACTAGAGAAGTCATAAGTAAACTGAATGTAGTACGAGGACCAACCCCTCTGTCCTGATGGACCCTGGACAACATACAATACTCTGTATAAGTCCCTTGAGTCTGATAACTCATTCACTGTGTGTCGTAGGTTGAAAACTGTACTTATGGTTAAGAAGAATTACACCGCTGTTTAATGCTCCTTACCTAACCATCCACTGATATAGGTAAATGTCGTAGACATAATTTCAGAAAGGTATATCTCACTCTATGAAAATAGACGTACAGATATATCAATTTGAAATTGGTGCATAACAGCGGATATTCAGAACCAAATATTTGCCGACCGGCAAACAGCCCAGGTGATTTCCTCAAATATCACTGATTACAACGAATCCCGATATAATGAGGATAATCACCCAATTCCCAATAACTTACTCCCACTCATCATCTGTAAAACCATACAGATGTGAGAATCGTACCTGGTAAATACATACCCTGGAGTAAGTATCTAATCGGGAAATCAGTTTTCCTTTAACATTACACAGTGAAACTGAAACATTGAAATGTTCCGATGGGGTATTCTGGTATTCCTAGTAATGCCTCTTCCAGATTCACGACTGTAACCGTAGAGTTCCCTGCCACCTCTCCAAATCCCTTCATATGTCTTTAGTCTTTACCTTCTGTACACCCCTTTAGGCCAAATGGTTTTCTTCATTCCCTACCGTTCGGCACCAGCCTATGGTTTGGAAGAAGACTATCCAATAAGCATAATGGGTGTACTGTCCCAATCCTAGGAACACTCGTAATGAGAGAGGGTGAAGATAAAAGACAACCGAATAAACCTTATTCCTATTTCTCCTGAACCAGAATCCATCCCCGAACTGGAACGAGTTCCTTTCGAGTTCGTATATAACCATACGATGGATTATCCAATAAAATGGGATCTTCGTAGTGATACGGAGTGTTCTGGAGAAATACAAAGGTGATGTGGGAGTGGTAACGAAATATTTGGTTTGGTCGTGAATATCTGTTGCAATTTACTTTGCCCTCTTACTAATCCCTTGCTTTGTCTGAACTTAATACCTTCTGCACACCATCGTTATGCTAATTGGTTTTCTTCATTCCCTACCGGTCGGCACCAGCCTAAGGTTTGGAAGAAGACAATCCAATTTGCGTAACAGGTGTACTACCCCTAAACCAAGGAGTACTCACAACCTGAGAGAGGGTAAAAGGAAAAGACAACTGAATAATCCTATCCGTTTTCTCCAGAACCGGAAACCATCCTCGAATAAATTCTTTCGAGTTCGTATCTAACCATACGATGGTTTTGTCCAATGGAAGTGGACGTTCGTAGTAAAACGGGGTGTCCTGGAGAAAAGGGTAAAAGTAGGAGTGGCAATGAGGTTTGCAACTCTGACAATCCAAAAGCCAGTGTTAAGAAGGTTCGGTTAACTTGGTCACTGAGTCATAGTCTTAGGGTCGGGTCAATGGTCGCTGCTAAAGAGAGAGAGAAAAGAAACACTCAGCGTGCACTCTAACCTAGATCAGAATGGTCACCAATTTATCTAATCTGGAAACCTCCCACTGTACCTCAAATTCTCCTCCAAACCTGAAAGAAGAATTAGTCGGGGTTACCCGAGGAGTAAACTAACTCATCAGTGGGAATCGGGATCCAACTATCATTGCATGATAACGTGACGGAATCCGCTCACGTCAACACACTCCAGAAGGTATGCGCATATCTGGCAAGTTTCAGTTCTTTTGAAACTCCCGATGTGATTTCTGCCCCATGCTCTTATGACCTTGACTAAGGCCAACAAATCATAAGTCACATGTCAAGTTCTACCCGTCATTATCCAGGTTGATTTGAACCCACCCGTACAAGCCCTTGACTAGGGCCAACAAGGCTATACGACTGTCCCAAACCAACGCATCTATCTATGCAGCATATGAACACCCAACAGCTACCAAACACTGTGCCTTGACTATGGCCAACAAACACAGCTTGAATACTATTGACTACCCATATGAAACGACGGAGGGCTACGAATGGTTTCTGGCGAAAACCTTTAACGTAATGAACTTGATATCGTTGAAGGAACGGATAGCTTTTTGAAAATATAGTGACGAAAACCGTTGCTAAAGAGGTCACTCCCGGTGAAGGGATCTCGGCTCTTTCCCCGTAGAATGGGGTGCAGGATATTCCAAATGAATACCACGGTGCAAAGCAAAAGTAATCGGCTATAGTGAAGTTAATGCCCTGACGCAAACTTTTTGTCCAAGGGGTCACTCCCGGTGAAGGGATCTCGGCCCTTGCCTCGTCGACTGAGGAGCAGGATATTCTAAATGAATACCGCGATGCAAAACAAAAGTGAACGTCCTTGCAATAACAGCTTTTTGAAAAGTGTTCCAACAACATCAGATTAGGTTTGTTTTAACTTGCATTGATCCGAATCAATGCAGTCCCATCAATTGATCACACCACAAAGAACGAAAATATACTGATGTACGTATATGCCATCCGCATTCGCCACTGGGTCCCGTCATTACCCGTTAGGTTAGCTAACTAACGACAGAGCGGGGACTGGACTAGCGCGGATGTAAAACATATACAACATCTACTAATATATATACCAATATATAGTATTTCGCTCAAGGCGTGAATAAAATGCAGCATCACAGAAATGTACAGCATCACAGAAACAATACAGATATCTGGGATCCCCGGGTTTCACAGAGCCACTGCTGAAACCCGACGTTCCCCTGGTCGTGTGGATAGCCTGTGCAATGAGAATCCTAGACCCCTACGGGCGCGGCAAGTCACCCGCCAAAACCTGAAGCGAGGCAGCCCCCTTCAGCGCCGTGAATGGACCACCCAGCACTTCACGGAATACGGTAACTTGGGCACCCCTCCTGGGTCAACCTGTACCCCCTACGAGTGCGGCGAATAGCCCGCCAATCCTAGAGTGAAGCCCCCTCCGTCTCAATGCCATGAGATGCGGGCTTGTTGCCCTCCAGAACCCGGCTATCCGTGCACCCCTCCGCGGGGCAATCCTAGTACAGAAAGTAAAATATACATACAACGGGTATATCGACCGCAACCAGGTCGTGCCCCAAAATAATAATACAAACAGGCAGTGACGGCAGTCCACATGTCGGACGCTCGTCCCGCAATATCAAATGTACATAATACAACAAAACTGTACTAGCATTGCATCCAGGCTATCCCCCACGACCGATCCGCAACATCACAGCAAAAACAAAACATCAACGTGAAAGTCACGTTCGCAAATCCGTCTAACCGGGCTATAGCAGTTAGACCGGATTTACCGATCAAGTGACATTCACGGTCGCAGATATAATGTAAATACTGTGAAAAATGTGTTTAAAATATCCGATCAATCAAAATTTTAACAAGTGGGCTCCAAAGCAATACTGTAGCAGTTAAAGAAATTCTGGGCCCAATGTTATTATTCTAAAACCCCTAAAAACAGCCCAGAAGCCCACTGGAGAAAATTGACACAGTGAGCTCATTATAGTGAGGCGGAACCGCGGCCCAAAGGGGGGTTTGGCCGCGGTTCCGCGCTCGAACTATGGCATCACTCAGTCGAATTTCTACAGTGGCCTTACAATTTCCAGTACATCAATTTTCTGCAACCTGAAAAATTTTTGGAGACTGAAAAATTCTGACAGAAAACTGATGTAAAGACAATACGGGTTTTGGAACATTTTATCGATCGGAACTGAAAAACACATTACACAAAGCTAGACTAAGTTAATGGCGAGGCTCTGATACCACTGTAAGTGCACGGCGGCGCCCCGGCCGTCGATCCGACGCCGGAATGCGGAAGCGGTGAATAACTTAAATTTTGCGGACTTAGCAAACCGGCACCACCGCGCACTAAACACCCTGATCGAACCATTAACTAGTCCTAGCTATCTACAAGAAAGGGAATAGAGATATACCGACGATCCAAGTCCTCCGGTCTTCTCGTCATGGTCCCGATCTCCTGCGGAATGTCCCGTCTCCTCCTCGTCGCCGGAAGTGCACCACATCGCCTACTTTGTTTACGGGCTCCCACCTCAATGCCGAGGCAACTCGGGCACGAAGCCGGCTACTCGACGTGCCCAAGATTCGCTGTAGAATGTGTGAAGAACCATGTCTCATTTTTGGGGATTGTGGAATTGCCATTGGTGAAGGAAAAGAGAGCTTGGAGAGAGGTGGGGAAAATCTAGCATACTCAAGAAAATGAATGTATCATATTTTTCTCCACTCAAAAAAGAAGCAATTCTCTCATCCCCCCAAAAGTGGCCGGCCCCCCATTACCAAGTGTGATTGGAGAGAGAGAAAACCAAGACAAGGGGGGGTGGTTGGAAAGCAAAAAAAATGATGAGGAGAAATCAAATGATCACCACAAATCCAACACACAAAGGCAACCATCATCTCATGCATGATGGCTTCAAAAAGTCAAGTCATCATGAGAAGAAGAAGTCAAGTGATGGTGCTCATCATGAAAACCATCATGATAAGATAAAATGCAAAGACCCCCTCCACAAAAGCCTATTTGCAACAATGCAAATAAACCCTCCTCCACCAAACTTCGGCCAATGAACGGAACAATGAAAATCGGCCGAAACGGAAAGCAAACTGGCAACTCCAGAAAACTGGTCCCGTAATAAATTACAGGAAAACCCCGATACTGTGCATACACACCCGCATCTGTATTTCGACCGAAATACAAATGCAATGAGACAAAGTCTACACTGTACTATACTAGGTCCGGCTTATACCAAAACCGGCTAGTAATATCTGTTCGATCCTGATCCGTGCAATACCGCACGTATCTGATCAAACCCTGCCATATAACCATACGGCCTATAGTACAAACTGTCCGATCCTGATCCGTGCAATACCGCACGTATCTGATCGGACCTTGCCATATCTCCATACGGCCTCTACAACCTTTCGCCCGAAAGCTGAGTAACTGAATGTGGGGGACTCTAAAGACTCATCAACACCTTGGTTGTGGATTTAACCACTAGAACGTCAGAGGTATAAGCCAATACGTGACGGGCTACCAGGTACTGACCAAATGGGACGTCGATGAGGAAGCTCACCCCGACACCCAACTGAGCCTGTCAGTGACAATATCCGTGCAGTCCGGCCCGTTCGTCTATGAGTATCGCATGGCGGGCCTAGGGGGTTGGTAAAAGTCAGACCCCCAAAAGCGGTACAAGTCGTGTCGGAGTGTAGCCCAGAACACCCTGAGATACTACTGGAATACCTACCAGTAAATCTCCTTGCCTTGGCCAAGGACTTTGTGTAATGGCTCTCCTAGACACAGCACGACCTCACCCCCAATACTGGGAGAGACGAACCCCTGAAGATACGCTCACTGCCTCCATGTGGCTCGGGACTGTACCCAACTAAAACCTGTTTGCACGACTCCTTTGAGCCGTGGTAGGGTAGTAATCAAAGTACAGTGGGAACTCACACGAGACAAATGACGATCCCCAGGTCGATGAACTAACCTGCACACATGTCACCAGGGAACTGCCATCTGACGTCTGGTATATGACCAACTAGCATGTTCCCGGCGAGTCCTGTCCGGTGTACTCATAACCCAATGAGCACCTGTATACATCTTAGGTGATCCAACTGACACCAGTGGCTTGTGAGACCGGCCACCGCCCCTCGTCGGGGTCTCGACTGTATACACTAGTCTACTAATGGAGTATCGATGCCCAGTCTCGAAACTCCCACGACTAGGGACCTTTTAAGGATAAGCTTATAGACCCCAGCTCCCACTTATATGATCGCCCTCATACTGCTGGTGGTCAAGCAAGAATCCTAGGGGCTCTATCAACGTGTAATAGCGACGTGTCAGGTCACCTAAAGCAGTACACGATGATAAAGGTAAACCAGATAGCATACTATCATCTCGAGTAAGACTGTCCTACCGGGATAGGTCCTCCCTCAATCATTACAATCACGTACCTGTGACCTAATAATTGACTCTGAGGGCACTATCTCCAACACCATTCGCATTCGCCACGGGGTCCCGTCATCACTCGTTAGGTTACTTAACTAACGACAGAGCGGGGGCTGGGCTAGCGCGGCTGTAAAACATAAGCAACGCCTAAATAGAAAGCAATGATAGACATTACAGATCACAGATGAATACATTGGATATACTAGCAATCCGCAATCCTTTCGAGCCTGCAATGAAAAGCGGATTACACGGTCGCGGTGAATAGCCAAATACCCCACCCAAGACCCCTACGGGTGCGGCAAACTACCCGCCAAGTACTCGGCAGTTTGTGCACCCCTCCATGGGTCTATCCTAGGAGCAAAAACAGTAAAAAGAATTATACAATGACGGCTACAACCCCGACCCGGTTGTGCGGCCAAACAAATAATATTATTACATCAATTTACATTTACAATGAATGAAAGAAAAACAAAAGCTCATCTCACATCCACCCCGGCTATTCACCCGCGACAGTCCAACACATTCATATACACATTCCAATATCAAACACAGATCATGTATAACCCCGACTAATCGACTTATAGCGATTAGCCGACGTTCAATACATGCAAACATCACAGATATAACCAACATAGCTAAAGTGCAGTGAAGTTCGGAAAAAATACGGAATTATAGGACCCCAAAAGTGAATTTCTGTTCTGGAAAATCTGGGTACATATAATACATCTGAAAAATCCTAAAATCCCACCAGAAGAACACTGCACGAAAAACGATGCAGAGAGGAAAATAAACTGCGGCGCTTCCGCGGCACATGCCTACCTCGTGCCGCGGAAGCGCGGCGGTTTAACTGAATTAGTGCATCGTTTTTCTTGTCTGTTCAAACAAAACCCTGAGCCGAATTTACAAGCATAAAGTTTTTCATTTAGAGCAGAAAAAAATTCAACAGAAACTTAGGGTTTTGGTTTTTCCGGTTTTGCGATTTTTTCGGTTTCGAACTTCCATACACTTCGCTACCAAGCTAGTTTAAGTTTAGTTAGGCTCTGATACCACTGTAAGTCCATATTGCGACCCCCGGTTCTTACGGGGAGGCGAAAACGGTATAAAAAACAAATTTTTATCGCAAGAGGCAACATGGACTAAACAAGGTCGGGATCGTGTCTAAACTAAACTAGCAAATACACTAAAAGGAGTTAGCTACTATGGAAGATGGTTATACCTAAACTTGAACTCCTTCTTCTTTAAACCTTGTAGAGGTTGATGGTTCTCTTTTCGTCGCCTTCTTCCGTCGAAGATGGATCCACCTCGAAGGTTCGACCTTTGGGCTCTTCCTCGATCTTTGAGTGAACTAGGGTTTCCGGCTTGCTAAACCTTGAACCTAGAATGAGTAGAGAGTGACTAGGGGTTGCTTTTCTTTTAAAAGAGAAGGATTCTCAACACATGAGAAGGGTTCTCTTTTGCTAGAGGAAGAAGAAGATGAAGTGAGGAGAGAGAAGCTAAATGAGATAATGAGCAATCTTTTCTTTCTTGCAACCATAATGCCAAAAGAAAAGAATTATCTAAATAATAATAATTCAAAATAAGAATAGTTGATGGTAATTTGGAATGACCACTATCATGCTTCTTTAAATGAAGTGTAAGCATGAATCAAGGAGGATCTTTCAAAGCATGATGGTGGTCAACATTCAACCATGGTCAACAAGTCAACCATGGTCAACAAGTCAACAAAATCAACCATAACAAAATTCTCATTTAATTACTATTATTAATAGATAATTTATAAATCCATTAGGGTTTGGAAAATGAAGACTGTCAACTGTGCATACGCACCCGTTCAGAAACCCTAATGAAATACCTCATCCTCCGCCTCAAGCAACTGTGCATACACACCTGCATTCTCGTTCCGAGGAACAAGAATACCAAGATATAAAAGCAACCCCAAAACATATACCAGTATCTGGCTCAAACCAGAGCCTGCCAGTATAATCCGTCCGGACTCCAAACGTGCACAAGTGCGCAGATGAGAACGAACCCTGTCGCAAAACCATGCGACCTCTACTCTGTTTTGCCCAGAGGCGAATACCCTCTGTGTGGGACTCTAAAGACTCGACACTATGCTGGCAGTGGGTTTAACCACAGACTGCAAGCGGCACTAGCTGTGCGTAACGGTCCCCAGGTAGATGTCGACAAGAAGGCTGACGAGGTGAAACCCCATCTAAACTCCTACTGAGTCTGAATGTGACATTCTCCGTACAGTCCGGTCTGTTCGTCTGATACATCGCATGTCGGGCCTAGGGGGCGGTAAAACGTCAGTCCCCCAATAGCTGTACAAGTCGTGTCGGAGTGAAGCCCAAAACACCCTGAGATAACACTGGAACCTACCAGTATATCTCGCTTGCCCTGGCCAGGGACTACTCGTGTAATGGCTCTCCTAGACACAGCGCGATGTCAACCCCCAATACCGGGAGAGACGAATCCTGTCTAACCGTCACTGCCTCCAAGTGCTTCGGGACTGCACCCAACCACCACCTGTTTGCACGACTCCTTTGAGCCATGGTAGGGTAGTGATCAAAGTGCAGTGGGAACACACTCGAGGCGAAGTGCCAGTGTCAAGTCAGCGGACTAAGCTGTACTCATGTCACCTGGGAACTGATAACTGACGATAGGTATAATACCAACCTGTCAGTTCCCGACGAGTCCTGTCCAGTGTACTCGTAACCCAACGAGCACCCGTATACTATCTCCAGTACGACGTACTGATGGCTGTGGGACAGACCATCTCCCACACTGGGATGAGAAGCGCATACGCTAGTCTACTCCGGAGTATCGATGCCCTGTCTTGATAGTCCTACGACTAGGGACCTGTATAAGGATGTGCCTATAGATTACCCAGCCCCCACTAGTGTGACTGCCATCACAACGCTGGTAATCAAGCAAAGATCCTAAGGGCTCCACTAATGCGTATAAGTGATATACTGAAATAAACACAAGTACACATTGAAGTAGAAACAAACCAAGTAGCATACTACTATATTGAGCAAGATTGTTTATACAAGGTGAATATCCCAAGCTTCCATTAAGTAATATACAAACTAGTATGATACAGTAATGGCCTCTAGGGCATATACACTAACAAAAAGTATATCACATATACAATGTGCACACCCGAGTGAGAATATCCATTTAAAGTGAACCGATACGAGTTAATGCAAAGTAATATATCAAATATATAATTATACATTAAATCATTAAATCAACACTTGATTTAACGATCCGGTCATATCACATATAACCGACTAGTATCCAATGTATCGGTTTATCGAATCAATCCATGATTCGATAACTAGGGTATATCGCATATAACCTAATCGATACATTCATCGCGAGAATGGAATACGGTATCACATACACGCATTATTCTCGGTCCCGCACATATCTCATATGCGCTCCTATTTCGTTTCGCTTGAACCAGGAAACCTCTGTGTAGGACTCTAAAGACTCGTCAATACGCCGGCAGCAGATGATGATCATATCAAGCACCCACAAGCCGCAAGCGGTCTGCTAAACGTAACGGCCACCCGGGTATTGAGCGATCAGAAGATCGACGAGCAAGCCCGCTCACACTCCTGTGAATCCAACCAGTAACACTACCGTACAGTCCGGTCTGATCGTCTGATATGTCGCATATCTCGCCTAGGGGTGGTAAACGTCAGACCCCAATAGCTCGATAAGTCGTGTCGATATGAGGTCTATAACAATTCGAGAAACTACTGGTAACACTTACCAGTAAATCTCAGCAACCCTGGCCAGGGATTTCCTGTTATAGCCAATCGAACACAGCGCAACATCAACCCCCTATACCGGGAGAGACGAATCCCCTCCTATCGCTCATTGCCTCCATGTGACTCGGGACTGTACCCAAAAACCACCGTTTTGCACGCCCTCTTGGACATGGTAAGATGGAAATCAAAGCACAGTGGGAACCACACAAGACTCTATGACGATCTCGGGTCAACAGACTACTCTGTACCAGTGTCACCAGAGAACTGCCATCTGACGTAAGGTATAATACAATCTGGGAGTTCTCGGCGAGTCCGTCCAGTGTACCCAGTCTCCACTGAGCACCCGTATATCATCTCTGATGTCAAACACCAATGGATATGGGATCATCCATCGCCCATCTGTATGGGTCGAGAAGGTATACGCTAGTCTACTCTGGTATATCGATGCCCCGTCTCGATACACCCACGACTAGGGACTTTGAAGGATGTACTTATGGACTACCATGTCCCCACTAGTATGATCCGCATCATAGTCCAGGTAGTCAAGCACACATCCTAAGGGCTTTACCAACATGTAATAGAGAGACAATCTGTGTACACGTTAAGGTAAAGAGCAACCAGATAGCATACTATCATGTCGAGCAAGAAAGTCCTCCCTATATATATCCCAGCATCCACTACAATATACATCCTATGTATAGTAATGGCCTCTAGGGCATACATATAACTAACAATCTCCCACTTGCACTAGGGCCATCTGTAGCAGTGGTTGAAGTATCTCATACTCAACCATCCCATAAAAGTCTCTCTCTGGGAACAGGCCTTTGTGAGTGGATCCGCTGTGTTGTCCTCTGAGTCTACTCTCCTGACCTCGATCACCTTGGAGATCAACCATCTCCATGATCAGGTGACACTGCCTTAGATTATGTCTGGATCACTGATGGGACCGGCGTTCCTTGGCATAAGCCACAACTCCATTGTCTCACAATGGTAGGAACGTAGTTCATCTCATGAACCTATATACACCCAAACAGCCTCTTTGGTAGCATCTTAACTAGCGATGTATCCTGCCTTTATCGTCTAGTATGCCATGGTATCTAGCTTGGAACTCTTCCAACATACCGTCCCTTTACTGAGGGTAAAGACAATGCCTGTGACTGACATTCAGTCGTCTTTATCACCCTGGAACCATTCCAGTGATTCTCCCCAGGGTCGATTGATACCTTCTCACTACAACTAGTGAGAATCCTAACATCCATTTAGATCTATCTCATAGATCCAAAATCCAGGATTTAGGAGGTATCACTTTGATCCTATATGGAGAATTATGGTGATAAGCGGAGATTGACCGAGCGTAGCATAGGAAACTCCTTCCCCATCAAGAGTATGTCATCCACATACTCTACGAGGATCGTCACCATACTCCCTACTACCTTTTTGTTTATACAAGGTTCATCTACCATTTTGATGATGTCAAACTCTTTAACTAATCCATCAAAATAGATGTTCCAACTCCGCGATGCCTGCTTTATCCTATAAAGCATCTTGTACACGTTTCCGCTGCTCCCACTGTTTACGAAGCCCTCTGGCTGTGTACTTACAGACGCTCTCTTCTAAAACATCATTTAGAAAAGCAGTCATGACACCCAACCACCAGATATCGTAGTCATGGTATGTAGCCGTGACAAGTAGGATCTGGATGGACTTAAGCATAGGTACTAGAAAAGGTTTCATCATTATCCACACCTGGTCGATGACGAAAACCTTTAACAAGTCTAGCTTTGAAAGTCTTAACTTTTCCATCTACACCAAGTAATCTTCTCAAGATATACTTGCTCCTGATGGGGATTTAACCCTTCAGATATAGCAACCAAAGTCCATACTTTGTTGGTGTATAAGGATTCCATCTCAGATCGATAAACATCCAGCCATTCTCACAGAGTCCTACTCCTGATGGCCAGGTCGAAACTAGTTGGGTCATCATCTCATGATGCAATCCTCGCTCCCACTGTCATAGAGAAACAGAAGTATCTCTCAGGTGGGTGAGAAACCCTACTAGATCAGCGGAGAGGCTGAGGTTCGTTAGAATCTACTGAATCCTTTGGTTCTACCAAATCATCTGCTGTAGCTTGTATAGCTGGAACCTTTCCAGTTCTACATTACAGACCTTGCCATGAGTTTGTCCGGATTTTGCTTTTAGACATAGGCCGGTCAACCCCAAATCTTAACTAGCTTAAGACATGGGCTCTTCCCTTTCCATATCACATATGAAGTGGTAGGCAATTGATTTGATTGGAACCCTATTCAATAGGTATGCAGCTTCTCAAGTGTATAACTCCCAAAAGGAAATAGGTAACTCAGTAGTACTCATCATAGAGCACACCATATCAAATAGGGTATATCTGCTCCGCCCCGATATACCATCGTGCTATGGTGTATACAGAGGAGTAATGCTGAGAGAGAATCTTATTCTCCTTTAGAATAGTCCAGGAATTCCGTGCTCAAGTATTCTCTTCCTTGATCTCATCAAAGGACATAATACTTATACCCGTATTGGTTCTCTACTTCTAACTTATATTCTGTGAATATCTCAAAAGGTTCGGACTTGTGTTTCAACAGGAACATAGGTCTGAATCTCGAAAGATTATCAGAGAATGTAATGAAGTATAAAGAACCAGTCCTGGCATATGTAGACAGGGGACCTAACATACATCAACATGTATCATCCCAAGAGTTCACTAACTCTTTCTCTGTTTCCAATAAACAGAGCTGTGGTCATCTTATCTCTGTGACATGACTGGCAAGTTTCACAAGATGTAAATTCAAACTCATTTAAATATGCATCTTTATGTAACTTCAGCTAGTCGGGTCACATTGATATGACCTAGTCTACAATGCCTCAAGAAGGATTCGTTCATTTCTGAACTCTTCCTCTTGTATGTGTTCCGTATACTAAAGAACTGTAGTTTGATTTAGAACATCAACGCTTTTAGATAACGTGCCTGAACCGATCAACTTTTGATATAGGAAATGTTCAAAACATTATCCAACAATACAAAATTATATCCTTTCTTTACTAATAAAGAGACTGATATGATTTTGTATATCAGGTTCGGTATCTAATAACATTCATTCAGAATCAATGTATTGGTAATACAGGGTGACAGTGACCAACAGACTTGGCTGCAACTCTTGCCCCGTTTTCTGCCTCATGAAACTTATCACCCGTTCTCAGTTCTCTACCTTTCTGTAGCCCTATGTAACAGATTACATATCTGGGATCCTGATCTGGTATCACATACCCAGGACGTAGAGTTTACAGAGAAACAGTTCTTTGTAATGAACACACCCGAAGATGATGCATCAGCATGCACTCTCTTCGTTTGGACGGCACGGGAAATCTGGTATTCCCCAATTTCCTGCTCTGTCTTATAACAATTATAAGTTGGAGCGGGACCAACGTTCCCCAGCTCAGTATAACAAGCGGGTTCGGTCAATAATCCGTATTATTATCTTGATTAAGGCGTGATATGGTCGCTACCTGGAGAGAGAGAGAAGAAAACACTCAGCGTGCGCTCTGTCAAGAATAGATTGGTTATTACTTTATCTAATCAGGATGGCTCCCACTGCTTTTTATCAAATCTTCCTTCAAACCCTAAAAGGAAAGACTAGCCGGGATTAATTACACACTACAAGTTCGCCAATCTTTCAGCCAGGCCAGTGTCGGTACTTTGAGGGAGGTCCCCCGTGCTTTCGCACGAACCTAATTACTGTAAACCTCGTTTTCCCAGAGGCGTAACCCCGTTGACACCTTTCTAGACACCTACTTGATCGGCTAATTGTAATGTATAAAACTCTCCCAGGAGTAACTCTTACTCGCAGCGGGTATCGGGATCCAACTATCTCATAGAAGGTATGCAATCTCATTGCAAATTTCAACACTTAAAATTCCCGATAATATTTTGCCCCTAGCAGCTATATGACCTTAACATAGTCAACAAATCATAAGTGCTAGTCAAGTTCAACCCGTCATTTCCCGATTGAATTAAACCCACCCGCACGACCCTTAACATAGTCAACAAAGTCGCACGAC
This sequence comes from Agapanthus africanus, assembly GCA_030015575.1. NCBI lineage: Eukaryota > Viridiplantae > Streptophyta > Magnoliopsida > Asparagales > Amaryllidaceae > Agapanthus > Agapanthus africanus. The sequence goes on along the minus strand of CM057342.1, from coordinate 451,689,913 downwards.
TACCCTAATCCAATCGCATCATATGCTTATGCAGATAAGCACTAATTAGCTACCGCACACTACGCCTTAATATAGTCAACAAACGTAGCACGAATACTAACTAGTACTTATCTGATATGACGGAGGGCTACGACAGGTTTTTCTGAAAACCTATTGCGTAATGAACTTGATATCGTTGTAGAATCAAATGAATTTTGAAATGGAGTGCTTTTGAGGCTTTTCTAGTTTTGCTAAAGGAGTCACTCCTGGTGAAGGGATCGTCGGTCCTTTCCTCGTCGAATGAGGTGCGGGATATATCATATATATCACTGGGCAAAGCAAAAACTCTTAAAAGCAATCAAAAGACAAACCGAGGGTTGTAGCATCTGCCAGTTATTGCTAAAGGAGTCACTCCCGGTGAAGGGATCTCGGTCCTTTCCTCATCGAATAAGGTGCAGGATATATCATATATATCACTGTGCAAAGCAAAAACTGTAGCTACCTGTTTTATTTTGAAATTCAATTCTACAACATCTTAGGTTTCTTTTCTTTCATTAATCACATTAATGAAGTCCCATCATTTAAGTACCTAAACATCACAGATAAATACAACGTACACTTATGCCATCCGCATTCGCCTCGATGTCCCCTCATGCACCGTTAGGTTAGGTAACTAACGGCAGAGCGGGGCAGGGCTAGCGCGGGTGTAAAACATAAGTAACGCCTATATAATATATCATATATACTATATACAGTATCTATCACAGAACATCACATGATCACATCACAGATATCGCAGCAGAAGAATCATATGAAATATTGGATATACTAGGACGTCCGTGTTTTCAATACGAGCCAGTATAAAACACGGATTCCACGGTCGTGATGAATAGCCAAACCCACACCCCCAGACCCCTACGAGAGCGGAAAGCAACCCTACCAATTCTAGAGTTAGGAGACCCGGACTCGACTCCTCGAGTTGGTCTCCCACTGGACTCCAGAACCCGGTTACTTGTGCTCCCCTCCTTGGGTCTATCCTAGTGCGGAAAAGTAAATAATATACATCAACGGTGACAACTTCCGCAACCTGGAAGTGCCCCAATAAAAGAATATTACATACAAGTTTTTACATGAATGAAAATGAAAAACACTCATCTCACATAAAAAAAACCCGGCTATTCAAAGACGACGGTCCAATATAACATATCCAGCAACACATAACATCACATGTCATCAACGTAAGTAAATATGCCCATCCCAATTGTCGTTGACATATAGCAACGAAATCGGCGATATCACATATTACACTTACGGTCACAGAAAAGAAAGTGTAAAACTACAACAGTTGGAATCCGCAACCACCTCAGACATCGCATGCCTGACCAAATGAATTACTTAGACATCGCATGCCTAACAATTATAAACCCCGCATTTTAGTCTCATTATCGAAAACACTTTTCAATATCAAGTCGGGCAATTCAACAAGATTCCCGAAAAAATGATCGAATGCTCGTCGCAAACTTTAGTAGGCGGCCGCACCCCCGACGCCGTCGACGAAGTGCACCAAGGCGGAACACCGCTACCGCGAGCACCCAAACGGATGCTTTCGGCGACGGGGTTCTCCTACAGTCACTTGGTCGGGGCTATGGAGTGAGGCTGTCTATTAAGTTTACCCGGCGAGTATCCGCGTACGCTACGTGATTGCGACGGACTTTTGATCACATCAAAATTCCGTGGCAACCGATCAAGTGAGACTAAACTACTATGTTTATAACATTCATTCAGTTATCTCATAACTTTTGTGAATTCCAATTATTGTATCACATTCCAGATAATTAGAAAATGTTAAACTTTCCGATCGAACATTCAAACACCCAAGTATTCCCGATACTGATCAACACATGAAACAAGTCTAAAAACATTCAGTTCGTGCCTCAGTACCAACGGTCCAGCCGTAGAAGGGTCAAGCCAACGCCTCACATGTGGCACGCCGTACTGCCCCAAACCCGAAGGTTCAAAGGGCAGTTCAAGACGGTCACATAATCGAGTTAAGGTTTGTTGTCTTCTAGAGGGTCCATCGCGTTACTTGCACTACTTAGAACGTCGTTAAACTACGGAAAAATCCAACACTTGGAAATTTCCCGACAGGGGAAAAATTGGGTATTTATATCCGGTTGAACTTTTTAACATATTCTAAAATTTATCCGGAAAGCCACATAGACAAAATTTGATACTCCGATCGAAACACCGAATCCCCAAAACAACCCCAGAAAATTCAACTCTTGAAAAAATATTAAAAATTCCCAGAAAAATCACCACTGGAAACTAAGAATTACTGTGCATAATAATTTAAATACTGTGGCCGTACGGCCGCGGAACCGCCGCATGAGCTTTGCTCATGCCGCGGAACCGCGGTGGGATAGTTGAATTGGGCCACCGAATTTCACAGTAACTCTTAGATATTCCTGATGTGTTTTCTGCATATTTTTAATGTGGAAAAATCCCAGAATTTGGAAAAAGTCCAGAGAGCTATTTTGGGTTCTAGTTTTCGGTTCGATCGGACTTCAAACTCCGTCTAGACTTCGCCTAAGGCTCTAGCTAGGCTCTGATACCACTGTAGGGTTCCTAGGCACCCTAATGAGGTCTCACAAGGCATCAACCATGCCAATTTCAAATTTAAACGGTGCCGAGAAACCCTAAAACGGATCGTTGGCTAGATTTCTAGGCGAAACAAAACTAGTTAACAACTTAACTGAAGTTTAAACGGAAATACAACCTTTGTAGATCCGGTGCTCCACCTCCATAGCTCCGCAACGAAGTCCCCTCGCTGTCCAAATGAATTCTCGGGCTCTAGCGTCGGCTTCGTCGGAGAAATGGCGAGCTAGGTCGTCGATGTCCATGCCGAAGATGATCTACGTCGAGGCATCGCTAGATCAAGCTCCAACTTCACCAAGTCAAGAAAACTTGTGAAGGAAACACACTCTACTACTTGGCAAGAGGTAGAGGATGAAGAAATAGGAAGTGGGTTCACTTTAGAATTGGATTTCTCACACTTTTCATCAATCCACCATTGATGAAGTGAAGCTTTCTTCATTGAAGAAGATGAAGAAGAAGAAGAAAGTGTTATGATAAGTTAATTAGAATAATTGAAAAAGAATTATCCTTATCATAACATGAACCATGGTTTGATGTAGAGAGTTAACTCAAGTTAGATGAATGGTTAGGGTATGAAGAAGAAGACAAAAAGGTTACATGAGTCAAAGTTGCATGAAGCTTCATGAAGCTTCATGTAAGAAAGCAACCTTTTTATTTTCTTTTCCCTTTTTCTTTTAATCCAAATTAAAAGATAAAAGAATAAATGAATAATAAATAAAACCCTAACCATTTACTTAACCAAGGTTTAACTCTTTACACAAAACCTAGTAATCTTGCATCATCAAACATGATACAATCAAGTGCACAAAAGTATATCACATATACAATGTGCACACCCGAGTGAGAATATCCATTTAAAGTGAACCGATACGAGTTAATGCAAAGTAATATATCAAATATATAATTATACATTAAATCATTAAATCAACACTTGATTTAACGATCCGGTCATATCACATATAACCGACTAGTATCCAATGTATCGGTTTATCGAATCAATCCTTGATTCGATAACTAGGGTATATCGCATATAACCTAATCGATACATTCATCGTGAGAATGGAATACGGTATCACATACATGCATTATTCTCGGTCCCGCACATATCTCATATGCGCTCCTATTTCGTTTCGCTTGAACCAGGAAACCTCTGTGTAGGACTCTAAAGACTCGTCAATACGCCGGCAGCAGATGATGATCATATCAAGCACCCACAAGCCGCAAGCGGTCTGCTAAACGTAACGGCCACCCGGGTATTGAGCGATCAGAAGATCGACGAGCAAGCCCGCTCACACTCCTGTGAATCCAACCAGTAACACTACCGTACAGTCCGGTCTGATCGTCTGATATGTCGCATATCTCGCCTAGGGTTGGTAAACGTCAGACCCCAATAGCTCGATAAGTCGTGTCGATATGAGGTCTATAACAATTTGAGAAACTACTGGTAACACTTACCAGTAAATCTCAGCAACCCTGGCCAGGGATTTCCTGTTATAGCCAATCGAACACAGCGCAACATCAACCCCCTATACCGGGAGAGACGAATCCCCTCCTATCGCTCATTGCCTCCATGTGACTCGGGACTGTACCCAAAAACCACCGTTTTGCACGCCCTCTTGGACGTGGTAAGATGGAAATCAAAGCACAGTGGGAACCACACAAGACTCTATGACGATCTCGGGTCAACAGACTACTCTGTACCAGTGTCACCAGAGAACTGCCATCTGACGTAAGGTATAATACCATCTGGGAGTTCTCGGCGAGTCCGTCCAGTGTACCCAGTCTCCACTGAGCACCCGTATATCATCTCTGATGTCAAACACCAATGGATATGGGATCATCCATCGCCCATCTGTATGGGTCGAGAAGGTATACGCTAGTCTACTCTGGTATATCGATGCCCCGTCTCGATACACCCACGACTAGGGACTTTGAAGGATGTACTTATGGACTACCATGTCCCTACTAGTATGATCCGCATCATAGTCCAGGTAGTCAAGCACACATACTAAGGGCTTTACCAACATGTAATAGAGAGACAATCTGTGTACACGTTAAGGTAAAGAGCAACCAGATAGCATACTATCATGTCGAGCAAGAAAGTCATCCCTATATATGTCCCAGCATCCACTGCAATATACATCCTATGTATAGTAATGGCCTCTAGGGCATACATATAACTAACAGTTCTATTGCCCTCCCACTTATCTGATTTTCTAAAAATTCAGTTTCCAAGAAGTGGGGATGCTGAGAAACAAAAACCTTTTGTTCCTCTGCGGAATAGAAAAGATACCCCGTGGAGTTCTTGGGGTATCCCACAAACTTACACAGTACTGAGCGTGTCTCGAGCTTGTCCGCATGCTGCCTTTTTACAAAAGCTAGACATCCCCATGTCTTAAGATACTTAAGACAGGGTTTCTTCCCACTCCACATTTGATATGTTGTGGTAGGCACAGTCTTCGTTGGAGCCTTGTTCAAAAGATATGCAGCTGTTTCTAGTGCATAACCCCAAAAAGATCGCGGTAGCTCAGCCTTACTCATCATGGAACGAACCATATCCAATAGGGTTCGATTCCGCCTTTCTGATATACCATTGTGTTGTGGTGTGGATGGAGGAATAAGCTGAGAGAGAAATCCATTCTCTTTTAAGTAGCCCAGGAACTCGGCACTCAAGTATTCACCACCTCGATCAGATCTCAGTGTCTTAATACTTTTGCCTGTTAGTTTTTCCACTTCATTCTTGTATTCCCAGAATTTCTCAAGGGCCTCGGATTTATACTTCATCAAGGAGATATGTCCATACCTAGAGAAATCATTTGTAAAAGTAATCAAATAGGAATAACCACCTCGCGCATGTGTAGACATTAGACCACATACATCGCTGTGTATGAGTCCCAAGAGCTCGCTCGCTCTTACTCCGTATTCAGTGAACGGAGCCTTTTCATCTTTCCCATGAGACAAGATTTACAAGTAGCATAAGACTGATATTCAAACGGATTCAAATATCCCTCTTTATGTAACTGTTGGATATAGTGCCCTCAGAGTCAATTATTGGATCACAGGCACATGATTGCAATGATTGAGGGAGGACCTATACCGGTAGGACAGTCTTACTCAAGAGGATTGTATACTATCTGGTTTGTCTTTATCATCGTGTACATGCTTTAGGTGACATTGTAGTTCACTATTACACGTTGATAAAGAATAGTATGTGAAGGGTTCCTAGGCATGCTAATGAGGTCTCACAAGGCATCAACCATGCCAAATTCAAATTTTACAAGTGCCGAGAAACCCTAATACGGATTCGTTGACTAGAGATTAGGCGAAAAGTGAAACTAGTTAACATTTTAACTAAAAGAAAGAGGCTACAACCTTTGTAGATCCGGTTCTCCACTTCCTTAGCTCCACATAGACGTCCTCTCGCTGTCCATATCGGATCCCGGACTCTAGCATCGGCTTCATCGGAGAAATGGGCGGGCTAGGTCGTCGGCTTCAATGCCGAAGATGATCTACGTCGAGGCAATACAAGATCAAGCTCCAACTTCACCAAGCAATGAAACTTATGAAGAAAACACCCTATACTACTTGGCAAGAGGTAGAGGATGAAGAAATAGGAGGTGGGTTCACTTTAGAATTGGATTTCTCACTCTTTTACTCAAGATGCTATTAATGGAGTCAAGCTTTCTTCTTGAAGAAGAAGAAGAAGAAGAAGCTCATAGAATATGATAAGTATCTTATTTTAAAAAGAAACTAATATGAATACTTATCATATACTAACCATGGTCAAGTGTAGAGAGTAAACTAGGGTTAGGTGAATGGTTAGGTTAAGAGAAGAAAGCAAAAATGGTCAAGGTTTCAACCCTTCATGAAGCTTCATGAAAGAAACAAGAAAAGCCACCATTTCCATTTTCTTTTCCAAAATCAATAATCAAAATAAATACATGAATAAGTATACAAAACCCTAACCATTCATATAACCATGGTTTAATCTTTACACAAACTCAAGTTTACATGTATCATCAAACATGATACAATCAAGTGCACACAAAAATATATCACATATACAATGTGCACATCAAGTGAGAAAATCCTTTTAAAGTGAACCAATACTAGTTAATGCAAAGTAATATATCAAATATATATAATTATACATTAAATCATTAAATCAACACTTGATTCAATGATCCGGTCATGTCGCACATAACCGACTCGTATCCAATGTATCGACTTATCGAATCAATCTTTGATTCGATAACTAGGTTATATCGCATACAACCAATCGAAACATTCATCGCGAGAATGAAATACGGTATCACATACACGCATTATTCTCGGTCCCGCACATATCTTATATGCGCTCCTATTTCGTTTCGCTTGAGCCAGGAAACCTCTGTGTAGGACTCTAAAGACTTGTCAATACGCCGGCAGCAGATGATGATCATATCAAGCACCCACAAGCCGCAAGCGGTCTGCTAAACGTAACGGCCACCCGGGTATTGAGCGATCAGAAGATCGACGAGCAAGCCCGCTCACACTCCTGTGAATCCAACCAGTAACACTTACCGTACAGTCCAGTCTGTTCGTCTAATATGTCACATATCAAGTCTAGGGGTGGTAAACGTCAGACCCCAATAACCGATAAGTCGTGCCGATGTGAGGCTCATAACGGGTCGAGAAACTACTGGTAACACTTACCAGCAAATCTCTGATCAGCCCTGGCCAGGGACTTCCCTGTTACGGCCAATCGAGCACAGCGCAACATCAACTCCCAATACCGGGAGAGACGAAACCCCTCCTATCGCTCATTGCCTCCATGTGACTCGGGACTGTACCCAAAAACCACCGTTTTGCACGCCCTAATGGCCGTGGTAAGGTGGAGATCAAAGCACAGTGGGAATCACACAAGACTCTATAACGATCTCGGGTCTACAGACTAACCTGCACAAGTGTCACCTGAGAACTGCCATCTAACGTGAGGTATAATACCATCTGGGAGTTCTCGGCGAGTCCGTCCAGTGTACCCAGTCTCCACTGAGCACCCGTATACCATCTCTGATGTCAAACACCAATGGATATGGGATCATCCATCGCCCATCTCATGGGTCAAGAAGCGTATACGCCAGTCTACACTGGTATATCGATGCCCCGTCTCGATACACCCATGACTAGGGACCTTGAAGGATGTACCTATGGACTACCATGTCCCCACTAGTATGATCTGCATCATAGTCCAGGTAGTCAAGTACCCATCCTAAGGGCTTTACCAACATGTAACTATAAGACAGTTTAAAGAGACTTGTATACATGTTAAGATAAAGAGCAACCAGATAGCATACTATCATATTGAGCAAGAAAGTCATCTCTATATATGTCCAAGCATCCAATATAATATACATCATCTGTACAATACTGGCCTCTAGGGCATACATACAACTAACAATCTCCCACTTGCACTAGGGCCAACTGCTGTAGTATCGCATACCGAGCATCCCGAAGAGTCTCTCAAACTGTATCTGGGGAATGGCCTTCGTGAGTGGATCCGCCGTGTTGTTCTTCGTGTCAACCCTCCTGACCTCGATCTCTCGGCGATCAACAATCTCCCGGATCAGGTGATACCGCCTCAGAATATGCCTGGATCTCTGATGGGACCTGGGTTCCTTGGCCAATGCCACCGCTCCATTGTTATCACAATACAAAGGTATTGGATGCTCAATGGATGGAACCACACCAAGTTCAGTAATGAACTTTTTGATCCAGACAGTCTCTTTGGCAGCATCGTTGGCAGCGATGTTGTAAGTGCACGGCGGCGCCCCGGCCGTCAATCCGACGCCGGAATGCGGAAGCGGTGAATAACTTAAAATTTGCGGACTTAGCAAACCGGCACCACCGCGCACTATCACCCGGATCGTTACCATTAACTAGTCTAAGCTAACTACAAGAAAGGGAATAGAGATATACCGACGATCCAAGTCCTCCGGTCTTCATCTCCACTCCGATCTCCTCGCGGGATCTCCGTCCGTCTCCTCCTCGTCGCCGGAAGTGCACCACGTTGCCTACATCGTTTACGGGCTCCCACCTCAATGCCGAGGCAACTCGGGCACGAAGCCGGCTACTCGACGTGCCCAAGGTTCGTTGTAGAATATGTAGTGAGCAAGTCTCATTTTTGGGGGTTTATGGAATTGCTATTGGTGAAGGAAAAGAGAGCTTGGAGAGAGGTGAGAAAAATGGAGCATACTCAAGAAGGAATGTATCATATTTTTCTCCACACATCAAAATGAAAATCAATCCCCTTCCCCCAAGGAATGGCCGGCCCCCCCCTTCATGTGTGATTGGAGAGAGAGAGAGAGAGCAAGGTCAAGGGGTGGGTGGAAGCAATGATGCAAGAGGGCATCATGAAAGAATATGATCATAAGCAAAAACCACACACAACCACAACCATCATCAACAACCATGATGCTAACAAAGTCAAGCCATCATGAAGTATGAAGTCAAGCAAGTCAAAGGAGGGTGCTATCATGATACAACAAAATGCAAAGACCCCCTTCCACAAATGCCTATTTGCAACAATGCAAATAAGCCCTCCTCCACCAATCTTCGGCCAATGAACGGAACAATGGAAATCGGCCGAAACGGAAAGCAAACTGGCAACTCCAGAAAACTGGTCCCGTAATAAATTACAGGAAAACCCCGATACTGTGCATACACACCCGCATCTGTATTTCGACCGAAATACAGATGCAATGAGACAAAATCTACACTGTACTATACTAGGATCCGGCTTATACCAAAGCCGGCTAGTAAAATCTGTTCGATCCTGATCCGTGCAATACTGCACGTATCTGATCGAACCCTGCCATATTACCATACGGCCTATAGTACAAACTGTCCGATCCTGATCCGTGCAATACCGCACGTATCTGATCGGACCTTGCCATATCTCCATACGGCCTCTACAACCTTTCGCCCGAAAGCTGAGTAACTGTAAATGTGGTGGACTCTAAAGACTCGTCAATACTATGGCTGTGGATTTAACCACTAGCACGTCAGAGGTATATGCCAATACGTGACGGGCCACCAGCTATTGACCAAAAGGGACGTCGATGAGGAAGCTCACCCTGACACCCAACTGAGCCTGTCAGTGACAATATCCGTGCAGTCCGGTCCGTTCGTCTATGAGCATCGCATGGCGGGCCTAGGGGGTTGGTAAAAGTCAGACCCCCAAAAGCGGTACAAGTCGTGTCGGAGTGTAGCCCAGAACACCCTGAGATACTACTGGAATACCTACCAGTAAATCTCCTTGCCTTGGCCAAGGACTTTGTGTAATGGCTCTCCTAGACACAGCACGACCTCACCCCCAATACCGGGAGAGACGAACCCCTGAAGATACGCTCACTGCCTCCATGTGGCTCGGGACTGTACCCAACTAAAACCTGTTTGCACGACTCCTTTGAGCCGTGGTAGGGTAGTAATCAAAGTACAGTGGGAACTCACACGAGACAAATGACGATCCCCAGGTCGATGAACTAACCTGCACACATGTCACCAGGGAACTGCCATCTGACGTCTGGTATATGACCAACTAGCATGTTCCCGGCGAGTCCTGTCCGGTGTACTCATAACCCAATGAGCACCTGTATACATCTTAGGTGATCCAACTGACACCAGTGGCTTGTGAGACCGGCCACCGCCCCTCGTCGGGGTCTCGACTGTATACACTAGTCTACTAATGGAGTATCGATGCCCAGTCTCGAAACTCCCACGACTAGGGACCTTTTAAGGATAAGCTTGTAGACCCCCAGCTCCCACTTATATGATCGCCCTCATACTGCTGGTGGTCAAGCAAGAATCCTAGGGGCTCTATCAACGTGTAATAGCGACGTGTCATGTCACCTAAAGCAGTACACGATGATAAAGGTAAACCAGATAGCATACTATCATCTCGAGTAAGACTGTCCTACCGGGATAGGTCCTCCCTCAATCATTACAATCACGTACCTGTGACCTAATAATTGACTCTGAGGGCACTATCTCCAACAGATGTATTCAGCCTCCATCGTCGAGTCTGCCACGGTTTCCTGCTTGGAACTCTTCCAGCTAACCGCCCCTCCGTAAAGGGTAAAGACAAATCCCGACTGCGACTTAGAGTCGTCCTTATCACTCTGGAAGCTCGAATCGGTAAAGGACTCCACTTGGAGTTCTCCGTTACCATACACCAAGAGCATCTCTTTAGTCCTTCGTAAGTACTTGAGAATGCTCTTCACAGCTGTCCAGTGACTCTCTCCAGGATCAGCTTGATACCTGCTCACTGCACTTAGTGAGTATGCTACATCGGGTCTGGTACATAGCATCGCGTACATGATAGAGCCTACAGCCGAAGCATAGGGATCCCTTGCATGCGAGCTCTCTCCAAATCAGTCTTGGGAGACATCTCTTTGGAGAGAGTGACTCCAGAGATCGTGGGCAAGTTCCCACGCTCGGATTCTTCCATACTAAACCTCTTTAGTATGGTGTTAATGTACCTGGATTGGGACAATCCCAATATCCGTTTAGATCTATCTCTATAGATCCAATTCCCAATATGCAGGAGGCATCACCAAGATCTTTCATTGAGAATCTTTGTGATAAGAAGAGCTTGACCGATTGCAGCATAGGAATATCATTTCCTATCAAGAGTATGTCGTCCACATACAATACGAGGAAGACAACCTTACTCTCTGCCACCTTCCTGTAAATACAAGGTTCAACTGGGTTTTTGACGAAATCAAACTCTTTGATAACGACGTCAAAGCAGATGTTCCAACTCCGCGATGCTTGCTTTAATCCATAAATGGATTTAAGCAGCTTGCATACCTTCCCGCTGCGCCCACTATCTACGAAGCCCTCTGGCTGAGTCATGTACACGCACTCTTCTAAATCACCGTTTAGAAAGGCGGTCTTAACATCCATTTGCCAGATTTCGTAGTCATGATATGCAGCGATGGCAAGCATGATCTGGATGGATTTAAGCATAGCCACTGGAGAAAAGGTTTCGTCATAGTCCACAACTGGTCTTTGACGAAAACCCTTTGCAACAAGTCTAGCTTTGAAAGTCTCTACTTTCCCATCTACAACAAGTTTTTTCTTGAAGATCCACTTGCTCCCAATGGGTTTTACCCCTTCAGGAGCAACATCCAAAGTCCATACTTTGTTGGTGTACATGGATTCCATCTCGGACCGCATAGCATCCAGCCATTTCACTGAGTCCCTACTCGTGATGGCCTGCTCGAAGCTAGTTGGGTCATCATCCTCCATGATGCAATCCTCGCTCCCACCATCCATGAGAAAACCGTAGTATCTCTCAGGTTGGCGAGGAACCCTACTAGATCGGCGGAGAGGCTGAGGTTCATTAGGAGCTACTGAATTTTCTGGTTCCACTAAATCTTCAGTTACGGTTTGTGTATCTGGAACCTCTTCCAGCTCTACCATTTTGCTACTAATTTCTTTTTCAAGGAATTCCTTTTCTAAAAAGGTGGCATGTTGAGCAACAAACACTTTTTGTTCCTCACTGTGGTAGAAAAAATTCCCATATGAGTTCTTTGGATATCCCACAAACTTGCAAAGAACTGACCGTGCCTCGAGCTTGTCCGGATTTTGTCTTTTGACATAGGCTGGACAACCCCATATCTTAACTCGTTTAAGATATGGCCTCTTCCCACTCCATATCTCATATGGTGTGGTAGGTACAGATTTAGATGGAACTTGATTCAATAGGTATGCTGCTGTCTCCAGCGCATATCCCCAGAAGGAAATAGGTAACTCAGCTGTGCTCATCATAGGGCGCACCATATCTAATAGGGTGCGGTTCCTCCGTTCTGATACACCGTTGTGCTGTGGTGTATATGGAGGAGTCAGCTGAGAGAGAATCCCATTCTCTTTTAGGAAGTCCAGGAATTCATTGCTCAAGTATTCACCTCCTCGATCAGATCGAAGGATTTTAATACTTTTTCCGGTTTGGTTTTCAACTTCTTGTTTATATTCCCTAAATTTCTCAAAAGCTTCTGATTTGTGTTTCATCAGGAACACATATCCGAATCTAGAGAGATCGTCAGTGAATGTAATGAAGTACGAAGAACCATCCCTGGCATGTGTAGATATGGGACCGCATACATCATTATGTATCAGTCCCAAGAGTTCGGTAACTCTTTCTCCGTGTCCCGTAAACGGAGTTTTGGTCATCTTGCCTTTGAGACATGACTGGCAAGTGTCATAAGATGAAAATTCGAATGGTTTCAAATATCCATCCTTATGCAACTTAGCCAGTCGTGGCGCATTGATGTGACCCAGTCTACAATGCCACAAGAAGGATTCGTTCAATTCTGAACTCTTCCTCTTGTGTGTGTTTGTTATGCTCAGAACTGTTGATTGATTTAGAACATAAATGCCATTGCACAACGTGCCTGATCCAACCAACTTTTGGTTACGGAAAATGTTCATAACATTGTCTTGTAATACAAAATTATATCCCTCTTTACTCAACAAAGAAACCGATATAATGTTGCATATCAGGTTCGGCATGTAATAGCATTTGTTCAGAACCAATGTATTACCAGTTGGTAATGCAAGGTGATATTCCCCGACAGTCTTAACTGCAACAATTGCACCATTTCCAACTCTAATGTCTTTATCACCTTCTCCAAGTTCTCTACCTTTCCTGAGCCCATGTAACTGATTACATATATGGGATCCTGACCCGGTATCTAATACCCAGGACGTAGAGCAAATGGAGAAACAGTTCTCTATAACGAACACACCCGAAGAAAATACATCATCATGTACTTTCTTCATTCGGGTGGCATGGGAATCCTGGTATTCCCCTATGTCATGTTCATTCCTATAACTCTTATAAGAAAGAACGGAACCAACGTTCCCCAGCACAGTATAACATGCGGGTTCAGTCAATACATCCATATTATTATCTTGATTAGGGCATGACAAGGTCGCTACCTGGAGAGAGAGAGAAGAAAACACTTTAGCGTATGCTCGTGCAAGATCAGATTGGTTATTATCTTATCTAATCAGGATGGCTCCCACTGGTTTTTATCAAATCTTCCTTCAAACCCTAAAAGAAAAGACTAGCCGGGATTAATTACACCCTACAACTTCGTCGATCTTTCAGCCAGGCCAGTGTCGGTACTTTGAGGGAGGTTCCCCGTGCTTTTGCACGGACCTAATTAATGTAAACCTCGTTTTCCCAGAGGCATAACCCCGTTGACACCTTTCTAGACACCTACTTGATCGGCTAATTGTAATGTGCAAAACTCTCCCTGGAGTAACTCTTACTCGCAGTGGGTATCGGGATCCAACTATCTCATAGAAGGTATGCAATCTCATTGCAAATTTCAACACTTGAAATTCCCGATAATGCTTTTGCCCCAAACGATCTATGACCTTGACAAGGTCAACGAACCATAGACCGTAAGTCAAGTTCAACCCGTCATTTCTTGATTGAATTAAACCCACCCGCACGACCCTTGACAAGGTCAACAAGGCCGTATGACTACCCTAATCCAATCTGCATCATATGCATAAGCAGATAAATACCGGTCAGCTACCGCACACTGCGCCTTGACAAGGTCAACAAACGCAGCACGAATACTAAACAGGACTTATCTGAAATGACGGAGGGCTACGACAGGTTTTTCTGAAAACTTATTGCGTAATGAACTTGATATCGTTGTAGAATCAAATGAAGTTTTGAAATGGAGTGATTTTGAGGCTTTTCTAGTTTTGCTAAAGGGGTCACTCCCGGTGAAGGGATCGTCGGCCCTTTCCTCGTCGAATGAGGTGCGGGATATATCATATATATCGCTGTGCAAAGCAAAACTCCAAAAGCAATCAAAAGCAAACCGAGTGTGTAGCATCCGCTAGTTATTGCTAAAGGGGTCACTCCCGGTGAAGGGATCTCGGCCCTTTCCTTATCGAATAAGGTGCAGGGTATACATATATACCGCTATGCAAAGCAAAACTGTAGCTACCCTTTTTATTTAAAATTTGATTCTACAACATCTTTTAGGTTTCTTTTCTTTCATTAAGCACATTAATGAAGTCCCATAATTTAAGTCACCTAAACATCACAGATAAATATGACGTACACTTATGCTATCCGCATTCGCCTCGATGTCCCCTCGTGCACCGTTAGGTTAGGTAACAACGACAGAGCAGGGCAGGGCTAGTGCGGGTGCAAAACATAAGTAACGTCTATATAATATATCATATATACTATATACAGTAGCCATCAGTACATATCAAATGATCACATCACAGATATCGCAGCAGAAAATATCATATGAAATATTGGATATACTAGGACGTCCGTGTTTTTAATACAAGCCAGTATAAAACACGGATTCCACGGTTGTGATGAATAGCCAATCCCACACCCCTAGACCCCTACGAGAGCGGCAAGCAACGCTACCAATTCTAGGGTTAGGAGACCCGGACTCGACTCCTCGATATGGTCTCCCACTGGACCGTAGAACCCGGTTACTTGTGCTCCCCTCCTTGGGTCTATCCTAATGCGGAAAAGTAAATAATATACAAAAGGTGACAAATTCCGCAACCTGGAAGTGTCCCAATAAAAGAATATTACATACAAGTTTTTAAATGAATGAAAATGAAAAACACTCATCTCACATAAAAAAAACCCCGGCTATTCGAACACGACGATCCAATATAACATATCCAGCAACACATAACATCACATGTCATCAACGTAAGTAAGTATGCATACCCCAATTGTCGTTGACGTATAGCAACGAAACCGGCGATATCGACATACTACACTTACGGTCACAGAAAAGAAAGTGTAAAACTACAACAGTTGGAATCCGCAACCTCTTTAGACATCGCATGCCTAATCAAATGAAATACTTAGACATCACATGCCTAACAATTATAAACCCCGCATTTTAGTCTCATTATCGAAAACTCTTTTCAATATCAAGTGAAACTAAACCGCTAGATTTATAACATTCATTCAGTTATCTCATAACTGTTTGTGAATTCCAATTATTGTATCACATTCCGGATAAATAGAAAATATTAAATTTTCCGATCGAACATTCGAACACCCAATTTTTCCCGAAACCGTTCAACACATGAAATAAGTTCAAAAACATTCACTTCATGCCTCAGTACCAACGGTCCAGCCGTAGAAGGGTCAAGCCAACGCCTCACATGTGGCACGCCTTACTGCCCCAAACCCGAAGGTTCAAAGGGCAGTTCAAGACGGTCACATAATCGAGTTAAGGTTTGTTGTCTTCTAGAGGGACCATCGCGTTACTTGCACTACTCAGAACGTCCTTAAACCACAGAAAAATCCAACACTTGGAAATTTTCCGGCAGGGGAAAAGGTGGGTATTTATATCCGGTCGAACTTTTTAATATATTCTAAAATATCCGGAAAGCCACATAGACAAAATCTGATAATCCGATCGAATCATCTACGCCCCAAAACACCCCAGAAAACTCAACTCTTGAGTGCAAATTAAAAAGACCCAGAAAACTCAGCACCTGAAAACATGAATTACTGTGCAAAATATGGAGGCAAATCCCATCAACTGGCCGCGGAACCGCCGCAGAAGCTAGGCTTCTGCCGCGGTTCCGCCGCGCTTTAGATGCATCATGAGGTAATTTTTGCACCGTAATTCTTAGAATTCCCTGCTGAATTTTTTAAGAATTTTTAATCTGGAAAAAACCCAGTTTTTGAAAAAAGTCCAGAGAGCATTTTGGAATTAGGGTTTCGGTTCGATCGGGTTTCAAACGTCGTCTACACTTCGCCTAAGGTTCTAGCTAGGCTCTGATTCCACTGAAGGGTTCCAAGGCACGCTAATGAGGTCTCACAAGGCATCAACCATGCCAATTTCAAATTTTACGAGTGCCGAGTAACCCTAATACGGATTCGTTGACTAGAGATTAGGCGAAAAGTGAAACTAGTTAACATTCTAACTAAAAGAAAGAGGCTACAACCTTTGTAGATCCGGTTCTCCACTTCCTTAGCTCCACGTAGACGTCCCCTCGCTGTCCATATCGGATCCCGGACTCTAGCATCGGCTTCATCGGAGAAATGGGCGGGCTAGGTCGTCGGCTTCAATGCCGAAGATGATCTACGTCGAGGCAATACAAGATCAAGCTCCAACTTCACCAAACAATGAAACTTGTGAAGAAAACACCCTATACTACTTGGCAAGAGGTAGAGGATGAAGAAATAGGAGGTGGGTTCACTTTAGAATTGAATTTCTCACTCTTTTACTCAAGATGCTATTAATGGAGTCAAGCTTTCTTCTTGAAGAAGAAGAAGAAGAAGCTCATAGAATATGATAAGTATCTTATTTTAAAAAGAAACTAATATGAATACTTATCATATACTAACCATGGTCAAGTGTAGAGAGTAAACTAGGGTTAGGTGAATGGTTAGGTTAAGAGAAGAAAACAAAAATGGTCAAGGTTTCAACCCTTCATGAAGCTTCATGAAAGAAACAAGAAAAGCCACCATTTCCATTTTCTTTTCCAAAATCAATAATCAAAATAAATACATGAATAAGTAAACAAAACCCTAACCATTCATATAACCATGGTTTAATCTTTACACAAACTCAAGTTTACATGTATCATCAAACATGATACAATCAAGTGCACACAAAAATATATCACATATACAATGTGCACATCAAGTGAGAAAATCCTTTTAAAGTGAACCAAAGCAAAGTAATATATCAAATATATATAATTATACCTTAAATCATTAAATCAACACTTGATTCAATGATCCGGTCATGTCGCACATAACCGACTAGTATCCAATGTATCGACTTATCGAATCAATCTTCGATTCGATAACAAGGTTATATCTGTAGGGTTCCTAGGCACACTAATGAGGTCTCACAAGGCATCAACCATTCCAATTTCAAATTTTACAAGTGCCGAGAAACTCTAATACGTATCGTTAACTAGAATTTTAGGCGAAAAAGGAAACTAGTTAACAACTTAACTAAAAGTAGGAAACTACAACCTTTGTAGATCCGGTTATCCACTTCCTTAGCTCCACGTAGTTGTCTCCTCGCTGTCCATCTCGAATCCCAGACTCTCGTATCGGCTTCATCGGAGAAATGAGCGGAACAGTCGTCGGCTACGATGCCGAAGATGATCTACGTCGAGCTTACACAAGATCAAGCTCCAACTTCACCAAGTTGTGAAACTTGTGAAGAAAACACCCTATACTACTTGGCAAGAGGTAGAGGGTGAAGAAATAAGAGGTGGGTTCACTTTAGAATTGGATTTCTCACACTTTTACTCAAGAAGCCATTGATGATGGCAAGCTTTTTCTTGAAGAAGAAGAAGAAGCTCAAGATAGAATATGATAAGTATATCTTTTAAAAATCCAAAAGAAATGAATACTTATCATAATATAAACCATGGTTAGGTGTAGAGAATTGACTAAGGTTAGATGAATGGTTAGGGTTAAGCATGAAGACAAAATGGTCACTTTGGTCAAAGCTTCATGAAGCTTCAACAAGCTTCAAGAATGATAGCAACCATTTTGTTTTCTTTTGCAATTTCTTTTTTAATCCAAATTAAAAAGATAAATGAATGAATAAATAAAAACCCTAACCATTTACTTAACCAAGGTTTAATTCTTTACACTTAACCAAATGAGCAAGCATCATCAAACATGATACAAACATGTGCACAAAAGTATATCACATATACAACTTGCACATCAAGTGAGAAAATCCATTTAAAGTGAACCAATACTAGTTAATGCAAAGTAATATATCAAATATATAATTATACATTAAATCATTAAATCAACACTTGATTTAATGATCCGGTCATGTCGCACATAACCGACTAGTATACAATGTATCGATTTATCGAATCAACGATTCGATAACTAGGTTATATCGCATACAACCAATCGAAACATTCATCGCGAGAATGAAATACGGTATCACATACTCGCATTATTCTCGGTCCCGCACATATCTCATATGCGCTCCTATTTCGTTTCGCTTGAGCCAGGAAACCCCTGTGTAGGACTCTAAAGACTCTGTAAGTGCACGACGGCGCCCCGGCCGTCAATCCGATGGCCAAATGCGAAAGCGGTGATAAACTTTAATTTTTACTTGAACTGGCAAACCGCCGCGCACTAATACCCGGATCGAACCATTAATTAGTCCTAGCTAACTACAAGAAAGGGAAGAGAGATATACCGACAGATCCGAGTCCTCCGGTCTTCTCGTCGTCGTCCCGATCTCCTGCGGAATGTCCTGTCTCCACCTCGTCGCCGGAAGTGCACCACATCGCCTACTTCTTTTACGGGCTCCCACCTCAATGCCGAGGCAACTCGGGCACGAAGCTGGCTAGTCGACGTGCCTAAGGTTTGCTGTAGAATATCTAGTGAGCAAGTCTCATTTGGGGTTCATGGAGATGCCATTTTGGTGGAGGGATGATATATGTAATTTTTGTGGAGCTATATGATTTTTACAATGCCAAAAGAGATAAAATCCCTCTTGCAAAAATTTGGACAGCCCCTCTCATGGAATGGTCGGCCAAGACAATGGTGGTGGGGTGAATGAGAGAGAGTGGGAGTATATCAAAAATAATGGGAGCCAAAATCATATCATCCAAGAGAGAGAGAGGAATGGTTATCATAACAAGAGATGATTACTAACCCAAACCCACACTCTACCAACCTCATCATCAACAACCATGATGAGCCAAAAGTCAAGCCATCAACAAAACAAAGTCAAGGTATGGTCCACCCATCATGAACCATCATGAAGTCAAAAGGTCAAAGAAGAGTTTGTCATGATAAAACAATATGCAAAGACCCCCTCCACAAATGCCTATTTGCAACAATGCAAATAACCCCTCCTCCACCAAACTTCGGCCAATGAACGATACAAAGGAAATCGGCTGATTGATTATATTCCCGATTGTGTAGTTTTTTTGAGAAAATAGATATGAGAAATCACAATCAAAAATTATTTGACCGCAATCAACTACGGTGTCGGATGTAGCTTGTGATTGAGTGCGGATCGTCCACAGGGAAAGTGAGTTCCGTTCAATTCTTGAATTAGATGAGTTGAAAATTTAGGGCAAAGAAAAGAAAACAATTCATGATTTGTAATTGTAGATCAAAAAAGTAAGAAAAATCTAGATCTAAAAGAAACATTAAAGAGCAAGAATAGGGATGAGAGATATTTTCCAACCAACAATCAAGACTAGAAGTATGGCTCGTAGGAGTAGATCGGATCTATAGATGTGATGAGATCTAAAGATTACTAATTCTTATCCATTAATGAATTGATACTAGATCGATGCAAACTCATTGAGGGTTAAGGATCTTGCGAGGAAATTAGGGATCTCGCAACTCATCCTTTGTCCTTTCGATGGATCGCATTCAAATTCTAGCTTCTAGATAATCAAATGATTAATTGTTGTTTCCTAGTTTCGAGTGAACACAATCTAGGAAGCATCATCTCGAAACTAGGTCATTAATCATTAGATTCACTAGAATTTCCAAACATTATAGGATTTAAGAATCGTAAGAATATCTAAATCATCATCATCTAAAGATTGTCACAACTCCTACACGAGCGGAGATTACTCAAACATCATGATCACAAACACAATCACAAATTGAATTCTAATCATTATGCTTGAATTAAAAGATAAGCAAGATATAGAAAATTCACCTTTATTTATCGACAAATTTCGTTACAACTCTCTTGAATTTACAAAAGGAAGGAACTAGATCGTCGATTTCGGCTTCGCTCGGCTCCTTGAGTCGCGGATCGGCGTGGATCTCTTGCTCCGTTGGAAATCCGGCGTCGCTTGCTAAAGGTTGAAGGCTCTCTTGCTCAAATTGATCTCGGGATCTTGGTCTTGACTTTGAATTGGAGATGGGAATTTGAATTTGGCACAAGCTTTTGTCACTAAACTTGTGGGTAGAAGATGGTGATAATTCTTGAACAATTTCCCCTCTAGATCTAGGCTCCTTTTTATAGACTTTTCAAATCTTAGATCTAGAATTGAAATTTGAATTCCCCCCCACAAGTTAGTTATCAAATAATTTAAATTTCCCTCCAAAAAGTTAGTTAAGCTTTAAATTTTGAATTTCCCTCCAAAAAGTTAGTTAAGCCTAAATTTGAATTTCCCTCCAAAAAATTAGTTAGGCTTAAATTTAAATTTCCCTCCAAAAAGTTAGTTAAGCTTTAAATTTTGAATTTCCCTCCAAAAAGTTAGTTAAGCCTAAATTTGAATTTCCCTCCAAAAAGTGAGTTAGGCTTAAATTTTGAATTTCCCTCCAAGAGTTTGTTGAGCCGAGCCTTCTAGAGAAGCCACGTGGAGCTTCTGGGGTCTTCTGGAAGCTTTGGCCGTTATAATTGAGCATGTGACAAAATTGGGTGAATTGATCTCACTATGTGGCCGCGGATCCGCCGCGCCAAGGGGGCTTGGGCCGCGGATCCGCGGCCCTTTGGTGGCCTTGGTAATTTCTTTTCACATGGTAATTCTTGGGCTGACTGGTGGGCCTCTTTCTGATGCTTGGATTTTTATTTGGCCTTCTGTATCACTACCAGATATTCAGGCTTTGAGTTGGCGTTTCTTTTATCAGATCTTCCTCCAATTTTAAGCTCTGCTTCCGGAATTTCCTGCATAGACTCCGAGACAAGAATGCGATGCCATGAAAAACACACAATTTCCCTAAAAAATGCTGGTTTTAGTACACAGTACAAGTAATCCCGTATTTTACATGTGTTTTGCAAATATGTGTGATATGAATACCGGATAGCTTAACTTGACTGCAAAATGTAGGGAAATTGCCGTGTTAGAAATACAGTATTTTCGACATATCAAATTCCCCCAAACTTATTTTCGATCGTCTCGATCGAACGGTTTTATTAAAAAGAGAAGGAGAAAATAAAGAAAGAGAAAAGCACACTTTCGTAGGCAACACGATTGCACTGAGCACGTGCAACAAGCCTTTAAACCTCTAGGTGTCCCTAGTAGGAGGAGTGTTGTCTCCTGAGGGTTTTCAGCGGATTGCACCCACAAAATCCAATAATAAAAGGAAGACCATGAATATTACATTTAAAGACAAGAATTGTAAAAGAAAAGCCTTGAAAATTAGGGTTTCCAACTAAGCTAGCTTTTCGGTTGTCATGAGCCCTATCTTAATGGTCATGAAAAGATGTCAGAAATCACGTCCTCCCTCAATAAAACATCATCTTATTCTTCATTTCTATCTTTCTTCCAAATATCGATCATATAACCCTGCGTGTGTGTAAAGACATCCCTACACCCGGAGAATTCAATTCAAGCTATCATACTCTTGCCCATCAGCCTCAGTATATATTTTTTTTTTCGATGAGCTCACACACTTTCATGCGACCGTTAATACTTCTTGAGGTACTAACCGACCGATTACTCATGTGTTTGCTTATTTGGTGTATTTTCCTCGTCTTGCACCACCTTAGGTATAGCAGTGACTCCCAGACCAGTTGGCCTTAGGGCACTAGATGAAAAGGCACCCTTGCTATATATTTTTTATTTCCCTCGGTGATAACAAAACCAGTGTCCATTTTTCTCACCACTTTCTTCATTTTTTTTTATATACATTGGCTTTAAGACAAGAGCATTTCAAGGTATCCTCTACTATCCCGGGCTTTAAGACGTGTGTAAGTGCGAATAGCAGGGTATCAACGTTCAAAATGCTTGGCTTTCCAGAATAGAAACTATTTTTCAGACTTATTTTTATCCTCAGATTAGTGACGTCTTTCATCTTACTAACCCTTGGGACAACGGCTCATAACTACTTATTACTAGTTCGTATAAGAAAACTTCTAATTTTCTTAGTTTTCTTAAATTTTTCTAATCTCATGGATGTAATTGTTCACTATCTAATCTTTTATTATCATAAATATTAAATATTTTTATATTTTGAAAATTTTAAATTTTTATGAGTTTTGAAAATTTTTAAATTTTTTTCTGGATTTTGAAAATTTTCAAATTTTTATAGGTTTTTAAGGGTTTTGAAGAATTATTTACAAAAAATCTTTACACAAAATTTTTATGGGTTTTGAAAATTTTTAAATTTTTATGATTTTTTTAAAGAAATGTTTTGTGCTTATGCAAATGATATGCACATGATGCAAAACTAAGCACAAACCTCCCCCAAACTTGTTTCCAACAGTGTCCTCACTGTTGCCATCCGCTATATCTACAAAACCTGTAAGTCTGGGAGGAATTTATTGGTGGGGGCAAAATATATAAGTGAAGACCCTCCCCCAAACTTATTTTTGACTCGCAATTTTAGTAAAAATTTTCTTTCCAAGAGCCAGAAAAATTGTCCCCCCCCCAAACTTGAGTTATGCAATGTTAAGCTTTTGAAAATCACATGAGGGGGTCAAGAACCATTGGTCGATGCCAAGCTTTGCAAAGACCGAAGATCAACACCAACCATTCGAAGATTTTATCAATGCAGTGCTCGAGTTGGTGGAAGAAGAAGTGGGGAAAGGGTAAGGGGTGGAAGAGAGTGTGTGTGCGTCTCATTTTGAAGAGACGAAGCAGTGAATGTGATGGATTACTCGCATTCTTTTTACAGTTCAGAAGAGGGGGTGGAGGTTCAATTTCAGTGATTGGGACATGATTCATCTCAACACCCGTGTTATTCAGAAATGCGAGTTCATCAGCGAATATCTCCTCAAAAGTTTCATCAATACCCCGAAGAATAATGTCATCACAAAGTGCGGGGTGATCTTCAGACTCTAAAAGCAATTCATAATCGGTGTTAGTTGTTGACCCGGACATCTCGGTGGAAGAGTCCGTATGTGTATGATACATAGTTGGGTCAAACAACAACGTATGAAAAGAGTCAAGATCGGTATCAGGAGGATCATCAAATTCGCTGCTGTCGACATCCATTAAGTCGACAGAACAGATATGAGCAGTAGGTTCGGAGGGTACACTTCCAATCTTGTAAATGTTCAGCTCTATTGACCTATTCCCAAAGGATAAGGTCATAGAGCCATTACGACAGTTGATAATAGCGTTGGAAGTGGCCAAAAAGGGGCGACCTAAAATCACCGGAATTTGATTCCGGGGGTTCGCTACAGGCTGTGTATCAAGTACAATAAAATCCACAGGGAATACGAATTCCCCGATTTTTATTAACACATCCTCCAGTTCACCCCTAGGTTTGGTGATTGATCGGTCAGCCATCTGAAGAGTGCAATGGGCTGGTTTCAACTCTCCGATTCCTAGTTGCTCATAGACTGAGAAAGGAAGCAGGTTAACACTGGCGCCAAGGTCTAAAAGAGCACGATTGATGTGTTTATCCCCAATAGAAATCGATATCGTAGGACATCCTGGGTCCTTACGTTTCTTTGGTAGTGGAGGGATAAAAGCAGTGCTAATGCTATTAGACATGAAGACCTTCTTTGGCACTTGAGTCTTCCTCTTCCTAGTGCACAAGTCCTTAAGAATTTTCGCATAAGCGGGGACTTGTTGAATGGCATCTAGGAGAGGGATGTTGATGTTAACTTGCTTGAACATGTCCATAATCTTCTCCCTATGTGGACTCGATGTGTTAGCCCTTAACCGATTAGGATATGGTGCTTTAGCAATAAGCGATGGGTCCATCATAGGAAAAGGAAGTGTGTGTGGCCCCAATCCCAAAATAGAAGTGGGGATCGTCTGTGGAGGAGTAAAAGAGATGGGCTGAGGTGTCGAGCCTAGAGGGAAATGGAGAATAGGCTCGCGAGAAGGCGGTGGGGTAGAAGAACAAGAAGCAGAAGCAGAAGCGTGTGTGTGAGGAAAGGTCTCAGCCGGGGTGTTGATAGGATCATCAATATCATCAACTTCTTCCCCAACATGGTTATCCAGCACTCTCCCAGATCTCAACGTGGTGATTGCATTCACATGATGTGAATAGCCAGGATTGGGTACAGGTTGAGCTGGGAGTTTCCCTTTTTCTCTTGCACTCATTTCGGCCTTAAGTCGTGCAATCTCAGCTTCCATCGTTTTGATACTCTCAGCTTGGGACGCCGAGTTTTTCTTTATCTCACCAACGGAAGACTTAACCTCGGCCGACACTTCCATGAAATTTGACATGAGTGATTTCATGGTTTGAGCGAATTGAGAGAATTCGTCAGAACAGGTCGACTGCATAGGATTAGAAGGTGCAGGAGTGTTGACCTGGTTTTGGAAATTTTGTGACTGGTAGGGGTGCTGGGTGAGGTGAAGTGGTTGCTGTTGTGGAGGAAGAGCCCGTTGGAATTGATTAGGGTTTGGAACCGTGTTTTGGGATTGGTTCCAGGCAAAATTCGGGTGATTCCTCCAACCCTGATTGTATGTAGAAGAATATGGATCGTTCCTAGGTCTTTGGAATGCAGCATTGGTATGCTCGAGACCTTGAAACTGGGAGTTCAATGGACATTCTTCTGTTAAGTGAGAAGGGTCTGAACAGCACCCACAAACGGTTTTGGGGAGTGACATTGGGTTTAGGGAGGCTGCTAGGAATTTGTGTTCCATAGCGTCGAGCTTCTTTTGCATTGCTGCCATTTCAGCTCGAACACCTATGGATACGTCTATTTGGTGTACGCCACCCCTACTCGATGGCTGGGTTCCAGTCTCCCACTGAAGTGATTTTTCAGCAAACTCTTCTAAAAATTTCCATGCTTCTCCATCATCCTTGGTCATAAAGGTGCCTTGACACATGTTTTCAAGGTTTTGTTTAGTGGTAGGGTTACTGCCCTCATATATGATTCGGCAAAGTTCCCATCTCGGGATGCCGTGATGTGGGCATTGAACCAAAAGATCCTTGAATCGGTCAAAGTATTTTGAAAATGGTTCAGCCGGAAGCTGGGAGAATTGATAGAGTTCGCTACGGATTCGAGCTGTCTTTTGCATAGGGTAGAATTTCTTAAGGAATGCTGCAACGAATTCTTCCCAATTCGTGATGGAATGTGCGGTGGTGTTATATAGCCACTTCTCGGCTAAATCGTACAAGGTAAATGGAAGAAGTCGTAGACGCATGGCATCCACAGAAAGTTGTGATGTACCCATCATTTGCGCATACGTTTTCAAATTTGGTAATAAAAACGTACGCGTCTTCAGTCTCGAGACCGTGGAATTTGGGTAGAAGGTTGATGTACTAGGGCTTAATCTCAAAGTTATCCCCGTTGGCTGGTGGAATGGATAAGCAGGTCGAAAGAGGACCTCGCAAAGGGTAACACCTCTCTTGGAGAGAGATGCGGGGTGGAATCTGCGCACCAACGGACGGCGGCAGAGTAGCGGCAAAGAGGTTTGATGGAGACTGATCCATCGGTGTAGGTGTGGTGGGAGGTAAAAGAAAGGTAAATGGAGAAATACCGACTTCGGAGTCGATCGAGGGGACGCGGACAAGACGGGCACTAGAATCCCGTGTCCAGCCTATCTTGCACTAAAAGGGGTTAGTACAAGTGGCAGCGTGATTTATAATTAGGGGAATGAAGTGAGTGTGGTGTTTGTTTTGAAAAATGATACGGATTTTGAAAATATGATGCAACAAGCAATACCCTAAAAATCAATGGTCACCTAGGTCCAATCTCTAGACCGCTCCTAACTGCCAGAAGACAAGACGCAGGATAGAATCCTCCACTGCCTCTTTGTCCCTCCTGTGGCCAGGTAAGTGCCAGGTAAGTGGGAGGTTCTCCACTACGTAAGTAGTGGGCCTAATTAAGTAACCACTAGCCTTCGACACACTTTCCTAGGCACCACAAGAGAAACGCGGATAAGCAATGAATTACCCACGGCCTTCTTCTGTCCTAAGTGAGCGCGACGGTCCTTAGAGTCATCTCTAGATATTTTTTAATTAATGAGGGTAATGCGGATGCAGGTTTGTGATTTTTGGGGCCTAGGAAGGGTAATGAACTCCCCACCTAATCTGGATTTGGCCGTGCCCCTTAAATTTCCGTATTTATTATGCAAACAACCACAAAATCAAAAACAAGCACACTTTATTTTGCTTTTTTTTTTGCGCGCAGCGATTATTTTGCAAAGAAACCTGCAACAAATTGTTAGTTGGAGCAGATTTTAGAGAGGAGATAAGAAAGTTAGAGATTACCTGCAAAAGAAATTCCAGAGAACCCCTTGAAGCGCCGCGCTTCCGCCGCAAATAGCTCCTAATGCCGCGGATCCGCGCTTCCCAAAGCTCTTCTCTGTACTAAAAAATTTAGTAATGCTCCTGTTCAGCTCCTGAGCTCTCTGGAATTCTCCAAATAATTTTCCAATCTCACAGTAAGCTCCAGATCTCCTTGCAATTAACCACAACAACAAGTATTAGTATTTTGTGCAAGTTTTGATCTAAAGAATATTGATGGAATAAACTTTTCAACTCAAATTTCAAAAAATGAACAAATAGCACACGATCCCCGGCAACGGCGCCATTTTGATTGATTATATTTCCGATTGTGTAGTGTTTTTGAGAAAATAGATTTGAGAAATCACAATCAAAAATTATTTGACCGCAATCAACTACGGTGTCGGATGTAGCTTGTGATTGAGTGCGGATCGTCCACAGGGAAAGTGAGTTCCGTTCAATTCTTGAATTAGATGAGTTGAAAATTTAGGGCAAAGAAAAGAAAACAATTCATGATTTGTAATTGTAGATCAAAAAAGTAAGAAAAATCTAGATCTAAAAGAAACATTAAAGAGCAAGAATAGGGATGAGAGATATTTTCCAACCAACAATCAAGACTAGAAGTATGGCTCGTAGGAGTAGATCGGATCTATAGATGTGATGAGATCTAAAGATTACTAATTCTTATCCATTAATGAATTGATACTAGATCGATGCAAACTCATTGAGGGTTAAGGATCTTGCGAGGAAATTAGGGATCTCGCAACTCATCCTTTGTCCTTTCGATGGATCGCATTCAAATTCTAGCTTCTAGATAATCAAATGATTAATTGTTGTTTCCTAGTTTCGAGTGAACACAATCTAGGAAGCATCATCTCGAAACTAGGTCATTAATCATTAGATTCACTAGAATTTCCAAACATTATAGGATTTAAGAATCGTAAGAATATCTAAATCATCATCATCTAAAGATTGTCACAACTCCTACACGAGCGGAGATTACTCAAACATCATGATCACAAACACAATCACAAATTGAATTCTAATCATTATGCTTGAATTAAAAGATAAGCAAGATATAGAAAATTCACCTTTATTTATCGACAAATTTCGTTACAACTCTCTTGAATTTACAAAAGGAAGGAACTAGATCGTCGATTTCGGCTTCGCTCGGCTCCTTGAGTCGCGGATCGGCGTGGATCTCTTGCTCCGTTGGAAATCCGGCGTCGCTTGCTAAAGGTTGAAGGCTCTCTTGCTCAAATTGATCTCGGGATCTTGGTCTTGACTTTGAATTGGAGATGGGAATTTGAATTTGGCACAAGCTTTTGTCACTAAACTTGTGGGTAGAAGATGGTGATAATTCTTGAACAATTTCCCCTCTAGATCTAGGCTCCTTTTTATAGACTTTTCAAATCTTAGATCTAGAATTGAAATTTGAATCCCCCCCCCACAAGTTAGTTATCAAATAATTTAAATTTCCCTCCAAAAAGTTAGTTAGGCTTAAATTTGAATTTCCCTCCAAAAAGAAAGTTAGGCTTAAATTTGAATTTCCCTCCAAAAAGTGAGTTAGGCTTAAATTTTGAATTTCCCTCCAAGAGTTTGTTGAGCCGAGCCTTCTAGAGATGCCACGTGGAGCTTCTGGGGTCTTCTGGAAGCTTTGGCCGTTATAATTGAGCATGTGACAAAATTGGGTGAATTGATCTCACTATGTGGCCGCGGATCCGCCGCGCCAAGGGGGCTTGGGCCGCGGATCCGCGGCTCTTTGGTGGCCTTGGTAATTTCTTTTCACATGGTAATTCTTGGGCTGACTGGTGGGCCTCTTTCTGATGCTTGGATTTTTATTTGGCCTTCTGTATCACTACCAGATATTCAGGCTTTGAGTTGGCGTTTCTTTTATCAGATCTTCCTCCAATTTTAAGCTCTGCTTCCGGAATTTCCTGCATAGACTCCGAGACAAGAGTTGCGCAATACATGGATAATGCGATGCCATGAAAAACACACAATTTCCCTAAAAAATGCTGGTTTTAGTACACAGTACAAGTAATCCCGTATTTTACATGTGTTTTGCAAATATGTGTGATATGAATACCGGATAGCTTAACTTGACTCAAAATGTAGGGAAATTGCCGTGTTAGAAATACAGTATTTTCGACATATCATCGGCCGAAACGGAAAGCAAACTGGCAACTCCAGAAAACTGCTCCTGTAATAAATTACAGGAAAACCCCGATACTGTGCATACACACCCGCATTTGTATTCCGACTGAAATACAAATGCTATGAGACAAAGTCTATACTGTACTATACTAGGATCCGGCTTATACCAAAGCCGGCTAGTAATATCCGTTCGATCCTGATTCATGCAATACCGCACGTATCTGATCGAACCCTGCCATATACCCATACGGCCTATAGTACAAACTGTCCGATCCTGATCCATGCAATACCGCACGTATCTGATCGGACCTTGCCATATCTCCATACGGCCTCTACAACCTTTCGCCCGAAAGCTGAGTAACTGAATGTGGGGGACTCTAAAGACTCGTCAACACCTTGGTTGTGGATTTAACCACTAGCACGTCAGAGGTATAAGCCAATACGTAACGGGCTACCGGGTATTGACTACAAGGGACGTCTGTGAGCGAACTCAGCCTGATAACCCTACTGAGCCTGTCAGTGACAATATCCTTACAGTCCGGTCCGTTCGTCTATGAGTATCGCATGGCGGGCCTAGGGGGTTGGTAAAAGTCAGACCCCCAAAAGCGGTACAAGTCGTATCGGAGTGTAGCCCAGAACACCCTGAGATACTACTGGAATACTTACCAGTAAATCTCCTTGCCTTGGCCAAGGACTTCGTGTAATGGCTCTCCTAGACACAGCGCGACCTCACCCCCAATACCGGGAGAGACGAACCCCTGAAGATACGCTCACTGCCTCCATGTGGCTCGGGACTGTACCCAACTAAAACCTGTTTGCACGACTCCTTTGAGCCGTGGTAGGGTAGTAATCAAAATACAGTGGGAACTCACACGAGACAAATGACGATCCCCAGGTCGATGAACTAACCTGCACACATGTCACCAGGGAACTGCCATCTGACATCTGGTATATGACCAACTAGCATGTTCCCGGCGAGTCCTGTCCGGTGTACTCATAACCCAATGAGCACCTGTATACATCTTAGGTGATCCAACTGACACCAGTGGCTTGTGAGACCGGCCACCGCCCCTCGTCGGGGTCTCGACTGTATACACTAGTCTACTCTGGAGTATCGATGCCCTGTCTCGAAACTCACACGACTAGGGACCATTTAAGGATATGCTTATAGACCCCAGCTCCCACTTATATGATCGCCCTCATACTGCTGGTGGTCAAGCAAGAATCCCAGGGGCTTTATCAACATGTAATAGCAACTTGTCAGGTCACCTAAAACAGTACACGATGATAAAGGTAAACCAGATAGCATACTATCATCTCGAGTAAGACTGTCCTACCGGGATAGGTCCTCCATCAATCATTGCAATCACGTACCTGTGACCTAATAATTGACTCTGAGGGCACTATCTCCAACAATCTCCCACTTGCACTCAAGGCTAATTATTGCGATGTCGCATACTCACAGCCCGTGTGATACCGAACACCCAACTCCTCTACTAGTCAGTCTCACAAAGCTCGTTTGCGAAACTATTGCGTTCGAGGAATAGCCTTAGTGAGTGGATCCGCTTTGTTGTTTCTTTCTATGTCTCTCTATATCTCAAGTTCGCGGGGAAAGCCATCTCCCGAAAAGAGCAATACCTGTCTTAGAATATGTCTGGATGCCTGATGGGACCTAGCTCATAAATGAACTCCAAATCCAAACTTCTTAGACTGTATCGTCAACTGAATTTAATCAGTAACCTGCGCCATGCCACCCTCAGTATTGCCTTGGACCACCTGTCCAAAATACTGCCCCTCATCAGAAGGAAAAACTATAACTCTGCAAACTCCTTGTCGTCCATGTCACCTTGGAAGCCTGGAATGATAACTGTCTCCCGAATGAGGCTGTCGTTATCATATCCCTAGAACATCCACTTATGTTCTAAAACTGCTTCCGACTGTTTCTCTAGGATTGGATCAATGTCAACTTATTGCAGCTAGTGCAAGAACAACATCTGGTGTGGTACTTGACATCACATGATTGACTCAATTGCCTGAGCAAGTGATCTGCCAATCATGCACATCCCTCTCCAATTTAGTCTGTAAGACCCCTTTAGAGAGGGTGACTCCATTACCTGCAGGTACACTACCGTGCCAGGAGTCGTCCATTCTAAATACCCTTAGAACGCTGTCTAAGTACCCTGATTGGGAAACCACCCAAATCTAGATCTAAAACCATAGATCTAGTAACCAGTATGTCTGATATAAAATCCATTTCCTTTGTGGAGAAACCACTGTGTGACGACCAAAAGTATAACCGACTGTAGTATAGGAGTTTCTTTTCCTACTCTGTGTATGTCATCCATATACCAGGATATCATACCATACTACCTTCTCAACAGATCCATCCCATATTCTGATGAAGTCAAACCTATGACTGTCACGTCAGAAATAAATGATCTTTCTCCGCTACATCTGCTTTTGTCTATAAATAGACATAAGCTACCTGTCCACCAATGCTTCCGCTGCTCCCACTGACTACGACAACCCTCTGGCAGAGTCATATAGACGTCCACTTCTAAAACTAGTTTAGAATGACGCTATACTTATCCTCCCGCCGGGTCTCGCAGCCTGGAACAACAGCAATGGTAATTGTGGGTAAACAAGAACTTCCCTGTCACCGTCCTTGAGGCTACCGTAGTACCTCTCGGGTGCCTGAAGTTACCCACCTTATCTGCGGAGTGGCCAATGGAATGTCAATCCAGATTGAATCTTTAGGTTCCTTATCAAATCTTCAGTAATCGTTTGTGGTTCTGGAATCACTTCCAGTTCTACCATACTCCCACTACTGTTTTTCTGAAAAAAATCCATTTTTAATAAAACTGTGGCGAGTCTAGAACAATATTGCTATTGTTCATCCAGATGGCAGAAAGTCAACCCTCGTCATAGCCTGGGTCAACCCACAAACAGCCACTACAGAAACGTGCCTTGAGTTATCCAGAGTCTGGTTTTAATCATAAGCCGGACAACTCCCCGTACCTTAACAATGTTAAGATATGAACTGTACTATATCCCATATAGAAACAGAGGCACTGATTTAATTGAACCAGATTCAAATCATGCAGCTGTCCCCAGTGCATGTCAACTAAATGGAAGGAGGCCGATCAGCGTTACTCAACTTAGGAACACTTCCAATTATGAGTAACCTGAAAGAGAAGCAAGATCTCTTTACCATTACTATCAACTGAATACCATACACAAGTATCTACATCTTCGATCACTTTGAAGAATCCCGATACTTGCAATACCTGGTTCTCTACTTTATTCAAATACCCATAACTTCTCAAAATTCGGACCCTGTGTTGGCACGAAACACCTGTCTAAAAACTAGAGAAGTCATAAGTAAACCGAATATAGTACGAGGACCAACCCCTCTGTCCTGATGGACCCTGGACAACATACAATACTCTGTATAAGTCCCTTGAGTCTGATAACTCATTCACTGTGTGTCGTAGGTTGAAAACTGTACTTATGGTTAAGAAGAATTATACCGCTGTTTAATGCTCCTTACCTAACCATCCACTGATATAGGTAAATGTCACAGACATAATTTCAGAAAGGTATATCTCACTCTATGAAAATAGACGTACAGATATATCAATTTGAAATTGGTGCATAACAGCGGATATTCAAAACCAAATATTTTCCGACTGGCAAACAGCCCAGGTGATTTCCTCAGATATCACCGATTACAACGAATCCCGATATAATGAGGATGATCACCCAATTCCCAATAACTTACTCCCACTCATCATCTGTAAAACCATACAGATGTGAGAATCATACTTGGTAAATACATACCCTGGAGTAAGTATCTAATCGGGAAATCAGTTTTCTTTTAATATTACACAGCGAAACTGAAACATTGAAATGTTTCGATGGGGTATCCCGGTATTCCTAGTAACGCCTCTTCCAGATTCATGACTGTAACCGTATAATCCTTTGCCACCTTTCCAAATCCCTTCATATGTCTTTAGTCATTACCTTCTGTACACCCCTTTAGGCCAAATGGTTTTCTTCCTTCCCTACCGTTCGGCACCAGCCTATGGTTTGGAAGAAGACTATCTAATAAGCATAATGGGTGTGCTGTCCTAATCCTAGGAACACTCGCAATGCGAGAGAAGGTGAAGATAAAAGACACCTGAATAAATCTTATTCCTATTTCTCCTGAACCAGAATCCATCCCCGAACTGGAACAAGTTCCTTTCGAGTTCGTATATAACTATACGATGGGGTATCCAATAAACTGTGGATCTTCGTAGTGATACGGAGTGTGCTGGAGAAATACAAAGGTGATTTTAGGGTTGGCGAAGGAATACTTGGTTTGGTCGTGAATATCTGTTGCAATTTACTTTGCCCTCTTACTAATCCCTTGCTTTGTCTTAACTTAATACCTTCTGCACACCATCGTTATGCTAATTGGTTTTCTTCATTCCCTACCGGTCGGCACCCGCCTATGGTTTGGAAGAAGACTATCCAATTTGCGTAACAGGTGTACTATCTCCTAAACCAAGGAGTACTCGCAACCTGAGAGAAGGTAAAAAGGAAAAGACAACTAAATAGTCCTATCCGTTTTCTCCAGAACCGGAAACCATCCTCGAATAAATTCTTTCGAGTTCGTATCTAACCATACGATGGTTTTGTCCAATAGAAGTGGACATTCGTAGTAATACGGGGTGTCCTGGAGAAAAGGGTAAAAGTAGGAGTGGTAATGAGGTTTGCAACTCTGACAATCCAAAAGCCAGTGTTAAGAAGGTTCGGTCAACTTGGTCACCGAGTCATAGTCTTAGGGTCGGGTCAATGGTCGCTGCCAAAGAGAGAGAGAAAAGAAACACTCAGCGTGCACTCTAACCTAGATCAGAATGGTTACCAATTTATCTAATCTGGAAACCTCCCACTGTACCGTCAAATTCTCCTCTAAACCTGAAAGAAGAATTAGTCGGGATCACCCGAGGAGTAAACTAACTCATCAGTGGGAATCGGGATCCAACTGTCATCGCATGATAACGTGACGGAATCCGCTCACGGTATCACACTCCAGAAGGTATGCGCATATCTGGCAAGTTTCAGTTCTTTTGAAACTCCCGATGTGATTTTTACCCCAT
Source organism: Agapanthus africanus (assembly GCA_030015575.1). Classification (NCBI taxonomy): domain Eukaryota; kingdom Viridiplantae; phylum Streptophyta; class Magnoliopsida; order Asparagales; family Amaryllidaceae; genus Agapanthus; species Agapanthus africanus. Next base: position 451,655,815 of record CM057342.1, on the reverse strand, counting down.
GCTCTTATGACCTTGGCGTGAGGTCAAAATATCATAAGTCACATGTCAAGTTCTACCCGTCATTATCCAGGTTAATTTGAATCCACCCGTACATACCCTTGACGTAGGCCAAAATAGTAGTACGACTGTCCCAAACCAACGCATCTATCTATGCAACAGATAAATACCCGGCAGCTACCAATCACTATGCCTTGGCGTGAGGTCAAAATACATAGCTTGAATACTACCGAATATTTAACTGAAATGACGGAGGGCTACGAATGGTTTCTGGCGAAAACCTTTAACGTAATGAACTTGATATCGTTGAAGGAACGGATAGCTTTTAAAAATATAGTGATGAAAACCTTCGCTAAAGAGGTCACTCCCGGTGAAGGGATCTCGGCTCTTTCCTCGTCGACTGAGGAGCAGGATATTCCAACTGAATACCACGATGCAAAGCAAAAGTAATCGTCTATAGTGAAGTTAATGCCCTGACGCAAACTTTTTGTCCAAGGGGTCACTCCCGGTGAAGGGATCTCGGCCCTTGCCTCGTCGACTGAGGAGCAGGATATTCCAACTGAATACCACGATGCAAAACAAAAGTGAACGTCCTTACAATAACTGCTTTTGAAAAGTGTTCCAACAACATCAGATTAGGTTTGTTTTTAATTTGCATTGATCCGAATCAACGCAGTCCCATCAATTGATCACACCACAAAGAACGAAAATAATATGACGTACGTATATGCCATCCGCATTCGCCACTGGGTCCCGTCATTACCCGTTAGGTTAGCTAACTAACGACAGAGCGGGGACTGGACTAGCGCGGATGCAAAACATATACAACATCTACTAATATATATACCAATATATTATATTTCGCTCAAGGCGTGAATAAAATGCAACATCACAGAAAATGTACAGCATCACAGAAACAATACAGATATCTGGGATCCCCGGGTTTCACAGAGCCACTACTGAAACCCGACGTTTCCCTGGTCGTGTGGATAGCCTGCGCAATGAAATCCTAGACCCCTACGGGCGCGACAAGTTACCCGCCAAAACCTGAAGCGAGGCAGCCCCCTTCAACACCGTGAATGGACCACCCAGCACTTCACGGAATCCGTTAACTTGGGCACCCCTCCTGGGTCAACCTGTACCCCCTACGAGTGCGGCGAATAGCCCGCCAATCCTAGTGTGAAGCCCCCTCCGTCTCAATGCCATGAGATGCGGGCTTGTTGGCCTCTAGAACCCGGCTATCCGTGCACCCCTCCGCGGGGTAATCCTAGTACAGAAAGTAAAATATACATACAACGGGTACAACGACCGCAACCTGGCCGTGCCCCAAAATAATAATACAAACAGGCAGTGACGGCAGTCCACATGTCGGACGCTCGTCCCGCAATATCAAATGTACATAATACAACCACAACTGTACTAGCATTGCATCCAGGCTATCCCCCACGACCGATCCGCAACATCACAGCAAAAACAGAACATCAACGTGAAAGTCACGTTCGCAAATCCGTCTAACCGGGCTATAGCAGTTAGACAGGATTTACCGATCAAGTGACATTCACGGTCGCAGATATAATGTAAATACTGTGAAATAATGTGTTTAAAATATCCGATCAATCAAAATTTAACAAGTGGGCCCCAAGCATTACTGTAGCAGATCAGGAAATTCTGGGCCCAATATTAATATTCCAAAACCCCAATTTTAACCCCAGAAAGACACTGTAGAAATTTGGTGCAGGGATCTCCACAGTGTGCGGCGGAACCGCGGCGAGAAGGGGGTATTTGCGGCGGTTCCGCGCTCCAACAGTGGAGTCACTTCATCGAATTTTTACAGAGCTCTTATATTTTCCAGTACATCAATTTTATACAACCTGAAAAATTTTTGGAGACCAAAAAATTTCAACAGAAACTGATGCTAACAAAAATGTAGATTTTGGAATTTTGGTCGATCGGAAATGCAAAACACATTAAACCAAGCTAGACTAAGTTAATGGCCAGGCTCTGATACCACTGTAAGTGCATGGCGGCGCCCCGGCCGTCAATCCGATGGCCAAATGCGGAAGCGGTGATAAACTTTAATTTTTACTTGAACTGGCAAACCGCCGCGCACTAATACCTGGATCGAACCATTAATTAGTCCTAGCTAACTACAAGAAAGGGAAGAGAGATATACCGACAGATCCGAGTCCTCCGGTCTTCTCGTCGTCGTCCCGATCTCCTGCGGAATGTCCTGTCTCCACCTCGTCGCCGGAAGTGCACCACATCGCCTACTTCTTTTACGGGCTCCCACCTCAATGCCGAGGCAACTCGGGCACGAAGCTGGCTAGTCGACGTGCCCAAGGTTTGCTGTAGAATATCTAGTGAGCAAGTCTCATTTGGGGTTCATGGAGATGCCATTTTGGTGGAGGGATGATATATGTAATTTTTGTGGAGCTATATGATTTTTACAATGCCAAAAGAGATAAAATCCCTCTTGCAAAAATTTGGACAGCCCCTCTCATGGAATGGTCGGCCAAGACAATGGTGGTGGGGTGAATGAGAGAGAGTGGGAGTATATCAAAAATAATGGGAGCCAAAATCATATCATCCAAGAGAGAGAGAGAGACGAATGGTTATCATAACAAGAGATGATTACTAACCCAAACCCACACTCTACCAACCTCATCATCAACAACCATGATGAGCCAAAAGTCAAGCCATCAACAAAACAAAGTCAAGGTATGGTCCACCCATCATGAACCATCATGAAGTCAAAAGGTCAAAGAAGAGTTTGTCATGATAAAACAATATGCAAAGACCCCCTCCACAAATGCCTATTTGCAACAATGCAAATAAGCCCTCCTCCACCAAACTTCGGCCAATGAACGATACAAAGGAAATCGGCCGAAACGGAAAGCAAACTGGCAACTCCAGAAAACTGCTCCTGTAATAAATTACAGGAAAACCCCGATACTGTGCATACACACCCGCATTTGTATTCCGACTGAAATACAAATGCTATGAGACAAAGTCTATACTGTACTATACTAGGATCCGGCTTATACCAAAGCCGGCTAGTAATATCCGTTCGATCCTGATTCATGCAATACCGCACGTATCTGATCGAACCCTGCCATATACCCATACGGCCTATAGTACAAACTGTCCGATCCTGATCCGTGCAATACCGCACGTATCTGATCGGACCTTGCCATATCTCCATACGGCCTCTACAACCTTTCGCCCGAAAGCTGAGTAACTGAATGTGGGGGACTCTAAAGACTCGTCAACACCTTGGTTGTGGATTTAACCACTAGCACGTCAGAGGTATAAGCCAATACGTAACGGGCTACCGGGTATTGACTACAAGGGACGTCTGTGAGCGAACTCAGCCTGACAACCCTACTGAGCCTGTCAGTGACAATATCCGTACAGTCTGGTCCGTTCGTCTATGAGTATCGCATGGCGGGCCTAGGGGGTTGGTAAAAGTCAGACCCCCAAAAGCGGTACAAGTCGTGTCGGAGTGTAGCCCAGAACACCCTGAGATACTACTGGAATACTTACCAGTAAATCTCCTTGCCTTGGCCAAGGACTTCGTGTAATGGCTCTCCTAGACACAGCGCGACCTCACCCCCAATACCGGGAGAGACGAACCCCTGAAGATACGCTCACTGCCTCCATGTGGCTCGGGACTGTACCCAACTAAAACCTGTTTGCACGACTCCTTTGAGCCGTGGTAGGGTAGTAATCAAAATACAGTGGGAACTCACACGAGACAAATGACGATCCCCAGGTCGATGAACTAACCTGCACACATGTCACCAGGGAACTGCCATCTGACATCTGGTATATGACCAACTAGCATGTTCCCGGCGAGTCCTGTCCGGTGTACTCATAACCCAATGAGCACCTGTATACATCTTAGGTGATCCAACTGACACCAGTGGCTTGTGAGACCGGCCACCGCCCCTTGTCGGGGTCTCGACTGTATACACTAGTCTACTCTGGAGTATCGATGCCCTGTCTCGAAACTCACACGACTAGGGACCATTTAAGGATATGCTTATAGACCCCAGCTCCCACTTATATGATCGCCCTCATACTGCTGGTGGTCAAGCAAGAATCCCAGGGGCTCTATCAACATGTAATAGCAACTTGTCAGGTCACCTAAAACAGTACACGATGATAAAGGTAAACCAGATAGCATACTATCATCTCGAGTAAGACTGTCCTACCGGGATAGGTCCTCCATCAATCATTGCAATCACGTACCTGTGACCTAATAATTGACTCTGAGGGCACTATCTCCAACAGACTCGTCAATACGCCGGTAGCAGATGATGATCATATCAAGCACCCACAAGCCGCAAGCGGTCTGCCAAACGTAACGGCCACCCGGGTATTGAGCGATCAGAAGATCGACGAGCTAGCACGCTCACACTCCTGTGAATCCAACCAGTAACACTTACCGTACAGTTCGGTCTGTTCGTCTGATATGTCGCATATCAAGTCTAGGGATGGTAAACGTCAGACCCCAATAACCGATAAGTCGTGCCGATGTGAGGCTCATAACGGGTCGAGAAAGTACTGGTAACACTTACCAGCAAATCTCTGATCAGCCCTGGCCAGGGACTTCCCTGTTACGGCCAATCGAGCACAGCGCAACATCAACCCCCAATACCGGGAGAGACGAAACCCCTCCTATCGCTCATTGCCTCCATGTGACTCGGGACTGTGCCCAAAGACCGCCGTTTTGCACGCCCTCATGGACGTGGTAAGGTGGAGATCAAAGCACAGAGGGAATCACACAAGACACTATGACGATCTCGGGTCTACCGACTAAACTGCACAAGTGTCACCTGAGAACTTCCATCTGACGTGAGGTATAATACCATCTGGGAGTTCTCGACGAGTCCGTCCAGTGTATCCAGTCTCCACTGAGCACCCGTATACCATCTTTGATATCAAACACCAATGGATATGGGATCATCCATTGCCCATCTCATGGGTCGAGAAACATATACGCTAGTCTACACTGGTATATCGATGCCCCGTCTCGATACACCCACGACTAGGGACCTTGAAGGATGTACCTATGGACTACCATGTCCCCATTAGTATGATCTGCATCATAGTCCAGGTAGTCAAGTACACATCCTAAGGGCTTTACCAACATGTAACTATAAAACAGTTTAAAGAGACAAGTGTACATGTTAAGATAAAGAGCAACCAGATAGCATACTATCATATCAAGCAAGAAAGTCATCTCTATATATGTCCAAGCATCCAATATAATATACATCATCTGTACAATACTGGCCTCTAGGGCATACATACAACTAACAATCTCCCACTTGCACTAGGGCCAGCTGCTGTAGTATCGCATACCGAGCATCCCGAAGAGTCTCTCAAACTGTATCTGGGGAATGGCCTTCGTGAGTGGATCCGCCGTGTTGTTTTTCGTGTCAACCCTCCTGACCTCGATCTCCCGGCGATCAACTATCTCCCGGATCAGGTGATACCGCCTCAGAATATGCCTGGATCGCTGATGGGACCTGGGTTCCTTGGCCAAAGCCACCGCTCCATTGTTATCACAATACAAAGGAATTGGATGCTCAATGGATGGAACCACTCCAAGTTCAGTAATGAACTTCTTGATCCAGACAGCCTCTTTAGCAGCATCGTTGGCAGCGATGTATTCAGCCTCCATCGTCGAGTCTGCCACGGTTTCCTGCTTGGAACTCTTCCAGCTAACCGCCCCTCCATAAAGGGTAAAGACAAATCCCGACTGCGACTTAGAGTCGTCCTTATCACTCTGGAAGCTTGAATCGGTAAAGGACTCCACTTAGAGTTCTCCGTTACCATACACCAAGAGCATCTCTTTAGTCCTTCGTAAGTACTTGAGAATACTCTTCACAGCTGTCCGGTGACTCTCTCCAGGATCAGCTTGATACCTGCTCACTACACTTAGTGAGTATGCTACATCGGGTCTGGTACATAGCATCGCGTACATGATAGAGCCTACAGCCGAAGCATAGGGTATCCCTTGCATGCGAGCTCTCTCCAAATCAGTCTTGGGAGACATCTCTTTGGAGAGAGTGACTCCAGAGATCGTGGGCAAGTTCCCACGCTTGGATTCTTCCATACTAAACCTCTTTAGTATGGTGTCAATGTACCTGGATTGGGACAATCCCAATATCCGTTTGGATCAATCTCTATAGATCCTAATTCCCAATATGCAGGAGGCATCACCAAGATCTTTCATTGAGAATCTTTGTGATAAGAAGAGCTTGACCGATTGCAGCATAGGAATATCATTTCCTATCAGGAGTATGTCGTCCACGTACAATACGAGGAAGACCACCTTACTCTCTGCTACCTTCTTGTAGATACAAGGTTCATCTGGGTTTTTGACTAAATCAAACTCTTTGATAACGACGTCAAAGCAGATGTTCCAACTCCGCGATGCTTGCTTTAATCCATAAATGGATTTAAGCAGCTTGCACACCTTCCCGCTGCTCCCACTGTCTACGAAGCCCTCTGGCTGAGTCATGTACACGCACTCTTCTAAATCACCATTTAGAAAGGCGGTCTTAACATCCATTTGCCAGATTTCGTAATCATGATATGCAGCGATGGCAAGCATGGTCCGGATGGATTTAAGCATAGCCACTGGAGAAAGGGTTTCGTCATAGCCCACACCTGGTCTTTGACGAAAACCCTTTGCTACAAGTCTAGCTTAGAAAGTCTCCACTTTCCCTTCTACACCAAGTTTTTTCTTGAAGATCCACTTGCTCCCGATGGGTTTTACCCCTTCAGGAGCAACATCCAAAGTCCATACTTTGTTGGTGTACATGGATTCCATCTCGGACCGCATAGCATCCAGCCATTTCACTGAGTCTTTACTCGTGATGGCCTGCTCGAAGCTAGTAGGGTCATCATCCTCCATGATGCAATCCTCGCTCCCACCATCCATGAGAAAACCGTAGTATCTCTCAGGTTGGCGAGGAACCCTACTAGATCGGCGGAGAGGCTGAGGTTCATTGGGAGCTACTGAATCTTCTGGTTCCACTAAATCTTCAGTTACGGTTTGTGTATCTGGAACTTCTTCCAGCTCTACCACTTTGCCACTAATTTCTTTTTCAAGGAATTCCTTTTCTAAAAAGGTGGCATATTGAGAAACAAACACCTTTTGTTCTTCAGCATGGTAGAAAAAATATCCTTGTGAATTCTTAGGATATCCCACAAACTTGCAAAGAACTGACCGTGCCTCGAGTTTGTCTGGATTTTGCCTTTTGACATAGGCCGGACAACCCCATTGTTAGTGTATATGCCCTAGAGGCCATTACTGTATCATACTAGTTTGTATATTACTTAATGGAAGCTTGGGATATTCACCTTGTATATACAATCTTGCTCAAAATAGTAGTATGCTACTTGGTTTGTTTCTACTTCAATGTGTACATGTGTTTATTTTTGTATATCGCCTATACACATTAGTGGAGCCCTTAGGATCTTTGCTTGATTACCAGCAATGTGATGGCCGTCACACTAGTGGGGCTGGGTAATCTATAAGCACATCCTTATGCAGGTCCCTGGTCGCAGGACTATCGAGACAGGGCATCGATACTCCGGAGTAGACCAGCGCATGCGCTTCTCATCCCAGTGTGGGAGACGGTCTGTCCTACAGCCGTCAGTACGTCGTACTTGAGATAGTATGCGGGTGCTCGTTAGGTTACGGGTACACTGGACAGGACTCGTCGGGAACTGACTAGTTGGTATTATGCCTATCATCAGTTATCAGTTCCCAAGTGACATGAGTACAGCTTAGTCCGCTGACTTGACACTGTCACTTCGCCTCGAGTGTGTTCCCACTGCACTTTGATTACTACCCTACTACGGCTCAAAGGAGTCGTGCAAACAGGTAGTAGTTGGGTGCAGTCCCGAAGCACTTGGAGGCAGTGACGGTTAGACAGGATTCGTCTCTCCCGGTATTGGGGGTTGACATCGCGCTGTGTCTAGGAGAGCCATTACACGAGTAGTCCCTGGCCAGGGCAAACGAGATATACTGGTAGGCTTCCAGTGTTATCTCAGGGTGTTTTGGGCTTCACTCCGACACGACTTGTACCGCTATTGGGGGACTGACGTTTACCGCCCCCTAGGCCCGCCATGCGATGTATCAGACGAACAGACCGGACTATACGGAGAATGTCACATTCAGGCTCAGTAGGAGTTCAGATGGGTTTCGCCTCGTCGGTCTTCTTGTCGGCATTACCTGGGGACCGTTACGCACAGCTAGTGCCGCTTGCGGTCTGTGGTTAAACCCACTGCCAGCGTAGTGTCGAGTCTTTAGAGTCCCACACAGAAAGCTTTTCGCCTTTAGGCAAAAGAGTAGAGGTCGCATGGTTTTGCGACAGGTCGCATGGTTTTGCGACAGAGTTCGGTCACATCCGTGCACTTGTGCACGTACAGTGTCCGGACAGTTTACACTAGCGGGCTTTGGTTTAAGCCAGATCCTAGTGTACCTTTTGGGATTGGATTTATCCAGTATGCATTCGTGTTCCTCGGAACGCGGATGCGGGTGTGTATGCACAGATGACGGGGAGACAGAGGCAGCGGATTCTCATTAGGGTTGTTGACAGTTGACCGTTGACTATTTGACTTTTTGCTCAACCCTAATGAGAATATGATATGTGATTAACTATTATATTAATTAAGTATTATGGTGACATGGTTGTTGACTTTTGTTGACTTTGTTGACTTGTTGACTTTTGTTGACTTGTTGACTTTGTTGACCGGTTGACTAGGCTTGACTAGTTGACCATCATGATAACCATAGCCATCATTTCATGGCAAAGACTTTTGCTTGCTTGCTCATTTGTGCAAAATGAGTGCATGAAATGATATGGTTATGGTTGCTTCAACCATCACATAACACTTGATTTGGTATAATGAGTTATGATGGTTTTGGATTATGAGAGGGTGAAAGACAAAAGACTTGCTCATTCTTTCTTGCTCATTCTCTCTCTTGTTCTTGAGCTCTCTTGCTCTTGCTTTCACCCTCTTCCTCTTGCTCCCTCTCTTGACTCTATGGTTCACATATCTCATGAGTTGAGAATCAAGAACCATAGATAAAATCCCATACAAACTCTTCTCTACTCATTCTAGTTCACAAGGTTTAGCAAACCGAGTGAACTAGTTTCTTCAAAGTTCGAAGAAGGAGCCAAAGGTTGGAGCTTTCAGGTGGATCTATCTTCGGCGTACGGAGACGACGGGAAGAAGCCAATCCGGACCACCATCGGAGCTTGAAGACGAAGGAGTTCAAGACAAGCAAGGTATAACCCCCTAACCGAGTAGTTAGAAACTCGTAGTTAGGTTGTTAGTTAGATGTTTAACCAAGATCCGGGTTATAGGTCCATGTTACCACCTCTATAAAAATCGTTTTTTACCAAATTCCGCATGCCCGAAAGTACCGGGAGAGGTAGCATGGACTTACAGTGGTAGCAGAGCCTAGTTAAACTCTATCTAACATGTTAGCAAGTAACTAGAAGATCGATCAAAGAAAAAGTCCCGAAAACGAACCCCAAAATTCGAAGTTTCTGTCGATTTTTATACTGTTCAAAAGTTGATTATTTTCACACCTAAAATCGACTCAGGGTTTTCTGTGAATACTGTAGAAATTTGGTCCGGTGATCCCATCAAAGAGCCGCGGAAACGCGGCAATAGATTGCTATTGCCGCGGTTACACGGCCGACTTGGCTCCTCTCTGTTCTTTCTTTGCTACAGTATTCTCATAGGGGTATTTTGGGATTTTTGGTATATGTGTTTTCTGCCCAGATTTTCCAGAACGAAAATTTTATTTTTGGGGTCCCGAAAATCCGTATTTTTGATCGAACTTCTAAAAGACTTAAGCTAACGGGTTTTTCTGTAATGTGATATTTGTATTGAACGTCTACTAATCGCTATATGTCGATTAGTGGGGGTTATACAAATCTGTGATCTGTAATGTTGTTGGAATGTGTATATGAATATGTTGGATTGTCGCGGGTGAATAGCCGGGGGTTGTGAGACGAGAGTTTTCTTTTCTTTCAATTCATGTAAATTTGTAAATTGATGTAATAATTATTTGTATGGACGCACAACCGGGTCGGGGTTGTAGCCGTCATTGTATAATTTCTTTTTACTGTTTTTGCTCCTAGGATAGACCCATGGAGGGGGTGCACAAACTACCGGGTATGCCGAAGTGTCGAGTGGCCTACTCATGGAGATGAGGGAGGTTGCTACGCTTCGGGTACTTGGCGGGTAGTTTGCCGCACCCGTAGGGGTCTTGGATGGGGTATTGGCTATTCACCGCGACCGTGTAATCTGTTTTTCGTTACAGGCTCGTGCGAATTACAGATTCCTAGTATATCCAATGTATTCATCTGTGATCTGAAATGTTTATCATTGCAGTATATCTATATATGATATTATTTAGGCGTTGCTTATGTTTTACAAATGCGCTAGCCCAGCCCCCGCTCTGTCGTTAGTTAAGTAACCTAACGGGTAATGACGGGGCCCAGTGGCGAATGCGAATGGCATAAGCGTACGTCATATTTTGGTTGTTTTCTGCAATGGTAGGATTAAATGATGGGACGCATTAAAAGAACTAATGCAAGAATATCACGCATTAAAAGAACTAATGCAAGATAATAAACCAAGTTAAAGTCGTTGGAACACTTTCGAAAAACCACTCGGATCTTTTCAAAACCAACTTTTAAATGCGGAGCTTGAGCCACTCCTTTTTTAAAAGCTATCTCGTTCCATCGACTATATCAAGTTCACTACGTTCACGGTTTTGCCAAAACCATTCGTAGCCCTCCGTCGTTTCGTATGAATATTCAATAGTATTCAAGTTGTGTTTGTTGACCTTCGTCAAGGCATAGTGATTGGTAGCTGTTGGGTATTCATATGTAGCATAGATAGATGCGTTGGTTTGGGACATTCGCATTACCTTGTTGACCTTCGTCAAGGGTATATACGGGTGGATTCAAATTAACCTGGATAATGACGGGAAGAACTTGACATGTGATTTATGATTTGTTGACCTTCGTCAAGGTCATAAGAGCATGGGGCAAAAATCCACATCGGGAGTTTCATAAGTACTGAAACTTGCTAGATTTGCATACCATTTGGAGTGTGATGATTCTGGTAGGATTCCTTCAGTTTCGTCACGCGATGATATTTGGATCCCGATCCTACTGTGAGTATATGCTACTCCTCGGGAAATTTCTCACTAAACGATCAATGCTATAAACCTAGTAGGTGCCTAAATTGGTGTTAGCAGGCCTACGCCCCCAGGGAAAAGATGTTCTTTAATTAAGGAACTTCGCGAAAGCGTTGGAAAACCTCCCTCGAAGTACCGACACCGGCCTGGCTGAACGGTTAAGCAAGTATTGTGCGGTGGGATTGATCCCGACCAATTCTTCCTTTATGGTTTGAGGAGGGATTCGAGAAACAGTGGGAGCCATCCTGTTTAGACAAACTAAAAACCACTCTAAACTTGCAAGACCATCATGTTGAGTGTTTCTTCTTCTCTCTCCTAATTGCAGCGACCAATCGACATGACTGGACTTAAGTTACTTCTAGATAAAAATATACTGACAGGGCCAAACTACAAAGATTGGCTCAGGAATGTCAAGATGGCAATCACTTACGACAAGCTGGGGTATCTTCTTACCACCAAAGCTCCCCCTGTCCCTGGTCCCACTTCCAGCGTCGCGGATAAGGAAATCCGCAAGACTTGGGAGATTGATAGCGCGAAGGCCAAGTGCCTCGTACTTGCCTCGATGGACAACGAACATCAGAGGAGGTGTTGGAGATAGTGCCCTCAGAGTCAATTATTGGATCACAGGCACGTGATTGCAATGATTGAGGGAGGACCTATCCCGGTACGACAGTCTTACTCGAGATGATAGTATGCTATCTGGTTTACCTTTATCATCGTGTACTGTTTCAGGTGACCTTACAGGTCGCTATTACACGTTGATAGAGCCCCTAGGATTCTTGCTTGACTGCCAGCAGTATGAGGGCGATCATATACGTGGGAGCTGGTAGTCTATAGGCACATCCTTAAATGGTCCCTAGTCGTGGGAGTTTCGAGACAGGGCATCGATTCTCCAGAGTAGACTAGTGTATACAGTCGAGACCCCGACGAGGGGCGGTGGCCGGTCTCACAGGCCACTGGTGTCTGTTGGTTCACCTAAGATGTATACAGGTGCTCATTGGGTTATGAGTACACCGGACAGGACTCGCCGGGAACATCCTAGTTGGTCTTATACCTGACGTCAGATAGCAGTTCCCAGGTGACATGTGTACAGGTTGTAAGTACGCGGCGGCGCCCCGGCCATCTAACAGATGCCGATATGCGGAACAAAACTTTTACGACTGGCGCTATCGCGTACTTTATCCCGGATCGTCCATTAAAGCTAAACTAACAAATTGTAAAGAGGGTAGAATTGTTATACCGAATGATCCGAGTCCTTCGGTCTTCAACCATCATCCCACGCTATGTTGCAACTGATCCGAACTTGCTTGATCTCCGTTCTCATCGTCCAGGTGGCACCACGTCGACGGATCTTTAAACGGGCTCCCGCCTCTGAACCGAGGCAACTCGCTCGTCAAGTTTGCTAAAAGAGACGACCAAGATGAAGTAGAGAATGGGTAGAATACTTTGTCTCGTTACGTCCAAGGCTATGGACGAACGGTTATTAGAAGTTGCCTTTGGAAACGGGTGATGGAATGAAATGAACTGTGAAATTCCATACACCCCAAAATCTATCATATCTTTTTCACAAAATGAAACATCAAGTGAGTGAGTGAGAGAGAGGAGGGGCCGGCCACTTTGAAGGAGGAGGAGGGTGAGTGTAGGAGCAAGTGGTGACCATAAGAGTATGAAGCTTATCTTGAAGAAAAGATCAAGAACAAATATCATAAGCTTAACAAAAAATGGAGGAAATCAAAGCATGAGTCATAAACACCTAGTCATCATGTAATCAATGTAAGCAAAGGTTCATGAACCTAGTCACCATCCTAGAAACTTCTAGAACCTTCTAGAAGCTTGACTCACCCTTATCCAAGAAAAGATAAATCCGTCTTTAACCGAATGTTAAAAGACGGCTGATAGAAAACTGGAAACTGGCAACTTCCAAAAATCATCCCGAAACGAATTTCAGGATAACTCCGTATCGGTATAAACATACCCGCATTTGTATTACAACCGAATACAAATGTAACTGAGACAAAGATATTATATCTACACAATATAATACTGGGTTCCGGCTTAAACCAAAGCCTACCAGTATTATCTGCCCGAAAAGTGACACGTGCGAAAATGCACGTGCATTTTCCGAACCTTGCCATAAACCCATACGGCCTCTACAACGTTTCGCCCGAACTTGGGAAAGTGTCGGTGGGGGACTCTAATGACTCATCAACACACTGACACTGGGTATAACCCTAGCACGTCAGAGGTACAAGCTGTACGTAACGTTTTGCCTATATATTGATTGGAAGGGAAGCTGACGAGCGAACTCATCTATAAACCCTACTGAGCCTGACAGTGACAATAACCGTACAGTCCGGAACATTCGTCTATGAGTATCGCATATACGGCTTAGGGGGTCGGTAAACGTCAGACCCCCAATAGCTGCATAAGTCGTGTCAGAGAGCAGCCCAGAACACTCTGATATACTACTGGTATGCCTACCAGTATATCTCGATTACCCTGGCCAGGGATTTCGTGTAATGGCTCTCCTAAACACAGCGCGATCTCACCCCCAATACCGGGAGAGACGAATCCCCGAAGATCCGCTCACTTGCCTCTAATGTGGCTCGGGACTGTACCCAAAATATACCTGTTTGCACGACTCCTTTGACCCGTGGTAGGGTATAAATCAAAGCACAGTGGGAACTCACACGAGACAAATGACGACCTCAGGTCAATGAACTAACCTGTACACATGTCACCAGGGAACTGCTATCTGACGATATGTATAATACCAACTAGCATGTTCCCGGCGAGTCCTGTCCGGTGTACTCATAACCTAATGAGCACCTGTATACATCTTAGGTGATCTAACTGACACCAGTGGCTTGTGAGACCGGCCACCGCCCCTCGTCGGGGTCTCGACTGTATACACTAGTCTACTCTGGAGTATCGATGCCCTATCTCGAAACTCCCACGACTAGGGACTCTTTTAAGGATGTGCTTATAGACCCCAGCTCTCACGTACATGATCGCCATCATACTGCCGGTAGTCAAGCAAGAATCCTATGGGCTCTATCATCATGATAAAGACAAACCAGATAGCATACTATCATCTCGAGTAAGACTGTTTTATCGGTATAGGTCCTCCCTCAATCATTGCAATCACGTACCTGCGATCCAATAATTGACTTAGAGGGCACTATATCCAACAATCTCCCACTTGCACTTAAGGCTAATTATTGCGATGTCGCGTACTCACAGCTCGTGTGATACCGAGCATCCAACTGCTCTACTAATCAGTTTCACAAAGCTCGTTTGCAAAACTATTGTGTTCGAGAAATAGCCTCAGTGAGTGGATCCGCTTCGGTGTTTCTTTCTGTATCTCTCTATATCTCAACTTCGCGGAGAAAACCATCGCCCGAATTGAGTAATACGTGTCTTAGAATATGTCTGGATATCTGATGGGACCTAGTTCATAAATGAACTCCAAATCCAAACTTCTCAGACTGTAGCGATCACTGAAACTAATCAGTGTCCAGCACCATGCCTCCCACAGTATCCCCTTGGACCACCTGTCCATAATACTATCTCTCGTCAGAGGGAAAACTATAACTCTGACAATCACTCTGTCATCTATGTCACCTTTGAAGCCTGGAATGATAACCGTCTCCCGAAGGAGGCCGACGTCATCAAATCCGTAGAACATGTACTTATGTTCTAAAACTGCTTCCTAATGTTTCTCCAGGATTGGATTAATATAAACTTATTGCATCTAGTGCAATAACAACATCTGGTGTGGTACTTGACATCTCACGATTGACTCAATTGCCTAAGCAAGTGATCTGCCAATCATGCACGTCCCTCTCCCCTTTAGTCTGTAAGACACCTTTAGAGAGGGTGACTCCATCACCTGCAGGTTCACCACCATGCTAGGAGTCAACTATTCTAAAATACTATTAGAATACTATCCAAGTACCCACATTGGGAAACTACCCAAATCTAGATCTAAAACCATAGATCTTGTATCCAGAATGTCTTATATTATATCTGTTGGAGATAGTGCCCTCAGAGTCAATTATTAGGTCACAGGTACGTGATTGTAATGATTGAGGGAGGACCTATCCCGGTAGGACAGTCTTACTCGAGATGATAGTATGCTATCTGGTTTACCTTTATCATCGTGTACTGCTTTAGGTGACCTGACACGTCGCTATTACACGTTGATAGAGCCCCTAGGATTCTTGCTTGACCACCAGCAGTATGAGGGCGATCATATAAGTGGGAGCTGGGGGTCTATAAGCTTATCCTTAAAAGGTCCCTAGTCGTGGGAGTTTCGAGACTGGGCATCGATACTCCATTAGTAGACTAGTGTATACAGTCGAGACCCCGACGAGGGGCGGTGGCCGGTCTCACAAGCCACTGGTGTCAGTTGGATCACCTAAGATGTATACAGGTGCTCATTGGGTTATGAGTACACCGGACAGGACTCGCCGGGGAACATGCTAGTTGGTCATATACCAGACGTCAGATGGCAGTTCCCTGGTGACATGTGTGCAGGTTAGTTCATCGACCTGGGGATCGTCATTTGTCTCGTGTGAGTTCCCACTGTACTTTGATTACTACCCTACCACGGCTCAAAGGAGTCGTGCAAACAGGTTTTAGTTGGGTACAGTCCCGAGCCACATGGAGGCAGTGAGCGTATCTTCAGGGGTTCGTCTCTCCCGGTATTGGGGGTGAGGTCGTGCTGTGTCTAGGAGAGCCATTACACAAAGTCCTTGGCCAAGGCAAGGAGATTTACTGGTAGGTATTCCAGTAGTATCTCAGGGTGTTCTGGGCTACACTCCGACACGACTTGTACCGCTTTTGGGGGTCTGACTTTTACCAACCCCCTAGGCCCGCCATGCGATACTCATAGACGAACGGACCGGACTGCACGGATATTGTCACTGACAGGCTCAGTTGGGTGTCGGGATGAGTTTCCTCATCGACGTCCCATTTAGTCAATAGCTGGTGGCCCGTCACGTATTGGCTTATACCTCTGACGTGCTAGTGGTTAAAACCACAGCCATAGTATTGACGAGTCTTTAGAGTCCACCACACTTTCAGTTACTCAAGTTTCGGGCGAAACGCTGTAGAGGCCGTATGGAGATATGGCAGGGTCCGATCAGATACGTGCGGTATTGCACGGATCAGGATCGGACGGTTTGTACTAGTAGCCGTATAGGCATATGGCAGGGTTCGATCAGATACGTGCGGTATTGCACGGATCAGGATCGAACGGATATTACTAGCCGGCTTTGGTTTAAGCCGGTCCTAGTTTAGTACAGTGTAGATTTTGTCTCTTTGCATTTGTATCCGGACGGAATACAGATGCGGGTGTGTATGCACAGTATCGGGGTTTTCCTGTAATTTATTACGGGACCAGTTTTCTGGAGTTGCCAGTTTGCATTCCGTTCCGGCCGGTTTTCCTTTGTTCTTTCCCGGCCGGACTTTTCCGATGGAGGGGGTTATTTGCAATTGTGCAAATAACATTTGTGGAGGGGGTTTCTTTGCATATTGTTTGATGTGATAGCTTTCATATCTTTTCCACCATGCTTTTGCTTTTTGAGATTTGATTGAATAGGAAAGGGTATGGAGGAAAGGGTATGGTTGATGTTGTGGTCACCTCTTTTGTTTCTCCTACACTTACCTCCCTCTTGCAATTTGTATACATCTCCACCACCATTTTCCAAGAGGGATTGGCCGGCCACTTCTTGAGGAGAGAAAATGAGAGAGGTTGATTTTTGTGTGTTGCATTTTTATCATCTCATTTGGCTTGCTAAAAATTGATAGCATCATTTCCCTCAAAGTTCATTCTTCCTTCACCTCCATCAATGGCAACATAGCCCCAAGATGAGACATGCATTCTACACTACATTTCCTACAGCAAATCTTGGGCACGTCGAGTAGCCGGCTTCGTGCCCGAGTTGCCTCGGCATTGAGGTGGGAGCCCGTAAACGAAGAAGGCGATGTGGTGCCCCCTTTCCGACGAGGAGGAGACGGACGGAGATCCCGCGAGGAGATTGGAGTGGAGATGAAGACCGGAGGACTTGGATCGTCGGTATACATCTCTAACCCGTATTCTTGTTGGCTTAGATCTAGTTTAATGGCCCAATCCGGAGTCTAGTGCGCGGTGGTGCCGGTTTGCAAAGTCCAAAAAATTAAAGTTTTTCACCGCTTCCGCATTCCGCCGTCGGATCGACGGCCGGGGCGCCGCCGTGCACTTACAGTGGTATCAGAGCCTCGCCATTAACTTCGTCTAGCTTTGTGTAATGTGTTTGCATTTCCGATCGATCAAAAAGTCCAAAAACCCGTATTTTTGCACATCAGTTTTCTGTTGGAAATTTTTAGTGTCGAAATTTTTTTCAGGTAGTACAATATTGATGTACTGAAAAATCTAAGCACTCTGTAAAAATTTGATGAAGTGATACCATATTCGGAGCGCGGAAGCGCCGCACTATCCCCCATTATGCCGCCCTTCCGCCGCGTCCTGTAGCAATCACTGCACCATTTTTTTCCAGAGGCTTTCTGGGCTTAAATTATGGGTTTTAGAATATTAAAATTGGGCCAATTGTTTCTGTGAGTGCTACAGTTTTCTTTGGGGCCCACTTGTTAATTGTTTGATCAATCGGAAATTTTTTAAACACATTTTTCACAGTATTTACATTATATCTGCGACCGTGAATGTCACTCGATCGGTAAATCCGGTCTAACTGCTATAGCCCGGTTAGACGGATTTGCGAACGTGACTTTCACGTTGATGTTCTATGTATTTGCTGTGATGTTGCGGATCGGTCGTGGGGGATAGCCTGGATGCAATGCTAGTACAGTGCTGTTGTATTATGTACATTTGATATTGCGGGGCGAGCGTCCGACATGTGGACTGCCGTCACTGCCTGTTTGTATTATTATTTTGGGGCACGACCTGGTTGCGGTCGATGTACCCGGTGTATGTATATTTTACTTTCTGTACTAGGGTTACCCCGCGGAGGGGTGCACGGATAGCCGGGTTCTAGAAGGCAACAAGCCCGCATCTCATGGCATTGAGACGGAGGGGGCTTCACTCCAGGATTGGCAGGCTATTCGCCGCACTCGTAGGGGGTATAGGATTTCATTGCACAGGCTATCCACACGACCAGGGGAACGTCGAGTTTCAGTAGTGGCTCTGTGAAACTCGGGGATCCCAGATATCTGTATTGTTCTGTGATGCTGTACATTTCTGTGATGTTGCATTTTTATTCACGCCTTGAGCGAATACTATATATTGGTATATATATATTAGTAGATGTTGTATATGCTTTTCATCCGCGCTAGTCCAGTCCCCGCTCTGCCGTTAGTTAGCTAACCTAACGGGTGATGACGGGACCCAGTGGCGAATGCGGATGGCATATACGTACGTCAGTATATTTTCGTTCTTTGTGGTGTGATCAATTGATGGGACTGCGTTGATTCGGATCAATGCAAGTTAAACAAACCTAATCTGATGTTGTTGGAACACTTTTCAAAAGGCTGTTATTGCAAGGACGTTCACTTTTGTTTTGCATCGTGGTATTCATTTGGAATATCCTGCTCCTCAGTCGACGAGGCAAGGGCCGAGATCCCTTCACCGGGAGTGACCCCTTGGACAGAAGTTTGCGTCAGGGCATTAACTTCACTATAGCCGATTGCTTTTGCTTTG
Organism: Agapanthus africanus; assembly: GCA_030015575.1. NCBI lineage: Eukaryota > Viridiplantae > Streptophyta > Magnoliopsida > Asparagales > Amaryllidaceae > Agapanthus > Agapanthus africanus. Next base: position 451,636,874 of record CM057342.1, on the reverse strand, counting down.
CATCGTGGTATTCAGTTGGAATATCCTGCACCCCATCCTACGGGGAAAGAGCCGAGATCCCTTCACCGGGAGTGACCTCTTTAGCGAAGGTTTTCGTCACTATATTTTCTAAAAAGCTATCCGTTCCTTCAACGATATCAAGTTCATTACGTTAAAGGTTTTCGCCAGAAACCATTCGTAGCCCTCCGTCGTTTCATATGGGTAGTCAATAGTATTCAAGCTGTGTTTGTTGGCCAAAGTCAAGGCACAGTGTTTGGTAGCTGTTGGTTATTCATATGCAGCATAGATAGATGCGTTGGTTTGGGACAGTCGTATAGCCTTGTTGGCCAAAGTCAAGGGCTTGTACGGGTGGGCTCAAATTAACCTGGAGAATGACGGGCAGAACTTGACATGTGACTTATGATTTGTTGGCCAAAGTCAAGGTCATAAGAGCATGGGGTAAAAATCCACATCGGGAGTTTCAAAAGTACTGAAACTTGCCAGATATGCGCATACCTTCTGGAGTGTGATACCGTGAGCGGATTCCGTCACGTTATCGTGCGATGAGAGTTGGATCCCGATTCCCACTGATGAGTTGGTTTACTCCTCGGGTGACCCCGACTAATTCTTCTTTCAGGTTTGGAGGAGAATTTGAGGTACAGTGGGAGGTTTCCAGATTAGATAAATTGGTAACCATTCTGATCTTGGTTAGAGTGCACGCTGAGTGTTTCTTCTCTCTCTTTCTTTGCCAGCGACCATTGACCCGACCCTAGACTTTGACTCAGTGACCAAGTTGACCGAACCTTCTTAACACAGGCTTTTGGATTGTCAGAGTTGCAAACCTCATTGCCACTCCTACTTTTACCCTTTTCTCCAGGACACCCCGTTTTACTACGAACGTCCACTTCCATTGGACAAAACCATCGTATGGTTAGATACGAACTCGAAGGAATTCGAGGATGGTTTCCGGTTCTGGAGAAAACGGATAGGATTATTCAGTTGTCTTTTCCCTTTTACCTTCTCTCAAGTTGTGAGTACTCCTTGGTTTAGGAGATAGTACACCTATTATGCAAATTGGATAGTCTTCTTCCAAACCTTAGGCTGGTGCCGACCGGTAGGGAATGAAGAAAACCAATTAGCCTAAACGGTGTGCAGAAGGTATTAAGATTAAGACAAAGCAAGGGATTAGTAAGAGGGCAAAGTAAATTGCGACTGATATTCACGACCAAACCAAGTATTTCATTACCACTCCCACATCACCTTTGTATTTCTCCAGGACACTCCGTATCACTACGAAGATCCACAGTTATTTGGATATTCCATCGTATGGTTATATACGAACTCGAAAGGAACTTGTTCCAGTTCGGGGATGGATTCTGGTTCAGGAGAAATAAGAATAAGGTTTATTCGGTTGTCCTTTATCCTCACCTTCTCTCGCATTGCGAGTGTTCCTAGGATTGGGACAGTACACCCATTATGCTCATTGGATAGTCTTCTTCCAAACCATAGGCTGGTGCCGAACGGTAGGGAAGGAAGAAAACCATTTGGGCTAAAGGGGTGTACAGAAGGTTACGACTAAAGACATATAAAGGGATTTGGAGAGGTGGCAAAAAAACACACGGTTACAGTTGTGAATCTGGATAATGGAAGAGGCATTACCAGGAATACCAGGATACCCCATCGAAACATTTCAATGTTTCAGTTCAACTGTGTACTGTTAAAAGAAAACTGATTTCCCGATTGGACACTTGCTCCAGGGTATGTATTTACCAGGTTTGATTCTCACATCTGTATGGTTTTACAGATGATGAGTGGGAGTAAGTTATTGGGAATAGGGTGATCATCCTCATTATATCGGGATTCGTTGTAATCGGGGATATTTGAGGAGATCATCTGGGCTGTTTGCCGGTCGGCAAATATTTGGTTTTGAATATCCGCTGTTGTGCACCAATTTCAAATTGATATATCTGTACGTCTATTTTAATAGAGTGAGATATACATTTTGATATTATGTCGATGACATTTACCTATATCAGTGGATGGTTAGGTAAGGAGTATTAAACAGCGGTGTAATTCTTCTTAACCATAAGTACAGTTTTCAACCTACGACGCACAGTGAAAGAGTTGTTAGACTCAGCGGACTTATACAGAGTGTTGTATGTTGTCCAGTGTCCATTGGGACAGAGGGGTTGGTCCTCATACTATATTCTGTTTACTTTTAACTTCTCTAGTTCTTAGACATGTGTTTCGTAGAAACACAGGGTCTAAGTTTTGAGGAGTTATAGGTATTTGAATAGAGTAGAGAACCAGGTGTAGCAAGTATCGGGATTCTTCAAGTGATCGAAGATGTAGATACTTGTGTATGGTATTCAGTTAATAGTAATGACAAAGAGAAATTGCTTCTCTTTCAGGTTACTCATAATTGGAAGCATTCCTAAGTTGAGTAACGCTGATCGGCCTCTCTCCATGTAGTTGACATGCACTGGAGACAGTTGCATGATTTGAATCTGGTTCAATTAAATCAGTGCCTCTGGTTCTATATTCGATATAGTACAGTTCATATCTTAACATTGTTAAGGTACGGGGAGTTGTCCGGCTTATGATTAAAACCAGACTCTGGATAACTCAAGGCACGTTTCTGTAATGGCTGTTTGTGGGTTGACCCAGGCTATGACGAGGGTTGACTTTCTACCATCTGGAAGATCAATAGTGATATTGTTCTTAACTCGCCACATTTTAAAAGAAATGGTTATTTTTCCAAAAACAGTAGTGGGAGTATGGTAGAACTGGAAGTGATTCCAGAACCGCAAACGATTACTGAAGATTTGATAAGGAACCTAAAGATTCAATCTGATTTGACATTCCATTGGCCACTCCGCAGATACGGTGGGTAACTTCAGGCACCCGAGAGGTACTCCGGTAGCCTCAAGGACGGTGACAGGGAAGTTCTTGTTTACCCACACTTGCCATTGCTGTTGTTCCAGGCTGCGAGACCCGGTGGGAGGATGAGTATAGCGTCGTTCTAAACTAGCTTTAGAAGTGTACGTCTATATGACTCTGCCAGAGGGTTGTCGTAGTCAGTGGGAGCAGCGGAAGCATTGGTGGACAGGTTGCTTCTGTCTGTTTATAGACTAGAGCAGATGTAGCGGAGATAGATCATCTATTTCTGACGTGACAGTCATGGGTTTGACTTCATCAGAATAGGGGATGGATCTGTTGAGAAGGTAGTAGGGTGTGATATCCTGGTATTTGGATGATATACACAGAGTAGGAAAAGAAACTCCTACACTACGATCGGTCATACTTTGGTCGTCACACAGTAGTTTCTCCACATAGGAATTGGGTATTATATCAGACATACTGGTTACTAGATCTATGGTTTTAGATCTAGATTTGGGTGGTTTCCCAATCAGGGTACTTGACAGCATTCTAAGAGTATTTAGGATGGACGACTCCTGGCACGGTAGTGTACCTGCAGGTAATGGAGTCACCCTCTCCAAAGGTGTCTTACAGACTAAAGGGGAGAGGGACGGGCATGATTGGCAGATCACTTGCTCAGGCAATTGAGTCAATCGTGAGATGTCAAGTACCACACCAGATGTTGTTCTTGCACTAGATGCAATAAGTTGATATTGATCCAATCCTGGAGAAACAGTCGGAAGCAGTTTTAGAACATAAGTGGATGTTCTAGGGATATGATAATGACTGCCTCCTTTAGGAGACGGTTATCACTCCAGGCTTCCAAGGTGACATGGACGACAAGGAAGTTGTCAGAGTTATAGTTTTCCTTCTGATGAGGGGCAGTATTCTGGACAGGTGGTCCAAGGCAATACTGAGGGAGGCATGGCACGCAGGATACTGATTAAGTTCAGTTGACGATACAGTCTAAGAAGTTTGGATTTGGAGTTCATTTATGAGCTATGTCCCATCAGATATCCAGACACATTCTAAGACAGGTATTGCTCATTTCGGGAGATGGGTTTCTCCGCGAACATGAGATATAGAGAGACATAGAAAGAAACGTCAAGGCGGATCCACTCACTAAGGCTATTCCTCGAACGCAATAGTTCCGCAAACGAGCTTTGTGAGACTGACTAGTAGAGGAGTTGGATGTTCGGTATCACACGGGCTGTGAGTATGCGACATCGCAATAATTAGCCTTGAGTGCAAGTGGGAGATTGTTGGAGATAGTGCCCTCAGAGTCAATTATTAGGTCACAGGTACGTGATTGTAATGATTGAGGGAGGACCTATCCCGGTAGGACAGTCTTACTCGAGATGATAGTATGCTATCTGGTTTACCTTTATCATCGTGTACTGCTTTAGGTGACCTGACACGTCGCTATTACACGTTGATAGAGCCCCTAGGATTCTTGCTTGACCACCAGCAGTATGAGGGCGATCATATAAGTGGGAGCTGGGGGTCTATAAGCTTATCCTTAAAAGGTCCCTAGTCGTGGGAGTTTCGAGACTGGGCATCGATACTCCATTAGTAGACTAGTGTATACAGTCGAGACCCCGACGAGGGGTGGTGGCCGGTCTCACAAGCCACTGGTGTCAGTTGGATCACCTAAGATGTATACAGGTGCTCATTGGGTTATGAGTACACCGGACAGGACTCGCCGGGAACATGCTAGTTGGTCATATACCAGACGTCAGATGGCAGTTCCCTGGTGACATGTGTGCAGGTTAGTTCATCGACCTGGGGATCGTCATTTGTCTCGTGTGAGTTCCCACTGTACTTTGATTACTACCCTACCACGGCTCAAAGGAGTCGTGCAAACAGGTTTTAGTTGGGTACAGTCCCGAGCCACATGGAGGCAGTGAGCGTATCTTCAGGGGTTCGTCTCTCCCGGTATTGGGGGTGAGGTCGTGCTGTGTCTAGGAGAGCCATTACACAAAGTCCTTGGCCAAGGCAAGGAGATTTACTGGTAGGTATTCCAGTAGTATCTCAGGGTGTTCTGGGCTACACTCCGACACGACTTGTACCGCTTTTGGGGGTCTGACTTTTACCAACCCCCTAGGCCCGCCATGCGATACTCATAGACGAACGGACCGGACTGCACGGATATTGTCACTGACAGGCTCAGTTGGGTGTCGGGGTGAGTTTCCTCATCGACGTCCCATTTAGTCAATAGCTGGTGGCCCGTCACGTATTGGCTTATACCTCTGACGTGCTAGTGGTTAAAACCACAGCCATAGTATTGACGAGTCTTTAGAGTCCACCACACTTTCAGTTACTCAAGTTTCGGGCGAAACGCTGTAGAGGCCGTATGGAGATATGGCAGGGTCCGATCAGATACGTGCGGTATTGCACGGATCAGGATCGGACGGTTTGTATTAGTAGCCGTATAGGTATATGGCAGGGTTCGATCAGATACGTGCGGTATTGCACGGATCAGGATCGAACGGATATTACTAGCCGGCTTTGGTTTAAGCCGGTCCTAGTTTAGTACAGTGTAGATTTTGTCTCTTTGCATTTGTATCCGGACGGAATACAGATGCGGGTGTGTATGCACAGTATCGGGGTTTTCCTGTAATTTATTACGGGACCAGTTTTCTGGAGTTGCCAGTTTGCATTCCGTTCCGGCCGGTTTTCCTTTGTTCTTTCCCGGCCGGACTTTTCCGATGGAGGGGGTTATTTGCAATTGTGCAAATAACATTTGTGGAGGGGGTTTCTTTGCATATTGTTTGATGTGATAGCTTTCATATCTTTTCCACCATGCTTTTGCTTTTTGAGATTTGATTGAATAGGAAAGGGTATGGAGGAAAGGGTATGGTTGATGTTGTGGTCACCTCTTTTGTTTCTCCTACACTTACCTCCCTCTTGCAATTTGTATACATCTCCACCACCATTTTCCAAGAGGGATTGGCCGGCCACTTCTTGAGGAGAGAAAATGAGAGAGGTTGATTTTTGTGTGTTGCATTTTTATCATCTCATTTGGCTTGCTAAAAATTGATAGCATCATTTCCCTCAAAGTTCATTCTTCCTTCACCTCCATCAATGGCAACATAGCCCCAAGATGAGACATGCATTCTACACTACATTTCCTACAGCAAATCTTGGGCACGTCGAGTAGCCGGCTTCGTGCCCGAGTTGCCTCGGCATTGAGGTGGGAGCCCGTAAACGAAGAAGGCGATGTGGTGCCCCCTTTCCGACGAGGAGGAGACGGACGGAGATCCCGCGAGGAGATCGGAGTGGAGATGAAGACCGGAGGACTTGGATCGTCGGTATACATCTCTAACCCGTATTCTTGTTGGCTTAGATCTAGTTTAATGGCCCGATCCGGAGTCTAGTGCGCGGTGGTGCCGGTTTGCAAAGTCCGCAAAATTAAAGTTTTTCACCGCTTCCGCATTCCGCCGTCGGATCGACGGCCGGGGCGCCGCCGTGCACTTACAATATCCATATCCTTTGTGGATAAACAACTGTGTGACGACCAAAGTACAACCGATCGTAGTATAGGAATTTTACTTCCTACTCTGTGTATGTCATCCAAATACCAGGACATCACACCTTACTACTTTCTTAACAGATTCATCCCCTATTCTGATGAAGCCAAACCCAAGACTGTCATATCAAGAATGGATGATCTATCTCCGCTATTCCTGCTCAAGTCTATAAATAGACACTAGCTACTTGCCCACTATGCTTCCGCTGCTCCCACTGACTACAACAACCCTCTGGCAGAATAATATATACGTGTACTTCTAAAACTAGTTCAGAACGACGCTATACATTTCCTCCTGCCCGGTCTCATAGTCTGGAACAACAGTAGTGTCAAGTCTGGGTAAACTAGAACCTCCCTGTCACCGTCCTTGAGGCTACCGGAGTACCTCTCGGGTGTCTGAGGTTACCCACCATATCTGCGGAGTGGCTATTGGAATGTCAAACCTGATTGAATATATAGGTCCTATTAAACTTTCCGTAATCGTTTGCGGTTCTGGAATCACTTCCAGTTCTACCATGCTCCCACTGCTGTTTTCTGAAAAAATCCATTTTAATAAAACTGTGGCGAGTCAAGAACAATATCACTATTGATCTTCCAGATGGTAGAAAATCAACCCTCGTCGAAGCTTGGGTCAACCCACAAACTGCCATTACAGAAACGTGCCTTGAGTTATCCAGTGTCTGGTTTTAAGCGTAAGCTGGACAACTCCCTTTGCCTTAACATCGTTAAGGTATGAATCGTTCTATATCCAATATAGAAACTTTGGCACTTATTTAATTGGAACCAGATTCAAATTATGCAGCTGTCTCCAGTGCATAATAACTTAATAGAGAGAGGCTGATCAGTATTACTCAACTTAGGAATCTATCCAATTATGAGTAACCTGAAAGAGAAACAAGTTTCTCAAAACCATTACTATCAACTGAATACTAATCACAAGAATCTACATCTTCGATTTCTTTGAAGAATCCCGATACTTGTGACACTTGGTTCTCTACTTTATTCCTATACCCACAACTTCTCAAAACTTAAACATTGTATTTCTACGAAACACTTGTCTAAAAACTAGAGAAGTTATAAGTAAACAGAATATAGTACGAGGACCAACCCCTTTGTCCTGACGGACACTGGACAACATACAATACTCTGTATAAGTCCGCTGAGTTGAATAACTCATAACCTGTACGTCGTAGGTTGAAAACTGTTCCCAGACGATTTCCTCAAATATCACCAATTACAACGAATTCCGATATAATGAGGATGATCACCTAATTCCCAATAACTCGCTCCCACTCAACATCTGTAAAACCATGCAGATGTGAGAATCGTTCCTGGTAAATACATACCCTGGAGTAAGTATCCAATCGGGAAATCAGTTTTCTATTAACAATGCACAGTGAATATGAAACATAAATATGTTTTGTAGGGGTTTCCTGGTATTCCTAGTAATGCCTCTTCCATAATCCAAATCATGACTTTAACCGTATATTTCCCTGCCATCTTTCCATTTCCCTTTATTTGTCTTTAGTCGTTACCTTCTGTACACCATCATTAGGCTAAGTTGTTTTCTTCCTTCCCTACCGTTCGACACCAGCCTATGATTTGGAAGAAGAATATCCAGTAAGCATAATAGGTGTACCCTCCTAATCCTAGGAGTACTCGCAACTTGAGAGAAGGTGGCGACAAAAGACAACTGAATAAACCTTATTCCTATTTCTCCTGAACCGGAATCCATCCTCGAAAAATATCCTTCGAGTTCGTATATAACCATACGATGGATTTATCCAATGGAATTGGATGTTTGTAGTGATACGGGTTGTTCTGGAGAAATCAAAGGTGAAGTAGGAGTGGTGATGAAATACGTGATTTGGTCATGAATGTAAATAGTCGCAATTTACTTTGCCCTCTTTCTAGTTCCTTTATCTTGTCTTTACATATTACCTTTTGCACACCCTACTTAGGCTAATTGGTTTTCTTCATTCCCTACTGTTCGGCACCAGCCTATGGTTTGGAAGAAGACTATCCAATAAGCGTAATAGGTGTACTTTCCTAAACCAAGGAGCCCTCGCAACCTGAGAGAAGGTGATAATAAAAGACAACAGAATAAACCAATTCTATTTCTCCTGAACCTGGATCCATCCTCGAAGAAGTCCCTTCGAGTTCGTATATAACCATACGATGGATCTATCCAATGGAAGTGGATGTCCGTAGTAATACGGGTTGTTCTGAGAAATACAAAGGGTAAAAGAAGGAGCTGCAATGACTTATGCAACTATAGACAATCCAAAAGTCAGTATATTAAGAAGGTTCGGTCAACTTTGGTCACTGAGTTATAGTCTAGGGTCGGTCAAAAAGTTGCTGCCAAAGAGAGAGAGAGAGAAGAAACACTCTGCGTGCACTCTAACCTAAATCAGAATGGTTATCACTTTATCTAATTAGGAAACCTCCCACTGTTATCTCAAATTCTCCTCCAAACTTTAAAGAAGAATTAGTCGGAGTCACCCGAAGAGTAAACCAACTCATCAGTGAGAATCGGGATCCAACTATCATCGCATGATAACTTGATGGAAGCCACTCAAGTTAACACACTCCAGAAGGTATGCGCAAGTCTGGCAAGTTTCTTGTATGTTTGAAACTCCCGATGTAATTTTTATCCCATGCTCTTATGACCTTGACGTAGGCCAACAAGTCATAAGCAACATGTCAAGTTCTACCCGTCATTGTCCTGATCAACTTAAGTCATCGTACAAGCCCTTGACGTAGGCCAACAAAGTGTACGTCTGACTTAAACTAATGCATCTATCTATGCAACAAATGAATACCCAGCAGCTACCAAACACTATGTCTTGACGTAGGCCAACAAACATAGCTTGAATACTACTGACCATCCATAAGAAACGACGGAGGATTACGGCTGGTTTTTGGCGAAAAACCTTTAACGTAATGAACTTGATCTCGTTGAAGGAAACTGATAGCTTTATAAAAATATATAGTAGCGAAAACCTTTTGTTAAAGAAGTCACTCCCGGTGAAGGGATCTCGACTCTTTCCTCGTGGAATGAGGTGCAGGATATTCCAACTGAATACCGCTATGCAAAACAAAAGGAAACGTCTTTGTAATAATTTTAAAATTTGTTCCAACAACATCAAATATAGGTTTGTTTTATCTCTGCATTGATAAGAATCAACGCAGTCCCATCAATCAATCACACCAGAAAAGAACGAAAATAAAATGTACGTATATGCCATCCGCATTCGTCATTGGGTCCCGTCATCACCCGTTAGGTTACTTAACTAACAACAGAGCGGGGACTGGACTAGCGCGGGTGTAAAACATATACAACATCTAATAGTATATATACTAATATACAGTAATCGCTCCAGGCGTGATAATATGCAACATTACAGAAAAGTAATAAGCATCACAGAACAATACAGATAATCTGGGATCCCCGGGTTTCATAGAGCCGCTGCTGAAACTCGACGTTCCCCTGGTCGTGTGGACAGCCTGTGCAATGAAACCTAGACCCCTACGGGTGCGGCAAGTTACCCGCCAAGACCTGAAGCGAGGTGGTCCCCACAAAATAGTGAATGGAACACCCGGCACTTCACGGAATCCGGTAAATTGAGCACCCCGCCTTGGGTCAACCTGTACCCCTTACGAGTGCGGCGAATCGTCTGCTAATTCTAGAGTGAGGTCCCTTTGCCTCTCAGTGCCATGAGATATGAACCCGTTGCCCTCCAGAACCCGGCTATTCGTGCACCCCACCGTGGGGTAAACCTAGTACAGAAATAAAAATAGTACAATAGGTACATCGACCGCAACCTGGTCGTGCCCCAAAAGAATATTATACAAACAGGCAGTGACGGCAGTCCACAAGTCGGACGCTCGCCCCGCAATATCAAATGTACAAATAAATTTAAACAACACTATCATTGCACCCTGCTATCCACCACGACAAATCCGCAACATTACAGCACAACACAGAACATCAACGCGAATGTCACGTTCGCAAACCCGTCTAAAAGAACTATAGCAATCAGACGCGGTTTACCGATCAAATGACATTCCCGGTCGGAGATATAATGAAAGTACTGAAAAACTAACAAGTTTAAAATTTCGATCGACTAAATTTCCCCAAGTGGGCCCCACATACATCTGGTGTACAGTAACAAAACCTGGGCCCAAACTATATATACCAAAAACCACCATTTCCCATAAGAAACCCACTGAAAAAATTTGGCGCACTGTTCCCACAAAACCGCGGCGGATTAGCGGCCAAACCATGGTTTGGGCCGCGGATCCGCGGTGGTTTTGTGGGATCACGTACCCAAATTTCACCAGTATGCTTCAAAAACCCTGCATGATTTTCTGAAATGCTCAAAATGAATTTTAGAACAGATTTAAAATCGACAGAAACTGTGGGTACAGAAAAATGCAGTTTTGAAAATTCCGTTCGATCGATCTTTTAAACGCGTTAGCACAAGTTAGTATAGCTTAATGGTGAGGCTCTGATACCACTGTAAGTACGCGGCGGCGCCCCGGCCATCTAACAGATGCCGATATGCGGAACAAAACTTTTACGACTGGCGCTATCGCGTACTTTATCCCGGATCATCCATTAAAGCTAAACTAACAAATTGTAAAGAGGGTAGAATTGTTATACCGAATGATCCGAGTCCTTCGGTCTTCAACCATCATCCCACGCTATGTTGCAACTGATCCGAACTTGCTTGATCTCCGTTCTCATCGTCCAGGTGGCACCACGTCGACGGATCTTTAAACGGGCTCCCGCCTCTGAACCGAGGCAACTCGCTCGTCAAGTTTGCTAAAAGAGACGACCAAGATGAAGTAGAGAATGGGTAGAATACTTTGTCTCGTTACGTCCAAGGCTATGGACGAACGGTTATTAGAAGTTGCCTTTGGAAACGGGTGATGGAATGAAATGAACTGTGAAATTCCATACACCCCAAAATCTATCATATCTTTTTCACAAAATGAAACATCAAGTGAGTGAGTGAGAGAGAGGAGGGGCCGGCCACTTTGAAGGAGGAGGAGGGTGAGTGTAGGAGCAAGTGGTGACCATAAGAGTATGAAGCTTATCTTGAAGAAAAGATCAAGAACAAATATCATAAGCTTAACAAAAAATGGAGGAAATCAAAGCATGAGTCATAAACACCTAGTCATCATGTAATCAATGTAAGCAAAGGTTCATGAACCTAGTCACCATCCTAGAAACTTCTAGAACCTTCTAGAAGCTTGACTCACCCTTATCCAAGAAAAGATAAATCCGTCTTTAACCGAATGTTAAAAGACGGCTGATAGAAAACTGGAAACTGGCAACTTCCAAAAATCATCCCGAAACGAATTTCAGGATAACTCCGTATCGGTATAAACATACCCGCATTTGTATTACAACCGAATACAAATGTAACTGAGACAAAGATATTATATCTACACAATATAATACTGGGTTCCGGCTTAAACCAAAGCCTACCAGTATTATCTGCCCGAAAAGTGACACGTGCGAAAATGCACGTGCATTTTCCGAACCTTGCCATAAACCCATACGGCCTCTACAACGTTTCGCCCGAACTTGGGAAAGTGTCGGTGGGGGACTCTAATGACTCATCAACACACTGGCACTGGGTATAACCCTAGCACGTCAGAGGTAGAAGCTGTACGTAACGTTTTGCCTATATATTGATTGGAAGGGAAGCTGACGAGCGAACTCATCTATAAACCCTACTGAGCCTGACAGTGACAATAACCGTACAGTCCGGAACATTCGTCTATGAGTATCGCATATACGGCTTAGGGGGTCGGTAAACGTCAGACCCCCAATAGCTGCATAAGTCGTGTCAGAGAGCAGCCCAGAACACTCTGATATACTACTGGTATGCCTACCAGTATATCTCGATTACCCTGGCCAGGGATTTCGTGTAATGGCTCTCCTAAACACAGCGCGATCTCACCCCCAATACCGGGAGAGACGAATCCCCGAAGATCCGCTCACTTGCCTCCAATGTGGCTCGGGACTGTACCCAAAATATACCTGTTTGCACGACTCCTTTGACCCGTGGTAGGGTATAAATCAAAGCACAGTGGGAACTCACACGAGACAAATGACGACCTCAGGTCAATGAACTAACCTGTACACATGTCACCAGGGAACTGCTATCTGACGATATGTATAATACCAACTAGCATGTTCCCGGCGAGTCCTGTCCGGTGTACTCATAACCTAATGAGCACCTGTATACATCTTAGGTGATCTAACTGACACCAGTGGCTTGTGAGACCGGCCACCGCCCCTCGTTGGGGTCTCGACTGTATACACTAGTCTACTCTGGAGTATCGATGCCCTATCTCGAAACTCCCACGACTAGGGACTCTTTTAAGGATGTGCTTATAGACCCCAGCTCTCACGTACATGATCGCCATCATACTGCCGGTAGTCAAGCAAGAATCCTATGGGCTCTATCATCATGATAAAGACAAACCAGATAGCATACTATCATCTCGAGTAAGACTGTTTTATCGGTATAGGTCCTCCCTCAATCATTGCAATCACGTACCTGCGATCCAATAATTGACTTAGAGGGCACTATATCCAACACAGGTTAGTTCATCGACCTGGGGATCGTCATTTGTCTCGTGTGAGTTCCCACTGTGCTTTGATTACTATCCTACCACGGCTCAAAGGAGTCGTGCAAACAGTTTTTAGTTGGGTACAGTCCCGAGCCACATGGAGGCAGTGAGCGGATCTTCGGGGGTTCGTCTCTCCCGGTATTGGGGGTGAGGTCGCGCTGTGTCTAGGAGAGCCATTACACGAAGTCCTTGGCCAAGGCAGGAGATTTACTGGTAGGTATTCCAGTAGTATCTCAGGGTGTTCTGGGCTACACTCCGACACGACTTGTACCGCTTTTGGGGGTCTGACTTTTACCAACCCCTAGGCCCGCCATGCGATACTCATAGACGAACGGACCGGACTGTACGGATATTGTCACTGACAGGCTCAGTAGGGTGTCAGGATGAGTTCGCTCATCGACGTCCCTTTTGGTCAATAGCTGGTGGCCCGTTACGTATTGGCTTATACCTCTGACGTGCTAGTGGTTAAATCCACAGCCATAGTATTGACGAGTCTTTATAGTCCACCACACATTCAGTTACTCAGCTTTCGGGCGAAACGCTGTAGAGGCCGTATAGATATATGGCAGGGTTCGATCAGATACGTGCGGTATTGCACGGATCAGGATCGGACGGATATTACTAGCCGGCTTTGGTTTAAGCCGGATCCTAGTATAGTACAGTGTAGATTTTGTCTCATTGCATTTGTATCCGGTCGGAATACAGATGCGGGTGTGTATGCACAGTATCGGGGTTTTCCTGTAATTTATTACGGGACCAGTTTTCTGAGGTTGCCAGTTTGCATTCCGTTCCGGCCGGTTTTCCTTTGTTCTTTTCCGGCCGGACTTTTCCGATGGAGGGGGTTATTTGCAAGTTTGCAAATAACACATTGTGGAGGGGTTTCTTGCAAATGTTTTGATTATGATGGCATCTTTTCTTTTCCACCATCATTTGATTCTCTTGCATTAATTGAGATTTGAAAGGATATGGGTTGGATGTGATTAGATTGGGTGTGACCTTTTTTTTCTATTCTTTTATTTCCTTCCTTGCATTTTTAATCATATAACCCGCACCCTTTTCCTAGTGGGCCGGCCACTATTCCAACAAGTGAAAAGATTGTATTAATTTGGAGTGTGGATTAATTTCCTAAGGTTTTAAAAAGGAGCTTAATGAGTGTGCTGGAGATTCTTGATTGATGAGATGATGAACTAATTAATATATGGTTGCATTGAGCCTTTGGTGGGTGCTTAAGAGGGGCTGATAGGTTTTTGGCCGAGCACACATTTTACAGAGCATGCTCCATTTCTTTTCTAGCAAGCATCAAATGAAAAATCCTTGTGCACAAATTCCTCCATCTTGGCAACTATACTAAACCCCAAAGAGACAACTATTCTACACTTATCTACAGCAAATCTTGGACGCGTCGGCTAGCCAACTTCGCGCCCGAGTTGCCTCGGTATAGAGGCGGGAGCCCGTATAAGAAGCAGGCGACGTGGTGCCCTTCCGGCGACGAGGTGGAGACCGGACATTCCGCGGGAGATCGGGACGACGACGAGAAGACCGGAGGACTCGGATCACTCGGTATATCTCTAACTCGTCTTGTTGTTGCTAGGACTAGTTAATGGCCCGATCCGGGTGTTTAGTGTGCGGTGGTGTCGGTTTGCTAAGTTCGCAAAATTAAAGTTTATCACCGCTTCCGCATTTGGCCGTCGGATTGACGGCCGGGGCGCCGCCGTGCACTTACAGTGGTATCAAAGCCTCGCCATTAACATAGTCTAGCTTGGTTTAATGTGTTTTACGTTTCCGATCGAACAAAATCCCGAAACAGCGTTTTCAAGCACTATCAGTTTCTGTCGAAATTTTTTGGAGTCCAAAAATTTTTCAGGTTGTCTCAGAATGATGTGCAGGGAGTTCTAAGAACACTGGAAAAATTTGATGACACGATCCCTCCGTACGACCGCGGAACCGCGGCCATAACCCCTCTTTGGCCGCGGTTCCGCCGCAGGAATGTGGGTTCATGTCATCGTTTTTTGGCAGTGGGCTTGTGGGCTGAAAATAGGGGTTTTGGAATATTAAAATTGGGCCCAGAATTTCTGTGAGTGCTACAGTATTGTTTGGGGGGCCCACTTGTTATTTTTGATCGATCGGATATTTTAAACACATTATTTCACAGTATTTACATTATATCTGCGACCGTGAATGTCACTCGATCGGTAAATCCGGTCTAACTGCTATAGCCCGGTTAGACGGATTTGCGAACGTGACTTTCACGTTGATGTTCTGTGATTTTGCTGTGATGTTGCGGATCGGTCGTGGGGGATAGCCTGGATGCAATGCTAGTACAGTTTTGTTGTATTATGTACATTTGATATTGCGGGGCGAGCGTCCGACATGTGGACTGCCGTCACTGCCTGTTTGTATTATTATTTTGGGGCACGACCAGGTTGCGGTCGATGTACCCGTTGTATGTATATTTAACTTTCTGTACTAGGATTACCCCACGGTGGGGTGCACGGATAGCCGGGTTCTGGAGGGCAACAAGCCCGCATCTCATGGCATTGGGACGGAGGGGGCTTCACTCTAGAATTGGCGGGCTATTCGCGGCACTCGTAGGGGGTACAGGTTGACCCAGGAGGGGTGCCCAAGTTACCGGATTCCGTGAAGTGCTGGGTGGTCCATTCACGGTGCTGAAGGAGGCTGCCTCGCTTCAGGTTTTGGCGGGTAACTTGCCACGCCCGTAGGGGTCTAGGATTTCATTGCACAGGCTATCCACACGACCAGGGGAACGTCGGGTTTCAGTAGTGGCTCTGTGAAACCCGGGGATCCCAGATATCTGTATTGTTCTGTGATGCTGTACATTTCTGTGATGTTGCATTTTTATCACGCCTTGAGCGAATATAATATATTGGTATATATATTAGTAGATGTTGTATATGTTTTACATCCGCACTAGTCCAGTCCCCGCTCTGCCGTTAGTTAGCTAACCTAACGGGTGATGACGGGACCCAGTGGCGAATGCGGATGGCATATACGTACGTCAGTATATTTTCGTTCTTTGTGGTGTGATCATTTGATGGGACTGCGTTGATTCGGATCAATGCAAGTTAAAACAAACCTATTCTGATGTTGTTGGAACACTTTTCAAAAAGCTGTTATTGCAAGGACGTTCACTTTTGTTTTGCATCGTGGTATTCATTTGGAATATCCTGCTCCTCAGTCGACGAGGCAAGGGCCGAGATCCCTTCACCGGGAGTGACCCCTTGGACAGAAGTTTGCGTCAGGGCATTAACTTCACTATAGCCGATTACTTTTGCTTTGCATCGTGGTGTTCATTTGGAATATCCTGCACCCCATTCTACGGGGAAAGAGCCGAGATCCCTTCACCGGGAGTGACCTCTTTAGTAAAGGTTTTCGTCACTATATTTTCTAAAAAGCTATCCGTTCCTTCAACGATATCAAGTTCATTACGTTAAAGGGCCAGAAACCATTCGTAGCCCTCCGTCGTTTCATATGGGTAGTCAATAGTATTCAAGCTGTGTTTGTTGGCCAAAGTCAAGGCACAGTGTTTGGTAGCTGTTGGGTATTCATATTAAGCATAGATAGATGCGTTGGTTTGGAACAGTCGTACTGCCTTGTTGGCCAAAGTCAAGGGTAGGTACGGGTGGATTCAAATTAACCTGGAGAATGACGGGTAGAACTTGTCATGTGACTTATGATTTGTTGGCCAAAGTCAAGGTCATAAGAGCATGGGGTAAAAATCACATCGGGAGTTTCAAAAGAACTGAAACTTGCCAGATATGCGCATACCTTCTGGAGTGTGATAGCGTGAGCGGATTCCGTCACGTTATCATGCGATGATAGTTGGATCCCGATTCTCACTGATGAGTTAGTTTACTCCTCGGGTGACCCCGACTAATTCTTCTTTCAGGTTTGGAGGAGAATTTGAGGTACAGTGGGAGGTTTCCTGATTAGATAAATTGGTAACCATTCTGATCTAGATTAGAGTGCACGCTGAGTGTTTCTTTTCTCTCTCTCTTTGGCAGCGACCATTGACCCGACCCTAAGACTATGACTCAGAGACCAAGTTAACCGAACCTTCTTTACACTGGCTTTTGGATTATCAGAGTTGCAGACCTCATTGCCACTCCTACTTTTACCCTTTTCTCCAGGACACCCCGTATTACTACGAACGTCCACTTCCATTGGACAAAACCATCGTATGGTTAGATACGAACTCGAAGGAATTCGAGGATGGTTTCCGGTTCTGGAGAAAACGGATAGGATTATTCAGTTGTCTTTTCCCTTTTACCTTCTCTCAAGTTGTGAGTACTCCTTGGTTTAGGAGATAGTACACCTATTATGCAAATTGGATAGTCTTCTTCCAAACCTTAGGCTGGTGCCGACCGGTAGGGAATGAAGAAAACCAATTAGCCTAAACGGTGTGCAGAAGGTATTAAGATTAAGACAAAGCAAGGGATTAATAAGAGGGCAAAGTAAATTGTGACTGATATTCACGACCAAACCAAGTATTTCTTCACCAATCCTAAATCACCTTTGTTTTTCTCCACGACACTCCGTATCACTACGAAGATCCACAGTTTATTGGATACTCCATCGTATGGTTATATACGAACTCGAAAGGAACTTGTTCCAGTTCGGGGATGGATTCTGGTCCAGGAGAAATAGGAATAAGGTTTATTCGGTTGTCTTTTATCTTCACCTTCTCTCGCATTGCGAGTGCTCCTAGGATTAGGACAGTACACCCATTATGCTTATTGGATAGTCTTCTTCCAAACCATAGGCTGGTGCCGAACGGTAGGGAAGGAAGAAAACCAATTGGCCTAAAGAGGTGTGCAGAAGGTAATGACTAAAGACATATAAAGGGATTTGGAGAGGTGGCAAAGAATTATACGGTTATAGTTATGAATCTAAATAATGGTAGAGGCATTACTAGGAATACCAGGATACCCCATCGAAACATTTCAATATTTCAGTTCAACTGTGTACTGTTAAAAGAAAACTGATTTCCCGATTGGACACTTGCTCCAGGGTATGTATTTACCAGGTTTGATTCTCACATCTGTATGGTTTTACAGATGATGAGTGGGAGTAAGTTATTGGGAATAGGGTGATCATCCTCATTATATCGGGATTCGTTGTAATCGGTGATATTTGAGGAGATCATCTGGGCTGTTTGCCGGTCGGCAAATATTTGGTTTTGAATATCCGCTGTTGTGCACCAATTTCAAATTGATATATCTGTACGTCTATTTTCATAGAGTGAGATATACCTTTTGATATTATGTCGATGACATTTACCTATATCAGTGGATGGTTAGGTAAGGAGCATTAGACAGCGGTGTAATTCTTCTTAACCATAAGTACAGTTTTCAACCTACGACGCACAGTGAAAGAGTTGTTAGACTCAGCGGACTTATACAGAGTATTATATGTTGTCCAGTGTCCATTAGGACAGAGGGGTTGGTCCTCATACTATATTCTGTTTACTTTTAACTTCTCTAGTTCTTAGACATGTGTTTCGTAGAAACACAGGGTCTAAGTTTTGAGGAGTTATAGGTATTTGAATAGAGTAGAGTACCAGGTGTAGCAAGTATCGGGATTCTTCAAAGTGATCGAAGATGTAGATACTTGTGTATGGTATTCAGTTGATAGTAATGATAAAGAGAAATTGCTTCTCTTTCAGGTTACTCATAATTGGAAACATTCCTAAGTTGAGTAACGCTGATCGGCCTCTTTCCATTTAGTAGACATGCACTGGAGACAGCTGCATGATTTGAATCTGGTTCAATTAAATCAGTACCTCTGTTCCTATATTGGATATGGAACAGTTCATATCTTAACGATGTTAAGGTACGGGGATGTAAGTCCATGCTACCTCTCCCGGTACTTTCGGGAATGCGGAATTTGGTAGAAAACGATTTTCTTAAAGATGGTAACATGGACCTAAAACCCGGATCTTGGTTAAACATCTATCTAACAACCTAACTATGAGTTTTAGCTACTCGGTTAGGGGGTTATACCTTGCTTGTCTTGAACTCCTTCGTCTTCAAAGCTCCGATGGTGGTCCGATGGCTTCTTCTCGTCGTCTCCGTACGCCGAAGATAGATCCACCTGAAAGCTCCAACCTTTAGCTCCTTCTTCGTTCTTTGAAGAAACTAGTTCACTTGGTTTGCTAAACCTAGTGAACTAGAATGAGTAGAGAAGAAATAGAATGGGATTTTATCTATGGTTCTTGATTCTCAACTCATGAGACAAGAGAACCATAGATCAAGAGAGGGAGCAAGAGGTTGCGGGTGAGAGCAAGAGGAGAGCTCAAGAACAAGAGAGAGAATGAGCAAGAAAGAATGAGCAAGTATTTTGTCTCTCACCCTCTCATAATCCAAAGCAATGATAACTCATCATATTAACAAAAGTCTTATGTGATGGTTAGAAGCAACCACAACCATATCATTTCATGCACTCATTTTACACAAATGAGCAAGTAAACAAAAGTCTTTGCCATGAAATGATGGCTATGGTTATCATGATGGTCAACTAGTCAAGCCTAGTCAACCGGTCAACAAGTCAACAAAAGTCAACAAGTCAACAAGTCAACAAAAGTCAACAAGTCAACAACCATATCACCATAATACTTAATTAATATAATAGTTAATCACATATCATATTCTCATTAGGGTTGAGCATAAAGTCAAATAGTCAACGGTCAACTGTCAACAACCCTAATGAGAATCCGCTGCCTCTGCCTCCCTGTCAACTGTGCACACACACCCGCATCCGCGTTCCGAGGAACACGAATGCAAACTGGATAAATCCAATCCCATAAGGTACACTAGGATCTGGCTTAAACCAAAGCCCGCTAGTGTAAACTGTCCGGACACTGTACGTGCACAAGTGCACGGATGTGACCGAACCCTGTCGCAAAACCATGCGACCTGTCGCAATACCATGCGACCTCTACTCTTTTGCCTAAAGGCGAAAAGCTTTCTGTGTGGGACTCTAAAGACTCGACACTACGCTGGCAGTGGGTTTAACCACAGACCGCAAGCGGCACTAGCTGTGCGTAACGGTCCCCAGGTAATGCCGACAAGAAGACGGACGAGGCGAAACCCATCTGAACTCCTACTGAGCCTGAGTGTGACATTCTCCGTACAGTCAGGTCTGTTCGTCTGATACATCGCATGGCGGGCCTAGGGGGCGGTAAACGTCAGTCCCCCAATAGCGGTACAAGTCGTGCCGGAGTGAAGCCCAATACACCCTGAGATAACACTGGAAACCTACCAGTATATCTCGTTTGCCCTGACCAGGGACTACTCGTGTAATGGCTCTCCTAGACACAGCGCGATGTCAACCCCCAATACCGGGAGAGACGAATCCTGTCTAACCGTCACTGCCTCCAAGTGCTTCGGGACTGCACCCAACCACCACCTGTTTGCACGACTCCTTTGAGCCGTGGTAGGGTAGTGATCAAAGTACAGTGGGAACACACTCGAGGCGGAGTGACAGTGTCAAGTCAGCGGACTAAGCTGTACTCATGTCACCTGGGAACTGATAACTGACGATAGGTATAATACCAACTAGTCAGTTCCCGACGAGTCCTGTCCAGTGTACCCGTAACCTAACGAGCACCCGCATACTATCTCAAGTACGACGTACTGACGGCTGTGGGACAGACCGTCTCCCACACTGGGATGAGAAGCGCATGCGCTGGTCTACTCCGGAGTATCGATGCCCTGTCTCGATAGTCCTGCGACCAGGGACCTGAATAAGGATGTGCTTATAGATTACCCAGCCCCCACTAGTGTGACTGCCATCACAACGCTGGTAATCAAGCAAAGATCCTAAGGGCTCCACTAATGCGTATAAGTGATATACTGAAATAAACACAAGTACACATTGAAGTAGAAACAAACCAAGTAGCATACTACTATTTTGAGCAAGATTGTATATACAAGGTGAATATCCCAAGCATCCATTAAGTAATATACAAACTAGTATGATACAGTAATGGCCTCTAGGGCATATACACTAACAGGGGAGTTGTCCGGCTTATGCTTAAAACCAGACTCTGGATAACTCAAAGACGCGTTTCTGTAATGGCCGTTTGTGGGTTGACCCAGGCTATGACAAGGGTTGACTTTCTACCATCTGGGAGAACAATAGTAATATTGTTCTAGACTCGCCACAGTTTTAATAAAAATGGATTTTTTCAAAAAAACAGTAGTGGGAGTATGGTAGAACTGGAAGTGATTCCAGAACCGCAAACGATTACTGAAGATTTGATAAGGAACCTAAAGATTCAATATGGATTGACATTCCATTGGCCACTCCACAGATAAGGTGGGTAACTTCAGGCACCCGAGAGGTACCCCGGTAGCCTCAAGGACGGTAACAGGGAAGTTCTTGTTTACCCACACTTGCCATTGTTGTTGTTCCAGGCTGCGAGACCCGACAGGAGGATAAGTATAGCGTCGTTCTAAACTAGCTTTAGAAGTGCACATCTATATGACTCTGCCAGAGGATTGTCGTAGTCAGTGGGAGCAGCAGAAGCATTGGTGGACATCAGGCTTATGTCTATTTATAGACTAAAGCAGATATTGCGGAGATAGATCATCTATTTCTGATGTGACAGTCATAGGTTTGACTTCATCAGAATAGGGGATGGATCTGTTGAGAAGGTAGTAGGGTGTGATATCCTGGTATTTGGATGACATACACAGAGTAGGAAAAGAAACTCCTATACTACGATCGGTTATACTTTGGTCGTCACACAGTGGTTTCTCCACAAAGGACTTGGACATTATATCAGACATACTGGTTACTAGATCTATGGTTTTAGATCTAGATTTGGGTGGTTTCCCAATCAGGGTACTTTGACAGCATTCTAAGAGTATTTAGAATGGACGACTCCTGGCACAGTAGTGTACCTGCAGGCGATGGAGTCACCCTCTCTAAAGGTGTCTTATAGACTAAAGTAGAGAGGGATGTGCATGATTGGCAGATCACTTGCTTAGGCAATTGAGTCAATCATGAGATGTCGAGTACCACACCAGATGTTGTTCTTGCACTAGATACAATAAGTTGATATTGATCCAATCCTGGAGGAACAGTCGGAAGCAGTTTTAGAACATAAGTGGATGTTCTATGGATATGATAACGACAGCCTCCTTTAGGAGACGGTTATCATTCCAGGCTTCCAAGGTGACCTGGACGACAAGGAGGTTGTCAGAGTTATAGTTTTCCCTCTGACGAGGGGCAGTATTTTGGACAGGTGATCCAAGGCAATACTGAGGGAGGCATGGTGCAGGATACTGATTAAGTTCAGTTAACGATACAGTCTAAGAAGTTTGGATTTGGAGTTCATTAATGAGCTAAGTCCCATCAGACATCCAGACACATTCTAAGACAGGTATTGCTCATTTCGGGAGATGGCTTTCTCCGCGAACTGGAGATATAGAGAGACATAGAAAGAAACTTCAAGGCGGATCCACTCACTGAGGTTATTCCTCGATCGCAAGAGTTTCGCAAATAGGCTTTGTGAGACTGACTAGTAGAGGAGTTGGGTGTTCGGTATCACACGGGCTGTGAGTATGCGATATCGCAATAATTAGCCTTGAGGGCAAGTGGGAGATTGTTGGAGATAGTGCCCTCAGAGTCAATTATTGGATCACAGGCACGTGATTGCAATGATTGAGGGAGGACCTATTCCTGTACGACAGTCTTACTCGAGATGATAGTATGCTATCTGGTTTACCTTTATCATCGTGTACTGTTTCAGGTGACCTTACAGGTCGCTATTACACATTGATAGAGCCCCTAGGATTCTTGCTTGACTGCCAGCAGTATGAGGGCGATCATATACGTGGGAGCTGGTAGTCTATAGGCACATCCTTAAATGGTCCCTAGTCGTGGGAGTTTCGAGACAGGGCATCGATTCTCCAGAGTAGACTAGTGTATACAGTCGAGACCCCGACGAGGGGCGGTGGCCGGTCTCACAGGCCACTAGTGTCTGTTGGTTCACCTAAGATGTATACAGGTGCTCATTGGGTTATGAGTACACCGGACAGGACTCGCCGGGAACATGCTAGTTGGTCTTATACCTGACGTCAGATAGCAGTTCCCAGGTGACATGTGTACAGGTTAGTTCATCGACCTGGGGATCGTCATTTGTCTCGTGTGAGTTCCCACTGTGCTTTGATTACTACCCTACCATGGCTCAAAGGAGTCGTGCAAACAGTTTTTAGTTGGGTACAGTCCCGAGCCACATGGAGGCAGTGAGCGGATCTTCGGGGGTTCGTCTCTCCCGGTATTGGGGGTGAGGTCGCGCTGTGTCTAGGAGAGCCATTACACGAAGTCCTTGGCCAAGGCAGGAGATTTACTGGTAGGTATTCCAGTAGTATCTCAGGGTGTTCTGGGCTACACTCCGACACGACTTGTACCGCTTTTGGGGGTCTGACTTTTACCAACCCCCTAGGCCCGCCATGCGATACTCATAGACGAACGGACCGGACTGTACGGATATTATCACTGACAGGCTCAGTAGGGTGTCAGGATGAGTTCGCTCATCGACGTCCCTTTTGGTCAATAGCTGGTGGCCCGTTACGTATTGGCTTATACCTCTGACGTGCTAGTGGTTAAATCCACAGCCATAGTATTGACGAGTCTTTAGAGTCCACCACACATTCAGTTACTCAGCTTTCGGGCGAAACGCTGTAGAGGCCATATAGATATATGGCAGGGTTCGATCAGATACGTGCGGTATTGCACGGATCAGGATCGGACGGATATTACTAGCCGGCTTTGGTTTAAGCCGGATCCTAGTGTAGATTTTGTCTCATTGCATTTGTATCCGGTCGGAATACAGATGCGGGTGTGTATGCACAGTATCGGGGTTTTCCTGTAATTTATTACGGGACCAGTTTTCTGAGGTTGCCAGTTTGCATTCCGTTCCGGCCGGTTTTCCTTTGTTCTTTCCCGGCCGGACTTTTCCGATGGAGGGGGTTATTTGCAAGTTTGCAAATAACACATTGTGGAGGGGTTTCTTGCAGATGTTTTGATTATGATGGCATCTCTTTTTTTCCACCATCATTTGATTCTCTTGCATTAATTGAGATTTGAAAGGATATGGGTTGGATGTGATTAGATTGGGTGTGACCTTTTTTTTTCTATTCTTTTATTTCCTTCCTTGCATTTTTAATCATATAACCCACACCCTTTTCCTAGTGGGCCGGCCACTATTCCAGCAAGTGAAAAGATTGTTTTAATTTGGAGTGTGGATTAATTTCCTAAGGTTTTAAAAAGGAGCTTAATGAGTGTGCTGGAGATTCTTGATTGATGAGATGATGAACTAATTAATATATGGTTGCATTGAGCCTTTTGGTGGGTGCTTAAGAGGGGCTGATGGGTTTTTGGCCGAGCACACATTTTACAGAGCATGCTCCATTTCTTTTCTAGCAAGCATCAAATGAAAAATCCTTATGCACAAATTCCTCCATCTTGGCAACTATACTAAACCCCCAAGAGACAACTATTCTACACTTATCTACAGCAAATCTTGGACGCGTCGGCTAGCCAACTTCGCGCCCGAGTTGCCTCGGTATAGAGGCGGGAGCCCGTAAAAGAAGCAGGCGACGTGGTGCCCTTCCGGCGACGAGGTGGAGACCGGACATTCCGCGGGAGATCGGGACGACGACGAGAAGACCGGAGGACTCGGATCACTCGGTATATCTCTAACCCGTCTTGTTGTTGCTAGGACTAGTTAATGGCCCGATCCGGGTGTTTAGTGCGCGGTGGTGCCGGTTTGCTAAGTTCGCAAAATTAAAGTTTATCACCGCTTCCGCATTTGGCCGTCGGATTGACGGCCGGGGCGCCGCCGTGCACTTACAGGAGGCACGAGAATATGGACCTTGAATCCATATTTCTCCATACAAAAGAACTGTATGGAGAGCAATCTCGTATCGCAAGATACGAAGCGTCGAAAAAGTTATTTTCGGCAAAGATGGCCATCGGATCATCAGTAGCCGAGCACGTGCTAAAGATGATCGGCTACATTGAGGAGCTTGCGGACCTAGGGACCACATTGGAGAGTGAGCTCTATACGGACATAGTTCTCCAGTCCCTTCCTTCCACTTACGCCCAGTTTATACTGAACTTCAACTTGCAAGAAAAAGAAATTGAACTTTCAGAGCTCCTCAACATGCTGAGGAGCGCAGAGGGCACCCTACAGAAAAGTAGGGAAACATCCACTTTGTTTGTAGGAGGATCATCTTCTTCTAGGTCCAAGGCGAAAGCCAAGGGAAAGAAGAAGAAAGCCCCCGCCAAACCAAGGGGCGGTGTTAGTAAGGTGGATACGAAAGGAAAAGCTAAAGCAACAAAGAAAGCGGGGAAGCTTGTGGATAAGGAAGAATGCTTCTATTGTCATAAGAAAGGACACTGGAAGAATGATTGCAGGGCCTGGAAGGCCAGAACACAGGAATTGAAGCAGGTTGCAGCTTCAGCTTCAGGTGTGTATGTTATTGAAAACTGTCTTTCAATAAACTCTACTTCCTGGGTATTGGATACCGGATCAGGATCTCATATCTGTAATTCTTTGCAGGCGTTGAGAAACCGTAGGGTTTTGAAGGCAGGTGACATGACCCTCAGAGTTGCGAACGGAGCTAGCATGGATGCTAAAGCCGTGGGGGACTAACACCTGGGAATGTCAGATGGACATGTTTTGGTTTTGCGTAATTGCTTTTTTGTACCCAACGCAACTTGTAATATCATCTCTGTATCTTTAGTTTCTAAAGAAGGTTATGAATTTGCGTTTGTAAGTAATGTTGTAAACATTCACCTTAATCAAGTTCTGATTGGGTCAGGTACATTGAGTAATGGTATATGCGTATTGAACCAACCACAGATTTTCAATGTCCAGAATACACACAAAAGAAAGTCTCCGGAAATAAATCAGACTTTCTTGTGGCATTGTAGACTGGGTCACATCAATGAGAGAAGATTGACTAAGTTACATACAGAAGGATATTTGAATCCGTTCGAATATCAATCGTATGCCACTTGTCAATCCTGTCTCAAAGGAAAGATGACAAAGACTCCGTTTACTGGACATGGAGTAAGAGCGAGCGAGCTCTTGGGACTCGTACACAGTGACGTGTGCGGTCCAATGTCTACACATGCTCGAAGCGGCTATTCTTACTTCATTACTTTTACGGATGACTTCTCAAGGTACGGTTATGTCTTCTTAATGAAACATAAGTCCGAAGCCTTTGGAAAATTCCAGGAGTATAAGAATGAAGTAGAGAAACAAACCGGCAAAAGTATCAAGATTCTAAGATCGGATCGAGGTGGAGAATACTTAAGTGCCGAATTCCTGAATTACTTAAAAGAGAATGGTATTCTCTCTCAGCTTACTCCTCCATACACTCCGCAACATAATGGTGTATCGGAGAGACGGAACCGAACCCTATTGGATATGGTTCGGTCCATGATGAGTAACGCTGAGTTACCGCGATCATTCTGGGGATATGCACTAGAAGTAGCTGCGTATCTCTTGAACAAGGCTCCCACCAAGACTGTGCCTACCACCCCATATCAAATGTGGACTGGGAAGAAACCCTGTCTTAAGTATCTTAAGGTATGGGGATGTCTAGCTTTTGTAAAAAAAGCAGCATGCGGACAAGCTTGAGGCGCGTTCAGTACAGTGTAAGTTTGTGGGATACCCAAGGAACTCCAGGGGGTATCTTTTCTATTCTGCTGAGGAACAAAAGGTTTTTGTTTCTCAGCATGCCCGCTTCTTGGAAACTGAGTTTTTGGAAACCCAGATAAGTGGGAGCACAATAGAACTGGAAGAAGTTCCAGAACCACAGACTATTACTGAAAGCTTAGTGGAACCAGAAGGTTCAAAAGAACAGGACATTCCTACGCCGCTCCGCAGGAGTAGTAGGCAGACTCATCCGCCCGAGAGATACTACGGTTTTCTCATAGACGGGGATAGAGAGGATTGCATCATAGATTATGATGAGCCTACTAGCTTCCAGCAGGCCGTTCAGAGCGTTGACTCAGTGAAATGGCTGGATGCAATGCGGACCGAAATGGAGTCCATGTACACCAACAAGGTATGGACGTTGGACATTGCTCCAGACGGGGTAAAACCCGTAGGATGCAAGTGGATCTTCAAAAGGAAGATTGGTGTAGATGGACAGGTTGAGACCTATAAAGCTAGGCTGGTAGCAAAGGGTTTTCGTCAAAGACCTGGCTTGGACTATGACGAAACCTTTTCTCCAGTAGCCATGCTGAAATCCATTCGGATCCTTCTTGCCATTGCTGCCTTCCACGATTATGAGATCTGGCAAATGGACGTAAAGACCGCTTTTCTAAATGGAAATTTAGAGGAGTGTATCTATATGGACCAACCAGAGGGTTTCATTCAGAGTGGGAGCAGCGGAAAGGTGTGCAAGTTGCTTAAGTCCATCTATGGACTAAAGCAGGCATTACGGAGTTGGAACATCTGCTTTGATGAGACGGTCAAAGAATTTGGCTTTATCAAAAATCCAGATGAACCATGCATCTATAGTAGATTTGTAACGAGAACTGTAGTATTCCTCATTTTATACGTGGATGACATTCTCTTAATAGGAAATGACATTCCTATGCTACAATCTGTCAAGGAGTTCTTGTCACACAGGTTCTCCATGAAAGACCTAGGTGATGCCTCATACATCCTGGGGATCCGGATCCATCGTGATAGATCCAAGAGGATATTAGGACTTTCACAGTACAGGTACATCGACACCGTACTGAAAAGATTCAGTATGGAAGATTCCAAGCGCGGTAACCTACCGGCTTGTCACGGGATCACCCTCTCTAAAGAGATGTCTCCCAAGACTGATTTGGAGAGGGATCGCATGTCTATCATACCCTACGCTTCTGCGGTAGGCTCTATAATGTATGCGATGTTGTGTACCAGACCGGATGTAGCTTATGCACTGAGTGTGGTAAGCCGGTATCAGTCAAACCCTGGGGAGAAACACTGGATAGCGGTAAAGAACATTCTCAAGTACCTGAGAAGGACTAAGGAGATGTTCTTGGTGTATGGCGGAAAAGACCTCCAGATCGAGGCCTTTGCTGACTCCAGCTTCCAGAGTGACAAGGATGATTCCAAGTCCATGTCGGGTTTTGTCTTTACCCTCAATGGAGGGGCGGTGTGTTGGAAGAGTTCCAAACAAGAAACCGTTGAGGACTCGACGATGGAAGCGGAATACATCGCTGCATCTGATGCCGCAAAAGAAGCTGTCTGGATGAGGAAGTTCTTGAAAGAACTTCAGGTGGTTCCGTCCATTGTTGATCCAATACCTCTGTATTGCGACAACAACGGGGCTATAGCTTTAGCGAAGGAACCCAGGTCCCATCAGAGATCCAGGCACATCTTGAGGCGGTATCACCTGATCAGGGAGATCGTGGATCGCCAGGAGATCGAGGTTCGGAGAGTCGCTTCAGAAGATAACACTGCAAATCCATTCACCAAGGCCCTGCCCCAGACTCAGTTCGAGCGGCTGATCGAGATGATAGGTCTTCGATACGCCAGTACATGGCCTTAGTGCAAGTGGGAGATTGTTAGTGTATATGCCCTAGAGGCCATTACTGTATCATACTAGTTTGTATATTACTTAATGGAAGCTTGGGATATTCACCTTGTATATACAATCTTGCTCAAAATAGTAGTATGCTACTTGGTTTGTTTCTACTTCAATGTGTACATGTGTTTATTTTTGTATATCGCCTATACACATTAGTGGAGCCCTTAGGATCTTTGCTTGATTACCAGCGATGTGATGGCCGTCACACTAGTGGGGCTGGGTAATCTATAAGCACATCCTTATGCAGGTCCCTGGTCGCAGGACTATCGAGACAGGGCATCGATACTCTGGAGTAGACCAGCGCATGCGCTTCTCATCCCAGTGTGGGAGACGGTCTGTCCCACAGCCGTCAGTACGTCGTATTTGAGATAGTATGCGGGTGCTCGTTAGGTTACGGGTACACTGGACAGGACTCGTCGGGAACTGACTAGTTGGTATTATGCCTATCGTCGGTTATCAGTTCCCAGGTGACATGAGTACAGCTTAGTCCGCTGACTTGATACTGTCACTTCGCCTCGAGTGTGTTCCCACTGCACTTTGATTACTACCCTACCACGGCTCAAAGGAGTCGTGCAAACAGGTAGTAGTTGGGTGCAGTCCCGAAGCACTTGGAGGCAGTGACGGTTAGACAGTATTCGTCTCTCCCGGTATTGGGGGTTGACATCGCGCTGTGTCTAGGAGAGCCATTACACGAGTAGTCCCTGGCCAGGGCAAACGAGATATACTGGTAGGCTTCCAGTGTTATCTCAGGGTGTTTTGGGCTTCACTCCGACACGACTTGTACCGCTATTGGGGGACTGACGTTTACCGCCCCCTAGGCCCGCCATGCGATGTATCAGACAAACAGACCGGACTGTACGGAGAATATCACATTCAGGCTCAGTAGGAGTTCAGATGGGTTTCGCCTCGTCGGTCTTCTTGTCGGCATTACCTGGGGACCGTTACGCACAGCTAGTGCCGCTTGCGGTCTGTGGTTAAACCCACTGCCAGCGTAGTGTCGAGTGTTTAGAGTCCCACACAGAAAGCTTTTCGCCTTTAGGCAAAAGAGTAGAGGTCGCATGGTTTTGCGACAGGTCGCATGGTTTTGCGACAGAGTTCGGTCACATCCGTGCACTTGTGCACGTACAGTGTCCGGACAGTTTACACTAGCGGGCTTTGGTTTAAGCCAGATCCTAGTGTACCTTTTGGGATTGGATTTATCCAGTATGCATTCGTGTTCCTCGGAACGCGGATGCGGGTGTGTATGCACAGATGACGGGGAGACAGAGGCAGCGGATTCTCATTAGGGTTGTTGACAGTTGACCGTTGACTATTTGACTTTTCGCTCAACCCTAATGAGAATATGATATGTGATTAACTATTATATTAATTAAGTATTATGGTGACATGGTTGTTGACTTTTGTTGACTTTGTTGACTTGTTGACTTTTGTTGACTTGTTGACTTTGTTGACCGGTTGACTAGGCTTGACTAGTTGACCATCATGATAACCATAGCCATCATTTCATGGCAAAGACTTTTGCTTGCTTGCTCATTTGTGCAAAATGAGTGCATGAAATGATATGGTTATGGTTGCTTCAACCATCACATAACACTTGATTTGGTATAATGAGTTATGATGGTTTTGGATTATGAGAGGGTGAAAGACAAAAGACTTGCTCATTCTTTCTTGCTCATTCTCTCTCTTGTTCTTGAGCTCTCTTGCTCTTGCTTTCACCCTCTTCCTCTTGCTCCCTCTCTTGACTCTATGGTTCACATATCTCATGAGTTGAGAATCAAGAACCATAGATAAAATCCCATACAAACTCTTCTCTACTCATTCTAGTTCACAAGGTTTAGCAAACCGAGTGAACTAGTTTCTTCAAAGTTCGAAGAAGGAGCCAAAGGTTGGAGCTTTCAGGTGGATCTATCTTCGGCGTACGGAGACGACGGGAAGAAGCCAATCCGGACCACCATCGGAGCTTGAAAACGAAGGAGTTCAAGACAAGCAAGGTATAACCCCCTAACCGAGTAGTTAGAAACTCGTAGTTAGGTTGTTAGTTAGATGTTTAACCAAAATCCGGGTTATAGGTCCATGTTACCACCTCTATAAAAATCGTTTTTTACCAAATTCCGCATGCCCGAAAGTACCGGGAGAGGTAGCATGGACTTACACCCATATCTTAACTCGTTTAAAATATGGTCTCTTTCCACTCCATATCTCATATGGTGTGGTAGGTACAGATTTAGATGGAACTTGATTCAATAGGTATGCAGCTGTCTCCAGCGCATATCCCCAGAAGGAAATAGGTAACTCAGCTGTGCTCATCATAGAGCGCACCATATCTAATAGGGTGCGGTTCCTCCGTTCTGATACACCGTTGTGCTGTGGTGTATATGGAGGAGTCAGCTGAGAGAGAATCCAATTCTCTTTTAGGAAGTCCAGGAATTCATTGCTCAAGTATTCACCTCCTCGATCAGATCGTAGGATTTTAATACTTTTTCCGGTTTGGTTCTCAACTTCTTGTTTATATTCTCTAAATTTCTCAAAAGCTTCTGATTTGTGTTTCATCAGGAACACATACCCGAACTTAGAGAGATCGTCAGTGAATGTAATGAAGTATGAAGAACCATCCCTGGCATGTGTAGACATAGGACCGCATACATCACTATGTATCAGTCCTAAGAGTTCGGTAACTCTTTCTCCGTGTCCCGTAAACGGAGTTTTGGTCATCTTGCCTTTGAGACATGACTGGCAAGTGTCATAAGATGAAAATTCGAATGGCTTCAAATATCCATCCTTATGCAACTTAGCCAGTCGTGTCACATTGATGTGACCTAGTCTACAATGCCACAAGAAGGATTCCTTCAGTTCTGAACTCTTCCTCTTGTGTGTGTTTGTTATGCTCAGAACTGTTGATTGATTTAGAACATAAATGCCATTGCACAACGTGCCTGATCCAACCAACTTTTGGTTACGGAAAATGTTCATAACATTATCCTGTAATACAAAATTATATCCCTCTTTACTCAATAAAGAAACCGATATAATGTTGCATATCAGGTTCGGCATGTAATAGCATTCGTTCAGAACCAATGTATTACCAGTTGGTAATGCAAGGTGATATTCCCCGACAGTCTTAGCTGCAACAATTGCACCATTTCCGACTCTAATGTCCTTATCACCTTCTCCAAGTTCTCTACCTCCTAAGCCCATGTAACTGATTACATATATGGGATCCTGACCCGGTATCTAATA
This sequence comes from Agapanthus africanus, assembly GCA_030015575.1. Classification (NCBI taxonomy): domain Eukaryota; kingdom Viridiplantae; phylum Streptophyta; class Magnoliopsida; order Asparagales; family Amaryllidaceae; genus Agapanthus; species Agapanthus africanus. The sequence goes on along the minus strand of CM057342.1, from coordinate 451,604,930 downwards.
CCCAAGACGTGGAGCAAATGGAGAAACAGTTCTCTGTAACGAACACACCCGAAGAAAATGCATCAACATGTACTTTCTTCATTCGGGTGGCTTGGGAATCCTGGCATTCCCCTATGTCCTGTTCATTCCCATAACTCTTATAAGAAAGAACGGAACCAACGTTCCCCAGCACAGTATAACATGCGGGTTCAGTCAATACATCCATATTATTATCTTTATTAGGGCATGACATGGTTGCTACCTGGAGAGAGAGAGAAGAAAACACTTTAGCGTATGCTCTTGCAAGATCAGATTGGTTATTTATCTTATCTAATCAGGATGGCTCCCACTGGTTTTTATCAAATCTTCCTTCAAACCCTAAAAGGAAAGACTAGCCGGGATTAATTACACACTACAAGTTCGCCAATCTTTCAGCCAGGCCAGTGTCGGTACTTTGAGGGAGGTCCCCCGTGCTTTCGCACGAACCTAATTAATGTAAACCTCGTTTTCCCAGAGGCGTAACCCCGTTGACACCTTTCTAGACACCTACTTGATCGGCTAATTGTAATGTGTAAAACTCTCTCAGGAGTAACTCTTACTCGCAGTGGGTATCGGGATCCAACTATCTCATAGAAGGTATGCAATCTCATTGCAAATTTCAACACTTGAAATTCCCGATAATATTTTGCCCCTAGCAGCTATATGACCTTAACATAGTCAACAAATCATAAGTGCTAGTTAAGTTCAACCCGTCATTTCTCGATTGAATTAAACCCATCCGCACGACCCTTAACATAGTCAACAAAGTCGCACGACTACCCTAATCCAATTGCATCATATGCTTATGCAGATAAGCACTAATTAGCTACCACACACTACGCCTTAACATAGTCAACAAACGTAGCACGAATACTAACTAGTACTTATCTGAAATGACGGAGGGCTACGACAGGTTTTTCTGAAAACCTATTGCGTAATGAACTTGATATCGTTGTAGAATCAAATGAAGTTTTGAAATGGAATGATTTTGAGGCTTTTCTAGTTTTGCTAAAGGGGTCACTCCCTGTGAAGGGATCATCGGCCCTTTCCTCGTCGAATGAGGTGCGGGACATATCATATATATCACTGTGCAAAGCAGAAACTATAGAAGCAATCAAAAACAAACCGAATGTGTAGCATCTGCCAGTTATTGCTAAAGGAGTCACTCCCGGTGAAGGGATCTCGGTCCTTTCCTCATCGAATAAGGTGCAGGGTATATCATATATACCGCTATGCAAAGCAAGAACTGTAGCTACCTATTTTATTTAAAATTTGATTCTACAACATCTTAGGTTTCTTTTCTTTCATTAATCACATTAATGAAGTCCCATCATTTAAGTCACCTAAACATCACAGATAAATACGACGTACACTTATGCCATCCGCATTCGCCTGGATCTCCCCTCGTGCACCGTTAGGTTAGGTAACTAACGACAGAGCAGGGCAGGGCTAGTGCGGATGCAAAACATAAGTAACGTCTATATAATATATCATATATACTATATACAGTATCCATCACAGAACATCACATGATCACATCACAGATATCGCAGCAGAAGAAACATATGAAACATTGGATATACTAGGACGTCCGTGTTTTCAATACGAGCCAGTATAAAACACGGATTCCACGGTCGTGACGAATAGCCAATCCCACACCCCTAGACCCCTACGAGAGCGGCAAGCAACCCTACCAATTCTAGGGTTAGGAGACCCGGACTTGACTCCTCGAGATGGTCTCCCACTGGACCCTAGAACCCGGTTACTTGTGCTCCCCTCCTTGGGTCTATCCTAATGCGGAAAAGAAAATAATATACAAAAGGTGACAACTTCCGCAACCTGGAAGTGCCCCAATAAAAGAATATTTCATACAAGTTTTTTTACATGAATGAAAATGAAAAACACTCATCTCACAAAAAAAACCCCGGCTACTCAAACACGACGATCCAATATAACATATCTAGCAACACATAATATCACATGTCATCAACGTAAGTAAATATGCGCATCCCAATTGTCGTTGACATATAGCAATGAAACCGACGATATCACATATTACACTTACGGTCACAGAAAAGAAAGTGTAAAACTACAACAGTTGGAATCCACAACCTCATTAGACATCGCATGCCTAATCAAATGAAATACTTAGACATCACATGCCTAACAATTATAAACCCCGCATTTTAGTCCCATTATCGAAAACTCTTTTCAATATGAAGTGAGACTAAACCGCTAGATTTATAACATTCATTCAGTTATCTCATAACTGTGTGTGAATTCCAATTATTGTATCCCATTCCGGATAAACAGAAAAATATTAAACTTTCCGATCGAACATCCGAACACCCAAGTTTTCCCGAAACCGTTCAACACATGAAATAAGTTCAAAGACATTCACTTCATGCCTCAGTACCAACGGTCCAGCCGTAGAAGGGTCAAGCCAACGCCTCACATGTGGCACGCCGTACTGCCCCAAACCCGAAGGTTCAAAGGGCAGTTCAAGACGGTCACATAATCGAGTTAAGGTTTGTTGTCTTCTAGAGGGACCATCGCGTTACTCGCACTTACTTAGAACGTCTTTAAACCTCAGAAAAATCCAACACTTGGAAATTTTCCGGCAGGGGAAAAGTTGGGTATTTATATCCAGTCGAACTTTTTAACATATTCTAAAGTTATCCGGAAAAACACACAGACGAAGTTTAATAATCCGATCGAATCAACGATTCCCAATGCAACCCCAGAACACACAACTCTTGAGTCAAATTAAAAATTCCCAGAAAACTCAGCATCATAAAGTAGGAATTACTGTGCAAAAATCGAATGATGATGTCATCATATGGCCGCGGAACCGCCGCAGAAGCCAGGCTTCTGCCGCGGTTCCGCCGCGCTTTGAACTGATCTCTTGGAAAAATTTGCACCGTAATTCTTAGAATTCCCTGCTGAATTTTTTAAGCATTTTTAGTCTGGAAAAAACCCAGTTTTTAGAAAAAGTCCAGAGAGCGTGAAAAATATAGGGTTTCGGGTTCGATCGGGTTTCAAACATCGTCTAAGCATCGCCTAAGGCTCTAGCTAGGCTCTGATACCACTGTAGGGTTCCTAGGCACACTAATGAGGTCTCACAAGGCATCAACCATGCCAATTTCAAATTTTACAAGTGCCGAGAAACTCTAATACGGATCGTTAACTAGAATTTTAGGCGAAAAAGGAAACTAGTTAACAACTTAACTAAAAGTAGGAAACTACAACTTTTGTAGATCCGGTTATCACTTCCTTAGCTCCACGTAGTTGTCCCCTCGTTGTCCATCTTGAATCCCGGACTCTCGCATCGGCTTCATCGGAGAAATGAGCGGAACAGTCGTCGGCTACGATGCCAAAGATGATCTACGTCGAGGTTACACAAGATCAAGCTCCAACTTCACCAAGTTGTGAAACTTGTGAAGAAAACACCCTATACTACTTGGCAAGAGGTAGAGGGTGAAGAAATAGGAGGTGGGTTCACTTTAGAATTGGATTTCTCACACTTTTATTCAAGAAGCCATTGATGATGGCAAGCTTTTTCTTGAAGAAGAAGAAGAAGCTCAAGATAGAATATGATAAGTATATCTTTTAAAAATCCAAAAGAAATGAATACTTATCATAATATAAACCATGGTTAGGTGTAGAGAATTGAATAAGGTTAGATGAATGGTTAGGGTTAAGCATGAAGACAAAATGGTCACTTTGGTCAAAGCTTCATGAAGCTTCAACAAGCTTCAAGAATGATAGCAACCATTTTGTTTTCTTTTGCAATTTCTTTTTTAATCCAAATTAAAAAGATAAATGAATGAATAAATAAAAACCCTAACCATTTACTTAACCAAGGTTTAATTCTTTACACTTAACCAAATGAGCAAGCATCATCAAACATGATACAAACATGTGCACAAAAGTATATCACATATACAACTTGCACATCAAGTGAGAAAATCCATTTAAAGTGAACCAATACTAGTTAATGCAAAGTAATATATCAAATATATAATTATACATTAAATCATTAAATCAACACTTGATTTAACGATCCGGTCATGTCGCACATAACAGACAAGTATACAATGTATCGATTTATCGAATCAACGATTCGATAACTAGGTTATATCGCATACAACCAATCGAAACATTCATCGCGAGAATGAAATACGGTTCACATACTCGCATTATTCTCGGTCCCGCACATATCTCATATGCGCTCCTATTTCGTTTCGCTTGAGCCAGGAAACCCCTATGTAGGACTCTAAAGACTCGTCAATACGCCGGTAGCAGATGATGATCATATCAAGCACCCACAAGCCGCAAGCGGTCTGCCAAACGTAACGGCCACCCGGGTATTGAGCGATCAGAAGATCGACGAGCTAGCCTTCTCACACTCCTGTGAATCCAACCAGTAACACTTACCGTACAGTCCGGTCTGTTCGTCTGATATGTCGCATATCAAGTCTAGGGGTGGTAAACGTCAGACCCCAATAACCGATAAGTCGTGCCGATGTGAGGCTCATAACGGGTCGAGAAAGTATTGGTAACACTTACCAGCAAATCTCTGATCAGTCCTGGCCAGGGACTTCCCTGTTACGGCCAATAGAGCACAGCGCAACATCAACCCCCAATACTGGGAGAGACGAAACCTCTCCTATCGCTCATTGCCTCCATGTGACTCGGGACTGTGCCCAAAGACCACCGTTTTGCACGCGCTCATGGACGTGGTAAGGTGGAGATCAAAGCACAGTGGGAATCACACAAGACTCTATGACGATCTCGGGTCTACAGACTAACCTGCACAAGTGTCACCTGAGAACTGCCATCTGACATGAAGTATAATACCATCTAGGAGTTCTCGGCGAGTCCGTCCAGTGTACCCAGTCTCCACTGAGCACCCGTATACCATCTCTGATGTCAAACACCAATGGATATGGGATCATCCATCGCCCATCTCATGGGTCGAGAAACGTATACGCTAGTCTACACTGGTATATCGATGCCCCGTCTCGATACACCCACGACTAGGGACCTTGAAGGATGTACCTATGGACTACCATGTCCCCATTACTATGATCTGCATCATAGTCCAGGTAGTCAAGTACACATCCTAAGGGCTTTACCAACATGTAACTATAAGACAGTTTAAAGAGACAAGTGTACATGTTAAGATAAAGAGCAACCAGATAGCATACTATCATATTGAGCAAGAAAGTCATCTCTATATATGTCCAAGCATCCAATATAATATACATCATCTGTACAATACTGGCCTCTAGGGCATACATACAACTAACAATATCGCATACAACCAATCGAAATATTCATTGCGAGAATGAAATACGGTATCACATACACGCATTATTCTCGGTCCCGCACATATCTCATATGCGCTCCTATTTCGTTTCGCTTGAGCCAGGAAACCTCTGTGTAGGACTCTAAAGACTCGTCAATACGCCGGCAGCAGATGATGATCATATCAAGCACCTACAAGCCGCAAGCGGTCTGCTAAACGTAACGGCCACCCGGGTATTGAACGATCAGAAGATCGACGAGCAAGCCCGCTCACACTCCTGTGAATCCAACCAGTAACACTTACCGTACAGTCCGGTCTGTTCGTCTAATATGTCGCATATCAAGTCTAGGGGTGGTAAACGTCAGACCCCAATAACCGATAAGTCGTGCCGATGTGAGGCTCATAACGGGTCGAGAAACTACTGGTAACACTTACCAGCAAATCTCTGATCAGCCTTGGCCAGGGACTTCCCTGTTACGGCCAATCGAGCACAGCGCAACATCAACTCCCAATACCGGGAGAGACGAAACCCCTCCTATCGCTCATTGCCTCCATGTGACTCGGGACTGTACCCAAAAACCACCGTTTTGCATGCCCACATGGACTTGGTAAGGTGGAGATCAAAGCACAGTGGGAATCACACAAGACTCTATGACGATCTCGGGTCTACAGACTAACCTGCACAAGTTGTTGGTTATAGTGCCCTCAAAGTCAATTATTGGATCGCATGTACGTGATTGCAATGATTGCGGAGGACCTATACCGGTAGGACAGTCTTACTCGAGATGATAGTATGCTATCTGGTTTGCCTTTATCAGTCGTGTATAGGTTCAGGTGACTGATCATGATTACACTTTGATAGAGCCCTTAGGATCTTGCTTGACTACCAACAGTATGAGGGCGATCATATAAGTGAGAGTTGGGTGGTCTATAAGCATATCCTTAATAGTGGTCCCTAGTCGTGGGAGTTTCGAGACAGGGCATCGATACTCCGGAGTAGACTAGTGTATACAGTCGAGACCCCGATGAGGGGCGGTGGCCGGTCTCACAAGCCACTGGTGTCAGTTGGATCACCTAAGATATATACAGGTGCTCATTGGGTTATGAGTACACCGAACAGGACTCGCCGGGAATCTGCTAGTTGGTATTATACATATCGTCAGATAGCAGTTTCCTGGTGACATGTGTACAGGTTAGTTCATCGACCTGAGGTCGTCATTTGTCTCGTGTGAGTTCCCACTGTGCTTTGATTTCTACTCTACCGCGGCTCAAAGGAGTCGTGCAAACAGGTAGTTTTTGGGTACAGTCCCGAGCCACATGGAGGCACGTGAGCGGATCGGCAGGGGATTCGTCTCTCCCAGTATTGGGGGTGGAGGTCGCGCTGTGTCTAGGAAAGCCATTACACCAAGTCCTTGGCCAAAGCAGGTGAGATTTACTGGTAGGTACTCCAGTAGTATCTCAGGGTGTTCAGGGCTTGTCTCCGACACGACTTATACAGCTATTGGGGGTCTGACGTTACTAGCCCCCTAGGCCGGATATGCGATACTCATAGACGAACGGACCGGACTGTATATACATTGTCACTGTTAGGCTCAGTAGGGTTTCCGGATGAGTTCGCTCATCGGCCTCCCTTGAGGTCAGTCCATGGGCAGCCGTTATGCATAGCTAGTGCCGCTGACGGTTTGTGGTTAAACCCACTGCCAGGGTACTGACGAGTCATTAGAGTCCCCCACAGATAGTTTCCCAAGTTTGGGCGAAACGTTGTAGAGGCCGTATGTTTTATGGCAGGGTTCGGAAAATGCACGTGCGTTTACGCACGTGTTATTTTTCGGGCAGATGATACTGGTCGGCTTTGGTTTAAGCCGGATCCGAGTATTATACAGAGTAGATATAATATCTTTGTCTCAGTTGCATTTGTATTCAGTCGTAATACAAATGCGGGTATATTTATACAGTTACGGGGTTATCCTGAAATTCGTTTCGGGATCACTTTTGGAAGTTGCCAGTTTCCAGTTTTCTATCAACCGTATTTTAACATTTAGTTAAATACGGATTTATCTTTTCTTGGGATGAGTGTGGAAGCTTCTAGAAGGTTCTAGAAGTGGTGAGGTGTTTAGTGAGTCATGGTTGCATTTAATGATTCCATTAATGCTTGATGATTAGGTTAATGATTCATCATTTCATTAAGTGTGTTCACACTTTGTGTTCACACATGATATTTTCTCTTATTGTCACCTCCCCTCTCCTACACTCACCCCCCCCACCTCTATATATGGTGGCCGGCCCCCTTCCCCCTCTCTCTCACTCTCTCTCACTTGATGGTTGCTAAAAGATTATGATAGTTTTCGGTGTTTGGAATTTCACAGTTCATTTCATTCCATCACCCGATTCCCACGGCAACTTCATTAACCATTCGTCCATGGCTTTGGACGAAGCGAGACAAAGTATTCCACTCATTCTCTACATCAATCTTGGTCGTCTCTTTTAGCAAACTTGACGACCGAGTTGCCTCGAGTCAGAGGCGGGAGCCCGTTTAAAGATCCGATGATGTGGTGCCACCTGGACGACGAGATCGGAGATCGACGAGATCGGAGCAGCCGCAACGGAGCGTGGGATGATGGTTAAAGAACGAAGGACTCGGATCGTTCGGTATAACCTTTCTTCCCTCTTTGTAGATTGTTAGTTTAGCGTTAATGGCAGATCCGGGTTATAGCATGCGATAGCGCCAGTTATAAAAGTTTTTGTTCCGCATTTTGGAGTCTGAAAGACGGCCGGGGCGCTACCGTAGACTTACATGGTATCAGAGCCACGCCATTAAGCTTTACTAACTTGTGCTAACGCGTTTAAAAGATCGATCGAACGGATTTTTCGAAAATCGCAATTTCTAGTATTAAAGTTTCTGTTAATTTTCAAACTGGTCCAAATGTCATTTTGACAATACCAGAAAATCAAGCAGGGTTTTTGAGGAATACTGTAGAAATTCAACGAAGTGATTCCACTGTTCCGCCGCGGATCCACGGCCCAAGCTAGGGTTTGGCCGTGGATCCGCCGCAGGAAAGTGAGATCACTCACTCAATTTTCTACAGTGGATTCTATGTTGGAAATTGTGGTTTCTGGAACTGTTTATTTGGGCCCAGTGTTTTTTACTGTGCAGCAGATTTGCGCGGGGGCCCACTTCGGGAAATTTAGTCGATCGAAATTTAAATGTGTTAGTTTACAGTGCTTACATTATATCTCCGACCGGGAATGTCATTTGATCGGTAAACCGCGTCTGATTGCTATAGTTCTTTTAGACGGGTTTGCGAACGTGACATTCGCGTTGATGTTCTGTGTTGTGCTGTGATGTTGCGGATTTGTCGTGGTGGATAGCAGTGTGCAATGATAGTGCAGTTTGGATTTATTTGTACATTTGATATTGCGGGGCGAGCATCCAACATGTGGACTGCCGTCACTGCCTGTTGTATAATATTCATTTGGGGCACGACCAGGTTGCGGTCGATGTACCTGTTGCACTATTTTTCCATATCTGTACTAGGTTTTACCCCGCGATGGAGTGCACGGATAGCCGGGTTCTAAGGGGCAACGGGTCCGCATCTCATGGCTTTGAGAGGCAGAGGGGCCCCACTCTAGAATTGGCAGACCATTCGCCGCACTCGTAGGGGGTACAGGTTGACCCAAGGAGGGGTGCTCAAGCTACCGGATTCCGTGAAGTACTGGGTGGTCCATTCACTATGCTGTAAGGGGGCTGCCTCGCTTCAGGTTTTGGCGGGTAACTTGCCGCACCCGTAGGGGTCTAGGTTTCATTGCACAGGCTATCCACACGACAGGGGAACGTCGGGTTTCAGCAGCGGCTCTGTGAAACTCGGGGATCCCAGATTATCTGTATTGTTCTGTGATGCTTATTACTTTTCTGTAATGTTGCATATTATCACGCCTGGAGCGATTATTGTATATTGGTTTATATACTATTAGATGTTGTATATGTTTTACACCCGCGCTAGTCCAGTCCCCGCTCTGTCGTTAGTTAAGTAACCTAACGGGTGATGACGGGACCTAGTGACGAATGCGGATGGCATATACGTACATTTTATTTTCGTTCTTTTCTGGTGTGATTAATTGATGGGACTGCGTTGATTCTGATCAATGCAAAGTAAAACAAACCTGTTTTGGATGTTGTTGGAACAATTTAAAAAGTGTTATTACAAAGACGTTTCCTTTTGTTTTGCACAGTGATATTCGGTTGCAATATCCTGCACCTCATTCGACGGGGCAAGGGCCGATATCCCTTCACCGGGACTGACCCCTTGGGCAGAATTTTGCGTCAGGGTAATAACTTCACTATAGTCGATTACATGTTGCTTTGCATCGCGGTATTCAGTGGAATATCCTGCACCTCATTCCACGAGGAAAGAGCCGAGATCTCTTCACCGGGACTGACCTCTTTAGCAAAGGTTTTGGCCACTATATTTTTATAAAAAGCTATCAGGTTCCTTCAACGAGATCAAGTTCATTACGTTAAAGGTTTTTCGCCAAAAACCAGCCGTAGCCCTCCGTCATTTCTTATGGATGGTCAGTAATATTCAAGCTATGTTTGTTGGCTTTCGTCAAGGCATAGTGTTTGGTAGTTGCTGGGGTATTCATTTGTTGCATAGATAGATGAGTTGGTTTGGGACAGTCGTATTACCTTGTTGGCTTTCGTCAAGGGTATGTACGGGTGGGTTCGAATTAACAAGATAATGACGGGCAGAACTTGACATGTGACTTATGATTTGTTGGCTTTCGTCAAGGTCATAAGAACATGGGGTAAAAAAATCATATCGGGAGTTTCTAAAGAAACTGAAACTTGCCAGGCATGCGCATACCTTCTGGAGTGTGATAACGTGAGTGGATTCCATCACGTTATCATGCGATGAGAGTTGGATCCCGATTCCCACTGATGAGTTGGTTTACTCTTCGGGTGATCCCGATTGATTCTTCTTTCAGGTTTGGGGGAGAATTTGACAGTACAGTGGGAGGTTTCCGGATTAGATAAAGTAATAACCATTCTGATCTAGGTTAGAGTGCACGCAGAGTGTTTCTTTTCTCTCTCTCTTTGGCAGCGACCTTTGACCGACCCTAAACTATGACTCAGGGACCAAGTTGACCGAACCTTCTTAAAAATACTGGCTTTTGGATTGTCTGAGTTGCATAAGTCATTGCCACTCCTTCTTCTACCCTTTGTATTTCTCAGAACACCCGTATTACTACGGACATCCACTTCCATTGGATAGATCCATCGTATGGTTATATACGAACTCGAAGGGATTCCTTCGAGGATGGATCAAGGTTCAGGAGAAATAGAATTGGTTTATTCAGTTGTCTTTTATTATCACCTTCTCTCAGGTTGCGAGGGCTCCTTGGTTTAGGAGAGTACACCTATTACGCTTATCGGATAGTCTTATTCCAAACCATAGGCAGGTGCCGAAAGGTAGGGAATGAAGAAAACCAATTAGCCTAAGTAGGGTGTACAGAAGGTAATATGTAAAGACAAAATAAAGGGATTAGAAAGAGGGTAAAGTAAGTTGCGACTGTTATCATTCACGACCAAACCGCGTACTTCATCGCCACTCCTATTTCGCCTTTAAAAGAATAAGGTATTATTCAGTTGTCTTTTATCATCACCTTCTCTCAGTTGCGAGTACTCCTTGGTTTAGGAGGGTACACCTATTATGCTTACTGGATAGTCTTCTTCCAAACCATAGGCTGGTGCCGAACGGTAGGATTGGAAGGAAGAAAACCATTTAGCCTAACGATGGTGTACAGAAGGTAACGACTAAAGACAAATAAAGGGATTTGGAGAGATGGCAAAGAAATATACGGTTAAAGTCATGAATTTGATTATGGAAGAGGCATTACTATGATTACCAGGATACCCCTACGAAACATTTTCATGTTTCAGTGCATTGTTAATGGAAACTGTTTTCCCGATTAGATACTTACTCCGGGGTGTGTATTCACCAGGTTTCATTCTCATATCTGTATGGTTTTACAGATGATGAGTGGGAGGAAGTTATTGGGAATTAGGTGATCATCCTCATTATATCGGAATTCGTTGTAATTGGTGATATTTGAGGAAATCGCCAGGGTACAGTTTTCAACCTACGACACACAGGTTTTGAGTTATTCAACTCAGCGGACTTATACAGAGTATTGTATGTTGTCCAGTGTCCATCAGGACAAAGGGGTAGGTCCTCGTACTTTGTTCTGTCTACTTATGACTTCTCTGGTATTTAGACAAGTGTTTCGTAGAAATGCAAGGTCTAAGTTTTGAGAAGTTGTGGGTGTAAGTCGATGTAGTACACCCCAGTACTTGTGGGGAGGCGGAATTTTCGAAAAGCGATCAAGTTTAAAGAACGAACATCGACTAACCGCTTAAATCGAAGCTAAACTATAAATAACCGTACACAAAGAGTTTCTTTTCAATTGTGTTTAGGGATTATACCTAATGAAACCGGTCCTTCGTCTTTGTGTCCTCCTTTGTTCTCCTCGACCTTCTCTAGGTAGTAGACGATCCACCCGAGAGCAAAACACCAAGCTATACCTCTAACTTGAGGTAACTAATCTACTTTGATTGCTAATCAAAGAAGAAAGGATGATATAGAGTGAAGGTAATGGATGTTTAAGTCTAACTAAACCTTTGATCTCAACACATGAGGATTAAGGATTAGTTTCTTGAAGATGAGAGCTTGAGGAGAGAGAATGTGAGATAAGATAATGAGATGAGAGAGAGTGTATCATAATATATTATGAAGCATTCTTATTATAGAAAAAAGAATAAAAGAAATGAATAAGCATGCTTCATAAATGAAAAGAGGTGATTCACTAACATGAGTCATTAAGCATTTATGATGCATTAATGATCATGATGAATCACCCTCATGACATCACTAATCTTATCCAAAGCTTATGTCACCTTAACCTCCTTAGTCACATCTTCTAGAAGCTTCTCGTACAATTACGAGAACGCCCCTCCAATCCGCAAAAAATACGGAAAAACTTTAGACTGTAAAAATCCAATAACCGGATACCAGTAACTGGCTTAAACCAAAGCCGACTGGTAAAAACTGTCCGAAAGTCGTACGTGCGTAAACGCACGTATGCGTCCGAACCCTTTGTCGCAAAACCATGCAACCTCTATATCGTTTCGCCTGGAGTAGGAAACTCTCTGTGTGGGACTCTAGAGACTCGACTACTACGCTGGCAGTGGGTTTAACCACAGACCGCAAGCGGCACTAGCTGTACGTAACGGTCCCCAGGTAGTTGTCGATAAGAAGGCCGATGAGGAAACCCATCCGAACTCCTACTGAGTCTGATGTGACAATCTCCATACAGTCCGGTCCGTTCGTCCAAGACTATCGCATATCGGGCCTAGGGGGCGGCAAGCGTCAGTCCCCTAATAGCGGTATAAGTCGTGTCGGAGGGAAGCCCATTACACCCTGAGAAACTACTGGAACCTACCAGCAAATCTCGCTTGCCCTGGCCAGGGACTTTGCGTAATGGCTCTCTGACACAGCACGATATCTACTCCCAATACCGGGAGGGACGAATCCTGTCTAACCGCCACTGCCTCCAAGTGCTCGGGACTGCACCCAACTGCTACCTGTTTGCACGACTCCTTTGAGCCGTGGTAGGGTAGCAATCTAAGAACAGTGGGACACACTCGAGGCGAAGTAGCAGTGTCAAGTCTGCGGACTACACTGTACTCATGTCACCTGGGAACTGTTCACTGACGACTGGTATCAAACCAACCAACAGTTCCCTGTGAGTCCTGTCCGGTGTACCCGTAACCTAACGAGCACCTGTATACTATCTCCAGTACGACGTACTGACGGCTGTGGGACAGACCATCTCCCCAACTGGGATGAGAAGCGTACACACCAGTCTACTCCGGAGTATCGATGCTCTGTCTCGATAATCCAACGACCAGGGACCAGAATAAGGATGTGCTTGTAGACTACCCAGCCCCCACTAGTGTGACTGCCATCACAACGCTGGTAGACAAGCAAGATCCTAAGAGCTCTATCAATATGTACACTCACATATTAAGATAGAAAAACCAAGTAGCATACTACCATGTTTAGCAAGACTGTTATATACATGTGAATATCCCAAGCTTCCATTAAGTAATATACAAGCTAGTATGATACAGTAATGGCCTTCTAGTGCATAAACACTAACAATCTCCCACTTGCACTAGGGCCATGTACTGGCATATCGTAGACCAATGATCTCGAGCAGCCTCTCGAACTGAATCTGAGGAAGGGCCTTCGTGAATGGATCAGCAATGTTCTCTTCTGAAGCAACTCTCCGAACCTCGATCTCCTGACGATCAATGATCTCTCTGATCAGGTGATACCGCCTCAAGATGTTTCTGGACTTCTGATGGGACCTTGGTTCCTTTGCTAAAGCTATAGCTCCGTTGTTGTCGCAATACAGAGGTATTGGATCAACTATGGTAGGAACAACCTGAAGTTCTGTTAGGAACTTCTTCATCCAGACTGCTTCTTTTGCGGCATCGCAAGCAGCTATATACTCCGCTTCCATCGTCGAGTCAGCAACGGTGTCCTGCTTGGAGCTCCTCCAGCACACCGCCCCTCCATTGAGGGTAAAGACATAACCTGACATGGACTTGGAATCGTCCTTATCACTCTGGAAGCAGAAATCAGCAAAGGCCTCCAACCTGAGGTCTTTAGCGCCGTAAACCAAGAACATCTCCTTAGTCCTCCTCAGGTACTTGAGAATGTTCTTTACTGCTTTCCAGTGTTTCTCCCCTGGGTCTGACTGATACCGGCTTACCACGCTCAGTGCGTAAGCTACATCTGGTCTGGTACACAACATCGCATACATTATAGAGCCTACCGCGGAAGCGTAGGGTATAATAGACATGCGTTCCCTTTCCAAATCAGTCTTGGGAGACATCTCTTTGGAGAGGGTGATTCCGTGACAAGCCGGTAGATTACCGCGCTTAGAATCTTCCATACTGAATCTTTTGAGTACAGTGTCGATATACCTGGACTGCGAAAGTACCAACATCCTCTTGGATATATCACGATAGATCCGGATCCCCAGAATGTACGAGGCATCACCCAGGTCTTTCATTGAGAACCTGTGTGACAAGAATCCTTTGACAGATTGTAGCATAGGAATGTCATTTCCTATCAATAGAATGTCATCCACGTACAAGACGAGGAATACGACACTTCTGGCCACAACTTTACTATATATGCACGGTTCATCTGGATTTTTGATAAAGTCATATTCTTTGACTGTCTCATCAAAACAGATGTTCCAACTCCGCGATGCCTGCTTTAGTCCATAAATGGACTTAAGCAGCTTGCATACTTTCCCGCTGCTCCCACTCTGATTGAAACCCTCTGGCTGATCCATATAGACGCTCTCTTCTAAATTTCCATTCAGAAATGCCGTCTTTACGTCCATCTGCCAGATTTCATAATCATGGAAGGCAGCAATAGCAAGAAGGACCCGAATGGATTTGAGCATAGCCACTGGAGAAAAAGTTTCGTCATAGTCCAAACCAGGTCTTTGACGAAAACCCTTTGCAACAAGTCTAGCCTTATAGGTTTCCACCTGTCCATCTACACCAATCTTTTTCTTGAAGATCCATTTGCATCCTATGGGTTTTACCCCATCTGGAGCAAAGTCCAAAGTCCATACTTTGTTGGTGTACATGGACTCCATTTCGGTCCGCATTGCATCTAGCCATCGTACCGAGTCGCCGCTCTGGATGGCCTGCCGGAAGTCAGTAGGTTCATCATCATCTATGATGCAATCCTCTCTATCCCCATCTATGAGAAAACCGTAGTATCTCTCAGGCGGATGAGACGGCCTACTACTCCTGCGGAGGGGTGCGGGAATGTTCTGTTCTTCTTGAACCTCTGGTTCTACCAAACTTTCAGTAGCAGTTTGTGGTTCTGGAATTTCTTCCAGTTCTATTTCGCTCCCACTTAGTTCTTTTTCTAAAAACTGATTTTCCAGAAAATGGGCATTACGAGAAACAAAAACCTTTTGTTCCTCTGCGTAATAGAAATAATATCCCTTGGAGTTCTTTGGATATCCCACAAACATACATTTTACTGATCGTGCCTCGAGCTTGTCCACATGCTGCTTTTTAACAAAAGCTGGACATCCCCAAATCTTCATATGCTGAAGATGGGGTTTCTTCCCAGTCCACATCTGATATGGAGTGGTAGGCACAGTCTTGGTAGGAGCCCTGTTCAGAAGATATGCCGCTGACTCTAGCGCATAACCCCAGAAAGATCGCGGTAACTCAGCATTACTCATCATGGATCGTACCATATCCAATAGGGTTCGATTCCGTCTCTCCGATACACCGTTATGCTGTGGAGTGTATGGAGGAGTAAGCTGAGAGAGAATTCCTTTCTCTTTTAGGTAACCTAGGAACTCGGCACTTAAGTATTCTCCACCTCGATCAGATCTTAGTGTCTTAATACTTTTGCCGGTTTGGTTTTCTACTTCATTCTTATACTCTTGGAATTTCTCAAAAGCCTCGGATTTATGTTTCATCAGATAAATGAATCCGTATCTTGAGTAATCATCCGTGAAAGTAATGAAATAGGAAAAACCACCTCTCGCATGTGTAGACATTGGACCGCATACATCGCTGTGTATGAGTCCTAAGAGCTCGCTCGCTCTTACTCCTTGTCCAGTAAATGGAGTCTTTGTCATCTTTCCTTTGAGACAGGATTGACAAGTGTCATAAGATTGATATTCGAACGTGTCCAAATATCCTTCTCTATGCAACTTAGTCAACCTTCTCTCATTGATGTGACCCAGTCTACAATGCCATAAGAAAGCTTTATTTATATCTGGAGACTTTCTTTTTAGTGTGTTCTGGACATTGAAAATTTGGAGTTGGTTTAACACATATATGCCGTTATTTAGAGTACCGGACCCAATCAAACCATGATTAAGGTGGATGTTAACAACATCTCTTACAAACGTGAAATCATAACCTTTATTTGATAACAAGGAAACCGATATGATATTACACGTTAAGCTTGGTACAAAATAACAGTTATGTAAAACCAAAATGTGTCCACTCGTCAATCCTAGGTGATAATCCCCGACGGACGCAGCTTCCATGCTAGCTCCGTTAGCAACCCTGAGGATCATATCACCTTCCTTCAGCACTCTACGGTTTCTCAGTGCCTGCAATGAATTGCAAATATGAGATCCTGATCCGGTATCCAATACCCAGGAAGTAGAGTTGATCGACAGACAATTCTCAATTACAAACACACCTGAAGTCGAAGCCACAGCTTGCTTCGGTTCCTGGTTCTTGGCGTTCCACGCCTTGCAATCCTTCTTCCAGTGCCCTTTCCTGTGACAATGGAAGCACTCATCCTGGCCAACTATCGGTACTGCAGTCTTTTTCTTTCCCTTCCCTCTCACCTTACTAACACCTCCTCTAGGTTTGGGTGCGGCCTTCTTCTTCCTTCCTTTGGCCCTAGCCTTGGACCCGGAAGAAGATGCACCGCCAACAAACATAGCGAGTGTTTCCCTTGCCTTCTGCAAGGTGCCCTCTGCACTCCTTAACATGTTCAGGAGTTCCGCAAGTTCAACTTCTTTTCCTTGAAGATTGAAGTTGAGGATAAACTGGGCGTAGGTGGGAGGAAGGGACTGGAGAATGAGGTCTGTATAGAGCTCATTATCCAAAGTCGTCCCAAGGTCTGCGAGCTCCTCAATATAGCCGATCATCTGTAGGACATGTTCACCTACCGATGACCCGACAGCCAACCTCGCTCGAAATAATTTCTTAGAGGTCTCGTATCTTGCTATACGAGATTGCTCTCCATAAAGTTCCTTTGTATGGAGAAATATGCCATCTAAGGACATATCCTCGTGCCTCCTCTGATGTTCATTGTTTATCGAGGCAAGCACGATGCACTTGGCTCTCGCGTAATCTAAATCCCAGGTTTTGCGGATTTCCTTATCCGCATTGCTGGATTTGGGACCAGGGACAGCAGGTGCCGTAGCGGTGAGGACGTACCCCAGTTTGTCATAGGTCAAAGCCATTTTGACATTCCGCAGCCAATCTTTATAGTTTGGCCCCGTCAGTATATTCTTTTCTAAAAGTAACTTAAGTCCAGTCATTTTCAGGGTCGCTGCAATTAGGAGAGAGAGAAGAAAACACTTTAGCATGATGCTCTTGCAAGTTTAGAGTGGTTTTTAGTTTATCTAAACTGGATGGCTCCCACTGTTTCTCGAATCCTTCCTCAAACCATAAAAGAAGAATTAGCCAGGACTATTCTCACCGTACAATACTTGCTTAACCGTTCAGCCAGGCCAGTGTCGATACTTCGAGGGAGGTTTTCCAACGCTTTCGCGAAGTTCCTTAATTAAATAACCTCTTTTCTCTGGGGGCGTAACCCCGCTGACACCTTTCTGGACACCTACTAGGTTTATAGCATTGATCGTTAAGTGACGAATATCCTGATAAGTAGCATATACTCACAGTAGGATCGGGATCCAAATATCATCGTATGATAATGTTGAAGGAATCCTACCAACATTCATCAAACTCCAAATGGTATGCATCTCTTTGCAAATTTCAGTTTCTTTAGAAATTCCCGATATAAGTTTTTGCCCCATGCTCTTATGACCTTGGCTTTGGTCAAAATGTCATAAGTCACATGTCAAGTTCTACCCGTCATTATCTTGTCAATTTGAATCCATCCGTATATACCCCTGACTTTGGTCAAATGGTAATACGACTGTCCCAAACCAACTCATCTATCTTATGCAACAAATGAAAACCCAGCAGATACCAAACACTATGCCTTGACTTTGGCCAAAATGCATAGCTTGAATACTACTGAATATCCAAATGAAATGACGGAGGGCTACGAATGGTTTTGGCGAAACCGTGAACGTAGTGAACTTGATATAACCGAAGGAACCTGATAGCTTTTAAAAGGAGTGGTTAAGTCTCCGCATTTAAAAATATCTGTTTTAAAAATAACCGAGTGGTTTCTTTTAAATTGTTCCAACGATTTAAACTTTGGTTTGTTTTCTTTGCATTAAAGATAATGCGTCCCATCATTAACCTATCATTGCAGAAAACAACGAAAATACAACGTCCTCTTATGCCATCCGCATTCGCCACTGGGTCCCGTCATCACCCGTTAGGTTACTTAACTAACGACAGAGCGGGGGCTGGGCTAGCGCGGGTGTAAAACATAAATGACGTCTAAATAGCTATCATAAATATAGATATTTTACATTCGTCTGACGCAATGATATTCATTCCAGAACACGGATAAACAATATTGGATTTGCAAGCAATCTGTATTTCTTTTGAGCCTGCAAGAAAAGACAGATTACACAGTTGTGATGAATAGCCGTTACCCCACCCTCGACCCCTACGGGTACGGAAAACTACCCGCCCGGCAGTTTGTGTACCCCACCTTGGGTCAGTCCTAGGAGCAAAAACAGTAAAATGAAATAATACAACGGTGGCTACAACCGCAACCTGGAAGTGCCCCGCAAAAATAATATTACAACAATTTACATTTACAACAAATGAATTTAAACAATAACCCATTGCAAACCCCGGCTATACACCACAACAGTCCAATACAGTTTATATGCACAAACAGATATAACCATTACAGAAATGTGCAACCCCCTGCCAACCGACATACTAGCAGTTAGGGGAGGTTTACGAACACATTAAACAATCACAGATATAATCCAATATGCAAATACTGTACAATTTCGATCGATTAAACAACATCAATATTGCTCCAAAATCTGCACTGTTAAACAGTAACCTGAGCAAATATTAAATATTCCAGAGAACCCCAAATTCTACAGAGGACCCACACACCAAACACGAGTCCATGACTCGGCAACTCGGCCGCGAAACCGCGGCGGATCGGTGGGATCCGCCGCCCTTCCGCGGCGCTTTAGCCGAGTCATGGGCTCAAATTTTTTGTGTGTTCTTCTGGACTGTTTACAAGCTCTCTGCACTTACCTGAAAAATTTTAGGACTTCATTTTAAGTTCGACAGAAACTGAACAGATTTAGGGTTTTCCGGCTTCGTTTTTCCGTTCGAAATTCGTACAAATTTGCAATCAAGTTATTTAGTGTTTAGCGAGGCTCTGATACCACTGTAAGTCGATGTAGTACACCCCAGTACTTGTGGGGAGGCGGGATTTTCGAAAAACGATCAAGTTTAAAGAACGAACATCGACTAACCGCTTAAATCGAAGCTAAACTATAAATAACCGTACACAAAGAGTTTCTTTTCAATTGTGTTTAGGGATTATACCTAATGAAACCGGTCCTTCGTCTTTGTGTCCTCCTTTGTTCTCCTCGACCTTCTCTAGGTAGTAGACGATCCACCCGAGAGCAAAACACCAAGCTATACCTCTAACTTGAGGTAACTAATCTACTTTGATTGCTAATCAAAGAAGAAAGGATGATATAGAGTGAAGGTAATGGATGTTTAAGTCTAACTAAACCTTTGATCTCAACACATGAGGATTAAGGATTAGTTTCTTGAAGATGAGAGCTTGAGGAGAGAGAATGTGAGATAAGATAATGAGATGAGAGAGAGTGTATCATAATATATTATGAAGCATTCTTATTATAGAAAAAAGAATAAAAGAAATGAATAAGCATGCTTCATAAATGAAAAGAGGTGATTCACTAACATGAGTCATTAAGCATTTATGATGCATTAATGATCATGATGAATCACCCTCATGACATCACTAATCTTATCCAAAGCTTATGTCACCTTAACCTCCTTAGTCACATCTTCTAGAAGCTTCTCGTACAATTACGAGAACGCCCCTCCAATCCGCAAAAAATACGGAAAAACTTTAGACTGTAAAAATCCAATAACCGGATACCAGTAACTGGCTTAAACCAAAGCCGACTGGTAAAAACTGTCCGAAAGTCGTACGTGCGTAAACGCACGTATGCGTCCGAACCCTTTGTCGCAAAACCATGCAACCTCTATATCGTTTCGCCTGGAGTAGGAAACTCTCTGTGTGGGACTCTAGAGACTCGACTACTACGCTGGCAGTGGGTTTAACCACAGACCGCAAGCGGCACTAGCTGTACGTAACGGTCCCCAGGTAGTTGTCGATAAGAAGGCCGATGAGGAAACCCATCCGAACTCCTACTGAGTCTGATGTGACAATCTCCATACAGTCCGGTCCGTTCGTCCAAGACTATCGCATATCGGGCCTAGGGGGCGGCAAGCGTCAGTCCCCTAATAGCGGTATAAGTCGTGTCGGAGGGAAGCCCATTACATCCTGAGAAACTACTGGAACCTACCAGCAAATCTCGCTTGCCCTGGCCAGGGACTTTGCGTAATGGCTCTCTGACACAGCACGATATCTACTCCCAATACCGGGAGGGACGAATCCTGTCTAACCGCCACTGCCTCCAAGTGCTCGGGACTGCACCCAACTGCTACCTGTTTGCACGACTCCTTTGAGCCGTGGTAGGGTAGCAATCTAAGAACAGTGGGACACACTCGAGGCGAAGTAGCAGTGTCAAGTCTGCGGACTACGCTGTACTCATGTCACCTGGGAACTGTTCACTGACGACTGGTATCAAACCAACCAACAGTTCCCTGTGAGTCCTGTCCGGTGTACCCGTAACCTAACGAGCACCTGTATACTATCTCCAGTACGACGTACTGACGGCTGTGGGACAGACCATCTCCCCAACTGGGATGAGAAGCGTACACACCAGTCTACTCCGGAGTATCGATGCTCTGTCTCGATAATCCAACGACCAGGGACCAGAATAAGGATGTGCTTGTAGACTACCCAGCCCCCACTAGTGTGACTGCCATCACAACGCTGGTAGACAAGCAAGATCCTAAGAGCTCTATCAATACGTACACTCACATATTAAGATAGAAAAACCAAGTAGCATACTACCATGTTTAGCAAGACTGTTATATACATGTGAATATCCCAAGCTTCCATTAAGTAATATACAAGCTAGTATGATACAGTAATGGCCTTCTAGGGCATAAACACTAACAGTGGGTATAAGAATAAAGTAGAGAACCAGATGTCGCAAGTATCGGGATTCTTCAAAGAGATCGAAGATGTAGATACTTGTGATTGGTATTCAAATGATAGTAAAAGTTTTAAGAAACTTGTTTCTCTTTCAGGTTACTCATAATTGGATGGATTCCTAAGTTGAGTAATGCTGAATAGCCTTTCTCCATTAAAGTTGATATGCACTGGAGACAGGTGCATGATTTGAATCTGGTTCCAATTAAATAAATGCCAAAGTTTCTATATTGGATATAAAATGGTTCGTATCTTAACGAAGTTAAGGTACGGGGAGTTGTCCGGCTTATGCTTAAAACCAGACTCTGGATAACTCAGGGCACGTTTCTGTAATGGCAGTTTGTGGGTTGGCCCAGGTTATGACGAGGGTTGACTTTCTACCATCTGGAAGATCAATAGTGATGTTTTTCTTGACTCGCCACAGTTTTAGTAAAATGGATTTTTTCAGAAAACAGTAGTGGGAGTATGGTAGAACTGGAAGTGATTCCAGAACCGCAAACGATTACGGAAAATTTAATAGGACCTAAAGATTCAATCAGGTTTAACATTCCATTAGCCACTCCGCAGATTTGGTGGGTAACCTCAGACACCCGAGAGATACTCCGGTAGCCTCAAGGACGGTGACATGGAGGTTTTTATCTACCCAGACTTGACACTACTGTTGTTGCAGGGTTTCTAGGCACTCAAATGGAGTCTCACAAGTGATCAAACATGACCAATTGAAATTTTACAAGTGCCTATAAACCCTAATACGGATCGTTAACTAGATAAATAGGCGAAACGATGCAAATAAACAACTTTATCTAAAAGGAAAGGGGCTACAACCTTTGTAGATCCGATCCACCACTTCGTATGCTCCGCGATGATCTCCCTCCGCTGTCCAAAACGAACTCACGACTCTAGCATTGGCATCATCGAAGAATGGGCGGGCTTGATCGTCGGTTCGATGCCGAAGATGATCTACGTCGAGGCATCGCTAGAACAAGCTCAAACTTCACCAAGTCGGGAAAACTTGTGAAGGAAACACCCTATACTACTTGGCAAGAGGTAGAGGATGAAGAAATAGGAATTGGGTTCACTTTACAATTGGATTTCTCACTCAAATACATCAATCACCATTGATGAAGAGAGCTTTTTTCTTGTGAGGAAGAAGAAGAAGAAGATAAGTGTTATGATATGAATTAATTTAAAATAGAAAAGAAAATCCATTCTTATCATAACTCTTACCATGGTTAAGTGTAGAGAGAGAACTATAGTTAAGTGGAGTGGTTAGGTTTAAACATGAGACAAAAATGGTGACTTCATGAAAGCTTCATGAAGCTTCATATACAAACAAAGAAAAGCCACCATTTTCTCACTCTTTATCTTTTTCCAAATGAATAACTAAATAGAATAAATGAATGAGAAAATAATAAACCCTAACCACTCATAAAACCATGGTTCAATCTTTACGCAAACCCAATTTTGCATGCATCATCAAATATGATACAAGCAAGTGCACAAAATCATATCGCATATGCAATGCGCACATCCGAGCGAGAAAATCCATTTAAAGTGAACCAATACTAGTTAACGCAAAGTAATATATCAAATATATAAATATGCACTAAATCATTAAATCAACACTTGATTTAACGATCCGGTCATATCGCATATAACCGACTAGTATCATATGTATCGGTTTATCGGATCAATCCTTGATTCGACAACTAGGTTATATCGCATATAACCAATCGATACATTCATCGCGAGAATATAATACGGTATCACATACACGCATTATTCTCGGTCCTGCACATATCTCATATGCGCTCCTATTTCGTTTCGCTTGAGCTAGGAAACCTCTGTGTAGGACTCTAAAGACTCGTCAATACGCCGGCAGCAGATGATGATCATATCAAACACCCACAAGCCGCAAGCGGTCTGCTAAACGTAACGGCCACCCGGGTATTGAGCGATCAGAAGATCGACGAGCAAGCCCGCTCACACTCCTGTGAATCCAACCAGTAACACTTACCGTACGGTCCGGTCTGTTCGTCTGATATGTCGCATATCTCGCCTAGGGGTGGTAAACGTCAGACCCCAATAGCTTGATAAGTCATGCCGACGTAGGGTCCATAACATTCGTGAAACTACTGATAACACTTACCAGTATATCACTGCAACCCTGGCCAGGAATTTCCTGTTATGGCCAGTCGAGCATAGTACAACATCAACCCCCAATACCGGGAGAGACGAATCCCCTCCTATCGCTCATTGCCTCCATGTGAATCGGGATTGTACCCAAAAACCACCTGTTTGCATGACTCAGTAGAGCCGTGGTAGGGTGGAAATCAAAGCACAGTGGGAGACACACAAGACTCTATGACGATCTCGGGTCAACAGACTAAGCTGTACCAGTGTCACCAGAGAACTGCCATCTGACGTGAGGTATAATACCATCTGGGAGTTCTCGACGAGTCCGTTCAGTGTACCCAGTCTCCACTGAGCACCCGCATACCATCTTCGATGTCAAACACCAATGGATATGGGATCATCCATCGCCCATCGCATGGGTCGAGAAGATATGCGCTAGTCTACTCTGGAATATCGATGCCCCGTCTCGATATTCCCTCGACTAGGAACATTTCAAGGATGTACTCATGGACTACCCAGGCCCCACTAGTATGATCTACATCATAGTCCTGGAAGTCGAGTACACATCCTATGGGCTTTATCAACATGTAATCAGAGAGACAGAAAGTATACATGTTAAGATAAAGTGCAACCAGATAGCGTACTATCATGTCGAGCAAGAAAGTCCTACCTATATATGTCCCAGCATCCACTACAATATACATCCAATGTACAGTAATGGCCTCTAGGGCATACATATAACTAACAATCTCCCACTTGCACTAGGGCCATCTGTAGCAGTGGTTGCAGTATCACATACTCAACCATCCCCTAAAGGTCTCTCTTTGGGAAAAGGCCTTCGTATGTGGATCCGCTGTGTTGTCCTCTGAGTCTACTCTCCTAACCTCGATCACCCTGGAAATTAACTATCTCCATGATCAGGTGATGCTTCCTCAGAATTTGTCTGGGTCACTGATGGGACCAGGGTTCCAGGGCCAAAGCCACACTTCCATTGCCATACAATGGCAGGAACCTAGTTCATCTTATGAACCAATATACACCCAAACTTCCTCTTTGGTAGTATCTTTAATAGCGATGTTACCAGCCTTTATCGTCTAGTTTGCCACGGTATCTAGCTTGGAACTCTTCCAACATACCGTCCCTCTACTGAGGGTAAAGACAATTCCCGTGACTGACATTCAGTCATTTTTATCACCCTGGAACTCTTCCTGTGATTCCCCCCAGGATCGATTGATACCATCTCACTACATCTAGTGAGAATCCTAACATCCAATTACATCTATCTCATAGATGAAAACTCAGAATTTAGGAGGTATCACTTTGATCCTATTCGGGGAATTCTAGTGATAATAGGAGATTGACCGATCGTAGTATAGGAAACTCTTTTCCTATCAAGAGTATGTTGTCTACGTACAATACGAAGATGACCACCTTACTCTCTACTACCCTTTTGTATATACAAGGTTCGTCTACCATTTTGATGAAGTCAAACACTTTGATTAATCCATCAAAACAGATGTTCCAACTCCGCGATGCCTGCTTCATTATGTAAAGCAACTTGCACACGTTTCCGCTGCTCCCACTGTTTACGAGGACCTCTGGCTGTGTTCTTATAGACGTTCTCTTCTAAATCAGTATTTAGAAAAGCAGTCATGGCACCCAACCGCCAGATATCGTAGTCATGGTATGTAGCCGTGGTAAGTAGGATCTGGACAGACTTAAGCATAGCTACTGGAAAAAGGTTTCATCATTATCCACGCTTGGTCGATGACGAAAACCTTTAACAAGTCTAGCTTTGAAAGTCTCAACTTTTCCATCTACACCAAGTAATCTTCTCAAGATATACTTGCTCCTGATGGGGATTTAACCCTTCAGATATAGCAGCTAAAGTCCATACTTTGCTGGTGTACATGGATTCCATCTCAGATCGCTAAGCATCTAGCCATTCTTACAGAGTCCCTACTCTCGATGGCCTGCTCGAAACTAGTTGGGTCATCATTTCATGATGCAATCCTTGCTCCCACTGTCATCGAGAAACTGAGGTATCTCTCAGGCGGATGAGGAACCCTACTAGATCGGCGGAGAGGCTGAGGTTCGTCGGGAACTATAGAATCCTTTGGTTCTGTCAAATCATCAACTGCAGTTTTTGTATAGCTGGAACCTTTCCAGTTCTACAGAACTGATCCTGCCTCGATCTTGTCCGGATTTTGCTTTAAACATAGGCCGGACAACCCAAATCTTAACTCGCTTAAGAGATAGGATCTTCCCACACCATATCTCATATGGAGTGGTAGGCACTGATTTGAATCGAACCCTATTCAATAGGTATGCAACTTCATAAGTGCATAACACCCAAAAAGGAAATAGGTAACTCAGTAGTACTCATCATAGAGCACACCTTATCATATAGGGTGTGATTGCTCCGCCCCGATATACCATCGTGCTATGGTTTATACGGAGGAGTAATGCTGAGAGAGAATCTCATTTTCTTTTAGAATAGTCCAGGAATGCTATGCACAAGTATTCTCCTCCCTGATCTCATCATAGGACATAATACTTATACCCGTATTTTGGTTCTCTACTTCCTACTTATATTCTGTGAATACCTCAAAAGGTTCGGACTTATATTTCAACAGGAATATATGACTGAATCTTGAAAGATTATCAGAGAATATAATGAAGTATAAAAAACCAGTCCTGGCATGTGTAGACAGGAGACCTTACATACATCATCATGTATCAGTCCCAAGAGTTTATTAACTCTTTCTCTGCTTCCAGTAAACAGAGCTGGTGTCATTATATCTTTGTGACATGACTGGCAAGTTTCACAAGATGTAAATTCAAACTGATTTAAATATGCATCTAAAATGTAACTTCAGCCAGTCTGGTCGCATTGATATGACCTAGTCTACAATGCCTCAAGAAGAATTCGTTCATTTCTGAACTCTTCCTCTTGTGTGTGATCTGTATACGAGGAACTGTAGTTTGATTTAGAACGTCAATGCTTTTAGATAACGTGCCTGAACCGATCAACTTTTGATATAGGAAATGTTCAAAACATTATCCATCAATACAAAATTATATCCTTTCTTTACTAATAAAGAGATTGATATGATTTTGTATATCAGGTTCGGTATCTAATAGCATTTGTTCAGAATCAATGTATTCGTAATACAGGGTGATAGTGACCAACAGACTTGGCTGCAACACTTGCCCCGTTTTCTGCCTCATGAAACTTATCACCCGTTCTCAGTTTTTCTACCTTTTTGTAGCCCTATGTAACAGATTACATATCTGGGATCCTGATCCGGTATCATATACCCAGGATGCAGAGGATACTGAGAAACAGTTCTTTGTAATGAACACACCCGAAGGAGATGCATCATATGCACTTTCTTCGTTTGGGCGGCATAGGAATTCTGGTATTCCCTTATTTCCTGCTCTGTCTTATAACAATTATAAGTTGGAGCGGGACCAACGTTCCCCAGCTCGGTATAATAAGCGGGTTCGGTCAATACATCCATTTTATTATCTTGATTAAGGCGTGATATGGTCGCTACCAGGAGAGAGAGAGAAGAAAACACTCTGCGTGCGCTCTTGCAAGATCAGATTGGTTATATATTTTATCTAATCAGGATGGCTCCCACTGTTTTTATCAAATCTTCCTTCAAACCCTAAAAGGAAAGACTAGCCGGGATTAATTACACTCTACAAGTTCGCCAATCTTTCAGCCAGGGCAGTGTCGTACTTTGAGGGAGGTTCCCCGTGCTTTCGCACGGACCTAATTACTGTAAACCTCGTTTTCCCAGAGGCGTAACCCCGTTGACACCTTTCTAGACACCTACTTGATCGGCTAATTGCAAAGTGCAAAACTCTCCCAGGAGTAACAATTACTCGCAGTGGGTATCGGGATCCAACTATCACATAGAAGGTATGCAATCTCATTGCAAATTTCAACACTTGAAACTCCCGATAATGGTTTTTACCCCTAGCACCTATGACCTTGGCTAAGGTCAACAAATCATAGGTACTAGTCAAGTTCTACCCGTCATTTCGTGATTAATTAGACCCACCCACATGACCCTTGGCTAAGGTCAACAAAGCCACATGACTGTCCTAACTAATCGCATCATATGCTGTGTAGGAAGACATCACTTAGCTACCGTACACTGTGCCTTGACTATGGTCAACAAACACAGCACGAATACTAAGTACTCTACTTCCTAAAATGACGGAGGGTTGCGAATGGTTTTTGTGAAAACCTTTAACGCTTTGAACTTGATCTCGTTGCGGAATCAAATGGTTTTTAAATGGAATGTTTTTGAAGCTTTTCTAGTTTTGCTAAAGGGGTCACTCCCGGTGAAGGGATCGTCGGCCCTTTCCTCGTCGAATGAGGTGCGGGATATATCATATATATCACTGTGCAAAGCGTAAACTATAGAAGCGATCAAAAACAAACCGATGGTTGTAGCATCTGCCAGTTATTGCTAAAGGAGTCACTCTCGGTGAAGGGATCTCGGTCCTTTCCTCATCGAATAAGGTGCAGGATGTTCTACAAGGAACACCGCGATGCAAAGCAAGAACTGTAGCTACCTGTTTTATTTTGAAATTCGATTCCACAACATCAATTAGGTTTATTTTCTTTCATTAATCTCATTAATGAATATCCCATCATTTAAGTCCACCTAAACATCACAGATAAATATAACGTACGCTTATGCCATCCGCATTCGCCTCGATGTCCCGTCTGCACCGTTAAGTTAGGTAACTAACGGCAGAGCGGGGCAGGGCTAGCGCGGGTGTAAAACATAAGCAACGTTTATATAATATATCATATATACTATATATAATATCTGTCACAGAACATCACATGATCACAGATAAATCACAGCAGAAGAAACATATGAAATATTGGATATACTAGGACGTCCGTGTTTTCAATACGAGCCAGTATAAAACACGGATTCCACGGTCGTGATGAATAGCCAATCACACACCCCAAGACCCCTACGAGAGCGGCAAGCAACCCTAGAGCAAGCAACCCTACCAATTCTAGGGTTAGGAGACCCGGACGCAACTCCTCGAGTTGGTCTCCCACTGGACCCCAGAACCCGGTTACTTGTGCTCCCTTCCTTGGGTCTATCCTAATGCGGAAAAGTAAATAATATACAAACGGTGACTACTTCCGCAACCTGGAAGTGCCCCAATAAAAGAATATTACATACAAGTTTTTACATGAATGAAAATGAAAAAAACACTCATCTCACATAAAAACCCCCGGCTATTCAAACACGACGATCCAATATAACATATCCAGCAACACATAACATCACATGTCATCAACGTAAGTAAATATACGCATCCCAATTGTCGTTGACATATAGCAACGAAACCGGCGATATCACATATTACACTTACGGTCACAGAAAAGAAAATGTAAAACTACAACAGTTGGAATTCGCAACCTCCTCAGACATCGCATGCCTGACCAAATGAATTACTTAGACATCGCATGCCTAACAATTATAAACCCCGCATTTTAGTCTCATTATTGAAAACTCTTTTCAATATTAAGTCGGGCAATTCAACAGGATTCCCGACATTCTGATCGAATGCTCGTCGCAAACTTTAGTAGGCGGCCGCACCCCCGATACTGTCGACGAAGTGCACCAAGGCGGAACACCGCTGCCGCGAGCACCCGGACGGATGCTTTCGGCGACGGGGTTCTCCTACAGTCACTTGGTCGGGGCTATGGAGTGAGGCTGTCTATTAAGTTTACCCGGCGAGTATCCGCGTACGCTACGTGATTGCGACGGACTTTTGATCACATCAAAATTCCGTGGCAACCGATCAAGTGAGACTAAACTGCTATGTTTATAATATTCATTCCGTTATCTCATAACTATTTGTGAATTCCAATTATTGTATCAAATTCCGGATAAATAGAAAATGCTAAACTTTTCGATCGAACAATCGAACACCCAAGTTTTCCCGATACAGCTCAACACATGAAATAAGTCTAACAACATTCAGTTCGTGCCTCAGTACCAACGGTCCAGCCGTAGAAGGGTCAAGCCAACGCCTCACATGTGGCACGCTGTACTGCCCCAAACCCGAAGGTTCAAAGGGCAGTTCAAGACGGTCACATAATCGAGTTAAGGTTTTTGTCTTCTAGAGGGTCCATCGAGTTACTTGCACTACTTAGAACGTCGTTAAACTACGGAAAAGTCCAACAATTGGAAATTTCCCGGCAGGGGAAAAAGTGGGTATTTATATCCGGTCGAACCTTTTAACATATTCTAAGAATACCCGGAAAAGCACACCGACAAAAATTAGACAGTCCGATCGAATACACCGAGTCCCCAATACAACCCAGAAAATGCAACTCTGGAAAAAATTATTAAAATCCCCAGGAAATCCAGCACAGATAACTAAGAATTACTGTGTAACAGTGGATGCACAAAACGACAAACTGGCCGCGGATCCGCCGCACGAGCCATGCTCGTGCCGCGGATCCGCGGCTCTTTGATGGAATTACTCCATCGAAATTCACAGTAATTCTTAAATTAGCCTGCTGATTTTTCTGGATATTTTTAATGTGGAAAAATCCTCGAAATTAAAAATTGTACAGAGAGCATATATAGGGCTGGGTTTTCGGGTCGTTCGGACTTCTAATTCCGTCGGGACTTCGCCTAAGGCTCTAGCTAGTCTCTGATACCACTGCAGGGTTCCTAGGCACTCAAATGGAGTCTCACAAGTGATCAAACATGACCAATTGAAATTTTACAAGTGCCTATAAACCCTAATACGGATCGTTAACTAGATAAATAGGCGAAACGATGCAAATAAACAACTTTATCTAAAAGGAAAGGGGCTACAACCTTTGTAGATCCGATCCACCACTTCGTATGCTCCGCGATGATCTCCCTCCGCTGTCCAAATCGAACTCACGACTCTAGCATTGGCATCATCGAAGAATGGGCGGGCTTGATCGTCGGTTCGATGCCGAAGATGATCTACGTCGAGGCATCGCTAGAACAAGCTCAAACTTCACCAAGTCGAGAAAACTTGTGAAGGAAACACCCTATACTACTTGGCAAGAGGTAGAGGATGAAAAAATAGGAATTGGGTTCACTTTACAATTGGATTTCTCACTCAAATACATCAATCACCATTGATGAAGAGAGCTTTTTTCTTGTGAGGAAGAAGAAGAAGAAGATAAGTGTTATGATATGAATTAATTTAAAATAGAAAAGAAAATCCATTCTTATCATAACTCTTACCATGGTTAAGTGTAGAGAGAGAACTATAGTTAAGTGGAGTGGTTAGGTTTAAACATGAGACAAAAATGGTGACTTCATGAAAGCTTCATGAAGCTTCATATACAAACAAAGAAAAGCCACCATTTTCTCACTCTTTATCTTTTTCCAAATGAATAACTAAATAGAATAAATGAATGAGAAAATAATAAACCCTAACCACTCATAAAACCATGGTTCAATCTTTACGCAAACCCAATTTTGCATGCATCATCAAACATGATACAAGCAAGTGCACAAAATCATATCGCATATGCAATGCGCACATCCGAGCGAGAAAATCCATTTAAAGTGAACCAATACTAGTTAACGCAAAGTAATATATCAAATATATAAATATGCACTAAATCATTAAATCAACACTTGATTTAACGATCCGGTCATATCGCATATAACCGACTAGTATCATATGTATCGGTTTATCGAATCAATCCTTGATTCGACAACTAGGTTATATCGCATATAACCAATCGATACATTCATCGCGAGAATAGAATACGGTATCACATACACGCATTATTCTCGGTCCCGCACATATCTCATATGCGCTCCTATTTCGTTTCGCTTGAGCTAGGAAACCTCTGTGTAGGACTCTAAAGACTCGTCAATACGCCGGCAGCAGATGATGATCATATCAAACACCCACAAGCCGCAAGCGGTCTGCTAAACGTAACGGCCACCCGGGTATTGAGCGATCAGAAGATCGACGAGCAAGCCCGCTCACACTCCTGTGAATCCAACCAGTAACACTTACCGTACGGTCCGGTCTGTTCGTCTGATATGTCGCATATCTCGCCTAGGGGTGGTAAACGTCAGACCCCAATAGCTTGATAAGTCATGCCGACGTAGGGTCCATAATATTCGTGAAACTACTGATAACACTTACCAGTATATCACTGCAACCCTGGCCAGGGATTTCCTGTTATGGCCAGTCGAGCATAGCACAACATCAACCCCCAATACCGGGAGAGACGAATCCCCTCCTATCGCTCATTGCCTCCATGTGAATCGGGACTGTACCCAAAAACCACCTGTTTGCACGACTCAGTAGAGCCGTGGTAGGGTGGAAATCAAAGCACAGTGGAAGACACACAAGACTCTATGACGATCTCGGGTCAACAGACTAAGCTGTACCAGTGTCACCAGAGAACTGCCATCTGACGTGAGGTATAATACCATCTGGGAGTTCTCGGCGAGTCCGTTCAGTGTACCCAGTCTCCACTGAGCACCCGCATACCATCTTCGATGTCAAACACCAATGGATATGGGATCATCCATCGCCCATCGCATGGGTTGAGAAGATATGCGCTAGTCTACTCTGGAATATCGATGCCCCGTCTCGATATTCCCTCGACTAGGAACATTTCAAGGATGTACTCATGGACTACCCAGGCCCCACTAGTATGATCTACATCATAGTCCTGGAAGTCGAGTACACATCCTATGGGCTTTATCAACATGTAATCAAAGAGACAGAAAGTATACATGTTAAGATAAAGTGCAACCAGATAGCGTACTATCATGTCGAGCAAGAAAGTCCTACCTATATATGTCCCAGCATCGACTACAATATACATCCAATGTACAGTAATGGCCTCTAGGGCATACATATAACTAACAGTTGTTCCAGGCTGTGAGACCCGGTAGGAGGGTTGTTGTGGTCAGTGGGAGCAGCAGAAGCATAGTGGGCAAGTAGCTTATGTCTATTTATAGACTAGAGCAGTTATAGCGTAGATTGATCATCTAATTTTGATGTGACAGTCATGGGTTTGACTTCATCAGAATAGGGGATGGATCTGTTAAGAAGGTAGTAGGGTGTGATGTCCTGGTATTTGGATGACATACACAGAGTAGGAAGTAAAATTCCTATACTACGATCGGTTGGACTTTGGTCGTCACACAGTTGTTTCTCCAAAAAGGATATGGATATAATATTTGACATTCTGGTTTCTAGATCTATGGTTTTAGATCTGGATTTGGGTAGTTTCCCAATGTGGGTACATTGACAGTATTCTAATGGTTTTTAGAATAGATGACTCCTGGCATGGTGGTGTACCTGCAGGTGTTGGAGTCACCCTCTCTAAAGGTGTCTTACAGACTAAAGGGGAGAGGGATGTGCATGATTGGCATATCACTTGCTTAGACAATTGAGTCAATCGTGAGATGTCAAGTACCACACCAGATGTTGTTTTTGCACGAGATGCAATAAGTTTGTATTAATCCAATCCTGGAGAAACATAAGGAAGCAGTTTTAGAACATAAGTGGATGTTCTACGGATTTGATGACGGCAGCCTCTTTCGGGAGACGGTTATCATTCCAGGCTTCGAAGGTGACATGGATGACAGAGAGATTGTCAGAGTTATAGTTTTCCCTCTGACGAAGAGGGACAGTATTATGGACAGGTGGTCCAAGAGGATACTGTGGGAGGCCTGGTGCCGGATACTGATTAGGTTCAGTTTTCGATACAGTCTAAGAAGTTTGGATTTGGAGTTTATTTATGAACTAAGGTCCCATCAGATATCCAGACATATTCTAAGACAAGTATTACTCAATTCGGGAGATGGCTTTTTCCGCGAACTTGAGATTAAGAGAGACAAAGAAAGAAACTTCCAAGCGGATCCACTCACTAAGGCTATTTCTCGAACACAATAGTTTTACAAACGGGCTTTGTGAAACTGATTAGTAGAGGAGTTGGGTGTTGGTTTCACACGGGCTGTGAGTACGCAACATTGCAATAATTAGCCTTAAGTGCAAGTGGGAGATTGTTGGATATAGTGCCCTCAAAGTCAATTATTGGATCGCATGTACGTGATTGCAATGATTGCGGAGGACCTATACCTGTAGGACAGTCTTACTCGAGATGATAGTATGCTATCTGGTTTGCCTTTATCAGTCGTGTATAGGTTCAGGTGACTGATCATGATTACACTTTGATAGAGCCCTTAGGATCTTGCTTGACTACCAACAGTATGAGGGCGATCATATAAGTGAGAGTTGGGTGGTCTATAAGCATATCCTTAATAGTGGTCCCTAGTCGTAGGAGTTTCGAGACAGGGCATCGATACTCCGGAGTAGACTAGTGTATACAGTCGAGACCCCGACGAGGGGTGGTGGCCGGTCTCACAAGCCACTGGTGTCAGTTGGATCACCTAAGATGTATACAGGTGCTCATTGGGTTATGAGTACACCGGACAGGACTCGCCGGGAATCTGCTAGTTGGTATTATACATATCGTCAGATAGCAGTTCCCTGGTGACATGTGTACAGGTTAGTTCATCGACCTGAGATCGTCATTTGTCTCGTGTGAGTTCCCACTGTGCTTTGATTTCTACCCTACCGCGGCTCAAAGGAGTCGTGCAAACAGGTAGTTTTTGGGTACAGTCCCGAGCCACATGGAGGCACGTGAGCGGATCGGCAGGGGATTCGTCTCTCCCGGTATTGGGGGTGGAGGTCGCGCTGTGTCTAGGAAAGCCATTACACCAAGTCCTTGGCCAAGGCAGGTGAGATTTACTGGTAGGTACTCCAGTAGTATCTCAGGGTGTTCAGGGCTTGTCTCTGACACGACTTATACAGCTATTGGGGGTCTGACGTTACTAGCCCCCTAGGCCGGATATGCGATACTCATAGACGAACGGACCGGAATGTATATACATTGTCACTGTTAGGCTCAGTAGGGTTTCCGGATGAGTTCGCTCATCGGCCTCCCTTGAGGTCAGTCCATGGGCAGCCGTTATGCATAGCTAGTGCCGCTGACGGTTTGTGGTTAAACCCACTGCCAGGGTACTGACGAGTCATTAGAGTCCCCCACAGATAGTTTCCCAAGTTCGGGCGAAACGTTGTAGAGCCCGTATGGTTTTATGGCAGGGTTCGGAAAATGCACGTGCGTTTACGCACGTGTTATTTTTCGGGCAGATGATACTGGTCGGCTTTGGTTTAAGCCGGATCCGAGTATTATACAGAGTAGATATAATATCTTTGTCTCAGTTGCATTTGTATTCGGTCGTAATACAAATGCGGGTATATTTATACAGTTACGGGGTTATCCTGAAATTCGTTTCGGGATCACTTTTGGAAGTTGCCAGTTTCCAGTTTTCTATCAGCCGTATTTTAACATTTAGTTAAATACGGATTTATCTTTTCTTGGGATGAGTGTGGAAGCTTCTAGAAGGTTCTAGAAGTGGTGAGGTGTTTAGTGAGTCATGGTTGCATTTAATGATTCCATTAATGCTTGATGACTAGGTTAATGATTCATCATTTCATTAAGTGTGTTCACACTTTGTGTTCACACATGATATTTTCTCTTATTGTCACCTCCCCTCTCCTACACTCACCCCCCCACCTCTATATATGGTGGCCGGCCCCCTTCCCCCTCTCTCTCACTCTCTCTCACTTGATGGTTGCTAAAAGATTATGATAGTTTTCGGTGTTTGGAATTTCACAGTTCATTTCATTCCATCACCCGATTCCCATGGCAACTTCATTAACCATTCGTCCATGGCTTTGGACGAAGCGAGACAAAGTATTCCACTCATTCTCTATATCAATCTTGGCCGTCTCTTTTAGCAAACTTGATGACCGAGTTGCCTCGAGTCAGAGGCGGAAGCCCGTTTAAAGATCCGATGATGTGGTGCCACCTGGACGACGAGATCGGAGATCGACGAGATCGGAGCAGCCGCAACGGAGCTTGGGATGATGGTTAAAGAACGAAGGACTCGGATCGTTCGGTATAACCTTTCTTCCCTCTTTGTAGATTGTTAGTTTAGCGTTAATGGCAGATCCGGGTTATAGCATGCGATAGCGCCAGTTATAAAAGTTTTTGTTCCGCATTTTGGCGTCTGAAAGACGGCCGGGGCGCTACCGTAGACTTACACAAGTATCACCTGAGAACTGCCATCTGACGTGAGGTATAATACCATCTGGGAGTTCTCGGCGAGTCCGTCCAGTGTACCCAGTCTCCACTGAGCACCCGTATACCATCTCTGATGTCAAACACCAATGGATATGGGATCATCCATCGCCCATCTCATGGGTCGAGAAGCGTATACGCCAGTCTACACTGGTATATCGATGCCCCGTCTCGATACACCCACGACTAGGGACCTTGAAGGATGTACCTATGGACTACCATGTCCCCACTAGTATGATCTGCATCATAGTCCAGGTAGTCAAGTACACATCCTAAGGGCTTTACCAACATGTAACTGTAAGACAGTTTAAAGAGACTTGTATACATGTTAAGATAAAGAGCAACCAGCTAGCATACTATCATATCGAGCAAGAAAGTCATCTCTATATATGTCCAAGCATCCAATATAATATACATCATCTGTACAATACTGGCCTCTAGGGCATACATACAACTAACAGTATGCTACCATGGTTTGTCTTTATCATCGTGTACTGCTTTAGGTGACCTTACAGGTCGCTATTACACGTTGATAGAGCCCTTAGGATTCTTGCTTAACTACCAGTAGTATGATGGCGATCATATACGTGAGAGTTGGGTAGTCTATAAGCACATCCTTAAAGTGGTCCCTAATCGTGGGAGTTTCGAGACTGGGTATCGATACTCCATTAGTAGACTAGTGTATACAGTCGAGACCCCGACGAGGGGCGGTGGCCGGTCTCACAAGCCATAGGTGTAAGTTGGTTCACCTAAAATGTATACAGGTGCTCATTGGGTTATAAGTACACCGGACAGGACTCGCCGGGAACATGCTAGTTGGTATTATACCTGACGTCAGATAGCAGTTCCCTGGTGACATGTATACAGGTTAGTTCATCGACCTGAGATCGTCATTTGTCTCGTGTGAGTTCCCACTGTGCTTTGATTACTACCCTACCATGGCTCAAAGGAGTCGTGCAAACAGGTTTTAGTTAGGTACAGTCCCGAGCCACATGGAGGCAGTGAGCGGATCGGCAGGGGTTTCGTCTCTCCCGATATTGGGGGTGAGATCGCGCTGTGTCTAGGAGAGCCATTTCACGAAGTCCTTGGCCAAGGCAAGAGATTTACTGGTAGGTATTCCAGTAGTATCTCAGGGTGTTCTGGGCTACACTCCGACACGACTTGTACCGCTTTTGGGGGTCTGACTTTTACCAACCCCCAGGCCCGATATGCGATACTAATAGACGAACGGACCGGACTGTACGGATATTGTCACTGACAGGCTCAGTAGGGTCTCAGGATGAGTTCGCTCATCGACCTCCCTTTTGGTCAATACATGGTAGCCCGTTACGTACAGCTAGTACCTCTGACGTGCCAGTGGTTAAATCCACAGCCAAAGTATTGACGAGTCTTTAGAGTCCCTCACAGACAGTTTTCAAGTTTCGGGCGAAACGCTGTAGAGGCCGTATGGTATTATAGCAGGGTTCGATCATATACGTGCAGTAGTGCACGGATCATGATCGGACGGATCATACTAGTGAGCTTTGGTTTAAGCCGGATCCTAGTATTAGATTTGTTGGATTACTTTAGTCTCATCGCATTCGCATTCGGTCGGAATGCGGATGCAGGTATGTATATACAGGTGAGGGGTATCCTTGTGATCCGTCATGAGTTTACTTTAGATGTCGCCGTATCTTTTTATTGTTGCAAACATTTGGATTAATGTTTGCATATGGAAATTATGAGCTAGAAATCATCATGAGGTGCATCTAATGTGACACATGCAACCTAGTGACTCATGGTCTCTTTTATTGTGCATATGTCACATTGTGTGATGGATGTGTGGGTTGAAATGAGAGGAGGAGAGAGAAGGGCAGCCATGTATGAGAGCAAGCTCTTGTGTTTTTGATACTCACTCTCTCATTTTATCACACATACAACAAAAGAAAAGGGGACTTCTTCTTCTTCCTCTTCTTCTTCTTCCTCTAGCTCACAACTCCATTGATGGCTTCATCTTCAACCTCCATCCATGCAATGGATACATGAGACAAAGTTGTCACAACATTCTCTACTTCACCTTGGACACGTCGGCTAGCGAACTTCGTGCCCGAGTTGCTCCGGATGAAGCGGGAGCCCGTAAAAAGACTCGAAGTTGCGGTGCCCTTTCCGACGAAGAGATCGAGACCGGATATGCCGCGAGGAGCTTGGGATGGTGGCCAAAGACCGAAGGACACGGATCGATCGGTATAGCTTTCCAACCCTTTCTCTAGTTGCTAGATTAGCGTTAATGGTTCGATCTGGCTAAAGGTTAAGGTAGCGCCAAGATTTTGAAAAGTTTTGTTTCCGCATTTTAGCCTCGGATTGACGGTCGGGGCGCCGCCGTAGCCTTACATGGCATCAGAGCCACGCCATTAACCTTTACTAGCTTGTTCTAACGTATTTAAAACATCGATCGACCAAATTTTCCAAAACCGCGATTCCAATTTGTGCAGTTTCTGTCGAAATTTTTTTGTCGTCGAAAAATTATTTAGAGTGTTGCAGAAAATCAGGCAGGCATTTCTAAGAGTACTACAGAAATTTCGTAGCATGATATCACTGTAGTGCCGCGGAACCGCGACATTAGCCTTTTTTTGGCCGCGGTTCCGCCGCCGTACTGTAGCATTAGTGCACGAAATTTTCTGCAGTGCTCTCTGACTTGGAATTGGGGTTTCTGGTATTTTTTGTTTGGGCCCAGATTTGTCCGAGTACTGGGAATTGTGCTTGGGGCCCACTTCGGGAAACTTTGTCAATCGAAATTTTTAAACATGTTAGTTCACAGTATTTACATTATATCTGCGACCGTGAATGTCATTCGAGCGGTAAATCCTGTCTAATTGCTATTGCTCTTTTAGACGGATTTGCGAACGTGACATTCACGTTGATGTTCTGTGTTGTGCTGTGATGTTGCGGATTTGTCGTGGTGGATAGCTTGGATGCAATGGTAGTACAGTTTGGTTGTATTTGTACATTTGATATTGTGGGGCGAGCGTCCGACATGTGGACTGCCGTCACTGCCTGTTTGTATATTATTCTTTTGGGGCACGACCGGGCTGAGGTCGATGTACCCATTGTATATATTTTACTTTCTGTACTAGGATTACCCTGCGGAGGGGTGCACAGATAGCCGGGTTCTAGAGGGCAACGGGCCCGCATTTCATGGCTTTGAGACGGAGGGGGCTTCACTCTAGAATTGGCGGACTATTCGCCGCACTCATAGGGGGTACAGGTTGACCCAAGGAGGGGTGCTCAAGTTACCGGATTCTGTGAAGTGCTGGGTGGTTCATTCACTTTGTTGAAGGGGGCTGCCTTGCTTCAGGTTTTGGCGGGTAACTTGCCGCGCCCGTAGGGGTCTAGGATTTCATTGCACAGGCTATCCACACGACCAGGGGAACGTCGGGTTTCAGTAGAGGCTCTATGAAACCCGGGGATCCCAGATTATCTGTATTGTTCTGTGATGCTTATTACATTTCTGTGATGTTGCATTTTTATCACGCCATGAGCGAATATTATATATTGATATATATATACTAGTATATGTTGTATATGTTTTACACCCGCGCTAGTACAGTCCCCGCTTTGTCGTTAGTTAAGTAACCTAACGGGTGATGACGGGACCCAGTGGCGAATGTGGATGGCATATGCGTACATCGTATTTTCGTTCTTTTGTGGTGTAATTAATTGATGGGACTACATTGATTCGGATCAATGCAAGCTAAACAAACCTATTGTGATGTTGTTGGAACATTTTTCAAAAAGCTGTTATTGCAAGGACGTTCTCTTTTGTTTTGCACAGTGGTATT
Organism: Agapanthus africanus; assembly: GCA_030015575.1. NCBI lineage: Eukaryota > Viridiplantae > Streptophyta > Magnoliopsida > Asparagales > Amaryllidaceae > Agapanthus > Agapanthus africanus. Next base: position 451,565,297 of record CM057342.1, on the reverse strand, counting down.
CGGTTATAAATATCCAACACCTCAGTCGACGAGGCAAGGGCCGAGATCCCTTCACCGGGAGTGACCCCTTGGACAGAAGTTTGCGTCAGGGTAATAACTTCACTATAGCCGATTGCCTTTTGCTTTGCATCGTGGTATTCAGTTGGAATATCCTACACCTCATTCTACGGGGAAAGAGCCGAGATCCCTTCACCGGGAGTGGCCTCTTTAGCAAAGGTTTTCGCCACTATATTTTTATAAAAAGCTATGCAGTTCCTTTAATGATATCAAGTTCATTACGTTAAGGGTTTTTCGCTAAAAACCAGCCGTAGCCCTCCGTCATTTCTTACGGGTATTATTTAGTATTCGTGCTTCATTTGTTGACCTAGTCAAGACGTAGTGTTCGGTAGCTAAGTAGTGCTTGTTTGTTACATAAATGGGATTGGTTAGGACAGTCGTGCGGCCTTGTTGACCCAGTCAAGGGCACGTACGGGTGGGTTTAATGCAATCCAGAATAATGATGGGTTGAACTTGACTAGCGGTTTATGGTTTGTTGACCTAGTCAAGGTCATAAGCCGCTTGGGGTAAAAACACACATCGGGAGTTTCTAAAGAAACTGAAACTTGCCAGGCATGCGCATACCTTCTGGAGTGTAATAACGTGAGTGGATTCCTTCACATTATCATGCGATGATAGTTGGATCCCGATTCCTACTGATGAGTTGGTTTACTCCTCGGGTAATCCCGACTAATTCTTCTTTCAAGTTTAGAGGAGAATTTGAGGTTACAGTGGGAGGTTTCCTGATTAGATAAATTTATAACCATTCTGATCTAGGTTAGAGTGCACGCTGAGTGTTTCTTTTCTCTCTCTCTTTGGCAGCGACCATGACCCGACCCTTGACTATGACTCAGTGACCAAATTAACCGAACTTTATTAAAACACTGGCTTTTGGATTGTCGGAGTTGCATACCTCATTGCCACTCCTACTTTTACCCTTTTCTCCAGAACACCCCGTATTACTACGAACATCCAATTCCATTGGATAAAACCATCGTATGGTTATATACGAACTCGAAGGAACTTGTTCCAGATTCGAGGATGGTTTCCGGTTCTGGAGAAAATGAATAGGACTATTCAGTTGTCTTTTCCTTTTACCTTCTCTCAGGTTGCGAGTGCTCCTTGGATTAAGACGGTACACCTATTATGCTAATTGGATAGTCTTCTTCCAAACCATAGGCAGGTGCCGAACGGTGGGGAATGAAGAAAACCAATTAGCCTAATGAAAGTGTACAGAAGGTATTAAGTAAAAACAAATAAAGGGATTAGTAAGAGGGCAAAGTAAACTGCGACCGCTATTCACGACCAGACCAAGTAATTCATCGCCAATCCTATTTCACTTTTGTATTTCTCCGGAACACCCCGTATCATTACTTACGAAGATCCACAGTTTATTGGACACTCCATCGTATGGTTATATACGAACTCGAAGGGACTTGTTCCAGTTCGGGGATGGATTATGGTTTAGGAGAAATAGGAATAAGGTTTTATTCAGTTGTCTTTTATCTTCACCTTCTCTCAGGTTATGAGTACTCCTAGGATTAGGAGAGTACACCCATTATGCTTATTGGATAGTCTTCTTCCAAACCATAGACTGGTACCGAACGGTAGGGAAGGAAGAAAACCATTTAGCCTAAAGGGGTGTACAGAAGGTAATGACTAAAGACATATAAAGGGATTTGGAGAGATGGCAAAGAAATATACGGTTACAGTTGTGAATCTGATAATGGAAGAGGCATTACTAGGAATACCCGGATACCTCTTTGAAACATTTATATGTTTCAGTTTCGCTGTGTATTGTTAAAAGAAAACTGATTTCCCAATTAGCCCTTGCTCCAGGGTATGCATTTACCAGGTTTGATTCTCACATCTGTATGGTTTTACAGATGATGATTGGGAGTAAGTTATTGGGAATTGGGTAATCATCCTCATTATATCGGGATTCGTTGTAATTGGTGATATTTGAGGAAATCGCCTGGGTTGTTTGCCGGACGGCAAATATTTGGTTTTGAATATCCGTTGTTATGCACCAATTTCAAATTGATATATCTGTACGTTTATTTTTATAAAGTGAGATATAACTTTTTGAAATTATGTCCATGACATTTACCTATATCAGTGGATGGTTAGGTAAGGAGCATTAAACAGCGGTGTAATTCTTCTTAACCATAAGTACAGTTTTCAACCTACGACACACAGGGAATGAGTTAATAGACTCAGGGGACTTCTACAGAGTATTGTATGTTGTCCAGTGTCCATTAGGAAAAAGGGGTTAGTACTCATACTATATTCTGTTTACTTATGACTTCTCTAGTTCTTAAACATGTGTTTCGTAAAAATGCAAGGTCTATGTTTTGAGAAGTTATAGGTATAAGAATAAAGTAGAGAACCAGGTGTTGCAAGTATCAGGATTCTTCAAGGTGATCGAAGATGTAGTTACTTGTGTATGGTATTCAGTTAATAGTAATGATTATGAGAACTTGCTTCTCTTTCAGGTTACTCATAAATGGAAGCACTCCTAAGTTGAGTAATGCTGATCGGCCTCTCTCCATTTAGTTGACATGCACTGGTGACAGCTGCATGATTTGAATCTGGTTCCAATTAAATCAGTGCCTCTGTTTCTATATTGGATATAGAATAGTTCATATCTTAACATTGTTAAGGTACGGGGAGTTGTTCGGCTTATGCCTAAAACCAGACTCTGGATAACTCAAGGCACGTTTCTGTAATGGCTGTTTGTGGGTTGACCCGGGCTATGACGAGGGTTGACTTTCTACCATCTGGAAGATCAATAGTGATATTGTTCTTAACTCGCCACAGTTTTGATAAAAATGGATTTTTTTTTAGAAAACAGTAGTGGGAGTATGGTAGAACTGGAAGTGATTCCAGAACCGCAAACGATTACTAAAAATTTGATAAGAACCTAAACATTCAATCTGGTTTGACACTCCATTAGCCACTCCGCAGATATGGTGGGTAACCTTAGGCACCCGAGAGGTACTCCGGTAGCCTCAAGGACGGTGACAGGGAGGTTCTTGTTTACCCAGACTTGACACTACTGTTGTTCCAGACTGTGAGACACGGCAGGAGGATGAGTATAGAGTCGTTCTAAACTAGATTTAGAAGTGTACGTGTATATGACTCTGCCAGAGGGTTGTCGTAGTCAGTGGGAGCAGCGGAAGCATAGTGGACAAGTAGCTTATGTCTATTAATGGACTAAAGCAGAATAGCGGAGATAGATCATCTATTTCTGATGTAACAGTCAAAGGTTTGACTTCATCAGAATAAGTGATGAATCTGTTAAGAAGGTAGTTGGGTGTGATGTCCTGGTATTTAGATAACATACACAGAGTGGGAAGTGAAATTCATATACTACGATCGGTTATACTTTGGTTGTCACACAGTGGTTTATCCACAAAGGACATGGATTTTATATCAGACATTCTGGTTACTAGATCTATGGTTTTAGATCTAGATTTGGGTAGTTTCTCAATCAGGGTACTCAGACAGCATTCTAAAGGTGCTTTGGAATGGACGACTCCAGGCATGGTAGTGTACCTGCAGGTGATGGAGTCACCCTCTCTAAAGGTGTCTTACAGACTAAAGGGGAGAGGGATGTGCATGATTGGCAGATCACTTGCTTAGACAATTGAGGCAATCATGAGATGTCAAGTACCACACCAGACGTTGTTTTTGCACTAGATGCGATAATGTGATATTAATCCTATCCTGGAGAAACGTTCGGAAGCAGTTTTAGAACATAAGTGGATGTTCTAGGGATATGATAACAACAACCTCTTTAAGGAGACGATTATCATTCCAGGCTTCCAAGGTGACCTAGATGACAGAGTGACTATCAGAGTTATAGTTTTCCCTCTGACAAGGGGCAGTGGTTTGGACAGGTGATCCAAGCGGACAATGAGGGAGGCATGACGCAGGATACTGATTAAGTTCAGTTGACGATACAGTCTAAGAAGTTTGGATTTGGAGTTCATTTATGAAGTAGGTCCCATCAGATATCCAGACATATTCTAAGACAGGTATTGCTCATTTCGGGAGATGGATTTCTCCGCGAACTTGAGATAAAGAGAGACATAAATGAAACATCAGGGCGGATTCACTCACTGAGGCTATTCCTCGAACGCAATAGTTTCGCAAACGGGCTTTGTGAAACTGATTAGTAGAGGAGTTGGGTGTTCGGTATCATACGGGCTGTGAGTATACAACATCGCAATAATTAGCCTTGAGTGCAAGTGGGAGATTGTTGGATATAGTGCCCTCATAGTCAATTATTGGATCACAGGCACGTGATTGCAATGATTGAGGGAGAACCTATACCGGTAGGACAGTCTTACTCAAGAGGATTGTATACTATCTGGTTTGTCTTTATCATCGTGTACATGCTTTAGGTGACATTGTAGTTCACTATTACACGTTGATAGAGAATAGTATGCTACCATGGTCTGTCTTTATCATCGTGTACTGCTTTAGGTGACCTTACAGGTCGCTATTACACGTTGATAGAGCCCTTAGGATTCTTGCTTGACTACCAGCAGTATGATGGCGATCATATATGTGAGAGTTGGGTAGTCTATAAGCAAATCCTTAAAGTAGTCCCTAGTCATGGGAGTTTCGAGACTGGGCATCGATACTCCATTAGTAGACTAGTGTATACAGTCGAGACCCCGACGAGGGGCAGTGGCCGGTTTCACAAGCCATTAGTGTAAGTTGGTTCACCTAAGATGTATACAGGTGCTCATTGGGTTATGAGTACACCGGACTGGACTCGCCGGGAACATGCTAGTTGGTATTATACCTGACGTCAGATAGCAGTTCCCTGGTGACATGTGTACAGGTTAGATCATCGACCTGAGATCGTCATTTGTCTCGTGTGAGTTCCCACTGTGCTTTGATTACTACCCAACCACGGCTCAAAGGAGTCGTGCAAACAGGATTTAGTTGGGTACAGTCCCGAGCCACATGGAGGCAGTGAGCGGATCGGCAGGGGTTTCGTCTCTCCCGGTATTGGGGGTGAGATCGCGCTGTGTCTAGGAGAGCCATTACACGAAGTCCTTGGCCAAGACAGGAGATTTACTGGTAGGTATTTCAGTAGTATCTCAGGGTGTTCCCACTACACTCCGACATGACTTGTACCGCTTTTGGGGGTCTGACTTTTACCAACCCCCAGGCCTGACATGCGATGCTCATAGACGAACGGACCGGACTGTACGGATATTGTCACTGACAGGCTCAGTAGGGTCTCAGGATGTGTTCGCTCATCGACCTCCCTTTTGGTCAATACCTAGTAGCCCGTTACGTACAGCTAGTACCTCTGACGTGCCAGTGGTTAAATCCACAGCCAAAGTATTGACGAGTCTTTAGAGTCCCCCACAGACAGTTTTCAAGTTTCGGGCGAAACGCTGTAGAGGCCGTATGGTATTATAGCAGGGTTCGATCATATACGTGCAGTAGTGCACGGATCATGATCGGACGGATCATACTAGTGGGTTTTGGTTTAAGCCGGATCCTAGTATTAGATTTGTTGGATTACTTTAGTCTCATCGCATTCGCATTCGGTAGGAATGCGGATGCAGGTATGTATATACAGGTGAGGGGTATCCTTGTGATCCGTCACGAGTTTACTTTAGATGTTGCCGTATCTTTTTATTGTTGCAAACATTTGGATTAATGTTTGCATATGGAAATTATGAGCTAGAAATCATCATGAGGTGCATTTAATGTGACACATCCAACCTAGTGACTCATGATCTCTTTTATTGTGCATTTGTCACATTGTGTGATGGATGTGTGGGTTGAAATGAGAGGAGGGGAGAGAAGGGCAGCCATGTATAAGAGCTAGCTCTTATGTTTTTGATACTCACTCTCTCATTTTATCACACATACAACAAAAGAAAAGGGGACTTCTTCTTCTTCCTCTTCTTCTTCTTCCTCTAGCTCACAACTTCCATTGATGGCTTCATCTTCAACCTCCATCCATGCAATGGATGCAAGAGACAAAGTTGTCACAACATTCTCTACTTCACCTTGGACACGTCGGCTAGCGAACTTCGTGCCCGAGTTGCTTCGGATGAAGCAGGAGCCCGTAAAAAGACTCGAAGATGCGGTGCCCTTTCCGACGAGGAGATCGAGACCGGAGATGCCGCGAGGAGCTTGGGATGGTGGCCAAAGACCGAAGGACACGGATCGATCGGTATAGCTTTCCAGCCCTTTCTCTAGTTGCTAGTTTAGCGTTAATGGTTCGATCCGGCTAAAGGTTAAGGTAGCGCCAAGTTTTTGAAAAGTTTTGTTTCCGCATTTTGGCCTCGGATTGACGGCCGGGGCACCGCCGTAGCCTTACAGTAACTTCATCAACCGTGTCTCATTGATGTGACCTACTCTACAATGCCATAAGAAAGCCTGATTTTTTTCCGGAGACTTTCTTTTAAGTGTGTTCTAGACGCTGAAAACCTGAGCTTGATTTAATACGTATATTCCGTTTTCTAATGTACCTGACCCAATCAGAACTTGGTTTAGGTGGATGTGGACCACATCGCTTACAAAAGTAAAATCATATCCTTCCTTAGAAAGTAAGGATACATATATGATATTACAAGCTAGACTAGGTACATACAAATAGTTACGTAGAATCAATATCTGCCCACTTGTCAATCCAAGGTGATATTCCCCTACGGATTCAGTGTCCACGCTCATTCCGTTTGCAACCCTGAGAGTCATATCACCTAACCTGATAACTCTACGGTTTCTCAAAGTCTGTAATGAATTACAGATATGAGATCCTAATCCGGTATCTAGTATCCAGGAAGTAGAGTTTATTGACATACAGTTTTCTATTACAAACACACCCGAAGCCGAAACCACAACATACTTCGAATCCTGGCTACTGGCTTTGCTAGCCCTGCAATCCCTCTGCCAATGACCTTTCCCGTAATAATAGGAACGTCCCTCCTTCACCACATCTAGTCTCGAAACTTTTGCCCTTCCCTTTCCTTCTACCTTCCTGGTTTCCTTCAGGGTGTCAGTAGAAAGTAGAGACTATAGAATCAAGTCAGTATGTGACTCGTTCTTCAACGTGGTCCTCGGGTCCGTGAGCTCATCAATATATCTAGTCACTGTAGGGACGTTGTCCCCTACAGATGACCCGACAGCCAACCTCGCTTGAAGCAATTCGTTCGAGGTCTCATATCTTGCAATACGAGATTGCTCTCCATATAAATTTTTTCTATAGAGGAAGACAAAAATTAAGTCTATCTTCTCGTGCTGCCTATGGTATGCACCATCAACTGAGGCCAACACGAGGCACTTGGCATTCCCACAGTCTTTTTCCGATGTCTTACAAATATCGGTATCCGATGGAAACTGTTCCTGAGACGGCAGGGGTTTGATTAGTGAAGAGGTGTCCCAGTTTGTCATGGGTAATGGATATCTGGATAGACCTTTGCCAGTCAATACAGTCAGATTCAGTCATTTTATTATCTAGATGTAACCTATGTCTGGTCACTGGGTCGCTGCAATTAAGAGAGAGAGAAGAAAACACTTAGCATGATGCTCTTGCAAATTTAGATTGGTTTTTAGTTTATCTAAACAAGATGGCTCCCACTATTTCTCGAATCCTTCCTCAAACCATAAAAGAAGAATTAGTCAGGATTAATCTCACCGTAAAATACTTGCTTAACCGTTCAGCCAGGCTAGTGTCGGTACTTCGAGGGAGGTTTTATGACGCTTTCGCGAAGTTCTTTAATTAAATAACCTCTTTTCCCTGAAGGCGTAGCCCCGCTAACACTGTTCTAAACACCTACTTGGTTTATAGCATTGATCGTTAAGTGAAAAAATCTCCCGAGGAGTAGCAGATACTCACAGTAGGATCGGGATCCAAATATCATTGTGTGATAATGCTAAAGGAATCCTACCAACATTATCATACTCTAAATGGTATGCAGCACTAGCAAGTTTCAATTTCCTTAGAAACTCCCGATGTGGATTTTTGCCCCATGCTCTTATGACCTTGACGAAGGTCAACAAATCATAAGTCACGTGTCAAGTTCTACCCATCATTGTCCAGGTTAATTTGAACCCACCCGTATATACCCTTGACGAAGGTCAATAAGGTAATACGACTGTCCCAAACCAACGCATCTATCTATGCTACATATGAACACCCAACAGCTACCAATCACTATACTTTGACGAAGGTATACAAACATAGCTTGAATACTATTGAATATTCATATGAAATGACAGGGGGCTACGAATGGTTTTGGCGAAACCATGAACGTAGTGAACTTGATATAATCGAAGGAACCTGATAGCTTTTAAAAAGAGTGGTTTAAGCTTCGCGTTTTTAAAAGTTTTCTGTTTTGGAAAAAACCGAGTGGTTTTGAAATTGTTCCAACGATTCAGCTTTGGTTTGTTTTCTTTGCATTAATTTAATGCGTCCCATCAATTAATCCTACCATTGCAGAAAACAACAAAAATATGACGTACGCTTATGCCATCCGCATTCGACACTGGGCCCCGTCATTCACCTGTTAGGTTACTTAACTAACGATAGAGCGGGGGCTGGACTAGCACGGATGCAAAACATAAACAACGCCTACTAGATATCATATATAGATATATACATTCGTCAGATGCAATGATAGACATTCCAGAACACAGATGAACACATTGGATATACTAGGAATCCGCGCTTCGTTTGAGCCTGCAACGAAAAATGGATTACACAGTCGCGATGAATAGCCAAACCCCACCCTAGACCCCTACGGGTGCGGCAAACTACCCGCCAAATACCCGAAGTGAAGCAACCTCCCTCAACAACGTGAGTAGGCCACTCGGCACTTCAAAGTACCCGGTAGTTTGTGCACCCAACCTTGGGTCTATCCTAAGAGCAAAAAACAGTAAAACAGATAATATATAATGGCGGCTACAACCTCAATCCGGATATGCGACCATAAAATAATATTACATCAATATACAAATTTTACATTGAATGAAAAATGAAAACTCTCATCTCACAACCTCGGCTATTCATCACGACAACCCAACAAGTTCATATCCACAAACCAACATCACAGATCACAGATATGCACAACCCCCACTAATCGACGTATAGCGATTAGTAGACGTTCAGTACATGTATCATTTCACAAACACAGAAACATTAAACGATATTAAATTTATGACTTCGAAACACCCGCAGTGCCACAGTGAATAACTTTCAGTAAAATCAAAATTGGCAAAAACAACTCCTGAAACCCAAAATCTAAGCCAAAAAGCCACACTACAAAAATGAACCATTTCCTTCAATACCAAACCGAGCTCGCCGGTTTTACCACCAATGTGGCCGGCCCAAACTTCGAGGAAATGCTCCATTTTTGTTCTGCGCTCTTTTTACTGCTCAAACAACACTCTGTACTTGTTTAAATAATTTTCAGAGTGCAATAAAAAATCGACAGAAACTTCAATATTAGGTTCGTTGTTTTCGGGTTGTTTCGGTTTCGTAGTTTAATGCGTCGTTTAAACTGTTAGTAATGGTTTATCTAGGCTTTGATACCACTGTAAGTCTATGTCGCTCACCCCGCAAGCTAGCGAGGAGGCGGAACAAGTAAAAATCAAAACTTTCTTACATAGCAACAAAGACTAAGCATGAAGGATCTTTGCCAAACCATATCTAACGAAACTACGGGAGGTTTAATCTACTGTGATAGACGATTATACCTCACGAAACTTGTCCTTCGGTTCTTTTCTCCGCTGTCCTCCTCGTCTATGTGAGCTCCGAGGATCGATCCGGATCTTGGTCACCTCCACGGCCTCCTAGAGTCGAAAACGATCCAGCCGAGAGTCTATAGTACGAGCTCCACCTCAAACCGAGGTAACTAGGGCAACAAGTTTGCCATGCTTGATGTCCTAGGTGATGTAGAGGAAGAAGATGGATTTGTTTGTCTATTTAGATTCTATTTTTCTCAACACATGAGAGCTACAGAAATTTCTAGTGAGGAGGAAGAAGAAGAACCATGGGAGCTCTCTTTTGATGAGAGAGAATGAGCAAGAGATAAATCATCCATAAGAAAAATAATTACCAATCTTTTGTCATGATAAATTGTGATGGCAACCCTTGATTTGACCATTATCATGTCAAGTTAAATCCAAAGCCAAAGAAACATCTAGTACTCACAAAAATATCTAAGTCAACAATGGTCAACTAGGTCAAATGGTCAACATGGTCAAAGCAATTAGCCATAACACAATTATCATTAAAAAGATTAGTAAATATTTTCCTCCACCTTATTATGGTTTTGACCAAGTCAATGGTCAAAACCCTAATGAGGCATCTCCTTCTTCGCTCCTCACAACCGTGCATACACACCCGCATCCGCATTCCGTAGAATACGAATGTACAGAAGACAAAACTAATCCATCCATACAATACTAGGATCCGGCTTAAACCAAAACCTATTAGTATTGTCTGCCCGAACATCATACGCACACAAGTGCACGTAAGTGATCGTAGCCCTGCCGTAAAACCATACGGCCTCTACACCTTTTGCCCAATGCAGGAAAACTCTCTGTATGGGACTCTAAAGACTCGACACTACGCTGGCAGTGGGTTTAACCACAGACCGCAAGTGGCACTAGCTGTACGTAACGGTTCCCAGGTAGATGTCGATAACAAGGCCGACGAGGTAAACCCCATCCGAACTCCTACTGAGCCTGAATGTGACAATCTCCGTACAGTCCGGTATGTTCGTCAAAGAGTATCGCATGTCGGGCCTAGGGGCGGTAAACGTCAGACCCCTAATAGCGGTACAAGTCTTGCCGGAGTGTAGCCTAGAACACCCTGAGAAACTACTGGAAACACTACCAGTAATTCTCGCTTGCCCTGACCAGGGACTTTGTGTAATAGCTCTCCAAGACACAGCGCGATATCAACCCCCAATACCGGGAGAGACGAATCCTGTCTAACCGCTACTGCCTCCAAGTGCTTCGGGACTGCACCCATCTACTACCTGTTTGCACGACTCTTTTGAGCCGTGGTAGGGTAGTAATCAAAGTACAGTGGGAACACACTCGAGGCGAAGTAGCAGTGTCAAGTCGACGGACTAAGTTATACTCCTGTCACCTCGGAAATGTTATCTAACGATAGGTATAGTACCAACCAACAGTTCCCGACGAGTCCTGTCCAGTGTACTCGTAACCTAATGAGCACCCGCATACTATCTCCAGTACGATGTACTAATGGCTGTGGGACAGACCATCTCCCCTGCTGGGATGAGAAGCGTATACGCTAGTCTACTCCGGAGTATCGATACCCCGTCTCGATAATCCTACGACTAGGGACCTGTATAAGGATGTGCTTGTAGATTACCCAGCCCCTACTAGTGTGACTGCCATCACAACGCTGGTAATCAAGCAAAGATCCTAAGGGCTCCACTAATATGTATAAGCGATATGCTAAAAGAAACACATGCACATATTGAAGTAGAAACAAACCAAGTAGCATACTACCATTTTGAGCAAGAATGTCTATACAACTGTGAATATCCCAAGCTTCCATTAAGTAATATACAAACTAGTATGATACAATAATGGCCCCTGGGGCATATACACTAACAATAAGTTATGCCGATGTGTGGCCTATAACCTTTCGAGAAACTACTGATAACACTTATCAGTAAATCTCATCAGCCCTGGCCAGGGAATTGCTGTTATAGCCAATCGAGCATAGCGCAATATCAACTCCCTATACCGGGAGAGACGAAACCCCTCCTATCGCTCACTGCCTCCATGTGACTCGGGACTGTACCCAAAATCCACCTATTTGCACGACTCCTTTGAGCCGTGGTAGGGAGGAAATCAAAGCACAGTGGGAATCACACAAGATACTATGACGATCTCGGGTCTACAAACTAACATGTACAAGTGTCACCAGAGAACTGCTATCTGACGATAGGTATGGTACCATCTAGGAGTTCTCGGCGAGTCATGTTCGGTATACCCATTCTCTAATGAGCACCTGTATACAATCATTGATGTCAAACAACAATGGTTATGGGATCAACTATCGCCCCATATAGGATCAAGAAACGTACACACTAGTCTACTCTGGAATATCGATGCCATGTCTCGATATTCCCTCGACTAGGAACCGTTAAAGGATGTGCTTGCGGACTACACAAGCCCCACTAGTATGATCTGCATCATAGTCCTGGTAGTCAAAACAACATCCCAAGGGCTTTATCAACACGTATCAGAGAGACAGTATAATAAAATAAGTGTGCATGTTAAGACAAAGAGCAACCAGATAGCATACTATCATGTCGAGCAAGAAAGTCCTCTATATATATGTCCAAGCATCCACTATAATATACAATAATGGCCTCTAGGGCATACATATTCCTAACATGTTTGTGTCTCTGCTCCTCACCAGACGATTGTATAAAGAGGCCGTGGTTTTAGTGATCCGCGGAGAGAACAAGAACCAGAGACAGAGAACGCTAGACTGTGAGCAAAAGGCAAGTAGGAATCCTTGATCTGCCAGTTCTAGGTGTATAGACACCTTTCTACATTGAAGAAGGTATACTTCAATGTCATTTGTTTTTTACTCGCGTTTTGATGATCCGAATATCGCATTTTCGACGTTAAAGAAAGGATAACTCGACATCTGTTATTTTGACTTATGTGTTTTGAGGATCTGAGGGTCACACAGATGATTTGCACTTTATACATATTTGATATAATTTTGTGCACACCGTTTACACGTGTTGATGTTTTGTGCACCCTGATGCACTCAGTATTGATTTTGTGCACCCCGATGCACTTGATATTGGTTCCAGGCACATTCGATGCAATGGATGTTGTTGTCATACACACCTGTTGCACTTGACATTGTTTTCGTTTTCATGCACACCCGTAGCATGTATTGCGTGCAAACCTGTTGGGGGTGATTTCATTTTCGTGTATTGCACTTGATGAGATATATTATAGCTTTGATTATATATTTTCGCTTGGTCGTGTGTTATAGATATTGCACTACGGCTAAGGCAATGATTGTGTACTTGAGGTACACAGTTGATTTCGCATTTGGTATTTTGCATCATAACTAGTGTAATGCTCATAATATCTGCTAGAGTTACCGTTATAGGAATTTTATATTTCTAAGTTTTCATATGCACGAGTTGCGTCAGTATACGTCTTAGCTCGTGTGGGACTTCGGAGTTCCATTGATTGGAGCGGACTATTTTTTTTTAATTTGGACCCCCGGCGATTTGATTTGATTTAATTGGGGAAAATGTTTTAAGATTGAGGTTGAATTTAAATTCGGGGACCGAATTTCTGTAAGGAGGGGATATTGTAACATTTTAGAAAATTACAAATAGTAATTTATAGTTTAAATATGGATATAATGAGTTTATAAAAATGATATCACATATAAATTTTGGTATCGGATTGATATCCGCAAAAATGTAATTATTTTAGGGAAAATGAAGAAAATGTGTGATATCATAAAAATAATATTTAAATTGTTTTAATATGACATGAGATTTTATTATAAGATTATGGTATTTAAGTGTTATGATAAGTGTTGTATTTCTTTTAAAAACATGAAGGTATTTATTTAAAAAGATCTTTTAGTTTGTTTTGAGGGTATGGTATATGATTAAGCTAAATTAAACCCTCGCAACCAACACACACTCTCCTCACTCTACCTCACCCTTCTTCATTGACACCTCCTACTAGCTCTACACATATCTTTTACACCTCCTATTTGTTCTATACCCTCTCCTACACTTTACCAACAAATGACTATGGTTCATTCATTCATTCTCAAACTGAAAAAATGAGTTCCTTCAAACTCCAACATCAAAATTCTCAAGTAATATCAAACCAAAAGAGAAAAGTTATGGTTTCATTATCAAAATTGTGCATAACATCAAGCTAGAGCTACTACAACCCACAGGAGCCTCAACCATGCACTTCTTGAGCTGGATATCCCCTGTACACATTCTCTATAGGTAAATCCCACCTCCTTTGCAAGTCTTGTTATATTAAAAATCAGTTTTAATGTGCAAATATCAGAAACTAGGATTTTTTGTGATATTTGTGAGGATCAATTTGAATCTAGAACTAGTAGGATGGCCTATAGGAAAAACTAACAATACTAGGATATGGTGAGACCAATAGGAGGCAACCCCTAAAGCCTGAGCCCCCCACTCCTCAATAAAACCGACCGTTTTCCCAAAATGCTACCGGCGGTTTTACTATTGAGTTGGGTGTTGATTTTTCTTCTGTAGCTTCAATTGATGTTAATTAAAGCTACTGTATTGTTTGTTTTGACCCAGATTTTGTTTTAGTATTTGTTTTGACAATGTTTCCGATATTTATGATACGGTTTTCCGTATTTCTATACCTCGACTGAATTGTCGACGTTCGTACGTTGATATCGGGGGTATTTGGTCATATTTGGAGTAAGTAAGCTATAGGTTCAAACCTATCTGCGCTTAGCTCGTTGAATTGCTTTTTGATATAATTTTTACGCCGATGTGTTATAACTATGATTGTAGGTACGATCGTGGAGATTTCCGAGACGGCAAGGACGGACAAAGCAATCGTGGATTTCGACTAGCTCGACAAGTTGTGAGTAGATTTATATCTACGGGGGATGTCGGTGGATGGCGTATAGCACCCCCGCGACCAATTTACTAGGATAGTTATGCTATCAAGTTAGATTTAATGATATGTTAGATAACTTAACTTAATTATATTGATGTCTATTTCGTATCTAGTAGGTTATACATGTGGTTATATTTGAATATATGGTTATGGTGACATACGTACGTGACGATAGATCCGTACGATATGGATATGATATTGGATGGACATTGTATTGTATGAGGAATCATACCGTGCTTATGATGATGAGGATAATGTGCCGAATACGGCTGAGTTTTATTGGGACTCGTGGAGTCATGTGTTATCCCGACTTGGGACATTACGATTGATTGAGTTATACTCTTTTAAAAAAACAACGATCCGTTTTCAGTTTTATATGATAAATGACAAGAATGCGATGCTATTTCCAAAACGAATATCTATTTAAAAATAATGCAGCTTCTTTATTTCAAAATAACGTTTCGTTCCATTTTCAATGATAATGGTATAGCTCATAGCAATTAGTTACGTTCAATAATTACGCGATACGCTTAGATTACCTTTATATGCTCGCGATACGCTTACCGATTATATACGTTAATTACTTTATTCTTTTATACGAACACACTGATAGAACACTACACCACTACCAATGAGTACTATGTTGCACGAGCACAAACGCATATGTTACACTATATATTAATTATACTGCTATGACACTGTATGACCGCTATACCTTTCGATGTCTATATAGATGCCGATACGATGTGTTATGACTTCCCTATATCCGGGGAATTGGGTTGTATTCATATGCTATGGATAAGGATAGAATTACATTCTGCTATGAACACTTATAGAATACTTGCACAAATACTAATCATGCTGCACGAGCACAGACGCGTATGCTACACTACACATCATTAGTATTGTTATGACACAGTAGAACTGTTGCGTTTGTTTGCATGATTGACTATATTTACGTACAATGCCATTATTACCTGTTACTTAATTGCGAATACCATTACCGTGGGTATTCGTATTTGATTTTTATGAGTTTTTATGATGTTTTTATCTGCGGTGATATATATATATCAGTGGTATGGGACGCTGCTATATATAGAGAGAGAGATTATATCATCAGAATGATATATGCAATTATTATTCTTCATCGCTTGATATTTTCTGGATACGATGAGTTGACGTCGACCATGAGCTTGATGTTTTCTGATTTAATTTTATTCCTAACCGAGTGGGGGAGCTATACGGTTACGGACATACTATATATCCAGACTGAGTGGGGGAGTATACAGTCGGATATATAGTGGACCCGGTCGAGGACGAGAGACAAGAAAGCCGCAGTTGAGGCGGGGAGCCTAGCGAGAACTCTCGATACCGGAGATAGATGTGAGCACGGCGGATATCCATGGGATACTGATTGGGGCTAGGGATATCGAGGGACGACCGATCTGATGAGACAGTGTCGACGATATCTGGATTTGCTTGTCGGTGATGGACACGAGAGATATGATGATTTAGGATGTCAATGCTGGACACTCATATATTGATGTTCTGCGATCATTCGAAATACACCGTTATAGTTTATGCGATATAGTAGCCGATCTGATCCGGAGGACAGTACCTGAATACTATTTTTACCTGTTGATGCATATAAAAGGGGTTTCTAAACGAGCTATAGTCTCATTATTTTGACGTGTCTAGGATGACACAAGGATCTTTTAAACCGTAAATCTCTTAAAACTCATTACTAAATAGCGAGACGTATATCTTAAATAAAATACATATAATACTTCATATTATTACGTCTGCTTCTTATGCCGTTACATACGTATCTCGCGGCTATTTTAAAAAGAGGCTTTATTTATATACATATTTCGGCTACCTTATAGGCTTATAGCCGAATGCATGTTATATACAGATGAGATGATATATTTTCGGGTTTACGCGATTGATATTGATGCGTTTATAGTACTTATGTATTATTCATATATTAGTAAAGAATATGATAGTACTATATTTTATGACCTAGGTTTATCGTTATGTATTTCGACTTCTATCTTGCGATATACTTTTATTCACTGAGTTGTGTTAGTTATATATATGCCCTAGAGGCCATTGTTGTACATATGATGTATATTATAATGGATGCTTGGATATATATAGAGAGGACTTTCTTGCTCGACATGGTAGTATGCTATTTGGTTTCACTTTATCTTAACATGTTGACTTGTATTGGTCTACTGTCTTACTCTCACATGTTGATAAAGCCCTTAGGATATGTACTCGACTACTAGGACTATGATGCAGATCATACTAGTGTAGCCAAGGTAGTCAAAGAGTACATCCTATAACTGTTCCTAGTCGAGGGAGTATCGAGACAGGGCATCGGTACTCCAGAGTAGACTAGCGTATACGCATCTTGACCCATATGATGGGCGATGGATGATCCCATATCCATCGGTGTTTGACATCAAAGATGGTGTACGGGTGCTCAGTGGAGACTGGGTATACTGAACGGACTCGCCGAGAACTCCTAGATGGTATTATACCTATCGTCAGATAGCAGTTCTCCGATGACACTGGTACAGGTTGGTCTGTAGACTCGAGATCGTCATAGAGTCTTGTGCGATTCCCACTGTGCTTTGATTTCCACCTTACCACGTCCAAGAGGGCGTGCAAAACGGTGGCTTTTGGGTACAGTCCCGAATCACATGGAGGCGATGAGCGATAGGAGGGGTTTCGTCTCTCCCGGTATAGGGAGTTGATGTTGTGATATGTTCGATTGGCTATAACTGGAAGTCCCTGGCCAGGGCTGATATGGAGTGCTACTGGTAAGTGTTATCAGTAGTTTCTCGACCTATTATGAGCCTCACATCGACACGACTTATCGGTTACTTGGGTCTGACGTTTACCACCCATAGACTAGATATGCGACATATCAGACGAAGAGACCGGACTGTACGGTAGTGTTACTGATTGGATTCACAGGAGAATGTACAGGCTTGCTTGTTGATCTTCTGATCACTCAATATCTGGGTGGCTGTTACGTTTAGCTGACCGCTTGTAGCTTGTGGGTGTTTGATATGATCATCACCTACTGCCGGCGTATTGACGATTCTTTAGAGTCCTACACAGAGCTTTCCTGGCTCAGGCAAAACGGAGTAGGAGCACATATGTGATATGTGCGGGACCGAGAATAATACGATATGAGATACCGTATTCTATTCTCGCGATATGTGATATCGGCCGGGTATATGTGATATAGCCGGGTCATCGGATCAAGTGTCGATTCGATGAAATGGTACATGTTATATTAGTCGGTTATATGTATTATAGCCGGGTTATCGGATCAAGTGTTGATTCGATAATTTAATATATAATTATATATGTGATATATTACATTACGTTAACTAATATAAGCTCGCTTTATTGATTCATTTTCTCACGGGATGATACATTGATATATATGCGATATATGTTAATTGTATTATTTTATTTTGTTACAAAATATATTGTATATTTGATATATAATATTGTAACATGTTAGGGTTACAAATTCAACTTAGGTTTAGGGTTTAAACTTGGTTAGGGTTTGGATTAGGGTTAGCTTTTGCATGAAGCTTCCATGAAGCTTCATGAAGCTTTGACTTTGTCTTTAGCTTAGATCTTTTGTGTAAATATTTGTTAAACCAATCCAAACCATTAACTCTAGTTTATTCTCTACATGAGTTAAAGCCTTTATACTTAACTCATGGTTGAATAAGTAACCATAACAAGATTCATTATTCATCACAAAAGGAATATATTTTTCTTCTTCTTCCTTGAGCTCTTGAAAAAGCTTCACTAGGTTTTTCATTTGTGATGAATAAGTGTGAGAATTTGAAAACAAAAGAGAACAAAATTCCTATTCATCATCCTCATCTATTCTAGCCACTTAGATTAGGGTGTTCACTTCTCTAATAAGTTGTTTAGTGAAGTGCAAGCTTGGGTTAGAGATTCTTCAAGGTAGATCATCTTGGATTATGAAGACCACAAGCAAGGTGTCTCATTTACTTCATGCAGCCACTCGAGAGTCGGAGTTCATTTTGATTGCAGCGAAGGGACCTCAACACGGAGCTTATGAAGCGAAGGAACGGACTACAAAGGTTGTAATCCCTATCTCTTTTCTTATTTAATGTGATACAAACTTGTTACCCTAGAAATTCTGGCAAGATTCATAGTTAGTTAGCTTTGCACCTCTCTAAAATTTTAAAATGGAATGAGTGATGCTACTAAATCCTAGACTAGGTGCAAGGGTAACCCAACAAGTTGGCAACTCACCACCGTTGTGCTTCAGTTTCTTGCAGGATTTACCGCTCGAACCATTATCAACTTGCGGCACAATCTTTTTTTCGGTGATTGCTTTTGTAGATAGGTTACGGTTGTATCGTAACTACACATTGTATATGTATATATTCTTTTGTATCAAGTTAAAACTCAATCGACCCAGAACTTGTATATTGTGGACTTAGAAGCGAGACTTAGAGTTTATGTGTTTGTGGGCGTCGCACTCGTTGGAGTCGACTTTGTTTTACTTGTTGATTTTGTTTCGCTTTTCCTTTTCTTCACCAATGGGCGTCGTATATTATCTGCGTGGTTGCTCCGCCGTTTGGACATGAAAACTAGCTCTCGTTAAGATGCTTTATATATTATACTTGTATCAGGTTTTATTCAAAATTTATAAAGGAGGTGCTGCCCGATTTTTAAAACATCATAGATACTTTTCAGCACGCTTATTTAGACTTTAATGACTATTTTTAAACGGATTCCATCTAATGACTATTTTTAAACTTCACCTCCAATATTTTCGTATAAAGGTTTAGATTCCGGGTTTTTGGCTTATTTGGATTGTGTCGATATATTTAGACGTCACGTGATTTAAGTGCCAGTCACATTTCACTTTCGGGTCGTTACACTCTAGCATGCTGAAAAGTATGCTAGAGGTGTAGGAATCTCATGAAAATTGATATGTAAGGTATGCATGACATGCAGATCACGGTGAACGGTCTGGATCGGTGAAATATATGGAGGGTGGGGTGTTATAGAGCGCATCTTATTTGTCTCGTATAAAAAAGCGTCTCACTGGATCATTACCCCTACAAACTAGTATTTGCACGTGTGATACACGTTAAATATATTAAATGTAATTAAAAAAGATTTATATGAATTTAGTTACTCTAAGAGATTTGTGGAGTTAGTTATTGGAAGAAATGTATGGGCTAATTACGGTTTCAAATTTATATTTGATTTTTTATATTTTTTTAATGAATTTCTCTTGCAATTTAGATAGTCAAATCTCTAAATCAATTTCAAAATTAGAGACCCTTGCACTATATTAGTATGTATATTACTTTGCATGTGCGATGCACGTGGTTGAACCGAATTTTTTATATTACTTTAAATTGATGAAAAACTGCAAACATAGGGGAAAAAATAAAAGATAAGCCAAACTTTACCTATTTTGTGCATGCAGAAATTCCCCTTAAAGAATGTATATGAATTTGATTATCGACAACAAAGTCTTGTCATCTTATGAGGAAAGTGGCTACTCCTACTTTGTCAAATATGGCAAACCCATTAGAGCAACCCAGCAAAAGAGAGAAAAATATGTTTAAAATATTATTTCAATATTTTCTTTGAACATGTATTTGGCATATGTATAACTGGCTAATCAAAATCTCTAGTATAATATAGAGATGTTGGATTCTTCTAAAGCACCGTTCCAAAATCCTCTTAGATTGATTGAACGCTTGCAAAAACAATAGGATTATATTTGAACAATGTAAAACAGGTAGACAATGAAACATTTACCTTGTTATATGCTTTAGTTAACTAATATACTCGATCTCATCTTATTCTTCATCTTTTAAACAACCACCCATCTTCCTCTTCATTTTGAACCTAATATCAAAATACAAAAACAGTAGAACTGGATAATCTAATATTAAGAGAGAAGATAATGGGAGGGTATGAAAAGTGTTTGGAACTTGAAAGAGTGGGGGCAGTTACATCAAGGAGCGAATGGGGATAGTTAGCGTCAAAAAAAATTATCAATTTTTTTTGGTTGCTAAAAAGGAAGAAAATTGAATAATCATTTGTGAAGCTGTAAACGAAAATTAGATTATCAATTTTTTGGTACCCTTTCCTTTTTGCTCTATACCTCTCCTTTTTACCCTACAATTGGAAGAGATACTCCGTCAAAACGGAGGGAAAAAACGAGAGAGAAAAATAACATAACAAATAAAACTTCTACAGAAAACTAAATATAGGCTGCAACACTGAAGCAAGGGAATCACTTTGGTAGTTTGAAACTCTGAAATTAGCACGGGCTCAACATTTATGAGCTTCTTTCCCACCATCCCTTTGCATACGGAATTTCCCTCTCACCGCGGCCAATCATACAAGTGTGAAAATTGAGCTTTAGTTTTTAACCAGAGGGCATACCAAATCTTTTGCAAAGAATTTCTATCCTCCAGAGAGAGATTACCAAATTAAAGATGCTTGGAATTTGGTATAGCACTAGCATCACATTAACAAGAAACAAATATCAACCTAAACATAAACCATCTCTGCTTATGCAAAACAACTAGAACCTTAACATGCACAACAAACTCACACTACCAACAAGAAGTTTAGTTAATTAATATCTTTAATTAAATACACACAACCCAGTCTAGTTCCCATTTCTATCTTCTTACATTATCCTTTTGTAAGCCCTCAGCATCTTTGCTTAATCAGTAGTCATCGGCTCAGAAACACAACAACGGAACCGCGCCTTGAGCACTGAGGCCCCGATTGTGAGCTGTGCATGCTCAAGCGTGTAGACCACTTCGGTGAAGCACGGGCGCACGTCGGGGTTGGCGTCCCAGCAGCGGGTCATTAGGTCTCGCAGTTCGGGGTGGCAGTCGCCCGGGATGTTTGGGCGGGCTCCCTTGTTAACGACAGCGAACGCGGCTTGGACAGCTGTCATGTTTTGGAACGGAAGATTGCCTGTTATGAGCTCCCAGAGCACGATGCCGAAGCTGTACACGTCGACTTTTTGGTTGTAGGGCCGATGCTGGATCATCTCCCTGAAAAGAAAAGTATATATATATATATATATATATATATATATATATATATATATATATATATTTCTTTTGGTGTGAGCAACAATGTTACACTATGAAAACATATAATAAAGTAGATGAGAAAAGGAGAACATATAATATAATAGAGCAAAAGGTCGTACTAGAACAAAAAAAAAATTCTTTTGCCGAAGGGTACAAGAACAGTTGAGTGTCTAATATTTCATGTATAACGTCAAGATCCACTTTATCCAAAGCTTATGCTGATGGATTGTGGATTAACAATTTAGATCAACTTAATTTAACTCAAAACAGTCCACCTCACTGGGCCTGTGGAAGGACCTCCAATGCGCTTCAATAGACATGATGAATGGGGTGGGGGTGGGGTGGGGGGGGGGGGGTTCTCCAAAGCATTGATGAGGTTTGAAATTTGAACTCATGTCCTCTCAAGACATGGTGCTCTAATTTAAAGTCAAGAACCACTTTCCCCAAGAACTTAAGCTGATTAGTTGAGAATTAACTATGTATATGAATCAAGCAAATTTAGATTTTACAAATGCCAAGCCTCATTCCTGACTATTTCAGGCGGTAACGAATCCATCTTGTTGAAGGAAGTACGACTTTAATAAACAATATTTCAATAAAAGATGATAGTCGCATATAACCTCTGTTTACTTTAACTTATTGATACCAAAGTAGAAGCAACAAAAGATGGGGAAAATAACATCGTTGTTGTCAGTCAAGCAGACGAAGATTACACACAACAAGCAAGACTACAAGGTGAACAAAAAGAGTCCCGCAGAAATTCACGATAAAAAATTAAAAAAAAAAAACTAAAGACCAAAGAGATACAGAGAAATCTGTTTAAGCTTATGGATTTTGATGATATTAGTATATCCATTCTCACTTTGTTTTGATGATAATTTAAACATGAATAGTTGTTTGGTGTCACGTACTTTATCTTGTTTACCTATCGGCACCAAACTTATGTACACTTATTTATTAGCTTGCAAATCATATAACAGAACAGGTGTATATATCGAAAAATATATCACTATCTCATACTTTACATGTGTTATATACTTTGATATTAATATATTATTCTCATTTATTGTTTTGATATTCAAAATATGAATAGTTGTTTACGGTGTCGTATTTCGTATTCTTGCATATTTTATTAGACATCATAAATAACTTATACACACACGTGTTCTTTATATATATATATGTGTGTGTGTGTGTGTGTGTGTGTGTCATGCTTTGCATTTGATTTATGTCTTGATATTAATATGGTATTCATTTTCATAACTTTATGATATCGAAATAATGAATGTTCATATACTTGTGTGTATTATCTTGATTACATTTCATAACGCAGTATATAATGAGCTTGGTCGTTATGATATTGCATTTCAGGATATCTCACGGCACAAGCTTATAATGGATGGAGGAATTCGAGCTTAAACATCATATCTAATGGAGGTTGGAGGATACAGACGAGTGCTTCTCAAAACTGCATATTCAAGCTACACGGATATCTAAGAAGCCAAGTCTAAGATTGAAGTGTCAAGTGTTTAAGTCCAAGTCTAATTTAAAGATCAAAAATCGACTTCATGCCGCTTGAGTGTGGAGTGTGACAAGGATTGAGTTTCGAAAACTCAAGATCGAAGAATCGAAGATTCAAGAATTTTAAAATTGCTATATCAACATAGGAATCATTGTAAGTACTTTTGATTATGGGTAATATCAATTAGAGCTCTTGAACACTCACACTTGCATGCACAAACTTTTTTACATTGCTAAAGTTTTTCGATTTCATTTTTAAAATACAAATGTTCTGAGTATTTATACGTCAGACGTCTGAACCATGTTCTTCAAACGTCTGGCAGCTTTCTGTGTTTTAATAAAAAACCAAATGTCAGTTTTGGTACATGTCCAGACGTCTAATGCATGAGATGCAGACGACCGACGAAAGTTTTGAAAATTGTTGCTTTTAAACACAGATGAAACAAACTTCTGATGAAGATTTTGGAAAAATATTTTTTGTTCTTCAGACGTTTGCCGACTCTCTGTGCTTTTTCTTGCAAATCTGCAAAATGAGTCAGACGTCTGATGCTATGAGCTCAGACGTCTGCAGTGAAAAAGTTTTAAAAATGTTGCCGTTTATAACCGTTGGGATTTTTATTGGTGAACTTCAGACGTCTGCGGGTTTTGGGTTCAGACGTCTGCCGTTGTTTTTGTTGGATATAGTGTCCTCAAGGCAATTATGATAATTAAAAGACCTATACAGCTAGAACAGTCTTATTCGAGATGATGGTATGCTATCTGGTTTGTCTTTATCATTGTGTGTATAAGTTTTACTCGTTATTACGTATTGGTGATACATAATGATAAAGCCGGTAGGATCATTGCTTGACTACCAGGATTATGATGGCGATCATACAAGTGAGGCCGAATGGTCTATAAGCAAATCCTTAATTGTATCTAGTCGCGGGAGTATCGAGACTGGGCATCGATACTCCGGAGTAGGCTAGTGTATACGTTTCGAGAACCCGACGAGGGGCGGTGGCAAGGTCTCACAGGCCATTGGTGTTGAGTCATGTAAGATAGTATATATACAGGTGCTCACCGGAGGTGAGTACACCGGACGGACTCGCCGAAAACTTCTAGATGGTATTATACCTTTCGTCAAATGAAAGTTCTCTTGTGCATGAGTACAGGTTAGTCTTTTGATCTGAGATTTTCATTTGTCTCGTGTGAGTTCCCACTGTACTTAGATTACTACCCTACCACGACTCAAAGGAGTCGTACAAACAGGTTTTAGTTGGGTACAGTCCCAAGCCACATGGAAGCAGTGAACAATCGTCAGGGATTCGTCTCTCTCGGTATTGAGAGTCGATGACGTGCTGTGTTAGGTCAGCTGTCACCATAAAATCCTCGGCCAAGGTGAATGAGATTTACTGATATGATATCAGTAGTTTCTTAGTAGATGATGAGTTTTAGACCGGCACAACTTATCGAGTTAGTAGGAGTCTGATGTTATCCACGCCCTAGACTCGGTATGTGATTATCTCAGACGAAGAGACCGGGTTGTACAGATATTGTCACAGACAAGCTCAGTAGGGGTATAGATGAGTTTTCCCGTCGGCCTTCCTTTCGCTCAATACCTGGGTAGTCATTACGTACAGTTAGTGCCGCTGGCGTGCTTGTGGTTAAACTCATTGCCAGCGTATTGACGAGTTTTTAGAGTACCAAACAGAAGGTTTTCCCGGTACAGAAAAATGATGTAGTGGCCGTATATTGATACGTGCAGGTTTCCGATTAGGTATGTGTGCTAGCCACACAGACTTTAATCGGGCGGATGATAATACTAGTCGGCTTAGCATTAAACCGGATTATTAAATCAAGTTTTGATTTAATAATTTACATATATATATATTTCGATATGTATATTCTAGTAGTATGTTCATTGTATTTTTCTATCTCTTGGGTATTCGTATTTTGATATGAATACGGCATGTATTTGTGGGGACGTATTTTTGTATTTATACAAGAATACCTCTAGAAAGACACCTTATTTCTATGAATTTCTTTTTATAGAAATTATAAAATAAGGTGATGGGGAGAAATGGTGAATGGTATGGCCAAATGAAGAATTCATTGTCATATTATTCAAGCATGGTTGCATTTTAAAATGTGAATTCTTTTGACAAAAGAATTATTGCATGCTTGAATTTATGATGGTTTTGCTTTTCATTTATTCAACCATTCTAGCTTCTCTCTCTTCAAATGGCTCCTTATCTTCATCTTCATCTTCTACCCTCTCATGTGATGAGAATCAAGAAGAGAAAAAGAAAGAAAAAATACTAGAACACTAACACATATCACTA
Organism: Agapanthus africanus; assembly: GCA_030015575.1. Lineage (NCBI taxonomy): Eukaryota > Viridiplantae > Streptophyta > Magnoliopsida > Asparagales > Amaryllidaceae > Agapanthus > Agapanthus africanus. The sequence goes on along the minus strand of CM057342.1, from coordinate 451,539,580 downwards.
AGCATCCTAGATTAGTATCTTAGGATCCTTAATTACTTCATTGATGAAGTTGAAATTTGAATTTGGTTCCTTCGAGTGGATCATTTTCGGCGAAGGAAGACTGGCTTGCAAGCACAATCATGGAGTTGAAGACGAAGGACACAACTACAAAAGTTGTAACCCTAACCGAGTAGTTAAATACTTGTCTTGGTGTTTTTATAGTTTAAGTGTTTAGTATAGCTTCTAGGGTTAAGTTTCTAGTGCCACGAAAATTTTTGTTTTTGGACTTTGCATTGGCCGCGGGTTAGCGGAAAGGACACTAGGAACTTTCAATGGTATCAGAGCCACCCAAACACCCTAAGTTAGATAGATACGACTTCCGAATCTCGCCAGTTTTTGCTCCGCAAAAACTGGCAAAAATCCAGTGAAGAATTTCATGTTTTGTTGTTTTGACTCCCCACTGGCTCTCGGTTTGGACCGAGAAGTCGCAGGGAGGTGTGCAGGGACCCTGGGGACGCCCCGAAAGGACCTAGGGAGGGCCCACCCCTCGAGACCACCCTAAGGTGGCCTTGTGGGGTGAGACTCGAGCCCTGTCCGTATGGGCAGGCTCGGGTCTGCCAACCCCCATGGCCACTTTAGGGTGGCCTAAAGGATGGGTACCCTTTAGGTGCCCTCTGGGTCGACGTTAATTTTGTACTGGAGCCTTCCACGAAGTTTCGGATCAATCTGAGTTCATTTCGGACTTCCAGAGTTAGTTTTAGCATGGAATTTTTTGTCGGTTTTTAGCAAACTTCATTTTCGGTGTATTGGAAAATTGAAGTGTTTGCTATAAGTGCGGTATTCGATTGTCGTAGGTTTTATGTTGGTTGTGTGTATCATAACGTTTGGTAAAATGTCATCTGATTCCTATACGTATCAATTAGACGGGGTTACAAAATTGATACTCGCAAGTTCGCATGTTCTATGATGAATGGTGCTATGTTGTTTATGGTTGTGTTGGATTGTCGCAATGGATAGCCCAATATATGTAGTATTAAATGTTATTCTCTGTGATATAATGTATATTCATATTGTGTGGCGAGCGTCCAACATGTGGAATGCCGTCATCGCGGCTTGTATTATTCTTTGAAGCACGTCCTGGTTGCGAACATAGTCACCATTGTATATTCAGGTTTTCATTACATGCACTAGGATTACCCCGCGGCGGAATGCTCGAGTAGCCGGGTTCTAGAAAGCAACGGGCCTCCATCTCGTGGCGTTAAGACCGAGGTGTCTTACTCTAGAATTGACGGGCTATTCGCCGTACTCGTAGGGGATATAGGATTGACCGGCGGAAGGGTGTCTAAGTCACCGGATTTTGGAAGTGTTGGTGGTCCATTCACTTCGTTGATTGGGTTGCCTCACTTCTGGGATTGGCGGGTGGCTTGCCGCACTCATAAGGGTATAAAGTCTGATACTACGGCCTATCCACACGACCGGAAAATTGCATTTCATATTTGGCTCCATTAAAATGTACTTTTTCTAGATTATCCACATTTCTATACTGTGTTTGGTTCTGCTGTGATACTTCTGTGATATTACTTGATATCATGTACGAGACAAATGTTTATATTATATATATATATAGTAGACGCTATATATCTTTTGCATCCGCGCTAATCCTTTCCCACTCTGTCGTAAGTTCAGTAACCTTACGGTGAAGACCCGGGTCCCTGTAGCGAATGCGGATGGCATATATGTGCGTGCCTATTTTCGTTTCTTTTGGCATGATATGCTTAAATAATGGGACTGCATTATATGATTAATGCAAGTAAAACAAACCTAAATGATGTTGCGGCAACCGATTTTGTTTTTAAAACTGACATTACAGGCGTATCCTTTTGCTTTACATCGCGGTATTCTTTCAGGAATATCCTGTTCCTCATTCGATGAGGCAAGAACCTAGATCTCTTCACAGGGAGTGACTTCTTGGGCAAAAATTTACGTCACTGTAATAATTTCACTATAGTCGATTCTTTTGCTTTGTATAGAGGCATTCGGTTAGGAATATCCAGCACCTCATTCGATGAGGAAAAAACCTAGATCCCTTTACAGGAAGTGACCTCTTTGGTAAAATTTTACGCTACTATATTTGTAAACCCACTCGGTTCCTTCAACGATATCAAGTTCATTAGGTTAAAGGTTTTTCGCCAAAAACCAACCATAGCCCTCCGTCATTTCCTATGAGTAGTGGTTAGTATTCGTGCGACGTTTATTGATCTTGTCGAGACGTAGTGTAAGCTGGCTAATTGGTGCTTGTTTGTAGCATTAGATGTGATTGGTTAGAACAGTCGTTTGACCTTGTTGACCTTGTCAAGGATCTGCACGGGTGGGTCTAATGCAATCAAGATAATGACGGGTTGAACTTGACTAGGACCTTTTGACTTGTTGACCTTATCAAGATCACTTGGGTCCTAGGGGTAAAAACTAAATCGGGGGTTTCAAATATATGGGAAACTTACCAAGTTTGCGCATAACTTCTGCAGCGTGGTAATTTTGATCGGCTTCCGTCAAAATTATCACACAATGATAGTTGGCTCCTAACTCCCACTGACGAGTAGATATTACTCCTCGGAAGATTTTCACTTCACAATTAGCTAACATATTAGATGTCTAGAAAATGTTAACGAGCTTACGCCTATATGGAAACGGGGTTATTTAATTGAGTCCGTACGAAAGCACAGGGGACCTCCCTCAGAGTACCAACACTGACCTAGCTGAACGGTTAGTGAACTTGTAAGGTGTATATGAACCCAACTAGTTCTCCTTTTAGGATTTGAAAGAGAATTCAAGGATACAGTGAAAGGCATCCTGATTAGATAAAGTGATTAACCAATCTAATCTTGATAGAGTGCACGCTGAGTGTTTCTTTTCTTCCTGATTTGCGACCATGTCTAACCTTAAACTAAAACTCATTAACCAAGTTGACCAAACCATTTTACATCGAGCTTTGGATTGTCCTGATTCACGACAAAGACGCATATATCCTTGCTACTCCTACATTCCCTTTGCTTTTCTCCAAAACACTCTGTATCACTGCGGAGATCCATATTGCTCGAAAATGCCATTGTATAGATACATACGAACTCGAAAAAATTACCTCGTTCAAGAATGACCACGAGTCCTGGAGAATTGAATTGTAGAATTCGATTGTCTTCCTTTCTTCACCTTCTCTCTAGTTGAGATCTCCTTATATTAGGAGAGTACACCTGTTACGCTTATTGGATAGTCTTCTTTCGAACCTTAAACAGGTGCCAAAAAGTAGGGAAGGAAGAAAACGAACGAGTCTAAGTATGGTGTACAGAAGGTAAGATGTAGAGACATATAAAAGAATTGAAGTGGGGGCAAAGGAAATTGCGACTACTGTCATGAATCTGGTTAATGGAAGAGGCATTATTAGGAATACCCGGCCACCCCCTTGAAACATTTTCATGTTTCGGTTTTTTGTGTAGTTATTGAAAACTGTTTTCCTAATTAATTCTGACTCCAGGGTATGTATGTACCGGATTTGAATCTCACATCTGTATGGAGTTACAAATGCCGAGTAAGAGTAGAATATTGAGAAATGGACGATTTAATCCACAATATCGGAATTCGTAGCAATTGGTGATATTGGATTAAATCACCTGCTTTTGCTTTACAGCAAATATTTGGTTTTGAATAACCGTTATGCACCAATTTTGAAATTGAGTATCTGCATTTTCATTTTATAAAGTGAGATATAAATTTTGGAAAATTGTGTTCATTTACGTTTATCAGTTGAGAATAAGGTAAGGTGCATTGAACAACGGTATAGACATTCTTAACCAAAATACAGTTTTCAACTTACAACACACGGAATTTGAGTTAGTATACTCTAGAAACTTATACATGGAAATGCATGTTGTCCAGTGTCCTTCAGGACAAGGAATTGGTAATTTTACTTCATTCAATTTACTTACAAGTAGTCTGATTTTAGACACGCATTCGTTGAAATACATGGTCCAAAGATTTTAAGAAGTTATAGGTAAAAGGATAAAGTAGAGAACCATACGATTGAAGTATCAGGATTCTTCGAGTTAATCGAAAATATAGATACTTATACTAAGTATTTCATCATAGTAATATTGAGAACATGATTCTCTCACAAGTCACTCATCCGTGGGTACGCTCCTTGATGAGTAATACTGCATGGCTTTTTTCCATATGGGATATGTACTGGAAACTGTTGCATAACAATTGAATATGGTTCCATCTAAATTAGTTCCTTTGATTCTATGTGGATATAGAATGGTTACATATCTTGAGAATGTTAAAATATGGAATTATCCGATTTCTGTTTAAAAGTTGAATCCGGACAAACTCTATGCACGTTTCTGTAATGGCAGTGTGTAGGTTATTCTAGGCTTTTAGCAAGGGTTTAACTTCTAATATTTCAAAATCAAAAGTTGTTTTGTTCTTGACTCGCCATTTTTTTTTATAAAAAGTGTCTTTTTGCAAAAGAAACAAGTGGGGGTATGGTAGAACTGGAAGTGATTCCAGAACCACAAACGGTTACTGAAAATTTAGTATAACCTGGAAATTCAATTGGATTCGATAATCCATTAGCCACTCCGCAAATTTAGTGGGTAATCTCAGTCATCCGAGAGGTACTTCGGTTTCCTCAAAAGACGGTGACAGGGAGGTTTTGCTAACCCAAGCTTATCACTACTGTTATCCTTGACTATGAGATCAGGCATGTGGATGGCTATAACGTCATTCTAAATTGAATTTAGAAGTACGCGTGTAATGACTCCGTGAGAGGATTGTTGTAGCCAGTGGGAGCAGTGGAAGCATGGTGGGCAAGTTGCTCATGTCTATTTATAGACTAAAACAAGAAGAGCGGAATGAGTCATCTAGTTTGATGTAAAAGTCATAGAGTTTGACTTGATCAGAACAACGGATGGACCTGATAAGAAGACGGTAGGGTATGGACAATATATAAAGGATTCTGTTACCTAGATCTATATCGTTAGATCTAGATTTAGGAAGTGTCCCAATTAGATATTTAGACACCATTCTAAAGGATTTTGGAATGGAGGACTCCTGGCGTGGTTGTGTACCCGCAGGTAATGGAGTCACCCTCTCTAAAGTGATGTCTTCTAGACTGATGAGCAGAGAGACCTGCATGAATGACATATCACTTGCTTAGGCAATTGAGTCAATCATGCGACGTCATGTACCAAACCAGATGTTGCTTTTTGCACTTGCTGTAATAAGCGGATATTAATCCAATCCTGGAGAAATAAAGGAAAGCGGTAAAGAACATAAAAGAATATTCTTGGTGTATGATAATAGCAGCCTCCTGCATGAGATGGTTACCGGTTTAAGCTTCCAAGGTGACCTGGATGACAGAGTAGCTGTCAGAATTATAAGTTTACCCTATTTTGAGGGGCAGTTTGTTGGAATGGATTCCAAGCAGAATACTGAGGTAGACATGACGCGAAATGACTCAACGGAGGATACAGCCAAAAAAGTTTGTTGGATAAATTTGTCCATTTATGAACTTTGTCCCATCAAGTTTCCAGACAAATTCTTAAGGCGGGGTATCACTCAGTTCGGAGATTATTGGTCTCCGCGAAGTTAAGATATAGAGAGATAAAGTTAGAAGCATTGCAGCGGATGTTAGATATAGTGCCCTCAAGGCAATTATTATGATTGCAAGTAAGCGATTATGATAATTAAGGGAGGACCTATACAAGTAGAACAGTCTTACTCGAAATGAAAGTATGTTATCTGCTTTGTCTTCATCATCGATGAAGCTCATAAGATTCTTGCTTGACTACCAGTATTATGATGGCAATCATATACGTGGGAGCTGGGTTGTCCATAAGCACATCCTTAAATGTTCCTAGTCGTGGGAGTATCGAGACTGGGCATTGATATTCTGGAATAGACTAGTGTATACATTTCTAAACCCCGACGTGGGACGGTGGCAGGTCTCACAAGCCATGGTGTTGTGTCACCTAAGATAGTATGGAGGTGCTCACTGGAGGTGAGTACACCGGACGAACTCGCCGAGAACTTCTAGATAGTATTATATCTATCGTCAGACGAAAGTTCTTAGATGGCATGAGTACAGGTTAGTCCTTTGACCTGAGATCGCCATTCGTCTCATGTGAGTTCCCACTGTATTTTGATTACTACCTAACCACGGCTCAAAGGAGTCGTGCAAAAAGATTTTAATTGGGTACAGTCCCGAGCCACATAGAGGCAGTGGTCGATTCTCAGTGATTCGTCTCTCCTGATATTAGGAGTCGATGTCGCGCTGTGTTCGGTTAGCCATCACCCTAAATTTGTGGCCATGGTGGATGAGATTTACTAATAGTTGGTTGGTAGTATCTCTATTGGTGATGAGCTGGACTCCGACACGACTTATCGGGTTATTAGGGGTCTGACGTTATCCACCCTCTAGACCCGATATAAGATACTCTTAGACGAAGAGACTGAATTGTACGGAGATTGTCATATTCAGGCTCAGTAGGATAAGTGCGTACTTGATTGTCGACCCCCCTTTCGATAAATACCTGGTAGTCGTTACGTACAGCTAATGTCGCTGACGTGCTTTTGGTTAAACCCACTGCCAGCATATTGTCGAGTCTTTACAGTCCAACACAAAGGGTTTTCTCGGTTCAGGCGACAGATGTGGGAGCCGTACATTGGTACGTGTAGGGGTCCGATTAAATACGTGTACGAGATACACGGATTTTAATCGGATGGTTGATAATACTAGCCGGCTTAGGATTAAACCGGATTATTAAATCAGGTTTTGATTTAATAATTTATATATATATATATATTAGTATTATTGTTCACTATCCATTTTCTCTTTTTGGTGTTGTCCGTATTTTAATACGGATATGCGTATATGTAGCGATACATTTACTGGGTGAAGTATTCCGTATTTATACTGGAATGCTTCTAGAAGAACACATCATATTTGATTTTCTTTTTAGAAAATTAAATGGAAATGAGGTAGAGGGTGAGGTGGCATGAAGCATGGTTGTAAACATATAAATAAGTATGGCTTTGGTTTTTAAAATGATAAAATCATTTGGGTGCACTGTTGATTCATGGTAGTAAAAAGTAATAGCCATTCTTTCTACACCTGAGATTTTTTCCCACATGCTAGGGTTGCTTCATGGTTGAAAGAGATTTTTTGCCACATGTTACGGAGGTAATAGCCATATTTCCTCACCTCCCTCTCCTTCTTCTTCTTGCTCTCTTGAATATGGATATTGAAAGAAAAAGTTAATGAAAAATTCCTACATCACCTATAATCCATCCTTAGCAAGTTTGGAGCGTCGGTCGGAGTCTTTATCGGTTTCCCTCGGGCGGATCTTCTTCGGCAAGGGTGATCCCCTTTCTAGCACGTTTCCGGGCGTGTACGAGTTTGGAGGGGTCTTCCACAATTAGGTGGACACGCGTTGAAGGTTGTTTTTCCTATACCCTTGGTTGTTTGGTTTGCTAGTTTAGATGTTTGATGTGAATCCTAGGGTATGTGTGTTTTGTGCTTGCATAAAACTATTGTTTTCGCTTCTGCCTTGGCCGCGGCTTCCGCGGCGTGAGCACTACACACCAATAAGCTATCAGAGCCTCCCAAACACCTTAAACTAGTAGTAGACGATACTTTAGATTCAAAAACCGAAAAACTCCGATTTTCAAAACCCATTCTCTGTTCGAAAATTTTTGGGTCTCTGAAAAAAATTTAAACAAGTGCAGAGCTTTACTCTTGATATGATTATGACACACGATGAAAACAAAGCGATTCCACCATGATAAAACCGCCCATATCCTCCAAAAGCCCGCTTATGGCGGTTTACTAATCATGTTAGGTACTCGTTTTTATCCAGTGTCTTAGATTTTGGAAATTGCTATTTTTGGTTTTGTTTGATTTGCCCTAGATTTCACTTAGTGTTATCTTTGCTTTGGGACAACTTATATATATATGGTTCAGTCGGATCGTCGTGTTGGATAGCCTCTAGTGCAATGTTACTTGTACAGTTTTGATTCAATTTGTATATTCATTATTGCGGGACGAGCGTCCGACATGTGGACTGCCGTTTCTGCCGGTTTTGTATATTCTTTTATCGGGGCTTAACCAGGTTGCGGTCGGTGTCACCCTCGTATATATTTCATTTCTGTACTAGGATTAACCCAGGAGAAGTGCTCGAGTAACCGGTTTCTAGAATGCAGCATGTGACCATCTCATAGAGTTGAAACCGGGCCACCTCCCTTTAAAATTGGCAGGTTGCTCGCCGCACTTGTAGGGGTTATAGGATCAAGCCGTGGAGGGGTGCATAAGTCACCAGATTCTAGAAAGCGACGGGTGACCGACTCACTTCGTTGAGGACGTGTTACCCAGTTTCTAGAATTGGCAGGTGGCTTACCGCACTCATAGGGGTCTAAGATCGACTTTGTACGGGATATCCACACGACCGGGGAACGCCGCGTCTCATTTACAGCTCAAATGAAACGCGGGGCTCCTACTTTATCCGCTATTCCATATTGTTGTTCGCATGCATGTGATGATTTTTATCTGCCTATGATGACTATTATTTGCCTACAATGTAGATATATATTATATATTTAGTAGATGCTTCTATATGTTTTGCATCCGCGCTTGTCCTGCCCCCGCTCTGACGTTAGTTAAGTAAGCTAACGGTGCATGACGAGGCCACGTGGTGAATGCGGATGACATATAGAAGCATACTATTTTGGTTATTTCTTTTGTGGCTTGGAAACTTAAAATGATGGGAACGCATTACCTGAATAATGGAAGGAAAATAAATCTAAATGATGTCGGAACCAATTATAAAACTACTCGGGTTTTTTTCAAAACTTATAGTCGTGTTCTTTTGCTTTGCATAGAGGTATTCGGTTAAGAATATCCTGAACATCATTCTATGAGGGAAGAGCCTTGATCCCTTCATGGGGAGTTCGCTCTTAAGCAAAAATTTATGCTACTAGTTTTAAAAGCAGAGCGTAAACCACTCCTTTTCAAGACCACTCGAGTTCCTTCAACAATATCAAGTTTATTACGTTAACGGTTTTTTGCCAAAAACCAGCCGTAGCCCTCCGTCATTTCAGATAGGTAGCGCCTAGTATTCATGTTATGTTTGTTGGCCTTCGTCTAAGCATAGTGTCTGGTAGCTACGTGTTACTTTTCTGCAGCATAGAGATGCATTAATCTAGAACTGCCGTACAGCCTTGTTGGCCTCCGTCAAAGGCGAGTACGGGTGGGTTTAGATTAATCAGGACAATGACGGGTAGAATTTGACTTGCGACTTATGATTTGTTGGCATCCGTCAACGTCATAAGACGCTTGGGGTAAAAACAATATCGGGAGTTTCAAATATACGAGAAACTTGCCAAGTTTGCACACCTTCTGCAGTGTGGTAATTTTGGTCGGCTTCCGTCAAAGTTATCACACAATGATAATTGGGTCCCGATTCCTACTGATGAGTTGGTATTACTCTTCGGGAGATTTTCACTTCACAACTAGCTAACCTATTAGGTGTCTAGAAAGTGTTGACGAGTTTATGACTCTGCGGAAACGGGTTTATTTAATTGGGTCCGTGCGGAAGCACGGGAGACCTCCCTCGGAATACCAACAATGGCCTGGCTGAACGGTTAGCGAACTTGTAAAGTGTATATGATCCCGATTAGTTCTCCTTTTAAGGTTTGAAGGAGAATTCAAGAAAACAGTGGGAGCCATCCTGAATAGATAAAAGTGATAACCAATCTAATTTTGATAGAGTACACACTGAGTGTTTCTTTTCTCTCTCTGATACAACAACCCATAACTTACCTTAAACTAAAACTCTTTTAACCAAGTTGACCGAACTTTTTTATAGACATTGGCTTTGGGTTGTTTTGATTCATGACAAAGTCGCATATATCCCTGCTGCTCCTACTTTCCCCTTTGTATTTCTTCAGAACACTTCGTATCACTACGATGATCCATATTGCTTGGAACGGCCATCGTATAGTTACATACGAACTCGAAGTTACTTCAGTCGAGAATGGCCACAGGTTCCGGAGATATTGAATAGGATTATTCGGTTGTCTCTTCCCTTTACCTTCTCTCAGATTACGAGAGCTCCTTGTATTAGAAGAGAACACCTATTACGCTTATTGGATGGTTTTCTTCCAAACTTTAGGCATGCGCCTAAGGTAGGGAAAGAAGAAAACCAGTTAGCGCAAGTGCAATGTACAGAAGGTAAGATATAGAGACATAAAGAGATTGAAATGAGGGCAAAGAAAATTATGACTACTGTCAGGAGTCTGGGTAATGAAAAAGGCATTACTAGGAATATATGGCCACCCCTTTGAAACATTTATGTTTCAGATTTTCTGTGCATTTGTTACCGAGAACTGTTTTCCCAATCAATTCTCATTACAGGGTATGTATTTACCGGATTTGGATCTCTCATCTGTACGGCATTACGGATATTGAGGAGTAGAATATTGGAAAATGGGCGATTTGATTCTCAATATCGGAATTCGTTGCAATTTGTGATATTGGATTAAATCGCATGGGTTTGCCTAACGGCAGATATTTGGTTTCAAATAACCATTATGCACCAAATTTTAAAATGAAATATCTAAATTTTTATTTTATAAAGTGAGATATACATTTTGAAAATTGTATTACAAACATTTACCTTTATCAGTTGAGGATAAGGTAAGGTGTATTGAATAACAGTCTAAGACATTCTCGACCAAAATACAGTTTTCAATTTACAAAACACAGAATTTGAGTTAGTATACTTTTGGGACTTATACATGAAAATGTATGTTGTTCAGTGTCCATCGAGACAAGGGGTTGGTATTCTTACCTCATTCAGGTTTACCAATGAGTCCTCTGGTTTTAGACACGCATTCGTTGTAATGCAAGGTCCAAAAATTTTGAGAAGTTTATAAGTATAAAAATAAAGTAGAGAATCATACGTTGAAAGTATCAGGATTCTTCGAGGTGATCGAAGATATAGATACTGTAGGGTGTTTTTCATCACCCCATTGAGATGGGAATACGCGCGCGCTTGTCAGGCATACTACAGATTCCCCCTGCCTAGAATAGGCTGGGGTTTATTGATTGTGGGGATCCGAATCTCCGGCAGCCGCGGACTAAGCTGCCGTTAATTACCCCTCGCCTTTGAAGCGAGGGAACATCTGATTGATGGGTCAAACTAACCATGCGAACTCAATGTGCAGTGTTGGTGTGTTATTTAGGAGGGGCTTTGGATATATCGGAAGCCCCGCAGAGTTTTTACGGGGGTCCCGCTACCCGGATATCGGGTTGGGGGTCAAAGGGACTAGCAGCCCCCTTGTAGGGTGCGGGACAGCGCCCCGTTAGAAAAAATTTCCCAACGAGGGACGTGTTTTGGTGTGGAGTGCATGAAAAATGAAGGGTAAGGGACGTCTTAAAGACGCGTGTGTGGCACGTGGGCGCATGGTGCCCGCGGGTCATGTGCCTGACACGTGAGCGCTTAGCGCCCGCGGTTCACGTGCGCAGCATGTGGGCGCTGGGCGCCCGCGGGTCACGTACGCAGCACGGGACTGTGAGGCGTCCGCGGGTCACTAGGCGCTGAGCAGGTCGCGTGGGGCGCACGTGGGTGCTCTAGTGCCCGCGGGTCACGTGCGTTGCACGTGACCGTGGGCCACGGGTCGCGTGAGGCGCACGTGGGCGCCTTAGTGCCCGCGAGTCACGTGCACGCACGTAGACGCTTTAGTGCCCGAGGTCACGTGCGCTGCACGGGACCATTGGGCGCTTTAGCGCCCGCGGGTCACGTGCGTGGCACGCGACCGTGAGAAACACTAGCGGGAAGGGGCTTAGCCCCTAGGTTGGGGAGTTGAACTCCTAAGGGGTTTTGGAGTTGAACTCCTAACAGAAATTTAATTTATGGAGTTAAACTCCTAGGAATATTTGGCTCTTCTTTTGAGCCTTGGATCCTCCCAACATGGGATTTTTGGATATGGGTCTCCTTCTTACTCTCGGTTGGCCGGATCTTGGGGGAAAAGGGGAGTGAGATTCAAAATCTCCCCTTTCAGAGATTTGATGGGAGATCCGAGCTCCCCTTCGTGGGTTTTGTGATGAGAAACTATTTCTTTTTGAGAAAGGAAGAGTTAAAACTCTTAATTTAATTCAAAAAGAGGAAGAGAGTTTTAGACCCTTGAGAAAGGGGAAGGAGGCACACAAACCCTAGGATTTGAGGAAATGAATTATATCCTTTATTTCATTATCATGTTGCCTTTGGGCTTTACAAAATGGCATTTTGTCCATCCCATGTCTCATGTGCTCATTTCTTTTGCACATGAGTCATGGGCTTTACAAAAATTTGGCTTTATGCCCATAAAGATTACATCAAAATATTATTTATTACATGATTTATTTTTGGCATGGGGAGGCCGGCCGCTTCATGTTCGGGCTCAACTCGGGCATGAGCCCACTTGACCTGGGCTTGGGCCCACTTAGCTTGGGGTTGACTTTGACTTTGACTTGGTCAACCGGGGTGTAATTTTTTACCCCAACAGATACTTATGCTAAATATTCCATCGTAGTAATATTGAGAACTTGATTCTATCACAGGTTGCTCATCTGTGAGTGCGCTCCTTGATAAGTAATGTTGTATTGGCCTTTTTCCATTATGTGATATACACTGGAAACAGCTGCATGACATTTGAATCTGGTTCCATCTAAATTAGTGCCTTGATTCTATTTGGACATAGAATGGTTACATATCTTGACGTTGTTAAGATATGGAGTTATCCGGTTTTTGCTTAAAAGCAGAATCCGGACAAACTCAAGGCACGCTTCGGTAATGGCGGTTTGTGGATTATCCCATGCATTCGCTAGGATTTTATTTCTACTATTTTCAAGATCAATAATTACATTGTTCTTGACTCGCCATTTTTTTTTAAAATGGAATCTTTTTGCAAAAGGAACTAGTGGGAGTACGGTAGAATTGGAAGTGATTCCAGAATCACAGACGGTTACCGAAAATTTAGTAGAACCTAAGAATTCAATTGGACTTGACAAACCATTAGTCACTCCGCGGATTAAGTAGGTGACCTCAGCCACCCGAGAGGTATTTCGATTTTCTCGTAGTCGGTGACAGGGAGGTCAGTATCATGGTGATGATGGCCCTATTAGTTATCAGCAGGTTATAGAAAATGGTAATTTTCAGATGACCGGATGCTTCATATCCAAGATAGACTCCACGCAATTCAGCAAATTATAGATTTTGGACTTTGTTGGGTGCTCTTGAAGAGGTAAAACCCATTAGGAACAAGTAGATCTTTCGAAATCTGTGCAGATGGAAAGGTACTAACCTAATAAGACTAGATTTGTTGTAAAGAGTTTTTATCAAATACCCGTTGTGGATTGTGATGTGACTTTTACTTCAGTGTCTACGCTGAAATCCATATGTATATGACTTGGTGTTCTTGGCTATGATATCTGGCAGATGGATGACTATAACGTCATTCCAAATAGGAATTTAGAAGTGTACGTGTATATGACTCTGCCAAGGGGTTATCGTAGTCAGTGGGAGTAGCGGAAGGTGAGCAAGTTGCTTATATCTATTCATAGACTAAAACATGGATAGTGGAGACAGATCGTCTTTTTTGATGTGAAAGTCAAGGTCATTGACTTCATCAAAACAATAGATGAACCTAGTAAAAAGGATGCAGAGAGTACTGTCCTGGGATTTGGATGACGTACTTCAAATGGGAAGTGATGTTCATATACTACAATCGGTCAAACTTTGGTTGTTACATAGTATATTCTCCATGTTGGATATGGATAATATATCATGAATTCTGATGACTAGATCTATGGTTTTAGATCTAAATTTGGGAAGTGCCGCAATCCGGGTAGCTAAGCAGCATTCTAAAAGTATTTTAGAATAGACTCCTGGCGTGGTGGTGTACCTGCAGGTGATGCAGTCACCCTCTCTAAAGAGATGTCTTCTAGACAGAGGAGAAGGACTGGTATAAATGACATCATTTGCTTAGGCAATTGAGTCAATTATGCAATGTCTTGTACAAAACCAGATAGATAATGTATCAGGGATTCTGGTTTTAGATCTAGATTTGAGAAGTTTCCCAATCGGGTGCTTGGACAGCATTCTAAAAGTATTTTAGAATGGACAACTCCTGGCATGGTGGTGTACCCGCAGGTCATGGAGTCACCATCTCTAAAAAGATGTAACATTTTGAAAATTTTAGAAAATAAATAAATTTAATTAATTAAATAATAAAATGTTAATTTAAAAAGTTATTAAAACAAAATATGACATTTTCATAAGTAGTGTGTGAAACTAATTAAAATTAAATTTTAGTTTGTAACATTAGTAAATTACAAGGGTTTTAGCGTGAGATTTAGCTTCATTTGAATAAAAATGGTGTTTATATAATAACATATGTAATGAGGGATTTTATGTAAAGTTTAGGTAATTGTGAAAACTTGGAAATGTTGAGGGCGTATGTGTAAAAGGGTTGAATAATGTTTAAGTTCAGAAATTTCCTCAAGACGCCACAACTTAGAAGTGACCATGCATAAACACCTCCTTCTTGCATGCACACCTCATGCACCCCACCTCACCCTTACATGAAAACACCACAACTTCTTTGGTGACACCTCCTCCTACAACCCTCACTCATTTTCCTTTATCCTATATCAATTGTTCAGTTCACCTAAACAATTTAAAACCAGAAATTTACAAAGGAAAGAAAAGGAAACCATTTAGAACTCACAAAAGAAAATAGGAAAAAAAGAGAAGAGAAGAACTATGTGCTAAGGATTTTCGCCATCAAGCTAGGAGCTAAGGACTTGGGCATCTTGGAGGAAGCCTTTCAACAATCTTCTGTAGGTATAATCTTTAAACACTGTAGGATTTTAGTTCTGTAAACGTTGAATTGTAGAAATCGGATATCGGAAATTTGGGATTTTAAGGAAATATAGGCTCTGTGAAAATCTGCTATAACTTAGATAATAACTAACTTAACCAAACAGTCCTTAATATTACATATTAGACCTAGAATAAACCCTAGGAGTATGAACCTTGTTCCTCGGGTTTTGGCCGGCGAAGCATAGGGAAAATCCGGTGTCGCCGGACTTTTGAGGGATTTGGGTATGGTGGTTTTTATGGTAGCTCTGTGTTTGTGTGTTAGGAGTTTTGGTATTGTTTATTTAAGTTAATTTAACAGTGTATAAAATCTGGGAGTTAATATCTGAAATGGGGTTAAAACGTTTAAAACACGACACGGACGATTCGTAAAGCGATTCTGTTTTCTGTTACGAACAGCGATCGGATTAAATTCAGTTAGTATAAGTGTTAGATAGTTTAGAATGGTCGTACGTAGTATAGTTAGTACATAGCACTTATAATTTCATGTTTTCGCCGTATCGGAGTTAGCCGTTTCTTATACAAGTTAATTTCAATATTAGATTCGAATACGGAAATTTTGGAGGCCGCAAGGAAAGGAAAGGGATTGGTGATTTCTGAGTAGAATACGACATATACCGATGAGTAGACTAAACATCTACCGGGGGATTTTGTGTGGATGGCGTGATACGCCCATAGTTTTAAGCTTACATTTTAGATTGTTCTTTTACATATGATGTTCATGCATATATATATACATCGTCATGTTAGTAATTGTTAGAACACTGCAAAAGTTATCGACGGGTCATGCTGCACGTGCACATATCTACATATTACACTACAGCTCGTCGATATTAAAATGTCACATACGCACTTGGTACTTTTATGTTAAATATTGTTCATATCATACCTTAAGCATCCTTAATGATAAATTCTTTACGTAGTTGTTAGCTTGTTTCATATTCAAATATAGTAATATTGATATAAACTGCAATAGATTATTTCAGATTTATGATTTTGAGTTTTATACACTATTAAAAAAATTCAATGGTATTTTTCATGCCGGTGTGAGATGTCCACCATGAGATGTTTTTATGATTTGGATTTATTCCGAACCGAGTGGGGGGGCGATACGGTTGCGGATTTATACGTTATCCAGACTGAGTGGGGGTATACAGTTGGATACATGGTGGACCTGGTCAGACCGAGGGACAGGATAGCCTCATTTTAGGCGGGGAGCCTAACGAGGATACTCGATACCGGAGACACTTATGAACACGGCGGATATCTAGGTGATACCGACCGGTGTTATTGGATGACAGGATCGTTCGGGGAACGATGCCTGATTGGAAATGGAAGATTTGTGTCGATGTTGGATACGGAGAAAAAAATGGAACTTATTTGGAAATAATTGATGAGATTTCAGTTTTGACTTATATACTTAGTAGTACATGTTCATGTTACAATCCATTATCATGCATTATATTCATCCTTGTTGATATTAGCTTTAGTTCGTCATACTTACATTATCAGCCGATATATGTTAGTTTTATTCATTGAGTTGGCAACTCATCCCCGTTGTGCCATAGTTCCTTGCAGAAGTCGTGTGGACGCATAGCAGCAATGCAGATCCATTCGTCAGCTTTTACCGCTCTTTTTGCTAGGTGGGTTACATATGCAGTAACCTCCTATTTTGGATATGTATATTTTGGATCTAGTATCACTCCAACAGACCATATATCTTGACTTAGAACAAAACATGTTGTATATTATTTAGACTGAATGATATCGCTAGTTATGTTAACTTATGTTTTTATTAAATCTTGCTTTAAATTCGTCACTTTGAGTGTTGTACTATTTTTGCGTATTGATTTCCGCTGTTTGGCATTGTTTGCTCCCAACTAGGGATGCAATTTAATTACACAATTTAAAGTGGATTTCTATTAATAATTAAAAAGAGAGGTATTGTCGAAAGTTTAACATCAGTTGTTACATTTCCATTATTTAAAAACCTTTCGACATTGTACTTCATTCTTTTACTTAAAACTAAATTTTCCTAAATTTCCGCAAAAAGGGTTTTGATCTTAGTTTTTGGCTTACTCAGATTGGCTAGATATCTTTAGATATTATACAATCAAAGTGCCGGTCACATCCAAACTTTGGGTCGTGACAAAGTTGGTATCAGAGCTTAGGATTAACCTTACGGAACTGAGTAGAGATTTGGAGTAAGTAGAATTAAGTTTCGTTACGTAGGATGACCTTTGGGTTGATGGAGTAGGTGATTAAGAATGAGTAAAGTATCGTACATATGTTCCGCGGCATATTTACGCTATGATACTCAGCCTAAGTGACCTTAGGACATATTTATCCATACTTCCTTTCTTGATTTCATGTATCCTGTGATTCAATTGTAATGTCCAGATCAATCCTGTTTCTTACTCTAGCCACTAAGTCATCAATGACTAGGAGGACTCAGAGGCCGCTGTTAGAGATAAGATTGGAGCGGGCTCGTCTGAGACAAGGACAGACCAAGGCAGTGCGCCTAACATTCATGAACAGATTGATCCACCCTCTATTGATTGTATAGCTAAGATGGAGACGAATGTTCAGAAGATGCGCCAATTGATCGGTTCCTTGATAGAGATTAGTCGAGCACGGAGATCGGCCATTACTCCACGTACGGTTGTTCAAAGACCAAGGCGAATTCGTACTAATACATCAGCTCCTAGACATGTTCGTAGAGGCCGTGGTGGATTCTTTATCGGCCAGTTATGTTACTTATACCCATATGATCAACAGCCCTCGCAAAGATGTTTCGGGTGTGGATGTCCGTGTCACTTTATTCGGAATTGTTCCGTGATACGACAGGGTGAGACATCAGTCTCACATGTGACTTCACTATCTTCACCACCTCTTCCGAGCACATTACCTCCTACACCTGTTGTTGTTCCACGCCAGATCAACGCGCATAGAGGTCGTGGTCGTGACAGTCGTAATTCGAGAGGACGAGGAGGTCGAGGCAGATTTATTCCAGGCCGCAGTTTTGGTCGAGATAGGACCCAGGGCCAGATGTTCAGTTCGTACCCTGGTGAGCAGAGGCCCCATCTACCTGTTTTAGTTGTGGACGTTCAGGGCATTTCGCTAGGAATTGTAGACTCTACGGAAGGACGTCAGGATGCTGGTAGGGGCCAGATTCGGGTCTTTACTTTGACTCCACAGGATGCTCAGGCATCCAATGCAGTCGTGACAGGTACTCTTTCCGTATGTTCCTTAAATGCACATATTTTATTTAATCCCGGTTCTACGCATTCTTATGTATCTGCACACTTTGCACTTTCTCTGGGGAGATAGTCGTCGTTGTTAGAGTTACCGCTAGTTGTGATTACTCCGGTAGAAGATTCTTTTGTAGCTCGACACGTATTCAGGTCTTGTTCAGTACGTATTGGGGATAGGGATTTATTAGTTGATTTGATTCTCCTGGATATGCTAGATTTTGATATATTTCTTAGTATGGATTGGTTGGCCGTTTGTCATGCTTATGTAGATTGTCGGGGGAAAGCGGTCAGATTCTGTTTTCCGGACGAACCGATTTTTGTTGTGCAGGGAGACTGTAGTGTAACTCCTGCCAACATGATTTCTGCTCTTTGTGCGGGACGGCTCTTGAAGAAAGGTTGTCGAGGGTTCTTAGCATTTGTTCAGGACGTAGGAGCCGCTGAAGTCTCGTTGGACCAGGTTCCGATAGTGCAAGAATTTCCGGACGTGTTTCCTGCTGAATTACCAGGATTACCGCCTGATCACGATATCGAATTTTGCATTGATTTAATTCCGGGTGCGGGGCCTATTTCTATACCACCTTATCGGATGGCCCCGACGGAGTTGAAGGAACTTAAAGGTCAGTTGCAGGAGCTGTTGAATAGAGGACTTGTTCGTCCGAGTGTGTCGCCATGGGGAGCTCATGTCTTGTTTGTTAAAAAGAAAGATGGTAGCATGAGACTGTGCATTGACTACAGGCAGTTGAATCGAGTTACTGTGCGAAATAGGTATCCACTACCTCGCATCGATGACTTATTCGATCAGCTGCAGGAAGCTGGCTATTTCTCAAAAATTGATTTGCGGTCAGGGTATCATCAGTTGAGAGTTCGGAAGGATGACATTCCGAAGACTGCTTTTCGTATCCGATATGGGCATTATGAGTTTCTGATGATGTCGTTCGGGCTCACCAATGCCCCAGCAGCTTTCATGGATATGATGAACCGTATTTTTAGGCCATTCCTTGATCAGTTTATTATCGTATTCATTGATGATATTCTTGTTTATTCTCGGAGCCGGGAGGAGCACGAGCAGCATTTGCGTATCACATTGCAGACATTGGAAGAACATCAGTTGTTCGCTAAATTCTCCAAGTGTGCTTTCTGGCTGGATAGTATGGATTTCTTGGGTCACGTGATCACGAAAGATGGTATACGTGTGGACCCAAAGAAGATCGAAGCAGTACAGCACTGGCCCAGACCAGTATCAGTAACAGAGGTTCGCAGTTTCTTGGGTCTGACCGGTTACTATCGACATTTTGTGCACGATTTTTCTCGAATCGCTGCACCGCTGACCGGATTGACCAGAAAGGAGGTTCCATTCCTTTGGACAGAGGCATGTGAGCAGAGTTTCCAGCAGTTGAAGACTCGCTTGACGACTGCACCAATATTATCTTTACCTTCTGGGTCAGGTGGTTTCGTTGTTTATTGTGACGCCTCTCGAGTGGGTTTAGGCTGTGTGTTGATGCAGCACAGCAGGGTTGTCGCTTATGCTTCTCGACAGCTGAAGAGACACGAGCAGAACTACCCCACGCATGATTTAGAGATGGCTGCTGTGGTATTCGCACTGAAGATTTGGAGGCATTACTTATACGGTGAGTCGTGCCAGATATTCACAGACCATAAGAGCTTGAAATATATTTTCAGCAGCGGGATCTGAATCTGAGGCAGTGTCGATGGATGGAATTAGTGAAGGATTACGATTGCGAGATTCTGTATCATCCAGGCAAAGCGAATGCTGTAGCAGATGCTTTGAGTCGGAGGCCTGGCGGTAGCTTATCTCATTTGTGCACTATGCAGAGACGGTCTTCGGCAGATTGGCAGATTCTGTGTGATAACCGTATACAGTTTGAGTTCACATCGACAGGAGGACAGTTGGCTCATATTCGCACCCGTCCTCAGTTATTGGATCGTGTCAGAGAGACAGCCCACGGATGCTCGGTTGTCAGAGATCATGGATCAGGTTAGACAGGGTAGAGAGTCTGAGTTCGTGATAGATGACCGTGGAGTTTTACGTTTTGGGACTCGTCTTTATGTGCCGGATTCGGAGGGACTAAGATGTGAGATCTTAGAGGAGGCCCATCGGTCATCATATAGTATTCATCCTGGTTCCACGAAGATGTATCATGACTTGAAGGATGTCTATTGGTGGGAAGGAATGAAGAGAGATGTCGCGGAGTTTGTTTCGAGATGCTTAACTTGTCAGCAAGTCAAAGCCGAGCACCAGAGGCCGGCAGGAAAGTTGCAGCCCTTGCCTATTCCGGAGTGGAAATGGGAGCAAATCTCCATGGATTTCGTTGTGGGTCTACCCAGAACTAGCAGAGGGTATGATTCTATCTAGATGATTGTGGATAGACTAACGAAGAGCGCTCACTTTCTTCCGGTAAAGACTTATGGATACGCACAGTATGCTCAGGTCTATATTGATGAGATTGTACGATTGCATGGAGTTCCGACGTGCATTATGTCCGACAAGGGTACGCAGTTCACCAGCCGATTATGGCAGAAACTTCAAGAGGCTCTAGGTACCCGACTGAGTTTTAGTACAGCTTTTCACCCACAGACAGATGGTCAGTCGGAGCGGACCATACAGACTCTAGAGGATATGCTTCGAGCCTGCAGTCTTGATTTCGGTGGCAGTTGGGATCGTCACTTACCTTTGATAGAATTCTCTTATAACAATAGTTTTCAGGAGACGATCCAGATGGCACCCTTTGAAGCTTTGTATGGGAGAAAGTGTCGCTCACCCGTTTGCTGGACAGGACTTAGCGAGAGTAGCATTTTGGGACCGCAGATAGTACAGGAGACTACAGAAAAGATCCAGTTGATACGGGACAGAATGAGAGCGGCCCAGTGCAGACAGAAATCATATGCCGATCGACGCCGTCGTAGACTCGAGTTTGATGTGGGAGATCATGTGTTTCTTCGTGTATCTCCGATGAAGGGAGTGATGTGTTTCGGGAAAAAGGGTAAGCTCAGCCCCAGATATGTCGGACCCTACGAGATTCTGGAGAGAGTGGGTGCTGTAGCTTATCGTTTAGCACTTCCACCGAGTTTTCCCGATGTGCATCCGGTGTTTCACGTGGTTATACTTCGCAAGTATCTTCACGATCTCTTTCACACGATCCAGCATCAGACCTTATAGCTTGGGTCGGATTTATCCTACACAGTGCAGCCAGTAGCTATTCTAGACCGGCAGGCAAAGAAACTGAGATCAAGGGTACTTCCTTCTGTAAAGGTTCTTTGGCGAGGAACGAATCGCGAAGAGATCACTTGGGAGACCGAGGATAAGATGCGGAAGAAATTTCCACATCTTTTTGAAGGTACGTATAGTTAGGTTTTAAATTCGGAGACCGAATTTTCTTAAGGGGGATATTGTAACAATTTGAAAATTTTAGAAAATAAATAAATTTAATTAATTAAATAATAAAATGTAAATTTAAAAAGTTATTAAAACAAAATATGACATTATCATAAGTAGTGTGTGAAACTAATTAAAGTTAAATTTTAGTTTGTAACATTAGTAAATTACAAGGGTTTTAGCGTGAGATTTAGTTTCATTTTAATAAAAATGGTGTTTATATAATAACATATGTAATGAGGGATTTTGTGTAAAGTTTAGGTAATTGTGAAAACTTGGAAATGTTTAAGTTGAGGGTGTATGTGTAAAAGGGTTGGATAATGTTTAAGTTCAGAAATTTCCTCAAGACACCGCAACTTAGAAGTGACCATGCACAAACACCTCCTTCTTGCATGCACACCTCATGCACCCCACCTCACCCTTGCATGAAAACACCACAACTCCTTTGGTGACACCTCCTCCTACAACCCTCACTCATTTTCCTTTATCCTATATCAATTGTTCAGTTCACCTAAACAATTTAAAACCAGAAATTTACAAAGGAAAGAAAAGGAAACCATTTAGAACTCACAAAAGAAAATAGGAAAAAAAGAAATGAGAAGAACTAGGTGCTAAGGATTTTCACCATCAAGCTAGAAGCTAAGGACTTAGGCATCTTGGAGAAGCCTTTCAAAAATCTTCTGTAGGTATAATCTTTAAACACTGTAGGATTTTAGTTTTGTAAACGTTGAATTGTAGAAATCGGATATCGGAAATTTGGTATTTTAGGGAAATATAGGCTATGTGAAGATCTGCTATAATTTAGATAACAACTAACTTAACCAAACAGTGCTTTAATATTACATATTGGACCTAGAATAAACCCTAGGAGCACGAACCTTGTTTCTCGGATTTTGGCCGGCGAAGCATACGGAAAATCCGGTGTCGCCGGACTTTTGAGGGATTTGGGTATGGTGGTTTTTATGGTAGCTCTGTGTTTGTGTGTTAAGAGTTTTGGTATTGGTTATTTAAGTTAATTTAACACTGTATGAAATCTGGGAGTAAATATTTGAAATGGGGTTAAAACGTTTAAAACACGACACGGACGTTTCGTAAAGCGATTCTGTTTTCTGTTACGAACAGCAATCGGATTAAATTCAGTTAGTATAAGTGTTAGATAGTTTAGAATGGTCGTACGTAGTATAGTTGGTACATAGCACTTGTAATTTCATGTTTTCGACGTATCGGAGTTCGTCGTTTCTTATACAAGTTAATTTCAATATTAGATTCGAATAAGGAAACTTCGGAGGCCGCAAGGAAAGGAAAGGGATTAGTGATTTCTGAGTAGAATACGACATATTTCGGTAAGAAGTCTAAATATCTACCGGGGGATTTTGTGTGGATGGCGTGATACGCTCGTAGTTTTAAGCTTACATTTTAGATTGTTCTTTTACATATGATGTTTATGCATATATATATATATATATATATATATATATATATATAGTCATGTTAGTAATTGTTAGAACACTGCACAAGTTATCGACGAGTCATGCTGCAGTGTACATATCTACATATTACACTACACCTCGTCGATATTAAAATATCACATACGCACTTGGTACTTGTATGTTAAATATTGTTCATATCATACCTTAAGCATCCTTAATGATAAATTCTTTACGTAGTTGTTAGCTTGTTTCATATTCAAAAATAGCAATATTGATATAAACTGCAATAGATTATTTCGGATTTATGATTTTGAGTTTTATACACTATTGAAAAGATTCAATGATATTTTTCATGCCGATGGGAGATGTCTACCATGAGATGTTTTTATGATTTGGATTTATTCCGAATCGAGTGGGGGGAGATACGGTTGCGGGTTTATACGTTATCCAGACTGAGTGGGGGGTATACAGTTGGATACATGGTGGACCCGGTCGAGACCGAGGGACAGGATAGCCGCATTTTAGGCGGGGAGCCTAACGAGGATACTCGATACCGGAGACACTTATGAACACGGCGGATATCTAGGTGATACCGACAGGTGTTATTGGATGACGGGATCGTTCGGGGAACGATGCCTGATTGGAAATGGAGATTTGTGTCGATCTTGGACAACAACAACAACAACAACAACTGAGCCTTTTATCCCAAGCATATGGGGTAGGCTACATGAACCAACATGAGAATCACGCCGGGTCCAGCACATGAATCCTCTGTCTCCACTCACTTCTATCGAACAATATACTTTCATTGAGTCCTTTGGCAACCATATCGTTTCGTATCACCTCCATCCATGTTTTCTTCGGTCTCCCTTTTGCCCTTTTGCCATTGCCCATATCGAGAGTATCTGTTCGTCGAACCGGTGCTTCCATAGGTCTGCGTCGCACATGACCAAACCATCTTAGCCGGTTTTCCCGCATCTTCTCCTCCACGGATGCTACACCAACTTTTGCACGAATATCCTCATTTCGCACCTTATCTTTTCTATTGTTACCGCACATCCAACGAAGCATGCGCATCTCCGCTACGTGCATCTTCTGTGTATGATGCTTCTTAGGAGCCCAGCATTCTGTACCATATAATAAGGCAGGCCGAATAGCGCTCCGATAAAACTTCCCTTTCAATTTTAACGGAAAGTTACGATCACACAAAATCCCTGTTGCACTCCTCCATTTCAACCAACCAGCTTGGATCCTTTGATTAACATCACTATCGATCTCCCCATTCCTTTGGATGATGGAACCTAGATATCTAAACTGGTCGCTCGGTGATATCTCTTGCCCTTCCAATGTTATACCAATATGGTTTTGACTTCTCTGGCTACTAAATTTGCAGTGCATATATGTTGTCTTGGACCTGCTCAATCTGAATCCCCGAGATTCCAATGTTTGCCTCCATAATTCCAATTTAGCATTAACCCCTGCTTTCGTCTCATTTACTAGAACAATATCATCAGCGAATAGCATACACCAAGGGACCTCATCTTGGATAGTTCTAGTAAGCTCATCCATCACGATGGTAAACAGGAATGGTCTTAATGCAGATCCTTGATGTAAACTAATAGTAATCGGAAAATCACTTGTTAAGCCGCCGCAAGTTCTGACATTTGCCACTACTCCGTCGTACATATCCTTGATTATGTCAATATACTTGACGGGGACCCCCTTCTTCATTATTGTCCCCCATAATACCTCTCTAGGTACCTTGTCGTACGCTTTTTCTAAATCAATAAATATCATATGCAAATCTCTTCTCCTCTCTCGAAAGCGCTCGACAAGTTGACGAAGCAAATGAATCGCTTCTGTCGTCGATCGTCCAGGCATGAACCCAAATTGGTTCTCTGTTATCTTAATATCCTTCCTTAGCCTGTGTTCAATCACTCTCTCCCAAAGTTTCATGGTGTGACACATCAGTTTTATTCCATGGTAGTTTGAGCAACTTTGAATGTCACCCTTATTCTTGTAGATAGGTACAAGGATACTTTTCCTCCATTCATTTGGCATATTTTTTGTCTGCCAAATCTTATTAAACAGATCTGTCAGCCATTTAACGCCTATTTCTCCTAAGCATCTCCAAATCTCGATAGGAATCCCGTCAGGACCAACCGTTTTTCTTAAACCCATTCTGTTCAAAGCTTCTTTAACCTCAGGGAGTCTTATTTTACGCATGAAATCACGATTTATATCTTGAGATTGAATGACAAGTCCATCCAAATTCTTAGTAAAGCTCTCATTGAACAATTTGTCAAAATAATCTCTCCATCTTTCCTTGATATCCTCATCTCGAACTAAAACCTTCTGATTTTCATTTTTGACACACTTGACCGCACATAAGTCTCTAGTCTTCCTTTCCCGCATTCGAGCAATCCGGTATATATCATTTGCAGCCTCTTTAGTGTCTAATTTCTCGTACACCTCCTTGTAGACCTTAGATTTAGCTTCCCGAACAGCTTTCTTAACTTCCTTTTTAGCCATTTTGTACTTCTCAAATCTCTCCACATCTCTACTTTTCTTCAAATCTTTATAAGAATCCCTTTTAATTTTAATAGCAGCCTTTACATCTTCATTCCACCATGATATGTCCTTAGATGGTGGAGCACCACCTCTCGACTCACCAAGTAGATCTCTAGCTACTTTCTTGATACAACTAGCCATTTTGTTCCATGTTTTGTCTGGATCATCTTCCGACTGCCAATCCGCTTCTTGTACTACACGATCTATAAAAGCCTTTTGGTTACCTTCTTTCAATCGCCACCATTTAATTTTAGGCTCTACCTTACGTCTAATCTTCCTAGGTTCTCTTCTAAATCGAAAATCTAGAACTAAAAGTCTATGTTGAGTGGTTACACTCTCACCTAGCACTA
Organism: Agapanthus africanus; assembly: GCA_030015575.1. Taxonomy (NCBI): domain Eukaryota; kingdom Viridiplantae; phylum Streptophyta; class Magnoliopsida; order Asparagales; family Amaryllidaceae; genus Agapanthus; species Agapanthus africanus. Next base: position 451,513,633 of record CM057342.1, on the reverse strand, counting down.
CCTTACAGTCGATACAACAAGCTCTATCTATTCTTCTCGTCAGAAAAAAGTCTATTTGACTAGCACTTGATCCGCTCCTAAAAGTGATAAGGTGGGACTCTCTTTTCCTAAACCAGGTGTTTGCTAAGATCAAGTCATAAGATAAAGCAAAATCTAGAATCGAGTCACCTACTTCATTCCTTTGTCCGAAACCAAAACCTCCATGGATAGTATCAAACCCACTACGACTAGTACCTATATGTCCATTAAGATCACCACCAATAAATAACTTCTCTCCACTAGGTATACTTTGCACCACCTCGTCTAAATCCTCCCAGAATAGACGCTTACTAGCGTCATCAAGACCTATCTGTGGTGCATAAGCACTAATAACATTAAGGATCTCTCCACCTAGAATAAGCTTAACCAGTAAAATTCTATCACCTTTTCTTCTAATCTCAACTACATCCTCAAGCAACCTTCTATCTATGATTATGCCTACCCCATTACGATTTTTATCTCTACCTGTATACCAAAGCTTATAACCCCAAGGCTCTATGACTCTACTCTTTTCACCTACCCACTTAGTTTCTTGCAAACACATAATACCAACTCTCCTCTTAATCATCACCTCCACTAATTCTATTAGTCTACCCGTAAGGGAACCTATGTTCCAGGAAGCTAGACGGATCCTATGAAACCCTTGCTTATTTGTCACTACACCCGGGGTCCGATGTAGCGCGCCGTCTCTGGACGACGACCCTTGCTTATTTGTCACTACACCCGGGGTCCGATGTAGCGCGCCGTCTGTAGACGACGACCCTTGCTTATTTGTCACTACACCCGGGGTCCGATGTAGCGCGCCGTCTCTGGACGACGACCCTTGCTTATTTGTCACTACACCCGGGGTCCGATGTAGCGCGCCGCATCTGGACGACGACCGAGAAGCCCTTGCATATTTAACACTACACCCGGGATCCGATTTAGCGCGTCGCTGAGTAGGGGACGCCCCAACGATATTCTTATTATGGTTCATGTCATAGAATGTGACAAAGTTTGACGTTGGCTGTCACAAGCCTACCACAACCCTCACCCTTTCTCATCCGGACTTGGGACCGGCAACGGTGGGTTTGTGTCGATCTTGGACACGGAAAAAAAATGAAACTTATTTGCAAATAATTGATGAGATTTCAGTTTTGAGTTATATACTTAGTAGTACATGTTCATGTTACAATCCATTATCATGCATTATATTCATCCTTGTTGATATTAGTTTTAGTTCGTCATACTTAAATTATCAGCCGATATATGTTAGTTTTATTCACTGAGTTGGCAACTCACCCGCGTTGTGCCATAGTTCCTTGCAGGAGTCGTGTGGACGCATAGCAACAGTGCAGATCCATTCGTCAGCTTTTACCGCTCTTTTTGCTAGGTGGGTTACATATGTAGTAACCTCCTATTTTGGATATGTATATTTTGGATCTAGTATCACTCCATCAGACCATGTATCTTGACTTAGAACAAAACATGTTGTATATTATTTAGACTGAGTGATATCGCCAGTTATGTTAACTTATGTTTTTATTAAATCTTGCATGAAATTCGTCACCTTGAGTGTTGTACTAATTTTGCGTATTGATTTCCGCTGTTTGGCATTGTTTGCTCCTAACTAGGGATGCAATTTAATTACACAATTTAAAGTGGATTTCTATACACAATTTAAAGTGGATTTCTATTAATAATTAAAAAAGAGAGGTACTGTCGAAAGTTTATCATCAGTTGTTACATTTCCATTATTTTAAAACCTTTCGACATTGTACTTCATTCTTTTACTTAAAACTAAATTTTCCTAAATTTCCGCAAAAAGGATTTTGATCTTGGTTTTTGGCTTACTCAGATTGGGTAGATATCTTTAGATGTTATACAATCTAAGTGCCGGTCACATCCAAACTTTGGGTCGTGACAAAGTTGGTATCAGAGCTTAGGATTAACCATACGGAACCGAGTAAAGATTTGGAGTAAGTAGACTTAAGTTTCGTTACGTAAAATGACCTTTGGGTTGATGGAGTAGGTAATTTAGAATGAGTAAAATATCGTACATATGCTCCGCGGCATATTTACGCTTATGATACTCAGCCTAAGTGACCTCAGGACATATTTATTCGTTCTTCCTTTCTTGATTCCATGTATCTGTGATTCAATTGTAATGTCCTTATCAATCCTGTTTCTTACTCTAGCCACTAAGTCATCAATGACTAGGAGGACTCTGGGGGCCGCTGTTAGAGATAAGATTGGAGCGGGCTCATCTGAGACAAGGACAGACCAAGGCAGTGCGCCTATCATTCATGAACAGATTAATCCACACTCTATTGATTGTATAGCTAGAATGGAGGCGAATGTTCAGGAGATGCGCCAAATGATCAGATCCTTGATAGAGATTAGTCGAGCATGGAGAACGGCCATTACTCCACGTACGGTTGTTCAGAGACCAAGGCGAATTCGTGCTAATACATCAGCTCCTAGACATGTTCGTAGAGGCCGTGGCGGATTCTTTATGGACCAGTTATGTTACTTATACCCATATGATCAACAGCCCTCGCAAAGATGTTTCGGGTGTGGATGTCCGTGTCACTTTATTCGGAATTGTCCCGTGATACGACAGGGTGAGGCATCGGTCTCACATGTGACTTCACTATCTTCAACACCACCTCCGAGCACATTACCTCCTACACCTGTTGTTCCACGCCAGATCAACGCCCATAGAGGCCGTGGTCGTGACGGTCGTAATTCGAGAGGACGAAGAGGTCGAGGCAGATTTATTCCAGGCCGCGGTTTTGGTCGAGATAGGACTCAGGGCCAGATGTTCAGTTCATACCCCGGTGAGCAGAGGCCCCATCTACCTGTTTTAGTTGTGGACGTCCAGAGCATTTCGCTAGGAATTATAGACTCTACGGAAGGACGTCAGGATGCTGGTAGGGGCCAGGCTCGGGTCTTTACTTTGATTCCACAGGATGCCCAGGCATCCAATGCAGTCGTGACAGGTACTCTTTCCGTATGTTCCTTAAATGCACATATTTTATTTAATCCCGGTTCTACGCATTCTTATGTATCTGCACACTTTGCACTTTCTCTGGGGAGATAGTCGTCGTTGTTAGAGTTACCGCTAGTTGTGATTACTCCGGTAGGAGATTCTTTTGTAGCTCGACACGTATTCAGGTCTTGTTCAGTACGTATTGGGGATAGGGATTCATTAGTTGATTTGATTCTCCTGGATATGCTAGATTTTGATATACTTCTTGGTATAGATTGGTTGGCCGCTTGTCATGCTTATGTAGATTGTCGGGGGAAAACGGTCAGATTCTGTTTTCCAGGCGAACCGATTTTTGTTGTGCAGGGAGACTGTAGTGTAACTCCTGCCAACATGATTTCTGCTCTTTGTGCGGACGGCTCTTGAAGAAAGGTTGTCAAGAGTTCTTAGCGTTTGTTCAGGACCTGGGAGCCGCTGAAGTCCCGTTGGACCAGGTTCCGATAGTGCGAGAATTTCCAGACGTGTTTCCTGCTGAATTACCAGGATTACCGCCTGATCGCGATATCGAATTTTGCATTGACTTAATTCCGGGTGCGGGGCCTATTTCTATACCACCTTCTCGGATGGCCCCGACGGAGTTGAAGGAACTTAAAGGTCAGTTGCAGGAGTTGTTGGATAGAGGACTTGTTCGGCCGAGTGTGTCGCCGTGGAGAGCTCATGTCTTGTTTGTTAAAAAGGACGGTAGCATGAGACTGTGCATTGACTACAGGCAGTTGAATCGAGTTACTGTGCGAAATAGGTATACACTACCTCGCATCGATGACTTATTCGATCAGCTGCAGGGAGCTGGCTATTTCTCAAAGATTGATTTGCGGTCAGGTTATTATCAGTTGAGGGTTCGGAAGGATGACATTTCGAAAACTGTTTTCGTACCCGATATGGGCTTTACGAGTTTCTAGTGATGTTGTTCGGGCTCACCAATGCCCCAGCAGCTTTCATGGATATGATGAACCGTATTTTCAGGCCATTCCTTGATCAGTTTATTATCGTATTCATTGATGATATTCTTGTTTATTCTCGGAGCCGGGAGGAGCACGAACAGCATTTGCGTATCACATTGCAGACATTGGAGGAACATCAGCTGTTCGCTAAATTCTCCAAGTGTGCTTTCTGGCTGGATAGTGTGGATTTCTTGGGTCACGTGATCACGAAAGATGGTATACGTGTGGACCCAAAGAAGATTGAAGCAGTACAGCACTGGCCCAGACCTGTATCAGTTACAGAGGTTCGCAGTGTCTTGGGTCTGGCCGGTTACTATCGACGTTTTGTGCACGATTTTTCTCGAATCGCTGCACCGCTGACCGGATTGACCAGAAAGAAGGTTCCATTCCTTTGGACAGAGGCGTGTGAGCAGAGTTTCCAGCAGTTGAAGACTCGCTTGACGAATGCACCGGTATTATCTTTACCTTCTGGGTCAGGTGGTTTCGTTGTTTATTGTGACGCCTCTCGAGTGGGTTTAGGCTGTGTGCTGATGCAGCACGGCAGGGTTGTCGCTTATGCTTCTCGACAGCTGAAGAGGCACAAGCAGAACTACCCAACGCATGATTTAGAGATAGCTGCTGTGGTATTCGCACTGAAGATTTGGAGGCAATACTTGTATGGTGAGTCATGCCAGATATTCACAGACCACAAGAGCTTGAATATATATTCAGCAGCGGGATCTGAATCTGAGGCAGCGTCGATGGATGGAATTAGTGAAGGATTACGATTGCGAGATTCTGTATCATCCAGGCAAAGCGAATGTTGTAGCAGATGCTTTGAGTCGGAGGCCTGGCGGTAGCTTATCTCATATATGCACTATGCAGAGACAGTCTTCGGCAGATTGGCAGATTCTGTGTGATAGCCGTATACAGTTTGAGTTCACATCGACAGGAGGACAGTTGGCTCATATTCGCACCCGTCCTCAGTTATTGGATCGTGTTAGAGAGAGACAGCCCACGGATGCTCGCTTGTCAGAGATCATGGATCAGGTTAGACAGGGTAGAGAGTCTGAGTTCGTGATAAATGACCGTGGAGTATTACGTTTTGGGACTCGTCTTTGTGTACCGGATTCGGAAGGAATGAGACGTGAGATCTTAGAGGAGGCCCATCGGTCATCATATAGTATTCATCCTGGTTCCACCAAGATGTATCATGACTTTATGTCTATTGGTGGGAAGGAATGAAGAGAGATGTCGCGGTGTTTGTTTCGAGATGCTTGACTTGTCAGCAAGTCAAAGCCGAGCACCAGAGGCCGGCAGGAAAGTTGCAGCCCTTACCTATTCCGGAGTAGAAATGGGAGCAGATCTCCATGGATTTCGTTGTGGGTCTACCCAGGACTAGCAGAGGGTATGATTCTATCTGGGTGATTGTGGATAGACTAACGAAGAGCGCTCACTTTCTTCCGGTAAAAACGACTTATGGATACGCACAGTATGCTCAAGTCTATATTGATGAGATTGTACAATTGCATGGAGTTCCGACGTGCATTGTATCCGACAAGGGTACGCAGTTCACCAGCCGATTATAGCAGAAACTTCAAGAGGCTCTAGGTACCCGACTGAGTTTTAGAACAGCTTTTCATCCACAGACAGATGGTCAGTCGGAGCGGACCATACAGACTCTAGAGGATATGCTTCGAGACTGCAGTCTTGATTTCGGTGGCAGTTGGGATCGTCACTTACCTTTAATAGAATTCTCTTATAATAACAGTTTTCAAGAGACGATTCAGATGGCACCCTTTGAAGCTTTGTATGGGAGAAAGTGTCGATCACCCGTTTGCTGGACAGGACTCAGCGAGAGTAGTATTTTGAGACCGCAGATAGTACAGGAGACTACAGAAAAGATCCAGTTGATACGGGACAGAATGAGGGCGGCCCGGTGTAGACAGAAATCATATGCCAATCGACGCCGTCGTAGACTCGAGTTTGATGTGGGAGATCATGTGTTTCTTCGTGTATCTCCGATGAAGGGTGTGATGCGTTTCGGGAAAAAAGGGGAAGCTCAGCCCCACATATGTCGGACCCTACGAGATTCTGGAGAGAGTGGGTGCTGTAGCTTATCGTTTAGCACTTCCACAAAGTTTTCCCGATGTGCATCCGATGTTTCACGTGTCTATACTTCGCAAGTATCTTCACGATCTCTCTCACGCGAATCAGTATCAGACCTTACAGCTTGAGCCGGATTTATCCTACACAGTGCAGCCAGTAGCTATTCTAGACCGGCAGGCAAAGAAACTGAGATCAAGGGTACTTCCATCTGTAAAGGTTCTTTGGCGAGGAACGAATCGCGAGGAGATCACTTGGGAGACCGAGGATAAGATGCGGAAGAAATTTCCACATCTTTTTGGAGGTACGTATAGTTAAGTTTTAAATTCGGGACCGAATTTTTTTAAGGGGGAATATTGTAACATTTTGAAAATTTTAGAAAATAAATAAATTTAATTAATTAATTATTAAAATGTTAATTTAAAAAGTTATTAAAACAAAATATGACATTTTCATAAGTAGTGTGTGAAACTAATTAAAGTTAAATTTTAGTTTGTAACATTAGTAAATTACAAGGGTTTTAGCCTGAGATTTAGTTTCATTTTAATAAAAATGGTGTTTATATAATAACATATGTAATGAGGGGTTTTGTGTAAAGTTTAGGTAATTGTGAAAACTTGGAAATGTTGAGGGTGTATGTGTAAAAGGGTTGGATAATGTTTAAGTTCAGAAATTTCCTCAAGACACCGCAACTTAGAAGTGACCATGCACAAACACTTCCTTCTTGCATGCACACCTCATGCACCCCACCTCACCCTTGCATGAAAACACCACAACTCCTTTGGTGACACCTCCTCCTACAACCCTCACTCATTTTCCTTTATCCTATATCAATTGTTCAGTTCACCTTAACAATTTAAAACCAGAAATTTACGAAGGAAAGAAAAGGAAACCATTTAGAACTCACAAAAGAAAATAGAAAAAAAAAAGAGGAGAAGAACTAGGGGATTTTCATGATCAAGCTAGGAGCTAAGGACTTGGGGATCTTGGAGGAATCCTTTCAACAATCTTCTGTAGGTATAATCTTTAAACACTGTAGAATTTTAGTTCTGTAAACGTTGAATTGTAGAAATCCGATATCGGAAATTTGGTATTTTAGGGAAATATAGGCTCTGTGAAGATCTGTTATAACTTAGATAATAACTAACTTAACCAAACAGTGCCTTAATATTACATATTGGACCTAGAATAAACCCTAGGAGTACGAACCTTGTTGCTCAGATTTTGGCCGGCAAAGCATAGGGAAAATCCGGTGTCGCCGGACTTTTGAGGGATTTGGGTATGGTGGTTTTTATGGTAGCTCTGTGTTTGTGTGTTAGGAGTTTTGGTATTGTTTATTTAAGTTAATTTAACAGTGTATGAAATCTGGGAGTTAATATCCGAAATGGGGTTAAAACGTTTAAAACACGACACGGACGTTTCGTAACGTGATTCTGTTTTCTGTTACGAACAGCGATCGGATTAAATTCAGTTAGTATAAGTGTTAGATAGTTTAGAATGGTTGTACGTAGTATAGTTAGTACATAGCACTTGTAATTTCATGTTTTCGCCGTATCGGAGTTGACCGTTTCTTATACAAGTTAATTTCAATATTAGATTCGAATACGAAAACTTCGGAGGCCGCAAGGAAAGGAAAGGGATTGGTGATTTCTGAGTAAAATACAACATATTCCGATGAGTAGACTAAACATCTACCGGAGATTTTGTGTGGATGGCGTGATACGCCCGTAGTTTTAAGCTTATATTTTAGATTGCTCTTTTACATATGATGTTTATGCATATATATATATATATATATATATATATATATATATATACATCGTCATGTCAGTAATTGTTAGAACACTGCACAAGTTATCGACGAGTCATGCTGCACGTGCACATATCTACATATTACACTACACCTCATCGATATTAAAATGTCACATACGCACTTGGTACTTGTATGTTAAATATTACTCATATCATACCTTAAGCATCCTTAATGATGAATTCTTTACGTAGTTGTTAGCTTGTTTCATATTCAAATATAGCAATATTGATATAAACTGCAATAGATTATTTCAGATTTATGATTTTGAGTTTTATACACTATTGAAAAGATTCAATGATATTTTTCATATCGATGTGAGATGTCCACCATGAGATGTTTTTATGATTTGGATTTATTCCGAACCGAGTGGGGGGCGATACGGTTGCGGATTTATACGTTATCCAGACTGAGTGGGGGTTATACAGTTGGATACATGGGGGACCCGGTCGAGACTGAGGGGCAGGATAGCCGCATTTTAGGCGGGGAGCCTAACGAGGATACTCGAGAGACAGTTATGAATACGGCGGATATCTAGGTGATACCGACCGGTGTTATTGGATGACAGGATCGTTCGGGGAACGATGCCTGATTGGAAATGGAAGATTTGTGTCGATGTTGGACACGGAAAAAAAAATGAAACTTATTTGGAAATAATTGATGAGATTTCAGTTTTGACTTATATACTTAGTAGCACATGTTCATGTTACAATCCATTATCATGCATTATATTCATCTTTTTTTATATTAGCTTTAGTTCGTCATACTTACATTATCAGCCGATATATGTTAGTTTTATTCACTGAGTTGACAACTCATCCGCGTTGTGCCATAGTTCCTTGCAGGAGTCGTGTGGACGCATAGCAGCAGTGCAGATCCATTCGTCAGCTTTTACCGCTCTTTTTGCTAGTGGGTTACATATGTAGTAACCTCCTATTTTGGATATGTATATTTTGGATCTAGTATCACTCCATCAGACCATGTATCTTGACTTAGAACAAAACATGTATATTATTTAGACTGAGTGATATCGCCATTTATGTTAACTTATGTTTTTATTAAATCTTGCATGAAATTCGTCACCTTGAGTGTTGTACTAATTTTGCGTATTGATTTCCGCTGTTTGGCATTGTTTGCTCCTAACTAGGGATGCAATTTAATTACACAATTTAAAGTGGATTTCTATTAATAATTAAAAAGAGAGGTACTGTCGAAAGTTTATCATCAGTTGTTATATTTCCATTATTTTAAAACCTTTCGACATTGTACTTCATTCTTTTACTTAAAACTAAATTTTCCTAAATTTCCGCAAAAAGGGTTTTGATCTTGGTTTTTGGCTTACTCAGATTGGGTAGATATCTTTAGATGTTATACAATCTAAGTGCCGATTACATCCAAACTTTGGGTCGTGACAAGAGATGTCTTCTAGACTGATGAGGAGAGAGACTGGCATGAATGACATATCATTTGCTTAGGCAATTGAGTCAATCCTGAAATGTCTTGTACAAAACCAGATGTTGCTTATACACTTACTGTAACAAGCAAATATTAATCCAATCCTGGAGAAACAAAGAGAAGCTATTATGAATATAAGAGGATATTCTTGGTATAAGGTAACGGCAGCCTCCTTTGGGAGGCAGTTATCGGTTCAGGCTTCCAATGTGACCTAGATGACAGGGATTATGTCCGAGTTTTGAGTTTAGCCTCTTCTGAGGATCAGTATATTGGATAGTGTTTCAACAGGGATACTGAGGTAATCAAGGTGCAGGATGTTGGTTATGACTCAACAGAGGATACAGCCCAAGAAATTTGTTAGATGGAGTTGTTCATTGATGAACTTGATCCCATCAAGTATCTAGACAAATTCTTGAGACGAGGTATCACTCAGTTTGGGAGATTGTTGATCTCCGCAAAGTTGAGATATAGAGAGATGAAGTTGGAACATTGTAGCGGATCCACTCACTGAGGCTGTTTTTCGAACACATTAAATTTCACAAACATAGTTTGCGAAACTGATTAGTAGAGAAATTGGGTATTCGGTCACACAAGCTGTGGGTATGCGATACCGTAATAATTGGCATTAAGTGCAAGTGGGAGATTGTTGGATATAATGCTCTCAAAACAATTATATGTTTGCAAGTAGGCGATTATGATAATTGAGGGAGGACCTATACAGGTAGAACAGTCTTACTCGAAATGATAGTATACTATCTGGTTTGTCTTCATCATTGATGAAACCTATACGATTCTTGCTTGACTACCAGCATTATGATGGCGATCATATACGTGGGAGCATGATTGTCCATAAGCACATCCTTAAATGTCCCTAATCGTGCGAGTATCGAGACTGGCATCGATGTTCCAGAGTAAGATTAGTGTATACGTTTCTAGACCCCGACAAGGGATGGTGGCTGGTCTCACAAGCCATTGGGGTGTTATGTCATTTAAGATAGTATACAGGTGCTTACTGGAGATGAGTAAACCGGACGGACTCGTTGAAAACTTCTATATGGTATTATATCTATCGTCAGACGGAAGTTCTCAGGTGGCATGAGTACAGGTTAGTCCTTTGACCTGAAATCGTCATTTGTCTCGTATTAGTTCCCACTGTATTTTGATTACTACCTTACCACGGCTCAAAGGAGTCGTGCAAACAGGTTTTAATTGGGTACAGTCCCGAACCACATGGAGGCAGTGGTTGATTGTCAGGGATTCGTCTCTCCTGATATTAAGAGTCGATGGCGCTCTATGGTGGATTGGCCATCACCCTAAATCCGTGACCACTGTAGATGAGATTTACTTATAGTTGATCTGTAGTATCTCTGTTGGTGATGAGCTTGACTCCGACACGACTTATCGGGTTATTGGAGATCTGACGTTATCCACCCATAGACCCGTTAGACGAAAAGACCGGACTGTACGGAGATTGTCACATTCAGGCTAAGTAGGATAAAGACGTACCTGATTGTCGACCCTCTTTCGGCAGGTACCTGGATAGCCGTTACGTACAGCTAGTGTACTGACGTGCTTCTAGTGAAACCCACTGTCAGCGTATTGTCGAGTCTTTAGAGTCCTATATAGAGGGTTTTCACGGTTCAGACGATAGATGTGGGAGTCGTATGTTGGTACGTGCAGGAGTCCGATTAAATACGTGTACGGCATACACGGACTTTAATAGGACGGTTGATAATACTGGCCGGCTTAGGATTAAGCCGGATTATTAAATCAGGTTTTGATTTAATAATTTATATACATATTTTGATATATATATATATATTAGTATTATTGTTCGTTATCCATTCTCTTTGGTGTTGTCCGTATTTTAATACGGATATGCGTATATGTAGCGATACATATACCGAGTAAAGTATTCCGTATTTATATAGGAATGCTTCTAGAAGGACACCTCATATTTGATTTTCTTTTTAGAAAATTAAATGGAAATGAGGTGGAGGGTGACGTGGCATGAAGCATGGTTGTAAACACGTAGATAGATATGGCTTTGGTTTTAAAAATGATAAAATCATTTAGGTGCACTATTGATTCATGGTAGTAAGAAGTAGTAGACATTCTTTCTACACTAGATATTTTCCTACATGCTAGGGTTGCTCCATGGTTGAAAAAGACTTGGCCATATTTCCTCACCTCCCTCTCCTTCTTGCACTCTTAAGCATGGATATTGAGAAGAAAAATTAGTGTTATCTACAATCCATCCTTAGCAAGTTTAAAACATCGGTCGGAGCATATATCGGTTTCCCTCGGGTGGAACTTCTTCGGCAAGGATGGTCGCCTTTCAAGCGCGTTCCCGGCGTCTACAAGCTTGGAGGGATCTTCCACAATTAGATGGACACGCGTCGAATGTTCTTTTTCCTATGCCCTTGCTTGTTTGGTTTGCTGGTGTAACATTTCAGAAAAATAAAATATTATTTTTTGGAATTTAAATATTAAAATAATATATTTCGCGAAAACTATTCGATTTGCGAATTGGGATTTTGGTAAAATGGTATAACTATATACCAATATTTGGAAAATAATTGGAGATGTAAAATGATTTATTTATTAAAAAGATATTTATCGGATTTGGGCATTTTTATAATTAATTATATGCAAATTTAAATTAAACTTGATTAGTGCACTACTAATCACGATTAAGCCAATCCGTAATTTTAAAATATCCATGGCTAGTACACCATGACATGTTGCATTTTGTTGCATGTTTGTTGATTTGTATTTATGGTACTGGTTTTATTTAGATATGAGAAGAAAAGGAAAAGAAAAGATTATTGAAGAGAGAGAAAAGGGGGACACACTCATGACATGGAGATATGAGCATGTGAGAGTGAGAGTGAGAGAGAGAGAGGTATGGCTCCTTGACCTTGATTTCTTCATCTCATTTCTATACTTCTTTCCTCAACTCCTCCTTCTCTTTCTTCATCTCAAGTTCCTCCTTCACCCTCCTCAACCTCATGAAAACATCTCCAAAACCTTGCCAAAACCTCACACCCCGTTCACTAAAAATGATCGCAACCTCTCTACAAACCCCATGGATGCATCAAGTTTGGATTTTGAGCACTTTGGGCAACCCAAGAATTTTCTTGATTTTCCAAAGGAGATATATTTCTACTCCTTTTGTTAAGTCTTTAGTTTTCCTATGTCCCAAAGTAGTTTATAGTTAAACCGATGAAGTATTGTGATGTTTGAATTTCCAAGAGGAGGTTTAGGTGATTGTGTATATTAAAAAGGTGTAATTGAGGTGTAGTGGGTGTTTACTAGACTTTAGTGATGATATTCTAGACAACTAGAAGACTTGAACCTAAAAACACGAAGTTAGAATTTCCCGACATTGGAATTTCGACAGAGTTATGATGGTATTTTGGAATCTGGGATGACCCGAGACCACTATAAAATAAGTTCTCATGACCGTGAGACGTGCAGACTACCTAGAGTTTTTCCCCAAGACCCGAGACCCCAACTCTTTTCCCAGGCCGCAATTTGCGGCCTGGTCATGTTGGATTCGTGTGATTTTTGGTTGGTGAGCCCATTATGCGATATCTAGAGCAACCCTATATGCAAAATGTCTTGATTTCATCTAGGATAAAATTTGGGAGAGATTTCTTTAGTTGCTGATTTCGTGTTTTCCGATTTCTGAAACTTGGGTTTTGATATTTAGATTTGGATTTAGTCGTTGGACGTTTGTACGTCAACGACGAGAGTTATTTGGCTATTTTAGTATGCGTAGGATATAGGTTCTGACCTATGAGCATTTCGTATGCCGTATCGGTTTTTCGGACATGGTTTTAATTGCATTTCGATGTGTTTTGATTGTAGGTACCTCCGCGTGGACTTCCGAGACGACGAAGCACGTCGACTTCGGATAAGCAAGGAGTTTAGCAGGTGTGTAGATTTATATCTACGGGGGAAGTTGGCTGGATGGCGTATAGCACCCCCGCAACCTTTGTATGGATAATCGGTATTTAAGTTATAGTTTGGAAAAACCAATGTATGAACTCACGAATATGATCAAGGATTTAGTGTGAGATGGTATGATAGCTAATGATGACTCGGTTTGATATATAAGAATAGAAAATGATGATGTGAATCGTGATATATATGTAATTGGAAGAGGACAAATATGAGAGTGATAGTGACATGATTTGATATCGATAGGAGATCGATGTAAATACGATGCGAGATTGAGATAGAGATGTGATGAGATCGATAAGATAGGATGTACGAGACCATAGATCCGTGTACCCTTATTGATATATAGGACGATAGAATCCCTATTCTGATGGTTGCCGCCGTACGATGGATTACCGTACGTGATGAGATACGGCGGAAGATTGATCCGCGCTCGTGATTTGAGGATGATGATCGAGGATATTGCCATATCGGATACTATGAGGCTGGATCGCCGACGTAAAGATTTCACCTGAACCATACTTATTTCAAAACCCGACGAATCGTATGCACTTTTAAATGGAAAGCTCAAGGGGTGCTACGGATTTTCAAATTGTGTCTTTTCCTTAAAAACACCGTAGCCCCCACTTTCAAAACTACGATTCGTATCTTTTAAACTGGCTGTTTGGTTCATGTGTAGATGTATACCTTATTATAGTTCATGTTTATGTTGGGTTATCCCTCATGAGCTACGTGTTATGTGTCCGGTATTTACCGTTTTATGATATCATCTGCTAGTACACCTGCATTATTACCAATGATGCTCATGTTAAACTTACACAGATTTGCCGGCTCACACATTCATTATCGGTAATTGCTATGCCACTTACACAGTAGAACTGCCATATCATAATATTAATCTTAACCGTAAAAGTACATTCATTACTCAGCACTATCATAGGACATGCTCGCATGATATATTTGATATGCTCACATTACTGTTCTATGTTTGCATGCATCGTACTTTATGGTTATATGCATTGAAATGCTGCTTTCATAAGATCTCTGGATTTGAGAACCGTGGCTATATTTCAAAGGAAATTTTAAATTGTTTTAAAAACGCGGTTTCTCGTGATGTGATTTCAAGGCGTCCACCATGAGTTTTCTCGGCACTGGGCTTGTTTTCGAGACCCGATTCGAGAAGTTGGATGAACCGTCTGCGGGTAAATGGTGAACCCGGTATAGTATCCCGGGACAAGAAGCTCGAGATGTAGACGATGAGCCTGGCAGGAGGGAGCACTACCTACCGGTGATAGTTTGGATCCGGCGGTTATCCAGAGGATACCGACCGGAGTCATGAGACGGATATGAGGACCGATCAGAGGATGCGGCGCCTGAGGGCCGATCTGAGCATGTGGCGCCTGAGATATGAGGATTTACGTGTTGATACTGGACACGGGTTTTCATGAGTGTCGGTGTTGGACACTCAGGTTCCATGATATTGATGTGTCGTTGATGGACACACGTTGGTTGATATCCTCATACATACAAGCATATATGTTTTCATGATGATTTGAGTGTCGATGTTGGACACTCGGCTTCCATGACATTGATTGTGTCGTTGATGGACACACGTGGATGATATCCACGTGCATACAGGCATATAATTTCAAATGTTTATTTGTATACGTCATTTGCATTAACTCTATTGTTGACATATATGCATACATGGTCATCCGAGATATCATAGTATTACCTTCATGGTATAGTATGACCTAGAAATCGTTATTTATTCGAATTCTACCTGCTGATATTTTCTACTCACGAGTTGGAAACTCACCCCGTTGTGCCACAATTTTCTTCCAGGTTTGACCGCTTGGATAAGTAGCGGCATCACCGGCACACAATTCCTTCAGGGTGTTTTGCTTTGGTAGGTGGGACACACGCTGGATCGTGACCACTCTTGTACCCTTTATATTCTATTGTATCTAGATAAACTCTATCGATCAGAAACTAGACTTTGTATATTGGTAGACCTAGACAGACTTGTGTTGCGAGACTTAGCGCGATGGGTGTATGTTCGCTTCTTTTGTGTTGTTGATGTCTTGCATTATTCATTTTTTCTTTCTGTGTTGATATTCGCCGTTGTGCGTCGTATATATGTTTATTGCGTGGTTGTGATTCCGCCAATTAGGCGAAGAGCTAGCTCCCACTTGGGGATGCCTATATATATATATATATATATATATATATATATATATATATTACTTGTATATGGATTTTGGATCAAAATATACAAGGGAGGTGCTGCCCAAATTTTTAAAGACGAAAAAAATGTTTACAACTATAGTATAATTCACTTGCATTTTCATATATCCTTATCTATGCATTTAAAGAAAAACCTTGATTTCATTATACCTTTATTTCAAAACTGCACCTCCACTATTTTCCCTAAAAAAGTTTAGATTTCTGGGCTTTGGCTTACTTGAATTAGGTGGGGTCCTATAGACTTCACATGATTCAAGTGCTAGTCACGTGCCGTTTCCGGGTCGTGACAGATGTTTGGCGTGAATACTAGGGTATGTGTGTTTTATGCTTGCATA
The DNA here is from genome assembly GCA_030015575.1 of Agapanthus africanus. NCBI lineage: Eukaryota > Viridiplantae > Streptophyta > Magnoliopsida > Asparagales > Amaryllidaceae > Agapanthus > Agapanthus africanus. The sequence continues at coordinate 451,497,727 of CM057342.1, read as the reverse complement.
AAACTATTATTTTCGCTTCCATCTTGGCCGCGGCTTCCACGGCGCGAGCACTACACACCAACATATCCACTCACTGAGACTATTTCTCGAACGCGTAAGTTTTCAAAACGAGTTTTGAGAAACTGATTAGTATAGAAGTTGGGTATTCGATAGCACACGAGCTGTGAGTATGCGATACCGCAATAATTGGCCTTAAGTGCAAGTGGTTGATTGTTGGATATAGTGCCCTCAAGACTATTATTGAAATTGCAAGTATACAATTATGATAATTGAAGGACCTATACAGCTAGAACAGTTTTACTCGAGATAATAGCATGCTATCTTGTTTGTCTTTATCATTGAGTGTACGTTTTACTCGTTATTATGTATCAGTGATATATAATGATAAAGCATGTAGGATCATTGCTTGACAACCAGGGTTGTAATGGCGATCATAAAAGTGAGGCCGGGTAGTCTATAAGCAAATCATTAAATGTCCCTAGTCGCGGAAGTATCGAGACAGAGCATCGATATTCCGGAGTAGGCTAGTGTATACGTTTCGAAACCCCGACGAGGGGCGGTGGCGAAGCCTCACAAGCCATTGGTGTTGAGTCAGCTAAGATAGTATACAGGTGCTCACTGGAGGTGGTACACCGGACAGACTCGCCGAAAACTTCTAGATGGTATTATACCTTTCGTCGGATGGAAGTTCTCTTGTGGCATGGGTACGGGTTAGTCCTTTGACCTCATATTTTCATTTGTCTCGTGTGAGTTCCCACTGTACTTAGATTACTACCTTACTACGGCTCAAAGGAGTCGTGCAAACAGATTTTAGTTTGGTTCAGTCTCGAGCCACATGGAGGCAGTGAACAATCGTCAAGGATTCGTCTCTCTGGGTATTGGGAGTCGATGTCGCGCTGTGTTAGGTCAGCTATCACCATAAAATTCTTGGCCAAGGTGGATGAGATTTACTGATGTGTTATTACTAGTTTCTCAGTGGGTGATGAGATTCAGACCGGCACAACTTATCGGGTTAGTAGGAGTATGACGTTATTTATCCCTAAACCCGATATGCGATTATCTCAGACGAAGAGACCGGGCTGTACAGAGATTGTCACAGACAGGCTCACTAAGGGTACGGATGAGTTTGCTCGTCGGCCTTCCTTTCGCTCAATAGATGGGTAGCCGTTACGTACAGCTAGTGTCGCTGACATGCTTATGGTTAAACCCACTGCCAGCATATTGACGAGATTTTAGAGTACCAAACAGAGAGTTTTCCCAATTCAGGCAAAATGATGTAGTGGCTGTATATTGATACGTGCAGGGTTCCGATTAGGTATGTGTGCTAGCCACACGGACTTTAATCGGACGGATGATAATACTAGCCGGGTTAGGATTAAACCGGATTATTAAATCAAGTTTTGATATAATAATTTACATATATATTTCAATATGTATATTCTAGTATTATGTTCATTGTATTTTTCGATATCTTGGGTATTCGTATTTTGATACGAATAGGGGCATGTATTCTCGGGGACGTATTCTTGTATTTATACAAGAATACTTCTAGAAGAAGGACACCTCATTTAAAGGAATTTCTTTTTATAGAAATTATGAAATGAGGTGGAGGGGAGAAATGGTGGAGGGTATGACCAAATGAATTATTTATTAATTTGGTCATACTATTCAAGCATGGTTGCATTTTAAATTGTGAGAATTCTTTTGACAAAAGAATTATTGCATGCTTGAATTTATAATGGTTTGGCTTTTCATTCATTCAACCATTCTAGCTACTCTCTCCTCAAATGGTTCCTTCATCTTCATCTTCTACCCTCTCATGTGACGAGAATCAAGAAGAGAAATAGAAAGAAAAATACTGGAACATCAACACACATCACTAAGCATCCTAAATTAACATCCTAAGATCCTTAGTTACTTCATTGATGAAGTTGAAACTTGAACTTGGTTCCCTCGGGTGGATCATCTTCGGTAAAGGAGGACCGGCTTGCAAGCGCGATCATGGAGCCTCGAGGAGTTATTGAAAACGAAGGACACGACTACTGTTGGATATAGTGCCCTCAAGATAATTATTGTAATTGCAGATAGGCGATTATGATAACTGAAGGAGGACCTATACAGATAGAACAGTCTTGCTCGAGATGATAGTATGATATCTGGTTTGTATTCATCATTGATGAAGCCTGTAGGATTCTTACTTGACTACCAGCATTATGATGGCGATCACATACGTGGGAGCTGGGTAGTCTATAAGCACATCCTTAAATGTCCCTAGTCGTGCAAGTATCGAGACTGGGTCGTGCGAGTATCGAGACTGGGTATCGATATTCCGGAGTAGACTAGTGTATACGTTTCGCGATCTCGATGATGGGCGGTGGCCGGTCTCACAAGCCATTGGTGTTGTGTCACCTAAGAGAGTATACAGGTGCTCACTGCAGGTGAGTATGCAGGATGGACTCACCGAGAACTTCTAGATGGTATTATATCTATCATCGGATGGAAGTTCTCAGGTGGCATGAGTACAGATTAGTCTTTTGATCTGAGATTGGCATTTGTCTCATATGAGTTCCCACTGTACTTAGATTACTACCCTACCACAGCTCAAAAGAGTCGTACAAACATATTTTAGTTGAGTACAGTCCTGAGCCCTATGGCGGCAGTGAGCGATTGTAGGGGATTCGTCTCTCCTATTAGGAGTCGATATCGTGCTGTGTTCGGTTGGCCATCACTCTAAATCCGTGGCCACGGTGGACGAGATTTACTGATATGAGTTCAATAGTTTCTCGGCTGGTGATGAGCTTGACTCCGACACGACTTATCGGGTTAGTAGGGGTCTGACGTTATCCTCCCCCTAGACCCGGTATGCGATACTCTTAGACGAAAAGACCGGACTGTACGGAGATTGTCACATTCAGGCTCAATAGGGTACGGATGGACTTGATTATAGACCTCCCTTTCGGCATATACCTGGATAGCTGTTACATATAGTTAGTGCCGCTGACGTGCTTGTGGTTATGGATTTATCCAGCAATCACTGATAGCGTATTGTCAAGTCTTTAAAGTTCCACACAGAATGTTTTCCTGGTTCAGACGATATGATATAGATGACGTATGTTAGTACATACAGGTGTCCGATTAAATATGTGTACAGCTTACACAGACTTTAATCGGACGGTTGATAATACTAGCCTGCTTAGGATTAAACCGGATTATTAGATCAAGTTTTGATTTAATAATTTATATTTATATACTTTGATAAATATATAAATATTCTAGTATTGTTCACTATTCATTTTCTCTCTCTTGACTATTCGTATTTTTATACAGATACATATATATGTATTTCGATACGTATACCGGGTTGTATTATGTATTTATAAGGAATATGTTCTAAAATGACACCTCATTATATGATTTTCTTTCTAGAAAATCATTTGGAAATGAGGAGGATGAGATATCATTAAATATGGTTGAGGACGTATAGAGAGGCAAGGCTTCATTTGTTTATTTAAAAAATGGTGAGATATTTTTTGGATGGTTGAAAAATTATGAAGTCATATTCTCTCATTTCTCATTCATACAACACTAGGCTATTTTTGGCATGGCTACTCCATCCTCCTCCTTCTATGCTCTCTTGAGCATGTAAAAAGAGTGAAAATTATAGTGGAAAATTCCTACATCCTCACTCTCCATTTTTAGTGAGCTTGGAACGTCGATTGCTTTACTAGATAAAGCTGGAACTTGGATCGGTTCTCTCGGGTGATCATCTTCGGCAAGGGCAGCCGTCTCTCAAGCTTGTTCCCGACGGCCTATGAGGAGCTTGGGTGGACACGCATCAAAGTTTGTAATCCCAAACCTTGTATGCTAAGTTTGTTAGTTTAGTTGTATGGTTTGATCCCAAGGGGATATGTGTTTTGTGCTTGCTAAAAAAACCATTGTTTTCGCTTCTGCCTTAGCTGCTGCGGGACCTTTAGACCCCACGGGGAGCTTCCGTTGCGCTGACTGACTTTTCATGGTATCAAAGCCGAACCATACACCAAAACTAGCCCGGATGACCTTAGAATTTTATCGGAAACCGACTTTGAAAAATAGTTTGCAAACCAGCAACTACCTTTGCAAAAACTGAACTTTTCAAACATATACTCGATCCCCGGAGCTCTCGTTTTGGAACGTGGACTCCGTAAGGGATCGAGTGCGATCCGTGAAGCCTCAGAAAACCTTCTTTTTTTCAAAATCGTTTTTGCAAAACGTGGTTGTTTTTTATGATCCTGTCCTGAAAAATCCAACCGATATTTCGATGTTTTTTCGCTTGTTCTTGATCTCCGGAGCTCTCGTTTCGAAACGAAGACTCCGTAGGAGATTGAGGGTAACCTATAGAGTCACGGGAAGCCAATTTTTCAAAACTATATCGGGGATACCGGCTGTATTTTCCAAATTGAAAACTGTTTTTTAAAAAGCTGTCCAAAACTACTTGTTGCATTTTTTGATCGTCGCGGGCTCTTGGTTCGAACTAGGAGCCCGCAAAGAGGATCGAGGTACCCAGGGAGCCCCTTAAGGCTCTCTAAGGTTATGCCCGAGCGTCCCATCGGGCACTCGAGCACATTTCGAATCATTCGGACTCTTGGTTTTAGCAAAAAGTTTGGTTTTTGGATGTTGAAGTGCACTTGAATTTTCGTCGTTTAAAAATTCGAGTGTTAGCTCCGCGGGTGATGAATTCTATGGTCATGGTTTTCGTATCTGTGTTTATGTATTGTTGAACGTCGTCTAATTACTATATGTTCAATTAGACGGGGTTGCACACTTACTTGTGTTGATTATTTCTATGATATATATCTTATTTATGGTTCAGATGGATTGTCGTGCTGGATAGCCCCTCGTGCGATTGCTTGTACAGCTTTGATTTCTTTTGATGTATCCATTTGTTCGGGATGAGCTCCATCTTGTGACCGCTGTTTCCGTTTTATGTATATTCTTTTATTGGGACACGACCAGGATGCGGTCGATGTCACCGTTGTATATATTTTATTTCTGTACTAGGATTACCCTACGGAGGAGCGCACGAGTCACCGATTCCAGAATTCAGAGGGTAGTCATTGTTAGTTATATGTATGCCCTAGAGACCATTACTGTACATTGGATGTATATTGTAGTGGATACTGGGACATATATAGGAAGGACTTTCTTGCTCGACATGATAGTACGCTATCTGGTTGCTCTCTATCTTAACATGTATTCTTTCTGTCTCTCTGATTACATGTTGATAAAGCCCTTAGGATGTGTACTCGACTTCCAGGACTATGATGCAGATCATACTAGTGGGGCCTGGATAGTCAATGAGTACATCCTTCATTGTTCCTAGTCGAGGGAATATCGAGACGGGGCATCGATATTCCAGAGTAAACTAGCGCATATCTTCTCGACCCATGCGATGGGCGATTGATGATCCCATATCCATTGGTGTTTGACATCGAAGATGGTATGCGGTTGCTCAGTGGAGACTGGGTACACTGAACGGACTCGCCGAGAACTCCCAGATGGTATTATACCTCACGTCAGATGGCAGTTCTCTGGTGACACTGGTACAGCTTAGTCTGTTGACCCGAGATCGTCATAGAGTCTTGTGTGTCTCCCACTGTGCTTTGATTTCCACCCTACCACGGCTCTACTGAGTCGTGCAAACAGGTGGTTTTTGGGTACAGTCCCGATTCACATGGAGGCAATGAGCGATAGGAGGGGATTCGTCTCTCCCGGTATTGGGGGTTGATGTTGTGCTATGCTCGACTGGCCATAACAGGAAATCCCTGGCCAGGGTTGCTGTGATATACTGGTAAGAGTTATCAGTAGTTTCACGAATGTTATGGACCTCAAGTCGGCATGACTTATCGAGCTATTGGGGTCTGACGTTTACCACCCCTAGGCGAGATATGCGACATATCAGACGAACAGACCAGACTGTACGGTAAGTGTTACTGGTTGGATTCACAGGAGTGTGAGCGGGCTTGCTCGTCGATCTTCTGATCGCTCAATACCCGGGTGGCCGTTACGTTTAGCAGACCGCTTGCGGCTTGTGGATGCTTGATATGATCATCATCTGCTGCCGGCGTATTGACGAGTCTTTAGAGTCCTACACAGAGGTTTCCTGGCTCAAGCGAAACGAAATAGGAGCGCATATGAGATATGTGCGGGACCGAGAATAATGCGTGTATGTGATACCGTATTCCATTCTCGCGATCTATGTATCGATTGGTTATATGCGATATAACCTAGTTATCGAATCAAGGATTGATTCGATAAGCCGATACATAGGATACTGGCCGGTTATATGCGACATGACCGGATCATTGAATCAAGTGTTGATTTAATGATTTAATGTATAATTATATATTTGATATATTACTTTGCATTAACTAGTATTGGTTCACTTTAAAAGGATTTTCTCACTTGAATTGTGCAAGTTGTATATGTGATATATTTCTTTGTGCACATGATTGTATCATGTTTGATGATACATTCTTGTTTGGTTTTGTGTAAAGTATTAAACCATGGTTAGTTAGTGATTAGGGTTTCATCTTATTCATTTATCTTTTTATTTTATTTATTTCAAAAGAAAAAGAAAATGAGAAATGAATGGTGGCTATTTTTGTTTTTAGTTGAAGATTCATGAAGCATTGACTTAGTCACCATTCTTGTCTCATGCCTAACCCTAACCACTCATCTAACCTAAGTTAAGTCTCTACACTAAACCATGGTTAAAGATATGATAAGTATTGTATTTTCTTTTCTATTTTAATTTAACTTATCATATCTTTTCTTCTTCTTCTTCATCTTGAGCAAGAAAGAAAAAGCTTGACCATCAATGGTGATTGATGGAAAAATGTGAGAAATCCAAATCTAAAGTTTACCCACTTCCTATTTCTTCATCCTCTACCTCTTGCCAAGTAGCATAGGGTGTTTCCTTCACAAGTTTTCCCGACTAGGTGAAGTTTGAGCTTGTTCTAGCGATGCCTCGACGTAGATCATCTTCGGCATCGAACCGACGATCAAGCCCGCCTATTCTCCGACGAAGCCGACGCTAGAGCCCGGATTTTGATTTGGACAGCGGAGAGGACTTCATTGCGGAGCCGTGGAGGTGGTGGACCGGATCTACAAAGGTTGTATATCCGTTCCCTTAGTTAAAATGTTAACTAGTTTGCTTGTTTCGCCTAAATATCTAGTAAACGATCCGTAGTCGGGTTTGTAGGCACCCGTAAAATTTGATTTGTGCATGTTTGATCACTTATGAGACTTCACTAGAGTGCCTAGGAACCCTACAGTGGTATCAGAGCCTAGCTAGAGCCTTAGGCGAAGTCCCGACGGAGTTAGAAGTCCGATCGACCCAAAACCCCGACCCGAATATTGCTCTCTGGACATTTCTGTAAAAAGTGGTTTTTTCGAAATTAAAAATATGCAGAAAAATCAGCAGGTAATCCTAAGACTTACTGTGAAATTCGAGGGATTGATTCCACAAAGGCGGCGCGGATCCGCGGCCCTACAGTAGGCTCATGCGGCGAATCCGCGGCGCTTTTGTCGCTTTGTGCAGGAAATTTTACACAGTAGTTCTTAGCTTTCTGTGTTGGTTTTCCTGGGGATTTTTAATAATTTTTCCAGAGTTGCATTTTCTGGGTTGTATTGGGAACTCGGTGTATCGATCGGATTGTCTAATTTTGTCGGTGTGTTTTTCCAGATAAATCTTAGAATATGTTAAAAAGTTCGACCGGATATAAATACCCACTTTTTCCCCTGCCGGGAAATTTCCAATTGTTGGATTTTTCCGTAGTTTAACGACGTTCTAAGTAGTGCAAGTAACGCGATGGACCCTCTAGAAGACAACAAACCTTAACTCGATTATGTGACCGTCTTGAACTGCCCTTTGAACCTTCGGGTTTGGGGCAGTACGGCGTGCCACATGTGAGGCGTTGGCTTGACCCTTCTACGGCTGGACCGTTGGTACTGAGGCACGAACTGAATGTTGTTAGACTTATTTCATGTGTTGAGCTGTATCGGGAAAACTTGGGTGTTCGATTGTTCGATCGAAAAGTTTAGCATTTTCTATTTATCCGGAATTTGATACAATAATTGGAATTCACAAATTGTTATGAGATAACGGAATGAATATTATAAACATAGCAGTTTAGTCTCATTTGATCGGTTGCCACGGAATTTTGATGTGATCAAAAGTCCGTCGCAATCACGTAGTGTACGCGGATACTCGCCGGGTAAACTTAATAGACAGCCTCACTCCATTGCCCCGACCAAGTGACTGTAGAGAACCCCGTCGCCGAAAGCATCCGTTCGGGTGCTCCCGGTAGCGGTGTTCCGCCTTGGTGCACTTCGTCGACGGCGTCGGGGGTGCGGCCGTCTACTAAAGTTTGCGACGAGCATTCGATCAGAATGTCGGGAATCTTGTTGAATTGCCCGACTTGATGTTGAAAAGAGTTTTCGATAATGAGACTAAAATGCGGCGTTTATAATTGTTAGGCGTGCGATGTCTAAGTAATTCATTTGGTCAGGCATGCGATGTCTGAGGAGGTTGCGGATTCCAACTGTTGTAGTTTTACACTTTCTTTTCTGTGACCGTAAGTGTAATATGTGATATCGCCGGTTTCGTTGCTATATGTCAACGACAATTGGAATACGCATGTTTGCTTACGTTGATGACATGTGATGTTATGTGTTGCTGGATATGTTATATTGGATCGTCGTGTTTGAATAGCCGGGGGGTTTTTATGTGAGATGAGTGTTTTTTCTTTTTCATTCATGTAAAAACTTGTATGTAATATTCTTTTATTGGGGCACTTCCAGGTTGCGGAAGTTGTCAACGTTGATGTATATTATTTACTTTTCTGCACTAGGATAGACCCAAGGAGGGGAGCACAAGTAACCGGGTTCTGGGGTCCAGTGGGAGACCAACTCGAGGAGTCGAGTCCGGGTCTCCTGACCCTAGAATTGGTAGGGTTGCTTGCCGCTCTCGTAGGGGTCTAGGGGTGTGGGATTGGCTATTCATCACGACCGTGGAATCCGTGTTTTATACTGGCTCGTATTGAAAATACGGACGTCCTAGTATATCCAATATTTCATATGTTTCTTCTGCTGTGATTTATCTGTGATCATGTGATGTTCTGTGACAGGTATTATATATAGTATATATGATATATTATATAGACGTTGCTTATGTTTTACACCCGCGCTAGCCCTGCCTCGCTCTGGCGTTAGTTACCTAACCTAACGGTGCAGACGGGACATCGAGGCGAATGCGGATGGCATAAGCGTACGTTATATTTATCTGTGATGGTTAGGTGGACTTAAATGATGGGATATTCATTAATAAGATTAATGAAAGAAAATAAACCTAATTGATGTTGTGGAATCGAATTTCAAAATAAAACAGGTAGCTACAGTTCTTGCTTTGCATCGCGGTGTTCATTATAGAACATCCAGCACCTTATTCGATGAGGAAAGGACCGAGATCCCTTCACCGGGAGTGACTCCTTTAGCAATAACTGGCAGATGCTACACACTCGGTTTGTCTTTGATCGCTTCTATAGTTTTCGCTTTGCACAGTGATATATATGATATATCCCGCACCTCATTCGACGAGGAAAGGGCCGACGATCCCTTCACCGGGAGTGACCCCTTTAGCAAAACTAGAAAAAGCTTCAAAAACATTCCATTTAAAAACCATTTGATTCCGCAACGAGATCAAGTTCAAAGCGTTAAAGGTTTTCACAAAAACCATTCGCAACCCTCCGTCATTTTAGGAAGTAGAGTACTTAGTATTCGTGCTGTGTTTGTTGACCATAGTCAAGGCACAGTGTACGGTAGCTAAGTGATGTCTTCCTACACAGCATATGATGCGATTAGTTAGGACAGTCATGTGGCTTTGTTGACCTTAGCCAAGGGTCATGTGGGTGGGTCTAATTAATCACGAAATGACGGGTAGAACTTGACTAGTACCTATGATTTGTTGACATTAGCCAAGGTCATAGGTGCTAGGGGTAAAAACCATTATCGGGAGTTTCAAGTGTTGAAATTTGCAATGAGATTGCATACCTTCTATGTGATAGTTGGATCCCGATACCCACTGCGAGTAATTGTTACTCCTGGGAGAGTTTTACACTTTGCAATTAGCCGATCAAGTAGGTGTCTAGAAAAGTGTCAACGGGGTTACGCCTCTGGGAAAACGAGCTTTACAGTAATTAGGTCCGTGCGAAAGCACGGGGAACCTCCCTCAAAGTACCGACACTGGCCTGGCTGAAAGATTGGCGAACTTGTAGAGTGTAATTAATCCCGGCTAGTCTTTCCTTTTAAGGTTTGAAGGAAGATTTGATAAAAACAGTGGGAGCCATCCTGATTAGATAAAATATATAACCAATCTGATCTTGCAAGAGCGCACGCAGAGTGTTTTCTTCTCTCTCTCTCCTGGTAGCGACCTTATCACGCCTTAATCAAGATAATAAAATGGATGTATTGACCGAACCCGCTTGTTATACTGAGCTGGGGACGTTGGTCCCGCTCCAACTTATAATTGTTATAAGACAGCAGGAAATTGGGGAATACCAGAATTCCTATGCCGCCCAAACGAAGAAAGTGCATATGATGCATCTCCTTTGGGTGTGTTCATTACAAAGAACTGTTTCTCAGTATCCTCTGCATCCTGGGTATATGATACCGGATCAGGATCCCAGATATGTAATCTGTTACATAGGGCTACAAAAAGGTAGAAAAACTGAGAACGGGTGATAAGTTTCATGAGACAGAAACCGGGGCAAGTGTTGCAGCCAAGTCTGTTGGTCACTGTCACCCTGTATTACGAATACATTGATTCTGAACAAATGCTATTAGATACCGAACCTGATATACAAAATCATATCAGTCTCTTTATTAGTAAAGAAATGATATAATTTTGTATTGTTGGATAATGTTTTGAACATTTCCTATATCAAAAGTTGATCGGTTCAGGCACGTTATCTAAAAGCATTGACGTTCTAAATCAAACTACAGTTCCTTGTATACAGAATACACACAAGAGGAAGAGTTCAGAAATGAACGATTCGTTCTTGAGGCATTGTAGACTAGGTCATATCAATGCGACCCGACTGGCTGAAGTTACATTTTAGATGCATATTTAAATCAGTTTGAATTTACATCTTGTGAAACTTGCCAGTCATGTCACAAAGATATAATGACACTGGCTCTGTTTACTGGAAACAGAGGAAGAGTTGGTAAACTCTTGGGACTGATACATTATGATGTATGTAAGGTCTCCTGTCTACACATGCCAGGACTGGTTCTTTATACTTCATTATATTCTCTGATAATCTCTCAAGATTCAGTCATATATTCCTGTTGAAATATAAGCCCGAACCTTTTGAGGTATTCACAGAATATAAGTAGGAAGTAGAGAACCAAAATACGGGTATAAGTGTTATGTCCTATGATGAGATCAGGGAGGAGAATACTTGTGCATAGCATTCCTGGACTATTCTAAAAGAAAATGAGATTCTCTCTCAGCATTACTCCTCCGTATAAACCATAGCACGATGGTATATCGGGGCGGAGCAATCACACCCTATATGATAAGGTGTGCTTTATGATGAGTACTACTGAGTTACCTATTTCCTTTTTGGGGTTATGCACTTGAGAAGCTGCATACCTATTGAATTAGGTTTGAATCAAATCACTGCCTACCACTCCATATGAGATATGGTATGGGAAGAACCCATCTCTTAAGCGAGTTAAGATTTGGGGTTATCCGGCCTATGTTTAAAGCAAAATCCGGACAAGATCGAGGCAGGATCAGTTCTGTAGAACTGGAAAGGTTCCAGCTATACAAAACTGCAGTTGATGATTTGACAGAACCATAAGATTCTATAGTTCCCGACGAACCTCAGCCTCTCCGCCAATCTAGTAGGGTTCCTCATCCGCCTGAGAGATACCTCGGTTTCTCGATGACAGTGGGAGCAAGGATTGCATCATGAGATGATGACCCAACTATTTTCGAGCAGGCCATCGAGAGTAGGGACTCTGTAAGAATGGCTGGATGCTTAGCGATCTGAGATGGAATCCATGTACACCAGCAAAGTATGGACTTTAGCTGCTATATCTGAAGAGTTAAATCCCCATCAGGAGCAAGTATATCTTGAGAAGATTACTTGGTGTAGATGGAAAAGTTGAGACTTTCGAAGCTAGGCTTATTAAAGGTTTTAGTCATCAACCAGGCATGGATAATGATGAAACCTTTTCCAAGTGACTATGCTTAAGTCCATCCAGATCCTACTTGCCACGGCTACATACCATGACTGCGATATCTGGTGGTTGGGTGCCCTGACTGCTTTTCTAAATACTGATTTAGAAGAGAACGTCTATAAGAATACAGCCAGAGGTCCTCGTAGACAGTGGGAGCAGCGGAAACGTGTGCAAGATGCTTTACAGGATAAAGCAGGCATCGCGGAGTTGGAACGTCTGTTTTGATGTGATAGTCAAAGTGTTTGACTTCATCAAAATGGTAGACGAACCTTGTATATACAAAAGGGTAGTAGAGAGTAAGGTGGTCATCTTCGTATTGTACGTAGACAACATACTCTTGATAGGAAAAGAGTTTCCTATACTACGATCGATCAATCTCCTATTATCACTAGGATTCTCCAAATAGGATCAAAGTGATACCTCCCAAATCCTGTGATTTGGACCTATGAGATAGATCTAAAGGGATATTAGGGTTCTCACTAGGTATAGTGAGATTGTATCAATCGATCCTGGGGAGAATCACTGGAAGAGTTCCAGGGTGATAAAGACGACTGAATGTCAGTCACGGGCATTGTCTTTACCCTCAGTAGAGGGACGGTATGTTGGAAGAGTTCCAAGCTAGATACCATGGCAAACTAGACGATAAAGGCTGGTAACATCGCTATTAAAGATACTACCAAAGAGGCAGTTTGGGTGTATATAGGTTCATAGGATGAACTAGGTTCCTACCATTGTGTGACAATGGAAGTGTGGCTTCGACCCTGGAACCCTGGTCCCATCAGTGACCCAGACATATTCTGAGGCAGCATCACCTGATCATGGAGATAGTTGATCTCCAGGATGATCGAGGTTAGGAGAGTAGACTCAGAGGACAACACGGCGGATCCACTCACGAAGGCCTTTTCCCAGAGAGAGGCTCATATGGGATGGTTGAGTATTAGATACTGCAACCACTGCTACAGATGGCCCTAGTGCAAGTGGGAGATTGTTAGTTATATGTATGCCCTAGAGGCCATTACTGTACATTGGATGTATATTGTAGTGGATGCTGGGATATATATAGGAAGGACTTTCTTGCTCGACATGATAGTACGCTATCTGGTTGCTCTTTATCTTAACATGTATACTTTCTGTCTCTCTGATTACATGTTGATAAAGCCCTTAGGATGTGTACTCGACTTCCAGGACTATGATGCAGATCATACTAGTGGGGCCTGGGTAGTCAATGAGTACATCCTTCATTGTTCCTAGTCGAGGGAATATCGAGACGGGGCATCGATATTCCAGAGTAAACTAGCGCATATCTTCTCGACCCATGCGATGGGCGATGGATGATCCCATATCCATTGGTGTTTGACATCGAAGATGGTATGCGGTTGCTCAGTGGAGACTGGGTACACTGAACGGACTCGCCGAGAACTCCCAGATGGTATTATGCCTCACGTCAGATGGCAGTTCTCTGGTGACACTGGTACAGCTTAGTCTGTTGACCCGAGATCGTCATAGAGTCTTGTGTGTCTCCCACTGTGCTTTGATTTCCACCCTACCACGGCTCTACTGAGTCGTGCAAACAGGTGGTTTTTGGGTACAGTCCCGATTCACATGGAGGCAATGAGCGATAGGAGGGGACTCGTCTCTCCCGGTATTGGGGGTTGATGTTGTGCTATGCTCGACTGGCCATAACAGGAAATCCCTGGCCAGGGTTGCTGTGATATACTGGTAAGAGTTATCAGTAGTTTCACGAATGTTATGGACCTCAAGTCAGCATGACTTATCGAGCTATTGGGGTCTGACGTTTACCACCCCTAGGCGAGATATGCGACATATCAGACGAACAGACCAGACTGTACGGTAAGTGTTACTGGTTGGATTCACAGGAGTGTGAGCGGGCTTGCTCGTCGATCTTCTGATCGCTCAATACCCGGGTGGCCGTTACGTTTAGCAGACCGCTTGCGGCTTGTGGATGCTTGATATGATCATCATCTGCTGCCGGCGTATTGACGAGTCTTTAGAGTCCTACACAGAGGTTTCCTGGCTCAAGCGAAACGAAATAGGAGCGCATATGAGATATGTGCGGGACCGAGAATAATGCGTGTATGTGATACCGTATTCCATTCTCGCGATCTATGTATCGATTGGTTATATGCGATATAACCTAGTTATCGAATCAAAGATTGATTCGATAAGCCGATACATAGGATACTGGCCGGTTATATGCGACATGACCGGATCATTGAATCAAGTGTTGATTTAATGATTTAATGTATAATTATATATTTGATATATTACTTTGCATTAACTAGTATTGGTTCACTTTAAAAGGATTTTCTCACTTGAATTGTGCAAGTTGTATATGTGATATATTTCTTTGTGCACATGATTGTATCATGTTTGATGATACATTCTTGTTTGGTTTTGTGTAAAGTATTAAACCATGGTTAGTTAGTGATTAGGGTTTCATCTTATTCATTTATCTTTTTATTTTATTTATTTCAAAAGAAAAAGAAAATGAGAAATGAATGGTGGCTATTTTTGTTTTTAGTTGAAGATTCATGAAGCGTTGACTTAGTCACCATTCTTGTCTCATGCCTAACCCTAACCACTCATCTAACCTAAGTTAAGTCTCTACACTAAACCATGGTTAAAGATATGATAAGTATTGTATTTTCTTTTCTATTTTAATTTAACTTATCATATCTTTTCTTCTTCTTCTTCTTCTTCTTCATCTTGAGCAAGAAAGAAAAAGCTTGACCATCAATGGTGATTGATGGAAAAATGTGTGAAATCCAAATCTAAAGTTTACCCACTTCCTATTTCTTCATCCTCTACCTCTTGCCAAGTAGCATAGGGTGTTTCCTTCACAAGTTTTCCCGACTTGATGAAGTTTGAGCTTGTTCTAGCGATGCCTCGACGTAGATCATCTTCGGCATCGAACCGACGATCAAGCCCGCCTATTCTCCGACGAAGCCGACGCTAGAGCCCGGATTTTGATTTGGACAGCGGAGAGGACTTCATTGCGGAGCCGTGGAGGTGGTGGACCGGATCTACAAAGGTTGTATATCCGTTCCCTTAGTTAAAATGTTAACTAGTTTGCTTGTTTCGCCTAAATATCTAGTAAACGATCCGTAGTCGGGTTTGTAGGCAACCGTAAAATTTGATTTGTGCATATTTGATCACTTATGAGACTTCACTAGAGTGCCTAGGAACCCTACAGTCATCTCATGGAGTTGAGATCGTGCTATCTATTTCTAAGATTGGCGGGCTGCTCGCCGCGCTTGTAGGGGGTTGGATCGATGTTGTACGGGCTATCCACAAGATCGAGAAACATCGCATTTCATTTGCGGCTCAGAAGAAACACGGGGCTCTAAGTTTATCCATTGTTCCATATTGTTTGTCGCATGCCTGTGATGATTATTATCTGCCTGTGATGACTGTTATTTGCCTGCGATATTGATATATATATATATATATAACATTTCAGAAAATGGTAAATATTATTTTAGAATTTAAATAATAATATAATATGTTTTATTAAAATAATACCAATTATCGAATTGGGTTGTCGTATTTTGGCCTTGATGAAACTAATTAGTATTTTGGGCATGGTTAGCTTAATTAACATTAGCACTTTCCTAATTGGGAATACATATTTTAAAAGCATGCATGGGTGGTTTTTTTTGTTAAAAGAAAATATGTTTTTTAAGACATGAGAGGTATAGACTTAAGTCCCTCTCATGCCTTAAGTCCTTCCCATGCCTCTACCATCCCTCTTTGTTTCCTTTTCTCTCTTCCTCGCATTTCCCTCATTCTCTGCAACTCCTCACTCCCAATCCCTCGGCAGCACCCTCCCCTCTCTCGCACTCACAAACACGCTCTCCCATTCACCATAAACTCCACCTCAACACAAATCGACTCCAAAGTTCCTCACCTTGAATGCCAAGCACAACTCCTTCAAGTGAAGCATCATCAAATCTTCAAGTAGTATCTTACAAGCTTGAACTTCTCCTTCATCTCTTCATATAGGTAAAAATCATTCTTTTATCAAGTTTGCATGTGTTTAAAGTATTAAATATTAGCTATGTTTTCAAAATACAAGGAGTTTTAGTGAAGTTTTAGCGTTCAAACATAATCTGTAGTTTGGGATCTCTACAAAATATTTTGCGTACAGATTTGACCTATTTAGACTACTAAGAGACCCCTAAAGAAGCACGAGCCCCTAACTCTAACTCTTGGCCGCAAATTGCGGTAAAACCAAATATTTTGACGGTCCAATATTTTATCTAGGTGTCGGGTTTGGCTAGTAGATCTTATATATGATATATATGCCTTTTTTATATGCTAAATTGTCCCAGGTTACCTAAGTCAAAATCTGAAGGTATTTTACTTAGCTTTTGGACGATGTTTTAAGTTTTTTGAACTTGATAATCCGTATTTTGTATTCTTGATGTGTTCTTTTATGGTAGAACAGAGAGTCCGGGATTAGTTCGTGGTAGTTAGCACACGGATGGCTCACATTGGTCATACGTTCTAATCTATGGGTGTTTGTTCGTTATATCGGTGTCGATTTGAATTCTTATATATGTAAGTGATTATGTGAATGCTAGGTTTGATTGCGGAGACCTCCGAGGCGGCGATGAAGGGCAAGACGGTCGTAGGATACAACTAGCTCGAACGAAAACTGTGAGTAGATTATATTTACGAGTGGGGAATCGGGTGGATGGCGTATAGCACCCCCATGAAACATACCTTTTATTATATCATTGACATTATTAAAATTCATGCGATGTACGTTAGACTTGTTCGATATATAGTATATTTCGTTAGTAACACTTAGAAGCCTTGTTGTAGATACACTTGATAAAATACTAGCACAAATACTAATGATTGCCATGTTGCACGATCACAGACTCGCATGTACACTACATATCATTAGTACTGTCATGTCACATAGAACTTACCATACTTACGTATCGTAGTAGGCTAAGATGATGTATATACGATCCATATTGGATGCGCGTACGAGACTTAGAGTCCGTACTAGTCTCCGTGCATGTACGTGACACGAGGTGTCCGTACCGACCGTCGGACGGGTGCATGAACGAGATGTCCACACCGGTGCTATGAGTGTACGTGACTAGATGTCCATACTGTTGATATTCCATTGCTATGTGTGTACGTAGACTTGATGTCCGTCCCAGTTATATCATGTGTTTGGATACGTAGATTAGATATTTGTACCGATTATTATTAGGATATGGGATAATGGAATATTTGACGATTATCGTACGAGGTGAGATTCCGTACGGGATGATATGATGAGGATAGATGATGATAATTAGCCGGATATGGCCCCATTTTTACTTGATTCGTGGAGTCTTACTATTTTACCCATTTGGGAGATTTTACTAATATATCGTAATTACCCACTTTCTAAAAACAACGATTCGTTTCATATTTTTAAAAAGCGATAATAAAAGGATATGCTGCTTGGATTTCAAAGGGGTATATATATGTGTTTTAAAAACATCATAGAGTCCTTATTTTCAAACATTTCGTTCTACTTTAAAAACATATAAGTGAGAATATTAGAATGAATTACCTATTTACTGTTCTTTTACGCTATGCTTACTTTACATGTCATTCGCTCGCGCTTTATTTACCTTATTCGTTATGCTATACTTTATGATTTCCGCTACACGTCATATATTATTGATGTTACACCTCAGTGGTATGGACACTGATATATATGTGTGTGTGTGTCGATATACTTATATTACTGCTTATGCTATAATATGTTACCCGTCTGTGCTATGCCTAGTTCACACAAACTAAAAGGATACGAGTTTGACAAGATTTATATTACTGTGGATACGATGTAACATGATATCAATCCTAAGAGATTGAATATATAAAGGAATAAAAGAAGATGAAGATGATTCGAACACGGTTGATATAGCCAGGGATCCATGAAATATGTTTGTGAGAGATCAATCCACGAGGGATTGAGACAGGGAGACACGATGTCGTCCGATGATACATGTGTAATCAATGCATGAGTGATTGAGGGTAGTTGACACATGATGTCTCTATGGATATTATATATATGTGAGGGATCGATATAGATGCCCTGCACTGAGATGAATATTATATATATATATATGTGTGTGTGTGTGTGTGAGGGATCGATATAGTTGCCCAGCACTGATGAGATATATTATGCTATATAATAGCCGGACAGGACTGGTCCACGAGACAGTACCTGAATATTATTTTCGTACATCGATGTATTCTAAAGAGGTTTATCTCACTACTTTCCATTTGTCTAGGATCGACACAGACTTTTACAAAAGAAAACCCATTTTTAGATAAATCATTTTCAAAAGGCGGGATGTATACCTTATTCACAAAACAACGCCCGCTACATGTGCCGCTATATATATATATATATACCACGGCTATTTTGAAAGGATTTCATATACATACATTTTCCAGCTACTTTTATATGATTGCATATGGATGGGTGTTATATATGTATTATAGTCTTGATTGTGTTATGGTTGGTCGTGTTCCATAGATATTGCACTACGGCTACGGTGATCGTGATTTGACACCGTTGTATATATATATGCAGTGAGTTATCGACGATTGTTGATTGTTAGCGTTTCATTTCGCATTATTGTATTTACTTCCTGAACTCGCATGTTTTCGGATACTTGTGGTTTCGTTGCGTCCGTACCGGGACAAAAACCAATTACTTGATGTTGACATGATAACCACACAGAGATTCATATTCCACATACTAGGATAGCGGTACACGAGTTGTACATGAGGGCACTTTATCTTTATATTCTATCGCTCGAACTCTAGTTTCGATGCGTGTTTATTTACCCTCCTTGATATACACATTATTCATTCTTTAGTTGTTTCACCGCTTATCCATGTGACTCCTAGCTTATTATATAATTCTACTCACGAGTTGGCAACTCAACATGTTGTGCCATACTTCTTTACAGGTTTGACCGCTTGGATCCGTAGCAGCTGATTTGGCACGTTCGCTATCTTTTGGGCATGGTTGCGCATATTTGTGTTAGTGGTTTCTTTTTTTATCGGCTTTTGCCTTATACCTACTTGTATCTAGAAATACCCCATCAAAGACCAAGTCTAGTTTTTTCGAGACCTTAAAGTTGTATATTTTGTTATTGTCGGACTCGTGTGGAGTCAATGTATATGTTGTTTACTTTCCGCTTATTAATCCTTCGTCGTTTGGCATCGTATATTACCGCGTGATTGTGATTCCGCCGTTTGGACGTTAATTTAGCTCCCGTATGTAGGGACGCTTGTTATATACTTATAATTGTATCGGTTTTATTCAAAATTTATAAAGGAGGTGTTGTCTGTTTTTCAAACAATCTTTCGAAACAAACTGTACTTTTTATAAAAACTTTTCTAAAACTTCACATCTACCTATTGCTATTTATTTCCTCATATGTATGGTTTAGATTCCTGGTTTTGGCTTACTTGAGTTACGATGGGGTCCATATGACTTCATGTAATTGTTGTGCCGGTCATGTGCCCGTTTTTTTGTCGTGACATAGTAGATGCTTCTATATGTTTTGCATCCGCGCTAGCCCTGTCCCTGCCCTGCCGTAAGTTAAGTAACCTTACTGTGAAGACCCGGGACCCCGTGGCGAATGCGGATGGCATATAAAAGCATACTATTTTGGTTGTTTCTGCTGTGGCTTAGAAACTTGTATTGATGAGACTGTATTATATGTTTAATGCAAGGAAAACAAACCTAAATAATGTTGTCGGAACCAATTTTTAAAACTACTCGGTTTTCTTCAAAACAAGAGTCATATTCTTTGCTTTGCATAGAGATATTCGGTTAGGAATATCTTGCACCTCATTCTATGAGAAAAGAGCCTTGATCTCTTCACAGAGAGTTCGCTCTTAAACAAAAGTTTATATTACTAATTTTAAAAGCGGAGTCTAAACCACTCCTTTTCAAAACCACTCGAGTTTTTTCAACGATATCAAGTTCATTACGTTAAAAGGTTTTTCGCCAAAAACCGGTTGTAACCCTCCGTCATTTCAGATTGGTAGCATCTAGTATTCGTGCTATGTTTGTTGGCATCCGTCAAGGCATGGTGTGCGGTAGCTATGTATTACTTTTCTGCAGCATAGAGATGCATTAATTTAGGACAGTCGTACAGCCTTGTTGGCATCCGTCAAGGGCGAATACGGATGGGTCTAAATTAATCAGGACAATGACGGGTAGAACTTGACCTGTGACTTATGATTTGTTGGCATCCGTCAAGGTCATAAGACGATTGGGCAAAAACCATATCAGGAGTTTCAAATATAAGGAAAACTTGCTAAGTTTGCGCATACCTTCTGAAGTATGATAATTTTGGTCGGCTTCCATCAAAGTTATCACACAATGATAGTTGGGTCCCGATTCCCAATGATGAGAAGGTATTACTTCTCGAGAGATTTTCACTTCATAACTAGCTAACATATTAGATGTCTAGAAAGTGTGATTACGCCTCTGCAGGGTTATTTAATTGGGTATGTGCTAAAGCACGAGAGACCTCCCTCGGAGTACCAAAACTGACATGGCTGAACGGTTAGCGAACTTATAAGGTGTACATGATCCCGACTAGTTCTCCTTTTAGGATTTGAAGGAGAATTCGAGAAAACAGTGAAAGTCGTTCTGATTAGATAAAGTGAGAATCTAATCTTGATAGAGTGCACGCTGAATGTTTCTTTTTTTTCTGGTTTGCGACCATGTCTTACCTTAAACTAAAACTCATGAACCAAACTGACCAAACCTTTTTACCATCTGGCTTTGGATTGTCACGATTCACGACAAAATTGCATATATCTCTGCCAATCCTACTTCACATTTGCATTTCTCCATAACACTCCATATTGCTTGGAACGGTCATCGTATAGTTACATACAAACTCGAAAAAGTTGCTTTAGTTGAAGATAGCCACCGGTTCTAGAGAAATTGAATAGGATTATTCGGTTGTCTCTCCACTTTACCTTCTCTTAGGTTGCGAGAGCTCCTTGTATTAGGAGAGTATACCAGTTACGCTTATTAGATAGTTTTCTTCCAAATCTTAAGCTGATGCCGAAAGGTAGGGAAGGAAGAAAACCAATTAGCCTAATTGTGGTGTACAGAAGGTAAGATGTAGACACATATAAAGTGGTTGAAATGAGGGCAAAGAAAATTGCGATTACTGTCATAAATCTGGAAGTGGAAAAAGCATTACTAGGATTACCCAGCCATCCCTTAGAAACATTTTCATGTTTCAGTTTTTCTTTGTAGTTATTGTTGAAAACTGTTTTTCCAATTAATCCTCACTCCAGGGTATGTATGTACCGGATTTGGATCTCACATCGGTAAGGCATTAAAGATACTGGGTAGGAGTAGAATATTGAGAAATGAGTATTTGATCCTCAATGTCGGAATTCGTAGCAAATGGCGATATTAGATTAAATCCTCTGGCTTTGCCTAATGGCAAATATTTGGTTTCGAATAACCGTTGTTATGCACCAATTTTTAAAATTGAATATCTGGATCTTTATTTTATAAAGTGAGATACAAATTTTGAAAATTATGTTCCAAACATTTACTTTTATCAGTTGAGGATTAGGTAAGATGCATTGAATAACGGTATAGATATTCTTGACCAGAATACAGTTTTCAACCTACAACATACGGAATTTGAGTTAGTATACTCTTAAGACTCATACATGGTAATGTATGTTGTCTGGTGTCCTTTAGAACAATAGGTTGGTACTCTTACTCCATTCAGGTTTACCTATGAATTCTCTGGTTTTAAACATGCATTCGTTGTAATACAAGATCCAAAAATTTTGAGAAATTTATAAGTATAAGAATAAAGTAGAGAACCATACGTTGGAAGCATCGGCATTCTTTGAACCAATCGAAAATGTAGATACTTATACTAGGTATTCCGTTATAATATTGAGAACTTGTTTTTCTCACAGGTTACTCATCCGTGGGTATGCTCCTTGATGAGTAATATTGTATGGTCTTTTTCCATTAGGTGATACAATGGAAACAATTGCATAACATTTGAATCTGGTTCCATCTAAATTAGTGCCTTTGGTTCTATATGGACATAGATTGGTTGCATATCTTGAGTTTGTTAAGATAAGGAACTATCCGGTTTCTATTTAAAAGCATAATCCGGACAAACTCAAGGCACCCTTCGGTAATGGCAGTTTGTGGATTATCCCAAGCAATTGCTAAGGTTTTGATTCTACCATTTTCAAGATCAATAGTTACATTATTCTTGACTCAACATTTTTTTTATAAAAGGAATTTTTTTGCAAAAGAAATTAATGGGAGTATGGTACAACTGGAAATGATTCCAGAACCACAAACGGTTACTGAAAATTTAGAAAAACCTGGAGATTCAATTGGACTCGACAAACCTTAACCACTCCGCAGATTTAGTAGGTGACCTCAGCCACCCGAGAGATACTTCGATTTTCTTGTAGACGGTAACAGGAAAGTCAGCATCACGGTGATGATGGCCTTACTAGTTATCAACAGGTCATGGGAAGTGATAACTTCAAGGTGACCAGATGTATCATATCCAAGCTAGACTCCACGCACTTCAGCAAATTGAATTTGTCGGGTGCTCCTGGAGGGGTAAAACCCATTAGGAGCAAGTATATCATTCGAGATCTGTGCAGGTGGAAAGGTATTAACCTAATATGGCTAGACTTGTTGCAAAGATTCTCATCAAATACCCGTTATGGATTGTGATGGGACTTTTACTTCAGTGTCTACGCTAAAGTCCATACGGATATTACTTGGCACTCCTGCTGTTCTTGATTATGATATCTGGCAGGTGGATGACTATAACGTCTTTCTAAATGGGAATTTAGAAGTGCACGTGTATATAATGCCTGAGGGTTATCGTAGTCAGTAGGAGCAACGGAAAGTGTGCAAGTAACTTATGTTTATTTATAGACTAAAGCAGGCATGGTGGAAAAGGACCATCTATTTTGATGTAACAGTCAAGGTGATTGACTTCATCAAAACAACAGATGAACCTGGTAAGAAAGGTGTAGGGAGTTATGTCATGGGATTTGGATGACAGACTCCGGATATAAAGTGATGTTCCAATACTACAATTGGCCAAACTTTGGTTGTTACAAGGTGGCCTGGATGACAAAGAAGTTGTCAGAGTTTTAGTTTATCATGTTCTGAAGAGCAGTATATTAAATAAGGTTCCAATAGGGATACTGAAGTAGACATGGTGCAGGATGCCGGTTATGACTTAAAGAGGATACAGCCAAGAAATTTGATGGATAAAGTTGTTCATTTATGAACTTGGTCCCATCAAGTATCCAGACAAATTCTTGAGGCAGGGTATCGCTCAGTTTGGGAGATTGTTGATCTCTACAAAATTGAGATATAGAGAGATGAAGTTGGAACATTGCAGCGGATCTACTCACTGAGGCTATTTTCCCGAACACAGAAGTTTCTCAAACACGGTTTGCGAAACTGATTAGTAGAGAAGTTGGTTATTCAGTAGCACACGAGCTGTGGGTATGCGATACCGTAATAATTGGTCTTAAATGCAAGTGGGAGATTGTTGGATATAGTTCTCTCAAGACAATTATTGTAATTGCAGGTAGACAATTATGATAATTGAAGGAGGACCTATACAGATAGAACAGTCTTGCTCGAAATGATGGTATATTGTCTGGTTTGTCTTCATCATTGATGAAGCCCGTAAAATTCTTGCTTGACTACCAGCATTATAATGGCGATCACATGCGTGGGAGCTGAGTAGTCTATATAAGCACATCCTTAAATGTCCCTAATCGTGCGATTATCGAGACTGGGCATCGATGTTCCGGAGTAAACTAGTATATACGTTTTGAGGCCCCGACAAGGGGCGGTGGCCGGTCTCACAAGCCATTGGTGTTGTGTCACATAAGATAGTATACATGTGCTCACTGGAGGTAAGTACACCGGACGGACTCGCTGAGAATTTCTTGATGGTATTATATCTATCGTCGGATGGAAGTTCTCAGGTGGCATGAGTACAGATTAGTCTCTTGACCTGAGATTTTCATTTGTCTCGTGTGAGTTCCCACTGTACTTAGATTACTATCCTACTACGGCTCAAAGGAGTCGTGCAAACATGTTTTAGTTGGGTACGGTTCCGGACCACATGGAGGCAGTGAGCGATTGTTGGGGATTCGTCCTTATGGTATTAGGAGTCGATATCGCGCTGTGTTCGGTTGACCATCACCCTAAATCCATGGCCACGGTGGATAAGATTTACTGATATGAGTTCAATTATTTCTCGGTTGGTGATGAGCTTAACTCTGACACGACTTATCGGATTAGTAGGAGCATGACGTTATCCTCCTCTAGACCGGTATGCGATACTCTTAAACGAAGAAACCGGACTGTACGAAGATTGTCATATTCATGCTCAGTAGGGTACGGATGAACTTGATTGTCGACGTCCCTTTCGGCATATACCTGGATAGCCGTTACGTACAGCTAGTGTCGCAGACATGCTTGTGATTATGGATTTATCCAGTAATCACTGCCGGTGTACAAGTCCTACACAGAGGGTTTTCCCGGTTCAGGCGATATGATGTAAATGACATATGTTGGTACATATAAGTGTCCGATTAAATATGTGTACAGGCTATACGGACTTTAATCGGACAGTTGATAATACTAACTGGCTTAGGATTCGCCGGATTATTAAATCAAGTTTTGATTTAATAATTTATATGTATATATTTTGATATACATATATATATATATATTCTTGTATTATTGTTCACTATTCATTTTCTCTCTCTTGGCTATTCGTATTTTTATACGGATACACGTATATGTATTTCGATACATATACCGGGTTGTATTCCGTATTTATACGGAATATGTTCTAGAAGGACACCTCAATATATGATTTTCCTTTTAGAAAATCATTTGGAAATGAGATGGAGAGTGAGGTGGCATTGAGCATGGTTGAGAACATGTAGAGAGGCATGGCTTCATTTGTTTATTTCAAAAATGGTGAGATATTTTTTGGATGGTTGAAAAATTATGAAGTCATTCTCTCATTTCGCATTCATACAACACTTGGCTATTTTTTGCATGGCTACTCCTTCGTCCTCCTTCTGTGCACTCTTGAGCATGTAAAGAGAGTGAAAATTATAGTGGAAAATTCCTACATCCCTACTCTCCATTCTTAGCGAGCTTAGAGTATCGGTTGCTTCACTAGGTGAAGCTGGAGCTTGGATCGGTTCTCTTGGGTGGATCTTCAGCAAGGGCGATTGTCTCTCAAGCTTGTTCCCGACGGCCTATGAGAAGCTTGGATGAGTCTTCCACGATTGGATGGACACGCATCAAAGGTTGTAATCCCGAACCTTGTATGTTAAGTTTGCTAGTTTAATGTATGGTTTGATTCTTAAGGGATATGTGTCTTGTGCTGGCTAAAAAAATCATTGTTTTCGTTTCCGCTTTAGCCGCGGCTTCCGCGGCGCGAAACAAAGGTTGTAATCCTAACCGAGTAGTTAAATCATTGTCTTGGTGTTTTTCTAGTTTAAGTGTTTGGTGTAGATTCTAGGGTTAAGTTTCTAACGCCACGAAAATTTTCATTTTAGGATTCCTTATTGGTCGCGGGTTAGCAGCTAGGACTAGGAACTTTCAGTTTTAAACTGCTGACCCCACCAATAACGTCTAGTTTTTATTGGGATGGTATATATGTGTGTGTGTGTTTTCAAAAGGATTTTTGATGGTTTACTAATAAAAATAAAAAATTTGAATATCCCAAGTGATCATCTCCTCTCTTGTGAGAGCAAATCTTCATTTTGATTATATTTTCATTCTTTCACACAAAAACAATCAAGAGCTTCAAATTGATTATCCATACTCTTTGAGTATTAGAGTGAGCTTTGAGAGAAACTCCATTGAGAGTAATTGTGCTTAAATTGATCATCTTCTTTCTTTGTGTGAGAACTCTTGAGTGCAAGAGTGTCTGTAAGGAAGTTGAGTAAAGTGTATCTTCTTTCTTTGTATGAGAATTCTTGAATGCAATGATGCCTTTGTAAGAGATAAGTGCTTATAGGGAAGAGTAACGTGTAGTCTCGGAGGAGACGTGTTGAGAAGATTAACTAGAACGGGCTTGAGGGCCTAAAAAAAAGTGGACTAAGGACCGAGACGTTATCGGGACGCCGAACCACTATAAAAGAGCTTGTGTTTGCGTTTGCAATTTCCTCTCTTTGCATTTCATACCTTAGAAATTGCAATGCTTTATCTCTTGTTTGCTCCCTCATTGCTTATGCTTGATCATTGTTATTGCTACATGCTTATGTTTCACAGTTGTAGTTGTGCTTAGCTCTTATCTCTATTGGTTCATCATTTGTTTAAGTTTACAATTGTGATATCTTATTAGGAAGTGTTCGATAATTTTTAATTTGGGCATATTGGTAGCATAGTCCTATTCACCCCCTTCTAGAATTATTTTCAGTTGGTATCAGCGCTTGGAGCTCTTCTTGTTAGGATTAACATCCTAAAATGATCCGATGGCATCTTTTTCTCAAAATTGCTCTTTCATCGATAGTGTTTCTATTCATGATCATCCTCATTTCGATGAAAATAAATTTGTTTTTGGAAAATTAAGATGCAATGTTTTCTTGAATCTCTTGGTTGAAGCTTTTGAAAAATGGTAGATGACTATTCTATTCCCACCAAATCTAAATCCGAGTGGAGAAGTCGTGATAAAGAGCTATTTATTTTGAATATTAGAGTGATAAAAAATTTACATTGTGCTTTACACATTGATACTCTTAACAATGTTTCCTCTTGCAAGACGGCTCATGATATGTGGTGCCTCTTGAAGAACGTCTATGGAGAGCAAGCCGTATGCAATGAAAAGGAGAAATCCAAGATAACGACGTCTATAGCGACTTTGGATGTGCCTCAATAAAGTTCAAAGCAAAAAAAAAATCCAACTCTATAGAGTCGGCAAAAGGGTGTCATGATCTTGGGTTGTAAGTAATCCATTTTTTAATTCTCGCAAACTTACCCATGATCCATTGCTAGATACTTTCAATACTATTCATCGTAGTTCCAATTTGATGGCTTCGAGAAACGATTTTTTGGATGAACAAAATTCTTTTCATTAATAAGAAAAATGGTTTGATTTCTTATTGCAATTCCTTTGAGACTGAATAAAAATTTGATTGCCAAATTTAATGCATTAACTTGTACTCATGATTCTCAAATAGTTTTAATTGGTTGATTAGAAGTTGAGAAGAATGAGCTACTTTCAAAACTTGATATACAATGTGTTTCTAGTGGCGCTTTGAAAGTAGAAAATGGTAATTTGGTTTTATCTTACAATGCCTTGAGAAAAGAAAACAATTATTTGATTTCTAGTTTTAAATGCGAAATTGATTTGCTGAAATCTTCTCTTATTTCTCAAGATGCATTGATTTGTGATTTTTTGTCTCTCAGAAACGAAAACGAGAATTTGGTTTTATCGTGTTGAGTTTTGAGAAAAGAAAACGAAGATTTGATTTCAAGTTTTAAAGGTAAGATTGATATTTTGAAATCGTCTATTTTATCTCAAGATTCTCTTATTCTTGACAATTCTTCTTTCAAGAAACAAAATGATTATTTGGTTGCTTCTTTTGTTAAGCTTTCAAATGTTTAATTCTTTACTTAGCAAGGAAAAGAAGGTTTTAAATAGAAGAGGTAAGTTTTAAGGATTCTAAAATTCAACAACCCTCTTGTACTAGATTTATCAAACATGCTTCTATTTCGACTAAATCTCATAATCATTCTTATGCATATCTTTATAGATATAGTTCAAAACAATCTTTTCAAAAGCATGTGCATCGTAAACTTGCTTCATCTAGTCATACTTGTCATTGGCATTTCTGGTTCATCATAAACTAGCTTCATCGCAAACTTGCTTCATCTCATGCTTTAATTGACATTTCTGGTTCCATGTGTGCATCTAGTCATACTTGTCATTCTTGTGGTGCACATGAACACTTGGCATATTCTTGTACTTTAAAGAAGAATATCTCTTTATATACCAATGTTAGATGGTTCCCAAACTTAACCCATATAGATCCAAAAAAGCTTGGATACCGAAAAACCCTCTCATGTCTTGTTCTGTAGGTATGGACAAATTGAAGAAGTGAGGGATCCGGGATCGTAATGAGCAAAAGCACTTCAAAGGAAACTTGTTTGGCTCATTGCTTTGTGGGGTAACATATTCATTGGTATTTCCTTTTAAAATATCGCCTATTATCTTGTACTTATTTTTTATATTGTTAAAAGAAGATTATTGTTATATATCCCATGTGATCCTTTGTTTTGATGAGATGATATCTATTTTATACACATGCTTTGCAATTGCTATTATCTTTTGGCTAGCACAATCATTTTACAATTGCTATAATTCTTTTATGCATTTGGTGCAATGGTTTTAACAAGCTTGTTCTTTTATGAGATTTCATTAAAAGATTTTATTCATGCTCTCATAAAAGTTCTTTTATGCACTTTTGCGTCTTCTTGTGATTTATTTCCTTGAGCACATATTGGTATATGTGAAGAGTTTAAAGTATTTAAAGTTGAAAGAGTGATGGGCTTTTTATAGGTACACATGGACCTTTGATATAAGTGGGTTTCAACAATAAGACTCAAGGCTTGTTGAGGTTTGACCCATCTTATATCTTATACACATGTGTTTCTTTTGTTGTTTCCAATATGGGACTATCTTTAAACTTTCATCATTTGGTTTTACTTTCAATACTCCCCACGTGCAACCATCACTTTTTCTTGGTATTGTTGGCTATAGTGCCTTCAAGTCAATTATTGTAATGCAGGCAGACGATTATGATGATTGAGGGAAGACCTACACGGGTAGAACAGTGTTACTCGAGATGATAGTATGGTATCCGGATCATCTCTATCATCATGTATATGTATTATGTGGTATTACAGATCACTATTACATGTTGATAAAGCTCATAGGATTTTTGCTTGACTACCAGGCTTATTGTGGCGATCACACTTATGAGAACTGGGTAGTCTATAAGCAAATCTTTAAATGTCCCTAGTCATGGAAATATCGAGACTGGGCATCGATATTCCAAAGTAGACCAGTGTATACGTTTCTTTATCCCGAGAAAGGGCAATGGCCGGCCTCACAGCCATTGGTGTCAGTTATTCACCAAAGATAGTATACGGATGCTCATTGGGTTAGGAGTTATAATGGACGGACCCACTGGGAATATGCTAGATGGTATTATACATATTGTCAGATAGCAGTTCTCAGATGACATGAGTACAGGTTAGTCTGTTGACCTGAAATCGTCATTTGTCTCGTGTGAGTTCACATTGTGCTTTGATATTACTACCCTACCACGGCTCAAATGAGTCGTGCAAACAGGTTTTAATTAGGTACAGTACTGAGCCACATGGAAGCAGCGAGCGGATCGTCAGGGATTCGTCTCTCCCGGTACTGGTGGTAGATGTAGTACTGTGCACGGGTGGCCATCACCAGAAATCCTTGGCCAAGGTGGACAAGAATTACTTATTTGGATCGGTAGTTTCTCAGTGAGTGATGGGCTTCACACCGACACGACTTATCACGTTATTAGGAGTCTGATTTTATCCAACCCCCTAAACCGGATATGCGCTACTCTTAGACAAACAGACCGGACTGTATGGAGATTGTCACGGACAGGCTCAGTAGGAGTATGGATGAGTTTACTTGTCAGCCTTCCTTTCGTTCAATATATGGGTAGTCGTTATGTACAACTAGTGTCGCTGACGTGCTTGTAGTTAAACCCACTGCCAGTGTATTGTCGAGTCTTTAGAGTTCCAAACAGAGAGTTTTTCAGGTTCGGGCAAAATGATGTAGTGGCTGTATATTGATACGTGTAGGATTCCGATTAGGTATGTGTGTTAGACACGCGGACTTTAATCGGACGGAAGATAATACTAGCCGGCCTAGGATTAAACCAGGTTATTAATTCAAGTTTTGGTTTAATAATTTACATATATATATTTCGATATGTATATTCTAGTATTATGTTCATTGTATTTTTCTATCTCTTGGTATTCGTATTTTGATACGAATACGGGCATGTATTTGTAAGGACGTATTCTTGTATTTATACAAGAATACTTCTAGAAGGAGGACAGCTCATTTCCAGGATTGACTTTTCTTTTATTTAAAAGAAATTGTAAAATAAGATGGAAAAGAGAAATAATGGAGAGTATAGGCAAATGAATTATTAATTCATTTACATATACTATTCAAGTATGGTTGTAATTTTAAAATGGAAAATTCTTTTAAACAAAACCCAAAGATGCATGCTTGAATTTGCAACTTTGATATTCATTCAACCATTTAGCTTCTCTCTCTTCCATGGCTCTTTCTTCATTCTCTTCAACTCTATGATGAGTTGAGAATCATGAAGATAAAAGAGAGAGAAAATGCTAGAACACACCATCATTAAGCATCCTAAATTAGCAACCTAGGATCCTTAGTTATTTCATTGATAAAG
Source organism: Agapanthus africanus (assembly GCA_030015575.1). NCBI lineage: Eukaryota > Viridiplantae > Streptophyta > Magnoliopsida > Asparagales > Amaryllidaceae > Agapanthus > Agapanthus africanus. The sequence continues at coordinate 451,466,833 of CM057342.1, read as the reverse complement.
TTGAAACTTGAACTTGGTTCTCTTGGGTGGATCGTCTTCGGCGAAGGAAGACAGACTTGAAAACGCGATCCGGAGCTCTTGAGAGAATGCTAGATTCAAACCCAATTGAAGCAAATGAAGAAGCTACAAAGGTTATGATTTCTACCTTGAATGGTTTTCAGAATTCTAGTTTGCTATTCTAGACATGGTCCTTTGTTAATTGACCTGGAGCTCTCTAGTTTTTTAAAAATATCATGCGTGCTTTCCGGTAAAATACGGTAGAGAGCCCTAGGTCAAACAGATATGGTCACGTGAAAAGTACGAGTACAATTACGTGCAGCTATCACGTTTTCTTAGTGTGGTTGTCACGTGCAAAGTACGAGAAGAGTTACGTGCAACTATCACTTTTTCTTTATGTGGTTGTCACGTGGAGGATCAAGCTATTAGCTCTGATACCATGTGAAGAGTTTAGAGTATTTAAAGTTAAAAGAGTAATGGGCTTTTTATAGGTACACATAAGCCTTTAATATAAGTAGGTTCCAACAATAAGACTCAAGCCTTTTTGAGGTTTGACCCATCTAATATCTTATGCCCATGTGTTTCTTGTGTTGTTTCCAATGTGGGGACAATTTTTAAAGTCCCATCATTTGGTTTTACTTTCAACAGTATGAAACTCTTTTTATTGTGTTTTAAGCTCCCATACCTTGTTTACTCTCTTGTATACGATCTTAATTTTCTAATTGATGTTTATACGAGAGGGTATGTATCCATGTGATTTTTAAATAGTTTAAATCTTTTTCAAATGAATATATTTGGCACTTGTTTTAACTTTGAGCCATTTTTCATTTAATATCATTATTGTGCCTTATTTATGGGTGTGTATGTGCGGTTAAACTTGCTTTATCTTTACACATCCATTGCATGAGTCGATTTATTTTCTGTTGGTATCTCATCTTTCCAAAAATGGCTTTTGCAATCCTTTTAGAGGAACCCAGTTATGGATTCTATTAATTACAACAAATTCTATTTACGGATCTAGCAAAGTCGATTCGAGACCCTTCACCGGGTAGTCGATTCATAAGATGAGAATAACTCATGCTTGGATATCACATGATATTATAACTTGACATCTTATTCATGTTGATTTTTGCGAGTATTGTTTACTATATTTGCACATCTTTACATACATGCATTTATTGATATGAGACTTGCTTGTTTAGTAATATTTATCACTTATATCATGTTTTGGTTCATTCACAAGTTCTTGTCATTATTTTCTATCACTTGTGTTCCATTTTATATCATTTATGTAAGCTCTAATGATTGGTTATGGAAGTGATTGTTAGATAGGACTCGTGAATGGATCAATTGTGGTTGTTTCTCGTACTTAGAAGATTCAAGCGTTTGGGATAAGTAAATCTCACGATTATGAGTTCATTTTTCATATTTACTTTCCCGATCTCGTGTTGTGTTTTTAAATCTAAAATTCTATGTTTTTAAAACACGCACATCTTGTACATGGGTAGTACGATTATGATATCCTATGTTTCGTATTGCAACATGTATTCTAACTCATACGTTTCAAAACTTATTTTCACTTTTTATGAGTTAGCGCATGTATCTTGAGCTTAAAATTGTATATCGTTTCATTACATACTTTTTGGCTATGAGTTGAGCTCCGTTTTTCAAATTGTTCATTTTCAATTACTGGTAACTCATGGTTGCCTCCACATGCTTTTGAACTTGATCATTTTTATTGTGGATCTTTGCATGTATCACTTGATTTTGCTATATATCTTATATACATGCTTTTGATACGAGTTGTGCTTTCAAAATTTTCATTTTACTCATGCTCATATCCATCTCCTATTAGTTTCTTATGCATACATTTAGGGAGAGTGATTCAAACGTTTGATTCATTTTAGGTGTAGGCATCTGTTTATAGGGAATAGTTCAAACGTTCTAAACTCCTTAAACACCTTTTTGATTATGTCAAAAAGGGGAAGAATAATAGGATTGTTATTATATCAATATCCGAGATTTGGTATTCTGTGATATAGATATACTATTTCCTATTCATATTTTGCCATCATCAAAACGGGAAAGAATGTTATCTTATGGATTTTGATGATATTAGTATAACCATTCTCGCTTTGTTTTGATGATAACTAAAACATGAATAGTTGTTTGGTATCACTTGCTTTATCTTGTTTACATATCGACACCAAACTTATACATTTATTTATTAGCTTGCAAATCATATAGCAAGTGTATATCGAAAAATATATCAATATCTCATGCTTTACATGTGTCATATACTTTGATATTGATATATTATTCTCATTTATTGTTTTGATGTTCAAAATATGAATAGTTGTTTATGGTGTCGTATTTCGTATTCTTGTTTATTCTATTAGACATCATAAATAACTTATATATATATATATATGTGTGTGTGTTCTTTATCTTGGTTTTCATATAACATGTATATATATATATGATATATCAATATCTCATGCTTTGTATTTGATTTATATCTTGATATTGATATATGTTATTTATTTTCATAGCTTTGTGATATCGAAATAATAAATGTTCATATACTTGTGTTTATTATCTTGATTACATTTCATAATACTGTATATGATGAGCTTGAACATTTTGAAATTGCATTTCAGGATATCTCACGGCACAAGCTTATAATGGAGGATGGAGGAAATCGAGCTTAAACGACATATCTAATAGAGCTTGGAGGATACGGACGAGTGCTTCTCAAAACTACATATCCAAGCTATACAGATAGCTAAGAAGCCAAGTCCTAGATTGAAGCATCAAGTGTTGAAGTCCAAGTCCAATTTGAAAATCAAAGATCGACTTCAAGACGCTTGAGTGTGGAATGTTCCAAGGATTGAGTTTCGAGAGCTCAAGATCGAAGAGTCGAAAATTCAAGAATCGAAGAATTGCTATATCGACATAGGAATTTTTATAAGTACTCCTTGATTATGAGTAATATCAATTAGAGCTCTTGAACACTTGCATTTGCATGCACAAACATTTTTACATTGCTAAGGTTTTTCGGTTTCATTTTTAAAACACAAATGTTCTGAGTTTTTATATATCAGACGGCTGAGCCATGCTCTTCAGACATCTGGCAGCTTTCTGTATTTTAATGAAAACCCAAATATCAGTTTTTGTGCATATCCAAACGTCTGATGCATAAGATGAAGAAGGTTTTGAAAATTATTGTTTTTAAACACAGAGATGAGACAAACGTCTAATGGTTAGACGTCTGATGAAGGTTTTGGAAAAATATTTTTTGTTCTTCAGATGTTTGAACATTACTCATCAGACGTCTGCCGACTCTCTGTGCTTTTTCTTGCATATCTGCAAGATGAGAGACAGACATCTGATGCTATGAGCTCAGACGTCCGTAGTGAAAAGTTTTCAAAAATGTTGTCGTTTATAGCCGTTGGGATTTTTATTAGTGAACTTCAGACGTCTGCGGGTTTTGGGTTCAGGCCCTCTGCTGTTGTTTTAAACAGCTAGCCCCACCAATAACGGCTAGTTTTTATTGGAATGGTATATATATGTTTTCAAAAGGATTTTTGATGGTTATCACTTACAAAATAAAAAAAACTTGAATATCCCAAGTGATCATCTCATCTCTTATGAAAGCAAATCTTCATTTGATTATATTTTCATTCTCTCACACAAAAACAATCAAGACTTTAAATTGATTATCCATACTCTTTTGAGTATTAGAGTGAGTTTTGAGAGAAACTCCATTGAAAGTAATTATGCTTGAATTGATCATTTTCTTTCTTTATGTGAGTGCAAGAGTGTCTTTGTAACGAAGTTGAGTGAAGTGTACCTTCTTTCTTTGTGTGAGGACTTTTGAGTGAAAGGGTGTCTTTGTAAGAGAGAAGTGCTTATAAAGAGAAGTGTTGCTCGTATGTTGAGCAACGTATAGTCTCGGAGGAGACATATTGAAATGATTAAATGGAACGGGCTTGAGGGCCTAAAGAAAGTGGACTAGAAACCGAGAAGTTATTGGAACGCCAAAGCACTATTAAAGAGCTTGTGTTTACGTTTGCAATTTCTTTTCTCCTTATATTTCATATCTTAGAAGTTGCATACTTTATCTCGTTTGCTCTATATGCTCATTGCTTAACTTGCTCATTGTTATTACTATATGCTTATGTTTCACAATTATAGTTGTGCTTAGCTCTCATCTCTATTGGTTCATCATTTGTCTAAATTTACAATTGTGATATCTTATTTGCAAGTGTATGATAATTTTTAATTTGGACATATTGGTAGCAGTCGTATTCACCCCCCTCTTGAACTATTTTCAATCTAGTCCCATGAATGTTAACGAAACAAGAGGTTATAAACTGGCAGACTTGCCTATTAGAGTAAAAATGACACGGGCATGAGACGAAGGGAACAAGGAAATTTCTTTTGGAAGTATGGCATGAGAACCTTACTTCAAAAGTAATAATTATATATAAGGATATAAATAATAATTACAATAATAAAAACAGATCGCAACACAAGTAAATGCATATATTAACATGCTATACATAAACTATGAAATAAATGGGATGGACTAGCGCAGCCCTATGACTCACGTGACTTGGCCTCTGGAGGATGGGGCCCACCCTAACTTAAAACAAGGGCCCCACTCCCCCTGTTTCACTGTTAGCCGCAACGATGGGGCCCCATCCGACAGCGGCCCCATTTAACTCTAAAGTAATTATTTCACTAATGTAATTACGTAAAAGGTTTTAAATAATAGATATCGGTAGTTATTGGTATCATATCGGATAGGTATTTCATATACTATATGTGGTCGATATATCAGTCGATACCGCTATATCGGCCAGTATAGCTGCAAAAATATATCGGTTTTATCGTATAGCGTAGGGACCCTATATGATATGTTGGCTATATAACCGATAATTGAATCAATAAGATTACATATAAACTCTATTTTAACCTATAATATCTTATTTAAACATTTGTTTAAGAAATGAGCATTGACTTGTTGACATTCTGTAAAATAGGCCCAAGGTATATCACTTCTTTCACCGTAAATAGTCTTATAAATTATTAAAAGTAAACACATTCAAATGAATTACAATAAACAGTCAAGTCAGTGATGATACAAGAAACATTTTTAAAAACGAAAAGTATGGAAACCGTCGTTAAAAGGTATAGGACGTTTTTTTAAGTAATTACAAAAATATATTCCAAAAATAAAGACATGCTTAAGAAGTGTACACCAAGGTGCCCATGGAAAGTCGGACAGGTTATGGCGTCTGATGCTTGCCACATGGGTACCATCCATACTACATAAATTTGCACCCTCAAAATGCAAGTTGCCTTTTAGAAGGACCTTTCCTTATTCATCAATTGTCCAATGATCTGAGACAATTAATGTCTAAACTAAAATGGACTGCCACATGTATCTAGGAAACAAAGAGGCTACACGCGCGCAGGCACACGCATTTACTTGGACATTAATTATAATACCGTTAAAAATAGAATAGTGAGCACCAATTAAAAACAAAACATAGGAAGTCCTACAAAACCCTCTTTAACTGTAATGTGTTTATTATATGAATCTATAAATTACACCATATATTTCTCAATTGGAGTGTAAAATTTACATGAATGTTCTTTTAAATATGTCTCATGTCTGTAGCAATTAGATATATACTATTAACAGAAGTCATTTGCATTTGTTTAAAAATATAGTATTAGCATAACTCATTTGCATGTGTCGATTCACATAAACCCAACGTATACTGATATTTATAACTCATCTAGAGCTTCATTAGCAAGTGCAGGAAACCTAGGAGGAAAACATTGTGGTTGCGAATATAAGGTCCAAATCATTTCCACTTGGACACTGTTCAGAAAAGGGGCACTTCCAACCTAGAAATTTGTGAATTTACCTTTTAGAAACACAGGTCTTCCTACACAGCAGGACAAGGATTATTGCTTTGGTTAAAATTTATATATTTTGAAAACACCATCATGCATTTGCAAGTCAACAATTCTTCATGCAATTGGAAGCACATACTTATCATGTATGCACGGAAGCATGGAAACAGACACGGTAAAAAGAAGATATGGATTAGGACGACATAGCAAATTCCTAAAATATAGGATGCATGGGTATAACAGCAATAAAACAATTATGCACAATAAATATAATATCGTAAGAGCAAAATAAGCATAACCTAAACTATTGCTATAACCACATTGGTTTACAACAATTTAACAAGAACTAAATATTTAACATATAGAACTAATACCATAAGTGTGTGATGTTAGGATTATTGGAAAATATCAATATATGTTTTCATAAAAAAAGAAAGACCGAAAGCCAAGAAAAAGAAAAATACATCTAAAAAACGAGTAATTAGCAAGTTGGGAATAATAATTAACTAAAAATCAAATTTTAAAAACAGCATGTTATCAAATGGATGTATATGAATAAAATGAAAAACATGTGAGTATAAATGATCAAGTTACAACTTAACACAAAATAGTGCTAACGTGTTATTCTTCTAGTGACATGTATGACATATACGGACTCGTAGACAATGTTCTCGACACAGCAAGTATCCATGTAAAAAACTGTGTCTCCCAAGAGTTTAAGGGGTATTTTGGTGTGTTGGTGCATCGCGCAACGTACCTTTTTGGAGTATTGAGTGCATAAATGTGAATAAAACCAAGGTAAGCTAAGATAAGATCGATATTACGAGCGTATGTTTATCAGTTGAAATAAACTGACAATCCTCGGGGCATAGACTATGTAGCATGGGTTCGGATACAGATACGATTCAGGATTCGTTTTTATATTTATTTTTATAAATATAAATATATATTAAGATTTTCATATTAATATATAATAACATAAATATATAATGGCATTATATTAGATATTCAATACACTTACAAATTTTCGAGAGACTTAATTTTCGAGAGAAAGAGTAGAGTCGTAAAAAGATTGGAGACATTTTCAAGCCCGAGCAAACCCAAAAGAGTCCAAGAGTTTCTGATGGAAGAGCAAATGACTGAGCATATGGCCGAGACCTAGACCGGGTAGGAAAACAAAGAGTCGATCGGCTGGAACGCTTTTGAAAAGATTGCGAGAAGATTTGATTGAAGATTCAATTGAGATTTGGAAAGATTCTACAAAATATTCGTTGCAATTTAAATTGAGATTTGATTCAATTTAAATTGTTATTTATTTAGATTAGATTAGATTTAATTAATTTCTTTTTATATTTTTAGTTAAGATTTATTTATTTAGGGTGAAGATTTCAAATCTCCTATTTAAAAGGATAAGAACTATTGTATTAAAGGAAGTAATTTGATTATTGAATAAAGGTTGTTTGTCAGTAAAGAAAATGTTACGGCTTTTGTGTTTAAGGAGAGGCTATCATAACTCGTACTTGGTTATTTAAGGTTTTGATCTTGTAATTTCTCGAGAGGGCGTCAAGTGTGCTTAGCATCGTGTCTTCGTAGACCAATCATCATCAGTTTCCGAGAGTTTTGAACTCCGATAAGCGATCAGGAACGATTCATGGGGCACTTACAAGTATCCGTGCTTCATAGGGCATAGCCTACAATTACGAACTAGACATGATGAATAAAGGTCATAAAGTATAGAGCCTATAAATTGAATCAAATCTTAATAGATTTAGTCTCAAGGTTTGAGAATCCAGAAGACGAGGATATTGAAGAACAATGTATGGCTCCTTCCATCATTAGGTATATATTGAACTACACCCAAATTCACAAAAAAAGAAAAATGATAAATGATAAAGAAGAAAACATGCATATATGCACACCACACACAATAGACATGGAAAGTAATTGATTGAATGGAGGCTTATGATCCCAATTATTTGTACAAAAAAGGTCTACTAGACTAAGCAATTTAAGTGAACAGCTAATATGTGAAACCATCATTCACAGACCTTTAATAGAATGACGCCATATCCAAGATCTGCAATGACCATACTCTAGCTTGCTTGGTGTGGATAGATGTGGCTAGAATTAACGTCTATGCAAGCTATACATGACAGCTACCACAAGTGATTTAGAAATTCAAACGAGTGTTGATTATTAAGTTCGACCCTGATGGCAAACAAATATTATCCAATTCTCAAAGGAAGTACTACTGTCCAATTTATAAGCTCGAGCATTGTAGAAAACTCCTACGATATGTCTGCACATCATTGCTTTTCCAACACAAGATAATTTATCTATAACCCAACACAATAACACTTTTAGACATAGACCACTTAACAGATACAACACCATGTCCGATACACTATAGTTTTTTGTTTTTACAATGATAGGTTATGTTAAAAATGAAATGGTCAAATTTAGTAGATTTTAATTTATTTATCATGTTTTCAATAGATGATATACATTAGGTAAGTCGAAAGTTTAATGGACTAAAGAAATTGTACGGGACTAAGCGAATGAGATCAGAACATATGCAGCCAAAAATGCTATTTATTGTTGTATGATCTCTTGAAATGGAAAAATATATGAACCATGTTTTGAATATAAGTTTATTTCGCAACTCACTATAAGATGCTTCGGGACCATACTCTAACAATTCGCTACATGACCTATTGGGCGAAACTCTAATTTACAGAGCTTGCGATATGTATTTGAAGCTCATTCTAGTTGACACACGGAACATGCATTTATTGCGTTTTATTTTTTCAATTGTATGATTTAGTGTAAAGATTTTTGCTATCTTGTGTCTTTTGTTTCTGCCCATTCAAGTGAGAAACATCTCTACTAATTGTGTCATCGTCGCTAAAAGCTAACTTCGTGGCTTTATATTGTTAACTTCACTTCTACAAGTCGTTTATTGTTCATATGTATGCATTTTGCAATTTATATTTTGTAAATCGCTGACAATATCTAGCTTAGTTTAAATTCTCCTAATAATGATACCTACTTATTTGTCTAAATAAGTGCTATTATAATTTCAGTTGGATCCATGCCAAATTATCCTTAGATTTTAAAATATAATACATAATTTATAATAAAATTAAATCCATGAAGCTTATGCTTTCCGTTTCAAAGCTTACACTTTATTTTGCTTAAAGGTTGACCGTGATACTTTACATTTTTCGGTTGTAAAACATGTACATTAGGATATGATAGAAAGTGGATGTAATATTAATGTATTGTGTCGGTCATAGTCATGCTACTTTGAAAAAATAGAAGTATGTTAACATACCAATTTAGCTTAAGAGACTTGTATAATTACGTGTCAACCATAATATACTCTCGTAAACCACTGAAATATGCTTTTTTACTTTACTTTTTTAATAAGCTACATGTGCATGCATAAAGCACTTGCACACATGCATCTCGTGTTGCAAGAGTGTATTTTAAATTTAAAGAGATGTCTTGTGGCAATGCTTTGTTGGGGGGCAAAAGTTTTCTGGATGGCATTTTCTAGTCATGCTCTAAGGTTGGACGAAGAATATAAGCGGTGGAGTTATCATCTTGCCTTGTCAATATTTTGACTATATAAGTTCTAGTGATAAAAGATTCTAGTCAACTTAAAAATAGAGTACACCATTATAGGCTTGAAAGAATGTCACCAAAAAATAGTTGCCTAAGTCCTTTCCTATCACATACCTAGACGGTGTGTGCTTATGCTTAACCGCTGCAAGCGACAATATGGTTAGCAACTGTAGTTTGGGGATTGCTCGATATAAATAATAGATTAACATATATGTTATATTTTAATTTGTCCAACATTCCCCTTTGGTGAGTGCCCGAAGCACGAAACTCCACTCTAAAAGGTGTCATCCCTATTCTTTTCCTAAGTCATCATTTTAGAGTTCAACAACTTGTAAACATTTCTAAAATTAGACCACCATTCTTCAACATCTCTCTTTTTCCATATCGATTCAACTCTTGTGCCAACGTCCCTATAGAATGTCCGTATAGGGATCAAGGGGTAAATGCCAAGGTAAGGTTGTTCTCTAGTCGGATTAAGCATGGTTTGCACAATGCTTGCATCCCAACTTGTTGTAGATGGGATTTCAACTATCATATAACCATCCATCATAGTAATTGTGAGTCGGATTCTTGCGAAATACGTGGCAAGCAAGTTAGGTGGGTTAGGATGATATATTATTCCTCAACATATGATTTTGAAATAAAGTTACATAACAAATTACGTATTTATTAAACTTCTGAGTATTATAATTATAGTATTATAATGATGCAATAAATTAATTGACACTATTTTATTATTATTTAAAATTCAAGGCATCCATAAGATAATACAATAATATATTAATAGCACATAACCGAGTGTTTAATGTGTCTAGACAGGTATATACAAAGTTCTCAAATTATGATATGAATCGTATATCTTTTTTCATATATATCGTAAGACATGCTGTTGGCTAGTGCAATTGCAAAGCAATTAAGCATACAAGTATATTTTCATAAACATATCACTAAATTATCAATATAAAACTATACATTAGAAGAAATATAACGTTTAGTAAAGCATCAGTCACACATCCGACATAATAAATATATTTGCAAACACATGATAATCAAATCTTTAAAATTTATGTGACCAATCATAATAAATGTATCATGATCATTCGAGCAGTCAAGAATGAACCACAACAAGATAAGATAATGACAAGAAAGATTTTGAGATGAATATATGTAATTTTTTGTAAACATAAAGTATCTGTATTTAAATCTTAATAATTTTTTTTATAAACAAACTAAAGTAAGCAAAAAAATTAGGAAGGTCTCATGGAGTTTTCATGAAGAACAATAGATCCATAGATGAGCTCTCAAGAAGAAGAATTCGCGGCGAGCAATAATAGATCTCGTGGAAGAGCTCTCGTAGTGAGGCGATACATCAAAGGAGATCCCTTATATAAAAGACACATCGAAAAGGGCATTTGGCAAGGATCACGTATAATGAAAAATTAAGGCTTTCAGAAAGAATTCTCATGGATCTTTATATATTATAGGTTATTATCTTTTAAAACCTTGACTCGATAAAGTGCAAATCCAACCCAAATCTGTATCGTAAATTGTATATTCTGTATTGTATCGTATTGAAGCGTATGATTCAAATCATAAATTGTAGGATATACTCATAATTCGATATGATCCTAAGATATGTATCAAAATCCCTTCATATCATATCGAATCATAGGTTATGAATCGTAAATCGTAAGATATTAACTATGGGTATATATATGATTCCAATTAGGTGTGGGATAGATGGTGTGCATTTGGAAAGGTTTTGTTCTCAAACCCTATCTAATTTTTAAGTCAATTTACTAAATGTGCAGTCAATACAAGACAAATTAGGATCAACCTAATTGTTTAGCAACAATATTCGAACGGGTTGTGGTCTGGTTCCTTGAATATGTTCAAGTTAGCGCTGGTAGCCGAAAGTTATATAAAATTTTGGATGTTGATTAAATATTGTATGTATGAATAACCCATAATAGACTATATGTTGGGATTGTTAGTAGTGAATTGGAATAATGAGATAAAATCTTAATTTTCAGCTTATTCAATTAAAAAACAAAAAATAAGCTTATTCAAATAAATCGCTAGTTGTGCCATGAACTACAATATCGTCACTTCTTCTATTTAGGGCATTTGGTGGTCTTTGTTGCACATGTCCAAAACCATCTCGATCGGTTCTCTTATATTATCCTTTATGGAAGCAACCTCTGACATGTTACGCCCGTTCTTTATTCTATCATTAGTGTATTACTAAACATCCATCTTAACATTCTCATTTCAACCACACTTATTTTTTTAGATATATTGTTTCTTATGTGTCCAACATTTTGCTCCATTAAGAACAGCCGACCTTATTGTCATTCTATATAATTAAACTAAGTTATAGTTCTAATCTTTGGTGCAACTGCTTGATGAAAGTAAAATTAGACAAGGAGCCAAAAATAATTATGTTTGTAAAAAAAAGTGTAGCTTCACTACCAAATTAGTTTCACCTTTAAATTAGTTCCACTTAAATGAGTTAAACTCAATGAAACTCCTCTCCTTTTTCTCTCCGCGTTCTTCATAACCAACATGTCACTAACATTATATCAAAATATTGATACTTAAAAATAAAATTATACATATTTAAATATTTAACTTAAAATAAAATAATAAATATTTATATATTTATTAATACAAATAATCTATCTAACTTTGTCGCCACCTCAGCACCTAAGCCTTTCCCATTAAAAAGACGGCTGACATTAAAACAAAGGTCCATGGATTTCACAATGTTCTAAATGAGGCTCTAAATTTACGTCAACTCTCTCTTAATTATTATCACCTAGTAGAGCACCTATGACAAGAGAATAGTATTTTATTATCCTATATGATCCGCATTCTATATGAAAAAAATCTATATGATGAAGATGATATATTTGCTATGAGAAATTATGCTCAACTCTTAGGGCATAAATAAAGCCCAGGAGCAACTTTACTACGCCTAAGCTCTTTCTTGCTGGAAGCGAAGGACAAAGTCTGTAAGGAGCCCCACCTTAATCCATTCTCAAGTAGGCGGCTTTTTCCGGAACGCGGTCCGGGATAACCGTGACCATGTATATTTAAATATCTTCGATGCTGTCATTTCGAAATAAGTGGAACATATTCCCGCAATTATTTTATCTGAAAAATTGATAAGGAAATTAACGTGTACTCGTATTATAATCATTATTTATACGCTTATCAATAGCATTATTATGTTAAGATTGATGATAACATAATTGTTATTTCATATCAACGATATGAGATAATAAAGCATGTTAATTTTGTACAAATAGCGGGGCCATTATTCATCATGCACACTATGAAGTTGTATGTTTGAAAATTCGCATTTGTGTAAAGTAATATTCTTATTATTCATTATGTGCCTATATTACACAAAAATAAACTGTTAGATTTAGTGTTTTGAAATGACATTAGTAATAAAATATTGATAATAACATTACAAATTATTAGTAACAATTATATGTTAAGTAGCATTATTTATAAATACCATAAAACTACTTTCTCGTACCAACTTAACATAAACATTTGATTTAATTAGAAAATTTTAAAAGTAAACAAAATAAGGCACGTTAGGAAAAAAATTCAATTCGTGGTCCAAATACGCAAAAAAGTCACCCCAAAAAAAGTTACAATTCGGCAATTATTCCGCCAAAAGTCCAAGTTCCAAGGGTTTTGATACCACCTATAATTCCAATTGACTAATACGCCTGTAAATCAATAAACATTGAATCAATCCGATTAAGTAGCTAAGCTAAGTCCCTCGACTAGGGAATTATGCTCAAACCTAGCTATAATAAAGCATATGTCAATCAACATATGATTGTCAACAATCAGGCCATTATTCACATAACATGGCCAGTAATCAGAGGACAAAATTGGTATCTACAAGCTGGAGAAGAAAATTGTTGGATGCTTTTTCATCAAGTTCCAAACTCGAAAAAGGTTAGATTGAGAAGCGCACGAGTGATAAAACTTGAGCTTGTTCCTCCCCACCTGCATGTGTTTCGCGAAGATGCATTGACCAAACCAGGTGGCCACATTCATCACACTATAGTTCTCGGGATCTAAGACTATGAAACGATCAACTTTTTAAAGCTCGACTTAGCAGTTGTCTTTGCTCAAAAAGCATTCTGGAAGCTACGTGGGATAATTTGCGATAGTGGATATGTCACATATACTGTAAGAATAGCTGGAAAATGTCTTGAAGAAAGCACAAATAATGAATTACCTGAGTACTGTGAGGTTTGTCGGGATGTGCAGTGAGCTTCTAGTCTACAGATGTGTTAATAAGTATGCATTCAATGATAAACTTATTGAATTATAGGGATAATAGAACAGATCCATCAGCAAGAGTGCAATGACGAAATCAAATTGATCTTATGATAGGGATAGCTAATAAATCAACATTCCTGCTTACCATTTGTATGATATTCAACAAAACTCCAGCTAACGATTCAATTCCAAATCAAGATAAGAGAAGGAAGCAGCGCAGATACTATAAAGCATTCCTTGATATCATGATGATAAAAGATTATGACCCCAGAAGGGGCTCAAGAGAAAGAAATGCAACACGTAGAAATTCAAACCAATGGAAGGAACCATCTTGCAAGAGGCCACAGATTCTGCATATCATAGCCTGGACAACCTTTGGTAAATCGAATGTGGAATTCATGTTCCACGATAAAATGACCTCGACAGATATTAGGAGTTATATAGCAGGAATCTCAAGAAGGAAGAGAAAAAAAAAAGAAACAGTTTAATAAAACATCATGCCTGTTGCATTTACAAATTTCCATATGGATCTGGCACATTATGGTAATTTATTTAAGATTCTAGCCCACCCATATAGTGATCCTTATACCTATGCATGCACAAACAATGACAGTGAGATGAGCCAAGCTATGACTCAGCAAATTGCAGTTATACAAGAAAATTCTTAGTAAATAAGCATAATGTTCAAAATATTCAGTTATTCACATATCAGCATCGTCATAAATAACCCCCCACCCAGTTGTTTCTTACAGAAGGAAGCAGACACAATGGTTTAATTCAGTCATCAGGCCAGTTGCATGTACCAAAATTTGCCAGCATATGGTAATGCATGAATAATTATCACTAAAATGTGAATTCTATACCTAACATGCACAAAGAAGGAAAGTATGTTCCAAGCCAATCTAATCTTCTTCAATGGCAATTAAACAAGAAGTTTATGAGGCAATCTGCACACCCTTCTAAATTATTGACACGTCAACAAGATTAGCACCTTGGACATGTTAATCTTTGTTGGTGACAACTACCTTAAACATGTAAGCCAATCATATATAATACCTGAATCAACCATAAGAAATAACAAGCCACCTTCTAATTTTGTAACTAAGATCAGTTTATAAACAAATAATGAATAATCAAGTAAAGTTGACAATTATAAATAAATATCTAAAGGGATAAGCAGAGTACTTACGGGGCCATCCAGCGATAAGTCCCGGTCTCAGGAGTCATTCCTTCAGTCTGCACTTCAATCCTTGCAACCCCAAAATCAGCAATCTTGATCGATTTGTCCCCGAAAATGAGCAAATTATCCGATTTCAAATCCCTATGAATGAAACCCAACCCATGAACATAAGCCATCCCTTTTGCGACATCGATTGCCTGCTTCACAGCGACCCTCGCCGGAATCGACCTGTTATGCCTCTTCACCAGAGACTGCCTCACCGACCCGCCCTTCGCATACTCCGTCACAATGCACCAAACCATCTGCTTCCTACAAGCCCCAACGAACCTTACAATATTAGGATGTTTCAACGTTGCCAGCATCATCACCTCTTGAGCAAACTGCTGCTCCATCAGCTGAGCTCTCTCCAAATCATTTTCGGGCCTCTCCAACAACTTAATCGCAACATCTTCCCCATTGTAAGTCCCACGATAAAGCTTCCCGAAAGCTCCTTGAGCGAAAGCAACCCCCATGTTGAGCTTTCGAAGATCAATGGCCCAGTAATCATAGTAGCTGCCCATGGAGATAGTGTCGTGAGCAGGATCCATCAAAATTTGAGCCAAAGCATCATCCCAAACCTTCCGAATGGGCCGGTTCGTGCTGTGCCCGGTGGAATTGTTGGAGCGATTTTTTAAGCCAGGGTGATTCAGAATTCGAGTGTGGGAGTTGTTGGAGTTGGAATCGACGCTGCTGTTGTTGTCGGCGACAATCGCAATCGATCCGATGCCCGCGCTGCTGTCAACGGACATGTTGGGGGAGGTACTGGTGTGGCCAGCGCTGCCGCCGACCCCGAGCTTGAGGTAGCCGGTGTCGAAGAAATTGTGGATTTTGTTGTCGCCCATGGGGAACTTGTTAAGGTCCATGTCAAAGACTCAAATCCCAAGATATTTGAATGGAGGGGGGTCACATATGAAACCCTAGAACCCCTAATGGTGATGGAATCGATCGAAATTGAGCTCGATTGATAGGGGATGAGAGGGTATGAGAGAGAGAAAAGGATTTGAGGTTGGTAGGGGGTTTGTTGAGGAGAGAGGAGAGAGAGAGGCGTTAGCTATTGTCTTGCTTTCGCCGAGTGGCGATGACAGAGACGACTCGCTTTTTTCTTTACTTTTTGTTTGTTCATGCCGTAATTGATGATTGCGTGGTTTTTTTTATTTTTTGGGATTTTTGTAATTCTATTTCCAAAGCCGCGCATATGCAGACCAACAGCTATAAATGTTTAATTGACATATTTATTTTATGAACAAAGTTTAGTTACACAATTTTCCAACATGACCCATCGAATGCTTATAGTGGTGCCCATGCATCTAAGTGTGGGACCCGTTGATTTTGGGTGTTAACCGTTGTGTAGTTTGTTCTGTGCGAAAGGGTTTTGTAGAAACATTTTCTTCTTATTTTATAGTCACATGATTAGCCTGCAAACAATATCCTTAAAGGTCATTTCTTTAGCACGGTCGATTGAAAAACAGAAAATCTACTGGTAGAATTGCAAGTGATCTTATACCATGATAGTCATAAGTGGGTTGTGGGTTGTGGGTTGCCGGGTTGATAGGCCCACTCCATCCCATCAACAAGATTCCCCTCTATGGCACATGCACCAAGTAGGCAAGTACTATTCCAACAGATGTCATAGGCTTGTAGGTAACGTAGAACTCATTAGTTCTCTCATGATTTTGTATGTTACGTCAAGTTTAATGAAAATGCATACAACAAGAGGGCAACTGAGTTTTTAGGCTATATGAACCTGCATGAGAATTGTTGGATATAGGTGATGAAGTTCCGGGCGCCCTTGCAGTTAACCCGCGGCCTTTACAGCATGAAAACCTTTAAATTTTAAAAATGGCGCTAGAAGCTTAAACTCTAGAATCTATCCAAACATTAAACCAGCAAACAAACAAAGAATTTATACTACTATGTTGAAATAACAACCTTTGTAGTCGTGTCCTTCATTTTGAAATCCTCATCTTTAGCTCCTCGAAACTCCGGGATCGAGCTTTTAGACTGGTCTTCCTTGTGTAGGGTTCCTAGGCACTCTTGTGAGGGTTCATAAGGCATCAACCATGCCCGAATAAAATTTTAGACGTGCCGAACAACCCAAAGCCGGGATCTTTGCTAGATTATTAGGGTTTAACATGCAAGTAAATATCTTTACAACTAAGTGTGAGGGATTACAACCTTTGTAGTCCGCTCCTTCGCTTCATAAGCTCCGAGTAGAAGTCCCTTCGCCGCGATCCACGATCTCCCGGACTCAAAAGAGGCTTCACGACTCGAACGATCTATGCTAGCTTGTAGTGTTCCTTTTCTCCGATGATCTACGTCGAAATTGCTATAACTCAAGCTCACTCACTCTAATGAGGTGAACACCCTAATCTAATGGGCTAGATTAGATGAGGATGATAGAGTAGTATTTATGCTTTCTTTTTATATCAAATTCTCACATAAAAACATCACAAAAAGAAAAAACTAGTAAGCTTTCTCAAAGCTCAAGAGAGAAGAAGATAATGAAAAATGAGTTAATCCTTTTATGATGAATAATGAAATGGATATATGAATTAATAATGCAACCATGGTTTAGGATGACAAGGATAACCTTTGTAGAGAATTAACTAGGGCTAGGGTTTGGTTGGGTTAAAGAATGAGTCATAGAAAAATATCGACCATAATATCTAACTCATGACAAAAGGAATTGCTTCTAGAAGGTGCATGAAGCAACTAACCCTAATCAAACCCTAACCTTGTTTAATCTCCACTAAATATATTTCATTATTAATTATATCATGTTACAATAATATATATCACATATATATTATATATTTGTAACAAAAGAAAATAATACAATTAACATATATCGCATATATATCAATGTATTACCCGGTGAGAAAATGAAATAATAAAGCGAGCCAATATTAGACAATGTAATACAATATATCATATATATTATTATACATTAAATCATCGAATCAACACTTGATCCGACAATCCGGCTATATCGAATATAACCGACTAATATCATGTACCGATTCATCGAATCAACACTTGATCCGATGACCCGGTTCATATCTAAATATCGCGAGAATATAATACGGTATCTCATATCGCATTATCCTCGGTCCTGCACATATCACATATGTGCCTCTACTCCGTTTTGCCTAAGCCAAGAAACCTCTGTGTAGGACTCTAAAAAATCGTCAATACGCCGGTAGCAGGTGATGATCATATCAAACACCCATAAGCTGCAAGCGGTCAGCTAAACGTAACAGCCACCCAGGTATTGAGCGATCAGAAGATCAACAAGCTGGCCTGCACGTTCTCCTGTGAATCCAATCAGTAACACTCCCGTACAGTCCGGTCTCTTCGTCTGATATGTTGCATATCTAGTCTAGGGGTGGTATACGTCAGACCCCAGTAACCGATAAGTCGTGTCGATGTGAGGCTCATAACGGGTCGAGAAACTACTGGTAACACTTACCAGTAAATCTCTCTATCAGCCCTGGCCAGGGACTTCCAGTTATAGCCAATCGAACACAGCACAACATCAACTCCCTGTACCGGGAGAGACGAATCCCCTCCTATCGCTCATTACCTCCATGTGATTCGGGACTGCATCCAAAAGCCACCATTTTGCACGCTCTCTTGGACGTGGTAAGGTGGAAATCAAAGCACAGTGGGAATCACACAAGACTCTATGACGATCTCGGATCTACAGACTACCCTGTACCAGTGTCACCGGAGAACTGCCATCTGACGTGTGGTATATCACCATCTGGGAGTTCTCGGCAAGTCCGTCCAGTATACCCAGTCTCCACTGAGCACCCGCACACCATCCTTGATGTCCAACACCGATGGATATGGGATCATCCATCGCCCATCATATGGGTCAAGATGCGTATACGCTAGTCTACTCTGGTGTATCGATGCCCTGTCTCGATATACCCTCGACTAGGAACAGTTATAGGATGTACTCATCGACTACCGTGGCCCCACTAGTATGATCTCATCATAGTCCCAGCAGTCGAGTACAGATCCTAAGGGCTTTATCAACATTTGAGAGTAAGACAGTAAACCGGTACAAGTCAACATGTTAAGATAAAGTGAAACCAAATAGCATACTATCATGAGGAGCAAGAAAGTCCTCTCTATATATATCCAAGCATCCATTATAATATACATCACATGTACAACAATGGCCTCTAGGACATATACATAACTAATAATTTCCCACTTGCACTAAGGCCAGCTGCTGTAATATCTCATACCTAGCATCCCGAATAATCTCTCAAACTGTATCTGGGGAATGGCCTTCGTGAGTAGATCCGCAGTGTTGTCCTTCGTATCTACTCTCCTGACCTCGATCTCCCGGCGATCAACTATCTCCCTGATCAGGTGATACCGCCTCAGAATATGTCTGGACTTTTGATGGGGCCTGGGTTCCTTGGCCAAAGCCACAGCTCCATTGTTATCGCAATACAGAGGTATTGGATATTCAATGGATGGAACCACACCAAGTTCACTAATGAACTTCTTTATCCAGACAGCCTCTTTGGCAGCATCGTTGGCAGCGATGTATTCAACCTCCATCGTCGAGTCTGCAACGGTATCTTGTTTGGAACTCTTCCAACATACCGCCCCTCCATTGAGGGTGAAGACAAATCCCGAGTGCGACTTAGAGTCGTCCTTATCACTTTGGAAGCTGGAATCGGTAAAGGACTCCACCCGAAGTTCTCCGTTACCATACACCAAGAACATCTCTTTAGTCCTTCGCAAGTACTTGAGAATGTTCTTCACAGCTGTCCAGTGACTCTCTCTAGGATCTGCTTGATACCGACTCACTACACTTAGTGAGTATGCTACATCGGGTCTGGTACATAGCATCGCATACATGATAAAGCCTACTGCCGAAGCATAAGGTATCCCTTGCATGCGAGCTCTCTCCAAATCAGTCTTGGGAGACATCTCTTTGGAGAGAGTGAGTCCAGAGATCGTGGGTTGGTTCCCACTCTTGGATTCTTCAATACTAAACCTCTTTAATATGGTGTCAATGTACCTGGATTGGGACAATCCCAGTATCCGTTTAGATCTATCTCTATAGATCCTAATTCCCAATATGCAGGAGGCATTACCTAAATCTTTCATTGAGAATCTTTGTGATAAGAAGAGCTTGACTGATTGCAGCATAGGAATATCATTTCCTATCAAGAGTATGTCATCCACGTACAATATGAGGAAGACAACCTTACTCTCTGCTACCTTCTTATAGATACAAGGTTCATCTATATTTTTGATGAAGTCAAACTCTTTGACTAAAACATCAAAACAGATGTTCCAACTCCGCGATGCTTGCTTTAACCCATAAATGGATTTAAGCAGCTTGCACACCTTTCTGCTGCTCCCACTATCTACGAAGCCCTCTGGCTGAGTCATGTACACGTACTCTTCTAAATCACCGTTTAGAAAGGCGGTCTTAACATCCATTTGCCAGATTTCATAGTCATGATATGCAGCAATGGCAAGTAAGATCCGGATGGACTTAAGCATAGCTACTGGAGAAAAGGTTTCGTCATAATTCACACCTGGTCGTTGACGAAAACCCTTTGCAACAAGTCTAGCTTTGAAAGTCTCAACTTTTCCATCTATACCAAATTTCTTTTTAAAGATCCACTTGCTCCCAATAGGTTTTACCCCTTCAGGAGCATTTTCCAAAGTCCATACTTTGTTGGTGTCCATGGATTCCATCTCAGATCGCATTGCATCCAGCCATTTCACAGAGTCACCACTCGTGATGGCCTGCTCGAAACTAGTCGGGTCATCATCTTCCATGATGCAATCCTCGCTTCCACCATCAATGAGAAAACCGCAGTATCTCTCAGGTGGACGAGAAACCCTACTAGATCGGCGGAGAGGCTGGGGTTCGTCGGGTACTACTAAATCCTCTGGTTCCACTAAATCATCTGTTGTAGTTTGTTCTGCTGGAACTTCTTCCAGTTCTACCTCAGAGTCACTAATCTCTTTTGCAAGAAATTTCTTTTCTAAAAAGGTGGCGTGTCGAGAAACAAACACCTTTTGTTCCTCGGAGTGGTAGAAGATATACCCTCGTGAATGTTTGGGATATCCAATAAACTTACATAGGACAGACCTTGCCTCGAGCTTGTCCGGATTTTGTGTTTTAACATAGACCGGACAACCCCATATCTGAATAAAATTAAGATATGGTCTCTTACCATTCCATATCTCATATGGAGTGGTGGGCACTGATTTGGTTGGAACTCTATTCAATAGGTATGCAGCTGTCTCCAGTGCATGTCCCCGGAAGGAAATAAGTAACCCAGCAGTGCTCATCATAGAGCGCACCATATCTAATAGAGTGCGATTCCTCCGCTCCGATACACCGTTGTGCTGTGGTGTATAAGGAGGAGTAAGCTGAGAGAGAATCCCATTCTCTTTTAGATAATCTAGGAACTCATTACTTAAGTATTCTCCTCCCCGATCAGATCGAAGGATCTTAATACTTTTGCCCGTTTGGTTCTCTACTTCATGCTTACATTCTCTGAATTTCTCAAAAGCTTCATACTTGTGTCTTATCAGGAACACATGTCCGTATTTTGAGAGATCGTCAGTGAATGTAATGAAATAAGAAGAACTGTTCCTGGTATGTGTAGACATAGGACCGCATACATCACTATGCACCAGTCCTAAGAGTTCCGTAACTCTTTCTCCGTGTCCACTAAACGGAGCTTTGGTCATTTTGCCTTTGAGACATGAATGCCATGTATCATAAGATGATAATTCGAACGGATTCAAAAATCCATCCTTATGTAACTTAGCCAGTCGTGTCGCATTGATATGACCAAGTCTACAATGCCACAAGTAGGATTCGTTCATTTCTGAACTTTCCTCTTGTGTGTGTTTTGTATATTGAGAACTGTATTTTGATTGAGAATGAATATGCTATTATTTAACGAGCCTGATGCAATCAACTTTTGATTTAGGAAGATGTTCATAACATTATCCTATACTACAAAATTATATCCTTCTTTACGTAATAAAGAAACTGATATAATGTTGCACATTATGTTCGGTATATAATAGCACTCATTCAGAATCAGTGTATTACGACTTGGTAATACTAGGTGATATTCGCCAACTGCTTTGGCTACAATACTTGCACCACTCCCTACCTGAACGGAATGATCACATTTTCCCAGTTCTCTACCTTTACGTAGCCCATGTGACAATTTACATATGTGGGATCCTGATCCGGTATCCAATACCCAGGACGTAGGGTGAACTGAGAAACAGTTCTCAATAACTAAAACACACGAAGAAGATGCATCAACATGCATGTTCTTCGTTTGGGCGGCGTGAGAATCCAGATATGCTACTATTCCCTGTTCATTCTTATAACTCTTATAAGAAAGAACGGGACCAACGTTCCCTTGCTCAGTATAATAATCGGGTTCAGTCAATACATCCATATTATTATCTTGATTAAGTCCTGACACGGTCGCTACCTGGAGAGAGAGAGAAGGAAACACTTTAGCGTATGCTCTTGCAAGATTAGATTGGTTATTATCTTATCTAATCAGGATGTCTCCCACTGTTTTTATCAAATCTTCCTTCAAACCCTAAAAGGTAAGATTAGCCGGGATTAATTACACCCTACAATTTCGTCAATCTTTCAGCCAGATCAGTGTCGGTACTTGAGGGAGGTTCCCCGTGCTTTTGCACGGACCTAATTAAAATAAACATCGTCTTCCCAGAGGCATAACCCCGTTAACACCTTTCTAGACACCTACTTGATCGGCTAATTGTCCTGTGTAAAACTCTCGCAGAAGTAACTCTTACTCGCAGTGGGTATCGGGATCCAACTATCTCTGTCACGCCCCGCTTCCCAGAGTACACTAAAATGGGCACGTGACATAGCCAACCATGCTACCTGTAGGTAGGAAGTATCCATCCACAGTCACATTACGGCTGTAGAGATATCAAGAACAAAATAAAACTATCTAAAACATGTCCATAATCCAAGATAACATGAGTCAAGAATAATAAAATGCGGAAGCGAAAGATCCAATACAAAATAACTGGAATGTATGTCCCATAATGCGGGCTCACATCAGGAATAAAATGCAGGAAGAAAAACTAACTACTGTTGACACTCACAGCTCAGCCTGTTGGCTGAAGTACTCCTGCTCGGACTGCAACAGTGGTACAGAATCTGGGCCATGCAAAACCCAGACGTCAGCGCGTCATGTCATCAAGTCATAACATATAAACAGGGTAACAGGCAATGCAAATATAAACATGAATAAAGCAAGGGTAACAATAATATAAATCAGGGCAGTACAGGGTAGTGTGCAGTGGGTAAACTAGACTGTTCTATCAGGTTTTCTGTTCTAAAGTCTTTGAAATCAAATTGGTGAATCATCGATGTAACTCAATAGTATCCCGTGCATACCCGGGACCACGGCCCAGATTCTCGGGCTGAAACCGAGACATGCCGCTAGGCACTAAACAGGAATATGTACAGATGAATGATGTCAGCAGCATCATCCCAAGGCTGGCCTAGTCTCTAAACTGATCAGAACAGGTAGTGAACTGTTGAGTTACAAGTCAGGTTTCACCTTTGATTTCCCCATACCCCCAGGTTATATGTGTATGTCAAGTCAAGTATTCAGTAATCAAGAACTAATGCCAACACAGGATCAGGTAAGCAGGTTTGTCTGGATAGACAACAGGAACGGTCCATGAGGACTACATGTCAGTTTTGTTGGCATTAGACACAAGATCAAGTAACGGGTCAAGTCATGGTACATCAGGTCAAGTCAAGCAGTATACGGTACCATGTCGGGTCAATCAATATGTATGTAGCAAGTCAGGTTAAGATGTAAACGATATCATGGGTGTGCTCATACTCAGTTACATAATCAAGCATGGTTATCAACAACCTAAATCTAAGCAACGAATTAAACAATAAAGAAGCTTCAATTAATTAGCAGCACAGTTATCAGTTGTGTTTCAGAGGTGATTTCAACGTTATAAGAATACAATATGACAGTTATGGCTGTTAAATCATGTTAACAAGTTTAAGAATTTTATGGATGCAATGATATATATATATATATAGGTTCAATGGATGAAATCACAGCTAATACAGGTTAAATG
This sequence comes from Agapanthus africanus, assembly GCA_030015575.1. Lineage (NCBI taxonomy): Eukaryota > Viridiplantae > Streptophyta > Magnoliopsida > Asparagales > Amaryllidaceae > Agapanthus > Agapanthus africanus. The sequence continues at coordinate 451,442,586 of CM057342.1, read as the reverse complement.
TACACGAGTGTCCGAATGAAGTAAAACTATAGAGAAAGTGCCATAGGCTACGTCAATAGTGAAAGTGTGATTAAAACATGTAAATGTGGTTATTATGTTTACTACAGTAATTGCAAACGGTAGGTTTCAAGTTTGGAAGATAAAATGATATAACACGACATTGAACACGAAAATTGGAAATTATAGTACCAAAGTTAAACTGCAGGTTTAGGGTGTTATCAATGTATATGTAAATATTATTTAGCATGTAGCAAGGGGTACTTGCCTCGACGGGTCGCGAATCGGGAAAACGGAACGTTAAACGTCGGCGGGGAAATCTCGCGACGGGCGCACGGTTCACGGAATGAACCCAAACGACGAACAGTGGAACTACACAGGTCAGGATACCTCGCTGGATCGTCGAGACACGTCGAGGGCATCACCGGATTCTGGCGAGACACAAAACAGTGAACAATCAAAAATGAAAACAAGAAAAGAAAAGAAAAATAAAGAAGAAGGGAAGGAGGATAGAGAAGGGGGTGCTCACGAGGATCTGTGGGAAGGTTGTGGTTGTCGATCCAGTCGACGGAGCTCCGGCGGTCAGCCTACGATGACGGCGACAAAATCTACAGATCAAGAAAACATGAACAGAGAAGAAAGAAGAAGAAAGGAGAAGAGGAGAAGAATGTTACGCTCACCGAGGAGGGTGTTCGCGAGACCAGGGAACGGATGAAGATCGCCGGCGGCGATCACTCGACGTGCTGCAGCGTGCAGGGGTGCGCGGTGCTCGTGCAGGGTCCTCGGGGAGAGGAGAAAGGAGGAAGGAGATGCAGTGGAGCTGACGAGGGCGAGGAGGCCGGTGATGGTGGCGTCGGCGTTGGGGCGAAGGTGAGGGAAAACGAGGCGGCTAGGGCTCGCGACGGTGGGTTCTGCGTTTTGAGAAAAGAAAAATGGAGGAGGAGAAATATATATAGAGGGGAGAGAGAGAGAGAGAGGAGAGAGATAGAGAAGGGAGAGAGATCGAGAGGAGAGAGAAGATTTAGAGGAGAGATAAAATTGGATTTATTCGCAGAGAGAGAAAGAGAGAAGAGAGAAACAGAGAGAGAACGGGAAATGGTAGGGCCCACGGGGGTTAAAGAATGAAGGGGATTGGCTGGGAGAAAAATTTTGTGAAAGATTTAAGGGAACTGAAAAAAATATTCTGGGATTTAAAATTTTTTATATTCGACGGTATAAAATACTAGAAATTAGGATTTGGCGCAAATGCAAAATATTTCCAAATTGCGCCCGGGTCGGGTCTAAAAATTTGAAATTGAAATAAGAAAATTTTAGGCGGGATCCAAAATTTAAAATGAAGTATTTTACAATCAAAAAGCATACCCCCAAAACGGACACACGTACGTGCGCGTAGCCGTCCAAACTCGCCCGTTTCACTGAACGGGACGAGAACACGATGCAAGGACGCTACAACAGGGTTAGGGGTGTCGAGCATGCCATGACAAATATTTTTAATTTTATTTTAGATGCCTTAAATTGTTATATGCAGAAATGAATTGTTGGGTAAAATTTATAACTAACAACAGGCAAGTAGAATCAATGAAATAATACCATACACCATTCATACGATAACAGAAACTAGTAGCATTCGGCTCGGTTGTTACATTATACCCAACTACAAAAAGAATTTCGTCCTCGAAATTCCAAGAATACAAAGATAGACGACAAATAACTACAAGAAAAGATGAGGAAACTTCTGCCGGATTTCATCTTCTCGTTCCCAAGTGGACTCTCCATGCGAGCGATTACCCCAAGAAACAAGTACAAGAGGGATAACCTTGTTCTTAAGAACCTTTTCCCTTCGATCCACAATTTCAGCCGGTCGCTCCTCAAAAGTCAAGTCTTCTCGTACCGCCAGCTCCGAATGATCCAATACATGCGTTTCATCATGAACATACTTACGGAGTTGAGATACGTGAAACACATCGTGCACATTCGCCAAGGACTGCGGTAACGCCAAACGATACGCTACCTCACCAATACGCTCCAAGATCTTAAGGGGTCCAACTGTTAGTTGTATGTATGCCCTAGAGGCCAGTATTGTACAGATGATGTATATTATATTGGATGCTTGGACATATATAGAGATGACTTTCTTGCTCGACATGATAGTATGCTATCTGGTTACTCTTTATCTTAACATGTACACTTGTCTCTTTAAACTGTCTTATAGTTACATGTTGATAAAGCCCTTAGGATGTGTACTTGACCACCTGGACTATGATGCAGATCATACTAGTGGAGACATGGTAGTCCATAAGTACATCCTTCATGGTCCCTAGTCGTGGGTGTATCGAGACGGGGCATCGATATACCGGTATAGACTAGCGTATACGCTTCTCTACCCATGAGATGGGCGATGGATGATCCCATATCCATTGGTGTTTGACATCAGAGATGGTACACGGGTGCTCAGTGGAGACTGGGTACACTGGACGGACTCGCCGAGAACTCCCAGATGGTATTATACCTCACGTCAGATGGCAGTTCTCAGGTGACACTTGTACAGGTTAGTCTGCAGACCCGAGATCGTCATAGAGTCTTGTGTGATTCCCACTGTGCTTTGATCTCCACCTTACCACGTCCATGAGGGCGTGCAAAACGGTGGTCTTTGGGTACAGTCCCGAGTCACATGGAGGCAATGAGCGATAGGAGGGGTTTCGTCTCTCCCGGTATTAGGGGTGGATGTTGCGCTGTGCTCGATTGGCCATAACAGGGAAGTCCCTGGCCAGGGCTGATCAGAGATTTGCTGGTAAGTGTTACCAGTAGTTTCTCGACCCGTTATGAGCCTCACGTCGGCACGACTTATCGGTTATTGGGGTCTGACGTTTACCACCCCTAGACTTGATATGCGACATATCAGACGAACAGACCGGACTGTACGGTAAGTGTTACTGGTTGGATTCACAGGAGTGTGAGCGGGCTAGCTCGTCGTTCTTCTGATCGCTCAATACCCGGATGGCCGTTACGTTTAGCAGACCGCTTGCGGCTTGTGGGTGCTTGATATGATCATCATCTGCTACCGGCGTATTGACGAGTCTTTAGAGTCCTACACAGAGGTTTCCTGGCTCAAGCGAAACGAAATAGGAGCGCATATGAGATATGTGCGGGACCGAGAATAATGCGTGTATGTGATACCGTATTTCATTCTCGCGATGAATGTTTCGATTGGTTATATTCGATATGACCTAGTTATCGAATCATTGATTCGATAAATCGATACATTGGATACTAGTCGGTTATGTGCGACATGACCGGATCATTGAATCAAATGTTGATTTAATGATTTAATGTATAATTATATATTTGATATATTACTTTGCATTAACTAGTATTGGTTCATTTTAAAAGGATTTTCTCACTTGATGCACATTGTATATGTGATATATTTTTTGTGCACTTGATTGTATCATGTTTGATGATACTTGCTCACTTGGGTTTGTGTAAAGATTAAACCATGGTTATATGAATGGTTAGGGTTTTGATTATTTATTTAGTTATTTATTTATTTATTCATTTTGGAAATAGTTAAGTATGGTGGCTTATTTTGTTTTATGTTGAAACTTCAAGAAGCTTTGAAAAAGTCCACCATTCTTATCTCTTCCTTAACCTTAACCATTCCAACTAACCTTAGTTTAATCTCTACACTTGACCATGGTAAACATTATGATAAGTATTCATTTTCTTTTCATTTTAAATAACTTATCATAATATTTCCTTCTTGATCTCCTTCTTCTTCAAGAGAGAAAACTAGATGCCATCAATGGCAACTTGAGCAAAAGTGAGTGAAATCCAATTCTAAAGTGAACCCACCTCCTATTTCTTCACCCTCTACCTCTTGCCAAGTTGTTTTGGGTGTTTTCTTCACAAGTTTCACAACTTTGTGAAGTCGGAGCTTGAGCTTGTGCAACCTCGACGTAGATCGTCTTTGACACGAAGCCGACGACCTATTCCGCTCGTTTTCCCGATGAAGCCGACGAATGAGTCTAGGATCCGAAAAGGACAGCGAGAGGATGACTACGTGGAGCTAAGGAAGTGGATATCCGGATCTACATATCCGGATCTAAAAAGGTTGTAGCATCTAACTTTTAGTTAAGTAGTTAACTAGATTCTCATTTCGCCTAAACATCTAGTCAACGATCCGTGTTAGGGTTTCTCGGCACCAATAATTTTTTGAAATTGGCATGGTTGATGCCTTGTGAGACTTCATTAGGATGCCTAGGAACCCTACAGTGGTATCAGAGCCTAGCTAGAGCCTTAGGCAAAGTCTAGACGGAGTTTGAAGTCCGAACGAACCCGAAACCCTAATTCCAAGGTGCTCTCTGGAAATTTTCTGAAATTTTGGATTTTTGTCAATTAAAAATAGCAGAAAATTATGCAGGGTCTTATATGAAATACTGTGAAATACGAGGGCCTGATTCAACTTTTACACCGCGGAACCGCGGCATGAGCTTTGCATGCGCGGCGGTTCCGCGGCCGTACTGTCCCCTTTTCTGGTGATTTTTTCACAGTAATTCATGAATTCAGATATTATATTTTCTAGGTATTTTTATTGTGACTCTACAGAAGAGTATTTTAGGGTTGCTTTGGGGATTCAAATATTCGTTCGGGTTATCAGATTTTGTCTATGTGGCTTTCCGGATAACTTTAGAATATGTTAAAAAGTTCGACCGGATTTAAATACCCAACTTTTCCCCTGCCGGAAAAATTCCAAGTGTTGGATTTTTCTGTAGTTTAACGACGTTCTAAGTAGTGCAAGTAACGCGATGGACCCTCTAGAAGACAACAAACCTTAACTCGATTATGTGACCGTCTTGAACTGCCCTTTGAACCTTCGGGTTTGGAGCAGTACGGCGTGCCACTTGTGAGGCGTTGGCTTGACCCTTCTACGGCTGGACCGTTGGTACTGAGGCACGAACAGAATGTTGCTAGACTTATTTCATGTGTTGGACTGTATCGGGAAAACTTGGGTGTTCGAATGTTCTATCGGAAAGTTTAACATTTTCTGTTTATCTGGAATGTGATACAATAATTGGAATTCACAAACTGTTATGAGATAACTGAATGAATGTTATAAATCTAGCAGTTTAGTCCCACATGATATTGAAAAGAGTTTTCGATAATGAGACTAAAATGCGGGGTTTGTAACTGTTAGGCATGTGATGTCTAAAGAGGTTGCGGATTCCAACTGTTGTAGTTTTACACTTTCTTTTCTGTGACCGTAAGTCTAATATGTGAATCGCCGGTTTCGTTGCTATATGTCAACGACAATTGGGGTATGCATACTTACTTACGTTGATGACATGTGATGTTATGTGTTGCTGGATATGTTATATTGGATCGTCGTGTTCGAATAGCCGGGGGTTTTTATGTGAGATGAGTGTTTTTCATTTTCATTCATGTAAAAACTTGTATGTAATATTCTTTTATTTGGGGCACTTCCAGGTAGCGGAAGTTGTCACCCTTTGTATATTATTTACTTTTCCGCATTAGGATAGACCCAAGGAGGGGAGCACAAGTAACCGGGTTCTGGGGTCCAGTGGGAGACCAACTCGAGGAGTCGAGTCCGGGTATCCTAACCCTAGAATTGGCAGGGTTGCTTGCCGCTCTCGTAGGGGTCTAGGGGTGTGTGATTGGCTATTCATCACGACCGTGGAATCCGTGTTTTATACTGGCTCGTATTGAAAATACGGACGTCCTAGTATATCCAATATTTCATATGTTTCTTCTGCTGCGATATCTGTGTTGTGATTTTGTGATGGATATAGTATATAGTATATATGATATATTATATAGACGTTACTTATGTTTTACACCCGCGCTAGCCCTGCCCTGCTCTGTCGTTAGTTACCTAACCTAACGGTGCATGAGGGGACATCGAGGCGAATGCGGATGGCATAAGTGTACGTCATATCTATCTGTGATGTTTAGGTATTTAAATGATGGGACTTCATTAATGTGATTAATGAAAGATAAGAAACCTAAGATGTTGTGGAATCGAATTTTAAAATAAAACAGGTAGCTACAGTTCTTGCTTTGCACAGCGGTATATATGATATATCCTGCACCTTATTCGATGAGGAAAGGACCGAGATCCCTTCACCGGGAGTGACTCCTTTAGCAATAACTGGCAGATGCTACACACTCGGTTTGCTTTTGATTGCTTCTATAGTTTATGCTTTGCACAGTGATATATATGATATATCCCGCACCTCATTCGACGAGGAAAGGGCCGATGATCCCTTCACCGGGAGTGACCCCTTTAGCAAAACTAGAAAAGCCTCAAAATCACTCCATTTTTAAAAAACTTCATTTGATTCTACAACGATATCAAGTTCATTACGCAATAGGTTTTCAGAAAAACCTGACGTAGCCCTCCGTCATTTCAGATAAATCCTACTTAGTATTCGTGCTACGTTTGTTGACCTCCGTCAAGGCGTAGTGTGCGGTAGCTAACTAGTATTTGTCTGCTTATGCATATGATGCAGATTGGATTAGGGTAGTCGTACGACCTTGTTGACCTCCGTCAAGGGTCGTGCGGGTGGGTTTGATTCAATCAAGAAATGACGGGTTGAACTTGACTTGCACCCCGTGGTTTGTTGACCTCCGTCAAGGTCATAGGATGCTTGGGGCAAAATATTATCGGGAATTTCAAGTGTTGAAATTTGCAATGAGATTGCATACCTTCTATGAGATAGTTGGATCCCGATACCCACTGCGAGTAAGAGTTACTCCTGGGAGAGTTTTACACATTACAATTAGCCGATCAAGTAGGTGTCTAGAAAGGTGTTAACGAGGTTACGCCTCTGGGAAAACGAGGTTTACATTAATTAGGTTCGTGCGAAAGCACGGGGGACCTCCCTCAAAGTACCGACACTGGCCTGGCTGAAAGATTGGCGAACTTGTAGTGTGTAATTAATCCCGGCTAGTCTTTCCTTTTAGGGTTTGAAGGAAGATTTGATAAAAACCAGTGGGAGCCATCCTGATTAGATAAGATAATAACCAATCTGATCTTGCACGAGCTTACGCTAAAGTGTTTTCTTCTCTCTCTTTCCAGGTAGCGACCATTTCATGCCTTAATAAAGATAATAATATGGATGTATTGACCGAACCCGCATGTTATACTGTGCTGGGGAACGTTGGTTCCGTTCTATCTTATAAGAGTTATAGGAATGAACAGGAAATAGGGGAATACCAGGATTCCCATGCCACCCGATTGAAGAAAGTACATGTTGATGCATTTTCTTCGGGTGTGTTCGTTACAGAGAACTGTTTCTCCATTTGCTCTACGTCCTGGGTATTAGATACCGGGTCAGGATCCCATATATGTAATCAGTTACATGGGCTTAGGAAAGGTAGAGAACTTGGAGAAGGTGATAAAGACATTAGAGTTGGAAATGGTGCAATTGAATATCACCTTGTATTACCAACTGGTAATACATTGGTTCTGAACGAATGCTATTACATGCCGAACCTGATATGCAACATTATATCGGTTTCTTTATTGAGTAAAGAGGGATATAATTTTGTATTACAGGATAATGTTATGAACATTTTCCGTAACCAAAAGTTGGTTGGATCAGGCACGTTGTGCAATGGCATTTATGTTCTAAATCAATCAACAGTTCTGAGCATAACAAACACACACAAGAGGAAGAGTTCAGAACTGAACGAATCCTTCTTGTGGCATTGTAGACTGGGTCACATCAATGTGACACGACTGGCTAAGTTGCATAAGGATGGATATTTAAATCCGTTTGAATTTTCATCTTATGACACTTGCCAGTCATGTCTCAAAGGCAAGATAACCAAAACTCCGTTTACGGGACACGGAGAAAGAGTTACCGAACTCTTGGGACTGATACATAGTGATGTATGTGGTCCCATGTCTACACATGCCAGGGATGGTTCTTCATACTTCATTACATTCACTGACGATCTCTCTAGATTCGGGTATGTGTTCTTAATGAAACACAAATCAGAAGCTTTTGAGAAATTTAGAGAATATAAACAAGAAGTTGAGAACCAAACCGGAAAAAGTATTAAAATCCTACGATCTGATCGAGGAGGTGAATACTTGAGCATTGAATTCCTGGACTTCCTAAAAGAGAATGGGATTCTCTCTCAGCTAACTCCTCCATATACACCACAGCACAACGGTGTATCAGAACGGAGGAACCGCACCCTATTGGATATGGTGCGCTCTATGATGAGTGTAGCTGAGTTACCTGTTTCCTTCTGGGGATATGCACTGGAAACAGCAGCATACCTACTGAATAGGGTTCCCACCAAATCTGTGCCTACCACACCATATGAGATATGGGAAGGGAAGAGACCATATCTTAATTTTATTAAGATATGGGGTTGCCCGGCCTATGTGAAAAGACAAAAACCGGACAAACTCGAGGCAAGGTCTGTTTTGTGTAAATTTGTTGGATATCCCAAACATTCGCGAGGGTATATCTTCTACCACAGTGAGGAACAAAGAGTATTTGTTGCTCAACATGCCACCTTTTTAGAAAAGGAATTTCTTGCAAAAGAGATTAGTGGCTCTGAGATAGAACTGGAAGAGGTTCCAGCTGAACAAAACACAACAGAAGATTTAGTGGAACCAGAGGATTCAGTAGCTCCCAATGAACCTCAGCCACTCCGCCGATCTAGTAGGGCTCCTCGCCAACCTGAGAGATACTACGGTTTTCTCATGGATGGTGGGAGCGAGGATTGCATCATGGAGGATGATGACCCAACTAGCTTCGAGCAGACCATCACGAGTAGGGACTCAGTGAAATGGCTGGATGCTATGCGGTCCGAGATGGAATCCATGTACACCAACAAAGTATGGACTTTGGAAGTTGCTCCTGAAGGGGTAAAACCCATTGGGAGCAAGTGGATCTTCAAGAAGAAACTTGGTGTAGATGGGAAAGTGGAGACTTTCAAAGCTAGACTTGTAGCAAAGGGTTTTCGTCAAAGACCAGGTGTGGACTATGACGAAACCTTTTCTCCAGTGGCTATGCTTAAATCCATCCGAATCATGCTTGCCATTGCTGCCTTTCATGACTACGAAATCTGGCAAATGGATGTTAAGACCGCCTTTCTAAATGGTGATTTAGAAGAGTGCGTGTACATGACTCAGCCAGAGGGCTTCGTAGACAGTGGGAGCAGCGGGAAGGTGTGCAAGCTGCTTAAATCCATTTATGGATTAAAGCAAGCATCGCGGAGTTGGAACATCTGCTTTGATGTCGTTATCAAAGAGTTTGATTTCGTCAAAAACCCAGATGAACCTTGTATTTACAAGAAGGTGGCAGGGAGTAAGGTTGTCTTCCTCGTATTGTACGTGGACGACATACTCTTGATAGGAAATGATATTCCTATGCTGTAATCGGTCAAGCTCTTCTTATCACAAAGATTCTCAATGAAAGATCTTGGTGATGCCTCCTGCATATTGGGAATCAGGATCTATAGAGATAGATCCAAAAGGATTTTGGGATTGTCCCAATCCAGGTACATTGACACCATACTAAAGAGGTTTAGTATGGAAGAGTCCAAGAGTGGGAACTTGCCCACGATCTCTGGAGTCACTCTCTCCAAAGAGATGTCTCCCAAGATTGATTTGGAGAGAGCTCGCATGCAAGGGATACCCTATGCTTCGGCAGTAGGCTCTATCATGTATGCGATGCTATGTACCAGACCCGATGTAGCATACTCACTAAGTGTAGTGAGCAGGTATCAAGCTGATCCTGGAGAGAGTCACTGGACAGCTGTGAAGAGCATTCTCAAGTACTTACGAAGGACTAGAGACATGTTCTTGGTGTATGGTAACGGAGAGCTCCAAGTGGAGTCCTTTACCGATTCGAGCTTCCAGAGTGATAAGGACGACTCTAAGTCGCAGTCGGGCTTTGTCTTTACCCTTTACGGAGGGGCGGTTAGCTGGAAGAGTTCCAAGCAGGAAACTGTGGCAGACTCGACGATGGAGGCTGAATACATCGCTGCCAATGATGCTGCTAAAGAGGCTGTCTGGATCAAGAAGTTCATTGCTGAACTTGGAGTGGTTCCATCCATTGAGCATCCAATACCTTTGTATTGCGATAACAATGGAGCGGTGGCTTTGGCCAAGGAACCCAGGTCCCATCAGCGATCCAGGCATATTCTGAGGCGGTATCACCTGATCCGGGAGATAGTTGATCGCCGGGAGATCGAGGTCAGGAGGGTTGACACGAAGAACAACACGGCGGATCCACTCACGAAGGCCATTCCCCAGATACAGTTTGAGAGACTCTTCAGGATGCTCGGTATGCGATACTACAGCAGCTGGCCCTAGTGCAAGTGGGAGATTGTTAGTTGTATGTATGCCCTAGAGGCCAGTATTGTACAGATATGTATATTATATTGGATGCTTGGACATATATAGAGATGACTTTCTTGCTCGACATGATAGTATGCTATCTGGTTACTCTTTATCTTAACATGTACACTTGTCTCTTTAAACTGTCTTATAGTTACATGTTGATAAAGCCCTTAGGATGTGTACTTGACTACCTGGACTATGATGCAGATCATACTAGTGGGGACATGGTAGTCCATAAGTACATCCTTCATGGTCCCTAGTCGTGGGTGTATCGAGACGGGGCATCGATATACCGGTATAGACTAGCGTATACGCTTCTCGACCCATGAGATGGGCGATGGATGATCCCATATCCATTGGTGTTTGACATCAGAGATGGTACACGGGTGCTCAGTGGAGACTGGGTACACTGGACGGACTCGCCGAGAACTCCCAGATGGTATTATACCTCACGTCAGATGGCAGTTCTCAGGTGACACTTGTACAGGTTAGTCTGTAGACCCGAGATCGTCATAGATTCTTGTGTGATTCCCACTGTGCTTTGATCTCCACCTTACCACGTCCATGAGGGCGTGAAAAACGGTGGTCTTTGGGTACAGTCCTGAGTCACATGGAGGCAATGAGCGATAGGAGGGGTTTCGTCTCTCCCGGTATTGGGGGTGGATGTTGCGCTGTGCTCGATTGGCCGTAACAGGGAAGTCCCTGGCCAGGGCTGATCAGAGATTTGCTGGTAAGTGTTACCAGTAGTTTCTCGACCCGTTATGAGCCTCACGTCGGCACGACTTATCGGTTATTGGGGTCTGACGTTTACCACCCCTAGACTTGATATGCGACATATCAGACGAACAGACCGGACTATACGGTAAGTGTTACTGGTTGGATTCACAGGAGTGTGAGCGGGCTAGCTCGTCGTTCTTCTGATCGCTCAATACCCGGATGGCCGTTACGTTTAGCAGACCGCTTGCGGCTTGTGGGTGCTTGATATGATCATCGTCTGCTACCGGCGTATTGACGAGTCTTTAGAGTCCTACACAGAGGTTTCCTGGCTCAAGCGAAACGAAATAGGAGCGCATATGAGATATGTGCGGGACCGAGAATAATGGGTGTATGTGATACCGTATTTCATTCTCGCGATGAATGTTTCGATTGGTTATATTCGATATGACCTAGTTATCGAATCATTGATTCGATAAATCGATACATTGGATACTAGTCGGTTATGTGCGACATGACCGGATCATTGAATCAAATGTTGATTTAATGATTTAATGTATAATTATATATTTGATATATTACTTTGCATTAACTAGTATTGGTTCATTTTAAAAGGATTTTCTCACTTGATGCACATTGTATATGTGATATATTTTTTGTGCACTTGATTGTATCATGTTTGATGATACTTGCTCACTTGGGTTTGTGTAAAGATTAAACCATGGTTATATGAATGGTTAGGGTTTTGATTATTTATTTAGTTATTTATTTATTTATTCATTTTGGAAATAGTTAAGTATGGTGGCTTATTTTGTTTTATGTTGAAACTTCAAGAAGCTTTGAAAAAGTCCACCATTCTTATCTCTTCCATAACCTTAACCATTCCAACTAACCTTAGTTTAATCTCTACACTTGACCATGGTAAACATTATGATAAGTATTCATTTTCTTTTCATTTTAAATAACTTATCATAATATTTCCTTCTTGATCTCCTTCTTCTTCAAGAGAGAAAACTAGATGCCATCAATGGCAACTTGAGCAAAAGTGAGTGAAATCCAATTCTAAAGTGAACCCACCTCCTATTTCTTCACCCTCTACCTCTTGCCAAGTTGTTTTGGGTGTTTTCTTCACAAGTTTCACAACTTTGTGAAGTCGGAGATTGAGCTTGTGCAACCTCGACGTAGATCGTCTTTGACACGAAGCCAACGACCTATTCCGCTCATTTTCCCGATTAAGCCGACGAATGAGTCTAGGATCCGAAAAGGACAGCGAGAGGATGACTACGTGGAGCTAAGGAAGTGGATATCCGGATCTACAAAGGTTGTAGCATCTAACTTTTAGTTAAGTAGTTAACTAGATTCTCATTTCGCCTAAACATCTAGTCAACGATCCGTGTTAGGGTTTCTCGGCACCAATAATTTTTTGAAATTGGCATGGTTGATGCCTTGTGAGACTTCATTAGGATGCCTAGGAACCCTACACCAACAAATCGGGGACTGAGCTTCCCTCGACTTCCAAAGCGAATCACCCCTCTAGTCGGTGATATCTTTAAGAATACCAAATCACCCACGGCGAACTCTAGAGGTCTTCTCGACGTATCCGCCCAACTCTTCTGTCGGTTTTGAGCTGCTTTCATATGATTCCTGATAGTATTAACTTTCTCTACTGTCTGCACAACCAAATCTGGTCCCAACAATCTTCGTTCACCGACATCGTCCCAACAAACAGGTGAACGGCATTTACGACCATACAAAGCTTCAAATGGAGCCATCTGGATAGTTGCCTGGAAACTGTTATTGTAAGAAAACTCCACCAAATGTAGATTATCCTCCCATAAACCCTTGAAGTCCAACATGCACGCTCTCAACATATCTTCAAGAGTTTGGATCGTTCTCTCCGACTGACCATCAGTTTGAGGATGATAAGCTGTGCTAAACTTCAATCGAGTCCCCAAACTTTCCTGTAAAGTCCGCCAAAAGTGTGATAAGAACCGAGTGTCCCGATCGGACACGATGCTCACCGGTACTCCATGCAATCTTACATCTCCTGCATGTATCGCTCTGCCAAAGTCTCTGTTGATTGACCTACCCGAAAAGGGATAAAGTGAGCTGCTTTGGTCAATCGATCAACAATCACCCATACCGCATTGTTGCCTTTTGGACTCCGCGGTAAAGCCGTCACGAAATCCATGGTTATATGTTCCCACTTCTACTGAGGAATCGGAAGTGGTTGCAATAAACCAGCAACCCTTTGATGTTCAGCCTTAACTTGCTGACACACCAAGCACTTTGCCATAAAGCGAGCGATCTCCCGTTTCATGCCTTCCCACCAGAAATACTGTCGAATATCTCGGTACATCTTTGTGCCTCCTGGATGTACAGAATAAGCTGAACAGTGTGCTTCTTTCATAAGCTCTTCACGAATATCTCCCTTTGGCACACACAAACGGCTACCATGCCTCGTGGATCAATAAATCTGTTCGTAGTCTGGCTTCAGCCTGTTCTCGAAACTTTTGCAGTCTAGGATCCTGCGATTGCGCTGCTTTAATACTCTCGATCAATGACGAATGTACTTGCAGCTGCATCAATTGTCCCGAAGAATGCGGTAGCACAACCTCCAAGTCAAATCTTCGAAAATCTTCAACGAGCTCCTTCCGCGTAGTCAACATCTGAATTGCTGGTAACCGACTGAGCGCATCCGGCACGACATTAACCTTCCCCGGATGGTACTTAAGATCAAGATCGTAATCAGCCATCAGCTCCAACCATCTACGTTGCCTCATATTAAGCTCCTTCTGCGTGAACACATACTTCAAGCTCTTATGATCAGTAAAAACTTCGACCCTTTCGCCCAAAAGGTAATGTCTCCAAATCTTCAACGCGAAAATCACGGCCGCAAGCTCCAAGTCATGAGTTGGGTAATTCTTCTCATGGGTCTTCAACTGTCTTGATGCGTACGCTACAACCTTCCCATGCTGCATCAAAACACATCCCAATCCTTTCCCAGATGCGTTGCTGTGAATCACCAATCCTCTGGAATTGTCTGGCAGGTCAGAATAGGGGCGGTTATCAACTTCTGCTTCAACGTCTCAAAAGCTAACGCACATTTATCCGTCCATACAAAAGGTACCTCCTTACGCGTAAGCTTGGTTAACGGCTTCGCCAGACGAGCAAAGTTCTTCACAAATCTTCTGTAATACCCGGCGAGTCCAAGAAAACTTCTTATCTCCGCAACATTCTTTGGAATTGGCCAATCACGAACTGCTGCAATCTTCTCGGGATCGACGGCGATTCAATCGCCAGACACAACATGCCCTAAAAACTTTACTTCCTCCAGCCAAAACTCGCACTTACTCATCTTCGCATATAACTTCTCCTATCTCAACGTCTGTAGTGCGATCTTCAAATGTTCTGCATGCTCTTCAAAACTCTTCGAGTAAACCAGAATATCGTCAATGAATACCACAATAAATTGGTCCAAGAATGGTGAAAAGATTCGGTTCATCAAGTCCATGAATATCTGTTCATATCAGATTTTTGCATTTTTATACCGCCCAATTTTTATCACATTGCATATCGGTAGGTACTCTTGAGCCATGTTTGCTAGTCAATTGCAGGATACAGGTTCTCGGCTCTGAACGGTGAAATTCATGGAAAAAACACGACAAAACCCGGGTTCCTGCCAATCACAGATAAAACACGGTCTCCGCTCTCCATCCGTCTGTTGCCACACACCAGTTTAAGAGACAAAATGGCAAATCAATGTCATTTTCATGCACAAGGCTCAATGGCAACACAAGATCCAAGAAATCTACACGGAGCTCGAGGAAATCATGACAAAAAGATCCACATCAAATCATCTTTTGATCAACAGAAATTCTGGAAAAATAGTGAAGAAATTATGAGAAAAATCATATACCAGAATAAAGATCACAGCTGACCAAAGAAAGCCACCAAATGTGAAGGCCCAACTGCCTACTATGGCCGCGAAACCGCGGCCTAAGCATGCTTAGGCCGCGGAACCGCGGCCGTACGGTGTCGGCAGTGGGTAGGGTTTTAGGGGCAGTTTTGTCATTTCATGAAGGATCAGAATTTTGCCCAAGATTTCCATCTCCCTGCCTATAAATAGCCCAGAACTTGCCAAAGCCAAGGGTGCTTAATCTTGTATTTTTTCTAGGTTTTAGAATACTTGTTCTTCTTCCTCTTCTCATCTCTTCTCCATTGAAAAACTTGTAGTGAGCTTTTGTGAGTGAAGAATGATGAATAAAGAAGTTCCTTTTGTTATTATACTTGTCTTGTTCTCTTATCATTGCTTGTAATTTTCATTTGTTAACTTAGTTGTTGTTATTTCTTGTTGTTTCTTTCTTTTCTCTTTTCCTTTATCCTTAAACAACCATGATGCTTACGCTTGATCCTTGCCGAGGTGAGGTCGCAAATAGCTAGTTGTTATCTTCTAATCTCCTTCTTTCTATCTTCCTCTTTGTTTTATTTTCTTTTCATTATGATGTGTGAGTAGTTTCCATACTTGTTAGGGTAGGATAAGGGAAGTTTGAGAGAAAGAAATCTCTCTCACTCTTTCCTTGCATAACATCTTAAATCAACTCCCGTTAATTGAACCACAATCCGCTCCCTACGGCACCCTATCCTACATGATAGCGGTGATTCCGTAGTGAGACCGGTTGTGGTTGAATTAACCGGAGGTTATGGCTAAGAGCCAAGAACGTACGGACAAGCACCAAAAGGAAGAACTTTAGCGTTGGAAAGCCTAGCTTATACTCGCAAGTTCCTTCCTAGTCGTGCTAATCCCCGTTGTTGCCGATTACCGTAACACCGATATTAAGAGTGGCAACGAAAGATGTGAGCGACTCCTAACTCAAACTAACCTAATCCTAACCCTAACAAGCTCTCTTTACATATCATTTTAACACTTAGATAATCACAAACAAATCTGGAAAATTGGACTTAACTCGTTAAAGCACATAGAAAAAGATTCCCATCTCCCTGCGGACGACCCGTACTCAACCGGCTAGCTACAAGAGAAACCGTTTTGATTGCGGTAATTAACTAAACTTGAACACGCAGAATCTCTAACAATCAAATGGCGCCGTTGCCGGGGAGACGGTAGTTTATTTCTTTGTGTAATTTCGGGTTAATTTGTGAATATAAAGCTAACAGAAAAACAAAACAAAAAAATATATATACTTTGTAAAAAATCATTTTGTTATTTTTGATTAGTTTTTGTGCAAGTGTGCAGGATAATACGGAGTTCGATTTCAGTGCCAAAGACGTGGGAAGATAGACCCACATTTCGCGGCTACACCGCGACAGATCAAAACGAAGCAAACGGTCTACTGTAAAAATCTGGAGCAGATACAGTGAGCAAATCAAGTTTCTGGAACTCCAGGAAAGAAGAGGACATCCAAGGAAGCACACACGAAAATTTCAGAGGCCCAATCCTACCTTACTGCCGCGGAACCGCGGCATAAGCAAGCTTAGGCCGTGGAACCGCGGCCATTTGGAGCCCTCATCAACTCAAAATCCCTGTGAGTGTTCCTTATCTCTCTCCCACTCCTCTGAATTCCAACAAACTGTGTTTTCTGCAGCATTCTTTGCGCAAATTCTCTTCCCCCTTCCAATAAACTGTTCTTGTGCAGGATTCTTTGCGCCGCGCTAAAAATAAAAATTGTTTGCAGTTGATTTGTTACCGCTTTGCATTCATTAATACGGACATAAGGGGCTTGAAACCAATTCAGATTGGGTGGGGATTTCATCACCCTTCCCAGGACCCCAGAAATCACAAAAAGCATATGCATTGACCATTATTAATTAAAAAATACTAGACTCAGCCCTAAGGACTTCGCGCTCAATAGGACAGAGGACTAGTTACAGGCATCGGCCGTTTATCCTATCTGACTTTTGCGGTGTCTAGGCAAGTGTGTCGAAGGCAAGTGGTTATTTAATTAAGGAACTTCGCGAAAGCGTTGGACAACCTCCCACTTACCTGGCACTTACCTGGTTGCAATTGACGGAGAAGAGGCGGTTTGAGGTCCTATTTCTAGCTCTCTGGAACAGTTAGGAGCTGTCTAGCAGACCTAGGTGACCCTAGATCTAGGTGTGATTGTGCATATCTTGTTTGTGATTGCTTAAAGCCGTAAGTCCGTACATATTTCTGTAAATCTCTTTCTAAAAATAAAATAAAAAAAAAGGAAAAAAATCAAAAACTTTTATAAAAACTTGCTCTTTGTCGCCAGAATCCATTTTTCACCCACCACCCATCGCATTTCTCCATTGACGTTTTCTTACCCTCACCTTCTCCGCTTTGACTATACTAAACTCGTTTAGTGTATGTCCGCTTGGACTCGGGACACTAGCGCCCGCCTAGTCCGCGTTACGTTAGTCGCTACCGACTACGCGATCGACTCAGACGTCGAAACTCCGTCCACTCCTCTTTCACCTTTACCTTTGCCGGCCAACTCCGACGTTGACCGGAATTCTGTTCATACATCTTCACCTTCACCATCACCAACCTCTTCTTCTTTCGCGATGTCAGGATTTAATCCGAACATCTCTTTGACTACCCCTGGATTGGCTCCACCTCCTACGGAGACCAATAACCCACCACCACCGCCTGTTGTAGCGCCATAGCGAATCGCGCTCCAGGATCGTTTCTATCCCACCCGTTCTGCACTTCCCACCTGCCTTTCTCTTCCACCGGCCAATGGGGATAATTTTGAAATTAAGCCCCACTTCATCAACATGCTTCCACGATTTCATGGGCTTGAATCTGAAGATGCCTATATCTTCATCAATAAAATTCAAAACGTTTGTGCCATGATGAAAACTACCCAACTGTCGGACGATGCTATACGTCTACGGGTCATTCCGTTCACTTTATGCGATCTTGCTGAAAAATGGCTGTATAGCACCGCTTCCCACTCCATAACCAGTTGGGACGAGTTTGTTAAAGCGTTTCTCAAAAAGTTCTATCCGAATCATAAAACCGCAAGGATTCGCAATGAAATCAACCAATTCTCTCAGCTTCCTTCTGAACCCTTCTGGAAGTGCTTTGACCGGTACAAAGACCTTTTTGTTCAGTGTCCTCACCACGGTATAGAGAAATGGCAACTTTGCCAAACCTTATACGAGGGCCTGAACCCAGCAACGAAGCAGTTGTTGGAAACCATCTGTCAGGGCCACTTCCTATCAAAATCTGACGAGGAAGCATGGCAATTTTTTGACGACCTTGCGGAGCAAACGCTACAATGGGAGAGCACCAGACCGACTTCTTCTTCTTCTACCTCCACTTCTACCGGTCAGTCTAGGGTAGGAATTCACCAACTTGATGTCTCTATTGCGATGAAAGCTGAAATGGCTGCAATAACGAGAAAGCTTGAAGCCATAGAGAGCAAATTTTCTTCTCCTGCTCCTGCCTCTGTTCTTCCCCTTCGTACCATCTGCGCTTGTTGTTCCGATCCTTCTCACTTGACCGAAGAGTGTCCTTACAATCCACTATCCCAAGGACAGGATCGGGTTAATGCTGCATTTCAGCAAAGACCAAGGAATGATCCATACTCTTCCACCTACAATCCCGGTTGGAGGAACCACCCCAATTTCGTCTGGAATCAGAATCAGAATCAATTCCAAGGCAACAATTTCCAAAGGCCCCCTCCGCCGCAACAACAAGCGAACAACAAACTCAACATCAGTTTCAGCAGCCCTTCCAACCTTAACCTTTTCAAAATCAGACGAACAACTTTGCACCCAATAATTCTTTTCCCCAAAACAACTTTGTTCCGTCAAACAACGATAAGGTTTCCCCGCTCGAACGAAGTCTGGAGGCGTTCGTCAAACAATCGACACAATCCACTGCCAACATCCAGTCTTCCATTCAGTCCTTAGTGCAACACACTGCCGCACACGGGCAAAGCATCAAAACCATCGAGGCCCAGATTGCACAGCTGAATGCGGCCTTAAGCGAGCGAGAGAAGGGGAAGCTCCCGTCCCAGCCACTCCCAAATCCCGGTCACCCACATAATGTACATGTTGCTCTTGAACAACAGAATCATAATGTGAGTGCCGTGACCACATTGAGATCGGGAAGGATGCTGCAAAACAACATTGGCCCACGGAACAACGATGACACCCCGGCCGCTTCTTCTTCTTCTTCTTCTTCTTCTTCTCCTGCTTCTTCGTCTTCTGAGCCTATTCTCCATTCTTCACAAGGCTCTCCTTCCTCTTCTTCTGCTTTGAATGGACCCATTTCTCACTCCACGAAAACACCTGTTCCGGGATCCGTTCCGACTCCACAATCTCCTCCACAAGCATTAGACCCAACCAATTTTAAAAACGTCCCATTTCCAAACCGGTTGAGGTCTAATAAACAAAATCCTCAAATGGAGAAGATTCTGGAGTTATTTAAGCAGGTTAACATTAACATTCCTCTTTTAGATGCTGTCCAACAAGTCGCATCCTACGCGAAAATCTTAAAGGACTTGTGCACGAAAAAGAGGAAGTCTCAGGTACCAAAGAAAGTTTTCTTGGCTAGTGCTGTGAGTGATGCTCTTACCCAATCTTTACCACAAAAACGAAAGGACCCTGGCTGTCCTACGATTTCTATTACCATTGGGGATAAGAACATCAACCGCGCACTATTAGATCTTGGTGCCAGTGTTAACCTGCTTCCGTACTCAGTATACGAGCAATTAGGCGTAGGAGAGCTGAAACCAACACACTGCACTCTCCAAATGGCCGACCGATCGATCACCCATCCTAGGGGTGAGCTAGAGGATGTGTTAATCAAAGTCGGGGACTTCATATTCCCCGTTGACTTCATTGTATTAGACACACAGCCTGTAGCTAACCCCCGGAATCAAATTCCGGTGATACTCGGTCGCCCATTCCTTGCAACCTCAAATGCTGTGATCAATTGTCGCAATGGTTCGATGAACCTCTCTTTTGGAAACATGACAATTGAACTCAACATTTTTAGGTTGGGGAATCAGCCCTCCGAACCTAATGCTCATATACTGGACGTCTGCTCGATCCAGGAGATCACCCCTGAAGAGTGTGAATTCGAGGAGTTTCTGTTCGATCATTCTAACCTTAACGCCACTAGTGCGTTCCTCCTTGAACCTGCTGCTGTTTCTGTGCCCGACAACGACTACGAGTGTTTCACGTTCTTGAACGATCTTAGCTGCTTGCAACCCGAGTTTGAATCCTTCGAATTTTCGGATGAGTTACCTGAACCATCCGACTCGGTCGCTTACACTCGTTTTGAACCTTTGCTGGAGTCCTTTGAGTTCGAGACCTCTGCACCAATCTTTCCTTCAATCGTTTCACCTCCGACGCTCGAACTCAAGCCTTTGCCGTCTCACCTTAAGTACGCTTACTTAGGTGAGAACGAGACCCTCCCTGTCATCATCTCGGCTTCTCTAGCTCCAGAGCAAGAGAAAGCCCTTCTCGCGGTTTTGCACAGCAACAGGCAAGCTTTTGGCTGGTCCATGGCGGACATCAAGGGGATTAGTCCCCTGATCGTTGAACATCATATTCATCTGATGGATGATGCCAAACCAGCCCGGGATCCACAAAGACGTCTCAATCCAGTCATGAAAGAGGCTGTGAAGAAGGAGATCGTAAAATGTCTGGATAGTGGTATCATTTACCCTATCTCTGATAGCCAGTGGGTTAGCCCCATTCACGTTGTCCCCAAGAAATCAGGTATAACGGTCATCACTAACGAGGCGAACGAGTTAATCCCTACTCGCACCCAAACTGGGTGGCGAGTATGCATCGATTACAGAAAACTCAACGCCGCAACGCGGAATGACCACTTTCCGCTACCTTTCATTGACCAAATGCTTGAACGATTGGCCGGACACGAGTTGTCACGACCCGAAAGTACGGAACATGACCGGCACTTAAACTACGAACGTCTCGAGACGTACATAATCTAAGTAAACCGAAAACCCAGAAATCCAAACCAAGAAAAGTAGTAGAGTGCAGGAAAAACCAACTTAAAGCAAGTAATTTCAATAGCATAAGCCGAATTATGCGGTTTTTAAAACATCAAAAATTTACTGAAAATTTCGGCAGAGTCTCCTTTGTAAATACTGGCCCCCAAACGGGATACAACATGAATAGTATACGAAATCAAGAAAAAGGCATCCCCAAGCGGGAGCTAGCTCTTCGTCAATCGACGGTCACAACCACACAAGCAATATAATATACAACGCCAACGGCGAGGATCAAAACTCAAAAGGAAACTCAAAACCACCAGAAATATAACGAGCGACTCTAAGGTCGAAGAATAAACAACACTGGTCTCTATCTCAATAAATACATGTTTGGTTGATGGAACTTCTAGATACAACAGAATAATGATATACAAGATATATAATGGGGGTACGATACAAGTAAACCCACCTACTAGCAAATCACCCGAACGAAACTATGCTGCAAAGCCGTAATTAAACCTGTACGGCAAAACCTGCAAGAAACTGGGGCACAACGGGGGTGAGTTGCCAACTCGTGAATAGAAAAACATCTACGCACAGAAATCGCATAAATAACGCAATCCTAGGTCAATGATCATAATATATCCTCAAAAATGTATATAACATGCAGCCTATAACAATGGCTAGGGTAGTATCTAACCCGAGTGTAAACTCATGTGCCTGTGTCAGTGCCTCAGGTAGCAATATATCATATGAATGAGGTATGAATACATGAAAGCAGAATACATGTAAATGAAGAACTGTTTTCATAAATTAGTGAGATTTCCTTTGTATTTTTAAAATGAGGTATCATAATGAAATCAGCATAAAACAGTGCCTAACATCGGCACAAAACATAATCTCAATATCTCGATATCTCTGTATCACAGTCTCTGTACCTCAATATCTCGAAATCTCAATATCACAGTCTCAATATCTAAGGCGCCGTCAGTCCAGACCGGCCCCTACCATCCATCTCAAGACCACGACGGTATCCTCCGGATATCCGACGCGTCGGGTAAAATCACCGGTAGGTAGTGCTCCCCTGCCAGGCTCACATCGTCATCATCACGCGCTTCTTGCCCCGGGGTACCTTACCGGGTCCACCATGTACCCGAAATGGTTCATCCGTCTCCTCGAATCGGGTCTCGAAATCCATCAGCAAACTCATAGTGGACGACTCATACATCATGGGAAAACCGCACTTTTTATTTTAAAAGAGGAAAAAGGTTTATTTATGTTTTTGCGGTTTTCCTCCAAATCCAGAAAATCTCATGGAAATCCGAATCCAAAACCTCAATAACACGTAAAATGGTGAATATATGCATGAAGTAGCAGGTAATAACTACAATGTCTAAACTAACATATAAGGCAAGTACACTAATATCATGTCTAACTATTAGCTAACAGGCTATGTCAAGCAATAATATTTTCTAAGGTGTACGTGACATGGCAATTACCGATGAAGATGTGTGTGAGCCGGCAAATAAGTGTACGTGGTACATACGCATCATCGGTAATGGTGCTGGTGTCCTAACAGCATGATATCAATAATGGAGTATGAAACATAAAATAAGCATGCGATGTGAAGCGGACCACAAAAGAAGAGCGGGAGCTGAAAACTAGACGCAACTATAACTAATCTGCATTAATCTAATATAAGTCTTACAAATGGTGCCTTTTGAAATAAAACGAATCATGGGGTTTTTAAAATAGGGGCTACGGTGTTTTTATGAAAAGATAAGTCTTTTGAAATATCCGTAGGATCCCTTGGGCTGTCTTTTAAAATACCCACGATTCGTTAGTTTTTGAAATAGGTAGGAGTCTAATCTAATCTAACAACTACACTAAACTACACGGCTGAACTAACAAGCTGAACTACAGGTAAGGAAACCGCCTATCATCTGAGTCGATACATATACCTACCTGTATATGTATAGTCGGTGATCCCGCCTCAATAATATCATATCCGATACCATATCTATAATCAGACATCCCAAGTCAAGAGTGCGGATCAATCATCAAAATATAGCTCGTACTAAATCCGTCGTACGGCATCCCAAATCTGGGTACGGGTCAATATCACATTCATCATACTATTCACCTGGTATCCTCTTTATCAAATATCATGATCGCGGTACTGATCTACGTCTAGTACCATACTGATACCGCCTACGTATGCATGGACGTGTGTGAAACACTACGTCAAGGACCCGCTACAACGTCATGTCGTATCTCAAATACGAACCCTGCTATATCACCGATCTCACGGCCTCAAATCAAATCTCATCGACTCAGCTCAATCCCAAGTATCATCCTCAAATCCGTATGTGAACCCATAGTCCCATACCCATGTGAACCCATAACTATAAAGAATCCCATGAGCACATATCAATAGGAATGTATGCAAGTATGTATGTGTGTATGTGTAGTTCAACACTACCCTAGGGTGCGCAACACTAAAGTAATCCAACACACCAATATCCATCCTAAGCATCGTTATTAATCCCAAATAACATATAATAATTGTTGGTGTGTATATGCATCCGTATACACCACCATGGACTGCGGGGGTGCTATACGCCATCCACCCGACTTCTCCCCGTAGATATAAATCTACTCACCTGGTCCTCGCTAGTCGGTGCCGACGTCGCCACGCACTTGCTTGTCGTCTCGAAGTCCACATGGGGGTACCTACATATCATAATGCACCATATCGCATTAAAACTAAATTCGAATCGAAACGGCATACGAAAATCAAATCGGCACGCGTATCACGCATAGGTCCAAACCTATCGCCTACGCATGCAAGAATAGTCAAACCAACCCTCGATGTCGATGTACAAACGTCAAACCATCGAGAAAAATCCAATCACATTCATTTGCATATTCACGAACACTAATTTTAATATAAACTAGGTTAAAACTCACAAAAACCCCAATTTTACTTAAAAAGTCATTTTTCCGAAAATCTAGCAAGCACAATTCGCCGTTTTTGTACAAAACAGGATGTTTAAATGAATGTAGCGGCCAATATATTTATTAAATATCTTAAATAAGTCATATAAACGATTCCCGGAATTTAATCTCATTAAATTCCAAAAACCCTAATATTCTAGTTTACAAAATACCTAAAATTTAACAATTTCAAAGCAAAAATGCACAAACTACAATCTAGCTTAGATTTGCATGATCTAAAGCATTAAACCACACTTAATAAAGTTAATGAAGTCATGAAAAACCTAAACACATTTTTAATCCCAAGTATTTAACCAATTTCAAAAACCTAGTAAGCAAATTAGCAAATTAACACAATTTTCAAACTAACCATTAGCACAAGCTACTAATCTTGTATTAACATGACAAAAAGCCTAAATATAACACACAACCATACACCAATTTTATAAAATCCTAACTTGCATTCAAATTCATAACTTGAATTCCAAAACTTGCAACTTAAGCCTAATTAACACTTAAGTAGTTTAGCTTTAAGAAATTAGTAACAAATTAAGCAAAAATGTAATAGAATTATACCCAAAAACATTTGAAGATCCACAAGCATCCATGGCCTCCCAAAATGCTCTCTTTTCATAAAGATCCATGCTATACGGGCTAAGCTAAAATGGGTAGGAGTCGGATTTGGGTTTTGGGATTTTTTTTGATGGATTTGAGGCAATTTTTGATGAAGTTTGAAGAGAAAAGAGAAGGGAAATGGGGGGGGGGGGCTGCTGCTGTAGGAGGGGGGTCGGCTGGAATAGGAGTGGGAGAGGAGAGAGAGGGAGGTAGAGAAAGTGGGGGGAGAAGTCAAAGTCAATTCAAGGTCAAAGGCCCACCTCATTTCTCCATTTTCTTTTCTTTTCTTTCATTTCTTTCCTTTGAAATTCAAGTGGGGAAAATAAATGGGGGCTGCTGAATTCTTCAAGGGGAGAAGTAAATGGGAGTGTGTGGATGTGGGTACGGGTGTGGGGTGATGAAAAATGATAAATATAATACCCCAAACATCCATTTACGCTAAAAAAAGCATTTTTTCTTCAATAATTTCTAAACCGTTTTGGCAAATGATTTCGTTCCAAAAACCACATGATAAAATTTTATTTAATGTTTTATGATGCACAAAATTTGTTTCAACTCATTCCAATTTGTAATTTTCCCTAATTAAATGTATTAGTGACGGCTTAAATAATAATAAAATAATATTTTTTTCAGAAAATTTGAAATTTCACCAGCGGCTCAATAAACACCAAATAATAGCAATTACATAGCTAGATTATGTATATTTAATTTTTATAATAAGATATTTTATTTTGACTTTTTACAGAAAACCCCCTTATTTTACCGATTTTTCGAAATTTCACCGAAACGATTTTCAAAACGTTACACGAGTACTGCTGCTTTCTTGATGGCTACTCCGGCTATAATCAGATTCCCATCGCCGAAAAAGACCAGGAAAAGACCACATTCACTTGTCCTTTCGGCACGTTTGCATATCGTCGCATGCCCTTTGGGTTATGCAATGCGCCCGCTACCTTCCAGCGGTGTATGATGGGAATCTTCTCAGACATGGTGGAAAAATTTCTGGAGATCTTCATGGATGATTTCTCTATCTTCGGCGATTCCTTCAACGAGTGTTTGCTGCATCTTGACGCTGTCCTTACCTGATGTAAGTACAAGAATCTCACTTTGAATTGGGAGAAGTGCCACTTCATGGTGCGCGAAGGTATTGTCTTAGGACATATCATCTCGCAAAATGGCATAGGGGTTGACAAAGCAAAGATTGAGGTCATTTCCAATCTACCTCCCCCCAGATGCGTCCGAGACATCCGAGCCTTCCTTGGCCATGCCGGTTTCTATAGACGGTTCATCAAGGACTTTAGCAAGATTGCTAGGCCCTTGACTCTTTTGCTGGCCAAGGATACGCCATTCGACTTCAACTCGAGCTGTGTGACTGCATTCGAGTCATTGAAAAGCTCACTCACTTCTGCTCCCGTTCTTTCTTCACCTGATTGGACGCACCCATTTGAGATTATGTGCGACGCATCCGACTTTGCCATTGGTGTTGTCCTTGGACAACACATCAACAAGATGCCGCACGTAATCTATTATGCGAGCCGAACCCTGAACGACGCCCAACTCAATTATACAACAACTGAGAAGGAATTCCTGGCTGTTGTATTTGCTTTAGAAAAGTTCAGGCCCTACCTCATCGGCTCTCCAGTCATTGTCTACACAGACCATTCTGCTCTACGCCATCTTTTTGCGAAGAAAGATGCAAAATCTCGGCTAATACGTTGGATTCTCTTGCTTCAAGAGTTTGACCTTGTCATTAAGGACAAACGAGGATGTGAAAACGTAGTTGCCGACCATCTCTCACGACTTCCTTCTTCGCCTTCGCTTCCAATTCCGATCAACGACGTTTTCCCGGATGAACAGCTCTTAACAGTATCTTGCGAACCCTGGTTCGCAGATATTGTGAACTATTTGGCCACGGGATTACTACCAACTGAATGGTCAAGTCAGGACAGACTTCGCTTCTTATCCCAAGTAAAACACTTTTACTGGGACGGACCCTATTTGTTCAAGTACTGTCCCGACCAGATTATTCGTCGGTGTGTCCCTGACGAGGAATTCAAGAGTGTGCTGTCATTTTGCCACGATCAAGCGTGTGGCGGGCATTTTGGCCCCAGAAAGACAGCTGAGAAGATCTTGCAATGTAGTTTCTACTGGCCACAACTCTTCAAAGACGCTCATGACTATTGCAAGACTTGCTCCCGGTGCCAACACTTGGGCCGGATATCCCGGAGGAACGAGATGCCGCTCCAACCAATCTTGGTTGTGGATATTTTCGATGTTTGGGGGATAGATTTCATGGGGCCGTTTCCCAGCTCTTTTGGGAACTTGTACATCCTTCTCGCTGTTGATTACGTCTCTAAGTGGGTCGAGGCTGTGCCCAGCCGGACTAACGACAACAAGGTTGTCGTTAGGTTTCTTAAAGAAAATATTTTCTCCCGGTTTGGGCACCCCCGAGCGATCATTAGCGACAATTGAAGTCATTTCTGCAACAAAACTTTCAAGGCCTTGATGCGGAAATACTCCATTAATCATAAGCTATCCACGTCCTACCACCCCCAAACCTGCGGGCAGGCCGAAGTTTCAAATCGGCAAATCAAGCAGATACTGGAGAAGACGGTTTCCAAGAACCGTAAGGATTGGTCACTGAAACTCACTGATGCCCTTTGGGCATTTCGAACCGCTTATAAGACCGACCTTGGCATGTCTCCCTATCGGCTTGTGTACGGAAAAGCCTGCCACCTACCTGCCGAAATAGAGCATCGCGCATTTTGGGCGATAAAGGAGCTGAATCTGTCTCTCGAAGATGCGGGCAGCCATCGGAAGCTGCAGTTGAACGAATTAAGCGAGCTTAGGGATGAGGCTTACGATAACGCGGTTGTCGTTAAGAATCGAACGAAGGTGTTTCACGATAAACACCTTTTGCGCAAAACATTCATACCTGGTCAGCAGGTACTGCTTTACGACACCCGACTACACTTCCATCCAGGAAAGCTCAGATCTCGCTGGAAAGGGCCGTATTTTGTGCGGAATGTGTATCCGCAGGGCGCTGTGGATTTGGAGAATCCAAAGGACGGTTCATTTTTCAAAGTGAACGGACACCGACTAAAACCGTACCTTAGAGCCGAACCAACAGAGGAGCTCCTGGTCTTACAGGAGCCGGTTTACCCTGCATAATCTTCCTCTGCCTACCACCAAACTTCGGTTATCCAGCCAAGAACAGTGGACACTGGTCCAAATAAGTTTGGGGGTATGTATATACCATTTTGTACATTTTTGTGGATGTTCTTTTTCTTTTTCTTTTTCTTAAAACCAAAAACACAAAAAAAAATAAAAATAAAATTTTTGTGTATATCTAACCGACAATTTTGACCCTTCAAATGATCTCTTCATGCAATGACAGTAAGGACACTGTCCAGTTTAAGTTTGGGGGTACGCTCGGTACGCATTTCTTACCTTCACATTCATATGTATATTCTGCATCTGCATATTAAAATCCATAAAATCCATAAAAATCTGAAAATTTTCTAAAAACATAAAAACTTTTTTGTCAAGTTAGCTAGTGGGAGGACTCTGATTCAACATTTCGACGGTTTTGTTTGATAAGATAAGAATAACTAAATCTTATGTTTAGATTTTGAAAACCTGAAAGATAACTCTCCTTTGAAGTTAACTATAGCTGATATACGTCTTTACTTCACACTACACGTGTCGTGAGTTTTGGAAATTAGATGACAAGTCTTTTTATGTCTAAAAACATTTAAATGGATAAATAATTTTCTGAGGATCAAATAGGTTTGTTCGGAAATAAGTAATATCAAGAATAGTTTATGAAGTGAGTGAATATGAAGGAATGTTATTGATGCCTTAAATGGAACTAAGTCTGAAAAATAACCCATCTGGAACTTGATTGGAATGATTACACACCAAAACCCACTAAACACGTCTTTTATCCAAAAAAATAATTGAACTGCCGGCTATATCTCCGTTCGTATTAAATCATCATGATTTTCACGCCAAACTGTCTTTTGTTTGTGGACCTAGGTAACTTGAGTAATTAAGTCCGCTGGGGTGTTTCTACACCTAATGCCCTAAAACCAACTGGTTTGGGTGCATTGGCCCAAAGCTCGCTAAGAAGCCTAGAAAGTCCAGATTAAAACAAAGTCAAGCAAGTGTTCTCTCCGAGTTAAAATTCCTAACGGTTCTTTGTGTGAGAATAATCTTGATAAAAGACAGGCTTTTATAAAAAAAATTTAGCAGAGATATGAAGGTTTGATTCTATGATAAAGACTATTGCACGTTCACAGAGGTGTGTATGAAATGAAAACAAGAAAAAGGTGGAGTGAAAAATAAGACCTAGTTTCCTGTTAAGGAAGATAGAAATTCTAAAGTTGAAACTTTACTGGAAAACGAAACTTGAAAAATGCTTAACTCCTTATAAAACTTATGTGATCCTTTCAAAAATTTTTATCTGGGCTTTATTGTGTGACATGATGACGTAAATCGATCCTTCTGGAAACTTAACGACACTATTTGCACTGCACGTAAAGACATATAAAATCTGTAGTTAAATAAGAAGCGAGGTGTGAAAAATAAAGGTTCGATAGTCTAGACTTAGGATAATAGAATTGTTATTTTCTGAAACAAAACTTTAGGGTTTGAATCTTAGTTATTTTACAAAACCAACTTGACTGGATTTTGTGGGTAGTATCCGCTGAAAACCCTCAGGAGATAACACTCCTCCTACTAGGGACACCTAGAGGTTTAACGGCTTGTTGCACATGCTCAGTGCAATCGCGTTCCCTGCGAAAGTGAGGTTAGGAAATTTTTTGTGAATAAATTGGCTTTGCTCGGGACGAGCAAATGATAAGTTTGGGGGTATTTGTTCATATCAGATTTTTGCATTTTTATACCGCCCAATTTTTATCACATTGCATATCGGTAGGTACTCTTGAGCCGTGTTTGCTAGTCAATTGCAGGATACAGGTTCTCGGCTCTGAACGGTGAAATTCATGGAAAAAACACGACAAAACCCGGGTTCCTGCCAACCACAGATAAAACACGGTCTCCGCTCTCCATCCGTCTGTTGCCACACACCAGTTTAAGAGACAAAATGGCAAATCAATGTCATTTTCATGCACAAGGCTCAATGGCAACACAAGATCCAAGAAATCTACAAGGAGCTCGAGGAAATCATGACAAAAAGATCCACATCAAATCATCTTTTGATCAACAGAAATTCTGAAAAAATCGTGAAGAAATTATGAGAAAAATCATATACCAGAATAAAGATCACAGCTGACCAAAGAAAGCCACCAAATGTGAAGGCCCAACTGCCTACTATGGCCGCGGAACCACGGCCTAAGCATGCTTAGGCCGCGGAACCGCGGCCGTACGGTGTCGGCAGTGGGTAGGGTTTTAGGGGCAGTTTTGTCATTTCATGAAGGATCAGAATTTTGCCCAAGATTTCCATCTCCCTGCCTATAAATAGCCCAGAACTTGCCAAAGCCAAGGGTGCTTAATCTTGTATTTTTTCTAGGTTTTAGAATACTTGTTCTTCTTCCTCTTCTCATCTCTTCTCCATTGAAAAACTTGTAGTGAGCTTTTGTGAGTGAAGAATGATGAATAAAGAAGTTCCTTTTGTTATTATACTTGTCTTGTTCTCTTATCATTGCTTGTAATTTTCATTTGTTAACTTAATTGTTGTTTCTTTCTTTTCTCTTTTCCTTTATCCTTAAACAACCATGATGCTTACGCTTGATCCTTGCCGAGGTGAGGTCGCAAATAGCTAGTTGTTATCTTCTAATCTCCTTCTTTCTATCTTCCTCTTTGTTTTATTTTCTTTTCATTATGATGTGTGAGTAGTTTCCATACTTGGTAGGGTAGGATAAGGGAAGTTTGAGAGAAGGAAATCTCTCTCACTCTTTCCTTGCCCAACATCTTAAATCAACTCCCGTTAATTGAAACACAATCCGCTCCCTACGGCACCCTATCCTACATGATAGCGGTGATTCCGTAGTGAGACCGGTTGTGGTTGAATTAACCGGAGGTTATGGCTAAGAGCCAAGAACGGACGGACAAGCACCAAAAGGAAGAACTTTAGCGTTGGAAAGCCTAGCTTATACTCGCAAGTTCCTTCCTAGTCGTGCTAATCCCTGTTGTTGCCGATTACCGTAACACCGATATTAAGAGTGGCAACGAAAGATGTGAGCGACTCCTAACTCAAACTAACCTAATCCTAACCCTAACAAGCTCTCTTTACATATCATTTTAACACTTAGATAATCACAAACAAATCTGGAAAATTGGACTTAACTCGTTAAAGCATATAGAAAAAGATTCCCATCTCCCTGCGGACGACCCGTACTCAACCGGCTAGCTACAAGCGAAACCGTTTTGATTGCGGTAATTAACTAAACTTGAACACGCAGAATCTCTAACAATCAATATCGCCGGTGCATTCGTTACTCCGAAGGGCATTACTAAGTACTCGTAATGTCCATACCGAGTTCGGAACGCCGTCTTGCAAATATCTTCTGCTTTTACTCAGACCTGATGATATCCGGATCGCAAATCCAGCTTCGAGAATACCCTCGCGCCACTAAGCTGCTCAAAAAGTTCTCCAATGCGAGGGATCGGGTACTTGTTCTTAATAGTCACCCGATTTAATTCTCGATAGTCGATGCACATCCTTCTTGTGCCATCTTTCTTCTTTACTAGAAGAACTGGAGCTCCCCAAGGCGAGTTACTGCTTCGAATCCAACCCTTTTCAAGCAATTCGGCAACCTGTTTCTTGACTTCTTCCAACTCCACTGGTGCCATTGGATAATACGCTTTGGATACTGGCACTGCACCAGGAATAAGATCAATTGCGAACTCTACATCTCGTTTCGGCGGTAAACCCGATATATCTTCAAACACGTCCATAAAATCATGAACGACAGCTGGCTCCTCACTTTTATCAACTTCCATTGATGCAAGAATATTGTTTGTCGGCCTAGCCCTAAACTCGACTGGCCCGACAGAACTGCTTCCTCCAGTGAAGCTAAACTCGGGATGTCCGGGAATCTGGAAAATTACTTTCCTTGCCCTACAATCAATGTGAGCGTAGAAAGTGCCAAGAAAATCCATTCCCAAGACGACTTCGTAGCTGCCCGTATCAATCACCAAGAAATCTGCAAAAAGCTCCCGTCCGCACACAACAACTGTACAATCTTTACATTCCCTACTAGCTATGATTTTCCCATTCCCAGTGTGTATGTCCCAGAAACTAGACAGGGTCGTGCAGGTAATCAAGTGTGTAGTTATAAACTTGGATGACAGAAAACAATGGGATGCACTAGAATCAAATAACGCTAATGCGGGAAAACCATGAACGAGTAGAATACCTGAAACAACTTCTCCTGACGCCTTAGCTTCTTCAGCTGTCAAGGTAAAAGCTCGAGCCTGATTAGGTCCTTGAGTCAGCTGTTTCTGCCCCTGGAACGGTCTCTGCGGGGGCTTCTGAATATCATCCCTCGTACGAAGCTTCGACGGACAAGCGCTGACAGCGTGATCTGCCGCTCCACAAACTAAACAGAGTCCCAGCCTCCTTCGATAATCCTTTTGCACGTGGCCAGGTAAATTGCAGTAGTTACAAGTCATGCTTTTTCTTCGATCGATGACAACAGGCTTCTTCATGGGTGTTACGCCTCGACGGTCCACTGGAATACCTCTGCGACCATGAGCTCGGTTTGGTACAAATGCTGGCTTCCTTACCGCAACTGCTGTCTGCTGTAAACTCTCCTTCATCCCAGATAGACTCTGCTGCTCTCGGGTTGCCGTAAGTACTTGTGAGAAAGTGGTCAAACCCAGGGAGACAATCTGCCTCTGGATGTCCACATCCAAGCTGCGCATGAATCTCCGTGCCCTGTCTGCATCGTTGGCAACTAAAGGTCCAGCGAATCTACTGAGTCTTGTCCATTCTGCTGCATACACATCTACGGTTGCTCCATTCTGCTTTAGCCCGATGAACTTCTCTTCCATTTCCTCCCGTGCGGTCCGCGGGAAGAACTTCTCTAGGAAACTCTTTGAAAAATCCGCCCACTTGATCGGCTTGGGCAAACGGTTCTCCTCCATAAGCCACCATTCTCAGGCGTAGTCCACTAACTGAATGCGTACCACATCAACTCTTTTCTCATCTGGAATCTGTGCCGCAATAAGCAAATTCTCTGTGTCAACTAGCCACTGCTCCGCTGGCAACGGCTCCTCCAAACCAGTAAATGCAGACGGACCCAAACGCCTGAAATCTGCCACGGTCCCTACTCAGTCAACTGGTTTAGCTCCAACATTGTTCACAGACTGCTGAACGATTTGCAAACCTTCCTGAAACGATTCCGCTTGCTGCTGGATCAGCTCGGTCTGTCTCTTTTGATTCTCCAGCATTCCCCTTATCACTCCAAGCATGGCGGCTTCATCCACACGCCTTTGGTACGTCTTCAAATTCTTATCTGCCATATTCCTGAAATCAAAACACCCAACATTAGCATGATAATAGATTCAAAATATAGATCAAGGCTAGAACTCCAAGTTACTTAAATAGAGTGCCGCATTGTAACTATGCCGCGGTATCATAGCCACAATTACATAACTCCACCCAAGTCGCCTAAGTCCTAGAGATGACAAGGAATCAGGTTTTCGAGTCGACATGCAAAGGAAGTTTGCACCTCGTAAAAGATATAATCAGGAAGAATGTGATTCAAGAATGGTAAAACGGTAAGGTGGCAGGACATGTTTCCTAAACACGGGTATTCTGATTCGTGTATTGGGTACAATACCCAACTACAAAAAGAATCAACCCGACTAACCTATGGCTCTGATACCAAAAGAACCATGTCACGCCCCGCTTCCCAGAGTACGCTAAAATGGGCACGTGACATAGCCAACCATGCTACCTGTGGGTAGGAAGTATCCATCCACAGTCACATTACGGCTGTAGAGATATCAAGAACAAAATAAAACTATCTAAAACATGTCCATAATCCAAGATAACATGAGTCAAGAATAATAAAATGCGGAAGCGAAAGATCCAATACAAAATAACTGGAATGTATGTCCCATAATGCGGGCTCACATCAGGAATAAAATGCAGGAAGAAAAACTAACTACTGTTGACACTCACAGCTCAGCCTGTTGGCTGAAGTACTCTTGCTCGGACTGCAACAGTGGTACAGAATCTGGGCCATGCAAAACCCAGACGTCAGCGCGTCATGTCATCAAGTCATAACATATAAACAGGGTAACAGGCAATGCAAATATAAACATGAATAAAGCAAGGGTAACAATAATATAAATCAGGGCAGTACAGGGTAGTGTGCAGTGGGTAAACTAGACTGTTCTATCAGGTTTTCTGTTC
The DNA here is from genome assembly GCA_030015575.1 of Agapanthus africanus. Classification (NCBI taxonomy): domain Eukaryota; kingdom Viridiplantae; phylum Streptophyta; class Magnoliopsida; order Asparagales; family Amaryllidaceae; genus Agapanthus; species Agapanthus africanus. Next base: position 451,408,538 of record CM057342.1, on the reverse strand, counting down.
TAAAGTCTTTGAAATCAAATTGGCGAATCATCGATGTAACTCAATAGTATCCCGTGCATACCCGGGACCACGGCCCAGATTCTCGGGCTGAAACCGAGACATGCCGCTAGGCACTAAACAGGAATATGTACAGATGAATGATGTCAGCAGCATCATCCCAAGGCTGGCCTAGTCTCTAAACTGATCAGAACAGGTAGTGAACTGTTGAGTTACAAGTCAGGTTCACCTTTGATTTCCCCATACCCCCAGGTTATATGTGTATGTCAACTCAAGTATTCAGTAATCAAGTACTAATGCCAACACAGGATCAGGTAAGCAGGTTTGTCTGGATAGACAACAGGAACGGTCCATGAGGACTACATGTCAGTTTTGTTGGCATTAGACACAAGATCAGGTAACGGGTCAAGTCATAGTACATCAGGTCAAGTCAAGCAGTATACGGTACCATGTCGGGTCAATCAATATGTATGTAGCAAGTCAGGTCAAGATGTAAACGATATCATGGGTGTGCTCATACTCAGTTACATAATCAAGCATGGTTATCAACAACCTAAATCTAAGCAACGAATTAAACAATAAAGAAGCTTCAATTAATTAGCAGCACAGTTATCAGTTGTGTTTCAGAGGTGATTTCAACGTTATAAGAATACAATATGACAGTTATGGCCGTTAAATCATGTTAACAAGTTTAAGAATTTTATGGATGCAATGATATATATATATATATATATATATATATATATATATATATATATATATAGGTTCAATGGATGAAATCACAGCTAATACAGGTTAAATGTACACGAGTGTCCGAATGAAGTAAAACTATAGAGAAAGTGCCATAGGCTACGTCAATAGTGAAAGTGTGATTAAAACATGTAAATGTGGTTATTAGGTTTACTACAGTAATTGCAAACGGTAGGTTTCAAGTTTGGAAGATAAAATGATATAACACGACATTGAACACGAAAATGGGAAATTATAGTACCAAAGTTAAACTGCAGGTTTAGGGTGTTATCAATGTATATGTAAATATTATTTAGCATGTAGCAAGGGGTACTTGCCTCGATGGGTCGCGAATCGGGAAAACGGAACGTTAAACGTCGGCGGGGAAATCTCGCGACGGGCGCACAGTTCACGGAATGAACCCAAACGACGAACAGTGGAACTACACAGGTCAAGGTACCTCGCTGGATCGTCGAGACACGTCGAGGGCATCACCGGATTCCGGCGAGACACAAAACAGTGAACAATCAAAAATGAAAACAAGAAAAGAAAAGAAAAATAAAGAAGAAGGGAATGAGGATAGAGAAGGGGGTGCTCACGAGGATCTTTGGGAAGGTTGTGGTCGTCGATCCCGTCGACGGAGCTCCGGCGGTCAGCCTACGACGACGGCGACAAAATCTACAGATCAAGAAAACATGAACAGAGAAGAAAGAAGAAGAAAGGAGAAGAGGAGAAGAATGTTACGCTCACCGAGGAGGGTGTTCGCGAGACCAGGGAACGGATGAAGATCGCCGGCGGCGATTACTCGACGTGCTGCAGCGTGCAGGGGTGCGCGGTGCTCGTGCAGGGTCCTCGGGGAGAGGAGAAAGAAGGAAGGAGATGCAGTGGAGCTGACGAGGGCGTGGAGGCGAGGAGGCCGGTGATGGTGGCGTCGGCGTTGGGGCGAAGGTGAGGGAGAACGAGGCGGCTAGGGCTCGCGACGGTGGGTTCTGCGTTTTGAGAAAAGAAAAATGGAGGAGGAGAAATATATATAGAGGGGAGAGAGAGAGAGAGAGAGGAGAGATAGAGAGGGGAGAGAGATCGAGAGGAGAGAGAAGATTTAGAGGAGAGATAAAATTGGATTTATTCGCAGAGAGAGAAAGAGAGAAGAGAGAAACAGAGAGAGAACGGGAAATGGTAGGGCCTACGGGGGTTAAAGAATGAAGGGGATTGGCTGGGAGAAAAATTTTGTGAAAGATTTAAGGGAACTGAAAAAAATATTCTGGGGATTTAAAAAATTTTATATTCGACGGTATAAAATACTAGAAATTAGGATTTGGCGCAAATGCAAAATATTTCCAAATTGCGCCCGGGTCGGGTCCAAAAATTTGAAATTGAAATAAGAAAATTTTAGGCGGGATCCAAAATTTAAAATGAAGTATTTTACAATCAAAAAGCATACCCCCAAAACGGACACACGTACGTGCGCGTAACCGTCCAAACTCGCCCGTTTCACTGAACGGGACGTGAACACGATTCAAGGACGCTACAACAGGGTTTGGGGTGTTGAGCATGCCATGACAAATATTTTTAATTTTATTTTAGATGCCTTAAATTGTTATATGCAGAAATGAATTGTCGGGTAAAATTTATAACTAACAACAGGCAAGTAGGATCAATGAAATAATACCATACACCATTCATACGATAACAGAAACGAGTAGCATTGGGCTCGGTTGTTACAATCTCATAGGAGGTATGCAATCTCATTGCAAATTTCAACACTTGAAATTCCCGATAATGTTTTGACCCCTAGCGTCCCATGACCTTGACGGAGGCCAAACTACCCATAAGGCGCTAGTCAAGTTCAACCCGTTCATTTCTTGATTGAATTAAACCCACCCGTACGACCCTTGACGAAGGCCAAACTACGCCGTACGAATACCCTAATCCAATCGCATCGTATGCTAGCAGATAAGCACTAGTTAGCTACCGTACACTACGCCTTGACGGAGGCCAAACTACCGCAGCACGAATACTAAGTAGTACTTATCTGAAATGACGGAGGGCTACGTAGGTTTTTCAGAAAACCTTGATTGTAATGAACTTGATATCGTCGTAGAATCATGTGGTTTTTGAAAAAGGAGTGTTTTGAGGCTTTTTCTAGTTTCGCTAAAGAGGTCACTCCCGGTGAAGGGATCTCGGCTCTTTCCCCATCGAATAAGGTGCATGATATATCATATATACCGCTGTGCAAAGCAAAAACTATATAAGTTGTCAAAAACTAAACCGCGAGTTTGTAGCATCTGCCAGTTTCGCTTAAGAGGTCACTCCCGGTGAAGGGATCTCGGCTCTTTCCTCATCGAATAAGGTGCAGGGTATATCATATATACCGCTATGCAAAGCAAATCTGTAGCTACTCTTTTTATAAAGTTTTTGATTCTACAACATCTTTTAGGTTTCTTTTCTTTTTATTAATCTCATTAATAAATCCCATCAGCTTATGCTTCCTAAGTATCACAGAAGAAACGAAAGCAGTAATATTTATATATCAGCATATATATATAGTATAAGCATTCGTCTCAGGCGGTAATATGATCTCATCACAGAACATTGCAGCAGAAGAACATATATGAAATATTGGATATACTAGGATGTCCGTGTTTTTAATATGAGCCGGTATAAAACACGGATTCCACGGTCGCGATGAATAGCCAAACCCACATCCCTAGACCCCTAAGAGAGCGGCAAGTAACACTTCCAGTTATAGGGTTAGGAGACCCGGTCTCGACTCCTCGAAATGGCCCACTGGACCCTAGAACCCGGTTACTTGTGCTCCCCTCCTTGGGTCTACCTAATGCGGAAAAGTAAATAATATACACTGGTGACATCAACCTCATCCCGGAAGTGCCCCAATAAAAGAATATTACATACAAATGAATTTTACATGAATGAAAATAAAAACCCTCATCTCATATAAAACCCCCGGCTATTCAGAACACGACGATCCAATATAACATATCACAACAACACATAATATCACATATCATCAACGTAAGTAAGTATGCATACACCGATCGTCGTTGATGTATAGCAACGAAAACCGGCAATACAACTACATACTACACTTACGGTCACAGAAAAAAAATTGTAAAACTACAATATTTGGAATCCACAATCACTTTAGATATTGTAAATCCGAAATATCACATACTTCGCATTTCATGCCTAACTATATGAATTCCACATATTGTATCACATTCCAGATAAATAGACAGTATTAAACTTTCCGATCGGATAATCAAATACCCAAGATTTCCTTAATAGCTCAACACTTGAGCGGAGTTCAAATAATCCCAGAATATGTCACAGTACCGATGGTCCAGCCGTAGATGGGTCACGCTAACGCCTCACATGTGGCACGCCGTACTGCCCCAAACCCTAAGGTTTAGAGGCGGTTCAGACGGTCACATAATCGAGTTAAGGTTTGTGTTCTTCTAGAGGGACCACCGCGTAACTTGCACATTTTTCCGAAAGATTTAAACCCAAGAAAAATTCTACACTTGAAAGTTTTTCGTGCCGGGAAAAAATGAGTTAATGATATCCGTTCGAACATTTTAACAGTTTCTCAATATCCGGAAAACATAACAAAATTAAATTTTCCGATCGAATCTACGATTACAAAATAAACCCCAGAACACTCAACACTTGAGTCAGATTAAAAATACCCAGAAAGATACACTAACAGAACTAGATATTACTGTGCAAAAAAATAAGTTAAATACAACTGTACGGCCGCGGATCCGCGGCCCAAGCAAGGATTAGCCGCGGTTCCGCGGCGGTCCATACGGTTTAGCCTGTCGTTTTGCACAGTTATTCGTATAATTTTCTGCTGGTATTTTTAAGCATTTTTAATTCAGAAAAAATCGCATTTTTAAAATTTGTCCAGAGAGGGGTCCGTTTTGACGTTTCGGGGTTCGATCGGAGTTTTAACTTCGTATACACGTCGCCTAATGCTCTAGCTAGGCTCTGATACCACTGTAGGGTTCCTAAGCACTCTTGTGTGGGTTTATAAGGCATTAACCATGCCTGAATAAAATTTTAGACGTGCCGGACAACCCAAAACCGAGATCTTTGCTAGATTATTAGGGTTTAAGATGCAAGTAAACATCTTTACAACTAAGTGTGAGGGATTACAACCTTTGTAGTCCACTCCTTCGCTTCATAAGCTCCGAGTAGAAGTCCCTTCGCCGCGATCCATGATCTCCCGGACTCAAGAGAGGCTCCACGACTCGAACGATCCATGCTAGCTTGTAGTGTTTCTTTTCTCCGATGATCTACGTCGAAATTGCTATAACTCAAGCTCTCTCACTCTAATGAGGTGAACACCTTAATCTAATGGGCTAGATTAGATGAGGATGATGGAGTAGTATTTATGCTTTCTTTTTATATCAAATTCTCACATGAAAACACACAAAAGGAAAAAACTAGTAAGCTTTCTCAAAACTCAAGAGAGAAGAAGATAATGAAAAATGAGTTAATCCTTTTGTGATGAATAATGGAATGAATATATGAATTAATAATGCAACCATGGTTTAGGATGACAAGGATAACCCTTGTAGAGAATTAACTAGGGCTAGGGTTTGGTTGGGTTAAAGAATGAGTCATAGAAAAATATCAACCATAATATCTAACTCAAGACAAAAGGAATTGCTTCTAGAAGGTGCATGAAGCAACTAACCCTAATCAAACCCTAACCTTGTTTAATCTCCACTAAACATGTTTCATTATTAATCATATCATGTTACAATAATATATATCACATATAAATTATATATTTGTAACAAAAGAAAATAATACAATTAACATATATCGCATATATATCAATGTATTACCCGGTGAGAAAATGAAATAATAAAGCGAGCCAATATTAGATAATGTAATACAATATATCATATATATTATTATACATTAAATCATCGAATCAACACTTGATCCGACAATCCGGCTATATCGAATATAACCGACTAATATATCATGTACCGATTCATCGAATCAACACTTGATCCGATGACCCGGTTTATATCTAAATATCGCGAGAATATAATGGTATCTCATATCGCATTATCCTCGGTCCTGCACATATCACATATGTACCTCTACTCTGTTTTGCCCGAGCCAAGAAATCTCTGTGTAGGACTCTAAAGAATCGTCAATACGCCGGTAGCAGGTGATGATCATATCAAACACCCACAAGCTGCAAGCGGTCAGCTAAACATAACAGCCACCCAGGTATTGAGCGATCAGAAGATCAACAAGCTAGCCTGCACGTTCTCCTGTGAATCCAATCAGTAACACTCCTGTACAGTCCGGTCTCTTCGTCTGATATGTTGCATATCTAGTCTAGGGGTGGTATACGTCAGACCCCAGTAACCGATAAGTCATGTCGATGTGAGGCTCATAACGGGTTGAGAAACTACTGGTAACACTTACCAGTAAATCTCTATATCGGCCCTGGCCAGGGACTTCCAGTTATAGCCAATCGAACACAGCACAACATCAACTCCCTATACCGGGAGAGACGAATCCCCTCCTATCGCTCATTGCCTCCATGTGATTCGGGACTGCACCCAAAAACCATCGTTTTGCACGCCCTCTTGGACGTGGTAAGGTGGAAATCAAAGCACAGTGGGAATCACATAAGACTCTATGACGATCTCGGATCTACAGACTACCCTGTACTAGTGTCACCGGAGAACTGCCATCTGACGTGTGGTATATCACCATCTGGGAGTTCTCAGCGAGTCCGTCCAGTGTACCCAGTCTCCACTGAGCACCCGCACACCATCCTTGATGTCCAACACCGATGGATATGGGATCATCCATCGCCCATCATATGGGTCAAGATGCGTATACGCTAGTCTACTCTGGTGTATCGATGCCCTGTCTCGATATACCCTCGACTAGGAACAGTTATAGGATATACTCATCGACTACCATGGCCCCACTAGTATGATCTCATCATAGTCCCAGCAGTCGAGTACAGATCCTAAAGGCTTTATCAACATGTGAGAGTAAGATAGTAAACCAGTACAAGTCAACATGTTAAGATAAAGTGAAACCAAATAGCATACTATCATGACGAGCAAGAAAGTCCTCTCTATATATATCCAAGGATCCATTATAATATACATCACATGTACAACAATGGCCTCTAGGGCATATACATAACTAACACCTTGGTCCTAAATGATTCACCTGAGGGATATGGTTCAAAACTTTAGCTTCACACAAAAAGCAAATGAAGTAACTGAAAACCCTACGTTGCTAATCTAAGGTGGTTAGAAATATAGTAATGTGATCAAGTATTTTTTTTTTTTTATCTCTTCTTCTCTTTAATTCTCAACTAATGAGAGGGCAAGAGAAGAAGAAGAAGGAGCTCAAGTGAGGAGTGAGAAAGGAAAATGGTGAGAATGAAAATCTAGTGAGAGAGAAAATGACTTGTATGGTTTTGTAAAACTATTTTCCAAATAGAAAATAGCAAAAATACTTGAATAGAGCATACAAATGTAATAAACAAATAACAAAGTAATTCCTCTCACCACACCCTTCCACGTCATTTTCATTTTCCAATAAATGGAAAAACCTAAAATGAGGTGTCCTCCTTCTAGAATGTATGATGTATAAATACAAAATACATTCTACCGTATATACAAACCCGTATCCATATAAAAATACGAATACCCAAAAGATAGGAAAAATACAATGAACATAATACTAGAATATACATATCGAAATATATATATAAATTATTAAATAAATACTTGATTTATTAATTCAGCTTAATCCTAAACCAGCTAGTATCATCATCCGTCCGATTAAAGTTCGTATAGTCAGTACATGTATTTTGTTGGATATGCATGCCCTAAAGGTCATTATTGTATGTATGTGTGTGTGTGTATGTATAATGGATGCTTGGACATATGTATGTACAGGACGATCTTGCTCGATATGATAGTATGCTATTTAGTTTGTCTTTATCTTAACATTTGTATATATTTGTAACATTTTGGAAAATTATAAATATTAATTTATAATTATAAATATGAATATAATGAGTTTATAAAAATGATATCGCATATGAATTTTGGTATCGGATTTATATCCGCAAAAATGTAATTATTTTGGTAAAAATAAAGAAAAATGTGTGATATCATGAAAATGATATTTAAATTATTCTAATATGATATGCGATTTTATTAAAAGATTATGGTATTTAAGTATTATGATAAGTGTTGTATTTCTTTTAAAAGCATGAATTTTTATTTAATGTAACATAAGGGTACTGTAACGTTTTAGAAAAATCGTTATGTGAATTTCTCCGTTTTTGGGTAAAATTGTCGGTATTTTTCTGTTTTAACCCGACTGTGATCAAACGGCCATATAGACTTGCCAGCACCTAGTTTAGCTAAAATAAAGCTAGTGGCAAGCTTTGGGGGTATATGGGACATTTTGATTCAATTTGAATTTTTCCTAATTTTAATATTATTTTAATGTGGTATTTACATTTTGGGAAATTTCTCCAGAATTGGAATCTTTTCAAATAAATTTAGTTGGGTAAAACAAAACTTTCCTCTTAATATCTAGATCTTTTGTACTAATAGAATTAAGTTTTTTCTTTAGAAAAGAAATAGATTTGGAGAGGTGGCATGTGCATGAATGTGCATGTGAATGCATTTATGAGCATTCATTACAAGAATGAGCTAGAAAACCCTACACAATTCCCTCACTTCCTCACTTGGCCGAGCTCTCCTTCCTCCTTCTGTTCTTGATCAATTCTTCTCCATTTGCATCAATTCAAAGCTCTATAAATCTCCAAAATTCCAAAACAAATCACAAAAATGTATTAAGTCTTTGATTTAGCATCTTAAAGCTAGGAAAGCTTGGATCTTGGGAGCTAGCTTTGATAGGTATAATCTCTACTCTGTTAAATAGGAGTTTTTATGTTGTGTAGCTCGTTGGTTGTAGCGTAGGACACTTAAAGAAATCGATTTGTGAAATATCGTATTTTTAGTGTCTTTTTCAACCTCTGAGAACTGCTGTGACCTGGAAATTTTAGTGCGTGACCAAAAAAAATTGTAGTGATGTACTAGTGAACCTAAGCCCTCACCTGAGACACGAGACCCACCCCACCGGCTTTGGCTGGCGACGAGAAGAGCAATTCCAGCGATGTCGGTTTTTCTGGGGAGTTGGGGTTTGAGTTTTTGTGGGTAGTTATCTGCTGTGATTTGGGGGTGTTTGGTACTGTTTAATTTTTTATTAATTACAGTATGCAAAATCTGGGATCGGTTTCCTATAATCTAGTGTTTTGTGTTCGCGCGATACATTATACGACACGGCTCGTGCTTTTCGTGTGATTTTTGCTCTAAGGTTGTTTTCGTCGTGTCGCTATGCACGTTAGCCACAATACGAACACTTGAGAGTATGTTATGTGTTGTTGCGTCGGTTAAATGTAGTTTGTGCGTGTTTTGGGTCTATTATTAATATATGCTTGCTTTATTGTTTTGATGTTGTAGGTTCGCAGGCGGAGACTTCGGACGCTGCGAAGAAGGGGAAACAAGTGGTTGGCTTCACTTAGCCAGGAGCGTGGTGAGTAGATTTAACATCTACAGGGGAATCGCCCGCATGGCGTTATGCGTCTGGGCTAGAAATATTATGTTTTGTCACCTATTCTATTGCATATATATAGAATTATGCGTTTACCCTACTACTTAGTTAAATGTTGTGCTTGGACTAGTATCCTTAGGACACTGCACTATTATTGACGGCTCATATTGCACGAGCACTGTTTGTATGCCACACACACCGTCAATAATTGCCATGTCACGCACAACCCACATATAGAAATGATATTGTTCGGTTAGGGACATTGAGACATTGATTCATATTTCTTTATGCATATGGCTTATAGCATACCTGTATACCTACATGCTTACACATATGCCCTGGCATGTTTACATGCTAGTTAACCATATACCTATAGGGTAATGTACCATTAGTGATAGGTATATACACATATGAGACATAGCTACATATACATCTGGTATACATTCATACATATACCTGGAGGATATTATGGATAGACATAGAGATGTACCTTGCTATTGATACTTTGACATCATACATACTTACATATGGACACACATATCTTGCTATACCGACATGGTTACGCATACCTTGTTATAGCTACATGTTCACCTGTCTTTATTGTTGCAGTTAAATAGTTGTTTTCCTTTATATGCTCATAGTACGGTTTCATGTTGCATATACTACATTCATAGATGTCATATGATGTTCTCTGATATTTTTACTGCTATGTATATATAACAGTGGAATGGGACGCTGTTATATATGCCTATACACATATATTAGTGGAATGAGACGCTAATATGTGTGTATTGATTCATGCATTCATACGTATTCACTACTTGATGTTTTCCGGATTTGAGGACCGTGGTTGTTTCATGAAATTATGCATTATTTGAAAAACCCGGTTCCTCTTGATATGATATTTCTGCAGCCACCATGAGTTTTATCGGTTCTGATTATATACCCGATTCGAGGAACGGTATGCACCGTCTGCGGGTACATGGTGGGGCCCGGAGGTACCCCGGGGCAAAAAGATTGATGGACCTTGCCAATTGAGCCTGGCAGGGGAGCCATACACTCCGGTGACATTACCAATGACTCGGCGGTTATCGTGGGGATACCGACGGGAGTCATGTACGTTTGGATACGTCAAAAGATGAGGGTCAGAGCTAGGCACTCAGGCTGTTCGATATAGCGTATGATACGTACCTATCAGGGGGCCAGTCGTGGTGACAGCATCTGATAGATCAGTATTTCTGTGTCGATACTTGACACTTGTTTCATAATGTTTTGGGTGTCGATGTTAGACACCCACCTTATATGAAACTTACTTGATACTGATATTGTACACACATGATATGTGGGATATACTGATATTGTACATACAGGATATGTGGGATATACTGATATTGTACACACAGGATATGTGGGATATACTGATATTGTACATATATGATATGTGAAATCTACTTGATGTTGGACATTCAGGATATATGAGATTTACATGATATGAGAGCCAATTTGGGGGCTGATTTGTGGAAATTGGGAATTTGATTGTCTTATTGGATTTTGGTCCCACCACGAGGTTAGGATTTCCGTGGAAATGACATATTTTATTCCATACTCCACATTTATTGTTTATGCACTGCTTCATGTATTATTTGTACCTGATGGAGTACTTTCCATGACCGTTGCATTTACATATTATTATATACATTGCTTCATGTATTATTTGTACCTGATAGAGTACTTTACATGATCATTGCATACCGATTGTCATATTATTGCTTCATGTATTAGTAGTACCTGCTAGCGTACCTTTCATGATTGATACATTATATATGACCATTCATTGCTATTAGATGCTTATGTTAGATTCGCGCTGTACGTACATACTCGCGATTACCTGCATATGTTATTTTACTATTCACGAGTTGGCAACTCACCCCCGTTGTGCCACAGTGTTTGCAGGTGTTCCTCAGGATAGTCAGAAGCCGGGCTATTTTCATCTATCGTATCATCTTTTGCTGCGGATACCGCTTCGCCTGACAGTGTACAGTTTTGCTTAGGTAGGTCTTGCGGTTATCCGATGTTGCTTGTTGTATATTCATTGTATCATGTACTCTCCATCTACCATTATATTGTATGACTTATAGACTTGATGAGAGGACAATATTGTATATTATTTTGTGACTTGGAGGTTTTTATGCAGTTTTATGTATATCGTCTCTTTCTTCGCTACAGCGTCGTATATCTGTTGTGGTGATTGTTTTCCGCCGTTGGGCGTGGATTTTGCTCCCGTTTGAGATGCTTTTACTTATTTTATGTTGTACCCATTTTGGGGGCTTGTTTTACAAAGGGGGTGCTGCCAAAATTTTAAGGAATAAAAGTGAGACTTTAAAGAATTTGGGTTGTGATTTCAAAGGTTTTGAAAATACTATTATCACTTTCTTGCTACTTTTGATGGTTTAGATTGCTGGGTTTTGGCTTTCTTTTACTACATTACGCCTGTAGACGTTGTGTAGTATTAGGGCCGTCACGTGCCAATTTCGGGTCGTGACAAAGTAAGTATCAGAGCGCTAGGTTTTACCTTTCGGAGTGTAGAATGACCTTGGTATGATGGAGTAGGTAGCTTAAAGCAGAGTAACGTAGTGTGTGTGTGTGTGTGTCCACGGCATACTCACGACGCGGTACTCCGCCTAAAGTGACCTAAGTACAAATTGCTTGAAGTTCCTTCCTTGATGATTCATATTCTTGTGATTCGATTTCCGTGTTCTTATCGAATCTTATATTCCATTTATAGCCTTTGCCCCCGATGACTGTGGGGACTCAGAGTGATGCTGCGAGGGCCGAGGTCAGAGTAGACTCGGGTGGTACGAGGACAAACCAGGATGGCACGCTCGTTGCACAGGAGCAGACGGATCCGCTTTCGACAGATTATCTCGCTAGGCTTGTGGCAGATATGTAGGACATGCGCCAAACGATGAGTTCTTTGGTTGAGGCCATTCGAGCGCAGTGACAGGAGGTTGTCACCCCTGTTACCCAGTTGATCCTTGCAGTCAGCACTCAGTCTTGTGTTACTTATACAACACCAGTGGACGAAGCCCGTTTTTACGAGGAGCGTCTTTCTGAGACTTTGGGAGTTCCGGAGTAGAGGAGGGCTCGTACAGGTGTACCAGCTCAGAGACAGAGGCCTAGTCGTCAAGACAGATTTCGTGACCGTCGCGGGAGTAGCAGAGGCTTGGGACGAGGACAGTCGTTTAGCTCTCATCCCCAGGAGGGTCAGCAGCCATCGTATGGATGTTTTCGATGCGGGAGCCTTCATCACCACATCAGGGATTGTCCCTTGGTACCGTGTCACACCCACGTTCAGAGAGGTCGTGGTCGCATAGGGATGATTCTGAGAGGACGGTCTGGCAGAGGAAGAGTTTTGACAGTTCTGGGTAGAAGGCAGATACGAGAGTTTGCTTCTACTCATCGGGACGCACGGGCGTCTAATGCTGAGTTTTCAGGTATTCTAAATCTGAATGTTCGTTTGTTTTGTAGTTTGGTTTTGTTCGGGATCTATGCACTTGTTGTTTTACACACTTTGTGCCTTGGTTGGGCTGAGAGTTATATATGCTAGATCAGCCGTTGTTGTGTTAACTTCTGTCAGCGATTCTTTTGATGCGCGACACGTATTTCGGTCGTGAGCTAATTGGCTAGAAGATAGAGATTCGTTCGTCATTGTGATCCTTCTAGAGATGTTGGATTTGACGTTCTCCTGGACACAGACTGGTTAGCTACGTGCTAGGCGCCTGTGGGCTGTCGCGAGAAAACCGTCAGGTGTGTTTTCCCGGCGAGTCAGTTCTTGTTGTGTAGATGGACAGAGGTGCCGCCTCTCACAGCTTGAATTCAGCTTTTTTTCGCTAGTCGGCTTTTGAGGAGAGGATGTCGAGGGTTCTTGGCATTTATTCATGATACCGAAGCCACCGTGGGTTTGTTGGACTGGATTCCTATCGTGCGAGAGTTTCCGACGTTGTTCCAGATGAGCCAGCGAGGCTTAGGGAGCTTAAGGATCAGCTGCAGAGTTATTTTGTCGAGGGACTTGTTCGTCCAAGTGTTTCGCTTTGGGGAGCTCCTATTCTGTTTGTCAGGAGAAGGGCGGCAGTTTGAGGATTGAGTATTGATGGATCGTCAATTAAACCAGCTTACGGTGCAGATAGTTATCCTTTACCTCGCATTAACGATTTCTTCGATCAGATCCAGGGTGCGAGACATTTTGCTAAGTTTGCTTTGGGATCAGGTCATCATTGGTTGCAGGTTCGGAGTGATGACATTCTGAAGACTGCTTTTATGAGTGCTACGGGCAATATGTGTTTTGGTGGTGTCGTTGGACTCACTAGTGCCCTAGCAGCAATCGTGGATATGATGAACCAGATTTCTTCAAGCCGTTTCTCGACCAGTTTATTGTTGTGTCATTGATGACATTCTGGTCTATTCCAAGAGTCGTGAGGAACGTGAGCAGCACTTAGGGATTTGTTTTGCAGACATTGGGAGAGCCCAGAAGTTTGCTAAATTCTCAGAGTGTTCTTTCAGGCTTGATTGTGTTGACTCCTAGGTCTAGTAGTTACTGGAGACGGTTTTCGTATGGACCCGAGGAGGATCGAGGCCGTACAGCTTTGACCCATACATATATCCGGGACAGAGGTCCGTAGATTTTGGGCTTAGCAGGTTTTTACCGCCGTTTCATGCAGGATTGCTTGTGTATCGCTGCACCGTTGACTGAACTGACTAGGAAGGAGGTTCGTCTTCTGTGGACTGAGGCATGTGTGTGGAGTTTTCAGCAGTCGGAGGTTCGGTTGATAACTACACCAGTTCCTTCTTGTTTTCTGGTTCGGGCGACCTTGTTGTTTAACTGTGATGTTTCGCGAGTGGGGCTCGATTGTGTGCTGATGTGGAACTTTAGAGTTATCGCTTTTGCTTCCTGACAGTTGGAGGAAGTACGAGCAGGATATCCTACTTGTGATCTGGAGATGGCCGAGGTGGTCATGCGTTGAAGATCCGAGGACAGTACTTGTGTGGAGAGTCGTGTCGGATTTTCACGGACCACCAGAGCTTAATGTACATCTTTCTGCAGCGGGCTTTGATTGTTGAGATAGTCTTCTGCAGATTTATAGTTCTTGTGTGATTGTTGAGTACAGCTAGGTTAGCCTCTACTGAGGGGACAACTTGCTTATGTCCACGCCCGACCATTTTTACTTAATCGTTTTCGTGAGGCACAGCCCGCCGATGCTCGTTCGTCAGAGATTCTTGAGCATACTCGGCAGGGTAAAGATTCAGAGTCCTTGATTTGTGACTAGGGTGTGCTACGTTTAAGGACGCATTTGTGTGTACCTGGTGTTGATAGATAGAGACGCGAAATCCTAGAGCAGGCGCATCTATCCACTCTCAGTGTTCATCTAAGTTCCACCAACAATTGACGTGACTTGTGAGATAGTTACGGGTGGGCATGTAAAGAGAAGTTTTGAGTTTCGTTTCAAGGTGTCTGTCTTGTTGTGTGTTAAAGTTGAGTATTTGAGACCAGCTGGAGAGTTGCGACTTTTAAACGTTCCGGAAAGGGAATGGGAGCAGATCTCCATGAATTTTTCGTTGTGGCGACTACCAGGTTTAGTCAGGGTGTGACTCCATTTGGGTGTTTGTTGTCCGGTTATTCTCAGTTTGCTCAGTTGTTCTTTGTTAAGTTTGTGCGTTGCATGGAGTTTCCTTCATGCGTTGTATCCAATAGAGGTACGTCGTTCGCTTGCCGTTTTGGGCAGAAGCTTCAAGAAGCCTTGGGTACTGGATGAGCTGTAGCTCCGCTTTTCCATCTGTGGGATGATGGTCAGTTTAGCGGACTATACAGACTCTGGAGGATATCATGTTCGTACGTACTAAGTGTTTGTTGGCAGTTGGGATCGTCATTTTGCCATTGTTAAAGTTCTCCTTTGATAGCTGTTATCAGGAGACACTTCAATTGGCAACCTGTAGGTTTTGTTGTTAGGATGTGTCGACCGCCATTCTGTTTTCTGACTCTGCGCGAGTAGGATTTTTGGACCCCAGCTAGTCTAGAGACTTCGGAGATGATCCAGTTGGTTCAGGTCAGGATGAGGACAGCCCAGTGCAGACAGAGGTCTTGTGCCGACCGAGGTGGTCGCAGACTTGAGTTCGTAGTGGGAGATCATGTATTCCTATGGATTTTTCTGATGATTGACGTGTTGAGTTTTGGGAAGTTTATCCCAGGATTGTAGGTCCTTTTGAGATCCTTTTAGCAAGATTAGTTTCGTTGCCTTTAAATTGGTATTTCTGCCCAGATTATTGAGTTTTCACCCCGAATTCCTTGTGTCAATACTTTGCAAATACTTTCATGACCTTTCTCACATGATTCAGCATCTGACCATTAGCTTTGACGCGATCTTTTCGTTCACCGGCAGCCAATTGTGTTAGTGGCTCGGCAGGTGGAGAAACTTCGGTCAAGGGTCTTGCCATCTGTGGAGAGTTTTCTTGGACGTAGCCATATGGTGAGGTGGTCGCTTGGGAGGCTGCGAGCGAGATAGGAAACTTAGTAATCTTTTCTTGAAGGTACGCTTAGTGAGAATTTTAAATTTCGGGGACGAATTTTTATAGGGGGGAGATTGTAACGTTTTAGAAAAATCGTTATGTGAATTTCTCCGTTTTTGGGTAAAATTGTCGGTAATTTTCCGTTTTAACCCGACTGTGATCAAATGGCTATATAGACTTGCCAGCACCTAGTTTAGCTAAATAAAGCTAGTGCGCAAGGTTTGGGGGTATATGGGACGTTTTGGTTCAATTTGAATTTTCCCCAATTTTAAGATTATTTTAATGTGGTATTTACATTTTGGGAAATTTCTCCAGAATTGGAATCTTTTCAAATAAATCTTGTTGGGTAAAACAAAACTTTCCTCTTAATATCTAGATCTTTTGTACTAATAGAATTAAGTTTTTTTTTAGAAAAGAAATAGATTTGGAGAGGTGGCATGTGCATGAATGTGCATGTGAATGCATTTATGAGCATTCATTGCAAGAATGAGCTAGAAAACCCTACACAATTCCCTCACTTCCTCACTTGGCCGAGCTTTCCTTCCTCCTTCTGTTCTTGATCAATTCTTCTCCATTTGCATCAATTCAAAGCTCAATAAATCTCCAAAATTCCAAAACAAATCACAAAAATGCATCAAGTCTTGATTTAGCATCTTGAAGCTAGGAAAGCTTGGATCTTGGGAGCTAGCTTTGATAGGTATAATCTCTACTCTGTTAAATAGGAGTTTTTATGTTGTGTAGCTCGTTGGTTGTAGCGTAGGACACTTAAAGAAATCGATTTGTGAAATATCGTATTTTTAGTGTCTTTTTCAACCTCTGAGAACTGCTGTGACCTGGAAATTTTAGTGTGTGACCAAACAAAATTGTAGTGATGTACTAGTGAACCTAAGCCCTCACCTGAGACACGAGACCCACCCCACCGGCTTTGGCCGGCGACGAGAAGAGCAATTCCGGCGATGTCGGTTTTTCTGGGGAGTTGGGGTTTGAGTTTTTGTGGGTAGTTATCTGCTGTGATTTGGGGGTGTTTGGTACTGTTTAATTTTTTATTAATTACAGTATGCAAAATCTGGGATCGGTTTCCTATAATCTAGTGTTTTGTGTTCGCGCGATACATTATACGACACGGCTCGTGCTTTTCGTGTGATTTTTGCTCTAAGGTTGTTTTCGTCGTGTCGCTATGCACGTTAGCCACAATACGAACACTTGAGAGTATGTTATGTGTTGTTGCGTCGGTTAAATGTAGTTTGTGCGTGTTTTGGGTCTATTATTAATATATGCTTGCTTTATTGTTTTGATGTTGTAGGTTCGCAGGCGGAGACTTCGGACGCTGCGAAGAAGGGGAAACAAGTGGTTGGCTTCACTTAGCCAGGAGCGTGGTGAGTAGATTTAACATCTACAGGGGAATCGCCCGCATGGCGTTATGCGTCTGGGCTAGAAATATTATGTTTTGTCACCTATTCTATTGCATATATATAGAATTGTGCGTTTACCCTACTACTTAGTTAAATGTTGTGCTTGGACTAGTATCCTTAGGACACTGCACTATTATTGACGGCTCATATTGCACGAGCACTGTTTGTATGCCACACACACCGTCAATAATTGCCATGTCACGCACAACCCACATATAGAAATGATATTGTTCGGTTAGGGACATTGAGACATTGATTCATATTTCTTTATGCATATGGCTTATAGCATACCTGTATACCTACATGCTTACACATATGCCCTGGCATGTTTACATGCTAGTTAACCATATACCTATAGGGTAATGTACCATTAGTGATAGGTATATACACATATGAGACATAGCTACATATACATCTGGTATACATTCATACATATACCTGGAGGATATTATGGATAGACATAGAGATGTACCTTGCTATTGATACTTTGACATCATACATACTTACATATGGACACACATATCTTGCTATACCGACATGGTTACGCATACCTTGTTATAGCTACATGTTCACCTGTCTTTATTGTTGCAGTTAAATAGTTGTTTTCCTTTATATGCTCGTAGTACGGTTTCATGTTGCATATACTACATTCATAGATGTCATATGATGTTCTCTGATATTTTTACTGCTATGTATATATAACAGTGGAATGGGACGCTGTTATATATGCCTATACACATATATTAGTAGAATGGGACGCTAATATGTGTGTACTGATTCATGCATTCATACGTATTCACCACTTGTTGTTTTCCGGATTTGAGAACCGTGGTTGTTTCATGAAATTATGCATTATTTGAAAAACCCGGTTCCTCTTGACAAGATATTTCTGCAGCCACCATGAGTTTTATCGGTTCTGATTATATACCCGATTCGAGGAGCGGTAGGCACCGTCTGCGGGTACATGGTGGGGCCCGGAGGTACCCCAGGGCAAGAAGATTGATGGACCTTGTCGATTGAGCCTGGCAGGGGAGCCATACACTCCGGTGACATTACCAATGACTCGGTGGTTATCGTGGGGATACCGACAGGAGTCATGTACGTATGGATACGTCGAAAGACGAGGGTCAGAGCTAGGCACTCGGGCTGTTTGATATAGCGTATGATACGTACCTATCAGGGGGCCAGTCGTGGTGACAGCACCTGATAGATCAGTATTTCTTTATCGATGCTTGACACTTGTTTCATGATGTTTTGGGTGTCGATGTTAGACACCCACCTTATATGAAACTTACTTGATACTGATATTGTACACACAGGATATGTGGGATATACTGATATTGTACACACAGGATATGTGGGATATACTGATATTGTACATACATGATATGTGAAATCTACTTGATGTTGGACATTCAGGATATATAAGATTTACATGATATGAGAGTCAATTTGGGGGCTGATTTATGGAAATTGGGAATTTGATTGTCTTGTTGGATTTTGGTCCCATCACGAGGTTAGGATTTCCGTGGAAATGACATGTTTTATTCCATACTCCATATTTATTGTTTATCCACCGCTTCATGTATTATTTGTACCTGATGGAGTACTTTCCATGACTGTTGCATTTACATATTATTATATACATTGCTTCATGTATTATTTGTACTTGATAGAGTTACTTTACATGATCATTGCATACTGATTATCATATTATTGCTTCATTTATTAGTAGCACCTGCTAGCGTACCTTTCATGATTGATACATTACATATGACCATTCATTGCTATTAGATGCTTATGTTAGATTCGCGCTGTACGTACATACTCGCGATTACCTGCATATGTTATTTTACTATTCACGAGTTGGCAACTCACCCCCATTGTGCCACAGTGTTTGCAGGGTTCCTCAGGATGTCAGAGGCCGGGCTATTTTCATCCATCGTATCATCTTTTGCTGCGGATACCGCTTCGCCTGACAGTGTGCAGTTTTGCTTAGGTAGGTCTTGCGGTTATCCGATATTGCTTGTTGTATATTCGTTGTATCCTGTACTCTCCATCTACCATTATATTGTATGACTTAGAGATTTGATTAGAGGACGATATTGTATATTATTTTGTGACTTGGAGGTTTTTATGCAGTTTTATGTATATCGTCTCTTTCTTCGCTACGGCATTGTATATCTGTTGTGGTGATTGTTTTTCGCCGTTAGGCATGGATTTTGCTCCCGTTTGGGATGCTTTTACTTATTTTATGTTGTACCCATTTTAGGGGCTTGTTTTACAAAGGGGGTGCCGCCAAAATTTTAAGGAATAAAAGTGAGACTTTAAAGAATTTGGGTTGTGATTTCAAAGGTTTTGAAAATACTATTATCACTTTCTTGCTACTTTTGATGGTTTAGATTGCTGGGTTTTGGCTTTCTTTTACTACATTACGCCTGTAGACGTTATGTAGTATTAGGGCCGTCACGTGCTAATTTCGGGCCGTGACAGGTACTTATTTAAAAAGGTTTGTTTTTATTTTGTATGAGGGTGGGTATATGTTTAGCTAGTTAAGTAAACCCTCACAACCATCACACCCTCACACACTCTTACCTCCCTCCACTTTATGCTTCAATCCTTACACCACCACCTTACAACCCTCTGCCTCTTTTTTCTTTCTCTACCTCCCTCCCTCCTCTAATTACACATACTCATTCCTTCTTTTCAAACTAAACCAACACTTCCTTCAAGCTCCAACACCAAAATCTTCAAGCATTCATCATATCAAGAAAGAAATGAGAAGGTTCCTTCATCAATATTGCTCATACCATCAAGTTAGAGCCACTACAACCCCTAAGAGCTTCCACCATGCAATTAATGAGCTGTTTTTCCTATGTGCACCATCCCTATAGGTATATCTCACTTTTTTTGCAAGTTCTATTCTGTTTAATATTTGTTTTAGTGTGCAAATATCAAGAAAAATGGAAATTTTGGGATATTTGTAATACTAAATTTGAATCTGGAACTATTAGGTTAATTCAATAGAAAAACTAATAATATGAGGATATGGTGAGACCAATGGGAGATGGGCCCTAAAGCCCGAGCCCCTAATTCCTTACTTCATCCGGCGGTTCTTCCCAATTTCCCGTCACCGCCGGTCTTTCTGTGTATAAGTGTTTTAGGTTTTGGTTAGTAGCTTAGGTTAGTGATAATTTAAGCTGCTGTATCGTTTGATTTATCCCAGATTTCATATAGAGAAATCTGGGAGCGTTCTAATATTGTTTTATCAATGTTTCCGATATTTATGATACGGTTTTTCGTATTTCTATACCGCGACTGATATATTGACGTTCATACGTGAATATCAGGGGTATTTGGTCGTTTTGGAGTAAGTAAGCTATAGGTTTTAACCTATGGGTGTTTAGCTCATTGTTTTGGTTTTGCCATGATATTTACGCCGATAAGTTATAACTATGATTGTAGGTACGATTGCGGAGGTTTCCGAGACGGTAAGGACGGACAAAGCAATCGTGGATTTTGTTAGTGTATATGCCCTGGGGGCCATTATTGTATCATACTAGTTTGTATATTACTTAATGGAAGCTTGGGATATTCACATGTATATAACAGTCTTGCTAAACATGGTAGTATGCTACTTGGTTTTTTCTATCTTAATATGTGAGTATACGTATTGATAGAGCTCTTAGGATCTTGCTTGACTACCAGCGTTGTGATGGCAGTCACACTAGTGGGGGCTGGGTAGTCTACAAGCACATCCTTATTCAGGTCCCTAGTCGTTGGATTATCGAGACAAGGCATCGATACTCCGGAGTAGACTAGTATGTACGCTTCTCATCCCAGTTGGGGAGATGGTCTGTCCCACAGCCGTCAGTACGTCGTACTGGAGATAGTATGCAGGTGTTCGTTAGGTTACGGGTACACCGGACAGGATTCACAGGGAACTGTTGGTTGGTTTTATACCAGTCGTTAGTGAACAGTTCCCAGGTGACATGAGTACAGCATAGTTCGCAGACTTGACACGGCTACTTCGCCTCGAGTGTGTCCCACTGTTCTTAGATTGCTACCCTACCACGGCTCAAAGGAGTCGTGCAAACAGATAGCAGTTGGGTGCAGTCCCGAGCACTTGGAGGCAGTGGCGGTTAGACAGGATTCGTTTCTCCCGGTATTGGGGGTTGATATCGCGCTGTGTCAGAGAGCCATTACGCAAAGTCCCTGGCCAGGGCAAGCGAGATTTGCTGGTAGGTTCCAGTAGTTTCTCAGGGTGTAATGGGCTTCGCTCCGACACGACTTATACCGCTATTAGGGGACTGACGCTTGCCGCCCCCTAGGCCCGATATGCGATAGTCTTAGACGAACGGACCGGACTGTACGGAGATTGTCACATCAGACTCAGTAGGAGTTCGGATGGGTTTCCTCATCGGCCTTCTTATCGACATCTACCTGGGGACCGTTACGTACAGCTAGTGCCACTTGCGGTTTGTGGTTAAACCCACTGCCAGCGTAGTAGTCGAGTCTCTAGAGTCCCACACAGAGAGTTTCCCTACTCCAGGCGAAACGATATAGAGGTCGTATGGTTTTACGACAAGGGTTCGGACGCATACGTGTGTTTACGCACGTACGACTTTCGGACAGTTTTTACCAGTCGGCTTTGGTTTAAGCCAGTTACTAGTATCCGGTTATTGGATTTATACAGTCTAAAGTTTTTCCGTATTTTTGCGGAAAGGAGAGGCGTTCTCGTAATTGCGCGAGAAGCTTATAGAAGGTGGTGACTAAGGGGGTTTAGGTGGCATATACAATGAATGTGATTAGTGAGTCATATGGATGATTCATCCATGTCATTAATGCATCATAAATGCGTAATGACTCATGGAGATGAATCATCACTAGATATTATCAAGCATGGTTGTTAAATTGATTTATTTTCTTTTCTTGATAAAAAGAAATGCTTGATATATATTATCATAACTCATTATTCTCACTTCATTATCATGTTCACCTTCTCTCTCCTCAAGCTCTCCCTCTTCAAACCCTAATCCTCCCCTCTCATGTGTTGAATACAAGGATTAGTTAGACTTATTAAACCATAACCCTCACTCTATTTCACCTAGCTTCTTTGATTAGCACTTAAAGAAGTTTAGTTGCCTCAAGTTTAGAGGCTAAGCTTGGAGTAAAGCTCTCGGGTGGATCGTCTACTACTTCGAGAAGGCCGAGGAGGAGGTGGAGTTCGCAAAGACGAAGGGCACGATTCGATAAGTATAATCCCTAAACATAGTAGTATAGAACTTCTATGTTTGTTGTTAGTTATCGTTTAGCTTCGATTCAAGCGGTTAGTCGATGTTTATACTTTAAACAAGTTCGTTTTTAAAATTTCCGCCTCCCCACAAGTACTGGGGTGTTGTACATCGACTTACAGATTTCGACGAGCTCGACAAGTGTGAGTGGATTTATATCTACCGGGGAAGTCGGGTGGATAGCGTATAGCACCTCCGCAACTATTTAACTAGGATAGTTATGCTATCTAGTTAGATTTCATGATATGTTAGATAACTTAGCTTTATTAGATTGATATTATTTCGCATCTAGTAGGTTATACATGTAGTTATAATTGATATATGGTTATGATGTCATACGTACGTGACGATAGGTCCGTACGATATGGATATGATATTGGATGGACATTGTACGTGGGATCATACCGTACTTGTGATGATGAGGAGAGTGTGTCGATTATGGACAAGTGTCAGTTGGACTCGTGGAGTCATGAGTTATCCCGACTTAGGACATTACGTTTGAGTGAGCTATACTCTTTTAAAAACCAACGATTCGTTTTCCATTTTAAATAATAAATGATAAGGATGTAATGCTATTTTCCAAAACGAATATCTATTTTAACTTAATGCAGCTTCCTTATTTTAAAATAATGTTTCGTTCCATTTTCAATAATAATGGTATAGCTCATAGCAATTAGTTGCGTTTAATAATTACACGATACACTTAGATTTCCTTTATATGTTCGCGATACGCTTACCGATTATATACGTTATATAAGTACTCTTTTATACGAACACACTAATAGAACACTGCACAACTATCAATGAGTACCATATTGTACGAGCACAGACGCATATGTTACACTACACCTCATTGGTACTGCCATGACACTGTAGGACCGCTATACCACGCGATGTCTATATAAATGCTGATACGATACGTTATGAATCCCTATATCCGGGGAATTGGGTTGTATTTATATGCTATGGATATGGGTAAAATTACATTCTGCTATAAACACTTATAGAACACTTGCACAAATACTAATGATTGCCATGCTGCACGAGCACAAACGCGTATGCTACACTACACATTATTAGTATTGCCATGACACAGTAGAACTGTTACGATTGTTTGCACGACTGACTATATTTATGTACGATGCCTTTATTACCTGTTGATTAATTGCGAATACCATTACCATGAGTATTCGTATTTGATTGTTATGAGTTTTTATGATATTTTTACCTTCGATGTATACATCAGTGGTATGGGGCGCTGATATATATATATATATATATATATATATATATATATATTGATTATATCATCACAAAGATATATGCAATTATTCTTCTTCTTTACTTGATATTTCTGGATACGATGAGTTAACGTCCACCATGTGCTTGATATTTTCTGATTTGATTTTATTCCGAACCGAGTGGGGGAGCTATACGGTTACGGACATGCTACATATCCGGACTGAGTGGGGGAGTATACAGTCGGATACATGGTGGACCCGGTCGAGACCGAGGGGGAAGGAAAGCCGCGATTGAGGTGGGGAGCCTAACGAGAACACTCGATACCGGAGATAGATGTGAGCATGACAGATATCCACGGGATACTGACCAGGGCTAGGGATATCAAGGGCGACCGATCTGATGAGACGGTGTCGACGATATCTGGATTTGCGTGTCGGTGATGGACACGAGTGATTTGATGATTTAGGGTGTCGATGTTGGACACCCATATATTGATGTTTTGCAATTATTCGAGATACACCATTATATTTTATGCGATATAGTAGCCGATTAGGACTGATCCGGGAGACAGTACCTGAATTCTATTTTAGCTATTGATACATATAAAAGGGTTTTTAAACGAGCTATAGTCTCATTATTTTGACCTGTCTAGGATGACACAAGAATCTATTAAACAGTAAACCTCTTAAAACTCTTTACTAAACAGCGAGACGTATATCTTAAATAAAATACATATTATACTTTATACTATTACGTCTGCTTCTTATACCGTGACATACGTATCCCGCAGCTATTTTAAAAGGGGGGTTTTCATACATATTTCGGCTACCTTATAGGGTTATACCTGGATGCATGTTATATACATATGAGATGGTATATTTTGGGTTTACGTGATAGATAATGTTGCATTTATAGTATTTATGCATTATTCATATATTAGTACTAGATATGATAATACTATACTTTATGACCTAGGTATATCGTTGTGCATTTCGATTTCTACCTTGCGATATACTTTTATTCACTGAGTTGGCAACTCACCCCCGTTGTGCTCCAGTTTCTTACAGGATATATCGCTCAGATCATCAGTGGCTTGCGGTACACTCTTTTCTTCGGTGATTGCTTTGGTAGGTAGGTTACTGTTGTATCGTACCAACACTTATATATATATATATTCTTTGTATCTAGTTAAAACTCCATCGACCTAGAACTTGTATATTGTGGACTTAGAATCGAGACTTATAGTTTATGTGTTTGTGGGCGTCACACTCGTTGGAGTTGACTTTTTATGCTTGTATCAGGTTTTATTCAAAATTTACAAAGGAGGTGCTGCCGATTTTTAAAACGTCATATATGCTTTTCAAACACACTTATTTAGACTTACATGATTATTTTTTTAACCGAATCCATCTAATGACTATTTTTAAACTTCATCTCCAATGTTTTCGTAAAAAGGTTTAGATTCCGGGTTTTTGGCTAACTTGGATCGTGTCGACGTCTTTAGATGTCACGTGATGTAAGTGCCGGTCACGTGCCACTTTTGGGTCGTGACATTACTTGTTATTATGTATCGTTAATACATGTTGATAAAACCCATAGGATCATTTCTTGACTACCAGCGTTATGATGGCGATCATATATGTAGGGGTTGGGTAGTCTATAAGCACATCCTTAAAAGTCCCTGGTCGTGAGAGTATCGAGACTGGGCATCAGTATTCCGGAGTAAATTGTGTTAGTTATATGTATGCCTTAGAGGCCATTATTATACATGTGATGTATATTATAGTGGATGCTTGGACATATATAGGGAGGACTTTCTTGCCCGACAAGATAGTATGCTATATGGTTGCACTTTATCTTAACATGTACACTTATTGTCTCTCTATTACATGTTGATAAAGCCTTTAGGATGAGTACTTGACAACCAGGATTATGATGCAGATCATACTTTTTAGTTATATGTATGCCCTAGAGGTCATTATTGTACATACAATGTATATTGTAGTGGATGCTTGGACATATATAGGGAGGACTTTCTTGCTCGACATGATAGTATGCTATCTGGTTGCTCTTTATCTTAACATGTACTCTGATTGTCTCTATGTTACATGTTGATAAAGCCCTTAGGATGAGTACTTGACTACCAGGACTATGATGCAGATCATACTAGTGGGGAAAGTGTAGCCGCTAAGTACATCCTTCAAATGTTCCTAGTCGTAGGTGTATCGAGACAGGGCATCGATATACCAGAGTAGACTAGCGTATAGCTTCTCGACCCATGTAGATGGGCGATAGATGATCCCATATCCATTGGTGTTTGATATCAGAGATAGTATACTTGTGCTCAGTGGAGACTGGGTACACTGAACGGACTCGCCGAGAACTCCCAGATGGTATTATACCTCACGTCAGATGGCAGTTCTCTGGTGACACTGGTACAGGTTAGTCTGTAGACCCGAGATCGTCATAGAGTCTTGTGTGATTCCCACTGTGCTTTGATTTCCACCTTACTAGGTTCAAGAGAACGTGCAAAATGGTGGCTTTTGGGTACAGTCCCGAGTCACGTGGAGGCAATGAGCGATAGGAGGGGTTTCGTCTCTCCCGGTATAGGGAGTTGATGTTGCGCTGTGCTCGATTGACTATAATAGGAAGTCCTTGGCCAAGGTTGCTTCAGAGATATACTGATAAGTGTTATCAATAGTTTCTCGACCAGTTATGAGCCTTATATCGACACGACTTATCGAGTTACTGGGGTCTGACGTTTACTACCCCTAGACGAGATATGCGACATATCAGAAGAAGAGACCGGACTGTACGGTAGTGTTACTGATTGGATTCGCAAGAGTGTGCGCAGGGTTGCTTGTTGATTTTCTGATCACTCAATACCCGGGTGGCCGTTACGTTTAGCAGACCGTTTGCGGCTTGTTAGTGTTTGATATGATTATCACATGCTGTCGGCGTATTTGTCACGACCCGTAGGGTACGGAACGTGACTGGCACTTAAGTTACGAAACGTCTCAAGACGTCCGTAAAATAAGTAAGCCAAAGCCCAGAAATTAAAACCAAAAAGCAGAAGAGTGAAGGAAAACCAATCAATTGAAAGCGGGTTTATCAAATAAGTCATATCAAGCCTTTTTAAAAATAATATCAATTTTTCCGAAAATTTCGGCAGAGTCTCCTTTGTAAATACTGGTCCCCAAAATGGGTACAACAAGAATATGTATGAATACTACAAATAAGGCATCCCCAAGCGGGAGCTAGCTCTTCACCACAAGGCGGTCACAAATCGCACGCAATGTAAATCAGCAATGTACATAAATAAACATAAGAAGCACAAGTAAAACAGCATGTCGACTCAAGTGAGCTCGACCCCAAAATACAGCATAAAAAGCCCACAAATCTCACAGTCTCGTCTCTGGGTCAATATACAACAATACTGGTAAATACAGTAGATAGAGTACTCTAGATACAAAGAATATACAAGATGGTACAAAATAATAATACAACCCACCTACGAGCAAAAGCCTCGAGTCCAGGCAAAAGAGGCAAAAGAAGCAAGTGCGCCCGCCGCTACTATACTGACGGAGCGGACCTGCAAAAGGCTGTGGCACAATGGGGGTGAGTTGCCAACTCGTGAGTAATAAATAACATCTATAGATGCTATCGCAAGAATGCACACAAGCATCCTAGCATCTATAATACAGGTATGGCAGGATATACTAGCAGGTATGTATGCAACATGAATGTACTAGCAGGTATGTATGCAATATGAATCAACTCATGATCTGAATATGTAAGTATAAGAAATCATATTTTTCCTTTAGGAATCTCTTTTGAAATATCAGCACAATACCAATAGAATCAACAAGAATCTGTGTCCAGCATTGATACCTTAAAACTGTCTCAATCTCATGTATCCATATCACAGTATCTCTAGCCTCAGCCGTCCGGCTGACCCATCTCAAATATCAATATCTCATCATCTCGCGGCCACGGTCGGTATCCTCTAGATATCCGCCGTGCCAAAAACTCACCGGTAGGTAGTCTATCCCCTGCCAGGCTCAACGTCAGTAACACGACTTACCGGGCCTACCATGTATCCGAGACGGTTCATCCAACTCCTCGAAACGGGTCTCGAAAACCACAGCAAACTCATGGTGGACAACACTTACATCACTAGAAGACCGCAATTTTGCATATTTTAAAAAGGTGCTAAGTTTAGAAATTTTGCGGCTTTCCC
This sequence comes from Agapanthus africanus, assembly GCA_030015575.1. Classification (NCBI taxonomy): domain Eukaryota; kingdom Viridiplantae; phylum Streptophyta; class Magnoliopsida; order Asparagales; family Amaryllidaceae; genus Agapanthus; species Agapanthus africanus. Next base: position 451,380,417 of record CM057342.1, on the reverse strand, counting down.
CCGAAATCCAGAAATATCATAAAATCTCAAGAAATCATCACGAGTGCATACGTCAATGATAATGAATGCATATGGTATCAATGTTCAAGTTACAATGTATGATTAATAGACTAGGCATGAACAAATGATATAATGATATACATGCACATGAATATCAATTCTACAATGTTATTTTAAGGATTTATTGCAATAGTGCAGGTTTAGGTATCAAATATGGTGACAATATTCTAGATTATAAGTTATCTAGTGTCGTGGCATGGCAATTAGCAGGGCGTGTGTATACGCATGAATAGTGCTCGTGCTGCATATAAAAACCCTGGCAATGGTGCAGGTGATCTATAGAATGGGTTCGCATATGTATGTCAAATAAAGCATGGATGTAGTAAATAATCATGTAAGTATTACACCCCTAATTACTAACATCACTAGGAATCTTTTTAAATTGCTAAAACTATTGGGTGACTTGTGCCATCCAAACGATAGTCCCCCGTAGATGTTACATCTACTCACCGGAATCCCCAGCTAGCTACGTCCAATCACCGCTTTCCCTTTTCGTGCCGCGTCCGAAGTCTCCGCGATCGAACCTGGAATTTGCACCAATACAAAACATAAGGTTACATATCATGAAACGACGCAAATCCCAAACGAAAATATCAACGTTCATGAATTAGGCACAACGTGCACAGGGTGCGCGGAACAGACACGAAAATCACAAAAACTAACTATAATCATCGTTTTGGGATGCTCGGCAAAACTAAAACCCGATCACACAAAATTCCGCACTCACACATCCTAAATGTTGTAGGATATGCTAAAAATATAATCAAGTTATCACAATAATTCATCACATAATTTCTATAAAAACCTAGTAAGCACTAAAAATTCCAAATTCGTGCAAATATCGCGGATTTGCGATAAAGTGCACACAATATCGCGCAAACACCCAAGTTAACCATTAGAAATCCACTATAATTAATTTAACCCAATTACCATGCTACAAAACCCATTATCCAAACACAACCCTTTTCTTGATTTTCATGAAACAAGCATAACAACCAAATTAACACTAAAAAAAACTAGATTAACACAATTGAAACCCACTCAAGCAAAGTGACCACTTAGATTAGGCTAACAAAACAACTAGATAGCAAATATAATTTAATTAACCTACTAATGGTTTCTAAAACACTAGTTTAAACTCAAGCCATGAATTTTAACAAACCTAGAATGAAAATAGTACTAAAATTAATACTAAAACAACTTAATTAAAGGAATTTAACCAAAAGAATTTAATTAGGTAGAAATTATACCTCAATCTAGAGATCTAGCAAGAACAATTTGCCTCCAATGATGGCTTCATAGCACCATGACCCATGCAAGAAAGGCTAAGGAGAATGGGATGAAGGATGGGATTAATTTGTGAGGTTTAATTTGGAATTTTGGAGCAATTTTGATGAAATTTTGAAGGAAATGAAAAGAGGAAAGTGAAGGGGGAGGGCTGCTGAATTTTCGGCTAGAGGAGGGAGGGAAAATGGTGTGGGTGGTGTGGGAAAAGTCAAGGTCAAAGCCATACCAATCAACCAAAAACCCATACTCAATTTAATATATTAAAACCCTTTTTTTTAAACAATTTAAAATGAGTGAAGAACACAATTTGGAGGGGGGAAATTTTGGGCTACTGAAATAGTGGTGGGGCCGGCCAAATAAGAGGGGTGAGGTTGTGAGATAGCGTACAAAAAAATTCTATGCAAAAAGACCCCCCACAATATCATATTTGCAAGTTTTAGCTCAAAATAATTATATTTTTGTTTCCCATAATAAAAACCAATTAAACTTGAAATAAAATACTAAAAAATTATATTACAAACTAAATTTTAATTAACATGATTTTAAAGATTAAAATTAGCCCATTTAAATTTGTATTTATCGCTAATTTAATGTATTTTTTTACCGGCTTAAAATAATATTAAAAATTGAAAAAATTAGGGAAAAATTTTAAACGACCAGAATTTTATAAGTAACTCATTAGCTACTAAAAACTAGCACTTACCTATCCAAATTAGGTATAATTAGGCCTAAACTGTAAAATAACAATAATGACGATTTACGGAAAAATACCAAATTTTCACCGATTTTCGGGAAAACACCAAAAAGACCTTTTCAAGGCGCTACAATCTTCCCCCCTTAAAAAAATTCGGTCCCCGAATTTAAAAATATAGCTACGCGTACCTTCAAAGAGATGGGGATATTTCTTCCTCATCTCGTCCTCGGTTTCCCAGGTGACCTCCTCGCTGCTCGGGCCACGCCAAAGGACCTTGACGGTCGGTATAACTTTCAATCTCAATTTCTTCACCTGCCGATCCAGGATGACCACCGGCTGCTCTGCAAAAGAAAGGTCGCGCTCTAGCTGGACTGTCGGGTGCTGAATCGCATGCGAAGGGTCGTGAAGGTACTTGCGGAGTATCGAAACATGGAAGACGGGGTGAACATCGGGAAAGCTGGGTGGAAGAGCCAAACGATACGTAACTGCGCCGACACGCTCGAGGATCTCTAAGGGACCCACAAATCTGGGACTAAGCTTTCCTTTTCGCCCAAATCACATCACGCCCTTCATCGGAGAGACCCTCAGAAAAACATGATCGCCAACTGCGAACTCTAGTCTGCGACGGCGCCTATCTGCATATGATTTCTGCCTGCTCTGAGCCGCTCTCATCCGGTCTCGAATCAACTGTATCTTCGCGGTCGTCTCCTCAACAAGCTGCGGCCCCAATAAACTGCTCTCGCTGAGCTCGGTCCAACAGACGGGCGATCTGCATCTCCTCCCATACAATGCCTCGAAAGGTGCCATCTGAATAGTATCCTGGAAGCTGTTGTTGTAGGAGAACTCCACTAAGGGTAAATGATGATCCCAGCTACCTCCGAAGTCCAAGACGCATGCTGGGAGCATATCCTCAAGAGTCTGAATAGTCCGCTCTGACTGTCCGTCGGTCTGCGGATGAAATGCTGTGCTAAAACTCAAACGGGTACCCAATGCCTCCTTAAGTCGCTGCCATAGTCGGCTGGTAAACTGGGTGCCTCGGTCGGACACGATACACGTCGGGCCTTTATGCAACCGTACGATCTCGTCGATGTAAATCTGGGCATACTGAGCAAAACTGAAAGTCGTCTTCACTGGCAGGAAGTGAGCCGCTTTCGTCAAACGATCCACGATCACCCAAATGGAATCATACCCTCGACTGGTCCTGGGTAGACCCACAATGAAGTCCATAGAAATCTGCTCCCATTTCCATTCCGGAATGGGCAAAGGCTACAACTCTCCTGCTGGCCTCTGGTGCTCGGCCTTGACTTGCCGACAAGTCAGGCATCTCGATACGAAGTCTGTAACGTCCCTCTTCATCCCGTCCCACCAAAAGACATCTCTCAAATCGCGGTACATCTTGGTGGAACCCGGATGAACGCTGTATGTCGATCTATGCACCTCCTCAAGAATCTCACGTCATAATCCCTCAGAATCTGGTACGCACAGTCGAATCCCAAATCGCAGTACTCCCTGATCATCGATCACGAACTCGGAAACTCTGCCCTGCTGCACCTGCTCTATGATCTCTGAAAGACGGTCATCGCTGGGCTGTGTCTCTCGAATACGGTCAAGTAACTGCGGATGTGCACGAACATGCGCAAGCTGTCCTCCTGTCGGAGTGAACTCGAACTCAACTCGGCTGTCTCATAAAATCTGGCAATCTGTCGAAGACTGCCTCTGTACTGCGCGCAAACAAGATAGACTACCCCCGGGCCTCCTGCTCAAAGCATCCGCCACTACATTAGCCTTGCCCGGGTGATACAAAATCTCGCAATCGTAGTCCTTTACTAGTTCCATCCAACGGTGCTGTCTGAGATTCAGGTCTCGCTGCTTAAATATATACTTTAAGCTCTTGTGATCAGTGAATATCTGACACGACTCGCCGTATAGGTAATGTCGCCAGATCTTAAGTGCAAAGACCACTGCAGCCATCTCCAAATCGTGAGTGGGGTAGTTCTATTCATGTTTCTTCAACTGCCGTGAAGCATACGCGATCACCCTGTCATGCTGCATCAATACGCACCCTAGCCCCACTCGTGAAGCGTCACAATAAACCATGAATCCGCCTGATCCTGACGGCAAAGATAATACCGGCGCCGTAGTCAAACAAGTCCGTAGCTGTTGAAAACTGTGCTCGCACTCCTCCGTCCAAATGAAAGGAACTCCCTTCCGGGTCAATCCGGTCAAAGGTGCAGCAATATGAGAGAAATCCTGAACGAATCGCCTGTAGTAGCCAGCCAGGCCTAGGAAACTGCGGATCTCCGTAACTGATGTCGGTCTGGGCCACTGCTGAACAGCCTCGATCTTCTTCGGGTCCACACATATGCCATCTCTCGTAATCACGTGACCCAAGAAACCAACGCTGTCCAGCCGGAATGCACACTTGGAAAATTTTGCGAAAAGCTGGTGCTCCCTCAAAGTCTGCAACGTAATCCGCAAGTGCTGCTCGTGCTCCTCTCGACTCTGGGAATACACCAAAATATCATCAATGAACACTATGATGAACAAGTCGAGATTCGGCCTGAATATACGGTTCATCAAGTCCATGAATGCTGCTGGGGCGTTGGTGAGTCCGAACTACATCACCAAAAACTCATAGTGGCCGTAGCGCGTGCGGAAAGCTGTCCTCGGTATATCCTCCTGTCAAACTCGTAGCTGATGGTATCCTGATCGCAAATCGATCCTCGAGAAATATCCTGCCCCCTGAAGCTGGTCGAACAAATCGTCGATACGTGGTAAGGGATACCGGTTCCATACGGTAACTTTGTTCAGCTGGCGGTAGTCGATACACAAACGCAAACTGCCGTCCTTCTTCTTGACAAACAGGACCGGAGCACCCCACGAAGAAACGCTAGGTCGAATAAGCCCCTTATCTAACAAATCCTGCAACTGATCCTTCAGCTCTCTAAGCTCCGCCGGGGCCATCCGATAAGGCGGTATGGAAATAGGCCCCGAGCCAGGAATCAAGTCAATGCAGAACTCAACGTCGCGCTCAGGCGGTAGCCCAGGCAGCTCATCCGGGAAAACATCAGGGAACTCACAAACAATCGGGACCCGGTCCAAAGGAACCTCTGCAGCTCGAGTATCACAAATATACGCTAAGAATCCCTGACATCCCTTCCGCAAGAGCTGACCAGTGCGAAGAGACGAAATCAAGCTGGGAAGGGTGACGCTGCGGTCTCCCTGAATAATAAGGACTGGCTCTCCCGGAAAGCTAAATCTGACTGCCTTCTCACGACAGTCTACCGAAGCATAACAAGTGGCTAGCCAATCCATGCCCAGAAGCACATCAAAGTCCAACATATCGAGGAGAATCAAATCAACCGACGAATCCCTCTCCCCGATACGAACGGAACATAAACAAAACACAAAACGAGCGACAAACGACTCGCCTACCGGGGTAATAACAACAAGCGGCCGATCTAACGACGATGACTCACGGCCCAACATCGGTGCAAAGTGTGTAGATACGTACGAATGTGTGGAACCTGGGTCGAATAATACTCGCGCGTCGAAAGAACATACTGGCAAGGTACCTGTTACAACGACATTGGATGCCTGCGCATCCTGCGGTGTCAAGGCGAAAACTCGGGCCTGTCCCCCACCAATAGCTGGCTGTCCTCGGCCTTGGCCTCCTCGTCCTCTCTGGATCTGACCGCCCCATCCACGTCCTCTGGGTGCATCGAACTGTCGTGGAGCATCGCCTGTGGTAGGAAGTGGGGCTCTCTGAGGAGGAGGTGGTGATGGTGGTAAGGTCATATGTGGAACTGTCGCCACTCCCTGTCGTCTCACCGGACAGTCTCTGATACAGTGGTGCGGACTCCCGCACCCAAAACATCCTGGCGACGGCTGCTGTCTTTGTGGATATGAACCATATAACTGACCCCGGCCAATTCCTTTGCCAGGCCCATCTCTCGGAAAGAATCTGGCGCGCTGCCTCTACGACGGCACATCGGTGCGAATCCTCTTCGGCCCAGAAATGGCCGAAGTCTGTGATATGCGTGCCTCCATCCGTAATGCCGTATCCATAGCAGCTGAATAGGTGTCGAAGTGCTGGGCGCCAATAGCAAGAAATAGCTGGGTGTCAAGTCCCTGCACGAACCTCTTCACTATCTTTTCTTCAGTATCCACCAAATACGGAGCATATCTGGACAACTGCGTGAACTGGACATCGTACTCAGACACCGTCATCCCTGGAGTCTTCATCATAGCTTCGAAACTGCGAGCCCTAGCGTCACGAACGCTCTCTGGAAGGAAACGAGCTAGAAATACCGCTGTGAACTCGGCCCAAATCATAGGAGGTAGACCTGCAGCTCGACCTCTCACGACTGACTCCCACCATGTCTGTGCAAGTCCCTCTAGACGGAAACTCGCGAGCTCCACCCATCGATCGTCAGAACATCTGAGTGAACGACAGATCCTGGCTAAACTGTCAAGAAATGTCTGCGGATCCTCTGCTGCATCGGTGCCCGTGAAGACTGGAGGTCTCAGCTTCATGAAATCCTGTAGCGATACTGGGATAGCCACAGTGGTAGTAGTAGGAGCAACTGTCTGGGCAGCAGGTACTATGGTAGTCTGTGATGTGGTAGGTACATCCTCCGATCTCGGTGCATGACTGGCCGCTACTAGGGATCCCACCATCTGTCGTAACTCCTGCATACCTCCCATCATCTGTCGTAGCTCCTCCATACCAGACTCTAGCCTATCCATGCGGCCTAGAGAATGCGGATCAGTGTGTCCCTGAGGCGTAGGTATACCATCCTGCTCGGTCCTCGTCTCAGACGAGCCTGCTTGGATCTCATCTCGGGCGGCAGCCCTCTGCGCTCTCGTAGCCTTCGGCGGCATAGTGGCTGGTACAGGAAACAGGATAATAAGAACAGTGCAATAAAATCATAGGATACACGGAATTGAAGAAGGAATTTCAAGCAAGTATATCCTAAAGTCACTTAGGCGGAGTACCGTATCGCAAGTATGCCGCGGACATACGCACGCTATGTTACCCTGCTTAAGTCACTTACTCTATCTACCAAGGTCATCCTACACTCAGAAAGGTAAAACCTATCGCTCTGATACCAACTTTGTCATGACCCGCAGGGTACGGAACGTGACTGGCACTTAAGTTACGAAACGTCTTAAGACGTCCGTAAAATAAGTAAGCCAAAGCCCAGAAATCAAAACCAATAAGCAGAAGAGTGAAGGAAAACCAATCAATTGAAAGCGGGTTTATCAAATAAGTCATATCAAGCCTTTTTAAAAACAATATCAATTTTTCCGAAAATTTCGGCAGAGTCTCCTTTGTAAATACTGGCCCCCAAAATGGGTACAACAAGAATATATATGAATACTACAAATAAGGCATCCCTAAGCGGGAGCTAGCTCTTCGCCACAAGGCGGTCACAAATCCCACGCAATGTAAATCAGCAATGTGCATAAATAAACATAAGAAGCACAAGTAAAACAGCATGTCGACTCAAGTGAGCTCGACCTCAAAATACAGCATAAAAAGCCCACAAATCTCACAGTCTCGTCTCTAGGTCAATATACAACAATACTGGTAAATACAGTAGATGGAGTACTCTAGATACAAAGAATATACAAGATGGTACAAAATAATAATACAACCCACCTACGAGCAAAAGCCTCGAGTCCAGGCAAAAGAGGCAAAAGAAGCAAGTGCGCCCGCCGCTACTATACTGACGGAGCGGACCTGCAAAAGGCTGTGGCACAATGGGGGTGAGTTGCCAACTCGTGAGTAATAAATAACATCTATAGATGCTATCGCAAGAATGCACACAAGCATCCTAGCATCTATAATACAGGTATGGCAGGATATACTAGCAGGTATGTATGCAACATGAATGTACTAGCAGGTATGTATGCAATATGAATCAACTCGTGATCTGAATATGTAAGTATAAGAAATCATATTTTTCCTTTAGGAATCTCTTTTGAAATATCAGCACAATACCAATAGAATCAACAAGAATCTGTGTCCAGCATTGATACCTTAAAACTGTCTCAATCTCATGTATCCATATCACAGTATCTCTGGCCTTAGCCGTCCGGCTGACCCATCTCAAATATCAATATCTCATCATCTCGCGGCCATGGTCGGTATCCTCTGGATATCCGCCGTGCCAAAAACTCACCGGTAGGCAGTCTATCCCCTCCCAGGCTCAACGTCAGCAACACGACCTTCTCGCCCCGGGGTACCTTACCGGGCCCACCATGTACCCGAGACGGTTCATCCAACTCCTCGAAACGGGTCTCAAAAACCACAGCAAACTCATGGTGGACGACACTTACATCACTAGAAAACCGCAATTTTGCATATTTTAAAAAGGTGCTAAGTTTAGAAATTTTGCGGCTTTCCCCCGAAATCCAGAAATATCATAAAATCTCAAGAAATCATCATGAGTGCATACGTCAATGATAATGAATGCATATGGTATTAATGTTCAAGTTACAATGTATGATTAATAGACTAGGCATGAACAAATGATATAATGATATACATGCACATGAATAGCAATTCTACAATTTTATTTTAAGGATTTATTGCAATAGTGCAGGTTTAGGTATCAAATATGGTGACAATATTCTAGATTATAAGTTATCTAGTGTCGTGGCATGACAATTAGCAGGGTGTGTGTGTACGCATGAATAGTGCTCGTGCTGCATATAAAAACCCTGGCAACGGTGCAGGTGATCTATAGAATGGGTTCGCATATGTATGTCAAATAAAGCATGGATGTAGTAAATAATCATGTAAGTATTACACCCCTAATTACTAACATCACTAGGAATCTTTTTAAATTACTAAAACTATCGGGCGACTTGCGCCATCCAAACGATAGTCCCCTGTAGATGTTACATCTACTCACCGGAATCCCCAGCTAGCTACGTCCAATCACCGCTTTCCCTTTTCGTGCCGCGTCCGAAGTCTCCGCGACCGAACCTGGAATTTGCACCAATACAAAACATAAGGTTACATATCATGAAACGACGCAAATCCCAAACGAAAATATCAACGTTCACGAGTTAGGCACAATGTGCACAGGGTACGCGGAACACACACGAAAATCACAAAAACTAATTATAATCGTCGTTTTGGGATGCCCGACAAAACTAAAACCCGATCACACAAAATTCCGCACTCACACATCCTAAATGTCGTAGGATATGCTAAAAATATAATCAAGTTATCACAATAATTCATCACATAATTTCTATAAAAACTTAGTAAGCACCAAAAATTCCAAATTCGTGCAAACATCGCGGATTTGCGATAAAATGCACACAATATCGCGCAAACACCCAAGTTAACCATTAGAAATCCACTACAATTAATTTAACCCAATTACCATGCTACAAAATCCATTATCCAAACACAACCCTTTTCTTGATTTTCATGAAACAAGCATAACAACCAAATTAACACTAAAAAAAAACTAGATTAACACAATTGAAACCCACTTAAGCAAAGTGACCACTTAGATTAGGCTAACAAAACAACTAGATAGCAAATATAATTTAATTAACCTACTAATGGTTTCTAAAACACTAGTTTAAACTCAAGCCATGAATTTTAACAAACCTAGAATGAAAATAGTACTAAAATTAACACTAAAACAACTTAATTAATGGAATTTAACCAAAAGAATTTAATTAGGTAGAAATTATACCTCAATCTAGAGATCTAGCAAGAACAATTTGCCTCCAATGATGGCTTCATAGCGCCATGACCCATGCAAGAAAGGCTAAGGAGAATGGGATGAAGGATGGGGATTAATTTGTGAGGTTTAATTTGGAATTTTGGAGCAATTTTGATGGAAATGAAAAGAGGAAAGTGAAGGGGGAGGGCTGCTGAATTTTCGGCCAGAGGAGGGAGGGAAAATGGTGTTTGTGGTGTGGGAAAAGTCAAGGTCAAAGCCATACCAATCAACCAAAAACCCATAATCAATTTAATATATTAAAACCCTTTTTTTTAAACAATTTAAAATGAGTGAAGAACACAATTTGGAGGGGGGAAATTTTGGGCTGCTGAAATAGTGTTGGGGCCGGCCAAATAAGAGGGGTGAGGTTGTGAGAGAGTACAAAAAAATTCTATGCAAAATGACCCCCCACAATATCATATTTGCAAGTTTTAGCTCAAAATAATTATATTTTTGTTTCCCATAATAAAAACCAATTAAACTTGAAATAAAATACTAAAAAATTATATTACAAACTAGATTTTAATTAACATGATTTTAAAGATTAAAATTAGCCCATTTAAATTTGTATTTATCGCTAATTTAATGCATTTTTTTACCGGCCTAAAATAATATTAAAAATTGAAAAAATTAGGGAAAAATTTTAAACGACCAGAATTTTATAAGTAACCCATTAGCTACTAAAAACTAGCACTTACCTATCCAAATTAGGTATAATTAGGCATAAACTGCAAAATAACAATAATGACGATTTACGGAAAAATACCAAATTTTCACCGATTTTCGGGAAAACACCAAAACGACCTTTTCAAGGCGCTACAGTATTGACGAGTCTTTAGAGTCCTACACAGGGGTTTCCTGGCTCAAGCGAAACGGAGTAGGAGCACATATGTGATATATGCGGGACCGAGATTGATACGATATGAGATACCATATTCTATTCTCGCGAAATGTGACATTGGTCGGGTATATGCGATATAGCCGGGTTATCGGATCAAGTGTTGATTCGATAAGTTGTTACATAAGATATTAGTCGGTTATAGCCGGATTATTAAATCAAGAGTTGATTTAATAATTTAATGTATAATTATATATTAGATATATTACATTACATTAACTAGTATTAGCTCACTTAAGATTTCTTTTCTCACTGGATTGTGCACATTGTATATATGTGATATATGCAAGTGTACATGTTTGTGTCATGCTTGATGATACATACAAGATGGGTGTATGAGACTTAAACCATATTAAGGTTAAATTAGGGTTTATTTATTTCTTAAAGAATAACAAAAGAGAGAAGACTTGGTCAATGTTGTCAAGCTTTCATGAAGCTTGCAGAAATATTGACAAAGTCCACTCTTTTGTCATTCTTTAAGATATTACTTAACCCAACCCTTAACCTTATAGCTTGGTTAATTCTCTACATGAGTTAAGCATGAGGGCTTAACTCACCCATGGTTTCATTATTCATTTGGATTAACTCATATGATGAGTTCTATCTTCTTCTTCTTCTTCCTCTCAAAAGCTTTCTAGCTCTAATGGAGATATGAGAAAAAGTGTGAGAAAATCAATTCTAAAGTGAGCCCACTTCCTAGTTCATCATCCTCTACTACTTTCCATGAAGTATAGGATGTTCTCTTCACAAAATTCATGACCCAGTGAAGAAATAGCTTGGGTTAGTGTCTCCTCGACGTAGATCATCTTCGGCCTCGAAGTCATCGAAGCAAGCATGTTCGTTTCTTCGTGGAGCCTCTCTAGAGTCCGGAGTTTACGATCGCAGTGAAGGGGACTACTACACAGAGCTATTGAATTGATGGACTGGTCTACAAAGGTTGTATTCCTTGCTCTCTTTACTTATTGCAAAGTGTTTGCATTTGATTTCGTATATTTCTAGTAAATGATTCATGTTAGGGTTAGCTAGAACGGCAAAATTTTGAATTTGGCATGGACGATGCCTCCCGAAACCTTGCTGCCGTCTTAGGTAACCCTTCAGTGTTATCAAAGCCATGCTAGAAATTAATACGGATTTTGTTAAGATTACGAAACCGAAATACTCCAAAACCTGCATCGCCAAAAGCTGCTTGCTGTCGATTTTAAAAAGTTGTCAATTTTTTTTATAAACAAGTACAGAGTGATATATGGGATATAACATGAACACTGACAAAATTTGAGGCTATTTGGTGAAAATTAGGCCGAGCACAATCATGCCAATCTCGGCCAAATCCGAGCCCCACCCCCTAATTTTTTTCAGTGTTCAAGTGACTGGGTTTTGGTGTTTCAGGTGTTGTTTATTTTGGCTAATTTTGCATGTGATGTAATTTTACACTATAAGTAATTCGGAGTGTTTCGTATTCGTAGTTTTAACATTGTTTTGGATTATTCGCATGTTATCTAGGCGGTGTTAGAAAGTTCGAACGATTGTCAAAAACCCATTTTTCCAAGTTTAACGTATTCCGAAAAACTTGCAAGTGATTCTGTGGACCCTCTAGAAGAACATAAACCTTAACTCGATTATGTGGCCGTCAAAACCGCCACTTGAACCTTAGGGTTTGTGGTAGTTTAGTGTTGTCACATGTGAGGCGTTGGTTTGACCCTTCTACGGCTGGTTCATAGGTACTGTGGCATCTTTTGGGTATTATTAAAACTGTGCTCAAGTGTTGAGCTGTCGGAAAATTGTGGGACTTTGATGAATCGATCGAAGAGTTTATCGTCGTCCGGATATTATGTGATGGGATACAATATTTGGAATCCACAAATGTAGTTATGAGATAACTAATTTGAATGTTATAAATCTAGCAATTTAGTCTCAATTGATCGGTTGCCACGGGATTTTGATGAGATCAAAAGTCCGTCGCAATCATGTAGTATACACGGATACTCGCCGGGTAAACTTAATAGTTAGCTACGCCCCATAGCCCCGACCAAGTGACTGTAGGAGAACCCTGTTGCCAAAAGCATCCGTTTGAGTGCTCGCGGCAGCGGTGTTCCGCCTTAGTGCACTTCGTCGACGGCATCGGGAGGTGCGACCGTCTACTAAAGTTTCCGACGAGTATTCGATTAGGATGTGGGGAATCTTGTTGAATTGCCCGACTAGATATTGAAAAGTGTTTTCGAGATCGAGACTAAAATGCGGGGTTTATAATTGTTAGGCATGCGATGTCTAAGGAATTCATTTGGTTAGGCATGAAATCCAACGTATGTGATACGTTGGGTTTATGAAGTCTAAGGTGGTTGCGGATTCCAATTGTTGTAGTTTTCACTTTCTTTTCTGCGACTGTAAGTGTAATATGTGGAGTATCGCCGGTTTCGGTGCACTATGTCAACGACAATTGGGTTACGCATATTTACTTACTTTGATGACATGTGATGTTATGTGTTGCTGTGATATGTTATATTGGATCGTCGTGTTTGAATAGCCGGGGGTTTTATGTGAGATGAGAGTTTTTCATTTTCATTCATGTAAAATTCATTGTATGTAATATTCTTTTATTGGGGAACTTCCGGGTTGAGGATGATGTCACCATTGTATATTATTTACTTTTCCGCATTAGGATAGACCCAAGGCGGGGAGCACAAGTAACCGGATTCTAGGGTCCAGTGGGAGACCATCTCGAGGAGTCGAGACCGGGTCTCCTAACTCTAGAATTGGTAGGGTCGCTTGCCGCTCTCGTAGGGGTCTAGGGGTGTGGGATTGGCTATTCATCACGACCGTGGAATCCGTGTTTTATACAGGCTTAATTTAAAACACGGAAATCCTAGTATATCCAATATTTCATATGTTTTATTCTGCTGCGATATCTGTGATGTGATCATTTGATATATGTTGAGATGAATACAAGATATAGTATATATGATATATTATATAGACGTTGCTTATGTTTTACACTCACGCTAGCCCTGCTCCGCGCTGCCGTTAGTTACCTAACCTAACGGTGCACGAGGGGACATCGAGGCGAATGCGGATGGCATAAGCGTACGTTGTATTTATCTGTGATGGTTAGGTAACTTAAAATGATGGAACTTCATTAATGAGATTAATGAAACTAAAAGAAACCTAAAGATGTTGTGGAATCGAATTTTCAAAAACTGGTAGCTCTAGTTGTTACTTTGCATAGCGGTGTTCCTTGTAGAACATCTGTTCATATCAGATTTTTGCATTTTTATACCGCCCAATTTTTATCATATTGTTTATCGGTAGGTACTCTTGAGCCGTGTTTGCTAGTCAATTGCAGGATACAGGTTCTCGGCCCTAAACGATGAAATTCATAGAAAAGCACGACAAAATCCGGGTTCCTGCCAACCACAGATAAAACACGGGTCTCCGCTCTTTATCCGTCTGTTGCCACACACCAGTTTAAGAGACGAAATGGCAAATCAATGTCATTTTCATGCACAAGGCTCAATGGCAACACAAGATCCAAGAAATCTACGCGGAGCTCGAGGAAATCATGACAAAAAGATCCACATCCAATCACCTTTTGACTTGCTGAAATTCTGGACAACTTGTGGAGAGATTCTGAGAAAAAAAGTGTACCAAACTGATCCAAACATCAACACTAAGAAGCACAAAAAATACGAGGATCCAACTCCTCTAAAGCGCCGCGGTTCCGCGGCATTAGCATGCTTAGGCCGCGGAACCGCGGCCGTACGGTCTCCTCAGTCGACGAAACTTCAGGGTTATTTTGGTCTTTTCATGTAGAGGCAGAATTTTGCCCTAGATTTCCAGTTCCCTGCCTATAAATAGCCCAGAACCTTGTGAAGCCAAGGGTGCTTAATCTTGTATTTTTTAGGTTTTAGAATACTTGTTGTTCTTCTTCCTCTTCTCATCTCTTCTCTATTGAAAAACTTGTAGTGAGCTTTTGTGAGTGAAGAATGATGAATAAAGAAGTTCATTGTGTTATTATACTTGTCTTGCTCTTGTTATGTTAATTACTTGTAATCGTTAATTGATAATTTAGTTGTTGTTATTTCTTGTTGTTTCTTTCTTTTCTCTTTTCCTTTATCCTTAAACAACCATGATGCTTACGCTTGATCCTTGCCAAGGTGAGGTCGCAAATAGCTAGTTGTTATCTTCTAATCTCTTTCTTTCTATCTTCCTCTTTTGTTTTATTTTCTTTTCGTTATGATGTGTGAGTAGTTTCCATACTTGTTAGGGTAGGATAAGGGAAGTTTGAGAGAAGGAAATCTCTCTCACTCTTTCCTTGCCCAACATCTTAAATCGAACTCCCGTTAATTGAACCACAATCCGCTCCCTACGGCACCCTATCCTACATGATAGCCGTGATTCCGTAGTGAGATCGGTTGTGGTTGAATTAACCGGAGGTTATGGCTAAGAGCCAAGAACGGACGGACAAGCACCAAAAGGAAGAACTTAAGCTTTGGAAAGCCTAGCTTATACTCGCAAGTTCCTTCCTAGTCGTGCTAATCCCCGTTGTTGCCGATTACCGTAACACCGATATTAAGAGTGGTAATGAAAGAAGTGAGCGACTCCTAACTCAAACTAACCTAATCCTAACCCTAACAAGCTCTCTTTACATATCATTTTAACACTTTGTTAATCACAAACAAATCTGGATTTTCGGACTTAACTCGTTAAGACACATAGAAAAAGATTCCCATCTCCCTGCGGACGACCCGTACTCAACCTGCTAGCTACAAGCGAAACCGTTTTGATTGCGGTAATTAACTAAACTTGAACACGCAGAATCTCTAACAATCAAATGGCGCCGTTGCCGGGAAGACGGTAGTTTATTTCTTTGTGTAATTTCGGGTTAACTTGTGAATATAAATCTAACCGAAAAACAAAACAAAAAAATATACATTGTAAAAAAAAACCATCTTGTTATTTTTGATTAGTTTTTGTGCAAGTGTGCAGGATAATACGAAGTTCGAGTTCTGTGCCAAAGAAGTGGGATATACGAAGTTCAAGTTCAGTGCCAAAGACGTGGGAAGTTAGACCCACATCTCGCGGCTACACCGCGACGGATCAAAACGAAGTAAACGGTCTACTGTAAAAATCTGGAGCAGATACAGTGATTAAATCCAGATTCAGCAAATTCAGACAAGAAGAGGACAACAACTGAAGCACACCCCAAAATTTCAGAGCCCCAACTCCACTACCTTGCCATGGAACCGCGGCATAAGCTGGCTTAGGCCGCGGAACCACGGCCGTTTGGTGGCCTCAGGGTGCCAAATTCCCTGTAAGTGTCTCTCTTCTCTCCCCCACTCTCTGGACTCCAATAAACTGTGTTTTCTGCAGTATTCTTTGCGCAAATTCTCTTCCCCCTTCCAATAAACTGTTCTTGTGCAGGATTCTTTGCGCCGCGCTAAAAAATAAAAATTGTTTGCAGTTGATTTGTTACCGCTTTGCATTCATTAATACGGACTTAAGGGGCTTGAAACCAATTCAGATTGGGTGGGGATTTCATCACCCTTCCCAGGACCCCAGAAATCACAAAAAGCATATGCATTGACCATTGTTAATTAAAAAATACTAGACTCAGCCCTAAGGACTTCGCGCTCAATAGGACAGAGGACTAGTTACAGGCATCGGCCGTTTATCCTATCTGACTTTTGCGGTGTCTAGGCAAGTGTGTCGAAGGCAAGTGGTTACTTAATTAGGACCACTACTTACGTAGTGGGGAGCCTCCCACTTACCTGGCACTTACCTGGCCGCAATTGACGGAGAAGAGGCGGTTTGAGGTCCTATTTCTAGCCATCTGGAACAGTTAGGAGCTGTCTAGCAGACCTAGGTGACCCTAGATCTAGGTGTGATTGTGCATATCTTGTTTGTGATTGCTTAAAGCCGTAAGTCCATACATATCTCTGTAAAGCTCTTTCTAAAAAAAGAAAAAAAAAGAAAAAATCAAAAACTTTTATAAAAACTTGCCCTTTGTCGCCAAAATCCATTTTTTCACCCTTCCATTTTCACCCACCACCCATCGCACTCCTCCATTGACGTTTTCTTACCCTCACCTTCTCCGCTTTGACTATACTAAACCCGTTTAGTGTATGTCCGCTTGGACTCTGGACACTAGCGCCCGCCTAGTCCGCGTTACGTTAGTTGTTACCGATTACGCGATCGACTCAGACGTCGAAACTCCGTCCACTCCTCTTTCACCCTTACCTTTGCCGGCCAACACCGACGTTGACCGGAATTCTGTTCATACATCTTCACCTTCACCATCACTAACCTCTTCTTCCGCGATGTCAGGATTTAATCTGAACATCTCTTTGACTACCCCAGGTTTGACTCCACCTCCTATGGAGGCAAATAACCCACCACCACCGCCTGTTGTAGCGCCACCGCGAATTGCGCTCCAGGATCGTTTCTATCCCACCCGTTCTGCACTTCCCACCTGTTTTTCTCTTCCACCGGCCAATGGGCATAATTTTGAAATTAAGCCCCACTTCATCAACATGCTGCCGCGATTTCATGGGCTTGAATCTGAAGATGCCTATATCTTCATCAATAAATTTCAAAACGTTTGTGCCATGATGAAAACTACCCAACTGTCGGACGATGCTATACGGCTACGGGTCAATCCGTTCACTTTATGCGATCTTGCTGAAAAATGGCTGTATAGCACCGCTTCCCATTCCATAACCAGTTGGGACGAGTTTTGTAACGTTTTGAAAATCATTTCGGTGAAATTTCGAAAAAAAAGTAAAATAAGAGGGTTTTCTGTAAAAAGTCAAAATGCAAATATCTTTATTATAAAATTAAATATACATATTCTAGCTATGTAGTTGCTAGTATTTGGTGTTTATTGAGCCACTGGTGAAATTTCAAATTTTCCGAAAAATTTTCCGAAATTAATTATTTTAATATTATTTTAAGCCGTCACTAATATATTTAATTAGGGAAAATTACAAATTGGAATGAGTTGAAACAAATTTTATACATCATAAAACATTAAATAAAATTTTATCATGTGGTTTTTGAAATGAAATCGTTTGCCAAAACGGTTTAGAAAATATTGAAGAAAAATGCTTATTTTGTGAAAATAAAAGGGTTTTGGTGCATATTGTATTGGTGTTTGGTGTTCATTGCTCCACACACACACCCTCTCTTCTCACCCACTCAAATGGCCGGCCCCACCACCACATTCCAGCAGCCCTCTCTTCAAAAAAAAAAAAGAAAGAAAAGAGAATGAATAGAATAATGAAGGCATGGAGTTAATTAAAAGAGGTATGGGCTTTTCTCTTCTTGTCTTGACTTCACAATCATTTCAACACTCACATTCTCTCTCCCCTCTCCAAAAATTCAGCCGAGCCTCCCTATGAGCAGCCCCAACAATTCTCCATCTCATTTTTCCCTCAAGAATCTTCTCATTTTCCATCAAAAATCCTTCCAAATTACTACTAATTCCTAGTTAAATCCTAACCCTTTATTCCCTAGCACAATCAAGGATGGATCTTGAGCAAGGTAGCTAATTTGGGAGGCTTAGTTTCATGTTGATCTACCAATTTGTGAGGTATAAAATCCTTTCCCTTAGGTTCAATTGTTGCTTAATTACCTTAATCTAGCTAATTAGGTGTTTAATTAGGTTTAATTGCTTATTTGGAAAAATTCAAGAAAAGGGTTTGTAAATCAAATTAGGGTTTTCTTCATTGGATATTGATCTTGATGTGGGGATTAACATGTTAATGTGATGCTAAAACTAACCTAGTTGCTAGTTTACTAATTGATGCTTGTAATTGTCAAAATTGGAATTTTATGCAAACTAGGTTTTGGAAATTTATTGCAAATGTTAGACTAAAAATCTAATTAGGTTTTTCATGACTTCATTAACATTATAAAATATAGTTTAATACTTTAGTTCATGAAAATCCAAGCTAAATTGTTGTTTGTGCATTTTTGTTATAAAATTGTTAAATTTGGGTATATTGTAAACTAGAATTTTAGGAATTTATGGAAATTGATGAGAATAAATTATAGGAATGGTTTATATGACTTTGTTATGATATTTAGTGAATATTGTGGCCGCTAGATTCGTTTAAACATCAAGATGTTGTATTAAAGCGGATAATTTTTGCTTATTAGGTTTTCGGAAAAATAGCTTTAAAGCGAATTTGAAGTGTTGGTGATTTTAACTTTTTTAATATATATATTTAAGGTGTTGTGAAACCACGATTGATACGTTTGAGTTTTTCTCGATGGTTTGGCGTTTGTAGGCCGACGTCGAGGGTTTTTGGGTTGATTTGTGAAAGCAACCATAGGTTTTGACCTATGTGGGATTCACGTGTCGTTTTGGTCATGAATCAGATTTTAATACGATACGGTGCGTTATGATATGTAGGTACCCCATGTGGACTTCGAGACGACAAGCAAGCGCGTGGCGACGTCGGCACCGGCGAACGAGGACCAGGTGAGTAGATTTATATCTACGGGGAGAAGTCGGGTGGATGGCGTATAGCACCCCCGCAGTTCGTGGTGATGTATATGAATATGTATACACACACACATATATATATATATATATATTGTTTATACATTGTTTGAGTATATTGATGATAATATGGATATTTGGTGTTCTTGGATAATTAGTGTCGCGAAACCCTAGAGTAGTGGTCGCACCACACATGCACACACCAACCCATACTGGCATACTTTCTTCTTTCATCTGTGCTTACGGGATTATACAGTTATGTGTTCACATGGGTATGGGACTATGTGTTCACATACGGATTTGAGGATGATACTTGGGATTTATGATGAGTCGATGGGATTTGATTTTGAGGCCGTGAGATCGGTGATATAGCAGGGTTCGTATTTGAGATACGACATGGCGTTGTAGCGGGTCCTTGACGTAGTGTTTCACACACGTGCATGCATACTCAGGCGGTATCAGTATTGTGTTAGACGTAGATCAGTACCCCGATCATGATATTTGATAAATAGGATGCCATGTGAATAGTATGAGGAATGTGATATTGACCCGTACCCAGATTTGGGGATGCCGTACGACGGATTTGCGTACGAGCTATATTTTGATGATTGATCTGCACTCTTGACTTGGGATGTCTGATTATAGATATGGTATCGGATATGATATTATTGAGGCGGAATCACCGACTAATATATATACAGGTATGTATATGGATCGACTCAGATGTTAGGAGGTTTCCTTACCTGTAGTCCAGCTTGTTAACTTAGTCCTTTAGTTTAGTTTAGTTGTTAGATTAGATTGGATTCTTACCTATTTCTAAAACTAACGAATCGTGGGTATTTTAAAGGACAGCCCAAGGGATCCTACGGATATTTCAAAAGACGTATCTTTTCATAAAAACACCGTAGCCCCTATTTTCAAAACCCCATGATTCGTGTTATTTCAAAAGGCACTATTTGTAGGATTTATATTAGGGTAATGCAGTTTAGTTATCGTTGTGTCTAGTATTCCGTTCATTATTGCTGTTCGCTCCGCATCGCATACTTATGTTATAATTTCTTAATGCATTATTGATATCATATTGTTAGGACACCAGCACCATTACCGATGATGCGTATGTACCACGTACACTTACTTGCCGGCTCACACACATCTTCATCGGTAATTGCCATGTCACGTACACCTTAGAAAATATTGTTGCTTAACTTAGCTTGATAGCCAGTAGTTTGACATAATATTAGTGTACATACCTTATATGCCAGCTTAGATATTGTAGTTATTACTTGTCACTTCATGCATACTGTTATTCATTCTCATGCTTATATTCATGGTTTTACATGCTATTGATGATTCGGATTTCCATGATATTTTCTGGATTTGGAGGAAAACCGCAAAATATATATAAACTGATTTCTTTCTTTTTAAATAAAAGTGCGGTTTTTCCCATGATGTATGAGTCGTCCACCATGAGTTTGCTGATGGATTTCGAGACCCGATTCGAGGAGACGGATGAACCGTTTTGGGTACATGGTGGACCCGGTAAGGTACCCCGGGGCAAGAGCGCGTGATGATGACGATGTGAGCCTGGCAGGGGAGCACTACCTACCAGTGATTTTACCCGACGCGTCGGATATCCGGGGGATACCGTCGTGGTCTTGAGATGGATGGTAGGGGCCGGTCTGGACTGACGGCGCGCTAGATATTGTGTTTGAGATATTGAGGTACAGAGATTGTGATACAGAGATATCGAGATATTTGGACACTTGTTTTGTGTCGATGCTGGGCACTGTTTTATGCTGATTTCATTTATGGTACCTCACTTTTAAAATACAGAAATCTCACTGATTTATGAAAGCAGTTTCTTCAGTACATGCATTCTGTTTCATGCATTCATACATCATCCATATGATACATTGCTACCTGAGGCACTGACACGGGCACATGGAATTACACTCGGGTTAGATATTTACCCTAGCCTTGTTATAGGCTGCATGTTATACATATATTTGAGGATATATTATGATTATTGACCTAGGTTGCGTTATTTATGCGATTTCTGTGCGTAGATGTTTTTCTATTCACGAGTTGGCAACTCACCCCCGTTGTGTCCCAGTTTCTTGCAGGTTTACCGTACAGGTTTCATTACGGCTTTGCGGGCATAGTTTCTTTCGGGTGATTTGCTAGTAGGTGGGTTTACTTGTATCGTACCCCCATTATATATCTTGTATATCATTATTCTGTTGTATCTAGAAGTTCCATCAACCAAACATGTATTTATTTTGAGATAGAGACCAGTGATGTTATTCCTTCGACCTTAGAGTCGCGCGTTATATTTCTGTGGTTTTCTTGTGGTTTTGAGTTTCCTTTTGAATTTTGATCCTCGCCCTTGGCGTTGTATATTATATTGCTTGTGTGGTTGTGACCGTCGATTGACGAAGAGCTAGCTCCCGCTTGGGGATGCCTTTTTTGATTTCGTATACTATTCACGTTGTATCCCGTTTGGGGGCCAGTATTTACAAAGGAGACTCTGCCGAAATTTTCAGTAAATATTTGATTTTTTTTAAAAACGCATAATTCGGCTTATGCTATTAAAACTACTTGATTTGAATTGGTTTTCCTTCACTCTACTACTTTTCTTGGTTTGGATTTCTGGGGTTTCGGTTTACTTAGATTACGTACGCCTCGAGACGTTCGTAGTTTAAGTGCCGGTCTTTTTCCGTACTTTCGGGGCGTGACAAAGTTGGTATCAAAGCGTTAGGTTTTACCTTCGGAGCGTAGGATGACTCTTGGTTGATGGAATAGGTGACTAAAGTAGAGTGACGTACCGTGGGTATGTTCCGCGGCATATTTACGATACACTACTCCACTTAAGAAGCCTTAGGATGTACATTTCTTTGCTCAGTATTATATTCATTCCGATCTAGCTTCATCAGTACCAGTACGGTTTTGCTGCCACGATTACGGGCAAGAAGAGCTACGGCTAGAGTTGCGGTCAGCATGAGCTCGTCACGAGGACTGACCAGGGCGAAATTTTGGCAGCACACAATTGCAGAGATGTGTCTTTTTACTGTGTTTCCGCGCCACGAGCGTTTGGCGGATCGCTTTTATGAGATTACTCGGGTGTGCTGATCGACGCTAGAGGATTGAGCCAATGATAGAGGCCAGCCAGATCTTGATGACCGTTGGTGTGTTGCTTATTCATGATGATCGAGGCACTGTTCAGCGTGCAGACGAGCGAGCCAGTTATTGCTGCGAACGACGAGATATTGCCCCAGATGCTGGAATTAGTGCAGAACGAGTTGTACTAAGAGATGATAGAAGGTCGCTAGTCATCGAGGATGAATGACTAGGACATGTGGATCGTTCGCCCACCCCGATGCGAGGTCATCAGATAGATTGATTCCAGCTAGAGACGACTTCACGCGGAGACGTTGGGAGTCGACAGAGACGATCGAATGTCAGAAACCTATTATTCTAAGTTTAAAGTAGTCGGAAAGACATGCAGGCAATTCTATGGTCCCTCTAGAAGAATAAAACCCTAACTCGACTTAATGACCGTGTGAAAGCCTTTGAACCTTCGGGTTTGCGGCAGTTCCACGGCGCCATTAGTGAGGCTTGGGTTTGCCCTTCTACGGCTGGACCACCGATGCTGTGGTATGTACTCGATACTATTAAACTGTGCCCAAGATGTTGAGCTCTTGGGGGATTATGAGGTTTTGACGACTCGATCGGATGGCTCGACTTAATTCGGATGCTAGGTGGTGAAATGCATTTCTTGGGAGACTCCCGATACGAGGATAGCCGTTGGAGCTCAGTCCATGCAGCCACGACGAGACGAGTCCGAAGCGGTCGACATTAGAGAAAAGTGAAGAAAGAGGTTCGTATAAGATCTGGATATGATGACGTTCCCTTCCGCCGACATCAGAGATGCGATGCGCATGCCGAGGCAGAGTACTGGATATACCTTCCAGAAGGAGTCGCGATGGGTATGCAGCCGTTCCGGAGCAAGATGCAGATATAAGAAAGGACGATGACTTCCGGACAGTTGGCAGAGACGAGACATGGAAGAGACCATGAGCAGGATTCCTTCCAGGACACTGCTGCAATGATACTTGCACCAAGGATCAGATGTGTCACGTATATTCACAGAGCCAGAGGCCGACGCCAGTGATATGCTGTCTTACGAGTGGTCATGATGATTGACCGGGAGATGACAAGAGGCGTGCCAAAACGGGATCATCCCCGTTAGCACACCTGACAGGGCCGATGAGCCGATGGACCGAGAGATTGATAATTCACAGTGAAGACCTTGACCCAGGAGTGGTCATTGTTACGCACACCAGCAGGCCAGAGTTCATGATCATCGACGAGACGTCCCACTAGTGACCGCGACAGTTGGCCCAAGATTCTTAGAGGATACACTTGAGCGGTACTATTCCGCCATTATTGATTTCGATGTTTTGGGTGATTTATTCGCATGATTTGATTTTGATGATTGTGGATTTACGATCTTTGCACAGTGTTGCACTTGATATCGTTTTCGTGCTTTGGTTTCACATGTTTATGATTTTACGGTTTTCGACACTTGAGTTGATTTTGTGCGTATGCATGCACACGATTTGGTTCCTGCACTCTGTATAGTTTATATATGCTTACAGTGCAGTGATACGCCTTTTGTGTGCACTTAGATGCATTGGACTTTGATTTCGATGGTGATGTTCGATATTTGTTTCGTGCACGATGAATGCACCTGATTTGGATTTTCGCGCATGTTGGGCGCATGTTTTGAAGTGTGATTTTGGTGCACACCAGATTCACTAAATCGAGATTTTTCGTGCATGTCAGATGCACCTGATTTTGCTGTCAGGCACACATGTTGCCTACGACAGATGTTTCGTGCACACCCGATGCACTTAGATGTTGTTTCTATGCATATGTATGGCACATATTTGGATTTTGATTTCCGTGCGCACAAGACGCACGTAGTATGCATACCCGTATTTTGGGGTTGATTTTTCTTATAGAGCAGTACGTTTTTATGATATTGCTATGTGTTTTCGTACCGAGCAGGACTAGTCAGAAGACAATACCTGAATGTATTTTGCATGCATTGATAGCTATTGAAGGGAATTCCAAAAAGCGAGCTATAGTCTCAGTATCTACCTATGTGTCTGATATGACGCGAAACGTTTAAAACAAGGAAAACCCTTTTAAATTGTTTCCCAAATCGGCGGAAAGTACATTTCAAACAAAGGTATATATGTATATAGTTATTTTCTTATGATAGACGTCCGCCACTGTGCAGTGTTATGTGCATTGCACAGTAACTTGAAAGATTTGGCATGCATTTCCTCCTGATGTTTACATGTATAGTTCAGATTTATAGCATATCGGTCTTGCTTTGGATTTGGCATTTGTGTCTTCACCTTTACTCCGATGATTGCGGGATACTTGACGGAGTTTTGATTTCGAGTTATCTGCTCATTACTCATGCGCATGCATTACGCTATGATGCGTTTTATGTATTTATGATTTCGGAGCCCCGGCGATTTGATGGTTTTGGCTGAAATATTTTAGTATTTGGGGGGAGTTTTAATTTAAATTCGGGGACCGAATTTCTTTAAGGGGGGAAGATTGTAACGTTTTGAAAATTGTTTCGGTGAAATTTCGAAAAACGGTAAAATAAGGGGGTTTTCTGTAAAAAGTCAAAATGCAAATATCTTTATTATAAAATTAAATATACATATTCTACCTATGTAGTTGCTAGTATTTGGTGTTTATTGAGCCACTGGTGAAATTTCAAATTTTCAGAAAAATTTTCCGAAATTAATTATTTTAATATTATTTTAAGCCGTCACTAATATATTTAATTAGGGAAAATTACAAATTGGAATGAGTTGAAACAAATTTTGTACATCATAAAACATTAAATAAAATTTTATCATGTGGTTTTTGAAATGAAATCGTTTGCCAAAACGGTTTAGAAAATATTGAAGAAAAATGCTTATTTTGTGAAAATAAAAGGGTTTTGGTGCATATTGTATTGGTGTTTGGTGTTCATTGCTCCACACACACACCCTCTCTTCTCACCCACTCAAATGGCCGGCCCCACCACCACATTCCAGCAGCCCTCTCTTCAAAAAAAAAAAGAAAGAAAAGAGAATGAATAGAATAATGAAGGCATGGAGTTAATTAAAAGAGGTATGAGCTTTTCTCTTCTTGTCTTGACTTCACAATCATTTCAACACTCACATTCTCTCTCCGCTCTCCAAAAATTCAGCTGAGCCTCCCCATGAGCAGCCCCAACAATTCTCCATCTCATTTTTCCCTCAAGAATCTTCTCATTTTCCATCAAAAATCCTTCCAAATTACTACTAATTCCTAGTTAAATCCTAACCCTTTATTCCCTAGCACAATCAAGGATGGATCTTGAGCAAGGTAGCTAATTTGGGAGGCTTAGTTTCATGTTGATCTACCAATTTGTGAGGTATAAAATCCTTTCCCTTAGGTTCAATTGTTGCTTAATTACCTTAATCTAGCTAATTAGGTGTTTAATTAGGTTTAATTGCTTATTTGGAAAAATTCAAGAAAAGGGTTTGTAAATCAAATTAGGGTTTTCTTCATTGGATATTGATCTTGATGTGGGGATTAACTTGTTAATGTGATGCTAAAACTAACCTAGTTGCTAGTTTACTAATTGATGCTTGTAATTGTTAAAATTGGAATTTTATACAAACTAGGTTTTGGAAATTTATTGCAAATGTTAGACTAAAAATCTAATTAGGTTTTTCATGACTTCATTAACATTATAAAATATAGTTTAATACTTTAGTTCATGAAAATCCAAGCTAAATTGTTGTTTGTGCATTTTTGTTATAAAATTGTTAAATTTGGGTATATTGTAAACTAGAATTTTGGAATTTATGAAAATTGATGAGAATAAATTATAGGAATGGTTTATATGACTTTGTTATGATATTTAGTGAATATTGTGGCCGCTAGATTCATTTAAACATCAAGATGTTGTATTAAAGCGGATAATTTTTGCTTATTAGGTTTTCGGAAAAATAGCTTTAAAGCGAATTTGAAGTGTTGGTGATTTTAACTTTTTTAATATATATATTTAAGGTGTTGTGAAACCATGATTGATACGTTTGAGTTTTTCTCGATGGTTTGGCGTTTGTACACCGACGTCGAGGGTTTTTGGGTTGATTTGTGAAAGCAACCATAGGTTTTGACCTATGTGGGATTCACGTGTCGTTTTGGTCATGAATCAGATTTTAATACGATACGGTGCGTTATGATATGTAGGTACCCCATGTGGACTTCGAGACGACAAGCAAGTGTGTGGCGACGTTGGCACCGGCGAACGAGGACCAGGTGAGTAGATTTATATCTACGGGGAGAAGTCGGGTGGATGGCGTATAGCACCCCCGTAGTTCGTGGTGATGTATACGAATATGTATACACACATATATATATATTGTTTATACATTGTTTGAGTATAGTGATGATAATATGGATATTTGGTGTTCTTGGATAATTAGTGTCGCGAAACCCTAGAGTAGTGGTCGCACCACACATGCACACACCAGCCCAAACTGGCATACTTTCTTCTTTCATCTATGCTTACGGGATTATACAGTTATGTGTTCACATGGGTATGGGACTATGTGTTCACATACGGATTTGAGGATGATACTTGGGATTTATGATGAGTCGATAGGATTTGATTTTGAGGCCGTGAGATCGGTGATATAGCAGGGTTCGTATTTGAGATACGACATGGCGTTGTAGCGGGTCCTTGACGTAGTGTTTCACACACGTGCATGCATACTCAGGCGGTATCAGTATTGTGTTAGACGTAGATCAGTACCCCGATCATGATATTTGATAAATAGGATGCCATGTGAATAGTATGAGGAATGTGATATTGACCCGTACCCAGATTTGGGGATGCCGTACGACGGATTTGCGTACGAGCTATATTTTGATGATTGATCTGCACTCTTGACTTGGGATGTCTGATTATAGATATGGTATCGGATATGATATTATTGAGGCGGAATCACCGACTAATATATATACAGGTATGTATATGGATCGACTCAGATGTTAGGAGGTTTCCTTACCTGTAGTCCAGCTTGTTAACTTAGTCCTTTAGTTTAGTTTAGTTGTTAGATTAGATTGGATTCTTACCTATTTCTAAAACTAACGAATCGTGGGTATTTTAAAGGACAGCCCAAGGGATCCTACGGATATTTCAAAAGACGTATCTTTTCATAAAAACACCGTAGCCCCTATTTTCAAAACCCCATGATTCGTGTTATTTCAAAAGGCACCATTTGTAGGATTTATATTAGGGTAATGCAGTTTAGTTATCGTTGTGTCTAGTATTCCGTTCATTATTGCTGTTCGCTCCGCATCGCATACTTATGTTATAATTTCTTAATGCATTGTTGATATCATATTGTTAGGACACCAGCACCATTACCGATGATGCGTATGTACCACGTACACTTACTTGCCGGCTCACACACATCTTCATCGGTAATTGCCATGTCACGTACACCTTAGAAAATATTGTTGCTTAACTTAGCTTGATAGCCAGTAGTTTGACATAATATTAGTGTACATACCTTATATGCCAGCTTAGATATTGTAGTTATTACTTGTCGCTTCATGCATACTGTTATTCATTCTCATGCTTATATTCATGGTTTTACATGCTATTGATGATTCGGATTTCCATGATATTTTCTGGATTTGGAGGAAAACCGCAAAACATATATAAACTGATTTCTCTCTTTTTAAATAAAAGTGCGGTTTTTCCCATGATGTATGAGTCGTCCACCATGAGTTTGCTGATGGATTTCGAGACTCGATTCGAGGAGACGGATGAACCGTTTCGGGTACATGGTGGACCCGGTAAGGTACCCCGGGGCAAGAAGCGCGTGATGATGACGATGTGAGCCTGGCAGGGGAGCACTACCTACCGGTGATTTTACCCGACGCGTCGGATATCCGGAGGATACCGTCGTGGTCTTGAGATGGATGGTAGGGGCCGGTCTGGACTGACGGCGTGCTAGATATTGTGTTTGAGATATTGAGGTACAGAGATTGTGATACAGAGATATCGAGATATTTGGACACTTGTTTTGTGTCGATGCTGGGCACTGTTTTATGCTGATTTCATTTATGGTACCTCACTTTTAAATTACAGAAATCTCACTGATTTATGAAAGCAGTTTCTTCAGTACATGCATTCTGTTTCATGCATTCATACATCATCCATATGATACATTGCTACCTGAGGCACTGACACGGGCACTTGGAATTACACTCGGGTTAGATATTTACCCTAGCCTTGTTATAGGCTGCATGTTATACATATATTTGAGGATATATTATGATCATTGACCTAGGTTGCGTTATTTATGCGATTTCTGTGCGTAGATGTTTTTCTATTCACGAGTTGGCAACTCACCCCCGTTGTGCCCCAGTTTCTTGCAGGTTTGCCGTACAGGTTTCATTACGGCTTTGCGGGCATAGTTTCTTTCGGGTGATTTGCTAGTAGGTGGGTTTACTTGTATCGTACCCCCATTATATATCTTGTATATCATTATTCTGTTGTATCTAGAAGTTCCATCAACCAAACATGTATTTATTTTGAGATAGAGACCAGTGATGTTATTCCTTCGACCTTAGAGTCGGCGTTATATTTCTGTGGTTTTCTTGTGGTTTTGAGTTTCCTTTTGAATTTTGATCCTCACCTTTGGCGTTGTATATTATATTGCTTGTGTGGTTGTGACCGTCGATTGACGAAGAGCTAGCTCCCGCTTGGGGATGCTTTTTTTTATTTCGTATACTATTCACGTTGTATCCCGTTTGGGGGCCAGTATTTACAAAGGAGACTCTGCCGAAATTTTCAGTAAATATTTGATTTTTTTTAAAAACGCATAATTCGGCTTATGCTATTAAAACTACTTGATTTGAATTGGTTTTCCTTCACTCTACTACTTTTCTTGGTTTGGATTTCTGGGGTTTCTGTTTACTTAGATTACGTACGCCTCGAGACGTTCGTAGTTTAAGTGCCGGTCTTGTTCCGTACTTTCGGGGCGTGACAAGTTTGTTAAAGCGTTTCTAAAAAAATTCTATCCGAATCATAAAACCTCAAGGATCCGTAACGAAATCAACCAATTCTCTCAGCTTCCTTCTGAACCCTTCTGGAAGTGCTTTGACCGGTACAAAGACCTTCTTGTTCAGTGTCCTCACCACGGTATAGAGAAATGGCAACTTTGCCAAACCTTATACGAGGGCCTGAACCCAGCAACCAAGCAGTTGTTGGAAACCATCTGTCAGGGCCACTTCCTATCGAATTCTGACGAGGAAGCGTGGCAATTCTTTGACGACCTTGCGGAGCAAACGCTACAATGGGAGAGCACCAGACCGACTTCTTCTTCTTCTACCTCCACTTCTACCGGTCAGTCTAGGGTAGGAATTCACCAACTTGATGTCTCTATTGCGATGAAAGCTGAAATGGCGGCAATAACGAGAAAACTTGAAGCGATAGAGAGCAAATTTTCTTCTCCTGCTCCTACCCCTGTTCTTCCCCTTCGTATCATTTGCGCTTGTTGTTCCGATCCTTCTCACTTAACCGAAGAGTGTCCTTACAATCCACTATCGCAAGGACAGGATCAGGTTAATGCTGCATTTCAGCAAAGACCGAGGAATGATCCATACTCTTCCACCTACAATCCCGGTTGGAGGAACCATCCCAATTTCGCCTGGAATCAGAATCAGCATCAATTCCAAGACAACAATTTCCAAAGGCCCCCTCCGCCGCAACAACAAGCGCAACAACAAACTCAACATCAGTTTCAGCAGCCCTTCCAACCCCAACCTTTTCAAAATCAGACGAACAACTTTGCACCCAACAATTCTTTTCCCCAAAACAATTTTGTTCCGTCAAACAACGATAAGGTTTCCTCGCTCGAACGAAGTCTGGAAGCGTTCGTCAAACAATCGACACACTCCACTGTCAACATCCAGTCTTCCATTCAGTCCTTAGTGCAACACACTGCCGCACACGGGCAAAGCATCAAGACCATCGAGGCCCAGATTGCACAGCTGAATGCGGCCTTAAGCGAGCGAGAGAAGGGGAAGCTCCTGTCCCAGCCACTCCCAAATCCCGGTCACCCACATAATGTACATGTTGCTCTTGAACAACAGAATCATAATGTGAGTGCCGTGACCACTTTGAGATCGGGAAGGATGCTGCAAAACAACATTGGCACACGGATCAACGATGACACCCCGGCCGCTTCTTCTTCTTCCTCTGCTGCGTCTTCGTCTTCTGAGCCTATTCTCCATTCTTCAAAAGGCTCTTCTTCTTCTTCTGCTCTGAACGGACCCACTTCTCACTCCACGAAAACACCTGTTCTGGGATCCGTTCCAACTCCACAATCTCCTCCTCCAGCATTGGACTCAACCAATTTTAAAAACGTTCCATTTCCAAACCGGTTGAAGTCCACCAAACAAAATCCACAAATGGAGAAGATTCTGGTGTTATTTAAGCAGGTTAACATTAACATTCCTCTTTTAGATGCTGTCTAACAAGTCCCGTCCTACGCGAAAATCTTAAAGGACTTGTGCACGAAAAAGAGGAAGTCTCAGGTACCAAAGAAAGTTTTCTTGGCTAGTGCTGTGAGTGATGCCCTTACCCAATCTTTACCACAAAAACGGAAGGACCCTGGTTATCCTATGATTTTTATTACCATTGGGGATAAGAACATCAACCGCGCACTATTAGATCTTGGTGCCAGTGTTAACCTGCTTCCGTACTCAGTATACGAGCAATTAGGCGTAGGAGAGATGAAACCCACACACTGTACTCTCCAAATGGCCGACCGATCGATCACCCATCCTAGGGGTGAGCTAGAGGATGTGTTAATCAAAGTCGGGGACTTCATATTCCCCGTTGACTTCATTGTATTAGACACACAGCCTGTAGTTAACCCCCGGAATCAAATTCCGGTGATACTCGGTCGCCCATTCCTTGCAACCTCAAATGCTGTGATTAATTGTCGCAATGGTTCGATGAACCTCTCTTTTGGAAACATGACGATTGAACTCAACATTTTTAGGTTGGGGAATCAGCCCTCCGAACCTAATGCTCATATACTGGACGTTTGCTCAATCCAGGAGATCATCCCAGAAGAGTGTGAATTCGAGGAGTTTCTGTTCGATCATGATAACCTAACGCCACTAGTGCGTTCCTCCTCGAACCTGCTGCTGTTTCTGCGCCCGACAACGACTACGAGTGTTTCATGTTCTCGAACGATCTTAACCGCTCACAACCCGAGTTTGAATCCTTCGAATTTCCGGATGAGTTACCTGAACCATCCAACTCGGTCGCTTACACTCGTTTTGACCCTTTGCTGGAGTCCTTTGAGTTCGAGACCTCTTCACCAATCTTGCCTTCCATCGTTTCACCTCCAACGCTCGAACTCAAGCCTTTGCCGTCTCACCTTAAGTACGCTTACTTGGGTGAGAACGAGACCCTCCCGGTTATCATCTCGGCTTCTCTATCTCCCGAGCAAGAGAAAGCCCTTCTTGCGGTCTTGCACAGCAATAGGCAAGCTTTTGGCTGGTCCATGGCGGACATCAAGGGGATTAGTCCCCTGATCGTTGAGCATCACATTCATCTGATGGATGATGCCAAACCAGCCAGGGATCCACAAAGACGTCTCAACCCAGTCATGAAAGAGGCTGTGAAGAAGGAGATCGTAAAATGTCTGGATAGTGGTATCATTTACCCTATCTCTGATAGCCAGTGGGTTAGTCCCATTCACGTTGTCCCCAAGAAATCAGGTATAACGGTCATCACTAATGAGGCGAACGAGTTAATCCCTACTCGCACCCAAACTGGGTGGCGAGTATGCATCGATTACAGAAAACTCAACGCCGCAACGCGGAAGGACCATTTTCCGCTACCTTTCATTGACCAAATGCTTGAACGATTGGTCGGACACGAGTACTACTGCTTTCTTGATGGCTACTCCGGCTATAATCAAATTCCCATCGCCGAAAAAGACCAGGACAAGACCACAATCACTTGTCCTTTCGGCACGTTTGCATATCGTCGCATGCCCTTTGGGTTATGCAATGCGCCCGCTACCTTCCAGCGGTGTATGATGGGAATCTTTTCAGACATGGTGGAAAAATTTCTGGAGATCTTCATGGACGATTTCTCCATCTTCGGCGATTCCTTCAACGAGTGTTTGCTGCATCTCGACGCTGTCCTTACCCGATGTAAGGACAAGAACCTCACTTTGAATTGGGAGAAGTGCCACTTCATGGTGCGCGAAGGTATTGTCTTAGGACATATCATTTCGCAAAATGGCATAGAGGTTGACAAAGCAAAGATTGAGGTCATTTCCAATCTACCTCCTCCCAGATGCGTCCGAGACATCCGAGCCTTCCTTGGCCATGCCGGTTTCTATAGACGGTTCATCAAGGACTTTAGCAAGATTGCTAGGCCCTTGACTCTTCTGCTGGCCAAGGACACGCCATTCGACTTCAACTCGAGCTGTGTGACCGCGTTTGAGTCACTAAAAAGCTCACTCACTTCTGCTCCCGTTCTTTCTTCACCTGACTGGACGCACCCGTTTGAGATTATGTGCGATGCATCCGATTTTGCCATTGGTGCTGTCCTTGGACAACACATCAACAAGATGCCGCACGTAATCTATTATGCGAGCCGAACCCTGAACGACGCCCAACTCAATTATACAACAACTGAGAAGGAATTCTTGGCTGTTGTATTTGCTTTAGAAAAGTTCAGGCCCTACCTCATCGGCTCTCCAGTCATTGTCTACACAGACCATTCTGCTCTGCGCCATCTTTTTGCGAAGAAAGATGCAAAATCTCGGCTAATACGTTGGATCCTTTTGCTTCAAGAGTTTGACCTTGTCATTAAGGACAAACGAGGATGTGAGAACGTAGTTGCCGACCATCTCTCACGACTTCCTTCTTCGCCTTCGCTTCCAATTCCGATCAACGACGTTTTCCCGGATGAACAGCTCTTGACAGTATCTTGCGAACCCTGGTTCGCAGATATTGTGAACTATTTGGCCACAGGATTACTACCAACTGAATGGTCAAGTCAGGACAGACTTCGCTTCTTATCCCAAGTAAAACACTTTTACTGGGACGAATCCTATCTGTTCAAGTACTGTCCCGACCAGATTATTCGTCGGTGTGTCCCTGACGAGGAATTCAAGAGTGTGCTGTCATTTTGCCACGATCAAGCGTGTGGCGGGCATTTTGGCCCCAGAAAGACAGCTGAGAAGATCTTGCAATGTGGTTTCTACTGGCCACAACTCTTCAAAGACGCTCATGACTATGCAAGACTTGCTCCCGGTTCCAACACATGGGCCGGATATCCCGGAGGAACGAGATGCCGCTCCAACCAATCTTGGTTGTGGAGATTTTTGACGTTTGGGGGATAGATTTCATGGGGCCGTTTCCCAGCTCTTTCGGGAACTTGTACATCCTTCTCGCTGTTGATTACGTCTCTAAGTGGGTCGAGGCTGTGCCCAGCCGGACTAACGACAACAAGGTTGTCGTTAGGTTTCTTAAAGAAAACATTTTCTCCCGTTTTGGGCATCCCCGAGCGATCATTAGCGACAATGGAACTCATTTCTGCAGTAAGACTTTCGAGGCCTTGATGCGGAAGTATTCCATTAATCATAAGCTATCTACGCCCTACCACCCCCAGACCTGTGGGCAGGCCGAAGTTTCAAATCGGCAAATCAAGCAGATACTGGAGAAGACGGTTTCCAAGAACCGAAAAGATTGGTCGCTGAAACTCACTGATGCCCTTTGGGCATTTCAAACCGCTTATAAGACCGATCTTGGCATGTCTCCCTACCGGCTTGTATACGGAAAGGCTTGCCACCTACCTGTCGAAATAGAGCATCGCGCATTTTGGGCGATAAAGGAGCTGGGTCTGTCTCTCGAAGATGCGGGCAGCCATCGGAAGCTGCAGTTG
The DNA here is from genome assembly GCA_030015575.1 of Agapanthus africanus. Classification (NCBI taxonomy): domain Eukaryota; kingdom Viridiplantae; phylum Streptophyta; class Magnoliopsida; order Asparagales; family Amaryllidaceae; genus Agapanthus; species Agapanthus africanus. Next base: position 451,346,172 of record CM057342.1, on the reverse strand, counting down.
AATGAATTGAGCGAGCTTAGGGATGAGGCTTACGATAACGCGGTTGTCGTTAAGAACCGAACGAAGGTGTTTCACGATAAACACCTTTTGCGCAAAACTTTCGTACCTGGTCAACAGGTATTGCTTTACGACACCCGGCTACACTTCCATCCAGGAAAGCTCAGTTCTCGCTGGAAAGGGCCGTATTTTGTGCGGAATGTGTATCCGCATGGCGCTGTGGATTTGGAGAATCCAAAGGACGGTTCATTTTTCAAAGTAAATGGACACCGACTCAAACCGTACCTTAGCGCCGAACCAACAGAGGAGCTCCTGTTCTTACAGGAGCCGGTTTACCCGGCATAATCTTCCTCTGCTTACCTCCAAACTTCGGTTATCCAGCCAAGAACAAGTGGACACTGTTCCAAATAAGTTTGGGGGTATGTATATACCATTTTGTACATTTTTGTGGATATTCTTTTCCAATTTTGCTTTTCTTTTCTTTTCTTTAAAAACAAAAAACAAAAAAAAAATGTGTGTATAGCTTACCGACAATTTTGACCCTTCAAATGATCTCTTCATGCAATGACAGTGAGGACACTGTCCAGTTTAAGTTTGGGGGTACGCTCGGTACGCATTTCTTACCTTCGCATTCATATGTATATTTTGCATCTGCATATTAAAATCCATAAAATCCATAAAAATCTGAAAATTTTCTAAAAATATAAAAACTTTTCTGTCAAGTTAGCTAGTGGGAAAACTCTGATTCAACATTTCGACGGTTTTGTTTGATAAAATAAAAATAACTAAATCTTATTTTTAGATTTTGAAAACCTGAAAGATAACTCTCCTTTGAAGTTAACTATAGCTGATATACGTCTTTACATCACACTACACGTGTCGTGAGTTTTGGAAATTAGATGACAAATCTTTTATGTCTAAAAACTTTTAAATGGATAACTGATTTTCTGAGGATCAAATAGGTTTGTTCTGAAATAAGTAATATCAAGAATAGTTTATGAAGTGAAGTGAATATGAAGGGATATTATTGATGCCTTAATTGGAACTAAGTCTGAAAAATAACCCATCTGAAACTTGATTGGAATGATTACACACCGAACCCACTAAACACGTCTTTTATCCAAAAAAAATAATTGAACTTCCGGTTATGTCTCCGTTCGTATTGAATCATCATGATTTTTCATGCCAAACTGTCTTTTATTTTTGGACCTAGGTAACATGAGTAATTAAGTCCGTTGGGGTGTTTCTACATCTAATGCCCTAAAGCCAACTGGTTTGGGTGCATTGGCCCAAAACTCGCTAAGAAGCCTAGAAAGTCCAGATTAAAACAAAGTCAAGCAAGTGTTCTCTCCGAGTTAAAATTCCTAACGGTTCTTTGTGTGAGAATAATCTTGATAAAAGACAGGCTTTTATAAAAAATTTTAGCGGAGATATGAAGGTTTTATTCTATGATAAAGACTATTGCACGTTCACAGAGGTGTGTATGAAATGAAAACAAGAAAAAGGTGGGTGAAAAATAAGACCTAGTTTCCTCTTAAGGAAGATAGAAATTCAGAAGTTGAAACTTTACTGGAAAACGAAACTTGAAAAATGCTTAACTCTTTATAAAACTTATGTGATCCTTTCAAAATTTTTATCTGGGCTTTATTGTGTGACATGATGACTTAAATCGATCCTTTTAGAAACTTAACGACACTATTTGCACTGCACGTAAAGACATATAAAATCTGTAGTTAAATAAGAAGCGAGGTGTGAAAAATAAAGGTTCGATAGTTTAGACTTAGGATAATAGAATTGTTATTTTCTGAAACAAAACTTTAGGGGTTTGAATCATAGTAATTTCGCAAAACTAGCTTGACCGGATTTTGTGGGTAGTATCCGCTGAAAACCCTCAGGAGACAACACTCCTCCTACTAGGGACACCTAGAGGTTTAACGGCTTGTTGCACATGCTCAGTGCAATCGCGTTCCCTGCGAAAGTGAGGTTAGGATATTTTATGAATAAATTGGCTTTGCTCGGGACGAGCAAATGATAAGTTTGGGGGTATTTGTTCATATCAGATTTTTGCATTTTTATACCGCCCAATTTTTATCATATTGCTTATCGGTAGGTACTCTTGAGCCGTGTTTGCTAGTCAATTGCAGGATACAGGTTCTCGGCTCTAAACGATGAAATTCATGGAAAAGCACGACAAAATCTGGGTTCCTGCCAACCACAGATAAAACACGGGTCTCCGCTCTTTATCCGTCTGTTGCCACACACCAGTTTAAGAGACGAAATGGCAAATCAATGTCATTTTCATGCACAAGGCTCAATGGCAACACAAGATCTAAGAAATCTACGCGGAGCTCGAGGAAATCATGACAAAAAGATCCACATCCAATCACCTTTTGACTTGCTGAAATTCTGGACAACTTGTGGAGAGATTCTGAGAAAAAAGTGTACCAAACTGATCCAAACATCAACACTAAGAAGCACAAAAAATACGAGGATCCAACTCCTCTAAAGCGCCGCGGTTCCGCGGCATTAGCATGCTTAGCCGCGGAACCGCGGCCGTACGGTCTCCTCAGTCGACGAAACTTCAGGCTTATTTTGGTCTTTTCATGTAGAGGCAGAATTTTGCCCTAGATTTCCAGTTCCCTGCCTATAAATAGCCTAGAACCTTGTGAAGCCAAGGGTGCTTAATCTTGTATTTTTTAGGTTTTAGAATACTTGTTGTTCTTCTTCCTCTTCTCATCTCTTCTCTATTGAAAAACTTGTAGTGAGCTTTTGTGAGTGAAGAATGATGAATAAAGAAGTTCATTATGTTATTATACTTGTCTTGCTCTTGTTATGTTAATTACTTGTAATCGTTAATTGATAATTTAGTTGTTGTTATTTCTTGTTGTTTCTTTCTTTTCTCTTTTCCTTTATCCTTAAACAACCATGATGCTTACGCTTGATCCTTGCCAAGGTGAGGTCGCAAATAGCTAGTTGTTATCTTCTAATCTCTTTCTTTCTATCTTCCTCTTTTGTTTTATTTTCTTTTCGTTATGATGTGTGAGTAGTTTCCATACTTGTTAGGGTAGGATAAGGGAAGTTTGAGATAAGGAAATCTCTCACACTCTTTCCTTGCCCAACATCTTAAATCGAACTCCCGTTAATTGAACCACAATCCGCTCCCTACGGCACCCTATCCTACATGATAGCGGTGATTCCGTAGTGAGACCGGTTGTGGTTGAATTAACCGGAGGTTATGGCTAAGAGCCAAGAACGGACGGAAAAGCACCAAAAGGAAGACTTAAGCGTTGGAAAGCCTAGCTTATACTCGCAAGTTCCTTCCTAGTCGTGCTAATCCCCATTGTTGCCGATTACCGTAACACCGATATTAAGAGTGGCAATGAAAGAAGTGAGCGACTCCTAACTCAAACTAACCTAATCCTAACCTAACAAGTATGGAAACTACTCACACATCATAACGAAAAGAAAATAAAACAAAAGAGGAAGATAGAAAGAAAGAGATTAGAAGATAACAACTAGCTATTTGCGACCTCACCTTGGCAAGGATCAAGCGTAAGCATCATGGTTGTTTAAGGATAAAGGAAAAGAGAAAAGAAAGATACAACAAGAAATAACAACAACTAAATTATCAATTAACGATTACAAGTAATTAACATAACAAGAGCAAGACAAGTATAATAACACAATGAACTTCTTTATTCATCATTCTTCACTCACAAAAGCTCACTACAAGTTTTTCAATGGAGAAGAGATGAGAAGAGAAAGAAGAACAACAAGTATTCTAAAACCTAAAAAAATACAAGATTAAGCACCCTTGGCTTCACAAGGTTCTGGGCTATTTATAGGCAGGGAACTGGAAATCTAGGGCAAAATTCTGCCTCTACATGAAAAGACCAAAATAACCCTGAAGTTTCGTCAACTGAGGAGACCGTACGGCCGCGGTTCCGCGGCCTAAGCTTGCTAATACCGCGGAATCGCGGCGCTTTAGAGGAGTTGGATCCTCGTATTTTTTGTGCTTCTTAGTGTTGATGTTTGGATCAGTTTGGTACACTTTTTTTCTCAGAATCTCTCCACAAGTTGTCCAGAATTTCAGCAAGTCAAAAGGTGATTGGATGTGGATCTTTTTGTCATGATTTCCTCGAGCTCCGCGTAGATTTCTTGGATCTTGTATTGCCATTGAGCCTTGTACATGAAAATGACATTGATTTGCCATTTCGTCTCTTAAACTGGTGTGTGGCAACAGACGGATAAAGAGCGGAGACCCGTGTTTTATCTGTGGTTGGCAGGAACCCGGATTTTGTCGTTCTTTTCCATGAATTTCATCGTTTAGAGCCGAGAACCTGTATCATGCAATTGACTAGCAAACACGGCTCAAGAGTACCTACCGATAAGCAATATGATAAAAATTGGGCGGTATAAAAATGCAAAAATCTGATATGAACAAATACCCCCAAACTTTTCATTTGCTCGTCCCGAGCAAAGCCAATTTATTCACAAAAAATCCTAACCTCACTTTCGCAGGGAACGCGATTGCACTGAGCATGTGCAACAAGCCGTTAAACCTCTAGGTGTCCCTACTAGGAGGAGTGTTGTCTCCTGAGGGTTTTCAGCGGATACTACCCACAAAATCCGGTCAAGCTAGTTTTGCGAAATTACTATGATTCAAACCTCTAAAGTTTTGTTTCAGAAAATAACAATTCTATTATCCTAAGTCTAGACTATCAAACCTTTATTTTTCACACCTCGCTTCTTATTTAACTACAGATTTTATATGTCTTTACGTGCAGTGCAAATAGTGTCGTTAAGTTTCCAGAAGGATTGATTTAAGTCATCATGTCACACAATAAAGCCCAGATAAAAATTTTGAAAGGATCACATAAGTTTTATAAAGAGTAAAGCATTTTTCAAGTTTCGTTTTCCAGTAAAGTTTCAACTTCAGAATTTCTATCTTCCTTAACAGGAAACTAGGTCTTATTTTTCACCCACATTTTTCTTGTTTTCATTTCATACACACCTCTGTGAACGTGCAATAGTCTTTATCATAGAATAAAACCTTCATATCTCCGCTAAATTTTTTTATAAAAGCCTGTCTTTTATCAAGATTATTCTCACACAAAGAACCGTTAGGAATTTTAACTCGGAGAGAACACTTGCTTGATTTTGTTTTAATCTGGACTTTCTAGGCTTCTTAGCGAGCTTTGGGCCAATGCACCCAAACCAGTTGGCTTTAGGGCATTAGGTGTAGAAACACCCCAGCGGACTTAATTACTCAAGTTACCTAGGTCCAAAAACAAAAGACAGTTTGGCATGAAAAATCATGATGATTCAATACGAACGGAGACATAACCGGCAGTTCAATTATTTTTTTGGATAAAAGACGTGTTTAGTGGGTTCGGTGTGTAATCATTCCAATCAAGTTTCAGATGGGTTATTTTTCAGACTTAGTTCCAATTAAGGCATCAATAATATCCCTTCATATTCACTTCACTTCATAAACTATTCTTGATATTACTTATTTCAGAACAAACTTATTTGATACTCAGAAAATCATTTATCCATTTAAAAGTTTTTAGACATAAAAGACTTGTCATCTAATTTCCAAAACTCACGACACGTGTAGTGTGATGTAAAGACGTATATCAGCTATAGTTAACTTCAAAGGAGAGTTATCTTTCAGGTTTTCAAAATCTAAAAATAAGATTTAGTTATTTTTATTTTATCAAACAAAATCGTCGAAATGTTGAATCAGAGTTTTCCTACTAGCTAACTTGATAGAAAAGTTTTTATATTTTTAGAAAATTTTCAGATTTTTATGGATTTTATGGATTTTAATATGCAGATGCAAAATATACATATGAATGCGAAGGTAAGAAATGCGTACCGAGCGTAAGAGCCAAGAACGGAGGTTATGGCTAAGAGCCAAGAACGGACGGACAAGCACCAAAAGGAAGAACTTAAGCGTTTGAAAGCCTAGCTTATACTCCCAAGTTCCTTCCTAGTCGTGCTAATCCCCGTTGTTGCCGATTACCGTAACACCGATATTAAGAGTGGCAATGAAAGAAGTGAGCGACTCCTAACTCAAACTAACCTAATCCTAACCCTAACAAGCTCTCTTTACATATCATTTTAACACTTTGTTAATCACAAACAAATCTGGACTTTCGGACTTGACTCGTTAAGACACATAGAAAAAGATTCCCATCTCCCTGCGGACGACCCGTACTCTACCGGCTAGCTACAAGCGAAACCGTTTTGATTGCGGTAATTAACTAAACTTGAACACGCAGAATCTCTAACAATCAACATCCAACACCTTATTCGATAAGGAAAGAGCCGAGATCCTTTCACCGGGAGTGACTTCTTTAGCGAAACTAGCAGAAGCTACAAAATTGGTTTGTCTTTTGATTACTTTTATAGTTTTTGCTTTGCATAGTGGTATTTGTGAAATATCCCGCACCTTATTCGATAAGGAAAGAGCCGAGATCCCTTCACCCGGAGTGACCTCTTTAGCAAAACTAGTGAAAGCCTAAAAAACACTCCATTTAAAATCACTCGATTCTACGACGATATCAAGTTCATTACGCAAAGGATTTTTTTAAAAACCTGTCGTAGCCCTCCGTCATTTCAGATAACTAATAGTTAGTATTCGTGCTGCGTTTGTTGACCTCTGTCAAGGCGTAGTGTGCGGTAGCTGATTAGTGCTTATCTGCATAGCATATGATGTGATTGATTTAGGGTAGTCGTGCGACCTTGTTGACCTTTGTCAAGGGTCGTGCGGGTAGGTTTAGTTCAATCAGGAAATGACGGGTTGAACTTGACTAGCAGCCTATGGTTTATTGACCTCTGTCAAGGTCATAGGACGCTTGGGGCAAAATATTATCGGAATTTTCAAGTGTTGAAATTTGCAATGAGATTGCATACCTCCTATGAGATAGTTGGATCCTGATATCTACTGCGAGTAAGAGTTACTCCTGGGAGAGTTTTACACATTACAATTAGCCGATCAAGTAGGTGTCTAGAAAGGTGCCAACGGGGTTATACCCCTGGGAAAACGAGGTTTAACTTAATTAGGTCCGTGCGAAAGCATGGGGAACCTCCCTTAAAGTACCGACACTGGCCTGGCTGAAAGATTGGCGAAATTGTAGGGTGTAATTAATCCCGGCTAGTCTTTCCTTTTAGGGATTGAAGGAAGATTTGACTAAAACAGTGGGAGCCATCCTGATTAGATAAATAAATAACCAATCTAATCTTTCAAGAGCATACGCTGAGTGTTTTCTTCTCTCTCTCTCTCCAGGTAACGACCGTGTCACGCCTTAATCAAGATAATAAAACGGATGTATTGACCGAACCCGCTTGTTATACTGCGCTAAGGAACGTTGGTCCCGCTCCAACTTATAATTGTTATAAGACCGAGCAGGAAATAGGGGATTACCATGTAGGGTTGCTAGGCACGCTCACAAGGGTCTACGAGGCATCTACCATGCCCGATTTAAAAATTAGCCGTGCCGAACAACCCGATACGAGATCTTTAAACTAGAGATTAGGCGAAAACAAGCATGTTAAACTCTTTAACACTAAGTGAGAGGGATTACAACCTTTGTAGATCCGGTCCTTCACTTCTTAAGCTCCGTGTTGAAGTCCCTTCGCTGCGATCATCGTGTCCCGGACTCTCGAGAGGCTCCACGAAGAGAAAGATGCAGTCTTGCTTCCGATCTTCGATAACAAAGATGATCTACCTTGAAGTTTCATTAACACAAGCTAACACTCACTAAATGAAGTGAACACCCTCATCTAAAGGGCAAGGATAGATGAGGATGATGAAGTAGGATTTTTGCTCTCATTTGTTTTCATATTCTCACTCACTTTCATCACTTAGCAAAAAGCTAGAAAGCTTTTTCAAAGAAGGAACTCAAGGAAGAAGATGATAGAATATCCTTTTGTGATGAAAAATGAAAAGATTAATATGATGAATAATGCAACCATGGTCAACTAGACCCATGTAGAGAATTAACTAGGGTTACGGTTTTGGTTTGGGTTAAAGCATGAGTCATAACAAAATATCTTTCACAAAACAAAACTAAACCTTCTAGAATCATCTAGAAAGCATTAACCCAAATCAAACCCTAATCTTGTTTAATCTCTACTAAACATGTTGCATTAGTTATCATATCATGTTACAATATATATATCACATATATAATATTTATTGTAACCAAATAAAATAATACAATTAATATATATCGCATATATATCAATGTATTACCCGAGTGAGAAAAAGAATCTTTTAGTGAGCTAATATTAGTTAATGTAATTCAATATATCATATATATTATTATACATTAAATTATCGAATCAACACTTGATCCGACAATCCGGCTATATCGCATATAACCGACTAATACGATGACCCGGCTATATCACATATACCCGGCCGATATCTCATATCGCGAGAATCCAATACGGTATCACATATCGCATTATCCTCGGTCCCGCACATATCACATATGTGCTCCTACTCCGTTTTGCCTGAGTCAAGAAACCTCTGTGTAGGACTCTAAAGAATCGTCAATACGCCGACAGTAGGTGATGATGATATCAAATACTCACAAGCTGCAAGCGGTCAGCTAAACGTAACAGCCACCCAGGTATTGAGCGCTCAGAAGATCAACAAGCAAGCATGTATATTCTCCTGTGAATCCAATCAGTAACACTCCCTTACAGTCCGGTCTCGTCGTCTAATATGTCGCATATCTCGTCTAGGGGTGGTCAACGTCAGACCCCAGTAGCTCGATAAGTCGTGTCGATATGAGGTCTATAACAGTTCGAGAAACTACTGATAACACTTACCAGTAGATCTCAGCAACGCTGGCCAGGGATTTCCAGTTATAGCCAATTGAACACAGCACAACATCAACTCCCTATACCGGGAGAGACGAATCCCCTCCTATCGCTCATTGCCTCCATGTGATTCGGGACTGTACCCAAAAGCCACCTTTTTGCACGCCCTCTTGGACGTGGTATGATGGAAATCAAAGCACAGTGGGAATCACACAAGACTCTATGATGATCTCGGGTCAACAGACTACTCTGTACCAGTGTCACCGGAGAACTGCCATCTGACAAGAGATATAATACCATCTGGGAGTTCTCGACGAGTCCGTCCAGTGTACCCAGTCTCTACTGAGCACCCGTACACCATCCTTGATGTCAAACACCGATGGATATGGGATCATCCATTGCCCATCATATGGGTCAAGATGCGTATACGCTAGTCTACTCTGGTGTATCGATGCCCTGTCTCGATACACCCTCGACTAGGAACAGTTATAGGATGTACCCGTCGACTACCGTGGCCCCACTAGTATGATCTCATCATAGTCCCAGTAGTCGAGTACATATCCTAAGGGCTTTATCAACATGTAACATAGAGACAATCAAAGTATATGTTAAGATAAAGTACAACTAGATAGCGTACTATCATGTCGAGCAAGAAAGTCCTCCCTATATATGTCCAAGCATCCATTACAATATACATTATATGTACAGTAATGGCCTTTAGGGCATACATATAATTAACATACCAGGATTCCCGTGCCGCCCAAACGAAGAAAGTGAATGATGATGCATCTTCTTCGGGTGTGTTCATTACAGAGAACTGTTTCTCAGTATCCTTTACGTCCTGGGTATGAGATACCGGAACAGGATCCTACATATGTAATCTGTTACATGGGCTATAGATAGGTAGAGAACTGAGAATGGGTGATAAGTTTCAAGAGTTGGAAATGGTGCAAGTGTTGCAGCCAAGTTTGTTGGCAGTTATCACCCTGTATTACTAAATACATTGATTTTGAACGAATGTTATTAGATACCGAATCTAATATACAACATCATATCAGTCTCTTTATTTAGTAAAGAAGGATATAATTTTGTATTGTTGGATAATGTTTTGAAAATTTCCTATATCAAGAGTTGATCGGTTCAGGCACGTTATCTAAAAGCATATACGTTCTAAATCAAACCACAATTCTTAACGTACAGAACACACACACAAGAGGAAGAGTTCAGAAATGAATGAATCCTTCTTGAGGCATTATAGACTAGGTCATATTAATGCGACCCGACTAACTAAGTTACATTTAGATGCATATTTAAATCTGTTGAAATTTACATGTTGTGAAACTTGCCAGTCATGTCACAAAGATAAGATGACCATAGCTCCGTTGGAAACAGAGAATGAGTCAGTGAACTCTTGGGATTGATACATGATAATGTATGTAGGTCCTCTGTCTATAAATGCCAGGACCGGTTCTTTGTACTTCATTACATTCACTGATGATCTCTCAAGATTCGGGCATATGTTCCTTTTGAAACACAAGTCTGAACCTTTTGAGATATTCAAAGAATATAAGTTAGAAGTATAGGACCAAAACGGGTATAAGTATTATGTCCTTTGATGTGATCAAGGAGGAGAATACTTAAACACGGAATTCCTAGACAATTCTAAAGGAGAATGAGATTCTCTCTCAGCATTACTCCTCCGTATACACCACAGCATGTCGGTAAATCGGGGTGGAGCAATCGCACCCTATGTGATATGGTGTGCTCTATGATGAGTACTACTGAGTTTCCTATTTCCTTTTGGGGGTTATGCACTTGAGAAGCTGCATACCTATTGAATAGGGTTCCAACCAAATCAGGTGCCTACTACTCCATATGCGATATGGTATGGGAAGAGCCCATCTCTTAAGGATGTTAAGATTTGGGGTTGTCCGGCCTATGTCTAAAAGCAAAATCCGGACAAGCTCGAGGCAAGGTAAATTCTGTGGAAGTTTGTTGGATATCCCAAGCATTCACAAGGGAATATCTTCTACCACACTGAGGAGCAAAATGTGTTTTGTTTCTCAGCATGCCACCTTTTGGAAAGGGAATTTCTTGTGAAGAAATTAGTGGTCATGAGGTAGAACTGGAAGGAGTTCCAGCTATACAAACTGCAGCTGATGAGTTGGTAGAACCAAAGGATTCAATAGTTCCAAACGAACCTCATCCTCTCCGCCGATCTGGTAGGGTTCCTCACCCACTTGAGAGATACTTCGGTTTTCTTTATGACAGTGGGAGCGAGGATTGCATCATGAGATGATTACCCAACTAGTTTCGAGCAGGCCATCAGGAGTGGGGACTCTGTGAGAATGGCTGGATGCTTAGCGATCTGAGATGGAATCCATATACACCAACAAAGTATGGACTTTGGTTGCTTTATCTAAAGGGTTAAATCCCCATCAGGCGCAAGTATATCTTGAGAAGATTACTTGGTGTACATGGAAAAGTTGAGACTTTCAAAGCTAAGACTAGTTGTAAAAGGTTCTCGTCATCGACCAGTTTTGGATAATGATGAAACCTTTTCTAGTGGTTATGCTTAAGTCCATCCGGATCCTACTTGCCAATGCTACATACCATGACTACGATATCTGGCAGTTGAGTGTCATGACTACTTTTCTAAATAGTGATTTAAAAGAGAACGTCTATAAGTACACAGCCAGAGGGCTTCGTAGACAGTGGGAGCAGCGGAAACGTGTGCAAGTTGCTTTATAAGTTAAAGCAGGCATCAAGGAGTTGGAACATCTGTTTTTATGTGGTAGTCAAAGTGTTTAACTTCATTAAAATAGTAGATGAACCTTGTATATACAAAAAGGTAGTAAGGAGTATGGTGGTGATCCTCGTATTGTACGTGGATGACATACTCTTGATAGGGAAGGAGTTTCCTATGCTACGCTCGGTTAATCTCTTCTTATCACGAGGATTCTCCATATAGGATTAAGGTGATACCTTCTATATCCTGGGTTTTGGATCTATGAGATAGATCTAAATGGATGTTAGGATTCTCACTAAGTGTAGTGAGATAGTATCAATCGATCCTGGGGAGAATCACTGGATAGCTTCCAGGGTGGTAAGGACGACTGAATGTCAGTCACAGGCATTGTCTTTACCCTCAGTGGAGGGACGGTATGTTGGAAGAGTTCCAAGCTAAATACCGTGACAAACTAGACGATAAAGGCTGGATACATTTCTACCAAGGATACTACCAAAGAGGTAGTCTGGATGTACACTAGTTCATGAGATGAACTTTGTTCCTACCATTGTGTGACAATGGAGTTGTGGCATAGGGCTAGGAACCCCCGTCCCATCAGAGATCCAGACATATTCTTAGGCAGTATCACCTGATTATGGAGATGGATGATCTCCAGGGAGATCGAGGATAGGAGAGTAGACATAGAGGACAACAACGCGGATCCACTCACAAAGGCCTATTCCCAGGAGAGACTTTTATGGGATAGTTGAGTATGAGATACTTCAATCACTGCTAATTGTTGGGTATGTGAAACTATAACAGATGACCCTAGTGCAAGTGGGAGATTGTTAGTTATATGTATGCCCTAGAAGCCATTACTATACATACGCTGTATATTGTAGTGGATGCTTGGACATATATAGGGAGGACTTTCTTGCTCGACATGATAGTATGCTATCTGGTTGCTCTTTATCTTAACATGTACTCTGATTGTCTCTATGTTACATGTTGATAAAGCCCTTAGGATGAGTACTTGACTACCAGGACTATGATGTAGATCATACTAGTGGGGAAAGTGTAGTCGCTAAGTACATCCTTCAAATGTTCCTAGTCGTAGGTGTATCGAGACAGGGCATCGATATGCCAAAGTAGATGACACGATCCGAAAGTATGGAACATGACCGGCACTTAAACTACGAACGTCTCGAGGCATACGTAATCTAAGTAGACCGAAAACCCAGAAATCCAAACCAAGAAAAGTAGTAGAGTGCAGGAAAAACCAACTTAAAGCAAGTAGTTTCAATAGCATAAGCCGAATTATGCGGTTTTTAAAAACATCAAAAATTTACTGAAAATTTCGGCAGAGTCTCCTTTGTAAATACTGGCCCCCAAACGGGATACAACATGAATAGTATACGAAATCAAGAAAAAGGCATCCCCAAGCGGGAGCTAGCTCTTCGTCAATTGACGGTCACAACCACACAAGCAATATAATATACAACGCCAACGGCGAGGATCAAAACTCAAAAGGAAACTCAAAACCACCAGAAATGTAACGAGCGACTCTAAGGTCGAAAGAATAAACAATACTGGTCTCTATCTCAATAAATACATGTTTGGTTGATGGAATTTACTAGATACAACTGAATAATATTATACAAGGTAATATGATGGGTACGATACAAGAAAAACCCACCTACTAGCAAGTCACCCGAATGAAACTGAGCCCGCAAAGCCGTAATAAAACCTGTACGGCAAAACCTGCAAGAAACTGGGGCACAACGGGGGTGAGTTGCCAACTCGTGAATAGAAGAACATCTACGCACAGAAATCGCATAAATAACGCAATCCTAGGTCAATGATCATAATATATCCTCAAATATATGTATAACAGGCAGCCTATGACAGTGTCTAGGGTAATATCTAACCCGAGTGTAATCACATGTGCCCGTGTCAGTGCCTCAGGTAGCAATATATCATATGAGTGAGGTATGAATGCATGAAAACAGCATACATGTAAATGAAGAAACTGTTTTCATAAATTAGTGAGATTTCCTTTGTATTTTTTTCAAATGAGGTATCATAACTGAAATCAGCACCAACGGTGTCTAGCATCGACACAAAACATAAATCTCAATGTCTCAAAATCTCAATATCTAAATCACAATATCTAGGGCGCCGCCAGTCCAGACCGGCCCCTACCATCCATCTCAAGACCACGACGGTATCCTCCGGATATCCGACGCGTCGGGTAATATCACCGGTAGGTAGTCTCCCCCTGCCAGGCTCATCGTCATCACCACGAGCTTCTTGCCCCGGGGTACCTTACCGGGTCCACCATGTACCCGAAACGGTTCCTCCACTCCTCGAACTCGGGTCTCACATGTCGCTCTCAGCACCGAGAAAACACATGGTGGACGCACTGAAATATCATATCCAGGGTAACCGGGTTTTTAAAACAATTACATATTCTCTTTTGAAATCTCCACGGTTCCCAAATCCAGAAATATCAAGGAAATCCGAGTCCAAAACCTCAATAGCACATAAACTAGTGAATAAAGGCATGAGAATCCATGCGTGCGGTATAACAATGAATAACAATATGCATGAAGTAGCAAGTAATAACTGAAATGTCTAATATGGCATATAAGGAAAGTACACTAATATCATGTCAAAACTACTAGCTAACAAGCTAAGTCAAGCAAATATATTCTCTAAAGTGTACGTGACATGGCAATTACCGATGAAGATGTGTGTGAGCCGGCAAGTAGGTGTACGTGGTACATACGCATCATCGGTAATGGTGCTGGTGTCCTAACAGCATGATATCAATAATGGAATATGCAGCACAATAAGTATGCGAGGCAGAGCGAACAGCAATAATGTGCGGGAGCTGAATACTAGACACAACGATAACTAATCTGCAATAATCTAATATAAGTCCTACAAATGGTGCCTTTTGAAATAACACGAATCATGGGGTTTTGAAAATAGGGGCTACGGTGTTTTTATGAAAAGATACGTCGTTTTTGAAAGATCCGTAGATTGCCTTGAGCTGTCTTTAAAAATGCCCACGATTCGTTAGTTTTTGAAATAGGTAAGAAGTCTAATCTAATCTAACAACTACACTAAACTATACGGCTGAACTAACAAGCTGAACTACAGGTAAGGAAACCGCCTATCATCTGAGTCGATACATATACATACCTGTATATGTATAGTCGGTGATCCCGCCTCAATAATATCATATCCGATACCATATCTATAATCAGGCATCCCAAGTCAAGAGTGCGGATCAATCATCAATATAGCTCGTACGTAAATCCGTCGTACGGCATCCCAATCTGGGTACGGGTCAATATCACATTCATCATACTATTCACCTGGTATCCTCTTTATCAAATATCATGATCGGGGTACTGATCTATGTCTAGTACCATACTGATACCGCCTACGTGTGCATGGACATGTGTGAAACACTACGTCAAGGACCCGCTACAACGTCATGTCGTATCTAAGATACGAACCCTGCTATATTACCGATCTCACGGCCTCAAATCAAATCTCATCGACTCAGCTCAATCCCAAGTATCATCCTCAATCCGTATGTGAACACATAGTCCCATACCCATGTGAACACATAACTATAAAGAATCCCATGAGCACATATCAATAGGAATGTATGCAAATATGTATGTGTGTATGTGTAGTGCAACACTACCCTAGGGTTCGCAACACTAAAAATAGTCCAACACACCAATATCCATCCTAAGCATCGTTATTAATCCTAAATAACATATAATAAATGTTGGTGTGTATACGCATCCGTATACACCACCACGGACTGCGGGGGTGCTATACGCCATCCACCCGACTTCTCCCCGTAGATATAAATCTACTCACCTGGTCCTCGCTAGCCGGTGCCGACGTCGCCACGCGCTTGCTTGTCGTCTCGAAGTCTACATGGGGGTACCTACATATCATAATGCACCATATCTCATTAAAATCCGACTCATGATCAAAACGACGCACGAATCCCACATAGGTCAAAACCTATGGTTGCTTTCACAAATCAACCCAAAAACCCTCGACGTCGGCGTACAAACGCCAAACCATCGAGAAAAACCCAAATACACTCATTTGCACATTCACGAACACTAATTTTAATATAAACTAGGTTGAAACTCACAAAAACGCCAATTTCACTCAAAAAGTCATTTTTCCGAAAATCTAGCGAGCACAATTCGCCGTTTTTGTACAAAACATGTTGTTTAAATGAATGTAGAGGCCAATAAATTTATTAAATATCTTAAATAAGTTATAGAAACAATTTCCGGAATTTAATCTCATTAAATTCCAAAAACCCTAATATTCTAGTTTACAAAATACCCTTTTTAACAATTTCAAAGCAAAAAAATACACAAACTACAATTTATGTTGGATTTCCATGAACAAAAAGCATTAAACCACTCAATATAATCTTTATAATGACATGAAACCTAAATTTGAATTTTATCTCATAAGAATATAATTATTTAAAAAACCTAGTTTACCAATTATATAATTATCACTTTTAAATTAACAAATATGCAAACTAGCAACTTAAATTGGATTTAACATAACATTAATATGTCAATTATATCACATAAACTAAATCTCACAACACAAAATACCAATTTAAAATCAAACCCCTCTCTTGAATTTTAAATCATGCACCTAAAACTAATTAAAAACCTAATTAAACAATTAATTAAGCTAACCTAAGCAATTAACAACACATTAAGCAAAAAGGTTAGAATTTATACCCAAATAATTTGAAGAACCCACAAGCATACTTAGCCTCCCAAATCGAAATCTAAATCCCTAGATCCATGCTATGGTAGCCAAGGGAAAATGGGTAGGAGGTGGATTTTGATTTGGATTTTTGCTTGATTTTTTTTGGATTTTTCAAGCATTTTTGAAGAACTTTTTTAAAAAGAAGGAGATGAAGAATGAAGGGCTGTTGGGGTTCAGATTTTGGCCAGAAAATGAGTGGGGGAGGAAAGAGAGGGAGGTGGAGAAAAATGGGGAGAAAGTCAAAGTCAATTCAAGGTCAAAAGTCTAACTAATTTATCCATTTTCTTTTCTTTTCTTTCATTTCTTTTCCTTTGAAATTCAAGTGGGGAAAAAATGGGGGCTGCTGAATTTAGCTAAGGGGAGAAGTAAGTGGGGGTGTGTGGGTGTGGGCACGGGTGTGGGGTGATGAAAAATGATAAATACAATACCCCAAACATCCATTTACGCTAAAAAAAAGCCTTTTTTCTTCAATAATTTCTAAACCGTTTTGGCAAATGATTTCATTCCAAAAACCACATGATAAATTTTTATTTAAAGTTTTATGATGCATAAAATTTGTTTCAACTCATTCCAATTTGTAATTTTCCCTAATTAAATGTATTAGTGACGGCTTAAAATAATAATAAAATAATATTTTTTTCAGAAAATTTGAAATTTCACCAGCGGCTCAATAAACACCAAATAATAGCAATTACATAGCTAGAATATGTATATTTAATTTTTATAATAAGATATTTGTATTTTGACTTTTTACAGAAAACCCCTTTATTTTACCGATTTTTCGAAATTTCACCGAAACGATTTTCAAAACGCTACAATCTTCCCCCCTTAAAGAAATTCGGTCCCCGAATTTAAATTCAAACTTCCCCAAATACTAAAACATCTAAGAAAAACATCAAGTCGTCGGGGCTCCAAAACTGTAAATACATAAAACAAATCGTAGCGCAGTGCATGCGCTTGAAAAAAAATGAGTATATAACTCAAATCAATACTCCGTCAAGCATCCCGCAATCATCGGAGTCATGGAGAAGACATCAATGCCAAATCCAAATCAAACCAATATGATATAACTCGAAACTATACATGTAAACATCGAATCTATATCTGTAAGTATCTGAAGGAAATGCATGCCAAATCTCTTAAGTCGCTGTGCAACGCGTATAACACTGCACAGTGGCGGACGTCTATCATAAGAAAATAGCTATATACATATATACCTTTGTTTGAAATGTACGTTCCGCCGTTTTGGAAACAATTTAGAAGGGTCTCCTTGTTTTAAACATTTCGTGTCATATCAGACACGTAGGTAAATACTGAGGCTATAGCTCGCTTTTTGGAAATCCCTTCAATAACTATCAATGCATGCAAAATATATTCAGGTACTGTCCTCTGACAAGTCCTGCTCAGTACCAAAACATATAGCAATATCATAAAAACGTACTGCTCTATAAGAAATCAATCCCAAAATATGCACATGAATACTACGTGCGTCTGGTGCGTACGGAAATCAAAATCCATGAATGTGCCATACATGCGCACAGAAACAATATCTAAGTGCATCGGGTGTGCACGAAACATCTGTCGTAGGCAACATGTGTGCCTGACAGCAAAATCAAGTGCATCTGACATGCACGAAAAAAATCTCGATTTAGTGCCTCGGGTGTGCACCAAAATCACCCTTCAAAACATGCGCCCAACATGCGTGAAAATCCAAATCAGGTGCATCCATCGTGCACGAAATCATGAAATCCAATATCAAGCGCCGAACGTGCGCAAAATCAATCAGGTGCACAAGGTGCACAAAACAAATATCGAGTATCACAATCGAAATCGAAGTCCAGTGCATCTAAGTACACAAAAGGCGTATCACTGCACTGCAAGCATATATAAACTATGCCGAGTGTAGGAACGAAATCGTGTGCATGCATACGCACAAAACCAACTCAACTGTTTAAAACCGTAAAATCACAAACATGTGAAACTAAAGCAAGAAAACGATATCAAGTGCAACTCTGTGCAAAGATCGTAAATCCTCAATCATCAAAATCAAATCATACGAATAAATCACCCAAAACATCGTAATCAATAATGGCGGAATAGTACTGCTCAAGCGCATCCTTTAAGAATCTCGACCAACTGTCACGGTCACTAGTGGGACGTCTCGTCGATGATCATGAACTCTGTCCTGCTGGTGTGCGTAACCATGACCACTCCTGGGTCAAGGTCTTCACTGTGAATTACCAATCTCTCGGTCCATCGGCTCATCGGCCCTGTCAGGTGTGCTAACGGGGATGATCCAGTTCTTGCACATCTCTTGTCATCTCCCGGTCAATCATCACGACCACTCATAAGACAGCATATCACTGGCGTCGGCCTCTGGCTCTCTGAATGTACATGACACATCTGATCCTGGGTGCAAGTATCATTGCAGCAGTGTCCTGGAAGGAATCCTGCTTACGGTCTACTCCATGCCTCGTCTCTGCCAACTGTCCGGAAGTCATCGTCCTTTCCTATATCTGCATCTTGCTCTGGAACGGCTGCATACCCATCGCGACTCCTTCTGGAAGGTAAGTCCAAGTACCATGCCTCGGCATGCGCATCGCATCTCTGATGTCGGCAGAGTGGAACGTCATCTCATCTAGATCTGGTGCGAACCTTTTACTCCACTTTTCTCTAATGTCGACCGCTTCGGACTCATCTCGTCGTGGCTGCATGGACTGAGCTCCAACGGCTATCCTCGTATCTGGAGTCTTCCAAGAATGCATCTCACCACCTAGCATCCGAATTAAGTCGAACCATTCGATCGATTCGTCAAAACCTCATAATCCCCCAAGAGCTCAACATCTTGGTACAGTTTAATAGTATCGAATACATACCACAGCATCGGTGGTCCAGCCGTAGAAGGGCAAACCCAAGCCTCACTAATGGCGCCGTAGAACTGCCGCAAACCCGAAGGTTCAAAGGCTTTCACACGGTCATTAAGTCGAGTTAGGGTTTCATTCTTCTAGAGGGACCATAGAATTGCCTGCATGTCTTTCCGACTACTTTAAACTTGGAATAATAGGTTTCCGACATTCGATCGTCTCTGTTGACCCTCACGTCTCTGCGTGAAGTCGTTTCTAGCTGGAATCAATCTATCTGATGACCTCTCATCGGGTAGGCGAACGAACCACATGTCCTAGTCATTCATTCTCGGGTGACTAGCGACCTTCTATCATTTCTTAGTACAATCTGTACTGTAATAGCTCCAATATATGGGGCGATATCTCGTCGCTCGCAGCAACAACTGGCTCACTCGTCTGCATGCTGAACGGTGCCTCAATCATCATGAGTAAGCAACACACCAACGGTCATCAAAATCTGGCTGGCCTCTATCATTGGCTCAATCCTCTAGTGTCGATCAGCACCTCCGAGTAACCTCATAAAGGCGATCCGCCAATCGCTCGTGGCGCGGAAACACAGTAAAAAGACACATCTCTGCAATCGTGTGTCGCCGGAATTTCGCCCTGGTCAGTCCTCGTTCGTGACGAGCTTGTGCTGACCGCAACTCTAGCCGTAGCTCTCCCTGCCCGTAACCGTAGCAGCAAAACCAAACTGGTACCGATGAGGCTAGATCAGGAAGGAATATAATACTGAACAAGGAAATGTACATCCTAAGGCTTCATAAGTGGAGTAGCGTATCGTAAATATGCCGCGGAACATACCAACGGTACGTCATTCTACTTTAGTCACCTATTCCATCAACCAAGGGTCATCCTACGCTCCGAAGGTAAAACCTAACGCTCTGATACCAACTTTGTCACGATCCGAAAGTATGGAACATGACCGGCACTTAAACTACGAACGTCTCGAGGCATACGTAATCTAAGTAAACCGAAAACCCAGAAATCCAAACCAAGAAAAGTAGTAGAGTGCAGGAAAAACCAACTTAAAGCAAGTAGTTTCAATAGCATAAGCCGAATTATGCGGTTTTTAAAAACATCAAAAATTTACTGAAAATTTCGGCAGAGTCTCCTTTGTAAATACTGGCCCCCAAACGGGATACAACATGAATAGTATACGAAATCAAGAAAAAGGCATCCCCAAGCGGGAGCTAGCTCTTCGTCAATTGACGGTCACAACCACACAAGCAATATAATATACAACGCCAACGGCGAGGATCAAAACTCAAAAGGAAACTCAAAACCACCGGAAATGTAACGAGCGACTCTAAGGTCGAAAGAATAAACAATACTGGTCTCTATCTCAATAAATACATGTTTGGTTGATGGAATTTACTAGATACAACTGAATAATATTATACAAGGTAATATGATGGGTACGATACAAGAAAAACCCACCTACTGGTAAGTCACCCGAATGAAACTGAGCCCGCAAAGCCGTAATGAAACCTGTACGGCAAAACCTGCAAGAAACTGGGGCACAACGGGGGTGAGTTGCCAACTCGTGAATAGAAGAACATCTACGCACAAAAATCGCATAAATAACGCAATCCTAGGTCAATGATCATAATATATCCTCAAATATATGTATAACAGGCAGCTTATGACAATGTCTAGGGTAATATCTAACCCGAGTGTAATCACATGTGCCCGTGTCAGTGCCTCAGGTAGCAATATATCATATGAGTGAGGTATGAATGCATGAAAACAGCATACATGTAAATGAAGAAACTGTTTTCATAAATTAGTGAGATTTCCTTTGTATTTTTTTCAAATGAGGTATCATAACTGAAATCAGCACCAACGGTGTCTAGCATCGACACAAAACATAAATCTCAATGTCTCAAAATCTCAATATCTAAATCACAATATCTAGGGCGCCGCCAGTCCAGACCGGCCCCTACCATCCATCTCAAGACCACGACGGTATCCTCCGGATATCCGACGCGTCGGGTAATATCACCGGTAGGTAGTCTCCCCCTGCCAGGCTCATCGTCATCACCACGAGCTTCTTGCCCCGGGGTACCTTACCGGGTCCACCATGTACCCGAAACGGTTCCTCCACTCCTCGAACTCGGGTCTCACATGTCGCTCTCAGCACCGAGAAAACACATGGTGGACGCACTGAAATATCATATCCAGGGTAACCGGGTTTTAAAAACAATTACATATTCTCTTTTGAAATCTCCACGGTTCCCAAATCCAGAAATATCAAGGAAATCCGAGTCCAAAACCTCAATAGCATATAAACTAGTGAATAAAGGCATGAGAATCCATGCGTGCGGTATAACAATGAATAACAATATGCATGAAGTAGCAAGTAATAACTGAAATGTCTAATATGGCATATAAGGAAAGTACACTAATATCATGTCAAAACTACTAGCTAACAAGCTAAGTCAAGCAAATATATTCTCTAAAGTGTACGTGACATGGCAATTACCGATGAAGATGTGTGTGAGCCGGCAAGTAGGTGTACGTGGTACATACGCATCATCGGTAATGGTGCTGGTGTCCTAACAGCATGATATCAATAATGGAATATGCAGCACAATAAGTATGCGAGGCAGAGCGAACAGCAATAATGTGCGGGAGCTGAATACTAGACACAACGATAACTAATCTGCAATAATCTAATATAAGTCCTACAAATGGTGCCTTTTGAAATAACACGAATCATGGGGTTTTGAAAATAGGGGCTACGGTGTTTTTATGAAAAGATACGTCGTTTTTGAAAGATCCGTAGATTGCCTTGAGCTGTCTTTAAAAATGCCCACGATTCGTTAGTTTTTGAAATAGGTAAGAAGTCTAATCTAATCTAATAACTACACTAAACTATACGGCTGAACTAACAAGCTGAACTACAGGTAAGGAAACCGCCTATCATCTGAGTCGATACATATACATACCTGTATATGTATAGTCGGTGATCCCGCCTCAATAATATCATATCCGATACCATATCTATAATCAGGCATCCCAAGTCAAGAGTGCGGATCAATCATCAATATAGCTCGTACGTAAATCCGTCGTACGGCATCCCAATCTGGGTACGGGTCAATATCACATTCATCATACTATTCACCTGGTATCCTCTTTATCAAATATCATGATCGGGGTACTGATCTATGTCTAGTACCATACTGATACCGCCTACGTGTGCATGGACATGTGTGAAACACTACGTCAAGGACCCGCTACAACGTCATGTCGTATCTAAGATACGAACCCTGCTATATTACCGATCTCACGGCCTCAAATCAAATCTCATCGACTCAGCTCAATCCCAAGTATCATCCTCAATCCGTATGTGAACACATAGTCCCATACCCATGTGAACACATAACTATAAAGGATCCCATGAGCACATATCAATAGGAATGTATGCAAATATGTATGTGTGTATGTGTAGTGCAACACTACCCTAGGGTTCGCAACACTAAAAATAGTCCAACACACCAATATCCATCCTAAGCATCGTTATTAATCCTAAATAATATATAATAAATGTTGGTGTGTATACGCATCCGTATACACCACCACGGACTGCGGGGGTGCTATACGCCATCCACCCGACTTCTCCCCGTAGATATAAATCTACTCACCTGGTCCTCGCTAGCCGGTGCCGACGTCGCCACGCGCTTGCTTGTCGTCTCGAAGTCTACATGGGGGTACCTACATATCATAATGCACCATATCTCATTAAAATCCGACTCATGATCAAAACGACGCACGAATCCCACATAGGTCAAAACCTATGGTTGCTTTCACAAATCAACCCAAAAACCCTCGACGTCGGCGTACAAACGCCAAACCATCGAGAAAAACCCAAATACACTCATTTGCACATTCACGAACACTAATTTTAATATAAACTAGGTTGAAACTCACAAAAACGCCAATTTCACTCAAAAAGTCATTTTTCCGAAAATCTAGCGAGCACAATTCGCCGTTTTTGTACAAAACATGTTGTTTAAATGAATGTAGAGGCCAATAAATTTATTAAATATCTTAAATAAGTCATAGAAACAATTTCCGGAATTTAATCTCATTAAATTCCAAAAACCCTAATATTCTAGTTTACAAAATACCCTTTTTAACAATTTCAAAGCAAAAAAATACACAAACTACAATTTATGTTGGATTTCCATGAACAAAAAGCATTAAACCACTCAATATAATCTTTATAATGACATGAAACCTAAATTTGAATTTTATCTCATAAGAATATAATTATTTAAAAAACCTAGTTTACCAATTATATAATTATCACTTTTAAATTAACAAATATGCAAACTAGCAACTTAAATTGGATTTAACATAACATTAATATGTCAATTATATCACATAAACTAAATCTCACAACACAAAATACCAATTTAAAATCAAACCCCTCTCTTGAATTTTAAATCATGCACCTAAAACTAATTAAAAACCTAATTAAACAATTAATTAAGCTAACCTAAGCAATTAACAACACATTAAGCAAAAAGGTTAGAATTTATACCCAAATAATTTGAAGAACCCACAAGCATACTTAGCCTCCCAAATCGAAATCTAAATCCCTAGATCCATGCTATGGTAGCCAAGGGAAAATGGGTAGGAGGTGGATTTTGATTTGGATTTTTGCTTGATTTTTTTTGGATTTTTCAAGCATTTTTGAAGAACTTTTTTAAAAAGAAGGAGATGAAGAATGAAGGGCTGTTGGGGTTCAGATTTTGGCCAGAAAATGAGTGGGGGAGGAAAGAGAGGGAGGTGGAGAAAAATGGGGAGAAAGTCAAAGTCAATTCAAGGTCAAAAGTCTAACTAATTTATCCATTTTCTTTTCTTTTCTTTCATTTCTTTTCCTTTGAAATTCAAGTGGGGAAAAAATGGGGGCTGCTGAATTTAGCTAAGGGGAGAAGTAAGTGGGGGTGTGTGGGTGTGGGCACGGGTGTGGGGTGATGAAAAATGATAAATACAATACCCCAAACATCCATTTACGCTAAAAAAAAGCCTTTTTTCTTCAATAATTTCTAAACCGTTTTGGCAAATGATTTCATTCCAAAAACCACATGATAAATTTTTATTTAAAGTTTTATGATGCATAAAATTTGTTTCAACTCATTCCAATTTGTAATTTTTCCTAATTAAATGTATTAGTGACGGCTTAAAATAATAATAAAATAATATTTTTTTCAGAAAATTTGAAATTTCACCAGCGGCTCAATAAACACCAAATAATAGCAATTACATAGCTAGAATATGTATATTTAATTTTTATAATAAGATATTTGTATTTTGACTTTTTACAGAAAACCCCTTTATTTTACCGATTTTTCGAAATTTCACCGAAACGATTTTCAAAACGCTACAGTAGACTAGCGTATAGCTTCTCAACCCATGTAGATGGGCGATGGATGATTCCATATCCATTGGTGTTTGACATCAGAGATAGTATATTGGTGCTAGTGGAGACTGGGTACACTGAACGGACTCGTCGAGAACTCCCAGATGGTATTATACCTCACGTCAGATGGCAGTTCTCTGGTGACACTGGTACAGGTTAGTCTGTAGACCCGAGATCGTCATAGAGTCTTGTGTGATTCCCACTGTGCTTTGATTTCCACCTTACTATGTTGAAGAGAACGTGCAAAATGGCGGCTTTTGGGTACAGTCCCGAGTCACGTGGAGGCAATGAGCGATAGGAGGGGTTTCGTCTTTCCAGGTATAGGGAGTTGATGTTGCGCTGTGCTCGATTGGCTATAACAGGAAGTCCTTGGCCAAGGCTGCTTCAGAGATATACTGGTAAGTGTTATCAGTAGTTTCTCGACCCGTTATGAGCCTCATATCGACACGACTTATCGAGTTACTGGGGTCTGACGTTTACCACTCCTAGACAAGATATGCGACATATCTGACTAAGAGACTGTTCATATCATAATTTTGCATTATTATAATCCCCATTCTTTGTCATTTTACAAATAAACAGGTGCTTTTGACCCATGTCTGCTACATAGTTGTAGGTTCTCAGAACAAAAACAGTGAAAAAGACAAAAGACGATACAAAAGTGAGACTACGACCAACAAATTGAAGAATCTTGATCAAGCCTACAGTTGGAGAATAAACGAAGATCAGTTCACAAAGTACAAAGGCAGCGCAAGGTTCAAGACTTCGACATGAAGCGAACGGTAAAAGTCCACTACATTACTCACTGTAGAGATCTGGAAGAGAACTAGAAGACATTCTGAAGAACCAACTAAGGAAAACAGAAGAGAAAGTCAAACAAAAGAAATACTGTGAAATTCAGCCCAAGACCACACTATATGGCCGCGGAACCGTGGCCAAATAGGGCCTATGGCCGCGGTTCCGCGGCCGTGTTGAACCCGTGTCGGTGCAGAAATTTTATGACGGCTGGCGGCGCGTTGACTAGTCTTCCTAGGGGTATATTTGTAAAAGCAGATGTGTGTCGATTGTAACCCTAGGGTTTCTATGCTCTATAAATATAAGCCCTAAAACTTGTTTTAGGTTATGCCTCTTTTCATTGAATAGAATTCAGAATTCCTATAATGTTTTGAGAGCTTCAATTTTGTAAGTAGTTTCTTTTATTTGCCCTAGTGTTAATTTTTATTTCTTCCCTAGTTTAAATTTATTCTCTGCCCTAGTTTAATGTAGATTAGAACTTTTTATTAATCTGCAGTAGTTAGATAATTAATCTCTTAAATCGAAAACTCAAATAAAAATCATGTTTTTTTATCGATCCCTTAATGAGCGAGTAGTTCCTCGCTTGTTAGGGTTAGGAATAGGGAAGATTTGAGAGATGCAAATCTCTCACCCCTTTCTTGCCCATCACATATTAATTATTAGGACTCCATGCATACATACACATACCGCTCCATACGGCACCCTACCCACGTGGTAACGGTGATACCGTAGTATAAAAGACCGGATGTGCATGTTTTCCATGGAGGTTAGGGTAAGGATTAAGAAAGGACGGACAAGGACCTAGAGGAAGAAACGTCGTTTCTTCCCGATCGTCCTAATCCCCTTTATTAATAATAACCATAACACCTAAAGAGATCTAATTTAGGGCATTGAAAGCGGTGGGGAATCTTAATTTTCCAAACTTAACCTAAACCTAACCCTAGCAAGATTTCTAATCCTAGTCTAAGTCAACTTAGTTTTTAGAGATAAATATCCCACATCATTTGGAATTAACTCGTTAGAACAATTAGGAAATACACAACATCCCTGTGGACCGACCCGTATTCACCGGCTAGCTACCAAGCGACGCCGTTCTTGATTGCGGTAAAATTATTTTTGATCACAAAATCTTTGAAAAATCAAATGGCGCCGTTGCCAGGGATGGCATAGTATTTTCTTTTTACAATTTCGGGTTAATATAAATCATAAAACTCATAAGAAACTGAAAAATTAAAAAATATAAAAATTTATCATCTTTTTATTGTTTGAAGGGTTTTTCGTGTGAATTTTGCAGGATCGACGAACGAGTTCGGATCTGGAAAAATCCAGAGAGCAAAACAGAAAACTGAAGATCTGAACAACAGAGGATTACAACAACAGAGGAGAAGAAGAAATCTGGAGATCTGAACCGCACATCTTACCGCGTTTCCGCCGCCGCAACTGCCTTTCTGCCGTGCTTCCGCGGTTGGTTGGTGACGTCAGCACGTGGGATCCTTTCTGTAAGTTTTCTCTCTCCCTTTCTGCAACCCCAATATCTCCTCTGTAAAATTTGCCTGCAGGATTCTTTGCGCTAAAAATCTCTCCCCCTTTCAATAATTGATCTTGTGCAGGATTCTTTGCGCCGCGCTAAAAAAAAATTGTTTGCAAGTGATTGTTTACTGCTTTGCATATTTAATCTGACTTTAAGGGGGCTTGAGACCAATCCAGATTGGGTAGGGATTTCATCACCCTTCTCAGGACCCCAGAATTCACATAAGGCATATTGCATTGACCATCATTTAATTAAAAAAGATTAGACTCAGCCCTAAGGACTTCGCGCTCAATAGGACAGAGGAATAGTTGTAGGCATCGACCGTTGATCCTAACCTGACTTTGTGGTGTCTAGGCAAGTGTGTCTAAGTCAAGTGGTTACTTAATTAGGCCCACTACTTACGTAGTGGAGAACCTCCCACTTACCTGGCACTTACCTGGCCACAATTGACGGTGAAGAGGCGGTTTGAGGTCCTACTTCTTGCCCTTTGGAACAGTTAGGAGCTGTCTAGCTGACCTAGGTAACCCTAGATCTAGGCCTGATTGTGCATTTGTGGTTGATTGAACGTGTGTTTAAGCCTTTTATCGAAAATCTTTTTTTTGCAAAAAGCACCACATAAAAAATACACAAAAAAAGGAAATTTTTTTTTACAAAAACTTGCAACTTGTCGCTAAGAAATCCATGCACCCCACTTACACCCACTTTCTTCTCATTAACGTTTTCTTACCCCCACATTCTGTTTTTCACTTTTTGACTACACTACCTCTTTAGTGTATGTCCGGTTGGACTAGGGACACTAGTGCCCGATTAGTTCGTGTCTCGTTGGTACCGACCGATGAAGCTTTCGACTCCGAAGTCGAAATTCCTTCCACTTCCTTACCTTCACCTTCACATTCTTCCTCCGAAGGGATGTCGGGATATAATCCTAACAACACCTTACCCACGGGACTGATTCCACCTCCGTTAGGTGTGAATAATCCGCAACACCCGCCTGTTGAAGCGCCCCAACGAATCGCGCTCCAGGATCTTTTCTACCCGATCCGCACCGCCTTACCCACTTGTCTTTCACTCCCACCGGCAAATGGGGACAACTTTGAGATCAAACCCCACTTCATCAACATGTTGCCAAAATTTCACGGACTGAAATCCGAAGATGCCTATATCTTTATAAACAAATTCCAAAACGTTTGCGCAATGATGAAAACAACCCAATTATCAGGTGATGCTATAAGGCTAAGGGTCATTCCTTTCACCTTATGTGACTTAGCCGAGAAATGGTTATACAGCACAACATCACATTCAATTAAGAATTGAGAAGAGTTTGTTAAAGTTTTTCTTAAAAAGTTTTATCCACATCACAAGACCGCGAGAATTCGAAATGAGATTATACAATTTTCCCAGCTTCCTTCCGAACCATTTTGGAAGTGTTTTGAAAGATTCAAAGACCTACTTGTTCAATGCCCTCACCATGGGATCGAAAATTGGCAACTTTGCCAAACTTTATACGAGGGATTGAACCCAGCAACGAAGCAGTTGCTAGAAATCATTTGTCAAGGTCACTTTCTAACCAAATCCAGTGAGGAAGCGTGGCAGTTTCTTGACGATCTTGCTGAACAAACACTTCAGCGGGAAAGCACCAAGACCACATCATCTTCTGTTGGTCAGTCTAGGGCAGGCATACATCAATTAGATATGTTGATAGCAATGAAGGCTGAAATGGCCGCACTTACGAAAAAGCTGGAAGCCATTGAGATCAAAATCTCATTGCCTTCTCATGCCCCTGCTTTTCCCCCACGAACTGTTTGCGCTTGTTGTTCGGATCCATCACATCTTACCGAAGAGTGTCCTTACAATCCACCTGCTCAAGGATAAGATCACGTCAATGCTGCCTTTCATCAACAACAAAGAAATGATCCATATGTTGGAGATAGTGCCCTCAGAGTCAATTATTAGGTCACAGGTACATGATTGCAATGATTGATGGAGGACCTATCCCGGTAGGACAGTCTTACTCGAGATGATAGTATGCTATCTGGTTTACCTTTATCATCGTGTACTGCTTTAGATGACCTGACAAGTCGCTATTGCACGTTGATAGAGCCCCTGGGATTCTTGCTTGACCACCAGCAGTATGAGGGCGATCATATAAGTGGGAGCTGGGGTCTATAAGCATATCCTTAAATGGTCCCTAGTCGTGAGAGTTTCGAGACAGGGCATCGATACTCCAGAGTAGACTAGTGTATACAGTCGAGACCCCGACGAGGGGCGGTGGCCGGTCTCACAAGCCACTGGTGTCAGTTGGTTCACCTAAGATGTATACAGGTGCTCATTGGGTTATGAGTACACCGGACAGGACTCGCCGGGAACATGCTAGTTGGTCATATACCAGACGTCAGATGGCAGTTCCCTGGTGACATGTGTGCAGGTTAGTTCATCGACCTGGGGATCGTCATTTGTCTCGTGTGAGTTCCTACTGTACTTTGATTACTACCCTACCATGGCTCAAAGGAGTCGTGCAAACAGGTTTTAGTTGGGTACAGTCCCGAGCCACATGGAGGCAGTGAGCGCATCTTCAGGGGTTCGTCTCTCCCGGTATTGGGGGTGAGGTCATGCTGTGTCTAGGAGAGCCATTACACGAAGCCCTCGGCCGAGGCAAGGAGATTTACTGGTAGGTATTCCAGTAGTATCTCAGGGTGTTCTGGGCTACACTCCGACACGACTTGTACCGCTTTTGGGGGTCTGACTTTTACCAACCCCCTAGGCCCGCCATGCGATGCTCATAGACGAACGGACCGGACTGTACGGATATTGTCACTGACAGGCTCAGTAGGGTTGTCAGGCTGAGTTCGCTCACAGACGTCCCTTTTAGTCAATACCTAGTAGCCCGTTACGTATTGGCTTATACCTCTGACGTGCTAGTGGTTAAATCCACAACCAAGGTGTTGACGAGTCTTTAGAGTCCCTCACATTCAGTTACTCAGCTTTCGGGCGAAAGGTTGTAGAGGCCGTATGGAGATATGGCAAGGTCCGATCAGATACATGCGGTATTGCACGGATCAGGATCGGACAGTTTGTACTATAGGCCGTATGGTTATATGGCAGGGTTCGATCAGATACGTGCGGTATTGCACGGATCAGGATCGAACAGATATTACTAGCCGGTTTTGGTATAAGCCGGATCCTAGTATAGTACAGTGTAGATTTTGTCTCATTGCATTTGTATTTCGGTCGAAATACAGATGCGGGTGTGTATGCACAGTATCGGGGTTTTCCTGTAATTTATTACGGGACCAGTTTTCTGGAGTTGCCAGTTTGCTTTCCGTTTCGGCCAATTTCCTTTGTATCGTTCATTGGCCGAAGATTGGTGGAGGAGGGCTTATTTGCATTGTTGCAAATAAGTATTTGTGGAGGGGTTCTTGTTAGTTATATGTATGCCCTAGAGGCCATTACTGTACATAGGATGTATATTGTAGTGGATGCTGGGACATATATATGGAGGACTTTCTTGCTCGACATGATAGTATGCTATCTGGTTGAACTTTACCTTAACGTGTATACTGATTGTCTCTCTGTTACATGTTGGTAAAGCCCTTAGGATGTGTGCTTGACTACCTGGACTATGATGCGGATCATACTAGTGGGGACATGGTAGTCCGTAAGTACATCCTTCAAAGTCCCTTGTCATGGGTGTATCGAGATGGGGCATCGATATACCAAAGTAGACTAGCGTATACCTTCTCGACCCATACAGATGGGCGATGGATGATCCCATATCCATTGGTGTTTGACATCAGGGATGATATACGGGTGCTCAGTAGAGACTGGGTACACTGGACGGACTCGCCGAGAACTCCCAGATGGTATTATACCTCACGTCAGATGGCAGTTCTCTGGTGACACTGGTACAGAGTAGTCTGTTGACCCGAGATCGTCATAGAGTCTTGTGTGGTTCCCACTGTGCTTTGATTTCGATCTTACCACGTCCAAGAGGGCGTGCAAAACGGTGGTTTTTGGGTACAGTCCCGAGTCACATGAAGGCAATGAGCGATAGGAGGGGATTCGTCTCTCCCGGTATAGGGGGTTGATGTTGCGCTGTGTTCGATTGGCTATAACAGGAAATCCCTGGCCAGGGTTGCTGAGATTTACTGGTAAGTGTTACCAGTAGTTTCTCGAATAGTTATAGACCTCATATCGACACGACTTATCGAGCTATTGGGGTCTGACGTTTACCACCCCTAGGCGGGATATGCGACATATCAGACGATCAGACCGGACTGTACGGTAGTGTTACTGGTCGGATTCACTGGAGTGTGAGCGGGCTTGCTCGTCGATCTTCAGATCGCTCAATACCCGGGTGGCCGTTACGTTTAGCAGACCGCTTGCGGCTTGTGGATGCTTGATATGATCATCATCTGCTGCCGGCGTATTGACGAGTCTTTAGAGTCCTACACAGAGGTTTCCTGGCTCAAGCGAAACGAAATAGGAGCGCATATGAGATATGTGCGGGACCGAGAATAATACCAGTATGTGATACTGTATTCGATTCTCGCGATGTGACATTGATCGGTTATATGCGATATAGCCGGGTTATCGGATCAAGTGTTGATTCGATAAGTTGTCACTAAGAATACTAGTCGGTTGTGTGCGACATGACCGGGTCATTGAATCAAGTGTTGATTTAATGATTTAATGCATAATTATATATTTGATATATTACTTTGCATTAACTAGTATTGGTTCACTTTAAGATGGATTTTCTCACTCGGATGTGCGCATTACATATGCGATATGATTTTGTGCACTTGATTGTATCATGTTTGATGATACATGTTTACTTGGTTAAGTGCAAAGAATAAACCATAGTTAAAAGAATGGTTAGGGTTTCATTTCCTTTATTTATTCATTTATTTATTTGTTTATTCATTTTGGAAAAGAGGAGAAAAGAATGGTGGCTTATTTTGGAGTTTAGTTGAAGCTTCATGAAACTTTGATCAAGTCAACCATTCTTATCTCATCCTTAACCCTAACCATTCCCACTAACCATGATTCATTCTCTACACTTGACTCTAGTTAACATTATGATAAGTTTTGATTTTTCTATTGTTTTTAACTAACTTATCATATTTTTCTCTTCTTCTTCTTCTTCATGAGCAAGGAAGAAAAAGCTCTCTTCATCAATGGTGAATTGAGCAAATGAGTGAGAAATCCAATTCTAAAGTCTACCCACTTCCTATTTCTTCATCCTCTACCTCTTGCCAAGTAGTAGAGTGTGTTTCCTTCACAAGTCATCATGGTTTGGTGAAGGTGGAGCTTGATCTAGCGATGCCTCGACGTAGATCATCTTCGGCATGGACATCGACGACCTAGCTTGCCCATTCTCCGACGAAGCCGACGCTAGAGCCCGGATTTGATTTGGATAGCGGAGAGGACCTCGTTGCGGAGCTATGGAGGTGGAGCACCGGATCTACAAAGGTTGTATTTCCGTATCTTGTAGTTAAGTGTTAACTAGTTAGTCTTTTCGCCTAAACTTCTAGCCGACTATCCGTAGTTTAGGGTTTCTCGGCACGTTAAAATTTGAAAATGGCATGTTCGATACCTTGTGAGACCTCACTAGAGTGCCTAGGAACCCTACAGTGGTATCAGAGCCTAGCTAGAGCCTTAGGCGAAGTCTAGATGGAATTTGAAGTCCGAACGAACCCGAAACCCCGAATCAAACTTGCTCTCTGTCCTTTTTTCAAAAACTGGGATTTTTTCAAATTAAAAATATGCAGTAAAATCAGCAGGTGAATTTAAGAAATACTGTGAAATTCGTACTCGTAATTCCATCATTCAGCCGCGGTTCCGCGGTACGAGCAGGGCTCGTGCGGCGGATCCGCGGCATCTTTGTCGTTTTGTGCGTATCATTCTGCACAGTAATTCTTAGTTTTGTATGCTGGTTTTCCTGGGAATTTTTAATATTTATTCAAGAGTTGAATTTCCTGGGATTGTTTTGGGGATTCGGTGTTTCGATCGGAGTATCAAATTTTTGTCTGTGTGGCTTTCCGAATAAATTTTAGAATATGTTAAAAAGTTCGACCGGATATAAATACCCAATTTTTCCCCTGTCGGGAAATTTCCAAGTGTTGGATTTTTCCGTGGTTTAACGATATTCTAAGTAGTGCAAGTAACGCGATGGTCCCTCTAGAAGACAACAAACCTTAACTCGATTATGTGACCGTCTTGAACTGCCCTTTGAACCTTCGGGTTTGGGGCAGTACGGCGTGCCACATGTGAGGCGTTGGCTAGACCCTTCTACGGCTGGACCGTTGGTACTGAGGCACGAACTGAATGTTGTTAGACTTATTTCATGTGTTGAGCTGTATCGGGAAAGCTTGGGTGTTTGACTGTTCGATCGAAAAGTTTAACATTTTCTGTTTATCTGGAATGGGATACAATAATTGGAATTCACAAATAGTTATGAGATAACTAAATGAATGTTATAAACATAGCAGTTTAGTCTCACTTGATCGGTTGCCACGGAATTTTGATGTGATCAAAAGTCCGTCGCAATCACGTAGCGTACGCGGATACTCGCCGGGTAAACTTAAAAGACAGCCTCACTCCATAGCCCCGACCAAGTGACCGTAGGAGAACCCCGTCGCCGAAAGCATCCGTTCGGGTGCTCGCGGTAGCGGTGTTCCGCCTTGGTGCACTTCGTCGACGGTATCGGGGGTGCGGCCGCCTACTGAAGTTTGCGACGAGCATTCGATCAGAATGTCGGGAATCCTGTTGAATTGCCCGACTTGGTATTGAAAAGTGTTTTCGATAAAGAGACTAAAATGCGGGGTTTATAATTGTTAGGCATGCGATGTCTAAGTAATTCATTTGGTCAGGCATGCGATGTCTGAGGTGGTTGCGGATTCCAACTGTTGTAGTTTTACACTTTCTTTTCTGTGACCGTAAGTGTAATATGTGATATCGCCGGTTTCGTTGCTATATGTCAACGACAATTGGGATGCGCATATTTACTTACGTTGATAACATGTGATGTTATGTGTTGCTGGATATGTTATATTGGATCGTCGTGTTTGAATAGCCGGGGGTTTTTATGTGAGATGAGTGTTTTTCATTTTCATTCATGTAAAAACTTGTATGTAATATTCTTTTATTTGGGGCACTTCCAGGTAGCAGAAGTTGTCACCTTTTGTATATTATTTACTTTTCCGCATTAGGATAGACCCAAGGAGGGGAGCACAAGTAACCGGGTTCTGGGGTCCAGTGGGAGACCAACTCGAGGAGTCGAGTCCGGGTCTCCTAACCCTAGAATTGGCAGGGTTGCTTGCCGCTCTCGTAGGGGTCTAGGGGTGTGGGATTGGCTATTCATCACGACCGTGGAATCCGTGTTTTATACTGGCTCGTATTAAAAACACGGACGTCCTAGTATATCCAATATTTCATATGATTCTTCTGCTGCCATATCTGTGATGTGATCATGTGATGTTCTGTGATAGATACAGTATATAGTATATATGATATATTATATAGATGTTACTTATGTTTTACACCCGCGCTAGCCCTGCCCTGCTCTGCCGTTAGTTACCTAACCTAACGGTGCATGAGGGGATATTGAGGCGAATGCGGATGGCATAAGTGTACGTCGTATTTATCTGTGATGTTTAGGTACTTAAATGATGGGACTTCATTAATGTGATTAATGAAATAAAAGAAACCTAAGAGTTTGTAGAATCGAATTTCAAAATTAAAACAGGTAGCTACAGTTCTTGCTTTGCACAGCGGTATATGAGATATATCCTGCACCTTATTCGATGAGGAAAGGACCGAGATCCCTTCACCGGGAGTGACTCCTTTAGCAATAACTGGCAGATGCTACACACTCGGTTTGTCTTTTGATTGCTTTTAAGTGTTTTTGCTTTGCACAGTGATATATGTGATATATCCCGCACCTCATTCGACGAGGAAAGGACCGACGATCCCTTCACCGGGAGTGACTCCTTTAGCAAAACTAGAAAAGCCTCAAAAACACTCCATTTCAAAATTCATTCGATCCTACAACGATATCAAGTTCTTTACGCAATAGGTTTTCAGAAAAACCTGTCGTAGCCCTCCGTCATTTCAGATAAGTACTGGTTAGTATTCGTGCTACGTTTGTTGACCTTAGCCAAGGCGTAGTGTGCGGTAGCTGATTAGTGCTTATCTGTATAAGCATATGATGCGATTAAGTTAGGGTAGTCGTGCGACTTTGTTGACCTTAGCCAAGGGTCGTGCGGGTGGGTTTAATTCAATCGGGAAATGACGGGTTGAACTTGGCTAGCACTTATGATTTGTTGACCTTAGCCAAGGTCATAAGCTGCTAGG
This sequence comes from Agapanthus africanus, assembly GCA_030015575.1. Lineage (NCBI taxonomy): Eukaryota > Viridiplantae > Streptophyta > Magnoliopsida > Asparagales > Amaryllidaceae > Agapanthus > Agapanthus africanus. The sequence continues at coordinate 451,310,761 of CM057342.1, read as the reverse complement.
GGCAAAATATTATCGGGAATTTCAAGTGTTGAAATTTGCAATGAGATTGCATACCTTCTATGAGATAGTTGGATCCCGATACCTGCTGCGAGTAAGAGTTACTCCTGGGAGAGTTTTATACATTACAATTAGCCGATCAAGTAGGTGTCTAGAAAGGTGTTAACGAGGTTACGCCTCTGGGAAAACGAGGTTTACATTAATTAGGTTCGTGCGAAAGCACGGGGGACCTCCCTCAAAGTACCGACACTGGCCTGGCTGAAAGATTGGCGAACTTGTAGTGTGTAATTAATCCCGGCTAGTCTTTCCTTTTAGGGTTTGAAGGAAGATTTGATAAAAAGCAGTGGGAGCCATCCTGATTAGATAAAATAATAACCAATCTATTCTTGCAGAGCGCACGCTGAGTGTTTTCTTCTCTCTCTCTCCTGGTAGCGACCATATCACGCCTTAATCAAGATAATAATACGGAATACTGACCGAACCCGCTTGTTATACTGAGCTGGGGAACGTTGGTCCCGCTCCAACTTATAATTGTTATAAGACAGAGCAGGAAATTGGGGAATACCAGATTTCCCGTGCCGCCCAAACGAAGAGAGTGCATGCTGATGCATCATCTTCGGGTGTGTTCATTATACAGAACTGTTTCTCAGTATCCTTTACGTCCTGGGTATGTGATACCAGATCAGGATCCCATATATGTAATTTGTTACATAGGGCTACAGACAGGTAGAGAACTGAGAACGGGTGATAAGTTTCATGAGGCAGAAAACGGGGCAAGAGTTGCAGCCAAGTCTGTTGGTCACTGTCACCCTGTATTGCCAATACATTGATTCTGAACGAATGTTATTAGATACCGAACCTGATATACAAAATTATATCAGTCTCTTTAGTAGTAAAGAAATGATAAAATTTTGTATTGTTGGATAATGTTTTGAACATTTCCTATATCAAAAGTTGATCGGTTCAGGCACGTTATCTAAAAGCGTTGATGTTCTAAATCAAACTACAGTTCTTAGTATACGGAACACACACAAGAGGAAGAGTTCAGAAATGAACGAATCCTTCTTGAGGCATTGTAGACTAGGTCATATCAATGCGACCCGACTGGCTAGAGTTACATTTAGATGCATATTTAAATTAGTTTGAATTTACATCTTGTGAAACTCGCCAGTCATGTCACAAAGATAAGATGACCACAGCTCTGTTTATTGGAAACAGAGAAAGAGTTAGTAAACTCTTGGGATGATACATGTTGATGTATGTAAAGGTCCCCTGTCTACACATGCCAGGACTGGTTCTTTGTACTTCATTACATTCTCTGATAATCTCTCAAGATTCAGACATATGTTCCTGTTGAAACATGAGTCCGAGCCTTTTGAGATATTCACAGAATATAAGCGAGAAGTAGAGAACCAATACGGGTATAAGTATTATGTCCTATGATGAGATCAAGGAGGAGAATACTTGTGCACGGAAATCCTGGATTATTCTAAAGGAGAATGAGATTCTCTCTCGGCATTACTCCTCTGAATACACCATAGCACGATGGTATATCAGGGCGGAGCAATCACACCCTATATGATAAGGTGTGCTCTATGATGAGTACTACTGAGTTACCTATTTCCTTTTGGGAGTTATGCACTTATGAAGCTGCATACCTATTGAATAGGGTCACAATCAAATCAGCTGCCTACCGCTTCATATGTGATATGGAAAGGGAAGAGCCCATATCTTAAGTTAGTTAAGATTTGGGGTTGTCCGGCCTATGTCTAAAAGCAAAATCCGGACAAGCTCGAGGCAACGTCTGTTATGTAGAAATGGAAATGTTCCATCTATACAAACTCCAGCTGATGATTTGATAGAACCAAAGGATTCAGTAGATTCCAACGAACCTCGGCCTCTCCGCCGATCTAGTAGGGTTCCTCACCCACCTGAGAGATACTTCAGTTTCTCTATGACAGTGAGAGCGAGGATTGCATCATGAGATGATGACCCAACTAGTTTCGAGCAGGCCATCAGGAGTAAGACTCTATAAGAATGGCTGGATGCTTAGCGATCTGAGATGGAATCCTTATACACCAACAAAGTATGGACTTTGGTTGCTATATCTGAAGGGTTAAATCCCCATCAGGAGCAAGTATATCTTGAGAAGATTACTTGGTGTACATGGAAAAGTTGAGACTTTCAAAGCTAGACTTGTTAAAGGTTTTCGTCATCGACCAGGCGTGGATTATGATGAAACCTTTTCAAGTGCCTATGCTTAAGTCCATCCAGATCCTACTTGCCACGGCTACATACCATGACTACGATATCTGGTGGTTGGGTGTCTTGACTGCTTTTCTAAATGATGTTTTAGAAGAGGGAATCTATAAGTACACAGCCAGAGAGCCTCGTAAACAGTGGGAGCAGCGGAAACGTGTACAAGATGCTTTATAGGATAAAGCAGGCATCGCGGAGTTGGAACGTCTGTTTTGATGAATTAGTCAAAGAGTTTGACATCATCAAAATGGTAGATGAACCTTGTATATACAAAAAGGTAGTAGGGAGTATGGTGGCGATCCTCGTAGAGTACGTGGATGACATACTCTTGATAGGGAAGGAGTTTCCTATGCTACGCTCGATCAATCTCCGCTTATCACAATGACTCTCCACATAGGATCAAAGTGATACCCACTAAATCCTGGATTTTGGATCTATGAGATAGATCTAAATGGATGTTAGGATTCTCACTAGTTGTAGTGAGACGGTATCAATCGATCCTGGGGAGAATCACTGGAAGGGTTCCAGGGTGATAAAGACGACTGAATGTCAGTCACAGGCATTGTCTTTACCCTAAGTAAAGGGACGGTATGTTGGAAGAGTTCCAAGCTAGATACCGTGACATACTAGACGATAAAGGCAGGATACATCGCTACTTAAGATGCTACCAAAGAGGCTGTTTGGGTGTATATTAGTTCATGAGATGAACTACGTTCTTACCATTGTGAGACAATGGAGTTGTGGCTAATGCCGAGGAACGCCGGTCCCATCAGTGATCCAGACTTATTCTAAGGCAGCATCGCCTGATCATGGAGATAGTTGATCTCCAGGGAGATCCATGTTAGGAGAGTAGATTCAGAGGACAACACAGTGGATCCACTCACAAAGGCCTGTTCCCAGAGAGAGATTTTTATGGGATGGTTGAGTATGAGATACTACAACCACTGCTACAGATGGCCCTAGTGCAAGTGGGAGATTGTTAGTTATATGTATGCCCTAGAGGCCATTACTGTACATAGGATGTATATTGTAGTGGATGCTGGGACATATATAGGGAGGACTTTCTTGCTCGACATAATAGTATGCTATCTGGTTGAACTTTACCTTAACGTGTATACTGATTGTCTCTCTGTTACATGTTGGTAAAGCCCTTAGGATGTGTGCTTGACTACCTGGACTATGATGCGGATCATACTAGTGGGGACATGGTAGTCCGTAAGTACATCCTTCAAAGTCCCTAGTCATGGGTGTATCGAGACGGGGCATCGATATACCAGAGTAGACTAGCGTATACCTTCTCGACCCATACAGATGGGCGATGGATGATCCCATATCCATTGGTGTTTGACATCAGGGATGATATACGGGTGCTCAGTAGAGACTGGGTACACTGGACGGACTCGCCGAGAACTCCCAGATGGTATTATACCTCACGTCAGATGGCAGTTCTCTGGTGACACTGGTACAGAGTAGTCTGTTGACCCGAGATCGTCATAGAGTCTTGTGTGGTTCCCACTGTGCTTTGATTTCGATCTTACCACGTCCAAGAGGGCGTGCAAAACGGTGGTTTTTGGGTACAGTCCCGAGTCACATGAAGGCAATGAGCGATAGGAGGGGATTCGTCTCTCCCGGTATAGGGGGTTGATGTTGCGCTGTGTTCGATTGGCTATAACAGGAAATCCCTGGCCAGGGTTGCTGAGATTTACTGGTAAGTGTTACCAGTAGTTTCTCGAATAGTTATAGACCTCATATCGACACGACTTATCGAGCTATTGGGGTCTGACGTTTACCACCCCTAGGCGGGATATGCGACATATCAGACGATCAGACCGGACTGTACGGTAGTGTTACTGGTCGGATTCACTGGAGTGTGAGCGGGCTTGCTCGTCGATCTTCAGATCGCTCAATACCCGGGTGGCCGTTACGTTTAGCAGACCGCTTGCGGCTTGTGGATGCTTGATATGATCATCATCTGCTGCCGACGTATTGACGAGTCTTTAGAGTCCTACACAGAGGTTTCCTGGCTCAAGCGAAACGAAATAGGAGCGCATATGAGATATGTGCGGGACCGAGAATAATACCAGTATGTGATACTGTATTCGATTCTCGCGATGTGACATTGATCGGTTATATGCGATATAGCCGGGTTATCGGATCAAGTGTTGATTCGATAAGTTGTCACTAAGAATACTAGTCGGTTGTGTGCGACATGACCGGGTCATTGAATCAAGTGTTGATTTAATGATTTAATGCATAATTATATATTTGATATATTACTTTGCATTAACTAGTATTGGTTCACTTTAAGATGGATTTTCTCACTCGGATGTGCGCATTACATATGCGATATGATTTTGTGCACTTGATTGTATCATGTTTGATGATACATGTTTACTTGGTTAAGTGCAAAGAATAAACCATAGTTAAAAGAATGGTTAGGGTTTCATTTCCTTTATTTATTCATTTATTTATTTGTTTATTCATTTTGGAAAAGAGGAGAAAAGAATGGTGGCTTATTTTGGAGTTTAGTTGAAGCTTCATGAAACTTTGATCAAGTCAACCATTCTTATCTCATCCTTAACCCTAACCATTCCCACTAACCATGATTCATTCTCTACACTTGACTCTAGTTAACATTATGATAAGTTTTGATTTTTCTATTGTTTTTAACTAACTTATCATATTTTTCTCTTCTTCTTCTTCTTCTTCTTCATGAGCAAGGAAGAAAAAGCTCTCTTCATCAATGGTGAATTGAGCAAATGAGTGAGAAATCCAATTCTAAAGTCTACCCACTTCCTATTTCTTCATCCTCTACCTCTTGCCAAGTAGTAGAGTGTGTTTCCTTCACAAGTCATCATGGTTTGGTGAAGGTGGAGCTTGATCTAGCGATGCCTCGACGTAGATCATCTTCGGCATGGACATCGACGACCTAGCTTGCCCATTCTCCGACGAAGCCGACGCTAGAGCCCGGATTTGATTTGGACAGCGGAGAGGACCTCGTTGCGGAGCTATGGAGGTGGAGCACCGAATCTACAAAGGTTGTATTTCCGTATCTTGTAGTTAAGTGTTAACTAGTTAGTCTTTTCGCCTAAACTTCTAGCCGACGATCCGTAGTTTAGGGTTTCTCGGCACGTTAAAATTTGAAAATGGCATGTTCGATGCCTTGTGAGACCTCACTAGAGTGCCTAGGAACCCTACAGTTCTTTGCATATTCTTATGTCATGATGGTTGCACCATTCCTTGACCTTGACCTCTTCATGATGGCTTGACTTTTTGAAGTCATCATGCTTGATGATTGTTGATGATGGGAGATGGTATGGTTGTTGAGTGAGGACTTTTCTTTGTGATCATTATTTTCCATATGATAGCTTTCTCTCTCTCTCCATTTGTATTATTGGATGGCTCCTTCATTCTCACCCCCCTTGATTGTCTTGGCCGGCCATTCTCATGGGTGGGCTGTCCAACATTTTGTGTGTGGGATTTTGGTTCATTTGATGTTGCAAAAATCCCACAAGATCAACTCAAAAAAGCTCCAAGTTCAATCCCTCCACCAATGGCAATTCCACAACCCCAAAGTGAGACATGGTTCTACACATATTCTACAGCAAACCTTGGGCACGTCGACTAGCCAGCTTCGTGCCCGAGTTGCCTCGGCATTGAGGTGGGAGCCCGTAAAAGAAGTAGGCGATGTGGTGCACTTCCGGCGACGAGTTGGAGACCGGAGCTTCCGCAGGAGATCGGGACGACGACGAGAAGACCGGAGGACTCGGATCTGTCGGTATATCTCTCTTCCCTTTCTTGTAGATAGCTAGGGCTAGTTAGTGGTTCGATCCGGGTATTAGTGCGCGGCGGTTTGCCAGTTCAAGTAAAATTAAAGTTTATCACCGCTTCCGCATTTGGCCGTCGGATTGACGGCCGGGGCGCCGCCGTGCACTTACAGTGGTATCAGAGCCTCGCCATTAACTTAGTCTAGCTTTGTGTAATGTGTTTGCATTTCCGATCGATCAAAAAGTTCCAAAACCGTGTTTTTCAAAGTGACAGTTTTCTGTTGAAATTTTTTAGTCTCCAAAAATTTTTCAGGTTGTATAAAAGTACCGTACTTGAGACCACTAGGCTACTGTAGAAATTCGACAGGGTGAATCGACAGTGGAGGCGCGGAACCGCGGCCAAAACCCCCTTTGGGCCGCGTTTCCGCCGCGCACTGTGGAGATCCCTGCACCAAATTTCTACAGTGTCTTTGTGGGCTTAAAATATGGGTTTTGGAATATTAACATTGGGCCCAGAATTTCTTGATCTGCTACAGTAATACTTGGGGGCCCACTTGTTAAAATTTGATTGATCGGATATTTTAAACACATTATTTCACAGTATTTACATTATATCTGCGACCGTGAATGTCACTCGATCGGTAAATCCGGTCTAACTGCTATAGCCCGGTTAGACGGATTTGCGAACGTGATTTTCACGTTGATGTTCTGTTTTTGCTGTGATGTTGCGGATCGGTCGTGGGGGATAGCCTGGATGCAATGCTAGTACAGTTGTGGTTGTATTATGTACATTTGATATTGCGGGGCGAGCGTCCGACATGTGGACTGCCGTCACTGCCTGATTGTATTATTATTTTGGGGCACGACCAGGTTGCGGTCGATGTACCCGTTGTATGTATATTTTATTTTCTGTACTAGGATTGCCCCGCGGAGGGGTGCACGGATAGCCGGATTCTAGAGGGCAAAAAGCCCGCATCTCATGGCATTGAGACGGAGGGGGCTTCACTCTAGGATTGGCGGGCTATTCGCCGCACTCGTAGGGGGTACAGGTTGACCCAGGAGGGGTGCCCAAGTTACCGGATTCCGTGAAGTGCTGGGTGGTCCATTCACGGCGCTGAAGGGGGCTGCCTCGCTTCAGGTTTTGGCGGGTGACTTGCCGCGCCCGTAGGGGTCTAGGATTTCATTGCGCAGGCTATCCACACGATCAGGGGAACGTCGGGTTTCAGTAGTGGCTCTGTGAAACCCGGGGATCCCAGATATCTGTATTGTTTCTGTGATGCTGTACATTTTCTGTGATGTTGCATTTTTTATCACGCCTTGAGCGAATATAATATATTGGTATATATATTAGTAGATGTTGTATATGTTTTACATCCGCGCTAGTCCAGTCCCCGCTCTGTCGTTAGTTAGCTAACCTAACGGGTAATGACGGGACCCAGTGGCGAATGCGGATGGCATATACGTACATCAGTATATTTTCGTTCTTTTTGGTGTGATCAATTGATGGGACTGCGTTGATTCGGATCAATGCAAGTTAAAAACAAACCTAATCTGATGTTGTTGGAACACTTTTCAAAAAGCTGTTATTGCAAGGACGTTCACTTTTGTTTTGCACAGTGATATTCGGTTATGAATATCCAGCACCTCAGTCGACGAGGCAAGGGCCGAGATCCCTTCACCGGGAGTGACCCCTTGGACAAAAAGTTTGCGTCAGGGCATTAACTTCACTATAGCCGACTACTTTTGCTTTGCACCGTGGTATTCAGTTGGAATATCCTGCACCTCATTCTACGGGGAAAGAGCCGAGATCCCTTCACCGGGAGTGACCTCTTTAGCAAAGGTTTTCGTCACTATATTTTCTAAAAAGCTATCCGTTCCTTCAACGATATCAAGTTCTTTACGTTAAAGGTTTTCGCCAGAAACCATTCGTAGCCCTCCGTCGTTTCATATGGGTGGTCAATAGTATTCAAGCTGTGTATGTTGGCCAAAGTCAAGGCACAGTGATTGGTAGCTATTGGGGTATTCATATGCAGCATAGATAGATGCGTTGGTTTGGGACAGTCGTACTGCCATTTTGGCCAAAGTCAAGGGTAGGTACGGGTGGATTCAAATTAACCTGGAGAATGACAGGTAGAACTTGACATGTGACTTATGATATGTTGGCCAAAGTCAAGGTCATAAGAGCATGGGGCAGAAATCACATCGGGAGTTTCAAAAGAACTGAAACTTGCCAGATATGCGCATACCATCTGGAGTGTGATGATGTGAGCGGATTCCGTCACGTTATCATGCGATGATAGTTGGATCCCGATTCCCACTGATGAGTTAGTTTACTCCTCGGGTAACCCCGACTAATTCTTCTTTCAGGTTTGGAGGAGAGTTTGAGGTACAGTGGGAGGTTTCCAGATTAGATAAATTGGTAACCATTCTGATCTAAGTTAGAGTGCACGCTGAGTGTTTCTTTTCTCTCTCTGGCAGCGACCATTGACCCGACCCTAAGACTATGACTCAGTGACCAAGTTGACCGAACCTTTTTAAACACTGGCTTTTGGATTATCAGAGTTGCAAACCTCATTGCCAATCCTACTTTTACCCTTTTCTCCAGGACACCCCGTATTACTACGAACGTCCACTTCCATTGGACAAAACCATCGTATGGTTAGATACGAACTCGAAAGAATTTATTCGAGGATGGTTTCCGGTTCTGGAGGAAACGAATAGGACTATTCAGTTGTCTTTTCCTTTTACCTTCTCTCAGGTTGCGAGTACTCCTTGGTTTAGGAGATAGTACACCTATTACGCAAATTGGATAGCCTTTTTCCAAACCATAGGCAGGTGCCGACCGGTAAGGAATGAAGAAAACCAATTAGCCTAACGATGGTGTACAGAAGGTATTAAGTTAAGACAAAGCAAGGGATTAGTAAGAGGGCAAAAGTAAATTGCGACCGCTATTCACGACCAAACCAAGTATTTCTTCGCCAATCCTAAATCACCTTTGTATTTCTCCAGGACACTCCGTATCACTACGAAGATCCACAGTTTATTGGATACTCCATCGTATGGTTATATACGAACTCGAAAGGAACTTGTTCCAGTTCGGGTATGGATTCTGGTTCAGGAGAAATAGGAATAAAATATATTCGGTTGTCTTTTATCCTCACCTCCTCTCGCATTGCGAGTGTTCCTAGGATTAGGACAGTACACCCATTATGCTTATTGGATAGTCTTCTTCCAAACCATAGGCTGGTGCCGAACGGTAGGGAAGGAAGAAAACCATTTTGGCCTAAAGGGGTGTACAGAAGGTAATGACTAAAGACATATGAAGGGATTTGGAGAGGTGGCAAAGAATTACACGGTTACGGTTGTGAATCTGGATAATGGAAGAGGCATTGCTAGGAATACCGGAATACCCCATCGAGACATTTCAATGTTTCAGTTTCACTGTGTAATGTTAAAAGAAAACTGATTTCCCGATTAGATACTTACTCCAGGGTATGTATTTACTAGGTTTGATTCTCATATTTGTATGGTTTTACAGATGATGAGTGGGAGTAAGTTATTGGGAATTGGGTGATCATCCTCATTATATCGGGATTCGTTGTAATCGGTGATATTTGAGGAAGTCACCTGGGTAGTTTGCCGGTCGTCAAGTATTTGGTTTTGAATATCCGCTGTTATGCACCAATTTCAAATTGATATATCTGTACGTCTATTTTCATAGAGTGAGATATACCTTTTTGAAATTATGTCTACGACATTTACCTATATTAGTGGATGGTTAGGTAAGGAGCATTAAACAGCGGTGTAATTCTTCTTAACCATAAGTACAGTTTTCAACCTACGACACACAGTGAATGAGTTATCAGACTCACGGGACTTATACAGAGTATTGTATGTTGTCCAGGGTCCATCAGGACAGAGGGGTTGGTCCTCATACTATATTCGGTTTACTTATGACTTCTCTAGTTTTTAGACAGGTGTTTCGTGGAAACAGAGGGTCCGAATTTTGAGAAGTTATAGGTATTTGAATAGAGTAGAGAACCAGGTATAGCAAGTATCGGGATTCTTCAAAGTGATCGAAGATGTAGATACTTGTGTATGGTATTCAGTTGATAGTAATGATAAAGAGAAATTGCTTCTCTTTCAGGTTACTCATAATTGGAAGCATTCCTAAGTTGAATAACGCTGATCGGCCTCTCTCCATTTAGTTGACATGCACTGGAGATAGCTGCATGATTTGAATCTGGTTCAATTAAATCAGTGCCTCTGGTTCTATATTGGATATAGTACAGTTCATATCTTAACATTGTTAAGGTACGGGGAGTTGTCCGGCTTATGATTAAAACCAGACTCTGGATAACTCAAGGCACGTTTCTGTAATGGCTGTTTTTGGGTTGACCCAGGCTATGACGAGGGTTGACTTTCTACCATCTGGAAGATCAATAGCGATATTGTTCTAAACTCGCCACAGTTTTAATAAAAATGGATTTTTTCAGAAAACAGTAGTGGGAGTATGGTAGAACTGGAAGTGATTCCAGAACCACAAACGATTACTGAAGATTTGATAAGGAACCTAAAGATTCAATCTGGTTTGACATTCCATTGGCCACTCCGCAGATAAGGTGGGTAACTTCAGGCACCCGAGAGGTACTCCGGTAGCCTCAAGGACGGTGACAGGGAAGTTCTTGTTTACCCACACTTGCCATTGCTGTTGTTCCAGACTGTGAGACCCGGCGGGAGGATGTGTATAGCGTCGTTCTGAACTCGCTTCAGAAGTGTACGTGTATATGACTCTGCCAGAGGGTTGTCGTAGTCAGTGGGAGCAGCGGAAGCATTGGTGGACAAGTAGCTTATGTCTATTTATAGACTAAAGCAGATGTAGCGGAGATAGATCATCTATTTCTGACGTGACAGTCATGGGTTTGACTTCATCAAAATAGGGGATGGATCTGTTGAGAAGGTAGTAGGGTGTGATATCCTGGTATTTGGATGACATACACAGAGTAGGAAAAGAAACTCCTATACTACAATCGGTTATACTTTGGTCGTCACACAGTGGTTTCTCCACAAAGGAAATGGATTTTATATCAGACATACTGGTTACTGGATCTATGGTTCTAGATCTAGATTTGGGTGGTTTCCCAATCAGGGTACTTTGACAGCATTCTAAGAGTATTTAGAATGGTTGACTCCAGGCATGGTATTATACCTGCAGGTGATGGAGTCACCCTCTCTGAAGGTGTCTTATAGACTAAAGTAGAGAGGGAAGTGCATGATTGGCAGATCACTTGCTCAGGCAATTCAGTCAATCATGAAATGTCAAGTACCACACCAGATGTTGTTCTTGCACTAGATGCAATAGGTTGACATTAATCCAATCCTGGAGAAACAGTCGGAAGCAGTTTTAGAACATAAGTGGATGTTCTAGGGATATGATAACGACAGCCTCATGCAGGAGACAGTTATCATTCCAGGCTTCCAAGGTGACCTGGACGACAGGGAGGTTGTCAGAGTTATAGTTTTTCCTTCTGACGAGGGGCAGTATTTTGGACAGATGATCCAAGGCAATACTGAGGGAGGCATGGCGCGGGACACTGATTAAGTTCAGTTGTCGATACAGTCTAAGAAGTTTGGATTTGGTGTTCATTTATGAACTAGGTCCCATCAGACATCCAGACACATTCTAAGACAGGTATTGCTCATTTCGGGAGATGGCTTTCTCCGCGAACATGAGATTTAGAGAGACATAGAAAGAAACATCAAAGCGGATCCACTCACTGAGGCTATTCCTCGAACGCAATAGTTTCGCAAACGAGCTTTGTGAGACTGACTAGTAGAGGAGTAGGGTGTTCGGTATCACACGGGCTGTGAGTATGCGACATCGCAATAATTAGCCTTGAGTGCAAGTGGGAGATTGTTGGAGATAGTGCCCTCAGAGTCAATTATTAGGTCACAGGTACGTGATTGCAATGATTGATGGAGGACCTATCCCGGTAGGACAGTCTTACTCGAGATGATAGTATGCTATCTGGTTTACCTTTATCATCGTGTACTGCTTTAGGTGACCTGACAAGTCGCTATTGCACGTTGATAGAGCCCCTGGGATTCTTGCTTGACCACCAGCAGTATGAGGGCGATCATATAAGTAGGAGCTGGGGTCTATAAGCATATCCTTAAATGGTCCCTAGTCGTGAGAGTTTCGAGACAGGGCATCGATACTCCAGAGTAGACTAGTGTATACAGTCGAGACCCCGACGAGGGGCGGTGGCCGGTCTCACAAGCCACTGGTGTCAGTTGGTTCACCTAAGATGTATACAGGTGCTCATTGGGTTATGAGTACACCGGACAGGACTCGCCGGGAACATGCTAGTTGGTCATTTACCAGACGTCAGATGGCAGTTCCCTGGTGACATGTGTGCAGGTTAGTTCATCGACCTGGGGATCGTCATTTGTCTCGTATGAGTTCCCACTGTACTTTGATTACTACCCTACCACGGCTCAAAGGAGTCGTGCAAACAGGTTTTAGTTGGGTACAGTCCCGAGCCACATGGAGGCAGTGAGCGCATCTTCAGGGGTTCGTCTCTCCCGGTATTGGGGGTGAGGTCGTGCTGTGTCTAGGAGAGCCATTACACGAAGCCCTCGGCTGAGGCAAGGAGATTTACTGGTAGGTATTCCAGTAGTATCTCAGGGTGTTCTGGGCTACACTCCGACACGACTTGTACCGCTTTTGGGGGTCTGACTTTTACCAACCCCCTAGGCCCGCCATGCGATGCTCATAGACGAACGGACCGGACTGTACGGATATTGTCACTGACAGGCTCAGTAGGGTTCTCAGGCTGAGTTCGCTCACAGACGTCCCTTTTAATCAATACCTGGTAGCCCGTTACGTATTGGCTTATACCTCTGACGTGCTAGTGGTTAAATCCACAACCAAGGTGTTGACGAGTCTTGAGAGTCCCCCACATTCAGTTACTCAGCTTTCGGGCGAAAGGTTGTAGAGGCCGTATGGAGATATGGCAAGGTTCGATCAGATACATGCGGTATTGCACGGATCAGGATCGGACAGTTTGTACTATAGGCCGTATGGTTATATGGCAGGGTTCGATCAGATACGTGCGGTATTGTACGGATCAGGATCGAACAGATATTACTAGCCGGTTTTGGTATAAGCCGGATCCTAGTATAGTACAGTGTAGATTTTGTCTCATTGCATTTGTATTTCGGTCGAAATACAGATGCGGGTGTGTATGCACAGTATCGGGGTTTTCCTGTAATTTATTACAGGACCAGTTTTCTGGAGTTGCCAGTTTGCTTTCCGTTTCGGCCAATTTCCTTTGTATCGTTCATTGGCCGAAGATTGGTGGAGGAGGGCTTATTTGCATTGTTGCAAATAAGTATTTGTGGAGGGGTTCTTTGCATATTCTTATGTCATGATGGTTGCACCATTCCTTGACCTTGACCTCTTCATGATGGCTTGACTTTTTGAAGTCATCATGCTTGATGATTGTTGATGATGGGAGATGGTATGGTTGTTGAGTGAGGACTTTTCTTTGTGATCATTATTTTCCATATGATAGCTTTCTCTCTCTCTCCATTTGTATTATTGGATGGCTCCTTCATTCTCACCCCCCTTGATTGTCTTGGCCGGCCATTCTCATGGGTGGGCTGTCCAACATTTTGTGTGTGGGATTTTGGTTCATTTGATGTTGCAAAAATCCCACAAGATCAATTCAAAAAAGCTCCAAGTTCAATCCCTCCACCAATGGCAATTCCACAACCCCAAAGTGAGACATGGTTCTACACATATTCTACAGCAAACCTTGGGCACGTCGACTAGCCAGCTTCGTGCCCGAGTTGCCTCGGCATTGAGGTGGGAGCCCGTAAAAGAAGTAGGCGATGTGGTGCACTTCCGGCGACGAGTTGGAGACCGGAGCTTCCGCAGGAGATCGGGACGACGACGAGAAGACCGGAGGACTCGGATCTATCGGTATATCTCTCTTCCCTTTCTTGTAGATAGCTAGGACTAGTTAGTGGTTCGATCCGGGTATTAGTGCGCGGCGGTTTGCCAGTTCAAGTAAAATTAAAGTTTATCACCGCTTCCGCATTTGGCCGTCGGATTGACGGCCGGGACGCCGCCGTGCACTTACACCATACTCTTCGACTTATAATCCGGGTTGGAGGAATCACCCAAATTTTGCTTGGAATCAAAATCAGCAATTCCAAGGAAACAACAACTTTCAAAGGCCTCCTCCTCCACAACAACAAGCACCTCTACAAACTCAATACCAGCAACCTTTCCACCCACAACCTTACCAAAACCAAATGAAAAATTTTGTGCCCAAAAACTCTTACCCTCAAAACAATTTTGTTCAACCAAATAATGATAAGGTTACCTCGCTAGAAAGAAGTCTAGATACGTTCCTAAAGCAATCTACACAATCCGCAGCAAGGTTGGAGACTTCCATTCAATCTTTGGTGCAAAACAGCGCTTCACAAGATCAAAGTATGAAATCTATTGAAGCACAAATTGCACAACTCAATGCTGCGTTGAGCGAGCGAGAAAAGGGAAAGCTTCCATCTCAACCATTGCCAAATCCCGGTCACGCACATGTTGTATATGAACAGCAAAATCATAACGTAAATGCTGTGAACACGTTGAGATCCGAAAAAGTGTTGCACAATAACGTGAGTATTAATAATGACACCCCTGCCGGTGGTTCTTCTTCATCATCTTCTTCTTCTTCATCATCTTCTTCTTCACCTTCATCTTCTTCGTTAGAGCCTATTCTTCATTCTTCACAAGGCTCTACTTCTTCTACTTCGAACGGACCCACTTCTCACATCACGAACACATCTACACGGGAATCCGTTCCAACTCCACAATCTGATCCACAAAAATTGGACTCAACAAATTTTCAAAATGTTTCTTTTCTAAACAGGTTGAGATCCAATAAACCAACTCCACAAATGGAGAAGATTGTAGAGTTATTCAAACAGGTTAGCATAAATATACCTCTCTTGGATGCAATCCAACAAGTTCCTTCTTACACGAAATCTTAAAGGACTTATGCACCAAGAAGAGGAAGTCACAAGTACCAAAGAAAGTTTTCGTGGCTAGTGCTGTTAGTGATGCTCTTGTCCAATCTTTACCCCAAAAGCATAAGGACCCCGGCTGTCATACTATTTCGATAACAATTGGGGATAAGAACATCAATAGAGCACTATTAGATCTTGGTGCTAGTGTCAATTTGCTACCCTATTCAGTGCACGAGCAATTAGGCGTTGGAGAGCTTAAACCCACTCATTGTACTCTCCAAATGGCCGACCGATCCATTACCCATCCTAGGGGAGAGTTGGAGGATGTGTTAATTAAAGTAGGGGATTTCATTTTTCTCGTTGACTTTATTGTTATGGATACACAATCTGTAGCTAACCCCCGGAGTCAAATTCCGGTGATACTTGGTCGACCATTCCTTGCGACCTCCAATGCGGTGATCAATTATCGTAATGGTTCAATGAACCTATCTTTTGGAAATATGACGATTGAACTCAACATCTTTAAGTTGGGGAATCAGCCTTCCGAGCCTAATGCTAGTATACTTGATGTTTGCTCGATCCACGAGATCACGGAGGAGGACCGTGAGCTCGAAAAATTTCTGTTCGATCACAGCAGTGTTGATGCCTCTAGTGCGTTCCTCCTAGAATCCGACACTGCTTTCACGCCAGACAACGATTATGAGTGTTTCACCTTTTTGGATGATTTTGAAGACTCACCACCCAAGTTTGAGTCTTTTGATTTTTCGGATGAGTTAGTTGAACCATCCGACTCGGTCGCGTACACTCGATTTGAACCGTTGATGGAATCCTTCGAGTTTGAAACAGTTTCACCAATGCTATCTTCAATTGTTTCACCCCTAAACTCGAACTAAAGCTTTTGCCGTCGCACCTTAAATATGCTTACCTAGGTGAGAATGAGACCCTTCCTGTTATCATATCGGCCTCTCTAGCCCTCGAGCAAGAGAAAGCCCTTTTGATGGTCTTACAAAATAACCGGCAAGCTTTTGGCTGGTCTATGGCAGACATCAAGGGGATTAGTCCCCTCATAGTTGAACATTATATACACATGATGGATGATGCCAAACCAGTAAGGGATCCTCAAAGACGCCTCAACCCCATAATGAAAGAGGCTGTCAAGAAGGAGATTGTTAAATGTCTTGATAGTGGTATCATTTACCCTATCTCGGATAACCAGTGGGTTAGCCCCATTCATGTTGTCCCAAAGAAATTGGGCATTACGGTCATAACCAATGAGGCAAATGAGTTAATACCTACTCGCACCCAAACTGGGTTGCGAGTTTGCATCGACTATAGAAAACTCAATGCCGCAACTGTTAGTTATATGTATGCCCTAGAGGCTATTACTGTACATTGGATGTATATTGTAGTGGATGCTGGGACATATATAGGTAGGACTTTCTTGCTCGACATGATAGTACGCTATCTGGTTGCTCTTTATCTTAACATGTATACTTTCTGTCTCTCTGTTACATATTGATAAAGCCCTTAGGATGTGTACTCGACTTCCAGGACTATGATGCAGATCATACTAGTGGGGCCTGGATAATCCATGAGTACATCCTTCAATGTTCCTAGTCGTGGGAATATCGAGACGGGGCATCGATATTCCAGAGTAGACTAGCGTATATCTTCTCGACCCATGTGATGGGCGATGGATGATCCCATATCCATTGGTGTTTGACATCAGAGATGGTATGCGTGTGCTCAGTAGAGACTGGGTACACTGAACGGACTCGCCGAGAACTCCCAGATGGTATTATAGCTCACGTCAGATGGCAGTTCTCTGGTGACACTGGTACAGCTTAGTCTGTTGACCCGAGATCGTCATAGAGTCTTGTGTGTCTCCCACTGTGCTTTGATTTCCACCCTACCACGGCTCTACTGATTCGTGCAAACAGGTGGTTTTTGGGTACAGTCCCGATTCACATGGAGGCAATGAGCGATAGGAGGGGATTCGTCTCTCCCGGTATTGGGGGTTGATGTTGCGCTATGTTCGACTGGCCATAACAGGAAATCCCTGGCCAGGGTTGCAGTGATCTACTGGTAAGTGTTATCAGTAGTTTCACACATGTTATGGACCTCACGTCGGCATGACTTATCAAGCTATTGGGGTCTGACGTTTACTACCCCTAGGCGAGATATGCGACATATAAGACGAACAGACCGGACTGTACGGTAAGTGTTACTGGTTGGATTCACAGGAGTGTGAGCGGGCTTGCTCGTCGATCTTCTGATCGCTCAATACCCGGGTGACCGTTACGTTTAGCAGACCGCTTGCGGCTTGTGGGTGTTTGATATGATCATCACCTGCTGTCGGCGTATTGACGAGTCTTTAGAGTCCTACACAGAGGTTTCCTGGCTCAAGCGAAACAAAATAGGAGCGCATATGAGATATGTGAGGGACCGAGAATAATGCGTGTATGTGATACCGTATTCTATTCTCGTGATGAATGTATCGATTGGTTGTATGCGATATAACCTAGTTATCGAATCGAGGATTGATTCGATAAGTCGATACATCGGATATTAGTCGGTTATATGCGATATGACCGGATCGTTAAATCAAGTGTTGATTTAATGATTTAATGTATAATTATATATTTGATATATTAATTTGCATTAACTAGTATTTGTTCACTTAAAAAGGATTTTCTCACTTGATGTGCACATTGTATATGTGATATATTTTTGTGCACTTGATTGTATCATGTTTGATGATACATGAAAGTTTGTGTGTAAACCATGGTTATGTTAATGGTTAGGGTTTTGATTTTCTTGTCTATTTATTTTTATTTATTCATTTTTTGGCAAGAATAAAATGGTGGCTAGTTTTTTTGTTTCTTTCATGAAACTTCATGAAGCTTTGAAGCTTTCACCATTTTGTCTCTTAGCCTTAACCTAACCATTAAACCTAACCTTAGTTAATTCTCTACACCCAACTATGGTTGCTATATGATAAGATAATTCTTTTTATTCTTATCATAATTCTTTTCTTCTTCTTCTTCTTCTTCTTCAACAATGAAGAAAAGCTTGCTACCATCAATGGCAACATGAGAAAAAGAGTGAGAAATCCAATTCTAAAGTGAACGCACTTCCTATTTCTTCATCCTCTACCACTTGCCAAGTAGTATAGGGTGTTTTCTTCACAAGTTTCATGAATTGGTGAAGTTGGAGCTTGATCTTGAGTTGCCTCGACGTAGATCATCTTCGGCATCGAAGTCGACGACCTAGCCCGATCATTTCTCCGACGAAACCATCGCCAGAGTCCGGATTTCGATTGGTACAGCGGAGGGACGTCTACGCGGAGCTATGGAGGTGGAGGACCGGATCTACAAAGGTTGTAGTCACTTCCCTTTTAGTTAAAGTTGTTAACTTACATTGCATCGCCTATACCTCTAGTTACGATCCGTATTAGGGTTTGTAGGCACATAGGAAATTTTTGAATTGGCCATGTTTGATCACTTGTGGAACCTCATGGGTGTGCCTAGGAACCCTACAGCGGTATCAGAGCCTAGCTAGAGCCTTAGGCAATGCGTAGACGGAGTTAGAAGTCCGATCGAACCGAAACCCTAATCTCAAATTGCTCTCTGTACATTTTTTGAAATCGGGGATTTTTAAGAATTAAAAATATGCAGAAAAATCAGCAGGAGTTTCTAAGAATTACTGTGAAGCACGTGCTTCTGGTTCGATCAAAGCACGGCGGAACCGCGGCATTAGCATGGCTAATGCGGCGGTTCCGCGGCCACTTAGCCGCTTCTTCCATTCATTTTTGCACAGTAATTCCTATTTTCTGGTGCTGTATTTTCTGGGAATTTTTAAATCGTACTCAAGAGTTGAGTTTTCTGGGGTTGTATTGGGAGTTCGTAGATTCGATCGGATTATCAAACTTTGTCTATGTGTTTTTCCGGATAATTTTAGAATATATTAAAAAGTTCGACCGGATATAAATACCCACTTTTTCCCCTGCCGGGAAATTTCCAATTGTTGGATATTTCCGTAGTTTAATCACGTTCTATGTAGTGCAAGTAACGCGATGGTCCCTCTAGAAGACAACAAACCTTAACTCAATTATGTGACCGTCTTGAACTGTCCTTTGAACCTTAGGGTTTGGTGCAGTACGGCATGCCACATGTGAGGCGTTGGCTTGACCCTTCTACGGCTGGACCGTTGGTACTGAGGCATGAACTGGATGTTTTTAAACTTATTTCATGTGTTGAGCTGTTTCGGGAAAACTTGGGTATTCGATTGTTCGATCGGAAAGTTTAACATTTTCTATTTACCCGGAATGTGATACAACATTTGGAATTCACAAGTTGTTATGAGATAACTGAATGAATGTTATAAACATAGCAGTTTAGTCTCACTTGATCGGTTGCCACGGAATTTTGATGTGATCAAAAGTCCGTCGCAATCACGTAGCGTACGCGGATACTCGCCGGTAAACTTAATAGATAGCCATGCCCCATAGCCCCGACCAAGTGACTGTAGGAGAACCCCGTCGCCGAAAGCATCCGTTCGGGTGCTCGCGGCAGCGGTGTTCCGCCTTAGTGCACTTCGTCGACGGTATCGGGGGTGCGGCCATCTACTGAAGTTTGCGACGAGCATTCGATCAGGATGTCGGGAATCTTGTTGAATTGCCCGACTTGATATTGAAAAGTGTTTTCGATAAAGAGACTAAAATACGGGGTTTATAATTGTTAGGCATGCGATGTCTAAGGAATTCATTTGATTAGGCATGCGATGTCTAAAGAGATTGCGGATTCCAACTGTTGTAGTTTTACACTTTCTTTTCTGTGACCGTAAGTGTAATATGTGATATCGCCGGTTTCGTTGCTATATGTCAACGACAATTGGGATACGCATGTTTACTTACGCTGATGACATGTGATGTTATGTGTTGCTGGATATGTTATATTGGATCGTCGTGTTTGAATAGCCGGGGGTTTTTATGTGAGATGAGTGTAAGTGCACGGCAGCGCCCCGGCCGTCAATCCGACGGCCAAATGCGGAAGCGGTGATAAACTTTAATTTTTCTTGAACTGGCAAACCGCCGCGCACTAATACCCGAATCGAACCATTAATTAGTCCTAGCTATCTACAAGAAAGGGAAGAGAGATATACCGACAGATCCGAGTCCTCCGGTCTTCTCGTCGTCGTCCCGATCTCCTGCGGAATGTCCCGTCTCCTCCTCGTCGCCGGAAGTGCACCACATCGCCTTCTTCTTTTACGGGCTCCCACCTCAATGCCGAGGCAACTCGGGCACGAAGCCGGCTACTCGACGTGCCCAAGATTCGCTCTAGAATGTGTAGTGAAGAAGTCTCATTTGGGGTTGTAGGAATTGCCTTTTTGGTGGAGGGAAGATACAAGAACTATGTGGAGGAACTTTGGGGATTTTGGAACATGAAATGAACCAAAAACCCCACTCCAAAAATGTTGGACAGCCCCCTTCAAGCTTTGGCCGGCCATGACATGTGAATGGAGAGAATGGAGTGAGTGGGAGAGTGAATCAAATGGGAGCCATTCTCATCTAATCCAAAAGAGAGAGAGAGGAAATCTATCATGCAAAAGAAATGATTACCAAATCAAAACCCACACTCAACCACCTTCCACCAACCTCATCATCAACAACCATGATGATAAACAAAGTCAAGCAATCATGAGTTTATGAAGTCAAATGATGGGACAAGTATCATGACATTATAAAATGCAAAGACCCCCTCCACAACAGCTTATTTGCAACAATGCAAATAAACCCTCCTCCACCAATCTTCGGCCAATGAACGGAACAATGGAAATCGGCCGAAACGGAAAGCAAACTGGCAACTCCAGAAAACTGGTCCCGTAATAAATTACAGGAAAACCCCGATACTGTGCATACACACCCGCATCTGTATTTCGACCGAAATACAAATGCAATGAGACAAAATCCACACTGTACTATACTAGGATCCGGCTTATACCAAAACCGGCTAGTATTATCCGTTCGATCCTGATCCGTGCAATACCGCACGTATCTGATCGAACCCTGCCATATAACCATACGGCCTATAGTACAAACCGTCCGATCCTGATCCGTGCAATGCCGCACGTATCTGATCGGACCTTGCCATATCTCCATACGGCCTCTACAACCTTTCGCCCGAAAGCTGAGTAACTGAACGTGGGGGACTCTAAAGACTCGTCAACACCTTGGTTGTGGATTTAACCACTAGCATGTCAGAGGTATAAGCCAATACGTAACGGGCTACCAGGTACTGACTAAAAAAGGACGTCTGTGAGCGAACTCAGCCTGACTCCCTACTGAGCCTGTCAGTGACAATATCCGTACAGTCCGGTCCGTTCGTCTATGAGTATCGCATGGCGGGCCTAGGGGGTTGGTAAAAGTCAGACCCCCAAAAGCGGTACAAGTCGTGTCGGAGTGTAGCCCAGAACACCCTGAGATACTACTGGAATACCTACCAGTAAATCTCCTTGCCTCGGCCGAGGGCTTTGTGTAATGGCTCTCCTAGACACAGCACGACCTCACCCCCAATACCGGGAGAGACGAACCCCTGAAGATACGCTCACTGCCTCCATGTGGCTCGGGACTGCACCCAACTAAAACCTGTTTGCACGACTCCTTTGAGCCGTGGTAGGGTAGTAATCAAAGTACAGTGGGAACTCACACGAGACAAATGACGATCCCCAGGTCGATGAACTAACCTGCACACATGTCACCAGGGAACTGCCATCTGACGTCTGGTATATGACCAACTAGCATGTTCCCGGCGAGTCCTGTCCGGTGTACTCATAACCCAATGAGCACCTGTATACATCTTAGGTGATCCAAATGACACCAGTGGCTTGTGAGACCGGCCACCGCCCCTCGTCGGGGTCTCGACTGTATACACCAGTCTACTAATGGAGTATCGATGCCCGGTCTCGAAACTCCCACGACTAGGGACCTTTTAAGGATAAGCTTATAGACCCCCAGCTCCCACTTATATGATCGCCCTCATACTGCTGGTGGTCAAGCAAGAATCCTAGGGGCTCTATCAACGTGTAATAGCGACGTGTCAGGTCACCTAAAACAGTACACGATGATAAAGGTGAACCAGATAGCATACTATCATCTCGAGTAAGACCGTCCTACCGGGATAGGTCCTCCATCAATCATTGCAATCACGTACCTGTGACCTAATAATTGACTCTGAGGGCACTATCTCCAACAATCTCCCACTTGCACTCAAGGCTAATTATTGCGATGTCGCATACTCACAGCCCGTGTGATACCGAACACCCAACTCCTTTACTAGTCAGTCTCACAAAGCTCGTTTGCGAAACTATTGCGTTCGAGGAATAGCCTTAGTGAGTGGATCCGCTTTGTTGTTTCTTTCTATGTCTCTCTATATCTCAAGTTCGCGGAGAAAACCATCTCCCGAAATGAGCAATACCTGTCTTAGAATGTGTCTGGATGTCTGATGGGACATAGCTCATAAATGAACTCCAAATCCAAACTTCTTAGACTGTATCGTCAACTGAACTTAGTCAGTATCCTGCGTCATGCCACCCTCAGTATTGCCTTGGACCACCTGTCCAAAATACTGCCCCTCATCAGAAGGAAAAACTATAACTCTGACAACCTCCCTGTCGTCCATGTCACCTTATAAGCCTGGAATGATAACTGTCTCCCGAATGAGGCTGTCGTTATCATATCCCTAGAACATCCACTTATGTTCTAAAACTGCTTCCGACTGTTTCTCTAGGATTGGATCAATATCAACTTATTGCATCTAGTGCAAGAACAACATCTGGTGTGGTACTTGACATCTCATGATTGACTCAATTGCTTGAGCAAGTGATCTGCCAATCATGCACATCCCTCTCCCCTTTAGTCTGTAAGACACCTTTAGAGAGGGTGACTCCATTACCTGCAGGTACACTACCGTGCCAGGAGTCGTCCATTCTAAATACTCTTAGAATGCTGTCAAAGTACCCTGATTGGGAGACTACCCAAATCTAGATCTAGAACCATAGATCTAGTAACCAGTATATCTGATATAATATCCAAGTCCTGTGTGAAGAAAACAATGTGTGACGACCAAAGTATAATCGATTGTAGTGTAGGAGTTTCCTTTCCTACTCTGTGTATGTCATCCAAACACCATGACATCACACCCTACTACCTTCTCAACTGATCCATCCCCTATTCTGATGAAGTCAAACCTATGACTGTCACGTCAGAAACAGATGATCTATCTCCGCTACATCTGCTTTAGTCTATAAATAGACATAAGCTACCTGTCCACCAATGCTTCCGCTGCTCCCACTGACTACGACAACCCTCTGGCAGAGTCATATAGACGTACACTTCTAAAACTAGTTTAGAACGACGCTATACTCATCCTCCCACCGGGTCTCGCAGCCTGGAACAACAGCAATGGTAATTGTGGGTAAACAAGAACTTCCCTGTCACCGTCCTTGAGGCTACCGTAGTACCTCTCGAGTGCCTGAAGTTACCCACCTTATCTGCGGAGTGGCCAATGGAATGTCAAACCAGATTGAATCTTTAGGTTCCTTATCAAATTTTCAGTAATCGTTTGTGGTTCTGGAATCACTTCCAGTTCTACCATACTCCCACTACTGTTTTCTGAAAAAATCCATTTTTATTAAAACTGTGGCGAGTCTAGAACAATATTGCTATTGTTCATCCAGATGGTAGAAAATCAACCCTCGTCATAGCCTGGGTCAACCCACAAACAGCCATTACAGAAACGTGCCTTGAGTTGTCCAGTGTCTGGTTTTAATCATAAACCGGACAACTCCCCGTACCTTAACATCGTTAAGATACGAACTGTTCTATATCCCATATAGGAACAGATGCACTGATTTAATTGAACCAGATTCAAATCATGCAGCTGTCTCCAGTGCATGTCAACTAAATGGAAGGAGGCCGATCAGCGTTACTCAACTTAGGAATACTTCCAATTATGAGTAACCTGAAAGAGAAGCAAGATCTCTTTATTATTACTATCAACTGAATACCATACACAAGTATCTACATCTTCGATCACTTTGAAGAATCCCGATACTTGCCACACCTGGTTCTCTACTCTATTCAAATACCTATAACTTCTCAAAATTCAGACCCTGTGTTTCCGCGAAACACTTGTCTAAAAACTAGAGAAGTCATAAGTAAACCGAATATAGTACGAGGACCAACCCCTCTGTCCTGATGGACCCTGGACAACATACAATACTCTGTATAAGTCCCTTGAGTCTGATAACTCATTCACTGTGTGTCGTAGGTTGAAAACTGTACCTTTGGTTATGAAGAATTACACCGCTGTTTAATGCTCCTTACCTAACCATCAACTGATATAGGTAAATGTCGTAGACATAATTTCAGAAAGGTATATCTCACTCTATGAAAATAGACGTACAGATATATCAATTTGAAATTGGTGCATAACAGCGGATATTCAAAACCAAATATTTGCCGACCGGCAAACAACCCAGGTGATTTCCTCAAATATCACCGATTACAACGAATCCCGATATAATGAGGATAATCACCCAATTCCCAATAACTTACTCCCACTCATCATCTGTAAAACCATACAGATGTGAGAATCGTACCTGGTAAATACATACCCTGGAGCAAGTGTCTAATCGGGAAATCAGTTTTCTTTTAACAGTACACAGTTGAACTGAAACATTGAAATGTTTCGATGGGGTATCCTGGTATTCCTAGTAATGCCTCTTCCAGATTCACGACTGTAACCGTATAATCCTTTGCCACCTCTCCAAATCCCTTCATATGTCTTTAGTCATTACCTTCTGCACACCCCTCAGGCCAAATGGTTTTCTTCCTTCCCTACCGTTCGGCACCAGCCTATGGTTTGGAAGAAGACTATCCAATAAGCATAATGGGTGTACTGTCCTAATCCTAGGAACACTCGCAATGAGAGAGGGTGAAGATAAAAGACAACCGAATAAACCTTATTCCTATTTCTCCTGAACCATAATCCATCCCCGAACTGGAACAAGTTCCTTTCGAGTTCGTATATAACCATACGATGGAGTATCCAAATAAACTGTGGATCTTCGTAGTGATACGGAGTGTCCTGGAGAAATACAAAGGTGATTTTAGGATTGGCGAAGGAATACTTGGTTTGGTCGTGAATATCTGTTGCAATTTACTTTGCCCTCTTACTAATCCCTTGCTTTGTCTTAACCTAATACCTTCTGCACACCATCGTTATGCTAATTGGTTTTCTTCATTCCCTACCGGTCGGCACCTGCCTATGGTTTGGAAGAAGACTATCCAATTTGCGTAATAGGTGTACTATCTCCTAAACCAAGGAGTACTCGCAACTTGAGAGAAGGTAAAAAGGAAAAGACAACTGAATAATCCTATCCGTTTTCTCCAGAACCGGAAACCATCCTCGAATAAATTCTTTCGAGTTCGTATCTAACCATACGATGGTTTTGTCCAATGGAAGTGGACGTTCGTAGTAATACGGGGTGTCCTGGAGAAAAGGGTAAAAGTAGGAGTGGCAATGAGGTTCGCAACTCTGACAATCCAAAAGCCGGTGTCAAGAAGGTTCGGTTAATTTGGTCACTGAGTCATAGTCTTAGGGTCAGGTCAATGGTCGCTGCCAAAGAGAGAGAGAAAAGAAACACTCAGCGTGCACTCTAACTTAGATCAGAATGGTTACCAATTTATCTAATCTGGAATCCTCCCACTGTACCTCAAATTCTCCTCCAAACCTGAAAGAAGAATTAGTCGGGGTCACCCGAGGAGTAAACTAACTCATCAGTGGGAATCGGGATCCAACTCTCATCGCATGACAACGTGACGGAATCCGCTCACGGTATCACACTCCAGAAGGTATGCGCATATCTGGCAAGTTTCAGTTCTTTTGAAACTCCCGATGTGATTTCTGCCCCATGCTCTTATGACCTTGGCGAAGGTCAACAAATCATAAGTCACATGTCAAGTTCTACCCGTCATTATCCAGGTTAATTTGAATCCACCCGTACAAGTCCTTGACGAAGGCCAACAAGGCTATACGACTGTCCCAAACCAACGCATCTATCTATGCTGCAGAAAGGTAACAAGCAGCTACCATACACTATGCCTTGACGAAGGTCAACAAACATAGCATGAATACTACGTGCTACCCGTCTGAAACGACGGAGGGCTACGAATGGTTTCTGGCGAAAACCTTTAACGTAATGAACTTGATATCGTTGAAGGAACGGATAGCTTTTAAAAATATAGTGACGAAAACCGTTGCTAAAGAGGTCACTCCCGGTGAAGGGATCTCGGCTCTTTCCCCGTAGAATGAGGTGCAGGATATTCCAACTGAATACCACGGTGCAAAGCAAAAGTAATCGGCTATAGTGAAGTCATTGCCCTGACGCAAACTTTTTTGTCCAAGGGGTCACTCCCGGTGAAGGGATCTCGGCCCTTGCCTCGTCGACTGAGGAGCAGGATATTCCAACTGAATATCACGATGCAAAACAAAAGTGAACGTCCTTGCAATAACAGCTTTTTTTGAAAAAGTGTTCCAACAACATCAGATTAGGTTTGTTTTTAACTTGCATTGATCCGAATCAATGCAGTCCCATCAATTGATCACACCAAAAAGAACGAAAATATACTGATGTACGTATATGCCATCCGCATTCGCCACTGGGTCCCGTCATTACCCGTTAGGTTAGCTAACTAACGACAGAGCGGGGACTGGACTAGCGCGGATGTAAAACATATACAACATCTACTAATATATATACCAATATATTATATTCGCTCAAGGCGTGAATAAAATGCAACATCACAGAGAATGAATAGCATCACAGAAACAATACAGATATCTGGGATCCCCGGGTTTCACAGAGCCACTACTGAAACCCGACGTTCCCCTGGTCGTGTGGATAGCCTGTGCAATGAGATCCTAGACCCCTACGGGAGCGGCAAGTTACCCGCCAAAACCTGAAGCGAGGCAGCCCCCTTCAGCACCGTGAATGGACCACCCAGCACTTCACGGAATCCGGTAACTTGGGCACCCCTCCTGGGTCAACCTGTACCCCCTACGAGTGCGGCGAATAGCCCGCCAATCCTAGAGTGAAGCCCCCTCCGTCTCAATGCCATGAGATGCGGGCTTGTTGCCCTCTAGAATCCGGCTATCTGTGCACCCCTCCGCGGGGTAAGCCTAGTACAGAAAGTAAAAAATACATACAACGGGTACATCGACCGCAACCAGGCCGTGCCCCAAAATAATAATACAAACAGGCAGTGACGGCAGTCCACATGTCGGACGCTCGCCCCGCAATATTAAATGTACATAATACAACAGAACTGTACTAGCATTGCATCCAGGCTATCCCCCACGACCGATCCGCAACATCACAGCAAAAATAGAACATCAACGTGAAAGTCACGTTCGCAAATCCGTCTAACCGGGCTATAGCAGTTAGACCGGATTTACCGATCGAGTGACATTCACGGTCGCAGATACAATGTAAATACTGTGAAATAATGTGTTTAAAATATCCGATCAATCAAATTTTAACAAGTGGGCCCCCAAGTACTACTGTAGCAGATCAGGAAATTCTGGGCCTAATTTTAATATTCCAAAACCCATATTTTAAGCCCACAAGCCCTCTGGAAAAAGCTGGTGAGCTGAACCCAAATACCTGCGGCGGAACCGCGGCCAACAAGGGGTTATGGCCGCAGTTCCGCGGTCGTACGGAGGATTCAGGCAACCAAAATTTTCCAGTGGTCTTAGGGTACTCTGTACATCATTCTGCAATCACCTGAAAAATTTTTCGAGACCAAAAATTTTCAACAGAAACTGATGCGAACTAAAATGCAGTTTTGGAACATTCGATCGATCGAAACAGAAAAACACATTACACCAAGCTAGACTAAGTTAATGGCGAGGCTCTGATACCACTGTAAGTGCACGGCGGCGCCCCGGCCGTCAATCCGACGGCCAAATGCGGAAGCGGTGATAAACTTTAATTTTTCTTGAACTGGCAAACCGCCGCGCACTAATACCCGGATCGAACCATTAATTAGTCCTAGCTATCTACAAGAAAGGGAAGAGAGATATACCGACAGATCCGAGTCCTCCGGTCTTCTCGTCGTCGTCCCGATCTCCTGCGGAATGTCCCGTCTCCTCCTCGTCGCCGGAAGTGCACCACATCGCCTTCTTCTTTTACGGGCTCCCACCTCAATGCCGAGGCAACTCGGGCACGAAGCCGGCTACTCGACGTGCCCAAGATTCGCTGTAGAATGTGTAGTGAAGAAGTCTCATTTGGGGTTGTAGGAATTGCCTTTTTGGTGGAGGGAAGATACAAGAACTATGTGGAGGAACTTTGGGGATTTTGGAACATGAAATGAACCAAAAACCCCACTCCAAAAATGTTGGACAGCCCCCTTCAAGCTTTGGCCGGCCATGACATGTGAATGGAGAGAATGGAGTGAGTGGGAGAGTGAATCAAATGGGAGCCATTCTCATCTAATCCAAAAGAGAGAGAGGAAATCTATCATGCAAAAGAAATGATTACCAAATCAAAACCCACACTCAACCACCTTCCACCAACCTCATCATCAACAACCATGATGATAAACAAAGTCAAGCAATCATGAGTTTATGAAGTCAAATGATGGGACAAGTATCATGACATTATAAAATGCAAAGACCCCCTCCACAACAGCTTATTTGCAACAATGCAAATAAACCCTCCTCCACCAATCTTCGGCCAATGAACGGAACAATAGAAATCGGCCGAAACGGAAAGCAAACTGGCAACTCCAGAAAACTGGTCCCGTAATAAATTACAGGAAAACCCCGATACTGTGCATACACACCCGCATCTGTATTTCGACCGAAATACAAATGCAATGAGACAAAATCCACACTGTACTATACTAGGATCCGGCTTATACCAAAACCGGCTAGTATTATCCGTTCGATCCTGATCCGTGCAATACCGCACGTATCTGATCGAACCCTGCCATATAACCATACGGCCTATAGTACAAACCGTCCGATCCTGATCCGTGCAATGCCGCACGTATCTGATCGGACCTTGCCATATCTCCATACGGCCTCTACAACCTTTCGCCCGAAAGCTGAGTAACTGAACGTGGGGGACTCTAAAGACTCGTCAACACCTTGGTTGTGGATTTAACCACTAGCACGTCAGAGGTATAAGCCAATACGTAACGGGCTACCAGGTACTGACTAAAAAGGGACGTCTGTGAGCGAACTCAGCCTGACTCCCTACTGAGCCTGTCAGTGACAATATCCGTACAGTCCGGTCCGTTCGTCTATGAGTATCGCATGGCGGGCCTAGGGGGTTGGTAAAAGTCAGACCCCCAAAAGCGGTACAAGTCATGTCGGAGTGTAGCCCAGAACACCCTGAGATACTACTGGAATACCTACCAGTAAATCTCCTTGCCTCGGCCGAGGGCTTTGTGTAATGGCTCTCCTAGACACAGCACGACCTCACCCCCAATACCGGGAGAGACGAACCCCTGAAGATACGCTCACTGCCTCCATGTGGCTCGGGACTGCACCCAACTAAAACCTGTTTGCACGACTCATTTGAGCCGTGGTAGGGTAGTAATCAAAGTACAGTGGGAACTCACACGAGACAAATGACGATCCCCAGGTCGATGAACTAACCTGCACACATGTCACCAGGGAACTGCCATCTGACGTCTGGTATATGACCAACTAGCATGTTCCCGGCGAGTCCTGTCCGGTGTACTCATAACCCAATGAGCACCTGTATACATCTTAGGTGATCCAACTGACACCAGTGGCTTGTGAGACCGGCCACCGCCCCTCGTCGGGGTCTCGACTGTATACACTAGTCTACTAATGGAGTATCGATGCCCGGTCTCGAAACTCCCACGACTAGGGACCTTTTAAGGATAAGCTTATAGACCCCCAGCTCCCACTTATATGATCGCCCTCATACTGCTGGTGGTCAAGCAAGAATCCTAGGGGCTCTATCAACGTGTAATAGCGACGTGTCAGGTCACCTAAAACAGTACACGATGATAAAGGTGAACCAGATAGCATACTATCATCTCGAGTAAGACTGTCCTACCGGGATAGGTCCTCCATCAATCATTGCAATCATGTACCTGTGACCTAATAATTGACTCTGAGGGCACTATCTCCAACAATGAGTGTTTTCCATTTTCATTCATGTAAAAACTTGTATGTAATATTCTTTTATTGGGGCACTTCCAGGTTGCGGATGATGTCACCATTTGTATATTATTTACTTTTCCGTATTAGGATAGACCCAAGGAGGGGAGCACAAGTAACCGGGTTCTAGGGTCCAGTGGGAGATCATCTCGAGGAGTCGAGTCTGGGTCTCCTAACCCTAGAATTGGTAGGGTTGTTTGCCGCTCTCGTAGGGGTCTAGGGGTGTGGGATTGGCTATTCATCACGACCGTGGAATCCGGGTTTTATACTGGCTCGTATTGAAAACACGGACGTCCTAGTATATCCAATATTTCATATGATATTTTCTGCTGCGTTATCTGTGATGTGATCATGTGATACGTTCAGATAGATATTATATATAGTATATATGATATATTATATAGACGTTGCTTATGTTTTACACCCGCGCTAGCCCTGCCTCGCTCTGGCGTTAGTTACCTAACCTAACGGTGCAGACGGGACATCGAGGCGAATGCGGATGGCATAAGCGTACGTTATATTTATCTGTGATGTTTAGGTGGACTTAAATGATGGGATATTCATTAATGAGATTAATGAAAGAAAATAAACCTAATTGATGTTGTGGAATCGAATTTCAAAAATAAAACAGGTAGCTACAGTTCTTGCTTTGCATCGCGGTGTTCATTGTAGAACATCCTGCACCTTATTCGATGAGGAAAGGACCGAGATCCCTTCACCGGGAGTGACTCCTTTAGCAATAACTGGCAGATGCTACACACTCGGTTTGTCTTTTGATTGCTTCTATATTTTCTGCTTTGCACAGTGATATATATGATATATCCCGCACCTCATTCGACGAGGAAAGGGCCGACGATCCCTTCACCGGGAGTGACCCCTTTAGCAAAACTAGAAAAGCCTAAAAAACATTCCATTTAAAAACCATTTGATTCCACAACGAGATCAAGTTCAAAGCGTTAAAGGTTTTCTTAAAAACCATTCGCAACCCTCCGTCATTTTAGGAAGTAGAGTACTTAGTATTCGAGCTACGTTTGTCGACCATAGCCGAGGCGTAGTGTGCGGTAGCTAAGTGATGTCTTCTTACACAGCATATGATGCGATTAGTTAGGACAGTCATGTGGCTTTGTTGACCTTAGCCCAGGGTCATGTGGGTGGGTCTAATTAATCACGAAATGACGGGTAGAACTTGACTAGTACCTATGATTTTTTGACCTTAGCCAAGGTCATAGGTGCTAGTGGTAAAAACCATTATCGGGAGTTTCAAGTGTTGAAATTTGCAATGAGATTGCATACCTTCTATATGATAGTTGGATCCCGATACCCACTGCGAGTAATTGTTACTCCTGGGAGAGTTTTGCACTTTACAATTAACCGATCAAGTAGGTGTCTAGAAAGGTGTCAACGGGGTTACGCCTCTTGGAAAACGAGGTTTACTGTAATTAGGTCCGTGCGAAAGCACGGGGAACCTCCCTCAAAGTACCGACACTGGCCTGGCTGAAAGATTGACGAACTTGTAGAGTGTAATTAATCCCGGCTAGTCTTTCCTTTTAGGGTTTGAAGGAAGATTTGATAAAAACAGTGGGAGCCATCCTGATTAGATAAAATATATAACCAATCTAATCTTGCAAGAGCGCACGCAGAGTGTTTTCTTCTCTCTCTCTCAAGGTAGCGACCATATCACGCCTTAATCAAGATAATAATACGGATATTTGACCGAACCCGCTTGTTATACTGAGCTGGGGAACGTTGGTCTCGCTCCAACTTATAATTGTTATAAGACAGAGCAGGAAATGGGGGAATACTAGAATTCCTATGCCGCCCAAACAAAGAAAGTGCATATGATGCATCTCCTTCGGGTGTGTTCATTACAAAGAACTGTTTCTCAGTATCCTCTGCATCCTGGGTATTTGATACCAGATCATGATCCCAGATATGTAATCTGTTACATAGGGCTACAGAAAGGCAGAGAACTGAGAACGGGTGATAAGTTTCATGAGACAGAAAACGGGGCAAGTGTTGCAGCCAAGTCTGTTGGTCACTGTCACCCTGTATTACAAATACATTGATTCTGAACAAATGCTATTAGATACCGAACCTGATATAAAATCATACCAGTCTCTTTATTTAGTAAAGAAATGATAAAATTTTGTATTGTTGGATAATGTTTTGAACATTTCCTATGTCAAAAGTTGATCGGTTCAGGCACGTTATCTAAAAGCATTGACGTTCTAAATCAAACTACAGTTCCTAGTATACAGAACACACACAAGAGGAAGAGTTCAGAAATGAACGAATCCTTCTTGAGGCATTGTAGACTAGGTCATATCAATGCGACCCGACTGGCTGAAGTTACATTTTAGATGCATATTTAAATCAGTTTGAATTTACATCTTGTGAAGCTTGCCAGTCATGTCACAAAGATAAGATGACCATAGCTCTGTTTATTGAAAACAGAGAAAGAGTTAGTAAACTCTTGGGACTGATACATGATGATGTATGTAAGGTCTCCAGTCTATACATGCCAGGACTGGTTCTTTATACTTCATTACGTTCTCTGATAATCTCTCAAGATTCAGACATATGTTCCTGTTGAAACACAAATCCGAACCTTTTGAGATATTCACAGAATATAAGCTAGAAGTAGAGAACCAATACGGGTATAAGTATTATGTCCTATGATAAGATCAGGGAGGAGAATACTTGTGCATGGCATTCCTGGAGTATTCTAAAAGAAAATGAGATTCTCTCTCAGTATTACTCCTCTGAATACACCACAGCACAACAGTGTATCGGGGCGGAGCAATCGCACAATATTAGATATGGTGTGCTTTATGATGAGTATTACTGAGTTACCTATTTTCTTTTGGTGTTGTGCACTTGAGAAGCTGCATACCTATTGAATTAGGTTCGAATCAAATCAGTGCCTACCATTCCATATGAGATATGGTATGGGAAGAGCCTATCTCTTAAGTTAGTTAAGATTTGAGGTTGTCCGGCCTATGTCTAAAAGCAAAATCCAGACAAAATCGAAGCAAAGTCAGTTCTGTAGAACTGGAAAGGTTCCAGCTATACAAAACTGCAGCTGATGATTTGACAGAACCAAAGGATTCTATAGTCCCCGACGAACCTCAGCTTCTCCGCCGATCTGGTAGGGTTCCTCACCTGCCTGAGAGATACTTCGGTTTCTCGATGACAGTGGGAGCGAGGATTGCATCATGAGATGATGACCCAACTAGATTCAAGCAGGCCATCGAGAGTAGGGACTCTGTAAGAATGGCTGGATGCTTCGTGATCTGAGATGGAATCCTTATACACCAACAAAGTATGGACTTTGGTTGCTTTATCTGAAGGGTTAAATCCCCATCAGGAGCAAGTATATCTTGAGAAGATTACTTGGTATAGATGGAAAAGTTGAGACTTTCAAAACTAGACTTGTTAAAGGTTTTCGTCATTGACCAGGCATGGATAATGATGAAACCTTTTTCCAGTGCCTATCCTTAAGTCCATCCAGATCCTACTTGCCACGGCTACATACCATGACTACGATATCTGGTGGTTGGGTGTCATGACAGCTTTTCTAAATGATGTTTTAGAAGAAAGCGTCTATAAGTACACAGCCAGAGGGCCTCGTAGACAGTGGGAGTAGCGAAAACGTGTGCAAGATGTTTCATGTGATAAAACAGGCATCGCCGAGTTGGAACATCTGTTTTGATGAGTTAGTCAAAGAGTTTGACATCATCAAAATGGTAGATGAACCTTGTATAAACAAAAAGGTAGTAGGGAGTATGGTGACGATCCTCGTAGAGTACGTGGATGACATACTCTTGATAAGAAAGGAGTTTCCTATGCTACGCTCGGTCAATCTCCGCTTATCACAATGATTCTCCATATAGGATCAAAGTGATACCTCCTAAATCCTATGTTTTGGGTCTATGAGATAGATCTAAATGGATGTTAGGATACTCACTAAATGTAGTGAGATGGTATCAATCGATCCTGGGGAGAATCACTGGAAGTGTTCCAGGGTGATAAGGACGACTGAATGTCAGTCACAGGCATTGTCTTTACCCTCAGTGGAGGGACGGTGTTGGAAGAGTTCCAAGCTAGATACCATGGCAAACTAGACGATAAAGGCTGGTAACATCGCTATTAAAGATACTACCAAAGAGGCAGTTTGGGTGTATATTGGTTCATAAGATGAACTAGGTTCCTACCATTGTGTGACAATGGAAATGTGGCTTTGGCCCGGGAACCCTGGTCCCATCAGTGACCCAGACATATTCTGAGGCAGCATCACCTGATCTTGGAGATAGTTGATCTCCAGGGTGATCGAGGTTAGGAGAGTAGACTCAGAGGACAACACGGCGGATCCACTCACAAAGGCTTTTTCCCAGAGAGAGACTTATATGGGATGGTTGAGTATGTGATACTGCAACTACTGCTACAGATGGTCCTAGTGAAAGTGGGAGATTGTTAGTTATATGTATGCCCTAGAGGCCATTACTGTACATTGGATGTACATTGTAGTGGATGCTGGGACATATATAGGTAGGACTTTCTTGCTCGACATGATAGTACGCTATCTGGTTGCTCTTTATCTTAACATGTATACTTTCTGTCTCTCTGTTACATGTTGATAAAACCCTTAGGATGTGTACTCGACTTCCAGGACTATGATGCAGATCATACTAGTGGGGCCTGGATAATCCATGAGTACATCCTTCAATGTTCCTAGTCGTGGGAATATCGAGACGGGGCATCGATATTCCAGAGTAGACTAGCGTATATCTTCTCGACCCATGTGATGGGCGATGGATGATCCCATATCCATTGGTGTTTGACATCAGAGATGGTATGCGTGTGCTCAGTAGAGACTGGGTACACTGAACGGACTCGCCGAGAACTCCCAGATGGTATTATACCTCACGTCAGATGGCAGTTCTCTGGTGACACTGGTACAGCTTAGTCTGTTGACCCGAGATCGTCATAGAGTCTTGTGTGTCTCCCACTGTGCTTTGATTTCCACCCTACCATGGCTCTACTGAGTCGTGCAAACAGGTGGTTTTTGGGTACAGTCCCGATTCACATGGAGGCAATGAGCGATAGGAGGGGATTCGTCTCTCCCGGTATTGGGGGTTGATGTTGCGCTATGCTCGACTGGCCATAATAGGAAATCCCTGGCCAGGGTTGCAGTGATCTACTGGTAAGTGTTACAGTAGTTTCACACATGTTATGGACCTCACGTCGGCATGACTTATCAAGCTATTGGGGTCTGACGTTTACCACCCCTAGGCGAGATATGCGACATATAAGACGAACAGACCGGACTGTACGGTAAGTGTTACTGGTTGGATTCACAGGAGTGTGAGCGGGCTTGCTCGTCGATCTTTTGATCGCTCAATACCCGGGTGGCCGTTATGTTTAGCAGACCGCTTGCGGCTTGTGGGTGTTTGATATGATCATCACCTGCTACCGGCGTATTGACGAGTCTTTAGAGTCCTACACAGAGGTTTCCTGGCTCAAGCGAAACGAAATAGGAGCGCATATGAGATATGTGCGGGACCGAGAATAATGCGTGTATGTGATACCGTATTCTATTCTCGCGATGAATGTATCGATTGGTTGTATGCGATATAACCTAGTTATCGAATCGAGGATTGATTCGATAATTCGATACATCGGATATTAGTCGGTTATATGCGATATGACCGGATCGTTAAATCAAGTGTTGATTTAATGATTTAATGTATAATTATATATTTGATATATTACTTTGCATTAACTAGTATTTGTTCACTTAAAAAGGATTTTCTCACTTGATGTGCACATTGTATATGTGATATATTTTTGTGCACTTGATTGTATCATGTTTGATGATACATGAAAGTTTGTGTGTATGATTAAACCATGGTTATGTTAATGGTTAGGGTTTTGATTTTCTTGTCAATTTATTTTTATTTATTCATTTTTTGGCAAGAATAAAATGGTGGCTAGTTTTTTGTTTCTTTCATGAAACTTCATGAAGCTTTGAAGCTTTCACCATTTTGTCTCTTAGCCTTAACCTAACCATTAAACCTAACCTTAGTTAATTCTCTACACCCAACTATGGTTGCTATATGATAAGATAATTCTTTTTATTCTTATCATAATTTTTTTCTTCTTCTTCTTTTTCTTCAACAATGAAGAAAAGCTTGCTACCATCAATGGCAACATGAGAAAAAGAGTGAGAAATCCAATTCTAAAGTGAACCCACTTCCTATTTCTTCATCCTCTACCACTTGCCAAGTAGTATAGGGTGTTTTCTTCACAAGTTTCATGACTTGGTGAAGTTGGAGCTTGATCTTGAGTTGCCTCGACGTAGATCATCTTCGGCATCGAAGTCGACGACCTAGCCCGATCATTTCTCCGACGAAA
The DNA here is from genome assembly GCA_030015575.1 of Agapanthus africanus. Taxonomy (NCBI): domain Eukaryota; kingdom Viridiplantae; phylum Streptophyta; class Magnoliopsida; order Asparagales; family Amaryllidaceae; genus Agapanthus; species Agapanthus africanus. The sequence goes on along the minus strand of CM057342.1, from coordinate 451,274,028 downwards.
CCATCGCCAGAGTCCGGATTTCGATTGGTACAGCGGAGGGACGTCTACGCGGAGCTATGGAGGTGGAGGACCGGATCTACAAAGGTCGTAGTCACTTCCCTTTTAGTTAAAGTTGTTAACTTACATTGCATCGCCTATACCTTTAGTTACGATCCGTATTAGGGTTTGTAGGCACATAGGAAATTTTTGAATTGGCCATATTTGATCACTTGTGGAACCTCATGGGTATGCCTAGGAACCCTACAGCGACAAGGAAAGACTAATTTCCTTTACCTTTCATTGACCAAATGCTAGAACGATTGGCTGGGCACGAGTTTTACTGCTTTTTGGATGGCTATTCCGGCTATAACCAAGTCCCCATCGCCGAAAAGGATCAAGACAAGACCACATTTACTTATCCTTTCGGTACTTTCGCTTACCGTCGCATGCCCTTTGGGTTATGCAATGCACCCGCTACATTCCAGCGGTGTATGATGGGAATCTTTTCAGACATGGTTGAAAAGTTTTTAGAGATTTTTATGGATGATTTCTCCATTTTTGGTGACTCCTTCGACGAGTGTTTGCTACACCTTGACGCAGTTCTTACCCGCTGTAGGGATAAGAACCTCACTTTAAATTGGGAGAAGTGCCACTTTATGGTACGAGAGGGTATTGTCTTAGGACATGTCATCTCGCAAAATGGCATAGAGGTTGATAAAGCCAAAATTGAAGTCATTTCCAATCTTCCTCCTCCTAAATGCGTCAAAGAAATCCGAGCCTTCCTTGGCCATGCCGGTTTTTTATAGACGGTTCATCAAGGATTTTAGCAAGATTGCTAGACCTTTGACTCTCTTATTAGCCAAGGACACAACATTTGATTTTGACTCAACTTGCATGGAAGCGTTCGAGTCATTGAAACACTCACTCATTTCTGCGCCCATTCTTTCATCTCCAGACTGGACGCATCCATTCGAAAGTATGTGCGATGCATCAGATTTCGCCATTGGTGCTGTCCTTGGACAACACATTAATAAGATGCCGCATGTAATTTATTACGCTAGCCGAACATTAAATGAGGCCCAACTAAACTACACAACAACAGAAAAGGAATTTTTAGCAGTTGTGTTTGCACTTGAAAAATTCCGGCCTTATTTAATCGGCTCTCCAGTGATTGTGTATATGGACCATTTAGCTCTTCGCCACCTTTTTGCGAAGAAGGATGCCAAATCGAGGATAATACGTTGGATCCTCTTGCCACAAGAGTTTGACCTTGTCATAAGGGACAAAAGAGGATGTGAAAATGTAGTGGCCGATCACCTTTCACGACTTCCGTCTTCGCCTACACTTGAAATTCCAATTAAAGATGTTTTTCCCGATGAGCAACTCTTAACCGTGTCTTGCGAAGCTTGGTTCGCTGATATAGTAAACTACTTGACCACCGGTTTGATACCTACAGATTGGTCGAAACAGGATAAACTCCAATTCTTGTCCCAAGTAAAACATTTTTACTGGGATGAACCGTATCTTTTTAAATACTGTTCCGACCAAATCATTCGTCGGTGTGTACCTGAAAGTGAGTTTAAGAGTGTGCTGTCTTTTTGCCACGATCAAGCATGTGGCGGGCATTTTGGCCCAAAGAAGACAGCCGAGAAAATCTTGCAGTGTGGTTTCTATTGGCCATGTCTCTTTAAGGATGCATATGAATACTGCAAGACATGCTCCCGGTGCCAACACTTGGGCCGGATATCGCGGAGAAACGAAATGCCGCTCCAACCAATTTTGGTTGTGGATATTTTTGATGTTTGGGGAATAGACTTCATGGGACCATTTCCAAATTCTTTTGGGAATGTGTATATTCTTTTGGCTGTTGACTATGTGTCAAAATGGGTTGAGGCTGTGCCTAGCCGAACGAACGATAACAAGGTTGTCGTTCGATTTCTTAAAGAACATATCTTTTCTCGGTTTGGGCACCCTCGAGCAATTATAAGTGATAATGGATCTCACTTCTGCAATAGGACTTTTGAGTCCTTGATGCGCAAATATTCCATTACATACAAATTGTCAACACCATACCATCTCCAAACCTGTGGACAAGCCGAGATTTCGAATCGGTAAATTAAGCAAATCTTGGAGAAAACGGTTTCTAAAAACCGTAAAGATTGGTCACACAAACTGACTGATGCACTATGGGCATTCCGTACTGCATACAAGACCGATCTTGGTATGTCTCCATACCGGCTTATTTATAGGAAGGCCTGCCACCTCCCAGTTGTGATTGAGCACAAGGCATTTTGGACGATCAAGGAGTTGAATTTTTCAATAGGAGATGCGGGCAGCAATCGAAAGCTGCAATTAAATGAACTAGATCAGCTGCGGGATGAAGCTTATGATAATGTTGTCATTGTAAAAAACCGAACTAAGGTGTTCCATGACAAACACCTTATGCGCAAAACGTTTAAACCTGGTCAACAGGTTTTGCTTTACGACACTCGGTTACATTTTCACCCCGGCAAGCTCAAATCTAGGTGGAAAGGGCCATTTTTGGTACGCACCGTATATCCGCACAGTGCGGTTGACCTAGAAAACCCGGAGGACGGTACTTTGTTTAAAGTGAACGGACATCGACTGAAACCGTTCCTCACTGCGGACCCATCGGAGGAGCTCCTGTTTTTGCAGGAGCCGATTTACACAGATTGATCTTCCTCCATTTTACCCCCAAATTTTCGACCATCTAGCCAAAACTTTGTTTCACACAAGTTTGGGGTATGTACCATTTGTAAATACATAAATACAAAATAACATAAAAAAATTTAATATTTGGGTATTTTTGTAAAATAAGAAAATAAACAGGGAAGTGCCGACATTTTCGACCATCTTGGTGTAGCCTGATAGTGAGGACACTGTCAAGTTTAAGTTTGGGGGTGTGCTCGGTAAGTTTTCATCCTTCGCATTCATATGTATATTTTTGCATTTGCATACTTATTTTAAAACCATAAAAACTGAAAATTTTTAAAATTATAAAAATTAAAATATTTAATTTTGGCCATAATTGACTTGAGTTTGACAAATAGGTTAACTAGCTATGAACAACTAGACCTTAGACTTAATAAATTAAAAACCTTAAAAATAACCTTTCTTAAAATTTAACGGTAGAAAGTATATGTCTTTATAGTTTATTTAGAAATAGGCAAATTTCGAGTTGATTTCTTGGGCTAAGTTAAAACAAGGGAAACGTATTGATATCTTTATTAAAGTATAAGTCTGAAAAATAATTCCTAAGCTTAAGTCTAAATTCTGAAAATATATACCCTACAAATTGCACAAACACGAACCTTGAAACTTGGAATAGTAGGAGAGACCTTGAAATGCTCTTGTCTAAAGTCCTTAGTACGAAGAAAAAATAAAATAAAATACAAGTGTGAATAAAGAAAAAAATGAACACTGGTTTTTGTAATTACTTAAGGCTGCAAAATAGAAAAAATATTTAGCGAGGGTGCTTCATCATCTAGTGCCTTAGACCAACTGGTTTGGGAGTCACTGCTAAAGCCTTAGGTGTTACAAGACTAGGAATTACGCTTTAATGTGCAAACACATTTTGTAATCGGTTGTTGGTACCTCAAGAAGTATTAACGGTCGCATGAAAGATGTGTGAGCAAATTTCATCTAAAAATTCACCAATTAAGAAGTGCTTTGGACGACGGACAAAAGTATGATAGCTTGATTTGAATTTCCAGGTGTAGGGGTGATATATACACATACGTAGGGGTATGTGATTGGGGTTTAGATAAGAGATAGGAATGAAGAATATGACTTATATCTTTAATAGAGATGATAAAAATTCCTAAGTTGAGATAGAACCCTAGAAGGAAAACTTAAAAGATGCTAAAAGCTAAGTAGGTCTACAGAATATATATAATCTTAAATTAAATAATAAGGAAGCATGAAAAATACGGGTGGATAATTTCTGAGTCGAAGATAAAAGAGTTTCTTGTTAGAAAACTTAATTGGAGAATAAAAGTTAATAGGCAGAATTGATAGGATTTTGTGGGTAGTATCCGCTGAAAACCCTCAGGAGACAACACTCCTCCTACTAGGGACACCTAGAGGTTTAACGGCTTGTTGCACGAGCTCAGTGCAATCGCGTTTCCCTGCGAAAGTGAGGCTAGGTCTTTTTCGAGAATAAAACTAGGTTTGCTCGAGGACGAGCAAAAGATATGTTTGGGGATATTTGTTCATATCATAATTTTGCATTATTATATTCCCCATTCTTAGTTATTTTACAAATAAATATGTGCTTTTGATCCATGTCTGCTACATAGTTGCAGGTTACAGGTTCTCGGAACAAAAACAGTGAAAAAGACAAAAGACGATGCAAAAGTGAGACCACGACCAACAAATGGAAGAATCTTGATCAAGCCTACAGTTGGAGAATAAATGAAGATCAGTTCACAATGTACAAAGGCAGCGCAAGGTTCAAGACTTCAACACGAAGCGAACGGTAAAAGTCCACTACATTACTCACTGTGGAGATCTGGAAGAGAACTAGAAGACATTCTGAAGAACTAACTAAGGAAAACAGAAGACAAAGTCAAACAAAAGAAATACAGTGAAATTCAGCCCAAGACCACACTATATGGCCGCGGAACCGCGGCCAAACAAGGCCTATAGCCGCGGTTCCGCGGCCGTGTTGAACCCGTGTCAGTGCAGAAATTTTATGACGGCTGGCGGCGCGTTGACTAGTCTTTCTAGGGGTATATTTGTAAAAGCAGATGTGTGTCGATTGTAACCCTAGGGTTTCTATGCTCTATAAATAGAAGCCCTAAAACTTGTTTTAGATTATGCCTCTTTTCATTGAATAAAATTCAGAATTCCTATCATGTTTTGAGAGCATCAATTTTGTAAAGTGTTAATTTTTATTTCTGCCCTAGTTTAAATTTATTCTCTGCACTAGTTTAATTTAGATTAGAACTTTTTATTAATCTGCAGTAGTTAGATAATTAATCTCTTAAATCGAAAACTCAAATAAAAATCATGTTTTTTATCGATCCCTTAATGAGCGAGTAGTTCCTCGCTTCTTAGGGTTAGGAATAAGGAAGGTTTGAGAGATGCAAATCTCTCACCCCTTTCTTGCCCATCACATATTAATTATTAGGACTCCATGCATACATACACATACCGCTCCCTACGGCATCCTACCCACGTGGTAACGGTGATACCGTAGTATAAAAGACTGGATGTGCATGTTTTCCATGGAGGTTAGGGTAAAGATTAAGAAAGGACGGACAAGGACCTAGAGGAAGAAACATCGTTTCTTCCTGATCGTCCCAATCCCCTTTATTAATAATTACCATAACACCTAAAGAGATCTAATTTAGGGCATTGAAAGCGGTGGGAAATCTTAATTTTCCAAACTTAACCTAGACCTAACCCTAGCAAGATTTCTAATTCTAGTCTAAGTCAACTTAGTTTTTAGAGATAAACATCCCACATCGTTTGGAATTAACTCGTTAGAACAATTAGGAAATACACAACATCCCTGTGGACCGACCCGTATTCACCGGCTAGCTACCAAGCGACGCCGTTCTTGATTACGGTAAAATTATTTTTGATCACAAAATCTTTGAAAAATCAGAGAGAGGACTGTACGGTAGTGTTACTGATTGGATTCGCAGGAGTGTGAGCAGCCTTGCTTGTTGATCTTCTGATCTCTCAATACCCGGGTGGCCGTTACGTTTAGCAGACCGCCTGCGGCTTGTGGGTGTTTGATATGATCATCACCTGCTGCCGGCGTATTGACGAGTCTTTAGAGTCCTACACAAGGGTTTCCTGGCTCAAGCGAAACGGAGTAGGAGCACATATGTGATATGTACGGGACCGAGATTGATACGATATGAGATACCATATTCTATTCTCGCGAAATGTGACATTGGTCGGGTATATGCGATATAGCCGGGTTATCGGATCAAGTGTTGATTCGATAAGTTGTTACACAAGATATTAGTCGGTTATAGCCGGATTATTAAATCAAGAGTTGATTTAATAATTTAATGTATAATTATATATTAGATATATTACATTACATTAACTAGTATTAGCTCACTTAAGATTTCTTTTCTCACTGGATTGTGCACGTTGTATATATGTGATATATGCATGTGTACATGTTTGTGTCATGCTTGATGATACATACAAGATGGGTGTATGAGACTTAAACCATATTAAGGTTAAATTAGGGTTTATTTATTTATTAAAGAATAACAAAAGAGAGAAGACTTGGTCAATGTTGTCAAGCTTTCATGAAGCTTGCAAAAACATTGACAAAGTCCACTCTTTTGTCATTCCTTAAGATATTACTTAACCCAACCCTTAACCTTATAGCTTGGTTAATTCTCTACATAAGTTAAGCATGAGGGCTTAACTCACCCATGGTTACGTTATTCATTTGGATTAACTCATATGATGAGTTCTATCTTCCTCTCAAAAGCTTTCTAGCTCTAATGGAGGTATGAGAAAGAGTGTGAGAAAATCAATTCTAAAGTGAGCCCACTTCCTAGTTCATCATTCTCTACTACTTGCCATGTAGTATAGAGTGTTCTCTTCACAAAGTTCATGACCTAGTGAAGAAATAACTTGGGTTAGTGTCTCCTCGACGTAGATCATCTTCGGCCTCGAAGTCATTGAAGCAAGCATGTTCGTTTCTTCGTGGAGCCTCTCTAGAGTCCGGAGTTTACGATCGCAGCGAAGGGGACTACTACATAGAGCTATAGAAGTGAAGGACCGGTCTACAAAGGTTGTATTCCTTGCTCTCTTTACTTATTGCAAAGTGTTTGCATTTGATTCCGTATATTTCTAGTAAACGATTCATATTAGGGTTAGCTAGAACGGCAAAATTTTGAATTTGGCATGGACGATGCCTCCCGAAACCTTGCTGCCGTCTTAACATGTACACTTATTGTCTCTCTATTACATGTTGATAAAGCGCTTAGGATGAGTACTTGACAACCAGGATTATGATGCAGATCATACTAGTGGGGCAGAGGTAGTCAGGAAGTACATCCTTCAATTGTTCTTAGTCGTATGAGTATCGAGACAGGGCATCGATACTCCAGAGTAGACTAGCGTATACGCTTCTCGACCCATATGATGGGCGATGGATGATCCCATATCCATTGGTGTTTGACATCAGAGATGGTATATGGGTACTCAGTGGAGACTGGGTTGTTAGTTATATGTATGCCCTAGAGGCCATTACTGTACATACGATGCATATTGTAATGGATGCTTGGACATATATAGGGAGGACTTTCTTGCTCGACATGATAGTACACTATCTGGTTGCTCTTTATCTTAACATGTACTCTGATTGTCTCTATGTTACATGTTGATAAAGCCCTTAGGATATGTACTCGACTACTGGGACTATGATGAGATCATACTAGTGGGGCCACGGTAGTCGATGAGTACATCCCATAACTGTTCCTAGTCGAGGGTGTATCGAGACAGGGCATCGATACACCAGAGTAGACTAGCGTATACGCATCTTGACCCATATGATGGGCGATGGATGATCCCATATCCATCGGTGTTTGACATCAAGGATGGTGTACGGGTGCTCAGTAGAGACTGGGTACACTGGACGGACTCGCCGAGAACTCCTACATGGTATTATACCTCACGTCAGACGGCAGTTCTCCGGTGACACTGGTACAGAGTAGTCTGTTGACCCGAGATCGTCATAGAGTCTTGTGTGATTCCCACTGTGCTTTGATTTCCATCATACCATGTCCAAGAGGGCGTGCAAAAAGGTGGCTTTTGGGTACAGTCCCGAATCACATGGAGGCAATGAGCGATAGGAAGGGATTCGTCTCTTCCGGTATAGGGAGTTGATGTTGTGCTGTGTTCGATTGGCTATAACTGGAAATCCCTAGCCAGGGTTGCTGAGATTTACTGGTAAGTGTTATCAGTAGTTTCTCGAACTGTTATAGACCTTATATCGACACGATTTATCAAGCTACTGGGGTCTGATGTTTACCACCCCTAGGCGAGATATGCAGCATATCAGACGACGAGACCGGACTGTACGGGAGTGTTACTGATTGGACTCGCAGGAGAATGTACAGGCTTACTTGTTGATCTTCTGATCGCTCAATACCTGGGTGGTTGTTACGTTTAGCTGACTGCTTGCAGCTTGTGGGTGTTTGATATGATCATCACCTACTGCCGGCGTATTGACGATTCTTTAGAGTCCTATACAGAGGTTTCTTGACTCAGGCAAAACGGAGTAGGGGCACATATGTGATATGTGCGGGACCGAGAATAATACGTGTATGTGATACCGTATTAGATTCTCATGATATGAGATATCGGCCGGGTATATGTGATATAGTCGGGTCATCGGATCAAGTGTTGATTCGATGAACTGATACAGATTATATTAGTCGGTTATTTGTGAAATAGCCGGATTATCGGATCAAGTGTTGATTCGATAATTTAATGTATAATTATATATTTGATATATTAAATTATATTAACTAATATAAGCTCCTTAAATGATTCTTTTTCTCACTCGGGTAATACATTGATATATATATGCGATATATGTTAATTGTATTATTTTATTTTGTTACAATAAATATTGTATATGTGATATATAATATTGTAACATGTTATGATTATAAATGCAACATGTTTTGAGGAGTTTAATTGTGGTTTGGGTTTGGATAAGGGTTAAGCAAGCATGAAGCTTTCAAGAAGCTTCTTGATGCTTTGACTTTGACTTTGGATATTTTGTATAGATATTTGCTTAACTCAACCCAACCCTTCACCATAGTTAACTCTCTACATGGGTTAAGACTTCATTCTTAACCCATGGTTGCATTTCTAACCTCACCATGATTTTCATTATTCATCATAAAAGAAAAAGATCTTTTTCTTCTTTCTTCTTCTTTCATGGAAAAGCTTTCTAGCTTTTTCAAAGGTGATGAAAATGAGTAAGAAATAGAAAACAAATAAGAGCTAAAATCCTACTTCATCATCCTAATCTATCCTAACCATTTAGATTAGGGTGTTCACTTCATTTAGTGAGTGAGAGCTTGTGTTAATGAAACTTCAAAGTAGATCATCTTTGTTATCGAAGATCGGAAGCAAGCTTGCATCTTTCTCTTCGTGGAGCCTCTCTAGAGTCCGGAAACTCGATGATCTCAGCGAAGGGACCTCAACACGGAGCTTTAGAAGTGAAGGACTACAAAGGTTGTAATCCCAAACTCTTAGTGTTAAAGTGTTTAACATGCTTTGTTTCGTCTAATCTCTAGTTTAAAGATCTTGGTTAGGGTTGTTCGGCACGGCTAAATTTTAAATCGGGCATGGTTGATGCCTCGTAGAACCTTGTGTGTGTGCCTAGTAACCCTACATAGGTACACTGTACGGACTCGCCGAGAACTCCTAGATGGTATTATACCTATCGTCAGATAGCAGTTCTCTGGTGACACTGGTACAGGTTAGTCTGTCGACCCGAGATCGTCATAGAGTCTTGTGTTATTCCCACCGTGCTTTGATTTCCACCTTACCACGTTTAAGAGATCATGCAAAACGGTGGTTTTTGGGTACAGTCCCGAGTCACATGGAGGCAATGAGCGATAGGATGGGATTCGTTTCTCCCGGTATTGGGGGTTGATGTTGCGCTATGCTCGATTGGCCATAATAGGAAATCCTTGTCCAGGGTTGCTGAGATCTACCGGTAAGTGTTATCAGTAGTTTCTCAAACCGTTATGGACCTTGCATCGACATGACTTATCAGGCTATTGGGGTTTGACGTTATACCACCCCCAGGTTGAGATATGCGACATATCTGACGAAGAGACCGGATTGTACGGTAGTGTTACTTGATTGGATTTGCAGGTGTATGAGCAGGCTTGCTTGTTGATCTTCTGATCGCTCAATACCCGGGTGGCCGTTACGTGCAGATCGCTTGCGGATTGTGGGTGACTGATATGATCACCACCTACTGCCGGCGTATTGACGAGTCTTTAGAGTCCTACACAGAGGTTTCCTGGCTCAAGCGAAATGAATAGGAGCATATATGTGATATGTGCGGGACCGAGATTAATACGAGTATGCGATACCGTATTCTATTCTCGCGATATGTGATATCGGCCGGTTATATGTGATATAGCCGGGCTGTCGAATCAAGTGTTGATTCGAAAAATTGATACCTTTGATATTAGTCGGTTGTATGTGATATAGCCGAATTATTAAATCAAGTGTTGATTTAATAATTTAATGTATAATTATATATTTGATATATTATCTTACATTATCTAATATTAGCTCACTTAAGTTTTCTTTTTCTCACTAGTGTACACTTGGTATATATGTGATATATATCAATATACATTATTTTGTGTCATGCTTGATGCTACATGTTACATGGGTGTATGAGACTCACACCATGCTTATAATAACGATAAGGTTTTATTTATTTAAAGTAAATCAAATTAGTTGGAATTAAGTCACATGGTTGAAGTTTGTGGAACCATTGACCAAGTCCACTAATTTTGTTTTACTTGTAGATATTTATTAACCTAACCATTATTATTAGCCATGGTTTATTCTCTACATGAGTTAGTGTATGACACTAACTCACCCATGGTTGCTATTCCCACCTCATGAGTTTTATTCTCTTCTATCTTCATCTTCTTCTTCATCAAGAGCTTAGCTCTCTAGGTTTATGGGAGATGAAGAAAAATAGTGAGAAAATTATTTCTAACGTGAGCAAAATTCCTACTTCATCAACCTCTTCTCTACTAGCCATTTAGATTGGGTTGTTTCTTTACTAGTTTATCACTTAGTGAAGAGGTAGCTTGAGTTAGTGTCTCCTCGACGTAGATCATCTTCGGCCTCAAAGACTTCAAGCAAGCTTGTTCGTTTCACCTTGTGGAGCCTCACTAGAGTCCGGGAGATCACTACTTGGAGCGAATGGACTACTACACGGAGCTATTGAAGTGAAGGACCGGTCTACAAAGGTTGTATTCCTTGTTCACTTAGATGTAAAGATGTTTACATACTTGTTCGTCTAATTCTCTAGTTTAGATTCTAGCGTTAGGGTTCTTTAGCGCGCCATTTTTTTTGAAAACGGCATAGTCGATACCTCCCGAAACCCAGCGGCCGCCTAGGGAACCCAGCAGTGGTATCAAAGCGGTGCTAAAGAATTAGACGATGTTTGTTGAATTACGAAACCGAAACAACTCCGAAACACCCGATATATAAACCCAGTTTCTGTCGAATTTTTCAGAGAATGTAAATTTTTTTAAGCAACTGCAGAATGTTACATATGATGTAACATGTACACTAAACCAAAACCAACCCATTTGGCCGGTTTTTTCCCGTCCACATACTCATTTAAACCGGCATGGCCGGTCTGGTTTGTTCTTTTTGGGTTCGTTTTGGTTTTGTGGCTCAGGCTCTGGGTTTTGGTGTTTCACGTGTTGCTTGTTTTTGCTAAAATTGCATGTGATGTTATCTTTGTGCAAAGGCAATTCGGAGTGTTTCACAGTCATAATTCTAACATCATTTCGGGTTATTTAGACGACGTTAAAATGTTCGAACGGATATCAACAACTCATTTTTTTCCTCGGTGGAAATTTTCCAAGAGTTGGATTTTTCCGAGTTTGAAATCTTCAGAAAATCATGCAGGTGTTTTCTATGGGCCCTCTAGAAGAACGAAACCCTAACTCGATTCTGTGACCGTCGGAACCGCCATGAAACCCTAGGGTTTGTGGTCGTTCCACGGCGCCACAGGTGAGGCAAGGGTTGACCCTTCTACGGTTGGTCCATAGGTGCTGTGGAATGTTCTGGGTACTTTTTAAACTCCGCTCAAGTGTTGAGCTCTTTGGGAAATTTTGGGTGTTTGTTTATACGATCGAAAAGTTTAACATCGTCTAGCTATCTGTGATTGTGATACAATATTTGGAATCCACAAATTTAGTTTTGTGAAAACTAATTTGAATTTTATAAATCTAGCAAGTTAGTCTCATTTGATCGGTTGCCACGGGCTTTTGATGTAGATCAAAAGTCAATCGCAATTACGTAGTGTACGCGGATACTCGCCGGGTAACCTTACTAGATAGCCACGCCCCATAGCCCTAACCAAGTGGCTGTAGGAGAACCTCGTTGCTAAAAGCATCCGTTCGGGTGCTCGCGGCCGCGGTGTTCCACCTAAGTGCACTTCGTCGATGACATCGGGGGTGCGGTCGTCTACTAAAGTTTCCGACGAGCATTCGATCAGGTCATCAGGAATCTTATTGAATTACCCGATTGGTTATTGAAAAGTGTTTTCAATGTCGAGACTAAAATGTGGGGTTTATAATTGTTAGGCATGCAATGTCTAAGGAATTCATATGTTAGGCATGAAATCCAAAGTATGTGATATATTGGGTTTATGATGTCTAAGGTGGTTGCGGATTCCAATTGTTGTAGTTTTTTACTTTCTTTTCAGCGACCGTAAATGTAATATGTGGTGTATTGCCGGTTTCATTGCTATATGTCAACGACAATTGGGATACACATATTTACTTACGTTGATGACATGTGATGTTATGTGTTGCTGTGATATGTTATATTGGATCGTCGTATTTTGAATAGCCGGGTTTTTTTTTATGTGAGATGAGAGTTTTTCATTTTCATTCATGTAAAAGCTTGTATGTAATATTCTTTTATTGGGGCACTTCCGGGTTGAGGATGATGTCATCATTGATGTATATTATTTACTTTTCCGCATTAGGATAGACCCAAAGTGGGGAGCACAAGTAACCGAGTTCTAAGGTCCAGTGGGAGACCATCTCGAGGAGTCGAGACCGGGTCTCCTAACTCTAGAATTGGGAGGGTTGCTTACCGCTCTCGTAGGGGTCTAGGGATGTGGGTTTGGCTATTCATCGCGACTGTGGAATCCGTGTTTTTTTATTGGCTTAATTTAAAACACGGAATTCCTAGTATATCCAATATTTCATGTGTTCTTCTGCTGCTGATATTCTGTGATGTGATCACTTTATATATTGAGACGAATGCTTATATTATATATATGATATATAATTAATATTGCTGCTTTTGTTTCTTCTGTGATGCTTAGGAAGCATAATTGATGGGACTTCATTAATGAGATTAATGAAAGAAAAAGAAACCTAAAGATGTTGTAGAAACTTGTTTTAAAAACTGGTAGCTCTAGTTCTTGCTTTGCATAGCGGTATTCCTTGTAGAATATCCAGCACCTTATTCGATAAGGAAAGAGCTGAGATCCCTTCACCGGGAGTGACCACTTTAGCGAAACTGGCAGATGCTACAACCCACTCGGTGTTGTCTTTTGATTGTCTTTTTTAGTTCATACTTTGCATAGTGGTATTTGTGAAATATCCCGCACCTCATTTGATAAGGAAAGAGCCGAGATCCCTTCACCGGGAGTGACCTCTTTAGCAAAACTAGTAAAAGCCTAAAAAACACTCATTTTTTTAAAAAAATCACTCGATTCTACAACGATATCAAGTTCATTACGCAAAGGGTTTTCTTAAAAACCCGTCGTAGCCCTCCGTCATTTCAGATAAGTACTACTTAGTATTCGTGCTGCGTTTGTTGGTCTCCGTCAAGGCGTAGTGTGCGGTAGCTAACTAGTGTTTATCTGCAACATAAAATGAGATTGGATTAGGGTAGTCATGCGACTTTGTTGGTCTCCGTCAAGGGTCGTGTGGGTGGGTTTAATTTAATCATGAAATGTACGGGTTGAACTTGACTAGCAGCTTATGGTTTGTTGGCCTCCGTCAAGGTCATAGGAGGCTAGGGGTAAAATATTATCGGGAATTTCAAGTGTTTAAATTTGCAATGAGATTGCATATCTTCTATGAGATAGTTGGATCCCGATATCCACTGCGAGTAAAAGTTACTCCTGGGAGTGTTTTACACATTACAATTAGCCGATAAAAGTAGGTGTCTAGAAAGGTGTTAACGGGGTTACGCCCCTAGGAAAACGAGGTTTATTTTAATTAGGTCCGTGCGAAAGCACGGGGAACCTCCCTCAAAGTACCGACACTGGCCTGGCCGAAAAATTTGCGAATTTGTAGGGTGTAATTAATCCCGGCTAGTCTTACCTTTTAGGGTTTGAAGGAAGATTTGATAAAAACAGTGGGAGCCATCCTGATTAGATAAAATAATAACTAATCTGATCTTGCAAGAGCATACGCTGAGTGTTTTCTTCTCTCTCTCTCTCCTGGTAGCGACCATGTCACGCCTTAATCAAGATAATAATATGGATGCATTGACCGAACCTGCTTATTATACTGAGCTGGGGAACGTTGAAACCGCTTTAACTTATAATTGTTATAAGTCCGAGCAGGAAATAGGGGAGTATCCGGATTTCCACACGACCCAATCGAGGAATAATCATGTTGATGCATATTCTTCGGGTGTGTTCATTACCAAGAACTGTTTCTCAGTATCCTCTACGTCCTAGGTATGAGATACCGGATTAAGGATCCCACATATGTAATTTGTTACATGGGCTACAGAAAGGTAGAGAACTAAGAATAGGTGATTGTTCTCTAGTGTAGAGAATGGTGCAATTGTTGCAGCCAAATTAGTTGGCAAATATCACCTTGTATTAATACATTGATTCTAAACGAATGATATTACATACCGAACCTGAAATACAACATTACATCGGTTTCTTTAATAAGTTAAAGAAGGATGTAATTTTGTATCAGTGGATAATGTTATGAACATTTTCCTTAATCAAGAGTTTATTGGATTAGGCACGTTATGAAATGGCATATACGTTCTAAATCAAACTACAGTTCAAAGTATGTAAAACACACACAAGAGGAATAGTTCAGAAATGAACGAATCTTTCTTGTGGCATTGTAGACTAGGTCATATTTATGCGACACGACCAGCTATGTTACATAAGGATGAATATGAGAATCTATTCGAATTTTCATCTTATGATACTTGCCAGTCTTCTCTCAAAGGTAAAATGACCAATATTCCGTTTACTGGAAACAGAGAAAGAGTTATTGAACTCTTGGAACAGATACATGATGATGTATACGGTCCTATGTCTACAAATGCCAGGGCTAGTTCCTCGTACTTCATTATATTCACTGATCATCTCCCGAGATTCGGACATATGTTCTTGTTGAAAAACAAGTCTGAAACTTTTGAGAAATTCTTGGAATATAAGCTTGAAGTTAAGAACCAGACGGGTAAAAATATTAAAGTCCTTCGATGTGATCGAGGAGGCGAATACATGCGCATGCAGTTCCTGGAGTTTCTAAATGGAGAATGTGATTCTCTCTCAGCTTACTCCTTCGAATACACCACATTACAACGGTGTATCGGGGCGGAGGTATCGCACCCTATGAGATATGGTGCGCTCTATGATGAGTACTGCTGAGTTTCCTGTTTCCTTTTGGAGTTATGCGCTTGAGAGGTTGCATACCTATTGAATGGGTTCCATCCAAATCACTGCCTACTACTCTATATGAGATATGGAATGGGAGGAGACCATGTCTTAAACGAGTTAAGATATGGGGTTGTCCGGCCTATGTTGAAATGCAAAATCCGGCCAAACTCGAGGCAAGGTCAATTCTGTATGTTTGTTGGTTATCCCAAACATTTGCGAGGGTATATCTTCTACCTAACTGAAGAGCAAAAGGTATTTTGTTTCTCAACATGCCACCGTTTTAGAAAAGGAATTTCTTGTGAAGAAATTTGTGGTCATGAGGTAGAACTGGAAGGAGTTCCAGCTGGACAAACTAACAGCTGATGATTTGGTGAAACCAAAGGATTCAATAGTCTCCAAAGGACCTCAGCCTCTCAGCGAATCTGGTAGGGTTCCTCATCCACCTAAGAGATACTATGGTTTCCTCGGTGATTGTGGGAGCGAGGATTGCATCATGGTAGATGATGACCCAACCAGGTTCAGGCAGGCCATCACGAGTGGGGACTCTGTGAAAAGGCTGGATGCTATGCGATTAAAGATGGAATCCATGTACATCAACAAAGTATGATTTTGCATGTTGCACCTAAAGGGGTAAAACCCATCAGGAGCAAATGGATCTTGAGAAGATTCTTGGTGTAAATGGAAAAGTTGAGACTTTCAAAGCTAGACTTGTTGTAAAAGGTTTTCGTCAATAACCACGTATGGATTATGATGAAACCTTTTCTCCAGTGGCTATGCTTAAGTCCATCAGGATTAAAGTATGCATCGTGGAGTTGGAACATCTGTTTTGATGTGGCAGTCAAAGAGTTTGACTTCATCAAAAAGATAGATGAACCTTGTATAGACAAGAAGGTTGTAGAGAGTAAGGTTGTCTTCCACGTATTATACGTAGATAACATACTCTTGATAGGAAAGGGTTTCCTATGCTACACTCGGTCAAGCTCCTCTTATCACGAGGATTCTCCCGGGAAGATCTCGATGATACCTACTACATCTTGTAGATTATGATCTATGTGATAGATCTAAGTGGATGTTGGGAGTGTCCCAAATCCAGGTACATTAAACACCATACTAAAGGGGTTTAGTATGGAAGATTCTAAGCGTGGTGGTTCGCCCATTTACTCAGGAATCACTCTCTCCAAAAAGAAGTCTTCCAAGACTGATTTGGAGAGAGCTCACGTGCAAGAGATACCCTATGCTTCGGCAGTAGGCTCTATTATGTATGCGATGTTATATACCAGCCTAGATGTAGCTGATTCACTAGGTGTAGTGATCAGGATTCAATCGGATCTTGGGAGAATCACTGGACAACTGTGTAGGACATTCTTAAGTACTTGAGAAGCACTGAAGAAATGTTCTTGAGGTTTTGGTAACGGTGAACTCCAGTGGGAGTCCTTTACCAATTCCAGCTCCCAGAGTGATAAGGATGACTGAAAGTCAGTCACGGGTTTTGTCTTTACCCTCAGTGGAGGGACGGTATGTTGGAAGGGTTCCAAGCTATATACCGTGGCAAACTAGACGATAAAGGTTGAATACATCGCTACCAACGATGCTACCAAAGTGGATGTATGGATATTTATTGTTCATGAGATGAACATAGTTCCTACCATTGAGAGTCCAATAACTGTTATTGTGACAACAATGGAGTTGTGGTTTTGGCCTAGGAACGCCGGTCCCATCAGCGATCTAGACATATTCTGAGGACAGTATCACCTGATCAGGGAGATGGTTGATCTCCAAGGGATCGAGGTAAGGAGAGATGACGCGAAGGATAACACGGCGGATCCACTCACAGAGGCCTTTCCTTAGAGAGACTTTTATGGGGCGTTGAGTATGAGATATGATTGATAGAATTTTCGTGTCGTATTTGAAATGTTTCACAACCAAAGAAATTTTTACCGCAATCAATTGACGGTGTCTATTGTAGGTTCGCCGGTGAATGCGGATCGTCCACTGGGAAAGTGTGATTTGTTCGTAATCGTTTTAGTTGAGTTGAAAATTAAAGGATAAAAGAAAATGATTCAATATTTGTGAAATTTAGTTTCAAGAATCATAAAGAAATAGATCTATAATCAAGAATTACTAAAGATTAAGAAAATGTCCAAATCGTTTGAATTATCAAGATTTGTAAAGAACCTTGTAGGAATCGATCCAATTGATAGTGATGATGCATACTAATGATTACAAATTCTTATCTATTGAGGATTTGTTGCTAGATCGATGACGATCAACGAGGTTTAGGGATCTATTGAAGAAACTAGGGTTTCTTCATCATCATACCTTGTCCTTTCATTGATTATCATTCAAATTCAAGCCTCTAGCAAATTAAATCACCGATCGTTGATCTCTAATTTGGAGCGAAAACATTCAAGAAACCGATCTCGCTCAAATTAGGTCTTCGATGATTCGATTTCCTAAAGTTTACAAAACTCATAAGACTTAAGAATCGTTCAAGAATTTAATCATCATCAACTACCTATTCTCTCGATTCCGCTACAAGCGGAGTTTTCACTCAAACATCATGAAAAAGAAAAGAATCAAGACTCGATCACTCTTCATAATGTAAGAATGTAAAGATAAGCAAGATTTATAATCTTCACTCTTCATAATGCAAGAATGTAAAGATAAGCAATATGTACAGATTCCCGAAAGAGTTGGGAAAAGGACCCATAAAGTCAATATCCCAAACGTCAAAAATTTCAACCACTAAGATCGGTTGAAGAGGCATCTCATTTCTTCGAGAAATCCTACCCGTGTGTTGACACTGTGTACAGGTTTTGCAATGATCAAATGAATCTTTGAACAAAGTCGGCCAATAAAAACCGCATTGCAAAACTTTCTCCGCCGTCTTTCGAGGACCGAAATGACCCCCACATGCCTGATCATGACAAAAAGATAGAACACTCTTGAATTCATCATTAGGGACACATCTGCGAATGATCTGGTCAGGACAATATTTAAACTAATAGGGTTCATCCCAGTAAAAATGTTTTACTTGGGATAGAAATCGATGTTTGTCCTGTTTCGACCATTCATAGGGAATAAATCCCGTAGCAAGATAATTCACAATATCCCCGAACCAAGGTTCAGTGGATACTTTCAAGAGTTGTTCGTCCGGAAACGAATCATTGATTGGCAGGGTCACAGGTGAAGAAGAGATGCACGACAGATGGTCGGCTACAACGTTTTCACATCCTTTCTTATCTTTAATAACAAGATCAAATTCTTGTAATAGAAGGATCCAACGTATTAGCTGAAAGGTTCCTAGGCACTCTAGTAAGGTCTCACAAGGCATCGAACATGCCAATTTAAAATTTTTAGTGCCGAGAAACCCTAGACTACGGATCTTAAACTAGATGTTTAGGCGAAATAGAAAGCTAGTTAACACTTAACTACTAGGATACGGAAATTACAACCTTTGTAGATCCGGATATCCACCTCCACGGCTCCGCAACGAAGTCTTCTCGCTGTCCATCTTGAAGCTTGGACTCTCGTGACGGCTTCATCGGAGAAACGTGCGGAATAGGTCGTCGGCTTCGTGTCAAAGACGATCTACGTCGAGGTTGCACAAACTCAAGCTCCGACTTCACAAACTTGTAAAACTTGTGAAGTAAACACCCAAAACAACTTGGCAAGAGGTAGAGGGTGAAGAAATAGGAGGTGGGTTCACTTTAGATTTGGATTTAACTCACTAGATCTCAACTTGCCATTTTTGTAGCAAGCTTGAAGAAGAAGAAGAAGATGAGCTCAAGAAAAGATTATGATAAGTCTTATGATAAAAATAAAAATAAATCAAATACTTATCATAACTTGAACTAGGGTTAAGTGTAGAGAATTAACCATGGTCACTTTGATGGGTTAGGGTTAAGCATGAAGATAAGGATGGTTAGCAAAGTCAAAGCTTCATGAAGCTTCAATATAAAACAAACTTAGCCACCATTCTTATCATAACTCATTTCAAATAAATAAATAAATAAATAAATAAATAAATGAAAATGCAAAACCCTAATTATCATATTAACCATGGATTAATTTTATACACTTAACTAAATGATCAAGTATCATCAAACATGATACAAAAAAGTGCACGAAAGTATATCACATATACAATGTGCAATCCAAGTGAGAAAAATCCGTTTAAAGTGAACCAATACTAGTTAATGCAAAGTAATATATCAAATATATAATTATACATTAAATCATTAAATCAACACTTGATTCAATGATCCGGTTATATCGCATACAACCGACTAGTATGTAATGTATCGATTTATCGAATCAATGATTCGATAACTAGGTCATATCGAATATAACCAATCGAAACATATATCGCGAGAATGAAGTGCGGTATCACATACACGCATTATTCTCGGTCCTGCACATATCTCATATGCGCTCCTATTTCGTTTCGCTTGAACCAGGAAACCTCTGTGTAGGACTCTAAAGACTCGTCAATATGCCGGTAGCAGATGATGATCATATCAAGCATCCACAAGCCGCAAGCGGTCTGCTAAACGTAACGGCCACCCGGGTATTGAGCGATCAGAAGATCGACGAGCTAGTCCGCTCATACTCCTGCGAATCCGACCAGTAACACTTACCATACAGTCCGGTCTCTTCGTCTGATACGTCGCATATCAAGTCTAGGGGTGGTATACGTCAGACCCCAATAACCCGATAAGTCGTGCTGATGTGATGCTCGTAACGGGTCGAGAAACTACTGGTAACACTTACCAGCAAATCTCTGATCAGCCCTGGCCAGGGACTTCCCTGTTACGGCCAATCGAGCACAGCGCAACATCAACTCCCAATACCGGGAGAGACGAAACCCCTCCTATCGCTCATTGCCTCCATGTGACTCGGGACTGTACCCAAAGATCACCGTTTTGCACGCCCTCATGGACGTGGTAAGGTGGAGATCAAAGCACAGTGGGAATCACACAAGACTCTATGACGATCTCGGGTCTACAGACTAACCTGCACAAGTGTCACCTGAGAACTGCCATCTGACGTGAGGTATAATACCATCTGGGAGTTCTCGGCGAGTCCGTCCAGTGTACTCAGTCTCCACTGAGCACCCGTATACCATCTCTGATGTCAAACACCAATGGATATGGGATCATCCATCGCCTATCACATGGGTCGAGAAGCGTATACGCTAGTCTACACTGGTATATCGATGCCCCGTCTCGATACACCCACGACTAGGGACCTTGAAGGATGTACTTATGGACTACCATGTCCCCACTAGTATGATCTGCATCATAGTCCAGGTAGTCAAGTACAAATCCTAAGGGCTTTACCAACATGTAACTATAAGACAGTATAAAGAGACTAGTGTACATGTTAAGATAAATAGCAACCAGATAGCATACTATCATGTCGAGCAAGAAAGTCATCTCTATATATGTCCAAGCATCCAATATAATATACATAATCTGTACAATACTGGCCTCTAGAGCATACATACAACTAACAATCTCCCACTTGCACTAGGGCCAGCTGCTGTAGTATCTCATACCGAGCATCCCGAAGAGTCTCTCAAACTGTATCTGGGGAATGGCCTTCGTGAGTGGATCCGCGGTGTTGTTCTTCGTGTCAACTCTCCTGACCTCGATCTCCCGGCGATCAACTATCTCCCGGATCAGGTGATACCGCCTCAGAATATGCCTGGACCGCTGATGGGACCTGGGTTCCTTGGCCAAAGCCACCGCTCCATTGTTATCGCAATACAAAGGTATTGGATGCTCAATGGATGGAACCACACCAAGTTCAGTAATGAACTTCTTGATCCAAACAGCTTCTTTAGCAGCATCGTTGGCAGCGATGTATTCAGCCTCCATCGTCGAGTCTGCCACGGTTTCCTTCTTGGAACTCTTCCAGCTAACCGCCCCTCCGTAAAGGGTAAAGACAAAACCCGACTGCGACTTAGAGTCGTCCTTATCACTCTGGAAGCTGGAATCGGTAAAGGACTCCACTTGGAGTTCTCCGTTACCATACACCAAGAACATATCTCTAGTCCTTTGCAAGTACTTGAGAATGCTCTTCACAGCTGTCCAGTGACTCTCTCCAAGATCAGCTTGATACCTGCTCACTACACTTAGTGAGTATGCTACATCGGGTCTGGTACATAGCATCGCATACATGATAGAGCCTACTGCCGAAGCATAGGGTATCCCTTGCATGCGAGCTCTCTCCAAATCAGTCTTGGGAGACATCTCTTTGGAGAGAGTGACTCCAGAGATCGTGGGCATATTCCCACGCTTGGACTCTTCCATACTAAACCTCTTTAGTATGGTGTCAATGTACCTGGATTGGGACAATCCCAAAAATCCGTTTGGATCTATCTCTATAGATCCTAATTCCCAATATGCAGGAGGCATCACCAAGATCTTTCATTGAGAATCTTTGTGATAAGAAGAGCTTGACCGATTGCAGCATAGGAATATCATTTCCTATCAAGAGTATGTCGTCCACGTACAATACGAGGAAGACAACCTTACTCTCTGCCACCTTCTTGTAGATACAAGGTTCATCTGGATTTTTGACGAAATCAAACTCTTTGATAACGACGTCAAAGCAGATGTTCCAACTCCGCGATGCTTGCTTTAATCCATAAATGGATTTAAGCAGCTTGCACACCTTCCCGCTGCTCCCACTGTCTACGAAGCCCTCTGGCTGAGTCATGTACACGCACTCTTCTAAATCACCATTTAGAAAGGCGGTCTTAACATCCATTTGCCAGATTTCGTAGTCATGAAAGGCAGCAATGGCAAGCATGATTCGGATGGATTTAAGCATAGCTACTGGAGAAAAGGTCTCGTCATAGTCCACACCTGGTCTTTGACGAAAACCCTTTGCTACAAGTCTAGCTTTGAAAGTCTCTACTTTCCCATCCACACCAAGTTTCTTCTTAAAGATCCACTTGCTCCCAATGGGTTTTACCCCTTCAGGAGCAACTTCCAAAGTCCATACTTTGTTGGTGTACATGGAATCCATCTCGGACCGCATAGCATCCAGCCATTTCACTGAGTCCCTACTCGTGATGGCTTGCTCGAAGCTAGTTGGGTCATCATCCTCCATGATGCAATCCTCGCTCCCACCGTCCACGAGAAAACCGTAGTATCTCTCAGGTTGGCGAGGAACCCTACTAGATCGGCGGAGTGGCTGGGGTTCATCGGGAACTACGGAATCCTCTGGTTCCACCAGATCTTCTGTTGTAGCTTCTGCAGCTGGAACCTCTTCCAGTTCTACCTTATGACCACTAATCTCTTTTTCAAGAAATTCCTTTTCTAAAAAGGTGGCATGCCGAGAAACAAACACTCTTTGTTCCTCAGGGTGGTAGAAGATATACCCTTGAGAATTCTTGGGATATCCTACAAATTTGCATAGAACAGACCGTGCCTCGAGTTTGTCCGGATTTTGTCGTTTGACATAGGCTGGACAACCCCATATCTTAACATAGTTAAGACATGGTCTCTTCCCTTTCCATATCTCATATGGAGTGGTAGGCACTGATTTGGTGGGGACCATATTCAGTAGATGTATGGCTGTCTCAAGCGCATACCCCCAGAAGGAAATAGGTAACTCAGCTGTGCTCATCATAGAGCGCACCATATCTAATAGGGTGCGGTTCCTCCGTTCTGATACATCATTGTGCTGTGGTGTATATGGAGGAGTCAGCTGAGAGAGAATCCCATTCTCTTTTAGGAAGTCCAGGAATTCATTGCTCAAGTATTCACCTCCTCGATCAGATCGAAGGATTTTAATACTCTTTCCGGTTTGGTTTTCGACTTCTTGTTTATATTCTCTAAATTTCTCAAAAGCTTCAGACTTGTGTCTTATTAAGTACACATGTCCGTATCTTGAGAGATCGTCAGTGAATGTAATGAAGTACGAAGAACCATCCCTGGCATGTGTAGACATAGGACCACATACATCACTATGTATCAGTCCCAAGAGTTCGGTAACTCTTTCTCCGTGTCCCGTAAACGGAGTTTTGGTCATCTTGCCTTTGAGACATGACTGGCAAGTGTCATAAGATGAAAATTCGAAAGGTTTCAAATATCCATCTTTATGCAACTTAGCTAGTCGTGTCACATTGATGTGACCCAGTCTACAATGCCACAAGAAGGATTCGTTGAGTTCAGAACTCTTCCTCTTGTGTGTGTTTGTTATGTTCAGAACTGTTGATTGATTTAGAACATAAATGCCATTGCATAATGTGCCTGATCCAACCAATTTTTGGTTATGGAAAATGTTCATAACATTGTCCTGTAATACAAAATTATATCCCTCTTTACTTAATAAAGAAACCGATATAATGTTGCATATCAGGTTCGGCATGTAATAGCATTCGTTCAGAACCAATGTATCACCAGTTGGTAATACAAGGTGATATTCCCCGACAGTCTTAGCTGCAACAATTGCACCATTTCCAACTCTAATGTCTTTATCACCTTCTCCAAGTTCTCTACCTTTCTTAAGCCCATGTAACTGATTACATATATGGGATCCTGACCCAGTATCCAATACCCAGGACGTAGAGCAAATGGAGAAACAGTTCTCAGTAACGAACACACCCGAAGAAAATGCATCAACATGTACTTTCTTCATTCGGGTGGCATGGGAATCCTGGTATTCCCCTATATCCTGTTCAGTCCTATAACTCTTATAAGAATGAACGGAACCAACGTTCCCCAGCACAGTATAACATGCGGGTTCGGTCAATACATCCAAATTATTATCTTTATTAGGGCATGAAATGGTCGCTACCTGGAGAGAGAGAGAAGAAAACACTTTAGCGTATGCTCGTGCAAGATCAGATTGGTTATTATCTTATCTAATCAGGATGGCTCCCACTGCTTTTTATCAAATCTTCCTCCAAACCCTAAAAGGAAAGACTAGCCGGGATTAATTACACACTACAAGTTCGCCAATCTTTCAGCCAGGCCAGTGTCGGTATTTTGAGGGAGGTCCCCCGTGCTTTCGCACGAACCTAATTAATGTAAACCTCGTTTTCCCAGAGGCGTAACCTCGTTAACACCTTTCTAGACACCTACTTGATCAGCTAATTGCAATGTGTAAAACTCTCCCAGGAGTAACTCTTACTCGCAGTGGGTATCGGGATCCAACTATCTCATAGAAGGTATGCAATCTCATTGCAAATTTCAACACTTGAAATTCCCGATAATGCTTTTGCCCCTAGCGTGCTATGACCTTGACGAAAGCCAACAAACCACAGCCCGCTAGTCAAGTTCAACCCGTACATTTCTTGACTGAATTAAACCCACCCGCACGACCCTTGACGAAAGCCAACAAAGCCGTACGAATACCCTAATCCAGTCGCATCATATGCAGCAGATAAACAGCACATAGCTACCGCACACTACACCTTGACGAAAGCCAACAAATGTAGCACGAATACTATATGTAATTTATCTGAAATGACGGAGGGCTACGCAGGTTTTTCATAAAAATCATGAGCGTAATGAACTTGATATCGTTGTAGAATCAAATGAAGTTTTAAAATGGAGTGATTTTGAGGCTTTTCTGGTTTTGCTAAAGGAGTCACTCCCGGTGAAGGGATCTCGGTCCTTTCCTCGTCGAATGAGGTGCGGGATATATCATATATATCGCTGTGCAAAGCAAAAAACCCAAAAAGCAGTCAAAAGCAAACCGAGTGTGTAGCATCTGCCAGTTATTGCTAAAGGAGTCACTCCCGGTGAAGGGATCTCGGTCCTTTCCTCGTCGAATGAGGTGCGGGATATATCATATATATCGCTGTGCAAAGCAAAAACTGTAGCTACCTATTTTATTTAAATCTGATTCTACAACATCTTAGGTTTCTTTCCTTTCATTAATCACATTAATGAAGTCCCATCATTTAAATACCTAAACATCACAGATAGATATGACGTACACTTATGCCATCCGCATTCGCCTCGATGTCCCCTCGTGCACCGTTAGGTTAGGTAACTAACGACAGAGCAGGGCAGGGCTAGCGCGGGTGTAAAACATAAGTAACGTTTATATAATATATCATATATACTATATACTATATCCATCACAGAATCACAACAAAGATATCGCAGCAGAATAAACATATGAAATATTGGATATACTAGGACGTCCGTGTTTTCAATACGAGCCAGTATAAAACACGGATTCCACGGTCGTGATGAATAGCCAATCCCACACCCCTAGACCCCTACGAGAGCGGCAAGCAACCCTGCCAATTCTAGGGTTAGGAGACCCGGACTCGACTCCTCGAGTTGGTCTCCCACTGGACCCCAGAACCCGGTTACTTGTGCTCCCCTCCTTGGGTCTATCCTAATGCGGAAAAGTAAATAATATACAAAGGGTGACAGCTTCCGCTACCTGGAAGTGCCCCAAATAAAAGAATATTACATACAAGTTTTTACATGAATGAAAATGAAAAACACTCATCTCACATAAAAACCCCCGGCTATTCGAATACGACGATCCAATATAACATATCCAGCAACACATAACATCACATGTCATCAACGTAAGTAAGTATGCATACCCCAATTGTCGTTGACGTATAGCAACGAAACCGGCGATATGAACATACTACACTTACGGTCACAGAAAAGAAAGTGTAAAACTACAACAATTGGAATCCGCAACCTCTTTAGACATCACATGCCTAACAGTTATAAACCCCGCATTTTAGTCCCATCATCGAAAACTCTTTTCGATATCTTGTGAAACTAAACTGCTAGATCTATAACATTCATCCAGTTATCTCATAACTGTTTGTGAATTCCAATTATTGTATCCAATTCCGGATAAATAGAATATATTAAACTTTCCGATCGAACATTCGAACACCCAAGTTTTCCCGACACCGATCAACACATGAAATAGGTTCAAAGACATTCACTTCATGCCTCAGTACCAACGGTCCAGCCGTAGAAGGGTCAAGCCAACGCCTCACATGTGGCACGCCGTACTGCCCCAAACCCGAAGGTTCAAAGGGCAGTTCAAGACGGTCACATAATCGAGTTAAGGTTTGTGTCTTCTAGAGGGACCATCGCGTTACTTGCAATACTCAGAACGTCTTTTAACCACAGAAAAATCCAACACTTGGAATTATTCCGGCAGGGGAAAACCTGGGTATTTGTATCCGGTCGAACTCTTTAACATATTCTACAGTTATCTGGAAAAACACTTAGACAAAATTTGATATTCCGATCGAATTCATCGATTCCCAATATAACTCCAGAGTACTCAACCCTTAAATAAATTTAAAAATACCCAGAAAACTCACCAGAATTTATCAGGTATTACTGTGCAAAAATAGTGGGATGATGTCACCATGTGGCCGCGGAAGAGCGGCAGAAGGCATGCTTCTGCCGCGCTTCCGCGGCACAATGAACAGTTCAGGGAAACGTTTTACACAGTAATGCTTAGAATTCTATGCTGAATTTTTAGACATTTTTAATATCAAAAATTCCCAGATTTATGAAAATGTCCAGAGAGCTCTAAAGTATTTGGGTTTCGTGTTCGTTCGGACTTCAAACTGCGTCTAGACTTCGCCTAAGGCTCTAGCTAGGCTCTGATACCAGTGAAAGGTTCCTAGGCACTCTAGTAAGGTCTCACAAGGCATCGAACATGCCAATTTAAAATTTTTAGTGCCGAGAAACCCTAGACTACGGATCTTAAACTAGATGTTTAGGCGAAATAGAAAGCTAGTTAACACTTAACTACTAGGATACGGAAATTACAACCTTTGTAGATCCGGATATCCACCTCCACGGCTCCGCAACGAAGTCTTCTCGCTGTCCATCTTGAAGCTTGGACTCTCGTGACGGCTTCATCGGAGAAACGTGCGGAATAGGTCATCGGCTTCGTGTCAAAGACGATCTACGTCGAGGTTGCACAAACTCAAGCTCCGACTTCACAAACTTGTAAAACTTGTTAAGTAAACACCCAAAACAACTTGGCAAGAGGTAGAGGGTGAAGAAATAGGAGGTGGGTTCACTTTAGATTTGGATTTAACTCACTAGATCTCAACTTGCCATTTTTGTAGCAAGCTTGAAGAAGAAGAAGAAGATGAGCTCAAGAAAAGATTATGATAAGTCTTATGATAAAAATAAAAATAAATCAAATACTTATCATAACTTGAACTAGGGTTAAGTGTAGAGAATTAACCATGGTCACTTTGATGGGTTAGGGTTAAGCATGAAGATAAGGATCGTTAGCAAAGTCAAAGCTTCATGAAGCTTCAATATAAAACAAACTTAGCCACCATTCTTATCATAACTCATTTCAAATAAATAAATAAATAAATAAATGAAAATGCAAAACCCTAATTATCATATTAACCATGGATTAATTTTATACACTTAACTAAATGATCAAGTATCATCAAACATGATACAAAAAAGTGCACGAAAGTATATCACATATACAATGTGCAATCCAAGTGAGAAAAATCCGTTTAAAGTGAACCAATACTAGTTAATGCAAAGTAATATATCAAATATATAATTATACATTAAATCATTAAATCAACACTTGATTCAATGATCCGGTTATATCGCATACAACCGACTAGTATGTAATGTATCGATTTATCGAATCAATGATTCGATAACTAGGTCATATCGAATATAACCAATCGAAACATATATCGCGAGAATGAAGTGCGGTATCACATACACGCATTATTCTCGGTCCTGCACATATCTCATATGCGCTCCTATTTCGTTTCGCTTGAACCAGGAAACCTCTGTGCAGGACTCTAAAGACTCGTCAATACGCCGGTAGCAGATGATGATCATATCAAGCATCCACAAGCCGCAAGCGGTCTGCTAAACGTAACGGCCACCCGGGTATTGAGCGATCAGAAGATCGACGAGCTAGTCCGCTCATACTCCTGCGAATCCGACCAGTAACACTTACCATACAGTCCGGTCTCTTCGTCTGATACGTCGCATATCAGTCTAGGGGTGGTATACGTCAGACCCCAATAACCCGATAAGTCGTGCTGATGTGAGGCTCGTAACGGGTCGAGAAACTACTGGTAACACTTACCAGCAAATCTCTGATCAGCCCTGGCCAGGGACTTCCCTGTTACGGCCAATCGAGCACAGCGCAACATCAACTCCCAATACCGGGAGAGACGAAACCCCTCCTATCGCTCATTGCCTCCATGTGACTCCGGACTGTACCCAAAGACCACCGTTTTGCACGCCCTCATGGACGTGGTAAGGTGGAGATCAAAGCACAGTGGGAATCACACAAGACTCTATGACGATCTCGGGTCTACAGACTAACCTGCACAAGTGTCACCTGAGAACTGCCATCTGACGTGAGGTATAATACCATCTGGGAGTTCTCGGCGAGTCCGTCCAGTGTACTCAGTCTCCACTGAGCACCCGTATGCCATCTCTGATGTCAAACAACAATGGATATGGGATCATCCATCGCCCATCACATGGGTCGAGAAGCGTATACGCTAGTCTACACTGGTATATCGATGCCCCGTCTCGATACACCCACGACTAGGGACCTTGAAGGATGTACTTATGGACTACCATGTCCCCACTAGTATGATCTGCATCATAGTCCAGGTAGTCAAGTACAAATCCTAAGGGCTTTACCAACATGTAACTATAAGACAGTATAAAGAGACTAGTGTACATGTTAAGATAAATAGCAACCAGATAGCATACTATCATGTCGAGCAAGAAAGTCATCTCTATATATGTCCAAGCATCCAATATAATATACATAATCTGTACAATACTGGCCTCTAGGGCATACATACAACTAACAATAGCCTACCTTTAGCATCCTTCTTCGCCAAAAGATGTTTCAAGGCGGAGTGGTCAGTGTACACAACAATTGGTGAGCCGATCAAGTAAGGCTTGAATTTTTCTAATGCAAATACAACTGCCAAAAGTTCTTTTTCGGTAGTTGTATAATTAATTTGAGCATCGTTCAGGGTCTTACTTGCATAATAGATCATGGTAGCATCTTTTCAATGTGCTGTCCTAAGACTGCACCAACTGCAACACATAAGCTCAAACGGGTGGTTCCAGTCAGGAGATGATAGAACGGGGGCTGTAGTGAGGGAGTGTTTAAGTGAGTCAAATGCAGCCTCACAATCCGAGTCAAAGTGAAAAGTTGTGTCCTTGGCCAAGAGAAGAGTTAAAGGTCTAGCAATTTTGCTAAAATCCTTAATGAATCTCCGATAAAAACCTGCATGGCCAAGAAAAGATCGTATATCTTTGACGCATTTGGGATGAGGAAGGTTTTGAATGACATCTATTTTAGCTTTGTCAACCTCAATGCCTTTCCGTGAAATAACATGTCTAACCACAATTCCCTATTGGACCATGAAATGGCATTTTTCCCAATTCAAGGTTAAGTTCTTCTCTTTTCAACGAGTAAGAACCGCGTCAAGATGAGATAGGCAGTCAGCAAAAGAATCTCCAAATATCGAGAAATCGTCAATGAAAATCTCCAGAAAATTCTCGACCATGTCCGAGAATATCCCCATCATACACCGCTGAAATGTAGCGGGAGGATTGCATAACCCAAAGGGCATGCGTCTATAAGCAAAAGTACCAAAAGGACAAGTAAATATGGTTTTATCTTGATATTTTTCGGCAATAGGGACCTGGTTATAGCCAGAGTATCCGTCCATAAAGCAGTAATATTCCCGTCCAGCTAAGCGTTCTAGTATCTGGTCAATGAACGGTAGAGGAAAGTGATCTTTTCTCGTTGCGGTATTGAGTTTTCTATAATCAATACATACACGCCACCCAGTTTGAGCGCGTGTCTGGATTAACTCATTTGCCTCATTTGTTATTGTCACACCCCGCTTCCCAATATACGACGAAGGGGACGGGACCAGTCCGCTATGAATTTACTGTGAAGTAAATACGCTAAGCGTATTTAAGCAATATAAAAGTAATCACAAGAGACAAGAGATATAAACTGAACAACAACTTTGTTTAATAACATTCTTTTGTACAATGCATGAAAAGGAAATACAACTGAAATAAAAGCGATGCCTAAACAATGGCATAACAGGAAATTAAAGATACTAAATAGAAAATGTACAATGTCTAGAACTCAGGGTCTTCGCTGTACTGATCCAAGTCTTCTGCAGTTGGCTCTATCTCAGGTAAGTCCAGATCACCTGACGACATTCAAAGAAGAAAGAAAGAGAATGTCGTCAGCGAACAGGTCGCTCGGTAAGTCCCAAAGATAAGGGAAGAATAGAAAAGACAGAATAAGAAAATATCTTTTACAGTTATATTATATTGTAATAATGTTGTTTTAACGCTGTTGTTTGTAGCTTGGTACAGAAGGATGCCAGTGTATACGAGAGGGGTCTCTATATGCTAGAGACCAGGGCAAACGGAATGTACAAGGAACCGTTAAGCCATGGTACAATAGCAACGGAATATAGGTTAGGTGTCTTAATCTTACTGTCTCGTGCCACTTTCAGCACCTTTCATACCAATCTACCCCATAAACCCCGTAGTGTTTTGATTGTATTGTATAGATTGTTTAGTTGAATGACTGACCAAAACCATGATATCAGTAAACGGATGCGACTGAGTAATCAGGTAAATGGAATAACTGTAGAATCATGTAAATAGATGTATATCCATGGTTCGGTTCGGTCAAGTTGTATAGATTGATAACTGGATTCATGGATTCATGTATTCATATTGAATTGGAATATTGTAGATTGTAGATTGTACTTGAATCATATTCAAGTCAGATATAATCAGACTCAAACCCGAGTCAGACAATTAGAAATGTAAATCGAAGTCTTGATTATTTCTTAAACCTATATTTACTAGGGTCCTTAGGGTAATTTATAAAACTTGAGGGGGTTTTATATAAAAATACTTTTATATACTTGTCAAAACACACCCCAATTATTTATTATTCGTCTTTAGAGATATAATGAATGTGAATTTTATATGGTGATATTTCTAATGAAGATATCCTAATTTCATAATAAATGGTATTTATTGGTAATATTGGTTTTGTATGGAATTCATGGTATTTTAGTGTAAAATTGATTCTTGTGATTTTTAGAAAAAGGTGGAATATTTATATCATAACAAAATAGGTATTTTAATGATAGATATACATATATTTATACAAATATAATTTTAATATATATTTTATATTCTAAAAATCTCAATTTCTCAAGATGCCGTATTTTAAATCTTTCGAGACCGAATGCTCCTTGCAGAGGTCTGAATCTCGCACTATTAAGCTCGAGGATGTGAGATAATCCACACCATCTCGAATGGGTTCCCCAAAATGGGTTGTAGCGGCGCTTTGCAAAGATTGTATAACTACTAAATCTTTTAGAAAACGGTTTTATTAAGTAAATGGTATTTATTTGTAAAGATGTCGATTTCCCGTATTCTATGTTCTAGGGTCTCCTAAGTCAACTAGACTGCTCCTAACTGGTCCCAAGAGACAAGTTGTGAGATACCTCAAATCGCCTCTTCACCGCCAATTGTGGTCAGGTAAGTACAAGTGAAGAAAGGAGAGATCTGCTCACGAATCACCGTGAGACGGGTTTTTTAAAGTTACCTTTCTCACTTGTGTATCCTAGACACCACAAAGTCAGGTTTAGATAAATGACTGAATGCCCACAACTAGCTCTGTCCTAATGAATGTGATAGTCCTTAATTGGCCGAGTCTAGATATTTTTTATTAGTTCAAAAGTTATTTATTTATAAAGATGTATCAATACTAAATCTTTTAGAATTGGTTTTTATTAAGTAAAGGGTATTAAATGAAAATGTTTGTTTTCCGTATTCTAAGTTCTCGAGTATCGTGTTATGTTGCATATGAGTGTGTGAGGAGGTAGGTCATTACCTCGTGGTCTACTTAAATGTATAGCAAGTTTAATGAAGTTAAATGTATAATTGAAACAATATGGTATTTAAATGAAAAATACGATAATGTGAAATAGTCATCATTTTATGAAATGAAACTTGATCAATTTGGTTGATTAGTGTTTAATAGTCAACATGAGAGAGTTTAAGCATAATTGTATTAACGAGAAATGAAGTTTTATAAGAAACCGAATCGGAAATCGGATTGGTTCCGATTCCGTCGGGTTTTGTAAATCCGTATTTTTTGAATAGAAAAGAGAGATAGAAAGTGGGACTCACGGGTTTTAGGTCACACAAGAGAGTGAAATGGAAGTAGGGGAATCGCCGATGTGTTGCGTCGTCGCCGGTAGTTCCTAAAATGATCCCCGGAAGTTTGCCGTAGATTTCGTCGGAGCTTCGCCTTTTGCTCGTTTCCAAAGTACACACGATTCTTGGAATTTTGAGAGAGTGGGCTCAGAATTTTTTTGGGGTGAGAGGGTAGAGGGTAGGGGTGTATTTATAGGGTTAGGCTAGGGTTAGGGTTGGTGTAGGGTTTTAAATTAAAAAATGTAGAAAATATATTAAAATTCATTAAAATATGGAGTAAATGGGGATTTCAAAGGTCTCTGGAACCGATCTGGCAAAATAAAGTATGTAGGGGGTAGGGGAGAGGAAGAGCCCCAACTTTCCAGTTGGGGGACTCGGCCATCCGGCTGAGTCCGGCCGGCGGCGCCCGGCCCGAGTCGGGCCAGTTCCGCCGGCAGACTAGGCCGAGTCGGGCCGAGTCGCCAGGTTGGGAGGTGGGGGGTCTCGAGGTGTAGGCTCTGGTGCATTTAGTTTTTCAGGTTCAGTAAAAAGTTTGGGAGTTATCTCGTGTGGACTGTTGGGCTTCTATAAAATTTAAAACAAAATAAATATTAAAAATAATGTGGGGCATGGGATTTGAACTGGTGGCTTGGTTCAGCAATGCAAGGTATTACCAATGAGCTACAAGCTCCTTCTTGTAATTAAATTGCTAATTAATTATTTAAGTCTTGTGCTCAGGCAATAAATACCCCTTTATGGATTTTGAATTTTTTTTGTAAAAACTTGTTTAGGAAATTTAGGGTTGTTACAGTTATGACCGTGATTCCAGATTTCTTAGGGACTACATGAATTGGACTTACCCATTGGCTATCGGAGATTGGGTAAATAATACCACTGTCAAGGCATTTGACGATTTCTTTCTTCACCGCATCCTTCATGACGGGGTTTAACCGTCTCTGTGGTTCTCGGGTTGGCTTGGCTTCATCCATCAGATGTATATGATGTTCAACAATCAAGGGACTAATTCCCTTTGATGTCAGCCATAGTCCAACCAAATGCCTGGCTATTAGATCTCAATACCGTCAAAAGAGTGTTCTCTTGCTCTGAGGCTAGAGAAGCTGATATGATCACCAATAAAGATTCATTCTCACCTAAATATGCATATTTAAGATGAGAAGGTAATAATTTGAGATCTAATGTCGGCGGAGAAACTATAGAAGGTGGGGTCAGCGAATGATATTCGGAGTCACGAAGAAGCCCGTAGCCTGCATAGGATACAGACTCGGAAGGTGAAGAGTCAAGAGTGTCAGACTCAAGAATGGAAAAAGTGTCCTCACTAAGATGTGAAAGATCAAACATTGATGTGCTAGTGTCGTCGAGATCTTCAAAGCAAAGTTCATCAACTTCGCAACTTTCGGGAGCAATCTCATGGACAGAACAAACATCAAGTATATGAGCAGAGGGTTCAGACGGCTGACTTCCAATTTTGTAGATGTTCAGTTCAATTGTCATTTTTCCAAAGGATAGGTTCATTGAAACGTTTCGACAATTAATGACATCATTGGAAGTGGCAAGGAATGGTCGACCCAAAATCACCGGAATTTGGTTCCGTGGGTTTGCTACAGGTAGTGTATCGAGAACAATAAAGTCCATAGGGAATATGAATTCCCCGACTTTTATCAACACATCCTCCAGTTCACCCCTAGGTTTGGTGATTGATCGGTCTGCCATTTGGAGAGTGCAATGAGCTGGTTTCAACTCTCCAATCCTTAACTGTTCGTAAACAGAATATGGAAGCAGGTTAACACTTGCGCCAAGGTCAAGTAAAGCACGGTTAATGTTTTTACCCCCAATAGAAATCGATATCTTAGGACATCCAGGGTCCTTACATTTCTTTGGTAACTGTGGGGTAAAGGCAGTGCTAACATTATTTGTCATGAAAACCTTTTTGGGCACTTGAGTCTTCCTCTTCTTAGTGCACAAGTCTTTAAGAATTTTCGCATAAGCGGGGACTTGTTAAATATCATATAGGAGAGGGATATTGATGTTAACCTGTTTAAACATTTCCATAATCCTCTCCATATGTGGACTCGATTTGTCCTTAACCGATTCGGATAAGGAGCTTTAGCAATAATAGCTGGGTCCAACATTGGAGAAGGTGGTGTGTATGGAAGTGATCCCAGAATAGGAGTGGGGATCGTCTTTGGTGGACTAAAAGAGACATGCTGAGGTGTCGAGCCTTGAGGAAAATGAAGAATAGGCTCGCAAGAAAATGGTGGGGTAGAAGAAGTAGGATTCGAAGTAGAAAAGGGTATGGAAGGAAAAGTCTCAGCCGGGGTGTTATTGATTAATTCTTCTCATCACCGACTTGATTATTCAACGCTCTTACTGTTAGTTATATGTATGCCCTAGAGGCCATTACTATACATAGGATGTATATTGTAGTGGATGCTTGGACATATATAGGGAGGACTTTCTTACTCGACATGATAGTATGCTATCTGGTTGATCTTTACCTTAACGTGTTCACTGATTGTCTCTCTGTTACATGTTGGTAAAGCCCTTAGGATGTGTACTTGACTATCTGGACTATGATGCGGATCATACTAGTGGGGACATGGTAGTCCATAAGTACATCCTTCAAGGTCCCTAGTCGTGGGTGTATCGAGACGGGGCATCGATATACCAGAGTAGACTAGCGTATACCTTCTCGACCCATAGAGATGGGCGATGGATGATCCCATATCCATTGGTGTTTGACATCGGAAATGATATACGGGTGCTCAGTGGAGACTGGGTACACTGGACGGACTCGCCGAGAACTCCCAGATGGTATTATACCTTACGTCAGATGGCAGTTCTCAGGTGACACTGGTACAGAGTAGTCTGTTGACCCGAGATCGTCATAGAGTCTTGTGTGGTTCCCACTGTGCTTTGATTTCCATCTTACCACGTCCAAGAGGGCGTGCAAAACGGTGGTTTTTGGGTACAGTCCCGAATCACATGGAGGCAATGAGCGATAGGAGGGGATTCGTCTCTCCCGGTATAGGGAGTTGATGTTGCGCTGTGTTCGATTGGCTATAACAGGAAATCCCTGGCCAGGGTTGCTGAGATTTACTGGTAAGTGTTACCAGTAGTTTCTCGAATTGTTATAGACCTCATATCGACACGACTTATCGAGCTATTGGGGTCTGACGTTTACCACCCCTAGGCGAGATATGCGACATATCAGACGATCAGACCGAACTGTACGGTAAGTGTTTCTGGTTGGATTCACAGGAGTGTGAGCGGGCTTGCTCGTCGATCTTCTCATCGCTCCATACCCGGGTGGCCGTTACGTTTAGCAGACCGCTTGCGGCTTGTGGGTGTTTGATATGATCATCACTTGCTGCCGGCGTATTGACGAGTCTTTAGAGTCCTACACAGAGGTTTCCTGGCTCAAGCGAAACGAAATAGGAGCGCATATGAGATATGTGCGGGACCGAGAATAATACGTGTATGTGATACCGTATTCTATTCTCGCGATGAATGTATCGAATGGTTGTATGCGATATAACCTAGTTATCGAATCAAGGATTGATTCGATAAGCCGATACATTTGATACTAGTCGGTTATATGTGATATGACCGGATCGTTAAATCAAGTGTTGATTTAATGATTTAATGTTTAATTATATATTTGATATATTACTTTGCATTAACTCATATCGGTTCACTTTAAATGGATATTCTCACTCGGGTTTGCACCTTGTATATGTGATATACTTTTGTGCACTTGATTGTATCATGTTTGATGATGCAAGATTACTAGGTTTTGTGTAAAGAGTTAAACCTTGGTTAAGTAAATGGTTAGGGTTTTATTTATTATTCATTTATTCTTTTATCTTTTAATTTGGATTAAAAAAAAAGGGAAAAGAAAATAAAAAGGTTGCTTTCTTACATGAAGCTTCATGAAGCTTCATGCAACTTTGACTCATGTAACCTTTTTGTCTTCTTCTTCAAACCCTAACCATTCATCTAACTTGAGTTAACTCTCTACATGATACCATGGTTCATGTTATGATAAGGATAATTCTTTTCAATTATTCTAATTAACTTATCATAACACTTTCTTCTTCTTCTTCATCTTCAAGATGAAGAAAGCTTCACTTCATCAATGGTGGATTGATGAAAAGTGTGAGAAATCCAATTCTAAAGTGAACCCACTTCCTATTTCTTCATCCTCTACCTCTTGCCAAGTAGTATAGGGTGTTTCCTTCATAAGTTTTCATGGCTTGGTGAAGATGGAGCTTGATCTAGTGATGCCTCGACGTAGATCATCTTCGGCACGTTGTCGACGACCTAGCCCGCCTATTTCTCCGATGAAACCACCGTGAGACTCATGGTTCAATTTGGACAGCGGAGAGGACTTCATCGCGGAGCTGTGGAGGTGGAGGACCGGATCTACAAAGGTTGTATTTCCGTATTCTCTTAGTAAAGTAGTTTACTAGTTGCTTTTTCGCCTAGAATTCTAGTTAACGATCCGTATTAGGGTTTCTCGGCACCCGTAAAATTCGAAATTGGCATGGTTGATGCCTTGTGAGACCTCTTGAGAGTGCCTAGGAACCCTACAGTGGTATCAGAGCCTAGCTAGAGCCTTAGGCGAAGTCTAGACGGAATTTGAAACCCGAACGAACCCGAAACCCAACTCAAAAATAGCTCTCTGTCCTTTTTCAAAAACTGGGATTTTTCCAGATTAAAAATGCTTAAAAAATTCAGCAGGGAAATCTAAGAATCACGGTGCAAAATTTTACTCATGAACAGTCAAAACGGCGGCGGAACCGCGGCAGAAGCCTAGCTTCTGCGGCGGTTCCGCGGCCCATTGATGACGTCAGCTTCCCTTGTTTGCACAGTAATTCCTATTTTCTGAAGTTGGATTTTCTGGGAATTTTTAATATTTATTCAAGAGTTGATTTTTCGGGGTTGTTTTGGGGATTCGGTGTTTCGATCGGAGTATCAGATTTTGTCTATGTGGCTTTCCCGGATAAATTTTAGAATATGTTAAAAAGTTCGACCGGATATTAATAACCAATTTTTCCCCTGTCGGGAAATTTCCAAGTGTTGGATTTTTCCGAAGTTTAAAGACGTTCTAAGTAGTGCAAGTAATGCGATGGTCCCTCTAGAAGACAACAAACCTTAACTCGATTATGTGACCGTCTTGAACTGCCCTTTGAACCTTAGGGTTTGGGGCAGTACGGCGTACCATATGTGAGGCGTTGGCTTGACCCTTCTACGGCTGGACCGTTGGTACTGAGGCACGAACTGAATGTTTTTAGACTTGTTTCATGTGTTAGGGTTTGGGGCAGTACGGCGTGCCATATGTGAGGCGTTGGCTTGACCCTTCTACGGCTGGACCGTTGGTACTGAGGCACGAACTGAATGTTTTTAGACTTGTTTCATGTGTTGATCTGTTTTGGGAAAACTTGGGTGTTCGACTGTTTGATCGAAAAGTTTAACATTTTCTATTTATCCGGAATGTGATACAATAATTGGAATTCACAATGAGTTATGAGATAACTGAATGAATGTTATAAACATAGCACTTTAGTCTCACTTGATCGGTTGTCACGGAATTTTGATGTGATCAAAAGTCCGTTGCAATCACGTAGCGTACGCGGATACTCGCCGGGTAAACTTAATAGACAGCCTCACTCCATAGCCCCGACCAAGTGACTGTAGGAGAACCCCCGTCGCCGAAAGCATCCGTTCGGGTGCTCGCGGTAGCGGTGTTCCGCCTTGGTGCACTTCGTCGACGGCGTCGGGGGTGCGGCCGCCTACTGAAGTTTGCGACGAGCATTCGATTAGGATGTCGGGAATCTTGTTGAATTGCTCGACTTGATATTGAAAAGTGTTTTCGATTTTGAGACTAAAATGCGGGGTTTATAATTGTTAGGCATGCGATGTCTAAGGAATTCATTTGGTCAGGCATGCGATGTCTGAGGAGGTTGCGGATTCCAACTGTTGTTGTTTTACACTTTCTTTTCTGTGACCGTAAGTGTAATATGTGATATCGCCGGTTTCGTTGCTATATGTCAACGAAAATTGGGATGCGCATATTTACTTACGTTGATGACATGTGATGTTATGTGTTGCTGGATATGTTATATTGGATCGTCGTGTTTGAATAGCCGGGGTTTTTTATGTGAGATGAGTGTTTTTCATTTTCATTCATGTAAAAACTTGTATGTAATATTCTTTTATTGGGGCACTTCCAGGTTG
Source organism: Agapanthus africanus (assembly GCA_030015575.1). Classification (NCBI taxonomy): domain Eukaryota; kingdom Viridiplantae; phylum Streptophyta; class Magnoliopsida; order Asparagales; family Amaryllidaceae; genus Agapanthus; species Agapanthus africanus. The sequence continues at coordinate 451,235,112 of CM057342.1, read as the reverse complement.
TGGAAGATGTCACCGTTTGTATATTATTTACTTTTCCGCACTAGGATAGACCCAAGGAGGGGAGCACAAGTAACCGGGTTCTAGGGTCCAGTGGGAGACCAACTCGAGGAGTCGAGTCCGGGTCTCCTAACTCTAGAATTGGTAGGGTTGCTTGCCGCTCTCGTAGGGATCTAGGGGTGTGGGTTTAGCTATTCATCACGACCGTGGAATCCATGTTTTATACTGGCTCGTATTGAAAACACGGACGTCCTAGTATATCCAATATTTCATATGTTTCTTCTGCTGCCATATCTGTGATGTGATCATGTGATGTTTTGTGATAAATGCTGTATATAGTATATATGATATATTATATAGACGTTACTTATGTTTTACACCCGCGCTAGCCCTGCCCCGCTCTGCCGTTAGTTACCTAACCTAACGGTGCACGAGGGGACATCGAGGCGAATGCGGATGGCATAAGTGTACGTCGTATTTATCTGTGATGTTTAGGTATATAAATGATGGGACTTCATTAATAAGATTAATGAAATAAAAGAAACCTAAGATGTTGTAGAATCGAATTTCAAAAATAAAACAGGTAGCTACAGTTCTTGCTTTGCACAGCGGTATATATGATATATCCTGCACCTTATTCGATGAGGAAAGGACCGAGATCCCTTCACCGGGAGTGACTCCTTTAGCAATAACTGGCAGATGCTACACACTCGGTTTGTCTTTTGATTGCTTTTAAGTGTTTTTTCTTTGCACAGTGATATATACGATATATCCTGCACCTCATTCGACGAGGAAAGGACCGACGATCTCTTCACCGGGAGTGACTCCTTTAGCAAAACTAGAAAAGCCTCAAAAACACTCCATTTCAAAACTTCATTTGATTCTACAATGATATCAAGTTCATTACGCAATAGGTTTTCAGAAAAACCTGTCGTAGCCCTCCGTCATTTCAGATAAGTCCTGTTTAGTATTCGTGCTGCGTTTGTTGACCTTGTCAAGGCGCAGTGTGCGGTAGCTAACCAGTATTTATCTGTTTATGCATATGATGCAGATTGGGTTAGGGTAGTCGTACGAACTTGTTGACCTTGTCAAGGGTCGTGCGGGTGGGTTTGATTCAATCAAGAAATGACGGGTTGAACTTGACTTGCGGTCTATGGTTTGTTGACCTTATCAAGGTCATAGATCGTTTGGGGTAAAATATTATCGGGAATTTCAAGTGTTGAAATTTGCAATGAGATTGCATACCTTCTATGAGATAGTTGGATCCCGATACCCGCTGCGAGTAATTGTTACTCCTGGGAGAGTTTTGTAAGTCGATGTACTACACCCCAATACTTGTGGGGAGGCGGAATTTTCAAAATCGAACTTGTTTAGTGAACGAACATCGACTAACCGCTTGAATCGAAGCTAAACTATAAATAACCAAACACAAAGTGTTTCTAAACTACTGTGTTTAGGGATTATACCTAATGAACCAACTCCTTCGTCTTTACGATCTCCTCGTCCTCCTCGGCCTTCTCTTTGTAGTAGATGATCCACCCGAGAGTAAAACTCCAAGCTTAGCCTCTAAACTTGAGGCAACTAACCTTCTTGGATTGCTAATCAAAGAAGATAGATGAGATAGAGTGAGGGTTATGGATTGTTTAGTCTAACTAATCCTTGTTCTCAACACATGAGGGGTGAGGATTAGGGTTTGAAGAGAGTGAGCTTGAGGAGAGAGAATGTGAATGATATTATGAGTGAGAATAGTAAGTTATCATAATATATATGAAGCATTATCTTTTAAAAGAGAAAAGAAAATAAGTGATGAATAATCATGCTTCATAAATATCAAGTGGTGATTCATTATCATGAGTCATTAAGCATTTATGATGCATTAATGACTATGATGAATCACTCTCATGACTCACTAATCTCATTCAATGCATATGACACCTAAACCTCCTTAGTCACCATCTTCTAGAAGCTTCTCGAGTAATTACGAGAACGCCCCTCCGATCCGTAAAAATACGGAAAAACTTTAGACTGTATAAATCCAATAACCGGATACCAGTAACTGGCTTAAACCAAAGCCGACTGGTAAAAACTGTCCAAACGACGTAAGTGTGTAAACACACATACGCGTCCGAACCCTTTGTCGTAAAACCATACGACCTCTATATCGTTTCGCCTGGAGTAGGAAACTCTCTGTGTGGGACTCTAGAGACTCGACTACTACGCTGGCAGTGGGTTTAACCACAGACCGCAAGCGGCACTAGCTGTACGTAACGGTCCCCAGGTAGTTGTCGATAAGAAGGCCGATGAGGAAACCCATCCGAACTCCTACTGAGCCTGCTGTGACAATCTCCATACAGTCCGGTCCGTTCGTCCAAGACTATCGCATATCGGGCCTAGGGGGGCGGCAAGCGTCAGTCCCCTAATAGCGGTATAATCGTGTCGGAGCGAAGCCCATTACACCCTGAGAAACTACTGGAACCTACCAGCAAATCTCGCTTGCCCTGGACAGGGACTTTGCGTAATGGCTCTCTGACACAGCGTGATATCTACTCCCAATACCGGGAGGGACGAATCCTGTCTAACCGCCACTGCCTCCAAGTGCTCGGGACTGCACCCAACTGCTACCTGTTTGCACGACTCATTTGAGCCGTGGTAGGGTAGCAATCTAAGAACAGTGGGACACACTCGAGGCGAAGTAGCAGTGTCAAGTCTGCGGACTATGCTGTACTCATGTCACCTGGGAACTGCTCACTGACGACTTGAATAAAACCAACCAACAGTTCCCTGTGAGTCCTGTCCGGTGTACCCGTAACCTAACGAGCACCTGCATACTATCTCCAGTACGACGTACTGACGGCTGTGGGACAGACCATCTCCCCAACTGGGATGAGAAGCGTACACACTAGTCTACTCCGGAGTATCGATGCTCTGTCTCGATAATCCAACGACCAGGGACCTGAAAGGATGTGCTTGTAGACTACCCAGCCCCCACTAGTGTGACTGCCATCACAACGCTGGTAGACAAGCAAGATCCTAAGAGCTCTATCAATACGTACACTCACATATTAAGATAGAAAAACCAAGTAGCATACTACCATGTTTAGCAAGACTGTTATATACATGTGAATATCCCAAGCTTCCATTAAGTAATATACAAACTAGTATGATACAGTAATGGCCTTCTAGGGCATAAACACTAACAATCTCCCACTTGCACTAGGGCCATGTACTGGCGTATCGTAGACCAATGATCTCGAGTAGCCTCTCGAACTGAATCTGGGGTAGGGCCTTCGTGAATGGATCAGCAATGTTCTCTTCAGAAGCAACTCTCCGAACCTCGATCTCCTGATGATCAATGATCTCCCTGATCAGGTGATACCGCCTTAAGATGTGTCTGGACTTCTGATGGGACCTTGGTTCCTTCGCTAAAGCTATAGCTCCGTTGTTGTCACAATACAGAGGTATTGGATCAACTATGGTAGGAACCACCTGAAGTTCTGTTAGGAACTTCTTCATCCAGACTGCTTCTTTTGCGGCATCGCAAGCAGCTATATACTCCGCTTCCATCGTCGAGTCAGCAACGGTGTCCTGCTTGGAGCTCTTCCAGCACACCGCCCCTCCATTGAGGGTAAAGATATATCCCGACATGGACTTGGAATCATCCTTATCACTCTGGAAGCCGGAATCAGCAAAGGCCTCCAACCTGAGGTCTTTTCCGCCGTAAACCAAGAACATCTCCTTAGTCCTTCTCAGATACTTGAGAATGTTCTTTACTGCTATCCAGTGCTTCTCCCCTGGGTCTGACTGATACCGGCTTACCACGCTCAGTGCGTAAGCTACATCTGGTCTGGTGCACAACATCGCATACATTATGGAGCCTACCGCAGAAGCGTAGGGTATAATAGACATGCGTTCCTTTTCCAAATTAGTCTTGGGAGACATCTCTTTGGAGAGGGTGATTCCGTGACAAGCCGGTAGATTACCGCGCTTAGAATCTTCCATACTGAATCTTTTCAGTACAGTGTCGATATACCTGGACTGCGAAAGTCCCAACATCCTCTTGGATCTATCACGATAGATCCGGATCCCCAGAATGTATGAGGCATCACCCAGGTCTTTCATGGAGAACCTGTGTGACAAGAATCCTTTGACAGATTGTAGCATAGGAATGTCATTTCCTATCAATAGAATGTCATCCACGTACAAGACGAGGAATACGACACTTCTGGCTACAACTTTACTATATATGCACGGTTCATCTGGATTTTTGATAAAGTCATATTCTTTGACTGTCTCATCAAAACAGATGTTCCAACTCCGCGATGCCTGCTTTAGTCCATAAATGGACTTAAGCAGCTTGCATACTTTCCCGCTGCTCCCACTTTGATTGAAACCCTCTGGCTGATCCATATAGACGCTCTCTTCTAAATTTCCATTCAGAAAAGCCGTTTTTACGTCCATCTGCCAGATTTCATAATCATGGAAGGAAGCAATAGCAAGAAGGACCCGAATGGATTTGAGCATAGCCACTGGAGAAAAAGTTTCGTCATAGTCCAAACCAGGTCTTTGACGAAAACCCTTTGCAACAAGTCTAGCCTTATAGGTTTCCACCTGTCCATCTACACCAATCTTTTTCTTGAAGATCCATTTGCATCCTATGGGTTTTACCCCATCTGGAGCAAAGTCCAAAGTTCATACTTTGTTGGTGTACATGGACTCCATTTCGGTTTGCATTGCATCTAGCCATCGTACCGAGTCGCCGCTCTGGATGGCCTGCTGGAAGTCAGTAGGTTCATCATCATCTATGATGCAATCCTCTCTATCCCCATCTATGAGAAAACCGTAGTATCTCTCAGGCGGATGAGACGGCCTACTACTCCTGCGGAGGGGTGCGGGTGTTAGTGTATATGCCCTAGAGGCCATTACTGTATCATACTAGTTTGTATATTACTTAATGGATGCTTGGGATATTCACCTTGTATATACAATCTTGCTCAAAATAGTAGTATTCTACTTGGTTTGTTTCTACTTCAATGTGTACATGTGTTTATTTTTGTATATCGCCTATACACATTAGTAGAGCCCTTAGGATCTTTGCTTGATTACCAGCGATGTGATGGCCGTCACACTAGTGGGGCTGGGTAATCTATAAGCACATCCTTATGCAGGTCCCTGGTCGCAGGACTATCGAGACAGGGCATCGATACTCCGGAGTAGACCAGCGCATGCGCTTCTCATCCCAGTGTGGGAGACGGTCTGTCCCACAGCCGTCAGTACGTCGTACTTGAGATAGTATGCGGGTGCTCGTTAGGTTACGGGTACACTGGACAGGACTCGTCGGGAACTGACTAGTTGGTATTATACCTATCGTCAGTTATCAGTTCCCAGGTGACATGAGTACAGCTTAGTCCGCTGACTTGACACTGTCACTCCGCCTCGAGTGTGTTCCCACTGTACTTTGATCACCACCCTACCACGGCTCAAAGGAGTCGTGCAAACAGGTAGTGGTTGGGTGCAGTCCCGAAGCACTTGGAGGCAGTGACGGTTAGACAGGATTCGTCTCTCCCGGTATTGGGGGTTGACATCGCGCTGTGTCTAGGAGAGCCATTACACGAGTAGTCCCTGGCCAGGGCAAACGAGATATACTGGTAGGTTTCCAGTGTTATCTCAGGGTGTATTGGGCTTCACTCCGGCACGACTTGTACCGCTATTGGGGGACTGACGTTTACCGCCCCCTAGGCCCGCCATGCGATGTATCAGACGAACAGACCGGACTGTACGGAGAATGTCACACTCAGGCTCAGTAGGAGTTCAGATGGGTTTCGCCTCGTCGGTCTTCTTGTCGGCATTACCTGGGGACCGTTACGCACAGCTAGTGCCGCTTGCGGTCTGTGGTTAAACCCACTGCCAGCGTAGTGTCGAGTCTTTAGAGTCCCACACAGAAAGCTTTTCGCCTTTAGGCAAAAGAGCAGAGGTCGCATGGTATTACGACAGGTCGCATGGTTTTGCGACAGGGTTCGGTCACATCCGTGCACTTATGCACGTACAGTGTCCGGACAGTTTACACTAGCGGGCTTTGGTTTAAGCCAGATCCTAGTGTACCTTATGGGATTGGATTTATCCAGTTTGCATTCGTGTTCCTCGGAACGCGGATGCGGGTGTGTATGCACAGTTGACAGGGAGGCAGAGGCTGCGGATTCTCATTAGGGTTGTTGACAGTTGACCGTTGACTATTTGACTTTATGCTCAACCCTAATGAGAATATGATATGTGATTAACTATTATATTAATTAAGTATTATGGTGATATGGTTGTTGACTTGTTGACTTTTGTTGACTTGTTGACCTTGTTGACTTGTTGACTTTTGTTGACTTGTTGACCGGTTGACTAGGCTTGACTAGTTGACCATCATGATAACCATGGTTATCATTTCATGCCAAAGACTTTTTCTTGCTTGCTCATTTGAGTAAAATGAGTGCATGACATGATAAGGTTATGGTTGCTTCTAACCATCACATAAGACTTTTTTGATATGATGAGTTATGATCACTTTGGATTATGAGAGGGTGAAAGACAAAAGAGTTGCTCATTCTTTTTGCTCATTCTCTCTCTTGTTCTTGAGCTCTCCTCTTGCTCTCACCCTCAACCTCTTGCTCCCTCTCTTGATCTATGGTTCTCTTGTCTCATGAGTTGAGAATCAAGAACCATAGATAAAATCCCATTCTAAATCATCTCTACTCATTCTAGTTCACTAGGTTTAGCAAACCAAGTGAACTAGTTTCTTCAAAGAACGAAGAAGGAGCTAAAGGTTGGAGCTTTCAAGTGGATCTATCTTCGGCGTACGGAGACAACGAGAAGGAGCCATCGAACCACCATCGGAGCTTGAAGAGAAGGAGTTCAAGTTTAGGTATAACCATCTTCATCCGAGTAGCTAAATATCTTTAGCTTAGTTTGCTAGTTTTAGTTTAGGTAAAGATCCCGACCTAGCTTAGTCCATGTTGCCTCTTGCGTTAAAATTTTGATTTTATACCGTTTCCGCCTCCCCGTAAGAACCGGGGGTCGCAACGTGGACTTACAGTGGTATCAGAGCCTAACTAAACTTAAACTAGCTTGGTAGTGAAGTGTAACGAAGTTCGGAACCGGAAAAATCCAAAAACCAAACTTTTACAAAAACTGAGTTTCTGTTGATTTTTTTTTGGCTCAAAATGAAAAACTTTACACTTGTAAATTCGGCTCAGGGTTTTGTGTGAACACCCAAGAAAAACGATACAGTAATTCGTCCAAACCGCCGCCCATCCGCCGCGCGAGCTAGGCATCCGCCGCGGAAGCGCCGCGCTTTGTCGTCTTCTGTGCATCGTTTTTCGTGCAGTGTGTGTCTGTGTTGGTTTTGGGATTTTTGGAATATATTATATGTGCCCAGATTTTCCAGAAAAGAAATTTCCTTTTGGGGTCCTATAATTCCGTATTTTTCCGAACTTCACCGCACTTTGACTATGATGGTTATATCTGTGATGTTTGCATGTATTGAACGTCGGCTAATCGCTATAAGTCGATTAGTCGGGGTTATACATGATCTGTAATGTGCTGGAATGTGTATATAAATATGTTGGATTGTCGCGGGTGAATAGCCGGGGGTTGTGAGACGAGAGTTTTCTTTTCTTGCAATTCATGTAAATTTGTAAATTGATGTAATAATTATTTGTATGGCCGCACAACCGGGAAGGGGTTGTAGCCGTCATTGTATAATTTCTTTTTACTGTTTTTGCTCCTAGGATAGACCCATGGAGGGGTGCACAAACTACCGGGTATGCCGAAGTGTCGAGTGGCCTACTCATGGAGATGAGGGAGGTTGCTACGCTTCGGGTACTTGGCGGGTAGTTTGCCGCACCCGTAGGGGTCTTGGGTGGGGTTTTGGCTATTCACCGCGACCGTGTAATCTGTTTTTGTTACAGGCTCGTACAAATTACAGATTCCTAGTATATCCAATGTATTTATCTGTGATCTGAAATGTTTATCATTGCAGTATATCTATATATGATATTATTTAGGCGTTGCTTATGTTTTACAGACGCGCTATCCCAGCCCCCGCTCTGTCGTTAGTTAAGTAACCTAACGGGTAATGACGGGGCCCCGTGGCGAATGCGAATGGCATAAGCGTACGTCATATTTTGGTTGTTTTCTGCAATGGTAGGATTAAATGATGGGACGCATTAAAAGAACTAATGCAAGAATATCACGCATTAAAAGAACTAATGCAAGATAATAAACCAAGTTAAAGTCGTTGGAACACTTTCGAAAAACCACTCGGTTCTTTTCAAAAACAACTTTTAAATGCGGAGCTTGAGCCACTCCTTTTAAAAGCTATCTCGTTCCATCGACCATATCAAGTTCACTACGTTCACGGTTTTGCCAAAACCATCCGTAGCCCTCCGTCGTTTCACATGAATAGTCAATAGTATTCAAGCTGTGTATGTTGGCCAAAGTCAAGGCACAGTGATTGGTAGCTATTGGGTGTTCATGTGTAGCATAGATAGATGCGTTGGTTTGGGACAGTCGTACTGCCATTTTGGCCAAAGTCAAGGGTAGGTACGGATGGATCCAAATTAACCTGGATAATGACGGGTAGAACTTGACATGTGACTTATGATATTTTGGCCAAAGTCAAGGTCATAAGAGCATGGGGCAAAAATCCACATCGGGAGTTTCATAAGTACTGAAACTTGCTAGATTTGCATACCATTTGGAGTGTGATGATTCTGGTAGGATTCCTTCAGTTTCGTCACGCAATGATATTTGGATCCCGATCCTACTGTGAGTATATGCTACTCCTCGGGAAATTTCTCACTTAACGATCAATGCTATAAACCTAGTAGGTGCCTAGAAAGGTGTTAGCGGGGTTACGCCCCCAGGGAAAAGAGGTTCTTTAATTAAGGAACTTCGCGAAAGCGTTGGAAAACCTCCCTCGAAGTACCGACACCGGCCTGGCTGAACGGTTAAGCAAGTATTGTACGGTGGGATTGATCCTGACTAATTCTTCCTTTATGGTTTGAGGAGGGATTCGAGAAACAGTGGGAGCCATCCTGTTTAGACAAACTAAAAACCACTCTAAACTTGCAAGAGCATCATGCTGAGTGTTTCTTCTTCTCTCTCCTAATTGCAGCGACCAATCAACATGACTGGACTTAAGTTACTCGTAGATAAAAACAAACTGACAGGGCCAAACTACAAAGATTGGCTCAGGAATGTCAAGATAGCAATCACTTATGACAAGCTGGGGTATCTTCTTACCACCAAAGCTCCCCCTGTCCCTGGTCCAACTTCCAGCGTCGCGGATAAGGAAATCCGTAAGACTTGGGAGATTGATAGCGCGAAGGCCAAATGCCTCCTGCTTGCCTCGATGGACAACGAACATCAGAGGAGGCATGAGAATATGGACATGGAGTCCATATTGCTCCATACAAAAGAACTGTATGGAGAGCAATCACGTATCGCAAGATACGAAGCGTCGAAAAAGTTATTTTCGACAAGAATGGCCGTCGGATCATCAGTAGCCGAGCACGTGCTAAAGATGATCGGCTACATTGAGGAGCTCGCTGACCTAGGGATCACATTGGAGAGTGAGCTATATACGGATATAGTTCTCCAGTCCCTTCCTTCCACTTACGCCCAGTTTATACTGAACTTCAACCTACAAGAAAAAGAGGTTGAACTATCAGAACTCCTCAATATGCTGAGGAGCGCAGAGGGCACCCTACAGAAAGGTAGGGAAACATCCACTTTGTTTGTAGGAGGATCATCTTCTTCTAGGTCCAAGGCGAAAGCCAAGGGAAAGAAGAAGAAGGCCCCCGCCAAACCAAGGGGCGGTGTTAGTAAAGTGGATACGAAGGGAAAAGGTAAAGCAACAAAGATAGCGGGGAAGCTTGTGGATAAGGAAGAATGCTTCTATTGTCATAAGAAAGGACACTGGAAGAATGATTGCAGGGCCTGGAAGGCCAGAACACAGGAATTGAAGCAAGTTGTAGCTTCAGCTTCAGGTGTGTATGTTATTGAAAACTGTCTTTCAATAAACTCTACTTCCTGGGTATTGGATACCGGATCAGGATCTCATATCTGTAATTCTTTGCAGGCGTTGAGAAACCGTAGGGTTTTGAAGGCAGGTGACATGACCCTCAGAGTTGCGAACGGAGCTAGCATGGATGCTAAAGCCGTGGGGGACTATCACCTGGGAATGTCAGATGGACATGTTTTGGTTTTGCGTAATTGCTTTTTTGTACCCAACGCAACTTGTAATATCATTTCTGTATCTTTAGTTTCTAAAGAAGGTTATGAATTTGCGTTTGTAAGTAATGTTGTAAACATTCACCTTAATCAAGTTCTGATTGGGTCAGGTACATTGAGTAATGGTATATACGTGTTAAACCAACCACAGATTTTTAATGTCCAGAATACACACAAAAGAAAGTCTCCAGAAATAAATCAGACTTTCTTATGGCATTGTAGATTGGGTCACATCAATGAGAGAAGGTTGACTAAGTTGCATACAGAAGGATATTTGAATGCGTTCGAATATCAATCATATGCCACTTGTCAATCTTGTCTCAAAGGAAAGATGACAAAGACTCCGTTTACTGGACATGGAGTAAGAGCGAGCGAGCTCTTGGGACTCGTACACAGTGACGTGTGCGGTCCAATGTCTACACATGCCCGAAGCGGACATTCTTACTTCATTACTTTTACGGATGACTTCTCAAGGTACGGTTATGTCTTCTTAATGAAACATAAGTCCGAGGCCTTTGGAAAATTCCAGGAGTATAAGAATGAAGTAGAGAAACAGACCGGCAAAAGTATTAAGATTCTAAGATCGGATCGAGGTGGAGAATACTTAAGTGCCGAGTTTCTGGACTATTTAAAAGAGAACGGAATTCTCTCTCAGCTTATTCCTCCATACACCCCGCAACATAACGGTGTATCGGAGAGACGGAACCGCACCCTATTGGATATGGTGCGGTCCATGATGAGTAACGCTGAGTTACCGCGATCATTCTGGGGGTATGCACTAGAATCAGCCGCATACCTTTTGAACCGAGTTCCCACTAAGACTATGCCTACCACGCCATTTGAGATGTGGTGTGGGAAGAGACCCCATCTTAATCACATTAAGATATGGGGAAGTCCAGCTTTTGTCAAAAAGCAGCATGCGGACAAGCTCGAGGCACGCTCAGTACTGTGCAAGTTTGTGGGATATCCAAAGAATTCCAAGGGATATTTCTTCTACTATGAAGAGGAACAAAAAGTTCTTGTTTCTCGTCATGCCCACTTTCTAGAACACCAGTTCATAGAAAAAGAAATAAGTGGGAGCGCAGTAGAACTGGAAGAAATTCCAGAACCACAGACTGTTACTGAAAGCTTGGTGGAACCAGAGGGTTCAACAGAACAGGACATTCCTACGCCGCTCCGCAGGAGTAGTAGGCAGTCTCATCCGCCCGAGAGATACTACGGTTTTCTCATAGACGGGGATAGAGAGGATTGCATCATAGATTATGATGAGCCTACTAGCTTCCAGCAGGCCGTTCAGAGCGTTGACTCAGTGAAATGGCTGGATGCAATGCGGACCGAAATGGAGTCCATGTACACCAACAAGGTATGGACGTTGGACATTGCTCCAGACGGGGTAAAACCCGTAGGATGCAAGTGGATCTTCAAAAGGAAGATTGGTGTAGATGGACAGGTTGAGACCTATAAAGCTAGGCTGGTAGCAAAGGGTTTTCGTCAAAGACCTGGCTTGGACTACGACGAAACCTTTTCTCCAGTAGCCATGCTGAAATCCATTCGGATCCTTCTTGCCATTGCTGCCTTCCACGATTATGAGATCTGGCAAATGGACGTAAAGACAGCTTTTCTAAATGGAAATTTAGAGGAGTGTGTCTATATGGACCAGCCAGAGGGTTTCATTCAGAGTGGGAGCAGCGGAAAGGTGTGCAAGTTGCTTAAGTCCATCTATGGACTAAAGCAGGCATCGCGGAGTTGGAACATCTGCTTTGATGAGACGGTCAAAGAATTTGGCTTTATCAAAAATCCAGATGAACCATGCATCTATAGTAGATTTGTAGCGAGAACTGTAGTATTCCTCGTTTTATACGTGGATGACATTCTCTTAATAGGAAATGACATTCCTATGCTACAATCTGTCAAGGGGTTCTTGTCACACAGGTTCTCCATGAAAGACCTGGGTGATGCCTCATACATTCTGGGTATCCGGATCTACCGTGACAGATCCAAGAGGATATTAGGACTTTCACAGTCCAGGTACATCGACACCATACTGAAGAGGTTCAGTATGGAAGATTCCAAGCGCGGTAACCTACCGGCTTGTCACGGGATCACCCTCTCTAAAGAGATGTCTCCCAAGACTGATTTGGAGAGGGATCGCATGTCTATTATACCCTACGCTTCTGCGGTAGGCTCTATAATGTATGCGATGTTGTGTACCAGACCGGATGTAGCTTATGCACTGAGTGTGGTAAGCCGGTATCAGTCTAACCCTGGGGAGAAACACTGGATAGCGGTAAAGAACATTCTCAAGTACCTGAGAAGGACTAAGGAGATGTTCTTGGTGTATGGCGGAAAAGACCTCCAGATCGAGGCCTTTGCTGACTCCAGCTTCCAGAGTGACAAGGATGATTCCAAGTCCATGTCGGGTTTTGTCTTTACCCTCAATGGAGGGGCGGTGTGTTGGAAGAGTTCCAAACAGGAAACCGTTGCAGACTCGACGATGGAAGCGGAATACATCGCTGCATCTGATGCCGCAAAAGAAGCTGTCTGGATGAGGAAGTTCTTGAAAGAACATCAGGTGGTTCCGTCCATTGTTGATCCAATACCTCTGTATTGCGACAACAACGGGGCTATAGCATTAGCGAAGGAACCCAGGTCCCATCAGAGATCCAGGCACATCTTGAGGCGGTATCACCTGATCAGGGAGATCGTGGATCGCCAGGAGATCGAGGTTCGGAGAGTCGCTTCAGAAGACAACACTGCAGATCCATTCACCAAGGCCTTGCCCCAGACTCAGTTCGAGCGGCTGATCGAGATGATAGGTCTTCGATACGCCAGTACATGGCCTTAGTGCAAGTGGGAGATTGTTAGTGTATATGCCCTAGAGGCCATTACTGTATCATACTAGTTTGTATATTACTTAATGGATGCTTGGGATATTCACCTTGTATATACAATCTTGCTCAAAATAGTAGTATGCTACTTGGTTTGTTTCTACTTCAATATGTACATGTGTTTATTTTTGTATATCGCCTATACACATTAGTAGAGCCCTTAGGATCTTTGCTTGATTACCAGCGATGTGATGGCCGTCACACTAGTGGGGCTGGGTAATCTATAAGCACATCCTTATGCAGGTCCCTGGTCGCAGGACTATCGAGACAGGGCATCGATACTCCGGAGTAGACCAGCGCATGCGCTTCTCATCCCAGTGTGGGAGACGGTCTGTCCCACAGCCGTCAGTACGTCGTACTTGAGATAGTATGCGGGTGCTCGTTAGGTTACGGGTACACTGGACAGGACTCATCGGGAACTGACTAGTTGGTATTATACCTATCGTCAGTTATCAGTTCCCAGGTGACATGAGTACAGCTTAGTCCGCTGACTTGACACTGTCACTCCGCCTCGAGTGTGTTCCCACTGTACTTTGATCACTACCCTACCACGGCTCAAAGGAGTCGTGCAAACAGGTAGTGGTTGGGTGCAGTCCCGAAGCACTTGGAGGCAGTGACGGTTAGACAGGATTCGTCTCTCCCGGTATTGGGGGTTGACATCGCGCTGTGTCTAGGAGAGCCATTACACGAGTAGTCCCTGGCCAGGGCAAACGAGATATACTGGTAGGTTTCCAGTGTTATCTCAGGGTGTATTGGGCTTCACTCCGGCACGACTTGTACCGCTATTGGGGGACTGACGTTTACCGCCCCCTAGGCCCGCCATGCGATGTATCAGACGAACAGACCGGACTGTACGGAGAATGTCACACTCAGGCTCAGTAGGAGTTCAGATGGGTTTCGCCTCGTCGGTCTTCTTGTCGGCATTACCTGGGGACCGTTACGCACAGCTAGTGCCGCTTGCGGTTTTTGGTTAAACCCACTGCCAGCGTAGTGTCGAGCCTTTAGAGTCCCACACAGAAAGCTTTTCGCCTTTAGGCAAAAGAGCAGAGGTCGCATGGTATTGCGACAGGTCGCATGGTTTTGCGACAGGGTTCGGTCACATCCGTGCACTTGTGCACGTACAGTGTCCGGACAGTTTACACTAGCGGGCTTTGGTTTAAGCCAGATCCTAGTGTGCCTTATGGGATTGGATTTATCCAGTTTGCATTCGTGTTCCTCGGAACGCGGATGCGGGTGTGTATGCACAGTTGACAGGGAGGCAGAGGCTGCGGATTCTCATTAGGGTTGTTGACAGTTGACCGTTGACTATTTGACTTTATGCTCAACCCTAATGAGAATATGATATGTGATTAACTATTATATTAATTAAGTATTATGGTGATATGGTTGTTGACTTGTTGACTTTTGTTGACTTGTTGACCTTGTTGACTTGTTGACTTTTGTTGACTTGTTGACCGGTTGACTAGGCTTGACTAGTTGACCATCATGATAACCATGGTTATCATTTCATGCCAAAGACTTTTTCTTGCTTGCTCATTTGAGTAAAATGAGTGCATGACATGATAAGGTTATGGTTGCTTCTAACCATCACATAAGACTATGGTTGCTTCTAACCATCACATAAGACTTTTTTGATATGATGAGTTATGATCACTTTGGATTATGAGAGGGTGAAAGACAAAAGAGTTGCTCATTCTTTTTGCTCATTCTCTCTCTTGTTCTTGAGCTCTCCTCTTGCTCTCACCCTCAACCTCTTGCTCCCTCTCTTGATCTATGGTTCTCTTGTCTCATGAGTTGAGAATCAAGAACCATAGATAAAATCCCATTCTAAATCATCTCTACTCATTCTAGTTCACTAGGTTTAGCAAACCAAGTGAACTAGTTTCTTCAAAGAACGAAGAAGGAGCTAAAGGTTGGAGCTTTCAAGTGGATCTATCTTCGGCGTACGGAGACAACGAGAAGGAGCCATCGAACCACCATCGGAGCTTGAAGAGAAGGAGTTCAAGTTTAGGTATAACCATCTTCATCCGAGTAGCTAAATATCTTTAGCTTAGTTTGCTAGTTTTAGTTTAGGTAAAGATCCCGACCTAGCTTAGTCCATGTTGCCTCTTGCGTTAAAATTTTGATTTTATACCGTTTCCGCCTCCCCGTAAGAACCGGGGGTCGCAACGTGGACTTACAGCGGGAATGTCCTGTTCTTCTTGAACTATCGGTTCTACCAAACTTTCAGTAGCAGTTTGTGGTTCTGGAATTTCTTCCAGTTCTATTTCGCTCCCACTTATTTCCTTTTCTAAAAACTGATATTCTAGAAAATGGGCATTACGAGAAACAAACACCTTTTGTTCCTCTGCGTAATAGAATAGATACCCCTTGGAGTTCTTTGGATATCCCACAAACTGACACTTTACTGATCGTGCCTCGAGCTTGTCCACATGCTGCTTTTTAACAAAAGCTGGACATCCCCATATTTTCAGATACTGAAGATAGGGTTTCTTCCCACTCCACATCTGATATGGTGTGGTGGGCACAGTCTTGGTAGGAACCATGTTCAAAAGATATGCCGCTGATTCTAGCGCATAACCCCAGAAAGATCGCGGTAACTTAGCATTACTCATCATGGATCGTACCATATCCAATAGGGTTCGATTCCGTCTCTCCGATACACCGTTATGCTGTGGAGTGTATGGAGGAGTAAGCTGAGAGAGAATTCCTTTCTCTTTTAGGTAACCAAGGAACTCGGCACTCAAGTATTCACCACCTCGATCAGATCTAAGTGTCTTGATACTTTTGCCGGTTTGGTTTTCTACTTCATTCTTATACTCTCGGAATTTCTCAAAAGCCTCGGATTTATGTTTCATCAGATAAATGAATCCGTATCTTGAGTAATCATCCGTGAAAGTAATGAAATAGGAAAAACCACCTCTCGCATGTGTAGACATTGGACCGCATACATCGCTGTGTATGAGTCCTAAGAGCTCGCTCGCTCTTACTCCTTGTCCAGTAAATGGAGTCTTTGTCATCTTTCCTTTGAGACAAGATTGACAAGTGTCATAAGTTTGATATTCGAACGAGTCCAAATATCCTTCTCTATGCAACTTAGTCAACCTTCTCTCATTGATGTGACCCAGTCTACAATGCCATAAGAAAGCTTTATTTAAATCTGGAGACTTTCTTTTTAGTGTGTTCTGGACATTGAAAATTTGGAGTTGGTTTAAAACATATATGCCGTTATTCAGAGTACCAGACCCAATCAAACCATGATTAAGGTGGATGTTAACAACATCTCTTACAAACGTGAAATCATAACCTTTATTTGATAACAAGGAAACTGATATGATATTACACGTTAAGCTTGGTACAAAATAACAGTTATGTAAAACCAAAATATGTCCACTCGTCAATCCTAGGTGATAATCCCCGACAGACGCAGCTCCCACGCTAGCTCCGTTAGCAACCTTTAGGGTCATATCACCTTCCTTCAGCACTCTACGGTTTCTCAGTGCCTGCAAAGAATTGCAAATATGAGATCCTGATCCGGTATCCAATACCCAGGAAGTAGAGTTGATCGACAGACAATTCTCAATTACAAACACACCTGAAGTCGAAGCCACAACTTGCTTCGGTTCCTGGTTCTTGGCGTTCCACGCCTTGCAATCCTTCTTCCAGTGCCCTTTCCTGTGACAATGGAAGCACTCATCCTGGCCAACTACCGGTGCTGCAAACTTTTTCTTTTCCTTCCCTCTCACCTTACTAACACCTCCTCTAGGTTTGGGTGCGGCCTTCTTCTTCCTTCCTTTGGCCCTAGCCTTGGATCCGGAAGAAGATGCACCGCCAACAAACATAGCGGGTGTTTCCCTTGCCTTCTGCAAGGTGCCCTCTGCACTCCTTAACATGTTCAGGAGTTCCGCAAGTTCAACTTCTTTTCCTTGAAGGTTGAAGTTGAGGATAAACTGGGCGTAGGTGGGAGGAAGGGACTGGAGAATAAGGTCTGTATAGAGCTCATTATCCAAAGTCGTCCCAAGGTCTGCGAGCTCTTCAATATAGCCGATCATCTTTAGGACATGTTCACCTACCGATGACCCGACAGCCAACCTCGCTCGAAACAAGTTCTTAGAGGTCTCGTATCTTGCTATACGAGATTGCTCTCCATAAAGTTCCTTTGTATGGAGAAATATGCCATCTAGGGACATATCCTCGTGCCTCCTCTGATGTTCATTGTTCATTGAGGCAAGCACGATGCACTTGGCTCTCGCGCAATCTAAATCCCAGGTTTTGCGGATTTCCTTATCCGCACTGCTGGATTTGGGACCAGGGACAGCAGGTGCCGTAGCGGTGAGGATGTACCCCAATTTGTCATAGGTCAAAGCCATTTTGACATTCCGCAGCCAATCTTAATAGTTTGGCCCTGTCAGTATATTTTTCTCTAAAAGTAACTTAAGTCCAGTCATTTTCAGGGTCGCTGCAATTAGGAGAGAGAGAAGAAAACTCTTTAGCATGATGCTTTTGCAAGTTTAGAGTGGTTTTTAGTTTATCTAAACTGGATGGCTCCCACTGTTTCTCGAATCCTTCCTCAAACCATAAAAGAAGAATTAGCCAGGACTATTCTCACCGTACAATACTTGCTTAACCGTTCAGCCAGGCCAGTGTCGATACTTCGAGGGAGGTTTTCCGACGCTTTCGCGAAGTTCCTTAATTAAATAACCTCTTTTCTCTGGGGGCGTAACCCCGCTGACACCTTTCTGGACACCTACTTGGTTTATAGCATTGATCGTTAAGTGACGAATATCCTGATAAGTAGCATATACTCACAGTAGGATCGGGATCCAAATATCATCGTATGATAATGTTGAAGGAATCCTACCAACATTCATCAAACTCCAAATGGTATGCATCTCTTTGCAAATTTCAGTTTCTTTAGAAATTCCCGATATATATTTTTGCCCCATGCTCTTATGACCTTGGCGTTGGTCAAAATATCATAAGTCACATGTCAAGTTCTGCCCATCATTATCTTGTTAATTTGAACCCATCCGTATATATCCTTGACGTTGGCCAAAATGATCATACGACTGTCCCAAACTAACTCATCTATCTATGCAACAAATGAATACCCAGCAGCTACCAAACACTATGCCTTGGCGTTGGTCAAAATACATAGCTTGAATACTACTGAATACCCAGATGAAATGACGGAGGGCTACGACTGGTTTTGGCGAAACCGTGAACGTAGTGAACTTGATATAACCGAAGGAACCTGATAGCTTTTAAAAGGAGTGGTTAAAGCTCCGCATTTAAAAATATCTGTTTTTAAAATTAACCGAGTGATTTCTTTTAAATTGTTCCAACGATTTAAACTTTGGTTTGTTTTTCTTTGCATTATAGATAATGCGTCCCATCATTAACCTATCATTGCAGAAAACAACGAAAATACAACGTCCTCTTATGCCATCCGCATTCGCCACGGGGTCCCGTCATCACCCGTTAGGTTACTTAACTAACGACAGAGCGGGGGCTGGGCTAGCGCGGGTGTAAAACATAAGTGACGTCTAAATAGCTATCATATATATAGATATTTTACATTCGTCTGACGCAATGATATACATTCCAGAACACAGATAAACAATATTGGATTTGCAAGCAATCTGTATTTCTTTTGAGCCTGCAAGAAAAGACAGATTACACAGTTGTAATGAATAGCCTTTACCCCACCCTCGACCCCTACGGGTACGGCAAACTACCAGCCCGGCAGTTTGTGCACCCCACCTTGGGTCAGTCCTAGGAGCAAAAACAGTAAAATGAAATAATACAACGGTGGCTACATCCGCAACCTGGATGTGCCCCGCAAAAATAATATTACAACAAATTACATTTACAACAAATGAATTAAATAATAACCCATTGCATAACCCCGGCTATACACCACAACAGTCCAATACAGTTCATATGCACAAACAGATAAAACCATTACAGAAATGTGCAACCCCCTGCCAACCGACATACTAGCAGTTAGGGGAGGTTTACGAACACATTATACAATCACAGATATAATCCAATATGCAAATACTGTACAATTTCGATCGATTAAACGCATTTAACATTGCTCCATTACTGCTCTGTAAACTTGAAACCTGAGCAAAATTAAAAAATACTAGAGAATCCCAAATATCACAGAGAACCACCACAAGAAAAATGGCTCCCTGATTCGTCAACTCGGCGGCGGAAGCGCGGCGCTATCTATGCTAGTCGCCGCGGTTCCGCGGCGCCGTAGACGAATTAGGGGACCAAATTTTTTGTGTGTTCTACTACTATCATTTTAAGCTTTCTGAACATCCCTGAAAAATTTTTGGACTTCATTTAAAAAACGACAGAAACATGATTTTTCGGGCTTTTCCGGTTTCGTTTTTTCCGTTCGAAATTCATACAAATTTGCAATTAAGTTATTTATTGTTTAGCGAGGCTCTGATACCACTGTAAGTCGATATACTACACCCCAATACTTGTGGGGAGGCGGAATTTTCAAAATCGAACTTGTTTAGTGAACGAACATCGACTAACCGCTTGAATCGAAGCTAAACTATAAATAACCAAACACAAAGTGTTTCTAAACTACTGTGTTTAGGGATTATACCTAATGAACCAACTCCTTCGTCTTTACGATCTCCTCGTCCTCCTCGGCCTTCTCTTTGTAGTAGATGATCCACCCGAGAGCAAAACTCCAAGCTTAGCCTCTAAACTTGAGGCAACTAACCTTCTTGGATTGCTAATCAAAGAAGATAGATGAGATAGAGTGAGGGTTATGGATTGTTTAGTCTAACTAATCCTTGTTCTCAACACATGAGGGGTGAGGATTAGGGTTTGAAGAGAGTGAGCTTGAGGAGAGAGAATGTGAATGATATTATGAGTGAGAATAGTAAGTTATCATAATATATATGAAGCATTATCTTTTAAAAGAGAAAAGAAAATAAGTGATGAATAATCATGCTTCATAAATATCAAGTGGTGATTCATTATCATGAGTCATTAAGCATTTATGATGCATTAATGACTATGATGAATCACTCTCATGACTCACTAATCTCATTCAATGCATATGACACCTAAAGCTCCTTAGTCACCATCTTCTAGAAGCTTCTCGAGTAATTACGAGAACGCCCCTCCGATCCGTAAAAATACGGAAAAACTTTAGACTGTATAAATCCAATAACCGGATACCAGTAACTGGCTTAAACCAAAGCCGACTGGTAAAAACTGTCCAAACGACGTAAGTGTGTAAACACACATACGCGTCCGAACCCTTTGTCGTAAAACCATACGACCTCTATATCGTTTCGCCTGGAGTAGGAAACTCTCTGTGTGGGACTCTAGAGACTCGACTACTACGCTGGCAGTGGGTTTAACCACAGACCGCAAGCGGCACTAGCTGTACGTAACGGTCCCCAGGTAGTTGTCGATAAGAAGGCCGATGAGGAAACCCATCCGAACTCCTACTGAGCCTGCTGTGACAATCTCCATACAGTCCGGTCCGTTCGTCCAAGACTATCGCATATCGGGCCTAGGGGGCGACAAGCGTCAGTCCCCTAATAGCGGTATAAGTCGTGTCGGAGCGAAGCCCATTACACCCTGAGAAACTACTGGAACCTACCAGCAAATCTCGCTTGCCCTGGCCAGGGACTTTGCGTAATGGCTCTCTGACACAGCGCGATATCTACTCCCAATACCGGGAGGGACGAATCCTGTCTAACCGCCACTGCCTCCAAGTGCTCGGGACTGCACCCAACTGCTACCTGTTTGCACGACTCCTTTGAGCCGTGGTAGGGTAGCAATCTAAGAACAGTGGGACACACTCGAGGCGAAGTAGCAGTGTCAAGTCTGTGGACTATGCTGTACTCATGTCACCTGGGAACTGCTCACTGACGACTGGTATAAAACCAACCAACAGTTCCCTGTGAGTCCTGTCCGGTGTACCCGTAACCTAACGAGCACCTGCATACTATCTCCAGTACGACGTACTGACGGCTGTGGGACAGACCATCTCCCCAACTGGGATGAGAAGCGTACACACTAGTCTACTCCGGAGTATCGATGCTCTGTCTCGATAATCCAACGACCAGGGACCTGAATAAGGATGTGCTTGTAGACTACCCAGCCCTCACTAGTGTGACTGCCATCACAACGCTGGTAGACAAGCAAGATCCTAAGAGCTCTATTAATACATACACTCACATATTAAGATAGAAAAACCAAGTAGCATACTACCATGTTTAGCAAGACTGTTATATACATGTGAATATTCCAAGCTTCCATTAAGTAATATACAGTAATGGCCTTCTAGGGCATAAACACTAACAAGTTTTATACATTACAATTAGCCGATCAAGTAGGTGTCTAGAAAGGTGTCAACGGGGTTACGCCTCTGGGAAAACGAGGTTTACATTAATTAGGTTCGTGCGAAAGCACGGGGGACCTCCCTCAAAGTACCGACACTGGCCTGGCTGAAAGATTGGCGAACTTGTAGTGTGTAATTAATCCCGGCTAGTCTTTCCTTTTAGGGTTTGAAGGAAGATTTGATAAAAAGCAGTGGGAGCCATCCTGATTAGATAAAATAAAAACCAATCTATTCTTGCAAGAGCGCACGCTGAGTGTTTTCTTCTCTCTCTCTCCTGGTAGCGACCATATCACGCCTTAATCAAGATAATAAAACGGAATATTGACCGAACCCGCTTGTTATACTGAGCTGGGGAACGTTGGTCCCGCTCCAACTTATAATTGTTATAAGACAGAGCAGGAAATTGGGGAATACCAGATTTCCCGTGCCGCCCAAACGAAAAGAGTGCATGCTGATGCATCGTCTTCGGGTGTGTTCATTACAAAGAACTTTTTCTCTGTATCCTCTACGTCCTGGGTATGTGATACCAGATCAGGATCCTAGATATGTAATCTGTTACATAGGGCTACAGAAAGGTAGAGAACTGAGAACGGGTGATAAGTTTCATGAGGCAGAAAACGGGGCAAGTGTTGCAGCCAAGTCTGTTGGTCACTGTCACCCTGTATTCCAAATACATTGATTCTGAACGAATGTTATTAGATACCGAACCTGATATACAAAATCATATCAGTCTCTTTATTAGTAAAGAAATGATAAAATTTTGTATTGTTGGATAATGTTTTGAACATTTCCTATATCAAAAGTTGATCGATTCAGGCACGTTATCTAAAAGCATTTATGTTCTAAATCAAACTACAGTTCTTAGTATACAGAACACACACAAGAGGAAGAGTTCAGAAATGAACGAATCCTTCTTGAGGTATTGTAGACTAGGTCATATTAATGCGACCCGACTGGCTGAGTTACATTTAGATGCATATTTAAATCAGTTTGAATTTACATCTTGTGAAACTCGCCAGTCATGTCACAAAGATAAGATGACCACAGCTCTGTTTATTGGAAACAGAGAAAGAGTTAGTGAACTCTTGGGATGATACATGTTGATGTATGTAGGTCCCCAGTCTACAAATGCCAGGACTGATTCTTTATACTACATTACGTTCTCTGATAATCTCTCAAGATTCAGACATATGTTCCTGTTGAAACACAAGTCTGAACCTTTTGAGATATTCACAGAATATAAGTTAGAAGTAGAGAACCAATAAGGGTATAAGTATTATGTCCTTTGATGTGATCAGGGAGGAGAATACTTGAGCATGGAATTCCTGGATTATTCTGAAGGAGAATGAGATTCTCTCTCAGCATTACTCCTCCGAATACACCATGGCACCCTATGTGATATGGTGTGCTCTATGATGAGTACTACTGAGTTACCTTTTTCCTTTTGGGAGTTGTGCGCTTGAGAAGCTGCATACCTATTGAATAGAGTTCGAATCAAATCAGTTGCCTACCACTTCATATATGATATGGAAAGGGAAGAGCCCATGTCTTAAGTTAGTTAAGATTTGGGGTTGTCCGGCCTATGTCTAAAAGCAAAATCCGGACAATCTCGAGGCAAGGTAAGTTATGTAGAACTGGAAAGGTTCCAGCCATGCAAACTACAGAAGATGATTTAATAGAACCAAAGGATTCAGTAGATTCCAATGAACCTCAGCCTCTCCGCCGATCTAGTAGGGTTCCTCACCCACCTGAGAGATACTTCTGTTTCTCTATGACAGTGGGAGCGAGGATTGCATCATGAGATGATGACCCAACTAGCTTCGAGCTGGCTATCAGGAGTAAGACTCTGTAAGAATGGCTGGATGCTTAGTGATCTGAGATGGAATCCATGTACACCAACAAAGTATGGACTTTGGTTGCAAAATCTGAAGGGTTAAATCCCCATCTGGAGCAAGTAAATCTTGAGAAGATTACTTGGTGTAGATGGAAAGGTTGAGACTTTCAAAGCTAGACTTGTTAAAGGTTTTCGTCATCGACCAGGCGTGGATAATGATGAAACCTTTTCCAGTAGCTATGCTTAAGTCCATCCAGATCCTACTTGTCACGGCTACATACCATGACTACGATATTTGGTGGTTGGGTGTCATTACTGCTTTTCTAAATGATGTTTTAGAAGAGTGCGTCTATAAGTACACAGCCAGAGGGCTTCGTAGACAGTGGGAGCAGCGGAAACGTGTGCAAGATGTTTTATGTGATAAAGCAGGCATCGCGGAGTTAGAACATCTGTTTTGATGGATTAGTCAAAGAAGTTGACATCATCAAAATGGTAGATGAACCTTGTATAAACAAAAAGGTGGTAGGGAGTATGGTGACGATCCTCGTAGAGTACGTGGATGACATACTTTTGATAGGGAAGGAGTTTCCTATGCTACGCTCGATCAATCTCCGCTTATCACAATGATTCTCCATATAGGATCATAATGATACCTACTAAATCCTGGATTTTGAATCTATGAGATAGATCTAATTGGATATTAGGATACTCACTAGTTGTAGTGAGACGGTATCAATTGATCCTGGGAAGAATCACTGGAAGTGTTCCAGGGTGATAAAGACGACTGAATGTCAGTCACAGGCATTGTCTTTACCCTCAGTAAAGGGACGGTATGTTGGAAGTGTTCCAAGCTAAATACCGTGGCATACTAGACGATAAAGGCAGGATACATCGCTACTTAAGATGCTACCAAAGAGGCTGTTTGGGTGTATACAGGTTCATGAGATGAACTACGTTCCTCCCATTGTGTGACAATGGAGTTGTGGCTTATGCCAAGGAACGAAGGTCCCATCAGTGATCCAGACATGTTCTAAGGCAGTGTAACCTGATCATGGAGATGGATGATCTCCAGGGTGATCGAGGTTTGGAGAGTAGACTCAGAGGACAACACAGCGGATCCACTCACAAAGGCCTGTTACCAGAGAGAGATTTTTATGGGATGGTTGAGTATGAGATACTACAACCACTGCTATCAGATGGCCCTAGTGCAAGTGGGAGATTGTTAGTTATATGTATGCCCTAGAGGCCATTACTATACATAGGATGTATATTGTAGTGGATGCTTGGACATATATAGGGATGACTTTCTTGCTCGACATGATAGTATGCTATCTGGTTGATCTTTACCTTAATGTGTTCACTGATTGTCTCTTGGTTACATGTTGGTAAAGCCCTTAGGATGTGTACTTGACTATCTGGACTATGATGCGGATCATACTAGTGGGGACATGGTAGTCCATAAGTACATCCTTCAAGGTCCCTAGTCGTGGGTGTATCGAGACGGGGCATCGATATACCAGAGTAGACTAGCGTATACCTTCTCGACCCATAGAGATGGGCGATGGATGATCCCATATCCATTGGTGTTTGACATCGGAGATGATATACGGGTGCTCAGTGGAGACTGGGTACACTGGACGGACTCGCCGAGAACTCCCAGATGGTATTATACCTTACGTCAGATGGCAGTTCTCAGGTGACACTGGTACAGAGTAGTCTGTTGACCCGAGATCATCATAGAGTCTTGTGTGGTTCCCACCGTGCTTTGATTTCCATCTTACCACGTCCAAGAGGGCGTGCAAAACGGTGGTTTTTGGGTACAGTCCCGAATCACATGGAGGCAATGAGCGATAGGAGGGGATTCGTCTCTCCCGGTATAGGGAGTTGATGTTGCGCTGTGTTCGATTGGCTATAACAGGAAATCCCTGGCCAGGGTTGCTGAGATTTACTGGTAAGTGTTACCAGTAGTTTCTCGAATTGTTATAGACCTCATATCGACATGACTTATCGAGCTATTGGGGTCTGACGTTTACCACCCCTAGGCGAGATATGCGACATATCAGACGATCAGACTGGACTGTACGGTAAGTGTTACTGGTTGGATTCACAGGAGTGTGAGCGGGCTTGCTCGTCGATCTTCTCATCGCTCAATACCCGGGTGGCCGTTACGTTTAGCAGACCGCTTGCGGCTTGTGGGTGTTTGATATGATCATCACCTGCTGCCGGCGTATTGACGAGTCTTTAGAGTCCTACACAGAGGTTTCCTGGCTCAAGCGAAACGAAATAGGAGCGCATATGAGATATGTGCGGGACCGAGAATAATACGTGTATGTGATACCGTATTCTATTCTCGCGATGAATGTATCGAATGGTTGTATGCGATATAACCTAGTTATCGAATCAAGGATTGATTCGATAAGCCGATACATTTGATACTAGTCGGTTATATGTGATATGACCGGATCGTTAAATCAAGTGTTGATTTAATGATTTAATGTATAATTATATATTTGATATATTACTTTGCATTAACTCGTATCGGTTCACTTTAAATGGATATTCTCACTCGGGTGTGCACATTGTATATGTGATATACTTTTGTGCACTTGATTGTATCATGTTTGATGATGCAAGATTACTAGGTTTTGTGTAAAGAGTTAAACCTTGGTTAAGTAAATGGTTAGGGTTTTATTTATTATTCATTTATTCTTTTATCTTTTAATTTGGATTAAAAAAAAAGGGAAAAGAAAATAAAAAGGTTGCTTTCTTACATGAAGCTTCACGAAGCTTCATGCAACTTTGACTCATGTAACCTTTTTGTCTTCTTCTTCAAACCCTAACCATTCATCTAACTTGAGTTAACTCTCTACATCAAACCATGGTTCATGTTATGATAAGGATAATTCTTTTTCAATTATTCTAATTAACTTATCATAACACTTTCTTCTTCTTCTTCATCTTCAAGATGAAGAAAGCTTTACTTCATCAATGGTGGATTGATGAAAAGTGTGAGAAATCCAATTCTAAAGTGAACCCACTTCCTATTTCTTCATCCTCTACCTCTTGCTAAGTAGTATAGGGTGTTTCCTTCACAAGTTTTCATGGCTTGGTGAAGGTGGAGCTTGATCTAGTGATGCCTCGACGTAGATCATCTTCGGCACGTTGTCGACGACCTAGCCCGCCTATTTCTCCGATGAAACCACCGTGAGAGTCATGGTTCGATTTGGACAGCGGAGAGGACTTCATCGTGGAGCTGTGGAGGTGGAGGACCGGATCTACAAAGGTTGTATTTCCGTATTCTCTTAGTAAAGTAGTTTACTAGTTGCTTTTTCGCCTAGAATTCTAGTTAACGATCCGTATTAGAGTTTCTCGGCACCCGTAAAATTCGAAATTGGCATGGTTGATGCCTTGTGAGACCTCTTGAGAGTGCCTAGGAACCCTACACTTCCAGATCTCAACGTTGTGATGGCATTTACATTCTAGTGTTGTGAATGCCCAGAGTTCGGTAGGGGTTGAGACGAAAGTTTCCCTTTCTCTCTAGCACTTATTTCGGCATTTATTCGGGCAATTTGTGCTTCCATTGATTTAATACTCTCACTTTGGGAGTCAGAGTTTTTCTGGATCTTATCGAGGGAAGACTTGAATTCAGCCGACATTTGTTTCATAAACATTTCAAAAGTCCGTTCGAGTGAAGAGGGATTATCAGTACCGGTCAACTGCAAAGGATTATACGTTGCAGGGGTGTTGACCGGATTTTGAAAGTTTTGTGATTGATAGGGGTGCTGACTCAGTTGAAATGGTTGCTGTTGTGGTGGAGGACCCCTTTGGAAATTGTTTTGGTTTGGAACCGTCTTTTGATTTTGGTGTTGGTTCCAAGTAAAGTTAGGGTGATTCCTCCAACCCTGATTATAAGTGGAAGAATACGGATCGTTCCTAGATCTTTGTTGGAAAGCAGCATTGGTATGCTCTTGACCTTGAAATGGAGAATTTAGAGGATATTCTTCCGTAAGATGAGATGGATCAGAACAACATCCACAGACAGTTTTGGAGAGTGACATCTGATTTAGGGAGGTTGCTAAAAATTTATGTTCCATAGCTTCGAGTTTCTTTTGAATTGCTGCCATTTCAGCTCTAACTCCTATGGAAACATCAAGTTGATGAATGCCACCCCTATACGATGACTAGCTTACACTCTCCCACTGTAAAGATTTTTCAGCGAAATCTTCTAAAAATCTCCAGGCTTCACCATTATCTTTAGTCATGAAGGTGCCTTGACACATGGATTCAAGGTTCTGTTTTGTTGTAGGATTAATGCCCTCATATATGATTCTGCACAGATCCCATCTAGGAATTCCATGATGAGGACATTGAACTAACAGATCCTTGAAGCGTTCAAAACACTTCGAGAATGGTTGGTTTGGAAGCTGGGTAAATTGATTTATTTCGCTACGGATTCAAGCTGTTTTATGATTAGGGTAGAATTTCTTTAGGAAAGCTGTTACGAATTCTCCCCAGTTCGAAATAGAATGTGCGGCTGTGTTATAAAGCCACTTCTCGGCTATATCGCACAAGGTGAATGGGAGAAGACGTAATCTCATAGTATCCACAGAAAGCTGTGAAGTACCCATCATAGCGCATACATTTTCAAATTTGGTAATAAAGACGTATGCGTCTTCAGACTCGAAACCGTGATATTTCGGTAGAAGATCGATGTATTGAGGTTTTATTTCAAAATTGTCCCCATTGGCTGATGGAACGGTAAGACATGTCGAAAGAGGACCTCGCATAGGGTAACATCTCTCTTGGAGAGAGATGCGGGATGGATTCTGCGCACCTGCGGACGGTGGCAGAGTAGTGTTAAAGAAGTTCGATGGATAACCGTCCATCGAAGTGGGTATGGTAGTGGGTGAAGAAAAAGTAGACGTAGAATTACCGACTTCGGAGTCGATAGAAGGAACGCGGACAAGACGGGCACTAGAATCCCGTGTCCAGCCGAACATGCACTAAATGGTTTAGCACAAGTGGCAGCATTGTGATAATTAAGGAAAAGATTAGATTGGTGTTTGTTTTGAAAAATACCGATTTTGAAAAATTCACACAAACAATGCACAAGCTGTTAGTTATATGTATGCCCTAAAGGCCATTACTGTGCATTGGATGTATATTGTAGTGGATGCTGCGACATATATAGGGAGGACTTTCTTGCTCGACATGATAGTACGCTATCTAGTTGCTCTTTATCTTAACATGTATACTTTCTGTCTCTCTGATTACAAGTTGATAAAGCTCTTAGGATGTGTACACGACTTCCAGGACTATGATGCAGATCATACTAGTGGGGCCTGGGTAGTCCATGAGTACTGTTGGAGATAGTGCCCTCATAGTCAATTATTGGATCGCAGGTACGTGATTGCAATGATTGCGGAGGACCTATCCCGGTAGGACAGTCTTACTCGAAATGATAGTATGCTATCTGGTTTGCCTTTATCAGTCGTGTACATGTTCAGGTGACTGATTGCATGTTACACTTTGATAGAGCCCTTAGGATCTTGCTTTACTACCAACAGTATGATGGCGATCATATACGTGAGAGTTGGGTAGTTTATATACATATCCTTAATTGTGGTCCCTAGTCATGGGAGTTTCGAGACAGGGCATCGATACTCCGGAGTAGACTAGTGTATACAGTCGAGACCCCGACGAGGGGCGGTGGCCGGTCTCACAAGCCACTGGTGTCAGTTGGATCACCTAAGATGTATACAGGTGCTCATTGGGTTATGAGTACACCGGACAGGACTCGCCGGGAATCTGCTGGTTAGTACTATACCTATCGTCAGATAGCAGTTCCCTGGTGACATGTGTACAGGTTAGTTCATCGACCTGAGGTCGTCATTTGTCTCGTGTGAGTTCCTACTGTGCTTTGATTTCTACCCTACCACGGCTCAAAGGAGTCGTGCAAACAGGTAGCTTTTGGGTACAGTCCCGAGCCATATGGAGGCACGTGAGCGAATCGGCAGGGGATTCGTCTCTCCCGGTATTGGGGGCGAGGTCGTGCTGTGTCTAGGAGAGCCATTACATAAAGTCCATGGCCATGGCAGGAGATTTACTGGTAGGTACTCCAGTAGTATCTCAGGGTGTGATTGGGCTACACTCCGACACGACTTATACTGCTATTGGGGGTCTGACGTTACTAGCCCCCTAGGCGGATATGCGATACTCATTGACGAACGGACCGGACTGTATATACATTGTCACTGTTAGGCTCAGTAGGGTTTCTGGATGAGTTCGCTCATCGGCCACCCTTGAGTGCGCTCATCGGCCTCCCTTGAGGTCAGTCCATGGGCAGCCGTTACGCATAGCTAGTGCCGCTGACGGTTTGTGGTTAAACCCACTGCCAGGGTACTGACGAGTCATTAGAGTCCCCCACAGACAGTTTCCTAAGTTCGGGCGAAACGTTGTAGAGGCCGTATGGTTTTATGGCAGGGTTCGGAAAATGCATGTGCGTTTACGCACGTGTTATTTTTCGGGCAGTTGATACTGGTCGGTTTTGGTTTAAGCCGGATCCGAGTATTATATTGAGTAGGTATAATATCTTTGTCTCAGTTGCATTTGTATTCGGTCGTAATACAAATGCGGGTATATTTATACAGTTTCGGGGTTGTCCTGAAATTCGTTTCAGGATCACTTTTGGAAGTTGCCAGTTTCCAGTTTTCTATCAGCCGTCTTTTAACATTCGGTTAAAGACGGATTTATCTTTTCTTCAGATAAGAGTGAGTCATCATTCTAGAAGGTTCTAGAAGTGATGAAGTGGCTAATGAGTCATCTTGACATTAATGGTTGCATTAATGACTTGATGAGGTGTTTATGTGAGTCATTGTTTTCATTAAAGAGTTTTGTTAAGCTTAAGATATTTTGTGAGAAGCTTCATGTCTTATGGTCACCACCTTTGCTCCTACACTCACCCTCCTCATTCTATATATATGGCCGGCCCCTTCCCCCTCCTCTCTTGATCGATCTCACTTGAGTTTTCACTTGGAAAAGATTATAATAGTATTTGGGGTGCATGGAATTTCACAGCTCATTTCATTCCATCACCCAATTCCCTCGGCAACTTCATTAACCGATCGTCCACGGATTTGGACGAAGTGAGACAAAGTCATCTACTCATTCTCTACATCATTCTTGGTCGTCTCTTCTAGCAAACTTGACGACCGAGTTGCCTCGAGTCAGAGGCGGGAGCCCGTTTAAAGAATCAGTGATGTGGTGCCACCTGGACGAGCAGATCGGAGATCGACGAGATCGGAGCAGCCGCAACGGAGCGTGGGATGATGGTTAAAGAATGAAGGACTCGGATCGTTCGGTATAACCTTTCTACACTCTTTACAGTTTGTTAGTTTAGCAATAATGGCAGATCCGGGTTAAAGTATACGATAGCGCCAGTTAAAATGTTTTTGTTCCGCATTTGGCGTCTGTAGATGGCCGGGGCGCTAGCGTAGACTTACAGTGGTATCAGAGCCTCACCATTTTGCTATGCTAACTTGTGCTAACGCGTTTAAAATATCGATCGAACCGGAAATCGAAAATTGCAAAATCCTAGCTCGACAGTTTCTGTTGATTTTAAACGGTGTCCTAAAAATATTTCACACATCTCAGAAAACTGTGCAGTGATTTCTAATAACCACGACAAAATTTGGGGACATGAATCCACCAAACCGCCGCGGAAACGCGGCCAAACCCATGGTTTGGCCGCGCATCCGCAGCCACGTGGTGAGCTTATGCTCCCAAATTCGTACAGTGAGTTCTCTGTTGGATTTTGTGGTTTTTGGTAAATATCGTTTTGGACCAGATTTTGTTACTGTTCACCAGTAAGTCGTGGGGCCCACTTTGTGATATTTTGTCGATCGTAGTTTAAACATGTTAGTTTACAGTGCTTACATTATATCTCCGACCGGGAATGTCATTTGATCGGTAAACCGCGTCCGATTGCTATAGTTCTTTAAGACGGGTTTGCGAACGTGACATTCGCGTTGATGTTCTGTGTTGTGCTGTGATGTTGCGGATTTGTCGTGGTGGATAGCAGTGTGCAATAGTAGTACAGTTTGAGTTTATTTGTACATTTGATATTGCGGGGCGAGCGTCCAACTTGTGGACTGCCGTCACTGCCTGTTGTATAATATTCTTTTGGGGCACGACTAGGTTGCGGTCGATGTACCTGTTGTACTATTTTTCATTACTGTACTAGGTTTTACCCCGCGACGGAGTGCACGGATAGCCGGGTTCTGGAGGGCAACGGGTCCGCATCTCATGGCTTTGAGAGGCAGAGGGGTCCCACTCTAGAATTGGCAGACTATTCGCCGCACTCGTAGGGGGTACAGGTTGACCCAAGGAGGGGTGCCCAAGTTTACCGGATTCCGTGAAGTGCCGGGTGTTCCATTCACTATGCTGTGGGGACTACCTCGCTTCAGGTTTTGGCGGGTAACTTGCCGCACCCGTAGGGGTCTAGGGTTCATTGCACAGGCTATCCACACGACAGGGGAACGTCGGGTTTCAGCAGCGGCTCTGTGAAACCCGGGGATCCCAGATATCTGTATTGTTCTGTGATGCTTATTACTTTTCTGTAATGTTGCATATTATCACGCCTGGAGCGATTATTGTATATTGGTTTATATACTATTAGATGTTGTATATGTTTTACACCTGCGCTAGTCCAGTCCCCGCTCTGTCGTTAGTTAAGTAACCTAACGGGTGATGACGGGACCCAGTGACGAATGCGGATGGCATATACGTACATTTTATTTTCGTTCTTTTCTGGTGTGATTGATTGATGGGACTGCGTTGATTCTGATCAATGCAAAGTTAAACAAACCTGTTTACAGTTGTTGGAACAAATTTAAAAAGTGTTATTGCAAAGACGTTTCCTTTTGTTTTGCATAGCGGTATTCAGTGGAATATCCTGCACCTCATTCGACGGGGCAAGGGCCGATATCCCTTCATCGGGACTGACCCCTTGGGCAGAAGTTTGCGTCAGGGTAATAACTTCACTATAGTCGATTACAAGTTGCTTTGCATAGCGGTATTTAGTGGAATATCCTGCACCTCATTCCACGAGGAAAGAGCCGAGATCCCTTCACCGGGAGTGACCTCTTTAGCACAGGTTTTCGCCACTATATTTTAAAAAGCTATCAGGTTCCTTCAGCGATATCAAGTTCACTACGCTATAGGATTTTCGCCAAAAACCAGCCGTAGCCCTCCGTCACTTCTTTTGAGTATTCAGTAGTATTCAAGCTATGTATTTTAGCCAAAGTTAAGGCATAGTGTTTGGTAGCTGCTGGGTATTTCAATTGTTGCATAGATAGATGAGTTGGTTTGGGACAGTCGTTCTGCCGATTGGCCAAAGTCAGGGGCATGTGCGGGTGGGTTCAAATTGACAAGATAGTGACGGGTCGAACTTGGCATGTGACTTATGACATTTTGACCAAAGCCAAGGTTATAAGAGCATGGGGCAAAAATCAGATCGGGAGTTTCTAAAGAAACTGAAACTTGCCAAGTATGCGCATACCTTCTGGAGTATGAGTAACGTGGATGCATTCCATCACGTTATCATGCGATGAGAGTTGGATCCCGATTCCCACTGATGAGTTGGTTTACTCTTCGGGTGATCCCGATTGATTCTTCTTTTAGGTTTGGAGGAGAATTTGACAGGACAGTGGGAGGTTTCCGGACTAGATAAAGTTATGACCATTCTGATCTAGGTTAGAGTGCACGCAGAGTGTTTCTTTTCTCTCTCTCTCTTTGGCAGCGACCTTTGACTGACCCTAGACTATGACTCAGTGACCAAGTTGACCGAACCTTCTTAAAATACTGGCTTTTGGATTGTCTGAGTTGCATAAGTCATTGCCACTCCTTCTTTTACCCTTTGAATTTCTCAGAACACCCGTATTACCACGGATATCTACTTCCATTGGATAGATCCATCGTATGGTTATATACGAACTCGAAGGGACTTCTTCGAGGATGGATCCAGGTTCAGGAGAAATAGAATTGGTTTATTCAGATTGTCTTTTATTATCACCTTCTCTCAGGTTGCGAGGGCTCCTTGGTTTAGGAGAGTACACCTATTATGCTTATTGGATAGTCTTATTCCAAACCATAGGCAGGTGCCGAAAGGTAGGGAATGAAGAAAACCAATTAGCCTAAGTAGGGTGTGCAGAAGGTAATATGTAAAGACAAAATAAAGGGATTAGAAAGAGGGCAAAGTAAATTGCGACTGATATCATTCACGACCAAAACCGCGTACTTCATCGCCACTCCTATTTCACCTTTAAAAGAATAAGGTATTATTCAGTTGTCTTTTATCATCACCTTCTCTCAAGATACGAGTACTCCTTGGTTTAGGAGGGTACACCTATTATGCTTACTGGATAGTCTTCTTCCAAACCATAGGCTGGTGCCAAACGGTAGGGAAGGAAGAAAACCATTTAGCCTAACGATGGTGTACAGAAGGTAACGACTAAAGACAAGTAAAGGGATTTGGAGAGATGGCAATAAAATATACGGCTGAAGTCATGAATTGGATTATGGAAGAGGCATTGCTATGAATACCAGGATACCCCTACGAAACATTTTCATGTTTCAGTGCATTGTTAAAGAAAAACTGTTTTCCCGATTAGACACTTACTCCAAGGGTATGTATTTACCAGGTTTCATTCTCATATCTGTATGGTTTTACAGATGATGAGTGGGAGTAAGATATTGGGAATTAGGTGATTATCCTCATTATATCGGAGTTCGTTGTAATTGGTGATATTTGAGGAAATCGCCAGGGTACAGTTTTTAACCTACGACGCACAGATTTTGAGTTGTTTAACTCAGCGGACTTATACAGAGAATTGTATGTTGTCCAAGTGTCCATCAGGACAAAGGGGTAGGTCCTCGTACTATGTTCTGTTTACTTATAACTTCTCTAGTATTTAGACAAGTGTTTCGTGGAAATACAAGGTCTAAGTTTTGAGAAGTTGTGAGTATAAGAATAAAGTAGAGAACCAGGTATCACAAGTATCGGGATTCTTCAAAGAGATCGAAGATGTAGATTCTTGTGATTGGTATTCAGATGATAGTGATGGTTTTGAGAAACGTGTTTCTCTTTCAGGTTACTCATAATTGGATGGATTCCTAAGTTGAGTAATGCTGATTAGCCTCTTTCCATTAAGTTGATATGCACTGGAGACAGCTGCATGATTTGAATATGGTTCCAATTAAATAAGTGCCAAAGTTTCTGTATTGGATATAGAATGGATCGTACCTTAAAAGATGTTAAGGTACGGGGAGTTGTCCAGCTTTTGCTTAAAACCAGACTCTGGATAACTCAGGGCACGTTTCTGTAATGGCTGTTTGTGGGTTGACCCTGGCTATGACGAGGGTTGATATTCTACCATTTGGAAGATCAATAGTGATATTGTTCTTGACTCGCCACAGTTTTAGTAAAATGGATCTTTTTCAGAAAACAGTAGTGGGAGTATGGTAGAACTGGAAGTGATTCCAGAACCGCGAACGATTACGGAAAATTTAATAGGACCTATATATTCAATCAGGTTTGACATTCCAATAGCCACTCCGCAGATATGGTGGGTAACCTCAGACACCCGAGAGGTACTTCGGTAGCCTCAAGGACGGTGACAGGGAGGTTCTTATCTACCCAGACTTGACACTACTGTTGTTCCAGGTTATGAGACCCGGTAGGAGGGTTGTCGTATTCAGTGGGAGCATCGGAAGTATAGTGCGCAAGTAGCTTATGTCTATTTATAGACTAGAGCAGTAATAGCGGAGATAGATCATCTAATTTTGATGTGACAGTCATAGGTTTGACTTCAATCATAATAGGGGATGGATCTGTTAAGATGGTAGTAGGGTGTGATGTCATGGTATTTGGATGACATACACAGAGTGGGAAGTAAAATTCCTATACTACGATCGGTTGTACTGTGATCGTCACACAGTTGTTTCTCCAGACAGGATATGGATATAATATTTGACATTCTGGTTTCTGGATCTATGGTTTTAGATCTGGATTTGGGTAGTTTCCCAATGTGGGTACTTTGACAGATATTCTAATGGTTTTTAGAATAGTTGACTCCTAGCATGTTGGTGTACCTGCTGGTGATGGGGTCACCCTCTCTAAAGGTGTCGTATAGACTAAAGGGGAGAGGGATGTGCATGATTGACAGATCACTTGCTTAGGCAATTGAGTCAATCATGAGATGTCAAGTACCACACCAGATGTTGTTTTTGCACTAGATGCAATAAGTTTGTATTAATCCAATTCTGGAGAAACATAAGGAAGCAGTTTTAGAACATAAGTACATGTTCTACGGATTTGATGACGGCAGCCTCCTTCGGGAGACGATCATCATTCCAGGCTTCAAAGGTGACATGGATGACAGAGTGATTGTCAGAGTTATAGTTTTCCCTCTGACCAAGAGGGACAGTATTATGGACAGGTGGTTCAAGAGGATACTGTGGGTGGCATGGTGCCGGATACTGATTAGGTTCAGTGATCGATACAGTCTAAGAGGTTTGGATTTGGAGTTCATTTATGAACTAGGTCCCATCAGATATCCAGACATATTCTAAGACGGGTATTACTCGATTCGGGAGATGGCTTTCTCCGCGAACTTGAGACAAAGAGAGATAAAGAAAGATACTTCTAGGCGGATCCACTCACTGAGGCTATTTCTCGAATACAATAGTTTTACAAACGGGCTTTGTGAAACTGATTAGTAGAGGAGTTGGATGTTCGGTTTCACACGGGCTGTGAGTAGTCGACATCGCAATATTAGCCTTGAGTACAAGTGGGAGATTGTTGGAGATAGTGCCCTCATAGTCAATTATTGGATCGCAGGTACGTGATTGCAATGATTGCGGAGGACCTATCCCGGTAGGACAGTCTTACTCGAAATGATAGTATGCTATCTGGTTTGCCTTTATCAGTCGTGTACATGTTCAGGTGACTGATTGCATGTTACACTTTGATAGAGCCCTTAGGATCTTGCTTTACTACCAACAGTATGATGGCGATCATATACGTGAGAGTTGGGTAGTTTATATACATATCCTTAATTGTGGTCCCTAGTCGTGGGAGTTTCGAGACAGGGCATCGATACTCCGGAGTAGACTAGTGTATACAGTCGAGACCCCGACGAGGGGCGGTGGCCGGTCTCACAAGCCACTGGTGTCAGTTGGATCACCTAAGATGTATACAGGTGCTCATTGGGTTATGAGTACACCGGACAGGACTCGCCGGGAATCTGCTGGTTAGTACTATACCTATCGTCAGATAGCAGTTCCCTGGTGACATGTGTACAGGTTAGTTCATCGACCTGAGGTCGTCATTTGTCTCGTGTGAGTTCCCACTGTGCTTTGATTTCTACCCTACCACGGCTCAAAGGAGTCGTGCAAACATGTAGCTTTTGGGTACAGTCCCGAGCCATATGGAGGCACGTGAGCGGATCAGCAGGGGATTCGTCTCTCCCGGTATTGGGGGCGAGGTCGTGCTGTGTCTAGGAGAGCCATTACACAAAGTCCATGGCCATGGCAGGAGATTTACTGGTAGGTACTCCAATAGTATCTCAGGGTGTGATTGGGCTACACTCCGACACGACTTATACTGCTATTGGGGGTCTGACGTTACTAGCCCCCTAGGAGGATATGCGATACTCATTGACGAACGGACCGGACTATATATACATTGTCATTGTTAGGCTCAGTAGGGTTTCTGGATGAGTTCGCTCATCGGCCACCCTTGAGTGCGCTCATCGGCCTCCCTTGAGGTCAGTCCATGGGCAGCCGTTACGCATAGCTAGTGCCGCTGACGGTTTGTGGTTAAACCCACTGCCAGGGTACTGACGAGTCATTAGAGTCCCCCACAGACAGTTTCCCAAGTTCGGGCGAAACGTTGTAGAGGCCGTATGGTTTTATGGCAGGGTTCGGAAAATGCACGTGCGTTTACGCACGTGTTATTTTTCGGGCAGTTGATACTGGTCGGTTTTGGTTTAAGCCGGATCCGAGTATTATATTGAGTAGGTATAATATCTTTGTCTCAGTTTCATTTGTATTCGGTCGTAATACAAATGCGGGTATATTTATACAGTTTCGGGATTGTCCTGAAATTTGTTTCAGGATCACTTTTGGAAGTTGCCAGTTTCCAGTTTTCTATCAGCCGTCTTTTAACATTCGGTTAAAGACGGATTTATCTTTTCTTCAGATAAGAGTGAGTCATCATTCTAGAAGGTTCTAGAAGTGATGAAGTGGCTAATGAGTCATCTTGACATTAATGGTTGCATTAATGACTTGATGAGGTGTTTATGTGAGTCATTGTTTTCATTAAAGAGTTTTGTTAAGCTTAAGATATTTTGTGAGAAGCTTCATGTCTTATGGTCACCACCTTTGCTCCTACACTCACCCTCCTCATTCTATATATATGGCCGGCCCCTTCCCCCTCCTCTCTTGATCGATCTCACTTGAGTTTTCACTTGGAAAAGATTATAATAGTATTTGGGGTGCATGGAATTTCACAGCTCATTTCATTCCATCACCCAATTCCCTCGGCAACTTCATTAACCGATCGTCCACGGATTTGGACGAAGTGAGACAAAGTCATCTACTCATTCTCTACATCATTCTTGGTCGTCTCTTCTAGCAAACTTGACGACCGAGTTGCCTCGAGTCAGAGGCGGGAGCCCGTTTAAAGAATCAGTGATGTGGTGCCACCTGGACGAGCAGATCGGAGATCGACGAGATCGGAGCAGCCGCAACGGAGCGTGGGATGATGGTTAAAGAACGAAGGACTCGGATCGTTCGGTATAACCTTTCTACACTCTTTACAGTTTGTTAGTTTAGCAATAATGGCAGATCCGGGTTAAAGTATACGATAGCGCCAGTTAAAAAGTTTTTGTTCCGCATTTGGCGTCTGTAGACGGCCGGGGCGCTAGCATAGACTTACAAGTACATCCTTCAATGTTCCTAGTCGTGGGAATATCGAGACGGGCCATCGATATTCCAGAGTAGACTAGCGTATATCTTCTCGACCCATGCGATCGGCGATGGATGATCCCATATCCATTGGTGTTTGACATCAGAGATGGTATACGGGTGCTCAGTGGAGACTGGGTACACTGAACGGACTCGCCGAGAACTCCCAGATGGTATTATACCTCACGTCAGATGGCAGTTCTCTGGTGACACTGGTACAGCTTAGTCTGTTGACCCGAGATCGTCATAGAGTCTTGTGTGTCTCCCACTGTGCTTTGATTTCCACCCTACCATGGCTCTACTGAGTCGTGCAAACAGGTGGTTTTTGGGTACAGTCCCGATTCACATGGAGGCAATGAGCGATAGGAGGGGATTCGTCTCTCCCGGTATTAGGGGTTGATGTTGCGCTATGCACGACTGGCCATAACAGGAAATCCCTGGCCAGGGTTGCAGTGATATACTGGTAAGAGTTATCAGTAGTTTCACGAATGTTATGGACCTTACGTCGGCATGACTTATCAGGCTACTGGGGTCTGACGTTTACCACCCCTAGGCGAGATATGCGACATATCAGACGAACAGACCGGACTGTACGGTAAGTGTTACTGGTTGGATTCACAGGAGTGTGAGCGGGCTTGCTCGTCGATCTTCTGATCGCTCAATACCCGGGTGGCTATTACGTTTAGCAGACCGCTTGCGGTTTGTGGGTGTTTGATATGATCATCATCTGCTGCCGGTGTATTGACGAGTCTTTAGAGTCCTACACAGAGGTTTCCTGGCTCAAGCGAAACGAAATAGGAGCGCATATGAGATATGTGCGGGACTGAGAATAATACGTTTATGTGATACCGTATTCTATTCTCGCGATGAATGCATCGATTGGTTGTATGCGATATAACCTAGTTATCGAATCAAGGATTGATTCGATAAGCCGATACATTGGATATTAGTCGGTTATATGCGATATGACCGGATCGTTAAATCAAGTATTGATTTAATAATTTAATGCATAATTATATATTTGATATAATAATTTGCATTAACTAGTATTTGTTCACTTTAAATGGATTTTCTCACTTGAAGTACACAAGTTGTATATGTGATATACTTTTGTGCACTTGCTTGTATCATGTTTG
Source organism: Agapanthus africanus (assembly GCA_030015575.1). Classification (NCBI taxonomy): domain Eukaryota; kingdom Viridiplantae; phylum Streptophyta; class Magnoliopsida; order Asparagales; family Amaryllidaceae; genus Agapanthus; species Agapanthus africanus. The sequence continues at coordinate 451,195,569 of CM057342.1, read as the reverse complement.
ATGATACATGCTAACTTGTGTTTGTGTGTATGATTAAACCATGGTTATGTAATGGTTAGGGTTTTCATTTTCTAATCTATTCATTTATTTATTTATTCTTTTTTGCAAAATAAGTCATGGTGGCTTTCTTTGTTTGCTTGTTGAAGCTTCATGAAGCTTTGAACAAGTCCACCTTTTTTTGTCTCATGCATAACCCTAACCATTCAACCTAACCATGGTTTATTCTCTACACCTAACCATGGTTGCTATATGATAAGTATTCATTTTATTTTCTATTTTATATAATACTTATCATATTCTTTCTTCATCTTCTTCATCTTCAACAATGAAGAAACCTTGCAACCAATGGCAACTTAAGAAAAAGAGTGAGAAATCCAATTCTAAAGTGAACCCACTTCCTATTTCTTCATCGTCTACCACTTGCCAAGTAGTATAGGGTGTTTTCTTCACAAGTTTCATGGCTTGGTGAAGTTGGAGCTTGATCTTGTGTTGCCTCGACGTAGATCATCTTCGGCATCGAAGTCGACGACCTAGCCCGATCATTTCTTCGATGAAACCACCGCGAGAGTCCGAGATCCGATGGGTACAGCAGAGGGACTTCATCACGGAGCCATGGAGGTGGAGGACCAGATCTACAAAGGTTGTAGCCCCTTCCCTTTTAGTTAAAGTCGTTAACTTGCATTGCATCGTCTATATATCTAGTTAACGATCCGTATTAGGGTTTGTAGGCATATGGAAAATTTTGAATTAGCCATGTTTGATCACTTGTGAGACCTCATTAGCATGCCTAGGAACCCTACAGTGGTATCAGAGCCTAGCTAGAGCCTTAGGCGATGCGTAGACGGAGTTAGAAGTCCGATCGAACTAAAACCCCAACCCAAAAATGCTCTCTGTACATTTTTTGAATTCGGGGATTTTTGAGAATTAAAATTATGCAGAAAAATCAGCAGGAATTTTTAAGAATTACTGTGAAGCACGTTTCCCTGATTCGATCATATCACGGCGGAACCGCGGCATTAGCATGGCTAATGCGGCGGTTCCGCGGCCAGTTAGTCTCTTCATTTAAAACTTTTTGCACAGTAACTTCTTTCTTTCATTGCTGAGTTTCCTAGGAATTTTTAAATCTTACTCATGAGTTGAGTATTCTGGGTTGTATTGGGAGTTAGTAAATTCGATCGGATTGTCTCACTTTGTCTATGTGTTTTTCCGGGTAATTTTAGAATGTGTTAAAAAGTTCGACCGGATATAAATACCCATTTTTTCCCCTGCCGGGAAATTTCCAATTGTTGGACTTTTCCATAGTTTAATGACGTTCCAAGTAGTGCAAGTAACGTGATGGTCCTTCTAGAAGACAACAAACCTTAACTCGATTATGTGACCGTCTTGAACTGCCCTTTGAACCTTAGGGTTTGGGGCAGTACGGCGTGCCACATGTGAGGCGTTGGCTTGACCCTTCTACGGCTGGACCGTTGGTACTGAGGCACGAAGTGAATGTTTTTAAACTTATTTCATGTGTTGAGCTGTTTCGGGAAAACTTGGGTGTTCGATTGTTCGATCGGAAAGTTTAACATTTTCTATTTACCCGGAATGTGATACAATAATTGGAATTCACAAATAGTTATGAGATAACTAAATGAATGTTATAAATCAAGCACTTTAGTCTCACTTGATCGGTTGCCACGGAATTTTGATGTGATCAAAAGTCCGTCGCAATCACGTAGCGTACGCGGATACTCGCCGGGTAAACTTAATAGACAGCCTCACCCCATAGCCCCGACCAAGTGACTGTAGGAGAATCCCGTCGCCGAAATCATCCGTTCGGGTGCTCGCGGTAGCGGTGTTCCGCCTTAGTGCACTTCGTCGACGGTATCGGGGGTGCGGCCGCCTACTAAAGTTTGTGACGAGCATTCGATCAAAATGTCGGGAATCTTGTTGAATTGCCCGACTTGATATTGAAAAGAGTTTTCGATAATGAGACTAAAATGCGGGGTTTATAATTGTTAGGCATGTGATGTCTAAGTATTTCATTTGATTAGGCATGCGATGTCTAAAGTGGATGCGGATTCCAACTGTTGTAGTTTTACACTTTCTTTTCTGTGACCGTAAGTGTAATATGTGATATCGTCGTTTCGTTGCTATATGTCAACGTCAATTGGGATGCGCATATTTATTTACATTGATGACATGTGATGTTATGTGTTGCTGGATATGTTATATTGGATCGTCGTGTTTGAATAGCCGGGTTTTTTTTATGTGAGATGAGTGTTTTTCATTTTCATTCATGTAAAAACTTGTATGTAATATTCTTTTATTGGGACACTTCCAGGTTGCGGATGATGTCACCATTTGTATATTATTTACTTTTCTGCACTAGGATAGACTCAAGGAGGAGGGCACAAGTAACCGGGTTCTAGGGTCCAGTGGGAGACCAACTCGAGGAGTCGAGTCCGGGTCTCCGAACCCTAGAATTGGTAGGGTTGCTTGCCGCTCTCGTAGGGGTCTAGGGGTGTGGGATTGGCTATTCATCATGACCGTGGAATCCGTATTTTATACTGGCTCGTATTGAAAACACGGACGTCCTAGTATATCCAATATTTCATATGTTTTTTTTCTGCTGCGTTATCTGTGATGTGATCATGAGATATGTTCAGATAGATATTATATATAGTATATATGATATATTATATAGACGTTGCTTATGTTTTACACCCGCATTAGCCCTGCCTCGCTCTGGCGTTAGTTACCTAACATAACGGTGCAGATGGGACATCGAGGCGAATGTGGATGGCATAAGCGTACGTTATATTTATCTGTGATGTTTAGGTGGACTTAAATGATGGGACTTCATTAATGAGATTAATGAAAGAAAATAAACCTAATTGATGTTGTGGAATCGAATTTCAAAATAAAACAGGTAGCTACTGTTCGCTTTGCATCGCGGTGTTCATTGTAGAACATCCTGCACCTTATTCGATGAGGAAAGGACCGAGATCCCTTCACCGGGAGTGACTCCTTTGGCAATAACTGGCAGATGCTACAACCCTCGGTTTGTCATTTGATTGCTTCTATAGTTTCTGCTTTGCACAGTGATATATATGATATATCCCGCACCTCATTCGACGAGGAAAGGGCCGACGATCCCTTCACCGGGAGTGACCCCTTTAGCAAAACTAGAAAAGCCTAAAAAACATTTCATTTAAAAACCATTTGATTCCGCAACGAGATCAAGTTCAATGCGTTAAAGGTTTTCACAAAAGCCATTCGCAACCCTCCGTCATTTTAGGAAGTAGAGTACTTAGTATTCGTGCTATGTTTGTTGACCATAGTCAAGGCACAGTGTACGGTAGCTAAGTGATGTCTTCCTACAGCGCATATGATGCGATTAGTTAGGACAGTCGCGTGACTTTGTTGACCTTAGTTAAGGGTCATGTGGGTGGGTCTAATTAATCACGAAATGACGGGTAGAACTTGACTAGTACTTATGATTTGTTGACCATAATTAAGGTCATAAGTACTAGGGGTAAAAATCTTTATCGGGAGTTTCAAGTGTTGAAATTTGCAATGAGATTGCATACCTTCTATGTGATAGTTGGATCCCGATACCCACTGCGAGTAATTGTTACTCCTGAGAGAGTTTTGCACTTTACAATTAGCCGATCAAGTAGGTGTCTAGAAAGGTGTCAACGGGGTTACGCCTCTGGGAAAACGAGGTTTACTGTAATTAGGTCCGTACGAAAGCACGGGGAACCTCCCTCAAAGTACCGACACTGGCCTGGCTGAAAGATTGGCGAACTTGAAGAGTGTAATTAATCCCGGCTAGTCTTTCCTTTTAAGGTTTGAAGGAAGATTTGATAAAAACAGTGGGAGCCATCCTGATTAGATAAAATATATAACCAATCTAATCTTGCAAGAGCGCACGCAGAGTGTTTTCTTCTCTCTCTCTCCAGGTAGCGACCATATCACGCCTTAATCAAGATAATAATATGGATGTATTGACCGAACCCGCTTGTTATACTGAGCTGGGGAACGTTGGTCCCGCTCCAACTTATAATTGTTATAAGACAGAGCAGGAAATAGGGGAATATCAGAATTCCTATGCCGCCCAAACGAAGAAAGTGTATATGATGCATCTCCTTCGGGTGTGTTCATTACAAAGAACTGTTTCTCAGTATCCTCTGCATCCTGGGTATTTGATACCGGATCAGGATCCCAGATATGTAATCTGTTACATAGGGCTACAAAAAGGTAGAAAACTGAGAACGGGTGATAAGTTTCATGAGACATAAAACGGGGCAAGTGTTGTAGCCAAGTCTGTTGGTCACTGTCACCCTGTATTACCAATACATTGATTCTGAATAAATGCTATTTGATACCGAACCTGATATACAAAATCATATCAGTCTCTTTATTAGTAAAGAAATGATAAAATTTTGTATTGTTGGATAATGTTTTGAACATTTCCTATATCAAAAGTTGATCGGTTCAGGCACGTTATCTAAAAGCATTGATGTTCTAAATCAAACTACAGTTCCCAGTATACAGAACACACACAAGAGGAAGAGTTCAGAAATGAACGAATCCTTCTTGAGGCATTGTAGACTAGGTCATATCAATGCGACCCGACTGGCTTAAGTTACATTTTAGATGCATATTTAAATCAGTTTGAATTTACATCTTGTTAAACTTGCCAGTCATGTCACAGAGATAAGATGGCCATAGCTCTGTTTATTGGAAACAGAAAAAGAGTTAGTAAACTCTTGGGACTGATACATGATGATGTATGTAAGGTCCCCTGTCTACACATGCCAGGACCGTTTCTTTATACTTCATTACGTTCTCTGATAATCTCTCAAGATTCAGACATATGTTCCTGTTGAAACACAAGTCCGAACCTTTTGAGATATTCACAGAATATAAGCTAGAAGTAGAGAACTAATACGGGGATAAGTATTATGTCCTATGATGAGATCAGGGAGGAGAATACTTGTGCATGGCATTCCTAGACTATTCTAAAGGAGAATGAGATTCTCTCTCAGTATTACTCCTCTGAATACACCACAGCACAACGGTGTATCGGGGCGGAGCAATCGCACAATATTAGATATGGTGTGCTCTATGATGAGTATTACTGAGTTACCTATTTCTTTTTTGGGGTTGTGCACTTGAGATGCTGCATACCTATTGAATTAGGTTCGAATCAGATCACCGCCTACCACTCCATATAAGATATGGTATGGGAAGAGCCTATTTCTTAAGTTAGTTAAGATTTGGGGTTGTCCGGCCTATGTCTAAAGAAAAGTCCGGACAAGATCGAGGAAAAGTCAGTTCTGTAGAACTGGAAAGGTTCCAGCTATACAAAACTGCAGCTGATGATTTGACAGAACCAAAGGATTCAATAGTTCCCGACGAACCTCAGCCTCTCCGCCAATCTAGTAGGGTTCTTCATCCGCCTGAGAGATACCTCGGTTTCTCGATGACAGTGGGAGCGAGGAATGCATCATGAGATGATGACCCAACTAGTTTCGAGCAGGCCATCGAGAGTAGGGACTCTGTAAGAATGGCTGGATGCTTAGCGATCTGAGATGGTATCCATGCACACCAACAAAGTATGGACTTTGGTTGCTATATCTGAAGAGTTAAATCCCCATCAGGAGCAAGTATATCTTGAGAAGATTACTTGGTGTAGATGGAAAAGTTGAGACTTTCAAAGCTAGACTTGTTAAAGGTTTTCGTCATCGACCAGCCGTGGATAATGATGATACCTTTTCCAGTGGCTATGCTTAAGTCCATCCGGATCCTACTTGCCACGGCTACATACCATGACTACGATATCTGGCGGTTGGGTGCCATGACTACTTTTCTAAATAATGATTTAGAAGAGAATGTCTATAAGTACACAGCCAGAGGGCTTCGTAAACAGTGGGAGCAGCGGAAACATGTGCAAGATGCTTTACAGGATGAAGCAGGCATCGCGGAGTTGGAACATCTGTTTTGATATGGTAGTCAAAGAGTTTGACTTCATCAAAATGGTAGATGAACCTTGTATATACAAAAAGGTAGTAGAGAGTAAGGTGGTCATCCTCGTATTGTACGTGGACAACATACTCTCGATAAGAAAAGAGTTTCCTATGCTATGCACGGTCAATCTCCGCCTATCACATAGATTCTCCATATAGGATAAAGATGATACCTCCTAAATCCTGGGATTTGGGTCTATGAGATAGATCTAATTGGATGTTAGGATTCTCACTAGCTATAGTAAGATAGTATCAATCGATCCCGGGGAGAATCACTGGAAGTGTTCTAGGGTGATAAAGTCGACTGAATGTCAGTCACAGGCATTGTCTTTACCCTCAATAAAGGGATGGTATGTTGGAAGAGTTCCAAGCTAGATACCATGGCAAACTAGACGATAAAGGCTGGTAACATCGCTATTAAAGATACTACCAAAGAGGCAGTTTGGGTGTATATTGCTTCATAAGATGAACTAGGTTCCTACCATTGTATGACAATGGAAGTGTGGCTTTGGCCAAGGAACCCCGATCTCATCAGTGACCCAGACATATTCTGAGGCAGTATCACCTGATCATAGAGATAGTTGATCTCCAGGGTGATCGAGGTTAGGAGAGTAGACTCAGAGGACAACACGGCGGATCCACTCACGAAGGCCTTTTCCCAAAGAGAGACTTTTAGGGGATGGTTGAGTATTAGATACTACAACTACTGCTACAGATGGCCCTAGTGCAAGTGGGAGATTGTTAGTTATATGTATGCCCTAGAGGCCATTACTGTGCATTGGATGTATATTGTAGTGGATGCTGGGACATATACAGGTAGGACTTTCTTGCTCGACATGATAGTACGCTATCTAGTTGCTCTTTATCTTAACATGTATAATTTCTGTCTCTCTGATTACATGTTGATAAAGCCCTTAGGATGTATACTCGACTTCCAGGACTATGATGCAGATCATACTAGTGGGGCCTGGGTAGTGATTGTAATAATTTTTCCGATTGTGTGTATCAAATCAAATAGTCCCCGGCAACGGTTTCATTTGATTGATCGTAAAGAATTTCTTGTTTGTGTAAATCGAATAAAGCGAATAAGTTTCAATGTGTCGGTAATATTGAATAAAATTCACAATCAAAGAATTATATTTGACCGCAATCAATTACGGTGTCAGTTGTAGATCGTAAGCGAGTGCGGATCGTCCACAGGGATTGTGCGATTCGTTTCTATGTTTAATTTGTTTGAATTGAAAAGTTAATCGAAAAGAAAAGAAAACATGATTCAAGATTTTATCGATTGATTCAGGTGTCACTAATCTAATCAAGAATCAAGAAATGATAAACAATCGAGAATCGGGTTTCGATGATATTTCCAACCAAATGTCAAGAATCTAAATGAGGCTCGTAGGAATCGATCGGATCTATAGACGTGATGTAATCTCAAGATTTCGTGTTCTTGTCCTTCGAAGGATTGATACTAGATCGATGATGATCGATGAGAGTTAGGGCTTTCTCGTGAAACTAGGGTTTCATCGTTTAACCCTTGTTCTTTCATCGATATCATTCACATTCTAGCCTCTAACAATTTCAAGAAACGATCGTAACTCCCCAATCTCGAGTGATATCAATCAAGAAAGCATCGCAACGAATTGGGTCGTCGATTATTTAACTTGCTAGGGTTTACAAAACTCGTAGGACTCAAGAATCGATTTAAGATATATTACATCATCATTCTATTGATCGTCTCGACTCCTCGACGAGCGGAGTATTACTCAAACATCATCACACAGAAAGCTTCCAAGAATTGAAAAGATATCATGATGCAAGAATTTAAAGAAAACAAGATAAAAGAATATCACCTTTTATTTATATCAACAATTTGATTACAGTCGCTCAAGAACTACAAGAGGAAGAACTAAATTGTCGAATTGGCGTTGCTCGGCTCCGTGAGTCGCGGATCGGCTTGGACCACTTGCTCTGTTGAAGATCGGCTCGGCTCATAAAAGGTTGCAAGGCTTCTTGCTTGATGGGTACTTGGGATCTTGGATTTTGATTGGAATTAGGGTTAGGGTTTCACACAAGCCTTCTCACTAGACTTGTGGAAGAAGATGAAGAAAGAGAGTGAATGGATTTAGATTGGCTACTAAAATGAACTAATGGAGGGATTTTTCCATAATCATTTACAAGTGAGCCTAGGGTCTTATTTATAGATCTCCCAAACTCTAGGTCTAGGTTTGAAATTACAATTCCCTCCAAAAGTTTGTTGAGGCTTCTAGAAGGAGTTTGTTAGGCTTAGCTTAGGGTTTAAGCTAGGGTTTAAGGAGAAGTTTCTAAAATGATAGGCTAGTTTAGTGTTGATTCCAAAGCTTGCTGATCTGGCAGAAGTCTCTGGAGTCTTCTGGAACTTGAAGTATATGAGTTGAATGTGGGCCCTGAGTGAAGAATTTTGGTGCAAAGATGAAGTGGTGATGTCGACAAACCGCCGCGGAACCGCGGCACAAGGCGGCTTAGGCTGCGGTTCCGCGGCCATGTAGGCTCCTTGTGGCTTGGTTCTTCTGGTGTGGTCTTGGGTTGATACTTGGGCCTTTATCTGATATGTTGATTTGTATTTGTCCCTTTGGATTGATACCAGAACTGAAATCATTGAGTTGGCGTAATGTTTGATCGGTACCGTATAAATTTTGGCCTTTCTTCTGGATTTTCCTGCACAGATCTCAAAACAAGTGTTGCGCAATATAGAGATGATGCGATGCCATGAAATGCAGTCAATTTCCTTTATATTGCCGGTTTTAGAGTCTAACACATGCAATCTGATATTTTGTGACAGTTTTACTAATATGTGAAATATGAATACCGTACACTTCTAAATGAGTGCAAATGATAGGAAAATTGCCGTGTTAAAAATACATTATTTTCGACTGATCAAATTCCCCCAAACTTATTTTCGATCGTCTCGAGCGAACTGTTTTATTAAAAAGAGAAGGAGAAAATAAAGAAAGAGAAAAACTAACTAGCACACTTTCGTAGGCAACACGATTGCACTGAGCATGTGCAACAAGCCTTTAAACCTCTAGGTGTCCCTAGTAGGAGGAGTGTTGTCTCCTGAGGGTTTTCAGCGGATTGCACCCACAAAATCCAATAATAAAAGAAAGATCATGAATATTACATTTAAAGAAAAGAATTGTAAAAGAAAAGCTTTGAAAATTAGGGTTTCCAACTAAGCTAGTTTTTCGGTTGTCATGAGCCCTATCTTAATGGTCATGAAAAGATGTTAGAAATCACGTCCTCCCTCAATAAAACATCGTCTTATTCTTCATTCCTATCTTTCTTCCAAAACATCGATCATATCACCCTGTGTGTGTGTAAAGACATCCCTACACCCAGAGAATTCAATTCAAGCTATCATACTCTTGTCCATCAGCCTCAGTACTTTTTAATTAATGAATATTTAGATGAGATTGCCCACACATTTTCATGCGACCGTTAATACTTCTTGAGGTACTAACCGACCGATTACTCCTGTGCTTGCTTACTTGGTGTATTTTCCTCGTCTTGCACCACCTCAGGCATAGCAGTGACTCCCAGACAAGTTGGCCTTAGGGCACTAGGTGAAGAAGCACCCTCGCTATATATTTTTTATTGCCCTCGGTGATAACAAAACCAGTGTCCATTTTCTCACCACTTTATATTTTCTTTATTCACTTTTTTTTTCTTTTTATTTCCTTCATACATCGGCTTTAAGATAAGAGCATTTCAAGGTATCCTCTACTATCCCAGGCTTCAAGACGTGTGTAAGTGCGAATAGCAGGGTAGCAACGTTCAAAATGTTTGGCTTCCAGAATAGAAACTATTTTTCAGACTTATTTTTATTCTCAGATTAGTGACGTCTTTCATCTTACTAACCTTTGGGACAACGGCTCATAACTACTTATTACTAGTTCGTATAAGAAAACTTCTAATTTTCTTAGTTTTCTTAAATTTTTTCTAATCTCATGGATGTAATTTTTCACTATCTAATCTTTTATTATCTTATTTATGTACAAAAAAGTGTAAATATTAAAATTATTTTTATACTTGAAATTTTTTAAATTTTTATGGGTTTTGAAAATTTTTCAATTTTTATAGATTTTTTTAAAAGAAATGTTTTGTGCTTATGCAAATGATATGCAAATGATACAAAAATAAGCACAAACCTCCCCCAAACTTGTTTTCAACAGTGTCCTCACTGTTGCCAAATGCTATACCTATAAAACCTGTAAGCCTGGGAGGAATTATTAGTGGGGGCAAAATATATAAGTGAAGAACTTCCCCCAAACTTACTCTTTTCTCTCACCTTCATTCAAAAGATGATGCAGTGATATACTGGACATGAAGGTGAGACGGAGGAATTTTAATCAAAATAAACTGTCTCTTGTAAGAACAAGAGCTCCTCCGTGGGGTCAGTGGAAAAATACGGCTTAAGTCTATGTCCATTTACTTTGAAAAAGGTGCCGTTTTTAACATTTTCTACTTCTACTGCCCCGTGCGGGTATACAGACCGCACAACAAAAGGACCCTTCCATCGAGATCGGAACTTACCCGCGTGAAGGTGTAATCGTGAATCATAAAGAAGGACTTGTTGACCAGGTGAAAATGTTTTCCTCAAAATGTTTTTATCATGAAAAACCTTAGTCCTATTCTTTATGATTACAGCGTTATCATAAGCTTCATCGCGGAGTTCGCTTAGCTCATTAAGTTGCAGCTTCCGAAAGTTGCAAGCAAGATTTAGATCAAAATTTATTTCTTTTATAGCCCACAATGCTTTATGTTCTATCTCGATGGGTAAATGACATGCTTTTCCAAACACTATCCTATATGGAGACATCCCTAGGTCGGTCTTATATGCAGTTCTGAATGCCCAAAGAGCATCCGTCAGTTTGGTCGACCAGTCTTTTCTATTTTTAGCAACAGTCTTCTCCAGGATAAGTTTGATTTGTCTGTTTGAGATTTCAGCCTGCCCGCTTGTTTGGGGATGATAGGGTGTAGAAAGTCGGTGGTTGATTGAGTATTTTCGCATCAGAGTCTCGAAAGACCTGTTGCAGAAATGTGTCCCATTATCGCTAATGATAGCGCGTGGGTGTCCAAATCGCGAGAAGATATTCTCTTTTAAGAACTTAATGACAACTTTCTTGTCATTAGTGCGACATGGAATGGCTTCTACCCACTTTGAGACATAATCAACCGCCAGCAGAATGTACAAATTTCCAAAGGAGTTGGGAAAGGGACCCATAAAATCAATGCCCCAAACATCGAATATTTCAACAACCAAGATGGGTTGCTGAGGCATTTCATTCCTCTGGGATATTCTACCCGTATACTGACATTGTGTACTGGTTTTGCAATACTCAAATGCGTCCTTGAATAAGGTCGGCCAATAAAATCCACATTGCAAAACCTTTTCCGCTGTCTTTTTGGGACCAAAGTGACCCCTACAGGCCTGATCATGACAAAAAGAAAGAACACTCTTGAACTCTTCATTCGGGACACACCGGCGAATGATCTGATCAGGACAATATTTAAACAAATAAGGCTCGTCCCAGTAAAAGTGTTTTACTTGGGAAAAAAAACGGTATTTGTCCTGTTTTGACCAATCGCTCGGTATCAGTCTCGTGGCATGATAGTTCACAATATCCCTGAACCATGGTTCATTGGATATGCTCAAGAGTTGTTCGTCAGGGAACGAGTCATTAATCGGCAGGGTCATAGGGGAAGAAGAGATGCGTGAAAGATGGTCAGCTACTACGTTTTCACATCCTTTCTTATCTTTGATAACAAGATCAAATTCTTGTAATAGTAGGATCCAACGTATTAGTTGACCTTTTGCATCTTTCTTCGCCAGAAGATATTTTAAAGCGGAATGGTCAGTATACACAACTATAGGTAAGCCAATTAAGTAAGGCCTGAATTTTTCTAATGCAAATACAACCGCTAAAAGTTCTTTTTCCGTGGTTGTATAATAGATTTGCGCATCATTCAGGGTCTTAATTGCATAGTATATCACGTGTGGTATCTTTTCGATGTGCTGTCCTAAGACTGCACCTACTGCAAAATCAGATGCGTCACACATCAGCTCAAAGGGGTAGTCCCAGCTTGGTGATGATAGCACGGGGGCTGAAGTGAGTGAGTGTTTAAGTGAGTCGAAAGCTGTCTCGCAGTCCGAGTCAAAATGGAAGGTCGTATCCTTGGCCAGGAGAAGAGTTAAAGGTCTAGCAATTTTGCTAAAATCCTTAATGAATCTCCTATAAAAGCCCGCATGGCCAAGGAAAGATCGAATATCTTTGACGCTTTTTGGATGAGGGAGGTGATTAGTCGAAAATAATGCATATTTTACACGGCAATTTCCTCATCATTTGCATTCATATAGAAGTGTTCGGCATTCATAATTCATATATTAGCAAAACTGTCGCAAAATATCAGATTGCATGTGTTAGACTCTAAAACCGGCACTATAAAGGAAATTGACCACATTTTATGGCATCGCATCATCCCTATATTGCGCAACACTTGTTTTGAGATCTGTGCAGGAAAATCCAGCAGAAAGGCCAAACATTTACAGGGTACAGCTAAAACGTTACGCCAACTCAATGATTTCAGTTCTGGTATCAATCCAAAAGGCAATCCAAAAATCAACATATCAGATGAAGCCCCAAATACCATCAAAAGACCACAACAGAATCCCCTAGCTCCAAGCTTCCAACATGGCCGCGGAACCGCGGCCAGAGCCTGCTTGAGCCGCGGTTCCGCGGCCATCTTGCCACGTCATCCTCTTAATTTTAGTGCACAATGCTTCTCATAGTGGTTACAGTTCAGAAATGTACCTCAAATTCCAGAAGACTCCAGATACTTCTACCAGATCAGCAAGCTTTGGGATCAACACTAAACTAGCCTATCATTCTAGAAACTTCTTCCTAAACCCTAGCTTAAACCCTAAGCTAAGCCTAACAAACTACTTCTAGAAGTCTTTCAACAAACTTTTGGAGGGAACTCAAAGGCTTAGGGTTTGGGTGTTCTATAAATAAGACCCTAGGCTCACTTGTAAAAAGAAGATTCAATCTTGGAGGACTTGATCTTTGATTAGTTCATTTAGCCAATTTAGATCCATTCACTCTCTTTCTTCATCTTCTTCTTCCACAAGTCTAGTGGGAGGATTTGTGTGAAACCCTAACCCTAATTCCAATCAAAAGCCAAGATCCCGAGTACCCATCAAGCAAGAAGCCTTGCAACCTTTTATGAGCCGAGCCGATCTTCAACGGAGCAAGTGGTCCAAGCCGATCCATGACTCACGGAGCCGAGCGACGCCAATTCAACAATTTAGTTCTTCCTCTTGTAGTTCTTGAGCGACTGTAATCAAATTGTTGATATAAATAAAAGGTGATATTCTTTTATCTTGTTTTCTTTAAATTCTCGCATCATGACATCTTTTCAATTCTTGAATACTTTCTGTGTGATGATGTTTGAGTAATACTCCGCTCGTCGAGGAGTTGAGACGATCAATAGAATGATGATGTAATATATCTTAAATCGATTCTTGAATCCTACGAGTTTTGTAAACCCTAACAAGTTTAAGAATCGACGACCCAATTCGATGCGATGCTTTCTTGATTGATATCGCTCGAGATTGGGGAGTTACGATCGTTTCTTGAAATTGTTAGAGGCTAGAATGTGAATGATATAGATGAAAGAACAAGGGTTAAACGATGAAACCCTATTTTCATCAAGAAAGCCCTAACTCTCATCGACCATCATCGATCTAGTATCAATCCTTCGAAGGACAAGAACACGAAATCTTGATATTACATCACGTCTATAGATCCGATCGATTCCTACGAGCCTCATTTAGATTCTTGGCATTTTGATTGGAAATATTATCGAAACCCAATTCTTGATTGTTTATCAGTTTCTTGATTCTTGATTAAACATCGTGACACCTGAATCAATTGATAAATTCTTGAATCATGTTTTCTTTTCTTTTCGATTAACTTTTCGATTCAAACAAAGCAAATATAAAAACGAATCGCACAATTCCTGTGGACGATCCGCACTCGCTTACGATCTACAACTGACATCGTAGTTGATTGCGGTCAAATATAATTCTTTGATAGTGAGTTCTTTATACAATTTTCTAAATACCGATACAAAATACTATTATCGATCAAATGAAACCGTTATCGGAAACAATTGATTCGATACTTACTTTCTACAAACACATCCGAGAATCACATTAAATCAAATGGCGCCGTTGCTGGGGATCGCGCGCTAATTCGTTTCATATTATAGTTTGAATTGAAAGAATTATTCCATTGCTGTTTTTGAGATCAAAATTCGTGCAAACCGTAACGGATTTGCTGTTGTTCATTGCAAGGAAATCTGGAGCTGTTTGGAAATTGAAGAAATTTTTTGGAAAATACCAGAGAACTGAGGGAGTCTACAGAAGCTCCCTGAAAAATTTTGGTGCAGTGTTCCTACACATCGACCGCGGAAGGGCGGCCAGAGCAAGCATCTGCGGCGGTTCCGCGGCTACGTGAAAGGATCTCTGTGCAAAAATTCCTCAGGTGATTCCTTACCTTCTCCTCTCTCCTCTTTTTAGCTCCAACTAACACTTTGCTGCAGGATTCTTTGCAAATAATCGCAGCGCCGCAAAAGAAAAATTAAATTTGTGCGTGATTTTGATTTCTTGGTTGTTTGCATTCTAAATACGGATAGTAAGGGGCACGGCCAAATCCAAATTAGGTGGGGATTTCATTACTCTTCCTAGGCCCCGAAAACCACAAAACTTGCATCCGCATTGACCCACATTAACTAAAAGAAATCTAGAGAAGACTCTAAGGACTGTCGCGCTCAATTAGGACAAGAGAAGGCCGTGGGTAATTCATTGCTTATCCGCGTTTTCTTATGGTGCCTAAGGCGAGTGTGTCTAAGGCTAGTGGTTTTTAATTAGGCCCACTACTTACGTAGTGGAGTACCTTCCCACTTACCTGGCACTTATCCGGCCACAGGGGGATAAAGAGGCAGTGGAGGATTCTATCCTGCGACTTGTCTTTTGGCAGTTAGGAGAGGTCTAGAGCCGGACCTAGGTGACCATTAGATTCTAGGGTTTGTGTGCTGCATTTGTTTTGTCGCATCATTTTTTTCAAAAATCCGTCCCTTTTTCAAAGCAAACACCGCATTCATTACCCCTAATTATAAGTCAACGCTGCCACTTGTACTAACCCTTTTTAGTGCAAGATAGGCTGGACACGGGATTCTAGTGCCCGTTTAGTCCGCGTACCCTTTATCGACTCCGAAGTCGATATTTCTCCATTTATCTTTTCTTTACCCACTACCACACCCACACTGATGGATCCGAATCCATCAAACTTCTTTAACCCTAATCTGCCGCCGTCCGTTGGTGCGCAGAATCCACCCCGCATCTCTCTCCAGGAGAGGTGCTACTCTATTCGAGGTCCTCTTTCGACCTGCTTATCCACACCACCAGCCAATGGGGATAACTTTGAGATTAAGCCCCAGTATATCAATCTTTTACCCAAATTCCACGGACTCGAGACTGAGGACGCTTACATTTTCATTACCAAATTTGAAAACATATGCGCAATGATGGGTACGTCACAACTTTCAGTGGATGCTATGCATCTACGACTTCTTCCATTTACTTTGTGCGATATAGCCAAGAAGTGGCTATATAACACTACCGCACACTCTATTACGAATTGGGAAGAATTCGTCGCTGCATTCCTTAAGAAATTTTACCCAATACAAAAGACAGCTCGAATCCGTAGCGAACTGAATCAATTTGCCCAGCTCCCTGCTGAACCATTTTCAAAATGCTTTGAACGTTTCAAGGATCTATTGGTTCAGTGTCCTCATCACGGCATCCCGAGATGGGAATTGTGCCGAATCATTTATGAGGGCATTAACCCAAGCACCAAACAGAGCCTTGAAAACATGTGTCAAGGTACTTTTATGACCAAAGATGATGGGGAAGCTTGGAAGTATTTAGAAGAGTTCGCTGAAAAATCACTACAGTGGGAGAGTGGAACCCAACCATTGAATAGGGGTGGCGTACACCAAATAGATGTGTCCATAGGTGTTCGAGCTGAAATGGCAGCAATGCAAAAGAAGCTCGACGCTATGGAACACAAATTTGCAGCAGCCTCCCTTAACCCAGTGTCGCTCCCCAAAACTGTTTGTGGGTGCTGTTCTGATCCGTCTCATTTAACGGAAGAATGTCCATTAAACTCTGCATTTCAAGGTCATGAGCATTCTAATGCCGCATTTCAAAGACCTCGAAACGATCCATATTCTTCCACGTACAATCAGGGTTGGAGGAATCACCCGAATTTCGCTTGGAACCAAAACCAATCTCAAAACACGGTTCCAAACACGAATAATTTTCAAAGGGCTCTTCCTCCACTACAACAGCAACCCCTTCAACTTACTCAGCACCCCTATCAGTCACAAAATTTCCAAAACCAGGGCAACATTCCTGCACAGTCTAATCCTATGCAGTCCTGTTCTGACGAGTTCTCTCAATTCACTCAAACCATGAAATCACTTTTGTCAAATTTCATAGAGGTTTCGGCTGAGGTTAGATCTTCCGTCGGTGAGATAAAGAAAAACTCAGCGTCCCAAGCTGAGAGTATCAGAACGATGGAAGCTGAAATCGCACGACTTAAAGCCGAAATGAGTGCGAGAGAAAAAGGGAAACTTCCCTCTCAACCCCTACAAAATCCTGGGCATTACAATGTAAATGCCGTCACAACATTGAGATCGGGAAGAGTGCTAAAAAATCATGTCGGGGAAGGTATTGATGATACTGAAAATCATATCAACACCCCGGCTGAGTCCTTTCCACACACACACACTTCTCCTTCTAATCCTTCTTCTTCTACCACACCACCTTCTAGCGAGCCAATTCTCCATTTCCCACTAGGCTCGACACCTTCTCCCAACCCTTATAGTTCTCCACAGACGGTCCCCACACCTCTTTTGGGACCGTGTCTACCCCCTCTTCCTTCTCCTGTGATGGACCCTGCGCTTATTGCGAAAGCTCCTTACCCGAACCGGTTAAGGGCAAATAGAACGAGTCCTCATATGAAAAAATTTTTGGAAATGTTCAAACAGGTTAACATCAATATCCCTCTCCTAGATGCTATTCAGCAAGTCCACGCTTATGCGAAAATTCTTAAGGACTTGTGCACTAGGAAGAGGAAGACTCAAGTGCCAAAGAAGGTCTTCATGTCTAATAATATTAGCACTGCTTTTATACCCCAACTACCAAAGAAACGAAAGGACCCAGGATGTCCTACAATATCGATTTCTATTGGGGGTAAAAACATAAATCGTGCTCTTTTAGACCTTGGCGCAAGTGTTAACCTGGTCCCTTATTCTGTCTATGAGCAATTAGGGATTGGAGAGCTGAAACCTGCTCATTGCACTCTCCAGATGGCAGACCGATCTATCACCAAACCAAGGGGTGAATTAGAGGATGTATTGATAAAGGTCGGGGAATTTGTTTTCCCTGTAGACTTCATCGTGCTCGACACACATCCTGTAGCAAACCCCCGGGGCCAAATTCCGGTGATTCTGGGTCGTCCTTTCCTTGCCACTTCCAACGCTGTTATAAACTGTAGAAATGGTTCAATGAACTTATCATTTGGAAATATGACCATTGAACTAAATATCTACAAAGTTGGATGTCAGCCATCAGAACCCTCTGCTCATATTTTAGATGTGTGCTCTGTCCATGAGATCGCTCCCGATAGTTGTGGAGCTGAGGAACTTTGCTTTACTGATCTCAGTGACATTACCACATCTCTGTTTGATTTCACACATGATCTTAGTGAGGACACTTTCTCTACACTTGAGTCCTGCACTTCTGACTTTTCTCCACCCAAGTCTGTATCTTTCACAGGCTCTGAGCTTCTTTGTAAATCCAAAAATCACTCAATGATCCCTCCTTCTATCATTTCTCCGCCTGAGTTAGATCTCAAAATTTTACCTTCTCACCTGAAATATGCATATCTAGGTGAGAATGAGTCTTTACCGGTTATCATATCCGCTTCTCTTGCATCAGAGCAAGAAAATGCACTTTTATCGGTATTGAGATCTAACAAAGAGGCGTTTGGTTGGAGTATGGCGGACATCAAAGGGATTAGTCCCTTGATAGTTGAACATCATATACATGTGATGGATGATGCCAGACCGACCCGAGAACCACAGAGACGGTTGAATCCCGTCATGAAGGAAGCTGTCATGAAAGAGATCGTCAAATGCTTAGATAATGGTATTATATACCCCATCTCCGATAGCCAGTGGGTGAGTCCTATACATGTCGTTCCTAAGAAATCCGGCATCACTGTTATAACCAATGAGGCAAATGAGTTGATTCAGACACGCACCCAAACTGGGTGGCGTGTATGTATTGATTATAGAAAACTCAATGCTGCCACGAGGAAAGACCACTTTCCTCTACCATTCATTGATCAGATGCTGGAAAGCTTAGCGGGACGAGAGTATTATTGTTTTATGGACGGATACTCAGGCTACAATCAGGTCCCCATCGCCAAAAAGGATCAAGATAAAACCACTTTTACTTGTCCTTTTGGTACCTTTGCTTACAGTCGCATGCCCTTTGGGCTATGCAATGCTCCCGCTACCTTTCAGCGGTGTATGATGGGGATATTCTCTGATATGGTAGAGAATTTTCTGGAGATCTTTATAGACGATTTCTCGATTTTTGGAGACTCTTTTTCTGATTGCTTAGCGAATCTTGACCCTGTTCTTACTCGTTGCAAAGAGAAGAACTTGACTTTGAACTGGGAAAAATGCCATTTTATGGTCCAAGAAGGAATAGTCCTTGGACATGTCATTTCACAGAAAGGCATTGAGGTTGACAGAGCTAAGATAGATGTCATTCAAAACCTCCCTCATCCCAAAAGCGTCAAAGATATTCGATCTTTCCTTGGCCATGCGGGCTTTTATAGGAGATTCATTAAGGACTTTAGCAAAATTGCTAGACCTTTAACTCTTCTCCTGGCCAAGGATACGACCTTCCATTTTGACTCGGACTGCGAGACAGCTTTCGACTCACTTAAACACTCACTCACTTCAGCCCCCGTTTTATCATCACCAAACTGGGACTACCCTTTTGAGCTGATGTGTGACGCATCCGACTTTGCAGTAGGTGCAGTCTTAGGACAGCACATTGAAAAGATGCCACACGTAATATACTATGCAAGTAAGATCCTGAATGATGCGCAAATCAATTATACAACCACCGAGAAAGAACTCTTAGCGGTTGTATTTGCATTAGAAAAATTCAGGCCTTACTTAATTGGCTCTCCTATAGTTGTGTATACTGACCATTCCGCTTTAAAACATCTTCTGGCGAAGAAAAATGCAAAAGGTCGACTAATACGTTGGATCCTTCTGTTACAAGAATTCGATCTTGTTATCAAAGATAAGAAAGGATGTGAAAACGTAGTAGCTGACCATCTTTCACGCATCATTTCTTCCCCTGTGACCTTGCCGATTAATGACTCGTTCCCTGACGAACAACTCTTGAGCATATCCGCTGAACCATGGTTCAGGGATATTGTGAACTATCATGCCACGGGACTAATACCGAGCGATTGGTCAAAACAGGACAAATATCGTTTTCTTTCCTAAGTAAAACACTTTTACTGGGACGAGCCCTATTTGTTTAAATATTGTCCTGATCAGATCATTCGCCGATGTGTCCCGAATGAAGAGTTCAAGAGTGTTCTTTCATTTTGTCATGATCAGGCCTGTGGGGGTCACTTTGGTCCTAGAAAGACATCGGAAAAGGTTTTGCAATGTGGATTTTATTGGCCGACCTTATTCAAGGATGCATTTGAGTATTGCAAAACCTGTACACAATGTCAGTACACGGGTAGAATATCCCAGAGGAATGAAATGCCTCAGTAACCCATCTTGGTTGTTGAAATATTTGATGTCTGGGGCATTGATTTTATGGGTCCTTTTCCCAACTCCTTTGGGAATTTGTACATATTGCTGGCGATTGATTATGTCTCAAAGTGGGTAGAAGCCATTCCATGTCGCACTAATGACAAGAAAGTTGTCATTAAGTTCTTGAAAGAGAATATCTTTTCGCGATTTGGACACCCACGCGCTATCATTAGCGATAATGGGACACATTTCTGCAACAGATCTTTCGAGACTCTGATGCGAAAATACTCAATCAACCACCGACTTTCTACACCCTATCATCCCCAAACAAGCGGGCAGGCTGAAATCTCAAACAGACAAATCAAACTTATCCTGGAGAAAACTGTTGCTAAAAATAGAAAAGACTGGTCGACCAAACTGACGGATGCTCTTTGGGCATTCCGAACTGCATATAAGACCGACCTAGGAATGTCTCGATATAGGATAGTGTTTGGAAAATCATGTCATTTACCCGTCGAGATAGAGCATAAAGCATTGTGGGCCATAAAAGAAATAAATTTTGATCTAAACCTTGCTTGCAACTTTCGGAAGCTGCAAATAAATGAGCTAAGCGAACTCCGCGATGAAGCTTATGATAACGCTGTAATCACAAAGAATAGGACTAAGGTTTTTCACGATAAAAACATTTTAAGGAAAACATTTTCACCTGGTCAACAAGTCCTTCTTTATGATTCACGATTACACCTTCACGCGGGTAAGCTCCGATCTCGATGGAAGGGACCTTTTGTTGTGCGGTCTGTATACCCGCACGGGGCAGTAGAAGTAGAAAATATTAAAAACGGCACCTTTTTCAAAGTAAACGGACATAGACTATAGCCGTATTTTTCCACTGACCCCACGGAGGAGCTCTTGTTCTTACAAGAGCCAGTTTATTTGGATTAAAATTCCTCCGTCTCACTTTCATGTCCAGTATATCATTGCATCAATTTTTGAATGAAGGTGAGTGAAAAGAGTAAGTTTGGGGGAAGTTCTTCACTTATATATTTTGCCCCCACTAATAATTCCCCCCAGGTTTACAGTTTTTAGGTATAGCGTTTGGCAATAGTGAGGGCACTGTTGAAAACAAGTTTGGGGGAGGTTTGTGCTTATTCTCGCATCATTTGCATATCATCTGCATAAGCACAAAACATTTCTTTAAAAATCTATAAAAATTGAAAAATTTTCAAAACCTATAAAAGTTTAAAAATTTTCAATGTATAAAAATAATTTTAATATTTACACTTTTTTGTACATAAATAAGATAATAAAAGTTTAGATAGTGAAAAATTACATCCATGAGATTAGAAATTTTTTAGAAAACTAAGAAAATTAGAAGTTTTCTTATACGAACTAGTAATAAGTAGTTATGAGCCGTTGTCCCAAGGGTTAGTAAGATAAAGGAAGTCACTAATCTGAGGATAAAAATAAGTCTGAAAAATAGTTTCTATTCTGGAAGCCAAACATTTTGAACGTGGCTACCCTGCTATTCGCACTTACACACGTCTTAAAGCCTGGGATAGTAGAGGATACCTTGAAATGCTCTTGTCTTAAAGCCGATGTATGAAGGAAATAAAAAGAAAAAAAATGATGAATAAAGAAAATATAAGTGGTGAGAAAAATGAACACTGGTTTTGTTATCACCAAGGGCAATAAAAAAATATATAGCGAGGGTGCTTCTTCACCTAGTGCCCTAAGGCCAACTGGTCTGGGAGTCACTGCTATGCCTGACGTGGTGCAAGACGAGGAAAATACACCGAATAAGCAAGCACATGAGTAATCGGTCGGTTAGTACCTCAAGAAGTATTAACAGTCGTATGAAAGTGTGTGAGCAATCTCATCTAAATATTCATTAATTAAAAAGTACTGAGGCTGATGGGCAAGAGTATGATAGCTTGAATTGAATTCTCCGGGTGTAGGGATGTCTTTACACACACGCAGAGTGATATGATCGATGTTTGGAAGAAAGATAAGGAATGAAGAATAAGACGATGTTTTATTGAGGGAGGACGTGATTTCTAACATCTTTTCATGACCATTAAGATAGGCTCATGACAACCGAAAAGCTAGCTTAGTTGGAAACCCTAATTTTCAAGGCTTTTCTTTTACAATTCTTTTCTTTAAATGTAATATTCATGATCTTCCTTTTATTATTGGATTTTATGGGTGCAATCCGCTAAAAACCCTCAGGAGACAATACTCCTCCTACTAGGGACACCTAGAGGTTTAAAGGCTTGTTGCACGTGCTCAGTGCAATCGTGTTGCCTACGAAAGTGTGCTAGATAGTTTTTCTCTTTCTTTATTTTCTCCTTCTCTTTTTAATAAAATAGTTCGCTCGAGACGATCGAAATTAAGTTTGGGGGAATTTGATTAGTCGAAAATAATGCATATTTTACACGGCAATTTCCTCATCATTTGCATTCATATAGAAGTGTTCGGCATTCATAATTCACATATTAGCAAAACTGTCGCAAAATATCAGATTGCATGTGTTAGACTCTAAAACCGGCACTATAAAGGAAATTGACCACATTTTATGGCATCGCATCATTCCTATATTGCGCAACACTTGTTTTGAGATCTGTGCAGGAAAATCCAGCAGAAAGGTCAAACATTTACAGGGTACAGCTAAAACGTTACGCCAACTCAATGATTTCAGTTCTGGTATCAATCCAAAAGGCAATCCAAAAATCAACATATCAGATGAAGCCCCAAATACCATCAAAAGACCACAACAGAATCCCCTAGCTCCAAGCCTCCAACATGGCCGCGGAACCGCGGCCAGAGCCTGCTTGAGCCGCTGTTCCCCGGCCATCTTGCCACGTCATCCTCTCAATTTTAGTGCACAATGCTTCTCATAGTGGCTACAGTTCAGAAATGTACCTCAAATTCCAGAAGACTCCAGATACTTCTGCCAGATCAGCAAGCTTTGGGATCAACACTAAACTAGCCTATCATTATAGAAACTTCTTCCTAAACCCTAGCTTAAACCCTAAGCTAAGCCTAACAAACTACTTCTAGAAGTCTTTCAACAAACTTTTGGAGGGAACTCATGTTAGTTGTATGTATGCCCTAGAGGCCAGTAATGTACAGATGATGTATATTATATTGGATGCTTGGACATGTATAGAGATGACTTTCTTGCTCGATATGATAGTATGCTATCTGGTTGCTCTTTATCTTAACATGTACACTTGTCTCTTTAAACTGTCTTATAGTTACATGTTGATAAAGCCCTTAGGATGTGTACTTGACTACCTGGACTATAATGCAGATCATACTAGTGGGGACATGGTAGTCGATAAGTACATCCTTCAAGGTCCCTAGTCGTGGGTATATCGAGACAGGGCATCGATATACCAGTGTAGACTAGCGTATACGCTTCTCGACTCATGAGATGGGCGATGGATGATCCCATATCCATTGGTGTTTGACATCAGAGATGGTATACGGGTGCTCAGTGGAGACTGGGTACACTGGACGGACTCGCCGAGAACTCCCAGATGGTATTATACCTCACGTCAGATGGCAGTTCTCAGGTGACACTTGTACAGGTTAGTCTGTAGACCCGAGATCGTCATAGAGTCTTGTGTGATTCCCACTGTGCTTTGATCTCCACCTTACCACGTCCATGAGGGCGTGCAAAACGGTGGTCTTTCGGTACAGTCCCGAGTCACATGGAGGCAATGAGCGATAGGAGGGGTTTCGTCTCTCCCGGTATTGGGGGTTGATGTTGCGCAGTGCTCGATTGGCCGTAACAGGGAAGTCCCTGGCCAGGGCTGATCAGAGATTTGCTGGTAAGTGTTACCAGTAGTTTCTCGACCCGTTATGAGCCTCACATCGGCACGACTTATCGGTTATTGGGGTCTGACGTTTACCACCCCTAGACATGATATGCGACATATCAGACGAACAGACCGGACTGTACGGTAAGTGTTACTGGTTGGATTCACAGGAGTGTGAGCGGGCTGGCTCGTCGATCTTCTGATCGCTCAATACCCGGATGGCCGTTACGTTTAGCAGACCGCTTGCGGCTTGTGGGTGCTTGATATGATCATCATCTGCTACCGGCGTATTGACGAGTCTTTAGAGTCCTACACAGAGGTTTCCTGGCTCAAGCGAAACGAAATAGGAGCGCATATGAGATATGTGTGGGACCGAGAATAATGCGTGTATGTGATACCGCATTTCATTCTCGCGATGAATGTTTCGATTGGTTGTATGCGATATGACCTAGTTATCGAATCATTGATTCGATAAAACGATACATAAGATACTAGTCGGTTATATGCGATATGACCGGATCGTTAAATCAAGTGTTGATTTAATGATTTAATGTATAATTATATATTTGATATATTACTTTGCATTAACTAGTATTGGTTCATTTTAAATGGATTTTCTCACTTGATGTACATGTTGTATATGTGATATACTTTTGTGCACATCTTTGTATCATGTTTGATGATACTTGCTCATTTGGTTAAGTGTGAAGAATTAAACCATGGTTAAGAGAAGATTAGGGTTTTGCCTTTTTATTTATTTATTTTTTTATTTATTTAGAAAAGGTTTAGATGAGAATGGTGGCTTTCTTTGTCTCTTATTGAAGCTTCATGAAGCTTTGACTTTTGCAACCATTCTTGTCTTCATGCTTAACCCTAACCCTCTCAAATAACCATGGTCTATTCTCTACACTTAACCTTAGTTAGGATATGATAAGTATTGTTTTCTTTTTCATTTTAAATACAACTTATCATATTCTTTCTTCTACTTGATCATCTTCTTCTTCAAGAAAAGCTTAAGCCCATCAATGGCAACTTGAGCAAAAGTGAGTGAAATCCAATTCTAAAGTGAACCCACCTCCTATTTCTTCACCCTCTACCTCTTGCCAAGTTGTTTTGGGTGTTTTCTTCACAAGTTTCACAACTTGGTGAAGTTGGAGCTTGAACTTGTGCAACCTCGACGTAGATCATCTTCGGCACGAAGCCGACGACCTATTTCGCTCATTTCTTCGATGTAGCCGATGTGAGAGTCCGAGATCCGACTAGGACAGCGAGAGGACGTCTACGTGGAGCTAAGGAAGTGGATAACCGGATCTACAAAGGTTGTAGCCTCTCTCCTTTAGTTAAAGTGTTAACTAGATTCGTTTTTCGCCTAGAATTCTAGCCGACGATCCGTATTAGGGTTTCTCGGCACCCATAAAAATTTAAATTGGCATGGTTGATGCCTTGTGAGACCTCTATAGTGTGCCTAGGAACCCTACAGTGGTATCAGAGCCTAGCTAGAGCCTTAGGCGAAGTCTAGACGGAGTTTGAAGTCCGATCGACCCGAAACCCCAACTCAAATATTGCTCTCTGGACTTTTTCTAAAAAATGGGATTTTTCCATATTAAAAATTCTTAAAAATATCAGCATGAAGATATAAGAATTATGGTGCAAAACGAGCTCATGATGCGTCTAAACCGCCGCGGAAACGCGGCAGAAGCATGGCTTCTGCCGCGGTTTCGCCGCCTACTGTTCACAATGCGCAATAATTTTTGCATAGTAATTCCTCTTTTCTGGTGCTGAGTTTTATGGGAATTTTTAATATTTATTCAAGAGTTGAATTTTCTGGGATTGTTTTGGGGATTCGGTGTTTCAATCGGAGTATCAGATTTTGTCTATGTGGCTTTCCGGATAAATTTTAGAATATGTTAAAAAGTTCGACCGGATATAAATACCCAATTTTTTCCCTGTCGGGAAATTTCCAAGTGTTGGATTTTTCCGTAGTTTAACGACGTTCTAAGTAGTGCAAGTAACGCGATGGACCCTCTAGAAGACAACAAACCTTAACTCGATTATGTGACCGTCTTGAACTGCTCTTTGAACCTTCGGGTTTGGGGCAGTACGGCGTGCCACATGTGAGGCGTTGGCTTGACCCTTCTACGGCTGGACCGTTGGTACTGAGGCACGAACTGAATGTTGTTAGACTTATTTCATGTGTTGAGCTGTATCGGGAAAACTTGGGTCTTCGACTGTTCGATCGGAAAGTTTAACATTTTCTGTTTATCTGGAATGTGATACAATAATTGGAATTCACAAACAGTTATGAGATAACTGAATGAATGTTATAAATCTAGCGGTTTAGTTTCACTTGATATTGAAAAGAGTTTTCGATAATAAGACTAAAATGCGGGGTTTATAACTGTTAGGCATGTGATGTCTAAGTATTTCATTTGATTAGGCATGTGATGTCTAAAGAGGTTGCGGATTCCAACTGTTGTAGTTTTACACTTTCTTTTCTGTGATCGTAAGTGTAGTATGTTCATATCGCCGGTTTCGTTGCTATACGTCAACGACAATTGGGGTATGCATACTTACTTACGTTGATGACATGTGATGTTATGTGTTGCTGGATATGTTATATTGGATCGTCGTGTTTGAATAGCCGGGGGTTTTTATGTGAGATGAGTGTTTTTCTTTTTCATTCATGTAAAAACTTGTATGTAATATTCTTTTATTTGGGACACTTCCAGGTAGCGGAAGTTGTCACCTTTTGTATATTATTTACATTTCCGCATTAGGATAGACCCAAGGAGGGGAGCACAAGTAACCGGGTTCTAGGGTTCAGTGGGAGACCATCTCGAGGAGTCGAGTCCGGGTCTCTTAACCCTAGAATTGGTAGGGTTGCTTGCCGCTCTCGTAGGGGTCTAGGGGTGTGGGATTGGCTATTCGTCACGACCGTGGAATCCGTGTTTTATACTGGCTCGTATTGAAAACACGGACGTCCTAGTATATCCAATGTTTCATATGTTTCTTCTGCTGCCATATTTGTGATGTGATCATGTGATGTTCTGTGATAGATACAGTATATAGTATATATGATATATTATATATAGACGTTACTTATGTTTTGCACCCGCACTAGTCCTGCCCTGCTCTGTCGTTAGTTACCTAACCTAACGGTGCACGAGGGGACATCGAGGCGAATGCGGATGGCATAAGTGTACGTCGTATTTACCTGTGATGTTTAGGTATTTAAATGATGGGACTTCATTAATTTGATTAATGAAATAAAAGAAACCAATTGATGTTGTAGAATCAAATTTTAAATAAAACAGGTAGCTACAGTTCTTTCTTTGCATAGCGGTATATATGATATACCCTGCACCTTATTCGATGAGGAAAGGACCGAGATCCCTTCACCGGGAGTGACTCCTTTAGCAATAACTGGCAGATGCTACATACTCGGTTTGTTTTTGATTGCTTCTATAGTTTCTGCTTTGCACAGTGATATATATGATATATCCCGCATCTCATTCGACGAGGAAAGGGCCGACGATCCCTTCACCGGGAGTGACCCCTTTAGCAAAACTAGAAAAGCCTCAAAATCACTCCATTTTAAAACTTCATTTGATTCTACAACGATATCAAGTTCATTACGCAATAGGTTTTCAGAAAAACCTGTCGTAGCCCTCCGTCATTTCAGATAAGTTGCATATAGTATTCGTGCTACATTTGTTGGCTTTCGTCAAGGTGTAGTGTGCGGTAGCTATGTGCTGTTTATTTGCTGCATATGATGCGACTGGATTAGGGTAGTCGTACGGCTTTGTTGGCTTTCGTCAAGGGTCGTGCGGGTGGGTTTAATTCAGTCAAGAAATGTACGGGTTGAACTTGACTAGCGGGCTGTGGTTTGTTGGCTTTCGTCAAGGTCATAGCACGCTAGGGGCAAAAGCATTATCGGGAATTTCAAGTGTTGAAATTTGCAATGAGATTGCATACCTTCTATGAGATAGTTGGATCCCGATACCCACTGCGAGTAAGAGTTACTCCTGGGAGAGTTTTACACATTACAATTAGCCGATCAAGTAGGTGTCTAGAAAGGTGTTAATGAGGTTACGCCTCTGGAAAAAACGAGGTTTACATTAATCAGGTTCGTGCGAAAGCACGGGGGACCTCCCTCAAAGTACCGACACTGGCCTGGCTGAAAGATTGGCAAACTTGTAGTGTGTAATTAATCCCGGCTAGTCTTTCCTTTTAGGGTTTGAAGGAAGATTTGATAAAAAGCAGTGGGAGCCATCCTGATTAGATAAGATAATAACCAATCTGATCTTGCACAAGCATACGCTAAAGTGTTTTCTTCTCTCTCTCTCCAGGTAGCGACCATTTCATGCCCTAATAAAGATAATAATATGGATGTATTAACCGAACCCGCATATTATACTGTGCTGGGGAACGTTGGTTCCGTTCTTTCCTATATGGGTTATAGGACTGAACAGGATATAGGGGAATACCAGGATTCCCATGCCACCCGATTGAAGAAAGTACATGATGATGCATTTTCTTCAGGTGTGTTCGTTACAGAAAACTGTTTCTCCATTTGCCCTACGTCCTGGGTATTAGATACCGGGTCAGGATCCCATATATGTAATCAGTTACATGGGCTTAGAAAAGGTAGAGAACTTGGAGAAGGTGATAAAGACATTAGAGTTGGAAATGGTGCAATTGTTGCAGCTAAGACTGTCGGGGAATATCACCTTGTGTCAACTGGTAATACATTGGTTCTGAACGAATGCTATTACATGCCGAACCTGATATGCAACATTATATCAGTTTCTTTATTAAGTAAAGAGGGATATAATTTTGTATTACAGGACAATGTTATGAACATTTTACGTAACAAAAAGTTGGTTGGATCAGGCACGTTGTGCAATGGCATTTATGTTCTAAATCAATCAACAGTTCTGAGTATAACAAACACACACAAGAGGAAGAGTTCTGAACTGAACGAATCCTTCTTATGGCATTGTAGACTGGGTCACATCAATGTGACACGACTAGCTAAGTTGCATAAGGATGGATATTTGAAACCATTCGAATTTTCATCTTATGACACTTGCCAGTCATGTCTCAAAGGCAAGATGACCAAAACTCCATTTACGGGACACGGAGAAAGAGTTACCGAACTCTTGGGACTGATACATAGTGATGTATGCGGTCCTATGTCTACACATGCCAGGGATGGTTCTTCGTACTTCATTACATTCACTGACGATCTCTCAAGATACAGACATGTGTACTTGATAAGACACAAGTCTGAAGCTTTTGAGAAATTTAGAGAATATAAACAAGCAGTCGAGAACCAAACCGGAAAAAGTATTAAAATCCTTCGATCTGATCGAGGAGGTGAATACTTGAGCAATGAATTCCTGGACTTCCTAAAAGAGAATGGGATTCTCTCTCAGCTGACTCCTCCATATACACCACAGCACAACGGTGTATCAGAACGGAGGAACCGCACCCTATTAGATATGGTGCGCTCTATGATGAGCACAGCTGAGTTACCTATTTCCTTCTGGGGGTATGCGCTTGAGACAGCCATACATCTATTGAATATGGTCCCAACCAAATCTGTGCCTACCACTCCATATGAGATATGGAAAGGAAAGAGACCAAGTCTTAACTATGTTAAGATATGGGGTTGTCCAACCTATGTCAAACGACAAAATCCAGACAAACTCGAGGCACGGTCTGTTCTATACAAATTTGTAGGATATCCCAAGAATTCTCAAGGGTATATCTTCTACCACCCTGAGGAACAAAGAGTGTTTGTTTCTCGGCATGCCACCTTTTTAGAAAAGGAATTTCTTGAAAAGGAGATTAGTGGTCATGAGGTAGAACTGGAAGAGGTTCCAGCTGCAGAAGCTACAACAGAAGATCTGGTGGAACCAGAGGATTCCGTAGTTCCCGATGAACCCCAGCCACTCCGCCGATTTAGTAGGGTTCCTCGCCAACCTGAGAGATACTACGGTTTTCTCATGGATGGTGGGAGCGAGGATTGCATCATGGAGGATGATGACCCAACTAGCTTCGAGCAGGCCATCACGAGTAGGGACTCAGTGAAATGGCTGGATGCTATGCGGTCCGAGATGGAATCCATGTACACCAACAAAGCATGGACTTTAGAAGTTGCTCCTGAAGGGGTAAAACCCATCGGGAGCAAGTGGATCTTCAAGAAGAAACTTGGTGTAGATGGGAAAGTGGAGACTTTCAAAGCTAGACTTGTAGCAAAGGGTTTTCGTCAAAGACCAGGTGTGGACTATGACGAAACTTTTTCTCCAGTGGCTATGCTTAAATCCATCCGGATCATGCTTGCCATCGCTGCATACCATGATTACGAAATCTGGCAAATGGATGTTAAGACCGCTTTTCTAAATGGTGATTTAGAAGAGTGCGTGTACATGACTCAGCCAGAGGGATTCGTTGACAGTGGGAGCAGCGGCAAGGTGTGCAAGCTGCTTAAATCCATTTATTGATTAAAGCAAGCATCGCGGAGTTGGAACATCTGCTTTGACGTCGTTATCAAAGAGTTTGATTTCGTCAAAAACCCAGATGAACCTTGTATTTACAAGAAGGTGGCAGGGAGTAAGGTTGTCTTCCTCGTATTGTACGTGGACGACATACTCTTGATAGGAAATGATATTCCTATGCTGCAATCGGTCAAGCTCTTCTTATCACAAAGATTCTCAATGAAAGATCTTGGTGATGCCTCCTGCATATTGGGAATTAGGATCTATAGAGATAGATCCAAACGGATTTTGGGATTGTCCCAATCCAGGTACATTGACACCATACTAAAGAGGTTTAGTATGGAAGAATCCAAGCGTGGGAACTTGCCCACGATCTCTGGAGTCACTCTCTCCAAAGAGATGTCTCCCAAGACTGATTTGGAGAGAGCTCGCATGCAAGGGATACCCTATGCTTCGGCTGTAGGCTCTATCATGTATGCGATGCTATGTACCAGACCCGATGTAGCATACTCACTAAGTGTAGTGAGTAGGTATCAAGCTGATCCTGGAGAGAGTCACTGGACAGCTGTGAAGAGCATTCTCAAGTACTTACGAAGGACTAAAGAGATGCTCTTGGTGTATGGTAACGGAGAACTCCAAGTGGAGTCCTTTACCGATTCGAGCTTCCAGAGTGATAAGGACGACTCTAAGTCGCAGTCGGAATTTGTCTTTACCCTTTACGGAGGGGCGGTTAGCTGGAAGAGTTCCAAGCAGGAAACCGTGGCAGACTCGACGATGGAGGCTGAATACATCGCTGCCAACGATGCTGCCAAAGAGGCTGTCTGGATCAAGAAGTTCATTACTGAACTTGGAGTGGTTCCATCCATTGAGCATCCAATACCTTTGTATTGCGATAACAATGGAGCGGTGGCTTTGGCCAAGGAACCCAGGTCCCATCAGCGATACAGGCATATTTTGAGGTGGTATCACCTGATCCGGGAGATAGTTGATCGCCGGGAGATCGAGGTCAGGAGAGTTGACACGAAGAACAACACGGCGGATCCACTCACGAAGGCCATTCCCCAGATACAGTTTGAGAGACTCTTCGGGATGCTCGGTATGCGATACTACAGCAGCTGGCCCTAGTGCAAGTGGGAGATTGTTAGTTGTATGTATGCCCTAGAGGCCAGTATTGTACAGATGATGTATATTATATTGGATGCTTGGACATGTATAGAGATGACTTTCTTGCTCGATATGATAGTATGCTATCTGGTTGCTCTTTATCTTAACATGTACACTTGTCTCTTTAAACTGTCTTATAGTTACATGTTGATAAAGCCCTTAGGATGTGTACTTGACTACCTGGACTATGATGCAGATCATACTAGTGGGGACATGGTAGTCGATAAGTACATCCTTCAAGGTCCCTAGTCATGGGTATATCGAGACAGGGCATCGATATACCAGTGTAGACTAACGTATACGCTTCTCGACCCATGAGATGGGCGATGGATGATCCCATATCCATTGGTGTTTGACATCAGAGATGGTATACGGGTGCTCAGTGGAGACTGGGTACACTGGACGGACTCGCCGAGAACTCCCAGATGGTATTATACCTCACGTCAGATGGCAGTTCTCAGGTGACACTTGTACAGGTTAGTCTGTAGACCCGAGATCGTCATAGAGTCTTGTGTGATTCCCACTGTGCTTTGATCTCTACCTTACCACGTCTATGAGGGCGTGCAAAATGGTGGTCTTTGGGTACAGTCCCGAGTCACATGGAGGCAATGAGCGATAGGAGGGGTTTCGTCTCTCCCGGTATTAGGGGTTGATGTTGCGCAGTGCTCGATTGGCCGTAACAGGGAAGTCCCTGGCCAGGGCTGATCAGAGATTTGCTGGTAAGTGTTACCAGTAGTTTCTCGACCCGTTATGAGCCTCACATCGGCACGACTTATCGGTTATTGGGGTCTGACGTTTACCACCCCTAGACATGATATGCGACATATCAGACGAACAGACCGGACTGTACGGTAAGTGTTACTGGTTGGATTCACAGGAGTGTGAGCGGGCTGGCTCGTCGATCTTCTGATCGCTCAATACCCGGATGGCCGTTACGTTTAGCAGACCGCTTACGGCTTGTGGGTGCTTGATATGATCATCATTTGCTACCGGCGTATTGACGAGTCTTTAGAGTCCTACATAGAGCTTTCCTGGCTCAAGCGAAACGAAATAGGAGCGCATATGAGATATGTGCAGGACCGAGAATAATGCGTGTATGTGATACCGCATTTCATTCTCGCGATGAATGTTTCGATTGGTTGTATGCGATATGACCTAGTTATCGAATCATTGATTCGATAAAACGATACATAAGATACTAGTCGGTTATATGCGATATGACCGGATCGTTAAATCAAGTGTTGATTTAATGATTTAATGTATAATTATATATTTGGTATATTACTTTGCATTAACTAGTATTGGTTCATTTTAAATGGATTTTCTCACTTGATGTACATGTTGTATATGTGATATACTTTTGTGCACATCTTTGTATCATGTTTGATGATACTTGCTCATTTGGTTAAGTGTGAAGAATTAAACCATGGTTAAGAGATGATTAGGGTTTTGCCTTTTTATTTATTTATTTGTTTATTTATTTAGAAAAGGTTTAGATGAGAATGGTGGCTTTCTTTGTCTCTTATTGAAGCTTCATGAAGCTTTGACTTTTGCAACCATTCTTGTCTTATGCTTAACCCTAACCCTCTCAAATAACCATGGTCTATTCTCTACACTTAACCTTAGTTAGGATATGATAAGTATTGTTTTCTTTTTCATTTTAAATACAACTTATCATATTCTTTCTTCTACTTGATCATCTCCTTCTTCAAGAAAAGCTTAAGCCCATCAATGGCAACTTGAGCAAAAGTGAGTGAAATCCAATTCTAAAGTGAACCCACCTCCTATTTCTTCACCCTCTACCTCTTGCCAAGTTGTTTTGGGTGTTTTCTTCACAAGTTTCACAACTTGGTGAAGTTGGAGCTTGAACTTGTGCAACCTCGACGTAGATCATCTTCGGCACGAAGCCGACGACCTATTTCGCTCATTTCTTCGATGTAGCCGATGCGAGAGTCCGAGATCCGACTAGGACAGCGAGAGGACGTCTACGTGGAGCTAAGGAAGTGGATAACCGGATCTACAAAGGTTGTAGCCTCTCTCCTTTAGTTAAAGTGTTAACTAGATTCGTTTTTCGCCTAGAATTCTAGCCGACGATCCGTATTAGGGTTTCTCGGCACCCATAAAAATTTAAATTGGCATGGTTGATGCCTTGTGAGACCTATATAGTGTGCCTAGGAACCCTACAACTCAAAGGCTTAGGGTTTGGGTGTTCTATAAATAAGACCCTAGGCTCACTTGTAAAAAGATGATTCAATCTTGGAGGACTTGATCTTTGATTAGTTCATTTAGCCAATTTAGATCCATTCACTCTCTTTCTTCATCTTCTTCTTCCACAAGTCTAGTGAGAGGATTTGTGTGAAACCCTAACCCTAATTCCAATCAAAAGCCAAGATCCCGAGTACCCATCAAGCAAGAAGCCTTGCAACCTTTTATGAGCCGAGCCGATCTTCAACGGAGCAAGTGGTCCAAGCCGATCCACGACTCACAGAGCCGAGCGACGCCAATTCAACAATTTAGTTCTTCCTCTTGTAGTTCTTGAGCGACTGTAATCAAATTGTTGATATAAATAAAAGGTGATATTCTTTTATCTTGTTTTCTTTAAATTCTCGCATCATGATATCTTTTCAATTCTTGAATACTTTCTGTGTGATGATGTTTGAGTAATACTCCGCTCGTCGAGGAGTTGAGACGATCAATAGAATGATGATGTAATATATCTTAAATCGATTCTTGAATCCTACGAGTTTTGTAAACCCTAACAAGTTCAAGAATCGACGACCCAATTCGATGCGATGCTTTCTTGATTGATATCGCTCGAGATTGGGGAGTTACGATCGTTTCTTGAAATTGTTAGAGGCTAGAATATGAATGATATCGATGAAAGAACAAGGGTTAAACGATGAAACCGTAGTTTCATCAAGAAAGCCCTAACTCTCATCGACCATCATCGATCTAGTATCAATCCTTCGAAGGACAAGAACACGAAATCTTGATATTACATCACGTCTATAGATCCGATCGATTCCTACGAGCCTCATTTAGATTCTTGGCATTTTGGTTGGAAATATTATCGAAACCCAATTCTTGATTGTTTATCAGTTTCTTGATTCTTGATTAAACATCGTGACACCTGAATCAATTGATAAATTCTTGAATCATGTTTTCTTTTCTTTTCGATTAACTTTTCGATTCAAACAAAGCTAATATAAAAACGAATCGCACAATCCCTGTGGACGATCCGCACTCGCTTACGATCTACAACTGACACCGTAGTTGATTGCGGTCAAATATAATTCTTTGATAGTGAGTTCTTTATACAATTTTCTAAATACCGATACAAAATACTATTATCGATCAAATGAAACCGTTATCGGGAAACAATTGATTCGATACTTACTTTCTACAAACACATCCGAGAATCGCATTAAATCAGGAGGTTTTGAATGACATCTATCTTAGCTCTGTCAACCTCGATGCCTTTCTGTGAAATGACATGTCCAAGAACAATTCCTTCTTGGACCATAAAATGGCATTTTTCCCAGTTCAAAGTCAAGTTCTTCTCTTTGCAACAAGTAAGAACAGCGTCAAGATTCGATAGGCAATCAGAAAAAGAGTCTCCAAAAATCGAGAAATCGTCCATAAAGATCTCCAGAAAATTCTCTACCATATCAGAGAATATCCCCATCATACACCGCTGAAAGGTAGCGGGAGCATTGCATAACCCAAAGGGCATGCGACTGTAAGCAAAGGTACCAAAAGGACAAGTAAAAGTGGTTTTATCTTGATCCTTTTTGGCGATGGGGACCTGATTATAGCCTGAGTATCCATCCATAAAACAATAATGCTCTCGTCCCGCTAAGCGTTCCAGCATCTGATCAATGAATGGTAGGGGAAAGTGGTCTTTCCTCGTGGCAGCATTGAGTTTTCTATAATCAATACATACACGCCACCCAGTTTGGGCACGTGTCTGAATCAACTCATTTGCCTCATTGGTTATAACAGTGATGCCGGATTTCTTAGGAACGACATGTATAGGACTAACCCATTGGCTATCGGAGATGGGGTATATAATACCATTATCTAAGCATTTGACGATCTCTTTCATGACCGCTTCCTTCATGACGGGATTCAACCGTCTCTGTGGTTCTCAGGTTGGTCTGGCATCATCCATCACATGTATATGATGTTCAACTTGTAAGGTCAGTCTAGCACCCTATGAAGAGTTTTGAAGCATCACATGTCTCAAAGTTTGTATTTTTAAGGTGCTAAGCTAACATGCAAAGGATAGATCCTAGAAAATTAGGGTTATCAAAACTTTAAGCTAGTAAAGACTAGGGTTTGAAGGCTACAACCTTTTTAGCTCCCCTTTGCAAGACTCCTTGGTGTCTTGGGTGTTGAATCGAGGTCCTCTTGAACTCCCCTCGTGTCCACGACGATCCACCGCGGAGATCTCCGTCCAAGCTCGCTACTTTGTAAAATCAAAGGAAACACTCTAATCAAGTTGGCTAGACTTGAGTAGAATGGTGTTGTGGCTTTGGATCTCACTTCAAAAACCTTTCTTTGATTGTATTTAACTCACTAGAAAAACCTAGAGAGGAAAAGATGAAGGAAGATGAAGATAGTGGCCTTTCTTTGCAAGAGGTAAAAAGATAACCATGAGTTAAGCAAGAGAAAGAAATATATATCACTATATATATTTAATTCCTTCTTGACTTCAACCATGATTAAATGATAGATAGTTAATTTAACTTGGGTTTAGAATGATAAAGAGAAGGATAACCATAGGTTAGTGGTAGTTGAGCTAGGTTAGGTTAGAAGAAGAGTGTGGAAACTAACATGATTATCCTTTTCTTTTTCATTTAACTTTAAAACCAAAATTAAATAATTATCCATTATTTAATCCATGGTGTAAGTCTTGCATTGCCACCATTTCCATATGCTAACAACCATGATGGATGGGTGTATGTATGTATGCATGTATGCACATTCACATGTGCATGAAACTAGAATGAAAATAAAGAAACACATGCATGCATGCTTACATCCATCAAACCTTAGAAAGGTTTCAAGTGAGATAACTTATGGTTAGATGATAAATCAACACTTAATTTATCAATCCAGTCATATCTCATACAACCCCACCAAAAGTAGGCCACCCGATCAATGTTCGGTATCATATACGCACATTTCAATCGGGTGCATGTGCATATCGCATACGCGCACCACAACGTTTCGTCTGGACTGGGTAACTCCTTTGTGGGACTCTAAGACTCGTCAATACGCCGGCAGAGGGTAATGATCATATCAAGTACCCTCAAGCCGCAAGCGGTCAGCTAAACGTAACGGCCGTCCGGGTATTGAGCGATCAGAAGACAACAAGCGAACCTGCTACAACTCCCGTCGAGCCATCCGGCAACACTACCGTACAGTCCGGTCTCTTCGTCAGATATGCTGCATATCGAGCCTAGGGATGGTCACGTCGACCCTAATAACTCAATAAGTCGTGTCGGTGAATGGTCTATAACAGATCGAGAAACTACTGATAACACTTATCAGCAAATCTCAGCAGCCCTGGCCAGGGACTTGCTGTTATAACCAGTCGAGCACAGCACAGCATCAACTCCCAATACCGGGAGAGACGAAACCCCTCCTATCGCTCATTGCCTTCGTGTGTCTCGGGACTGTACCCAACGGCTACCTGTTTGCACGACTCAGTAGAGCCGTGGTAGGGTGGCAATCAAAGTACAGTGGGAGAACACACAAGACTCCATGACGATCTCGGGTCTACAGACTAACCTGTACCAGTGTCACCTGAGAATTGCTATCCGACGATAGATATAATTCCATATAGGAGTTCTCGGTGAGTCCGTCCAGTGTACCCAGTCAGCACTGAGCACCCGTATATGATCTTGATGTCAAACATCGATGAATGTGGGAACATCCATCGCCCATCACATGGGTCTAGTATCATATACGCTAGTCTACTCTGGTATATCGATGCCCCGTCTCGATACACCTCCGACTAGGGACATTTCAGGATATGCTTATAGACTACAAATGTCCCACTAGTATGATCTCTATCATAATCAGAGTAGTCAAGCAGATATCCTTGGGACTTTATCAGCATGTATGAATGAATAAAAGCATGATCAAATCAACATGTCAGATAAAGAATAACCAGATAGCATACTATCATGTCGAGCAAGAATGCAAACTGAATATATATATACATGTATAGATACATCCACTATCACATAATGGCCTCTAGGGCATACATATATCCAACAATCTCCCACTTGCTCTAAGGCCAGTTATTGGCGTATCTCATACCCAACATCTCAAAAAGTCGCTCATGCTGTGGCTGAGGGAGGGCCTTGGTGAGTGGATCCGCGGCGTTGTTCTTTGTGTCAACTCTCTTAATCTCGATCTCGCGGCGATCTACAATCTCCCGGATCAAATGAAAGCGCCTCAGGATGTGTCTGGACCGCTGATGGGATCTGGGCTCTTTGGCTAACGCCATCACCCCATTATTGTCACAATACAAAGGTATTGGATCAATAATGGTTGGAACTACTCCTAGCTCCGTGACGAACTTCTTCATCCAGACGGCTTCCTTGGCGGCATCATTTGCAGCAATGTATTCAGCTTCCATCGTAGAGTCTGCAACGGTATCCTGTTTGGAACTCTTCCAACTTACCGCCCCTCCATTGAGGGTAAATACAAACCCTGAGATAGATTTGCTGTCATCCTTATCGCTCTGGAAGCTCGAATCGGTAAAGGCCTCCATTTGGAGATCTGTATTACCATACACCAAGAACAATTCTTTAGTCCTTCGTAAGTACTTAAGAATGTTCTTCACAGCTGTCCAGTGGTTCTCCCCTGGGTTGGATTGATACCTGCTTACAACACTAAGTGCATAAGCTACATCTGGGCGTGTACATAACATCGCATACATTATAGACCCTACTGCCGAAGCATAAGGTATAATGCTCATGCGAGCTCTCTCTTCATCGGTCTTTGGACAAGAATCCTTGGAGAGAGTGACTCCATGGCAAGCGGGTAAGGCACCCCACTTGGAGTCTTCCATACTAAACCTCTTTAGGATGGTGTTGATGTACCTGGTTTGGGACAATCCCAATAACTTTTTGGATCTATCCCTATAGATCCTTATGCCCAGGATGTATGTGGCATCACCCAGGTCCTTCATGGAGAACCTTAGTGATAAGAACGATTTGACCGACTGTAGCATAGGAATATCATTTCCTATCAGAAGAATGTCATCCACGTACAATACGAGGAATGTGACAGCTCTTCCTACAGCCTTCTTATAAACATAAGGTTCATCTGGATTTTTGATGAAATCAAACTCTTTGATAATATCATCGAAACAGATGTTCCAACTCCGAGATGCCTGCTTCAACCCATATATGGATTTAAGCAATCTACATGCTTTCTCGCTGCTCCCACTGTCAATGAAGCCCTCTGGCTGATCCATATAAACGCATTCTTCTAAATTTCCATTTAGAAATGCTGTTTTAACGTCCATCTGCCAGATTTCATAGTCGTAGTGAGCAGCAATAGCAAGTAGGATCCGAATGGATTTAAGCATGGCTACGGGCGAAAAAGTTTCTTCATAGTCCAAACCTGGTCTTTGACGAAAACCTTTCGCCACAAGTCTTGCCTTATAGGTCTCTACCTGCCCATCCACACCAATCTTTCTTTTAAAGATCCATTTGCACCCTACAGGTTTTACCCCAGGGGGTACAACGTCCAAAGTCCATACTTTGTTGGTGTACATAGACTCCATTTCGGATCTCATGGCATCCAGCCACTTCACAGAGTCACCACTCGTGATAGCCTGCTGAAAACTGGTAGGATCATCATCATCCATGATGCAATCTTCTCCGTTACCATCAATGAGGAAACCGTAGTACCTCTCCGGTGGGCGAGAAGTCCTACCAGACCTACGGAGTGGCCGAGGTTCTTCAGTTTCTGCTGCAACAGCCGGTTCAACCAAATCGTCATTTGTAGTTTGTGTCTCCAGAACCCCTTCTAGATCTACCACCTTGCCATCATCTTTATCTGTGAAAAACTCTTTTTCCAAGAATGTGGCATACTGAGAAACAAACACTTTTTGTTCCTCTTTGTGGTAGAACAGATATCCATAAGAATTCTTTGGATATCCCACAAAGTTACACATGACTGACCGTGTCTCGAGTTTGTCCGGATTCTGTTTTTTAACATAGGCCGGGCAACCCCAAATCTTAATTCTCTTAAGAGATGGTCTCTTCCCATTCCATATCTCATATGGCGTGGTAGACACGGCTTTGGTCGGAACCCTGTTTAGGAGAAACGCTGCAGTCTCCAATGCATGCCCCCAAAACGAGACTGGTAACTCAGCGTCACTCATCATGGACCGGACCATATCTAATAGGGTCCTATTCCGTCGTTCTGACACACCGTTGTGCTGTGGTGTGTAAGGAGGAGTGAGCTGAGAGAGAATCCCATTCTCTTTTAGGAAGTTTGCAAATTCTGTACTGAGATACTCTCCACCTCGATCTGATCGAAGCATCTTAATACTCAAGCCGGTTTGTTTTTCTACTTCTTGTTTATATTCAATGAATTTCTCGAAAGCGTCGGACTTGTGCTTTAATAAAAATACATGACCGAATCTTGAGAAATCGTCAGTGAATGTAATGAAGTATGAAAAACCGCCTCTAGCCTGTGTAGACATTGGCCCACATACATCACTATGTATGAGGCCAAGGAGCTGAGTAGCTCTTTCTCCGTGTCCGGTAAATGGAGTTTTGGTCATTTTACCCTTGATACAAGACTGGCAAGTCGCATAAGATTTATATTCAAAAGAGTTTAAATATCCATCTTTGTGTAACCTGTTTAGTCTTGTTTCGTTAATATGACCAAGTCTACAATGCCAAAGAAAAGCTTCATTTAATTTTGAAAGTTTTCTTTTATTAGTGTGTTGTATACTGAAAACTGTGTGTTGATTTAGGACATATATTCCGTTATTAAGCGTACCATACCCAACCAACATTTGATTTAGGTGAATCTTCATAACATTGTTCTGCAACACAAAATTATATCCTTCATTGTCCAACAAAGAAACGGATATTATATTACATAGCATACTTGGTACAAAATAACATGGATTCAAAATCAAAATACATCCAGATGGCAACCCCAAGTGATACTCTCCCACTGCGACTGTATGTACATTGGAACCATTTCCAACGCGGAGAGTATGGTCACCTGTCTTCAAAACCTTGCTATTTCTCAGCCCCTGCATAGAATTGCAAATGTGAGAACCTGAACCGGTATCCAATACCCAGGAAGCAGAGTTTATAGAAAAACAGTTTTCAGTCACAAACGCACCTGAAGCAGAAGCATCACCATGCTTCTTCTTGAGACTTAGGTACTCCGTGCAATTGCGCTTCCAATGTCCTGTCTTGTGGCAATGAAAACACTCGCCTTTCCCCGGGTCTCCAGCCGTGGACTTTCCCTTTCCCTTCACCTTTTTGACTCCGCCCTTAGGATTATTGGGTTTCTTCTTTTTCTTTCCCTTGGCCTTAGCTTTTGGGCGAGAAGAAGAAGACTGTCCAATGGTCATAACGGGAGTCTTTGCTGACTTCATAGTGCTCTCTGCACTCCTTAACATATTAAGGAGTTCAGGGAGGTCCTTCTCCATGCCATGCATGTTGAAGTTCACTATGAACTGAGCAAAGGTGGAGGGGAGGGACTGCAGAATAATATCTATATATTGTTCATTGTCCATTGTCCATCCAAGGTCCTCAAGCTCTTCTATAAGAGCTATCATCTTCAACACATGGTCTCCTACTGGTGTGCCAGGGGCCATTCGCATCTGAAACAGTTTCTTTGATGCTTCGTATCGTAATACGCGGGATTGCTCCCCATACAACTCCTTTGTATGGAGCAGTATCCCGTGAATGTCCATGTCCTCGTGCTGCTTTTGATGTGTGTTATCCATCGATGCAAGCGCGAGGCATGTGGCCGTGGCACAGTCAGCGTCCCATGTCTTGCGGACTTCAATGTCCGCAACTGAGGATTTTGGACCTGGGACAGGCGGGGCTGAAGCCGTGAGGACATATGATACTTTATCATAAGTCAAGGCGATCTTCAGATTCCTTAGCCAGTCTTTATAGTT
Source organism: Agapanthus africanus (assembly GCA_030015575.1). Classification (NCBI taxonomy): domain Eukaryota; kingdom Viridiplantae; phylum Streptophyta; class Magnoliopsida; order Asparagales; family Amaryllidaceae; genus Agapanthus; species Agapanthus africanus. Next base: position 451,153,925 of record CM057342.1, on the reverse strand, counting down.
GGTCCCATTTAGTTTGTTTTTATCTAGTAGAAGCTTAAGTCCAGTCATTGGTATCTGCCATTAAGAGAGAGAAAAGAATACACTCAGCGAAAGCTCTTGCATAGATTAGATTGGTTTATTATCTTGTCTAATCGATGTTTCCCACTGCTTTTTATCAAGTTTTTCTTTCAAACCTTAAAAAGAAAAACTAGCCAGGATTAATTACAGTCTACAACTTCGCTAACCGTTCAGCCAGGCCAGTGTAGGTACTTTGAGGGAGGTTCCCCGTGCTTTCGCACGGACCTAATTAGAGTAAACCTCGTTTTCCCAGAGGCGGAGCCCCGTTAACACCTTTCTAGACACCTAATGAGTTAGCTAATTGTAAACTGTAAAACTCTCCTAGGAGCAACTATTGCCCACAGTGGGATCGGAATCCAACCATCATATGGAAGGTATGCAATCTCATTGCAAATTTCAACACTTGAAATTCCCGATGTAATTTTTACCCCTAGTACTTATGACCTTAACTATAGTCAACAAATCATAAGTACCAGTCAAGTTCTACCCGTCATTTCTTGATCAATTAGACCCACCCATATGACCCTTAACTATGGTCAACAAAGTCGTATGAATGTCCTAATTAATCTGCATCATATGTAGTGTAGGAAGACATCACTTAGCTACCGTACACTACGCCTTAACTAAAGTCAACAAACGTAGCACGAATACTAAGTACTCTACTTCCTAAAATGACGGAGGGTTGCGAATGATTTTTAAGAAAATCTTTAACGCTTTGAACTTGATATCGTTGTAGAATCAAACAGTTTTCAAAAGGAGTGGCTTAAGCTCCGTAGTTTTGAAATGTAGCTTTTTCACAAATAGCCGAGTATTTTTAAATCCGATTCTACAACATCTTTTTAGGTTTATTTTCTTTACATTAATCACATTAATGTAATCCCATCATTTAAGTCCTTAAGCCAATCACAGAAAAGAAACGAAAATAACACGTACGCTTATGCCATCCGCATTCGCCGCAATGTTCCGTTATGCACCGTTAGGTTACTTAACTAACGGCATACCGGGACGGGACTAGCGCGGGTGTAAAACATAAGCAACGTCTACTATATATCATATATATAATATGTCATTCGTCTTAGATATCACAGAACACAGGCAGCAGAAACATAGATATAACGTGGGATATCCTAGGACGTCCGTATTTAGTATTTAGCCAGAATAGAAAATACGGATTCCACAGTCGCGATGAATAGCCAAGCCCACACCCTGGACCCCTACGAGAGCGGCAAGTGACCCTACCAATCCTGGAGTTTAGGAGACCCGGTCTCGACTCCTCGAGATGGCCTCCCACTGAACCCCAGAACCCGGTCACCTGTGCTCCCCTCCTTGGGTCCATCCTAATGCGGAAAAGTAAATAATATACAACACTGGTGACACAACCACAACCTGGAAGTGCCCCAAATAAAAGAATATTACATTACATTTGAATTTACATGAATGAAAATATAAAACTCTCATCTCACAAAAACCCCCCGGCTATTCGATCGCGACAATCCTGCACATCATATCTCAGCAACATATAATATCACATATCATCAACGTAAGTAAGTATGCGTACCCCGATTGTCGTTGATGTATAGCAACGAAACCGGCGATATCTAACATACTACACTTACGGTCACAGAAAATAAAGTGTAAAATAGTATCACATTCCGGATAAACAGACAGTATTGAATTTTTCGAACGAACTATCAAATACCCAGGATTCACTAAAGCCCAACACTTGAGCAGGATTCAAACACCTGGAGTGTGACACAGTAGTAGCGGTCCAGCCGTAGAAGGGTCAAGCCAACGTCTCACATGTGGCACGCCGTACTGCCCCAAACCCTAAGGTTCAAAGGGCAGTTCAAGACGGTCACATAATCGAGTTAAGGTTTGTTGTCTTCTAGAGGGACCACCACAAAAAGACTTGCACGTATTTCCAAAGTATTCAAACCCCGTGAATAGTGAGCAAATGACATTCGTTCAAACACATCAATACTTCCTAATTTACCCGGAAAAGTTACGAAAACAAAATTCCGATCGAATCGACGGGTCCAAAATTATCTCCAGAATTTTTCTAAACTAAATACAGATCAAAAATATCCAAAATTATGTACAAGCAGATTAATGAATTACAGAAGAAAAATGATCCATCAATTTATATATGTGGCCGCGGAACCGCGGCCTAAGCAAGCTTAGGCCGCGTTTCCGCGGCGGTTCTAACTGTTCATGTGATTATTTTTCTGCCGTAATCCTTATATTTTCCTGCTATGATTTTTACATATTTTTAATTCTGCAAAATGTCAATTTTTAGAAAATTTCTAGAGAGCCCCCTAAAAAGCCGTATTTCGGTTCGATCGGAGTTTTGACTTCGTAAAAAGGTCGCCTAATGTTCTAGGTCGGCTCTGATACCAATATAAGGTCAGTCTAGCACCCTATGAAGAGTTTTGAAGTATCACATGTCTCAAAGTTTGTATTTTTAAGGTGCTAAGCTAACATGCAAAGGATAGATCCTAGAAAATTAGGGTTATCAAAACTTTAAGCTAGTAAAGACTAGGGTTTGAAGGCTACAACCTTTGTAGCTCCCCTTTGCAAGACTCCTTGGTGTCTTGGGTGTTGAATCGAGGTCCTCTTGAACTCCCCTTGTGTCCACGACGATCCACCGCGGAGATCTCCGTCCAAGCTCGCTACTTTGTAAAATCAAAGGGAACACTCTAATCAAGTTGGCTAGACTTGAGTAGAATGGTGTTGTGGCTTTGGATTTCACTTCAAAAACCTTTCTTTGATTGTATTTAACTCACTAGAAAAACCTAGAGAGGAAAAGATGAAGGAAGATGAAAATGGTGGCCTTTCTTTGCAAGAGGTAAAAAGATAACCATGAGTTAAGCAAGAGAAAGAAATATATATCACTATATATATTTAATTCCTTCTTGACTTCAACCATGATTAAATGATAGATAGTTAATTTAACTTGGGTTTAGAATGATAAAGAGAAGGATAACCATAGGTTAGTGGTAGTTGAGCTAGGTTAGGTTAGAAGAAGAGTGTGGAAACTAACATGATTATCCTTTTCTTTTTCATTTAACTTTAAAACCAAAATTAAATAATTATCCATTATTTAATCCATGGTGTAAGTCTTGCATTGCCACCATTTCCATATGCTAACAACCATGATGGATGGGTGTATGTATGTATGCATGTATGCACATTCACATGTGCATGAAACTAGAATGAAAATAAAGAAACACATGCATGCATGCTTACATCCATCAAACCCTAGAAAGGTTTCAAGTGAGATAACTTATGGTTAGATGATAAATCAACACTTAATTTATCAATCCAGTCATATCTCATACGACCCCACCAAAAGTAGGCCACCCGATCAATGTTCGGTATCATATACGCACATTTCAATCGGGTGCATGCGCATATCGCATACGCGCACCACAACGTTTCGCCTGGACTGGGTAACTCCTTTGTGGGACTCTAAGACTCGTCAATACGCCGGCAGAGGGTAATGATCATATCAAGTACCCTCAAGCCGTAAGCGGTCAGCTAAACGTAACGGCCGTCCGGGTATTGAGCGATCAGAAGACAACAAGCGAACCTGCTACAACTCCCGTCGAGCCATCCGGCAACACTACCGTACAGTCCGGTCTCTTCGTCAGATATGCTGCATATCGAGCCTAGGGATGGTCACGTCGACCCCAATAACTCAATAAGTCGTGTCGGTGAATGGTCTATAACAGATCGAGAAACTACTGATAACACTTATCAGCAAATCTCAGCAGCCCTGGCCAGGGACTTGCTGTTATAACCAGTCGAGCACAGCACAGCATCAACTCCCAATACCGGGAGAGACGAAACCCCTCCTATCGCTCATTGCCTTCGTGTGTCTCGGGACTGTACCCAACGGCCACCTGTTTGCACGACTCAGTAGAGCCGTGGTAGGGTGGAAATCAAAGTACAGTGGGAGAACACACAAGACTCCATGACGATCTCGGGTCTACAGACTAACCTGTACCAGTGTCACCTGAGAACTGCTATCCGACGATAGATATAATTCCATATAGGAGTTCTCGGTGAGTCCGTCCAGTGTACCCAGACAGCACTGAGCACCCGTATATGATCTTGATGTCAAACATCGATGAATGTGGGAACATCCATCGCCCATCACATGGGTCTAGTATCATATACGCTATTCTACTCTGGTATATCGATGCCCCGTTTCGATACACCTCCGACTAGGGACATTTCAGGATATGCTTATAGACTACAAATGTCCCACTAGTATGATCTCTATCATAATCAGAGTAGTCAAGCAGATATCCTTGGGACTTTATCAGCATGTATGAATGAATAAAAGCATGATCAAATCAACATGTCAGATAAAGAATAATCAGATAGCATACTATCATGTCGAGCAAGAATGCAAACTGAATATATATATACATGTATAGATACATCCACTATCACATAATGGCCTCTAGGGCATACATATATCCAACACAACTATCAAGGGACTAATCCCTTTGATGTCCGCCATACTCCAACCAAATGCCTCTTTGTTAGATCTCAATACCGATAAAAGTGCATTCTCTTGCTCTGATGCAAGAGAAGCGGATATGATAACCGGTAAAGACTCATTCTCACCTAGATATGCATATTTAAGATGAGAAGGTAAAATTTTGAGATCTAATTCGGGCGGAGAAATGATAGAAGGAGGGATCATTGAGTGATTTTTGGATTTACAAAGAAGCTCAGAGCCTGTGAAAGATACAGACTCGGGTGGAGAAAAGTCAAGAGTGCAGGACTTAAGTGTAGAAAAAGTGTCCTCACTAAGATCTTGTGTGAAATCAAACAGAGGTGTGGTAATGTCATCGAGATCAGTAAAGCAAAGTTCCTCCACTCCACAACTATCGGGAGCGATCTCATGGACATAGCACACATCTAAAATATGAGCAGAGGGTTCTGATGGCTGACTTCCAACTTTGTAGATATTTAGTTCAATGGTCATATTTCCAAATGATAAGTTCATTGAACCATTTCTACAGTTTATAACAGCGTTGGAAATGACAAGGAAAGGACGACCCAGAATCACCGGAATTTGGCTCCGGGGGTTTGCTACAGGCTGTGTGTCGAGCACAATGAAGTCTCAGGGAAAACAAATTCCCCGACCTTTATCAACACATCCTCTAATTCACCCCTTAGTTTGGTGATTGATCGGTCTGCCATTTGGAGAGTGCAGTGAGCAGGTTTCAGCTCTCCAATCCCTAATTGCTCATAGACAGAATATGGAAGTAGGTTAACACTTGCGCTAAGGTCTAAAAGAGCACGATTTATGTTTTTACCCCCAATAGAAATCGATATTGTAGGACATCCTGGGTCCTTTCGTTTCTTTGGTAGCTGGGGAATAAAAACAGTGCTGATATTATTAGCCATAAAGACCTTCTTCGGCACTTGAGTCTTCCTCTTCCTAGTGCACAAGTCCTTAAGAATTTTCGCATATGCGGGGACTTGTTGAATTGCATTTAGGAGAGGGATGTTGATGTTAACCTGTTTGAACATTTCCATAATTTTCTCCATATGAGGACTCGTTCTATTACCCTTTAACCGATTTGGGTAAGGAGCTTTCGCAAAAAGCGCTGGGTCCATCACAGGAGAAGAAAGAGGGGGTAGACGAGGTCCCAAAAGAGGTGTGGGGACCGTCTGTGGAGAACTATAAGGGTTGGGTTCAGGTGTCGAGCCTAATGGAAAATAGAGAATAGGCTCGCGAGAAGGTGGTATGGTAGAAGAAGAAGGATCGAAGGAGAAGTGTGTGTGTGTGGAAAGGTCTCAGCCGGGGTGTTGATATGATTTCCAATATCATCAATACATTCTCCGACATGATTATTCAGCACTCTTCCCGATCTCAACGTTGTGACGGCATTTACATTGTAATGCCCAGGATTCTGTAGGGGTTGAGAGGGAAGTTTCCCTTTTTCTCTCGCACTCATTTCGGCTTTTAGGCGAGCTATTTCAGCTTCCATCGATCTGATACTCTTAGCTTGGGACGCTGAGTTTTTCTTTATCTCACTGATGGAAGATCTAACCTCAGTCGAAACCTCTATGAAATTTGATAAAAGTGATTTCATGGTTTGAGTGAATTGAGAGAATTCGTCAGAACAGGACAACTGCATAGGATTAGACTGTGCAGGATTGTTGACCTGATTTTGGAAATTTTGTGACTGATAGGGGTGCTGAGTGAGTTGAAGGGGTTGCTGTTGTGGTGGAGGAAGAGCCCTTTGAAATTGATTCGTGTTTGGAACCGTGTTTTGAGATTGGTTTTGGTTCCAAGAAAAATTCGGGTGATTCCTCCAACCCTGATTGTACGTGGAAGAATATGGATCATTTCGAGGTCATTGAAATGCGGCATTAGAATGCTCGTGACCTTAAAACGCAGAGTTTAATGGACATTCTTCCATTAAATGAGACGGATCAGAACAGCACCCACAAACAGTTTTGGGGAGCGACATTGGGTTTAGGGAGGCTGCTGCAAATTTGTGTTCCATAGCATCGAGCTTCTTTTGCATTGCTGCCATCTCAGCTCGAACACCTATGGACATATCTATTTGGTGTACGCCACCCCTATTCAATGGTTGGGTTCCACTCTCCCACTGTAGTGATTTTTCAGCGAACTCTTCTAAATACTTCCAAGCTTCCCCATCATCCTTAGTCATAAAAGTACCTTGACACATATTTTCAAGGCTCTGTTTAGTGCTTGGGTTAATGCCCTCATAAATGATTCGGCAAAGCTCCCATCTCGGGATGCCGTGATGAGGACACTGAACCAAAAGATCCTTGAAACGTTCAAAGCATTTAGAGAATGGTTCAGTAGGGAGCTGGGCAAATTGATTCAGTTCGCTACGGATTCGAGCTGTCTTTTGTATTGGGTAAAATTTCTTAAGGAATGCAGCGACGAATTCTTCCCAATTCGTGATAGAGTGTGCGGTAGTGTTATATAGCCACTTCTCGGCTATATCGCACAATGTAAATGGAAGAAGTCGTAGACGCATAGCATCCACTGAAAGTTGTGACGTACCCATCATTGCGCATACGTTTTCAAATTTGGTAATGAAAACGTAAGCGTCCTCAGTCTCGAGTCCGTGGAATTTGGGTAAAAGATTGATATATTGGGGCTTAATCTCAAAGTTATCCCTATTGGCTGGTGGTGTGGATAAGTAGGTCGAAAGAGGACCTCGAATAGGGTAGCACCTCTCCTGGAGAGAAATGCGGGGTGGATTCTGCGCACCAACGGATGGCGGCAGATTAGGGTTAAAAAAGTTCGATGGATTCAGATCCATCGGTGAGGGTGTGGTAGTGGGTAAAGGAAAGGTAAATGGAGAAATATCGACTTCGGAGTCGATAAAGGGTACGCGGACTAAACGGGCACTAGAATCCCGTGTCCAGCCTATCTTGCACTAAAAAGGGTTAGTACAAGTGGCAGCGTTGACTTATAATTAGGGGTAATGAATGAATGCGGTGCTTGCTTTGAAAAAGGGACGGATTTTTGAAAAAATGATGCGACACAACAAATGCAGCACATAAACCCTAGAATCTAGTGGTCACCTAGGTCCGGCTCTAGACCGCTCCTAACTGCCAAAAGACAAGTCGCAGGATAAAATCCTCCACTGCCTCTTTGTCCCCCTGTGGCCGGATAAGTGCCAGGTAAGTGGGAAGGTACTCCACTACGTAAGTAGTGGGCCTAATTAAAAACCACTAGCCTTAGACACACTCGCCTTAGACACCACAAGAAAACGCGGATAAGCAATGAATTACCCACGGCCTTCTCTTGTCCTAATTGAGCGCGACGGTCCTTAAAGTCATCTCTAGATATTTTTTAGTTAATGTGGGTCAATGCGGATGCAAGTTTTGTGGTTTTCGGGGCCTAGGAAGGGTAATGAAATCCCCACCTAATTTGGATTTGGCCGTGCCCCTTAATATCCGTATTAGAATGCAAACAACCAAGAAACAAAATCACGCACAAATTTAATTTTGGTTTTTGCGGCGCTGCGATTATTTGCGAAGAATCCTGCAGAAAATTATTAGTTGGAGCTAAAAAGAGAAGAGAGGAGAAGGTAAGAAGTCACCTGAGAGAAAAATTTCACAGAGATCCCTCAAGGCTGCCGCGGTTCCGCCGCAAATCCTCCTTTATGCCGCGCTTCCGCGGTTGAATAATGAGATCACTGCACCAAATTTCACCAGAAAGCTACTGTATACTTCCTCAGTTCTCTGGAATTTTCCAAAAATTTTCTTCAATTGCCAAACAGCTCCAGATTTCCTTGCAATGAACCACAACAAATCGTTTAGGGTTTGCACGAATTTTGATCTCAAAAATCACAATGGAATAAATCTTTCAATTCAAACTATAATATGAAACGAATTAGCGCGCGATCCCCGGCAATGGCGCCATTTGATTGTAATAATTTTTCCGATTGTGTGTATCAAATCAAATAGTCCCCGGCAACGGTTTCATTTGATTGATCGTAAAGAATTTCTTGTTTGTGTAAATCGAATAAAGCGAATAAGTTTCAATGTGTCGGTAATATTGAATAAAATTCACAATCAAAGAATTATATTTGACCGCAATCAATTACGGTGTCAGTTGTAGATCGTAAGCGAGTGCGGATCGTCCACAGGGATTGTGCGATTCGTTTCTATGTTTAATTTGTTTGAATTGAAAAGTTAATCGAAAAGAAAAGAAAACATGATTCAAGATTTTATCGATTGATTCAGGTGTCACTAATCTAATCAAGAATCAAGAAATGATAAACAATCGAGAATCGGGTTTCGATGATATTTCCAACCAAATATCAAGAATCTAAATGAGGCTCGTAGGAATCGATCGGATCTATAGACGTGATGTAATCTCAAGATTTCGTGTTCTTGTCCTTCGAAGGATTGATACTATATCGATGATGATCGATGAGAGTTAGGGCTTTCTCGTGAAACTAGGGTTTCATCGTTTAACCCTTGTTCTTTCATCGATATCATTCACATTCTAGCCTCTAACAATTTCAAGAAACGATCGTAACTCCCCAATCTCGAGCGATATCAATCAAGAAAGCATCGCAACGAATTAGGTCGTCGATTATTGAACTTGCTAGGGTTTACAAAACTCGCAGGACTCAAGAATCGATTTAAGATATATTACATCATCATTCTATTGATCGTCTCGACTCCTCGACGAGCGGAGTATTACTCAAACATCATCACACAGAAAGCATCCAAGAATTGAAAAGATATCATGATGCAAGAATTTAAAGAAAACAAGATAAAAGAATATCACCTTTTATTTATATCAACAATTTGATTACAGTCGCTCAAGAACTACAAGAGGAAGAACTAAATTGTCGAATTGGCGTCGCTCGGCTCCGTGAGTCGCGGATCGGCTTGGACCACTTGCTCTGTTGAAGATCGGCTTGGCTCATAAAAGGTTGCAAGGCTTCTTACTTGATGGGTACTCGGGATCTTGGATTTTGATTGGAATTAGGGTTAGGGTTTCACACAAGCCTTCTCACTAGACTTGTGGAAGAAGAAGATGAAGAAAGAGAGTGAATGGATTTAGATTGGCTACTAAAATGAACTAATGGAGGGATTTTTCCATGATCATTTACAAGTAAGCCTAGGGTCTTATTTATAGATCTCCCAAACCCTAGGTCTAGGTTTGAAATTACAATTCCCTCCAAAAGTTTGTTGAGGCTTCTAGAAGGAGTTTGTTAGGCTTAGCTTAGGGTTTAAGCTAGGGTTTAAGGAGAAGTTTCTAGAATGATAGGCTAGTTTAGTGTTGATTCCAAAGCTTGCTGATCTGGCAGAAGTCTCTGGAGTCTTCTGGAACTTGAAGTATATGAGCTGAATGTGGGCCCTGAGTGAAGAATTTTGGTGCAAAGATGAAGTGGTGACGTCGACAAACCGCCGCGGAACCGCGGCACAAGGCGGCTTAGGCCGCGGTTCTGCGGCCATGTAGGCTCCTTGTGGCTTGGTTCTTCTGGTGTGGTCTTGGGTTGATACTTGGGCCTTTATCTGATATGTTGATTTATATTTGTCCCTTTGGATTGATACCAGAACTGAAATCATTGAGTTGGCGTAATGTTTGATCGGTACCGTATAAATTTTGGCCTTTCTTCTGGATTTTCCTGCACAGATCTCAAAACAAGTGTTGTGCAATATAGAGATGATGCGATGCCATGAAATGCAGTCAATTTCCTTTATAGTGTCGGTTTTAGAGTCTAACACATGCAATCTGATATTTTGTGACAGTTTTACTAATATGTGAAATATGAATACCGTACACTTCTAAATGAGTGCAAATGATAGGAAAATTGCCGTGTTAAAAATACATTATTTTCGACTGATCAGGTAGTCCATGAGTACATCCTTCAATGTTCCTAGTCGTGGGAATATCGAGACGGGGCATCGATATTCCACAGTAGACTAGCGTATATCTTCTCGACCCATGCGGTGGGCGATGGATGATCCCATATCCATTGGTGTTTGACATCAGAGATGGTATACGGGTGCTCAGTGGAGACTGGGTACACTGAACGGACTCGCCGAGAACTCCCAGATGGTATTATACCTCACGTCAGATGGCAGTTCTCTGGTGACACTGGTACAGCTTAGTCTGTTGACCCGAGATCGTCATAGAGTCTTGTGTGTCTCCCACTGTGCTTTGATTTCCACCCTACCACGGCTCTACTGAGTCGTGCAAACAGGTGGTTTTTGGGTACAGTCCCGATTCACATGGAGGCAATGAGCGATAGGAGGGGATTCGTCTCTCCCGGTATTGGGGGTTGATGTTGCGCTATGCACGACTGGCCATAACAGGAAATCCCTGGCCAGGGTTGCAGTGATATACTGGTAAGAGTTATCAGTAGTTTCACGAATGTTATGGACCTTACGTCGGCTTGACTTATCAAGCTACTGGGGTCTGACGTTTACCACCCCTAGGCAAGATATGCGACATATCAGACGAACAGACCGGACTGTACGGTAAGTGTTACTGGTTGGATTCACAGGAGTGTGAGCGGGCTTGCTCGTCGATCTTCTGATCGCTCAATACCTGGGTGGCCGTTACGTTTAGCATACCGCTTGCGGCTTGTGGGTGTTTGATATGATCATCATCTGCTGCCGGCGTATTGACGAGTCTTTAGAGTCCTACACAGAGGTTTATTGGCTCAAGCGAAACGAAATAGGAGCGCATATGAGATATGTGCGGGACCGAGAATAATGCGTGTATGTGATACCGTATTCTATTCTCGCGATGAATGTATCGATTGGTCGTATGCGATATAACCTAGTTATCGAATCAAGGATTGATTCGATAAGCCGATACATTGGATATTAGTCGGTTATATGCGATATGACCGGATCGTTAAATCAAGTATTGATTTAATGATTTAATGCATAATTATATATTTGATATAATAATTTGCATTAACTAGTATTTGTTCACTTTAAATGGATTTTCTCACTTGAAGTACACAAGTTGTATATGTGATATACTTTTGTGCACTTGTTTGTATCATGTTTGATGATACATGCTAACTTGTGTTTGTGTGTATGATTAAACCATGGTTATGTAATGGTTAGGGTTTTCATTTTCTAATCTATTCATTTATTTATTTATTCTTTTTTGCAAAATAAGTCATGGTGGCTTTCTTTGTTTGCTTGTTGAAGCTTCATGAAGCTTTGAACAAGTCCACCTTTTTTTTGTCTCATGCTTAACCCTAACCATTCAACCTAACCATGGTTTTTCTCTACACCTAACCATGGTTGCTATATGATAAGTATTCATTTTATTTTCTATTTTATATAATACTTATCATATTCTTTCTTCATCTTCTTCATCTTCAACAATGAAGAAACCTTGCAACCATCAATGGCAACTTAAGAAAAAGAGTGAGAAATCCAATTCTAAAGTGAACCCACTTCCTATTTCTTCATCCTCTTCCACTTGCCAAGTAGTATAGGGTGTTTTCTTTACAAGTTTCATGGCTTGGTGAAGGTGGAGCTTGATCTTGTGTTGCCTCGACGTAGATCATCTTCGGCATCGAAGTCGACGACCTAACCCGATCATTTCTTCGATGAAACCACCGCGAGAGTTCGAGATCCGATGGGTACAGCGGAGGGACTTCATCACGGAGCCATGGAGGTGGAGGACCGGATCTACAACGGTTGTAGCCCCTTCCCTTTTAGTTAAAGTCGTTAACTTGCATTGCATCGTCTATATATCTAGTTTACGATCCGTATTAGGGTTTGTAGGCACATGGAAAATTTTGAATTAGCCATGTTTGATCACTTGTGAGACCTCATTAGCGTGCCTAGGAACCCTACACAAGCAACCCTAAATCTAGTGGTCACCTAGATCAAGGCTCTAGACCGCTCCTAGACTTCCAGAAGACAAGTCGCAAGATAGATCCTCTACTGCCTCTTTACCCTTTCTGTGGCCAGGTAAGTGCCAGGTAAGTGGGGGGTTCTCCACTACGTAAGTAGTGGGCCTAATTAAGTAACCACTTTCCTTAGACACACTTGCCTAGACACTACAAAAGAAACGCGGATAAGCAATAGATTACCCACGACCTCCTTCTATCCTAAATGAGCGCGACGACCCTTAAAGTCTTGTCTAGATATTTTTTAGTTAATGAGGGTGATGCGGATGTAAGTTTGCGATTTTTCGGGCTTAGGAAGGGTAATGAACTCCCCACCTAATCTGAATTTGGTCTTTTGCCCCTTAATTTCCGTGTTAAAATATGCAAACAACTAAGATCAAACACGCAACAATTTTTTTCTTTTTGAGGCGCTGCGAATTTTTGCAAAGAAACCTACAGAAATTGGTTAATGGACAGAGCAGGGAAGAGATAAGAAAGTCAGAAATTTACCTAGAAAATTTGGTGCAGTGAATCCTCTGTACCGCCGCGCTTTAACCGCGATATGGCTCAAAATGCCGCGGTTCCGCCGCAGATTAATATGATCCCTGCACAAAAATTTTAGCAACTGCTCCTATTGACTCACTAAGCTCTCTGAGAAGTCCTGAAAAATTTTCCTCTCGCTCCAAAGATTCCAGATTTCCTTGCAACAAATCACAACAAATCGTTAAGCACTTGATGCGATTTTTGATCTAAAAATTCTGATGGAATAATAAATTTTTCAACTCAAATTACAAAAACGAACAAATTAGCACACCATCCCCGGCAACGGCGCCATTTGATTGATAGAATTTCCGTGTCGTATTTGAAATGTTTCACAACCAAAGAAATTTATACCGCAATCAATTGACGGTGTCTATTGTAGGTTCGTCGGTGAATGCGGACCGTCCACTGGGAAAGTGTGATTTGTTCGTAATCGTTTTAGTTGAGTTGAAAATTAAAGGATAAAAGAAAATGATTCAATATTTGTGAAATTTAGTTTCAAGAATCATAAAGAAATAGATCTATAATCAAGAATTACTAAAGATCAAGAAAATGTCCAAATCGTTTGAATTATCAAGATTTGCAAAGAAGCTTGTAGGAATCGATCCAATTGATAGTGATGATGAATACTAATGATTACAAATTCTTATCTATTGAGGATTTGTTGCTAGATCGATGACGATCAACAAGGTTTAGGGATCTATTGAAGAAACTAGGGTTTCTTCATCATCATCCCTTGTCCTTTCATTGATTATCATTCAAATTCAAGCCTCTAGCAAATTAAATCACCGATCGTTGATCTCTAATTTGGAGCGAAAACATTCAAGAAAGCGATCTCGCTCAAATTAGGTCTTCGATGATTCGATTACCTAAAGTTTAAAAAACTCATAAGATGTTGGAGATAGTGCCCTCAGAATCAATTATTGGATCATAGGCACGTGATTGCAATGATTGAGGGAAAACCTATACCGGTAGAACAGTCTTACTCAAGATGATAGTATGCTATCTGGTTTATCTTTATCATCGTGTACTGTTTTAGGTGACCTTACAGGTCACTATTGCACGTTGATAGAGCCCTTAGGATTCTTACTTAACTGCCAGCAGTACGATGACGATCATATACGTGGGAGCTGGGGTCTATAAGCACATCCTTAAAAGGTCCCTCGTTGTGGGAGTTTCGAGACAGGGCATCGATACTCCAGAGTAGACTAGTGTATACAGTCGAGACCCCGACGAGGGGCGGTGGCCGGTCTCACAAGCTACTGGTGTCAGTTGGTTCACCTAAGATGTATACAGGTGCTCATTGGGTTATGAGTACACCGGACAGGACTCGCCGGGAACATGCTAGTTGGTATTATACCTGATGTCAGATAGCAGTTCCCTAGTGACATGTGTACAGGTTAGTTCATCGACCTGAGGTCGTCATTTGTCTCGTGTGAGTTCCCACTGTACTTTGATTACTACCCTACCATGGCTCAAAGGAGTCATGAAAACAGGTTCTAGTTGGGAATAGTCCCGAGCCACATGGAGGCAGTGAGCGGATCGGCAGGGGTTCGTCTCTCCCGGCATTGGGGGTGAGGTCGCGCTGTGTCTAGGAGAGCCATTACACGAAGTCCTTGGCTAAGGTAGGAGATTTACCGGTAGGTATTCCAGTAATATCTCAGGGTGTTCTGGGCTACACTCTGACACGACTTGTACCGCTATTGGGGGTCTGACTTTTACCAACCCCCTAGGCCCGCCATGCGATGCTCATAGACGAACGGACCGGATTGTACGGATATTGACACAGACAGGTTCAGTAGGGTGTCAGGATGAGTTCTCTCATCGACGTCCCTTTTGGTCAATAGCTGGTAGCCCGTTACGTATGGCTAATACCTCTGACGTGCTGGTGGTTAAATCCACAGCCAAAGTATTGACGAGTCTTTAGAGTCCCCCACAGACAGTTTCTCAAGTTTCGGGCGAAACGCTGTAGAGGCCGTATGGATATATGGCAGGGTTCGATCATATACGTGCGGTATTGCACGGATCATGATCGGACGGATAATACTAGCGGGTTTTGGTTTAAGCCGGATCTTAGTATTGTACAGTGTAGATTTTGTCTCATTGCATTTGTATTCGGTCGAAATACAAATGCGGGTATGTATATACAGTTGCGGGGTTTTCCTGTAATTTATTACGGGATCGTTTTTCTGAAGTTGCCAGTTTGCATTCCGTTTCGGCCATTTTCCTTTGTTTCTTTCTTTGGCTGAAAATTGATGGGAGGGGGTTATTTGCAATTGTGAATTTTATAATGAAGAAGACTTTTTGTGATGATAGGTTCATGATGGTTCTCATGATGGTCCTTGTTTCAATTGACTTCTTTTGCTCATCATTGCTTTCTTTATATGATGAGATTAGGATGAGATTTGGGGATGATGATGATTCCTCATCATCACCCATTCTTTTCTCTCTTTTGCATTATTTGGCTCACTCCCTCTTCTCATTCTTGATGTCATGGCCGGCCATTCTAGTGTGGGGGTGTCAAAAATTTTGTGAGGAATTTTTCATCTCATTTTTGGCTTGCACAAAATGAGAGAGCACCATTTTTCAAAGCTCATCTCCTTTCCCACTCCCAAATGGAAACTTCAACATCCCCTAGAGACAAACCATTCTACACTTAGCCTACAGCATTCTTAGACACGTCGGCTCGCCAACTTCGTGCCTGAGTTGCCTCGGTCCAGAGGTGGGAGCCCGTAAAAGAACCCGGCGATGTGGTGCCCTTTCCGACGAGAAGATGAAGACCGGAGATTCCGTGAGGAGATCGGGATGGAGGCCGAAGACCGAAGGACACAGATCGGTCGGTATAGCTTTCTACCCTTTCTCTAGTTAGCTAGCATTAGATTAATGGCCCGGTCCGGGTTTAAATTCCGCGGTAGCGCCGGTTTCTAGTTTATAGAAAAGTTTTGTTTTCTGCATTTTGGCTTCATTCCGACGGCCAGGGCGCTGCCGTGCACTTACACTGGTATCAGAGCCATGCCATTAACCTAGTCTAGCTTGCTCTAACATGTTTACAAGTTCGATCGAACAGATTTTCCAAAAACCGCGTTTCCATGTCAAGTTTCTGTCGAATTTTTCCAGTGCTCTAAAAATTATTTGGTACATTGTAAGAATACGTGCAGGGTTATTTTATGGAATCTGTAAAAATTTGGTCGCCTAATATCACTGTTACACCGCGGAACCACGGCCAAACCCATGCTTTGGCCACGGTTCCGTGGCCATTATATGTCCTTGCTGCACCAAATCTTTACAGTGGCTCTCTGACATGGAAATAGGGTTTTTGGTATATTCTGTTTGGGCCCAGATTTTCTTTGAGTGCTACAGTTGTGCTTGGGGCCCACTTCGGGAAGTTTGGTCCATCGAAAATTTTAAACATGTTAGTTCACAGTATTTACATTATATCTGCGACCGTGAATGTCACTTGATCGATAAATCCTGTCTAACTGCTATAGCCCTTTTAGACGGATTTGCGAACGTGACATTCACGTTGATGTTCTGTGCTGTGATATTGCGGATTGGTCGTGGGGATAGCCAGGATGCAATGGTAGTACAGTTTGGTTGTTTATGTACATTTGATATTGCGGTGTGAGCGTCCGACATGTGGACTGCCGTCACTGCCTGTTTGTATATTATTCTTTTGGGGCACAACCGGGCTGAGGTCGATGTACCCGCTGTATATATTTTACTTTCTGTACTAGGATTACCCCGCGGAGGGGTGCACGGGTAGTCGGGTTCTAGAGGGCAACGGGCCCGCATCTCATGGCTTTGAAACGGAGGGGGCTTCACTCTAGAATTGGCGGGCTATTCGCCGCACTCGTAGGGGGTATAGGTTGACCCAAGGAGGGGTGCCTAAGTTACCGGATTCCGTGAAGTGCTGGGTGGTCCATTGACGTTGTTGAAGGGGGCTGCCTCGCTTCAGGTTTTGGCGGGTAACTTGCCGCGCCCGTAGGGGTCTAGGATTTCATTGCACAGGCTATCCACACAACCAGGGGAACGTCGGGTTTCAGTAGCGGCTCTATGAAACCCGGGGATCCCAGATATCTGTATTGTTCTGTGATGCTTATTACATTTCTGTGATGTTGCATTTTTATCACGCCTTGAGCGAATATTATATATTGATATATATACTAGTAGATGTTGTATATGTTTTGCATCCGCGCTAGTCCAGTCCCCGCTCTGTCGTTAGTTAAGTAACCTAACGGGTAATGACGGGACCCAGTGGCGAATGCGGGTGGCATATACATACATCATTATTTTCGTTCTTTATTGGTGTGATCAATTGATGGGACTGCGTTGATTCGGATCAATGCAAGCTAAACAAACGTATTCTGATGTTGTTGGAACAATTTTTCAAAAAGCTGTTATTACAAGGACGTTCTCTTTTGTTTTGCACAGTGGTATTCGGTTATGAATATCCAGCACCTCAGTCAACAAGGCAAGGGCCGAGATCCCTTCACCGGGAGTGACCCCTTGGACAGAAGTTTGCGTCAAGGCAATAACTTCACTATAGTCGATTACTTTTGCTTTGCATCGTGGTATTCAGTTGGAATATCCTGCACCTTATTCTACGGGGAAAGAGCCGAGATCCCTTCACCGGGAGTGACCTCTTTAGCAAAGGTTTTCGCCACTATATTTTTATAAAAAGCTATCCGGTTCCTTCAACGATATCAAGTTCATTACATTAACGGTTTTTCGCCAAAAACCATTTGTAGCCCTCCGTCATTTCAGATGGGTAGCACGTAGTATTCATGCTATGTTTGTTGACCTTCGTCAAGGCATAGTGAATGGTAGCTGCTTGTTACTTTTCTGCTGCATAGATAAATGCGTTGGTTTGGGATAGTCGCATAGCCTTATTGAACTTCGTCAAGGGCTTGTACGGGTGGGTTCAAATTAACCTGGACAATGACGGGTAGAACTTGACATGTGACTTATGATTTGTTGACCTTCGTCAAGGTCATAAGAGCATGGGGTAAAAATCACATCGGGAGTTTCTAAAGAAACTGAAACTTGCCAGATATGCGCAAACCTTCTGGAGTGTGATAATGTGAGTGGATTCCATCACATTATCATGCGATGATAGTTGGATCCCGATTCCCACCGATGAGTTGGTTTACTCCTCGGGTGATCCCGACTAATTCTTCTTTCGGGTTTGAAGAAGAATTTGAGGTTACAGTGGGAGGTTTCCTGATTAGATAAAGTGATAACCATTCTGATCTAAGTTAGAGTGCACGCTGGGTGTTTCTTTTCTCTCTCTCTTTGGCATCGACGATGGCCCGACCCTAGACTATGACTCAGTGACCAAAATTAACCAAACCTTCTTTAACACTGGCTTTTGGATTGTCAGAGTTGCAAACCTCATTGCTACTCTTACTTTTACCTTTTTCTCCAGGACACCCCGTATTACTACGAATGTCCACTTCCATTGGATAAAACCATCGTATGGTTATATACGAACTCGAAGGAATTTATTCGAGAATGGTTTCTGGTTCTGGAGAAAACGAATAGGACTATTCAGTTGTCTTTTCCTTTTACCTTCTCTCAGGTTGCGAGTGCTCTTTGGATTAGGGGATAGTACACCCGTTACGCCTATTGGATAGTCTTCTTCCAAACCTTAGGCTGGTGCCGAACGGTAGGGAATGAAGAAAGCCGATTAGCCTAAGTGTGGTGTACAGAAGGTATTAAGTAAAGACAAATAAAGGGATTAGAAGGAGGGCAAAGTAAATTGCGACTGCTATTCACGACCAAACCAAGTATTTCATTACCACTCCCACTTCACCTTTGTATTTCTCCAGGACACTCCGTATCACTACGAAGATCCACAGTTTATTGGATACTCCATCGTATGGTTATATACGAACTCGAAAGGAACTTGTTCCAGTTCGGGGATGGATTCTGGTTCAGGAGAAATAGGAATAAGGTTTATTCGGTTGTCTTTTATCTTCACCTTCTCTCGCATTGCGAGTGCTCCTAGGATTAGGACAGTACACCCATTATGCTTATTGGATAGTCTTCTTCCAAACCATAGGCTGGTGCCAAAAGGTAGGGAAGGAAGAAAACCATTTAGCCTAAGAGGGTGTACAGAAGGTAATGACTAAAGACATATGAAGGGATGTGGACAGATGGCAAAGAAATATATGGTTATAGTTGTGAATCTGGATAATGGAAGAGGCATTACTAGGAATACCCGGATACCCCTACGAAACATTTCAATATTTCAGTCTCACTGTGTAGTGTTAAAAGAAAACTGATTTCCCAATTAGACACTTGTTCCAGGGTATGTATATACCAGGCATGATTCTCACATCTTTATGGTTTTACAGATGATGAGTGGGAGTAAGTTATTGGGAATTAGGTGATCATCCTCATTATATCGGAATTCGTTGTAATTGGTGATATTTGAGGAAATCGCCCGGGTTGTTTTCCGGACGGCAAATATTTGGTTTTGAATATCCGCTGTTATGCACCAATTTCAAATTGATATATCTGTACGTCTATTTTTATAGAGTGAGATATACCTTTTTGAAATTATGTCCATGACATTTATCTATACCAGTGGATGGTTAGGTAAGGGGTAT
Organism: Agapanthus africanus; assembly: GCA_030015575.1. NCBI lineage: Eukaryota > Viridiplantae > Streptophyta > Magnoliopsida > Asparagales > Amaryllidaceae > Agapanthus > Agapanthus africanus. The sequence continues at coordinate 451,134,325 of CM057342.1, read as the reverse complement.
TAAACGGCGGTGTAATTCTTCTTAACCATAAGTACAGTTTTCAACCTACGACACACAGGGTTTGAGTTATTAGACTCAGGGGACTTATACAGAGTATTGTATGTTGTCCAGTGTCCATTAGGACAGAGGGGTTGGTACTCGTACCGTATTCTGTTTACTTGTGACTTCTCTAGTTCTTAGACATGTGTTTCGTAGAAACACAAGGTCCAAGTTTTGAGAAGTTATAGGTATAAGAATAAAGTAGAGAACCAGGTGTTGCAAGTATCAGGATTCTTCAAGGTGATCGAAGATGTATATACTTGTGTATGGTATTCAGTTGATAGTAATGATTAAGAGAACTTGCTTCTCTTTCAGGTTACTCATAATTGGAAGCACTCCTAAGTTGAGTAATGCTGATCGGCCTCTCTCCATTTAGTTGACATGCACTGGAGACAACTGCATGATTTGAATCTGGTTCTAATTAAATCAGTGCCTCTGTTTCTGTATTGGATATAGAACAGTTCATATCTTGACGATGTTAAGGTACGGGGAGTTGTCCAGCTTATGCTTAAAACCAGACTCTGGATAACTCAAGGCATGTTTCTGTAATGGCTGTTTGTGGGTTGACCCAGGCTATGACGAGGGTTGACTTTCTACCATATGGAAGATCAATAGTGATATTGTTCTAGACTCACCACAGTTTTAAGTAAAATGGATTTTTTCAGAAAACAGAAGTGGGAGTATGGTAGAACTGGAAGTGATTCCAAAACCGCAAACGATTACTGAAAATTTGATAAGAACCTATAGATTCAATCTGGTTTTGCATTCCATTGGCCACTCCGCAGATAAGGTGGGTAACCTCAGGCACCCGAGAGGTACTCCGGTAGCCTTAAGGACTGTGGCAGGGAGGTTCTTGTTTACCCAGACTTGCCATTGCTGTTGTTCCAGACTATGAGACCCGGCAGGAGGATGAGTATAGCGTCGTTCTGAACTGGCTTTAGAAGCGTACGAGTATATGACTCTGCCAGAGGGTTGTCGTAGTCAGTGGGAGCAGCGGAAGTATAGTGGACAAGTAGCTTATGTCTATTTATGGACTAAAGCAGATATAGCGGAGATAGATCATATATTTCTGATGTGACAGTCATAGGTTTGACTTCATCAGAATAGGGGATGGATCTGTTAAGAAGGTAGTAGGGTATGATGTCCTGGTATTTGGATGACATACACAGAATAGAAAGTGATGTTCCTATACTACGGTCGGTCATATTTTGGTTGTCACACAGTAGTTTCTCCACATAGGACTTGGATATTATATCAGACATTCTGGTTACTGGATCTATAGTTTTAGATCTAGATTTGGGCAGCTTCCCAATCTGGGTACTTAGACAACATTCTACAGGTGTTTTAGAATGGACGACTCCTGGCATGGTGGTATAGCTACAGGTAATGGAGTCACCCTCTCTAAAGGTGTCTTACAGACTAAAGGGGAGAGGGATGTACATGATTGGCAGATCACTTGCTTAGGCAATTGAGTTGATCATGAGATGTCAAGTACCACACTAGATGTTGTTTTTGCACGAGATGCAATAAGTTGATATTAATCCAATCCTGGAGAAACATTACGAAGTAGTTTTAGAACATAAGTGGATGTTCTAGGGATATGATAACGGCAGCCTCATTCGGGAGACAGTTATCATTCCAGGCTTCCAAGGTGACCTGGATGACAGAGTGGCTGTTAGAGTTATAGTTTTACCTCTTACGAGGGGCAGTATTTTGGACAGATGGTCCAAGGGGATACTGAGGGAGGCATGGTGCAGGATACTGATAGGTTTCAGTTGACGATACAGTCTAAGAAGTTTGAATTTGGAGTTCATTTATGAGCTAGGTCCCATCAGATATCTAGACATATTCTAAGACAAGTATTGCTCATTTCGGGAGACGGGTTTCTCTGCGAACTTGAGATTAAGAGAGACATAGAAAGAAACATCAGAGCAGATCCACTCACTGAGGCTATTCCTCGAACAAAATAGTTTCGCAAACGGGCTTTGTAAGACTGACTAGTAGACGAGTTGGGTGTTCGGTATCACACGGGCTGTGAGTATGCGACATCGCAATAATTAGCCTTGAGTGCAAGTGGGAGATTGTTGGAGATAGCGCCCTCAGAGTCAATTATTGGATCACAGGCACGTGATTGCAATGATTGAGGGAGGACCTATACCGGTAGGAAAGTCTTACTCAAGATGATAGTATGCTATCTGGTTTATCTTTATCATCGTGTACTGTTTTAGGTGACCTTACATGTCACTATTGCACGTTGATAGAGCCCCTAGGATTCTTGCTTGACTGCCAACAGTATGATGGCGATCATATACGTGGGAGCTAGGGTCTATAAGCACATCCTTAAAAGGTCCCTAGTCGTGGGAGTTTCGAGACAGGGCATCGATACTCCAGAGTAGACTAGTGTATACAGTCGAGACCCCGACGAGGGGCGGTGGCCGGTCTCACAAGCCACTGGTGTCAGTTGGTTCACCTAAGATATATACAAGTGCTCATTGGGTTATGAGTACACCAGACAGGACTCGCCGGGAACATGCTAGTTGGTATTATACCTGATGTCAGATAGCAGTTCCCTGGTGACATGTGTACAGGTTAGTTTATCGACCTGAGATCGTCATTTGTCTCGTGTGAGTTCCCTCTGTACTTTGATTACTACCCTACCACGGCTCAAAGGAGTCGTGAAAACAGGTTTTAGTTGGGTACAGTCCCGAGCTACATGGAGGCAGTGAGCGGATCGGCAGGGGTTCGTCTCTCCCGGTATTAGTGGTGAGGTCGCGCTGTGTCTAGGAGAGCCATTATACGAAGTCCTTGGCCAAGACAGGAGATTTACTGGTAGGTATTCCAGTAGAATCTCAGGGTGTTCTGGGCTACACTCCGACACGACTTGTACCGCTATTGGGGGTCTAACTTTTACAAACCCCTTAGGCCTGCCATGCGATGCTCATAGATGAACGGACCGGACTGTACGGATATTGTCACTGACAGGCTCAGTAGGGTGTCAGGATGAGTTCGCTCATCGACGTCCCTTTTAGTCAATAGCTGGTAGCCCGTTACGTATTGCTAATACCTCTGACGTGCTGGTGGTTAAATCCACAGCCAAAGTATTGACGAGTCTTTAGAGTCCCCCACAGACAGTTTCTCAAGTTTTGGGCGAAACGCTGTAGAGGCCGTATGGATATATGGCAGGGTTCGTCATATACGTGCGGTATTGCACGGATCATGATCGGACGGATAATACTAGCGGGCTTTGGTTTAAGCCGGATCCTAGTATTGTACAGTGTAGATTTTGTCTCATTGCATTTGTATTCGATAGGAATACAAATGCGGGTATGTATATACAGTTGCGGGGTTTTCCTGTAATTTATTACGGGATCGTTTTTCTGAAGTTGCCAGTTTGCATTCCGTTTCGGCCATTTTCCTTTGTTTCTTTTCTTGGCTGAAAATTGATGGGAGGGGGTTATTTGCAATTGTGCATTTTATAATGGAGAAGACTTTTTGTGATGATAGGTTCATGATGGTTCTCATGATGGTCCTTGTTTCAATTGACTTCTTTTGCTCATCATTGCTTTCTTTATAGGATGGGATTAGGATGAGATTTGGGGATGATGATGATTCTTCATCATCACCCATTCTTTTCTCTCTCTTGCATTATTTGGCTCATTCCCTCTTCTCATTCTTGATGTCATAGCCGGCCATTCTAGTGTGGGGCTATCCAAAATTTTGTGAGGAATTTTTCATCTCATTTTTGGCTTGCACAAAATGAGAGAGCACCATTTTTCAAAGCTCATCTCCTTTCCCACTCCCAAATGGCAACTTCAACAACCCCTAGAGACAAACCATTCTACACTTAGCCTACAGCATTCTTGGACACGTCGGCTCGCCAACTTGGTGCCCGAGTTGCCTCGGTCCAGAGGTGGGAGCCCGTAAAAGAACCCGGCGATGTGGTGCCCTTTCCGACGAGGAGATGAAGACCGGAGATTCCGTGAGGAGATCGGGATGGAGGCCGAAGACCGAAGGACACGGATCGCTCGGTATAGCTTTCTACCCTTTCTCTAGTTAGCTAGCATTAGATTAATGGCCTGGTCCGGGTTTAAAGTTTGCGGTAGCGCCGGTTTCTAGTTTATAGAAAAGTTTTGTTTTCCGCATTTTGGCCTCGTTCCGATGGTCAGGGCACTGCCGTGCACTTACATAAGACTTAAGAATCGTTCAAGAATTTAATCATCATCAACTACCTATTCTCTCGATTCCGTTACAAGCGGAGTTTTCACTCAAATATCATGAAAAAGAAAAGAATCAAGACTCGATCACTCTTCATAATGCAAGGATGTAAAGATAAGCAAGATTTATAATCTTCACCTTTATTAATCGATGATTAGTTACCATTCACTCGAGTCGAGGTTACAAGATTTGAGGAGAGAACTAAATCGTCGAAATTAGCTTCGCATCGGTCTTCTTGAGTCGTGGATCATCGTGGATCTCTTGCTCGGATGAAGATCGGCGTTGCTTTAAAGGCTCGTCGAAGGCTTGCTTGATTTGGTACTCGATGGATCTTGATTTGGATCAAATTGTGTCACTCAACTTGTTTAGAATTGATTTGGATCTTGCTAGAATTTTAACCCTCAAATGATGAACAACCATTGTAATGAAGCCCTAGGTCTCCTTTTATAATTTTCCCTTTAGCTTCTCCTAGAAGCTTGGTAGGAATCAAACTTGCACAAGAAGCTTGGCTGTTAGAAGGGAAGCTTCTGGAGAAATCTACACAATTCGAAGCGTCTTGGAGAAGTTTGGCCGTTGAAAGGAGGCCTCTGCAAAAAGTTCTCACCGCCGACGAGTTAACTCGGCCGCGGATCCGCAGCGGATCGGCCTGACTCGACCGCGGATCCGCGGCCGTTTGATGGAGTTACTGCCTCAAATCTTCAAGGTATTCTGGTGTTGGCTTTAGGGTTGTTTCCTGATGTCTGGAATATTTTTATACTTTCTTATTTACTGCCAGATCTCAGGTCAAAGACTTGATATATTTTATCAGCACTTTTAGCAGTTCCGGCTCTTTTACCTAGAGAGTTTCCTGCACACAATCTCGAGACAAGTGTTGAGATATAAAAATCATGCGAATAGTAATAAACACTTAATTTCCCTTTAGAATTTCGATTATAACTATAACACAGGTTATTTGGTATTTTCCAGATGAATTCGTAATCTGTGTTATAATTACAATAAACACCTATATATGAATGATAAGAGTAGGGAAATTAATGTGTTGAGAATGCACTATTTTCGACTGATCAAGATACTACAACAAAAGGCCTTAGTGCAAGTGGGAGATTGTTAGTTATATGTATGCCCTAGAGGCCATTATTATACATGTGATGTATATTATAGTGGATGTTTGTACACATATAGGGAGGACTTTCTTGCTCGACATGATAATATGCTATTCGGTAGCACTTTATTTTAACATGTACACTTATTGCCTCTCTATTACATGTTGATAAAGCCCTTAGGATGAATGCTTGAGAACCAGGATTATGATGCAGATCATACTAGTGAGGCAGAGGTAGTCGGTAAGTAAATCCTTCAATTGTTCCTAGTCGTGGGAGTATCGAGACAGGGCATCGATACTTCAGAGTAGACTAGCGTATACGCTTCTCGACCCATATGATGGGCGATGGATGATCCCATATCCATTGGTGTTTGACATCAGAGATGGTATACGGGTGCTCAGTGGAGACTGGGTACACTGTACGGACTCGTCGAGAACTCGTAGATGGTATTATACCTATCGTCAGATAGCAGTTCTCTGGTGACACTGGTATAGGTTAGTCTGTCGACCCGAGATCGTCATAGAGTCGTGTGTGATTCCCACTGTGCTTTGATTTCCACCTTACCACGTTCATGAGATTGTGCAAAACGGTGGTTTTTGGGTACAGTCCCGAGTCACATGGAGGCAATGAGCGATAGGAGGGGATTCGTCTCTCCCGGTATTGGGGGTTGATGTTGCGCTATGCTCGATTGGCCATAACAGAAAATCTCTGGCCAAGGTTGCTGAGATCTATCGGTAAGTGTTATCAGTAGTTTCTCGAACCGTTATGGACCTTGCATCGGCATGACTTATCAGGCTATTGGGGTCTGACGTTATACCACCCCCAGGCTGAGATATGCGACATATCTGACGAAGAGACCGGACTGTACGGTAGTGTTACTTGATTGGATTCGCAGGAGTATGAGCAGGCTTGCTTGTTGATCTTCTGATCGCTCAATACCCGGATGGCCGTTACGTTTTGCAGACCGCTTGCGGCTTGTGTACAACTTTCTATACAAATTTTTTCAAAAATACAGAAAGGGGTACTTTTGCCTGAGCACAAGATATAAGTTTGTTTTTCTTTTTAATAGCAAGAAGGAGCTTGTAGCTCATTGGTAAGACCTTGCACTGTTGAACCAAAGCACCAGAGTTCAAATCCCATTAGCCACATTATTTTTTAATTAATTTTCTTTTAAATTTTTAGAAGCCCAAGAGCCTACACATGCATAACTCATAAAAACCAAAAGTCACATATAAAACAAAATAGCCCAGGGAGTAGACCAAACGATGACGGACACGTGGCCCCAAGACCCGGCCCGACTCGGGCCAGCGGCGCGGCCGAATTGGCCGGCGGCGCCGGTCCGACTGAGTCGGATCGCCGAGTTCCCTTCTGAGCTTCTGTGCCTTTTGATCTTCTGGTAACCCCTGTATAGTTTATTTCAACTGCACAGTAATAGAGAAATTAAAAACTCCATTAAACCATTTTTAAATACAATTTTTAATACAATTTTCATACAACCTTTCATCTACCCTAAAACCCTAGATTACCCTATAAATACCACTCTAATATACACCCCCTCACTCACAAACTCTATCCAAACTCTCAAGAATTTCCTCTAGAACTTTTGTGTACAAGTGGAGTTAGCGAAGGGCAAAGCTCCGGCTAATTTCCGACGACGACCCTAGGAGCTCCCGGCGACGAAACGACGCACCGGCACCTCTTACCACTCCCTTTTCCTCTTCTCTAATCCAAATTCCAGTAAGTCCCTCCTCCCTCTTCTCTTTTCTATTCTAAAAACTCGTATTTCTAAAACCCGACGGAAACGGAGTTAATCCGACTTCCGATTCGGTTCTTCTTAAAAATTCCACCTTTTCTAAAATACAAACATACCAAACCCTCACATCTTGACTATTAAAAATTAACAAAATTTCATGAACAAGTTTCATACCAAAATATTTCATATTGTAATTTTTATCGTACTTTTTCAGTAAAATACCATATAGTTCAGTTTTGACATTAAACATCATATTTCTTGCTATACCTTTAAATAGTTCATGAGGTAATGACCTACCTCCTCAAAACACTCATATGTAACATAGCACGATATCTTTCGGGAATATAGAATATGGGAATACGAATTTTACACTTAAATACCTTTTACTATTAAAAACCTTTTTCCATAAGATTATGTATTTTAACAAATCTTTGCAAAGCACCGCTACAACCCATTTAGGGAACCCGTTCAGGATGGTGCGGATTATCGCACATCCTCGGGCTTAGTAGTGCGAGATGCAGACCTCCGCAAGGAGCATTCGGTCTCGAAAGATTTAAAAATACAATTTTCTTTAAGAAAATGAGATTTCTAGAAATATAATAAATTAAAATTATTATTATATATATATATGTATGTATGTATGTATGTATCACCAAAATATCTATTTTGATATAATATAAATATTCCAATTTTCCTAAATCAAAAGAATCACTTTACATGAAAATATCATGCAATTCCATACAAGTTCAATACTTTACAATTAAATACCATATGTTATGAAAAATAGGTTTATTCACTAGAAATGTCACAAATATAAAATATACATCAATGAAAACTTTAAAGACGATAATAAAATACTTGAGGTGTATTTTGAAAATTATACAAAATTAGTTTTACATAAACCACCCTCAAGTTTTATAAATTACAATAAGGACCCTAGTAAATATAGGTTTAAGCAGGACCAGTCACTTGAGCCTCAGGGAGCCGGAGATATGGGTGCTTGCCTATTTAAGGTAGAAAACTTAATAAACGGTGTTATCAACACGGTAATTGTCTTTGAAAATGACGCAAATCCTGCCGCCCATGTGCAGCGGTTACCGGTAACACCAAAACCTAATTCAGGCTTCAATTTCTTTTCTAATTGTCTGACTCGGACTGAGTCTCAATATAATCAATTTGACTTGAATGAGGTTCAAGTATATATATATAACAATTCAATATGAATTCATATATTCAATCTGTTCAATCTACAATCTATACAACCGAACCGAACCGATCCGAACCATGGATATATTCCATTTACAAGATTATCCAGTACCTCCATTTCATTTTATACGATATCATGGTTTCGGCAAGTCTTCCATTTACAATACAAGTATTCCATTTACATTTACAAAACAGTACAAACAACACCTTACAATTTACTACAAACAATACAATCAAGACATCACGAGGTTTAAGGGGTAGATTGGTACGGAAGGAGTTAGAAGTGGCACGAGACTGCAACCATAAGACACCTAACCTATATTCCATTGTTGTTGAACCGTGGCATAAACGGTTCCTTGTGTTCCTGATAACTTAGTCTCCGGGGCAAGTGAGACTCCTCTCGTATACACTGGCCTCTTCTGTACCAAGCTACAAACAATAGCATTAACACTAAATACAACAGTATACAATATAATAAAACTTTAAAAGCTACTCTCTCTCTCTCTCTGTCTATTCTACTTCTCCCTTATCTTTGGGACTTACCGAGCGATTGTTCGCTGACGACATTCCTTCTCTTTCTTCTTTGGAATGTTGTCAGGTGGATCGGACCTTCAGGAGCTCGAGCCTACCAGTACTGAAGACTTGGACCAGTTTACCGAAGACCCAGAGCTGTAGCCACTTGTACTTATTTCACTTCATTTCAGTACTTTCCATTTTTGTTATGCCACTGTTTAGGCATCGTTTTTCATTCCATGTATTTACTTTTCCATGTATTGTAAAAAGAACGCGAATAAATAAAGTTGCTGTTCAATATATATCTATTGTCTTTGTCTCTTGTGCACTTTTATTTATATTGCTTAGATACGCTTAACGTATTTACTTCAGAGTAAATACGTAGCGGCCAGTCGCGCCCTCTGCCCGTACACTGGGAAGCGGGGCGTGACAGGTTTTGTTGGTGGCCCATGCAGGTCAGAGCTGTATGGAACCCTACCATGCAGTTTAGTTCTGTGTGGACAACCTAAGCAATATAACACAAGAATCAGCAACTAAAACATTCTTTACAATTCATATTTCTTGAATCTTATCATTCTATATACTTTGAATCTGTCCTAACCTAAATTTTTCATTCAAGGTTATGGATTCCCCGAACAACACCAGCACCAACTTCAACAACACTCCACCTCCACTACCGATTACACCTGCCGTAGCTGCTCCGATCAACGAGCAGACGGTTTTGTTTGAGGCGATCCGCAGCCTCCTGGAAGGACAGCAGCAGCAGATTGCTATTCTCTTGAATCGTCCAAAAGCGGAAGCACCCGGAGTGAAGAAATTCTGGGCACTGCACCCAAAGAACTTCTCAGGAAAAGAGAGCCCTCTAGAAGTGGAGGAATGGGTTCAAAGTATTGAAGATGATCTGGCAGCAGCACAAGTGCCAGAAATAGCTTGAGTCCGAGTTGCAAAGCTGCAGCTCACGGACTATGCACGGGTTTGGTGGAAGGCTGAAAAAAGCCGTCTTCATCAGCCTATCGAATGGAAGACTTTCCGTGACATGTTCGACACAAAGTACTTCCCTGAGACTACCAGGTTCGACATGGAACATCAGTTCATCCATCTGCAACAAGGTTCAATGTGGACCAAGTCAGTAGATGAGTATGATACTGAATTTACCGTGCTCAGCAGGTAAGATATGTCTCAATGTTCGACTTTATATCACATACTACACAGTTAACACAAGACCGTAACAGGTTTGCGGCCCATCTCATACCGACTGCTGAGATCAGAGCTAGAAGATTTCAGCAAGGGTTAGACCCGGAAATCCAAGCTGCTCTAGCTACAGGGGATTTCCCAACCCATGATTTGGCTTTGAAGGCTGCCCGAAGATACGAGGCAGTAGTGATGGGAAAGGGCAGACCTCAATCTGCCGGAGTGAAGCGCCCTGCCACTCAAATGGCAGGAGGAGCCTCTTCCAGGCCATCTTTCGAACCCAGGAGAACTGAAGAATCCAATAACCAGCCAAGACCAGATTTCTGTTTCCATTGAAAGAGAGATGGACATTTGATAAAGGACTGTAGGCTCGCAAAAGGCTTATGCCTAGTTTGTGGCGCGTCCAATCACAGAATTGAAATCTGTCCTTATAGATACAACTCAGCTCACACACCCACCAACTACCCGCAGCAGCCAGCTATCCAGGCTCCTGCAACTCGTCCTGCACTCCCAGCACCACCTCCACGTGGATCTCCTGCACAGCCAAATCGCCAATTCCATCAGGCACTGAGGAAGATGCCTCGAGGACAGAGGAATATGCCTCTAGCTAGGAGGAACGTGCCACGGCGACAGGCTTACACCTTAGCAGCTGTAAAAGCCGAGACAGTTGACCAAGGTAACACTGGTATGTCTCTTTCACATTTTTAAAAACCCTTGTATCACTTTGTTATTTTTCATACACTATCAATACTTCAGTCACAAAACTTTCCTTAAATCTGTTACATTTTCCTTTTACAAATTTCGAGGACGAAATTTTTATAAGGAGGATAGAATGTAACAACCCTAAACTTTCTGTACTAATTTTTTCAAAATTATAGAAAGGGATACTTTTGCCTGAGCACAAGATATAAGTTTGTTTTGCTTTTTAATAGCAAGAAGGAGCTTGTAGTTCATTGGTAAGACCTTGCACTGTTGAACCAAAGCACCAGAGTTCAAATCCCATTAGCCACATTATTTTTTAATTAATTTTCTTTTAAATTTTTAGAAGCCCAAGAGCCTACACGTGCATAACTCATAAAAACCAAAAGTCACATATAAAACAAAATAGTCCAGGGGGTAGACCAAACGATGACGGACACGTGGCCCCAAGACCCGGCCGACTCGGGCCGGCGGCGCGGCCGAATCGGCCGGGGCGCCGGTCCGACCGAGTCGGATCGCCGAGTTCCCTTCTGAGCTTCTGTACCTTTTGATATTTTGGTAACCCCTGTATAGTTTATTTCACCTGCACAGAGAAATAAAAAAACTCCATTGAACCATTTTTAAATACAATTTTTAATACAATTTTCATACAACCTTTCATCTACAATAAAACCCTAGACTACCCTATAAATACCACTCTAATATACACCCCCTCACTCACAAACTCTATCCAAACTCTCAAGAAATTGCTCTAGAACTTTTTTGTACAAGTGGAGTTAGCGAAGGGCGAAGCTCCGGTGAATTTCCGACGACGACCTTAGGAGCTCCCGGCGACGAAACGACGCACCAACACCTCCTACCACTCCTTATTCCTCTTCTCTAATCCAAATTCCAGTAAGTCCCTCCTCCCTGTTCTCTTTTCTTTTCTGAAAACTTGTATTTCTAAAACCCGACGGAAACGGAGTTAATCCAACTTCCGATTCGGTTCTTCTTAAAAATTCCACCTTTTCTTAAATACAAACATACCAAACCCTCACATCTTGACTATTAAACATTAACAAAACACCAAGAACAAGTTTCATAGCAAAATATTTTATATTGTAATTTTTATCGTACTTTTTCAGTAAAATACCATATAGTTCAGTTTTGACATTAAACATCATATTTCTTGCTATACCTTTAAATAGTTCACGAGGAAATGACCTACCTTCTCACAACACTCATATGCAACATAGCACGATGTCTTTCGGGAATATAGAATACGGGAATACGAATTTTACACTTAAATACCTTTTACTATTAAAAATCTTTTTCTACAAGATTATGTATTTTAACAAATCTTTGCAAAGTGCCGCTACAACCCATTTGGGGATCCCATTCGGGATGGTGCGGATTATCGCACATCCTCGGGCTTAGCAGTGCGAGATGAAGACCTCCGCAAGGAGCATTCGGTCTCGAAAGATTTAAAAATACAATTTTCTTTAAGAAAATGAGATTTCTAGAAATATAATAAATTAAAATTATTTTATATATATGTATGTATGTATGTATGTATCACCAAAATATCTATTTTGATATAATATAAATATTCCAATTTTCCTAAATCAAAAGAATCACTTTACATGAAAATACTATGCAATTCTATACAAGTTCAATACTTTACAATTAAATACCATATGTTATGAAAAATAGGTTTATTCACTAGAAATGTCACAAAGATAAAATATACATTAATGAAAACTTTAAAGACGATAATAAAATACTTGAGGTGTATTTTGAAAATTATACAAAATTAGTTTTACATAAAACCCCTCAAGTTTTATAAATTACAATAAAGACCCTAGTAAATATAGGTTTAAGCGGGACCAGTCTCTTGAGCCTTAGGGAGCCGGAGATATGGGTGCTTGCCTATTTAAGGTAGACAACTTAATAAACGGTGTTATCAACACGGTAATCGTCTTTGAAAAAGACACAAATCCTGCCGCCCATGTGCAGCGGTTACCGATAACACCAAAACTTAATTCAGGACTTCAATTTCTTTTCTAATTGTCTGACTCATACAGAGTCTCAATATAATCAATTTGACTTGAATGCGATTCAAGTATATATATAACAATTCAATATGAATTCATATATTCAATCTGTTCAATCTATAATCTATACAACTTGACCGAACCGAACCATGGATATATTCCATTTACATGATTATCCAGTACCTCCATTTCCTTTTATACGATATCATGGTTTCGGTAAGTCTTCCATTTACAATACAAGTATTCCATTTACATTTACAAAACAGTATAAACAACACTGATTGATCGTCTAAGTTGTGATAAAATGTAAAGTGTTCACAATCAAAGATATTTATACCGCAATCAATTGACGATGTCTATTGTAGGTTCGTCGGTGAATGCGGATCGTCCACAGGGAAAGTATGATTTGATCGATCTTGTTTTAGTTGAGTTGAAAATTAAAAGAGAAAAGAAAATGATTCAATAATTGTGAAATTTAGTTTCAAGAATCATCAAGAATTAGATCTAAAATCAAGAAATGGTAGAGATCAAGAAAATATCCAAATCGTTTGAGTTATCAAGATTTGTAGAGAGGCTTGTCGGAATCAATCGAATCAATAGTGATGCTTAATGCTTATAATTACAAATTCTTATCTATTGAAGATTTGTTGCTAAATCGATGACAATCAACGAGGTTTAGGGATCTATCAAAGAAATTAGGGTTTCTTCATCATCATCCCTTGTCCTTTCGTGGATTAGCATTCAAATTCTAGCCTCTAGAAAATTCAATCATCGATTGTTGATTTCTAATTTAGAGCGCAAATATTCAAGAAAGCATCTCGCTCAAAAGTAGGTCATCGTTGATTCAATTTTCTAGGGTTTTCAAAACTCATAAGACTTAAGAATCGTTCAAGAATTCATCAACATCATCTACCTATTCTTTCAATTCCGATGCAAGCGGAGTTTTACTCCCGCATCATTACAAAGCAATCAAGAACTAAGAATATCATAATGCAAGAATGAATAGATAGCAAGAATAAAGATTGTCACCTTTTATTATTCGATGTTTCGTTACAATACACTCAAAGAATACAAGATTTGATGAGGAACTAAATCATCGAACTAGCTTCACATCGTCTTCTTGAGTCGCGGATCGTCGTGGATCTCTTGCTCGGATGAAGATCGGCGTTGCTTCAAAAGGCTCGTTGGATGCTTGCTCGATTTGGTACTCGATGAATCTTGATTTGGCTTTTTGAAATGGATTTGGGGATAAGGTTTTGAATTGCAAGTTGTGTCACTCAACTTGTGGAAATTTGGCTCAATATTCAACAACCACTCAATGAAGCCCTAGGTGCCTTTTTATAGTCTTTCCCTTTGGCTTCCCCTAAAAGCTAGGTATAGCTTCCCTTGGAAGCTAGGTTGTTATAAGAAGTTTCTAGATAAAGGTAGTTGGCTAGCTTGCATGAGAAGCTTGGCTGTTAGAAGGGAAGCTTCTGGAGAAATCTACACAATTCAAAGCGTCTTGGAGAAGCTTGTCCGTTAAAAGGAGGTCTCTGGAAAAAGTTGTCATCGCCGACGAGTCAACTCGGCCGCGGATACGGGGCAGATTGGCCTGACTCGGCCGCGGATCCGCGGCCGTTTGATGGACTCAGTGCATCATTTCTCCTGTATTGTTTCATGTTGTCTTCATGGTTATTTCCTGATGTCTGGAATCTTATAATTCTTTCTAGTTTACTGCCAGATTTCAAGTCTTGGACTTGATGCATTTTATCAGCACTTTTGTGATTCCGGCTTTTTAACCTGGAGAATTTCCTGCACAAAATCTCGAGACAAGGATTGATATATATAGATCAATGCAATTAGTAATAAAACACGTAATTTCCCTTTAGAATGTCGATTATAACTATAACACAGGTTATTTGGTATTTTCCTGATGAATTCGTAATCTGTGTTATAATTACAATAAACACTTACATATGAATGATAAGAGTAGGGAAATTATCATGTTGAGAATGCACTATTTTTGACTGATCAAATTCCCCCAAACTTAATTTTGGTCGTTTCGAGCAAATATCTTTTATTCAAAAAGAAGGAGAAAATAAAGAAAGAGAAAAACTAACTAGCACACTTTCGTAGGCAACACGATTGCACTGAGCACGTGCAACAAGCCTTTATACCTCTAGGTGTCCCTAGTAGGAGGAGTGTTGTCTCCTGAGGGTTTTCAGCGGATTGCACCTACAAAATCCCATAATAAAAGGCAGACCGTGAAAGTTACATATAAAGATAAGAATTGTAAAATAAAGACTTTGAAAATCAGAGTTTCCAACTAATACTAGCTTTTCAGTTGCTATGATCCCTATCTTAATAGTCATGAAAAGATATTAGAAATCATATCATCTCTCAATAAAACTTCGTCTTTATTCTTCATTCCTACCTTTCTTCCGAACATTGATCATATAACCCTACGTGTGTGTAAAATACATCCCTACACTTGGAGAATTCAATTTAAGCTATCATACTCTTGTCCATCTAGCTCAGTACTTTTTTAATTAATATTTAGATAGAATTTGCTCACACATTTTTCATGCGACCGTTAATACTTTTTGAGGTACTAACCGACCGATTACTCTTGTGCTTGCTGATTAGGTGTATTTAGAATTTCCTCGTCTTGCAACGCCTAAAGCTTAGCAGTGACTCCCAAACCAGTTGTTCTAAGGCACTAGGTGATGAAGCACCCTCGCTATATTTTTTTATATTGCTGCCTTGGTGATAACAAAACCAGTGTTCATTTTCTCACCGTTTTATCTTTTATTTTCCATTTATTATTTCCTTCATACTTTGGCTTTTAGACAAGAGCATTTCAAGGTATCCTCTACTATCCCGAGTTTCAAGACGTGTGTAAGTGCGAATAGTAGGGTATCAACATTCAAATGTTTGGCTTCCAGAATATGAACTATTTTTTAGACTTATTTTTATCCTCAGATTAGTGACTTATTTCATCTTCCTAACCCTTGGGACAACGGCTCATAACTACTTATTACTAGTTTCGTTTAAGAAAATTTCTAACTTTCTTGGTTTTCTTAAATTTTTCCAATCTTTTGGATGTAATTTTTCACTATCTAATCTTTTATTATCTTATTTATGTACAAAAATATTTTTTAATTATATA
Source organism: Agapanthus africanus (assembly GCA_030015575.1). Classification (NCBI taxonomy): domain Eukaryota; kingdom Viridiplantae; phylum Streptophyta; class Magnoliopsida; order Asparagales; family Amaryllidaceae; genus Agapanthus; species Agapanthus africanus. The sequence continues at coordinate 451,118,425 of CM057342.1, read as the reverse complement.
TATATATTTTATTTTTATATGTTTTGTGCTTATGCAAAGTATGATGCAAAATGATGCGCAAATAAGCACAAACCTCCCCCAAACTTATTTTCAACAGTGTCCTCACTGTTGTCTTCTGCTAAAGCTCAAAAACCTGTATGCTTGGGAGGCCATTTATTAATGGGGGAAATAATATATGAATCATGAAAATCCTCCCCCGAACTTATTTTTGGCTCACAATTTCGAGGACAACTTTTATTTTCAAGAGCCAGATTATACCCCCCCAAACTTGAGTTACACAATGTTAATCTTTTAAAATCATAAGAGGGGGGTTAAAGTTACTGGTCAATACCAAGCTTTGCAAAGACCGAAAGTCAACACCAACCATTCAAAAATTTTATCAGTAAAACACACCGGTTGGTGGAAGAACATGTTGTAGAGAGACAGAACGAAGTGGGGAAGAGATAAATGGTGTGAAAGAATGGGTTTGCGTCTCAATTTGGAGAGACGACACAGTGATAGTGATGATGGATTACTCGCATTCACATGATTGTCCAGAAGAAGGGGTGACATTTGATATCACGGGGCGAGCATCCGACATGTGGACTGCCGTCACTGCCTGTTTGTATATTATTTATTTGGGGCACGACCGGGTTGAGGTCGATATCACCGTTGTACATATTTTTCTTTTCTGTACTAGGATTACCCCATGGTGGAGTGCACGGATATCCAGGTTCTAGAGGGCAACGGGCCCGCACCTCATGGCTTTGAGACGGAGGGAGCCTCACTCTAGAATTGGCGGGCTATTCGCCGCACTCGTAGGGGGTATAGGTTGACCCAAGGAGGGGTGCTCAATTTACCGGATTCCTTGAAGTGCGGGGTGGCCCATTCACTTTGATGAAGGGGGTCGTCTCACTTCTGGTTTTAGCGGGTAACTTTCCGCACTCGTAGGGGTCTAGGTTTTCATTGCATAGGCTATCCACATGACCAGGGGAACGTCGGGTTTCACTTGCGGCTCAAAGGAAACCCGGGGCTCCCAGATTATCAGTGTTGTTCTGTGATGCTTATCGCTATTATGTGATGTTGTATATATCATGCCTGGAACGATTACTATATATTTATATATATACTAGTAGATGTTGTATATGTTTTGCACCCGCGCTAGTCCAGCCCCCTCTCTGTCGTTAGTTAAGTAACCTAACGGATGATGACGGGGCCCAGTGGCGAATGCGGATGGCATATACGTACATCATATTTTCGTTCTTTTCTGGTGTGATTAATTGATGGGACTGCGTTGATTCTGATCAATGCAAGGAAAACAGACCTATTCGATGTTGTTGGAACAATTTTCAAAAGCTGTTATTACAAGGACGTTTCTTTTATTTTGCACAGAGGTATTCGGTTATGAATATCCAGCACCTCATTCCACGAGGCAAGGGCCAAGATCCCTTCACCGGGAGTGTCCCCTTGGGCAGAAGTTTGTGTCAGGGTAATAACATCACTATAGTCGATTACTTTTTTGCTTTGAATCGTAGTATTTAGTTGGGAATATCCTGCACCTCATTCCACGAGGAAAGAGCCGAGATCCCTTCACCTGGAGTGACCTCTTTAGCAAAGGTTTTCGACACTATATATTTGTAAAGCTATTTGGTTCCTTCAACGATATCAAGTTCATTACATTAATGTTTTTTCGCCAAAAACCATTCGTAGCCCTCCGTCATTTCAGACGGGTAGCACTTAGTATTTATGCTATGTTTATTGGCCTTCATCAAGGCATGTGTATGGTAGCTATTTGTTACTTTTCTGTTGCATAGATAGATGTGTTGGTTTGATACAGTCGTACAACCATGTTGGCCTTCGTCAAGGGCGAGTACGGGTGGGTTCAAATTAACCTGGACAATGATGGGTAGAACTTGACATGTGACTTATGATTTGTTGGCCTTCGTCAAGGTCATAAGAGCATGTGGTAAAAATCACATCGGGAGTTTCAAACATACAGGAAACTAGCCAGGAATGCGCATACCTTCTGGAGTGTGATAACTTGAGTGGATTCCATCAAGTTATCATGCGATGATAGTTGGATCCCGATTCCCACTGATGAGTTGGTTTACTCCTCGGGTGATTTTAGATGATCCCGACTAATTCTTCTTTCGGGTTTGGAGGTGAATTTGAGGATACAGTGGGAGACATCCTGATTAGATAAAGTGATTAACCATTCTGATCTAGGTTAGAGTGCACACTGAGTGTTTCTTTTCTCTCTCTCTTTGGCAGCGACCATGGCCCGACCCTAGACTAGAACTCATGAACCAAGTTAACCAACACTTCTTAAAACACACTGGCTTTTGGATTGTCAGAGTTGCATACTTCATTGCCACTCCTACTTTTACCCTTTTGATTTTCTCCGGAACATTCCGTATCACTACGAAGATCCACATTTATTGGATATGGCCATCGCATAGTTACATTCGAACATGAAGAAACTTGTTTCAGATTCGAGAATGGTTTCCGGTTCTGGAGAAATTGAATAAGACTATTCTGTTGTCTTTTCCTTTTACCTTCTCTCAGGTTGTGAGGGCTCCTAGGATTAGGAGAGGATACACCTATTGCGCTTATTGGATAGTCTTCTTCCAAACCATAGGCAGGTACCGAAAGGCGGGGAAGGAAAAAAACCAATTAGCCTAAGTGTGGTGTACAGAAGGTAATAAGTAAAGACAAATAAAGGGATTAGAAAGAGGGAAAAGTAAATTGCGACTGCTATCATTCATGACCAAACCGCGTATATCATCGCCACTCCTACTTCACCTTTGAATTTCTCCAGAACACCCCGTATCACTACGAAGATCCACATTTATTGGATAATCCATCGTATAGTTACATACGAACTCGAAGGAACTCATTCCAGTTCGAGAATGGATTCTGGTTCAGGAGAAATAGAATAAGGATTATTCAGCTGTCTTTTATCTTTACCTTCTCTCAGGTTGCGAGGGCTCCTAGGATTAGGAGAGTACACCTATTACGCTTATTGGATAGTCTTCTTCCAAACCATAGGCTGGTGCCGAACGGTAGGGAACGAAGAAAACCATTTAGCTTAAGAGTGGTGTACAAAAGGTAATGAGTAAAGACAAATAAAGGGATTTGGAGAGATGGCAAGAAAATATAAGATTACAGCCATGAATTTGGTTAATGGAAGAGGCATTACTAGGAATACCCGACTACCCCTTCGAAACATTTTCATGTTTCAGTTTCACTATGCGTTGTTAATTGAAAACTGATTTCCCAATTAGATCTTTGCTCCAGGGTATGTATTTACCGGGTTTAATTCTCATATCTGTATGGTTTTACAGATGATGGGTGGGAGTAAGTTATTGGGAATTAGGTGATTATATCCTCATTATATCGGAATTCGTTGTAATTGGTGATATTTGAGGAAATCACCTGGGGTTTTGCCTGATGGCAAATATTTGGTTTTGAATATCCGTTGTTATGCACCAATTTCAAACTGATATATCTGTACGTTTATTTTTATAAAGTGAGATATAACTTTTTGAAATTATGTTCATGACATTTACCTATATCAGTTGATGATTGGGTAAGGAGTATTAAACAGCGGTGTAATTCTTCTTAATCATAGTACATTTTTCAACCTACGACGCACAGGGTTTGAGTTATTCAACTCAGGGGACTTATACAAAGTATTGTATGTTGTCCAGTGTCCATTAGGACAAAGGGGTTGGTGCTCGTACTATATTCTGTTTACTTGTGACTTCTCCAGTTTTAGACAAGTATTTCGTAGAAATACAAGGTCCAAGTTTTGAGAAGTTATAGGTATAAGAATAAAGTAGAGAACCATGTGTTGCAAGTATCAGGATTCTTCGAGGTGATCGAAGATGTAGATACTTGTGTATGGTATTCAGTTGATAGTAATGGTTTTGAGAACTTGCTTCTTTTTCAGGTTACTCATATTTCGATGTACTCCTAGTTGAGTAATGCTGATCGGCCTCCTTCCATTTAGTTGACGTTCACTGGAGACAGCTGCATAATTTGAATCTGGTTCCAATTAAATCAGTGCCTCTGTTTCTATATTGTATATAGAATGGTTCATATCTTAATGATGTTAAGGTATATGGAGTTGTCCGGCTTATGCTTAAAACCAGATTCTTGATAACCCAAGGCACGTTTCTGTAATGGCAGTTTGTGGGTTATCCCGGGCTATGACGAGGGTTAACTTTCTACCATCTGGAAGATCAATAGATATATTGTTCTTGACTCGCCATAGTTTTAGTAAAATGGATTCTATTCAGAAAACAGTAGTGGGAGTATGGTAGAACTGGAAGTGATTCTAGAACCACAAACGATTACTGAAAATTTAATAAAACCTAAAGATTCAATCGGGTTTCACATTTCATTAGCCACTCCGCAGATATGGTGGGTAACCTTAGGCACCCGATAGGTACTTCGGTATCCTCAAAGAAGGTGACATGGAGGTTCTTGTTTATCCAGACTTGCCATTACTGCTATTCTAGACTATGAACCTGGCAGGAGGATGAGTATAGCGTCGTTCTAAACTAGCTTTAGAAATGCACGTATATATGACTCTGCCAGAGGGTTGTTATAGTCAGTGGGAGCAGCAGAAGCATAGTGGACAAGTAGTTTGTGTCTGTTTATAGACTAAAGCAGGTATAGCGGAGATTGATCATCTATTTTTGATGTGACAGTCATAGGCTTTGACTTCATCAGAATAAGAGATGGATCTGTTAAGAAGGTAGTAGGGTGTGATGTCCTGGTATTTGGATGTCATGCACTTTATAGGAAGTGAAATTCCTACACTACGATCGGTTATACTGTGGTTGTCACACAGTGGTTTCTCCACATAGGATATGGATATTATATCAGGCATTCTGGTTACTAGATCTATGGTTTTAGATTTAGATTTGGGTAGTTTCCCAATCTGGGTACTTAAACAGTATTCTAAAGGTGTTTTAGAATGGACGACTCTTAGCATGGTGGTGTACCTGTAGGTGAAGGAGTCACCCTCTCTAAAGTTGTCTTACAGACTAAAGGGAAGAGGGATGCGCATGATTGGCATATCACTTGCTTAGGCAATTGAGTCAATCATGAAATGTCAAGTACCACACCAGATGTTGTTTTTGCACTAGCCGCAATAAGTTTATATATTAATCCAATCCTGGAGAAACGTTCGGAAGCAGTTTATGAACATATGTGGATGTTCTAGGGATTTGATAACGGCAGCCTCCTTTGGGAGACGGTTATCATTCCAGGCTTCCAAGGTGACCTGGATGACAGAGTGACTGTCAGAGTTATAGTTTTCCATCTTTTTAGGGGCAGTAGTTTGGAAAGGTGGTCCAAGCGGATACTGAGGGAGGCATGGCGCAGGATACTGATTAAATTCAGTGGACGATACAGTCTAAGAAGTTTTGCTGGATTTAGAGTTCATTTGTGAACTGGGTCCCATCAGATATCCAGACATATTCTAAGACAGGTATTGCTCATTTCGGGAGATGGCTTTCTCTGCGAACTTGAGATAAAGAGAGATATAGAAAGAAAAATTGTAGCGGATCCACTCACTGAGGCTATTTCTCGAATGCAATAGTTTTACAAACGAGATTTGTGAAACTGATTAGTAGTGAAGTTGGGTGTTCGGTATCACACGGGCTGTGAGTATGCGACACAAAAATAATTAGCCTTAAGTGCAAGTGGGAGATTGTTGGCTATAGTGCCCTCAAGTCAATTATTGGATTGCAGGCAAGTGATTGCAATGATTGAGGGATGACCTATACCGGTATAACAGTCTTACTCGAGATGATAGTATGCTATCTGGTTTGTCTTTATCATCGTGTACCTGCTTTAGGTGACATTACAGATCACTATTACATGTTGATAGAGCCCATAGGATTCTTGCTTGACTACCAGCAGTATGATGGCGATCACATACGTGAGAGCTGGGGGGTCTATAAGCACATCCTTAAAATGTCCCTAGTCGTGGGAGTTTCGAGACTGGGCATCGATACTCCAAGAGTAGACTAGTGTATACTGATCAAGATCCCGACGAGGGGCGGTGGCCGGTCTCACAAGACATTGGTGTTAGTTGGTTCACCTAAGATATATACAGGTGCTCATTGGGTTATGAGTACACCGGACGGACTCGCCGGGAACCTGCTAGTTAGTATTATACCTACTGTCAGATAGCAGTTCCCTGGTCACATATGTACAGGTTAGTCTATCGACCTGAGATCGTCATTTGTCTCGTGTGAGTTTCCACTGTGCTTTGATTACTACTCTACCACGGCTCAAAGGAGTCGTGCAAACATGTTTTAGTTGGGTACAGTTCCGAGCCACATGGAGGCAGTGAGCGGATCGTCAGGAGATTCGTCTCTAACGGTATTGGGGGTTGATGTCGTGGTGTGCACGGGTGGCCATCACCAAAAATCCTTGGCCAAGGTTGTCGAGAATTACTGATCTAGGATCGGTAGTTTCTCAGGCGGTGATAGGTTTCATACCGACACTAAATGTAAAGTTATTAGGGGTCTGACTTTATCCACCCCCTTAGACTCGATATGCGATACTCATAGATGAACGGACTGGACTGTACGGATATTGTCACTGTCAGGTTCAGTAGGGGTTTCAGGATGAGTTTGCTCGTTGGCCTCCCTTTCGCTCAATACCTGGGTAGCCGTTACGTACAGCTAGTGTCGCTGATGTGCTTGTGGTTAAACCCACTGCCAGCGTATTGACGAGTTTTTAGAGTCCCACACAGAGGGTTTCACTGCTTCGGGCGAAACGTTGTAGAGGCCGTATGGTTTTATGGCAGGTTTCGATCATATACGTGCACTTGTGCACGAATCATGATCATACGGATAATACCAGTGGTCTTTGGTTTAAGCCGGATCCTAGTATTAAATTGTTGGATTATTTTTGCCTCGTTGTATTCGTATTCAGTCGGAATACGGATGTGGGTATGTATATACAGATGAGGGGTATTCTTGTAATTCGTTACAAGATTACTTTAGATAATACCATTTTCTTTTTGCTATTAAACATTTAGTTTAAATGTTTATTTAGTGAGGTGGAAAGTGTGAGTGTGAGTTTTGGCTTTGATTCTTTGATGCATGCACTGGTGACTCATGGTAATGAGTCATGAGATGAGTCATGGTGGCATGATTAGGTTTTTGTTTGTGTTGAGATATTTTGTGTGAGAGGCAGAGATTTTTGTGAGGGATTTTGATTCTTTAATTGCTTACACACAAAATAACAGAACACAACAACACAGAAAAAAATCCAGCAACATTTTTTCTTCACTTGCTCTTAAACTTTGCTTCACACTTTCTTCTCTTGGCATCTTCTTCTACCTCCACCCTACATGTCTCATGTGTTGAGAAACCTAGGGTGCATTGAGACAAAGTAATCCTACACACTCTCTACTTCATCTTGGCTATCTAGGCTAGCAAACTAGATACTCGAGTTGCCTAGGTTTTGAGGCGGGATCCTGTATTACAAACTCTCAAGGTGGATCGTTTTCGATGGGGGGAGACCGGAGATCAAACTTGATCAAGGAAGCCGCGAGGAGCTTGGGATAGAGGTTGAAGACCGAAGGACACGGATCAATCGGTATAACCTCTCTAAACTTCTTTTAAGATAACTAGTCTAGGGCTTGTGGTTCGATCCGGGAATCGGGTTCTGTCAGCGCCGGTTTTTTAAAAGTTTTTGTTCCGCATTTGGCCACGGTTTGTTGGCCGGGGCGCTGGCGTAACCCAACAAAGAAATGAGCAAGGCATGTAGAGAAATGATGGCAGCCCCCTTTTTTTCAATCATCTAACAAAATATCTCATCTCATTTTACAATAAAATAAAGCCATGCTATACCTCTCTACATGCTTAACAATGTTCATGCCACCACACCCCTTCCACCTCATTTCCCAAAATGATTTTCTAAAAAGAAAATCAAATAATGAGGTGTAAAATCTTCTAGAAACTATTCCGTATAAATACAGAATACAACCTGGTATACGTATCGAAATGCATATACGCGTATTCGTACAAAAATACGAATATCCAAGAGAGAAAATGAATAGTGAACAATAATACTAGAATACATATATAAAAATACATATATAAATTATTAAATCAAAACCCGATTTAATAATCTGGCTCAGTCCTAAGACGCTAGTATTATCAACATTCCGATTAAAGTCTGTGCAGCATGTACATATATTTAATCGGACACCTGTATATACCAACATACGTCATCTACACCATATCGCCTGAACTGTGAAAAACCCTCTGTGTGGGACTCTAAAGACTCGTCCATATGCTGGCAGTGGGTTTAACCACAAGCACGTCAGCGGCACTAGCTGTACGTAACGGCTACCCAGGTATTGAGCGAAAGGAAGGCCGACGAGCAAACTCATCAGTACCCCTACTGAGCCTGACAGTGACAATCTCTGTACAGTCCGGACTGTTCGTCTAAGAGTATCGCATATCGAGTCTAGGGGGTGGATGAAGTCAGACCCCTAATAACGCGATAATTCGTGTCGGTATGAAACCCATCACCACCTGAGAAACTACTGATCCTAGATCAGTAATTCTTGAATACTTTGGCCAAGGATTTCTGGTGATGGCCACCTATGCACTGTGCGACATCAACCCCCAATACTGGGAGAGACGAATCCCCGACGATCCGCTCACCGCCTCTATGTGGCTCGGGACTGTACCCAACTAAAACCTGTTTGCACGACTTCTTTGAGCCGTGGTAGGGTAGTAATCAGAGCACAGTGGGAACTCACACGAGACAAATGACGATCTCAGGTCGACAGACTAACCTGTACACATATCACCTGGGAACTGCTATCTGACAATAGGTATAATACCAACTAGCATGTTCCCGGCGAGTCCGTCCAGTATACTCATAACCCAATGAGCACCTGCATACTATCTTAGGTGACTAACTGACACCAATGGCTTGTGAGACCGGCCATCGCCCCTCGTCGGGGTCTCGATAAGCATACACTAGTCTACTCTGGAGTATTGATGCCCAGTCTCGATACTCCCACGACTAGGGACATTTAAGGATGTGCTTATAGACCACCCAGCTCCCATGTATATGATCGCCATCATAATGCTGGTAGTCAAGCAAGAATCCTATGGGCTCTATCAACATGTAATAGTGATTTGTAATGCCACCTAATGCTGTACATGATGATAAAGACAAACCAGATAGCATACTATCATCTCGAGTAAGACTGTTCTACCGGTATAGGTCCTCCCTCAATCATCACAATCGCGTGCCTGCGATTCAATAATTGACTTGAGGGCACTATAGCCAACAATCTCCCACTTGCACTTAAGGCTAATTATTGTGGTGTCGCATACTCACAGCCCGTGTGATACTGAACACCCAACTTCTCTACTAATCAGTCTCGCAAAGCCCGTTTGCGAAACTATTGCGTTCGAGAAATAGCCTCAGTGAGTGGATCCGCTCCAGTGTTTCTATCTTTATCTCTCTATATCTCAACTTCGCGGAGAAAGACTATCTCCCGAAATGAGCAATACATGTCTTAGAATTTGTTTGGATATCTGATGGGACCCAGTTCATAAATGAACTCCAAATACAACAGACTTCTTAGACTGTATCATCCATTGAATTTAATTAGTACCCTGCACCATGCCTTCCTCAGTATTCGCTTGGACCACCTGTCCAATATACTGTCCCTCAAAAGAGGGAAAACTATAACTCTGACAGCCACTCTATCATCTAGGTCATCTTGGAAGCCTAAAATGATAACCGTCTCCCGAAGGAGGCTGCCGTTACCATATCCCTAGAACATCCACTTATGTTCATAATTGCTTCCCAACGTTTCTCCAGGATTGGATTAATATATATGTTTATTGCAGCTAGTGCAAAAGCAATATCTGGTGTTGTACTTGACATCTCATGATTGACTCAATTGCCTAAGCAAGTGATATGCCAATCATGCAAATCCCTCTCTCCTTTAGTCTGAAAGACATCCTTTAGAGAGGGTGACTCCATCACCTGCAGGTACACCACCATGCCAGGAGTCAACCATTCTAAAACACCTTTAGAATAATGTCAAAGTACCTAGATTGGGACACTTCCCAAATCTAGATCTAAAACCATAGATATAGTAACCAGAAACCCTGATATTATATCCATATCCTATGTGGAGAAACAACTTTGTGACAACCATAGTATAACTGATCGTAGTATAGGAATTTCACTTCCTATAAAGTGCATGTCATCCAAATACCTGAACATCACTCTCTACTACCTTCTTACCATATCCATCTCCTATTCTGATGAAGTCAAGACCTATAACTGTCACATCAAAAATAGATGATCTATTTCCGCTATACCTGCTTTAGTCTATAAATAGATATAAGCTATTTGCTCTCTATGCTTCCGCTGCTCCCACTGACTACAACAACCCTCTGGCAGAGTCATATACACGTGCACTTCTAATGCTAGTTTAGAATGACGTTATACTCATCCTCCTGCCGGGTTTTATAGTCTAGAACAGCAGCAATGACAAGTCTGGGTAAACAAGAACCTCCCTGTCACCGTCTCTGAGAAGACCGAAATACCTCTCGGGTGCCTGAGGTTACCCACCAAATCCGCGGAGTGGTTAATGGAATGTCGAATCTAATTGAATCTTTAGCTTTTACTAAATTTTCAGTAATCATTTGTGGTTCTGGAATCGCTTCCAGTTCTACCATACTCCCACTATCATTTTCTGAAAAGAATCCATTTTACTAAAACCGGTGGCGAGTCAAGAACAATATAACTATTGATCTTCCTGATGGTAGAAAGTTAACCCTCGTCAAAGCCTGGGATAACCCACAAACTACCATTACTGAAACGTGCCTTGAGTTTATCCGGATTCTGGTTTTAATCATCAGCTGGACAACTCTCTATACCTTAACATCTTTAAGATATAAATTGATTCTATATACCATATAGAAACAAAGGCACAAATTTAATTAGAACCAGATTCAAAATCATGCAGCTGTCTCCAGTGCATATGAACCAAATGGAAGGAGGCCAAATGATTGTTCGTTTTTCTCGATTGTGTAAAATAAACTTGTAAAGAAATCACAACCAAAAATTATTTGACCGCAATCAATTACGGTGTCGATTGTAGATTGTAAGTGAGTGCGGATCGTCCACAGGGACAGTGTAATAGTTCGGGTTTCAAATGAGATGAGTTGAAACTTTAATGAAAAGAAAACAAACAATTCAAGATTTGTAATTGCAATTCAAGAAAGAGAAAATCTAGATCTAAGAAAGCATTAAAAAGATAGAATCAAGAATTAATAGTTTGTTGATTTTTCCAACCCAAATATCAAGAATCGAAATGAGGCTCGTAGGAATCCATCGGATCTATAGATGTGATGTAATCTTACAATTACGTATTCTTATCCTTCGATGAATTGATACTAGATCGATGATGATCGATGAGAATTAGAGACTTCTTGTGAAACTAGAGTTTCATCTTATCTCTTGTTCTTTCATTGATATCATTCATATTCTAGCCTCTAGTAATTTCAAGAAACGATCGTAGATCCCTAATTTCGAGCGATCACAATCAAGAAAGCATCGCTACGAAACTAGGTCATCGATTCTTGAACTTGCTAGGGTTTACAAAACTCGTAGGACTTAAAAATCGTATTAAGATTTGTTACATCATCATTCTACAATCGTCTCGACTCCTTTACGAGCGGAGTTTTACTCAAACATCACAACAAGAACAACAATTACAAATTGAGATCTAATCATGATGCAAGAATTAAAAGAAAGCAAGATTAAAGAATTTCACCTTTTATTTATATCAACAATTTAGTTACATTCGCTCAAGAACTACAAGAGGAAGAACTCGATCGTCGATTTGGCTTCGCTCGTCTCCGTGGATCGCGGATCGGCTTGGATCACTTGCCCGATTGAAGATCGGCTCGGCTCCTAAAAGGTTGAAGGCTTCTCACTTGATTTGGTACTCAAGATCTTGGATTTGGAGTGGAATTAGGGTTAGGGTTTCGCACAAGCCTTGTCACTAGACTTGTGGAATAAGATGATGAAAGAGGGAATTATCTAACTAATGAAGATTAAAGATTGATTAGCCTTTAACCCTAGGTCTAGGTTCCTATTTATAGATAACTAACCCTAGATCTAGGATTTCAAATTCTAAGTTTCCCTCCAAAAGTTTGTTGAGAGAATTCAAATTTCCCTCCAAAAGTTAGAGGAGAAGGTTCTAGATGTGATTAGTTAGGAGGAGCTTCTAGAAGAGGATTAATTAGGAGCTTAATTAGGATTAGCCTTCCTTAATTTTCTTTGCTGATCTGGCAGAAGACTCTAGAGAATTATGGGATTTTACATATCAGAAAGCACTGTGGGCCCTGGGAGAAGAATTGTTCCCAAAACTTGACGGCTGACGTGGCAGAACCGCGGCGCTTCCGCCGCAGGTAATGGGTATTTGCCGCGGAAGGGCGGCAACTTTGGGGCTCTAGAGCTTGGGCTTTCTGGTGATTGTTGGGACTGAGTTGTGGGCCTTCTTCTGATGTATAGAATTATCTAATTCCTTCTGCACTGCTACCAGATCTGAAATGATTTAGTTGGCGTATTTTTGATCAGCTCTTTTGCTTTTTCTTCCGTATTTCCTGCACATACTCAAGACAAGTGTTGCGCAAATACAGAAATGATGCGATGCCATGAAATGCGGTTAATTTCCCATAAAGTGTCGGTTTAAAAGTCTAGTACATGCAATCTCATATTTTGTGACAGATTTGCTAATATGTAGAATATGAATGCCGAACACTTCTAAATGTATGCAAATGTTAAGGAAATTGCCGGCTAAAATATACAATATTTTCGACTGATCACCAAACAACATTACTCATCTAGAAGTGCATCCATATATGAGTAACCTGAAAGAGAAGCAAGTTCTCAGAACCATTACTTACAACAGAATACTTAGCACAAGTATCTACATCTTCGACTACCTCGAAGAATCCTGATACTTCCAACAAATGGTTCTCTACTTTATTCTTATACCTATATCTTCTCAATATCTGGACTTTGTATTTCAACGAAACACTTGTCTAAAACTAGAGAAGTCATGAATAAGCAGAATATAGTACGAGTCCCAACCCCTTTGTTCTAACGGACACTGGACAATATACAATACTTTGTATAATCCCCCTGAGTTCAACAACTCAAACCCTGTGGGTCGTAGGTTGAAAACTGAGCTATGCTTAAGAAAAATTACACCGCTGTTAAATGCACCTTACCTAATCACCAACTGATATAGGTAAATGTCATAGACATAATTTCAAAAAGTTATATCCCACTTTATTAAATAAACGTACATATATATCAGTTTGAAATTAGTGCATAACAACAGATATTCAAAACTAAATATTTGCCATCCGGCAGAAACCCAGGTGATTTCCTCAAATATCACTAATTACAAAGAATTCTGATATGCATTAAGGATCTAATCACCCAATTCCCAATATCTTACTCCCTCTCACCATCTGTAACGCCATACAGATGTGAGAAACGAATCTGGTAAATACATACCCTAGAGTTAGAATCCAATTGGGAAAACAGTTTTCACTTAACATCGCACAGTGAAACTGAAACATGAAAATGTTTCGAAGGGGTAATCTGGTATTCCTAGTAACGCCTCTTCCATTATCCTGATTCATGACTGTAACCGTATAGTTCCATGCCCTCACTCCAATCCCTTTATTATGTCTTTACTTATTACCTTCTGTACACCACATTTAGGCTAATTGGTTTTCTTCCTTCCTTACCCTTCGGCACCCGCCTAAGGTTTGGAAGAAGACTATCCAATAAGAGTAATAGGCGTACTCTCCTAATACCAGGAGCCCCCGCAACCTGAGAGAAGGTAAAGGGAAAAGACAATTGAATAATCCTTATTCTATTTCTCCTGAACCGAAAACCATTCTCGAATCTGGAACAAGTTCCTTTAAGTTCGTATATAACTATATGATGGCGTATCCAAGCATTATGGACGGTCGTAGTGATACAAAGTGTTCTGGAGAAAGCCAAAGTGGATATGTGTAACATTTCAGAAAATATAAAATATTATTTTTGGAATTTAATATTAAAATAATATATTTCGCGAAAACTACCCGATTTGCGAATTTGGGGTTTTCATAAAATGGTATAAATATATACCAATATTTGTGAAATAATTGGAGATTTAAAATGATTTATCCATTTAAAAATATATTTATTGGATTTGGCATTTTTATAATTAATTATATACAGTTTAAAATTAAACTTGATTAGTGCACTACTAATCGTGATTAGGCCAAATCCGTGTTTTCATATTTTCCATGGTTAGTGCTGTAAGTCCATGTTACCCGTCCCGGTTCTTACGGGGATGCGGAAACGGTAAAAAATGATTTTTTATGGCAAGGTAACATGGACTAGAAAATAGGATCTTTGCTAAACAAAAACCTAGCAAACTAACTACAAGTTTTACCTACTCGTATAGAGGGTTATACCTAAGTCTTGAACTCCTTCTCTTCTTGCTCCTTGGAGTGAGTTGAATGGTTCCTCCTCGTCGCCTTCTCTTGCCGAAGAAAGATCCACCCGAGGGCCTCTACCTTGAGCTCCTACCTCAAGCTAGAGGTAACTAAAGTGCTTGGCTTGCTAAACCTAGAACCCTAGAATGAGTAGAGAGGAGTTTTGGTGTTTTATCTCAAAAGCAAATGGTTCTCAACACATGAGAGATGAGAGCTTTGAGAGAGAGGAAGAGGGTGAGCATTGGATGAAAGAGAATGAGCAAGAGAGAATGAGGATAATTATCAACCATTCTCTCATATATGTGAATTATGAATTAACAATAATAATTAAAAGAAAATTGTGATGGTTCATTTGAAATGACCATTATCATTTCACATTTAATGAATTTTGCAAGAATCAAAGAGCATCTTTCATGTGAAATGATGATGGTCAATATGTCAACATGGGTCAACAAGTCAACCAAAGTCAAATGGTCAACAACCCTAACCATAACACAATTATCTTTAATTAATATCATTAATCATATTTCACATATTCATTAGGGTTTGGAAAAAAACAACGGTCATCAACCCTAATGAGAATCCTCTGCCTCTGCCTCTGTCAATTGTGCATACACACCCGCATCTATGTTCCGAGGAACACGAATACAATGAGATAAAACCAATCCCAAAACATATACTAAGATCTGGCTTAAACCAAAGCCCGCTAGTAATAACTTTTCGGACACCAAACGTGCACAAGTGCGCGGATGTGAACGAACCCCGTCGCAAAACCATGCGACCTCTACTCTGTTTTCCCCAAAGGCGAATAACCCTCTGTATGGGACTCTAAAGACTCGACACTACGCTGGCAGTGGGTTTAACCACAGGCCGCAAGCAGTACTAGCTGTACGTAACGGTCCCTAGGTAGATACCGATAAGAAGACTGATGAGGTGAACCCATCCGAACTCCTACTGAGCCTAAATATGACAATCTCCATACAGTCCGGTCTGTTCGTCTGAGAATATCACATTCGGGCCTAGGGGTAGTAAACGTCAGTCCCCTAATAGCGGTACAAGTCGTGTCGGAGTGTAGCCCAGAACACCCTGAGATAACACTGGAAACGCTACCAGTATATCTCACTTGCCCTGGCCAGGGACTTTGTGTAATGGCTCTCCTAGACACAGCGTGATATCAATCTCCAATACCGGGAGAGACGAATCCTGTCTAACCGTCACTGCCTCCAAGTGCTCCGGGACCGCACCCAACTGCTACCTATTTGCACGACTCATTTGAGCCGTGGTAGGGTAGCAATCTAAGAACAGTGGGAACACGCTCGAGGCGAAGTGACAGTGTCAAGTCAGCGGACTAAGCTGTACTCATGTCACCTGGGAACTGATAACTGACGATAGGTATAGTACCAACCAACAGTTCCCGATGAGTCCTGTCCAGTGTACTCGTAACCTAACGAGCACCCACATACTATCTCAAGTACGACGTACTGACGGCTGTGGGACAGACCATCTCCCCTGCTGGGATGAGAAGCGTATACGCTAGTCTACTCCGGAGTATTGATGCCCCGTCTCGATAATCCTACGACTAGGGACCTGTATAAGGATGTGCTTGTGGATTACCCAGCCCCCACTAGTGTGACTGCCATCACAACGCTGGTAATCAAGCAAAGATCCTAAGGGCTCCACTAATGTGTATAGGCGATATGCTAAAAGAAATACATGCACACATTAAAGTAGAAACAAACCAGGTAGCATACTACCATTTCGAGCAAGATTGTCTATACAACTATGAATATCCCAAGCTTCCATCAAGTAATATACAAACTAGTATGATACAGTAATGGCCCTAGGGCATATACACTAACAATCACATACTTGCACTAAGGCCATGTACTGGCGTATCGAAGACCTATCATCTCGATCTGCCGCTCGAACTGTGTCTGGGGTAAGGCCTTCGTGAATGGATCTGCAGTGTTATCTTCTGTAGCAACCCTCCGAACCTCGATCTCCCGACGATCCATGATCTCCCTGATCAGGTGATACCGCCTCAAGATGTGTCTGGACTTTTGGTGGGACCTGGGTTTCTTCGCTAAAGCTATAGCCCCGTTGTTGTCACAATACAGAGGTATTGGATCAACAATGGACGGAACCACCTGAAGTTCTGTCAAGAACTTCCTCATCCAGACGGCTTGTTTTGCGGCATCAGAAGCAGCGATATATTCCGCTTCCATCGTCGAGTCAGCAACGGTTTCCTGTTTGGAACTCTTCCAACACACCGCCCCTCCATTGAGGGTAAAGGCATAACCCGACATGGACTCGGAGTCATCCTTGTCACTCTGGAAGCTGGAGTAAGCAAAGGCCTCGATCTGGAGGTCTTTTCTGCCATACACCAAGAACATCTCCTTAGTCCTTCTCAGGTACTTGAGAATGTTCTTTACCGCTATCCAGTGCTTCTCCCTAGGGTTTGACTGATACCGGCTTACCACACTCAGTGCATAAGCTACATCTGGTCTGGTACACAACATCACATACATTATAGAGCCTACCGCAGAAGCGTAGTGTATAATAGACATGTGATCCCTTTCCAAATCAGTCTTGGGAGACATCTCTTTGGAGAGGGTGATCCCGTGACAAGCCGGTAGATTACCGTGCTTGGAATCTTCCATACTAAATCTTTTCAGTATGGTGTCGATGTGCCTAGACTGTGAAAGTCCTAATATCCTCTTGGATCTATCACGATGGATCCGGATCCCCAGAATGTAAAAGGCATCACCCAGGTCTTTCATGGAGAACCTGTGTGACAAGAACCCTTTGACAGATTGTAGCATAGGAATGTCATTTCCTATGAAGAGAATGTCATCCACGTATAAAACGAGGAATACGACAGTTCGTGCTACAATTTTACTATAGATGCATGGTTCATCTGGATTTTTTGATAAAGCCAAAATCTTTGACCGTCTCATCAAAACAGATGTTCCAACTCCGCGATGCCTGCTTTAGTCCATAAATGGACTTAAGCAACTTGCACACCTTTCCGCTTCTCCCACTCTGAATGAAACCCTCTGGCTGGTCCATATAGACACACTCCTCTAAATTTCCATTTAGAAAAGCGGTCTTTACGTCCATCTGCCAAATCTCATAATCGTGGAAGGCAGCAATGGCAAAAGGATCCGAATGGATTTGAGCATAGCCACTGGAGAAAAGGTTTCGTCATAGTCCAAACCAGGTCTTTGACGAAAACCCTTTGCAACAAGTCTAGCCTTATAGGTCTCAACCTGTCCATCTACACCAATCTTCCTCTTGAAGATCCATTTGCATCATACGGGTTTTATCCCTTCTGGAGCAACGTCCAAATTCCATACTTTGTTGGTGTACATGGACTCCATTTCGGTCCGCATTGCATCCAGCCATTTTACCGAGTCAACGCTCTGAATGGTCTGCTGGAAGCTAGTCGGCTCATCATTATCAATGATACAATCCTCTCTATCCCCGTCTATGAGAAAACCGTAGTATCTCTCGGGTGGATGAGACTGCCTACTAGTCCTGCGGAGCGGCGCAGGAATGTCCTGTTCTTTCGAACCCTCTGGTTCTACTAAGCTTTCAGTAATAGCTCGTGGTTCTGGAATTTCTTCCAGTTCTATTGTGCTCCCACTTATCTGATTTTCTAAAAATTCAGTTTCCAAGAAGCAGGCATGACGAGAAACAAAAACCTTTTGTTCCTCTTCGCAATAGAAGAAATATACCTTGGAGTTCTTTGGATATCCCACAAACTTGCACTGTACTGAGCATGCCTCGAGTTTGTCCGCATGCTGCTTTTTGACAAAAGCTGGACATCCCCATGTCTTAATGTGCTTAAGATAGGGTTTCTTCCCACTCCACATCTGATATGGTGTGGTAGGCACTGTCTTAGTTGGAACTCGGTTCAAAAGTTATGCAGCTGATTCTAGTGCATATCCCCAGAATGATCGCGGCAACTCAGCGTTACTCAGCATGGAACGTACCATATCCAATAGGGTTCGGTTTCGTCTCTCCGATACACCGTTATATTGTGGAGTGTATGGAGGAGTAAGCTAAGAGAGAATTCCATTCTCTTTTAGGTAATCCAGGAACTCGGCACTCAAGTATTCACCACCTCGATCAGATCTCAGTGTTTTGATACTTTTGCCTGTTTGTTTTTCTACTTCATTCTTGTATTCCTGTAATTTTTCAAAGGCTTCAGATTTATGTTTCATTTAGAAGACATATCCGTACCTTGAAAAGTCATCCGTAAAAGTAATGAAGTAAGAATGACATTGGACCGCACACATCGCTGTGTACTAGCCCCAAGAGCTCGCTCGCTCTTACTCCGTGTCCAGTGAACGGAGTCTTTGTCATCTTTCCTTTGAGACAGGATTGACAAGTTGCATATGATTGATATTCGAACGGATCCAAATATCCTTCTGTATGTAACTTCGTCAACCTTCTCTCATTGATGTGACCCAGTCTACAATGCCATAAGAAAGCATGATTTATTTCTGGAGACTTTCTTTTGTGTGTGTTCTGGACATTGAAAATCTGTGGTTGGTTTAATACGTATATACTGTTGCTTAATGTACCCGACCCAATCAGAACATGATTAAGGTGAATGTTTACAACATCGCTTACAAATGCAAAATCATAACCTTCTTTATACATTAAAGATACAGATATGATATTACAAGTCGTACTGGGTACAAAATAACAATCCCGTAAAACTAAAACATGTCTATCTGACAATCCTAAGTGATAGTCCCCCATGGACTCAGCATTCATGCCAATTCCATTTGCAACTCTGAGGGTCATATCACCTGCCTTCAAAACCCTAGCTTTCTCAGTGCCTGCAAAGAATTACAGATATGAGATCCTGATCCGGTATCCAATACCCAGGAAGTAGAGTTTACTGATAGAAAGTTTTCAATAACATACACACCTGAAGACGAAGCCACAACTTGCTTCGGGTCCTGGTTCTTGGCTTTCCAAGCCCTGCAATCCTTTTTCCAGTGTCCTTTCTTATGACAATAAAAGCACTCTTCCTTTCCCACAAGCTGTCCCGCTACCTTTGTTGCCTTTACCTTTCCCTTCGCTTCCACTTTACTGACACCGCCCCTTGGTTTGGTGGGGGTTTTCTTCTTCTTTCCCTTGGTTTTCGCCTTGGACCTAGAAGAGGAAGGTCCTCCAACAGACAAAGCGGGTGTTTCCCTTACTTTCTGTAGGGTGCCCTCTGCACTCCTCAACATGTTCAGGAGTTCCGAAAGTTCAACTTCCTTTCCTTGCATGTTGAAGTTCAGGATAAACTGGGCATAAGTGGAAGGAAGGGACTGGAGAATCAAGTCAATGTAGAGCTCGGTCCCTACGTCCGCGAGCTCTTCAATGTAGCCAATCATCTTCTACGGATGATCCGACGGCCAATCTCGCCGAAAACAACTTTTTCGAGACTTCGTATCTGGCGATACGGGATTGCTCTCCATATAGTTCCTTTGTATAGAGAAATATGGATTCTAGGTCCATATTCTCGTGCCTCCTATGATATTCATTGTCCATAGAGGCAAGCACGAGGCAATTGGCCTTCACGCAGTCGATCTCCCAGGTCTTACGGATTTCCTTATCCGCGACGCTGGAGGTAGGACCTGGGATAGGGGAGCTTTGGTGGTAAGGAGATACCCCAACTTGTCATAAGTGATTGCCATTTTGACATTCCTGAGCCAATCTTTGTAGTTTGGCCCTGTTAGTATATTTTTATCTAATAGTAACTTAAGTCCGGTCATGACGATTGGTCGCTGCAATTAGGAGAGAGAGAGAAGAAACACTTTAGCATGATGCTCTTGCAAGTTTAGAGTAGTTTTTAGTTTGTCTAAACAGGATGGCTCCCACTATTTCTCGAATCATTCCTCAAACCAAAAAGGAAGAATTAGTCGGGATCAATCTCACCGTACAATACTTACTTAACCGTTCAGCCAGACCAGTGTTGGTACTTCGAGAGAGGTTTTCCAATGCTTTCGCGAAGTTCCTTAATTAAGTAACCTCTTTTCCCTGTGGGCGTAGCCCCGCTAACACCTTTCTAGACACCTACTTGGTTTATAGCATTGATCGTTAAGTGAGAAAGTTCCCGAGGAGTAGCATATACTCACAGTAGGATCGGGATCCAAATATCATCGTGTGACAAAACTGAAGGAATCCTACCAGAATCATCACACTCCAAATGGTATGCAGCGCTAGCAAGTTTCAGTTTCTTTAGAAACTTCCGATGTGGATTTTTGCCCCATGCTCTTATGACCTTGACTTTGGCCAACAAATCATAAGTCACATGTCAAGTTCTACCCGTCATTTTCCAGGTTAATTTGAACCCACCCGTACCTACCCTTGACTTTGGCCAACAAGGCAGTACGACTGTCCCAAACCAACGCATCTATCTATGCTACTTATGAATATCCAATAGCTACCAATCACTATGCCTTGACTTTGGCCAACAAACACAGCTTGAATAATATTGACTATCCATATGAAATGACAGAGGGCTACGAATGGTTTTGGCAAAACCGTGAACGTAGTGAACTTGATATAATCAAAGGAACGAGAAAGCTTTTAAAAGGAGTGGTTCAAGCTCCGCATTTAAAAGTTGGTTTTTGAAAAGAAACCGAGTGGTTTTGAAATTGTTCCAATGACTTTAGTTTGGTTTATTTTCTTGCATTAATTTAATGTGTCCCATCATTTAATCCTACCATTGCAGAAAACAACGAAAATATGACGTACGCTTATGCCATCCGCATTCACCACGGGGCCCCGTCATCACCCGTTAGGTTACTTAACTAACGACAGAGCGGGGGCTGGACTAGCGCGGATGCAAAACATAAGCAACGCGTAATAAATATCATATATAGATATATACATTCATCAGATGCAATGATAGCCATTCCAGATCACAGATGAACACATTGGATATACTAGGAATTCGCGTTTCGTTCGAGCCTGCAACGAAAAGCGGATTACACGGTCGCGATGAATAGCCAAGACCCTACCCTAGACCCCTACGGGTGCGGCAAACTACCCACCAAGTACCCGAAGTGAAGCAACCTCCCTCAACAACACGAGTAGGCCACTCAGCACTTCGAGGTACTTGGTAGTTTGTGCACCTTACCTTGGGTCTATCCTAGGAGCAAAAACAGTAAAAGAAATAATATACAATGGCGGCTACAACCTCATCCCGGATGTGCGGCCATAAAAAATAATATTACATCAAATTACATATTACATCGAATGAAAGATAAAGAAAACTCTCATCTCACAACCCCCGGCTATTTATCCGCGACAATCCAACGAGTTCATATACACAAACCATCAACATTACAGATCATAAATATGCACAACCCCCACTAATCGCCGTATAGCGATTAGTTGACGTTCAGTGCATATATCACATCACTGATATAACCCATTAGCTAAAGTCTACAGAACTTCGATCAAAATACGGATTTGTAACCACCCCAAACACAACTTTGTTCTCTGGAAATTCTGGGCAGAAACAAATTATCCTAAAAATCCCAAAACAGAACACTGAGAACACTGCAGCAAAGACGAGTCACGGCCGAGTCAACTCGGCCGCGGATCCGCGGCAAGAAGCATGTTCTCGCCGCGGTTCCGCGGCGCTTTGACCGAGTCAGTGGATCATTTCTGCTGACTGGTCTTAGAAAACCCTGAGCCGATTTTTAGTGCATGTGGAATTATTTTTTGAACAGGTTTAAAAATCGGCGGAAAGTTCATTTTTCGGACGTGTTTTGCGATTTTTTCTCCGATCGAAATTCTAAATACTTTACTAACATGCTAGTTTGTGTTTAGCCAGGCTCTGATACCACTATAAGTCCACGTTACCCGTCCCGGTTCTTACGGGGATGCGGAAACGGTAAAAAACGATTTTTTATGGCAAGGTAACATGGACTAGAAAATAGGATCTTTACTAAACAAAATCCTAGCAAACTAACTACAAGTTTTACCTACTCGGTTAGAGGGTTATACCTAAGTCTTGAACTCCTTCTCTTCTTGCTCCTTGGAGTGAGTTGAATGGTTCCTCCTCGTCGCCTTCTCTTGTCGAAGAAAGATCCACCCGAGGGCCTCTACCTTGAGCTCTTACCTCAACCTAGAGGTAACTAAAGTGCTTGACTTGCTAAACCTAGAACCCTAGAATGAGTAGAGAGGAGTTTTGGTGTTTTATCTCAAAAGCAAATGGTTCTCAACACATGAGAGATGCGAGCTTTGTGAGAGAGGAAGAGGGTGAGCTTTGGATGAGAGAGAATGAGCAAGAGAGAATGAGGATAATTATCAACCATTCTCTCATATATGTGAATTATGAATTAACAATAACAATTAAATGAAAATTATGATGGTTCATTTGAAATGACCATTATCATTTCACATTTAATGAATTTTGCAAGAATCAAAGAGCATCTTTCATGTGAAATGATGATGGTCAATATGTCAACATAGGTCAACAAGTCAAATGGTCAACAACCCTAACCATAACACAATTATCTTTAATTAATATCATTAATCATATTTCACATATTCATTAGGGTTTGGAAAAAAACAACGGTCATCAACCCTAATGAGAATCCTCTGCCTCTGCCTCTGTCAACTGTGCATACACACCCGCATCCATATTCCGAGGAACATGAATACAATGAGATAAAACCAATCCCAAAACATATACTAGGATCTGGCTTAAACCAAAACCCGCTAGTAATAACTGTCCGGACACCCAACGTGCACAAGTGTGCAGATGTGAACGAACCCCGTCGCAAAACCATGCGACCTCTACTCTGTTTTGCCCAAAGACGAATAACCCTCTGTATGGGACTCTAAAGACTCGACACTACGCTGGCAGTGGGTTTAACCACAGGCCGCAAGCGGTACTAGCTGTATGTAACGGTCCCCAGGTAGATTCCGATAAGAAGACTGATGAGGTGAACCCATCCGAACTCCTACTGAGCCTGAATGTGACAATCTCCGAACAGTCCGGTCTGTTCGTCTGAGAATATCACATTCGAGCCTAGGGGATGGTAAACGTCAGTCCCCTAATAACGGTACAAGTCGTGTCAGAGTGTAGCCCAGAACACCTTGAGATAACACTGGAAACGCTGCCAGTATATCTCGCTTTCCCTGGCCAGAGACTTTGTGTAATGGCTATCCTAGACACAGCGCGATATCAACCTCCAATACCGGGAGAGACGAATCCTGTCTAACCTTCACTGCCTCCAAGTGCTTCGGGACTGCACCCAACTGCTACCTGTTTGTACGACTCATTTGAGCCGTGTTAGGGTAGCAATCTAAGAACAGTGGGAACACACTCGAGGCGAAGTGACAGTGTCAAGTCAGCGGACTAAGCTGTACTCATGTCACCTGGGAACTGATAACTGACGATAGGTATAGTACCAACCAACAGTTCCCGATGAGTCCTGTCTAGTGTACTCGTAAACTAACGAGCACCCGCATACAATCTTAAGTACGACGTACTGACGGCTGTGGGACAGACCATCTCCCCTGCTGGGATGAGAAGCGTATACGCTAGTCTACTCCGGAGTATCGATGCCCCATCTCGATAATCCTACGACTAGGGACCTTTATAAGGATGTGCTTGTAGATTACCCAGCCCCCACTAGTGTGACTGCTATCACAACGCTGGTAATCAAGCAAAGATCCTAAGGGCTCCACTAATGTGTATAGGCGATATGCTAAAAGAAACACATGCACACATTAAAGTAGAAACAAACCAAGTAGCATACTACCATTTCGAGCAAGATTGTCTATACAACTGTGAATATCCCAAGCTTCCATCAAGTAATATATAAACTAGTATGATACAGTAATGGCCTCTAGGGCATATACACTAACAATCTCCCACTTGCACTAAGGCCATGTACTGGCGTATCGAAGACCTATCATCTCGATCTGCCGCTCGAACTGAGTCTGGGGTAAGGCTTTCGTGAATGGATCTGCAGTGTTATCTTCTGTAGCAACCCTCCGAACCTCGATCTCCCGACGATCCATGATCTCCCTGATCAGGTGATACCGCCTCAAGATGTGTCTGGACTTTTGGTGGGACCTGGGTTTCTTCGCTAAAGCTATAGCCCCGTTGTTGTCACAATACAGAGGTATTGGATCAACAATGGACGGAACCACCTGAAGTTCTGTCAAGAACTTCCTCATCCAGACGGCTTCTTTTGCGGCATCAGAAGCAGCGATATATTCCGCTTCCATCGTCGAGTCAGCAACGGTTTCCTGTTTGGAACTCTTCCAACACACCGCCCCTCCATTGAGGGTAAAGACATAACCCGACATGGACTTGGAGTCATCCTTGTCACTCTTGAAGCTGGAGTCAGCAAAGGTCTTGATCTGGAGGTCTTTTCCGCCATACACCAAGAACATCTCCTTAGTCCTTCTCAGGTACTTGAGAATGTTCTTTACCGCTATCCAGTGCTTCTCCCTAGGGTTTGACTGATACCGGCTTACCACACTCAGTGCATAAGCTACATCTGGTCTGGTACACAACATCACATACATTATAGAGCCTACCGCAGAAGCGTAGGGTATAATAGACATGCGATCCCTTTCCAAATCAGTCTTGGGAGACATCTCTTTAGAGAGGGTGATTCCGTGACAAGCCGGTAGATTACCGCGCTTGGAATCTTCCATACTAAATCTTTTCAGTATGGTGTCGATGTACCTGGACAGTGAAAGTCCTAATATCCTCTTGGATCTATCACGATGGATCCGGATCCCCAGAATGTAAGAGGCATCACCCAGGTCTTTCATGGAGAACCTGTGTGACAAGAACCATTTGACAGATTGTAGCATAGGAATGTCATTTCCTATCAAGAGAATGTCATCCACGTATAAAACGAGGAATACGACAGTTCGTGCTACAATTTTACTATAGATGCATGGTTCATCTGGATTTTTGATAAAGCCAAAATCTTTGACCGTCTCATCAAAACAGATGTTCCAACTCCGCGATGCCTGCTTTAGTCCATAAATGGACTTAAGCAACTTGCACACCTTTCCGCTGCTCCCACTCTTAATGAAACCCTCTGGCTGGTCCATATAGACACACTCCTCTAAATTTCCATTTAGAAAAGCGGTCTTTACGTCCATCTGCCAAATCTCATAATCGTGGAAGGCAACAATGGCAAAAAGGATCCGAATGGATTTGAGCATAGCCACTGGAGAAAAGGTTTCGTCATAGTCCAAACCAGGTCTTTGACGAAAACCCTTTGCAACAAGTCTAGCCTTATAGGTCTCAACTTGTCCATGTACACCAATCTTCCTCTTGAAGATCCATTTGCATCCTACGGGTTTTATCCTTTCTGGAGCAACGTCCAAAGCCCATACTTTGTTGGTGTACATGGACTCCATTTTGGTCCGCATTGCATCCAACCATTTTACCGAGTCAACGCTCTGAATGGCCTGCTGGAAGCTAGTTGGCTCATCATTATCAATGATGCAATCCTCTCTATCCCCGTCTATGAGAAAACCGTAGTATATCTCGGGCGGATGAGACTGCCTACTAGTCCTACGGAGCGGCGCAGGAATGTCCTGTTCTTTCGAACCCTCTGGTTCTACTAAGCTTTCAGTAATAGCTCGTGGTTCTGGAATTTCTTCCAGTTCTATTGCGCTCCCACTTATCTGATTTTCCAAAAATTCAGTTTCCAAGAAGCAGGCATGACGAGAAACTAAAACCTTTTGTTCTTCTTCGCAATAGAAGAAATATCCCTTGGAGTTCTTTGGATATCCCACAAACTTGCACTGTACTGAGCGTGCCTCGAGTTTGTCCGCATGCCGCTTTTTGACAAAAACTGGACATCCCCATGTCTTAATGTGCTTAAGATGTATACGTCTGTGTGTGTGTGTGTATCAACACATCCACACACATATATATACACATATAACCATATACACCAAAAATATATCACGTGTGTGCATGCGTGTGTGTGTATCAACCTATACTTTAGGGTTTCGCGACTAAGAAATTAAACTAAAAACGTTTTCTTCCAACTACACTAAAACTAAACCATGCTCTCCTTAAGCCGTTCATGCTAATTATCCACGTATCACAAACACTTAAATAAAATATATATAATATGTTCACGTACTACATTACGAAACTGCGGGGGTGCTATACGCCATCCACCCGACTTCCCCCGTAGATATACATCTACTCACCTTGATCCTTACTTGCCGAAGTCGATGTCTCCATGCTCCTCCTTGTTATCCGAAGTCCACGTGAGGTGCCTACACATATAAACACATAGTATCATAAATAGAATCGTGTACAAAAATCAAAACGGCACACGAATCTCACATAGGTTAAAACCTATTGTTTACACATGCAAAAGAACCAAATAACCCTCATCATCAACGTACAAACGCCAATCGATCGAGACAAAACACAATATGCAAAGTTCAAGTCATTAAAAGTCACAAAACAAAACAGCAACTCAAGAAAATGGATCCAGATTTAGTCTCAGGTAAAATTAGCCAATTCTGCATATGGGGTAGGTCTAATTTTCCTAAAATAGAGCCATGGACCAAGCACTAGGTGATTCCATCATACAAAGGCCGCAATTTGCGGCCAAAACTTGATTATTTGCGGCCACAAAAAAGGGTTAGGGTCTCGGGTCGTGGGTATAGCTTCTGGGTTGCCTGCACACCTCTTAATAATTTCTACTTTACTTATAGATCCCCCGGGTGATAGCAAATCTCGAAACAACATCATAATTCCTATACAAATCCGATATCGGGGATTTCTAAGTTAGTGAATTGGGGTTTTACTCTCAGGTTTTAACACTAAAGGGGTTATAGTTACCAATTACACCTCAATAAACAATCACAAACCAAATCATGCCCTAAACCTCATCTTGGAATTTTCCAATATCACTAAACGTTGATGTTTCAATTCTAAGCTAAACTTGAAGCTATAGAAACTCAAATACTACACTAATGGTGAAGGAAATACCTCATATAGCTAATGGATATATGTATGCCCTAGAGGCCATTATAGGATAGAAGATGTATCGGTATGTGTATATATATATATTCAGAGGACATTCTTGCTCGACATGATAATAAGCTATCTGGTTGTACTTTATCTTGACATGTTCATTTGATCTTGCATCTTATTTATTTGGTACATGTTGATAAAGCCCTTAGGATATTTACTACACTACCGGGATTATGATGTGGATCATACTAGTGGGAGATATGTAGTTTATAAGCATATCCTTGAAATGTTCCTAGTCATGGGTGTATCGAGACAGGGCTTCGATATTCCAGAGTAGACTAGCGTATATGGTTCTTGTCCCATATGATGGGCGATGGATGATCCCATATCCATCTGGTGTGGTGACACCAAAGATTGTATACGAGTGCTCAGTGGAGACTGGGTACACTGAACAGACTCGCCGAGAACTCCTATGTGATATTATATCTATCGTCGGACAGCAGATCTCAAGTGACACTGGTATAGGTTAGTCTGTAGACCCGAGTAGAGTCTTGTGTGTCCTCCAACTTTACTTTGATCTCCACCTTAACACGGCTCTACTGAGTCGTGCAAACAGATGGATTTTGGGTACAGTCCCGAGGCGCATGGAGGCAATGAGCGATAGGAGGGATTTCGTCTCTCCTGGTATTGGGGGTTGATGTTGCGCTATGCTCGATTGGCTATAACAGGAAGTCGTTGGCCAGGGCTGCTGAGATTTACTGATAAGTGTTATCAGTAGTTTCTTGATCTATTATGAGCCATAAAAAGATATGACTTATTGAGTTATTGGGGTCGACGATACCATCCCTAGACTCGATATGCAGCATATCTGACGAAGAGACCAGACTGTACGGTAAGTGTTGCCAGTTGGCTCGATGGGAGTTTTGAAAGGTTCTCTTGTTTTTCTTCGGATCGCTCAATACCCGGGTGGCCGTTACGTTTAGCTGACCGCTTGCGGCTTGTGGGTGTTTGATGTGATCATCATCTACTGCCGGCGTATTGACGAGTCTTAGAGTCCCACACAGGAGTTTCCTAGCTCAGGCGAAATGATGTGGTGTGCATATGAGATATGCACGGGAGCTCGATTAAATGGGTGTATGTGATACCGTATTTTAATCGGGGTTTTTTCTATTGGTCGGGTCGTATGTGATATGACCGGTTTATTAAATCAAGTGTTGATTTAATATAGACTTTTCGCTCATTTTTTAATAAAACTTTTCTTTTGGATGTATGCATGAATGGGTGTATGTGTATATCTTGATGTGAATGCACACATACATGAATACATGGGAGATGGCAATGCAAGACTCACATGGTTCATATATATATATATATATATATATATATATTTGTTTGTTTTGAGAAAAAGAAAATGGGATTAAATCATGGTTGAAAATATTCCACACTCTTCTACACTTGACCTAATTTAAACCATGGTTTAATTTTCATTTGGCTTCTGACTCAACACAAAAATATCTAGATATTTATTAACCATAGTTTTGCATGGCATAATTATATCTTATATATTTATTTCTATGCTCATTTTTATTAGAGAATTATTTAAAAAAGAGCTCTAGCTTTTGCCATCTTCATCTTCTTCCTCTCTTAAGCTCTCTTGAGTTTCTAAAGCGAGTGAAGTAAAAAGAAAGGAAAGATTTTTAAGTGAGAACACAACCTAAATCACCATTCTACTTTAGTCTAGCCCACTAATTTAGAGTGTTTGCTTCATCTTCATCCTTGATCAAGTGAATCAAGGAGATTTGAGCAAAGGGACTTCGGGTGGATCGTTGTGGACATAGAAGGATTCTAGCAAACCGGTTCAAACTTTAGGAGATCCAATAAGTCAAGGAGGCAAGTCTAAAAAGGTTGTATCACTTACCTCTTAGTGTTAGATTACCTCTAGTATGTGATACTAGTTTGTTGTTACCCTAAAATTCTAGTTCGATTCCTAGTTTAGTTTGCTTAGCACCCCCTAAATTTTTATTGTGGCATGTGTGATGCTTCCAAACCCTAGGCAAGGTGCTAAGGAAACACTACAGTGGTATCAGAGCCAAGCTAGAAATTTAGCCACGATGTTATAACTATTATGAAAACGAAAACAACTCCGAAAAATACGATTTTTTGAAACCCTAAAATTGCTCTCTGTTGAATTTTTATCTTCGATACATGCTTGAGGTTCCTGTCACCATGGTTTCAGCGCAGATTGAGCTGCTGCTAGTGTTGCGGTCAGGGCGAGCTCGTCATGGACGAGGACTGACCATCGTGTTTTCTGGTGATATGGGAATGTCTCGATGTAGTGTTTGTGTTATGACCTCTCGTTTGAGGCGAGTGTTCGGTCTTGCACCCGATGATCGAACCATTGTTAGAGGCTGCCTGTTGTGAGAGGACTGTTGATGTACAGCCTACTTCAGAGATCGCGATGTCGTCTACCATGCAGACAGATGACCAGCTGTTGCTGAGATTGATGGGATGTCGCTTCCAGAGCTTATGAGCTGAGATCGCTGGAGCTTTCAGGCAGAGATGCGGCAGAAGATAGTTAGTCTATCTTGAGTAGAGCTGAGTGACTGAGATAATTCGTCTAATTTGATGCACCGACGTAGGCTCAGTTGAGTTGAAGATTTTCAGTGTGGAGAATCTTATTCAAATCTAGAGTAGATCGATCCAGAGATTACGTTGTTCGTTGGATGATCCGATAGGAGATCAGTAAGTGGACCAGCTTTGTATAGAGGACCTCACCTAGATGCGTTGTGAGTTGATCGAGAACGGACAAATAAAGTGTATTCCTCGGATGAATTGGACGAGTTCCCGAGGACGTGTTCGGCTAGATACCTTCTACAGAGTGATGAAGATACCGAGTTCGTAATTTCGAGTCCGTGTGAGAGACTCCGGTTTGAACAGCCAAGAACAATTGCAGTATGCTGATAGCATGACATGACGTCGAAGTGGACGATAATAAAGACGAGTGGAACAAGTGGTTCGTGCGATATGTTGACGAGATGTTGTTACTCCCTGTTGAGATTGGAGATCGGATATGTATACAGAGGCGTTGGGATACGGCCAGTTCCCGAGGAAAAGCTATGCTGAGAACGCAGATGTCCAGAAGACGAGAAAAGATTATGTAAGAGTACCAGACTCCGTATAGTTTGGCATAAGCGAGATCAGAAGAGACCTTGAGCAGGTTCCTTCCAGGATACTGCTGCAATAAGATTTGCACCGAGGATCAGTTGTGTCATGTGTATTCAGAGGGCTGGAGGCCGACACCAGTGTCGTGCTGCTTTACGAGTGGTCATTCTAATTGGCCGAGAGATGACCAGAGAAGTGCCAGAGCGGAATTATTTCCGTTAGCACACCTGACCGGGTTGACGAGCCGATGGATTGCGAGATTTGGTAATCCACAGAGAAAATAAGGACCCTGAGACAGAGGACGCCAGACCGTGAGCAGGAGGCAAGCGGATGTTCTTGCTCTGCCGGTTTTGGGCGCACCGACCTTTTCAACATTGTAGGAGGTGTATCTCAATATCATTTGTTGCGATTTACGTTCGTGATCCGAGTATCACGCTTATATCGCTTGGGTTTTGAGTTTTGATGATTGAGTTTCATGATACTATTTCATGCACCATGGATGCACCTACTGGGTATTTACATTTTTGTGCATAGTTATTGCACTTGATATATGTTTTTATACACCATTGTGTTGGGTTATGATTTGTCCATATTTATTGCACTTGATATCGGTTTTGTGCCTTGGCTGCACATGTTTATGATTTCATGGATTTCATACGGTAGATTTGATTTGCGCATGTGGTACACACTCAATTTGATTTTTCCACTCGGTATAACTCACATGTGCTTGCAGTGCATTGATATGTGTTTTGTGCACATTGTTGCATACGTTGTTGATTTTTATATACCTTGGTACACTCGGTGTTGTTTTTATACGCACTTGAGTTATTGATGAGTTTCCGTGCAATCGGTAGATCAAATCAATTCTCTCAATGCACGCAAATCATCAGAGTTACAATGGAGATACAGATCTCGAAATCCACTACTGAAATCCAATATGCACGAGTCAAATACTATAATATGTATATAGTACGCATCCTTGGAAAAATCTCTCAAAACTGAATATAACATATGCAAAATCTTTCTGAATCGCCGTGTGATGCGTAACTCACGGCACAAGTGACGGACACTCATTTATAAGGTAATAACTATATGTTCATATATGTTTTGCTAAAATATATGTTCCGCCCTTTTGAAATATCCCGAAAGGTTTTCCTTTATAAATGTTCGTGTCTTTCGCGGACACGTAGGAAATAGCGAGACTATAGCTCATTTTTGAAAACCTCTTGTTAAACTTTTAATGCATGCAAAGTACTCAGGTATTGTCCTCCGATTAGTCCTGTGCGGCTACTACATAAAATAGTGCCCATCGTGAAAAAAAGGTGCTCAAGAGCAAAATCATCCTCAAAAGGCGTATCCAATAATCACGTGCGTCTGGTGCGCACGGAAACCAAAGCCAAATACAAGTGCTACGAATATGCACAAAACCAAACTAAGTGCAACGGATGTGTACGAAAGCATCTGCCCAATGTAACGGATGTGCACGACAACACTAACAAGTGCATCTAGAGTGCATGGAAATCTCAGCCCAGTGCAACTAATATGCGCGAATGAAAATCCCAATCGAGTGCATACGGTGTGCACAAAATCACATCTCAAATCATGCACCCAACATGCATGAAAATCCAAATCAAGTGCATCCGTCATGCACAGATGAAATTGAAATCAAGTGCATCCCACATGCACGAATGAAATCTAAATTAAGTGCATCCGATGTGCACAAAATCTAATACCAAGCGCCTAAGATACTCAAAAATCCAATATCAAGCGCCTAATATGTGCATAAATCCAACCCAAGCGCGTCAGGTCTGTATAAAACCTGTAACACTTTAGAAAAATAAAATAATATTTTTGGGAATTTTTTTATAATTAAATAATATTATATTGAATATTTTAATATTTTGGTATAATTAAATACCGATAAATCGGGAAAATTTTGGAAAATTATGGAAATTACTAAAATGAGGGTGCTTTATTGGATTTATGAAAATTATGAAGTTTTACGAGTTATTTGACACTAATTTAGTGCTAATCGCGATTAAAAATCGCTAATCGGGTTTTAAGCGTGTTTTGTGCAAAACATGCACAAGTCTTTTCTTCACTTGTTACACTTTTTTTTATCATGGCATTCCTCATGATTCTTGAATGGTTGTAAGTTAATGACAAAAGAAAAGAATAGAAAAGGAATATAGTATTAGGTATG
This sequence comes from Agapanthus africanus, assembly GCA_030015575.1. Classification (NCBI taxonomy): domain Eukaryota; kingdom Viridiplantae; phylum Streptophyta; class Magnoliopsida; order Asparagales; family Amaryllidaceae; genus Agapanthus; species Agapanthus africanus. The sequence goes on along the minus strand of CM057342.1, from coordinate 451,085,499 downwards.
GGTGAGAAAAAGAAAGGTGCGGGGTATCTTTGACCTGGCCATTCACTCATCTCACCATTTTCATCTCATCCTTTCCTCTCCCCTCCCCCTCTTGCTGTTGCTGCTTCAGCCCTCACTCCCTCCCTCTTCAAGCCTCTTAAACTCCATGAAAAACACTTCAAAACTCAAACCCCATTTCACAAAAAAGATGCACAAGCTCACTAGCAAAACATTGGACCAAGAAAGCTTGCATTTTGGACACTTGGGGCAACTCAAGAAAATTCTTGAGTTGCCAAATGAGGTATTTTCTGAACCATGAGCTTACTATTCACATTTCTTTTACATACATGTTAACTTTAAACCGATATTGTGAAGTTTAGTGAACTTTGGGAAACCCTTATAAAAGGTTGAGTGGTTGTTTGAAATTGGTGATGTTGTGGCTGTTAACTAGACTTGGGTGCTGTTTAATGACCTAAACCAGAGACTAGAAACCCCAAAATACGGATTTAGAAACCCCGACATCGGATAAATGTATGATTTGAGAGGGTATTTTGGAATCTGGAGCAACCCGGGGGCACTAGAAATGATTTTGCAATTACTGGGAGTCGTGTAGGCACCTAGGAAGCTACTACTGAAACCCTAGCCCCATACCCCAACCCAAGGCCACAGATTTATCCATTCTGGCCATAATTTGCAGCCAGAGCAGGGAAATAGGGTCCCAGATTTGGTCCATGGCTCCTTTTGCACTAAAATAGACCCCTCCTATATGCAGAATTGGCTAATTGTCACCTGGGGAAAATCTGGGAGCATTTTGGTGTGTTTTAGGCTATGTTTTCCGTATTTTGAAATGCAATTTCTTGACAATTGGATTTGTATTTGGTTGTCGGATATTGTACATCGACAACAGGGGTTGTTTGATTGTTTTGCACGTATAGGCCATAGGTTCTAACCTATGAGCATACCGTGCGCTATATCGGTTTTCCGGATTCGATTTTAATACGTATTGTGATTATTTATTATTGTAGGTACCCTCGTATGGATTCCAAGGCGAAGGAGCGCGGCGTCATCGATTTTGGCGAGCGAAGACCAGGTGAGTGGATCTATATCCACGGGGGAAGTCGGGTAGATGGCATATAGCACCCCCGCAAAGTATTGATGGAAAACTGATTATAGGATATGGTTAGGAAACCTAGATTAATAAACTAGGGTTATAGTAAAGGATAGTTGGTGATACTATATTAGAAACTAAGGATAGTTAGAAATGAGATAATACGGCTATTATGTGATGACAGGATCCGAGGACGACGTTTGCCGATATTGCCGTTTAGGGTACCGTAGGACTAGATAGTCGATGTAGATGCGTCATCCGAACCATACCTTTTTCTAAACCGAAGAGTCGTATGTATATTTTAAAAATATACCTTGAGGAATGTTACGGATTTTCAAATGATATCTTTTTCTTAAAAACACCATAACCCCTATTTTCAAAACTAAGATTCGCTTCTTTAAAAATCTGATTGTATGGTTCGGGTGTGTATGTTAGATTAGATACCTATACATATAGTAGAGATAGAATGTTTAGGTAAACTCGGCTTGATATGAGTTATAAATGCGATGAAAAGATTATAAGACGGATATAATTACCCGATGATATGTTGGTATACGGATGCGAGTCGATTGAGATGATTTATACCCTGTCGGTCCCCTGATGTGAGATTATTGCGGATGTGATCTGGGACATAGGTATATAGATATATATAGATATATATAGAATGTTGTGAATCATGGATGATAGGCCGTACGTGATTTCAGGCCGTACCCTCATTTGTCGTATAGGATCCCTATTAGCTTAATGCCGCCGTACGATGATTTTCTGTGCGTGATGAGTTTGACTTGATTATTGATCCTTACCCTTGACTAGAGTTTGCCGTACGATGGATCATACCATACACGATGTTGTTAGGTTGGATGCCGATTGATAGATTCCAGACTCGGTCATATTAGATACGTATACCAGTCGGCATTTGCATATGATTTCCTTTATGCTGCATTCATATTATTCACATCGCATTGCCTATACTTGTGCTAGTACACTTGCATTATTATCGATGATGCGTATGTTACACGCACACAGATTTGCCGGCTCACACACTTCATCATCGATAATTGCCATGTCACTACACAGTAGGATTGCTGCATCATGATATATTGTAATGCTTACATTTCCATCACATGTCGCATACATCATGCTTTATGATTTTACGTATTGAGATATGTTGTTTTCATGAGATTTCTGGATTTGAGAACCGTGGCTATTTCAAAGAAAGCATGTAATGATTTAAAAACCCGGTTTCTCTTGATATGATATTTCAGTGCGTCCACCATATGTTTTCTCGGTTCTGAGACGTGTGATATGTGAAACCCGATTCGAGGAGGCGGATGATTCCGTTTGCGGGTTCATGGTGGACCCGGTATGGTTCCCCAGGGCGAGAAATGTTTTTCGTGGAGTAGACGATGAGCCTGGCAGGGTGGCGAGTACCTACCGGTGATAGTATTTAGGCTCGGCGGATATCCGGAGGATACCGACCGGAGTCGAGAGATGAGATAGGCCTATCCGGACTGACGGAGCCCGATATATGAGGATTTACGTGCCGATGCTGGGCACGGTTTTCATGATGTTTTCGAGTGTCGATGCTAAGCACTCAGGTTCCATGATTTTGATGTGTCGGGAGGGACACCGTTGATATATATATCCTCATACTTTCATGCACACCCCCCTTTATGATATTTACGTGCACGCAGACCTTGATTATGGTTGGACGAGATCCATATACATGCATTGATTATTACTGTTGGATGTTATCCACTTGCATATAGGTATTGACTACCTTGTTGGCACATATACAGACCCGGTCACCCTAGATATCATAGTATTACCTTTATGATATAGTGGACCCAGGAGTCGTTGTTTATTCGATTTCTATCTGTTGATATTTTTTCTACTCACGAGTTGGCAACTCACCCTCGTTGTGCCACAGTTCTTGCAGGTTGACCGCTTGGATCAGTAGTGGCTTCGCTGGCACACAGTTGCATCCGGGTATTTTGAATTGGTAGGTGGGATATTTGTATCATTCCCACTCTTGTATCTATATTTCATATTGTATCTAGTTAACTCCATAAATCAAAAGTTGTAAATTGTTTAACTGATGAGACTTAGTGAGCCTTGTAGTTGCGAGATTTGAGCGTTGGGTTTTATATTCACTTTTGGGGTTATATCTTGCTCATTTATTTATTTTTTTGTGGTGAACTTCGCCGTTGGGCATCGTATACTTATTTTTACTGTATTGCGTGGTTGTCATTCGCCGTTTGGCGAAGTGCTAGCTCCAGCTTGGGGATGCCATTATTCTTATTATGTATTGGTGGTTTTGGATCAAAATTTACAAAGGAGATGCTGCCAAAATTTTTAAAAGACCAAACATGTTTTTTTTCAAAACTAATAAATTTCACTTGCATCATTCATGTTCCTTTCTATGCATTAAGAAAACTTGATTTCATATACCTTTATTTCAAAAACTCACTTCCTTTATTTTTTCAAAAAGGTTTAGATTTCTGGGTTTCAGCTTACTTGAATTCCATTACGCCTTTAGACGTTGCGTGATTCAAGTGCTGGTCACGAGCTAATATTTCGGGTCGTGACAAAGTTGGTATCAGAGCGCTAGGTTTAACCTTATTCGAGTCTATGTTTGACTATGCGGAGTCTAGGGTGGTAGTGTATTTCGGAACCTAGGCTTGACCTTACGGAACTTAGACTTGGACGGGGGGGAGGGGTATTAGACCCGAACTTTCGTTTCATAGGCTGACCCTGATTGATGGTGTAGGTAGCATAAGTAGAGTGACGTACCGTACGTATGTTCCGCGGCATATTTACGATACGATACTCCACTTAAGAAACCTTAGGATGTACATATTTTTGTGACCAGTGATTCTCTTCGTATCCATGATTATACATCATTCGAGATCCTTGATTATATTTGTTTCCATGATCATACTCCCATTGATGATGTTCCTTCTTATGATCATGTATCCATTCTGGACCTGTCGTTTCCTCTCATGCCGTTGATCTGCTTTCTTCGATACTCGATTGAGGTTCTGTCACCATAGTTTGAGCTGCTGCTAGTGTTGCGGTCAGGGCGAGCTTGTCTGGTACGAGGGCTGACCATTGTGTTTTCTGGTGACATGGGAACGTCTCGATGTAGTGTTGTGTTGTGGCCTCTTGTGGAGGCGAATGCTTGGTTTTACACCGGATGATCGGGCCATTGTTAGAGCCGCCATTTGCGAGAGGACTGGTGATGTACAGCGCACCTCAGAGATTTTGATGTCGCCTACCGTGCAGACAGGTGACCCAGCTGTTGCTGAGATGATGGGATGTCGCTTCCAGAGCTTACGAGCTAAGATCGCCGGAGCTTCCAGGCAGAAAGGCGACAGATGATAGCTAGTTTACCCTGATTTGAGAGACGAAGGCGATTCATCATATTGATGCGCCGACGCAGGCCCAGTTGGGTTGAAGATTTCCAGAGTGGAGAGTCTTACTCAGACCTAGAGCAGACCGATCCAGAGATGACCGCCGATATATCGCCTTTCCTGGAGGATTGAGGCATTGATTAACATGCGGGCGAAGAATATTCACATGTTGTATAGGAGAAGCTAAAAGGTTTGAATGAGTGTCAGAAACTCATTTTTCCTAAGTTTGAAGTGTTCAGAAGAACATGCAGGTAATTCTGTGGATCCTCTAGAAGAATGAAACCCTAACTCGACATGATGACCATGGAACCGCTTGAAACCTTAGGGTTTGTGGCAGTTTAGCGGTGCCATCAGTGAGGCTTTGGTTTGCCCTTCTACGGCTGGTCCAGAGGTACTGTGGTATGTACCGGATATTTTTAGACCGTGCTCAGGTGCTGAGCCTTCGGGAAATTTTGGGACCTTGATGACTCGATCGAAAAGTTTGACATCGTCCGGATATCATGTGATAAAAGACCAGTGAGCTGACCAGCTTTGGGTAGAGGACCTCACCGGCATTGTGAGTTGATCGAGAACGGACGAGTATTGAGTATTCCTCCGATGGTTGGGACAAGTTCCTGAGGACGTGTTCGGCCAGATATCTTCTACAGAGTGATGAAGCTATATAGTACGCGATTTCAAGTCCGTGCGAGAGACTTCGGATTGAACGTGGCCGAGAACAGTTGCAGTGCGCAGATAGCATGGCGTGACGTCATAGTGAGTGATGATAAAGACGAGTGGAACCAGAAGTTCGTGCGAGACGCTGACGAGCTGTTATTACTCCCCGTTGAGATCGGAGACCTGATATGCTTATAGAGGCGTTGGGATACGGCCAGTTTTCGAGGAAATGTGTGTGGAACACACAGATGTCCAGAAAGTGAGAAAAGATTTTGTGAGAGTACCAGCCTCCGTACAGTTCGGCATAGGCGAGATCGGAAGAGACCTTGAGCAGGATTCCTTCCAGGACACTGCTGCTGTGAGAATTGCACCCAGGATCAGATGTGTCACGTGTATTCAGAGGACTAGAAACCGACGCCAGCAATGTGCTGCTTTATGAGTGGTCGTGACAAATGACCGGGATATGACCAGAGAAGTGCTAGAACGGAATCGTTCCCGTAAACACACCTGACAGGGCCGATGAGCCGATGGATTGCGAGATTGGTAATCCATAGAGAAGATAAGGACCCAGAGACTGAGGACGCCAGGCCGTGAGCAGAAGGCGAGCGGATGTTCTTACTCTGCTAGTTTTGGGCGCCCGATATTTTCCGACATTGTAGGAGGTGTACCTCGATGTCATTTTTTTTGCGATTTGCGTTTGTGATCTGAGTGTCACGCTTATATCGCTTGGATTTGAGTTTTGATGACGAGTTTCCTGATATTGATTTCGTGCACCATGGCTGCACTTACTGAGTGTTTACGTTTTGTGCATAGTTATCGCACCTGATATATATTTTATACACAGTTGTGTTGATTTGCGATTTGTGCATGCTTATTGTGTTTGATGTCGATTTTATACCTGCGTAGCATGTGTTTATGATTTCATGGATTTCATACGGATGATTTGATTTTTGCACTTGGTATAGCTTATATGTGCTTGCAGTGCATTGATATGTGTTTTGTGCACGCAGTTGCACACGATTTTGATTTATACACCTTGGTATACTCGGTGTTGCTTTTGATGCGTTCGAGTTATTGATTGTATTTCGTGCATTTGATGCACCCGATGTTATTTCGTGCACAATAGGTGCACCAGATATTGTTGTTATGCACACCGTTGCAATGGACAGATACTTTCATGCACACCCGTTGCACGTAGTTTTGGGTTTTTGTGCATATTATGGCACCTGTATTTGGATTTGATTTCCATGCGCACCAGATGCATGTAATTTTTGGATACGCCTTTTAGGCTGATTTTTGCTTTTGAGCACTTGGTTTTCATGTTGAGCACTATATTGTGTATTAGTCAACAGGACTGATCTGAGAACAGTACCTGAGTACTTTGCATGCATTAATATACTACCAAAAGGGTTTTCGAAAGGAACTATAGTCTCGCTATTTCCTACGTGTCCGTGAGCGACACGAACGTTTATAAGGAAAACTTTTGGGATATTTTGGAAACGACGGAACGTGTATTTAAGAAAACATATATGGACATATATAATTATTTTAAAATGAGCGTCCGTCAGTTATGCCATGAGTTACGCAGTTCCGCGGCGGTTTAGAAAAAAAATTGCATGTATTTCATTCAGATTTTGGAGTTTTTCAAAGATGCGTACTATACACGTATTATAGTATTTGACTAGTGTATATTGGATTTCAATAGTGGATTTCGAGATCTGCATCTCTATTGTAACTCCGAGGATATGCGTGCAAATCCTATAATTTGCGTGACGCTTGACGGAGTTGATTTTGAGTGTTGTACTCGTTTTCACGCGCACTTGGCGCGTTGTGCTATTTCAGCGTTTTCCATGATTTCGGAACCCCGACGACTTGGATTTTTACTGAAATGTTTTAGCATTCAGGGGTTTAAATTTAAATTCGGGGACTGAATTTCTTTAAGGGGGAAGATTGTAACACTTCAGAAAAATAAAATATTATTTTTGGGATTTTTTTATAATTAAATAATATTATATTGAATATTTTAATATTTCGGTATAACTAAATACCGATAAATTGGGAAAAATTTGGAAAATTATGGAAATTACTAAAATGAGGGTGCTTTATTGGATTTATACAAATTATGAAGTTTTACGAGTTATTTGACACTAATTTAGTGCTAATCGCGATTTTAAAATCGCTAATCGGGTTTTAAGCGTGTTTTGTGCAAAACATGCACACGTCTTTTCTTCACTTGTTACATTTTTTTTATCATGGCATTCCTCATGATTCTTGCATGGTTGTAAGTTAATAAGAAAAGAAAAGAAAAGATTAGAAAAGGAATATAGTATTAGGTATGGGTGAGAGAGAGAAAGGTGAGGGGTATCTTTGACTTGGCCATTCACTCATCTCACCATTTTCATCTCATCCTTTCCTCTCCCCTCCCCCTCTTGCTGCTGCTGCTTCAGCCCTCACTCCCTCTCCTCTTCAAGCCTCTTAAACTCCATGAAAAACACTTCAAAACTCAAACCCCATTTCACAAAAAAGATGCACAAGCTCACTAGCAACACATTGGACCAAAAAAGCTTGCATTATGGACACTTGGGGCAACTCAAGAAAATTCTTGAGTTGCCAAATGAGGTATTTTCTGAACCATGAGTTTAGTATTCACATTTCTTTTACATCCATGTTAACTTTAAACCGATATTGTGAAGTTTAGTGAACTTTGGGAAACCCTAGTAAAGAGTTGAGTGGTTGTTTGAAATTGGTGATGTTGTGGCTGTTAACTAGACTTGGGTGCTGTTTAATGACCTAAACCAGAGACTAGAAACCCCAAAACATGGATTTAGAAACCCCGACATCGGATAAATGTATGATTGAGAGGGTATTTTGGAATCTGGAGCAACCCGGGGGCACTAGAAATGATTTTGCAATTACTGGGAGTCGTGAAGGCACCTAGGAAGCTACTATTGAAACCCTAGCCCCATACCCCAACCCAAGGCCACAGATTTATCCATTCTGGCCGCAATTTGTGGCCAGAGCAGGGAAATACGGTCCCAGATTTGGTCCATGGCTCCTTTTGCACTAAAATAGACCTCTCCTATATGCAGAATTGGCTAATTGTCACCTGGGGAAATTCTGGAAGCATTTTGGTGTGTTTTAGGCTATGTTTTCCGTATTTTGAAATGCAATTTTTTGACAATTGGATTTGTATTTGGTTGTCGGATGTTTGTACATCGACAACATGGGTTGTTTGATTGTTTTGCACGTATAGGCGATAGGTTCTAACCTATGAGCATACCGTGCGTCATATCGGTTTTTCGGATTCGATTTTAATACGTATTGCGATTGTTTATTATTGTAGGTACCCTCGTATGGATTCTGAGGCGAAGGAGCGCGGCGTCATCGATTTCGGCGAGCGAAGACTAGGCGAGTGGATCTATATCCACAGGGAAGTCGGGTGGATGGCGTATAGCACCCCCGCAAAGTGTTGATGGAAAACTGATTATAGGATATGGTTAGGAAACCTAGATTAGGAAACTAGGGTTATAGTAAAGGACAGTTGGTGATACTATATTAGAAACTAAGGATAGTTAGAAATGAGATAATACGGCTATTATGTGATGACGGGATTCGAGGACGACAATTGCGGATATTGCCGTTTAGGGTACCGTAGGACTAGATAGTCGATATAGATGTGTCATCCGAACCATACCTTTTTCTAAACCGAAGAGTCGTATGTATCTTTTAAAAATATACCTTGAGGGATGTTCCGGATTTTCAAATGATATCTTTTTCTTAAAAACACCGTAACCCCTATTTTCAAAACTACGATTCGCTTCTTTAAAAATCTGATTGTATGGTTCGGGTGTGTATATTAGATTAGATCTCTATACTTATAGTAGAGATAGAATGTTTAGGTAAACTCGGCTTGATATGAATTATAAATGCGATGAAAAGATTATAAGACGGATATGATGACCTGATGATATGTTGGTATACGGATGCAAGTCGATCGAGATGATTTATACCCTGTCGGTCCCGTGATGTGAGATTATTACGGATGTGACTAGGGACATAGGTATATAGATATATATATATAGATATATATAGAATGTTGTGAATCATGGATGATAGGCCGTACGTGATTTCACGCCGTACCCTCATTTGTCGTATAGGATCCCTATTAGCTTAATGCCACCGTACGATGATTTTCCGAGCGTGATGAGTTTGACTTGATGTTGATCCTTACCCTTGACTAGAGGTTGTCGTACGATGGATCATACCGTACGCGATGTTGTTAGGCTAGATGCCGATTGATAGATTCCCAGACTCGGTCATATTAGATGTGTATACCCGTTGGCAATTGCATATGATTTCCTTTATGCTGCATTCATATTATTTACATCGCATTGCTTATACTTGTGCTAGTACACTTGCACTATTATCGATGATGCATATGTTACACGTACACAGATTTGCCGGCTCACACACTTCATCATCGATAATTACCATGTCACTACACCGTAGGATTGCTGCATCATGATATATTGTTATGCTTACATTTCCATCACATGTCGCATACATCATGCTTTATGATTTTACGCATTGAGATATGATGTTTTCATGAGATTTCTGGATTTGAGAACCGTGGCTATTTCAAAGAAAGCATGTTCTGATTTAAAAACCCGGTTTCTCTTGATATGATATTTCAGTGCGTCCACCATGCGTTTTCTCGGTTCTGAGACGTGTGATATGTGAAAGCCGATTCAAGGAGGCGGATGATTCTGTTTGCGGGTTCATGGTAGACCCGGTATGGTTCCCCGGGGCGAGAAATGTTTTTCGTGGAGTAGACGATGAGCCTGGCAGGGTGGCGAGTACCTACCGGTGATAGTATTTGGGCTCGGCGGATATCCGGAGGATACCGACTGGAGTCGAGAGATGAGATGGGCCTATCCGGAATGACGGAGCCCGATATATGAGGATTTACGTGCCGATGCTGGGCACGGTTTTCATGATGTTTTTGAGTGTCGATGCTAGGCACTCAAGTTCCATGATTTTGATGTGTCGGGAGGGACACCGTTGATATATATATCCTCATACTTTCATGCACACCCCCTTTATGATATTTACATGCACGCAGACCTTGATTATGGTTGGACGAGATCCATATACATGCATTGATTATTACTGTTGGATGTTATCCACATGCATATAGGTATTGACTACCTTGTTGGCACATATACAGACCCGGTCACCCTAGATATCATAGTATTACCTTTATGATATAGTGGACCTAGGAGTCGTTGTTTATTCGATTTCTATCTGTTGATATTTTTTCTACTCACGAGTTGGCAACTCACCCCCGTTGTGCTACAGTTCTTGCAGGTTGACCGCTTGGATCAGTAGCGGCTTCGCTGGCATACAGTTGCATCTGGGTGTCTTGCATTGGTAGGTGGGATATTTGTATCATTCTCACTCTTGTATCTATATTTCATATTGTATCTAGTTAACTCCATCAATCAAAAGTTGTAAATTGTTTAAGTGATGAGACTTAGTGAGGCTTGTAGTTGCGAGATTTGAGCGATGGGTTTTATATTCACTTTTGGTGTTATATCTTGCTCATTTCTTTATCTTTTTGTGGTGAACTTTGCCGTTGGGCGTCGTATACTTATTTTTACTGTATTGCATGGTTGTGATCCGCCGTTTGGCGAAGTGCTAGCTCCCGCTTGGGGATGCCATTTTCCTTATTATGTATTGGTGGTTTTGGATCAAAATTTGCAAAGGAGGTGCTGCCAAAATTTTTAAAAGACCAAACATGTTTTTTTTTTCAAAACTAGTAAATTTCACTTGCATCATTCATGTTCCTTTCTATGCATTAAGAAAACTTGATTTCATATACCTTTATTTCAAAAACTCACCTCTATTTTTTCAAAAAGGTTTAGATTTCTGGGTTTCAGCTTACTTAAATTTCTTTACGCCTTTAGACGTTACGTGATTCAAGTGCTGGTCACGAGCTAATATTTCGGGTCGTTATAAAACATCTAGTGCAGTAGCATGCACGAAAACGAACATCAAGTGCAATCGCGCACAAAAACATAAATCTGGTGAACAAATGCTCAAAGACATAAATCGGGTGCAACCAATGTACAAAGTATAATTCTGATGCAACCAATGCACGAAATACCCATCTGGTGTAACAAATGTACGAAATGCAAATCTAGTGCAACAAATGCATAAAATACAAATTGGGTGTAACAAGTGCACGGAAACTCATCAATAACTCAAGTGTGTATAAAAACAACACCGAGTGTACCAAGATATATAAAAATCAACAACGTGTGCAACCATGTGCACAAAACACATATCAATGCACTGCAAGCACATGTGAGCTATACCGAGTGGAAAAATCAAATCGAGTGCGTACCACATGCGCAAATCAAATCCGGACGGACCGATGAGCCGATGATTTTTCCTTTACTGTATCCCTTGTCTTTTCATTGATCATCATACGGATCTAGCCTCTAGCAAAGAAAATCATCAATCGTTTGACCCTAATTTGCAACGAAATAATCAAGAACTTGATCTCTCTCCAAATTAGGTCATTGATGATTCTTTTTCCTAGAGTTCACAAATCTCATAAGAATTAAGATTAGTTTTAGGATTTCATCATCATTAGATCTACCGATTCTCTCGATTCCTTTACAAGCGGAGATTTCACTCACACATCATGAAAATTAAAGAATCACAAACTGCACGGAAATTAGGTTCAAAAGAAAAATCTCCGCTTGTAAAGGAATCGAGAGAATCTGTAGATCTAATGATGTTGAAATCCTAAAACTAATCTTAAGTCTTATGAGATTTGTGAACTCTAGAAAAAAGAATCATCAATGACCTAATTTGGAGTGAGATCAAGTTCTTGATTATTTCGTTGCAAATTAGGGTCAAACGATTGATGATTTTCTTTGCTAGAGGCTAGATCCGTATGATGATCAATGAAAAGATAAGGGATAGTGAAGGAGAAACCCTAGTTTCTTCAATAGATCCCTAATCTTCATTCATTGTCATCGATCTAGCTACAATTCATCAATAGATAAGATTCGTAATTTTTAGTATTCATCATTGCTACTAATTTGATCGATTCCTACAAGCTATTTTACATAATCTTGATAACTAAATTGATTTGGACATCTTCTTGATTCTAGATCTATTTTCTTGATGTTCCTTGAAATTAAATATCATTAATCTTGAATCATTTTCTTTTATATTTTCTTTTCGACTCAACTAAAATAAGATAGAACAAGTATACACATCTCAGTGGACGATCCGTATTCATTAACGAAACTATTTCGACACCGTTAATTGATTGCGGTTACAAATTCTTTGGTTGTGATCATATTTTCAAAATTAGATCAATCAAATGGCGTCGTTGCCGGGGATGTGTGCTAATTTGTTCGTTTTTGCAATTTGAGTTGAAAATTTTTATTATTCCATCAGAATTTTTAGATCAAAATCGCATCAAGCTCTTAACGATTAGTTGTGAATTTTACAAGGGAATCTAGAATCATTGGAGCAAAGGGAAAAATATTCAGATCATCTCAGGAAGTCCAGTGAAGTAACAGGAGCAGCTGGAAAAATTTTTGTTCACAGATCTTGCAACAAGACCGCGGATCCGCGGCCATAAGCACGATTTCGCGGCGGAACCGCGGCGAGATAGAGGCTTCGGTGCTCCTTTTTTCTCAGGTCCACTTCCTACTTTCTTATCTCCTCCCTGCTCTTGTCCAATAACTATTTTCTGCAGGATTCTTTGCGAAAATTCGCAGCGCCGCAAAAAGAAATTGTTGCGTATTTTGATATTGGTTGTTTACATATTTTAATACGGAAATTAAGGGGCAAAGAACAAATTCAGATTAGGTAGGGATTTCATTACCCTTGCTAACCCCCAAAAATCACAAAACTTGCATCCACATTACCCTCATTAACTAAAAAAGATCTAGATAAGACTCTAAGGACCGTCATGCTCAATTAGGACAGAAGAAGGTCGTGGGTAATCTATTGCTTATCCGCGTTTCTTTTGTGGTGTCTAAGGAAAGTGTGTCTAATGAAAGTGGTTATTTAATTAGGCCCACTACTTACGTAGCGGAGAACCTCCAACTTACCTGGCACTTACCTTGCTACAAAAGGGATAAAGAGGCAGTAGAGGATCTATCTTGCGACTTGTCTTCTGGAAGTCTAGGAGCGGTCTAGAGACTTGACCTAGGTGACCATTAGATCTAGGGTTGCTTGTGCATTGTTTGTGTGATTTTTCAAAAATCCGTCTTTTTCAAAAACAAACACCAAATCTATCTTTTCTCTAATTATCACTTATGCTGTCACTTGTGCTAAACCATTTAGTGCATGCTCAGCTGGACATGGGATTCTAGTGCCCGTCTTGTCCGCATTCCTCCTATCGACTCCGAAGTCGGTATTTCTACATCTACTTTTTCTTCACCCACTACCACACCCACTTCGATGGACGAATCTCCATCGAACTTCTTTAACACCACTCTGCTACCGTCCGCAGGTGCGCAGAATCCGCCCTGCATCTTTCTCCAAGAGAGATGCTACCCTATTCGAGATCCTCTTTCTACCTGTCTTACCATTCCACCAGCCAATGGGGACAATTTCGAAATCAAATCTCAATACATCAATCTTTTACCCAAATATCACGGTCTCGAGTCTGAAGACGCATACGTTTTTATTACCAAATTTGAAAACGTATGCTCTATGATGGGTACTTCACAGCTTTCTGTGGATGTTATGAGATTACGTCTTCTCCCGTTTAGTTTGTGCGATTTAGCCGAGAAGTGGCTTTATAACACGGCCACACATTCTATTTCAAATTGGGATGAATTCGTCATAGCTTTCCTAAAGAAATTCTATCCCAATCATAAGACTGCTCGAGTCCCTAGCGAAATAAATCAATTTACCTAGCTTCCCAATGAACCATTTTCGAAGTGTTTTGAACGCTTCAAGGATCTGTTAGTTCAATATCCTCATCACGGAATCCACCGATAGGATCTGTGCAGAATAATATATGAAGGAATTAATCCTACAACAAAATAGGTGCTTGAATCCATGTGTCAAGGCAACGTCATGTCTAAAGACGATGGTGAAGCTTAGAAATTTTTAGAAAATTTCGCTGAAAAACCTTTACAATAGGAGAGTGTGAGTCAACCATCATCTAGGGGTGGTATTCATCAACTTGATGTTTCTATAGGACTTAAAGCTGAAATGGCAGCAATGCAAAAGAAACTCGAAGCTATGGAACACAAATTTTTATTAGCCTCCCTAAATCAGATGACACTCCCTAAAACTGTCTGTGGATGTTGTTCTGATCCATCACATCTAACGGAAGAATGTCCATTGAATTCTCCGTTTCAAGGTCAAGAGCATACTAATGCTGTTTTTCAGCAAAGACCTAGAAACGATCCATATTCTTCCACTTATAATCAGGGTTGGAGGAATCACCTTAACATTGCTTGGAACCAACACCAAACTCAAAACACGGTTCCAAACCAAAACAACTTTCAAAGGGTCCCTCCACAACAACAACAACCACTACAACTGAGTCAGCACCCCTATCAATCACCAAATTTTCAAAATCTGGTCAACACTTCTGCACCGTATAATAATTCGTTCAATTGACCGGTACCGATAACTCTTCTTCACTCGAAAGAACCTTGGAAATGTTTATGAAACAATCCATCCAAGTGTCGACTGATATAAGGAATTCTATCAATGACATAAAGAAGAACTCTGCCTCTCAAAGCGAGAGTATTAAATCGATGGAAGCCCAAATTGCACGAATAAATGCCGAAATGTGTGCTAAAGAGAAAGGGAAACTTCCTTCTCAACCATTACCGAATCCTTGACATTCACAACACTACAATGTGAATGCCATTACAACGTTGAGATCCGGAAGAGTGCTGAATAACCAAGTCGGTGAAGAGATTGATAATAATGATGAATCTATCAATAACACCCTGGCTTTCACTTCCACTTTTCCTTCCACTTCCACATCCACTTCCACTTCTGACCCTTGTTCGTCTACCCCACCACCTTCTTGCGAGCCTATTCTTAATTTTCCCCAAGGATCGAACCCCCAGCATACCGCTTCTAGTCCACCAAAGACGATCCCCACTCCTATTCTAGGATCAGTTCCACACATACCACCTTCTCCAATGTTGGACCCAGCTATTATTGTTAAAGCTCCTTATCCGAATCGGTTAAGGGGAAACAAATCAAGTCCACATATGGAGAAGATTATGGAAATGTTTAAACAGGTTAACATCTATATCCCTCTCCTAGATGCTATTCAACAAGTCCCGTCTTATGGGAAAATTCTTAAGGACTTATGCACTAGGAAGAGGAAGACTCAAGTGCCCAAAAATGTATTCATAACAAATAATGTTAGCACTGCTTTTACCCATAGTTAACAAAGAAACATAAGGACCCTGGGTGTCCTGCAATCTCGATTTCTATTGGGGGTAAAAACATTAACCATGCTTTACTTGACCTTGGCACAAGTGTTAACCTTCTTCCATACTCTGTCTATGAGAAGTTAGGGATTGGAGAGTTGAAACCAGCTCATTGTACTCTCCAAATGGAAGACCGATCAATCACCAAACCTAGGGGTGAACTGGAGGACGTGTTGATAAAAGTCGGGGAATTTATATTCCGTGTGGACTTTATTTTTCTCGATACACAACCCGTAGCGAACCCATGGAACAAAATTCCGGTGATTCTTGGTCGACCATTCCTTGCCACTTACAATGCTGTCATTAATTGTCGAAACGGTTCTATGAACCTATCTTTTGGGAAAATGGCAATTGAACTGAACATTTACAAAATTGGAAGTCGGCCGTCTGAACGCTCTGCTCACATTGTTGATGTCTGATCTGTCCACGGGATAGCTCCCGAAAGCTGCGAAGTTGATGAACTTTTCTTTGATGATCTCGACGACATTAGCACATCAATCTTTGATCTTACACATCTTAGTGAGGACACTGTTTCCACTCTTGAGTCTGAACCTTTTGACTCTTCACTTTCCGAGTCTGTATCCTTTGCAGGCTATGAGCTTCTTCATGAATTCTGAATGCCATTCTTTTACCCAACCTTCTATTGTTTCTCCGCCGACGTTAGATCTCAAATTATTACTTTCTCATCTTAAATATGCATATTTAGGTGAGAATGAATTTTTACCCGTGATCATATCCGCTTCTCTATCCTTAGAGCAAGAGAATGCGCTTTTGACGGTCTTGGGATCCAATAGTCAGGCTTTTGGTTGGACTATGGCTGACATCAAAGGGATTTGTCCCTTGATTGTTGAATATCATATACATCTGATGGATGAAGCCAAGCCAGCCTGAGAACCACAGAGACGGTTAAACCCCATAATGAAGGATGAGGTAAAGAAAGAAATCATCAAATGCTTTGACAGTGGTATCATTTACCCAATCTCTGATAGCCAATGGGTAAGTCCAATTCATGTAGTCCCTAAGAAATCTGGCATCACGGTCATAACAAATGAGGAAAATGAGTTAATCCAGACACTCGCTCAAACTGGGTGGTGTGTATGTATTGATTATAGAAAACTCAATACCGCAAGGAGGAAAGACCACTTTCCTCTACCTTTTATTGACCAGATGCTAGAACGCTTGGCTGGACGGGAATATTATTGCTTCATGGACGGATACTCTGGCTATAACCAGGTCCCTATTGCCAAAAAGGATCAAGACAAAACCACATTTACTTGTCCTTTTGGTACTTTTGCTTACAGACGCATGCCCTTTGGGTTATGCAATGCTCTCGCTACATTTCAGCGGTGTATGATGGAGATATTCTCGGACATGGTCGAGAATTTTCTGGAGATTTTTATGGACGATTTCTCGATATTCGGAGATTCTTTTGCTGACTGCCTATCTCATCTTGACGCAGTTCTTACTCGTTGTAAGGAGAAGAACTCAACCTTGAATTGGGAAAAATGCCATTTCATGGTCCAAGAGGGAATTGTGCTTGGACATGTTATTTCACGGAAAGGTATTGAGGTTGACAGAGCTAAAATAGATGTCATTCATAACCTTCCTCATCCCAAATGCGTCAAAGATATACGATGTTTTCTTGGTCATGCAGGATTTTATCGGAGATTCATTAAGGATTTTAGCAAAATTGCTAGACCCTTAACTCTTCTCTTGGCCGAGGACACAACCTTTCACTTTGACTCGGATTGTGAGGCTGTATTTGACTCACTTAAAAACTCTCTCACTACAGCCCGCGTTCTATCATCTCCAGACTGGAACCACCCGTTTGAGCTTATGTGTGATGCATCAGATTTTGTTGTTGGTGCAGTCTTAGGACAACACATTGAAAAGATTCCACACGTGATTTATTATGCAAGTAAGACCCTGAATGATGCTCAAATTAATTATACAACTACCGAAAATGAACTTTTGGCAGTTGTATTTGCATTAGAAAAATTCAGGCCTTACTTGATTGGCTCACCAATTGTTGTGTACACTGACCACTTCGCCTTGAAACAACTTTTGGCGATGAAGGATGCTAAAGGTAGGCTAATACGTTGAATCCTTCTATTAAATGAATTTGATCTTTTTATTCGAGATAAGAAAGGATGTGAAAACGTAGTAGCCGGCCATCTTTCGCGCATCTCTTCTTCATCTGTGACCCTGCCAATTAATGACTCTTTTCCGGACGAACAAGTCTTAAACGTATCCGACGAACCTTAGTTCAGGGATATTGTGAATTATCTTGCTACGAGACTTATTCCCCGCGAATGGGTGAAACAGGACAAACATCGATTTCTATCCTAAGTAAAACACTTTTACTGGGATGAACCCTATCTGTATAAGTATTGTCCAGATGATTGGCGAGAGATTTTGCGTATGCGTTTTGAAATCAAAGTTTTAAGAATTACCGCAATCAATAACGGTGTCGCTTGATAGCTAACCGGTTGATTACGGGCCGGTCCACAGGGAAATCGTGTTCTTTTCTTATTGTTCTTACGAGTTAAGTCCTATTTGTGGTAGGTTTTGATTTTTATAAAAACTATAATTGAATTTGATTTGGATTAAAAACTTGCTAGGATTAGGATTAGGTTAGTTTGGAAAGGTAATTCTACTCACCGCTTCCTTTTCCCTAATTAAGAACTTAGGTGTTTGGGTAATAATTAACAAAAGGGATTAGTACGATTAGGAAGAAACTTCGTTTCTTCCTTTTGTTCCTTGTCCGTCCTTTCTTAATTCTTATCCCTAACCTCTGTCTAAATCAACCATAATTGGTCTAACTACGGAATCACCGCTATCTCGCAGGATAGGGTGCCGTAGTGTGCGGTGGGTGATTGATTTACATAGAGTCCTAATTTAAAATATTAAACGGGTAAGAAAGGTGTGAGAGATTTCCATCTCTCAAACCTACCCAATCCTAACCGTAACAAGTGAGGAACTACTCACTCATTAAGGATGTTATGATGAAATTCATTTTTATAACTTTTCTTTTTAATTAACTAATGAACTTGCAGATAAATAAAGACAGGTAAAAAAATGCAGAGAAATAAAATTGCAATTACGAAGAACACAAGATAAAAAAAATAACTTACTTTATTGATGCACTTTTGACGATTACAATGGAATTGAAATTTAATCTAGAATTAAAAAGAGGCATGCCCCTAAAGAGGCTGTAGGCTTTCCTATTTATAGATAGGAGAAACCCTAGGGTTTACATCTGATCCACATCTAAAATTACAAGACTACCCTAAGAAAGCCTAGTCAAAGCACCGACACCACCGACACTTTGCACCGACACGTGCTCTGCACGGCCGCGGAACTGCGGCCATAAGCCTTGTTTGGCCGTGGATCCGCGGCCATATGTTGGGGTCTTGACTTCATTTTCTCAGGGATGCTTCATGTTGCTTTTTCCTTCTGTTTTCTTCACTTGGTTCTTCAGAAGCTTTTCTAGTTTCTTCCAGATTTCCAACAGTGCAGAATTTGTGGACTTTTACCGTTTGTTTCGCGTTGAAGTCTTTAATCTTGTGCTGCCCTTGAACTTTATGTATTGAACTGTTTGCTGATCTTCGTTTGTTCCTCGAACTGGTAGGCGGCATCTTGCAGATTCATCTATTTGTTGGTCGCAGTCTCACATTTGTAGCGTCTTTTCACCATTTTCACTGTTTTGTTCTGAGAACTTGTGACCTGCAACTATTTAGCAGACATGGATCAAAAGCACCTATTTATTTGAAATATGATTAAGAATGGGTAATATAATAATGCAATATTCTGATATGAATAAATACCCCCAAACTTATCTTTTGCTCGTCCCGAGCAAAACCAATTTATTCTCGAAAAAACCTAACCTCACTTTCGCAGGGAATCGCGATTGCACTGAGCTTGTGCAACAAGCTGTTAAACTTCTAGGTGTCCCTAGTAGGAGGAGTGTTGTCTCTTGAGGGTTTTCAGCGGATACTACCCATAAAATCCGATCAATTTGGCCTATTGACTTCCTTTCTTCAATTAGGTGTTCTAACAAGAAGTTCTATTATCTTTAACTTAGAAATTATCAACCCGTATTTTTTACACTCACTTATCATTTAACTTAAGATCGTATATGTTCTGTAAATTTACTTAGCTTTTAGCATCTTTTGAATTTTCCTTCTAAGGTTCCATCTCAACTTAGGAATTTTTATTATCTCTACTGAAGGTATAATCCCTATTTTTCATTCCTATCTCTCATCCAAACCCTAATCATATACCCTTAGGTGTGTGTATGTATCACCCCTACACTTGGAAATTCAATTCTAGCTATCATACTCTTGTCCATCGTCCAAAAAACTTTTAGTTGGTGAATTTTTAGATTAAGTTACTCACACATCCTTCATGCGACCGTTAATACTTCTTGAGATACTAACGACCGATTACAAAATGTGTTCGCGCATTAAGTCGTAATTCTTCGTCTTGTAATACCTAAGGCTTCAGCAGTGACTCCCAAACCATTTGGTCTAAGGCACTAGGTGATAAAGCACCCTCGCTATATATTTTTATTATTTATGCAGTCTCAAGTAATTACAAAACCAGTGTTCATTTTTTATATATCTCTTTATTCACACTAGTACTTTTATTTTATTTTCATACTAAGGATTTTAGACAAGATCATTTCAAGGTATCCTCTACTATCCCAAGTTTCAAGGTACGTGTATGTGCGAGTTGTAGGGTATATATTTTAAGAATTTAGACATAAGGTTTGGAATTATTTTTCAGACTTACACTTCAATAAGAAATTTCAATACTCTTCCCTTATTTTGACTTAGCCCACGAATTAAACTCAAAATTTGCCTATTTCTAAATAATCTACAAGGGCATATATTTTCTACGGTTAAACTTTAAGAAAGGTTATTTTCCGGGTTTTTAATTTACTATGTTTAGGATCTAGTTATTCCATACTATTCAACCGTCATGTTAAACTAAAATCAAATATGGCCAAAATTGATTTTTTTTCAATTTTTTATGATTTTTAGAAATTTTCAATTTTTATTTGATTTTATTTTTTTTAACATTTTTTTTAATTTTTTTTAAATTTTTATAAAGATGCAATGCAGAATTAAATATGCAAAGAAAGAAAAAACAAATATATACAAAAAATAAAAAATATGCAATGTAAAGATAACTATTCACAAACCACCTCCACCCCCAAACTTACTAAAAACAGTGCCCTCACTTCTCAGGACCTCTTCGTCCCCTTGAACGTGAACGGGAACGTTCCTCTCTCGCTAGTAGCGTAGATACGCATGTTCAATCTCTGTCACCTGGTGATCCAAGTTGGTCACCATCCCCACCAAATTATCAATCTCCCTAATGGCTCTTCTAAGAAGACGTGCATGTTCTGTAGGGGTAAGCTCTTCCCCGCTTGCGGTCGAGCTGGAGCTGGGTGTTCTGGCGGGTACATGTTCGGCCGGTTCTCTTCGCGACCATACATCAGTTAGGCGGGTATAGGACGTGGATACGCCCTCGATAAGAGGCCTAATGGGTATAACACCATGCATGTAAAACTCAAATTCTTCCACAGGGAGGAAATAGCGACACAGTTGTGTCACTAACATAGGACATGGGTAATTTGCGACCCTTTTGCCAGCACCAATTGAATTAAGTAAAACCGTGCATATGTCAAATCTAGTGTTCCTAGTCATTAAAGTGTGCACGATATGAAGAGATGGGGTGAAAATGTTGTGTTTTGTGAACTACCAAAAATGTTGTTTTGCGCCCAACGGCACACGGTTAAAACTTTGGCGAAAAGGTTCTAGCCTGTATGCCCTTCCTAGGTTCCCTCGAATGGTCATTACCCATTAAGGGTAAGTAGTCTTCAAATTGAAGGGGTAGGTCGTGAACAGGTAGCTTAGGAATTAAGGTGACTTCATGGATGAAGTCCCTATCGATTATGATTTCTCTATCGCCCCAAAGTAATTTTATAAAACCGTATTGTGCTAGGCAACCTTCCTCCATGCACTCGTAAAAACGAGTGACTAGATCTGGAAGAGCATAGGCATTGGGATGATTGTAAATTAAAAAGTTCCACCCTCGCCGTGTGATTTCATAAGTAAAATAACTTTCGTAAATTGTGTGTGAAAAGATTTTTGCAAAATCTCGTTCTAATTGCATGGTTGGTGCCATTCAGAAAGTTCACAGATTTATAATAATTTTAACAGAGAGGATCGAAGAAAAAAAACCTCCTCTGAAGATTTCAGAGGGAGCAGACACCAAAGCGCGGCGGTTGCGCGGTCGAAGACAGGGTACTGCGGCGGAAGCGCGGCGGCGTGGGGCGATCTTCTTGCTCTGGCTGTTGTGGGGGCTCAGAGAGAAAAATTTAGGGTTTGATAAAAACAGAAAGGGGTCGGGTTTTATTTATAGGTGGGATGTTTTTAGTTATTTGCAAAAAAGTCCTCTTAAAAAGTGGAATTTATTTGTAAATAAAAAATTTATTTTTTTATTAAAACTGGAAATTTACAAAAATACCCCAGAATTTTTATTTATTTATTTTTTAAAAAAATTTTCTTTGTTTTTATATAATTACAAATGATACATACCTCTAAACTTGTTTGAAACATTGTTTTGGTTAGATAATCAAAATTTAGGGGTAAATGGAGGAAGATTATTCAATGTAAATCGGCTTCTGCAAAAACAGGAGCTCCTACGAAGGGTCTGCAGTGAGGAACGGTTTAAGTCTATGTCCATTCATTTTAAATAGTGAACCGTCCTCCGGGTTTTCTAGATCGACCGCACCGTGCGGATATAAGGTGCGTATCAAATATGGCCCTTTCCATCGAGATCGGAGCTTTCCGGAATGGAAGTGAAATCGCGTGTCGTAAAGTAAGACCTGTTGACAAGGTTTGAAAGTTTTGCGCATAAGGTGTTTATCGTGAAATACCTTCGTTCTATTTTTAACGACTACTGCGTTCTCGTAAGCTTCATCCCGAAGCTGGTTCAATTCATTCAACTGCAGCTTTCTATTGCTGCCCGCATCTTCTAGAGATAAATTCAATTCTTTTATTGCCCAAAATGCCCTATGCTCAATTTCAACAGGAAAGTGGCAAGCCTTGCCATAAACAAGCCTATATGAAGACATACCAAGATCGGTCTTGAAGGCAGTTCGGAATGCGCAAAGGGCATCAATATGTTTTGACGACCAATCTTTACGGTTTTAGAAACTGTTTTCTCCAATATCTGTTTAATCTGCCGATTTGAAATCTCGGCTTGCCTACAAGTTTGGAGATGATAGGGCGTTGACAGTTTGTGAGTAATGGAGTATTTCCGCATTAAGGACTCGAAAGTCCTATTACAAAAGTGAGATCCATTATCACTGATAATCGCGCGAGGATGCCCAAACCGAGAAAAAATGTTTTCTTTGAGAAATCTAACGACAACCTTGTTGTCATTAGTTCGGCTGGGCACAGCCTCGACCCATTTTGAAACATAGTCAACAGCGAGTAGAATATACATGTTCCCAAAGGAATTGGGAAATGGTCCAATAAAGTCTATCCCCCAAACATAAAAAATTTCAACAACCAATATTGGTTGGAGCGGCATTTCATTTCTCCGAGATATCCAGCCCAAGTGTTGGCACCGGGAGCATGTCTTGCAGTACTCATATGCGTCTTTAAAAAGTTGTGGCCAGTAGAAACCACACTGCAAGAACTTTTCTGCTATCTTTTTAGGGCCAAAATGCCCGCCACATGGTTGATCGTGGCAAAAAGACAGCACAATCTTAAACTCGTTGTCGGGGACACACCGACGAATGATTTGGTTGGAACAGTATTTGAAGAGATACGGTTCATCTCAGTAAAAATGTTTTACTTGGGATAGGAATCGGAGTTTGTCCTGATTCGACCAATCATAAGGTATAAGTCCGGTGGCCAAATAATTTACAATATCTGCGAACCAAGGTTCGCATGACACGGTTAAGAGATGCTCATATGGGAAAACGTCTGTTATAGGAATTTGAAGCATTGGCGAAGAAGGGAGGCATGAAAGATGGTCGGCGACTACGTTTTCACATCCTTTCTTATCTCTGATGACAAGATCGAACTCTTATAGTAGGAGGATCCAACGTATAAGCCGAGATTTAGCATCCATCTTTGCAAAAATATGGCGAAGAGCTGAGTGGTCAGTGTAACCGATGACCGGAGAGCCGATTAAGTAAGGCCTGAATTTTTCAAGTGCAAACACAACAGCTAAGAATTCCTTCTCAGTTGTAGTGTAATTTAATTGGGCCTCGTTCAATGTCCGGCTAGCGTAATAAATTACAAGCGGCATCTTATTTATGTGCTGCCCAAGGACAGCCCCAATGGCAAAATCTGATGCATCGCATATAATTTCAAATGGATGCATCCAGTCAGGAAACGAAAGAATGGCAGCGGAAGTAAGCGAGATTTTCAAAGACTCGAACGTCTTCATACAGCTCGAGTCGAAATCAAAAGTAGTGTCCTTGGCCAACAAAAGAGTCAAGGGTCTAGAAATCTTGCTAAAATCCTTGATGAACCGTCTATAGAAACCAGCATGGCCAAGGAAGACACGAATGTCTCGGACGCACTTGGGAGGTGGAAGATTGGAAATGACTTCAATCTTAGCCTTATCTACCTCAATGCCGTTTTGCGAGATGATATGTCCTAAGACAATACCTTCTCATTACATAAAGTGGCATTTCTCCCAATTTAGAGTAAGATTCTTATCCTTACAACGGGTAAGGACTGGGTCTAAATGTAGCAAACACTCATCAAAAGAGTCGCCGAAAATGGAGAAATCATCCATGAAGATCTCCAAGAATTTTTCAACCATATCTGAAAAAATTCCCATCATACACCGCTGAAAAGTAGCGGGTGGATTGCACAACCCAAAGGGCATGCGACGGTAAGCAAACGTACTGAACGGACAAGTGAATGTGGTCTTGTCTTGGTCCATTTCGGCGATGGGAATTTGATTATAGCCGGAGTAGCCATCCAAAAAGCAATCAAATTCATGCCCAGCCAATCGTTCTAGCATTTGGTCAATAAAAGGTAACGGAAAGTGGTCTTTCCGTGTCGCGGCGTTGAGTTTTTTATAATCGATGCATATTCTCCACCCAGTTTGGGTGCGAGTAGGTATTAACTCATTTGCCTCATTAGTTATGACCGTTATGCCTGATTTCTTTGGGACAACGTGAATGGGGCTAACCCACTGGCTATCGGAGATAGGGTAAACGATAGCACTATCAAGACATTTTACAATCTTCTTTTTAATAGCCTCCTTCATGATTGGGTTGAAGCGTCTCTGTAGATCCCTTGCTGGCTTGGCATCATCCATCATATGAATATGATGTTCAACAATGACGGGGCTAATCCCCTTGATGTCCGCCATAATCCAGCCAAAAGCTTGCCGATTATTTTGTAAGACCGTTAAAAGGGCTCTCTCTTGCTCGGGGGCTAGAGAGGCCGATATGATAACATGAAGGGTCTCATTCTTACCTAAGTAAGCGTATTTAAGGTAAGACGGCAATAGCTTGAGTTCGAGTGTTGGAGGCGAAACAATTGAAGGTAAAATTGGTGAAATTGTCTCAAACTCGAAGGATTCCAACAGGGGTTCAAAGCGAGTGTAAGCAACAGAGTCGGATGGTTCAGTTAACTCATCCAAAAATTCAAAGGTTTCAAACTCGGGTGGTGATTCTTCAAAATCATTCGAAAAAGTGAAACACTCGTAATCGTTATCGGGTGTGAAAGCTGTGTCAGAATCAAGGAAGAATGCACTATTGGCGTCAAAATTGTTGTGATCGAACAGAAATTTTTCGAGCTCACAGTCCTCCTGAGTGATCTCTTGGATCGAGCAAACATCAAGTATATTAGCATTAGGCTCGAAAGGTTGATTCTCCAACTTAAAAATGTTGAGCTCAACTGTCATGTTTCCAAAAGATAGGTTCATCGAACCATTTCGACAATTGATCACTTCATTAGAAGTTGCAAGGAATGGTCGACCGAGTATCACCGGAATTTGACTCCGGGGGATAGATGCAGGCTGTGTGTCCATAACAATGAAATCAACGGGGAATATGAAGTCCCCTACTTTAATCAACACATCCTCTAACTCACCCCTAGGATGGGTGATGGATCGATCGGCCATTTAGAGAGTACAATGTGTGGGTTTCAACTCTCCAATGCCCAATTGCTCATATACTGAATACGGAAGCAGATTAACACTGGAACAGAGGTCTAATAGTGCGCGATTGATGTTCTTATCCCCAATAGTTATTAAAATTGTAGGACAGCCAGGGTCTTTTTGCTTTTGAGGCAACGGTTGGGTAAGAGCATCACTCACTGTATTAGCCAAGAAAACTTTCTTGGGTACCTGTGATTTTCTCTTCTTGGTGCATAAGTCCTACAAGATTTTAGCGTAAGAAGGGACTTGTTGGATTGCATCCAAGAGGGGAATGTTAATGCTAACCTGTTTAAATAACTCCACAATCTTCTCCATTTGTGGACTTGGTTTATTGGATCTCAACCTGTTTGGAAATGGAACATTTTGATAATTCGTTGAGTCCAATGTTTGTGGAGGAGATTGCGGAGTTGGAACGGATCCCAGTGTTGGTGTTTTCGTGGAGTGAGATGTGGGTCCATTCGAATTAGTAGAAGAAGTAGAGCCTTGTGAAGAATGGAGAACAGGCTCTGACGATGAAGAAGATGAAGAAGAAGAAGCGGCGGCCGGGGTGTCATCATTAATTCCCACATTATTATGCAACACTCTTCCAGATCTCAACGTAGTCATAGCACTCACATTATGATTTTGTTGTTCATGAGCAACATATGTATTTTGTGTGTGATCAGGATTTGGCAGTGGTTGAGATCGAAGTTTCCCCTTCTCTCGGTCGCTTAGAGCAGCATTCAGTTGTGCAATTTGGGCTTCAATTGTTTTGATACTTTGATAATGTGAAGCAGTGTGTTGCACCAAAGACTGAATGGAAGACTGGATGCTTGCTGAGAATTGCGTAGATTGTTTTAAAAACGCATCCAGACTTCGTTCTAGCGAGGAAACCTTATCGTTATTTGGCTGAACAAAATTATTTTGAGGATAATAGTTGTTTGGTACAAAATTATTGTTTTGGTAAGGTTGGGGTTGGAAAGGTTGCTGATATTGAGTTTGTTGAGGGGCTTGTTGTTGTGGAGGAGGCCTTTGAAAATTGTTACTGCCTTGGAATTGTTGTTGATTTTGATTCCAGGCAAAATTTGGGTGGCTCCTCCAATCAGGATTATAAGTTGAAGAGTATGGATCATTTCTTTGTCTTTGCTGAAAGGTAGCATTGACTTGATCCTATCCTTGAGCAGGTGGATTGTAAGGACACTCTTCAGTCAAGTGGGAGTGGGTAAAGCAGGGGCAGGAGAAGGCGATGAGAATTTGCTCTCAATTGCCTCTAGTTTTTTCATGAGTGCAGCCATTTCGGCCTTCATTGCAATCGACATATCAAGTTGATGTATGCCTGCCCTAGACTGACCTGATGAAGTAGATGAAGTGGTCTGTCTAGTGCATTCCCACTGAAGTGTTTGTTCAGCAAGATCGTCGAGAAATTGCCAAGCTTCCTCGCTCGATTTGGTTAGAAAGTGACCTTGACAAATGGTTTCCAGCAACTGCTTTGTTGCTGGGTTCAGCCCCTCGTATAAAGTTTGGCAAAGTTGTCATTTCTCAATACCGTGGTGAGGGCACTGAACAAGAAGGTCCTTAAATCGTTCGAAACACTTCCAAAAAGGTTTGGAAGGAAGCTAGGAAAATTGGTTAATTTCATTTTGAATTCTCGCGGTCTTGTGGTGTGGGTAAAACTTTTTAAGAAAAGCCTTAACAAACTCTTCCCAATTTTTTATGGGATGCGATGTTGTACTATATATCCACTTTTCAGCTAGGTCATATAAAGTGAAGGGAATCACACGTAGCCTTATAGCATCATCGGAAAGTTGGGTGGTTTTCATTATTGCGCAAACATTCTGGAATTTGGTAAAGAAGATATAGGCATCTTCAGATTCCAGCCCGTGAAATTTAGGCAACATATTGATGAAGTGGGTTTTAATTTCGAAGTTATCCCCATTAGGTGGCGGAAGTGAAAGACAAGTAGGAAGTGCGGTGCGGGTGGGATAGAAAAGATCCAGGAGCGTGATTCGTTGGGGTGCTTCAACAGGAGGTAAAGGGTTGTTAGGATCGAATCCTAACATCTCCTTAGAAGATGATAAATTTGATGATGAAGGTAAAGAAGTGGAGGGAATTTTGACTTCGGAGTCGAACGCGTCGTCAGTAGGAACTAACGAGACACGGACTAAACGGGCGCTAGTGTCCCTAGTCCAACTGGACATACACTAAATGAGGTGTAGTGTAGTCAAAAAGCAGAAGGTGAGGATAAGAAAACGTCAATGGAGAAAATGAGGGTGAAAGTTGGGTGCAATGGATTTCTAGCGACAAAATGTCAAGTTTTTGTAAATTTTTGTTTTGTTTTGTGGGTTTTTCTTTCTTTCTTTTAGAGTCTTTGCAAAAGATTTTTAATAAGGAACTGAGATACACTTTCAAGCAATCATAATTTAAGCATGCACAATCACGCCTAGATCTAGGGTCTTCTAAGTCAACTAGACTGCTCCTAACTGGTCCAAAGGACAAGTGGTGAGATATCCCTCGAATCGCCTCTTCACTGCCAATTGTGGCCACGTAAGCACAAGTAAAGAAAGGAGGGATCCGCTCACGAATCACCGTGAGACAGGCCTTTTAAAATTACCTTTCCCACTTGTCTAGCCTCGGCACCATAAAGTCAGGTTTAGACCGATTGTCCACAACCTTCCTTTGTCTTAATAAGCGCGACAGTCCATATTGGCCGAGCCTAAATATTTTTTAATTAACTCGAGGGTTGATGCATATGCTTTTTGTGATTTTAGGGGTCCTAGAAAGGGTAATGAAATCCCCAACCAATCTGGATTGGTGTTATAGCCCCTTAAAAGTCCGTTTAAAAATGCAAAGCAGTAAACACACAAAAATCTAAAACACTTGCCAAAATTTTTTCTTTTTATTTGCGGCGTAAAGAATCCTACACAGAATGAATTATTTGAGAGGGGGATGAAGTTTTTGCGCAGAACCCTGCAGGAAAATTTTTCAGTGGAGATCAGGGGGTTACAGAGAAGACAAGAAATACTCACAGAGGGATTTGAAGTGCTGACGTCAGCAAGGGGCCGCGGATCCGCGGTCAAAAGCAAGAACTTGTGGCGGTTCCGCGGTGTTTAAGTATGTTCAGGCCTCCAAAATCTTCTTGTGTGTTGTTATGGTTCTCCGCTGGCTGTTCAGATCTTCTGTTTGTTGATTTGTTCATTGGCTTTTTCCAGATCTGAATCTGTCAGTCTTCTTTTCCTGCGCAATTCACACAAAACCCTTCAAAAAATAACAAGATGATATTTTTTTATGTTTTAAAATTTTCCAATTTTTATATCTTTTCAATTTTAATTAACCAGAAATTACAAAAAGAAATAACTACCGTCTCCCCGGCAACGACGCCATTTGATTGGTGAGTGATTTTGCGTATGCGTTTTGAATTCAAAGTTTTAAGAATTACCGCAATCAATAACAGTGTCGCTTGGTAGCTAACCGGTTGAGTACGGGTCGGTGCACAGGGAAATCGTGTTCTTTTCTTATTGTTCTTACGAGTTAAGTCCTATTTGTGGTAGGTTTTGATTTTTATAAAAACTGAAATTGAATTTGATTTGGATTAAAAACTTGCTAGGATTAGGATTATGTTAGTTTGGAAAGGTAATTCTACTCACCGTTTCCTTTGCCCTAATTAAGAACTTAGGTGTTAGGCTAATAATTAACAAAGGGGATTAGCACGATTAGGAAGAAACTTGGTTTCTTCCTTTTGGTCCTTGTCCGTCCTTTCTTAATTCTTAGCCCTAACATTTATCTAAATCAACCACAACCGGTCTAACTAGGGAATCATCGCTATTTCGTAGGATAGGGTGCCGTAGTGAGCGGTGGGTGATTGATTTACATAGAGTCCTAATTTTAAATAATAAACGGGTAAGAAAGGAGTGAGAAATTTCCATCTCTCAAACCTACCTAATCCTAACCCTAACAAGTAAGGAACTACTCACTCATTAAGGATGTTATGATGAAATTCATTTTTATAACTTTTCTTTTTAATTAACTAATGAACTTGCAGATAAATAAAGACAGGAAAAAAATGCAGAGAAATAAAATTGCAATTATGAAGAACACAAGATAAAAAAAAAACTTACTTTATTGATGCACTCTTGATGATTACAAAGTAATTGAAATTTAATCTAGAATTAAAAAGAGGCATGCCCCTAAAGAGGCTGTAGGCTTTCCTATTTATAGATAGGAGAAACCCTAGGGTTTACATCTCTTCCACATCTAAAATTACAAGACTACCCTAAGAAAGCCTGGTCAACGCACCGACACCTCCGACACTTTGCACCGACACGTGCTCTGCACGGCCGTGGAACCGTGGCCATAAGCCTTGTTTGGCCGCGGATCCACGGCCATATGGTGGGGTCTTGACATCATTTTCTCAGGGATGCTTCATGTTGCTTTTTCCTTCTGTTTTCTTCACTTGATTCTTCAGAAGCTTTTCTAGTTTCTTCCAGATTTCCAACAGTGCAGAATTTGTGGACTTTTACTGTTTGATTCGTGTTGAAGTCTTGAATCTTGTGCTGCCCTTGAACTTTGTGTATTGAACTGTTTGCTGATCTTCGTTTGTTCCTCGAACTGGTAGGCGGTATCTTGCAGATTCATCTATTTGTTGGTCGTAGTCTCACATTTGTAGCGTCTTTTCACCATTTTCTCTGTATTGTTCTGAGAACCTGTAACCTGCAACTATTTAGCAGACATGGATCAAAATCACCTATTTATTTGAAATATGATTAAGAATGGGTGATATAATAATGCAATATTCTAATATGAACACCTGACCAGATCATTCGCAGATGTGTTCCCAATGATGAATTCAAGAGTGTTCTTTCTTTTTGTCATGATCAAGCATGTGGAGGTCACTTTTGTCCAAGAAAGACGGCGGAGAAGGTTTTGCAATGCGGTTTTTATTGGCCGACTTTATTCCAAGATGCGTTTGATCATTGGAAAACCTGTCCACAGTGTCAACACACGGGTCGGATTTCTCAGAGAAATTAAATTCCTCTTCAATCGATCTTGGTAGTTGAAATTTTCGACGTTTGGGGTATTGATTTTATGGGTCCTTTTCCCAACTCTTTTGGGAATTTATACATCTTGTTAGTGGTTGATTACGTCTCGAAATGGGTTGAAGCTATTCCATGTCGCACTAATGACAAAAAGGTTGTCATTAAGTTCTAAAAAGAAAATATCGTTTCGCAATTTGGACACCCATGCGCTATCATTAGCGATAACGGGACGCATTTCTGTAATCGGTCTTTCGAGACTTTGATGCGGAAATATGCAATCAACCACAAACTTTCCACACCCTATCATTCACAAACGAGCGGGCAAGCTGAGATTTCAAACAGACAAATCAAACAAATTTTCGAGAAAATAGTTTCTAAATATCGAAAAGATTGGTCAACCAAATTGACGGATGCTCTTTGGGAATTTCGTACCGCATATAAAACCGATCTAGGTATGTCTCCTTATCGTCTAGTGTTTGGTAAGGCTTTCCACCATCCAGTCGAGATTGAACACAAAGCAATGTGGGCCATTAAAAAACTTAACTTTGACTTAAATCAAGCCTGCACCTTTCGGAAGCTGCAATTAAACGAGCTAAGCGAACTCCGCGATAAAGCTTACGATAATGTTGTAATTGTAAAGAACCGGACTAAGGTATTTCACGATAAAAACATTTTGAGAAAAACTTTTACACCTGGTCAACAAGTTCTTCTTTATGATTCACGCCTCCATCTTCATGCGGTTAAGCTAAAATCTCGGTGGAAAGGACCATTTGTTGTGCGGTATGTATACCCGCACGGGGCAGTTGAGGTTGAAAATGTTGAAAACGGTATAATTTTCAAAGTGAATGGACATAGATTAAAACCGTATTTTTCCACTGACCCCACGGAGGAGCTCCTGTTTTTACAGGAACCACATTATCTGTCACGACCCGAAAAGTACGGAACATGACCGGCACTTAAATTACGAAACGCCTCGAGGCGTACGTAATCTAAGTAAGCCAAAACCCAGAAATCAAAACCAAAGAAGCAGTAGAGTGAAGGAAAAACCAATTTAAAGCAAGTAGTTTTAATAGCATAAGCCGAATTATGTGTTTTAAAAATATCAAGTATTTTCTGAAAATTTCGGCAGAGTCTCCTTTTTAAATACTGGCCCCCAAACGGGATACAACATGAATAGTATACGAAATACAAAAAAAGCATCCCCAAGCGGGAGCTAGCTCTTCGTCAAACGACGGTCACAACCACGCAAGCAATATAATATACAACGCCGAAGGGCGAGGATAAAAACTCAAAGAAACTCAAAAAAATAAGAAAACCCAAGAATACCACAACGCGCGACTCTAAGGTAGAAATAATAACAAATCTGGTCTTCTATCTCTCTCAAATATACACTCTGGTTGATGGAGTTTCTAGAAACAACAGAAATAATAAATAACTAAAGGTGGTCCTGATGCAAAGAACCCACCTACAAAAGCAATCATCCGGAAGGAATAGTGCGCCAGCAAGCCGCAACGAAACCTATACGGCAATACCTGCAAGGAACTGTGGCACAACGGGGGTGAGTTGCTAACTCGTGAGTAGAAAACATCTACGAGTAGAAATCGCATACATAATGCTATCCTAGGTCATATCACGTAATATCCTCAAATAAAAATCCTGGTCCAGCTATGTATAGTGTAGTACCACCTGCTCGTGTCCGTGCTCCAGATAGCAACATATCAGATATATGATGTATGAATGCATTACGAATGGAAACAGAATATATCATGAGTGAGACAACTGTTTTCTTTAATCAATAAGATTTCTATATGTATGTCAATCACGTATCATCAATGAATGCAACAGAGAAATCAGTTTCAAGCATCGACACAAAACATAAGTCTCGGTATCTCAGTATCAAATCTCAATATCTCAAATCTCAAATCTCAATATCAATGTCTCAGGCATCCGTATCATCTGCGGGATCGGCCCGCGGGCTCCGGTAGAATGAATCAGACCATAACCATTTCATGACTCCGGACGGTATCCTCCGGATAACCGACGAGTCCAAATAATATCACCGGTTGGTAGTGCTCCCCTGCCATGCTCATCGAATACAACTCGAGCTTCTTTCCCCGGGTACCATACCGGGCCCACCATGTACCCGAGACGGTTCATCCAACTCCTCGAATCGGGTCTCGAAATACAACAAAAATCATGAAAACTCATGGTGGATGACTCATACATCACGAGAAAACCGCAATTTGCATTTTAAAATGATGATACTAAGCTTTTATTAAATTCTTGCGGTTTTCTCCCAAATCCAGAAATCTCATATAAATCCGAAATCATCAAAATCATGATACCAATAAACAGTGAATACCGGCATAAATCTCCATAATACTGCATAACCAATGAATATATGGATGCATCTGATATCATGCAATGAATGCAATAATTAAACTAACATATGGAAACTATAACATATTACAACTATCAGCTAGCAAGCTTTGTTACTGAAATAGTATTTTCTAAAGTGTACGTGACATGGCAATTACCGATGAAGATGTGTGTGAGTCGGCAAGCGAGTGTATTGGAGCATACGCGTCATCGGTAATAGTGCTGGTGGCCTAACAGCATGGTTTCATAATTACTACGTACACAATAACATGCAATGAGGCGATAACAACATAATACGGAAAAATGAATAGTAAATACAAAAATAATATGCGGAACATGAATAATAACGTAACAACAAGGAATCTACCTTACTATACATGTGTTATACTGTTTTGCCGTTTGAAATAGTACGAATCATGGTGTTTGAAAATAAGGACTACAGTGTTTTTAAGAAAAGGTACGTCTTTTAAAATATCCGTAGTATCCCTTGGTATGTCTTCAAAATTCTCACGATTCGTCAGTTTTGGAAATAGGTATGACTCGGGTCTAGTCTGACATCTACTAAGTAAACTACAGGTCTAACTAACAACCAATCGAAAGGGGTATGGAAACCACCTACATCTGAGTCGATATATATCTGTCTATATAATAGTCGGTGATCCCGCCTCAATAGTATCCCATATGATACACCATATGATATGACATCCTCAAATCAAGAGTGCGGATCTATCATCAATATATAGCTCGTACGGTAAATCTATCGTATGGCATCCCAAACTGAGTACGAGTCAATATCACATTTATCTTATTATTCATCTAGTATCCACATCATCACATATCGTGGGCTGGGGGTACTGATCTAAGTCTAGTACACTACTAATACCATCAACATATATATAAATGTGTGTGTATGAAACACATCGCCTACCGATCCGCTATCATCACATTTTGCATCTCATAATACGATCCAAATCATATCACCGATCTCGTGGCATCAAGCCCAAACGCATTGACTCATCCCCAACTATCATCCACTATCCTCATTATCCATATATATATATATATATATATATATATATATATATATATATAGTACCATACCTATGTGTATATAAATATATACATATCCCATTTACGCACAAGTACTAAAATGCATGCAAGTGTGTGGGGTGCGTGTATGCAAATCCTTACTCTAGGGTTTCGTGACTAAGAAATCCGCTAAAGTCCTTTCTTCAATTCTCGCTAACCCTAAACCCATAAGCTCCTAAGGCTTCTCTTAGTAGGTGTTCATATCTCATAATAACATATAAAAGTATATCATTACCACATCACCTCATTTCTCATAACTTTGCGGGGGTGCTATATGCCATCCACCCGACTTCTCCCCATAGATATAAATCAACTCACCTGATCTTCGCTCGCCGGTGACGACGTCGCCACGCGCTTGCTCGTCGTCTCGAAGTCCACATGGGGGTACCTACAAGTCACAACGTATCGTATCGCATAAAAACCCAACTCGAAATCGAAACGGCATACGAAAACCAAATCGGCATGCGTATCACGCATATGTCAAAACCTATCGCCTACGCATGCAAGAATAGCCAAACCAACCCTCGATGTCGTTGTACAAACATCAACCCATCGAGAAAATCCAAACGCACCCATTTGCACATTCACAAACACTAATTATTATATGAAATAGGTTAAAATTTACAAAAACCCCAAACTCACTTTAAAAGCTATTTTTCCGAAAACCTAGCAAGCAAAATTTACCGTTTTAGTACAAAACTTGATGTTTTAACAATTCTAATGGCAATAATACTTAGTAAACATCTTAAATAAGTCATTCAAACCATTTCCACAATTTAATCTCATTAAATTTTATTACCCCAAAATTCTAGTTTACAATTTATCCAATTTTAACAATTTTATAGCAAAAATGCACAAACAACAATTCTGCTTGGATTTGCATGACCTAAGTTGCTAAACAACAAATTAAAATGTTAATAATGTCAAAAAAAACTTAATTAGATTTTAATTTCAATTATATATGTATTTCATAAAAACCTAGTTTGCATAAAAAAACCTAAATTTGGACATTTTACATCTAACAATTTACATATTAGAAACTAGGTTAGGTTTTCATTTCCTTAAGATGATGAACTACACTCAATTATCCTAGTAGTGATGGTTAAACCCTAATTAAATTCAAACCATATTCTAGAATTTTCCAAACTTGCAATAAAACCTAATTAAACACCTATTTAGTTTAGATTAAAGCAACAATCAAAAATTTAACTACATGGTTAAGATTATACCCAATCAATTTGAAGATCCCACAAGCACACTTAGCCTCCCAAATTGAAATCTTGTTCCCTAGATCCATGCAAGTTTGGCTAATGAGAAATGGGTAGGGATTTGATTTTGATTTTGTGAGGGTTTGTGTTGATTTTTGTTGATATTTGAATGATTTTGGAGGTGAAGGAAGATGAATACTTGGAGAAAATGGTGGGAGGGGGCTGCCACCTGGCCGAGAGTGGGGAGGGGCGAGGTGAGTGGGAGAGTGAGGGTGTGTGTTTGTATAAGTCAAAGTTGCTCATTCTTTAATTAAAGCCCATACCTCCTTGTTCTATTCTAATTTCTTATCCAACACAAATGAGCATTCTTGAACTTATGGAAATGAAATGAGAAGAGAGGGGCTGCACCTTTGCTGGCTCGGCCAGACCATGTGAGGTGAGGTGAGTGTGTGGGTGAGTGAGTAGGAAACAATAAAACATGCACACTTTGCCTCTTAATATATTATATTTTATTTAAGCTTTTTCTCTTACATTTTCTAAACCATCTTGACAAATTTTATTTCATTTCAAAAATAATATTTTACATGTTAGTTTAATGTGTCATGGTGCACAAAATTTGTATCAACCCATTCCGATTTGTAATTTTCCCTAATTAAATATATTAGTGACGGCTTAAAATAATATTAAAATAATTAATTTCGGAAAAAATTTCAGTAAATTAGAAATTTTACAAGTGGCTCAATAAACACCAAATACCAGCAATTTCATAGCTAAAATATGTATATTTAATTTTATATTTAGAGATATTTATATTTTGACTTTTTACGGAAAACCACCTTATTTTACCGATTTTCCGAAATTTCACCGAAACGATTTTCAAAACTTTACAATCTTCCCCCTTAAAGAAATTCGGTCTCCGAATTTAAATTAAAACTCCCCCCAAATACTAAAACTGTAACGTTTTGAAAATCGTTTCGGTGAAATGTCGAAAAAACGGTAAAATAAGGGGGTTTTCTGTAAAAAGTCAAAATGCAAATATCTTTTTTATAAAATTAAATATACATATTCTAGATATGTAATTACTAGTATTTGGTGTTTATTGAGTCACTGGTGAAATTTCAAATTTTCTGAAAAAAAATATTATTTTAAGCCGGTAAGAAAATACATTAAATTAGCGATAAATACAAATTTAAATGGGCTAATTTTAATCTTTAAAATCATGTTAATTAAAATATAGTTGTAATATAAATTTTTAGTATTTTATTTCAAGTTTTAATGGGTTTTTATTATGGAGAACAAAAAAATAATTAATTTAAGCTAAAACTTGCAATTTTGAGCTTGTGGGGGGTCTTTTTGCATGGAATTCTTTTTGTAATCACTCACACACACCCTCACGCCTCCTTGGCCGGCCCCACCCCTATCAACAGCCCATATTTTCTTCCCTCTTGTTTGTCTTCATCTCATGTGAAGGAAATGGTTTAAAAAGGGTTATATATATATTATTTTGAGGTAAGGGTATTGTGGTAATTGGGAGGGGCTTTGACTTGGAACTTTTTGGCACCATCCCCTCACCTTTTCCCCTCCTTCCCTTGGCCGAAATCTGTACCACAACAGCCCCCATTTCTTCTCCTCTTTTCTCTTCAAAACTCCATCCAAAATGCTTCAAAAAAATCCCACAAAATCAAATTCTAATCCCTATCCATTTCTTCTTAACCTATTCTAGTGTGGATCATGGATCAAGAGAGCAAATTGGAGGCCAAGATTTTGGTGTTAGATCTCTAATTTTGTGAGGTATAATCTTAGCATTTTGCATAAGTTTTTGTTGATTACTTGAATCTATCTATTATGTGTTTAATTAGGAGTTAATTGTGGTTTTGATATTAAAGATTTAAATTTCTAGAAAAGGGTTTGGATTAAATTAGGGTTTCTATCATAGGATTATGGTTGTGATGGGTAGATTAATATGTTGTGACATGCTAAAATCTAATCTAGTTGCTATATTACAATTTCATTTTAAAAATGGACCAATTTGCATAATATTGCAAACTAGGTTTTTAGTTTTAATTCAAAATGAGAGATTAAAAATATGGTTAGGGTTTCATCATATCTTAAAAATTATATTGAGTGGTTTAACCATTTAAAATATGCAAAACCAAGTTTAATTGTAAAATTGTGAATTTTACATTAAAAAGTGTTAAAATTGATATTTTTGCAAACTAGGATTTTGGAAATTATGCAAATTTATGTGATTAAATTATGGAAATGGTTTTATTGACTTATTTAAGCTATTTAATAAGTATTATGGCCGCTAGAATTGTTTAAACATCGAGTTTTGTACTAAAACGGGTAATTTTGCTTGCTAGTTTTTCGGAAAAACGGCTTTTAGATTGAATTTGGGGTTTTTGTGAGTTTTAACCTATTTTATATTAAAATTAGTGTTCGTGAATGTGCAAATGAGTGTGGTTGGATTTTTCTCGATGGTTTGACGTTTGTACATCGACATCGAGAGTTGGTTTGACTATTCTTGCATGCGTAGGCGATAGGTTTGGACCTATGCGTGATAGGCGTGCCGATTTGATTTTCGTATGCCGTTTCGATTTCGAATTTAGTTTTAATGCGATACGGTGCGTTATGATATGTAGGTACCCCATGCGGACTT
Organism: Agapanthus africanus; assembly: GCA_030015575.1. Taxonomy (NCBI): domain Eukaryota; kingdom Viridiplantae; phylum Streptophyta; class Magnoliopsida; order Asparagales; family Amaryllidaceae; genus Agapanthus; species Agapanthus africanus. The sequence continues at coordinate 451,047,293 of CM057342.1, read as the reverse complement.
CGAGACGACAAGCAAGCGCGTGGCGACGTCGGCACCGGCGAGCGAGGACCAGGTGAGTAGATTTATATCTACAGGGAGAAGTCGGGTGGATGGCGTATAGCACCCCCGCAGTCCGTGGTGATGTATACGGATGCGTATACACACCAACAATTTATGATATGTTGTTAGGATTTATTATTGATGATTTTAGATGGATATTGGTGTTGGATTGGCGCATGGTTACGAAACCTTAGGTAGTGGTTGCACCACACATACACACACACCCATATTTGCATACATTCTTCTTTCATATGTGCGTACATGGGATTATATATTGATGTGTATATTTACACATGGGTATGGGACTATGTGTTTATATACTGGATTTGAGGATAGTAATTGGGATTTGAGATGAGTCGATGATATTGGGCTTGAGGCCAGAAGATCCGTGATGTGTTTTGGTTCGTATTGAGATATGACATGATGTTTTAGCGGGTCTTTTGACGTAGTGATTCTTACATGCATGCATACATAGATGGTATCAATATTGTACTAGACGTAGATCAGTACCCCGATCATGATATTTGATAAAGAGGATATCAGATGAATAGTATGATGAATGTGATATTGACCCGTACCCAGATTTGGGATGCCGTACGACGGATTTACGTACGAGTTATATTTTGATGATTGATCCGCACTCTTGACTTGGGATGTCTGATTATAGATATGGTATCGGATATGATATTATTGAGGCGGGATCACCGACTATACATATACAGGTAGGTATATGTATCGACTCAGATGATAGGCGGTTTCCTTACCTGTAGTTCAGCTTGTTAGTTCAGCCGTATAGTTTTGTGTAGTTGTTAGATTAGATTAGACTCCTACCTATTTCAAAAACTAACGAATCGTGGGTATTTTAAAAGACAGCCGAAGGGATCCTACGGATATTTCAAAAGACTTATCTTTTCATAAAAACACCGTAGCCCCTATTTTCAAAACCCCATGATTTGTGTTATTTCAAAAGGCACCATTTGTAGGACTTATATTAGATTATTACAGATTAGTTATCGTTATGTCTAGTATTCAGCTCCCGCACATTATTGCTGTTCGCTCTGCCTCGAATACTTATTTTGCTGTATATTCCATTATTGATAGCATGCTGTTAGGACACCAGCACCATTACCGATGATGCGTATGTACCACGTACACCTACTTGCCGGCTCACACACATCTTCATCGGTAATTGCCATGTCACGTACACTTTAGAGAATATATTTGCTTGACTTAGCTTGTTAGTTAGTAGGTTGATATGATATTAGTGTACCTGGGTTATATGCCAGTTTAGACATTGTAGTTATTACTTGTCACTTCATGCATACTGTTATTCCATTGTTCATGCCTAGTTATTAATCATACATTGCAACTTGGTTATTGACACCATATACATTCATTAGCATTGACATATGCACTTGTGATGACTTCTTGAGATTTATGATATTTCTGGATTTCGGGGGAAAGCCGCAAAATTTCTAAACTTATTAACCTTTTAAAATATGTAAATTGTGGTTTTCTAGTGATGTAAGTGTCGTCCACCATGAGTTTGCTGTGGTTTTCGAGATCCGTGTCGAGGAGTGGAGGAACCGTCACGGGTACATGGTGGGCCCGGTATGGTACCCTGGGGCAAGATGAATGTGGTGTTGACGTTGAGCCTGGCAGGGGACAGATTACCTACCGGTGATATTACCCGACGCGTCGGATATCCGGAGGATACCGTCGTGGTCTTGAGATGGATGGTAGGGGCCGGTCTGGACTGACGGCGCCCTAGATATTGAGATTGAGACATTGATATTTCGAGACAGTGAGATTTATGTTTTGTGTCGATGCTAGACACTGTTGATACTGATTTCATTATGATACCTCAGTTTAAAAATACGAAGGAAATCTCACTAATTTATGAAAACAGTTTCTTCATTTACATGTATTCTGTTTTCATGCATTCATACCTCATTCATATGATATATTGCTACCTGAGGCACTGATACGGGCACATAAGATTTCACTCGGTTAGATATTACCCTAGCCATTGTTATAGGCTGCTTGTTATGTATATTTTGAGGATATATTATGATCGTATGACCTAGGATTGCGTCATACATGCGATTTCTGTTCGTAGATGTTTTTCTATTCACGAGTTGGCAACTCACCCCCGTTGTGCCCCAGTTTCTTGCAGGTTTGCTGTACAGGTTTCATTACGGCTTGCGGGCATAGTTTCCTTCGGGTGATTTGCTAGTAGGTGGGTTTACTATATCGTACCCCCCATTATATAACTTGTATATTATTATTCAGTTGTATCTAGAAGTTCCATCAACTAAACATGTATTTTTGAGATAGAGACCAGTGTTGTTTATTCTTTCGACCTTAGAGTCGCTCGTTATATTTCTGGTGGTTTTGAGTTTCCTTTTGAGTTTTGATCCTCGCCGTTGGCGTTGTATATTATATTGCTTGTGTGGTTGTGACCGTCGATTGACGAAGAGCTAGCTCCCGCTTGGGGATGCCTTTTTATTGATTTCGTATACTATTCATGTTGTATCCCGTTTGGGAGCCAGTATTTACAAAGGAGACTCTGCCGAAATTTTCAGTAAATTTTGATGTTCTTAAAAACCGCATAATTCGGCTTATGCTATTAAAACTACTTGTTTTAAATTGGCTTTCCTTCACTCTACTTCTTTTCTTGGTTTGGATTTCTGGGTTTTCGGTTTACTTAGATTACGTACGCCTCGAGACGTTTCGTAGTTTAAGTGCCGGTCATGTTCCGTACTTTCGGGACGTGACAAAAACATTTCAGCGAAACTATCAAGTCGTTGGGGGTCCGAAATCATAAAAAGATAAAACAAATCGTAGTGCAACGCATGCGCATGAAAAATGAGCATATAACTCAAAATCAAAACTCCATCCAGCATCCCGCAATCATCGGAGTCATGGGAAAGACATCAATGTCTAAATCCAAAACGAAAATTAATATGATATTAATCAACTATACATGTAAACATCATTAAAACATTTGGAAGCAATGCATGCCAAACCTTTTTAATTCGCTATGCGATGTATGTATCACTGCACAGTGGCGGGCGTCCGTTATGAGAAAATAACTATATATATATATATATATATATATATATATATATATATATATATGTGTGTCCTTTGTTTAACATGCACGTTCCGCCGTTTTGAAAACAATTTTAGAAGGGTTTCCTTTATAAAATGTTTCGTGTCATTTCGGACGCGTAGGTAAATACTGAGACTATAGCTCTTCTTTGGAAACCCTTCGATAACTATCAATGCATGCAAAAATATACTCAGATACTGTCCTCTAACTAGTCCTGCTCAGTACTAAACCAAATAGCAAATATCATAAAATATACTGCTCCAAATGAAATCAATCCAAATATATATGAATACCGCGTGCGTCTGGTGCCCGCGGAAATTGAAATCCATGAATGTTCTATACTTGTGCACATAAACAAAATCCAAGTGCAACGGGTGTGCATGAAACACCTGTCAAAGGCAACGTGTGTGCCTAACAGCAGCATCAGGTGCATCTGAGATGCAAGAAAAATCTCGATTTAGTGCATCTGGTGTGCACCTAAATCACATCAAGCGCCTTAAGTACTCGCAAAATCCAAATCAAGTGCACAAAAGCAAATCAAATACTAAAAGTGCATGAAAACTATGCCGAAAGTATAAGTCAAATCATATGCATGCCCTAGGCTTAAAATCAAATATCATGAAACTCGGTCTTCAAAACTCAATCATGAAATAATTCACCTAAAAATACTGAAATCCAAAGGGATGGATACGTGATAGTCAATCACCAAATCACAAATCATAATTATTGTCGTCGATTTGTCCGTCCTTCAAAGTCAAGAAGGTGTCGGTGCATCCAATGCCAGCAAAGCAAGATATCTACTTGGTTTCTGATCATGGCCTGTCGCCTGGTGCCCTTAGGCTCTCGTCTCTCACTGCGAATTGTTAAGTACATATCCCCTCGGCTCAATGGCCCAATATGGAAACGATAACGGAATCAGTCCGCTCTGACACATCCTCTAAAGACTTCTGGCCAACTATCATGGTTACTCATAATATGTCTCGTCGACGATGCCGAACTCTGACCTACTGGGTGTGCGTAATATGACCGCTCCTGGGTCCAGGTATTCTCGTTTTGTATTTCCAGAAAAGGTTTTGTCGAAGTCTCTCCCAAATTTCGTTTCTGCTGAACTTCCCGGAAGTTATCATCCTTTTACTATATCCATTTCTTATTCCGGAATGGTTGCATACTCATTACGACTCTTTCTGGAAGATAGATCCATATACAACACCTCTGCTTGCGTATCACATCTCTGATGTCGCGGAGTGGAACGTCATCTCATCAAGATCTCGTACGAACCTCTTTCTCCACTTTTCTCTAATGTCGACTGCTTCGGACTCGTCTCTTCTTGGCTGCATGGACTGTGCTCCAACGGCTATACTCGTATCTGGAGTCTCCCAAGCAATGCATCTTATCACCTGATATCCTAATGAAGTCGAACGATCCGATCGATTGTCAAAACCTCATAATCCCCCAAGATCTCAACTTCTTGGGTACAGTTTAATAGTATCGAATATATGCCAGAGCACCTATGGACCAACCGTAGAAGGGCAGACCCAAGCCTCACTAATGGCACCGCTGAACTGCCGCAAACCCTAAGGTTCACCGGCGTTCCATGGTCATTACGTCGAGTTAGGGTTTCATTCTTCTAGAGGGTCCGTAGAATTGCTTGCATTGTTTTCCGAATACTTTAAATTTGGAAAAATGGGTTCCTGACATTCGATCGTCTCTATCGACTCTCAATGTATCCGCGTGAAGTCGTCTTTAACTGGAACCAATCAATCTGATGACCTCGCATCGGGGTAGGCAATGAATCACATGTCCTAGTCTTTCATCTCTGGTGACTAGTGATCATCTATCATATCTCGAAGTATAACTCATGCGGCGTTAGCTTCAAACATCTGGGGCGATATCTTTTCATTCGCCGAAATCACTGGCTCATTCGTCCGCACACTGAACAGTGCCTCAATCATCAAATAATTTGTGCTCTGACGGTCATCACAATCTGGTGCGCCTCTATCAGTGGCGTAATCCTCTGGTGCTGATCTGCACATCCGAGAAATCTCATAAAAGCGATCCATCAAACGCTCGTGGCGTGAAACGCAATAAAACGACGCCTCCCTATGCAATCGTATGCCTCTGGAATCAAGCCTTGGTCAGTCCTCGTCCGTGACGAGCTCGTGCTGACCGCAACTCTAGCCGTAGCTCTCCGCGCCCGTACTACCGTGGTAACAAAACAGTAACTGGTACTGATGAGGATAGATCATAGGAATGAATATAATACTGTGTAAGGAAATGTACATCCTAAGGCTTCTTAAGTGGAGTATCGTATCGTAAATATGCCGCGGAACATACGTACGGTACGTCACTCTACTTGAGTCACCTACTCCATCAACCAAGGGTCATCCTACACTCTGAAGGTAAAACCTAATGCTCTGATACCAACTTTGTCATGACCCGAAAAGTATGGAACATGAACGACACTTAAATTACGAAACGTCTCGAGGCGTACATAATCTAAGTAAGCCAAAACCCAGAAATCAAAACCAAAGAAGCAGTAGAGTGAAGGAAAAACCAATTTAAAGCAAGTAGTTTTAATAGCATAAGCCGAATTATGCGTTTTAAAAACATCAAGTATTTTCTGAAAATTTCGGCAGAGTCTCCTTTGTAAATACTGGCCCACAAACGGGATACAATATGAATAGTATACGAAATACAAAAAAGACACCCCCAAGCGGGAGCTAGCTCTTCGTCAAATATACACTGTGGTTGATGGAGTTTATAGACACAGCAGAAATAATAAATAACTAAAGGTGGTCCTGATGCAAAGAACCCACCTACCAAAGCAATCACCCAGAAGGAACAGTACGCCAGCAAGCCGCAACGAAACCTGTACGGCAAAACCTGCAAGGAACTGTGGAACAACGGGGGTGAGTTGCCAACTCGTGAGTAGAAAACATCTACGAGTAGAAATCGCATGCATAACGCTATCCTAGGTCATATCAGGTAATATCCTCAAATAAAAATCCTGGTACAGCTATGTATAGTGTAATACTACCTGCTCGTGCCCGTGCCGCAGATAGCAACATATCAGATATATGATGTATGAATGCATTACGAATGGAAATAGAATATATCATGAGTGAGACAACTGTTTTCTTTAATCAATGAGATTTTTATATGTATGTCAATCACGTATCATCAATGAATGCAACAGAGAAATCAGTGTCAAGCATCGACACAAAACATAAGTCTCGGTATCTCAGTATCAAATCTCAATATCTAAAATCTCAATATCAATGTCTCAGGCATCCGTATCATCTGTGGGATCGGCCCGCGGGCTCCGGCAGAACGGATCAGCCTATAACTATCTCATGACTCCGGCTGGTATCCTCCGGATAACCGACGAGTCCAAATAATATCACCGGTAGGTAGTCCTCCCCTGCCAGGCTCATCGAATACAACTCGAGCTTCTTGCCCCGGGGTACCATACCGGGCCCACCATGTACCCAAGACGGTTCAACCAACTCCTCGAATCGGGTCTCGAAATACAACAACAATCATGAAAACTCATGGTGGACGACTCATGCATCACGAGAAAACCGCAATTTGCATTTTAAAATGATGATACTAAGCTTTTATTAAATTCTTGCGGTTTTCTCCCAAATCCAGAAATCTCATGTAAATCCGAAATCATCAAAATCATGATACCAATAAACAGTGAATACCGGCATAAATCACTGTAATACTGCATAACCAATGAATATATGGATGCATCTGATATCATGCAATGAATGTAATAATTAAACTAACATATGGAAACTATAACATATTACAACTATCAGCTAGCAAGCTATGTTACTGAAATAGTATTTTCTAAAATATACGTATCATGGCAATTACCGATGAAGATGTGTGTAAGCCGGCAAGCGAGTGTACGTGAGCATACATGTCATCGGTAATGGTGCTGGTGTCCTAAAAGCATGGTTTCATAATTACTACATACACAATAACATGCAATGAGGCGATAACAACATAATAAGGAAAAATGAATAGTAAATACAACAATAATATGCGGAACATGAATAATAACGTAACAACAAGGAATCTACCTTACTATACATGTGTTATACTGTTTTGTCGTTTGAAATAGTACGAATCGTGGTATTTGAAAATAAGGACTACGGTGTTTTTAAGAAAAGGTACGTCTTTTAAATATCCGTAGTATCCCTTTGTATGTCCTTAAAATTCTCACGATTCGTCAGTTTTGGAAATAGGTATGAATCGGGTCCAGTCTGACATCTACTAGGTAAACTATAGGTCTAACTAACAACCAATCGAAAGGGGTACGGAAACCACCTACATCTAAGTCGATAAATATCTGTCTATATAATAGTCGGTGATCTCGCCCCAATAGTATCCCATATGATATGACATCCTCATATCAAGAGTGAGGATCTATCATCAATATATAGCCCGTACGGTAAATCCATCGTACGGCATCCCAAACTGAGTACGGGTCAATATCACATTTATCTTATTATTCATCTGGTATCCACATCATCACATATCGTGGGTAGGGGGTACTGATCTAAGTCTAGTACACTACTAATATCATCAACATATATATAAATGCGTGTGTATGAAACACATCGCCTACCGATCCACTATCATCACATTTCACATCTCATAATACGATCCAAATCATATCACCGATCTCGTGGCATCAAACCCAAACTCATCGACTCATCCCCAACTATCATCCACTATCCTCATTATCCATGTATAGTTATACGTATATATATATATATATAGTCCCAAACCTATGTGTATATAAATATATACATATCCCATTTACGCACAAGTACTAAAATGCATGCAAGTGTGTGGGGTCCGTGTATGCAAATCCTTACTCTAGGGTTTTGTGACTAAGAAATCCGCTAAAGTCCTTTCTTCAATTCTCGCTAACCCTACACCCATAAGCTCCTAAGGCTTCTCTTACTAGGTGTTCATATCTCATAATAACATATAAAAGTATATCGTTACCACATCACCTCATTTCTCATAACTTTGCGGGCGTGCTATACGCCATCCACCTGACTTCTCCCTGTAGATATAAATCTACTCACCAGATCTTCGCTCGCCGGTGCCGACGTTGCCACGCGCTTGCTCATCGTCTCGAAGTCCACATGGGGGTACCTACAAGTCACAACGTATCGTATCGCATAAAAACCCAACTTGAAATCGAAACGGCATACGGAAACCAAATCGGCACGCGTATCACGTATAGGTCAAAACCTATCGCCTACGCATGCAAGAATAGCCAAACCAACCCTCGATGTCGATGTACAAGCATCAACCCATCGAGAAAATCCAAACGCACCCATTTGCAAATTCACAAACACTAATTAATATATGAAATAGGTTAAATTTACAAAAACCCTAAACTCATTTTAAAAGCTATTTTTCCGAAAACCTAGCAAGCAAAATTTACCGTTTTAGTATAAAACTTGATGTTTTAACAATTCTAATAGCAATAATACTTATTAAACATCTTAAATAAGTCATTCAAACCATTTCCACAATTTAATCTCATTAAATTTCATTAACCCCAAAATTTTAGTTTACAATTTATCCAATTTTAACAATTTTATAGCAAAAATGTACAAACAATAATTTAGCTTGGATTTGCATGACCTAAGTTTCTAAACAACAAATTAAAATGTTAATAATCTCAAAAAAAACTTAATTATATTTTAATTTCAATTATATATGTATTTCATAAAAACCTAGTTTGCATAAAGAAGCAAAATTTGGACTTTTTACATCTAACAATTTACATACTAGCAACTAGTTTAGGTTTTAATTTTCTTAAGATGATGTACTCCACTTGATTATCCTAGTAGTGATGGTTAAACCCTAATTAAATTCAAACCATATTCTAGAATTTCCCAAACTTGCAATAAAACCTAATTAAACACCTATTTAGCTTAGATTAAAGCAACAATCAAAAATTTAACTACATGGTTAAGATTATACCCAATCAATTTGAAGATCCCACAAGCACACTTAGCCTGCCAAATTGAAATCTTGTTCTCTAGATTCATGCAAGTTTGGCTAATGAGAAATGGGTAGGGATTTGATTTTGATTTTGTGAGGGTTTGTGTTGATTTTTGAATGAATTTGGAGGTGAAGGAAGATGAATACTTGAAGAAAATAGGGGGGCTGCCTACTAGCCAAGAGTGGGGAGGGGTGAGGTGAGTGGGAGAGTGAGGGTGTGTGTTTGTATAAGTCAAAGTTCCTCATTCTTTAATTAAAGCCCATACCTCCTTGTTCTATTCTAATTTCTTATCCAACACAAATGAGCATTCTTGAACTTATGGAAATGAAATGAGAAGAGAGGGGGATGCACCTTTGCTGGCTCGGCCAGACCATGTGAGGGGAGGTGAGTGTGTGGGTGAGTGAGTAGGAAACAATAAAACATGCACACTTTACCTCTTAATATATTATATTTTATTTAAACTTTTTCTTTAACATTTTCTAAACCATCTTGACAAATTTCATTTCAAAAACAATATTTTACATGTTACTTTAATGTGTCATGATGCACAAAATTTATATCAACCCATTCCGATTTGTAATTTTTCCTAATTAAATGTATTAGTGACGACTTAAAATAGTATTAAAATAATTAATTTCGGAAATTTTTTCAGTAAATTAGAAATTTTACAAGTGGCTCAATAAACACCAAATACCAGCAATTTCATAGCTAGAATATGTATATTTAATTTTATATTTAGAGATATTTATATTTTGACTTTTTACGGAAACCCCCTTATTTTACCGATTTTCCGAAATTTCACCGAAACGATTTTCAAAACTTTACATTATCTTGACTAAAATTCCTCCGTCTCACCTCCATGTTTTGAAAAAAATACTATATCATCTTTAGAATAGAGGTGAGTGAAAAAAATAAGTTTGGGGGTGATTTTCATGTTCATATATTATTGTCCCTGTTGATAAATTTCCTCCCAAGTCTACAGGTTTCTGAGATTTAACAGATGGAAGCAGTGAGTACACTGTTGTAAATAGCTTTGGGGGAGGTTTGTGCTTAATTGCGCATCACTTTGCATCATACTTTGCATAAGCACAAAGCATATAAAAAAAATTAATATTTAATTTCATAATAAAAGATTAGATAGTGAAAAATTACATTTAAAAGATTGGAAAAGTTTAAGAAAACCAAAAAAGTTAGAAGTTTTCTTAAACGAAACTAGTAATAAGTAGTTATGAGCCATTGTTCCAAATGTTATTAAGATGAAGGAAGTCACTAATCTGCGGATAAAAATAAGTCTAAAAAATAGTTCTTATTCTGGAAGCCAAACATTTGAATGTTGATACCCTACTATACGCACTTACATACGTCTTGAAACTCGGGATAGTAGAGGGTACCTTGAAATGCTCTTGTCTAAAAAACCTAAGTACGAAGAAAATAAATGAAGTATAAAAGTATAAAATGGTGAAGAAAAATGAACACTGGTTTTGTAATCACCAAGGCAGCATTAAAAAATATAGCGAGGGTGCTTCATCACCTAGTGTCTTAGACCAACTGGTTTGGGAGTCACTGCTAAGCCTTAGGTATTGCAAGACGAGGAAAATACTAATACACCTAATAAGCAAGCACATGAGTAATCGGTCGGTTAGTACCTCAAGAATTATTAACGGTCGCATGAAAAATGTGTGAGCAATTCCATCCAAAATATTCATCGATTAAAAAGTACTAAGGTAGATGGACAAGAGTATGATAGCTTGAATTGAATTCTCCGAGTGTAGGGATGTCTCTCACACACACGTAGGGGTATATGATTGGTGTTTGGAAGAAAGATAGGAATGAAGAATAAAGACGATGTTTTATTGAGAGATGATGTGATTTCTAACATCTTTTCATGACTATTAAGATAGGTCTCATGACAACTGAAAAGCCAGTGTAGTTGGAAACTCTAATTTTCAAAGTCTTTCTTTTATAATTCTTATCTTTATATATAACTTTCACAGTCTTCCTTTTATTATAGGATTTAGTGGGTGCAATCCGCTGAAAACCCTTAGGAGACAACACTCCTCCTACTAGGGACACCTAGAGGTTTAAAGGCATGTTGCATGTGCTCAGTGCAATCGTGTTGCCTACGAATGTGTGCTAGTAATTTTTTTTCTTTTTCTTATATTTTCTCTTTCTCTTGAATAAAAGAAGTTTGCTCGAGACGACCAATATTAAGTTTGTGGGAATTTGATCAGTCGAAAATATTGCATTCTTAACACATCAATTTCCTTATTCTTTCTAATCATCTAAGGGTGTTTATTGTAAGTATAACACGGATTACAAATTCATCTGGAAAATACCGAATACCATATGTTACAATTATAATCGACACTCTGGAGGGAAATTGTGTGTTTATTACTACACGCATGATATTGTATATCTCAACACATTTTATCGAGATTGTGTGCAGAAAATTCTTCAGGTCAAAGAACCGGAATCACAAAAATGCCGATAAAACGCAGCAAGTCAAAGACTTGAAATCTGGCAGCAACGAAGGAATAATTATAAGATTCCAGACATCAAAAGAACACCTAAAGACCAACATCAAATTACCCCAGAAACATGATGCAATGATCTCCTTAAACGGCCTCGGATTCGTGGCCGATCCAGCCCGATCCGCCGCGGATCCGTGGCCGAGTTGGGGGCGCCGGTGATGAAACTTTTCTAGAAGCTCACCTGTAACCGCCTAGCTTGCTCAAGTCTCTTCATTTCCACGTGGCATCTTCTGAAAGACTCTGCATAACAACCAAGCTTATGAAGGAAGCTTAATTTGAGGCTATATAAGGGGATCGAGATCTCAATTTTGGGGGTTGTTAATTGTTACACAATTGAGCCACAATACAATTCAAATTCAAGTTGAGTGACACAACTTGAGATCCAATCCAAATCCGAAGCAAAATCAAGATCCATTGAGAAGCAAATCAAGCGAGCAATCAACGATCCTTCATCGCAACGCCGGTCGTCATCAAGAGCAAGAGATCCGCATCCAATCCACTAATCACGGCGATCGATCCTCGCAAAGATCGACGACAAATTCCCTTTCTAAAGAGCGATCGAGAGCTAGTCTTGTAACCTCAAATTGAGAGGTGTAATTTGAAGAAGATTTAATGAAAGTGATAAATTGTTAATTCTCGTTTTCATTACATTCTTGCATTATGAAATTTCTCGTTTGTAATTCTTTAATTTTCATGATGTGTGAGTGAAATCTCCGCTTGTAAAGGAATCGAAAGAATCGGTAGATTTAATGATGATGAAATCCTAAAACTAATTTTAAGTCTTATGAGATTTGTGAACTCTAGGAAAAAGAATCATCAATGACCTAATTTGGAGCGAGATCAAGTTCTTAATTATTTCGTTGCAAATTAGGGTCAAACGATTGATGATTTTCTTTGCTAGAGGCTAGATCCGTATGATGATCAATGAAAAGACATGGGATAGTGAAGGAGAAACACTAGTTTCTTAAATAGATCCCTAATCTTCATTCATTGTCATCGATCTAGCTACAATTCATCAATAGATAAGATTCGTAATTTTTAGTATTCATCATTGCTACTAATTTGATCTATTCCTACAAGTTATTCTACATAATCTTGATAACTAAATTGATTTGGACATATTCTTGATTCTAGATCTATTTTCTTGATATTTCTTGAAATTATATCTCATTAATCTTGAATCATTTTCTTTTATATTTTCTTTTCGACTCAACTAAAACAAGATCGAACAAGTACACACATCTCAGTGGACGATCCGTATTCATTAACGAAACTATTTCGACACTGTTAATTGATTGCGATTACAAATTCTTTGGTTTTGATTATATTTTCAAAACACGATCCGAAAATTAGATCAATCAAAACTCATTTTCATTTCAAAGATAGAAATTTGCGGTTTTCTCGTGATATGATGTGAGAGGTGTCCACCATGAGTTTTCTCTGTCCTTGAGAGGTATCATACACCCGATTCGAGGAGGAGGATGAACCGTCTGCGGGTGCATGGTGGACCTGGTGCGGTACCCCGAGGCAAGATGGTCGCCGATGATGGCGTTGAGCCCGACAGGGGAGCACTACTGACCGGTTATTTGTGCCGCGGCGGATATCCGAAGGATACCGACATAGTCAAGAGATTTGATGATATGGGCCAGTCCGGATTGCCAGAGCCCGAGATATTGAGATTTGATGATATGGGCCAGTCCGGATCGCCGGAGCCCGAGATATTGAGATTTGATGATATGGGCCAGTCCGGATTGCCAGAGCCCGAGATTTTTAGATTTGATGATTTAGGCCAGTCCGGATTGCCGGAGCCCGAGATATTGAGATATTGAGATATATTGTAACGACCTGAAAAGTACGGAACATGAGCGGCACTTAAACTACGAAACGTCTCAAGGTGTACATAATCTAAGTAAGCAAAAACCCAGAAATCCAAACCAAGTAAAGTAGTAGAGTGAAGGAAAAACCAATTTTTAAAGGAAGAAGTTTAACAATATAAGCCGAATTATGCAATTTTAAAATCTCAAGTCTTTTTTGAAAATTTCGGCAGAGTTTCCTTTGTAAAAACTGACCCCAAACGGGTACAAACTTGATAAAGCATATATAATGAATAAAGGCATCTCCAAGCGGGAGCTAGCTCTTCGTCAATTGACGGTCATAACCATGCAAGCAATAAAATATACAACGCCGAAAGGCGAGGTTCAAACTTAGGATAAAAATCCAACATCATCAAGAAAACCAGAGGAAAACCATATAATACAACGCACGACTCTAAGGTCGAAAGAATATACACCGGTCTTCTATGTCTATCAAATAATACAAGTCTGATTGATGGAGTTTACTAGATACAACTGAATAAATAAATTGCACAAGGGCGGTCACGATGTGAGTGAACCTACCTACCAAAGCAATCACCCGAAATGAAAGCAGTGTGAGCAAGCCGTCAAGATATCTGTATGGCAAAACCTGCAAGAAACCGTGGCACAACGGGGGTGAGTTGCCAACTCGTGAGTAGAAAACTGTAAGTCCACGCTAGCGCCCCGGCAGTCTACAGACGCCAAATGCGGAACAAAAAAACTTTTTAACTGGCGCTATCGTATACTTTAACCCGGATCTTCCATTATTGCTAAACTAACAAACTGTAAAGAGTGTAGAAAGGTTATACCAAACGATCCGAGTCCTGTGTTCTTTAACCATCATCCCACGCTCCGTTGCGGCTGCTCCGATCTCGTCGATCTCCGATCTCTTCGTCGAGGTGGCACCACGTCGACGATTCTTTAAACGGGCTCCCGCCTCTGACTCGAGGCAACTTGGTCGTCAAGTTTGCTAAAAGAGACGACCAAGAATGATGTAGAGAATGAGTAGATGACTTTGTCTCACTTCGTCCAAAGCCGTGGACGATCGGTTAATGAAGTTGCCGATGGAAATGAAATGGAACAAGAAATGAACTATGAAATTTCCATGCATCCAAAACTTTAGTCTTTTCTTTTTAGCAACCATAATTTTCTCAAGTGAGAGAGTGAGTGAGGAGAGAGAGGGCCGGCCACTATATATCAAAGAGGGAGGTGAGTGTAGGAGAGGGGAGAGTAACCTTAAGCAAATATCATATGTGAACATAAAATAAAATATCTTAAGGAAAACAAGAATTATTAGAAATCAAAGCATGAGTCATAATCCTTGTCACCTCATTCTAGAAACTTCTAGAAACTTCTAGAAGCATGACTCACCCTCATCCAAGAAAAGATAAATCCGTCTTTAACCGAATGTTAAAAGACGGCTGATAGAAAACTGGAAACTGGCAACTTCCAAAAGTGATCCTGAAACGACTTTCAGGATAACCCCGAAACTGTATAAATATACCCGCATTTGTATTACGACCGAATACAAATGCAACTGAGACAAAGATATTATATCTACTCAATATAATACTTGGATCCGGCTTAAACCAAAGCCGACCAGTATCAACTGCCCGAAAAATAACACGTGCGTAAACGCACGTGCATTTTCCGAACCCTGCCATAAAATCATACGGCCTCTACAACGTTTCGCCCGAACTTGGGAAACTGTCTGTGGGGAACTCTAATGACTCGTCAGTATCCTGGCAGTGGGTTTAACCACAAACCGTCAGCGGCACTAGCAATGCGTAACGGCTGCCCATGGACTGACCTCAAGGGAGGCTGATGAGCGAACTCATCCAGAAACCCTACTGAGCCTAACAGTGACAATGTATATACAGTCCGGTCCGTTCGTCTATGAGTATCGCATATCTGCCTAGGGGGCTAGTAACGTCAGACCCCCAATAGCAGTATAAGTCGTGTCGGAGTGAAGCCTAATTACACCCTGAGATACTACTGGAGTACCTACCAGTAAATCTCCTGCCACGGCCGTGGGCTTTGTGTAATGGCTCTCCTAAACACAGCACGATCTCGCCCCCAATACCGGGAGAGACGAATCCCCTGCCGATCCGCTCACGTGCCTCCATATGGCTCGGGACTGTACCCAAAAACTACCTGTTTGCACGACTCCTTTGAGCCGTGGTAGGGTAGAAATCAAAGCACAGTGGGAACTCACACAAGATAAATGACGACCTCAGGTCGATGAACTAACCTGTACACATGTCACCAGGGAACTGCTATCTGACGATATGTATAATACCAACTAGCAGGTTCCCGGCGAGTCCTGTCCGGTGTACTCATAACCCAATGAGCACCTGTATACATCTTAGGTGATCCAACTGACACCAGTGGCTTGTGAGACCGGCCACCGCCCCTCGTCGGGGTCTCGACTGTACACACTAGTCTACTCCGGAGTATCGATGCCCTGTCTCGAAACTCCCACGACTAGGGACCACAATTAAGGATATGCGTATAAACTACCCAACTCTCACGTATATGATCACCATCATACTGTTGGTAGTAAAGCAAGATCCTAAGGGCTCTATCAAAGTGTAACATGTAATCAGTCACCTGAACATGTACACGACTGACAAAGGCAAACCAGATAGCGTACTATCATCTCGAGTAAGACTGTTCTACCGGTATAGGTCCTCCGCAATCATTGCAATCACGTACCTGCGATCCAATAATTGACTATGAGGGCACTATCCCCAACAATCTCCCACTTGCACTCAAGGCTAATTATTGCGATGTCGACTACTCACAGCCCGTGTGAAACCGAACATCCAACTCCTCTACTAATCAGTTTAACAAAGCCCGTTTGTAAAACTATTGTGTTCGAGAAATAGCCTCAGTGAGTGGATCCGCCTAGAAGTTTCTTTCTATATCTCTCTAAGTCTCAAGTTCGCGGAGAAAGCCATCTCCCGAATCGAGTAATACCTGTCTTAGAATATGTCTGGATATCTGATGGGACCTAGTTCATAAATGAACTCCAAATCCAAACTTCTTAGACTGTATCAATCACTGAACCTAATCAGTATCCGGCACCATGCCTCCCACAGTATTCTCTTGGACCAACTGTCCATAATACTGTCCCTCTTCGTCAGAGGGAAAACTATAACTCTGACAATCACTCTGTCATCCATGTCACCTTTGAAGCCTGGAATGATGATCGTCTCCCGAAGGAGGCTGCCGTCATCAAATCCGTAGAACATGTACTTATGTTCTAAAACTGCTTCCTTATGTTTCTCCAGGATTGGATTAATACAAACTTATTGCATCTAGTGCAAAAACAACATCTGGTGTGGTACTTGACATCTCACGGTTGACTCAATTGCCTAAGCAAGTGATCTGTCAATCATGCATATCCCTCTCCCCTTTAGTCTATGCGACACCTTTAGAGAGGGTGACTCCATCTCCTGCAGGTACATCACCATGCTAGGAGTCAACTATTCTAAAAACCATTAGAATATTTGTCAAAGTACCCACATTGGGAAACTACCCAAATCCAAATCTAAAACCATAGATCTAGAAACCAGAATGTCAAGTATTATATCCATATCCTGTCTGGAGAAATAACTGTGTGACGACCACAGTACAACCGATCGTAGTATAGGAATTTTTACTTCCTACTATGTGTATGTCATCCAGATACCATGACATCACACCCTACTACCTTCTTAACAGATCCATCCCCTATTCTGATTGAAGTCAAACCCATGACTGTCATATCAAAATTAGATGATCTATCTCCGCTATAACTGCTCAAATCTATAAATAGATATAAGCTACTTGCCCACTATGCTTCCGATGCTCCCACTGACTACGACAACCCTCCTACCGGGTCTCATAGCCTGGAACAACAGTAGTGCCAAGTCTTGGTAGATAAGAACCTCCCTGTCACCGTCCTTGAGCCTACCGAAGTACCTCTCGGGTGTCTGAGGTTTCCTACCATATCTGCGGAGTGGCTATTGGAATGTCAATCTTGATTGAATATATAGGTCCTATTAAATTTTCCGTAATCGTTCGCGGTTCTAGAATCACTTCCAGTTCTACCATACTCCCATTACTGTTTTCTGAAAAAAAATCCATTTTACTAAAACTGTGGCGGGTCAAGAACAATATCACTATTGATCTTCTAAATGGTAGAATATCAACCCTCGTCATAGCCAGGGTCAACCCACAAACAGCCATTACAGAAACGTGCCCTGAGTTATCCAGAGTCTGGTTTTAAGCATAAGCTGGACAACTCCCCGTACCTTAACATCTTTTAAGGTACGAACCATTCTATATCCAATATAGAAACTTTGGCACTTATTTAATTGGAACCTGATTCAAATCATGCAGCTGTCTTCAGTGCATATCAACTTAATAGAAAGAGGCTAATCAGCATTACTCAACTTAGGAATCCATCCAATTATGAGTAACCTGAAAGAGAAACACGTTTCTCAAAACCATCACTATCATCTGAATACCAATCACAAGAATCTACATCTTCGATTTCTTTGAAGAATCCCGATACTTGTGATACCTGGTTCTCTACTTTATTCTTATACCCACAACTTCTCAAAACTTAGACCTTGTATTTCTACGAAACACTTGTCTAAATACTAGAGAAGTTATAAGTAAACAGAACATAGTACGAGGACCTACCCCTTTGTCCTGATGGACATTTGGACAACATACAATACTCTGTATAAGTCCGCTGAGTTGAACAACTCATAACCTGTGCGTCGTAGGTTGAAAACTGTACCCTGGCGATTTCCTCAAATATCACCAATTACAACGAATTCCGATATAATGAGGATAATCATCTAATTCCCAATAACTTACTCCTACTCATCATCTGTAAAACCATACAGATATGAGAATGAAACCTGGTAAATACATACCCTTGGAGTAAGTATCTAATCGGGAAAACAGTTTTCTTTTAACAGCGCACTGAAACATAAAAATGTTTCGTAGGGGTATCCTGGTATTCATAGTAATGCCTCTTCCATAATCCAATTCATGACTTCAACCGTATATTTTATTGCCGTCTCTCCAAATCCCTTTATTTGTCTTTAGTCGTTACCTTCTGTACACCATCGTTAGGCTAAATGGTTTTCTTCCTTCCCTACCGTTCGGCACCAGCCTATGGTTTGGAAGAAGACTATCCAGTAAGCATAATAGGTGTACCCTCCTAAACCAAGGAGTACTCATAACTTGAGAGAAGGTGATGATAAAAGACAATTGAATAATACCTTATTCTTTTAAAGGTGAAATAGGAGTGGCGATGAAGTACGCGGTTTTGGTCGTGAATTGATATCAGTCGCAATTTACTTTGCCCTCTTTCTCATCCCTTTATTTTGTCTTTACATATTACCTTCTTCACACCCTACTTAGGCTAATTGGTTTTCTTCATTCCCTACCTTTCGGCACCTGCCTATGGTTTGGAATAAGACTATCCAATAAGCGTAATAGGTGTACTCTCCTAAACCAAGGAGTCCTCGCAACCTGAGAGAAGGTGATAATAAAAGACAACTGAATAAACCAATTCTATTTCTCCTGAACCTGGATCCATCCTCGAAGAAGTCCCTTTGAGTTCGTATATAACCATACGATGGATCTATCCAATGGAAGTGGATGTCCGTAGTAATACGGGTGTTCTGAGAAATTCAAAGGGTAAAAGAAGGAGTGGCAATGACTTATGCAACACAGACAATCCAAAGGCCAGTATTTTAAGAAGGTTCGGTCAACTTGGTCACTGAGTCAAAGTCTAGGGTCGGTCAAAGGTCGCTGCCAAAGAGAGAGAGAAAAGAAACACTCTGCGTGCACTCTAACCTAGATCAGAATGGTTATCACTTTATCTAATCCGGAAACCTCCCACTGTCCTGTCAAATTCTCCTCTAAACCAGAAAGAAGAATAAATCGGGATCACCCGAAGAGTAAACCAACTCATCAGTGGGAATCGGGATCCAACTCTCATCGCATGATAACGTGATGGAATGCATCCACGTTACTCATACTCCAGAAGGTATGCGCATACTTGGCAAGTTTCAGTTTCTTTAGAAACTCCCGATATGATTTATGCCCCATGCTCTTATGACCTTGGCGTATGTCAACAAATCATAAGTCACATGTCAAGTTCTGCCCGTCATTATCTTTTTAATTTGAACCCACCCGTACATACCCTTGACGTAAGCCAACAAGGTAATATGACTGTCCCAAACCAACTCATCTATCTATGCAACAAATGAATACCCAGCAGCTACCAAACACTATGCCTTGACGTAAGCCAACAAACATAGCTTGAATACTACTGACCATCCATAAGAAACGACGGAGGGCTACGACTGGTTTTTGGCGAAAAACCTTTAACGTAGTGAACTTGATATCGCTGAAGGAACCTGATAGCTTTTTATAAAAAAATAGTGGCGAAAACCTTTTGCTAAAGAGGTCATTCCCGATGAAGGGATCTCGGCTCTTTCCTCGTGGAATGAGGTGCAGGATATTCCACTGAATACCGTGATGCAAAGCAACATGTAATCGACTATAGTGAAGTTATTACCCTGACGCAAACTTCTGCCCAAGGGGTCAGTCCCGGTGAAGGGATATCGGCCCTTGCCCCGTCGAATGAGGTGCAGGATATTCCACTGAATACCGCTATGCAAAACAAAAGGAAATGTCTTTGCAATAACACTTTTTAAATTGTTCCAACAACTGTAAACAGGTTTGCTTTACTTTGCATTGATCAGAATCAACGCAGTCCCATCAATCGATCACACCAGAAAAGAACGAAAATAAAATGTACGTATATGCCATCCGCATTCGTCACTGGGTCCCGTCATCACCCGTTAGGTTACTTAACTAACGACAGAGCGGGGACTGGACTAGCACGGGTGTAAAACATATACAACATCTAATAGTATATAAACCAATATACAATAATTGCTCCAGGCGTGATAATATGCAACATTACAGAAAAGTAATAAGCATCACAGAACAATACAGATAATCTGGGATCCCCGGGTTTCACAGAGCCGCTGCTGAAACCCGACGTTCCCCTGTCGTGTGGATAGCCTGTGCAATGAAACCTAGACCCCTACGGGTGCGGCAAGTTGACCGCCAAAAACTGAAGCGAGGCAGCCCCCTACAGCATAGTGAATGGACCACCCGGCACTTCACGGAATCCGGTAGCTTGAGCACCCCTCCTTGGGTCAACCTGTACCCCCTACGAGTGCGGCGAATAGTCTGCCAATTCTAGAGTGGGGCCTGTTAGTTATATGTATGCCCTAGAGGCCATTACTGTACATAGGATGTATATTGTAGTGGATGCTGGGACATATATAGGGAGGACTTTCTTGCTCGACATGATAGTATGCTATCTGGTTACTCTTTACCTTAACGTGTACACTGATTGTCTCTTTGTTACATGTTGGTAAAGCCCTTAGGATCTGTACTTGACTACCTGGACTATGATGCGGATCATACTAGTGGGGACATGGTAGTCTATAAGTACATCCTTCAAAGTTCCTAGTCGTGGGTGTATCGAGACGGGGCATCGATATACCAGAGTAGACTAGCGTATACCTTCTCGACCCATACAGATGGGCGATGGATGATCCCATATCCATTGGTGTTTGACATCGGAGATGATATACGGTTGCTCAGTAGAGACTGGGTACACTGGACGGACTCGCCGAGAACTCCCAGATGGTATTATACCTCACGTCAGATGGCAGTTCTCTGGTGACACTGGTACAGAGTAGTCTGTTGACTCGAGATCGTCATAGAGTCTTGTGTGGTTCCCACTGTGCTTTGATTTCCATCTTACCACGTCCAAGAGGGCGTGCAAAACGGTGGTTTTTGGGTACAGTCCCGAGTCACATGGAGGCAATGAGCGATAGGAGGGGATTCGTCTCTCCCGGTATAGGGAGTTGATGTTGCGCTGTGTTCGATTGGCTATAACAGGAAATCCCTGGCCAGGGTTGCTGAGATTTACTGGTAAGTGTTACCAGTAGTTTCTCGAATTGTTATAGACCTCATATCGACACGACTTATCGAGCTATTGGGGTCTGACGTTTACCACCCCTAGGTGAGGTATGCGACATATCAGACGATCAGACCGGACTGTACGGTAGTGTTACTGGTTGGATTCACTGGAGTGTGAGCGGGCTTGCTCGTCGATCTTCAGATCGCTCAATACCCGGGTGGCCGTTACGTTTAGCAGACCGCTTGCGGCTTGTGGGTGCTTGATATGATCATCACCTGCTGCCGGCGTATTGACGAGTCTTTAGAGTCCTACACAGAGGTTTCCTGGCTCAAGCGAAACGAAATAGGAGCGCATATGAGATATGTGCGGGACCGAGAATAATACGTGTATGTGATACCGTATTCCATTCTCACGATGAATGTGTCGAATGGTTGTATGCGATATAACCTAGTTATCGAATCGAAGATTGATTCGATAAGCCGATACATAGGATACTAGTCGGTTATATGCGATATGACCGGATCGTTAAATCAAGTGTTGATTTAATGATTTATTGCGTAATTATATATTTGATATATTAGTTTGCATTAACTAGTATCGGTTTACTTAAGATGGATTTTCTCACTTGGATGTACACATTGTATATGTGATATACTTTTGTGCACTTGATTGTATCATGTTTAATGATACATGTATGCTAGGGTTTTTTGTGTAAAGATCAAACCATGGTTACATGATAATGGTTATAGACTCTGATACCACTGTAGGGTTCCTAGGCATCCTAATGAGGTCTCACAAGGCATCAACCATACCAATTTCAAATGTCAACGGTGCCGAGAAACCCTAGAACGGATCGTTGGCTAGATTTCTAGGCGAAAAAGCAAACTAGTTAACACTTAACTAAGAGAAGCGGAAATACAACCTTTGTAGATCCGGTTCTCCACCTCCATAGCTCCGCAATGAAGTCTCCTCACTGTCCATAACAAGTCCCGGGCTCTAGCGTCGGCTTCATCGGAGAATGGACGGGCTAGGTCATCGATGTCCATGCCGAAGATGATCTACGTCGAGGCATCGCTAAATCAAGCTCCGACTTCACCAAGTCAAGAAACTTGTGAAGAAAACACACTCTACTACTTGGCAAGAGGTAGAGGATGAAGAAATAGGAAGTGGGTAGACTTTAGAATTGGATTTCTCACTTGTTTCATCAATCCACCATTGATGAGGCTTGCTTTCTTCAAGTGAAGAAAGGAAGAAGAAGATAGAAATTGTTATGATAAGTTAATTTAGAAAATAGAAAATAATAGAATACTTATCATAATCAACCATGGTAAAGTGTAGAGACTAAACTAAGGTTAAATGAAGTGGTTAGGGTTAAGCATGAGACAAAAATGGTCACATAGTCAAAAGTTCAAGAAGCTTCAACTAGAATCCAAAATTAGCAACCATTTTCTTTTTATGCTTATCATATTCCAAAATGAATAATTAAATAAGATAAAAGAATAAAACAAAACCCTAACCATTATCATGTAACCATGGTTTGATCTTTACACAAAAAACCCTAGCATACATGTATCATCAAACATGATACAATCAAGTGCACAAAAGTATATAATCCTGATCGAATGCCCGACTTGGTATTGAAAAGTGTTTTCGATTTTGAGACTAAAATGTGGGGTTTATAATTGTTAGGCATGCGATGTCTAAAGAATTCATTTGGTCAGGCATGCGATGTCTGAGGTTATTGCGGATTCCAACTGTTGTAGTTTTACACTTTCTATTCTGTGACCGTAAGTGTAATATGTGATATCGCCGGTTTCGTTGCTATATGTCAACGACAATTGGGATGCGCATATTTACTTACGTTGATGACATGTGATGTTATGTGTTGCTGGATATGTTATATTGGATCGTCGTGTTTGAATAGCCGGGGTTTTTTATGTGAGATGAGTGTTTTTCATTTTCATTAATGTAAAAACTTGTATGTAATATTCTTTTATTGGGGCGCTTCCAGGTTGCGGAAGTTGTCACCGTTTGTATATTATTTACTTTTCCGCACTAGGATAGACCCAAGGAGGAGGGCACAAGTAACCGGGTTCTGGAGTCCAGTGGGAGACCAACTCGAGGAGTCGAGTCCGGGTCTCCTAACTCTAGAATTGGTAGGGTTGCTTGCCGCTCTCGTAGGGGTCTAGGGGTGTGGGTTTGGCTATTCATCACGACCGTGGAATCCGTGTTTTATACTGGCTCGTATTGAAAACACGGACGCCCTAGTATATCCAATATTTCATATGATTCTTCTGCTGCGATATCTGTGATGTGATCATGTGATGTTCTGTGATGGATACAGTATATAGTATATATGATATATTATATAGACGTTACTTATGTTTTACACCCGCGCTAGCCCTGCCCCGCTCTGCCGTTAGTTACCTAACCTAACGGTGCATGAGGGGACATCGAGGCGAATGCGGATGGCATAAGTGTACGTCGTATTTATCTGTGATGTTTAGGTACTTAAATGATGGGACTTCATTAATGTGATTAATGAAAATAAAAGAAACCTAAGATGTTGTAGAATCGAATTTCAAAATAAAACAGGTAGCTACAGTTCTTGCTTTGCACAGCGGTATATATGATATATCCTGCACCTTATTCGATAAGGAAAGGACCGAGATCCCTTCACCGGGAGTGACTCCTTTAGTAATAACTGGTAGATGCTACACACTCGGTTTGGTTTTTGATTGCTTTTAAGAGTTTTTGCTTTGCACAGTGATATATGTGATATATCCCGCACCTCATTCGACGAGGAAAGGACCGACGATCCCTTCACCGGGAGTGACTCCTTTAGCAAAACTAGAAAAGCCTCAAAAGCACTCCATTTTAAAATCATTTGATTCTACAATGATATCAAGTTCATTACGCAATAGATTTTCAGAAAAACCTGTCGTAGCCCTCCGTCATTTCAGATATGTACTAGTTAGTATTCGTGCTGCGGTTGTTTGGCCTCCGTCAAGGCGTAGTGTACGGTAGCTAACTAGTGCTTATCTGCTAGCATATGATGCGATTGGATTAGGGTATTCGTACGGCGTTGTTTGGCCTCCGTCAAGGGTCGTGCGGGTGCGTTTAATTCAATCAGGAAATGACGGGTTGAACTTGACTAGCGGACTATGGGTTGTTTGGCCTCCGTCAAGGTCATAGGATGCTAGGGGCAAAATATTATCGGGAATTTCAAGTGTTGAAATTTGCAATGAGATTGCATACCTTCTATGAGTTAGTTGGATCCCGATACCCGCTGCGAGTAAGAGTTACTCCTGGGAGAGTTTTATACATTACAATTAGCCGATCAAGTAGGTGTCTAGAAAGGTGTCAATGAGGTTACGCCTCTGGGAAAATGAGGTTTACATTAATTAGGTCCGTGCGAAAGCACGGGGCACCTCCCTCAAAGTACCGACACTGGCCTGGCTGAAAGATTGGCGAACTTGTAGTGTGTAATTAATCCCGGCTAGTCTTTCCTTTTAGGGTTTGAAGGAAGATTTGATAAAAAGCAGTGGGAGCCATCCTGATTAGATAAAATAATAACCAATCTATTCTTGACAGAGCGCACGCTGAGTGTTTTCTTCTCTCTCTCTCCAGGTAGCGACCATATCACGCCTTAATCAAGATAATAATACGGATATTTGACCGAACCCGCTTGTTATACTGAGCTGGGGAACGTTGGTCCCGCTCCAACATATAATTGTTATAAGACAGAGCAGGAAATTGGGGAATACCAGATTTCCCGTGCCGCCCAAACGAAGAGAGTGCATGCTGATGCATCATCTTCGGGTGTGTTCATTATACAGAACTGTTTCTCTGTAACCTCTACGTCCTGGGTATGTGATACCGGATCAGGATCCCAGATATGTAATCTGTTACATAGGGCTACAGATAGGTAGAGAACTGAGAACGGGTGATAAGTTTCATGAGACAGAAAACGGGGCAAGAGTTGCAGCCAAGTCTGTCGGTCACTGTCACCCTGTATTACCAATACATTGATTCTGAACGAATGTTATTAGATACCGAACCTGATATACCAAATCATATCACTCTCTTTGTTAGAAAAGAAAGGATATAATTTTGTATTGTTGGATAATGTTTTGAACATTTCCTATATCAAAAGTTGATCGGTTCAGGCACGTTGTCTAAAAGCATTGACGTTCTAAATCAAACTACAGTTCTTAGTATACAGAACACACACAAGAGGAAGAGTTCAGAAATGAACGGATCCTTCTTGAGGTATTGTAGACTAGGTCATATCAATGCAACCCGACTAGCTAAGTTGCACATAGATGCATATTTAAATCAGTTTGAATTTACATCTTATGAAACTCGCTAGTCATGTCACAAAGATAAGATGACCACAGCTCTGTTTATTAGAAACAGAGAAAGAGTTAGTAAACTCTTGGGATGATACATGTTGATGTATGTAAGGTCCTCTGTCTACATATGCCAGGACTGGTTCTTTATACTTCATTACATTCTCTGATGATCTTTCAAGATTCAGACCTATGTTCCTGTTGAAACACAAGTCCGAACCTTTTGAGATATTCACAGAATATAAGCAAGAAGTAGAGAACCAGAATACGGGTATAAGTATTATGTCCTATGATGAGATCAAGGAGGAGAATACTTGAGCACGGAAATACTGGACTATTCTAAAGGAGAATGAGATTCTCTCTCATCATTACTCCTCTGTATACACCATAGCACGATGGTATATCAGGGCGGAGCAATCACACCCTATATGATAAGGTGTGCTCTATGATGAGTACTACTGAGCTACCTGTTTCCTATTAGGGGTTATGCACTTATGAAGTTGCATACCTATTGAATAGGGTTTCCAATCAAATCAGTTGCCTACCACTCCATATGAGATATGATATGGAAAAGGAAGAGCCCATTTCTTAAGTTAGTTAAGATTTGGGGTTGTCTGGTCTATGTCTGAAAGCAAAATCCGGACAACCTCGAGGCAAGGTCTGTAATGTAGAACTGGAAAGGTTCCAGCTATACGAACTACAGCAGATGATTTGATAGAACCAAGGGATTCAGTAGATACCAATGAACCTCAGCCTCTCCGCCGATCTAGTAGGGTTCCTCACCCACCTGAGAGATACTTCGGTTTCTCTATGACAGTGGGAGCAAGGATTGCATCATGAGATGATGACCCAACTAGTTTCGAGCAGGCCATCGAGAGTGAAGACTCTGTAAGAATGGCTGGATGCTTAGTGATCTGAGATGGAATCCTTATACACCAACAAAGCATGGACTTTGGTTGCTATATCTGAAGGGTTAAATCCCCATCAGGAGCAAGTATATCTTGAGAAGATTACTTGGTGTAGATGGAAAAGTTGAGACTTTCAAAGCTAGACTTGTTAAAGGTTTTCGTCATCGACCAGGAGTGGATAATGATGAAACCTTTTCCAGTACCTATGCTTAAGTCCATCCAGATACTACTTGCCACGGCTACATACCATGACTACGATATCTGGTGGTTGGGTGTCACGACTGCTTTTCTAAATGATGATTTGGAAGAAAGCGTCTATAAGTACACAGCCAGAGGGCTTCGTAAACAGTGGGAGCAGCGGAAACGTGTGCAAGATGTTTTATAGGATAAAGCAGGCATCGCGGAGTTGGAACGTCTGTTTTGATGAAATAGTCAAAGAGTTTGACATCATCAAAATGGTAGATGAACCTTGTATAAACAAAAAGGTAGTAGGGAGTATGGTGGTGATCCTCGTAGAGTACGTGGATGACATACTCTTGATAGGGAAAGAGTTTCCTATGCTACGCTCGGTCAATCTCCGTTTATCACAATGATTCTCCATATAGGATCATAATGATACCTACTAACTCCTGGATTTTGGATCTATGAGATAGATCTAAATGGATGTTACGATTCTCACTTGTTAAAGTGAGATGGTATCACATGATCCTGGGGAGAATCACTGGAAGGGTTCCAGGGTGATAAGGACGACTGAATGTCAGTCACAGGCATTGTCTTTACCCTCAGTGGAGGGACGGTATGTTGGAAGAGTTCCAAGCTAGATACCGTGGCATACTAGAAGATAAAGGCAGGATACATCGCTACTTAAGATGCTACCAAGGAGGATGTTTGGGTGTATATTGGTTCATGAGATGAACTACGTTCCAACCATTGTGAGACAATGGAGTTGTGGCTTATGCCAAGGAACGTCCGTCCCATCAGTGATCCAGACATATTCTAAGGCAGTGTCACCTGATCATGGAGATGGTTGATCTCCAGGGAGATCGAGGTTAGGAGAGTAGACTCAGAGGACAACACAGCGGATCCACTCACAAAGGCCTGTTCCCAGAGAGAGACTTTTATGGGATGGTTGAGTATGAGATACTGCAACCACTGCTATCAGATGGCCCTAGTGCAAGTGGGAGATTGTTAGTTATATGTATGCCCTAGAGGCCATTACTGTACATAGGATGTATATTGTAGTGGATGCTGGGACATATATAGGGAGGACTTTCTTGCTCGACATGATAGTATGCTATCTGGTTACTCTTTACCTTAACGTGTACACTGATTGTCTCTCTGTTACATGTTGGTAAAGCCCTTAGGATCTGTACTTGACTACCTGGACTATGATGCGGATCATACTAGTGGGGACATGGTAGTCTATAAGTACATCCTTCAAAGTTCCTAGTCGTGGGTGTATCGAGACGGGGCATCGATATACCAGAGTAGACTAGCGTATACCTTCTCGACCCATACAGATGGGCGATGGATGATCCCATATCCATTGGTGTTTGACATCGGAGATGATATACGGGTGCTCAGTAGAGACTGGGTACACTGGACGGACTCGCCGAGAACTCCAGATGGTATTATACCTCACGTCAGATGGCAGTTCTCTGGTGACACTGGTACAGAGTAGTCTGTTGACCCGAGATCGTCATAGAGTCTTGTGTGGTTCCCACTGTGCTTTGATTTCCATCTTACCACGTCCAAGAGGGCGTGCAAAACGGTAGTTTTTGGGTACAGTCCCGAGTCACATGGAGGCAATGAGCGATAGGAGGGGATTCGTCTCTCCCGGTATAGGGAGTTGATGTTGCGCTGTGTTCGATTGGCTATAACAGGAAATCCCTAGCCAGGGTTGCTGAGATTTACTGGTAAGTGTTACCAGTAGTTTCTCGAATTGTTATAGACCTCATATCGACACGACTTATCGAGCTATTGGGGTCTGACGTTTACCACACCTAGGCGAGATATGCGACATATCAGACGATCAGACCGGACTGTACGGTAGTGTTACTGGTTGGATTCACTGGAGTGTGAGCGGGCTTGCTCGTCGATCTTCAGATCGCTCAATACCCGGGTGGCCGTTATGTTTAGCAGACCGCTTGCGGCTTGTGGGTGCTTGATATGATCATCACCTGCTGCCGGCGTATTGACGAGTCTTTAGAGTCCTACACAGAGGTTTCCTGGCTCAAGCGAAACGAAATAGGAGCGCATATGAGATATGTGCGGGACCGAGAATAATACGTGTATGTGATACCGTATTCCATTCTCACGATGAATGTGTCGAATGGTTGTATGCGATATAACCTAGTTATCGAATCGAAGATTGATTCGATAAGCCGATACATAGGATACTAGTCGGTTATATGCGATATGACCGGATCGTTAAATCAAGTGTTGATTTAATGATTTATTGCGTAATTATATATTTGATATATTAGTTTGCATTAACTAGTATCGGTTTACTTAAGATGGATTTTCTCACTTGGATGTACACATTGTATATGTGATATACTTTTGTGCACTTGATTGTATCATGTTTGTTGATACATGTATGCTAGGGTTTTTTGTGTAAAGATCAAACCATGGTTACATGATAATGGTTAGGGTTTTGTTTTATTCTTTTATCTTATTTAATTATTCATTTTGGAATATGATAAGCATAAAAAGAAAATGGTTGCTAATTTTGGATTCTAGTTGAAGCTTCTTGAACTTTTGACTATGTGACCATTTTTGTCTCATGCTTAACCCTAACCACTTCATTTAACCTTAGTTTAGTCTCTACACTTTACCATGGTTGATTATGATAAGTATTCTATTAGGGCCCCTCTGCCTCTCAAAGCCATGAGATGCGGACCCGTTGCCCCTCGAAACCCGGCTATCCGTGCACTCCGTCTCGGGGTAAAACCTAGTACAGTAATGAAAAATAGTACAACAGGTACATCGACCGCAACCTGGTCGTGCCCCAAAAGAATATTATACAACAGGCAGTGACGGCAGTCTACATGTTGGACGCTCATCCCGCAATATCAAATGTACAAATAAACTCAAACTGTACTACCATTGCACACTGCTATCCACCACGACAAATCCGCAACATCACAGCACAACACAGAACATCAACGCGAATGTCACGTTCGCAAACCCGTCTAAAAGAACTATAGCAATCGGACGCGGTTTACCGATCAAATGACATTCCCGGTCGGAGATATAATATAAGCACTGTAAACTAACGTGTTTAAATTTCGATCGACTAAATATCACAAAGTGGGCCCCACGCAAGTCTGCTGAACAGTAATAAAATCTGGGCCCAAAAGATATATACCAAAAACCCCAAATTCCAATGAAGAATCAACTGTGCAAATTTGGGGGCATGATCGCCCAGAACGGCCGCGGATGCGCGGCCAAACCATGGGTTTGGCCGCGTTTCCGCGGCAGTCTTGTCGATTCACGCGTCCAAATTTGTACGGCGTTCTTATAAAACCCTGCACAGTTTTCTGAGATGTGTGGAATATTTTTAGGACACCACTTAAAATCAACAGAAACTGTCAAATTGAAAAATTGCGATTTTTGATTTCCGGTTCGATCGATATTTTAAACGCGTTTGCACAAGTTAGTATAGCAAAATGGTTAGGCTCTGATACCACTGTAAGTCCACGCTAGCGCCCCGGCCGTCTACAGATGCCAAATGCGGAACAAAAAAACTTTTTAACTGGCGCTATCGTATACTTTAACCCGGATCTTCCATTATTGCTAAACTAACAAACTGTAAAGAGTGTAGAAAGGTTATACCGAACGATCTGAGTCCTGCGTTCTTTAACCATCATCCCACGCTCCGTTGCGGCTGCTCCGATCTCGTCGATCTCCGATCTCTTCGTCGAGGTGGCACTACGTCGACGATTCTTTAAACGGGCTCCCACCTCTGACTCGAGGCAACTCGGTCGTCAAGTTTGCTAAAAGAGATAACCAAGAATGATGTAGAGAATGAGTAGATGACTTTGTCTCACTTCGTCCAAAGCCGTGGACGATCGGTTAATGAAGTTGCCGATGGAATTGAAATGGAACAAGAAATGAACTATGAAATTTCCATGCATCCAAAACTTTAGTCTTTTCTTTTTAGCAACCATAATTTTCTCAAGTGAGAGAGTGAGTGAGGAGAGAGAGGGCCGGCCACTATATATCAAAGAGGGAGGTGAGTGTAGGAGAGGGGAGAGTAACCTTAAGCAAATATCATATGTGAACACAAAATAAAATATCTTAAGGAAAACAAGAATTATTAGAAATCAAAGCATGGGTCATAATCCTTGTCACCTCATTCTAGAAACTTCTAGAAACTTCTAGAAGCATGACTCACCCTCATCCAAGAAAAGATAAATCCGTCTTTAACCGAATGTTAAAAGACGGCTGATAGAAAACTGGAAACTAGCAACTTCCAAAAGTGATCCTGAAACGACTTTCAGGATAACCCCGAAACTGTATAAATATACCCGCATTTGTATTACGACCGAATACAAATGCAACTGAGACAAAGATATTATATCTACTCAATATAATACTTGGATCCGGCTTAAACCAAAGCCAACCAGTATCAACTGCCCGAAAAATAACACGTGCGTAAACGCACGTGCATTTTCCGAACCCTGCCATAAAATCATACGGCCTCTACAATGTTTCGCCCGAACTTGGGAAACTGTCTGTGGGGAACTCTAATGACTCGTCAGTACCCTGGCAGTGGGTTTAACCACAAACCGTCAGCGGCACTAGCAATGCGTAACGGCTGCCCATGGACTGACCTCAAGGGAGGCTGATGAGAGAACTCATCCAGAAACCCTACTGAGCCTAACAGTGACAATGTATATACAGTCCGGTCCGTTCTTCTATGAGTATCGCATATCTGCCTAGGGGGCTAGTAACGTCAGACCCCCAATAGCAGTATAAGTCGTGTCGGAGTGAAGCCCAATTACACCGTGAGATACTACTGGAGTACCTACCAGTAAATCTCCTGCCACGGCCGTGGGCTTTGTGTAATGGCTCTCCTAAACACAGCACGATCTCGCCCCCAATACCGGGAGAGACGAATCCCCTGCCGATCCACTCACGTGCCTCCATATGGCTCGGGATTGTACCCAAAAACTACCTGTTTGCACGACTCCTTTGAGCCGTGGTAGGGTAGAAATCAAAGCACAGTGGGAACTCACACAAGACAAATGACGACCTCAGGTCGATGAACTAACCTGTACACATGTCACCAGGGAACTGCTATCTGACGATATGTATAATACCAACTAGCAGGTTCCCGGCGAGTCCTGTCCGGTGTACTCATAACCCAATGAGCACCTGTATACATCTTAGGTGATCCAACTGACACCAGTGGCTTGTGAGACCGGCCATCGCCCCTCGTCGGGGTCTCGACTGTACACACTAGTCTACTCCGGAGTATCGATGCCCTATCTCGAAACTCCCACGACTAGGGACCACAATTAAAGATATGCGTATAAACTACCCAACTCTCACGTATATGATCGCCATCATACTGTTGGTAGTAAAGCAAGATCCTAAGGGCTCTATCAAAGTGTAACAGGTAATCAGTCACCTGAACATGTACACGACTGATAAAGGCAAACCAGATAGCGTACTATCATCTCGAGTAAGACTGTTCTACCGGTATAGGTCCTCCGCAATCATTGCAATCACGTACCTGCGATCCAATAATTGACTATGAGGGCACTTTCCCCAACAAAAACATCACAGAGAAGAAATCACATGCATAACGCAATTCTAGGTCATACGATCAGTAATATCCTCAAAATAATAATATGGCCTGAAGCATAATATAAAGGTAAGGGTAAACATCTATCCCTAAGTGTAATACTAAGTACTCATGTCAGTGCCTCAGGTAACAACATGTCACTAATATGATGTACAAATGTCAGGTAGCAATATGTCACTAAAATGATGTGCAAATGCATATAATGAGAACAGAGTACATCATGAATCGAAGAATTGTTTTTTTTATTTAATGAGATTTCTGTATGTATATAAGTCGAGATATCATCAATGAAATCAACATAGGATCCGTATGAAGCATTGACACAAAACATAAATCTCAAATCTCAATATCTCAGTGTCTCAATACCTCGGGCTCCGTCAGTCCGGATCGGCTTATATCGTCAATCACACGACCACGAATGGTATCCTCCGGATATTCTCCACGCCAGACCAATCACCGGTAGGCAGTCTTCCCCTGCCGGGCTCATCGTCTACAACTCGAGCTTCTTGCCTCGGGATACCATACCGGGTCCACCATTTACCCGCAGACGGTTCATCCAACTCCTCGAATCGGGTCTCGAAAACCATCTCAGAACCGAGAAAACATCATGGTGGAAAAGACTCATCATATCAAGGAAAACCACATTTTTCTCTTCAAAATACATCATCAGTTTATAAAACTTTCACATGCGGTTTCCAAACCCAGAAAATCTCAAGAAGGATCCGAAAACATCAAATCACCATTTCAATAAAAGTGAAAACCGACATAAATCTCCATAATACTGCATAACCAATGAATATATGAATGCATCTGATATTATGCATTGAATGCAATAGTTAAACTAGCATATAAAAGCTATAACATATTGCAACTATCAGCTAGCAGGCTATGTCAATGAAATAGTATTTTCTGAAGTGTACGTGACATGGCAATTACCGATGATGATGTGTGTGAGCCGGAAAGCAGGTGTACGTGGAACATACACATCATCGGTAATGGTGCTGGTGTCCTGACAGCAGGGTTTCATAATAATTACAGATAACATATGTACAAGCATGCAATGCGATGAAACATCAAGAATATACAGAAAGTGATGTAGTAACGGCAACCCTGAAAAATATACCTACCCAATATACGAGTCATACAATTTGGTATTTAAATTACTCACAATTCTTCACTTTTGAAAATGAGTATGACTCGAGCCTAGTCGAAAGGGTAAGAGCATCCACCTAAGTCTGAGGCGATCTATATATATATCTAGTAGTCGGTGATCTCACATCAATAGTATCACATGCGATACAATATATATAATATGACAATCCTCGAGTCAAGAGTGCGGATCTAACATCATAACTATATCTCATACGGTAAATCTATCGTACGGCATCCCAAATCTTGGTACGGGTCAAACATTATATTTATCTCATTACTCATCTGGTATCCTTATCATCATATATCATGAACTGGGGTACAGATCTAAGTCTAGTACAAACTGATACCATCAACAAATATATGTGCGTGTGTCTGAAACACATCGCCTAAAGTCCCGCTATACTATCAGGTCGTATCTCCGAATACGAACAAAATCACACCACCGATCTCATGGCACCATGCCCAATCCTCATCGACTCATCTCCAAATACCATATACTATCCTCATCAACCGAATATAAGTGTATATATATATATACACACACACACACACACCAACACATCCATATATATGTATACATACAACATATGCACCCAAACCATATCCCGTGTATGCACGTGTGTATTTCTCAACCTTACTCTAGGGTTCACGACTAAGAACCCAACTAAATCCTTTTCTTCAAATCTCACTAACACTATTCCATGATCTCCTAATGCTTATCTTGCTAAGGTTCATATCTCACAATAACCCATATATGTATATCTATTCCACGTCACATCAAAATCTTATGAAATTGCGGGGGTGCTATACGCCATCCACCCGACTTCCCTCGTACATATAAATCTACTCACCTTGATCTTCGCTTGTCGATGCCGACGTCGCCACGCGCTTGCTTGTCGTCTCGAAGCCCTCGTGAGGTACCTATACATCATAACGTATCATATCGCATTAAAATCCAAATCATAGCCAAAACGACACGCTAAAAGACTATAGGTTCGAACCCACGGACTACGCCTTCAAAACCACCAACCAACTCTCGATATCGTCGTACAAATGTCAAACCATCGAGCTAAAACCAAATTCCAAAAATCCAGAATTCAAAATACGCAAAACAAACCCCGAATCAAAACATCAACAGAAGGAAATGGTCCCAGATTTTACCCTAGGCCAAATTGCTCAATTTTGCATACAGGAGGGGTCTAGTTTACTGGAGATAAAGCCACAGAACAAATATGTCACGACCCGAAAGTACGGAACGTGACCG
Organism: Agapanthus africanus; assembly: GCA_030015575.1. Lineage (NCBI taxonomy): Eukaryota > Viridiplantae > Streptophyta > Magnoliopsida > Asparagales > Amaryllidaceae > Agapanthus > Agapanthus africanus. The sequence continues at coordinate 451,012,210 of CM057342.1, read as the reverse complement.
ACACTTAGATTACGAAGCGTCTAGAGGCGCCACGTGACCAAAGTAAGCCGAAGCCCAGAAATCTAAACCATAAAAGAAGAAAAAGAAGAAAAGAAAAGAAAACAAGTATAAAAACATCAGCAAATTTTTCCAAAAATTTCGGCAGAGTCTCCTCTGTAAAAACTGGCCCTCAAACGGTACAACAGGTATAATATACATAAACAATAAAAAGCATCCCCAACGGGTGCTAGCTCAACACCAACAGGCGGAGACAACCACAACAATCACAATAATATACAACGCCAAAGGGCGAGGCTCAAATCTCAAAAGAAAACAAAAACCACCAGATCAGAATAACACATGCGCGACTCTAAGGTCGAAATAAACAACTGGTCCAATAAACTTATCAAGTAATACAAATATGGTTGATGGAGCTTACTAGATACAAATGAATGAATAAAAGTACAATGGTGGTTCGGATACAAGTGAACCAACCTACCGTGCAAATCACCCTGAAGAAAAGATGTGCCAACAAGCTGCCACGGAAACCTGTACATCGAACCTGTAAAGAATTTGGCACAACGGGGGTGAGTTGCCAACTCGTGAGTAGAAGACATCTACGAAAAGAAATCGAATGCACGACGCTATCCTAGGTCATAATAATACACTACTATATCCCAAACATCTAGTAATAGCAGGGTAATACTACGTGTAAGTGCAACTACTCCGTGTCGTGTCAGTACCTCATATAATACTATGTCATATGAATGAAATGCATGCACCATAAATGTAAAGTAACAAATCCTGAAATCCAGATATATATGTATAAGAAATCTTTAGCTGTTATCATAGTAGAATGTGTATAAGAATCTGAAATCTAAATAATGAAATCCATGGAAATCCGTGTCAAACATCGACACAACACATGTAATCTCAAGTCTCAATATCTCGGGCTCCGTCAGTCCGGATCGGCCCATATCATCAAATCTCACGACAACGGTCGGTATCCTCCGGATATCCGCCGCGCCAGACATCACCGGTAGGTAGCCTTCCCCTGCCAGGCTCATCGTCTACAACTCGATCTTCTTGCCCCGGGGTACCATATCGGGCCCACCATGTACCCGAGACGGTTCATCCACTCCTCGAATCGGGTCTCGAAATCCAATAGAAAACATGAAATCTCATAGTGGACGACACATACATCACGAGAAAACCGCATCTTATTTTAAAAAGAGAAGAGGAGAGAGAGAGAGAAGTTTTTATATATTTTTGCGGTTTTCCCCAAAAATCCAGAAATCTCATAGAAATCCAAATCTCAAAATCATGAGTAAGTATATGATAAGTGTCGGCATATGCCCATAATACTGCATGATAACATGAAAATATGAATGCATAAATGTCTAAGCAATAAATATCATGTCTGTACTAATGTCAGAGAATAATCACAATATTATAGCGGTCTAGTTGTTAACTGATTCTATCCATAAAAGTCAATATGATCTAAAGTGTACGTGACATAGCAATTACCGATGATGATGTGTGTGAGCCGGCAAATAAGTGTGCGTGGAATATGCACATCATCGGTAATAGTGCTGGTGTCCTAACAGGTAAAGTTTATACTGATTATAGCAACATATAAAAGAACATGCACCATGATAATTACAGTATGAATGTAAATACAGATGTGCATTATCCACTCCTCTGCGAGATACGAGTACAACTACCACTATGTGAGTCGAACCTAAACCAGTGTCCATCTAACATCCTAAGGAACTAAACCTAATAGACTAGTCAGTAAGAAACTAGAGTCTACCTAAGGTCTGAATCAATATCTCTGATAGTCGGCGATCCCGCCTCAATAGCGTCACGTACGTAGTACGGCTTCCTCGAATCAAGAGTGTGGATCAATCATCAAATCTAAGGCTCGTACGGTAAAATCCATCGTACGGCATCCCAATATCGGGGTACGGTCAAGTATCTCCTAGGTGTCTCCTCATTCGTATAATGTCATCATCAGCACATCTCATGATCAAGGTGTTAAACTGTGATCGCATACATCAATCATATATCATTGCCATCATGATAAGCATCATTAGTTTATCCTCAGAAATATCATGTCATATGTATCATATTGTGACTAGGTCATACTTATATGATATCGGCATTAAGTCACACCAATATAATGTCGTAATCAAGTTATACATATATCATATCGTGATCAGTCACAAGTTACAGTCCGGGTACTATTCTGGCGTCCCATGTACATCAACATCACCACCACTCTTTATAATTTATATATTCATGTTCATTATCTCATTCTCTAATGATCCGCTAACACTTTATTACGACTGTATAGTCAAGAATCACGGCATCAAGCTCAGTTATACTGTTTCATCATACCTCGGATATCATATCACATCAATGAATCACCTATACGTGTTGTATATATATGTATATACCTATACCTAGTTCTATATATATACACATACACATACCCCATGTTGAGTTTCAGTGTGTGCGTGGGTGTGTTTCTATCTGAAACCTACGAACCTCTTCCAAGGTACTCATCCTCTGATATGGTTTTCCTAAATCAGTCTAGTCCAGCCTAGGGTCAATACTAGGGTCCTACTAGGGTCACATCTGGTTTCCTAATATCAATAAGTACTATTCCTATTCTACGTTGCGGGGGTGCTAAACGCCATCCACCCGACTTCCCCCCGTAGATATGCATCTACTCACCTGGTCCATGTCTGCCGAAGACGGTGTCGCCATCCTCCTCTTCATCGCCCGCAGTCCACGTGGGGGGTACCTAGACGCAAACATATAAATAGTATTGTAAACTGAATCACATACGAAAGTCAAACGATCTAAAGGTGCAAGCATAGGTTAAAACCTATGTCCCGTCCACGCAAAAGAACCAAATACCGCCCGATATCGGCGTACAAACTCCGATGGATCGAGATAACATCATCAAACAACTTGTAGTTTTAAAACACATTACTTATACCATAAAACACGATTAAATCCATCGAAACCCTAAAATCCATCAAACCGTCCAATTTCGTAAAAACCGAAATTGCCAATTTACCGTTTTTCATCAAAACTTGACATTTAAATAAAACCAATAGTTATAAAACTCATTATATAGCATAACTAGACTATACAAACCGTTACTATATTTTTTATTACACAAATTTATATTAATTTGAAATTTCTAGTTTGCAACATTTAACAAATTTCAACATTTTTCAAGCAAAGCACCACAATTCCACCACAAAACATGATTTGCATGAATTAATGTATTAAACCACAATTCATAATGATAATGATTCAATGAAACCATAAATTATATTTTTAATCACATTTATTTAGAAATTCCTAAAATCTAGTTTACAAAATAATAGCATTTTATTACTATTTTTCCAATTATCAAAGTAATCTAGTGATCAAACTAAGTTTTTCATTCAATTAATATGCTAATATTCTCATTAAAACTACCATCTAATGATAGCAACTTTAATTGAAATTTTATATTACCCACAAACATATTTTAGAAAAATCTAGTTAGCTAATTTCCTTATTTAAAACAATTTTAAATGAAAATTTTACAATTTAACAACCATACTATATTTTCCAATTCTAAAATTGTTAAACTAATTATTATAACCCTAATTAATTATTAAAAACCCTAACTTGAATTTACAACCCTAACTTGCATTTTTTTAAAAAAAACATAGAACTAATTCATTAAATCTAATTAAGCTTAAATGATCATCTAATAACAATAAATCAAAAGAAAGAAAATTATACCTCCAAAATGTGAAATCCAAACAAGAAATGAGCCTCCAAAATACATGCTTTCCCACTCCAAAATCCATATAAAGAAGGGTAGAGAATAAAGGGTATGAAGAAATTAGGATTTTGTGGAATTTTAATTGAATTTTTTAAGTATTTTGGATGAATTTTGAACAAAAAAGAAGTGGGAAATGGGGGGGGGGGCTGCCATGGTTGAGGCTGGCCATTGTATGAGAGGGAGGGAGCAAGAGAAAAGAGTGAAGAAAAGTGTGGAAGTTTCAAGAAAAGAATCATCATTTAAAGTCTTTTCATGCTTTATTTATTTATTTATTTATTTCATTACTATAGCAACTCAAGAAAGCTCTAGAAATTAGGAAAAATTTGCAAATAAATTTTGCATGATACACACTAATTTCTAACATGCCATGGTTCATTTTTACAAATTAAAACCATTTAAATTTGTAATTTACACTAATTTAGTGTAAAAATAAAGCTTATTTTAATATTTAAAATAATTAATTTAGGAAAAATATTTTATTAAACTAAAAATTTATAAGTGGCTAAATAAACACCATTTACTAGTAATTTCATAATTAAAATAGATATATTAAAAATTATAATGAAAACAATCACAGTTTGGTTTTACGAAAAATATATTTTACTTTACCGAAAATCCTAAAATTCACTTAAACACTTTTATTCATTTAATTATTTATTTAATTATTTTTAAAACGTTACAATCTTCCCCCCTTTAAGAAATTCGGTCCCCGAATTTAAATTAAAACTCCCCTTCCAAATACTAAAACATTTAGCAAAACACTCAAATCGTCGGGGCTCTGAAATCATCAATACATAACAAAATCAACTCCGTCAAGCATGACGCAATCATCAGAGTTATGGAGATAATAAAATATCATAACCCAATGTGAAAACCATCATAATATACATCAATCTATAACTTATATATAGTTCGCATTCTAGTAAAATCGCCGAATCATCATAATAAAGAAGCATACAAAAACCCCTCTTGAAAATCGCCGTGCAATGCACGTGTCACGGTATAAGTAGCGGACGTTTAATTTTAAAAAAAAAAGCTATATATATATCTTTTATTTATCATACACGTCCCGCCTGGTTACTAAATCAAATAATAATAATTAGGAAAACATACTGCTCAAACTAAAATCAATCCCAATCACATCAATAAAATGTCATGTGCGTCCGGTGCGCACTGAAATCGAAGCCAAATGCAGAAACCATGAATACCCACAAAACAAAACTAAGTGCAACAGGTGTGCACCAAAAACATCTGTCAAGTGCAACGGGCGTGCACGACTCAAAATCAGGTGCATCTAATCTGCACAAAACCCCGATTTAGTGCATCTGGTGTGCACAAAATCGCATCAAGTGCGCCAAGTATGCGCAAGAATCCTAATCAGGTGCACATGGAGCACGAAAACATACATCGAATATCAGACTCGAATCACAGTACGAAAATGGATAAAAACTAGGTCGAAGCATATATCAAAATCATGTGTAACCCATATGCACGAAATCAAATCAAAATCTCAAAATATATAAAACCAAATCAAGTGTACTGGGTGCGTACTAAACCACATCAATACAACTGATATATGAAACATAGATAGAATGAAGGTACACACAGGAAATACCAATCGTAGAACAAAGTCCTCAAAATACAAAAATCCAATCAACGAAAATAGGAAATTCAAATCACTAAATCACAATCGTAAACACTATCGTCAATGTGCGCCTCTTTCCTCTGATGTCGACTGCTTCGAACTCGTTCTTTCATAGGTGTGCTGACTGCGCTACCAACGGCAATACTCATGTCTAGAGTCTCCCATATAGTCGATCCCTTCACTTGATATCCGGACTACATTAAACTTTTCGATCGATCCATCAAAATCTCATAATTCCCCGAGAGCTCAACACTCAAGTACAGTTTAAAAATATCCGGTACATACCCCAGCATCGATGATCCAGCCGTAGAAGGGCAAACCCAAGCCTCACTAATGGCACCGCGGAACTGCCGTAAACCCTAAGGTTCAAGGGCGTTCTCGTGGTCATTATGTCGAGTTAGGGTTTCATTCTTCTAGAGGGTCCATCGAAATACCTGCATGTTCTTCCGAATACCTTAAACTTAGGAAAATGGTTTTCTGATAATCGTTCGAACCCTTTAACTTCATCCGGACGGCATGTGAATACCCTTCGTCCGCACGCTAAGCAATGCTTCAATCCTCAAGAATAACCAATACTCTAATGGTTATCGCATTCGAGCCGCAGCTCCCTCTGCCTGTGCGCCCGTGGTAACAGAACCACCCTCCGACATCGACGAAGATAGATCAAAGGAACGAAAGAAATACGGTGCAAACAAATGTACCTCCTAAGGCTCCTTAAGCAGAGTAGCGTATCGTAAGTATGCCGCGGACCATACCCATGGTACGTTACTCTACCTAAATCGCCTACTCCATCAACCAAGGGTCACCTAGACTTATACAGGGTTAAACCTAGCGCTCTGATACCAACTTTGTCACGACCCGAAAGTACGGAACGTGACCGACACTTAGATTACGAAGCGTCTAGAGGCGCCACGTGACCTAAGTAAGCCGAAGCCCAGAAATCTAAACCATAAAAGAAGAAAAAGAAGAAAAGAAAAGAAAACAAGTATAAAAACATCAGCAAATTTTTCCAAAAATTTCGGCAGAGTCTCCTCTGTAAAAACTGGCCCCCAAACGGTACAACAGGTATAATATACATAAACAATAAAAAGCATCCCCAACGGGTGCTAGCTCAACGCCAACAGGCGGAGACAACCACAACAATCACAATAATATACAACGCCAAAGGGCGAGGCTCAAATCTCAAAAGAAAACAAAAACCACCAGATCAGAATAACACATGCGCGACTCTAAGGTCGAAATAAACAACTGGTCCAATAAACTTATCAAGTAATACAAATATGGTTGATGGAGCTTACTAGATACAAATGAATGAATAAAAGTACAATGGTGGTTCGGATACAAGTGAACCAACCTACCGTGCAAATCACCCTGAAGAAAAGATGTGCCAACAAGCTGCCACGGAAACCTGTACATCGAACCTGTAAAGAATTTGGCACAACGGGGGTGAGTTGCCAACTCGTGAGTAGAAGACATCTACGAAAAGAAATCGAATGCTCGACGCTATCCTAGGTCATAATAATACACTACTATATCCCAAACATCTAGTAATAGCTGGGTAATACTACGTGTAAGTGCAACTACTCCGTGTCGTGTCAGTACCTCATATAATACTATGTCATATGAATGAAATGCATGCACCATAAATGTAAAGTAACAAATCCTGAAATCCAGATATATATGTATAAGAAATCTTTAGCTGTTATCATAGTAGAATGTGTATAAGAATCTGAAATCTAAATAATGAAATCCATGGAAATCCGTGTCAAACATCGACACAACACATGTAATCTCAAGTCTCAATATCTCGGGCTCCGTCAGTCCGGATCGGCCCATATCATCAAATCTCACGACAACGGTCGGTATCCTTCGGATATCCGCCGCGCCAGACATCACCGGTAGGTAGCCTTCCCCTGCCAGGCTCATCGTCTACAACTCGATCTTCTTGCCCCGGGGTACCATACCGGGCCCACCATGTACCCGAGACGGTTCATCCACTCCTCGAATCGGGTCTCGAAATCCAATAGAAAACATGAAATCTCATGGTGGACGACACATACATCACGAGAAAACCGCATCTTATTTTAAAAAGAGAAGAGGAGAGAGAGAGAGAAGTTTTTATATATTTTTGCGGTTTTCCCCAAAAATCCAGAAATCTCATAGAAATCCAAATCTCAAAATCATAAGTAAGTATATGATAAGTGTCGGCATATGCCCATAATACTGCATGATAACATGAAAATATGAATGCATGAATGTCTAAGCAATAAATATCATGTCTGTACTAATGTCAGAGAATAATCACAATATTATAGCGGTCTAGTTGTTAACTGATTCTATCCATAAAAGTCAATATGATCTAAAGTGTACGTGACATAGCAATTACCGATGATGATGTGTGTGAGCCGGCAAATAAGTGTGCGTGGAATATGCGCATCATCGGTAATAGTGCTGGTGTCCTAACAGTTAAAATTTATACTGATTATAGCAACATATAAAAGAACATGCACCATGATAATTACAGTATGAATGTAAATACAGATGTGCATTATCCACTCCTCTGCGAGATACGAGTACAACTACCACTATGTGAGTCGAACCTAAACCAGTGTCCATCTAACATCCTAAGGAACTAAACCTAATAGACTAGTCAGTAAGAAACTAGAGTCTACCTAAGGTCTGAATCAATATCTCTAATAGTCGGCGATCCCGCCTCAATAGCGTCACGTACGTAGTACGGCTTCCTCGAATCAAGAGTGCGGATCAATCATCAAATCTAAGCCTCGTACGGTAAAATCCATCGTACGGCATCCCAATATCGGGGTACGGTCAAGTATCTCCTAGGTGTCTCCTCATTCGTATAATGTCATCATCAGCACATCTCATGATCAAGGTGTTAAACTGTGATCTCATACATGAATCATATATCATTGCCATCATGATAAGCATCATTAGTTTATCCTCAGAAATATCATGTCATATGTATCATATTGTGACTAGGTCATACTTATATGATATCGGCATCAGGTCACACCAATATAATGTCGTAATCAAGTTATACATATATCATATCGTGATCAGTCACAAGTTACAGTCCGGGTACTATTCTAGCGTCCCATGTACATCAATATCACCACCACTCTTTATAATTTATATATTCATGTTCATTATCTCATTCTCTAATGATCCGCTAACACTTTATTACGACTGTATAGTCAAGAATCACGGCATCAAACCCAGTTATACTGTTTCATCATACCTCGGATATCATATCACATCAATGAATCACCTATACGTGTTGTATATATATGTATATACCTATACCTAGTTCTATATATATACACATACACGTACCCCATGTCGAGTTTCAGTGTGTGCGTGGGTGTGTTTCTATCTGAAACCTACGAACCTCTTCCAAGGTACTCATCCTCTGATATGGTTTTCCTAAATCAGTCTAGTCCAGCCTAGGGTCAATACTAGGGTCCTACTAGGGTCACATCTGGTTTCCTAATGTCAATAAGTACTATTCCTATTCTACGTTGCGGGGGTGCTAAACGCCATCCACCCGACTTCCCCCCGTAGATATGCATCTACTCACCTGGTCCATGTCTGCCGAAGACGGTGTCGCCATCCTCCTATTCATCGCCCGCAGTCCACGTGGGGGGTTCCTAGACGCAAACATATAAATAGCATCGTAAACTGAATCACATACGAAAGTCAAACGATCTAAAGGAGCAAGCATAGGTTAAAACCTATGTCCCGTCCACGCAAAAGAACCAAATACCGTCCGATATCGGCGTACAAACTCCGATGGATCGAGATAACATCATCAAACAACTTGTAGTTTTAAAACACTTTACTTATACCATAAAACACGATTAAATCCATCGAAACCCTAAAATCCATCAAACCGTCCAATTTCGTAAAAACCGAAATTGCCAATTTACCGTTTTTCATCAAAACTTGACATTTAAATGAAACCAATAGTTATAAAACTCATTATATAGCATAACTAGACTATACAAACCGTTACTATATTTTTTATTACACAAATTTATATTAATTTGAAATTTCTAGTTTGCAACATTTAACAAATTTCAACATTTTTCAAGCAAAGCACCACAATTCCACCACAAAACATGATTTGCATGAATTAATGTATTAAACCACAATTCATAATGATAATGATTCAATGAAACCATAAATTATATTTTTAATCACATTTATTTAGAAATTTCTAAAATCTAGTTTACAAAATAATAGAATTTTATTACTATTTTTCCAATTATCAAAGTAATCTAGTGATCAAACTAAGTTTTTCATTCAATTAATATGCTAATATTCTCATTAAAACTACCATCTACTGATAGCAACTTTAATTGGAATTTTATATTACCCACAAACACATTTTGGAAAAATCTAGTTAGCTAATTTCCTTATTTAAAACAATTTTAAATGAAAATTTTACAATTTAACAACCATGCAATATTTTCCAATTCTAAAAGTGTTAAACTAATTATTATAACCCTAATTAATTATTAAAAACCCTAACTTGAATTTACAACCCTAACTTGCATTTTTAAAAAAAAAACATAGAACTAATTCATTAAATCTAATTAAGCTTAAATGATCATCTAATAACAATAAATCAAATGAAAGAAAATTATACCTCCAAAATGTGAAATCCAAACAAGAAATGAGCCTCCAAAATACATGCTTTCCCACTCCAAAATCCATATAAAGAAGGGTAGAGAATAAAGGGTATGAAGAAATTAGGATTTTGTGGAATTTTAATTGAATTTTTTAAGTATTTTGGATGAATTTTGAACAAAAAAGAAGTGGGAAATGGGGGGGGGGGGTGCTGCCATGGTTGAGGCCGGCCATTGTATGAGAGGGAGGGAGCAAGAGAAAAGAGTGAAGAAAAGTGTGGAAGTTTCAAGAAAAGAATCATCATTTAAAGTCTTTTCATGCTTTATTTATTTATTTATTTATTTCATTACTATAGCAACTCAAGAAAGCTCTAGAAATTAGGAAAAATTTGCAAATAAATTTTGCATGATACACACTAATTTCTAACATGCCATGGTTCATTTTTACAAATTAAAGCCATTTAAATTTGTAATTTACACTAATTTAGTGTAAAAATAAAGCTTATGTTAATATTTAAAATAATTAATTTAGGAAAAATATTTTATTAAACTAAAAATTTATAAGTGGCTAAATAAACACCATTTACTAGTAATTTCATAATTAAAATAGATATATTAAAAATTATAATGAAAACAATCACGGTTTGGTTTTACGAAAAATACATTTTACTTTACCGAAAATCCTAAAATTCACTTAAACACTTTTATTCATTTAATTATTTATTTAATTATTTATTTAATTATTTTTAAAACGTTACAAAATATGAACACAATTGGTCCTACGCTGGCCGCAAATTGCGGCCAGAACATGGAGGGGGTGGCTCAGGTTTTGGGGTTAGCTCTCTGGGTGCCTGCATGCATCACTGTGTATGCTAAATAATTTTTCAGGTCCCCGAGTTACTCCAGATTCCTAAATACCATCACAATTCACACAATTATCCGATGTCAGGGTTTCTAAGTCCGTGTTTTGGGTTCTATTCTCTGTTCTAGGTCAGTAAAAACATCACTCAAGTCTTTTTAACAGCCACCATATCACCACAACACCACTCAAACCCAAATCCTTCTGTAGAAATTTTCTAACCTCACTAATCAATACCAATTTGACTCTAAACTACTATAAGGTGCTATTAGACCTTAAATTAAACTAGATGGAAGAATTTATACCTCACTCGGGAAACCCAAGAAAAACCCTAGCTCCCCAAAGTTGTCAAAATCCCATTTTGCTTGGTCCAATGTGCTTCCCTTGAGCTTGTGAATGTTTTAAAAGAAATGGGTATGGGGTTTTGGTGAATATTTTGATATGGGTCAATGGAGGTAGAAGATGGAGGAAGATGATGATGATGAAGAAGAAAATAATGGTGGAGGCACAATGAGGCAGCACCCCCTTCTCTCTTTCAAGCATGGTCTCCCATCATGATTATGTCCCCTTTTCTCTCTCCTAAAGTCATCATTACACTTTTTTTAACCCTTTCTATTTTCTTTTCTTTTATCACCCAAAAGCCCACCCATAACATAAAACAACACAAATAAAATAACATGTAACATGTCATGGTGCACTAACCATGAAAACTGTAGAAACATGGATTTGGCTTAATCGCGATTAGCAGTGCACTAATCGGGTTTTTATCGAAACTGCACATAGAAAATTTTAAAAATGCCAAATCCTATAAATATATTTTAAAATGAATAAATCATTTTAGTTTCCATTTATTTCACAATTATTAGTATATATTTATACCCTTTTTCGAAAACCCCAATTTCGGAAATCGGCCAGTTTTCGGGAAATATATTATTTTAATATTAAATTCCAAAAACAATATTTTATATTTTATGAAATGTTAAATATATATTTTGTGTCGATGCTTGACACGGATTCTCTGTTGATTTCACTGATGATACTTCGGTTTTTTTACAGAAATCTAACTGAGATATGAAAACAGTTTTCTCATTCAAAATGTATTCTGTTTCATTCATAATGCATTCGTACATCATATATATGATATGTTGCTATCTGAGGCACTGACACGAGCACGGGGTATTATACTTATGTTTAGATGTTTACCCTTGCCATTATTAGATATTTTCAGGTTATATATTTTGAGGATATTATTGTATGACCTAGGAGAGAGTCATACATGCGATTTCTTCTCGGTGATATTTTCTACTCATGAGTTGGAAACTCACCCCGTTGTGCCACAATTTCTTGCAGGTTTTGTTGTACAGGTTTCGTTGCGGCTTGCTGGCACACTGCATCCTTCCGGGTGAATGCTTTGGTAGGTGGGTTCACTTGTATCGTGACCACCGTAGTATTTGTATTTAATTCAGTTGTATCTAGTAACTCCATCAACCGGACTTGTATTATTTTGATAGACTTAGAAGACCAGTTGTATATTTTTTCGACTTTAGAGTCGCGATCTTGTATTATTATGATTCTTCTCTGGTTTTCTTGAGGATGTTGGTTTCCTTCTGAGTTTTGATCCTCGCCCTTCGGCAATGTATATTATATTTCTTGCGTGGTTGTTTCCGCCAATTGGCGAAGAGCTAGCTCCTGCTTGGGGGTGCCTTTATGCATTATTTATATATATTCCTGTTTGTACACGTTTGGGGCCAGTATTTACAAGGGAAACTCTGCCGAATTTTTTTGGAAAATACTTGAGGCTTTTAAAATGATTACTACGACTTATTTTGTTAAAACCACTTTCTTTAAAACTAAGTTTTTCCTTCACTCTCTTTTCAAATGGTTTAGATTTCTGCGCTTTTGGCTTACTTGAATTAGGTGGGGTCCTATATACTTCACATGATTCAAGTGCCAGTCACGTGCCATTTCGGGTCATGACAATGCCTCCCAAAACCCTGCTGTCGTGCTGAACAATCCTACAGTGGTATCAGAGCCAAGCTAGAGAAATAGACGATGTTTGTTAGATTACGAAACCGAAACTACTCCGAAACTTAAAACAAGAAAAACTAGTTTCTGTCGATTTTTAAATGCCCTCTAAAAACTTTTTAAGAATCTGCAGAATGTTATATGAGATGTAACATGAACACCACAGAAAATTTAGCCCCCCTCGCCGGAATTTGGCCAGCCACATCAAGGATAAAACCGGACTGCCCAGTTTTCCTGCATCATTTCGGGTTGAATTTTTTAGGGTGTTCCAGTCTCTGGGTTTTGGTGTTTCAGGTGTTGCTTGTTTTTGCTAAAATTGCATGTGATGTTATCTTTGTGCAAAGGCAATTCGGAGTGTTTCGTAATCGTCATTCTAACATTCTTTCGGGTTATTTAGACGACGTTAAATAGTTCGAACGGATATCAATAACCCATATTTTCCCTCGCTGGAAATTTTCTAAGAGTTGGATTTTTCCAAGTTTAAAATCTTTAGAAAATCATGCAGGTGATTCTGTGGACACTCTAGAAGAACGAAACCCTAACTCCATTCTGTGACCGTCGGAACTGCCACCAAACCCTAGGGTTTGTTGTAGTTCCACGGTGCCATAGGTGAGGCAAGGGTTGACCCTTCTACGGTTGGTCCATAGGTACCGTGGCATGTTCTGGGTCCTTTTTAAAGTCCGCTCAAGTATTGAGCTCTTTGGGAAATTTTGGGTGTTTGTTTATTCGATCGAAAAGTTTAACATTGTCTAGCTATCTGTGATTGTGATACAATATTTGGAATCCACAAATTAGTTATGTGATAACTAGTTTGAATTTTATAAATCTAGCAATTCAGTATCATTAGATCGATTGCCACGGAATTTTGATGTGGATCAAAAGTCCGTCCCAATTACGTAGTGTACGCGGATACTCGCTGGGTATCCTTACTAGATAGCCACGCCCCATAGTCCCGACCAAGTGACTGTAGGAGAACCCCGTCGCCAAAAGCATCCGTTCGGGTGCTCGCGGCCGCGGTGTTCCGCCTTAGTGCACTTCATCGAGGGCATCGGGGGTGCGGCCGTCTACTAAAGTTTCCGACGAGCATTTGATCAGGTTATCAGGAATTTTGTTGAATTACCCGACTGTTTATTGGAAATTGTTTTCAATATCGAGACTAAAATGCGGGGTTTATAATTGTTAGGCATGTGATGTCTAAGGAACTCATTTAGTAAGGCGTGAAATCCAAAGTATGTGATACATTGGGTTTATGATATCTAACGTGGTTGCGGATTACAATTATTGTAGTTTTTCACTTTCTTTTCTGCGACCGTAAGTGTAATATGTGGTGTATCGCCGATTTCGTGGCTATATACAACGACAATTAGGATATGCATATTTACTTACGTTGATGACATATTGTAGGGTTCCTAGGCACACTAGTGAGGTCTCCCAAGCCATCAACCATGGCAATTTCAAAAATTATGGTGCCTACAAACCCTAAACTACGGATCGATAACTAGATGTCTAGACGAACATGGAACTAGTTAACACTTAACTAATGAGAAAACGGAAATACAACCTTTGTAGATCCGGTCCTCCACCACCACGGCTCCGCAACGAGGTCGTCTCCGCTGTCCAAATCAAATCCGGGCTCTAGGATCGGCTTCGTCGGAGAATGGGCAAGCTAGGTCGTCGATGTCCATGCCGAAGATGATCTACGTCGAGGCATCGCTAAATCAAGCTCCGACTTCACCAAGTCAAGAAACTTGTGAAGTAAACACACTCTACTACTTGGCAAGAGGTAGAGGATGAAGAAATAGGAATTGGGTTAACTTTAGAATTGGATTTCTCACTCAAAACATCAATCCACCATTGATGACCTCAAGCTTCTTCACTTGAAGCAAGGAAGAAGAAGAAGGAAATTGTTATGATAAGTTAAAAGAATAATAAAAGAAAATGAATTCTTATCATAATTTTAACTAGAGTCAAGTGTAGAGAATGAATCATGGTTAGTGGGAATGGTTAGGGTTAAGGATGAGATAAGTATGGTTGACTTTATCAAAGCTTCATGAAGCTTCAACTAAACTCCAAATCTAGCAACCATTCTTTTCTCTTTTCTTTTATTCATTTATCAAAAATAAAAAAGATAATTAAATAAGATAAATGAATAACAAATAAGAAACCCTAACCATTTCATTAACCAAGGTTTAATCTTTACACTTGAACCCTAGCATGACATGTATCATCAAACATGATACAATCAAGTGCACAAAAGTATATCGCATATACAATGCGCCCATCTGAGTGAGAAAATCCATCTTAAGTAAACCGATACTAGTTGATGCAAAGTAATATATCAAATATATAAATATGCATTAAATCATTAAATCAACACTTGATTCAATGACCCGGTTATGTCGCACACAACCGACTAGTATACAATATATCGGCTTATCGAATCAACGCTTGAATCGATAACTAGGTTATATCGCATACAACCATTCGATATATTTATCGCGAGAATAGAATACGGTATCACATACACGTATTATTCTCGGTCCCGCACATATCTCATATGCGCTCCTATTTCGTTTCGCTTGAGCCAGGAAACCTCTGTGTAGGACTCTAAAGACTCGTCAATACGCCGGCAGCAGGCGATGATCATATCAAACACCCACAAGCCGCAAGCGGTCTGCTAAACGTAACGGCCACCCGGGTATTGAGCGATCTGAAGATCGACGAGCAAGCCCGCTCACACTCCAGTGAATCCGACCAGTAACACTACCGTACAGTCCGGTCTGATCGTCTGATATGTCGCATATCTCGCCTAGGGGTGGTAAACGTCAGACCCCAATAGCTCAATAAGTCGTGTCGATATGAGGTCTATAACCATTCGAGAAACTACTGGTAACACTTACCAGTAAATCTCAGCAACCCTGGCCAGGGATTTCCTGTTATAGCCAATCGAACACAGCGCAACATCAACTCCCTATACCGGGAGAGAAGAATCCCCTCCTATCGCTCATTGCCTCCATGTGACTCGGGACTGTACCCAAAAACCACCGTTTTGCACGCCCTCTTGGACGTGGTAAGATGGAAATCAAAGCACAGTGGGAACCACACGAGACTCTATGACGATCTCGGGTCAACAGACTACTCTGTACCAGTGTCACCAGAGAACTGCCATCTGACGTGAGGTATAATACCATCTGGGAGTTCTCGGCGAGTCCGTCCAGTGTACCCAGTCTCTACTGAGCACCCGTATATCATCTCTGATGTCAAACACCGATGGATATGGGATCATCCATCGCCCATCTGTATGGGTCGAGAAGGTATACGCTAGTCTACTCTGGTATATCGATGCCCCGTCTCGATACACCCACGACTAGGGACTTTGAAGGATGTACTTATAGACTATCTGTCCCCACTAGTATGATCTCATCATAGTCCAGGTAGTCAAGTACAGATCCTAAGGGCTTTACCAACATGTAATAGAGAGACAATCAGCATACACGTTAAGGTAAAGGGTAACCAGATAGCATACTATCATGTCGAGCAAGAAAGTCCTCCCTATATATGTCCCAGCATCCACTACAATATACATCCTATGTACAGTAATGGCCTCTAGGGCATACATATAACTAACAATCTCCCACTTGCACTAGGGCCATCTGTAGCAGTGGTTGCAGTATCTCATACTCAACCATCCCATAAAAGTCTCTCTCTGGGAACAGGCCTTTGTGAGTGGATCCGCTGTGTTGTCCTCTGAGTCTACTCTCCAAACCTCGATCAACCTGGAGATCAACCATCTCCATGATCAGGTGATACTGCCTTAGAATATGTTTGGATCACTGATGGGACCGGCGTTCCTCGGCATGAGCCACAACTCCATTGTCTCACAATGGTAGGAACGAAGTTCATCTCATGAACAAATATACACCCAAACAGCCTCTTTGGTAGCATGTTAAGTAGCGATGTATCCTGCCTTTATCGTCTAGTATGCCACGGTATTTAGCTTGGAACTCTTCCAACATACCGTCCCTTTACTGAGGGTAAAGACAATGCCTGCGACTGACATTCAGTCGTCTTTATCACCCTGGAACCCTTCCAGTGATTTTCCTTTGGATCGATTGATACCATCTCACTACTACTAGTGAGATACCTAACATCCAATTAGATCTATCTCATAGATCCAAAATCCAGGATTTAGTAGGTATCACTTTGATCCTATATGGAGAATCATTGCGATAAGCGGAGATTGATCGAGCGTAGCATAGGAAACTCCTTCCCTATCAAGAGTATGTCATCCACGTACTCTACGAGGATCATCACCATACTCCCTACTACCTTTTTTGTTTATACGAGGTTCATCTACCATTTTGATGATGTCAAACTCTTTGACCATTCCATCAAAACTGACGTTCCAACTCCGCGATGCCTGCTTTATCCTATAAAGCATCTTGCACACGTTTCCGCTGCTCCCACTGTCTACGAAGCCCTCTGGCTGTGTACTTATAGACGCTCTCTTCTAAATCATCATTTAGAAAAGCAGTCAAGACACCCAACCACCAGATATCGCAGTCATGGTATGTAGCCGTGACAAGTAGGATCTGGATGGACTTAAGCATAGCTACTGAAAAAGATTTCATCATTATCCACGCCTGGTCGATGATGAAAACCTTTAACAATTCTAGCTTTGAAAGTCTCAACTTTTCCATGTACACCAAGTAATCTTCTCAAGATTTACTTGCTCCTGATGGGGATTTAACCCTTCAGATATAGCAACCAAAGTCCATACTTTGTTGGTGTATAAGGATTCCATCTCAGATCGATAAACATCCAGCCATTCTTACAGAGTCTCACTCCTGATGGCCAGCTCGAAACTAGTTGGGTCATCATCTCATGATGCAATCCTCGCTCCCACTGTCATAGAGAAACAGAAGTATCTCTCAGGTGGGTGAGGAACCCTACTAGATCGGCGGAGAGGCTGAGGTTCGTTGGTATCTACTGAATCCTTTGGTTCTATCAAATCATGTGCTGTAGTTTGTATAGCTGGAACATTTCCAGTTCTACATAACAGACCTTGCCTCGAGCTTGTCCGGATTTTGCTTTTAGACATAGGACGGACAATCCCCAAATCTTAACTGACTTAAGATATGGGCTCTTCCCTTTCCATATCATATATGAAGTGGTAGGCAACTGATTTGATTCGAATCCTACTCAATAGGTATGCAGCTTCATAAGCGCATAACACCCAATAGGAAAAAGGTAACTCAGTAGTACTCATCATAGAGCACACCATATCATATATTGTGTGATTGCTCCACCCCGATATACCATCGTGCCATGGTGTATACAGAGGAGTAATGCTGAGAGAGAATCTCATTCTCCTTTAGAATATTCCAGGAATTCCGTACTCAAGTATTCTCCTCCTTGATCACATCAAAGGACATAATACTTTTACCCGTATTTTGGTTCTCTACTTCTAACTTATATTCTGTGAATATCTCAAAAGGTTCGGACTTGTGTTTCAACAGGAACATATGTCTGAATCTTGAGAGATTATCAGAGAACGTAATGAAGTATAAAGAACTGGTCTTGGCATGTGTAGACTGAGGACCTACATACATCAACATGTATCATCCCAAGAGTTCACTAACTCTTTATCTGTTTCCAATAAACGGAGCTATGGTCATCTTATCTTTGTGACATGACTGGCGAGTTTCACAAGATGTAAATTCAAACTAATTTAAATATGCATCTTTATGTAACTCTAACTAGTCGGGTCACATTGATCTGACCTAGTCTACAATGCCTCAAGAAGAATTCGTTCATTTCTGAACTCTTCCTCTTGTGTGTGTTCCATATAGTAAGAACTGTAGTTTGATTTAGAACATCAACGCTTTTAGATAACGTGCCTGAACCGATCAACTTTTGATATAGGAAATGTTCAAAACATTATCCAACAATACAAAATTATATCCTTTCTTTACTAATAAAGAGACTGATATGATTTTGTATATCAGGTTCGGTATCTAATAACATTTGTTCAGAATCAATGTATTCGTAATACAGGGTGACAGTGACCGACATACTTGGCTGCAACACTTGCCCCGTTTTCTGCCTCATGAAACTTATCACCCGTTCTCAGTTCTCTACCTTTCTATAGCCCTATGTAACTGATTACATATCTGGGATCCTGATCTGGTATCACATACCCAGGACGTAAAGGATACTGAGAAACAGTTCTCTGTAATGAACACACCCGAAGATGATGCATCAGCATGCACTCTCTTCGTTTGGGCGGCACGGGAAATCTGGTATTCCCCAATTTCCTGCTCTGTCTTATAACAATTATAAGTTGGAGCGGGACCAACGTTCCCCAGCTCAGTATAACAAGCGGGTTCGGTCAATATTCCGTATTATTATCTTGATTAAGGCGTGATATGGTCGCTACCTGGAGAGAGAGAGAAGAAAACACTCAGCGTGCGCTCTGTCAAGAATAGATTGGTTATTATTTTATCTAATCAGGATGGCTCCCACTGCTTTTTATCAAATCTTCCTTCAAACCCTAAAAGGAAAGACTAGCCGGGATTAATTACACACTACAAGTTCGCCAATCTTTCAGCCAGGCCAGTGTCGGTACTTTGAGGGAGGTCCCCCGTGCTTTCGCACGAACCTAATTAATGTAAACCTCGTTTTCCCAGAGGCGTAACCCCGTTAACACCTTTCTAGACACCTACTTGATCGGCTAATTGTAATGTATAAAACTCTCCCAGGAGTAACTCTTACTCGCAGCGGGTATCGGGATCCAACTATCTCATAGAAGGTATGCAATCTCATTGCAAATTTCAACACTTGAAATTCCCGATAATATTTTGCCCCTAACCTCCTATGACCTTGACAAAGGCCAACAAACCATAGGATGCTAGTCAAGTTCAACCCGTCATTTCCTGATTGAATTAAACCCACCCGCACGGCCCTTGACAAAGGCCAACAAGGTCGCACGACTACCCTAACTCAATCTGCATCATATGCATAAGCAGATAAGCACCAGTTAGCTACCGCACACTGCGCCTTGACAAAGGCCAACAAACGCAGCACGAATACTAACTACTACTTATCTGAAATGACGGAGGGCTACGACAGGTTTTTCTGAAAACCTATTGCGTAATGAACTTGATATCGTTGTAGGATCGAATGAATTTTAAAATGGAGTGCTTTTGAGGCTTTTCTAGTTTTGCTAAAGGAGTCACTCCCGGTGAAGGGATCGTCGGTCCTTTCCTCGTCGAATGAGGTGCGGGATATATCACATATATCACTGTGCAAAGCAAAAACACTTAAAAGCAATCAAAAGACAAACCGAGTGTGTAGCATCTGCCAGTTATTGCTAAAGGAGTCACTCCCGGTGAAGGGATCTCGGTCCTTTCCTTATCGAATAAGGTGCAGGATATATCACATATACCTCTGTGCAAAGCAAGAACTGTAGCTACCTGTTTTATTTTGAAATTCGATTCTACAACATCTTAGGTTTCTTTTATTTCATTAATCACATTAATGAAGTCCCATCATTTAAGTACCTAAACATCACAGATAAATACGACGTACACTTATGCCATCCGCATTCGCCTCGATGTCCCCTCGTACACCGTTAGGTTAGGTAACTAACGGCAGAGCAGGGCAGGGCTAGCGCGGGTGTAAAACATAAGTAACGTCTATATAATATATCATATATACTATATACTGTATCTATCAGAGAACATCATATGATCACATCACAGATATCGCAGCAGAAGAAACATATGAAATATTGGATATACTAGGAAGTCCGTGTTTTCAATACGAGCCAGTATAAAACACGGATTCCACGGTCGTGATGAATAGCCAAACCCACACCCCTAGACCCCTACGAGAGCGGCAAGCAACCCTACCAATTCTGGAGTTAGGAGACCCGACCTCGACTCCTCGAGTTGGTCTCCCACTGGACTCCAGAACCCGGTTACTTGTGCCCTCCTCCTTGGGTCTATCCTAGTGCAGAAAAGTAAATAATATACAAGAGGTGACAACTTCCGCAACCTGGAAGCGCCCCAATAAAAGAATATTACATACAAGTTTTTACATGAATGAAAATGAAAAACACTCATCTCACATAAAAACCCCCGGCTATTCAAACACGACGATCCAATATAACATATCCAGCAACACATAACATCACATGTCATCAACGTAAGTAAATATGTCCATCCCAATTGTCGTTGACATATAGCAACGAAACCGGCGATATCACATATTACACTTACGGTCACAGAAAAGAAAGTGTAAAACTACAACAGTTGGAATCCGCAACCACCTCAGACATCGCATGCCTGACCAAATGAATACCTTAGACATCGCATGCCTAACAATTATAAACCCCGCATTTTAGTCTCATTATCGAAAACTCTTTTCAATATCAAGTCGGGCAATTCAACAAGATTCCCGACATCCTGATCGAATGCTCGTCGCAAACTTCAGTAGACGGCCGCACCCCCGTTACCGTCGACGAAGTGCACCAAGGCGGAACACCGCTACCGCGAGCACCCGGACGGATGCTTTCGGCGACGGGGTTCTCCTACAGTCACTTGGTCGGGGCTATGGAGTGAGGCTGTCTATTAAGTTTACCCGGCGAGTATCCGCGTACGCTACGTGATTGCGACGGACTTTTGATCACATCAAAATTCCGTAGCAACCGATCAAGTGAGACTAAAGTGCTATGTTTATAACATTCATTTAGTTATCTCATAACTATTGTGAATTCCAATTATTGTATCCCATTCCAGATAAACAGAAAATGTCAAACTTTTCGATCGAACAATCGAACACCCAAGTTTTCCCGAAACTGATCAACACATGAAACAAGTATAACAACATTCCGTTCGTGCCTCAGTACCAACGGTCCAGCCGTAGAAGGGTCAAGCCAACGCCTCACATGTGGCACGCCGTACTGCCCCAAACCCGAAGGTTCAAAGGGCAGTTCAAGACGGTCACATAATCGAGTTAAGGTTTGTGTCTTCTAGAGGGACCATCGCGTTACTTGCACTACTTAGAACGTCGTTAAACTACGGAAAAATCCAACACTTGGAAATTTCCCGACAGGGGAAAAATTGGGTATTTATATCCGGTCGAACTTTTTAACATATTCAAAAAATTATCCGGAACGACACATAGACAAAGTTTGACAATCCGATCGAATATATGAACTCCCAATACAACCCAAAATACTCAACTCTTTATTTCAGATTAAAAATTCCCAGGAAAACCAGCACTGAAAAATAGGAGTTACTGTGCAAAATTGAGTGTCTAATAAGACAAAACGGCGGCGGAAGGGCCGCATTAGCACGCTAATGCCGCGGTTCCGCCGCACTTTAGAAAGATCATTAGGTAATTTTTGCATCTTAATTCTTAGATTTACCTGCTGATTTTTCTTCATATTTTTAATTTGCAAAAATCCACATTTTACAAAAAAAGTACAGAGAGCAATTTGGAAATCGGATTTCGGTTCGATCGGACTTCAAACTCCGTCTACGCTTCGCCTAAGGCTCTAGCTAGGCTCTGATACCACTGTAGGGTTCCTAGGCACACTAGTGAGGTCTCCCAAGCCATCAACCATGGCAATTTCAAAAATTATGGTGCCTACAAACCCTAAACTACGGATCGATAACTAGATGTCTAGGCGAACATGGAACTAGTTAACACTTAACTAATGAGAAAACGGAAATACAACCTTTGTAGATCCGGTCCTCCACCTCCACGGCTCCGCAACGAAGTCGTCTCCGCTGTCCAAATCAAATCCGGGCTCTAGGATCGGCTTCGTCGGAGAATGGGCAAGCTAGGTCGTCGATGTCCATGCCGAAGATGATCTACGTCGAGGCATCGCTAAATCAAGCTCCGACTTCACCAAGTCAAGAAACTTGTGAAGTAAACACACTCTACTACTTGGCAAGAGGTAGAGGATGAAGAAATAGGAATTGGGTTAACTTTAGAATTGGATTTCTCACTCAAAAAATCAATCCACCATTGATGACCTCAAGCTTCTTCACTTGAAGCAAGGAAGAAGAAGAAGGAAATTGTTATGATAAGTTAAAAGAATAATAAAAGAAAATGAATTCTTATCATAATTTTAACTAGAGTCAAGTGTAGAGAATGAATCATGGTTAGTGGGAATGGTTAGGGTTAAGGATGAGATAAGTATGGTTGACTTTATCAAAGCTTCATGAAGCTTCAACTAAACTCCAAATCTAGCAACCATTCTTTTCTCTTTTCTTTTATTCATTTATCAAAAATAAAAAAGATAATTAAATAAGATAAATGAATAACAAATAAGAAACCCTAACCATTTCATTAACCAAGGTTTAATCTTTACACTTGAACCCTAGCATGACATGTATCATCAAACATGATACAATCAAGTGCACAAAAGTATATCGCATATACAATGCGCCCATCTGAGTGAGAAAATCCATCTTAAGTAAACCGATACTAGTTGATGCAAAGTAATATATCAAATATATAAATATGCATTAAATCATTAAATCAACACTTGATTCAATGACCCGGTTATGTCGCACACAACCGACTAGTATACAATATATCGGCTTATCGAATCAACGCTTGAATCGATAACTAGGTTATATCGCATACAACCATTCGATATATTTATCGCGAGAATAGAATACGGTATCACATACACGTATTATTCTCGGTCCCGCACATATCTCATATGCGCTCCTATTTCGTTTCGCTTGAGCCAGGAAACCTCTGTGTAGGACTCTAAAGACTCGTCAATACGCCGGCAGCAGGCGATGATCATATCAAACACCCACAAGCCGCAAGCGGTCTGCTAAACGTAACGGCCACCCGGGTATTGAGCGATCTGAAGATCGACGAGCAAGCCCACTCACACTCCAGTGAATCCGACCAGTAACACTACCGTACAGTCCGGTCTGATCGTCTGATATGTCGCATATCTCGCCTAGGGGTGGTAAACGTCAGACCCCAATAGCTTAATAAGTCGTGTCGATATGAGGTCTATAACCATTCGAGAAACTACTGGTAACACTTACCAGTAAATCTCAGCAACCCTGGCCAGGGATTTCCTGTTATAGCCAATCGAACACAGCGCAACATCAACTCCCTATACCGGGAGAGACGAATCCCCTCCTATCGCTCATTGCCTCCATGTGACTCGGAACTGTACCCAAAAACCACCGTTTTGCACGCCCTCTTGGACGTGGTAAGATGGAAATCAAAGCACAGTGGGAACCACACGAGACTCTATGACGATCTCGGGTCAACAGACTACTCTGTACCAGTGTCACCAGAGAACTGCCATCTGACGTGAGGTATAATACCATCTGGGAGTTCTCGGCGAGTCCGTCCAGTGTACCCAGTCTCTACTGAGCACCCGTATATCATCTCTGATGTCAAACACCGATGGATATGGGATCATCCATCGCCCATCTGTATGGGTCGAGAAGGTATACGCTAGTCTACTCTGGTATATCGATGCCCCGTCTCGATACACCCACGACTAGGGACTTTGAAGGATGTACTTATAGACTATCTGTCCCCACTAGTATGATCTCATCATAGTCCAGGTAGTCAAGTACAGATCCTAAGGGCTTTACCAACATGTAATAGAGAGACAATCAGCATACACGTTAAGGTAAAGGGTAACCAGATAGCATACTATCATGTCGAGCAAGAAAGTCCTCCCTATATATGTCCCAGCATCCACTACAATATACATCCTATGTACAGTAATGGCCTCTAGGGCATACATATAACTAACACATATGATGTTATGTGTTGCTATGATATGTTATATTGGATCGTCGTGTTTTGAATAGCCGGTTTTTTTTATGTGAGATAAGAGTTTTTCATTTTCATTCATGTAAAAGCTTGTATATAATATTCTTTTATTGGGGCACTTCCGGGTTGAGGATGATGTCACTATTGATGTATATTATTTTCTTTTCCGCGTTAGGATAGACCCAAGGAGGTGAGCACAAGTCACCGGGTTCTAGAGTCCAGTGGCAGACCATCTCGAGGAGTTGAGACCGGGTCTCCTAACTCTAGAATTGGTAGGGCTGCTTGCCGCTCTCGTAGGGGTCTAGGGATGTGGGTTTGGCTATTCATCGCGACAGCGGAATCCGTGTTTTTATTGGCTTGATTAAAACACGGAATTCCTAGTATATCCAATATTTCATATGTGTTCTTCTGCTGCTGATATTCTGTGATGTGATCACTTTATATATTATGACGAATGCTTATATTTTATATATGTGATATATAATAAATATTGCTGCTTTCGTTTCTTCTGTGATGCTTAGGAAGCATAATTGATGGGACTTCATTAATGAGATTAATGAAATAAAAGAAACCTAAAGATGCTGCAGAATCTTGTTTTAAAAACTGGTAGCTCTAGTTCTTGCTTTGCATAGCGGTATTCCATGTAGAATATCCAGCACCTTATTCTATAAGGAAAGAGCTGAGATCCCTTCACCGGGAGTGTCCTTTTTAGCAATACTGGCAGATGCTACAACCCACTCGGTTTTGTCTTTTGATTGCTTTTTTAGTTCATGCTTTGCATAGTGCTATTTGTGAAATATCCTGCACCTCATTCGATGAGGAAAGAACCGAGATCCCTTCACTGGGAGTGACCTCTTTAGCAAAACTAGTAAAAGCCTCAAAAACACTCCTTTTCAAAATCACTCGATTCTACAACGAGATCAAGTTCATTATGCAAAAGGTTTTTCTTAAAAACCTGTCATAGCCATCCGTCATTTCAGATAACCGTGCTACGTTTGTTGGCCTTCGTCAAGGCGTAGTGTGCGGTAGCTAACTAGTGCTTATCTAGTAAAACATGTGATGCGATTGGATTAGGGTAGTCGTGCGACTTTGTTGGCCTTCGTCAAGGGTCGTGTGGGTGGGTTTAATTCAATCATAAAATGTACAGGTTGAACTTCACTAGCGGCCTATGATTTGTTGGCCTTTGTCGAGGTTATAGGAAGCTAGGGGAAAAATATTATCGGGAATTTCAAGTGTTGAAATTTGCAATGAGATTGCATACCCTCTATGAGATAGTTGGATTCCGATACCCACTGCGAGTAAGAGTTACTCCTGGGAGAGTTTTTGCACATTACAATTGGCCGATAAAAGTAGGTGTCTAGAAAGGTGTTAACGGGGTTACGCCCCTCGGAAAAGGAGGTTTTATTTTAATTAGGTCCGTGCAAAAGCACGGGGAACCTCCCTCAAAGTACCGACACTGGCCTGGCCAAAAGATTGGCGAACTTGTAGGGTGTAATTAATCCCGGCTAGTCTTACCTTTTAGGGTTTGAAGGAAGATTTGATAATAACAGTGGGAGCCATCCCGATTAGATAAAATCATAACCAATCTGATCTTGCAAAAGCATACGCCGAATGTTTTCTTCTCTCTCTCTCCTGCTAGCGACCATGTCACGCCTTAATCAAGATAATAATATGAATGCATTGACCGAACCTGCTTATTATACTGAGCTGGGGAATGTTGGTTCCTCTCTATCTTATAATTGTTATAAGTCCGAGCAGGAAATAGGGGAATACCAGGATTCCCATGCCACCTAAAACGAGGAATAAGCATGATGATGCATATTCTTCGGGTGTGTTCGTTACCAAGAACTGTTTCTCAGTCTCCTCTACGTCCTAGGTATGAGATACCGGATCAGGATCCCATATATGTAATAGTTACATGGGCAACAGAAAGGTAGAGAACTGAGATTGGATGATATGTCTCTAAGTGTTAGAGAATGATGCAATTGTTGCAGCCAAGTCAGTTGGCAAATATCACCTTGTATTACCAAATGGTAAATACATTGATTATGAACAAATGTTATTACATACTGAACCTGATATACAACATTACATCAGATTCTTTTTTTAGTTAAAGAAGGATATAATTATGTATTGGAGGATAATGTGTGATCATTTTCCTTAATCAAGAGTTGATTGAATCAGGCACGTTATGAAATGGCATATATGTTCTAAATCAAACCACAGTTCAAAGTATGTAGAATACACAAAGGAGGAGTAGTTCAGAAATGAACGAATCCATCTTGTGGCATTGTAGACTAGGTCATATAATTGCAGCACGACCAGCTAAGTTACATAATGATGAATATGAGAATCTGTTCGAATTTTCATCTTATGATACTTTCCAGTCTTGTCTCATAGGTAAAATGAACAATACTCCGTTTACTGGAAACAAAGAAAGAGTTACTGAACTCTTGGGACGGATACATGATGATGTATACGGTCCTATGTCTACTAATGCCAGGGTTGGTTCTTCGTACTTCATTATACTCACTGATCATCTCTCGAGATTTGGACATATGTTCCTATTGAAACACAAGTCTGAAACTTTTGAGAAATTCAAGGAATATAAGCTTGAAGTTGAGAACCAAACGGGTAAAAGTATTAAAGTCCTACGATGTGATCGAGGGGGAGAATACTTGCTCATGGAGTTCCTGGAGTTTCTAAAAGGAGAATGAGATTCTCTCTCAGGTTACTCCTTCGTATACACCACAGCACAATGGTGTATCGGGGCGGAGGTTTCGCACCCTATGATATATGGCGCGCTCTATGATGAGTACTGCTGAGTTGCCGGTTTCCTTTTGGTGTTATGCACTTGAGAAGCTGCATACCTATTGAATGGGGTTCCATCCAAATCAGTGCCTACCACTCCATATGAGATATGGAATGGGAAGAGACCATATCTTAAACGAGTTAAGATAAGGAGTTGTCTGGCCTATGTTGAAAAGCAAAATTCGGACAAGCTTGAGGCAATGTCAGTTCTGTAAGTTTGTTGGATATCCCAAACATTTGTGAGGAAATATCTTCTACCACACCGAGGAACAAAAGGTGCTTTGTTTCTCAGCATGCCACCTTTTTAGAAAAGTAATTTCTTATGAAGAAATTAATGGTCATGAGGTAGAACTGGAAGGAGTTCCAGCTAGACAAACTAACAGCTGATGATTTGGTGAAACCGAAGGATTCAATAGTGTCCAACGAGCCTCAGCCTCTCCGCGAATCTGGTAGGGTTCCTCATCCACTTGAGAGATACTACGGTCTTCTCGGTGATAGTGGGAGCGAGGATTGCATCATGGTAGATGATGGCCCAAGTAGGTTCAGGCAGGCCAACACAAGTGGAGACTTTATGAAATGGATGGATGCTATGCAATCAAAGATGGAATACATATACACCAACAAAGTATGACTTTGAATGTTGCACCTAAAGGGGTAAAACCCATCAGGAGCAGATAGATCTTGAGAAGATTCTTGGTGTAGATGGAAAAGTTGAGACTTTCAATGCTATTCTTAAGTCTTTCAGGATCAATGGGCCCATCATGGAGTTGGAACATCTGTTTTGATGTGGCAGTCAAAGAGTTTGACTTCATCAAAAAGGTAGATGAACCTTGTATATACAAGAAGGTTGTAGAGAGTAAGGTTGTCTTCCATGTATTGTACGTAGATAACATACTCTTGATAGGAAATGATTTCCTATGCTACACTCGGTCAAGCTCCACTTATCATGAGGATTCTCCATAGAAGATCTGGATGATACCTACTACATCTTGTAGTTTATGATCTATGGTCATAGATCTAAGTGGATTTTGGGATTGTCCCAAATCCAGGTACATTAATACCATACTAAAGCGGTTTAGTATGGAAGATTCTAAGCGTGGTGGTTCGTCCACTTACTCAGGAATCACTCTCTCCAAAAGGATGTCTTCCAAGACTGATTTGGAGAGAGCTCGCTTGCAAAGGATACCCTATGCTTCGGCAGTAGGCTCTATCATGCATACGATATTATGTACTAGACCAGATGTAGCTGACTCACTAGTAGTAGTGATCAAGAATCAATCGGATCTTGGGAGAATCACTGGACAGCTGTGGAGGACATTCTTAAGTACTTGAGAAGCACTAAAGAGATGTTCTTGGGGTTTTGGTAACGGTGAACTCCAGTGGGAGTCCTTTACCAATTCAAGCTTCCAGAGTGATAAGGTCGACTGAAAGTCAATCACAGGCATTGTCTTTACCCTCAGTGGAGGGACGGTATGTTGGAAGAGTTCCAAGCTAGATATCATGGCATAGTAGACGATAAAGGCTGAATACATCGCTACCAACGATGCTACCAAAGTAGATGTCTGGATAATTCTTGTTCATGAGATGAACATGGTTCCTACTATTGAGAGTCCAATAACTGTTATTATGACAACAATGAAGTTGTGGCTTTGGCCTAGGAACGCCGGTCCCATCAGCGTTCCAGACATATACTGAGGACAGTATCACCTGATCAAGGAGATGGTTGATCTCTAAGGGATCGAGGTTAGGAGAGTAGACGCGAAGGATAACACGGCGGATCCACTCACAAAGGCCTTTCCCTAGAGAGACTTGTATGGGGCGTTGGGTATGAGATACTACAACAAATAGCCTTAGTGCAAGTGGGAGATTGTTAGTATATGTATGCCCTAGAGGGCATTATTATACATGTGATGTATATTATAGTGGATGCTTGGACATATATAGGGAGGACTTTCTTGTTCGACATGATAGTATGCTATCTGGTTGCTCTTTATCTTAACATGTACACTTATTGTCTTTCTATTACATGTTGATAAAGCCCTTAGGATGAGTACTTGACTACCAGGATTATGATGCAGATCATACTAGTGGGGCAGAGGTAGTCGGTAAGTACATCCTTCAATTGTTCCTATTCGTGGGAATATCGAGACAGGGCATCGATACTCCAGAGTAGACTAGCGTATGTGCTTCTTGACCCATATGATGGGCGATGGATGATCCCACATCCATTGGTGTTTGACATCAGAGAAGGTATACGGTGCTCAGTGGAGACTAGGTACACTGAACGGACTCGCCGAGAACTCCTAGATGGTATTATACCTATCGTCAGATAGAAGTTCTCTAGTGACACTGGTACAAGTTAGTCTGTCGACCCGAGATCGTCATAGAGTCTTGTGTGATTCCCACTATGCTTTGATTTCCACCTTACCACGTTCAAGAGATCTTGCAAAACGGTGGTTTTTGGGTACAGTCCCGAGTCACATGGAGGCAACAAGCGATAGGAGGGGATTTCGTCTCTCCCGGTATTGGGGGTTGATGTTGCGCTATGCTTGATTGGCTATAACAGGAAATCCCTGGCCAGGGTTGCTGAGATCTACAGGTAAGTGTTATCAGTAGTTTCTTGAACAGTTATGGACCTTGCATTGACATGACTTATCAGGCTATTGGGGTCTGACGATTACCACCCCTAGACTATGATATGCGACATATCTGACGAAGAGACCGGACTGTACGGTAGTATTACTGATTAGATTCGCATGAGTATGCAGGCTTGCTTGTTGATCTTCTGATCGCTCATTACCCGGGTGGCCGTTACGTTTAGCAGACCGCTTGCGTCTTGTGGGTGTTTGATATGATCATCACCTACTGCCGGCGTATTGACGAGCCTTTAGAGTCCTACACAGAGGTTTTCTGGCTCAAGAGAAATAAAGTAGGAGCACATATGTGATATGTGCGGTACCGAGATTAATACGCATATGTGATACCATATTCTATTCTCACGATATGAGATATCGGTCGGTTATATGAGATATAGCCGGGTTATCGGATCAGGTGTTGATTCGATAAGTTGATACATTTCCTATTAGTCGGTTGTTTGTGATATAGCCAGATTATTAAATTAAGTGTTGATTTAATAATTTAATGTATAATTATATATGTGATATATTAATTTACATTAACTAATATTTACTCACTTAAACATTTCTTTTTCTCACTTGTGTACACTTAGTATATATGTGATATATATTAATGTACATTATTTTGTGTCATGCTTGATGCCACATGCTACATGGGTGTATGAGACTCACACCATGCTTATGTTAATGTTAGGTTTTATTTATTTAAAATTAATCAAAAATTTTTGGAAATTAGTCATATGGTTCAAGCTTGTAGAAGCTTGTGGAACCATTGACCAAGTTCCCTAATTTTGTTTTACTTGTAGATATTTATTAACCTAACCATTATTGTTTGCCATGGTTTATTGTCTACATGAGTCAGTGTATGACACCAACTCACCCATGGTTGCTATTCTCACCTCATGAGTTTCATTCTCATCTCCACTTCATCTTCTTCTTCCTCATGAAAAAGCTTTCTAGCTTTACAAATGGTGAAGAAATATTGTGAGAAAAATAAATCTAAAGTGAGAAAAATTCCTACTTCATCATCCTCTAGTATATTAGCCATTTAGTTTAGGGTGTTTGCTTCACTAATCTACCATTAGTGAAGAGGTAGTATGAGCTTGAGTCTCCTCGACGTAGATCATTTTCGGTCTCGAAGACTTAGAGCAAGCTTGTTCATTGCTTCATGTGAACCCTTACTAGCGTTCGGGTATTCACTACTTGGAGCGAAGAGACTACTACACGGAGCTTTAGAAGTGAAGGACCGGTCTACAAAGGTTGTATTCCTCATTTACTTAGATGTAAAGTTGTTTACATTGTTGTTTCATCCAAATTCTCTAGTTAAGATACTAGGTTAGGATTCTTTGGTACGGCAAATTTTTGAAATTGGCATGGACGATGCCTCCCGAAACCCTGCTGTCGTGCTGAACAATCCTACAGGAACATGAGGGTATGGGCAAGTGAGTGAGAGAGAGAGAGAGGTAGGGGTAATCATTTGACCATGGTCCCTTCTTCATTCTACATCTTCAGCTCACATTTTCTTCTCCACCTCAACCTCCACCTCCTCCACCTCTCTACCACACTCAAACACCATCAAAACTTAGCCTAAACACCATACTTCCTTCACAAAAAATGATCCCAACCTCACTACAAACCCTATGAAGGAATCAAGTAGAGATTCTGAGCACTTTGGGCAACCCAAGAGTTATCTTGAGTTGCCAAATGAGGTATAATTCTACACTTCTAGTTAAGTTTTTAATTTTCCTAATGTCCTAATGTAGTTTAGAGTTAAGATTATATAGATTAGAGATTTTAGGATTTTCCAAGATGAGGTTAGGGGAGAATATGAGTTGTGATAGTGTAAGTGAGGTGTAGTGAGTGTTTTTCATGACCTTAGTGATGCTTACTGGCCAAGACCAGAGACTTGAACCCAATACACGAACTTAGAATTTTCCCGTGTCGGTTTTCATTTATTTTTTGATGCTTAAATGGAATCTGGAGCAACTTGGGTTCTTTATAGGAAAAACAAACAACTATATTGACTTAATTAGACCACTAGAAGACCGCCACAGAAGAACGAGACCAAGAGTCCGAAAGGGGGCCAGCGACACCGGGCACTTTAGCTATTCTCGCCGGCCAAATATTTGAAATTGATGTTGAGGTTTAGCCTGTAGCTCACACTCATCATAACCTAGTTACTGTATTGTTAGTTTTGTCCTAGACTACCTATGCCAAAATCTGGGAGCATTTTGTGTTGGTTTTGACAATGTTTTCCAATTTCTGAAACTTGGTTTTTGGTATTTAAATTTGGATTTGGACGTTTGAACATCAACGACGAGGGTTATTTGGTTGTTTTTGCGCACGTTGACCGTAGGTTCTAACCTATGTGCATTTCGTGTGCCATATCGATTTTCTTGTACTTGATTTTTTATTTTGATACGATATTCTTTGTACTGTAGGTACCTTCGTGTGGATTTCGGGACGATAAGGGAGAGCAAGGCATCATCGAATTCGGCAAAGAGAGGATCGTAGGTGAGTAGATGTATATCTACGTGGGAAGTCGGATGGATGGCGTATAGCACCTCCATAACCGTAGAATAGGTTATATGTGTGTGTGTGTATGTGTGTGTGTGTGTGTGTGTGTATGTGTGTGTGTGTTGATGTAAGATTTGGATAGCTAGCGAATAGTGTTCTAGGAGACTTCAGGATAGAATGGGCGTACTTGTAGGAAGGTATACTCTTAGTCTATCTTTATCTTAGTCGTGAACCTTAGGTTATGTGTTGTCACATACACGTACACACATGCACACTTGGTATATGTGTGTGTGTGTTGTGTGTGTGTTTGTTCATATATATATATATATACATACATACATATACACGTGAGATGAGAATATTATGTTAATGGAATTGAGTCGATATGATCAGACATGATGTCGTGAGGTTATGTTATATGATCGAGTTGAGATCTCGTATATGATATGATATATTGAAGGATCGTTGGACGATATACACATAACATATGATAACATGTGATTTGATGAGATACTAGATGTACGTGGCCTTAGATCCGTACCCTTGATTATGATATAGTACAATGAATGATACCGTATGAATTTTGAATTATATATGGTATTTGACCTGTACCTTCAAATTTGAGGATACCGTACGACGAACTATACCGTACGAGATATTTATATGATGATTGATCCGCACTCTTGACTCGAGGATGCCGTACGATGGATTATACCGTACGTGATGCTTTGAAGCTGGATCGCTGACTGTTAGACTTATCGACTTGATTATGCTTTAGATTTCCTTTCACTTTCGACACCGTTTTAGTTTAATCTCTTAATTACTTAAGTAGATGTTAGAATAGAGTTCGAGTCATACCTATTTTCAAAACTAACGAATCATAGGTATTTTCAAAGAGCAACCCGAGGGATGCTATGGATTTTCAAAATGATATATCTTTTATCAAAAACACCGTAGCCCCTACTTTCCAAAAACAACGATTCGTACTATTTTAAGTACGGTAACCGTATGGCTCGTATATAGCTATATATATCTTATCTTGCTACGTTTGCTATTTACCTTTCTGTTAATTTTATGTTAATTCCATTTCATTGTATGTATATACATGAGCTTTCATTAGCTGTTACGATCTCGTCTGTTAGGACACATGCACCATTACCGATGATGCGTATGTTGCACGTACACATACTGGCTGGCTCACACATATCATCATCGGTAATTGCTATACCATGTACACATTAGAAAACCGTTACTTCACCCGTACTATCTGATAATTTGTAGTTTAATAGTATTGTTTACATTCATGATATCACATGCTAGTTTTAAACTTTGCATTCCTTACTTAGATGTCGCATGGATTCTTGTATATACATTCTGTTTATGCACTGTGGAGGGGTTTTATGCCGATATTCATTGTTCCTTATTGACTCATGATTATGAGATTTCGGTATTTCATAAGATTTCTGGATTTGGAAAACCGCATGTGAAATTGAAAACTTATGCTTCTTTTAAAAGAAAGATGCGGTTTTCCTTGATATGTTGTGTGACGTCCACCATAAGATTTCTCAGTTCTAGAGCATATATGATATATGATTATCCGCCACGAGGAGTGAGGAGACACCGTCTGCGGGTACATGGAAGACCCGGTGCGGTATCCCGGGGCAAGAATGTTGGGTTACGGCAGCGCCCCGGATGTCAATCTGAGGCCAAATGCGGAAAAAAAAAACTTTTGAAACTTGGCGCTACCACAACCAATCACCCGGATCATGCTATTAACCGTAAACTAGCTAACTACTGTAAAGTGTTAAGAAATTATACCGATCGATCCGTGTCCTTGGATCTTCAATCTCTGTGCCAAGCTCCTCGCGACTGCCCCAATGAAGTTCGCTCTCCGATCTCGCTCATCGAAGTGGCTCCATGTCGAGGATTCTTTATACGGGCTCCCGCTTCAAACCGAAGCAACTCGGACATGAAGTTTGCTAGCCGACATGTCCAAGGTGAAGTAGAGATAGTGTGTGATTACTTTGTCTCAATCATCCTAGGATTCTCAACACATGAGAGGGATAGGGTGGAGGTGAAGAAGAAGCCATGGTGAAAGATGTGAGCTTAAGACTTGGCATGCAATGAAAATGGCAACCCAAAAAATGGTGGCAGCTCATTTTCCTTTGTGTTGTGTGTGGTATTTTTTGAGTGAGGCTAGTGAAAAAAAAAAGATGCAAGCTCTAGTAATGAGCATCCCCCTTCACAAAATATCTCACAAAACAAAAAGAAATAAACAAATGAAGCATGGCTCATGCCATAAATGCTCCATAAATGCACCATGCCAAGCCCATGCTCACCTTTCCACCTCAACATTAGACATTTACAATAAAACCCTAAATGTTTAATGTAAAAAAAAAGAAATGGCATCTTCAAAATAATCTTGTAACGGATTACAAGAATAAACCTCGACTGTTTATACATACCTGCATTTGTATTCCGAGTGAATACGAATACAATGAGACGAAAGAAATCCAACAATTCTAATTCTAGGATCCGGCTTAAACCAAAGCCCACCAGTATGATCCGTCCGATCATGATCCGTGCATGAGTGCACGTATATGATCGAACCCTGCCATAAAACTATACGGCCTCTAAAACATTTTTCCCGAACTTGGGAAACTTTCTGTGGGAGACTCTAAAGACTCGTCAATACGCTTGCAGTGGGTTTAACCAAAAGCACGTCAGTGGCACTAGCTGTACGTAACGTCTACCCAGGTATTTAGCGAAAGGGAGGCCGACGAGCTAACTCATCCTGAAACCCTACTGAGCCTATCTGTGACAATGTCTGTACAGTTCGGTTTGTTCGTCTATGAGTATCGTATATCGGGCCTAGGGGGATGGTAAACGTCAGACCCCCAATAGCGGTATAAGTCGTGTCGGAGTGTAGCCCAGAATACCTTGAGAAACTACTGGAATACCTACCAGTAAATCTCACTTGCCTTGGCCAAGGACTTTGTGTAATGGCTCTCCAGACACAGCTCGATATCAACCCCTAATACCGGGAGAGACGAATCCTGTCTAACCGCCATTGCCTCCAAGTGCTTCGGGACGGCACCCTACTACTACCTGTTTGAACGACACCTTTGAGCCGTGGTAGGGCAGAAATCAAAGAGCAGTGGGAACACACTTGAAACAAAATAGCAGTGTCAAGTCAATGGACTAAGCTGTACTCATGTCACCTGGGAACTGCTCCTGACGATAGGTATAGTACCAATCAGCAGTGCCCCTGCAATTCCGTCCGGTGTACTCATAACCCAATGAGCACCTGTATACATCTTAGGTGAACCAAATGACACCAATGGCTTGTGAGACCGGCCACCGCTCCTCGTCGGGGTCTCGATCTGTATATATTAGTTATGTATATGCCCTAGAGGCTATTGTTGTACATATGATGTATATTATAATGGATGCTTGGATATATATAGAGAAGACTTTCTTGCTCGTCATGATAGTATGCTATTTGGTTTCACTTTATCTTAACATGTTGACTTGTATTGGTTTACTGTCTTACTCTCATATGTTGATAAAGCCCTTAGGATCTGTACTCGACTACTGGGACTATGATGAGATCATACTAGTGGGGCCACGGTAGTCGATGAGTACATCCTATAACTGTTCCTAGTCGAGGGTATATCGAGACAGGGCATCGATACACCTGAGTAGACTAGCGTATACGCATCTTGACCCATATGATGGGCGATGGATGATCCTATATCCATCGGTGTTTTGACATCAAGGATGGTGTAAGGTGCTCAGTGGAGACTGGGTACACTGGACAGACTCGCCAAGAACTCCTAGATGGTGATATACCACACGTCAGATGGCAGTTCTCCGGTGACACTGGTACAGGATAGTCTGTACACCCGAGATCGTTATAGAGTCTTGTGTGATTCCCACTGTTCTTTGATTTCCACCTTACCACGTCTAAGAGGACGTGCAAAACGGTGGCTTTTGGGTGCAGTCCCGAATCACATGGAGGCAATAAGCGATAGGAGGGGATTCGTCTCTCCCGGTATAGGGAGTTGATGTTGTGCTGTGTTCGATTGGCTATAACTGGAAGTCCCTGGCCAGGGCTGATATAGAGATTTACTGATAAGTGTTACCAGTAGTTTCTCGACCCGTTATGAGCCTCACATCGACACGACTTATCGGTTACTGGGGTCTGACGTATACCACCCCTAGACTAGATATGCGACATATCAGACTGAGAGACCGGACTGTACGGGAGTGTTACTGATTGGATTCACAGGAGAATGTACAGGCTAGCATGTTGATCTTCTGATTGCTCAATACCTGGGTGGCTGTTACGTTTAGCTGACCGCTTGCAGCTTGTGGGTGTTTGATATGATCATCACCTGCTACCGGCGCATTGACGATTCTTTAGAGTCCTACACAGAGGTTTCTTGACTCAGGCAAAACGGAGTAGGGGCACATATTTGATATGTGAACGACCAAGGATAATATGATATGAGATACCGTATTATATTCTCGCGATATTTAGATATGAGCCGGGTCATCAGATCAAGTGTTGATTCGATGAATCGGTACATGATATATTAGTCGGTTATATTCGATATAGCCGGATTGTCGGATCAAGTGTTGATTCGATAATTTAATGTATAATAATATATATGATATATCGCATTACATTATCTAATATTGGCTCGCTTTATTATTTCATTTTCTCACCGGATAATATATTGATATATATACAATATATATTAATTGTATTATTTTCTTTTGTTACAAAATATATTATATATGTGATATATAATATTGTAATATAATATGATTACTAATGCAACATGTTTAGTGGAGAAAAAAGGTTAGGGTTTGAATTGGGTTAGTTCTTTCATGAACATTCTAGAAGCTTTTCTTTTGTCTTGAGTTAAGATATTATGGTTGATATTTTCTAGTGACTCATTGTTTAACCCAACCTAAACCCTAGTCTTAGTTAATTCTCTACATGGGTTAGCCTAGTCATGGTTGACCATGGTTACATTATTAATCATATATCATTTCATTATTCATCACAAAAGGATTAATGCATCTTTTCTTCTTCTTCTTCAACCTTGAGCTTTGAGAAAGCATACTAGGTTTTCATTTTGTGATGTTTAAGTGTGAGAATTTGATATAAAAAGAAAGCATAAATACTACTCCATCATCCTCATCTAATCTAGCCAATTAGATTAGGGTGTTCACCTCATTAGAGAGAGAGAGAGAGCTTGAGTTATAGAAATTTCGAGGTAGATCATCGGAGAAAAGGAAGACTACAAGCTAGCATGGATCGTTCGAGTTGTGGAGCCTCTCTTGAGTCCGGGAGATCGTGGATCACGGAGAAGGGACTTCTACTTGGAGCTTATGAAGTGAAGGAGCAGACTACAAAGGTTGTAATCCCTCACTCTTAGTTGTAAAGATATTTACTTGCATGTTAAACCCTAATAATCTAGCAAAGATCCCGGCTTTGGGTTTTTTCGGCACGTCTAAATTTTAAATCGGGCATGGTTGATGCCTTGTAGACCCTTGTAAGAGTGCCTAGGAACCCTACAGTGGTATCAGAACCTAGCTAGAGTATTAGGCGACGTGTATACGAAGTTAAAACTCCGATCGAACCCCGAAACACCGATTTTGACCCCCTCTCTGGACAATTTTTAAAAATGTGATATTTTCTGTATTAAAAATACCTAAAAAATTCAGCAGGGAATTGTAAGTATTACTGTGGAAAACGAGAAGGTAAATCGTACGGACCGCCGCGGAACCGCGGCAATACCTTGCTTGTGCCGCGGATCCGCAGCCGTACAGTTGGATTTGCCATTGGTTTTTGCACAGTAATATCAGTAGCTGTTAGTGCATATTTCTGGGTATTTTTAATCTGACTCAATTGTTGAGTGTTCTGGGGATTATTTTGAATTCGTTGATTCGATCGGAAAATTTAATTTCATTCTGTTTTCCGGATAATTTAGAAACTGTTAAAATGTTCGAACGGATATCATTAACTCACATTTTCCCGGCACGAAAAACTTTCAAGTGTTGAATTTTTCTTGGGTTTAAATCTTTCAGAAAAACGTGCAAGTAACGCGATGGTCCCTCTAGAAGAACACAAACCTTAACTCGATTATGTGATCGTCTGAACCGCCTATAAACCTTAGGGTTTGGGGCAGTACGGCGTGCCACATGTGAGGCGTTGGCTTGACCCTTCTACGGCTGGACCATTGGTACTGTGACATATTCTAGGATTATTTGAACTCCGCTCAAGTGTTGAGCTATTTAGGAAATCTTGGGTATTTGATTATCCGATCAGAAAGTTTAATACTGTCTATTTATCTGGAATGTGATACAATATGTGGAATTCATATAATTAGGCATGAAATGCGAAGTATGTGATATTTCGGATTGATGATGTCTAAAGTGATTGTGGATTCCAAATGTTGTAGTTTTATAATTTCTTTTCTGTGACCGTAAGTGTAGTATGTAGTTGTATTGCCGGTTTTCGTTGCTATACATCGACGACGATCGGTGTTTGCATACTTACTTACGTTGATGATATGAGATATTTATGTGTTGCTGTGATATGTTAAATTGGATCGTCGTGTTCTGAATAGCTGGGGTTTTTATGTGAGAGGAGGGTTTTTTTTATTTTCATTCATGTAAAATTCATTTATATGAAATATTCTTTATTGGGGCACTTCCGGGATGAGGTTGATGTCACCAGTGTATATTATTTACTTTTCCGCATTAGGTAGACCCAAGGAGGGGAGCACAAGTAACCCGGGTTCTATGGTACAGTGGGAGGCCATCTAGAGGAGTCGAGACCGGGTCCTCCTAACCCTAGAATAGGCAGTGTTACTTGCCACTCTCGTAGGGGTCTAGGGATGTGGGTTTGGCTATTCATCGCGACCGTGGAATCCGTGTTTTATACCGGCTCGTATTAAAAACATGGACATCCTAGTATATCCAATATTTCATATACGTTCTTCTGCTGCAATGTTCTGTGATGAGATCATATTACTGCCTGAGATGAATGCTTATACTATATATATATATGCTGATATATAAATATTACTGCTTTCGTTTCTAATATGATGCTTAGGAAGCATAAGCTGATGGGATTTATTAATGAGATTAATAAAAAGAAAGGAAACCTAAAAGATGTTGTAGAATCAAACTTTATAAAAAAAATGGGTAGCTACAGTTTTTCTTTGCATAGCGGTATATATGATATACCCTGCACCTTATTCGATGAGGAAAGAGCCGAGATCCCTTCACCGGGAGTGACCTCTTTAGCAAAACTGGCAGATGCTACAAACTCGCGGTTTAGTTTTTAACAGCTTAAATAGTTTTTGCTTTGCACCGCAGTATATATGATGTACCCTGCACCTTATTCGATGGGGAAAGAGCCGAGATCCCTTCACGGGAGTGACCTCTTTAGCGAAACTAGAAAAGCCTAAAAAACACTCCTTTTTCAAAATCTCTCGATTCTACAGCGATATCAAGTTCATTACGCTCATGATTTCTTAAAAACCTGTGTAGCCCTCCGTCATTTCAGATAAGTACCACTTAGTATTCGTACTACGTTTGTTGACCATGTTAAGGCGTAGTGTACGGTAGCTAATTAGTGCTTATCTGCTAAAACATGTGATGTGATTGGATTAGGATAGTCGTACGACTTTTTTGACCATGTTAAGGGTCGTACGAGTGGGTTTAATTCAATCGGGAAATGACGGGTTGAACTTGGCTAGCGCTTATGATTTGTTGACCATGTTAAAGTCATGAGTTGCTAGGGGTAAAAGTATTATCGGGAATTTCAAATGTTGAAATTTGCAATGAGATTGCATACCTTCTATGAGATAGATGGATCCTGATACCCACTACGAGTAAGAGTTACTCCTGAGAGAGTTTACACAGGACAATTAGCCGATCAAGTAGGTGTCTAGAAAGGTGTTAACGGGGTTATGCCTCTGGAAAGACGAGGTTATTTTAATTAGGTCCGTGC
Source organism: Agapanthus africanus (assembly GCA_030015575.1). NCBI lineage: Eukaryota > Viridiplantae > Streptophyta > Magnoliopsida > Asparagales > Amaryllidaceae > Agapanthus > Agapanthus africanus. The sequence goes on along the minus strand of CM057342.1, from coordinate 450,971,369 downwards.
GAAAGCACGGGGAACCTCCCTCAAGTACCAACATTGATCTGGCTGAAAGATTGACGAAATTGTAGGGTGTGATTAATCCGGCTAATCTTACCTTTTAGGGTTTGAAGGAAGATTTGATAAAACAGTGGGAGACATCCTGATTAGGTAAGATAATAACCAATATAAATCTTGCAAGAGCATACGCTAAAATGTTTCCTTCTCTCTCTCTCCAGGTAGCGACCATGTCAGGACTTAATCAAGATAATAAAATGGATGTATTGACTGAACCAGATTATTATACTGAGCAGGGGATCGTTGGTCCTGTTCTTTCTTATAAGAGTTATAAGACTGATCAGGAAACAGGAGAATATCTGGATTCTCATACCGCCCAAACGAAGAATATGCATGCTGATGCATCTTCTTCAGGTGTGTTAGTTATTGAGAACTGTTTCTCAGTTCACCCTACGTCCTGGGTATTAGATACCGGATCGGGATCCCACATATGTAAATTGTTACGTGGGCTACGTAAAGGTAGAGAACTGGGAAGGGGTGCTCATTCCGTAAAAGTAGGGAATGGTGTAAGTATTGCAGCCAAAGCAGTTGGCGAATATCACCCAGTATTACCAAGTAGTAATACATTGACTCTGAATGAGTGCTATTATATACCGAACATGATGTGCAACATTATATCAGTTTCTTTATTAAGTAAAGAAGGATATAATTTTGTAGTACAGGATAACGTTATGAACATATTCCGGAATCAAAAGTTGATTGGAACAGGCTCGTTACATAATGGCATATTCATTCTCAATCAAAATACAGTCCTTAATATACAAAACACATACAAGAGGAAGAGTTCAGAAATGAACGAATCCTTCTTATGGCATTGTAGACTTGGTCATATCAATGCGACACGACTAGCTAAGTTACATAAGGATGGATATTTGAATTCGTTCAAATTATCATCTTATGATACTTGCCATTCATGTCTCAAAGGTAAAATGACCAAAACTCCGTTTAGTGGACACGGAGAAAGAGTTACGGAACTCTTAGGGCTGATACAAAGTGATGCATGTGGTCTCATGTCTACAAATGCCAGGAACGGTTCTTCCTACTTTATTACATTCACTGACGATCTCTCTAGATACGGACATGTGTTCCTGATGAAATAAAAGTCTGAAGCTTTTGAGAAATTCAGAGAATATAAGCACGAAGTAGAGAACCAAATGGGCAAAAGTATTAAGATCCTTCGATCTGATCGAGAAGGAGAATACTTAAGCAACGAGTTCCTAGATTATCTAAAAGAGAATAGGATTCTCTCTCAGCTTACTCCTCCTTATACACCACAGCACAACGGTGTATCGGAGCGGAGGAATCGCACCCTATTAGATATGGTACGCTCTATGATGAGTACAGCTGAGTTACATATTTCCTTTTGGGGTTATGCGCTTGAGACAACGGCATACCTATTGAATCAAGTTCCATCTAAATCAGTGCCTTCAACCCCATATGAGATATGGAGGGGAATGAGACCGTATTTTAAAAGATTTAAGATATGAGGTTGTCCGGCCTATGTCAAAAGGCAAAATCCGGACAAATTCGAGGCACGATCAGTTCTTTGCAAGTTTGTGGGATATCTAAAGAAATCTCAAGGATATATTTTCTACCACGCTGAGGAACAAAAAGTGTTTATTTCTCAATATGCCACCTTTTAGAAAAGGAATTTCTTGCAAAAGAAATTAGTGGCAAAGAGGTAGAGCTGGAAGGGGGTCCAGCGACACAAACTGCAACTGAAGATTTAATGGAATCAGAGGATTCAGTAGTTCCCCGACGAACCCCAGCCTCTCCACCGAGCGAGTGTTTCTCATCCACCTGAGAGATACTACGGTTTTCTCATTGATGGTGGGAGCGAGGATTGCATCATGGAAGATGATGACTGTTCCCTCCGGAAGACGGCGCACAAGACTGCGATGTCTGACGCTGAGATTCGGGGCAGATGCTATTTGGTTTATCTCGTCCACCTCTCCGAAGATGCTAAGTTGATTTATGGCACCGTGTATCGGAGGTTTAGACGGATGCGGCCGATGTAGCAGACTTCGTCAGATTCCCCCTCGCTTGAGGGGTTTTTGATTGTGGGGACGCTCTTCCCTGCAGGCGCAAGCCCCGGCAGTTAATTACGCTACCGCATCGCAGTAACAACTTTTTCCTTCTCCAGAATTTCACTTCGTGTTGTGTGTGTTTGTTTTGTTTGTGGTTGCCCGTGGATTGTATACGGAGATTGAGTAATGCCGTCGCCCGTAGGACGTGGATTAGTCCAAATCCGTATTTACTTAGATTTGGGTTTGGTGTTTTTAGTTTAAGGATGCATTAGTCGCGTTGCGGCTAAGATCAACTTAAACGTTCGTTAAGGATACGATAGTCCTGTTTGAGACTAAGATCAACTTAACGTGATAATCCATTTAATATCTGGCCATCGGGACTCGTCACCTCTCTAACGTCGTTGAAGGATTACAACGGCAGATGTCAGAGGAGTTCAGAGATGTACCCTTGAACCAAGGTTGATTTGGAGTTTTATAGTCCGTTTGAATGTTAAAGGATACGTTAGCCATGTTTGGGGGCTAAGATTAACTTAAACAGGATCGTTTAGATCCGGTAAGAATTTGGAGGCTCTATTGTTCCAGTTTAGGGACGTAGTGGTCCATAGGTAGTTTAGGGACGTTGCGGTCCATGCTCCAGTTTAGGGACGTGGTGGTCCATATTCCAGTTTAGGGACGTGGTGGTCCGACATTAGTTTAAGGAAGTTTCGGTCCAACATTAGTTTAAGGACGTTCCGTTCCACGAGTTTAAGGGACCCCGCAGTCCGTATTGATGTGTGGTCGTCGGGACCCATCACCTCTCTGACGTCGTTGTAGGATTACAACGATGGGTGTCAGAGGAGTTCGGAGATGTACCCTCGAACCGGATATAAATTAATTTAGAGAACAGCTGTTGCTCAGTCAATTTAATTTGAGGACTTACGGCCAAAATTGGGCTAAGTCCAGTTGAAAATGTTCAACACCCTTATTTATTTTTGGTCTATTAGACCTGTGCTAGGGCTTTGCCCACACTTAAATAATGCATTGCATTACTTCTATTTTTTTTGTTTGGGCTCTGCCCATAAAAAGATGCAGAGCATCAAATTCACTTGGGCTCTGCCCTCTTTTATTGTTTTGCAATTTATTTTGGCCTGCTAGGTCTTTTTTAATTGGGCTTGGCCCTTCTGTAAATAATGCAGTGCATTAATTATCTAATAGTGGCTTGTTAGGCCGCTTTGCGCCAATTATTGAGCGCAAGTGCATGTGGAGGTGACACGCGTCACGTTCTGGTGAGCGCAAGCGCAGTTGGCGCAGTGCACTACCCCAGTGCGCTGCGCCGTTACGCCGCTGACACGTGGCGCGCTCTGGTGAGTTGCGCCAAATTCAGAGAGCAAAGCTCTATTTCAAAAGCGCGTAGCGCAAGTTGTTCTGTAGCTGACACGTGGCGCTCTCCCAAGAGCGCAACAGCGCAGTTTGGAAGTGCAAAACACTAAGAATCTTTTAGATTCAAGAACAGAAGTGCAAAGCACTATTTGATTCTTGATCTAATTTAGATCAAAGAAAAGATAAGTTTTTCTTGTTTTTCTTATCTCAAAGAACCAAAGGTTCATAAAAGTGCAAAGCACTATTTTATTATTATTATTTCTTTTATTAAAGATCATTGATCTTATTTTTAGATCTATGATCTGTTCATGAGAGAACTTTCTCTTTTTTCTAAAGGTTTTTTACCTTTTTGTCTTGAGGAATTTTTTCAGAGTTCTCTTTCCCTTCTTCTTTTTTTAAGAAAATGTTGATTCCTTTGAATTGAGGCCTAGGGTCCTTTTTATAGTGCCCATAAATTAGTTAAATTTGTTAAAGAGATCTTTCTCTGAGTGATTTGGGGGAATTTTCCCCACCGTTGGATCTTTGATCCAAGGGCTTCTGTTTTACAGAAGAAAATCTTCTTGTTTTAACAAGAACAGAAAAGATTTCTTTAGAATTTTAATTCTGTTTGGCGCAGATGCCCTAGCGCGTGACACGTATCGCGCAGCGCACAGCGCAGCGCAACTGCGCTAGCGCATCTGCGCTGACACGTGTCGCGCAGCGCAAAGCGCAGCGCAACTGCGCTAGCGCATCTGCGCTGATACGTGTCGCGCAGCGCAGTGCTTGCGCAACTGAAAGCGTTGCTTCCTTTAATTTTGCTTAAAATAGAGCTTTTCTCTGATTGGGCGCGCCTTCTTGGGCGCTGCGCTGATGCGTCTGCGCCTGACACGTGGCTCGTTGCGCCCGGAATTTGAAGCGTTGCTTCAAAATTTGAATTTTGAATTTCCAGCAGAGCTTTGCTCTGATTGGGGGAAACAAATTCCCCCCCACCGTTGCGCTCATGTGGCGCACACGTGAGTGCAGCGGTGGCAAACTCCTGATCATTGGATCAAGGGGTGAGCTGAAGGGGCGCAAGCGCCTTATAAATAGGACCTATAGCCCTTAGAAAATCTTCACCATCTTCAAGATTTTAATTACCAGAGCTTTTCTCTTGTTTGAGAATTTCAGAGCTTTGCTCTTGCTTCTTTTCAAGAACTCCAGAGTTCAGATTTTAGATCATCTTAGGTAAAACCTAACTTAACTTAAATTAAATTAAATTAACTTTAATCAATAGAGCCTTGCTCTTATAGATCTTTGATCTAAAGAAAACCCCTTTGGGGTTTCACCAACAGAGCCTTGCTCTCAAGAGTTCATAGATATACAGAGATCTTGTTTCATGGATTTTAACCCATGAACAGAGCTTTGCTCTTGATCAAATGTAGATCTTTTTGATCTGAAAATGAAGAACTCCTAAGAGTTTTCATGGATCTTTAAGATCCCAAAATTTTTAATCTTTAGGAGTTTAAAGAAATTTTTTCTTTTAATAGATTTTCTCATCATTATCACAGAGCTAGGCTCTTTTAAGGAATTTTATTCCCTTGAGACCAGAGTTTGACAAGTGTCACTCTGTGACAGAGCTTTGCTCTGAAAGAGGAGATTTTCTCCTTGTCTCTAGGGATTTCCCATCAATGAGGATATTCTTTTGGGGATCTTTTCATTAATTGACAGTCTCATCCAATTGTGGGGCTGTCTTATTAAATGATGTATTGTCGTCCAGATTTCGTGGGCCCCCCTTTGGTCCCCCTATCCACTGCATTGCGGTATGGTATAAAAATTTTAAAATGTTGAGCGTTGGAATTATAATACTGACGGCTAATTTTTGTCTCTTTGCAGGAAACATGTCTGCCAATTTGTCTTTTCCGTTTGTTCGTTCGGAGGGAGGGTTTCCCCAGGCACCGGTGGACCGTGTGGTGTTCGATCTCATCAAGGAACATGACCCCGAGCATAAGAATCTTCACTTGTGGGGTAAGTGGTACAATGAGATCATCCAGGGTAGCTGAAGTTTCGGTTTCGCCACGTCGTCTGAGCCAACATCTTCACTCCCCTACGCAGATGAACCCCCGGTGAAGTATGCCGTGGAGGTCAAAAATTGGAATTCGGATGACCTCCTCCAGCCTGCGATTGGTGCTATCCCTGTGCAGCCGCCGCCAGCAATAGATATTTTAGGGAGGAGAATTTGTCAGGGTGAAGCACGCCCTTGGGGACAGGCTTATAACATTGGATTGATCCCACGACCGCCTGCCGGATATTTGCAATAGGCTCGGTACATCTTATCAGCGAAGAGGACTCATCTGATGAGGATTGGTTTGTACTCGGCCATTTACGTCTCGCTCTTTGAGTATCCTTCTCCTCCAACGTAGTGGGTTAAGGCTTTTATCGAACAATGGAATATCCCCACACACACCTTCCTGATGATGGACCGGGAAGTCTCTATCTCCTTGGAGGAGTTTGCTGAAATCTCGGGTCTGCCGATGAGGGGAGAGCCTTACGAGGAGCTGCATCCTCCCGATGAATACGTCTTTGCCACCAAGCCGCTGGTGTTTGACCTGACGCCGGAGAACGCTATTCAGCACCAGTACCCGGGCTTGGTGAAGGTATTGGAGATTTATGAAGGACTCTATCTGGAATCGGGCGACCGGGGAGTCAGTTTTGCAGATTTCATTGCTCGCTTCATTCGACCGGAGTTCTTATCAGAGCGGAGCGAGAAGTTCGCCCGGCTCGATGACCCTTTTGGTTCGGTTTTGATCGCCGACCAACATCGGAGGATGACCACAAAGACTTTTTATCTTCCCGGTGCCGCCGTCGTCCCTTTTTCAGTAATTGCTGTCCCCGACATGGATGAAGAGACCTTCTTTGTAGGGTTCTTGGGCTTGTGGTTGTGCAGTTTTGCTCTTCCTATGCATCCACGCCATATGCGGCCGACTGTTTTCTACCCAGCGCATCGGATGGTGGCTGGTTTGCAGTTGTCAGTAGGAATCGCCGGGCTGGCTTACCTTTATAATGGACTTAGCGTAGCGGCGGACGCTAGTGAGCCTGGGGGTGCAACCCGCCAACATCCCGATGCACTACTTTACCTCTCTTGGATGGAAATGCACGTGCACGGGGTGTTCGGCGCCCACATGATTCCTCCCTTTTTTGAGAAATGCAGGCTCCCAAGGGTCATACGGTTCGGTCGGGGCTTCGATCGTAGTTGCACCTCCGCGGAGGTTAGGGGGCTGCTTCTTCGACCACACCTGGTCGAGGGCGAAGGTTTCCTTCTTGGATAAGGTCATTACAATACTCAGAGACCACCAAGTCAGTAGTGTCGCTACGCGATGATTTTAAAGACGGGGCTTCCATACTGAAGGCTCGGGAAATCCTTCATCTCTACTCCATTCGGCCGGGCTACCTGGTGTTCAGGCAGAATGAGACAGCACTCTTCATGAGGTATAACCCTCACCGGTTTGCTTAGCAATCGAGATACAACCAAGGGATCCCGATGGAAGCCTTCTTAGCAAAGCCAGTGGTTAGTCGAGAGGGGATAAAGAATGCAATGCACCACTTTATGTGGCTTAACATGGGTTCTTATTTCTTCATCAGCGAGCCGAGCTGCGTCCCCAAAGTCCTCAACGTGTACGTGGCTTGGTATGCGCACGCTATGGGTCCAGTTATCTAAATGAAAAAACGCATGCTGGTTGACCGCAAGGGTGCGCTTCCCGGCGGCGATCGCAAGGCTCCCTTGAAGCCGAGGACCCCGGTTATTTCTCCATTGAAAGGTGCTGGAGGCGGACCTCCGCGCGTGTTGAGTCCTTCGCGCGGATTGCCCGCTTCGCGATACTGTGGATGCACCACCAGCCCCCCCGTGCTCCAGTGGAGACGGTAACTGTGGTATCTCCGGAGTCCGGTGTAGGTGCGGATATCGGGGACCCCGCCGCCCCAAGGCGTCCGCCAAGCGTAAATCAGTCCCGGGTGCATCCAGAGCTGGCGGGCAAAAGAAGAAGAAGTCGCTCCTTTCCCTTGACGCGATTCTTGGCTTAGAGTCTGAGGCCCCTCTTACCGAAGGAAAAAGTAAATATGGCAGCAATAAGGGCTTCGCGGTAGACCCCGCAGACACCGACCTGGCGGCCGCCATTGCGGCTTCTGAGCGATCAGCGAGGCTTGAAGCGTGGTTGAGTAAACTTGCTGAGTCATGTAATTATTAGCTGCTCTCTTCATTATTTCATCGCATTTTTCATCATTATTCTTGACTAATACTTTTCCCCATTTTCAACAGGTGTCTCTACCGAAGAAGCTATTGCTGCCTCTTTGAAAACCTTCCAAAAGGAGGAGGAGAAACACGCTTTAGCGGGGCGCCGGTATGTCCCCACCCCCCTTTTTTTAAATCAAATTTTGTTATCTTTTTCGATGGTTAACCTAACTTTCTTCCTTTGTTTCTTTATAGGGGTTATACCAGTCGATGAGGGGATCCTCTCTGAACCTGTTATTGGAGTTCCGGTCTCGTCAGGGCTGCTGCAGGAGCCTCGACTTGACAAGTCGACGAGGGATGCCTTGAAGAATTTGGAGGCATCCCTGCATACAGACGAGGACGCCTCAATGAAGGAGGCTCTGGTAAGGTCCATTTCGACGGCCCGGGAGGAAAGGAAGCGGCTGAGGCGTGAGGGCGAAGGCGCGCCGGGCTGCTTTGGCTACAGGAGCGGGCCCAAGCACCATCCCTCATGCCGACACTTCCGTCAGAAGAGTCCCCGGTCGCTTTGTCTACCGCTCATAGACAGGCGATCCGCGCCAATAGAGAGGCTAACGGCAAGTCTACCTCAGGTAGCACTTCTTTCAGAATTTCATTATAAGACTCATAAAGCTGTCGGTTCTTATATACTTTATCTTGCAGGGCCAAGTCCGACCGAGGGGGATGCGGAGACCGTTGAACCCAGGGAAACAGAGGAGGCGAGGCCTGTCGTACCTGAGCCGGCGGTGGGCAACGTCGCTGAGGCTTCAGAGCCTGAGATGGAGGCTGGGGGGTCCGTAGCCGAGAAGGTCATTGATGCCGCGCCTGAAGTGGCGGCAGATGAAATGATCATTATAACTGAGCCCAGGGTGGTGGCAGACGAGGCGCTTGAGGCCAGCGACCTTGTGGTGGCGGCGGATAAGCCGATAGAGATTGCGGAGCCATGAGGAAGTAGCGGGTGAGATGGGCACGACTCTTGGGGAAGAGTCAGCCGCTCTCTCTCAAGAGTCTGGCAATGCTCCGATCATTGCCCTCCCCTGTGTACGATCTTCTGCCATCTCCTGGCCGCTGCGAGCACAGACGACGGTCCCCATCGAATCGGGTGATGAGGCCACGGGCGGTGGCCTCATGTCAATAGAGGAGGGAGTCGCCTCCGTTTCAGCCGGGAGCTCCTCAGGTAAACCCCAAGTTGCTGTTTTTCTTTACTTTACAATCCTTTCTGACAAGTTCACCTTTCTTCTAATGCAGGTGCAGCCAGCGCCGATGCCCCCACTGCTTGAGGGAGCGCCTTCAACGACTGCCTTGGCGGTGGTCACCTCTCAACCCTCTCTCATACCATCTAAGATGTTGGAAGGTATGGGTTTGCAATTTATTAATCCTATACTTCAGACGTATAATTCGTGTACTAAAGTTATATTGTTGTGTCTTTTCAGGAGTGCTCTTTGATCATGTATATCAGATGTTGCTCCCACACTTCTCCTTCCCATCTGAACTTGCTTCTTCCTCTGGTGGCGTTGGTGAGTATGACTTCCATTGATATCTTTCTTTTTTTATTGATGGAATTACCTCTGACCCCTTTTTCCTCATCTCGACTGCAGTGCTACAAATTGAAGGAGGGGATAAAAGATCAGCTGCGCCACCGGCCCTTCCGACCTTGCCACCTGTCCCAACTGGTACAGCGACTATCACACTGGTAACTTTCCCCTCTTTATTTTCTGTAATGTTATCTGATCACATTCTGTTTCTTTTCAGCTGTCGTTCTGGCCCCGGCGCCTTTCGAGCCTCGCATTACAATGCCGGTGGGTCCTTATCTGAGAAGTCGGTCTTCAAAAGGCGCCGCGAATAGTCTGCGCATGTTGAGTGACTACGTCGAGGAACTCGACGTTGAAACTCCTACATCCGCCGCAGACTTCGCTACGGTGGTTAACCCGATGCTGGAAATACTCGTAAACTTTCATGATGAGGGCATCATCGCATCTTGGGTTAACCATTGCAGGGAGATCGAGGCCCGCCTGCATCAGTTGGAGTCGCTGCGTCCCGCTCCCGAGACCTTGGCCGCCAGCAATCAAAGAACAGCGTGGATTGAGCAGAGCGCTTCTTACTTCCGCCACCTCGAACAAGAAGTCATTTCAAGGCGTAAGGAGCGCGGTGAGACTTCGAGCAAGTCTGCCCAACTGCATGCTCGGGTGGAGGCCAATGCCGCACGGCTGAGGGTTGTCTTTGAGGGCCTTCTGCAATGTCTTTCCGAAGGGTTATCATTGAGGCAACAACTTGACGTTGTCGAGCGAGATGCACCCAGCCAGGAAGCAGCCCAGAAGGCGGTGGAGGAGCAACTTTCATCCTTCTTGCAGCAGCGAGCCCAGGTGGAGGCGGAAGTAGCTGCGGCTGTCACCCAGGAGGAGGCGCTGAAGGAAGTGCGAGAGCAGCTTGTGAATTTACTAAAGACACTTCCTCCTCAGTACCTATCCCTCTTTGTATCGTTTGTACTTGTAGATAAAAAAATGTGTATATATATATTTTTTCATTCTTTAACATAACGTAACCTGTACCCAATCAAGTTTATGAATAAAAGATTACACACATTTCTTGTCTTGTGTCATTTTCTCCATCTTTTCTTTCTCTTATTATCAGCATACCACCTTAGTAAACATGGTTGACGGATGATTAAAGCGAGTATCCTGACTATCCCAAGAAATAGCGATGGCTTAGGACGCAGGTTCAGATCTGCCGCCTAAGACTTTTCAACTCTATTAGCCGTGAGGGTCTCATAGAGGCTTTTTCTCCCTACGGACCGAGAGGATCTCGTAGGTGGGTTCTTCTCCTTAGGAGTCGTGAGGACTCCTAAGTGTGGTTTTCTCTTATAAGTCGTAAGGATCGTATAAGAGAATTTTCCCCTCTTACGAGTCGAGAGGGCCCGTAAGCGGTTGTTTCCCTCCTTGTCGAGATTCGACTTTGGAGAGTGAGACCTGTGAATAGTATGCAAGAGACCGTCTAGATCGATTTGTAGGGTCCCATTGTTCCGGAAGCAAGTTTTTTAATCCCTGCTGCCTGAGGCTTCATCTTGCAATTTGAGACGAATCGGGATTTTTCCCGCGGAGACACTGGTTTCTCTGCGAGCCGACGCGAATCAGGAGGCTCTCGTCAAGGAGTGTTTGTATCCGTGAGTCGAGGAATTTGCTAGGGATTATTTTTTTCCCTAGCGCCAAGGATTATTTGTTTCCTTGGGGTTTGAAATGAGTCGAGGATTTCCCACGGAGGCACTGATGGCTCTGCGAGTCGACGCGGATCAGGAGGCTCTCGTCAAGGAGTGTTTGTATCCGTGAGTCGAGGAATTTGCTAGGGATTATTTGTTTCCCAAGCGCCAAGGATTATTTGTTTCCTTGGGGTTTGAAACGAGTCGTGAATTTCCCATGGAGGCACTGGTGGCTCTGCGAGTCGACGCGGATTAGGAGGCTCTCGTCAAGGAGTGTTTGTATCCGTGAGTCGAGGAATTTGCTAGGGATTATTTGTTTCCCATGCGCCAAGGATTATTTGTTTCCTTGGGGTTTGAAATGAGTCGAGAATTTCCCACGGAGGCACTGGTGGCTCTGCGAGTCGACGTGGATCAGGAGGCTCTCGTCAAGGAGTGTTTGTATCCGTGAGTCGAGGAATTTGCTAGGGATTATTTGTTTCCCAAGCGCCAAGGATTATTTGTTTCCTTGGGGTTTGAAACGAGTCGAGAATTTCCCACGGAGGCACTGGTGGCTCTGCAAGTCGACACGGATCAGGAGGCTCTCGTCAAGGAGTGTTTGTATCCGTGAGTCGAGGAATTTGCTAGGGATTATTTGTTTCCCAAGCGCCAAGGATTATTTGTTTCCTTGGGGTTTGAAACGAGTCGAGAATTTCCCACGGAGGCACTGGTGGCTCTGCGAGTCGACGCAGATCAGGAGACTCTCGTCAAGGAGTGTTTGTATCCGTGAGTCAAGGAATTTGCTGAAGACACTGGTTTCTTCGAAGTTGGACTGAACCGTCGAGATTTGGCCTCGTCTTCTGGCGGAGCCTGTTGGGAAAGTATGGTTCGCTCTTGTTTGTTTACGCCCTTGGATTGTATACAGGGATCGATGTGATCTTAACTGTAGGGCCAAAGTTTTATCATCTTGCTTTTTTTTGTTTTATTTCCGCGATGCTCTATCATTTCAGATTTTATATCGCGAAGGTCGCGATTGCCCAATCATTTCGGCTATTTTTAGCGGTGCCCAATCATTTCGGTTGTTTATTTCATTTTTACTCGCTGCTTTTTATTGCGAGTTGCCCAATCATTTAGGCTGTTTATTTTATTTTTACTCGCTGCTTTTTATTGCGAGTTGCCCCATCATTTCGGCTATTTCGCATGCATACATTTTTCTTGCTGCTTTTATTGCAAGTTTCCCCATCATTTCGGCTATTTCGTATGCATACATTTTTACTTGCTGCTTTTATTGCAAGTTGCCCCATCATTTCGGCTATTTCATATGCACGAGCGGCCTACTGGCTTTCACCGTAAACCTGAAATTAAACACCGATTTCGGCATCAGCACCGCTACAACTGGAATATTGTCAGGAGAGAATCATCATCTGCCTCTGTCGATGTTGAACAAAGGTGGCTTAGCGACCAGGGTTAGGGTCCTGTCGTCTAAGGCTTTTAACTTCATGAGCCGTAAGGGTCTCATAAACGTATTTCTCCCTACAAGTCGTGAGGATCTTGTAGGTGTATTTTCTCCTTAGGAATCGTGAGGATTCCTAAGTGTATGTTCCTCTGTAAGTCGTAAGGATCCTACAAGAGGGTTTTCTTCTTGTAAGTCGAGAGGACTTATAAGGGTTGTTCATCATACGAACATATCCCCAGTCTCGGATGAGACTTGATTAGGGAAATGTTTATTCGCGCCCGTGGATTGTATACAAGGGTCAGTATTGAACCACTTGTAGGGCAATATCGAAAATTGTGGGGATTGCTTAAGCACAGGTTTAGGTCTCTATAACTTAAGAATTTCAAATCTTATGAGCCGTGAGGGTCCCATAAGAGAGTTTTCCTTACGAGTCTTGAGGATCTCGTAAGTGTATTTTCTCCTTAGGAATCGTGGGGATCCCTAAGTGTGTTTCTCCCTTGTGAGTCGTAAGGATCTCACGTGGGTGGTTTCTCCTTACAAGGTCGAGAGGACCCTGTAAGTGTCTTTTAACGAGGTTGCGCCCTTTCGGGTTTTCACAAACACTCACCGGTAGCCCTACTGGTTTTACTCACGGAGCCCTTTCGGGTTTTCATCCGTGCCCTTCTTGCTTATGGACATACCGTTTTTATTCTTTTTATTTTCTTCTCTTTTTTCTTTTTACGAGGTCGCACCCTTTCGGGTTTTCACGAACACTCGCCGGTAGCCCTGCTGTTTTTACTCACGGAGCCCTTTCGGGTTTTCATCCGTGCCCTTCTTGCTTATGGACATACCGTTTTTATTTATTTTATTTTTATATGTTTTTTTTATATCTCGTCAGCCTAAAAGATGCTGCGGTAGTGGTTTAAAGACGTTTCGGTCTGCTATTAGTTTAAGGACATTTCGGTCCGTCATGGAGAAGGCTGGCTACTGCTTATAAAGCTTGAGCTTAGGAAGATAGAGAGCAGACATAGTCGTCGTCATCTACCATTGACCTAGGCTGTGGCTCATTAAGCATAGTATTTCTTTAGGAAGCGACCGTTTATTGGCATGAAAGGCCTTTCACCGTGCATGTCCATGAGTAGATAGGCCCCACCCTGGTAGACCTTATCTATGATGTATGGGCCTTCATAGTTTGGCTCAAACTTTCCCCGCTTGGCGCGATTGGGGATCATAGGCCTTTTGACCATTAGCACAAGTTCACCTTGGCGGAATGTCCTCGGTCGGGCCAATCTTTCATATGAGCGCGTCATCTTTGCTTTATAAGCTTCCAGATTTTGCTGTGCTATGAGCCGGGTTTCATCAAGGGCGTCAAGCTCCTCAAGCCGAAGGTGAGCATTTTCTTCGTCCGTTAGCTCGTAGCGGACAGCCACTCGTAGAGAGGGTAATTCTATCTTGAGAGGGAGTGCTGCTTCTGTACCGAATACCAACGCGTACGGCGTTGTGTTCGTGGCCGTCTTCAATGTAGTTCGATACGCCCAAAGTGCCTCATGCAGTCTCTCGTGCCAGTCTTTCTTATTTCGGGACACCGTTTTCTTTATGATTTTCGTCAAGGTCTTGTTGAAGGCCTCGGCGAGACCATTGGCTCGCGGATTATAAACCGAGGAATACCTCCAGTCTATATTATGCTATTGCGCAAAGCGGCTGATCTTGTGACTTCTGTAGGCTGGCCTGTTATCGGAGATGATCCGTCGCGGAGTTCCAAATCGATATACGACATGCATCTTGAAGAAATGGAGGATATTCTCCGTCTTAACTTCTCTTAACTGTACTGCTTCTGCCCATATAGAGAAGTAGTCAGTCGTCGCCAGGATGAAACGATGTCCCCTAGACGATGCTGGTTCGATAGGGCCGACTATGTCAGTTCCCCACATCTCGAACGGCCAGCTAGCCACCGTCGGATGTAGTGGATTTGGATGCTGGTGGATGAAGTCCCCATGAATTTGGCATGAATGGCATTGCTTCGCATATTCGAGGCAGTCCTGGATCATTGTGGGCCAATAGTAGCCCATCCGTTTGATCTTCAACTTCATCTTTGGGCCCGCTTGGTGAGAACCGCAGAGTCCGTCGTGAACTTCCTGGACGACTCTTTTCGCTTCGTCAGGTCCTGAGCATCTCAGCCACAGAGAATTAAACGACCTCTTGTACAGAGTATCATTGACGAAGGCGAAAGACAGAGCTCGTTTCATGAGCTGATGTCTTGTGGACGCTTCTTCAGGCATTCGGTGGGATTTAAAGTAGTCTATGAAGACTTCTCTCCAATCCTCGGTATTTTCCTAATCTTTTACTTGCAGGGTCGTCTGCTCGCTCGCTCCTTTTTCTTCGGATGATTCCGGAGATATTTCTGCTGGGGCAAGCACCCGACGGCTTTGTACCATGATTCTGACGTCATCGAGGTTCTCGTCAGCCAGCTCTTTAGCAAGTTTGGCCAACGCGTCTGCTTTGCTGTTTTCCGCATGCGGTATGCTTTCTAAAGTATAGGAGGGAACTTGGGTCAACAGTTGTTGTACCTTTTCACCATACTTCACCAACTCCGGTTTGCACGTTTGGTAGTCGCCGTTTACTTGACTAACGACCAGTTGGGAGTCTCCATATATGAGGAGGTTTTTAATTCCCATGTCAATGGCGATCTCGAGGCCTGCTATCAGAGCTTTGTATTCGGTTTCATTGTTCGTCCTCAGCTCTGTTAAGGAGAAAGCGAAGCGCATTATCCCTCCTTGTGGAGTCACGAAGATGAGGCCTACCCCTGATTTGATTATAGGGGCGTTTTGCCTGCGCTTCTTCATGGAAGATGCCCCATCGAAATAAAGCTCCCATCGGGTATCACCACCGTCGATCGCGTCAAACGCATATTCATCTGGCAAATCGCAATTCAGAAGAGAATCGGCAGGTATCGGGTGCTGAGCAAGGAAGTCGGCGATGGCTTGGCCTTTCACCGCCTTGAGAGGTTGATATGTTATCGAGAACTCCATCAAGAGCAGGGCCTATTTAGCGAGTCGTCCCGTCAACATGGCCTTCGACATCAAGTATTTAAGGGGTGCACCTTTGAAATGACACGGACTTCGTGCGCCAACGCATAGTTCCTGAGCTTTGTTATCGCGAAGATCAATGCCAGGCAGTGTTTTTCAATGGGAGAGTAGTTGCTTTCTGCCTCCAGTAGAACTCGACTTAAGTAGTAGAGTGCACTTTCTTTTCCTTGATCATTCTCTTGTGCCCATAATGCGCCTAAGGAACCTTCGAGGGTGGTTGTATAAAGAATGAGGGGTTTTCCCTTGACCGGAGCAGCCAACACCGGCGGGTTCTGTAGGTACTGTTTAATTTCGTCCAGTGCGCTCTGGCATTTTTGATCCCAGACGAATGGAGTTCCCTTCTTCATTAGGTGACTGTAAGGGCGGCACTTGCCAGAGAGGTTGGCTATAAATCGCCGAATATATGCGAGCTTTCCTTGGAGAGACCGCAACTGTTTGAGAGTCCTTGGCGGAGGCATTTCCATGATCGCCTTGATCTTGGACGGATCTATTTCGATACCCCGGTGTCGGACGATGAATCCCAGGAATTTTCCCGAGGAAACTCCGAATGCACACTTAAGAGGGTTCATCTTCAAGTTGTATTGTCGAAGGCGTTGAAATACAGTCTTTAGATGCTCGAGATGTTCTTCGTATGATTTGCTCTTAACCACGAGGTCGTCGATATAGCACTCAACGATTTCTTGTATAAGGTCATCGAAGATCTTCGTCATGGCCCTTTGGTAAGTGGCACCGGCGTTCTTTAATCCGAAGGGCATCACTTTATAACAGAATATTCCCAAGGGGGTCCTGAAGGCTGTGTGCTTCTGGTCTTCAGGATTCATTTTTATCTGATTATACTCTGACGAGCCATCCATGAAGGAGAAAACCTCGTGAGTAGACGTATTGTCTATCATCAGTTCGGTGACTGGCACTGGAAAATTATCCTTCGGGCAAGCTTTATTAAGATCCCGGAAGTCTACGCATATGCGCACTGTCCCATTTTTCTTCATCATCGGGACGATGTTAGCGATCCATTCAGGGTATTGAACTTCCTGGATGAAGCCAGAGTCGATTAACTTTTTGACCTCGGCGTTGATGCTCATCTCAAGCTCGAGCCGCATTCTCCTCGGCGCCTGTTTGACTGGCTTGATGTCCGGGGATATCGCCAATCTGTGTACAGCAATTTCTGGATCTAGTCTCGGCATTTCGGAATAGTTCCACGCGAAGCAATCTCTATGCATGTAGAAGCACGTCCTTTAACGCAGCCACCCTTTCTTCAGATAGCAGCTCGCTGATGAATGTCGGTCGCGGATCGTCTGCCGATCCCAACTCAATCTTCTTGAGGTTATCTGCAGTAGTATGTATGCCATCCTCCAGTTCTTTTGGCGCTGGTGAAAATTCTGAGATTACCTCGTCGTTGCTGTTTTCGAAGCACCAGGGAAGGTCATCCATGTCCTCGGGCTCTTCTTTTAATATTGTAATCATGTGACAGGTGCGAATTCGCTTCCAATCCCAATATGGAACCGGTTCTTCTTTCGTGGCCTTGGGCTCATGCTTTTGTGGCGGTGCTACCCTCCAGTTGTCAGACAGAGCGAACTTGCCAAGCTGATACTGATCTTCAACCCAATTCTTGAAGGTGAAGCAGTCTTCGAGAGGGTGCCCTATCACTCGGTGATAAGGGCAATAGTCCGGGTGAGAGACTTCGCCTGCTTGTTCGGGGTTTTTGGACTCCAGCAGTGTAAGCATTTGATGTTTTAGAGCAAGATCAAGTATCTTCTTCGTTTTGTCCCGAGGAAACGAGTACGCTCGACTCATTTTCTTCATGAGGGATAGATCAATAACGCTCGACTCCCGTTTGCGTGGCTTCTTAGCCCTGCTTTGTTGCTGTTGAGCGCCTTTTTGGCCTTTCGACTTATTTCTGCTTTTGCACCGAGCCTTCTTTATAACGGGTTGACAAAGAGCGGCATTTTCATCTTTCACGGCCTGTTGAAGGAGGCGTTGCGTTCTGGCTTTTTCGTAGATGGCCATTTCGCGGTTATAGTCGTCCCGGACTTTTTGACCTGCTTCCCTTATGAGCTTGTCCATTTGTTCTTCGAACGACGGACTGGGCTCTTTTGCATTTGGAACTTTCACTATCTCAGGATTAACGTCCTCCCATTGAGCATCCGCTTCTTCATCGAAGTCATACATGACATAGCAGCTGTTTAGTAGCTCTCGTTTCTTCGATCGGATATATCCAAGTCCTTTTGTCTCCATTTTCCCTTTAGGAAGTTTGCGTTGAGTCTCAGGAACGTTCCAGACTTTGTCATAGAACTTGGCTTTTCGAACGGTCTGCTTGAAGGATATCCCCTGGCGTTTCAGCAGCTTTTTCAAACCCTCCGTATAATATCTGGGGAGACGGATGGGCTGAAGCCTATCAAGCATAGGGTCCGCGCCATGCCAGATTTCTTTCTCCACTCTGGTTTCTTCAGAGCGGTAGAATAGAATTGCTTTTTCGCTTTCTCGCATGGGAGGGATATAGAACGTTTGCAGCTCCTCTACACTGTAGATATCAAGTGCATCCAACTCTTTATGGTGTTTAAGCGGCACTATGGCGACCTGTAGACTTTGCCCTTCATCAGCGGACGTTTGTATTGAAGGTCGAGCAGAGAATACGGCATGGATCTCATCTTCCGAGTCGCTACCAAAGATCAACGTAGGAATGGACGTTCCTGGCTTGTTGTGTTGGGACGGACCCGAACAAACTATCTCCTCTTCCTCCTCGGTATCACTGCCGAAGACAGGGATGGTGGCGTTAGCTTTATTCTCTGGCTTGTGACACTTCTCCGTGTCTTCGAAATCCGGTAAGAAGTATTTGGCATCTTCATATTTGCGGACCTCGTTCACAGAGAACGGGTTCAGTTCTCCCGTCACGATATACTCGAAACCATCCTTAAAATACTTCATACACTGATGCTGTATAGAAGGGATGATGTTATACTCGTGTAACCATGGTCGGCCGAGCAGAGCGTTGTAGCATGTCTTGGCGTCTATGACGTGGAACTTAATGTCCGTGACGAGTAGCCCAAAGCGTAGCGTCAGTATCACAGATCCAAGAGTCTTTGACGATTGGGAGTCAAACCCGGAGATGGTGATCTTATCCCGAGCAAGGTGCTGGACGCTCATGCAGATTTCTTTTAAGACCCATACATTGAGTAGGTTAACGGACGACCCGTTATCGATCAGGATTTTGCCTATCTTTATATCATGGCAGTATCCCGAGACGTAGAGGGGGCGATTGTGCTCGCACGTCCCAAGGAGAAGGTCCTCGTCGCCGAAAGTGACATCTGCCGTGTGCACTTCCTCCAATTCATCCTTCATCTTTTCCTCGGCCAGGCATGCTTGGAATTGTTCCAGATCTTGGAGTGCCTTAATTAACGAATCTCTCGCCTCTTTCGATAGCAAAAGGGCGTCAAGAATGCTGAGCTGTGAGGGCAGCTTCCTCAGATGTGCTAAGACGTTGTAATCCACCTTATTCTTCTTTGGCGGGTCCTTGGCGGCTAGCTCTTCCACCACTTGGTCATCTAAGACGATATCTTCAGAGACCTTTTCTTTCCCTTTATCTTTTCTGTTTAAGGGTCCGAGGTTCTTTTCAGGCAGCGTCCGATTCCGCAGCCGGATATTCTCGCAGACCTTCGGTTCTTCTTCTTTTCCCAAAGCGGACTCTTTAAAGAGAGGGGAAAGTTCTAGCTCTTCATCAGAATCACTCCCGAATGTAGGCACTTGTGATCCACCGGTGTTAACCATGCAACAATCGCCAGCAGTTCTTTTAAGCCCTTCGGTCGTATTTCTTTGCTCCCGACGAGTTTTGTGTTTTTCTCGCTTAAAGTGTTGTCGATGAGCAACATATCCTTGCCACCATCTATCAAAAGCTTTGCACTCTTGAGTGGGGTGTGAAACCTTCTGATGATATAAGCAATAGGAGGGGTGCGTTTCCACTTCACCAGTAATTTTTCCTTCGGAGGATGGTAGCTTCATGCCCATTGATATGGCCTTAGCAAACCTTTTCCTCATCTTGAATTTGCTTTTGTCCGCAGTGGGTGTACTTCGCTCCAGCGGGAGTATCTCAATTCTTTCGTCAAGGCGCTGGCATTTGGCCCTTTCGAATATAACCTCCTCGCGTTCTCGATCAGCTTTACTTTTCAATCGAGTTTTGTTGAGGAATGCGTCAATTTTCTCATCTGATGGCCCCAGAATTTTTGATTCAGGGTCTGCCCCCAGCGTTTTAGTATAAGAAGTCTCCTCATCGTTCGTGAACGAATGGGAAATCATATGACAACTCGCTACGCATTCTTCAGATTCATCTGACGAACTTTCTCCCTCACCTTCCTCTTGAAAGACGTGGTTAAGAAACTCTTAGAATGTAATGGGATTCCGTGCCTTCTGGTTGTATTCCTCCAGCGAGTCAATTTGTTTTTGCAGGTCTGTGCGCTTGTCGCCAGGCTTCACGGGCTTCTTTGACTTCTTTTTGTTCTTCTTCGAGGATTTTGACGGCTGGTTGCGAGTGCTTGAGCCACCACCATCTGTCTTTGGAGTTGGACGTGGCTTCAACATCCCCTCAATGACCTGCGGTTCCAACGGGTTCTTCCACCTAATCGCTGGACATGTCTGAAGGTCGTTCAGCATCCTCTTTGTCTTGGCTGATAATACAACCTCCCAAGGAGCTTCTTCAACGACGGAGCATGTTGCCCCCGGCGTATTTGTCCCCTTAGAGGTGTGGGGCTGCGGGGGATTCACCTTCTATTTGTCAGATAACGCGAATTTACCCTGTCGGTACTGGTTTTCAAGCCAATTTTTGAAAACGTAACAATCTTCGATCGGATGGCCTAGTACTCGATGATAAGGACAGTAGTTGGGCTCGTTGACGTCACTTGGTTGCAACGGACGTTTTGGATCCGGCAGATTTATGAGTCTGTTGCGTAATGCCAGCTCGAATAACTTTCTCTTTTTATCAAGGGGAAACGAGTAAGGACGCCCTAGTCTCTCCTCAAGGTCTACGTACGGGCGCATATTATTTTGACGCACAACCGGCTTCGAGTTGCTCGGTTGTTGTTGAGCATTAGCGACGACGATCGCTTTTCCCTTTCCTTTGTCATTTCGGGAGTCCGGCTTTGGAAGAGGGGGTTTATGGCCCATCTGATCCATCTGCGCTAGCTTGTCAATCAAAGCCTGGAAGGCAGTCGGCTTGAAAAACATCATAAATTGCGAGATGGTTGCTTGTGGATCAAGGGTTCCTACAAACATACCCACCGCGGGAGCTTCTTCAATGCACTGCTCACACTTCGACCATAAGTTCCGCCATCGTATAGCGTACTGAACCCACGTCTCGCCTGGTTTTACCCTGGCGTTAATCAGTGCCGTCATTGGGATACGTTCACTGGCGCTTGCAAAACGCTGAGTAAACAACAGCTCCATCTCCGCGAAGGTCTTGACAGAGTCGTTCGGGAGCTCAGAGTACCACTCGAACGCCGTATCTGATAAACTTCCAACAAACTGGCGAAGCAAAAGCTTGTCATCACCGCCAGTGTTGCCGAAGAGTGCCCTGAACTGGGCAACATGCTGGTGAGGATTGCCCGTCCCCTTGTAGACATGGAACTTGGGAATTGTGTAACCGGGTAGGTACTTCATTTGATCGTACCAACTTGGATATGGCCGTCCTGTTTTTACGACCTGGCCAGCTGCTTCGGTCGCATGATGAACCCGTATTTGTTGGGCGATGTACTCGTCCAAATCAGCTTTAGAGATTGCATCCTCTTTAGCCGTCGACAGAGCTGGTGGAGGATTTGATGTCTCTCCCCTATCATCTCCAAGGACGATCGGGGGCTCTTCGGCCGGAGGATCATGTTGGATCATCACCCCTATCATGTCTTGGAAGAGGAGGCCCATACGCTGTATGTTGGCTGCTTGTTCAGCAGCCTCTTTGTCCTTCTTCTCCAATATCCGACGAAGGAATTCGGCGTCGGTTTCTTCCTCTTGGCGTTCATCCGAGGACGTTTCAAGGTTTTCTTTTGGCCCTGTAAGTGCGGCCATAGCGTTCATCATTTCTTGGAGCTTCTGCTGCTGCTCCTGAGCCTTGGTCACTGACCTCGTGTGCGGTCTATGACTTGTTGATATGCGGCTATCCTTCTTTCCCGATGCCACATAAACTGTATGAACTATCATGCCCCCTGACTTAGGGCGTTTGGGTTCACCACATTTGATATTTGTCGCCGGCACGAGGGTTTTCTCCGGCCTTCTTCTTTTGTGGGCCATTGAAGTTGAAGGGGCCATTGTAGTGGGCACCCTAGCGATTGTTGTCCCCTGCTGTTTAATAGGACGGTCTTTTTCTTTTTGCACTTTCGCCGTCTTTTGTTGACGAGAGTAATCTGGGTCGATCACGGAGTCTTGAACCCTTCGCCAAACCTTGTATATTTTTGAGGACAGCCGTTGAGGGGGCTGTTCTTGCTTCGTTTCTGGAGCTCTCTCCGCAGGTGGAGGAGATCTTTGTAGTGTAGCGGCTGGAGAGTTCTTACGTATCCTCCTCAGCAGTTCAAAGCTATTCCCAGTTGTAACAGCAGCGTTGACTTCCACCACTGGAGCCGGTGGAGTTAGCCCCGAGGGGGAGTTGCCTCCTGCCTTCCTCACTCGTCGCCAATGGCGACGTCGAGCTTGACGAGCCGTTGGGACTGGCTCGGAGATAGAGACAGCTTCTTTTTTCCCCCTGTCTGAATGAGGCGCCGCTGGTGTTAACCTCTCAAAGACTGAGGTTGTCCTTTGAGGGATGATATTTAACCTGTCGAAGACAGATCCTCGGGCAGGGGCAGGAGCAAGAATCGTCAGTCTTGAAAAGACTGACTCTTTGACAGGGGAAGTCGCCTTGACGACTTCTGGAGCAGCAGTTATTGCCTTCCTTGGGACAGCCAATTTAGAGTTCTGATTTAGCCTGGTGAAAACAGAGGCTGTCGGTTTGGTAGTGGACGACCCGTTGACAGGGGTCGTCATAGCAGTGAGCCGGTCGAAGACCGACTTCTTGTTCACTTCCGGTGGAGGTATTGGCGCAGAGAAGCTTGTAGGTGGGACCATGGTCCCGAAGAACAGGCCAGTGGTGGCTTGGGTCACCTGGTCTACCGGCAGAGCGAGGAAGGAAGCCGTTTGGGGCCCATATACTACACCTCCTGGTGAGGTGGAGCGTCCGTTGTAGTGGCATTTCGAGCAGTTGGTGCAGTTAAATGCCATTGAATCTTGAATTTTGCGCCAGGCAAAAGACCAAATCTTAGTAACTTGAAATCCAAAGGCAACCGTTAACAAACCGCGATTGGTTCGCGAAGACGACACACGAAGTGTGGAGTGGAAAGAGGAAAAGGTCCCACCAGGCGTGCCAGAATCTGTTCCCCTCCGAAAGACGGCGCACAAGACTGCGATGTCCTGACGCTGAGATTCGGGGCAGATGCTATTTGGTTTTATCCGTCCACCTCTCCGAAGATGCCAAGTTGATTTATGGCACCGTGTATCGGAGGTTTAGACGGATGCGGCCGATGTAGCAGACTTCGTCAGATTCCCCCTCGCTTGAGGGGTTTTTGATTGTGGGGACGCTCTTCCCTGCAGGCGCAAGCCCCTGCAGTTAATTACGCTACCGCATCGCGGTAACAACTTTCTCCTTCTCCAGAATTTCACTTCGTGTTGTGTGTGTTTGTTTTGTTTGTGGTTGCCCGTGGATTGTATACGGAGACTGAGTAATGTCGTCGCCAGTAGGACGTGGATTAGTCCAAATCCGTATTTACTTAGATTTGGGTTTGGTGTTTTTAGTTTAAGGATGCATTAGTCGCGTTGCGGCTAAGATCAACTTAAACGTTCGTTAAGGATACGATAGTCCTGTTTGAGACTAAGACCAACTTAACGTGATAATCCATTTAATATCCGGCCATCGGGACTCGTCACCTCTCTAACGTCGTTGAAGGATTACAACGGCAGATGTCAGAGGAGTTCAGAGATGTACCCTTGAACTAAGGTTGATTTGGAGTTTTATAGTCCGTTTGAATGTTTAAGGATACGTTAGCCGTGTTTGGGGGCTAAGATCAACTTAAACGGGATCGTTTAGATCCGGCAAAAGAGCATTTGGAGGCTCTATTGTTCCAGTTTAGGGACGTAGTGGTCCATAGGTAGTTTAGGGACGTTGCGGTCCATGCTCCAGTTTAGGGACATGGTGGTCCATGTTCCAGTTTAGGGACGTGGTGGTCCATATTCCAGTTTAGGGACGTGGTGATTCGACATTAGTTTAAGGACGTTTCGGTCCAACATTAGTTTAAGGACGTTCCGGTCCACGAGTTTAAGGACCCCGCAGTCCGTATTGATGTGTGGTCTTCGGGACCCGTCACCTCTCTGACGTCGTTGATGGATTACAACGATGGGTGTGAGAGGAGTTCGGAGATGTACCCTCGAACCGGATATAAATTAATTTAAGAGAATGGCTGTGCTCAGTTAATTTAATTTGAGGACTTACGGCCAAAATTGGGCTAAGTCCAGTTGAAAATGTTCAACACCCTTATTTATTTTTGATCTATTAGACCTGTGCTAGGGCTTTGCCCACACTTAAATAATGCATTGCATTACTTCTATTTTTTTTGTTTGGGCTCTGCCCATAAAAGATGCAGAGCATCAATTTCACTTGGGCTCTGCCCCCTTTTTATAGCTTTGCAATTTATTTTGGCCTTCTAGGTCTTTTTTAATTAGGCTTGGACCTTCTGTAAATAATGCAGTGCATTAATTATCTGATAGTAGCTTGTCAGGCGCTTTGCGCCAATTATTGAGCGCAAGCGCATGTGGAGGTGACACGCGTCATGTTCTGGTGAGCGCAAGCGCAGTTGGCGCAGTGCGCTGCGCCGTTGCGCCGCTGACACGTGGCGCGTTCTGGTGAGTTGCGCCAAATTCAGAGAGAAAAGCTCTATTTCAAAAGCGCGTAGTGCAAGTTGTTCTGTAGCTGACATGTGGCGCTCTCCCAAGAGCACAACAACGCAGTTTGGAAGTGCAAAGCACTAAGAATCTTTTAGATTCAAGAACAGAAGTGCAAAGCACTATTTGATTTCTTGATCTAATTTAGATCAAAGAAAAGATAAGTTTTTCTTGTTTTTCTTAAGAACCAAAGGTTCATAAAAGTGCAAAGCACTATTTTATTATTATTATTTTTTATTAAAGATCATTGATCTTGTTTTTAGATCTATGATTTGTTCATGAGAGAACTTTCTCTTTTTTCTAAAGATTTTTACCTTTTTGTTCTTGAGAAATTCTTCAGAGTTCTCTTTCCCTTCTTCTTTTTTTTTAGAAAATGTTGATGCCTTTGAATTGAGGCCTAGGGTCCTTTTTATAGTGCCCATAAATTAGTTAAATTTGTTAAAGAGATCTTTCTCTGAGTGATTTGGGGAATTTTCCCCACCGTTGGATTTTTGATCCAAGGGCTTCTGTTTTACAGAAGAAAATCTTCTTGTTTTAACAAGAACAGAAAAGTTTTCTTTAGAATTTTAATTCTGTTTGGCGCAGATGCCCTAGCGCGTGACACGTGTCGCGCAGCGCAACTGTGTTAGTGTATATGCCCTAGAGGCCATTACTGTATCATACTAGCTTGTATATTACTTAATGGAAGCTTGGGATATTCACAGTTATATATACAATCTTGCTCGAAATGGTAGTATGCTACTTGGTTTGTCTCTGCTTTAATATGTGCATGTGTTTCTTTTAGCATATTGCTGGTATACATATTAGTAGAGCCCTTAGGATCTTTGCTTGATTACCAGCGTTGTGATGGCGCTCGCACTCGTGGGAGCTGGGTAATCTATAAGCACATCCTTATACAGGTCCCTGGTCGTTGGACTATCGAGACAGGGCATCGATACTCCGGAGTAGACTAGCGTATGCGCTTCTCATCCCAGTGTGGGAGACGGTCTGTCCCACAGCCGTTAGTACGTCGTACTTGGGATAGTATGCGGGTGCTCGTTAGGTTACGAGTACACTGGACAGGACTCGTAGGGAACTGTTGGTTGGTAATATACCTATCGTCAGTTATCAGTTCCCAGGTGACATGAGTACAGCTTAGTCCGCTGACTTGACACTGTCACTTCGCCTCGAGTGTGTTCCCACTGCACTTTGATTACTACCCTACCACGGCTCAAAGGAGCTGTGCAAACAGGTAGTTTTTGGGTGCAGTCCCGAAGCACTTGGAGGCAGTGACGGTTAGACAGGATTCGTCTCTCCCGGTATTGGGGGTTGACATCGCGCTGTGTCTAGGAGAGCCATTACACGAGTAGTCCCTGGCCAGGGCAAGCGAGATATACTGGTAGGTTTCCAGTGTTATCTCAGGGTGTTCTGGGCTACACTCCGACACGACTTGTACCGCTATTAGGGGACTGACGTTCACCGCCCCCCTAGGCCCGCCATGCGATGTATCAGACGAACAGACCGGACTGTACGGAGACTGTCACATACAGGCTCAGTAGGAGTGCAGATGGGGTTCACCTCGTCAGTCTTCTTATCGACATCTACCTGGGGACCGTTACGTACAGCTAGTGCCGCTTGCGGTCTGTGGTTAAACCCACTGCCAGCGTAGTGTCGAGTCTTTAGAGTCCCACACAGAGAGCTATTCGCCTTTAGGCAAAACGAGTAGAGGTCGCATGGTTTTGCGACAGGGTTCGTTCGCATCCGCGCACTTGTGCACGTTTGCTGTCCGGACAGTTTATACTAGCGGGCTTTGGTTTAAGCCGGATCCTAGTATATGATTTGAGATTGGTTTTTCTCAGGGTATTCGTGTTCCTCGGATCACGAATGCGGGTGCGTATGCACAGTTGCTTGAGATTGGGGGAGAGGACCTTGTTTTGGGTTAATGGCATTTGTCATTTTATTAACCCTATTGTTTTTTGTGTGGATTATTGTTAATTGATAATTAGCTTAATTATTGTGCATGGTTGTTGTTGACAATTTGACTTCATTGACTTGTTGACCATGTTGACAACTTGACCATAATCATTTCATTTGGAATATGCTCTTTGATCTTTGCAAAAATGAAATGATAATGGTCAATTCATGATTTATCATGACAATTTTCAAGCTAATTATCTAATTAGAATTATCCTCACATATTAGTGAGAATGGCTCACTATTATTCTCATTCTATCATATCTTTTCTCTCTCTTGCTCATCCTCTCCCTCAAGCTCTCTCCCTCTCATGTGTTGAGAAACAAAAAGCTTGAGAAAAACCCTCTCTTGATCTCCTCTTCTCACTTCTAGGGTTCAAGTCTTAGCATTTCTTGCACTCTAGTTACTCCTAGCTTGGAGTTGAAGCTAAAGGTGGTGGCTTTCAAGTGGATCCTTCTTTGACGGGAGAAGACAAGCAAGGTGAACTCTTTCTACCATACCTAGGAGCAAGGAGAGAAGGACTAAAGACCAAAGGTATAACCTTTCTTCACTTAGCTACTTTGTAGTTAGGGTTAGCTAGTTTATGTTTAGCAAAGATCCTCACAAGCATAGTCCATGTTGCCTAAGTCATTAAAAATCCGATTTTTATTATGTTTTCCGCCTCCCCGCAAGCACCGGGGTGGGCAACACGGACTTACAGTGGTATCAGAGCCTAACTAAACTCAAACTAGCTAAGTAGTTAAGTGTAACGAAGTTTCGAAACCGAAAAAACCCTAAAACCAAACTTTTTCAAAATCCAACTTTCTGTTAAAATTTTTCCTGGTTAAAATGAAAAACTGTATACTTGTAAAATTGTCTCAGGGTTTTGTGTGAAACACCACCAAATACGAACCAGAGAGGAGCCAAGAGGACCGCGGTTCCGCGGCATAAGGAAGTTCTTGCCGCGGAAGCGCGGCCGTCTTGTCAACTCTCTGTATCGTTTTTGCTGCAGTTTGTTTCTGAGTTGGTTTTAGGATTTTTAGGATATGTTATATGTGCCCAGATTTTCCAGAACTAAAATTTACTTTTGGGGGCCTATAAATCCGTATTTTTCGGAACTTCACTACACTTTAACTATATCGGTTATATCTGTGATGCTTGTATGTATTGAACGTCGGCTAATCGCTATAAGTCGATTAGTCGGGGTTATACATCTCTGTGATCTGTGATTGTTGGTTTGTGGATATGAATGGATTGGATTGTCGCGGGTGAATAGCCGGGTTGGATGTGAGATGAGCGTTATTTTCTTTCATTCATTTGTAACATGTAAATTGATGTAATAATATTCTTTGTATGGCCGCACAACCGGGTCGGGGTTGTAGCCGTCATTGTATAATTCTTTTTACTGTTTTTGCTCCTAGGATAGACCCATGGAGGGGGTGCACAAACTACCGGGTATCTCGAAGTGCCGAGTGGCCTACTCACGGTGGTGAGGGAGGTTGCTTCGCTTCGGGTGCTTGGCGGGTAGTTTGCCGCACCCGTAGGGGTCTTGGGTGGGGTATTGGCTATTCACCGCGACCGTGTAATCCGCTTTGCGTTGCAGGCTCGAACGCATTGCGGATTCCTAGTATATCCAATGTATTCATCTGTGATCTGTAATGTCTATCATTGCTATGTATTTATATATAATAACTATTTAGGCGTTGCTTATGTTTTACAGCCGCGCTAGCCCAGCCCCCGCTCTGTCGTTAGTTAAGTAACCTAACGGGTGATGACGGGGCCCCGTGGCGAATGCGAATGGCATAAGCGTACGTCATATTTTGGTTGTTTTCTGCAATGGTAGGATTAAATGATGGGACGCATTAAAAGAACTAATGCAAGAAATAAACCAAGTAAAAGTCGAATGGAACACTTTGAAAACCACTCGGTTCTTTTCAAAACTAAAACTTTTAAACGCGGAGCTTGAACCACTCCTTTTAAAAGCTATCTCGTTCCATCGATTATATCAAGTTCACTACGTTCACGGTTTCGCCAAAACCATCCGTAGCCCTCCATCATTTCGGTTAAATATTCGGTAGTATTCAAGCTATGTATTTTGACCTCACGCCAAGGCATAGTGATTGGTAGCTGCCGGATATTTATCCGTTGCATAGATAGAATGCGTTGATTTGAGACAGTCGTACTGCCGTTTTGGCCTACGTCAAGGGTAGGTACGGGTGGGTTCAAATTAACCAGGATAATGATGGGAAGAACTTGACATGTGACTTATGACATTTTGACCTCACGCCAAGGTCATAAGAGCATGGGGCAAAAATCCACATCGGGAGTTTCATAAGTACTGAAACTTGCTAGCGTTGCATACCATTTGGAGTGTGATAATTCTGGTAGGATTCCTTCGGTTTTATCACGCGATGATATTTGGATCCCGATCCTACTGTGAGTATATGCTACTCCTCGGGAAAACTCTCACTTAACGATCAATGCTATAAACCTAGTAGGTGCCTAGAAAGGTGTTAGCGGGGCTACGCCCACAGGGAAAAGAGGTTACTTAATTAAGGAACTTCGCGAAAGCGTTGGAAAACCTCCCTCGAAGTACCGACACTGGCCTGGCTGAACGGTTAAGCAAGTATTGTACGGTGAGAATGATCCCGGCTAATCCTTTTCTTTATGGTTTGAGAAGGGATTCGAGAGACAGTGGGAGCCATCCAGTTTAGACAAACTAAAAACCACTCTAAACTTGCAAGAGCATCATGCTAAAGTGTTTCTTTTCTCTCTCCTAATTGCAGCGACCATTCAAGATGACCGGACTTAAGTTACTATTAGATAAAAACATATTGACAGGGCCAAACTACAAAGATTGGCTCAGGAATGTCAAGATGGCTATCACTTATGACAAGCTGGGGTATATACTTACCACCAAAGCTCCCCCCGTCCCAGGTCCCACCTCCAGCGTCGCGGATGTAGAAATCCGCAAGACATGGGAGATAGATTGCGCGAGGGCCAAATGCCTCGTACTAGCCTCGATGGACAATGACCATCAGAGGAGGCACGAGAATATGGACCTAGAGTCCATATTTCTCCATACAAAAGAACTGTATGGAGAGCAGTCTCGTATCGCAAGATACGAAGTGTCGAAGAAGCTCTTTTCGGCAAGGTTGGCCGTCGGATCATCGGTAGCGGACCACGTGCTTAAGATGATCGGCTACATAGAGGAGCTCGCGGACCTTGGGACCACGTTGGAGAATGAACTCTATACTGATCTGATTCTCCAGTCCCTTCCTTCCACTTACGCCCAGTTCATTCTTAACTTCAACATGCAAGGAAAGGAGGTTGAACTTGCCGAGCTTCTGAACATGTTGAGGACTGCTGAGGGCACCCTACAGAAGGGTAGGGAGACATCCACTTTGTTTGTAGGAGGATCTTCCTCTTCTAGGTCCAGGGCGAAAGCCAAGGGCAAGAAGAAGAAAGCCCCCGCCAAACCAAGAGGCGGTGTCGGTAAAGTGGATACGAAGGGAAAGGGTAAAGCAACAAAGGTAGCGGGGAAGCTGGTGGGGAAGGAAGAATGCTTCTATTGTCACAAAAGTGGCCACTGGAAACAAGATTGCAAGGCTTGGAAAGCCAGAACACAGGATTTGAAGCGAGTTGCAGCTTCAGCTTCAGGTGTGTATGTTATTGAAAATTGTCTATCAATAAACTCTACATCCTGGGTATTGGATACCGGATCAGGATCTCATATCTGTAATTCTTTGCAGGCGTTGAGAAAGCGTAGAGTTTTGAAGGCAGGTGACATGACCCTCAGAGTTGCGAACGGTGCTAGCATGGATGCAGAGGCCGTGGGGGACTATCACCTGGGATTATCAGATGGACACTTTTTGGTTTTGCGTAGTTGTTATTATGTACCAAATGCAACCTGTAATATCATTTCTGTATCTTTATTATCTAAAGAAGGTTATGAATTTGCATTTGTAAGTAATGTAGTGAACATTCACCTTAATCAAGTGT
This sequence comes from Agapanthus africanus, assembly GCA_030015575.1. Lineage (NCBI taxonomy): Eukaryota > Viridiplantae > Streptophyta > Magnoliopsida > Asparagales > Amaryllidaceae > Agapanthus > Agapanthus africanus. The sequence goes on along the minus strand of CM057342.1, from coordinate 450,941,143 downwards.
TGATTGGGTCAGGTACATTGAACAACGGTATTTACGTTTTAAACCAACCACAGGTTTTCAATATCCAGAATACACACAAAAGAAAGTCTCCAGAAATTAATAAAACTTTCTTATGGCATTGTAGACTGGGTCACATCAACGAGAGAAGATTGACTAAGTTACATACTGAAGGATATTTAGATTCGTTCGAATATCAATCGTATACAACTTGTCAATCCTGTCTCAAAGGAAAGATGACAAAGGCTCCGTTTTCTGGACACGGAGAAAGAGCGAGCGAGCTCTTGGGACTCGTACACAGTGACGTGTGCGGTCCAATGTCTACACATGCGCGAAGCGGTTTTTCTTACTTCATAACTTTTACGGATGATTTCTCAAGATTCGGACATGTCTTCTTAATGAAGCATAAATCCGAAGCTTTTGATAAGTTCCAGGAATATAAAAATGAAGTAGAAAAACAGACCGGCAAAAGTATCAAGATCCTAAGATCGGATCGAGGAGGAGAATACTTAAGTGCCGAATTCCTGAATTACTTAAAAGAGAATGGAATTCTCTCTCAGCTTACTCCTCCATACACCCCGCAACATAACGGTGTATCGGAGAGACGGAACCGAACCCTATTGGATATGGTACGGTCCATGATGAGTAATGCTGAGTTACCGCGATCTTTCTGGGGATATGCGCTAGAAACAGCTGCATATCTTTTGAACCGTGTTCCCACTAAGACTGTGCCTACCACACCATATGAGTTATGGAGTGGGAAGAAACCCTATCTTCAATACTTGAAGATTTGGGGATGTCCAGCTTATGTCAAAAAGCAGCATACGGACAAGCTCGAGGCACGCTCAGTACTGTGCAAGTTTGTGGGATACCCAAAGAACTCCAGGGGGTATCTTTTCTATTACGCAGAGGAACAAAAAGTCCTTGTTTCTCGCAATGCCCACTTTCTGGAACATCAGTTTTTAGAAAAAGAAATAAGTGGGAGCGCAATAGAACTGGAAGAAATTCCAGAACCACAAACTATTACTGAAAGTTTAGTGGAACCAGAAGGTTCAAAAGAACAAGACATTCCTACGCCGCTCCGCAGGAGTAGTAGGCAGTCTCATCCGCCCGAGAGATACTACGGTTTTCTCATTGACGGGGATAGAGAGGACTGCATCCTAGATTGTGATGAGCCTACTAGCTTCCAGCAAGCCATTCAGAGCGTCGACTCGGTAAAATGGCTGGATGCAATGCGGACCGAGATGGAGTCCATGTACACCAACAAAGTATGGACGTTGGACATTGCTCCAGACGGGGTAAAACCCGTAGGATGCAAGTGGATCTTCAAAAGGAAGATTGGTGTAGATGGACAGGTTGAGACCTATAAAGCTAGACTGGTAGCAAAGGGTTTTCGTCAGCGACCTGGTTTGGACTATGACGAAACCTTTTCTCCAGTAGCTATGCTGAAATCCATTCGGATCCTTCTTGCCATCGCTGCTTTCCACGATTATGAGATTTGGCAGATGGACGTAAAGACAGCTTTTCTAAATGGTCATTTAGAGGAGTGTGTCTATATGGACCAGCCAGAGGGTTTCATTCAGGGTGGGAGCAGCGGAAAGGTGTGCAAGTTGCTCAAGTCCATTTATGGACTCAAGCAGGCATCGCGGAGTTGGAACATCTGTTTTGATGAGACGGTCAAAGAATTTGGCTTTATCAAAAATCCAGATGAACCATGCATCTATTGTAGATTTGTAGCGAGAACTGTAGTATTCCTCGTGTTATACGTGGATGACATTCTCTTAATAGGAAATGACATTCCTATGCTACAATCTGTCAAGGGGTTCTTGTCACACAGGTTCTCCATGAAAGACCTGGGTGATGCCTCCTACATTCTGGGTATCCGGATCTACCGTGACAGATCCAAGAGGATATTAGGACTCTCGCAGTCCAGGTACATCGACACCATACTGAAGAGATTCAGTATGGAAGATTCCAAGCGCGGTAATCTACCGGCTTGTCACGGGATCACCCTCTCCAAAGAGATGTCTCCCAAGACTGATTTGGAGAGGGATCGCATGTCTATTATACCCTACGCTTCTGCGGTAGGCTCTATAATGTATGCGATGTTATGTACCAGACCAGATGTGGCTTATGCACTGAGTGTGGTAAGCAGGTATCAGTCAAACCCAGGGGAGAAACATTGGATAGCAGTAAAGAACATTCTCAAGTACCTGAGAAGGACTAAGGAGATGTTCTTGGTGTATGGCGGAAAAGACCTGCAGGTTGAGGCCTTTGCTGACTCCAGCTTCCAGAGTGACAAGGATGATTCCAAGTCCATGTCGGGTTTTGTCTTTACCCTCAATGGAGGGGCGGTATGTTGGAAGAGCTCCAAACAGGAAACCGTTGCTGACTCGACTATGGAAGCGGAATACATCGCTGCATCTGATGCCGCAAAAGAAGCTGTCTGGATAAGGAAGTTCTTGAAAGAACTTCAGGTGGTTCCGTCCATTGTTGACCCAATACCTCTGTATTGCGACAACAACGGGGCTATAGCTTTAGCGAAGGAACCCAGGTCCCATCAGAAATCCAGACACATCTTAAGGCGGTATCACCTGATCAGGGAGATCGTGGATCGCCAGGAGATCGAGGTCCGGAGAGTTGCATCAGAGGATAACACAGCAGATCCATTCACCAAGGCCTTGCCCCAGACTCAGTTCGAGCGGCTGATCGAGATGATAGGTCTTCGATACGCCAGTACATGGCCTTAGTGCAAGTGGGAGATTGTTAGTGTATATGCCCTAGAGGCCATTACTGTATCATACTAGCTTGTATATTACTTAATGGAAGCTTGGGATATTCACAGTTATATATACAATCTTGCTCGAAATGGTAGTATGCTACTTGGTTTGTCTCTGCTTTAATATGTGCATGTGTTTCTTTTAGCATATTGCTGGTATACATATTAGTAGAGCCCTTAGGATCTTTGCTTGATTACCAGCGTTGTGATGGCGCTCGCACTCGTGGGAGCTGGGTAATCTATAAGCACATCCTTATACAGGTCCCTGGTCGTTGGACTATCGAGACAGGGCATCGATACTCCGGAGTAGACTAGCGTATGCGCTTCTCATCCCAGTGTGGGAGACGGTCTGTCCCACAGCCGTTAGTACGTCGTACTTGGGATAGTATGCGGGTGCTCGTTAGGTTACGAGTACACTGGACAGGACTCGTAGGGAACTGTTGGTTGGTAATATACCTATCGTCAGTTATCAGTTCCCAGGTGACATGAGTACAGCTTAGTCCGCTGACTTGACACTGTCACTTCGCCTCGAGTGTGTTCCCACTGCACTTTGATTACTACCCTACCACGGCTCAAAGGAGCTGTGCAAACAGGTAGTTTTTGGGTGCAGTCCCGAAGCACTTGGAGGCAGTGACGGTTAGACAGGATTCGTCTCTCCCGGTATTGGGGGTTGACATCGCGCTGTGTCTAGGAGAGCCATTACACGAGTAGTCCCTGGCCAGGGCAAGCGAGATATACTGGTAGGTTTCCAGTGTTATCTCAGGGTGTTCTGGGCTACACTCCGACACGACTTTTACCGCTATTAGGGGACTGACGTTCACCGCCCCCCTAGGCCCGCCATGCGATGTATCAGACGAACAGACCGGACTGTACGGAGACTGTCACATACAGGCTCAGTAGGAGTGCAGATGGGGTTCACCTCGTCAGTCTTCTTATCGACATCTACCTGGGGACCGTTACGTACAGCTAGTGCCGCTTGCGGTCTGTGGTTAAACCCACTGCCAGCGTAGTGTCGAGTCTTTAGAGTCCCACACAGAGAGCTATTCGCCTTTAGGCAAAACGAGTAGAGGTCGCATGGTTTTGCGACAGGGTTCGTTCGCATCCGCGCACTTGTGCACGTTTGCTGTCCGGACAGTTTATACTAGCGGGCTTTGGTTTAAGCCGGATCCTAGTATATGATTTGAGATTGGTTTTTCTCAGGGTATTCGTGTTCCTCGGATCACGAATGCGGGTGCGTATGCACAGTTGCTTGAGATTGGGGGAGAGGACCTTGTTTTGGGTTAATGGCATTTGTCATTTTATTAACCCTATTGTTTTTTGTGTGGATTATTGTTAATTGATAATTAGCTTAATTATTGTGCATGGTTGTTGTTGACAATTTGACTTCATTGACTTGTTGACCATGTTGACAACTTGACCATAATCATTTCATTTGGAATATGCTCTTTGATCTTTGCAAAAATGAAATGATAATGGTCAATTCATGATTTATCATGACAATTTTCAAGCTAATTATCTAATTAGAATTATCCTCACATATTAGTGAGAATGGCTCACTATTATTCTCATTCTATCATATCTTTTCTCTCTCTTGCTCATCCTCTCCCTCAAGCTCTCTCCCTCTCATGTGTTGAGAAACAAAAAGCTTGAGAAAAACCCTCTCTTGATCTCCTCTTCTCACTTCTAGGGTTCAAGTCTTAGCATTTCTTGCACTCTAGTTACTCCTAGCTTGGAGTTGAAGCTAAAGGTGGTGGCTTTCAAGTGGATCCTTCTTTGACGGGAGAAGACAAGCAAGGTGAACTCTTTCTACCATACCTAGGAGCAAGGAGAGAAGGACTAAAGACCAAAGGTATAACCTTTCTTCACTTAGCTACTTTGTAGTTAGGGTTAGCTAGTTTATGTTTAGCAAAGATCCTCACAAGCATAGTCCATGTTGCCTAAGTCATTAAAAATCCGATTTTTATTATGTTTTCCGCCTCCCCGCAAGCACCGGGGTGGGCAACACGGACTTACAAACTGCGCTAGCGCATCTGCGCTGACACGTGTTGCGCAGCGCAAAGCACAGCGCAACTGCGCTGACACGTGTCGCGCAGCTCAGTGCTTGCGCAACTGAAGCGTTGCTTCCTTTAATTTTGCTTAAAATAGAGCTTTGCTCTGATTGGGCGTGCCTTCTTGGGCACTGCGCTGATGCGTCTGCGCCTGACACGTGGCGCGTTGCACCCGGAATTTGAAGCGTTGCTTCAAAATTTGAATTTTGAATTTCCAGCAGAGCTTTGCTCTGATTGGGGGAAACAATGACCCCACTAGTTTCGAGCAGGCCATCACGAGTGGTGACTCTGTGAAATAGCTGGATGCAATGCGATCTGAGATGAAATTCATGTACACCAACAAAGTATGGACTTTGGAAGTTGCTCCTGAAGGGGTAAAACCCATTGGGAGCAAATGGATCTTTAAAAAGAAAATTGGTGTAGATGGAAAAGTTGAGACTTTCAAAGCTAGACTTGTTGCAAAGGGTTTTCGTCAACGACCAGGTGTGGATTATGACGAAACCTTTTCCCCAGTGGCCATGCTTATGTCCATCCGGATCTTACGTGCCATTGCTGCATACCATGATTATGAAATCTGGCAAATGGATGTTAAGACCGTCTTTCTAAACGGTGATTTAAAAGAGAGCGTGTACATGACTCAGCCAGAGGGCTTCGTAGATAGTGGGAGCAGCGGAAAGGTGTGCAAACTGCTTAAATCCATTTATGGGTTAAAGCAAGCATCGCAGAGTTGGAACATCTGTTTTGATGTTGTAGTCAAAGAGTTTGGCTTCATCAAAAATATAGATGAACCTTTTATTTATAAGAAGGTTGCAGAGAGTAAGGTTGTATTCCTCGTATTGTACGTGGATGACATACTCTTGATAGGAAATGATGTTCCTATGCTGCAATCGGTCAAGCTCTTCTTATCACAAAGATTCTCAATGAAAGATCTAAGTGACACCTCCTGCATATTGGGAATCATGATCTATAGAGACAGATCTAAACGGATACTGGGATTGTCCCAATCCAGGTACATTGACACCATACTAAAGAGGTTTAGTATGGAAGAATTCAAGCGTGGGAACCTACCCACGATCTCTGGACTCACTCTCTCCAAAGAGATGTCTCCCAAGACTGATTTGGAGAGAGCTCTCATGCAAGGGATGCCCTATGCTTCGGCAGTAGGCTCTATCATGTATGCGATGCTATGTACCAGACCCGATGTAGCATACTCACTAAGTGTAGTGAGTCGGTATCAAGCAGATCCTGGAGAGAGTCACTGGACAGCTGTGAAGAACATTCTCAAGTACTTGCGAAGGACTAAAGAGGTGTTCTTGGTGTATGGTAACGGAGAACTCCAGGTGGAGTCCTCTACCGATTCCAGCTTCCAAAGTGAAAAGGACGACTCTAAGTCGCACTCGGGATTTGTTTTTACCCTCAATGGAGGGACGGTATGTTGGAAGAGTTCCAAACAGGATATCGTTGCAGACTCGACGATGGAGGCTGAATACATCGCTGCTAACGATGCTGCCAAAGAGGCTGTCTCGATAAAGAAGTTCATTAGTGAACTTGGTGTTGTTCCATCCATTGAGCATCCAATACCTCTGTATTGCGATAACATTGGAGCTGTGGCTTTAGCCAAGGAACCCAGGTCCCATCAAAAGTCCATACATATTCTGAGGCGGTATCACCTGATCAGGGAGATAGTTGATCGCCGGGAGATCGAGGTCAGGAGAGTAGATACGAAGGACAACACTGCGGATCCACTCACGAAGGCTATTCCCCAGATACAGTTTGAGAGATTATTCGGGATGCAAGGTATGAGATACTACAGCAGCTGGCCTTAGTGCAAGTGGGAGATTGTTAGTTATGTATATGCCCTAGAGGTCAATGTTGTACATATGATGTATATTATAATGGATGCTTGGATATATATAGAGAAGACTTTCTTGCTCGTCATGATAGTATGCTATTTGGTTTCACTTTATCTTAGCATGTTGACTTGTATTGGTTTACTGTCTTACTCTCACATGTTGATAAAGCCCTTAGGATCTGTACTCGACTACTGGGACTATGATGAGATCATACTAGTGGGGCCACGGTAGTCGATGAATACATCTTATAACTGTTCCTAGTCGAGGGTATATCGAGATAGGGCATCGATACACCAGAGTAGACTAGCGTATACGCATCTTGACCCATATGATGGGCGATGGATAATCCCATATCCATCGGTGTTTTGATATCAAGGATGGTGTACGGGTGCTCAGTGGAGACTGGGTACACTGGACGGACTCACCGAGAACTCCCAGACGGTGATATACCACACGTCAGATGGCAGTTCTCCGGTGACACTGGTACAGGGTAGTCTGTAGACCCGAGATCGTCATAGAGTCTTGTGTGATTCCCACCGTGCTTTGATTTCCACCTTACCACGTCCAAGAAGGCGTGCAAAACGGTGGCTTTTGGGTGTAGTCCCGAATCACATGGAGGAAATGAGTGATAGGAGGGGATTCGTCTCTCCCGGTATAGGGAGTTGATGTTGAGCTGTGTTCGATTGGCTATAACTGGAAGTCCCTGGCTAGGGCTGATATAGAGATTTACTGGTAAGTGTTACCAGTAGTTTCTCGACCCGTTATGAGCCTCACATCGACACGACTTATCGGTTACTAGGGTCTGACGTATACCACCCCTAGACTAGATATGCGACATATCAGACGAAGAGACCGGATTGTACGGGTGTGTTACTGATAGGATTCACAGGAGAATGTACAGGCTAGCTTGTTGATCTTCTGATCGTTCAATACCTTGGTGGCTGTTACGTTTAGCTGACTGCTTGCAGCTTATGGGTGTTTGATATGATCATCACCTGCTATCGGCACATTGACGATTCTATAGAGTCCTACACAGAGGTTTCTTGACTCAGGCAAAATGGAGTAGGGGCACATATGTTATGCACGACCGAGGATAATGCGATATGAGATACCGTATTATATTCTCGCGATATTTAGATATGAGCCGGGTCATCGGATCATGTGTTGATTCGAGGAATCGGTACATGATATATTAGTCGGTTGTATTCGATATAGCCGGATTGTCGGATCAAGTGTTGATTCGATAATTTAATGTATAATAATATATATGATATATTGCATTACATTATCCAATATTGGCTCGCTTTATTATTTCATTTTCACACCGGATAATACATTGATATATATGCGATATATATTAATTGTATTATTTTCTTTTGTTACAAAATATATTATATATGTGATATATAATATTGTAATATAATATGATTACTAATGCAACATGTTTAGTGGAGATTAAACAAGGTTAGGGTTTGAATTGGGATAGTTCTTTCATGAACATTCTAGAAGCTTTTCTTTTGTCTTGAGTTAAGATATTATGGTTGATATTTTCTAGTGACTCATTGTTTAATCCAACCCAAACCCTAACCTTAGTTAATTCTCTACATGGGTTAGCCTAGTCATTGTTGACCATGGTTACATTATTAATCATATATCATTTCATTATTTATCACAAAAGGATTAATGCATCTTTTCTTCTTCTTCTTCAACCTTGAGCTTTGAGAAAGCTTACTAGGTTTTCATTTTGTGATGTTTAAGTGTGAGAATTTGATATAAAAAGAAAGCATAAATACTACTCCATCATCCTTATCTAATCTAGCAAATTAGATTAGGGTGTTCACCTCATTGGAGAGAGAGAGTTTGAGTTATAGAAACTTCGAGGTAGATCATCGGAGAAAAGGAAGACTACAAGCTAGCATGGATCGTTCGAGTTGTGGAGCCTCTCTTGAGTCCGGGAGATTGTTGATCGCGGCAAAAGGCCTTCTACTCGGAGCTTATGAAGCGAAGGAGCGGACTACAATGTTTGTAATCCCTCACTCTTAGTTGTAAAGATGTTTACTTGCATGTTAAACCTTAATAATCTAGCAAAGATCCTGGCTTTGGGTTGTTTCGGCATATCTAAATTTTAAATCGGGCATGGTTGATGCCTTATAGACCCTTGTAAGAGTGCCTAGGAACCCTACAATATACACTAGTCTACTCTGGAATATCGATGCCCTATCTCGAAACTCCCTCGACTAGGGACCATTTAAGGATGTGCTTATAGACTACCCAACTCTCACGTATATGATGTGCTGGTTGTCAAGCAAGAATCCTATGGGCTCTATCAACATATAATAGTGATCTGTAATATCACCTAAAGCATGTACACGATGATAAAGACAAACCAGATAGCATACTATCATCTCGAGTAAGACTGTCCTACCGGTATAGGTCCTCCCTCAATCATTGCAATCATGTGCTTGCGATCCAATAATTGACTTGAGGGCACTATAGCCAACAATCTCCCACTTGCACTTAAGGCTAATTATTGCGGTGTCGCATACTCACAGCTAGTGTGATACCGAACACCCAACTCTTTTACTAATTAGTTTTACAAAGCTTGTTTGTGAAAACTATTGCTTTCGATAAATAGTCTCAGTGAGTGGATCTGCTCTGATGTTTCTTTCTATGTTTCTCCTAATCTCAAGTTCGCGGAGAAAGCCATCTCCTGAAATGAGCAATACCTGTCTTAGAATATGTCTAGATATCTGATAGGACCGATTTCACAAATGAACTCCAAATCCAGCAAACTTCTTAGACTGTATCGTCAACTGAACTTAATCAGCATCCTACGCCACGCCTCCCTCAGTATCCGCTTGGATCACCTGTCCAAACTACTACCCATCGCCAGAGGGAAAACTATAACTCTGACAGTCACTCTGTCATCCAGGTCACCTTGGAAGCCTGGAATGATAACTGTCTCTCGAAGAAGGCTATCGTTATCATATCCCTAGAACATATCACTTATGATCTAAAACTGCTTCCGAACGTTTCTCCAGGATTAGATCAATATATCAACTTATTGCATGTAGTGCAAAAACAACATCTGTTGTGGTACTTGACATCTCATGATTGACTCAATTGCCTAAGCAAGTGATACGCCAAACATGCACATCCCTCTCCCCTTTAGTCTGTAAGACACCTTTGGAGAGGGTGACTCCATCACCTGCAGGTACACTACCGTGCCAAGAGTCATCCATTCAAAAATACTTTTAGAATACTGTCTAAGTACCCAAATTGGGACACTTCCCAAATCTAGATCTAAAACCACAGATCTAGTAACCAGAATGTATGATATTATATCCATATCCTATGTGGAGAAACCACTGTGTGACAACCAAAGTATAACCGATCGTAGTATAGGAATTTCACTTCCTACAACGTGCATGTCATCCAAATACCAGGACATCACACCCTACTTCCTTCTCAACAGATCCATCCCCTATTCTGATGAAGTCAAAACATATAACCGACACACCAAAAATAGATGATCTATCTCCGCTATATCTGCTTTAGTCTATAAATAGACATAAGCTACTTTTCCACTACGCTTCCACTGCTCCTACTGACTACAACAACCCTCTGACAGAGTCATATAAACGTGCACTTCTAAAGCTAGTTTAGAGCGACGCTATACTCATCCTCCTGCCGGGTCTCATAGTCTAGAACAGCAGTAATGGCAAGTCTGGGTAAATAAGAACCTCCCTTTCACCGTTCTTGAGGCTACCGGAGTACCTCTCGGGTGCCTGAGGTTACCCACCATATCTGCGGAGTGGCTAATGGTATGTCAAACCAGATTGAATCTTTAGGTTCTTATTAAATTTTCAGTAATCGTCTGTGGTTCTGGAATCACTTCCAGTTCTACCATACACCCACTACTGTTTTATGAAAAGTTCATTTAACTAAAACTGTGGCGAGTCAAGAACAATATCACTATCAATCTTCCAGATGGTAGAAAGTTACCCCTCGTCATAGCCTGGGATAACCCACAAACTGCCATTACAGAAACGTGCCCTGAGTTATCCAGAGTCTGGTTTTAAGCATAAGCCGGACAACTCCATATACCTTAACATCGTTACGATATGATCCATTCTATATACAGTATAGAAACAGAGGGACTGATTTAATTGGAACCAGATTCAAATAATGCAGCTGTCTCCAGTACATGTCAACTAAATAGGGAGAGGCCGATCATCATTACTTAACTTAGGAGTGCATCCAGATATGAGTAACCTGAATGAGAAGAAAGTTCTCAAAAACATTAATTGTTGGATATAATGCCCTCAAAGTCAATTACTGGATCGCAGACACGTGATTGCAATAATTGAGGGAGGACCTATACCGGTAGGACAATCTTACTCGAGATGATAGTATACTATCTGGTTTGTCTTTATCATCGTGTACATACTTTAGGTGATATTACAGATCACTATTACACGTTGATAGAGCCCTTAGGATTTTTGCTTGACTACCAGCTGTATGATGGCGATCATATACGTGAGAGTTGGGTAGTCTATAAGCACATCCTTAAAGTGTTCCTAGTCGTGGGAGTTTCGAGATTGGGCATCGATACTCCATGAGTAGACTAGTGTATACGATCGAGACCCCGACGATGGGCGATGGCCGATCTCACAAGCCATTGGTATCAATTGGTTCACCTAAGACGTATACAGGTGCTCATTGGGTTATGAGTACACCGGACAGGACTCGTCGGGAACATGCTAGTTGGTATTATACCTGTCGTCAGATAGCAGTTCCCTGGTGACATGTGTACAGGGTTGTCTATCGACCTGAGATCGTCATTTTTCTCGTGTGAGTTCCCACTATGCTTTGATTACTACCCTACCATTGCTCAAAGGAGTCGTGCAAACTGGTTTTAGTTGGGTACAGTCCCGAGCCACATGGAGGCAGTGAGCGGATCGGCAGGGGATTCGTCTCTCCCAGTATTGGGAGTGAGATCGCGCTGTGTCTAGGAGAGCCATTACACGAAATCTTTGGCCAAGGCATGTGATATTTACTGGTAGGTATTCCAGTAGTATCTCAGGGTGTTCTGGGCTACACTCCGACATTACTTATACCGCTATTTGAGGTCTGACGTTTACCAGCCCCCTAGGCCCGATATGCGATACTCATAGACGAACGGAACGGACTGTACGGATATTGTCACTGACAGGCTCGGTGTGGTTTCAGGATGAGTTCGCTCATCAGCCTTCCTTTTGGTCAATACGTAGGTAGCCGTTACGTACAGCTAGTACCACTGACGTGCTTGTGGTTAAACCCACTGCCAGCTTATTGACGAGTCTTCAGAGTCCCCCACAGGTAGTTTCCCAAGTTTCGGGCAAAACGTTGTAGAGGCCGTATAGTTTTATGGCAGGGTTCGATCATATACATGCATTTGTGCACGGATCATGATCGGACTGATCATACTAGTGGGCTTTAGTTTAAGCCGGATCCTAGTTTTAGATTTGTTGGATTACTTTAGTCTCATTGTATTCGTATTCAGTCGGAATGCGGATGCAGGTATGTATATACAGATGAGGGGTATCCTTGTGATCCCTCATGATTTTACTTTAAAAGATGCCATTCTATTTATTGTCATAAACATTTGGATTAATGTTTATTAGTAGTAATTATGAGCTCAAGTCATCACGAGGAGTATTAATTGTGGAATGTGCATGGGTAATGACTCATGGTATTATTTTTTGTGCCAGGCCACTTGTTTATTGATTTATTTGTGTGAGATGGAGATGGAGAGAGAGAGGGCAGCTATATGGGATGGGGTTGGCTCTTGAGATGATAATTTTTCTTGTGCTCCTCTCATTTTTATCACACACAAAAGAAAGCTCTTCTTCTTCCTCTTTCTTCTTGAGCTCACAATCTCCATTAATGGCATCTTCTTCGACCTCCATCCATACCATCTCATGTGTTAAGAATAAATGGATGCTTGAGACAAACTTATCACACACATTCTCTACATCACCTTGGACATGTCGGCTAGCAAACTTCATGTCCGAGACTTCAGATTGAAGCTGGAGCCCGTAAAAAGACTTCTAGATGTGGTGCCACTTCGACGAGGAGATCGGAGATCGAGCAAGCTTGGAGATGCCGCGAGGAGCTTAGGATGATGGCTAAAGACCGAAGGACACGGATCGATCGGTATAGCCATTCTATCATTTTAGCAGTTTTCTAGTTTAGTGTTAATGGCACGATCCGGGTGAAAGTCTGCCTTAGCGCTGGTTTAGTAAAAGTTTTTGTTCCGCGTTTGGCCTCGGATTGACGGCCGGGGTGCTACCGTAGACTTACATGGTATCAGAGCCACGTCATTAGCCTTTACTAGCTTGTTCTAACGTGTTTAAAATATCGATCGAACGAAATTTCCAAAACCGCGATTCCAAATTTCAAGTTTCTGCCGAATTTTTAAACTGGTCTAAAAATTATTTTAGGTATGTCAGAAAATCGTGCAGTCTTTTTTAAGACTCTGGAAGAAATTTGGGAGAACGATCGTACAAATGCACCGCGGAACCACTGCCAAACCACCATGTTTGCCATGGTTGCGCGGCGGTATGGTTGACACTATTCACCATTTATCTTCCGGGTGTTTTTAATGTCTAATTGTGGTTTCTGGAATATTTTGTTTGGGCCCAGATTTGTTAGAGTACTGGATTTTTACTTAGGGCCCACTTCAGGAATTTTTGTCGATCGAAATTTTAAATACGTTAGTTCACAGTGCTTACATTATATCTGCGACCGTGAATGTCATTCGAGCGGTAAATCTTGTCTAATTGCTATAGCTCTTTTAGACGGGTTTGCGAATGTGACATTCGCGTTGATGTTCTGTGTTGTGCTGTGATGTTGCGGATTTGTCGTGGTGGATAGCTTGGTGTAATGTTAGTACAGTTTAGTTTTATTTGTACATTTGATATCGCGTAGCGAGCGTCCGACATGTGGACTGCCGTCACTGCCTGTTTGTATATTATTCTTTTGGGGCACGACTGGATTGAGGTCGATGTACCCGTTGTACATATTTTCTGTTCTGTACTAGGATTACCCAGTGGTGGAGTGCATGGATAGCCGGGTTCTAGAGGGCAACGGGCCCGCATCTCATGGCTTTGAGACAGAGGGGGCTTCACTCTAGAATTGGCGGGCTATTCGCCGCACTCGTAGGGGGTACAGGTTGACCCAAGGAGGGGTGCTCAAGTTACCGGATTCCATGAAGTGCTGGGTGGTCCATTCACTTTGCTGAAAGGGGCCGCCTCGCTTCAGGTTTTGGCGGTTAATTTGCCGCACTCGTAGGGGTCTAGGTTTCATTGCACAGGCTATCCATACGACCAGGGGAACGTCGGGTTATGCTTGCGGCTCAAAGGAAACCCGGGGCTCCCAGATATCTATAGTATTCTGTGATGCTTATTACTTTTCTGTGATGTTACATTTATCACACCAGGAGCGATTTTTGTATATTGACATATATACTAGTAGATGTTGTATATGTTTTACACCCGCGCTAGTCCAGTCCCCGCTCTGTCGTTAGTTAAGTAACCTAACGGGTGTTGACGGGACCCAGTGGCGAATGTCGATGGCATATACGTACATTTTATTTTCGTTCTTTTCTGGCGTGATTAATTGATGGGACTGCATTGATTCTGATCAATGCAAGGAAAACAAACCTATTCGATATTGTTGGAACAATTTTCAAAAAGCTGTTATTACAAGGATGTTCTCTTCTGTTTTGCACAGCGGTTTTCAGTTTGGAATATCCAGCATCTCATTCGACGGGCAAGGGCCAAGATCCCTTCATCGGGAGTGACCCCTTGGGCAGAAGTTTGCATCAGGGTAATAACTTCACTATAGTCGATTACTTTTTTCTTTGCATCGCGGTATTCAGTTGAAATATCCTGCACCTCGTTCTACGGGGAAAGAGCCGAGATCCCTTCACCGGGAGTGACCTCTTTAGCAAAGGTTTTCGCCACTATATTTTTGTAAAAAGCTATCTGGTTCCTTCAACGATATCAAGTTCATTACGTTAACGGTTTTTCGCTAAAAAACATTCGTAACCCTCCGTCATTTCAGACGGGTAGCACTTAGTATTCATGCTATGTTTGTTGACCTTCGTCAAGGCATAGTGTATGGTAGCTATTTGTTACTTTTATGTTGCATAGATAGATGCGTTGGTTTGGGACAGTCGTACAGCCTTGTTGACCTTCGTCAAGGGCGAGTATGGGTGGGTTCAAATTAACCTGGACAATGACGAGTAGAACTTGACATGCGACTTATGATTTGTTGAGCTTCGTCAAGGTCATAAGAGCACGGGGTAAAAATCACATCGGGAGTTTCTAAAGAAACTGAAACATGCCAGGCATGCGCATACCTTCTAGAGTGTGATAACGTGAATGGATTCCATCACGTTATCATGCGATGATAGTTGGATCCCGATTCCCGCTGATGAGTTGGTTTACTCCTCGGGTGATTTTAGATGATCCCAACTAATTCTTCTTTTAGCTCTGGAGGAGAATTTGAGGATACAGTGGGAGGTTTCCTCAATAGATAAAGTGATTAACCATTCTGATCTAGATTAGAGTGCACGCAGAGTGTTTCTTTTCTCTCTCTTTGGCAGCGACCATGGCCCGACCCTAGACTATGACTCAGTGACCAAGTTAGCCGAACTTTCTTAAAACACTGGCTTTTGGAATTTCTGAGTTGCTTACATCATTGCCACTCCTTCTTTTACCCTTTGCATTTCTCCAGATCATCCCATATCATTACGAATATCCACTTCCATTGGATAAATCCATCGTATGGTTATATACGAACTCGAAGGAACTTGTTCCTGATTCGAGGATGGATTCTGGTTCTGAAGAGATTGAATAGGATTATTCAGTTGTCTTTTCCTTTTACCTTCTCTCAGCTTTTGAGGGCTCCTAGGATAAGGAGAGGGTACACTTATTGCGCTTTTTGGATAGTCTTCTTCCAAACCATAGGCAGGTGCCGAAAGGTAGGGAATGAAGAAAACCAATTAGCCTAAGTGTGGTGTACAGAAGGTAATAAGTAAAGACAAATAAAGGGATTAGAAAGAGGGCAAAGTAAACTGCGACTGCTATCATTCACAACCAAACCGAGTATCTCATCGCCACTCCTACTTCACCTTTGTATTTCTCCAGAAAGATATGAAGATCCACAGTTATTGGATAATCCATCGTATGGTTATATACGAACTCGAAGGAACTTGTTCCAGTTCGGGGATGGATTCTGGTTCAGGAGAAATAGGAATAAGGTTTATTCAGTTGTCTTTTATCTTTACCTTCTCTCAGACTACAAGTACTCCTAGGATTATGACAGTACACCTATTACGCTTTTTGGATAGTCTTCTTCCAAACCATAGGCTGATGCCGAACGGTAGGGAAGGAAGAAAACCATTTAGCCTAAAGGAGGTGTACAGAAGGTAATGACTAAAGACAAATAAAGGGATTTGGAGAGATAGCAAGGAAATATACGGTTATAGTCATGAATCTGGATAATGGAAGAGGAATTACTAGGAATACCCGGAAACCCTTACGAAACATTTTCATGTTTCAGTTTCACTATTTGTTGTTAAAGGAAAACTGATTTCCCAATTAGATCCTTACTCCAGGGTATCTATTTACTAGGTATGCTTCTCACATCTGTATGGTTTTACAGATGATGAGTTGGAGTAAGTTGTTAGGAATTAGGTGATCATCCTCATTATATCAGAATTCGTTATAATTGGTGATATTTGAGGAAACCGCCTGAGTTTTTACCGGACGACAAATATTTAGTTTTGAATATCCGTTGTTATTCACCAATTACAAATTGATATATCTCTACGTTTATTTTATAAAGTGAGATATAACTTTTTGAAATTATGTCAATGACATTTACATATATCAGTTGATGGTTAGGTAAGGAGCATTAAACAGCGGTGTAATTCTTCATAACCATAGTACAGTTTTCAACTTACGGCACACAGGGTTTGAGTTATTCAACTCAGGGGACTTATACAGAGTATTGTATGTTGTCCAGTGTCCATTAGGACAGAGGGGTTGGTGCTCGTACTATATTCTATTTACTTGTGACTTCTTTAGTTTTAGACACGTGTTTCGTAGAAATACAAGGTCTAAGTTTTGAGAAGTTATAGGTACAAGAATAAAGTAGAGACCACGTGCTGCAAGTATCGGGATTCTTCAAGGTATTCGAAGATGTAGATACTTGTGTTTGGTGTTCAGTTGATAGTAATGGTTTTGAGAACTTGCTTCTCTTTCAGGTTACTTATAATTGGATGCACTCCTAAGTTGAGTAATGCTGATCGACCTCTCTCCATTTAGTTGGCATACACTGGAGACAGCTGCATGATTTGAATCTGGTTCCAATTAAATCAGTGCCTCTATTTCTATATTGTATATAGAACAGTTAATATCTTAACTATGTTAAGGTATATGGAGTTGTCCGGCTTATGCTTGGAACCAGACACTGGATAACTCAAGGCACGTTTATGTAATGGTAGTTTGTGGGTTAACCCGGGCTATGACGAGGGTTGATTTTCTACCATCTGGAAGATCAATAGTGATATTGTTCTTGGCTCGCCACAGTTTTAGTAAAATGGAATTTTTCAGAAAACAGTAGTGGGAGTATGGTAGAACTGGAAGTGATTCCAGAACTGCAAACGATTACTGAAAATTTAATAGGACCTAAAAATTCAATTAGGTTTGACATTCCATTAGCCACTCCGCAGATATGGTGGGTAACCTCAGACACCCGAGAGGTATTCCGGTAGCCTCAAGGACGGTGATAGGGAGGTTCTTATTTACCCAGACTTTACATTGCTGCTATTACAGACTATGAGGCCCGGTAAGAGGGTGAGTCTAGCGTCGTTCTAAACTAGCTTTAGAAGTGCACGAGTATATGACTCTACCAGAGGGTTGTCATAGTCAGTAGGAGCAGCGGAAGCGTAGTGGACAAGTTGCTTATGTCTATTTATAGACTAAAACAGATATAGCGGAGATAGATCATATATTTTTGATGTGACAGTCATAGGCTTTAACTTCATCAGAAAAGGAGATGGATCTGTTAAGAAGGTAGTAGGGTGTGATGTCCTGGTATTTATATGACATACACTTTGGAGGAAGTGAAATTCCTATACTACGATCGGTTATACTATGGTTGTCACATAGTGGTTTCTCCACATAGGATATGGATAAAATATCAGGCATTCTTGTCACTAGATCTATGGTTTTAGATCTAGATTTTGGAAGTGTCCCAATTTGGGTACTTAGACAGCATTCTAAAGGTGTTTTAGAATGGACGACTCCTGGCATGGTGGTGTACCTGCAGGTGATGGAGTCACCCTCTCTAAAGGTGTGTTACAGACTAAAGGGGAGAGGGATGTGCATGATTGGCGTATCACTTGCTTAGGCAATTGAGTCAATCATGAGATGTCAAGTACCACAACAGATGTTGTTTTTGCACTCACTGCAATAAGTTCATATATTAATCCAATCCTGCAGAAACGTTCGGAAGCAGTTTTAGAACATAAGTAGATGTTCTAGGAAGATGATAATGTCAACCTCCTTCAGGAGACAGTTATCATTCCAGGCTTCCAAAGTGATCTGGCCGACAGATTGACTGTCAGAGTTATAGTTTTCCCTCTGACGAGGGCAGTAGTTTAGAAAGGTGGTCCAAGCGGATACTGAGGGAGGTATGGCACATGATACTGATTAAGTTTAGTTGATGATACAGTCTAAGAAGTATGGATTTGGAGTTCATTTGTGAACTACGTCACATCAGATATCCAGACATATTCTATGACAGGTATTACTCAATTCGGGCGATGGTTTTCTCTGCAAAATTGAGATTAAGAGAGACATAGAAAGAAACATCAGGGCGGATCCAGTCACTGAGGCTATTTTTCGAACGCATTAGTTTCGCAAACGAGCTTTGTGAAACTGATTAGTAGAGGAGTTGGGGGTTCGGTATCACACGGGCTGTGAGTATGCGACATCGCAATTATTAGCCTTAAGTGCAAGTGGGAGATTGTTGGATATAGTGCCCTCAAAGTCAATTATTGGATCGCAGCCACGTGATTGCAATGATTGAGGGAGGACCTATATCAGTTGGACAATCTTACTCGAGATGATAGTATGCTATCTGGTTTTTCTTTATCACCGTGTACATGCTTTAGGTGATATTACAGATCACTATTACACGTTGATAGAGCCCTTAGGATTCTTGCTTGACTACCAGCAGTATGATGGCGATCATATACGTGAGAGTTGGGTAATCTATAAGCACATCTTTAAAGTGTCCCTAGTCGTGGGAGTTTCGAGACTGGGCATCGATACTCCATGAGTAGACCAGTGTATACGATCGAGACCCCGACGAGGGGCGATAGCCGGTCTCACAAGCCATTGGTGTCAGTTGGTTCACCTAAGAAGTATACAGTGTTGGAGATAGTGCCCTCAGAGTCAATTATTGGATCACAGGCACGTGATTGCAATGATTGAGGGAGGACCTATCCCGGTAGGACAGTCTTACTCAAGATGATAGTATGCTATCTGGTTTATCTTTATCATCGTGTACTGCTTTAGGTGACCTTACGAGTCGCTATTACACGTTGATAGAGCCCCTAGGATTCTTGCTTGACTACCAGCAGTATGAGGGCGATCATATACGTGAGAGCTGGAGTCTATAAGCACATCCTTAAAAGGTCCCTAGTCGTGGGAGTTTCGAGACTGGGCATCGATACTCCATTAGTAGACTAGTGTATACAGTCGAGACCCCGACGAGGGGCGGTGGCCGGTCTCACTAGCCACTGGTGTCAGTTGGTTCACCTAAGATGTATACAGGTGCTCATTGGGTTATGAGTACACCGTACAGGACTCGCCGGCAACCTGCTAGTTGGGATTATACCAGACGTCAGATAGCAGTTCCCAGGTGACATGTGTACAGGTTAGTTCATCGACCTGAGATCGTCATTTTTCTCGTGTGAGTTCCCACTGTGCTTTGATTACTACCCTGCAGATCCGCTCACTGCCTCCATGTGGCTCGGGACTGTACCCAACTAAAACCTGTTTGCACGACTCCTTTAAGCCTAGCCAACTTCGCGCCCGAGTTGCCTCGATCCAGAGGTGGGAGCCCGTAAAAGTATTCGGCTACGTGGTGCCCTTTCCGACGAGGAGGTGAAGGACGGAGATTCCGCGGGAGATCGGAGTGGAGACGAAGACCGAAGGACACGGATCGCTTGGTATAACTCTCTACCTTTCTCTTGTTTAGCTAGGATTAGGTTAATGGTTACGATCCGGGTTTATTGTCCGCGGTAGCGCCAGTTTAAAGTTAAGAAAATTTTTGATTCCGCATTTTGGCCTCGAGTAGACGGCCGGGGCGCTGCCGTGGCGCAACATGGTATCAGAGCCACGCCATTAACCTAGTCTAGTTTGCTCTAACGTGTTTACAAGTTCGATCGAACTGATTTTCCGAAAACCCATTTTCATTTGCACAGTTTTCTGTCGAAATTTTTTTGGCTCCAAAAATTTTTCAGTACATTGCAGTGACATGTGCAGGGAATTCTAAGCATTCTGTGAAAATTTGGTAGCGTGATCTCACTATTCCACCGCGGAACCACGGCCAAACCCACGTATTTGCCGTGGTTCCGCGGCCATTTTTACTATTCATTGGACCAAATTTTTGCAGTGAGCTCCTGGGTTGAAAATGGGGTTTTTGGAATATTCTTTTTGGGCCTAGACTCTCTTTAAGTGCTACAGTAATGCTTGGGGCCCACTTCGATAAATTTGATCGATCGAAAAGTTTAAACACATTAGTTCACAGTATTTACATTATATCTGCGACCGTGAATGTCACTTGATCGGTAAATCCTGTCTAACTGCTATAGCCCGGTTAGACGGATTTGTGAACGTGACATTCACGTTGATGTTCTATGATTGTGCTGTGTTGTTGCGGATCGGTCGTGGGGGATAGCCTGGTTGCAGTTTTAGTACAGTTTTGTTGTATTATGTACATTCAATATTGCGGGGCGAGCGTCCGATATGTGGACTGCCGTCACTGCCTGTTTGTATTATTCTTTTGGGGCACGACCGGGTCGAGGTCGATGTACCTGTTGTATGTATATTTTACTTTCTGTACTAGGATTACCCCGCGGAGGGGTGCACGGATAGCCGGGTTTTAGAGGGCAACAAGCCCGCATCTCATGGCATTGAGACGGAGGGGGCTTTACTCTAGAATTGGCGGGCTATTCACCGCACTCGTATGGGGTACAGGTTGACCCAGGAGGGATGCCCAAGTTACCGGATTCCGTGAAGTGCTGGGTGGTCCATTCACGTTGTTGAAGGGGGCTGCCTCACTTCAGGTTTTGGCGGGTGACTTGCCGCGCCCGTAGGGGTCTAGGATTTTCATTGCACAGGCTATCCACACGACCAGGGGAACGTCGGGTTTCAGCAGCGGCTCTGTGAAACCCGGGGCTTCCAGATATCTGTATTGTTCTGTGATGCTCTACATTTCTGTGATGTTGCATTTTATCACGCCTTGAGCGAAATATTATATATTGATATATATACTAGTAGATGTTGTATATGTTTTGCATCCGCGCTAGTCCAGTCCCCACTCTGTCATTAGTTAAGTAACCTAACGGGTGATGACGGGACCCAGTGGCGAATGCGGGTGGCATATACGTACATCATTATTTTCGTTCTTTTGTGGTGTGATCAATTGATGGGACTGCGTTGATTTGGATCAATGCAAGATAAACAAACCTATTCTGATGTTGTTGGAACATTTTTCAAAAAGCTGTTATTGCAACGACGTTCACTTTTGTTTTGCACAGTGGTATTCAGTTGGAATATCCTGCTCCTCAGTCGACGAGGCAAGGGCCGAGATCCCTTCACCGGGAGTGACCCCTTGGACAGAAGTTTGCGTCAGGGCAATAACTTCACTATAGCCGATTACTTTTGCTTTGCATTGTGGTATTCAGTTGGAATATCCTGCACCTCATTCTACGGGGAAAGAGCCGAGATCCCTTCACCGGGAGTGACCTCTTTAGGAAAAGTTTTCGTCACTATATTTTTATAAAAAGTTATGCAGTTCCTTCAACGATATCTGGTTCATTACGTTAAAGGTTTTTCGCCAAAAACCAGCCGTAGCCCTCCGTCATTTCCTACGGGTATTATTTAGTATTCGTGCTGCGTTTGTTGACCTAGTCAAGACGTAGTGTTCGGTAGCTAAGTGGTACTTGTTTGTTGCATAAATGGGATTGGTTAGGACAGTCGTGCGGCCTTGTTGACCTAGTCAAGGGCACGTACGGGTGGGTTTAATGCAATCTAGAATAATGACGGGTTGAACTTGACTGGCGGTTTATGGTTTGTTGACCTAGTCAAGGTCATAAGCCGCTTGGGGTAAAAATCACATCGGGAGTTTCTAAAGAAACTGAAACTTGCCAGGCATGCGCATACCTTCTGGAGTGTGGTGACTTGAGTGGATTCCGTCAAGTTATCATGCGATGATAGTTGGATCTCGATTCCCACTGATGAGTTGGTTTACTCCTCAGGTGATCCCGACTAATTCTTTTTTCAGGTTTGGAGAAGAATTTGACGTTACAGTGGGAGGTTTCCTGGTTAGATAAAGTGATAACCATTCTGATCTAGGTTAGAGTGCACACTGAGTGTTTCTTTTCTCTCTCTCTTTGGCAGCGACCATTGACCTGACCCTAGACTATGACTCAGTGACCAAGTTAACCGAACCTTCTTAACACTGGCTTTGGGATTGTCAGAGTTGCAAACCTCATTGCCACTCCTACTTTTACCCTTTTCTCCAGGACACCCCGTATTACTATGAACGTCCACTTCCATTGGACAAAACCATCGTATGGTTATATACGAACTCGAAGGAATTTATTCGAGGATGGTTTCCGGTTCTGGAGAAAACGAATAGGACTATTCAGTTGTCTTTTCCTTGTATCTTCTCTCAGGTTGCGAGTACTCCTTGGTTTAGGAGATAGTACACCTATTACGCAAATTGGATAGTCTTCTTCCAAACCATAGGCAGGTGCCGACCGGTAGGGAATGAAGAAAACCAATTATCCTAAACGGTGTACAGAAGGTATTAAGTTAAGATAAAGAAAGGGATTAGTAAGAGGGCAAAGTAAATTGCGACTGCTATTCACGACCAAACTAAGTATTTCTTCGCCAATCCTAAATCACCTTTGTATTTCTCCAGGACACTCTGTATCACTACGAAGATCCCAAGTTTATTGGATAATCCATCATATGGTTATATATGAACTCGAAAGGAACTTGTTCCAGTTCGGGGATGGATCCTGGTTCAGGAGAAATAGGAATAAGGTTTATTCGGTTGTCTTTTATCTTCACCTTCTCTCGCATTGCGAGTGCTCCTAGGATTAGGACAGTACACCCATTATGCTTATTGGATAGTCTTCTTCCAAACCATAGGCTGGTGCCGAATGGTAGGGAAGAAAGAAAACCATTTGGCCTAAAGGGGTGTACAGAAGGTAATGACTAAAGACATATGAAGGGATTTGGAGAGATGGCAAAGAAGTATACGGTTACAGTTGTGAATCTGGAAGAGGCATTACTAGGAATACCAGGATACCCCATCGAAACATTTCAATGTTTCAGTTTCACTGTGTACCGTTAAAAGAAAACTGATTTCCAATTAGACACTTGCTCCAGGGTATGTATTTACCAGGTATGATTTTCACATCTGTATGGTTTTACAGATGATGAGTGGGAGTGAGTTATTGGGAATTAGGTGATCATCCTCATTATATCGGGATTCTTTGTAATTGGTGATATTTGAGGAAATCGCCTGGGCTGTTTGCCGGTCGGCAAATATTTGGTTTTGAATATCCGTTGTTATGCACCAATTTCAAATTGATATATCTGTACGTCTATTTTTATAGAGTGAGATATACCTTTTTGAAATTATGTCTATGACATTTACCTATATCAGTAGATGGTTAGGTAAGGAGCATTGAACAGCGGTGTAATTCTTCATAACCATAGTACAGTTTTCAACCTACGACACACAGTGAATGAGTTGTTAGACTCAGGGACTTATACAGAGTATTGTATATTGTCCAGTGTCCATTAGGACAGAGGGGTTGGTCCTCGTACTATATTCTGTTTACTTTTAACTTCTCTAGTTCTTAGACATGTGTTTCGTAGAAACACAGGGTCTGAGTTTTGAGGAGTTATTGGTATAAGAATAGAGTAGAGAACCAGGTAATGCAAGTATCGGGATTCTTCAAGGTGATCGAAGATATAGATACTTGTGAATGGTGTTCAGTTGATAGTAATGATTAAGAGAACTTGCTTCTTTTTTAGGTTACTCATAATTGGAAGTATTCCTAAGTTGAGTAACGCTGATCGGCCTTCTTCCATTTAGTTGACATGCACTGGTGACAGCTGCATGATTTGAATCTGGTTCAATTAAATCAGTGCCTCTGTTACTATATTGGATATAGAACAGTTCATATCTTAACATTGTTAAGGTACGGGGAGTTGTCCGGCTTATGCTTAAAACCAGACTCCGGATAACTCAAGACACGTTTCTGTAATGGCTGTTTGTGGGTTGACCCAGGCTATGATGAGGGTTGACTTTCTACCATCTGGAAGATCAATAGTGATATTGTTCTTGACTCGCCACATTTTTAAAAGAAATGGATTTTTCAGAAAACAGTAATGGGAGTATGGTAGAACTGGATGTGATTCCAGAACCGCAAACGATTACTGAAGATTTGATAAGAACATAAAGATTCAATCTGATTTGACATTCCATTGGCCACTCCGCAGATAAAGTGGGTAACCTCAGGCACCCGAGAGGTACTTCGGTATGCTCAAGGACGGTGGCAGGGAGGTTCTTGTTTACCCAGACTTGCCATTGCTGTTGTTCCAGACTGTGAGACCCAACAGGAGGATGAGTATAGCATCATTCTAAACTGGCTTTAGAAGTGTACGTCTATATGACTCTGCCAGAGGGTTGTCGTAGTCAGTGGGAGCAACGGAAGCACAGTGGGCAAGAGGCTTATGTCTATTTATAGACTTAAGCAGATATAGCAGAGATAGATCATCTATTTCTGATGTGACAGTCATAGGTTTGACTTCATCAGAATAAGGGATGGATCTGTTAAGAAGGTAGTAGGGTGTGATGTCCTGGTATTAGGATGGCATACACAGAGTAGGAAGTGATATTCCTATACTACGATCGGTTATTTTTTGGTTGTCACACAGTGGTTTCTCCACATAGGACTTGGATATTACACATTCTGGTTACTGGATCTATGGTTTTAGATCTAGATTTGGGTGGTTTCCCAATCTGGGTACTTTGTCAGCATTCTATGAGTATTTAGAATGGACGACTCCTGGCATGGTAGTGTACCTGCAGGTGATGAAGTCACCCTCTCTAAAGGTGTCTTATAGACTAAAGTGGAGAGGAATGTGCATGATTGGCAGATCACTTGCTTAGGCAATTGAGTCAATCATGAGATGTCAAGTACCACACCAGATGTTGTTCTTGCAGGAGATGCAATAAGTTGATATTAATTCAATCCTGGAGAAACAATCGGAAGCAGTTTTAGAATATAAGTGAATGTTCTAGGGATTTGATAACGGCAGCCTCCTTTAGGAGACAGTTATCATTCTAGGCTTCCAAGGTGACCTGGATGGCAGAGTGGTTATCAGAGTTATAGTTTTCCCTCTGACGAGGGGCAGTATTTTGGACAGGTGGTCCAGGTGGATACTGAGGGAAAGGCATGGCGCAAGATACTGATTAAGTTCAGTTGACGATACAGTCTAAGAAGTTTGGATTTGGAGTTCATTTATGAGCTAGGTCCCATCAGATATCCAGACACATTCTAAGACAGGTATTGCTCATTTCGGGAGATGGCTTTCTCCGCGAACTTGAGATAAAGAGAGACATAGAAAGAAACATCACAGCGGATCCACTCATTGAGGCTATTCCTCGAACGCAATATTTTCGCAAACAGGCTTTGTGAGACTGACTAGTAGAGGAGTTGGGTGTTCGGTATCACACGGGCTGTGAGTATGCGACATCGCAATAATTAGCCTTGAGTGCAAGTGGGAGATTGTTGGAGATAGTGCCCTCAGAGTCAATTATTGGATCACAGGCACATGATTGCAATGATTGAGGGAGGACCTATCCCGGTAGGACAGTCTTACTCAAGATGATAGTATGCTATCTGGTTTATCTTTATCATCGTGTACTGCTTTAGGTGACCTAACGAGTCGCTATTACACGTTGATAGAGCCCCTAGGATTCTTGCTTGACTACCAGCAGTATGAGGGCGATCATATACGTGAGAGCTGGAGTCTATAAGCACATCCTTAAAAGGTCCCTAGTCGTGGGAGTTTCGAGACTGGGCATCGATACTCTATTAGTAGACTAGTGTATACAGTCGAGACCCCGACGAGGGGCGGTGGCCGGTCTCACAAGCCACTGGTGTCAGTTGGTTCACCTAAGATGTATACAGGTGCTCATTGGGTTATGAGTACACCGGACAGGACTCGCCGGGAACCTGCTAGTTGGGATTATACCAGACGTCAGATAGCAGTTCCCAGGTGACATGTGTACAGGTTAGTTCATCGACCTGAGATCGTCATTTGTCTCGTGTGAGTTCCCACTGTGCTTTGATTACTACCCTACCATGGCTCAAAGGAGTCGTGCAAACAGTTTTTAGTTGGGTACAGTCCCGAGCCACATGGAGGCAGTGAGCGGATCTGCAGGGGTTCGTCTCTCCCGGTATTGGGGGTGAGGTTGCGCTGTGTCTAGGAGAGCCATTACCCAAAGCCCTCGGCCGAGGCAGGAGATTTACTGGTAGGTATTCCAGTAGTATCTCAGGGTGTTCTGGGCTTCACTCCGACACGACTTGTACCGCTTTTGGGGGTCTGCCTTTTACCAACCCCCTAGACCCGCCATGCGATACTCATAGACGAACGGATCGGATTGTACGGATATTGTCACTGACAGGCTCAGTAGGGTGTCAGGATGAGTGCGCTCATCGACGTCCCTTTTGGTCAATAGCTGGTGGCCCGTCACGTATGGCTAATACCTCTGACGTGCTAGTGGTTAAATCCACAGCCATAGTATTGACGAGTCTTTAGAGTCCACCACATTCAGTTACTCAAGTTTCGGGCGAAACACTGTAGAGGCCGTATGGAGATATGGCAGGGTTCGATCAGATACGTGCGGTATTGCACGGATCGTGATCGGACGGTTTTTACTAGCCGGCTTTGGCTTAAGCCGGATCCTAGTATTAGATTGTGTAGATTTTGTCTCTTTTCATTTGTGTTCAGTGGGAATACAAATGCGGGCATGTATTTGCAGTAGCGGGGTTTTCCTGTAATTTATTACGGGATCAGTTTTCTGAAGTTGCCAGTTTGCATTCTGTTCCGGCCGGTTTTCCTTTGTTCCTTCACGGCCGGACTTTTCGATGGAGGGGTTATTTGCAAGTTTGCAAATAACTCTTTGTGGAGGTGTTATTTGTGAAATGGGAGATTATGAAAGCATCTTTTGATACCATTCTTTTCTATCATCATTTCTTGCTTTATTGTGATTAGAATTTGATTTGATATTGTTATCATGGTTTTTGGGTATGGTCACCTTTATTCTTCTCCTACACTCACCTCCCTCATGTATTATGCTTTTTCTCCACCATTTCCTTGAGAGGGGCCGGCCACATTTTTGAGGGGAGAGGATGAGAGAGGTTCATTTGGATGAGGGAAATTATTCATCGCTCATTTTCTCTTGCTACACAAATTCTAGCTCTCTCCAAAGTTCTTCATACATCCATCATATTATGGCAACTACACTAAACCCCAAAAGAGACAATTTCTACACTACACCTACAGCAAATCTTGGACGCGTCGGCTAGCCAACTTCGCGCCCAAGTTTCCTCGATCCAGAAGTGGAAGCCCGTAAAAGTATTCGGCTACGTGGTGCCCTTTCCGACGAGGAGGTGACGGATGGAGATTCCGCGGGAGATCGGGGTGGAGACGAAGACCGAAGGACACGGATCGCTTGGTATAACTCTCTACCTTTCTCTTGTTTAGCTAGGATTAGGTTAATGGTTACGATCCGGGTTTATTGTCCGCGGTAGTGCCAGTTTAAAGTTAAGAAAATTTTTGATTCCGCATTTTGGCCTCGAGTAGACGGCCGGGGCGCTGCCGTGGCGCAACATACAGGTGCTCATTGGGTTATGAGTACACCGGAAAGGACTCGCCGGGAACATGCTAGTTGGTATTATACCTGTCGTAAAATAGCAGTTCCCTGGTTACATGTGTACAGGTTAGTCTATTGACCTGAGATCGTCATTTGTCTCGTGTAAGTTCCCACTGTGCTTTGATTACTACCCTACCACGGCTCAAAGGAGTCGTGCAAACTGGTTTTAGTTGGGTACAGTCCCGAGCCACATGGAGGCAGTGAGCGGATCAGCAGGGGATTCGTCTCTCCTGGTATTGGGAGTGAGATCGCGCTGTGTCTAGGAGAGCCATTACACGAAGTCCTTGGCCAACACAAGGGAGATTTACTGGTAGGTATTCCAATAGTATCTCTGGATGTTCTGGGCTACACTCAGACACGACTTATACCACTATTGGGGGTCTGACGTTTACCAGCCCCATAGGCCCGATATGCGATACTCATAGACGAACGGAACGGACTGTACGGATATTGTCACTGACAGGCTCGGTAGGGTTTCAGGATGAGTTCGCTCATCAGCTTCACTTTTGGTCAATACTTAGGCGGCCGTTACGTACAGCTAGTACCACTGATGAGCTTGTGGTTAAACTCACTGCCAGCATATTGACGAGTCTTTAGAGTCCCCCACAGATACTTTCCTATGTTTCGGGCGAAACGTTGTTGAGGCCGTATGGTTTTATGGCAGGGTTCAATCATATACGTGCACTTGTGCACGAATCATGATCGGACGGCACATACTAGTGGGCTTTGGTTTAAGCCCGATCCTAGTATTATATTTTTTGGATTACTTTAGTCTCATTGTATTCGCATTCAGTCGGAATGCGGTTGCAGGTATGTATATACAGATGAGAGGTATCCTTGTGATCCGTCACGAGTTTAGTTTAGAAGATGCCATTCTATTTATTGTCATAAACATTTAGATTAATGTTTATTAGTGGTAATTATGAGCTCAAGTCATCATAAGGAGCATTAATTGTGGCATGTGCATGGGTGATGACTCATGGTATTATTTTTTGTGCCATGCCACTTGTTTATTGATTTATTTGTATGAGATTGAGATGAAAAGAGAGAGAGGGCAGCCATATGAGTTGGGGTTGGCTCTTGAGATGATAATTTTTCTAGTGCTCTCTCTCATTTTTATCACACACAAAAGAAAGCTCTTCTTCTTCCTCTTTCTTCTTGAGCTCACAATCTCCATTAATGGTGTCTTCTTCAACCTCCATCCATACCATCTCATGTGTTGAGAATCAATGGATGCTTGAGACAAAGTTATCACACACATTCTCTACATCACCTTGGACATGTCGGCTAGCAAACTTCATGTCCGAGTTGCTTCGGTTTGAAGCTGTAACCCGTAAAAAGACTTCTAGATATAGTGTCACTTCGACGAGGAGATCGGAGATCGAGCAAGATCGGAGATACCGCGTGGAGCTTAGGATGATGGCTAAAGACCGAAGGACACAGATTGATCGGTATAGCTATTCTATCATTTTAGCAGTTTGCTAGTTTAGTTTTAATGGCACGATCTGGGTGAAAGTCTGCGTTAGCGCCGGTTTAGTAAAACTTTTTGTTCCGCATTTGGCCTCGGATTTACGGCTGGGGGGCTACCGTAGACTTACATTACTATCAACTGAATACCAAACACAAGTATATACATCTTCTGTAACACCTTAGGATGCGATTAGGGATTAATTAAGCGATAATATGGTTTTTAGTATAAAGTTTACCAAAATGGTTTCCAAATATTTTATAAAAATTAATGAATATTTTATTAGAATTTAATTGGGCTTGTACACACATGTGCATATTCACCTAGGGCTAATTTAGACTTAAACCTTGTTTATGTAGTCATGGTGTGTTAACCCATTTCATTAGGATAATATGAAGTTAATTAAGTTTTAATTTTCAAAATTCAAATATAAATGATTTTCTTTTGGGGGTTGACTTGAGAATTGAGGAGAGGGAGAAGGAATGATGAGCATGAGAAAGCATGCTTGGTAATTAATGAGGGGAGAGAGAGAGAGAGAGGCATGGTTGACTCCCACCCTCTCAATTGTTTTTCAAAAAAACAAAACACTCAATTCCTCACACCTCACACTCTCTCTCCCTCTCATTTTTTCTGAGCAGCAACAGCAGCAGCAGCAGCTCCCCCTCCCTCTTCTTCTTTTCTTCTTCTTCTCTTTTCTTTCTTCTCCATTCATTCAAGCTCCAATCCCTATAAAAAAAAATCCATCTTTCTTCACAAAATCTCTTGCTAAAACACCCCAAAACCCTTCCTTGCTGATCCTTGAGGCAAAGTCGTCAAGTTTGAGCCACACCTAGACGAACTTGAGGTATAAAGTTAACCTCAACTTCCATTTTTACTAAACTTGTAGTTATTTAGCATAATTTAGTGTTTAAGTTAATTTTAGTGCTAGTTTTGTGATTTAAGTGGAGTTTAGGCCAAGTTAAGGTTTTTATGGCTAATGTAGCTTAACTAAGTGTTGTTGGTGTCATCTAATCTAAGATTTTGCACCAGATTTCACAAAAATACCGTATTGTATTAATTCGATGTTAATTAGTGATTTAGTTATGATTTGGGTTCATTTTGAGATTTTCTTTTGACCTGGGTGCTTCAGGGAAAAGTTGAGTTTACTGGAGTATGTTCACTAGACCTAGACCACACACACGGAGCATGGGACTCTAATTCCCATAACTGGACGCAATTTTAATAGTTCTGGCCGTAAATTGCGGTCAGAGGGGTGAGTTTGGTGTCGGGGTTTGGGCTGGGGGAGTCTGCTACATATCTAAGGTGTTTGGTATATGCAACTTTTCTTAATTATGTTTGTATAAAAATATAGAAACAAATACCTTGTTTTCAATACTTTTAAACTTGCGCGACACGTACGTTTTGTGAGTGGGTTTGGTGGTTGCTGTGTGTCGCAGCGTGTCAGGGTAGTTTCAGACGCGTATACACATGTTTTGGCGTATCGAGTACACACACGTTTAGTTTGCGACGCGAGTTTCTCGTTTGGTTTTGATATCGCGTTTTTTCACGATTTTAGCTTATATGTAATACATTGTGTGAATTCTAGGGTCGCTGCTGGGGACTTCGGACGCCGCGAAGAAGGGGAAGCAGGTGGTCAGATACACATAGATCGAGATCACGGTGAGTAGATTTAACATCTACGGGGAAATCGCCAGTATGGCGTTAAGCGTCAGGGCTTGATAGGATATTGTAGTCGCTTGTTATATTCATATACATACATATATTGGTTGTGCATAAGTACTATTATAGCGTACCCATCTTTGGTTGCATATAGACATAGTATTTATGAAGCACCGCACTATTACTAACAGTTTATGCTGCACGAGCACTAATTGTATGTTACACACACACTGTTAGTAATTGCCATGACACTCGCACTATAGAATTGCTACAAACTATACATCGTTATGATTAGACATGATTCTGTCCCTTTGTGTGCATACATGCTTGCGTATATACCACTTGTACATCCATATTGGCATCTATACATATTGTACACTCATGCTTGCGTATATACCACTTGTACAACCATATTGGCACGTATACATATTGTACACTCATGCTTGTGTATATACCCACTTATACATCCATATTGGCACATATACATTTTGTACATACATGCTTACGTATATACCACTTGTACATCCATATTGGCACGTACACATATTGTACACTCATGCTTGCGTATATACCAATTGTACATCCATATTGGCACGTATACATATTGTATACTCATGCTTGCGTATATACCACTTGTACATCCATATTGGCACGTATACATATTGTACACTCATGCTTGCGTATATACCTACTTATACATCCATATTGGCACATATACAAATTGTACATATATGCTTGCGTATATACCTCTTGTACATCCATATTGGCACGTATACCTATTGTACACTCATGCTTACGTATATACCACTTATACATACATATTGGCACGTATACATATTGTACACTCATGCTTGCGTATATACCACTTGTACATCCATATTGGCACGTATACATATTGTACACTCATGCTTGCGCATATACCACTTGTACATCCATATTGGCACGTATACATATTGTACACTCATGCTTGATTATATACCCACTTATACATCCATATTGGCATATATACATATTGTACATACATGCTTGTGTATATACCACTTGTACATCCATATTGGCATGTATACGTATTGTACACTCACGCTTGCGCATATAACTACTTATACATTTATATTGGCGCACATGAATAATATACATTCATATTCGCGTATGTATATCTTGTGCATCCATACCTACATACAGACATATTTCATATACATAGATGATGCTGGCTTTGATTTCTAGAGAAATGGGGACGGCATGAAATATTTTCAATACTGGATCCATTTAAAAGAGCGGTTTTCCCTTTTTACTTGTAGTACGATGTTATGCGGCATACGACACATTGCATGGATTCACGCATTGAGTTTTGGATTTCATGTGATTTCTGGATTTGAGAACCGTTGTATTATTTTAAGAAAGTTTGCATTGTTTTGAAAACCCGGTTTCTCTTGATATGATATTTCAGTGTGTCCACCATGCGTTTTCTCGGTTCTGAGACGTGTGACATGTGAACCCGATTCGCGGAGCTGGATGAGGCCTTTTGCGGGTACATGGTGGACCCGGTATGGTACCCCGGGGCAAGAAAGTGATGCTGTGTATACAGACTGTGAGCCTTGCAGAGGGAATACTACCTACGGGTGATTGGTTGGACCAGGCGGTTATCCGGAGGATACCGACCAGAGTCGAGAGATGGATATGGGCCGACCCGTATTGCCGGAGCCCGAGGGCCGATCCCGCTGACGGAGCCCGTGGGCCGATCTGGACTGACGGAGCCCGATAGATGAGGATTTGCGTGTCGATTTTGGACACGAGTATTTCATGATGTTTTTCGAGTGCCAATATTGGGCACTCCGTTCATATGAGATTTACAGGATATGAGGGTCGATTAGATTGACAGCGCCTGAGTTACTTAGGGTTTAGGGTGTATTTGGTGGACACCGGGCTTTTCCACGATGATGGTTCGTGCAGATGATATTTTATCCCATGCTCAGCATTCATTGATATGCATTGCATCATGTAGTTATACTACCTGATAGAGCACTTTGCATGATTATTGCATACCCAGATTACCATATTGATGTTATCAGATTGCACATGTTATAGTATCGCAATACGTGCATACTCGCGATTACCTTTATATGTTATTTACTATTCACGAGTTGTCAACTCACCCCCGTTGTGCCACATTGTTTGCAGGTCGACCCTCAGAGTAATTGCGGCAGGGCTACCTCCTTGTATCTTTTTGCTACGGATACCACTGCAGTTGGCTTGTGAGCCATTTTGCTGATAGGTGGGTTTGCGGTATCCATTTATTTTCCTTGTGTTGACTCAATTGT
This sequence comes from Agapanthus africanus, assembly GCA_030015575.1. Taxonomy (NCBI): domain Eukaryota; kingdom Viridiplantae; phylum Streptophyta; class Magnoliopsida; order Asparagales; family Amaryllidaceae; genus Agapanthus; species Agapanthus africanus. The sequence continues at coordinate 450,907,706 of CM057342.1, read as the reverse complement.
ATCTAGTACTCTCCATCTACCATTTCATGTATTGACTTAGAGACCAGTTGTGAGGACGATGTATATTATTTTTGTGCTCTGGATGTCGAGCTCGTGTGAGCCGGCTTTATTTATGCAGTTTTATCTTTTATGCTGTTTTTCACTTATATTGTTCATTCTTCGCTACGGCGTCGTATACTATTTTTGTGGTGGTTGTTTCCGCCGTTGGACATGATTGTTCCCGTTTGGGGATTCTTTACCTGATTTCGTGGCCAGTTTTTACAAAGGAGGTGCTGTCGAAATTTTTAAGAAAATAACTCAAACTTCAAAGATTTTTTTTCACTCGAGTTTTCTAAATGTTTTAAACCAATGTTTTCAACACTCGCTACTTTTATGGTTTTGATTTCTGGGTTTCGGCTTACTTAATTGCGTTACGCCTGTTGACGTTACGTGGTTAAGTGCTGGTCACGGGCCGAACTTTGGGTCATGACAAAGTTCGTATCAGAGCCTAGGTTTTACCTTTCGGAGTGTAGGATGACCTTGGTATGATGGAGTAGGTAGCTGAAGCAGAGTGGCGTAGCATGTGTATGTTCCACGGCATACTCACGACACGGTACTCCGCCTAAGTGACCTTAAGACTTATTGGTTGAAATACCTTCGCGATATTATATACATTCTTGTGATTCGATTTCCGTATTCTTATCAAATCTTGTTTCATTTCCAGCCATTACACTGCCGAAGACTACGAGGGCGCAGAGAGCCGCCGCGAGAGCCGAGATTAGAGTTGACTCTTCTGAGACGAGAACTGACCCGGGCAGTACACCCGTTGTACCGTAGCAGACTGTTCCCCCTTCGACAGACCAGATCGCTATGCTAGAGGCCGGTATGCAAGAGATGTGCCAGATGATGGGGTCGTTAGTTGAGGCCATTCGAGTGCAGAGACAGGAGGTTGTTCCACCTGCTATGGGGACTGCGATGGTACCTACAGTTCAGGCTGTGGCACCTGCAGCTAAAGAGGTGATCGCAGTATCGTTATAAGAATTTATGAGGCTGAAGCCTCCGGTCTTCACAGGCACCGATGCAGCCGAGGAACCGCAGTAATTTATCGATAGGATGGTTAGGATATGTCGTTCACTTAGGTACTCCGACGCGAGATGGGTTGAGTTCGCGAGCTTTCGCCTGGAAGGTCTTGTGCAGAAGTAGTGCGAGTCGATAGAGAAAGGAAGAGCAGCAGGTCTTCCTCCCATGACCTGGGCCGAGTTTGTGACGGTATTTCTTGCCCGCTTCCTTCCACAGAGTGTCCGGCATGCTCGAGCATGCCGTTTTGAGTCGTTACGCCAGACTCCGGAGATGAAAGTGGCAGAGTACGATGTACTGTTTACCGAGCTATCGACGTATGCCCCATATTTGGTAGCTACTGAGGAGATGCGGGTCAAGAGGTTTGTTCGAGGCCTGCTTACCCCGTTGTTTCTTGCGATCAGCGCACAGCATTGCGAGACCTATGCAGCAGCTGTAGATGCAGCCCTATTAGTCGAGAAGCACCTTGCTGAGACTTCGGTAGTTCCAGGGCCGAAGTGGGTTCGTACAGATACGTCAGCACAGAGACAGCCGTTTAGGCGCCGCGACAGGTTCCGTTCAGGGACGGGGGTAGCGAAGGCTCGGGACGAGGTCAGCTATTCAGCTCTTATCCCCAGGAGGTTTAGCCGGCACCATCTACTTGTTTCCGGTGCGAGAGTACTTATCATCATATTCGAGATTGTCCGGAGCCACGTGAGGGCGAGACGGCCATACCATATATTACCCTACCATCTTCTCCACCTTAGAGGGCTTTGCCTCTTGTACCTGCTGTTACTCCGCATCAGACTTATGCACAGAGAGGTCGTGGTCGTGGAGGGTTTGCTCAGAGAGGAAGAGATGGCCGAGGCAGAGGACAGCTAGTTGCCGGCAGAGGGCAGCCGGTTGCCAGTAGAGGGCAGCCGGTTGCCAGTAGAGGGCAGGCACGGGTCTTTTCTTTAACACATCGGGACGCGCAGGCAACCAATGCAGTGGTCTCAGGTACTCTTTCAGTATATTATGTTGACGCACACGTGTTGTTTGATCCAGGATCTACGCACTCGTACGTTTCCACACAATTCGTGCCGAGTTTGGGCAGAGAGTCTTGTTTGCTTGATCAGCCGCTTGTTGTGACCACTCCTGTGGGCGAGTTGTTTATTGCTAGACATGTGTTCCGGTCGTGTGTTGTCCGTATTGGTGCGAGAGAGTTGTCCGTCGACTTGATCCTTCTTGAGATGTTGGACTTCAACGTTTTCCTGGGCATGGACTGGTTCGCCACATGCTATGCGTTTGTGGACTGCCGCGAGAAGACGATTAGGTTTTGTTTTCTCGGTGAGTCGGGTTTTGTTGTGCAGGGGGACCGTGGTGCCGCCCCTCACAGTTTGATTTCAGTCCTTCATGCTAGACGGCTTTTGAGGAGGGGATGTCAGGGATTCTTAGCTTCTATTCATGATACCGGAGCCACAGTAGATTCGTTGGACCGGGTTCCTGTCGTACGAGAGTTTTCTGACATCTTTCCCGATGAGTTACCTGGATTGCCGCTAGAGCGTGAGATAGAGTTTTACATTGATCTGATTCCTGGCACGGGGCCGATTTCTATACCGCCTTACCGGATGGCCTCGACGGAGCTTAGAGAGCTGAAGGATCAGTTGCTAGAGTTGCTAGATAGGGGACTTGTACGCCCGAGTGTTTCGCCGTGGGGTGCTCCTGTCCTGTTCGTTAAGAAGAAGGATGACAGTTTGCGCTTGTGTATTAATTACCGTCAGCTGAACCGGGTTACTGTGCGGAACAGATATCCCTTGCCTCGTATCGATGATTTGTTCGACCAGCTTCAAGGTGCGGGACACTTTTCGAAGATTGACTTGCGATCAGGCTACCATCAGTTGCGAGTCCGGCAGGCGAATATTCCGAGGATGGCTTTTCGCACGTGTTACGGCCACTATGAGTTTTTGGTGATGTCGTTCGGACTCACCAACGCCCGAGCAGCTTTTATGGATTTGAGGAACCGCGTCTTCAGGCCGTATCTTGATCAGTTCATCATCATTCATCGACGATATCTTAGTGTACTCCCGGAGCCGAGAGAAGCACGAGCAGCACTTGCGTATTACGTTGCAGACCTTGAAGGAGCATCAGCTGTTCACTATATTCTCCAAGTGCGCATTCTGGATCGACAGTGTAGACTTCTTGGGTCACGTGGTGATGAGTGATGGCATATGTGTGGACCCGAAGAAGATCGAGGCCGTTCAGCATTGGCCCAGACCAGCATCAGTTACGGAGGTCCGCAGCTTCCTAAGACTGGCCGGCTACTACCGACGATTTGTTCTGGACTTCTCCCGTATCGCTGCACCGTTGACCGGGTTGACCCGGAAGGGAGTTCCTTGTGATTGTATGGGTTCGTGCGAGCATAGCTATCAGCAGTTGCAGACTCGTTTGACTACAGCGCCGGTGTTATCATTACCTTCGTGATCAGGCGGATTTGTGGTTTATTGTAACGCGTCTTGGGTGGGGCTAGGGTACGTATTGATGCAGCACGACAAGTTTATCGCTTATGCTTCTCGGCAGCTGAAGATACACGAACAGAACTACCCCACTCACGATTTGGAGATGGCTGCAGTGGTGTTTGCATTCAGGATCTGGAGACATTACCTATACAGCGAGGCGTGCCAGATATTCACGGACCACAAGAGCTTGAAGTATATATTTCAGCAGCGAGACCTGAATCTGAGACAGCGTCGTTGGATGGAGCTAGTGAAGGACTATGATTGCGAGATCTTTTATCATCCGGGAAAGGCGAATGTAGTGGCGAATGCTTTGAGTTAGAGGCCCGGAGGTAGTCTATCTTGTTTGAGCGTAGTACAGAGGCAGTCGTCGACAAATTGGCAGACTTTATGCAACAGCCGAGTACAGTTTGAGTTTACTCCGACCGGAGGACAGCTTGCGCATATCCATGCACGTCCACAGTTGCTTGACCTTATCCGTGAGGCGCAGCCCAATGTGACCGTCTTTCAGAGATCAGGGAGCAGATTAGACAGGGCAGAGACTCCGAGTTCGTGATCGATGATCAGGGGCTACTGCGATTTGGAACTCGACAATGCATACCAGATTCTGAGGGACTGAGGCGTGAGATTCCCAAGGAGGCGCATTGATCGGTATACAGCGTCCATCAAGGTTCCACCAAGATTACCATGATCTGAGGGATGTTTACTGGTGGGAAGGGATGAAGAGGGACGTCACAGACTTTGTGTCGAGATGCCTGACTTGTCAGCAAGTCAAGGCCGAGCACCAGAGGCCCGCGGGAGAGCTACAGCCGTTGCCCATTCCGGAGTGGAAATGGGAGCAGATTTCTTTGGACTTCATTATGGGTCTACTCTGGACTAGTCGGGGGTACGACTCCATTTGGGTGATCGTGGATCGATTGACGAAAGCGGCTCACTTTCTGCCAGTGAAGACCACTTTTGGATTTTCTCAGTATGCCCAGATATACATCGATGAGATCGTACGATTGCATGGAGTCCCGACTTGTATTGTGTCCGACCGAGGCACCAAGTTCACCAGCCGACTATGGCAGAGGATTCAGGAGGCTTTGGGCACCCGCTTGAGTTTCAGCACAGCCTTCCATCCGCAAACCGACGGCCAGTCAAAGCGGACTATTCAGACTCTTGAGGACATGCTTCGAGCTTATATTCTAGATTTCGGTGGCAGCTGGGATCGTCATTTGCCCTTGGTGGAGTTCTCCTACAATAATAGCTTCCAAGATACGATTCAGATGGCACCTTTCGAGGCTTTATATGGGAGGAGATGTCGATCGCCCGTCTGTTGGACAGAGCTCAGCGAGAGCAGTATTCTGGGGCCGCAGATAGTACAGGAGACGACCGAGAAGATACAGTTGATTTGAGACAGGATGAGGACAGCTCAGAGCAGGCAAAAATCGTATGCTGACAGACGCCGCCGCAGTCTCGAGTTCGCCGTTGGCGATGATTTTTTTTCTGAGGGTCTCTCCGATGAAGGGCGTGATGAGATTTGGGTGGAAAGGGAGGCTTAGTCCCAGATTTATAGGTCCCTTCGAGATCCTCGAGCGTGTGGGTACGGTGGCATATCGTTTGGCTCTTCCACCTGACTTCCTGGATGTTCACCCCGTATTCCATGTGTCGATGCTTCGCAGATACCTTCATGACCCTTCTCACATGACTCTGCACCAGACCGTTCAGCAAGAGCGCGATCTTTCGTTCACCGAGCAGCCAGTAGTGATATTGGACCGGCAGGTGAAGAATCTTCGATCAAAAGTCTTGCCATCTGTGAAGGTTCTTTGGCATAGCCCGAATGGTGAAAAGATCACTTGGGAGGCCGTGGGCGAGATGCAGAAGAAATTCACTCATCTTTTTGAAGGCACGCCTAGTAAACTTTTTAAATTCGGGGATGAATTTCTATAAAGGGGGGAGATTGTAACACCTTAGGATGCGATTAGGGATTAATTAAGCGATAGTATGGTTTTTAGTATAAAGTTTACCAAAATGGTTTTCAAATATTTTATAAAAATTAATGAATATTTAATTAGAATTTAATTGGGCTTGCACACACATGTGCATGTTAACCTAGGGCTAATTTGGGGTTAAACCATGTTTATGTAGTCATGGTGTGCTAACCCATTTCATTAGGATAATATGAAGTTAATTAAGTTTTAATTTTCAAAATTCAAATATAAATGATTTTCTTTTGGGGGTTGACTTGAGAATTGAGGAGAGAGAGAAGGCATGATGAGCATGCTTGGTAATTAATGAGGACAGAGAGAGAGCCATGGTTGACTCCCACCCTCTCAATTGTTTTTCAGAAAAACAAAACACTCAATTCCTCACACCTCACACTCTCTCTCCCTCTCATTTTTTCTGAGCAGCAGCAGCAGCAGCTCCCCCTCCCTCTTCTTCTTTTCTTCTTCTTCTCTTTTTATTCTTCTCCATTTATTCAAGCTCCAATCCCTATAAAAAAAAATCCATCTTTCTTCACAAAATCTCTTTCTAAAACACCCCAAAACCCTTCCTTGCTGATCCTTGAGGCAAAGTCGTCAAGTTTGAGCCACACCTAGACTAACTTGAGGTATAAAGTTAACCTCAACTTCCATTTTTACTAAACTTGTAGTTATTTAGCATAATTTAGTGTTTACGTTAATTTTAGTGCTAGTTTTTTGATTTAAGTGGAGTATAGGCCAAGTTAAGGTTTTTATGGCTAATGTAGTTTAACTAAGTGTTGTTGGTGTCATCTAATCTAAGTTTTTGCACCAGATTTCACAAAAATACCATATTGTATTAATTTGATGTTAATTAGTGATTTAGTTAAGATTTGGGATCATTTTGAGATTTGCTTTTGACCCGGGTGCTTCATGGAAAAGTTGAGTTTACTGGAGCATGTTCACTAGACCTAGACCATACACACGGAGCACGGGACCCTAATTCCCATACCTGGCCACAATTTAAATAGTTCTGGCCGCAAATTATGGCCAGAGGGGTGAGTTTGGTGTCGGGTTTTGGGCTGCGGGAGTCTGCAACATATCTAAGGTGTTTGGTATATGCAACTTTTCTTAATTCTGTTTGTATAAAAATCTGGAACCAAATACCTTGTTTTCAATACTTTTAAACTTGTGCGACACGTACGTTTTGTGAGTGGGTTTGATGGTTGCTGTGTGTCGCAGCGTGTCATGGTAGTTTCAGACGCGTATACACATGTTTTGGCGTATCGAGTACACGCGCGTTTAGTTTGCGACGCGAGTTTCTCGTTTGGTTTTGATATCGCGTTTTTGCAGGATTTTAGCTTATGTGTATTACTTTGTGTGAATTGTAGGGTCGCAGGCAGGGACTTCGGATGCCGTGAAGAAGGGGAAGCAGGTGGTCGGATACACGTAGATCGAGATCACGGTGAGTAGATTTAACATTTACGGGGAAATCGCCCATATGGCGTTAAGCGTCAGGGCTTGATAGGATATTGTAATCGCGTGTTATATTCATATATATATATTGGTTGTGCATACGTACCATTGCAGCTTACCCCTCTTTGGTTGCATATAGACATAGTATTTATGAAGCACCGCACTGTTACTAACGGTTTATGCTGTAAGTGCACGGCGGCGCCCCGGCCTACATCCCGAGGCCAAATGCGGAAGCGATGGTTAACTTTAATTTTTCAAACCGGCACCACCGCTAAAACCCGGATCGGGCCATTAACTAGTCCTAGCTAACTACAAGATGGGAAGAGAGATGTACCGAGTGATCCGAGTCCTCCGGTCTTCTTGTCGTCGTCTCGATCTCCCCGCGGAATCTTCGGTCTCCACCTCGTCGCCGGAAGGGCACCACGTCGCCGGCTTCTTTTATGGTCTCCCGCCTCTATACCGAGGCAACTCGGGCATGATGTTGGCGAGCCGACGCGCCCAAAGTTTGCTGTAGAATGTGTGTCGAACTCATGTCTCATTTTGGGGTTATGGAGTTGCCTTTGTGGTGGAGGAAATGATATAAGCTAATGGAGATTGATCTTGTGGGATTTTTGCCAAAGCAAAAGCACAAAAACCCCACACCAAATGAAATGGGCAGGCCCTCCCCAATTTTGGCCGGCCATGACATAATGGTGAGAGTGAGAATGAGAGTGAAAATGGGGGAGAGCCTCACAATAATGCAAGAGGGAAAACAATGTTATCATGAAAAAGAAATGATCACAAAATCAAACCCATACTCCAAAACAACCATCATAACCCAACATCATTACTCTAAAAGTCAAGTAATGATTAAGTCAAGAAGTCAAAGAAAGTGCACCATCATGAAACCATCATGATGCAACAATATGCAAAGACACCCTCCACAATTGCTTATTTGCACAAATGCAAATAAGCCCTCCTCCACCAATCTTCGGCCAATGAAAGATACAAATGAAAATGGCCGAAACGGAAAGCAAACTGACAACTCCAGAAAACTGGTCCCGTAATAAATTACAGGAAAAACCCCGATACTGTGTATACACACCAGCATTTGTATTCCGACCGAATACAAATGCAATGAGACAAAATCTACACTGAACTATACTAGGATCCGGCTTAAACCAAATCCGGCTAGTAATATCCGTTCGATCCTGATCCGTGCAATACCGCACGTATCTGATCGAACCCTGCCATATATCCATACGGCCTCTAGTACTAACCGTCCGATCCTGATCCGTGCAATACCGCACGTATCTGATCGGACCCTGCCATATCTCCATACGGCCTCTACAGCGTTTCGCCCGAAAACTTGAGCAACTGAATGTGTGGTAGACTCTAAAGACTCGTCAATACTATGGCTGTGGATTTACCCACTAGCACGTCAGAGGTATTAGCCATACGTGACGGGCCACCAGCTATTGACCAAAAGGGACGTCGATGAGCGAACTCATCCTGACACCCTACTGAGCCTGTCAGTGACAATATCCGTACAGTCCGGTCCGTTCGTCTATGAGCATTGCATGGCGGGCCTAGAGGGTTGGTAAAATTCAGACCCCCAAAAGCGGTACAAGTCGTGTCGGAGTGTAGCCCCGAACACCCTGAGATACTACTGGAATACCTACCAGTAAATCTCCTGCCTCGGCCGAGGGCTTCGTGTAATGGCTCTCCTAGACACAGCGCGACCTCACCCTCAATACCGGGAGAGACGAACCCCTGAAGATCCGCTCACTGCCTCCATGTAGCTCGGGACTGTACCCAACTAAAACCTGTTTGCACGTCTCCTTTGAGCGTGGTAGGGTAGTAATCAAAGTACCGTAGGAACTCACACGAGACAAATGACGATCCCCAGGTCGATGAACTAACCTGTACACATGTCACCAGGGAACTGCTATCTGACGTCAGGTATAAGACCAACTAGCATGTTCCCGGCGAGTCCTGTCCGGTGTACTCATAACCCAATGAGCACCTATATACATCTTAGGTGAACCAACTGACACCAGTGGCTTGTGAGACCGGCCACCGCCCCTCGTCGGGGTCTCGACTGTATACACTAGTCTACTCTGGAGTATCGATGCCCTTTCTCGAAACTCCCACGACTAGGGACCATTTAAGGATGTGCTTATAGACCACCAGCTCCCACGTATATGATCGCCCTCATACTGCTGGCAGTCAAGCAAGAATCCTAGGGGCTCTATCAACGTGTAATAGCGACCTGTCTGGTCACCTAAAGCGGTACACGATGATAAAGATAAACCAGATAGCATACTATCATCTCGAGTAAGACTGTCCTACCGGGATAGGTCCTCCTTCAATCATTGCAATCACGTGCCTGTGATCCAATAATTGACTCTGAGGGCACTATCTCCAACAATCTCCCACTTGCACTCAAGGCTAATTATTGCGATGTCACATACTCACAGCCCGTGTGATACCGAACACCCAACTCCTCTACTAGTCAGTCTCACAAAGCTCGTTTGCGAAACTATTGCGTTCGAGGAATAGCCTCAGTGAGTGGATCCGCTTTGATGTTTCTTTCTATGTCTCTCTATAACTCATGTTCGCGGAGAAACCCATCTCCCGAAATGAGCAATACCTGTCTTAGAGTATGTCTGGATGTCTCATGGGACCTAACTCATAAATGAACTCCAAATCCAAACTTCTTAGACTGTATCGTCAACTGAACTTAATCAGTATCCTGCGCCATGCCTCCCTCAGTATTACCTTGGACCACCTGTCCAAAATACTTCCCCTCGTCAGAAGGAAAACTATAACTCTGACATCCTCCTTGTCGTCCATGTCACCTTGGAAGCCTGGAATGATAACTGTCTCCCGCATGAGGCTGTCGTTATCATATCCCTAGAACATCCACTTATGTTCTAAAACTGCTTCCGACTGTTTCTCCAGGATTGGATCAATGTCAACTTATTGCATCTAGTGCAAGAACAACATCTGGTGTGGTACTTGACATCTCATGATTGACTCAATTGCATGAGCAAGTGATTTGCCAATCATGCACATCCCTCTCCCCTTTAGTCTGTAAGACACCTTTAGAGAGGGTGACTCCATCACCTGCAGGTACACCACCATGCCAGGAGTCGTCCATTCTAAATACTCTCAGAATGCTGTCTAAGTACCCTGATTGGGAAACCACCCAAATCTAGATCTAAAACCATAGATCCAGTAACCAGTATGTCTGATATAATGTCCAAGTCCCATGTGGAGAAACCACTGTGTGACGACCAAAGTATAACCGATTGTAGTATAGGAATATCACTTCCTACTCTGTGTATGTCATCCAAATACCTGGACATTACACCCTACTACCTTCTCAACAGATCCATCCCCTATTCTGATGAAGTCAAACCTATGACTGTCACATCAGAAATGGATGATCTCTCTCCGCTATATCTGCTTTAGTCTATAAATAGACATAAGCTACCTGTCCACCAATGCATCCGCTGCTCCCACTGACTACGACAACCTTCTGGCAGAGTCATACAGACGTACACTTCTAAAGCAAGTTTAGAACGACGCTATACTCATCCTCCTGCCGGGTCTCACAGTCTGGAGCAACAGCAATGGCAAGTGTGGGTAAACAAGAACCTACCTGTCACCGTCCTTGAGGCTACCGGAGTACCTTTCGGGTGCCTGAGGTTACCCACCTTATCTGCGGAGTGGCCAATGGAATGTCAAGCCAGATTGAATCTTTAGGTTCCTATGAAATCTTCAGTAATCGTTTGTGGTTCTGGAATCACTTCCAGTTCTACCATAGTCCCACTACTGTTTTCTGAAAAAATCCATTTTTATTAAAACTGTGGCGAGTCTAGAACAATATCACTATTGATCTTCCAGATGGTAGAAAGTCAACCCTCGTCATAGCCTGGGTCAACCCACAAACAGCCATTACAGAAACGTGCCTTGAGTTGTCCAGTGTCTGGTTTTAATCATAAGCCGGACAACTCCTCGTACCTTAACATCGTTAAGATATGAACTGTTCTATATCCAATATAGAGCCAGAGGCACTGATTTAATTGAACCAGATTCAAATCATGCAGCTGTCTCCAGTGCATGTCAACTAAATGGAAGAAGGCCGATCAGCGTTACTCAACTTAGGAATGCTTCCAATTATGAGTAACCTGAAAGAGAAGCAAGTTCTATTAATCATTACTATCAACTGAATACCATACACAAGTATCTACATTTTCGATCAACTTGAAGAATCCCGATACTTGCAACACCTGGTTCTCTACTTTATTCAAATACCTATAACTTCTCAAAATTCGGATCCTGTGTTTCCACGAAACACCTGTCTAAAAACTAGAGAAGTCATAAGTAAACCGAATATAGTACGAAGACCAACCCCTCTGTCCTGATGGACCCTGGACAACATACAATACTCTGTATAAGTCCCTTGAGTCTGATAACTCATTCACTGTGTGTCGTAGGTTGAAAACTGTACTTATGGTTAAGAAGAATTACACCGCTGTTTAATGCTCCTTACCTAACCATCCACTGATATAGGTAAATGTCATCGACATAATTTCAAAAAGTATATCTCACTCTATGAAAATAGACGTACAGATATATCAATTTGAAATTGGTTCATAACAGCGGATATTCAAAACCAAATATTTGCCGACCGGCAAACAGCCCGGGTGATTTCCTCAAATACCACTGATTACAACGAATCCCGATATAATGAGGATGATCACCTAATTCCCACTAACCTACTCCCACTCATCATCTGTAAAACCATACAGATGTGAGAATCATACCTGGTAAATACGTACCCTGGAGTAAGGACTAATTGGGAAATCAGTTTTCCTTTAACAGTACATAGTGAAACTGAAACATTGAAATGTTTCGATGGGGTATCCCGGTATTCCTTGTAATGCCTCTTCCAGATTCACGACTGTAACCATATAATTCTTTGCCACCTCTCCAAATCCCTTTTTATGTCTTTAGTCATTACCTTCTGCACACCCCTTTAGGCCAAATGGTTTTCTTCCTTCCCTACCTTTCGGCACCAGCCTATGGTTTGGAAGAAGACTATCCAAGAAGCATAATGGGTGTACTGCCCTAATCCTAGGAGCACTCGCAATGCGAGAGAAGGTGAAGATAAAAGACAACTGAATAAACCTTATTCCTATTTCTCCTGAACCAGAATCCATCCCCGAACTGGAACAAGTTCCTTTCGAGTTCGTATATAGCCATACGATGGAGTATCCAATAAACTGTGGATCTTCGTAGTGATACGGAGTTTCCTGGAGAAATACAAAGGTGATTTAGGATTGGCGAAGAAAAACTTGGTTTGGTCGTGAATATCAGTCACAATTTACTTTGCCCTCTTACTAATCCCTTGCTTTGTCTTAACTTAATACTTTCTGTACACCATCGTTAGGCTAATTGGTTTTCTTCATTCCCTACCGTTCGGCACCAGCCTAAGGTTTGGAAGAAGACTATCCAATTTGCGTAATAGGTGTACTATCTCCTAAACCAAGGAGTACTCGCAACCTGAGAGAAAGTAAAAGGAAAAGACAACTGAATAGTCCTATCCGTTTTCTCCAGAACCGGAAACCATCCACGAATAAATTCCTTCGAGTTCGTATATAACCATACGATGGTTTTGTCCAATGGAAGTGGACGTTCGTAGTAATACGGGGTGTCCTGGAGAAAAGGGTAAAAGTAGGAGTGGCAATGAGGTTTGCAACTCTGACAATCCAAAAGCCAGTGTTTAAGAAGGTTCGGTTAATTTGGTCACTGAGTCATAGTCTAGGGTCTGGTCAATGGTCGCTGCTAAAGAGAGAGAGAAAAGAAACACTCAGCGTGCACTCTAACCTAGATCAGAATGGTTACCAATTTATCTAATCTGGAAACCTTCCACTGTCACCTCAAATTCTCCTCCAAACCTGAAAGAAGAATTAGTCGGGGTCACCCGAGGAGTAAACTAACTCATCAGTGGGAATCAGGATCCAACTGTCATCGCATGATAACGAGACGGAATCCGCTCACGGTATCACACTCCAGAAGGTATGCGCATATCTGGCAAGTTTCAGTTTCTTTAGAAACTCCCGATATGATTTCTACCCCATGCTCTTATGACCTTGACTTTGGCCAACATATCATAAGTCACATGTCAAGTTCTACCCGTCATTCTCCAGGTTAATTTGAACCCACCTGTACCTACCCTTGACTTTGGCCAAAATGGCAGTACGACTGTCCCAAACCAACGCATCTATCTATGCTGCATATGAATACCCCAATAACTACCAATCACTGTGCCTTGACTTTGGCCAACATACACAGCTTGAATACTATTGACCACCCATATGAAACGACGGAGGGCTACGAATGGTTTCTGGCGAAAACCTTTAACGTAATGAACTTGATATCGTTGAAGGAACGGATAGCTTTTAAAAAAATATAGTGAAGAAAACCATTGCTAAAGAGGTCACTCCCGGTGAAGGGATCTCGGCTCTTTCCCCGTAGAATGAGGTGCAGGATATTCCAACTGAATACCACGGTGCAAAGCAAAAGTAATCGCTATAGTGAAGTTAATGCCCTGACGCAAACTTCTGTCCAAGAGGTCACTCCCGGTGAAGGGATCTCGGCCCTTGCCTCGTCGACTGAGGAGCAGGATATTCCAACTGAATAGCACGATGCAAAACAAAAGAGAACGTCCTTGCAATAACAGCCTTTTGAAAAGTGTTCCAACAACGTCAGATTAGGTTTGTTTTAAACTTGCATTGATCTGAATCAACGCAGTCCCATCAATTAATCACACCACAAAGAACGAAAATAATATGACATACGTATATGCCATCCGCATTCGCCACTGGGTCCCGTCATTACCCGTTAGGTTAGCTAACTAACGACAGAGCGGGGACTGGACTAGCGCGGATGCAAAACATATACAACATCTGTAAGTGCACGGCGGCGCCCCGGCCGTCAATCCGACGCCGGAATGCGGAAGCGGTGAATAACTTAAAATTTGCGGACTTAGCAAACCGGCACCACCCCGCACTACCACCCGGATCGTTACCATTAACTAGTCTAAGCTAACTACAAGAATGGGAATAGAGATATACCGACGATCCAAGTCCTCCGGTCTTCTCGTCATGCTCCCGATCTCCTGCGGAAAAGTCCCGTCTCCTCCTCGTCGCCGGAAGTGCACCACATCGCCTACTTTGTTTACGGGCTCCCACCTCAATGCCGAGGCAACTCGGGGACGAAGCCGGCTACTCGACGTGCCCAAGATTCGTTGTAGAATTCGTAGTAGAAGAAGTCTCATTTGGGGTTCATGGAGATGCCTTTGTGGTGGAGGAAAATGAAGTGAACTTTTGGAGAGGGTTCTTGTGTGATTTTTGGAGAATGAAGAGAACCAAAAATGCCACACCAAAAATCAATCAACCCCCATCCTCAAGAATGGCCGGCCCCTTGTAGCAAAGGGAGAGAGAGGAAAAGTCAAGGGGGAGGTAACCATATGAATCATGCAAGAGAGAGAGAGAGAGGAATGGTTATCATGAAAAACAATGATACCAAAACAAAACCCATACTCCACCACCAACCACCAACCTCATCATCAACAACCATGATGAGCCAAAAGTCATGCCATCATGACAAGAAGAAGTCAAGGTCAATGAAAAGATGTCATGATACAACTATATGCAAAGACCCCCTTCCACAATTGCCTATTTACAACAATGCAAATAAGCCCTCCTCCACCAATCTTCGGCCAATGAACGGAACAATGGAAATTGGCCGAAACGGAAAGCAAACTGGCAACTCCATAAAACTGGTCCCGTAATAAATTACAGGAAAACCCCGATACTGTGCATACACACCCGCATTTGTATTCCGACCGAAATACAAATGCAATGAGACAAAATCTACACTGTACTATACTAGGATCCGGCTTATACCAAAGCCGGCTAGTAATATCCGTTCGATCCTGATCCGTGCAATACCGCACGTATCTGATCGAACCCTGCCATATAACCATACGGCCTATAGTACAGACTGTCCGATCCTGATCCGTGCAATACCGCACGTATCTGATCGGACCCTGCCATATCTCCATACGGCCTCTACAACCTTTCGCCCGAAAGCTGAGTAACTGAATGTGGGGGACTCTAAAGACTCGTCAACACCTTGGTTGTGGATTTAACCACTAGCACGTCAGAGGTATAAGCCAATACGTAACGGGCTACCAGTTATTGACTAAAAAAGGACGTCGATGAGCGAACTCATCCTGACACCCTACTGAGCCTGTCAGTGACAATATCCGTGCAGTCCGGTCCGTTCGTCTATGAGTATCGCATGGCGGGCCTAGGGGGTTGGTAAAAGTCAGACCCCCAAAAGCGGTACAAGTCGTGTCGGAGTGTAGCCCAGAACACCCTGAGATACTACTGGAATACCTACCAGTAAATCTCCTTGCCTTGGCCAAGGACTTTGTGTAATGGCTCTCCTAGACACAGCACGACCTCACCCCCAATACCGGGAGAGACGAACCCCTGAGGATACGCTCACTGCCTCCATGTGGCTCGGGACTGTACCCAACTAAAACCTGTTTGCACGACTCCTTTGAGCCGTGGTAGGGTAGTAATCAAAGTACAGTGGGAACTCACACGAGACAAATGACGATCCCCAGGTCGATGAACTAACCTGCACACATGTCACCAGGGAACTGCCATCTGACGTCTGGTATATGACCAACTAGCATGTTCCCGGCGAGTCCTGTCCGGTGTACTCATAACCCAATGAGCACCTGTATACATCTTAGGTGATCCAACTGACACCAGTGGCTTGTGAGACCGGCCACCGCCCCTCGTCGGGGTCTCGACTGTATACACTAGTCTACTAATGGAGTATCGATGCCCAGTCTCGAAACTCCCACGACTAGGGACCTTTTAAGGATAAGCTTATAGACCCCCAGCTCCCACTTATATGATCGCCCTCATACTGCTGGTGGTCAAGCAAGAATCCTAGGGGCTCTATCAACGTGTAATAGCGACGTGTCATGTCACCTAAAGCAGTACACGATGATAAAGGTAAACCAGATAGCATACTATCATCTCGAGCAAGACTGTCCTACTGGGATAGGTCCTCCCTCAATCATTACAATCACGTACCTGTGACCTAATAATTGACTCTGAGGGCACTATCTCCAACAATCTCCCACTTGCACTCAAGGCTAATTATTGCGATGTCGCATACTCACAGCCCGTGTGATACCGAACACCCAACTCCTCTACAAGTCAGTCTCACAAAGCTCGTTTGCGAAACTATTGCGTTCGAGGAATAGCCTCAGTGAGTGGATCCGCTTAGTTGTCTCTTTCCATGTCTCTCTAAATCTCAAGTTCGCGGAGAAACCCATCTCCCGAAATGAGCAATACCTGTCTTAGAATGTGTCTGGATGTCTGATGGGACATAGCTCATAAATGAGCTCCAAATCCAAACTTCTTAGACTGTATCGTCAACTGAACTTAATCAGTATCCTGCGCCATGCCACCCTCAGTATTGCCTTGGACCACCTGTCCAAAATACTGCCCCTCATCAGAAGGAAAACTATAACTCTGACAACCTCCTTGTCGTCCATGTCACCTTGGAAGCCTGGAATGATAACTGTCTCCTGAATGAGGCTGTCGTTATCATATCCCTAGAACATCCACTTATGTTCTAAAACTGCTTCCAACTGTTTCTCCAGGATTGGATTAATGTCAACTTATTGCATCTAGTGCAAGAACAACATCTGGTGTGGTACTTGACATCTCACGATTGACTCAATTGCCTGAGCAAGTGATCTGCCAATCATGCCCGTCCCTCTCCCCTTTAGTCTGTAAGACACCTTTGGAGAGGGTGACTCCATTACCTGCAGGTACACTACCGTGCCAGGAATCGTCCATCCTAAATACTCTTAGAATGCTGTCAAGTACCCTGATTGGGAAACCACCCAAATCTAGATCTAAGACCATAGATCTAGTAACCAGTATGTCTGATATAAAATCCATTTCTTTTGTGGAGAAACAACTGTGTGACGACCAAAGTATAACCGATCGTAGTGTAGGAGTTTCTTTTCCTACTCTGTGTATATCATCCAAATACCAGGATATCACACCCTACTACCTTCTCAACAGATCCATCCCCTATTCTGACGAAGTCAAACCCATGACTGTCATGTCAGAAATAGATGATCTATCTCCGCTACTGGTGCTTCAGTCTGTAAATAGACATAAGCTACCTGTCCACCAATGCTTCCGCTGCTCCCACTGACCACGACAACCCTTTGGCAGAGTCATATAGACGTGCACTTCTAAAACTAGTTTAGAACGACGCTATACTCATCCTCCCGCCGGGTCTCGCACCCTGGAACAACAGCAATGGTAATTGTGGGTAAACAAGAACTTCCCTGTCACCGTCCCTGAGGCTACCGTAGTACCTCTCGGGTGCCTGAAGTTACCCACCTTATCTGCGGAGTGGCCAATGGAATGTCAATCCAGATTGAATCTTTAGGTTCCTTATCAAATCTTCAGTAATCGTTTGTGGTTCTGGAATTACTTCCAGTTCTACCATACTCCCACTACTGTTTTCTGAAAAAATCCATTTTTATTAAAACTGTGGCGAGTCTAGAACAATATCGCTATTGTTCATCCAGATGGTAGAAAGTCAACCCGCGTCATAGCCTGGGTCAACCCACAAACAGCCATTACAGAAACGTGCCTTGAGTTATCCAGTGTCTGGTTTTAATCATAAACCGGACAACTCCCCGTACCTTAACATCGTTAAGATATGAACTGTTCTATATCCAATATAGAAACAGAGGCACTGATTTAATTGAACCAGATTCAAATCATGCAGCTGTCCCCAGCGCATGTCAACTAAATGGAAGGAGGCCGATCAGCGTTACTCAACTTAGGAATACTTCCAATTATGAGTAACCTGAAAGAGAAGCAAGATCTCTTTATCATTACTATCAACTGAATACCATATACAAGTATCTACATCTTCGATCACTTTGAAGAATCCCGATACTTGCTACACCTGGTTCTTTACTCTATTCAAATACCTATAACTTCTCCAAATTCGGACCCTGTGTTTCCACGAAACACTTGTCTAAAAACTAGAGAAGTCATAAGTAAACCGAATATAGTACGAGGACCAACCCCTCTGTCCTAATGGAAACTGGACAACATACAATACTCTGTATAAGTCCCTTGAGTCTGATAACTCATTCACTGTGTGTCGTAGGTTGAAAACTGTACTTATGGTTAAGAAGAATTACACCGCTGTTTAATGCTCCTTACCTAACCATCCACTGATATAGGTAAATGTCATCGACATAATATCAAAAGGTATATCTCACTCTATGAAAATAGACGTACAGATATATCAATTTGAAATTGGTGCATAAAAGCGGATATTCAAAACCAAATATTTGCCGACCGGCAAACAACCCAGGTGATTTCCTCAAATATCACTGATTACAACGAATCCCGATATAATGAGGATAATCACCCAATTCCCAATAACTTACTCCCACTCATCATCTGTAAAACCATACAGATGTGAGAATCATACCTGGTAAATACATACCCTGGAGTAAGTATCTAATCGGGAAATCAGTTTTCCTTTAACATTACACAGTGAAACTGAAACATTGAAATGTTTCGATGGGGTATCCTGGTATTCCTAGTAATGCCTCTTCCAGAATCACGACTGTAACCGTATAGTTCTTTGCCACCTCTCCAAATCCCTTCATATGTCTTTAGTCATTACCTTCTGCACACCCCTTTAGGCCAAATGGTTTTCTTCCTTCCCTACCGTTCGGCACCAGCCTATGGTTTGGAAGAAGACTATCCAATAAGCATAATGGGTGTACTGTCCCAATCCTAGGAACACTCGCAATGAGAGAGGGTGAAGATAAAAGACAACCGAATAAACCTTATTCCTATTTCTCCTGAACCAGAATCCATCCCCGAACTGGAACAAGTTCCATTCGAGTTCGTATATAACCATACGATGGAGTATCCAAATAAACTGTGGATCTTTGTAGTGATACGGAGTGTCCTGGAGAAATACAAAGGTGATGTGGGAGTGGTAATGAAATATTTGGTTTGGTCGTGAATATCTGTTGCAATTTACTTTGCCCTCTTACTAATCCCTTGCTTTGTCTGAACTTAATACCTTCTGTACACCATCGTTAGGCTAATTGGTTTTCTTCATTCCCTACCGGTCGGCACCAGCCTAAGGTTTGGAAGAAGACTATCCAATTTGCGTAATAGGTGTACTATCTCCTAAACCAAGGAGTACTCACAACTTGAGAGAAGGAAAAAGGAAAAGACAACTGAATAATCCTATCCGTTTTCTCCAGAACCGGAAACCATCCTCGAATAAATTCTTTCGAGTTCGTATCTAACCATACGATGGTTTTGTCCAATGGAAGTGGACGTTCGTAGTAAAACGGGGTGTCCTGGAGAAAAGGGTAAAAGTAGGAGTGGCAATGAGGTCTGCAACTCTGACAATCCAAAAGCCAGTGTTAAGTAAGTTCGGTCAACTTGGTCACGGAGTCATAGTCTAGGGTCGGGTCAATGGTCGCTGCCAGAGAGAGAGAGAAAAGAAACACTCAGCGTGCACTCTAACCTAGATCAGAATGGTTACCAATTTATTTAATCTGGAAACCTCCCACTGTACCTCAAATTCTCCTCCAAACCTGAAAGAAGAATTAGTCGGGGTCACCCGAGGAGTAAACTAACTCATCAGTGGGAATCGGGATCCAACTCTCATCGCATGACAACGTGACGGAATCCGCTCACGCTACCACACTCCAGAAGGTATGCGCATATCTGGCAAGTTTCAGTTCTTTTGAAACTCCCGATGTGATTTCTGCCCCATGCTCTTATGACCTTGGCGAAGGTCAACAAATCATAAGTCACATGTCAAGTTCTACCCGTCATTATCCAGGTTAATTTGAATCCACCCGTACAAGCCCTTGACGAAGGTCAACAAGGCTATACGACTGTCCCAAACCAACGCATCTATCTATGCAGCAGAAAGGTAACAAGCAGCTACCATACACTATGCCTTGACGAAGGTCAACAAACATAGCATGAATACTACGTGCTACCCGTCTGAAACGACGGAGGGCTACGAATGGTTTCTGGCGAAAACCTTTAACGTAATGAACTTGATATCGTTGAAGGAACGGATAGCTTTTTGAAAATATAGTGACGAAAACCGTTGCTAAAGAGGTCACTCCCGGTGAAGGGATCTCGGCTCTTTCCCCGTAGAATGGGGTGCAGGATATTCCAAATGAATACCACGGTGCAAAGCAAAAGTAATCGGCTATAGTGAGGTTAATGCCCTGACGCAAACTTATTGTCCAAGGGGTCACTCCCGGTGAAGGGATCTCGGCCCTTGCCTCGTCGACTGAGGAGCAGGATATTCTAATGAATACCACGATGCAAAACAAAAGTAAACGTCCTTGCAATAACAGCTTTTTGAAAAAGTGTTCCAACAACATCAGATTAGGTTTGTTTTTAACTTTGCATTGATCCGAATCAATGCAGTCCCATCAATTGATCACACCAAAAAGAACGAAAATATACTGATGTACGTATATGCCATCCGCATTCGCCACTGGGTCCCGTCATTACCCGTTAGGTTAGCTAACTAACGACAGAGCGGGGACTGGACTAGCGCGGATGCAAAACATATACAACATCTACTAATATATATACCAATATATTATATTCGCTCAAGGCGTGAATAAAATGCAACATCACAGAAATGTACAGCATCACAGAAACAATACAGATATCTGGGATCCCCGGGTTTCACAGAGCCACTACTGAAACCCGACGTTCCCCTGGTCGTGTGGATAGCCTGTGCAATGAAATCCTAGACCCCTACGGGCGCGGCAAGTCACCCGCCAAAACCTGAAGCGAGGCAGCCCCCTTCAGCGCCGTGAATGGACCACCCAGCACTTCACGGAATCCGGCAACTTGGGCACCCCTCCTGGGTCAACCTGTACCCCCTACGAGTGCGGCGAATAGCCCGCCAATCCTAGAGTGAAGCCCCCTCCGTCTCAATGCCATGAGATGCGGGCTTGTTGCCCTCCAGAACCCGGCTATCCGTGCACCCCTCCGCGGGGCAATCCTAGTACAGAAAGTAAAATATACATACACCGGGTACATCGACCGCAACCAGGTCTTGCCCCAAAAAAATAATACAATCAGGCAGTGACGGCAGTCCACATGTCGGACGCTCGCCCCGCAATATCAAATGTATATAATACAACAGCACAGTACTAGCATTGCATCCAGGCTATCCCCCACGACCGATCCGCAACATCACAGCAAATACATAGAACATCAACGTGAAAATCACGTTCGCAAATCCGTCTAACCGGGCTATAGCAGTTAGACTGGATTTACCGATCGAGTGACATTCACGGTCGCAGATATAATGTAAATACTGTGAAAAATGTGTTTAAAATTTTCCGATTGACCAAAAATTAACAAGTGGGCCCCAAACCAATACTGCAGCACTCACAGAAATAATTGGCCCAATTTTAATATTCCAAAACCCCTAATTACACCCCTGAAGCCCACTGGAAAAAGATGGCCCACTGAACTCTCAAGACTGCGGCGGAACCGCGGCCCAATAGAAGGGTGGGGCCGCGGATCCGCGCTCTGTGTGAGAGATCAGAGTGTCGAATTTTCCCAGAGTTCTTAGAATCTCCTGCACATCATTCTGAGACCACCTAAAAAATTTTTAGACACCAAAAATTCTCAACAGAAAACTGATGTGAGGTAAAATGAGTTTTTGGAATTTTGGTCGATCGGAACCGCAAAACACATCAAACGAAAGCTAGACGAAGTTAATGGCGAGGCTCTGATACCACTGTAAGTGCACGGCGGCGCCCCGGCCGTCAATCCGACGCCGGAATGCGGAAGCGGTGAATAACTTAAAATTTGCGGACTTAGCAAACCGGCACCACCGCGCACTACCACCCGGATCGTTACCATTAACTAGTCTAAGCTAACTACAAGAATGGGAATAGAGATATACCGACGATCCAAGTCCTCCGGTCTTCTCGTCATGCTCCCGATCTCCTGCGGAAAAGTCCCGTCTCCTCCTCGTCGCCGGAAGTGCACCACATCGCCTACTTTGTTTACGGGCTCCCACCTCAATGCCGAGGCAACTCGGGGACGAAGCCGGCTACTCGACGTGCCCAAGATTCGTTGTAGAATTCGTAGTAGAAGAAGTCTCATTTGGGGTTCATGGAGATGCCTTTGTGGTGGAGGAAAATGAAGTGAACTTTTGGAGAGGGTTCTTGTGTGATTTTTGGAGAATGAAGAGAACCAAAAATGCCACACCAAAAATCAATCAACCCCCATCCTCAAGAATGGCCGGCCCCTTGTAGCAAAGGGAGAGAGAGGAAAAGTCAAGGGGGAGGTAACCATATGAATCATGCAAGAGAGAGAGAGAGAGGAATGGTTATCATGAAAAACAATGATACCAAAACAAAACCCATACTCCACCACCAACCACCAACCTCATCATCAACAACCATGATGAGCCAAAAGTCATGCCATCATGACAAGAAGAAGTCAAGGTCAATGAAAAGATGTCATGATACAACTATATGCAAAGACCCCCTTCCACAATTGCCTATTTACAACAATGCAAATAAGCCCTCCTCCACCAATCTTCGGCCAATGAACGGAACAATGGAAATTGGCCGAAACGGAAAGCAAACTGGCAACTCCATAAAACTGGTCCCGTAATAAATTACAGGAAAACCCCGATACCGTGCATACACACCCGCATTTGTATTCCGACCGAAATACAAATGCAATGAGACAAAATCTACACTGTACTATACTAGGATCCGGCTTATACCAAAGCCGGCTAGTAATATCCGTTCGATCCTGATCCGTGCAATACCGCACGTATCTGATCGAACCCTGCCATATAACCATACGGCCTATAGTACAGACTGTCCGATCCTGATCCGTGCAATACCGCACGTATCTGATCGGACCCTGCCATATCTCCATACGGCCTCTACAACCTTTCGCCCGAAAGCTGAGTAACTGAATGTGGGGGACTCTAAAGACTCGTCAACACCTTGGTTGTGGATTTAACCACTAGCACGTCAGAGGTATAAGCCAATACGTAACGGGCTACCAGGTATTGACTAAAAAAGGACGTCGATGAGCGAACTCATCCTGACACCCTACTGAGCCTGTCAGTGACAATATCCGTGCAGTCCGGTCCGTTCGTCTATGAGTATCGCATGGCGGGCCTAGGGGGTTGGTAAAAGTCAGACCCCCAAAAGCGGTACAAGTCGTGTCGGAGTGTAGCCCAGAACACCCTGAGATACTACTGGAATACCTACCAGTAAATCTCCTTGCCTTGGCCAAGGACTTTGTGTAATGGCTCTCCTAGACACAGCACGACCTCACCCCCAATACCGGGAGAGACGAACCCCTGAGGATACGCTCACTGCCTCCATGTGGCTCGGGACTGTACCCAACTAAAACCTGTTTGCACGACTCCTTTGAGCCGTGGTAGGGTAGTAATCAAAGTACAGTGGGAACTCACACGAGACAAATGACGATCCCCAGGTCGATGAACTAACCTGCACACATGTCACCAGGGAACTGCCATCTGACGTCTGGTATATGACCAACTAGCATGTTCCCGGCGAGTCCTGTCCGGTGTACTCATAACCCAATGAGCACCTGTATACATCTTAGGTGATCCAACTGACACCAGTGGCTTGTGAGACCGGCCACCGCCCCTCGTCGGGGTCTCGACTGTATACACTAGTCTACTAATGGAGTATCGATGCCCAGTCTCGAAACTCCCACGACTAGGGACCTTTTAAGGATAAGCTTATAGACCCCCAGCTCCCACTTATATGATCGCCCTCATACTGCTGGTGGTCAAGCAAGAATCCTAGGGGCTCTATCAACGTGTAATAGCGACGTGTCATGTCACCTAAAGCAGTACACGATGATAAAGGTAAACCAGATAGCATACTATCATCTCGAGCAAGACTGTCCTACTGGGATAGGTCCTCCCTCAATCATTACAATCACGTACCTGTGACCTAATAATTGACTCTGAGGGCACTATCTCCAACAACATCTACTAATATATATACCAATATATTATATTTCGCTCAAGGCGTGATAAAAAATGCAACATCACAGAAATGTACAGCATCACAGAACAATATAGATATCTGGGATCCCCGGGTTTCACAGAGCCACTACTGAAACCCGTCGTTCCCCTGGTCGTGTGGATAGCCTGTGCAATGAAATCCTAGACCCCTACGGGCGTGGCAAGTTACCCGCCATAACCTGAAGCAAGGCAGCCCCCTTCAGCAACGTGAATGGACCACCCGGCACTTCACGGAATCCGGTAACTTGGGCACCCCTCCTGGGTCAACCTGTACCCCCTACGAGTGCGGCGAATAGCCCGCCAATTCTAGAGTAAAGCCCCCTCCGTCTCAATGCCATGAGATGCGGGCTTGTTGCCCTCTAGAACCCGGCTATCCGTGCACCCCACCGCGGGGTAATCCTAGTACAGAAAGTAAAATATACATACAACGGGTACATCGACCGCAACCTGGTCGTGCCCCAAAATAATAATACAAACAGGTAGTGACGGCAGTCCACATGTCGGACGCTCGCCCCGCAATATCAAATGTACATAATACAACAAAAAACTGCACTAGCATTGCATCTAGGCTATCCCCCACGACCAATCCGCAACATCACAGCAATACACAGAACATCAACGTGAAAGTCACGTTCGCAAATCTGTCTAACCGGGCTATAGCAGTTAGACAGGATTTACCGATCAAGTGACATTCACGGTCGCAGATATAATGTAAATACTGTGAAAAAATGTGTTTAAAATATCCGATCGATCAAATTTTACCAAGTGGGCCCCAAGCATTACTGTAGCAACTAGAGAAATTCTGGGCCCAAAAAGAATGTTCCAAAAACCCTATTTTCAAGTCAGGAGGCCTCTGTAAAAAATTTGTGCACTGATCACTCAAAAGAGCGGCGGAACCGCGGCCTAAGCATGGGTTTGGCCGCGGTTCCGCGGTCGAATAATGAGATCTCGCGACCAAATTTTTACAGTAGGCTTATACTTCCCTGCACAGTATTCTGAGACTACCTGAAAAATTTTTCGAGATAAAAAAATTTCGACAGAAAACTGTTGTACTGAAAAACGCGGATTTTGGAATTTTTGATCGATCGGAAATGTAAACACGTTAGACAAAGCTAGACTATGTTAATGGCGAGGCTCTGATACCACTGTAAGTGCACGGCGGTGCCCCGGCCTACATCCCGAGGCCAAATGCGGAAGCGATGGTTAACTTTAATTTTTCAAACCGGCACCACCGCGCACTAAAACCCGGATCGGGCCATTAACTAGTCCTAGCTAACTACAAGATAGGAAGAGAGATATACCGAGTGATCCGAGTCCTCCGGTCTTCTCGTCGTCGTCTCGATCTCCCCACGGAATCTCCGGTCTACACCTCGTCGCCGGAAGGGCACCATGTCGCCGGCTTCTTTTACGGGCTCCCGCCTCTATACCGAGGCAACTCGGGCACGAAGTTGGCGAGCCGACGTGCCCAAGGTTTGCTGTAGAATGTGTGTCGAACTCATGTCTCATTTTGGGGTCATGGAGTTGCCTTTGTGGTGGAGGAAATGATATAAGCTAATGGAGATTGAACTTGTGGGATTTTTGCCAAAGCAAAAGCACAAAAACCCCACACCAAATGAAATGGGCAGGCCCTCCCCAATTTTGGCCGGCCATGACATAATGGTGAGAGTAAGAATGAGAGTGAAAATGGGGGAGAGCCTCACAATAATGCAAGAGGGAAAACAATGTTATCATGAAAAAGAAATGATCACAAAATCAAACCCATACTCCAAAACAACCATCATAACCCAACATCATTACTCCAAAAGTCAAGTAATAATTAAGTCAAGAAGTCAAAGAAAGTGCACCATCATGAAACCATCATGATGCGACAATATGCAAAGACACCCTCCACAATTGCTTATTTGCACAAATGCAAATAAGCCCTCCTCCACCAATTTTCGGCCAAAGAAAGCTACAAATGAAAATGGCCGAAACGGAAAGCAAACTGACAACTCCAGAATACTGGTCCCGTAATAAATTACAGGAAAAACCCCGATACTGTGTATACACACCCGCATTTGTATTCCGACCGAATACAAATGCAATGAGACAAAATCTACACTGTACTAAACTAGGATCCGGCTTAAACCAAAGCCGGCTAGTAATATACGTTCGATCCTGATCCGTGCAATACCGCACGTATCTGATCGAACCTTGCCATATATCCATACAGCCTCTAGTACTAACCGTCCGATCCTGATCCGTGCAATACCGCGCGTATCTGATCGGACCATGCCATATCTCCATACGGCCTCTACAGCGTTTCGCCCGAAAACTTGAGCAACTGAATGTGTGGTGGACTCTAAAGACTCGTCAATACTATGGCTGTGGATTTAACCACTAGCATGTCAGAGGTATTAGCCATACGTGACGGGCCACCAGCTATTGACCAAAAGGGACGTCGATGAGCGAACTCATCCTGACACCCTACTGAGCCTGTCAGTGACAATATCCGTACAGTCCGGTCCGTTCGTCTATGAGCATCGCATGGCGGGCCTAGGGGGTTGGTAAAAGTCAGACCCCCAAAAGCGGTACAAGTCGTGTCGGAGTGTAGCCCCGAACACCCTGAGATACTACTGGAATACCTACCAGTAAATCTCCTGCCTCGGCCGAGGGCTTCGTGTAATGGCTCTCCTAGACACAGCGCGACCTCACCCCCAATACCGGGAGAGACCAACCCCTGAAGATCCGCTCACTGCCTCCATGTGGCTCGGGACTGTACCCAACTAAAACCTGTTTGCACGTCTCCTTTGAGCGTGGTAGGGTAGTAATCAAAGTACAGTGGGAACTCACACGAGACAAATGACGATCCCCAGGTCGATGAACTAACCTGTACACATGTCACCAGGGAACTGCTATCTGACGTCAGGTATAAGACCAACTAGCATGTTCCCGGCGAGTCCTGTCCGGTATACTCATCACCCATTGAGCACCTGTATACATCTTAGGTGAACCAACTGACACCAGTGGCTTGTGAGACCGGCCACCGCCCCTCGTCGGGGTCTCGACTGTATACACTAGTCTACCCTGGAGTATCAATGCCCTGTCTCGAAACTCCCACGACTAGGGACCATTTAAGGATGTGCTTATAGACCACCAGCTCCCACGTATATGATCGCCCTCATACTGCTGGCAGTCAAGCAAGAATCCTAGGGGCTCTATGAACGTGTAATAGCGACCTGTCTGGTCACCTAAAGCAGTACACGATGATAAAGATAAACCAGATAGCATACTATCATCTCGAGTAAGACTGTCCTACCAGGATAGGTCCTCCTTCAATCATTGCAATCACGTGCCTGAGATCCAATAATTGACTCTGAGGGCACTATCTCCAACAAATGCTGCACGAGCACTAATTGTATGTTAAACACACACCGTTAGTAAGTGCCATGACACTTGCACTATAGAATAGCTACAAACCATGCATCTTTTAGATTATCTCATCATTAATGATTATACATGATTTTGTCCCTTTGTGTGCATACATGCTTGCATATATACCACTTGTACATCCATATTGGCACGTATACATATTTTACACTCATGCTTGCGTATATACCCACTTATACATCCATATTAGCACATATACATATTGTACATACATGCTTGCGTATATACCACTTGTACATCCATATTGGCATGTATACATATTGTACACTCATGCTTGCGTATATACCACTTGTACATCCATATTGGCACGTATACATATTGTACACTCATGATATACCACTTGTACATCCATATTGGCACGTATACATATTGTAAACTCATGCTTGCGTATATACCCACTTATACATCCATATTGGCACATATACATATTGTATATACATGCTTGCGTATATACCACTTGTACATCCATATTGGCACGTATACCTATTGTACACTCATGCTTGCTTATATACCAATTGTACATCCATATTGGCACGTATACATATTGCTTGTACTTCCATATTGGCACGTATACATATTGTATACTCATCCTTGAGTATATACCACTTGTACATCCATATTGGCACGTATACATATTGTACACTCATGCTTGTGTATATATCACTTGTACATCCATATTGGCACGTATACATATTGTACACTTATGCTTGCGTATATACCCACTTATACATCCATATTGGCACATATACATATTATACATACATGCTTGCGTATATACCACTTGTACATCCATATTGGCACGTATACATATTGTACACTCACGCTTGCGTATATAACCACTTATACATCTATATTGGCAGACATGCATAATATACATTCATATTCGCGTATGTATATCTTGTGCATCCATACCCATATACATACATATTTCACATACATAGATGATGCTGGCTTTGATTTCTGGAGAAATGGGGACTGCATGAAATATTTTCAAAACTGGATCCATTTAAAAGAGCGGTTTTACCTTTTTACTTATAGTACGATGTTATGAGGCATACGACACATTGCATGGATTCACGCATTGTGTTTTGGATTTCATGTGATTTCTGGATTTGAGAACCGTGGCATTATTTTAAGAAAGAATGCACTGTTTTGAAAACCTAGTTTGTCTTGATATGATATTTCAGTATGTCCACCATGCGTTTTCTCGGTTCTGAGACGTGTGACATGTGAACCCGATTCGAGGAGCTTGATGAGGCCGATTGCGGGTACATGGTGGACCCGGTATAGTACCACGAGGCAAGAAAGGGATACTGTGTATACAAACGGTGAGCCTGGCAGAGGGACTATTACCTACCGGTGATTGGTTGGACCTGGCGGTTATCCGGAGGATACCGACCAGAGTCGAGAGATGGATATGGGCCGACCCGTACCGCCGGAGTCTGAGGGCCGATCCCGCTGACGGAGCCCGTGGGCCGATCCAGACTAACGGAGCCCGATAGATGAGGATTTGCGTGTCGATATTGGACACGAGTATTTCATGATGTTTTCGAATGCCGATGTTGGGCACTCCGTTCATATGAGATTTACAGGATATGAGGGCCTATTAGATTGACGGCGCCTAAGTTACTTGGGGTTTAGGGTGTATTTGGTGGACACCGGGTTTTTCCACGATGATGATTCGTGCAGATGATATTTTATCCCATGCTCAGCATTCATTGATATGCATTGCATCATGTAGTTGTAGTACCTGATAGCGTACCTTGCATGATTATTGCATACCCAGATTACCATATTGATGTTATCAGATTGCACATATTAGAGTATCGCAGTACGTGCATACTCAAGATTACCTTTATATGTTATTTACTATTCACGAGTTGGAAACTCACCCCCGTTGTGCCACAGTGTTTGCAGGTCGACCCTCAGAGTAGTTGAGGCAGGGCTACCTCCTTGTATCTTTTTGCTACGGATACCACTGCAGTTGGCGTGTGAGCCGTTTTGCCGATAGGTGGGTTTGCGGTATCCGTTTATTTTCCATGTGTACACTCTATTGTATCTAGTACTCTCCATCTACCATTTCATGTATTGACTTAGAGACCAGTTGTGAGGACGATGTATATTATTTTTGTACTATGGATGTCGAGCTCGTGTGAGCCGGATTTATTTATGCAGTTTTATCTTTTATGTTGTTTTTCGCTTAAATTGTTCATTCTTGGCTACGACGTCGTATACTATTATTGTGGTGGTTGTTTTCTCCGTTGGGCGTGATTGCTCCCGTTTGGGGATGCTGTATTCTTATTGTATGTCATTTTACTTATATCATGTCTTGTACCCGATTTCGGGGCTAGTTTTTACAAAGGAGGTGCTGCCGAAATTTTTAAGAAAATAACTCAAACTTCAAAGGTTTTCTTTACTCGAGTTTTCGAAATGTTTTAAACCATTGTTTTCAACACTCACTACTTTTAAGGTTTTGATTTCTATGTTTCGGCTTACTTAATCGCGTTACGCCTGTAGACGTTACGTGGTTAAGTGCCGGTCACGGGCCGAACTTTAGGTCATGACATCTTCAATCACCTTGAAGAATTCCGATACTTGCAACACGTGGTTCTCTACTTTATTCTTGTACCTATTGTTAGTTATATGTATGCCCTAGAGGCCATTACTGTACATTGGATGTATATTGTAGTGGATGCTGGGACATATATAGGTAGGACTTTCTTGCTCGACATGATAGTACGGTATCTGGTTGCTCTTTATCTTAACATGTATACTTTCTGTCTCTCTGTTACATGTTGATAAAGCCCTTAGGATGTGTACTCGACTTCCAGGACTATGATGCAGATCATACTAGTGGGGCCTGGGTAGTCCATGAGTACATCCTTCAATGTTCCTAGTCATGGGAATATCGAGACGGGGCATCGATATTCCAGAGTAGACTAGCATATATCTTCTCGACCCATGTGATGGGCGATGGATGATCCCATATCTATTGGTGTTTGACATCAGAGATGGTATGCGGGTGCTCAGTGGAGACTGGGTACACTGAACGGACTCGCCGAGAACTCCCAGATGGTATTATACCTCACGTCAGATGGCAGTTCTTTGGTGACACTGGTGCAGCTTAGTCTGTTGACCCGAGATCGTCATAGAGTCCTGTGTGTCTCCCACTGTGCTTTGATTTCCACCCTACCATGGCTCTACTGAGTCGTGCAAACAGGTGGTTTTGGGGCACAGTCCCGATTCACATGGAGGCAATGAGCGATAGGAGGGGATTTGTCTCTCCCGGTATTGGGGGTTGATGTTGCGCTATGCACGACTGGCCATAACAGGAAATCCCTGGCCATGGTTGCTGTGATATACTGGTAAGAGTTATTAGTAGTTTCATGATTGTTATGGACCTTATATCGGCATGACTTATCGAGCTACTGGGGTCTGACGTTTACCACCCCTAGGTGAGATATGCGACATATCAGACGAACAGACCGGACTGTACGGAAAGTGTTACTGGTTGGGTTCACAGGAGTGTGAGCGGGCTTGCTCGTCGATATTCTGATTGCTCAATACTCGGGTGGCCGTTAAGTTTAGCAGACCGTTTGCGGCTTATGGGTGTTTGATATGATCATCACCTGCTGCCGGCGTATTGACGAGTCTTTAGAGTCCTACACAGAGGTTTCCTGGCTCAAGCGAAATGAAATAGGAGCGCATATGAGATATGTGCGGGACCGAGAATAATGCGTGTATGTGATACCGTATCCTATTCTCGCGATGGATGTATCGAATGGTCGTATGCGATATAACCTAGTTATCGAATCGAAGATTGATTCGATAAGTCGATACATTGGATACTAGTCGGTTATATGCGATATGACCGGATCGTTAAATCAAGTGTTGATTTAATGATTTAATGTATAATATATTTGATATATTACTTTGCATTAACTAGTATTTGTTCACTTTGGATGGATTTTCTCACTTGATATGCACATTGTATATTTGATATAGTTTTGTGCACTAGTTTGTATCATATTTGATGATACATGCAAACTTGGGTTTGTGTAAAGAATTAAACCATGGTTTTGTTAATGGTTAGGGTTTTGATTTAGTTATCTATTCATTTATTTATTTATTCTTCTTATGAAAGATAAAGAGAAATGGTGGCTTGATTTGTTTTCTAGTTGAAGCTTCATGAAGCTTTGAATTAGTCCACTATTTTTCTTTCATGCTTAACCCTAACCATTCATCCTAACTTTAGTTTATTCTCTACAACTAACTATGGTTGCAATTATGATAAGTATCATTTTTGTTTTCTATTTTAGATATACTTATCATATTCTTTCTTCTTCTTCTTCTTCTTCTTCTTCTTCAACAAAGAAGAAAGCTTGCAACCTTTAATGGCAACTTGAGAAAAAGAGTGAGAAATCCAATTCTAAAGTGAACCTACTTCCTATTTCTTCATCCTCTACCACTTGCCAAGTAGTATAGGGTGTTTTCTCCACAAGTTTCATGACTTGGTGAAGTTGGAGTTTGATCTTGAGTTGCCTCGACGTAGATCATCTTCGGCATCGAAGTCGACGACCTAGCCCGATCATTTCTCCGACGAAACCATCGCCAGAGTCCGGATTTCGATTGGTACAGCGGAAGGACGTTTACACGGAGCTATGGAGGTGGAGGACCGGATCTACAAAGGTTGTAGCCCCTTTCCTTTAAATTAAAGTTGTTTACTTGCATTGCATCGCCTATACATCTAGTTAACGATCCGTATTAGGGTTTGTAGGCACATGAAAAAATTAGAATTGGCCATGTTTGATCACTTGTGAGACCTCATTAGTGTGCCTAGGAACCCTTCAATGGTATCAGAGCCTAGCTAGAGCCTTAGGCGATGAGTAGACGGAGTTACAAGTCCGATCGAACCGAAACCCTAATACAAATTTGCTCTCTGTACATTTTTTGAAATCGGGGATTTTTGAGAATTAAAAATATGCAGAAAACTCAGCAGGAATTTCTAAGAATTACTGTGAAGCACGAGCACCTAATTCGATCATAGCGCGGCAGAACCGCGGCATTAGCATGGCTAATGCGGCGGTTCCGCGGCCAATTAGTCTCTTCAGTCAATTATTTTTGCACAGTAACTTCTTTATTTAAATGCTGAGTTTTCTGGGAATTTTTAATATTTACTCAAGAGTTGAGTTTTCTGGGTTGTATTGGGAGTTCGTAGATTCGATCGGATTATCAAACTTTGTCTATGTGTTTTCCGGATATTTTAGAATATGTTAAAAAGTTTGACCGGATATAAATACCCACTTTTTCCCCTGCCGGGAAATTTCCAATTGTTGGCTTTTTCCGTAGTTTAACGACGTTCTAAGTAGTGCAAGTAACGCGATGGTCCCTCTAGAAGACAACAAACCTTAATTCGATTATGTGACCGTCTTGAACTGCCCTTTGAACCTTCGGGTTTGGGGCAGTACGGCGTGCCATATGTGAGGCGTTGGCTTGACCCTTCTATGGCTGGACCGTTGGTACTGAGGCACGAAGTGAATGTTTTTAAACTTATTTCATGTGTTGAGAAGTTTCGGGAAAACTTGGGTGTTCGATTGTTCGATCGGAAAGTTTAACATTTTCTATCTTATCCGGAATGTGATACAATAATTGGAATTCACAAGTAGTTATGAGATAACTGAATGAATGTTACAAATCTGGCGGTTTAGTCTCACTTGATCGGTTGCCACGGAATTTTGATGTGATCAAAAGTCCGTCGCAATCACATAGCGTACGCGGATACTCGCCGGGTAAACTTAATAGACAGCCTTACCCCATAGCCCCGACCAAGTGACTGTAGGAGAACCCCGTCGCCGAAAGCATCCTTTGGGGTGCTCGCGGCAGCGGTGTTCCTCCTTGGTGCACTTCGTCGATGGCGTCGGGGGTGCGGCCGCCTACTAAAGTTTGCGACGAGCATTCGATTAGGATGTCGGGAATCTTGTTGAATTGCTCGACTTGATATTCAAAAGAGTTTTCGATAATGAGACTAAAATGCAGTGTTTATAATTGTTAAGCATGCGATGTCTAAGTATTTCATTTGATTAGGCATGCGATATCTAAAGAGGTTGCTGTTTCCTGATTTAAAATCAGAAAAGCTTATGGAAAAAGCTTCAGAAAAGGGTCACGTGCTTACACGTGACCAGCAGTCACGTGTTGGCACGTGACACCTAAAAGCATTAGCAAGACAAGTTCAGTTTCCCAACTACATCGAAGAAAAGGGCTTCAGAAAGAGTCACGTGCTCCCACGTGACCAGGGTCACGTGTCGGCACATGACATTTAAAAGCAAGTGGCATAGGCACATTGGTTCCCTGATCAAATCAAGGAAAAGGCTTCAGAAGAGGTCACGTGCTCCCACGTGACCAGGGTCACGTGTTGGCACGTGACGCTCAAAACATCAGACTCATTCTCCGGTTAAATCAAGAAAAAGACTCCAGACGAGGGTCACGTGCTCACACGTGACCAGGGGTCACGTGGTGGCACGTGACGGCTAAGCAGCAGAAGAAGGCAGAGTGCAAAAGAAGAAAAGGGCTCGTTACAAGGGGGTCACGTGCCCACACGTGACCAAGGGTCACGTGGCCACACGTGACCAGCTTTCAAAGCCCATTTGTTAAACAGAATTAAATTCTGAGAAAAGACCTCTCAAGTCTTTCCAAAAGCAACCGATTGAATTAAAGATTTAGAGTGATTAAATATCATCTATCTATGGATAATCTCGAATTTGGGAAGATTTCCCTTTTAAATCTAACAGAAATCACAAAGGAGAATCGCTGGATTTGAAATCCAATGGTGAATAAAATTCACCTAATAATCCAAAGGTCCAAAACGAATGATGGATGCAAATCAAATCTCTTAATGAAGATACGTCAAAAAACTAATTGACTCGGCTGCTTCTCCTATAAATAGGAGCCGAGACACACAAAAAAGGGATATGCACGCAGAGGGAAGAAAAGGGAGAGAGCCTTGATACTTTGAGGAATCTGGATCTTCTGCAAAAGAAAACCCTAGGTAAGAAAGGGAAGGCTTTTTGAAAGAAAGAGAATTTAATCCTCAACAGAGTTCAACTCTGATGTAAAACAGAAGAACATATTTCTTCTCTCTTAGATGGAGGATCTGTAAAGCGCACATCTCCCCTTGAAGTTGAGAATTTAATTCTCAATGGGTTGAGATCCTGCCATGCAGATCCAAAGCATAGAGAGGGAATGGAAGCACGAGAATTTAATTCTCACAGAACTATAGGAATTTAATTCCTTTAAAATAAAATTAGGGTTTGATCCTGTGTCATGGGAATTTAATTCCTTCAGAATAAAAAGAAACAGGGTTTAACCCTAATTAAGAACTTAGTTCTGTTAAAACAACAAGAACGTAATTCCCTTAATCTTACTCCCCAGAATAATTCTCTAACAGAGAGTGGGAGTTTAATTCCTTAAAGCTTTTATTAGGGTTTAACCCTATTCAGTTCTTCATATATATGAGGAATTTAATTCCTACAGAAAATTCAGGGTTCAACTCTTCAAAAGGAACTAGGAATTTAATTCCTCTGGAATTATTGTCAGGGTTCAACCCTACGAGGAATTCAATTCCTGAAAGGGATTAACAGATCTTCTAAACAACTACAGAAAAGAAGGGTCACGTGTCACCACGTGACCCCCGCAAAAGATCTACAGAAAGCCCTTTGAGGCAGTGCCTCACGTAACCGACGTGACCCTTAACAGAAGCTTTAACATACCTCATTTAAACACCCGTCACGTGATGACACGTGATGCTCCAAAAGATGTGATCTTTTCAGCAGAACAAACGAGGGGAGGGCGCCCTCACGTGCTACCACGTGACCCCTCTTGCCTCAGCGTCTAACGCTAAATTGGAACTCCCGAATCCAGTGTTAAAACATTGTTGGGCCTTAGTGTTCAACACTAATCAAAGAACTTTATTTGCAGTGTTCAACACTGATTACCTTAGTGTTTAACACTAATTTGAGATCTCCGTTGCCAGTGTTTAACACCGATCTGTTTTAGTGTTTAATGCTAATTTGAAAGCCTTGTTGCTGGTGTTTAACACCAATTATCTTTTAGTGTTAAAAACTAACTTGTCAATTTCATTCCCAGTGTTCAACACTGATTGGTCTGTAGTGTTTAACACTAGGCTTTGGCCCAATTGGCTAAATGGCCAGAGACAAAGTCTCTCCTTCAATGGACCAATAGGAAGCCAATATTCCAGACATGATTGGACTTAGCCCAAGCTGGCCATAAGTCCTCAATTCGTAATTAACTGGGCTAATGGGCTCATAACATAATTAATTGGTCTTGATCCCAAATTGGGCCAAAGACTACTTAATCCACTCCGGTTCCAGGGTACATCTCTTCACTCCTTTGATACTTGGCGTTGTAATCCCTCAACGTCTTCAAAGAGGTGACGGGTCCCGATGACCACATATTGATATGGACTGTGGGGTCCTTAAACCCATGGACTACGACGTCCTTAACCTCGACCGAGATGTCTTAAAACTAACAATGGACTGTGGGGTCCTTAAACCCATGGACTACGACGTCCTTAACCTCGACCGAGATGTCTTAAAACTAACAATGGACTGTGGGGTCCTTAAACCCATGGACTACGACGTCCTTAACCTCGACCGAGATGTCTTAAAACTAACAATGGACTGTAGGGTCCTTAAACCCATGGACTACGACGTCCTTAACCTCGACCGAGATGTCTTAAAACTAACAATGGACTGTGGGGTCCTTAAACCCATGGACTACGACGTCCTTAACCTCCACCGAGATGTCTTAAAACTAACAATGGACTGTGGGGTCCTTAAACCCATGGACTACGACGTCCTTAACCTCGACCGAGATGTCTTAAAACTAACAATGGACTGTGGGGTCCTTAAACCCATGGACCGCAATGTCCTTAAACTACCCATGGACCGCAATGTCCTTAAACTAGCGATGGACCACTATGTCCTTAAACTGGAACAATAGAGCCCAAACGCTCTTTTGTTGGATCTAAACGATCCCGTTTAAGTTGATCTTAGCCTCAAATATGGTTAACGTATCCTTAAACCTTCAAACAGACTGGACTATGAATCCCCCCAATCAACTTCGGTTCAAGGGTACATCTCTGAACTCCTCTGACATCTGTCGTTGTAATCCTTCAACGTCGTCAGAGAGGTGACGGGTCCCGACGGCCACACATTCAATGGACCACTATGTCCCTAAACTGGAACACTAGAACCCAAATGTTCTTTTGTCGGATCTAAACGATCCCGTTAAGTTGATCTTAGTCTCAGGTTAGACTAACGTATCCTTAACAAACGTTTGAGTTGATCTTAGCCTCAAGTATGGCTAACGTATCCTCAAACCAAACCCCCAAACCCAAATCTAAGATAATACGGATTTGGACTAGTCCACGCCCTACGGGCGACGACATAACTCGGTCTCCGTAAACAATCCACGGGCAACAAAACATAAAATAAACACACACGACACGAAGTGACCATCTGGAGAAGGAGAACGTTGTTACCGCGATGCGGTAGCGTAATTAACTGCAGGGGCTTGCGCCTGCAGGGAAGAGCGTCCCCACAATCAAAAACCCCTCAAACGAGGGGGAATCTGACGAAGTCTGCTACATCGGCCGCATCCGTTTAAACCTTCGATACATGGTGCCATAAATCAACTTGGCATCTTCGGAGAGGTGGACGGATAGCACCAATTAGCATCTGCCCTGAACCTCAGGCATGGACGTCCCCGCGTCCCGGCCGCCGTTCGGAGGGGAACAGATTCTGGCACGCCCGGTGGGACCTTTTCCTCTTTCCACTCCACACTTCGTGTGTCGTGATTCGCGAACCAATCGCGGTTCGCTAATGGTGGCCCTTGGGTTTCAAGATACTAAGAATTGGCGTCTCGCTTATTGCAGAAAGCAAAGGATCGATGGCTTCTACTTCCGTGAAATTCTCCAACTGCTCAGACTGCAATTGCGACCAACGCTTTGCCTCGCCAGGAGGTATAGCCTACGGACCCCAAGCTGCTTCGTTATTCACAATGCCGGTAGACCAGGTGACTCAGGCCATTACCGGATTGTTCATCGGGACTATACTCCCACCAACAAGCTTCACGGCGCCAGTGCTGACAAAGGAAGCTCCCAAGAAGTCGGTCTTTGATCGTCTTACCCCTGCCGCGGCTCATCTCAACGGGTCGCCCAACATCAGCGTCTCGGTCTTCTCTAGATTGGGCCAGAAATCCGATAGACCCATCATGAGGTCTACAATCCCAGAGAAGGCTGCTCCTAAGAAAGTGGCTGCTCCTGCTCCCGAAATCGCTAAGGCGGCTTCTCTGGCCAAAAAGTCGGTCTTTACAAGATTGACGGCTTCAGCTCCCGCCCTTGCTACCCAAAAGACGTCGGTCTTTGACAGGCTAACACCAACAGCGACCCCCCATCTACACAGGGGGCAAGACGAAACCATTCTCACCGCTGACCCATCGCCGTCCGCTCGACACGCTCGACGTCGCCATTGGCGCCGAGTAAGGAAGGCTGGGGGCAACTCCCCCTCCGGGTTAACTCCATCAGCCCCGATGGCAGAAGTTAATGCTGCTGTTCCAACTGGGAACAGCTTCGAGATGCTAAATAAGGTGCGAAGGAATTCTCCTACTGCAGTGCTAAAGAGGTCTCCTCCCCATTTAAGAAAGGTTGTGGAAATAAAATCAGAACAGCCCCGATCCCCTCAACGGCTGTCTTCCAAAATCTATAAGGTTTGGCGGCAGGCCCGAGACTCGATCATCGATCCAAGCTTCTCCCGCCAGCACAAGAAGCTGAAAATCCAACCGGAAGCTGGTCACCAGGCTAAACCCCGAAAGGATGTCTGGGCACCCACCTCAATGGCCCCTTCAACCTCCATGGCTCATGAAAGGAGGAAGCCAGAGAAGATCCCCCAGCCTGCAACGACAGCTAATAGCACTGAGCCCAGACGCCCTAAGTCTGGGGGCATGATGGTCCACACTGTATACATGGCGTCAGGAAAAGAAGACAGCCGTGCGTCCACGGGTCATAGACTGCTTACACGGTCGGTGACCAAAGCTCAGGAGCAATAGCAAAAGCTCCAAGAAATGATGAATGCTATGGCCGCACTTACCGGGCCAAAAGAAAGCCCAAAAATGTCCTCAGACGCACGCCAGGAGGAAGAAACCGACGCTGAATTCCTTCGCCGGATACTGGAGAAAAAGGACAAAGAGGCTGCCGAACAAGCAACCAACATACAGCGTATGGGCCTTCTCTTCCAAGATATGATAGGAATGATGATCCAGCAGGACCTACCCGCCGAGGATCCCCCAATCGTTCCTGAAGACGACCGAGGAGAAACGTCAAATCCACCACCAACCTTTTCAACGGCCAAGGAGGAGGCAATCTCTAAGGCTGACTTGGTTGACTATATAGCCCAGCAAATCCGGGTTCATCATGCGACTGAGGCAGCTGGTCAAGTCGTAAAAATGGGGCGGCCGTATCCAAGCTGGTACGACCAAATCAAATACCCGCCAGGTTATACGATACCAAAATTCCATGTGTATAAGGGGACCGGCAATCCCCATCAACATGTTGCCCAGTTCCGGGCCCTCTGCGGTAACACCGGCGGTGATGATAAACTGTTGCTTCGCCAGTTCGTGGGCAGCTTATCAGAAACAGCGTTCGAATGGTATTCGGAACTCCCGAACGATTCTATCAAGACGTTCGCTGAAATGGAGTTGTTATTCACTCAGCGATTCGCAAGTGCCAGCGAACGCACTCCAATAACAGCACTGATTAACGCCAGGGTAAAACCAGGCGAAACCTGGGTCCAGTATGCTATACGCTGGCGGAATTTGTGGTCGAGATGTGAGCAACGCAATGAGGAAGCACCTGCAGTGGGCATGTTCGTGGGAACCCTAGACCCCCACGCAACTATCTCCCAGTTTATGATGTTCTTTAAGCCAACCACATTCCAGGCCTTAATCGACAAGTTGGCCCAGATGGATCAGATGGGTCATAGACCACCTCCCCCGAAATCGGAACCTCGGAATGACAAGGGTAAAGGAAGGGCAACCTTCGTCGCGAATGCCTAGCAGCAACCTAACGCCCCGAAGCCGGGAGATCAATTGGAAGAAAGACGCCGGTATTATAACGAGAAGATGAAGCGTCCATACTCGTTCCCACGAGACAAGACGAAACGGTTATTCGAGCTGGCAGTGCGCAACAGGCTTATAAACCTACCAAATCCAAGGCGACCGCCACAACCCACTGAGGCAAATAACCCTAATTATTACCCTTACCATCAGACGGTAAGTCATCCAATTGAAGACTGCTTCGTCTTCAAAGGATGGGTTGAAGATCAATACCTCCAGGGGAAGTTTATACTGTCAGAAAAGTGGAAGGTGAACCCACCACAGCCGCATACTCCTAGGAAAGCGGATACACCGGGGGCAACCTGTTCTTTTATTGAAGAAGCTCCATGGGAGGTCGTGCTATCAACTAAAACCAAAAGAATGCTGAGAGACCTTCATGCGTGCCCTGCGATCGAATGGAAGGACCCTCTTGAACCTCAAATTATCGAAGGAATGTTGAAGCCTCGCCTGACTACGAAGACTCGCGATAAGGGCCCAAATACTCACGCCCAACCGTCAAAATCTTCGAAGAAAAAGAAGAAGAAATCCAAGAAGCCCGTGAAGCTTGGAGACGAGCATACGAACTTGCAGAAGCAAATCGACGCGCTGGAAGAGTACGATCAAAAGGCGCGAACTCCTGTTACACTGCAAGAGTTCCTCGACCACATCTTTCAAGAGGACGATGATGGAGAGAGCTCGTTGGATGAATCCGAGGGATATATGGCGAGTTGTAACGTAATCTCCCACTCGTTTACTGATGATGAGAAAACTCCTGGCACTAGGAAACTGGGGGCAGAGCCTGTACCAGAGCGTGCATGGCCAACAGACGAAATGATCGATGCTTTTCTAGACGAGATTCGCCTAAAAAGTAAAGCGGATCAGGAGCGTGAGATGGCCGCTTCAGAAGGAGCCAAACGCAGGCGACTGAATGAAAGAGTTGAACTACCCCTGCCAGAGCGAAAGGCATCCAAAGTAGACAAGAAGATATTCAAGACGAGGAAAAGGTTTGCCAAAGCCATGTCAATGGGAATGAAGCTACCCCCCTCGGAAGGAAACACGCACAATGGGGTGGAGAGGCACCCTGATTATTGCGCATATCATCGGAAAATCTCACACCACACGGAGGAGTGCGACACCTTTAAGATATGGTGGCAAGGATATGTTGCTCATCGGCAACATTTTAAGCGCATGAAACACAAGATCCGTCGGGAGCAAGGAAGTACCGTCGATGGGCACAAAAGAACTACTGGCAACTGTTACATGGTTAATGCCAGGGGGTCACAAGTTCTCACCTTTGGGAGCGACTCTGATGAAGAAATGGCTCTGGACCCTCTCTTTAAAGAATCTGTTTTAGGGAAAAAGGAGAAATCGGAGGCCTGCGAGAACATTCAGCTGCGCAATCGCACACTCCCAGAAAAGAATCTCGGGCCCGCGAGTAGGAAAGATAAGGGAAAGGAAAAGGTCACTGAAGATATCACTTTAGATGACCAAGTCATGAGAGAGCTGGCTGCCAAAGACCCTCCTAGAAAGGGTAAAGTGGACTACAACATCCTCGCGCACCTAAGTAAGCTACCTTCTCAGCTTAGCATCCTCGATGCCCTCCTATTATCAAAAGAAGCGCGAGACTCACTGATTAAGGCGTTACAAGAACCTGAGCAATTCCAAGCCTTCCTCGCCACTGAAAGGATGAAGGATGAACTGGAGGAAGTGCATACGGCCGACATCACTTTCGGTGACGAAGACCTCCTTCTCGGGACATGCGACCACAACCGTCCCTTATATGTCTCTGGATACTGCCATGATATCAAGATAGGCAAAATCCTGGTGGATAATGGATCCTCCGTCAATCTCCTCAATGTTCGGGTGTTAAAGGAAATCTGCATGAGTGTGCAACACCTCGCTCGTGACAAGATTACTATCTCCGGTTTCGATTCACAATCGTCACGGACTCTCGGATCTGTGATACTAACATTACGCTTTGGACTTCTCGTCACAGACATCAAATTCCATGTCATTGAAGCCAAGACCTGCTACAACGCCTTGCTCGGTCGTCCTTGGCTACACGAGTACAACATCATCCCTTCTACACAACATCAGTGTATGAAGTACTTTAAGGATGGTTTCGAGTATACTGTAACAGGTGAGTTGAACCCGTTTTCCGTCAACGAAGTCCGCAAATACGAAGATGCGAAGTACTTTTTGCCAGATTTCGAGGATACAGAAAGGTGTCGCAACCCGGAGAACAAAGCCGCCGCCACCATCCCTGTTTTCGGGAGCGATACCGCAGAAGAGGAAGAGATAGTTTATGCAGGGCCATCTCAACGCAACAACCTAGGGACGTCCGCCCCCATCTTGGTCTTCGGAAGTGATTCAGAAGATAAAGTTAATGCCGTGTTCTCCAATCGGCTGTCGGTACAAGCACCCCCTGGCGATGACCATAGTTTGCAAATCACCATGGTACCGCGAGAACACTACAAAGATCTCGACGCACTTCAAGCCCACAATGTGCAGGACCTGCGAACATTTTACGTCCTTCCCAGGCAAAGGGATGAGAAGGTGATCCTATTCTACCGATCCTCAGAGTCGAAAGTAGAGAAAGAGATCTGGCATGGTGCGGATGCGACACTCGACAGGCTCCAACCCATCCGTCTGCCTAGATACTATACAAAGGGATTAAAGAAGCTATTGAAACGCCAAGGGGTACCCTTAAAACAGACTGTTCGGCAGGCCCGGTTCTACAACAAGATTTGGGACGTCCCTGGGACTCAACACAAATTGCCCAACGGGAAAATGAAAACACTTGGGCTTGGATACGCGAGAACCGGAAAAAGGGGACGGGCCCGCAGCAGCTACGCTATATATACCTTTGATGAGGAAGAGGACGCCCTGTCAGGAGATGCCAACCCCTCATCAAAACTAGACCCCGCGATTGAACCGCCGAGTCCGTCGTTTGAAGAACGAATGGACAAACCGATCAGAAAAGTGGGTCAGAAAGCTCGGGAAGACCACGACCGTGAAATGGCCATCTACGAGAAGGCTAGGACGCAACGCCTATTTCAACAGGCTGCAAAAGACA
This sequence comes from Agapanthus africanus, assembly GCA_030015575.1. Taxonomy (NCBI): domain Eukaryota; kingdom Viridiplantae; phylum Streptophyta; class Magnoliopsida; order Asparagales; family Amaryllidaceae; genus Agapanthus; species Agapanthus africanus. Next base: position 450,864,852 of record CM057342.1, on the reverse strand, counting down.
ATGATGTTCGCCTTTGTCAACCTGTTGTACGAAAGGCCCGATGCGGAGACAGAAATAAATCAAGAAGCGGAAAAAAGAGCCGACAACAACAACGCAGGATTAGGGGGTTGCGTGATCGGGTATTGCACGGCTCGGATTTGTCCCTCATGAAGAAGATGAGTCGAGCGTACTCCTTCCCCCGAGACAAGACGGAGAGGTTACTCAAGCTCGCTCTAAAACATCAAATGATCACTCTTCCAGGATCTAGACACCCTGAGCAAGCTAACAAGGCTGCTCATCTAAGCTATTGCTCTTATCACCGAGCCATAGGACATCCTACCGAAGACTGCTTCGCCTTCAAGAATTGGGTCGAGGATCAGTATCAGCTTGGCAGTTTCGCCTTATCCGACGGCTGGAGGGTAACGCCGCCACAAAAGCACGAACCCAAAGCCGCAAAAGCAAAACCAGATCCACCTCAGTCCTGGAAGCGGATTCGCACCTGTTACACGATTACGATATTAAAAGAAGAGCCCGAGAATATGGATGACCTTCCCTGGTGCTTTGAGAACAGCGATGATGAGGTGGTCTCAGAATTTCCGCCAGCTCCAAAAGAACTGGAAGATGGCATACATGCTACTGCAGATAACCTCAAGAAGATTGAGCTGGGATCGGCAGATGATCCGCGACCGACATTTGTCAGCGAGCTGCTATCTGAAGAAAGGGTGGCTGCGTTAAAGAACGTGCTTCTACGGCATAAAGACTGCTTCGCGTGGAACTACTCCGAGATGCCAGGATTAGATCCGGAGATTGCTGTGCATAAATTAGCAATATCCCCAGATGTCAAGCCAGTCAAGCAGGCGCCAAGAAGGATGCGGCTCGAGCTTGAGATGAGCATCAACGCCGAAGTCAAGAAGCTGATCGATTCTGGATTTATCCAAGAAGTCCAATATCCCGACTAGATCGCCAATATCGTCCCGGTAATGAAGAAAAATGGGACGGTACGCATATGCGTGGATTTCAGGGATCTCAATAAAGCTTGCCCGAAAGACGATTTCCCAGTACCGGTAACCGAGCTAATGATAGATAACACGTCCACTCATGAGGTTTTCTCCTTTATGGACGGCTCGTCAGGATACAACCAGATAAAGATGCATCCCGAAGACCAGAAGCACACCGCTTTCCGGACCCCTTTGGGTATATTCTGCTACAGGGTTATGCCCTTTGGTCTAAAGAACGCTGGCGCCACCTATCAAAGGTCCATGACAAAGATCTTCGACGACCTCATACATGACATCGTCGAGTGCTATATCGATGACCTCGTAGTAAAGAGCATGTCATACGGAGAACATTTAAAGCATCTGGAGACTGTATTTCAACGCCTTTGGCAATATAATTTGAAAATGAATCCCTTCAAATGCGCGTTTGGAGTCTCCTCGGGCAAATTCCTGGGATTCATCATCCGACACCGAGGTATCGAAATAGATCCATCTAAGATCAAGGCGATCATGGAAATGCCTCCGCCGAGAACCCTCAAACAGTTGCGGTCCCTCCAAGGGAAGCTCGCATACATCCGGCGGTTTATCGCTAATCTTTCAGGCAAATGCCGTCCCTACAGCCACCTGATGAAAAAGGGAACTCCATTCGTCTGGGATCACAAATGCCAAGGTGCACTAGACGAGATCAAGCAGTACCTGCAGAACCCTCCGGTATTGGCTGCACCGGTCAAGGGAAAACCCCTCATTCTTTATACAACCGCCCTTGAAGGTTCCTTAGGCGCATTATGGGCACAAGAGAACGACCAAGGGAAAGAGAGAGCACTCTACTACTTAAGTCGGGTTCTACTGGGGGCAGAAAGCAATTACTCTCCCATTGAAAAAAATTGCTTGGCGTTAATCTTCGCGATAACAAAGCTCAGGCACTATGCGTTGGCACATGAAGTCCGTCTCATCTCGAAGGCGGACCCTCTTAAATATCTGATGTCAAAGGCTATATTGACGGGTCGACTCGCTAAATGGGCTCTACTCCTGATGGAGTTCTCAATAACGTATCGACCTCTTAAGGCAGTGAAAGGCCAAGCCATTGCCGACTTCCTCGCTGAGCATCCAATACCTGCCGGTTCTCCTCTGAACTGCGAGTTGCCAGACGAGCATGCATTTGATGCGATTGGCGGCGGTAGTACCCGATGGGAACTCTATTTCGATGGAGCGTCCTCCGTAAAGAAACGGAAACAAGGTATCCCAATGATCAAATCAGGGATAGGCCTCATCTTTGTAACTCCACAGGGAGGGATAATGCGCTTCACCTTCTCATTAACAGAACCGAGGACAAACAATGAAGCTGAATACGAAGCTCTGATAGCAGGCCTCGAGATCGCCATCGACATGGGAATTGAAGTCCTCCTTATATACGGGGATTCTCAACTGGTCGTTAGTCAAGTAAATGGTGACTAGTAAACGTGTAAACTGGAGTTGGTGAAGTACGGCGAAAAGGTGCAACAACTATTGACCCAAATTCCCTCCTATACTCTGGAGAACATACCGCGCGCGGAAAACAGCAAAGCAGACGCGCTGGCCAAACTTGCTAAAGAACTGGCTGACGAGAACCTTGATGACGTCAGAATCATGGTACAAAGCCATCGAGTGCTCGTCCCAGCAGAAATATCTCCGGAATTGTATAAAGAAAAGGGGGCGACTGAGCAGACGACCATACAAATAAAAGACCGCGAGAAGGCCGAGGACTGGAGGGAAGTCTTCATAGACTACTTTAAGTCCCACCGAATGCCCGAAGAAGCGTCTTCAAGACATCAGCTCATCAAACGAGCTCTATTTTTTGCTTTTGTTAATGACACTCTATACAAAAGATCATTTGATTCTCTATGGCTGAGATGCCTAGGACCTGACGAAGCAGAAAGAGTCGTTCAGGAAGTTCACGATGGACTCTGCGGTTCTCACCAAGCAGGCCCAAAGATGAAGTTAAAAATTAAACGGATAGGTTACTATTGGCCCACGATGACCCAGGACTGCCTCGAGTATGCGAAGCAATGCCACTCGTGCCAGATTCATGGAGACTTTATCCACCAACATCCGAACCCACTACACCCAACGGTGGCCAGCTGGCCATTCGAAATGTGGGGGACTGACATAGTTGGCCCCATCGAGCCAGCATCGTCCCGAGGACATCGTTTTATCCTGGCGACAACTGATTACTTCTCCAAATGGGCAGAAGCAGTACCGCTGAGGGAAGTGAAGACGGAGAATATCCTCCACTTCTTCAAGACGCACGTCATCTATCGGTTTGGAACTCCACGGCGGATTATCTCCGATAACGGGCCAGCCTACAGAAGCCATAAGATTAGCCGCTTCGCGCAGCAGCACAATATAGACTGGAGATATTCTTCAGTTTACAATCCGCGAGCTAATGGTCTAGCCGAGGCCTTCAATAAGACCTTGACAAAAATCATGAAAAAGACCGTTTCCCGGAATAAGAGAGACTGGCACGAGAGGCTACAAGAAGCCCTATGGGCCTATCGAACTACGTTCAAGACGGCCACGAACACAACGCCGTACGCGTTGGTATTTAGGACGGAAGCAGTGCTCCCCCTCAAGATAGAGATACCCTCTCTACGAGTGGCAGTCCACTACGAGCTGACGGACGAAGAAAATGCTCACCTTCGGCTTGAGGAGCTTGATGCCCTCGATGAAACTCGGCTCATAGCGCAACAAAATCTAGAGGCCTACAAAGCAAAGATGACGCGCTCGTATGAAAGATTGACCAGGCCGAGGACATTCCGCCAAGGCGAACTCGTACTAGTGGTAAAAAGACCTATGATCCCCAATCGTGCCAAGCGGGGAAAATTCGAGCCGAACTATGAAGGCCCGTACATCATAGATAAGGTCTACCAGGGTGGAGCCTATCTACTCATGGACATGCAAGGTGAAAGGCCTTTCAGGCCAATAAACGGCCGCTTCCTAAAGAAATACTATGCTTAATGAGCCACAGCCTAGGTCAATGATAGATGACGACGACTATGTCCGCTCGCTATCTTCCTAAAGCTCAAAGAGTAGTAGCTGGCCCTCTTTTCGAACGGACCGAAACGTCTTTAAACTAACGACGGACCGAAACGTCCTTAAACTAACGACGGACCGAAACGTCCTTAAACTAACGACGGACCCAAATGTCCTTAAACTAATAGCGGACCGAAACATCCTTAAACTAATACCGCAGCATCCTTAGGCTGACGAGATAAAAAAAAATATAATAAATAAAAACGGTATGTCCATAAGCAAAAAGGGCACGGATGAAAACCCGAAAGGGCTCCGTGAGTAAAAACAGCAGGGCTACCGGCGAATGTTCGTGAAAACCCGAATGGGCGCGGCCTCGTAAAAAAAAGGAGAAAAAGAAAATGAAAAGAATAAAAAAAACGGTATGTCCATAAGAAAAATGGGCACGAATGAAAACCCGAAAGGGCTCGGTGAGTAAAAATAGCAGGACTACCGGCGAGTGTTTGTGAAAACCCGAAAGGGCGCAACCTCGTTAAAAGACACTTATAGGGTTCTCTCGACCTTGTAAGGAGAAACCACCCGCGTGAGATCCTTACGACTCACAAAGGAGCAACACACTTAGGAATCCTCACGATTCCTAAGGAGAAAATACACTTGCGAGATCCTCACGACTCGTAAGGAGAATTCTCTTATGGGACCCTCACGGCTCATGAGATTTGAAAGTCTTAAGTTACAGAAACCTAAACCTGTTCTTATGCAGATCCCCCATAACCTTCGATACTGCCCTACAAGCGGCTCAATACTGACCCTTGTATACAATCCACGGGCGCGAATAAACATTTCCCCAGCAAAGTCACACCCGTGACTAGGGACATGTCCATATGGTGAACAACTCTTATAATTCCTCTCGACTTATAAGGAGAAAACCCTTTTGTAGGATCCTTACGACTTACAGAGGAACATACACTTAGGAATCCTCACGATCCCTAAGGAGAAAATACACCTGCAAGATCCTCACGACTTGTAGGGAGAAATACCTTTGTGAGACCCTTACGGCTCATGAAGTCAAAAGCCTTGGTCGACAGGACCCTTAACCCTGTTTACTAAGCCACCTTTGTTCGACATCGACATAGGCAAATGATGATTTGCTCCTGGCAACATCCCAGTTGCAGCGGTGCTGATGCCGAAATCGGTGTCTAAAATCCAAGCTTGCGGCGAAAAAGCTAGCAAGCCATACATGCATACGAAATAGCCGAAATGATGGGGCAACTTGCAATAAAAAGCAGCAAGTAAAAATGTATGCATGAAAAATAGCCGAAACAATGGGGCAACTCGCAATAAAAAGCAGCGAGTAGAAAATAAATAAATAGCCGAAATGATTGGGCACCGCGAAAAATAGCCGAAATGATGGGGCAATCGCGACCTTCGCGATATAAAAGCTGAAACGATAGAGCATCGCGGAAAAAGAAATAAAATAAAAATAAAATGTATGCCTTACAGGTGATGTTCCATCACACCCTGTATACAATCTAATGGCATAAACAAAAAGGGAACATACCTCCTTCCCCCAGGTTTCACCAAAGAAAGAAGCTAAATCTCGACAGGCCACAAGCGACCTAGAGATCATCCCAACACTCGTCTCGTAACAACGGACACAACTTTAAGCTAAGCGGAACAGCGGCAACTCCCAGTTCCATGGCTCGGTGGTATACATATCGCCAACAGTCAAACCTCCATCCCGTGAAATGCGGATACAATCAGCAAAATTCCTGGTTACGTGGAACGCGGATAACGTCGCTCTTTGACCCCGTGGAAAACGTCCAGAGCGGATCCTGGTCCTCGCAGAGCATGGCAGTGAACCCGTGTGAAGCATCCAGAGCGGAGCCTAGTCCTCGCCGAGCACGGCAGTGAACCCGTGTGAAGCATCTAGTGAAAAATTCCTGGTTACGTGGAACGCGGATAACGTCACTCTTTGACCCCGTGGAAAACGTCCAGAGCGGATCCTGGTCCTCGCAGAGCATGGCAGTGAACCCGTGTGAAGCATCCAGAGCGGAGCCTAGTCCTCGCCGAGCACGGCAGTGAACCCGTGTGAAGCATCTAGTGCAAAATTCCTGGTTACGTGGAACGCGGATAACGTCACACTTTGACCCCGTGGAAAACGTCCAGAGCGGATCCTGGTCCTCGCAGAGCACGGCAGTGAACCCGTGTGAAGCATCAAGAGCGGAGCCTAGTCCTCGCCGAGCACGGCAGTGAACCCGTATGAAGCATCTAGTGCAAAATTCCTGGTTACGTGGAACGCGGATAACGTCACTTTTTGACCCTGTGGAAAACGTCCAGAGCGGATCCTGGTCCTCGCAGAGCACGGCAGTGAACCCGTGTGAAGCATCCAGAGCGGAGCCTAATCCTCGCCGAGCACGGCAGCGAACCCGTGTAAAGCATCTAGTGAAAAATTCCTGGTTACGTGGAACGCGGATAATGTCACTTTTGACCCCATGGAAAACGTCCAGAGCGGATCCTGGTCCTCGCAGAGCACGGCAGTGAACCCGTGTGAAGCATCCAAAGCGGAGCCTAGTCCTCGCCGAGCGCGGCGGTGAACCCGTGTGAAGCATCTAGTGCAAAATTCCTGGTCACGTGGAACGCGGATAATGTCACTCTTTGACCCCGTGGAAAACGTCTAGAGCGGAGCCTGGTCCTCGCCAAGCACGGCAGTGAACCCGTGTGAAGCATCCAGAGCAAATACCGGACTGTGGAGTCCTTAAAATCCACGGACTATGACGTCCTTAACCTCGACCGCAATGTCTTAAAACTAACGATCAACCACCCCGATTCCCTACGAATTCTGCCTTGGTTTAAGGGTACATCTCTTCACTCCTTTGATACCTGGCGTTGTAATTCCTCAACGTCTTCAAAGAGGTGACGGGTCCCTGCAACCAAACATCGGACTGTGGAGTCCCTAAATCCACGGACTATGAGATCCTTAACCTTGACCGTGATGTCTTAAAACTAACAGCGGACTGTGGAGTCCTTAAATCCACGGACTATGAGGTCCTTAACCTTGACCGCGACGTCTTTAAACTACAATACCTGGAGAAACCCCTGACTCCGTAAAACACGGACAAGGGTAGCCACATCCAGCACTTACAAGTCATCACGACCTGTGAGGAAGAAAAACTCTCTTGTGAGATCCTTACGACTCTCAAGGGAAAACCCGCTTAAGAATCCTCACGATTTTTAAGAAGAACTTACACCTATGGGATCCTCTCGACCTGTAGGGAGAAAAACTCTTTATGAAACCCTCGTGGCTCATAAAATGCAAAAGTCTTGGGAAGCAGATCTTAACCCTGAATCCTGAGCCATTGCTGTCCTGCAAGGAGATCAAGGTAGAATATCCGCAGAATACATTCAATGAAAAGGAGACACATCATTGAGAAGAAAAATGTATCTTTTATTCATAAACCAAAATGGGTACAAAGTACAATTCATGAAAGAAACAAAAAGAAAATACTCTCATCCATGAGTATGTACAAAAAGGAAGGAAAAGATACAAATGTTTCAAGCCGGCGGGCGATTCAGCAGCTTGGTCAGCTCATCCTGCTTTTGTAGGACCACGGCTTCATGACGCAAGATCTCCAAAAGACGAGCCTCCGCCTGAGCTTGTTGGGCCTGATATGAAGCAAGCCGGGCTTCAAGCTCTTTCTCAGTGGCCTTATGAGCCTCGACCCTCTCACGAGTGAACGTAGCAGCTTTATCGAGAGCCACCACCTCTTTGATGGACTCCTGAAGCACCCGCTAGAGTTCATACGCTTTGTTGGCTTTGGCTGTGAGATTGGCTTGAAGCTCGCCCAGCGCCTTGGAGGCTAGCTCCCTCTCCGAGAACTTGCGACCAAGCCTCTTCTCACAAGACGTCATGTTTGCCGCGCACCGTGCTATCAGCCCCCGTAACTCCGCCTTTGCAGCCACAGCCTCCGAGGAAAGGTGGGAACATTCGAGGGCGTGCAGGCAAGCCTCCACCCGCCGGCAGAACTCCACCCAGACTCGCACCACCTCTTCACTGTGGTAGGCGAGAAAAGGAAGAGAACCGTTAGCCTCGGCAGCGAATGCTTCAGCCGTGGTCGCGCTGCCAGCACGAAGCTCCTCGATCAGAGACGACAAGGAGACGAGGCTTAATTGGGCCAAGCGTTCTGAAGCCCGCAAGGCATAAGGGCCGGACGGCATCACGATGCGCGACTCCAACGCCGTGGAGACTGGCAGAGCTGTTCAAATTTGGAAGATGTCAGCAAAATTCTTAAGCAAAGAACGAGTGAGAGTATAATGAAATGTCGCTTACCGACAGTCGTGCAAGTAGGAGCTGAAGGCTCCCCTGGCCCTTCGAGAACCTCGACCTCATCATCGGCTTCTAGAACTGTAGAAAACATCAATGTCAGTACGCAAAATAACGACGATGCTATGAGAAGGGATGGACGACACCAACCTTTCCCAGATGAGAGGACAATGCGTTGGGGGGATATCGCTTGTGGAGCTGCCATCTCCAGCAGACGCTGAAAGGATTGCCGGGGAGACAGATCGACAATAGAGGCCGCCAACTCGCATAATTCTGAGAAAACAAAAGAGTTCAGACAACGGAAAGACCGCTAATTTAAATTTCAGAAAGGTTACCTTCAACACTCCTCCCATTCTGAGCCGGGGGGATAGCGGCTTCGACAGCCTCTGTCGAAACCCCGGGCTCCAACAGAGGGGGGGAAGTCCCCACTACCTCCATCTCAGCCTCGGGGCCGCCTTCGGGAAGAGCCGTTGGGGCAGCAGCCTCCAAATGAGTCTCCCCCAAAGGGGCGAGCACTACCTGATCAAGAACAGCCACTGGAGGCTCTATTGCAAGAGGAGCAACCTCATCAGCCCCCTCCGCATCAAGCAATGTTTCATTGAGAATTTCGGCGGGCTTCAGCTTTAATGGGCCCGTAGGGAGCTCCCCCAACGTCGAAGATTATGCACGATTCAAATAAGAATGATGATATATATGCACGGGCATAAATGATCAGAAAAACTACAAAAGAAGCACTACGTACCTATACGCAAAGAAGCCCTCAATATGGCTTCTTCAAGCCGCTGCTCCTTCTCAAGAAGGTGGGCTCGCCGGGGTTCAAGGGTAGACTCATGACCGCCGGTCCATAAGGAAAGTGCATCAGCTGCGTCTTCTGAAGCGGCCTGCTTCAAAGCCCTTTCTCCCCATTCCTCCAGAGGACCGATAAATCGCCGCCGAATCCACGAAGGGTCTTCGTAAAAAATTACAGTAGGATAAGACTTCTTCGAAACCTTGGCGTTATGAGACGCGTCTTTTGAACGCCATATGGCTTCAGCCAACTGTGCGGCCTCCTCATCAGCCGAACTCGGGAAGAGAAGTCCAGCGTCTGACTCTTGCAGGGCCAATGGTTCATCTTCAAGAATAGGCTCAGACTCCGCCACAGAATCAAGCAGGGTGGTGGCCGCTTTCCTCCGCCGTTTATACCTAGAGCCGGTCGCTGAGGATGACCGCTTCCTCCCTCATGAAGCCTTAGGGCGGCGCTGGCCCACATCGCCCTCCGCGCCCTCATCCCTGTTACTCTCGCTCGGTGCCACAACCGAGGATGACATCGCCATTGTCGACGCCACAGGGGGCGGTGCCGCCACCGGTAGGGGTGCTACTACTGGGGCCCGTTTACCCCGCGATCGGGAACCCAAGGGCATACCAGCTGTTGGAGTAAGGTCTACCCCTGACTCCCCCGGAATGAGCGCGGTGCCAATCTCCCTCAAAGGGAAGCGGACCGGAACCCTCGGCCGTAGCTTAGCCCCCGAAACCTGAGGAGGGGCGTCGTGACCAAGAAGCACCCTTCTTTCTTCAAGAATAATTGGACTGATCCGATGAAGATACCAGCCCGTAAATGCACCCACACACCGGGGCATGTACTCAGCTTCAGGGACCATGAAACGGGAGCCGGTGTTCAGCCTCATGAAATGATGAGCGGCATCGCGAACAGCATCGAGCGAAGGGATCGGGGGGACTATAAAAGCCTCGAAAGGAACACCCTGGTCGTATCCAAGCTGCCGGGCGAATCGATGCGGATTGTACCGCATAAAAAGAGCTGCACTGTCCTGGCGAAACACCAAGTAGCCCGGTCTAATTGTATACAAATGCGCGGCCTCCCGGGGCTTCAAAGAAGGTGCGTTGTCTTTCGACTGGTCCCAGAGTTGTTGAACTGGACCCGAGGGAGTAGACAAGACCTGATCATTAAAAACCAGCCCGCCAGAGGCGGCGTGAGGATAAATCAGCACCCGAATAGCCCCGAATTGAGTCGGGTCAGCAGCAGAAGCACCCACCAATCGCATAAGTCGTGGGAAGGGATAGGCGTCGTAAAACGCGGGCCTCTGATGCATAGCGAAAGCCCCCAGCACATGCATTTAGACCCAGGACATGAAATAATGAAGCGAAAAGTTCACTACATCCATGCCGGGTGTAGAGGTATTAGCTGCGGTGCCTAACCCATGATAAAGGTGCGCCAAAGCCGGGATGCCGATGGCCAACCGCGTCCCCTCAGCAATACGATGAGCCGGGTAGATGACCGAAGCTCTCATAAAGCGGCGATGCATGGGGATAACGAACCAACTGAGCCAGACACTAACAAACCCCACGAAGAACGTCTCCTCGTCCATGCCAGGAACAGTAATGGATTCAAAAGAGGTCGGTGATATAATAGGGATGTAGTACTGAGATAAGTCTGATTCAGTGGTCGGCAGCTTCTTCGGACCAAACCCAAAGGGGTCTCCAATATTGGCAAACTTCGGAGCCGTCTTCGATAGGGCGTCCTCGCGAAGGAAACGAGCAATGAAGCTCTTGAAAGTAACACCCTGCTCTTCGGATTCGGTGAATAATCGGTCGAAGATACCTAGCGCCTTGATTAAACTGGGACGCTTGTGACGGACGGCATTCTCAGCAGATAGGCCGTCAACTGGGGCGGGCTCGGGTTCAAAAATATACTCGTCAGAAGACAGCAACTCCTCGTATAGACTACCCCTGATTGGCAACCCCGAGATGTCATAAAATTCGGCCAGAGAGATCGAGACCTCGCGATCTCCTAGAATGAAAGTGTTGGTGGGAAGATTCCATTGGTTCAAAAACGCCTTGACTCACCAGGCATGCGGAGACTTATAATGGAAGAGTGACACGTATATGGCCTGATAAAGCCCGACTTTCTGCAACCGCGCACGATGGGCAGAAAGGATGTAGCGAGCCCAGAGAAGGTAGCCCGTAGGATGCCTAGGAGTAAGCCCTATCTTATAAATTTGCCCCCACGGGTGGGCCTCACCCTGGCAGATACGCCGTCCCAAGATGTCTATGGCCGGGATCGGATGGTTCGGAATACCGGTCGTCGAAGGCTCCAGCCTCCCCGTTGGAGTCCAGTTGGGCATTTCCACAGTAAAAACCGTCCTCGGAGGGTCCATCGGTAAGAACGAGAAAGTGGGCTCCGTCGGCACCGCGCAAAGAAAACTCCGGCGACCCTGAATAATCTGACTATACCAAGATCCCCATTGAAGAAGGTTGGTGCAGTTCGGGTCATGGGCCCGAATCATCGCCATCGCTTCCTCATCAGATGGTGACTGAGGAAAAGCAGCCTCCGAGCGAGAAAAGGGAAAGCGTGGAACAGAAGCCATCGCACCTGAAATCCAATAAAGGAAGACCGTTAAAAGAAAAGTCAGCAATATATATTCATGCATGAACATGAAGACTAGTTAAAGAAAGCAACAGCAGAGTTTTCTGGGACCATTGGCTACAAAACACATGGGCCCCATAGAATCCGGATGACGGCTCATTAATAATGAGACCAAATAGTTACAATAAAACAAAGGGAATATCCTCATTTAATAAAGAATGATGACCATGCACATCCCCCCCAACAGGATCTGTCTCGGGCTCTACGATGAATCCAACAAGATCAAAGGAATTAAATTCCCACAGAAGACATTATTACAAAGCCCCCATTTCATTAATTGCAGAAGAACAACCTCGGGCCAAGAGACCCCAAGAAGCCTCCGTGTGAAGAAATTGAGTTCTTCATTGGAATTAAATTCCTTATTAAGAGAAGGGAATTAAATTCCCAGAAACATTTTTGGGATGGAATTAAATTCCATGGATTTCAACCGCCATCATCATCTCCCTAAGGATCATCTAAACCCTAAGAGATCTACTGTGGGAGGTTAAGTGGTCTCATATTTTGGTTAAAGAACTTGAAGAGAAATGGGTTCTTTGTGAAACCCCTGATATGGATTTAAAATCTAGAGAGTTTTGTCAAAATGAAGGTGCTTCGATTACCATTACCTGAGGAGGAAGAGTCCTTTTAAACAGAGTTAAACTCTAAAAATATTTCAAGGCAGAGAACTAAGCTCTGGAAGAAGAGAATTAAATTCTCAGAAAAAGTTCTCAAAAGAAGGAGATGAGCAAAGTGAAGGCTCTTCGGAAGGGACATGAAAATTTATAGGATGCGATGGAAACGCTTCATCTCCCCAAATCCCTAAAGGAATCCAACGGTCACAAAAGGTGACAGCATTGCACTCACGTGCTGACACGTGAGAACAACGCTGTAGGGGCATTTGTTTCCTGATTTAAAATCAGAAAAGCTTATGGAAAAAGCTTCAGAAAAGGGTCACGTGCTTACACGTGACCAGCAGTCACGTGTTGGCATGTGACACCTAAAAGCATTAGCAAGACAAGTTCAGTTTCCCAACTACATCGAAGAAAAGGGCTTCAGAAAGAGTCACGTGCTCCCACATGACCAGGGTCACATGTCGGCACGTGACATTTAAAAGCAAGCGGCATAGGCACATTGGTTCCCTGATCAAATCAAGGAAAAGGCTCCAGAAGAGGTCACGTGCTCCCACATGACCAGGGTCACGTGTTGGCACGTGACGCTCAAAACATCAGACTCATTCTCCGGTTAAATCAAGAAAAAGACTCCAGACGAGGGCCACGTGCTCACACGTGACCAGGGGTCACGTGGTGGCACGTGACGGCTAAGCAGCAGAAGAAGGCAGAGTGCAAAAGAAGAAAATGGCTCGTTACAAGGGGGTCACGTGCCCACACGTAACCAAGGGTCACATGGCCACACGTGACCAGCTTTCAAAGCCCATTTGTTAAACAGAATTAAATTCTGAGAAAAGACCTCTCAAGTCTTTCCAAAAGCAACCGATTGAATTAAAGATTTAGAGTGATTAAATATCATCTATCTATGGAAAATCTCGAATTTGGGAAGATTTCCCTTTTAAATCTAACAGAAATCACAAAGGAGAATCGCTGGATTTGAAATCCAATGGTGAATAAAATTCACCTAATAATCCAAAGGTCCAGAACGAATGATGGATGCAAATCAAATCACTCAATGAAGATACGTCAAAAAACTAATTGACTCGGCTGCTTCTCCTATAAATAGGAGCCGAGACACACAAAAAAGGGATATGCACGCAGAGGGAAGAAAAGGGAGAGAGCCTTGATACTTTGAGGAATCTGGATCTTCTGCAAAAGAAAACCCTAGGTAAGAAAGGGAAGGCTTTTTGAAAGAAAGAGAATTTAATCCTCAACAGAGTTCAACTCTGATGTAAAACAGAAGAACATATTTCTTCTCTCTTAGATGGAGGATCTGTAAAGCGCACATCTCCCCTTGAAGTTGAGAATTTAATTCTCAATGGGTTGAGATCCTGCCATGCAGATCCAAAGCATAGAGAGGGAATGGAAGCACGAGAATTTAATTCTCACAGAACTATAGGAATTTAATTCCTTTAAAATAAAATTAGGGTTTGACCCTGTGTCATGGGAATTTAATTCCTTCAGAATAAAAAGAAACAGGGTTTAACCCTAATTAAGAACTTAGTTCTGTTAAAACAACAAGAACGTAATTCCCTTAATCTTACTCCCCAGAATAATTCTCTAACAGAGAGTGGGAGTTTAATTCCTTAAAGCTTTTATTAGGGTTTAACCCTATTCAGTTCTTCATATATATAAGGAATTTAATTCCTACAGAAAATTCAGGGTTCAACTCTTCAAAAGGAACTAGGAATTTAATTCCTCTGGAATTATTGTCAGGGTTCAACCCTACGAGGAATTCAATTCCTGAAAGGGATTAACAGATCTTCTAAACAACTACAGAAAAGAAGGGTCACGTGTCACCACGTGACCCCCCCAAAAGATCTACAGAAAGCCCTTTGAGGCAGTGCCTCACGTGACCCACGTGACCCTTAACAGAAGCTTTAACATACCTCATTTAAACACCCGTCACGTGATGACACGTGATGCTCCAAAAGATGTGATCTTTTCAGCAGAACAAACGAGGGGAGGGCGCCCTCACGTGCTACCACGTGACCCCACTTGCCTCAGCGTCTAACGCTAAATTGGAACTCCCGAATCCAGTGTTAAAACATTGTTGGGCCTTAGTGTTCAACACTAATCAAAGAACTTTATTTGCAGTGTTCAACACTGATTACCTTAGTGTTTAACACTAATTTGAGATCTCCGTTGCCAGTGTTTAACACCGATCTGTTTTAGTGTTTAATGCTAATTTGAAAGCCTTGTTGCTGGTGTTTAACACCAATTATCTTTTAGTGTTAAACACTAACTTGTCAATTTCATTCCCAGTGTTCAACACTGATTGGTCCGTAGTGTTTAACACTAGGCTTTGGCCCAATTGGCTAAATGGCCAGAGACAAAGTCTCTCCTTCAATGGACCAATAGGAAGCCAATATTCCAGACATGATTGGACTTAGCCCAAGCTGGCCATAAGTCCTCAATTCGTAATTAACTGGGCTAATGGGCTCATAACATAATTAATTGGTCTTGATCCCAAATTGGGCCAAAGACTACTTAATCCACTCCGGTTCCAGGGTACATCTCTTCACTCCTTTGATACTTGGCGTTGTAATCCCTCAACGTCTTCAAAGAGGTGACGGGTCCCGATGACCACATATTGATATGGGCTGTGGGGTCCCTAAACCCATAGACTACGACGTCCTTAACCTCGACCGAGATGTCTTAAAACTAACAATGGACTATGGGGTCCTTAAACCCATGGACTACGACGTCCTTAACCTCGACCAAGATGTCTTAAAACTAACAATGGACTGTTGGGTCCTTAAACCCATGGACTACGACGTCCTTAACCTCGACCGAGATGTCTTAAAACTAACAATGGACTGTGGGGTCCTTAAACCCATGGACTACGACGTCCTTAACCTCGACCGAGATGTCTTAAAACTAACAATGGACTGTGGGGTCCTTAAACCCATGGACTACGACATCCTTAACCTCGACCGAGATGTCTTAAAACTAACAATGGACTGTGGGGTCCTTAAACCCATGGACTACGACGTCCTTAACCTGGACCGCAATGTCCTTAAACTACCCATGGACCGCAATGTCCTTAAACTAGCGATGGTCCACTATGTCCTTAAACTGGAACAATAGAGCCCAAACGCTCTTTTGTCGGATCTAAATGATCCCGTTTAAGTTGATCTTAGCCTCAAATATGGTTAACGTATCCTTAAACCTTCAAAGAGACTGGACTATGAATCCCCCCAATCAACTTCGGTTCAAGGGTACATCTCTGAACTCCTCTGACATCTGTCGTTGTAATCCTTCAACGTCGTCAGAGAGGTGACAGGTCCCGACGGCCACACATTCAATGGACCACTATGTCCCTAAACTGGAACAATAGAACCCAAACGTTCTTTTGTCGGATCTAAACGATCCCGTTAAGTTGATCTTAGTCTCAGGTTAGACTAACGTATCCTTAACAAACGTTTGAGTTGATCTTAGCCTCAAGTATGGCTAACGTATCCTCAAACCAAACCCCCAAACCCAAATCTAAGATAATACGGATTTGGACTAGTCCACGCCCTATGGGCGACGACATAACTCGGTCTCCGTAACCAATCCACGGGCAACAAAACATAAAATAAACATACACGACACGAAGTGACCATCTGGAGAAGGAGAAAGTTGTTACCGCGATGCGGTAGCGTAATTAACTGCAGGGGCTTGCGCCTGCAGGGAAGAGCGTCCCCACAATCAAAAACCCCTCAAACGAGGGGGAATCTGACGAAGTCTGCTACATCGGCCGCATCCGTTTAAACCTTCGATACATGGTGCCATAAATCAACTTGGCATCTTCGGAGAGGTGGACGGATAGCACCAATTAGCATCTGCCCCGAACCTCAGGCATGGACGTCCCCCCGTCCCGGCCGCCGTTCGGAGGGGAACAGTTGCGGATTCCAACTGTTGTAGTTTTACACTTTCTTTTCTGTGACCGTAAGTGTAAAATGTGATATCACCGGTTTCGTTGCTATATGTCAACGACAATTGGGATGCGCATATTTACTTACGTTGATGACATGTGTTGTTATGTGTTGCTGGATATGTTATATTGGATCGTCGTGTTTGAATAGCCGGGGTTTTTTTATGCGAGATGATTGTTTTTTCATTTTCATTCATGTAAAAAACTTGTATGTAATATTCTTTTATTGGGGCACTTCCAGGTTGCGGAAGATGTCATCTTTTGTATGTTATTTACTTTTCCGCATTAGGATAGACCCAAGGAGGGAAGCACAAGTAACCGGGTTCTAGGGTCCAGTGGGAGACCATCTCGAGGAGTCGAGTCCGGGTCTCCTAACCCTAGAATTGGTAGGGTTGCTTACCGCTCTCGTAGGGGTCTAGGGGTGTGGGATTGGCTATTCATCATGACCGTGGAATCCGTGTTTTATACTGGCTCGTATTGAAAACACGGACGTCCTAGTATATCCAATATTTCATATGATATTTTCTGCTGCGTTATCTGTGATGTGATCATGTGATATGTTCAGATAGATATTATATATAGTATATATGATATATTATATAGACGTTGCTTATCTTTTACACCCGCACTAGCCCTGCCTCGCTCTGGCGTTAGTTACCTAACCTAACGGTGCAGACGGGACATCGAGGCGAATGCGGATGGCATAAGCGTACGTTATATTTATCTGTGATGTTTAGGTGGACTTAAATGATGGGATATTCATTAATGAGATTAATGAAAGAAAATAAACCTAATTGATGTTGTGGAATCGAATTTCAAAATAAAAACAGGTAGCTACAATTCTTGCTTTGCATCGCGGTGTTCCTTGTAGAACATCCTGCACCTTATTCGATGAGGAAAGGACCGACATCCCTTCACCGGGAGTGACTCCTTTAGCAATAACTGGCAGATGCTACACACTCAGTTTGTCTTTTGATTGCTTCTATAGTTTCTGCTTTCCACAGTGATATATATGATATATCCCGCACCTCATTCGACGAGAAAAGGGGCGACGATCCCTTCACCGGGAGTGACCCCTTTAGCAAAACTAGAAAAGCCTCAAAAACATTCCATTTAAAAACCATTTGATTCCGAAACGAGATCAAGTTCAAAGCGTTAAAGGTTTTCATAAAAACCATTCGCAACCCTCTGTCATTTTAGGAAGTAGAGTACTTAGTATTCGTGCTGTGTTTGTTGACCATAGTCAAGGCACAGTGTACAGTAGCTAAGTGATGTCTTCCTACACCGCATATGATGCGATTAGTTAGGACAGTCGCGTGACTTTGTTGACCTTAGTTAAGGGTCATGTGGGTGGGTCTAATTAATCATGAAATGACGGGTAGAACTTGACTAGTGCTTATGATTTGTTGACCATAGTTAAGGTCATAGGTGCTAGGGGTAAAAACCTTTATCGAGAGTTTCAAGTGTTGAAACTTGCAATGAGATTGCATACTTCTATGTGATAGTTGGATCCTGATACCCACTGCGAGTAATTGTTACTCTTGGGAGACTTTTGCACTTTGCAATTAGCCGATCAAGTAGGTGTCTAGAAAGGTGTCAACGGGGTTACGCCTCTAGGAAAACGAGGTTTACTGTAATTAGGTCCGTGCGAAAGCGCGGGGAACCTCCCTCAAAGTACCGACACTGGCCTGGCCGAAAGATTGGGGAACTTGTAGAGTGTAATTAATCCCGGCTAGTCTTTCCTTTTAGGGTTTGAAGGAAGATTTGATAAAAAAGTGGGAGCCATTCTGATTAGATAAAATAAATAACCAATCTAATCTTGCAAGAGCGCACGCAGAGTGTTTTCTTCTCTCTCTCTCCAGGTAGCGACCATATCACGCCTTAATCAAGATAATAATATGGATGTATTGACCGAACCCGCTTGTTATACTGAGCTGGGGAACGTTGGTTCCGCTCCAACTTATAATTGTTATAAGACAGAGCAGAAAATAGGGAAATACCAGAATTCCCATGCCGCCCAAACGAAGAAAGTGCATGAGATGCATCTCCTTCGGGTGTGTTCATTACAAAGAACTGTTTCTCAGTATCCTCTGCATCCTGGGTATTTGATACTGGATCAGGATCCCAGATATGTAATATGTTACATAGGGCTACAAAAAGGTAGAAAACTGAGAACGGGTGATAAGTTTCATGAGACAGAAAACGGGGCAAGTGTTGCAGCCAAGTCTGTTGGTCATTGTCACCCTGTGTTACCAGTACATTGATTCTGAACGAATGTTATTAGATACCGAACCTGATATACAAAATCATATCAGTCTCTTTACAAGTAAAGAAATGATAAAATTTTGTATTGTTGGATAATGTTTTGAACATTTCCTATATCAAAAGTTGATCGGTTCAGGCATGTTATCTAAAAGCATTGATGTTCTAAATCAAACTGCAGTTCCTAGTATACAGAACACACACAAGAGGAAGAGTTCAGAAATGAACGAATCATTCTTGAGGCATTGTAGACTAGGTCATATCAATGCGACCCGACTGGCTGAAGTTACATTTTAGATGCATATTTAAATCAGTTTGAATTTACATCTTGTGAAACTTGCCAGTCACGTCACAAAGATTAGATGACCATAGCTCTGCTGATTGGGAACAGAGAAAGAGTTAATGAACTCTAGGGACTGATACATGATGATGTATGTAAGGTCTCCTGTTTACACATTCCAGGACTGGTTCCTTATACTTCATTACATTCTCTGATAATCTCTTAAGATTCAGACATATGTTCCTGTTGAAACACAAGTCCGAACATTTTGAGATATTCACAGAATATAAGCCAGAAGTAGAGAACCAATACGGGTATAAGTATTATGTCCTATGATGAGATCAGGGAGGAGAATACTTGTGCATGGAATTCTTGGACTATTCTAAAAGAAAATGAGATTCTCTCTCAGTATTACTCCTCTGAATACACCACAGCACAACAGTATATCGGGACGGAGCAATCGCACAATATTATATATGGTGCTCTATGATGAGTATTACTGAGTTACCTATTTCCTTTTGGGGTTGTGCACTTGAGAAGCTGCATACCTATTGAATTAGGTTCGAATCAGATCACTGCCTACCACTCCATATAAGATATGGTATGGGAAGAGCCTATCTCTTAAGTAAGTTAAGATTTGGGATTGTCCGGCCTATGTCAAAAGCAAAACCCGGACAAGATCGAGGCAAGGTCAGTTCTGTAGAACTGGAAAGGTTCCAGCTATACAAAACTGCAGCTGATGATTTGACAGAACCAAAGGATTCAATAGTCCCCGACGAACTTCAGCCTCTCCGCCGATCTGGTAGGGTTCCTCACCTGCCTGAGAGATACTTCGGTTTCTCGATGACAGTGGGAGCGAGGAATGCATCATGAGATGATGACCCAACTAGTTTCGAGCAGGCCATCGAGAGTAGGGACTCTGTAAGAATGGCTGGATGCTTAGCGATCTGAGATAGAATCCATGTACACCAGCAAAGTATGGACTTTGGCTGCTATATCTGAAGGGTTAAATCCCCATCAGGAGCAAGTATATCTTGAGAAGATTACTTGGTGTAAATGGGAAGGTTGAGACTTTCAAAGCTAGACTTGTTAAAGGTTTTCGTCATCGACCAGGCATGGATAATGATGAAACCTTTTCCAGTGGCTATGCTTAAGTCCATCTAGATCCTACTTGCCATTGCTACATACCATGACTACGATATCTGGTGGTTGGGTGCCATGACTACTTTTCTAAATAATGATTTAGAAGAGAGCGTCTATAAGAACACAGCCAGAGGGCTTTGTAAACAGTGGGAGCAGCGGAAATGTGTGCAAGTTGCTTTACATAATAAAGCAGACATCGCGGAGTTGGAAAGTCTGTTTTGTTGCGGTAGTCGAAGTGTTTGACTTCATCAAAATGGTAGATGAACCTTGTATGTACAAAAAGGTAGTATGGAGTATGGTGATGATCCTCGTAGAGTACGTGGATGACATACTCTTGATAGGAAAAGAGTTTCCTATGCTACGCACGGTCAATCTCCTCTTATCACATGGATTCTCCATATAGGATCAAAGTGATACCTCCTAAATCTTGGGTTTTGGATCTATGAGATAGATCTAAATGGATGTTAGGATTCTCACTAGTTGTAGTGAGATGGTATCAATCGATCCTGGGGAGAATCACTGAAAGGGTTCCAGGATGATAAAGACGACTGAATGTCAGTCACAGGCATTGTCTTTACCCTCAGTAAAGGGACGGTATGTTGGAAGAGTTCCAAGCTAGATACCGTGGCAAACTAGACGATAAAGGCTGGTAACATCGCTATTAAAGATACTACCAAAGAGGCAGTTTGGGTGTATATTGGTTCATAAGATGAACTAGGTTCCTATCATTGTATGACAATGAAAGTGTGGCTTTGGCCCAAGAACCCTGGTCCCATCAGTGACCCAGACATATTCTGAGGCAGCATCACCTGATCATGGAGATAGATGATCTCCAGGGTGATCGAGGTTAGGAGAGTAGACTCAGATGACAACACGGCGGATCCAATCACAAAGGCTTTTTCCCAGAGAGAGACTTATATGGGATGGTTGAGTATGTGATACTGCAACCACTGCTACAGATGGTCCTAGTGCAAGTGGGAGATTGTTAGTTATATGTATGCCCTAGAGGCCATTACTGTACATTGGATGTATATTGTAGTGGATGCTGGGACATATATAGGTAAGACTTTCTTGCTCGACATGATAGTACGCTATCTGGTTGCTCTTTATCTTAACATGTATACTTTCTGTCTCTCTGTTACATGTTGATAAAGCCCTTAGGATGTGTACTCGACTTCCAGGACTATGATGTAGATCATACTAGTGGGGCCTGGGTAGTCCATGAGTACATCCTTCAATGTTCCTAGTCGTGGGAATATCGAGACGGGGCATCGATATTCCAGAGTAGACTAGCGTATATCTTCTCGACCCATGTGATGGGCGATGGATGATCCCATATCTATTGGTGTTTGACATCAGAGATGGTATGCGGGTGCTCAGTGGAGACTGGGTACACTGAACGGATTCGCCGAGAACTCCCAGATGGTATTATACCTCACGTCAGATGGAAGTTCTCTGGTGACACTGGTGCAGCTTAGTCTGTTGATCCGAGATCGTCATAGAGTCTTGTGTGTCTCCCACTGTGCTTTGATTTCCACCCTACCACGGCTCTACTGAGTCGTGCAAATAGGTGGTTTTTGGGTACAGTCCCGATTCACATGAAGGCAATGAGCGATAGGAGGGGATTTGTCTCTCCCGGTATTGGGGGTTGATGTTGCGCTATGCACGACTGGCCATAACAGGAAATCCCTGTCCAGGGTTGCTGTGATATACCGGTAAGAGTTATCAGTAGTTTCACGATTGTTATGGACCTTATATCGGCATGACTTATCGAGCTACTGGGGTCTGACGTTTACCACACCTAGGCGAGATATGCGATATATCAGACGAACAGACCGGACTGTACGGTAAGTGTTACTGGTTGGATTCACAAGAGTGTGAGCGGGCTTGCTCGTCGATCATCTAATCGCTCAATACCCGGGTGGCCGTTACGTTTAGCAGACCGCTTGCGGCTTGTGGGTGTTTGATATGATCATCACTTGCTGCCGGCGTATTGACGAGTCTTTAGAGTCCTACATAGAGGTTTCCTAGCTCAAGCGAAACGAAAGAGGAGCGCGTATGAGATATGTGCGGGACCGAGAATAATGCGTGTATGTGATACTGTATCCTATTCTCGCGATGGATGTATCGAATGGTCGTATGCGATATAACCTAGTTATCGAATAGAAGATTGATTCGATAAGTCGATACATTGGATACTAGTCGGTTATATGCGATATGACCGGATCGTTAAATCAAGTGTTGATTTAATGATTTAATGTATAATATATTTGATATATTACTTTGCATTAACTAGTATTTGTTCACTTTGGTTGGATTTTCTCACTTGATATGCACATTGTATATTTGATATAGTTTTGTGCAATAGTTTGTATCATATTTGATGATACATGCAAACTTGGGTTTGTGTAAAGAATTAAACCATGGTTTTGTTAATGGTTAGGGTTTTGATTTACTTATCTATTCATTTATTTATTTATTCTTTTTTTGAAAGATAAAGAGAAATGGTGGCTTGATTTGTTTTCTAGTTGAAGCTTCATGAAGCTTTGAATTAGTCCACCATTTTTGTTTCATGCTTAACCCTAACCATTCATCCTAACCTTAGTTTATTCTCTACACCTAACTATGGTTGCAATTATGATAAGTATCATTTTTGTTTTCTATTTTAGATATACTTATCATATTCTTTCTTCTTCTTCTTCTTCTTCAACAAAGAAGAAAGCTTGCAACCTTTAATGGAAACTTGAGAAAAAGAGTGAGGAATCCAATTCTAAAGTGAACCCACTTCCTATTTCTTCATCCTCTACCACTTGCCAAGTAGTATAGGGTGTTTTCTTCACAAGTTTCATGACTTGGTGAAGTTGGAGTTTGATCTTGAGTTGCCTCGACGTAGATCATCTTCGGCATCGAAGTCGACGACCTAGCCCGATCATTTCTCCGACGAAACCATCGTCAGAGTCCGGATTTCGATTGGTACAGCGGAGGGACGTCTACACGGAGCTATGGAGGTGGAAGACCGGATCTACAAAGGTTGTAGCCCCTTTCCTTTAAATTAAAGTTGTTTACTTGCATTGCATCGCCTATACATCTAGTTAACGATCCGTATTAGGGTTTGTAGGCACATGAAAAAATTAGAATTGTCCATGTTTGATCACTTGTGAGACCTCATTAGTGTGCCTAGGAACCCTACACCTATAACTACTGAAAACTTAGATCTTGTATCTCTACGAAACACTTGTCTAAAAACTAGAGAAGTCATAAGTAAACAGAATATAGTACGAGCACCAACCCCTCTGTCCTAATGGACACTGGACAGCATACAATACTTTGTATAAGTCCCCTAAGTTAATAACACAAACCTTGTGTGTCGTAGGTTGAAAACTATACTATGGTTATGAAGAATTATGCCACTGTTGAATGCTCCTTACATAACCATTAATTGATATAGGTAAATGTCATGGACATAATTTCAAAAAGTTATATCTCACTTTTTAAAATAAACATACAGATATATCAGTTTGAAATTGGTGCATAACAACGGATATTCAAAACCAAATATTTGCCGTCCAGCAAAAAACCCAGGCGATTTCCTCAAATATCACCAATTACAACGAATTCCGATATAATGAGGATGATCACTTAATTCCCAATAACTTACTCCCACTCATCATCTGTGAAACCATACAGATGTGAGAATCAAACCTGGTAAATACATACCCTGGAGCAAGGGCTAATTGGGAAATTAGTTTTCTATTAACAATGCATAGTGAAACTGAAACATGAAAATATTTCGAAGGGGTATCTGGGTATTCCTAGTAATGCCTCTTCCATTATCAAATTCATGACTGTAACCGTATATTTCCTTGCCATCTCTCCAAATCCCTTTATTTGTCTTTACTCATTACCTTCTGTACACCACACTTAGGTAATTGGTTTTCTTCCTCCTTACCGTTCGGCACCAGCCTATGCTTTGGAAAAAAACTATCCAATAAGCATAATAAGTGTACTCTCCTAATCCTAGGAGTACTCGCAAGCTGAGAGAAGGTGATGATAAAAGACAACTAAATAAACCTTATTCTATTTCTCCTGAACTGGAGAAAAGCAATGGTGAAGTAGGAGTGGCGATGAAATACGCGGTTTGGTCGTGAATGATAGCAGTCGCAATTTACTTTGCCCTCTTTCTAATCCCTTTATTTGTCTTTACTGATTACCTTCTGTACACCACGCTTAGGCTAATCGGTTTTCTTCATTCCCTACCTTTCGGCACCTGCCTATTGTTTTGAAGAAGACTATCAAATAAGCATAATAGGTGTACTCTCTCCTAATCCTAGGAGCCCTCACAACCTGAGAGAAGGTAAAAGGAAAAGACAACTGAATAATCATATTCAATCTCTCCAGAACCAGAATCCATCCTCGAATCTGGAACAAGTTCCTTCGAGTTCGTATGTAACTATACGATGGATTTATCCAATAGAAGTGGATTTTCGTAGTGATACGGGGTGTTCTGGAAAAATGCAAAGGGTAAAAGGAGTGGCAATGATGTATGCAACTCAGACAATCCAAAAGCCAGTGTTCTAAGAAAGTTCGGTTAACTTGGTCACTGAGTTATAGTCTAGTGGTCGGGCCATGGTCACTGCCAATGGAAGTGGAATCCACTCACGTTATCACACTCCAGAAGGTATGCGCATGCTTGGCAAGTTTCAGTATATTAGAAACTCCCGATGTGTGTTTTTATCCTAGGACCCAAGTGACCTTGACAATGCCAACATATCAAAGAGTCCTAGTCAAGTTCAACCCGTCAATATCTTGATTGCGTTAAACCCACCCGTACGAGTCCTTGAGAATGCCAACATAACCGTACGACTGTCCTAACCAATCCACATATCCATGCGACAGAAAAGCATTACAGAGCTACCGAACAATACGCCTCGGCAATGCACGACATATGTAGCACGAATACTAAGCAATACTAATCTGAAATAACGGAGGGTTACGGCTGGTTTTTGGCAAAAATCCTTTAATGTAATGAACTTGATATCGTTGAAGGAACCGGATATCCTTTTATAAGTATATAGTGGCGAAAACCTTTGCTATAGAGGTCACTCCCGGTGAAGAGATCTTTGCTCTTTCCCCATAGAATGAGGTGCAGGATATTCCAACTGAATACCACGATGCAAAGCAAAAAGTAATTGACTATAGTAAAGTTATTACACTGACGCAAACTCTTGTTCAAGGGGTCACTCCCGATGAAGGGATCTCGGCCCTTGCCTCGTCGAATGAGGTGCTGGATATTCATAACCGAATACCACTGTGCAAAACAAAAGAAAACGTCCTTGTAATAACAGCTTTTTGAAAATTGTTCCAACAACATCGAATAGGTCTGTTTTCCTTGCATTGATCCGAATTAACGCAGTCCCATCAATTAATCGCACCACGAAAGAACTAAAATATAATGAACTTATATGCCATCTGCATTCGCCACTGGGCCCCGTCAGCACCGTTATGTTACTTAACTAACGACAGAGCGGGGACTGGACTAGCGCGGGTGTAAAATAAATACAACATCTACTAGTATATATATCAATATACAATAATCGCTCCAGGCATGATAAATGCAACATCACAGAAAAGTAATAAGCAACAAAAAACAATACAGATAATCTGGGAGCCCCGGGTTTCCTTTAAGCCGCAACTGAAAGCCGACGTTCCCCTGGTCAAGTGGATAGACTGTACAATGAAAACCTAGACCCCTACGAGTACGACAAGTTACCCGCCACAACCAGGAGCGAGGCAGCCCCTTCAGCAAAGTGAATGGACCACCCAGCACTTCACGGAATCCGGTAACTTGAGCACCCCTCCTTGGGTCAACCTGTACCCCCTACGAGTGCGGTGAATAGCCCGCCAATTCTAGAGTGAAGCCCCCTCCGTCTCAAAGCCATGAGATGTGGGCCCGTTGCCCTCTAGAACCCGGCTATCCGTGCACTCCACCGTGGGGTAATCCTAGTACAGAAAATAAAATATGTACAACGGTGACATCGACCTCCACCCGGTCGTGCCCCAAAAGAATAATATACAAACAGGAAGTGACGGCAGTCCACATGTCAGACGCTCGCCCCGCGATATCAAATGTACAAATAATACTAAACTGTACTAACATTGCATCCAAGCTATCCACCACGACTATCCGCAACATCACAGCACAACACAGAACATCAACGTGAATGTTACGTTCGCAAACCAGTCTAAAAGGACTATAGCGATTAGACAAGTTGTACCGATCAAATGACATTCACGGTCGCAGATAGAAAAGTATATACTTTAAACTTTAAACAATGTTAGATAATATCGACTTCGAAATAACCCCCGAATAGCCCTAAACAACTAGAGAAAACCATATCCAAACAGGGCTAAACAAACAATACCACTGAACCAAGATTCCAGAGACAAGACCACGGCCCAAATACGAAACCTTTATTCTTCAAATAGGCCGGCCTCACAGGATTTTAGAGCCATGTGCTCGGTTTTTAGTGATGGAATTGCTTAGTATTTGATCAGTGGTCTAGTTGTAATGTCAGTAGTCTTCTGCAGGTGTTAAAATAATTTTTGAAGACACTTTTAGAAACAACAGAAACTGGAATGTGCAGGATATAGTTTGGGCTGTTTCGATTTCGATACATTAACATTGTCTAAACGAGCTAGCTAAGGGTTAATGGGTTGGCTCTGATACCATGTTGGGTTACGGCAGCGCCCCGGCCGTCTATCCGAGGCCAAATGCGGAACAAAAACTTTTGAAACTTGGCGCTACCACAACCAATAACCCGGATCGTGCCATTAACCGTAAATTAGCTAACTACTGTAAAGTGTTCAGTGATTATACCGATCGATCCGTGTGCTTCGGTCTTCAATCTCTACGCCAAGCTCCTCGCGGCTGCCCCAACGAAGTTCGCTCTCCGATCTCGCTCGTCGAAGTGGCTCCATGTCGAGGATTCTTTATACGGGCTCCCGCTTCAAACCGAAGCAACTCGGACATGAAGTTTGCTAGCCGACATATCCAAGGTGAAGTAGAGATAGTGTGTGATTACTTTGTCTCAATCACCTTAGGATTCTTAACACATGAGAGGGATAGGGTGGAGGTGAAGAAGAAGCCATGGTGAAAGATGTGAGCTTGAGACTTGGCATGCAATGAAAATGGCAACCCAAAAAATTGTGGCTGCTCATTTTCATTGTGTTGTGTGTGGTATTTTGTGAGTGAGGCTAGTGAAGAAAAAGATGCAAGCTCTAGTAATGAGCAACCCCCTTCACAAAATATCTCACAAAAAAAAAGCAAAAATCAAATGAAGCATGGCTCAAGCCTTAAATGCACCATGCCAAGCCCATGCTCACCTTTCCACCTCAACATTAGACATTTAAAATAAAATCCGAAATGTTTAATGTAATAAAAAGAAATGGCAACTTCAAAATAATCTTGTAACGGATTACAAGAATACCCCTCGACTCTATATACATACATGCATCCGTATTCCAACTGAATACGAATACAACGAGATAAAAGTAATCCAACCAATTTAATACTAGGATCCGGCTTAAACCAAAGCCCACTAGTATGATCCGTCTGATCATGATCCGTGCACGAGTGCACGTATATGATCGAACCCTGCCATAAAACCATACGGCCTCTACAACATTTCTCCCGAACTTGGGAAACTTTTTTTGGGGGACTCTAAAGACTCGTCAATACACTGGCAATGGGTTTAACCACAAGCACGTCAGTGGCATTAGCTGTACGTAACGGCTATCCAGGTATTGAGCGAAAGGGAGGCCGACGAGCGAACTGATCCTGAAACCCTACTGAGCCTATCTGTGACAATCTCCGTACAGTCCGGTCAGTTCGTCTATGAGTATCGCATATCGGGCCTAGGTGGATGGTAAACATCAGACCCCCAATAGCGGTATAAGTCGTGTCGAAGTGTATCCCAGAACACCTTGAGAAACTACTGGAATACCTACCAGTAAATCTCACTTTCCTTGGCCAAGGACTTTGTGTAATGGCTCTCTAGACACAGCGCGATATCAACCCCCAATACCAGGAAAGACGAATCCTGTCTAACCGCCACTGCCTCCAAGTGCTTCGGGACTGCACCCAACCACTACCTGTTTGCACGACTCCTTTGAGCCGTGGTAGAGTAGCAATCAAAGAACAGCGGGAACACACTTAAGGCCAAATAGCAGTGTCAAGTCAACGAACTAAGATGTATTCATGTCACCTGGGAACTGCTCCTGACGATAGGTATAGTACCAATCAGCAGTGCCCCGGCGAGTCCGTCCGGTGTACCCATAACCCAATGAGCACCTGTATACATCTTAGGTGAACCAACTGACACCAATGGCTTGTGAGACCGGCCACAACCCCTCGTCGGGGTCACGATCTGTATACACTAGTCTACTCTGGAGTATCGATGCCCTGTCTCAAAACTCCCTCGACTAGGGATGTCATGACCCGAAATATTAGCTCGTGACCAGCACTTAAATCACGCAACGTCTAAAGACGTAACGTAATCCAAGTAAGCTGAAACCCAGAAATCTAAACCTTTTAATGAAACAAAAGAGGTGCAGTTTGATATAAGGTATAATGAAGAAACGTGTTTTCTTAAATGCATAGAAAAGGGAACATGAAAAATGCAAGTTTATCCTACTTGTTGTAAAATATGTTCGTCCTTTTTAAAAATTTGGGCAACGCATCCTTTGTATATTTTGATCTAAAACCACAAATACAAGATAATATAAAAGGCATCCCCAAGCAGGAGCTAGCTCTTCGCAAAACGGCGGATTCACAACCACGGAAGTAATAAAACATGTATACGACGCCCAACGACGAAGTTCAATACAAAATAGTAATATAAGGCAAGACATCAACCAAAAAAAAAGCGAATATAAAACCCATCGCTCAAATCTCACAACTACAAGTCTCACTAAGTCTCATTACATATACAAATACTAGTTTTGATTGATGGAGTTGACTAGATACAATATGTAATAAAAATACGAGAGTGGGCACGATACAAATGTCCCACCTACCAAAGCAAAACACCCAAAAAGCAAGCTGTGCGCCAACCATGCCGCTGCCGATCCAAGCGGTCAACCTACAATAACTGTGGCACAATAGGGGTGAATTGCCAACTCGTGAGTAGAAAACATCAACAGGTAGAAATCGAATAAAGTAACGATTTCCTAGGTCAACTATATCATGAAGGCAATACTATGATATCTAGGGTGACCGTATGTAAATATGTGCCGACAATATAAATCAATGCAGTATGCATGTGAATATCATCCAACAATATAATGAATGCCTGTATGGATGTGGATATCATCCACGATATAATAAATGTCAATATACATGTGGATCTCGTCCACTCGAAACATCGTAATAGCATATGCATGTAAATATATAAGGATATCAAGAATGTGTGTGTCCGTCAATGACACACCAAAATATGTAACCTGAGTGTCCAACACCAACACTCGAAATATCATGAAAGTTGTCTCCAGCATCGACACGTAAATCCTCATATCTCAGGCGCCGCATCCTCAGATCGGCATTCAAGTCCATCTCTTTACTCCGGTCGGTATCCTCCGGATAAACTGCCGAGTCCAAATATTATCACCGGTAGGTAGTGCTCCCCTGTCAGGCTCAACGCCATCATCTGCGACCTTCTTGCCCCGGGGTACCTCACCGGGTTCACCATGCACCCGCAGACGTTTCCTCCTCCTCCTCGAATCGGGTGTCACATGCCAATCTCAGAACCGAGAAAACGCATGGTGGACGCACTGAAATATCATATCAAGAGAAACCAGGTTTTTAAAACAATACATATTTTACTTTGAAATAACCACGGTTCTCAAATCCAAAATCTTATGAAAACAATATATCTCAATGCATAAAATCGTAAAGCATGATGTATGCGACATATAGCAGAATGTAAGCATAGTCGTAAATCATGCAACATGGAACGGTAATATGCATATATCAAGTGAAAACCGCTGTTTAAAATGAATCCAGATTTAAAATATGTCCTGCGGTTCCCAATTGCTCCAAGGTCAAATGCAACATCGTATAAAGGTGTATATGTAACTATAGCAAGTAAATTATGTAAGGAGTCATATCATGATGCAGCAATTCTACTGTGTAGTGACATAGCAATTATCGATGATGAAGTGTGTGAGCTGGCAAACCTGTGTAAGTTTGACATACGCATCATCGATAATGGTGCAAGTGTACTAGCACAAGTAAAGGAAATGCAATGGTAATGACAAGAATGTAGCATAAAGTAAATTGGCAGCTAAAAGGTATAAGGTATACGTATCTAATATGACCGAGTCGGTGAATCTATCAATCGGCCTCCTCTAGTCAAGGGTATGGATCAATCATCAAATAACTCATCATGCACTGTAACTCATCGTACGTCGTCATTAACCAATTTAGGATCCTAACAACCTATATGACAAGGAGTGTATGGACCTCACGTCTCATACGGCTTATCACTCAAGATTCACAACATTATCCATATATATACCTATCTCTCAGGTCACATCCGTATCAATCTCAGATCATGGGACTGACAAAGGTATCAATTATCACAAATCGACTCGTATCCATATAACGACATATCACACCAAGTAGTCATATCACAACGTAAACTCTTTTCCATCACAATACTATCTCATATCAAGTCAAACTTATATACAAATTTACCTTATACATCCAGTGTCATGCTACCCTAAAACTCATACTTATTATATTGCAACTACATGTTATAAGTTATATTACTAATATCATCTCTAACTATCCTTTAAACCATATTCCTAGTTTCCTAATCTAGGTTTCTATGACTGTATCCTAGAGACCGGTTTCCATTTATTATTGCGGGGGTGCTATACGCCATCCACCCGACTTCTCCTGTAGATATAGATCTACTCACCTTAATCCTTGCTTTCCGAGGTCGATGATGCCACGCTCCGTCGTCTCGAAATCCACACGAAGGTACCTACAATAAAACATATTCGCAATCGCTATTAAAATCATGTTCGGAAAATAAATACGGCACACGGTGCGCTCATAAGTTAGAGCCTATAGCCTACGCATGCAAAACAATCAAACAACCCTTATTGTTGATGTACAAACGCCCAACAACCAAAAACAAATCCAAACAACAAAACCCAAGTTTACAAAATACGGAAAACATAAGCAAAAGTACCCCAATGTGCCCCCAGATTTCACCCTAGGCCAAACTAGGGAATTTTGCATATATAGGAGGTCTAATTATCAGATATAGGAACTATGAACCAAGAACCACACACATTCACCATGACCAGACCGCAAATTGCGGCCTGGGGGAATCTGCGGCCATGAAGTGGGGGGGAGGGGCTCAGGTTTCAGGGGGTGATTCAGGGTTGCCTGCACGTCTCATGGTCAAGGGAACTTTATATACAAAGGTCCCGGGTCATCCCAGATCTCTAAATACAACCACAAACCATCAAATTTACCAATGTCGGAAAGTTCTATGTTCGTGTTTGGGTTCTATTTTCTGTTCTAGGTCAGTAAAACACAACTCAAGTCTTGTTAACAGCCTCTACACATCATTAATTCCTCTCAATTACTCAAACCCTTCTCTAGGATTTTCTAAGATCACAATTCCACACAAAATCAACCTCTAAACTACACTAGAAAGCAAGGAAACTAAAAACTAATCTAAAGAAAATGAATTATACCTCATGGATGAAGCAAGTCAAAACCCTAGCTCTCCAAAGTCCTTAAAATCCAATATTGATGGGTCCAAAGTGTAGAGGGTGAAGAGGAGATCAACTTTAATGAAAGGGGTTTAGGGTTTGGATGAAGGATATGAGATGATTTCATGGGGTGAAGGTGGAGGGAGACTTGAGGAGGAAGGAGATGAAAAGAATAATGGGGAAGGAAAAATGTGGCTGCCCCTCTCTCTCCCTTCTCTTATTCTCACCCTCTCTCACACTCTTATTACCCTTTTACCCTTTTTCATATTCTTCTCATTTTATTTTTAAAACCAAAACACATAATACCCTAAAAAAAATAAGAAATAACATGTAATCAAATGCGACATGACATGGTGCACTAACCATGGAAAACTGTATAAACACGGATTTGGCTTAATCGCGATTATTAGTGCACTAATCGGGTTTTATCCAAACTGCATATAATAAACTTTTAAAAATGTCAAATCCGATAAATATATATTTAAATGAATAAATCATTTTAAATCTTCAATTATTTCACAATTATTGGTATATATTTATACCTTTTTACGAAAACCCCAATTTGGCAAATCGGGTATTTTTCGTGAAATATATTATTTTAATATTAAATTCCAGAAATAATATTTTACATTTTCTGAAATGTTACAATCTTCCCTCCTTAAAGAAATTCGGTCCCCGAATTTAAATTTAAGCCCCTAAATACTAAAACATTTCTGTAATCAACTCAAATCGACGGGGCTCCGAAATCATGGAAGATATAGAAAACCACAGCGCATCGCATGCGACTGAAAACGAATACAACTCAAAATCGATCTCCGTCAAGCGTCTTGCAAATCATCGGATTTGTACGCATATCATCGGAGTTACAATGGAGATACAGATCTCAAAATCCCCTACTGAAATCCAATATCCATAGTAAAATACTATAATACATATATAGCACGCATCCTTGGAAAAGTATTAAACTGAATAAAACACATGCAAAATCTTTTCTGAATTGCCGTGTGATGTGTAACTTACGGCACAAGGACGGACGCTCATTGAAAAGTAGTAAATATACATGTATATGTTTTTTATTAAATTATACGTTCCGCCGTTTTTAAAATATCCCGAAGGTTTTCCTTTATAACGTTCGTGTCGCTCACAGACACGTAGGAAATAGTGAGACTATAGCTCCTTTTTGAAAACCTCTTGTTAAACTTTTAATGCATGCAAAATACTCAGGTACTGTCCTCAAATCAGTCCTGTTTGGTTACTACACAGTATAGTGCCCAACATGAAAACAAGGTGCTCAAAAGCAAAATCAGCCTCAAATAGTGTATCCAACAATCACGTGCGTCCGGTGCGCACGGAAATCAAATCCAAACACAGGTGCCACCATATGCACAAAGAAAAACTAAGTGCAACGGGTGTGCACGAAAGCATCTGTCCAGTGCACGGGTGTGCATGACAACAATATCTGGTGCATCTATTGTGCACGGAAATCTCAATTGAGTGCATCCGGTAGGCACAAAATCACATATCATATCATGCGCGAAAATCCAAATCAAGTGCATCCGTCAGGTTCGTAAAAAGCATCTAGTACAATAGCATGTACGAAAAATATAAGTCTGGTGTAACAAATGAACAAAAACACATATCTGGTGCATCAAATGTACAAAATACCAATCAGTAACTCAAGTGCATAAAAAGCAACACCGAGTGCACCAAAGTGTATAAAATCATAAACGTGTGCAACTGCGTGCACAAAAAACGTATCAATGCACTGCAAGCACATATAAGCTATACCAAGTGCAAAATCAAATCGAGTGCGTACCACACGCACAAAATCAAATCAACTGTATGAAATCCTAGTAATCACAAACATGTGCAGTCAAGGCACAAAAATCAATATCGAGTGCAATATATATGCACAAATCAAAAACCAACACAACGGTGTATAGAAAACGTATATCAAGTGCAATAACTATGCACGAATATCTAATGACCCAGTAGGTGCAGCAGTGGTGCACGAAATAGAAATCATAAAACTTATCATCAAAACTCAAATCCAAGTGATATAAGCGTGATACTAGGATCACAACCGCAACAAATGATATTGAGGTATACCTCCTACAATGTCGAAAAAAATATAATGGTGCGCCCAAAATTGGCAGAGCAAGAACATCCGCTTACCTCTTGCTCACGGTTTGGCGTCCTCTGTCTCTGGGTCCTCATTTATCTGTAGATTACCAATCTCGCAATTCATCGGCTCATCGGTCTGTCCAGTGTGCTAACAAATGCACAAAATACAAATCAACAACGTGCGCATTTTGATCCAAAACCAATCAAGGTGCATTTGTTGCATATTATCAATCAGGGTCAACCTATGTAACGAAAGTCCGGTTGATTTGATCTATCGATTCTTTCTATTCCTTTAAATGCATAAATAATGTAACATGAAAAATGCAAGTTGATTTTACTAGTTGAATAACATGTTTCGTCTTTTAAAAATTTAGGCAGCATCTCTTTTGTATATTTTGATCCAAAACCATATATACATAATAACAATAAAGGCATCCCCAAGCGGGAGCTAGCTCTTCGCCAATCGGCGGAGTCACAACCACGCAAGACAGAAAAATATGTATACGATGCCTAACGGCGAAGATCGACACAAAAGGATAATGTAAAGAAAGACATCAACCACAAGTACCAAACATCAACCCTCGCTCTAAGTCTCGCAACTACAAGTCTTTCTAAGTCTTACTATTTATACAAATACTAGTTTCTGATTGATGGAGTTAACTAGATAAAACGGAATAGTAAATAAAAGAGTGGTATGATCCAACATGTACCACCTACCAAAGCAAATCACTTACAAGTAAGCTGTGTGCCAGCGATATCGCTACTGATCCATGCGGTCAACCTGCAAGAACTGTGGCACAACGGGGGTGAGTTGCCAACTCGTGAGTAGAAAACATCATCAGGTAGAAATCGAAATAAACAACGATTTCTTAGGTCAACTATACCATAAAGGTAATACTATGATATCTAGGGTGACCGTAACTGCATATGTGCCAATAATAATCAAATGCCTATCTGCATGTAGATAACATCCACGTGTCCATCAATGACACAACAACATCATGCATGTAAATATCATGAAAGCATATGCATGTAAATATTAGGATATCAATCAACATGTGTCCATCAACGACACATCAAAATCATGGGACCTAAGTGTCCATCACCGACACTCGAAATATCATGAAACTCGTGTCCAATATCGACAGGCAAATCCTTATATTTCAGGCGCCGCATCCTCAGAAGGGCCCTCAGGTGCCGCATACTCTGGCCGGCCCCCATATCCATCTCATGACTCCGGTCGGTATCCTCCGGATAACCGCCGAGTCCAAATACTATCACCGATAGGTAGTGCTCCCCTACCAGGCTCACCGCCTAACCATACGAGTCTTCTTGCCCCTGGGTACCCACCGGGTCCACCATGTACCCGCAGACGGTGCCTACCGCTTCTCAAATCGGGTTTCACATGCCAATCACAGAACCGAGAAAACACATGTTGGATGTCTCAAAATATCATATCAAGAGAAACCGGCTTTTTAAAACAATTTATAATTCCCTTTGAAATTTGACCACGGTTCTCAAATCTAGAATCTCATGAAATCAGCAAATCTCAATGCGTATAATCATAAAGCATGATATATGCAAACATATAACAGAAGTGTGAGCGTATTAAGTATATCATGCGACATGGTATGGTGATGTGAACATAGAAAATATATCATAGCATAGTATGATGTAGAAATTCTACCGTGTAAGTGACATAGCAATTATCGATGACGAAGCGTGTGGGCTGGCAATCTGTGTAAGTGTAACATATGCATCATCGATAATTGTGTAGGTGTACTAGCCAACGATATCATAACAAATAATGGAAGTATATGTACATATAATGAAAATGAGAATATCCTAAACGTAGCAGAAAGTAATTCGTAAGTGTATCTAATCTAACATCTACACATGAACCATACGGTCAGCTTTTAAAAGATGCGAATCATAGTTTTGAAAGTATGGGCTACAATGTTTTTAAGGAAAAGACACCATTTGGAAATCCGTAACGTCCCTCATGGTATCCATTTAAGAGATGCATAAGATTCGTCAGTTTTTAAAATATGTATGGTTCGGCTGACACATTCACGTCGGCTATCCAGTCTCATAGTATCTGATACGGAGATACCCTCGAATAACATCCTAAAAAAACACGAGCGCGGATCATCCATCCGGTAACTCACATCGCGTATGGTAATCCTTCGTACGGTGACTTAAAACAAAAATAGGGATTCTATCAATCTATACAACAATGAGGGTACGGATCTCAAGTCTCGTACGGCATATCACTCATCATTCTCATATATATATATATATATATATATATATATATATATATATATAGTGTTCTCATATTATGCCGCTATAAATCTTATATCAATCATATCCGCTCGTAGCATCTTATCCCATCATATCGACATCTCGAATCTCATCATCACGTATTTTCTTGCAACTACCTATCTCTATATATCGTGATCCACATCCTTATGTATATCAATCATTCATATCATCTCTAACTATCTTTTTAACCATATCCATAGTTTTCTAATATAGGTTTCCTTAACCATACTCTATATATTGGTTTCCATCAAAGTTTGCGGGGGTGCTATAGGCCATCCACCCAACTTCCCCGTAGATATAAATCTACTCACCTTGATCCTTGCATGCCGAAGTCGATGTCGCCATTCTCCTCTTCATCATCCGAAGTCCACGCGAGGGTACCTACAATAAATACACAATCGCAAATGCTATTAACATCAAGTCTGGAAAACCAATACGGCACAGGGTGCGCTCATAGGATAGAACCTATAGCCTACGCATGCAAAACAATCAAACAATCCTTGTTGTTGACGTACAAACGCCCAACAACCAAATACACATCCAAACATCAAAACCATGCATTCAAAACTCGGAAAACATAGCGAAAAACACCCCAGTATGCTCCTAGATTTATCTCAGGTTAAATTGGGACTAAACTAGCAGTACAGTGGGGTTTCATAGGGGGTATGTGAGCTACAGACCAAACCTAGACACCAATGCCCACAATGAGGCCGGCCACATTGCCCAGAAATCCGGCCAGCTCGGAGCGAGGTGCTCCGTTGGGGTCCGTCTTCTCAGGGTGGTCTCGTAGTGTTTTAAATAGGTCTCTGAAGTTGCTAGATTTTCTCGTAAATAGCCCAGGTCATCCCAGATCCCCTGTAGGCAACAATACCTTACAAAACCGACATGTGTGATTTTCCTAAGTCCGTATTCTCTGTTTTTGGGCATACAATCAACACTAAGGTCTGTAGACAGCCACCACACATCATCATTCCACACAAAATCCAAACCCTTCTCTTGAATTTTCCAAATATCACATACCCTAACCAAATCACATTTAAACTAAACTAGGGTGCAAGAAACTAAAACTAAACTAAATGGAAGAAGATATACATCATTTTGGGCAACTCAAGAAAAACCCTAGCTTCCCAAAGTCTCCAAAATCCAAAATTGATAGGTCCAAAGTATTGAGGATGAGGTGGGGATCAACTTTAATGAAGAGGTGGTAGGGTTTTGATGAAGATTTGGAGATGATTCTTGGGGGTGAAGGTGGAGGGAGATGAGGAAGAAGATGATGAGAAAAACAAATGAGGGATGAATGAATGGCTGCCCTCTCTCTCTCTCTCTCTCTTATTCTCACCCTCACGCAACTCATTTCTCACTCACTCTCTCTCTCCAATAATTCACTCTTTTACCCTTTTCACTTTTTCTTTTCTTTTCCCTTCTCATAATTAACACCAAACACAATTAAAACAACATGCAACTCAAATGTAACATGACATGGTGCACTAGCCATGGAAAACTGTAGAAAGACAGATTTGGCTTAATCGAGATTAGTAGTGCACTAATCGGGTTTAATTTTAAACTTGCATATAATTAATTATAAAAATGCCAAATCTAATAAATATATTTTTAAATGAATAAATCGTTTTAATCTCCAATTATTTCACAAATATTGGTATATATTTATACCATTTTACGAAAACCCCAAATTCGCAAATCGGGTAGTTTTCGCGAAATATATTATTTTAATATTAAATTACAAAAATAATATTTTATATTTTCTGAAATGTTACAGTTGTAGAGGGAAACGGGCCTGCATCTCATGGTGTTGAGACAGAGGGGACCTTACTCTAGAATTGGCGGGCTATTTGCCGCACTCGTAGGGGGTATAGGTTGACCCATGGAGGGGTCCCCAAGTTACCGGATTCCGTGAAGTGCTGGGTGGCCCATTCACATTGTGATTGGGGTTGCCTCGCTTCTGGGATTGGAGGGTAACTTTCCGCACTCGTAGGGGTCTAGGTTTTTATTGCACAAGCTATCCACACGACAGGGGAACGTCGAGTCTCATTTGCGGCTCAAGTGAAAACTGGGGCTCCAAGGTTATTCAACATTCTATGTTGTTTCTGTGATGCTTCTGTGATGTTGCTTTATATCATTCTTGGGACGATTGTTATATATATTTATATATACTAGTAGATGTTGTATATGTTTTGCACCCGCGCTAGTCCAGTCCCCGCTCTGTCGTTAGTTAAGTAAACTAAAAGGTGATGACGGGACCCAGTGGTGAATGAGGATGGCATATACGTACATCATATTTTCATTCGTTTCTGGTGTGATTAATTGATGGGACTACGTTGATTTTGATCAATGCAAGGATAAAACAAACCTATATTTGATGTTGTTGGAACCAAGTATTTTAAAATTGACATTACAGACGTTTTCTTTTGCTTTGCACAGTGGTATTCGGCTATGAATATCCAGCACCTCAATCGACGAGGAAAGGGCCGAGATCCCTTCATCGGGAGTGACCCTTTGGCTAGAAGTTTACGTCAATGTAATAACTTCACTATAGTTGATTCTTTTGCTTTGCATCGCGGTATTCAGTTTGGAATATCCTGCACCTCAATCGATGAGGAAAGAGCCGAGATCCTTTCACCGGGAGTGACCTCTTTAGCAAAAGTTTTCGCCACTATATATTTGTAAAACCACTTAGATTCCTTCAACGATATCAAGTTCATTACGTTAAAGGTTTTTCGCCAAAAACCAGCCATAGCCCTCCATCATTTCAGACAAGTATTGCTTAGTATTCGTGAAATGTATGTTGACTTTGTCAAGGCGTAGTGTGCGGTAGCTCTGTAATGCTTTTCTGTCGTATGGATATGTGGATTGGTTAGGACAGTCGTACGGTCATGTTGACTGTGTCATGGAATCATACGTGTGGGTTTGATGCAATCAAGATAATGACGGGTTGAACTTGCCTAGGACCCTTTGATATGTTGACTGTGTCAAGGTCACTTGGGTCTTAGGGGTAAAAATCACATTGGGAGTTTCAAACATACAGGAAACTTGCCAGGCTTGCACAAACCTTCTGGAGTGTTGTTACTTGGGTGGATTCCATCAAGTTATCCTGCGATAATGGTTGGATCCCGATTCCCAATGATGAGTAGGATTACTCTTCGGGTGATTTTAGATTATGCCGACTAATTCTCCTTATGGGTTTGGAGGAGAATTCGAGGAAACAGTGGGAACCATCATGATTAGATAAAGTGATTAACCATTTTGATCTAGGTTATAGTGCACGCTGAGTGTTTATTTTCTCTCTCTCTCTGGTAGCAACCATGGCCTGACCCTTGACTAAAACTCATGAACCAAGTTAACCGAACCTTTTTAAAACTCTTTGTCTTTTGGAATGTCACGGTGTCGCATATATCATTGCAACTTCTATATCACCCTTGCATTTCTCCATAACACCCCATATCACTACGAACATCCACTCTTATTGGATAAATCCATCGCATGGTTACATACGAACTCGAAGGAACTTGTTCCAGATTCGAGGATGGATTATGGTTCTGGAGAGATTGAATAGGATTATTCGGTTGTCTTTTCTCTTTTCCTTCTATCAGGTTGTGAGGGCTCCTAGGATTAGGATAGGGTACACCTATTGAGCTTATTGGATAGTCTTCCTCCAAACCATAGGCAGGTGCCGAAAGGTGGGGAAGGAAGAAAACCAATTAGCCTAAAGGTGGTGTATAGAAGGTATTATTAAAGACATATAAAGGGATTAGAATAACGGAAAAGAAAATTACGACTGCTATCATTCACGACATAACCGTATATACCCCTACCACTCATACATCCACTTTGAATTTCTCCAGAACACTTCGTATCACTACGAACGTCCATAATGGTTGGACATGCCATCGTATAGTGTCACGACCCGAAATTTAGCACGTGACCGGCACTTAAATTACGCAACATTTAAAGGCGTAACGTAAATCAAGTAAGCCGAAGCCCGGAAAATCTAAACCTTTTTGCGAAAAATAGTGGGTGTGCAGTTTTGAAATAAAGGTATAATGAATCATGTTTTTCTTGAAATGCATAGCTAATGAAACATGAAAATGCAAGTGGATTATACAACAGTGAAAACTTGTTTCGTTTTTAAAAATTTGGGCAGCACCTCCCTTGTATATTTTGATTCAAAAACATGTACACAATAATATATAGGCCTCCCCAAGCAGGAGCTAGCTCTTCGCCAACTGGCAGAATCACAACCACGCAATAACATATATACGACGTCCAACGGCGAAGAATCAACCCGGAAAGAACTACTAAAGAAGCAAGAAATCAAAACTCAAGAAAGCGATCATAAACCCATCGCTCTAACTCTCGCACAATACCCAAGTCTGACTAGGTCTACCAATATACAATGTCTAGTCTCTGATTTGTTCTGATATGATGGAGTTTATCTAGATGCAATAGAATATAACAGTATAAGGGTGGGCACGATCCAACTTGTGTCCCACCTACCAAAGCAAAACAACCTGGATGAATCTGTGTGCCAGCGATACCGCAACTGATCTCAAGCGGTCAAACCTGAAATTACTGTGGCACAATGGGGGTGAGTTGCCAACTCGTGAGTAGAAAACATCAGCAAGTAGAAATCGAATAAAACAACGATTTCCTAGGTCACTATATCCTAAAGTTAATATTATGATATCTAGGGTGACCAAGTACATATATATGTCAACAATAGAGTCAATGCAATGACATATATAAATAAACATCTGAAATCATATGCCTGTATGCCTGTGGATATCATCCACGTGTCCATCAACGACACAAACAATATCATGGAACCCGAGTGTCCCACACCGACCCTCGAACATCATGAAAACATAAGCCTGTATATATATGAGAGTATCTACCACATGTGTCCATCAACGACACATCAAAATCATGGAACCTGAGTGTCCAACACCGACACTCGAAACATCATGAAAACATATGACCTGTATATATGAGGATATCAACCCCGTGTGTCCATCAACGACACATCAAAATCATGGAACCTGAGTGTCCAACACCGACACTTGAAACATCATGAAACCCGTGTCCTGCATCGACACGTAAATCCTCATATCTCAGACGCCGCATACTTAGATCGGCCCTCATATCTATCTCATCTCAGGCGCCGCATCCTCAGATCGATCCTCATATCCATCTCATATCATAACTCCAAAATGATATCCTCCGGATATCCGCCGAGTTCTATACAATCACCGGTAGGTAGTGTTCCCTCTGCCAGGCTCATCGTCTACACCACAGAAATCATTTCTTGCCCCGGGTTACCATAAGGGGTCTACCATGTACCCGCAAACGGCATCCCCCAACTCCTCGAATCGGGTCTCGAAAACAAGATCAGAACTGAGAAAACCCATGGTGGACGTTTCGAAATATCATATCAAGAGAAACCGGGTTTTTAAAACAATACACAATTTCCCTTGAAATATACCACGGTTCTCAAATCCAGAGATCTCATAAAAATAGCATCTCAATGCATTTAACCATAAAGTATGATGTATGCAACATAAAGTAGTAATATGAGCATATCGGGTATATCATGTAAGCATGTCAAGTGATAGTACTGAACAATGAATGTACTTTTACTTTTAAGATTAATATCATGACAGGGCAGTTCTCCTGTGTAAATAGCATGACAATTCTACTGTATAAGTGACATGGCAATTCGACTGTATAAGTGGCATGGCAATTACCGATGAAGAATGTGTGTGAGCCGGCAAATCTGTGTATGTGTAACATGCGCATCAACGGTAATAGTGCATGTGTACTAGCAAATGATATCATATAGCATTAAATACCGGCACGTGGTATGTACATCACGAGGGGTAATATCGTACACAACATGAACAATAAATGGGTGTATCTATCTACATAAGAATCATACGGTCTCTTTTTAAACGGTACAGATCGTCGTTTTGACAATAGGTATGGTATAGATGGAAATCTTTATATCGGCGATCCCGCCTCATAACATCCGATGTGACAATAATCCTCGATTATCATCCTTAAATCACAAGCGCGGATCAATCATCCGGTACATCTCATCGCATAAGGTAATCCATTGTACGGGATCATCAAACTGAATAGGGAATCTATCGACCTATACAATAATAAGGGTACGGATCTAAAGTCTTGTACGGCATATTACTCATTATACTCATAAATATATACATATACACATATATCTCAAATCACATTTGTATAAACGTCATATCTTATTAATTCCACAACACCACTATCTCAATCTCGTGTCGTGCTTATCGATCTCGCTCTCATATCATACCATTAACACCTCATACTTGTCCTCTTTCAATTCATACTTATCATGATTCACTTTCTCATTTCATATTCTCATATATCAATATATTCAATAGTGTCACTTTTTATCACATCATCTTTTACTAAAACCTTTAATCAAGATTATAATTTATAAAACGATCTTTCCATATCAATGGTTGCGGGGGTGCTATACGCCATCTACCCGACTTCCCCGGTAGATATAAATCGACTCACCTGTTAAACTTCTCTCTTAGATGAAGTCGATGTGCTTCGTCGTCTCGGAAGTCCACGCGAAGGTACCTACAATCAATACACAATCGTAATATTATTAAAACCAATATCCGAAAACCGATACGGCATACGGATTGCTTATAGGTTAGAACCTATAGCCTACGCATGCAAAAACAACCAAACAACCCTCGTCCGTTGACGTACAAACGTCCAACAACGGAATCAAATCTCAAATACCAAAACCACAAATTCACATATCGGAAAACATAGCCAAAACACTCTCAAGTACTTCCCAGATTTTGGCTCAGGTAAATAGGAACCAAACAAGCAAGTACAGGGGATAGGTTATAGGGTAAGTGAGCTACAGGAAAAACCACATCATCATAGGAGATAAGGGGGTCCGGCGACATCATGCAAAAATCCGGCCTCGCCGGTCATAGAAGGGTGAAATGGGCTCGTACTTCGGTTGTGGTCTTCTAGTGGTTTTTCTAGGTTAATGGGCTTGCTTGATTTACTTAAAAATATCCCATATTGCTCCAGATACCCTGTAGGCCTTTAGGTTTCACAAAACCGACACGGAACGATTTCTATGTTCGTGTATTGGGTTCTAAACTCATTTTCAAGCTAGTAAACCAATCTCTAAGGTCTTGAAAACACTCACTAAATCACAATTAACCACTTAACATCAACTTGAAATTTTCTAAGATCACATATCCTAATTATAACAAATTCTAAACTAAACTAGGATATTTAACATAAACACTAATCTAAAGTGAAGAGATTATCTCATTTGGCAACTAAAGAAAATTCTTGAGTTGCCCAAAGTCTTCAAAATCCAAACATGATTGGTCTAAAGGGTTTAGGATAGGCATGTGCATGTTTTATGTGAAGGTGGCATGGGGTTTTGAA
Organism: Agapanthus africanus; assembly: GCA_030015575.1. Taxonomy (NCBI): domain Eukaryota; kingdom Viridiplantae; phylum Streptophyta; class Magnoliopsida; order Asparagales; family Amaryllidaceae; genus Agapanthus; species Agapanthus africanus. Next base: position 450,821,158 of record CM057342.1, on the reverse strand, counting down.
TTTAGATGATGCATGTAGGTAGAGTGGGAATGAAGAAGCATGGAGAAGATGAAGAAAAACAATTGGGAATGAAGAAGCATGGAGAAGATGAAGAAAAACAATTGGGAATGAAGGAATGGGCAGCCAAGTCTCACTCTCCCTCTCATATGTCCACTCTCTCACTCACAAATATCTCTTTTGTTTACTTCTCCTTTTGTTTTTCACTCATTAACCATGGCATCTATTCTATTCTTTTCACACTCATAACTCTTTCTCTCTTTTCCTTTTCTTTTCTTTTCCTCTCTCTATTCTTTTCTCTTTTAAATCTCACAAGTCACACACACAAACTCACAAACACAAACCCAACTTACACATGACATGGTGCACTAGCCATGGAAAAATGTAAAAATACGGATTTGACCAAAATCCAATAAATATCATTATAATAAATAAATCATTTTAATCTCCGATAAATTTCCAAATATTGGTATATACTTATACCATTTTACGAAAAACCCCTATTCGCAAATCGAATAGTTTTCGCGAAATATATTATTTTAATATTAAATTTCCAAAATTAATATTTTATATTTCTGAAATGTTACATCTCCCCCCTTAAATAAATTCGGTCCCCGAATTTAAAATTTAAATCCCCAACTACTAAAACATTTCAATAATCAGCTCAAATCAACAGGGATCCGAAATCACGGAAAATACAGAAATACCACAGCGCATCATGTGCGCCTGAAAATGAGTACGAAACTCAAATCAAACTCCGTCAAGCATCACGCAATCATCGGAGTTATAAAGGAAATACGAATATCGAATTCCACTAGTGGAATCCAAATGCCCTTGGTCAAATCATAATACGTATATAGCACGCATCTTTATAAAACCATCTTAAAAGCTGAATATCTCATGCCAAATCTTTTCCAAATCACCGTGCTATGCGTAGCTCATAGCACAAGTGGCGGACGATCATTTGTAAAGTAGTAAATATATACCTATATATGTTTTGCTCAAATTATACGTCCCGCCTTTTTGAAATATCCCAGAAGGTTCTTTTTATAAAATTTCATTTCACTCAAGGACACGTAGGAAATAGCGAGACTATAGCCCCTTTTTTGAAAACCTCTTACTTTTTATGCATGCAAAAGTACTCAGGCACTGTCCTCAGACCAATCCTGCTCGGCTACTATACAATATAGTATCCATCATCAAAACGCGATACACATAAATAAAATCAGCCTCAAGGTCGTATCCAACATCACGTGCGTCTGGTGTACACGGAAATCAAATCCAATACAAATGCCACAATATGCACAAAAGAAAAACTAAGTACAACGGATGTGCTATAATGCATCTGTCCAGTGCAACGGATGTGCACGACAACAATATCAAATGCATCTATAGTACACGAAAGCATCTGTCCAGTGCAACGGATGTGCACGACAACGATATCAAATGTATCTATAGCGTATGAAAATCTCAACCGAGTGCAACTAACATGCACGAATGAAAATCCCAATCAAGCGCATCCAATCATCCACGAATAAAAATCTCAATCGAGTGCACCTAGTGTGCACAAAATCTCATATCATGCGCCCAATGTGCGCGAAAATCCAAATCAAGTGCGTCTGGTCCGTATAAAACATCTAGTGCAATAGTATGCATGATAACGAACATCAAGTGCCGACGCTCACGAAAACATAAATCTGGTGCAACAATTGCACAAAATACAAATCCGGTGCAACCAATGCATGAAATACAATTCCGGTGCACCCAATGCACGAAATACAATTCCGGTGCACCCAATGCACGAAAACTAATCAATATCTCAAATGCTCTCAAAAACAACACCGAGTTTACCAGGGTGTATAGAATCATAAACGTGTGCTATTGTGTGCACAAAACATGAATTAATGCACTGCAAGCACATATAAGCTATACCGAGTGCATAAGTAAAGCCAAGTGCATACAACATGCACGAAATCAAATCGACAGTATCGAATCCACGAAACCATAAATACGTGCTATGAAGGCACAAATCGATACCCAGTGCAATAGATATGCACAAATCATAAACCAATGTAGAGGTGTATAAAACATAAATCAAATGCATTAACCGTGCAAAATATAAATCTCCAGTAAGTGCAGCCATGGTGCACAAAAACATAATCACGAAACCCAATCATCGAAACTCAAGTCCAAGTGATAAAAGTGTGATACTCGGATCAAAAAACGCAAATCGCAATAATTGGCATTGAGGTACACCTCCTACAATGTCGAAAAATAAAGCCGGTACCCCTAAAGCTGGCAAAGCAAGATCATCTACTTGCCTACTGCTCACAATGTGGCGTCTTCGGTCTCTTGGTTCTCGTTTTCTCTATGGATTACAAATCTCACGATCATTCGTCTCGTCGACCCGGTCAATTGTACTAACGGAACAGTCCGGCTCTGGAACTCCTCAGATCACCGTTACTGACGGCGGCATCTAGCCCTCTGAATACGCACATTACTGAAGGCGGCATCTGGCCCTCTGAATACGCACGCTATAACTGACCCTGGGTGCAAATCTTTATCGATGCGGTGTCGTGGAAAGAACCTGCTCATGGCTTCTTCCGATCTCACCTATGCTGAACTATACGAAGGTTGGCACTCTTGAGTAACACTTTTCTCATAACCGGACAGCTGTGTCCTCAGCACGGATTTCCTTTGGAAATTTGGCTGTGTCTAACGCCTCTGCACACATATCTATCCTCTGGCATCAACGGAGAGTAACGACCACTCGTTAACATCTCGCACGAACCTCTTGTTCCACTCGTCTTTATTATCGTCCATTTCGACGTCATCTCTTGCTGTCTGCATATTGCAATTTGATCTCGGCTACAGTCACTCTGGTGTCTCTCACACGGACTCGAAATTACGAACTCGGTATCTTCATCACTCTGTAGAAGATATCTAGCCGAACACATCCTCGGGAACTCGTCCAATCATCGGAGGAATACACTTTATTCATCCGTTCTCGATCAACTCACAACACATCTGGTGAGGTCCTTCTATCTGAAACTGGTCAACTTACCGATCTTACATCGGAGCATCCAACGAACAACGTCCTCTCTTGATCGATCTACTCTAGATCTGAGTAATATCCTTCAACTAGAATTCTTCAACTCAACTGAGCCTGCATCGGCACATCAAATCTGTCGAATCATAACAGTCGCTCCACTCGAGATAGACTAGCTACCTCCTGTCACATCTCTACCTGAAAGCTCCAGCGGTTTCCACTCATAAACCCTGGAAACGACATCTCATCAATCTCAGCAACAGCTGGGTCATCTGTTTGCACAGTAGACAACATCACGATCTCTGAGGTATGTTGTATATCAACAATCTTCTCAATCCGGCAGCCTCTATCAATGGCCCGATCATCCGGTTCAAAACCGAACACTCTCCTCAAACGAGAGATCACAACACAACACTATATCTAAACGTCTCTATGTCACCAGAAAACATGGTCAGTCCTTGTCCATGACGAGCTCTCCTTGACCGTAACACCAGCAGCAGCTCAATCTGCGCTCAAACCATGGTGACAGGAACCGCAAGTAGGTGTCGAAGAAGATAAATCAAATGAATGAAAGGAATCAAAAGATCCCAAATGGATATATGATCAAAGGAACGAATAGTATCACAGATCTCAAGATAAGTACATCCTAAGGTTTCTTAAGTGGAGTATCGTATCATAAATATGCCGCGGAACATACATACGGTACTGTTGGCTATAGTGCCCTCAAAGTCAATTATTGGATCGCAGGCACGCGATTGCAATGATTGAGGGAGGACCTATACCGGTAGAACAATCTTACTCGAGCTGATAGTATGCTATCTGGTTTGTCTTTATCATCATGTACATGCTTCAGGTGACACTACAGATCACTATTACATGTTGATAGAGCCCATAGGATTCTTGCTTGACTACCAGTAGTATGATGGTGATCATAAACGTGAGAGTTGGGTTGTCTATAAGCACATCCTTAAAGTGTTCCTAGTCATGGGAGTTTCGAGACTGGGCATCAATACTCCGAGAGTAGACTAGTGTATACGGATCGAGACCCCGACGAGGGGCGATGGCCGGTCTCACAAGCCATTGGTATCAGTTGGTTCACCTAAGACGTATACAGGCGCTCATTGGGTTATGCTAGTTGGTATTATGCCTGTCGTCATATAGAAGTTCCCCGGTGACATGTGTACAGCTTAGTCTATCGACCTGAGATCGTCATTTGTCTCGTGTGAGTTCCCACTAGGCTTTGATTACTACCCTACCACGGCTCAAATGAGTCGTGCAAACAAGTTTTAGTTGGGTATAGTCCCAAGCCATATGGAGGCAGTGAGTGGATCGGCAGGGGTTTCATCTCTGCCGGTATGGGGGGTGAGATCGCGCTATGTCTGGAAAGCCATTACACAAAGTCCCTGGCCAGGGAAAGCGAGATTTCTTGGTAGGTGTTCCAGTAGTTTCTTAGGGTGTTCTAGGCTACACTCTGGTACGACTTATAGCGCTATTGGAGGTCTGATGTTTACCACCCCCTAGGCCCGATATGCGATACTCATAGACAAATGGACCGTATTGTACGGATATTGTCACTGACATGCTCAGTAGGGTTTCAGGATGGGTTCGCTCATCGGCTTCCCTTTTGCTCAAAACCTGGGCAGCCGTTACTTACAGCTAGTGCCACTGACGTGCTTTTGGTTAAACCCACAGCCAGCGTATTGACGAGTCTTTTGAGTCCCCCACAGAAAGTATCCCAGTTTGGGCGAACTGTTTTAGAGGCAGTATGGTTTTATGGCAGGGTTCGATCATATACGTGCACTTGTGCATGAATCATGATATGGCGGATTATACTAGTGGGCTTTGGTTTAAGCCGGATCCTAGTATTAGATTGTTGGATTTTTTTCGTCTCGTAGTATTCGTATTCAGTCGGAATATGGATGCGGGTATGTATATGTAAGTGCACAGCGGCGCCCCGGCCGTCAATCCGACGCCGAAATGCGGAAGCGGTGATAAACTTTAATTTTGCGGACTTTGCAAACCGGCACCACCGCGCACTAAACTCCGGATCGTAACCATTAACAAGTCTAAGCTACTAACAAGAAAGGGAAGAGATGTACCGACTGATCCGAGTCCTCCGGTCTTCATCTCCACTCCGATCTCCTTGCGGGATCTCCGTCCGTCTCCTCCTCGTCGGAAAGGGCACCACATCGCCTGTAGCTTTTACGGGCTCCCACCTCAATACCGAGGCAACTCGGGCGCGAAGCTGGCGAATCGACGCGTCCAAGATTTGCTGTAGGAAGTAGTAGAATATGTCTCTTTTGGGGTTGGTTGCCATAGATGGAGGGATGGTATAAAGAAAATTGGTGCTTTCAATTTTCTAGCAATAAAAATGAGATGATCAAAGATGCAACACCAAATGAACCAAACTCTCTCACTTCATTTTTCCCTTCCTCTAAAATTATGGCCGACCTATGCAAAGTGAGAATGGTGGAGGGATAAATCAAGAGGGAGGTGAGTGTAGGAGAATGGAAGAGGTGACCACATCCAAAGTCAAAGAAACATCAACCATACTTTTTCCTCCATACCCTTTCCAATCTCATTAACCACAATTAATGCAAAAGAATCAAAATGATGGTGGAAAAGATATGATGCTATCATAATCAAAACAATTGCAAGAAACCCCCTCCACAAATGTTATTTGCAAACTTGCAAATAACCCCCTCCATCGGAAAAGTCCGGCCGGGAAATAACAAACGAAAACCGGCCGGAACGGAATGCAAACTGGCAACTCCAGAAAACTGGTCCCGTAATAAATTACAGGAAAACCCCGATACTGTGCATACACACCCGCATCTGTATTTCGTCCGGATACAAATGCAAAGAGACAAAATCTACACTGTACTAAACTAGGACCGGCTTAAACCAAAGCCGGCTAGTATTATCCGTTCGATCCTGATCCGTGCAATACCGCACGTATCTGATCGAACCCTGCCATAAACCTATACGGCTACTAGTACAAACCGTCCGATCCTGATCCGTGCAATACCGCACGTATCTGATCGGACCCTGCCATATCTCCATACGGCCTCTACAGCGTTTCGCCCGAAAGCTGAGTAACTGAAAGTGTGGTGGACTCTAAAGACTCGTCAATACTATGGCTGTGGATTTAACCACTAGCACGTCAGAGGTATAAGCCAATACGAAACGGGCCACCAGCTATTGACTAAAAGGGACGTCGATGAGCGAACTCATCCTGACACCCTACTGAGCCTGTCAGCGACAATATCCGTACAGTCCGGTCCGTTCGTCTATGAGCATCGCATGTCGGGCCTAGGGGGTGGGTAAAAGTCAGACCCCCAAAAGCGGTACAAGTCGTGTCGGAGTGTAGCCCAGAACACCCTGAGATACTACTGGAATACCTACCAGTAAATCTCCTGCCTTGGCCAAGGACTTCGTGTAATGGCTCTCCTAGACACAGCGCGACCTCACCCCCAATACCGGGAGAGACGAACCCCCGAAGATCCGCTCACTGCCTCCATGTGGCTCGGGACTGTACCCAACTAAAACCTATTTGCACGACTCCTTTGAGCCGTGGTAGGGTAGTAATCAAAGTACAGTGGGAACTCACACGAGACAAATGACGATCCCCAGGTCGATGAACTAACCTGTACACATGTCACCTGGGAACTGCTATCTGACATCAGGTATAAGACCAACTAGCATGTTCCCGGCGAGTCCTGTCCGGTGTACTCATAACCCAATGAGCACCTGTATACATCTTAGGTGAACCAACTGACACCAGTGGCTTGTGAGACCGGCCACCGCCCCTCGTCGGGGTCTCGACTGTATACACTAGTCTACTCTGGAGAATCGATGCCCTGTCTCGAAACTCCCACGACTAGGGACCTTTTAAGGATATGCTTGTAGACCCCAGCTCTCACGTATATGATCGCCCTCATACTGCTGGCAGTCAAGCATGAATCCTAGGGCTCTATCAACGTGCAATAGCGACCTGTCAGGTCACCTAAAGCAGTACACGATGATAAAGGTAAACCAGATAGCAAACTATCATCTCGAGTAAGACTGTCCTACCGGGATAGGTCCTCCCTCAATCATTGCAATCACGTGCCTGTGATCCAATAATTGACTCTGAGGGCACTATCTCCAACAATCTCCCACTTGCACTCAAGGCTAATTATTGCGATGTCGCATACTCACAGCCCGTGTGATACCGAACACCCAACTCCTCTACTAGTCAGTCTCACAAAACCTGTTTGCGAAACTCTTGCGTTCGAGGAATAGCCTCAGTGAGTGGATCCGCTCTGAAGTTTCTTTCTATGTCTCTCTCTATTTCTCAAGTTCACGGAGAAGACCATCTCCCGAAATGAGCAATACCTGTCTTAGAATGTCTGGATGCCTGATGGGACCTAGCTCATAAATGAACTCCAAATCCAAACTTCTTAGACTGTATCATCAACTGAACTTAATCAGTATCCTGCGCCATGCCTCCCTCAGTATTGCCTTGGACCACCTGTCTAAAATACTGCCCCTCATCAGAAGGAAAAACTATAACTCTGACAACCTCCTTGTCGTCCATGTCTCCTTGGAAGCCTGGAATGATAACTGTCTCCCAAATGAGGCTGTCGTTATCATATCCCTAGAACATCCACTTATGTTCTAAAACTGCTTCCGACTGTTTCTCCAGGATTGGATCAATGTCAACTTATTGCATCTAGTGCAAGAACAACATCTGGTGTGGTACTTGACATCTCATGATTGACTCAATTGCCTAAGCAAGTGATCTGCCAATCATGCACATCCCTCTCTACTTTAGTCCATAAGACACCTTTAGAGAGGGTGACTCCATCACCTGCAGGTACACTACCGTACCAGGAGTCGTCCATTCTAAATACTCTTAGAATGCTGTCAAAGTACCCTGATTGGGAAACCACCCAAATCTAGATCTAAAACCATAGATCTAGTAACCAGTATGTCTGATATAATGTCCAAGTCCCATGTGGAGAAACCACTGTGTGACGACCAAAGTATAACCGATCGTAGCATAGGAATATCACTTCGTACTACGTGTATGTCATCCAAAACCCGGATATCACACCCTACTACCTTCTCAACAGATCCATCCCTTATTCTGATGACGTCAAACCCATGACTGTCACATCAGAAATAGATGATCTATCTCCGCTATATCTGCTTAAGTCTATCAATAGACATAAGCCTGATGTCCACCAATGCTTCCGCTGCTCCCACTGACTACGAAAACCCTCTGGCAGAGTCATATAGACGTGCACTTCTAAAGCTAGTTTAGAACGACGCTATATCATCCTCCTGCCGGGTCTCGCAGCCTGGAACAACAACAATGGCAAGTGTGGGTAAACAAGAACTTCCCTGTCACCGTCCTTGAGGCTACCGGAGTACCTCTCGGGTGCCTGAAGTTACCCACCTTATCTGCGGAGTGGCCAATGGAATGTCAAATCAGATTGAATCTTCAGGTTCCTTATTAAATCTCCAGTAATCGTTTGCGGTTCTGGAATCGCTTCCAGTTCTACCATACTCCCACTACTGTTTTCTGAAAAATAACCATTTCTTTTAAAATATGGCGAGTTAAGAACAATATCACTATTGATCTTCCAGATGGTAGAAAATCAACCCTCGTCATAGCCTGGGTCAACCCACAAACAGCCATTACAGAAACGTGCCTTGAGTTATCCAGAGTCTGGTTTTAATCATAAGCCGGACAACTCCCCGTATCTTAACAATGTTAAGATATGAACTGTACTATATCCATTATAGAACCAGAGGCACTGATTTAATTGAACCAGATTCAAATCATGCAGCTGTCTCCAGTGCATGTCAACTAAATGGAGAGAGGCCGATCAGCGTTACTCAACTTAGGAATGCTTCCAATTATGAGTAACCTGAAAGAGAAGCAATTTCTCTTTATCATTACTATCAACTGAATACCATACACAAGTATCTACATCTTCGATCACCTTGAAGAATCCCGATACTTGCTACACCTGGTTCTCTACTCTATTCAAATACCTATAACTCCTCAAAACTTAGACCCTGTGTTTCTACGAAACATATGTCTAAGAACTAGAGAAGTTAAAAGTAAACAGAATATAGTATGAGGACCAACCCCTCTGTCCTAATGGACACTGGACAACATACAATACTCTGTATAAGTCCGCTGAGTCTAACAACTCTTTCACTGTGTGTCGTAGGTTAAAAACTGTACTTATGGTTAAGAAGAATTACACCGCTGTTTAATGCTCCTTACCTAACCATCCACTGATATAGGTAAATGTCACCGACATAATATCAAAAGGTATATCTCACTCTATGAAAATAGACGTACAGATATATCAATTTGAAATTGGTGCACAACAGCGGATATTCAAAACCAAATATTTGCCGACCGGCAAACAGCTCAGGTGATCTCCTCAAATATCACCGATTACAACGAATCCCGATATAATGAGGATGATCACCCAATTCCCAATAACTTACTCCCACTCATCATCTGTAAAACCATACAGATGTGAGAATCAAACCTGGTAAATACATACCCTGGAGCAAGTGTTCAATCGGGAAATCAGTTTTCTTTTAACTTTACACAGTGAAACTGAAACATTGAAATGTTTCGGTGGGGTATCCCGGTATTCTTAGTAATGCCTCTTCCATTTTCCAGATTCACAACTATAACCGTATAATTCTTTGCCACCTCTCCAAATCCCTTTATATGTCTTTAATCATTACCTTCTGCACACCCCTTAGGCCAAATGGTTTTCTTCCTTCCCTACCGTTCGGCACCAGCCTATGGTTTGGAAGAAGACTATCCAATAAGCATAATGGGTGTACTGTCCTAGTCCTAGGAGCACTCGCAATGCGAGAGAAGGTGAAAACAAAAGACAACCGAATAAACCTTATTCCTATTTCTCCTGGACCAGAATCCATCCCCGAACTGGAACAAGTTCCTTTCGAGTTCGTATATAACCATACGATGGAGTATCCAATAAACTGTGGATCTTCGTAGTGATACGGAGTGTCCTGGAGAAATACAAAGGTGATTTAGGATTGGCGAAGAAATACTTGGTTTGGTCGTGAATATCAGTCGCAATTCACTTTGCCCTCTTACTAATCCCTTGCTTTGTCTTAATCTTAATACCTTCTGCACACCATCGTTATGCTAATTGGTTTTCTTCATTCCCTACCGGTCGGCACCAGCCTAAGGTTTGGAAGAAGACTATCCAATTTGCGTAATAGGTGTACTATCTCCTAAACTAAGGAGTACTCGTAACTTGAGAGAAGGTAAAAGGGAAAAGACAACTGAATAATCCTATCCGTTTTCTCCAGAACCGGAAACCATCCTCGAATTCCTTCGAGTTCGTATCTAACCATACGATGGCTTTGTCCAATGGAAGTGGACGTTCGTAGTAATACGGGGTGTTCTGGAGAAAAGGGTAAAAGTAGGAGTGGCAATGAGGTCTGCAACTCTGACAATCCAAAAGCCGGTGTAAAGAAGGTTCGGTTAACTTGGTCTCTGAGTCGTAGTCTTAGGGTCGGGTCAATGGTCGCTGCCAGAGAGAGAGAGAAAAGAAACACTCAGCGTGCACTCTAACCTAGATCAGAATGGTTACCAATTTATCTAATCTGGAAACCTCCCACTGTACCTCAAATTCTCCTCCAAACCTGAAAGAAGAATTAGTCGGGGTCACCCGAGGAGTAAACTAACTCATCAGTGGGAATCGGGATCCAACTATCATCGCATGATAACGTGACGGAATCCGCTCATGGTATCACACTCCAGAAGGTATGCGCATATCTGGCAAGTTTCAGTTCTTTTGAAACTCCCGATGTGATTTCTTCCCCATGCTCTTATGACCTTGATGAAGGTCAACAAATCATAAGTCACATGTCAAGTTCCACCCGTCATTGTCCAGGTTAATTTGAACCCACCCGTACAAGCCCTTGACGAAGGTCAACAAGGCTATACGACTGTCCCAAACCAACACATCTATCTATGCAGCAGAAAGGCAACAAGCAGCTACCATACACTATGCCTTGACGAAGGTCAACAAACATAGCATGATTACTACGTGCTACCCGTCTGAAACGACGGAGGGCTACGAATGGTTTCTGGCGAAAACCTTTAACGTAATGAACTTGATATCGTTGAAGGAACGGATAGCTTTTTAGAAAATATAGTGACGAAAACCTTTACTAAAGAGGTCACTCCCGGTGAAGGGATCTCGGCTCTTTCCCCGTAGAATGGGGTGCTGGATATTCATGACCGAATATCACTGTGCAAAGCAAAAGTAATCGGCTATAGTGAAGTTAATGCCCTGACGCAAACTTCTGTCCAAGGGGTCACTCCCGGTGAAGGGATCTCGGCCCTTGCCTCGTCGACTGAGGAGCAGGATATTCCAAATGAATACCACGATGCAAAACAAAAGTGAACGTCCTTGCAATAACAGCTTTTTGAAAAGTGTTCCAACAACATCAGAATAGGTTTGTTTAACTTGCATTGATCCGAATCAACGCAGTCCCATCAATTGATCACACCACAAAGAACGAAAATATACTGACGTACGTATATGCCATCTGCATTCGCCACTGGGTCCCGTCATCACCCGTTAGGTTAGCTAACTAACGGCAGAGCGGGGACTGGACTAGCGCGGATGAAAAATATATACAACATCTACTAATATATATACCAATATATAGTATTTCGCTCAAGGCGTGAATAAAAATGCAACATCACAGAAATGTACAGCCTCACAGAACAAAACAGATATCTGGGATCCCCGGGTTTCACAGAGCCACTACTGAAACCCGACGTTCCCCTGGTCGTGTGGATAGCCTGTGCAATGAAATCCTATACCCCCTACGAGTGCAGCGAATAGCCAGCCAATCCTGGAGTGAAGCCCCCTCCGTCCCAATGCCATGAGATGCGGGCTTGTTGCCTTCTAGAACCCGGCTATCCGTGCACCCCTCCGCGGGGTAACCCTAGTACAGAAAATAAAATATACATACACCGGGTACATCGACCGCAACCAGGTCATGCCCCAAAAGAATAATACAAACAGGCAGTGACGGCAGTCCACATGTCGGACGCTCGCCCCGCAATATCAAATGTACATAATACGACAACACTGTACTAGCATTGCATCCAGGCTATCCCACGACCGATCCGCAACATCACAGCAAATACATAGAACATCAACGTGAAAATCACGTTCGCAAATCCGTCTAATCGGGCTATAGCAGTTAGACCGGATTTACCGATCGAGTGACATTCACGGTCGCAGATATAATGTAAATACTGTGAAAAATGTGTTTAAAATTTTCCGATTGACCAAAAAATTAACAAGTGGGCCCCAAATCAAAACTGTAGCACTCACAGAAATCCTGGGCCCAATTTTAATATTCCAAAACCCATATTTTAAGCCCAGAAGGCCTCTGTAAAAAATTGGTGAAGTGATCTCCACAGTGTGCGGCGGAAGGGCGGCGGGAAGAGGGTTTTCGCGGCGGTTCCGCGCTCCCACTGTGGAGTTACTTCGTCGAATTTTTACAGAGCTCTTAGAACTCCCTGCACATCATTCTGAGACCACCTGAAAAATTTTTAGACTTCAAAAAATTTCAACAGAAACTGATGTGATGGAAAAATACGGTTTTTGGAAGTTTGGTCGATCGGAACTGAAAAACACATTACACAAAGCTAGACTAAGTTAATGGCGAGTCTCTGATACCACTGTAAGTGCACAGCGGCGCCCCGGCCGTCAATCCGACGCCGAAATGCGGAAGCGGTGATAAACTTTAATTTTGCGGACTTTGCAAACCGGCACCACCGCGCACTAAACTCCGGATCGTAACCATTAACAAGTCTAAGCTACTAACAAGAAAGGGAAGAGATGTACCGACTGATCCGAGTCCTCCGGTCTTCATCTCCACTCCGATCTCCTTGCGGGATCTCCGTCCGTCTCCTCCTCGTCGGAAAGGGCACCACATCGCCTGTAGCTTTTACGGGCTCCCACCTCAATACCGAGGCAACTCGGGCGCGAAGCTGGCGAATCGACGCGTCCAAGATTTGCTGTAGGAAGTAGTAGAATATGTCTCTTTTGGGGTTGGTTGCCATAGATGGAGGGATGGTATAAAGAAAATTGGTGCTTTCAATTTTCTAGCAATAAAAATGAGATGATCAAAGATGCAACACCAAATGAACCAAACTCTCTCATTTCATTTTTCCCTTCCTCTAAAATTATGGCCGGCCTATGCAAAGTGAGAATGGTGGAGGGATAAATCAAGAGGGAGGTGAGTGTAGGAGAATGGAAGAGGTGACCACATCCAAAGTCAAAGAAACATCAACCATACTTTTTCCTCCATACCCTTTCCAATCTCATTAACCACAATTAATGCAAAAGAATCAAAATGATGGTGGAAAAGATATGATGCTATCATAATCAAAACAATTGCAAGAAACCCCCTCCATAAATGTTATTTGCAAACTTGCAAATAACCCCCTCCATCGGAAAAGTCCGGCCGGGAAAGAACAAACGAAAACCGGCCGGAACGGAATGCAAACTGGCAACTCCAGAAAACTGGTCCCGTAATAAATTACAGGAAAACCCCGATACTGTGCATACACACCCGCATCTGTATTTCGTCCGGATACAAATGCAAAGAGACAAAATCTACACTGTACTAAACTAGGACCGGCTTAAACCAAAGCCGGCTAGTATTATCCGTTCGATCCTGATCCGTGCAATACCGCACGTATCTGATCGAACCCTGCCATAAACCTATACGGCTACTAGTACAAACCGTCCGATCCTGATCCGTGCAATACCGCACGTATCTGATCGGACCCTGCCATATCTCCATACGGCCTCTACAGCGTTTCGCCCGAAAGCTGAGTAACTGAAAGTGTGTTGGACTCTAAAGACTCGTCAATACTATGGCTGTGGATTTAACCACTAGCACGTCAGAGGTATAAGCCAATACGTAACGGGCCACCAGCTATTGACTAAAAGGGACGTCGATGAGCGAACTCATCCTGACACCCTCCTGAGCCTGTCAGCGACAATATCCGTACAGTCCAGTCCGTTCGTCTATGAGCATCGCATGTCGGGCCTAGGGGGTGGGTAAAAGTCAGACCCCCAAAAGCGGTACAAGTCGTGTCGGAGTGTAGCCCAGAACACCCTGAGATACTACTGGAATACCTACCAGTAAATCTCCTGCCTTGGCCAAGGACTTCGTGTAATGGCTCTCCTAGACACAGCGCGACCTCACCCCCAATACCGGGAGAGACGAACCCCCGAAGATCCGCTCACTGCCTCCATGTGGCTCGGGACTGTACCCAACTAAAACCTGTTTGCACGACTCCTTTGAGCCGTGGTAGGGTAGTAATCAAAGTACAGTGGGAACTCACACGAGACAAATGACGATCCCCAGGTCGATGAACTAACCTGTACACATGTCACCTGGGAACTGCTATCTGACATCAGGTATAAGACCAACTAGCATGTTCCCGGCGAGTCCTGTCCGGTGTACTCATAACCCAATGAGCACCTGTATACATCTTAGGTGAACCAACTGACACCAGTGGCTTGTGAGACCGGCCACCGCCCCTCGTCGGGGTCTCGACTGTATACACTCGTCTACTCTGGAGAATCGATGCCCTGTCTCGAAACTCCCACGACTAGGGACCTTTTAAGGATATGCTTGTAGACCCCAGCTCTCACGTATATGATCGCCCTCATACTGCTGGCAGTCAAGCATGAATCCTAGGGCTCTATCAACGTGCAATAGCGACCTGTCAGGTCACCTAAAGCAGTACACGATGATAAAGGTAAACCAGATAGCAAACTATCATCTCGAGTAAGACTGTCCTACCGGGATAGGTCCTCCCTCAATCATTGCAATCACGTGCCTGTGATCCAATAATTGACTCTGAGGGCACTATCTCCAACAGTATATACAGATGATGGGTATTCTTATGATCCGTCACGAGTTTACGTTAGAAGATGCCATTTTATTTATTGTTTTAAACATTTGGATTAATGTTTATTATGTAGAAATTGTGAGTGCAAGTTTTGTTCAAGAGCATTAAATATGGCATGTGCAATGTTGGTGACTCATGGTGTGTTTTCTTGTGCCATATCTAATCTCTTGATTGATTATTGTATGGGATTAATAGTTGGAGAGAGAGAGAGGGCAGCCACTTGGCGCATTGGTTTGGTCTTGAGTTTATATTAGACCTATCACATTTTATCTCACACAATAATGAAGCTCTTTTTCTTCACTAGCTTTTCTTCTTGAGCTCATAACTTCCATCAATGACTTCTTCTTCAACCTCTACTATATCCCTCTCATGTGTTGAGAATCCTAGAGTGTCATGAGACAAAATAATCACACTTTATCTCTACTTCACCTTGGACATGTCGGCTAGCAAACTTCATGTCCGAGTTGCTTCAGTTTGAAGCGGGAGCCCGTATAAAGAATCCTCGACGTGGAGCCACTTCGACGAGCGAGATCGGAGAGCGCACTTCATAGGAGCAGCCGCAAGGAGCATGGGAAGAGATTGAAGACCGAAGGACACGGATCGATCGGTATAATCTCTCCAAACTCTTTTACAGTTTACTAGTTTACGGTTAATGGAACGATCCGAGTTTTAAGGTTACGTTAGCACCATTTTGAAATGTTTTTATTCCGCATTTGGCTTCGGATTGACGACCGGGGTGCTGGCGTAGACTTACATGGTATCAAAGACAAACCATTAACCGCATTCTAGTTGGTTTAGACGAAGTTAAAGTATCGAAATCGAAACAGACCCGAAATATTGCAGTTTCTGTCGAATTTCAAAGTGTCTTCTAAAATTATTTAAAGAACTGGAGAAGACTACTTAGATGACTACTAGAACACACTGAAAACAAGAGCCCCTAACTAAAAAATTGGACCAGCCACATTGGACAAAATACCGAGGCGGCCGACAACATTTTGCCTTCCGGGTTTGAATTTTTCAGTGTGCTTTAGTCTTTGTAATGTTAGTTCAGTGGTATTGCTTGTTTAGCCCAGTTTGGATATGCTTTTATCTAGTTGTTTGGGGCTATTCGTGGTTTTTTTCGAACTCGATAATTTCTAACATTGTCTAAAGTTTGCAGTACATACATTTTTATCTGTGACCGTGAATGTCATTCGAGCGGTAAATCTTGTCTAATTGCTATAGCTATTTTAGACGGGTTTGCGATCGTGACATTCACGTTGATGTTCTGTGTTGTGCTGTGATGTTGCGGATTTGTCGTGGTGGATAGCTTGCGTGCAATGGTAATGCAGTTTGGATTTATTTGTACATTTGATATCGCGGGGCGAGCATCCAACATGTGGACTGCCGTCACTGCCTATTTGTATATTATTCTTTGGGCATGACCGGGTTGAGGTCGATGTCACCGTTGTACATATTTTCTTTTCTGTACTAGGATTACCGCGCGATGGAGTGCACGGATAGCCGGGTTCTGGAGGGCAACGGGTCCGCATCTCATGGCTTTGAGAAGGAGGGGGCCTCACTCCAGAATTGGCGGGCTATTCACCGCACTCGTAGGGGGTACAGGTTTACCCAAAGAGGGGTGCTCAAGTTACTGGATTCCGTGAAGTGCTGGGTGGTCCATTCACCTTGCTGAAGGGGGCTGCCACACTTATGGTTTTGGCGGGTAACTTGCTGTAGCGTCTTGAAAAGTCGTTTTGGTGTTTTCCTGAAATTCGGTGAAAATTCGGTATTTTTCCGAAAACCGTCTTTCTCGTTATTTTGCAGTTTAGGGCTAATTATACCTAAAATGGATAGGTAATTTCTTGTTTTTAGTAGCTAATGAGTTACTTATGAAATTCTGGTCGTTTAAAAATTTTTCCCTATTTTTCAATTTTTTTAATATTATTTTAAGCCGGTAAGAAAATACATTAAATTAGCGATAAATACAAATTTTTCCGGGCTAATTTTAATCTTTAAAATTATGATAATTAAAATCTAGTTGTAACATAAATTTTTAGTATTTTATTTTGATTTTTAACAAATTTTTATGATAGGAAACGAATTTATTGACTTTTAAGCTAAAACTTGCAATTTTTGACTTGTAGGGGGTCTTTTTGCATAAAATTTCTTTTGTAAAACCCCTCTCTCTCTTCCCTCAGCCCTAGGACAGCCCCACCTTGATCAAGTCCAGAAATTTCTGGCCTCACCTTGCTTTTTCTTCATGTGTGGAATTGTTTTGTTTAGGAATTTATTTTAAAAATAGTTGTTGAAGTATGGTGCTTTGACTTTTGGGAGAGTTGACCAATGACTTTTCCTACACACCCACACCCTCCCCCTTACCTCATACTGGCCGAAACCTGCACCCCCTCCTCTTCATCTCTTTTCTTTTCATTTCTTCAAAATTCTTCATGTTTAAATTCAACAAAATTGCAATTTCAAGCTTACAAATTAAACCCATCCTTCATCTTTCTTTTCCTTCACCTCCCTAGCTTGGATCTTGATGCTTGAGGCCATCATTTGGAGCAAATTTATTCTTGCTAGATCTCAAATTGAGGTATAATTTCCATCAAGTTAATTTCTTTTGGCTAAATTCCTTTAATTATATGGTTTTAGTGTTAAAAGTTTAGTTAATTTCTAATCTAGTTTATAAAAGAGTAGTTTGTTTTAAACTAGGGTTTGTTAGCACACCATTATGTGGTTAATTAAATTTATTTTGCTTGCTAGTTCCTACACAACCAAATCAAAGAAGTTACCTTGTTTATGTGGTCTTCAAATTATGCTAATTTAGTTAATTTTAAAAGTTTGATTTTGGTTGTAAATTGTTGTTTTAGGAAATTCAAGAGAGGGTTTATGTATGGAAAATGGGTTGTGAAGCATGATAAATGAGTTGAATTAGGGTTTAGAAACCATTATTTAGTTGATTAAATTTAATGTGTTATCTAGTTGTTTTGCTAACCTAATCTAGAAGGTTAACTTGCTAATTGAGTTATAAATTAGTGTTAATTTAAGGTTTTCATATATAGTTTGGATTAAGAATTGCTAGGTTATATAATTCAAGTAATGGTTGTTTATGGAAAATAGGTTTTGAATCTTTGCTAATGTGTTGTAATTATAGTGTTTGTAGATTGCTTGTTGTGTGGTTGGATTGTGATAACCGTATCGCTAAGTTTCGATTTTTGCACCAAAATTGCTAGTTTGTGCTTACTAGGTTTTTATTAAAATTATTTGGTGAATTATTTGTGATACCTTGGGGATATTTTTAGCATCTCCTATGATGTTTAGGATGCGTGAGTTCGGATTTTTGGGTAGTCGGGTTTTAGTTTTGCCGGGCGACCAAATCGGCGTTTTTTTGGCAGTTTTTGCGATTTTCGCGTGTGTTCCGCGCACTTTGTGCACGTTGTACCTAGCTAGCGAACATTAGTAGTTTCGTTGGGGTTTTGCGTCGTTCTTGATATGTAACATTATGTTTGGTATTGATGTAAATTCCAGGTTCGGTCGCGGAGACGTCAGACGCGGCGCGAAAGGGGAAGGCGGTGATTGGACACAGCCAGCCAGGGATTCCGGTGAGTAGATGTAACATCTACGGGGGACTATCGTTGGATGGCGCAAGCCGCCCGATAGTTTTAGTAACTTACAAGATCCTTAGTGATGTTAGTAATTAGGGGTGAAATACTTATTTGACTTTTTGCTGCATCCATGCATTATATTGACATACCTATACGAAACCATTTTATAGGACACCTGCACCATTGCCAGGGTTTTTATATGCAGCACGAGCACTATTCATGCTTACACACACACCCTGGTAATTGCCATGCCACCACACTAGATAACCTTTAAATTTAAACCTTTTACTAATTGATACTTAAACTTGTGCTATTGCCTTTAATTCCTTAAAATGAAACCGTAGGATTGCTATTCATGTGCATGTACTTCATCATATTAATTGTTCATGCTTAATCCATTAATCACACATCGCAACTTGATTATTGATACCATATGCATTCATTATCACTGATATATGCACTTATGAGGATTTCTTGAGATTTTATGATATTGCTGGATTTCGGGGGAAAGCCGCAAAATTTCTAAACTTATTATATTTTTAAAATATGTAAATTGCGGTTTTCTAGTGATGTAAGTGTCGTCCACCATGAGTTTGCTGTGGTTTTGGAAATCCGTGTCGAGGAGTGGAGGAACCGGCACGGGTACATGGTGGGCCCGGTAAGGTACCCCGGGGCAAGAGGAATGTGGTGTTGACGTTGAGCCTGGCAGGGGACGGATTACCTACCGGTGACTGTTTGGGACGGCGGATATCCAGAGGATACCGACCGTGGCCGCTAGATGATGAGATATTGATATTTGAGATGGGTCAGCCGGACGGCTGAGGCCAGAGATACATTTATGAGATTTGAGACAGCTTTTGGGTGTCGTTGCTGGACACCGGTTCTCGTCGATTCTTTGAGTATTATGCTGGCATTCTAAAAGAGTTTCAAAAACAAAAAGAGATAAATGTTTCTTATATATACCTATTGAGACCTCAGATATTCATGTTGCATACATATTCGTACACTGATGTTGTATACCCACCTGCTAGTGCACCCATTCATACCTGTATTTTAGATGCTAGGATGCTTGTGTGCATGCATACGATAGCCTTTGTAGGTGTTATTTATTACTCACGAGTTGGCAACTCACCCCCGTTGTGCCACAGTCTTTTGCAGGTCCGCTCCGTCAGTTCAGTAGCGGCGGGCGCACTTGTTCTTTTGCCTCCTTTGCCTGGACTGGAGGTTTTGCACTTAGGTGGGTTATGTTACTATTTTTGTACTACCTTGTATATTCTTTGTATCTAGTGCACTCCATCTACTGTATCTACCAGTATTGTTGTATATTGACTTAGAGATGAGACTGTGAGGTTTGTGGATTTTTATGCTGTATTTTGGGGTCGAGCTCACTTGAGTCGACATGCTGTTTTTCTTATGCTTCATTATGATTATTTTGCATGCTGTCGTTTTATATTGCGTGGGATTTGTGACCGCTTTGTGGCGAAGAGCTAGCTCCCTCTTGGGGATGCCCTATTTTGTTGGATTCATATATATTTTGTTGTACCCATTTTGGGGGCCAGTATTTACAAAGGAGACTCTGCCGAAATTTTCGGAAAAATTGGTATTGTTTTTAAAAAGGGTTTTACATGACTTATTTGATAAACTCGCTTTCAATTGATTGGGTTTTCTTCACTCTTTTGCTTAATTGGTTTTGTTTTCTGGGCTTTGGCTTACTTATTTTACGGACGTCTTCAGACGTTTCGTAAACTTAAGTGCCAGTCACGTTCCGTACCCTGCGGGTCGTGACAAAGTTGGTATCAGAGCGATAGGTTTTACCTTTGTGAGTGTAGGATGACCCTTGGTAGATGGAGTAAGTGACTTAAGCAGGGTAACGTAGCGTGCGTATGTCCGCGGCATACTTACGATACGGTACTCCGCCTAAGTGACTTTAGGATATACTTGCTTGAAAAATTCCTTCTTCAATTCCGTGTATCCTATGATCCTATTGCACTGTCCTTACTATCCGTTTTCCTGTAACCGCCACTATGCCGCCGAAGGCTACGAGGGCACAGAGGGCTGCCGCCAGAGACGAGATTCGAGCTGGCTCGTCCGAGACTAGGACTGAGCAGGGTGGTATGCCTACGCCGCAGGGACAGACCGATCCACCTTCCCGAGGCCGTATGGATAGGCTCGAGACTGGTATAGAGGAGTTGCGACAGATGATGGGAGGCATGCAGGAGCTACGTCAGATGGTAGGATCCCTAGTTGCAGCCATTCGTACACCGAGGCCGGATGACGTACCTACTACATCACAGACGACCATGATACCTGCTCCTACTACTACCACCGTGACCATCCCGGTTTCACTACAGGATTTCATGAGGCTGAGACCTCCAGTATTCACCGGCACCGAGGCAGCGGAGGACCCACAGACGTTCCTTGACAGTTTAGCCAGGATCTGCCGTTCGCTGAGATGTTCGGATGATCGATGGGTAGAGCTTGCGAGTTTCCGACTAGAGGGTCTCGCACAGACATGGTGGGAGTCAGTCTTGAGAGGTCGAGCTGCAGGTCTACCGCCTATGACTTGGGCCGAGTTTACAGCGGTCTTTCTAGCCCGTTTCCTTCCAGAGAGCGTTCGTGACGCCAGAGCTCGCAGCTTCGAGGCCTTAGTCAAGACACCTGGGATGACGGTGTCTGAGTATGACATCCAGTTTACACAGTTATCCCGATATGCTCAGTATTTGGTGGATACCGAGGAGAAGATGGTGAAGAGGTTCGTACAGGGACTTGATGCCCAGCTATATCTTGCCATTGGCGCCCAGCACTACGACACTTATTCAGCTGCTATGGATACGGCATTGCGGATGGAGGCACGCATATCACGGACTTCTGCCGTTTCTGGGCCGAAGAAGATTCGCACCGATGTACCGTCTCAGAGGCAGCGCGCCAGATTCTTTCCGAGAGATAGGCCTGGCAGAGGATTTGGGCGGGGACAGTTATATGGTTCTTATCCCCAGGGGCAGCAGCCGTCGCAAGGGTGTTTTGGGTGCGGGAGTCCGCACCATCTTGTCAGAGACTGTCCGGTGAGACGACAGGGAGCAGCGACAGTTCCGCATGTGACCCTACCACCATCACCACCCCCTCCTCAGAGAGCCCTACTTCCTACCCCAGGCGATGCTCCACGCCAGTTAGGTGCACCGAGAGGCCGTAGACGCGGCGGTCCTGTTCAGAGAGGACGAGGAGGCAGAGGCCGAGGTCGAGGTCAGCCCGCTATCGGTGGAGGACAGGCCCGAGTATTTGCTTTGACACCGCAGGATGCGCAGGCATCCAATGCCGTTGTGACAGGTACCTTGCCAGTTTGTTCTTTCGACGCACGGGTATTATTCGACCCAGGTTCCACACATTCGTACGTATCTACACACTTTGCACCGATGTTGGGCCGTGAGTCGTCGTCGTTAGATCAGCAGCTTGTTGTTGTTACTCCGGTAGGCGAGTCGTTTGTCGCTCGTTTTGTTTTTCGATTGTGTTTCGTTCGTATCGGGGAGAGGGATTCATTGGTTGATTTGATTCTCCTCGATATGTTGGACTTTGATGTGCTTCTGGGCATGGATTGGCTAGCCACTTGTTATGCTTCGGTGGACTGCCGTGAGAAGGCAGTCAGATTTAGTTTTCCGGGAGAGCCAGTCCTTGTTATTCAGGGAGACCGCAGTGTCACCCTTCCCAGCTTAATTTCGTCTCTTCGCGCTGGTCAGCTCTTGCGGAAGGGATGTCAGGGATTCTTAGCGTGTATTTGTGATACTCGAGCTGCAGAGGTTCCGTTAGACCGGGTCCCGGTAGTTTGTGAGTTCCCTGATGTTTTCCCTGATGAGCTGCCTGGGCTACCGCCTGAGCGCGATGTTGAGTTCTGCATTGATTTGATTCCCGGTTCGGGGCCTATTTCTATACCGCCTTATCGGATGGCCCCGGCAGAGCTTCGAGAGCTGAAGGATCAGTTGCAGGATTTGTTAGATAAGGGGCTTATTCGACCGAGTGTTTCTCCGTGGGGTGCTCCGGTCATGTTTGTCAAGAAGAAGGATGGAAGTTTGCGCTTATGTATCGACTACCGCCAGCTGAACAAAGTTACCGTTCGGAACAGATATCCGTAGCCGCGCATTGATGATTTGTTCGACCAGCTTTAGGGTGCGGGGTATTTTTCGAGGATCGACTTGCGATCAGGATACCATCAGCTGCGAGTTCGACAGGAGGATATACCGAGGACAGCTTTCCGCACGCGCTACGGCCACTACGAGTTTTTGGTGATGTCGTTCGGACTCACCAACGCCCCAGCAGCATTCATGGATTTGATGAACCGTACATTCAGGCCGTATCTTGACTTGTTCATCATCGTGTTTATCGACGATATCTTGGTGTACTCCCGGAGCAGAGAGGAGCACGAGCAGCACTTGCGGATTACGTTACAGACTCTGAGGGAGCACCAGCTGTTCGCGAAGTTCTCCAAGTGTGCATTCTGGCTGGACAGCGTCGGATTCTTGGGTCACGTGGTTACGAGAGACGGCATTTGTGTGGACCCGAAGAAGATTGAGGCTGTTCAGCAGTGGCCCCGACCTACATCGGTTACTGAGATCCGTAGTTTTCTAGGCTTGGCGGGCTACTACAGGCGTTTTGTTCAGGACTTCTCCCGTATAGCTGCACCGTTGACCGGTTTGACCCGGAAGGGAGTTCCTTTCGTTTGGACAGAGGAGTGCGAGCGCAGTTTTCAGCAGCTACGGACTTGTTTGACTACGGTGCCGGTATTATCTTTACCTTCGGGATCAGGCGGATTTGTTGTCTACTGTGTTGCTTCGCGAGTGGGATTAGGATGCGTATTGATGCAGCATGGCCGGGTGATCGCTTATGCTTCTCGGCAGTTGAAGAAGCATGAACAGAACTACCCCACTCATGATTTGGAGATGGCTGCAGTGGTCTTTGCACTGAAGATTTGGCGACATTACCTGTACGGCGAGTCGTGTCAGATATTCACCGATCACAAGAGCTTAAAGTACATATTTCAGCAGCGAGACCTGAACCTCAGACAGCGTCGTTGGATGGAGTTGGTGAAAGACTACGACTGCGAGATCTTATATCACCCTGGCAAGGCAAATGTGGTGGCAGATGCGTTGAGTAGGAGGCCCGGGGGTAGTCTATCCTTTTTGCGCGCAGTGCAGAGGCAGTCGTCAGCAGATTGGCAGATGTTATGCGACAGCCGAGTTGAGTTCGAGTTCACTCAGACAGGGGGACAGCTCGCGCATGTTCGTGCACGCCCACAGTTGCTTGACCGTATATGTGAGGCACAGTGCAGTGACGACCGTTGCTCAGAGATCATGGCACAGATGGGACAGGGCAGATTTTCCGAGTTCGTGGTTGACGATCAGGGGATTTTACGATATGGATCTAGACTGTGCGTACCAGATGCTGATGGATTGCGGCGCGACATTCTTGAGGAGGCACACCGATCAGTGTATAGTGTCCACCCCGGTTCCACCAAGATGTACCATGATATGAGAGAGACCTACTGGTGGGACGGGATGAAGAGGGACATTGTGGAGTTCGTTTCGAAATGCCTGACTTGTCAGCAAGTCAAGGCCGAGCACCAGAGGCCCGCAGGAGAGCTACAGCCGTTACCCATTCCAGAGTGGAAATGGGAACAGATTTCGAAGGACTTCGTTGTGGGTCTACCCAGGACCAGTCGAGGGTACGACTCCATCTGGGTGATCGTGGATAGATTGACGAAAGCGGCTCACTTCCTACCGGTGAAGACCACTTTCAGCTTCGCTCAGTATGCTCAGCTCTATATTGACGAGATCGTGCGACTACATGGCGTACCGACTTGTATCGTGTCAGATCAAGGCACCCAGTTCACCAGCCGACTTTGGCAGAGACTTCAGGAGGCTTTGGGCACTCGTTTGAGCTTCAGCACAGCGTTTCATCCGCAGACAGACGGACAGTCAGAGCGGACCATTCAAACTCTCGAGGACATGCTCAGAGCGTGCGTTTTAGACTTTGGTGGTAGCTGGGATCGTCATTTACCTCTAGTGGAGTTCTTCTACAACAACAGCTTCCAGGATACTATTCAGATGGCACCTTTCGAGGCATTGTATGGGAGGAGATGCAGATCGCCCGTTTGTTGGACAGAGCTCAGCGAGAGCAGCATTTTGGGGCCGCAGCTTGTTGAGGAGACGACAGCGAAGATACAGTTGATTCGAGACCGGATGAGAGCGGCTCAGAGCAGGCAGAAATCGTATGCGGACAGACGCCGTCGCAGATTAGAGTTCGCAGTTGGCGACCATGTTTTTCTGAAAGTCTCTCCGATGAAGGGCGTGATGCGTTTTGGGCGAAAGGGGAAGCTTAGCCCTAGATTCGTAGGTCCCTTCGAGATCCTCGAGCGTGTCGGCGCTGTTGCATATCGTTTGGCTCTTCCTCCCAGCTTTCCCGATGTTCACCCCGTCTTCCATGTTTCGATGCTCCTCAAGTACCTTCACGACCCTTCGCATGCGATTCAGCACCCGACAGTCCAGCTAGAGTGCGACCTTTCTTTTGCAGAGCAGCCGGTGGCCATCCTGGATCGGCAGGTGAAGAAGTTGAGGTCGAAGATTATACCAACCGTCAAGGTCCTTTGGCGTAGCCCGAGCAGCGAGGAGGTTACCTGGGAGACCGAGGGCGAGATGAGGAAGAAATATCCCCATCTCTTCGAAGGTACGCGTAGCTATATTTTTAAATTCGGGGACCGAATTTCTTTTAGGGGGGAAGATTGTAGCGTCTTGAAAAGTCGTTTTGGTGTTTTCTTGAAATTCGGTGAAAATTCGGTATTTTTCCGAAAACCGTCTTTCTCGTTATTTTGCAGTTTAGGGCTAATTATACCTAAAATGGATAGGTAATTGCTTGTTTTTAGTAGCTAATGAGTTACTTATGAAATTCTGGTCGTTTAAAAAATTTTCCCTATTTTTCAATTTTTTTAATATTATTTTAAGCCGGTAAGAAAATACATTAAATTAGCGATAAATACAAATTTTTCCGGGCTAATTTTAATCTTTAAAATTATGATAATTAAAATCTAGTTGTAACATAAATTTTTAGTATTTTATTTTGATTTTTAACAAATTTTTATGATAGGAAACGAATTTATTGACTTTTAAGCTAAAACTTGCAATTTTTGACTTGTAGGGGGTCTTTTTGCATAAAATTTCTTTTGTAAAACCCCTCTCTCTCTTCCCTCATCCCTAGGACAGCCCCACCTTGATCAAGTCCAGAAATTTCTGGCCTCACCTTGCTTTTTCTTCATGTGTGGAATTGTTTTGTTTAGGAATTTATTTTAAAAATAGTTGTTGAAGTATGGTGCTTTGACTTTTGGGAGAGTTGACCAATGACTTTTCCTACACACCCACACCCTCCCCCTTACCTCATACTGGCCGAAACCTGCACCCCCTCCTCTTCATCTCTTTTCTTTTCATTTCTTCAAAATTCTTCATGTTTAAATTCAACAAAATTGCAATTTCAAGCTTACAAATTAAACCCATCCTTCATCTTTCTTTTCCTTCACCTCCCTAGCTTGGATCTTGATGCTTGAGGCCATCATTTGGAGCAAATTTATTCTTGCTAGATCTCAAATTGAGGTATAATTTCCATCAAGTTAATTTCTTTTGGCTAAATTCCTTTAATTATATGGTTTTAGTGTTAAAAGTTTAGTTAATTTCTAATCTAGTTTATAAAAGAGTAGTTTGTTTTAAACTAGGGTTTGTTAGCACACCATTATGTGGTTAATTAAATTTATTTTGCTTGCTAGTTCCTACACAACCAAATCAAAGAAGTTACCTTGTTTATGTGGTCTTCAAATTATGCTAATTTAGTTAATTTTAAAAGTTTGATTTTGGTTGTAAATTGTTGTTTTAGGAAATTCAAGAGAGGGTTTATGTATGGAAAATGGGTTGTGAAGCATGATAAATGAGTTGAATTAGGGTTTAGAAACCATTATTTAGTTGATTAAATTTAATGTGTTATCTAGTTGTTTTGCTAACCTAATCTAGAAGGTTAACTTGCTAATTGAGTTATAAATTAGTGTTAATTTAAGGTTTTCATATATAGTTTGGATTAAGAATTGCTAGGTTATATAATTCAAGTAATGGTTGTTTATGGAAAATAGGTTTTGAATCTTTGCTAATGTGTTGTAATTATAGTGTTTGTAGATTGCTTGTTGTGTGGTTGGATTGTGATAACCGTATCGCTAAGTTTCGATTTTTGCACCAAAATTGCTAGTTTGTGCTTACTAGGTTTTTATTAAAATTATTTGGTGAATTATTTGTGATACCTTGGGGATATTTTTAGCATCTCCTATGACGTTTAGGATGCGTGAGTGCGGATTTTTGGGTAGTCGGGTTTTAGTTTTGCCGGGCGACCAAATCGGCGTTTTTTTGGCAGTTTTTGCGATTTTCGCGTGTGTTCCGCGCACTTTGTGCACGTTGTACCTAGCTAGAGAACATTAGTAGTTTCGTTGGGGTTTTACGTCGTTCTTGATATGTAACATTATGTTTGGTATTGATGTAAATTCCAGGTTCGGTCGCGGAGACGTCAGACGCGGCGCGAAAGGAGAAGGCGGTGATTGGACACAGCCAGCCAGGGATTCCGGTGAGTAGATGTAACATCTACGGGGGACTATCGTTGGATGGCGCAAGCCGCCCGATAGTTTTAGTAACTTACAAGATCCTTAGTGATGTTAGTAATTAGGGGTGAAATACTTATTTGACTTTTTGCTGCATCCATGCATTATATTGACATACCTATACGAAACCATTTTATAGGACACCTGCACCATTGCCAGGGTTTTTATATGCAGCACGAGCACTATTCATGCTTACACACACACCCTGGTAATTGCCATGCCACCACACTAGATAACCTTTAAATTTAAACCTTTTACTAATTGATACTTAAACTTGTGCTATTGCCTTTAATTCCTTAAAATGAAACCGTAGGATTGCTATTCATGTGCATGTACTTCATCATATTAATTGTTCATGCTTAATCCATTAATCACACATCGCAACTTGATTATTGATACCATATGCATTCATTATCACTGATATATGCACTTATGAGGATTTCTTGAGATTTTATGATATTGCTGGATTTCGGGAGAAAGCCGCAAAATTTCTAAACTTATTATATTTTTAAAATATGTAAATTGCGGTTTTCTAGTGATGTAAGTGTCGTCCACCATGAGTTTGCTGTGGTTTTGGAAATCCGTGTCGAGGAGTGGAGGAACCGGCACGGGTACATGGTGGGCCCGGTAAGGTACCCCGGGGCAAGAGGAATGTGGTGTTGACGTTGAGCCTGGCAGGGGACGGATTACCTACCGGTGACTGTTTGGGACGGCGGATATCCAGAGGATACCGACCGTGGCCGCTAGATGATGAGATATTGATATTTGAGATGGGTCAGCCGGACGGCTGAGGCTAGAGATACATTTATGAGATTTGAGACAGCTTTTGGGTGTCGTTGCTGGACACCGGTTCTCGTCGATTCTTTGAGTATTATGCTGGCATTCTAAAAGAGTTTCAAAAACAAAAAGAGATAAATGTTTCTTATATATACCTATTGAGACCTTAGATATTCATGTTGCATACATATTCGTACACTGATGTTGTATACCCACCTGCTAGTGCACCCATTCATACCTGTATTTTAGATGCTAGGATGCTTGTGTGCATGCATACGATAGCCTTTGTAGGTGTTATTTATTACTCACGAGTTGGGAACTCACAACCCGTTGTGCCACAGTCTTTTGCAGGTCCGCTCCGTCAGTTCAGTAGCGGCGGGCGCACTTGTTCTTTTGCCTCCTTTGCCTGGACTCGAGGTTTTGCTCTTAGGTGGGTTATGTTACTATTTTTGTACCACCTTGTATATTCTTTGTATCTAGTGCACTCCATCTACTGTATCTACCAGTATTGTTGTATATTGACTTAGAGATGAGACTGTGAGGTTTGTGGATTTTTATGCTGTATTTTAGGGTCGAGCTCACTTGAGTCGACATGCTGTTTTTCTTATGCTTCATTATGATTATTTTGCATGCTGTCGTTTTATATTGCGTGGGATTTGTGACCGTCTTGTGTCGAAGAGCTAGCTCCCGCTTGGGGATGCCCTATTTTGTTGGATTCATATATATTTTGTTGTACCCATTTTGGGGGCCAGTATTTACAAAGGAGACTCTGCCGAAATTTTCGGAAAAATTGGTATTGTTTTTAAAAAGGGTTTTACATGACTTATTTGATAAACTCGCTTTCAATTGATTGGGTTTTCTTCACTCTTTTGCTTAATTGGTTTTGTTTTCTGGGCTTTGGCTTACTTATTTTACGGATGTCTTTAGACGTTTCGTAAACTTAAGTGCCAGTCACGTTCCGTACCCTGCGGGTCGTGACAAAGTTGGTATCAGAGCGATAGGTTTTACCTTTGTGAGTGTAGGATGACCCTTGGTAGATGGAGTAAGTGACTTAAGCAGGGTAACGAAGCGTGCGTATGTCCGCGGCATACTTACGATACGGTACTCCGCCTAAGTGACTTTAGGATATACTTGCTTGAAAAATTCCTTCTTCAATTCCGTGTATCTTATGATCCTATTGCACTGTCCTTACTATCCGTTTTCCTGTAACAGCCACTATGCCGCCGAAGGCTACGAGGGCACAGAGGGCTGCCGCCAGAGACGAGATTCGAGCTGGCTCGTCCGAGACTAGGACTGAGCAGGGTGGTATGCCTACGCCGCAGGGACAGACCGATCCACCTTCCCCAGGCCGTATGGATAGGCTCGAGACTGGTATAGAGGAGTTGCGACAGATGATGGGAGGCATGCAGGAGCTACGTCAGATGGTAGGATCCCTAGTTGCAGCCAGTCGTACACCGAGGCCGGAGGACGTACCTACTACATCACAGACGACCATGATACCTGCTCCAACTACTACCACCGTGACCATCCCGGTTTCACTATAGGATTTCATGAGGCTGAGACCTCCAGTATTCACCGGCACCGAGGCAGCGGAGGACCCACAGACGTTCCTTGACAGTTTAGCCAGGATCTGCCGTTCGCTGAGATGTTCGGATGATCGATGGGTAGAGCTTGCGAGTTTCCGACTAGAGGGTCTCGCACAGACATGGTGGGAGTCAGTCTTGAGAGGTCGAGCTGCAGGTCTACCGCCTATGACTTGGGCCGAGTTTACAGCGGTCTTTCTAGCCCGTTTCCTTCCAGAGAGCGTTCGTGACGCCAGAGCTCGCAGCTTCGAGGCCTTAGTCAAGACACCTGGGATGACGGTGTCTGAGTATGACATCCAGTTTACACAGTTATCCCGATATGCTCAGTATTTGGTGGATACCGAGGAGAAGATGGTGAAGAGGTTCGTACAGGGACTTGATGCCCAGCTATATCTTGCCATTGGCGCCCAGCACTACGACACTTATTCAGCTGCTATGGATACGGCATTGCGGATGGAGGCACGCATATCACGGACTTCTGCCGTTTCTGGGCCGAAGAGGATTCGCACCGATGTACCGTTTCAGAGGCAGCGCGCCAGATTCTTTCCGAGAGATAGGCCTGGCAGAGGATTTGGGCGGGGACAGTTATATGGTTCTTATCCCCAGGGGCAGCAGCCGTCGCCAGGGTGTTTTGGGTGCGGGAGTCCGCACCATCTTGTCAGAGACTGTCCGGTGAGACGACAGGGAGCAGCGACGGTTCCGCATGTGACCCTACCACCATCACCACCCCCTCCTCAGAGAGCCCTACTTCCTACCCCAGGCGATGCTCCACGCCAGTTAGGTGCACCGAGAGGCCGTAGACGCGGCGGTCCTGTTCAGAGAGGACGAGGAGGCAGAGGCCGAGGTCGAGGTCAGCCCGCTATCGGTGGAGGACAGGCCCGAGTATTTGCTTTGACACCGCAGGATGCGCAGGCATCCAATGCCGTTGTGACAGGTACCTTGCCAGTTTGTTCTTTCGACGCACGGGTATTATTCGACCCAGGTTCCACACATTCGTACGTATCTACACACTTTGCACCGATGTTGGGCCGTGAGTCGTCGTCGTTAGATCAGCCGCTTGTTGTTGTTACTCCGGTAGGCGAGTCGTTTGTCGCTCGTTTTGTTTTTCGATTGTGTTCCGTTCGTATCGGGGAGAGGGATTCATCGGTTGATTTGATTCTCCTCGATATGTTGGACTTTGATGTGCTTCTAGGCATGGATTGGCTAGCCACTTGTTATGCTTCGGTGGACTGCCGTGAGAAGGCAGTCAGATTTAGCTTTCCGGGAGAGCCAGTCCTTGTTATTCAGGGAGACCGCAGTGTCACCCTTCCCAGCTTAATTTCGTCTCTTCGCGCTGGTCAGCTCTTGCGGAAGGGATGTCAGGGATTCTTAGAGTGTATTTGTGATACTCGAGCTGCAGAGGTTCCGTTAGACCGGGTCCCGGTAGTTTGTGAGTTCCCTGATGTTTTCCCTGATGAGCTACCTGGGCTACCGCCTGAGCACGATGTTGAGTTCTGCATTGATTTGATTCCCGGTTCGGGGCCTATTTCTATACCGCCTGAGCGCGATGTTGAGTTCTGCATTGATAAATCCATCGTATAGTTACATACGAACTCGAAGGAATTTGTTCCAGATTCGAGGATGGATTCTGGTTCTGGAGAAATAGAATAAGGTTTATTCAGTTGTCTTTTATCTTTACCTTTATCAGGTTGCGAGTACTCCTAGGATTAGGAGAGTACTGTATGGTTATTAGGCACACGCACAAGGGTCTATAAGGCATCAACCATGCCCGATTTATAATTTAGCCGTGCCGAACAACCCTATACCAAGATCTTAGACTAGAGATTAGGCGAAACAAAGCATGTTAAACACTTTAACATCTAAGAGTTTGGGATTACAACCTTTGTAGTCCGGTCCTTCACTTCATAAGCTCCGTGTTCTGGTCCCTTCGCAGCGATCATCAAGATCCGGACTCTCGAGAGGCTCCACGAAAAGAAAGAAGCAAGCTTGCTTCCGATCTTCGATAACGAAGATGATCTACCTTGAAGTTTCATTAACACAAGATCTCACTCACTAAATGAAGTGAATACCCTAATCTAAATGGCTAGGATAGATTAGGATGATGAAGTAGGATTTTAGCTCTCATTTATTTTCATCAACTCACTCATTTTCATCACCTTTGAAAAAGCTAGTATGCTTTTCCAAGAAAGAAGAAAAAGGAAGAAGAAGATCATTTTCTTTTGTGATGAATAACGAAAACCATGGTGTGGTTAGAATTGCAACCATGGGTTAAGTATGAAGACTTAACCCATGTAGAGATTTAACTAGGATAAAGGGTTGGGTTAGGTTAAGGAAATATCTATGCAAAATATCCAAGTCAAAGTCAAGGCTTCAAGAAGCTTCTTGAAAGATTCATGAAGACTTAACCCTAATCCAAACCCTAACCTCAATTAAACTCCACAAAACATGTTGCATTAATAACCATATCATGTTACAATATTATATATCACATATATAATATTTATTGCAACAAAATAAAATAATACAATTAACATATATCGCATATATATCAATGTATTACCCGAGTGAGAAAAAGAATCTTTTAGTGAGCTTATATCAGTTAATTTAATTTAATATATCAAATATATAGTTATACATTAAATTATCGAATCAACACTTGATCCGATAATCCGGCTATTTCATAAATAACCGACTAATATAATCTGTATCAGTTCATCGAATCAACACTTGATCCGATGACCCGGCTATATCACATATACCCGGCTGATATCTCATATCGTGAGAATCTAATACGGTATACATACACGTATTGTTCTCGGTCCCGCACATATCATATATGTGCTCCTACTCCGTTTTGCCTGAGCCAAGAAAACTCTGTGTAGGACTCTAAAGAGTCGTCAATACGCCAGCAGTAGGTGATGATCATATCAAACACCCACAAGCTGCAAGCGGTCAGCTAAACGTAACATCCACACAGGTATTGAGCGCTCAGAAGATCAACAAGCAAGCCTGTACATTCTCCTGTGAATCCATTCAGTAACACTCCCGTACAGTCCGGTCTCTTCGTCTGATATGTCGCATATCTCGCCTAGGGCTGGTAAACGTCAGACCCAGTAGCTTGATAAGTCGTGTCGATATGAGGTCTATAACAGTTCAAGAAACTACTGATAACACTTACCAGTAAATCTCAGCAACCCTGGCCAGGGATTTCCAGTTATAGCCAATCGAGCACAGCGCAACATCAACTCCCTATACCGGGAGAGACGAATCCCCTCCTATCGCTCATTGCCTCCATGTGATTCAGGACTGTACCCAAAAGCCACCTTTTTGCACGCCCTCTTGGACGTGGTATGATGGAAATCAAAGCACAGTGGGAATCACACAAGACTCTATGACGATCTCGGGTCAACAGACTACTCTGTACCAGTGTCACCGGAGAACTGCTATCTGACGTGAGATATAATACCATCTGGGAGTTCTCGGCGAGTCCATCCAGTATACCCAGTCTCTACTGAGAACCCGTACACCATTCTTGATGTCAAACACCGATGGATATGGGATCGTCCATCGCCCATCATATGGGTCAAGATGCGTATACGCTAGTCTACACTGGTGTATCGATGCCCTGTCTCGATACACCCTCGACTAGGAACAGTTATAGGATGTGCACGTCGACTACCTTGGCCCCACTAGTACGATCTCATCATAGTCCCAGTAGTCGAGTACATATCTTAAGGGCTTTATCAACATGTAACATAGAGACAATCAGAGTACATGTTAAGATAAAGAGCAACCAGATAGCGTACTATCATGTCGAGCAAGAAAGTCCTCCCTATATATGTCGTAGCATCCACTACAATACACATCGTATGTACAATAATAGCCTCTAGGGCATACATATAACTAACAATCTCCCACTTTCACTAGGGCCATCTGTTGTGGTATCACATACCCAACAATTAGCTGTGGTTGAAGTATCTCATACTCAACCATCCCATAAATGTCTCTACTGGGAAAAAGGCCTTTGTGAGTGGATCCGCGCTGTTGTCCTCTGTGTTTACTCTCCTAACCTCGATCTCCCTGGAGATCAACCATCTCCATGATCAGGTGATACTGCCTAAGAATTATATCTGGATTTCTGATGGGATGGGCATTCCTAGGCCAAAGCCATAACTCCATTGTCACACAATGGTTGGAACAAAGTTCATATCATGAACTTATATATATCCAGACTGCCTCTTTGGTAGCATCCTTGGTAACGATGTATCTTGCCTTTAATCATCTAATAAGTCACAGTATCCAGCTTGGAACTCTTCCAACATACCGTCCCTCCACTGAGGGTAAAGACAGTGCCTGCGACTGACATTCTGTCGTCATTATCACCCTGGAAACTTTCCAGTGATTCTCTCCTGGATCGATTGATACCATCTCACTACAACTAGTGAGTATCCTAACTTCCAATTAGATCTATCTCATAGATCCAAAACCCAGGATTTTGGAGGTATCACTTTGACCCTATATGGAGAATCCTTGTGATAAGCGGAGATTGACCGAGCGTAGCATAGGAAACTCCTTCCCTATCAAGAGTATGTCATCCACGTACTCTACGAGGATCACCACTATACTCTCTACTACCTTTTTGTATATACAAGGTTCATCTACCATATTGATGAAGTCAAACTCTTTGACTACCACATCAAAACAGACGTTCTAACTCTGCGATGCCTGCTTTATCTCATAAAAAATCTTGCACACGTTTCCGCTGCTCCCACTATCTACGAAGCCCTCTGGCTGTGTACTTATAGACGCTCTCTTCCAATTCATCATTTAGAAAAGCAGTCATGACACCCAACCGTCAGATATCGTAGCCATGGTATGTAGCCGTGGCAAGTAGGATCTGGATGGACTTAAGATATGGGCTCTTCCCATTCCATATCACATATGAAGTGGTAGACAACTGATTTGATTTGAACCCTATTGAATAGGTATGCAGCTTCTCAAGTGCACAACTCCCTAAAGAAAATAGGAAACTCAGTAGTACTCATCATAGAGCATACCATATTACATAGGGTGCTATTGCTCTGCCCCGATACACCTACGTGCTGTGGTGTATACGGAGGAGTAATGCTGAGAGAGAATCTCATTCTCCTTTAGAATAGTCCAGAAATTCCATGCTCTAGTATTCTCCTCCCTGATCTCATCAAAGGACATAATACTTATACCCGTTTTTGGTTCTCTACTTCTAACTTATATTCTGTGAATATCTCAAAAGCTTCGGACTTGTGTTTCAACAGAAACATATGTCTGAAACTTGAAAGATCATCAGAGAATATAATGAAGTACAAAGAACCGGTCTTGGCATGTGTAGACAGGAGACCTTACATACATCATCATGTATCAATCCCAAGAGTTCACTAACTCTTTCTCTGTTTCCAATAAGCAGAGCTATGGTCATCTTATCTTTGTGTCATGACCGGCAAGTTTCACAAGATGTAAATTCAAACTAATTTAAATATGCATCTAAATGTAACTTATCTAGTCGGGTCGGATTGATATGACCTTGTCTACAATGCCTCAAGAAGGATTCGTTCATTTCTGAACTCTTCCTCTTGTATGTGTTCTGTATACTAAGAACTGTGCTTTGATTTAGAACGTCAATGCTTTTAGATAACATGCGTGAACCGATCAACTTTTGATATAGGAAATGTTCAAACATTATCCAACAATACAAAATTATATCCTTTCTTTACTTATAACGAGACTGATATGATGTTGTATATCAGGTTCGGTATCTAATAACATTCGTTTAGAATCAATGTATTCTGATAATACAGGGTGATAACGACCAACAGACTTGGATGCAACACTTGCACCGTTTCTATCTCATGAAACTTATCACCCGTTCTCAGTTCTCTACCTATCTGTAGCCCATGTAACAAATTACATATGCGGGATCCTGATCCGGTATCTCATACCCAGGACGTAAAGGATACTGATTAACAGTTCTGTGTAATGAACACACCCGAAGAAGATGCATCAACATGCACTTTCTTCGTTTGGGAGGCACGGGAAATCTGGTAATCCCCTATTTCCTGCTCTGTCTTATAACAATTATAAGTTGGAGCGGGACCAACGTTCCTTAGCGCAGTATAACAAGCGGGTTTGGTCAATACATCTGTATTATTATCTTGATTAAGGCGTGACATAGTCGCAACCAGGAGAGAGAGAGAGAAGAAAACACTCAGCGTGCGCTTTTACAAGATTAGATTGGTTATCAATTTATCTAATCAGGATGTCTCCCACTGTTTTAGTCAAATCTTCTTTCAAATCCTAAAAGGAAAGACTAGCCGGGATTAATTACACTCTACAAGTTCGCCAATCTTTCAGACAGGCCAGTGCCGGTACTTTGAGGGAGGTTCCCCGTGCTTTCGCACGGACCTAATTAAAGTAAACCTCATTTTCCCAGGGGCGTAACCCCGTTAACACCTTTCTAGACACCTACTTGATCGGCTAATTGTAATGTGTAAAACTCTCCCAGGAGTAACTCTTACTCGCAGCGAGTATCGGGATCCAACTATCTCATAGAAGGTATGCAATCTCATTGCAAATTTCAACACTTGAAATTCCCAATAATATTTTACCCCTAGCGTCCTATAACGTTGACGAATGCCAACAAACCATAGGCTACTAGTCAAGTTCAACCCGTCATTTCCCGATTGAATTAAACCCACCCGCACGACTCTTGACGAAAGCCAACAAAGCCGCACGACTACCCTAACTCAATCGCATCATATGCTTATACAGATAAGCATAAATAGCTACCGCACACTACGCCTTGATGAAAGCCAACAAACGTAGTACGAATACTAAATACTACTTATCTGAAATGACGGAGGGCTACGACAAGTTTTTAAGAAAACCCTTTGCGTAATGAACTTGATATCGTTGTAGAATCGAGTGATTTTAAATGGAGTGTTTTTTAGGCTTTTCTAGTTTTGCTAAAGAGGTCACTCTCGGTGAAGGGATCATCGGCTCTTTCCTCATCGAATAAGGTGTAGGATATTTCACAAATACCGCTGTGCAAAGCAAAAACTATAGAAGCAATCAAAAGTCAAACCGAGTATGCAACATCTGCTAGTTTCTCTAAAGAGGACACTCCCGGTGAAGGGATCTCGGCTCTTTCCTTATCGAATAAGGTGCTGGATGTTCTACAAGGAACACCGCTATGCAAAGCAAGAACTAGAGCTACCAGTTTTTAAACAAGTTTCTACAACATCTTTAGGTTTCTTTTAGTTTCATTAATCTCATTAATGAAGTCCCATTTTATTATGCTTCACAAGCATCACATTTGAAACGAAATCTGCAATATAACATGTAGGGTTCCTAGGCACACCCATGAGGTTCTATAAGTGATCAAACTGTAAGTACGCGGCGGCGCCCCGGCCGTCTGACAGACGCCAATATGCGGATCAAAACTTTTACGACTGGCGCTATCGCGTACTTTATCCCGGATCGTCCATTAAAGCTAAACTAACAAATTGTAAAGAGGGTAGAATTGTTATACCGAATGATCCGAGTCCTTCGGTCTTCAACCATCATCCCACGCTATGTTGCAACTGATCCGAACTTGCTCGATCTCCGGTCTCATCGTCCAGGTGGCACCACGTCGACGGATCTTTAAACGGGCTCCCGCCTCTGAACCGAGGCAACTCGATCGTCAAGTTTGCTAAAAGAGACGACCAAGATGAAGTAGAGAATGAGTAGAACACTTTGTCTCGTTACGTCCAAGGTCACGGACGAACGGTTATAGAAGTTGCCTTTTGGATCGATATGAAATGAGAAATGGAGTATGCTAATTTCCATGAATCCAAACTATCATAATCTTTTGCCTAAAAATGAATTCATCAAAAATCCCATGCCACAAAGAAGTGGCCGGCCACTATATGAAGAGGGGAGGAGGGTGAGTGTAGGAGCAAGGAGGAGGGTGACCATATCCATCATACTTATCACAAAGAATGAATCATCAACTAGCAATTAATGCAAACCTATCACAATTAACCTAGTCATCCTCCATCATTAATGAACCAT
The DNA here is from genome assembly GCA_030015575.1 of Agapanthus africanus. Lineage (NCBI taxonomy): Eukaryota > Viridiplantae > Streptophyta > Magnoliopsida > Asparagales > Amaryllidaceae > Agapanthus > Agapanthus africanus. Next base: position 450,783,399 of record CM057342.1, on the reverse strand, counting down.
TAATGACAAAGCCACCTCACTATCCTAGTCACCATCCTAGTCACCTCTTCTAGAAGTTTCCACACAAATCCCAAGAAAAGATAAATCCGCATTTAACCGAATGTCAAAATACGGCTGATAGAAAACTGGAAACTGGCAACTTCCAAAAATCATCCCGAAACGAATTTCAGGATAACCCCGTATCGGTATAAACATACCCGCATTTGTATTACGACCGAATACAAATGCAACTGAGACAAAGATATTATATCTACACAGTATAATACTGGGTTCCGGCTTAAACCAAAGCCTACCAGTATTATCTGCCCGAAAAACGACACGTGCGAAAACGCACGTGCATTTTTCGAACCTTGCCATAAACCCATATGGTCTCTACAACGTTTCGCCCGAACTTGGGAAAGTGTCTGTGGGGGACTCTAATGACTCATCAGTACACTGGCACTGGGTATAACCACTAGCACGTCAGAGGTACTAACTGTACGTAACGTTTTGCCTATGTATTGATTGGAAGGGAAACTGACGAGCGAACTCATCCAATAAACCCTACTGAGCCTGACAGTGACAATATCTATACAGTCCGGAACATTCGTCTATGAGTATCGCATATACGGCCTAGGGGGCCGGTAAACGTCAGACCCCCAACAGCGATATAAGTCATGTCAGAGAGCAGCCCAGAACACCCTGAGATTCTACTGGTATACCTACCAGTATATCTCGATTACCCTGGCCAGGGATTTCGTGTAATGGCTCTCCTAAACACAGCGCGATCTCACCCCCCAATACCGGGAGAGACGAATCCCCGATGATCCGCTCACTTGCCTCCAATGTGGCTCGGGACTGTACCCAACTAAAACCTGTTTGCACAACTCCTTTGAGCGTGGTAAGGTAGTAATCTAAGCACAGTGGGAACTCACACGAGACAAATGATGACCTCAGGTCGATGAACTAATCTGTACACATGTCACTAGGGAACTGCTATCTGACGATATGTATAATACCAACTAGCATGTTCCCGGTGAGTCCTGTCCGGTGTACTCATAACCTAATGAGCACCTGTATATATCTTAGGTGATCCAACTGACACCAGTGGCTTGTGAGATCGGCCACCGCCCCTCGTCGGGGTCTCGACTGTATACACTAGTCTACTCTGGAGTATCGATGCCCTGTCTCGAAACTCCCACGACTAGGGACCCTTTAAGGATGTGCTTATAGACCCCAGCTCCCACATATATGATCGCCATCATACTGCTGGTAGTCAAACAAGAATCCTATGGGCTCTATCATAATGATAAAGACAAACCAGATAGCATACTATTATCTCGAGTAAGACTGTTTTATCGGTATAGGTCCTACCTCAATCATTGCAATCACGTACCTGCGATCCAATAATTGACTTAGAGGGCACTATATCCAACACAAACATGGCCAATTCAAATTTTTCATGTGCCTACAAACCCTAATACGGATCGTTAACTAGATGTATAGGCGATGCAATGCAAATAAATAACTTTAACTTAAAAGGAAAGAGGCTACAACCTTTGTAGATCCGGTCCTCCACCTCCTAGGCTCCGTGATAACGTCCCTCCGCTGTCCATATCCAATCCCGGACTCTAGCATCGGCTTAATCGGAGAAATGGGCGGGCTAGGTCGTCGACTTCGATGCCGAAGATGATCTACGTCGAGGCAACTCAAGATCAAACTCCAACTTCACCAAGTCATGAAACTTGTGAAGAAAACACCCTATACTACTTGGCAAGTGGTAGAGGATGAAGAAATAGGAAGTGGGTTCACTTTAGAATTGGATTTCTCACTCTTTTTCTCAAGTTGCCATTAAAGGATGCAAGCTTTCTTCTTTGTTGAAGATGAAGAAGAAGAAGAAAGAATATGATAAGTATATCCAAAATAGAAAATAAAATGAATACTTATCATATAGCAACCATGGTTAGGTGTAGAGACTAAACTAGGGTTAGGTTAAATGGTTAGGTTAAGGAAAAGAACAAGAATGGTCAAGCTTTCAACACTTCAAGAAGTTTCAACAAAACAACAAAATAAGTCACCATTCTTTTTATCTTTTCAAAATGAATAAATAAATAAATGAATAAGTAAATAAAACCCTAACCATTAACATAACCATGGTTTAAACTAAACATACACCCAAACATTCATGTATCATCAAACATGATACAATCAAGTGCACAAAAATATATCACATATACAATGTGCACATCAAGTGAGGAAATCCTTTTAAAGTGAACAAATACTAGTTAATGCAAAGTAATATATCAAATATATAATTATGCATTAAATCATTAAATCAACACTTAATTTAACGATCCGGTCATATCGCATATGACCGACTAATATTCAATGTATCGGCTTATCGAATCAATCCTTGATTCGATAACTAGGTTATATCGCATACAACCAATCGATACATTCATCGCGAGAATAGAATACGGTATCATATACACGCATTATTCTCGGTCCCGCACATATCTCATATGCGCTCCTATTTCGTTTCGCTTGAGCCAGGAAACCTCTGTATAGGACTCTAAAGACTCGTCAATACGCCGGCAGCAGATGATGATCATATCAAGCATCCGCAAGCCGCAAGCGGTCTGCTAAACTTAACGGCCACCCGGGTATTGAGCGATCAGAAGATCGACGAGCAAGCCCGCTCACACTCCTGTGAATCCAACCGTAACACTTACCGTACAGTCCGGTCTGTTCGTCTGATATGTCGCATATCTCGCCTAGGGGTGGTAAACGTCAGACCCCAGTAGCTCGATAAGTCATGCCAACGTGAGGTCCATAACAATCGTGAAACTACTGATAACTCTTACCAGTATATCACTGCAACCCTGGCCAAGGATTTCCTGTTATGGCCAATCGAGCATTGCGCAACATCAACCCCCAATACCGGGAGAGACGAATCCCCTCCTATCGCTCATTGCCTCCATGTGAATCGGGACTGTACCCAAAAACCACCTGTTTGCATGACTCAGTAGAGCCGTGGTAGGGTGGAAATCAAAGCACAGTGGGAGACACACAAGACTCTATGACGATCTCGGGTCAACAGACTAAGCTGTACCAGTGTCACCAGAGAACTGCCATCTGACGTAAGGTATAATACCATCTGGGAGTTCTCGGTGAGTCCGTTCAGTGTACCCAGTCTCCACTGAGCACCCGCATACCGTCTCTGATGTCAAACACCAATGGATATGGGATCATCCATCGTCCATCACATGGGTCGAGAAGATATACGCTAGTCTACTTTGGAATATCGATGCCCCGTCTCGATATTCCCACGACTAGAAACATTGAAGGATGTACTCATGGACTACCCAGGCCCCACTAGTATGATCTGCATCACAGTCCTGGAAGTCGAGTACACATCCTAAGGGCTTTATCAACATGTAACAGAGAGACAGAAATTATACATGTTAAGATAAAGAGCAACCAGATAGCGTACTATCATGTTGAGCAAGAAAGTCCTACCTATATATGTCCCAGCATCCACTGCAATATACATCCAATGTACAGTAATGGCCTCTAGGGCATATATATAACTAACAATCTCCCACTTGCACTAGGGCCATCTGTAGCAGTGGTTGCAGCATCACATACTCAACCATCCCATAATAGTCTCTCTCTAGGAAAAAGCCTTTGTGAGTGGATCCGCCGTGTTGTCCTCTGAGTCTACTCTCCTAACCTCGATCACCCTGGAGATCATCTATCTCCATGATCAGGTGATGCTGCCTCAGAATATGTCTGGGTCACTGATGGGACCGGGGTTCCTGGGCTAAAGCCACTCTTCCATTGTCACACAATGGTGGGAACCTAGTTCATCTTATGAACCAATATACACCCAAACAGTCTCTTTGGTAGTATGTTTAATAGCGATGTTACCAGCCTTTATCGTCTAGTTTGCCACGGCATCTAGCTTGGAACTCTTCCAACATACTGTCCCTTTACCGAGGGTAAAGACAATGCCTGCGACTGACATTCAGTCGTCCTTATCACCCTGGAACCTTTCCAGTGATTCTCCCCAGGATCGATTGATACCATCTCACTATAACTAGTGAGAATCCTAACATCCATCTAGATCTATTTCATAGATCCAAAACCCAGGATTTAGGAGGTATCACTTTGATCCTATATGGAGAATCCATGTGATAAGAGGAGATTGACCGTGCGTAGCATAGGAAACTCTTTTCCTATCAAGAGTATGTTTTCTACGTACAATACGAGGATGACCACCTTACTCTCTACTACCTTTTTGTATATACAAGGGTCGTCTACCATTTTGATGAAGTCAAACTCTTTGACTACTACATCAAAACAGACGTTCCAACTCCGCGATGCCTGCTTTATCATGTAAAGCAACTTGCACACGTTTCCGCTGCTCCCACTGTTTACGAAGCCCTCTGGCTGTGTTCTTATAGATGTTCTCTTCTAAATCGTTATTTAGAAAAGTGGTCATGGCACCCAACCACCAGATATCGTAGTCATGGTATGTAGCAATGGCAAGTAGGATCTGGATGGACTTAAGCATAGTCCCCTGAAAAGATTTCATCATTATCCACGCCTAGTCGATGACGAAAACCTTTAACAAGTCTAGCTTTGAAAGTCTCAACTTTTCCATCTACACCAAGTAATCTTCTCTAGATATACTTGCTCCTGATGGGGATTTAACCCTTCAGATATAGCAACCAAAGTCTATACTTTGTTGGTGTACATGGATTCCATCTCAGATCGCTAAGCATCCAGCCATTCTTACAGAGTCCCTACTCTCGATGGCCTGCTCGAAACTAGTTGGGTCATCATCTCATGATGCATTCCTCGCTCCCACTGTCATCGAGAAACCGAGGTATCTCTCAGGCAGGTGAGGAACCCTACCAGATCGGTGGAGAGGCTTGAGGTTCGTTGGGGACTATAGAATCCTTTGGTCCAGTCAAATCAGCTGCAGTTTTGTATAGCTGGAACCTTTCCAGTTCTACAGAACTGACCTTGCCTCGATTTTGTCCAGATTTTGCTTTTGACATAGGCCGGACAATCCCAAATCTTAACTTATTTAAGAGATATGCTCTTCCCATACCATATCTTATATGGAGTGGTAGGCACTGATTTGATTCGAACCCTATTCAATAGGTATGCAACTTTATAAGTGCATAACTCCCTAAGAGGAAATAGGAAACTCAGTAGTACTCATCATAGAGCGCACCATATCATATAGGGTGTGATTGCTCCGCCCCGATATACCATCGTGCTATGGTGTATACGGATGAGTAATGTTGAGAGAGAATCTCATTCTCCTTTAGAATAGTCCAGGAATTCTATACACAAGTATTCTCCTCCCTGATCTCATCATAGGATATAATACTTATACCCATATTTTGGTTCTCTACTTCTAACTTATATTCTGTGAATATCTCAAAAGGTTCGGACTTGTGTTTCAACAGGAACATATGTCTGAATCTTGAGAGATCATCATAGAACGTAATGAAGTAAAAAGAACCGGTCCTGGCATGTGTAGACATGAGACCTTACATACATCATCATGTATCAGTCCCAAGAGTTCACTAACTCTTTTTCTGTTTCCAATAAACAGAGCTATGATCATCTTATCTTTGTGACATGACTGGCAAGTTTCACAAGATGTAAATTCAAACTGATTTAAATATGCATCTAAAATGTAAATTCAGCCAGTCGGGTCACATTGATATGACCTAGTCCACAATGCCTCAAGAATGATTCGTTCATTTCTGAACTCTTCCTCTTGTGTGTGTTCTATATACTAGGAACTGTAGTTTGATTTAGAACGTCAATGCTGTTAGATAACGTGCCTGAACCGATCAACATTTGATATAGGAAATGTTCAAAACATTATCCATCAATACAAAATTTTATCATTTCTTTAATAATAAAGAGACTGATATGATTTTGTATATCAGGTTCGGTATCTAATAGTATTTATTCAGAATCAATGTATTGGTTATACAGGGTGACAGTGACCAACAGACTTGGCTGCAACACTTGCCCCATTTTCTGTCTCATGAAACTTATCACCCGTTCTCAGTTTTTCTACCTTTTTGTAGCCCTATGTAACAGATTACATATCTGGGATCCTGATCCTGTATTAAATACCCAGGATGCAGAGGATACTGAGAAACGGTTCTTTGTAATGAACACACCCGAAGGAGATGCATCATATGCACTTTCTTCGTTTGGGCAGCATAGGAATTCTGGTATTCCCTATTTCCTGCTCTGTCTTATAACAATTATAAGTTGGAGCGGGACCAACGTTCCCCAGCTCAGTATAACAAGCGGGTTCGGTCAATACATCCATATTATTATCTTGATTAAGGCGTGATATGGTCGCTACCAGGAGAGAGAGAGAAGAAAACACTCTGCGTGCGCTCTTGCAAGATTAGATTGGTTATTTATTTTATCTAATCAGGATGGCTCCCACTGTTTTTATCAAATCTTCCTTCAAACCTTAAAAGGAAAGACTAGCCGGGATTAATTACACTCTACAGGTTTGCCAATCTTTCAACCAGGCCAGTGTCGGTACTTTGAGGGAGATTCCCCGTGCTTTCGCACGGACCTAATTACGGTAAACCTCGTTTTTCCCAGAGGCGTAACCCCGTTGACACCTTTCTAGACACCTACTTGATCGGCTAATTGCAAAGTGCAAAACTCTTCCAGGAGTAACAATTACTCGCAGTGGGTATCGGGATCCAACTATCATATAGAAGGTATGCAATCTCATTGCAAATTTCAACACTTGAAACTCCCGATAATGATTTTTACCCTAGCACTTATGACCTTAACTATGGACAACAAATCATAAGTACTAGTCAAGTTCTACCCGTCATTTCGTGATTAATTAGACCCACCCACATGACCCTTAACTAAGGTCAACAAAGTCACGCGACTGTCCTAACTAATCGCATTATATGCGGTGTAGGAAGACATCACTTAGCTACCGTACACTGTGCCTTAACTAAGGTCAACAAACACAGCACGAATACTAAGTACTCTACTTCCTAAAATGATGGAGGGTTGCGGCTGGTTTTTAAGAAAACCTTTAACGCTTTGAACTTGATCTCGTTGCGGAATCAAATGGTTTTTAAATGGAATGTTTTTGAGGCTTTTCTAGTTTTGCTAAAGGGGTCACTCCCGGTGAAGGGATCGTCGGCCCTTTCCTCGTCGAATGAGGTGCGGGATATATCATATATATCACTGTGCAAAGCGGAAACTATAGAAGCGATCAAAAGACAAACCAAGGGTTGTAGCATCTGCCAGTTATTGCTAAAGGAGTCACTCCCGGTGAAGGGATCTCGGTCCTTTCCTCATCGAATAAGGTGCGGGATGTTCTACAAGGAACACCGCGATGCAAAGCAAGAACTGTAGCTACCTGTTTTTATTTTGAAATTCGATTCCACAACATCAATTAGGTTTATTTTCTTTCATTAATCTCATTAATGAATGTCCAATCAATTAAGTCCACCTAAACATCACAGATAAATATAACGTACGCTTATGCCATCCGCATTCGCCTCGATGTCCCGTCTACACCATTAGGTTAGGTAACTAACGCCAGAGCGAGGCAGGGCTAGCGCGGGTGTAAAACATAAGCAACGTCTATATAATATATCATATATACTATATACCATATCTATCTGAACAAATCACATGATCACATCACAGATAACGCAGCAGAAAATATCATATGAAATATTGGATATACTAGGACGTCCGTGTTTTCAATACGAGTCAGTATAAAACACGGATTCCACGGTCGTGACGAATAGCCAATCCCACACCCCTAGACCCCTACGAGAGCGGCAAGCAACCTTACCAATTCTAGGGTTAGGAGACCCGGACTCGACTCCTCGAGATGGTCTCCCACTGGACCCTAGAACCCGGTTACTTGTGCTCCCCTCCTTGGGTCTATCCTAGTGCAGAAAAGTAAATAATATACAAATGGTGACATCATCCGCAACCTGGAAGTGCCCCAATAAAAGAATATTACATACAAGTTTTTACATGAATGAAAAGGAAAAACACTCATCTCACATAAAAAACCCCCGGCTATTCAAACACGACGATCCAATATAACATATCCAGCAACACATAACATCACATGTCATCAACGTAAGTAAATATGCGCATCCCAATTGTCGTTGACATATAGCAACGAAACCGGCGATATCACATATTACACTTACGATCACAAAAAAGAAAGTGTAAAACTACAACAGTTGTAATCCGCATCCTCTTTAGACATCGCATGCCTAATCAAATAAATACTTAGACATCACATGCCTAATAATTATAAACCCCGCATTTTAGTCTCATTATCGAAAACACTTTTCAATATCAAGTCGGGCAATTCAACAAGATTCCCGACATTTTGATCGAATGCTCGTCGCAAACTTTAGTAGGCGGCCGCACCCCCGACGCCGTCGACGAAGTGCACCAAGGCAGAACACCGCTGCCGCGAGCACCCAAACGGATGCTTTCGGCGACGGGGTTCTCCTACAATCACTTGGTCGGGGCTATGGAGTGAGGCTGTCTATTAAGTTTACCCGGCGAGTATCCGCGTACACTACGTGATTGCGACAGACTTTTGATCGCATCAAAATTCCGTGGCAACCGATCAAGTGAGACTAAACTGCTATGTTTATAACATTCATTCAGTTATCTCATAACAACTTGTGAATTCCAAATGTTGTATCACATTCCGGGTAAATAGAAAATGTTAAACTTTCCGATCGAACAATCGAACACCCAAGTTTTCCCGAAACAGCTCAACACATGAAATAAGTTTAAAAACATTCACTTCGTGCCTCAGTACCAACGGTCCAGCCGTAGAAGGGTCAAGCCAACGCCTCACATGTGGCACGCCGTACTGCCCCAAACCCTAAGGTTCAAAGGGCAGTTCAAGACGGTCACATAATCGAGTTAAGGTTTGTTGTCTTCTAGAGGGACCATCGCGTTACTTGCACTACTTGGAACGTCGTTAAACTATGGAAAAATCCAACAATTGGAAATTTCCCGGCAGGGGAAAAATGGGTATTTATATCTGGTCGAACTTTTTAACATATTCTAAAATTACCCGGAAAAAACACACAGACAAAATTAAACAATCCGATCGAAACACCGAGTCCCCAATACAACCCAGAAAACTCAACTCTTGAGTATAATTTAAAAATTCCCAGAAAATACAGCACTAATAGATAGGAGTTACTGTGCAAAAATTATTGGGTAATGTGACCAAACTGCCGCGGAACCGCCGCAGAAGCCATGCTTCTGCCGCTGTTCCGCTACGGTTTAGATGATTCAGGAGCTCCGTTTTGCACTATAATTCTTAGATCTTCCTGCTGAATTTTTTAAGAATTTTTAATCTGGAAAAAACCCAGTTTTTTAAAAATGTCCAGAGAGCATTTTGGAGTTAGGGTTTCGGTTCGATCGGACTTCTAACTCCGTCTACGCATCGCCTAAGGCTCTAGCTAGGCTCTGATACCACTGTAGGGTTCCTAGGCACACCCATGAGGTTCTACAAGTGATCAAACATGGCCAATTCAAATTTTTCATGTGCCTACAAACCATAATACGGATCGTTAACTAGATGCATAGGCGATGCAATGCAAATAAACAACTTTAACTTAAAAGGAAAGAGGCTACAACCTTTGTAGATCCGGTCCTCCACCTCCTAGGCTCCGTGATGACGTCCCTCCGCTGTCCATATCGAATCCCGGACTCTAGCATTGGCTTCATCGGAGAAATGGGCGGGCTAGGTCGTCGACTTCGATGTCGAAAATGATCTACGTCGAGGCAACTCAAGATCAAACTCCAACTTCACCAAGTCATGAAACTTGTGAAGAAAACACCCTATACTACTTGGCAAGTGGTAGAGGATGAAGAAATAGGAAGTGGGTTCACTTTAGAATTGGATTTCTCACTCTTTTTCTCAAGTTGCCATTAAAGGATGCAAGCTTTCTTCTTTGTTGAAGATGAAGAAAAAGAAGAAAGAATATGATAAGTATATCCAAAATAGAAAATAAAATGAATACTTATCATATAGCAACCATGGTTAGGTGTAGAGACTAAACTAGGGTTAGGTTAAGGAAAAGAACAAGAACGGTCAAGCTTTCAACACTTCAAGAAGTTTCAACAAAACAACAAAATAAGCCACCATTCTTTTTATCTTTTCAAAATGAATAAATAAATAAATGAATAAGTAAATAAAAACCCTAACCATTAACATAACCATGGTTTAAACTAAACATACACCCAAACATTCATGTATCATCAAACATGATACAATCAAGTGCACAAAAATATATCACATATACAATGTGCACATCAAGTGAGAAAATCCTTTTAAAGTGAACAAATACTAGTTAATGCAAAGTAATATATCAAATATATAATTATGCATTAAATCATTAAATCAACACTTGATTTAACGATCCGGTCATATCGCATATAACCGACTAATATTCAATGTATCGGCTTATCGAATCAATTCTTGATTCGATAACTAGGTTATATCGCATACAACCAATCGATACATTCATCACGAGAATAGAATACGGTATCACATACACGCATTATTCTCGGTCCCGCACATATCTCATATGCGCTCCTATTTCGTTTCGCTTGAGCCAGGAAACCTTTGTGTAGGACTCTAAAGACTCGTCAATACGCCGGCAGCAGATGATGATCATATCAAGTATCCACAAGCCACAAGCGGTCTGCTAAACGTAACGGCCACCCGGGTATTGAGCGATCATAAGATCGACGAGCAAGCCCGCTCACACTCCTGTGAATCCAACCAGTAACACTTACCGTACAGTCCGGTCTGTTCGTCTGATATGTCGCATATCTCGCCTAGGGGTGGTAAACGTCAGACCCCAGTAGCTCGATAAGTCATGCCAACGTGAGGTCCATAACAATCGTGAAACTACTGATAACTCTTACCAGTATATCACTGCAACCCTGGCCAGGGATTTCCTGTTATGGCCAGTCGAGCATTGCGCAACATCAACCCCCGATACCGGGAGAGACGAATCCCCTCCTATCGCTCATTGCCTCCATGTGAATCGGGACTGTACCCAAAAACCACCTGTTTGCATGACTCAGTAGAGCCGTGGTAGGATGGAAATCAAAGCACAGTGGGAGACACACAAGACTCTATGACGATCTCGGGTCAACAGACTAAGCTGTACCATTGTTACCAGAGAACTGCCATCTGACGTAAGGTATAATACCATCTGGGAGTTCTCGGTGAGTCCGTTCAGTGTACCCAGTCTCCACTGAGCACCCGCATACCGTCTCTGATGTCAAACACCAATGGATATGGGATCATCCATCGTCCATCACATGGGTCGAGAAGATATACGCTTGTCTACTCTGGAATATCGATGCCCCGTCTCGATATTCCCACGACTAGGAACTTTGAAGGATGTACTCATGGACTACCCAGGCCCCACTAGTATGATCTGCATCACAGTCCTGGAAGTCGAGTACACATCCTAAGGGCTTTATCAACATGTAACAGATGTTAGTTATATGTATGCCCTAGAGGCCATTACTATACATAGGATGTTTATTGTAGTGGATGCTGGGACATATATAGTGAGGACTTTCTTGCTCGACATGATAGTATGCTATCTGGTTGATCTTTACCTTAACGTGTACACTGATTGTCTCTCTGTTACATGTTGGTAAAGCCCTTAGGATGTGTACTTGACTACCTGGACTATGATGCGGATCATACTAGTGGGGACATGGTAGTCCACAAGTACATCCTTCAAAGTCCCTAGTCGTGGGTGTATCGAGACAGGGCATCGATATACCAGAGCAGACTAGCGTGTACCTTCTCGACCCATACAGATGGCCGATGGATGATCCCATATCCTTTGGTGTTTGACATCAGAGATGATATACGGGTGCTCAGTAGAGACTGGGTACACTGGACGGACTCGCCGAGAACTCCCAGATGGTATTATACCTCACGTCAGCTGGCAGTTCTCTGGTGACACTGGTACAGAGTAGACTGTTGACCCGAGATCGTCATAGAGTCTTGTGTGGTTCCCACTGTACTTTGATTTCCATCTTACCACATCCAAGAGGGCGTGCAAAACGGTGGTTTTTGGGTACAGTTCCGAGTCACATGGAGGCAATGAGCGATAGGAGGGGATTCGTCTCTCCCGGTATAGGGAGTTGATGTTGCGCTGTGTTCGATTGGCTATAACAGGAAATCCCTGGCCAGGGTTGCTGAGATTTACTGGTAAGTGTTACCTGTAGTTTCTCGAATTGTTATAGACCTCATATCGACACGACTTATTGAGCTATTGGGGTCTGACGTTTACCACCCCTAGGCGAGATATGCGACATAGCAGACGATCAGACCGGACTGTACGGTAGTGTTACTGGTCGGATTCACTGGAGTGTGAGCGGGCTTGCTCGTCGATCTTCAGATCGCTCAATACCCGGGTGGCCGTTACGTTTAGCAGACCGCTTGCGGCTTGTGGGTGTTTGATATGATCATTGCCTGCTGCCGGCGTATTGACGAGTCTTTAGAGTCCTACACAGAGGTTTCCTGGCTCAAGCGAAACGAAATAGGAGCGCATATGAGATATGTGCGGGACCGAGAATAATGCGTGTATGTGATACCGTATTCCATTCTCGCGATGAATGTATCGATTAGGTTATATGCGATATACCCTAGTTATCGAATCAAAGGTTGATTCGATAAGCCGATACATAGGATACTGGTCGGTTATATGCGATATGACCAGATCGTTAAATCAAGTGTTGATTTAATGATTTAATGTATAATTATATATTTGATATATTACTTTGCATTAACTAGTATTGGTTCACTTTAAATGGATTTTCTCACTCGGGTGTGCGCATTGCATATGCGATATGATTTTTGTGCACTTGATTGTATCATGTTTGATGATACATATCTTTTTTGTTAAGTGTAATGAATTAAACCTAGGTTAAGTAAATGATTAGGGTTTTCTTTTATTCATTCATTTATCTTTTCATTTGCATTTAAAAGATAAATGAGAAAAGGAAATGAAGTGAAAAATGGTGGCTAGTTTTGTTTTCAACATGAAGCTTCATGAAGCTTTTATTAAGTCACCATTTTTGTCTCATCTCCTTAACCCTAACCATTCTTTAACCTTGGTCAATTCTCTACACTTAACTTGGGTTATGTTATGATAAGAATGGATTATTCTTTTCTTTTTTGAATATAACTTATCATATCATTTCTTCTTCTTCTTCGTTGAACTCAAGAAGAAAACCTTGAGGTCATCAATGGTGATTGATGATAAAGAGTGAGAAATCCAATTCTAAATTGAACCCATTTCCTATTTCTTCATCCTCTACCTCTTGCCAAGTAGTAGAGTGTGTTCTCTTCACAAGTTTTTGGACTTGGTGAAGTCGGAGCTTGATTTAGCGATGCCTCGACGTAGATCATCTTCGGCATGGACATCGATGACCTAGCCCGTCCATTCTCCGATGAAGCTGACGCTAGAGCCCGGGACTTGTTATGGACAGCGAGGAGACTTCATTGCGGAGCTATGAAGGTGGAGAAACGGATCTACAAAGGTTGTATTTCCGTATCTCTTAGTTAAGTGTTAACTAGTTTACTTTTCTCCTAGAAATCTAGCCAACGATCCGTACACTAGGGTTTCTCGGCACCGTATTTTTGAAATTGGCATGATCGATGCCTTGTGAGACCTCATTAGGGTGCCTAGGAACCCTACAGCAGTGGTATCAGAGCCTAGCTAGAGCCTTAGGCGAAGTCCAGACGGAATTTGAAGTCCGAACGAACCCGAAACCCGATCACAAACTTGCTCTCTGTCCAATTTTTAAAATATGGTCTTTTTCCAAATTAAAAATATGCAGAAAATCAAGCAGGGTTTTCTAGGAATTACTGTAAATTTCGTGGACCTAATTCAACTTTTCCACCGCGGTTCCGCGGCATGAGCAAGGCTCATGCGGCGGATCCACGGCCGTACGGCCGCAGTATTTAAATTATTTTGTACAGTAATTCTTAGTTTCCAGTGGTGATTTTTCTGGGAATTTTTAATAATTTTTCAAGAGTTGAATTTTCTGCATTTGTTTTGGGGATTCGGTGTTTCGATCGGATTATCAAATTTTGTCTGTGTGGCTTTCCGGATAAATTTTAGAATATGTTAAAAAGTTCGACCGGATATAAATACCCAATTTTTCCCCTGTCGGGAAATTTCCAAGTGTTGGATTTTTCCGTAGTTTAACGACGTTCTAAGTAGTGCAAGTAACGCGATGATCCCTCTAGAAGACAACAAACCTTAACTCGATTATGTGACCGTCTTGAACTGCCCTTTGAACCTTCAGGTTTGGGGCAGTACGGCGTGCCACATGTGAGGCGTTGGCTTGACCCTTCTACGGCTGGACCGTTGGTACTGAGGCACGAACTGAATGTTGTTAGACTTGTTTCATGTGTTGAGCTGTATCGGGAAAACTTGGGTGTTCGAGTGTTCGATCGAAAAGTTTAACATTTTCTATTTATCTGGAATGGGATACAATAATTGGAATTCACAAGTAGTTATGAGATAACTGAATGAATGTTATAAACATAGCAGTTTAGTCTCAATTGATCGGTTGCCACGGAGTTTTGATGTGATCAAAAGTCCGTCGCAATCACGTAGCGTACGCAGATACTCGCCGGGTAAACTTAATAGACAGCCTCATTCCATAGCCCCGACCAAGTGACTGTAGGAGAACCCCGTCGCCGAAAGCATCCGTTCGGATGCTCGCGGTAGCGGTGTTCCACCTTGGTGCACTTCGTCGACGGTATCGGGGGTGCGGCCGTCTACTGAAGTTTACGACAGCATTCGATCAGGATGTCGGGAATCTTGTTGAATTGCCCGACTTGATATTGAAAAGTGTTTTCGATAAAGGGACTAAAATGCGGGGTTTATAATTGTTAGGCATGGGATGTCTAAGTAATTCATTTGGTCAGGCATGCGATGTCTGAGGTGGTTGCGGATTCCAACTGTTGTAATTTTACACTTTCTTTTCTGTGACCGTAAGTGTAATATGTGATATCGCCGGTTTCGTTGCTATATGTCAACGACAATTGGGATGCGCATATTTACTTACGTTGATGACATGTGATGTTATGTGTTGCTGGATATGTTATATTGGATCGTCGTGTTTGAATAGCCGGGGGTTTTTATGTGAGTTGAGTGTTTTTCATTTTCATTCATGTAAAAACTTGTATGTAATATTCTTTTATTGGGGCACTTCCAGGTTGCGGAAGTTGTCACCGTTAATGTATATTATTTACTTTTCTGCACTAGGATAGACCCAAGGAGGAGGGCACAAGTAACCGGGTTCTGGAGTCCAGTGGGAGACTAACTCGAGGAGTCGAGTCCGGGTCTCCTAACTCCAGAATTGGTAGGGTTGCTTGCCGCTCTCGTAGGGGTCTAGGGGTGTGGGTTTGGCTATTCATCACGACCGTGGAATCCGTGTTTTATACTGGCTCGTATTGAAAACACGGACGTCCTAGTATATCCAATGTTTCATATGATTCTTCTGCTGCGTTATCTGTGATGTGATCATGTGATGTTCTTTGATAGATACTTTATATAGTATATATGATATATTATATAGACGTTACTTATGTTTTACACCCGCGCTAGCCCTGCCCTGCTCTGCCGTTAGTTACCTAACCTAACGGTGCACGAGGGGACATCGAGGCGAATGCGGATGGCATAAGTGTACGTCGTATTTATCTGTGATGTTTAGGTACTTAAATGATGGGACTTCATTAATATGATTAATGAAATAAAAGAAACCTAAGATGTTGTAGAATCGAATTTCAAAATAAAACAGGTAGCTACAGTTCTTGCTTTGCACAGCGGTATATGTGATATATCCTGCACCTCATTCGACGAGGAAAGGACCGAGATCCCTTCACCGGGAGTGACTCCTTTAGCAATAACTGGCAGATGCTACGCATTCGGTTTGTCTTTTGATTGCTTTTAAGTGTTTTTGCTTTGCACAGTAATATATATGATATATCCCGCACCTCATTCGACGAGGAAAGGACCGACGATCCCTTCACCGGGAGTGACTCCTTTAGCAAAACTAGAAAAGCCTCAAAAACACTCCATTTCAAAATTCATTCGATCCTACAACGATATCAAGTTCATTACGCAATAGGTTTTCAGAAAAACCTGTCGTAGCCCTCCGTCATTTCAGATAAGTACTAGTTAGTATTCGTGCTACGTTTGTTGACTATGTTAAGGCGTAGTGTGCGGTAGCTAATTAGTGCTTATTTGCATAAGCATATGATGTGATTGGATTAGGGTAGTCGTGCGACTTTGTTGACTATGTTAAGGGTCGTGCAGGTGGGTTTAATTCAATCGGGAAATGACGGGTTGAACTTGACTAGCACTTATGATTTGTTGACTATGTTAACGTCATATAGCTGTTAGGGGCAAAATATTATCGGGAATTTCAAGTGTTGAAATTTGCAATGAGATTGCATACCTTCTATGAGATAGTTGGATCCCGATACCCGCTGC
Source organism: Agapanthus africanus (assembly GCA_030015575.1). Classification (NCBI taxonomy): domain Eukaryota; kingdom Viridiplantae; phylum Streptophyta; class Magnoliopsida; order Asparagales; family Amaryllidaceae; genus Agapanthus; species Agapanthus africanus. Next base: position 450,766,792 of record CM057342.1, on the reverse strand, counting down.
GAGTAAGAGTTACTCCTGGGAGAGTTTTATACATTACAATTAGCCGATCAAGTAGGTGTCTAGAAAGGTGTTAACGAGGTTACGCCTCTGGGAAAACGAGGTTTACATTAATTAGGTTCGTGCGAAAGCATGGGGGACCTCCCTCAAAGTACCGACGCTGGCCTGGCTGAAAGATTGGCGAACTTGTAGTGTGTAATTAATCCCGGCTAGTCTTTCCTTTTAGGGTTTGAAGGAAGATTTGATAAAAAGCAGTGGGAGCCATCCTGATTAGATAAAATAATAACCAATCTATTCTTGCAAGAGCGCACGCTGAGTGTTTTCTTCTCTCTCTCTCCTGGTAGCGACCATATCACGCCTTAATCAAGATAATAATACGGATTATTGACCGAACCCGCTTGTTATACTGAGCTGGGGAACGTTGGTCCCGCTCCAACTTATAATTGTTATAAGACAGAGCAGGAAATAGGGGATTACCAGAATTCCCGTGCCACCCAAACGAAGAGAGTGCATGCTGATGCATCATCTTCGGGTGTGTTCTTTATACAGAACTGTTTCTCTATTCTCTACGTCCTGGGTATTTGATACCGGATCAGGATTCCAGATATGTAATATGTTACATAGGGCTACAGAAAGGTAGAGAACTGAGAACGGGTGATAAGTTTCATGAGGCAGAAAACGGGGCAAGTGTTGCAGCCAAGTCTGTTGGTCACTGTCACCTTGTATTACCAATACATTGATTCTGAACGAATGTTATTAGATACCGAACCTGATATACAAAATCATATCTGTCTCTTTGTTAGTAAAGAAACGATAAAATTTTGTATTGTTGGATAATGTTTTGAACATTTCCTATATCAAAAGTTGATTGGATCAGGCATGTTATCTAAAAGCGTTGATGTTCTAAATCAAACTACAGTTCTTAGTATATGGAACACACACAAGAGGAAGAGTTCAGAAATGAACGAATCCTTCTTGAGGTATTGTAGACTAGGTCATATCAATGCGACCTGACTAGCTAGAGTTACATATAGATGCATATTTAAATCAGTTTGAATTTACATCTTGTGAAACTCGCCAGTCATGTCACAAAGATAAGATGACCATAGCTCCGTTTATTGGAAACAGAGAAAGAGTTGGTAAACTCTTGGGATGATACATGTTGATGTATGTAGGTCCCCTGTCTACACATGCCAAGACTGGTTCTTTGTACTTCATTACATTCTCTGATGATCTTTCGAGATTCAGACCTATGTTCCTGTTGAAACACAAGTCCGAAACTTTTGAGATATTCATAGAATATAAGTTAGAAGTAGAGAACCAATAAGGGTATAAGTATTATGTCCTTGATGTGATCGAGGAGGAGAATACGAGAGCACGGAAATCCTGGACTTTTCTAAAGGAGAATGAGATTCTCTCTCAGCATTACTCCTCCGTATACACCATATCACAATGGTATATCGGGGCGGAGCAATAGCACCCTATGTGATATGGTGTGCTCTATGATGAGTACTACTGAGTTACCTTTTTCCTTTTGGGAGTTATGCACTTATGAAGTTGCATACCTATTGAATAGGGTTCCAATCAAATCAGTTGCCTACCATTTCATATGTGATATGGAAAGGGAAGAGCCCATGTCTTAAGCTAGTTAAGATTTGGGGTTGACCGGCCTATGTCTGAAAGCAAAATCCGGACAAGCTCGAGGCAAAGTCTGTAATGTAGAACTGGAAAGGTTCCATCTATACAAACTACAGCAGATGATTTGATAAAACCAAAGGATTCAATAGTTACCAACGAACCTCAGCCTCTCCGCCGATCTAGTAGGGTTTTCTCACCCACCTGAGAGATACTTCTGTTTCTCTGTGACAGTGGGAGTGAGAATTGCATCATGAGATGATGACCCAACTAGTTTCGAGCTGGCCATCAGGAGTAGGACTCTGTCAGAATGGCTGGATGCTTAACGATCTGAGATGGAATCCTTATACACCAACAAAGTATGGACTTTGGTTGCTATATCTGAAGGGTTAAATCCCCATCAGGAGCAAGTATATCTTGAGAAGATTACTTGGTGTAGATGGAAAAGTTGAGACTTTCAAAGCTAGACTTGTTAAAGTTTGCATCATTGACCAGGTGTGGATAATGATGAAACCTTTTCAATCAACTATGCTTAAGTCCATCCAGATCCTACTTGCCACGGCTACATACCATGACTATGATATCTGGTGGTTGGGTGTCATGACAGCTTTTCTAAATGATGTTTTAGAAGAAAGCGTCTATAAGTACACAGCCAGAGGGCTTCGTAGACAGTGGGAGCAGCGGAAACGTGTGCAAGATGCTTTATAGGATTAAAGCAGGCATCGCGGAGTTGGAACATCTGTTTTGATGGATTAGTCAAAGAGTTTGACATCATCAAAATGGTAGATGAACCTTGTATAAACAAAAAGGTAGTAAGGAGTATGGTGGTGATCCTCGTAGAGTACGTGGATGACATACTCTTGATAGGGAAAGAGTTTCCTATGCTACGCTCGGTCAATCTCCGTTTATCGCAATGATTCTCCATATAGGATCATAATGATACCTACTAACTCCTGGATTTTGGATCTATGAGATAGATCTAAATGGATGTTAGGATTCTCACTTGTCGAAGTGAGATGGTATCACATGATCCTGGGGAGAATCACTGGAAGGGTTCCAGGGTGATAAGGACGACTGAATGTCAGTCACAGGCATTGTCTTTACCCTCAGTGGAGGGACGGTATGTTGGAAGAGTTCCAGGCTAGATACCGTGGCATACTAGACGATAACGGCTTGATACATCGCTATTTAAGATGCTACCAAAGAGGCTGTTTGGGTATATATATTGGTTCATAAGATGAACCATGTTCCTCCCATTGTGTGACAATGGAGTTGTGGCTTATGCCAAGGAACGTCCGTCCCATCAGTGATCCAGACATATTCTAAGGCAGTATCACCTGATCATGGAGATGGTTGATCTCCAAGGGATCGAGGTTAGGAGAGTAGACTCAGAGGACAAACACAGCGGATCCATTCACGAAAGGCCTTTTCCGAGAGAGAGACTTTTATGGGATGGTTGAGTATGAGATACTTCAAACCACTGCTACAGATGGCCCTAGTGCAAGTGGGAGATTGTTAGTTATATGTATGCCCTAGAGGCCATTACTATACATAGGATGTATATTGTAGTGGATGCTGGGACATATATAGTGAGGACTTTCTTGCTCGACATGATAGTATGCTATCTGGTTGATCTTTACCTTAACGTGTACACTGATTGTCTCTCTGTTACATGTTGGTAAAGCCCTTAGGATGTGTACTTGACTACCTGGACTATGATGCGGATCATACTAGTAGGGACATGGTAGTCCACAAGTACATCCTTCAAAGTCCCTAGTCGTGGGTGTATCGAGACAGGGCATCGATATACCAGAGTAGACTAGCGTGTACCTTCTCGACCCATACAGATGGGCGATGGATGATCCCATATCCATTGGTGTTTGACATCAGAGATGATATACGGGTGCTCAGTAGAGACTGGGTACACTGGACGGACTCGCCGAGAACTCCCAGATGGTATTATACCTCACGTCAGATGGCAGTTCTCTGGTGACACTGGTACAGAGTAGTCTGTTGACCCGAGATCGTCATAGAGTCTTGTGTGGTTCCCACTGTACTTTGATTTCCATCTTACCACGTCCAAGAGGGCGTGCAAAACGGTGGTTTTTGGGTACAGTCCCGAGTCACATGGAGGCAATGAGCGATAGGAGGGGATTCGTCTCTCCCGGTATAGGGAGTTGATGTTGCGCTGTGTTCGATTGGCTATAACAGGAAATCCCTGGCCAGGGTTGTTGAGATTTACTGGTAAGTGTTACCTGTATTTTCTCGAATTGTTATAGACCTCATATCGACACGACTTATTGAGCTATTGGGGTCTGACGTTTACCACCCCTAGGCGAGATATGCGACATATCAGACGATCAGACCGGACTGTACGGTAGTGTTACTGGTCGGATTCACTGGAGTGTGAGCGGGCTTGCTCGTCGATCTTCAGATCGCTCAATACCCGGGTGGCCGTTACGTTTAGCAGACCGCTTGCGGCTTGTGGGTGTTTGATATGATCATCGCCTGCTGCCGGCGTATTGACGAGTCTTTAGAGTCCTACACAGAGGTTTCCTGGCTCAAGCGAAACGAAATAGGAGCGCATATGAGATATGTGCGGGACCGAGAATAATGCGTGTATGTGATACCGTATTCCATTCTCACGATGAATGTATCGATTAGGTTATATGCGATATACCCTAGTTATCGAATCAAAGGTTGATTCGATAAGCCGATACATAGGATGCTGGTCGGTTATATGCGATATGACCGGATCGTTAAATCAAGTGTTGATTTAATGATTTAATGTATAATTATATATTTGATATATTACTTTGCATTAACTAGTATTGGTTCACTTTAAATGGATTTTCTCACTCGGGTGTGCGCATTGCATATGCGATATGATTTTTGTGCACTTGATTGTATCATGTTTGATGATACATATCTTTTTTGTTAAGTGTAATGAATTAAACCTAGGTTAAGTAAATGATTAGGGTTTTCTTTTATTCATTCATTTATCTTTTCATTTGCATTTAAAAGATAAATGAGAAAAGGAAAAGAAGTGAAAAATGGTGGCTAGTTTTGTTTTCAACATGAAGCTTCATGAAGCTTTCATTAAGTCACCATTTTTGTCTCATCTCCTTAACCCTAACCATTCTTTAACCTTGGTCAATTCTCTACACTTAACTTGGGTTATGTTATGATAAGAATGGATTATTCTTTTCTTTTTTGAATATAACTTATCATATCATTTCTTCTTCTTCTTCCTTGAACTCAAGAAGAAAACCTTGAGGTCATCAATGGTGATTGATGATAAAGAGTGAGAAATCCAATTCTAAATTGAACCCACTTCCTATTTCTTCATCCTCTACCTCTTGCCAAGTAGTAGAGTGTGTTCTCTTCACAAGTTTTTGGACTTGGTGAAGTCGGAGCTTGATTTAGCGATGCCTCGACGTAGATCATCTTCGGCATGGACATCGATGACCTAGCCCGTCCATTCTCCGATGAAGCCGATGCTAGAGCCCGGGACTTGTTATGGACAGCGAGGAGACTTCATTGCGGAGCTATGGAGGTGGAGAACCAGATCTACAAAGGTTGTATTTCCGTATCTCTTAGTTAAGTGTTAACTAGTTTACTTTTCGCCTAGAAATCTAGCCAACGATCCGTACACTAGGGTTTCTCGGCACCGTATTTTTGAAATTGGCATGATCGATGCCTTGTGAGACCTCCTTAGGGTGCCTAGGAACCCTACAACAGAGAGACAGAAATTATACATGTTAAGATAAAGAGCAACCAGATAGCGTACTATCATGTCGAGCAAGAAGTCCTACCTATATATGTCCCAGCATCTACTACAATATACATCCAATGTACAGTAATGGCCTCTAGGGCATACATATAACTAACATAACATATATCTCATATATATAATATAAACATTCATCTCAGGCAGTAATATGATCTCATCACAGAACATTGTAGCAGAAGAACATATATGAAATATTGGATATACTAAGATTTCCGTGTTTTATGCCAGCCTGTATAAAACGCGGATTCCACGGTCGCGATGAATAGCCAAACCCACATCCCTAGACCCCTACGAGAGTGGCAGGCAACAATGCCAATTCTAGGGTTAGGAGACCCGGTCTCGACGCCTCGAGATGGTCTCCCACTGGACCCTAGAACCCGGTTGCTTGTGCTCCCCACCATAGGTCTACTTAATGCGGAAAAGTAAATAATATACAATGGTGACATCATCCTCAGCCCTGAAGTGCCGCAATAAAAGAATATTACATACAAATGAATTTTACATGAATGAAAAATAAAAACCCTCATCTCACATAAAACCCCCGGCTATTCAAAACACGGCGATCCAATATAACATAGCAAAGCAACACATAATATCTCATATCATCAACGTAAGCAAGTATGCGTATCCTGATTGTCGTTGATGTATAGCAACGAAGCTGGCGATACACCACATACTACGCTTACGGTCGCAGAAAAGAATGTGTAAAACTACAACAGTTGGAATCCGCAACCTCTTTAGACATCGCATGCCTAACCAAATGAATTCCTTAGATATCGCATGCCTAACAATTATAAACCCCGCATTTTAGTCTCATTATCGAAAAATCTTTTCAATATCAAGTCGGGCAATTCAACAAGATTCCCGACATCCTGATTGAATGCTCATCGCAAACTTTAGTAGATGGCCGCACCCCCGGATACCGTCGACGAAGTGCACTAAGGCGGAACACCACTGCCGCGAGCACCCGAACGGATACTTTTGGCGACGAGGTTCTCCTACAGTCACTCTGTCGAGGCTATGTGACGTGGCTGTCTATTAAGTTTAACCGGTGAGTATCTACGTACGCTACGTGATTGCGACGGACTTTTGATCTCATCAAAATCCCGTGGCAACCGATCATCTGAGACTAAACTGCTTTGTTTATAACATTCAAATTAGTTATCTCATAACTTTTTGTGGATTCCAAATATTGTATCACATTCTTGATAAATAGACAATGTTAAACTTTCCGATCGAATAATCAAACACCCAAGTTTTGCCAAATAGTTCTCAACACTTGAAATTAGTTTAAAAACATCTATCAAATGCCACAGTACCAATGGTCCAGCCGTAGAAGGGTCAAGCCAACGCCTCATATGTGGCAACGCCGTACTGCCCCAAACCCTAAGGTTCAGAGGCGGTTCAGACGGTCACATAATCGAGTTAAGGTTTGTGTTCTTCTAGAGGGTCCACCGCGTTACTTGCATGATTTTCCGGAAGTTTCAAACTCGAGAAAAAATCCAACTTTTGAAAAAATTTCCGACAGGGGAAAAAGTGAGTTATTGATATCCGTTCGAACTTTTTAACAGTTCTAAAATTATCCGGAAAAAATTAAACGAAGTTAAATTATCCGATCGAATCAACGAGTCCCCAATAGACCCCAGAAAACTCAACACTGGAGCAAATTAAAAATTTCCCAGAAGAATCAGGAATTACAGACGGACATTACTGTGCAAAACAAGTGCCATGATTCTACTTTTTGGCCGCGGAACCGCCGCGCAAGCCATAGTACGGCCGCGTTTCCACGGCGCTTTAATGTGATCAGTGGCACATGTGGCACAGTAATCCTTGTATTTCCCTGCAGATTTTTTTGAGTATTTTTAATAAAGAAAAATTCACATTTTTGAAAAAATTCCAGAGAAGGGTATAAATCGGGGTTTCCGAGTTCGATCGAACTTTAAATTTCGCCTAGACTTCGTCTAAAGCTCTAGCTTGGCTCTGATACCACTGTAGGGTTACTAGGCACACGCACACGGGTTTATAAGGCATCAACCATGCCCGATTTAAAAGTTATCCGTGCCGAACAACCCTAAACCAAGATCTTAGACTAGAGATTAGGCGAAACAAAGCATGTTAAACACATTAACATCTAAGAGTTTGGGATTACAACCTTTGTAGTCCGGTCCTTCACTTTATAAGCTCCGTGTTGTGGTCCCTTTGCTACGATCATCAAGTTCCGGACTCTCGAGAGGATCCACAAAGAGAAAGATGCAAGCTTGCTTCCGATCTTCGATAACAAAGATGATCTACCTTGAAGTTTCATTAACACAAGCTCTCACTCACTAAATGAAGTGAATACCCTAATCTAAATGGCTAGGATAGATTAGGATGATGAAGTAGGATTTTAGCTCTCATTTATTTTCATTAACTCACTCATTTTCATCACCTTTGAAAAAGCTAGTAAGCTTTTCCAAGAAAGAAGAAGAAGGAATAAGAAGATCATTTTCTTTTGTGATGAATAACGAAAACCATGGTGTTGTTAGAATTGCAACCATGGGTTAAGTATGAAGACTTAACCCGTGTAGAGATTTAACTAGGGTAAAGGGTTGGGTTGGGTTAAGGAAATATCTATGCAAAATATCCAAGTCAAAGTCAAAGCTTCAAGAAGCTTCTTGAAAGATTCATGAAGACTTAACCCAAATCCAAACCCTAACCTCAATTAAACTCCACAAAACATGTTGCATTAATAACCATATCATGTTACAATATTATATATCAGATATATAATATTTATTGCAACAAAATAAAATAATACAATTAACATATATCGCATATATATCAATGTATTACCCGAGTGAGAAAAAGAATCTTTTAGTGAGCTTATATCAGTTAATGTAATTTAATATATCAAATATATAATTATACATTAAATTATCGAATTAACACTTGATCCGATAATCTAGCTATTTCATAAATTACCGACTAATATAATCTGTATCAGTTCATCGAATCAACACTTGATCCGATGACCCGGCTATATCACATATACCCGGCCAATATCTCATATCGCGAGAATCTAATACGGTATACATACACGTATTGTTCTCGGTCCCGCACATATCATATATGTGCTCCTACTCCGTTTTGCCTGAGCCAAGAAACCTCTGTGTAGGACTCTAATGAAACGTCAATACGTCGACAGTAGGTGATGATCATATCAAACACCCACAAGCTGCAAGCGGTCAGCTGAACGTAACAGCCACCCAGATATTGAGCGATCAACAAGCAATCCTGTACATTCTCCTGTGAATCCAGTCAGTAACACTCCCGTACAGTCCGGTCTCTTCGTCTGATATGTCGCATATCTCGCCTAGGGGTGGTAAACGTCAGACCCCAGTAGCATGATAAGTCGTGTTGATATGAGGTCTATAACAGTTTGAGAAACTACTGATAACACTTACCAGTAAATCTCAGCAACACTGGCCAGGGATTTCCTGTTATAGCTAATCGAACACAGCGCAACATCAACTCCCTATATCGGGAGAGACGAATCCCCTCCTATCGCTCATTGCCTCCATGTGATTCGGGACTGTACCCAAAAGCCACCTTTTTGCATGCCCTCTTGGATGTGGTATGGTGGAAATCAAAGCACAGTGGGAATCATACAAGACTCTATGACGATCTCGGGTCAACAGACTACTCTGTACCGGTGTCACCGGAGAACTGCCATTTGACGTGAGGTATAATACCATCTGGGAGTTCTCGGCGAGTCCGTCCAGTGTACCCAGTATCTACTGAGCACCCGTACACCATCCTTGATGTCAAACACCAATGGATATGGGATCGTCCATCGCCCATCATATGGGTCAAGATGCGTATACGCTAGTTTACACTGGTGTATCGATGCCCTATCTCGATACACCCTCGACTAGGAACAGTTATTGGATGTACTCGTCGACTACCGTGGCCCCATTAGTATGATCTCATCATAGTCCCAGTAGTCGAGTACATATCCTAAGGGCTTTATCAACATGTAACATAGAGACAATCAGAGTACATGTTAAGATAAAGAGCAACCAGATAGCATACTATCATGTCGAGCAAGAAAGTTCTCCCTATATATGTCGTAGCATCCATTACAATATAAATCGTATGTACAGTAATGGCCTCTAGGGCATACATATAACTAACAAGTACACATATTACGCTTATTGGATAGTCTTCTTCCAAACCATAGGCTGGTGCCGAACGGTAGGGAAGGAAGAAAACCATTTAGCCTAATGATGGTGTACAGAAAGTAATGAGTAAAGACAAATAAAGGGATTTGGAGAGATGGCAATGAACTATACGGTTACAGTCATGAATCTGATAGTGGAAGTGACATTACAAGGAATACTCGGATACACCTTCGAAACATTTTCATGTTTCAGTTTCACTATGCGTTGTTAATTGAAAACTGATTTCCCTATTAGATCCTTATTCCTGGGTATGTATTTACCTGGTTTGAATCTGTAACACCTTAGGTCGTGTTTAGGGGTTAATTATATTTTAATAGATAGTTTTTGGTAAAAAGTCTACTAAATTAAGTTTCAGATATTTTATACTAATTAATGAATATTTTATTAGAATTTTTCTAGGCACACACACACTTGTGCATGTAAACTAAGGTTTAGATTTGGGGTTAAACCATGTTCAGCTAGCATGAAGGATTAACCCATTCTCTTTAAGTTAATTGATTTTCATTAGGTGTATTTGGGTTTTTATTATGTGTGTTGTTTTCTTGTTATTTATATTTGAGAAATGATGTGGATTTTTGTTGTTGACATGGGAGAGAGAGAGTATGGGCAATATGGCTTGAGCCATGCTCATTTAATGAGAGAGAGAGAGGGGTTGACTAGGGTGCCTCATTTCTTTCCTCATTTTTCTCACAACTCTCACACACACACACACTCAGCTGAGAGAGAGAGAGAGAGAGAGGCAGCTGCTGCAGAAGCAGCACCAGCAGCAGCAACTAGCAGCAGCAATAGATCATCATCAGCAGCAGCAGGCAGTGGCAGCAGCAACATCAACAGCAGCCCCCAGCAGCTGCAGCAGCACTTCCCATCTCTCCACCTCCTTTCTCCTTGCACCTAGGGTCTTGTAAGGTATAGAATCTGAGCCCAACTTCTTGTTTGTTTAACGTATGTGCAGTTTAGCTTCGATTTGTATAAAAAGTGAGATTTTGTGCTTGAAATGGTGATTTGTGTGAACTTATGGTTTAGTGCTGTTAATATTGGTTAACCTAGCCTAATTAGGTGTTATTAAGACCCTGTAAACCTAGTTAGATCCTAGATTACACCAAAATACCATAGGATTTCTAATTGTGCAAAATTTAGTGTTTTTAAGTGAACTTTTTGGATTTCTATGATCTGCTATAGTCCCGAGTAGTTCAGGTTGAAATTGAGTTAACTGGAGCTTGTATACAAGGTAAAGACCACACCACCAGAGCCCGAGACCCTCACCCTATAGCGAGGCCGCCGGTTTATTCTTTCTGGCCGCAATTTGCGGCCAGATAGGGGAATTTTTGGGTGATGTTTGCTTGGGTAGGAGTCTGTTGTTATTTCTAGGCCACTGGTATGTATAGTTTTGTAAGTTGTTAGCCTGGGTAAAATCTGGGACGTTATATCGTATTTCTAGTACGTTTGGTTCGCGCGATACGCGCGATACGCGAGAGGGTTCCATGATTCAGCGTATCGCAGCGTGTCAGGATTAGTTTTAGACGCGTGCACACGTTTAGCGTATCGTACACATGCGCGTTTAGTTCGCGACGCGAGCGTATCGTTTGGCTTCGATGTCGCGTTTTGCGAGATAGTTGCTCATATATGGATTCTTGTGCAATTCCAGTTTCGCAGGCGGGTACGTCGGATGAAGCTAAGAAAGGGAAGCAGGTGGTCGGCTACGAGTTGCGCACGACCAGGTGAGTAGATTTAACATCTATGGGGAAATCGCCCGTATGGCGTTAAGCGTCAGGGCGTGATAGGATATTTAGTATAGATGTTCATATGGACTGTAGTAGCTTACCCTTTTTGTTGCATATAGAAATGATAGCATAGGACACTGCACTGTCACTAACGGTTCAAGTCGCACGAGCACGATTGATATGCTACACTCACACCGTTAGTGATTGCCATGACACTCACATTATAGGATTGCTATAAATCATATATCATACTGATTCCACCTTATTGATGTTGTCATGATTTGCAGCATAACAGCATATGTTATATCCATATTTGGGCACATATACATCATATACTCATACCAGTGCACACAAATATTGATATCTTCACATCTGCGCACATGCACACTGTATACTCATACCAGTGCACACATATATCGATATCTTCATACCTGCGCACATGCACACTGTATACTCATATCTGTACACACATACATTGATATCTTCATACTTGCTTAGATTACGCATTAAGATAAATTGTTTCCATGTTAATTCTGGATTTGGGAAACTGTGGATATTTCAAAAAGAGAATAGTTAATTATTTAAAAACCCGGTTTCCCTTGATATGATATTTCGGTGCGTCCACCATGTGTTTTCTCGGTACTAGAGTGATATATGTGAACCCGAATCGAGGAGTTGAATGAGGCCGATTACGGGTACATGGTGGACCCGGTATGGTACCCCGGGGCGAGAACGGTTTCGCTGTGTAGTAGACGATGAGCCTGGCAGAGGGACTACTACCTACCGGTGATTGGTTGGACCTGGCGGTTATCCGGAGGATACCGACCAGAGTCGTTGGATGGATACGGGACGATTCGTACTGCCGGGGCCGAGGGCCGATACCGCATACATAGCCCGTGGGCTGATCCGGACTGACGGATGCTCTATACAGGAGGATTTGCGTGTCGATGCTTGGCACGAGTATTTATTGATATTTTGGGTGCCGATGTTGGGCACTCACGATTATATGAGATTTACAGGATTTGAGGACCGAGGAGGATGACGACGCCTGAGTAGTGTTGGGATTTGGTGCATTGATGAGTACCGATTATACTTTCCACGATGACATTCCGTGTAGATGTTATATTTTCCCTGCTCAGTATGTAGTAATCGATATCTCATCCTGTATCTATTGAACCTGATATAGTACACATTGCTATACCTGATCATTGCATACCCTGTTCATTCTATATAGGGTTGTTAGATTGCATTGCTATACCTGATCATTGCATACCCTGTTCATTATATATAGGGTTGTTAGATTGCATTGCTATACCTGATCTTTGCATACCCTGTTCGTTCTATATAGGGTTGTTAGATTGCATTGCTATACCTGATCATCGCATATCTTGTTCATCACTTGGAGATGTTATTAGATCGCACTTGTTGCATGTTTTGAGCATCCAGTTCATCATATAGATGTTATCTGTTGATATAGGTTAGAGTATCGTTGCACGTGCATACTCGCAATTACCTTTATATGTTATCTTCTATTCACGAGTTGGCAACTCACCCCCGTTGTGCCACAGTGTTTGCAGGTTGCCCTTCGGAGTAGTCGCGGCAGGATGCGTTCTTGCATCTTTTGACACAGATGATACAGTAATGGCCTCTAAGGCATATACACTAACAATCTCCCACTTGCACTAAGGCCATGTACTGGCGTATCGAAGACCTATCATCTCGATCAGCCGCTCGAACTGAGTCTGGGGCAAGGCCTTGGTGAATGGATCTGCAGTGTTATCTTCTGAAGCGACTTTCCGAACCTTGATCTCCTGGCGATCCACGATCTCCCTGATCAGGTGATACATCCTCAAGATGTGTCTGGATCTCTGATGGGACCTGGGTTCCTTTGCTAAAGCTATAGCCCCGTTGTTGTCGCAATACAGAGGTATTGGATCAACATTGGACGGAACCACCTGAAGTTCTTTCAAGAACTTCCTCATCCAGACAGCTTCTTTTGCGGCATCAGATGCAGCGATGTATTCCGCTTCCATCGTCGAGTCTGCAACGGTTTCCTGTTTGGAACTCTTCCAACACACCGCCCCTCCATTGAGGGTAAAGACAAAACTCGACATGGACTTGGAATCATCCTTGTCACTCTGGAAGCTGGAGTCAGCAAAGGCCTCGATCTGGAGGTCTTTTCCGCCATACACCAAGAACATCTCCTTAGTCCTCCTCAGGTACTTGAGAATGTTCTTTACCGCTATCCAGTGTTTCTCCCCAGGGTTTGACTGATACCGGCTTACCACACTCAGTGCATAAGCTACATCCAGTCTGGTACACAACATCGCATACATTATAAAGCCTACCGCAGAAGCGTAGGGTATAATAGACATGCGATCCCTCTCCAAATCAGTCTTGGGAGACATCTCTTTAGAGAGGGTGATCCCGTGACAAGCCGGTAGGTTACCACGCTTGGAATCTTCCATACTGAATCTCTTCAGTATGGTGTCGATGTACCTGGACTGTGAAAGTCCTAATATCCTCTTGGATCTATCACGATGGATCCGGATCCCCAGGATGTATGAGGCATCACCCAGGTCTTTCATGGAGAACCTGTGTGACAAGAACCCCTTGACAGATTGTAGCATAGGAATGTCATTTCCTATTAAGAGAATGTCATCCACGTACAAAACGAGGAATACTACAGTTCTCGCTACAAATCTACAATAGATGCATGGTTCATTTGGATTTTTGATAAAGCCAAATTTCTTGACCGTCTCATCAAAATAGATGTTCCAACTCCGCGATGCTTGCTTTAGTCCATAGATGGACTTAAGCAACTTGCACACCTTTCCGCTGCTCCCACTCTGAATGAAACCCTCTGGTTGGTCCATATAGACACACTCCTCTAAATTTCCATTTAGAAAAGCGGTCTTTACGTCCATTTGCCAGATCTCATAATCATGGAAGGCAGCAATGGCAAGAAGGATCCGAATGGATTTCAGCATAGCCACTGAAGAAAAGGTTTTATCATAGTCCAAGCCAGGTCTTTGATGGAAACCCTTTGCAACAAGTCTAGCTTTATAGGTCTCAACCTGTCCATCTACACCAATCTTCCTTTTGAAGATCCACTTGCATCCTACGGGTTTTACCCCGTCTGGAGCAATGTCCAACGTCCATACTTTGTTGGTGTACATGGACTCCATTTCGGTCCGCATTGCATCCAGCCATTTTACTGAGTCAACGCTCTGAATGGCCTGCTGGAAGCTAGTAGGCTCATCATAATCTATGATGCAATCCTCTCTATCCCCGTCTATGAGAAAACCGTAGTATCTCTCGGGCGGATGAGACTGCCTACTACTCCTGCGGAGCGGCGTAGGAATGTCCTGTTCTTTTGAACCCTCTGGTTCCACTAAGCTTTCAGTAATAGCTCGTGGTTCTGGAATTTCTTCCAGTTCTACTGTGCTCCCACTTATCTGGGTTTCCAAAAACTCAGTTTCCAAGAAGTAGGCATGACGAGAAACAAGAACTTTTTGTTCCTCTTCGCTGTAGAAGAAATATCCCTTGAAGTTCTTTGGATATCCCACGAACTTACACTGTACTGAGCGTGCCTCGAGCTTGTCCGCATGCTGCTTTTTAACAAAAGCTGGACATCCCCATGTCTTAATGTGCTTAAGATAGGGTCTCTTCCCACACCACATCTCATATGGTGTAGTAGGCATAGTCTTAGTTGGAACTCGGTTCAAAAGGTATGCAGCTGATTCTAGCGCATACCCCCAGAATGATCGCGGTAACTCAGCGTTACTTATCATGGACCGTACCATATCCAATAGGGTTCGGTTCCGTCTCTCCGATACACCGTTATGTTGCGGAGTGTATGGAGGAGTAAGCTGAGAGAGAATTCCGTTCTCTTTTAAATAGTCCAGGAACTCGGCACTTAAGTATTCACCACCTCGATCCGATCTTAGGATCTTGATACTTTTTCCGGTTTGTTTTTCTACTTCATTCTTATATTCCTGGAACTTTCCAAAGGCTTCGGACTTATGTTTCATTAAGAAGACATAACCGTACCTTGAAAAGTCATCCGTAAAAGTAATGAAGTAAGAATAACCGCTTCGCGCATGTGTAAACATTGGACCGCACATGTCACTGTGTACGAGTCCCAAGAGCTCGCTCGCTCTTACTCCGTGTCCAGTAAACGGAGTCTTTGTCATCTTTCCTTTGAGACAGGATTGACAAGTGGCATACGATTGATATTCGAACGGATTCAAATATCCTTCTGTATGTAACTTCGTCAACCCTCTCTCATTGATGTGACCTAGTCTACAATGCCATAAGAAAGTCTGATTTATTTCCGGAGACTTTCTTTTGTGTGTATTTGGACATTGAAGATCTGTGGTTGGTTTAATACATATATACCATTGCTCAATGTACCTGACCCAATCAAAACTTGATTAAGGTGAATGTTTACAACATTACTTACAAACGCAAATTCATAACCTTCTTTGGAAACTAAAGATACAGAAATGATATTACAAGTTGCGTTGGGTACAAAAAAGCAATTACGCAAAACCAAAACATGTCCATCTGACATTCCCAGGTGATAGTCCCCCACGGCCTTAGCATCCATGCTAGCTCCGTTCGCAACTCTGAGGGTCACCTGCTTTCAAAACACTACGGTTTCTCAATGCCTGCAAAGAATTACAGATATGAGATCCTGATCCGGTATCCAATACCCAGGAAGTAGAGTTTATTGAAAGACAGTTTTCAATAACATACACACCTGAAGCTGAAGCTGCAACCTGCTTCAATTCCTGTGTTCTGGCCTTCCAGGCCCTGCAATCATTCTTCCAGTGTCCTTTCTTATGACAATAGAAGCATTCTTCCTTATCCACAAGCTTCCCCGCTTTCTTTGTTGCTTTTGCTTTTCCCTTTGTATCCACATTACTAACACCGCCCCTTGGTTTGGCGGGGGCTTTCTTCTTCTTTCCCTTGGCTTTCGCCTTGGACCTAGAAGAGGAAGATCCTCCTACAAACAAAGTGGATGTTTCCCTACCTTTCTGTAGGGTGCCCTCTGCGCTCCTCAGTATGTTGAGGAGCTCTGAAAGTTCAACTTCTTTTTCTTGTAAGTTGAAGTTCAGTATAAACTGGGCGTAAGTGGAAGGAAGGGACTGGAGAACTAAGTCCGTATAGAGCTCACTCTCCAATGTGGTTCCTAGGTCCGCGAGCTCCTCAATGTAGCCGATCATCTTAAGCACGTGTTCTGCTACTGATGATCCGACGGCCATCCTTGCCGAAAATAACTTTTTCGATGCTTCGTATCTTACGATACGAGATTGCTCTCCATACAGTTCTTTTGTATGAAGAAATATGGATTCCAGGTCCATATTCTCGTGCCTCCTCTGATGTTCATTGTCCATAGAGGCAAGCACGAGGTACTTGGCCTTCGCGCTATCAATCTCCCAAGTCTTACGGATTTCCTTATCCGCGACGCTGGAAGTGGGACCAGGGACAGGGGGAGCTTTGGTGGTAAGAAGATACCCCAGCTTGTCGTAAGTGATTGCCATTTTGACATTCCTGAGCCAATCTTTGTAGTTTCGCCCTGTCAGTATGTTTTTAGAAGATACCCCAGGGACAGGGGAAGTGTGTGTTCTGTATACTAAGAACTGTAGTTTGATTTAGAACGTCAATGATTTTAGATAACGTGCCTGAACCGATCAACTCTTGATATAGGAAATGTTCAAAACATTATCCAACAATACAAAATTATATCCTTTCTTTACTAATAAAGAGACTGATATGATTTTGTATATCAGGTTCGGTATCTATTAACATTTGTTCAGAATCAATGTATTCAGGTAATACAGGGTGATAGTGACCAACAGACTTGGCTGCAACACTTGCACCGTTTTCTGTCTCATGAAACTTATCACCCGTTCTCAGTTCTCTACCTATCTGTAGCCCATGTAACAGATTACATATGCGGGATCCTGATCCGGTATCACATACCCAGGACGTAAAGGATACTGAGAAACAGTTCTGTGTAATGAACACACCCGAAGATGATGCATCAGCATGCACTTTCTTCGTTTGGGCCGCACGGGAAATCTAGTATTCCCCAATTTCCTGCTCTGTCTTATAATAATTATGAGTTGGAGCGGGACCAACGTTCCCCAGCTCAGTATAACAAGCGGGTTCGGTCAATATATCCGTATTATTATTTTGATTAAGGCGTGATATGGTCGCTACCTGGAGAGAGAGAAGAAAACACTCAGCGTATGCTCTTGCAAGATTAGATTGGTTATCTAATATATCTAATCAGGATGTCTCCCACTGTTTTAATCAAATCTTCCTTCAAACCCTAAAAGGAAAGATTAGCCGGGATTTATTACACGCTACAAGTTCGCCAATCTTTCAGTCAGGCAAGTGTCGGTACTTTGAGGGAGGTCCCCCGTGCTATCGCACGAACCTAATTAAAGTAAACCTCGTTTTCCCAGAGGCGTTACCCCGTTAACACCTTTCTAGACACCTACTTGATCGGCTGGTTGTAATGTGTAAAACTCTCCCAGGAGTAACTCTTACTCGAAGCGGGTATCGGGATCCAACTATCTAATAGAAGGTATACAATCTCATTGCAAATTTCAACTCTTGAAATTCCCAATAATATTTTGCCCCAAGCCTCCTATGACCTTGACAAAGGCCAACAAACCATAGGCTGCTAGTCAAGTTCAACCCGTCATTTCTTGATTGAAATAAACCCACCCGCACGGCCCTTGACAAAGGCCAACAAGGTCGCATGACTACCCTAATCTAATCTGCATCATATGCATAAGCAGATAAGTACTATTCAGCTACCGCACACTACGCCTTGACAAAGGCCAACAAACGCAGCACGAATACTAAATAGTCCTTATCTGAAATGACGGAGGGCTACGACAGGTTTTTAAGAAAACCCTTTGCGTAATGAACTTGATATCGTTGTAGAATCGAGTGATATTAAATGGAGTGTTTTTGAGGCTTTTCTAGTTTTGCTAAAGGGGTCACTCCCGGTGAAGGGATCGTCGGCCCTTTCCTCATCGAATAAGGTGCAGGATATTTCACAAATACCACAATGCAAAGCAAGAACTATAGAAGCAATCAAAAGACAAACCGAGTTTGTAGCATCTGCCAGTTATTGCTAAAGGAGTCACTCCCGGTGAAGGGATCTCGGTCCTTTCCTTATCGAATAAGGTGCTGGATGTTCTACAAGGAACACCGCTATGCAAAGCAAGAACTAGAGCTACCAGTTTTTATAAACAAGTTTCTATAACATCTTAGGTTTCTTTTATTTCATTAATCTCATTAATGAAGTCCCATTTTGATATGCTTCACAAGCATCTCTTTTGAAACGAAATCTGCAATATAACATATATCTCATATATATAAAATATAAACATTCGTCTCAGGCAGTAATATGATCTCATCACAGAACATTGCAGCAGAAGAACATATATGAAATATTGGATATACTAGGACTTCCGTGTTTTCAATACGAGCCAGTATAAAACACGGATTCCACGGTCGCGATGAATAGCCAAACCCACATCCCTAGACCCCTACGAGAGCGGCAAGTAACACTGCCAATTCTAGGGTTAGGAGACCCGGTCTCGACTCCTCGAGATGGTCTCCCACTGGACCCTAGAACCCGGTTACTTGTGCTCCCCGCCTTGGGTCTACGTAATGCGGAAAAGTAAATAATATACAACGGTGACAGCTTCCGCTACCTGGAAGTACCCCAATAAAAGAATATTACATACAAATGAATTTTACATGAATGAAAAAGAAAAAACTCTCATCTCACATAAAAACCCCCGGCTATTCAAACGCGACGATCCAATACAACATATCACAGCAACACATAATATCACATATCATCAACGTAAGCAAGTATGCGTATCCCGATTGTCGTTGATGTATAGCAACGAAGCCGGCGATACACCACATACTACGCTTACGGTCACAGAAAAGAAAGTGTAAAACTACAACAGTTGGAATCCGCAACCTCCTTAGACATCACATGCCTAACCGATTGAATTCCTTATAAACCCCGCATTTTAATCTCATTATCGAAAACTCTTTTCAATATCAAGTCGGGCAATTCAACAAGATTCCCGACGTCCTGATCGAATGCTCGTCGCAAACTTTAGTAGACGGCCGCACCGCCGATACCGTCGACGAAGTGCACCAAGGCGGAACACCGCTACCGGGAGCACCCGAACGGATGCTTTCGGCGATGGGGTTCTCCTACAGTCACTTGGTCGGGGCTATGGGGAGTGGCTGTCTATTAAGTTTACCCGGCGAGTATCCGCGTACACTACGTGATTGCGACGGACTTTTGATCACATCAAAATTCCGTGGCAACCGATCATTTGAGACTAAACTGCTATGTTTATAATATTCAAATCAGTTATCTCATAACTACCTGTGGATTCCAAATATTGTATCACATTCCAGATAAATAGACAAAGTTAAACTTTCCGATCGAATCATCAAACACCAAAGATTTCCCCAATATATCTCAACACTTGAAATTAGTTTAAAAACATCCATCACATGCCTCAGTACCAATGGTCCAGCCGTAGAAGGGTCAAGCCAACGCCTCACATGTGGCACGCCGTACTGCCCCAAACCCTAAGGTTCAAAAGGCAGTTCAAGACGGTCACATAATCGAGTTAAGGTTTGTTGTCTTCTAGAGGGTCCACTGCGTTACTTGCACGACTTAGAACATTCTTAAACACGAGGAAAAAAATCCAACTTTTGGAAAAATTTTCCGGCAGGGGAAAAAGTGAGTTATTGATATCCGTTCGAACTTTTTAACAGTTTCTAAAAATTATCCGGACAAAACTAAACAAAGTTAAAATATCCGATCGAATCTTTATGTCCCCAATACAACCCAGATAATTCAACAGTTGAATAAAAAAAAATAAAAATTTCCAGAAGACTCAGCACTTGAAGACCAGAATTACTGTGCAAGCCACGTGGTGTAACTCACCAAAGTGGCCGCGGAACCGCCGCGAAACCCAGGGTTGGGCCGCGGTTCCGCGCCTCCTTTGTGGAGTTAGCATCACGTGCTTCACAGTAACTCATAGAATTCCCTGCTGAATTTTTTGGCAATTTTTAATTCACAAAAATCCAAACTTTCAGAAAATTTCCAGAGAAGGGGTTTGTTCGGGTTTTCCGGGTTCGATCGGACTTCAAACTTCGTCTAGACTTCGCCTAAAGCTCTAGCTTGGCTCTGATACCACTGTAGGGTTGCTAGGCAAGCGCACAAGGGTCTACGAGGCATCAACCATGCCCGATTAAAAATTTAGCCGTGCCGAACAACCCGAATACGGAACTTTAAACTAGAGATTAGGCGAAAACTAACATGCTAAACATTTTAACACTAAGTGAGAGGGATTACAACCTTTGTAGATCCGGTCCTTCACTTCATATGCTCCGTGTTGTGGTCCCTTTGCTGCGATCATCGGGATCCGGACTCTCGAGAGGTTCCACGAAGAGAAAGACGCAACCTTTGCTTCCGATCTCCGATACTAAGATGATCTACCTTGAAGTTTCTTTAACACAAGCTAACACTCATGAAATGATGTGAACACCCTCATCTAAATGGCAAGGGAAGATGAGGATGATGAAGTAGGATTTTTACTCTCTTTATTTATCTTTTTCTCATATTTATTCATCACTTTGAAAAAATCAAGCAAGCTTTTCCATGAAAGAATGAAGGAAGAAGAAGAATAGTGATCCATTTCCTTTTGTGATGAATAAGAAAGGATTAATATGAAGAATAATGCAACCATGGTTGACTTAACCATTGTAGAGAATTGACTAGGGTTAGGGTTTGGGTTGGGTTAAAGCATGACTCACTTGAAAAAATCTTTATCATGACAAAAAGAAAACCTTCTAGAAACATCTAGAAAGCTTAACCCTAATCCAAACCCTAATCATGTTTAAACTCCACTAAACAAGTTGCATTAGTTATCATATCATGTTACAATATTATATATCATATATATAATATTTATCGTAACCAAATAAAATAATACAATTAACATATATCGCATATATATCAATGTATTACCCGAGTGAGAAAAAGAATCTTTTAGTGAGCAAATATTAGTTAATGTAATTTAATATATCATATATATTATTATACATTAAATTATCGAATCAACACTTGATCCGACAATCTGGCTATATCGCATATAACCGACTAATATTTATCCGTACCGATTCATCGAATCAACACTTGATTCGATGACCCGGCTGATATCAAATATCGCGAGAATAGAATACGGTATCTCATATCGTATTATCCTCGGTCCCGCACATATCATATATGTGCTCCTACTCCGTTTTTCCTGAGTCAAGAAACCTCTGTGTAGGACTCTAAAGAATCGTCAATACGCCGGCAGTAGGTGATGATCATATCAAACACCCACAAGCTGCAAGCGGTCAGCTAAACGTAACAGCTACCCAGGTATTGAGCGCTCAGAAGATCAACAAGCAAGCCTGCACATTCTCCTGTGAATCCAAACAGTAACACTCCCGTACAGTCCGGTCTCGTCGTCTGATATGTTGCATATCTCGCCTAGGGGTGGTAAACGTCAGACCCCAGTAGCTCGATAAGTCGTGTCGATATGAGGTCTATAACAGTTCGAGAAACTACTGATAACACTTACCAGTAAATCTCAGCAACCCTGGCCAGGGATTTCTGGTTATAGCCAATCGAACACAGCACAACATCAACTCCCTATACCGGGAGAGACGAATCCCCTCCTATCGCTCATTGCCTCCATGTGATTCAGGACTGTACCCAAAAGCCACCTTTTTGCACGCCCTCTTGGACGTGGTATGATGGAAATCAAAGCACAGTGGGAACCACACAAGACTCTATGACGATCTCGGGTCAACAGACTACTCTGTACCAGTGTCACCGGAGAACTGCCATCTGACGTATGGTATAATACCATCTGGGAGTTCTCGGCGAGTCCGTCCAGTGTACCCAGTCTCCACTGAGCACCCGTACACCATCCTTGATGTCAAACACCGATGGATATGGGATCATCCATCGCCCATCATATGGGTCAAGATGCGTATACGCTAGTCTACTCTGGTGCATCGATGCCCTGTCTCGATACACCCTCGACTAGGAACAGTTATAGGATGTACTCATCGACTACCGTGGCCCCACTAGTATGATCTCATCATAGTCCCAGTAGTCGAGTACATATCCTAAGGGCTTTATCAACATGTAACATAGAGACAATCAGAGTACAAGTTAAGATAAACTACAACCAGATAGCATACTATCATGTCGAGCAAGAAAGTCCTCCCTATATATGTCCTAGCATCCACTACAATATACATCGTATGTACAGTAATGGCCTCTAGGGCATACATATAACTAACAATCTCCCACTTGCACTAGGGCCATCTGTTATGGTATCGCATACCCAACAATTAGCTGCGGTTGAAGTATCTCATACTCAACCATCCCGTAAAAGTCTCTACTGGGAAAAAGGCCTTTGTGAGTGGATCCGCGCTGTCGTCCTCTGTGTCTGCTGTCCTAACCTCGATCTCCCTGGAGATCAACCATCTCCATGATCAGGTGATACTGTCTAAGAATTATATCTGGATTTCTGATGGGACGGTAGTTCCTTGGCATAAGCCACAACTCCATTGCCACACAATGGTAGGAACGAAGTTCATCTCATGAACTTATATATATCCAGACTGCCTCTTTGGTAGCATCCTTGGTAACGATGTATCTTGCCTTTAATCGTCTAGTATGTCACGGTATCTTAGCTTGGAACTCTTCCAACATACCGTCCCTCCACTGAGGGTAAAGACAATGCCTGCGACTGACATTCAGTCGTCCTTATCAGCCTGGAACCTTTCCAGTGATTCTCCCCAGGATCGATTGATACCATCTCACTACAACTAGTGAGAATTCTAACATCCAATTAGATCTATCTCATAGATCCAAAAACCCAGGATTTAGGAGGTATCACTTTGATCCTATATGGAGAATCCTTGTGATAAGCGGAGATTGACCGAGCGTAGCATAGGAAACTCCTTCCTTATCAAGAGTATGTCATCCACGTACTCTACGAGGATCACCACCATAATCTCTACTACCTTTTCGTATATACAAGGTTCATCTACCATTTTGATGAAGTCAAACTCTTTGACTACCACATCAAAACAGATGTTCCAACTCCGCGATGCCTGTTTTATCATATAAAACATCTTGCACACGTTTTCGCTGCTCCCACTGTTTACGAAGCCCTCTGGCTGTGTACTTATAGACGTTCTCTTCTAAAACATCACTTAGAAAAGCAGTCATGACACCCAACCACCAGATATCGTAGTCATGGTATGTAGCCGTGGCAAGTAGGATCTGGATGGACTTAAGCATAGCTTTGAAAGTCTCAACTTTTCCATGTACACCAAGTAATCTTCTCAAGATATACTCGCTCCTGATGGGGATTTAACCCTTCAGATAAAGCAACCAAAGTCCACACTTTGTTGGTGTATAAGGATTCCATCTCAGATCGATAAGCATCCAGCCATTCTTACAGAGTCCCACTCCTGATGGCCAGCTCGAAACTAGTTGGGTCATCATCTCATGATGCAATCCTCGCTCCCACTGTCATAGAGAAACCGAAGTATCTCTCAGGTGGGTGAGAAACCGTACTAGATCGGCGGAGAGGCTGAGGTTCGTTGGAAACTATTGAATCCTTTGGTTCTACCAAATCATCAGCCGTATTTTGTATAGCTGGAACCTTTCCAGTTGTACATAACGGACCTTGCCTCGAGCTTTTTCGGATTTTGCTTTTAGACATAGGCCGGACAACCCCAAATCTTAACAAGCTTAAGATATGGGCTCTTCCCTTTCCATATCACATATGAAGTGGTAGGCAACTGATTTGATTTGAACCCTATTCAATAGGTATGCAACTTCACAAGTGCATAACTCCCAAAAGGAAATAGGAAACTCAGTAGTACTCATCATTGAGCACACCATATCACATAGGGTGCTATTGCTCCGCCCCGACACACCGACGTGCTGTGGTGTATACGGAGGAGTAATGCTGAGAGAGAATCTCATTCTCCTTTAGAATAGTCCAGGAATTCCGTGCTCAAGTATTCTCCTCCTTGATCTTATCAAAGGACATAATACTTATACCCATATTTTGGTTCTCTACTTCTAACTTATATTCTGTGAATATCTCAAAAGGTTCGGACTTGTGTTTCAACAGGAACATATGTCTGAATCTTGAGAGATCATCAGAGAATGTAATGAAGTACAAAGAACCGGTCTTGGCATGTGTAGACAGGGGACTTTCATACATCTGCATGTATCAATCCCAAGAGTTCACTAACTCTTTCTCTGTTTCTAATAAACAGAGCTGTGGTCATCTTATCTTTGTGACATGACAGGCAAGTTTCACAAGATGTAAATTCAAACTAATTTAAATATGCATCTAAATGTAACTTCAGCCAGTCGGGTCGCATTGACATGACCTAGTCTACAATGCCTCAAGAAGAATTTGTTCATTTCTGAACTCTTCCTCTTGTGTGTGTTCTGTATACTAAGAACTGTAGTTTGATTTAGAACGTCAATGATTTTAGATAACGTGCCTGAACCGATCAACTCTTGATATAGGAAATGTTCAAAACATTATCCAACAATACAAAATTATATCCTTTCTTTACTAATAAAGAGACTGATATGATTTTGTATATCAGGTTCGGTATCTATTAACATTTGTTCAGAATCAATGTATTCAGGTAATACAGGGTGATAGTGACCAACAGACTTGGCTGCAACACTTGCACCGTTTTCTGTCTCATGAAACTTATCACCCGTTCTCAGTTCTCTACCTATCTGTAGCCCATGTAACAGATTACATATGCGGGATCCTGATCCGGTATCACATACCCAGGACGTAAAGGATACTGAGAAACAGTTCTGTGTAATGAACACACCCGAAGATGATGCATCAGCATGCACTTTCTTCGTTTGGGCCGCACGGGAAATCTAGTATTCCCCAATATCCTGCTCTGTCTTATAATAATTATGAGTTGGAGCGGGGCCAACGTTCCCCAGCTCAGTATAACAAGCGGGTTCGGTCAATATATCCGTATTATTATTTTGATTAAGGCGTGATATGGTCGCTACCTGGAGAGAGAGAAGAAAACACTCAGCGTATGCTCTTGCAAGATTAGATTGGTTATCTAATATATCTAATCAGGATGTCTCCCACTGTTTTAATCAAATCTTCCTTCAAACCCTAAAAGGAAAGATTAGCCGGGATTTATTACACGCTACAAGTTCGCCAATCTTTCAGTCAGGCAAGTGTCGGTACTTTGAGGGAGGTCCCCCGTGCTATCGCACGAACCTAATTAAAGTAAACCTCGTTTTCCCAGAGGCGTTACCCCGTTAACACCTTTCTAGACACCTACTTGATCGGCTAGTTGTAATGTGTAAAACTCTCCCAGGAGTAACTCTTACTCGCAGCGGGTATCGGGATCCAACTATCTAATAGAAGGTATACAATCTCATTGCAAATTTCAACTCTTGAAATTCCCAATAATATTTTGCCCCAAGCCTCCTATGACCTTGACAAAGGCCAACAAACCATAGGCTGCTAGTCAAGTTCAACCCGTCATTTCTTGATTGAAATAAACCCACCCGCACGGCCCTTGACAAAGGCCAACAAGGTCGCACGACTACCCTAATCCAATCTGCATCATATGCATAAGCAGATAAGTACTATTCAGCTACCGCACACTACGCCTTGACAAAGGCCAACAAACGCAGCACGAATACTAAATAGTCCTTATCTGAAATGACGGAGGGCTACGACAGGTTTTTAAGAAAACCCTTTGCGTAATGAACTTGATATCGTTGTAGAATCGAGTGATATTAAATGGAGTGTTTTTGAGGCTTTTCTATTTTTGCTAAAGGGGTCACTCCCGGTGAAGGGATCGTCGGCCCTTTCCTCATCGAATAAGGTGCAGGATATTTCACAAATACCACAATGCAAAGCAAGAACTATAGAAGCAATCAAAAGACAAACCGAGTTTGTAGCATCTGCCAGTTATTGCTAAAGGAGTCACTCCCGGTGAAGGGATCTCGGTCCTTTCCTTATCGAATAAGGTGCTGGATGTTCTACAAGGAACACCGCTATGCAAAGCAAGAACTAGAGCTACCAGTTTTTATAAACAAGTTTCTACAACATCTTAGGTTTCTTTTATTTCATTAATCTCATTAATGAAGTCCCATTTTGATATGCTTCACAAGCATCTCTTTTGAAACGAAATCTACAATATAACATATATCTCATATATATAAAATATAAACATTCGTCTCAGGCAGTAATATGATCTCATCACAGAACATTGCAGCAGAAGAACATATATGAAATATTGGATATACTAGGACGTCCGTGTTTTCAATACGAGCCAGTATAAAACACGGATTCCACGGTCGCGATGAATAGCCAAACCCACATCCCTAAACCCCTACAAGAGCGGCAAGTAACACTGCCAATTCTAGGGTTAGGAGACCCGGTCTCGACTCCTCGAGATGGTCTCCCACTGGACCCTAGAACCCGGTTACTTGTGCTCCCCGCCTTGGGTCTACCTAATGCGGAAAAGTAAATAATATACAAGGGTGACAGCTTCCGCTACCTGGAAGTGCCCCAATAAAAGAATATTACATACAAATGAATTTTACATGAATGAAAAAGAAAAAACTCTCATCTCACATAAAAACCCCCGGCTATTCAAACGCGACGATCCAATACAACATATCACAGCAACACATAATATCACATATCATCAACGTAAGCAAGTATGCGTATCCCGATTGTCGTTGATGTATAGCAACGAAGCCGGCGATACACCACATACTACGCTTACGGTCACAGAAAAGAAAGTGTAAAACTACAACAGTTGGAATCCGCAACCTCCTTAGACATCACATGCCTAACCGATTGAATTCCTTATAAACCCCGCATTTTAATCTCATTATCGAAAGCTCTTTTCAATATCAAGTCGGGCAATTCAACAAGATTCCCGACGTCCTGATCGAATGCTCGTCGCAAACTTTAGTAGACGGCCGCACCGCCGATACCGTCGACGAAGTGCACCAAGGCGGAACACCGCTACCGGGAGCACCCGAACGGATGCTTTCGGCGATGGGGTTCTCCTACAGTCACTTGGTCGGGGCTATGGGGAGTGGCTGTCTATTAAGTTTACCCGGCGAGTATCCGCGTACACTACGTGATTGCGACGGACTTTTGATCACATCAAAATTCCGTGGCAACCGATCATTTGAGACTAAACTGCTATGTTTATAATATTCAAATCAGTTATCTCATAACTACCTGTGGATTCCAAATATTGTATCACATTCCAGATAAATAGACAAAGTTAAACTTTCCGATCGAATCATCAAACACCAAAGATTTCCCCAATATATCTCAACACTTGAAATTAGTTTAAAAACATCCATCACATGCCTCAGTACCAATGGTCCAGCCGTAGAAGGGTCAAGCCAACGCCTCACATGTGGCACGCCGTACTGCCCCAAACCCTAAGGTTCAAAAGGCAGTTCAAGACGGTCACATAATCGAGTTAAGGTTTGTTGTCTTCTAGAGGGTCCACTGCGTTACTTGCACGACTTAGAACGTTCTTATACACGAGGAAAAAAATCCAACTTTTGGAAAAATTTTCCGACAGGGGAAAAAGTGAGTTATTGATATCCGTTCGAACTTTTTAACAGTTTCTAAAAATTATCCGGACAAAACTAAACAAAGTTAAAATATCCGATCGAATCTTTATGTCCCCAATACAACCCAGATAATTCAACAGTTGAATAAAAAAAAATAAAAATTTCCAGAAGACTCAGCACTTGAAGACAAGAATTACTGTGCAAGCCACGTGGTGTAACTCACCAAAGTGGCCGCGGAACCGCCGCGAAACCCAGGGTTGGGCCGCGGTTCCGCGCCTCCTTTGTGGAGTTAGCATCACGTGCTTCACAGTAACTCATAGAATTCCCTGCTGAATTTTTTGGCAATTTTTAATTCACAAAAATCCAAACTTTCAGAAAATTTCCAGAGAAGGGGTTTGTTCGGGTTTTCCGGGTTCGATCGGACTTCAAACTTCGTCTAGACTTCGCCTAAAGCTCTAGCTTGGCTCTGATACCACTGTAGGGTTGCTAGGCACGCGCACAAGGGTCTACGAGGCATCAACCATGCCCGATTAAAACTTTAGCCGTGCCGAACAACCCGAATACGGAACTTTAAACTAGAGATTAGGCGAAAACTAACATGCTAAACATTTTAACACTAAGTGAGAGGGATTACAACCTTTGTAGATCCGGTCCTTCACTTCATATGCTCCGTGTTGTGGTCCCTTCGCTGCGATCATCGGGATCCGGACTCTCGAGAGGTTCCACGAAGAGAAAGACGCAACCTTTGCTTCCGATCTCCGATACTAAGATGATCTACCTTGAAGTTTCTTTAACACAAGCTAACACTCATGAAATGATGTGAACACCCTCATCGAAATGGCAAGGGAAGATGAGGATGATGAAGTAGGATTTTTACTCTCTTTATTTATCTTTTTCTCATATTTTTTCATCACTTTGGAAAAATCAAGCAAGCTTTTCCATGAAAGAATGAAGGAAGAAGAAGAATAGTGATCCATTTCCTTTTGTGATGAATAAGAAAGGATTAATATGAAGAATAATGCAACCATGGTTGACTTAACCATTGTAGAGAATTGACTAGGGTTAGGGTTTGGGTTGGGTTAAAGCATGACTCGAAAAAATCTTTATCATGACAAAAAGAAAACTTTCTAGAAACATCTAGAAAGCTTAACCCTAATCCAAACCCTAATCATGTTTAAACTCCACTAAACAAGTTGCATTAGTTATCATATCATGTTACAATATTATATATCACATATATAATATTTATCGTAACCAAATAAAATAATACAATTAACATATATCGCATATATATCAATGTATTACCCGAGTGAGAAAAAGAATCTTTTAGTGAGCAAATATTAGTTAATGTAATTTAATATATCATATATATTATTATACATTAAATTATCGAATCAACACTTGATCCGACAATCCGGCTATATCGCATATAACCGACTAATATTTATCCGTACCGATTCATCGAATCAACACTTGATTCGATGACCCGGCTGATATCAAATATCGCGAGAATAGAATACGGTATCTCATATCGTATTATCCTCGGTCCCGCACATATCATATATGTGCTCCTACTCCATTTTGCCTGAGTCAAGAAACCTCTGTGTAGGACTCTAAAGAATCGTCAATACGCCGGCAGTAGGTGATGATCATATCAAACACCCACAAGCTGCAAGCGGTCAGCTAAACGTAACAGCTACCCAGGTATTGAGCGCTCAGAAGATCAACAAGCAAGCCTGCACATTCTCCTGTGAATCCAAACAGTAACACTCCCGTACAGTCCGGTCTCGTCGTCTGATATGTTGCATATCTCGCCTAGGGGTGGTAAACGTCAGACCCCAGTAGCTCGATAAGTCGTGTCGATATGAGGTCTATAACAGTTCGAGAAACTACTGATAACACTTACCTGTAAATCTCAGCAACCCTGGCCAGGGATTTCCGGTTATAGCCAATCGAACACAGCACAACATCAACTCCCTATACCGGGAGAGACGAATCCCCTCCTATCGCTCATTGCCTCCATGTGATTCAGGACTGTACCCAAAAGCCACCTTTTTGCTCGCCCTCTTGGACGTGGTATGATGGAAATCAAAGCACAGTGGGAACCACACAAGACTCTATGACGATCTCGGGTCAACAGACTACTCTGTACCAGTGTCACCGGAGAACTGCCATCTGACGTATGGTATAATACCATCTGGGAGTTCTCGGCGAGTCCGTCCAGTGTATCCAGTCTCCACTGAGCACCCGTACACCATCTTTGATGTCAAACACCGATGGATATGGGATCATCCATCGCCCATCATATGGGTCAAGATGCGTATACGCTAGTCTACTCTGGTGCATCGATGCCCTGTCTCGATACACCCTCGACTAGGAACAGTTATAGGATGTACTCATCGACTACCGTGGCCCCACTAGTATGATCTCATCATAGTCCCAGTAGTCGAGTACATATCCTAAGGGCTTTATCAACATGTAACATAGAGACAATCAGAGTACATGTTAAGATAAAGTACAACCAGATAGCATACTATCATGTCGAGCAAGAAAGTCCTCCCTATATATGTCCTAGCATCCACTACAATATACATCGTATGTACAGTAATGGCCTCTAGGGCATACATATAACTAACAATTCGTATGAGCCTGTAATGAAAAGCAGATTACACGGTCGCGGTGAATTGCCAATACCCTACCCAAGACCCCTACGGGTGCGGCAAACTACCCGCCAAGTACCCGAAGTGGAGCAACCTCTCTCAACACCGTGAGTAGGCCACTCGGCACTTCGAGATACCCGGTAGTTTGTGCACCCCCTCCATGGGTCTATCCTAGGAGCAAAAACAGTAAAAAGAAATTATACAATCACGGCTACAACCCCGACCCGGTTGTGCGGCCATACAAATAATTATTACATCAATTTACAAATTTACATGAATTGAAAGAAAAGAAAACTCTCGTCTCACAACCCCCGGCTATTCACCCGCGACAATCCAATGAATTCATATACGCATTCCAATAACATTACAGATCACAGATTTGTATAACCCCCACTAATCGACATATAGTGATTAGTAGACGTTCAATACAAATATCACATCACAGAAAAACCCGTCAGCTTAAGTCTTTTAGAAGTTCGATCAAAAATTAGGATTTTCAGGCCCCAAACACAAAATTTTCGTTCTGGAAAATCTGGGCAGAAAATACATATTCCAAAAATCCCAAAACAACCCCAGAATAACACTGCACAAAATTTGGACCTCGGCCGAGTCAACTCGGCCGCGGAACCGCGGCGGGAGCGTGCTCCCGCCGCGTTTCTGCGACTCTTTGACCGGTTCGTGGGACCAAATTTTGTGGGTGTTTAATAAAAACCCTGAGCCGATTTTTAAGATGAAATTTATCAATTTTACAGAACTTTAAAAATCGACAGCAACTTTGAATTTTCGGGTTTATTTCGGGACTTTTTCTTTGATCGATCTTCTAGCTACTTTGCTAACATGTTAGATAGAGTTTAACAAGGCTCTGATACCACTGTAAGTCCATGCTACCTCTCCCGGTACTTTCGGGCATGCGGAATTTGGTGAAAAACAATTTTCTTAGAGGTGGTAACATGGACTCAAAACCGGATCTTTGTTAAACATCTAACTAACAACCTAACTACGAGTTGCTAACTACTCGGTTAGGGGGTTATACCTTTCTTTTTCTCGAACTCCTTCATCTTCAAGCTTCGATGGTCGTCCGAATCGGCTTCTCCCCGTCGTCTCCTTGCGCCGAAGATAGATCCACCTGAAAGCTTCAACCTTTGGCTCCTTCTTCGAACTTTGAAGAAACTAGTTCACTCGGTTTGCTAAACCTTGTGAACTAGAGTGAGTAGAGAAGAGTTTGTATGGAATTTTATCTATGGTTCTTGGTTCTCAACTCATGAGACAAGTGAACCATAGAGTCAAGAGAGGGAGAGCAAGAGGAGGAAGATGAGAGCTCAAGAACAAGAGAGTGAATGAGCATGAAAGAATGAGAGAAGACTTTTTCTCATTTGGCTC
Organism: Agapanthus africanus; assembly: GCA_030015575.1. Taxonomy (NCBI): domain Eukaryota; kingdom Viridiplantae; phylum Streptophyta; class Magnoliopsida; order Asparagales; family Amaryllidaceae; genus Agapanthus; species Agapanthus africanus. The sequence goes on along the minus strand of CM057342.1, from coordinate 450,734,621 downwards.
TCATAATCCAAAATCATCATAACACATCATATCAATCAAGTATTATGTGATGGTTTAAGCAACCATAGCCATATCATTTCATGCACTCATTTTGCACAAAAGAGCAAGCAAGCAAAAGTCTTTGCCATGAAATGATAGCTATAGTTATCATGATGGTCAACTAGTCAAGCCTAGTCAACCGGTCAACAAAGTCAACAAGTCAACAAAAGTCAACAAGTCAACAAAGTCAATCCCTCAACAACCATGTCACCATAATACTTAATTAATATAATTGTTAATCATATATCATATTCTCATTAGGGTTGAGAAAAAAGTCAATAGTCAACTGTCAACTGTCAACAACCCTAATGAGAATTCTCTTCCTCTGCCTCTCCGTCAACTGTGCATACACACCCGCATCCGCGTTCCGAGGAACACGAATACACACTGGATAAATCCATGGTATCAGAGCCATTACTGTATCATACTAGTTTGTATATTACTTAATGGAAGCTTGGGATATTCACCTTGTATATACAATCTTGCTCAAAATAGTAGTATGCTACTTGGTTTGTTTCTACTTCAATGTGTACATGTGTTTATTTTAGTATATCGCCTATACACATTAGTGGAGCCCTTAGGATCTTTGCTTGATTACTAGCGTTGTGATGGCAGTCACACTAGTGGGGCTGGGTAATCAATAAGCACATCCTTATGCTGGTCCCTGGTCGCAGGACTATCGAGACAGGGCATCGATACTCCGGAGTAGACTAGCGCATGCGCTTCTCATCCCAGTGTGGGAGACGGTCTGTCCCACAGCCGTCGGTACGTCGTACTTGAGATAGTATGCGGGTGCTCGTTGGGTTACGAGTACACTGGACAGGACTCGTCGGGAACTGACTAGTTGGTATTATGCCTATCGTCAGTTATCAGTTCCCAGGTGACATGAGTACAGCTTAGTCCGCTGACTTGACACTGTCACTTCGCCTCGAGTGTGTTCCCACTGTACTTTGATTACTACCCTACCACGGCTCAAAGGATTCATGCAAACAGGTGGTAGTTGGGTGCAGTCCCGAAGCACATGGAGGCAGTGACGGTTAGACAGGATTCGTCTCTCCCGGTATTGGGGGTTGACATCGCGCTGTGTCTAGGAGAGCCATTACACGAGTAGTCCCTGGCCAGGGCAAACGAGATATACTGGTAGGCTTCCAGTGTTATCTCAGGGTGTTTTGGGCTTCACTCCGACACGACTTGTACCGCTATTGGGGGACTGACGTTTACCGCCCCCTAGGCCCGCCATGCGATGTATCAGACGAACAGACCAGACTGTACGGAGAATGTCACATTCAGGCTCAGTAAGAGTTCAGATGGGTTTCGCCTCGTCAGTCTTCTTGTCGGCATCTACCTGGCGACCGTTACGCACAGCTAGTGCCGCTTGCGGTCTGTGGTTAAACCCACTGCCAGCGTAGTGTCGAGTCTTTAGAGTCCCACACAGAAAGCTATTCGCCTTTAGGCAAAAGAGTAGAGGTCGCATGGTTTTGCGACAGGTCACATGGTTTTGCGACAGGGTTCGGTCACATCCGTGCACTTGTGCACGTACAGTGTCCGGACAGTTTACACTAGCGGGCTTTGGTTTAAGCCAGATCCTAGTGTACCTTTTAGGATTGGATTTATCCAGTGTGTATTCGTGTTCCTCGGAACGCGGATGCGGGTGTGTATGCACAGTTGACGGAGAGACAGAGGCAGAGAATTCTCATTAGGGTTGTTGACAGTTGACAGTTGACTATTGACTTTTTGCTCAACCCTAATGAGAATATGATATATGATTAACAATTATATTAATTAAGTATTATGGTGACATGGTTGTTGAGGGATTGACTTTGTTGACTTGTTGACTTTTGTTGACTTGTTGACTTTGTTGACCGGTTGACTAGGCTTGACTAGTTTACCATCATGATAACTATAGCTATCATTTCATGGCAAAGACTTTTGCTTGCTTGCTCTTTTGTGCAAAATGAGTGCATGAAATGATATGGCTATGGTTGCTTAAACCATCACATAATACTTGATTGATATGATGTGTTATGATGATTTTGGATTATGAGAGCCAAATGAGAAAAAGTCTTCTCTCATTCTTTCATGCTCATTCTCTCTCTTGTTCTTGAGCTCTCATCTTCCTCCTCTTGCTCTCCCTCTCTTGACTCTATGGTTCACTTATCTCATGAGTTGAGAACCAAGAACCATAGATAAAATCCCATACAAACTCTTCTCTACTCACTCTAGTTCACAAGGTTTAGCAAACCGAGTGAACTAGTTTCTTCAAAGTTCGAAGAAGGAGCCAAAGGTTGAAGCTTTCAGGTGGATCTATCTTCGGCGCAAGGAGACGACGGGGAGAAGCCGATTCGGACGACCATCGAAGCTTGAAGATGAAGGAGTTCGAGAAAAAGAAAGGTATAACCCCCTAACCGAGTAGTTAGCAACTCGTAGTTAGGTTGTTAGTTAGATGTTTAACAAAGATCCGGTTTTGAGTCCATGTTACCACCTCTAAGAAAATTGTTTTTCACCAAATTCCGCATGCCCGAAAGTACCGGGAGAGGTAGCATGGACTTACAACAGATACCCCTACAGTTGGTGTACTAGCTCTTTTGCTGATAGGTGGGTTTTGTGCGGTATTTGGTTATCTTTCAGTTATGTACATTGTTGTATCTAGTACTCTCCATCTACCACTTATGTATTGACTTAGAGACCAGTTGTGAGGACGATGTATATTATTTTGTATTCTGGTGTCGAGCTCGTTGTGAGCCGACTCTACTTATGCAGTTTATTCTATCTGTGATGTTTCCCACCTGTTGCTCATTTTCTTCGCTACGGCGTCTTATATTGTTATCTTGGTGATTGTCTACTTAAGTTTCTTGACATCTCAGTAATTAGTTCTATTAAATGCTTAAACCACTCTATACTTTTACTGGTTTGATTTCTGGGTTTTCGGCTTACTTAGTCGCGTTACGCCTGTAGACGTTACGTGGTTAAGTGCCGGTCACGGGCCAAACTTTGGGTCGTGACAAAGTGGGTATCAGAGCGTAGGTTTTACCTTCGGAGTGTAGGATGGCCCTGGTATGATGGAGTAGGTAGCTGCAGCAGAGTGGCGTAGCGTGCGTATGTTCCGCGGCATACTCACAACACGGTACTCCGCCTAAGCGACCTTAGGACTTATTGATTGAATTTCCTTCATGATTGTATACATCCTTGTGATTCGATTTTCGTAATCCTCATCGAATCCTACCTTCTTTTCAGCCATTATGCCGCCAAGGACTACGAGGGTGCAGAGAGAGGTCGTGAGAGCCGAGGTTCGAGTTGATTCGTCTGAGACGAGGACTGATCCGAGTAGTACCCCTGTTGTACCAGGACAGATTGTTTCCCCTACGACAGATCAGATCGCTAGACTAGTGGCAGGGATGCAGAGCTTGCGCCAGACGATGAGCTCATTGGTAGAGGTCGTTCGAGCGCAGCGACAGATGGTTGTCACCCCTGCTACCCAGTTGTTCCTTGCGATCATCATGCAGTATTCCGTCCCCTACATAGCACCGGTGGAGGCAGCCCCAGTTTACGAGACACGTCTTCCAGAGACCGTGAGAATTCCGGAACAGTTGTGGAACCGTACTGGTGTACCAGCCCAGAGCAGAGGCTTGGGACGAGGACAGTCGTTTGGCTCTCATCCCCAAGCAGGACAGCAGTCAGCGCGTAGGTGTTTACGATGCGGAAGCCTTCAACACCTCATCTGGCAGTGTCCCTTCACACCACGTCAGGGTCGTATTCTGAGACGTCGTGGACGCGGAGGGTTCGCACAAAGGGATCAGGCTAGTAGAGGAGGAGTTCGATCAGTCGCAGATGGAGGGCAGGCCCAAGTTTTCGCTTCGACTCATCAGGATGCTCAGGCGTCCAATGCTGTGGTTTCAGGTACTCTTTCAGTATGTCCTTTTGTTGCACATGTATTGTTTGATCCGGGTTCTTGCACTCGTATGTTTCCACACTTTGTGCCGAGTTTAGGACAAGAGTCGTGCTAGGTAGATCAGCCGTTTGTAGTGTTAACTTTTGTCAGCAATCCTTTTGTTGCGCGGCACGTAATTCGGTCGTGTGCCCATCGGATAGGAGATAGAGATTCGTTTGTCATTTTGAAACTCCTAAAGATGTTGGATTTGGTGATCTCCTGGGCACGGACTGGTTAGCTACGTGTTAGGCGTTGTGGGCTACCGTGAGGAAACAATTAGGTTTTGTTTTCCCGGGCAAATCAGTTCTTGTTGTGCAGGTGGATAGTGGTGCCGCCTCTTACAGCTTGAATTCAGCCTTATTCGCTCGTGGATTCTTGGCGTTTTTCGTGATGCTGGAGCCACAGTTGGGTTGTTGGACCGGTTTTCCTTCGTGCGAGAATGTTTCCGACGTCGTTCCAGATAAGCCTGCGAAGCTTAAGGAGCTAAGGATCTACTGCAGAGTTGTTGTTGAGGGAGTTTGTGCGTCTGAGTGTTTCGCATTAGGAAGTTCCTATTTCTGTTCGTCAAGGAGAAGGATGACAGATTGAGGTTGTGTATTGATGGATCGTCAATTGAACCGGCTTACGGTGCGGATAGGTATCCTGTACCTCGCATTGACGATTTCTTCGATCAGCGTCAGAGTGTGAGACTTTGTCTAAGTTCGTTTGGGATCGGGTCATCATTGTTGCGGGTCCGGAGTGATGACATTCCGAAGACTGCCTTGTGCGTGCTACGGGCTTTGTGTGTTTTGGGTGTGTCACTGGACTCACCAATGCTCTAGCAACATTCGTAGGTGTGATGAACTGGTTTTCTTCGGGCCGTTCCTCGACTAGTTATTGTTGTGTTATTTACGACATCCAAGTCTTTTTAGTGTGCCTTGAGGGTTAGGGTAGCACTTGAGGATCTGTTATACGGATACTGGGAGAGCCCCAGCGGTTTACTAGATTCTCGGAGTGTCCCTTAAAGCTTGTTGTGTTGACTCCTAGGTTTTGTAGTTACGGAGACGACTTTGTATGGTTCCGAGGAAGATCGTGGCCGTGCAGCTTGGACCCAGACTTATGAGCAAAATGGAGGTCCGTAGATTTTTGGGCTTAGTAGGTTTTTACTGCCGTTTCTTCCAGGATTGCTAGTGTAATGCTGCACCGTTGACTAAATTGACTGGAATGGAGGTTTCTTTTCTTTGGACTGAGGCTTGTGTACGGAATTTCCGCAGTTGAAGACTCGGTTAACAACTGCATCAGCTCCTTCTTTGCTTTTGGTTCGGGCGACCTTGTGGTTTAACTGTGATGTTTCGTGAGTAGGACTCGAATGTGTACTGAGGTGACACAATGGAGTTATCGCTTTTGCTTCTTCACATTTGGAGGAAGTGCGGGAAGGATATCCCACTCATGATCTGGAGATGGCCGCGATGGTTTTGCGTTGGAGATTAGAGACACCACTTGTTTGAGAGTCGTGTCAGATTTTCACGGACCACCAGAGTTAAAGGTACACCTTCCTGCAGCGGAATTTGATTGTTGTGATGGTCCTCCGCAGATTCACAGTTCTTGTGCGATCGTTGAGTACAGCATAAGTTTGTCTCTTCTAAGGAGACAGCTTGCTCATGTCCGCGCCTGACCACTTTTCTTAAATCGCTTTCGCGAGGCACTGCCCGCCGACGCTCGTTCGTCAGAGATATTGGAGCCTACTCGGCTGGGTAATGATTTGGAATCCTTGACTTGTAGCAAGGGTGTGCTGGGTTAGAGACGTGGAATCCTAGGGCAGGCACATCAGTCAACTCTCTCTACTCATTCAAGTCCCACCAACTGTTAACATGACTTGTAAGGTAGTTACGGGTGGACAGGGATAGAAAAAGAAGTCTTGGGATTCGTTTCAAGGTGTCTGTCTTGTTGTGTGCTTGAGTTGAGCAACTGAGACTGACGGGAGAGTTGCAACCTTTAACCGTTCCGAAGAGAGAACGAGAGCAGATCTTCCCGAAATTCGTTATGGTGTTCACCCAGGAGTTGTCAGGATGTGACTCCATTCGGATGCTTGTCATCCGGTGATACTCAGTTGTTTTTGTTAAGTTGTGTATGTAGAAATTGTTGTCGGCAGTTGGGGATCGTCGTTTGCCATCGATAGGGTTCTCCTTTGATAGCAGTTATCAGGAGACACTCCAATTGGTAACCTTTAGGTTTAGAGGTTAGGTCGTGTCGATCACTAGTCTGTTTTCCTAACTCCGTGTTATAGGATTTTTGGACCTCAGCTAGTTAGAAACTTCGGAAATGATCCAGTTGTTTTAGGTCAGGATGAGAATTGTCCATTTTAGATTGAGATCAGATGCTGACCAAGAGGGTCGCAGATTCGAGTTCGCAATGGCAGATCATGTATTCCCACGGAAATTTCCGATAAATGACATGTTGAGTTTTGGGGAAACTTTTCAGGATAGTAAGTCCTTTTAGTATCCCTAAGGCGAGTTGGTTCGTTGCCTTAAGTTGGGCACTTCCACCCAGATTATTGAATATTCACCCAGTATTCCCTATGTCGATACTTTGCAATTACCTTCATAACCTTTCTCATTGGATTCAGCGCCAGACCATTTAGTTCAAGCGTGATCCTTCGTTCACCCAACAGCCAGTTGTAATATTGGACTGGCAGGTGAAGAAACTTCGATCGAAGGTGTTGCCATCAGTGAAGGTATTTTGGTGCATCCCAAACGGTGAAGAGATCACTTGGGAGGCTGAGGGCGAGATGCGGAAGAAGTTCCCTCATCTCTCTGAGGGTATGCGTAGCTTTGTATTTTAAAATTCGGGGACGAATTTTCTTTAAGGGGGGAAGATTGTAACACCTTAGGTCGTGTTTAGAGGTTAATTATATTTTAATAGATAGTTTTTGGTAAAAAGTCTACCAAATTAAGTTTCAGATATTTTATACTAATTAATGAATATTTTATTAGAATTTTTCTAGGCACACACACACTTGTGCATGTAAACTAAGGTTTAGATTTGGGGTTAAACCATGTTTAGCTAGCATGAAGGATTAACCCATTCTCTTTAAGTTAATTGATTTTCATTAGGTGTATTTGGGTTTTTATTATGTGTGTTGTTTTCTTGTTATTTATATTTGAGAAATAATGTGGATTTTTGTTGTTGACTTGGGAGAGAGAGAGTATGGGCAATATGGCTTGAGCCATGCTCATTTAATGAGAGAGAGAGAGAGAGGGGTTGACTAGGGTGCCTCATTTCTTTCCTCATTTTTCTCACAACTCTCTCACACACACACACTCAGCTGAGAGAGAGAGAGAGAGAGAGAGGGAGGCAGCTGCTGCAGAAGAAGCACCAGCAGCAGCAACAGCATCATCATCATCAGCAGCAGCAGCAGGCAGTGGCAGCAGCAACATCAACAGCAGCCCCCAGCAGCTGCAGCAGCACTTCCCATCTTCTCCACCTCCTTTCTCCTTGCACCTAGGGTCTTGTAAGGTATAGAATCTAAGCCCAACTTCTTGTTTGTTTAACGTATGTGCAGTTTAGCTTCGGTTTGTATAAAAAGTGAGATTTTGTGCTTGAAATGGTGATTTGTGTGAACTTATGGTTTAGTGCTGTTAATATTGGTTAACCTAGCCTAATTAGGTGTTATTAAGACCATGTAAACCTAGTTAGACCCCAGATTACACCAAAATACCATAGGGTTTCTAATTGTGCAAAATTTAGTGTTTTTAAGTGAACTTTTTGGATTTCTGTGATCTGCTATAGTCCCGAGTAGTTCAGGTTGAAATTGAGTTAACTGAAGCTTGTATACAAGGTAAAGACCACACCACCAGAGCCCGAGACCCCCACCCCATAGCGAGGCCGCCGGTTTATTCTTTCTGGCCGCAATTTGTGGCCAGATAGGGGAATTTTTGGGTGATGTTTGCTTGGGTAGGAGTCTGTTGTTATTTCTAGGCCAGTGGTATGTATAGTTTTGTAAGTTGTTAGCCTGGGTAGAATCTGGGACGTTATATCGTATTTCTAGTACGTTTGGTTCGCGCGATACGCGAGAGGGTTCCATGATTCAGCGTATCGCGGCGTGTCGGGGTTAGTTTTAGACGCGTGCACACGTTTAGCGTATCGTACACATGCGCGTTTAGTTCGCGACGCGAGCGTATCGTTTGGCTTCGATATCGCGTTTTGCGAGATAATTGCTCATATATGGATTCTTGTGCAATTCCAGGTTCGCAGGCGGGTACGTCGGATGAAGCTAAGAAAGGGAAGTAGGTGGTCGGCTACGAGTAGCGCACGACCAGGTGAGTAGATTTAACATCTACGGGGAAATCGCCCGTATGGCGTTAAGCGTCAGGGCGTGATAGGATATTTAGTATAGATGTTCATGTGGACTGTAGTAGCTTACCCTTTTTGTTGCATATAGAAATGATAGCATAGGACACTGCACTGTCACTAACGGTTCAAGTCGCACGAGCACGATTGATATGCTACACTCACACCGTTAGTGATTGCCATGACACTCACATTATAGGATTGCTATAAATCATATATCATACTGATTCCACCTTATTGATGTTGTCATGATTTGCCGCATAACAGCATATGTTATATCCATATTTGGGCACATATACATCATATACTCATACCAGTGCACACATATATTGATATCTTCACATCTGCGCACATGCACACTGTATACTCATACCAGTGCACATGCACACTGTATACTCATATCTGTACACACATACATTGATATCTTCATACTTGCTTAGATTACGCATTAAGATAAATTGTTTCCATGTTAATTCTGGATTTGGGAAACTGTGGATATTTCAAAAAGAGAATAGTTAATTATTTAAAAACCCGGTTTCCCTTGATATGATATTTCGGTGCGTCCACCATGTGTTTTCTCGGTACTAGAGTGATATATGTGAACCCGAATCGAGGAGTTGAATGAGGCCGATTACGGGTACATGGTGGACCCGGTATGGTACCCCGGGGCGAGAACGGTTTCGCTGTGTAGTAGACGGTGAGCCTGGCAGAGGGACTACTACCTACCGGTGATTGGTTGGACCTGGCGGTTATCCGAAGGATACCGACTAGAGTCGATGGATGGATACGGGACGACTCGTACTGCAGGTGCCGAGGGCCAATACCGCAGACAGAGCCCGTGGGCTGATCCGGACTGACGGATGCCCTATACAGGAGGATTTGCGTGTCGATGCTTGGCACGAGTATTTATTGATATTTTGGGTGCCGATGTTGGGCACTCACGATTATATGAGATTTACAGGATTTGAGGACCGAGGAAGATGACGACGCCTGAGTAGTGTTGGGATTTGGTGCATTGATGAGTACCGATTATACTTTCCACGATGACATTCCGTGTAGATGTTATATTTTCCATGCTCAGTATGTAGTAATCGATATCTCATCCTGTATATATTGTACCTGATATAGTACACATTGCTATACCTGATCATTGCATACCCTGTTCATTCTATATAGGGTTGTTAGATTGCATTGCTATACCTGATCATTGCATACCCTGTTCATTCTATATAGGGTTGTTAGATTGCATTGCTATACCTGATCATTGCATACCCTGTTCATTCTATATAGTGTTGTTAGATTGCATTGCTATACCTGATCATTGCATACCCTGTTCATTCTATATAGGGTTGTTAGATTGCATTGCTATACCTGATCATTCCATACCCTGTTCATTCTATATAGGGTTGTTAGATTACATTGCTATACCTGATCATCGCATATCTTGTTCATCACTTGGAGATGTTATTAGATCGCACTTGTTGCATGTTTTGAGCATCCAATTCATCATATAGATGTTATCTGTTGATATAGGTTAGAGTATCGTTGCACGTGCATACTCGTGATTACCTTTATATGTTATCTTCTATTCACGAGTTGGCAACTCACCCCCGTTGTGCCACAGTGTTTGCAGGTTGCCCTTCGGAGTAGTCGCGGCAGGATGCGTTCTTGCATCTTTTGACACAGATACCCCTACAGTTGGTGTACTAGCTCTTTTGCTGATAGGTGGGTTTTGTGCGGTATCTGGTCATCTTTCAGTTATGTACATTGTTGTATCTAGTACTCTCCATCTACCACTTATGTATTGACTTAGAGACCAGTTGTGAGGACGATGTATATTATTTTGTATTCTGGTGTCGAGCTCGTTGTGAGCCGACTCTACTTATGTAGTTTATTCTATCTGTGATGTTTCCCACCTGTTGCTCATTTTCTTCGCTACGGCGTCGTATATTGTTATCTTGGTGATTGTCTACTTAAGTTTCTTGACATCTCAGTAATTAGTTCTATTAAATGCTTAAATCGCTCTATACTTTTACTGGTTTGATTTCTGGGTTTTCGGCTTACTTAGTCGCGTTACGCCTGTAGACGTTACGTGGTTAAGTGCCGGTCACGGGCCAAACTTTAGGTCGTGACAGAATCTCACATGTGCATGGTTTTACAGATGATGAGTGGGAGTAAGTTATTAGAAATTAGGTGATCATCCTCATTATATCAGGATTCGTTGTGATTGGTAATATTTGAGGAAATCGCCTGGGTTTTTGCCGGATGATAAATATTTGGTTTTGAATATCCGTTGTTATGCACCAATTTCAAACTGTTATATCTGTACGTTTATTTCATAAAGTGAGATATATCTTTTTGAAATTATGTACATGACATTTTCCTATATCAGTTGATGGTTAGGTAAGAAGTATTAAACAGCGGTGTAATTCTTCTTAACCATAGTACAGTTTTCAACCTACGATGCACAGGGTTTGAGTTATTCAACTCAGGGGACTTATACAAAGTATTGCATGCTGTCCAGTGTCCATTAGGACAAAGGGGTTGGTCCTCATACTATATTCTGTTTACTTGTGACTTCTCAAGTTTTAGACACGTGTTTCGTAGAAATACAAAGTCTAAATTTTGAGAAGTTATAGGTACAAGAATAAAGAAGAGAACCAGGTGTTACAAGTATCAGAATTCTTCAAGGTGATCGAAGATGTAGATACTTGTGTGAGGTATTCAGTTGATAATAATGGTTTTGAGAAACTTGTTTCTCTTTCAGCTTACTCATAATTGGATGCACTCCTAAGATGAGTAATGCTGATTAGCCTCTTTCCATTTTGTTGACATGCACTGGAGACAGCTGCATGATTTGAATCTGGTTCCAATTAAATCAGTGCCTCGGTTTCTATATTGTATATAGAATGGATCATATCTTAACGATGTTATGGTATATGGAGTTGTCTGGCTTATACTTAAAACCAGACTCTGGATAACTCAAGGCACGTTTCTGTAATGGCAGTTTGTGGGTCAACCCGAGCTATGACGAGGGTTGACTTTCTACCATCTGGAAGATCAATAGTGATATTGTTCTTGACTCTCCACAGTTTTAGTAAAATGGACTTTTTCAGAAAACAGTAATGGGATTATGGTAGAACTGGAAGTGATTCCAGAACCGCAAACGATTATTGAAAATTTAATAGGACCTAAAAATTCAATCAGGTTTGACATTCCATTAGCCACTCCGCAGATATGGTGGGTAACCTCAGGCACCCGAGAGGTACTTCGGTATTCTCAAAGACGGTGACAGGGAGGTTCTTTTTTACCCAAGCTTGACACTACTGTTGTTCCAGGCTATGAAACCCGACAGGAGGATGAGTATACTGTCATTCTAAACTAGCTTTAGAAGTGCATGTGTATATGACTCTGCCAGAGGGTTGTCGTAATCAGTGGGAGCAGCGGAAGCATAGTAGACAAGTAGCTTATGTCTATTTATAAACTAAAGTAGATATAGCGGAGATAGATCATCTATTTTTGATGTGACAGTCATGGGCTTTGACATCATCAGAATAGGAGATGGGTCTGTTAAGAAAGTAGTAGGGTGTGATGTCCTGGTATTTGGATAACATGCACTTTATAGGAAGTAAAATTCCTATCCTACAATCGGTTATACTGTGGTTGTCACACAGTAATTTCTCCACAATGGATATGGATATAATATTATGCATTCTGGTCACTAGATCTATGGTTTTAGATCTAGATTTGGGAAGTGTCCCAATCTGGGTACTTAGACTGCATTCTAAAGGTATTTTAGAATGGACGACTTCTGGCATGGTGGTTACCTGCAGGTGATGGAGTCACCCTCTCTAAAGGTGTCTTACAGACTAATATGGAGAGGGGTGTGCATGATTGGCATATCACTTGCTTATGCAATTGAGTCAATCATGAGATGTCAAGTACCACACCAGATGTTGTTTTTGCACTAGCTGCAATAAGTTTATATCGATCCAATCATGGAGAAACATTCGGAAGCAGTTTATAAACATAAGTGGATGTTCTAGGGATTTGATAAGGGCAGCCTCCTTCGGGAGACGGTTATCATTCCAGGCTTCCAAGGTGACCTGGCTGACAGAGTGACTGTCAGAGTTATAGTTTTCCCTCTGACAAGGTGCAATTTTTTGGACAGGTGGTCCAAGCGGATCCTGTGGGTAGCATGGCACAGGATACTGATTTAATTCAGTTGACGATACAGTCTAAGAAGTTTACTGGATTTAGAGTTCATTTGTGAACTGGGTCCCATAAGATATCTAGACATATTCTAAGACAGTATTGCACATTTCGGGAGATGGCTTTCTCTGCGAACTTGAGATAAAAAGAGATATAAAAAGAAACATCAGAGCGGGTCCACTCACTGAGGCTATTTCTCGAACACAATAGTTTTACAAACGAGTTTTGTGAAACTGATTAGTAGAGGAGTTGGATGTTCGGTATCACACGGGCTGTGAGTATGCGACATCGCAATAATTAGCCTTAAGTGAAAATGGATGATTGTTGGCTATAGTTCCCTCAAAGTCAATTATTGGATCGCTGGCACGTGATTGCAATGATTGAGGGAGGACCTATACCGGTAGAACAGTCTTACTCGAGATGATAGTATGCTATCTGGTTTGTCTTTATCATCATGTACATGCTTCAGGTGACACTACAGATCACTATTGCATGTTGATAGAGCCCATAAGATTCTTTCTTGACTACCAGCAGTATGATGGAGATCATATACATGAGTGTTAGGTAGTCTATAAGCACATCCTTAAAGTGTCCCTAGTCGTGGGAGTTTCGAGATTGGGCATCGATACTCCAAGAGTAGACTAGTGTATACGGATCGAGACCCCGACGAGGGGCGATGGCCGGTCTCACAAGCTATTGGTGTCAGTTGGTTCACCTAAGACGTATACAGGTGCTCATTGGGTTATGAGTACACCGGACGGACTCGCCGGGAACATACTAGATGGTATTATACCAGTCGTCAGATAGCAGTTCCCTGGTGACATGTATACTAGTTAGTCTATCGACCTGAGATCGTCATTTTTCTCGTGCGAGTTCCCACTGTGCTTTGATTACTAACACACCACGGCTCAAAGGAGTCGTGCAAACATATTTTAGTTGGGTACAGTCCCGAGCCACATGGAGGCAGTGAGTGGATCGGCAAGGGTTTCGTCTCCCGGTATTCATGGTGAGATCGCACTTTGTCTGGAGAGCCATTACACAAAGTCCCTGGCTAGGGCAAGCGAGATATACGGGTAGGTATTCCAGTAGTTTCTCTGGGTGTTCTGGGCTACACTTCGACATGACTTATACCGCTATTGGGGGGTCTGACGTTTACCACCCCCTAGGCCCGATATGCGATACTCATAGACGAACGGACCGGATTGTACGTATATTGTCACTGATAGTCTTAGTAGGGTTTCAAGCTGAGTTCGCTCATCGGCTTGCCTTTTGCTCAATACCTGGGCAACCGTTACGTATAGCTAGTGCCACTGACATGCTTGTGATTAAACCCACAGCCAGCGTATTGACGAGTCTTTAGAGTCCCCCACAGAATGTTTCCCAGTTCGGGTTAAACGTTGTAGAGGCCGTATAGTTTTATGGCAGGGTTCGATCATATACGTGCACTTATGCACGGATCATGATCGGACGGATCATACTAGTGGGCTTTGGTTTAAGCCGGATCCTAGTATTAGGTTGTTGGATTTTTTTCTTCTCGTTGTATTCGTATACAGTCGGAATACGGATGCGGATATGTATATACAGATGAGGGGTATTCTTGTGATCCGTCACAAGTTTACTTTAGAAGATGCCATTCTATTTATTGTTTTAAACATTTGGATTAATGTTTATTATGTGGAAATTATGAGCGCAATTTTTGTTCAAGAGCATTAAATAAGGCATGTGCAATGTTAGTGACTCATGGTGTGTTTTCTTGTGTCATATCAAATCTCCTGATTGATTATTGTGTGGGATTAAAATGTGGAGAGAGAGAGGGCAGCCACTTGGGGCAAGGGTTTGGTCTTGAGTTTATATTAGACCTTTCACATTTTATCTCACACAATAATGAAGCTCTTTTTCTTCACTAGCTTTTCTTCTTGAGCTCGCAACTTCCATCAATGGCTTCTTCTTCAACTCCACTTTATCCCTCTCATGTGTTGAGAATCCTAGAGTGTCATGAGGCAAAGTAATCACACACTATCTCTACTTCACCTTCGACATGTCTGTAAGTCGATGTTACGCACCTCGGTACTTATGGGGAGGCGGAATAGGTAAAAATCAAAATTTTCTTACAAGGTAACATAGACTATGCTTGAGGATCTTTGCTAAACCATTGCTAACAAACTAACTAGAGGTTTTATCTACTATACTAGAAGATTATACCTCATGCTACAAGTCCTTCGAGTCTTCTCCGCTGTCCTCCTCGTCTCCGTAGGCTCCATAGGTCGATCCGGATCATGGCTTCTTCAACGGCTTCCTTGAGTCGAAGACGATCCACCCGAGAGTCTATAGTCTGAGCTCCACCTCAAGACCGAGGTAACTAGGGCAACAAGCTTGCTAATCTTGATGTCCTAGGTGATGTAGAGTATGAAGATGGATTTATTTGTCTATTTAAACTCTAATTTTCTCAACACATGAGAGCTTAAGAGTTTTCTAGTAAGGAGGAAGAAGGAGAGCAAACATGGGAGCTCTCTTGAAGAGAGAGAAGAGGTATGAGATAATGATCCATGGAAAAAAGAAAACAAATCATTTATCAAGATAGTTGTGATTGCAACCTTGATTTGACCATTATCATGTCACCATTAATACTAAGCAAGATATCTAGTGCTTAACAAAAATATCTAAGTCAACAAAAGTCAACAAGGTCATATGGTCAAACCCAATTAGCCATGACACAATTATCACTAAAAAGATTAGTAAACATTTTTCCACCACCTCATAATGGTTTTAATCAAGTCAATGGTCAAAACCCTAATGAGGTATCTCCTTCTTTGCTCCTCACATCCGTGCATACACACCCGCATCCGCATTCCGAAGAATACGAATACTAAGAGACAAAATTAGTCCATCAATATAATACTAGGATCCGGCTTAAACCAAAGCCCACTAGTATTATCCGCCTGATCATCATACGCACACAAGTGTTGGCTATAGTGCCCTCAAGGCAATTATCATAGTCGCGGACTTGTGATTATGATGATTGAGTGAGGACCTATACCGATGAAACAGTCTTACTCAAGATAATAGTATGCTATCTGGTTTGTCTTTATCATCATGTACATGTTGATAGAGCCCATAGGATTCTTGCTTGACTGCCAGCATTATGATGGAGATTATATATGTGGGAGCTGGGGTCTATAAGCACATCCTTAAATGTCCCTAATCGTAGGAGTATCGAGACTGGGCATCGATACTCCAGTGTAGACTAGTGTATACTGATCGAGACCCCGACAAGGGGCGGTGGCCAGATCTCACAAGCCATTGGTGTTAGTTTGTTCACCTAAGATAGTATACAGGTGCACATTGGGTTATGAGTACACTGGACGGACTCACCGGGAACCTGCTAGTTGGTATTATACCTATTGTCAGATAGCAGTGTTGGGTTAGCCTAGCACCTCATGAAGGCATTGGAAGCATCACATGTACCAAAGATGGAATTTTTAGGGTGCTAAGTTAACGATCATTGAATCATTCCTAGAAAATTAGGGTTTCAAAATTTTGCATATCAACATAAGCAAGAAAAGCGAGGGTTTTGAGAGTACAACCTTTGTAGCTCCCTACGCTAGACTCCTCGGCTACTTGGGGTTTGGAAACGGGTCCGCTTGAACTCCTCTAGGTCACCGATGATCCACCCGGAGTCCGCTTTGTCCAAGCTTGCAACTTCACCCGATCAAGAGAATGAAATGAAGCTAACACTCCAAACAAGTGGGCTAGACTTGTGTAGAATGGTGTTGTGGTTCTCTTTCTCACTACAAAAACCTTTCTTGATGTGTATTTTGCTCACTATAAAATACTAGAGAGAAAAAGAAGGAGGAGGAAGAAGATGATGGCTTTTCTTTCTCAAGAAGAGAAAAGATTAACCTTAGAAAAGAAATGAAAATATATCTATATATATTTATTTCTTCTCATCTCAAACCATGGTTAGAATATGAAGATATTATTGTATCATGGTTTAAAACACCTAAGGAAAAATAACCAAGGGTTAAAGAGTGGGTGAGCATGGTAAGATGAAGAAGAGTGTAGAAACAATCCAATAATTAACCCTTTTTCTTTCCTTTTCTGTTTTAGTATAAATACAATAATAATCCATATTAAAAAACATGGTGTGAGTCTTATATTGCCATTATATTCCATGTATAAGCAACCATGAAGGATGAAGCATGTATGTATGTGTGTATGCATATCCACATGTGCATGAAACTTAAAGAAAGAAAGCATACATGCATGCATACATCCATCATGTACAAGAAAAGGTTTCAAGTGAGAAAACTAATGGTTAAATGATAAATCAACACTTGATTTATCAATCCGGCCATATCACATATGACCCCACCAAAAGCAAGCCGTCCGATCAATATACGGTATCCTATACACGCATTTTAATCGGGTCCATGCGCATATCGCATACGCGCACCACAACGTTTCGCCTGGACTAGGTAACTCCTTTGTGGGACTCTAAGACTCGTCAATACGCCGGCAGTGGGTGATGATCATATCAAGCACCCCCAAGCCGCAAGCGGTCAGCTAAACGTAACGGCCACCCGGGTATTGAGCGATCAGAAGAAAACAAGCGAGCCTGCTACAACTCCCATCGAGCCAACCGGCAACACTACCGTGCAGTCCGGTCTCCTCGTCTAATATGTCGCATATCAAGTCTAGGGGTGGTAAACGTCAGACCCCAATAACCGATCAGTCGTGTCGATGTGAGGCTCATAACGGGTCGAGAAATTGCTGGTAACACTTACCAGTAAATCTCCAATCAGCCCTGGCCAGGGACTTCCCTGTTACGGCCAATCGAGCACAGTGCAACATCAACCCCCAATACCGGGAGAGACGAAACCCCTCCTATCGCTCATTGCCTCCATGTGACTCGGGACTGTACCCAAAAACCACCGTTTTGCACGCCCTCATGGACGTGGTAAGGTGGAAATCAAAGCACAGTGGGAATCACACAAGACTCTATGACGATCTCGGGTCTACAGACTAACCTGCACAAGTGTCACCTGAGAACTGCCATCTGACGTGAGGTATAATACCATCTGGGAGTTCTCGGTGAGTCCGTCCAGTGTACCCAGTCTCCACTGAACACCCGTATACGATCTCTGATGTCAAACACCAATGGATATGGGATCATCCATCGCCCATCTCATGGGTTGAGAAGCGTATACGCTAGTCTACACTGGTATATCGATGCCCCGTCTCGATACACCCACGACTAGGGACCTTGAAGGATGTACTTATTGACTACCATGTCCCCATTAGTATGATCCGCATCATAGTCCAGGTAGTCAAGTACACATCCTAAGGGCTTTACCAACATGTAACTCTAAGACAGTATAAAGAGACAAGTATACATGTTAAGATAAAGAGCAACCAGATAGCATACTATCATATCGAGCAAGAAAGTCATCTCTATATATGTCCAAGCATCCAATATAATATACATCATCTGTACAGTACTGGCCTCTAGGACATACATACAACTAACAAGCAGTTCCCAAGCAACATGTGTACAGGTTAGTCTGTCGACCTGAGATCGTCATTTTTCTCGTGTGAGTTCCTACTGTGCTTTGATTACTACCCTACTACGGCTCAAAGGAGTCGTGCAAACAGGTTTTAGTTAGGTACAGTCCCGAGCCACATGGAGGCAGTGATCGGATCGTCGGGGATTCGTCTCTCCCGGTATTGGGGTTGATGTCGCATTGTGTACGGATGGCCATCACCATAAATCCGTGGCCACGGTGGACTAGAATTATCGATCCAGGATCGATAGTTTCTCAGGAGGTGATGGGTTTCATACCGACACTAAATATCGCGTTGATGAGGGTCTGACTTTATCCACCTCCCTAGACTCGATATGCGGTACTCTTAGACGAACATACCGGACTGTACGGATATTGTCACTGACATGCTCAGTAGGGGTTCTGGATGAGTTTGCTCGTTGGCCTCCCTTTCGCTCAATACCTAGGTAGCCGTTTCATACAGCTAGTGCCGCTGACGTGCTTGTGGTTAAACCCATTACCAGTGTATTGACGAGTTTTTAGAGTCCCACACAGAGGATTTTCTCGGTTCAGGCGATATGGTGCATATGAGGTATGTTGATACATACAGGTGTCCGATTAAATATATGCACATGCTGCGCAGACTTTAATCGGACGGTTGATAATACTAGCGGCTTAGGATTAAGCCGGATTATTAAATCGGGTTTTTGATTTAATAATTTATATATATGTATTTGTATATACGTATTCTAGTATTATTGTTCACTATTCGTTTTCTCTCCTGGCTATTCGTATTTTGGTACGAATACGCGTATATGTATTTTGATACATGTACCGGGAAGTATTCCGTATTTTATACGGAATAGCTTCTAGAAGGTGCCACCTCATTAATAATTGTCTTATTGAAAATCATTTGGGAAATGAGGTGGAAAGGAGGTATGGGTCAAAGCATGGTTCAAGTATTAGTTATGTATATGCCCTAGAGGCCATTGTTGTACATATGATGTATATTATGATGGATGCTTGGATATATACAGAGAGGACTTTGTTGCTCGTCATGATAGTATGCTATTTGGTTTTACTTTATCTTAACATGTTGACTTGTATTGGTTTACTGTCTTTCTCTCACATGTTGATAAAACCCTTAGGATATGTACTCGACTACTGGGACTATGATGAGATCATACTAGTGGGGCCACGGTAGTCAACGAGTACATCCTATAAATGTTCCTAATCGAGGGTGTATCGAGACAGGGCATCGATGCACCATAGTAGACTAGCGTATACGCATCTTGACCCATATGATGGGCGATGGATGATCCCATATCCATCGGTGTTTGACATCAAGGATGGTGTACGGGTGCTCAGTGGAGACTGGGTACACTGGACGGACTCGCCGAGAACTCCCAGATGGTGATATACCACACGTCAGATGGCAGTTCTCCGGTGACACTGGTACATGGTAGTCTGTAGACCTGAGATCGTCATAGAGTCTTGTGTGATTCCCACTGTGCTTTGATTTCCACCTTACCACGTCCAAGAGGGCATGCAAAACGGTGGCTTTTGGGTACAGTCCCGAATCACATGGAGGCAATGAGCGATAGGAGGGGATTCGTCTCTCCCGGTATAGGGAGTTGATGTTGTGCTGTGTTCGATTAGCTATAACTGGAAGTCCCTGACCAGGGCTGATATAGAGATTTACTGGTAAGTGTTACCAGTAGTTTCTCGACCTATTATGAGCCTCACATCGACACGACTTATCGGTTACTGGGGTTTGACGTATACCACCCCTAGACTTGATATGCGACATATCAGACGAACAGACCTGACTGTACGGGAGTGTTACTGATTGGATTCACAGGAGAACGGACAGGCTAACTGGTTTATCTTCTGATCGCTCAATACCTGGGTGGCTGTTACGTTTAGATGACCGCTTGCAGCTTGTGGGTGTTTGATATGATCATCACCTGCTACCGGCGTATTGACGATTCTTTAGAGTCCTACACAGAGGTTTCTTGGCTCAGGAAAAACGGAGTAGAGGCACATATGTGATATGTGCAGGACCGAGGATAATGCGATATGAGATACCTTATTATATTCTCGCGAAATTTAGATATGAACCGGGACATCG
This sequence comes from Agapanthus africanus, assembly GCA_030015575.1. Taxonomy (NCBI): domain Eukaryota; kingdom Viridiplantae; phylum Streptophyta; class Magnoliopsida; order Asparagales; family Amaryllidaceae; genus Agapanthus; species Agapanthus africanus. Next base: position 450,714,442 of record CM057342.1, on the reverse strand, counting down.
GATCAAGTGTTGATTCGATGAATCGGTACATGAAATATTAGTCGGTTATATTCGATATAGCCGGATCGTCGGATCAAGTGTTGATTCGATGATTTAATGTATAATGATATATACGATATATTGTATTACATTATCTAATATTGGCTCGCTTTATTATTTCATTTTCTCACCGGATTAATACATTGATATATATGCGATATATTTTAATTGTATTATTTTCTTTTGTTGCAAATATATAATATATATGTGATATATATTATTGTGACATGATATGATTTATTATGAAACATGTTTAGGGATGATAAAAAGAGATTAGGGTTTGATTAGGGTTAGCTCTTTCTTGTTCATTCTAGAAGGATTTTATTTTGTCTTGGTTAAGATATTATGGTTGATACTTATCCATGACTCATTCTTAACCTAACCAAACCCTAGCTGTAGTTTATTCTCTACATAGGTTAAATCTCTCATCCTTGACCATGGTTCCATAATAAATCATATATTCTTATCTACTATTCATCACAAAAGGAATTATCTCTTTATTCTTCATCTTCTTCTCTCTTGAGTTTTTGAGAGAGCTCACTTGTGATTTCTTTTGTGATGATTTCTTGTGAGAAAATGATATAAAAAGAAAGAATAAACACTACTCCATCATCCTCATCTAATCTAGCCCATTAGATTAGGGTGTTCACCTCATTAAAGTGAGAGAGCTTGAGCTTTCGACGTAGATCATCGGAGATAAGGAATACGACAAGCTTTCATGGATCGTTCGAGTCGTGGAGCCACTCTTGAGTCCGGGAGATCATGGATCGCGGCGAAGGGACTTCTACTCGGAGCTTGTGAAGCGAAGGAGCGGACTACAAAGGTTGTAATCCCTCACACTTAGTAGTAAAGATGTTTACTTGCATGTTAAACCCTAATAATCTAGCAAAGATCCCGGCTTTGGGTTGTTCGGCACGTCTAAAATTTTATTCGGGCATGTTTGATGCCTTATGAACCCTCACAAGAGTGTATAGGAACCCTACAGTGGTATCAGAGCCTAGCTAGAGCATTAGGCGACGTGTTTACGAAGTTAAAACTCCGATCGAACCCGAACCGACAAAATAAAACCCCTCTCTGGATATTTTTCAAAAACTGTGATTTTTCTAAATTAAAAATACCTAAAAATAACAGCAGGAAATTATAAGAATTATGGTGCAAAACGACAGTCTAATGTGTACGGACCACCGCGGAACCGCGGCCAATCCTTGCTTGGGTCGCGGATCCGCGTCCGTACAGTAGTATTTATGCTCTCTGTTTGCACAGTAATTTGTAATTCTGTTGTTTATAATTTCAGGGTATTTTTAAATTGACTCAAGTGTTGAACATTCTGGGGTTTATTTTGTAATCGTAGATTCGATCGAAATATTTAAATTCGTTATTATTTCCGGATATTTAGAAACTGTTAAAATGTTCGAACGGATATCATTAACTCAATTTTTCCCGGCACGAAAAACATTCAAGTGTTGAGTTTTTCTCAGGTTTAAATCTTTCGGAAAAACATGCATGTGACGCGATGGACCCTCTAGAAGATAACAAACCTTAACTCGATTATGTGACCGTCTTGAACTGCCTTTTGAACCTTCGGGTTTGGGGCAGTACGGCGTGCCACATGTGAGGCGTTGGCTTGACCCTTCTACAGCTGGACCGTTGCTACTGTGACGTATTCTGGAACTTTTGAACTTTGCTCAAGTGTTGAGCTATTTAGGAAATCTTGGGTATTTGATTATCTGTTCGGAAAGTTTAATACTGTCTATTTATCTGGAATGTGATACAATATGTGGAATTCATAGAGTTAGGCATGAAATGCGAAGTATGTGATATTTCGGATTTACGATGTCTAAAGTGATTGTGGATTCCAAATATTGTAGTTTTACAATTTCTTTTCTGTGACCGTAAGTGTAGTATGTAGTTGTATTGCCGGTTTTCGTTGCTATACGACCACGACGATCGGTGTATGCATACTTACTTACGTTGATGATATGTGATATTATGTGTTGTTGTGATATGTTATATTGGATCGTCGTGTTCTGAATAGCCGGGGGTTTTATGTGAGATGAGGGTTTTTATTTTCATTCATGTAAAATTCATTTGTATGTAATAATCTTTTATTGGGGCACTTCCAGGATGAGGTTGATGTCACCATTGTATATTATTTACTTTTCCGCATTAGGCAGACCCAAGGAGGGGAGCACAAGTAACCGGGTTCTAGGGTCCAGTGGGAGCCATCTCGAGGAGTCGAGACCGGGTCTCCTAACCCTAGAATTGGCAGTGTTACTTGCCGCTCTCGTAGGGGTCTAGGGATGTGGGTTTGGCTATTCATCGCGACCGTATAATCCGTGTTTTATACAGGCTCGTATTGAAAACACGGACGTCCTAGTATATCCAATATTTCATATATGTTCTTCTGCTGCAATGTTCTGTGATGAGATCATATTACTGTCTGAGACGAATGCTTATACTATATATATATATATATATGCCGATATATAAATATTACTGATTTCGTTTCTTCTGTGATGCTTAGGAAGCATAAGCTGATGGGATTTTTTTATTAATGAGATTAATAAAAAGAAAAGAAACCTAAAAGATGTTGTAGAATCAAAACTTTATAAAAAGGGGAGCTACAGTTTTGCTTTGCACAGCGGTATATATGATATACCCTGCACCTTATTCGATGAGGAAAGAGCCGAGATCCCTTCACCGGGAGTGACCTCTTTAGCGAAACTGGCAGATGCTACAAAACTCGGTTTGTCTTTTGATTGCTTTTAGAGTTTTGCTTTGCACAGCGATATATATGATATGTCCTGCACCTTATTCGATGAGGAAAGAGCCGAGATCCCTTCAACGGGAGTGACCTCTATAGCAAAACTAATGAAAGCCTCAAAATCACTCCATTTAAAAATTTCACTTGATTCTACGACGATATCAAGTTCATTACGCAATAGGTTTTCAGAAAAACCTGTCGTAGCCCTCCGTCATTTCAGATAAAGATTATTTAGTATTCATGCTGCGTTTGTTGACCACTGTCAAGGCGTAGTGTGCGGTAGCTGATTAGTAATTATCTGTAAAGAATGTGATATGATTGGATTAGGGTAGTCGTACGACCTTGTTGACCTCTGTCAAGGGTCGTGCGAGTGGGTTTGATTCAATCAAGAAATGACGGGTTGAACTTGACTAGTGCACTATGGTTTGTTGACCTCTGTCAAGGTCATAGCACACTATGGGCAAAATATTATCGGGAATTTCAAGTGTTGAAATTTGCAATGAGATTGCATACCTCCTATGAGATAGTTGGATCCCGATACCCACTGCGATTAAGAGTTACTTCTGGGAGAGTTTTACACAGGACAATTAGCCAATCAAGTAGGTGTCTAGAAAAATGTTAACGGGGTTACGCCTCTGGGAAAACGAGGTTTACTTTAATTAGGTCCGTGCGAAAGCACGGGGAACCTCCCTCAAGTACCGACACTGATCTGGCTGAAAGATTGACGAAATTGTAGGGTGTAATTAATCCCGGCTAATCTTACCTTTTAGGGTTTGAAGGTAGATTTGATAAAAACAGTGGGAGACATCCTGATTAGATAAGATAATAACCAATCTAATCTTGCAACAGCATACGCTAAAGTGTTTTCTTCTCTCTCTCTCCAGGTAGCGACCATGTCAGGCCATAATCAAGATAATAATATGGATATATTGACTGAACCCGCTTATTATACTGAGCAGGGGAACGTTGGACCCGTTCTTTCTTATAAGAGTTATAAGACTGAACAGGAAACATGAGAATATCTGGATTCTCACGCCGCCCAAAAGAACATGCATGTTGATGCATCTTCTTCAGGTGTATTAGTTATTGAGAACTGTTTCTCAGTTCACCCTACATCCTGGGTATTAGATACCGGATCAGGATCCCACATATATAAATTGTTACATGGGCTACGTAAAGGTAGAGAACTAGGAAAAGGTGATCATTCCATTCAAGTAGGGAATGGTGCAAGTATTGCAGCCAAAGCAGTTGGCGAATATCACCTAGTATTTCCAAGTCGTAATACACTGATTCTAAATGAGTGCTATTATATACCGAACATGATGTGCAACATTATATCAGTTTCTTTATTAAGTAAAGAAGGATATAATTTTGTAGTAAAGGATAATGTTATGAACATATTCCTAGATCAAAAGTTGATTGCATCAGGCTCGTTACATAATGGCATATTCATTCTAAATCAAAATACAATCCTCAATATACAAAACACACACAAGAGGAAGAGTTCAGAAATGAACGAATCCTTCTTGTGGCATTGTAGACTTGGTCATATCAATATGACACGACTGGCTAAGTTGCATAAGGATGGATATTTGAATTCGTTCGAATTATCATCTTATGATACTTGCCATTCATGTCTCAAAGGAAAAATGACCAAAGCTCCGTTTAGTGGACACGAAGAAAGAGTTACGGAACTCTTAGGACTGATACATATTGATGTATGCGGTCCCATGTCTACGCATGCCAGGAACGGTTCTTCCTAGTTCATTACATTCACTGACGATCTCTCTAGATTCGGACATGTGTTCCTGATGAAACACAAGTCTGAAGATTTGAGAAATTCAGAGAATATAAGCACGAAGTAGAAAAACAAACGGGCAAAAGTATTAAGATCCTTCGATCTGATCGAGGAGGAGAATACTTAAGCAATGAGTTCCTAGATTATCTAAAAGAGAATGGGATTCTCTCTCAGCTTACTCCTCCTTATACACCACAGCACAATGGCGTATCGGAACGGAGGAATCGCACCCTATTAGATATGGTGCACTCGATGATGAGTACTGCTGAGTTACCTATTTCCTTCTAGGGGTATGCACTGGAGACAGCAGCATACCTATTGAATCAAGTTCCAACTAAATCTGTACCTACCACACCATATGAGATATGGAGTGGGAAGAGACCATGTCTTAAACGAGTTAAGATATGGGGTTGTCTGGCCTATGTCAAAAGGCAAAATCCAGAAAAACTCGAGGCACGGTCGGTTCTATGTAAGTTTGTGGGATATCCTAAACATTCAAATGGATATTTTTTCTACCACAGTGAACAACAAAAAGTGTTTGTTGCTCAACATGCCACCTTTTTAGAAAAGGAATTTCTTGCAAAAGAGATTAGTGGCTCTGAGGTAGAACTGGAAGAAGTTCCAGCAACACAAACTGTAACTGAAGATTTAGTGGAACCAGAGGATTCGGTAGTACCCGACGAACCCCAGCCTCTCCGCCGATCTAGTAGGGTTTCTCGTCCACCTGAGAGATACTATGGTTTTCTCATTGATGGTGGAAGGGAGGATTGCATCATGGAAGATGATGACCCGACTAGTTTCGAGCAGGCCATCATAAGTGGTGACTCAGTGAAATGGCTGGATGCAATGCGATCTGAGATGGAATCTATGTACACCAATAAAGTATGGACTTTAGAAAATGCTCCTGAAGGGGTAAAACCCATTGGGAGCAAGTGGATTTTTAAACAGAAATTTGGTGTAGATGGAAAAGTTGAGACTTTCAAAGCTAGATTTATAGCAAAGGGTTTTCGTCAACGACCAGGTGTGGATTATGACGAAACCTTTTCTCCAGTGGCTATGCTTAAGTCCATCCGGATCTTACTTGCCATTGCTGCATACCATGAGTATAAAATCTGGCAAATGGATGTTAAGACCGCCTTTCTAAATGGAGATTTAGAAGAGTGCGTGTACATGACTCAGCCAGAGGGCTTCGTAGATAGCGGGAGCAGCGGAAAGGTGTGCAAACTGCATAAATCCATTTATGGGTTAAAGCAAGTATCGCGGAGTTGGAACATCTGTTTTGATGTTGTAGTTAAAGAGTTTGACTTCATCAAAAATATAGATGAACCTTGTATCTATAAAAAGGTAGCAGAGAGTAAAGTTGTCTTCCTCGTATTATATGTGGATGACATACTCTTGATAGGAAATGATATTCCTATGCTGCAATCAGTCAAGCTCTTCTTATCACAAAGATTCTCAATGAAAGATCTAGGTGATGCCTCCTGCATATTGGGGATTAGGATCTATAGAGATAGATCCAAAAGGATACTGGGATTGTCCCAATCCAGGTACATTGACACCATACTAAAGAGGTTTAGTATGGAAGAATCCAAGCGTGGGAACCAACCCACGATCTCTGGGCTCACTCTCTCCAAAGAGATGTCTCCCAAGACTGATTTGGAGAGAGCTCGCATGCAAGGGATACCCTATGCTTCGGCAGTAGGCTCTATCATGTATGCGATGCTATGTACCAGACCCGATGTAGCATACTCACTAAGTGTAGTGAGTCGGTATCAAGCAGATCCCGGAGAGAGTCACTGGACAGCTGTGAAGAACATTCTCAAGTACTTGCGAAGGACTAGAGACATGTTCTTGGTGTATGGTAACGGAGAACTCCGGGTAGAGTCCTTTACCGATTCCAGCTTCCAAAGTGAAAAGGACGACTCTAAGTCGTACTCGGGTTTTGTCTTTACCCTCAATGGAGGGGCGGTATGTTGGAAGAGTTCCAAACAGGATACCGTTGCAGACTCGACGATGGAGGCTGAATACATCGCTGCCAACGATGCTGCCAAAGAGGCTGTCTGGATGAAGAAGTTCATTAGTGAACTTGGTGTGGTTCCATCCATTGAGCATCCAATACCTCTGTATTGCGATAACAATGGAGCTGTGGCTTTAGCCAAAGAACCCAGGTCCTATCAGAAATCCAGACATATTCTGAGGCGGTATCACCTGATCAGGGAGATAGATGATCGCCGGGAGATCGAGGTCAGGAGAGTAGAAACGAAGGACAACACTGCGGATCTACTCACGAAGACCATTCCCCAGATACAGTTTGAGAGATTATTCGGGATGCTAGGTATGAGATACTACAGCAGATGGCGTTAGTGCAAGTGGGAGATTGTTAGTTATGTATATGCCCTTGAGGCCATTGTTGTACATATGATGTATATTATGATGGATGCTTGGATATATACAGAGAGGACTTTCTTGCTCGTCATGATAGTATGCTATTTGGTTTCACTTTATCTTAACATGTTGACTTGTATTGGTTTACTTCTTTCTCTCACATGTTGATGAAGCCCTTAGGATATGTACTCGACTACTGGAACTATGATGAGATCATACTAGTGGGGCCACGGTAGTCGACGAGTAAATCCTATAAATGTTCCTAGTCGAGGGTGTATCGAGACAGGGCATCGATGCACCAGAGTAGACTAGCGTATACGCATCTTGACCCATATGATGGGCGATGGATGATCCCATATCCATCGGTGTTTGACATCAAGGATGGTGTACGGGTGCTCAGTGGAGACTGGGTACACTGGACGGACTCGCCGAGAACTCCCAGATGGTGATATACCACACGTCAAATGGCAGTTCTCCGATGACACTGGTACAGGGTAGTCTGTAGACCCGAGATCGTCATAGAGTCTTGTGTGATTCCCACTGTGCTTTGATTTCCACCTTACCACGTCCAAGAGGGCGTGCAAAACGGTGGCTTTTGGGTACAGTCCCGAATCACATGGAGGCAATGAGCGATAGGAGGGGATTCGTCTCTCCCGGTATAGAGAGTTGATGTTGTGCTGTGTTCGATTGGCTATAATTGGAAGTCCCTGGCCAGGGCTGATATAGAGATTTACTGGTAAGTGTTACCAGTAGTTTCTCGACCTGTTATGAGCCTCACATCGACACGACTTATCGGTTACTGGGGTTTGACGTATACCACCCCTAGACTTGATATGCGACATATCAGACGAACAGACCTGACTGTACGAGAGTGTTACTGATTGGATTCAAAGGAGAACGGACAGGCTAGCTTGTTGATCTTCTGATCGCTCAATACCTGGGTGGCTGTTACGTTTAGCTGACCGCTTGCAGCTTGTGGGTGCTCGATATGATCATCACCTGCTACCGGCGTATTGACGATTCTTTAGAGTCCTACACAGAGGTTTCTTGGCTCAGGCAAAACGGAGTAGAGGCACATATGTGATATGTGCAGGACCGAGGATAATGCGATATGAGATGCTGTATTTGTTAGTTATATGTATGTCCTAGAGGCCATTACTATACATAGGATGTATATTGTAGTGGATGCTGGGACATATAGAGGGAGGACTTTCTTGCTCGACATGATAGTATGCTATCTGGTTGCTCTTTGCCTTAACGTGTACACTGATTGTCTCTCTGTTACATGTTGGTAAAGCCCTTAGGATGTGTACTTGACTACCTGGAGTATGATGCGGATCATACTAGTGGGAACATGGTAGTCCATAAGTACATCCTTCAAAGTCCTTAGTCGTGGGTGTATCGAGACGGGGCATCGATATACCAGAGTAGACTAGCGTGTACCTTCTCGACCCATATAGATGGGCGATGGATGATCCCATATCCATTGGTGTTTGACATCAAAGATGATATACGGGTGCTCAGTGGAGACTGGGTACACTGGACGGACTCGCCGAGAACTCCCAGATGGTATTATACCTTACGTCAGATGGCAGTTCTCTGGTAACACTGCTACAGAGTAGTCTGTTGACCTGAGATTGTCATAAAGTCTTGTGTGATTCCTACTGTGCTTTGATTTCCACCTTACCACGTCCAAGAGGGCGTGCAAAACGGTGGTTTTTGGGTACAGTCCCGAATCACATGGAGGCAATGAGCGATAGGAGGGGATTCGTCTCTCCCGGTATAGGGAGTTGATGTTGCGCTGTGTTCGATTGGCTATAACCGGAAATCCCTGGCCAGGGTTGCTGAGATTTACTGGTAAGTGTTACCAGTAGTTTCTCGAACTGTTATAGACCTCATATCGACACGACTTATCAAGCTATTGGGGTCTGATGTTTACCACCCCTAGGCGAGATATGCGACATATCAGACGACGAGACCGGACTGTACGGTAAGTGTTACAGGTTGGATTCACAGGAGTATGAGCGGGCTTGCTCGTCGATCTTCTGACCGCTCAATACCCGGGTGGCCGTTACGTTTAGCAGACCGCTTGCGGCTTGTGGGTGTTTGATATGATCATCACCTGCTGCCGGCGTATTGACGAGTCTTTAGAGTCCTACACAGAGGTTTCCTGGCTCAAGCGAAACGAAATAGGACCGCATATGAGATATGTGCGGGACCGAGAATAATGTATGTATGTGATACCGTATTCTATTCTCGCGATGAATGTATCGATTGGTTGTATGAGATATAACCTAGTTATCGAATCAAGGATTGATTCGATAAGCCGATACATTGGATATTAGTCGGTCATATGCGATATGACCAGATCGTTAAATCAAGTGTTGATTTAATGATTTAATGTATAATTATATATTTGATATATTACTTTGCATACACTAATATTTGTTCACTTTAAATGGATTTTCTCACTTGATGTGCACATTGTATAGATGATATAGTTTTGTGCACTAGTTTGTATCATGTTTGATGATACATGCTAACTTGGGTGTGTATGATTAAACCATGGTGTTAGTGTATATGCCCTAGAGGCCATTACTGTATCATACTAGTTTGTATATTACTTAATGGAAGCTTGGGATATTCACATTGTATATACAATCTTGCTCAAAATAGTAGTATGCTACTTGGTTTGTTTCTACTTCAATGTGTACTTGTGGTTATATTAGTATATCACCTATACACATTAGTGGAGCCCTTAGGATCTTTGCTTGATTACCAGCGTTGTGATGGCAGTCACACTAGTGGGGGCTGGGTAATCTATAAGCACATCCTTATGCAGGTCCCTAGTCGCAGGACTATCGAGACAGGGCATCGATACTCCGGAGTAGACTAGCGCATGCGCTTCTCATCCCAGTGTGGGAGATGGTCTGTCCCACAGCCATCAGTACGTCGTACTGGAGATAGTATGCGGGTGCTCGTTGGGTTACGAGTACACTGGACAGGACTCGTCGGGAACTGACCGGTTGGTATTATACCTATCGTCAGTTATCAGTTCCCAGGTGACATGAGTACAGCTTAGTCCGCTGACTTGATACTATCACTTCGCCTCGAGTGTGTTCCCACTGTACTTTGATTACTACCCTACCACGACTCAAAGGAGTCGTGAAAAAAGGTGGTAGTTGGGTGCAGTCCCGAAGCACTTGGAGGCAGTGACGGTTAGACATGATTCGTCTCTCCCGGTATTGGGGGTTGACTTCGTGCTGTGTCTAGGAGAGCCATTACACGAGTAGTCCCTGGTCAGGGAAATCGAGATATACTGGTAGGCTTCCAGTGTTATCTCAGGGTGTTTTGGGCTTCACTCCGACATGACTTGTACCGCTATTAGGGGACTGACGTTTACCGCCCCCTAGGCCCGCCATGCGATATATCAGACGAACAGACCGGACTGTACGGAGATTGTCACATTCAGGCTCAGTAGGAGTTCAGATGGGTTTCACCTCGTCAGTCTTCTTGTCAGCATCTACCTGGGGACCGTTACGCACAGCTAGTGCCGCTTGCGGTCTGTGGTTAAACCCACTGCCAGCGTAGTGTCGAGTCTTTAGAGTCCCACACAGAAAGCTATTCGCCTTTAGGCAAAAGAGTACAGGTCGCATGGTTTTGCGACAGGTCGCATGGTTTTGCGACAGGGTTCGGTCACATCCGTGCACTTATGCACGTACAGTGTCCGGACAGTTAACACTAGCGGGCTTTGGTTTAAGCCAGATCCTAGTGTACGTATTGGGATTGGATTTATCCAGTATGTATTCGTGTTCCTCGGAACGCGGATGCGGGTGTGTATGCACAGTTGACGGAGAGACAGAGGCAGAGGATTCTCATTAGGGTTGTTGACCGTTGACTGTTGACTATTGACTTTTTGGTCAACCCTAATGAGAATATGATATATGATTAACAATAATATTAATTAAGTATTGTGGTGACATGGTTGTTGAGGGGTTGACTTTGTTGACTTGTTGACTTTGTTGACCGGTTGACTAGGATTAGTTAGCCATCATGATGACAATGGCTATCATTTCATGGTAAAGACTTTTTACTTGCTTGTTTCTCTTGTGAGAAATGAGTGCATGAAATGATTTAGCCATTTTGACTTGAACCATTTTACACAATACTTGATTATTATTTTTGTGATGATGGTTTTGGATTATGAGAGCCAAGTGAGAAAAGTCTTTCTCATTCTATCATTCTCATTCTCTCTCTTGTTCTTAAGCTCTCATCTCCTTCCTCTTGCTCTCCCTCTCTTTTGTCTATGGTTCACTTGTCTCATGTGTTGAGAACCAAGAACCATAGAGTAAAATCCCAACACACTCTTCTCTACTCATTATAGTTCATAAGGTTTAGCAAACCAAGTGAACTAGTTTCTTCAAAGACCGAAGAAGAAGCCAAAGGTAGAAGCTTTCAGGTGGATCTATCTTCGGCGCAAGGAGACGACGGAGTGAAGCCGATCCGGACAACCATCGAGGCTTGAAGACGAAGGAGTTCAAGAAAGTAAGGTATAACCCCCTAACCGAGTAGTTAACAACTCCTAGTTAGGTTGTTAGTCAGATGTTTAACAAAGATCCGGTTTTGAGTCCATGTTACCACCTCTAGAAAATTGTTTTTCACCAAATTCCGCATGCCCGAAAGTACCGGGAGAGGTAGCATGGACTTACAGTGGTATCAGAGCCTAGTTAAACTCTATCTAACATGTTAGCAAAGTAACTAGAAGATCGATCAAAGAAAAAGTCACAAAACGAACTCGAGTTGTCAAGTTTCTGCCGATTTTCATTCTGTTCAAAAGTTGATAATTTTTATCTTAAAAATCGGCTCAGGCTTTTGTTTGAATAACCACCAAATTTGGTCCCACGAACCGTTCAAAGAGCCACGGAAACGTGGCGGGAGCACGCTCCCGCCGCGGTTCCGCAGCCGAGTTGACTCCGCCGAGGTCCAAATTTGGTGCAGTGTATTTCTGGGGTTGTTTTGCGATTTTTGGAATATGTATTTTCTGCCCAGATTTTCCAGAACGAAAATTTTCTGTTTGGGGCCTATAAATATGTATTTTTGATCGAACTTCTAAAAGACTTAAGCTGACGGGTTTTTCTGTGATGTGATATTTGTATTGAACGTCTACTAATCACTATATGTCGATTAGTGGGGGTTATACAAATCTGTGATCTGTAATGTCATTGGAATGTGTATATGAATTCATTGGATTGTCACGGGTGAATAGCCGGGGGTTGTGAGACGAGAGTTTTCTTTTCTTTCAATTTATGTAAATTTGTAAATTGATGTAATAATTATTTGTATGGCCGCACAACCGGGTCGGGGTTGTAGCCGTCATTGTATAATTTCTTTTTACTGTTTTTGCTCCTAGGATAGACCCATGGAGGGGGTGCACAAACTACCGGGTATGCCGAAGTGCCGAGTGGCCTATTCACGGAGATGAGGGAGGTTGCTTCGCTTCGGGTACTTGGCGGGTAGTTTGCCGCACCCGTAGGGGTCTTGGGTGGGGTATTGGCTATTCACCGCGACCGTGTAATCTGCTTTTCGTTACAGGCTCGTACGAATTGCGGGTTCCTAGTATATCCAATGTGTTCATCTGTGATCTGAAATGGCTATCATTGCAATATATCTATATATGATATTATTTAGGCGTTGCTTATGTTTTACAGCTGCGCTAGCCCAGCCCCCGCTCTGTCGTTAGTTAAGTAACCTAACGGGTAATGACGGGGCCCCGTGGCGAATGCGAATGGCATAAGCGTACGTCATATTTTAGTTGTTTTCTGCAATGGTAGGATTAATTGATGGGATGCATTAAAAGAACTAATGCAAGAATATCACGCATTAAAAGAACTAATGCAAGAAAATAAACCAAGTAAAAGTCGTAGGAACACTTTCGAAAAACCACTCGGTTCTTTTCAAAACAAACTTTTAAATGCGGAGCTTGAGCCACTCCTTTTAAAAGCTATCTCATTCCATCGATTATATCAAGTTCACTACGTTCACGGTTTTGCTAAAACCATTCGTAGCCCTCCGTCGTTTCACATGAATAGTCAATAGTATTCAAGCTGTGTATGTTGGCCAAAGTCAAGGCATAGTGATTGGTAGCTATTGGGTATTCATGTGTAGCATAGATAGATGCGTTGGTTTGGGACAGTCGTACTGCCATTTTGGCCAAAGTCAAGGGTAGGTACGGATGGATCCAAATTAACCTGGAGAATGACGGGTAGAACTTGACATGTGACTAATGATATTTTGGCCAAAGTCAAGGTCATAAGAGCATGGGGCAAAAATCCACATCGGGGGTTTCAAAAGAACTGAAACTTGCTAGTGTTGCATACCATTTGGAGTGTGATGATTCTGGTAGGATTCCTTCAGTTTCGTCACGCGATGATATTTGGATCCCGATCCTACTGTGAGTATATGCTATTCCTCGGGAAATTTCTCACTTAACGATCAATGCTATAAACCAAGTAGGTGTCTAAAAAGGTGCTAGCGGGGCTACGCCCCCAGGGAAAAGAGGTTATTTAATTAAGGAACTTCGCGAAAGCGTTGGAAAACCTCCCTCGAAATACCGACACCAGCCTGGCCGAACGGTTAAGCAAGTATTGTACGGTGAGATTGATCCTGACTAATTCTTCCTTTTTGGTTTGAGGAGGAATTCGAGAAACAGTGGGAGCCATCCTGTTTAGACAAACTAAAAACCACTCTAAACTTGCAAGAGCATCATGCTGAGTGTTTCTTCTTCTCTCTCCTAATTGCAGCGACCAATCGACATTACTGGACTTAAGTTATTTCTAGATAAAAACATACTGACAGGGCGAAACTACAAAGATTGGCTCAGGAATGTCAAAATGGCAATCACTTACGACAAGCTGGGGTATCTTCTTACCACCAAAGCTCCCCCTGTCCCAGGTCCCAAAACCAGCGTCGCGGATAAGGAAATCCGTAAGACCTGGGAACTAGATTGCGCGAAGGCCAAGTGCCTCGTGCTTGCCTCTATGGACAACGAACATCAGAGGAGGCACGAGAATATGGACCTCGAATCCATATTTCTCCATACAAAAGAACTGTATGGAGAGCAGTCTCGTATCGCAAGATACGAAGTGTCGAAGAAGTTATTTTCGGCAAGGTTGGCCATCAGATCATCGGTAGCGGAACACGTGCTTAAGATGATTAGCTTCATTGAGGAGCTCGCGGAACTTGGGACCACGTTGGAGAATGAGCTCTATACTGACTTGATTCTCCAGTCCCTTCCTTCCACTTACGCCCAGTTTATACTGAACTTCAACATACAAGAAAAGGAAGTTGAACTTTCAGAACTCCTCAACATACTGAGGAGTGCAGAGGGCACCCTATAGAAAGGTAGGGAAACATCCACATTGTTTGTAGGAGGATCTTCCTCTTCTAGGTCCAAGGCGAAAGCCAAGGGAAAGAAGAAGAAAGCCCCCGCCAAACCAAGGGGCGGTGTTAGTAAAGTGGATACGAAGGGAAAGACAAAAGCAACAAAGAAAGTGGGAAAGCTTGTGGATAAGGAAGAATGCTTCTATTGTCATAAGAAAGGACACTGGAAGAATGATTGCAGGGCTTGGAAGGCCAGGACACAGGAATTGAAGCAGGTTGCGGCTTCAGCTTCAGGTGTGTATGTTATTGAAAACTGTCTTTCAATAAACTCTACTTCCTGGGTATTGGATACCGGATCAGGATCTCATATCTGTAATTCTTTGCAGGCGTTGAGAAACCGTAGGGTTTTGAAGGCAGGTGACATGACCCTCAAAGTTGCAAACGGAGCTAGCATGGATGCTAAGGCCGTGGGGGACTATCGCCTGGGAATGTTAGATGGACATGTTTTGGTTTTGCGTAATTGCTTTTTTGTACCCAACGCAACTTGTAATATCATTTCTGTATCTTTAGTTTCTAAAGAAGGTTATGAATTTGCGTTTGTAAGTAATGTTGTAAACATTCACCTTAATCAAGTTTTGATTGGGTCAGGTACATTGAGCAATGGTATATACGTATTAAACCAACCACAGATTTTCAATGTCCAGAATACACACAAAAGAAAGTCTCCGGAAATAAATCAGACTTTCTTATGGCATTGTAGACTAGGTCACATCAATGAGAGAAGGTTGACGAAGTTACATACAGAAGGATATTTGAATCCATTCGAATATCAATCGTATGCCACTTGTCAATCCTGTCTCAAAGGAAAGATGACAAAGACTCCGTTCACTGGACACGGAGTAAGAGCGAGCGAGCTCTTGGGACTCGTACACAGCGACGTGTGCGGTCCAATTCTACACATGCGCGAAGCGGTTATTCTTACTTCATTACTTTTACGGATGACTTTTCAAGGTACGGTTATGTCTTCTTAATGAAACATAAGTCCGAAGCCTTTGGAAAGTTCCAGAAATATAAGAATGAAGTAGAAAAACAAACCGGCAAAAGTATCAAGATTCTAAGATCAGATCGAGGTGGTGAATACTTGAATGCCGAGTTCCTGGACTATTTAAAAGAGAACGGAATTCTCTCTCAGCTTACTCCTCCATACACTCCGCAACATAACGGTGTATCGGAGAGACGGAACCGAACCCTATTGGATATGGTACGGTCCATGATGAGTAACGCTGAGTTACCGCGATCATTCTGGGGGTATGCGCTAGAATCAGCTGCATACCTTTTGAACCGAGTTCCTACTAAGATTGTGCCTACTACGCCATATGAGATATGGTGTGGGAAGAGACCCTATCTTAATCACATTAAGACATGGGGAAGTCCGGCTTTTGTCAAAAAGCAGCATGCGGACAAGCTCGAGGCACGCTCAGTACAGTGCAAGTTCGTGGGATATCCAAAGAACTCCAAGGGATATTTCTTCTACTGCGAAGAGGAACAAAAGGTTTTTGTTTCTCGTCATGCCCACTTTCTAGAACACCAGTTCTTAGAAAAGGAAATTGGTGGGAGCGCAGTAGAACTGGAAGAAATTCCAGAACCACGAGCTATTACTGAAAGCTTAGTGGAACCAGAGGGTTCAAAAGAACAGGACATTCCTACGCCGCTCCGCAGGAGTAGTAGACAGTCTCATCCGCCCGAGAGATACTACGGTTTTCTCATAGACGGGGATAGAGAGGATTGCATAATAGATTATGATGAGCCTACTAGCTTCCAGCAAGCCGTTCAGAGCGTCGACTCGGTAAAATGGCTGGATGCAATGCGGACCGAAATGGAGTCCATGTACACCAACAAAGTATGGACGTTGGACATTGCTCCAGACGGGGTAAAACCCGTAGGATGCAAGTGGATCTTCAAAAGGAAGATTGGTGTAGATGGACAGGTTGAGACCTATAAAGCTAGACTGGTTGCAAAGGGTTTTCGTCAAAGACCTGGTTTGGACTATGACGAGACCTTTTCTCCGGTAGCTATGCTGAAATCCATTCGGATCCTTCTTGCCATTGCTGCCTTCCACGATTATGAGATCTGGCAAATGGACGTAAAGACCGCTTTTCTAAATGGAAATTTAGAGGAGTGTGTCTATATGGACCAGCCAGAGGGTTTCATTCAGAGTGGGAGCAGCGGAAAGGTGTGCAAGTTGCTTAAGTCCATTTACGGACTAAAGCAGGCATCGCGGAGTTGGAACATCTGTTTTGATGAGACGGTCAAGGAATTTGGCTTTATCAAAAATCCAGATGAACCATGCATCTATAGTAGATTTGTAGCGAGAACTGTAGTATTCCTCGTTTTATACATGGATGACATTCTCTTAATAGGAAATGACATTCCTATGCTACAATCTGTCAAGGGGTTCTTGTCACACAGGTTCTCCATGAAAGACCTGGGTGGTGCCTGATACATCCTGGGGATCCGGTTCCATCGTGATAGATCCAAGAGGATATTAGGACTTTCGCAGTCCAGGTACATCGACACCATACTGAAAAGGTTCAGTATGGAAGATTCCAAGCGCGGTAATCTACCGGCTTGTCACGGGATCACCCTCTCTAAAGAGATGTCTCCCAAGACTGATTTGGAGAGGGATCGCATATCTATTATACCCTACGCTTCTGCGGTAGGCTCTATAATGTATGCGATGTTGTGTACCAGACCGGATGTAGCTTATGCACTGAGTGTGGTAAGCCGGTATCAGTCAAACCCTGGGGAGAAACACTGGATAGCGGTAAAGAACATTCTCAAGTACCTAAGAAGGACTAAGGAGATGTTCTTGGTGTATGGCGGAAAAGACCTCCAGATCGAGGCCTTTGCTGACTCCAGCTTCCAGAGTGACAAGGATGATTCCAAGTCCATGTCGGGTTTTGTCTTTACCCTCAATGGAGGGGCGGTGTGTTGGAAGAGTTCCAAACAGGAAACCGTTGCAGACTCGACGATGGAAGCGAAATACATCGCTGCATCTGATGCCGCAAAAGAAGCTGTCTGGATGAGGAAGTTCTTGAAAGAACTTCAGGTGGTTCCGTCCATTGTTGATCCAATACCTCTGTATTGCGACAACAACGGGGCTATAGCTTTAGCGAAGGAACCCAGGTCCCATCAGAGATCCAGACACATCTTGAGGCGGTATCACCTGATCAGGGAGATCGTGGATCGCCAGGAGATCGAGGTTCGGAGGGTCGTTTCAGAAGATAACACTGCAGATCCATTCAGCAAGGCCTTGCCCCAGACTCAGTTCGAGCGGCTGATCGAGATGATAGGACTTCGATACGCCAGTACATGGCCTTAGTGCCAGTGGGAGATTGTTAGTATATATGCCCTCGAGGCCATTACTGTATCATACTAGTTTGTATATTACTTAATGGAAGCTTGGGATATTCACCTTGTATATACAATCTTGCTCAAAATAGTAGTATGCTACTTGGTTTGTTTCTACTTCAATGTGTACTTGTGTTTATTTTAGTATATCACCTATACACATTAGTGGAGCCCTTAGGATCTTTGCTTGATTACCAGCATTGTGATGGCAGTCACACTAGTGGGGGCTGGGTAATCTATAAGCACATCCTTATGCAGGTCCCTAGTCGCAGGACTATCGAGACAGGGCATCGATACTCCGGAGTAGACTAGCGCATGCGCTTCTCATCCCAGTGTGGGAGATGGTCTGTCCCACAGCCATCAGTACGTCGTACTCGAGATAGCATGCGGGTGCTCGTTGGGTTACGAGTACACTGGACAGGACTCGTCAGGAACTGACCGGTTGGTATTATACCTATCGTCAGTTATCAGTTCCCAGGTGACATGAGTACAGCTTAGTCCGCTGACTTGACACTGTCACTTCGCCTCGAGTGTGTTCCCATTGTACTTTGATTACTACCCTACCACGGCTCAAAGGAGTCGTGCAAAAAGGTGGTAGTTGGGTGCAGTCCCGAAGCACTTGGAGGCAGTGACGGTTAGACAGGATTCGTCTCTCCCGGTATTGGGGGTTGACATCGCGCTGTGTCTAGGAGAGCCATTACACGAGTAGTCCCTGGCCAGGGCAATCGAGATATACTGGTAGGCTTCCAGTGTTATCTCAGGGTGTTTTGGGCTTCACTCCGACACGACTTGTACCGCTATTAGGGGACTGACGTTTACCGCCCCCCTAGGCCCGCCATGCGATGTATCAGACGAACAGACCGGACTGTACGCAGATTGTCACATTCAGGCTCAGTAGGAGTTCAGATGGGTTTCACCTCGTCAGTCTTCTTGTCGGCATCTACCTGGGGACCGTTATGCACAGCTAGTGCCGCTTGCGGTCTGTGGTTAAACCCACTGCCAGCGTAGTGTCGAGTCTTTAGAGTCCCACACAGAAAGCTATTCGCCTTTAGGCAAAAGAGTACAGGTCGCATGGTTTTGCGACAGGTCGCATGGTTTTGCGACAGGGTTCGGTCACATCCGTGCACTTATGCACGTACAGTGTCCGGACAGTTAACACTAGCGGGCTTTGGTTTAAGCCAGATCCTAGTGTACGTATTGGGATTGGATTTATCCAGTATGTATTCGTGTTCCTCGGAACGCGGATGCGGGTGTGTATGCACAGTTGACGGAGAGACAGAGGCAGAGGATTCTCATTAGGGTTGTTGACCGTTGACTGTTGACTATTGACTTTTTGGTCAACCCTAATGAGAATATGATATATGATTAACAATAATATTAATTAAGTATTGTGGTGACAAGGTTGTTGAGGGGTTGACTCTGTTGACTTGTTGACTTTGTTGACCGGTTGACTAGGTTGGACTAGTTGACCATCATGATGACAATGGCTATCATTTCATGGCAAAGACTTTTTACTTGCTTGTTTCTCTTGTGAGAAATGAGTGCATGAAATGATTTAGCCATTTTGACTTGAACCATTTTACACAATACTTGATTATTATTTTTGTGATGATGGTTTTGGATTATGAGAGCCAAGTGAGAAAAGTCTTTCTCATTCTATCATTCTCATTCTCTCTCTTGTTCTTGAGCTCTCATCTCCTTCCTCTTGCTCTCCCTCTCTTTTGTCTATGGTTCACTTGTCTCATGTGTTGAGAACCAAGAACCATAGAGTAAAATCCCAACACACTCTTCTTTACTCATTCTAGTTCATAAGGTTTAGCAAACCAAGTGAACTAGTTTCTTCAAAGACCGAAGAAGAAGCCAAAGGTAGAAGCTTTTAGGTGGATCTATCTTCGGCGCAAGGAGACGACGGAGTGAAGCCGATCCGGACAACCATCGAGGCTTGAAGACGAAGGAGTTCAAGAAAGTAAGGTATAACCCCCTAACCGAGTAGTTAACAACTATTAGTTAGGTTGTTATTTAGATGTTTAACAAAGATCCGGTTTTGAGTCCATGTTACCACCTCTAGAAAATTGTTTTTCACCAAATTCCGCATGCCCGAAAGTACCGGGAGAGGTAGCATGGACTTACACATGGTTATCTTAATGGTTAGGGTTTCGATTTACTTATCTATTTATTTTTATTAATTCATTTTAAGGCAAGAATAAAATGGTGGCTAGTTTTTGTTTCTTTCATGAAACTTCATGAAGCTTTGACCATTTTGTCTCTTAGCCTTAACCTAACCATTAAACCTAACCTTAGTTTATTCTCTACACCTAACTATGGTTGCAATATGATAAGAATGAAGGGGTTTTTCTTTTTTAACTTAATCCTTTTATTCTTATCATTTTTCTTTTCTTCTTCTTCTTCTTCTTGAACAAAGAAGAAAGCTTGCTACCATTAATGGCAACTTAAGAAAAAGAGTGAGAAATCTAATTCTAAAGTGAACCCACTTCCTATTTCTTCATCCTCTACCACTTGCCAAGTAATATAGGGTGTTTTCTTCACATGTTTCATGGCTTGGTGAAGTTGGAGCTTGATCTTGTGTTGCCTCGACGTAGATCATCTGCGGCATCGAAGTCGATGACCTAGCTCGATCATTTCTTCGATGAAACCACCGCGAGAGTCCGGGATCCGATGGGTACAACGGAGGGACTTCATCACGGAGCTATGGAGGTGGAGGACCGGATCTACAAAGGTTGTATTTCCGTTCACTTATTAGTTAAGTTGTTAACTAGTTGCTTGTTTCGCCTAAAACTCTAGTCAACGATCGCATTAGGGTTTCTCGGCATCGGAAATTTTTGAATTTTGCATGGATGATGCCTTGTGAGACCTCTTTAGAGTGCCTAGGAACCCTACAGTGGTATCAGAGCCTAGCTAGAGCCTTAGGCGATGCGTAGACGGAGTTAGAAGTCCGATCGAACAGAAACCCTAATGCAAAATTGCTCTCTGTATATTTTTTGAAATCGGGGATTTTTGAGAATTAAAAATATGCAGAAAAATCAGTAGGAGTTTCTAAGAATTACTGTGAAGCCCGTACTCATGATCCCATCAAAACGCGGCGGAACCGCGGCATTAGCATGGCTAATGCGGCGGTTCCGCGGCCACTTTGTCTCTTCTTCAATTAGTTTTTGCACAGTAATTCCTATATTTTCGTGCTGTATTTTCTGGGAATTTTTAAATCTTACTCAAGAGTTGAGTTTTCTGGGTTGCATTGGGAGTTCGTAAATTCGATCGGATTATCAAACTTTGTCTATGTGTTTTTCCGGGTAATTTTAGAATATGTTAAAAGTTCGACCAGATATAAATACCCACTTTTTCCCCTGTCGGGAAATTTCCAAGTGTTGGATATTTCCGTGGTTTAAAGACGTTCTAAGTAGTGCAAGTAACGCGATGGTCCCTCTAGAAGACAACAAACCTTAACTCGATTATGTGACCGTCTTGAACCGCCCTCTAAACCTTAGGGTTTGGAGCAGTACGGCGTGCCACATGTGAGGCGTTGGCTTGACCCTTCTACGGCTGGACCATTGGTACCGAGGCACGAAGTGAATGTTTTTAAACTTATTTCATGTGTTGAGCTGTTTCAGGAAAACTTGGGTGTTCGATTGTTCGATCGGAAAGTTTAACATTTTCTATTTATCCGGAATGTGATACAATATTTGGAATCCACAAGTAGTTATGAGATAACTGAATGAATGTTATAAACATAGCAGTTTAGTCTCACTTGATCGATTGCCACGGAATTTTGATGTGATCAAAAGTCCATCGCAATCACGTAGCGTACGCGGATACTCGCCGGGTAAGCTTAATAGACAGCCTCACCCCATAGCCCCGACCAAGTGACTGTAGGAGAACCCCATCGCCGAAAGCATCCGTTCGGGTGCTCGCGGCAGCGGTGTTCCGCCTTGGTGCACTTCGTCGACGGCGTCGGGGGTGCGGCCGCCTACTAAAGTTTGCGACGAGCATTCGATCAGGATGTCGGGAATCTTGTTGATTTGCCCGACTTGATATTGAAAAGTGTTTTCGATAATGAGACTAAAATGCGGGGTTTATAATTGTTAGGCATGCGATGTCTAAGGAATTCATTTGATTAGGCATGCGATGTCTATGCAGGTTGCGGATTCCAACTGTTGTAGTTTTACACTTTCTTTTCTGTGACCGTAAGTGTAATATGTGATATCGCCGGTTTCGTTGCTATATGTCAACGACAATTGGGATGCGCATATTTACTTACGTTGATGACATGTGATGTTATGTGTTGCTGGATATGTTATATTGGATCGTCGTGTTTGAATAGACGGGGGGTTTTTATGTGAGATGAGTGTTTTTCATTTTTATTCATGTAAAAACTTGTATGTAATATTCTTTTATTGGGGCACTTCCAGGTTGCGGAAGATGTCACCTTTTGTATATTATTTTCTTTTCCGCACTAGGATAGACCCAAAGAGGAGGGCACAAGTAACCGGATTCTGGAGTCCAGTGGGAGACCAACTCGAGGAGTCGAGTCCGGGTATCGTAACTCTAGAATTGGTAGGGTTGCTTGCCGCTCTCGTAGGGGTCTAGGGGTGTGGGTTTGGCTATTCATCGCGACCGTGGAATCCGTGTTTTATACTGGCTCGTATTGAAAACACCGACGTCCTAGTATATCCAATGTTTCAAATGATTCTTCTGCTGCAATATCTGTAATGTGACCATGTGATGTTCTGTGATAAATACTGTATATAGTATATATGATATATTATATAGGCGTTACTTATGTTTTACACCCATGCTAGCCCTGCCCTGCTCTGCCATTAGTTACCTAACCTAACGGTGCACGAGGGGACATCGAGGCGAATGCGGATGGCATAAGTGTACGTCGTATTTATCTGTGATGTTTAGGTACTTAAATGATGGGACTTCATTAATATGATTAATGAAAGTAAAAGAAACCTAAAGATGTTGTAGAATCGAATTTCAAAAATAAAACAGGTAGCTACAGTTCTTGCTTTGCACAGTGATGTATATGATATATCCCGCACCTCATTCGACGAGGAAAGGACCGAGATCCCTTCACCGGGAGTGACGCCTTTAGCAATAACTAGCAGATGCTACAACCCTCGGTTTGTCTTTTGATAGCTTCTATAGTTTCTGCTTTGCACAGTGATATATATGATATATCCCGCACCTCATTCGACGAGGAAAGGACCGACGATCCCTTCACCGGGAGTGACTCCTTTAGCAAAACTAGAAAAGCCTCAAAAGCACTCCATTTTAAAATCATTTGATTCTACAACGATATCAAGTTCATTACGTAATAGGTTTTCAGAAAAACCTGTCGTAGCCCTCCGTCATTTCAGATAAGTTGTATATAGTATTCGTGCTACATTTGTTGGCTTTCGTCAAGGTGTAGTGTGCGGTAGCTATATGCTGCTTATCTGCTGCATACGATGCGATTGGTTTAGGTTAGTCGTGCGGCTTTGTTGGCTTTCGTCAAGGGTCGAGCGGGTGGGTTTAATTCAATCAAGAAATGTACGGGTTGAACTTGACTATCGGGCTATGGCTTGTTGGCTTTCGTCAAGGTCATAGCACGTTAGGGGCAAAATTATCGGAAATTTCAACTGTTGAAATTTGCAATGAGATTGCATACCTTCTATGAGATAGTTGGATCCCGATACCCGCTGCGAGTAAGAGTTACTCCTGGGAGAGTTTTACACATTACAATTAGCCGATCAAGTAGGTGTCTAGAAAGGTGTTAACGAGGTTACGCCTCTGGGAAAACGAGGTTTACATTAATTAGGTTCGTGCGAAAGCACGAGAGACCTCCCTCAAAGTACCGACACTGGCCTGGCTGAAAGATTGGCGAACTTGTAGTGTGTAATTAATCCCGGCTAGTCTTTCCTTTTAAGGTTTGAAGGAAGATTTGATAAAAACAGTGGGAGCCATCCTGATTAGATAAAATATATAACCAATCTAATCTTGCTAGAGCGCACGCAGAGTGTTTTCTTCTCTCTCTCTCCAGGTAGCGACCATATCACGCCTTAATCAAGATAATAATACGGATTATTGACCGAACCCACTTGTTATACTGTGCTGGGGAACGTTGGTCCCGCTCCAACTTATAATTGTTATAAGACATAGCAGGAAATTGGAGATTACCAGAATTCCCGTGCCGCCCAAACGAAGAAAGTGCATACTGATGCATCATCTTCGGGTGTGTTCATTATACAGAACTGTTTCCCAGTATTCTTTACGTCCTGGATATGAGATACCGGATCAGGATCCCGCATATGTAATTTATTACATGGGCTACAGATAGGTAAAGAACTGAGAACGGGTGATAAGTTTCATGAGACAGAAAATGGGGTAAGTGTTGCAGCCAGGTCTGTCGGTCACTGTCACCATGTATTACCAATACATTGATTCTGAACGAATGTTATTAGATACCGAACCTGATATACAAAATCATATCAGTCTCTTTATTAGTAAAGAAAGGATATAATTTTGTATTGTTGGATAATGTTTTGAACATTTCCTATATCAAAAGTTGATCGGTTCAGGCACATTATCTAAAAGCATTGATGTTCTAAATCAAACTACAGTTCTTAGTATACGGAACACACACAAGAGGAAGAGTTCAGATATGAACGAATCCTTCTTAAGGTATTGTAGACTAAGTCATATCAATGTGACCCGACTGGCTAAAGTTACATTTAGATGCATATTTAAATCAGTTTGAATTTACATCTTGTGAAACTTACTAGTCATGTCACAAAGATAAGATGACCATAGCTCTGTTTATTGGAAACAGAGAAAGAGTTAGTAAACTCTTGGGACTGATACATCATGATGTATGTAGGTCCCCTGTCTACACATGCCAAGACCGGTTCTTTGTACTTTATTACATTCTCTGATAATCTCTTTAGATTCAGACATATGTTCCTGTTGAAACACAAGTCCGAACCTTTTGAGATATTCACAGAATATAAGTTAGAAGTAGAGAACCAAAATACAGGTATAAGTATTATGTCCTTTGATGTGATCATGGAGGAGAATACTTGAGCATGGAAATCCTGGACTATTCTAAAGGAGAATGAGATTCTCTCTCAGCATTACTCCTCCGTATACACCATAGCACGATGGTATATCGGGGCGGAGCAATTGCACCCTATTCGATATGGTGCGCTCTATCATGAGTACTACTGAGTTTCCTATTTCCTTTTGGGAGTTATGCACTTAAGAAGCTGCATACCTATTGAATAGGGTTCAAATCAAATCAGTTGCCTACCACTTCATATGTGATATGGAAAGGGAAGAGCCTATATCTTAAGTTAGTTAAGATTTGGGGTTGTCCGGCCTATGTCTAAAAGCAAAATCCGGACAAGCTCGAGGCAAGGTCAGTTATGTAAAACTGGAAAGGTTCCAGCTATACAAACTACAGCAGATGATTTGGTAGAACCAAAGGATTCAGTAGAGACCAACGAACCTTAGCCTCTCCGCCGATCTAGTAGGGTTCCTCACCCACCTGAGAGATACTTCTGTTTCTCTATGACAGTGGGAGTGAGGATTGCATCATGAGATGATGACCCAACTAGTTTCGAGCTGGCCATCAGGAGTGGGACTCTGTAAGAATGGCTGGATGCTTAGCGATCTGAGATGGAATCCTTATACACCAACAAAGTATGGACTTTAGTTGCTTTATCTGAAGGGTTAAATCCCCATTAGGAGCAAGTATATCTTGAGAAGATTACTTGGTGTACTTGGAAAAGTTAAGACTTTCAAAGCTAGTCTTGTTAAAGGTTTTTTCATCGACCAGGCGTGGATAATGATGAAACCTTTTCCAGTGGCTATGCTTAAGTCCATCTGGATCCTACTTGCCATGGCTACATACCATGACTACGATATCTGGCGGTTGGGTGTCATGACTGCTCTTCTAAATGCTATTTTAGAAGAGAGAGTCTATAAGTACACAGTCAGAGGGCTTTGTAAACAGTAGGAGCAGCGGAAACGTGTGCAAGATGCTTTATAGGATAAAGCAGGCATCACGGAGTTGGAACATCTGTTTTGATATAGTAGTCAAATAGTTTGACTTCATCAAAATGGTAGATGAACCTTGTATATACAAAAAGGTAGTAGGGAGTATGGTGGTGATCCTCGTAGAGTACGTGGATGACATACTCTTGATAAGAAAGGAGTTTCCTATGCTACACTCGGTCAATCTCCGCTTATCACAATGATTCTCCATATAGGATCAAAGTGATACCTCCTAAATCCTGAGTTTTGATCTATGAGATAGACCTAAATGGATGTTAGGATTCTCACTAGATGTAGTGAGATGGTATCAATTGATCCTGGGGAAAATCACTGGAAAGGTTCCAGGGTGATAAGGACGACTGAATATCAGTCACAGGCATTGTCTTTACCCTCAGTAGAGGGACGGTATTTTGGAAGAGTTCCAAGCTAAATACCGTGGCATACTAGACGATAAAGGCAGGATACATCGCTACTTAAGATTCTACCGAAGAGGCTGTTTGGGTGTATATTGGTTCATGAGATGAACTAGGTTCCTACCATTGTGTGACAATGGAAGTGTGGCTTTGGCCCGGGAACCCCGGTCCCATCAGTGATCCAGACATATTCTGAGGCAGTGTCACCTGATCATGGAGATAGTTGATCTCCAAGGGATCGAGGTAAGGAGAGTAGACTCAGAGGACAACACGGTGGATCCACTCACAAAGGCCTTTTCCCAGAGAGAGACTTTTATGGGATGGTTGAGTATGAGGTACTACAACCACTGCTATCAGATGGCCCTAGTGCAAGTGGGAGATTGTTAGTTATATGTATGCCCTAGAGGCTATTACTATACCTAGGATGTATATTGCAGTGGATGATGGGACATATATAGGGAGGACTTTCTTGCTCGACATGATAGTATGCTATCTGGTTGCTCTTTGCCTTAACGTGTACACTGATTGTCTCTCTGTTACATGTTGGTAAAGCCCTTAGGATGTGTACTTGACTACCTGGACTATGATGCGGATTATACTAGTAGGAACATGGTAGTCCATAAATACATCCTTCAAAGTCCCTAGTCGTGGGTGTATCGAGACGGGGCATCGATATACCAGAGTAGACTAGCGTGTACCTTCTCGACCCATACAGATGGGCGATGGATGATCCCATATCCATTGGTGTTTGACATCAGAGATGATATACGGGTGCTCAGTGGAGACTGGGTACACTGGACGGACTCGCCGAGAACTCCCAGATGGTATTATACCTTACGTCAGATGGCAGTTTTCTGGTAACACTGGTACAGAGTAGTCTGTTGACCCGAGATCGTCATAGAGTCTTGTGTGATTCCCACTGTGCTTTGATTTCCACCTTACCACGTCCAAGAGGGCGTGCAAAACGGTGGTTTTTGGGTACAGTCCCGAATCACATGGAGGCAATGAGCGATAGGAGGGGATTCGTCTCTCCCGGTATAGGGAGTTGATGTTGCGCTGTGTTCGATTGGCTATAACCGGAAATCCCTGGCCAGGGTTGCTGAGATTTACTGGTAAGTGTTACCAGTAGTTTCTTGAACAGTTATAGACCTCATATCGACACGACTTATCGAGCTATTGGGGTCTGACGTTTACCACCCCTAGGCGAGATATGCGACATATCAGACGACGAGACCGGACTGTACGGTAAGTGTTACTAGTTGGATTCACAGGAGTATGAGCGGGCTTGCTCGTCGATCTTCTGATCGCTCAGTACCCAGGTGGCCGTTACGTTTAGCAGACCGCTTGCGGCTTGTGGGTGTTTAATATGATCATCACCTGCTGCCGGCATATTGACGAGTCTTTAGAGTCCTACACAGAAGTTTCCTGGCTCAAGCAAAACGAAATAGGAGCGCATATGAGATATGTGCGGGACCAAGAATAATGTGTGTATGTGATACCGTATTCTATTCTCGCGATGAATGTATCGATTGGTTGTATGAGATATAATCTAGTTATCGAATCAAGGATTGATTCGATAAGCCGATACATTGGATATTAGTCGGTCATATGCGATATGACCGGATCGTTAAATCAAGTGTTGATTTAATGATTTAATGTATAATTATATATTTGATATATTACTTTGCATTAACTAATATTTGTTCACTTTAAATGGATTTTCTCACTTGATGTGCACATTGTATATATGATATAGTTTTGTGCACTAGTTTGTATCATGTTTGATGATACATGCTAACTTGGGTGTGTATGATTAAACCATGGTTATCTTAATGGTTAGGGTTTTGATTTACTTATCTATTTATTTTTATTAATTCATTTTAAGGCAAGAATAAAATGGTGGCTAGTTTTTGTTTCTTTCATGAAACTTCATGAAGCTTTGAAGCTTTGACCATTTTGTCTCTTAGCCTTAACCTAACCATTAAACCTAACCTTAGTTTATTCTCTACACCTAACTATGGTTTCAATATGATAAGAATGAAGGGGTTTTTCTTTTTTGACTTAATCCTTTTATCCTTATCATTTTTCTTTTCTTCTTCTTCTTCTTCTTGAACAAAGAAGAAAGCTTGCTACCATTAATGGCAACTTGAGAAAAAGAGTGAGAAATCCAATTCTAAAGTGAACCCACTTCCTATTTCTTCATCCTCTACCACTTGCCAAGTAGTATAGGGTGTTTTCTTCACAAGTTTCATGGCTTGGTGAAGTTGGAGCTTGATATTGTGTTGCCTCGACGTAGATCATCTTCGGCATCGAAGTCGACGACCTAGCCCGATCATTTCTTCGATGAAACCACCGCGAGAGTCCGGGATCCGATGGGTACAGCGGAGGGACTTCATCACAGAGCTATGGAGGTGGAGGAACGGATCTACAAAGGTTGTATTTCCGTTCACTTATTAGTTAAGTTGTTAACCAGTTGCTTGTTTCGCCTAAAACTCTAGTCAATGATCGCATTAGGGTTTCTCGGCACCGGAAATTTTTGAATTTGGCATGGATGATGCCTTGTGAGACCTCCTTAGAGTGCCTAGGAACCCTACAGTATTATATTCTCGCGATATTTAGATATGAACCGGGACATCGGATCAAGTGTTGATTCGATGAATCGGTACATGAAATATTAGTCGGTTATATTCGATATAGCCGGATCGTCGGATCAAGTGTTGATTCGATGATTTAATATATAATGATATATATGATATATTGTATTACATTATCTAATATTGGCTCGCTTTATTATTTCATTTTCTCACCGGATTATACATTGATATATATGCGATATATGTTAATTGTATTGTTTTCTTTTGTTGCAAATATATAATATATATGTGATATATATTATTGTGACATGATATGATTTATTATGAAACATGTTTAGGGATGATAAAAAGAGATTACGGTTTGATTAGGGTTAGCTCCTTCTTGTTCATTCTAGAAGGATTTTATTTTGTCTTGGTTAAGATATTATGGTTGATACTTATCCATGACTCATTCTTAGCCTAACCAAACCCTACCTCTAGTTTATTCTCTACATAGGTTAAGCCTCTCATCCTTGACCTTGGTTCCATAATAAATCATATATTCTTATCTACTATTCATCACAAAAGGAATTATCTCTTTATTCTTCATCTTCTTCTCTCTTGAGTTTTTGAGAGAGCTCACATGTGATTTCTTTTGTGATGATTTCTTATGAGAAAATGATATAAAAAGAAAGAATAAACATTACTCTATCATCCTCATCTAATCTAGCCTATTAGATTAGGGTGTTCAGCTCATTAGAGTGAGAGAGCTTGAGCTATTGCAATTTCGATGTAGATAATCGGGGATAAGGAATACGACAAGCTTTCATGGATCGTTCGAGTCGTGGAGCCTCTCTTGAGTCCGGGAGATCATGGATCGCGGCGAAGGGACTTCTACTCGGAGCTTGTTAAGCGAAGGAGCAGACTACAAAGGTTGTAATCCCTCACACTTAGTAGTAAAGATGTTTACTTGCATGTTAAACCCTAATAATCTAGCAAAGATCCCGGCTTTGGGTTGTTCGGTACGTCTAAAATTTTATTCGCGCATGTTTGATGCCTTATGAACCCTTACAAGAGTGCCTAGGAACCTTACATCAAGGTGCATGTAGCGAAGGATGGGCATGCATTTGTTTAATGGTTAATGGAAAATGTTTTTTTTCTTATGGTGGGAATGAGAGAAGGAGGGGGGGCCAACCACTTCAAGGGAGTGGGTTTTAATTCTCATTTGACTTATCACATTATTTCTTGGGGCTCCGCATTTCTCTCATTCACACACACAAAAATCACTTAACCATTTTTTTGTTCATGCAAAGTCTTCATCACCACCTTCATTCATCTTCCATGGAAGCTCTCTTGAGCTCAAAGGATGAGAGAAAATTGTAGTGATACTTTCATACACCCCCACTCTCCATAGCTAGCGACTTTGGAGCATCGGTTACCTTGTTTGTCGAGGTTGGAGCTTGTGCCGTTTCCCTCGGGTGGATCATCGGAGACGAAGGAAGACCAGCAACCAAACATCGTCAAAGGACCGCTAGGAGCTTGGAATGAAGACCGAAGGACACGGATCAACTCGGTATAACGATTCTAACTCTTAGTTAGTTTGCTAGTTTAGGGTTTAAGGTCGATCCGGGATTCGGGTAGCGGTAGCGCCGGTTTGATAAATTTTTGTTCCGCATTTTGACCGCGTTTTGACTGCCGGGGCGCTGCCGGGACCCTACAACAAGTGCACGCAAGTGATCGTAGCCCTGCCGTAAAACCATACGGCTTCTATACCTTTTGTCCAGTGCAGGGAAACTCTCTTTGTGGGACTCTAAAGACTCGACACTACGCTGGCAGTGAGTTTAACCACAGGCCGCAAGCGATACTAGCTGTACGTAACGGTCCCCAGGTAGATGTCGATAAGAAGACCAATGAGGAAAACCCATCCGAAATCTTACTGAGCCTGAATGTGACAATCTCCGTACAGTCCGGTCTGTTCGTCTAAGAGTATCCTATATCGGGCCTTGGGGCGGTAAACGTCAGACCCCTATTAGCAGTATAAGTCGTGTCGGAGTGTAGTCCAGAACACCCTGAGAAGCTACTGGAACACCTACCAGTAAATCTCGCTTGCCCTGGCCAGGGACTTTGTGTAATGGCTCTCTAGAAACAGCGCGATATCAACCCCCAATACCGGGAGAGACGAATCCTGTCTAATCGCCACTACCTCCAAGTTCTTCGGGACTGCACCCAACTACTATCTGTTTGCACGAATCCTTTGAGCCATAGTAGGGTAATAATCAAAGTACAGCGGGAACACACTCGAGGCGAAGTGGTAGTGTCATGTAGACGGACTAAGCTGCACTCAAGTCACCTGGGAACTGCTATCCAACGATAGGTATAGTACCAACCAGCAGTTCCCGACGAGTCCTGTCCGGTGTACTTGTAACCTAACGAGCACTTGCATACTATCTCCAGTACGACGTACTAATGGAAGTGGGACAGACCATCTCCCCTGCTGGGATGAGAAGCATATACACTAGTCTACTCCGGAGTATCGATGCCCCGTTTCGATAATCCTATGACTGGGGACCTGTATAAGGATGTGCTTATAGATTACCCAGCACCCACTAGTGTGACTGCCATCACAATGCCGGTAATCAAGCAAAGATCCTAAATGCTTTACTAATATGTATAAGCGATATGCTAAAAGAAACACATGCAAATATTGAAGTAGAAACAAACCAAGTAGCATACTACCATTTTGAGCAAGACTGTTAATACAATTGTGAATATCCTAAGCTTCCATTAAGTAATATACAAGCTAGTATGATACAGTAATGGCCTCTAGGGTATATACACTAACAATCTCCCACTTGGACTTGGGCCATGTTCTGGCGTATCGAAGACTTATCTTCTCGATCAGCCTCTCGAACTGTCTGAGGAATGGCCTTCGTGAGTGGATCTGCAGTGTTATTCTCCGAATCTACTCTCCTCACCTCGATCTCCCGGTGATCTACGATCTCCCTGATCAGGTGGTACCGCCTCAAGATGTTCCTGAACTTTTGATGGGACCCAGGTTCCTTCGCTAAAGCTATAGCGCCGTTGTTGTCGCAATACAGTGGTATTGGATCAACAATGGTTGGAACCACCTGAAGTTCTGTGAGAAACTTCTTCATCCAGACAGCTTCTTTTGCGGCATCGCAAGCAGCTATGTACTCCGCTTCCATCGTCGAGTCAGCAATGGTGTCCTGCTTGGAGCTCTTCTACCAGACTGCCCCTCCATTGAGAGTAAGGACATAACCCGACATGGACTTGGACTCATCCTTATCACTCTGGAAGCCGGAGTCGGCAAAGGCCTCGATCTGGAGGTCTTTTCGGCTAAACACTAAGAACATCTCCTTAGTCCTTCTCAGGTAGTTGAGAATGTTCTTTACTGCTATCCAGTGCTTCTCCCCTGGGTTCGACCGACACCGGCTTACAACGTTCAATGCGTATGCTACATCTGGTCTGGTACATAACATCGCATACTTTATAGAGCCTACCGCAGATGCGTAGGGTATAGATGACATGCGAGCCCTTTCCAAATCAGTCCTGGGAGACATCTCTTTGGAGAGGGTGATTCCGTGACAAGCCAGCAAGTTACCGCACTTAGAATCTTCCATACTGAATCTTTTCAGTATGGTTTCAATGTACTTGGACTGCAAAAGTCCCAACATCCTCTTAGATCTATCATGATAGATCTGGATCCCCAGAATGTAGGAGTCATCCCCAGGTACTTCTAGGAGAACCTCTGTGATAAGAACTGTAGCATGGGAATGTCATTTCCTAGTAAGAGAATGTCATCCACATACAAGACGAGGAATACCACAGTTCTCCCTATAATCTTACTGTAAATGCATGGTTCATCTAGATTTTTGATAAAGTCAAATTCTTTGACAGTATCATCAAAACAGATGTTCCAGCTCCGCGATGCCTGCTTTAGTCCATAAATGGATTTAAGCAACTTGCACACTTTACCGCTGCTCCCACTCTGAATGAAACCCTCCAGCTGATCCATATAGACGCACTCTTCTAAATTAACATTTAGAAAAGCCGTCTTTACATCCATCTACCAGATCTCATAATCGTGGAAGGCAGCAATGTCAAGAAGGACCCGAATGGATTTGAGCATAGCTACTGGAGAAAAGGTTTCGTCATAGTCCAAACCAGGTCTTTGACAAAAACCCTTTGTAACAAGTCTAGCTTTATAGGTTTCAACCTGTCCATCTATACCAATCTTCTTTCTGAAGATCCATTTACAGCTTACGGGTTTTACCTCTTCTGGAGCAATGTCCAAAGTCCAAACTTTGTTTGTGTACATGGACTCCATTTCGGTCCGCATTGCATCCAGCCATTTTACCGAGTCCCCGCTCTGAATGGCTTGCTGGAAGCTAGTAGGCTCATCATTGTCAATGATGCAATCCTCTCGATCCCCGTCTATGAGAGAACCGTAGTATCTCTCACGCGAATGAGACTGTCTGCTACTCCTGCGGAGTGGCGCTGGGATTTCCGGTTCTTCTGCAACCTCTGGTTCTACCAAGCTTTCAGTAATAGCTTATGGTTCCGGAATTTCCTCCAGTTCTATTGCGCTCCCACTTATCTGATTTTCTAAAAATTCAGTTTCCAAGAAGCGGGCATGACGAGAAACAAAGACTTTTTGCTCTTCTGCGTAATAGAAAAAATACCCCTTGGAGTTCTTTGGGTATCCCACAAACTTACACTGTACTGAGTATGCCTCGAGCTTGTCCGCATGCTGCTTTTTAACAAAAGCTGGACATCCCCACGTCTTAAAGTGTTTAAGACAGGGTTTCTTCCCACTCTACATCTGATATGGTGTGGTAGGCACAGACTTAGTAGGAACCAGGTTCAAAAGATATGCAGCTGATTCTAGTGCATAACCCCAGAAAGATCGCGGTAACTCAGCTTTACTCATCATGGAACGAACCATATCCAATAGGGTTCGATTCCGCCTTTCAGATACACTGTTGCGTTGTGGTGTGTATGGAGGAGTAAGCTGAGAGTGAATTCCATTTTCTTTTAAGTAGTCCAGAAACTCGGCACTCAAGTATTCACCACCTCGATCAGATCTCAACGTCTTGATACTTTTGCCTGTTTGTTTTTCTACTTCATTCTTGTATTCACGGAATTTCTCAAAGGCCTCGGATTTATGGTTCATCAAGAAGACATGTCCATACATGGAGAAATCATCTGTAAAAGTAATGAAATAGGAAAAACCACTTCGTGCATGTATAGACATTGGACCGCATACATCGCTGTGTACAAGTCCTAAGAGCTCGCTCGCTCTTACTCCATATCCAGTGAACGGAGTCTTTGTCATCTTTCCCATGGGACAAGATTCATAAGTAGTATAAGACTGATATTCGAACAGATTCGTATATCCCACTGTATGCAACTTTGTCAACTGTGTTTCATTGATGTGACCCAGTCTACAATGCCACCTGATTTAATTCCGGAGACTTTCTTTTAAGTGTGTTCTGGACACTAAAAACCTGAGCTTGATTTAATACGTATATACCGTTATCTAATGTACCTGTCCAAATCAGTGCTTGATTAAGGTGGATGTGGACCACATCGCTTACAAAAGTAAAATCATATCCTTTCTTAGAAAGTAAGGATACAGATATGATATTATATGCTAGACTAGGCACATACAAACAGTTACGTAGAATCAATATCTGCCTACTTGTCAATCCTAGGTGATATTCCCCTACGGATTCAGCGTTCATACTCATTCCGTTCGCAACTCTGAGAGTCATATCACATATCCTTATAACTCTACGGTTTCTCAAAGCCTGTAATGAATTACAGATATAAGATCCTGATCCGGTATCTAGTACCCAAGAAGTACAGTTAATTGACATACAGTTTTCTATTACAAACACACCCGAAGCCGAAGCCACAACATGCTTCTAATCCTGGCTACTGGCTTCCAAAGCCCTGCAATCCTTCTACCAATGTCCTTTCCCGCTACAATAGGAACGTCCCTCCTTCCATATTTTTAGTCCTGAAACTTTTGCCATTCCCTTTCCTTCTACCTCCCTGATACTGCATATCGGCTTTGTGGATGTCTTCTTCTTCTCACCCTTTGCTTTCGCCTTGGATGCAAAAGAGAAAGGTCCCCCTTTAAGCAGAGCGGGTGTCTCCCTGGTTTCTTTCAGGGTGTAAGTAGAGGGTAGAGACTGTAGAATTAAGTCAGTATATGAATCGTTCTCCAACGTGGTCTTCAAGTCCGTGAGCTCATCAATATAGCTAGTCATTGTAAGGACGTTGTCCCCTACAGATGAGACGATAGCCAACATCGCTTGAAGCAATTCTTTCGAGATCTCATATCTAGCGATACGAGATTGCTCTCCATATAAATCTTTGTTTTGGAGGAAGACAGAAACTAAGTCCATCTTCTCGTGCTGCCTCTGGTTTCCACCATCAACTGAGGCCAACACGAGGCACTTGGCATTTGCACAGTCTTTTTCTGATGTCTTACGGATATAAATATCCATCACGATGGAAACTGGTCCTGAGACGGCATGGGTTTGAGTAGTGAAGAGGTGTTCCATCTCTCCCACTTGCACTAGGGCCATCTGTTGTAGTATCTCATACCCAACAATAAGCTGTGGTTGAAGTATCTCATACTCAACCATCCCATAAAAGTCTCTACTGGGAAATAAGCCTTTGTGAGTGGATCCGCGCTGTTGTCCTCTGTGTCTACTCTCCTAACCTCGATCTCCCTGGACATCAGCCATCTCCATGATCAGGTGATACTGCCTTAGAATATGTCTGGATCTCTGATAGGACGGGGGTTCCTTGGCATAAGCCACAACTCCATTGTCACACAATGGCAGGAACTAAGTTCATCTCATGAACTTATATATATATATCCAGACTGCCTCTTTGGTAGCATCCTTAGTAACGACGTATCTTGCCTTTAATCGTCTAGTAAGTCACGGTATCTAGCTTGGAACTCTTCCAACATACTGTCCCTCCACCGAGGGTAAAGACAAAGCCTACGACTGACATTCAGTCGTCCTTATCACCCTGGAACCTTTTCCAGTGTTTCTCCCCAGGATCGATTGATACCATCTCACTACTACTAGTGAGAATCCTAACATCCATTTAGATCTATCTCATAGATATAAAACCTAGGATTTATGAGGTATCAATTTGATCTTATATGGAGAATCCTTGTGATAAGTGGAGATTGACCTAGCGTAGCATAGGAAACTCCTTCCCTATCAAGAGTATGTCATCCACGTACAATACGGGGATCACCACCATACTACCTACTATCCTTTTGTATATACAAGGTTCATCTACCATTTTGATGAAGTCAAACTCTTTGACTACTTCATCAAAACATACATTCCAACTCCGCGGTGCCTGATTTATCGCATAAATCATCTTGCACACTTTTCCGCTGCTCCCACTGTCTACGAAGCCCTCTGGTTATGTACTTATAGATGCTTTCTTCTAAAACATCATTTAGAAAAGTAGTCATGACACCCAACCGCCAGATATCGTAGTCATGGTTTGTAGGCGTGGCAAGTAGGATCTGGATGGACTTAAACATAGCTTTGAAAGTATCATCTTTTCCATATACACCAAGTAATCTTCTCAAGATATACTTGCTCCAGATGGGGATTTAACCCTTCAGATAAAGCAACCAAAGTCCATACTTTGTTGGTGTATAAGGATTCCATCTCAGATCGCTAAGCATCCAGCCATTCTTACAGAGTCCCACTCCTGATGGCCTGCTTGAAACTAGTTGGGTCATCATCTCATGATGCAGTCCTCGCTCCCACTGTCATAGAGAAACCGAAGTATCTCTCAGGTGGATAAGGAACCCTACCAGATCGGCGGAGAGGCTGAGGTTCGTTGGAAACTATTGAATCCTCCGGGTTTACCAAATCATCAGCTGCAGTTTCTAGAACTGGAACTCCTTCCAGTTCTACCTCATGACCACTAATTTCTTCACAAGAAATTCACTTTTTCACAAAAAGTGGTATGCCGAGAAATAAAACATCTTCTGTTCCTCGGTGTGGTAGAAGATATTCCCTTGCGAATGCTTAGGATATCCAACAAACTTCCATAGAACTGACCTTACCGCGAGCTTGTCCAGATTTTGCTTTTGACATAGGCCGGATAACCCTAAATCTTAACTTCCTCAAGAGATGGGCTCTTCCCATACAATATCATATATGGAGTGGTAGGCATCTAATTTGGTTGGAACCCTATTCAATAGGTATGCAACTTCTCAAGTGCATAACCCCAAAAGAAAATAGGCAACTCAACAGTACTCATCATAGAGCACACCATATCACATAGGGTGTGATTGCTCCGCCTCGATACACTGACGTGCTGTGGTGTATTCGGAGGAGTAATGCTGAGAGAGAATCTTATTCTCCTTTAGAATAGTCCAGGAATTCCATGCTCAAGTATTCTCCTCCTTGATCTCATCAATG
The DNA here is from genome assembly GCA_030015575.1 of Agapanthus africanus. Lineage (NCBI taxonomy): Eukaryota > Viridiplantae > Streptophyta > Magnoliopsida > Asparagales > Amaryllidaceae > Agapanthus > Agapanthus africanus. The sequence continues at coordinate 450,677,132 of CM057342.1, read as the reverse complement.
GACATAATACTTATACCCGTTTTTGGTTCTCTACTTCTAACTTATTTTCATTGAATATCTCAAAAGTTCCAGACTTGTGTTTCAACAGGAACATATGTCCGGATCTTGAGAGATAATCAGTGAATGTAATGAAGTACAAAGAACCGGTCTTGGTATGTGTAGACAGGGGACCTTCATACATCAGCATGTATCAATCACAAGAGTTCACTAACTCTTTCTCTGTTTCCAATAAATGGAGCTGTGGTCATCTTATCTTTGTGACCTGACTGTCAAGTTTTTACAAGATGTAAATCCAAACTAATTTTAAATATGCATCTTTATGTAACTTCAGCTAGTCGGGTCGCATTGATATGACCTAGTCTACAATGCCTCAAGAAGGATTCGTTCATTTCTGAACTCTTCCTCTTGTGTGTGTTCTGTGCGTTAAGAACTGTGGTTTGATTTAGAACGTCTATGCTTTTAGATAACGTGCCTAAACCGATCAACTCTTGATATAGGAAATGTTCAAAACATTATCCAACAATACAAAATTATTTCCTTCTTTACTGATAAAGAGACTGATATGATGTTGTATATCAGGTTCGGTATCTAATAACATTTGTTCAGAATCAATGTATTCTGATAATACAGGGTGATAACTGCCAACAAACTTGGCTGCAACACTTGCATCATTTCCAACTCTTGAAACTTATCACCCGTTCTCAGTTCTCTACCTATCTTTAGCCCATGTAACAAATTACATTTGCGGGATCCTGATCCAGTATCTCATACCCAGGACGTAAAGGATACTGAGAAACAGTTCTTGGTAATGAACACACCCGAAGAAAATGCATCAATATGTACTTTCTTCATTTGGGCAGCACGGGAATTCTGGTAATCCCCTATTTCCTGCTCTGTCTTATAAGAATTATAAGTTGGAGCGGGACCAACGTTCCCTAGTGCAGTATAACAAGCTGGTTCGGTCAATACATCCGTATTATTATCTTGATTAAGGCGTGACATGGTCGCTATCTTGAGAGAGATAGAAGAAAACACTCAGCGTATGCTCTTGCAAGATTAGATTGGTTATTTATATATCTAATCATGATGTCTCCCACTGTTTTAGTCAAATCTTCCTTCAAACCCTAAAAGGAAAGACTAGCCGGGATTAATTGCACTCTACAAGTTCGCCAAACATTCAGCCAGGCCAGTGCCGGTACTTTGAGAGAGGTTCCCCGTGCTTTCGCATGGACCTAATTAAAATAAACCTCGTTTTCTCAGAAGCATAACCCCGTTTACACATATCTAGACACCTACTTGATCGGCTAATTGTAATGTGTAAAACTCTCCCAGGAGTAACTCTTACTCGCAGCGGGTATCGGGATCCAACTATCTCATAGAAGGTATGCAATCTCATTGCAAATTTCAACACTTGAAATTCCCAATAATATTTTACCCCTAGTGAGCTAGGACCTTGACGCATGCCAAACAACCCATAGTCCGCTAGTCAAGTTCAACCCGTGCATTTCCTGATTGAATTAAACCCACCCGTACAACCCTTGACGCATGCCAAACAACGCCGTACGATTATCCTAATCCTATCGCATCGTATGCTAGCAGATAAATACTAGTTAGCTACCGTACACTACGCCTTGATGCATGCCAAACTACCGTAGCACGAATACTAAGTAGCACTTATCTGAAATGACGGAGGGCTACGACAGGTTTTTAAGAAAACCCTTTGCGTAATGAACTTGATATCGTTGTAGAATCGAGTGATTTTGAATGGAATGTTTTTGAGGACTTTTCTAGTTTTGCTAAAGAGGTCACTCCCGGTGAAGGGATCGTCGGCTCTTTCCTCATCGAATAAGGTGCAGGATATTTGACAAATACCACTATGCAAAGCAAAAACTATAAAAACAATCAAAAGACAAACCGAGTTTGTAGAATCTGCTAGTTTCGCTAAAGAGGTCACTCCTGGTGAAAGGATCTCGGCTCTTTCCTTATCGAATAAGGTGCTGGATGTTCTACAAGAAACACCGCTATGCAAAGCAAGAACTAGAGCTCATAGTTTACGAGACAAGTTTCTACAACATTTTTAGGTTTCTTTTAGTTTCATTAATCTCATTAATGAAGTCCCATTTTATTATGCTTCATAAGCATCAGATATGAAACGAAAACAACAATATATAATATATATCTCATATATATAATATAAACATTCATCTCAGGCAGTAATATGATCTCATCACAGAACATTGCAGCAGAAGATAACATATGAAATATTGGATATACTAGGACGTCCGTGTTTTATGTCGAGCCTATATAAAACATGGATTCCACGATCGTGATGAATAGCCAAACCCACATCCCTAGACCCCTACGAGAGCGGCAAGCAACACTGCCAATTCTAGGGTTAGGAGACCCGGTCTCGACTCCTCAAGATGGTCTCCCACTGGACCCTAGAACCCGGTTACTTGTGCTCCCCGCCTTGGGTCTACCTAATGCGGAAAAGTAAATAATATACAATGGTGATATCATCCTCAGCCCGGAAGTGCCCCAATAAAAGAATATTACATACAAATGAATTTTACATGAATGAAAAAGAAAAACTCTCATCTCACATAAAACCCCCGGCTATTCAAAACACGACGATCCAATATAACATATCACAGTAACACATAATATCACATATCATCAACGTAAGTAAATATGCGTATCCCAATTGTCGTTGATGTATATCAATGAAACTGGCGATACACCATATATTACACTTACAGTCACAGAAAAGAAAGTGTAAAACTACAACAGTTGGAATCCGCAACCTCCTTAGACATTTCATGCCTAACCAAATGAATTCCTTAGACATCACATGCCTAACAATTATAAACCCCGCATTTTAGTCTCGGTCTCGAAAACACTTTTCAATATCAAGTCGGGCAACTCAACAAGATTCTCGATATCCTGATCGAATGCTCGTCGCAAACTTTAGTAGACGGCCGCGCCCACGGATGCCGTCGATGAAATGCACTAAGGCGGAACACCGCTGCCGCGAGCACCCGAACGGATGCTTTTGGTGACGGGGTTCTCCTACAGTCACTTGGTTGGGGCTATAGGGCGTGGCTATCTATTAAGTTTACCCGGTGAGTATCCGCGTACTCTACGTGATTGCGACGGACTTTTAATCACATCAAAATCTCATGGCAACCGATCAAATGAGACTAAACTGCTCGATTTATAACATTCAAATTAGTTATCTCATAACTACTTGTGGATTCCAAATATTGTATCACATTCCACATAAATAGACAGTGTTAAACTTTCCGATCGAATAATCAAACACCCAAGATTTCCCAAATAGCTCAACACTTGAGCGGAGTTCAAAAAGTATGCATCACATGCTACAGTACCAATGGTCCAGCCGTAGAAGGGTCAAACCAATGCCTCACATATGGCAACGCCGTACTGCCCCAAACCCTAAGGTTTAGAGACGGTTCAGACGGTCACATAATCGAGTTAAGGTTTGTGTTCTTGTAGAGGGTCCACCGCATTACTTGCACGACTAAGAACGTTCTTAAACTTCGGAAAAATCCAACACTTGGAAATTTTCCGGCAGGGGAAAAAGTGAGTTATTGATATCCGTTCGAACTTTTTAACACGTTCTAAATTACCCGGAAATATTAAACGAAGTTAAACTTTCCGATCGAATCAACGAGTTCCCAATACATCGCAGAAAACTCAACACTTGAGTAGAATTAAAAATTCCCAGAACTATGAAAAAGGACCCAAGAATTAAGACCTGAAGTATCAGGCCCCAACTCCAAAGTTTGGCTGCGGAATCGTCGCCAAACGCGTGGTTAGGCCGCGGTTCCGCGATCACGTGATCGAGTTGGTGATCCATACTTCACAGTAATTCTTAGATTTTCCTGCTTTATTTTCTGCGTATTTTTAATATGAAAAATGTCAACTTTTGAAAAAAATTCCAGAAACTAGGATTTTACGGGTATTCGGAGTTCGATCGGACTTTAAACTTCGCCTAGACTTCGCCTAAAGCTCTAGCTTGGCTCTGATACCACTGTAGGGTTACTAGGCACTATCACAAGGGTCTATAAAGCATCAACCATGCCCATTTTAAAATTTAGACGTGCCGAACAACCCTAACCAAGATCTTAGACAAGACATTAGGTGAAACAATAAGCAAGTAAACAACTTTACTTCAAAGAGTTTAGGATTACAATCTTTGTAGTCCGGTCCTTCACTTCTAAAGCTCCGTGTTGAGGTCCCTTCACTGTGATCATCGAGTATCCGGACTCTAGAGAGGCTCCACAAAAGAAAGATGCATGCTTGCTTCCTATCTTCGATAACAAAGATGATCTACCTTGAAGAAACTCAAACCCAAGCTTTTGCTTTGCTAATCAAGTATTAGCAAAGCAAACACCCTAATCTAAGTGGCTAGAATAGATGAGGATGATGAAGTAGGAATTTAACTCTCATTTATTTTCTATTTCTCACTCATTTTCATCACTTCACAAAAAGCTAGAAAGCTTTTCATGCAAGGAAGAAGAAGAAAGAAGATGATCAATCCTTTTGTGATAAATAATGAAAAACTTGTGAGGTTAGAACTGCAACCATGGGTCAAGTATGATAACTTAACCTATGTAGAGACTTAACCAAGGTGAAGGGTTAGGTTGGGTTAACAAATATCAACCAAAATATCTTTAGAAAATATCTCTAGTTAAAAACAAAAGCAAAGATTCTAGAAGCTTTAAGAAGGTTTAACCCTAATCCAAACCCTAACCATGTTTAAACTCCACAAAACATGTTGCATTTGTAACCTTAACTTGTTACAATATTATATATCACATATATAATATATTTTGTAACAAAATAAAATAATACAATTAACATATATCGCATATATATCAATGTATTACACGAGTGAGAAAAAGAATCTTTTAGTGAGCTTATATGAGTTAATGTAATTTAATATATCAAATAAATAATTATACATTAAATTATCGAATCAACACTTGATCCGATAATCCGGTTATTTCATAAATAACCGACTAATATAATCTGTATCAGTTCATCGAATCAACACTTGATCCGATGACCCGGCTATATCACATATACCCGGCCGATATCTCATATCATGAGAATCTAATACGGTATCACATACACGTATTGTTCTCGGTCCCGCACATATCACATATGTGCTCCTACTCCGTTTTGCCTGAGCCAGGAAACCTCTGTGTAGGATTCTAAAGAATCGTCAATACGCCGGCAGTAGGTGATGATCATATCAAACACCCACAAGCTGCAAGCGGTCAGCTAAACGTAACAGCCACCTAGGTATTGAGCAATCAGAAGATCAACAAGCAAGCCTGTACATTCTCCCGTGAATCGAACCAGTAACACTCCCGTACAGTCCAGTCTCTTCGTCTGATATGTCGTATATCTCGCCTAGGGGTGGTAAACGTCAGACCCCAGTAGCTTGATTAGTGGTGTCGATATGAGGTCCATAACAGTTCGAGAAACTACTGATAATACTTACCAGTAAATCTCAGCATCCCTGGCCAGGGATTTCCAGTTATATCCAATCAAACACAGCGCAACATCAACTCCCTATACCGGGAGAGACGAAACCCCTCCTATCGCTCATTGCCTCCATGTGATTCGGGACTGTACCCAAAAACCACCTATTTGCATGCCCTCTTGGATGTGGTATGATGGAAATCAAAGCACAGTCGGAATCATACAAGACTTTATGACGATCTCGGGTCTACAGACTAACCTGTACCAGTGTCACCAGAGAACTGCCATCTGACGTGAGGTATAATACCATCTGGGAGTTCTCGACGAGTCCATCCAGTGTACCCAGTCTCCACTGAGCACCCGTATACCTTCTCTGATATAGGATCATCCATTACCCATCATATGGGTCAAGAAGCGCATACGCTAGTCTACTCTGGAGTATCGATGCCCTGTCTCGGTACTCCCATGACTAGGAACATTTGAAGGATGTACTTGGAGACTACCCTGTCCCCACTAGTATGATCTGCATCATAGTCCTGGTAGTCAAGTATGTTGGATATATGTATGCCCTAGAGGCCATTATGAGATAGTGTATGTACTGATGTATATATATATATATATATATATATATATATATATATTCGGGGGACAATCTTGCTCAAAATGATAGTATACTATCTGGTTTTTACTTTATCATATGTTCACTTGATCATGTTTATATTCATTTGAAGCATGTTGATAAAGCCCTAAGGATATTGGCTTGACTACTGGAATTATGATGCGGATCATACTAGTAGGACATCTGTAGTTTATAAGCATATCCTTGAAATGTTCCAAGTCGTAGGTATATCGAGACAGGGCACCGATATTCCAGCTTAGACTAGCGTATACCATTCTTGTTCCATATGATGGGCGATGGATGATCCCATATCCGTCTGGTGTGTTGACACCGAAGATAGTATACGGGTGCTCAGTGAGACTGGGTACACTGAACGGACTCACCGAGAACTCCTATATGGTATTATATCATACGTTGGATAGCAGTTCTCAGGTGACACTGGTACAGGTTAGTCTGTAGACCCGAGATCGTCATAGAGTCTTGTGTGTCCTCCCACTGTACTTTGATCTCCACCCTACTGCGGCTCTACTGAGTCGTACAAACAGGTGGATTTTGGGTATAGTCTCGAGGCATGTGGAGGCAGTGAGCGATAGGAGGGGTTTCGTCTCTCCCGGTATTGGGGGTTGATGCTGTGCTGTGCACGATTGGCTATAACAGGAAGTCCCTGGCCAGGGCTGCTGAGATATTACTGATAAGTGTTATCAGTAAGTTTCTCGATCTGTTATAGACCATATACCGGCATGACTTATTGAGTTATTGGGGTCGACGATTCCATCCCTAGACTCGATATGCAGCATATTTGACGAAGAGACCGGACTGTACGGTTAGTGTTGCCGGATGGATTGACAGGAGTTTTGACAGGTTCGCTTGTTCTTATTCTGATCGCTCAATACCCGGGTGGCCGTTACGTTTAGCTGACCGCTTGCGGCTTGTAGGTGTTTGATATGATCATCATCTGCTGCTGGCGTATTGACGAGTCTTAGTGTCCCACATAGAAGTTTCTCGGCTCTGGCGAAACGAAGTGGTGCACATATGAGATATGCGCGGAGCCTCGATTAAATACTAGTATATGATACTGTATTTTAATCGGGCATTTAATATTAGTCGGGTCGTATAAGATATGACCAATTTATTAAATCAAGTGTTGATTTAATATTGGCTTTTATATTATTTATTTAAATCCTTTTCTTCTTATGGATACATGCATGTATATGTACATGATGATGTGCATACATACATACATGAAATGTATCATGGTTGATGATACAAAGAGGATGGCAATATAAGAATCATATTGAAGATAAAATGATATATATTGATATTTTCAATAAAGATAAAAGGCAAAAGAAAAAGGATAATGACTCATTTCTTTTCCACACTCTTCTACACAATTCCATGGTTGAATTTGACTCAACCATGGTTACTTTTCCTTTTGCCCTTTAACCTTAGTTGAAATATCTAGATATTATCTTAACCGTGGTTGTGGTTATGATAAGATCTTTTTCTCTCTCTCATTTTCTTTTATCATTATCAATATTATCATTCCACAAGAAATGAGAGCCATCTTCTTCCTCAAAAAAAACCCTAGCTCTCTTTTAAATGTTAAAAAGGAGTTAGAAATAGAAAAGAAAAGGTAATAAATAAGAATAGCAACCACTTCATCATCCTACACAACCATAGCTATCTTGTGTAGGGTATTGTGCTTCAAGTTTGTCAAAGATCGAAGGAAGCATCAAGCTTAGGGCAAAGTGCTTCGGGTGGATCGTCGTGGACGAGGAGTTGATCAAGTGAACCTTTTCAAAGCCAAGGAGTCTTCCAAAGAGGTCTACAAAGGTTGTAGTCTCATCACTTAGCATAACTTAACTCTTAATCTTGATACTATTAATTGTTACTTCATATATTCTAGTTCAATTCTTTGTATAGTTTGCTTAGCACCTCAAAATTTTTATTGTTATAGCATGTATGATGCTTCTAAACCTTACTAGAGGTGTTACGAAAACCCTACATGGTATCAGGGCCAAGCTAGAACTTTGTGGTAACCTAAACGACGTTGAAAACATCGAACGGACGAAAATTGACACCCGGGGGGTGCTCTCTGGAAATTTTTTAAAAACCTGGAATTTTTCAAATTAAAAATATGTAAAAAATTAAGCAGGGAAATATAAGGGCTCACCAGAAAAACGATCCCATAAATCGACCATAAGGCCGCGGATCCGCGGCCCAAGAGGCTTTATGCGCGGCGCTTCCGCGGCGGTATAGTTGATTCATGGGCCGTATTTTCTTGTGCTGGCCCGTATGTACTCTCTGTTGTTACTGGTATTTTTATAATTGGCCCAGGTGTTGAGCTTTCAGAGCAGTTTGTGGATGTTTAATTTGTTTGATCGGATGTTCCAACGTCGCTTAGTTTAATAGTATGTGTTACAATAATTGAAATCTACAAATTTGTTTGTTGCGTGTAAATCTAGCAGTTCGGTCTCGGGATAAACGGAAATCTTGTTGAATTATCCGGTTTGTTTTGAAAAGGTGTTTTCTTGAGTGAGACCCAAATGCGAGCTTTACATTGTTTAGGCATGAAATCTTGTATATGTGATATTCCGGATTTGTGTTGTCTAAAGGCGGTTAAAGATTCCAATTGTTGTATTTTTTCATTTTATTTCTCTGTGTGGATGAGATTTGATATGCAGATTGTCGCAATGAATAGCCGGGGGTTTTCATTTTATGTGAGATGAGAGTATTCTTTCAATTCATGTAATATTAATTTGTATGTAATATTCTTTTATTTGGGGCACTTCCGGGGTGAGGTTGTTGTCACCAGTGTTGTATATTATTTACTTTTCCGCATTAGGACAGACCCAAGGAGGAGGGCACAAGTGACCGGGTTCTTGGGTTCAGTGGGAGGCCATCTCGAGGAGTCGAGACCGGGTCTCCTAAACTCCAGAATTGGCAGGGTCGCTTGCCGCTCTCGTAGGGGTCTAAGGGTGTGGGCTTTGGCTATTTATTGCGACCGTGGAATCCGTATTTTTATTGCTGGCTAAATATAAAATACGGACCTCCTAGATATCCTTTATGTGCTTCTGCTGTTTTCATTATCTGATGTGATCTTTTAATGCATGTCTGAGACGAATGAAATTTTATATATGATATATTTTAAACGTTACTTATGTTTTACACCCGCACTAGCCCCGTCCCGGTATGCCGTTAGTTAAGTAACCTAACGGTGCATATCAGGACACTGTGACGAATGCGAGTGGCATAAGTGTACGTTATATTTTCATTTCTCTCTGTAATGGCTTAGGATTTAAATGATGGGACTACATTAATGAGATTAATGTAAAAGATAAATGAACCTAAAAGGATATTGTAGAATCAAGATTTGAAACACACTCGACTTTTTTCAAAAAGCAAGTTTCTAAATGCGGAGCTTAAGCCACTCCTTTTAAAAACCCATTAGATTCTACAATGATATCAAGTTCAAAGCGTCAAAAGTTTTCTTAAAAACTATCCGCCACCCTCCGTCATTTTAGGAAGCAGAGTACTTAGTATTCGTGCTGCGTATTTTGACTTTATTTAAGGCGCAGTGAACGGTAGCTGAGTGATGTCTTCCTACCCTGCATATGATGCAGATTAGTTCGGACATTCATATGATTATGTTGACTTTAGTTAAGGGTCATATGAGTGGGTCTAGTTAATCACGAAATAACGGGAAGAACTTGACTAGTATTTATGATATGTTGACTTTAGTTAAGGTCATAAGTACTAGGGGTAAAAATCATATCGGGAATTTCAAGAGTTGAAAATTACAATGAGATTGTATACCTACTATATGATAATAGGATCCCGATCCCACTGCGAGCAAATGTTGCTCCCGGGAGAATTTTGCACTTTACAATTAGCTGACTCAGTAGGTGTCTAGAAAGGTGCTAAACGGGGCTACGCCTCTGGGAAGACGAGCTTTACTTTAATTAGGTCCGTGCGAAAGCACGGGGAACCTCCCTCAAGTACCGGCACTGGCCTGGCTGAGAGGTTGGCGAAGTTGTAGAATGTAATTAATCCCGGCTAGTTTTCTTTTTAAAAGGTTTTAAAGAAAATTTGATAAAAACAGTAGGAGACATCGATTAGACAAGATAATAACCAATCTGATCTTTGCAAGAGCATTCGCTAAGTGTATTCTTTTCTCTCTCTTAATGGCAGATACCCATGACAGGACTTAAGCTTCTATTAGATAAAAACAAGCTGAATGGGACCAACTATAAAGACTGGCTGAGGAATTTAAACATAGCCTTGACTTATGATAAAGTATCATATGTCCTTACAGCCCCAGCCTTGTCCCCCCTAGGTCCTAAACCTTCAGTTGCGGATATAGAAATCCACAAGACATGGGACGCTGACTGTGCCACGGCAAAATGCCTCGAGCTTGCATCGATGGATAACACACATCAGAAGCAGCACGAGAATATGGACGTACAAGCCATATTCCTCCATACAAAAGAGTTGTACGGAGAGCAATCCCGCGTATTACGATACGAAGCGTCTAAGAAACTGTTTCAGATGCGCATGACCGCTGGCACAGCAGTAGGAGACCATGTTCTGAAAATGATAGCTCTCATAGAAGAGCTTGAGGACCTTGAGTGGACAATGGACAATGAACAGTATACAGATATTATTCTACAGTCTCTCCCCTCCACCTTTGCTCAGTTCATCGTTAACTTCAACATGCACAACATGGAGAAGGAACTGCCTGAACTCCTTAATATGTTAAGGAGTGCAGAGAGCACACTGAAGTCAGTGAAGACTCCCGTTATGTCTGTTGGGCAATCCTCCTCATCTTACCCAAAAGCTAAGGCTAGGGAAAGATGAAGAAGAAACCCACCAAACCTAAGGGTGGAGTCAAAAAGGTAAAGGGAAAAGGCAAGTCCAAGGTTGGGGCAACAGAGAAAGGTGAATGTTTCCATTGCAAGAAGACGGGACACTGGAAGAGGAACTGTATTGAGTACCTAGCACTCAAGAAGAAGCATGGTGATGCTTCAGCTTCAGGTGTGTTCGTAATTGAAAACTGTTTTTCTATTAATTCTGCTTCCTGGGTATTGGATACTGGTTCGGGTTCTCATATTTGCAATTCTGTGCAGGCGTTGAGAAATAGCAGAGTTCTGAAGACAGGTGATCATACTCTCCAAGTTGGAAATGGTTCCAATGTAAATGCAGTTTCAGTAGGAGAGTATCACCTAGGTTTGCCTTCGGGTTGTATATTGGTTTTGAACCTGTGTTATTTTGTACCGAGTATGCTTTGTAATATTATATCCGTTTCCTTGTTAGACAATGAAGGGTATCATTTTGCTGTACAACACAATGTTATGAACATTAGACTGAATCAAGAGTTGATTGGTTGTGGTACATTAAATAACGGGATATACGTCCTTAATCAACACACAGTTTTCAACGTACAACACAAAAATAAAAGAAAATTTTCAGAGATAAATGAAGCTTTTCTTTGGCATTGTAGACTTGGTCATATTAATGAAACAAGACTAAACAAGCTTCATAAAGATGGATATTTAAATTCATTTGAGTATAAATCTTATGCAACTTGCCAGTCTTGTATCAAAGGTAAAATGACCAAAACCCCGTTTACAGGACACGGAGAAAGAGCTACTGAGCTCCTAGGCCTCATACATAGTGATGTATGCGGACCAATGTCTACACATGCAAGAGGCGGTTTTTCATACTGTTGGAGATAGTGCCCTCATAGTCAATTATTGGATCGCAGGTACGTGATTGCAATGATTGCGGAGGACCTATCCCGGTAGGACAGTCTTACTCGAGATGATAGTATGCTATCTGGTTTGCCTTTATCAGTCGTGTACATGTTCAGGTGACTGATTGCATGTTACACTTTGATAGAGCCCTTAGGATCTTGCTTTACTACCAACAGTATGATGGCGATCATATACGTGAGAGTTGGGTAGTTTATATGCATATCCTTAATTGTGGTCCCTAGTCGTGGGAGTTTCGAGACAGGGCATCGATACTCCGGAGTAGACTAGTGTGTACAGTCGAGACCCCGACGAGGGGCGGTGGCCGGTCTCACAAGCCACTGGTGTCAGTTGGATCACCTAAGATGTATACAGGTGCTCATTGGGTTATGAGTACACCGGACAGGACTCGCCGGGAATCTGCTAGTTAGTATTATACCTATCGTCAGATAGCAGTTCCCTGGTGACATGTGTACAGGTTAGTTCATCGACCTGAGGTCGTCATTTGTCTCATGTGAGTTCCCACTGTGCTTTGATTTCTACCCTACCACGGCTCAAAGGAGTCGTGCAAACAGGTAGCTTTTGGGTACAGTCCCGAGCCATATGGAGGCACGTGAGCGGATCGGCAGGGGATTCGTCTCTCCCGGTATTGGGGGCGAGGTCGTGCTGTGTCTAGGAGAGCCATTACACAAAGTCCATGGCCATGGCAGGAGATTTACTGGTTGGTACTCCAGTAGTATCTCAGGGTGTGATTGGGCTACACTCCGACACGACTTATACTGCTATTGGGGGTCTGACGTTACTAGCCCCCTATGCGGATATGCGATACTCATTGACGAACGGACCGGACTGTATATACATTGTCACTGTTAGGCTCAGTAGGGTTTCTGGATGAGTTCGCTCATCGGCCACCCTTGAGTGCGCTCATCGGCCTCCCTTGAGGTCAGTCCATGGGCAGCCGTTACACATAGCTAGTGCCGCTGACGGTTTGTGGTTAAACCCACTGCCAGGGTACTGACGAGTCATTAGAGTCCCCTACAGACAGTTTCCCAAGTTCGGGCGAAACGTTGTAGAGGCCGTATGGTTTTATGGCAGGGTTCGGAAAATGCACGTGCGTTTACGCACGTGTCAGTTTTCGGGCAGATGATACTGGTCGGCTTTGGTTTAAGCCGGTTCCGAGTATTTTATTGAGTAGGTATAATATCTTTGTCTCAGTTGCATTTGTATTCGGTCGTAATACAAATGCGGGTATATTTATACTGTTGCGGGGTTATCCTGAAAGTCGTTTCGGGATCACTTTTGGAAGTTGCCAGTTTCCAGTTTTCTATCAGCCGTCTTTTAACATTCGGTTAAAGACGGATTTATCTTTTCTTGGATGAGGGTGAGTCATGCTTCTAGAAGGTTCTAGAAGGTTCTAGATGATGACTATGCTTCATGACTCATGCTTTGATTTTAACCATTTCTTGTTTAGCTAAAGATATTATTTTGTGTTCACATTATGATATTTGCTTATGGTTACCCCCCCTCTCCTACGGTCACCTCCCTCTTTGCTATAAGAGGCCGGCCCCCTCTCTCTCTCCTCACTCACACACTTGATGTTTCATTTGGAGAAAAAGATTATGATAGTATTTGGGGTGCATGGAATTTTACAGTTCATTTCATTCCATCACCCAATTCCCTCGGCAACTTCATTAACCGTCCGTCCACAGTTTTGGACGGAACGAGACAAAGTCATCTACTCATTCTCTACATCAATCTTGGTCGTCTCTTTTAGCAAACTTGACGACCGAGTTGCCTCGAGTCAGAGGCGGGAGCCCGTTTAAAGAATCAGTGATGTGGTGCCACCTAGACGAGCAGATCGGAGATCGACGAGATCGGAGCAGCCGCAACGGAGCGTGGGATGATGGTTAAAGAACGAAGGACTCGGATCGTTCGGTATAACCTTTCTACACTCTTTACAGTTTGTTAGTTTAGCAATAATGGCAGATCCGGGTTAAAGTATACGATAGCGCCAGTTAAAAAGTATTTGTTCCGCATTTGGCGTCTGTAGACGGCCGGGGCGCTAGCGTAGACTTACAGTGGTATCAGAGCCTCACCATTTTGCTATACTAACTTGTGCTAACGCGTTTAAAATATCGATCGAACCGGAAATCGAAAATTGCAAAATCCTACCTTGACAGTTTTTGTTGATTTTAAATGGTCTTAAAAATTAATTCTACATGTCTTAAAAATCTGTGCAGGGTTTTTTAAGCGTACGGACAAAATTTGAGCAAGTGATCTCACTAGAGTGCCGCGGATTAGCGGCCAAACCCATGGTTTGGCCGCACATCCGCGGCCGTTCTAGGGGATCAGTGCACAAAATTTTTTCTGTGTGTTCTCTGTTGGATTTTGGGGTTTTTTGGTAAATATCATTTTGGCCCAGATTTTGTTACTGTTCACCAGTAAGTCGTGGGGCCCACTTTTTGATATTTGGTCGATCGAAATTTAAACATGTTAGTTTACAGTGCTTACATTATATCTCCGACCGGGAATGTCATTTGATCGGTAAACCGCGTCCGATTGCTATAGTTCTTTTAGACGGGTTTGCGAACGTGACATTCGCGTTGATGTTCTGTGTTGTGCTGTGATGTTGCGGATTTGTCGTGGTGGATAGCAGTGTGCAATGGTAGTACAGTTTGAGTTTATTTGTACATTTGATATTGCGGGGCGAGCGTCCAACTTGTGGACTGCCGTCACTGCCTGTTGTATAATATTCTTTCGGGGCACGACCAGGTTGCGGTCGATGTACCTGTTGTACTATTTTTCATTACGGTACTAGGTTTTGCCCCGCGACGGAGTGCATGGATAGCCGGGTTCTGGAGGGCAACGGGTCCGCATCTCATGGCTTTAAGAGGCAGAGGGGCCCCACTCTAAAATTGGCAGACTATTCGCCGCACTCGTAGGGGGTACAGGTTGACCCAAGGAGGGGTGCCCAAGATTACCGGATTCCGTAAAGTGCTGGGTGGTCCATTCACTATGCTGTAGGGGGCTGCCTCGCTTCGGGTTTTGGCGGGTAACTTGCCGCACCCGTAGGGGTCTAGGTTTCATTGCACAGGCTATCCACACGACAGGGGAACGTCGGGTTTCAGCAGCGGCTCTGTGAAACTCGGGGATCCCAGATTATCTGTATTGTTCTGTGATGCTTATTACTTTTCTGTAATGTTGCATATTATCACGCCTGGAGCGATTATTGTATATTGGTTCATATACTATTAGATGTTGTATATGTTTTACACCCGCGCTAGTCCAGTCCCCGCTCTGTCGTTAGTTAAGTAACCTAACGGGTGATGACGGGACCCAGTGACGAATGCGGATGGCATATACGTACATTTTATTTTCGTTCTTTTCTGGTGTGATTGATTGATGGGACTGCGTTGATTCTGATCAATGCAAAGTAAAACAAACCTGTTTTAGTTGTTGGAACTAATTTAAAAAGTGTTATTGCAAAGACGTTTCCTTTTGTTTTGCATAGCGGTATTCAGTGGAATATCCTGCACCTCAATCGACGGGGCAAGGGCCGATATCCCTTCACCGGGACTGACCCCTTGGGCAGAAGTTTGCGTCAGAGTAATAACTTCACTATAGTCGATTACATGTTGCTTTGCATAGTGGTATTCAGTGGAATATCCTGCACCTCATTCCACGAGGAAAGAGCCGAGATCCCTTCACCGGGAGTGACCTCTTTGGCAAAAGGTTTTCGCCACTATTATTTTTTTTAAAAAAGCTATCAGGTTCCTTCAGCGATATCAAGTTCACTACGCTAAAGGTTTTTCGCCAAAAACCAGTCGTAGCCCTCCGTCGTTTCTTATGGATGGTCAGTAGTATTCAAGCTATGTTTGTTGGCATACGTCAAGGCATAGTGTTTGGTAGCTGCTGGGTATTCATTTGTTGCATAGATAGATGAGTTGGTTTGGGACAGTCGTATTACCTTGTTGGCATACGTCAAGGGTATGTACGGGTAGGTTCAAATTAACAAGATAATGACGGGCAGAACTTGACATGTGACTTATGATTTGTTGGCATACGTCAAGGTCATAAGAGCATGGGGCATAAATCAGATCGGGAGTTTCTAAAGAAACTGAAACTTGCCAAGTATGCGCATACCTTCTGGAGTATGAGTAACGTGGATGCATTCCATCACGTTATCATGCGATGAGAGTAGGATCCCGATTCCCACTGATGAGTTGGTTTACTCTTCGGGTGATCCCGATTGATTCTTCATTAGGTTTGGAGGAGAATTTGACAGGACAGTGGGAGGTTTCCGGATTAGATAAAGTTATGACCATTCTGATCTAGGTTAGAGTGCACGCAGAGTGTTTTTTTTCACTCTCTCTCTTTGGCAGCGACCTTTGACCGGCCCTAGACTATGACTCAGTGACCAAGTTGACTGAACCTTCTTAAAATACTGGCTTTTGGATTGTCTATGTTGCATAAGTCATTGCCACTCCTTCTTTTACCCTTTGCATTTCTCAGAACACCCGTATTACTACGGATATCCACTTCCATTGGATAGATCCATCGTATGGTTATATACGAACTCGAAGGGACTTCTTCGAGGATGGATCCAGGTTCAGGAGAAATAGAATTGGTTTATTCAGTTGTCTTTTATTATCACCTTCTCTCAGGTTGCGAGGGCTCCTTGGTTTAGGAGAGTACACCTATTACGCTTATTGGATAGTCTTATTCCAAACCATAGGCAGGTGCCGAAAGGTAGGGAATGAAGAAAACCAATTAGCCTAAGTAGGGTGTGCAGAAGGTAATATGTAAAGACAAAATAAAGGGATTAGAAAGTGGGCAAAGTAAATTGCGACTGATATCATTCACGACCAAAACCACGTACTTCATCGCCACTACTATTTCACCTTTAAAGGAATAAGGTATTATTCAGTTGTCTTTTATCATCACCTTCTCTCGAGATGCGAGCACTCCTTGGTTTAGGAGGGTACACCTATTATGCTTACTGGATAGTCTTCTTCCAAACCATAGGCTGGTGCCGAACGGTAGGGAAGGAAGAAAACCATTTAGCCTAACGATGGTGTGCAGAAGGTAACGACTAAAGACAAATAAAGGGATTTGGAGAGATGGCAATAAAATATACGGTTGAAGTCATGAATAAGATTATGGAGGAGGCATTGCTATGAATACCAGGATACCCCTACGAAACATTTTCATGTTTCAGTGCATTGTTAAAGGAAAACTGTTTTCCCGATTGGATACTTACTCCAAGGGTGTGTATTCACCAGGTTTCATTCTCATATCTGTATGGTTTTACAGATGATGAGTGGGAGTAAGTTATTGGGAATTAGGTGACCATTCTCATTATATCGGAATTCGTTGTAATTGGTGATATTTGAGGAAATCGCCAGGGTACAGTTTTCAACCTACGACGCACAGGTTTTGAGTTGTTTGACTCAGCGGACTTATACAGAGTATTGTATGTTGTCCAGTGTCCTTCAGGACAAAGGGGTAGGTCCTCGTACTATGTTCTGTTTACTTATAACTTCTCTAGTATTTAGACAAGTGTTTCGTAGAAATACAAGGTCTAAGTTTTGAGAAGTTGTGAGTATAAGAATAAAGTAGAGAACCAGGTATCACAAGTATCGGGATTCTTCAAAGAGATCGAAGATGTAGATTCTTGTGATTGGTATTCAGATGATAGTGATGGTTTTTGAGAAACGTGTTTCTCTTTCAGGTTACTCATAATTGGAAGGATTCCTAAGTTGAGTAATACTGATTAGCCTCTTTCCATTAAGTTGATATGCACTGGAGACAGCTGCATGATTTGAATATAGTTCCAATTAAATAAGTGCCAAAGTTTCTGTATTGGATATAGAATGGATCGTACCTTAAAAGATATTAAGGTACGGGGAGTTGTCCAGCTTATGCTTAAAACCAGACTCTGGATAACTCAGGGCACGTTTCTGTAATGGCTGTTTGTGGGTTGACCCTGGCTATGACGAGGGTTGATATTCTACCATTTGGAAGATCAATAGTGATATTATTCTTGACTCGCCACAGTTTTAGTAAAATGGATCTTTTTCAGAAAACAGTAGTGGGAGTATGGTAGAACTGGAAGTGATTCCATAACCGCGAACGATTATGGAAAATTTAATAGGACCTATATATTCAATCAGGTTTGACATTCCAATAGCCACTCCGCAGATATGGTGGGTAACCTCAGACACCCGAGAGGTACTTCGGTAGCCTCAAGGACGGTGACAGGGAGGTTCTTATCTACCCAGACTTGACACTACTGTTGTTCCAGGATATGAGACCCGGTAGGAGGGTTGTCGAAGTCAGTGGGAGCAGCGGAAATTTAGTGGGCAAGTAGCTTATGTCTATTTTATAGACTTGAGCAGTTATAGCGGAGATAGATCATCTAATTTTGATGTGACAGTCATGGGTTTGACTTCAATCAGGATAGGGGATGGATCTGTTAAGAAGGTAGTAGGGTGTGATGTCATGGTATCTGGATGACATACACAGAGTGGGAAGTAAAATTCCTATACTACGATCGGTTGTACTATGATCGTCACACAGTTGTTTCTCCAGACAGGATATGGATATAATATTTGACATTCTGGTTTCTGGATCTATGGTTTTAGATCTGGATTTGGGTAGTTTCCCGATGTGGGTACTTTGACAGATATTCTAATGGTTTTTAGAATAGTTGACTCCTAGCATGGTGGTGTACCTGCAGGTGATGGGGTCACCCTCTCTAAAGGTGTCGTATAGACTAAAGGGGAGAGGGATGTGCATGATTGACAGATCACTTGCTTAGGCAATTGAGTCAATCATGAGATGTCAAGTACCACACCAGATGTTGTTTTTGCACTAGATGCAATAAGTTTGTATTAATCCAATCCTGGAGAGATATAAGGAAGCAGTTTTAGAACATAAGTGGATGTTCTACGGATTTGATGACGGCAGCCTCCTTCGGGAGATGATCATCATTCCAGGCTTCAAAGGTGACATGGATGACAGAGTGATTGTCAGAGTTATAGTTTTCCCTCTGACCAAGAGGGACAGTATTATGGACAGGTGGTTCAAGAGTATACTGTGGGTGGCATGGTGCCGGATACTGATTAGGTTCAGTGATCGATTCGGTCTAAGAAGTTTGGATATGGAGTTCATTTATGAACTAAGGTCCCATCAGATATCCAGACATATTCTAAGACAGGTATTACTCAATTCGGGAGATGGTTTTCTCCGCGAACTTGAGATTAAGAGAGATATAGAAAGATACTTCTAGGCGGATCCACTCACTGAGGCTATTTCTCGAACACAATAGTTTTACAAACGGGCTTTGTGAAACTGATTAGTAGAGGAGTTGGATGTTCGGTTTCACACGGGCTGTGAGTAGTCGACATCGCAATATTAGCCTTGAGTGCAAGTGGGAGATTGTTGGAGATAGTGCCCTCATAGTCAATTATTGGATCGCAGGTACGTGATTGCAATGATTGCGGAGGACCTATCCCGGTAGGACAGTCTTACTCGAGATGATAGTATGCTATCTGGTTTGCCTTTATCAGTCGTGTACATGTTCAGGTGACTGATTGCATGTTACACTTTGATAGAGCCCTTAGGATCTTGCTTTACTACCAACAGTATGATGGCGATCATATACGTGAGAGTTGGGTAGTTTATATGCATATCCTTAATTGTGGTCCCTAGTCGTGGGAGTTTCGAGACAGGGCATCGATACTCCGGAGTAGACTAGTGTGTACAGTCGAGACCCCGACGAGGGGCGGTGGCCGGTCTCACAAGCCACTGGTGTCAGTTGGATCACCTAAGATGTATACAGGTGCTCATTGGGTTATGAGTACACCGGACAGGACTCGCCGGGAATCTGCTAGTTAGTACTATACCTATCGTCAGATAGTAGTTCCCTGGTGACATGTGTACAGGTTAGTTCATCGACCTGAGGTCGTCATTTGTCTCGTGTGAGTTCCCACTGTGCTTTGATTTCTAGCCTACCACGGCTTAAAGGAGTCGTGCAAACAGGTAGCTTTTGGGTACAGTCCCGAGCCATATGGAGGCACGTGAGCGGATCGGCAGGGGATTCGTCTCTCCCGGTATTGGGGGCGAGGTCGTGCTGTGTCTAGGAGAGCCATTACACAAAGTCCATGGCCATGGCAGGAGATTTACTGGTAGGTACTCTAGTAGTATCTCAGGGTGTGATTGGGCTACACTCCGACACGACTTATACTGCTATTGGGGGTCTGACGTTACTAGCCCCCTAGGCGGATATGCGATACTCATTGACGAACGGACCGGACTGTATATACATTGTCACTGTTAGGCTCAGTAGGGTTTCTGGATGAGTTCGCTCATCGGCCACCCTTGAGTGCGCTCATCGGCCTCCCTTGAGGTCAGTCCATGGGCAGCCGTTACGCATAGCTAGTGCCGCTGACGGTTTGTGGTTAAACCCACTGCCAGGGTATTGACGAGTCATTAGAGTCCCCCACAGACAGTTTCCCAAGTTCGGGCGAAACGTTGTAGAGGCCGTATGGTTTTATGGCAGGGTTCGGAAAATGCACGTGCATTTACGCACGTGTCAATTTTCGGGCAGATGATACTGGTCGGCTTTGGTTTAAGCCGGTTCCGAGTATTTTATTGAGTAGGTATAATATCTTTGTCTCAGTTGCATTTGTATTCGGTCGTAATACAAATGCGGGTATATTTATACTGTTGCGGGGTTATCCTGAAAGTCGTTTCGGGATCACTTTTGGAAGTTGCCAGTTTCCAGTTTTCTATCAGCCGTCTTTTAACATTCGGTTAAAGACGGATTTATCTTTTCTTGGATGAGGGTGAGTCATGCTTCTAGAAGGTTCTAGAAGGTTCTAGATGATGACTATGCTTCATGACTCATGCTTTGATTTTAACCATTTTTTGTTTAGCTAAACATATTATTTTGTGTTCACATTATGATATTTGCTTATGGTTAACCCCCCTCTCCTACGGTCACCTCCCTCTTTGCTATAAGAGGCCGGCCCCCTCTCTCTCTCCTCACTCACACACTTGATGTTTCATTTGGAGAAAAAGATTATGATAGTATTTGGGGTGCATGGAATTTTACAGTTCATTTCATTCCATCACCCAATTCCCTCGGCAACTTCATTAACCGTCCGTCCACAGTTTTGGACGGAACAAGAAAAAGTCATCTACTCATTCTCTACATCAATCTTGGTCGTCTCTTTTAGCAAACTTGACGACCGAGTTGCCTCGAGTCAGAGGCGGGAGCCCGTTTAAAGAATCAGTGATGTGGTGCCACCTGGACGAGCAGATCGGAGATCGATGAGATCGGAGCAGCCGCAACGGAGCGTGGGATGATGGTTAAAGAACGAAGGACTCGGATCGTTCGGTATAACCTTTCTACACTCTTTACAGTTTGTTAGTTTAGCAATAATGGCAGATCCGGGTTAAAGTATACGATAGCGCCAGTTAAAAAGTTTTTGTTCCGCATTTGGCGTCTGTAGACGGCCGGGGCGCTAGCGTAGACTTACACATACTTCATAACTTTTACTGATGATTTCTCAAGATTTGGTCATGTATATTTGATAAAACATAAATCTGAAGCTTTCGAGAGATTCAAGGAGTATAAACATGAAGTAGAAAACCAAACAGGAAAGAGTATCAAGATACTTCGATCAGATCGAGGTGGAGAGTACTTAAGTACTGAGTTCTTAGACTTCCTAAAAGAGAATGGGATTCTCTCTCAGCTCACTCCACCTTACACACCACAGTACAACGGTGTGTCAGAACGAAGGAACTGTACCCTATTAGATATGGTACGATCCATGATGAGTGATGCTGAGTTACCTCTCTCGTTTTGGGGGCATGCATTGGAAACAGCAGCTTTTCTGTTAAACAAAGTTCCAACCAAAACCGTGTCTACCACTCCATATGAGATATGGCATGGAAAGAAACCATCTCTTAAAAGAGTTAAGATTTGGGGTTGTCCGGCTTTTGTTAAAAAACAGAATCCAGACAAACTCGAGACACGATCAGTCAAATGTATATTTGTAGGATATCCTAAACATTCGTTTGGGTATCTTTTTTACCACAAAGAGGAACAAAAGGTGTTTGTTTCTCAGTATGCCACCTTTTTAGAAGATGAGATTTTTTCAAACAATACAAATGGCAATGTGGTAAATCTAGAAGAAGTTCTAGAAACACAAGTTACAAATGACAACTTGGCTGAACCTGAAGTCATAACAGAATCTAATGAACCTCAGCCACTCCGTAGATCTGGCAGGATTTCTCGCCCACCGGAGAGATACTACGGTTTTCTCGTTGATGGTGATAGAGAAGATTGCATCATGGATGATGATGATCCTTCCAGTTTTCATCAGGCTATCACGAGTGGTGACTCTGTGAATTGGCTGGATGCCATGAGATCCGAAATGGAGTCCATGTACACCAACAAAGTATGGACTTTGGAAGATGTACCCTCCGGGATAAAACCTGTGGGATGCAAATGGATCTTTAAAAGAAAGATCGGTGTAGATGGACAGGTAGAGACCTATAAGGCAAGGTTGGTAGCGAAAGGTTTTCGTCAAAGACCAGGTTTGGACTATGACGAGACTTTCTCTCCGGTAGCCATGCTTAAATCCATTCGGATCTTACTTGCTATTGCTGCTCACTACGACTATGAAATCTGGCAGATGGACGTTAAAACTGCATTCCTAAATGGTGATTTAGAGGAATGCGTTTATATGGATCAACCAGAGGGATTCATTGATAGTGGGAGCAGCGGTAAAGCATGTAAGCTGCTTAAATCCATTTATGGATTAAAGCAGGCATCACGGAGTTGGAACATCTGTTTTGATGATGTTATCAAAGAGTTTGATTTCATCAAAAATCCAGATGAACCTTGTGTTTATAAGAAGACTGTAGGAAGAAATGTCGCAATCCTCGTATTGTACGTAGATGACATACTTCTGATAGGAAATGACATTCCTATGCTACAGTCGGTCAAATCATTCTTATCACAAAGGTTCTCCATGAAGGACCTGGGAGATGCCACATACATATTGGGTATACGGATCTATAGGGATAGATCCAAACGGTTATTGGGATTGTCCCAAACCAAGTACATAAACACCATCCTAAAGAGATTTAGTATGGAAGACTCCAAGCGGGGTGCCTTACCCGCTTGCCATGGAGTCACTCTCTCAAAAGACGATTGCCCAAAGTCTGACATAGAGAGAGCTCGCATGAGCATTATTCCCTATGCTTCGGCAGTGGGATCGATAATGTATGCAATGTTATGTACACGCCCTGATGTTGCTTATGCACTTAGTGTAGTAAGCAGGTATCAATCTAACCCGGGAGAGAATCACTGGATTGCTGTAAAGAACATTCTTAAGTACTTGCGAAGGACTAAAGAATTGTTCTTAGTGTATGGTAATGGAGATCTCCAAATGGAGGCCTTTACCGATTCGAGCTTCCAGAGTGACAAGGATGACAGCAAGTCTATCTCAGGGTTTGCATTTACCCTCAATGGAGGGACGGTGAGTTGGAAGAGTTCCAAACAGGATACCGTTGCAGACTCAATGATGGAAGTTGAATATATTGCTGCAAATGATGCTGCCAAGGAAGCCGTCTGGATGAGAAAGTTCATCGCGGAGCTAGGAGTAGTTCCAACCATTATTGATCCAATACCTCTGTATTGTGACAATAATGGGGCTATGGCGTTGGCCAAAGAGCCCAGGTCCCATCAGAAGTCCAGACACATCCTGAGGCGATATCATGTGATCCGGGAGATAGTTGATCGCCGCGAGATCGAGATTAAGAGAGTAGAAACAAAGAACAACGCTGCGGATCCATTCACCAAGGCCCTCCTTCAGCCGCAGCATGAGCGACTTTTTTGAGATGTTAGGTATGAGATATGCCAATAACTGGCCTTAGTGCAAGTGGGAGATTGTTGGATATATGTATGCCCTAGAGGCTATTAAGAGATAGTGTATGTACTGATGTATATATATATATATATATATATTCGGGGGACAGTCTTGCTCAAAATGATAGTATGCTATCTGGTTTTTACTTTATCATATGTTCACTTGATCATGTTTATATTCATTTGAAGCATGTTGATAAAGCCCTAAGGATATTGGCTTGACTACTCGAATTATGATGCGGATCATACTAGTGGGACATCTGTAGTTTATAAGCATATCCTTGAAATGTTCCTAGTCGTAGGTATATCGAGACAGGGCACCGATATTCCAGCTTAGACTAGCGTATGCCATTCTTGTTCCATATGATGGGCGATGGATGATCCTATATCCGTCTGGTGTGTTGACACCGAAGATAGTATACGGGTGCTCAGTAAGACTGGGTACACTGAACGGACTCACCGAGAACTCCTATATGGTATTATATCATACGTCGGATAGCAGTTCTCAGGTGACACTGGTACAGGTTAGTCTGTAGACCCGAGATCGTCATAGAGTCTTGTGTGTCCTCCCACTGTACTTTGATCTCCACCCTACTGCGGCTCTACTGAGTCGTACAAACAGGTGGATTTTGGGTATAGTCTCGAGGCATGTGGAGGCAGTGAGCGATAGGAGGGGTTTCGTCTCTCCCGGTATTAGGGGTTGATGCTGTGCTGTGCACGATTGGCTATAACAGGAAGTCCCTGGCCAGGGCTGCTGAGATATTACTGATAAGTGTTATCAGTAAGTTTCTCGATCTGTTATAGACCATATACTGGCATGACTTATTGAGTTATTGGGGTCGACTATTCTATCCCTAGACTCGATATGCAGCATATTTGACGAAGAGACCGGACTGTACGGTTAGTGTTGCCGGATGGATTGACAGGAGTTTTGACAGGTTCGCTTGTTCTTATTCTGATCGTTCAATACCCGGGTGGCCGTTACGTTTAGCGACCGCTTGCGGCTTGTAGGTGTTTGATATGATCATCATCTGCTGCTGGCGTATTGACGAGTCTTAGAGTCCCACATAGAAGTTTCTCGGCTCTGGCGAAACGAAGTGGTGCACATATGAGATATGCGCGGAGCCTCGATTAAATACTAGTATATGATACTGTATTTTAATCGGGCATTTAATATTAGTCGGGTCGTATAAGATATGACCAATTTATTAAATCAAGTGTTGATTTAATATTGGCTTTTATATTATTTATTTAAATCCTTTTCTTCTTATGGATACATGCATGTATATGTACATGATGATGTGCATACATACATACATGAAATGTATCATGGTTGATGATACAAAGAGGATGGCAATATAAGAATCATATTGAAGATAAAATGATATATATTGATATTTTCAATAAAGATAAAAGGCAAAAGAAAAAGGATAATGACTCATTTCTTTTCCACACTCTTCTACACAATTCCATGGTTGAATTTGACTCAACTATGGTTACTTTTCCTTTTGCCCTTTAACCTTAGTTGAAATATCTAGATATTATCTTAACCATGGTCGTGGTTATGATAAGATCTTTTTCTCTCTCTCATTTTCTTTTATCATTATCAATATTATCATTCCAAAAGAAATGAGAGCCATCTTCTTCCTCAAAAAAAACCCTAGCTCTCTTTTAAATGTTAAAAAGGAGTTAGAAATAGAAAAGAAAAGGTAATAAATAAGAATAGCAACCACTTCATCATCCTACACAACCATAGCTATCTTGTGTAGGGTGTTGTGCTTCAAGTTTGTCAAAGATCGAAGGAAGCATCAAGCTTAGGGCAAAGTGCTTCGGGTGGATCGTCGTGGACGAGGAGTTGATCAAGTGAACCTTTTCAAAGCCAAGGAGTCTTCCAAAGAGGTCTACAAAGGTTGTAGTCTCATCACTTAGCATAACTTAACTCTTAATCTTGATACTATTAATTGTTACTTCATATATTCTAGTTCAATTCTTTGTATAGTTTGCTTAGCACCTCAAAAATTTTATTGTTATAGCATGTATGATGCTTCTAAACCTTACTAGAGGTGTTACGAAAACCCTACAAAGTACTCATCCTAAGGGCTTTATCAACATGTGACATAGAGACAATCAGAGTACATGTTAAGATAAAGAGTAACCAGATAGCATACTATCATGTCGAGCAAGAAAGTCTTCCCTATATATGTCCCAGCATCCACTACAATATACAACGCATGTACAGTAATGGCCTCTAGGGCATACATATAACTAACACCATCTTGTCATGGGTAATGGACATCTGGACAGACCTTTTCCAGTCAATACAGTCAGATTCAGTCATTTTATTATCCAGATGTAACCTATGTCTGGTCACTAGGTCGCTGCAATTAAGAGAGAGAGAAGAAAACACTTAGCATGATGCTCTTGCAAGTTTAGATTGGTTTCTAATTTATCTAAACAGGATGGCTGCCACTGTTTCTCGAATCTCTCCTCAAACCATAAAAGAAGAATTAGTCAGGATTAATCTCACCGTACAATACTTGCTTAATCGTTCAGCCAGGCTAGTTGTAACATTTCAGAAAATATAAAATATTATTTTTGGAATTTAATATTAAAATAATATATTTTGCAAAAACTACCGTTTTGGGAATTTGGGGTTTTCGTAAAATGATATAAATATAAATTATTGGTTAAAGTTTGTGTATCATATTTGGCCAAAATATCTTTCTTTTGGTCATGGCCGAAATTACGTAGTGAGGATGTGGGGTTTTTGTTTTGATGGTGAGTCATGGTGGCTTCTAGATGAAGCATGGCTTCAATTTGTGACTCATCCTTTGCTTTCAATTCTTTTTGGAATGCTTAGGATATTTTGTTGATTTTTTTTTGTGATATGGTTTGGATGTGGTCACCTCCTTACTTGTGCCCACCTCCCCATCAAATTCCAGATAGCAATCTTCAGCTCATGGCCGAGCTCACTTGGGGCTGATTTTGTGTTGATGTGTGCACAAAATTTCCAAAGAAACATTCTCTAGCTCATTTTTCATTACAACTAAAAAGGCAACTTCATTTACCTTCACCCAATTCATTGGGTGCCTTGAGACAAAGTATTCTACACTCTCTTTACTTCATTCTTGGACATGTCGGCTAGCAAACTTCATGTCCGAGTTGTTTCAATTTGAAGCGGGAGCCCGTATAAAGATTCATTGATGTCGTGCCACATCGACGATGAGACCGGAGATCGGAGATGCCGCGAGGAGCGTGGAATGATAGCTAAAGACCGAAGGACACGGATCGATCGGCACATTCGCGTGGTTTCCGAGACGACGAAGTGCATCGACTTTGGCTAAGCGAGGTGTTTAGCATGTGAGTAGATTTATATCTACGGGGGAAGTCGGGTGGATGGCGTATAGCACCCCCGCAAACATTGATATGGAATATCGTTTGTTTATTTTATCTTGATAAATGATATGCGACGGACATGATTGTAGGATTTACAAATGATAATATGATAGAAGTTGATGCTAATGGACATATTGACCTATGAGAATATGAAATGATAACTGAATCATGATGGTTACAAATTTAAAGAGAACGAGTGTGACGTTTATATAATGTGATGCGAGATATTAATGTGATGAACGAGTATACGGTGTGATATGATGACTTGGTGTGATATGTCATTTTATGGATTCGAGTCGATATGAGACTGTTGATACCTTTGTAGGTCCCCTGATGCGAGTTTGACATGGATGTGACATGAGAGATAGGTATATTTTTATCGAAAATGTTTTGGGTATTGAGTGATATGCCGTACGAGACTTAGATCCGTACCCTGATGTTGTATAGGTTGATAGAATCCCTATTGTTTAATGCTGCCGTACGATAGATTTCCGTACGCGGTGAGTTTTACCTATTGATTTATCCATACCTTTGATTAAAGGATGCCGTACGATGGATTGTACCGTACGTGATGTTGGAAGGCTAAATGCCGATTGATGGATTCACCGACTTGGATATATATTGTAAACACGTATACCTTATAGCTTTTAGCTGATGATGTACTATATGCTACGATCATGTTATTCTCATTGCATTAAATATACC
The DNA here is from genome assembly GCA_030015575.1 of Agapanthus africanus. NCBI lineage: Eukaryota > Viridiplantae > Streptophyta > Magnoliopsida > Asparagales > Amaryllidaceae > Agapanthus > Agapanthus africanus. The sequence continues at coordinate 450,649,204 of CM057342.1, read as the reverse complement.
TGTGCTAGTACACCTACACTATTATCGATGATGCGTATGTTACACTTACACAGATTTGCTGGTTCACACAACTTCATCAATGAAAATTGCCATGTCACTACACCGTAGAATTGCTACATCATGCTATGATATACTTGCTATGTCCATATCACTGTTCCACGTTGCACGAGATATACGGACATGCATGCAAGCGGTTATATGTTGCATACATACAGACATGCACACCCACATACTTGGTTACAGCTAAATGTGCTTCATGCATACATACTGACATGTACACCTACATATCTTGCTATAGGTGCATATACTCTTAATTGGTATTGTATTTGACATGTGATATTGAGACGTTGATTATTGTGCTATTGCGCTTATGAAATGCATTATGCATACCTGCTTACATGTAGATACACCTATCTTGCTATATTTATATGTACACCTCATATGATGTTGCACTTGATTTCAGAGGATTTGGGAACCGCAAGATATATTTTAAAACTGGATTCATTTAAAAGAGCGGTTTTCCCTTAATATGCTCATATTGCTGTTTTATGTTGCATATATCAGTTTTGATGGATTTACGCATTTAGATATAGATTTCAAGTGTCGATGTTAGGCACTTATATTCCGAGAGATTTATGAATACGAGAAAACCGATACGTGGAACACAAGTGTCGAGATTGGCCACTTGGTTTCGAGGAACGTATGAATATGAGAAAATCGATACGTGGAACACAAGTGTTGAGGTTGGAAACTTGGTTTCGAGGAACGTATAGATATCAGAAAACTGATACGTGGAATACAAGTGTCGAGGCTGGACACTTCTGTTTCGAGGAACGTATGAATACAAGGATTTACGTGTCGATGCTAGACACGGGTTTCATGATGTTTCGAATGTCGAGGTTAGACACTCAGGTTTCCATGATTTTTTGTGTCGCGAGGGACACACGTTGATTATATTGTGGACGAGATCCACTGCATACATGTATTGATTATATTGTTGGACGAGATCCACTGCATACATGCATTGATTATAGTGTGGACGATATCCACTGCATACATGCCATGATTATTTTGTTGGACGAGATCCACTGCATACATGCATTGATTATATTGTGGACGAGATCCACTGCATACAAGCATTTAATATATTGTTGGATGATATCCACTTGCTGATAGGCATTTATTATGTGTTGGCACATATGCAGATACGGTCACCCTAGATATCATAGTATTACCTTTATGATATAGTTTACCTAAGAATCGTTGTTTATTTCGATTTCTACCTGATGATGTTTTTCTATTCACGAGTTGGTAACTCACCCCCGTTGTGCCACAGTTCTTGCAGGTTGACCACAAGGATCAGTATCTGCATTGCTCGCATACAACTGTCTTCGGGTTATTTGCTTCTGGTAGGTGGTACATATTGGATCGTGCCACTCTTGTAATATCATTCCTATTGTATCTAGTAAACTCCATCAAATCAGAAATTAGTAATTGTATATGTTGCAGACTTAGAAGACTTGTAGTTGCAAGACTTGAGCGATGGGTTTTATATTCGCTTTTGTGGTTGATGTCTTGCTTTACTTTATTTCCTTATGTGGTTCTTCGCCGTTTGGCGTCGGATATTTATATTTATGCTTGTGGTGGTTGTTTCCGCCGTTGAGCGTGCTCCCTTTTGGGGAAGCTTTATTATATTTTGTATTGTACACGTTTTTGGGGTTAGTTTTTACAAGGGAGGTGCTGCCCAAATTTTTTTAAAAGTCAAAACATGATTTACTTTACCTTTAATTCAAAGCTCACCTCTTTATTTCTTAAAAAGGTTTAGATTTCTGGGTTTCAGCTTACTTGAATTACGTTACGCCTATAGACGTCATGTAATTTAAGTGCTGGTCGCGAGCTATTATTTTGGGTCGTGACAAATTTAGTATCAGAGCGCTAGGTTTAACCTTGGTTCGAGTTTAGGTTTAACTATGTGGAGTCTAGGACGTATATATTTCGGAACCTAGGCTTGACCTTACGGAACTTAGACTTGAACAAGGGGGTGTTAGACCTGAATTTTCGTTACATTGGCTGACCCTGATTGATGGAGTAGGTAGCTTGAGTAGAGTGAAGTACCATACCTATGTTCCGCGGCATATTTACGATACGATACTCCACTTAAGTGACCTTAGGATGTACATATCTTGAGACTTGTGATTCTTTTCGTTTCCTTGATTTTACATCCATTTGAGATCCTTTATTCAATTCGTTCATATGATCTTACTCTCACTGATTCTGTTCCTCATTATGATCATATATTCTTTCTGGACCTATTAATTCATTTCATGACTTTGATCTTTTTCGTCAATACTTGGTTGAGGTTCCTGTCACCATGGTTTGAGCGCAGTTTGAGCTGCTGCTGGTGATGCGGTCAGGGCGAGATCGTCGTGGACGAGGACTGACCATCGTGTTTTCTGGTGACATGGGAACGTATCGATGTAGTGTGGTGTTGTGACCACTCGTTTGAGACGAGTGTATGGTTTTGTACCAAATGATCAGGCTATTGTTGGAGGCTGCCTGCTATGAGAGGACTGTTGATGTACATCATACCTCAGAGATTGTGATGTCATCGACCGTGCAGAAAGATGACCCATCTGTTGCTGATATTGATGTGATGTCTCTTCCAGAGCTTACGAGCTGAGATCGCTGGAGCATCCAGGCAGAGATGTGACAGGTGATAACTAGTCTATCTTGAGTTGAGAGGCAGAGGTGATTCGTCAGATTTGATGTGCCAACGCAGGCCCTGTTGAGTTGAAGATTTTCAGTGTAGAGAGTCTTATTCAGATCTTGTAGCATTTTGAAATTTTAGAAATGAATAAAATTAATTAATTAAATAATAAATTGCCAAATTAAAAAGTTTTTAAAACCAAATAGGACAATTTCATAAGATGCTTGTAAAACAAATTAAATAAAAACTTCAGTATGCAACATAAATAAGTTATAAGGGTTTTAAGGTGAATTTTAGCTTCATTTTAATAAAATGAGTGTTTTATAATAATATAACTTGTGAAGGGTTTCTAGGTAAAGTTAAGTTTCTTGTGCAAATGGGAAATTGTTAAGGGTATAATTGAAAAGGAGTAGAAAACCATTTAGTTCAGAATTTTTATGGGTAAGTAAATTACAAAATTAGGAGATAAGGAAATAACACCTCCTCCTTGCATGCACACACACACTCCAACACCTCCTCCTTGCATGAAGAGGGCACATCTAATTCATTGACACCTCCTTCTTCCCATCACTATATATAAACCTTATTCAGATCAGTAGCAAAAATTAAAACCTAACAATTTAAAGAAAGGCAAAGAAAACTAAAGCCAAACAAAGAAGAGCAAGAGAAGGGAGAAGAAAAGCTAAGTTCTAGGATTTCCTCACCATCATGCTAGGACAAGGAGCTTGTACATATTGGAGGGTATTATTCCAACAAATTAAGTATAGGTAAAACTCTTAACCACAGTAGGAATTAAGATTCTGTAAGTACTTTAATTTAAAATGATCAAGTTCTATAATATCGTATTTTAGTAAAAACTAGGCTCTGTTTAAATCTGCTATAGTTTAGAGAGGAAATTATTAAACTAAACAGAGTCTTAATGATGTATGTTGGACCTAGAACAACTCATAGCAATACGAGCAGGGGATATCGGATTTTGGCCGGCGACCATAAAGAGAATTCCTGCGTCGCCGGATTTGTAGAGAGTTAGGGAGTTTTGGTTTGTTGGGTAGGTTTCTGTGTATGATTTTGGCTATTTTAGTATTATTTAAACAAGTTAGTTTCACTGAATATAGAACCTGGAAGCAAATATCGGAAAAGTTATCTAAAAACACAAAATACGACACGGTTAAAACGCATCGCGATTTAATTTCTGTATCGATGCAGGTTAGGGTTAAATATCCAGTATGGTTGAGTGTTAAATAGCTAGATATAGTCGTATTCCATACCATATAACTCATACGTGGGAACGGGTGTTTTTCATTTCCGCCATATCGGCGTAGCCGTTTCCTTATATATGTTAAATTTTGATGTTAGATTCAAATACGGGATTTTCGGAGGCAGTGAGAAAAGGAAAAGGGTCGGCAATTCCTGAATAGATACGACGTTTTCCGGTGAGTAGACTAAACATCTACCGGGGAATTTGTAAAGATGGCGTGTTACGCCCGTAGTTTTATTTAAATAAATGCTTTACTTTGGTAGGCTAAATTGATAATATGCACTCATAATTCACATATACTTTGCTTAGTTGCTAGGACACTGCACAAGTATCGACGAGTTATGCCACGAGCACATCTTATATGTTACACACACCTCGTCGATATTACCATGTCACTTTTACACTTAGTAAATTCTTGTTAAAAATGATTCATATCATATCTTAAACATCAATAACAGTAGTAAATTGCATCATTAACATCACGTTTATGTATTTGAGTATTTTATGTTGAAATAAGAGGTAATGGTATTATGGAGGATTTATGGTTTTGAGTTTTGAATACTATTACATAAATCCAGTAATTTCATGATTGATGTGTCATGTCCACCATGAGATGTTTTATGGTTTTATTCCGGGCCGAGTGGGGGAGATATACAGTCGCGGATTTTACGTTATCCATACTGAGTGGGGGAGATATACAGTTGGATACATGGTGGACTCGGTCGAGACCGAGGGGCAGGATAGCCGTATTTGAGGGGGCGAGCTTAGCGAGGATACTCGGTACCGGAGATAGTTGTGAAACACGGCGGATGTCTAGATGATACCGACCGGTGTTTTGATTGCAGGGTCATTCAAGGACTGATGCCTGAGAGAAAGGGAAGTTTTGTGTCTGTGATGGACACGGAAAGATATCAATTATTGGAAATAAATGATGAGATTTCATTTTGGTTATGATATTTATAGTACAGATCCATGCTTTCCACATACCATCATACATTTTACTTGTTCACATTTTAGTTAGTATGATCGTCATAATTACATTATTAGCCGTTATATGTTAGTTTATTCACTGAGTTGGCAACTCACCCCCGTTGTGCCACAGTTCCTTGCAGGGGTAGAGGGGACAGATAGCGGCCGGGCAGATCTACTTTTCGCAGCTTATATCGCATCTTTTGATAGGTGGGTTACATATGTAGTAACCTTCACTTTTGGTATTGAATTTTGTATTTAGAAAATCTCCATCAGACATGTATATGATTTAGAGTGAGAGATTTTTATATGTATATTATTTGACAGATGGGACGGTTTAGTTCTATATATTAGTAAGTTTCTTACTTATTGGAAATTCTTGTTAATGTCTTATACTCTTGGATATTTGTCTCCACTATTGATGTTGTTGATCCCAACTAGGGATGCAACCAAACTTAACACTTTATACTTGTTTAATATTTAACTTCATAAACTGTGATTTTTACTTAAAACTAAATTTCTATATAGAATTCCGCAAAAAGGATATTGATCTTGGTTTTCGTCTTACTTAGACTATGTGCATATCTTTAGATATTATACAATCTAAGTGCCGGTCACATCCAAACTTTGGGTCGTGACAAAATTGGTATCAGAGCGTAGGATTAACCTTACGGAATCGAGTAGGAAATTAAAATAGGTTGACGTGAGTCCGTGATTTAGGATGACTTTTGGTTTGATGGAGTAGGTAAATTAGGATGAGTGCAGTACCATACGTATGTTCCGCGGCATGTTTACGTTACCATACTCAGCCTAACTTACCTTAGGATGTATATCTTGATCTATTCTTCCATTGATTCTCCGTTATTGATTGTTCCTATTCATAAGCCTTATCAACTCTCGTTTCTTGTTCCAGTTGCTATGGCTACGCGTGCTAGGCGAGCCGCAGCCAGAGATGCAGCTAGGGCGAGTCCTCCTATGACGGTGACTGGTACACCGGATGTTCCGGCGGTGCATGAGCATGTTGATCCTCCTCCTCCAGATTGCATGACTAGGATAGAGGAGGGCACGTTAGGATTGCAGCGAGTGGTAGGACAGTTAGCTGAGGCCACTCAAGTATTGAGGCAGGATCCGGCACCGACCGTGGCAGAGGCCGAGGTACAGCATACGCAGATAGTAGCACTTGTAGATACGAGAGTGATGGAGTTATCGCTTGCAGAGTTCATGAGGTTGCGACCCCCGGTATTTACATGGACCGATGTAGCGGAGGATCCTCAGTCCTTTCTTGATAGGATGGCGAGGATTGGCAGAACATTGCGATGTTCTGCTGTGAGGTCAGTTGAGCTGACTAGCTTTCGTTTAGAGAGACTTGCACAGGAGTGGTGTGAGTCGATGGAGAGAGGACGAGCTACGGGTCTTCTTCCGATGTTATGGACCAAGTTTTCCGAGGTCTTTCTTGCTAGATTTCTTCCACAGAGTGTGAGGGACGTAGAGCTAGCAGTTTTGAAGCGTTGCGAAAATCGGCGAGTATGTCAATGGCAGACTATGATTTACGATTCACCCAGTTATAGCGCTACGCTCCATATTTAGTTCCTACGGAGGAGCTTCGGGTGAAGAGGTTTCTACGGAGTTTGGACACGCAGTTGTATCTAGCTATAGGCTCCCAGCATTTTGATACGTATCCGCAGGCCATGGATGCAGCGATACGAGTGGAAGAGCGTTTGAGCGAGGCAGTGGTTGTTCCAAATCCAAAGAGGAGTAGACCGTTTGGGCCGATGACTAGGCAGTTTAGCATAGGTGGAGGTAGGCATACTCCAGGCCGCAGTTTCGGACGGGGTTGGACCCAGGGCCAGATGTTCAGCTTTTATCCCGATGATCAGAGGCCCCCATCTACATGTTTTAGTTGTGGACTTCCCGTACACTTTATGTGGGATTGTAGATCCCAGGGAGGGACCGTTGTTCCACAGGCTGCCTTACCCCTTCCACCTTCTACGCCGATGGCTTTACTTCCTCCCCTAGTTGGCGCTACATGCCAGGCAGTTGCACCACGAGGTCGAGGCTTTGCAGGACGCTCTAAGAGAGGTAGAGGAGATAAAGGTAGAGGACGACAGGATGCAGGCAGGGGCCAGGCACGGGTTTTTGCACTGAGTCCACAGGATGCCCAGGCATCAAATGTAGTCGTGACAGGTACTCTTGAAGTATGTTCGTTAGAGACACATATTTTATTTGATCCCGGTTCTACACATTCTTATGTATCTTCACGATTTGCACTTTCTTTGGGGAGAGAGTCGTCGTTATTAGAGTTACCATTAGTGGTGATTACCCCAGTGGGAGATTCTTTTATAGCTCGATACGTATTCAAGTCATGTTCTGTACGTATTGGCGATAGAGAAACATTAGTTGATCTGATTCTCCTGGATATATTAGATTTCGATATACTTCTTGGTATGGATTGGTTGGCCACTTGTCTTGCCTGTGTAGATTATCGGGGGAAAGCGGTTAGATTTTATTTTCCAGGTGAACCGGTTTTTGTTGTGCACGGGGACGGTAATATTACTCCTGCTAACATGACTTCTGCTCTTTGTGCGGGACGACTCTTGAAGCAGGGTTGTCATGGGTTCTTGGCATTTGTTCAGGACTTAGGAGTCGCTGAGATTCCAATAGACCAGGTTCCGATCACACGAGAATTTCCGGAAGTGTTTCCTGCTGAGTTACCAGGATTACCGCCTAATCGTGACAATGAATTCTGCATTGACTTGATTCTGGGTGCGGGGCTTATTTCTATACCACCCTATCGTATGGCACCGACGAAGTTGAAGGAACTCAAAAGCCAGTTGCAAGAGTTGTTAGATAGAGCACTTTTTCTTCCCAGCGTATCACCGTGGGGAGCTCCTGTCTTATTTGTAAAGAAGAAGGACGGTAGTATGAGACTGTGCATCGACTACCGACAGCTGAATCGCATCTCTGTGCGAAACAGGTATCCACTACCATGTATAGATGACTTATTCGATCAGTTGCAAGGAGCTGGCTACTTCTCGAAGATCGATTTGCGGTCAGGGTACCACCAGTTGAGGGTTCGGAAAGACGACATTTCGAAGACTGCTTTTCGCACAAGATATGGGCACTATGAATTTCTGGTGATGTCGTTCGGACTCACCAACGCTCCAACAGCTTTTATGGATATGACGAACCGTATCTTCATGCCTTTTCTTGATCAGTTTATTATAGTATTCATTGATGACATTCTCGTTTATTCCCGGAGTAGAGAGGAGCACGAGCTGCATTTGCGTATTACGTTGCAGATCTTGAAGGAGCATCAGCTGTTTGCAAAATTCTCCAAGTGTGCCTCTTGGCTAGACAGTGTGGAGTTCTTGGGTCACGTGGTCATGAGAGAGGGGATACGTGTGGACCCAAAGAAGATCGAAGCAGTGCAGCACTGGCCCAGACCTGTGTCAGTAACAGAAATTCGCAGTTTCTTAGGTCTGGCAGGTTATTACCGACGCTTTGTGCAGGATTTTTCTCGGATAGCTGCACCGTTGACCGGATTGACTAGGAAGGAGGTTCCATTTCTGTGGACAGATGCATGTGAGCAGAGTTTCCAGCAGTTGAAGACTCGCTTAACGACTGCACCTGTATTATCATTACCTTCTGGGTCAGGTGGCTTTGTTGTGTATTGTGATGCCTCTAGAGTGGGTTTAGGCTGTGTATTGATGCAGCACGGCAGGGTTGTAGCTTATGCTTCTCGACAGTTGAAGAGGCACGAACAGAACTACCCCACTCATGATCTAGAGATGGCTGCTGTGATATTCGCATTGAAGATTTGGAGATATTACTTGTATGGAGAGTCGTGTCAAATCTTCACAGATCAAAAAAGCTTAAAGTATATTTTTCAGCAGAGGGATTTGAATCTAAGGCAGCGTAGATGGATGGAACTGGTGAAAGATTACGACTGTGAGATCTTGTATCATCCAGGCAAAGCGAATGTAGTAGCAGATGCTTTGAGTCGGAGACCTGGAGGTAGCTTATCTCATTTACGCATCTTGCAAAGACAGTCTTCTATAGACTGGCAGATTTTATGTTATAGCCTTATACAGTTTGAGTTCACTTCGGCAGAAGGGCAGTTAGCACATGTTCGCACTCGACCTCAGTTATTGGATCGTATTCGAGAGACACAGCCCGCTGATGCTCGTATATCAGAGATTATGGATCAGGTTAGGTAGGGCAGGGGATCGGAGTTTGCAATTGATGATCAAGGAGTATTACGCTTTAGGACTCGTCTTTGTGTACCAGATTCTGACGGATTGAGACGTGAGATCTTAGAGGAGGCTCATAGATCAGCATATAGTATTCATCCTGGTTCCACCAAGATGTATCATGATATGAAGGATGTTTATTGGTGGGAAAGAATGAAGAGGGATGTTGCGGAGTTTGTGTCGAGATGCTTGACTTGTCAGCAAGTCAAGGCAGAATACCAGAGGCCAGCAGGAGAATTGCAGCCCTTGCCCATTCCAGAGTGGAAATAGGAACATATTTCTATGGATTTCGTGGTGGGTCTACCCAGGACTAGCAAAGGGTACGATTCCATTTGGGTGATTGTAGATGGATTAACAAAGGCTGCTCATTTTCTTCCAGTGAAGACGACATATGGGTTTTCACAGTATGCTCAGATTTATATCGATGAGATTGTACGTCTGCATGGAGTTGACATGCATAGTTTCAGATAGGGGTACCCAGTTTACTAGCAGGCTATGTCAGAAACTTCAAGAAGCTCTTGGCACACGATTGAGCTTTAGTACGGCTTTTCACCCACAGACAGATGGTCAGTCGGAGCGGACCATTCAGACACTAGAGGATATGCTTCGCGCTTATAGTCTTGATTTTGGTGGTAGTTGGGACCGTCACCTACCTTTAATAGAATTCTCGTACAACAACAGTTTTCAGGAGACGATCCAAATGGCACCCTTTGAAGCTTTGTATGGGAGGAAATGTCAATCACATGTTTGCTGGATGGAACTGAGCGAGAGTAGCATTTTAGGACCGCAGATAGTACAGGAGACTACAGAGAAGATTCAATTGATACGGGACAGAATGTGGGCGGCCCAGTGCAGATAGAAATCCTATGCAGATCGACGATGTCGTAGACTCGAGTTTCAGGTAGGAGTCTTCGTGTATCTCCGATGATGGGTATGATGCGTTTCAGGAAGAAGGGGAAGCTCAGCCCCAGTTATGTCGGACCTTACGAGATTTTGGAGAGAGTGGGTGCTGTAGCTTATTGTTTAGCACTTCCACCGAGTTTTCCCGATGTGCATCCAGTGTTTCACGTTTCGATGCTTCGCAAGTATCTTCACGATCCTTATCATGCGATCCATCATCACACCTTACAGCTTGAGTCGGATTTATCCTACACAGTGCTGCCAGTCGCTGCTCTTCGCCCGTCGCTCTTGTGTTAAGCCATGTCACAGGCAGGCAAAGAGAATACGATCAAGGATACTTCCATCTATAAAGGTTCTTTGGCAAGGAAAGAATCGCGAAGAAATTACTTGGGAGACCGAGGATGCGATGCGAAAGAAATTTCCACATCTTTTTGAAGGTATGTCTAGTTAAATTTAAATTCGGGGACCGAAATTTTTTTAGGGGGGAATATTGTAGCATTGTGAAATTTTAGAAATAAATAAAATTAATTAATTAAATAATAAAGTGCCAAATTAAAAAGTTTTTAAAACTAAATAGGACAATTTCATAAGAGGTTTGTAAAACAAATTAAATAAAAACTTTAGTATGCAACATAAATAAGTTATAAGGGTTTTAAGTTGAATTTTAGCTTCATTTTAATAAAATGAGTGTTTTATAATAATATAAGTTGTGAAGGGTTTCTAGGTAAAGTTTATGTTTCTTGTGCAAATGGGAAATTGTTAAGGGTATAATTGAAAAGGAGTAGAAAACCATTTAGTTCAGAATTTTTATGGGTAAGTAAAATACAAAATTAGGAGATAAGGGAATAACACCTTCTCCTTGCATGCACACACACACTCCAACACCTCCTCCTTGCTTAAAGAGGGCACATCTAATTCATTGACACCTCCTTCTTCCCATCACTATATATAAACCTTATTCAGATCAGTAGCAAAAATTAAAACCTAAAAATTTAAAGAAAGGAAAAGAAAACTGACTCCAAACAAAGGAGAGCAAGAGAAGGGAGAAAAAAAGCTAAGTTCTAGGATTTCCTCACCATCAAGCTAGGACAAGGAGCTTGTACTTCTTGGAGGGTATTATTCCAATAAATTAAGTATGGGTAAAACTCTTAACCACAGTAGGAATTGAGATTCTGTAAGTAGTTTAATTTAAAATGAAGTTCTATAATATCGTATTTTAGTAAAAGCTAGGCTCTGTTTAAATCTGCTGTAGTTTAGAGAGGAAATTATTTAACCAAACAGAGTTTTAATGATGTATGTTGGACCTAGAACAACTCATTGGAATACGAGCAGGGGATATCGGATTTTGGCCGGCGACCATAAAGAGAATTCCGGCGTCGCCGGATTTGTAGAGAGTTAGGGAGTTTTGGTTTGTTGGATACGTTTCTGTGTATGATTTTGGCTATTTTAGTATTATTTAAACAAGTTAGTTTCACTGAATATAGAACCTGGAAGCAAATATCGGAAAAGTTATCTAAAAACACAAAATACGATACGGTTAAAACGCATCGCGATTTAATTTCTGTAGCGATGCAGGTTAGGGTTAAATATCCAGTAAGGTTGAGTGTTAAATAGCTAGATATAGTCGAATATCATATAACTCGTACGTGGGAACGGTGTTTTTCATTTCCGTCATATCGGCGTAGCCGTTTCCTTATATAAGTTAAATTTTGATGTTAGATTCAAATACGGGATTTTCAGAGGCAGCGAGAAAAGGAAAAGGGTTGGCAATTCTTGAATAGATACGACGTTTTCCGGTGAGTAGACTAAATATCTACCGGGGAATTTGTAAAGATGGCGTGTTACGCCCGTAGTTTTATTTAAATAAATGCTTTACTTTGGTAGGCTAAATTGATAATATGCACTCATAATTCACACATACTTTGCTTAGTTGCTAGGACACTGCACAAGTATCGACGAGTTATGCCACGAGCGCATCTTATATGTTACACACACCTCGTCGATATTACCATGTCACTTTTACACTTAGTAAATTCTTGTTAAAAATGATTCATATCATATCTTAAACATCAATAACAGTAGTAAATTGCATCATTAAAATCATGTTTATGTATTTGAGTATTTTATGTTGAAATAAGAGGTAATGGTATTATGGAGGATTTATGATTTTGAGTTTTGAATACTATTACATAAATCCAGTAATTTCATGATAGATGTGTCATGTCCACCATGAGATGTTTTATGATTTGGTTTTATTCCGGGCCGAGTGGGGGAGATATACGGTCGCGGATTTTACGTTATCTATACTAAGTGGGGGAGATATACAGTTGGATACATGGTGGACCTGGTCGAGACCGAGAGGCGGGATAGCCGCATTTGAAGCGGGCGAGCCTAGCGAGGATACTCGATACCGGAGATAGTTGTGAAACACGGCGGATGTCTAGATGATACCGACCGGTGTTTTGATTGCAGGGTCATTCGAGGAATGATGCCTGAGAGAAAGGAAAGTTTTGTGTTGATGATGGACACGGAAAGATATCAATTATTGGAAATAAATGACGAGATTTCATTTTGGTTATGATATTTATAGTACAGATCCATGCTTTCCACATACCCTCATACATTTTACTTGTTCACATTTTAGTTAGTATGATCGTCTTAATTACATTATTAGCCGTTATATGTTAGTTTATTCACTGAGTTGGCAACTCACCCCCGTTGTGCCACAGTTCCTTGCAGGGGTAGAGCGGACAGATAGCGGCTGGGCAGATCTACTTTTTGCAGCTTATATCGCATCTTTTGATAGGTGGGTTACATATGTAGTAACCTTCTATTTTGGTTTTGTATTTTGTATCCAGAAAATCTCCATCATACATGTATATGACTTAGAGTGAGAGATGATTATATGTATATTATTTGACAGATAGGACGGTTTAGTTCTATATATTAGTAAGTTTCTTACTTATTGGAAATTCTTGTTAATGTCTTATACTCTTGGATATTTGTCTCCACTATTGATGTAGTTGATCCCAACTAGGGATGCAACCAAACTTAACACTTTATACTTGTTTAATATTTAACTTCATAAACTGTGATTTTTAGATAAAACTAAATTTCTATATAGAATTCCGCAAAAAGGATTTTGATCTTGGTTTTCGGCTTACTTGGACTGTGTGCATATCTTTAGATATTATACAATCTAAGTGCCGGTCACAACCAAACTTTGGGTCGTGACATATCTAGAGTAGATCGATCCAGAGATGACGTTGTTCGTTGGATGTCCCGGTGTGAGATCGGTAGGCTGACCAGTTTTAGATGGAAGGACCTCACCCAGTTATGTTGTGAGTTGATCGTGAAACAGACGAGTCTTGATTATTCCTCCAATGGTTGGGACGAGTTCCCGGGGACGCGTTCGGATAGATATCTTCTATAGAGTGATGAAGATACCGAGTTCGTGATTTTGAGTCCGTGCGAGAGATTCCTGATTGATTGTCGCCGAGAACCATTGCAGTACGCAGATAGCATGACATGATGTCAAAGTGGACGATAATAAAGACGAGTGGAGCAAGAGGTTCGTGTAAGATGTTAACAAGCTGTTTTTACTCCCCCTTGAGATAAGAGATCGGATATGTGTACAGATCCGTTGGGATACGGCCAGTTCCCAAGGAAATGGTGTGCTGAGAACGCAGATGTCTAGAGAACGAGAAAAGATTATGTAAGTGTACCAGCCTCCGTACAGTTCGTTATAGGCGAGATCGGAAGTGACCTTGAGCCGATTCCTTCCAGGACACTGCTGCGATGAGTTAGCACCGAGAATCAGTTGTGTTACGTGTATTCAGACGGCTAGAGGCCGACGCCAGCGACCTGCTGCTTTATGAGTGATCATACTAATTGGCTGAGAGTTGACCTGAGGAGTGCCATAGCGGAATCGTTGCCGTTAGCACACCTGACCGGGCAGATGAGACGGTATTGTGCGAGATTGGTAATCCACAGGGAAATGAGGACCTAGAGACTGAGGACGCCAGACCGTGGGCAGGAGGCTAGTAGACGATCTTGCTCTGCCAGTTTCGGGCGCGCCGATTTTATCGATATTGTAAGAGGTGTACCTCAATGTCATTTGTTGCGATTTGCGTTTGTGATCCGAGTATCACGCTTATATCGCTTATATTTGAGTTTTGATGATTGAATTTCAGGATATTTTTTCGTGCACAATGGATGCACCTACTGGGTATTTACAGTTTTGTGCATAGCTATTGCACTGGATATACGTTTTACACACTGTTGTATTGGTTTATGATTTGTGTATATCTAATTGCACTTGATATTGATTTTGTACCTTGGCTGCACATGTTTATGATTTCGTGGATTTCATACGGTAGATTTGATATGTGCGTATGGTACGCACTCGATTTGATTTTTGCACTCGGTATAGCTCATATATGCTTGCAGTACATTGATGCGTGTTTTGTGCACGCAGTTGCACACGTTTAAGAAGTTTACACACCTTGGTACACTCGGTGTAGTTTTCATACGCATTTGAGTTATTGATGTGATTTTGTGCACAACGGATGCACCCGATTTGGGATTTGCCATCGTGCACTCCAGTTGCACTTAGTTTTGTTTTGTGTACATTCGTAGCACTTGCATTTGGATTTGATTTCCGTGCGCACCAGACGTACGTGATTGTTGGATATGCCTTTTGAGGCTGATTTAGCTTTTGAGCACCTTGTTTTTATGATGAGGCCCTATACTTTGTAGTAGCCTAACATGACTGATCCGAGGACAGTACCTGTGTACTTTGCATGCATAAAAAGTTTATCAAGTGGTTTTCAAAAAGGAGCTATAGTCTCACTATTTTCTTACGTGTCTGCGAGTGACACGAACATTTACAAAGGAAAACCTTTTGGGATATTTCAAAAAGGCGGAACGTATAATTGAGCAAAACATATATGCTAGTATATTATTTCTTTACAAATGAGCGTCCGCCACTTGTGCCGTGAGTTACGCATTACACGGCAATTCAGAAGAGATTCTGCATATGCTTTATTCGTTATTTAGAGCTTTTTAAAGGATGCGTACTATATATGTATTATAGTATTTGATTAGTGCATATGGGATTTCGGTTGTGGATTTTGAGATTTGTATCTCCACTGTGACTCCGATGATATGCGTGCAAGTCTGATGATTTGCGTGACGCTTGACGGAGTTTGGTTTTGAATTTTCATACTCATTTTCCGGCGCACAGGATGCGCTGTGGTATTTCTGTTTCTTCCGTGATTTCGGAGCCCCGTTGATTTGAGCTGATTATTGAAATGTTTTTGAAATTGGGGGTTTAAATTTAAATTCGGGGACCAAATTTATTTAAGGGGGAAGATTGTAACATTTCAGAAAATGTAAAATATTATTTTTGGAATTTAATATTAAAATAATATATTTTGCAAAAACTACCGATTTGCGAATTTGGGGTTTTCGTAAAATGATATAAATATAAATTATTGGTTAAAATTTGTGTATCATATTTGTCCAAAATATCTTTCTTTTGGTCATGGCCGAAATTATCTAGTGAGGATATGGGGTTTTTGTTTTGATGGTGAGTCATGGTTGCTTCTAGATGAAGCATAGCTTCACTTTGTGACTCACCCTTGGCTTTCAATTCTTTTTGGAATGCTCAGGATATTTTGTTGATTTTTTTTATGATATGGTTTGGATGTGGTCACCTCCTTGCTTACTTGTGCTCACACCCCCCCCCCCATCAAATTCCAGAGAGCAATCTTCAGCTCATGGCCGAGCTCACCTGGGGACTGATTTCATGTTAATGTGTGCACAAAATTTCCAAAGAAACATCCTTTAGCTCATTTTTCATCACAACTCAAAAGGCAACTTCATTTACTTTCACCCAATTCATTGGGTGCCTTGAGACAAAGTATTCTGCACTCTCTCTACTTCATTCTTGGACATGTCGGCTAGCAAACTTCATGTCCGAGTTGTTTCAATTTGAAGCGGGAGCCCGTATAAAGATTCGTTGACGTGGTGCCACTTCGACGAGGAGACCGGAGATCGGAGATGCCGCGATGAGCGTGGAATGATAGCTAAAGACTGAAGGACACAGATCGATCGGTACATTCACGTGGTTTCCGAGACGACGAAGCACATCGACTTTGGCTAAGCGAGGAGTTTAGCATGTGAGTAGATTTATATCTACGGGGGAATTCAGGTGGATAGCGTATAGCACCCCCGCAAACATTGATATGGAATATCATTTGTTTATTTTATCTGGATAAATGATATGCGGCGGACATGATTGTAGGATTTACAAACGATAATATGATAGAAGTTGATGCTAATGGACATCTTGACACATGAGAATATAAAATGATAAGTGAATCATGATGTCTACAAATTTAAAGAGAACGAGTGTGACGTTTATATAATGTGATGCGAGATATTAATATGATGAATGAGTATACGATATGATATGATGACTTAGTATGATATGTCATTTTATGGATTCGAGTCGATATGAGATTGTTGATACCTTTGTAGGTCCCCTGATACGAGTTTGACATGGATGTGACCTGAGAGATAGGTTTATTTTTATGGATAATGTTTTAGGTATTGAGTGATATGTCGTACGAGACATAGATCTATACCCCGATGTTGTATAGGTTGATAGAATCCCTATTTATTTAATGCTTCCGTACGATAGATTTCCGTACACAATGAGTTTTACCTATTGATTTATCCATACCTTTGATTAGAGGATGCCGTACGATGGATTGTACCGTACGTGATGTTGTGAGGCTGGATGCCGATTGATGGATTCACCGACTCGGATATATATTGTAGACACGTATACCTTATAGCTTTTAGCTGATGATGTACTCTATACTACGATCATGTTATTCTCATTGCATTAAATATACCTGTGATAGTACACCTATATCATTATCGATGATGCTTATGTTACACTTACACAGATTTGCCTGTTCACACACCTTCATAATCGATAATTGCCATGTCACTACACCGTAGAATTGCTAAATCATGCTATGATATAATTGCTATGTCCATATCACTGTTCCACGTTGCACGAGATATACGGACATGCATGCATGCTGTTATATGTTGCATACATACTGACATGTACACCCATATACTTGGTTACTGCTACATGTACTTCATGCATACATACTGACATGTACACCTATATATCTTGCTATAGGTGCATATACTCTTAAGTGGTATTGTATTTCACATGTGATATTGAGACGTTAATTATTGTGTTATTGCGCTTATGAAATGTATCAAACACACCTGCTTGCATGTAGATACACTTATCTTGCTATAGTTACATGTACACCTCATATGATGCTGCACTTGATTTCGGAGGATTTGGGAACCGCATGATATAATTTAAAACTGGATTCATTTAAAAGAGTGGTTTTCCCTTAATATGCTCATATTGCTGTTTTATGTTGCATATATCAGTTTTCATGGATTTACGCATTTAGATATGGATTTCATGTGTCGATGTTAGGCACTTATATTCCGAGAGATTTATGAATATGAGAAAACCGATACGTGGAACACAAGTGTCGAGGTTGGACACTTGGTTTCGAGGAACGTATGAATATGAGAAAACCGATATGTGGAACACAAGTGTCGAGGTTGGATACTTGGTTTCGAGGAACGTATAGATATGAGAAAACAGATACGTGCAACACAAGTTTCGAAGTTGGACACTTGGGTTTCGAGGAACGTATGAATACAAGGATTTACGTATCGATGCTAGATACGGGTTTCATGATGTTTCGAGTGTCTAGGTTAGACACTCAGGTTTCCATGATTTTGTTGTGTCGCGAGGGACACACGTTGATTATATTGTGGACGAGATCCACTGCATACATGCATTGACTATATTGTTGGACGAGATCCACTGCATACATGCATTGATTATATTGTTAGACGAGATCCACTGCATACATGCATTGATTATACTGTGGACGAGATCCACTGCATACATGCATTGATTATATTGTTGGACGAGATCCACTGCATACATGCATTGATTATATTATGGACGAGATCCACTGCATACATGCATTGATTATATTGTTGGACGAGATCCACTGCATACATGCATTGATTATATTGTTGGATGATATCCACTTGCTGATAGGCATTTTTTATATGTTTGCACATATGCAAATACGGTCAGCCTAGATATCATAGTATTACCTTTATGATATAGTTGACTTAGGAATCGTTGTTTATTTCGATTTCTACCTGATGATGTTTTTCTATTTACGAGTTGGCAACCCACCCCCGTTGTGCCACAGTTCTTGCAGGTTGACCGCATGGATCAGTAGGGGCATTGCTGGCACAAAACTGTCTTCGGGTGGTTTGATTCTGGTAGGTGGTACATATTGGATCGTGCCACTCTTGTATTATCATTCCTATTGTATCTAGTAAACTCCATCAAATCAGAAACTAGTAATTGTATATGTTGCAGACTTAGAAGACTTGTAGTTGCGAGACTTGAGCGATGGGTTTTATGTTCGCTTTTGGGGTTGATGTCTTGCTTTACTTTATTTCCTTATGTAGATCTTCGTCGTTGGGCATCGTATATTTATATTTATGCTTGTGGTGGTTGTTTCCGCCGTTGGGCGTGATTTGCTCTTGTTTGGGGATGCTTTATTATATTCTGTGTTGTACCCGTTTTCGGGGTTAGTTTTTAAAAGGGAGGTGCTGCCCAAGTTTTTGTAAAAGACAAAACATGATTTACTATACCTTTAATTCAAAGCTCACCTCTTTATTTCTTAAAAAGGTTTAGGTTTCTGGGTTTCAGCTTACTTGAATTAAGTTACGCCTGTAGACGTCGCGTGATTTAAGTGCTGGTCGCGGGCTATTATTTTGGGTCGTGACACTAGTGGCTGTACTTCGAGGGAGGTTTTACGACGCTTTCATGAAGTTCCTTAATTAAATAACCTCTTTTCCCTGGAAGCGTAGCCCCGCTAACACTGTTTTAGACACCTACTTGGTTTATAGCATTGATCGTTAAGTGAAAAAATCTCCCGAGGATTAGCGGATACTCATAGTAGGATCGGGATCCAAATATCATTATGTGATAATGCTGAAGGAATCCTACCAAGATTATCAAACTCCAAATGGTATGCAACACTGGAAAGTTTCAATTTCCTTAGAAACTCCCGATGTGGATTTTTGCCCCATGCTCTTATGACCTTGACTAAGGCCAACAAATCATAAGTCACATGTCAAGTTCTACCCGTCATTGTCTAGGTTAATTTGAACCCACCCGTACATATCCTTGACTAAGGCCAACAAAGTAGTACGACTGTCCCAAACTAACGCATCTATCTATGCAACATATGAATACCCAGCAGCTACCAATCACTATGCCTTGACTAAGGCCAACAAACATAGCTTGAATACTATTGAATATTCATATGAAATGACGGAGGGCTACGAATGGTTTTGGAGAAACCGTGAACGTAGTGAACTTGATATAATCGAAGGAACCTGATAGCTTTTAAAAGGAGTGGTTCAAGTTCCGCATTTTAAAAGTTTTGCTGTTTTGATAAAACCGAGTGTTTTTGAAATTGTTCCAACGATTCAGCTTTGGATTGTTTTCTTTTCATTAATATAATACGTCTCATCAATTAATCCTACCATTGCAGAAAACAACGAAAATATACCGTACACTTATACCATCCGCATTCGCCACTGGGCCCCATCATCACCCGTTAGGTTACTTAACTAACGACAGAGCGAGGGCTGGACTAGCGCGGATGTAAAACATAAGCAACGTCTACTAGATATCATATATAGATATATACATTCGTCAGATGCAATGATAGTCATTCCAGATCACAGATGAACACATTGGATATACTAGGAATCCGCACTTCGTTCGAGCCTGCAACGAAAGACGGATGACACGGTCATGATGAATAGCCAAACCCCACCCTAAACCCCTACGGGTGCGGCAAACTACCCGCCAGATACCCGAAGTGAAGCAGCCTCCCTCAAGAAAGTGAGTAGGTCACTTGGCACTTCAAAGTACCCGGTAGTTTGTGCACCCCACCTTGGGTTTATCCTAGGAGCAGAAAACAGTAAAAAAAAATAATATGCAATGGTGGCTACAACCTCAACCCGGATGTGCGACCATAAAATAATATTACATCAATTTACAATTTACATCAAATGAAAGATAAAACGCTCATCTCTCATCCCCGGCTATTCATTGATGACAATCCAACAAGTTTATATACACAATCCAACATCACAGAACACAGATATGTACAACCCCCACTAATCGACGTATAGCGATTAGTAGACGTTCAGTACATATATCACATCACAGAAGATCCGATTAGCTAAAGTACTTAGAATTTCAATCGATTACCAAATTTGAATCTACCCCAAGCACAACACAGTACTCAATAAAATCTGGGTAGAAACAAAATATCAGAGAAATCACAAAACACCAAGATAGACACACTGCAGGAAAAACGAGTTGACTCGGCGTCGACTCGGCCTTGGATTTGCGGTGGAACGCTTGGTTCTGCCGCGGTTGTCTGACCGATTCACTTCCTCTTTTTTCTTGGGTGACCATAAAAAAGCCTGCACGTATTTTTAAGGTCTATGAAAAAAATTTCCGGACCAGTTTTGAAAATCGACAGAAAAGTGCATTTTTAGTTCGTGTTTTGCGATTTTTCCGGCGTTCGAATTTCTAACACTTTGCTAATATGTTAGTAATGGTTTAGCTAGGCTCTGATACCACTATATGTCTATGTTACACACCCCAGTACTTACGGGGAGGCGGAATAGGTAAAAACCAAAATTTTCTTACAAGGCAACATAGACTATGCTTGAGGATCTTTGCTAAACCATTGCTAACAAACTAACTAGAGGTTTTATCTACTATGCTAGAAGATTATACCTCATGCTACAAGTCCTTCGGGTCTTCTCCGCTGTCCTCCCCGTCTCCGTAGGCTCCATTGGTCGATCCAGATCATGGCTTCTTCAACGGCCTCCTCGAGTTGAAGACGATCCACCCGAGAGTCTATAGTCCGAGCTCCACCTCAAGACCGAGGTAACTAGGGCAACAAGCTTGCTAATCTTGATGTCCTAGGTGATGTAGAGTATGAAGATGGATTTTTTTGTCTATTGAAACTCTAATTTTCTCAACACATGAGAGCTTAAGAGTTTTCTAGTGAGTAGGAAGAAGGAGAGCAAACATGGGAGCTCTCTTGAAGAGAGAGAAGAGGTATGAGATAACGATCCATAGAAAAAAGAAAACAAATCTTTTATCAAGATAATTGTGATGGCAACCATGATTTGACCATTATCATGTCACCATTAATTCTAAGCAAAAGATCTAGTGCTTAACAAAAATATCTAAGTCAACAAAAGTCAACAAGGTCAAATGGTCAAACCCAATTAGCCAAGACACAATTATCACTAAAAAGAATAGTAAACATTTTCCACCACCTCATAATTGTTTTAATCAAGTCCATGGTCAAAACCCTAATGAGGTATCTCCTTCTTTGCTCCTCACATCCGTGCATACACACCTGCATCCGCATTCCGAAGAATTCGAATACTAAGAGACAAAAATAGTCCATCAATATAATACTAGGATCCGGCTTAAACCAAAGCCCACTAGTATTATTCGCCAGATCATCATACGCGCACAAGTGCACGCAAGTGATTGTAGCCCTTCCGTAAAACCATACGGCCTCTACACCTTTTGCCCAGTGCAGGGAAACTCTTTGTGTGGGACTCTAAAGACTCGACACTATGCTGGCAGTGGGTTTAACCACAGGCCGCAAGCGGTACTAGCTATATGTAACGGTCCCCAGGTAGATGTCGATAAGAAGGCCGATGAGGAAAACCCATCAAAAATCCATGTAGGGTTCCTAGGCACAGTCATAAGGGTTTATAAGGCATCAACCATGCCCGATTTAAATTTTAGACGTACCGAACAACCCTAACCAAGATTTTAGACTAGAGATTAGGCGAAACAAAGAACAAGTAAACAACTTTACTTCTAAGAGTTAGGGATTACAACCTTTGTAGTCCATTCCTTCACTTCTAAAGCTCCGTGTTGAGGTCCCTTCGCTGCGATCATCGAGTGCCCGGACTCTAGAGAGGCTCCATAAAGAGAAAGATGCAGGCTTGCTTCCGATTTTCAATAACAAAGATGATCTACCTTGAAGAAACTCAAACCCAAGCTCTTGCTTTGCTAATCAAGTATTAGCAAAGAAAACACCCTAATCTAAGTGGTTAGAATAGATTAGGATGATGAAGTAGGAATTTAGCTCTCATTTGTTTTCTTTATGTCACTCAAAATCATCCCATATGAAAAAGCTAGTGATGCTTTTCATCAAGCAAGAAAGAAGAAGAAGATGATCAAATCCTTTTGTGAAGAATAATGAATCAAGTGTATGGTTAGAAATGTAACCATGGGTTAAGTATGAAGACTTAACCCATGTAGAGATTTAACTATGATTAAAGAGTTGGGTTGGGTTGAAGAAATATCTTTGCAAAATATCACAAAATATCAAGGTCAAAGTCAAAGCTTCAAGAAGCTTCTTGAAAGCTTCATGAAAGCTTAACCCTAATCCAAACCCAAACCATATTTAAACTCCACAAAACATGTTGCATTTGTAACCATAACATGTTACAATATTATATATCACATATACAATATTTATTGTAACAAAATAAAATAATACAATTAACATATATCGCATATATATCAATGTATTACCCGAGTGAGAAAAGAATCTTCAAGTGAGCTTATATTAGTTAATGTAATTTAATATATCAAATATATAATTATAAATTAAATTATCGAATCAACACTTGATCCGATAATCCGGCTATTTCACAAATAACCGACTAATATAATCTTTATCAGTTCATCGAATCAACACTTGATCCGACGACTGGTTATACCACATATACCCGGCCGATATCTCATATCGCGAGAATCTAATACGGTATCACATACATGTATTGTTCTCGGTCCCGCACATATCATATATGTGCTCCTACTCCGTTTTGCCTGAGCCAGGAAACCTCTGTGTAGAACTCTAAAGAATCGTCAATACGCCGGCAGTAGGTGATGATCATATCAAACACCCACAAGCTGCAAGCGATCAGCTAAACGTAACAGCCACCCATGTATTGATCAATCAGAAGATCAACAAGCAAGCCTGTACTTTCTCCCATGAATCCAACCTGTAACACTCCCGTACAGTCCGGTCTCTTCGTCTGATATGTCGCATATCTCGCCTAGGGGTGGTAAACGTCAGACCCCAGTAGTTTGATAAGTCGTGTCGATATGAGGTACATTACAGTTCGAGAAACTATTGATAACACTTACCAGTAAATCTCAGCAACCCTGGCCAGGGATTTCCAGTTATAGCCAATCGAACACAGCGCAACATCAACTCCCTATACCGGGAGAGACGAAACCCCTTCTATCGCTTATTGCCTCCATGTGATTCGGGACTGTACCCAAAAGCCACCGTTTTGCACGCCCTTTTGGACATGGTATGATGGAAATCAAAGCACAGTGGGAATCACACAAGACTCTATGACGATCTCAGGTGTACAGACTAACTTGTACCAGTGTCACTAGAGAACTGCTATCTGACGTGAGGTATAATACCATTTGGGAGTTCTCGGCGAGTCCGTCCAATGTACCCAGTCTCTACTGAGCATCCATATACCTTCTCTGATGTCAAACACCAATGGATATGGGATCATCCATCGCCCATCATATGGGTCAAGAAGCGCATACGGTAGTCTACTCTGGAGTAACGATGCCCTGTCTCAGTACTCCCACGACTAGGAACATTTGAAGGATGTACTTGGCGACTACACTGTCCCCACTAGTATGATCTGCATCATAGTCCTGGTAGTCAAGTACTCATCATAAGGGCTTTATCAACATGTGACATAGAGACAATCAGAGTACATGTTAAGATAAAGAGTCACCAGATAGCATACTATCATGTCGAGCAAGAAAGCCCTCCCTATATATGTCCAAGCATCCACTACAATATACAACGTATGTACAGTAATGGCCTCTAGGGCATACATATAACTAACAATCTCCCACTTGCACTCGGGCCATCTGTTGTAGTATCTCATACCCAACTATAAGCTGTGGTTGAAGTATCTCATACACAACCATCCCATAAAAGTCTCTACTGGGAAATAGGCCTTTGTGAGTGGATCCGCGCTGTTGTCCTCTGTGTCTACTCTCCTAACCTCGATCTCCCTGGAGATCAACCATCTCCATGATCAGGCGATACTACCTAAGAATATGTCTGGATCTCAGATGGGACAGGGGTTCCTAGGCATAAGCCACAACTCCATTGTCACACAATGGCAGGAACGAAGATCATCTTATAAACTAAAATATATCCAGACCGTCTCTTTGGTAGCATCCTTGGTAACGATGTATCTTGTCTTTAATCGTCTAGTAAGTCACAGTATCTAGCTTGGAACTCTTCCAACATACCGTCCCTCCTCTGATGGTAAAGACAATGCCTGCGACTGACATTCAGTCGTCCTTATCACCCTGGAACATTTCCAGTGATTATCCCCAGGATCGATTGATACCATCTCACTACAACTAGTGAGAATCCTAACATCCAATTAGATCTATCTCATAGATCCATAACTCAGGATTTAGGAGGTATCACCTTGATCCTATAGAGAATCTTTGTGATAAGCGAAGATTGACCGAGCGTAGCATAGGAAACTCCTTCCCTATCAAGAGTATGTCATCCACGTACTATACGAGGATCACTACCATAATCTCTACTACCATTTCATATATACAAGGTTCATCTACCATTTTGATGAAGTCAAACTCTTCGACTACCTCATCAAAACAGATGTTCCAACTCCGCGATGCCTGATTTATCCTATAAAACATCCTGCTCATGTTTCCGCTGCTCCCACTGTCTACGAAGCCCTATGGCTGTGTACTTATAGACGCTCTCTTCCAAATCAATATTTAGAAAAGCAGCCATGACACCCAACCGCCAGATATCGTAGTCATGGTATGTAGCCGTGGCAAGTAGGATCTGGATGGACTTAAGCATAGCTTTGAAAGTCTCAACTTTTCCATGTACACCAAGTAATCTTCTCAAGATATACTTGCTCCTGATGGGGATTTAACCCTTCAGATAAAGCAACCAAAGTCCAAACTTTGTTGGTGTATAAGGATTCCATCTCAGATCTCTAAGCATCCTGCCATTCTCACAGAGTCCCCACTCCTGATGGCCTGCTCGAAACTAGTTGGGTCATCATCTCTAGATGCAATCCTCGCTCCCACTGTCATAGAGAAACCGAAGAATCTCTCAGGTGGATGAGAAACCCTACCAGATCGGCGGAGAGGCTGAGGTTTGTTGGAAACTATTGAATCCTTCGGGTTTACCAAATCATCAGCTGCAGTTTGTATAGCTGGAACTCTTTCCAGTTCTACCTCATAACCACTAATTTCTTCACAAGAAATTCTATTTTTCTCAGAAAGTGGTATGCCGAGAAATAAAACATCTTTTGTTCCTCGGTGTGGTAGAAGATATTCCCTTACGAATGCTTGGGATATCCAACAAACATCCACAGAACTGACTTTGCCTCGAGCTTGTCCGGATTTTGCTTTTGACATAGGCCGGACACCCCCAAATCTTAACATCTTTAAGAGATGGGCTCTTTCCATACCATATCACATATGAAGTGGTAGTGTCATGACCCGAAAGTACGGAACGCGACTGGCACTTAGATTACGAGACGTCTAAAGGCGTAACGTAACCTAAGTCAGCCAAAGCCCAGAAAAATCTAAACCAAAATCAAAAAGAGTGAAGGAAACCTTTCGTGAAAAACGACTTGAAATCAATTTAGTTACATTGAACCACTTTTTAAAAACATCAAAAATTTCCGAAAATTTCGGCAGAGTCTCATTTGTGAATTCTATCCCCTAAAATGGGTACAACAAGATATACAACCTGAAATCACAAAATGGCATCCCCAAGCGGGAGCTAGATCTTCGCCCAAGGAGGATCACAACCACACGCAATATATATATGTAATCTCAAGAAAAAGAGCATAAAGAAATGGGAAATGTAAGAAAACACAACGTCGGCTCAAGTGAGCTCGACCCAAAAGAACCCACATATACACAAATCTCTCAGTCTCATCACTAGGTCGAATATACAAATAAGAAGTGGTAGATGGAGAATACTAGATATAAAAATAGTACAAAAAAAGGAGATAAAAGCACTCTCGCAACCCACCTACGAGAAATGTCGCGAGTCTGAGCAAAAGAAATCACTAATAAGATAAGCCGCCGCTACAAGGCTGATAAGTCCGACCTGCAAGACACTGTGGCACAACGGGGGTGAGTTGCCAGCTCGTGAGTAGAATATAACATCTAGTAAGGCTATCGTAAGAATGCACGCAAATGCGCCACGGCATGTATGTCCAGATGTGATGTAATACCTCTAGTATGCATGCACACGTATGCAATGTCAATACTAAATCTTTAAGTGTTTTAAATGCTATGAGTTCCGCATTCTTAACTTTAGAAAAAGAATATCTGTATAATAGCTAAATACCATCAAGAAATCATCTGAAACCCGTGGCAAGCATCGACACCAAATATGATAACACATCTGTCTCAATGTCTCGTTGTTTCAATGTCTCAATACATCGGGCTCCGTCAGTCCGGATCGGCCCTTATCATCAATCTCATGACAACGGTCGGTATCCTTCGGATATCCGCCGTGCCAGACATCACCGGTAGGTAGTCTTCCCCTGCCAGGCTCATCGTTTACAACTCAATCTTCTTGCCCCGGGTTACCATACCGGGCCCACCATGCACCCGAGACGGTTCGTCCACTCCTCGAATCGGGTCTCGAAATCCAACAGAAAACATGAAAACTCATGGTGTACGACACATACATCACGAGAAAACCGCAACTTTATTTTTAAAATGATAAATATAAGCTTTTGATAAATTCTTGCGGTTTTCCCCGAAATCCAGAAATCGCAGCAATACTGAAATCCTCAAGAAAATCATAATACCCAACATGTTGTATATGATAAATGTCTATGATATCAAGGTATGCGATGTGATTTGTGGCTAGAAACCTATGTAAGTATGATGATGATGCGAGGTATATACATGCTATGCGATTTCATATATCATGTATGATGCAATTGGTGACACTAAGCTAAACAGGTTCTATGGTGCTCGTGGCATGGCAATTACCAAAGGCGTGTGTGTTACATGAATAGTGCGCATGCAACAGGAGCCAATGTTAATGGTGTTCGTGTCTTACGAAGTGATATCGCACATGTGTATATGAATATCCATGCAATCTAGCGGACGATTGGCTATAAAAGTATGCAATGTGAATGAGGGGGTTTAGCTAACTAACAATGCAAATCTTACAAGAAATAAAGTAACCCTAACTAGAGGGTATCTCGCGCAATCCATACGATTCCCCCATAGATGAATACATCTACTCACCTGAATGCCTCGCTAATCCGATCTGACCACCGCCTTGCCTTTGCGCGCCGCGTCTGATGTTTCCGCAACCGTTCCTAGAATTGCATAACACACAATATAAGATTACAGATTCCTGAAATGACGCAACTCACAATATGAAAAGATCGGCGCTCTCGAATTAATCACAACGTGCACTCGGTACGCGGAAAACACACGAAAATCGCTAAAACCTTAACTAAAATCGCCGTTTCGGGCAACCGTCAAAACTAAAACCCGACTAGACAAAACTCCGCATTCACACACCCTAATAGTCATATAAGATGCTAATGATATAGTCCATATATCGTAATAATATCACCTCTTTAAAATATAGAAAAACTAGTAAGCATTGACATAGAAATATCGATGCAATTGTCACGGTTTAACGGTGTAGCGATCGCTACATCGCATAAACAACCATTCTAACCAACTAGATAACCACTACCCTAACTTAAACCCACTTATCCTACAACAAACCCTAATTAGGGCATCAACACCTCTCTTGAATTTTCAAAAACCAACCATTACAATGAAATTAACACATTAAAATACTAATTTAGCTTATTTAAACTACAAATTTAACAACTAGTTTAGGATTTATACCTTACAAGTGAATCCTAACTTGCACTTGACCTTGAAAGATGCCTACTTTCACCTTGTTTTAAAGCAAATTAGGGTTGGAAAGAGGTGGAATAGGATTATGGTTTGAATTTGTGAAGAAATGTGTTGATTTCGGTGGATTTTGTTGATTTTTTCATGATCTTTGAAGCAAGAAAGAGAGAGGGAAATGGGGTTTGCTCAGGTTGAGCTGGACCTGGTGTTAGGGAGGGTGTGTGTGTGTGAATGGTGTAGAAAATTCTACACAAAAAGCCTTTCCCAAGCTCAATTAATGACTATCACATCAACCTTTCACAAAAAAAAACCCTTTTTAAGTCATTTTTGAATAAAATTTTAAACCATAGAACAAAAACTTTGAAAAGTCTTGATAAAATTTTATTAACACTAAATTTTAGTTTATAAAGTTTCCTAAGTGTGTAATTTACCTAATTAAATTTGTATTTATCACTAATTAAATGTATTTTTAAAAGCTTAAAATAATATTAAAAAATAATTAATTAAGGAAATTTTTTTAATTAACTAAAAAATTTTAAGTGACATTTTAGTGACCAATTTATAGTAATATCTTATCTAAATTATGCATAATTAGGTCTATAATGAAAAATACATATTTTGACTTTTTACGGAAAAAGCTGCTAATTTAGCCGATTCCCGAAAAAACTGCCTAAACGATTTTCGAAGCGTAACAATCTTCCCCCCTTAAAGAAATTCGGTCCCCGAATTTAAAATTCTAACTACGCGTACCTTCAAAAAGATGGGGATATCTCTTCCTCATCTCGACCTCGGTCTCCCAGGTGACCTCCTCGCTGTTCGGGCTACGCCAAAGGACCTTGACGGACGGTATAACCTTCGACCTCAATTTCTTCACCTGCTGATCCAAAATGACCACCGGCTGCTCGGTGAATGAAAGATCACGCTCTAGCTGGATTGTCTGGTGCTGAATCGCATGGGAAGGATCATGAAGGTACTTGCGGAGCATCGAAACATGGAACACGGGGTGAATATCGGGGAAACTGGGCGGAAGAGCTAACCGATAAGAGACTGGACCAACACGCTCTAGGATCTCGAAGGGACCAACATATCTAGGACTCAGCTTCCCTTTCCGCCCAAATCTCATCACACCCTTCATCGGAGAGACCTTCAGGAAAACATGATCGCCAACAGCGAACTCGAATCGGCGACGGCGCCTGTCAGCATATGATTTCTGCTTACACTGTGCCGCCCTCATCCTGTCCCGAATCAACTGTATCTTCTCGATCGTCTCCTGTACGATCTGCGGCCCCAAAATACTGCTCTCCCTGAGCTCTGTCCAACACACAGGCGATCGACATCTCCTCCCGTGTAAAGCCTCGAAAGGTGCCATCTGAATCATCTCCTGGAAGCTATTATTGTAGGAGAACTCGATTAAAGGCAAATGACGATCCCAGCTACCACTGAAATCTAAAATGCAAGCTTTGAGCATGTCCTCAAGAGTCTGAATAGTAATCTCTGACTGACCGTCAGTCTGCGGATGAAAGGCTGTGCTAAAACTCAATCGGGTGCCTAATGCTTCCTGGAGTTTCTGCCACAATCGGCTGGTAAACTGGGTGCCCCGGTCGGACACGATGCAAGTCGGAACACCATGCAGTCACACGATCTCATCAATATAAATCTGGGCGTACTGAGAAAATCCAAAAGTGGTCTTCACTGGCAGGAAGTGAGCCGCTTTCGTCAGTCGATCCACAATCACCCAAATAGAGTCATACCCTCGACTGGTCCTGGGTAGACCCATAATGAAGTCCATGGAGACCTGCTCCCACTTCCACTCAGGGATAGGCAAAAGCTGTAACTCGCCGGCTGGCCTCTGGTGCTCAGCCTTGACTTGCTGACAAGTCAGGCATCTCGACACAAAGTCTGTAACATCCTTCTTCATCCCGTCCCACCATTAAACCTCTTTCAAATCACAGTACATCTTGGTGGAACCTGGATGAACACTGTATACTGATCTATGTGCCTCCTTAAGGATATCACACCTCAGTCCCTCAGAATTTGGTACGCACAGTCGAGTCCTAAATCGAAGTATCCCCTGATCATCAATCACGAACTCAGAAACTCTGCCCAGCCGAATCTACTCAATAATCTCTAAAATATGGGCATCGCCGGACTGTGCCTCGCGGATACGATTAAGTAATTATGGGCGTGCTCTGAAATAGGCCAGATGTCCCCCTGTAGGAGTAAACTCGAACTGCACTCTGCTGTTACATAAAATCTGCCAATCCGCCGTCGACTGCATCTGTACTGCGCTTAAACAAGATAGACTACCTCCGGGCCTCCTACTCAAAGCATCCGCCACCACATTTGCCTTGCCCAGATGGTATAAAATCTCGCAGTCATAATCTTTCACTAACTCCATCCAACAGCGCAGTCTCAGATTCAGATCTCGCTGCTGAAAGATATACTTCAAACTCTTGTGGTCAGTGAATATCTGGCACGACTCACCGTATAGGTAATGTCTCCAGATCTTAAGTGCAAATACCACTGCAGCCATCTCTAAATCATGAGTGGGGTAGTTCTGTTCGTGTTTCCTCAGCCGCCGAGAAGCATACGCGATAACTCTATCGTGCTTCATCAATACACAGCCCAGCCCCACTCGAGAAGCATCACAATATACCACGAACCCGCCTGATACCGAAGGCAAAGCTAGCACCGGTGCAGTAGTCAGACGAGTCTTCAACTGCTGAAAACTATCCTCACATGCCTGGGTCCAATCAAAAGGGACCCCCTTCGGGGTCAACCCGGTCAGCGGTGCAGCAATACGGGAGAAATCCTGGACAAAACGTCGATAATAGCCGGCCAGACCCAGAAAGCTGCGAACCTCTGTAACTGATACTGGTCTAGGCCAACGCTGAACTGCCTCGATCTTCTTCGGGTCCACACAAATACCATCTCTCGTCACCACATGACCCAAGAAGTCGACACTGTGTAACCAGAATGTGCACTTGGAAAATTTGGCGAACAGCTAATGCTCTCTCAAAGTCTGCAATATGATACGCAAGTGCTGCTCATGCTCCTCCCGGCTCCGAGAATAAACCAAGATGTCTTCAATGAACACAATGATGAACTGATCGAGATACGGCCTTAATACACGGTTCATCAAGTCCATAAATGCTGCCGGGGCATTGGTGAGCCCGAACGACATCACCAAGAACTCATAATGACCATATCGAGTACGAAAAGCGGTCTTCGGAATATCCTCCTTCCGAACCCGCAACTGGTGATAACCTGACCGTAAATCAACCTTCAAGAAAAACCCTGCACCCTGGAGCTGATCGAATAAGTCATCAATGCGGGGTAAGGGATATCTGTTCCGCACAGTAACCCGGTTCAGCTGACGATAATCAATGCATAAGCGCATACTTCCGTCCTTCTTCTTAACAAACAGGACGGGAGCACCCCAAGGTGACACACTCGGTCAGATAAGCCCTTTTTCCAGCAAGTCCTGTAACTGATCCTTCAGCTCTCTCAGTTCCGCCGGGGCCATCCGATAAGGCAAGATAGATATAGGCCCCGTGCCGGGGATCAGGTCGATGCAGAACTCAATCTCGCGCTCTGGTGGCAGACCAGGCAGCTCGTCGGGAAATACATCAGGGAACTCTCTCACAACAGGAACCTGGTCCAACGGAACCTCTATGGAACTAGTATCACAAACATAGGCTAAGAATCCCTGACACCCTTTCCTTAAGAGCTGACCGGCGCGAAGAGAAGAAATCAAGCTGGGAAGGGTAGCGCTACGATCTCCCTAAATAACCAGAACAGGCTTACCAGGAAAACTGAATCTGACTGCTTTCTCTCGGCAGTCCATGGATGCATAACAGGTGGCTAGCCAGTCGATACCAAGAAGAAGGTCAAAGTCTAGCATATCGAGGCGAATCAAATCAACTGAAGAATCTCTCTCCCCGATACGAACGGAACATGATCGGTACACAACACGGGCAACAAATGACTCGCCTACCGGTGTAATAACGACAAGCGGCTGATCTAACGGAGAAGACTCTCGGCCCAACCTCGGTGCAAAGTACGTGGATACATAGGAATGTGCGGAGCCTGGATCGAATAATACCCGTGCATCAAAAGAACATACTGGCAGAGTACCTGTCACGACGGCATTGGATGCCTGTGCATCCTGAGGAGTCAACACGAACACTCGGGCCTGTCCACCACTAATAGCTGGCTGTCCTCTGCCTCTACCTCAGCCTCTGCCTCTGCCTCTGTCGCCTCGTTCTCTCTGAACCGGACCGCCATGCCTACGACCTCTAGGGACATCTGGCTGGCATGGAGCATCATCAGGGGTAGGAAGTAGAGCTCTCTGAGGAGGTGATGAGGGTGGTAAGGTCACATGCGGAACTGTCGCCGTGCCCTGGCGTCCCATGGTACAGTTTCTGACACGGTGGTACTGACTCCCACACCGAAAACATCCTTGCGACGACTGCTGGGTCTGTGGATATGAACCAAATAACTGACCTCATCTCAATCCTCTGCCTCCACCATCTCCCGGAAATAATCTATCGCGGTGTCTACCCATCTGCCGCTGAGCTGGCGTATCAGTACGGATCCTCTTCGGCCCAGAAACGACCGGAGTCTCAGAAATACGCTCCTCCAAAAGTAAGGCTGCATCCATCGTGGCTGCGTATGTATCAAAATGCTGGGTGCCGATAGCAAGGAATAGCTGTGTATCAAGCCCTCGCACAAACCTTTTTATTCTCTTCTCTTCTGTGTCTACTAAGTACGGAGCATATCGAGACAACTGGGTAAACTATATATCATACTCCGACACCGTCATCCCAGGAGTCTTGCGCAGAGACTCAAAACTACGGGCTCGAGCATCTCGGACACTCTCCGGAAGAAAACGGGCGAGAAACGCAGCTGTAAACTCATCCGAGGTCATAGAAGGTAGACCTGCAGCTCGGCCTCTCTCTACTGAATCGTACCATGTCTGGGCAAGACCCTCCAGACGAAAACTCGCGAACTCCACCAACCTATCATCAGAATACCTCAACGAACGGCAAATCTGAGCCATCCTATCAAGAAATGCCTATGGGTCCTCTGTCGCGTCCGTACCGGTAAAAGCTGGAGGTCTCAATCTTATAAACTCCTGTAGTGAAACAGGGATAGTCGCAGTAGCAGCAGGAGTGACCATCTATGCAGCAGGTACAATCATGGTCTGTGCGGTGGAAGGAACGTCCTCGGATCTCTGTGCCCAACTGGACTCAACTAAAGATCCCATCATCTGTCGCAACTCTTGCATACCGGCCTCTAATCTGGCAATACGGTCTGGATAAGGCGGAACAATATGACCCTGAGGGGTAGGCGTATCATCCCGCTCGATCCTCGCCTCAGACGAGCCCGCTCTAATCTCATCCCTAGCGGCAGCCCGCTGAGCTCCCGTAGTCTTTGGCGGCATCGAAGCTGGAATAAGAAACAGGACCGATAAGAACATTGCAATTGAATCAAGGAATGCAAGGAATCAAGAAGGGAAATACAAGCAATTTTGTTGTAAGGTCACTTAGGCGGAGTACCGTATCGTAAGTATGCCGCGGATCATACCCACGCTAAACCACTCTGCTTAAGTCACCTACTCCATCTACCAAGGTCGTCCTACACTCAGAAAGGTAAAACCAACGCTCTGATACCAACTTTGTCACGACCCGAAAGTACGGAACGTGACTGGCACTTAGATTACGAGACGTCTAAAGGCGTAACGTAACCTAAGTCAGCCAAAGCCCAGAAAAATCTAAACCAAAATCAAAAAGAGTGAAGGAAACCTTTCATGAAAAACGACTTGAAATCAATTTAGTTGCATTGAACCCATTTTTAAAAACATCAAAAAATTTCGAAAATTTCGGCAGAGTCTCCTTCGTAAATTCTATCCCCCAAAATGGGTACAACAAGATATACAACCTGAAATCACAAAATGGCATCCCCAAGCGGGAGCTAGCTCTTCGCCCAAGGCTGATCACAACCACACGCAATATATATATGTAATCTCAAGAAAAAGAGCATAAAGAAATGGGAAATGTAAGAAAACACAACGTCGGCTCAAGTGAGCTCGACCCAAAAGAACCCACATATACACAAATCTCTCAGTCTCATCACTAGGTCGAATATACAAATAAGAAGTGGTAGATGGAGAATACTAGATACAAAAATAGTACAAAAAAAGGAGATAAAAGCACTCTCACAACTCACCTATGAGCAATGTCGCGAGTCTGAGCAAAAGAAGTCACTAATAAGATAAGCCGCCGCTACAAGGCTGATAAGTCCGACCTGCAAGACACTGTGGCACAACGGGGGTGAGTTGCCAGCTGGTGAGTAGAATATAACATCTAGTAAGGCTATCGTAAGAATGCACGCAAATGCGCCACAGCATGTATGTCCTGATGTGATGTAATACCTCTAGTATGCATGCACACGTATGCAATGTCAATACTAAATCTTTAAGTGTTTTAAATGCTATGAGTTCCGCATTCTTAACTTTAGAAAAAGAATATCTGTATAATAGCTAAATACCATCAAGAAATCATCTGAAACCCGTGTCAAGCATCGACACCAAATATGAAAACACATCTGTCTCAATGTCTCAATACATCGGGCTCCGTCAGTCCGGATCGGCCCATGTCATCAATCTCACGACAACGGTCGGTATCCTCCGGATATCCGCCGCTCCAGACATCACCGGTAGGTAGTCTTTCCCTGCCAGGCTCATCGTCTACAACTCGATCTTCTTGCCCCGGGGTACCATAACGGGCCCACCATGTACCCGAGACGGTTCGTCCACTCCTCGAATCGGGTCTCGAAACCCAACAGAAAACATGAAAACTCATGGTGGACGACACATACATCACGAGAAAACCGCAACTTTATTTTAAAAATGATAAATATAAGTTTTTGATAAATTCTTGCGGTTTTCCCCGAAATCCAGAAATCGCAGCAATACTGAAATCCTCAAGAAAATCATAATACCCAACATGTTGTATATGATAAATGTCTATGATATCAAGGTATGCGATGTGATTTGTGGCTAGAAATCTATGTAAGTATGATGATGATGCGAGGTATATACATGCTATGCGATTTCATATATCATGTATGATGCAATTGGTGACACTAAGCTAAACAGGTTCTATGGTGCTCGTGGCATGGCAATTACCAAAGGCGTGTGTGTCACATGAATAGTGCGCGTGCAACAGGAGCCAATGGTAATGGTGTTCGTGTCCTACGAAGTGATATCGCACATGTGTATATGAATATCCATGCAATCTAGCGGACGATTGGCTATAAAGGTATGCAATGTGAATGAGGGGGTTTAGCTAACTAACAATGCAAATCTTGCAAGAAATAAAGTAACCCTAACTAGAGGGCGCCTCGCGCCATCCATACGATTCCCCCATAGATGAATACATCTACTCACCTGAATGCCTCGCTAATCCGATCCGACCATCGCCTTGCCTTTGAGCGCCGCGTCTGATGTTTCCGCAGCCGTTCCTAGAATTGCATAACACACAATATAAGATTACAGATTCCTGTAATGACGCAACTCACAATATGAAAAGATCGGCACTCTCGAATTAATCACAACGTGCACTCGGTACACGGAAAACACACGAAAATCGCTAAAACCTTAACTAAAATCGCCGTTTCGGGCAACCGTCAAAACTAAAACCCGACTAGACAAAACTCCGCATTCACACACCCTAATAGTCATATAAGATGCTAATGATATAGACCATATATCGTAATAATATCACCTCTTAAAAATATAGAAAAACTACTAAGCATTGACGTAGAAATATCGATGCAATTGTCGCGGTTTAACGGTGTAGCGATCGCTACATCGCACAAACAACCATTCTAACCAACTAGATAACCACTACCCTAACTTAAACCCACTTATCCTACAACAAACCCTAATTAGGTCATCAACACCTCTCTTGAATTTTCAAAAACCAACCATTACAATGAAATTAACACTTTAAAATACTAATTTAGCTTATTTAAACTACAAATTTAACAACTAGTTTAGGATTTATACCTTACAAGTGAACCCTAACATGCACTTGACCTTGAAAGATGCCTCCTTTCACCTTGTTTTAAAGCAAATTAGGGTTGGAAAGAGGTGGAATATGATTATGGTTTGAATTTGTGAAGAAATGTGTTGATTTCGGTGGGTTTTGTTGATTTTTTCATGATCTTTGAAGCAAGAAAGAGAGAGGGAAATGGGGTTTGCTCAGGTTGAGCTGGACCTGGTGTTGGGGAGGGTGTGTGTGTGTGAATGGTGTAGAAAATTCTACACAAAAAGCCTTTCCCAAGCTCAATTAATGACTATCACATCAACCTTTCACAAAAAAAACCCTTTTTAAGTCATTTTTGAATAAAATTTTAAACCATAGAACAAAAACTTTGAAAAGTCTTGATAAAATTTTATTAACACTAAATTTTAGTTTATAAAGTTTCCTAAGTGTGTAATTTACCTAATTAAATTTGTATTTATCACTAATTAAATGTATTTTTAAAAGCTTAAAATAATATTAAAAAATAATTAATTAAGGAAATTTTTTTAATTAACTAGAAAATTTTAAGTGACATTTTAGTGACCAATTTATAGTAATATCTTATATAAATTATGCATAATTAGGTCTATAATGAAAAATACATATTTTGACTTTTTACGGAAAAAGCTGCTAATTTAGCCGATTACCGAAAAAACTGCCTAAACGATTTTCGAAGCGTTACAGGTAGGCATCTGATTTGGTTGGAACCCTATTCAATAGGTATGCAACTTCTCAAGTTCATTACCCCAAAAAGAAAATAGGCTACTCAGTAGTACTCCTCATAGAGCAAACTATATCACATATGGTGTGATTGCTCCGCCCCGATACACCGATGTGCTGTGGTGTATTCGGAGGAGTAATGCTGAGAGAGAATCTCATTCTCCTTTAGAGTAGTCCAGGAATTCCGTGCTCAAGTATTCTCCTCCTTGATCACATCAAAGGACATAATACTTTTACCCGTTTTTGGTTCACTGCTTCTAACTTATATTCTTTGATTATCTCGAAAGTTTCGGACTTGTGTTTCAACAGGAACATATGTCTGAATCTTGAGATCATCAGTGAATGTAATGAAGTACAAAGAACCTGTCCTGGCATATGTAGACATGGGACTATCACACATCATCATGTATCAATCCCAAGAGTTCACTAACTCTTTCTCTGTTTCCAATAAACGGAACTGTGGTCATCTTATCTTTGTGACATGACTGGCAAGTTTTTAAAAGATGTAAATTCAAACTAATTTAAATATGCATCTTTATGTAACTTTAGCTAGTCGGGTCGCATTGATATGACCTAGTCTACAATGCCTCAAGAAGGATTTGTTCATTTCTGAACTTTTCCTCTTGTGTGTGTTCTGTACATTAAGAACTGTAGTTTGATTTAGAACGTCTATGCTTTTAGATAACGTGCCTGAACCGATCAACTCTTGATATAGGAAATGTTCAAAACATTATCCAACAATACAAAATTATATCCTTCTTTACTAATAAAGAGACTGATATGATGTTATATATCAGGTTCGGTATCTAATAAGATTCATTCAGAATCAATGTATTCTGATAATACAGGGTGATAACTGCCAACAGACTTGACTGCAACACTTGCATCATTTCCAACTCTTGAAACTTATCACCCGTTCTCAGTTCTCTACCTATCTGTAGCCCATGTAACAAATTACATTTGCGGGATTCTGATCCGGTATCTCATACCCAGGACGTAAAGGATACTGAGAAACAGTTCTCGGTAATAAACACACCCGAAGAAGATGCATCAACATGCACTTTCTTCGTTTGGGCGGCACGGGAATTCTGGTAATCCCCTATTTCCTGCTCTGTCTTATAATAATTATAAGTTGGAGCGGGACCAACGTTCCCTAGCGCAGTATAACAAGCGGGTTCAGTCAATACATCTGTTTTATTATCTTGATTAAGGTGTGACATGGTCGCTACCTGGAGAGAGATAGAAGAAAACACTCAGCGTATGCTCTTGCAAGATTGGATTGGTTATTAATATATCTAATCAGGATGTCTCCCATTGTTTTAGTCAAATCTTCCTTCAAACCCTAAAAGGAAAGACTAGCCGGGATTAATTACACTCTACAAGTTCACCAATCTTTCATCCAGGCCAGTGCCGGTACATTGAGGGATGTTCCCCGCGCTTTCTCACAGACCTAATTAAAATAAACCTCGTTTTCCCAGGGGCGTAACTCCGTTGACACCTTTCTAGACACCTACTTGATTGGCTAATTGTAATGTGTAAAACCCTCCCAGGAGTAACTCTTACTCGCAGCGGGTATCGGGATCTAACTATCTCATAGAAGATATGCAATCTCATTGCAAATTTCAACTCTTGAAATTCCCAATAATATTTTCACCCCTAGCGTCCTATGACCTTGACGCAGGCCAACAAACCATAGTCCGCTAGTCAAGTTCAACCCGTACATTTCCTGATTGAATTAAACCCACCCGTACGACCCTTGACACAGGCCAACAAAGTCGCACGACTACCCTAATCCAATCGCATCGTATGCGGCAGATAAGCACTAGTTAGCTACCGCACACTACGCCTTGACTCAGGCCAACAAACGTAGCACGAATACTAAGTAGTACTTATCTGAAATGACGGAGGGCTACGACAAGTGTTTAAGAAAAACCCTTTGCGTAATGAACTTGATATCGTTGTAGAATTGAGTGATTTTAAATGGAATGTTTTTGAGACCTTTTCTAGTTTTGCTAAAGTGGTCACTCCCGGTGAAGGGATCTCGGCTCTTTCCTCATCGAATAAGGTGCAGGATATTTCACAAATATCACTATGTGAAGCAAAAACTATAAAAAGAATCAAAAGACAAACCGAGTTTGTAGCATCTGCTAGTTTCGCTAAAGAGGTCACTCCTGGTGGAGGGATCTCGGCTCTTTCCTTATCGAATAAGGTGCTGGATGTTCTACAAGGAACACCGCTATGCAAAGCAAGAACTAGAGCTACCAGTTTTCGAGACAAGTTTCTACAACATTTTTAGGTTTCTTTTAGTTTCATTAATCTCATTAATGAAGTCCCATTTTATTATGTTTCACAAGCGTCACATTGGAAACTAAATCAGCAATATAACATATATCTCATATATATAATATAAACATTCGTCTCAGGCAGTAATATGATCTCATCACAGAACATTGCAGCAGAAGAGAGCATATGAAATATTAGATATACTAGGACGTCCGTGTTTTATATCGAGCCTGCATAAAACACGGATTCCACGGTCGCAATGAATAGCCAAACCCACATCCCTAGACCCCTAGGAGAGCGGCAGGCAATACTGCTAATTCTAGGGTTAGGAGACCCGGGCTCGACTCCTCGAGATGGTCTCCCACTGGACCCTAGAACCCGGTTACTTGTGCTCCCCGCCTTGGGTCTATCCTAATGCGGAAAAGTAAATAATATACAATGATGACATCGTCCTCATCCCGGAAGTGCCCCAATAAAAGAATATTACATACAATGAATTTTACATGAATGAAAAAGAAAAACTCTCATCTCACATAAAACCCCCGGCTATTCAAAACGCGACGATCCAATATAACATATCATAGCAACACATAATATCTCATATCATCAACGTAAGTAAATATGCGTATCCCAATTGTCGTTGATGTATAGCAACGAAACCGGTGATACACCACATATTACACTTACGGTCGCAGAAAAGAAAGTGTAAAACTACAACAGTTGGAATCCGCAACCTTCTTAGACATCTCATGCCTAACCAAATGAATTCCTTAGACATCGCATGCCTAACAATTGTCGTTGATGTATAGCAACGAGTATCCACGTACGCTACATGATTGCGACGGACTTTTGATCACATCAAAATCCCGTGGCAACCGATCAAGTGAGACTAAACTGCTAGATTTATAACATTCAAATTAGTTATCTCATAACTACTTGTGGATTCTAAATATTTTATCACATTCCAGATAAATAGACAATGTTAAACTTTCCGATCGAATAAACAAACACCCAAGATTTCCCAAATAGCTCAACACTTGAGCAGAGTTCAAAAAGTATCGATCACATGCCACAGTACCAATAGTCCAGCCGTAGAAGGTTCAAACCAACGCCTCATATGTGGCAACGCCATACTGACCCAAACCCTAAGGTTAAGAGGCGGTTCAGACGGTCACATAATCGAGTTAAGGTTTGTGTTCTTCTAGAGGGTCCACCGCGTTACTTGCACGACAATGAATGTTCTTTAATTAAGGAAAAAATCCAACACTTGGAAATTTTCCGGTAGGGGAAAAAGTGAGTTATTGATATCCGTTCGAACTTTTTAACACGTTCTAAATTATCCGGAAAAACTAAACGAAATTAAACTTTCCGATCGAATCAACGAATACAAAAGATCTCCAAAAAACTCAACACTTGAGTATATTAAAAATTCCCAGAAACAGAAAAAGTACCTACAGATATTTTCTGAGTATTTTTAATACAGAAAAAATCAACATTTTTAAAAATTTCCAGAGAGGGGTGTAAAATGGGGTTTCGGGGATCGATCGGACTTTAAACTTCGTCTAGACTTCGTCTAAAGCTCTAGCTTGGCTCTGATACCACTGTAGGGTTCCTAGGCACAGTCACAAGGGTCTATAAGGAATCAACCATGCCCGATTTAAATTTTAGACGTGTCGAACAACCCTAACCAAGATCTTAGACTAGAGATTAGGCGAAACAAAGAACAAGTAAACAACTTTACTTCTAAGAGTTAGGGATTACAACCTTTGTAGTCCGTTCCTTCACTTTTAAAGCTCCGTGTTGAGGTCCCTTCGCTGCGATCATCGAGTGCCCAGACTCTAGAGAGGCTCCATGAAGAGAAAGATGCAGGCTTGCTTCCAATCTTCAATAACAAAGATGATCTACGTTGAAGAAACTCAAACCCAAGCTCTTGCTTTGCTAATCAAGTATTAGCAAAGCAAACACCCTAATCTAAGTGGCTAGAATAGATTAGGATAATGAAGTAGGAATTTATCTCTCATTTGTTTTCTTTATATCACTCAAAATCATCACATATGAAAAAGCTAGTGAAGCTTTTCATCAAGCAAGAAAGAAGAAGAAGAAGATCAAATCCTTTTGTGATGAATAATGAATCAAGTGTATGGTTAGAAATGCAACCATGGGTTAAGTATGAAGACTTAACCCATGTAGAGATTTAACTATGGTTAAAAGGTTCGGTTGGATTAAAGAAATATCTTTGCAAAATATCACAAACTATCAAGGTCAAAGTCAAAGCTTCAAGAAGCTTCTTGAAAGCTTAACCCTAATCCAAACCCTAACCATATTTAAACTCTACAAAACATGTTGCATTTGTAACCATAACATGTTACAATATTATATATCACATATACAATATTTATTGTAACAGAATAAAATAATACAATTAACATATATCGCATATATATCAATGTATTACCCGAGTGAGAAAAAGAATTTTTATGTGAGCTTATATTAGTTAATGTAATTTAATATATCAAATATATTATTATACATTAAATTATCGAATCAACACTTGATCCGATAATCCGGCTATTTCACAAATAACCGACTAATATAATCTGAATCAGTTCATCGAATCAACACTTGATCCGATGACCCGGTTATATCACATATACCCGGCCGATATCTCATATCGCGAGAATCTAATACAGTATCACATACACGTATTGTTCTCGGTCCCGCACATATCATACATGTGCTCCTACTCCGTTTTGCCTGAGCCAGGAAATCTCTGTGTAGGACTCTAATGAATCGTCAATACGCCGGCAGTAGGTGATGATCATATCAAACACCCACAAGCTGCAAGCGGTCGGCTAAACGTAACAGCCACCCAGGTATTGAGCAATCAGAAGATCAACAAGCAAGCATGTACTTTCTCCCGTAAGTCCAACCAGTAACACTCCCGTATAGTTCGGTCTCTTCGTCTGATATGTCGCATATCTCGCCTAGGGGTGGTAAACGTCAGACCCCAGTAGCTTGATAAGTCGTGTCGATATGATGTCCATAACAGTTCGAGAAACTACTTAAACACTTACCCGTAAATCTCAGCAACCCTGGCCAGGGATTTCCAGTTATAGGCAATCGAACACAGCGCAACATCAACTCCCTATACCGGGAGAGACGAAACCGCTCTTATCGCTCATTGCCTCCATATGATTCGGGACTGTACCCAAAAGCCACCGTTTTGCATGCCCTTTTGGACGTGGTATGATGGAAATCAAAGCACAGTGGGAATCACACAAGACTCTATGACGATCTCGGGTCTACAAACTAACCTGTACCAATGTCACCAGAGAACTGCCATCTGACGTGAGGTATATTACCATCTGGGAGTTCTCGGCGAGTCCGTCCAGTGTACCCAGTCTCCACTGAGCACCCATATACCTTCTCTGATGTCAATCACCAATGGATATGGGATCATCCATCGCCCATCATATGGGTCAAGAAGCGCATACGCTAGTCTACTCTGGAGTATCGATGCCCTGTTTCGGTACTCCCACGACTAGGAACATTTGAAGGATGTACTTGGCGACTACACTGTCCCCACTAGTATGATCTGCATCATAGTCCTGGTAGTCAAGTACTCATCCTAAGGGCTTTATCAACATGTGACATAGAGACAATCAGAGTACATGTTAAGATAAAGAGTCACCAGATAGCATAGTATCATGTCGAGCAAGAAAGTGCTCCCTATATATGTCCAAGCATCCACTACAATATACAACGTATGTACAGTAATGGCCTCTAGGGCATACATATAACTAACAATCCTACTGAGCCTGAATGTGACAATCTCCGTACAGTCCGGTCTGTTTGTCTAAGAGTATCGCATATCGGGCGTAGGGGGCGGTAAACGTCAGACCCCTAATAGCGGTATAAGTCGTGTCGGTGTGTAGTCCAGAACACCCTGAGAAGCTACTGGAACACCTGCCAGTAAATCTCGCTTGCCCTGGCCAGGGACTTTGTGTAATGGCTGTTAGTTATATGTATGCCCTAAAGGCCATTACTGTACATACGATGTATATTGTAGTGGATGCTGGGACATATATAGGGAGGACTTTCTTGCTCGACATGATAGTATGCTATCTGGTTGTACTTTATCTTAACATGTACTCTGATTGTCTCTAATACATGTTGATAAAGCCCTTAGGATATGTACTCGACTACTGGGACTATGATGAGATGATACTAGTAGGGCCACGGTAGTCGACGAGTACATCCTATAACTGTTCCTAGTCGAGGGTGTATCGAGACAGGGCATCGATGCACCAGAGTAGACTAGCGTATACGC
This sequence comes from Agapanthus africanus, assembly GCA_030015575.1. Classification (NCBI taxonomy): domain Eukaryota; kingdom Viridiplantae; phylum Streptophyta; class Magnoliopsida; order Asparagales; family Amaryllidaceae; genus Agapanthus; species Agapanthus africanus. Next base: position 450,605,486 of record CM057342.1, on the reverse strand, counting down.
ATCTTGACCCATATGATGGGCGATGGATGATTCCATATCCATCGGTGTTTGACATCAAGGATGGTGTACGGGTGCTCAGTGGAGACTGGGTACACTGGACGGACTCGCTGAGAACTCCCAGATAGTATTATACCTCACGTCAGATGGCAGTTCTCTGGTGACACTGGTACAGGTTAGTCTGTAGACCCGAGATCGTCATAGAGTCTTGTGTGATTCCCACTGTGCTTTGATTTCCACCTTACCACGTCCAAGAGAGCATGCAAAACGGTGGTTTTTGGGTACAGTCCCAAATCACATGGAGGCAATGAGCGATAGGAGGGGATTCGTCTCTCCCGGTATAAGGAGTTGATGTTGTGCTGTGTTCGATTGGCTATAGCTGGAAATCCCTGGCCAGGGTTGCTGAGATTTACTGGTAAGTGTTACCAGTAGTTTCTCGAACTGTTATAGACCTCATATCTGTAGGGTTACTAGGCACACTAATGAGGCTCTACAAGGCATCGACCATGCCGGATTAAAATTTTTAGGTTCTTAACAACCCTAAGCAAGATCGTTAACTAGAGATTAGGCGAAACATAAAGCTAGTAGATAACAATTATCACTAAGGGAAGGGACTACAACCTTGGTAGATCCGGTCCTCCACTTCCAAAGCTCTGTGATGACGTCCCTTCACTGAGATCATCCAACTCCCGGACTCTCGGACGGCTCCTTAAGAAACTGCACCGGGATCGCTTGAAGTCTTCGATGCCGAAGATGATCTACGTCGAGGGAATACGGACTCAAGCTTCTACCTCACTAACCATAGAATTAGTGAAGCAAACACCCTAAAGTAAAGTGCTAGTCTTGTAGAGGATGGTGAGATAGGAAATGGGTACTCTTTAGATTTTGATTTCTCACACTTAATCTTCACTTGATAATTTTCTAGCAAGCTTTTCCTTTTCTTCAAGAAGAAGAAGAAGAAGAAGAAAAGAAAAGAATAAGAATAATCATAATTAGAAAATCAAGTGATGTCTATCATAATGCAACCATGGGTGAGTTAAACCATTGTAGAGACTAAACTAGAGTTTAGGTGAATGGTTAGGTTAATGAAAATGTGATGCAAAACAAAAATGGTAGACCTTGTCAAAGATGGTTGAAAGCTTCATGAAGCTTCAAGCAAATTCAAAAATGAGCACCATTTTTGAATTACAAAATGAATTAAAAACCTTTACCATTAACCTAAATATAGTGTAAGTCACACACACACCCAAGTTTGCATGTATCATCAAACATGATACAAACTTGTGCACAAAAATATACCACATATACAACTTGTGCACATCAAGTGAGAAAATCAATCTTAAGTGAACCAATACTAGTTAATGTAAAGTAATATATCAAATATATAATTATACATTAAATCATTAAATCAACACTTGATTTAACGATCCGGTCATATCGCATATAACCGACTAATATCCAATGTATCGACTTATCGAATCAATCCTTGATTCGATAACTAGGTTATATCGCATACAACCAATCGATACAATCATCGCGAGAATAAAATACGGTATCACATACTCGTATCATTCTCGGTCCCGTACATATCACATATGCGCTCCTATCTCGTTTTGCCTGAGCCAGTACAACCTCTATGTAGGACTCTAAAGACTCGTCAATACGCCGGCAGTAGGTGATGATCATATCAAACACCCACAAGCCGTCAGCGGTACTAGCTGGACGTAACGGCTACCCGGGTATTGAGCGATCAGAAGATCAGCAAGCAAGCCCGCTCCAACTCCTGCAAAAGCCTGGCAGTGACACTACCGTACAGTCCGGTCTCCTCGTCTGATATGTCGCATATCAAGTCTAGGGGTGGTAAACGTCAAACCCCAATAACCGATAAGTCGTGCCGATATGAGGCTCATAACGGGTCGAGAAACTACTGGTAACACTTACCAGTATATCTTTAAACCAGCCCTGGCCAGGGACTTCCCTGGTACGGCCAATCGAGCATAGCGCAACATCAACCCTCAATACCGAGAGAGACGAAACCCCTCCTATCACTCATTGCCTCCATGTGATTCGGGACTGTACCCAAAAACCACCGTTTTGCACGCCCTCTTAGACATGGTAAGGTGGAAATCAAAGCACAGTGGGAATCACACAAGACTCTATGACGATCTCGGGTCTACAGAATACCCTGTACCAGTGTCACCAGAAAACTGCCATCTGACGTAAGGTATAATACCATCTGGGAGTTCTCGGCGAGTCCGTCCAGTGTACCCAGTCTCCACTGAGCACCCGTATATCATCTCTGATGTCAAACACCAATGGATATGGGATCATCCATCGCCCATCTGTATGGGTCGAGAAGGTATACGCTAGTCTACTCTGGTATATCGATGCCCCGTCTCGATACACCCACGACTAGGGACCTTGAAGGATGTACTTATGGACTACCAAGTCCCCACTAGTATGATCTGCATCATAGTCCAGATAGTTAAGTACACATCCTAAGGGCTTTACCAACATGTAACAGAGAGACAATCGGTATACACGTTAAGGTAAAGAGTAACCAGACAACATACTATCATGTCAAGCAAGAAAGTCCTCCCTATATATGTCCAAGCATCCACTACAATATACAACACATGTATAGTAATGGCCTCTAGGGCATACATATAACTAACAATCTCACACTTGCACTAGGGCCATCTGATAATAGTGGTTGTAGTATCTCATACTCAACCATCCTATAATAGTCTCTCTTCGGGAAAAAGCCTTTGTGAGTGGATCCGGCGTGTTGCCCTCTGAGTCTACTCTCCTGACCTCGATCCCCTGGAGATCAACCATATCTATGATCAGGTGACACTGCCTTAGAATATGTTTGGATCACTTATGGGACGAGCGTTCCCAGGCATAAGCCACAACTCCATTGTCACACAATGGTAGGAACGAAGTTCATCTCATGAACTAATATACACCTAGACTGCCTATGTCACGGTATCTAGCTTAGAACTCTTCCAATATACCGTCCTTCTACTGAGGGTAAAGACAATGCCTGTGACTGACATTCAGTCGTCCTTATCACCCTGGAACCCTTCCAGTAATTCTCCCCAGGATCAATTGATACCATCTCACTACAGCTAGTGAGAATCCTAACATCCAAATAGATCTATCTCATAGATCCAAAATCCAGGATTTAGTAGGTATCACTTTGATCCTATATGGAGAATCCTTGTGATAAGCGGAGATTGATCGAGCGTAGCATAGGAAACTCCTTCCCTATCAAGAGTATGTCATCCACGTACTCTACGAGGATCATCACCATACTCCCTACTACCTTTTTGTATATACAAGGTTCATCTACCATTTTGATGAAGTCAAACTCTTTGACTAACACATCAAAACAGACGTTCCAACTCCGCGATGCCTGCTTTATCCTATAAAGCATCTTGTACACATTTCCGCTGCTCCCACTGTCTACGAAGCCCTCTGGCTGTGTACTTATAGACGCTCTCTTCTAAAACATCATTTAGAAAAGCTGTCATGACACCCAACCACCAGATATCGTAGTCATGGTATGTAGCCGTGTCAAGTAGGATCTGGATGGACTTAAGCATAGCTACATAGAAAAGGTTTCAACATAATCCATACCTGGTTAATGATGCAAACCTTTAACAAGTTTAGCTTTGAAAGTCTCAACTTTTCCATGTACACCAAGTAATCTTCTCAAGATATACTTGCTCCTGATGGGGATTTAACCCTTCAGATAAAGCAACCAAAGTCCATACTTTGTTGGTGTATAAGGATTCTATCTCAGATCACTAAGCATCCAGCCATTCTTACAGAGTCCTACTCCTGATGTCCAGCTCGAAACTAGTTGGGACATCATCTCATGATGCAATCCTCACTCCCACTGTCATAGAGAAACCGAAGTATCTCTCAGGAAGATGAGGAACCCTACTAGATCGGCGGAGAGGCTGAGGTTCGTTGGAATCTGCTGAATCCTTTGGTTCTACCAAATCATCTGCTGTAGTTTGTATAGCTGGAACTCTTTCCAGTTCTACCTCAAATTCCTTTTCACAAAGGTGGCATGTTGAGAAACAAAACATTTTTGTTCCTCGGTTTGGTAGAAGATATTCCCTTGCCTATGCTTGGGATATCCAACAAACTTCCACAGACTTAACTTTGCCTCGAGCTTGTCCGGATTATGCTTTTAGACATAGGCTGGACAACCCCAAATCTTAACTGACTTAAGAAATGAGCTCTTCCCTTACCATATCTCATATGGAGTGGTAGGCATATAATTCAATCGGAACCATATTCAATAGGTATGCAACTTCACAAGTGCATAACTCCCAGAAGGAAATAGGTAACTCAGTAGTACTCATCATAGAGCACACCATATCAGATAGGGTGTTATTGCTCCGCCCCGATATACCATCGTGCTATGGTGTATACGGAGGAGTAATGCTGAGAGAGAATCTCATTCTCCTTTAGAATAGTCCAGGAATTCCGTGCTCAAGTATTCTCCTCCTTGATCACATCAAAGGAGATAATACTTATACCCGTTTTGGTTCTCTACTTCTAACTTATATTCCGTGAACATCTCAAAAGGTTCGGACTTGTGTTTCAACAGGAACATATGTCTGAATCTTGAGAGATTATCAGAGAATGTAATGAAGTAAAAAGAACCTATCTTGGCCTATGTAGACAGGGGACCTTCATACATCAGCATGTATCAATCCCAAAAGTTCACTAACTCTTTCTCTGTTTCCATTAAACAGAGCTATGGTCATCTTATCTCTGTGACATGACCAGCAAGTTTCACAAGATTTAAATTCAAACTAATTTAAATATGCATCTTTATGTAACTTTAGCTAGTCGGGTCGTATTGATATGACCTAGTCTACAATACCTCAAGAAGGATCCATTCATTTCTGAACTCTTCCTCTTGTGTGTGTTCTGTATACTAAGAACTGTAGTTTGATTTAGAACGTCAATGCTTTTAGATAACGTACCTGAACCGATCAACTTTTGATATAGGAAATGTTCAAAACATTATCCAACAATACAAAATTATATCTTTTCTTTACTGATAAAGAGACTGATATGATTTTGTACATCAGGTTCGGTATCTAATAACATTTGTTCAGAATCAATGTATTCTGGTAATACAGGGTGATAGTGACCAACAGACTTGGCTGCAACATTTGCACCGTTTTCTATCTCATGAAACCTATCACCCGTTCTTAGTTCTTTACCTATCTGTAGCCCATGTAACAGATTACATATGCGGGATCCTGATCCGGTATCATATACCCAGGACATAAAGGACATTGAGAAACAGTTCTCTGTAATGAACACACCCGAAGATGATGCATCAGTATGCACTTTCTTCGTTTGGGCGGCACGGGAATTATGGTAATCCCTAATTTCCTGCTCTGTCTTATAACAATTATAAGTTGGACCGGGACCAACGTTCCCCAGCTCAGTATAACAAGCGGGTTCGGTCAAATATCCGTATTATTATCTTGATTAAGGTGTTATATGGTAGCTACCTGGAGAGAGAGAGAAGAAAACACTCTGCGTGCGCTCTTGCAAGATCAGATTGGTTATTATTTTATCCAATCAGGATGGCTCCCACTGTTTTTGTCAAATCTTCCTTCAAACCCTAAAAGGAAAGACTAGCCGGGATTAATTACACGCTACAAGTTCGCCAATCTTTCAGCCAGGCCAGTGTCGGTACTTTGAGGGAGGTGCCCTGTGCTTTCGCACGGACCTAATTAAAGTAAACCTCATTTTCCCAGAGGCGTAACCCCGTTGACACCTTTCTAGACACCTACTTGATCGGCTAATTGTAATGTGTAAAACTCTCCCAGGAGTAACTCTTACTCGCAGTGGGTATCGGGATCCAACTATCTCATAGAAGGTATGCAATCTCATTGCAAATTTCAACACTTGAAATTCCTAATAATTTTGCCCCAAACGATCTATGACCTTGACAAGGTCAACAAACCATAGACCGTAAGTCAAGTTCAACCCGTCATTTCTTTATTGAATTAAACCCACCCGCACGACCCTTGACAAGGTCAACAAGGCTGTACGACTACCCTAACCCAATCTGCATCATATGCATAAACAGATAAATACTGGTCAGCTACCGCACACTTCGCCTTGACAAGGTCAACAAACGCAGCACGAATACTAAGCAGGACTTATCTGAAATGGCGGAGGGCTACGATAGGTTTTTTTGAAAACCTATTGCGTAATGAACTTGATATCGTTGTTGAATCAAATGATTTTAAAATGGAGTGCTTTTGAGGCTTTTCTAGTTTTGCTAAAGGGGTCACTCCCGGTGAAGGGATCGTCGGCCCTTTCTTCGTCGAATGAGGTGCAGGATATATCATATATATCACTATGCAAAGCAAGAACTATAGAAGCAATCAAAAGACAAACCGAGGGTTGTAGCTTTTGCCAGTTATTGCTAATGGGGTCACTCCCGGTGAAGGGATCTCGGCCCTTTCCTTATCGAATAAGGTGCAGGATGTTCTATAAGAAACACCGCGATGCAAAGCAAGAACTGTAGCTACCTGTTTTTAAAAATTCGATTCCACAACATCTTAGGTTTCTTTTATTTCATTAATCTCAGTAATGAAGTCCTATCATTTAAACCACCTAAACATCACAGATAAATACGACGTACACTTATGCCATCCGCATTCGCCTCGATGTCCCCTCATGCACCGTTAGGTTAGGTAACTAACGGCAGAGCGGGGCAGGGCTAGCGCGGGTGTAAAACATAAGTAACTTCTATATAATATATCATATATACTATATACTGTATCTATCACAACATATCAAATGATCACATCACAGATATCGCAGCAGAAGAAACATATGAAACATTGGATATACTAGGACGTCCGTGTTTTATTTTGAGCCTCTATAAAACACGGATTCCACGGTCGCGATGAATAGCTAAACCCACACCCCTAGACCCTTACGAGAGCGGCAAGCAACCCTACCAATTCTAGAGTTAGGAGACCCGGACTCGACTCCTCGAGTTGGTCTCCTACTGGACCCTAGAACCCGGTTACTTGTGCTCCCCTCCTTGGGTCTATCCTAGTGCGGAAAAGAAAATAATATAAAAAAGGTGACATCTTCCGCAACCTGGAAGTGCCCCAATAAAAGAATATTACATACAAGTTTTTAAATGAATGAAAATGAAAAACACTCATCTCACATAAAAAAACCCCGGCTATTCAAAACGCGACGTTCCAATATGACATATCCAGCAACACATAACATCACATGTCATCAACGTAAGTAAATATGCGCATCCCAATTGTTGTTGACCTATAGCCACGAAACCGGCGATATCACATATTACACTTACGGTCACAGAAAAGAAAATGTAAAACTACAACAGTTGATATCCGCAACCTATTTAGACATCGCATGCCTAATCAAATGAATTCCTTAGACATCGCATGCCTAACATTTATAAACCCCGCATTTTAGTCTCATTATTGAAAACTCTTTTCAATATCAAGTCGGGCAATTCAACAAGATTCCCGGCATCCTGACCGAATGCTCGTCGCAAACTTTAGTAGACGACCGCACCCCCGATACCGTCGACGAAGTGCACTAAGGTGGTGTAAGTGCACGGCGGCGCCCCGGCCGTCAATCCGACGCCGGAATGCGGAAGCAGTGATAAACTTAAATTTTGCGGACTTTGCAAACCGGCACCACCGCGCACTAAACTCCGGATCGTAACCATTAACTAGTCTAGCTAACAACAAGTAAGGGAATAGAGATATACCGACTGATCCGAGTCCTCCGGTCTTCGTCTCCACTCCGATTTCCTCACGGGATCTCCGTCCGTCTCCTCCTCGTCGGAAAGGGCACCACGAAGCCGGGTACTTTTACGGGCTCCCGCCTCTATACCGAGGCAACTCGGGCATGAAGCCGGCAACTCGACATGCTCAAGATATGCTGTAGGTTATCTAGTGTAGTGTCTCTTTTGGGGTTTGTTGCCATTTGAGGATGATGGAGGATACAAGACAAGAAAAATGGTGCTTGCATTTTTCTTATCATGAAATGAGATCAAGAAAATGAAACACTCTCAAGGATGAAGATGAAACCCTCTTCTTCTCTTTTCTTTCACTCTTTCTTTTTCTCAACCATGAATAAAACTCTCTTCTTGTGAGAATGAGAATGGTGGAGGAATGAACACATAATGCAAAGGGAGGTGAGTGTAGGAGCATAAGAAAGGTGACCATATCCAAGGTCAAGGAAACATACACCATGCTTAAACTACTATACACTCCATAACCTTTCACATCTTAAAAAAGCAAGTCAATGGTGCAAGATATGAAAGCCATCATAATCAACACAATTGCAAGAAACCCCCCCACAAAGTGTTATTTGCAAAACTGCAAATAACCCCCTCCATCGAAAAAGTCCGGCCGGGAAAGAACAAAGGAAAACCGGCCGGAACGGAATGCAAACTGGCAACTCCAGAAAACTGGTCCCGTAATAAATTACAGGAAAACCCCGATACTGTGCATACACACCCGCATCTGTATTCCGTCCGGATACAAATGCAAAGAGACAAAATCTACACTGTACTAAACTAAGACCAGCTTAAGCCAAAGCCGGCTAGTTAAATCCGTTCGATCCTGATCCGTGCAATACCGCACGTATCTGATCGAACCCTGCCATATAACCATACGGCTACTAGTTCAAACCGTCCGATCCTGATCCGTGCAATACCGCACGTATCTGATCGGACCCTGCCATATCTCCATACGGCCTCTACAGCGTTTCGCCCGAAACTTGAGTAACTGAAAGTGTGGTGGACTCTAAAGACTCGTCAATACTATGGCTGTGGATTTAAACACTAGCACGTCAGAGGTATAAGCCAATACGTGACGGGCCACCAGCTATTGACTAAAAGGGACGTCGATGAGCGAACTCATCCTGACACCCTACTGAGCCTGTCAGTGACAATATCCGTGCAGTCCGGTCCGTTCGTCTATGAGCATCGCATGGCGGGCCTAGGGGGTTGGTAAAAGTCAGACCCCCAAAAGCGGTACAAGTCGTGTCGGAGTGTAGCCCAGAACACCCTGAGATACTACTGGAATACCTACCAGTAAATCTCCTTGCCTTGGCCAAGGACTTTGTGTAATGGCTCTCCTAGACACAGCACGACCTCACCCCCAATACCGGGAGAGACGAAACCCCCGAAGATCCGCTCACTGCCTCCATGTGGCTCGGGACTGTACCCAACTAAAACCTGTTTGCACGACTCCTTTGAGCCGTGGTAGGGTAGTAATCAAAGCACAGTGGGAACTCACACGAGACAAATGACGATCCCCAGGTCGATGAACTAACCTGTACACATGTCACCTGGGAACTGCTATCTGACGTCAGGTATAAGACCAACTAGCATGTTCCCGGCGAGTCCTGTCCGGTGTACTCATAACCCAATGAGCACCTGTATACATCTTAGGTGATCCAACTGACACCAGTGGCTTGTGAGACCGGCCACCGCCCCTCGTCGGGGTCTCGACTGTATACACTAGTCTACTCTGGAGAATCGATGCCCTGTCTCGAAACTCCCACGACTAGGGACCTTTTAAGGATGTGCTTGTAGACTCCAGCTCTCACGTATATGATCGCCCTCATACTGCCGGTAGTCAAGCAAGAATCCTAGGGGCTCTATCAACGTGCAATAGCGACATGTCATGTCACCTAAAGCAGTACACGATGATAAAGGCAAACCAGATAGCATACTATCATCTCGAGTAAGACTGTCCTACCGGGATAGGTCCTCCCTCAATCATTACAATCACGTACCTGTGACCTAATAATTGACTCTGAGGGCACTATCTCCAACAATCTCCCACTTGCACTCAAGGCTAATTATTGCGATGTCGCATACTCACAGCCCGTGTGATACCGAACATCCAACTCCTCTACTAGTCAGTCTCACAAAGCTCGTTTGCGGAACTATTGCGTTCGAGGAATAGCCTTAGTGAGTGGATCCGCCTTGACGTTTCTTTCTATGTCTCTCTATATCTCATGTTCGCGGAGAAACCCATCTCCCGAAATGAGCAATACCTGTCTTAGAATGTGTCTGGATGTCTGATGGGACATAGCTCATAAATGAACTCCAAATCCAAACTTCTTAGACTGTATCGTCAACTGAACTTAATCAGTAACCTGCGCGCCATGCCTCCCTCAGTATTGCCTTGGACCACCTGTCCAAAATACTGCCCCTCATCAGAAGGAAAACTATAACTCTGACAACTTCCTTGTCGTCCATGTCACCTTGGAAGCCTGGAATGATAACTGTCTCCTGAATGAGGCTGTCGTTATCATATCGCTAGAACATCCACTTATGTTCTAAAACTGCTTCCGATTGTTTCTCCAGGATTGGATTAATGTCAACTTATTGCATCTTGTGCAAGAACAACATCTGGTGTGGTACTTGACATCTCATGATTGACTCAATTGCCTGAGCAAGTGATCTGCCAATCATGCACGTCCCTCTCCCCTTTAGTCTGTAAGACACCTTTGGAGAGGGTGACTCCATTACCTGCAGGTACACTACCGTGCCAGGAGTCGTCCATCCTAAATACTCTTAGAATGCTGTCAAGTACCCAGATTGGGAAACCACCCAAATCTAGATCTAATACCATAGATCCAGTAACCAGTATGTCTGATATAATGTCCAAGTCCTGTGTGGAGAAACTACTGTGTGACGACCAAAGTATAACCGATCGTAGTGTAGGAGTTTCCTTTCCCACTCTGTGTATATCATCCAAATACCAGGATATCACACCCTACTACCTTCTCAACAGATCCATCCCCTATTCTGATGACGTCAAACCCATGACTGTCACATCAGAAATAGATGATCTATCTCCGCTACATCTGCTTTAGTCTATAAATAGATATAAGCCTGATGTCCACCAATGCTTCCGCTGCTCCCACTGACTACGACAACCCTCTGCCAGAGTCATATACACGTACTTCTAAAGCTAGTTTAGAACGACGCTATACTCATCCTCCCGCCGGGTCTCGCAACCTGGAACAACAGCAATGGTAATTTTGGGTAAACAAGAACTTCCCTGTCACCGTCCTTGAGGCTACCGGAGTACCTCTCGGGTGCCTGAAGTTACCCACCTTATCTGCGGAGTGGCCAATGGAATGTCAATCCAGATTGAATCTTTAGGTTCCTTATCAAATCTTCAGTAATCGTTTGTGGTTCTGGAATCACTTCCAGTTCTACCATACTCCCACTACTGCTTTCTGAAAAAATCCATTTTTTAATAAAACTGTGGCGAGTCTAGAACAATATCGCTATTGTTCATCCAGATGGTAGAAAGTCAACCCTCGTCATAGCCTGGGTCAACCCACAAACAGCCATTACAGAAACGTGCCTTGAGTTGTCCAGTGTCTGGTTTTAATCATAAACCGGACAACTCCCCGTACCTTAACATCGTTAAGATATGAACTGTTCTATATCCAATATAGAACCAGAGGCACTGATTTAATTGAACTAGATTCAAATCATGCAGCTGTCTCCAGTGCATGTCAACTAAATGGAAGGAGGCGGATCAGCGTTACTCAACTTAGGAACACTTCCAATTATGAGTAACCTGAAAGAGAAGCAAGTTCTCTTAATCATTACTTTTCAACTGAATACCACAAGTATCTACATCTTCGATCTCTTTGAAGAATCCCGATACTTGCTACACCTGGTTCTCTACTCTATTCAAATACCTGTAACTTCTCCAAATTCGGACCCTGCGTTTCCACGAAACATCTGTCTAAAAACTAGAGAAGTCATAAGTAAACTGAATGTAGTACGAGGACCAACCCCTCTGTCCTGATGGACCCTGGACAATATACAATACTCTGTACAAGTCCCTTGAGTCTGATTACTCATTCACTGTGTGTCGTAGGTTGAAAACTGTACTTATGGTTAAGAAGAATTACACCGCTGTTTAATGCTCCTTACCTAACCATCCACTGATATAGGTAAATGTCGTAGACATAATTTCAGAAAGGTATATCTCACTCTATGAAAATAGACGTACAGATATACCAATTTGAAATTGGTGCATAACAGCGGATATTCAAAACCAAATATTTGCCGACCGGCAAACATCCCAGGTGATTTCCTCAAATATCACCGATTACAACGAATCCCGATATAATGAGGATGATCACCTTATTACCAATAACCTACTCCCACTCACCATCTGTAAAACCATACAGATGTGAGAATCAAACCTGGTAAATACATACCCTGGAGTAAGTATCTAATCGGGAAATCAGTTTTCTTTTAACAGTACACAGTGAACTGAAACATTGAAATGTTTCGATGGGGTGTCCTGGTATTCCTAGTAATGCCTCTTTCATTATCCAGATTCACAACTATAACCGTATAATTCTTTGCCACCTCTCCAAATCCCTTTATATGTCTTTAGTCATTACCTTCTGCACACCCGTTTAGGCCAATTGGTTTTCTTCCTTCCCTACCGTTCGGCACCAGCCTATGGTTTGGAAGAAGACTATCCAATAAGCATAATGGGTGTACTGTCCTAACCCTAGGAACACTCGCAATGCGAGAGAAGGTGAAGATAAAAGACAACCGAATAAATCTTATTCCTATTTCTCCTGAACCAGGATCCATCCCCGAACTGGAACAAGTTCCTTTCGAGTTCGTATATAACCATACGATGGATTATCCAATAAAATGGGATCTTCGTAGTGATACGGAGTGTCCTGGAGAAATACAAAGGTGATTTAGGATTGGCGAAGAAATACTTGGTTTGGTCGTGAACAGCAGTCGCAATTTACTTTGCCCTCTTACTAATCCCTTGCTTTGTCTGAACTTAATACCTTCTGTACACCGTTTAAGCTAACTGGTTTTCTTTATTCCCTACCAGTCGGCACCAGCCTATGGTTTGGAAGAAGACTATCCAATTTGCATAATAGGTGTACTACTCCTAAACTAAGGAGTACTCGCAACCTGAGAGAGGGTGAAAAGAAAAGACAACTGAATAATTCTATCCGTTTTCTCCAGAACCGGAAACCATCCTCGAATTCCTTCGAGTTCGTATCTAACCATACGATGGTTTTGTCCAATGGAAGTGGACGTTCGTAGTAATACGGGGTGTCCTGGAGAAAAGGGTAAAAGTAGGAGTGGCAATGAGGTCTGCAACTCTGACAATCCAAAAGCCAGTGTTAAGTAGGTTCGGTCAACTTGGTCTCTGAGTCATAGTCTAGGGTAGGGTCAATGGTCGCTGCCAGAGAGAGAGAAAAGAAACACTCAGCGTGCACTCTAACCTAGATCAGAATGGTTACCAATTTATCTAATCTGGAATCCTCCCACTGTACCTCAAATTCTCCTCCAAACCTGAAAGAAGAATTAGTCGGGGTTACCCGAGGAGTAAACTAACTCATCAGTGGGAATCGGGATCCAACTCTCATCGCATGACAACGTGACGGAATCCGCTCACGGTATCACACTCCAGAAGGTATGCGCATATCTGGCAAGTTTCAGTACTTTTGAAACTCCCGATGAGATTTTTACCCCATGCTCTTATGACCTTGACTTTGGCCAACAAATCATAAGTCACATGTCAAGTTCTGCCCGTCATTCTCCAGGTTAATTTGAATCCACCCGTACATACCCTTGACTTTAGCCAACAAGGCAGTACGACTGTTCCAAACCAACGCATCTATCTATGCTGCATATGAATAACCAACAGCTACCAAACACTGTGCCTTGACTTTGGCCAACAAACACAGCTTGAATACTATTGACTACCCATATGAAACGACGGAGGGCTACGAATGGTTTCTGGCGAAAACCTTTAACGTAATGAACTTGATATCGTTGAAGGAACTGATAGCTTTTTAAAATATAGTGACGAAAAACCGTTGCTAAAGAGGTCACTCCCGGTGAAGGGATCTCGGCTCTTTCCCCGTAGAATGAGGTGCAGGATATTCCAACTGAATACCACGGTGCAAAGCAAAAGTAATCGGCTATAGTGAAGTTAATGCCCTGACGCAAACTTCTGTCCAAGGGGTCACTCCCGGTGAAGGGATCTCGGCCCTTGCCTCGTCGACTGAGGAGCAGGATATTCCAAATGAATACCACGATGCAAAACAGAAATGAACGTCCTTGCAATAACAGCTTTTTGAAAAGTGTTCCAACAACATCAGATTAGGTTTGTTTTAACTTGCATTGATCCGAATCAACGCAGTCCCATCAATTGATCACACCACAAAGAACGAAAATATACTGACGTACATATATGCCATCCGCATTCGCCACTGGGTCCCGTCATTACCCGTTAGGTTAGCTAACTAACGACAGAGCGGGGACTGGACTAGCGCGGATGCAAAACATATACAACATCTACTAATATATATACCAATATATTATATTCGCTCAAGGCGTGAATAAAATGCAACATCACAGAGAATGAACAGCATCACAGAAACAATACAGATATCTGGGATCCCCGGGTTTCACAGAGCCGCTGAAACCCGACGTTCCCCTGGTCGTGTGGATAGCCTGTGCAATGAAATCCTAGACCCCTACGGGCGCGGCAAGTCACCCGCCAAAACCTGAAGCGAGGCAGTCCCCTTCAGCACCGTGAATGGACCACCCAGCACTTCACGGAATCCGGTCACTTGGGCACCCCTCGTGGGTCAACCTGTACCCCCTACGAGTGCGGCGAATAGTCCGCCAATCCTGGAGTGAAGCCCCCTCCGTCCCAATGCCATGAGATGCGGGCTTGTTGCCCTCCAGAACCCGGCTATCCGTGCACCCCTCCGCGGGGCAACCCTAGTACAGAAAGTAAAATATACATACACCGGGTACATCGACCGCAACCAGGTCGTGCCCCAAAAGAATAATACAAACAGGCAGTGACGGCAGTCCACATGTCGGACGCTCGCCCCGCAATATCAAATGTACATTATACAACCACAACTGTACTAGCATTGCATCCAGGCTATCCCACGACCGATCCGCAACATCACAGCAAATACATAGAACATCAACGTGAAAGTCACGTTCGCAAATCCGTCTAACCGGGCTATAGCAGTTAGACCGGATTTACCGATCGAGTGACATTCACGGTCGCAGATATAATGTAAATACTGTGAAAAATGTGTTTAAAATTTTCCGATTGATCAAACATTAACAAGTGGGCCCCAAAGAAAACTGTAGCACTCACAGAAACAATTGGCCCAACTTTAATATTCCAAAGCCCATATTTTAAGCCCAGAAGGCCTCTGTAAAAAAATGGTGAAGTGATGTGAATAGTGCGCGGCGGAAGGGCCGCACAAAGGTGGTTTTCGCGGCGGTTCCGCGCTCCAACTGTGGAGTTACTTCATCAAATTTTTACAGAACACTTAGATTATCCAGTACATCAATATTTTACAACCTGAAAAATTTTTCGAGACTGAAAAATTTCAACAGAAACTGTCGTGGGTAAAATGCAGTTTTGGAACTTTTTTGATCGATCGGAAATGCAAACACATTACACAAAGCTAGACTAAGTTAATGGCGAGGCTCTGATACCACTGTAAGTGCACGGCGGCGCCCCGGCCGTCAATCCGACGCCGGAATGCGGAAGCAGTGATAAACTTAAATTTTGCGGACTTTGCAAACCGGCACCACCGCGCACTAAACTCCGGATCGTAACCATTAACTAGTCTAGCTAACAACAAGTAAGGGAATAGAGATATACCGACTGATCCGAGTCCTCCGGTCTTCGTCTCCACTCCGATTTCCTCACGGGATCTCCGTCCGTCTCCTCCTCGTCGGAAAGGGCACCACGAAGCCGGGTACTTTTACGGGCTCCCGCCTCTATACCGAGGCAACTCGGGCATGAAGCCGGCAACTCGACATGCTCAAGATATGCTGTAGGTTATCTAGTGTAGTGTCTCTTTTGGGGTTTGTTGCCATTTGAGGATGATGGAGGATACAAGACAAGAAAAATGGTGCTTGCATTTTTCTTATCATGAAATGAGATCAAGAAAATGAAACACTCTCAAGGATGAAGATGAAACCCTCTTCTTCTCTTTTCTTTCACTCTTTCTTTTTCTCAACCATGAATAAAACTCTCTTCTTGTGAGAATGAGAATGGTGGAGGAATGAACACATAATGCAAAGGGAGGTGAGTGTAGGAGCATAAGAAAGGTGACCATATCCAAGGTCAAGGAAACATACACCATGCTTAAACTACTATACACTCCATAACCTTTCACATCTTAAAAAAGCAAGTCAATGGTGCAAGATATGAAAGCCATCATAATCAACACAATTGCAAGAAACCCCCCCACAAAGTGTTATTTGCAAAACTGCAAATAACCCCCTCCATCGAAAAAGTCCGGCCGGGAAAGAACAAAGGAAAACCGGCCGGAACGGAATGCAAACTGGCAACTCCAGAAAACTGGTCCCGTAATAAATTACAGGAAAACCCCGATACTGTGCATACACACCCGCATCTGTATTCCGTCCGGATACAAATGCAAAGAGACAAAATCTACACTGTACTAAACTAAGACCAGCTTAAGCCAAAGCCGGCTAGTTAAATCCGTTCGATCCTGATCCGTGCAATACCGCACGTATCTGATCGAACCCTGCCATATAACCATACGGCTACTAGTACAAACCGTCCGATCCTGATCCGTGCAATACCGCACGTATCTGATCGGACCCTGCCATATCTCCATACGGCCTCTACAGCGTTTCGCCCGAAACTTGAGTAACTGAAAGTGTGGTGGACTCTAAAGACTCGTCAATACTATGGCTGTGGATTTAAACACTAGCACGTCAGAGGTATAAGCCAATACGTGACGGGCCACCAGCTATTGACTAAAAGGGACGTCGATGAGCGAACTCATCCTGACACCCTACTGAGCCTGTCAGTGACAATATCCGTGCAGTCCGGTCCGTTCGTCTATGAGCATCGCATGGCGGGCCTAGGGGGTTGGTAAAAGTCAGACCCCCAAAAGCGGTACAAGTCGTGTCGGAGTGTAGCCCAGAACACCCTGAGATACTACTGGAATACCTACCAGTAAATCTCCTTGCCTTGGCCAAGGACTTTGTGTAATGGCTCTCCTAGACACAGCACGACCTCACCCCCAATACCGGGAGAGACGAAACCCCCGAAGATCCGCTCACTGCCTCCATGTGGCTCGGGACTGTACCCAACTAAAACCTGTTTGCACGACTCCTTTGAGCCGTGGTAGGGTAGTAATCAAAGCACAGTGGGAACTCACACGAGACAAATGACGATCCCCAGGTCGATGAACTAACCTGTACACATGTCACCTGGGAACTGCTATCTGACGTCAGGTATAAGACCAACTAGCATGTTCCCGGCGAGTCCTGTCCGGTGTACTCATAACCCAATGAGCACCTGTATACATCTTAGGTGATCCAACTGACACCAGTGGCTTGTGAGACCGGCCACCGCCCCTCGTCGGGGTCTCGACTGTATACACTAGTCTACTCTGGAGAATCGATGCCCTGTCTCGAAACTCCCACGACTAGGGACCTTTTAAGGATGTGCTTGTAGACTCCAGCTCTCACGTATATGATCGCCCTCATACTGCCGGTAGTCAAGCAAGAATCCTAGGGGCTCTATCAACGTGCAATAGCGACATGTCATGTCACCTAAAGCAGTACACGATGATAAAGGCAAACCAGATAGCATACTATCATCTCGAGTAAGACTGTCCTACCGGGATAGGTCCTCCCTCAATCATTACAATCACGTACCTGTGACCTAATAATTGACTCTGAGGGCACTATCTCCAACAGGTGGAACACCGCTACCGCGAGCACCCGAACGGATGCTTTCGGCGATGGGGTTCTCCTACAGTCACTTGGTCTGGGCTAAGGGGTGTAGCTGTCTATTAAGTTTATCCGGCGAGTATCCGCGTACGCTACATGATTACGACGGACTTTTGATCGCATCAAAATTCCGTGGCAACCGATCAAGTGAGACTAAAGTGCTATGTTTATAACATTCATATTAGTTATCTCATAACTACTTGTGAATTCCAAATATTGTATCACATTCCGGATAAATAGAAAATGTTAAACTTTCCGATCGAATAATCAAACACCCAAGTTTTTCCGAAATAGCTCAACACATGAAATAAGTTTAAAAACATTCACTTCATGCCTCAGTACCAACGGTCCAGCCGTAGAAGGGTCAAGCCAACGCCTCACATGTGGCACGCCGTACTGCCCCAAACCCTAAGATTTAAAGGGCAGTTTAAGACGGTCACATAATCGAGTTAAGTTTTGTTGTCTTCTAGAGGGTCCATCGCGTTACTTGCACTACTTCGAACATTCTTAAACAACGGAAAGATCCAACACTTAGAAATTTCCCGACAGGGGAAAAAGTGGGTATTTACATCCTGTCGAACTTTTCAACATTTTTTAGAATACCCGGAAAAACATACAGACGAAGTTAAACTTCCAGATCGAAACACTGAGTCCCCAATACAACCCAGAAAACTCAACTCTTGAGTAAAGATTAAAATTACCCAGAAAACACAGGAGTCAAATAGAAACATTACTGTGCAAAGTGTGGTCAATGAAGCAACATTGTGGCCGCGGAACTGCCGCGCCACGTGGGGTACGGCCGCGGTTCCACGGCTCATTGATGGAGTTTGGACCACATTTTGTACAGTAATTCTTATAAAACCCTGCTGAATTTTTTGAGTATTTTTAATTCAGAAAAATCCACAAATTCAAAAAATGTACACAGAAGGGTTCCGTTTAGGGTTTCGGGGTTCGATCGGATTTCTAACATCGTCTACACTTCGCCTAAGGCTCTAGCTAGGCTCTGATACCACTGTAGGGTTACTAGGCACACTAATGAGGCTCTACAAGGCATCGACCATGCCGGATTAAAATTTTTAGGTGCTTAAAAACCCTAAGCAAGATCGTTAACTAGAGATTAGGCGAAACATAAAGCTAGTAGATAACAATTATCACTAAGGGAAGGGACTACAACCTTTGTAGATCCGGTCCTCCACTTCCAAAGCTCCGTGACGACGTCCCTTTGCTGCGATCATCCAACTCCCGGACTCTCGGACGGCTCCTTGAGAATCTGCAACGGGATCGCTTGAAGTCTTCGATGCCGAAGATGATCTACGTCGAGGGAATACGGACTCAAGCTTCTACCTCACTAACCATAGAATTAGTGAAGCAAACACCCTAAACTAAAGTGCTAGTCTAGTAGAGGATGGTGAGATAGGAAATGGGTACTCTTTAGATTTTGATTTCTCACACTTAATCTTCACTTGATAATTTTCTAGCAAGCTTTTCCTTTTCTTCAAGAAGAAGAAGAAGAAAAGAAAAGAATAAGAATAATCATAATTAGAAAATCAAGTGATGTCTATCATAATGCAACCATGGGTGAGTTAAACCATTGTAGAGACTAAACTAGAGTTTAGGTGAATGGTTAGGTTAATGAAAATGTGATGCAAAACAAAAATGGTGGACTTTGTCAAAGATGCTTGAAAGCTTCATGAAGCTTCAAGCAAATTCAAAAATGAGCACCATTTTTGAATTACAAAATGAATTAAAAACCTTTACCATTAACCTAAATATAGTGTAAGTCACACACCCACCCAAGTTTGCATGTATCATCAAACATGATACAAACTTGTGCACAAAAATATATCACATATACAACTTGTGCACATCAAGTGAGAAAATCAATCTTAAGTGAACCAATACTAGTTAATGTAAAGTAATATATCAAATATATAATTATACATTAAATCATTAAATCAACACTTGATTTAACGATCCGGTCATATCGCATATAACCGACTAATATCCAATGTATCGACTTATCGAATCAATCCTTGATTCGATAACTAGGTTATATCGCATACAACCAATCGATACAATCATCGTGAGAATAGAATACGGTATCACATACTCGTATCATTCTCGGTCCCGCACATATCACATATGCGCTCCTATCTCGTTTTGCCTGAGCCAGTACAACCTCTATGTAGGACTCTAAAGACTCGTCAATACGCCGGCAGTAGGTAATGATCATATCAAACACCCACAAGCCATCAGCGGTACTAGCTGGACGTAACGGCTACCCGGGTATTAAGCGATCAGAAGATCAGCAAGTAAGCCCGCTCCAACTCCTGCAAAAGCCTGACAGTGACACTACCGTACAGTCCGGTCTCCTCGTCTGATATGTCGCATATCAAGTCTAGGGGTGGTAAACGTCAGACCCCTATAACCGATAAGTCGTGCCGATATGAGGCTCATAACGGGTCGAGAAACTACTGGTAACACTTACCAGTATATCTCTAAACCAGCCCTGGCCAGGGACTTCCCTGTTACGGCCAATCGAGCATAGCATAACATCAACCCCCAATACCGGGAGAGACGAAACCCCTCCTATCGCTCATTGCCTCCATGTGACTCGGGACTGTACCCAAAAACCACCGTTTTGCACGCCCTCTTGGACGTGGTATGGTGGAAATCAAAGCACAGTGGGAATCACACAAGACTCTATGACGATCTTGGGTCTACAGACTACCCTGTACCAGTGTCACCAGAGAACTGCAATCTAACGTAAAGTATAATACCATCTGGGAGTTCTCGGCGAGTCCGTCCAGTGTACCCAGTCTCCACTGAGCACCCGTATATCATCTCTGATGTCAAACACCAATGGATATGGGATCATCCATCGCCCATCTGTATGGGTCGAGAAGGTATACGCTAGTCTACTCTGGTATATCGATACCCCGTCTCGATACACCTACGACTAGGGACCTTGAAGGATGTACTTATGGACTACCAAGTCCCTACTAGTATGATCCGCATCATAGTCCAGGTAGTCAAGTACACATCCTAAGGGCTTTACCAACATGTAACAGAGAGACAATCAGTATACACGTTAAGGTAAAGAGTAACCAGATAGCATACTATCATGTCGAGCAAGAAAGTCCTCCCTATATATGTCCAAGCATCCACTACAATATACAACACATGTATAGTAATGGCCTCTTGGTCATACATATAACTAACAATATCGACATGACTTATCGAGCTACTGGGGTCTGACGTTTACCACCCCTAGGCGAGATATGCGACATATCAGACGATGAGACCTGACTGTACGGGAGTGTTACTGATTGGATTCACAGGAGTACTAGCAGGCTTGCTTGTTTATCTTCTGATCACTCAATACCCGGGTGGCCGTTACGTTTAGCAGACCTCTTGCGGCTTGTGGGTGTTTGATATGATCATCACCTACTGCCGGCGTATTGACGAGTCTTTAGAGTCCTACACAGGGGTTTCCTGGTTCAAGCGAAATGAAGTAGGAGCGTATATGTGATATGTGCGGAACCGAGATTAATACGATATGAGATACCGTATTCTATTCTCGCGATTCGTGACATTGATCGGTTATATGCGATATAGCCGGGTTATCGGATCAAGTGTTGATTCGATAAGTTGTTACACATGATATTAGTCGGTTATAGCCGGGTTATTAAATCAAGAGTTGATTTAATAATTTAATGTATAATTATATATTTGATATATTACATTACATTAACTAGTATTAGCTCACTTAAGATTTATTTTCTCACTTGATTGTGCATAAGTTTATATGTGATATATATTTGTGTACATATGATTGTATCATGCTTGATGATACATCATAGATGGGTGTATGGGACTTATACCAAGATTAGGATAAAGAAAAGGGTTATTGTTTTATCTTAAGATTTAACAAAAGGGTTTAACTTAGTCAAAGTAATCAAGCTTGAAGAAGCTTGGAGAAGCTTTGACAAAGTCCACTCTTTTGTCATTTCTTTTGATATTCTTTAACCTAACCTTTAACCTAATGCTTTGGTTAATTCTCTACATGAGTTAAGAATGATAGCTTAACTCACCCATGGTTACATTATTGAGGAGAATAATTCATATGATGTATTTATTCATTCTTTTTCTTCATCAAGCTCCATCAAAAGCTTACTAGCTCCAATGGTGACATGAGAAAAAGAGTGAGAAAATCAATTCTAAAGTTAGCCCACTTCTTACTTCTTCATCCTCTACCACTTGCCATGTAGTAGAGTGTGTTCTCTTCACAAAGTTTATGACCTAGTGAAGGAATAGCTTGAGTTAGTGTCTCCCCGACGTAGATCATCTTCGGCCTCGAAGTCATCGAAGCAAGCACGTTCGTTCTTCTTGTGGAGCTTCTCTAGAGTCCGGAGTTCACGATCGCAGCGATGGGGAAATCTACACGGAGCTATTGAAGTGAAGGACCGGATCTACAAAGGTTGTATTCCCTTTCACTTGTAGTTAAAGTTGTTAACTTGCTTGTTTTCGCCTAAACCCTAGTGTAAAGATCCGTATTAGAGTTGTTCGGCACGACTAAAATGTTAATTAGGCATGGTTGATGCCTCGTAGACCCTTGTGCGCGTGCCTAGAAACCCTACAGTGGTATCAGAGCCTAGCTAGAGCTTTAGGCGAAGTGTAGACGAAGTTATAAACCCGATCGAACCCCGAAACCCTATACGATACCCTTCTCCGTACATTTTCTGGAACTGTAGATTTTTCCAAATTAAAAATATCCCAAATATTCAGCAGGGTTTTCTAGGAATTACTGTGGAGCACGTGCCCTTAACTCGACCAATGCGCCGCGGAACCGCGCCCCACCCAGGCTTGCGCGGCGGTTCCACGACCACAATGGTGACTCTTGGCACGTGCTTTGCACAGTAATGCCCGTCTGCAATTCCTGTGTTTTCTGGAAATTTTTAATCTATACTCAACAGTTGTGTTTTCTGGGTTGTTTTGGGGACTCGATATTTCGATCGGATTGTTTAACTTTGTTTATGTTTTTCCGGGTAATTTTAGAACGTGCTAAAAAGTTCAACCGAATATAAATAACCCACTTTTTCCCCCGTCGGGAAATTTCCAAGTGTTGGATTTTTCCGTAGTTTAAGAATGTTCTAAGTAGTGCAAGTAACTCAATAGACCCTCTAGAAGACAACAAACCTTAACTCGATTATGTGACCGTCTTTAACTGCCCTTTGAACCTTAGGGTTTGGGGCAGTACGGCGTACCACATGTGAGGCGTTGGCTTGACCCTTCTACGGCTGGACCGTTGGTACTGTGGCATGAAGTGGATGTTTTTAAACTTATTTCAAGTGTTGAGTTTTTCGGGAAAACTTGGGTGTTTGATTATTCGATCGGAAAGTTTAACATTGTCTATTTATCTGGAATGTGATACAATAATTGGAATCCACAAGTAGTTATGAGATAACTAATTTGAATGCTATAAATCTAGCAGTTTAGTCTCACTTGATCGGTTGCCACGGAATTTTGATGTGATCAAAAGTCCATCGCAATCACGTAGTGTACGCGTATACTCGCCGGGTAAACTTAACAGACAGCCACGCCCCATAGCCCCGACCAAGTGACTGTAGGAGAACCCCGTCGCCAAAAGCATCCATTCGGGTGCTCGCGGCAGCGGTGTTCCGCCTTAGTGCACTTCGTCGACGGCATCCGGGGGTGCGGCCATCTACTAAAGTTTGCGACGAGCATTCGATCAGGATGTCGGGAATCTTGTTGAATTGCCCAACTTAATATTGAAAAGTGTTTTCGATAAAGAGACTAAAATGCGGGGTTTATAATTGTTAGGCATGCGATGTCTAAGGAATTCATTTGGTTAGGCATGCGATGTCTAAAGAGGTTGCGGATTCCAACTGTTGTAGTTTTACACTTTCTTTTCTGTGACCGTAAGCGTAGTATGTGGTGTATCGCCGGCTTAGTTGCTATACATCAACGACAATCGGGATACGCATACTTGCTTACGTTGATGATATGTGATATTATGTGTTGCTGTGATATGTTATATTGGATCGTCGTGGTTTGAATAGCCGGGGGTTTTATGTGAGATGAGAGTTTTTTCTTTTTCATTCATGTAAAATTCAATGTATGTAATATTCTTTTATTGGGGCACTTCCGGGATGAGGATGATGTCACTATTGTATATTATTTACTTTTCCGCATTAGGATAGACCCAAGGAGGGGAGCACAAGTAACCGGGTTCTAGGGTCCAATGGGAGACCATCTCGAGGAGTCGAGTTCGGGTCTCCTAACTCTAGAATTGGTTGGGTTGCTTGCCGCTCTCGTAGGGGTCTAGGGGTGTGGGATTGGCTATTCATCACGACCGTGGAATCCGTGTTTTATACAGGCTCAAAATAAAATACGGACGTCCTAGTATATCCAATATTTCATATGATATTTTCTGCTGCGTTATCTGTGATGTGATCATATGATTTGTTCAGATGGATACTGTATATAGTATATATGATATATTATATAGACGTTGCTTATGTTTTACACCCGCGCTAGCCCTGCCCCGCTCCGCTCTGCCGTTAGTTACCTAACCTAACGGTGCAGACGGGACATCGAGGTGAATGCGGATGGCATAAGCGTACGTTGTATTTATCTGTGACGTTTAGTTGGACTTAAATGATGGGACTTCATTAATATGATTAATGAAAGAAAAAGAAACCTAAAAGTTGTTGTGGAATCGAATTTTCAAAAAAAAAAACAGGTAGCTACAGTTCTTGCTTTGCATCGCGGTGTTCCTTGTAGAACATCCTGTACCTTATTCGATAAGGAAAGGGCCGAGATCCCTTCACCGGGAGTGACCCCTTTAGCAATAACTGGCAGATGCTACACACTCGGTTTGTCTTTTAATTGCCTCTATAGTTCTTGCTTTGCATAGTGATATTTGTGAAATATCCTGCACCTTATTCGATGAGGAAAGGGCCGACGATCCCTTCACCGGGATGACCCCTTCAGCAAAACTAGAAAAGCCTCAAAAACACTCCATTTTAAAATTATTTGATTCTACAACGATATCAAGTTCATTACGCAATAGGTTTTCAGAAAAACCTGTCGTAGCCCTCCGTCATTTCAGATAAGTCCTACTTAGTATTCGTGCTACGTTTGTTGGCATGCGTCAAGGCGTAGTGTGCGGTAGCTAACTAGTATTTATCTGTTTATGCATATGATGCAGATTGGATTAGGGTAGTCGTGCGACTTTGTTGGCCTGCATCAAGGGTCGTGCGGGTGGGTTTAATTCAATCAAGAAATGACGGGTTGAACTTGACTAGTGGACTATGGTTTGTTGGCCTGCGTCAAGATCATAGGACGCTAGGGATAAAATATTATTGGGAATTTCAAGTGTTGAAATTTGCAATGAGATTGCATACCTTCTATGAGATAGTTGGATCCTGATACCAGCTGCGAGTAAGAGTTACTCCTGGGAGAGTTTTACACATTACAATTAGCCGATCAAGTAGGTGTCTAGAAAGGTGTTAACGGGGTTAGGTCCGTGCGAAAGCACGGGGCACCTCGCTCAAAGTACCGACACTTGCCTGGCTGAAAGATTGGCAAACTTGTAGCGTGTAATTAATCCCGGCTAGTCTTTCCCTTTAGGGTTTGAAGGAAGATTTGATAAAAAACAGTGGGAGCCATCCGGATTAGATAAAATAATAACCAATCTTATCTTGCAAGAGCATACGCTGAGTGTTTTCTTCTCTCTCTCTCCAGGTAGCGACCATATCACGCCTTAATCAATATAATAAAACGGATAAATTGACCGAACCCGCTTGTTATACTGAGCTGGGGAACGTTGGTCCCGCTCCAACTTATAAATGTTATAAAACAGAGCAGGAATTTGGGGACTACCGGATTTCCCGTGCCGCCGAAACGAAGAAAGTGCATGCTGATGCATTTTCTTCGGGTGTGTTCATTACATTGAACTGTTTCTCAGTATCCTTTACGTCCTGGGTATGTGATACCGGATCAGGATCCCGCATGTAAATCTGTTACATGGGCTACAGATAGGTAGAGAACTGAGAACGGGTGATAAGTTTCATGAGGCAGAAAATGGTGCAAGTGTTGCAGCCAAGTCTGTTGGTCACTATCACCGTGTATTACCAGAATACATTGATTCTGAACGAATGTTATTAGATACCGAACCTGATATATAACATCATATCAGTCTCTTTATTAATAAAGAAATGATATAATTTTGTATTGTTGGATAATGTTTTGAACATTTCCTATATCAAGAGTTGAGGTTCAGGCACGTTATCCAAAAGCATTGACGTTCTAAATCAAACTACAGTTCTTAGTATACAGAACACACACAAAAGGAAGAGTTCAGAAATGAACGACTTCTTCTTGAGGCATTGTAGACTAGGTAATATCAATGCGACCCGGCTAGCTGAAGTTACATTTAGATGCATATTTAAATTAGTTTGAATTTACATCTTATGAAACTTGCCGGTCATGTCACAAAGATAAAATGACCACAGCTCTGTTTATTGGAAACAGAGAAAGAGTTAGTGAAATTTTGGGATTAATACATGCTGATGTATGAAGGTCCCCTGTCTACATATGCCAAACCGGTTCTTTGTACTTCATTACATTCACAGATGATCTCTCAAGATTCAGATATATGTTCCTGTTGAAACACAAGTCCGAAACTTTTGAGATAATCACAGAATATAAGTTAGAAGTAGAGAACCAAAATACGGGTATAAGTATTATGTCCATTGATGTGATCAGGGAGCAGAATACTTGAGCACGGAAATCCTGGACTATTCTAAAGGAGAATGAGATTCTCTCTCAGCATTACTCCTCCGTATACACCATAGAACGTTGGTATATCGGGGCAGAGCAATAACACCCTATGTGATATGGTGTGCTCTATGATGAGTACTGCTCAGTTTCCTATTTCCTTTTGGGAGTTATGCACTTGAGAAGCTGCATACCTATTGAATAGGGTTCAAATCAAATCAGTTGCCTACCACTTCATATGTGATATGGAATGGGAAGAGCATATATCTTAAGTATGTTAAGATTTGGGATTGTCTGGACTATGTCCAAAAGCAAAATCCGGACAACCTCGAGGCAAGGTCTGTTATGTAGAACTGGAAAGGTTCCAGCTATACAAACTGCAGCTGATGATTTGGTAGAACCAAAAGATTCAATAGTAACCAACGAACCTCAGCCTCTCCGCCGATCTAGTAGGGTTCCTCACCCACCTGAGAGATACTTCGGTTTCTCTATGACAGTGGGAGCAAGGATTGCATCATGAGATGATGACCCAACTAGTTTCGAGCTGGCCATCAGGAGTGGGAATCTGTAAGAATGGCTGGATGCTTAGCGATCTGAGATGGAATCTTTATACACCAACAAAGTATGGACTTTGGTTGCTTTATCTGAAGGGTTAAATCCCTATTAGGAGCAAGTATATCTTGAGAAGATTACTTGGTGTACATGGAAAAGTTGAGACTTTCAAAGCTAGACTTGTTAAAGGTTTGCATCATAGACCAATTGCGGCTAATGATGAAACCTTTTTTCTGGGGACTATGCTTATGTCCATCCAGATCCTACTTGCCACGGCTACATACCATGACTACGATATCTGGTGGTTGGGTGTCATGACTGCTTTTCTAAATGTTGTTTTGGAAGAGAGCGTCTATAAGTATACAACCAGAGGGTTTCATAGACAGTGGGAGCAACAGAAACGTGTGCAAGATGTTCTATATGATAAAACAGGCATCGCGGAGTTGGAACATCTGTTTTGATGTGGTAGTCAAAGAGTTTGACTTCATCAAAATGGTAGATGAACCTTGTATATACAAAAAGGTAGTAGGGAGTATGGTGGTGATCCTCGTAGAGTACGTGGATAACATACTTTGATAGGGAAGGAGTTTCCTATGCTACGCTCCGTCAATCTCCGCTTATCACAAGGATTCTCCATATAGGATTAAAGTGATACCTCCTAAATCCTAAGTTTTGATCTATGAGATAGATCTAATTGGATGTTAGGATTCTTACTAGTTGTAGTAAGATGGTATCAATCAATCAAGGGGAGAATCAATGGAAAAGTTCCAGAGCGATAAGGACGACTGAATGTCAGTCGCAGGCATTGTCTTTACCCTCAATGGAGGGACGGTATGTTGGAAGTGTTCCAAGCCAGATACCGTGACATACTAGACGATTAAAGGCAAAATACATCGTTATCAAGGATGCTACCAAATAGGCAGTCTGGATATATATAAATTTATGAGATGAACTTCGTTCCTACCATTGTATGACGGTGGAGTTGTGGCTTTAGCCAAGGAACTGCTGTCCCATCAGAAATCCAGATATAATTCTTAGGCAGTATCACCTGATAATGGAGATGGTTGATCTCCAGGGAGATCAAGGTTAGGAGAGCAGACACAGAGGACAGCAGTGCGGATCCACTCACAAAGGCCTTTTCCCTAGTAGAGACTTTATGGGATGGTTGAGTATGAGATACTTCAACCACAGCTAATTGTTGGGTATGTGATACCACAACAGATGGCCCTAGTGCAAGTGGGAGATTGTTAGTTATATGTATGCCCTAGAGGCCATTACTGTACATACGATGTATATTGTAGTGGATGCTGGGACGTATATAGGGAGGACTTTCTTGCTCGACATGATACTATGCTATCTGGTTGTACTTTATCTTAACATGTACTCTGATTGTCTCTAATACATGTTGATAAAGCCCTTAGGATATGTACTCGACTACTGGTACTATGATGAGATCATACTAGTGGGGCCACGGTAGTCGACGAGTACATCCTATAACTGTTCCTAGTCGAGGGTGTATCGAGACAGGGCATCGATGCACCAGAGTAGACTAGCGTATACGCATCTTGACCCATACGATGGATGATCCCATATCCATCGGTGTTTGACATCAAGGATGGTGTACAGGTGCTCAGTGGAGACTGGGTACACTGGACAGACTCGCTGAGAACTCCCAGATGGTATTATACCTCACGTCAGATGGCAGTTCTCTAGTGATACTAGTACAGGTTAGTCTGTAGACCCGAGATCGTCATAGAGTCTTGTGTGATTCCCACTGTGCTTTGATTTCCACCTTACCACATCCAAGAGGGCGTGCAAAACGGTGGTTTTTGGGTACAGTCCTGAATCACATGGAGGCAATGAGAGATAGGAGGGGATTCGTCTCTCCCGGTATAGGGAGTTGATGTTGTGCTGTGTTCGATTGGCTATAGCTGGAAATCCCTAGCCAGGGTTGCTGAGATTTACTGGTAAGTGTTACAAGTAGTTTCTCGAACTGTTATAGAACTCATATCGACACGACTTATCGAGCTACTGGGGTCTGACGTTTACCACCCCTGGGCGAGATATGCGACATATCAGACGACGAGACCGGACTGTACGGGAGTGTTACTGATTAGATTCACAGGAGTACTAGCAGGCTTACTTGTTGATCTTCTGATCGCTCAATACCCGGGTGGCCGTTACGTTTAGCAGACCGCTTGCAGCTTGTGGGTGTTTGATATGATCATCACCTACTGCCGGCGTATTGACGAGTCTTTAGAGTCCTACACAGGGGTTTCCTGGCTCAAGCGAAATGGAGTAGGAGCGCATATATGATATGTGCAGGGCCGAGATTAATACGATATGAGATACCGTATTCTATTCTCGCGATTCGTGACATTGATCGGTTATATGCGATATAGCCGGGTTATCGGATCAAGTGTTGATTCGATAAGTTGTTACACATGATATTAGTAGGTTATAGTCAGGTTATTAAATCAAGAGTTGATTTAATAATTTAATGTATAATTATATATTTGATATATTACATTACATTAACTAGTATTAGCTCACATAAGATTTATTTTCTCACTTGATTGTGCATAAGTGTATATGTGATATATATTTGTGTACATATGATTGTATCATGCTTGATGATACATCATAGATGGGTGTATGAGACTTATACCAAGATTAGGATAAAGAAAAGGGTTATTGTTTTATCTTAAGATTTGACAAAAGGGTTTAACTTAATCAAAGTAATCAAGCTTGAAGAAGCTTGGAGAAGCTTTGACAATGTCCACTCTTTTGTCATTTCTTTTGATATTCTTTAACCTAACCTTTAACCTAATGCTTTGGTTAATTCTCTACATGAGTTAAGCATGATAGCTTAACTCACCCATGGTTACATTATTGAGGAGAATAATTCATATGATGTATTTATTCATTCATTCTTCTTCTTCTTCTTCATCAAGCTCCATCAAAAGCTTACTAGCTCCAATGGTGCCATGAGAAAAAGAGTGAGAAAATCAATTCTAAAGTTAGCCAACTTCCTACTTCTTCATCCTCTACCACTTGCCATGTAGTAGAGTGTGTTCTCTTCACAAAGTTTATGACCTAGTGAAGGAATAGCTTGAGTTAGTGTCTCCCCGACGTAGATCATCTTCGGCCTCGAAGTCATCGAAGCAAGCACGTTCGTTCTTCTTGTGGAGCTTCTCTAGAGTCCGGAGTTCACGATCGCAGCGATGGGGACATCTACACGGAGCTATTGAAGTGAAGGACCGGATCTACAAAGGTTGTATTCCCTTTCACTTGTAGTTAAAGTTGTTAACTTGCTTGTTTTCGCCTAAACCCTAGTTTAAAGATCCGTATTAGAGTTGTTCGGCATGGCTAAAATGTTAATTGGGCATGGTTGATGCCTCATAGACCCTTGTGCGCGTGCCTAGCAACCCTACAATGGCTCTCCAGACACAGGGCGATAACAACCCCCAATACCAGGAGAGACGAATCCTGTCTAACCGCCACTGCCTCCAAGTGCTTTGGGACTGCACCCAACTGCTACCTGTTTGCACGACTCATTTAAGCCGTGTTAGGGTAGCAATCTAAGAACAGTGGGAACACACTCGAGGCGAAGTAGTAGTGTCAAGTCGACAGACTAAGCTGCACTCATGTCATCTGGGAACTGCTATCTGACGATAAGTATAGTACCAACCAGCAGTTCCCGATGAGTCCTGTCCGGTGTACTCGTAACCTAACGAGCACCTGCATACTATCTCCGGTACGACGTACTAATGGCTGTGGGACATACCATCTCCCCTGCTGGGATGAGAAGCGTATACACTAGTCTACTCCGGAGTATTGATGTCCTGTCTCGATAATCCTACGACTAGGGACCTGTATAAGGATGTGCTTATAGATTACCAAGCCCCCACTAGTGTGACTGCCATCACAATGCTGGTAATCAAGCAAAGATCCTAAGGGCTCTACTAATATGTATAAGCGATATACTAAAAGAAACACATGCACATATTGAAGTAGAAACAAACCAAGTAGCATACTACCATTTTGAGCAAGATTGTTAATACAACTGTGAATATCCCAAGCTTCTATTAAATCATATACAAGCTAGTATGATACAGTAATGTCCTCTAGGGCATATACACTAACAATGTCGGCTAGCAAATTTCATGTCCGAGTTGCTTCGGTTAGAAGCGGGCACCCGTATAAAGAATCATCGACGTGGAGCCACTTCGACGAGCGAGATCGGAGAGCGAATTTCATAGGAGCAGCCACAAGGGGCTTGGGAAGAGATTGAAGACCGAAAGACACGGATCGATCGTTATAATCTCTCCAAACTCTTTTATAGTTTACTAGTTTATGGTTAATGGAACGATCCAGGTTTTAAGGTTACGTTAGTGCCATTTGGCCTCGGATTGATGGCCGGGGCGCTGGCGTAGACTTACAGGTACACCACTCTACTCAAGCTACCAACTCCACTAATCAAGGTCAACCTATGAAATGAAAGTTCGGGTCTAATACCCCCCCGTCAAGTCTAAGTTTCATAAGGTCATGCCTAAGTTCCGAAATATATATACGCCCTAGACTCCACATAGTCAAACCCAGACTCAAACCAAGGTTAAACCTAACGCTCTGATACCAACTTTCTCATGACTCGTAATTTAGCACGTGACCGGCACTTAAATTACGCAACGTCTAAAGGTGTAACGTAAATCAAGTAAGCCGATGCCCAGAAAATCTAAACCTTTTTTCAGAAAATAGTAGGGGTGCAGTTTTGAAATAAAGGTATTATGAATCATGTTTTTCTTGAAATTCATAGCTAATGAAACTTGAAAATGCCAGTGGATTATACTACAGTGAAAACATGTTTCGTTTATAAAAATTTTGGCAGCACCTCCCTTGTATATTTTGATCCAAAAACATATACACAACAATATATAGGCCTCCCCAAGCAGGAGCTAACTCTTCGCCAACTGGCGGAATCACAACCACGCAATAACATATATATGACACCCAATGGCGAATAATCAACCCAAAAAGAACTAATAAAGAAGCAAGACATCAAAACTCAAGAAAGCGATCATAAACCCATCGCTGTAAGCCTCGCACAATATCCAAGTCTGACTAGGTCTTCCAATATACAATGTCTAGTCTCTGATTTGATCTGATCTGATGGAGTTTATCTAGATACAACAGAATATAACAGTACAAGAGTGGGCACGATCCAACATGTGTCCCACCTACCAAAGCAAAACACCCTGAATGAAGCTATGTGCCAGTGATACCGCAACTGATCTCAAGCGGTGAAACCTGCAAGAACTATGGCATAACGGGGATGAATTGCCAACTCGTGAGTAGAAAACATCAACAAGAAGAAATTGAATAAAACAACGATTTCCTAGGTCACTATATCCTGAAGGTAATACTATGATATCTAGGGTGACCAAGTATGCATGTATGTCAACAATCGAGTCAATGCAATGGCATATATAAATAAACATCTGACATCATATGCCTGAATGCATGTGGATATCATCCACGTGTCCATCAACGACACAAACAATATCATGGAACCTGAGTGTCCCACACCGACACTCGAACATCATGAAAACATAAGCCTGTATATATATGAGAGTATCTACCACATGTGTCCATCAACGACACATCAAAATCATGAAACCTGAGTGTCCAACACCGACACTCGAAACATCATGAAAACATATGACCTGTATATATGAGGATATCAACCCCGTGTATCCATCAACGACACATCAAAATCATAGAACCTGAGTATCCAACACTGACACTTGAAACATCATGAAACCCATATCCAGCATCGACGCGTAAATCATCATATCTCAGGTGCAGCATACTCAGATCAGCCCTCATATCTATCTCATCTCAGGCGCTGCATCCTGATCAGACGAAAATATTGCATTCTCAACACGTCAATTTCCCTACTCTTATCGATCATGTAAGGGTGTTTATTGTAAATATAACACGGATTACGACTTCATCTGGAAAATACCAAATACCCTGTGTTATAGTTATAATCGACATTCTAAAGGGAAATTGAGTGTTTATTACTACACGTATGATTCTTGTATATCTCAACACTTGTCTCAAGATTTTGTGCAGAAATTCTTCAGGTCAAAGAACTGGAATTGCTAAAAGCGCCGATAAAATACAAGTCAAATACTTGAGATCTGGCAGCAATCAAGAAAGAAGTAAAATATTCCAGGCATCAGAAAAGTATCCAAAAGATAACACAAAATACCCCTGAAGATTTCAGCCATCAAGCTCATCAAACAGCCGCGGATTCGCGGCCGAATCAGGCCGATCCGCCGCGGATCCGCGGCTGATTCGACTCGTCGCCGTACTGAAACTTTTCCTGAGGCTTCCTCTCAACTGAAAAACTTCTTCAAGACGCTTCAAACTCCCTAGAAATCTCCAGAAGCTTCCCTCCAACAGCCAAGCTTCTCATGCAAGCTAGATAACTACCTTAATCTAGAAACTTCCCTACAACTACCTAGCTTCCTATGCAAGCTTCATAACAACCTAGCTTCAAGGAGAAGAAAGAGGAAAACTATAAAAGGGGACTTATGGCTTCGTTACAAAGGTTGTTGAGTTGTTGAACATTGAACCAAATTCCACAAACAAGTTGAGTGACACAACTTGTAACTCAAAACCCTAGCCCAAATCCAATTCAAAAGCCAAAATCAAGATTCATCGAGAAGAGACTCAAGCAAGCCTTCAACGATCCTTTTTCGCAATGCTGATCATCATCCGAGCAAGAGATCCATGACGATCCGCGACTCAAGAAGATCGATGCGAAGTTAATTTCAGCGGATCTAGTTACCTTCTCAAATCTGGTAACGTTTGAGTGAATTGTACGTAATCGTCGATTAATAAAGGTGAAAATTTATAAATCTTGCTTTCTTTACATTCTTACATTATGAAAATTTACCAATTCTTGACTCTTTCCTTTTTCATGATGTGTGAGTGAAATCTCTGCTTGTAGCGGAATCGAGAGAATAGGTAGATGATGATGATGAAATTCTTGAACGATTCTTAAGTCTTATGAGGTTTGTTAACTCTAAGAAATCGAATCATCGAAGACCTAATTTTGAGCGAGATCGCTTTCTTGAATGTTTTCGCTCTAAATTAGAGATCAACGATCGGTGATTTTCTTGACTAGAGGCTAGAATTTGAATGATAATCAATGAAAAGACAAGGGATGGTGAAGGAGAAACCCTAGTTTATTCAATAGATCCCTAATCTTCGTTGATCGTCTTCGATCTAGCAACAAATCCTCAATAGATAAGATTTCGAAATCTTTAGTATTCATAATCACTACTTATTTGATCGATTCCTACAAGCTACTTTACAAATCTTGATAATTCAATTGGTTTGGACATTTTCTTGATCTTTATTAATTCTCGATTTTAGGTCTATTTATTTATGATTCTTGAAATTAAATCTCACAAATATTGAATCATTTTCTTTTATCCTTTCTTTTCAACTCAACTAAAACAAATTCGAACAAATTCACACAATCTCAGTGGACGATCCGTATTAGCTAATGAAACTTCAATAGACACCGTTAATTGATTGCGGTATAAATTTCTTTGGTTGTGAAACGTTTTACTTAACACAATAAAGATGATCAATCAAATGGCGCCGTTGCCGGGGATCATGTGCTAATTTATTCGTTTTTGCAATTTGAGTTGAAAAATGTTATTATTACATCAGATTTTTTTGATCAAAATCGCATCAACTGCTTAACGATTTGTTGTGATTATTTGCAAAGGAATCTAGAATATCTGGAGCGAGAGGAAAAATTTTCAGAGCATCAGAGAGTTCATAGAGGCAACAGGAGTCTCTGTAAAAAATTTTGTGCAGGAATCACTTAAGCAGACCGTGCATCTGCGGCAAAAGGAAGCTTCTCGCGGCGGTTCTGCGGCTTCTTTACGTCTTCAGTGCACCAAAAGTTTTAGGTCCATCTCTGTCTTTGTTATCTCTTTCCTGCTCTGTTCCATTAACCAATTTTTGCAGGTTTCTTTGCAAAATTCGCAGCACCGCAAAAAGAAAATTTGTTGCGTGTTTGATCTTGATTGTTTGCATATTTTAACACCGAAATTAAGGGGCAAAGATCAAATTCAGATTAGGTGGGGAGTTCATTACCCTTCCAAAGCCCCGGAAATCACAAACTTGCATCCGCATCACCCTCATTAATTAAAAAAAATCTAGACAAGACTCTAAGGACTGTCGCGCTCATTTAGGACAAAAGGTTATGGGTAATCTATTGCTTATCCGCGTTTCTTTTGTGGTGTCTAAGGCAAGTGTGTCTAAAGCAAGTGGTTATTTAATTAGGCCCACTACTTTCGTAGTGGAGAACCTCCCACTTATCTGGCACTTACCTGGCCACAGAAGGGGCAAAGAGGCGGTGGAGGATCTATCTTGCAACTTGTCTTCTGGAAGTCTAGGAGCGGTCTAGAGCCTTGACCTAGGTGACCACTAGATTTAGGGTTGCTTGTGCATTGTTTGTGTGAATTTTTAAAAAATCCGTAATTTTTCAAAACAAACACCAATCCATCCTTTCTCTAATTATCACAACGCTGTCACTTGTGCTAAACGATTTAGTGCATGCTCGGCTGGACACGGGATTCTAGTGCCCATCTTGTCCACGTTCCTCTTATCCACTCCGAAATCGGTAATTCTACATCTATTTTTTCTTCACCCACTACCACACCCACTTCGATGGACAGTTCTCTATCGAACTTCTTGAACACTACTCTGCCATCGTCCGCAGGTGCGCAGAATCCGCCCTGCATCTCTCTCCAAGGAAGATGCTACCCTATGCGAGGTCCTATTTCTACCTGTCTTTCTATTCCACCAACCAATGGGGACAATTTTGAAATCAAACCATAATACATCAATCTTTTACCCAAATTTCACGGTCTCGAGTCTGAAGACGCATACGTCTTTATTACCAAATTTGAAAATGTATGCGCTATGATGGGTACTTCACAGCTTTTTGTGGATGCTATGAGATTACGTCTTCTCACATTCACGTTGTGCGATATATCCGAGAAGTGGCTTTATAACACAGCCACACATTCTATTTCGAACTGGGGAGAATTCGTAACAGCTTTCCTAAAGAAATTCTACCCTAATCATAAAACAGCTCGAGTCCGTAGCGAAATAAATCAATTTACCCAGCTTCCCAATGAACCATTCTCGAAGTGTTTTGAACGCTTCAAGGATCTGTTAGTTCAATGTCCTCATCACGGAATTCCTAGATGGGATCTGTGCAGAATCATATATGAAGGAATTAATCCTACAACAAAACAGACCCTTGAATCCATGTGTCAAGGCACCTTCATGACTAAAGATGATGAGGAAGCCTGGAGAATTTTAGAAGATTTCGCTGAAAAAACTTTACAGTGGGAGAGTGTAAACCAGTCATCGTCTAGGGGTGGCATTCATCAACTTGATGTTTCCATAGGAGTTAGAGCTGAAATGGCAGCAATGCAAAAGAAACTCGAAGTTATGAAACATAAATTTTTAGCAGCCTCCCTAAATTAGATGTCACTTTCCAAAACTATTTGTGGATGTTGTTCTGATCCATCTCATCTTACGGAAGAATGTCCATTGAATTCTCCGTTTCAATGTCAAGAGCATACCAATGCTGCTTTCCAACAAAGACCTACAAACGATCCGTATTCTTCCACTTATAATCAGGGTTGGAGGAATCACCCTAACTTTACTTGGAACCAATCACAAACTCAAAAGACGGTTCCAAACCAAAATAATTTCCAAAGGGGTCCTCCACCACAACAGCAACCACGTCAAATAAGTCAGCACCCCTACCAATCACAAAACTTTCAAAATCCGGTCAACACACCTGCACCATATAATCCTTTGAAGTTGACCGGTAATGATAACTCCTCTTCACTCGAACGGACTTTTGAAATGTTTATGAAACAGTCCACTCAAATGTCGACTGAATTTAAGTCTTCTCTCGATAAAATCCAGAAAAACTCTGACTCCCAAAGTGAGAGTATTAAATCAATGGATGCACAGATTGCTCGATTAAATGCTGAAATGAGTGCTAGAGAGAAATGGAAACTTCCGCCTCAACCCCTACCGAATCCTGGACATTCAGAACAGTACAATGTGAATGCAATTACAACGTTGAGATCTGGAAGAGTGCTGAATAATCAAGTCGGGGAAGAGATTGATAATCATGAAGAATTAATCAATAACACCCCGGCTTCCACTTCCACTTTTCCTTCCACATCAACTTCTACTTCTAATCCTACTTTATCTACCCCACCATTTTCTTGCGAGCCTATTCTTCGTTTTCCTCAAGGCTCGAACCCTCAGCATATTTCTTCTAGTCCACCAAAGACGATCCCCACTCCTATTCTGGGATCAGTTCCATACACACCACCTTCTCCAATGTTGGACCCAGCTATTATTGCTAAAGCTCCTTATCCGAATAGGTTAAGGGGAAACAAATCGAGTCCACATATGGAGAAGATTATGAAAATGTTTAAACAGGTTAAAATCAACATCCCTCTCCTAGATGCTATTCAACAAGTCCCCGCTTAGGCGAAAATTCTTAAAGACTTGTGCACTAGGAAGAGGAAGACTCAAGTGCCCAAAAATGTTTTGATGACTAATAATGTGTTAGTTGTATGTATGCCCTAGAGGCCAGTATTGTACAGATGATGTATATTTGTTGCGCCATGGCAGCGCCCCGGCCGTCTTACTCGAGGCCAAATTGCGGAATCAAAAATTTTCCTTACTCGGAAACCGGCGCTACCGCGGACAAAGAAAACCCGGATCGTAACCATTAACCTAATGCTAGCAATCAAGAGATAGGGTGAGAAGTATACCGAGTGATCCGAGTCCTCCGGTCTTCTCTTCATCGTCCCGATCTCCCGCGGAAAGTCTTGTCTCCATATCGTCGCCTCCTCGCCGGAAAGGGCACCACATCGCCTGCGTCTTTTATGGGCTCCCGCCTCAATACCGAGGCAACTCGAGTATGAAGCCGGCAACTCGACATGCTCAAGATGTGCTGTAGAATGTAGTGTAGAAGATGCTTGTCTCATTTGGGGTTTGTTGCCATGGTGATGGAGGAATCAAGAATAGAAAAATGGTGCTTGCATTTTTCTAGCAAGAAAATAAGATCAAGAAAGAAACTCTCAAGATGAAGCTCTCTTCTTCTTCTTCTCTCTTTCTTTTTCCTCTCATGAAAAACTTATCATCTAAAATGAGAATGGAGGAGGAGGTAATATGAAGCATGAAGGGAGGTGAGTGTAGGGTAAAGCAAGTGGTGACCACATCAAGAGACAAAGAAACATCAACCATGCTTCACACATTAATCAAACCCATACCCTCATTAATGCAAGTGATGGAGCAAAAGATAATGATGCTATCATAATCAATCTTTGTGCAGAAAACCCCCTCCACAAAATGTTATTTGCACAATTGCAAATAACCCCCTCCATCGGAAAAGTCCGGCCGGGAAAGAACAAAGGAAAACCGGCCGGAACGGAATGCAAACTGGCAACTCCAGAAAACTGGTCCCGTAATAAATTACAGGAAAACCCCGATACTGTGCATACACACCCGCATCTGTATTCCGACCGGATACAAATGCAATGAGACAAAAATCTACACTGTACTAGACTAGGACCGGCTTAAGCCAAAGCCGGCTAGTAAAATCCGTTCGATCCTGATCCGTGCAATACCGCACGTACCAGATCAAACCCTGCCATATAACTATACGGCCACTAGTACAAAACTGTCCGATCCTGATCCGTCCAATACCGCACGTATCTGATCGGACCCTGCCATATCTCCATACGGCCTCTACAGCGTTTCGCCCGAAAGCTTGAGTAACTGTAAGTGTGGTGGACTCTAAAGACTCGTCAATACTATGGCTGTGGATTTAACCACTAGCACGTCAGAGGTATTAGCCAATACGTGACGGGCCACCAGCTATTGACCAAAAGGGACGTCGATGAGCGAACTCATCCTGACACCCTACTGAGCCTGTTAGTGACAATATCCGTACAGTCCGGTCCGTTCGTCTATGAGCATCGCATGTCGGGCCTAGGGGGTTGGTAAAAGTCAGACCCCCAAAAGCGGTACAAGTCGTGTCGGAGTGTAGCCCAGAACGCCCTGAGATACTACTGGAATACCTACCAGTAAATCTCCTGCCTCGGCCGAGGGCTTTGCGTAATGGCTCTCCTAGACACAGCGCGACCTCACCCCCAATACCGGGAGAGACGAACCCCTGAAGATCCGCTCACTGCCTCCATGTGGCTCGGGACTGTACCCAACTAAAACCTGTTTGCACGACTCCTTTGAGCCGTGGTAGGGTAGTAATCAAAGCACAGTGGGAACTCACACGAGACAAATGACGATCCTTAGGTCGATGAACTAACCTGTACACATGTCACCAGGGAACTGCTATCTGACGTCAGGTATAAGCCCAACTAGCAGGTTCCCGGCGAGTCCTGTCCGGTGTACTCATAACCCAATGAGCACCTGTATACATCTTAGGTGAACCAACTGACACCAGTGGCTTGTGAGACCGGCCACCGCCCCTCGTCGGGGTCTCGACTGTATACACTAGTCTACTAATGGAGTATCGATGCCCTGTCTCGAAACTCCTACGACTAGGGACCTTTTAAGGATGTGCTTATAGACTA
This sequence comes from Agapanthus africanus, assembly GCA_030015575.1. Lineage (NCBI taxonomy): Eukaryota > Viridiplantae > Streptophyta > Magnoliopsida > Asparagales > Amaryllidaceae > Agapanthus > Agapanthus africanus. The sequence continues at coordinate 450,565,517 of CM057342.1, read as the reverse complement.
CCATCTCCCACGTATATGATCGCCATCATACTGCTGGTAGTCAAGCAAGAATCCTAGGGGCTCTATCAACGTGTAATAGCGACAAGTCAGGTCACCTAAAGCAGTACACGATGATAAAGATAAACCAGATAGCATACTATCATCTCGAGTAAGACTGTCCTACCGGGATAGGTCCTCCCTCAATCATTGCAATCACGTGCCTGTGATCCAATAATTGACTCTGAGGGCACTATCTCCAACAATCTCCCACTTGCACTCAAGGCTAATTATTGCGATGTCGCATACTCACAGCCCGTGTGATACCGAACACCCAACTCCTCTACTAGTCAGTCTCACAAAACTCGTTTGCGAAACTATTGCGTTCGAGGAATAGCCTCAGTGAGTGGATCCGCTCAGATGTTTCTTTCTATATCTCTCTATATCTCAAGTTCGCGGAGAAAGCCATCTCCCGAAATGAGCAATACCTGTCTTAAAATGTCTGGATGTCTGATGGGACCTAGCTCATAAATGAACTCCAAATCCAAACTTCTTAGACTGTATCAACTACTGAACTTAATCAGTGTCCTGCGCCATGCCTCCCTCAGTATTGCCTTGGACCACCTGTCCAAAATACTGCCCCTCGTCAGAAGGAAAACTATAACTCTGACAACCTCCCTGTCGTCCATGTCACCTTGGAAGCCTGGAATGATAACTGTCTCCCAAAAGAGGCTGTCGTTATCATATCCCTAGAACATCCACTTATGTTCTAAGACTGCTTCCGACTGTTTCTCCAGGATTGGATCAATATCAACTTATTGCATCTCGTGCAAGAACAACATCTGGTGTGGTACTTGACATCTCATGATTGACTCAATTGCCTAAGCAAGTGATCTGCCAATCATGAGTATCCCTCTCCCCTTTAGTCTATAAGACACCTTTAGAGAGGGTGACTCCATCAACTGCAGGTGCACTACCGTGTCAGGAGTCGTCCATTCTAAATACTCATAGAATGCTGTCAAGGTACCCAGATTGGGAAACCACCCAAATCTAGATCTAAAACCATAGATCTAGTAACCAGTATGTCTGATATAATATCCAAGTCCCTTGTGGAGAAAACACTGTGTGACGACCAAAGTATAACCGATCGTAGTATAGGAAAATCACTTCCTACTACCTTCTCAACAGATCCACCCTCTATTCTGATGACGTCAAACCTATGACTGTCACATCAGAAATAGATGATCTATCTCCGCTACATCTGCTTTAGTCTATAAATAGACATAAGCTTGATGTCCACCAATGCTTCCGCTGCTCCCGCTGACTACGACAACCCTCTGGCAGAGTCATATAGACGTGCACTTCCAAAGCTAGTTTAGAACGACGCTATACTCATCCTCCTGCCGGGTCTCGCAGCCTGGAACAACAGCAATGGCAAGTGTGGGTAAACAAGAACTTCCCTGTCACCGTCCTTGAGGCTACCGGAGTACCTCTCCGGTGCCTGAAGTTACCCATCGTATCTGCGGAGTGGCCAATGGAATGTCAAATCAGATTGAATCTTTAGGTTCCTTATCAAATCTTCAGTAATCGTTTGTGGTTCTGGAATTACTTCCAGTTCTACCATACTCCCACTACTTTTTTCTGAAAAAATCCATTTTTATTAAAACTGTGGCGAGTCCAGAACAATATCACTATTGATCTTCCAGATGGTAGAAAGTCAACCCTTGTCATAGCCTGGGTCAACCCACAAACAGCCATTACAGAAACGTGCCTTGAGTTATCCAGAGTCTGGTTTTAATCATAAGCCGGACAACTCCCCGTATCTTAACAATGTCAAGATATGAACTGTTCTATATCCAATATAGGAACAGAGGCACTGAATTAATTTAACCAGATTCAAATCATGCAGCTGTCTCCAGTGCATGTCAACTAAATGGAGAGAGGCCGATCAGCGTTACTCAACTTAGGAATGCTTCCAATTATGAGTAACCTGAAAGAGAAGCAAGTTCTCTATATCATTACTATCAACTGAATACCATACACAAGTATCTACATCTTCGATCTCTTTGAAGAATCCCGATACTTGCTACACCTGGTTCTCTACTCTATTCAAATACCTATAACTCCTCAAAACTTAGACCCTGTGTTTCTACGAAACACATGTCTAAGAACTAGAGAAGTTAAAAGTAAACAGAATATAGTATGAGGACCAACCCCTCTGTCCTTATGGACACTGGACAACATACAATACCCTGTATAAGTCCGCTGAGTCTAACAACTGTGTGTCGTAGGTTGAAAACTGTACTTATGGTTAAGAAGAATTACACCGCTGTTTAATGCTCCTTACCTAACCATCCACTGATATAGGTAAATGTCGTAGACATAATATCAAAAGGTATATCTCACTCTATTCAAATAGACGTACAGATATATCAATTTGAAATTGGTGCATAACAGCGGATATTCAAAACCAAATATTTGCCGACCGGCAAACAGCCCAGATGATCTTCTCAAATATCACCGATTACAACGAATCCTGATATAATGAGGATGGTCACCTAATTCCCAATAACTTACTCCCACTCAGCATCTGTAAAACCATACAGATGTGAGAATCCAACCTGGTAAATACATACCCTGGAGCAAGTGTCTAATCGGGAAATCAGTTTTCTTTTAACAGTACACAGTTGAACTGAAACATTGAAATGTTTCGATGGGGTATCCTGGTATTCCTAGTAATGCCTCTACCATTATCCAGATTCACAACTATAACCGTATAATTCTTTGCCACCTCTCCAAATCCCTTTATATGTCTTTAGTCATTACCGTCTGCACACCCCTTTAGGCCAAATGGTTTTCTTCCTTCCCTACCGTTCGGCACCAGCCTATGGTTTGGAAGAAGACTATCCAATAAGCATAAAGGGTGTACTGTCCTAATCCTAGGAGCACTCGCAAAGCGAGAGAAGGTGAAGATAAAAGCAACCGAATAAACCTTATTCCCATTTCTCCCGGACCAGAAACCATCCCCGAACTGGAACAAGTTCCTTTCGAGTTCGTATATAACCATACGATGGAGTATCCAATAAACTGTGGATCTTCGTAGTGATACGGAGTGTCCTGGAGAAATACAAAGGTGATTTAGGATTGGCGAAGAAATACTTGGTTTGGTCGTGAATATCAGTCGCAATTTACTTTGCCCTCCTACTAATCCCTTGCTTTGCCTTAACTTAATACCTTCTGTACACCGTTTAGGCTAACTGGTTTTCTTCATTCCCTACCGGTCGGCACCAGCCTATGGTTTGGAAGAAGACTATCCAATTTGCGTAATAGGTGTACTACTCCTAAACCAAGGAGTACTCGCAATGAGAGAAGGTGAAAAGAAAAGACAACTGAATAATCCTATTCGTTTTCTCCAGAACCAGAAACCATCCTCGAAGTCCTTCGAGTTCGTATATAACCATACGATGGTTTTGTCCAATGGAAGTGGACGTTCGCAGTAATGCGGGGTGTCCTGGAAAAAGGGTAAAAGTAGGAGTGGCAATGAGGTCTGCAACTCTGACAATCCAAAAGCCTGTGTTAAGAAGGTTCGGTCAACTTGGTCACTGAGTCATAGTCTTAGGGTCGGGTCAAAGGTCGCAGCCAGAGAGAGAGAAAAGAAACACTCAGCGTGCACTCTAACCTAGATCAGAATGGTTATCACTTTATCTAATCAGGAAACCTCCCACTGTACCTCAAATTCTCCTCCAAACCTGAAAGAAGAATTAGTCGGGATCACCCGAGGAGTAAACCAACTCATCAGTGGGAATCGGGATCCAACTATCATCGCATGATAACTTGACGGAATCCACTCAAGTCACCACACTCCAGAAGGTATGCGCATGCCTAGCAAGTTTCAGTTCTTTTGAAACTCCCGATGTGATTTTTACCCCTAGGACCCAAGTGACCTTGACTGAGCCAACATATCAAAGGATCCTAGTCAAGTTCAACCCGTCATTATCTTGATTGCATTAGACCCACCCGCACGAGTCCTTGACTGAGCCAAAATGACCGTACGACTGTCCTAACCAATCACATATCCATGCAACAGAAAAGCACTACATAGCTACCGAACACTACGCCTCGGCTAAGCACGACATACGCAGCACGAATACTAAGTAATACTAATCTGAAATGACGGAGGGCTACGACTGGTTTTTGGCGAAAAACCTTTAACGTAATGAACTTGATATTGTTGAAGGAACTGCATAGCCTTTTATAAAAATATAGTGACGAAAACCTTTACTAAAGAGGTCACTCCCGGTGAAGGGATCTCGGCTCTTTCCCCGTAGAATGAGGTGCAGGATATTCCAACTGAATACCACGATGCAAAGCAAAAGTAATCGGCTATAGTGAAGTTAATGCCCTGACGCAAACTTCTGTCCAAGGGGTCACTCCCGGTGAAGGGATCTCGGCCCTTGCCTCGTCGACTGAGGAGCAGGATATTCCAAATGAATACCACGATGCAAAACAAAAGTGAACGTCCTTGCAATAACAGCTTTTTGAAAAGTGTTCCAACAACATCAGAATAGGTTTGTTTAACTTGCATTGATCCGAATCAACGCAGTCCCATCAAATAATCACACCACAAAGAACGAAAATATACTGACGTACGTATATGTCATCCGCATTCGCCACTGGGTCCCGTCATCACCCGTTAGGTTAGCTAACTAACGGGAGAGCGGGGACTGGACTAGCGCGGATGAAAAACATATACAACATCTACTAATATATATACCAATATATTATATTTCGCTCAAGGCGTGAATAAAATGCAACATCACAGAAATGTACAGCATCACAGAACAATACAGATATCTGGAAGCCTCGGGTTTCACAGAGCCGCTGCTGAAACCTGACGTTCCCCTGGTCGTGTGGATAGCCTGTGCAATGAAATCCTAGACCCCTACGGGCGCGGCAAGTCACCCGCCAAAACCTGAAGCGAGGCAGCCCCCTTCAGCTCCGTGAATGGACCACCCAGCACTTCATGGAATTCGGTAACTTGGGCACCCCTCCTGGGTCAACCTGTACCCCCTACGAGTGCGGCGAATAGCCCGCCAATCCCAGAGTGAAGCCCCCTCCGTCTCAATGCCATGAGATGCGGGCTTGTTGCCCTCCAGAACCCGGCTATCCGTGCACCCCTCCGCGGGGTAATCCTAGTACAGAAAGTAAAATATACATACACCGGGTACATCGACCGCAACCAGGCCGTGCCCCAAAAGAATAATACAATCAGGCAGTGACGGCAGTCCACATGTCGGACGCTCGCCCCGCAAAATCAAATGTACATAATACAACAGCACTGTACTAGCATTGCATCCAGGCTATCCCCCACGACCGATCCGCAACATCACAGCATAAACATAGAACATCAACGTGAAAATCACGTTCGCAAATCCGTCTAACCGGGCTATAGCAGTTAGACCGGATTTACCGATCGAGTGACATTCACGGTCGCAGATATAATGTAAATACTGTGAAATAATGTGTTTAAAATATCCGATCGATCAAACAATTAACAAGTGGGCCCCCACCCAATACTGTAGTACTCACAGAAAACCTGGGCCCAATTTTAATATTCCAAAAATCACATTTTCAACTCAGGAACATTCTGCAAAATTTTGGGAGCATGAACAGTTACCAACGCGGCGGAAGCGCGGCCAAAGCAGGGGTTTGGCCGCCCTTCCGCGGCGGTATGGTGAGTTCATGGTACCAGATTTTTACAGTATGCTTAGAATTCCCTGCACATCACTCTGAGACCACCTGAAAAATTTTTCGAGCCCGGAAAAAATCGACAGAAAACTGATGTACACAAAATGTGGTTTTTGGGATTTTGTTCGATCGGAAATGTAAAACACACTAGAACAAGCTAGGAAAGGTTAATGGCGTGGCTCTGATACCATGTTGCGCCACGGCAGCGCCCCGGCCGTCTTACTCGAGGCCAAATTGCGGAATCAAAAATTTTCCTAACTCGGAAACCGGCGCTACCGCGGACAAAGAAAACCCGGATCGTAACCATTAACCTAATGCTAGCAATCAAGAGATAGGGTGAGAAGTATACCGAGTGATCCGAGTCCTCCGGTCTTCTCTTCATCGTCCCGATCTCCCGCGGAAAGTCTTGTCTCCATATCGTCGCCTCCTCGCCGGAAAGAGCACCACATCGCCTGCGTCTTTTACGGGCTCCCGCCTCAATACCGAGGCAACTCGAGCATGAAGCCGGCAACTCGACATGCTCAAGATGTGCTGTAGAATGTAGTGTAGAAGATGCTTGTCTCATTTGGGGTTTGTTGCCATGGTGATGGAGGAATCAAGAATAGAAAAATGGTGCTTGCATTTTTCTAGCAAGAAAATAAGATCAAGAAAGAAACTCTCAAGATGAAGCTCTCTTCTTCTTCTTCTCTCTTTCTTTTTCCTCTCATGAAAAACTTATCATCTAAAATGAGAATGGAGGAGGAGGTAATATGAAGCATGAAGGGAGGTGAGTGTAGGGTAAAGCAAGTGGTGACCACATCAAGAGACAAAGAAACATCAACCATGCTTCACACATTAATCAAACCCATACCCTCATTAATGCAAGTGATGGAGCAAAAGATAATGATGCTATCATAATCAATCTTTGTGCAGAAAACCCCCTCCACAAAATGTTATTTGCACAATTGCAAATAACCCCCTCCATCGGAAAAGTCCGGCCGGGAAAGAACAAAGGAAAACCGGCCGGAACGGAATGCAAACTGGCAACTCCAGAAAACTGGTCCCGTAATAAATTACAGGAAAACCCCGATACTGTGCATACACACCCGCATCTGTATTCCGACCGGATACAAATGCAATGAGACAAAAATCTACACTGTACTAGACTAGGACCGGCTTAAGCCAAAGCCGGCTAGTAAAATCCGTTCGATCCTGATCCGTGCAATACCGCACGTACCAGATCAAACCCTGCCATATAACTATACGGCCACTAGTACAAAACTGTCCGATCCTGATCCGTCCAATACCGCACGTATCTGATCGGACCCTGCCATATCTCCATACGGCCTCTACAGCGTTTCGCCCGAAAGCTTGAGTAACTGTAAGTGTGGTGGACTCTAAAGACTCGTCAATACTATGGCTGTGGATTTAACCACTAGCACGTCAGAGGTATTAGCCAATACGTGACGGGCCACCAGCTATTGACCAAAAGGGACGTCGATGAGCGAACTCATCCTGACACCCTACTGAGCCTGTCAGTGACAATATCCGTACAGTCCGGTCCGTTCGTCTATGAGCATCGCATGTCGGGCCTAGGGGGTTGGTAAAAGTCAGACCCCCAAAAGCGGTACAAGTCGTGTCGGAGTGTAGCCCAGAACGCCCTGAGATACTACTGGAATACCTACCAGTAAATCTCCTGCCTCGGCCGAGGGCTTTGCGTAATGGCTCTCCTAGACACAGCGCGACCTCACCCCCAATACCGGGAGAGACGAACCCCTGAAGATCCGCTCACTGCCTCCATGTGGCTCGGGACTGTACCTAACTAAAACCTGTTTGCACGACTCCTTTGAGCCGTGGTAGGGTAGTAATCAAAGCACAGTGGGAACTCACACGAGACAAATGACGATCCTTAGGTCGATGAACTAACCTGTACACATGTCACCAGGGAACTGCTATCTGACGTCAGGTATAAGCCCAACTAGCAGGTTCCCGGCGAGTCCTGTCCGGTGTACTCATAACCCAATGAGCACCTGTATACATCTTAGGTGAACCAACTGACACCAGTGGCTTGTGAGACCGGCCACCGCCCCTCGTCGGGGTCTCGACTGTATACACTAGTCTACTAATGGAGTATCGATGCCCTGTCTCGAAACTCCTACGACTAGGGACCTTTTAAGGATGTGCTTATAGACTACCAGCTCCCACGTATATGATCGCCATCATACTGCTGGTAGTCAAGCAAGAATCCTAGGGGCTCTATCAACGTGTAATAGCGACATGTCAGGTCACCTAAAGCAGTACACGATGATAAAGATAAACCAGATAGCATACTATCATCTCGAGTAAGACTGTCCTACCGGGATAGGTCCTCCCTCAATCATTGCAATCACGTGCCTGTGATCCAATAATTGACTCTGAGGGCACTATCTCCAACAATATTATATTGGATGCTTGGACATATATAGAGATGACTTTCTTGCTCGATATGATAGTATGCTATCTGGTTGCTCTTTATCTTAACATGTATACTTGTCTCTTTATACTGTCTTATAGTTACATGTTGGTAAAGCCCTTAGGATGTGTACTTGACTACCTGGACTATGATGCGGATCATACTAGTAGGGACATGGTAGTCCATAAGTACATCCTTCAAGGTCCCTAGTCATGGGTGTATCGAGACGGGGCATCGATATACCAGTGTAGACTAGCGTATACGCTTCTCGACCCATGAGATGGGCGATGGATGATCCTATATCCATTGGTGTTTGACATCAGAGATGGTATACGGGTGCTCAGTGGAGACTGGGTACACTGGACGGACTCGCCGAGAACTCCCAGATGGTATTATACCTCACGTCAGATGGCAGTTCTCTGGTGACACTTGTGCAGGTTAGTCTGTAGACCCGAGATCGTCATAGAGTCTTGTGTGATTCCCACCGTGCTTTGATTTCCACCTTACCACGTCCATGAGGGCGTGCAAAACGGTGGTTTTTGGGTACAGTCCCGAGTCACATGGAGGCAATGAGCGATAGGAGCGGTTTCGTCTCTCCCGGTATTGGGGGTTGATGTTGCGCTGTGCTCGATTGGCCGTAACAGGGAAGTCCCTGGCCACGGCTGATTAGAGATTTACTGATAAGTGTTACCAGTAGTTTCTCGACCCGTTATGAGACTCACATCGGCACGACTTATCAGTTATTGGGGTCTGACGTTTACCACCCCTAGACTTGATATGCGACATATCGGACGAGGAGACCGAACTGCACGGGTAGTGTTGCCGGTTGGCTCGACGGGAGTTGTAGCAGGTTTGCTTGTCTTCTTCTGATCGCTCAATACCCAGGTGGCCGTTACGTTTAGCTGACCGCTTGCGACTTGGGGGTGCTTGATATGATCATCACCCACTGCCGGCGTATTGACGAGTCTTAGAGTCCCACAAAGGAGTTACCTAGTCCAGGCGAAACGTTGTGGTGCGCGTATGCGATATGCGCATGGACCCGGTTAAAATGCACGTATAAGATACTGTATATTAATCGGGCGGCTTGCTTTTGGTTGGGTCGTATGTGATATGGCCGGATTGATAAATCAAGTGTTGATTTATCATTTAACCATTAGTTTCTCACTAGAAATCCTTTCTTGTATTTTTGGATGTATGCATGCATGTATGCATGCATGTATGCATTCTTTCTTAGTTCATGCACATATGGATGTGCATGCACACATACATACATATATCATCCTTCATGGTTGTATATACATAGAAAATGGTGGCAATATAAGACTCACACCATGGTTTTATATATATGAATTATTATTGCATTTTTTTTTAAAAAATGAAAAAGAAAAGGATAATTCATGGTTTGTTTCTACACTCTTCTTTGACCTAACCATGCTCACCTACTTTTAACCATGGATTAACTTTCCTTTTATGTTTTAACTCAAATTCAATAATATCTTTATCATTTAACCATGGTTTGAGATGAGAAGTGAAAAATATATATACATATATTTTCTATTTTCTTTTACAAGACATTATCTTTTCTCTTGTTCTAAAATGGCCATCATCTTCTTCCTCCTTCTTCCTTTGCTCTCTAGATTTCTCTAGTGAGCAAATTACTCACCAAGTTAGGATTTTGAAGTGAGAAAAGCCACCACAACATCATTCTACACAAGTCTTGCCCACTTGTTTAGAGTGTTAGCTTCATTTCTTTCTCTTGATCAAGTGAAGTTGCAAGCTTGGACAAAGCGGACTCCGGGTGGATCATCGTGGACCTAGAGGAGTTCAAGCGGACCTTTTCCAAACCCCAAGTAGCCGAGGAGTCTAGTGTAGGGATCTACAAAGGTTGTACTCTCAAAACCCTAGCTTTTCTTACTTGAGATGATGTGTTGTTTTTGAAACCCTAATTTTCTAGGAATGATTCTTTGTGTGTTCACTTAGCACCCTAAAAATTTAATCTTTGGTACATGTGATGCTTCCAAACCCTTCATAAGGTGCTAGGTAAACCTAACTTAATGTTAGCACTTCATTTACCCCATAGTTACCAAAGAAACGTAAGGACCCAGGATGTCCTACTATATCAATTTCTATTGGGGGTAAAAACATTAACCGTGCTTTACTTGATCTGGGCGTAAGTGTTAACCTTCTTCCATATTCTGTTTATTAGCAGTTAGGGATTGGAGAGATAAAACCAGCTCATTGCACTCTCCAAATGGCAGACCGATCAATCACCAAACCTAGGGGTGAACTTGAGGATGTGTTGATAAAAGTCGGGGAATTTATATTCCCTATGGATTTTATTGTTCTCTATACCCAACCTGTAGCAAACCCACAGAACCAAATTCCGGTGATTTTGGATCGACCATTCCTTGCCACTTCCAATGCTGTCATTAATTGTCGAAACGGTTCTATGAACCTATCTTTTAGAAAAATGACAATTGAACTGAACATCTATAAAATTGGAAGTCAGCCGTCTGAACCCTCTGCTCACAAACTTGTTGTCTGTTCTATACACGAGATTGCTCTCGAAAGCTGCGAAGTTGATGAACTTTGCTTTGATAATCTCGACAACATTAGCACATCAATCTTTGATCTTTCACATCTTAGTGAGGACACTCTTTCCACTCCTGAGTCTGACACTCTTGACTCTTCACCTTCCGAGTCTGTATCCTATGCAGGCTATGAGCTTCTTCGTGACTCCGAATATCATTCGCTGACCCCATCTTCGATAGTATCTCCGCAAGCATTAGATCTCAAACTTTTACCTTCTCATCTTAAATATGCATATTTAGGTGAGAATGAGTCTTTACCCGTGATCATATCTGCTTCTCTAACCTCAGAGCAAGAGAATGCGCTTTTGACGGTATTGAGATCTAATAGTCAGGCTTTTGGTTGGACTATGGCTGACATCAAAGGGATTAGTCCCTTGATTGTTGAACATCATATACATCTGATGGATGAAGCCAATCCAACCCGAGAACCACATAGACGGTTAAACCCCGTAATGAAGGATGCGGTAAAGAAAGAAATCGTCCAATGCCTTGACAGTGGTATCATTTACCCAATCTCTGATAGCCAATGGGTAAGTCCAATTCATGTAGTCCCTAAGAAATCTGGCATCACGGTCATAACAAATGAGGCTAATGAGTTAATCCAGAGACGTGCTCAAACTGTGTGGCGTGTATGTATTGATTATAGAAAACTCAATGCCGCAATGAGAAAAGACCACTTTCCTCTCCCTTTTATTGACCAGATGCTAGAACGTTTAGCTGGACGTGAATACTATTGCCTCATGGACGAATACTCTGGCTATAACCAGGTTCATATTACTAAAAAGGATCAAGACAAAACCACATTTACTTGTCCTTTTGCTTATAGACGCATGCCCTTTGGGTTATGTAATGTTCCCGCTACATTTCAGCGGTGTATGATTGGGATATTCTCGGACATGGTCGAGAATTTTCTGGAGATTTTTATGGACGATTTCCCGATATTTAAAGATTCTTTTACTGACGGTTTATCTCATCTTGACGCAATTCTTACTCGTTGTAAGGAGAAGAACTTAACCTTGAATTGGGAAAAATGCCATTTCATGGTCCAAGAGGGAATTGTGCTTGGACATGTTATTTCACGGAAAGGTATTGAGGTTGACAAAGCTAAAATATATGTCATTCAAAACCTTCCTCATCACAAATGCGTCAAAGATATACGATCCTTTCTTGGCCATGCAGGCTTTTATCGGAGATTCATTAAGGATTTTAGCAAAATTGCTAGACCCTTAACTCTTCTCTTGTCTAAGGACACAACGTTTCACTTTGACTCGGATTGTGAGGCTGCATTTGACTCACTTAAAAACTCTCTCACTACAGCTCCCGTTCTATCATCTCCAGATTGGAACCTCTCGTTTGAGCTTATGTGTGATGCATTATATTTTGCCGTTGGTGCAGTCTTAGGACAGTACATTGAAAAGATGCCACACGTGATTTATTATGCAAGTAAGACCCTGGATGATGCTCAAATTAATTATACAACTACTGAAAAGGAACTCTTGTCAGTTGTATTCGCATTAGAAAAATTTAGGCCTTACATGATTGGCTTACCAATTGTTGTGTACACTGACCACTCCGCCTTGAAACATCTTTTGGCGAAGAAGGATGCTACAGGTAGGCTAATACGTTGGATCCTTCTATTACAAGAATTTGATCTTGTCATTCAAGATAAGAAAAGATGTGAAAATGTAGTAGCCGACCATCTTTCGCGCATCTCCTCTTCACCTATGACCCTGCCGATTAATGACTCTTTTCCGAACGAACAACTTTTGAACGTATCCACTGAACCTTGGTTCGTGGATATTGTGAATTATCTTGCTACAGCATTTATTCCCCACAAATGGTCGAAATAGGAAAAACATCGATTTCTATCCCAAGTAAAACATTTTTACTGGGATGAACCCTATTTGTTGAAATATTCTCCTGACCAGATCATTCGCAGATGTGTCCCTAATGATGAATTCAAGAGTGTTCTATCTTTTTGTCATGATCAGGCATGTGGAGGTCACTTTGGTCCTCGAAAGACGGCGGAGAAGGTTTTGCAATGCGGTTTTTATTGGCCGACTTTTTTCAAAGATGCATTTGATCATTGCAAAACCTGTACACAGTGTCAACACACGGGTCGGATTTTTCAGAGAAATGAGATGCCACTTCAATCCATCTTAGTGGTTGAAATTTTTGACGTTTGGGGTATTGACTTTATGGGTCCTTTTCCCAACTACTTTGGAAATCTGTACATATTGCTTGCGGTTGATTACGTCTCGAAATGGTTGGAAGCTATTCCTTGTCACACTAATGACAAAAAGGTTGTCATTAAGTTCTTAAAAGAAAACATCTTTTCGCGATTTGGACACCCTCGCGCTATCATTAGCGATAACGGGACGCATTTCTGCAATCGGTTTTTCAAGAGTTTGATGCGGAAATATGCAATCAACCACAAAATTTCCACACCCTATCATCCCCAAACGAGCCGGCAAGCTAAGGTTTCAAACAGAAAAATCAAACAAATTTTGGAGAAAACTGTTTCTAAAAATCGAAAAGATTGGTCAATTAAATTGACGGATGCTCTTTAGGCGTTCCGAACGGCATATAAAACCAATCTAGGCATGTTTCCTTACAGACTAGTGTTTGGAAAGGCTTGTCACCTTCCGGTCGAGATTGAGCACAAACCAATGTGTGCCATTAAAAAACTTAACTTTGACTTAAAACAAGCCTGCAACTTTCGGAAGCTGCAATTAAACGAGCTAAGCGAACTCCGTGATGAAGCTTATGATAATGTAGTAATTATAAAGAACCTGACTAAGGTATTTCACGATAAAAACATTTTGAGAAAAACTTTTACATCTGGTCAACAAGTCCTTCTTTATGATTCACGTCTCCATCTTCATGCTGGTAAGCTAAAATCTCGGTGGAAAGGACCTTTTGTTGTGCAGAATGTATACCCGCACGGGGCAGTTGAGGCTGAAAATGTTGAAAACGGTACAATTTTCAAAGTAAATGGACATAGATTAAAACCGTATTTTTCCACTAACCCCATGGAGGAGCTTCTGTTTTTACAGGAGCCGCTTTATCTTGACTAAAATTCCTCTGTCTTACCTCCATGTCTTGAGAAATACTGTATCATCTTTAGAATGGAGGTGAGTGCAAAAGAATAAGTTTGGGGGAGATTTTCATGTTCATATATTATTGCCCCCGTTAATAAATTTCCTCCCTAGTCTATAGGTTTCTAAATATTTAACATATAGCAACAGTGAGGATACTGTTGTAAACAAGTTTGTGGGAGGTTTGTGCTTATTTACGCATCACTTTGCATATTACTTTGCATAAGCTTAACATATAAAAAAAATTAATATTTAATTTTATAATAAAAGATTAGATAGTGAAAAATTACATCCAAAAGATTAAAAAAATTTAAGAAAACTTAGAAAGTTAGAAGTTTTCTTAAACAAAACAAGTAATAAGTAGTTATGAGCCGTTGTCCCAAGGGTTAGTAAGATGAAAGAAGTCACTAATCTGAGGATAAAAATAAGTCTGAAAAATAGTTCCTATTCTGGAAGCCAAACATTTGAACATTGATACCCTACTATACGCACTTACACACGTCTTGAAACTCGGGATAGTAGAGGATACCTCGAAACACTCTTGTCTAAAAGCCAAATTATGAAGGAAATAATAAATGGAAAATAAAAGATAAAATGGTGAAAAGAAAAATGAACACTGGTTTTGTTATCACCAAGGCAGCAATAAAAAAAATATAGCAAGGGTCCTTCATCACCTAGTGCCTTAGATCAACTGGTTTGGGAGTCACTGCTAAGCCTTAGGTGTTACAAGATGAAGAAAATATTAAATACACCTAATCTGCAAGCACATGAGTAATCGGTTGGTTAGTACCTCAAGAAGTATTAACGGTCGCATGAAAAATGTGTGAGCAAATCCATCTAAATATCACCGATTAAAATGTATTGAGGTAGATGGACAAGAGTATGATAACTTGAATTGAATTCTCCGAGTGTCGGGATGTTGTTTACACACACGTAGGGTTATATGATCGATGTTTGGAAGAAAGGTAGGAATGAAGAATAAAGACGATGTTTTATTGAGGGATGACGCGATTTCTAACATCTTTTCAAGACTATTAAGATATGGATCATGACAACTGAAAAGATAGTTTAGTTGGAAACTCTAATTTTCAAACTCTTTCTTTTATAATTCTTATCTTTATATGTAACTTTCACAGTCTTCCTTTTATTATAGGATTTTGTGGGTGCAATCTGCTAAAAACCCTCAGGAGACAACACTCCTCCTACTAGGGACACCTAGAGGTTTAAAGGCTTGTTGCACGTGCTCAGTGCAATCGTGTTGCCTACGAAAGTGTGCTAGTTAGTTTTTTTTTCTTTTTCTTATATTTTCTCCTTCTCTTGAATAAAAGATGTTTGCTCGAGACGATCAAAATTAAGTTTGGGGGAAGTTGATCAGTCGAAAATATTGCATTCTCAACACGTCAATTTCCCTACTCTTATCGATCATGTAAGGATGTTTATTGTAAATATAACACGAATTACGACTTCATCTGGAAAATACCAAATACCCTGTGCTATAGTTATAATCGACATTCTAGAGAGAAATTGAGTGCTTATTACTACACGCATGATTCTTGTATATCTCAACACTTGTCTCAAGATTTTGTGTAGAAATTCTTCAGGTCAAAGAAGTGGAATTGCTAAAAGCGCCGATAAAATACAGCAAGTCAAATACATGAGATCTGGCAGCAATCAAGAAAGAAGTATAATATTCCAGGCATCAGAAAAGTATCTAAAAGATAACACAAAATACCCCTGAAGATTTCAGCCATCAAGCTCATCAAACGGCCGCGGATCAGCGGCCGAGTCAGGCCGATCCACCATGGATCCGCAGCCGATTCTACTCATCGGCGTACTGAAACTTTTACCGAGGCCTCCGCTAAACTGAAAAACTTCTTCAAGACGCTTCAAAGTCCCTAGAAATCTCCAGAAGCTTCCCTCCAACAGCCAAGCTTCTCATGCAAGCTAGATAACTACCTTAATCTAGAAACTTCCCTACAACTACCTAACTTCCTATGCAAGCTTCATAACAACCTAGCTTCTAGGAGAAGATAGAGGAAAACTATAAAAAGGGACATATGGCTTCATTACAAAGGTTGTTGAGTTGTTGAACATTGAACCAAATTCCACACACAAGTTGAGTGACACAACTTGTAACTCAAAACCTTAGCCCAAATCCAATTCAAAAGCCAAAATCAAGATTCATCAAGAAGCGACTCAAGCAAGCCTTCAACGAGCCTTTTTCGCAATGCCGATTATCATCCGAGAAATAGATCCACGATGATCCGCGACTCAAGAAGATCGATGCGAAGCTAATTTCTGCAGATCTAGTTACCTCCTCAAATCTTGTAACCTTTGATCGAATTGTACCAAATCGTAGATTAATAAAGGTGAAAAATTATAAATCTTGCTTTCTTTACATTCTTTCATTATGAAAATTTACCAATTCTTGACTCTTTCCTTTTTCATGATGTGTAAGTGAAATCTCCGCTTGTAGCGGAATCGAGAAAATAGGTAGATGATGATGATGAAATTCTTGAACGATTCTTAAGTCTTATGAGGTTTGTTAACTCTAGGAAATTGAATTATCGAAGACCTAATTTTGAGCGAGATCGCTTTCTTGAATGTTTTCGCTCCAAATTAGAGTTCAACGATCGGTGATTTTCTTGACTAGAGCCTAGAATTTGAATGATAATCAATGAAAAGATAAGGGATGGTGAAGGAGAAACCCTAGTTTCTTCAATAGATCCCTAATCTTCGTTGATCGTCATCGATCTAGCAACAAATCCTCAATAGATAATATTTCGAAATCTTTTGTATTCATAATCGCTACTTATTTGATCGATTCCTACAAGCTACTTTACAAATCCTGATAATTCAATTGGTTTGGATATTTTCTTGATCTTTATTAATTCTCGATTTTAGATCTATTTCTTTAGGATTCTTGAAACTAAATCTCACAAATATTGAATCATTTTCTTTTATCCTTTCTTTTCAACTCAACTAAAACAAATTCGAACTAATTCACACAATCTCAGTGGACGATCCGTATTCGCTAACGAAACATTAATAGACGCCGTTAATTGATTGCAGTATAAATTTCTTTGGTTGTGAAACATTTTACTTAACACAATAAAAATGATCAATCACATCCTCAGATTGGTCCTCATATCCATCTCATATCATAACTCCAAAACGGTATCCTCCTGATATCCGCTGAGTTCTATACAATCACCGGTAGGTAGTGTTCCCACTGCTAGGCTCATCGTCTACACCACAAAAATCATTTCTTGCCCCGGGGTACCATACCGGGTCCACCATGTACCCGCAAACGGCATCCGCCAACTCCTCGAATCGGGTCTTGAAAACAAGCTCAGAAATGAGAAAACCCATGGTGGACGTCTTGAAATATCATATCAAGAGAAACCGGGTTTTTAAAAAAATACACCATTTCCCTTGAAATATACCATGGTTCTCAAATCCAGAGATCTCATCAAAACAGCATATCAATGCATATAATCATAAAGTACGATGTATACAACATAGAGTAGTAATATGAGCATATCGGGTATATCATGTAAGTATGTCAAATGATAGTACTGAACAATGAATGTACTTTTACTTTTAAGATTAATATCATGATAGGGCAGTTCTCCTATGTAAATGGCACGACAATTCTGCTGTATAAGTGACATGGCAATTCTACTGTATAAGTGGCATGGCAATTACCGATGAAGAATGTGTGTGAGCCGGCAAATCTGTGTATGTGTAACATGCGCATCAACGGTAATAGTGCAGGTGTACTAGAAAATGATATCATATAGCATTAAATACCGGCACGTGGTATGTGCATCACGAGGGGTAATATCCTACACAACATGAACAATAAATGGGTGTATCTTTCTACACAAGAATCATACGGTCACTTTTTTAATGATACACATCGTCGTTTTGACAATAGGTATGGTACAGGTGGAAATCTTTATATCGGCGATCCCGCCTCATAACATCCGATATGACAATAATCCTCGATCAACATCCTCAAATCACTAGCGCGGATCAATCATCTGGTACATCTCATCGCATACGGTAATCCATCGTATGGGGTCATCAAACAGAATAGGGAATCTATCGACCTATACAATAATGAGGATATGGATCTAAAGTCTCATACGGCATATTACTCATTATACTCATAAACATATACATATACACATATATCTCAAATCACATTTGTATAAACATCATATCTTATTAATTCCACAACACCTCTATCTCAATCTCGTGCCATGCTTATCGATCTCGCTCTCATATCATACCATTAACACCTCATACTTGTTCTCTTTCAATTCATACATATCATGATTCACTTTCTCATTTCATATTCTCATATATCAATATATTAAATAATGTCACTTTTTATCACATCATCTTTTACTAAAACCTTTAATCAAGATTATAATTTATAAAACGATCTTTCTATATCAATGGTTGCGGGGGTGCTATACGCCATCCACCCAACTTCCCCCGTAGAAATAAATCTACTCACCTGCTAAACTCCTCGCTTGGCTGAAGTCGATGTGCTTCGTCGTCTCGGAAGTCCACGTGATGGTGCCTACAATTAATACATAATCGCAATGCAATTAAAACCAATACCCGAAAACCGATACGGCACACGGATTGCTTATAGGTAAGAACCTATAGCCTACGCATGCAAAAATAACCAAACAACCCTCGTCCGTTGACGTACAAACGTCCAACAACGCAATCAAATCTCAAATACCAAAACCACAAATTCACATATCGGAAAACATAGCCAAAACACTCTCAAGTACATCCCAGATTTTGGCTCAGGTAAATAGGAACTAAACAAGCAAGTACAGGGGATAGGTTATAGGGTAAGTGAGCTACAGGAAAAACCACATCACCATAGGAGATAGAGGGTCCGGCGACATCATGCAAAAATCCGGCCTCGCCGGTCATAGTAGGGTGAAATGGGCTCGTACTTCGGTGGTGGTATTCGGGTATCGGTCATAGTAGCTTGATTTACTTTAAAATATCCCATATTCCTCCAGATACTCTGTAGGCCTTTAGGTTTCACAAAACCGACACGGAAAAATTTCTAAGTTCGTGTATTGGGTTCTAAACTCATTTCCAGGCCAGTAAATCAATCTCTAAGATCTTGAAAACACTCACTAAATCTCAATTAACCACTTAACAGCAACTTGAAATTTTCTAAGATCACATATCCTAATTATAACAAATTCTAAATTAAACTAGGATATTTAACATAAACACTAATCTAAAGTGAAGAGAATATCTCATTTGGCAACTAAAGAAAATTCTTGAGTTGCCCAAAGTCTTCAAAATCCAAACTTGATTGGTCTAAAGGGTTTAGGATAGGCATGTGCATGTTTTATGTGAAGGTGGCATGGGGTTTTGAAAAGGAATTTAGATGATGCATGTAGGTACAGTGGGAATGAAGAAGCATGGAGAAGATGAAGAAAAATAATGGGGAATGAAGGAAAGGGCAGCCAAGTCTCCCTCTCCCTCTCTTATGCTCACTCTCTCACTCACAAATATCTCTTTTGTTTTCTTATCCTTTTGTTTTTCACTCATTAACCATGGCATCTATTCTATTCTTTTCACACTCATAACTCTTTCTCTCTTTTCCTTTTCTTTTCTTTTCCTTTCTCTTTTCTTTTCTCTTTTAAATCTCACAAGTCACACACACAAACTCACAAACACAAAGCCAACTTGCACATGACATGGTGCACTAGACATGGAAAAATGAAAAAATACGGATTTGACCAAAATCCGATAAATATCATTATAATAAATAAATCATTTTAATCTCCGATAAATTTCCAAATATTGGTATATACTTATACCATTTTACGAAAAACCCCTATTCGCAAATCGAATAGTTTTCGCGAAATATATTATTTCAATATTAAATTTCCAAAAATAATAATTTATATTTCTGAAATGTTATATATAGTTACATACGAACTTGAAGGAATTCATTCGAGATTCGAGGACGGTTTCCGGTTCAGGAGAAATAGAATAGGATTATTCAGATGTCTTTTCCCTTTACCTTCTCTCAGGATGCGAGGGCTCCTAGGACTAGGAGGGCACACCTATTACGCTTATTGGATAGTCTTCTTCCAAGCCATAGGCTGGTGCCGAAATGTGGGAATGAAGAAAACCAATTAGCCTAAAGGTGGTGTACAGAAGGTAATAAGTAAAGACATATAAAGGGATTGGAGTGAGGGCATGGAACTATACGGTTACAATAATGAATTGGGATAGTGGAAGAGGCGTTACTAGGAATACCAGTTAACCCATTTGAAACATTTTCATGTTTCAGTTTCATTGTGCGATATTAATTGAAAACTGTTTTCCCAGTTTGAATCTAACTCTAGGGTATATAATTAACAGATCAGTTTCTCACATCTGTATGTTATTACAGATGGTGAGAGGGAGTAATTTATTGGTAATTGGGTGATTATATTCTCATTATATCGGAATTCGTTGTAATTGGTGATATTTAAGGAAATCACCTGGGTTTTTGCCGGATGGCAAATATTTGGTTTTGAATATCCGTTGTTATGAACCAATTTCAAACTGATATATCTGTACGTTTATTTTATAAAGTGAGATATAACTTTTTGAAATTATGTCTATGATATTTAGCTATATCAGTTGGTGATTAGGTAAGGTGCATTCAACAGCGGTGCAATTCTTCTTAACCATAGTACAGTTTTCAACATACGACACACAAGGTTTGAGTTATTGAACTCAGTGGGCTTATACAAAGTATTGTATGTTGTCCAGTGTCCATTAGGATAATGGGGTTGGTACTCTTACTATATTCTGTTTACTCATGACTTCTCCAGTTCTAGAGAAGCATTTCGTTGAATTACAAGGTCCAGATTTTGAGAAGTTATAAGTATAAGAATAAAGAAGAGAACCATTTGTTGGAAGTATTAGGATTCTTCGAGGTAATCGAACATGTAGATACTTGTGTTTGGTATTCCGTTGATAGTAATGGTTTTGAGAACTTGCTTCTCTTTCAGGCTACTCATATATGGATACGCTCCTAGATGAGTAATGTTGATTGGTCTCTTTCCATTTGGTTGATATACACTGGAGACAGCTGCATGATTTTGAATCTGCTTCCAATTAAATTAGTGCTTTTGTTTCTATATTCGATATATATAGAATCAATTTATATCTTAATGATGTTAAGGTATAGGGAGTTGTCCGGCTGATACTTAAAACCAAAATCGGGATAAACTCGAGGCACATTTCAATAATGGCAGTTTGTGGGTTATCCCGGGCTTTGACGGGGGTTAACTTTCTACCATCAGGAAGATCAATAGTGATATTGTTCTTGACTCGCCACAATTTTAGTAAAATGGATTTTTTCAGAAAACAAAAGTGGGAGTATGGTAGAACTGGAAGTGATTCCAGAACCACAAACGATTACTAAAGATTTAATAGAACCTGAGGATTCAATTGGATTTAACATTCCATTAGCCACTCCACAGATTTTGTGGGTAACCTCAGGCACCCGAGAGGTACTTCGGTCTTCTCGGAGACGGTGGCAGGGAGGTTCTTGTTTACCCAGACTTATTATTGCTGCTGTTCTAGACTATAAGACCCGGCAGGAGGATGAGTATAGCGTCGTTCTAAACTAGCTTTAGAAGTACACGTGTATATGACTCTACCCGAGGGTTGTTGTAGTCAGTGGAGTAGCGGATGTATAGTGGGCAAGTAGCTTATGTCTATTTATAGACTAAAGCAGGTATAACGGAAATAGATCATCTATTTTTGATGTGACAGTCATAGGCTTTGACATCATCAGAATAGGAGATGGATCTGGTAAGAAGGCAGTAGGGTGTGATGTCCTGGTATTTGGGATGGCATGCACTTTATAGGAAGTGAAATTCATATACTACGATCGGTTATACTTTGGTTGTCATGCAGTGGTTTCTCCACATAGGATATGGATATTATATTAGCCGTTCTGGTTGCTAGATCTATAGTTTTAGACCTTGATTAGGGTAGTTTCCCAATTTGGGTACTTTGACACTATTCTAAAGGTGTTTTAGAATGGACGACTCCTGGCATGGTAGTGTACCTGCAGGTGATGGAGTCACCCTCTCTAAAGGTGTCTTATAGACTTAAGGGGAGAGGGATGTGCATGATTGGCATATCACTTGCTTAGGCAATTGAGTCAATCATGAGATGTCAAGTACCACACCAGATGTTGTTTTTGCACTAACTGCAATAAGTTTATATATTAATCCAATCGTGAAGAAACGTTCGGAAGCAGTTTATGAACATAAGTGGATGTTCCAGGGATATGGTAACGGCAGCCTCCTTCAGGAGACAGTTATTGATTTATTCGAAAAGAATAAGTAGTAGTAGTAACTGTTAGTGTATATGCCCTAGAGGCCATTACTGTATCATACTAGTATGTATATTACTTAATGGAAGCTTGGGATATTCACCTTGTATTGACAATCTTGCTCAATATAGTAGTATGCTACTTGGTTTGTTTCTACTTCAATGTGTACATGTGTTTATTTTAGTATATCACCTATACACATTAGTGGAGCCCTTAGGATATTTGCTTGATTACCAGCGTTGTGATGGCAGTCACACTAGTGGGGGCTGGGTAATCTATAAGCACATCCTTATGCAGGTCCTTAGTCGCAGGACTATCGAGACAGGGCATCGATACTCCGGAGTAGACTAGCGTATGAGCTTCTCATCCCAGTGTGGGAGACGGTCTGTCTCACAGCCGTCAGTACGTCGTACTTGAGACAGTATGCGGGTGCTCGTTAGGTTACGAGTACACTGGACAGGACTCGTCGGGAACTGTTGGTTGGTACTATACCTATCGTCAGTTATCAGTTCCCAGGTGACATGAGTACAGCTTAGTCCGCTGACTTGACACTGTCACTTCGCCTCGAGTGTGTTCCCACGGTACTTTGATTACTACCCTACCACGGCTCAATGGAGTCGAGCAAACAGGTAGTTCTTGGATGCAGTCCGGAAGCACTTAGAGGCAGTGACGGTTAGACAGGATTCGTCTCTCCAGGTATTGGGGGTTGACATCGCGCTGTGTCTAGGAGAGCCATTACATGAGTAGTCCCTGGCCAGGGCAAGCGAGATATACTGGTAGGTTTCCAGTGTTATCTCAGGGTGTTTTGGGCTTCACTCCGATACGACTTGTACCGCTATTAGGGGACTGACGTTTACCGCCCCCTAGGCCCGCCATGCGATGTATCAGACGAACAGACCGGACTGTACGGAGATTGTCACATTCAGGCTCAGTAGGAGTTCAGATGGGTTTCACCTCGTCAGTCTTCTTGTCGGCATCTACCTGGGGACCGTTACGCACAGCTAGTGCCGCTTGTGGTCTGTTGTTAAACCCACTGCCAGCGTAGTGTCGAGTCTTTAGTGTCCCACACAGAAAGATATTCGCCTTTAGGCAAAAGAGTAGAGGTCGCATGGTTTTGCGACAGGTCGCATGGTTTTGCAACAGGGTTCGGTCACATCCGTGCACTTGTGGACGTTCAGTGTCCGGACAGTTAACACTAGCGGGCTTTGGTTTAAGCCAGATCCTAGTGTACGTTTTGGGATTGGTTTTATCTCGTTTGTGTTCGTGTTCCTCGGAACGCGGATGCGGGTGTGTATGCACAGTTGACAGAGAGACAGAGGCAGAGGATTCTCATTGGGGTTGTTGACTGTTGACTGTTGACCATTGACTTTTTGCTAAACCCTATTGAGAATAAGAAATATGATTAGCAATAATATTAATTAAGTATTATAGTGATATGGTTGTTGAGGGGTTGACTTTGTTGACTTGTTGACTTTGTTGACCGGTTGACTAGGTTGGACTAGTTGACCATTATCATTACAATGGTTGTCATTTCATGCAAAGACTTTTGCTTGCTTGTTGTGCTTTGCAAAATGAGTGCATGAAATGATAATGCCACTTGATATGATATGAACCATCACATAATACTCAATTATTATTATTATTATTCTTTTTGGATTATGAGAGAGAGGTTGAGAAAAGTCTTGCTCATTCTTGGATTTGCTTTCTCTCTCTTGAGCTCTCTCATTCTCAAGCTCTCCCTCTTCCTCTTGCTCTCTCTAGCTCAAGGCAAACCATTCTCATGTGTTGAGACTCGTTGCCTTAGAGATAAAAAGACACCAAAATAATCCTATACTCACTCTAGTTCACAAGGTTTAGCAAACCGAGTGAACTAGTTTCTTTAAAGTTCGAAGAAGAAGCCAAAAGTAGAAGCTTTCGGGTGGATCGATCTTCGGCGCAAAGAGACGACGGGGTGAAGCCGATCCGTACACCATCAAGAGTTGAAGACGAAGGAGTTCAAGAAAAGTATAACCCCCTAACCGAGTAGTTAAGAACACCTAGTTAGGTTGTTAGATAGATAGTTTAACAAAGATCCGTATTTTGAGTCCATGTTACCACCCTCTTGAAAATCGTTTTTTATCACTTCCGCAACCCCGTAAGTACCGGGGAAGGGTAGCATGGCTTACAGTGGTATCAGAGACTAGTTAAACACTATCTAACATGTTAGCAAAGTAAGTAGAAGTTCGATCGGAGAAAAAGTCGCGAAACGAACCCGAAAAATTAAGTTTCTGCCGAATTTTTTTCTGTCCAAAAATTAATAAATCATACATGAAAAATCGGCTCAGGCTTTTTGTTAAACACCCAAGAAATTTGGTCCATCGATTCGATCAAAGCGCCGCGGAAACGCGACGGGAGCATGCTCCCGCCGCGGTTCCGCGGCCGAGTTGACTCGGTCGAGGAAAATGTTTCTTGTAGTTTGTTTCTGTGGTTGTTTTGGGATTTTTAAAATATGTTTTTTCTGCCCAGATTTTCCAGAAAGAAAAATCCGTATTTTGGTCGAACTTCTAAAGACTAAGGCTAACGGGTTTATATCTGTGATGTGATATTTGTATTGAACGTCTGCTAATCGCTATATGTCGATTAGTGGGGGTTATACAAATCTCTGATCTGTAATGTTGATGGTATGTGTATATGAATTCATTGGATTGTCGCGGGTGAATAGCCGGGGGTTGTGAGACGAGAGTTTTCTTTTCTTTCAATTCATGTAAATTTGTAAATTGATGTAATATTATTTGTATGGACGCACAATCGGGTCGGGGTTGTAGCCGTCATTGTATAATTTCTTTTTACTATTTTTGCTCTTAGGATAGACCCATGATGGGGTGCACAAACTACCGGGTATCTCGAAGTGCTGAGTGGCCTACTCACGTCGTTGAGGGGGGTTGCTCCGCTTCGGATATTTGGCGGGTAGTTTGTCGCACCCGCAGGGGTCTTGGGTGGGATATTGGCTATTCACCGCGACCGTGTAATCCGCTTTTCGTTACAGGCTCGTACGAATTGCGGATTCCTAGTATATCCAATGTGTTCATCTGTGATCTGAAATGGCTATCATTGCAATATATCTATATATGATATTATTTAGGCGTTGCTTATGTTTTGCAGCCGCGCTAGCCCAGTCCCCGCTCTGTCGTTAGTTAAGTAACCTAAAGGGTAATGACGGGGCCCCGTGGCGAATGCGAATGGAATAAGCGTACGTCATATTTTGGTTGTTTTCTGCAATGGTAGGATTAAATGATGGGACGCATTAAAAGAACTAATGCAAGAAAATAAACCAAGTAAAAGTCGTTGGAACACTTTCAAAAACCACTCGGTTCTTTTCAAAAACCAACTTTTAAATGCGGAGTTTGAGCCACTCCTTTTAAAAGCTATCTCGTTCCATCGATTATATCAAGTTCACTACGTTCACGGTTTCGCCAAAACCATTCGTAGCCCTCTGTCGTTTCACATGGATGGTCAATAGTATTCAAGCTATGTTTGTTGGCCAAAGTCAAGGCATAGTGATTGGTAGCTATTGGGTATTCATGTGCAGCATAGATAGATGTGTTGGTTTGGGGCAGTCGTTCTACCTGTTGACCAAAGTCAAGGGTATGTGCGGGTGGGCTCAAATTAACCTGGAGAATGACGGGTAGAACTTGACATGTGACTTATGATTTGTTGGCCAAAGTCAAGGTCATAAGAGCATGGGGAAAAAATCCACATCGGGAGTTTCAAAAGAACTGAAACTTGCTAGCGCTGCATACCATTTGGAGTGTGATGATTCTGGTAGGATTCCTTCAGTTTTGTCACGCAATGATATTTGGATCCCGATCCTTCTGTGAGTATATGCTACTCCTCGGGAAATTTCTCACTTAACGATCAATGCTATAAACCAAGTAGGTGTCTAGAAAGGTGTTAGCGGGGCTACGCCCACAGGGAAAAGAGGTTATTTAATTAAGGAACTTCGCGAAAGCGTTGGAAAACCTCCCTCGAAGTACCGACACCAGCCTGGCCGAACGGTTAAGCAAGTATTGTACGGTGAGATTGATCCTGACTAATTCTTCCTTTTTGGTTTGAGGAGGGATTCGAGAGACAGTGGGAGCCATCCTGTTTAGACAAATTAAAAACCACTCTAAACTTGCAAGAGCATCATGCTAAAGTGTTTCTTCTCTCTCTCCTACTTGCAGCGACCAAACATCATGACCGGACTTAAGTTATTACTAGATAAAAATATACTGACAGGGCCAAACTACAAAGATTGGCTCAGGAATGTCAAAATGGCAATCACTTATGACAAGTTGGGGTATCTCCTTACCACCAAAGCTCCCCCTGTCCTAGGTCCCAAAACCAGCGTCGCGGATAGGGAAATCCATAAGACCTTGGAAATCGATTGCGCGAAGGCCAAGTGCCTCGTGCTTGCCTCTATGGACAACGAACATCAGAGGAGGCACGAGAATATGGACCTCGAATCCATATTTCTCCATACAAAAGAACTGTATGGAGAGCAATCTCGTATCGCAAAATACGAAGTGTCGAAGAAGTTATTTTCGGCAAAGTTGGCCGTCGGATCATCGGTAGCGGAACACGTGCTTAAAATGATTGGCTTCATAGAGGAGCTCGCAGACCTTGGGACCACGTTGGAGAATGAGCTCTATACGGACTTGATTCTTCAGTCCCTTCCTTCCACTTACGCCCAGTTTATCCTGAACTTCAACTTACAAGAAAAAGAAGTTGAACTTTCAGAACTCCTCAACATGCTGAGGAGTGTAGAGGGCACCCTACAGAAAGGTAGGGAAACATCCACTTTGTTTGTAGGAGGATCTTCCTCTTCTAGGTCCAAGGCGAAAGCCAAGGGAAAGAAGAAGAAAACCCCCGCCAAACCAAGGGGCGGTGTTAGTAAAGTGGATACGAAGGGAAAGGCAAAAGCAACTAAGAAAGCGGGGAAGCTTATAGGAAAGGAAGAGTGCTTTTTTTGTCATAAGAGTGGGCACTGGAAGAAAGATTGCAGGGCTTGGAAAGCCAGAACACAGGATCTGAAGCAAGTTGCGGCTTCAGCTTCAGGTGTGTATGTTATTGAAAACTTTCTATCAATAAACTCTACTTCCTGGGTATTGGATACCGGATCAGGATCTCATATCTGTAATTCTTTGCAGGCGTTGAGAAACCGTAGGGATCTGAAGGCAGGTGACATGACCCTCAAAGTTGCAAACGGAGCTAGCATGGATGCTAAGGCCGTGGGGGACTATCACCTAGGAATGTCAGATGGACATGTTTTGGTTTTACGTAAATGCTTTTTTGTACCCAACGCAATTTGTAATATCATTTCTGTATCTTTGATTTCTAAAGAAGGTTATGAATTTGCGTTTGTAAGTAATGTTGTAAACATTCACCTTAATCAAGTTTTGATTGGGTCAGGTACATTAAGCAATGGTATATACGGATTAAACCAACCACAGATTTTCAATGTCCAGAATACACACAAAAGAAAGTCTCCAGAAATAAATCAGACTTTCTTATGGCATTGTAGACTGGGTCACATCAATGAGAGAAGGTTGACGAAGTAACATACAGAAGGATATTTGGATCCGTTCGAATATCAATCGTATGCCACTTGTCAATCCTGTCTCAAAGGAAAGATGACAAAGACTCCGTTCACTGGACACGGAGTAAGAGCGAGCGAGCTCTTGGGACTCATACACAGCGACGTGTGTGGTCCAATGTCTACACATGCGTGAAACGGTTATTTTTACTTCATTACTTTTACGGATGACTTTTCAAGGTACGGTTATGTCTTCTTAATGAAACATAAATCTGAAGCCTTTGGAAAATTCCAGGAATATAAGAATGAAGTAGAAAAACAAACCGGCAAAAGTATCAAGACACTAAGATCGGATCGAGGTGGTGAATACTTGAGTGCCGAGTTCCTGGACTACTTAAAAGAGAATGGAACTCTCTCTCAGCTTACTCCTCCATACACTCCGCAACATAACGGTGTATCGGAGAGACGGAACCGCACCCTATTGGATATGGTACGGTCCATGATGAGTAACGCCGAGTTACCGTGATCATTCTGGGGATATGCACTAGAATCAGCTGCATACCTTTTGAACCGAGTTCCTACTAAGACTATGCCTACTACACCATATCAGATGTGGTGTGGGAAGAGACCCTATCTTAATCACATTAAGACATGGGGATGTCCAGCTTTTGTCAAAAAGCAGCATGCGGACAAGCTCGAGGCATGCTCAGTACAGTGCAAGTTTGTGGGATATCCAAAGAACTCCAAGGGTTATTTCTTCTATTGCGAAGAGGAACAAAAGATTTATGTTTCTCGTCATACCCACTTCTTGGAAACTGAGTTTTTGGAAAATCAGATAAGTGGGAGCGCAATAGAACTGGAAGAAATTCTAGAACCACGAGCTATTACTGAAAGCTTAGTAGAACCAGAGGGTTCGAAAGATCATGACATTCCTACGCCGCTCCGCAGAAGTAGTAGGCCGTCTTATCCGCCCGAGAGATACTACGGTTTTCTCATAGACGGGGATAGAGAGGATTGCATCATTGATTATGATGAGCCTACTAGCTTCCAGCAAGCCGTTCAGAGCGTTGACTCGGTAAAATGGCTGGATGCAATGCGGACCGAAATGGAGTCCATGCACACCAACAAAGTATGGACGTTGGACATTGCTCCAGATGGGGTAAAACCCGTAGGATGCAAGTGGATCTTCAAAAGGAAAATTGGTGTTGATGGACAGGTTGAGACCTATAAAGCTAGACTGGTTGCGAAGGGTTTTCGTCAAAGACCTGGTTTGGACTATGACGAGACCTTTTCTCCAGTAGCTATGCTGAAATCCATTCGGATTCTTCTTGCCATTGCTGCCTTCCACGATTATGAGATTTGGCAGATGGACGTAAAAACCGCTTTTCTGAATGGAAATTTAGAGGAGTGTGTTTATATGGACCAGCCAGAGGGTTTCATTCAGAGTGGGAGCAGCGGAAAGGTGTGCAAGTTGCTTAAGTCCATTTACGGACTAAAGCAGGCATCGCGGAGTTGGAACATCTGTTTTGATGAGACGGTCAAAGAATTTGGCTTTATCAAAAATCTAGATGAACCATGCATCTATAGTAGATTTGTAGCGAGAACTGTAGTATTCCTCGTTTTATACGTGGATGACATTCTCTTAATAGGAAATGGCATTCCTATGCTACAATCTGTCAAAGGGTTCTTGTCACACAGGTTCTCCATGAAAGACCTAGGTGATGCCTCATACATTCTGGGGATTCAGATCTATCGTGACAGATCCAAGAGGATACTGGGACTCTCACAGTCCAGGTACATCGACACCATACTGAAAAGATTCAGTATGGAAGATTCCAAGCGCGGTAATCTACCGGCTTGTCACGGGATCACCCTCTCCAAAGAGATGTCTCCAAGACTGATTTGGAAAGGGATCGCATGTCTATTATACCCTACGCTTCTGCGGTAGGCTCTATAATGTATGCGATGCTGTGTACCAGACCAGATGTAGCTTATGCACTGAGTGTGGTAAGCCGGTATCAGTCAAACCCTGGGGAGAAACATTGGATAGCAGTAAAGAACATTCTCAAGTACCTGAGAAGGACTAAGGAGATGTTCTTGGTGTATGGCGGAAAAGACCACCAGATCGAGGCCTTTGCTGACTCCAGCTTCCAGAGTGACAAGGATGATTCCAAGTCCATGTCGGGTTATGTCTTTACCCTCAATGGAGGGGCGGTGTGTTGGAAAAGTTCCAAACAGGAAACCGTTGCTGACTCGACGATGGAAGCGGAATATATCGCTGCTGCAGATGCCGCATAAGAAGCTGTCTAGATAAGGATGTTCTTAACTGAACTTCAGGTGGTTCCGTCCATTGTTGATCCAATACCGCTGTATTGTGACAACAACAGGGCTATAGCTTTAGCGAAGGAACCCAGGTCCCATCAGAAATCCAGACACATCTTAAGGCGGTATCACCTGATCAGGGAGATCGTGGGTCGCCAGGAGATCGAGGTTCGGAGAGTTTCTACGGAAGATAACACTGCTGCTCCACTCACAAAGGCCTTACCCCAGACTCAGTTCGAGCTGCTGATCGAGATGATAGGTCTTCGATACGCCAGTACATGGCCTTAGTGCAAGTAGGAGATTGTTAGTGTATATGCCCTAGAGGCCATTACTGTATCATACTAGTATGTATATTACTTAATGGAAGCTTGGGATACTCACCTTGTATTGACAATCTTGCTCAATATAGTAGTATGCTACTTGGTTTGTTTCTACTTCAATGTGTACATGTGTTTATTTTAGTATATCACCTATACACATTAGTGGAGCCCTTAGGATCTTTGCTTGATTACCAGCGTTGTGATGGCAGTCACACTAGTGGGGGCTGGGTAATCTATAAGCACATCCTTATGCAGGTCCCTAGTCGCAGGACTATCGAGACAGGGCATCGATACTCCGGAGTAGACTAGCGTATGCGCTTCTCATCCCAGTGTGGGAGACGGTCTGTCCCACAGCCGTCAGTACGTTGTACTTGAGATAGTATGCGGGTGCTCGTTAGGTTACGAGTACACTGGACATGACTCGTCGGGAACTGTTGGTTGGTACTATACCTATCGTCAGTTATCAGTTCCCAGGTGACATGAGTACAGCTTAGTCCGCTGACTTGACACTGTCACTTCGCCTCGAGTGTGTTCCCACTGTACTTTGATTACTACCCTACCACGGCTCAAAGGAGTCGTGCAAACAGGTAGTTTTTGGGTGCAGTCCCGAAGCACTTGCAGGCAGTGACGGTTAGACAGGATTCGTCTCTCCCGGTATTGGGGGTTGACATCGCGCTGTGTCTAGGAGAGCCATTACACGAGTAGTCCCTGGCCAGGGCAAGCGAGATATACTGGTAGGTTTCCAGTGTTATCTCAGGGTGTTCTGGGCTTCACTCCGACACGACTTGTACCGCTATTAGGGGACTGACATTTACCGCCCCCTAGGCCCGCCATGCGATGTATCAGACGAATAGACCGGACTGTACGGAGATTGTCACATTCAGGCTCAGTAGGAGTTCAGATGGGTTTCACCTCGTCAGTCTTTTTGTCGGCATCTACCTGGGGACCGTTACGCACAGCTAGTGCCGCTTGCGGTCTGTGGTTAAACCCACTGCCAGCGTAGTGTCGAGTCTTTAGAGTCCCACACAGAAAGCTATTCGCCTTTAGGCAAAAGAGTAGAGCTCGCATGGTTTTGCGACAGGGTTCGGTCACATCCGTGCACTTGTGCACGTTCAGTGTCCGGACAGTTAACACTAGCGGGCTTTGGTTTAAGCCAGATCCTAGTGTACGTTTTGGGATTGGTTTTATCTCGTTTGTGTTCGTGTTCCTCGAAACGCGGATGCGGGTGTGTATGCACAGTTGACAGAGGCAGAGGATTCTCATTGGGGTTGTTGACTGTTGACTGTTGACCATTGAATTTTTGCTAAACCCTAATGAGAATAAGAAATATGATTAGCAATAATATTAATTAAGTATTATAGTGATATGGTTGTTGAGGTGTTGACTTTGTTGACTTGTTGACTTGGTTGACCGGTTGACTAGGTTGGACTAGTTGACCATTATCATTACAATGGTTGTCATTTCATGCAAAGACTTTTGCTTGCTTGTTGTGCTTTGCAAAATGAGTGCATGAAATGATAATGCCACTTGATAAAAATTGCTGAATCAACTGCTCCTCCAGAATGGCTGGTCGCTGCAGATCAGTCGCTGCGATCCATGTATTCTCGGACAGATCTATACAAACTTACCCTTCTGAAGAGCTCGAGTGAAGAGCGCAGAGAGAGACCACTACTAATACTAATTGCATAGGTAGAGATTATGATATGAACCATCACATAATACTCAATTATTATTATTGTTATTATTATTATTATTCTTTTTGGATTATGAGAGAGAGGTTGAGAAAAGTCTTGCTCATTCTTGGATTTGCTTTCTCTCTCTTGAGCTCTCTCATTCTCAAGCTCTCCCTCTTCCTCTTGCTCTCTCTAGCTCAAGGCAAACCATTCTCATGTGTTGAGACTCATTGCCTTAGAGATAAAAAGACACCAAAATAATCTTCTACTCACTCTAGTTCACAAGGTTTAGCAAACCGAGTGAACTAGTTTCTTCAAAGTTCGTAGAAGAAGCCAAAGGTAGAAGCTTTCGGGTGGATCGATATTCGGCGCAAGGAGACGACGGGGTGAAACCGATCCATACACCATCAAGAGTTGAAGACGAAGGAGTTCAAGAAAGGTATAACCCCCTAACCGAGTAGTTAACAACTCCTAGTTAGGTTGTTAGATAGATAGTTTAACAAAGATCCGTATTTTGAGTCCATGTTACCACCCTCTTGAAAATCGTTTTTTATCACTTCCGCAACCCCGTAAGTACCGGGGAAGGGTAGCATGGACTTACAGTAACCGCAATCAATAATGGTGTCGTGTGTAGCGAGCGTTAGTGAGTACGGGTCGTCCTGTGGGATTCGAGGAATTCGTAAATTCTTGCTTTAGATGAGTCGAAAGAACTAATAAAGAAATTCAAGAAATTGTTTATGATTTGGTTGAAGTAATAGTTTCATGAAATTCAGGAAATCGTTTTCAAGAAGGGAAATCAAGAAAATGTTCAAGATCTGATTATCAAGAAAATATGAAGAAGGCTTGTAGGATTCGATCAGATTTACTAGCCATGGATGACAAATAAAGGTAACTCATCTTTTATATTGACAGTTTAACGCTAGATTGATGGCGATGAATGCGGATTAGGGTTTTTTTAAGAAGAAACTAGGGTTTCTTCACAATAGTCCCTTGTCCTTTCATTGATCCCATTCATTTTCTAGCCCTTCACAAAAAGATCGCCAATCTTATCTCACATCGTGGTCAAGATAATCAATAATTTGATATCGTACCAATGAGGATGTTAACGATTCTTTTCAGAAGTTTTGTAAACTTCATAAAACTAAAGAAAAGAATAGAATTCTATCATCCATCGATCTACCCTAATCCTACGAATCTTATCAAGCAGAGATTTACTCTCGCATCATGAAAATCGAAGAAAGATTAGAAAAAGAACTTATAATGCGGAATTTTAAAAGAAAGCGAAATTGAAACTAATTATCACCTTTATTATTCAACTTCAAATTACAACTTCTTCAATCCGAGATTACAAGAAGAATTGCTCTCAATCAATCCCTTGAGGAGGTAATTTTTCCGTCGATCTTTACGTTGCTCGATCACCGTGAGTCTTGGACTTGTCGTGGATCACGTGCTCGTTGATGATGATCGGCTTCGTATAAAGGATCTGTTGTTGAATCGCTCGATGAACTTCTCGATGATTCTTGATTTTGGATCTTGGATTTGATGTTGTTATTGGATTTGTGTTGAAAAGATTGGACTAAATGTTGAGACATAATTAGGAACTAATTGGGAACTTTTCTCTTCATGACCTTGGTCCTTTTTATTGCCCCTGTTGAGACATAATTAGGAACTAATTGGGAACTTTTCTCTTCATGACCTTGGTCCTTTTTATTGCCCCCTCTTTAAGCTTCCCCAATAAGCTAGGTTGTTATAGAGAATTTTTCAGAGCAAGGTTGTTACAACGAGGCTTCCCCAACAAGCTAGGATGTTGAAAAGAAGTTTCCAGAGAGTTCCCAACCCCAAAGCCCTTGAATCGGCCGCGGATCCGCGGCGACTTGGCCTGACTTGGCCACGGTTCCGCGGTCAATTGGTGAGCTTGTTGCTTCAAAATTCTGTGGTCTTCTTCTGTTAATCAATGGGTCTTTATGTGATATCTGGAATCTTCTTATCTCTTCTGAATTTATGCCAGTTTTTGATTCTTCGACTTTCTTGTATTTTATCGTCAGATTCCTGATTCCCAATATCTGACCTGAGCTAATCTTGCATAAAATCTCAATGAAGATTGTGAGATACAAAATATTATGCGTAAAAATATTAAACATACAATTTCCTTCATAATGTTGATTATAATGTATAACACACGGTAAGTGATATATTGCAGATGAACTTCTAATATGTGTTATATTTATAGCAAATACCTTTAGATGATTAAGAAAAGTAAGAAAATTGTCATGTTAAAAATGCACTATTTTCGAGGGAACAAATACCCTCAAACTTGACATTGATCATCCCGAGCAAACTTTATTTATTCAAGAGAAGGAGAAAAATAGAAAGAAAAAGAAAAACTAACTAGAACACTTTCATAGGCAACACGATTGCACTGAGCACATGCAACAAGCTTTTAAACCTCTAGATGTCCCTAGTAGAAGGAGTGTTGTCTCCTGAAGGTTATCAATGGATTGCACCCACAAAATCCTATAATAAAATAAAGACTGTGAAAGTTACGTATAAAGATAAGAATTATAAAAGAAAGAAACTTGAAAAACAGAGTTTTCAACTACACTAGCTTTTCGGTTGTCATGAGCCCTCTCTTAATAGTCATGAAAAGGTGTTAGAAATCACATCATCTCTCAATAAAATATCGCCTTTATTCTTCATCCCTACCTTTCTTCCAAACACCGATCATATATCTCTACGTGTGTGTAAAATACATCCCTACACTCGGAGAATTCAATTCAAGCTAACATACTCTTGTCCATCTACCTCAGTACTTTTTAGTCGGTGAATATTTTAGATGCAATTGCTCACATATTCTTCATGCGAACGTTAAAACTTCTTAAGGTACTAACCGACCGATTACAAAATGTGCTCACTTATTAGGCGTAATTAGCAATTTTCTCGTCTTGCAACGCCTAAAGCTTACTAGTGACTCCCAAACCAGTTGGTCTAAGGCACTAGGTGATAAAGTACCCTCGCTATATTTTTTTATGCTGCATTGGTGATTACAAAACTAGTGTTCATTTTTCTTCACCATTTTATACTTTTATGCTTTATTTAAATTTATTTTCTTCGTACTTTAGTTTTTAGACAAGAGCATTTCAAGGTATCCTCTACTATCCCGAGTTTCAAGACGTGTGTAAGTGCGTATAGTAGGGTATCGACGTTCAGATATTTGGCTTCCAGAATAAGAACTATTTTTCAGACTTATTTTTATCCTCAGATTAATGACTTCCTTTATTTTACTAACCCTTGGGAGAACGGCTCATAACTACTTATTACTAGTTTCGTTTAAGAAAACATCTAACTTTCTTGGTTTTCTTAAATTCTTCCAATCTTTTAAATGTAATTTTTCACTTTCTAATCTTTCATTATAAAAGAAAATTTTGTGCTTATGCAAAATGTATAATGCAAAGTAATGCGTAAATAAGCACAAACCTCCTCCAAACCTGTTTACAGCAGTGTCCTCACTGTTGTCATCTTTTAAATCTCAAAAACATGTAGACTTGGGAGGAAAAGTTATTAACGGGGTACAAGAATGAACATGAAACCCTCTCCCAAACTTATTTTTGGCTCACAATTTTGTGTACAAATTTTATTTTAAAGAGACAAAAATATACCTCCCCCAAACTTAATTTAAACAATATTAAGCTTTTTAAAATTATAACAGGGGGGTAAAGTTATTGGTCAATATAAAGTTTTACAAAGACCAAAATTTAATACCAACCTTTCAAATATTTTATCAATGTAACGCACCGGTTGGTGGAAAAACATGTTATATATAGCCAAGAAAAAGTAGGGAAGAGATAAGTGGTGCTATGGAAAGGGTTTGCGTCTCGATTTGGAGAAACGACACAATGATAATGATGGATTACTCGCATTGTCGTTATTGTTAAGAAGTAGGGGTGATGGTTCAACTTCTTTGGTTTAGAGTTGATTCATCACAACTCCCGTGTTTTCTAAAAATACGAGTTCATCAGCGAAAATTTCTTCAAAGCTTTCATCGATAACCCGAAAAATAATCTCATCGGAAAGAACGGGATGATACTCAGACTCCGTTAAAGGTTCAAAATTAGCGTTAGATGTTGACCCGGACAGCTCGATAGATAAGTCCGTATGTGTATAACAAATAGCGGGGTCAAACAAAAACGTATTAAGGGAGTCTAGATCAGTATCGTGAAGCTGTTCAAATTCGCTGCTGTCGACATCCATCATTTCGACAGAATATATTTGAACATGATATTCGGAGGGTTCACTTCCCAACTTGTAAATGTTAAGCTCAATTGACCTCTTCCTGAAAGATAGGTTCATAGAGTCGTTTCGACAATTGATTACAGTGTTCGATGTCGCTAAAAAGGGTCGACCTAAAATCACCGGAATTTGGTTCCGTGGGTTCGCTATAGGCTGTGTGTCTGGAACAATGAAATTCACAGGGAATATAAATTCCTCGACTTTTATCAACAAATCCTCTAACTTACCCCTAGGTTAGGCTATAGATCGATTTTCCATTTATAAAGTGCAGTGCGACGGTTTTAACTCCGATACCTAATTGCTCATACACAGAGTAAGGAAGAAGGTTAACACTAGCACCTAAATCAAGTAGAGCACGATTGATATTTTTACCCCTAATAGAAATTGATATTGTAGGACTCTGTGGGTCCTTATGTTTCTTTGGTAATTGCTGGGTAAAATATGTGCTAACATTACTCGTCATGAACACTTTTTTAGGTACTTGATTTTTCCTCTTCCTAGTGCACAAGTCCTTTAGAATTTTCGCATAAGCCGGAACTTGTTGTATAGCGTCTTGGAGAGGGATATTTATGTTAACCTGCTTAAACATTTCCACAATCTTCTCCATTTGTGGACTTGGTCTGTTTCCCCTTAACCTATTTGGATAAGACGCTTTATCAATAAGAGTCGAGTACAACAATGGAGAAGATCGTGGGGGTGGATCGGAACGGAGAATTTGAGTGGGGATCGTTATAGGTGGACTCAAGGAGGTGGGTAGAGGGTTCGAGTCTTGAGGAACATGGAGAATTGGCTCGGAAGAAGATGGACTAGATGAAATAGGGCCAGAAGTGGAAGTGGAGATCGGGGTGTCATTGATTGATTCATCTTTATCAACCTGTTCACCGACTTGATTATTCAGCACTTTTCCCGATCTCAACGTAGTAACGGCACTCCCATTATGATATTGCGAGTAGCCAGGATTCGGTAGGGGTTGAGATGGA
The DNA here is from genome assembly GCA_030015575.1 of Agapanthus africanus. Lineage (NCBI taxonomy): Eukaryota > Viridiplantae > Streptophyta > Magnoliopsida > Asparagales > Amaryllidaceae > Agapanthus > Agapanthus africanus. The sequence continues at coordinate 450,528,142 of CM057342.1, read as the reverse complement.
AATTTTCCTTACTCTCTAGCACTCATCGCGGTATTTAATTGTGCAATTTATGCTTCTATCGATTTTATACTCTCACCATGGGAGGCGGAGTCCTTCTTTATGGTTTCGATAGAAGATCATATATCAGCCGACATTTGCATGGAATGTTTCATAAACAAATCCAAGGTTCGTTCGAGTGAAGAAGAATTTTCGGTACCGGCCGTTTAGAAAGAATTATTATAAGGTGCAGAATTGTTGGCCGGATTTTGAAAATTTTGTGGTTGAAGGGGGTGCTGATTTTTTGATGGTTGCTGTTGTTGTGGAAGAACCCTTTGAAAGTTATTTTGGTTTGGAACCATATTTTGAGTTTGGTGTTGGTTCCAAGCAAAATTAGGGTGATTCATCCAACCTTGATTATATGTGGAAGAATAAAGATCGTTTCTAGGTCGCTGCTGAAAAGCAGCATTAGTGTGTTCTTGACCTTGAAACGGAGAATACAAAGGACATTCTTCCGTCAGATGTGATGAATCGGAACAGCATCCACACACTGTTTTAGGGAGCGTCAACTGGTTTAGGGAGGCTAATAAAAATTTGTTTTCTATAGCTTCGAGTTTCTTTTGTAATGCTGCCATTTTGGATTTTACTGCTATGGAAACATCAAGTTGATGGATACCTTCTCTAGATGATGGAATAACGCTTTCCTATTACAAAGTGTTTTCAGCAAAATCATCCAAGAATTTCCAGGCTTCACCATCGTCTTTAGACATGAAATTGCCTTGACACATGGTTTCAAGCATCTGCTTTGTCGTTGGATTAATACCCTCATATATAATTCGTCACAGATCCCATCTATGGATTCCGTGATGAGGACATTGGACAAGCAGATCCTTGACCATTCAAAGCATTTCCAAAATGGTTCATTGGGAAGCTAGGTAAACCGGTTGATTTCACTTCTAACACGGGTGGTCTTATGATTGGGATAAAATTTCTTAAGGAATGCTATAACGAATTCATCCCAATTGGAAATAGAGTGTGCGGTTGTGTTCTAAAGCCACTTTTCGGCTAAATCGCACAAAGTAAACGGGAGAAGACGTAAACGCATAGCATCCACAGAAAGTTGTGAAGTGCCCATCATAGCACATACATTTTTGAATTTGGTGATAAAAACGTATGCGTCTTCAGACTTTAGACCGTGAAATTTAGGCAAAAGATTGATAAAGTGTGGTTTGACTTCAAAATTATCCACATTAGCTGGTGGAATAGAAAGACAAGTAGAAAGAGGACCACATATAGGGTAGCATCTCTCTTGGAGAGATATACGCGATAGATTCTGTGCACCTGCGGGTGGTAGAAGAGTGGTGTTATTGAAATTTGATGGAGAACCATCCATCTCGGTGGATGTTGTGGGTGGTGAGGAAAAAGAAGATGAAGAAATACCGACTTCGGAGTCGATAGAAGAAACGCGGACAAGACGGGCACTAGAATCCCGTGTTCAGTCGAGCATGCACTAAGCGGGTTTAGCGCAAGTGGCAGCGTATGTGTAAATTAAAAGAAGGTTTTTTATGGTTTGTTTTGAAAGAGACGGATTTAGATAAATCACAAAAATGCACAATCAACCCTAGATCTAAGGTCATCTAGGTCAAGTCACTAGACCGCTCCTAGACTTCCAGGGGACAAACCGCAGGATAAATCCTCTACTACCTCTTTATCCCTCTTGTGGCCAGGTAAGTGCGAGGTAAGTGGGAGGTATCTGCTTGTAAATAGCGGGCCTAATTAAGTAACCACTTGCCTTCGACACACTTTCCTAGATACCACAAAAGAAATGCAGATAAGCGGTAGATTACGCACGACCTTCCTCTGTCCTAATTGAGCGCGACGGTCCTTAGAGTCTTGGCCTAGATATTTTTTAACTAATGAAGGGTGATGCGGATGCTAGTTTTGTGATTTGTGGGGATTAGGATGGGTAATGAAATTCCCACCTAATCTGAATTTGGTCTTTGCCCCATAATTTTCCGTATTACAATATGCACAAACAACCAATATCAAAACACGAAACAAGAATTATTTTTAAGTGGCGAATTTTTGCAAAGAATCCTGCAGAAAAATTGTTATTGGACTTTTCAGAGGAGAGAGAAGAAGATATGAAATATTCCAGAGAAACCAGAAGCTCTGATTCGATAAGAACACCGCGCTTCCGCAGCCAATTCCATATTCTTGCCACGGTTCTGCGGTCCATTGAACTGTTCTTTGAACAATTTTTTGTTCTGATGCTCCCCTTGCTCCTAAGGTCCTGATGAAATGATCTGAATATTTATCTCCCTGCTACAGTGATTCCAGATTCCCTTGCAAACTTCACACACTAATTGTTAAGCACACGATGCGTTCTTAATTTAAATTTTGATGGAATAATAATACTTCAATCCAAATAGCAAGAAAGAACAAATTACGCACGTATCCTCGGCAACGGCGCCATTTGATTTGTACAAAAACAATAGGTGGTAGTAGTAACCGCAATCAATAACGGTGTCGCGTGTAGCGAGCGTTAGTGAGTACGGGTCGTCCTCTGGGATTCGAGGAATTCGTAAATTCTTGGTTTAGATGAGTCGAAAGAACAAGTAAAGAAATTCAAGAAATTGTTTCAGATTTTGTTGAAGTAATAGTTTCAAGAAATTCAAGAAATCGTTTTCAAGAAAGGAAATCAAGAAACTGTTCAAGATCTGATTATCAAGAAAATATGAAGAAGGCTTATAGGAATCGATCGGATCTAGTAGCCATGGATAACTAATAAAGGTAACTCATCTTTTCTATTGACAGTTTAAGGCTAGATTGATGGCGATGAATGCGGATTAGGGTTTTTTGGAAGAAACCAGGGTTTTTTCACTATAGTCCCTTGTCCTTTCATTGATCCCTTTCATTTTCTAGCCCTTCCCAAAATGATCGTCAATCTTATCACACATCGTGGTCAAGATAATCAATAATTTGATATCGTACCCAATGAGGATCTTAACGATTCTTTTATGATGGTTTGTAAACTTCATTAGAGTAAAGAAAAGTATAGAATTCTATCATCCATCGATCTACCCTAATCCTATGAATCCTATCAAGCGGAGAGTTACTCGCGCATCATGAAAATCGAAGAAAGATTAGAAAAAGAACTCCTAATGCTGAATTTTAAAAGAAAGCGAAATTGAAACTAATTATCACCTTTATTATTCAACTTCACATTACAACTTCTTCGATCCGAGATTACAAGAAGAATTGCTCTCGATCAATCCCTTGAAGAGGTAATTTTTCCGTCGATCATTACGTTGCTCGATCACCGTGAGTCTTGGACCTGTCGTGGATCACGTGCTCATTGATGATGATCCGCTTCGTATAAAGGAATTTTTGTTAAATCGCTTGATGAACTTCTCGATGATTCTTGATTTTGGATCATGGATTTGATGTTGTTCTTGGATTTATGTTGAAAAGATTGGACTAAAAGTTGAGACATAATTGGGAACTTTTCTCTTCGTGACCTTGGTCCTTTTTATAGTCCCCACTTTAAGCTTCACCAACAAGTTAGGTTGTTATAGAGAAGTTTCCAGAACAAGGTTGTTACAACGAGACTTCCTCAGCAAGCTAGGATGTTGATAAGAAGTTTCCAGAGAGTTCCTGACCCCGAAGCCCTTGAATCCGCCGCGGATCCGCGACGACTCGGCCTGACTCGGCCGCGGTTCCGCGGTCAATTGGTGAGCTTGTTGCTTCAGAATTCTGTGGTCTTCTTCTGTTAATCTATGGGTCTTTATATGATATCTGGAATCTTCTTATCTCTTCTGAATTTCTGCCAGTTTTTGATTCTTCGACTTTCTTGTATTTTATCGGCAGATTCCTGATTCCCGATATCTGACCTGAGCTAATCTTGCACAAGATCTCAATGAAGATTGTGAGATACAAAATATTATACTTAAAAATATTAAACATACTATTTCCTTCATAATGTTGATTATAATGTATAACACATGGTAAATGATATTTTGCAGATGAACTTCTAATATGTGTTATATTTATAGCAAATACCTTTAGATGATTAAGAAAAGTAAGGAAATTTTCATGTTAAAAATGCACTATTTTCGACTGAACAATTATCATATCAGGCTTCCAAGGTGACCTGGATGACATAGTGGCTGTCTGAGTTATAGTTTTTCCCTCTTCTGAGGGACAATATGTTGGACAGGTGGTCTAAGCGGATACTGAGAAAGGTATGGCGCAGGATACTGATTAAATACTGTGGATGATACAGTCTAAGAAGTTTGCTGGATTTGGAGTTCATCTGTGAACTGGGTCCCATCAGATATCCAGATAAATTCTAAGACAAGGTATTGCTCATTTCGGGAGATATGGTTATTCCCCGCGAAGTTGAGATATAGAGAGATAAAGATAGAAACACTGGAGCGGGTATACTCACCGAGGCTATTTCTCGAACATAATAGTTTCACAAATGAGCTTTGCGAAACTGCTTAGTAGAGAAGTTGGGTGTTCGGTATCACACGGGCTGTGAGTATGTGACATCGCAATAATTGGCCTTAAGTGCAAGTGGGAGATTGTTGGTTATAGTGCCCTCAAGGAAATTATCGTAATCGCAGTTAGGTGATTATGATAATTTAGGGAGGACCTATACCGGTAGAACAGTCTTACTCGAGATGATAGTATGCTAGCTGGTTTGTCTTTATCATTATGTACATGCTTCAGGTGGTATTACAGATCACTATTACATGTTGATCGAGCCTATAGTATTCTTTCTTGACCACCAGCATTATGATGGTGATCATATACGTGGGAGCTGGGGGTCTATAAGCAAATCCTTAAATGTCCCTAGTCGTGGGAGTTTCGAGACTGGGCATCGATACTCCAGTGTAGACTAAAGTATACTGATCGAGACCCCGACGATGGACGGTGGCCAGGTCTCACAAGCCATTGGTGTTAGTTTGTTCACCTAAGATAGTATATATGTGCTCATTGGGTTATGAGTACACAGGACGGACTCGCCGGGAACATGCTAGTTGGTATTATACCTATTGTCAGATAGCAGTTCCCAGGTGACATGTGTACAGGTTAGTCTGTCGACCTGAGATCGTCATTTGTCTCATATGAGTTCCCACTGTGCTTTGGTTACTACCCTTCCATGGCTCAAATGAGTCGTGCAAACAGGTTTTAGTTGGGTATAGTCCCAAGCCACATGGAGGCAGTGAGCGGAACGTCGGGGATTCGTCTCTCCCGGTATTGGGGGTTGATGTCGCACAGTGCACGGGTAGCCATCACAAGAAATCCTTCGCCAAGGTAGTCAAGAATTACTGATCTAGGATCAATATTTTCTTATATGGTGATGGGTTACATACCGACACGAATTATCGCGTTATTAGGGCTCTGACTTTATCCACGCCCTAGACTCGCTATGCGATACTCTTAGACAAACAGACCGGACTGTACGTAGATTGTCACTGTCAGGATCAGTAGGGGTACGGATGAGTTTGCTCGTCGGCCTTCCTTTCGCTCAATACTCGGGTAGCCGTTACGTACAGCTAGTGTCGCTGACGTGCTTGTGGTTAAACCCACTGCCAGCGTATTGACGAGTCTTTAGAGTCCCACATAGAGGGTTTTCATGGTTCAGGCGATATGGTGTAGATGACGTATGTTGGTACATACAGGTGTCCTGCAGGGTTGTATAGCAAGGCAGCAAGGTTTCGGGAGGCATCGTCTATGCCAATTTTAAAAAATTGCCGTATTAGCTAACCCTAACCCTAAAATCGTTACTAGAAAATCCGACGATACAAAATGTAAACTCTTTACATCTAAGTGAATGAGTGAATACAACCTTTGTAGTGTTAGTGTATATGCCTTAGAGGCCATTACTGTATCATACTAGTTTGTATATTACTTAATGGAAGCTTGGGATATTCACAGTTGTATATACAATCTTGCTCGAAATGGTAGTATGCTACTTGGTTTGTCTCTGCTTTAATATGTGCATGTGTTTCTTTTAGCATATCGCTGATATACATATTAGTAGAGCCCTTAGGATCTTTGCTTGATTACCAGCGTTGTGATGGCGCTCACACTCGTGGGAGCTGGGTGATCTATAAGCACATCCTTATACAGGTCCCTAGTCGTTGGACTATCGAGACAGGGCATCGATACTCCGGAGTAGACTAGCGTATGCGCTTCTCATCCCAGCGTGGGAGACGGTCTGTCCCACAGCCGTCAGTACGTCGTACTTGAGATAGTATGCGGGTGCTCGTTAGGTTACGAGTACACTGGACAGGACTCGTCGGGGACTGTTGGTTGGTATTATACCTATCGTCAGTTATCAGTTCCCAGGTGACATGAGTATAGCTTAGTCCGCTGACTTGACACTGTCACTTCGCCTCGAATGTGTTCCTACTGCACTTTGATTACTACCCTGCCACGGCTCAAAGGAGTCGTGCAAACAGGTAGTTTTTGGGTGCATTCCCGAAGCACTTGGAGGCAGTGACGGCTAGACAGGATTCGTCTCTCCCGGTATTGGGGGTTGACATCGCGCTGTGTCCAGGAGAGCCATTACACGAGTAGTCCCTGGCCAGGGCAAGCGAGATATACTGGTAGGTTTCCAGTGTTATCTCAGGGTGTTCTGGGCTACACTCCGACACGACTTGTACCGCTATTAGGGGACTGACGTTCACCGCCCCCTAGGCCCGCCATGCGATGTATCAGACGAACAAACCGGACTGTACGGAGATTGTCACATACAGGCTCAGTAGGAGTTCAGATGGGGTTCACCTCGTCAGTCTTCTTGTCAACATCTACCTGGGGACCGTTACGTACAGCTAGTGCCGCTTGCGGTCTGTGGTTAAACCCACTGCCAGCGTAGTGTCGAGTCTTTAGAGTCCCACACAGAGAGCTATTCGCCTTTAGGCAAAATGAGTAGAGGTCGCATGGTTTTGCGACAGGGTTCGTTCACATCCGTGCACTTGTGCACGTTTGCTGTCCGGACAGCTTATACTAGCGGGATTTGGTTTAAGCCTGATCCTAGTATTTGATTTGGGATTGGTTTTTCTCATTGTATTCGTGTTCCTCGGATTACGAATACGGGTGCGTATGCACAGTTGCTTGAGACAGAGGGAGAGGACTTTGATTAGGGTTAATGACTATTGTCATTTTATTAACCCTAATGCTTATGTGTGTATTATTGTTAATTGATATTAGTTTAATAATTGTGCATGGTTATGGTTGTTGACCCTTTGACCCACCTTGACTTGTTGACCTTGTTGACACTTTGACCATCATCATTTCATTTGGAAGATGCACTTTGATCCTTGCAATTTGCAACAAAAATGAAATGATAATGGTCATGTCTTGATTAACCATGACAATTATCTAGCTAATTATCTAATTACAATAATTCACACATATATGTGAGAATGGTTTATTTTATTCTCATTTTATCATTTTACTTTCTCTCTCTTGTTCTTCCTCTCCCTCAAGCTCTCCCCTCTCATGTGTTGAGAAATACTTGAGCTTGAGAAAAACCCTTTCTTGATAATCTCTACTCTCATCTAGGGTTCAAGGACTAGCACTTCTTGCACCCTAGTTACTTCTAGCTTGGAGTTGAAGCCAAAGGTTGAGGCTTTCGGGTGGATCTTTCTTTGACGGGAGAAGACGACAAAGGTGACCTCCTTCCACCACTCCAAGGAGCAAGGAGAGAAGGACTTAAAGCCCAAGGTATAACCTTTCTAGCACTTAGCTAGTTACTAGTTAGCTTTAGCTTGTTTTTGTTTAGCAAAGATCCTTCAAAGTCTAGTCCATGTTGCCTAAGTTCATAAAAATTCGATTTTTATTCCGTTTTCCGCCTCCCCGTAAGTACCGGGGTGGGCAACGTGGACTTACAGTGGTATCAGAGCCTAACTAAACATAAACTAGCTAGGTAGTAGAGTGTATCGAAGTTCGAATCGGAAAAATCGAAAAACCGAGTTTTTAAAACCCTAAGTTTCTGTTAAAATTTTTTCTGTTCGAAATAAAATTTGTCATACTCCAAAAATCATCTCAGGGTTTTCTTAAGAAGCACAGCAAACCCGGTCCAGTGAGTCGTCTAAACCGCCGCGGTTCAGCGGCAATAGCAAGCTATTGCCGCGGAACCGCCGCCGTTTTGACTCCTCACTGAGTCGAGTTTGGTGCAATTTTCTTATGGCTTGGTTTTAGGATTTTTAAGATGGTTTATATGTTCCCAGGTTTTCCAGAATAGAAATTTATTTTTGGGGGCCTATAAATCCGTATTTTTTCCCGAACTTCAATACACTTTGACTAAAAGGTTATATTTGTGATGTTTACATGTATTGAACGTCGGCTAATCGCTATATGTCGATTAGTCGGGGTTATACATATTTGTGATCTGTGATTAGATGATGGTATGTGTATATGAATGGGTTGGATTGTCGCGGATGAATAGCCGGGGTGGATGTGAGATGAGTGTTGCTTTTTCTTTCATTCATGGTAACATGTAAATTGATGTAATATTATTATTTGTTTAGTCGCACAACCGGGTCGGGGTTGTAGCCGTCATTGTATAATTCTTTTTACTGTTTTTGCTCCTAGGATAGACCCATGGAGGGGGTGCACAAACTACCGGGTATTCCGAAGTGCCGAGTGGCCTACTCACGGTGGTGAGGGAGGTTGCTTCGCTTCGGGTACTTGGCGGGTAGTTTGCCGCACCCGTAGGGGTCTTGGGTGGGGTATTGGCTATTCACCGCGACCGTGTAATCCGCTTTTCGTTGCAGGCTCGAACGGATTGCGGATTCCTAGTATATCCAATATATTCATCTGTGATCTGTAATGTCTATCATTGCTATATATTTATATACGATCACTATTTAGGCGTTGCTTATATTTTACAGCCGCGCTAGCCCAGCCCCCGCTCTGTCGTTAGTTAAGTAACCTAACGGGTGATGACGGGGCCCCGTGGCGAATGCGAATGGCATAAGCGTACATCATATTTTGGTTGTTTTCTGCAATGGTAGGATTAAATGATGGGACGCATTAAAAGAACTAATGCAAGAAAATAAACCAAGTAAAAGTCGATTGGAACACTTTGAAAACCACTCGGTTCTTTTCAAAACTAAACTTTTAAACGCGGAGCATGAACTACTCCTTTTAAAATCTATCTCGTTCCATCGATTATATCAAGTTCACTACGTTCACGGTTTCGCCAAAACCATCCGTAGCCCTCCATCATTTCAGTTAAATATTCGATAGTATTCAAGCTATGTATTTTGACCTCACGCCAAGGCATAGTGATTGGTAGCTGCCGGATATTTATCTGTTGCATAGATAGAATGCGTTGGTTTGAGACAGTCGTACTGCCATTTTGGCCTACGTCAAGGGTAGGTACGGGTGGGTTCAAATTAACCAGGATAATGATGGGAAGAACTTGACATGTGACTTATGACATTTTGACCTCACGCCAAGGTCATAAGAGCATGGGGAAAAAATCCACATCGGGAGTTTCATAAGTACTGAAACTTGCTAGCGCTGCATACCATTTGGAGTGTGATAATTCTGGTAGGATTCCTTCGGTTTTATCACGCGATGATATTTGGATCCCGATCCTACTGTGAGTATATGCTACTCCTCGGGAAAACTCTCACTTAACGATCAATGCTATAAACTTAGTAGGTGTCTAGAAAGGTGTTAGCGGGGCTACGCCCACAGGGAAAAGAGGTTACTTAATTAAGGAACTTCGTGAAAGCGTTGGAAAACCTCCCTCGAAGTACCGACACTAGCCTGGCTGAACGGTTAAGCAAGTATTGTACGGTGAGATTGATCCTGACTAATCCTTTCTTTACGGTTTGAGAAGGGATTCGAGAGACAGTGGGAGCCATCCAGTTTAGATAAATTAAAAACCACTCTAAACTTGCAAGAGCATCATGCTAAAGTGTTTCTTTTCTCTCTCCTAATTGCAGCGACCATTCAACATGACCGGACTTAAGTTATTACTAGATAAAAACATATTGACAGGGCCAAACTACAAAGATTGGCTCAGGAATATCAAGATGGCAATCACTTACGACAAGTTGGGGTATGTCCTTACCACCAAAGCTCCCCCTGTCCCAGGTCCCACCTCCAGCGTCGCGGATAAGGAAATCCGTAAGACATGGGAGATAGATTGCGCGAAGGCCAAATGCCTCGTACTTGCCTCGATGGACAACGAACATCAGAGGAGGCACGAGAATATGGACCTAGAGTCCATATTTCTTCATACAAAAGAACTGTATGGAGAGCAGTCTCGTATCGCAAGATACGAAGGGTCGAAGAAGTTGTTTTCGGCAAGGTTGGCCTTCGGATCATCGGTAGCGGAACACGTGCTTAAGATGATTGGCTACATTGAGGAGCTCGCGGACCTTGGGACCACGTTGGAGAATGAACTCTATACTGATTTGATTCTGTAACGTTTTGAAAATCGTTTCGGTGAAATTTCGAAAAAATCGGTAAAATAAAGGGGTTTTCTGTAAAAAGTCAAAATACAAATATCTTATTATAAAACTTAAATATACATATTCTAGCTATGTAATTGCTATTATTTGGTGTTTATTGAGCCGCTGGAGAAATTTCAAATTTTCAGAAAAAAAATATTATTTTATTATTATTTAAGCCGTCACTAATACATTTAATTAGGGAAAATTACAAATTGGAATGAGTTGAAACAAATTTTGTGCATCATAAAACATTAAATAAAATTTTATCATGTGGTTTTTGGAACGAAATTATTTGCCAAAACGGTTTAGAAATTATTGAAGAAAAAAAGGCTTTTTTTTAGCGTAAATGGATGTTTGGGGTATTGTATTTATCATTTTTCATCACCCCACACCCGTACCCACACCCACACACCCCCATTCACTTATCCCCATGGCTGATTTCAGCAGCCCCTCTTTGGTCCCCACTTGAATTTCATAGAAATGAAAGGAAAAGAAAAGATTAGCGAGAGAAGAAGTTGGTGTTGACTTGGGGGGGTATTTTACCTTGACTTGGACTTTCTTTTCCACACCCACACCCTCCACACCCCTCCCCCACCTGCTGGCCGAGCCCCATCCTTCCTCAAACTGCAGCCCCTCCTCCTTCTTCCCCCTCTCTTTTCCTCATCAAAAAGGTCTTCAAAATCCATCAAATTTCCATCAAAATTAAACCAAAACTCAAATCTAACTCCTACCCATTTTTCAATAGCTATTCTTGCATGGATCTAGGAGCTTGGAGGCCATTTTGGGAGGCTAGATTTCAAGCTTGGTCTCTTGTTTTTGGTGAGGTATAAATCCCAAGCCAAATCTTATTATTGTATAGTTTCTTTGATTAAAATCAATTAAGTTTGAATGCAACTCTAATTGGGATTTAGTTTGTAATGGAAAGAGTTTGAGATCAAGTTAGGTTATGATCATGTGTTCATGGTTGTGTGATGGTCGTTTTTTTTAAGCATCTTAAGTTATGCAACTTAAATTTGTTACTTATTGCCAATTGTAACATGTAATTGTCCAAATGAAAATATTTTGGAAACTAGGTTTTAGGATAGATGTAATTAGATGAAATAAAAATCTACTTAATATTTTTGTGACCTAATTAAGTTATTTGGTGAATATTGTGGCCACTAAAATTGTAGAACAAGATTAGTAGTTAGTTGTTAATGGTTAGTTAAAGGAAATTGTGTTAATTATGCTAATTTGCTAACTAGGCTTTCGAAATTGGTTATATAATTGGGATTAAAAGTGTGATTAGGTTTTTCTTGGCTTCATTAACTTTATTAATTGTGGTTTAATGCTTTGGATCATGCAATTCTAAGCTAGATTGTAGTTTGTGTATTTTGCTTTGAAATTGTTAAAAAGGGTATTTTTGGTAAACTAGAATATTAGGATTTTTGGAAATTAATGAGATTAAATTCCGGAAATTGGTTATACGACTTATTTAAGATATTTAATAAATATATTGGCCGCTACATTCATTTAAATATCGTGTTTTGTACAAAAACGGCGAATTGTGCTTGCTAGATTTTCGGAAAAATGACTTTTTAAGTGAAATTGGCGTTTTTGTGAGTTTTAACCTAGTTTATATTAAAATTAGTGTTCGTGAATGTGCAAATGAGTGTGATTAGATTTTCTCGATGGTTTGACGTTCGTACATCGACATCGAGAGTTGGTTTGACTATTCTTACATGCGTGGACGATAGGTTTGGACCTATGCGTGATACGCGTGCCGATTTGGTTTTCTTATGACGTTTCGATTTCGAATTGGGTTTTTATGCGATACGGTGCGTTATGATATGTAGGTACCCCAGGTGGACTTCGAGACGACAAGCAAGCGCGTGGCGACGTCGGCACCGGCGAGCGAGGTTCAGGTGAGTAGATTTATATCTACGGGGAGAAGTCGGGATGATGGCGTATAGCACCCCCGTAGTCCGTGGTGGTGTATACGGATGCGTATACACACCAACATTTATTATATGTTATTTGGGATTAATAACGATGCTTAGGATGGATATTGGTGTGTTGGATTACTTTAGTGTTGCGAACCCTAGGGTAGTGTTACACACACATACACACATACATACTTGCATACATTCCTATTGATATGTGCTCATGGGATTCTTTATAGTTATGTGTTCACATGGGTATGGGACTATGTGTTCACATACGGTTTGAAGATGATACTTGGGATTGAGCTGAGTCGATGAGATTTGATTTGAGGCCGTGAGATCGGTGATATAGCAGGGTTCGTATCTTAGATACGACATGACGTTGTAGCGGGTCCTTGACGTAGTGTTTCACATACGTCCATGCATACGTAGGCGGTATCAGTATGGTACTAGACGTAGATCAGTACCCCGACCATGATATTTGATAAAGAGGATACCAGGTGAATAGTATGATGAATGTGATATTGACCCGTACCCAGATTGGGATGCCGTACGACGGATTTACGTACGAGCTATATTGATGATTGATCCGCACTCTTGACTTGGGATGCCTAATTATAGATATGGTATCGGATATGATATTATCGAGGCGGGATCACCGACTATACATATACAGGTATGTATATGTATCGACTCAGATGATAGGCGGTTTCCTTACCTGTAGTTCAGCTTGTTAGTTCAGCCGTATAGTTTAGTGTAGTTGTTAGATTAGATTAGACTTCTTACCTATTTCAAAAACTAACGAATCGTGGGCATTTTTAAAGACAGCTCAAGGGAATCTACGGATATTTCAAAAACGACGTATCTTTTCATAAAAACACCGTAGCCCCTATTTTCAAAACCCCATGATTCGTGTTATTTCAAAAGGCACCATTCGTAGGACTTATATTGGAGTATTGCAGATTAGTTATCGTTGTGTCTAGTATTCAGCTCCCGCACATTATTGCTATTCGCTCTGCCTCGCATATTTATTTTGCTGCATATTCCATTATTGATATCATGCTGTTAGGACACCAGCACAATTACCGATGATGCGTATGTACCACGTACACCTACTTGCCGGCTCACACACATGTTCATCGGTAATTGCCATGTCACATACACTTTAGAGAATATAATTGCTTGACTTAGATTGTTAGCTTGTAGTTTTGACATGATATTAGTGTACTTCCCTTATATGCCATTTTAGACATTGTAGTTATTACCTACCACTTCATGCATACTGTTATTCAGTTGTTCATGCCTAGTTCATTATCATTGACATATGCACTTGTGATGATTTCTTGAGATTTATGATATTTCTGGATTTCGGGGAAAGCCGCAAAATTTACAACTTATGATCTTTTAAAATATAAATGTTGCGGTTTTCTAGTGATGTAAAGTGTCGTCCACCATGAGTTTGCTGTGGTTTTAGAGATCCGTGTCGAGGAGTGGAGGAACCGTCACGGGTACATGGTGGGCCCGGTATGGTACCCCGGGGCAAGAGTAATATGGTGTTGACGTTGAGCCTGGCTGGGGAGCACTACCTACCGGTGATATTACCCGACGCGTCGGATATCCGGAGGATACCGTCGTGGTCTTGAGATGGATGGTAGGGGCCGGTCCGGACTGACGGCGCACTAGATATTGAGCTTGAGACATTGATATTTCGAGACAATGAGATTTATGTTTTGTGTCGATGCTAGACACTGTTGATACTGATTTCATTATGATACCTCAGTTTAAAAATACGAAGAAAATCTCACTAACTTATGAAAACAGTTTCTTCATTTACATGTATTCTGTTTCTTGCATTCATACCTCATTCATATGATATATTGCTACCCTTGGGCACTGACACGGGCACATGAGATTACACTCGGGTTAGATATTTACCCTAGCTTTGTTATAGGCTACGTGTTATTCATATATTTGAGGATATATTATGATCATTGACCTAGGTTGCGTTATTTATGCGATTTCTGTGCGTAGATATTTTTTCTATTCACGAGTTGGCAACTCACCCCCGTTGTGCCCCGGTTTCTTGCAGGTTGCCGTACAGGTTTCATTACGGCTTTGCGGGCTCAGTTTCATTCGGGTGACTTGCTAGTAGGTGGGTTTTTCTTGTATCGTACCCATCATATTACCTTGTATAATATTATTCCGTTGGATCTAGTAAATTCCATCAACCAAACATGTATTTTTTTGAGATAGAGACCAGTGTTGTTTATTCTTTCGACCTTAGAGTCGCTCGTTATATTTCTGGTGGTTTTGAGTTCCTTTTGAGTTTTGATCATCGCCGTTGGCGTTGTATATTATATTGCTTGTGTGGTTGTGACCGTCGATTGACGAAGAGCTAGCTCCCGCTTGGGGATGCCTTTTTATTGATTTCGTATACTATTTATGTTGTATCCCGTTTGGGAGCCAGTTTTTACAAAGGAGACTCTGCCGAAATTTTCAGTAAATTTTGATGTTCTTAAAAACCGCATAATTCGGCTTATGCTATTAAAACTACTTGTTTTAAATTGGTTTTCCTGCACTCTACTACTTTTCTTGGTTTGGATTTCTGGGTTTTCGGTTTACTTAGATTACTTACGCCTCGAGACGTTCGTAGTTTAAGTGCCGGTCATGTTCCGTACTTTCGGGTCGTGACAGATTCTCCTGTCCCTTCTTTCCACTTACGCCCAGTTTATTCTTAACTTCAACATGCAAGGAAAGGAGGTTGAACTTTCCGAGCTTCTGAACATGTTGAGGAGTGCTGAGGGCACCCTACAGAAAGGTAGGGAGACATCCACTTTGTTTGTAGGAGGATCTTCCTCTTCTAGGTCCAGGGCGAAAGCCAAGGGCAAGAAGAAGAAAGCCCCCGCCAAACCAAGAGGCGGTGTCAGTAAAGTGGATACGAAGGGAAAAGGAAAGGCAACAAAGATAGCGGGAGAGCTGGTGGGGAAGGAAGAATGCTTCTATTGTCATAAAAGTGGTCACTGGAAACAGGATTGCAAGGCTTGGAAAGCCAGAACACAGGATTTGAAGCGAGTTGCAGCTTCAGCTTCAGGTGTGTATGTTATTGAAAGCTGTCTATCAATAAACTCTACATCCTGGGTATTGGATACCGGATCAGGATCTCATATCTGTAATTCTTTGCAGGCGTTGAGAAAGCGTAGAGTTTTGAAGGCAGGTGACATGACCCTCAGAGTTGCAAACGGTGCTAGCATGGATGCTGAGGCCGTGGGGGACTATCACCTGGGATTGTCTGATGGACACTTTTTGGTTTTGCGTAGTTGTTATTATGTACCAAATGCAACCTGTAATATCATTTCTGTATCTTTATTATCTAAAGAAGGTTATGAATTTGCATTTGTAAGTAATGTAGTGAACATTCACCTTAATCAAGTTTTGATTGGGTCAGGTACATTAAACAACGGTATATACGTATTAAACCAGCCACAGATTTTCAATGTCCAGAATACACACAAAAGAAAGTCTCCAAAAATCGATAAAACTTTCTTATGGCATTTTAGACTGGGTCACATCAATGAGAGAAGGTTGACTAAGTTACATGTAGAAGGATATTTGGATTTGTTCGAATATCAATCGTATGCAACTTGTCAATCTTGTCTCAAAGGAAAGATGACAAAGACTCCGTTCACTGGACACGGAGTAAGAGCGAGCGAGCTCTTGGGACTCGTACACAGCGACGTGTGCGGTCCAATGTCTACACATGCGCGAAGCGGTTATTCTTACTTCATTACTTTTACGGATGATTTCTCAAGGTTCGGACATGTCTTCTTAATGAAGCATAAATCCGAAACTTTTGATAAGTTCCAGGAATATAAGAATAAAGTAGAAAAACAAACAGGCAAAAGTATCAAGGCACTAAGATCTGATCGAGGTGGTGAATACTTGAGTGCCGAGTTCCTGGGTTACTTAAAAGAGAATGGAATTCTCTCTCAGCTTACTCCTCCATACACTCCGCAACATAACGGTGTATCGGAGAGACGGAACCGAACCCTATTGGATATGGTACGGTCCATGATGAGTAACGCTGAGTTGCCGCGATCGTTCTGGGGATATGCGCTAGAATCAGCTGCATACCTTTTGAACCGAGTTCCAACTAAGACTGTGCCTACCACACCATATGAGTTATGGAGTGGGAAGAAACCCTATCTTCAATACCTGAAGATTTGGGGATGTCCAGCTTATGTCAAAAAGCAGCATACCGACAAGCTCGAGGCACGCTCAGTACTGTGCAAGTTTGTGGGATACCCAAAGAACTCCAGAGATTATCTTTTCTATTACGCAGAGGAACAAAAAGTCCTTGTTTCTCGTAATGCCCATTTTCTGGAACATCAGTTCTTAGAAAAAGAAATAAGTGGGAGCGCAATAGAACTGGAAGAAATTCCAGAACCACAAGCTATTACTGAAAGCTTAGTAGAACCAGAGGGTTCGAAAGATCAGGACATTCCCACGCCACTCCGCAGAAGTCGTAGGCAGTCTCATCCGCCCGAGAGATACTACGGTTTTCTCATTGACGGGGATAGAGAGGATTGCATCATAGACTTTGATGAGCCTACTAGCTTCCAGCAAGCCATTCAGAGCGTCGACTCGGTAAAATGGTTGGATGCAATGCGGACCGAAATGGAGTCCATGTACACCAACAAAGTATGGACGTTGGACATTGCTCCAGATGGGGTAAAACCCTTAGGATGCAAGTGGATCTTCAAAAGGAAGATTGGTGTAGATGGACAGGTTGAGACCTATAAAGCTAGACTGGTTGCAAAGGGTTTTCGTCAGCGACCTGGTTTGGACTATGACGAAACTTTTTCTCCAGTAGCTATGCTGAAATCCATTCGGATCCTTCTTGCCATTGCTGCCTTCCACGATTATGAGATTTGCCAGATGGACGTAAAGACAGCTTTTCTAAATGGACATTTAGAGGAGTGTGTCTATATGGATCAGCCAGAGGGTTTCATTCAGAGTGGGAGCAGCGGAAAGGTGTGCAAGTTGCTTAAGTCCATTTATGGACTAAAGCAGGCATCGCGGAGTTGGAACATCTGTTTTGATAAGATGGTCAAGGAATTTGGCTTTATCAAAAATCCAGATGAACCATGCATCTATTGTAGATTTGTAGCGAGAACTGTAGTATTCCTCGTTTTATACGTGGATGACATTCTCTTAATAGGAAATGACATTCCTATGCTACAATCTGTCAAGGGGTTCTTGTCACACAGGTTCTCCATGAAAGACTTGGGTGATGCCTCATACATTCTGGGTATCCGGATCTACCGTGACAGATCCAAGAGGATATTAGGACTTTCGCAGTCCAGGTACATCGACACCATACTGAAGAGATTCAGTATGGAAGATTCAAAGCGCGGTAATCTACCGGCTTGTCACGGGTTCACCCTCTCCAAAGAGATGTCTCCCAAGACTGATTTGGAGAGGGATCGAATGTCTATTATACCCTATGCTTCTGCGGTAGGCTCTATAATGTATGCGATGTTGTGTACCAGACCGGATGTGACTTATGCACTGAGTGTGGTAAGCAGGTATCAGTCAAACCCTGGGGAGAAACATTGGATAGCAGTAAAGAACATTCTCAAGTACCTGAGAAGGACTAAGGAGATGTTCTTGGTGTATGGCAGAAAAGACCTGCAGATTGAGGCCTTTGCTGACTCCAGCTTCCAGAGTGACAAGGATGATTCCAAGTCCATGTCGGGTTTTGTCTTTACCCTCAATGGAGGGGCGGTGTGTTGGAAGAGCTCCAAACAGGAAACCGTTGCTGACTCGACTATGGAAGCGGAATACATCGCTGCATCTGATGCCGCAAAAGAAGCTGTCTGGATGAGGAAGTTCTTGAGGGAACTTCAGGTGGTTCCGTCAATTGTTGACCCAATACCTCTGTATTGCGACAACAACGGGGCTATAGCTTTAGCGAAGGAACCCAGGTCCCATCAGAAATCCAGACACATCTTAAGGCGGTATCACCTGATCAGGGAGATCGTAGATCGCCAGGAGATCGAGGTTCGGAGGGTTGCTTCAGAAGATAACACAGCAGATCCATTCACCAAGGCCTTGCCCCAGACTCAGTTCGAGCGGCTGATTGAGATGATAGGTCTTCGATACGCCAGTACATGGCCTTAGTGCAAGTGGGAGATTGTTAGTGTATATGCCCTAGAGGCCATTACTGTATCATACTAGTTTGTATATTACTTAATGGAAGCTTGGGATATTCACAGTTGTATATACAATCTTGCTCGAAATGGTAGTATGCTACTTGGTTTGTCTCTGCTTTAATATGTGCATGTGTTTCTTTTAGCATATCGCTGATATACATATTAGTAGAGCCCTTAGGATCTTTGCTTGATTACCAGCGTTGTGATGGCGCTCACACTCGTGGGAGCTGGGTGATCTATAAGCACATCCTTATACAGGTCCCTAGTCATTGGACTATCGAGACAGGGCATCGATACTCCGGAGTAGACTAGCGTATGCGCTTCTCATCCCAGCGTGGGAGACGGTCTGTTCCACAGCCGTCAGTACGTCGTACTTGAGATAGTATGCGGGTGCTCGTTAGGTTACGAGTACACTGGACAGGACTCGTCGGGGACTGTTGGTTGGTATTATACCTATCGTCAGTTATCAGTTCCCAGGTGACATGAGTACAGCTTAGTCCGCTGACTTGACACTGTCACTTCGCCTCGAGTGTGTTCCCACTGCACTTTGATTATTACCCTACCACGGCTCAAAGGAGTCGTGCGAACTGGTAGTTTTTGGGTGCAGTCCCGAAGCACTTAGAGGCAGTGACGGTTAGACAGGATTCGTCTCTACCGGTATTGGGGGTTGACATCGCGCTGTGTCCAGGAGAGCCATTACACGAGTAGTCCCTGGCCAGGGCAAGCGAGATATACTGGTAGGTTTCCAGTGTTATCTCAGGGTGTTCTGGGCTACACTCCGACACGACTTGTACCGCTATTAGGGGACTGACGTTCACCGCCCCCTTAGGCCGCCATGCGATGTATCAGACGAACAGACCGGACTGTACGGAGATTGTCACATACAGGCTCAGTAGGAGTTCAGATGGGGTTCACCTCGTCAGTCTTCTTGTCGACATCTACCTGGGGACCGTTACGTACAGCTAGTGCCGCTTGCGGTCTGTGGTTAAACCCACTGCCAGCGTAGTGTCGAGTCTTTAGAGTCCCACACAGAGAGCTATTCGCCTTTAGGAAAAATGAGTAGAGGTCGCATGGTTTTGCGACAGGGTTCGTTCATATCCGCGCACTTGTGCACGTTTGCTGTCCGGACAGCTTATACTAGCGGGCTTTGGTTTAAGCCGGATCCTAGTATATGATTTGGGATTGGTTTTTCTCATTGTATTCGTGTTCCTCGGATCACGAATACGGGTGCGTATGCACAGTTGCTTGAGACAGAGGGAGAGGACTTTGATTAGGGTTAATGACTATTGTCATTTTATTAACCCTAATGCTTATGTGTGTATTATTGTTAATTGATATTAGTTTAATAATTGTGCATGGTTATGGTTGTTGACCCTTTGACCCACCTTGACTTGTTGACCTTGTTGACACTTTGACCATCATCATTTCATTTGGAAGATGCTCTTTGATCCTTGCAATTTGCATCAAAAATGAAATGATAATGGTCATGTCTTGATTAACCATGACAATTATCTAGCTAATTATCTAATTATAATAATTCACACATATATGTGAGAATGGTTTATTTTATTCTCATTCTATCATTTTACTTTCTCTTTCTTGTTCTTCCTCTCCCTCAAGCTCTCCCCTCTCATGTGTTGAGAAATACTTGAGCTTGAGAAAAACCCTCTCTTGATAATCTCTACTCTCATCTAGGGTTCAAGGATTAGCACTTCTTGCACCCTAGTTACTTCTACCTTGGAGTTGAAGCCAAAGGTTGAGGCTTTCGGGTGGATCTTTCTTTGACGGGAGAAGACGACAAAGGTGACCTCCTTCCACCACTCCAAGGAGCAAGGAGAGAAGGACTTAAAGCCCAAGGTATAACCTTTCTAGCACTTAGCTAGTTACTAGTTAGCTTTAGCTTGTTTTTGTTTAGCAAAGATCTTTCAAAGTCTAGTCCATGTTGCCTAAGTTCATAAAAAATCGATTTTTATTCCGTTTTCCGCCTCCCCGTAAGTACCGGGGTGGGCAACGTGGACTTACATGTAGACCGGTCCTTCACTTCTAAAGCTTCATGTCGTAGTCCCTTCGCTGCAAGTTTTGAAGACCCGGACTCTAGTAAGGGTTCACTTGACGAAACCAACAAGCTTTCTCAATGACTTCGAGGCCGAAGATGATCTATGTCGAGGAGACTCGAGCTCATGCTACCTCTTCACTAATGATGAAATTAGTGAAGCAAACACCCTAAACTAAATGGCTAATAGTAGAGGATGATGAAGTAGGAAGAGGGCTCACTTTAGATTTATTTTTCTCACACTTTTTCATCACTTAGAAAAAGCTAGCAAGCCTTTTCTCTTTAGAAAGAAGAAGAAGTGATGAAGAGAGATGAATGAATTTGTGAGGTTAAAAATGCAACCATGGTTAGTGTATGTCATTCACAAACCATTGTAGAGACTAAACCATAGCTTTGAGTTAAGAGGTTAGGTTAAAAAATATCTTATGCTAAAGAAACAAGTGGAGTAACTCAATGTTCTACTAGCTTCTCCAAGCTCATCCATGACTAATTCCAAATGTTTAAATTACTTAAAACAAATAAAACCCTAACTTTAACCTAACATGGTGTGAGTCTCATACTTACATGTTGTATGTGTAACCTAGCATGACACAACAATATATATCACATATATATTTTGTGCAAAAAGAAAACAATACATATATCACATATATGTAAAGTGTATCAAATGTGAGAAAAGAATTATTTAAGTGAGCTAATATTACTTAATGTAATGTAATATATCAAATATATATTTATACATTAAATTATTAAATCAACTCTAGATTTAATAATCCGGCTATATCACATATAACCGACTAATATCAAATGCAACAACTTATCGAATCAACACTTGATCCGATAACCCGTCTATATCACATATAACCGACCAATGTCACAAATCGCGAGAATAGAATGTGGTATCACATACACGCATTAATCTCAGTCCCGCACATTTCACATATGTGCTCCTACTCCGTTTCACATGAACCAGGAAATCTCTGTGTAGGACACTAAAGACTCGTCAATACGCCGGCAGTAGGTGATGATCATATCAAACACCAACAAGCCGCAAGCGGTCTGCTAAATGTAACAGCCACCCGGGTATGGAGCGATCAGAAGGTCAACAAGCAAGCCTGCTCGTACTCCTGCGAATCAAATCAGTAACACTACCGTACAGTCCGGTCTCTTCGTCTGATATGTCGCATATCACAGCCTGGGGGTGGTATAACGTCAGACCCCAATAGCCTAATAAGTCTTGCCGATCCAATGTCCATAACGGTTCGAGATACTACTGATAACACTTACCAGTAGATCTCAGCAACCCTGGCCAGGTATTTCCTGTTATGGCCAATCGATCATAGCGCAACATCAACTCCCAATACCGGGAGAGAAGAAACCCTTCCTGTCGCTCATTATCTCCATGTGACTCGAGACTGTACCCAAAAACCACCTTTTTGCACGATCTCTTGACCGTGGTATGGTGGAAATCAAAGCACAGTGGGAATCACACAAGACTCTATGACGATCTCGGGTCTACAGACTAACCTGTACCAGTGTCACCAGAGAACTGCTATCTGACTATAGGTATAATACCATTTAGGAGTTCTTGGTGATTCCGTCCAGTGTACCCAGTATCCACTGAGCACCCGTATACCTTCTCTGATGTCAAACACTAATGGATGAGGGATCATCCATCGCCCATCATATGGGTCGAGAAGCGTATACGTTAGTCTACTTCGGAGTATCGATGCCCTGTCTTGATACTCCTACGACTAGGAACATTTGAAGGATGTACTTACCGACTACCCTGTCCCCACTAGTATGATCTGCATCATAATCCTCGTAGTCAAGTACTCATTCTAAGGGATTTACCAACATGTAATAAAGAGACAGTTAGTATACATGTTTAGATAAAGAGCAGCCAGATAGCATACTATCATGTCAAGAAAGAAAGTCTTCCCTATATATGTCAAGCATCCACTGCAATATACATCATATGTACAGTAATGGCCTCTAGGGCATACATATAACTAACAATCTCCCACTTGCACTAAGGCCATCTGTTGTAGTATCCAATACCCAAAATTTAGCAGTGGTTGTAGTATCCCATACTCAACCATCCCATAGAAGTCTCTCCAGAGGTAAGGCCTTTGTGAGTGGATCCGCTGTGTTATCATTCATGTCTACTCTCCTATCCTCGATCCCTTGGAGACCATCCATCTCCTTGATCAGGTGATACTTGCCTCAGAATATATCTGGAACGCTGATGGGACCTGCGTTCCTAGCTCCATTGTTGTCACAATAACAGTTATTGGACGCTCAATGGTAGGAACCATGTTCATCTCATGAACAAGAAATGCCCAGACAGACACTTTGGCAACATCATTGGTAGCAATGTATTCAGTCTTTATCGTCTAGTATGGTATCTAGCTTGGAACTCTTCCAACATACCGTCCATTCACTTAGGGTAAAGACAATACCTGTGACTGACTCTCAGTCAAACTTATCACTCTGGAAGCTAGAACCAAGAACTTTCTTTTAGTGCTTCTCAAGTACTTAAGAATGTCCTCCACAGCTGTCCAGTGATTCTTCTAAGATCCGATTGATTCCTGATCACTACACCTAGTGAGTCATCTACATCTAGTCTGGTACATAATATCGCATACATGATAGAGCCTACTGCCGAAGCATAGGGTATCCCTTGCATGCGAGCTCTCTCCAAATCAGTCTTGGAGAAAGTGATCCATGAGTAAGTGGGCGAACCACCATGC
Organism: Agapanthus africanus; assembly: GCA_030015575.1. NCBI lineage: Eukaryota > Viridiplantae > Streptophyta > Magnoliopsida > Asparagales > Amaryllidaceae > Agapanthus > Agapanthus africanus. Next base: position 450,504,739 of record CM057342.1, on the reverse strand, counting down.
TTAGAATCTTCCATACTAATCCCCTTTAGTACGGTGTTAATGTACCTGGATTTGGGACACTCCCAACATCCACTTAGATCTATCATCATAGATCATAATCCACGAGATGTAGTAGGTATCATCCATATCTTCTATTGAGAATCCCCGTAATAAGAGGAGCTTGACCGAATGTAGCATAGGAAACCATTTCCTATCAAGAGTATGTTATTTACGTACAATACGTGGAAGACAACCTTACTCTCTATAACCTTCTTGTATATACAAGGTTCATCTACCATTTTGATGAAGTCAAACTCTTCGACTTCCACATCAAAATAGATGTTCCAGCTCCGCGATGCACGCATTGATCATGATGAACTTAAGTATAGCTTTGAAAGTCTCAACTTTTCCATTTACACCAATAATCTTCTCAAGATCCATTTTTTCCCAATGGGTTTTACCCCTTCAGGTGCAACGTGCAAAGTCATACTTTGTTGTTGTACATGGATTCCATCTTTGATCGTATAGTATCCAGCCATTTCACGGAGTCCCTACTCATGATGGCCTGCCTGAACCTAGTTGGGCCATCATCAACTATGATGCAATCCTCGCTCCCACTGTCACCAAGAAGACTGTAGTATCTCTCAAGTGGATGAGAAACCCTACCAGATTCGCGGAGAGGCTGAGGTTCGTTGGAAACTATTGAATCCATTGGATTCACCAAATCATCAGCTGTTAGTTTGTCTAGCTGGTACTCCTTCCAGTTCTACCTCATGTCGCTAATTCTTCACAAGAATTCCTTTTCTAAAAAGGTGGAATGCTGAGAAACAAAACACCTTTTGCTCCTCGGTTAGGTAGAAGATCTACCCTCACTAATGTTTGGGATATCCAACAAATTTATACAGAACTGATCTTGCCTCGAGCTTGTCCGGATTTTGCTTTTCAACATAGGCCGGACAACCCCATATCTTAACTCGTTTAAGACATGGTCTCCTCCCATTCCATATCTCATATATTGTGGTAGGCCCTGATTTGGATGCAACCCCATTCAATAGGTATGCAGCTTCTCAAGTGCATAACTCTAAAAGGAAACAGGAAAATCAGGAGTACACATCATAGAGCTCGCCATATCTCATAGGGTGCGATACCTCCGCCCCAATGCACGGTTGTGCTGTGGTGTACTCGAAGGAGTAAGCTGAGAGAGAATCACATTCTCCTTTTAGAAACTCCAGAAACTCCATGCCCAACTATTCACCTTCTCGATCACATTGAAGGACTTAATACTTTTACCCGTTTGGTTCTTAACTTCAAGCTTACATTCCTTGAATTTCTCCAAAAATTCAAACTTGTGTTTCAACAGGAACGTATGTCCGAATCTTAAGAGATGATCAGTGAATATAATGAAGTACAAAAGAACCAGCCTCAGAATTTGTAGACATAGGACCGTATACATCATCATGTATCTGTCCCTAGAGTTCAGTAACTCTTTCTCTGTTTCTAATAAACGGAGTATTGGTCATTTTACCTTTGAGACAAGACTGGTAAGTAGCATAAGATGAAAATTCGAACATATTCTCATATTCATCCTTATGTAACTTAGCTGGTCATGTCGCATTGATATGACCTAGTATATAATTCCACAAGAAGGATTTGATCATTTCTGAACTACTCCTCTTGTGTGTGTTCTATATATTTTGAACCGTGGTTTGATTTAGAACGTATATGCCATTTCATAATGTGCCTAATCTAATTAACTCTTGATTCAGGAAAATGTTTACAATATTATCCTCCAATAGATAATTATATCCTTCTTTGACTTAATAAAGAATCTGATGTAACGTTGTATATCAGGTTCGGTATGTAATAACACTTGTTCAGAATCAATGTATTAATACAGGGTGATATTTGCCAATTAATTTGGCTGCAACAATTACACCATTCTCTAACACTTAGAGATATATCACCTATTCCTAGTTTTCTACCTTTCTGTAGCCTATGTAACTCTTACATATAACATATGTGGGATCCTGATCCGGTATCACATACCCAGGACGTAGAGGATACTGAGAAACAGTTCTTGGTAATGGATATACCCAAAGAATATGCATCAACATGCTTATTCCTCAATTGGGTCGCATGGAAATCTGGATATTTCCCTATTTCCTGCTCGGACTTATAACAATTATAAGATAGAGCCGAACCAACGTTCCTTAGCTTACTATAATAAGAAGGTTCGGTCAATGCATCCATATTATTATCTTGATTAAGGAATGACATGGTCTCTACCAGGAGAGAGAGAGAAGAAATACTCTGCGTGTGCTCTTGAAGATTAGAATGGTTATTATTTTATCTAATCAGGATGGCTCCCATTATTCTAGTCAAATCTTCTTTAAAACCCTAAAAGGTAAGACTAGCCGGGATTAATTACACCCTACAAGTTCGCCAATCTTTCGGCCAAGCCAGTGTCGGTACTTTAAGGGAGGTTCCCCATGCTTTCGCACGGACCTTATTAAAATAAACCTCGTTTTCCCAGGGGCGTAACCCCGTTAACACCTTTCTAGACACTTACTTGATCGGCTAATTGTAATGTGTAAAACTACCCCAAGAGTAACTCTTACTCACAGTGGGTATCGGGATCCAACTATCCCATAGAAAGTATGCAATCTCATTGAAAATTTCAACACTTGAAATTCCCGATAATATTTTACCCCTAGCGTCCTATGACCTTGACAGAGGTCAACAAACCATAGTGCGCTAGTCAAGTTCAACCCGTCATTTCATGATTGAATTAAACCCACCCGCACGACCTTTGACAGAGGTCAACAAGGTCGTACGACTACCCTAATCCAATCGCATCATATGCTTTGCAGATAAGCACTAATCAGTTACCACAGACTATGCCTTGACTGAGGTCAACAAATGCAGCACGAATACTAAATATTACTTATCTGAAATGACGGAGGGCTACGACAGGTTTTTAAGAAAACCCTTTGCGTAATTAACTTGATATCGTCGTAGAATCGAGTGATTTTGGAAAGGAGTGTGTTTTAGGCTTTTACTAGTTTCGCTAAAGAGGTGGATCTCGGCTCTTTCCTTATAGAATAAGGTGCAGGATTTTTCACAAATACCACTATGGAAAGCAAAAACTATAGAAGCAATCAAAAGACAAACCGAGTGTGTAGCATCTGCTAGTTTCGCTAAAGAGGTCACTCCCGGTGAAGGGATCTCGGCTCTTTCCTTATCGAACAAGGTGCTGGATATTCTACAAGGAATACCACTATGCATAGCAAGAACTAGAGCTACCAGTTTTTAAAACAAGATTCCGCAGCATCTTTTAGGTTTCTTTTATTTCATTAATCTCATTAATGAAGTCCCATCACTTATGCTTCCCAAGCATCGCATAACAAACGAAAGTAGCAATATTTATTATATCTCATATATATAATATAGGCATTCGTCTCAGAACATATAAAGAGATCACATCACAGAATATCAGCAGCAGAAGAATCACATATGAAATATTTGATATACTTGGAATTCCGTGTTTTAAATTAAGCCATTATAAAACACGAATTCCACGGTCGCGATGAATAGCCAAACCCACATCCCTAGACCCCTACGAGAGCGGCAAGCAACCCTACCAATTCTAGAGTTAGGAGACCCGTCTCGACTCCTCGAGATGGTCTCCCACTGGACCCTAGAACCAGGTTACTTGTGCTCTCCGCCTTGGGTCTATCTTAATGCGGAAAAGTAAATAATATACATCAATGTTGACATCATCCTCAACCCGGAAGTGCCCCAATAAAAGAATATTACAAACAAGCTTTTACATGAATGAAAATGAAAAACTCTCATCTCACATAAAAAAACCCGGCTATTCAGAACACGACGATCCAATATAACATATCACAGCAACACATAACATCACATGTCATCAACATAAGTAAATATGCGTATCCTAATTGTCGTTGACATATAGAAACGAAATCGGTGATACACTATATATTACACATGCGGTCGCATAAAAGAAAGTGAAAAACTACAATAATTGGAATCTGCAACCACCTTAGACATCATAAACCAAACGTATCACATACTTTGGATTTCATGCCCAACCAAATGAATTCCTTAGACATCACATGCCTAACAATTATAAACCCCGCATTTTAGTCTCGATATCGAAAACACATTCCAATAACCTGTCGGGTAATTCAACAAGATTCCCGATAACCTGATCGAATGCTCGTCGAAAACTTTAGCAGACGGCCGCACCCCCGATGCCGTCGATGAAGTGCACTACGGCGGAACACCGCTGCCGCGAGCACTCGAACGGATGCTTTTGGCGACGGGGTTCTCCTACAGTCACTTGGTCGGGGCTATGGGGCGTGTCTATCTAGTAAGGTTACCCGGAGAGTATCTGCATACACTACGTAATTGTGATGGACTTTTGATCAACATCAAAATCCTGTGGCAACCGATCAAATGAGACTAAACTGCTAAATTTATAAAATTCAAACTAATTATCTCATAACTAAATTTGTGGATTCCAAATATTTTATCACAATCACAGATGGCTTGACAAAGTTAAACTTTTCGATCGAAAAAGAAAGCACCTAAAATTTCCCAACAAGCTCAACGCTTGAGCGGAGTTCAAAAAGTACCCAGAACATACTACAACACCTATGGAAACACAATGCCTCACCTGTGGCACCGCTGAACTACCACAAAACCTAGGGTTTGATGGCGGTTCTGACGGTCACAGAATCGAGTTAGGGTTTCGTTCTTCTAGAGGGTCCACAGAATCGCATGCAAGATTTTCTGAAGATTTTAAACTCGGAAAAAATCCAACTCTTGAAAAATTTCCAGCGGGGGAAAAATTGGGTTATTGATATCCGTTCGAACTTTTTAACATCGTCTAAATAACCCGAATACATGTTAGAATTACGATTATGAAACACTCCGAATTGCTTTTGCAGAAAGTTAGCTTCACATGAAAATTTAGAAAAAACAAACAACACCTAAAACACCAAAACCAAGTGACTGGAACACAGGAAAAAATTGAGGCCCAAACTCCACAAACCAACCGTCCACCTCGGATTTTTGCCATGTCTGGCCGGCCAAAAACCGAGCAAAAGGGATCAATTTTCTTCTGTGTTCATGTCATATCAAATACAATATTCTGCTGTTGTTTAAAAAAATTTTAGAGCCTTTTAAAAATTCGACAAAAACTAGGTCATCGTATCGGGTGTTTCGGAGTAATTTCGGTTTCGTAATCCTACCAAACATCGTCTAATTTTCTAGCATGGCTATGATACCACTATAGGGTTGTCTAGCATGGCAGCAAGGTTTCGGGAGGCATCGTCCATGCCAATTTTAAAAAATTGCCGTATTAGCTAACCCTAACACTAGAATCGTTACGAGAAAATCCGACGATACAAAAGGTAAACTCTTTACGTCTAAGTGAATGAGGGAATACAACCTTTGTAAACCAGTCCTTCACTTTTAAAGCTCCATGTCGTAGTCCCTTCGATGCAAGTTGTGAAGACCCGGACTCTAGTAAGGGTTCACTTGAAAAAACGAACAAGCTTGCCCAATGACTTCAAAGCCGAAGATGATCTACGTCGAGAAGAATCGAGCTCATGCTAGCTCTTCACTAATGGTGAAATTAGTGAAGCAAACACCCTAAACTAAATAGCTAATAGTATAGGATGATGAAGTAGGAAGTGGGCTCACTTTAGATTTATTTTTCTCACACTTTTTCATCACTTAGAAAAAGCTAGCAAGCTTTTTCTCTTGAGGAAGAAGAAGTGATGAAGAGAGATGAATGAATTCATGAGATTAGAAATGCAACCATGGTTAGTGTATGTTATGCTCTAACCATTGTAGAGACTAAACCATAGCTATGAGTTAAGGGGTTAGGTTAAAAAATATCTTAAGCTGGACAAACAAGTGGACTAAGTCAATGTTCTACTAGCTTCTCCAAGCTCATCCATGACTAATTCCAAATGTTTGAATTACTTAAAACAAATAAAACCCTAACTTTAACCAAGCTTGGTGTGAGTCTCATACTTACATGTTGCATGTGTAACCTAGCACGACACAACAATATATATCACATATATATTTTTTGTGCGAAAAGAAAACAATACATATATGTGTATCAAATGTGAGAAAAGAATTACTTAAGTGAGCTAATATTAGTTAATATAATGTAATATATAAAATATATAATTATACATTAAATAATTAAATCAACTCTTGATTTAATAACCCGGCTATATCACATATAACCGACTAATATCGAAAGCAACAACTTATCAAATCAACACTAGATCCGATAACCCAGCTTTATCATATATAACCGACCAATGTCACAAATCGCGAGAATTGAATGCAGTATCACATACACTTATTAATCTCGGTCCCGCACATATCACATATGTGCTCCTACTCTGTTTCGCATGAACCAGGAAACCTTTGTGCAGGACTCTAAAGACTCGTCAATACGCCGGAAGTAGGTGATGATCATATCAAACAACCACAGGCCGCAAGCGGTCTGCTAAATGTAACCGCCACCCAGGTATTGAGCGATCAAAAGATCAACAAGTAAGCCTGCTCGTACGCCTGCGAATCCAATCAGTAACATAACCGTACAGTCCGGTCTCTTTATCTGATATGTCGCATATCACAGCCTGGGGGTTGTATAACGTCAGACCCCAATAGCCTGATAAGTCATGCCGATGCAAGGTCCATAACGGTTCGAGAAACTACTGATAACACTTACCACTAGATCTCAGCAACCCTAGCTAGGGATTTCCTGTTATGGCCAATCGAGCATAGCGCAACTGTTAGTTATATGTGTGCCCTAGAGTTCATTACTGTACATACGATGTATATTGTAGTGGATGCTTGGACATATACATGGAGGACTTTCTTGCTCGACATGATAGTATACTATCTGGTTGCTCTTTATCTTAACATGTACAATGATTGTCTCTATATTACATGTTGATAATGCCCTTAATTTGAGTACTTGACTACCAGGATTATGATGTAGATCATACTAGTAGGGATAGTGTAGCGCTAAGTACATCCTTCAAATGTTCCAAGTCGTAGGTCTATCGAACCAGGTCATCGATATACCTGAGTAGACTAGCGTATAGCTTCTCGACCCATGTAGATGGGCGATGGATGATCCCATATCCATTGGTGTTTGACATCAGAGATAGTATATGGGTGCTCAGTGGAGACTGGGTACACTGAACGCACTCGTCGAAAACTCCTAGATGGCATTATACCTATCGTCAGATAGTAGTTCTCTGGTGACACTGGTACATGTTAGTCTGTAGACCCGAGATCGTCATAGAGTCTTGTGTGATTCCCACTGTGCTTTGATTTCCACCTTACCACGTTCAAGAGAATGTGCAAAACGGTGGCTTTTGGGTACAGTCCCGAATCACATGGAGGCAATGAACGATAGGAGGGCTTTCGTCTCTCCCGGTATTGGGGGTTAATGTTGCGCTGTGCTAGATTGGCTATAACAGGAAGTCCCTGGCCAGGGCTGCTTCAAAGATATACTGGTAAGTGTTATCAGTAGTTTCTCGACCCTTTATGAGCCTCATATCGGCACGACTTATCGAGTTACTGGGGTCTGACGTTTACCACCCCTAGATGAGATATGCGACATATCAGATGAAGAGACCAGACGGTACGGTAGTGTTACTGATTGGATTCGCAGGAGTATGAGCAAGCTTACTTGTTGATCTTCTGATCACTCAATACCAGTATGGCCGTTACGTTTAGCAGACCACTTGCGGCTTGTGGGTGTTTGATATGATCATCACCTATTGTCGGCATATTGACGAGTCTTTAGAGTCCTACACAGAGGTTTCCTGGATCAAGCGAAACGGAGTAGGAGCACATATGTGACAAGTGCGGGACCGAGATTGATATGAGTATGTGATACTGTATTGTATTCTCGCGATTTGTGACATCGGTCGGTTATATGAGTTATAACCGGGATATCGGATCAAGATTTGTTTCAATAAGTTGTTACATTTGATATTACTCGGTTATATATGATATAGCTGGATTATTAAATCAAGTGTTGATTTAATAATTTAATGTATAATTATATGTTTGATATATTTAGTTATATTAACTAATACTTGCTCACTTATGATTTCTTTTCTCACTTGATGTGCACATTGTATATATGTGATATGTATATTTGTGTACATGTTTGTGTCATGCTAGGTTACAAATGCAACATATTAGTATGAGACTTATACCATGCTTTAATTTATGTATGGGTTTTATTTATCATTAAGTAATTTACAAAACATTTGGAATTAGTCATGGATAAGCTTGTAGAAGCTTATGGATACTTTGACTTATTCAACTCTTTTGTCGTTGCTTAAGATATTTCTTAACCCAGCCCTTAACCTTAGCCCTTGGTTTATTCTCTACATGAGTAAGGCATGAGAGGATAACTCACCATGGTTGCATTTCTAACCTCATGAATTATTCATTCATAACTCTCATTCATCTCTCATCTTCTTCTTGTAGGGTTGCTAGGAACTCTCACAAGGGTCTTTAAGGCATCAACCATGCCCGATTTAAAATTTAGTCGTGCCGAACAACCCTAACCAAGATCTTTAAACTAGAGATTAGGCGAAACAAAGCATGTTAAACACTTTAACATCTAAGAGTTTGGGATTACAACCTTTGTAGTCCGGTCCTTCACTTCTAAAGCTCCGTGTTGAGCTCCCTGCGATGCGATCATCGAGTACCCGGACTCTACAGAGGCTCCACGAAGAGAAAGATGCAAGCTTGCTTCCGATCTTCGATAACTAAGATGATCTACCTTGAAGAAATTTTAACTCAAGCTCTCACTCACTAATGAAGTGAACACCCTAATCTAAATGGTTAGGATAGATTAGGATGATGAAGTAGGATTTTAGCTCTCATTTGTTTTCCTAATCTCACTCAAAATCATCACTAATGAAAAAACTAGAAAGCTTTTCCATTGAAAAAGATAAAGAAGAAGAAGAAACACTTCTTTTGTGATGAGTAATGAATTGTGGTGAGGTTAGAAATGAAACCATGGGTTAAGTATGATAACTTAACCCATGTAGAGAATGAACCGTGGTCAAGGGTTGAGTTGGGTTAACAAATATCATAACTAAATATCTTTACAAAATATCTTTGCAAAAAAAAAAGCAAAGCGTCTAGAAACTTCTAGAAAAGCTTAACCCAAATCAAACCCTAACCATGTTTAATCTCCGCTAAACATGTTGCATTAATAACCCTAACATGTTACAATATTATATATCACATATACAATATTTATTGTAACAAAATAAAATAATACAATTAACATATATCGTATATATATTTATGTATTAACCGAGTGAGAAAAAGAATCTTTTAGTGAACTTATATCAGTAAATGTAATTTAATATATCAAATATATAATTATACATTAAATTATCGAATCAACACTTGATCCGATAACCCGGCTATTTCACAAATAACCTACTAATATAATCTGTATCAGTTCATCGAATCAACACTTGATCCGATGACCCGGCTATATCACATATACCCGGCCGATATCTCAAATCGTGAGAATCTAATACGGTATCACATACACGTATTGTTCTCAGTCACGCACATATCATATATGTGCTTCTACTCCGTTTTGCCTGAGTCAAGAAACCTCTGTGTAGGACTCTAAAGAATCGTCAATACGCCTGCAGTAGATGATGATCATATCAAACACCCACAAGCTGCAAGCGGTCAGCTAAACGTAACAGCCACCCAGGTATTGAGTGATCAGAAGATCAACAAGCAAGCCTGTACTTTCTCCTACGAATCAAGTTAGTAACACTCCCGTACAGTCCGGTCTCTTCATCTGATATGTCGCATATCTCGCCTAGGGGTAGTAAACGTCAGACCCCAGTAGCTCGATATGTCGTGTCGATATGAGGTCTATAACAGTTTGAGAAACTACTGATAACACTTACCAGTAAATCTCAGCAACCTTGGTCAGGGATTTCCAGTTATAGCCAATCGAACATAGCGCAACATCAACTCCCTATACCGAGAGAGACGAATCCCCTCTTATCGCTCATTGTCTCCATGTGATTCGGGACTGTACCCAAAAGCAACCTTATTGCATGCCCTCTTGGACGTGGTATGATGGAAATCAAAGCACAGTGGGAATCACACATGACTCTATGACGATCTCGGGTCTACAGACTAACCTGTACCAGTGTCACCAGAGAACTGCCATCTAACGTGAGGTATAATACCATATGGGAGTTCTCGGCGAGTCCGTCCAGTGTACCCAGTCTCCACTGAGCACCCGTATACCTTCTCTGATGTCAAACACCAATGGATATGGGATCATCCATCGCCCATCATATGGGTCAAGAAGCGCATACGCTAGTCTACTCTGGAGTATCGATGCCCTGTCTCGGTACTCCCACGACTAGGAACATTTGAAGGATGTACTTGATGACTACACTGTCCCCACTAGTATGATCCGCATCATAGTCCTGGTAGTCAAGTACTCATCCTAAGAGCTTTATCAACATGTAATATAGAGTCAATCAGAGTACATGTTAAGATAAAAAGCAACCAGATAGCGTACTATCATGTCGAGCAAGAAAGTCCTCCGTATATATGTCTAAGCATCCACTAAAATATACATCATATGTACAGTAATGGCCTCTAGGGTATACATATAACTAACAATCTCCCACTTGCAATAGGGCCATCTGTTGTGGTATGACATACTCAACAATTAGCTGTGGTTGAAGTATCTCATACTCAACCATCCCATAAAAGTCTTTACTGGGAAAAAGGCCTTTGTGAGTGAATTCGCGCTGTTGTCTTCTGTGTCTACTCTCCTAACCTCGATCTCCCTGGAGATCAACCATCTCCATGATCAGGTGATACTGCCTAAGAATTATATTTGGATTTCTGATGGGACGGGGGTTCCTAGGCCAAAGCCATAACTCCATTGTCACACAATGGTTGGAACGAAGTTCATCTCATGAACTTATATATATCCAGACTGCCTCTTTGGTAGCATCCTTGGTAACGATGTATCATGCTTTTAATCGTCTAGTAAGTCACGATATCTAGCTTGGAACTCTTCCAACATACCGTCCATCCACTGAGGGTAAAAACAATGCATGCGACTGACATTCAGTCGACCTTACCACCCTGGAACCATTCCAGTAATTCTCCACAGGATCGATTGATACCATCTCACTATAACTAGTGAGAATCCTAACATCCAATTAGATCTATCTCATAGATCAAAACCCAGGATTTAGGAGGTATCATTTTGATCCTATGTGGAGAATCCTTGTGATAAGCGGAGATTGACCGAGCGTAGCATAGGAAACTCCTTCCCTATCAAGAGTATGTCATCCACGTACTCTACGAGGATCACCACCATACTCCCTACTACCTTTTTTTATATACAAGGTTCATCTACCATTTTGATGAAGTCAAACTCTTTGACTACCACATCAAAACAGACGTTCCAACTCCGCGATGCCTGCTTTATCGCATAAAACAACTTGCACACGTTTCTGCTGCTCCCACTGTCTATGAAGCCCTCTGGGTGTGTACTTATAGATGCCCTCTTCCAAATAATCATTTAGAAAAGCAGTCATGACACCCAACCGCCAGATATCGTAGTCATGGTATGTAGCCGTGGCAAGTAGGATTTGGATGGACTTTAAGCATAGCTTTGAAAGTCTCAACTTTTCCATGTACACCAAGTAATCTTCTCAAGATATACTTGCTCCTGATGGGGATTTAACCCTTCAAATAAAGCAACCAAAGTCCATACTTTGTTGGTGTATAAGGATTCTATCTCAGATCGCTAAGCATCACGCCATTCTTACAGAGTCCCACTCCTGATGGCCTGCTCGAAACTAGTTGGGTCATCATCTTATGATGCAATCCTTGCTCCCACTGTCATAGAGAAACCGAAGTATCTCTCAGGTGGGTGAGGAACCCTACTGGATCGGCGGAGAGGCTGAGGTTCGTTGGTTAATATTGAATCCTTTAGTTCTACCAAATCATCAGCTGCAGTTTGTATAGCTGGAACTCCTTCCAGTTCTACCTCATGACCACTAATTTCTTCACAAGAAATTCCCTTTCACAAAGGTGGTATGCTGAGAAACAAAACATCTTTTGTCCTTCGATGTGGTAGAAGATATTCCCTTGCAAATGCTTGGGATATCCAACAAACTTCTACAGAACTGACTTTGCCTCGAGAATGTCCGGATTTTGCTTTTAGACATAGGACGGACAACCCCAAATCTTAACTTACTTAAGATATGGGCTCTTCCCATTCCATATCACATATGAAGTGGTAGGCAACTGATTTGATTGGAACCCTATTCAATAGGTATGCAGCTTCTCAAGTGCATAACTACCAAAAGGAAATAGGAAACTCAGTAGTACTCATAATAGAGCGCACCATATCAAATAGGGTGTATTTGCTCCGCCCCGATACACCGACGTGCTGTGGTGTATACGGAGGAGTAATGCTGAGAGAGAATCTCATTCTCCTTTAGAAGAGTCCAGGAATCCCGTGCTCAAGTATTCTCCTCCCTGATCTCATCAAAGGACATAATACTTATACCTGTTTTTGGTTCTCTACTTCTAACTTATATTCTGTGAATATCTCAAAAGCTTCGGGCTTGTGTTTAAACAGGAACACATGTCTGAATCTTGAGAGATCATCAGTGAATGTAATGAAGTACAAAGAACCGGTCCTGGCATGTGTAGACAGGGAACTTACATACATCATCATGTATCAATCCCAAGAGTTCACTAAATCTTTCTCTGTTTCCAATAAACAGAGCTGTGGTCATCTTATCTTTGTGACATGACCGGCAAGTTTCACAAGATGTAAATTCAAACTAATTTAAATATGCATCTAAATGTAACTTCAGCTAGTCGGGTCGCATCGATATGACCTAGTCTACAATACCTCAAGAAGGATTTGTTCATTTCTGAACTCTTCCTCTTGTGTGTGTTCTATATACTGAAAACTGTAGTATGATTTAGAACGTCAATGCTTTTAGATAACGTGCTTGAACCGATCAACTCTTGATATAGGAAATGTTCAAAATATTATCCAACAATACAAAATTATATCCTTCTTTACTAATAAAGAGACTGATATGATGTTGTATATCAGGTTCGGTATCTAATAACATTCGTTCAGAATCAATGTATTTTCTAATATAGGGTGATAAAAACCAACAGACTTAGCTGCAACACTTGCACCATTTCTATCTCATGAAATTTATCACCCGTTCTCAGTCCTCTACCTTTCTGTAGCCCATGTAACAGATTACATATATGGGATCCTGATCCGGTATCAAATACCCAGGACGTAAAGGATATTGAGAAACAGTTCTGTGTAATGAACACACCCGAAGATGATGCATCAGCATGCACTTTCTTCTTTTGGGTGGCACGGGAATTATGGTAATCCCTTATTTCCTGCTCTGTCTTATAACAATTATAAGTTGGAGCGGGACCAACGTTCCCTAGCGCAGTATAACAAGCGGGTTCGGTCAATACATCCGTATTATTATCTTGATTAAGGCGTGACATAGTCGTAACCAGGAGAGAGAGAGAAGAAAACACTCGGCGTATGCTCTTGCAAGATTAGATTGGTTATCAATATATCTAATCAGGATGTCTCGCAATATTTTAGTCAAATCTTCCTTCAAACCCTAAAAGGAAAGACTAGCCGGGATTAATTCCATCCTATAAGTTCGCCAATCTTTCAGCCAGGCCAGTGCCGTTACTTTGAGGGAGGTTTCCCGTGCTTTCGCACGGACCTAATTAAAGTAAACCTCATTTTCCCAGGGGCGTAACCCCGTTAACATCTTTCTAGTCACCTACTTGATCGGTTAATTGTAATATGTAAAACTCTCCCAGGAGTAACGCTTACTCGCAGCGGGTATCGGGATCCAACTATCTCATAGAAGGTATGCAATCTCATTGCAAATTTCAACACTTGAAATTCCCAATAATATTTTACCCCTAGCGTCCTATGACCTTGACAGAGGTCAACAAACCATAGGCTGCTAGTCAAGTTCAACTCGTCATTTCCTGATTGAAGTAAACTCACCCGTACGACTCTTGACAGAGGTCAACAAGGTCGTACGACTACCCTAAATCAATCACATGATATGTTTATACAGATAAGCACTAATCAGCTACCGCACACTACGCCTTGACAGAGGTCAACAAACGCAGCACGAATACTAAATACTACTTATCTGAAATGACAGAGGGCTACGACGGGTTTTTAAGAAAACTCTTTGCGTAATGAACTTGATATCGTTGTAGAATCGAGTGATTTTTTTAATGGAATGTTTTTGAGGCCTTTTCTAGTTTTGCTAAAGAGGTCACTCCCGGTGAAGGGATCGTCGGCTCTTTCCTTATCGAATAAGGTGCAGGATATTTCACAAATATCACTATGCAAAGCAAAAACTATAGAAGCAATCAAAAGACAAACCGAGTTTGTAGCATCTACTAGTTTCGCTAAAGAGGTCACTCCCGGTGAAGGGATCTCGGCTCTTTCCTTATCGAATAAGGTGCTGGATGTTCTTCAAGGAACACCGCTATGCAAAGCAAGAACTAGGACTACGTGTTTTTGAGACAAGTTTCCACAACATCTTTAGGTTTCTTTTAGTTTCATTAATCTCATTAATGAAGTCCCATTTTTATTATGCTTCACAAGCATCACAATTGAAACAAAATCTACAATATAACATATATCTCATGTATATAATATAAACATTCGTCTCAGGCAGTAATATCATCTCATCACAGAATATTGTAGCAGAAGAACATATATGAAATATTGGATATACTAGGAGGTCCGTGTTTTTAATACGAGCCTGTATAAAACACGAATTCCACAGTCGCGATGAATAGCCAAACCCACATCCCTAGACCCCAATGAGAGCGGCAAGCAACACTGCCAATTCAAGGGGTAGGAGACTCAGTCTCGACTCCTCGAGATGGTCTCTCACTGGACCCTAAAACCCGGTTACTTATGCTCCCCGCCTTGGGTCTACCTAATGCAGAAAAGTAAATAATATACAATGGTGACATCATCCTCAGCCCGGAAGTGCCCCAATAAAAGAATATTACATACAATGAATTTTACATGAATGAAAATGAAAAACTCTCATCTCACATAAAACCCTCGGCTATTCAAAACACGACGATCCAATATAACATATCACAGCAACACATAATATCTCATATCATCAACGTAAGTAAGTATGCATACACCGATTGTCATTGATGTTTAGCAACGAAAACCGGCGATACAACTACTTACTACACTTACGGTCACAGAAAAAAATGTGTAAAGCTACAACAGTTGGAATCCGCAACCTCCTTAGATATCGCATGCCTAACCAAATGAATTCCTTAGACATAGCATGCCTAACAATTATAAACTCCGCATTTTAGTCTCATTATCGAAAACTATTTTCAATATCAAGTCGGGCAATTCAACAAGATTCCCGACATCCTGATCGAATGCTCGTCGCAAACTCTAGTAGACGGCCGCACCCCCGAATGCCGTCGACGAAGTGCACTAAGGCGGAACACCGCTGCCGCGAGCACCCGAACGGATGTTTTGGCGACGAGTTTCTCCTACAGTCACTTGGTCGGGGCTATGGGGCGTGGCTGTCTATTAAGTTTACTAGGCGAGTATCCGCATACGGTACGTGATTGCGACGGAGTTTTGATCGCATCAAAATCCCGTGGCAACAGATCAACTGAGATTGAACTGCTAGATTTTTAACATTCAAATTAGTTATCTCATAACTACATGTGGATTCTAAATATTGTATCGCATTCCAGATAAATAGACAATGTTAAACTTTCCGATCGAATAATCAAACACCCAATTTTTCCCAAATGATTCTCAACACTTGAAATTAGTTTTAATACATCCATCACATGCTACAGTACCAATGGTCCAGCCGTAGAAGGGTCAAGCCAACGCCTCACATGTGGCAACGCCGTACTGCCAGAAACCCTAAGATTTAGAGGCAGTTCAGACGGTCACGTAATCGAGTTAAGGTTTGTTGTCTTCTAGAGGGTCCACCGCGTTACTTGCACGACTTAGAACGTTCTTAAACTACGGAAAAATTCCAACACCTGGAAATTTTCCGGCAGGGGAAAAAGTGAGTTATTGATATTCGTTCGATCTTTTTAACACGTTCTAAAAATTACCCGGACAAACTAAACGAAGTTATACTTTCCGATCGAATCAACGAGCTCCCAATACAACCTAGAAAACTTAACACTTGAGTAAAATAAAAAATTCCCAGAAACATCAGGAAATACATACGGACATTACTGTACAAAAAAGCAACCCTAATTCCACTGTAGCGCCGTAAAACCGCCACGCAAGCATGGGTACGGCCATGGTTCCGCGGCGCAATAAAGGTATTTTGGGGTCGTTTTTTACAGTAACCCATACAATTACCTGCTGAATTTTCTGAGCAATTTTAATATGAAAAATGTCAACTTTTTGAAAAATTTCCAGAAACTAGGTTTTATCGGGTATTCGAAGTTCGATCGGACTTTAAACTTCGCCTAGACTTCGCCTAAAGCTCTAGCTTGGCTCTGATACCACTGTAGGGTTGCTAGGCACTCTCACAAGGGTCTATAAGGCATCAACCATGCCCGATTTAAAATTTAGACGTGCCGAACAACCCTAACAAAGATCTTTAAACTAGAGATTAGGCGAAACAAAGCATGTTAAACACTTTAACATCTAAGAGTTTGGGATTACAACCTTTGTAGTCCGGTCCTTTACTTCTAAATCTCCGTGTTGAGGTCCCTTAGCTGCGATCATCGAGTACCCGGACTCTATAGAGGCTCCACGAAGAGAAAGATGCAAGCTTCCTTCGGATCTTCGATAACTAAGATGATCTACCTTGAAGAAACTTTAACTCAAGCTCTCACTCACTAATGAAGTGAACACCCTAATCTAAATGGCTAGAATAGATTAGGATGATGAAGTAGGATTTTAGCTCTCATTTGTTTTCTTAATCTCACTCAAAATCATCACTAATGAGAAAGCTAGAAGCTTTTCCATTGAAAAAGAGAATGAAGAAGAAGAACCATTTCTTTTGTGATGAATAATGAATTGTGGTGAGGTTAGAAATGCAACCATGGGTTAAGTATGATAACTTAACCCATGTAGAGAATAAACCATGGTCAAGTGTTGAGTTGGGTTAACAAATATCATAACTAAATATCTTTACAAAATATCTTTGCAAAAACAAAAAGCAAAACTTCTAGAAACTTCTAGAAAAGCTTAACCCAAATCAAACCCTAACCATGTTTAATCTCCACTAAATATGTTGCATTAATAACCGTAACATGTTACAATATTATATATCACATATACAATATTTATTGTAACAAAATAAAATAATACAATTAACATATATCGCATATATATCAATGTATTACCCGAGTGAGAAAAATAATCTTTTAGTGAGCTTATATCAGTTAATGTAATTTGAAATATCAAATATATAATTATACATTAAATTATTGAATCAACACTTGATCCGATAATCCGGCTATTTCACAAATAACCGACTAATATAATCTGTATCAGTTCATCGAATCAACACTTGATCCGATGACCCGGCTATATCACATATACCCGGTCAATATTTCATATTGCGAGAATCTAATACGGTATCACATACACGTATTGTTCTCGATCCCGCACATATCATATATGTGCTCCTAATCCGTTTTGCCCGAGTCAAGAAAACTTTGTGTAGGACTCTAAAGAATCGTCAATACGCCGGCAGTAGGTGATGATCATATCAAATACCCACAAGCTGCAAGGGTCAGCTAAACGTAACAGCCACCCTGGTATTGAGCGATCAGAAGATCAACAAGCAAGCCTTTACTTTCTCCTGCGAATCCAGTCAGTAACACTCCGGTACAGTCCGGTCTCTTCGTATGATATGTCGCATATCTTGCCAAGGGGTGGTAAACGTCAGACCCCAGTAGCTCGATAAGTCGTGTTGATATGAGGTCTATAACAATTCGAGAAACTACTGATAACATTTACCAGTAAATCTCAGCAACCCTGGCCAGCGATTTCCAGTTATAGCCAATCGAACACAGCGCAACATCAACTCCCTATACCGGGAGAGACGAATCCCCTCCTATCGCTCATTGCCTCCATGTGATTCGGGACTGTACCCAATAGCCACCTGTTTGCATGCCCTCTTGGATGTGGTATGATGGAAATCAAAGTACAGTGGGAATCACACAAGACTCTATGACGATCTCGGGTCTACAGAATAACCTGTACCAGTGTCACTAGAGAACTGCCATCTGACGTGAGGTATAATACCATCCGGGAGTTCTCGGCGAGTCCGTCCAGTGTACCCAGTCTCCACTGAGCACCCGTATACCTTCTCTAATGTCAAACACCAATGGATATATGATCATCCATCGCCCATCATATGGGTCAAGAAGTGCATATGCTAGTCTACTCTAGAGTATCGATGCCCTTTCTCGGTACTCCTACGACTAGGAACAATTGAAGGATGTACTTGATGACTACACTTTCCCCACTAGTATGATCTGCATCATAGTCCTGGTAGTCAAGTACTCATCCTAAGGGCTTTATCAACATGTAACATAGAGACAATTAGAGTACATATTAAGATAAAGAGCAACCAGATAGCGTACTATCATGTCGAGCAAGAAAGTCCTCCCTATATATGTCGAAGCATCCACTACAATATACATCATATGTACAGTAATGGCTTCTAGGGCATACATATAACTAACACTTCTTCTTCATGAGCTCAAGAAAAATGTTTTCTAGGGTTTTGAGAGGTGATGAAATATTATGAGAAAAATAAATCTAAAGTGAGCCCACTTCCTACTTCATCATCCTCTACTATTTTCCATTTAGTATAGGGTGTTTGCTTCACTAATTTCACAATTAGTGAAGAGATAACTTGGGTTAGTGTCTCCTCGACGTAGATCATCTTCGGCTTCGAAGACTTTGATGCAAGCATGTTCATTTCATCATGGGAGCCTCTCTAGAATCCGGAACATCATGATCGCAGCGAAGGGACTACTACACGGATCTAATGAAGTGAAGGACCGGTCTATAAAGGTTGTACTCCTTGTTCACTTTACATGCAAAGTAGTTTGCATTTCATTCCGTCGTTTTTTTCTAGTAGCGATTCTAGGGTTTGGGTTAGCTAATACGGCAAATTTTTAAAAATGGCATGGACGATACCTCCCGAAAAGTTGTTGCCGTGCTAGGAAACCCTACAGTGGTATCAGAGCCATGCTAGAAAATTAGATGGATTTTGTTAAGATTACGAAACCGAAATACTCCAAAACATGCAACGCCAAAAACAAGTTTCTGTCGATTCTAAAAAGTTGTCAAAATTTTTTTTAAACAAGTACAGAATGTTATATGGGATATATCAATAACACCATGAAAATTTCAAGGGGTATGCTCGGATTTTGGCCGAGGACAATGAGGTTGTGGCCGGCCACTTTCTGTTGTTTTTGCTTGAAATTTTCACTGTGTTCAGGTGACTAGGTTTTAGTGTTTCAGGTGTTTTTTGTTTTTGCTAATTTTGCATGTGATGCGAAATTACACTATAAGCAATTCGGAGTGTTTCGTATTCGTAGTTTTAACAATATTTCGGGTTATTCACATATTTTCTAGGCGAAGTTAAAAAGTTCGATCGAATATCAAAAACCCATTTTTTCAAGTTTAACGTATTCGGAAAAACATGCAAGTAATTCTGTGAACCATCTAGAAGAATGAAACTGTCATGTCCCGAAAGTACGGAACATGACCGGCGCTTAGATTACGAACGTCTCGAGGCGTACGTACTTTAAGTAAGCCGAAAACCCGGAAATCCAAACCAAGAAAAGTAGTAGAGTGAAGGAAAACCAATTTAAATCAAGTAGTTTTAATAGCATAAGACGAATTATGCATTTTAAAAAAAACATCAAATATTTCCTGAAAATTTCGGCAGAGTCTCCTTTATAAATACTGGCCCCCAAACGGGATACAACATGAATAGTATACGAAATTAATAAAAAGGCATCCCCAAGCAGGAGCTAGCTCTTCGTCAAACGACGGTCACAACCACACAAGCAATATAATATACAACGCCATGGGCGAGGATCAAAACTCAAAAAGAAACTCAAAACAGCAAGAAATCCATAGAAATAAAACGCGCGACTCTAAGGTCGAAAAAATAAACAACACTGATCTCTATCTGAAATAAATACATGTTTGGTTGATGGAACTTCTAGATATAACTGAATAATAATATACAATATATAATGATGGGTACGATACAAATAAACCCACCTACTAGCAGGTCACCCGAAAGATGCAGTGCCAGCAAAGCCGTAATGAAACCTGTACGGCAAAACCTGCAAGAAACTGTGGCATAACGGGGGTGAGTTGCCAACCCGTGAGTAGAAAAACATCTACGAACAGAAATCGCATGAACAACGCAATCCTAGATCATACGATCATAATATATCCTCAAATATAACCAGCAGCCTAAACAATGGCTAGGGTAAATATCTAACCCAAGTGTAATCCCATATGCCCGTGTCAGTGCCTCAGGTAGCAATATATCATATGGATGATATATGAATGCATGAAAACAGAATACATGTACTAAAGAAACTGCTTTCATAATTTAGTGAGATTTCCTTTGTATTTTTAAAATGAGGTATCATAAATGAAATCAACATAAACAGTGTCTAGCATCGACACAAAACATAAATCTCAATGTCTCAAAATCTCAGGCTCCGGCTCTCCAGACTGGCCTGTATCATCAAATCTCAGTACCTCAATATCTCGAAATCTCAATGTCTCAATCTCAATATCTAGGGCGCCGTCAGTCCATACCGGCCCCTACCATCCATCTCAAGACCACGACGGTATCCTCTGGATATCCGACGCGTCGGGTAAAATCACCGGTCGGTAGTGCTCCCCTGCCAGGCTCAACTCCATCATCTGCGATCCTCTTGCCCCGGGGTACAGCACCGGGTCCACCATGTACCCGAAATGGTTCCTCCACTCCTTGAACTCGGGTCTCGAAATCCATCAGTAAACTCATGGTGGACGACTCATACATCATGGAAAAACCGCACTTTTTATTTTAAAGAGAGAAAAGAAGTTTATATAAGTTTTGCGGTTTTCCCCCCAAATCCAGAAAATCTCATGGAAATCCGAATCCAAATCCTCAATAGCATGTAAACAGTGAATATAGGCATAAAAATCCATGAATGCGGCATAAAAATGAATAATAACATGCATGAAGTAACAAGTAATAACTATAATGTCTAATCTAGCATATAAGGCAAGTACACTAATATCATGTCTAAATTATTAGCTAACAATCTTTGTCAATGCAATAGTATTTCTAAAGTGTACGTGGCATGGCAATTACCGATGAAGATGTGTGTGAGCCGGCAAGTAAGTGTACGTGGTACATACGCATCATCGGTAATGGTGTTGGTGTTCTAACAGCATGATATCAACATGATATCAACAATGCAAATAGGAATCACAATATAAGTATGCGGTGCGGAGCGAACAGCAATTATGAGCGGGAGCTAAATACTAAACACAACGATAATTAATCTGCAGTTTAAGTCATATGAGTCATACAGCTACACTAAACTATAGGGCTGAGCTAACAGGCTAACTGAAGGTAAAGAAACCGCCTAGCATCTGAGTCGATACATATATGTACATATATATTAGCCGGTGATCCCTCCTTGATAACATCACATCCGATACCATATCTATAATCAAATATTCCCAAGTCAAGAGAGCGGATCAAACATCAATATATAGCTCGTACATAAATCCGTCGTACGGCATCCCAAATTGGGGTACGGGTCAATATCACATTCATCAAATTATTCACCTGGTATCCTCTTTATCAAGATCATAATCCGGGTACTGATCTATGTCTAGTACAATGCTACTATCATCAATATAATCATGATCTGACTACTGATCGACAGTCTCGAACAAACCGATATCATCAGCACATATCATCATCAAGGGGTATACATCGCCCAATATGGCCTAGTATCAATATCTTAGCATATCATATCTCATATCACGATCACATGTCGACCATTTTATTTATATCACCATTCACATGGTAATGTCGTCTAAAATCCGCTATGACATCATGGCGTATCTCAAATACGAATTTTACCATATCACCGATCTTATGATCTTAAATCGCATCTCATCGACTCACCTCGAATCCCAATTACTGTCCTCAAATCAAGTATGTGAACACATATTCCCATACCCATGTGAACACATAAATATAATCCTAAGTATGCACATATGAAAGAAGAATGTATGCAAGTATGGGTGTGTGTATGTGTGGTGCAACCACTACTCTAGGGTTTCACAACACTAAACTAATCTAATCACACCTAAAATCCATCTATGTCATCAATGACATCAAACAATATATATAATCAATACATGTGTGTATACGTATTCGTATACATCACCATGAACTGCGGGGGTGCTATACGCCATCCACCCGACTTCTCCCCGTAGATATAAATCTACTCACCTGGTCCTCGCTCGCCGGTGCCGACGTCGCCACGCGCTTGCTTGTCGTCTCAAAGTCCACAGGGGGTACCTACATATCATAACGCACCGTATCGCATTAAAATCCGACTCATGACCAAAACGACACATGAATCCCACATAGGTCAAAACCTATGGTTGCTTTCACAAATGAACCCAAAAACCCTCGACGTCGGCGTACAAACGCCAAACCATCGAGAAAAACCCAAACACACTCATTTGCACGATCACAAGCACTAATTATGATATAAAATAGCTTAAATTCACAAAAACCCCAAACTCACTTTAAATGCCATTTTTCCGAAAATATAGCAAGCAAAAATTACCCGTTTTAGTACAAAACTCGATATTTAAACAAATCTAGCGGCCGCAATATCCACTCAATATCATAACCAAGTCATATAAACCATTCCAATAATTTAATCTCATCAAAATATATATATATTTACAAAACCTAGTTTACAAAATTAGCACAATTTTCCATTTTAGCTCAAAACTTGGTGTTTTAATCAAATTTAAATATTTTAACAATTCTAGTGGCCATAATTCTTATTAAAACATATTAACTAAGCCACACAATCATTAACTAGAATTTAATCTCACTATTTTATAAAAATTACAAAAATCTAGTTTGCAAAACAATCATAATTAGGACAATTTAAATTTAACAATCTAGCAATAAGCAACAAGGTTTAGTTTTGCATAGAATTAACATGTTAATCACTCATTATAACCATAATAAAATGCTAGAAACCCTCACTTGAATTTTACAAACCCTAGTCCCAAAATCAAACCCTTTTCTAGAATATCACAAACTAGCAATTAAACCATAATTAAGCACCTAATAAACTACATTAAGGAATTTAAACCGACAATTGAACAATAGGTCAAAAGTTATACCTCACAATCTATGATCAAACATGAAATCTAGACCTCCAAATTGAAATCCTTGCACCAAGATCCATGCTAAAAGAGATGAGGGAAAATGGGTAGGGCTTTGATTTGAATTTTAGCTTTGATTTTTGATGGAAATGGATGAATTTTTGATGGAAAAAGAGAGGAAAATTTGGGGCTGTTTTTTTTTTTTTGGCAGGATTCTCAGCTGAAAGGGAGTGGGGAGAGGTGTGGGGGAGTTGGGGAAAAAGGTCCAAGTCAACCCTCTCAATTTACCATAATACCCTTACCTCAAATAAATATATATATAACCCTTTTTTTTAACCCATTTCCTCACATGAGTTAAGGTAAAAAGGAGGGGGAAGTGGCTGATTCCAGCAGTGTGGGGCCGACCAAAGTGAGTGAAGGTGAGTGTGAGAGACTTTACAAAAAAGTTCTATGCAAAAAGACCCCCACAAGTCCAAAATTGCAATTTTTAGTTCAACAAAATTGCAATTTTTAGTTCAGAAAAATTAAAATTTTAGTTTCCTTCGATTATAACCAAATAGAACTTAAAATAAAATACTATAAATTATATTACAAACTAGATCATAGTTGACATGATTCTAAAGATTAAAATTAGCCCAAAAAAATTTGTATTTATCGCTAATTTAATGTATTTTTACTGGCTTAAAATAATATTAAAAATTGAAAAATTAGGGAAAATTTTTAAACGACCAGAATTTTATTAGTAACTCATTAGCTACTAAAAACTAGCAATTACCTATCCAAATTAGGTATAATTAGGCCTAAACTACAAAATAACAAAAAAGACGATTTACGGAAAAATACCAAATTTTCACCGATTTTTGGGAAAACACCAAAACGATTTTTCAAGGCGTTACAATCTTCCCCCCCCTAAAGAAATTCGGTCTCCGAATTTAAATTAAAACTCCCCCCAAATACTAAAACATCTAAGCAAAACCATCAAGTCGTCGGGGCTCCGAAATCATAAATACATAAAACAAATCGTAGCGCAGCGCATGCGCATGAAAAATGAGCATATAACTCAAAATCAAAATTCCGTCAAGCTTCCCGCAATCATCGGTGTCATGGTAAAGACGCAAATGTCAAATCCAATACAAAACCGATATGATATAACTCGAAACTATACACGTAAATATCAAATCTATATATGTAAATATCTGAAGGAAATGCATGCCAAATCTCTTAAAGTCGCTATGCAATACGCATAATACTGCACAGTGGCGGACGTCTATCATAAGAAAATAACCATATACATATATACCTTTTGTTTAAAATGTACGTTCCGCCGTTTTGGGAAAAAATTTAGAAGTGTTTCCTTGTTTTAAACGTTTCGTGTCATATCAGACACGTAGGTAAATACTGAGACTATAGCTCGCTTTTTGGAATTCCCTTCAATAGCTATCAATGCATGCAAAATACATTCAGGTACTGTCCTCTGACTAGTCCTGCTCAGTACGAAAACACATAGCAAATATTATAAAAATGTACTGCTCTATAAGAAATCAATCCCAAAATATGCATATGAATAATACGTGCGTCTGGTGCGCACGGAAATCAAAATCCATATATGTGCCATACATGCGCACAGAAACAATATCTAAGTGCATCGGGTGTGCACACAACATCTGTCATTGGCAACGTGTGTGCCTGACAGCAAAGACAGGTGCATCTGACGCGCATGAAGAATCTCGATTTAGTGCATCTGGTGTGCACCAAAATTGCATCTCAAAACATACGCTCAATATGCGCGAAAATCCAAGGCAGGTGCATCTATCATGCACGAAATCATGAAATCCAATATCAAGCGCCGAACATGCACAAAATCCAATCGGTGCACAAGGTGCACAAAACCAATATCGAGCATCACAATCGAAATCGAAGTCTAGTGCATCTAAGTGCACAAAATGCGTATCACTGCACTGCAAGCATATGTGAACTATACCGAGTGCAAAAACCAAATCGTATGCGTATATACGCACAAATCAACTCAACTGTATGAAATCCATATAATCACAAACATGAGAAACCAAGGCACGAAAACTATCTCAAGTGCAACAACTGTGCAAAAATCATAAATACTCAGTAGGTGCAACCATGGTGCATGAAAACGA
The DNA here is from genome assembly GCA_030015575.1 of Agapanthus africanus. Classification (NCBI taxonomy): domain Eukaryota; kingdom Viridiplantae; phylum Streptophyta; class Magnoliopsida; order Asparagales; family Amaryllidaceae; genus Agapanthus; species Agapanthus africanus. The sequence continues at coordinate 450,478,990 of CM057342.1, read as the reverse complement.
TATCATGAAACTCAATCATCAAAACCAAATCATGCGAATAGATCACTCAAAATACCAAAATCAAGTATGGCGGAATAGTCCCGCTCAAGCACATCCTCCAAGAATCTCTGGCCAACTGTCGTGGTCACTCATAGCATGTCTCGTCGACGATCCAGAACTCTGGCCTGCCGGTGTGCGTAACATGATCACTCCTGGGTCCAAGTCTTCTCGTAATTCATCCCAGAAAGGTCTTGTCGAGGTCTCTCCCAAATCTCATCTCTGCCGAACTGTCCGGAAGTCATCGTCCTTTACTATATCAGTTTCTTGTTCCGGAACGGCTGCATACTCATCGCGGCTCCTTCTGGAAGGTATAGCCAAGTACAATGCCTCGGCATGCATATCGCATCTCTGATGTCGGCGGAGTGGAACGTCATCTTATCCAGATCGGGTACGAACTTCTTACTCCACTTTTCTCTAACGTTGACTGCTTCGGACTCGTCTCGTTGTGGCTGCATGGACTGAGCTCCAACGGCTATCCTCGTATCTGGAGTCTCCCAAGAATGCATCTCGCCACCTAGCATCCGAATGAAGTCGAACCATCCGATCGATTTGTCAAAACCTCATAATCCCCCAAGAGCTCAACATCTTGGGTACAGTTTAATAGTATCGAGAACGTACCACAGCATCGATGGTCCAGCCGTAGAAGGGCAAATCCAAGCCTCACTAATGGCGCCGCGGAACTGCCGCAAACCCTAAGGTTCAAAGGCTTTCACACGGTCATTAAGTCGAGTTAGGGTTTCATTCTTCTAGAGGGTCCATAGAATTGCCTGCATGCTCTTCCGAATACTTTAAACTTCAAATAATAGGTTTCTGACATTCGATTGTCTCGGTCGACTCTCAACGTCTCCGCATGAAGTCGTCTCTAGTTGGAAATCAGTCTATCTGATGACCTCGCATCGGGGTAGCGAACGAACCACATGTCCTAGTCATTCATCCTCGGTGACTAGCGACCTTCTATCATCTCTTAGTACAACTCGTACTGCAATAGCTCCAACATCTGGGGCGATATCTCGTCGTTCGCAGCAATAACTGGCTCACCCGTCTGCACGCTGAACTGTGCCTCAATCATTATGAATAAGCAATACCTCAACGGTCATCAAAATCTGGCTGGCCTCTGCCAGTGGCTCAATTTGCTCTGGTGCTAATCTGCACGTCCGAGTAATCTCATACAGCGATCCATCCCACGCTCGTGGCGCGAATACACTATAAAAAGACACATCTCTGAAATCGTGTGTCGCCGGAATTACGCCCTGGTCAGTCCTCGTTCGTGACGAGCTCGCACTGACCGTAACTCTAGCCGTAGCTCTCCCTGCCCGTAATCGTGGCAGCAAACCATAACTAGTACTGATGAGGCTAGATCAGGAATGAATATAATACTGAGCAAAGAAATGTACATCCTAAGGCTTCTTAAGTGGAGTAGCGTATCGTAAGTATGCCGCGGAACATACACACGGTACGTCACTCTACTTTAGTCACCTATTCCATCAACCAAGGGTCATCCTACGCTCCGAAGGTAAAACCTAATGCTTTGATACCAACTTTGTCACGTCCCGAAAGTACGGAACATGACCGGCACTTAGACTACGAACGTCTCGAGTCGTACGTACTCTAAGTAAGCCGAAAACCCGGAAATCCAAACCAAGAAAAGTAGTAGTGTGAAGGAAAACCAATTTAAATCAAGTAGTTTTAATAGCATAAGCCGAATTATGCGTTTTTAAAAAAACATCAAATATTTCCTGAAAATTTCGACAGAGTCTCCTTTGTAAATACTGGCCCCCAAACGGGATACAACATGAATAGTATACGAAATCAATAAAAAGGCATCCCCAAGCAAAAGCTAGCTCTTCGTCAAACGACGGTCACAACCTCACAAGCAATATAATATACAACGCTAAGGGCGAGGATCAAAACTCAAAAGGAAACTCAGAACAGCAAGAAATCCATAGAAATATAACGCGCGACTCTAAGGTCGAAAGAATAAACAACACTGGTCTCTATCTGAAAAAAATACATGTTTGGTTGATGGAACTTCTAGATACAACTGAATAATAATATACAATGTATAATGATGGGTACGATGCAAATAAACCCACCTACTAGTAAGTCACCCGAAAGAAGCAGTGCCAGCAAAGCCGTAATGAAACCTGTACGGCAAACCTGCAAGAAACTGTGGTACAACGGGGTGAGTTACCAACTCGTGAGTAGAAAAACATCTACGAACAGAAATCGCATGAACAACGCAATCCTAGGTCATACGATCATAATAAATCCTCAAATATAACCAGCAGCCTAAACAATGTCTAGGGTAAATATCTAACCCAAGTGTAATCCCATATGCCCGTGTTAGTGCCTCAGGTAGCAATATATCATATGGATGATGTATGAATGCATGAAAACAGAATACATGTACTAAAGAAACTGCTTTCATAATTTAGTGAGATTTCCTTTGTATTTTTAAAATGAGCTATCATAAATGAAATCAACATAAACAGTGTCTAGCATCGACACAAAACATAAATCTCAATGTCTCAAAATCTCAGGCTCTGGCTATCCAGACTGGCCTGTATCATCAAATCTCAGTACTTCAATATCTCGAAGTCTCAATGTCTCAATCTTAATATCTAGGGCGCCGTCTGTTGGAGATAGTGCCCTCAGAGTCAATTATTAGGTCACAGGTACGTGATTGTAATGATTGAGGGAGGACCTATCCCGGTAGGACAGTCTTACTCGAGATGATAGTATGCTATCTGGTTTACCTTTATCATCGTGTACTGCTTTAGGTGACCTGACACGTCGCTATTACACGTTGATAGAGCCCCTAGGATTCTTGCTTGACCACCAGCAGTATGAGGGCGATCATATAAGTGGGAGCTGGGGGTCTACAAGCATATCCTTAAAAGGTCCCTAGTCATGGGAGTTTCGAGACCGGGCATCGATACTCCATTAGTAGACTAGTGTATACAGTCGAGACCCCGACGAGGGGCGGTGGCCGGTCTCACAAGCCACTGGTGTCAGTTGGATCACCTAAGATGTATACAGGTGCTCATTGGGTTATGAGTACACCGGACAGGACTCGCCGGGAACATGCTAGTTGGTCATATACCAGACGTCAGATGGCAGTTCCCTGGTGACATGTGTGCAGGTTAGTTCATCGACCTGGGGATCGTCATTTGTCTCGTGTGAGTTCCCACTGTACTTTGATTACTACCCTACCATGGCTCAAAGGAGTCGTGCAAACAGGTTTTAGTTGGGTACAGTCCCGAGCCACATGGAGGCAGTGAGCGTATCTTCAGGGGTTCGTCTCTCCCGGTATTGGGGGTGAGGTCGTGCTGTGTCTAGGAGAGCCATTACACAAAGTCCTTGGCCAAGGCAAGGAGATTTACTGGTAGGTATTCCAGTAGTATCTCAGGGTGTTCTGGGCTACACTCCGACACGACTTGTACCGCTTTTGGGGGTCTGACTTTTACCAACCCCCTAGGCCCGCCATGCGATACTCATAGACGAACGGACCGGACTGCACGGATATTGTCACTGACAGGCTCAGTAGGGTTGTCAGGCTGAGTTCACTCACAGACATCCCTTTTAGTCAATACCTGGTAGCCCGTTACGTATTGGCTTATACCTCTGACGTGCTAGTGGTTAAATCCACAACCAAGGTGTTGACGAGTCTTTAGAGTCCCCCACATTCAGTTACTCAGCTTTCGGGCGAAAGGTTGTAGAGGCCGTATGGAGATATGGCAAGGTCCGATCGGATACGTGCGGTATTGCACGGATCAGGATCGGACAGTTTGTACTATAGGCCGTATGGTTATATGGCAGGGTTCGATCAGATACGTGCGGTATTGCACGGATCAGGATCGAACAGATATTACTAGCCGACTTTGGTATAAGCCGGATCCTAGTATAGTACAGTGTAGATTTTGTCTCATTGCATTTGTATTTCGGTCGAAATACAGATGCGGGTGTGTATGCACAGTATCGGGGTTTTCCTGTAATTTATTACGGGACCAGTTTTCTGGAGTTGCCAGTTTGCTTTCCGTTTCGGTCAATTTCCATTGTTCCGTTCATTGGCCGAAGATTGGTGGAGGAGGGTTTATTTGCATTGTTGCAAATAGGCATTTGTGGAGGGGGTCTTTGCATTTTATCTTATCATGATGGTTTTCATGATGAGCACCATCACTTGACTTCTTCTTCTCATGATGGCTTGACTTTTTGAAGCCATCATGCATGAGATGATGGTTGCCTTTGTGTGTTGGATTTGTGGTGATCATTTGATTTCTCCTCATCATTTTTTTTTTTGCTTTCCAACCACCCCCCTTGTCTTGGTTTTCTCTCTCTCCAATCACACTTGGTAATGGGGGGCCGGCCACTTTTGGGGGATAAGAGAATTGCTTCTCTTTTGAGTGGAGAAAAATATGATACATTCATTCTTTAGTATGCTACATTTTCCCCACCTCTCTCCAAGCTCTCTTTTCCTTCACCAATGGCAATTCCACAATCCCCAAAAAATGAGACATGGTTCTTCACACATTCTACAGCGAATCTTGGGCACGTCGAGTAGCCGTCTTCGTGCCCGAGTTGCCTCGGCATTGAGGTGGGAGCCCGTAAACAAAGTAGGCGATGTGGTGCACTTCCGGCGACGAGGAGGAGACGGGACTTTTCCGCAGGAGATCGGGACCATGACGAGAAGACCGGAGGACTAGGATCGTCGGTATATCTCTAACCCATCTTCTAGTTAGCTTAGACTAGTTAATGGTTCGATCCGGGTGTTTTAGTGCGCGGTGGTGCCGGTTTGCTAAGTCCGCAAAATTTAAGTTTTTCACCGCTTCCGCATTCCGGCGTCGGATCGACGGCCGGGGCGCCGCCGTGCACTTACACCGTCAGTCCAGACCGGCCCTACCATCCATCTCAAGAACACAACGGTATCCTCCGGATATCCGACGCGTCGGGTAAAATCACCAGTCGGTAGTGCTCCCCTGCCAGGCTCAACGCCATCATCTGCGATCCACTTTCCCCGGGGTACCACACCGGGTCCACCATGTACCCGAAACGGTTCCTCCACTCCTCGAACTCGGGTCTCGAAATCCATCAGCAAACTCATGGTGGACGACTCATACATCATGGGAAAACCGCACTTTTTATTTTAAAGAGAGAAAAGAAGTTTATATAAGTTTTGCAGTTTTCCCCCCATATCCAGAAAATCTCATGGAAATCCGAATCCAAATCCTCAATAGCATGTAAACAGTGAATATAGGCATAAAAATCCATGAATGCGGCATAACAATGAATAATAACATGCATAAAGTAACAAGTAATAATTACAATGTCTAATCTAGCATATAAGGCAAGCACACTAATATCATGTCTAAATTATTAGCTAACAACATATGTCAATGCAATAGTATTTCTAAAGTGTACGTGGCATGGCAATTACCGATGAAGATGTGTGTGAGCCGGCAAGTAAGTGTATGTGGTACATACGCATCATCGGTAATGGTGCTGGTGTCCTAACAGCATGATATCAACAATGCAAATAGGAATCACAATATAAGTATTCAGTGCGGAGCGAACAACAATAATGAGCGGGAGCTAAATACTAAACACAACGATAACTAATCTGCAGTTAAAGTCATATGAGACATACAGCTACACTAAACTATAGGGCTGAGCTAACAGGCTAACTGAAGGTAAGGAAACCGCCTAACATCTGAGTCGATACATATATGTACATATATATTTGTCGGTGATTTCTCCTCGATAACATCACATCCGATACCATATCTATAATCAAATATTCCCAAATCAAGAGTGCGGATCAAACATCAATATATAGCTCGTACGTGAATCCGTAGTACGGCATCCCAAATCGGGGTACGGGTCAATATCACATTCATCAAATTATTCACCTGGTGTCCTCTTTATCAAGATCATAATCCGGGTACTGATCTATGTCTAGTACACTACTACTATCATCAATATAATCATGATCTGACTACTGATCGACAGTCTCGAACAAACCGATATCATCAGCACATATCATCATCAAGGGGTATACATCGCCCAATATGGCCTAGTATCAATATCCTAGCATATCATATCTCATATCATGATCACATGTCGACCATTTTATTTATATCACTATCCACATGGTAACGTCGTCTAAAATCCGCTATGACATCATGACGTATCTCAAATACGAATTTTACCATATCACCGATCTTATGATCTCAAATCGCATCTCATCGACTCACCTCAAATCCCAATTACTATCCTCAAATCCAGTATGTGAACACATAGTCCCATACCCATGTGAACACATAAATATAATCCCAAGTATGCACATATGAAAGAAGAATGTATGCAAGTATGGGTGTGTGTGTATGTGTGGTGCAACCACTACTCTAGGGGTTCGCAACACTAAACTAATCCAATCACACGTAAAATCCATCTATGTCATCAATGACATCAAACAATATATATAATCAATACATGTGTGTATACATATTCGTATACATCACCACGAACTGCGGGGGTGCTATACGCCATCCACCCGACTTCTCCCCGTAGATATAAATCTACTCACCTGGTCCTCGCTCGCCGGTGCCGATGTTGCCATGCGCTTGGTTGTCGTCTCAAAGTCTACAGGGGGTACCTACATATAATAACGTACCGTATCGTATTAAAATCCGACTCATGATCAAAACGACACACGAATCCCACATAGGTCAAAACCTATGGTTGCTTTCACAAATCAACCCAAAAACCCTCGACGTCAGCGTACAAATAGCAAACCATCGAGAAAAACCCAAACACACTCTTTTGCACAATCACAAGCACTAATTATGATATAAAATAGCTTAAAATTCACAAAAACCCCAAACTCACTTTAAAAGCCATTTTTCCGAAAATCTAGCAAGCAAAAATTAACCGTTTTAGTACAAAACTCGACGTTTAAACAAATCTAGCGGCCGCAATATCCTCTCAATATCATAACCAAGTCATATAAACCATTCCAATAATTTAATCTCATCAAAATATATATATATTTACAAAACCTAGTTAACAAAATTAGCACAATTTTCCATTTTAGCTCAAAACTTGGTGTTTTAATCAACTTTAAATATTTTAACAATTCTAGTGGCCGTAATTCTCATTAAAACATATTAACTAAGCCACACAACCGTTAACTAGAATTTAATCTCACTACTTTATATAAATTACAAAAATCTAGTTTGCAAAACAATCATAATTAGGACAATTTAAATTTAACAATCTAGCAATAAGCAACAAGGTTTAGTTTTGCATAGAATTAACATGTTAATCACTCATTAGAACCATAATCTAATGCTAGAAACCCTCACTTGAATTTTACAAACCCTAATCCCAAAATCAAACCCTTTTCTAGAATATCCCAAACTAGCAATTAAACCATAATTAAGCACCTAATAAGCTACATTAAGGAATTTAAACCAACAATTGAACAATAGGTCAAAAGTTATACCTCACAATCCATGATCAAACATGAAATCTAGACCTCCAAATTGAAATCCTTGCACCAAGATCTATGCTAAAAGAGATGAGGGAAAATGGGTAGGGCTTTGATTTGAATTTTAGCTTTGATTTTTGATTGAAATGGGTGAATTTTTGATGGAAAAAGAGAGGAAAATTTGGGGCTGTTTTTTTTTTTTGGAGGATTCTCAGCTGAAAGGGAGTGGGGAGAGGTGTGGGGGAGTTGGGATAAAAGGTCCAAGTCAACCCTCTCAATTTACCATAATACCCTTATCTCAAATAAATATATATATAACCCTTTTTTTTAACCCATTTCCTCATATGAGTTAAGGTAAAAAGGAGGGGGAAGTGGCTGATTCCAGCAGTGTGGGGCCGGCCAAGGGGTGTGAGGGTGAGTGTGAGAGACTTTACAAAAAATTTCTATGCAAAAAGACCCCCCACAAGTCCAAAATTGCAAGTTTTAGTTCAAAAAAATAAAAATTTTAGTTTCCTTCGATTATAACCAAATAGAACTTAAAATAAAATACTAAAATTTATATTACAAACTAGATTTTAGTTGACATGATTTTAAAGATTAAAATTAGCCCAAAGAAATTTGTATTTATCGCTAATTTAATGTATTTTTACCGGCTTAAAATAATATTAAAAATTGAAAAATTAGGGAAAAATTTTAAACGACCAGAATTTTATTAGTAACTCATTAGCTACTAAAAACTAGCAATTACCTATCCAAATTAGGTATAATTAGGCCTAAACTACAAAATAAGAAAAAAGACGACTTACGGAAAAATACCAAATTTTCACTTATTTTCGGGAAAACACCAAAACGACTTTTCAAGGCGTTACAGAAACCCTAACTCGACTTTTTAGATCGTGGAACCACGGTCATATCTTAGGGTTTGCCGCAGTTCCGCGGCGACATGAGTGAGGCTTGGGTCTGCCCTTTTACGGCTGGTGCATAGGTACTGTGGCATGTTCTCTGTATTATTAAAACTGTGCTCAAGTGTTGAGCTGTCGGGAAATTGTAGGACTTTGATGAATCGATCGAAAAGTTTAACGTCGTCCCGATATCATGTGATGGGATACAATACTTGGAATCCACAAAAGTAGTTATGAGATAACTAGTTTGAATTTATAAATATAGCAGTTTAGTCTCATTTGATCGGTTGCCACGGGATTTTGATGTGATCAAAAGTCCGTCGCAATCACGTAGCATACGCGGATACTCGCCTGGTAACCTTATTTGATAGCCACGCCTCATAGCCCTGACCAAGTGACTGTAGGAGAACCCCGTCACCAAAAGCATCCGTCCGGGTGCTCGCGGCCGCGGTGTTCCGCCTTAGTGCACTTCGTCGATGGCATCCGGGGGTGCGGCCGTCTACTAAAGTTTCCGACGAGCATTCGATCAGGATGTCTGGAATCTTGTTGAATTTCCCGACTTGATATTGAAAAGTGTTTTCGAGATCGAGACTAAAATGCGGGGTTTATAATTGTTAGGCATGCGATGTCTAAGGAATTCATTTGGTTAGGCATGAAATCCAAAGTATGTGATACGTTGGGTTTATGATGTCTAAGGTGGTTGCGGATTCCAACTGTTGCAGTTTTTCACTTTCTTTTCTGCGACCGTAAGTGTAATTTGTGGTGTATCGCCGGTTTCGTTGCTATATGTCAACGACAATTGGAATACGCATATTTACTTACGTTGATGACATGTGATGTTATGTGTTGCTGTGATATGTTCTATTGGATCGTCGTGTTTTGAATAGCCGGGGGTTTTATATGAGATGAGGGTTTTTATTTTCATTCATGTAAAATTCATTGTATGTAATATTCTTTTATTGGGGCACTTCCAGGTTGAGGATGATGCCACCATTGTATATTATTTACTTTTCCGCATTGGGATAGACCCAAGACGGGGAGCACAAGTAACCGGGTTCTAAGGTCCAGTGGGAGACCATCTCGAGGAGTCGAGACCGGGTCTCCTAACTCTAGAATTGGTAGGGTTGCTTTCTGCTCTTGTAGGGGGTCTAGGGATGTGGGTTTGGCTATTCATCGCGACCGTGGAATCCACGTTTTTTTATTGGCTTATTTAAAACACGGAATTCCTAGTATATCCAATATTTCATATATGTTCTTCTGCTGCTGATATTTTGTGATGTGGACACTTTATATGTTCTGAGACGAATGCCTATATTATATATATGAGATATAATTAAGATTGCTGCTTTCGTTTCTTATGTGATTCTTGGGCAGCATAAAATTGATGGGACTTCATTAATGAGATTAATGAAAGAAATAAAAGAAACCTAAAGATGTTGTAAAAACTTGTTTTAAAAACTGGTAGCTCTAGTTCTTGATTTGCATAGCGGTATTCCTTATAGAATATACATCACCTTATTCGATAAGGAAAGAGCTGAGATCCCTTCACCGGTAGTGACCTCTTTAGTGAAACTAGCAGATGCTACAAACAAGGTTTGTCTTTTGATTGCTTTTATAGCTTTTTCTTTGCATAGTGGAATTTGAGTAATATCCTGCACCTTATTCGATAAGGAAAGAGCCAAGATACCTTCACTGGGAGTGACCTCTTTAGCAAAACTAGTAAAAGCCTAAAAAACACTCCTTTTCAAAATCACTCGATTCTACGACGATATCAAGTTCATTACGCAAAGGGTTTTCTTAAAAACCTGTCGTAGCCCTCCGTCATTTCAGATAAGTACTACTTAGTATTCGTACTACGTTTGTTGACTCTTTTAAGGTGTAGTGTGCGGTAGCCGATTAGTGCTTACCTGCATAAGCATATGATGCGATTGGATTAGGGTAGTCGTACGACATTGTTGACCTTGTTAAGGGTCGTGCGGATGGGTTTAATTCAATCGGGAAATGACGGGTTGAACTTGGCTAGCGCTTATGATTTGTTGACCTTGTTAAGGTCATAAGTTGCTAGGGGCAAAATATTATCAGGAATTTCAAGTGTTGAAATTTGCAATGAGATTGCATACCTTCTATGAGATAGTTAGATCCCGATACCCACTGCGAGTAAGAGTTACTCCTGAGAGAGTTTTACACATTACAATGAGCCGATCAATTAGGTGTCTAAAAAGGTGTTAACGGGGTTACGCCCATGGAAAAATAAGGTTTATTTTAATTAGGTCCGTGCGAAAGCACGGGGAACCTCCCTCAAAGTACCGTCACTGGCCTGGCTAAAAGATTGGTGAACTTGTACGGTGTAATTAATCCCGGGTAGTCTTTCCTTTTAGGGTTTGAAGGAAGATTTGACTAAAACAGTGGAAGCCATCCTGATTAGATATATTAATAACCAATCTAATCTTGTAAGAGCATAAGTTGAGTATTTTCTTCTCTCTCCAGGTAGCGACTATGTCATGCCTTAAACAAGATAATAATATGGATGTATTGACCGAACCCGCTTGTTATACTGAGCTGGAGAACGTTGGTCCCACTCCAACTTATAATTGTTATAAGACCGAGCAGGAAATAGGGAATTACCAGGATTCCCGTGCCGCCCAAACGAAGAAAGTGCATGATGATGCATTTTCTTCGGGTGTGTTCATTACCGAGAACTTTTTCTCAGTATCCTTTACGTACTGGGTATGAGATACCGTATCCGGATCCCACATATCTAATCTGTTACATGGACTACAGATAGCTAGAGAACTGAGAATGGGTGATATGTTTCAAGAGTTGGAAACGGTACAAGTGTTGTAGCCAAGGTGTTGGCAGTTATCACCCTGCATTACCGAAATACATTGATTCCGAACGAATGTTATTAGATACCGAACCTGATATACAACATCATATCAGTCTCTTTATTTAATAAAGAAGGATATAATTTTGTATTGTTGAATAATGTTTTGAATATTTTCTATATCAAGAGTTGATCGGTTCAGGCACATTATTTAAAAGCATATACGTTCTAAATCAAACTACAGTTCTTAATGTACAGAACACACACAAGAGGAAGAGTTCAGAAATGAACGGATTCTTCTTGAGGCATTGTAAACTAGGTCATATCAATGCGACCCGACTAGCTAAGTTACCTAAAGATACATATTTAAATCAGTTTGAATTTACATCTTGTGAAACTTTCCAGTCATGTCACAAAAATAAGATGACCATAGCTCTGTTTATTGGAAACAGAGACAGAGTTAGTGAAATCTTGGAATTGATACATGATGATGTATGTAGATCCCCTATCTACATATGCCAAAACTGATTCTTTGTACTTCATTACATTCACTGATGATCTCTCAAGATTCGGACATATGTTCCTGTTGAAACACAAGTCTGAACCTTTTGAGAAATTCAAAGAATATAAGTCAGAAGTAGAGAACCAAAACGGGTATAAGTATGATATCCTTTAATGAGATCTGGGAGGAGAATACTTGAGCACGGAATTCTTAGACTATTCTAAAGGAGAATGAGATTCTCTCTTAGCATTACTACGCCGAATACACCACAGCACGTCGGTGTATCGGGGCGGGGCAATCGCACCTTATGTGATATGGTGTGCTCTATGATGAGTACTACTGAGTTGCCTATTTTTTTTGGGAGTTATGCACTTAAGAAGCTGTATACCTATTGAATAGGGTTCCAACCAAATCAGGTTCCTGCCACTCCATATGCGATATAGTATGGGAAGAGCCTATATCTTAAGTAAGTTAAGATTTGGGTTGTCCGGCCTATGTTTAAAAGCAAAATCCGGACAAGCACGAGGCAATGTCAGTTCTGTGGAAGTTTGTTGGATATCCCAAGCATTCGCAAGGGAATATCGTCTACAACACTGAGGAGCAAAAGGTGTTTTGTTTCTCAGCATGCCACCTTTTGGAAAGGGAATTTCTTGTGAAGAAATTAGTTGTCGTGAGGAAGAACTGGAAGGAGTTCCAGCTATACAAACTACAGCTGATGATTTGGTAGAACCGGAGGATTCAATAGCTCCCGACGAACCTCAGCCTCTCCACCGATCTGGTAGGGTTCCTCATCCACTTGAGAGATACTTTAGTTTTCTCTATGACAGTGGGAGCGAGGATTGCATCATGAGATGATGACCCAACTAGTTTCGAGCAGGCCATAAAGAGTGGGCACTCTGCGAGAATGGCTGGATGCTAAGCGATCTGAGATGGAATCCATATACACCAACAAAGTATGGACTTTTGTTGCTTTATCTAAAGGGTTAAATTCCCATCAGGAGCAAGTATATCTTGAGAAGATTACTTGGTGTACACGGAAAAGTTGAGACTTTCAAAGCTAAGACTTGTTGCAAAAGGTTCTCGTCATCGACCAGGTTTGGATAATGATGAAACCTTTTCTAGTGCCTATGGTTGAGTCCGTCTGGATCCTACTTGCCATTGCTACATACCGTGACTACGATATCTGGTGGTTGGGTGTCATGACTGCTTTTCTAAATGGTGATTTAGAAGAGAGCGTCTATAAGTACACAGCCAGAGTGCTTCATAAATAGCGGGAGCAGCGGAAACGCGTGCAAGTTGCTTATGGGTTAATGCAGGTATCGCGGAGTTGGAAGATCTGTTTTGATGTGGTAGTCAAAGTGTTTGACTTCATCAAAATGGTAAATGAACCTTGTATATACAACAACATAGTAAGGAGTATGGTGGTGATCCTCGTATTGTACGTGGATAACAAACCGTTGATAGGAAAGGAGTTTCCTATGCTACACTCGGTCAATCTCCTCTTATTACAAGGATTCTCCATATAGGATCAAGGTGATACCTCCTAAATCCTAGGATTTGAATCTATGAGATAGATCTAATTGGATGTGAGGATTCTCACTAGGTTTAGTGAGATGGTATCAATCGATCCTGGGGAGAATCACTGGATAGATTCCAGGGTGGTAAGGACGACTGAATGTCAGTCACAGGCATTATCTTTACCCTCAGTGGAGGGACAATGTGTTGGAAGAGTTCAAAACTAGATACCGTAACAAACTAGATGATAAAGGCTGAATATTTTGCTACAAAGGATGCTACAAAAGAGGCAGTCTGGGTGTATATTTGTTCATGAGATGAACTTCGTTCCGACTATTTTGTGACAATGGAGTTGTGGCTTTGGCCTAGGAATCCCCGTCCCATCAGTGACCCAGACATATTCTTAGGCAGTATCATCTGATCATGGAGATGGTTGATCTCCAGGGAGATCAAGGTTAGGAGAGTAGACACAGAGGAGAACAGGGCAGATCCATTCACAAAGGCCTATTCCCAGGAGAGACTTTTATGGGATGATTGAGTATGAGATACTTCAACCACTCCTGATTGTTGGGTATGGGATACTAAAACATATGACCCTAGTGCAAGTGGGAGATTGTTAGTTATATGTGTGTCCTAGAGGCCATTACTGTACATACGATGTATATTGTAGTGGATGCTTGGACATATACATGGAGGACTTTCTTGCTCAACATGATAGTATGCTATCTGGTTTCTCTTTATCTTAACATGTACAATGATTGTCTCTATGTTATATGTTGATAAAGCCCTTAGGATGAGTACTTGACCACCAAGATTATGATGCAGATCATACTAGTGAGGACAGTGTAGTCGCTAAGTACATCCTTCAAATGTTTCTAGTCGTAGGTCTATCGAGACAGGGCATCGATATACCAAAGTAGACTAGCGTATAGCTTCTCGACCCATGTAGATGGGCGATGGATGATCCTATATCCATTGTGTTTGACATCAGAGATAGTATACGGGTGCTCAGTGGAGATTGGGTACACTGAACGGACTCGCTGAGAACTCCCAGATGGTATTATACCTATCGTCAGATAGCAGTTCTCTGGTGACACTGGTACCGGTTAGTCTGTAGACCTGAGATCGTCATAGAGTCTTGTGTGATTCCCACTATGCTTTGATTTCCACCTTACCACGTTCAAGAGAACGTGCAAAACGGTGGCTTTTGGGTACAGTCCCGAATCACATGGAGGCAATGAGCGATAGGAGGGGTTTCGTCTCTCCCGTTATTGGGGGTTAATGTTGCACTGTGCTCGATTGTCTATAACAGGAAGTCCCTGGCCAAGACTGCTTCAGAGATATACTGGTAAGTGTTATCATTAGTTTCTCGACCCGTTATGAGCCTTATATCGGCACGACTTATCGAATTACTGGGGTCTGACGTTTACCACCCCTAGACGAGATATGCGACATATCAGACGAAGAGACCGGACTGTACGGTAGTGTTACTGATTGGATTCGCAGGAGTATGAGCTTGCTTGCTTGTTGATCTTCTGATCGCTCAATACCCGGGTGGCCGTTACGTTTAGCAGACCGCTTGCGCCTTGTGGGTGTTTGATATGATCATCACCTACTGCCGGCGTATTGACGAGTCTTTAGAGTCCTACATAGAAGTTTCCTGGCTTAAGCGAAACGGAGTAGGAGCACATATGTGGTATGTGCGGGACCGAGATTGATACGAGTATATGATACCGTATTCTCGCGATTTATGACATCGGTCGATTATATGAGATATAGCTGGGATATCGGATCAAGAGTTATTTTGATAAGTTGTTACATTTGATATTAGTCGGTTATATATGATATAGCCGGATTATTAAATCAAGTGTCCATTTAATAATTTAATGTATAATTATATATTTGATATTTTAAGTTTCATTAACTAATATTTGCTCACATATTGTCACGACCCGAAATAGCACGTGACTAGCACTTGAATCATATGAAGTCTATAGGACCCCTTCTAATTCAAGTACTCCAAAAAAAAAATCCCAGAAATCTAAACCATTTGAAAGAAGGAAAACTTGTTTTAAAGTTGGCATACAATCACTTTGAAAAGTCGTAGTAAACCTTTTTAAAATATCAAGTCTTTTCCGAAAATTTCGGCAGAGTCTTCTTTGTAAATATTGGCCCCAAACGGGTACAAACATGAATAATATGAATAAATGCATCCCCAAGCCGGAGCTAGCTCTTCGCCAATTGGCGGTCATAACCACACAAGCAATGTAATATACAACGCCGAAGGGCGAGAATCAAAACTCATCAAGAAAAGCAATATCCACCAGAAAACCATAATAATACAAGCGCGACTCTAAGGTCGAAAGAATAAACAATGGTCTTCTAAGTCTATAAAATATACAAGTTTGGTTGATAGAGTTTACTAGATACAACTGAATAAAAATAAAGGTACAATGGTGGTCATGATGCGAGTGAACCCACCTACCCAAGCAATCACCCAGAATGAAAGTAGTGTGCCAGCAAGCCGCCATGAAACCTGTACGGCAAAACCTGCAGAAACTGTGGCACAACGGGGGTGAGTTGCCAACTCGTGAGTAGAAAACATTACCGAGCAGAAATCGCATGTATGACTCAATCTTAGGTCATACGATAGTAATATCCTCAAATGAAATATGGCCTGAAGCATAATATAATGGAAAGGGTAAACATATATCCATAAGTGTAATGCCTTGTGCTCATGTCAGTGCCTCAGGTAGCAATATAAAATAAATATGATGTATGAATGCATGAAAACATAATGCATCTAAATGTGGAAACTGTTTTCTTATCTTAGTGAGATTTCTGTATAAAATTGAGTATTATCAATGAAATCAACAGAAAATCAATGTCAAGCATCGACATAAGATATGAATCTCAATATCTCGATATCTCAGGCTCGGGCTATCCGGACTGGCCTATATCATCAAATTTCAATATCGCAGGCTCCGGCTATCCGGACTAGCCTATATCATCAAATATCAATATCTAAGGCTCCGGCTATCCGGACTGGCCAAAATCCTCAATCTCAAGACCACGCTGGTATCCTCCGGATATCCGACGCGTCACGGTAAAATCACCGGTCAGTAGTGCTCCCCTGTCTCAGGCTCAATGCCATCTACTGCGACCATCTTGCCCCGGGATACCGCACCGGGTCCACCATGCACCCATAGACGGTTCCTCTTCCTCTTCGAATGGGGTTTATGATATCGCTCAAGAGCCAAGAAAACTCATGGTGGACATATCGCAAATCATATCAGGAGAAAACCGTAATTTTATATCTTTTTAAAATGATAATCATTTCATAAAATCTTTGCGGTTTCTCCAAATCCAGAAATCTCATGGAAATCCGAAATCCAAATCTCAAGGGTAAAATAACATTAAATACTGGCTCCAGCAATCAGGACTGGCCCTATAATATTTCATGACAATGAATATATGAATGCATCTGATATCTAGCAAGGAATGCAATAATTAAACTAGCAAATGAAAACAATAACGTATAGGAACTATCAGCTAGCAAGCTATGTCAATGAAATAATGTTCTCTAAAGTGTACATGACATAGCAATTACTGATGAAGATGTGTGTGAGCCGGCAAGCAAGTGTACGTGGGGCATACGCATCATCGGTAATGGTGTTGGTGTCTTAACAACAGGTTTCATCATTTCTCAAGAAAATAGATATAGGCATGCAATGCAATGCGATCAGCAGAATAATTGACAAATGAATAGTAAATGCAGCAATAATGAATATACATTCCTATGTACGAGTCATACAGTTTTTGTATATCGGAAATCACACGAATCGTGGTGTTTAGAAAATAGGGCTACTTTTTTTATGAAAAAGTGCATCTCTTAAAATATTCGTAGTATCCCTTGGACTGTCTTTAAAATACTCACGATTCGTTAGTTTTGGAAATGAGTATAACTCGAGCTCAGTCTAATATCTACTAAGTAACTACAGGACTAAACTAACGGACTAGTCGAAAGGGTAAGGAAATCCACCTAAATCTGAGTCGATATATATATATATATATATATATATATATAATAGTCGGTGATCTCGCCTCAATGTGTCACGTACGATACAATATATATGTAATATGACATCCTCGAGTCAAGAGTGCGGATCTTTCATCAAAATTCTATCTCGTACGGCATCCCAAATCAGGGTACGGGTCAATATCACATTTATCTCATTATTCAACTGGTATCCTTATCATTGTATGTCATGAGCTGGGTACTGATCTAGGTCTAGTACATACTGATACCATCAAAAATATATATGTGTGTGTCTGAAAGCAAATCGCCTAAGGATCCGGTATAATATCATGTCGTATCTCAACATACGAACCAAATCACATCACTGATCTCCTAGCATCGTGCCCGATCACATCGACTCGTCTCCTTGTATCATATACTATCCTCATCAACCAAGTATTTGTATACATATATATATATATATACATACTCACATACATATAGGTATATATATATATGTACATATCCCCATATACGCACAATAAAATAAAATGTATGAGTGTGTGTGTGTGTATGCAAATCACTATTCTAGGGTTCGCGACTAAAAAACTGACTAACTCACTATTTTATGAATACGCTACTAACCCAAGGTCATCTAAAGCGTGGCTTGCTACGTATACTCGTCTCATAAAACACATATTTATATATATGTATATATATATATATAATCATAACACATCCGCGTTCTATACTACGAAACTGCGGGGGTGCTATACACCATCTACCCGACTTCCTCCGTAGATATATATCTACTCACCTAGATGCCTCGGCTAATCTGATCTGATCTCCGCCTTGTCATTTCTGCACCTGGTCCGACGCCTCTGCACCCGATCCTAGAAACGTGCAAAAGAAAAAGAGAATAAATATATATATTCGCGGACACAAACCATTACAAGTCACTGAAGGGTTACCCAAGACGGCAGCAAGGTTTCGGGAGGCACTGTCGATGCCAAATTAAAATTTTGCTGTTCTAGCTAACCCTAACAAGAATCGTTTATTAGAAATAATATGGAAAACATATGCAAACACTTTGCAACAAGTAGTGAGCAAGGAATACAATCTTTGTAGACCGGTCCATCACTTCAATAGCTCCGTGTAGAAGTCCCCTTCGCTGTGATCACAAACTCCGGACTCTAGAGACGCTCCATGAAGAAACGAACGTGCTTGCTTCGATGACTTCGAGGCCGAAGATGATCAACGTCGAGGAGACACTAACTCAAGCTATTCCTTCACTAGGTCATGAATTTTGTGAAGAGAACAACCTATACTACATGGCAAGTAGTAGAGGATTATGAAGTAGGAAGTGGGCTCACTTTAGAATTGATTTTCTCATACTTTTTCTCATACCTCAATTGAAGCTATCAAACTTTTTGAGAGGAAGAAGAAGAAGAAGCTAGAACTCATCATATGAGTTAATCCAAATGAATAATGCAACCATGGGCGAGTTAAGCTCTCATGCTTAACTCATGTAGAGAATTAACCAAGGTATAAGGTAAAGAGTTGGGTTAACTAAATATCCTAAGGAATGACAAAAGAGTTGATTTTGTCAATGTTTCTACAAGCTTCATGTAAGCTTGAGAACTTTCACTAAGTCATTCTCTTTGTTATTCATAAGAAATAAATAAACCCTAATCTTGACCTTAGAATGATATAAGTCTTATACACCCAACTTGTATGTATCATCAAGCATGACACAAACATGTACACTTGCATATATCACATATAAACAATGTGCACAATCTAGTGAGAAAATAAATCTTATGTGAGCTAATACTAGTTAATGTAATGTAATATATCTAATATATAATTATACATTAAATTATTAAATCAACTCTTGATTTAATAATCCGGCTATAAGCGACTAATATCATGTGTAACAACTTATCGAATCAACACTTGATCCGATAATCCGGCTATATCGCATACAACCGATCAATGTCACGAATCACGAGAATAGAATATGGTATCTCATATCGTATCAATCTCGGTCTCGCACATATCACATATGTGCTCCTACTCCATTTCGCTTGAGCCAGGAAATCCCTGTGTAGGACTCTAAAGATTCGTCAATAGGCCGGCAGTAGGTGATGATCATATCAAACACCCACAAGCCACAAGCTGTCTGCTAAACGTAACGGTCACCCGGGTATTGAGCGATCAGAAAATCACGAAGCAAGCCTGTGCACACTCCTGTGAATCCAATCAGTAACACTACCGTACAGTCCGGTCTCTTCGTCTGATATGTTGCATATCTCGATAAGTCGTGTCGATATGAGGCTCATAACGGGTCGATAAACTACTGATAACACTTACCAGTAAATCTCTGAAGCTTCCTTGGCTAAGGACTTCCTGTTATAGCCAATCGAACACAGTGCAACATCAACTCCCTATACCGGGAGAGACGAAACCCCTCCTATCGCTCATTGCCTCCATATGACTCGGGACTGTACCCAAAAGCCACCGTTTTGCACGTTCTCTTGAACGTGGTAAGGTGGAAATCAAAGCACAGCGGGAATCATACAATACTCTATGACGATCTCGGGTCTACAGACTAACCTGTACTAGTGTCACCAGAGAACTGCCATCTAACGATAGGTATAATACCATCTGGGAGTTCTCGGCGAGTTCGTCCAGTTGTAATGCCTTAGATTTCGGTTAGTGTTCGTTTAGACGTTATTGCGGGTTTATTGTAAAAAGTTTACCAATTCGGGTTCCTCATATTTTATAACATTTAATTAATAAATTATTATTATTTGTTATGAGAATGCACGCACGTGTGCACGTAAATGTGAGGATTTGTTTGTGCTAATTTTGTTCTTAGCAACCTTGACACTTAACCTAATCCTTGTTTAATCCACCCTTTTGCTTAATCCTTGATCTTTTGTGAGTGAGAGAGAGAGATATTTTCTTTTGGGTGATGAGTTGTATGAAAGCATTAATATGAAGGCATGGTTATCATTTAATGCATTGGATGCAATCACCCTCATCTCTCACCCTACACTCACCTCCCTCTCTCTTCATCATTTCCTCTCTTTCTCTTTCTCTATCTCATTTATTCTTTCTTTTCCTCTCTCATCAAACTGAACACTTATCTTTTCTTCTTTATTTCTACACAAAATCCATCACAAAATTCGCATCTTTGATCACTTTTGCCTCATGGATGCCTAGGAGCATGCAAAGCTTAGATCTTTGTGTTCTTTTGGCTAAGTATTAATCTCTATCTGTTCTTTAGGTAGTTTCTGTGCTTTGTGGATTGTTAGACTTGGTTTAGAGTGTTTAAAGTTAAGTTTTGTGCATAGTATCGTATTTTTAGTGTCGATTTGTGATATATGTGATCTGCTGTGACCCGGAAAGTTTACTAGAAAACCAAACAATGTAGTTTTGTAGTACCTGATACCATAGGGCATCAGCTGAAGAACGAGACCCCGTGCTCGGACCACGGACGGCGATGTCTGAAGAGAGATCCGGCAACCCCAGTTTTTGAGAGGAGTTGGGGTGTGGGTTTTTTAGGGTTGCTCTATTCTGTGGTTTGGGTGCTTTTGGTTCTGTTTGTAAGTTTAGTTTTCTCTGTATGCAAAATCTGGGATCACCTAGGTAGTTTCTAGTGTTTTGTGTCCGCGCGATACGTTATACGACACAGATCATGCACTTTGTGTGGTTTTACTCTTAGGTTGTTTTTGTCTTGTCGCTACGCGCGTTAGCCACAATACGAACACTTGAGAGTATGTTTTGTGTTGTTACGTCCGTTAAATGTAGTTTGTACGTGTTTAGGGTCTGTTATTAATATATACTTATTTTATTGTTTTAATATTGCAGGTTCGCAAGCGGGGACTTCGGACACTCCTACAAAGGGAAAACAAGTGGTAGACTTCACCTAGCTTGGAGCGTTGGTGAGTAGATGTAACATACTTTGTCACGACCCGAAATTGGCACGTGACGGCCCTAATACTACGCAACGTCTATAGGCGTAACGCAGTAAAAGAAAGCCAAAACCCAGAAATCTAAACCATCAAAAGACAAGATAAGATAAGAAACATTTTTAAAAGTCTTTGAAATCACAACCCAAATTCTTTAAAAGTCCAACTTTATTTCCTTTAAAATTTTGGCAGCACCTCCTTTGTAAAAACTAGCCCCAAAAATGGGTACAACATAAATAAAAGTAAAGTATCCCCAAACAGGAGCAATACACGCCCAAAGGCGGAAAACAACCACCAAAACAAATATACGACGCCGAAGCGAAGAAATAAAAGATGATATAAATGAAACTGTATAAAAGACAACAAGTCACCAAAAATATACAATGTCGTCCTCACCAAGTCTCTAAGTCAACAAAAAAATAGTAGATGGAGAGTACAAGGATACAACGAATATACAATACAACAATACGGAAAACCACAAAACCCACCTAAGCAAAACTGCACACTATGAGCTGAAGCGGTATCCGCAGCAAAAGATGATCAGATAGATGAATAGCCTGCCTCGACTACTCTGGGGAACACCATGCAAAACAACTGTGGCACAACGGGGGTGAGTTGCCAACTCGTGAATAGTAAATAACATATGCAGGTAATCGCAAGTATGCACGTACAGCGTGAATCTAACATGTGCAATTAATAGCAATAAAAGGTCATATGAATGCAATAATCATGAAAAGTACACTAACGGGTACAAATAATACATGAAACATTAATAATATGACAATCAGTATGCAATAATCATGCAATAATGATATGAAAGTTTTTATATGCGACAATCAAGAAAGGTACATTAACAGGTACAACTGCACATGAAGCAATGCATATAAATAAAAGCATGTAAATGCAACAGTCATGAAATGTACACTAACAGGTACTACTAATACATGAAGCAGAGCATAAACAATAAATGTGGAGTATAGAATGAAATATGTCATTTCCACGGAATCCTGACATCGTGGTAGGATCACTATCCATTAAGACAATCCAAATCCCAATTCCTCAAATCAGCTCCCAAATTGGCTCTCATATCATATAAGTCTCGTAAATCCTAAATGTACACTATCGAATAAATCTCATATATATCATGTATCAAATCTTAAATAAATCTCCTATATCCCAAATCCAATATCAAGTAAAATTCTGACGCCCTAATTATATTTGCATGAATAAATATGATGATGTATATAAATTGATATCAATACACATATATTAGCGTCCCATTCCACTAATATTGGTGTAAAGGCATATATAACAGCGTCCTAATCCACTATTATATATACTTGGGAGTAAAAAGAAATATCATGAAACCAATGTGGTAAGCATCGACATAGAAATGCGGATCTATCAGGTGCTTTCACCATGACTGGCACCTGGATAGGTACGTATCATATGCTATACCGAAAGCACGAGTGCCTAGCTCTGACCCTCGTCTTTCAACATATCTATACGTACATGACTCCCGTCGGTATCCACATGATTACCGCTGAGTCATTGGTAATGTCAACGGTAGGTACTTGCCCACCTTCCAGGCTCAATCGGCATGGACCATCGACCATTCTTGCCGAGGGGAACCATACCGGGCCCCACCATGTACTCTCATACAGCACCCGACCCTCGTATGGAGTATATAATCAGAACCGATAAATCTCATGTTAGATGCTGAAATATCATATCAAGGGAAACCGGGTTTTTCAAATAATGCATAATTTCATGAACTCCCACGGTCCCCAAATCCAGAAAACATTATGAAAAATCCATATCTCAATGCGAAATCCATGAATATAATATATGCAACATAAAACTGTATGAAAGCATATAAAGGAAAAGCCGCTAATTAACTGCAACAAGTTAATATAAAAATCATGCGGTTCCTAATTTCTTCAATTCTAAATAACATCAAGTAAAGGTAGACATGTAGCTATAACCAGATATATGTGTAAACATAATAGTATAGCAAGGTATATGTATCTACCTATAAGTAAATGATGTTATACACCCCTTGGGTATAAGTGAAGTATGTGTGCAAGGTATACTTGTAGCTATATCTTAAAGTGTGTATGTACCTATCACTAATGGTACAATACTCTATAGGTATACAGGTATCTAGCATGTAAGTATGTCAAGGCATATGTGTAAGCATGTAGGTATCCAGGTATGCTATATATATCATATGCGATAAGAAATATGAATCAATGTCTCAATGTCCCCAACCAAGCAATGTCATATCTATAAGTGGGTTGTGTGTAACATGGCAATTATTGACGGTGTGTGTGGTATAAAATCAGTGCTCGTGCAACATAAGCCGCCAATAATGGTGCAGTGTCTTAAGGATGCTAGTCCAAGCACAACAATTAACTAAGCAGTAGGGTGAATGCGCAATTCTAAATATGACACAGAATATGCGACAGAAGTAACATCTCTAGCCCAGACTATTGGATATAGTGCCCACAAAGTCAATTATTGGATCGCAGGTACGTGATTGCAATGATTGAGGCAGGACCTATACCGATATGACAGTCTTGCTCGAGATGATAGTATGCTATCTGGTTTGTCTTTATCATCGTATACATGCTTTAATTCACTATTGCATGATGATAGAGCCCATAAGATTCTTGCTTGACTGCCAGCAGTATGATGGCGATCATATACGTGGGAGTTGGGGTCTGTAAGCACATCCTTAAAGTGTCCCTAGTCGTGGGAGTTTCGAGACAGGGCATCGATACTCCAGAGTAGACTAGTGTATACAGTCGAGACCCCAACGAGGGGCGGTGGCCGGTCTCACAAGCCATTGGTGTCAGTTGGTTCACCTAAGATGTATACAGGTGCTCATTGAGTTATGAGTACACTGGACAGGACTCGCCGGGAACATGCTAGTTGGTATTATACATATCGTCAGATAGCAGTTCCCTGGTGGCATGTGTACAGGTTAGTTTGTCGACCTGAGATCGTCATTTGTCTCGTGTGAGTTCCCACTGTGCTTTGATTTCGACCCTACCACGCTCAAAGGAGACGTGCAAACAGGTATTTTTTGGGTACAGTCCCGAGCTACATGGAGGCAGTGAGCGGATCGTTAGGGATTTGTCTCTCCCGGTATTGGAGGTTGATGTCGCACAGTGCACGGGTGGCCATCACTAGAAATCCTTGGTCGAGGTAGTGGAGAATTACTGATTTGGATCACTAGTTTCTCAGGTGGTGATGGGCTTCATACCGACACGAATTATCGCGTTGTTAGGGGTCTGACTTTATCCACCCCCCTAGACTCGATATGCGATACTCTTTAGACGAACGGACCGGACTGTATGGATATTGTCACTGTCAGGCTCAGTAGGGTTTATGGATGAGTTCGCTCGTCAGCTTCCCTTCCAATCAATACATAGGCAAACGTTACGTACAGCTCGTGCCTCTGACGTGCTAGTGGTTATACCCAGTGCCAGTGTATTGATGAGTCATTAGAGTCCCCCACAGACCGTTTCCAAAGTTCGGGCGAAGCGTTGTAGAGGCCGTATGGTTTTATGGCAGGGTTCGAAAAATGCACGTGCTTTTTCGCACGTGTCAAATTTCGGGCAGATAATACTGGTCGGCTTTGGTTTAAGCCGGATCCGAGTATTATGCTGTGTAGATATAATATCTTTGTCTCAGTTGCATTTGTATTCGGTCGTAATACAAATGCGGGTATGTTTATACTGATACGGGGTTATCCTGAAATTCGTTTCAGGATCACTTTTGGAAGTTGCCAGTTTCCAGTTTTCTATCGCCCGTCTTTAACATTCGGTTAAAGACGGATTTATCTTTTCTTGAGATGAGTGTGAAAGCTTCTAGATGATGACTTGGATAATGAGGTGGCTTGTGACTCATTAGTGCATTTAATGATACATTTATTGCAAGGATGACTAGGTTTATGATTCATCCTTTACTTTTAATGTGTTCATACTAGGTGTCATTAGTGAGTCATGTTTCTTTAAGTGAGTTATGATAAGTATCATATCTTATTGTCACCACTTTGCTCCTACCCTCACCTCCCTCTTCCTATAAGTGGCCGGCCCCTCTTCCTAGATCAGGAGGGGGTGCTTGAGAGAAAAAAGATGATAGTTTTAGTGTATGGAAATTTCATAGCTCATTTCTCATTTCACCCGATTCAAAAGGCAACTTCATTAATTGTTCGTCCATAGCTTTGGACGTAACGAGATAAAGTGTTCTACTCATTCTCTACATCAATCTTGGTCATCTCTTTTAGCTAACTTGATGATCGAGTTCCCTCGGTTCAGAGGCGGGAGCCCGTTTAAAGATCCGTCGACGTGGTGCCACCTGGACGAGAAGACTGGAGTTCAGGAGATCGGAGCAGCCGCAACAAAGCGTGGGATGATGGTTGAAGACCGAAGGACTCGGATCATTCGGTATAACATTTCTACCCACTTTATAGTTTGTTAGTTTAGCTTTAATGGCAGATCCGGGTTATAGTACGCGATAGCGCCAGTTTGTAAAAAGTTTTTGTTCCGCATTTGGCGTCTGTTAGACGGCCGGGGCGCTACTGTGGACTTACAGTGGTATTAGAGCCTCACCATTAAGCTTTACTAACTTGTGCTAACGCATTTAAAACATCGATCAAACGGAATTTCGAAAACTGCAATTTTCTGGGTTAAAGTTTCTGTCGATTTTTAAAAGGGTCTAAAAATTATTTTGCATATCACAGAAAAAAGAGCAGGCTTTTTTAAGAATTCTGGTGAAATTTGGTCAACTGAAGCTTCCAAAGAGCCGCGGAACCACCGCGCAAACCCTAGTTTGGCCGCGGTTCCGCCGCCGTTTTGGAGCTACAATAAACCATTTTTCTACAGTAGGTTCTTATTGTAAAATTGTGGTTTTTGGAATATTTCTTTTGGGCCCATATTTTGTTACTGTACAGTAGATGAGTGTGGGGCCCACTTTGGGATATTTTGTCGATCGAAATTTAAACGTGTTAGTTTACAGTACTTATATTATATCTCCGACCGGGAATGTCATTTGAGCGGTAAACTACGTCTAATTGCTATAGTTCTTTTAGACGGGTTTGCGAACGTGACATTCACGTTGATGTTCTGTGTTGTGCTGTGATGTTGCGGATATGTCGTGGTGGATAGCAGTGTGCAATGGTAGTGCAGTTTTAATTTATTTGTACATTTGATATTGCGGGGCGAGCGTCCAACATGTGGACTGCCGTCACTGCCTGTTGGTATAATATTCTTTTTGGGGCACGACCGGGCTGAGGTCGATGTACCCGTTGTATATATTTTTATTTCAGTACTAGGTTTACCCCGCGATGGAGTGCACGGATTGTTAGTAATATGTATGCCCTAGAGGCCATTACTGTACATTGGATGTATATTGTAGTGGATGCTGGGACATATATAGGTAGGACTTTTTTGCTCGACATGATAGTAAGCTATCTGGTTGCTCTTTATCTTAACATGTATACTTTCTGTCTCTCTGTTACATGTTGATAAAGCCCTTAGGATGTGTACTCGACTTCCAGGACTGTGATGCAGATCATACTAGTGGGGCCTGGGTAGTCCATGAGTACATCCTTCAATGTTCCTAGTCGTGGGAATATCGAGATGGGGCATCGATATTCCAGAGTAGACTGGCGTATATCTTCTCGACCCATGTGATGGGCGATGGATGATCCCATATCCATTGGTGTTTGACATCAGAGATGGTATGCGGGTGCTCAGTGGAGACTGGATACACTAAACGGACTCGCCGAGAACTCCCAGATGGTATTATACCTCACGTCAGATGGCAGTTCTCTGGTGACACTGGTACAGCTTAGTCTGTTGACCCAAGATCGTCATAGAGTCTTGTGTGTCTCCTACTGTGCTTTGATTTTCACCCTACCACGGCTCTACTGAGTCATGCAAACAGGCGGTTTTTGGGTACAGTCCCGATTCATATGGAGGCAATGAGCGATCGGAGGGGATTCATCTCTCCCGGTATTGGGGGTTGATGTTGCGCTATGCTCGACTGGCCATAACTGGAAATCCCTGGACAGGGTTGCAGTGATCTACTGGTAAGTGTTATCAGTAGTTTCACACATGTTATGGACCTCACGTCAGCATGACTTATCAAGCTATTGGGGTCTGACGTTTACCACCCCTAGGCGAGATATGCGACATATCAGACGAACAGATCGGACTGTACGGTAAGTGTTACTGGTTGGATTCACAGGAGTGTGAGCGGGCTTGCTCGTCGATCTTCTGATCGCTCAATACCGGGTGGCCGTTACGTTTAGCAGACCGCTTGCAGCTTGTGGGTGTTTGATATGATCATCACCTGCTGCCGGCGTATTGACGAGTCTTTAGAGTCCTACACAGAGGTTTCCTGGCTCAAGCGAAACGAAATAGGAGCGCATATGAGATATGTGCGGGACCGAAAATAATGCGTATATGTGATACCGTATTCTATTCTCGCGATGAATGTATCGATTGGTTGTATGCGATATAACCTAGTTATCGAATCAAGGATTGATTCGATAAGTCGATACATTGGATATTAGTCGGTCATATGCGATATGACCGGATCGTTAAATCAAGTGTTGATTTAATGATTTAATGCATAATTATACATTTGATATATTACCTTGCATTAACTAGTATTGGTTCACTTAAGATGGATTTTCTCACTTGATGTGCACATTGTATATATGATATATTTTTGTGCACTTGATTGTATCATGTTTGATGATACATGCAACTTTGGGTGTATGTTTAGTTTAAACCATGTTTAAGTGAATGGTTAGGGTTTTATTATCTTCTCTTGATTATTTAGTTTATTTATTTATTCTTTATTTTAGGAAAAGAAAAGATATGGTTGCTTATTTTGTTTGTTTTGTTGAAACTTCAAGAAGCTTTGACCATTCTTGCTCTTTTCCTAAACCTAACCATTCACCTAACCTTGGTTCATTCTCTACACTTAACCATGGTTGCTATTATGATAAGAATGAATGGGATTTTCTTTTTAAGTTAATTCTTTTTATTCTATCATATTCATTTCTTCTTCTTCTTCTTCAAGATGGGGAAAACCTTGCTACCATTAATGGCAACATGAGAAAAAGAGTGAGAAATCCAATTCTAAAGTGAACCCACTTCATATTTCTTCATCCTCTACCACTTGCGAAGTAGTATAGGGTGTTTTCTTCACAAGTTTCATGACTTGGTGAAGTTGGAGTTTGATCTTGAGTTGCCTCGACGTAGATCATCTTCGGCATCGAAGTCGACGACCTAGCCCGATCATTTCTCCGACGAAACCTTCGTCTGTGTCCGGATTCCGATAGGTACAGCGGAGGGGCGTCATTATGGAGCCAAGGAGGTGGAGGACCGGATCTACAAAGGTTGTAGGCTCTTTCCTTTAGCAATAAAATTGTTTACTTGCTTGCATCGCCTATACTTCTAGTTAACGATCCGTATTAGGGTTTGTAGGCACATGAAAAATTTGAATTGGGCATGTTTGATCTGTTGTGAGACCTCATTAGTGTGCTTAGGAACCCTACAGTGGTATCAGAGCCTAACTAAAGCCTTAGGCAATGTGTAGACGGAGTTAGAAGTCCGATCGAACCGAGACCCTAATGCAAAATTGCTCTCTGTACATTTTTTGAAATCGGGCATTTTTGAGAATTAAAAATATTCAGAAAAATCAGCAGGCATTTGTAGGAGTTACTGTGAAATTCGAGCGGCTGAATCCATCAAACCGCCGCGGTTCCGCGGCACGACCATGGCTCGTGCGGCGGTTCCGCGGCCGTACGGTCGCCTCTCCCATTAGTTTTGGCACAGTAATTTCTATATTTGGGTTCTGTATTTTCTGGGAATTTTTAATCTGAACTCAAGAGTTGAGTTTTCTGGGTTGTATTGGGAGTTCGGAGATTTTATCGGACTGTCTAATTTTGTCTGTGTTTTTTCCAGGTAATTTTAGAATATGTTAAAAGTTCGACCAGATATAAATACCCATTTTTTCCCCTGCCGGGAAATTTCCAATTGTTGGATTTTTCCGTTGTTTAATGACGTTCTAAGTAGTGCAAGTAACGCGATGGTCCCTCTAGAAGACAACAAACCTTAACTCGATTATGTGACCGTCTTGAACTGCCCTTTGAACCTTAGGGTTTGGGGCAGTACGGCATGCCACATGTGAGGCGTTGGCTTGACCCTTCTACGGCTGGACCGTTGGTACTGAGGCACGAAGTGAATGTTTTTAAACTTATTTCATGTGTTGAGCTGTTACGGGAAAACTTGGGTATTCGATTGTTCGATCGGAAAGTTTAACATTTTCTATTTATCTGGAATGTGATACAATAATTGGAATTCACAAGTAGTTATGAGATAACTGAATGAATGTTATAAACATAGCACTTTAGTCTCACTTGATCGGTTGCCACGGAATTTTGGTGCGATCAAAAGTCCGTCGCAATCACGTAGCGTACGCGGATACTCGCTGGGTAAACTTAATAGACAGCCTCACCCCATAGCCCCGACCAAGTGACTGTAGGAGAACCCCGTCGCCGAAAGCATCCGTTCGGGTGCTCGCGGCAGCGGTATTCCGCCTTGGTGCACTTCGTCGACGGCTTCGGGGGTGCAGCCACCTACTAAAGTTTGCGACGCGCATTCGATCAGGATGTCGGGAATCTTGTTGAATTGCCCGACTTGATATTGAAAAGAGTTTTCGATAATGAGACTAAAATGCGGGGTTTATAATTGTTAGGCATGTGATGTCTAAGGAATTCATTTGATTAGGCATGCGATGTCTGAAGAGTTTGCGGATTCCAACTGTTGTAGTTTTACACTTTCTTTTTTGTGACCGTATGTGTAATATGTGATATCGCCGGTTTCGTTGCTATATGTCAACGACAATTGGGATGCGCATATTTACTTACGTTGATGACATATGATGTTATGTGTTGCTGGATATGTTATATTGGATCGTCGTGTTTGAATAGCCGGGGGTTTTTATGTGAGATGAGTGTTTTTCATTTTCATTCATGTAAAATGATCCCATATCCATCGGTGTTTGACACATGCGATGGATGATCCCATATCCATCGGTGTTTGACATCAAGGATGGTGTACGGGTGCTCATTAGAGACTGGGTACACTGGACGGAATCACCGTGAACTCCCAGATGGTATTATACCTCACGCCAGATGGCAGTTCTCTGGTGACACTGGTACAGGTTAGTCTGTAGACCCGAGATCGTCATAGTGTCTTGTGTGATTCCCACTGTGCATTGATTTCCATTATACCACGTCCAAGAGGGCGTGCAAAAAGTGGTTTTTGGGTACAGTCCCGAATCACATGAAGGCAATGAGCGATAGGAGGGGATTCGTCTCTCCCGGTATAGGGAGTTGATGTTGTGCTGTGTTCGATTGGTTATAACTGGAAATCCCTGGACAGGGTTGCTGAGATTTACTGGTAAGTGTTATCAGTAGTTTCTCGAACTGTTATAGACCTCATATCGACACGACTTATCAAGCTATTGGGGTCTGACGTTTACCACCTCTAAGCGAGATATGTGACATATCAGACGAAGAGACCGGACTGTACGGGAGTGTTACTGATTAGATTCGCAGGAGAATGTACAGGCGTGCTTGTTGATCTTCTGATCGCTCAATACCTGGGTGGCTGTTACGTTTAGCTGACCGCTTGCAGCTTTTGGGTGATTTATATGATCATCACCTACTGCCGGCGTATTGACGATTCTTTAGAGTCCTACACAGTGGTTTCTTGACTCAGGCAAAATGGAGTAGGGGCACATATGTGATATGTGCGTGACCGAGAACAATACGTGTATGTGATACCGTGTTAGATTCTCGCGATATGAGATATCGGCCGGGTATATGTGATATAGCCGGGTCATCGGATCAAGTGTTGATTCGATGAACTGATACAGATTATATTAGTCGGTTATTTGAGAAATAGCCGGATTATCGGATCAAGTGTTGATTCGATAATTTATTGTATAATTATATATTTGATATATTAAATTACATTAATTGATATAAGTTCATTAAAAGATTCATTTTCTCACTCGGGTAATACATTGATATATATGTGATATATGTTAATTGTATTATTTTGTTTTCTTACAATAAATATTGTATATGTGATATATAATATTGTAACATGTTAGGGTTATTAATGAAATGCGATTAGTAGAGATTAAACATGATTAAGGTTTGATTTGGGTTAATATTTTCTAGAAGCTTCTAGAAGGTTTTCATTTGTTTCTTGCTAAAGATATTTGTTATGATATTTATTAACCCAACCCAACCCATGACCATGGTTAAGTCTCTACATGGGTTAAGTTATCATACTTAACCCATGGTTGCAGTTCTAATCTCACTTGACTTTTCATTATTCATCACAAAAGGTTTTGGTTTTTCTTCTTCTTCTTCCTTGATGAAAAAGCTTTCTAGCTTTTTGCTTAGTAATGAAAATGAGTGAGATTAAGAAAACAAATGAGAGCTAAAATTCTACTTCATCATCCTAATCTATCCTAGCCATTTAGATTAGGGTGTTCATTTCATTTAGTGAGTGAGAGCTTGTGTTAAAGAAACTTCAAGTTAGATCATCTTAGTTATCGAAGATTGGAAGCAAGCTTGCATCTTTCTCTTCGTGGAGCTTCTCGAGAGTCCGGATACTCGATGATCGCAGCGAAGGGACCTCAACACGGAGCTTTAGAAGTGAAAGAACGGACTACAAAGGTTGTAATCCCTAACTCTTAGATGTAAAGATGTTTACATGGTTTGTTTCGCCTAATCTCTAGTTTAAAGATCTTGGTTAGGGTTGTTCGGCACGTCTAAATTTTAAATTGGGTATGGTTGATGCCTTGTAGACCCTTGTGAGAGTGCCTAGTAACCCTACAGTGGTATCAGAGCCAAGCTAGAGCTTTAGACGAAGTCTAAGCGAAGTTTAAAGTCCGATCGAACTCTGAATACCCGTAAAACCCTAGTCTGGAAATTTTTCAAAAATGTTTATTTTTTCATATTAAAAATACTCAAAAAATCAGAAGGGTATTTTAGGAATTATTGTGAAATACGAGCATTTAATACCATTAAACAGCCGCAGAACCGCGGCAATGACATGGCTTGCGCGGCGGTTCCGCGGCCGTACAGTGGGCTTATTATTTTATTTTTGCACAGTTAAATCCGTATCTACTGTTAGTTATATGTATGCCCTAGAGGCCATTACTATACATAGGATGTATATTGTAGCGGATGCTGGGACATATATAGGGAAGACTTTCTTGCTCGACATGATAGTATGCTATCTGGTTACTCTTTACCTTAACGTGTATACTGATTGTCTCTCTGTTACATGTTGGTAAAGCCCTTAGGATGTGTACTTGACTACCTGGACTATGATGGGGATCATACTAGTAGGGACATGGTAGTCCATAAGTACATCCTTCAAGGTCCTTAGTCGTGGGTGTATCGAGACGGGGCATCGATATACCAGAGTAGACTAGCGTATACCTTCTCGACCCATACAGATGGGCGATGGATGATCCTATATCCATTGGTGTTTGACATTAGAGATGATATAAGGGTGCTCAGTGGAGACTGGGTACACTGGACGGACTCGCCGAGAACTCCCAGATGGTATTATACCTTACGTCAGATGGCAGTTCTCTGGTGACACTGGTACAGAGTAGTCTGTTGACCCGAGATCGTCATAGAGTCTTGTGTGATTCCCACTATGCTTTGATTTCCACCTTACCACGTCTAAGAGGGCATGCAAAATGGTGGTTTTTGGGTACAGTCCCGATTCACATGGAGGCAATGAGCGATAGGAGGGGATTCGTTTCTCCCGGTATAGGGAGTTGATGTTGCGCTGTGTTCAATTGGCTATAACCGGAAATCCCTGGCCAGGGTTGCTGAGATTTACTGGTAAGTGTTACCTGTAGTTTCTCAAACTGTTATAGACCTCATATCGACACGACTTATCGAGCTATTGGGGTCTGACGTTTACCACCCCTAGGCGAGATATGCGACATATCAGACGACGAGACCGGACTGTACGGTAAGTGTTGCTGGTTGGATTCACAGGAGTGTGAGCGGGCTTGCTCGTCGATATTCTGATCGCTCAATACCAGGGTGGCCGTTACGTTTAGCAGACCGCTTGCGGCTTGTGGGTGTTTGATATGATCATCACCTGCTGCCGGCGTATTGACGAGTCTTTAGAGTCCTACACAGAGGTTTCCTGGCTCAAGCGAAACGAAATAGGAGCGAATATGAGATATGTGCGGGACCGAGAATAATGCGTGTATGTGATACCGTATTCTATTCTCGCGATGAATGTATCGATTGGTTGTATGCGATATAACCTAGTTATCGAATCGAGGATTGTTTCGATAAGCCGATACATTGAATATTAGTCGGTCATATGCGATATGACCGGATCGTTAAATCAAGTGTTGATTTAATGATTTAATGTATAATTATATATTTGATATATTACTTTGCATTAACTAGTATTGGTTCACTTAAGATGGATTTTCTCACTTGATGTGCACATTGTATATGTGTTATATTTTTTGTGCACTTGATTGTATCATGTTTGATGATACATGCAAACTTAGGTGTAGGTTTGATTTAAACCTTGGTTAAGTAAACTGTTAGGGTTTTTATTTATTTATTCATTTATTTATCCATTTTAGAAAGAAATAAAATGGTGGCTAACTTTGGATTTTCTTTGAAGCTTCATGAAGCTTTGAAATGGTTGACCATTTTGTTTCTTTCCTTAACCCTAACCATTCACTTAAACCTTGGTTTATTCTCTACACTTAACCATGGTTTATAAAATGATAAGAATGACTTTATTTCCATTTATTCATTATTCTTATCATATTATCTTCTTCTTCTTCTTCTTCAAGAAGAAAGAAGCTTGCTAGCTTCAATGGTGATTTGAGAAAAAGAGTGAGAAATCCAATTCTAAAGTGAACCCACTTCCTA
This sequence comes from Agapanthus africanus, assembly GCA_030015575.1. Classification (NCBI taxonomy): domain Eukaryota; kingdom Viridiplantae; phylum Streptophyta; class Magnoliopsida; order Asparagales; family Amaryllidaceae; genus Agapanthus; species Agapanthus africanus. Next base: position 450,444,697 of record CM057342.1, on the reverse strand, counting down.
TTTCTTCATCCTCTACCACTTGCCATGTAGTATAGGGTGTTTTCTTCACAAGTTTCATGACTTGGTGAAGTTGGAGCTTGATCTTAAGTTGCCTCGACGTAGATCATCTTCGGCATCGAAGTCGACGACCTTGCCCGCCCATTTCTCCGATGAAGCCCACGCTAGAGCCCGGGATCCGATGATCGCAGCGAGGGGACATCATCACGGAGCTATGGAGGTGGAGGACTAGATCTACAAAGGTTGTATTTCCGTTCACTTTTAGAGTAAAGTCGTTTGCTCGCATATGTTATCGCCTAAACTCTAGTCAACGATCCGTATTAGGATTTCTCGGCACTTGTAAAATTTGAATTTGGCATGGTTGACGTCTTGTGAGACCTCTAGTGTGTGCCTAGGATCCCTATAGTGGTATCAGAGCCTAGCTAGAGCCGTAGGCGATGAGTAGACGAAGCTAGAAGTCCGTTCGAACTCGAAACCCTAACCGAATACCCCTCTCTGGACATTTTTTCAAAACTGGGTTTTTTCCATATTAAAAATTCTTAAAAAATTCAGCAGGAAGTTCTAAGAATTACGGTGCAAAAATGACTAAAAGATACGGCTAACGCGCGGCGGAACCGCGGCAGAAGCTTGGCTTCTGCGGCGGTTCCGCGGCTATACGATGAGATCATCCTTCATTGTTTGCACGGTAATTTGTTTCTTCAGGTGCTGAGTTTTCTGGGAATTTTTAATTTGCACTCAAGAGTTGAGTTTTCTGGGGTGTTTTGGAGCTTCGATGATTCGATCGGAAATTTCAGGCTTTGTCTATGTGCTTTTCCGGATAATTTTTGAATATGTTAAAAAGTTCGACCGGATATAAATACCCACTTTTTCCTCTGCTGGTAAATTTCCAAGTGTTGGATTTTTCCGTGGTTTAAAGACGTTCTAAGTAGTGCAGGTAACTCAATGGACCCTCTAGAAGACAACAAACCTTAACTCGATTATGTGACCGTCTAGAACTGCCCTTTGAACCTTAGGGTTTGGGGCAGTACGGCGTGCCACATGTGAGGCGTTGGCTTGACCTTTCTACGGCTGGACCGTTAGTACTGAGGCATGAAGTGAATGTTTTTAAACTTGTTTTCATGTGTTGAGCTGTTTCGGGAAAACTTGGGTGTTCGATTGTTCGATCGGAAAGTTTGACATTTTCTATTTATCCGGAATGTGATACAATAATTGGAATTCACAAGTAGTTATGAGATAACTGAATGAATGTTATAAATCTAGCGGTTTAGTCTCACTTGATCGGTTGCCACGGAATTTTGATGTGATCAAAAGTCCGTCGCAATCACGTAGCGTACTCGGATACTCGCCGGGTAAACTTAATAAACAGCCACGCCCCATAGCCCCGACCAAGTGACTGTAGGAGAACCCCGTCGCTGAAAGCATCCGTTCGGGTGCTCGCGGCAGCGGTGTTCCGCCTTGGTGCACTTCATCGACGGCGTCGGGGGTGCGGCCGCCTACTAATGTTTGCGACGAGCATTCGATCTGAATGCCGGGAAGCCTGTTGAATTGCCCGACTTGATATTGAAAAGAGTTTTCGATAATGAGACTAAAATACGGAGTTTATAATTGTTAGGCATGCGATGTCTAAGGAATTCATTTGATTAGGCATGCGATGTCTAAAGAGGTTGCGGATTCCAACTGTTGTAGTTTTACACTTTCTTTTCTGTGACCGTAAGTGTAATATGTGATATCGCCGGTTTCGTTGCTATATGTCAACGACAATTGGGATGCGCATATTTACTTACGTTGATGACATGTGATGTTATGTGTTGCTGGATATGTTATATTGGATCGTCGTATTTGAATAGCCGGGGTTTTTTTTATGTGAGATGAGTGTTTTTCATTTTCAATCATGTAAAAACTTGTATGTGATATTCTTTTATTGGGGCACTTCCAGGTTGCGGAAGATGTCACCTTTTGTATATTATTTACTTTTCCGCACTAGGATAGACCCAAGGAGGAGAGCACAAGTAACCGGGTTCTGGGGTTCAGTGGGAGACCATCTCGAGGAGTCGAGTCCGGGTCTCCTAACTCTAGAATTGGTAGGGTTGCTTGCCGCTCTCGTAGGGGTCTAGGGGTGTGGGTTTGGCTATTCATCGCGACCGTGGAATCCGTGTTTTATACTGGCTCGTATTGAAAACACGGACGTCCTAGTATATCCAATATTTCATATGATATTTTCTGCTGCGATATCTGTGATGTGATCATTTGATGTTCTGTGATAGATACAGTATATAGTATATATGATATATTATATAGATGTTACTTATGTTTTACACCCGTGCTAGCCCTGCCCTGCTCTGCCGTTAGTTACCTAACCTAACGGTGCACGAGGGGACATCGAGGCGAACACGGATGGCATAAGTGTACGTCGTATTTATCTGTGATGTTTAGGTAACTTAAATGATGGGACTTCATTAATATGATTAATGAAAGAAAAAGAAACCTAAGATGTTGTGGAATCGAATTTCAAAAATAAAACAGGTAGCTACAGTTCTTGCTTTGCACAGCGGTATATATGATATATCCTGCACCTTATTCGATGAGGAAAGGACCGAGATCCCTTCACCGGGTGTGACTCCTTTAGCAATAACTGGCAGATGGTACACACTCGGTTTGTCTTTTGATTGCTTTTAAGAGTTTTACTTTGCACAGTGATATATATGATATATCCCGCACCTTATTCGATGAGGAAAGGGCCGACGATCCCTTCACCGGGAGTGACCCCTTTAGCAAAACTAGAAAAGCCTCGAAAACACTCCATTTCAAAATCATTTGATTCTACAACGATATCAAGTTCATTACGCAATAGGTTTTCAGAAAAACCTGTCGTAGCCCTCCGTCATTTCAGATAAGTACTAGTTAGTATTCGTGCTACGTTTGTTGACTATGTTAAGGCGTGGTGTGCGGTAGCTAATTAGTGCCTATCTGCATAAGCATATGATGCGATTGGATTAGGGTAGTCATGCGACTTTGTTGACTATGTTAAGGGTCGTGCGGGTGGGTTTAATTCAATCGGAAAATGACGGGTTGAACTTGACTAGCACTTATGATTTGTTGACTATGTTAAGGTCATATAGCTGCTAGGGGCAAAATTATCGGGAATTTCAAGTGTTGAAATTTGCAATGAGATTGCATACCTTCTATGAGATAGTTGGATCCCGATACCCGCTGCGAGTAATTGTTACTCCTGGGAGAGTTTTACACATTACAATTAGCCGATCAAGTAGGTGTCTAGAAAGGTGTCAACGGGGTTACGTCTCTGGGAAAACGAGGTTTACATTAATTAGGTTCGTGCGAAAGCACGGGGGACCTCCCTCAAAGTACCGACTGTTAGTGTATATGCCCTAGAGGCCATTACTGTATCATACTAGTTTGTATATTACTTAATGGAAGCTTGGGATATTCACAGTTGTATATACAATCCTGCTCGAAATGGTAGTATGCTACTTGGTTTGTCTCTGCTTTAATATGTGCATGTGTTTCTTTTAGCATATTGCTGGTATACATATTAGTAGAGCCCTTAGGATCTTTGCTTGATTACCAGCGTTGTGATGGCGCTCGCACTCGTGGGAGCTGGGTAATCTATAAGCACATCCTTATACAGGTCCCTGGTCGTTGGACTATCGAGACAGGGCATCGATACTCCGGAGTAGACTAGCGTATGCGCTTCTCATCCCAGTGTGGGAGACGGTCTGTCCCACAGCCGTTAGTACGTCGTACTTGGGATAGTATGCGGGTGCTCGTTAGGTTACGAGTACACTGGACAGGACTCGTCGGGAACTGTTGGTTGGTAATATACCTATCGTCAGTTATCAGTTCCCAGGTGACATGAGTACAGCTTAGTCCGCTGACTTGACACTGTCACTTCGCCTCGAGTGTGTTCCCACTGCACTTTGATTACTACCCTACCACGGCTTGAAGGAGTCGTGCAAACAGGTAGTTTTTGGGTGCAGTCCCGAAGCACTTGGAGGCAGTGACGGTTAGACAGGATTCGTCTCTCCCGGTATTGGGGGTTGACATCGCGCTGTGTCTAGGAGAGCCATTACACGAGTAGTCCCTGGCCAGGGCAAGCGAGATATACTGGTAGGTTCCAGTGTTATCTCAGGGTGTTCTGGGCTACACTCCGACACGACTTGTACCGCTATTAGGGGACTGACGTTCACCGCCCCCCTAGGCCCGCCATGCAATGTATCAGACGAACAGACCGGACTGTACGGAGACTGTCACATACAGGCTCAGTAGGAGTGCAGATGGGGTTCACCTCGTCAGTCTTCTTATCGACATCTACCTGGGGACCGTTACGTACAGCTAGTGCCGCTTGCGGTCTGTGGTTAAACCCACTGCCAGCGTAGTGTCGAGTCTTTAGAGTCCCACACAGAGAGCTATTCGCCTTTAGGCAAAATGAGTAGAGGTCGCATGGTTTTGCGACAGGGTTCGTTCGCATCCGCGCACTTGTGCACGTTTGCTGTCCGGACAGTTTATACTAGCGGGCTTTGGTTTAAGCCGGATCCTAGTATATGTTTTGAGATTGGTTTTTCTCAGGGTATTCGTGTTCCTCGGATCACGAATGCGGGTGCGTATGCACAGTTGCTAGAGATTGAGGGAGAGGACCTTGTTTAGGGTTAATGACTATTGTCATTTTATTAACCCCATTGTTTTTGTGTGTATTATTGTTAATTGATAATTAGCTTAATAATTGTGCATGGTTGTTGTTGACAATTTGACTTCATTGACTTGTTGACTTTGTTGACAACTTGACCATAATCATTTCATTTGGAAGATGCTCTTTGATCTTTGCAAAATTGAAATGATAATGGTCATGTCATGATTTATCATGACAATTTTCAAGCTAATTATTCAATTAAAATTATTCACACATATTAGTGAGAATGGCTCACTAATAATTCATTCTCTCATATTATTTCTCTCTCTTGTTCATCCTCTCCCTCAAGCTCTCTCCCTCTCATGTGTTGAGAAACAAAAAAAGCTTGAGAAAAACCCTCTCTTGATCTTCTCTACTCTCTTCTAGGGTTCAAGTCTTAGCATTTCTTGCACTTTAGTTACTCCTAGCTTGGAGTTGAAGCTAAAGGTAGTGGCTTTCGGATGGATCGTTCTTTGACGGGAGAAGACAAGCAAGGTGAACTCTGTCAACCATTCCAAGGAGCAAGGAGAGAAGGACTTTGAGCTCAAGGTATAACCTTTCCATCACTTAGCTACTTTGTAGTTAGGGTTAGCAAGTTTATGTTTAGCAAAGATCCTTAAAGCATAGTCCATGTTGCCTATAGTTGATAAAAATCCAATTTTTATTATGTTTTCCGCCTCCCCGTAAGCACCGGGGTGGGCAACACGGACTTACAGTGGTATCAGAGACTAACTAAACCTAAACTAGCTAAGTAGTTAAGTGTAACGAAGTTTCGAAACCGGAAAATCGAAAAACCAAACTCGCAAAACCCCAAGTTTCTTTTGAATTTTTTTCTGCTCTAAATGAAAAACTTTATACTTGTAAATTCGGCTCAGGGTTTTGTGTGAACACCCAAGAAAAACGTTGCCCTAATTCATTCAAACCGCCGCTCTTCCGCCGCACGAGGTAGGCTTTTGCCGCGGAAGCGCCGCCGTTTGTCGTCTTCTGTGCATCGTTTTTCGTGCAGTGTGTATCTGTGTTGGTTTTGGGATTTTTGAAATATATTATATGTGCCCAGATTTTCCAGAACTAAAATTTACTTTTGGGGGCCTATAAATCCGTATTTTTCGGAACTTCACTACACTTTAACTATATCGGTTATATCTGTGATGCTTGTATGTATTGAACGTCGGCTAATCGCTATAAGTCGATTAGTCGGGGTTATACATCTCTGTGATCTGTGATTGTTGGTTTGTGGATATGAATGGATTGGATCGTCGTGGGTGAATAGCCGGGTTGGATGTGAGATGAGCGTTTTTTTTCTTTCATTCATTTGTAACATGTAAATTGATGTAATAATATTATTTGTATGGCCGCACAACCGGGTCGGGGTTGTAGCCGTCATTGTATAATTCTTTTTACTGTTTTTGCTCCTAGGATAGACCCATGGAGGGGGTGCACAAACTACCGGGTATCTCGAAGTGCCGAGTGGCCTACTCACGGTGGTAAGGGAGGTTGCTTCGCTTCGGGTGCTTGGCGGGTAGTTTGCCGCACCCGTAGGGGTCTTGGGTGGGGTTTTGGCTATTCACCGCGACCGTGTAATCCGCTTTGCGTTGCAGGCTCGAACGCATTGCGGATTCCTAGTATATCCAATGTATTCATCTGTGATCTGTAATGTCTATCATTGCTATATATTTATATATAATAACTATTTAGGCGTTGCTTATGTTTTACAGCCGCGCTAGCCCAGCCCCCGCTCTGTCGTTAGTTAAGTAACCTAACGGGTGATGACGGGGCCCCGTGGCGAATGCGAATGGCATAAGCGTACGTCATATTTTGGTTGTTTTCTGCAATGGTAGGATTAAATGATGGGATGCACTAAAAGAACTAATGCAAGAAATAAACCAAGTAAAAGTCGATTGGAACACTTTGAAAACCACTCGGTTCTTTTCAAAACTAAAACTTTTAAACGCGGAGCTTGAACCACTCCTTTTAAAAGCTATCTCGTTCCATCGATTATATCAAGTTCACTACGTTCACGGTTTCGCCAAAACCATCCGTAGCCCTCCATCATTTCGGTTAAATATTCGGTAGTATTCAAGCTATGTATTTTGACCTCACGCCAAGGCATAGTGATTGGTAGCTGCCGGATATTTATCCGTTGCATAGATAGAATGCGTTGATTTGAGACAGTCGTACTGCCGTTTTGGCCTACGTCAAGGGTAGGTACGGGTGGGTTCAAATTAACCAGGATAATGATGGGAAGAACTTGACATGTGACTTATGACATTTTGACCTCACGCCAAGGTCATAAGAGCATGGGGCAAAAAATCTACATCGGGAGTTTCATAAGTACTGAAACTTGCTAGCGTTGCATACCATTTGGAGTGTGATAATTCTGGTAGGATTCCTTCGGTTTTATCACGTGATGATATTTGGATCCCGATCCTACTGTGAGTATATGCTACTCCTCGGGAAAACTCTCACTTAACGATCAATGCTATAAACCTAGTAGGTGCCTAGAAAGGTGTTAGCGGGGCTACGCCCACAGGGAAAAGAGGTTACTTAATTAAGGAACTTCGCGAAAGCGTTGGAAAACCTCCCTCGAAGTACCGACACTGGCCTGGCTGAACGGTTAAGCAAGTATTGTACAGTGAGAATGATCCCGGCTAATTCTTTTCTTTATGGTTTGAGAAGGGATTCGAGAGACAGTGGGAGCCATCCAATTTAGACAAACTAAAAACCACTCTAAACTTGCAAGAGCATCATGCTAAAGTGTTTCTTTTCTCTCTCCTAATTGCAGCGACCATTCAAGATGACCGGACTTAAGTTACTATTAGATAAAAACATATTGACAGGGCCAAACTACAAAGATTGGCTCAGGAATGTCAAGATGGCTATCATTTATGACAAGCTGGGGTATATACTTACCACCAAAGCTCCCCCTGTCCCAGGTCCCACCTCCAGCGTCGCGGATGTAGAAATCCGTAAGACATGGGAGATAGATTGCGCGAGGGCCAGATGCCTCGTACTAGCCTCGATGGACAACGAACATCAGAGGAGGCACGAGAATATGGACCTAGAGTCCATATTTCTCCATACAAAAGAACTGTATGGAGAGCAGTCTCGTATCGCAAGATACGAAGTGTCGAAGAAGCTCTTTTCGGCAAGGTTGGCCGTCGGATCATCGGTAGCGGACCACGTGCTTAAGATGATCGGCTACATAGAGGAGCTCGCGGACCTTGGGACCACGTTGGAGAATGAACTCTATACCGATTTGATTCTCCAGTCCCTTCCTTCCACTTACGCCCAGTTCATTCTTAACTTCAACATGCAAGGAAAGGAGGTTGAACTTGCCGAACTTCTGAACATGTTGAGGACTGCTGAGGGCACCCTACAGAAGGGTAGGAAGACATCCACTTTGTTTGTAGGAGGATCTTCCTCTTCTAGGTCCAGGGCGAAAGCCAAGGGCAAGAAGAAGAAAGCCCCCGCCAAACCAAGAGGCGGTGTCGGTAAAGTGGATACAAAGGGAAAGGGTAAAGCAACAAAGGTAGCGGGGAAGCTGGTGGGGAAGGAAGAATGCTTCTATTGTCACAAAAGTGGTCACTGGAAACAAGATTGCAAGGCTTGGAAAGCCAGAACACAGGATTTGAAGCGAGTTGCAGCTTCAGCTTCAGGTGTGTATGTTATTGAAAACTGTCTATCAATAAACTCTACATCCTGGGTATTGGATACCGGATCAGGATCTCATATCTGTAATTCTTTGCAGGCGTTGAGAAAGCGTAGAGTTTTGAAGGCAGGTGACATGACCCTCAGAGTTGCGAACGGTGCTAGCATGGATGCTGAGGCCGTGGGGGACTATCACCTGGGATTATCAGATGGACACTTTTTGGTTTTGCGTAGTTGTTATTATGTACCAAATGCAACCTGTAATATCATTTCTGTATCTTTATTATCTAAAGAAGGTTATGAATTTGCATTTGTAAGTAATGTAGTGAACATTCACCTTAATCAAGTGTTGATTGAGTCAGGTACATTGAACAACGGTATATACGTTTTAAACCAACCACAGGTTTTCAATATCCAGAATACACACAAAAGAAAGTCTCCAGAAATTAATAAAACTTTCTTATGGCATTGTAGACTGGGTCACATCAATGAGAGAAGATTGACTAAGTTACACACTGAAGGATATTTAGATCCGTTCGAATATCAATCGTATGCAACTTGTCAATCCTGTCTCAAAGGAAAGATGACAAAGGCTCCGTTTTCTGGACACGGAGAAAGAGCGAGCGAGCTCTTGGGACTCGTACACAGCGACGTGTGCGGTCCAATGTCTACACATGCGCGAAGCGGTTTTTCTTACTTCATAACTTTTACGGATGATTTCTCAAGATTCGGACATGTCTTCTTAATGAAGCATAAATCCGAAGCTTTTGATAAGTTCCAGGAATATAAGAATGAAGTAGAAAAACAAACAGGCAAAAGTATCAAGATCCTAAGATCGGATCGAGGAGGAGAATACTTAAGTGCCGAATTCCTGAATTACTTAAAAGAGAATGGAATTCTCTCTCAGCTTACTCCTCCATACACCCCGCAACATAACGGTGTATCGGAGAGACGGAACCGAACCCTATTGGATATGGTACGGTCTATGATGAGTAACGCTGAGTTACCGCGATCATTCTGGGGATATGCACTGGAAACAGCTGCATATCTTTTGAACCGTGTTCCCACTAAGACTGTGCCTACCACACCATATGAGTTATGGAGTGGGAAGAAACCCTATCTTCAATACTTGAAGATTTGGGGATGTCCAGCTTATGTCAAAAAGCAGCATACGGACAAGCTCGAGGCACGCTCAGTACTGTGCAAGTTTGTGGGATACCCAAAGAACTCCAGGGGGTATCTTTTCTATTACGCAGAGGAACAAAAAGTCCTTGTTTCTCGCAATGCCCATTTTCTGGAACATCAGTTTTTAGAAAAAGAAATAAGTGGGAGCGCAATAGAACTGGAAGAAATTCCAGAACCACAAACTATTACTGAAAGTTTAATGGAACCAGAAGGTTCAAAAGAACAGGACATTCCTACGCCGCTCCGCAGGAGTAGTAGGCAGTCTCATCCTCCCGAGAGGTACTACGGTTTCCTCATTGACGGGGATAGAGAGGACTGCATCATAGATTGTGATGAACCTACTAGCTTCCAGCAAGCCATTCAGAGCGTCGACTCGGTAAAATGGCTTGATGCAATGCGGACCGAGATGGAGTCCATGTACACCAACAAAGTATGGACGTTGGACATTGCTCCAGACGGGGTAAAACCCGTAGGATGCAAGTGGATCTTCAAAAGGAAGATTGGTGTAGATGGACAGGTTGAGACCTATAAAGCTAGACTGGTAGCAAAGGGTTTTCGTCAGCGACCTGGTTTGGACTATGACGAAACCTTTTCTCCAGTAGCTATGCTGAAATCCATTCGGATCCTTCTTGCCATCGCTGCTTTCCACGATTATGAGATTTGGCAGATGGACGTAAAGACAGCTTTTCTAAATGGTCATTTAGAGGAGTGTGTCTATATGGACCAGCCAGAGGGTTTCATTCAGGGTGGGAGCAGCGGAAAGGTGTGCAAGTTGCTCAAGTCCATTTATGGACTCAAGCAGGCATCGCGGAGTTGGAACATCTGTTTTGATGAGACGGTCAAAGAATTTGGCTTTATCAAAAATCCAGATGAACCATGCATCTATTGTAGATTTGTAGCGAGAACTGTAGTATTCCTCGTTTTATACGTGGATGACATTCTCTTAATAGGAAATGACATTCCTATGCTACAATCTGTCAAGGGGTTCTTATCACACAGGTTCTCCATGAAAGACCTGGGTGATGCCTCATACATTCTGGGTATCCGGATCTACCGTGACAGATCCAAGAGGATATTAGGACTCTCGCAGTCCAGGTACATCGACACCATACTGAAGAGATTCAGTATGGAAGATTCCAAGCGCGGTAATCTACCGGCTTGTCACGGGATCACCCTCTCCAAAGAGATGTCTCCCAAGACTGATTTGGAGAGGGATCGCATGTCTATTATACCCTACGCTTCTGCGGTAGGCTCTATAATGTATGCGATGTTGTGTACCAGACCGGATGTGGCTTATGCACTGAGTGTGGTAAGCAGGTATCAGTCAAACCCTGGGGAGAAACATTGGATAGCAGTAAAGAACATTCTCAAGTACCTGAGAAGGACTAAGGAGATGTTCTTGGTGTATGGCGGAAAAGACCTGCTGATTGAGGCCTTTGCTGACTCCAGCTTCCAGAGTGACAAGGATGATTCCAAGTCCATGTCGGGTTTTGTCTTTACCCTCAATGGAGGGGCGGTGTGTTGGAAGAGCTCCAAACAGGAAACCGTTGCTGACTCGACTATGGAAGCGGAATACATCGCTGCATCTGATGCCGCAAAAGAAGCTGTCTGGATGAGGAAGTTCTTGAAAGAACTTCAGGTGGTTCCGTCCATTGTTGACCCAATACCTCTGTATTGCGACAACAACGGGGCTATAGCTTTAGCGAAGGAACCCAGGTCCCATCAGAAATCCAGACACATCTTAAGGCGGTATCACCTGATCAGGGAGATCGTGGATCGCCAGGAGATCGAGGTCCGGAGAGTTGCATCAGAGGATAACACAGCAGATCCATTCACCAAGGCCTTGCCCCAGACTCAGTTCGAGCGGCTGATCGAGATGATAGGTCTTCGATACGCCAGTACATGGCCTTAGTGCAAGTGGGAGATTGTTAGTGTATATGCCCTAGAGGCCATTACTGTATCATACTAGTTTGTATATTACTTAATGGAAGCTTGGGATATTCACAGTTGTATATACAATCTTGCTCGAAATGGTAGTATGCTACTTGGTTTGTCTCTGCTTTAATATGTGCATGTGTTTCTTTTAGCATATTGCTGGTATACATATTAGTAGAGCCCTTAGGATCTTTGCTTGATTACCAGCGTTGTGATGGCGCTCGCACTCGTGGGAGCTGGGTAATCTATAAGCACATCCTTATACAGGTCCCTGGTCGTTGGACTATCGAGACAGGGCATCGATACTCCGGAGTAGACTAGCGTATGCGCTTCTCATCCCAGTGTGGGAGACGGTCTGTCCCACAGCCGTTAGTACGTCGTACTTGGGATAGTATGCGGGTGCTTGTTAGGTTACGAGTACACTGGACAGGACTCGTCGGGAACTGTTGGTTGGTAATATACCTATCGTCAGTTATCAGTTCCCAGGTGACATGAGTACAGCTTAGTCCGCTGACTTGACACTGTCACTTCGCCTCGAGTGTGTTCCCACTGCACTTTGATTACTACCCTACCACGGCTTGAAGGAGTCGTGCAAACAGGTAGTTTTTGGGTGCAGTCCCGAAGCACTTGGAGGAAGTGACGATTAGACAGGATTCGTCTCTCCCGGTATTGGGGGTTGACATCGCGCTGTGTCTAGGAGAGCCATTACACGAGTAGTCCCTGGCCAGGGCAAGCGAGATATACTGGTAGGTTTCCAGTGTTATCTCAGGGTGTTCTGGGCTACACTCCGACACGACTTGTACCTCTATTAGGGGACTGACGTTCACCGCCCACCTAGGCCCGCCATGCGATGTATCAGACGAACAGACCGGACTGTACGGAGACTGTCACATACAGGCTCAGTAGGAGTGCAGATGGGGTTCACCTCGTCAGTCTTCTTATCGACATCTACCTGGGGACCGTTACGTACAGCTAGTGCCGCTTGCGGTCTGTGGTTAAACCCACTGCCAGCGTAGTGTCGAGTCTTTAGAGTCCCACACAGAGAGCTATTCGCCTTTAGGCAAAATGAGTAGAGGTCGCATGGTTTTGCGACAGGGTTCGTTCGCATCCGCGCACTTGTGCACGTTTGCTGTCCGGAAAGTTTATACTAGCGGGCTTTGGTTTAAGCCGGATCCTAGTATATGTTTTGAGATTGGTTTTTCTCAGGGTATTCGTGTTCCTCGGATCACGAATGCGGGTGCGTATGCACAGTTGCTAGAGATTGAGGGAGAGGACCTTGTTTAGGGTTAATGACTATTGTCATTTTATTAACCCCATTGTTTTTGTGTGTATTATTGTTAATTGATAATTAGCTTAATAATTGTGCATGGTTGTTGTTGACAATTTGACTTCATTGACTTGTTGACTTTGTTGACAACTTGACCATAATCATTTCATTTGGAAGATGCTCTTTGATCTTTGCAAAATTGAAATGATAATGGTCATGTCATGATTTATCATGACAATTTTCAAGCTAATTATTCAATTAAAATTATTCACACATATTAGTGAGAATGGCTCACTAATAATTCATTCTCTCATATTATTTCTCTCTCTTGTTCATCCTCTCCCTCAAGCTCTCTCCCTCTCATGTGTTGAGAAACAAAAAAAAGCTTGAGAAAAACCCTCTCTTGATCTTCTCTACTCTCTTCTAGGGTTCAAGTCTTAGCATTTCTTGCACTCTAGTTACTCCTAGCTTGGAGTTGAAGCTAAAGGTAGTGGCTTTCGGGTGGATCGTTCTTTGACGGGAGAAGACAAGCAAGGTGAACTCTTTCAACCATTCCAAGGAGCAAGGAGAGAAGGACTTTGAGCTCAAGGTATAACCTTTCCATCACTTAGCTACTTTGTAGTTAGGGTTAGCAAGTTTATGTTTAGCAAAGATCCTTAAAGCATAGTCCATGTTGCCTATAGTTGATAAAAATCCAATTTTTATTATGTTTTCCGCCTCCCCGTAAGCACCGGGGTGGGCAACACGGACTTACACCGACACTGGCCTGGCTGAAAGATTGGCGAACTTGTAGAATGTAATTAATCCCGGCTAGTCTTTCCTCTTAGGGTTTGAAGGAAGATTTGATAAAAAACAGTGGGAGCCATCCTGATTAGATAAAATAATAACCAATCTATTCTTGCAAGAGCATACGCTGAGTGTTTTCTTCTCTCTCTCTCCAGGTAGCGACCATATCATGCCTTAATCAAGATAATAATACGGATATTTGACCGAACCCGCTTGTTATACTGAGCTGGGGAACGTTGGTCCTGCTCCAACTTGTAATTGTTATAAGACAGAGCAGGAAATTGGGGATTACCAGTATGCCCGTGCCACCCAAACGAAGAAAGTGCATGCTGATGCATCAACTTCGGGTGTGTTCTTTATACAGAACTGTTTCTCTATTCTCTACGTCCTGGGTATTTGATACCGGATCAGGATCCCAGATATGTAATATGTTACATAGGGCTACAGAAAGGCAGAGAACTGAGAACGGGTGATAAGTTTCATGAGACAGAAAACGGTGCAAGTGTTGCAGCCAAGTCTGTTGGTCACTGTCACCCTGTATTCCAAATACATTGATTCTGAATGAATGTTATTAGATACCGAACCTGATATACAAAATCATATCAGTCTCTTTATTTGTAAAGAAATGATAAAATTTTGTATTGTTGGATAATGTTTTGAACATTTCCTATATCAAATGTTGATCGGTTCAGGCACGTTATCTAAAAGCATTGATGTTCTAAATCAAATTACAGTTCTTAGTATACAGAACACACACAAGAGGAAGAGTTCAGAAATGAACGAATCCTTCTTGAGGTATTGTAGACTAGGTCATATCAATGCGACCCGACTAGCTGAAGTTACATATAGATGCATATTTAAATCAGTTTGAATTTACATCTTGTGAAACTTGCCAGTCATGTCACAAAGATAAGATGACCATAGCTCCGTTTAATGGAAACAGAGAAAGAGTTAGTGAACTCTTGGGATGATACATGTTGATGTATAAAAGTCCACTGTCTACAAATGCCAAGACCGGTTTTTTGTACTTCATTACATTCTCTGATGATCTCTCAAGATTCAGACATATGTTCCTGTTGAAACACAAGTCCGAACCTTTTGAGATATTCACGGAATATAAGTTAGAAGTAGAGAACCAAAATGAGGGTATAAGTATTATGTCCTTTGATACGATCAGGGAGGAGAATACTTGAGCACGGAATTCCTGGACTATTCTAAAGGAGAATGAGATTCTCTCTCAGCATTACTCCTCCGTATACACCATAGCACGATGGTATATCGGGGCGGAGCAGTAGCACCCTATGTGATATGGTGTGCTCTATGATGAGTACTACTGAGTTTCCTATTTCTTTTTTGGGAGTTATGCACTTATGAAGTTGCATACCTATTGAATAGGGTTCCAATCAAATCAGTTGCCTACCACTTCATATGTGATATGGAAAGGGAAGAGCCCATATCTTAAGTTAGTTAAGATTTGGGGTTGTCTGGCCTATGTCAAAAAGCAAAATCCGGACAAGCTCGAGGCAAGGTCTGTTATGTAGAACTGGAAAGGTTCCAGATATACAAACTGCAGCTGATGATTTGAAAGAACCAAAGGATTCAATAGTTACCAACAAACCTCAGCCTCTCCGACGATATAGTAGGGTTTCTCACCCACCTGAGAGATACTTCTGTTTCTCTATGACAGTGGGAGCGAGGATTGCATCATGAGATGATGACCCAACTAGTTTCGAGCAGGCCATCGAGAGTAGTGACTCTGTAAGAATGGCTGGATGGTTAGCGATCTGAGATGGAATCCATGTACACCAACAAATATGGACTTTGGTTGCTATATCTGAAGGGTTAAATCCCCATCAGGAGCAAGTATATCTTGAGAAGATTACTTGGTGTAGATGGAAAAGTTCAGACTTTCAAAGCTAGACTTGTTAAAGGTTTTCATCATCGACCAGGTGTGGATAATGATGAAACCTTTTCCAGTGGCTATGCTTAAGTCCATCCGGATCCTACTTGCCATGGCTGCATACCATGACTACGATATCTGGTGGTTGGGTGTCATGACTGCTTTTCTAAGTGATATTTTAGAAGAGTGCGTCTATAAGTACACAGCCACAGGGCCTCGTGGACAGTGGGAGCAGCGCAAACGTGCATAAGTTGCTTTATAGGATAAAGCAAGCATCGCGGAGTTGGAACGTCTGTTTTGATGTAGTAGTCAAAGAGTTTGACATCATCAAAATGGTAGATGAACCTTGTATAAACAAAAAGGTAGTAGGGAGTATGGTGGTGATCCTCGTAGAGTACGTGGATGACATACTCTTGATAGGGAAGGAGTTTCCTATGCTACGCTCAGTCAATCTCCGCTTATCACAAAGATTCTCCACATAGGATCAAAGTGATACCTGCTAAATCCTGGGTTCTGATCTATGAGATAGATCTAATTGGATATTAGGATACTCACTAGTTATAGTGAGACGGTATTAATTGATTCTGGGGAAAATCACTGGAAAGGTTCCAGGGTGATAAGGACGACTGAATGTCAGTCACAGGCATTGTCTTTACCCTCAGTAAAGGGACGGTATGTTGGAAGAGTTCCAAGCTAGATATCGTGACATACTAGACGATAAAGGCTGGATATATCGCTACTTAAGATGCTACCAAAGAGGCAGTCTGGATGTATATTGGTTCATGAGATGAACTTAGTTCCTCCCATTGTG
Organism: Agapanthus africanus; assembly: GCA_030015575.1. Lineage (NCBI taxonomy): Eukaryota > Viridiplantae > Streptophyta > Magnoliopsida > Asparagales > Amaryllidaceae > Agapanthus > Agapanthus africanus. The sequence continues at coordinate 450,428,484 of CM057342.1, read as the reverse complement.
TGACAATGGAGTTGTGGCTTATGCCAAGGAACGTCCGTCCCATCAGTGATCCAGACATATTCTAAGGCAGTATCGCCTGATCATCGAGATGGTTGGTCTCCAGGGGATCAAGGTTAGGAGAGTAGACTTAGAGGACAACACGGCGGATCCACTCACAAAGGCCTTTTCCCAGAGAGAGACTTTTATGGGATGGTTGAGTATGTGATACTACAACCACTGCTATCAGATGGCCCTAGTGCAAATGGGAGATTGTTAGTTATATGTATGGCCTAGAGGCCATTACTATACATAGGATGTATATTGTAGTGGATGCTGGGACATATATAGGGAAGACTTTCTTGCTCGACATGATAGTATGCTATCTGGTTACTCTTTACCTTAACGTGTATACTGATTGTCTCTCTGTTACATGTTGGTAAAGCCCTTAGGATGTGTAGTTGACTACCTGGACTATGATGCGGATCATACTAGTGGGGACATGGTAGTCCATAAGTACATCCTTCAAGGTCCCTAGTCGTGGGTGTATCGAGACGGGGCATCGATATACCAGAGTAGACTAGCGTATACCTTCTCGACCCATACAGATGGGCGATGGATGATCCCATATCCATTGGTGTTTGACATCAGAGATGATATACGGGTGCTCAGTGAAGACTGGGTACACTGGACGGACTCGCCGAGAACTCCTAGATGGTATTATACCTTACGTCAGATGGCAGTTCTCTGGTGACACTGGTATAGAGTAGTCTGTTGACCCGAGATCGTCATAGAGTCTTGTGTGATTCCCACTGTGATTTGATTTCCACCTTACCACGTCCAAGAGGGCGTGCAAAACGGTGGTTTTTGGGTACAGTCCCGATTCACATGGAGGCAATGAGCGATAGCAGGGGATTCGTCTCTCCCGGTATAGGGAGTTGATGTTGCGATGTGTTCGATTGGCTATAACCGGAAATCCCTGGCCAGGGTTGCGGAGATTTACTGGTAAGTGTTACCTGTTGTTTCTCAAACTGTTATAGACCTCATATCGACACGACTTATCGAGCTATAGGGGTCTGACGTTTACCATCCCTAGGCGAGATATGCGACATATCAGACGACGAGACCGGACTGTACGGTAAGTGTTGCTGGTTGGATTCACAGGAGTGTGAGCGGGCTTGCTCATCGATCTTCTGATCGCTCAATACCCGGGTGGCCGTTACGTTTAGCAGACCGCTTGCGGCTTGTAGGTGTTTGATATGATCATCACCTGCTGCCGGTGTATTGACGAGTCTTTAGAGTCCTATACAGAGGTTTCCTGGCTCAAGCGAAATGAAATAGGAGCGCATATGAGATATGTGCGGGATCGAGAATAATGCGTGTATGTGATACCGTATTCTATTCTCGCGATGAATGTATTGATTGGGTGTATGCGATATAACCTAGTTATCAAATCGAGGATTGATTCGATAAGCCGATACATTGAATATTAGTCGGTCATATGCGATATGACCGGATCGTTAAATCAAGTGTTGATTTAATGATTTAATGTATAATTATATATTTGATATATTACTTTGCATTAACTAGTATTGGTTCACTTAAGATGGATTTTCTCACTTGATGTGCACATTGTATATGTGATATATTTTTTGTGCACTTGATTGTATCATGTTTGATGATACATGCAAACTTGGGTGTAGGTTTGATTTAAACCTTGGTTAAGTAAATGGTTAGGGTTTTTATTTATTTATTCATTTATTTATCCTTTTTAGAAAGAAATAAAATGGTGGCTAACTTTGGATTTTCTTTGAAGCTTCATGAAGCTTTGAAATGGTTGACCATTTTGTTTCTTTCCTTAACCCTAACCATTCACTTAAACCTTGGTTTATTCTCTACACTTAACCATGGTTGATAAAATTATAAGAATGACTTTATTTCCATTTATTCATTATTCTTATCATATTATCTTCTTCTTCTTCTTCTTCTTCTTCTTCTTCTTCAAGAAGAAAGAAGCTTGCTAGCTTCAATGGTGATTTGAGAAAAAGAGTGAGAAATCCAATTCTAAAGTGAACCCACTTCCTATTTCTTCATCCTCTACCACTTGCCATGTAGTATAGGGTGTTTTCTTCACAAGTTTCATGACTTGGTGAAGTTGGAGCTTGATCTTGAGTTGCCTCGACGTAGATCATCTTCGGCATCGAAGTCGACGACCTTGCCCGCCCATTTCTCCGATGAAGCCCATGCTAGAGCCCGGGATCCGATGATCGCAGTGAGGGGACATCATCACGGAGCTATGGAGGTGGAGGACCGGATCTACAAAGGTTGTATTTCCGTTCACTTTTAGAGTAAAGTCGTTTGCTCGCATATGTTATCGCCTAAACTCTAGTCAACGATCCATATTAGAGTTTCTCGGCACTTGTAAAATTTGAATTTGGCATGGTTAATGCCTTGTGAGACCTCTAGTGTATGCCTAGGAACCCTACATCTACTTCCTGATTCTTATGGGAATTTTTAATTTATACTCAAGTGTTGAGTTTTTTGGGTTGTATTGGGGACTTGTGGATTCAATCGGATAATTTAACTTCGTTTATGTTTTTCCGGATAATTTTAGAACCTGTTAAAAAGTTCGAACGGATATCAATAACTCACTTTTTCCCCTGTCGGAAAATTTTCTAAAGTTGGATTTTTTCTCGAGTTTGAAACTTTAAAAAATCGTGCAAGTAACGCGGTAGACCCTCTCGAAGACAACAAACATTAACTCGATTATGTGACCGTCTGAACTGCCTCTAAACCTTAGGGTTTGTGGCAGTACGATGTTGCCACATGTGAGGCGTTGGCTTGACCCTTCTACGGCCGGACCATTGGTACTGTAGCATGTGATAGATACTTTTAAACTCCGCACAAGTGTTGAGCTATTTGGGAAAACTTGGGTGTTTTATTATTCGATTGGAAAGTTTAACATTGTCTATTTTTTTGGAATGTGATACAATATTTGGAATCCACAAGTAGTTATGAGATAACTAATTTGAATGTTATAAATCTAGCAGTTTAGTCTCAGATGACCGGTTGCCACGGAATTTTGATGTGATCAAAATTCCATCGCAATCACGTAACGTACGCGGATACTCGCCGGGTAAACTAAATAGACAGCCATGCCCTATAGCCCCGACCAAGTGACTGTAGGAGAACCCCGTCGCCAAAAGCATCCGTTCGGGTGCTCGCGGCAGCGGTGTTCCGCCTTAGTGCACTTCGTCGATGGCATCGGGGGTGCAGCCGTCTACTAAAGTTTGCGACGAGCATTCGATCAGGATGTCGGGAATCTTGTTGAATTGCCCGACTTGATATTGAAAAGAGTTTTCGATAATTGAGACTAAAATGCGGGGTTTATAATTGTTAGGCATACGATGTCTAAGGAATTCATTTGGTTAGGCATGAGATGTCTAAGGAGGTTGCGGATTCCAACTGTTGTAGTTTTACACTTCCTTTTCTGCGACCGTAAGTGTAATATGTGGTGTATCGCCGGTTTCGTTGCTATACATCAACGACAATTGGGGTACGCATATTTACTTACGTTGATGATATTAGATATTATGTGTTGATGTGATATGTTATATTGGATCGTCGTGTTTTGAATAGCCGGGGGTTTTATGTGAGATGATAGTTTTTTCTTTTTCATTCATTTAAAATTCTTTTATATGTAATATTCTTTTATTGGGGCATTTCCGGGCTGAGGATGATGTCACCATTGTATATTATTTACTTTTCCGCATTAGGTAGACCCAAGGCGGGGAGCACAAGTAACCGGGTTCTAGGGTCCAGTGGGAGACCATCTCGAGGAGTCGAGACCGTGTCTCCTAACCCTAGAATTGGCAGTTTTACTAGCCGCTCTCGTAGGGGTTTAGGGATGTGGGTTTGGCTATTCATCGCGACTGTGGAATCCGTGTTTTATACAGGCTCGTATTAAAACACGGACCTCCTAGTATATCCAATATTTCATATATGTTCTTCTGCTGCAATATTCTGTGATGAGATCAAATTACATCCTGAGATGAATGTTTATATTATATATATGAGATATATGTTATATTACAGATTTCGTTTCAAATGAGATGCTTGTGAAGCATAATAAAATGAGACTTCATTATTGAGATTAATGAACTAAAAGAAAGCTAAAGATGTTGTAGAAACTTGTTTAAAAACTGGTAGTTCTAGTTCTTTCTTTACATAGCGGTGTTCCTTGTAGAACATCCAGCACCTTATTCGATAAGGAAAGAGCCGAGATCCCTTCACCGGGAGTGACCTCTTTAGAGAAACTAGCAGATGCTACAAACTCGGTTTGTCTTTTGATTGTTTTTATAGTTTTTGCTTTGCATAGTGATATTTGTGAAATATCCTGCACCTTATTCGATGAGGAAAGAGCCGACGATCCCTTCACCGGGAGTGACCTCTTTAGCAGAACTAGAAAAGGCCTAAAAAGCATTCCATTAAAAATCACTCGATTCTACAACGATATCAAGTTCATTACGCAAAGGGTTTTCTTAAAAACCTGTCGTAACCCTCCGTCATTTCAGATAAGTCCTACTTAGTATTCCTGCTACGTTTGTTGACCTCAGTCAAGGCGTACTATGCGGTAGCTATTTATGCTTATCTGCAAAAGCATATGATGCGATTGAGTTAGGGTAGTCGTGCGACTTTGTTGGCCTGCGTCAAATGTCGTGCTGGTGGGTTTAATTCAATCGGGAAATGTACGGGTTGAACTTGACTAGCGGACTATGGTTTGTTGGCCTGCGTCAAGATCATAGGACGCTAGGGGTAAAATATTTATTGGGAATTTCAAGAGTTGAAATATGCAATGAGATTGCATACCTTCTATGAGATAGTTGGATCCCGATACCCGTTGCGAGTAAGAGTTACTCCTGGAAGAGTTTTACACATTACAATTAGCCGATCAAGTAGGTGTCTAGAAAGGTGTTAACGAGGTTACGCCCCTGGGAAAACGAGGTTTATTTTAATTAGGTCCGTGTGAAAGCACGGGGAACCTCCCTCAAAGTACCGGCACTGGCCTGGCTGAAAGATTGGCGAACTTGTAGGATGTAATTAATCCCGGCTAGTCTTTCCTTTTAGGGTTTGAAGGAAAATTTGACTAAAACAGTGGGAGACATCCTGATTAGATAAATTGATAACCAATCTAATCTTGTAAAAGCACACGCTGAGTGTTTTCTTCTCTCTCTCTCCAGGTAGCGACCATGTCACGCCTTAATCAAGATAATAATACGGATGTATTGATCGAACCCACTTGTTATACTGCGCTAGGGAACGTTGGTCCCACTCCAACTTATAATTGTTATAAGACAGAGCAGGAAATAGGGGATTACTAGAATTTCCGTGCCACCCAAACGAAGAAAGTGCATGCTGATGCATCTTCTTCGGGTGTGTTCATTACCGAAAACTGTTTCTCAGTATCCTTTACGTCCTGGGTATGAGATACCAGGTCAGGATCCCGCAAATGTAATTTGTTATATGGGCTACAGATAGGTAGAGAACTGAGAACGGGTGATAAATTTCATGAGATAGAAATGGTGCAAGTGTTGCAGCCAAGTCTGTTGGTAGTTATCACCCTGTATTACCAGAATACATTGATTCTGAACGAATGTTATTAGATACCGAACCTGATATACAACATCATATCAGTCTCTTTATTAGTAAAGAAGGATATAGTTTTGTATTGTTGGATAATGTTTTGAACATTTCCTATATCAAGAGTTGATCGGATCAGGCACGTTATCTAAAAGTATAGACATTCTAAATCAAACCACAGTTCTTAACGTACAGAACACACACAAGAGGAAGAGTTCAGAAATGAACGAATCCTTCTTGAGGTATTGCAGACTAGGTCAAATCAATGCAACTCGACTAGCTGAAGTTACATTTAGATGCATATTTAAATTAGTTTAAATTTACATCTTGTGAAACTTGCCAGTCATGTCACTAAGATAAGATGACCACATCTCCGTTTATTGGAAACAGAGAAAGAGTTAGTGAACTCTTAGGATTGATACATGCTGATGTATGAAGGTCCCCTGTCTACACATGCCAGGATCGGTTCTTTGTACTTCATTACATTCATTGATCATCTCTCAAGATTCAGACATATGTTCCTGTTGAAACACAAGTCCAAAACTTTTGAGATAATCACATAATATAAGTTAGAAGTAGAGAACGAAAAACGGGTATAAGTATTATGTCCTTTGATGAGATCAAGGAGGAGAATACTTGAGCACGGGATTCCTGGACTATTCTAAAGGAGAATGAGATTCTCTCTCAGCATTACTCCTCCGTATACACCACAACACGTCGGTGTACCGGGGCGGAGCAATCACACCCTATGTGATATGTTGTGCTCTATGATGAGTGCTACTGAGTTGTCTCTTTTCTTTTGGGGTTATGCACTTGAGAAGTTGCACACCTATTGTAAGTCGATGTACTACACCCCAATACTTGTGGGGAGGCGGAATTTTCAAAAATGAACTTGTTTAGTGAACGAACATCGACTAACCGCTTGAATCGAAGCTAAACGATAACTAACCGTACACAAAGAGTTTCATAACTATTGTGTTTAGGGATTATACCTAATGAAACTAGTCCTTCGTCTTTACGATCTCCTTGTTCTCCTCGGCCTTCTCTAGGTAGTAGACGATCCACCCGAGAGCAAAACTCCAAGCTAAACCTCTAAACTTGAGGCAACTAACCTTCTTGGATTGCTAATCAAAGAAGATAGATGAAATAGAGTGATGGTTATGGATTGATTAGTCTAACTAATCCTAGATCTCAACACATGAGGGTGAGGATTAGTCTTTTGAAGAGAGAGAGCTTGAGGAGAGAGAATGTGAGAATGAATTATCATGAGAATAGTAAGTTAACATAATATATATGAAGCATTATCTTTTAACAAGAAAAGAAAAGAAAATGATGAATAAGCTTGCTTCATAAATATCTAATGGTGATTCATTATCATGACTCACTAAGCATTTATCATTCATTAATGATATGCATGAATCACCCTCATGACTCACTAAACTCATTTAATGCAAATGACACATAACCCTCCTTAGTCACCTTCTTCTAGAAGCTTCTCGCACAATTACGAGAACGCCCCTCCGATCCGTAAAAATACGGAAAAACTTTAGACTGTATAAATCCAATAACCGGACACCAGTAACTGGCTTAAACCAAAGCCGACTGGTAAAAACTGTCCGAAAGTCGTACGCGCGTAAACGCACGTATGCGTCCGAACCCTTTGTCGCAAAACCATGCAACCTCTATATTGTTTCGCCTGGAGTAGGAAACTCTCTGTGTGGGACTCTAGAGACTCGACTACTACGCTGGCAGTGGGTTTAACCACAGACCGCAAGCGGCACTAGCTGTACGTAACGGTCCCCAGGTAGTTGTCGATAAGAAGGCCGATGAGGAAACCCATCCGAACTCCTACTGAGTCTGATGTGACAATCTCCATACAGTCCGGTCCGTTCGTCCAAGACTATCGCATATCGGGCCTAGGGGGGCGGCAAGCGTCAGTCCCCTAATAGCGGTATAAGTCGTGTCGGAGGGAAGCCCATTACACCCTGAGAAACTACTGGAACCTACCAGCAAATCTCGCTTGCCCTGGCCAGGGACTTTGCGTAATGGCTCTCTGACACAGCGCGATATCTACTCCCAATACCGGGAGGGACGAATCCTGTCTAACCGCCACTGCCTCCAAGTGCTCGGGACTGCACCCAACTGCTACCTGTTTGCACGACTCCTTTGAGCCGTGGTAGGGTAGCAATCTAAGAACAGTGGGATGATTGTTAGCTTAGGAGCGTGTTCAAGTTCTAGTTTAAAATACCGCAATCAAGACGGTTTCGCACGTAGCTAGCCGGTTGAGTACGGGTCGTCCGCAGGGAGATGGGAATCTTTTTCTATGTGTTTTTCGACGAGTTAAGTCCGGTTGTTCAGATTTTGTTTGTAGTTATCTAAGTGTTGAGTTGATATTTAAAGAGAGCATGTTAGGGTTAGGATTAGGTTAGTTTGAGTTAGGAGTCTCCACATCTTTCGTTGCCCTTCTTAATATCGTGTTACGGTAATCGGCAACAACGGGGATTAGCACGACTAGGAAGGACTTTGCGAGTATAAGCTAGGCTTTCCAACGCATAAGTCTTCCTTTTGGTGCTTGTCCGTCCGTTCTTGGCTCTTAGCCATAACCTCCGGTTAATCCAACCACAACCGGTCTCACTACGGAATCACCGCTATCATGTAGGATAGGGTGCCGTAAGGAGCGGATTGTGGTTGGGTTAACGGGAGTCGATTTAAGCTGTTGGGCAAGGAAAGAGTGAGAGAGATTTCCTTCTCTCAAACTTCCCTTATCCTACCCTAACAAGAATGAACTACTCACACATCATAATACGGAAAAAAAAACAACACAAAAGAGGAAGATAGAAAGAAGGAGATTAGAAGAATACGACTAACTGTTTGCGACCTCACCTTGGCGAGGATCGAGCGTAAGTATCATTGTCGTATGTAAGGATAAAGAAAAAAGAGAAGAAAGAAATAACAAGGAAATAACAACAACTACTTAACGAATTTAAAGTTACAACAATTATAATAAAAGTAAGACAAGCATGGTAACAAATTGATCTTCTTTATTTATCATTCCTCCCTCACAAAGCTCACTACAAGGTTAATGGAGAAGAGATGAGAAGAAGAAAAACAAGTGAACTAAATCCTAGAAAAAGAAAATACAAGAAAAAATGGACCCTTTCCTTCATAAACTTTTGGGCTATTTATAGGCCAGAGAATGAAAATCTAGGGCAACCATACGGCCACAGGTGAAATGACCAAACACCCCCAGAAAATTCTGCGCAATTGGCGCCCATACCGCCGCGGAAGGGCGGCCAAAACCCCTGTTTGGCCGCGCTTCCGCGGCCTTATAGTCGAATTGGGCTTTGGGCTTTTTGTTGCTGGCCTGGTTTTCTGTTCAATTCTTTCTGGTATATGTAGTTTTCCATAATTGCATCACGAATTCTCCAGAATTTCTGTTGAGGGAAAGGTGGACTTTTTGTCAAGATTTTGTCATGATTTGCCTCGAGCTCCGCGTAGATCTCTTGGATTTTGTGCTACCATTGAGCCTTGTGCATGAGAATGACATTGATTTGATCTTTTGTCTTCCTATTGATATCTGGCAACATACGGATGAAGAGCAGAGACCGTGTTTTTATCTGTGGTTGGCAGGAACCGGATTTTTGTCGTGTTTTTCATGAGTTTCTCCGTTTGAGAACCGGGAACCTGTATCCTGCAATTGACTAGCAAACACGGCTCAAGAGTATCTACGGATATGCAATGTGATAAAAATTGGGCGGTATGAAAATGCAAAAAACTGATATGAACAAATACCCCCAAACTTATCATTTGCTCGTCCCGAGCAAAGTCCATTTATTCACAAAAAATTTCCTAACCTCACTTTCGCAGGGAACGCGATTGCACTGAGCATGTGCAACAAGCCGTTAAACCTCTAGGTGTCCCTAGTAGGAGGAGTGTTGTCTCCTGAGGGTTTTCAGCGGATACTACCCACAAAATCCGGTCAAGTTGGTTTTGTAAAATAACTAAGATTCAAACCCTAAAGTTTTGTTTTAGAAAATAACAATTCTATAATCCCAAGTCTGGACTATCGAACCTTTATTTTTCACACCTCGCTTCTTATTTAACTACAGATTTTATATGTCTTTACGTGCAGTGCAAATAGTGTCGTTAAGTTCCCGAAAGGTCGAATAAAGTCATCATGTCGCACAATAAAGCCCAGATAACAATTTAAAAAGGATCACATAAGTTTTATAACGAGTTAAGCATTTTTCAAGTTTCGTTTTGCAGTAAGGTTTCAACTTTAGAATTTCTATCTTCCTTAACAGGAAACTAAGTCGTATTTTTCACTCCACCTTTTTCTTGTTTTCATTTCATACACACCACTGTGAACGTGCAATAGTCTTTATCAAAGAGTAAAACCTTCATATCTTCGTTAAAAATTTTTTTTTTAAAAGCCTGTCTTTTATCAAGATTATTCTCGCACAAAGAACCGTTAGGAATTTTAACTCGGAGAGAACACTTGCTTGACTTTGTTTTAAACTGGACTTTCTAGGCTTCTTAGCGAGCTTTGGGCCAATGCACCCAAACCAGTTGGTTTTAGGGCATTAGGTGTAGAAACACCCCAGCGGACTTAATTACTCAAGTTACCTAGGTCCAAAAACAAAAGACAGTTTGGCGTGAAAATCAGACGATTTAATACGAACGGAGATATAACCGGCAGTTCAAATATTTTTTTGGATAAAAGACGTGTCTAGTGGGTTTGGTGTGTAATCATTCCAATCAAGTTTCAGATGGGTTATTTTTCAGACTTAGCTCCAATTATGGCATCAATAACATTCCTTCATATTCGCTTTACTTCATAAACTATTCTTGACATTACTTATTTCAGAACAAACCTATTTGATTCTCAGAAAATCATTTATCTGTTTAAAAGTTTAAACATGAAAGACTTGTCATCTATTTCCCAAAATCTTACGACACGTGTAGTGTGATGTAAAGACTTATATCAGCTATAGTTAACTTCAAAGGAGAGTTATCTTTCAGGTTTTCAAAATCCAAACATAAGATCTAGTTATTCCTATTTTTTCAAACAAAAACCGTCGAATGTTGAATCAGAGTTCTTCCACAAGCTAACTTGACAAAAAAGTTTTTATATTTTTTTTAGAAAATTTTCAAATTTTTATGGATTTTATGGATTTAAATATGCAGATGCAAAATATACATATGAATACGAAGGTAAGAAATGCGTACCGAGCGTACCCCCAAACTTAAACTGGACAGTGTCCTCACTGTCGTTGCATGAAGAGATCAGTTTGAAGGTTCAAAATTGTCGGTTAGCGATATACAATTTTTATTTGTTTTTTTTTTGTTTTTAAAGAAAAGAAAAAGAATATACACCAATATACACAAAATGGTTTGTACATACCCCCAAACTTATTTGGAACAGTGTCCTCTGTTCGTGGCTGGATAACCGAAGTTTGGAGGTAGGCAGAGGAAGATCATTCAGGGTAAACCGGCTCCTGTAAGAACAGGAGCTCCTCTGTTGGTTCGGCGCTAAGGTACGGTTTGCATCGGTGTCCGTTCACTTTGAAAATGGAACCGTCCTTTGGATTTTCCAAATCCACAGCGCCCTGCGGGTACACATTCCGCACAAAATACGGCCCGTTCCAGCGAGATCTGAGCTTTCCAGGATGGAAGTGAAGTCGGGTGTCGTAAAGAAGTACCTGTTGACCAGGTACGAAGGTTTTGCGCAAAAGGTGTTTATCGTGAAACACCTTCGTTCGATTCTTAACGACAACCGCGTTGTCGTAAGCCTCATCCCTAAGCTCGTTCAGTTCGTTCAGCTGCAGCTTCCGATGGCTGCCCGCGTCCTCCAGAGACAGATTCAGCTCCTTTATCGCCCAAAACGCGCGATGCTCGATTTCGACCGGAAGGTGGCAGGCTTTTCCGTACACAAGCCGATAGGGAGACATGCCAAGGTCGGTCTTATAAGCGGTTCTAAATGCCCAAAGGGCATCAGTGAGTTTCAAAGACCAATCCTTACGGTTCTTGGAAACCGTTTTCTCCAGTATCTGCTTGATTTGCCGATTTGAAACTTCGGCCTGCCCGCAGGTTTGGGGGTGGTAGGGCGTAGAAAGCTTATGATTAATGGAGTATTTCCGCATCAAGGCCTCGAAAGTCCTATTGCAGAAATGACTTCCATTGTCGCTAATGATCGCTCGGGGGTGCCCAAACCGTGAGAAAATGTTTTCTTTAAGGAACCTAACGACAACCTTGTTGTCGTTAGTTCGGCTGGGCACAGCCTCGACCCATTTAGAGACGTAATCAACAGCTAGAAGGATGTACAAGTTCCCAAAAGAGCTGGGAAACGGCCCCATGAAGTCTATCCCCCAAACATCGAAAATCTCCACAACCAAGATCGGTTGGAGCGGCATCTCATTCCTCCGGGATATCCGGCCCATGTGTTGGCACCGGGAGCAAGTCTTGCAATAGTCATGAGCGTCTTTGAAAAGTTGTGGCCAGTAGAAACCACATTGCAAGATTTTCTCAGCTGTCTTTCTGGGCCCAAAATGCCCGCCACATGCTTGGTCGTGGCAAAATGACAGCACACTCTTGAATTCCTCATCAGGGACACACCGACGAATAATCTGGTCGGGACAGTACTTGAACAAGTAGGGTTCGTCCCAGTAAAAATGTTTTACTTGGGATAAGAAGCGAAGTCTGTCCTGACTCGACCATTCAGTCGGTAGTAAACCCGTGGCCAAATAGTTCACAATATCTGCGAACCAGGGTTCGCAAGATACTGTCAAGAGTTGTTCATCCGGGAAAACGTCATTTATCGGAATTGGAAGCGAAGGCGAAGAAGGGAGTCGTGAGAGATGGTCGGCAACCACGTTTTCACATCCTCGTTTGTCCTTAATGACAAGGTCAAACTCTTGAAGCAAGAGGATCCAACGTATTAACCGAGACTTGGCATCTTTCTTCGCAAAAAGATGGCGCAGAGCTGAATGGTCCGTATAGACAATGACTGGAGAGCCGATGAGGTAGGGCCTGAACTTTTCTAAAGCAAATACAACAGCTAAGAATTCCTTCTCAGTTGTTGTATAGTTAAGTTGGGCGTCGTTCAGGGTTCGGCTAGCGTAATAGATTACGTGCGGCATCTTGTTGATGTGCTGTCCAAGGACAGCACCGATGGCAAAGTCGGATGCATCGCACATAATCTCGAATGGGTGCGTCCAGTCAGGGGAAGAAAGAACGGGAGCAGAAGTGAGTGAGCGTTTCAGTGACTCGAATGCAGTCACACAGCTCGAGTCGAAGGTGAAAGGCGTGTCCTTGGCCAGCAAAAGCGTCAAGGGCCTAGCAATCTTGCTAAAGTCCTTGATAAACCGTCTGTAGAAACCGGCATGGCCAAGGAAGGCTCGGATATCTCTGACGCATCGGGGAGGAGGCAGATTGGAAATGACCTCAATCTTTGCTTTGTCAACCTCTATGCCATTTTGCGAGATGATATGTCCTAAGACAATACCTTCGCGCACCATGAAGTGGCATTTCTCCCAGTTCAAAGTGAGATTCTTGTCCTTACATCGGGTAAGGACAGCGTCAAGATGCAGCAAACACTCGTCAAAGGAGTCGCCGAAAATGGAGAAGTCATCCATGAAAATCTCCAGAAACTTCTCCACCATGTCTGAGAAAATCCCCATCATACACCGCTGGAAGGTAGCGGGCGCATTGCATAACCCAAAGGGCATGCGTCGATATGCAAACGTGCCGAAAGGACAAGTGAAAGTGGTCTTGTCCTGGTCTTTTTCGGCGATGGGAATTTGATTATAGCCAGAGTAGCCATCAAGAAAGCAATAGTACTCATGTCCGGCCAATCGTTCGAGCATCTGGTCAATAAAAGGTAGCGGAAAGTGGTCTTTCCGCGTTGCAGCGTTGAGTTTTCTGTAATCAATGCAAACTCGCCACCCGGTTTGGGTGCGAGTAGGGATTAACTCATTCGCTTCGTTGGTTATGACCGTGATGCCCGACTTCTTGGGGACAACGTGAATGGGGCTAACCCACTGGCTATCAGAGATAGGGTAAATGATACCACTATCTAGACATTTGACGATCTCCTTCTTCACAGCCTCCTTCATGACTGGATTAAGACGTCTTTGTGGATCCCGGGCTGGTTTGGCATCATCCATCAGATGAATGTGATGCTCAACGATGAGGGGACTAATCCCCTTGATGTCCGCCATGGACCAGCCAAAAGCTTGCCTGTTGCTGTGCAAGACCGCGAGAAGGGCTTTCTCTTGCTCGAGAGCTAGAGAAGCCGAGATGATGACAGGGAGGGTCTCGTTCTCACCTAAGTAAGCGTACTTAAGGTGAGACGGCAACGGCTTGAGTTCGAGCGTTGGAGGTGAAATGATGGAAGGCAAGACTGGTGCAAAGGTTTCGAACTCAAAGGACTCCAGCAAAGGTTCAAAGCGAGTGTAGGCAACCGAGTTGGATGGTTCAGGTAACTCATCCGGAAAGTCAAAAGATTCAAACTCGGGTTGTGCGCGGCTAAGATCGTGCAAGAACGTGAAACACTCGTATTCGTTGTCGGACGCAGAAGCAGCAGCAGGTTCAAAGAGAAACGCACTAGTGGCGTCAAGATCATCGTGTTCAAACAGAAACTCCTCGAATTCACACTCTTCTGGTGTGATCTCCTGGATCGAGCAAACATCCAGTATATGAGCATTAGGTTCAGCGGGCTGATTCCCCAACCTAAAAATGTTGAGTTCAATTGTCATATTTCCAAAAGAGAGGTTCATTGAACCATTGCGACAATTGATCACAGCATTTGAGGTTGCGAGAAATGGGCGACCGAGTATCACCGGAATTTGATTCCGGGGGTTAGCTACAGGCTGTGTATCTAAGACAATGAAGTCGACGGGGAATATGAAATCCCCGACTTTGATTAACACATCCTCTAACTCACCCCTAGGATGGGTGATCGATCGGTCGGCCATCTGGAGAGTGCAGTGTGTGGGTTTCAGCTCTCCGACGCCTAATTGCTCGTATACTGAATACGGAAGCAAGTTAACACTGGCACCAAGATCTAATAGTGCGCGGTTGATGTTCTTATCCCCAATAGTAATTGAAATCGTAGGACAGCCAGGGTCCTTCCGTTTTTGTGGTAAAGATTGGGTAAGGGCATCACTCACAGCACTAGCCAAGAAAACCTTCTTGGGTACCTGAGACTTCCTCTTTTTCGTGCACAAGTCCTTTAAGATTTTCGCGTAAGAAGGGACTTGTTGGATAGCATCTAAAAGAGGAATGTTAATGTTAACTTGCTTGAATAACTCCAAAATCTTCTCCATTTGTGGATTTTGTTTGTTAGACCTCAACCGGTTTGGAAATGGAACATTTTGAAAATTGGCTGAGTCTAATGCTGGAGGAGGAGATTTTGGAGTTGGAACGGATCCCAGAATAGGTGTTTTCGTGGAGTGAGAAGCGGGTCCGTTTAGAGAAGAAGAGGAAGGAGAGCCTTGTGAAGAACGGAGAATAGGCTCGGAAGACGAAGAAGAAGCAGGAGAAGAAGAAGAAGAAGCGGCCGGGGTGTCATCGTTGATTTGCTTGCCAATGTTGTTTTGCAGCACCCTCCCTGATCTCAGTGTGGTCACGGCACTCACATTATGGTTTTGTTGTTCAAGAGCAACATGTGCATTATGTGGGTGGCCGGGATTTGGAAGTGGCTGGGACGGGAGCTTCCCCTTCTCTCGCTCGCTGAAGGCCGCGTTCAGCTGTGCAATCTGGGCCTCGATGGTCTTGATGCTCTGCCCGTGTGCGGCGGTGTGTTGCACTAAAGATTGGATCGAAGACTGGATGTTGGCGGTGGATTGAGTCGATTGTTTAACAAACGCATCCAGACTTCGCTCGAGCGAGGAAACCTTATCGTTGTTCGACGGAACAAAGTTGTTTGGTGGAAAGGAATTGTTCGGTGCAAAGTTGTTCGTCTGGTTTTGGTAAGGCTGGGGTTGGAAGGGCTGCTGATACTGAGTTTGTTGTTGCGCTTGTTGTTGCGGTGGAGGGGCCCTTTGGAAATTGTTGCCCTGGAATTGAGTCTGATTCTGATTCCAGGCGAAATTGGGGTGGTTCCTCCAACCGGGATTGAAGGTGGAAGAGTATGGATCATTCCTCGGTCTTTGCTGGAATGCATTAACCTGATCCTGTCCTTGCGAGGGTGGATTGTAAGGACACTCTTCGGTCAAGTGGGACGGATCGGAACAACAAGCGCAGATGGTACGAAGGGGGAGAACAGGGGCAGGAGTAGGAGAAGAAAATTTGCTCTCTATTGCTTCAAGCTTTTTTGTTATTGCAGCCATTTCAGCTCTCATCGCAATAGAGACATCAAGCTGGTGAATTCCTACCCTAGACTGACCGGTAGAAGTGGAGGTAGAAGAAGAAGAAGGAGTCGGTCTGGTGCTCTCCCACTGTAGCGTTTGCTCCGCAAGATCGTCAAAGAACTGCCACGCTTCCTCGTCAGATTTGGATAGGAAGTGGCCCTGGCAGATGGTTTCCAGCAACTGCTTCGTTGCTGGGTTCAGTCCCTCGTATAAGGTTTGGCAGAGTTGCCATTTCTCTATACCGTGGTGAGGACACTGAACAAGAAGGTCTTTGTATCGGTCAAAGCACTTCCAAAAGGGTTCAGAAGGAAGCTGGGAGAATTGGTTGATCTCATTTCGAATTCTTGCGGTCTTATGATTTGGGTAGAATTTTTTTAGAAACGCTTTAACAAACTCGTCCCAGCTGGTGATTGAGTGGGAAGCGGTGCTATACAGCCATTTTTCTGCGAGATCGCATAAAGTGAACGGAATGACCCGTAGACGTATAGCATCGTCCGACAGCTGGGTTGTTTTCATCATGGCACAGACGTTTTGAAATTTGTTAATGAAGATATAGGCATCTTCAGATTCAAGCCCATGAAAACGTGGAAGCATGTTGATGAAATGGGGCTTAATTTCAAAGTTGTCCCCATTGGCCGGAGGAAGAGAAAGGCAGGTTGGAAGTGCAGAACGGGTAGGGTAGAAACGATCCTGGAGCGCAATTCGCTGCGGCGCTACAACAGGCGGAGGTGGTGGAAGATTGGTCTCCGTAGGAGGTGGAGCCAATCCAGGGGTGGTCAAAGAGATGTTTGGATTAAATCCCGACATCGCGGAAGAAGAGGTCGGTGAAGGTGAAGGTGAAGGTGAAGATGTATGAACAGAATTCCGGTCAACGTCGGAGTTGGCCGGCAAAGGAAGGGGTGAAAGAGGAGTGGACGGAGTATCGACTTCGGAGTCGATCGCGTAGTCGGTCGCGACTAACGTAACGCGGACTAGACGGGCGCTAGTGTCCCGAGTCCAAGCGGACATACACTAAACGAGTTTAGTATAGTCAAAGCGGAGAAGGTGAGGGTAAGAAAACGTCAATGAAGAAAGGCGATGGGTGGTGGGTGAAAATGGATTTGGCGACAAAGGGCAAGTTTTTATAAAAGTTTTTGATTTTTTTGTTTTTTTTTTTTTTTTTTTTTTTAGAAAGAGATTTACAAAAATATGTACGGGAATACGGCTTAAGCAATCACAAACAAGATATGCACAATCACACCTAGATCTACGGTCGCCTAGGTCTACTAGACCTGCTCCTGAACTTGATTGTCGAAGTTAAACAATGTCGAGAAACGGGCTTAACAATACACCGATCACGAGGCCAGGTAAGTGCAGAGATAAGGGGAGGTTGTCCAACGCTTTCGCGAAGTTCCTTAATTAAATAACCCTTTCTCTTTCGGCGGTTGCGCCTTTAACACTTTCCTAGACACCCCGTAAACAATATACGGTTAAGCGAGGTTCTAAACAAGGTTTATCTTCTCCTAATGAGCGCGAAGTCCTTAGGGCTGAAGTCTAGTATTTTTTAATTTACAATGGACAATGCATATGCTTTAGTGATTTTTGGGGTCCTGGGAAGGGTGATGAAATCCCCACCCAATCTGGATTGGTTTCAAGCCCCTTAAGTCCGTATTAAAGAATGCAAAACAGTAACAAATCAACAGCAAACAATTTTTATTTGCGGCGCAAAGAATCCTGCACAAGAATAGTTTATTGGAAGGGGGAGAAGAGTTTGCGCAAAGAAGCCTGCAGAAAACACAGTTCAGTGGAGTTCAGAGGAGAGGAGAGAGGCAGAGAACTTACAGAGAAATTTGGGGCTCTGAAGCCAACATATAGCCGCGTTTCCGCGGCCAAACGCATGCACTTGCCGCGGATCCGCGGCTAGGTAGTGGTATTGGGCTTCAAAAATTTCTGGGTGTGCTTCTGTGGTTGTCTCCTACTTGTCTGGATGTACTGAATCTTGTTTTGCTCACTGTATTTGCTCCAGATTTGTACAGTAGACCGGATGCTTCGTTTTTGTCCTTCGCGGTGTAGCCGCGAAAATGTGGGTCTATCTTCCCACGTCTTTGGCACTGTACTTGAACTCCGTATTTCCAACGTCTTTGGCGTCGATCTTGAGCTTCGTATTTTCCTGCACACTTGCACAAAAACTAATCAAAAATACAAGATGGTTTTGTTTACAATGTATATATTTATTTTTTTTTTGTTTTTCGGTTAGAGTTATACTTACAAATTAACCCGAAATTTCACAAAGAAACAAACTACCGTCTCCCCGGCAACGGCGCCATTTGATTGTTAGCTTAGGAGCGTGTTCAAGTTCTAGTTTAAAATACCGCAATCAAGACGGTTTCGCACGTAGCTAGCCGGTTGAGTACGGGTCGTCCGCAGGGAGATGGGAATCTTTTTCTATGTGTTTTTCGACGAGTTAAGTCCGGTTGTTCAGATTTTGTTTGTAGTTATCTAAGTGTTGAGTTGATATTTAAAGAGAGCATGTTAGGGTTAGGATTAGGTTAGTTTGAGTTAGGAGTCTCCACATCTTTCGTTGCCCTTCTTAATATCGTGTTACGGTAATCGGCAACAACGGGGATTAGCACGACTAGGAAGGACTTTGCGAGTATAAGCTAGGCTTTCCAACGCATAAGTCTTCCTTTTGGTGCTTGTCCGTCCGTTCTTGGCTCTTAGCCATAACCTCCGGTTAATCCAACCACAACCGGTCTCACTACGGAATCACCGCTATCATGTAGGATAGGGTGCCGTAAGGAGCGGATTGTGGTTGGGTTAACGGGAGTCGATTTAAGCTGTTGGGCAAGGAAAGAGTGAGAGAGATTTCCTTCTCTCAAACTTCCCTTATCCTACCCTAACAAGAATGAACTACTCACACATCATAATACGGAAAAAAAAACAACACAAAAGAGGAAGATAGAAAGAAGGAGATTAGAAGAATACGACTAACTGTTTGCGACCTCACCTTGGCGAGGATCGAGCGTAAGTATCATTGTCGTATGTAAGGATAAAGAAAAAAGAGAAGAAAGAAATAACAAGGAAATAACAACAACTACTTAACGAATTTAAAGTTACAACAATTATAATAAAAGTAAGACAAGCATGGTAACAAATTGATCTTCTTTATTTATCATTCCTCCCTCACAAAGCTCACTACAAGGTTAATGGAGAAGAGATGAGAAGAAGAAGAACAAGTGAACTAAATCCTAGAAAAAGAAAATACAAGAAAAAATGGACCCTTTCCTTCATAAACTTTTGGGCTATTTATAGGCCAGAGAATGAAAATCTAGGGCAACCATACGGCCACAGGTGAAATGACCAAACACCCCCAGAAAATTCTGCGCAATTGGCGCCCATACCGCCGCGGAAGGGCGGCCAAAACCCCTGTTTGGCCGCGCTTCCGCGGCCTTATAGTCGAATTGGGCTTTGGGCTTTTTGTTGCTGGCCTGGTTTTCTGTTCAATTCTTTCTGGTATATGTAGTTTTCCATAATTGCATCACGAATTCTCCAGAATTTCTGTTGAGGGAAAGGTGGACTTTTTGTCAAGATTTTGTCATGATTTGCCTCGAGCTCCGCGTAGATCTCTTGGATTTTGTGCTACCATTGAGCCTTGTGCATGAGAATGACATTGATTTGATCTTTTGTCTTCCTATTGATATCTGGCAACATACGGATGAAGAGCAGAGACCGTGTTTTTATCTGTGGTTGGCAGGAACCGGATTTTTGTCGTGTTTTTCATGAGTTTCTCCGTTTGAGAACCGGGAACCTGTATCCTGCAATTGACTAGCAAACACGGCTCAAGAGTATCTACGGATATGCAATGTGATAAAAATTGGGCGGTATGAAAATGCAAAAAACTGATATGAACATGGGACACACTCGAGGCGAAGCAGCAGTGTCAAGTCTGCGGACTATGCTGTACTCATGTTACCTGGGAACTGCTCACTGACGACTGGTATCAAACCAACCAACAGTTCCCCGTGAGTCCTGTCCGGTGTACCCGTAACCTAACGAGCACCTGCATACTATCTCCAGTACGACGTACTGACGGCTGTGGGACAGACCATCTCCCCAACTGGGATGAGAAGCGTACACACCAGTCTACTCCGGAGTATCGATGCTCTGTCTCGATAATCCAACGACCAGGGACCTGAATAAGGATGTGCTTGTAGACTACCCAGCCCCCACTAGTGTGACTGCCATCACAACGCTGGTAGACAAGCAAGATCCTAAGAGCTCTATCAATACGTACACTCACATATTAAGATAGAAAAACCAAGTAGCATACTACCATGTTTAGCAAGACTGTTATATACATGTGAATATCCCAAGCTTCCATTAAGTAATATACAAACTAGTATGATACAGTAATGGCCTTCTAGGGCATAAACACTAACAATCTCCCACTTGCACTAGGGCCATGTACTGGCATATCGTAGACCAATGATCTCGAGTAGCCTCTCGAACTGAATCTGAGGAAGGGCCTTCGTGAATGGATCAGCATTGTTCTCTTCAGAAGCAACTCTCCGAACCTCGATCTCCTGACGATCAATGATCTCCCTGATCAGGTGATACCGCCTTAAGATGTGTCTGGACTTCTGATGGGACCTTGGTTCCTTCGCTAAAGCTATAGCTCCGTTGTTGTCGCAATACAGAGGTATTGGATCAACTATGGTAGGAACCACCTGAAGTTCTGTTAGGAACTTCTTCATCCAGACTGCTTCTTTTGCGGCATCGTAAGCAGCTATATACTCCGCTTCCATCGTCGAGTCAGCAACGGTGTCCTGCTTGGAGCTCTTCCAGCACACCGCCCCTCCATTGAGGGTAAAGACATAACCCGACATGGACTTGGAATCGTCCTTATCACTCTGGAAGCCGGAATCAGCAAAGGCCTCCAACCTGAGGTCTTTTCCGCCGTAAACCAAAAACATCTCCTTAGTCCTCCTCAGGTACTTGAGAATGTTCTTTACTGCAATCCAGTGTTTCTCCCCTGGGTCTGACTGATACCGGCTTACCACGCTCAGTGCGTAAGCTACATCTGGTCTGGTACACAACATCGCATACATTATAGAGCCTACCGCAGAAGCGTAGGGTATAATAGACATGCGTTCCCTTTCCAAATCAGTCTTGGGAGACATCTCTTTGGAGAGGGTGATTCCGTGACAAGCCGGTAGATTACCGCGCTTAGAATCTTCCATACTGAATCTTTTCAGTACAGTGTCGATATACCTGGACTGCGAAAGTCCCAACATCCTCTTGGATCTATCACGATAGATCCGGATCCCCAGAATGTAAGAGGCATCACCCAGGTCTTTCATGGAGAACCTGTGTGACAAGAATCCTTTGACAGATTGTAGCATAGGAATGTCATTTCCTATCAATAGAATGTCATCCACGTACAAGACGAGGAATACGACACTTCTGGCCACAACTTTACTATATATGCACGGTTCATCTGGATTTTTGATAAAGTCATATTCTTTGACTGTCTCATCAAAACAGATGTTCCAACTCCGCGATGCCTGCTTTAGTCCATAAATAGACTTAAGCAGCTTGCATACTTTCCCGCTGCTCCCACTCTGATTGAAACCCTCTGGCTGATCCATATAGACGCTCTCTTCTAAATTTCCATTCAGAAAAGCCGTCTTTACGTCCATCTGCCAGATTTCATAATCATGGAAGGCAGCAATAGCAAGAAGGACCCGAATGGATTTGAGCATAGCCACTGGAGAAAAAGTTTCGTCATAGTCCAAACCAGGTCTTTGACGAAAACCCTTTGCAACAAGTCTAGCCTTATAGGTTTCCACCTGTCCATCTACACCAATTTTTTTCTTGAAGATCCATTTGCATCCTATGGGTTTTACCCCATCTGGAGCAAAGTCCAAAGTCCATACTTTGTTGGTGTACATGGACTCCATTTCGGTCCGCATTGCATCTAGCCATCGTACCGAGTCGCCGCTCTGGATAGCCTGCTGGAAGTCAGTAGGTTCATCATCATCTATGATGCAATCCTCTCTATCCCCATCTATGAGAAAACCGTAGTATCTCTCAGGCGGATGAGACGGCCTACTACTCCTGCGGAGGGGTACGGGAATGTCCTGTTCTTCTTGAACTCCTGGTTCTACCAAACTTTCAGTAGTAGTTTGTGGTTCTGGAATTTCTTCCAGTTCTACTACGCTCCCACTCTTCTGATTTTCTAAAAATTCAGTTTCTAAGAAGCGGGCATGACGAGAAACAAAAACCTTTTGTTCCTCTGCGTAATAGAAACAATATCCTGTAGAGTTCTTTGGATATCCCACAAACTTACACTCTACTGAGCGTGCCTCGAGCTTGTCCGGATGCTGCTTTTTTACAAAAGCTGGACATCCCCATGTCTTCAGGTACTGAAGATAGGGTTTCTTCCCACTCCACATCTGATATGGTGTGGTGGGCACAGTTTTGGTTGGAACTCTGTTCAAAAGATGTATCGCTGATTCTAGCGCATATCCCCAGAAAGATCGCGGTAACTCAGCATTACTCATCATGGATCGTACCATATCCAATAGGGTTCGATTCCATCTCTCCGATACACCGTTATGCTGTGGAGTGTATGGAGGAGTAAGCTGAGAGAAAATTCCTTTCTCTTTTAGGTAACCTAGGAACTCGGCACTTAAGTATTCTCCACCTCGATCAGATCTCAGTGTCTTAATACTTTTGCCTGTTTGGTTTTCCGCTTCACTCTTGTATTCCTTGAATTTCTCAAAGGCTTCGGATTTATGCTTCATCAAGAAGACATGTCCAAACCTAGAGAAATCATCTGTAAAAGTAATGAAGTAGGAATAACCACCTCTCGCATGTGTAGACATTGGACCGCATACATCACTGTGTATGAGTCCTAAGAGCTCGCTCGCTCTTACTCCTTGTCCAGTAAATGGAGTCTTTGTCATCTTTCCTTTGAGACAAGATTGACAAGTGTCATAAGATTGATATTTGAACGTGTCCAAATATCCTTCTCTATGCAACTTAGTCAACCTTCTCTCATTGATGTGACCCAGTCTACAATGCCATAAGAAAGCTTTATTTAAATCTGGAGACTTTCTTTTTAGTGTGTTCTAGACATTGAAAATTTGGAGTTGGTTTAAAACATATATGCCGTTATTAAGAGTACCGGACCCAATCAAACCATGATTAAGGTGGATGTTAACAACATCTCTTATAAACGTGAAATCATAACCTTTATTTGATAACAAGGAAACTGATATGATATTACACGTTAAGCTTGGTACAAAATAACAGTTATGTAAAACCAAAATATGTCCACTCGTCAATCCTAGGTGATAATCCCCGACGGACGCAGCTCCCACGCTAGCTCCGTTAGCAACCCTGAGGATCATATCACCTTCCTTCAGCACTCTACAGTTTCTCAGTGCCTGCAATGAATTGCAAATATGAGATCCTGATCCGGTATCCAATACCCAGGAAGTAGAGTTGATCGACAGACAATTCTCAATTACAAACACACCTGAAGTCGAAGCCACAGCTTGCTTCGGTTCCTGGTTCTTGGCGTTCCACGCCTTGCAATCCTTCTTCCAGTGCCCTTTCCTGTGACAATGGAAGCACTCATCCGGGCCAACTATCGGTACTGCTATCTTTTTCTTTCCCTTCTTTCCCACCTTACTAACACCTCCTCTAGGTTTGGGTGCGGCCTTCTTCTTCCTTCCTTTGGCCCTAGCCTTGGACCCGGAAGAAGATGCTGTAAGCCCGCCGGGGCGCCCCGGCCGTCGATCCGACGCCGGAAACGCGGAAAACAAAAACTTTGCGAACTTTGCAAAACGGCACCACCGCGGACTTCCTACCCGGATCGGGCCATTAACCTAGCTAGCTAGCAAAAAGGAAAAGAGTAGAGATGCTATACCAAGCGATCCGTGTCCTTCGGTCTTCGTCTCCACTCCGATCTCCCGCGGAATCTCCGTCACCTCCTCGCTCGTCGGAAAGGGGCACCACGTAGCCGGAATCTTTTACGGGCTCCCACCTCTTGACCGAGGCAACTCGGGCGCGAAGTTGGCTAGCCGACGCGTCCAAGACTTGCTATAGAATAGTGTAGTAGGCATGTCTCTAGGGGTTCTTGAAGTTGCCTTGATGGAAGGATGTGAGGAGGAGAAGAAAGCAACTAAAGAAAATTGTGCTTTTGAATTTTGGTAGCATGAAAATGATATGAAACATTTCTTCTCACTCAAAATGAAATCCCCTCTCCTCCCCTCTCTAGTGGCCGGCCCCCCCATCTCAAGAATGAGATTCGAGATAGAAAAAAAAATGGCACCTCTTTTGAATAGAATAAAAGAATGGAAAAACAATATCTTAAAGAAAATGGTCACACCCATTTCCTTTCACAAACCATCAAGTGAAAAGCCATCAAATGGACAAGAATGGAATATCATCATGAAGCAAGTCTCATCATAATCCACAAATGCAAGAAAACCCTCCACTAAATGTTAATTGCAAACTTGCAATTAACAACCTCCAATAAGAAAGTCCGACCGAGAAGGAAAGAAGGAAAACCGGCCGGAACGGAATGCAAATTGGCAACTTCAGAAAACTGATCCCGTAATAAATTACAGGAAAACCCCACTACTGCAAATACATGCCGGCATTTGTATTCCCACTGAACACAAATGCAAAGAGACAAAACTACACTATCTAATACTAGTATCCGGCTTAAGCCAAAGCCGGCTAGTAAAAACCGTCCGATCATGATCCGTGCAATACCGCACGTATCTGATCGAACCCTGCCATATCTCCATACGGCCTCTACAGCGTTTCGCCCGAAACTTGAGTAACTGTCTGTGTGGTGGACTCTAAAGACTCGTCAATACTATGGCTGTGGATTTAACCACTAGCACGTCAGAGGTATTAGCCATACGTGACGGGCCACCAGCTATCGACCAAAAGGGACGTCGATGAGCGAACTCATCCTGACACCCTACTGAGCCTGTCAGTGACAATATCCGTACAGTCCGGTCCGTTCGTCTATGAGTATCGCATGGCGGGCCTAGGGGGTTGGTAAAAGTCAGACCCCCAAAAGCGGTACAAGTCGTGTCGGAGTGTAGCCCAGAACACCCTGAGATACTACTGGAATACCTACCAGCAAATCTCCTGCCTTGGCCAAAGACTTTTCATGTTCTGGCTCTCCTAGACACAGCACGACCTCACCCCCAATACCGGGAGAGACGAACCCCTGCAGATCCGCTCACTGCCTCCATGTGGCTCGGGACTGTACCCAACTAAAACCTGTTTGCACGACTCCTTTGAGCCGTGGTAGGGTAGTAATCAAAGTACAGTGGGAACTCACACGAGACAAATGACGATCTCAGGTCGATGAACTAACCTGTACACATGTCACCAGGGAACTGCTATCTGACGTCTGGTATAATCCCAACTAGCAGGTTCCCGGCGAGTCCTGTCCGGTGTACTCATAACCCAATGAGCACCTGTATACATCTTAGGTGAACCAACTGACACCAGTGGCTTGTGAGACCGGCCACCGCCCCTCGTCGGGGTCTCGACTGTATACACTAGTCTACTCTGGAGAAACGATGCCCTGTCTCGAATCTCCCACGACCAGGGACCTTTTAAGGATGTGCTTGTAGACCCCAGCTCCCACTTATATGATCGCCCTCATACTGCTGGAAGTCAAGCAAGAATCCTAGGGGCTTTATCAACGTGTAATAGCGACTCGAAAGGTCACCTAAAGCAGTACACGATGATAAAGATAAACCAGATAGCATACTATCATCTCGAGTAAGACTGTCCTACCGGGATAGGTCCTCCCCTCAATCATTGCAATCACGTGCCTGTGACCCAATAATTGACTCTGAGGGCACTATCTCCAACAATCTCCCACTTGCACTCAAGGCTAATTATTGCGATGTCGCATACTCACAGCCCGTGTGATACCGAACACCCAACTCCTCTACTAGTCAGTCTCATAAAGCTCGTTTGCGAAACTATTGCGTTCGAGGAATAGCCTCAGTGAGTGGATCCGCTTTGATGTTTCTTTCTATGTCTCTCTATATCTCATGTTCGCAGAGAAAACTATCTCCCGAAATGAGCAATACCTGTCCTAGAATGTCTGGATGTCTGATGGGATCTAGCTCATAAATGAACTCCAAATCCAAACTTCTTAGACTCTATCGACAACTGAACTTAATCAGTGTCCTGCGCCATGCCTTCCCTCAGTATCCATCTGGACCATCTGTCCAAAAAACTGCCCCTCGTCAGAGGGAAAACTATAACTCCGACAGCCACTCTGCCATCCAGGTCACCTTGGAAGCCTGGAATGATAACCGTCTCGTAAAGGAGGCTGCCGTTATCAATTCCCTAGAACATCAACTTATGTTCTAAAACTGCTTCCGACTGTTTCTCCAGGATTGGATCAATATCGACTTATTGCATCTACTGCAAGAACAACATCTGGCGTGGTACTTGACATCTCATGATTAACTCAGTTGCCTAAGCAAGTGATCTGTCAATCATGCGTGTCCCTCTCCCCTTTAGTCTGTAAGACACCTTTAGAGAGGGTGACTCCATTACCTGCAGGTACACTACCGTGCCAGGAGTCGTCCATTCTAAATACTCATAGAATGCGGTCAAAGTACCCAGATTGGGAAACCACCCAAATCTAGATCTAAAACCATAGATCTAGTAACCAGAATGTCTGATATAATATCCAAGTCCTATATGGAGAAACCACTGTGTGACGACCAAAGTATAACCCATCGTAGTATAGGAATATCACTTCCTACTCTGTGTATGTCATCAAATACCAGGACATCACACCCTACTACCTTCTTAACAGATCCATCCCCTATTCTGATGAAGTCAAACCTATGACTTCACATCAGAAATAGATGATCTATTTCCGCTATATCTGCTTTAGTCTATAAATAGACATAAGCTTGATGTCCACCAATGCTTCCGCTGCTCCCACTGACTACGACAACCCTCTGGCAGAGTCATATACACGTACGCTTCTAAAGCAAGTTTAGAACGACGCTATACTCATCCTTCCGCCGGGTCTCGCAGCCTGGAACAACAGCAATGGCAAGTGTGGGTAAACAAGAACTTCCCTGCCACCGTCATTGAGCATACCGAAGTACCTCTCGGGTGCCTGAGGTTACCCACCATATCTGCGGAGTGGCCAATGGAATGTCAAACCAGATTGAATCTTTAGGTTCTTATCAAATCTTCAGTAATCGTTTGCGGTTCTGGAATCACTTCCAGTTCTACGATACTCCCACTACTGTTTTCTGAAAAAATCCATTTTTGATAAAATTGTGGCGAGTCAAGAACAATATCACTATTGATCTTCCAGATGGTAGAAAGTCAACCCTCGTCATAGCCCGGGTCAACCCACAAACAGCCACTACTGAAACGTGCCTTGAGTTGTCCAGTGTCTGGTTTTAAGCATAAGCCGGACAACTCCCCGTATCTTAACAATGTCAAGATATGAACTGTTCTATATCCAAGAACCAGAGGCACTGATTTAATTGAACCAGATTCAAATCATGCAACTGTCTCCAGTGCATGTCAACTAAATGGATGAGAGGCCGATCAGCGTTACTCAACTTAGGAGTACTTCCAATTATGAGTAACCTGAAAGAGAAGCTAGTTCTCTTAATCATTACTATCAATTGAATACCATACATAAGTATCTACATCTTCGATCACCTTGAAGAATCCCGATACTTGCAACACCTGGTTCTCTACTTTACTCTTATACCTATAACTCCTCAAAACTTAGACCCTGTGTTTCTTCGAAACACATGTCTAAGAACTAGAGAAGTTAAAAGTAAACAGAATATAGTACGAGGACCAACCCCTCTGTCCTAATGGACACTGGACAATATACAATACTCTGTATAAGTTCCCTGAGTCTGGTGACTCATTCACTGTGTGTCGTAGGTTGAAAACTGTACTTTTGGTTAAGAAGAATTACACCGCTGTTCAATGCTCCTTACCTAACCATCCACTGGTATAGGTAAATGTCATAGACATAATTTCAAAAAGATATGTCTCACTCTATAAAAATAGACGTACAGATATATCAATTTGAAATTGGTGCACAACAACGGACATTCAAAACCAAATATTTGCCGACCGGCAAACAACCCAGGTGGCTTCCTCAAATATCACCAATTCCAACGAATCCCGATATAATGAGGATGGTCACCTAATTCCCAATAACTTACTCCCACTCATCATCTGTAAAACCATACAGATGTGAGAATCCAACCTGGTAAATACATACCCTGGAGTAAGTGTCTAATCGGGAAATCAGTTTTCTTTTAACAGTACACAGTGGAACTGAAACATTGAGATGTTTCGATGGGGTATCCTGGTATTCTTAGTAATGCCTCTTCCATTATCCAGATTCACAACTATAACTGTATAATTCTTTGACATCTTTCCAAATCCCTTTATATGTCTTTAGTCATTACCTTCTGTACACCCCTTTAGGCCAAATGGTTTTCTTCCTTCCTTACCGTTCGGCACCAGCCTATGGTTTGGAAGAAGACTATCCAAAAAGCATAATGGGTGTACTGTCCTAATCCGAGGAGCACTCGCAATGCGAGAGAAGGTGAGGATAAAAGACAACCGAATGTACTTAATTCATAGGTGATTTAGGATTGACAAAGAAGTACATGGTTTGGTCGTGAATAGCAGTCGCAATTTACTTTGCCCTCTTACTAATCCCTTGCTTTGTCTGAACTTAATACCTTCTGTACACCGTTTAGGCTAATTGGCTTTCTTCATTCCCTACCGTTCGGCACCAGCCTAAGGTTTGGAAGAAGACTATCCAATTTGCGTAATAGGTGTACTATCTCCTAAACCAAGGAGTACTCGCAACCTGAGAGAAGGTAAAAGGTAAAGACAACTGAATAGTCCTATTCGTTTTCTCCAGAACCAGAAACCATCCTCGAATAAATTCCTTCGAGTTCGTATATAACCATACGATGGTTTTGTCTAATGGAAGTGGACGTTCGTAGTAATACGGGGTGTCCCGGAGAAAAGGGTAAAAGTAGGAGTGGCAAAGAGGTCTACAACTCTGACAATCCAAAAGCCAGTGTTAAGAAGGTTCGGTCAACTTGGTCACTGAGTCATAGTCTAAGGTCGGGTCAATGGTCGCTGCCAGAGAGAGAGAAAAGAAACACTCCGCGTGCACTCTAACCTAGATCAGAATGGTTATCAATTTATCTAATCTGGAAACCTCCCACTGTAACGTCAAATTCTTCCCCAAACCTGAAAGAAGAATTAGCCGGGATAACCCGAGGAGTAAACCAACTCATCAGTGGGAATCGGGATCCAACTCTCATCGCATGATAACGTGACGGAATCCGCTCACGTTATCACACTCCAGAAGGTATGTGCATATCTGGCAAGTTTCAGTTCTTTTGAAACTCCCGATGTGGATTTTTGCCCCATGCTCTTATGACCTTGACTAAGGCCAACAAATCATAAGTCACATGTCAAGTTCTACCCGTCATTGTCCAGGTTGATTTGAACCCACCCGTATAAGCCCTTGACTAGGGCCAACAAGGCTATACGACTGTCCCAAACCAACGCATCTATCTATGCAGCATATGAACACCCAATAGCTACCAAACACTGTGTCTTGACTATGGCCAACAAACACAGCTTGAATACTATTGACTATCCATATGAAACGACGGAGGGCTACGAATGGTTTCTGGCGAAAACCTTTAACGTAATGAACTCGATATCGTTGAAGGAACGGATAGCTTTGTAAAAATATAGTGACGAAAACCTTTGCTAAAGAGGTCACTCCCGGTGAAGGGATCTCGGCTCTTTCCCCGTAGAATGAGGTGCAGGATATTCCAACTGAATACCACGATGCAAAGCAAAAGTAATCGGCTATAGTGAAGTTACTGCCCTGACGCAAACTTTTGTCCAAGGGGTCACTCCCGGTGAAGGGATCTCGGCCCTTGCCTCGTCGACTGAGGAGCAGGATATTCCAACTGAATACCACTGTGCAAAACAAAAGATAACGCCCTTGCAATAACAGCTTTTTGAAAAGTGTTCCAACAACATCAGAATAGGTTTGTTTATCTTGCATTGATCCGAATCAACGCAGTCCCATCAATTGATCACACCACAAAGAACGAAAATATACTGATGTACGTATATGCCATCCGCATTCGCCACTGGGTCCCATCATCACCCGTTAGGTTAGCTAACTAACGACAGAGCGGGGACTGGACTAGCGCGGATGAAAAACATATACAACATCTACTAATATATATATAATATATAATTTTCGCTCATGGCGTGATAAAAAGCAACACAGAAATGTATAACAACACAGATCAATAAAGATATCTGGGATCCCCGGGTTTCACAGAGCCGCTGCTGAAACCCGACGTTCCCGTGGTCGTGTGGATAGCCTGTGCAATGAAATCCTAGACCCCTACGGGCGCGGCAAGTTACCCGCCAAAACCTGAAGCGAGGCAGCCCCCTTCAGCAACGTGAATGGACCACCCAGCACTTCACGGAATCCGGTAACTTGGGCACCCCTCCTGGGTCAACCCTATACCCCCTACGAGTGCGGCGAATAGCCCGCCAATTCTAGAGTGAAGCCCCTTCCGTCTCAATGCCATGAGATGCGGGCTCGTTGCCCTCTAGAACCCGGCTATCCGTGCACCCCTCCTTGGGGTAATCCTAGTACAGAAAGTAAAATATACATACAACGGGTACATCGACCGCAACCAGGTCGTGCCCCAAAATAATAATACAAACAGGAAGTGACGGCAGTCCACATGTCGGACGCTCGCCCCGCAATATCAAATGTACATATAAAACAGAACTGTACTAACATTGCATCCAGGCTATCCCCACGACCGATCCGCAACACCACAGTACAATCACAGAACATCAACGTGAAAGTCACGTTCGCAAATCCGTCTAACCGGGCTATAGCAGTTACACGGGATTTACCGATCAAGTGACATTCACGGTCGCAGATATAATGTAAAAACTGTGAACTGGCATGTTTAAAATATCCGATCGAACAAATATTATCAAGTGGGCCCCATACACTACTGTAGCACTTACAGAAAAACTGGGCCCAAAAAGAATATCCCAAAACCCCTATTTCCAAGCCAAAAGCCCACTGGAAAAATTTCGCACAGCAAGGACTTCTTTCCACCGCGGAACCGCGGCCAAACCAGGGGTTTGGCCGCCCTTCCGCGGTCGTCCTGAAGCATCCCAAAACCAAATTTTTCCAGAGTCCTTAGAATTTCATTCTCATGTTTCTGCAATGTACTGAAAAATTTTCTGAGACAAAATAAAATCGACAGAAACCTGAAGCATGGGAAAATACGGTTTTTGGGGATTTTCGTTCGATCGAGCACTAAACATACTAGAGCAAGCTAGGTAGGTTAACGGCCTGGCTCTAATACCATTGTAAGCCCGCGGGGGCGCCCCGGCCGTCGATCCGACGCCGGAAACGCGGAAAACAAAAACTTTGCGAACTTTGCAAAACGGCACCACCGCGGACTTCCTACCCGGATCGGGCCATTAACCTAGCTAGCTAGCAAAAAGGAAAAGAGTAGAGATGCTATACCAAGCGATCCGTGTCCTTCGGTCTTCGTCTCCACTCCGATCTCCCGCGGAATCTCCGTCACCTCCTCGCTCGTCGGAAAGGGGCACCACGTAGCCGGAATCTTTTACGGGCTCCCACCTCTTGACCGAGGCAACTCGGGCGCGAAGTTGGCTAGCCGACGCGTCCAAGACTTGCTATAGAATAGTGTAGTAAGCATGTCTCTAGGGGTTCTTGAAGTTGCCTTGATGGAAGGATGTGAGGAGGAGAAGAAAGCAACTAAAGAAAATTGTGCTTTTGAATTTTGGTAGCATGAAAATGATATGAAACATTTCTTCTCACTCAAAATGAAATCCCCTCTCCTCCCCTCTCTAGTGGCCGGCCCCCCCATCTCAAGAATGAGATTCGAGAGAGAAAAAAAAATGGCACCTCTTTTGAATAGAATAAAAGAATGGAAAAACAATATCTTAAAGAAAATGGTCACACCCATTTCCTTTCACAAACCATCAAGTGAAAAGCCATCAAAAGGACAAGAATGGAATATCATCATGAAGCAAGTCTCATCATAATACACAAATGCAAGAAAACCCTCCACTAAATGTTAATTGCAAACTTGCAATTAACACCCTCCAATAAGAAAGTCCGACCGAGAAGGAAAGAAGGAAAACCGGCCGGAACGGAATGCAAACTGGCAACTTCAGAAAACTGATCCCGTAATAAATTACAGGAAAACCCCACTACTGCAAATACATGCCGGCATTTGTATTCCCACTGAACACAAATGCAAAGAGACAAAACTACACTATCTAATACTAGTATCCGGCTTAAGCCAAAGCCGGCTAGTAAAAACCGTCCGATCATGATCCGTGCAATACCGCACGTATCTGATCGAACCCTGCCATATCTCCATACGGCCTCTACAGCGTTTCGCCCGAAACTTGAGTAACTGTCTGTGTGGTGGACTCTAAAGACTCGTCAATACTATGGCTGTGGATTTAACCACTAGCACGTCAGAGGTATTAGCCATACGTGACGGGCCACCAGCTATTGACCAAAAGGGACGTCGATGAGCGAACTCATCCTGACACCCTACTGAGCCTGTCAGTGACAATATCCGTACAGTCCGGTCCGTTCGTCTATGAGTATCGCATGGCGGGCCTAGGGGGTTGGTAAAAGTCAGACCCCCAAAAGCGGTACAAGTCGTGTCGGAGTGTAGCCCAGAACACCCTGAGATACTACTGGAATACCTACCAGCAAATCTCCTGCCTTGGCCAAGGACTTTTCATGTTCTGGCTCTCCTAGACACAGCATGACCTCACCCCCAATACCGGGAGAGACGAACCCCTGCAGATCCGCTCACTGCCTCCATGTGGCTCGGGACTGTACCCAACTAAAACCTGTTTGCACGACTCCTTTGAGCCGTGGTAGGGTAGTAATCAAAGTACAGTGGGAACTCACACGAGACAAATGACGATCTCAGGTCGATGAACTAACCTGTACACATGTCACCAGGGAACTGCTATCTGACGTCTGGTATAATCCCAACTAGCAGGTTCCCGGCGAGTCCTGTCCGGTGTACTCATAACCCAATGAGCACCTGTATACATTTTAGGTGAACCAACTGACACCAGTGGCTTGTGAGACCGGCCACCGCCCCTCGTCGGGGTCTCGACTGTATACACTAGTCTACTCTGGAGAAACGATGCCCTGTCTCGAATCTCCCACGACCAGGGACCTTTTAAGGATGTGCTTGTAGACCCCAGCTCCCACTTATATGATCGCCCTCATACTGCTGGAAGTCAAGCAAGAATCCTAGGGGCTTTATCAACGTGTAATAGCGACTCGAAAGGTCACCTAAAGCAGTACACGATGACAAAGATAAACCAGATAGCATACTATCATCTCGAGTAAGACTGTCCTACCGGGATAGGTCCTCCCCTCAATCATTGCAATCACGTGCCTGTGACCCAATAATTGACTCTGAGGGCACTATCTCCAACAGATGCACCGCCAACAAACATAGCGGGTGTTTCCCTTGCTTTCTTCAAGGTGCCCTCTGCACTCCTTAACATGTTCAGGAGTTCCGCAAGTTCAACTTCTTTTCCTTGAAGATTGAAGTTGAGGATAAACTGGGCGTAGGTGGGAGGAAGGGACTGGAGAATAAGGTCTGTATACAGCTCATTATCCAAAGTCGTCCCAAGGTCTGCGAGCTCTTCAATATAGCCGATCATCTGTAGGACATGTTCACCTACCGATGACCTGACAGCCAACCTCGCTCGAAACAAGTTCTTAGAGGTCTCGTATCTTGCTATACGAGATTGCTCTCCATAAAGTTCCTTTGTATGGAGAAATATGCCATCCAGGGACATATCCTCGTGCCTCCTCTGATGTTCATTGTCCATAGAGGCAAGCACGACGCACTTGGCTCTCGCGCAATCTAAATCCCAGGTTTTGCGGATTTCCTTATCCGCATTGCTGGATTTGGGACCAGGGACAGCAGGTGCCGTAGCGGTGAGGACGTACCCCAGTTTGTCATAGGTCAAAGCCATTTTGACATTCCGCAGCCAATCTTTATAGTTTGGCACCGTCAGTATATTTTTTTCTAAAAGTAACTTAAGTCCAGTCATTTTCAGGGTCGCTGCAATTAGGAGACAGAGAAGAAAACTCTTTAGCATGATGCTCTTGCAAGTTTAGAGTGGTTTTTAGTTTATCTAAACTGGATGGCTCCCACTGTTTCTCGAATCCTTCCTCAAACCATAAAAGAAGAATTAGCCAGGACTATTCTCACCGTACAATACTTGCTTAACCGTTCAGCCAGGCCAGTGTCGATACTTCGAGGGAGGTTTTCCAACGCTTTCGCGAAGTTCCTTAATTAAATAACCTCTTTTCTCTGGGGGCGTAACCCCGCTGACACCTTTCTGGACACCTACTAGGTTTATAGCATTGATCGTTAAGTGACGAATATCCTGATAAGTAGCATATACTCACAGTAGGATCGGGATCCAAATATCATCGTATGATAATGTTGAAGGAATCCTACCAACATTCATCAAACTCCAAATGGTATGCATCTCTTTGCAAATTTCAGTTTCTTTAGAAATTCCCGATATAAGTTTTTGCCCCATGTTCTTATGACCTTGACGTATGCCAAAAAATCATAAGTCACATGTCAAGTTCTGCCCATCATTATCTTGTTAATTTGAACCCACCCGTATATACCCTTGACGTATGCCAACAAGGTAATGCGACTGTCCCAAACCAACACATCTATCTATGCAACAAATGAATACCCCAGCAGCTACCAAACACTATGCCTTGACGTATGCCAACAAGCATAGCTTGAATACTACTGACCATCCATAAGAAATGACGGAGGGCTACAACTGGTTTTGGCGAAACCGTGAACGTAGTGAACTTGATATAACCGAAGGAACCTGATAGCTTTTAAAAGGAGTGGTTAAAGCTCCGCATTTAAAAATATCTGTTTTAAAAATAACCGAGTGGTTTCTTTTAAACTGTTCCAACGATTTAAACTTTGGTTTGTTTTTCTTTGCATTATAGATAATGCATCCCATCATTAACCTATCATTACAGAAAACAACGAAAATACAACGTCCTCTTATGCCATCCGCATTCGCTACGGGGTCCCGTCATCACCCGTTAGGTTACTTAACTAACGACAGAGCGGGGGCTGGGCTAGCGCGGGTGTAAAACATAAGTGACGTCTAAATAGCTATCATAAATATAGATATTTTACATTCGTTTGACGCAATGATATACATTCCAGAACACAGATAAACAATATTGGATTTGCAAGCAATCTGTATTTCTTTTGAGCCTGCAAGAAAAGACAGATTACACAGTTGTGATGAATAGCCGTTACCCCACCCTCGACCCCTACGGGTACGGCAAACTACCCGCCCGGCAGTTTGTGTACCCCACCTTGGGTCAGTCCTAGGAGCAAAAACAGTAAAATGAAATAATACAACGGTGGCTACAACCGCAACCTGGATGTGCCCCGCAAAAATAATATTACAACAAATTACATTTACAACAAATGAATTAAACAATAACCCATTGCTAAACCCCGGCTATACACCACAACAGTCCAATACAGTTTATATGCACAAACAGATATAACCATTACAGAAATGTGCAACCCCCTGCCAACCGACATACTAGCAGTTAGGGGAGGTTTACGAACACATTTATCAATCACAGATATAATCCAACATGCAAATACTGTACAATTTCGATCGATTAAACATCATTAATATTGCTCCAAAAACTGCTCTGTAAACTGGAAACCTGAGCAAAATTAAAATATTCCAGAAAACCCCAAATACCACAGAGAACCACCACAACAAAAATGGATCCCTGAATCGTCAAAACGGCGGCGGATCCGCGGCGGCAACAGTGCTATGCGCCGCGGATCCGCGGCTCCGTAGACGATTCATGTCCCCAAATTTTTTGTGTGTTCTTCTACTAGCATTTTAAGCTTTCTGAACATCCCTGAAAAATTTTTGGACTTCATTTTAAACTCGACAGAAACATGACAGTTTTAGGGTTTTCCGGCTTCGTTTTTCCGTTCGAAATTCGTATAAATTTGCAATAAAGTTATTTATTGTTTAGCGAGGCTCTGATACCACTGTAAGTCGATGTACTACACCCCAATACTTGTGGGGAGGCGGAATTTTCAAAAACGAACTTGTTTAGTGAACGAACATCGACTAACCGCATGAATCGAAGCTAAACGATAACTAACCGTACACAAAGAGTTTCATAACTATTGTGTTTAGGGATTATACCTAATGAAACTAGTCCTTTGTCTTTACGATCTCCTTGTTCTCCTCGGCCTTCTCTAGGTAGTAGACGATCCACCCGAGAGCAAAACTCCAAGCTAAACCTCTAAACTTGAGGCAACTAACCTTCTTGGATTGCTAATCAAAGAAGATAGATGAAATAGAGTGATGGTTATGGATTGATTAGTCTAACTAATCCTAGATCTCAACACATGAGGGTGAGGATTAGTCTTTTGAAGAGAGAGAGCTTGAGGAGAGAGAATGTGAGAATGAATTATCATGAGAATAGTAAGTTAACATAATATATATGAAGCATTATCTTTTAACAAGAAAAGAAAAGAAAATGATGAATAAGCTTGCTTCATAAATATCTAATGGTGATTCATTATCATGACTCACTAAGCATTTATCATGCATTAATGATATGCATGAATCACCCTCATGACTCACTAAACTCATTTAATGCAAATAACACATAACCCTCCTTAGTCACCATCTTCTAGAATCTTCTCGCACAATTACGAGAACGCCCCTCCGATCCGTAAAAATACGGAAAAACTTTAGACTGTATAAATCCAATAACCGGATACCAGTAACTGGCTTAAACCAAAGCCGACTGGTAAAAACTGTCCGAAAGTCGTACGCGCGTAAACGCACGTATGCGTCCGAACCCTTTGTCGCAAAACCATGCAACCTCTATATCGTTTCGCCTGGAGTGGGAAACTCTCTGTGTGGGACTCTAGAGACTCGACTACTACGCTGGCAGTGGGTTTAACCACAGACCGCAAGCGGCACTAGCTGTACGTAACGGTCCCCAGGTAGTTGTCGATAAGAAGGCCGATGAGGAAACCCATCCGAACTCCTACTGAGTCTGATGTGACAATCTCCATACAGTCCGGTCCGTTCGTCCAAGACTATCGCATATCGGGCCTAGGGGGGCGGCAAGCGTCAGTCCCCTAATAGCGGTATAAGTCGTGTCGGAGGGAAGCCCATTACACCCTGAGAAACTACTGGAACCTACCAGCAAATCTCGCTTGCCCTGGCCAGGGACTTTGCGTAATGGCTCTCTGACACAGCGCGATATCTACTCCCAATACCGGGAGGGACGAATCCTGTCTAACCGCCACTGCCTCCAAGTGCTCGGGACTGCACCCAACTGCTACCTGTTTGCACGACTCCTTTGAGCCGTGGTAGGGTAGCAATCTATGAACAGTGGGACACACTCGAGGCGAAGCAGCAGTGTCAAGTCTGCGGACTATGCTGTACTCATGTCACCTGGGAACTGCTCACTGACGACTGGTATCAAACCAACCAACAGTTCCCCGTGAGTCCTGTCCGGTGTACCCGTAACCTAACGAGCACCTGCATACTATCTCCAGTACGACGTACTGACGGCTGTGGGACAGACCATCTCCCCAACTGGGATGAGAAGCGTACACACCAGTCTACTCCGGAGTATCGATGCTCTGTCTCGATAATCCAACGACCAGGGACCTGAATAAGGATGTGCTTGTAGACTACCCAGCCCCCACTAGTATGACTGCCATCACAACGCTGGTAGACAAGCAAGATCCTAAGAGCTCTATCAATACGTACACTCACATATTAAGATAGAAAAACCAAGTTGCATACTACCATGTTTAGCAAGACTGTTATATACATGTGAATATCCCAAGCTTCCATTAAGTAATATACAAACTAGTATGATACAGTAATGGCCTTCTAGGGCATAAACACTAACACCTATTGAATAGGGTTCCAATCAAATCAGTTGCCTACCACTTCATATGTGATATGGAATGGGAAGAGCCCATATCTTAAGTAAGTAAAGATTTGGGGTTGTCCAGCCTATGTCTAAAAGCATAATCCGGACGAGCTCGAGACAAAGTCAGTTCTGTAGAAGTTTGTTGGATATCCCAAGCATTCGCAAGGGAATATCTTCTACTTAACCAAGGAACAAAAGATGTTTTGTTTCTCAACATTCCATCTTTGTGAAAGGGAATCTCTTGTGAAGAAATTTGTGGTCATGAGGTAGAACTGGAAAGAGTTCCAGCTATACTGCAGCTGATGATTTGGTAGAACCAAAGGATTCTATAGTTTCCAACGACCCTCAGCCTCTCCGCCGATCTAGTAGGGTTCCTCACCCACCTGAGAGATACTTCGGTTTTCTCTATGACAGTGGGAGCGAGGATTGCATCATGAGATGATGACCCAACTAGTTTCGAGCAGGCCATCAGAAGTGGGACTCTGTAAGAATGGCTGGATGCTTAGCGATCTGAGATGGAATCCTTATACACCAACAAAGTATGGACTTTGGTTGCTTTATCTGAAGGGTTAAATCCCCATCAGGAGCAAGTATATCTTGAGAAGACTACTTGGTGTACATAGAAAAGTTGAGGCTTTCAAAGCTATGCTTAAGTCCATCCAGATCCTACTTGCCACGGCTACATACCATGACTACGATATCTGGCGGTTAGGTGTCATGACTGCTTTTCTAAATGATGATTTGGAAGAGAGCGTCTATAAATACACAGCCAGAGGGCTTCGTAAACAGTGGGAGCAGCAGAAACATGAGCAAGATGTTTTATGTGATAAATCAGGTATCGCGGAGTTGGAACGTCTGTTTTGATGTGGTAGTCAAAGAGTTTGACTTCATCAAAATGGTAGATGAACCAAGTATATACAAAAAGGTAGTAGAGAGTATGGCGGTGATCTCCTCTTATCACAAAGATTCTCCATATAGGATCAAGGTGATATCTCCTAAATCCTGGGTTATGGATCTATGGGATAGATCTAATTGGATGTTCGGAATCTCACTAGTTGCAGTGAGATGGTATCAATCGATCCTGGTAAGAATCACTAGAAAGGTTCCAGGGTGATAAGGACGACTGAATGTCAGTTGCATGTATTGTGTTTAACTTCAGTGGAGGGACGGTATGTTGGAAGAGTTCCAAGCTAGATACCGTGACTTACTAGACGATTAAAGGCAAGATACATCTTAAGCAAGGATGCTACCAAAGAGGCAGTCTGGATATATATAAGTTCATGAGATGAACTTCGTTCCTACCATTACGTGACAATGGAGTTGTGGCTTATGCCAAGGAACCCCAGTCCCATTAGAAATCTAGATATAATTCTTAGGCAGTATCACTTGATCATGGAGATGGTTGATCTCCAAGGAGATCGAGGTAAGGAGAGTAGACACAGAGGACAACACCGCGGATCCACTCACAAAGGCTTTTTTCTCAGTAGAAGCTTTTATGGGATGGTTGAGTATGAGATACTTCAACCACTACTAATTGTTGGGTATGCGATACTACAACAGATGGCCCTAGTGCAAATGGGAGATTGTTAGTTATATGTATGCCCTAGAGGCCATTACTGTACATACGATGTATATTGTAATGGATGCTTAGACATATATAGGGAGGAATTTCTTCCTCGACATAATAGTATGCTATCTGGTTGCACTTTATCTTAACATGTACTCTGATTGTCTCTATGTTACATGTTGATAAAGCCCTTAGGATAGGTACTCGACTACTGGGACTATGATGAGATCATACTAGTGGGGCCACGGTAGTCGACGAGTACATCCTATAACTGTTCCTAGTCGAGGGTGTATCAAGACAGGGCATCGATACACCAGAGTAGACTAGCGTATACGCATCTGGACCCATATGATGGGTGATGGATGATCCCATATCCATCGGTGTTTGACATCAAGGATGGTGTACGGGTGCTCAGTAGGGACTGGGTACACTGGACGGACTCGCCGAGAACTCCCAGATGGTATTATACCTCACGTCAGATGGCGGTTCTCTGGTGACACTGGTACAGGTTTGTCTGTAGACCCGAGATCGTCATAGAGTCTTGTGTGATTCCTACTGTGCTTTGATTTCCATCATACCACGTCCAAGAGGGCGTTCAAAAAGGTGGCTTTTGGGTACAGTCCCGAATCACATAGAGGCAATGAGCGATAGGAGGGGATTCGTCTTTACTGGTATAGGGAGTTGATGTTGTGCTGTGTTCGATTGGCTATAACTAGAAATCCCTGGCCAGGGTTGCTGAGATTTACTGGTAAGTGTTATCAGTAGTTTCTCGAACTGTTATAGACCTCATATCGACACGACTTATCAAGCTACTGGGGTTTGACGTTTACCATCCCTAGGCGAGATATGCGACATATCAGACTAAGAGACCGGACTGTACGGGAGTGTTACTGATTGGATTCGCAGGAGAATGTACAGGCTTGCTTGTTGATCTTATGACCGCTCAATACCTGGGTGGCTGTTACGTTTAGCTGACCGCTTGCAGCTTGTGGGTGTTTGATATGATCATCACCTACTGCCGGCGTATTGACGATTCTTTAGAATCCTACACAGAGGTTTCTTGACTCAGGCGAAACGGAGTAGGGGCACATATGTGATATGTGCGGGACCGAGAACAATACGTGTATGTGATACTGTATTAGATTCTCACGATATGAGATATCGACCGGGTATATGTGATATAGCCGGGTCATCGGATCAAGTGTTGATTCGATGAACTGATACAGATTATATTAGTCGGTTATTTGATAAATAGCCGGATTATCGGATCAAGTGTTGATTCGATAATTTAATGTATAATTATATATTTGATATATTAAATTACTTTAACTGATATAAGCTCACGAAAAGATTCTTTTTCTCACTCGGGTAATACATTGATATATATGTAATATATTTTAATTGTATTGTTTTGTTTTGTTACAATAAATCTTGTATATGTGATATACAATATTGCAACATGTTAGGGTTATTAATGCAACGTGATTAGTAGAGATTAAACATGATTAAGGTTTGATTTGGGTTAATATTTTCTAGAAGCTTCTAGAAGGTTTTTCATTTGTTTCTTGCTAAAGATATTTGTTATGATATTTATTAACCCAACCCAACCCATGACCATGGTTAAGTCTCTACATGGGTTAAGTTATCATACTTAACCTATGGTTGCAATTCTAACCTCACTTGACTTTTCATTATTCATCACAAAAGGTTTTGGTTTTTCTTCTTTTTCTTCCTTGATGAAAAAGCTTTCTAGCTTTTTTCTTAGTGATGAAAATGAGTGAGATTAAGAAAACAAATCAGGGCTAAAATCCTACTTCATCATCCTAATCTATCAGCCATTTAGATTAGGGTGTTCACTTCATTTAGTGAGTGAGAGCTTGTGTTAAAGAAACTTCAAGGTAGATCATCTTGGTTATGAAGATCGGAAGCAAGCTTGCATCTTTCTCTTCGTGGAGCTTTTCGAGAGTCCGGATACTCGATGATCGCAGCGAAGGGACCTCAACACGGAGCTTTAGAAGTGAAGGAACGGACTACAAAGGTTGTAATCCCTAACTCTTAGATGTAAAGATGTTTACAAGATTTGTTTCGCCTAATCTCTAGTTTAAAGATCTTGGTTAGGGTTGTTCGGCACGTCTAAATTTTAAATCGGGCATGGTTGATGCCTTGTAGACCCTTGTGAGAGTGCCTAGTAACCCTACACAACGTATCTGCGTGAAATCTCCTCTTGCTGGAATCAATCAATCTGATGATCTCGCATCGGGTATGCAACTAACCACAAGTCCTAGTCGTTCCTCTATGGGTGACTAGGGATCTTCTATCAAATCTCTAAGCACAACTCGTGCTGCAATAGCTCCAAGCATCTCGGGCGATATCTTGTCAGTCGCATCAACAACTGGCTCATTTGTCTGTATGCTAAACAATGCCTCAAGTATCAAAAATAATAGTGCATTGAAGGTCATCACATTCTGGCGGGCCTTTGGCGATAGCCCAATCCTCTGGTGCTCATCAGCACGTCCGAGAAATTCTTCTACACGAAATCCATCAAACGCTCATGGCGCGAAAAACACAATAAAAAGACACATCTATACAATCGTGTGTCGC
The DNA here is from genome assembly GCA_030015575.1 of Agapanthus africanus. Lineage (NCBI taxonomy): Eukaryota > Viridiplantae > Streptophyta > Magnoliopsida > Asparagales > Amaryllidaceae > Agapanthus > Agapanthus africanus. The sequence goes on along the minus strand of CM057342.1, from coordinate 450,386,165 downwards.
CGTAAATATGCCCTGATCAGTCCTCGTCCAAGACGAGCTCATGCTAACCGCAACTCTAGCTACAGCTCTCCATTCCCGTACATCCGTGGTAAGAAAACCATAACTGATACTGATGAGGATAGATCATAGGAATGAATATGATGTTGTGCAAGGAAATGTACATCCTAAGGATTCTTAAGCGGAGTAGCATATCGTAAGTATGCCGCGGAACATACACACGGTACGTCACTCTACGTAAGTCACCTACTCCATCAACCAAGGTCAACCTATACGACGAAAGTTCGGTTCTAATACCCCCTTGACTAAGTCTAAGTTCCGTAAGGTCAAGCCTAGGTTCCGAATATATACAACGCCTTAGACTCCACATAGTCAAACATAGACTCGAACCAGGTTAATCCTAGCGCTCTGATACCAACTTTGTCATGACCCGAAATAGCACGTGACTGGAACTTGAATCATATGAAGTCTATAGGACCCCATCTAATTCAAGTAAGCCAAAAAAATCCCAGAAATCTAAACCATTTGAAAGAAGGAAAACTTGTTTTAAAGTTTGCATACAATTATTTTGAAAAGTCATAGTAAACCTTTTTAAAACGTCAAGTATATTCCGAAAATTTCAGCAGAGTCTCCATTGTAAATACTGGCCCCAAACGGGTACAAACATGAATAATACGAATAAAGGCATCCCCAAGCGGGAGCTAGCTCTTCGCCAAATGGCGGTCACAACCACACAAGCAATTTAATATACAACGCCGAAGGGCGAGGATCAAAACTTATCAAGAAAAGCAATATCCACCAGAAAACCATAATAATATAAGCGCGACTCTAAGGTCGAAAGAATAAACAATGGTCTTCTAATTCTATAAAATATACAAGTTTGGTTGATGGAGTTTACTAGATACAACTGAATAAAAATAAAGGTACAATGGTGGTCACGATGAGAGTGAACCCACCTACCTAAGCAATTACCAGGAATGAAAGTAGTGTGCCAGCAAGCCTCTATGAACCCTGTACGGCAGAACCTGCAAGAAACTTTGGCACAACGGGGGTGATTTGCCAACTCGTGAGTAGAAAATATCACCGAGCAGAAATCGCATGTATGACTCAATCCTAGGTCATATGATAGTAATATCCTCAAATAAAATATGGCCTGAAGCATAATATAATGGCAAGGGTAAATATCTATGCATAAGTGTAATCCCATGTGCTCGTGTCAGTGTCTCAGGTAGCAATATAACATAAATATGATGTATGAATGCATGAAAATAGTATGCATCTAAATGTGGAAACTTTTTTCTTATCTCAGTGAGATTTCTGTATAAAATCGATTATTATCAATGAAATCAACAGAAAATCAGTGTCAAGTATCGACACAAGATATAAATCACAATATCTCGATATCTCAGGCGCCGGCTATCCGGACTGGCCTATATCATCAAATTTCAATATCTTAGGCTCCGGCTATCCGTACTAGCATATATCATCAAATATCAATATCTAGGACTACGGCTATCCGGACTGGCCCAAATCCTCAGTCTCAAGACCACGTCGATATCCTCCGGATATCCGACGCATCACAGTAAAATCACCGATTAGTAGTGCTCCCCTGTCTCAGGCTCAACGCCATCCACTACGACCATCTTGCCCCGGGGTACCGCACCGGGTCCACCATGCACCCACAGACGGTTCCTCCTCCACCTCGAATCGGGTGTATGATATCGCTCAAGTGCCGAGAAAACTCATGGTGGATATATCTCAAATCATATCAAGAGAAAACCGCAATTTTATATCTTTTTAAAATGATAATCAGTTCATAAAATCTTTGCGGTTTCTCTAAATCCAGAAATCTCATGGAAATCCGAAATCCAAATCTCAAGAGTAAAATAACATTAAATACTGGCTCCGGCAATCCGGACTAGCCCTATAATATTGTATGACAATGAATATATGAATGCATCTGATATCTAGCAAGGAATGCAATAATTAAACTAGCATATGAAAACAATAACGTAAAGGAACTATCATCTAGCAAGCTATTTCAATGAAATAATGTTCTCTAAAGTGTACGTGACATAGCAATTACCGATGAAGATGTGTGTGAGCCAGCAAGCAAGTATACGTGGGTCATACGCATCATCGGTAATGATATTGGTGTCCTAACAACAGGTTTCATCATTTCTCACGAAAATACATATAGGCATGCAATGCAATGCGATCAGCAGAATAATTGACAAATGAATAGTAAATGCAGCAATAATGAATATACATTCCTATATACGAGTCATATAGTTTTTGTATATCGGAAATCGCACGAATCGTGGTGTTTAGAAAATAGGGCAACGTTGTTTTTATGAAAAAGTACATCCCTTGAAATATCCGTTGTATCCCTTGGACTGTCTTTAAAATACTCACGATTCGTTAGTTTTGAAAATGAGTATGACTCGAGCGCAGTCTAATATCTACTAAGTAACTACAGGACAAAATTAACGGACTAGTCGAAAGGGTAAGGAAATCCACCTAAATCTGAGTCGATCTATATATATATATATATATATATATATATATAATAGTCGGTGATCTCGCCTCAAAAGTATCGCGTATGATACAATATATATGTAATATGATATCCTGGAGTCAAGAGTGCGGATCTTTCATCATAATTAAATCTCGTATGGCATCCCAAATCTGTGTATAGGTCAATATCACATTTATCTCATTATTCAGCTGGTATCATTATCATTATATATCATGAGATGGGTACTGATCTACGTCTAGTACATACTGATACCATCAATAATATATATGCGTGTGTCTGAAAACACATCGCCTAAGGATCCGATATAATATCATGTCGTATCTCAAAATACGAACCGAATCACATCCCCGATCTCCTGGCATCGTGCCCAATCACATCGACTCATCTCCATGTATCATATACTATCCTCATCAACCAAGTATATGTATACGTATATATATACATACTCACATACATATATGTATATATATATATATGTACAAATACCCATATACGCACAATAAAATAAAATGTATGAGTGTGTGTGTGGGTGTATGCAAATCACTATTCTAGGGTTCGGGACTAAAAAACTGACTAACTCACTATTTTATGAATACGCTACTATCCCAAGGTCATCTAAAGCGTGTCTTGCTACGTATACTCATATCATAAAACACATATTTATATAAGTATATATATATATATAATCAAAATGCATCCGCGTTCTATACTACGAAACTGAGGGAGTGCTATACGCCATCCACCCGACTTCCCCCGTAGATATATATCTACTCACCTGGATGCCTCGGCTAATCTGATCCGATCTCCGCCTTGTCATTTCCGCGCCACGTCTGACGCCTCTGCACCCGATCTTAGAAATATGCACAAGGAAAAGAGAATAAATATATATATTCGCGGACACAAACCATTACAAGTCAACCACGCGCATTAACTTGACGCGCACACACTCGGTGCAGGAAACGCGCCGCGACAATTCTACAAACTACAACGAGGGTCACAATACATGACAACATCAAACCAAAAATCCCATCGCACTAATCGCGCGTTCACAATACCCAAAATATAATATGAAATAGGTTGTAATCAACAACCGTAACTTAATAAAAATCGATTTAATTTCGAAAACCTAGAAAGCGGTCATTAACCATTTTAATACAAAACTTAATGTTTTAACAAAACTAGTGGCCACAATATTCACTAAGTATTATAACTAGGTCATGCAAACCATTACTATAATTTTATCACACCAATTTGTATTAATCGTTAAAATTTAGTTTGCAAATATATCCAATTTTAACAATTTTAAAGTAACGATACACAAATCAACAGCTAGACTAGGTTTTGCAAGACCTAAGATGTTAAACTACAATTTATAATTTTAATAAGGTGATGAAAACCCTAACTAGATTTTAAATCTCAAATATTTCATAATATCTAAAACCTAATTTGCATTAACATATGATTTAGACAAATTCTCAAGTAACAAATTTCAAATTTAGCAACAAGATTACATTTTGCATGTCTTGGGAGGTGAGACTACACATCATAACCATAAACAATATATAAAAACCCTAACTTCCAAATTAAACCCTTCTCTTTAAAATTCTAACATCAATTAAACCATATTAAACACCTATATAAATTAGATTACAACAAATTTTAACAAGGTAGCAATTAGAGTAAGATTATACCTCACAAATTTGAGATCTAGCATGCAACTCATAACCTCCAAAACATCAACTTTTCTCTAAGATCCATACTAGATAGGCTAAGGAATAATGGGCAGAGCTTTGATTTGGATTTAGTAGGAAATTTGTGTTGATTTTGATGCATTTTAATGAGATTTTAATGAGAAAAGGAGTGGGAAAATTGGGGAATTAGGGGGGGCTGCCTTGCTCAGCCAGCAAGGAGATGAGAAGAGAGAGTGAGGTGTGAGTGTAGGAAATGAATTCCAAGTGAAGGAAAAAGTCCATACTTCAATTACCTCACACCATACTTCTTTATTAATTCATTTCTTTTTTATTTTTTTCTTTTCCTATTCATATGAGGTGAGTGAATTGGGTGGGGGTTTCCTGTAGGTGGCTCGGCCAAGAGTGGGTGGGATTTGGTGAGTGGGTGTGTGTGTGGGGTGAGGGAAAATGATAATTACTATACCCCAATTTCCATTTACATTAATTTCACTATTTAAGCCTTTTTCTATCATATTTTTTTTAAAAACCATCTTAACAAATTCTTTTGGTTTCAAAACCACATGTCACGCCTTGGTTTAATGTGTCATGATGTACAAAACTTGTATTGACCCACTCACATTTGTAATTATTCCTAATTAAATGTATTAGTGACGGCTTAAAATAATATTTAAATAATTAATTTCGGAAATTTTTTAAGTAAACTAGAAATTTACAAGTGGCCAATTAAAAATCAAATACTAGCAATTTTATAGTTAGAATAGGTATTATTAAGTTTATGTGGAAAAATAATTATATATGGGTTTTTATGGAAAACACCAGTTATTTTACAGATTCTCCGAAATTTCACCCAAACGATTTTCAAAACGTTGCACTTATGATTTCTTTTCTCACTTGATGTGCACATTGTATATATGTGATATGTATATTTGTGTACATGTTTGTGTCATGCTAGGTTAAAAATGCAACATATTAGTATGAGACTTATACCGTACTAGGGTTTATGTTTGGGTTTTATTTATCATTAAGTAATTCAAAAAACATTTGGAATTGGTCATGGATAAGCTTGTAGAAGATTATGGATACATTGACTTATTCAACTCTTTTGTCATTACTTAAGATATTTGATAACCCAGCCCTTAACCTTAGCCCTTGGTTTATTCTCTACATGAGTTAGGCATGAGAGGATAACTCACCATGGTTGTATTTCTAACCTCATGAATTATTCATTCATAGTTCTCATTCATCTCTCATCTTCTTCTTCTTCATGAGCTCAAGAAAAATGTTTTCTAGGGTTTTGAGAGGTGATGAAATACTATGAGAAAAATAAATCTAAAGTGAGCTTACTTCCTACTTCATCATCCTTTACTACTTGCCATTTATTATAGGGTGTTTGCTTCACTAATTTCAGAATTAGTGAAGAGATATCTTGGGTTAGTGTCTCCTCGACTTAGATCGTTTTCGGCCTCGAAGACTTTGATGCAAGCATGTTCATTTCTTCATGGAAGCCTCTCTAGAGTCCGGGACATCATGATTGCAGCGAAGGGATTATTATACGGAGCTAATGAAGTGAAGGACTGGTCTACAAAGGTTGTATTCCTTGTTCACTTTACTTGCAAAGTAGTTTGCATTTCATTCCGTCGTTTTTTTCTAGTAGCGATTCTAGCGTTAAGGTTAGATAATACGACAAATTTTAAAAAATGGCATGGACGATGCCTCCCGAAAACTTGATGCCGTGCTAGGAAATCCTGCAGCAATATCAACTACCAATACCGGGAGAGACGAAACCCCTCCTATCGCTCATTGACTCCATGTGACTCGGGGCTGTACCCAAAAACCACCTTTTTCACGATCTCTTGACCGTGGTATTATGGAAATCAAAGAACAGTGGGAATCACAGAAGACTCTATGACGATCTCGGGTCTACAGACTAACCTGTACCAGTGTCACCAGAGAACTGCTATCCGAGGATAGGTATAATACCATCTAGGAGTTCTCGGCGAGTCCATCCAGTGTACCCAGTCCCCACTGAGCACCTGTATACCTTCTCTGATGACAAACACCAATGGATGTGGGATCATCCATCGCCCATCATATAGGTCGAGAAGAGTATACTCTAGTCTACTCTGGAGTATCGATGCCCTGTCGCGATACTCCCACGTCTAGGAACATTTTAAGGATGTACTTACCGACTACCCTATCCCCACTAGTATGATCTGCATCATAATCCTGGTAGTCAAGTACTCATCCTAAGGGCTTTATCAACATGTAATAGAGAGACAATTAGTATAAATGTTTAGATAAAGAGCAACCAGATAGCATACTATCATGTCGAGCAAGAAAGTCCTCCCTATATATGTCAGGCATCCACTACAATATACATCATATGTACAGTAATGGCCTCTAGGGCATACATATAATTAACATGTCCGATTTAATATGTGTACAGGCTGCACAGACTTTAATCGGACGGTTGATAATACCAGCGGCTTAGGATTAAACCGGATTATTAAATCAGATTTTGATTTAATAATTTATATATATGTATATATTTATATATATGTATTCTAGTATTATTGTTCACTATTCATTTTCTCTCTTGGCTATTCGTATTTTTGTACGAATACACGTACATGTATTTCGATACGTGTACCGGGTAGTATTCCGTATTTATACGGAATAGCTTCTAGAAGATAGCCACCTCATCATCGATTTTATTTTTTAGAAGAACAGTCATGGAAATGAGGTGGAGGGGTGAGTTGGCATGAGCATGGGTTTTGGCATGTAGAGAGGCTTAGCTCTCATTTGTTTATTTGAAAAAGACATGAGATATTTTTTGTTGGATGAGAGAGAGAGTGAGGGGGCAGCCACTTGCTTTTGTATGGCTTGCTCATTTCATTACTTCACTTGCTTGCTTCATCACTCTCTCATTCTCACTCACTTGGTTTTTTAGCCATTTTCTTTAGTTGCTCATGCTACATGTTTCCTCACCTCCTTCATCTTCTTGAGTTGCTCTTTTGAGCATTGGGATGAGAGGAAAATTATAGTGACACGTTCCTACACCTCCACTCTCCATTGGTAGCAATCTTGGAGCGTCGGTTGCCTCGCTTGGCGAGGCTGAAGCTTGCACCGTTTCCCTCAGGTGGATCATCGTAGATGGAGGAAGACCGGCAACCAAACTTGATCCGCAACCACTAGGAGCTTGGAAAGAAGGTTGGAGACCGAAGGACACGGATCAACTCGGTATAACCATTCCTAACTCTTTATATTGCTTGTTAATATAGGGTTTAGGGTAGATCCGGGCATCGGGTAATGGTAGTGCCAGTTTACAAAAATTTTGTTCCGCATTTGGCCACGGTTTGATGGCCGGGTCACTGCCGTAACTCAACATGTATATACAGTTCAATGTATTATGTATTTATATAGAAAACATTCTAGTAGGTGGACACCTTATTTTGATTTATTCATTTATTAATTTAAATGGAAATGAGGTGTAAAGGTAGTGAAGAGAGAATGGTGAGAACCATGCTTGAATAGTGTTGACAAATAAATTGAAAATTCATTTGTGCAAACTATTCAAGTATGGTTGCTTTATTTTATTTGGAAAACGGTTTTTACAATACCATGCTTAATATCATACTCTCATATTTGGAGGTTGGATGAAGACTTGGTTATTTTTTCTTGAAAAACGTTCTCACCATTTGCCTCATCTCTTTTCACTAGCCTTTCTTGAGCTCCTCCTCCACCTTCTTGATCTTCCACCCTACCATCTCATGTGTTGAGAACAAAGGGTGGATTAAAGATAGAAATACACTAAGAACAACTCACTACATCTTAGACACTCTAGATTAGCAACCTAGAGTCCCTAGTTGCTCCACTAGATTTTTAGTGTGTAGCTAGAACCATGAATCACATCCCTCAGGTGGATCATCTTCGACGGAGGAAGACCGACGGTCAAGCTCGATCAAGGAGACCACAAAGAGCTAAGAAAGAGGGTAGAAGATCGAAAGACACAGATCTTTTGGTAAAACAACTCTATCACAGTAGATAACATCTTTGTAGCTTGCTAGTTTCATGTTTGGTTTCGATTCTAGGTAGTTGTTTCTAGCGCCAAGTTCTTAAACACCAAAATTTTTCGTTCCGCAATGGCCGCGGTCGACGGCCACGGTGCTAGGAACCCCATTGAAACCAAGTAGAGGTGCTAAGACATACTTTCATGGTATCAGAGCCAAGCTAGAGGCTTAGGATTGCAATAGACGATGTTAAAGTGTTCGATCGAAATTTTAAACACGGATTTGGGTCGTTTCTGTCCATTTTTTCAAACATTGAAATTTTCACAAATAAAAATGCTCAGAAAATTCAGCAGGCTTTTCTATGAAGGTTTATGAAATACGAGCACCTAACTCCATAAGATGGCCGCTGTTCCGCGGTTCATTTGTAGTGTTATGAGTCGTGTTTTCTTGTACTGCTTCATTTTTACATTCTGGGTTGTCTGGAAATTTCTAATAATTCTCAAGTGGTTGAGGTCTCTGTGAACTGCTGTTGTTTGAAACATCGATCGAAATGTTTAACGTCGTCTAGATTGCTTTAGTTATGTGATACAATTTTTGGAATCCACATTGATTAGTTTTGCGAAAACTAGTTAACAAAATGTAAATCTCGCATTTTAGTCTAAATGATGGATTACCACGGAGTTTGGATTTAGATCGAAACTCCGTTGCAATCTCGTATTGTACGCGAATACTCATCGGGAGACACTAGCAGACGGCTACGTCCCAATGCCCCGACCAAGTGACTATAGGAAAACCCCATTGCCAAGAGCATCCACTCGGGTGCTCGCGGCCACGGTGTTCCGCCCAAGTGCACTTAGTTGACGACCTCGGGGGTGCGGACATCTACTAAAGTTCCCGATGAGCATTCGACCATTTAGTCGGGAATCTTGTTGTATTACCCGACTTTATTTTTGAAAAGCGTTTTCAATCAGAGACTTAAATGCAAGGTTTATAGGGTTAGGCATGAAATTCGAAATATGTGATAATCCGGGTTTATGATGTCTAAAGATGATGCGGATTCTAATTATTGTATTTTTCAATTTTTTCTGCGACCGTAAGTGTAATATGTGGCAGTATCCCCGATCTTGTTGCTTTACGACAACGACATTAGGGATATGCATATTTACTTACGTTGATGACATGTGATGTTATTGTGTTGCTATAGATATGTTATATTGGATCGTTGTGATAGAATAGCCGAGGGTTTTACGTAAGATGAGTGTTTTTCAATTTTCATTCATGTAAATATTTGTATGTAATATTCTTTTATTGGGACACTTCTGGGTTGAGGTTGTAGTCCCCATTTGATGTATATTATTTACTTTTCCGCATTAGGATAGACTCAAGGCGGAGAGCATAAGTAACCGGGTTCTAGAGTCAAGTGAGAGGCTATCTCAAGGAGTCGAGACTGGTCGCCTAACTCTAGAATTGGCAGGGTTACTTGCCGCTCTCGTAGGGGTCTAGGGGTGTGGGCTTGGCTATTCATCACGACCGTGGAATCCGTGTTTTTCATTACTGGCTTAATCTAAAACACGAACCTCCTAGTATATCCTATATTTCATATATCTGCTTTTTCTGTTTCTGTTTCTGTGATGTGATCATATAACTGCCTGAGACGAATGCTACTTGTATATATGATATACTAGTAGACACTATATATGTTTTGCATCCGTGCTAGTCCTGACCCCGCCCTGCCGTAAGTTAAGTAACCTTACGGTGAAGATCCGGGTCCCTGTGGCGAATGCGGATGGCATATATATGTGGTTTATTTTCGTTTCTTCTGTGATGTTTAGGAAACATAAATGACAGGACATCATTAATAAGATTAATGAAAAGAAAAGGAACCTAAAAGATGTTGTAGAATAATTTTTTTCAAAAAGGTAGCTCTAGTTCTTGCTTTGCATAGCGGTATTCCATTTTGAATATCTAGCACCTCATCCGATGAGGAAAGAGCCTAGATCCCTTCACCAAGAATGACCTCTTTAGTAAAACTAGCATATGCTACAACCCACTCAGTTTGTTTTAAAAAATACTCGATTTTAAGGCGGAGATTAAACCACTCCTTTTCAAATCACTAGATTCTACAACGATATCAAGTTAATTACGCTAAAGGTTTTCTTAAAAACCAGTCGTAACCCTCCGTTGTTTTAGATACATAGTATTTAGTATTCGTGCTCTGTTTGATGACCACCGTCAAGGCATAGTGTACAGTAGCTGAGTAATATTTATCTGCAGCATGTTGATTCGATCAGTAGGAGCAGTCATACAGCCTTATTGACCTCCGTCAAGGATTTGTGTGGGTGGGTTCGAATCGAACAAGAAATCACCGTTTGAACTTGATTACCGACCTATGGTTTGTGGACCTCCGTCAAGGTCATAGCTCGTTAAGGGTAAAAAAAGTCATTGGAAATTTCAAGTGTTGAAATTTGCAATGAGATTGCATACCTTCTATATGCGATAGTATGATCCCGATACCCACTACGAGTAAGTGTTACTCCTGGGAGAGTTTTCCATTTTACAATTAGCTAATCCAGTAGGTGTCTAAGAAATGTGTTAACAGGGTTAGGCCCCTGCAGAAATGAGGTTATTTAATTAGTTCCATGCGAAAGCACGAGGAGACACCCTCGGAGAACCAACATCTGCGTGGCTGATCGATTGGCGAACTTGCAAGGTGTAATTAATCCCGGCTAAGTTTACCTTTTAGGGTTTGAAGGAAGATTTGATAAAAATAGTGGGAGCAATCCTGATTAGATTAAATAATAACCAATCTAATCTTTTAAGAGCGCACGCTAAAGTGTTTTCTTCTCCCTCTCTCCAGGTAGTGACCATGTCATGACTTAATCAAGATAATAATATGATGTATTGACCGAACCCGCTTATTATAATAGGCTGGGGAACATTGGTTCCGCTCTATCTTATGACAACTGTCATAAGTCTGGGCAAGGGATAGGGTAATACAAGGATTGTAAGTCGATGCCACGCACCTCACGTGTTCGCGGGGAGGCGGAGTTTGCAAAAAACAATTTTTATATGCTTCGTAACATCGACTAAACTCCTGGATCGATACTAAACCCTAACTAACATACAAACTATGTGGTTTAACTACTATGTAAGAAAGTTATACCTCAAGCTACTAGTCCTTCTTCTTCTTGCTGTCCTTCTCCTCCTTGTGAGCTCCTTAGAGTGTGTAGGGATCGTGCCTCCTCATCAGCATCCTTGAGTCGAAGAAGATCCAACTGAGAGTGTTTACCTTGAGCTTCTACCTCTAAGATGAGGTAACTAGGGTACTTGGTGTGCTAATCTAAGTAGCATAGAGTGAGTAGAGAGTGATTATGTATAGATTAGTCTCGCTAACCCTATGATTCACAACACAAGAGACAATTAGGGTATGAGAGGAAGAAGAAGAGAGCTTAAGGAAAGAGAAAGTGTTTGTGATAATGATAATAGAATATGGCTCCTGTATGCCTATAAGGAAAACAAAATATCTCCCACAAAATATCTCCCACAAAATATCTAAGTCAAACCTTGCCTCAAAAGTCAACCAAGAGTCACCAAGTAGCCATGCTTCAATTATCATACAAATAACACCTCATTTCCTCCACCTCATAAATGTTTTAATCAAAAGATAAAAACCTTAATGAGGTGTCTCATTCTAGAAGCAATCTTGAGAGAATTATAAGAATGCCCCTCATCCGTATATACATACCCGTATCCGTATTCAGAGAAACACGAATACAATGAGACGAAACTAATCCAATAATCTAATACTAAGATCTGGCTTAAACCAAAGCCCACTAGTATAATCCGTCTGAACATCATACGTGCACAAGTACACGTATATGTTCGAACCCTGTCGTAAAACCATATGACCTCTACATCGTTTTGCCCGAAGCAGGAAAACCCTGTGTGTGGGACTGTAAAGACTCGACACTATGGGGGTAGTGGGTTTAACTACAAGCCGTCAGTGGTACTAGCTGCACGTAACGGCTACCCAGGCATCTGTCGATAAGAAGGCCAATGAGAAAACTCATCCGCACTCCTACTGAGCCTATCTGTGACAGTATCTATACAGTCCGGTCTGTTCGTCTAAGAGTATCGCATATCGGGCCTATGGGGGCGGTAAACGTCAGACCCCTAATAGCACAATAAGTCATGTCGGAGTGTAGCCCAAAACACCCAGAGAAACTACTGGAGTACCTACCAGTAAATCTCGCTTGCCCTGGCCAGGGACTTTGTGTAATGGCTTTCCGAATCATAACGCGACATCAACCTCTAACACCGGGAGAGACGAATCCTATCTAACTGCAACTGCCTACAAGTGCTTCGGTACTGCACCCAACTACTACCTGTTTGCATGACTCATCAGTGCCATGGTAGGTTAGTAATCAAAGAACAGTGGGAACACACTCGAGGCGAAGTAGCAATGTCAAGTCAACGGACTATGCTGTACTCATGTCACCTGGGAACTGCTACCTGACGATAGGTATAGTACCAACCTGAGTTCCCCATGAGTTCGTCCAGTGTAACTCATAACCCATTGAGCACCTGCATACTATCTTCAGTATGACGTACTAATGGCTGTGGGACAGACCATCTCCCATGCTGGGATGAGAAGCGTATACACTAATCTATTCTGGAGTATCGATGCCCTGTCTCGATAATCCTACGACTAGGGACCTGTATAAGGATGTGCTTATAGACTATTCAGCCCCCACTAGTGTGACTGCCATTACAACGCTGGTAGTCAAGCAAATATCCTAAGGGCTCTATCAATATGTATTAGCGATACGTTAAAAGAAACATATAAATTTATTTAGATAGAAATAAAACAAGTAGCATACCACCACATTGAGCAAGACTGTCAAAATATCCGTGTATATATCCCAAGCTTCCAAAATGTAATATACAAACTAGTAATATACCATAATGGCATCTAAGGCATATATCACTAACAATCTCCCCTTTGCACTAAGGCCATGTGCTGGCATATCGCAGACCTATCATCTCGAATAGCCTCTCGAACAGCGTCTGAGAGATGGCCTTTATGAATGGATCTGCAGTGTTGTTCTCTGTATCAACTCTCCGCACCTCAATCTCCCGGCGATCCACGATCTCCCTGATCGGGTGATACCGCCTCAAGATGTGTCTGGACTTCTGATGGGACCTGGGTTCCTTTGCTCAAGCAATAGCCCCGTTGTTGTCACAATACAGAGGTATTGGATCTGCAATAGATGGAACCACCTGAAGTTCTGTTAAGAACTTCCTCATCTAAACTGCTTCTTTTGCGGCGTCACAAGCTGCGATTACCTCATCTTCCATCGTTGAGTCAGCAACGGTGTCCTTCTTGGAGCTCTTCCAACAGACCGCCCCTCCATTAAGGATAAAGACATAATCTGACATGGACTTGGAGTCATCCTTGTCACTATATAAGCTGGAGTCAGCAAAGGCCTCGATCTGGAGGTCTTTTCCGCCATATACCAAGAACATCTCCTTAGTCCTTCTCAGGTACTTGAGAATGTTCTTTACTGCTATCCAGTGCTTCTTCCCAGAGTTTGACTGATACCGACTTACCACGCTTAGTGCGTACGCAACATATGGTCGGGTACACAACATCGCATACATTATAGAGCCTACCGCAGAAGCGTATGGTATAGTTGACATGCGATCCCTTTCCAAATCAGTCTTAGAAGACATCTCTTTGGAGAGGGTTATTCCGTGACAAGCCTGTAGATTACCGCGCTTCGAATCTTCCATACTGAATATTTTTAGTATGGTGTCGATGTACCTGGACTGTGAAAGTTCCAACATCCTCTTAGATCTATCACTATAGATCTGGATCCCCAGAATGTAAGAGGCATTACCCAGGTTTTTCATTGAGAGCCTTTGTGACAAGAATCCTTTGACTGATTGTAGCGTAGGAATGTCATTTCCTATCAAGAAAATATCATCCACGTACAAAACGAGGAATACAACAGTTCTTGCTACAATTTTACTATAAATACATAGTTCATCTTAATTTTTGATAAAGTCAAATTCTTTGACCGTCTCATCAAAACAGATGTTCCAACTCCGCGATACCTGCTTTAATTTATAAATGGATTTAAGCAACTTGCACACTTTCTTGCTGCTCCGACTCTGAATGAAACCCTTTGGCTGATCCATTTAGACGCACTCGTCCAAATTTCCATTTAGAAAAGCGGTCTTTACGTCCATCTGCCAAATCTCATAATCGTGGAAGGAAGTGTTCAGTTGATAAAACTGCACATTTAATATGACATTTTTCCTACTATTTCTATATTAGAAAAGAAGTTTATTATAATATATGATACATATGAGGGTTTATCTGTAAAAATACTATTTTCATGTGTTTATATATTATAATTACCATTTGGTAGGAAAATGTAAGCATATAATATCCATGTAACATTTAGCCTATTTAAAATATGCTTACTTTATTAAATACCTTTGACCAAAGTCTTAATGGTTAAGTTAATATCTCAATATAACAAACTCTACTAAATATTATTTGTTGAGTTATTGTGCAGAATTTGCAGGGCTAAAATCAAGGGAATCAAAGTTGTTAAAGCAAACCTGCCTAATTAAGAAAGCAAACTAAAGAAATCAAATCTGGCAGAAACAAAGAAAGGATTATTTGTTCAGTTGATAAAACTGCACATTTAATATGACATTTTTCCTACTATTTCTATATTAGAAAAGATATTTATTATAATATATGATACGTATGAGGGTTTATCTGTAAAAATCCTATTTTCATGTGTTTATATATTATAATTAACATTTGGTAGGAAAATGTAAGCATATAATATCCATGTAACATTTGGCCCATTTAAAATATGCTTACTTTATTAAATACCTTTGACCAAAGTCTTAATGGTTAAGTTAATATCTCAATATAACAAACTCTACTAAATATTATTTGTTGAGTTATTGTGCAGAATTTGCAGGGCTAAAATCAAGGGAATCAAAGTTGTTAAAGCAAACATGCCTAATTAAGAAATCAAACTAAAGAAATCAGATCTGGCAGAAACAAAGAAAGGATTTCCAGTTTACAAAGTTTCCATTGATCACCACGTGTCATGAAGATGGAAGGACAGAAAGATCAACATGAGATCTCACTTTTTAGCCGCGGATCCGCGGCCAGAACCCCCTTTTGGCCGCGGATCCACCGTGGTTTTGAAGACTTAGAAGATGGGATTTTTTCTGTTGGATAGTAGCTACTTGCTTCCAAATTAGGAAGCTAAGTTTCTGGTTTTGGGACTATAAATAAAGACCGAGTGTCTCTTCGAAAAATTATTAAGCCGACGAGATCACGAAGTCCAAGACGGCTCACGCATCCATGCTGATCATCAACTGTTCGTCTACCTCCTTAGAAGAGATCGAGAAGCAACTAGAAATTGTAATCATTTTCTAAGGATTCAAGTGTAATGAATATTGTTGATTAATAAAGGTAGCTTTCTTTTTCTTATTCTATTTCTTCGTAGTTTAATTATGCAATTTCTTTCCTTCTCTTTTTCTCCCAACATGCGAGAGTAATTCTCCGCTTGTTAGGGTTCGTAGGATTAGGGTAGGCTAATGGATGATGAACATCCCTAAACCCTTTTTAAGTCCTATAAAGTTTATGAACTTTATCAAAAGAATCATTAACATCCTAATCGGGCGCGCTAACAATTCTTTGTTAGTTCCGACCGCGATTAGAGATTAGATTAAGTTTTGGTAAAGGCTAGATATGAACGGAGTTCCGTGTCGAGATAAGGGTTAAGAGTGGGATTCTTTTTCCCTCCAGAAACCTTAATCTATACGCATCACCGTCGTCATAGTTTTAAATCTATTAAAGGATAAAAAGGGTAACTTTTAATTAATCGTCTATAACTACTAAATCCTTACGAACCCTACAAGCCCCCTTATTATATTCACTACATCCATAAATAATCTAGATCTATATTTTTGCATTAGTGCTTAACGTAGATCTAGAAACCTTTCTAAAAAATTCTTTATTCCTCCTCTCTTTCTCAACACGCATAAAGTAAGAGTAAAAGATTCAACATTTTCCTGAGGACGACCCATACTCATCTCGGTCTAGCTACGCGCGACACCGTTATTGATTGTGGTTATTCTACAAACACACTTTTACACATCAATCAAATGGCGCCGTTGCCGGGGATACGTACGTAATTTTTTATTTTTAATATTTGTGTTGAATTCTTATACGATTCATATCATAATTAAAACAAAACTGCAAATTGCATATTTAACGATTTGTGCGTGAATTTTTGCAAGGAGATCTGGAGTCACAGACTTGAGGAAACAGGAGACAGAGACATTCTTAGAGATCCAGAGGAGCACAGAAGGGAACAGAGAAAGTTTCATCAACAGATCTTTCCTTCTTGCGGCGGATCCGCGTCAAAGGAGGCACATCCGCGGCGGAAGTGCGGCGGGATAGGAGATTTAGGGTTCCAAACTGTTGGAGATGGTGCCCTCAAAGTCAATTATTGGATCGCAGGTACGTGATTTCAATGATTGATGGAGGACCTATACCGATATGACAGTCTTGCTCGAGATGATAGTATGCTATCTGGTTTGTCTTTATCATCGTATATATGCTTTAGTTCACTATTGCATGATGATAGAGCCCATAGGATTCTTGCTTGACTGCCAGCAGTATAATGGCGATCATATACGTGGGAGCTGGGGTCTGTAAGCACATCCTTAAAAGTGTCCCTGGACGTGTGAGTTTCAAGACAGGGCATCGATACTCCAGAGTAGACTAGTGTATACAGTCGAGACCCCGGCGAGGGGCGGTGGCCGATCTCACAAGCCACTGGTGTCAGTTGGATCACCTAAGATGCATACAGGTGCTCATTAGGTTATGAGTACACCGGACAGGACTCGCCGGGAACATCATGTTGGTATTATACATATCGTCAGATAGCAGTTCCCTGGTGACATGTGTACAGGTTAGTTTGTCGACCTGAGATCGTCATTTGTCTCGTGTGAGTTCCCACTGTGCTTTGATTCCTACCCTACCACGCTCAAAGGAGTTATGCAAACAGGTATTTTTTTGGTACAGTCCCGAGCCACATGGAGGCAGTGAGAGGATCGTCGGGGATTCGTCTCTCCCGTTATTGGGGGTTGATGTCGCGCAGTGCACGGGTGGCCATCACTAGAAATCCTCGGCCGAGGTAGTGGAGAATTACTGATTTGGATCAGTAGTTTCTCAGGTGGTGATGGGTTTCATACCGACACGATTTATCGCGTTATTAGGGGTCTGACTTTATCCACCCCCTAGACTCGATATGCGATACTCTTTAGACGAACGGACCGGACTGTATATACATTGTCACTGTTAGGCTCAGTAGGGTTTATAGATGAGTTCGCTCATCAGCTTCCCTTCCGATCAATACATAGGCAAACGTTACGTACAGCTTGTACCTCTGACGTGCTAGTGGTTATACCCAGTGCCAGTGTGTTGATGAGTCATTAGAGTCCCCCACAGACACTTTCCCAAGTTCGGGCAAAACGTTGTAGATGCCGTATGGTTATATGGCGGGGTTCGGAAAATGCACGTGCGTTTTTGCACGTGTCATTTTTCGAGCAGATAATACTGGTCGGCTTTGGTTTAAACCGGATCCAAGTATTATACTATTTAAATATAATATCTTTGTCTCAGATGCATTTTTATTCAGTTGTAATACAAATGCGGGTATGCTTATACTGATACGGGGTTATCCTGAAATCCATTTCGGGATCGCTTTTGGAAGTTGCCAGTTCCCAGTTTTCTATCAGCCGTATTTAATAGTCGGTTAAATGCGAATTTATCTTTTCTTGAGATGAGTGTGGAAGGTTCTAGATGGTGACTAGGATGATGACTAAGCTAGTGAGTCATTAGTTCTTTAAATGTTCTTTTAATGATATGATGACTAAGGGTTATGATTCATAGTTTTCATTAAATGCATTTATACAAGGTGTTAATTGACTCATCCTCTTCATTGATCTTATTCTCATCATCCCTCCTCCCACACTCACCCCCCCTTTGCTTATATATGGCCGGCCATTCCTTGAGAGGAATAAGGTTGTTCTTTTGAGAGAAAAAAGATTATGGTTCATGGAAATTAATCTACTCATTTCCCATTTACCCGATTCCATAAAAGGCAACTTCATTAACCGTTCGTCCGTGACTTTGGACGTAATGAGACAAAGTGTTCTACTCATTCTCTGCATCATCTTGGTTGTCTCTTTTAGCAAACTTGACGACCGAGTTGTCTTGGTTCAGAGGCGGGAACCCGTTTAAAGATCCGTCGACGTGGTGCCACCTGGACGAGAAGACCGGAGATTCAGGAGATCGGAGCAGCCGCAAAAAAGCGTGGGATGATGGTTAAAAACCGAATGACTCAGATCGTTCGGTATAATATTTCTCGCCACTTTGTAGTTTGTTAGTTTAGCTTTAATGGCAGATCCGGGTTACGGTACACGATAGCGCCAGTTTGTAAAAAGTTTTTGTTCCACATTTGGCGTCTGTCAGACGGCCGGGGCGCTACCGTGGACTTATAGTGGTATCAGAGCCTCACCATTAAGCTATTCTAACTTGTGCTAACGCGTTTAAAATATCGATCGAACTGAATATCGAAAATCACAATTTTCAAGTGGTAAAGTTTCTGTCGATTTTAAACAGTGTCTAAAAATTATTTTGATCATGCCAGAAAATTAAGTAGGGTTTTGGAAGCATACGGCATAAAATTGGGCACGTGATCCAACAGTAACGCCGCGAATCCGCGGTCAAAGTTAGGGTTTGACCGCGGAACCGCGGCCGTTATGTGGGAACAGTGATCCAATTTTTTCCAGTGAGCTTGTTTTGGGAAATTGTGGGTTTTGGAATATTTCTTTTGGGCCCAGATTTTATTACTGTACAGCAGATGTACGTAGGGCCCACTTCAGGATGTTTTGTCGATCGAAATTTTAAACTTGTTAGTATGCAGTATTTACATTGTATCTCCGACCGGGAATGTCATTTGATCGGTAAACCGCGTCTGATTGCTATAGTTCTTTTAGACGGGTTTGCGAACGTGACATTCGCGTTGATGTTCTGTGTTGTGCTGTAATGTTGCGGATTTGTCATGGTGGATAGCAGGGTGCAATGCTAGTGCGGTTTGGATTTATTTGTATATTTGATATTGCGGGGCGAGCGTCCAACATGTGGACTGCCGTCACTGCCTGTTGTATAATATTCTTTTGGGGCACGACCGGGTTGAGGTCGATGTACCCGTTGTATATATTTTTATTTCTGTACTAGGTTTATCCCGCGAAGGAGTGCACGGATAGCCGGGTTGTGGAGGGCAACGGGTCCGTATCTCATGGCTTTGAGAGGCAGAGGGACCTCACTCTAGAATTGGCAGACTATTCGCCGCACTCGTAGGGGGTACAGGTTGACCTAAGGAGGGGTGCTCAATTTACCGGATTCCGTGAAGTGCCGGGTGTTCCATTCACTATGCTGTGGGGACTACCTCGCTTCAGGTTTTAGCGGGTAACTTGCCGCACCCATAGGGGTCTAGGTTTCATTGCACAGGCTATCCACACGACCAGGGGAACGTCGGGTTTCAGCAGCGGCTCTGTGAAACCCGGGGATCCCAGATTATCTGTATTGTTCTATGATACTTATTACTTTTCTGTAATGTTGCATATTATCACGCCTGGAGCGATTATTGTATATTGGTATATATACTATTAGATGTTGTATATGTTTTACACCCGCGCTAGTCCAGCCCCCGCTCTGTCGTTAGTTAAGTAACCTAACGGGTGATGACGGGACCCAGTGGCGAATGCGGATGGCATATACGTATATTTTATTTTCGTTCTTTTCTGGTGTGATTGATTGATGGGACTGCATTGATTCTTATCAATGCAAGGATAAAACAAACCTATATTTGATGTTGTTGGAACAAATTTTAAAAGGTGTTATTACAAAGATGTTTACTTTTGTTTTTCATAGCGGTATTCGATTGGAATATCCTGCACCTCATTCGATGAGGCAAGGGCCGAGATCCCTTCACCGGGGGTGACCCCTTGGGCAGAAGTTTATGTCAGGGTAATAACTTCAATATAGTCGATTACAAGTTGCTTTGCATCGCGGTATTCAGTTGGAATATCCTGCACCTCATTCCACGAGGAAAGAGCCGAGATCCCTTCACCGGGAGTGACCTCTTTAGCAAAGGTTTTTCGTCACTATATTTTTATAAAAAGCTATCAGGTTCCTTCAACGAGATCAAGTTCATTACGTTAAAGGTTTTTTCGCCAAAAACCAGCCGTAGCCCTCCGTCATTTCTTATGGGTGGTCAGTAGTATTCAAGCTATGTTTGTTGACTAAAGTCAAGGCATAGTGTTTGGTAGTTGCTGGGTATTCATATGTTGCATAGATAGATGTGTTGGTTTGGGACAGTCGTATTACCTTGTTGACTAAAGTCAAGGGTATGTACGGGTGGGTTCAAATCAACCTGGACAATGACGGGTAGAACTTGACATGTGACTTATGATTTGTTGACTAAAGTCAAGGTCATAAGAGCATGAGGCAAAAATAACATCGAGAGTTTCAAACAAACAGCAAACATGCCAGATATGCGCATACCTTCTGGATTGTGATAACTTGAGTGGCTTCCATCAAGTTATCATGCGATGATAGTTGGATCCCGATTCTCACTGATGAGTTGGTTTACTCTTCGGGTGATCCCGACTAATTCTTCTTTCAGGTTTGGAGGAGAATTTGAGATAACAGTGGGAGGTTTCCGGATAAGATAAAGTGATAACCATTCTGATCTAGGTTAGAGTGCACGCAGAGTGTTTCTTTTTCTCTCTCTCTTTGGCAGCGACCTTTGACCGACCCTAGACTATGACTCAGTGACCAAGTTGACCGAACCTTCTTAAAATACTGGCTTTTGGATTGTCTATAGTTGCATAAGTCATTGCCGCTCCTTCTTTTACCCTTTGCATTTCTCAGAACACCCCGTATTACTACGGATATCCACTTCTATTGGATAGATCCATCGTATGGTTATATACGAACTCGAAGGGAGTTCTTCGAGGATGGATCCAGGTTCAGGAGAAATTGAATTGGTTTATTCAGTTGTCTTTTGTTATCACCTTCTCTCAGGTTGCGAGGGCTCCTTAGTTTAGGAGAGTACACATATTATGCTTATTG
Source organism: Agapanthus africanus (assembly GCA_030015575.1). NCBI lineage: Eukaryota > Viridiplantae > Streptophyta > Magnoliopsida > Asparagales > Amaryllidaceae > Agapanthus > Agapanthus africanus. The sequence continues at coordinate 450,364,682 of CM057342.1, read as the reverse complement.
GATAGTCTTATTCCAAACCATAGGCTGGTGCCGAAAGGTAGGGAATGAAGAAAACCAATTAGCCTAAGTAGGGTGTACAGAAGGTAATAACTAAAGACAAAATAAAGGGATTAGAAATAGGGCAAAGTAAATTGTGACTATTATCATTCACGACCAAACCGCGTACTTCATCGCCACTCCTATTTCACCTTTGATTTTTTCCAGTTCGGGAGAAATGGAATAAGGTATTATTCAGTTGTCTTTTATCATCACCTTCTCTCAAGTTATGAGTACTCCTAGGATTAGGAGAGTACACCTATTATGCTTACTGGATAGTCTTCTTTCAAACCATAGGCTGGTGCCGAACGGTAGGGAAGGAAGAAAACCATTTAGCCTAACGAAGGTGTACAGAAGGTAATGACTAAAGACAAATAAAGGGATTTGGAGAGAAGGCAAAGAAATATACCGTTAAAGTCATGAATTGGATTATGGAAGAGGCATTACTAAGAATACTAGGATACCCCTACGAAACATTTTCATGTTTCAGTTACCAAGTGCATTGTTAATGGAAAACTGATTTCCCGATTAGATACTTACTCCAGGTATGTATTTATCAGGTTTCATTCTCATATCTGTATGGTTTTACAGATGATGAGTGGCAGTAAGTTATTGGGAATTAGGTGATCATCCTCATTATATCGGAATTCGTTGTAATTGGTGATATTTGAGGAAATCGCCTGGGTACAGTTTTCAACCGACGACGCACAGGTTTTGAGTTATTCAACTCAGCGGACTTATACAGAGTATTGTATGTTGTCCAGTGTCCATCAGGACAAAGGGGTAGGTCCTCGTACTCTGTTCTGTTTACTTGTAAACTTCTCTAGTTTTTTGAGAGGTGTTTCATAGAAATACGATGTCTAAGTTTTGAGAAGTTGTGGGTATAAGAATAAAGTAGAGAACCACATATCGCAAGTCTCGGGATTCTTCAAAGAGATCGAAGATGTAGATTCTTGTGATTGGTATTTAGTTAATAGTAATGATTTTTTGAGAAACTTGTTTCTCTTTCAGGTTACTCATAATTGGATGGATTCCTAAGTTGAGTAATGCTGATTAGCCTTTCTCCATTAAGTTGATATGCACTGGAGACAGCTGCATAGTTTGAATCTGGTTCCAATCAAATTAGTGCCTCTATTTCTATATTGTATATAGAATAGTTCATATCTTAATGATGTTAAGATACGGGGAGTTGTCCAGCTTATACTTAAAACTAGATACTGGATAACTCAAGGCACGTTTCTGTAATGGCTGTTTGTGGGTTGACCCTGGCTTTGACGAGGGTTGACATTTCTACCATCTGGAAGATCAATAGTGATATTGTTCTTGACTCGCCACAGTTTTTAGTAAAATGAATTTTTTCAGAAAACAGTAGTGGGAGTATGATAGAACTGGAAGTGATTCCAGAACCGCAAACGATTACGGAAAATTTAATAGAACCTATATAATCAATCAGGTTTGACATTCCAATAGCCACTCCGCAGATATGGTGGGTAACCTCAGACACCCGAGAGGTACTTAGGTAGACTCAAGGACGGTGACAGGGAGGTTCTTGTATACCCAGACTTGACACTACTGTTGTTCCAGGCTATGAGACCCGGCAGGAGGATAAGTATAGCATCGTTCTATACTAGTTTTAGAAGTTCAAGTGTATATTATTCTGCCAGAGGGTTGTTGTGGTCGGTGGGAGCAGCGGAAGCATAGTGGGCAAGTAGCATATATCTATTTATAGACTTGAGCAAATATAGCGGAGAAAAGATCATCTATTTTTGATGTGACAGTCATGGGTTTGACCTCATCAGAATAGGGGATGGATCTGTTGAGAAGGTAGTAGGATGTGATGTCCTGGTATTTGGATGACATACACAGAGAAGGAAGTAAAATTCCTATACGACGATCGGTTGTACTGTGGTCGTCACACAATTGTTTCTTCACACAGGATATGGATATAATATCTGACATTCAGGTTACTAGATCTATGGTTTTAGATCTAGATTTGGGTAGTTTCCTAATATGGGTACTTTGACAATATTCTAATAGTATTTTAGAATAGATGACTCCAGGCATGGTGGTGTACCTGCAGGTGATGGAGTCACCCTCTCTAAAGGTGTCTTACAGACTAAAGGGGAGAGGGATGTGCATGATTGACAGATCACTTGCTTAGGCAATTGAGTCAATTGTGAGATGTCAAGTACCACACCAGATGTTGTTTTTGCACTAGATGCGATAAGTTTATATTAATCCAATCCTGAAGAAACATAAGGAAGCAGTTTTAGAACATAAGTGCATGTTCTACGGAATTGATGACGGCAGCCTCCTTTGGGAGACGGTTATCATTCCAGGCTTCAATAGTAACATGGTTGACAGAGTGATTGTCAGAGTTATAGTTTTCCCTATGATGGGGGACAGTATTAAGGACGGGTGGTCCAAGAGGATACCGTGGGAGGCATGGTGCTGGATACTGATTAGATTCAGTTATCGATAGAGTCTAAGAAGTTTGGATTTGGAGTTCATTTATGAACTAGGTCCCATCGGATATCCAGACATATTCTAAGACAGGTATTACTCGATTCGGGAGATGGCTTTCTCCGCGAACTTGAGATTAAGAGAGACATAGAAAGAAACGTCAGGGCGGATCCACTCAATGAGGCTATTTCTCGAACATAAGAGTTTTACAAACTAGCTTTGTGAAACTGATTAGTAGAGGAGTTGGGTGTTCGGTATCACACGGACTGTGAGTATGCGACATCGTAATAATTAGCCTTAAGTGCAAGTGGCAGATTGTTGGAGATGGTGCCCTCAAAGTCAATTATTGGATCGCAGGTACGTGATTGCAATGATTGATGGAGGACCTATACCGATATGACAGTCTTGCTCGAGATGATCGTATACTATCTGGTTTGTCTTTATCATCGTATATATGCTTTAGTTCACTATTGCATGATGATAGAGCCCATATGATTCTTGCTTGACTGCCAGCAGTATGATGGCGATCATATACGTGGGAGCTAGGGTCTGTAAGCACATCCTTAAAAGTGTCCCTAGTCATGGGAGTTTCGAGACAGGGCATCGATACTCCAGAGTAGACTAGTGTATACAGTCGAGACCCCGACGAGGGACGGTAGCCGGTCTCACAAGCCATTGGTGTCAGTTGGATCAACTAAGAGTATACAGGTGCTCATTAGGTTATGAGTACACCGGACAGGACTCGCCGGGAACATGCTAGTTGGTATTATATATATCGTCAGATAGCAGTTCCCTGGTGACATGTGTACAGGTTAGTTTGTCGACCTGAGATCGTCATTTGTCTCGTGTGAGTTCCCACTGTGCTTTGATTCCTACCCTACCACTCTCAAAGGAGTTGTGCAAACAGGTATTTTTTTGGTACAGTCCCGAGCCACATGGAGGCAGTGAGCGGATCGTCGGGGATTCGTCTCTCCCGGTATTGGGGGTTGATGTCGCGCAGTGCACGGGTGGCCATCACTAGAAATTCTCGGCCGAGGTAGTGGAGAATTACTGATTTGGATCAGTAGTTTCTCATGTGGTGATGGGTTTCAAACCGACACGATTTATCGCGTTATTAGGGGTCTGATTTTATCCCCCCTAGACTCGATATGCGATACTCTTTAGACGATTGGACCGGACTGTATATACATTGTCACTGTTAGGCTCAGTAGGGTTTATAAATGAGTTTGCTCATCAGCTTCCCTTCCAATCAATACATAGGCAAACGTTATGTACAGCTCGTACCTCTGACGTACTAGTGGTTATACCAAGTGCCAGTGTGTTGATGAGTCATTAGAGTCCCCCACAGACACTTTCCCAAGTTCAGGCAAAACGTTGTAGAGGCCGTATGGTTATATGGCGGGGTTCGGAAAATGCACGTGCGTTTTTGCACGTGTCATTTTTCGGGCAGATAATACTGGTCGGCTTTGGTTTAAGCCGGATCCAAGTATTATACTGTGTAGATATAATATCTTTGTCTCAGATGCATTTGTATTCAGTTGCAATACAAATACGTGTATGTTTATACTGATACGGGGTTATCCGGAAATCTGTTTCGGGATCGCTTTTGGATGTTGCCAGTTTCCAGTTTTCTATCAGCCGTATTTAACAGTCGGTTAAATGCGGATTTATCTTTTCTTGAGATGAGTGTGGAAGCTTCTAGATGGTGACTAGGATGGTGACTAGGCTAGTGAGTCATTAGTGCTTTAAATGTTCATTTAATGATATGATGACTAAGGGTTATGATTCATAGTTTTCATTAAATGCATTCATACAAGGTGTTAAGTGACTCATCCTCTTCATTGATCTTATTCTCACCATCCCTCCTCCTACACTCACCCCCCTTTGCTTATATATGGCCGACCATTCCTTGAGAGGAATAAGGTTGTTCTTTTGAGAGAAAAAAGATTATGGTTCATGGAAATTAGTCTACTCATTTCCCATTTACCCGATTCCATAAAAGGCAGCTTCATTAACCGTTCGTCCGTAACTTTGGACGTAACGAGAAAAAGTATTCTACTCATTCTCTACATCATCTTGGTCGTCTCTTTTAGCAAACTTGACGACCGAGTTGCCTCGGTTCAGAGGCGGGAGCCCGTTTAAAGATCCGTCGACGTGGTGCCACCTGAACGAGAAGACCGGAGATTCAGGAGATCGGAGCAGCCGCAACAAAGCGTGGGATGATGGTTAAAGACCGAAGGACTCGGATCGTTCGGTATAACATTTCTACCCACTTTGTAGTTTGTTAGTTTAGCTTTAATGGTAGATCCGGGTTACGGTACACGATAGCGCCAGTTTGTAAAAAGTTTTTGTTCCGCATTTGGCGTCTGTTAGACGGCCGGGGCGCTACCGTGGACTTACACAAACTTCTCTGGTTCCCAACTCTTTCTCTCTCTTCTAAAATCCAATAAAATCTATTTTCTGCAGGATTCTTTGCAAAGTAGCGCCGCTCCAAAATCTTTTTGCAAAAGTTTTGTGATTGGTTTTGTTTTGCATATTTTAATACGGACTTTAAGGGGCAAAGACCAAATCCAGATTGGGTGGGGATTTCATCACCCTTCCTAAGCCCCACAAATCACAAACTGAGCATCTGCATCAACCCTACATTAATTTAAAAAATATCTAGACCAGACTCTAAGGACTGTCGTGCTCAATAAGGACAGAGGAAGGTCATGGGTAATCTATCGCTTATCCGCATTACTTTTGTAGTGTCTAGGCAAGTGTGTCTAAGGCAAGTGGTTACTTAATTAGGACCACTACTTTCGTAGTGGGGAGCCTCCCACTTACCTGGCACTTACCTGGCTACAAAAGTAGTAAAGAGGCGGTAGAGGATTGATCCTGCGGCTTGTCCTTTGGAAGTCTAGGAGCGGTCTAGAGACTGACCTAGGTAACCTTAGTTCTAGGGTTGTTTGTGCATTGTAGAGTGATTTGTCTTGAGTCCTACTTTTTCAAAACAGACCAATTTTAAAGCACACACACGCTGCCACTTGCACTAAACCCGCTTAGTGCATGCTCGGCTGGACACGTGATCCTAGTGCCCGTCTTGTCCGCGTTCCTGCTATCGACGCCGAAGTCGGTACTTCTTCATCTTCTTTTCCCCCACCACACACCATGACCGAGATGGACGGCACTCCATCAGATTATAACACCACGCTGCCACCACCCGTAGATGCGCAGAATCCACCGCTCATCTCTCTCCAAGAGAGATGCTATCCTATCTGTGGTCCTCTACCCACTTGTCTATCTATTCCACCAGCTAACGGGGATAATTTCGAAATTAAACCCCACTACATCAATCTGCTGCCCAAATTTCACGGGCTTGAGTCGGAAGACGCGTACGTTTTCATCACTAAATTCGAAAACGTATGCGCAATGATGGGTACTTCACAATTGACTGTGGATGCTATGCGCTTGCGTCTTCTCCCATTCACACTGTGCGACTTGGCAGAAAAATGGCTTTATAATACTGCCGCACACTCTATCACTAATTGGGATGAATTCGTAATAGCATTTCTTAAGAAGTTTTACCCAAACCATAAGACCGCCCGTGTTAGGAGCGAGATCAACCAGTCACCCAGCTTCCCAATGAACCATTTTGGAAGTGCTTTGAACGTTTCAAATATCTGCTTGTCCAATGTCCTCATCATGGAATCAATAGATGGGATTTATGCCGAATTATATATGAGGGCATTAATCCAGTGACAAAGCAGATGCTTGAAACAAATTGTCAATGCAATTTCATGTCTAAAGATGACGGTGAAGCTTGGAAATATCTGGAAGACCTTGCTGAATATACTTTGCAGTGGGAAAGCGTAAGACCACCTTCTTCTAAGGGAAGTATTCATCAGCTCGATATTTCTATCGCAGTAAAAGCCGAAATGGCAGCGATACAGAAGAAACTCGACGCTATTGAGAACAAGTTCTCATCATTCTCCCTAAATCAGGTCACGCTTCCCAAGACTGTCTATGGTTGCTATTCAGATCCTTCACACTTAACGGAAGAATGTCCTATGAATGCATCGTTTCAAACTAATGCTGCTTTTCAGCAGCGACCTAGAAACGATCTTTATTCTTCCACGTACAATAAAGGATGGAGGAATCATCCTAACTTTGCTTGGAACCAAAACCAACCCCAAAATCAAAATCAGTTCCGAAGCAATTATCAAAGACCTCCTCCACAGCAACCACAACCTCAAAGTCAGCTCCCCATTCAGTCACAAAATTTTCAAAATCCAGCCAACACTTCTACACTACAAGTGGCCGGTACTGACAACTCTTCACTCGCAGAAACTTTGGATATATTTATGAAACATACCATTCAAATGTCGGCCGAGATGAAGTCTTCTATTGATACTATAAAGCAAGATTCCGCCTCCCACAGCGAAAGTATTAAATCAATAGAAAACCAACTTGCACAGTTAAATGCTGCAATGAGTGCGAGAGAGAAAAGGAAACTCCCATCTCAACCCCTACAGAATCCTGGCTATTCACAAAATCATAATGTGAATGCCGTTACTACGTTGAGATCGGGAAAAGTGCTGAATAACCGAATGGGTGAGCAATGTGATGATGTTTGTGACACCAATGATACCCCAGCTTCTACTTCTTCCCCTAATTCTTCTAGTCTCCCACCTACTTCCGAGCCTATTCTCCGTTTTCCCCAAGGCTCGAACCCTTCGCCCATTTCCTCGAATCTACCTAAAACGATGCCCACTCCAATTCTGGGATCCACTATATCCCCACAATTCTCTCCAATGTTGGACCAAACCCTTATTGATAATGCACCTTATCCAAACAGGTTAAGGGGCAACAGACCAAGTCCACAAATGGAGAAGATTGTGGAAATTTTTAAGCAAGTTAACATAAACATTCCTCTCCTAGATCCTATTCAACAAGTTCCGTCATATGCGAAAATCCTAAAAGACTTGTGCACTAGGAAGTGAAAAGTTCAAGTACCTAAAAAAGTTTTCCTTGCGAGAAATGTGAGCACTGCTTTTACACAACTACCCAAGAAACGAAAGGTCCCCGGAAGTCCTACAATTTCTATTTCCATTGGGGGTAAAAATATCAATCGTGCTCTACTCGATTTAGGTGCTAGTGTTAACTTGCTTCCGTATTCTGTTTATGAGCAATTAGGGATCAGAGAGTTAAAACCTGCGCATTGTACTCTTCAGATGGCTGATCGATCTATCACCCAACCTAGGGTTGAGCTAGAGGATGTGTTAGTCAAAATCGGGGAATTTATATTTCCTATAGACATTATCGTTATTGATACACAACCTGTGGCAAACCCACGCAATCAAATCCCGGTGATACTCGGTCGACCCTTTTTGGCCACTTCCAACGCTGTAATCAATTGTAGAAACGGCTCTATGACCCTATCCTTTGGAAAGAAGTCAATTGAGCTTAACATTTACAAGTTGGAAAGTGAACCCTCCGAACCCTATGCTCATGTGTGTTCTGTCGAATTAATGGATGTCGACAGCAGCGAATTTGATCAACCTCATAATTCTTACTCTTTTCATATGTTGTTGCTTGACACGGACTCTTCCACCGAGTTGTCCGGGCCAATATCTAACGCTGATGAGGAACTTTTTATAGAGGCTGACGATCACCCCATTTTTTCTGATGACATTATTCTTCGGGGTATCGACGAAAGCTTTGAGGAAATTTTCGCTGATGAACTCGCATTTTTACAAGACACGGGTGTTGAGATGAATCAACTCCAAGACAAAGAAATTGAACCTCCACCCCTTCTTCTGGACAATCATGATAATGCGAGTAATCCATCATCACTATCACTGTGTCGTCTCTCCAAATTGAGACGCAATCCTTTTCCATTACACCTCTTTACACTTCCCCACTTCTTCACGTCAAAAGGTGACATGTTCTTCCACCAACCTTGGTGCTTCATCGATAAAATTTTTGAATGGTTAGTGTTGACCTTCGGTCTTTGCAAAGCTTGGTATTGCCCAATAAGCTTGACCTCCTCGTGTGATTTTAAAAGATTAATATTGTTTCACTCAAGTTTGGGGGGGGGGTATATTTTGGCTCTTGAAAGAAAATGATTTTTACAAAATTGTGAGCCAAAAAGAAGTTTGGGGGAGGATTTCACTTGCATTATTTCTTGTCCCCTTTTTCCTCCCAAGTCTACAGGTTTTTAAGCTTAACGGATGAAATCAGTGAGGACACTGCTGTAAACAGGTTTGGGGGAGGTTTGTGCTTATTTACACATCAATTTGCATCAATACTTTGCATAAGCACAACATTTTCAAAAATTTTAAAAAAAATTTCTTTTATAACAAAAGAGTAGAAAGTGAAAAATTACTTCCAAAAGATAGGAATAGTTTAAGAAAACCAAGAAAATTAGAAGTTTTCTTAAATGAACTGGTAATAAGTAGTTATGAGTTGTTGTCCCAAGGGTCAGTAAGATGAAAGAAATCACTAATCTGAGGATAAAAATAAGTCTGAAAAATAGTTTCTATTCTGGAAGCCAAACATTTGAATGTTGATACCTTACTATATGCACTTACACACGTCTTGAAACTCGAGATAGTAGAGAATACCTTGAAATGCTCTTGTCTAAAAGCCAAAGTATGAAAAAAAATGAATAAAATATAAAATGGTGAAGAAAAAAATGAACACTGGTTTTGTTATCGCCAAGGCAGCAATAAAAAAATATAGCGAGGGTGCTTCATCACCTAGTGCCTTAGACCAACTGGTCTGGGAGTCACTGCTAAGCCTTAGGTGGTGCAAGACAGGAAAATACTATCACCTAATCAGCAAGCACATAAGTAATCGGTCGGTTAGTAGCTCAAGAAGTATTAACGGTCGCATGAAAATGTGTGAGCGGATCCATATAAATATTCATCAAATTAAAAAGTACTGAGGTAGATGGACAAGAGTATGATAGCTTGAATTGAATTCTCCGAGTGTAGGGATGTTCATTACACACACGTAGGGTTATATGATCAATGTTTGGATGAAAGGTAGGAATGAAGAATAAGATGATGTTTTATTGAGGGATGATGTGATTTCTAACATCTTTTCATGACTATTAAGATAGGGCTCATGACAACTGAAAAGCTAGTATTAGTTGGAAACTCTTATTTTCATAAGTATTTCTTTTATGGTTCTTATCTTTATATATAAATTTCACCATCTCTCTTTTATTATAGGTTTTTGTGGGTGTAATCCACTGAAAACCCTCAGGAGACAACACTCCTCCTACTAGGGACACCTAGAGGTTTAACGGCTTGTTGCACGTGCTCAGTGCAATCGTGTTTGCCTACGAAAATGTGCTTAGTTTTCTCCTTTCATTTTCTCCTTCTCTTGAATAAACTAGTTTGCTCGGGACGATCAAAGATAAGTTTGGGGGTATTTGTTCTGTTGATAAAACTGCACATTTAATATGACATTTTTCCTACTATTTCTATATTAGAAAAGATTTTTATTATAATATATGATACATATGAGGGTTTATCTGTAAAAATACTATTTTCATGTATTTATATATTATAATTAACATTTGGTAGGAAAATGTAAGCATATAATATCCATGTAACATTTGGCCCATTTAAAATATGCTTACTTTATTAAATACCTTTGACCAAAGTCTTAATGGTTAAGTTAATATCTCAATATAACAAACTCTACTAAATATTATTTGTTGAGTTATTGTACAGAATTTGCAGGGCTAAAATCAAGGGAATCAAACTTGTTAAAGCAAACCTGCCTAATTAAGAAAGCAAACTAAAGAAATCAAATCTGGCAGAAACAAAGAAAGGATTTCCAGTTTACAAAGATTCCATTGATCACTACGTGTCATGAAGATGCAAGGACAGAAAGATCAACATGAGATCTCACTTTTTGCCCCTTTTTGGCCGCGGATGCGCCGCGGTTTTGAAGACTTAAGAGATGGGATTTTTTCTGTTGGATACTAACTACTTGCTTCCAAATTAGGAAGCTAAGTTTCTGGCTTTGGGACTATAAATAAAGACCGAGAGCCTCTTGGAAAAATTATCAAGCCAACGAGATCACGAAGTCCAAGACGCCTCACGCATCCAGGCTGATCATCAACTGTTCGTCTACCTCCTTATAAGAGATCGAGAAGCAATTAGAAATTGTAATCATTTTCTAGGAATTCAAGTGTAATGAATATTGTTGATTAATAAAGGTAGCTTTCTTTTTCTTATTCTAATTCTTCGTAGTTTAATTTTGCAATTTCTTTCCATCTCTTTTTCTCCCAACATGCGCAAGTAATTCTCCGCTTGTTAGGGTTCGTATGATTAGGGTAGGCTATGTAAGTCCACGGTAGCGCCCCGGCCGTCTAACAGACGCCAAATGCGGAACAAAAACTTTTTAGAAACTGGCGCTATCGTGTACCGTAACCCGGATCTGCCATTAAAGCTAAACTAACAAATTACAAATGGGTAGAAACGTTATACCGAATGATCCGAGTCCTTCGGTCTTCAACCATCATCCTACGTTTTGTTGCGGCTGCTCCGATCTCCTGAATCTCCAGTCTCGTCGTCCAGGTGGCACCACGTCGACGGATCTTTAAACGGGCTCCCGCCTCTGAACCGAGGCAACTCGATCGTCAAGTTTGCTAAAAGAGACGACCAAGATGAAATAGAGAATGAGTAGAACACTTTGTCTCGTTACGCCTAAAGTCACGGACGAACGGTTATGGAAGTTGCCATTTGGATCGGGTGAAATGAGAAAGAGGCTATCAAATTTTCATGAACCCGAATCTATCATAATCATTTTCTAGTGAACAACCACCATGAGCCAAGAGAGGGGGGGATGCCGGCCACTTATAGGAGAGGAAGGAGGTGAGTGTAGGAGGGGGAAGGTGACCACAAAGGAAAAGATCAACAACAAATATCTAAGCACCAAGTATGAATGCATTAAAAGCAAACCAATCACAATTAACCTAGTCACCTTGTCATTAATTGCACCATTAATGACCAAAGCCACCTCACCATCCTTGTCACCATCCTAGTCACCTCTTCTAGAAGCTTCCACACAAATCCCAAGAAAAGATAAATCCGTATTTAACCAAATGTTAAATACGGCTGATAGAAAACTGGAAACTGACAACTTCCAAAAGTGATCCTGAAACGAATTTCAGGATAACCCCGTATCAGTATAAACATAGCCGCATTTGTATTACGACCGAATATAAATGCAACTGAGACAAAGATATTATATCTACACAGTATAATACTGGGTTCCGGCTTAAACCAAAGCCTACCAGTATTATCTGCCCGAAAAACGACACGTGCGAAAACGCACGTGCTTTTTCCGAACCTTGCCATAAACCCATACGGCCTCTACAATGTTTCGCCCGAACTTGGGAAAGTGTCTGTGGGGGACTCTAATGACTAGCACGTCAGAGGTACGAGCTGTACGTAACGTTTGCCTATGTATTGATTGGAAGGGAAGCTGACGAGCAAACTCATCTATAAACCTTACTGAGCCTGACAGTGACAATGTATATACAGTCCGGTCCATTCATCTAAAGAGTATCGCATATCGAGTCTGGGGGGTGGATAAAGTCAGACCCCTAATAACGCGATAAATCGTGTCGGCATGAAGCCCATCACCGCCTGAGAAACTACTGATCCAAATCAATAATTCTCCACTACCTCGGCCGAGGATTCCTAGTGATGGCCACCCGTTCACTGCGCGACATCAACCCCCAATACTGGGAGAGATGAATCCCCGACGATCCGCTTACTTGCCTCCAATGTGGCTCGGGACTGTACCCAACTAAAACCTGTTTGCACAACTCCTTTAAGCGTGGTAGGGTAGTAATCTAAGTACAATGGGAACCCACACGAGACAAATGACGATCTCAGGTCAATGAACTAACCTGTACACATGTCACCAGGGAATTGCTATCTGACGATATGTATAATACCAACTAGCAGATTCCCGGCGAGTCCTGTCCGGTGTACTCATAACCTAATGAGCACCTGTATACATCTTAGATGAACCAACTAACACCAATGTCTTGTGAGACCGGCCACCGCCCCTCGTCGGGGTCTCGACTGTATACACTTGTCTACTCTGGAGTATCGATGTCCTATCTCGAAACTCCCACGACTAGGGACACTTTAAGGATGCGCTTACAGACCCCAGCTCCCATGTATATGATCGCCATCATACTGCTGGTAGTCAAGCAAGAATCCTATGGGCTCTATCATCATGCAATAGTGAACTAAAGCATGTATACGATGATAAAGACAAACCAGATAGCATACTATCATCTCTAGCAAGACTGTCATATCGGTATAGGTCCTGCCTCAATCATTGCAATCACGTACCTGCGATCCAATAATTGACTTTGAGGGCACTATCTCCAACAATCTCCCACTTGCACTCTAGGCTAATTATTGCGATGTCGCATACTCACAGCCCGTGTGATACCGAACATCCAACTCCTCAACTAATCAGTTTCACAAAGCTAGTTTGTAAAACTCTTGTGTTCGAGAAATAGCCTCAGTGAGTGGATCCGCCCTGATGTTTCTTTCTATGTCTCTCTTAATCTTAAGTTCGCGGAGAAAACCATCTTCCGAATCGAGTAATACCGGTCTTAGAATATGTCTGAATATCTGATGGGAGCTAGTTCATAAATGAACTCCAAATTCAAACTTCTTAGACTGTATCGATAACTGAACCTAATCAGTATCCAGCACCATGCCTCCCGCAGTATCCTCTTGGACAACCTGTCCATAATACTGTCCCTCGTCAGAGGGAAAACTATAACTCTGGCAATCAATCTATCATCCAGGTCACCTTAGAAGCCTGGAATGATAACCGTCTCCCGAAGGAGGCTGCCGTCATCAAATCCGTAGAACATCCACTTATGTTCTGAGACTGCTTCCTTATGTTTCTTCAGGATTGGATTAATATAAACTTATCGCATCTAGTGCAAAAAACAACATCTGGTGTGGTACTTGACATCTCATGATTGACTCAATTGCCTAAGCAAGTGATTTGCCAATCATGCACATCCCTCTCCCCTTTAGTCTCTAAGACACCTTTAGAGAGGGTGACTCCATTACCTGCCGGTACACCATCATGCCAGGAGTCATTTATTCTAAATACCATTAGAATACTTTCAAAGTACCCATATTGGGAAACTACCCAAATCTAGATCTAAAACCATAGATCTAGTAACCATAATGTCTGATATTATATCCATATCCTTGTGGAAAAAACAACTGTGTGACGACCACAGTACAACCAATCGTAGTATAGGAATTTTACTTCCTACTCTGTGTATGTCATCCAAATACCAGGACATCACACTCTACTACCTTTTTAACAGATCCATCCCCTATTCTGATGAAGTCAAAGCTATGACTTTCTCATCAAAATTAGATGATCTAATCTCCTCTATATCTGCTCAAGCCTATAAATAGACATAAGCTACTTGCCCACTATGCTTCCGCTGCTCCCACTGACTTCAACAACACTCTAGCAGAATAACATATACGTACACTTCTAAAGCTAGTTTAGAACGACGCTATATTGATCCTTCTGCCGGGTCTCATAGTCTGGAACAACAGTAGTGTCAAGTCTGGGTAAACAAGAACCTCTCTGTCACCGTCCTTGAGGCTATCGGAGTACCTCTCGGGTGTCTGAGGTTACCCACCATGTCTGCAGAGTGGCTATTGGAATGCTAAACCTGATTGAATATATAGGTCCTATTAAATTTTCCGTAATCGTTTGCGGTTCTGGAATCACTTCCAGTTCTACCATACTCCCACTACTGTTTTCTGAAAAACTCCATTTTACTAAAACTGTGGCGAGTCAAGAACAATATCACTATTGATCTTCCAGATGGTAGAAAAGTCAACCCTCGTCAAAGCCAGGGTCAACCCACAAACTGCCATTACAGAAACGTGCCTAGAGTTATCCAGTGTCTGGTTTTAAGCATAAGCTGGACAACTCCCCTTACCTTAACATCGTTAAGATATGAACCATTCTATATCCAATATAGAAACAGAGGCATTAATTTAATTGGAACCAGATTCAGATCCTGCAGCTGTCTCAAGTGCATATCATCTTAATGGAAAAAGGCTAATCAGCATTACTCAACTTAGGAATCCATCCAATTACGAGTAACCTGAAAGAGAAACAGGTTTCTCAAAACCATTACTTTCATCTGAATACCAATCACAAGAATCTACATCTTCAATCTCTTTGATGAATCCTGATACTTGCGACATCTGGTTCTCTACTTTATTCTTATACCCACAACTTCTCAAAACTTAGACTTTGTATTTCTACGAAACACTTGTCTAAAAACTAGAGAAGTCATAAGTAAACAGAACACAGTACGAGGACCTACCCCTTTGTCCTGACGGACACAGGACAACATACAATACTCTGTATAAGTCCACTGAGTTGAATAACTCAAAAACCTGTGCATCGTAGGTTGAAAACTGTACCCAGGTGATTTCCTCAAATATCACCAATTACAACGAATTCCGATATAATGAGGATGATCACCTAATTCCCAATAACTTCCTCCCACTCATCATCTGTAAAACTATACAGATATGAGAAAGAAACCTGGTAAATACATGCCCTTGGAGTAAGTATCTAATTGGGAAATCAGTTTTCTTTTAATAATGCGCAGTGAAACTGAAACATTTAAAAATGTCTCGTAGGGGTATCCTGGTATTCTTAGTAATGCCTCTTCCATAATCCAATTCATGACTTTAACCGTATATTTTATTGTCATCTCTCCGAATCCCTTTATTTGTCTTTAGTCGTTACCTTCTGTACACCCTCATTAGGCTAAATGGTTTTCTTCCTTCCCTACCGTTTGGCACCAGCCTATGGTTTGGAAGAAGACTATCCAGTAAGCATAATAGGTGTACATTCCTAATCCTAGGAGTACTCGCAACTTGAGAGAAGGTGATGATAAAAGACAACTGAATAATACCTTATTCTATTTCTCCCGAACTGGGAAAAATCAAAGGTGAAATAGGAGTGGCGATGAAGTACGCGGTTTGGTCATGAATGATAACAGTCGCAATTTACCTTGCCCTCTTTCCAATCCCTTTATTTTGTCTTTACATATTACCTTCTGCACACCCTACTTAGGCTAATTGGTTTTCTTCATTCCCTACCTTTCGGCACCAGCCTATGGTTTGGAATAAGACTATCCAATAAGCGTAATAGGTGTACTCTCCTAAACCAAGGAGCCCTCGCAACCTTAGAGAAGGTGATAATAAAAGACAACTGAATAAACCAATTCTATTTCTTCTGAACCTGGATCTATCCTCGAAGTAGTACCTTCGAGTTCGTATATAACCATACGATGGATCTATCCAATGGAAGTGGATGTCCATAGTAATATGGGGTGTTCTGAGAAATACAAAGGGTAAAAGAAGGAGCGGCAATGACTTATGCAACTTGGACAATCCAAAAGTCAGTATTTTAAGAAGGTTCGGTCAACTTGGTTACTGAGTCATACTCTAGGGTCGGTCAAAGGTCGCTGCCAAAGAGAGAGAGAGAAAAGAAACACTCTGCGTGCACTCTAACCTAGATCAGAATGGTTATCACTTAATCTAATCAGGAAACCTCCCACTGTAAGCTCAAATTCTCCTCCAAACCTGAAAGAAGAATTAGTCGGGATCACCTGAAGAGTAAACTAACTCATCAGTGGGAATCGGGATCCAACTATCATCGCATGATAACTTGATGGAAGCGACTCAAGTTATCACACTCCAGAAGGTATGCGCATATCTGGCAAGTTTCAGTTTCTTTAGAAACTTCCGATGTGATTTTTGCCTCATGCTCTTATGACCTTGACGAAGGTCAACAAATCATAAGTCACATGTCAAGTTCTACCCGTCATTGTCCAGGTTAATTTGAACCCACCCGCACAAGCCCTTGACGAAGGTCAACAAGGCTATACGACTGTCCCAAACCAACACATCTATCTATGCAACAAATGAATACCCCGCAGCTACCAAACACTATGCCTTGACGAAGGTCAACAAACATAGCTTGAATACTACTGACCATCCATAAGAAATGACGGATGGCTACGGCTGGTTTTTGGCGAAAAACCTTTAACGTAATGAACTTGATATCGCTGAAGGAACCTGATAGCTTTTTATAAAAATATAGTGGCGAAAACCTTTTGCTAAAGAGGTTACTCCCGGTGAAGGGATCTCAGCTCTTTCCTCGTGGAATGAGGTGCAGGATATTCTAACTGAATACCACGATGCAAAGCAACTTGTAATCGACTATAGTGAAGTTATTACCCTGACGTAAACTTATGCCCAAAGGGTCATTCCCGGTGAAGGGATCTCGGCCATTGCCTCGTCGAATGATGTGCAGGATATTCCAACTGAATATCACTATGCAAAACAAAAGGAAACATCTTTGTAATAACACCTTTTTAAAATTTGTTCCAACAACATCAAATATAGGTTTGTTTTATCCTTGCATTGATAAGAATCAATGCGGTCCCATCAATCAATCACACCAGAAAAGAACGAAAATAAAATGTACGTATATGCCATCCGCATTCGCCACTGGGTCCCGTCATCACCCGTTAGGTTACTTAACTAACGACAGAGCGGGGGCTGGACTAGCGCGAGTGTAAAACATATACAACATCTAATAGTATATATACCAATATACAATAATCGCTCCAGGCGTGATAATATGCAGCATTACAGAAAAGTAATAAGCATCACAGAACAATACAGATAATCTGGGATCCCCGGGTTTCACAGAGCCGCTACTGAAACCCGACGTTCCCCTGGTCGTGTGGATAGCCTGTGCAATGAAACCTAGACCCCTACGGGTGCGGCAAGTTACCCGCCAAAACCTGAAGCGAGGTAGTCCCCCACAGCACAGTGAATGGAAACCCGGCACTTCACAAAATCCGGTAAATTGAGCACCCCTCCTTGGGTCAACCTGTACCCCCTACGAGTGCGGCGAATAGTCTGCCAATTCTAGAGTGAGGTCCCTTTGCCTCTCAAAGCCATGAGATACGGACCCGTTGCCCTCCAGAACCCGGCTATCCGTGCACTCCTTCGCGGGATTAACTTAGTACAGAAATAAAAAAATGTACAACGGGTACATCGACCTCTACCCGGTCGTGCCCCAAAAGAATATTATACAACAGGCAGTGACGGCAGTCCACATGTTGGACGCTCGTCCCGCAATATCAAATGTACAAATAAATCCAAACAGCACTATCATTGCACCCTGTTATCCAGCACGACATATCCGCAACATCACAGCACAACACAGAACATCAACGTGAATGTCACGTTCGCAAACCCGTCTAAAAGAACTATAGCAATTAGACGCGGTTTACCGCTCGAATGACATTCACGGTCGGAGATATAAAGTAAGTACTGTAAACTAACACATTTAAATTTCGATCGACAAACTTTCCCGAAGTGGGCCCCACAAACATCTGGTGTACAGTAACAAAATTTGGGCCCAAAAAACATATACCAAAAACCACAATTTCCCATGGTGAACTCACTGGAAAAATTTGGGGCACTGTTCCCACAAAAGCGCGGCGGATCAGCGGCCAAACCCTGGTTTGGACTGCGGATCCGCGGCCGTTCTGTGGTATCACGTGACCAAATTTCACCAGTTTGCTTAGAATTGCCTGCTTAGTTTTCTGTGATATGTCAAATAATTTTTCGACCCTTTTAAAAATCGACAGAAACTCAGGGTTCATGAAAATTGTGATTTCGGAAATTCCGTTCGATCGATCTTTTAAACGTGTTATCACAAGTTAGTATAGCTTAATGGTAAGGCTCTGATAACACTGTAAGTCCACGGTAGCGCCCCGGCCGTCTAACAGACGCCAAATGCGGAACAAAAACTTTTTAGAAACTGGCGCTATCGTGTACCGTAAGCCGGATCTGCCATTAAAGCTAAACTAACAAATTACAAATGGGAAGAAACGTTATACCGAATGATCCGAGTCCTTCGGTCTTCAACCATCATCCCACGTTTTGTTGCGGCTGCTCCGATCTCCTGAATCTCTAGTCTCGTCGTCCAGGTGGCACCACGTCGACGGATCTTTAAACGGGCTCCCTCCTCTGAAACGAGGCAACTCGATCGTCAAGTTTGCTAAAAGAGACGACCAAGATGAAGTAGAGAATGAGTAGAAAACTTTGTCTCGTTACGCCCAAAGTCACGGACGAACGGTTATGGAAGTTGCCTTTTGGATCGGGTGAAATGAGAAAGAGGCTATCTAATTTTCATGAACCCGAATCTATCATAATCTTTTTCTAGTGAACAACAACCATGAGCCAAAAGTGTTAGTTATATGTATGCCCTAGAGGCCATTACTATACATAGGATGTATATTGTAGTGGATGCTTGGACATATATAGGGAGGACTTTCTTGCTCGACATGATAGTATGCTATCTGGTTGATCTTTACCTTAACGTATATACTAATTGTCTCTCTGTTACATGTTGGTAAAGCCCTTAGGATGTGTACTTGACTACCTGGACTATGATGCGGATCATACTAGTGGGGACATGGTAGTCCATAAGTACATCCTTCAAAGTCCCTAGTCGTGGGTGTATCGAGACGGGGCATCGATATACCAGAGTAGACTAGCGTATACCTTCTCGACCCATACAGATGGGCGATGGATGATCCCATATCCATTGGTGTTTGACATCAGAGATGATATACGGGTGCTCAGTGGAGACTGGGTACACTGGACGGACTCGCCGAGAACTCCCAGATGGTATTATACCTTACGTCAGATGGTAGTTCTCTGGTGACACTGGTACAGAGTAGTCTGTTGACCCGAGATCGTCATAGAGTCTTGTGTGGTTCCCACTGTACTTTGATTTCCATCTTACCACGTCCAAGAGGGCGTGCAAAACGGTGGTTTTTGGGTACAGTCCCGAATCACATGGAGGCAATGAGCGATAGGAGGGGATTCGTCTCTCCCGGTATAGGGAGTTGATGTTGCGCTGTGTTCGATTGGCTATAACCGGAAATCGCTGGCCAGGGTTGCTGAGATTTACTGGTAAGTGTTACCAGCAGTTTCTCGAATTGTTATAGACCTCATATCGACACGACTTATCGAACTATTAGGGTCTGATGTTTACCACCCCTAGGCGAGATATGCGACATATCAGACGATCAGACTGGACTGTACGGTAGTGTTACTGGTTGGATTCACTAGAGTGTGAGCGGGCTTGCTCGTCGATCTTCTGATCGCTCAATACCCGGGTGGCCGTTACGTTAAGCAAACCGCTTGCGGCTTGTGGGTGCTTGATATGATCATCACCTGCTGCCGGCGTATTGACGAGTCTTTAGAGTCCTACACAGAGGTTTCCTGGCTCAAGCGAAACGAAATAGGAGCGCATATGAGATATGTGCGGGACCGAGAATGATACCAGTATGTGATACTGTATTCGATTCTCGCGATTTGTAACATTGATCGGTTATATGCGTTATAGCCGGGTTATCGGATCAAGTGTTAATTCGATAAGTTGTTACTATTGATATTAATCGGTTATATGCGATATGACCGGGTCGTTAAATCAAGTGCTGATTTAATGATTTAATGTATAATTATATATTTGATATATCACTTTACATTAACTAATATAGGTTCACTTAAATGGATTTTCTCACTAGAAGTTCACAAGTTGTATATGTGATATACTTTTGTGCACTTGATTGTATCATGTTTGATGATACATGTTAACTTGGTTAAGTGTAAAGATTAAACCATGGTTAAGTTAATGATTAGGGTTTTGCTTTTCTTTCTTATTTATTTATTTATTAGTTTTGAAAATGATAAGCATAAAGAGAAAGAATGGTGGCTTCATTTGTAGTTTAGTTGAAGCTTCATGAAGCTTTGACCATATGACCATTTTGTCTTCAAGCTTAACCCTAACCATTCTTTTAACCTTAGTCAATTCTCTACACCTAACTATGGTTAATGTTATGATAAGTATTCTTTTTCTTTTCTATTCTAATTAACTTATCATATCATTATCTTCATCTTCTTCTTCTTCTTCACATGAAGAAGCTTGCTACCAACAATGGCAAAGTGAGAAAATGAGTGAGAAATCCAATTCAAAAGTGAACCCACTTCCTATTTCTTCATCCTATACCACTTGCCAAGTAGTATAGGGCGTTCTCTTCATAAGTTTCATGACTTGGTGAAGTGGGAGCTTGATCTTGTGATGCCTCGACGTAGATCATCTTCGGCACGAAGCCGACGACCTTGCCCGCCCATTTCTCCGATGAAGCCGACACTAGAGCCCGGGTTTCCATTTGGACAGCGAGGAGACTTCATTGCAGAGCTATGGAGGTGGAGGACCGGATCTACAAAGGTTGTATTTCCGTTCACTTAGTTAATTTGTTAACTAGTTGCTTTTGTCGCCTAAACTTCTAGCCAACGATCCGTATTAGGGTTTCTCGGCACCCCTAAATTTGAAATTGGCATGGTTGATACCTTGTGAGACCTCATTAGCATGCCTAGGAACCCTACAGTGGTATCAGAGCCTAGCTAGAGCCTTAGGCGATGCGTAGACGAAGTTTAAAACCCGGACGAACCGAAAACCTAACCCCAAAATAGCTCTCTGTACATTTTTCAAATTTGTGGATTTTTGTATATTAAAAATATGCAGAAAAATCAGCAGGGAATCCTATGAATTACTGTGCAACACGTGTCCATGATTCCTCTATAACGCGGCGGAACCGCGGCACAAGCATGGCTTGTGCGGCGGTTCTGCGGCCATTTCATCGTATCTTGCATTGGTTTTGGCATAGTAATTCATATGTTGCAGTGCTGGTTTTTCTAGGAATTTTTAACATTTATTCAAGAGTTGAATATTCTGGGTTGTTTTGGGGATTCGTTTATTCGATCGGATTATCAGATTTTGTCTATGTGGCTTCCGGATAATTTTTTGAATATGTTAAAAAGTTCGACCGGATATAAATACCCAATTTTTCCCCTGTTGGGAAATTTCCAGGTGTTGGATTTTTCCGTAGTTTAACGACGTTCTAAGTAGTGCAAGTAACGCAATGGTCCCTCTAGAAGACAACAAACCTTTAACTCGATTATGTGACCATCTTGAACTGCCCTTTGAACCTTCGGGTTTGGGGCAGTACGGCGTACCACATGTGAGGCGTTGGCTTGACCCTTCTACGGCTGGACCGTTGGTACTGAGGCACGAACTGAATGTTTTTAGACTTATTTCATGTGTTGAGCTGTATTAGGAAAACTTGGGTGTTTGAATGTTCGATCGGAAAATTTAACATTTTCTATTTATCCGGAATGTGATACAATAATTGGAATTCACAAGTAGTTATGAGATAACTGAATGAATGTTATAAATCTAGCGGTCTAGTCTCACTTGATCGGTTGCCACGGAATTTTGATGTGATCAAAAGTCCGTCGCAATCACGTAGCGTACGCGGATACTCGCCGGGTAAACTTAATAGACAGCCTCACTCCATAGCCCCGACCAAGTGAATGTAGGAGAACCCCGTTGCCGAAAGCATCCGTTCGGGTGCTCGCGGCAGCGGTGTTCCGCCTTGGTGCACTTTGTCGACGGCGTCGGGGGTGCGACCGTCTACTGAAGTTTGCGATGAGCATTCGATCAGGATGTCGGGAATCTTGTTGAATTGCCCGACTTGATATTGAAAAGAGTTTTCGATAATGAGACTAAAATACGGGGTTTATAATTGTTAGGCATGCGATGTCTAAGGAATTCATTTGGTCAGGCATGCGATGTCTGAGGTGGTTGCGGATTCCAACTGTTGTAGTTTTACACTTTCTTTTCTGTGTCCGTAAGTGTAATATGTGATATCGCCGGTTTCGTTGTTATATGTCAACGACAATTGGGATGCGCATATTTACTTACGTTGATGACATGTGATGTTATGTGTTGCTGGATATGTTATATTGGATCGTCGTGTTTGAATAGCCGGGGGTTTTTATGTGAGATGCGTGTTTTTTCATTTTCATTCATGTAAAAACTTGTATGTAATATTCTTTTATTGGGGCACTTCCAGGTTGTGGAAGTTGTCACCGTTTGTATATTATTTACTTTTCCGCACTAGGATAGACCCAAGGATGAGGGCACAAGTAACCGGGTTCTGGAGTCCAGTGGGAGACCAACTCGAGGAGTCGAGTCCGGGTCTCCTAACTCTAGAATTGGTAGGGTTGCTTGCCGCTCTCGTAGGGGTCTAGGGGTGTGGGTTTAGCTGTTCATCACGACCGTGGAATCCGTGTTTTATACTGGCTCGTATTGAAAACACGGACATCCTAGTATATCCAATATTTCATATGATTCTTCTGCTGCGATATCTGTGATGTGATCATGTGATGTTCTGTGATAGATACAGTATATAGTATATATGATATATTATATAGGCGTTACTTATGTTTTACACCCGCGCTAGCCCTACCCCGCTCTGCCGTTAGTTACCTAACCTAACGGTGCACGAGGGGACATCGAGGCGAATGCGGATGGCATAAGTGTACGTCGTATTTATCTGTGATGTTTAGGTACTTAAATGATGGGACTTCATTAATGTGATTAATGAAATAAAAGAAACCTAAGATGCTGTAGAATCGAATTTCAAAATAAAACAGGTAGCTACAGTTCTTGCTTTGCACAGCGGTATATATGATATAACCTGCACCTTATTCGATGAGGAAAGGACCGAGATCCCTTCACCGGGAGTGACTCCTTTAGCAATAACTGGCAGATGCTACACACTCGGTTTGTCTTTTGATTGCTTTTAAGAGTTTTTTTTTGCTTTGCACAGTGATATATATGATATATCCCGCACCTCATTCGACGAGGAAAGGACCGACGATCCCTTCACCGGGAATGACTCCTTTAGCAAAACTAGAAAAGCCTAAAAAACACTCCATTTCAAAATTCATTCGATCCTACAACGATATCAAGTTCATTACGCAATAGGTTTTCAGAAAAACCTGTCGTAGCCCTCCGTCATTTCAGATAAATCCTGTTTAGTATTCGTGCTGCGTTTGTTGACCTTATCAAGGCGCAGTGTGCGGTAGCTAACCAGTATTTATCTGCTTATGCATATGATGCAGATTGGGTTAGGGTAGTCGTGCGGCCTTGTTGACCTTGTCAAGGGTCGTGCAGGTGGGTTTGATTCAATCAAGAAATGACGGGTTGAACTTGACTTGCGGTCTATGGTTTGTTGACCTTGTCAAGGTCATAGATCTTTCGGGGCAAAATATTATCGGGAATTTCAAGTGTTGAAATTTGCAATGAGATTGCATACCTTCTATGAGATAGTTGGATCCCGATACCCGCTGCGAGTAAGAGTTACTCCTGGGAGAGTTTTACACATTACAATTAGCCGATCAATTAGGTGTCTAGAAAGGTGTCAACGGGGTTACGCCTCTGGGAAAACGAGGTTTACATTAATTAGGTTCGTGCGAAAGCACGGGGGACCTCCCTCAAAGTACCGACACTGGCCTGGCTGAAAGGTTGGCGAACTTGTTGTGTGTAATTAATCCAAGCTAGTGTTTCCTTTTAGGATTTGAAGGAAGATTTGATAAAAAGCAGTGGGAGCCATCCTGATTAGATAAAATTAATAACCAATCTATTCTTGCAAGGGCGCACGCAGAGTGTTTTCTTCTCTCTCTCTCCAGGTAGCGACCATATCACGCCTTAATCAAGATAATAATATGGATTATTGACCGAAGCCGCTTGTTATACTGAGCTGGGGAACATTGGTCCCGCTCCAACTTATAATTGTTATAAGACAGAGCAGGAAATTGGGGAATACCAGAATTCCCGTGCCGCCCAAACGAAGAAAGTGCATGAGATGCATCATCTTCGGGTGTGTTCATTACAAAGAACTGTTTCTCAGTATCCTCTGCGTTCTGGGTATTTGATACCAGATCAGGATCCCAGATATGTAATCTGTTACATAGAGCTACAGAAAGGTAGAGAACTGAGAACGGGTGATAAGATTCATGAGGCAGAAAATGGGGCAAGTGTTGCAGCCAAGTCTGTTGGTCACTGTCACCCTGTATTACCAATACATTGATTCTGAACGAATGTTATTAGATACCGAACCTGATATACAAAATCATATCTGTCTCTTTATTAGTAAAAGAAACGGTAAAATTTTGTATTGTTGGATAATGTTTTGAACATTTCCTATATCAAAAGTTGATCGGATCAGGCACGTTATCTAAAAGCATTAATGTTCTAAATCAAACTACAGTTCTTTAGTATACGGAACACACACAAGAGGAAGAGTTCAGAAATGAACGAATCCTTCTTGAGGTATTGTAGACTAGGTCATATCAATGCGACCCGACTAGCTGAAGTTACATTTAGATGCATATTTAAATCAGTTTGAATTTACATCTTGTGAAACTTGCCAGTCATGTCACAAAGATATAATGACACCAGCTCTGTTTATTGGAAATAGAGAAAGAGTTAGTGAACTCTTGGGACTGATACATGATGATGTATGTAAGGTCCCCTGTCTACACATGCCAGGACTGATTCTTTATACTTCATTACATTCTCTGATGATCTTTCGAGTTTCAGACCTATGTTCCTGTTGAAACACTAGTCCGAACCTTTTGAGATATTCACAGAATATAAGTTAGAAGTAGAGAACCAAAATACGGGTATAAGTATTATGTCCTATGATGAGATCAGGGAGGAGAATACTTGTGCATGGAATTCCTGGACTTTTCTAAAGGAGAATGAGATTCTCTCTCAGCATTACTCCTCCGTATACACCATAGCACGATGGTATATCGGGGCGGAGCAATTGCACCCTATTCGATATGGTGCGCTCTATGGTGAGTACTACTGAGTTACCTGTTTTCTTTTGGGAGTTATGCGCTTGAGAAGCTGCATACCTATTGAATAGGGTTCAAATCAAATCAGTTGCCTACCATTTCATATGTGATATGATAAGGGAAGAGCCCATATCTTAAGTTGGTTAAGATTTGGGGTTGTCCGGGCTATGTTTGAAAGCAAAATCCGGACAAGCTCGAGGCAATGTTAGTTATGTAGAACTGGAAAGGTTCCAACTATACAAACTGCAGCTGATGATTTGGTAGAACCGAAGGATTCAGTAGATTCCAACGAACCTCAGCCTCTTCGCCGATCTAGTAGGGTTCCTCACCCACCTGAGAGATACTTCTGTTTTTCTATGACAGTGGGAGCGAGGATTGCATCATGAGATGATGACCCAACTAGTTTCGAGCAGGCCATCGAGAGTAGGGACTCTGTAAGAATGGCTGGATGCTTAGTGATCTGAGATGGAATCCATGTACACCAACAAAGTATGGACTTTGGTTGCTATATCTGAAGGGTTAAATCCCCATCAGGAGCAAGTAAATCTTGAGAAGATTACTTGGTGTAGATGGAAAAGTTGAGACTTTCAAAGCTAGACTTGTTAAAGGTCTTCGTCATCGACCAGGCGTGGATAATGATGAAACCTTTTCCAGTACCTATGCTTAAGTCCATCCAGATACTACTTGCCACGGCTACATACCATGACTACGATATCTGGTGGTTGGGTGTCATGACAACTTTTCTAAATAATGTTTTGGAAGAGAACGTCTGTAAGTACACGGCCAGAAGGCTTCGTAGATAGTAGGTGCAGCGGAAACGTGTGCAAGATGTTTTATAGGATAAAGCAGGCATCGCGGAGTTGGAACGTCTGTTTTGATGAATTAGTCAAAGAGTTTGACATCATCAAAATGGTAGATGAACCTTGTATATACAAAAAGGTAGTAGGGAGTATGGTGATGATCCTCGTAGAGTACGTGGATGACATACTCTTGATAGGGAAGGAGTTTCCTATGCTACGCTCGATCAATCTCCGCTTATCACACTGATTCTCCACATAAGATCAAAGTGATACCTACTAAATCCTGGAATTTGGATCTATGAGATAGATCTAGTTGGATATTAGGACACTCACTAGTTGTAGTGAGATGGTATCAGTTGATCCTAGGGAGAATCACTGGAAGTGTTCCAGAGTGATAAAGACGACTGAATGTCAGTCACAGGCATTGTCTTTACCCTCAGTAAAGGGACGGTATGTTGGAAGAGTTCCAAACTAGATACCGTGACATACTAGATGATAAAGGCAGGATACATCGCTACTTAAGATGCTACCAAAGAGGCTGTTTGGGTGTATATTAGTTCATGAGATGAACTACGTTCCTACCATTGTAAGACAATGGAGTTGTGGCTTATGCCAAGGAACGACGGTCCCATCAGTGATCCAGACATATTCTAAGGCAGTGTCACCTGATCATGGAGATGCTTGATCTCCAAGGGATCAAGGTTACGAGAGTAGACTCAGAGGACAACACAGCGGATCCACTCACAAAGGCCTGTTCCCAGAGAGAGATTATTATGGGATGGTTGAGTATGAGATACTACAACCACTGCTATCAGATCGCCCTAGTGCAAGTGGGAGATTGTTAGTTATATGTATGCCCTAGAGGCCATTACTATACATAGGATGTATATTGTAGTGGATGCTTGGACATATATAGGGAGGACTTTCTTGCTCGACATGATAGTATGCTATCTGGTTGATCTTTACCTTAACGTGTATACTAATTGTCTCTCTGTTACATGTTGGTAAAGCCCTTAGGATGTGTACTTGACTACCTGGACTATGATGCGGATCATACTAGTGGGGACATGGTAGTCCATAAGTACATCCTTCAAAGTCCCTAGTCGTGGGTGTATCGAGATGGGGCATCGATATTCCAGAGTAGACTAGTGTATACCTTCTCGACCCATACAGATGGGCGATGGATGATCCCATATTCATTGGTGTTTGACATCAGAGATGATATACGGGTGCTCAGTGGAGACTGGGTACACTGGACGGACTCGCCGAGAACTCCCAGATGGTATTATACCTTACGTCAGATGGCAGTTCTCTGGTGACACTGGTACAGAGTAGTCTGTTGACCCGAGATCGTCATAGAGTCTTTTGTGGTTCCCACTGTGCTTTGATTTCCATCTTACCACGTCCAAGAGGGCGTGCAAAACGGTGGTTTTTGGGTACAGTCCCGAATCACATGGAGGCAATGAGCGATAGGAGGGGATTCGTCTCTCCCGGTATAGGGGGTTGATGTTGCGCTGTGTTCGATTGGCTATAACCGGAAATCCCTGGCTAGGGTTGCTGAGATTTACTGGTAAGTGTTACCAGCAATTTCACGAATTGTTATAGACCTCATATCGACACGACTTATCGAACTATTGGGGTCTGATGTTTACCACCCCTAGGCGAGATATGCGACATATCAAACGATCAGACCGGACTGTACGGTAGTGTTACTGGTTGGATTCACTGGAGTGTGAGCGGGCTTGCTCGTCGATCTTCTGATCGCTCAATACCCAGGTGGCTGTTACGTTTAGCAGACCGCTTGCGGCTTGTGGGTGCTTGATATGATCATCACCTGCTGCCGGCGTATTGACGAGTCTTTAGAGTCCTACACAGAGGTTTCCTGGCTCAAGCGAAACGAAATAGGAGCGCATATGAGATATGTGCGGGACTGAGAATGATACCAGTATGTGATACTGTATTCGATTCTCGCGATTTGTAACATTGATCGGTTATATGCGTTATAGCCGGGTTATCGGATCAAGTGTTAATTCGATAAGTTGTTACTATTGATATTAGTCGGTTATATGCGATATGACCGGGTCGTTAAATCAAGTGCTGATTTAATGATTTAATATATAATTATATATTTGATATATCACTTTACATTAACTAATATAGGTTCACTTAAATGGATTTTCTCACTAGAAGTTCACAAGTTGTATATGTGATATACTTTTGTGCACTTGATTGTATCATGTTTGATGATACATGTTAACTTGGTTAAGTGTAAAGATTAAACCATGGTTAAGTTAATGATTAGGGTTTTGCTTTTCTTTCTTATTTATTTATTTATTAGTTTTGAAAATGATAAGCATAAAGAGAAAGAATGGTGGCTTCATTGGTAGTTTAGTTGAAGCTTCATGAAGCTTTGACCATATGACCATTTTGTCTTCAAGCTTAACCCTAACCATTCTTTTAACCTTAGTCAATTCTCTACACCTAACTATGGTTAATGTTATGATAAGTATTCTTTTTCTTTTCTATTCTAATTAACTTATCATATCTTCATCATCTTCTTCTTCTTCTTCTTCACATGAAGAAGCTTGCTACCAACAATGGCAAAGTGAGAAAATGAGTGAGAAATCCAATTCAAAAGTGTACCCACTTCCTATTTCTTCATCCTCTACCTCTTGCCAAGTAGTATAGGGTGTTCTCTTCACAAGTTTCATGACTTGGTGAAGTGGGAGCTTGATCTTGTGATGCCTCAACGTAGATCATCTTCGGCACGAAGCCGACGACCTTGCCCGCCCATTTCTCCGATGAAGCCGACACTAGAGCCCGGGTTTCCATTTGGACAGCGAGGAGACTTCATTGCGGAGCTATGGAGGTGGAGGACCGGATCTACAAAGGTTGTATTTCCGTTCACTTAGTTAATTTGTTAACTAGTTGCTTTTGTCGCCTAAACTTCTAGCCAACGATCCGTATTAGGGTTTCTCGGCACCCCTAAAATTTGAAATTGGCATGGTTGATGCCTTGTGAGACCTCATTAGCGTGCCTAGGAACCCTACAAAAAGAGGTGGGGAGGCCGGCAACTTATAGGAGAGGAGGGAGGTGAGTGTAGGAGGGGGAAGGTGACCACAAAGGAAAAGATGAACAACAAATATCTAAGCACCAAGTATGAATGCATTAAAAGCAAACCAATCACAATTAACCTAGTCACCTTGTCATTAATTGCACCATTAATGACCAAAGCCACCTCACCATCCTTGTCACCATCCTAGTCACCTCTTCTAGAAGCTTCCACACAAATCCCAAGAAAAGATAAATCCGTATTTAACCAAATATTAAATATGGCTGATAGAAAACTGGAAACTGACAACTTCCAAAAGTGATCCGGAAACGAATTTTAGGATAACTCCGTATCAGTATAAACATAGCCGCATTTGTATTACGACCGGATATAAATGCAACTGAGACAAAGATATTATATCTACACAGTATAATACTGGGTTCCGGCTTAAACCAAAGCCTACCAGTATTATCTGCCCGAAAAACGACACATGCGAAAACGCACGTGCTTTTTCCGAACCTTGCCATAAACCCATACGGCCTCTACAACGTTTCGCCCGAACTTGGGAAAGTGTCTGTGGGGGACTCTAATGACTCATCAACACACTGGCACTGGGTATAACCACTAGCACGTCAGAGGTACGAGCTGTACGTAACGTTTGCCTATGTATTGATTGGAAGGGAAGCTGACGAGCGAACTCATCTATAAACCCTACTGAGCCTGACAGTGACAATGTATTTACAGTCCGGTCCATTCGTCTAAAGAGTATCGCATATCGAGTCTAGGGGGTGGATAAAGTCAGACCCCTAATAACGCGATAAATCGTGTCGGCATGAAGCCCATCACCACCTGAGAAACTAACTGATCCAAATCAGTAATTCTCCACTACCTCTGCCGAGGATTCCTAGTGATGGCCACCCGTGCACTGCGCGACATCAACTCCCAATACCGGAGAGACGAATCCCCGACGATCCGCTCACTTGCCTCCAATGTGGCTCGGGACTGTACCCAACTAAAACCTGTTTGGACAACTCCTTTGAGCGTGGTAGGGTAGTAATCTAAGTACAGTGGGAACTCACACGAGACAAATGACGATCTCAGGTCGATGAACTAACCTGTACACATGTCATCAGGGAATTGCTATCTGACGATATGTATAATACCAACTAGCAGATTCCCGGCGAGTCCTGTCCGGTGTACTCATAACCTAATGAGCACCTGTATACATCTTAGGTGAACCAACTAACACCAATGGCTTGTGAGACCGGCCACCGCCCCTCGTTGGGGTCTCGACTGTATATACTAGTCTACTCTGGAGTATCGATGCCTGTCTCGAAACTCCCACGACTAGGGACACTTTAAGGATGTGCTACAGACCCTAGCTCCCACGTATATGATCGCCATCATACTGCTGGTAGTCAAGCAAGAACCTATGGGCTCTATCATCATGGAATAGTGAACTAAAGCATGTATACGATGATAAAGACAAACCAGATAGCATACTATCATCTCGAGCAAGACTGTCATATCGGTATAGGTCCTGCCTTAATCATTGCAATCACGTACCTGCGATCCAATAATTGACTTTGAGGGCACTATCTCCAACAGGCTAATGGATGATGAACATCCCTAAACCCTTTTTAAGTCCTATAAAGTTTATGAACTTTATCAAAAGAATCATTAACATCCTAATCGGGCGCGCTAACAATTCTTTGTTAGTTCCGACCGCGATTAGAGATTAGATTAATGATTGTTTTG
The DNA here is from genome assembly GCA_030015575.1 of Agapanthus africanus. NCBI lineage: Eukaryota > Viridiplantae > Streptophyta > Magnoliopsida > Asparagales > Amaryllidaceae > Agapanthus > Agapanthus africanus. Next base: position 450,333,678 of record CM057342.1, on the reverse strand, counting down.
GTAAAGGATAGATATGAACGGAGTTCCGTGTCGAGATAAGGGTTAAGAGTGGGATTCCTTTTCCCTCCAGAAACCCTAATCTATACGCATCACCGTCGTTCTAGTTTTAAATCTATTAAAGGATAAAAAGGGTAACTTTTAATTAATCGTCCATAACTACTAAATCCTAACGAACCCTACAAGCCCCCTTATTATATTCACTACATCCATAAATAATCTAGATCTATATTTTTGCATTAGTGCTTAACGTAGATCTAGAAACCTTTCTACAAAATTCTTTATCCCTCCTCTCTTTTGCAACACATCTAAAGTAAGAGTAAAAGATTCAACGTTTCCCTGAGGACGACCCGTACTCATCTCGGTCTAGCTACGCGCGACACCGTTATTGATTGCAGTTACACTACAAACACAACTTTTTCACACAAATCAGGAAGCAATAGCAAGAAGGATCTGAATGGATTTGAGCATAGCCACTGGAGAAAAAGTTTCATCATAGTCCAAACCTGGTCTTTGACGAAAACCTTTTGCAACAATTCTAGACTTATAGGTTTCAACTTGTTCATCTACACCAATCTTCTTTCTGAAGATCCATTTGCAGCCTACGGGTTTTACCCCTTCTGGAGCAATGTCCAAAGTCTATATTTTGTTGGTGTACATAGACTCCATCTTGGTCCGCATTGCATCCAGCCATTTTACCGAGTCTCTGCTCTGAATGGCTTGCTTGAAGCTAGTTAGCTCATCATTGTCAATGATGCAATCCTCTCTATCCCCTTCTATGAGGAAACCGTAGTATCTCTCGGGAGAATGAGACAGCCTACTACTCCTGCGGAGTGGCGCGGGGATGTCCTGTTCTTTTTGTTGGCTATAGTGCCCTCAAGGCAATTATCATAGTCGCAGATTTGGTGGGTAACCTCAGGCACCCGAGAGGTACTTCGGTCTTCTCAGGGACGGTGACATGGAGGTTCTTGTTTACCCAGACTTGCCATTGCTGCTGTTCTAGACTATAAGACCCAGCAGGAGGATGAGTATAGCGTCATTCTAAACTAGCTTTAGAAGTGCACGTGTATATGACTCTGCCAGAGGGTTGTTGTAATCAGTGGGAGCAGCGGAAGCATAGTAGGCAAGAAGCTTATGTCTCTTTATAGACTAAAGCAAGTATAGCGGAAATAGATCATCTATTTTTAAGTGACAGTCATAGGCTTTGATTTCATCAGAATAGGAGATGGATCTGGTAAGAAGGTAGTAGAGAGGGATGTCCAGGTATTGGGATGACATCGACTTGATAGGAAGGGATATTCCTATACTACGATCGGTTATACTTTGGTTGTCACAAAGTTGTTTCTCCATATAGGATATGGATATAATATCAGGTTTTCTGGTTACTAGATCTATGATTTAGATCTAGATTTAGGAAGTATCCTAATTTGGGTACTTTGACGTTGAATGGACGACTCCTGGCATGGTGGTGTACCTGCAGGTGATGGAGTCACCCTCTCTAATGGTGTCTTACAGACTGAAGGAGAGAGGGGTCTGCATGATTAGCACATCACTTGCTTATGCAATTGAGTTAATCATGAAATGTCAAGTACCACACCAGATATTGCTTTTGCACTAGATGCAATATGTGTAGGGTTGCTAAGCACGCGCACAAGGGTCTACGAGGCAACAACCATGCCCGACTTAAAATTTAGCCGTGCCGAACAACCCGAATACGGAACTTTAAACTAGAGATTAGGCGAAAACTAACATGCTAAACATTTTAACACTAAGTGAGAGGGATTACAACCTTTGTAGATCCGGTCCTTCACTTCATATGCTCCGTGTTGTGGTCCCTTCGCTGCGATCATCGGGATCCGGACTCTCGAGAGGTTCCACGAAGAGAAAGACCCAACCTTTGCTTCCGATCTTCGATACTAAGATGATCTACCTTGAAGTTTCTTTAACACAAGCTAACACTCATGAAATGATGTGAACACCCTCATCTAAATGGCAAGGGAAGATGAGGATGATGAAGTAGGATTTTTGCTCTCTTTATTTATCTTTTTCTCATATTTATTCATCACCTTTTGAAAAACTAGTAAGCTTTTCATGAAAAGAATGAAGGAGGAAGAAGATGAACAATCTTAGAATCCTTTTGTGATGAATAGGAAAAGAATAATATGATAGAATTATGCAACCATGGTCAAGTGAACCTTTGTAGAGAATTAACTAGGGTTAGGGTTTGGGTTGGGTTAAAGCATGACTCACTTGAAAATATCTTTATCATGACAAAAAGAAAAGCATCTAGAAACTTCTAGAAAGCTTAACCCTAATCCAAACCCTAATCATGTTTAAACTCCACTAAACAAGTTGCATTAGTTATCATATCAAGTTAAAATATTATATATCACATATATAATATTTATCGTAACAAAATAAAATAATACATTTAACATATATCGCATATATATCAATGTATTATCCGAGTGAGAAAAAGAATCTTTTAGTGAGCAAATATTAGTTAATGCAATTTAATATATCATATATATTATTATACATTAAATTATCGAATCAACACTTGATCAGACAATCCGGCTATATCGCATATAACCGACTAATATTTATCCGTACCGATTCATCGAATCAACACTTGATCCGATGACCCGGTTGATATCAAATATCGCGAGAATATAATACGATATCACATATCGCATTATCCTCGGTCCCGCACATATCATATATGTGCTCCTACTCCGTTTTGCCTGAGTCAAGAAACCTCTGTGTAGGACTCTAAAGAATCGTCAATACGCCGGCAGTAGGTGATGATCATATCAATCACCCACAAGCTGCAAGCGGTCAGGTAAACGTAACAGCTACCCAGGTATTGAGCGCTCAGAAGATCAACAAGCAAGCCTGTACATTCTCCTGTGAATCCAAACAGTAACACTCCCGTACAGTCCGGTCTCGTCGTCTGATATGTTCATATCTCGCCTAGGGGTGGTAAACGTCAGACCCCAGTAGCTCGATAAGTCGTGTCGATTTGAGGTCTATAACGGTTCGAGAAACTACTGATAACACCAGTAAATCTCAGCAACCCTGGCCAGCGATTTCCGGTTATAGCCAATCGAACACAGCACAACATCAACTCCCTATACCGGGAGAGACGAATCCCCTCCTATCGCTCATTGCCTCCATGTGATTCGGGACTGTACCCAAAAGCCACCTTTTTGCACGCCCTCTTGGACGTGGTATGATGGAAATCAAAGCACAGTGGGAACCACACAAGACTCTATGACGATCTTGGGTCAACAGATTACTCTGTACCAGTGTCACCGGAGAACTGCCATCTGACGTATGGTATAATACCATCTGGGAGTTCTCGGCGAGTCCGTCCAGTGTACCCAGTCTCTACTGAGCACCCGTACACCATCCTTGATGTCAAACACCGATGGATATGGGATCATCCATCGCCCATCATATGGGTCAAGATGCGTATACGCTAGTCTACTCTGGTGCATCGATGCCCTGTCTCGATACACCCTCGACTAGGAACAGTTATAGGATGTACTCGTCGACTACCGTGGCCCCACTAGTATGATCTTATCATAGTCCCAGTAGTCGAGTACATATCCTAAGGGCTTTATCAACATGTAACATAGAGACAATCAGAGTACATGTTAAGATAAAGTACAACCAGATAGCATACTATCATGTCGAGCAAGAAAGTCCTCCCTATATATGTCCTAGCATCCACTACAATATACATCGTATGTACAGTAATGGCCTCTAGGGCATACATATAACTAACAATCTCCCACTTGCACTAGGGCCATCTGTTATGGTATCGCATACCCAACAATTAGCTGCGGTTGAAGTATCAAATACTCAACCATCCCGTAAAAGTCTCTACTGGGAAAAAGGCCTTTGTGAGTGGATCCGCGGTGTTGTCCTCTGTGTCTACTCTCCAAACCTCGATCTCTCTGGAGATCAACCATCTCCATGATCAGGTGATACTGCCTAAGAATTATATCTGGATTTCTGATGGGTCGGTAGTTCTTTGGCATAAGCCACAACTCCATTGTCACACAATGGTAGGAACGAAGTTCATCTTATGAACTTATATATATATCCAGACTGTCTCTTTGGTAGCATCCTTGGTAACGATGTATCTTGCCTTTAATCGTCTAGTATGTCACGGTATCTAGCTTGGAACTCTTCCAACATACCTTCCCTCCACTGAAGGTGTAGACAAGCCTGCGACTGATATTCAGTCGTCCTTATCACCCTGAAACCTTTCCAGTGATTCTCCCTAGGATCGATTGATACCATCTCACTACAACTAGTGAGTATCCTAACATCCAATTAGATCTATCTCATAGATCCAAAACCTAGGATTTATGAGGTATCACTTTTATCCTATATGGAGAATCCTTGTGATAAGCGGAGATTGACCGAGCGTAGCATAGGAAACTCCTTCCCTATCAAGAGTATGTCATCCACGTACTCTACGAGGATCACCACCATACTCTCTACTACCTTTTCGTATATACAAGGTTCATCTACCATTTTGATGAAGTCAAACTCTTTGACTACCACATCAAAACAGATGTTCCAACTCCGCGATGCCTGTTTTATCATATAAAACATCTTGCACACGTTTCCGCTGCTCCCACTGTCTACGAAGCCTCTGGCTGTGTACTTATAGACGCTCTTTTCTAAAACATCATTTAGAAAAGCAGTCATGACACCCAACCACCAGATATCGTAGTCATGGTATGTAGCCGTGGCAAGTAGGATCTGGATGGACTTAAGCATAGCTCTGAAAGTCTCAACTTTTCCATGTACACCTAGTAATCTTCTTAAGATATACTTGCTCCTGATGGGGATTTAACCCTTCAGATAGAGCAACCAAAGTCCATACTTTGTTGGTGTATAAGGATTCCATCTCAGATCGATAAGCATCCAGCCATTCTTACAGAGTCTTACTCCTGATGGCCAGCTCGAAACTAGTTGGGTCATCATCTCATGATGCAATCCTCGCTTCCACTGTCATAGAGAAACAGAAGTATCTCTCAGGTGGGTGAGGAACCATACTAGATCGGCGGAGAGGCTGAGGTTCGTTGGAATCTACTGAATCCTTTGGTTCTATCAAATCATCAGCTGCAGTCTGTATAGCTGGAACATTTCCAGTTCTACATAACAGACCTTGCCTCGAGCTTGTTCGGATTTTGCTTTTAGACATAGGCCGGACAACCCCAAATCTTAACCAACTTAAGATATGGGCTCTTCCCTTTCCATATCACATATGAAGTGGTAGGTAACTGATTTGATTCGAACCCTATTCAATAGGTATGCAACTTCTCAAGTGCACAACACCCAATAGGAAAAAGGTAACTCAGTAGTACTCATCATAGAGCACACCATATCATATAGGGTGTGATTGCTCCGCCCCGATATACCATCGTGCTATGGTGTATCCGGAGGAGTAATGCCGAGAGAGAATCTCATTCTCCTTTAGAATAGTCCAGGAATTCCGTGCTCAAGTGTTCTCCTCCTTGATCTCATCAAAGGACATAATACTTATACCCGTTTTTGGTTCTCTACTTCTAACTTATATTCTGTGAATATCTCAAAAAGTTCGGACTTGTGTTCAACAGGAACACATGTCTGAATCTTGAGAGATTATCAGAGAATGTAATGAAGTACAAAGAACCAGTCTTGGCATTGTGTAGACAGGAGACTTTCATACATCAGCATGTATCAATCCCAAGAGTTCACTAACTCTTCTCTGTTTCCAATAAACAGAGCTGTGGTCATTTTATCTTTGTGACATAACTGGCAAGTTTCACACGATGTAAATTCAAACTAATTTAAATATGCATCTATATGTGACTTTGCTAGTCGGGTCGCATTGATATGACCTAGTCTACAATGCCTCAAGAAGGATTCGTTCATTTCTGAACTCTTCCTCTTGTGTGTGTTCTGTATACTAAGAACTATAGTTTGATTTAGAACGTCAATGATTTAGATAACGTGCCTGAACCGATCAACTCTTGATATAGGAAATGTTCAAAACATTATCCAACAATACAAAATTATATCCTTTCTTTACTAATAAAGAGACTGATATGATTTTGTATATCAGGTTCGGTATCTAATAACATTTGTTCAGAATCAATGTATTCAGGTAATACAGGGTGATAGTGACCAACAGACTTGGCTGCAACACTTGCACCGTTTTCTGTCTCATGAAACTTATCACCCGTTCTCAGTTCTCTACTATCTGTATCCCATGTAACAGATTATATATGCGGGATCCTGATCCGGTATCACATACCCAGGACGTAAAGGATACTGAGAAACAGTTCTCTGTAATGAACACACCCGAAGATGATGCATCAGCATGCACTTTCTTCGTTTGGGCGGCACGGGAAATCTGGTATTCCCCAATTTCCTGCTCTGTCTTATAACAATTATAAGTTGGAGCGGGACCAACGTTCCCCAGCTCAGTATAACAAGCAGGTTCGGTCAATATTTCCGTTTTATTATCTTGATTAAGGCGTGATATTGTCGCTACCTGGAGAGAGAGAGAAGAAAACACTCAGCGTATGCTCTTGCAAGATTAGATTGGTTATCTAATATATCTAATCAGGATGTCTCCCACTGTTTTAGTCAAATCTTCCTTCAAACCCTAAAGGAAAGACTAGCCGGGATTAATTACACGCTACAAGTTCGCCAATCTTTCAGCCAGGCCAGTGTCGGTACTTTGAGGGAAGTCCCCCGTGCTTTCGCACGAACCTAATTAATGTAAATCTCGTTTTCCTAGAGGCGTAACCCCGTTGACACCTTTCTAGACACCTACTTGATTTGCTAATTGTAATGTGTAAAACTCTCGCAGGAGTAACTCTTACTTGCAGCGGGTATCGGGATCCAACTATCTCATAGAAGGTATGCAATCTCATTGCAAATTTCAACACTTGAAATTCCCGATATTATTTTACCCCTAGCGTCCCATGACCTTGACGCAGGCCAACAAACCACAGTGCGCTAGTCAAGTTCAACCCGTCATTTCTTGATTGAATTAAACCACCCGCACGACCCTTGACGCAGGCCAACAAAGTCGCACGACTACCCTAACTCAATCTGCATCATATGCATAAGCAGATAAATACTAGTTAGCTACCGCACACTACGCCTTGACGCAGGCCAACAAACGTAGCTCGAATACTAACTACTACTTATCTGAATGACGGAGGGCTACGACAGGTTTTTCTGAAACCTATTGCGTAATGAACTTGATATCGTTGTAGAATCGAGTGATTTTAAATGGAGTGTTTTTTAGGCTTTTCTAGTTTTGCTAAAGTGGTCACTCCCGGTGAAGGATCGTCGGCCCTTTCCTCATCGAATAAGGTGCAGGATATATCATATATACACTATGCAAAGCAAGAACTATTGAAGCAATCAAAAGACAAACCGAGTTTGTAGCATCTGCCAGTTATTGCTAAAGGAGTCACTCCCGGTGAAGGGATCTCGGTCCCTTTCCTTATCGAATAAGGTGCTGGATGTTCTACAAGGAACACTGCTATGCAAAGCAAGAACTAGAGCTACCTGTTTTTATTAAACAAGTTTCTACAACATCTTAGGTTTCTTTTATTTCATTAATCACATTAATGAAGTCCCATTTTAATTATGCTTCGCAAGCATCTCTTTTGAAACGAAATCTGCAATATAACATATATCTCATATATATAATATAAACATTCGTCACAGGCAGTAATATGATCTCATCACAGAACATTGCAGCAGAAGAACATATATGAAATATTGGATATACTAGGATGTCCGTGTTTTCAACACGAGCCTGTATAAAACACGGATTCCATGGTCGCGATGAATAGCCAAACCCACATCCCTAGACCCCTACGAGAGCGGCAAGTAACACTGCCAATTCTAGGGTTAGGAGACCCGGTCTCGACTCCTCGAGATGGTCTCCCACTGGACCCTAGAACCCGGTTACTTGTGCTCCCCGCCTTGGGTCTACCTAATGCGGAAAAGTAAATAATATACAACGGTGACATCTTCCGCTACCTGGAAGTGCCCCAATAAAAGAATATTACATACAAATGATATTACATGAATGAAAAGAAAAAAACTCTCATCTCACATAAACCCCCGGCTATTCAAACGCGACGATCCAATATAACATATCACAGCAACACATAATATCACATATCATCAACGTAAGCAAGTATGCGTATCCCGATTGTCGTTGATGTATAGCAACGAAGCCGCGATACACCACATACTACGCTTACGGTCACAGAAAAGAAAGTGTAAAACTACAACAGTTGGAATCCGCAACCTCTTTAGACATCGCATGCCTAACCAAATGAATTCCTTAGACATCGCATGCCTAACAATTATAAACCCCGCATTTTAGTCTCATTATCGAAAACTCTTTTCAATATCAAGTCGGCCAATTCAACAAGATTCCCGACGTCCTGATCGAATGCTCGTCGCAAACTTTAGTAGGCGGCTGCACCCCTGATACGTCGACGAAGTGCACTAAGGCGGAACACCGCTACCGCGAGCACCCGAACGGATGCTTTCGGCGACGGGATTCTCCTACAGTCACTTGGTCGGGGCTATGGGGAGTAGCTGTCTATTAAGTTTACCCAGCGAGTATCCGCGTACACTACGTGATTGCGACGGACTTTTGATCACATCAAAATTCCGTGGCAACCGATCATCTGAGACTAAACTGCTATGTCTATAATATTCAAATCAGTTATCTCATAACTATTTGTGGATTCCAAATATTGTATCACATTCCGGATAAATAGAAAAAGTTAAACTTTCCGATCGAATCATCACGCACCCAAGATTTCCCGAATATATCTCAACACTTGAAATCAGTTTAAAAACATCCATCACATGCCACAGTACCAATGGTCCAGCCGTAGAAGGGTCAAGACAACGCCTCACATGTGGCACGCCGTACTGCCCCAAACCCTAAGGTTCAAAGGGCAGTTCAAGACGGTCACATAATCGAGTTAAGGTTTGTTGTCTTCTAGAGGGTCCACCGCGTTACTTGCACGACTTAGAACGTTCTTAAACACGAGGAAAAATCCAACTTTTGAAAAATTTTCCGACAGGGGAAAAAGTGAGTTATTGATATCCGTTCGAACTTTTTAACAGTTTCTATAAATTACCCGGACAGAACACAAAAGACGCAGTTAAAGTTCCCGACCGAATCATCGAATCCCCAATACAACCCAGAATGTTCAACAGTTGAATAAATATTAAAAATTCCCAGAAAATACAACACTAAAAGACAAGAATTACTGTGCAAATTTCAAACAGTACAGTGACAAAAGCGCGGCGGAACCGCGGCACATGCATGGCATGTGCGGCGGTTCCGCGGCTCTTAGGTGGAATCAGACGCACGTGCTTCACAGTAACTCTTGTATTTCCCTACTGATTTTTTTGAGCATTTTTAATTTGGAAAAAATCACAGTTTTTAAAAATTTCCAGAAACTAGGTTATATCTGGTTTTCCGGGTTCGATCGGACTTGAAACTTCGTCTAGACTTCGCCTAAAGCTCTAGCTTGGCTCTGATACCACTGTAGGGTTGCTAGGCACGTGCACAAGGGTCTACGAGGCATCAACCATGCCCGATTTAAAATTTAGCCATGCCGAACAACCCGAATACGGAACTTTAAACTAGAGATTAGGCGAAAACTAACATGCTAAACATTTTAACACTAAGTGAGAGGGATTACAACCTTTGCAGATCCGGTCCTTCACTTCATATGCTCCGTGTTGTGGTCCCTTCGCTGCGATCATCGGGATCCGGACTCTCGAGAGGTTCCACGAAGAGAAAGACGCAACCTTTGCTTCCGATCTTCGATACTTAGATGATCTACCTTGAAGTTTCTTTAACACAAGCTAACACTCATGAAATGATGTGAACACCCTCATCTAAATGGCAAGGGAAGATGAGGATGATGAAGTAGGATTTTTTCTCTCTTTATTTATCTTTTTCTCATATTTATTCATCACCTTTTGAAAAACTAGTAAGCTTTTCATGAAAAGAATGAAGGAGGAAGAAGATGAACAATCTTAGAATCCTTTTGTGATGAATAGGAAAAGAATAATATGATAGAATTATGCAACCATGGTCAAGTTAACCTTTGTAGAGAATTAACTAGGGTTAGGGTTTGGGTTGGGTTAAAGCATGACTCACTTGAAAATATCTTTATCATGACAAAAAGAAAAGCATCTAGAAACTTCTAGAAAGCTTAACCCTAATCCAAACCCTAATCATGTTTAAACTCCACTAAACAAGTTGCATTAGTTATCATATCATGTTACAATATTATATATCACATATATAATATTTATCGTAACAAAATAAAATAATACATTTAACATATATCGCATATATATCAATGTATTACCCGAGTGAGAAAAAGAATCTTTTAGTGAGCAAATATTAGTTAATGCAATTTAATATATCATATATATTATTATACATTAAATTATCGAATCAACACTTGATTCGATAATCCGGCTATATCGCATATAACCGACTAATATTTATCCGTACCGATTCATCGAATCAACACTTGATCCGATGACCCGGTTGATATCAAATATCGCGAGAATATAATACGATATCACATATCGCATTATCCTCGGTCCCGCACATATCACATATCTGCTCCTACTCCGTTTTGCCTGAGTCAAGAAACCTCTGTGTAGGACTCTAAAGAATCGTCAATACGCCGGTAGTAGGTGATGATCATATCAATCACCCACAAGCTGCAAGCGGTCAGCTAAACGTAACAACTACCCAGGTATTGAGCGCTCAGAAGATCAACAAGCAAGCATGCACATTCTCCTGTGAATCCAAACAGTAACACTCCCATACAGTCCGGTCTCGTCGTCTGATATGTTGCATATCTCGCCTAGGGGTGGTAAACGTCAGACCCCAGTAGCTCGATAAGTCGTGTCGATTTGAGGTCTATAACGGTTCGAGAAACTACTGATAACACTTACCAGTAAATCTCAGCAACCCTGGCCAGGGATTTCCGGTTATAGCCAATCGAACACAGCACGACATCAACTCCCTATACCGGGAGAGACGAATCCCCTCCTATCGCTCATTGCCTCCATGTGATTCGGGACTGTACCCAAAAGCCACCTTTTTGCACGCCCTCTTGGACGTGGTATGATGGAAATCAAAGCACAGTGGGAACCACACAAGACTCTATGACGATCTCGGGTCAACAGACTACTCTGTACCAGTGTCACCGGAGAACTGCCATCTGACGTATGGTATAATACCATCTGGGAGTTCTCGGCGAGTCCGTCCAGTGTACCCAGTCTCTACTGAGCACCCGTACACCATCCTTGATGTCAAACACCGATGGATATGGGATCATCCATCGCCCATCATATGGGTCAAGATGCGTATACGCTAGTCTACTCTGGTGCATCGATGCCCTGTCTCGATACACCCTCGACTAGGAACAGTTATAGGATGTACTCGTCGACTACCGTGGCACCACTAGTATGATCTCATCATAGTCCCAGTAGTCGAGTACATATCCTAAGGGCTTTATCAACATGTAACATAGAGACAATCAGAGTACATGTTAAGATAAAGTACAACCACATAGCATACTATCATGTCGAGCAAGAAAGTCCTCCCTATATATGTCCTAGCATCCACTACAATATACATCGTATGTACAGTAATGGCCTCTAGGGCATACATATAACTAACAATATGCAGATATATTAATCAAATCCTGGAGAAACATTGGGAAGCAGTTATTGAACATAAGAGAATGTTCTAGGGAAATGATTACGGCAGCCTCCTTCTGGAGTCGGTTATCATTTCAGGCTTCTAAGGTGACCTGGATGACAGAGTGACTGTCAGAGTTATAGTTTTTCCCTCTTCTGAGGGACAGTATGTTGGACAGGTGGTCCAAGCGGATACTGAGGAAAGGCATGGCGCAGAATGCTGATTAAATTCAGTGGACAATACAGTCTAAGCAATTTGCTGGATTTGGAGTTCATTTGTGAACTAGGTCCTATCAGATATCCAGAAGAATTCTAAAACAAGTATTGCTCATTTCGGGAGATAGTTTTCTCCGCGAAGTTGAGATATGGAGAGTTACATAAAGAAACATTGGAGTGGATCCACTTACTGAGGCTATTTCTCGAACGCAATCATTTTCGCAAACGGGCTTTGTGAAACTGATTAGTAGAGGAGTTGGGTGTTCGGTATCACACGGGCTGTGAGTATGCGACATCGCAATAATTGGCCTTAAGTGCAAGTGGGAGATTGTTGGCTATAGTGCCCTCAAGGCAATTATCATAGTCGCGGACTTGTGATTATGATGATTGAGTGAGGACCTATACCGATAAAACAGTCTTACTCAAGATGATAGTATGCTATTTGGTTTGTCTTTATCATCATGTACGTGTTGATAAGGTCCATAGGATTCTTGCTTGACTGCCAGCATTATGATGGCGATCATATATGTGGGAGCTAGGGTCTATAAGCACATCCTTAAATGTCCTTAGTCATAGGAGTATCGAGACCGGGCATCGATACTCCAGTGTAGACTAGTGTATACTGATCCAGACCCCGACGAGGGGCGGTGGCCAGGTCTCACAAGCCATTGGTGTTAGTTTGTTCACCTAAGATAGTATACAGGTGCTCATTGTAGGGTTCCTAGGCACCCTAATGAGGTCTCACAAGGCATCAACCATGCCAATTTCAAAATTTACGGTGCCAAGAAAGCCTAAACTACGGATCATTGGCTAGATGTCTAGGCGGAACAATAAACTAGTTAACACTTAACTACAAGTAAACGGAAATACAACCTTTGTAGATCCGGTGCTCCACCTCCATAGCTCCGCAACGAAGTCCCCTCGCTGTCCAAATGAATTCCCGGGCTCTAGCGTCGGCTTCGTCGGAGAAATGGCGAGCTAGGTCGTCGATGTCCATGCCGAAGATGATCTACGTCGAGGCATCGCTAAATCAAGCTCCACCTTCACCAAGTCAAGAAAAATTGGGAAGGAAACACACTCTACTACTTGGCAAGAGGTGGAGGATGAAGAAATAGGAAGTGGGTTCACTTTAGAATTGGATTTCTCACTCATTTTCACATTCCACCATTGTTGGTAGAAAGCTTTCTTCAATGTTGAAGATGAAGAAGAAGATAATGATATGATAAGTTTCATCTTAAAAAAGGATAAATGATATGAATACTTATCATAACCTAACCCTAGTTAAGTGTAGAGAATAGACCATGGTTTGCTTAAATGGTTAGGGTTAAGAATGAAGACAAGAATGGTGACTAAGTCAAAGGTTCATGAATCTTCAACAAACAAACAAACAAAGCCACCATTCTTTCTTTATCTTTTCCAAAACAAATAAATAATTAAATAAATAAATAAATAAGATAATCAAAACCCTAATCATTAACATAACCATGGTTTAATCTTTACACTTAACCAAGTTAACATGTATCATCAAACATGATACAAACATTTGCACAAAAAGTATATCACATATACAACTTGTACAACCAAGTAAGAAAATCCTTTGTAAAGTGAACCGATACTAGTTAATGCAAAGTAATATATCATATATATAATTATACATTAAATCATTAAATCAACACTTGATTCAACGATCCGGTCATATCGCATACAACCGACTAATATCCAATGTATCGGCTTATCGAATCAACCCTTGATTCGATAACTAGGTTATATCGCATACAACCAATCGATACATTCATCGCGAAAATGAAATACGGTATCACATACACGTATTATTCTCGGTCCTGCACATATCTCATATGCGCTCCTATTTCGTTTCGCTTGAGCCAGGAAACCTCTGTGTAGGACTCTAAAGACTCGTCAATACGCCGGCAGCAGATGATGATCATATCAAACACCCACAAGCCGCAAGCGGTCTGCTAAACATAACGGCCACCCGGGTATTGAGCGATCTGAAGATCGACGAGCAAGCCCACTCACACTCCAGTGAATCCAACCAGTAACACTACCGTACAGTCCGGTCTGATCGTCTGATATGTCGCATATCTCGCCTAGGGGTGGTAAACGTCAGACCCCAATAGCTCGATAAGTCATGTCGATATGAGGTCTATAACTATTCAAGAAAATACTGGTAACACTTACCAGTAAATCTCAGCAACCCTGGCCAGGGATTTCCGGTTATAGCCAATCGAACACAGCGCAACATCAACTCCCTATACCGGGAGAGACGAATCCCCTCCTATCGCTCATTGCCTCCATGTGACTCGGGACTGTACCCAAAAACCACTGTTTTGCACGCCCTCTTGGACGTGGTAAGATGGAAATCAAAGCACAGTGGGAACCACACAAGACTCTATGACGATCTCGGGTCAACAGACTACTCTGTACCAGTGTCACCAGAGAACTGCCATCTGACGTGAGGTATAATACCATCTAGGAGTTCTCGGCGAGTCCGTCCAGTGTACCCAGTCTCTACTGAGCACCCGTATATCATCTCTGATGTCGAACACCAATGGATATGGGATCATCCATCGCCCATCTGTATGGGTCGAGAAGGTATACGCTAGTCAACTCTGGTATATCGATGCCCCGTCTCGATACACCCACGACTAGGGACTTTGAAGGATGTACTTATGGACTACCATGTCCCTACTAGTATGATCCATATCATAGTCCAAGTAGTCAAGTACACATCCTAAGGGCTTTACCAACATGTAATAGAGAGACAATCTGTGTACACGTTAAGATAAAGAGCAACCAGATAGCATACTATCATGTCGAGCAAGAAAGTCCTCCCTATATATGTCCAAGCATCCACTACAATATACATCCTATGTATAATAATGGCCTCTAGGGCATACATATAACTAACAATCTCCCACTTGCACTGGGGCCATCTGATAGCAGTGGTTGTAGTATCTCATACTCAACCATCCCATAAAAATCTCTCTCTGGGAACAGGCCTTTGTGAGTAGATCCGCTGTGTTGTCCTCTGAGTCTACTCTCCAAACCTCGATCACCCTGGAGATCATCCATCTCCATGATCAGGTTACACTGCCTTAGAATATGTCTGGATCACTGATGGGACCGGCGTTCCTTGGCATAAGCCACAACTCCATTGTCACACAATGGGAGGAACAAAGTTCATCTTATGAACTAATATACACCCAGACTGCCTCTTTGGTAGCATCTTAAGTAGCGATGTATCCTGCCTTTATCGTTTAGTATGCCACGGTATCTAGCTTGGAACTCTTCCAACATACCGTCCCTTTACTGAGGGAAAAGACAATGCATGTGACTGACATTCAGTCGTCTTTATCACCCTGGAACCCTTCCAGTGATTCTCCCCAGGATCAACTGATGCCATCTCACTACAACTAGTGAGTAGCCTAACATCCATTTAGATCTATCTCATAGATCCAAAATCCAGGATTTAGTAGGTATCATTTTGATCCTATGTGGAGAATCATTGTGATAAGCGGAGATTGATCGAGCGTAGCATAGGAAACTCCTTCCCTATCAAGAGTATGTCATCCACGTATTCTACGAGGATCGTCACCATACTCCCTACCACCTTTTTGTTTATACAAGGTTCATCTACCATTTTGATGATGTCAACTTCTTTGACTAATCCATCAAAACAGATGTTCCAACTCCGCGATGCCTGCTTTATCCTATAAAGCATCTTGCACACGTTTCCGCTGCTCCCACTGTCTATGAAGCCCTCTGGCTGTGTACTTATAGACGCTCTCTTCCAAATCATCATTTAGAAAAGCAGTCAAGACACCCAACCACCAGATATCGTAGTCATGGTATGTAGCCGTGGCAAGTAGGATCTGGATGGACTTAAGCCTAGATCCTTAGAAAAGGTTTCAACATAATCCACATCTGGTCAATGATGCAAACCTTTAACAAGTCTAGCTTTGAAAGTCTCAACTTTTCCATCTACACCAAGTAATCTTCTCAAGATATACTTGCTCCTGATGGGGATTTAACCCTTCAGATATAGTAACCAAAGTCCATACTTTGTTGGTGTATAAGGATTCCATCTCAGATCGCTAAGCATCCAGCCATTCTTACAGAGTCTTCACTCTCGATGGCCTGCTCGAAACTAGTTGGGTCATCATCTCATGATGCAATCCTCACTCCCACTGTCATAGAGAAACCGAAGTATCTCTCAGGTGGGTGAGGAACCCTACTAGATCGGCGGAGAGGCTGAGGTTCGTTGGAATCAACTGAATCCTTTGGTTCTATCAAATCATCAGCTGCAGTTTGTATGGCTGGAACATTTCCAGTTCTACATAACAGACCTTGCCTCGAGCTTGTCCGGATTTTGCTTTTAGACATAGGCCGGACAACCCCAAATCTTAACTAGCTTAAGACATGGGCTCTTCCCATACCATATCTCATATGGAGCGGTAGGCAACTGATTTGATTTGAACCCTATTCAATAGGTATGCAGCTTCTCAAGTGCATAACTCCCAAAAAGGAAATAGGTAACTCAGTAGTACTCATCATAGAACACACCTTATCATATAGGGTGTGATCGCTCCGCCCCGATATACCATCGTGCTATGGTGTATACGGAGGAGTAATGCTGAGAGAGAATCTCATTCTCCTTTAGAATAGTCCAGGAATTCCGTGCTCAAGTATTCTCCTCTTTGATCTCATCAAAGGACATAATACTTATACCCGTGTTTTGGTTCTCTACTTCTAGCTTATATTCTGTGAATATCTCAAAAGGTTCGGACTCTTGTTTCAACAGGAACATATGACTGAATCTTGAGAGATTATCAGAGAATGTAATGAAGTAAAAAGAACCGGTCTTGGTATGTGTAGACAGGGGACCTACATACATCAACATGTATCATCCCAAGAGTTTACTAACTCTTTCTCTGTTTTCAGTAAACGGAGCTATGGTCATCTTATCTTTGTGACATGACTGGCAAGTTTCATAAGATGTAAATTCAAACAGATTTAAATATGCATCTATTTGGAACTTAGCTTGTCGGGTCGCATTGATATGACCTAGTCTACAATACCTCAAGAAGAATTCGTTCATTTCTGAACTCTTCCTCTTGTGTGTGTTCCGTATACTAAGAACTGTAGTTTGATTTAGAACATCAACGCTTTTAGATAACGTGCCTGAACCGATCAACTTTTGATATAGGAAATGTTCAAAACATTATCCAACAATACAAAATTTTATCACTTCTTTACTAATAAAGAGACTGATATGATTTTGTATATCAGGTTCGGTATCTAACAACATTCGTTCAGAATCAATGTATTGTAATACAGGGTGACAGTGACCAACAGACTTGGCAGCAACACTTGCCCCATTTTCTGCCTCATGAAACTTATCACCCGTTCTCAGTCCTCTATCTTTCTGTAGCCCTATGTAACATATTACATATCTGCGATCCTGATCCGGTATCATATGCCCAGGATGTAGAGGATACAGAGAAACAGTTCTTTGTAACGAACACACCCGAAGATGATGCATCAGCATGCACTCTCTTCGTTTGGGCGGCACGGGAAATCTGGTATTCCCCAATTTCCTGCTCTGTCTTATAACAATTATAAGTTGGAGCGGGACTAACGTTCCCCAGCTCAGTATAACAAGCGGGTTCGGTCAATAATCCGTATTATTATCTTGATTAAGGCGTGATATGGTCGCTACCTGGAGAGAGAGAGAAGAAAACACTCAGCGTGCGCTCTGTAAAGAATAGATTGGTTATTATTTTATCTAATCAGGATGGCTCCCACTGCTTTTTATCAAATCTTCCTTCAAACCCTAAAAGGAAAGACTAGCCGGGATTAATTACACACTACAAGTTCGCCAATCTTTCAGCCAGGCCAGTGTCGGTACTTTGAGGGAGGTCCCCCGTGCTTTCGCACGAACCTAATTACTGTAAACCTCGTTTTCCCAGAGGCATAACCCCGTTGACACCTTTCTAGACACCTACTTGATCGGCTAATTGTAATGTGTGAAACTCTCCCAGGAGTAACTCTTACTCGCAGCGGGTATCGGGATCCAACTATCTCATAGAAGGTATGCAATCTCATTGCAAATTTTAACACTTGAAATTCCCGATAATATTTTGCCCCTAACGTGCTTTGACCTTGACGAAAGCCAACAAACCATAGCCCGCTAGTCAAGTTCAACCCGTACATTTCTTGATTGAATTAAACCCACCCGCACGACCCTTGACGAAAGCCAACAAAGCCGCACGACTACCCT
Source organism: Agapanthus africanus (assembly GCA_030015575.1). Lineage (NCBI taxonomy): Eukaryota > Viridiplantae > Streptophyta > Magnoliopsida > Asparagales > Amaryllidaceae > Agapanthus > Agapanthus africanus. The sequence goes on along the minus strand of CM057342.1, from coordinate 450,315,371 downwards.
AATCCAATCGCATCGTATGCTGGCAGATAAGCAGCATATAGCTACCGCACACTGCACCTTGACGAAAGCCAACAAATGCAGCACGAATACTATATACAACTTATCTGAAATGACGGAGGGCTACGACAGGTTTTTCTGAAAACCTATTGCGTAATGAACTTGATATCGTTGTAGAATCAAATGATTTTAAAATGGAGTGTTTTTGAGGCTTTTCTAGTTTTGCTAAAGGAGTCACTCCCGGTGAAGGGATCGTCGGTCCTTTCCTCGTCGAATGAGGTGCGGGATATATCATATATATCACTGTGCAAAGCAAAACACTTAAAAGCAATCAAAAGACAAACCGAGTGTGTAGCATCTGCCAGTTATTGCTAAAGGAGTCACTCCCGGTGAAGGGATCTCGGTCCTTTCCTTATCGAATAAGGTGCAGGATATATCACATATACCGCTGTGCAAAGCAAGAACTGTAGCTACCTGTTTTAATTTGAAATTCGATTCTACAACATCTTTAGGTTTATTTTATTTCATTAATCTCATTAATGAAGTCCCATCATTTAAGTACCTAAACATCACAGATAAATACGACGTACACTTATGCCATCCGCATTCGCCTCGATGTCCCCTCGTGCACCGTTAGGTTAGGTAACTAACGGCAGAGCGGGGCAGGGCTAGCGCGGGTGTAAAACATAAGTAACGTCTATATAATATATCATATATACTATATACAGTATTTATCACAGAACATCACATGATCACATCACAGATATCGCAGCAGAAGAATCATATGAAATATTAGATATACTAGGACATCCGTGTTTTCAATACGAGCCAGTATAAAACACGGATTCCACGGTCGTGATGAATAGCCAAACCCACACCCCTAGACCCCTATGAGAGCGTCAAGCAACCCAACCAATTCTAGAGTAAGGAGACCCGGACTCGACTCCTCGAGTTGGTCTCCCACTGGACTCCAGAACCTGGTTACTTGTGCCCTCCTCCTTGGGTCTATCCTAGTGCAGAAAAGTAAATAATATACAAAAGGTGACAACTTCCGCAACCTGGAAGTGTCCCAATAAAAGAATATTACATACAAGTTTTTACATGAATGAAAATGAAAAACACTCATCTCACATAAAAACCCCCGGCTATTCAAACACGACGATCCAATATAACATATCCAGCAACACATAACATCACATGTCATCAACGTAAGTAAATATGCGCATCCTAATTGTCGTTGACATATAGCAACGAAACCGGCGATATCACATATTACACTTACGGTCACAGAAAAGAAAGTGTAAAACTACAACAGTTGGAATCCGCAACCACCTCAGACATCGCATGCCTGACCAAATGAATTCCTTAGACATCGCATGCCTAACAATTATAAACCCCGCATTTTAGTCTCAAAATCGAAAACACTTTTCAATATCAAGTCGGGCAATTCAACAAGATTCCCGACATCCTGATCGAATGCTCGTCGCAAACTTTAGTAGACGGCCGCACCCCCTACGCCGTCGACGAAGTGCACCAAGGCGGAACTCCGGCACCGCGAGCACCCGAACGGATGCTTTTGGCGAGGGGTTCTCCTACAGTCACTTGGTCGGGGCTATGGGGTGAGGCTGTCTATTAAGTTTACCCGGCGAGTATCCGCGTGCGCTACGTGATTGCGACGGACTTTTGATCACATCAAAATTCCATGGCAACCGATCAAGTGAGACTAAACTGCTATGTTTTTAACATTCATTCAGTTATCTCATAACTCTTTGTGAATTCCAATTATTGTATCCCATTCCGGATAATTAGAAAATGTTAAACTTTTCGATCGAACATCCAAACACCCAAGTTTTCCCGATACAGATCAACACATGAAACAAGTCTAAAAACATTCAGTTCGTGCCTCAATACCAACAGTCCAGCCGTAGAAGGGTCAAGCCAACGCCTCACATGTGGCACGCCGTACTGCCCCAAACCCGAAGGTTCAAAGGGCAGTTCAAGACGGTCACATAATCGAGTTAAGGTTTGTTGTCTTCTAGAGGGTCCATCGCGTTACTTGCACTACTTAGAACGTTATTAAACGACGGAAAAATCCAACACTTGGAAATTTCCCGGCAGGGGAAAAAGTGGGTATTTATATCCGATCGAACTTTTTAACATATTCAAAATATCCGGAAAGCCACATAGACAAAGTCTGATAATCCGATTGAATCGACGAACTCTCAGTACACCCCAGAAAATTCAACTCTTGAATAAATTTTAAAAATTCCCAGAAAAACCAGCACTGGAAACCAAGAATTACTGTGTAACTTTCTGTGTATGTTAAGGCATTACGGCCGCGGAACCGCCGCACGAGCCAAGCTCGTGCCGCGGAACCGCGGCTCAATGAAGGAATTAGGGCATACGACTTCACAGTAACTCTTAGATATTCCTGCATGTTTTTCTGCATATTTTTAATATAGAAAAACTCACTGTTTTCAAAAATGTACAGAGAGCATGATCCGGGTTCGGGTTTTGGTTCGATCGGACTTCAAATTGCGTCTAGACTTCGCCTAAGGCTCTAGCTTGGCTCTGATACCACTGTAGGGTTCCTAGGCACCCTAATGAGGTCTCACAAGGCATCAACCATGCCAATTTCAAAATTTACGGTGCCGAGAAACCCTAAACTACGGATCATTGGCTAGATGTCTAGGCGGAACAATAAACTAGTTAACACTTAACTACAAGTAAACGGAAATACAACCTTTGTAGATCCGGTGCTCCACCTCCATAGCTCCGCAACGAAGTCCCCTCGCTGTCCAAATGAATTCCCGGGCTCTAGCGTCGGCTTCGTCGGAGAAATGGCGAGCTAGGTCGTCGATGTCCATGCCGAAGATGATCTACGTCGAGGCATCGCTAAATCAAGCTCCACCTTCACCAAGTCAAGAAAACTTGTGAAGGAAACACACTCTACTACTTGGCAAGAGGTAGAGGATGAAGAAATAGGAAGTGGGTTCACTTTAGAATTGGATTTCTCACTCATTTTCACATTCCACCATTGTTGGTAGAAAGCTTTCTTCAATGTTGAAGATGAAGAAGAAGATAATGATATGATAAGTTTCATCTTAAAAAAGGATAAATGATATGGATACTTATCATAACCTAACCCTAGTTAAGTGTAGAGAATAGACCATGATTTGCTTAAATGGTTAGGGTTAAGAATGAAGACAAGAATGGTGACTAAGTCAAAGGTTCATGAATCTTCAACAAACAAACAAACAAAGCCACCATTCTTTCTTTATCTTTTCCAAAACAAATAAATAAATAAATAAATAAATAAATAAGATAATCAAAACCCTAATCATTAACATAACCATGGTTTAATCTTTACACTTAACCAAGTTAACATGTATCATCAAACATGATACAAACATTTGCACAAAAAGTATATCACATATACAACTTGTACAACCAAGTGAGAAAATCCTTTGTAAAGTGAACCGATACTAGTTAATGCAAAGTAATATATCATATATATAATTATACATTAAATTATTAAATCAACACTTGATTCAACGATCCGGTCATATCGCATACAACCGACTAATATCCAATGTATCGGCTTATCGAATCAACCCTTGATTCGATAACTAGGTTATATCGCATACAACCAATCGATACATTCATCGCGAGAATGAAATACGGTATCACATACACGCATTATTCTCGGTCCTGCACATATCTCATATGCGCTCCTATTTCGTTTCGCTTGAGCCAGGAAACCTCTGTGTAGGACTCTAAAGACTCGTCAATACACCGGCAGTTGGTGATGATCATATCAAACACCCACAAGCCGCAAGCGGTCTGCTAAACGTAACGGCCACCCGGGTATTGAGCGATCTGAAGATCGACGAGCAAGCCCGCTCACACTCCAGTGAATCCAACCAGTAACACTACCGTACAGTCCGGTCTGATCGTCTGATATGTCGCATATCTCGCCTAGGGGTGGTAAACGTCAGACCCCAATAGCTCGATAAGTCGTGTCGATATGAGGTCTATAACTTTTTGAGAAACTACTGGTAACACTTACCAGTAAATCTCAGCAACCCTGGCCAGGGATTTCCAGTTATAGCCAATCGAACACAGCGCAACATCAACTCCCTATACCGGGAGAGACGAATCCCCTCCTATCGCTCATTGCCTCCATGTGACTCGGGACTGTACCCAAAAACCACCGTTTTGCACGCCCTCTTGGACGTGGTAAGATGGAAATCAAAGCACAGTGGGAACAACATGGAGGCAGTGATCGGATCGTCGGGGATTCGTCTCTCCCGGTATTGGGGGTTGATATCGCATTGTGTACGGGTGGCTATCACCACAAATCCATGGCCATGGTAGACGAGGAATACCGATCCAGGATCGATAGTTTCTCAGGAGGTGATGGGTTACATGCCGACACTAAATATCGCGTTGTTAGGGGTCTGACTTTATCCACCCCCTAGACTCGATATGTGATACTCTTAGACGAACAGACTGGACTGTACGGATATTGTCACTGATAGGCTCAGTAGGGGTTCAGGATGAGTTTGCTCATCGGTCTCCCTTTCGCTCAATACCTGGGTAGCCGTTACGTACAGCTAGTGCCGCTGACGTGCTTGAGGTTAAACCCACTGCAAGCGTATTGACGATTCTTTAGAGTCCCACACAGAGGGTTTTCACGGTTCAGGCGATGTGGTGTACATGACGTATGTTGATACATACAGGTGTCCGATTAAATATGTGCACTTGCTGCGCAGACTTTGATCGGACGGTTGATAATACTAGCGGCTTAGGATTAAGCCGGATTATTAAATCGGATTTTGATTTAATAATTTATATATGTATTTGTATATACGTATTCTAGTATTATTGTTCGCTATTCATTTTCTCTCTTGGCTATTCGTATTTTTGGTATGAATACGCGTATATGTATTTCGTTACATGTACCGGGAAGTATTCCGTATTTTATACGGAATAGCTTCTAAAAGTTTTGCCACCTCATTATTGATTTTCCATTTATGGAAATTCATTTTGTTTCATAATGAGGTGGAGGGGTGACATGGCATTGACATGGTCAAAGCAAGGCTTGAAGCATGGAGACGAAGCATGGTGGGCATTTGTTTATTGTAATTTGGAAATGGAAAAGTTTTTCTTTTTGGAATTGTGAGAGAATAGGGGGGCCGGCCATTATTGTAGTGGCGGGTTCATTTCATTGAGTGATTTTTTACATGGTTCATGATTGGCCTCCTCACTCTCTCACTCTCATGCTTCAACAAAAAGAAACTTAGCATTTTTCCTTGTTCATGCCAAAGTCTTCGTCACCTCCTCACTCATCTTCTATGCTTGCTCAATGAGCAAAAAGGAAAGAGAGAAAATTATAGTGACACTTCCATACACCTCGACTCTCCATCGTTAGCAACTTTGGAGCGTCGGTTGTCTCGTTCGTCGAGCTGGAGCTTGCGCCGTTTCCCTCGGGTGGATCATCGGAGATGGAGGAAGACCGGCAACCAAACTTCGTCAAAGAACTGCTAGAAGCTTGGAATGAAGACCGAAGGACTTGGATCATCTCGGTATAACAATTCAACTCTTAGTTTGATTTGCTAGTTTAGGGTTTAAGGTCGATCCGGAATCCGGGGTAGCGGTAGCGCTGGTTTAATAAATTTTTGTTTCGCATTTTGGCCGCGTTTCGATGGCTGGGGCGCTGCCGGGACCCTACACTTTTGACACTTCTGGTTCCACCACGCTTTCAGTAATAGCTTGTGGTTCTAGAATTTCTTCCAGTTCTATTGCGCTCCCACTTATCTCTTTTTCTAAAAATTGAGTTTCCAAGAATTGGGCATGACGAGAAACAAAAACCTTTTGTTCCTCTGCGTAATAGAAAAGACACCCCTTGGAGTTCTTTAGGTATCGCACAAACTTACACAGTACTGAGCGTGCCTCGAGTTTGTCCGCATGCTGCTTTTTAACAAAAGCTGGACATTCCCATATCTTCAGATACTGAAGATAGGATTTCTTCCCACTCCACATCTGATATGGTGTGGTAGGCACAGTCTTGGTAGGAACCTTGTTCAAAAGATATGCAGCTGATTCTAGTGCATAGCCCCAGAAGGATCGCTCTCATCATGGAACGTACAATATCCAATAGGGTTCTGTTCCTCCTTTCCGATACACCGTTGTGTTGTGGTGTGTATGGAGGAGTAAGCTTAGAGAGAATTCCATTCTCTTTTAAGTAATCCAGGAACTCAATACTTAAGTATTCACCACCTCGATCAGATCTCAGTGTTTTGATACTTTTGCCGGTTTGGTTTTCCACTTCATTCTTATATTCTCGGAATTTCTCAAAGGCCTCGGATTTATGTTTTATCAAGAAGACATGTCCATACCTAGAGAAATCATCCGTAAAAGTAATGAAATAGGAATAACCACTTCTTGCATATATAGACATTGGACCACACACGTCGCTGTGTATGAGTCCCAAGAGCTCGCTCGCTCTTAATCCGTGTCCAGTGAATGGAGTCTATTTCATCTTTCCTTTGAGACATGATTGACAAGTTGCATAAGACTGATATACGAACGGATCCAAATATCCCTCTTTATGTAACTTGGTCAACCGCGTTTCATTGATATGACCCAGTCTACAATGCCATAAGAAAGCTTGATTTAATTCTGGAGACATTCTTTTGTGTGTGTTCTGGACGTTGAAAACATGCAGTTGGTTTAATACGCATATACCGTTGTTTAGTGTACCCGACCCAATCAAACCATAATTAAGGTGGATGTTTACGACATTGCATACAAATATAAAATCATAACCTTCTTTAGATAACAAAGATACAGAAATGATATTACAAGTCAAACTAGGTAAACAAAAACAGTTGCGCAAAACCAAAAATATGTCCACTTGTCAATCCTAAGTGATATTCCCCTATGGACACAGCATCCATGCTCGCCCCGTCAGCAACCCTGAGGGTCATATCACCCGCCTTCAAAACTCTACGGTTTCTTAGAGCCTGCAAAGAATTACAGATATGAGATCCTGATCCGGTATCCAATACCCGGGAAGTAGAGTTGATTGACAGACAGTTTTCAATCAAAAACACACCTGAAGCTGAAGCCACAACCTGCTTCGCACCCTGGTTCTGGGCTTTCCAGGCTCTGTAATCTTTCTTCCAATGGCCCTTCTTATGACACTAGAAGCATTCTTCCTTCCCTACCGTCGGCCCCCAACTTTTGCCTTGCCCCTTACCTCTACCTTACTAACACCGCCTTTCGGCTTGGTGAGGGCCTTCTTCTTCTTCCTCTTGGCTTTCGCCTTGGATCTAGAAAAGGAACATCCTCCAACAAGCAGAGTGGGTGTCTTCCTGGACTTCTGCAGGGTGCCCTCAGCGCTCCTCAACATGTTGAGGAGTTCTGGAAGTGTAACTTCCTTCCCTTGAATATTAAAATTCAAGATAAACTGGGCATAGGTAGAGGGGAGGGACTGTAGAATCAAGTTTATATACAACTCGTTCTCCAACATGGTCCCCAGGTCCCCTAGCTTTTCAATCAAGCTGATCATCTTAAGGACGTGGTTCCCTACAGATGACCCGATAACCAACCTCGCTTGAAATAGTTTCTTCGAGGGCATCTTGCTATACGAGATTGCTCTCCATATAAGTCCTAAGTATGGAAGAAGATGGATTCAAGATCCATCTTCTCGTGCATCCTCTGGTGTTCATTATCCATAGAGGCCAGCACGAGGCACATGGCTTTCGCACTGTCAATTTTCCAGGTCTTACGGATTTTCTTAGCCGTGATGCTGGAATCTGGACCTAGGACGGTGGGGGCTTTAGTAATAAGAAGATAGCCCAGTTTGTCATATGTGATGGCCATCTGGACATTCCTGAGCTAATCTTTATAGTTTGGCCCCGTCAATATGTTTTTATCTAAAAGTAACTTAAAGCCGGTCATCTTGGTCGCTACAATTAGGAGAGAGAGAAGAAACACTTTAGCACGATGCTCTCGCATGTTTTGATTGGTTTTTAATTTATCTAAACAGGATGGCTCCCACTGTTTCTCGAATCCTTCCTCAAACCATAAAAGAAGAATTAGTCAGGATTAATCTCACTGTACAATTCTTGGTTAACCTTTCAGCCAGGCTAGTGTCGGTACTTTGAGTGAGGTTTTACGACGCTTTCGTGAAGTTTCTTAATTAAATAACCTCTTTTACTTGGAGGCGTAGCCCCGCTAATACCGTTCTAGACAACTACTTGGTTTATAGCATTGATCGTTTAGTGACTCCCGAGGAGTAGCATATACTCACAGGAGGATCGGGATCCAAATATCATTATATGATAATCTTGAAGGAATCCTATCAAAATTATCACACTCCGAATGGTATGCAACACTAGAAAGTTTCCGTTTCTTTAGAAACCCCCGAAGTGGATTTTTGCCCCATGCTCTTATGACCTTGATGAATGCCAACATATCATAAGTCACATGTCAAGTTCTACCCGTCATTGTCCAGGTTAATTTGAACCCACCCGTATATACCCTTGACGAAGGCCAAAATAGTAGTACGACTGTCCCAAACCAACACATCTATCTATACTACAGATGAATATTCAGCAGCTACCAATCATTATGCCTTGGCGAAGGTCCAAATACATAACTTAAATACTACTGAATACCCAACTAAAATGACGGAGGGCTATGAATGGTTTTGGCGAAACCATGAACGTAGTGAACATGATATAATCGAAGGAACCAAATAGCTTTTAAAAAGAGTGGTTTAGGCTCCGCATTTAAAATTTTGCTTTTTGAAAAAACCGAGTGGTTTTAAAAGTGTTCCAACGATTCAGCTTTGGTTTGTTTGCTTTGCATTAATGTAATGTAGTCCTATCAATTAACCTACCATTGCAGAAAGAAACGAAAATACAATGTACGCTTATGCCATCCGCATTCCCTATAGGGCCCCGTCTTGCACCGTTAGGTTACTTAACTAACGTCAGAGCTGGTGGCTGGATTAGCGCGGATGCAAAACTTAAGCAACGTCTATTATATAATATATATAATAATATCCATTCGGCTCACGCAATAATAGGCATTCTAGATCACTGATGAACATATTGGATATACTAGGAATTTCGCGTTTCATTTAAGCCTGTAACGGAAAATGGATTCCACAGTCGTGATGAATAGCCAAACCCCACCCTAGACCCCTATGGATGTGGTAAACTACCCGCCAAATTCCCAAAGTGAAGTAACTTCCCTCAGTAAAATGAGTAGGCCACTCGGCACTTCAAAGTACCCGGTAGTTTGTGTACCCCACCTTGGGTCTATCCTAGGAGCAGAAAACAGTAAAAGAAATAATACAACGGTGGCTACAACCTCAATCCAGATATACCCCGCAAAATAATATTACATCACTTTACAATTTTCATCTAATGAAAGAAAACTCTCATCTCACATCCCCGGCCATTGATCAATGACGATCCAATAAGTTCATATACACAAACCAACATCACAGATGTGTGCAACTCCAAACTAACCGACATATAGCAATTTGCTGAAGTTTACGAACACATATATCACAACACAGATAAAACCCGATTAGCAAATAATTTAGAATTTCGATCGAAAACTATTTTACGTGTCTATCCCAAGTGCAAACCAGCACACAAAACAAACTATGTAGAAGCCAAATATACAAGAATATAGAACACCCAAAAATAGAACAACAAAGAAGAACGAGTCGAATCGGCCTCGACTCAGCCGCGGAACCACGGCGGAACTCACCGTTCCACCGCGCTTCCGAGGTCGTCTTGGCGATTTACCAACTCGTTTTTCTTTGGTGTTCTTATAATACCCTGCACTGAATTTTCATTGCTCTGAAATAATTTTTTCTGGCAGTTTTAAAATCGACAGAAACTTAAGGGTGCGGGTGTTTCGTTTTCGCGATTTTCCGACTATCGAAGTTCTAATAACTTGCTAATAATCTAGTAAAGGTTTAGTTAGTCTATGATACCACTGTAAGTCGATTCCACGCACCCCACGTGTTCGCGGGGAGGCGGAGTTTGCAAAAAACGATTTTTATATGCTTCGTAACATCGACTAAACTCCAGGATCGATACTAAACCCTAATTAACATACAAACTATAAGGTTTAACTACTATGTAAGAAAGTTATACCTCAAGCTACTAGTACTTCTTCTTCTCGCTGTCCTTCTCCTCCTTGTGAGCTCCTTGGAGTGTGTAGGGATCACGCCTCCTCGTCAGCCTCCTCGAGTCGAAGAAGATCCACCCGAGAGTGTCTACCTTGAGCTTCTACCTCTATGATGCGGTAACTAGGGTACTTGGTATGCTAATCTAAGTATCCTAGAGTGAGTAAAGAGTGATTGTGCATAGATTAGTCTCACTAACCCTAGGATTCTCAACATATGAGACAATTAGGGTTTGAGAGGAAGAAGAAGAGAGCTTGAGGAAAGAGAAAGTGTTTGTGATAACGATAATAGAATATGGCTCTTATTATGACTATAAGGCAAACAAAATATCTCCCACAAAATATTTCACACAAAAAATATCTCACACAAAATATCTAAGTCAAACCTTGCCTCAAAAGTCAACCAAGAGTCACCAAGTAGCCATGCTTCAATTATCATACAAATAACACCTCATTTCCTCTACTTCATAAATGTTTTAATCAAAAGATAAAAACCCTAATGAGGTGTCTCCCTCTAGAAGCAATCTTGAGAGAATTATAAGAATGCCCCTCATCCGTATATACATACTCGTATCCGTATTCCGAGAAACACGAATACAATGAGACAAAACTAATCCAATAATCTAATATTATGATTTGTCATAAATCAAAGCCCAATAGTATAGTCTGTCCGAACATCATACGTGCACAAGTATACGTATATGTTTGAACCCTGACGTAAAACCATACGACCTCTACATCGTTTCGCCCGAAGCAGGGAAACCCTCTGTGCGGGACTCTAAAGACTCAATACTACGCTGGCAGTGGGTTTAACTACAAGCCGTCAGCGAAACTAGCTGCACGTAACGGCTACCCAGGTATCTTTCGATAAGAAGGTCGATGATAAAACTCATCCGAACTCCTACTGAGCCTATCTATGACAATCTCCGTACAGTCCGGTCTGTTCGTCTAAAAGTATCACATATCGGGCCTAGGGGGAGGTAAACGTCAGACCCTTAATAGCGTAGTAAGTCGTGTCGGAATGTAGCCCTAAACACCCTGAGAAACTACTGGAGTACATACCAGTAAATCTCGCTTTCCCTGGCCAGGGACTTTGTGTAATGGCTTTCTGAATCACAGCACGACATCAACCCCCAACACCGGGAAAGACGATTTCTATCTAACCGTCACTGCCTCCAAGTGCTTCTGGACTGCACCCAACTACTACCTGTTTGCATGACTTATCAGAGCCGTGGTAGGATAGTAATCAAAGAACAGTGGGAACACATTCGTGGTGAAGTAGCAGTGTCAAGTCAACGGACTATGCTGTACTCATGTCACCTAGGAACTGCTACCTGACGATAGCTATAATACCAACTAGCAGATCCCTACGAGTCCATCCTATGTAACTCGTAACCCAATGGCACCTGCATACTATCTCCAGTATGGCGTACTAATGGCTGTGGGACAGAACATCTCCCCTGCTGGGTTGAGAAGCGTATACAATAGTCTACTATGGAGTATCGATGCCCTGTCTCGATAATCCTATGACTAGGGACTTGTATAAGGATGTGCTTATAGACTACCCAGCCCTCCACAAGTGTGACAGCCATCACAACGATGGTAGTCAAGCAAAGATCCTAATGGCTCTATTAATATGTATTAGCGATACGTTAAAAGAAACATATACACATATTTAGATAAAAACAAACCAAGTAGCATACCACCATATTGAGCAAGACTGTCAAAATATCCGTGTATATATCCCAAGCTTCCAAAATGTGATATACAAACTAATACTATACAATAATGGCCTCTAGGGCATATATCACTAACAAGGATTTCCACGCATCCGGAAAGAAGAAATAGCATTTTGATGCATCTTCTTCGGGTGTGTTAGTTATTGAGAACTGTTTCTCAGTCTGCTTTACGTCCTGGGTATTGGATTCCGGATCGGGATCCTATATTTGTAATCTGTTATAAGGGTTAAAGAGAAGTAGAGCACTGGGAAAGGGTGATATGTTTCTCAGAGTAGGGAATGGAGCAATTGTTGCAGTCGAAATGGTCGGCGAATATCATCTAGTATTACCAAATGGTAATACATTGATTTTGAACGACTGTTATTTTGTACCATCGATGATGTGTAATATAATATCCGTTTCTTTATTAGATAAAGAAGGATATAACTTTGTATTAGAGAAAAATGTTATGAACATTTTCCTAAATCAAGTGATGATTATGTTTGGTACGTTATGTAATGGTATATACGTTCTAAATCAAAATAGAGTTATGAATATACAGAACACACACAAGAGGAAAAGTTCAGAAATGAACGAAGCCTTCTTGTGGCACTGTAGACTTGGTCATATCAATGTGACCAGACTAGCTAAGGTGCATAAAGATGGATATTTGAATCCGTTCGAATTTACATCTTATGAAACTTGTCAGTCATGTCTCAAGGGAAAGATGACCAAAACTCCATTTACGGGATACGGAGAAAGAGCTACTGAACTCTTGGGACTGATACATAGTGATGTATGCGGTCCTATGTTTACACTTGCCAGGAATGGTTCTTCGTACTTCATTACATTCACCGATGATCTCTCAAGATTCCGACATGTATTCCTGTTGAAGAAAAAATCTAAAGCTATTGAGAAATTCGAAGAATATAAGAGCGACGTAGAGAACCAGACGGGTAAAAGTATTAAAATCCTTCGATCTGATCGAGGAGGAGAATACTTAAGCATAGAATCTCGAGATTATCTAAAAGAGGATAAGATTCTCCCTCAGCTTACTCCTCCATATACACTACAGCACAATAGAGTATCGGAGCGGAGGAATCGCACCTTGTTAGATATGGTACACTCTGTGATGAGTGTTGCTGAGTTACCTATTTCCTTTTGGAGTTATGCACTTGAGACAGCTGCATACCTATTGGATAGGGTTCCTACCAAATCTGTGCCTACCACTCCATAAGTGATATGGGAGAGGAAAAGTACATGTCATAACTTCATTAAGATATGGGGTTGTCCGGCTTATGTTGAAAAGCAAAATTCGGACAAGCTCGAGGCAAGGTCTGTTCTATGTAAATTTGTTGGATATCCCAAACATTCGCGAGGGCATATCTTCTACCACATCGTGGAACAAAAAGTGTTTGTTGCTCAACATGCAACCTTTCTAGAAATATGAATTTCTTGTAAAAGAAATTAGTGGTAATGAGGTAGAGCTGGAAGAAGTTCCAGATACACAAACTACAACTGAAGATTTGGTAGAACTGGATGATTCGATAGTCCCAGACGAACTTCAGCCACTGCACAGATCTAGTAGGGTTCCTCATTCACCTGAGAGATACTACAGTTTTCTCATAGACTGTGGGACCGAGGATTGCATCATGGAAGATGATGACCCAACTAGTTTCGAGAAGGCCATCACAAGTGGGGACTCTGTGAAATAGCTGGATGCTATGCGATCTGAGATGGAATCCATGTACACCAACAAAGTATGGACTTTGGGAGCTGCTCCTGAAGGGGTAAAACCTATTGGGAGCAAGTGGATCTTTAAGAAGAAAATTGGTGAAGACGGAAATGTTGTGACCTTCAAAGCTAGACTGGTAGAAAAAGGTTTTCGTCGACGACCAGGTGTCGACTATGATGAGACCTTTTCTCCAGAGGCTATGCTTAAGTCCATCAAGATCCTACTTGCCATTGCTGGGTACCATGACTATGAAATCTGGCAGATGGACATCAAGACCACTTTTCTAAATGGTTATTTAGAAGAGAGCATGTATATGACACAGCCAGAGGGCTTCATAGACAGTGGGAGCAGCGGAAAGGTGTGCTAGCTATTTAAATCAATCTACGGATTAAAGCAGGCGTCGCGGAGCAGGAACATATGTTTTGATGTAGCATTCAAAAAGTTTGACTTCATCAAAAACATAGATGAACCATGTATATATAAAATGGTTGTAGAGAGTAAGGTTGTCTTCCTCGTATTGTACATAGATGACATACTCTTGATAGGAAATGATTTTCCCATGCTGCACTCGGTCTTCCTATCATAAAAGTTCTCCATGAAAGATCTGGGTGATGCCTCCTACATCTTGAGGATAAAGATCTATAGAGATAGATCTAAAAGGATGTTGGGATTGTCCCAATCCAGGTACATAGACACCATACTAAAGAGGTTTAGTATGGAAGATTCTAAGCATGGTAATTTACCCGCTTATTCAGGAATCAGTCTCTCCAAAGAGATGTCTCCGAAGACTGATTTGGAGAGGGCTCACATGAACGTGATACCCTATACTTCTGCAGTTGGGTCTATCATGTACGCAATGTTTATCACCAGACCGGATGTAGCTTACGCACTGAGTATGGTAAGTAGGTATCAATCAGACCCAGGGGAGAAGCACTAGATAGCTGTGAAGAACATTCTAAAGTAGTTGAGAAGGACTAAAGAGATCTTCTTGGTGTATGGTAACAGAGAACTCTAAGTAAAGTCCTTTACCAATTCGAGCTTCCAGAGTGATAAGGACGACAACAAGTCTGTCTCGGGATTTATCTTCACCCATAATGGAAGGGCGGTATGTCGGAAGAGTTCCAAGCAAGATACCGTTGTAAACTCGACGATGGAGGTTGAATACATCGCTGCTAACGATGCTGCCAAAGAGGCTATCTGGATGAAGAAGTTCATTGCTGAACATGGTGTGGTTCCATCCATTGAGAATCCAATACCTTTGTATTGTGATAATGATGGAGCTATAGGTTTGGCCAAGGAACCCCGGTCCCATCAGCGATCCAGACATATTCTGAGGCGGTATCACCTGATCCGAGAGATAGTTGATCGCCGCGAGATCGAGGTCAGGAGAGTAGATATGAAGGACAACACGGCGGATCCACTTACGAAGGCCCTCCCCCAGACGCAGTTTGAGAGACTTTTTGGGATGTTGGGTATGCGATACTACAACAACTGGCCTTAGTGCAATTGAGAGATTGTTAGGAATATTTATGCCCTAGAGGCCATTATTGTATATTATAGTGGATGCTTGGACATATATATAGAGGACTTTCTTGCTCGACATAATAGTATGCTATCTGGTTGCTCTTTAACTTAACATGTACACTTGTTTTAGTATACTGTCTCTTTGATACATGTTGATAAAGCCCTTAGGATGTAGGCTTGATTACCAGGACTATGATGCAGATCATACTAGTGGGGCATGTGTAGTCCGCAAGCACATCCTTTAACAGTTCTTAGTCGAGGGAGTATCAAGACATGGCATCGATATTCCAGAGTAGACTAGTGTGTGCGTTTCTTGACCCTTTATGGGGCGATGGTTGATCCCACAACCATTGGTGTTTGACATCAAAGATTGTGCATAGGTGCTCATTGAAGAATGGGTACACCAAACAGGACACGCCAAGAACTCCTAGATGGTACCATACCTATCGTCAGATCGCAGGTCTCTGGTGACACTTGTACGTGTTAGTCTATAGACCCAAGATCGTCATAGTGTCCTGTGTGGTTCCCACTGTACTTTGATTTCTTCCCTACCAAGGCTCAAAGGAGTGATGCAAACAGGTAGATTTTGGGTACAGTCCCGAGTCACATGGAGGCAGTGAGTAATAGGAGGGGATTCGTCTCTCCCGGTATTGGGAGTTGATGTTGCGTTATGCTTGATTGGCTATAACAGCAAGTTCCTGGTCAGGGCTGATGAGATTTACCGGTAAGTGTTATCAGTAGTTTCTCGAAAGGTTATAGGCCACACATCGGCATGACTTATAAAGTTATTGGGATCTGACGATTCCACCCCCAGACTCGATATGCGACATATCAGAAGAAGAGACTGGACTGTATGGTAAGTGTTGCTTATAGGATTTACGGGAGTTTGGACAAGTTTGCTTATTGATCTTCTATTCGTTCAATACCTGGGTAGCCGTTACGTCCAGCTAGTACCGCCGATGGCTTGTGGGTATCTGATGTGATCATTACCTATTGCTGGCGTATTAACGAGTCTTTAAAGTCCTACATAGAGGTTTCTTAGCTGAAGCGAAAAGAAGTAGGGCACGTATGGAGATATGTACGGGAGCTTGATTGAATATGAGTATATGGTACCGTATTGTAATCCAGCAATATTTGATATCAGCCAGGTTATATATGATATAACCGGATTATTGAATCAAGTGTTGATTCAATGATTTTATTAATATATATATGTTAATATATATTTGATATTGGCCGGTTATATATGATATGACCGGATTATTGAATCAAGTGTTGATTTAATATCTAATATTGAATATTAGCCGGTTATATGTGATATAACCGGATAATTGAATCAAGTGTTGATTTAATATTTTAATATACATACATACATATATCAACAACAACAACAACTGAGCCTTTTATCCCAAGCATAAGGGGTAGGCTACATGAACCAACATGAGAATCACGCCGGGTCCAACACATGAATCCTCTGTCTCCACTCACTTCTATCGAACAATATACATACATACATATATATATATATATATGATATTAGTCGGTTATATATATAATATAACCGGATTATTGAATAAAGTGTTGATTTAATAATTTGATATATATTTATATATTTGATATATATATTAACTAATATTTAGCTTACTTAAGATTTTCTTCTCTTTATATATATGTGATATATATATATATATGCATTATGTATCATGGTATATGATACATAGAATTAGGATGTATGAGAATCACACATGAAGAAAGATGAGTAGATAATGATTTAGATTAATGAATTAAAAGAAAAGAGAATGAGTCATAATTCTGGAGTAGCTTGTAGAAGCCTTGAGAAGCCATGACTCGCCGCTTCACTTTTGGATTATTCATTGATATTTATCATTATCAAATCTCACCTTATCTCATGGCTCATGGTTCCCAACTCATCCAAGTTCATCTTCTTCATTCTCTCTTCTCTAGATTTTTCTTCAGTTGAGAAAAGAAAAAGAGAAAAATATGTTTAGTGTGCAAATCTCCTACTTCATCAACCTACACTAATCCAACCCATTAGTTTAGGTTGTTAACTTCACTAATAACTTGATTAGTGAAGTGTGAGCTTGAGTGAGAGAGACTTCAAGGTGGATCAACTTCGACAACGAAGACGACGAGCAAGCTTGTTCCAACATTCAAGTGGAGCCTCAAGAAGAGTTCTAGGGTCTACAACTTAGGGCTTTAGAAGTGAAGGACCGGTCTACTAAGGTTGTAAGATCTCTTCACTTAGTTTAGAACTTGTATGCTTAACTTTGAAACCCTAATTCTCTTGTTCGATTCTTTTTTAGTATACTTAGACCTCTAGATTTTTAAAATTGCATACTTGATGCCTATTGAAACCTAGTGGAGGTACTAAGACATACTTTCAAATATAATTTCTTAGCAGGATTCATTGCAAGTCCGCTGCCAAAAGCTAATTGACTAACCCGTATTTGTTGCAGTGCTATGCTTAAACTTAAAAAACGATTGTTTAATGTTTTGAACAACTTTTTATTAAATTGCGCATTGTATCCATTTAATACAGACTTAAGGGCTAGCGAACCCCACAACATACGGTAAAGGATTTCATTACCTTTTCCCTGGCCCACAAATCACGAAATTAAGTATAACGTTTACCCGCACAAATTTTAAAAGAAACTAGACTTTAAGCCTTTAAGGACTTCACGCTCATTAAGAGAAGTTAACTGTGTTTATAACACCGCTTAACGTTATATCGTTCATGGGGTGTCTAGGCAAAGTGTTCACGGTGCAATTGCTAAAAGAAAAGAGGGTTATTCTAATTAAGGAACTTCGTGAAAGCGTTGGAAAACCTCCCCTTATCTCTGCACTTACCTGACCTCATGATCAGTATATCTTGACATCGTTTCTCGACATAGTTTTAATTCGATAATCAAGTTCTTGAGCAGGTCTAGTTGACCTAAGTGAACCCTAGACCGATTAGGTGTGTGGTATTGTGTCGTGATTGTTTTTGTTTTACATTTTTGTGTGAATATTTCATTTCATTCTTTTGTTAATAACTAACATATACAAAAAACCTTCACCTCCTTTTTCATCCCTTCTTCTTTTCATATCATGGGTACCCCCACATTGACCAACTCTTGCCGAACTTTGGTACCCTCAACCAGATATTTCTTCATACGGCTCTTGTTTTGGTAGAAATTCAAACGATCCATCCATGCAAAAAATTTCTTTGAAAGATCTAATGGACGTTTCTAGAAACACCACTTGAACACCACAATCCACTTTGTATCAACCATTTCAAACTTTCACACTTTCATATGTCGATACCCCTTCTAAGGATAACGTGGCGACTCTTAAATCGATGTCCATTGCTGAACGTATTGCACAATCTCATAGCCGATCTTTCACGCCTTTCACCACTCCGAATTACTTAGGACAACAATTCCAACCATATTCCTATCAAGATGTTGATCCTAATCTAACCCATTCTACGCATCCATTGGATTCCTATCAATCCTACCCGACTTTCACACCTTCCATAAACATCTCTTTTGAACATCAATTTGGGAGTTTTGAGTATCCAAACGAATTTGAATCTGTCATCGAAACCCTTTCACAACCCATGTCTAGTCTTGAACAAACATTGGAAGAATATCAGGTAGCTTCATGCTGATATATAGAGGAATTGAATGCATCCATGGCCGCACTCATACAGCCTTATGAACGAGCAGCTAGCTCCCAAGTACCTCAAAATTTTATAATGTATGAAATGGAGATAGAACAAGTTGACGAGTTGAGTAGTGAAAGTACGCAATACACCCTTCAAAATCAAGCCTACCCATTCCCAATTGAATTCCACAACTCTAGCTCCGAAAGTCTATCGAGTACACCAAATGATTCATCAGTTGAAGATAGAATATTTAATGAGTTGTGCGACTACGTAGTGTTTGATTTACCCAATTGTGAAGGGCCCTCTTCAAGTGAAATCGATGTTAGTTATATGTATGCCCTAGAGGCCATTACTGTACATACGTTGTATATTGTAGTGGATGCCTGGACATATATAGGGAAGACTTTCTTGCTCGACATGATAGTATGCTATCTGGTTACACTTTATCTAAACATGTACTCTGATTGTCTTTATGTTATATGTTGATAAAGCCCTTAGGATGAGTACTTGACTACCAAGACTATGATGCAGATCATACTAGTAGGGCAGTGTAGTCGCCAAGTACATCATTCAAATGTTCCTAGTCGTGGGAGTGCCGAGACAGGGCATCGATACTCCAGAGTAGACTAGCGTATGCGCTTCTTGACCCATATGATGGGCGATGGATGATCCCATATCCAATGGTGTTTGACATCAGAGAAGGTATACGGGTGCTCAGTGGAAACTAGGTACACTAGCCGGACTCGCCGAGATCTCCCGGATGGTATTATACCTCACGTCAGATGGCAGTTCTCTGGTGACATTAGTACAGGTTATTCTATAAACCCAAGATCGTCATAGAGTCTTGTGTGATTCCCACTGTGCTTTGATTTCCACCTTACCACGTCTATGGGGGCGTGCAAAATGGTGGCTTTTGGGTACAATCCCGAATCACATGGAGGCAATGAGCGATAGGAGGGGTTTCGTCTCTCCCAGTATGGGGAGTTGATGTTGCGCTGTGTTCGATTGGCTATAACTAGAAATCCCTGGCCAGGGTTGCTGAGATTTACTGGTAAGTGTTATCAGTAGTTTCTCGAACTGTTATGGACCTCATATCGACACGACTTATCAAGCTACTGGGGTCTGACGTTTACCACCCCTAGGCGAGATATGCGACATATTAGACGAAGAGACCGGACTGTACGGGAGTGTTACTGGTTGGATTCATGGGAGAATGTACAGGCTTGCTTGTTGATCTTCTGATTGCTCAATACCTGGGTGGCTGTTACGTTTAGCTGACCGCTTGCAGCTTGTGGGTGTTTGATATGATCATCACCTACTGCCAGCGTATTGACGATTCTTTAGAGTCCTGCACAGAGCTTTCCTGGCTCAGGAAAAACGGAGTAGGAGCACATATGTGATATGTCCGGTACCGAGAACAAAACGTATATGTGATACCGTATTAGATTCTCACGATATGAGATATCGGCCGGGTATATGTGATATAGCTGGGTCATCGGATCAAGTGTTGATTCGATGAACTGATACAGATTTTATTAGTCGGTTATTTGTGAAATAGCCGGATTATCGGGTCAAGTGTTGAATCGAAAATTTAATGTATAATTATATATTTGATATATTAAATAATATTAACTAATATAAGCTCACTTAAAGATTCTTTTTCTCACTCAGGTAATACATTGATATATATGCGATATATGTTAATTGTATTATTTTATTTTGTTACAATAAATATTATATATGTGATATATAATATTATAACATGTTATGGTTATAAATGCAACATGATTTGTGGATTTTTAATATGGTTAGCGTTTGGATTAGGGTTAAACTTTTATGAAGCTTTCAAGAAGCTTCTTGAAGCTTTGACTTTTACCTTGATATTTTGTGAAAATTTGCAAAGATATTTCTTTAACCCAACCCAACCCTTTAACCATAGTTAAATCTCTACATGGGTTAAGTCTTCTTACTTAACCCATGGTTGCATTTCTAACATCACTTGATTCATTATTCATCACAAATGGTTTTGTTTCTTCTTCTTCTTCCTTGAGCTCTTAAAAAGATTTCTAGGTTTTTCTTTTGTGATGATTGAGTGTGAGATTATGAAAACAAAAGAGAGCATAAATCCTACTTCATCATCCTCATCTAATCTAGCCAATTAGATTAGGGTGTTCACTTCATTAGTGAGTGAGAGCTTGAGTTAAAGAAACTTCAAGGTAGATCATGTTCGAGAAGGAAGACTTCAAGCAAGCTTGGATCGTTCGGCTTGTGGAGCCACTCTGAGTCCGAGAGATCATGGATCGCGGCGAAGGGACTACTACTTGGAGCTTATGAAGCGAAGGAGTGGACTACAAAGGTTGTAATCCTTCTCTCTTAGTTGTAAAGATGTTTACTTGCTTATGTTTTCGCCTAATCTCTAGTCTAAGATCTTGATTAGGGTTGTTCGGCATGTCTAAATTTTAAATTGGGCATGGTTGATGCCTTGTAGAACCTTGTGAGAGTGCCTAGTAACCCAACAGTGGTATCAGAGCCAAGCTAGAGCTTTAGGCGAAGTTTAAATTCTGATCGAACTCCGTATACCCATAAAATCCTAGTTTCTGGAAAAAATTTCAAAATTTGACATTTTTCATATTAAAAATACTCAGAAAATAAAGCAGGTAAATCTAAGAATTTCTGTGAAGTACGGATCACCAACTCGATCACTTGACCGCGGAACCGTAGCCAAACTACGCGTTTGGCGGCGGTTCCGCGGCCAAACTTTGGAGTTGGGGGCCGATACTTCAGGTCTTAATTCTTGGGTCCTTTTTCATAGTTCTGGGAATTTTTAATTCTACTCAAGTGTTGAGTTTTCTGGGATGTATTGGGAACTCATTGATTCGATCGGAAAGTTTAACTTCGTTTAGTTTTTTCAGGTAATTTAGAACGTGTTAAAAAGTTCGAACGGATATCAATAACTCACTTTTTTCCCTGCCGGAAAATTTCCAAGTGTTGGATTTTTTCGTAATTTAAGAACGTTCTTAGTCGTGCAAGTAACGCGGTGGACCCTCTAGAAGAACACAAACCTTAACTTGATTATGTTACCATCTGAACCGCCTCTAAACCTTAGGGTTTGTGGCAGTACGGCATTGCCACATGTGAGGCGTTGGTTTGACCCTTCTACAGCTGGACCATTGGTACTGTGGCATGTGATGGATACCTTTTGAACTCCGCTCAAGTGTTGAGCTATTTGGGAAATCTTGGGTGTTTGTTTATTCGATCGGAAAGTTTAACATTGTCTATTTATCTGGAATTTAATACAATATTTAGAATCCACAAGTAGTTATGAGATAACTAATTTGAATATTGTAAATCTAGCAGTTAAGTCTCAGATGATCGGTTGCCACAGGATTTTGATGCGATCAAAAGTCCGTCGCAATCATGTAGCGTACGCGGATACTCGCCGGGTAAAGTTAATAGAGAGCTACGCCCCATAGCCCCGACCAAGTGACTGTAGGAGAACCCCGTCGCCAAAAGCATCCGTTCGGGTGCTCGCGGCAGCGGTGTTCCACCTTAGTGCACTTCGTCGACGGCATCCGGGGGTGCGGCCGTCTACTAATGTTTGCGACAAGCATTCGATCAGGATGTCGGGAATCTTGTTGAATTTCCCGACTAGATATTGAAAAGTGTTTTCGATAATGAGACTAAAACGCGGGGTTTATAATTGTTAGGCATGCGATGTCTAAGGAATTCATTTGATTAGGCATGAGATGTCTAAGAAGATTGCGGATAACAACTGTTGTAGTTTTACACTTTCTTTTTTGCGACTATAAGTGTAATATGTGGTGTATCACCGGTTTCGTTGCTATACATCAACGACAATTGGGATATGCATGTTTTCTTACGTTGATGATATGTG
Organism: Agapanthus africanus; assembly: GCA_030015575.1. NCBI lineage: Eukaryota > Viridiplantae > Streptophyta > Magnoliopsida > Asparagales > Amaryllidaceae > Agapanthus > Agapanthus africanus. Next base: position 450,292,617 of record CM057342.1, on the reverse strand, counting down.
ATATTATGTGTTGCTGTGATATGTTATATTGGATCGTCGTGTTTTGAATAGCCAGGGGGTTTTATGTGATATAAGGGTTTTTATTTTCATTCATGTAAAATTCATTTGTTTGTAATATTCTTTTATTGGGGCACTTCCGGGCTGAGGATGATGTCACCATTGTATATTATTTACTTTTCCGCATTAGGTAGACCCAAGGCGGGGAGCACAAGTAACCGGGTTCTAGGGTCCAGTAGGAGACCATCTCGAGGAGTCGAGACCGGGTCTCCTAACCCTAAAATTGGTAGTGTTGCTCGCCGCTCTAGTAGAGGTCTAGGGATGTGGGTTTGGCTATTCATCGCGACCGTGGAATCCGCATTTTATACAGGCTCGCATTAAACACGGAAATCCTAGTATATCCAATATTTCATATGTTATCTTCTGCTGCAATGTTCTGTGATGAGATCATATTACTGCCTGAGACGAATGTTTATATTATATATATATGAGATATATTGTATATTGTTGATTTCGTTTCAAATGTAATGCTTGTGAAGCATAATAAAATGGGACTTCATTAATGAGATTAATGAAACTAAAAGAAACCTAAAAATGTTGTAGAAACTTGTCTCATAAACAGGTAGCTCTAGTTCTTGCTTTGCATAGTGGTGTTCCTTGTAGAACATCCAGCACCTTATTCGATAAGGAAAGAGCCGAGATCCCTTCACCAGGAGTTACCTCTTTAGCGAAACTAGCAGATGCTACAAACTCGGTTTGTATTTTGATTGTTTTTACAGTTTTTGCTTTGCATAGTGATATTTGTAAAATATCCTGCACCTTATTCAATGAGGAAAGAGCCGACGATCCCTTCAACGGGAGTGACCTCTTTAGCGAAAATAGTAAAGGACTCAAAAATATTCCATTTAAAATCACTCGATTCTACAGCGATATCAAGTTCATTACGCAAAGGGTTTTATTAAAAACCTCTCGTAGCCCTCTGTCATTTTAGGAAGTAGAGTACTTAGTATTCGTGCTGCGTATGTCGACTATAGTTGAGGCGTAGTGTACGGTAGCTAAGTTATGTCTTCCTACACAGCATATAATGCGATTAATTAGGACAGTCATATGATTATGTCGACCATAGTTGAGGGTCATGTGGGTAGGTCTAATTAATCATGAAATGACGGGAAGAACTTGACTAGTGCTTACGATATGTTGACCATAGTTAAGGTCAAAAGTACTAGGGGAGAAAAAACTTTATTGGGAATTTCAAGAGTCGAAAATTGCAATGAGATTGCATACCTTCTATGAGATAGTTGGATCCCGATACCCGCTGCGAGTAAGAGTTACTCCTGGGAGAGTTTTACACATTACAATTAGCCGATCAAGTAGGTGTCTAGAAAGGTGTCAACGAGGTTATGCCTCTGGGAAAACGAGGTTTACTTTAATTAGGTCCGTGCGAAAGCACGGGGAACCTCCCTCAAAGTACCGGCACTGGCCTGGCTGAAAGATTGGCAAACTTGTAGAGTGTAATTAATCCCGGCTAGTCTTTCCTTTTAGGGTTTGAAGGAAGATTTGACTAAAATAGTGGGAGACATCCTGATTAAATATATTAATAACCAATCTAATCTTGCAAGAGCATACGCTGAATGTTTTCTTCTATCTCTCTCCAGGTAGCGACCATGTCACGCCTTAATCAAGATAATAATACGGATGTATTGACCGAACCCGCTTGTTATAATGCGCTAGGGAACGTTGGTCCCGCTCCAACTTATAATTGTTATAAGACAGAGCAGGAAATAGAGGATTACCAGAATTCCCGTGCTACCCAAACGAAGAAAGTGCATGCTGATGCATCTTCTTCGGGTGTGTACATTACCGAGAACTGTTTCTCAGTATCCTTTATATCCTGGGTATGAGATACCGGATCAGGATCCCGCAAATGTAATTTGTTACATGGGCTACAGAAAGGTAGAGAACTGAGAACGGGTGATAAGTTTCAAGAGTTGGAAATGATGCAAGTGTTGCAGCTAAGTTTGTTGGCAGCTATCACCATGTATTATCTGAATACATTGATCTGAACGAATGTTATTAGATACCGAACCTGATATACAACATCATATCAGTCTCTTTAGTAGTAAAGAAGGATAGAGTTTTGTATTGTTGGATAATGTTTTGAACATTTCCAATATCAAGAGTTGATCGGTTCAGGCACGTTATCTAAAAGCATAGACGTTCTAAATCAAAACACAGTTCTTAACATACAGAACACACACAAGAGGAAGAGTTCAGAAATGAATGAATCTTTCTTGAGGCATTGTACACTAGGTCATATCAATGCGACCCGACTAGATGAAGTTACATAAAGATGCATATTTAAATTTGTTTGAATTTACATCTTGTGAAACTTGCCGGTCATGTTACAAAGATAAGATGACCACAGCTCTGTTTATTGGAAACTGAGAAAGAGTCAGTGAACTCTTGGGATTGATACATGCTGATGTATGGAAGTCCCCTGTCTATATATGACAGGACCGGTTCTTTGTACTTCATTACATTCACTGATGATCTCTCAAGATTCAGACATATGTTTGTAGAAACACAAGTCCGAAACTTTTGAGATAATCACAGAATATAAGTTACAAGTAGAGAACCAAAAACCGGATATAAGTATTATGTCCTTTGATGAGATCAAGAAGGAGAATACTTGAGCATGGAATTCTTGGACAATTCTAAAGGAGAATGAGATTCTCTCTCAGCGTTACTCCTCCGAATACACCACAGCACGTCGGTCTATCTGGGCGGAGCAATCGCACCCTATGTGATATGGTGTGCTCTATGATGAGTACTACTGAGTTGCCTATTTTCTTTTGGGGTTATGCACTTGAGAAGTTGCATACCTATTGAATAGGGTTCCAACTAAATCAGATGCCTACCACTCCATATGTGATATGGTATGGGAAGAGCCCATCTCTTAAAGATGTTAAGATTTGGGGTTGTCCGGCCTATGTCAAAAGCAAAATCAGGACAAGCTCGAGGCAAGGTAAGTTCTGTGGAAGTTTGTTGGATATCCCAAGCATTCGCAAGGGAATATCTTCTACCAAACTGGGGAACAAAAGGTGTTTTTGTTTCTCAGCATGCAACCTTTGTGAAAGGGAATTTCTTGTAAAGAAATTAGTGGTCATGAGGTATAACTGGAAAGAGTTTCAGCTATACAAACTGCAGCTGATGATTTGGTAGAACCAAAGGATTCAATATTTTCCAAAGAAGCTCAGCCTCTCCGCCGATCTAGTAGGGTTCCTCATCCACCTGAGAGATACTTCGGTTTCTCTATGACAGTGGGAGCAAGGATTGCATCATGAGATGATGATCTAACTAGTTTCGAGCAGGCCATCAGGAGTGGGGACTTTGTGAGAATGGCTGGATGCTTAGCGATCTGAGATGGAATCCTTATACACCAACAAAGTATGGACTTTGGTTGTTTTATCTGAAGGGTTAAATCCCCATTAGGAGCAAGAAAATCTTGAGAAGATTACTTGGTGTACATGGAAAAGTTGAGACTTTCAAAGCTATGCTTAAGTCCATCCAGATCCTACTTGCCACGACTACATACCATGACTACGATATCTGGCGGTTGGGTGTCATGACTGCTTTTCTAAATGATGATTTCGAAGAGAGCGTCTATAAGTACACAGCCAGAGGGCTTCGTAGACAGTGGGAGCAGCGGAAACGTGAGCATGATGTTTTATGGGATAAATCAGGCATCGCTGAGTTGGAACGTCTGTTTTGATGTAGTAGTCAAAGAGTTTGACTTCATCAAAATGGTAGATGAACCTTGTATATACAAAAAGATAGGAGGGAGTATGGTGATGATCCTCGTAGAGTACGTAGATGACATACTCTTGATAGGGAAGGAGTTTCCTATGCTACGCTCGGTCAATCTCCTCTTATCACAAAGATTCTCTATATAGGATCACGGTGATACCTCCTGAATCCTGGGTTATGGATCTATGGGATAGATCTAATTGGATGTTAGGATTCTCACTAGTTGCAGTGAGATGGTATCAATCGATCCTGGGGAGAATCACTGGACAGGTTCCAGGGTGATAAGGACGACTGAATGTCAGTCATAGGTATTGTCTTTACCCTTATTGGATGGACGGTATGTTGGAAGAGTTCCAAGCTAGATACCGTGACTTACTAGACAATTAAAGGCAAGATACATCGTTACCAAGGATTCTACCAAAGAGGCAGTCTGGATATATTTTAGTTCATGAGATGAACTTCGTTCCTGCCGTTGTGTGACAATGGAGTGGTGGCTTATGCCAAGGAACCCCCGTCCCATCTGTGATCCAGATATATTTTTAGGCAGTATCACCTGATCATGGAGATAGTTGATATCCAGGTAGATCGAGGTTAGGAGAGTAAAAACAGAGGACAACAGCGCGGATCCACTCACAAAGGCCTATTTCCCAGTAGAGACTTTTATGGGATGGTTAAGTATAAGAGACTTCAACCACAGCTTATTGTTAGGTATGAGATACTACAACTGATGGCCCTAGTGCTAGTAGGAGATTGTTAGTTATATGTATACCCTTGAGGCCATTACTGTACATACGTTGTATATTGTAGTGGATGCTTGGACATATATAGAGAAGACTTTCTTGCTCGACATGATAGTATGCTATCTGGTTAAACTTTATCTAAACATGTACTCTGATTGTCTCTATGTTACATATTGATAAAACCCTTAGGATGAGTACTTGACTACCAGGACTATAATGCAGATCATACTAATGGGGGCAGTGTAGTCTCCAAGTACATACTTCAAATGTTCCTAGTCGTGGGAGTGCCGAGACAGGGCATCGATACTCCAAAGTAGACTAGCATATGCGCTTCTTGACCCATATGATGGGCGATGGATGATCCCATATCCATTGGTGTTTGACATCAAAGAAGGTATACGGGTGCTCAGTGGAAACTGGGTATACTGGACGGACTCGCCGAGAACTCCCAGATGGTATTATACCTCACGTTAGATGGCAGTTTTCTGGTGACACTAGTACAGGTTATTCTGTAAACCCGAGATCGTCATAAAGTCTTGTGTAATTCCCACTGTGCTTTTATTTCCATCTTATCACGTCCATGGGGGTGTGCAAAATGGTGGCTTTTGGGTACAGTCCCGAATCACATGGAGGCAATGAGCGATAGGAGGGGTTTCGTCTCTCCCGGTATAGGGAGTTGATGTCGCGCTGTGTTCGATTGGCTATAACTGGAAATCCCTGGCCAGGGTTGCTGAGATTTACTGGTATGTGTTATTAGTAGTTTCTCAAACTGTTATGGACCTCATATCGACACGACTTATCAAGCTACTGGGGTCTGACGTTTACCACCCCTAGACGAGATATGCGACATATCAGACGAAGAGACCGGACTATACGGGAGTGTTACTGGTTGGATTCACGGGAGAATGTACAGGCTAGGTTGTTGATCTTCTGGTTGCTCAATACCTGGGTGGCTGTTACGTTTAGCTGACCGCTTGCAGCTTGTGGGTGTTTGATATGATCATCACCTACTGCTGGCGTATTGAGGATTCTTTAGAGTCCAACACAGAGGTTTCCTGGCTCAGGAAAAACGGAGTAGGAGAACATATGTGATATGTGCGGGACAGAGAACAATGTGTATGTGATACCGTATTCAATTCTCGTGATATGAGATGTCAGCCGGGTATATGTGATATAGCCGGGTCATCGGATCAAGTGTTGATTCGATGAACTGATACAGATTTTATTAGTCGGTTATTTATGAAATAGCCGGATTATCGGGTCAAGTGTTGATTCGATAATTTAATGTATAATTATATATTTGATATATTAAATTACATTAACTAATATAAGCTCACTTAAATATTCTTTTTCTCACTCCGGTAATACATTGATATATATGCGATATATGTTATTTGTATTATTTTATTTTGTTACAATAAATATTGTATATGTGATATATAATATTGTAACATGTTATGGTTATAAATGAAACATGATTTGTGGAGTTTAAATATGGTTAGGGTTTGGATTAGGGTTAAACTTTCATGAAGCTTTCAAGAAGCTTTTTGAAGCTTTGACTTTGACCTTGATATTTTGTGAAATTTTGCAAAGATATTTCTTTAACCCAACCCAACCTTTTAACCATAGTTAAATCTCTACATGGGTTAAGTCTTCTTACTTAACCCATGGTTGCATTTCTAACCTCACTTGATTCATTATTCATCACAAATGGTTTTGTTTCTTCTTCTTCTTCCTTGAGCTCTTAAAAAGCTTTCTACGTTTTTCTTTTGTGATGATTGAGTGTGAGATTATGAAAACAAAAGAGAGCATAAATCCTACTTCATCATCCTCATCTAATCTAGCCTATTAGATTAGGGTGTTCATTTCATTAGTGAGAGAGAGCTTGAGTTAAAGAAACTTCAAGGTAGATCATCTTCGAGAAGGAAGACTTCAAGCAAGCTTGGATCTTTCGGCTTGTGGAGCCTCTCTTGAGTCCGGGAGATCATGGATCGCGGTGAAGGGACTACTACTCGGAGCTTATGAAGCGAAAGAGCGGACTACAATGGTTGTAATCCCTCTCTCTTAGATGAGAAGATGTTTACTTGCTTATGTTTTCGCCTAATCTCTAGTCTAAGATCTTGGTTAGGGTTGTTCGGCACGTCTAAATTTTAAATCGGGCATGGTTGATGCCTTGTAGAACCTTGTGAGAGTGTCTAGTAACCTTACAATCGATGCCACTCCCTTTGATCTCTACATCCCCACTCTAGAAACCGACTGAAAACCATGCTTTTTTTGAGGTGTTTGAGAACTTTAGGTTTGACTTGATTGAGGATATAGATATTGGGGATAATTTTGATGATGAATCCATAGTTTTGGATGAGTTCTTCTCACCAATTCAACACATCCCTTCAGATCCGTGTGGACATCATCCCGATCCATTAACTATTTTTTTTAACCCCATTTGCTTCTGGATATTATTGATGAAGATTTGAATGAACGCATGGATGAGCTTAATTTTGAGAGAATTTTGAGGATATTTTTTAGGATGAATCCGTTTTATTGGATGAGTTGGACTTTTCGATTCATTATGTCCTTTCCATTGACTGTGAACATCCTCTTACGCATCTGGCCGATACCATTCTTCAGTTACTTCCCTCCACCGTTTCCCTACCACAAGATTACTTGATACTTTCACCTCCTACATCTAGTTCACCAAGTTCGAGCCTCTGTTTTGTTGCGAATCTCGACAGGTTTGATCCCATTTCTCATAGTATTGATCAATTAGTGCAGTTAAACAATTCCAATTTCAAATCATCCCAGACTGTACTAATTTATTTAATCAATTTTCAACCCCAAGTTAGTGCTCCATTTTTTTCTCCATATCCTACATCTTTTCATTTCCATCCACTGAGACCGTATACCATTTTCATCCATCCATGGTCACGCGTATCCTTCATTTTCTTTCTCTACACATTCTTCTACCAACCATGGGCAAATCACAACAACATTTAGAATGGTTGGTGTTAACCTTTGGTCTGTGTGAGGCCTTGTATAGACTGATGATATTTCCTCCCCCTAACTTTGAATTTCAACGCTTAACAGTGGAAACACTGTTTCACTTAAATTTTGGGGGATCTTTTTGTGTAAATATTTTATTTTCTTTTTCTTGTATAAAAAAAAGGAACCGACAAATTTTGATCCCTCAACGATTTTGACCCTCCTTGTGTACCATGACAGTGAGGGCACTGTCAAGTTTATGTTTGGGGGTGCGCTCGGTAAGCATTTCTATCTTTTGCATTCATTTGTATATATTTCATTTGCATATATATTTGAAAACCCATAAAGATCAGAAAATTTTCCAAAAACATAAAAACTTTGTCGTTAAGGTAGCTAGTGGGAGAACTTAGATTCAAAATTCCGACGGTTTAGTTTAATAAGATAGGAACAACTAAATCCTATTTTTAGAGATTGAAAACCTGAAAGATAACCCTCCTTTGAGTTTAACCGTAGCTAATATACGTCTTTATATCACACTACACGTGTCGTGAGTTTTGAAAATTAGATAACAAGTCTGATATGTCTTAAAACTTTTAAATTGATAAACTATTTTATTTAGAATCAAACAGGTTTGTTCTAAAATAAGTATATCTTGAATAGTTTGTAAAGTAAAGTGGATATGAAAGGATATTATTGAAGTTTTAATGGAAGCTATGTCTGAAAAATAACCTATCTGGAACTTATTTGGAGGGATTAGACACCTTATATGTACACAAACACGCCTTTTATCTTAAAAATAAATGAACATCTGGTTTTATCTCCGTTCGCATTGAATTGTTATAATTTTCATGCTAAAATGAGTTTTTTTTTGTTTTAGGACCTAGACGACTTGGGCAATTAAGTCCGCCGGGGTGTCTCTACACCTAATTCCCTCAAACCAACTGGTTTGGGTGCATTGGCCCAAAACTCGTTAAGAAACCTAGAAAGTCCAATTTAAAACAAAGTCAAGTAAGTGTTCTCTCCGAGTTAAAATTCTTAACGGTTCTTTGTGTGAAAATAATCTTGACATAAGACAAGTTTTTATAAAAATATTTTAAACGGAGATATGAAGTTTTTATCCTATGTTAAAGACTATTGCATGTTAACGAAGGTGTGTATAAACGAAAACATGTAAAAGGTGGAGTGAAGAATAAGACCTAATTTTCTGTTAAAGACAATAGAAATTCTGAATTTGAAACCTAACCGGAGAACGAAACTTGAGAAAAACGTAACTCTTTGTAAACTTGTGTGGTCCTTTTGAAGTTTTATTCGATCTTTATTTTGTGACATTATGACTTTAATCGAACTTTTTAAAACGTAATGACGCTATTTGCACCGCACGTAAAGACATATAAGATCTTAAGTTAAACAAGAAGTGAGGTGTGAAAAATAAGGGTTCGATATTTCTGACTCAGGATTATAGAATTTCTAGTTTTGATACTAAACCGATTAGAATTGACGGCTATTTCGCGAAACTAGCTTGACGGGATTTTGTGGGTGTAATCCGCTGAAAACCCTCAGAAGACAAAACTCCTCCTGCTAGGGATACCTAGAGGTTTAACGGTTTATTGCACGGGCTCAGTGTAATCGTGTTCCCTGCGAAAGTAAGGTTAGGATTTTGTTTTGTTCGAGACGAGCAAAAGATAAGTTTGGGGGTATTTGTTCATCATGAAAAACTGCATTTCAATACCGCTCATTCATTATCATTTTTGTGTTATATCGGTACTATTAATCCGTGACTACTTAATAAGTACAGGATACAGGTATTTGTAACAAAAAACTAAAAACACACTCAAACGCACGGATACGACATTTGTGATCCAACACTGCAACCGGAACAGATAACCGATCTTTATTCAAGAAGATATTGCAAGAAAACAAGTGTACAACTTATTTTATCCAAAATGGTCAAATATGATACAAGTTGTATATGAACACAACATTTGATGCATGAACCTTGGTGGCTGCCATGATGTGGTGTGAACTCAAGTGGGCATGCAAGTGGGCTTGACAAGTGATGAGTGCTAGATAAAGTGTTGATGTGATATGATTTAAAGCTTGAATATTTCCCTCCAAAACTCCATATTTCATCCTGATGATAATTAGACAAAATTGCAAATACAGTGAGATGGTGGAGTGGACACAAGATCACATAACAAAGACGGGGCCCACCCATCACTCTGGCCGCTGATTTATTGCCAATGGCCGCAGATTTATTGCCAATGGCCGCAATTTGCGACCCCCTCTCTCCAAATGAGTTTGTTTTTCTTGTGGGCCCTCCTCTCTGTCTTATCACCTCACTCTTGTATGCAAATTTTGGTGATGAACTCCCTATATATTCTAGAATAAAGAGCAAGCTTGAGAGCTATAATTAGACTACTTTCATTTCATTTTTATTCTTACATTTTGTAATTTTGTTTAACACTTTGTACATAGTAGTTAGATAACTTTGAGTTCCTTACTTTCTCCTGATCTTGCAATCTCTTCATTGAGCTTGCAAGTTTAGGTTTTGATTATTGAACTCATTGCTTGTATCTTGGACTTGAACTTAATGAAGGTTTCATTCTTGCAACTTTGGTTCCTAATATCTTCTACTTGATATTTACTTACTTGCAATTTCCTTTGACGCTCTTTACTTACTTGCAATGTTTTCTTTGATGTCTTCTCTCTTGTGTTCTCTTTTGACTTTTATGGTTTGTGAGTAGATCTTCTTGTTATGGAATGAGGGGGTTGTGTTTGATGTAGGTTTTTCTTCACTTTTCCTTTACCGACATCTTGCTAATCGAACTCCATCCAAACCTCATGCAAGTGCTCCGTTAGACACCCTACCATACCACGGTAGCGGTTATCCCTAATCGTGACCGGTTGCATTTGGTTTGGCCAGAAGCGAGGGTTAAGAGACAAGAACAGAAGGACAGGGGTTAATAAGTCGGATTTCGCGCACAATCGCAAATACCGTGCTTAAGCACCCTAATCCACGTTGTTGCCGATTACCCTAGCATCATTGGTCAGGCACAAAGGAATAAGTACGGATTTACCTAACTTAAACTAATCTAACTCTATCCCTAACAAGTTCGCTTTTGAATATATATACAAAACACTTAGGATAGAATCGAACTTTTCCGTCTTTTAGCTTAACTCTTGAGAACAAGAACCTAAACGTACCATCTTCCAGCGGACAACCCGTACTCATCACAGCTAGATGCAGGTGTCGCCATCTTGATTGCAGTACTTTAAACGTAAATACGACACGTAAAATCTCTTTCAATAATTGCACCACTTGTTTTTAATGTGGAGCTAGAGCCATGAACCACATCCCTTAGGTGGATCATCTTTGACGGAGGAAGACCGGCGGTCAATCTCGATAAAGGAGACCCCAAGGAGCTAAGGAAGAGGATATGAAGACTGTATGACTCGATCTCTTGGTATAACCCTCTTCCATAGTAGTTAAAACCTCCTTGTTGTTTTTTCTAGTTCATGTGTTTGGTTTAAAGTCTAGGGTTTCGAGTTAGCGCCTCTAGATTTTTGTTTTTCATTCCGCATAGGCCGCGGTTGTGGCGGCTAGGGCGCAAGGAACCCTAACATTAAATATATTAGTATCTAATAAAGTATGATATCTGTAGATGTGGTGCTGGACCCGACTATCCACCGGTTGACCAACATTTATCCTGGAGTTCCAGCTAGATGGATCAGCCATTAGGGTGTAGGTAAAACTATAAGTTATAAAATTAAAATTAATATTTACAAAATTTGAGGCTGTGAGTCGTAATTGTGACTCCTAAACTACAATGAATTATTGTTGTATTACAGGTTTAACGTCGGTTGGACATGGGATAGGACTCCCGCCAGGTCGCTCGAGTTTTACGGAAATGAGTTCGATATGCTCCCGAACCGAGCTATACTCTGGATGCCATATACAATGGATATCTACTAGGCTCTACAGGATTTGTGTTTACAGTTTCTAGATATCTGGTGTGCTTGGACACCTATTATCTGTTTTGGCATCGTCGCATATCATGTCCCCGATCGTGTATTATGACAGGTCGGGCTTATACAGCACATCTCGGAACCGGTAGAGCTTATTGATCAGGTCACACGGAGAGGTAGAGCTGTTGATTGGAGGGCTTTTCGACATATGTTCAACCTTCGATAGGATGCATGAACTCTGCTTGTCGTACACCAGAGAGTTCCTCCTTTACCGCTAGAAGGTTACCGGGACTGGTACTCGAGGATGACTCGACGGTACAATCAGACGGCGTATCCTCCATGGGTGACGTTTGAGCCGCAGTGACCCATAGAGGGTGAGATGGTAAACACTTTATTGTTGCTTTATATTTTTTATTTTTTAATTCCTTAATATTATATATTTGAGATATTCACAAACAGCGTCATAGGTGGACATACGATATCAGCTAGTGGGATCAAGGAAATTTAGAGATCGGTCAGCCATTTTTTCCAACGCTGTCCGATACGATGTCTAGATCCTCCTCCTCCTCCACCCCCTAGAGCACCGGTGACCGTGACTTATCAATGTCAACGTCACCGACACAGAGGGGAAGCTGGTCTTTATAGAGCTATGGACCAACCTGGATCCTCACAGCTTGCCACACAACCAGAGGATATACCCGGTCCATCATAGCGCCGCCGAGACCGATATAGGATTCCACGGGCTTTGTCGTGCTTGACATGACGCCCTCTTTTGTATTTGTTTTCTATCGAATTTCATGAGATGTATGTATTTATTTATATATACTGTTTATTGTGTTCCTCTTGTTGTTCGTCGCCTTTAGGCGTCGTATATTTTGCGTGGATTGTGTCTTCACCATGTTTGGCATCCAGTTAGCTCCCGTGTTGGGTGGCGTTTATTTTACTGATATTGTACATGAATTTATTCAGAATTTACAAAGGGGATGCTGCCCGTTTTTATTTGAACTTTTAGACCGTAGGTTTTTATTTTAATTTGCAAAAATTGAAGTCCAATTCAGCTTTTCTAGTTGCATAAATTTACAAATTGAGCGTTGGAACCAAGGAGAAGGTGAAGACTTTTAGGTTTGGTGGCTGGTAGCTGTGCCAGTCTATTCCGCACTTTGCAAGTGCATAATAAGACTTGGTGAAATTGTTTACTAGCACCACGATAGGGTTAAAACGGGCATCACACATGCTATTTTCAAATTTTAGAGGTGCTAATCAACACAAAACAAGGATCTAACTAAATTATTAGGGTTAACATGATGATATCAAAAAACTACAATAAGAGAAAGAGTATACGACCATCATAGATCAAGTCCTTCTCTTCAAATGCTCTGGGTAGTAGTTCACGCCACTCTTCAAGGCTCCACTTGAGAGAATGAACGAGCTTCCTACGATGACCTTCATGCCGAAGATGATCCACCCGAAGCTCCACTAATCCAAACTACCTCTTCACTAAACTCTTTAGTGAAGGAAACACACTAAACTTGATTCCTAATCAAGTGTAGGTTGGTGAAGTAGGGGTTTTGTTTGCTCACTAGGGTTCTCACAAACTCAACGTTTCATAACTCATGTGAGGGATTGAGCTTGGAGGTGGAGGTGAGGAAAATGTAGAGAGCAAGAGAGCAAGAGCTCAACTCAAGAAAATGGCGAAGTATGGAATCAAGTCAAGAATGGCTCTCTCTCTCGACCTCACTTATTCAAGCATGGAATTATCTACAATAATAAATTGCAACCATGCTTGAATAGTGAGTCAAGACTAATAAACAATAGATAAAAGCCATGCTTTGCCCATCCCTCCATAGTCTCCCCATTTATCATTTCATTTTCTATTTTCACAAAATAGAAAATCCTACAATGCTTCATATAATATATATATATATATATATATATATATATATATATCATATATATATATATTATGAAGAAAATAATTAGTGTGCTAATAATAATATTAGTTAATATATAATTATATCAAATATAAATATATATCATATTATTAGTTCAACACTTGATTTAATAATCCGGTTATACCACATATAACCAACTAATATTATTTATCTGTAAATCACATTATCAAATAAACACTTGATTCGACAATCCGGTTATATCACATATAACCTAACTGATAACAAATAACCGGCAGATTAGAATACCGTATCACATACTCGTATTTAATTAGGCCCCCGCACATATCATCATATGTGCCCTACTTCGTTTCGCTTGAACTAGGAAACTTGTAAGATGGACTCTAAAGACTCCTCAATACGCCAGCGGTACGTAATGATCACATCAGCTACCCACAAGCCCTCAGCGGTACTAGCTAGACATAACGGCTACCTAGGTATTGAGCGAATAGAAGATCAACAAGCAAGCTTGTGCAAAATCCCATAAAGCTTATAAGTAACACTTACCGTACAGTCTGGTCTCTTCGTCTGATATGTCGCATATCGAGTCTGGGGGTGGAATCGTCAGACCCTAATAACTTGATAAGTCATGCCAATGTGTGGCCTATAACGATACGAGAAACTACTGATAACACTTACCAGTAAATCTCATCAACAGCCCTGGCCAGAGACTTCCTGTTATAGCCAATCGAGCATAGCGCAACATCAACTTCCTAAACCGGGAGAGACGAAACCCCTCCTATCGCTCATTGCCTCCATGTGACTCCGGACTGTACCCAAAATCCACCTGTTTGCACGACTCTATGACGATCTCGGTTCTACAGACCAACTTATACCAGTGTCACCAGAGAACTACTATCTGACGATAGGTATAGTACCATCTAAGAGTTCTCGACGAGTCCTGTTCGGTGTACCCATTCTCTAATGAGCACTTGTGTACAATCTTTGATGTCAAACACCAATAGCTATATGATCAACCATTGCCCCCATACAGGGTCAAGAAACGTACACACTAGTCTACTCTGGAATATCGATGCCCTGTCTCGATATACCCTCGACTAAAAACAATTAAAAGATGTGCTTGTGGACTACCCAAGTGTTGGATATAGTGCTCTCAGAGTCAATTATTGGATCACAGGCACATGATTGCAATGATTGAGGGAGGACATATGCCGGTAGGATAGTCTTACTCAAGATGATAGTATGCTATCTGGTTTACCTTTATCATCGTGTACTGCTTTAAGTGACCTTAGAGGTCACTATTACACATTGATAGAGCCCTTAGGATTCTTGCTTGACTACCAGCAGTATGATGGCGATCATATACGTGAGAGTTGGGTAGTCTATAAGTACATCCATAAAGTGGTACCTAGTCGTGGGAGTTTCGAGACTGGGCATCGATACTCCATTAGTAGACTTGTGTATACAGTCGAGACCCCGACGAGGGGCTGTGGCTAGTCTCACAAGCCATTGGTGTCAGTTAGATCACCTAAGATGCATACAGGTGCTCATTGGGTTATGAGTACACCGAACAGGACTCGGCGGGAACATGCTAGTTGGTATTATACCTGACGTCAGATAGCAGTTCCCTGGTGACATGTGTACAGGTTAGTTCATTGACCTGAGATCGTCATTTGTCTCGTGTGAGTTCCCACTGTGCTTTGATTACTACCCTACCACGGCTCAAAGGAGTCGTGCAAATAGGTTTTAGTTGGGTACAGTCCCGAGCCACATGGAGGCAGTGAGCGGATCGGTAGGGGTTTCGTCTCTCCCAGTATTGGGGGTGAGATCGCGCTGTGTCTAGGAGAGCCATTACACGAAGTCCTTAGCCAAGGCAGGAGATTTACTGGTAGGTATTCCAGTAGTATCTCAGGGTGTTCTGGGCTACACTCCGACACGACTTGTACCGCTTTTGGGGGTTTGACTTTTACCAACCCCCTAGGCCCGCAATGCGATGCTCATTGACGAACGGACCGGAATGTACGGATATTGTCACTGACAGGCTTAGTAGGGTGTAAGGATGAGTTCACTCATCGACCTCCCTTTTGGTCAATACCTGGTAGCCCGTTACGTACAGCTAGTATCTCTGACGTGCTAGTGGTTAAATCCACAGCCAAACTATTGACGAGTCTTTAGAGTCCCCCACAGACAGTTTTCATGTTTCGGTCGAAACGTTGTAGAGGCCGTATGATATATGGCAGGGTCCGATTATATACGTACGGTAGTGCACGGATCATGATCGGGCGGATCATACTAGTGGGCTTTGGTTTAAGCCGGATACTAGTATTAGATTTGTTGGATTACTTTAGTCTCATCGCATTCGCATTCGGTCGGAATGCGGATGCAGGTATGTATATACAGGTGAGGGGTATCCTTGTTATCCGTCACGAGTTTACTTTAGATGTTGCCGTATTTTTTTTATTGTTGTAAACATTTGGATTAATGTTTACAAATGGAAATTGTGAGCTTAAATCATCATTTTGTGCATTTAATGTGACATAGACTTCATTAGTGACTCATAGTCTCTTTTATTATGCAAATGTCACTTTATTTGATGGATTTGAGTGTTGAAATGAGAAGGAGAGAGAGAGGGGCTGCCATATGATAGAGTTTGGTCTTGTATTTTTGAACACACTCTCTCACTCTCATTATCATCACAAGACATAATAAAAAGAAAAGGGGACTTCTTCTTCTTCCTCTTCTTCTTCTTCCTCTAGCTCACAACCTCCATTAATGGCATCATCTCTAACCTCCATCCATACAATGGATACTAGAGACAATGTTGTCACAAACATTCTCTACTTCGCCTTGGACACGTCGGCTAGCGAACTTCGTGCCCGAGTTGCTCCGGATGAAGCGGGAGCCCGTAAAAAGACTCGAAGATGTGGTGCCCTTTCCGACAAGGAGACCGAGACCAAAGATGTCGCGAGGAGCTTGGGATGGTGGCCAAAGACCGAAGGACACGGATCGATCGGTATAGCTTTCCAACACTTTCTCTAGTTGCTAGTTGTAGGTTAATGGTTCGACCCGGATTTAAAGTATACGATAGCGTCGGTTTCTATTTTGAAAAAGTTTTTCATTTCGGCATTTCGGCCTCGGACAGACGGCCGGGGCGCTACCGTAGACTTACACCAAGTCCCAGAATTATGATCCGCATCATAGTCCTGGTAGTCAAGCCAACAACCTAAGGGCTTTATCTGTTAGTTGTATGTATGCCATAGAGGCCAGTATTGTACATATGATGTATATTATATTGGATGCTTGGACATATATAGAGAGGACTTTCTTGTTCGACATGATAGTATGCTATCTGGTTGCTCTTTATCTTAACATGTATACTTGTCTCTTGATACTGTCTTATGGTTACTGTTAGTTATATGTATGCCCTAGAGGCCATTACTATACATAGGATGTATATTGTAGTGGATGCTTGGACATATATAGGGAGGACTTTCTTGCTCGACATGATAGTATGCTATCTGGTTGCTCTTTACCTTAACGTGTACACTGATTGTCTCTCCGTTACATGTTGGTAAAGCCCTTAGGATGTGTACTTGACTACCTGGACTATGATACGGATCATACTAGTGGGGACATGGTAGTCCATAAGTACATCCTTCAAGGTCCCTAGTCGTGGGTGTATCGAGATGGGGCATCGATATACCAGAGTAGACTAGCGTATACCTTCTCGACCCAAACAGATGGGCGATGGATGATCCCATATCCATTGATGTTTGACATCAGAGATGATATACGGGTGCTCAGTTGAGACTGGGTACACTGGACGGACTCGCCGAGAACTCCCAGATGGTATTATACCTTACGTCAGATGGCAGTTCTCTGGTGACACTGGTACATGTTAGTCTGTAGACCCAAAATCGTCATAGAGACTTGTGTGATTCCCACTGTGCTTTGATTTCCACCTTACCACGTCCAAGAGGGCGTGCAAAACGGTGGTTTTTGGGTACAGTCCTGATTCACATGGAGGCAATGAGCGATAGGAGGGGATTCGTCTCTCCCGGTATAGGGAGTTGATGTTGCGCTGTGTTCGATTGGCTATAACCGGAAATCCCTGGCCAGGGTTGCTGAGATTTACTGGTAAGTGTTATCAGTAGTATCTCGAACTGTTATAGACCACATATCGACACGACTTATCGAGCTAGTGGGGTCTGACATTTACCACCCCTAGGCAAGATATGCGACATATCAGACGATCAGACCGGACTGTACGGTAAGTTGTACTGGTTGGATTCACAGGAGTGTGAGCAGGCTTGCTCGTTGATCTTCTGATCGCTCAATACCCGGGTGGCCGTTACGTTTAGCAGACCGCTTGCAGCTTGTGGGTGTTTGATATGATCATCATCTACTGCCGGCGTATTAACGAGTCTTTAGAGTCCTACACAGAGATTTCCTGGCTCATGCGAAACGAAATAGGAGCACATATAAGATATGTGCGGGACCGAGAATAATACCAGTATGTTATACTGAATTCTATTCTCGCGATTTGTATCATCGGACGGTTATATGAGATATAGCCGGGTTACCGAATCAAGTGTTGATTTGATACATTGATACACTTGATATTAGTCGGTTATATGCAATATGACCGGATCGTTAAATCAAGTGTTGATTTAATGATTTAATGTATAATTATATATTTGATATATTGCTTTACATTAACTAGTATTGGTTCACTTAAGATTGATTTTCTCACTTGAATGTGCACATTGTTTATATGTGATATATGCAAGTGTACATGTTTGTATCATACTTGATGATACATACAAGTTGTGTGTATGAGACTTAAACCAAATTGAGGTTAAATTATGGTTTACTAATTTCCTACCAAATAACAAAAGAAATAAGACTTTGGTCAAAGTTATCAAGCTTCATAAAGCTTGAAGAAACTTTGAGAAAGTCAATTTCTTTTGTCATTTCCTTAGGATGCTAGTTAACCCAACCCTTAACCCAATACTTTGGTTAATTCTCTACACAAGTTAAGCATGAGGGCTTAACTCAACCATGGTACCATAATTAAAAGGATAAGTTTCATTCTTTATTCATAATTCTTATCATTTTTCTTTCTTCTTCTTCTTCTTCAAGAAGAAGAAAGCCTGCTACCTCTAATGGTGCCATGAGATTTAGAGTGAGAAATCCAAATCCAAAGTGAACCCACTTCCTATTTCTTCATCCTCTACCACTCGCCATGTTGTATAGGGTGTTTTCTTCACAAGGTTCGTGACCAAGTGAAGATGGAGCTTGAGTTAGAGTCGCCTCGACGTAGATCATCTTCGGCACCGAAGTCTACGACCTAGCCCGCTCATTTCTCCGATAAAACCAACGCTAGAGTCCGGGATTCCGATGATCGCAGTGGAGGGACGTCATCACGGAGCTAAAGAAGTGGCAGACCGGATCTACAAAGGTTGTAATCCCTTTCACTTGTAGTTAAAGTAGTTAACTTGCTTGTTTTTCGCCTTTACCTCTAGTTAACGATCTAGCATTAGGGTTCTTTAGCACATGGAAAATTTGATTTTGGCATGGTTGATCAGTTGTAGAACCTCATGTGTGTACCTAGGAACCCTACAGTGGTATCAGAGCTTAGCTAGAGCCTTAGGCGAAGTGTAGACGAAGTTAGAAGTCCGATCGAACCCGAAACCCTAATCGAATACCCCTCTCGGTACATTTTCTGAAACTGTGCATTTTTCCTAATTAAAAATGCTTAAAAAATTCAGCAGGCAATTATAAGAAATACTGTGCAAAACGACAAAAAGATGTGCCCAAGGCGCCGCGGAACCGCGGCACAAGCTTAGCTTCTGCGGCGGTTCCGCGGTCAAATGATGACGTCATCCTTTACTTTTTGCACAGTAATTTCCCTATTATTGTTTCTGTTATTTATGAGTATTTTTAATTTATACTCAACAATTGAGTTTTCTGGGTTGTTTTGGGGACTCGATGTTTCAATCGGATTATTTAACTTTGTTTATGGTTTTCCGGGTAATTTTAGAATATGTTAAAAAGTTCGACCGGATATAAATACCCACTTTTTCCTCTGCCGGAAAATTTCCAAGTGTTGGATTTTTTCCGTAGTTTAAGAACGTTCTAAGTAGTGCAAGTAACGCGATGGACCCTCTAGAAGACAACAAACCTTAACTCGATTATGTGACCGTCTTGAACTGCCCTTTGAACCTTAGGGTTTGGGGCAGTACGGCGTGCCACATCTACTGTTGGACCGTTGGTACTATGGCATGAAATGGATGTTTTTAAACTTATTTCAAGTGTTGAGCTGTTTCGGGAAAACGTGGTTGTTTGATTGTTCGATCGGAAAGTTTAACATTTTCTATTTATCTGGAATGTGGTACAATAATTGGAATCAACAACATTTGAATGTTATAAACATAGCAGTTTAGTCTCAAATGATCGGTTGCCACGGAATTTTGATGCGATCAAAAGTCCGTCGCAATCACGTAGCGTACGCGGATACTCGCCGATAAACTTAATAGATAGCCACGCCCCATAGCCCCGACCAAGTGACTGTAGGAGAACCCCGTCGCCGAATGCATCCGTTCGGGTGCTCGCGGTAGCGGTGTTCCGCCTTAGTGCACTTCGTCAACGGTATCGGGGGTACGGCCGTCTACTAAAGTTTGCGATGAGCATTCGTTCAGGATGTCGGGAATCTTGTTGAATTGCCATACTTGATATTGAAAAGAGTTTTCGATAAATGAGACTAAAATGCAGAGTTTATAATTGTTAGGCATGTGATGTCTAAGGAATTCATATGATTAGGCATGCGATGTCTAAAGAGTTTGCGGATTCCAAATCTTGTAGTTTTACACTTTCTTTTCTGTGACTGTAAGTGTAATATGTGATATCGCCGGTTTCGTTACTATATGTCAACGACAATTGGGATGGGCATATTTACTTACGTTGATGACATGTAATGTTATGTGTTACTGGATATGTTATATTGGATCGTCATGTTTGAATGGTTAGGGGTTTTTATGTGAGATGGGTGTTTTTCTTTTTCATTCATGTAAAAACTTGTATGTAATATTCTTTTATTGGGGCACTTCCAGGTTGCGGAAGATGTCACCGTTGATGTATATTATTTACTTTTCCGCATTAGGATAGACCCAAGGAGGGGAGCACAAGTAACCGGGTTCTAAGGTCCAGTGGGAGACCATCTCGAGGAGTCGAGTCCGGGTCTCCTAACCCTAGAATTGGTAGGGTTGCTTGCCGCTCTCGTAGGGGTCTAGGGGTGTGGGATTGGCTATTCATCACGACCGTGGAATCCGTGTTTTATACAGGCTCAAAATAAAACACGGACGTCCTAGTATATCCAATATTTCATATGATATTTTCTGCTGCGTTATCTGTGATGTGATCATGTGATATGTTCAGATAGATATTGTATATAGTATATATGATATATTATATAGACGTTGCTTATGTTTTACACCCGCGGTAGCCCTGCCTCGCTCTGGCGTTAGTTACCTAACCTAACGGTGCAGACGGGATATCGAGGCGAATGCGGATGGCATAAATGTACGTCGTATTTATCTGTAATGTTTAGGTACTTAAATGATGGGACTTCATTAATGTGATTAATGAAAGAAAAGAAACCTAAAAGATGTTGTGGAATCGAATTTTCAAAAACAGGTAGCTACAGTTCTTGCTTTGCATCGCGGTGTTCCTTGTAGAACATCCTGCACCTTATTCGATGAGGAAAGGGCCGAGATCCCTTCACCAGGAGTGACCCCTTTAGCAATAACTGGCAGATGCTACAACCCTCGGTTTGTCTTTTGATTGCTTTTGGAGTTTTTGCTTTGCACAGTGATATATATGATATATCCTGCACCTCATTCGACGAGGAAAGGGCCGACGATCCCTACAACGGGAGTGACCCCTTTAGCAAAACTAGAAAATCTTCAAAAACACTCCATTTTAAAATAATTTGATTCTACAACGATATCAAGTTCATTACGCAATAGGTTTTCAGAAAAACCTGTCGTAGCTCTCTATCATTTCAGATAAGTCATGCTTAGTATTCGTGCTACGTTTGTTGACCTCCGTGAAGGCGTAATGTGCGGTAGCTAACTAGTATTTATCTGCTTATGCATATGATGCAGATTGGATTAGGGTAGTCATGCGACCTTGTTAAGATTTGGGGTCGTGCGGGTGGGTTTGATTCAATCAAGAAATGACGGGTTGAACTTGAGTAGTAGCCTATGGTTTGTTGACCTCCGTCAAGATCATAGGGTGCTAGGGGCAAAATTATCGGGAATTTCAAGTGTTGAAATTTGCAATGAGATTGCATACTTTCTATGAGATAGTTGGATCCCGATACCCACTGCGAGTAATTGTTACTCCTGGGAGAGTTTTACACATTACAATTAGCCGATCAAGTAGGTGTCTAGAAAGGTGTTAACGAGGTTACACCTCTGGGAAAACGAGGTTTACATTAATTAGGTTCGTGCGAAAGCACGGGGGACCTCCCTCAAAGTACCGACACTGGCCTGGCTGAAAGATTGGCGAACTTGTAGTGTGTAATTAATCCCGGCTAGTCTTTCCTTTTAGGGTTTGAAGAAAGATTTGATAAAAACAGTGGGAGCCATCCTGATTAGATAAAATAATAACCAATCTGATCTTGCAAGAGCATACGCTGAGTGTTTTCTTCTCTCTCTCCAGGTAGCGACCATGTCACGCCTTAATCAAAATAATAATACGGATATATTGACCGAACCCGCTTGTTATACTGAGCTGGGGAACATTGGTCCCGCTCCAACTTATAATTGTTATAAGACAGAGCAGGAAATAGGGGATTACCAGAATTCCCGTGCCGCCCAAACGAAGAAAGTGCATGTGGATGCATCATCTTCGGGTGTGTTCATTACACAGAACTGTTTCTCAATATCCTTTACGTCCTGGGTATTTGATACCGGATCAGGATCCCGCATATGTAATTTGTTACATGGGCTACAGAAAGGTAGAGAACTGAGAACGGATGATAAGTTTCATGAGACAGAAAACGGTGCAAGTGTTGCAGCCAAGTCTGTTGGTCACTGTCACCCTGTATTACCAGAATACATTGATTCTGAACGAATGTCATTAGATACCGAACCTGATATACAAAATCATATCAGTCTCTTTATTCTTAAAGAAAGGATATAATTTTGTATTGTTGGATAATGTTTTGAACATTTCCTATATCAAAAGTTGATCGGTTCAGGCACGTTATCAAAAAGCATTGACGTTCTAAATCAAACTACAGTTCTTAGTATACAGAACACACATAAGAGGAAGAGTTCAGAAATGAACGAATCCTTCTTGAGACATTGTAGACTAGGTCATATCAATGCGACCCGACTGGCTGAAGTTACATTTAGATGCATATTTAAATTAGTTTGAATTTACATCTGGTGAAACTTGCCGGTCATGTCACAGAGATAAGATGACCATAGCTCTGTTTATTGGAAACAGAGAAAGAGTTAGTGAACTCTTGGGATGATACATGTTGATGTATAAAGGTCCCCTGTCTACACATGCCAAGACCGGTTCTTTGTACTTCATTACATTCTCTGATGATCTCTCAAGATTCAGACATATGTTCCTGTTGAAACATAAGCTCGAATCTTTTGAGATATTCACAGAATATAAGTAAGAAGTAGAGAACCAAAAACCGGGTATAAGTATTATGTCCTATGATGAGATCAAGGAGGAGAATACTTGTGCATAGAATTTCTGGATTATTCTAAAGGAGAATGAGATTCTCTCTCAGCATTACCCCTCCGTATACACCACAGCACGTCGGTGTATCGGGACGGAGCAATCACAACCTATATGATATGGTGTGCTCTATGATGAGTACTACTGAGTTACCTATTTCCTTTTGGGAGTTATGCACTTATGAAGTTGCATACCTATTGAATAGGGTTCCGATCAAATCAATTGCCTACCACTTCATATGTGATATGGAAAGGGAAGAGCCCATATCTTAAATATTGTTAAGATTTGGAATTGTTCGGCATATGTCAAAAGCAAAATCCGGACAAGATCGAGGCAAGGTCAGTTCTGTAGAACTGGAAACGTTCCAGCTATACAAAACTGCAGCTGATTTGACAGGTCCAAAGGATTCTATAGTCCCCGACGAACCTCAGCCTCTCCGCTGATCTGGTAGGGTTCCTCATCCGCTTGAGAGATACTTAGGTTTCTCGATGACAGTGGGAGCGAGGAATACATCATAAGATGATGACCCAACTAGTTTCGAGCAGGCCATCAGGAGTAGGACTCTGTAAGAATGGCTGGATGCTTAGCGATCTGAGATGGAATCCTTATACACCAACAAAGTATGGACTTTGGTTGCTTTAACTAAAGGGTAAAATCCCCATCAGCAGTAAGTATATCTTGAGAAGATTACTTGGTGTACATGGAAAAGTTGAGACTTTCAAAGCTAGACTTGTTAAAGGTTTTCGTCATCGACCAGGCGTGGATAATGATGAAACCTTTTCCAGTGGCTATGCTTAAGTCCATCCGGATCCTACTTGCCATGGCTACATACCATGACTACGATATCTGGTGGTTGGGTGTCATGACTGCTTTTCTAAAATGATGTTTCAGAAGAGAGAGTCTGTAAGTACACGGTCAGAGGGCTTCGTAGACAGTGGGAGCAGCGGAAACG
Source organism: Agapanthus africanus (assembly GCA_030015575.1). Classification (NCBI taxonomy): domain Eukaryota; kingdom Viridiplantae; phylum Streptophyta; class Magnoliopsida; order Asparagales; family Amaryllidaceae; genus Agapanthus; species Agapanthus africanus. The sequence continues at coordinate 450,268,504 of CM057342.1, read as the reverse complement.
TGTGCAAGATGTTTTATGTGATAAAGCAGGCATCGCGGAGTTGGAACGTCTGTTTTGATGTGTTAGTCAAAGAGTTTGACATCATCAAAATGGTAGATGAACATTGTATATACAAAAAGGTAGTAGGGAGTATGGTGGTGATCCTCATAGAGTACGTGGATGACATACTCTTGATAGGGAAGGAGTTTTCTATGCTACGCTCAGTCAATCTCCGCTTATCACAAGGATTATCCATATAGGATCAAAGTGATACCTTCTAAATCCTGAGTTTTGATGTATGAGATAGATCTAATTGGATGTTAGGATTCTCACTAGCTGTAGTGGGATGGTATTAATTGATCCTGGAGAGAATCACTGGAAAGGTTCCAGGGTGATAAGGACGACTGAATGTCAGTCGCAGGCATTGTCTTTACCCTCAGTAGAGGGACGGTATGTTGGAAGAGTTCAAAGCTGGATACCGTGGCTAACTAGACGATAAAGGCTGGTAACATCGCTATTAAAGATACTACCAAAGAGGCAGTTTGGGTGTATACTGGTTCATGAGATGAACTAGGTTCCTACCATTATGTGACAATGGAAGTGTGGCTTTGGCCCAGGAACCCTGGTCCCATCAGTGACTTAGACATATTCTGAGGCAGCATCACCAGATCATGGAGATGGTTGATCTCCAGGGGATCGAGGTTAGGAGTGTAGACTCAGAGGACAACACGGTGGATCCACTCACAAAGGCCTTTTCCCAAAGAGAGACTTTTATGGGATGGTTGAGTATGAGATACTACAACCACTGCTATCAGATGGCCCTAGTGCAAGTGGGAGATTGTTAGATATATGTATGCCATAGAGGCCATTACTATACATAGGATGTATATTATAGTGGATGCTTGGACATATATAGGGAGGACTTTCTTGCTCGACATGATAGTATGCTATCTGGTTGCTCTTTAGCTTAACGTGTACATTGATTGTCTCTCTGTTACATGTTGGTAAAGCCCTTAGGATGTGTACTTGACTACCTTGACTATGATGCGGATCATACTAGTGGGGACATGGTAGTCCATAAGTACATCCTTCAAGGTCTCTAGTCGTGGGTGTATCGAGAAGGGGCATCGATATACCAGAGTAGACTAGTGTATACCTTCTCGACCCATACAGATGGGCGATGGATGATCCCATATCCATTGGTGTTTGACATCAGAGATGATATACGGGTGCTCAGTGGAGACTGGGTACACTGGACAGACTCGCCGAGAACTCCCAGATGGTATTATACCTTAAGTCAAATGGCAGCTCTCTGGTGACACTGGTACAGGTTAGTCTGTAGACCCGAGATCGTCATAGAGTCTTGTGTGATTCCCACTGTGCTTTGATTTCCACCTTACCACGTCCAAGAGGGCATGCAAAACGGTGGTTTTTGGGTACAGTCCCTATTCACATGGAGGCAATGAGCGATAGGAGGGGATTCGTCTCTCCCGGTATAGGGAGTTGATGTTGCGCTGTGTTCGATTGGCTATAACCGGAATCCCTGGCCAGGGTTGCTGAGATTTACTGGTAAGTGTTATCAGTAGTATCTCGAACTGTTATAAACCACATATCGACACGACTTATCGAGCTACTGGGGTCTGACGTTTACCACCCCTAGACAAGATATGCGACATATCAGACGATCAGACCGGACTGTACGGTAAGTGTTACTGGTTGGATTCACAGGAGTGTGAGCGGGCTTGCTCGTTGATCTTCTGATCGCTCAATACCCGGGTGGCCGTTACGTTTAGCAGACCGCTTGCGGCTTGTGGGTGTTTGATATGATCATCACCTACTGCCGGCGTATTGACGAGTCTTTAGAGTCCTATACAGAGGTTTCCTGGCTGAAGCGAAACGAAATAGGAGCGCATATGAGGTATGTGCGGGACCGAGAATAATACCAGTATGTGATACTGAATTCTATTCTCGCGATTTGTATCATCGGACGGTTATATGAGATATAGCCGGGTTACCGAATCAAGTGTTGATTCGATACATTGATACACTTGATATTAGTCGGTTATATGCAATATGACCGGATCGTTAAATCAAGTGTTGATTTAATGATTTAATGTATAATTATATATTTGATATATTGCTTTACATTAACTAGTATTGGTTCACTTAAAATTGATTTTCTCACTTGAATGTGCACATTGTTTATATGTGATATATACAAGTGTACATGTTTGTATCATCCTTGATGATACATACAAGTTGTGTGTATGAGACTTAAACCAAATTGAGGCTAAATTAGGGTTTACTAATTTCCTAACAAATAACAAAAGAAATAATACTTTTGTCAAAGTTATCAAGCTTCATGAAGCTTGAAGAAACTTTGAGAAAGTCAATTTCTTTTGTCATTTCCTTAGGATGCTAGTTAACCCAACCCTTAACCCAATACTTTGGTTAATTCTCTACACAAGTTAAGCATGAAGGCTTATAACTCAACCATGGTACCATAATTAAAAGGATAAGTTTCATTCTTTATTCATAATTCTTATCATTTTTCTTTCTTCTTCTTCTTCTTTAAGAAGAAGAAAGCTTGCTACCTCTAATGGTGCCATGAGATTTAGAGTGAGAAATCCAAATCCAAAGTGAACCCACTTCCTATTTCTTCATCCTCTACCACTCGCCATGTTGTATAGGGTGTTTCCTTCACAAGGTTCGTAACCAAGTGAAGATGGAGCATGAGTTAGGGTCGCCTCGACGTAGATCATCTTCGGCACCGAAGTCTACGACCTAGCCCGCTCATTTCTCCGATGAAACCAACGCTAGAGTCCGGGATTCCGATGATCGCAGCGGAGAGACGTCATCACGGAGCTAAAGAAGTGGAGGACCGGATCTACAAAGGTTGTAATCCCTTTCACTTGTAGTTAAAGTAGTTAACTTGCTTGTTTTTCGCCTTTACCTCTAGTTAACGATCTAGCATTAGGGTTCTTTGGCACATGGAAAATTTGATTTTGGCATGGTTGATCAGTTGTAGAACCTCATGTGTGTGCCTAGGAACCCTACAGTGGTATCAGAGCTTAGCTAGAGCCTTAGGCGAAGTGTAGACGAAGTTAGAAGTCCGATCGAACCCGAAACCCTAATCGAATACCCCTCTCTGTACATTTTCTGAAACTGTGCATTTTTCCTAATTAAAAATGCTTCAAAAATTCAGCAGGCAATTATAAGAAATACTGTGCAAAACGACAAAAAGATGCGCCCAAGGCGCCGCGGAACCGCGGCACGAGCTTGGCTTCTGCGGCGGTTCCGCGGCCAAATGAGGACGTCATCCTTTACTTTTTGCACAGTAATTTCTCTATTATTGTTTCTGTTATTTATGAGTATTTTTAATTTATACTCAACAATTGAGTTTTCTGGGTTGTTTTGGGGACTCGATGTTTCGATTGGATTATTTAACTTTGTTTACGGTTTTCCGGGTAATTTTAGAATATGTTATAAAGTTCGACCGGATATAAATACCCACTTTTTCACCTGCCGGAAAATTTCCATGTGTTGGATTTTTTCCGTAGTTTAAGAACGTTCTAAATAGTGCAAGTAACGCGATGGACCCATTAGAAGACAACAAACCTTAACTCGATTATGTGACCGTCTTGAACTGCCCTTTGAACGTTAGGGTTTGGGGCAGTACGGCGTGCCACATGTGAGGCGTTGGCTTGACCCTTCTACTGTTGGACCGTTGGTACTGTGGCATGAAATGGATGTTTTTAAACTTATTTCAAGTGTTGAGCTGTTTCGGAAAAACATGGGTGTTTGATTGTTCGATCGGAAAGTTTAACATTTTTTATTTATCTGGAATGTGGTACAATAATTGGAATCAACAACATTTGAATGTTATAAACATAGCAGTTTAGTCTCAAATGATCGGTTGCCACGGAATTTTGATGCGATCAAAAGTCCGTCGCAATCACGTAGTGTACGCGGATACTCGCCGGTAAACTTAATAGATAGCCACGCCCCATAGCCCCGACCAAGTGACTGTAGGAGAACCCCGTCGCCGAAAGCATCCGTTCGGGTTCTCGCGGTAGCGGTGTTCCGTCTTAGTGCACTTCGTCAACGGTATCGGGGGTGCGGCCGTCTACTAAAGTTTGCGATGAGCATTCGTTCAGGATGTCGGGAATCTTGTTGAATTGCCATACTTGATATTGAAAAGAGTTTTCGATAAATGAGACTAAAATGCAGAGTTTATAATTGTTAGGCATGTGATGTCTAAGGAATTCATATGATTAGGCATGCGATGTCTAAAGAGTTTGCGGATTCCAAATGTTGTAGTTTTACACTTTCTTTTCTGTGACTGTAAGTGTAATATGTGATATCGCCGGTTTCGTTGGTATATGTCAACGACAATTGGGATGGGCATATTTACTTACGTTGATGACATGTGATGTTATGTGTTGCTGGATATGTTATATTGGATCGTCGTGTTTGAATGGTTGGGGGTTTTTATGTGAGATGGGTGTTTTTCTTTTTCATTCATGTAAGAACTTGTATGTAATATTCTTTTATTGGGGCACTTCCAGGTTGCGGAAGATGTCACCGTTGATGTATATTATTTACTTTTCCGCATTAGGATAGACCCAAGGAGGGGAGCACAAGTAACCGGGTTCTAGGGTCCAGTAGGAGACCATCTCGAGGAGTCGAGTCCGGGTCTCCTAACCCTAGAATTGGTAGGGTTGCTTGCCGCTCTCGTAGGGGTCTAGGGGTGTGGGATTGGCTATTCATCACGACCGTGGAATCCGTGTTTTATACAGGCTCAAAATAAAACACGGACGTCCTAGTATATCCAATATTTCATATGATATTTTCTGCTGCGTTATCTGTGATGTGATCATGTGATATGTTCAGATAGGTATTGTATATAGTATATATGATATATTATATAGACGTTGCTTATGTTTTACACCCGTGCTAGCCCTGCCTCGCTCTGGCGTTAGTTACCTAACCTAACGGTGCAGACGGGACATCGAGGCGAATGCGGATGGCATAAGTGTACGTCGTATTTATCTGTAATGTTTAGGTACTTAAATGATGGGACTTCATTAATGTGATTAATGAAAGAAAAGAAACCTAAAAGATGTTGTGGAATCGAATTTTCAAAAACAGGTAGCTACAGTTCTTGCTTTGCATCGCGGTGTTCCTTGTAGAACATCCTGCACCTTATTCGATGAGGAAAGGGCCGAGATCCTTTCACCGGGAGTGACCCCTTTAGCAATAACTGGCAGATGCTACAACCCTCGGTTTGTCTTTTGATTGCTTTCGGAGTTTTTGCTTTGCACAGTGATATATATGATATATCCTGCACCTCATTCGACGAGGAAAGGGCCGACGATCCCTTCACCGGGAGTGACCCCTTTAGCAAAACTAGAAAAGCTTCAAAAACACTCCATTTTAAAATAATTTGATTCTACAACGATATCAAGTTCATTACGCAATAGGTTTTCAGAAAAACCTGTCGTAGCCCTCCGTCATTTCAGATAAGTCCTGCATAGTATTCGTGCTACGTTTGTTGACCTCCGTGAAGGCGTAGTGTGCGGTAGTTAACTAGTATTTATCTGCTTATGCATATGATGCAGATTGGATTAGGGTAGTCATGCGACCTTGTTGACCTCCATCAAGGGTCGTGCAGGTGGGTTTGATTCAATCAAGAAATGATGGGTTGAACTTGACTAGTAGCCTATGGTTTGTTGACCTCCGTCATGGTCATAGGGTGCTAGGGGCAAAATTATCGGGAATTTCAAGTGTTGAAATTTGCAATGAGATTGCATACCTTCTATGAGATAGTTGGATCCCGATACCCACTACGAGTAATTGTTACTCCTGGGAGAGTTTTACACATTACAATTAGCCGATCAAGTAGGTGTCTAGAAGGGTGTTAACGAGGTTACGCCTCTGAGAAAACGAGGTTTACATTAATTAGGTTCGTGCGAAAGCACGGGGGACCTCCCTCAAAGTACCGACACTGGCCTGGCTGAAAGATTGGCGAACTTGTAGTGTGTAATTAATCCCGGCTAGTCTTTCCTTTTAGGGTTTGAAGGAAGATTTGATAAAAACAGTGGGAGCCATCCTGATTAGATAAAATAATAACCAATCTGATCTTGCAAGAGCATACGCTGAGTGTTTTCTTCTCTCTCTCTCCAGGTAGCGACCATGTCACGCCTTAATCAAGATAATAATACGGATATATTGACCGAACCCGCTTGTAATACTGAGCTGGGGAATATTGGTCCCGCTCCAACTTATAATTGATATAAGACAGAGCAGGAAATAGGGGATTACCAGAATTCCCGTGCCGCCCAAACGAAGAAAGTGCTTGTGGATGCATCATCTTCGGGTGTGTTCATTACACAGAACTGTTTCTCAATATCCTTTATGTCCTGGGTATTTGATACCAGATCAGGATCCCGCATATGTAATTTGTTACATGGGCTACAGAAAGGTAGAGAACTGAGAACGGATGATAAGTTTCATGAGACAGAAAACGGTGCAAGTGTTGCAGCCAAGTCTGTTGGTCACTGTCACCCTGTATTACCAGAATACATTGATTCTGAACGAATGTCATTAGATACCGAACCTGATATACAAAATCATATCAGTCTCTTTATTCATAAAGAAAGAATATAATTTTGTATTGTTGGATAATGTTTTGAACATTTCCTATATCAAAAGTTGATCGGATCAGGCACGTTATCAAAAAGCATTGACGTTCTAAATCAAACTACAGTTCTTAGTATACAGAACACACATAAGAGGAAGAGTTCAGAAATGAACGAATCCTTCTTGAGGCATTGTAGACTAGGTCATATCAATGCGACCCGACTGGCTGAAGTTACATTTAGATGTATATTTAAATTAGTTTGAATTTACATCTGGTGAAACTTGCCGGTCATGTCACAGAGATAAGATGACCATAGCTCTGTTTATTGGAAACAGAGAAAGAGTTAGTGAACTCTTGGGATGATACATGTTGATGGATAAAGGTCCCCTGTCTACACATGCCAAGACCGGTTCTTTGTACTTCATTACATTCTCTGATGATCTTTCAAGATTCAGACATATGTTCCTGTTGAAACATAAGCTCGAATCTTTTGAGATATTCACAGAATATAAGTAAGAAGTAGAGAACCAAAAACTGGGTATAAGTATTATGTCGTATGATGAGATCATGGAGGAGAATACTTGTGCATAGAATTTCTGGATTATTCTAAAGGAGAATGAGATTCTCTCTCAGCATTACCCCTCCGTATACACCACAGCACGTCGGTGTATCGGGGCGGAGCAATCACAACCTATATGATATGGTGTGCTCTATGATGAGTACTACTGAGTTACCTATTTCCTTTTGGGAGTTATGCACTTATGAAGTTGCATACCTATTGAATAGGGTTCCGATCAAATCAGCTGCCTACCACTTCATATGTGATATGGAAAGGGCAGAGCCCATATCTTAAATATTGTTAAGATTTGGGGTTGTCCGGCCTATGTCAAAAGCAAAATCCGGACAAGATCGAGGCAAGGTCAGTTCTGTAGAACTGGAAAGGTTCCAGCTGTACAAAACTGCAGCTGATTTGACAGGACCAAAGGATTCTATAGTCCCTGACGAACCTCAGCCTCTCCGCTGATCTGGTAGGGTTCCTCATCTGCCTGAGAGATACTTAGGTTTCTCGATGACAGTGGGAGCGAGGAATGCATCATAAGATGATGACCCAACTAGTTTCGAGCAGGCCATCAGGAGTAGGACTCTGTAAGAATGGCTGGATGCTTAGCGATCTGAGATGGAATCCTTATACACCAACAAAGTATGGACTTTGGTTGCTTTAACTAAAGGGTAAAATCCCCATCAGCAGCAAGTATATCTTGAGAAGATTACTTGGTGTACATGGAAAAGTTGAGACTTTCAAAGCTAGACTTGTTAAAGGTTTTCGTCATAGACCAGGCGTGGATAATGATGAAACCTTTTCCAGTGGCTATGCTTAAGTCCATCCGAATCCTACTTGCCATGGCTACATACCATGACTACGATATCTGGTGGTTGGGTGTCATGACTGCTTTTCTAAAATGATGTTTCAGAAGAGAGAGTCTGTAAGTACACAGTCAGAGGGCTTCGTAGACAGTGGGAGCAGCGGAAACGTGTGCAAGATGTTTTATGTGATAAAGCAGGCATCGCGGAGTTGGAACGTCTGTTTTGATGTGTTAGTCAAAGAGTTTGACATCATCAAAATGGTAGATGAACCTTGTATATACAAAAAGGTAGTAGGGAGTATGGTGGTGATCCTCGTAGAGTACGTGGATGACATACTCTTGATAGGGAAGGAGTTTTCTATGCTACGCTCAGTTAATCTCCGCTTATCACAAGGATTATCCATATAGGATCAAAGTGATACCTTCTAAATCCTGAGTTTTGATGTATGAGATAGATCTAATTGGATGTTAGGATTCTCACTAGCTGTAGTGGGATGGTATCAATTGATCCTGGGGAGAATCACTGGAAAGGTTCCAGGGTGATACGGACGACTGAATGTCAGTCGCAGGCATTGTCTTTACCCTCAGTAGAGGGACGGTATGTTGGAAGAGTTCAAAGCTGGATACCGTGGCAAACTAGACGATAAAGGCCGGTAACATCGCTATTAAAGATACTACCAAAGAGGCAGTTTGGGTGTATACTGGTTCATGAGAAGAACTAGGTTCCTACCATTGTGTGACAATGGAAGTGTGGCTTTGGCCCAGGAACCCTGGTCTCATCAGTGACCCAGACATATTCTGAGGCAGCATCACCTGATCATGGAGATGGTTGATCTCCAGGGGATCGAGGTTAGGAGTGTAGACTCAGAGGACAACACGGTGAATCCACTCACAAAGGCCTTTTCCCAAAGAGAGACTTTTATGGGATGGTTGAGTATGAGATACTACAACCACTGCTATCAGATGGCCCTAGTGCAAGTGGGAGATTGTTAGTTATATGTATGCCCTAGAGGCCATTACTATACATAGGATGTATATTGTAGTGGATGCTTGGACATATATAGGGAGGACTTTCTTGCTCGACATGATAGTATGCTATCTGGTTGCTCTTTAGCTTAACGTGTACACTGATTGTCTCTCTGTTACATGTTGGTAAATCCCTTAGGATGTGTACTTGACTACCTGGACTATGATGCGAATCATACTAGTGGGGATATGGTAGTCCATAAGTACATCCTTCAAGGTCCCTAGTCGTGGGTGTATCGAGAAGGGGCATCGATATACCAGAGTAGACTAGCGTATACCTTCTCGACCCATACTGATGGGCGATGGATGATCCCATATCCATTGGTGTTTGACATCAGAGATGATATACGGGGGCTCAGTGGAGACTGGGTACACTGGATGGACTCGCCGAGAACTCCCAGATGGTATTATACCTTAAGTCAAATGGCAGTTCTTTGGTGACACTGGTACAGGTTAGTCTGTAGACCCGAGATCGTCATAGAGTCTTGTGTGATTCCCACTGTGCTTTGATTTCCACCTTACCACGTCCAAGAGGGCATGCAAAACGGTGGTTTTTGGGTACAATCCCGATTCACATGGAGGCAATGAGCGATAGGAGGGGATTCGTCTCTCCCGGTATAGGGAGTTGATGTTGCGCCGTGTTCGATTGGCTATAACCGGAAATCCCTGGCCAGGGTTGCTGAGATTTACTGTTAAGTGTTATCAGTAGTATCTCGAACTGTTATAAACCACATATCGACACGACTTATCGAGCTACTGGGGTCTGACGTTTACCACCCCTAGGCAAGATATGCGACATATCAGACGATCAGACCGGACTGTACGGTAAGTGTTACTGGTTGGATTCACAGGAGTGCGAGCGGGCTTGCTCGTTGATGTTCTGATCGCTCAATACCCGGGTGGCCGTTACGTTTAGCAGACCGGTTGCGGCTTGTGGGTGTTTGATATGATCATCACCTACTGCCGGCGTATTGACGAGTCTTTAGAGTCCTATACAGAGGTTTCCTGGCTCAAGCGAAACGAAATAGGAGCGCATATGAGATATGTGCGGGACAGAGAATAATACCAGTATGTGATACTGAATTCTATTCTCGCGATTTGTATCATCGGACGGTTATATGAGATATAGCCGGGTTACCGAATCAAGTGTTGATTCGATACATTGATACACTTGATATTAGTCGGTTATATGCGATATGACCGGATCGTTAAATCAAGTGTTGATTTAATGATTTAATGTATAATTATATATTTGATATATTGCTTTAGATTAACTAGTATTGGTTCACTTAAGATTGATTTTCTCACTTGAATGTGCACATTGTTTATATGTGATATATATGCAAGTGTACATGTTTGTATCATACTTGATGATACATACAAGTTGTGTGTATAAGACTTAAACCAAATTGAGGCTAAATTAGGGTTTACTAATTTCCTAACAAATAACAAAAGAAATAAGACTTTGGTCAAAGTTATCAAGCTTCATGAAGCTTGAAGAAACTTTGAGAAAGTCAATTTCTTTTGTCATTTCCTTAGGATGCTAGTTAACCCAACCCTTAACCCAATACTTTGGTTAATTCTCTACACAAGTTAAGCATGAAGGCTTATAACTCAACCATGGTACCATAATTAAAAGGATAAGTTTCATTCTTTATTCATAATTCTTATCATTTTTCTTTCTTCTTCTTCTTCTTTAAGAAGAAGAAAGCTTGCTACCTCTAATGGTGCCATGAGATTTAGAGTGAGAAATACAAATCCAAAGTGAACCCACTTCATATTTCTTCATCCTCTACCACTTGCCATGTTGTATAGGGTATTTTCTTCACAAGGTTCGTGACCAAGTGAAGATGGAGCTTGAGTTAGAGTCGCCTCGACGTAGATCATCTTCTGCACCGAAGTCTACGACCTAGCCCGCATATTTCTCCGATGAAACCAACGCTAGAGTCCGTGATTCCGATGATCGCAGTGGAGGGACGTCATCACGGAGCTAAAGAAGTGGAGGACTGGATCTACAAAGGTTGTAATCCCTTTCACTTGTAGTTAAAGTAGTTAACTTGCTGTAACGTTTCCAAAATAATAAAATATTATTTTCGGGAATTTTTATAATTTAATATTATTTTAATGAATATTTTAATATTCTGGTATAATTAAATACAAATAAATGGGGGGAAATTTTGGAAAATTATAGAAAATTCTAAAATAGGGTATTTTATGGAATTATACCATTTTAAAGTTTTTAAGACTAGTTACATGCTAATTTAGTGTTAATCGCGATTAAAAATCGCGAATTGGATTTTTAGCTTTTTTTGTGCAAAAATGTGCACATATCATTTTCCACACTTGTTACACTTGTGTTACATTTCTATTGCCATGGTTGTTCTTTTGGGTTCACTATTGGAGTGAGAAGGAAAAGAAAAGGAAAAGAAAAGAAAGAAAGAGTAAGTATGATGATGAGAGAGAATGTCTAAGTCAAACCTCTTTTGACCCATGCCCTCCCATCATTTCCCTTCTCATTTTCTCTCCCCTCTTCTACTTGAGCTGCTGCTGCTCCCTCTCCCTCTCTCTCCCTCTTCATGAAACCCTAGATCCACAATGAAATCAACCCCAAAACCCCATTCCCACTTCACAAAACTTGATCCCAAGCTCACTAGCTACACATTGAATCCAGCAAGATTGGATTTGGAGGACTTTGAGCAACTCAAGAATTTTCTTGAGTTGCCAAAGCAGGTAATTTCTGCACCTATTAGAGTAGTATCTCATTTCTTGTGCACCAATACTAGTTTTGTGTCGATATGGCGTCGTTTGGTGGATTTGTGAAACTTTAAGTTAGGCTTTATGTGAGATCTGAGATTAAAGATGAAATTGAGGATTGTGGTGACCTTAGAAACCCTGGTGTGATGTTATTTTAGACCCAAACTTGAAATTGAAACCAGAATACGGATTTATGAGACGATGTCGGAGAAAAACTGTGAATCTGTGATCGTATTTAGGAATCTGCTATCACCCCGAGACCCAAAAAATAAAACTGAGTTGACAGTGAGATGTGCAGGCACCATAGAACCACAACACCAAACCCTAGCTCCCAACTCCAAACCCCAGCCCCCAACTCCAAACCCCAGCCGCCAATTAATTCCTTCTGGCCGCAATTTGCGGCCAGAGCAGGAGGAAACCGTCTCGATTTTGGTGCATGGCCCTATTTCCTTTAGTCTTGACCCTGGGTATGTCTAGTTTTGACTGATTCCAGTTAGGGTAAAATCTGGGTTGATTTGCTTGAGTTGGCATATGATTTACGACTTGTTTTAGCATGGATTTTGGTATTTGGTGATTCGTTTCTGTCGGGTGGCATTTGGACGTCAACGACAAGTGGATATTGAACGTGTTTACATGCGAGACGATAGGTTTTTACCTATGCGAGTAGCGTGTGCTATTTTGGTTTCCGATGTGATTTTCATGTGCTTTAGCGTTGTGATATACTTGTAGGTACCCTACATGATGTTGAGGCAAAGAAGATGAAGATAGCAACATCGGCATTGGCACACGAGAAACAAGGTGAGTAGATTATATCTACGGGGAGAAGCCGGGTGGATGGCATATAGCACCCCCGCAGTCCGTGGTGATGTATATGAATACGTATACACACATATATTTATTATGTGTTGTTTAGGATTATTGATGGTAATAATGGTATTATTGGTGATAAGGATGTATTGGTTTAGTATAGTGCGAAACCCTAGAGTAGTGGTTGCACCCTCACATACACGTACATATATACCTGCATGTGTTCTTTCATCTATCTGTGCGCATATAGATGTGTGTATATCTACACATGGGTATGGGACTATGTGTTCATATACGGGATTGAGGATGATACATGGGATTGAGTTGAGTCGATGAGGTTTGATGGAGGCCGTGAGATTCGGCGATATGACAGAGTTCGTTATTGTAATGTGATATGATGGTAGTGATACCGGATATGTGATGAGATGAATGTGATATTGACCCGTACCCAGCTATTGGGATGCCGTACGACGATTTACCGTACGAGCTTTATATTGATGTTAGATTCGCACTCATGACTCGAGGATGTTATATGATATACTGTACCGTACGTGATGCTATTGAGGCGAGATCACCGACTATATATACATATATATATGTATATCGACTCAGATTTAGGTGGTTTCCATACCCCTCCCGATTGACTTGATTGTTGGGTCCGTAGTTCACATATACCCCTCCCGATTGACTTGATTGTTTGGTCCGTAGTTTACATAGTAGGCGTTAGACTAGACCCGAGTCATACCTATTTCAAAACTAACGAATCGGGGATATTTTAAAGATAGGCAAAAGGGTTTATACGGATAATTTGAAATGACGCATCTTTTCTTAAAACACCGTAGCCCTTATTTTACCAAAAGCCCTGATTCGTCTTATTTCAAAAGGCAAGGTTGCATGATATATCTATTGAGGCAGGTTCTTTACTGTTGCGTTGATTATTCGATTCCGCACATTATGCTATTTGCATTGCATCGCTTGTATTGTTGATATATTTCAGTCATGCTGCTAGGACACCAGTACCATTATCGATGATGCGTATGTTCCACGTACACTTGTTTACCGGCTCACACACTTCATCATCGATAATTGCCATGTCACTACACTGTAGTACTGTTGCATTCAGTGTATGTTACTTACATTTCTTTACATGTCGCATACATCATGCTTTCTGATTATACGCATTGAGATATGTTGTTTCCATGATATTTCTGGTTTTTGGGAACCGTGGGTGTTTCAAAAGGAGAATATGTAATTGTTTTAAAACCCGGTTACCCTTGATATGATATTTCAGTGCGTCCACCATGTGTTTTCTCGGTGCTGAGAGCGACATGTGAAACCCGATTCGAGGAGGCGGATGAGGCCGATTGCGGGTGCATGATGGACCCGGTATGGTTCCCCGGGGCAAGAAATGTTTTTCGTGGAGTAGACGATGAGCCTAGCAGGGTGGCGAGTACCTACCGGTGATTGGTTGGACCTGTCGGTTATCCGGAGGATACTGACCAGAGTCGATAGATGGATATGGGCGTACTGCCGGGACCGAGGGCCGATACCGCAGACAGAGCCCGTGGGCCAATCCGGACTGACGGAGCCCGATATATGAGGATTTACGTGCCGATGCTGGGCACAGTTTTCATGATGTTTTCGAGTGTCGATGCTGGGCACTCTGGTTCCATGATTTTGACGTGTCGCGAGGGACACAGATGGTTTATGTCCTCATATTATTCCCATGCACATGCTTTATGATATTTACATGCATGATGGTTATTGTCAGTGGGTGACGAGTGGACGGGATCCACGTACATGCAGATTTGATTACATTGATCATACCTCACATTTATGACATGCTATTACCTGAGGCACTAGCACGAGCACTTGGCACTACACTCATGCATAGAGATTACCTTGCCAGTTTTGCATGCTTCAGACTTATTCATATTGAGGTTTATTTTTATCTGATCGTATTGACCTAGGATGGGTCATGCATTCGATCTCTGCTTGTAGATATTTTCTATTCACGAGTTGGCAACTCACCCCCGTTGCGCCACAGTTCTTGCAGGTTTTGCCGTACAGATTCCATAGCGGCATCTCTGGCATACTGCTTCCTTATGGGTGACTTGCTTGGGTAGGTGGGTTCTTTTGTATCAGAACCGCTATTGTTCATGTATTATTCATTGTATCTAGAATTCCATCAACCAAAACTTGTATATTGTTTCAGACTTAGAAAACAGTGTTGTATTATTTCGACCTTAGAGTCGCGCTTGTAGTATTACGGTTTTCTGGCTGTTTTGAGTTCTTTTTGGGTTTTGATCCTCGCCCTTTGGCGTTGTATATTATTATTGCTTGCGTGGTTGTGACCGTCGTTTGACGAAGAGCTAGCTCCCGCTTGGGGATGCCTTTTATCATTTCATATATATTATTCTTGTCGTACCTCGTTCGGGGCCAGTTTTTACAAAGGAAACTCTGCCGAAATTTTCAGGAAAGGTTACACATTTTAAAAATACATATTCGGCTTAATTATTTAAAAACTTGGATTTTCGAAACACGATTTCTTTACTTCTTAAAATCAGTTTTCCTTATTTACTCTTTAAATGGTTCTAGATTTCTGGGCTTTTGGCTTACTTGGATCAGATGGGGTCCTATAGACTTCATATGGTTCAAGGGCCAGTCATATGCTCTTTCGGGTCATGACAAAGTTGGTATCAGAGCGCTAGGTTGACATTGGTTCGAGTCTAAGTTTGACTATGTGGAGCTTAGGGCGTTATATATATACGGAACATAGGTTTGACCTTACGGAACTTGTTAGTTGTATGTATGCCCTAGAGGCCAGTATTTTACAGATGATGTATTTTATATTGGATGCTTGGACATATATAGAGATGACTTTCTTGCTCGATATGATAGTATGCTATCTGGTTACTCTTTATCTTAACATGTATACTAGTCTCTTTAATCTGTCTTATAGTTACATGTTGGTAAAGCCCTTAGGATGTGGACTTGACTACCTGGACTATGATGCAGATCATACTAGTGGGGACATGGTAGTCCATAAGTACATCCTTCAAGGTCCCTAGTCGTGGGTGTATCGAGACGGGGCATCGATATACCAGTGTAGACTAGCGTATACGCCTCTCGACCCATGAGATGGGCGATGGATGATCCCATATCCATTGGTGTTTGACATCAGAGATGGTATACGGGTGCTCAGTGGAGACTGGGTACACTGGACGGACTCGCCGAGAACTCCTAGATGGTATTATACCTCACGTCAGATGGCAGTTCTCAGGTGACACTTGTACAGGTTAGTCTGTAGACCCGAGATCGTCATAGAGTCTTGTGTGATTCCCACTGTGCTTTGATCTCCACCTTACCACGTCCATGAGGGCGTGCAAAACGGTGGTCTTTGGGTACAGTCCCGAGTCACATGGAGGCAATGAGCGATAGGAGGGGTTTCGTCTCTCCCGGTATTGGGGGTTGATGTTGCGCTGTGCTCGATTGGCCGTAACAGGGAAGTCCCTGGCCAGGGATGATCAGAGATTTGCTGGTAAGTGTTACCAGTAGTTTCTCGACCCGTTATGAGCCTCACATCGGCACGACTTATCGGTTATTGGGGTCTGACGTTTACCACCCCTAGACTTGATATGCGACATATCAGAAGAACAGACCGGACTGTACGGTAAGTGTTACTGGTTGGATTCACAGGAGTGTGAGCGGCTAGCTCGTCGATCTTCTGATCGCTCAATACCCGGATGGCCGTTACGTTTAGCAGACCGCTTGCGGCTTGTAGGTGCTTGATATGATCATCATCTGCTACCGGCGTATTGACGAGTCTTTAGAGTCCTACACAGAGTTTTCCTGGCTCAAGCGAAACGAAATAGGAGCGCATATGAGATATGTGCGGGACCGAGAATAATGCGTGTATGTGATACCGTATTTCATTCTCGCGATGAATGTTTCGATTGGTTGTATGCGATATAACCTAGTTATCGAATCATTGATTCGATAAATCGATACGTTGTATACTAGTCGGTTATGTGCGACATGACCGGATCATTGAATCAAGTGTTGATTTAATGATTTAGTGTATAATTGTATATTTGATATATTAATTTGAATTAACTAGTATTGGTTCATTTTAAAAGGATTTTCTCACTTGAAGTGCACATTGTATATATATGATATGCTTTTGTGTGCACTTGATTGTATCATGTTTGATGATACATACTTACTTGGGTTTGTGCAAAGAATTAAACCATGGTTATGATAATGGTTAGGGTTTTGTGTTATTCATCTATTTATTTATCCATTCTTTTTTGATTATTTAAATAGATAAAAGAAAAGAAAATGGTTTCTTTTTATCATGAAGCTTGTTGAAGCTTCATGAAGCTTTGACTAAAGAGACCATTTGTCTTCATGCTTAACCCTAACCATTCCCACTTACCATGGTCTATTCTCTACACTTAACCTTAGTTAGCTTATGATAAGTATTGATTTATTTTCATTTTAATTCAACACTTATCATAACATTTCCTTCTTCTTGATCTTCTTCTTCAAGAAAGAAAGCTTGATGCCATCAATGGCAACTTGAGTTCTAAAGTGAGAAATCCAATTCCAAAGTGAACCCACCTCCTATTTCTTCACCCTCTACCTCTTGCCAAGTTGTTTTGGGTGTTCTCTTCACAAGTTTCACAAATTTGTGAAGTCGGAGCTTGAACTTGTGATGCCTCGACGTAGATCATCTTCGGCACGAAGCCGACGACCTAGTCCGCCCATTTCTCCGATCAAGCCGACGATTGAGTCAGGGATTCGAGATGGACAGCGAGAGGATGCCTACGTGGAGCCAAGGAAGTGGATATCCGGATCTACAAATGTTGTAGCTTCTTATCTTTAGTTAAGTTGTTAACTAGATTCGTTTATCGCCTAAACTTCTAGTTAACGATCCGTATTAGGGTTTCTCGGCACCCGTAAAATTTGAAATTGGCATGGTTGATGCCTTGTGAGACTTCATTAGCGTGCCTAGGAACCCTACAGTGGTATCAGAGCCTAGCTAGAGCCTTAGGCGAAGTCCAGACGGAGTTTGAAGTCCGATCGAACCGAAACCCTAATATCAAAGTTGCTCTCTGTACATTTTTTAAAAACTGGGTTTTTTCCAAATTAAAAATATGCAGAAAATTCAGCAGGACTTTCTAAGAATTACTGTGAAACACGATCACCCAATTCCTCCAAAGTGCGGCGGAACCGCGGCAGAAGCCTGGCTTCTGCGGCCGTTCCGCGGCCGTATGATGACGTCACCCACCCAATTTTGCACAGTAACTTCTTTTATTCAGTGCTGAGTTCTCTGGGAATTTTTAATATTTATTCAAGAGTTGAGTATTCTGGGTAGTATTGGGGACTCGGTATTTCGATCGGATTATCGAACTTTGTCTAAGTGCTTTCCGGATAATTTTTTGAATATGTTAAAAAGTTCGACCGGATATAAATACCCAACTTTTCCCCTGCCGGAAAATTTCCAAGTGTTGGATCTTTCAATGGTTTAAGGAAGTTCTGAGTAGTGCAAGTAACGCGATGGTCCCTCTAGAAGACAACAAACCTTAACTCGATTATGTGACCGTCTTGAACTGCCCTTTGAACCTTCGGGTTTGGGGCAGTACGGCGTGCCATATGTGAGGCGTTGGCTTGACCTTTCTACGGCTGGACCGTTGGTACTGAGGCATGAAGTGAATGTCCTTGAACCTATTTCATGTGTTGGACGGTTTCGAGAAAACTTGGGTGTTCGAATGTTCGATCGGAAAGTTTAATATTTTCTATTTATCTGGAATGGGATACAATAATTGGAATTCACAAACAGTTATGAGATAACTGAATGAATGTTATAAATCTAGCGGTTTAGTTTCATTTGATATTGAAAAGAGTTTTCGATAATGAGACTAAAATGCGGGGTTTATAACTGTTAGGCATGTGATGTCTAAGTATTTCATTTGATCAGGCATGCGATGTCTAAAGAGATTGCGGATTCCAACTGTTGTAGTTTTACACTTTCTTTTTTGTGACCGTAAGTGTAATATGTGATATCGCCGGTTTCGTTGCTATATGTCAACGACAATTGGGATGCGCATATTTACTTACGTTGCTGACACGTGATGTTATGTGTTGCTGGATATGTTATATTGGATTGTCGTGTTTGAATAGCCGGGGGTTTTTATGTGAGATGAGTGTTTTTCATTTTCATTCATGTAAAAACTTGAATGTAATATTCTTTTATTTGGGGCACTTCCAGGTTGCGGAAGATGTCACCTTTTGTATATTATTTACTTTTCTGCATTAGGATAGACCCAGGAGGGGAGCACAAGTAACCGGGTTCTGGGGTCCAGTGGGAGACCAACTCGAGGAGTCGAGTCCGGGTCTCCCAACCCTAGAATTGGTAGGGTTGCTTGCCGCTCTCGTAGGGGTCTAGGGGTGTGGGATTGGCTATTCATCACGACCGTGGAATCCGTGTTTTGTACTGGCTCGTATTGAGAACACGGACGTCCTAGTATATCCAATATTTCATATGTTTCTTCTGCTGCGATATCTGTGATGTGATCATGTGATGTTCTGTGATGGATACAGTATATAGTATATATGATATATTATATAGACGTTACTTATGTTTTACACCCGTACTAGCCCTGCCCCGCTCTGCCGTTAGTTACCTAACCTAACGGTGCATGAGGGGACATCGAGGCGAATGCGGATGGCATAAGTGTACGTCGTATTTATCTGTGATGTTTAGGTACTTAAATGATGGGACTTCATTATTGTGATTAATGAAAGAAAAGAAACCAAAGATGTTGTAGAATCAAATTTTAAATAAAACAGGTAGCTACAGTTCTTGCTTTGCACAACGGTATATGTGATATATCCTGCACCTTATTCGATGAGGAAAGGACCGAGATCCCTTCACCGGGAGTGACTCCTTTAGCAATAACTGGCAGATGCTACACACTCGGTTTGACTTTTGATTGCTTCTATAGTTTCTTCTTTGCACAGTGATATATATGATATATCCCGCACTTCATTCGACGAGGAAAGGGCCGATGATCCCTTCACCGGGAGTGACCCCTTTAGCAAAACTACAAAAGCCTCAAAATCACTCCATTTCAAAACTTCATTTGATTCTACAACGATATCAAGTTCATTACGCAATAGGTTTTCAGAAAAACCTGACGTAGCCCTCCGTCATTTCTGATAAATCCTACTTAGTATTCGTGCTACGTTTGTTGACCTCCGTCAAGGCGTAGTGTGCGGTAGCTAACTAGTATTTATCTGCTTATGCATGTGATGCAGATTGGATTAGGGTAGTCGTACGACCTTGTTGACCTCCGTCAAGGGGCGTGCGGGTGGGTTTGATTCAATCAAGAAATGACGGGTTGAACTTGACTTGCACCCTATGGTTTGTTGACCTCCGTCAAGGTCATAGGATGCTTGGGGCAAAATATTATCGGGAATTTCAAGTGTTGAAATTTGCAATGAGATTGCATACCTTCTATGAGATAGTTGGATCCCGATACCCACTGCGAGTAAGAGTTACTCCTGGGAGAGTTTTCCACATTGCAATTAGCCGATCAAGTAGGTGTCTAGAAAGGTGTCAACGAGGTTACGCCTCTGGGAAAATGAGGTTTACATTAATTAGGTTCGTGCGAAAGCACGGGGGACCTCCCTCAAAGTACCGACACTGGCCTGGCTGAAAGATTGGCGAACTTGTAGTGTGTAATTAATCCCGGCTAGTCTTTCCTTTTAAGGTTTGAAGGAAGATTTGATAAAAACCAGTGGGAGCCATCCTGATTAGATAAGATAATAACCAATCTGATCTTGCACGAGCATACGCTAAAGTGTTTTCTTCTCTCTCTCTCCAGGTAGCGACCATTTCATGCCCTAATGAAGATAATAATATGGATGTATTGACCGAACCCGCATGTTATGCTGTGCTGGGGAACGTTGGTTCCGTTCTTTCTTATAAGAGTTATAGGAATGAACATGATATAGGGTAATACCAGGATTCCCATGCCACCCGAATGAAGAAAGTACATGTTGATGCATTTTCTTCGGGTGTGTTCGTTACAGAGAACTGTTTCTCCATTTGCTCTACGTCCTGGGTATTAGATACCGGGTCAGGATCCCATATATATAATCAGTTACATGGGCTAAGGAAAGGTAAAGAACTTGGAGAAGGTGATAAAGACATTAGAGTTGGAAATGGTGCAATTGTTGCAGCTAAGACTGTCGGGGAATATCACCTAGTATTACCGACTGGTAATACATTGGTTCTGAACGAATGCTATTACATGCCGAACCTGATATGCAACATTATATCGGTTTCCTTATTGAGTAAAGAGGGTTATAATTTTGTATTACAGGACAATGTTATGAACATTTTCCGTAACCAAAAGTTGGTTGGATCAGGCACGTTGTGCAATGGCATTTATGTTCTAAATCAATCAACAATTCTGAGCATAACAAACACACACAAGAGGAAGAGTTCAGAACTGAACGAATCCTTCTTGTGGCATTGTAGACTGGGTCACATCAATGCGACACGACTGGCTAAGTTGCATAAGGATGGATATTTAAATCCGTTTGAATTTTCATCTTATGACACTTGCCAGTCATGTCTCAAAGGAAAAATGACCAAAACTCCGTTTACGGGACACGGGGAAAGAGTTACTGAACTCTTGGGACTTATACATAGTGATGTATGCGGTCCCATGTCTACACATGTCAGGGATGGTTCTTCGTGCTTCATTACATTCACTGACGATCTCTCTAGGTTCGGGTATGTGTTCCTGATGAAACACAAATCAGAAGCTTTTGAGAAATTTAGAGAATATAAACAAGAAGTTGAGAACCAAACCGGAAAAAGTATTAAAATCCTACGATCTGATCGAGAAGGAGAATACTTGAGCATTGAATTCCTGGACTTCCTAAAAGAGAATGGGATTCTCTCTCAGCTAACTCCTCCATATACACCACAGCACAACGATGTATCGGAGCGGAGAAACCACACCCTATTAGATATGGTGCGCTCTATGATGAGTGTAGCTGAGTTACCTGTTTCCTTCTGGAGATATGCACTGGAAACAGCAGCATACCTACTGAACAGGGTTCCCACCAAATCTGTGTCTACCACACTATATGAGATATGGGAAGGGAAGAGACCATATCTTAATTTTATAAAGATATGGGGTTGCCCGGCCTATGTCAAAAGACAAAAACCGGACAAACTCGAGGCAAGATCTGTTTTGTGTAAATTTGTTGGATATCCCAAACATTCGCGAGGGTATATCTTCTACCACAGTGAGGAACAAAGAGTATTTGTTGCTCAACATGCCACCTTTTTAGAAAAGGAATTTCTTGCAAAAGAAATTTGTGGCTCTGAGGTAGAACTGGAAGAGGTTCCAGCTGAACAAATCACAACAGAAGATTTAGTAGAACCAGAGCATTCAGTAGCTCCCGACGAACCTCAGCCTCTCCGCCGACCTAGTAGGGTTCTTCGCCTACCTGAGAGATACTACGGTTTTCTCATGGATGGTGGGGGCGAGGATTGCATCATGGAGGATGATGACCCAACTAGCTTCGAGCAGGCCATCACGAGTAGGGACTCAGTGAAATGGCTGGATGCTATGCGGTCCGAGATGGAATCCATGTACACCAACAAAGTATGGACTTTGGATGTTGCTCCTGAAGGGGTAAAACCCATCGGGAGCAAGTGGATCTTCAAGAAGAAACTTGGTGTAGATGGGAAAGTGGAGACTTTCAAAGCTAGACTTGTTGCAAAGGGTTTTCGTCAAAGACCAGGTGTGGATTATGACGAAACCATTTCTCCAGTGGCTATGCTTAAATCCATCCGGATCATGCTTGCCATCGCTGCGTATCATGATTACGAAATCTGGCAAATGGAAGTTAAGACCGCCTTTCTAAATGGTGATTTAGAAGAGTGCGTGTACATGACTCAGCCAGAGGGCTTCGTAGACAGTGGGAGCAGCGGGAAGGTATGCAAGCTGCTTAAATCCATTTATGGATTAAAGAAAGCATCGCGGAGTTGGAACATCTGCTTTGACGTTGTTATCAAAGAGTTTGATTTCGTCAAAAACCCAGATGAACCTTGTATTTACAAGAAGGTGGCAGAGAGTAAGGTTGTCTTCCTCGTATTGTACGTGGACGACATACTCTTGATAGGAAATGATATTCCTATGCTGCAAGCGGTCAAGCTCTTCTTATCACAAAGATTCTCAATGAAAGATCTTGGTGATGCCTCCTGCATATTGGGAATTAGGATCTATAAAGATAGATCCAAACGGATATTGGGATTGTCCCAATCCAGGTACATTGACACCATACTAAAAAGGTTTAGTATGGAAGATTCCAAGCGTGGGAACTTGCCCACGATCTCTGGAGTCACTCTCTCCAAAGAGAGGTCTCCTAAGACTGATTTGGAGAGAGCTCGCATGCAAGGGATACCCTATGCTTCGGCTGTAGGCTCTATCATGTATGCGATGCTATGTACAAGACCCGATGTAGCATACTCACTAAGTGTAGTGAGCAGGTATCAAGCTGATCCTGGAGAGAGTCACTGGACAACTGTGAAGAGCATTCTCAAGTACTTACGAAGGACTAAAAAGATGCTCTTGGTGTATGGTAACGGAGAACTCCAAGTGGAGTCCTTCACCGATTCGAGCTTCCAGAGTGATAAGGACGACTCTAAGTCGCAGTCGGGATTTGTCTTTACCCTTTACGGAGGGGCGGTTAGCTGGAAGAGTTCCAAGCAGGAAACCGTGGCAGACTCGACGATGGAGGCTGAATACATCGCTGCCAACGATGCTGCCAAAGAGGCTGTCTGGATCAAGAAGTTCATTACTGAACTTGGAGTGGTTCCATCCATTGAGCATCCAATACCTTTGTATTGCGATAACAATGGAGCGGTGGCTTTGGCCAAGGAACCCAGGTCCCATCAGCAATCCAGGCATATTCTGAGGCGGTATCACCTGATCCGGGAGATAGTTGATCGCCGGGAGATCGAGGTCAGGAGGGTTGACACGAAGAACAACACGGCGGATCCACTCACGAAGGCCATTCCCCAGATACAGTTTGAGAGACTCTTCGGGATGCTCGGTATGCGATACTACAGCAGCTGGCCCTAGTGCAAGTGGGAGATTGTTAGTTGTATGTATGCCCTAGAGGCCAGTATTGTACAGATGATGTATATTATATTGGATGCTTGGACATATATAGAGATGACTTTCTTGCTCGATATGATAGTATGCTATCTGGTTACTCTTTATCTTAACATGTATACTAGTCTCTTTAATCTGTCTTATAGTTACATGTTGGTAAAGCCCTTAGGATGTGTACTTGACTACCTGGACTATGATGCAGATAATACTAGTGGGGACATGGTGGTCCATAAGTACATCCTTCAAGGTCCCTAGTCGTGGGTGTATCGAGACGGGGCATCGATATACCAGTGTAGACTAGCGTATACGCCTCTCGACCCATGAGATGGGCGATGGATGATCCCATATCCATTGGTGTTTGACATCAGAGATGGTATACGGGTGCTCAGTGGAGACTGGGTACACTGGACAGACTCGCCGAGAACTCCCAGATGGTATTATACCTCACGTCAGATGGCAGTTCTCAGGTGACACTTGTACAGGTTAGTCTGTAGACCCGAGATCGTCATAGAGTCTTGTGTGACTCCCACTGTGCTTTGATCTCCACCTTACCACGTCCATGAGGGCATGCAAAACGGTGGTCTTTGGGTACAGTCCCGAGTCACATGGAGGCAATGAGCGATAGGAGGGGTTTCGTCTCTCCCGGTATTGGGGGTTGATGTTGCGCTGTGCTCGATTGGCCGTAACAGGGAAGTCCCTGGCCAGGGCTGATCAGAGATTTGCTGGTAAGTGTTACCAGTAGTTTCTCGACCCGTTATGAGCCTCACATCGGCATGACTTATCGGTTATTGGGGTCTGACGTTTACCACCCCTAGACTTGATATGCGACATATCAGACGAACAGACCGGACTGTACGGTAAGTGTTACTGGTTGGATTCACAGGAGTGTGAGCGGGCTAGCTCGTCGATCTTCTGATCGCTCAATACCCAGATGGCCGTTAAGTTTAGCAGACCGCTTGCGGCTTGTGGGTGCTTGATATGATCATCATCTGCTACCGGCGTATTGACGAGTCTTTAGAGTCCTACACAGAAGTTTCCTGGCTCAAGCGAAACGAAATAGGAGCGCATATGAGATATGTGCGAGACTGAGAATAATGCGTGTATGTGATACCGTATTTCATTCTCGCGATGAATGTTTCGATTGGTTGTATGCGATATAACCTAGTTATCGAATCATTGATTCGATAAATCGATACGTTGTATACTAGTCGGTTATGTGCGACATGACCGGATCATTGAATCAAGTGTTGATTTAATGATTTAGTGTATAATTGTATATTTGATATATTAATTTGAATTAACTAGTATTGGTTCATTTTAAAAGGATTTTCTCACTTGAAGTGCACATTGTATATATATGATATGCTTTTGTGTGCACTTGATTGTATCATGTTTGATGATACATACTTACTTGGGTTTGTGCAAAGAATTAAACCATGGTTATGATAATGGTTAGGGTTTTGTGTTATTCATCTATTTATTTATCCATTCTTTTTTGATTATTTAAATAGATAAAAGAAAAGAAAATGGTTTCTTTTTATCATGAAGCTTGTTGAAGCTTCATGAAGCTTTGACTAAAGAGACCATTTGTCTTCATGCTTAACCCTAACCATTCCCACTTACCATGGTCTATTCTCTACACTTAACCTTAGTTAGCTTATGATAAGTATTGATTTATTTTCATTTTAATTCAACACTTATCATAACATTTCCT
Organism: Agapanthus africanus; assembly: GCA_030015575.1. Lineage (NCBI taxonomy): Eukaryota > Viridiplantae > Streptophyta > Magnoliopsida > Asparagales > Amaryllidaceae > Agapanthus > Agapanthus africanus. The sequence continues at coordinate 450,243,010 of CM057342.1, read as the reverse complement.
TCTTCTTGATCTTCTTCTTCAAGAAAGAAAGCTTGATGCCATCAATGGCAACTTGAGTTCTAAAGTGAGAAATCCAATTCCAAAGTGAACCCACCTCCTATTTCTTCACCCTCTACCTATTGCCAAGTTGTTTTGGGTGTTTTCTTCACAAGTTTCACAAATTTGTGAAGTCGGAGCTTAAAATTGTGATGCCTCGACGTAGATCATCTTCGGCACGAAGCCGACGACCTAGTCCGCCCATTTCTCCGATCAAGCCGACGATTGAGTCAGGGATTTGAGATGGACAGCGAGAGGACGCCTACGTGGAGCCAAGGAAGTGGATATCCGGATCTACAAAGGTTGTAGCTTCTTATCTTTAGTTAAGTTGTTAACTAGATTCGTTTATCGCCTAAACTTCTAGTCAACGATCCGTATTAGGGTTTCTCGGCACCCGTAAAATTTGAAATTGGCATGATTGATGCCTTGTGAGACTTCATTAGCGTGCCTAGGAACCCTACAGACCTTATACTTAGTCGAGGGGGTATTAGACCCGAACTTTCGTCGCGTAGGATGACCCTTGGTTGATGGAATAGGTGACTAAAGTAGAGTGACGTACCGTGGGTATGTTCCGCGGCATACTTACGACACCCCACTCCGCTTAAGAAACCTTAGGTTGTACATTTCCTTGCACCGTGTTATATTCATTTCTATGATCTATCCTCATCGATACTGGTTATGGTTTTGCCGCCACGATTGCAAGGGCAGAGTGAGCTACGGCTCGAGTTGCGTCAGCATGAGCACGTCGTGGAGGAGGACTGACCAGGGCATGATTCCCGAGACATACGATTGCATTTTGAGGAGTCGTCTTTTTGTGTTTTCGCGCCATGAGCGTTGGATTGATCGCTTTTACGAGATTTCCGGATGTGCTGATCGGTACCAGAGGATTGAGCTACTGATAGAGGCCAGCCAGGATGTGATGACCGTTGATATTATCGCTTATCCAGGGTGATTGAGGCGCTGTTTAGCGTATAGACGAATGAGCCAGTTGTTTCTGCAAATGATGAGATATTGCCCATATGATTGGAGCTACGGCAGCATGAGCATATTCTTAGAGATATGACAGTGAGTCGCTAGTCACCGAGGATTAATGACTAGGACATGTGATTCGTTCGCTTACCCCGATGCAAGGTCATCAGATAGATTGATTCCAGCTAGAGGTGACTTTACGCAGATTCGTTGAGAGTCGATTGAGACGATCGAATGTCAGGAACCCATTTTCCAAGTTTAAAGTATTCGGAAAGACATGCAAGCGATTCTATGGACCCTCTACAAGAATGAAACCCTAACTCGACATAATGACCGTGTGAAAGCCTTTGAATCTTAGGGTTTGCGGCAGATCCACGGCGCCATTAGTGAGGCTTGGGTTTGCCCTTCTACGGCTGGACCACCGATGCTGTGGTATGTACTCGATACTATTAAACTGTACCCGAGATGTTGAGCTCTTGGGGGATTATGAGGTTCTGACTAGTCGATCGGACGATTCGACATCATCCGGATATCATATGATGGGACACTGCTTGGGAGACTACAGGTACGAGCGTAGCCGTTGGAGCGCAGCCTGTGTAGCCACGATGAGATGAGTTCGAATCAGTCGATATTGAAGTAGAGTGGAGTAAAGAGTTCACATGAGATTTCGACGAGATGACGTTCCACTCCGCTGACATCAGAGATGCGATACGCACGTTGAGGACGTGATCGGCTAGATATCTCCTACTGAGTGACGAAGATACCGAGTTCATGATTTCGAGTCCGTGTTAGAGACTTCGGAGGGACCGTAGCCGAGGACATTGCAGTGCGCAGATAAGGACGCGACGTCAAATGGTCGATGATACAGACAAGCGGGACAAGAAGTTCGTGCGAGAGGCAGACGAGCTGTTACTATACCCCGTTAAGATTAAAGGTCGGATATGCATGCAGAGGCGCAGGGATGCGACCAGCTTCCGAGGAGATGTTGTACTAAGAGCGCAGACGTCCAGAAAGCGAGGAAAGATTATGCCAGAGTACCAGCCTCCGTACAGTTTGGCTTAGGCAATATCAGAAGAGAGCTTGAGTCGGATTCCTTCCAGTACACTGTTGCAATAAGATTTGCACCAAGAGCAGATGCGTGATGTGCGTTTAGAGGACCAGAAGTCGGAGCCAGAGATGTGCTGCGTTACGAGCGATCGTGAGGATTGACCGAGAGATGACCAGGAAAGTGCCAAAATGGAATCGTTCCTGTCAACACACCTGACCGGGCCGATGAGCCGATGGATTGCGAGATTGGTAATCCACAGAGAAGATAAGGAACTAGAGGCAGAGGACGCCAGCCGCGAGCATGAGGCAAGTAGATATCTTGCGCCGCTAGCATCGGATGTACCGGTACCTTCTCGACCCCGAAGAAGGGTATACCGACGACGGTATTTATGATTTATGATTTATGATTTTGTGATTTGACTATCACGTATCCGTCACTTTGGATTTCGGTATTGTGGGCAATCTATTCGCATGATTTGGTTTTGATGGCTGAGTTCTATGATATTTGATTTTGTGCACCATGGTTGCACCTACTGGGTATTTATACCTTGCGCATAGTTATTACTCTTGAGGTATTGATTGTGATTTCATGCGTATTTTATGCCGGTGATTTGATTTACGCTTCCAGCGTAGTTTTCATGTACTTTTAGTGTTTTGATTTGATTTGTGCACGCTGATGCACACGGTTGTGAGATTTTCCATCGCGGTACACTTGATTTTGATTGAGCCGCACTATATATCGTCGACTTGACCCTGATATTTATGATTTTTGCAGTCCGTGCTTTCGATTGGACTTACGCATGTTCGACGTTTGCTATTGGATTTTGTGATTCCGTGCATGTTGAGTGCGCAGGGTTTAGATTTTCATTCGTGCACGATGGATGCACCGATTTGGATTTTCGCGCATGTTGGGCGCATGTTTTGAGATACGATTTTGGTGCACACCCGATGCACTAAATCGAGATTCTTCGTGCATGTCAGATGCACCGGATTTTGGCTGTCAGGCACACATGTTGCTTATGACGGATGCTTCGTGCACACCCGTTGCACCTAGATGTTGTTTTGTGCACCTGTATGGCACATATATGGATTTTGATTTCCGTGCGCACCAGACGCACAGGGTGATGTTATGTGCATTTTTGGGATTTATTCCTTTTGGAGCAGTATATTTTCACGATATTTGATATTCGTTTTGTACCGAGCAGGACTAGTCAGAGGACAGTACCTGGATATATTTTGTATGCATTGATAGTTCGAAGGGATTTCCAAGGATCGAGCTATGGTCTCGATATATATACCTACATGTCCGATATGACACGAAACGTTTTAAAAACAAGGAAACCCTTCTAAATTGTTTTCAAACGGCGGAACGTACCTATTAAACAAAGGATATATATATATATACGTATATAGTTATTTTCTTATGAAAAACGCCCGCCACTGTGCAGTGTTACGCGCATCGCACAGCGACTTAAAAAGATTTGGCATGCATTTTCATCAGCTATTCACATGTATAGATTGGATGTCTACATGTATAGTTCTAATCTATATCATATTGGTTTTGTATTGGATTTGACATTTATGTCTTTATCATGACTCCGATGATTGCGGAATGCTTGATGGAGTGTTGCTTTTGAGTTATCTGCTCAGTACTCGTGCGCATGCATTGCGCTATGGTACGTTTTATGTATTGCTGATTTCGGAGCCCCGATGACTTGGAATTTGTATAGAAATATTTTAGTATTTGGGGGTTTAAATTTAAATTCGGGGACCGAATTTCTTTAAGGGAGGTAGATTGTAATGTTTTCAAAATAATAAAATATTATTTTCAGGAATTTTTATAATTTAATATTATTTTAATGAATATTTTAATATTCCGGTATAATTAAATACAAATAAATGGGGAAAATTTTTGGAAAATTATGGAAAATTCTAAAATAGGGTATTTTATGGAATTATGCCATTTTAAAGTTTTTAAGACTAGTTATATGCTAATTTATTGTTAATCGCGATTAAAATTCGCTAATTGGATTTTTAGCTTTTTTTGTGCAAAAATGTGCACATATCATTTTCCACACTTGTTACACTTGTGTTACATTTCTATTACCATGGTTGTTCTTTTGGGTTCACTATTAGAGCGAGAAGGAAAAGAAAAGGAAAAGAAAAGAAAGAAAGAGTAAGTATGATGATGAGAGAGAATGTCTAGGTCAAACCTTTTTTGACCCATGCTCCCCCATCATTTCCCTTCTCATTTTCTCGCCCCTCTTCCACTTGAGCTGCTGTTGCTCCCTCTCCCTCTCTCTCCTTCTTCATGAAACCCTAGATCCACAATGAAATCAACCCCAAAACCCCATTCCCACTTCACAAAACTTGATCCCAAGCTCACTAGCTACACATTGAATCTAGCAAGATTGGATTTGGAGGACTTTGAGCAACTCAAGAATTTTCTTGAGTTGCCAAAGGAGGTAATTTCTGCACCTATTAGAGTAGTATCTCATATCTTGTGCATCAATACTAGTTTTGTGTCGATATGGTGTCGTTTGGTGGATTTGTGAAACTTTAAGTTAGGGTTTATGTGAGATCTGAGATTAAAGATGAAATTGAGGATTGTGGTGACCTTAGAAACCCTGGTGTGATGTTATTTTTGACCCAAACCTGAAATTGAAACAAAAATACGGATTTATGAGACGATGTCGGCGAAAAACTGTGAATCTGTGATCGTATTTAGGAATCTGCTATCACCCCGAGACCCAAAAAATAAAACTGAGTTAACAGTGAGATGTGCAGGTACCATAGAACCACCACACCAAAATCTAGCTCCCAACTCCAAACCCCGGCCGCCAATTAATTCCTTCTGGCCGCAATTTGCGGACAGAGCAGGAGGAAACCGTCTCGATTTTGGTGCATGGCCCTATTTCCTCTAGTCTTGACCCTGGGTATGTCTAGTTTTGACTGATTCCAGTTAGGGTAAAATCTGGGTTGATTTGTTTGAGTTGGCATATGATTTACGACTTGTTTTAGCATGGATTTTGGTATTTGGTGATTCGTTTCTGTCGGGTGGCGTTTGGACGTCAACGACAAGTGGATATTGAACATGTTTACATGCGAGACGATAGGTTTTTACCTATGCGAGTAGCGTGTGCTATTTTGGTTTCCGATGTGATTTTCATATGCTTTAGCATTGTGATATACTTGTAGGTACCCTACATGATGTTGAGGCGAAGAAGATGAAGATAGCAACATCGGCATTGGCACACGAGAAGCAAGGTGAGTAGATTATATCTACGGGGAGAAGCCGGGTGGATGGCGTATAGCACCCCCGCAGTCCGTGGTGATGTATACAAATACGTACACACACATATATTTATTATGTGTTGTTTAGGATTATTGATGGTAATAATGGTATTATTGGTGATAAGGATGTATTGGTTTAGTATAGTGCGAAACCCTAGAGTAGTGGTTGGACCCACACATACACGTACATATATACCTGCATGTGTTCTTTCATCTATCTGTGCGCATATAGATGTGTGTATATCTACACATGGGTATGGGACTATGTGTTCATATACGGGATTGAGGATGATACATGGGATTGAGTTGAGTCGATGAGGTTTGATGGAAGCCATGTGATTCGGCGATATGACAGAGTTCGTTATTGTGATGTGATATGATGGTAGGGATACCGGATATGTGATGAGATGAATGTGATATTGACCCGTACCCAGCTATTGGGATGCCGTACGACGATTTACCGTACGAGCTTTATATTGATGTTAGATCCGCACTCATAACTCGAGGATGTTATATGATATACTGTATCGTACGTGATGCTATTGAGGTGAGATCATCGACTATATATATATATATATATGTATATCGACTCAGATTTAGGTGGTTTCCATACCCCTCCCGATTGACTTGATTGTTGGGTCCGTAGTTCGCATAGTAGGCATTAGACTAGACCCGAGTCATACCTATTTCAAAACTAACGAATCGGGGATATTTTAAAGATAGGCAAAAGGGTTTATACGGATATTTTGAAATGACGCATCTTTTCTTAAAACACCGTAGCCCTTATTTTACCAAAAGCCCTGATTCGTCTTATTTCAAAAGGCAAGGTTGCATGATATATCTATTGAGGCAGGTTCTTTACTGTTGCGTTGATTATTCGATTCCGCACATTCATGCTATTTGCATTGCATCGCTTGTATTGTTGATATATTTCAGTCATGCTGCTAGGACACCAGCACCATTATCGATGATGCGTATGTTCCACGTACACTTGTTTGCCGGCTCACACACTTCATCATCGATAATTGCCATGTCACTATACTGTAGTACTGTTGCATTCAGTGTATGTTGCTTACATTTCTTTACATGTCGCATACATCATGCTTTCTGATTATACGCATTGAGATATGTTGTTTCCATGATATTTCTGGTTTTTGGGAACCGTGGGTGTTTCAAAAGGAGAATATGTAATTGTTTTAAAACCCGGTTACCCTTGATATGATATTTCAGTGCGTCCACCATGTGTTTTCTCGGTGCTGAGAGCGACATGTGAAACCCGATTCGAGGAGGCGGATGAGGCCGATTGCGGGTACATGGTGGACCCGGTATGGTTCCCGGGGGCAAGAAATGTTTTTCGTGGAGTAGACGATGAGCCTGGCAGAGTGGCGAGTACCTACCGGTGATTGGTTGGACCTGTCGGTTATCCGGAGGATACTGACCAGAGTCGATAGATGGATATGGGCGTACTGCCGGGGCCGAGGGCCGATACCGCAGACAGAGCCCGTGGGCCGATCCGGACTGACGGAGCCCGATATATGAGGATTTACGTGCCGATGCTGGGCACAGTTTTCATGATGTTTTTGAGTGTCGATGCTGGGCACTCTGGTTCCATGATTTTGACGTGTCGCGAGGGACACAGATGGTTTATATCCTCATATTATTCCCATGCACATGCTTTATGATATTTACATGCATGATGGTTATTGTCAGTGGGTGATGAGTGGACGGGATCCACGTACATGAAGATTTGATTACATTGATCATACCTCACATTTATGAATGCTATTACCTGAGGCACTAGCACGAGCACTTGGCACTACACTCATGCATAGAGATTACCTTGCCAGTTTTGTATGCTTCAGACTTATTCATATTGAGGTTTATTTTTATCTGATCGTATTGACCTAGGATGGGTCATGCATTCGATCTCTGCTTGTAGATATTTTCTATTCACGAGTTGGCAACTCACCCCCATTGTGCCACAGTTCTTGCAGGTTTTGCCGTACAGATTCCGTAGCGGCATCTCTGGCATACTGCTTCCTTATTGGTGACTTGCTTGGGTAGGTGGGTTCTTTTGTATCAGAACTGCCATTGTTCATGTATTATTCATTGTATCTAGAATTCCATCAACCAAAACTTGTATATTGTTTCAGACTTAGAAAACAGTGTTGTATTATTTCGACCTTAGAGTCGCGCTTGTAGTATTACGGTTTTCTGGCTGTTTTGAGTTCTTTTTGGGTTTTGATCCTTGCCCTTTAGCGTCGTATATTATTATTGCTTGCGTGGTTGTGACCGTCGTTTGACGAAGAGCTAGCTCCCGCTTGGGGATGCCTTTTATCATTTCATATATAATATTCTTGTTGTACCCCGTTCGGGGCCAGTTTTTACAAAGGAAACTCTGCCGAAATTTTCAGGAAAGGTTACACATTTTAAAAATACATATTCGGCTTAGTTATTTAAAAACTTGGATTTTCGAAACACGATTTCTTTACTTCTCAAAACCAGTTTTCCTTATTTATTCTTTAAATGGTTCTAGATTTCTGGGCTTTTGGCTTACTTGGATCAGATGGGGTCCTATAGACTTCATATGGTTCAAGGGCCAGTCACGTGCTCTTTCGGGTCGTGACAAAGTTGGTATCAGAGCGCTAGGTTGACCTTGGTTCGAGTCTAAGTTTGACTATGTGGAGCCTAGGACGTTATATATATACGGAACTTAGGCTTGACCTTACGGAACTTAGACTTAGTCGAGGGGGTATTAGACCCGAACTTTCGTCGCGTAGGATGACCCTTGGTTGATAGAATATGTGACTAAAGTAGAGTGACGTACCGTGGGTATGTTCCGCGGCATACTTACGACACGCCACTCCGCTTAAGAAACCTTAGGTTGTACATTTCCTTGCACCGTGTTATATTCATTTCTATGATCTATCCTCATCGATACTGGTTATGGTTTTGCCGCCACGATTGCACGGGCAGAGTGAGCTACGGCTCGAGTTGCGTCAGCATGAGCTCGTCGTGGACGAGGACTGACCAGGGCGTGATTCCCGAGACATACGATTGCATATTGAGGAGTCGTCTTTTTGTGTTTTCGCGCCATGAGCGTTGGATTGATCGCTTTTACGAGATTTCTGGATGTGCTGATCGGTACCAGAGGATTGAGCCACTGATAGAGGCCAGCCAGGATGTGATGACCGTTGATATTATCGCTTATCCAGGGTGATTGAGGCGCTGTTTAGCGTATAGACGAATGAGCCAGTTGTTGCGGCAAATGATGAGATATCGCCCAGATGATTGGAGCTACGGCAGCATGAGCATATTCTTGGAGATATGACAGTGGGTCGCTAGTCACCGAGGATTAATGACTAGGACATGCGATTCGTTCGCTTACCCCGATGCAAGGTCATCAGATAGATTGATTCCAGCTAGAGGCGACTTTACGCAGATTCGTTGAGAGTCGATTGAGACGATCAAATGTCAGGAATCCATTTTCCAAGTTTAAAGTATTCGGAAAGACATGCAAGTGATTCTGTGGACCCTCTAGAAGAATGAAACCCTAACTCGACATAATGACCGTGTGAAAGCCTTTGAACCTTAGGGTTTGCGGCAGTTCCGCGGCACCATTAGTGAAGCTTGGGTTTGACCTTCTACGGCTGGACCACCGATTCTGTGGTATGTACTCGATACTATTAAACTGTACCCGAGATGTTGAGCTCTAGGAGGATTATGAGGTTCTGATGAGTCGATCGGACGATTCGACATCATCCGGATATCATATGATGGGACACTGCTTGGGAGACTCTAGGTACGAGCGTAGCCGTTGGAGCGCAACCTGTGTAGCCACGATGAGATGAGTTCGAATCAGTCGATATTGAAGCAGAGTGGAGTAAAGAGTTCGCATGAGATTTCGACGAGATGACGTTCCACTCCGCTGACATCAGAGATGCGATACGCACGTTGAGGACGTGATCGGCTAGATATCTCCTACTAAGTGACGAAGATACCGAGTTCATGATTTCGAGTCCGTGTTAGAGACTTCGGAGGGACCGTAGCTGAGGACATTGCAGTGCGCAGATAAGGACGCGACGTCAAATGGTCGATGATACAGACAAGCGGGACAAGAAGTTCGTGCGAGAGGCAGACGAGCTGTTACTATACCCCGTTAAGATTAAAGGTTGGATATGCATGCAGAGGCGCAGGGATGCGACCAGCTTTCGAGGAGATGATGTACAAAGGGCGCAGACGTCCAGAAAGCGAGGAAAGATTATGCCAGAGTACAGCCTCCGTACAGTTTGGCTTAGGCAATATCAGAAGAGAGCTTGAGTAGGATTCCTTCCAGTACACTGTTGCAATAAGATTTGCACCAAGAGAAGATGCGTGATGTGCGTTTAGAGGACCAGAAGTCCGCGCCAGAGATGTGCTGCGTTACGAGCGATCGTGAGGATTGACCGAGAGATGACCAGGAAAGTGCCAGAACGGAATCGTTCCTGTCAACACACCTGACCGGGCCGATGAGCCGATGGATTGCGAGATTGGTAATCCACAGAGAAGATAAGGAACCAGAGGTAGAGGACGCCAGCCGCGAGCATGAGGCAAGTAGATATCTTGCGCCGCTAGCATCGGATGTACCGGTACCTTCTCAACCCTGAAGAAGGGTATACCGACGACGGTATTTATGATTTATGATTTGTGATTTTGTGATTTGACTATCACGTATCCGTCACTTTGGATTTCGGTATTGTGGGCGATCTATTCGCATGATTTGGTTTTGATGGCTGAGTTCTATGATATTTGATTTTGTGCACCATGGTTGCACCTACTGGGTATTTATACCTTGCGCATAGTTATTACTCTTGAGGTATTGATTGTGATTTCATGCGTATTTTATGCCGGTGATTTGATTTACGCTTCCAGCCTAGTTTTCATGTACTTTTAGTGTTTTGATTTGATTTGTGCACGCTGATGCACACGTTTGTGAGATTTTCCATCGCGGTACACTTGATTTTGATTGAGCCGCACTATATATCGTCGACTTGACCCTGATTTTTATGATTTTTGCACTCCGTGCTTTTGATTGGAGTTACGCATGTTCGACGTTTGCTATTGGATTTTGTGATTCCATGCATGTTGAGTGCACAGGGTTTATATTTTTATTCGTGCACGATGGATGCACCGATTTGGATTTTCGCACATGTTGGGCGCATGTTTTGAGATACGATTTTGGTGCACACCCGATGCACTAAATCGAGATTCTTCGTGCATGTCAGATGCACCGGATTTTGGCTGTCAGGCACACATGTTGCTTATGACGGATGCTTCGTGCACACCCGTTACACCTAGATGTTGTTTTGTGCACCTGTATGGCACATATATGGATTTTGATTTCCGTGCGCACCAGACGCACAGGGTGATGTTATGTGCATTTTTGGGATTTATTCCTTTTGGAGCAGTACATTTTCATGATATTTGATATTCGTTTTGTACCGAGCAGGACTAGTCAGAGGACAGTACCTGGATATATTTTGCATGCATTGATAGTTCGAAGGGATTTCCAAGGATCGAGCTATGGTCTCGATATATATACCTATATGTCCGATATGACACGAAACGTTTTAAAAACAAGGAAACCCTTCTAAATTGTTTTCAAACGGCGGAACGTACCTATTAAACAAAGGATATATATATATACGTATATAGTTATTTTCTTATGAAAAACGTCCGCCACTGTGCAGTGTTACGCGCATCGCACAGCGACTTAAAAAGATTTGGCATCCATTTTCATCAGCTATTCACATGTATAGATTGGATGTCTAAATATATAGTTCTGATCTATATCATATTGGTTTTGTATTGGATTTGACATTTATGTCTTTACCATGACTCCGATGATTGCGGAATGCTTGATGGAGTGTTGCTTTTGAGTTATCTGCTCAGTACTCGTGCGCATGCATTGCGCTATGGTACGCTTTATGTATTGCTGATTTCGGAGCCCCGATGACTTGGAATTTGTATAGAAATATTTTAGTATTTGGGGGTTTAAATTTAAATTCGGGGACCGAATTTCTTTAAGGGAGGTAGATTGTAACGTTTCCAAAATAATAAAATATTATTTTCAGGAATTTTTATAATTTAATATTATTTTAATGAATATTTTAATATTCCGGTATAATTAAATACAAATAAATGGGGGGAAATTTTGGAAAATTATGGAAAATTATGGAAAATTCTAAAATAGGGTATTTTATGGAATTATGCCATTTTAAAGTTTTTAAGACTAGTTATATGCTAATTTAGTGTTAATCGCGATTAAAAATCGCTAATTGGATTTTTAGCTTTTTTTGTGCAAAAATATGCACATATCATTTTCCACACTTGTTACACTTGTGTTACATTTCTATTGCCATGGTTGTTCTTTTGGGTTCACTATTGGAGTGAGAAGGAAAAGAAAAGGAAAAGAAAAGAAAGAAAGAGTAAGTATGATGATGAGAGAGAATGTCTAGGTCAAACCTCTTTTGACCCATGCCCCCCCATCATTTCCCTTCTCATTTTCTCTCTCCTCTTCCACTTGAGCTGCTGCTGCTCCCTCACCCTCTCTCTCCCTCTTCATGAAACCCTAGATCCACAATGAAATCAACCCCAAAACCCCTTTCCCACTTCACAAAACTTGATCCCAAGCTCACTAGCTACACATTGAATCTAGCAAGATTGGATTTGGAGGACTTTGAGCAACTCAAGAATTTTCTTGAGTTGCCAAAGGAGGTAATTTCTGCACCTATTAGAGTAGTATCTCATTTCTTGTGCATCAATACTAGTTTTGTGTCGATATGGTGTCGTTTGGTGGATTTGTGAAACTTTAAGTTAGGGTTTATGTGAGATCTGAGATTAAAGATGAAATTGAGGATTGTGGTGACCTTAGAAACCCTGGTGTGATGTTATTTTAGACCCAAACCTGAAATTGAAACCAGAATACGGATTTATGAGACGATGTCGGAGAAAAACTGTGAATCTGTGATCGTATTTAGGAATCTGCTATCACCCCGAGACCCAAAAAATAAAACTGAGTTGACAGTGAGATGTGCGGGCACCATAGAACCACCACACCAAACCCTAGCTGCCAACTCCAAACCCCGGCCGCCAATTAATTCCTTCTGGCCGCAATTTGCGGCCAGAGCAGGAGGAAACCGTCTCGATTTTGGTGCATGGCCCTATTTCCTCTAGTCTTGACCCTGGGTATGTCTAGTTTTGACTGATTCCAGTTAGGGTAAAATCTGGGTTGATTTGCTTGAGTTGGCGTATGATTTACGACTTGTTTTAGCATAGATTTTGGTATTTGGTGATTCGTTTCTGTCGGGTGGCGTTTGGACGTCAACGACAAGTGGATATTGAACGTGTTTACATGCGAGACGATAGGTTTTTACCTATGCGAGTAGCGTGTGCTATTTTGGTTTCCGATGTGATTTTCATGTGCTTTAGCATTGTGATATACTTGTAGGTACCCTACGTGATGTTGAGGCGAAGAAGATGAAGATAGCGACATCGGCATTGGCACACGAGAAGCAAGGTGAGTAGATTATATCTACGGGGAGAAGTCGGGTGGATGGCGTATAGCACCCCCGCAGTCCGTGGTGATGTATAAGAATACGTATACACACATATATTTATTATGTGTTGTTTTGGATTATTGATGGTAATAATGGTATTATTGGTGATAAGGATGTATTGGTTTAGTATAGTGCGAAACCCTAGAGTAGTGGTTGCACCCACACATACACGTACATATATACCTGCATGTGTTCTTTCATCTATCTGTGCGCATATAGATGTGTGTATATCTACACATGGGTATTGGACAATGTGTTCATATACGGGATTGAGGATGATACATGGGATTGAGTTGAGTCGATGAGGTTTGATGGAGGCCGTGAGATTCGGCGATATGACAGAGTTCGTTATTGTGATGTGATATGATGGTAGTGATACCGTATATGTGATGAGATGAATGTGATATTGACCCGCACCCAGCTATTGGGATGCCGTACGACGATTTACCATACGAGCTTTATATTGATGTTAGATCCGCACTCATGACTCGAGGATGTTATATGATATACTGTATCGTACGTGATGCTATTGAGGCGAGATCACCGACTATATATATATATATATATGTATATCGACTCAGATTTAGGTGGTTTCCATACCCCTCCCGATTGACGTGATTATTGGGTCCGTAGTTCGCATAGTAGGCGTTAGACTAGACCCGAGTCATACCTATTTCAAAACTAACGAATCGGGGATATTTTAAAGATAGGCAAAAGGGTTTATACGGATATTTTGAAATGATGCATCTTTTCTTAAAACACCGTAGCCCTTATTTTACCAAAAGCCCTCATTCGTCTTATTTCAAAAGGCAAGGTTGCATGATATATCTATTGAGGCAAGTTCTTTACTGTTGCGTTGATTATTCGATTCCGCACATTCATGCTATTTTCATTGCATCGCTTGTATTGTTGATATATTTCAGTCATGCTGCTAGGACACCAGTACCATTATCGATGATGCGTATGTTCCACGTACACTTGTTTGCCGGCTTACACACTTCATCATCGATAATTGCCATGTCACTACACTGTAGTACTGTTGCATTCAGTGTATGTTGCTTATATTTCTTTACATGTCGCATACATCATGCTTTCTGATTATACGCATTGAGATATGTTGTTTCCATGATATTTCTGGTTTTTGGGAACCGTGGGTGTTTCAAAAGGAGAATATGTAATTGTTTTAAAACCCGGTTACCCTTGATATGATATTTCAGTGCGTCCACCATGTGTTTTCTCGGTGCTGAGAGCGACATGTGAAACCCGATTCGAGGAGGCGGATGAGGCCGATTGCGGGTACATGGTGGACCCGGTATGGTTCCCCGGGGCAAGAAATGTTTTTCGTGGAGTAGACGATGAGCCTGGCAGGGTGGCGAGTACCTACCGGTGATTGGTTGGACCTGTCGGTTATCCGGAGGATACTGACCAGAGTCGATAGATGGATATGGGCGTACTGCCGGGGCCGAGGGCCGATACCGCAGACAGAGCCCGTGGGCCGATCCGGACTGACGGAGCCCGATATATGAGGATTTACGTGCCGATGCTGGGCACAGTTTTCATGATGTTTTCGAGTGTCGATGCTGGGCACTCTGGTTCCATGATTTTGACGTGTCGCGAGGGACACGAATGGTTTATATCCTCATATTATTCCCATGCACATGCTTTATGATATTTACATGCATGATGGTTATTGTCAGTGGGTGACGAGTGGACGGGATCCACGTACATGCAGATTTGATTACATTGATCATACCTCACATTTATGATATGTTATTCCCTGAGGCACTAGCACGAGCACATGGCACTACACTCATGCATAGAGATTACCTTGCCATGCTTCAGACTTATTCATATTGAGGTTTATTTTTATCTGATCGTATTGACCTAGGATGGGTCATGCATTCGATCTCTGCTTGTAGATATTTTCTATTCACGAGTTGGCAACTCACCCCCGTTGTGCCACAGTTCTTGCAGGTTTTGCCGTACAGATTCCATAGCGGCATCTCTAGCGCACTGCTTCCTTATGGGTGACTTGCTTGGGTAGGTGGGTTCTTTTGTATCAGAACCGCCATTGTTCATGTATTATTCATTGTATCTAGAATTCCATCAACCAAAACTTGTATATTGTTTTAGACTTAGAAAACAGTGTTGTATTATTTCGACCTTAGAGTCGCGCTTGTAGTATTACGGTTTTCTGGCTGTTTTGAGTTCTTTTTGGGTTTTGATCCTCGCCCTTTGGCGTTGTATATTATTATTGCTTGCGTGGTTGTGACCGTCGTTTGACGAAGAGCTAGCTCCCGCTTGGGGATGCCTTTTATCATTTCATATATATTATTCTTGTCGTACCTCGTTCGGGGCCAGTTTTTACAAAGGAAACTCTACCGAAATTTTCAGGAAAGGTTACACATTTTAAAAATACATATTCGGCTTAGTTATTTAAAAACTTGGATTTTCGAAACACGATTTCTTTACTTCTAAAAACCAGTTTTCCTTATTTACTCTTTAAATGGTTTTAGATTTCTGGGCTTTTGGCTTACTTGGATCAGATGGGGTCCTATAGACTTCATATGGTTCAAGGGCCAGTCACGTGCTCTTTCGGGTCGTGACTCTTGCTTGTTTTTCGCCTTTACCTCTAGTTAACGATCTAGCATTAGGGTTCTTTGGCACATGGAAAATTTGATTTTGGCATGGTTGATCAGTTGTAGAACCTCATGTGTGTGCCTAGGAACCCTACAGTTACATGTTGGTAAAGCCCTTAGGATGTGTACTTGACTACCAGGACTATGATGCAGATCATACTAGTGGGGCCATGGTAGTCCATAAGTTCATCCTTTAATATCCCTAGTCATAGGTATATCGAGATGGGGCATCGATATACAAGAGTAGACTAGCATATACGCTTCTCGACCCATGAGATGGGCGATGGATTATCCTATATCCATTGGTGTTTGATATCAGAGAGGGTATACTGGTGCTCAGTAGAGACTGGGTACGTTGGATGGACTCGCGAGAACTCCCAGATGGTATTATACCTCACGTCAAATGGCAGTTCTCTGGTGACACTTGTACATGTTATTCTGTAGACTCGAGATCATCATAGAGACTTGTGTGATTCCTACTGTGCTTTGATTTCCACCATACCACGTCCAAGAGGGCGTGCAAAACGGTGGTTTTTGGGTACAGTCCCGAGTCACATGGAGGCAATGAGCGGCAGGAGGGGTTTCGTCTCTCCCGGTCTTGGGAGTTGATGTTGCGCTGTGCTCGATTGGCCATAACAGGGAAGTCCCTGGCCAGGGCTGTTTTACAGATTTACTGGTAAGTGTTACCAATAGTTTCTCGACCCGTTATGAGCCTATTGGGTTCTGACGTTTACCACCCCTAGACTTGATATGCGACATATCAAACGAGGAGACCGGACTGTGCGGCAAGTGTTACCATTAGCCTTTTGCAGGAGTTGGAGCGGGCTTGCTTGCTGATCATCTGATCGCTCAAAACCCTGGTAGCCGTTACATCTTGCTAGTACCGCTGACGACTTGTGGGTGCTTGATGTGATCGTCACCTACTGCCGGCGTATTCACGAGTCTTTACAGTCCTACATAGAGGTTTTACTGACTGAGACAAAACGAAATTGGGGCACATATGTGATATGTGCGGGACCGAGAATAATGCGAGTATATGATACCGTATTTTATTCTCACGTCTTTTGTATCGGTCGGTTATATGAGATATACCCGGGTTATCGAATCAAGGGTTGATCCGATAAGACAATACATTGAATGTTAGTCGGTTATATAGGATATAACCGGATTATTAAGTCAAGTGTTGATTTAATAATTTAGTCTATAATTGTATATGTGATATACTAATTTACATTAACTAACATTGGTTCACTTAAGCATTTGTTTTTCTCACTTGTGCACAACTTAATATATATGTGATATATATTTATTTGTGTTTTCTTTTTGTATCATGGTTGTTGATACATCATACATGGGTGTATGAGACACACACCATTCTATTTATAATGGTGGGTAATAATTATTTAAGGTAATTACAAAATTGGTGGATATTTGAAAAGAGCATGAAGCTTGTAGAAGCTTGTTTTTCTTTGACAAAGTCTACTAACTTTGTTTTTACTTTAGATATTTGTTAACTTAACCTTTTTAATTAGCCATGGTTATGTCTCTACATGAGTTAGTATATGATACTCACTCACCATGGTTCACTCTCTCACTTGATCATTTATTCTCATCTCATTTTAGTTCATCTTTTTCCTCAAGCTCAAAAAGCTTGCTAGGGTTTTGATTAACTAAGAAAAGAAATTCTAAAGTGAACCCACTTCCTATTTCATCATCCTCTACTAGACTAGCACTTTAGTTTAGGGTATTTGCTTCACTAATTCTCTAGTTAGTGAAGTCGAAACTTGAGCTAGCATTCCCTCGACGTAGATCATCTTCGGCCTCGATGACCTCAAGCAAGATAGCTCATTTCACTACGCGAATCCATAAAAGTGTCCGGGAGTTCGACGATCGCAATGAAGGGACTACTACAAGGAGCTTATGAAGTGAAGGACCGATCTACAAAGCTTGTACTTCCTTTTTCACTTAGATAGTAAATGGTTTACTATATGTTTTCCGTATTCTATTCTAGTTAGCGATCATGTTTAGAGATCCTTTTAACGGAAATTTTTTAAAATGGCATGGACGATGCCTCCTGAAACCTTGCTGCAGCGTTAGGAACCCTACCGTGGTATTAGAGCCTAGCTAGAAAATAATACGGATATTGTTAGATTACGAACACGAAACAAACTCCTAACTTGAAACCCTAAAAATCATATTTCTGTCGTTTTTAAAACGAGCCCTAAATTTTTTTTAAACAAGTACAGAATCATAAATTTGTGATAACATGAACACTGATGAAATTTGGAAGCATTTGGCAACTTTTGGGCCAGCAACACACACCCCGCCGGCCATTTCCGAGCCCCCCTCCAGATTTTTACAGTGTTCTATTACATGAGTTTGGGTGCTTCAGGTGTTGTTTATTCTTGCTAAATTGTCATGTGATGTTAACTTACTATAATGACAACTCAGAGTGTTTTGTAGTCATAATTTTAACTGTTTTCAGTTAACTTTAGACGTTGTTAAAAAGTTCAATCGGATGTCAAATACCAACTTTAACCCTTGCCGGGAAAATTTCCAAGTGTTGGATTTTTCCCGTAGTTAAAAAGCTTTCAAACATCATGCAAGTTATGCGATGATCCCTCTAGAAGAACAAAACCTTAACTCGATTATGTGACCGTCAGAACGGCCACTGAACCCTCCGGTTCGTGGTGGTTCAGCGGTGCCACATGTGAGGCATTGGTTCGGCCCTTCTACGGCTGGTTCATTGGTGCTATGGCGTGTGCTGAATTACTTTAAACTACGCTCAAGTGTTGAGCTTTTTGGGTAATTATGGGTGTTCGTTGATTTGATTCGAATGTTTAACATCGTCTAGGCTTTTCTCTATGATGTCATGACATGTGATGTTATGTGCTGTTGGATATGTTATATTGGATCGCCGCGTTTTGAATAGCCTGGGGTTTTATGTGAGATGAGAGTTTTTATTTTCATTCATATAAAATTAAATGCATGTAATATTCTTTTATTGGGGCACTTCCGGGTTGAGGTTGATATAACCATTGATGTATATTATTTACTTTTCAACATTAGGATAGACCCAAGGAGGAGAGCACAAGTAACCGGGTTCTAGGGTCCAGTGGGAGACCAACTCGAGGAGTCGAGTCCGGTTCTCCTAACTCTAGAATTGGTAGGGTTGCTTGCTTCTCTTGTAGGGGTCTAGGGATGTGGGTTTGGCTATTCATCACGACCGTGGAATCCATGTTCTATAAAGGCTCAAAATAAAACATGGACCTCCTAGTATATTCAATATTTCATATGTTTCTTCTGCTGCGGTATCTGAGATGTGATCATTTGATATGTTGAGATAGATACTGTATATAGTATATATGATATATTATATAGAAGTTACTTATGTTTTACACCCGCGCTAGCCCTGCCCCGCCCTACCGTTAGTTACCTAACCTAACGGTGCATGAGGGGACATCGAGGCGAATGCGGATGGCTTAAGTGTACGTCGTATTTATCTGTGATGTTTAGGTGACTTAAATGATGGGACTTCATTAATATGATTAATGAAAGAAAAGAAACCTAAAAGTTGTTGTAGAATCAAATTTTCAAAAAGGGTAGCTACAGTTTTTGCTTTGCAATGTGATATATATGATATATCCCGCACCTTATTCGATGAGGAAAGAGCCGAGATCTCTTCACCGGGAGTGACCTCTTTAGCAAAACTGGCAGATGCTACAACACTCGGTTTGTCTTTTGTTTGCTTTTGGAGTTTTCGCTTTGCATTGTAATATATATGATATATCCCGCACCATATTCGATTAGGAAAGAGCCGAGATCCGTTCACCGGGAGTGACCTCTTTAGCGAAACTAGAAAAAGTCTCAAAAACACTCCTTTTCAAAATTCACTTGTTTCTACAACGATATCAAGTTCATTACGCAATAGGTTTTCAGAAAAACGTGTCGTAGCCCTCCCTCATTTCAGATAAGAATTGTTTAGTATTCATGCTACGTTTGTTGGCCTTTGTCAAGGCGTAGTGTGCGGTAGATGAATGGTGCTTATCTGCTTATGCATATGATGCAGATTCTTTTAGAGTAGTCATACGACCTTGTTGGCCTTTGTCAAGGGTCATGCGGGTGGTTTGATTCAATCAAGAAATGACGGGTTGAACTTTACTAGCATCCTATGATTTGTTGGCCTTTGTCAAGGTCATAGGGGTTAGGGGCAAAATGTTATCGGGAATTTCAAGTGTTGAAATTTGCAATGAGATTGCATACCTTCTATGAGATAGTTGGATCCCGATACCCACTGCGAGTAATTGTTACTCCTGGGAGAGTTTTACACAGGACAATTAGCCGATCAAGTAGGTGTCTAGAAAGGTGTCAACGGGGTTACGCTTATGAGAAAACGAGGTTTATTTTAATTAGGTCCGTGCGAAAGCATGGGAAACCTCCCTCAATGTACCGACACTGGCCTGGTTGAAAGATTGGCGAAATTATAGGGTGTAATTAATCCCGGCTAGTCTTTCCTTTTAGGGTTTGAAGGAAGATTTGATAAGAACAATGGGAGCCATCCTGATTAGATAAAACAATAACCAATCTGATCTTACAAGAGCATACGCTAAAGTGTTTTTTTCTCTCTCTCTCTCCAGGTAGCGACCATATCATGCCTTAATCAAGATAATAATATGGATGTATAAACCGAACCCGCATGTTATACTGTGCTGGGGAACGTTGGTTCCGTTCTTTCTTGTAAAAGTTATAAGACTGAACAGGATATAAGGGAATACCAGGATTCCCATGCCACCCGAATGAAGAAAGTACATGTTGATGCATTTTCTTCGGGTGTGTTCGTTACAGAGAACTGTTTCCCCATTTGCTCTACGTCCGGGGTATTAGATACCGGGTCAGGATCCCATATATGTAATCAGTTACATGGGCTTAGAAAAGGTAGAGAACTTGGCGAAGGTGATAAAAACATAAGGGTTGGAATGGTGCAATTGTTGCAGCTAAAACCGTCGGGGAATATAACCTTGTATTACCAACGGGTAATACATTGATTCTGAACGAATGATATTACATGCCGAACCTGATATGCAACATTATATCAGTTTCTTTGTTGAGTAAAGAGGGATATAATTTTGTATTACAGGATAATGTTATGAAAATTTTCCTGAACCAAAAGTTGGTTGGATCAGGCACGTTGCGCAATGGCATTTATGTTCTAAATCAATCAAAAGTTCTGAGCATAACAAACACACACAAGAGGAAGAGTTCATAACTGAACGAATCCTTCTTGTGGCATTGTAGACTTGGTCACATCAATGCGACACGACTAGCTAAGTTGCATAAGAATGGATATTTGAATCTTTTTGAATTTTCCTCTTATGACACTTGCCAGTCATGTCTTAAAGGCAAGATGACCAAAACTCTGTTTACAGGACAGGACACGGAGAAAGAGTTACGGAACTTTTGGGACTGGTACATAGTGATGTATGCGGTCCCATGTCTACACATGCCAGGAATGGTTCTTCGTACTTCATTACATTCACTGACGATCTCTCTAGATTCGGATATGTGTTCCTGATGAAACACAAATCAGAAGCTTTTGAGAAATTTAGAGAATATAAAAAAGAAGTCGAGAACCAAACCGGGAAAAGTATTAAAATCCTTCGATCTGATCGAGGATATGAATACTTGAGCAATGAATTCCTGGACTTCCTAAACGAGAATGAGATTCTCTCTCAGCTAACTCCTCCATATACACCACAACACAACGGTGTATCGGAACGGAGGAACCGCACCCTATTAGATATGGTGCGCTCTATGATGAGCACAGCTGAGTTACCAATTTCCTA
Organism: Agapanthus africanus; assembly: GCA_030015575.1. NCBI lineage: Eukaryota > Viridiplantae > Streptophyta > Magnoliopsida > Asparagales > Amaryllidaceae > Agapanthus > Agapanthus africanus. The sequence goes on along the minus strand of CM057342.1, from coordinate 450,221,584 downwards.
CTAGGGGTATGCGCTGGAGACAGAAGCATACCTATTGAATCAAGTTCCATCAAAATCTGTACCTACCACACCATATGAGATATGGAGTAGGAAGAGACTATATCTTAAACGAATTAAGATATGGGGTTGTCCGGCCTATGTCAAAAGGCAAAATCCGGACAAACTCGAGGCACGGTCAGTTCTATGCAAGTTTGTGGGATATCCCAAACATTCACATGGATATCTTTTCTACCATGGCGAGGAACAAAAGGTGTTTGTTTCTCGACATGCTACCTTTTTAGAAAAGGAATTTCTTGCAAAAGAAATTAGTGGCAACGAGGTAGAAGTGGACGAAATTCCGGCTACACAAACTGAAACTGAAGATTTAGTGGAACCAGAGGATTCGGAAGTTCCCAACAAACCTCAGCCTCTCCGAAGATCTAGTAGGGTTCCTCACCCACCTGAGAGATACTACGGTTTTCTCATAGACGGTGGAAGCGAGGATTGCATCATTGAGGATGATGACCCAACTAGCTTCGAGCAGACCATCACGGGTGGGGACTCAGTGAAATGGCTGGATGCAATGCGGTCCGAGATGGAATCCATGTACACGAACAGAGTATGGACTTTGGAAGATGCTCCTGAAGGGGTAAAACCCATTGAGAGCAAGTGGATCTTCAAGAAAAAACATGGTGTAGATGGGAAAGTGGAGACTTTCAAAACTAGACTTTTTGCAAAGGGTTTTCATCAACGACCATGTGTGGATTATGACGAAACCATTTCTCCAGTGGCTATGCTTTAAATCCATCCGGATCATGCTTGCCATCGCTGCATATCATGACTACGAAATCTGGCAAATGGATGTTAAGACCGCCTTTCTGAATGGTGATTTAGAAGAGAGCGTGTACATGACTCAACCGGAGGGCTTCGTAGCTAGTGGGAGTAGCGAAAAGGTGTGTAAGCTGCTTAAATCCATTTATGGATTAAAGCAAGGACCACGGAGTTGGAACATCTGCTTTGATGTCGTTATCAAAGAGTTTGATTTCGTCAAAAACGTAGATGAACCTTGTATATAGAAGAAGGTGGCAGAGAGTAAGGTTGTCTTCTCGTATTGTACGTGGACGACATACTCTTGATAGGAAATGACATTCCTATGCTGCAATCGGTCAAGCTCTTCTTATCACAACGATTCTCAATGAATGATCTAGGGGATGCCTCCTACATATTGGGGATTAAGATCTATAGAGATAGATCTAAACGGATATTGGGATTGTCCCAATCCAAGTACATTGACACCATATTAAAGAGGTTTAGTATGGAAGAATCCAAGCGTGGGTTTTTACCCACGATCTCTGGACTCACTCTCTCCAAAGAGATGTCTCCCAAGACTAATTTGGAGAGAGCTCGCTAGCAAGGGATACCCTATACTTCGGCAATAGGCTCTATCATGTACGCGATGTTGTGTACCAGACCCGATGTAGCACACTCACTAAGTGTAGTGAGTAGGTATCAAGCTGATACAGGAGAGAGTCACTGGATGGCTGTGAAGAGCATTCTCAAGTACTTACGAAGGACTAAAGAGATGCTCTTGGTGTATGGTAACGGAGAACTCCAAGTAGAGTCCTTTACCGATTCGAGCTTCCAGAGTGATAAGGACGACTCTAAGTCGCACTCGGGATTTGTCTTTACCCTCTATGGAGTTCCAAGCAGGAAACCGTGGCAGACTCGACAATGGAGGCCGAATACATCGCTGCCAATGATGCTGCTAAAGAGGCTGTATGGATCAAGAAGTTCATAACTGATCTTGGAGTGGTTCCATCCATTAAGGATCCAATACCATTGTATTGTGATAACAATGGAGCGGTGGCTTTGGCCAAGGAACCCAGGTCCCATCAGCGATCCAGGCATATTCTGAGGCGGTATCACCTGATCCGGGAGATAGTTGATCGCCGGGAGATCGAGGTCAGGAGAGTTGACACGAAGAACAACACAGCGGATCCACTCACGAAGGCCATTCCCCAGATACAGTTCGAGAGACTCTTCGGGATACTCGGGATGCGATAGTACAACAGCTGGCCCTAGTGCAAGTGGGAGATTGTTAGTTGTATGTATGCCCTAGAGGCCAATATTATACATATGATGTATATTATATTGGATGCTCGGACATATATAGAGAGGACTTTCTTGCTCGACATGATAGTATGCTATCTGGTGGCTCTTTATCTTAACATGTATACTTGTCTCTTAATACTGTCTTATGGTTACATGTTGGTAAAGCCCTTAGGATGTGTACTTGACTACCAGGACTATGATGCAGATCATACTAGTGGGGCCATGGTAGTCCACAAGTTCATCCTTTAATGTCCCTAGTAGTAGGTATATCGAGACGGGGCATCGATATACAAGAGTAGACTAGCATATACGCTTCTCGACCCATGAGATAGGCGATGGATGATCCCATATCCATTGGTGTTTGATATCAGAGAGGGTATACTGGTGCTCAGTGGAGACAGGGTACGCTGGACGGACTTGCCGAGAACTCCCAGATGGTATTATACCTCACGTCAGATGGCAGTTCTCTGGTGACACTTGTACATGTTAGTCTGTAGACTCGAGATCGTCATAGAGACTTATGTGATTCCTACTGTGCTTTGATTTCCACCTTACCACGTCCAAGAGGGCGTGCAAAACGGTGGTTTTTGGGTACAGTCCCGAGTCACATGGAAGCAATGAGCGGCAGGAGGGGTTTCGTCTCTCCCGGTATTGGGAGTTGATGTTGCGCTGTGCTCGATTGGCCATAAACGGGAAGTCCCTGGCCAGGGCTGTTTTACAGATTTACTAGTAAGTGTTACCAATAGTTTCTCGACCCGTTATGAGCCTCACATCGGCATGACTTATCGGTTATTGGGGTCTGACGTTTACCACCCCTAAACTTGATATGCGACATATCAGACGAGGAGACCGGACTGTACGGCAAGTGTTACCGTCAGGCTTTTGCAGGAGTTAGAGCGGGCTTGCTTGCTGATCATCTGGTCGCTCAATACCCGGGAAGCCGTTACGTCCAGCTAGTACCGCTGACGGCTTGTGGGTGCTTGATGTGATCATCACCTACTGCCGGCGTATTGACGAGTCTTTAGAGTCCTACATAGAGGTTTTACTGACTCAGGCAAAACAAAATAGGGGCACATATGTGATATGTATGGGACCGAGAATAATGCGAGTATGTGATACTGTATTTTATTCTCGTGTCTTTTGTATCGGTCGGTTATGTGAGATATAGCCGGGTTATCGAATCAAGGGTTGATCCGATAAGACGATACATTGATTGTTAGTCGGTTATATAGGATATAACCGGATTATTAAGTCAAGTGTTGATTTAATAATTTAGTGTATAATTGTATATGTGATATACTAATTTACATTAACTAATATCGGTTTACTAAAGCATTTGTTTTTCTCACTTGTGCACAACTTAATATATATGTGATATATATTTATTTGTGTTTTCTTTTTTTATCATGGTTGTTGATAAATCATACATGGGTGTATGAGACACACACCATTCTATTTATAATGGTGGGTTTTAATTATTTAAGGTAATTACAAAATTGGTGGATATTTGAAAAGATCATGAAGCTTGTAGAAGCTTGTTTTGCTTTGACAAAGTCCACTAACTTTGTTTTTACTTTAGATATCTGTTAACCTAACCATTTTAATTAGCCACGGTTATGTCTCTACATGAGTTAGTATATGATACTTACTCACCATGGTTCACTCTCTCACTTGATCATTTATTCTCATCGCATTTTAGTTCATCTTCTTCCTCAAGCTCAAAAAGATTGCTAGGGTTTTGATTAAGTGAAAAAGTAAAGTGAGAAAAGAAATTCTAAAGTAAGCCTACTTCCTATTTCATCAACCTCTACTAGACTAGCACTTTAGTTTAGGGTGTTTGCTTCACTAATTCTCTAGTTAGTGAAGCAGAAGCTTGAGCTAGCATTCTCTCGACGTAGATCATCTTCAGCCTCGAAGACTTTAAGCAAGATCGCTCCTTTCTCTACGTGAAGCCATGCAAGAGTCCGGGAGTTCGACGATCCCAGCGAAGGGACTACTACAAGGTGCTTATGAGGTGAAAGACCGATATACAAAGGTTGTATTTCCTTTTTCACTTAGATAGTAAATGGTTTACTATATGTTTTCCGTATTCTATTCTAGTTAACGATCATGTTTAGAGTTCCTTTTAACGGCAATTTTTTAAAATGGCATGGAAGATGCCCCCCGAAACCTTGCTGCCGTCGATAGGAACCCTACATTATCAACATGTATCTGAGAGACAGTATAATAATACTAAGTGTACATGTTAAGATAAAGAGTAACCAGATAGCATACTATCATGTTGAGCAAGAAAGTGTTTTATATATATGTACAAGCATCCACTATAATATACATCAATGTACAATAATGGGCTCTACGGCATACATATTCCTAACAATCTTCCACTTGCACTAAGGCCAGTTGTTTTAGTATCTCATTCCCAACATCCTAAATATTCTCTCGAATTACGTCTGGGGGAGGGCCTTCGTGAGTGGATCCGCTATGTTGTCCTTCGTGTCAACTCTCCTGACCTCGATCTCCCGGCGATCAACTATCTCCCGGATCAGATGATACCGCCTAAGAATATGTCTGGATCTTTGATGGGACCGGGATTCCTTGGCCAAAGCCACAGCTCCGTTGTTATCACAATACACAGGTATTGGATGCTCAATGGATGGAACCACACTAAGTTCATCTATGAACTTCTTCATCCAGACATCCCCTTTGGCAGTATCGTTGGCAGCTATGTATTCAGCCTCCATCGTCGAGTCTGCTACGGTATCTTGCTAGGAACTCTTCCAACATACCGCCCCTCTATTGAGGGTGAAGACAAAATCCGAGACCGACTTACTATCGTCCGTATCACTATGGAAGCTCGAATTGGTAAAGGACTCCACCTGGAGTTCACCATTACCATACACCAAGAACATTTCTTTAGTCCTTCTCAAGTACTTAAGAATGTTCTTCATAGCTGTCCAGTGGTTTTCCCCAGGATCTGATTGATACCTACTCACTACACCTAGTGAGTAAGCAACAACCAGTCTGGTACATAATATCGCATACATGATTGACCCAACTGCCGAACCATAGGGTATCCCTTGCATACGAGCCCTCTCTAAATCAGTCTTGGTAGACATCTTTTTGGAGAGAGTGATTCCTGAGCAAGCTGGTAAATTACCACGCTTAGAATATTTCATACTAAACCTCTTTAGTATGGTGTCTATGTACCTGGATTGGGACAATCCCAATATCCTTTTAGATCTATCTCTATAGATCTTAATCCCAAGGAAGTAGGAAGCATCACTTAGATCTTTCATGGAGAACTTATGGGATAAGAAGAGCTTGACCGAGTGTAGCATAGGAACATTGTTTCCTATCATGAGTATGTCATCCACTTACAATACGAGGAAGACAACCTTCTTGTATATACATGGTTCATCTACGTTTTTGATGAAGTCAAACTCTTTGATAGCTTCATCGAAACAGATGTTCCAGCTCCGCGATGCCTTCTTTAATCCATAGATTGATTTAAGCATCTTGCACACCTTTTCGCTGCTCCCACTGTCTATGAAGCCCTCTGGCGGTGTGATTTACACGCTCTCTTCTAAATCACCATTTAGATAAGTGGTCTTAACGTCTATCTGCCAGATTCCGTAGTCATGGTATTGTTGCGCCACGGCAGCGCCCCGGCCTCGTATTCGAGGCCAAAATGCGGAATCAAAATTTTTTCCTTACTCGGAAACCGGCGCTACCGCGGACAATGAAAACCCGGATCGTAACCAATAACCTAAGGCTAGCAAACAAGAGATAGGGTGAGAAGTATACCGAGTGATCCGAGTCCTCCGGTCTTCTCGTCATCGTCCCGATCTCCCGCGGTAAGTGTAGTCTCCATATCGTCGCCTCCTCGCCGGAAAGGGCACCACAACGCCTGCGTATTTTACGGGCTCCCGCCTCAATACCGGGGCAACTCGAGCATGAAGCCGGCAACTCGACATGCTCAAGATGTGCTGTAGAAAGTGTAGTAGATCATGCTAGTCTCATTTGGGGTTTGTAGTTGCCATGATGGAGGAATGGGGTTAGGAAAAATGGTGCTTTCATTTTTCCGAAACAAGAAGAAGAAGGAGATGAAGAATTCCTCCCATATCAAAAATGAACTCTCTCTTTCTTTTTCTTTTTCTCTTTCTTTTTCTTCTTCTCTCTTTTCTTATGAAAAACCTATCCTCCAAATGAGAATGGTGGAGGAGGGAATATGAAGCATGAAGGGAGGTGAGTGTAGGGTAAAGCAAGTGGTGACCACATCAAGACATAATCATCATCAAACTTACATCAAACTTCATCTCAAATCTAATCTTCATAAAGCAAGACAAGATGATAGAAAAGAATGGAATAAAAAGATACTATCATAATAAATCATCTTACAAATAAAACCTCCACCAAATGTAATTTGCAAAACTGCAAATTACCCCCTCCATCAGAAAAGTCCGGCCGGGAAAGAACAAAGAAAAACCGGCCGGAACGGAATGCAAACTGGCAACTCCAGAAAACTGGTCCCGTAATAAATTACAGGAAAACCCCGATACTGTGCATACACACCCGCATCTGTATTCCGACCGGATACAAATGCAATGAGACAAAATCTACACTGTACTAAACTAGGACCGGCTTAAGCCAAAGCCGGCTAGTAAAATCCGTTCGATCCTGATCCGTGCAATACCGCACGTATCTGATCGAACCCTGCCATATAACTATACGGCCACTAGTACAAAACTGTCCGATCCTGATCCGTGCAATACCGCACGTATCTGATCGGACCCTGCCATATCTCCATACGGCTTCTACAGCGTTTCGCCCGAAAGCTTGAGTAACTGTAAGTGTGGTGGACTCTAAAGACTCGTCAATACTATGGCTGTGGATTTAACCACTGGCACGTCAGAGGTATAAGCCAATACGTGACGGGCCACCAGCTATTGACCAAAAGGGACGTCGATGAGGAAGCTCACCCCGACACCCAACTGAGCCTGTCAGTGACAATATCCGTACAGTCCGGTCCGCTCGTCTATGAGGATCGCATGTCGGGCCTAGGGGGTTGGTAAAAGTCAGACCCCCAAAAGCGGTACAAGTCGTGTCGGAGTGTAGCCCAGAACGCCCTGAGATACTACTGGAATACCTACCAGTAAATCTCCTGCCTCGGCCGAGGGCTTTGCGTAATGGCTCTCCTAGACACAGCGCGACCTCACCCCCAATACCGGGAGAGACGAACCCCTGAAGATCCGCTCACTGCCTCCATGTGGCTCGGGACTGTACCCAACTAAAACCTGTTTGCACGACTCCTTTGAGCCGTGGTAGGGTAGTAATCAAAGCACAGTGGGAACTCACACGAGACAAATGACGATCCACAGGTCGATGAACTAACCTGTACACATGTCACCAGGGAACTGCTATCTGACGTCAGGTATAAGCCCAACTAGCAGGTTCCCGGCGAGTCCTGTCCGGTGTACTCATAACCCAATGAGCACCTGTATACATCTTAGGTGAACCAACTGACACCAGTGGCTTGTGAGACCGGCCACCGCCCCTCGTCGGGGTCTCGACTGTATACACTAGTCTACTGATGGAGTATCGATGCCCTGTCTCGAAACTCCTACGACTAGGGACCTTTTAAGGATGTGCTTATAGACTACCAGCTCCCACGTATATGATCGCCATCATACTGCTGGCAGTGAAGCAAGAATCCTAGGGGCTCTATCAACGTGTAATAGCGACATGTCAGGTCACCTAAAGCAGTACACGATGATAAAGGTAAACCAGATAGCATACTATCATCTCGAGTAAGACTGTTCTACCGGGATAGGTCCTCCCTCAATCATTGCAATCACGTGCCTGTGATCCAATAATTGACTCTGAGGGCACTATCTCCAACAATCTCCCACTTGCACTCAAGGCTAATTATTGCGATGCCGCATACTCACAGCCCGTGTGATATCGAACACCCAACTCCTCTACTAGTCAGTCTCACAAAACCCGTTTGCGAAACTATTGCGTTCGAGGAATAGCTTTAGTGAGTGGATCCGAAGAGAAGTTTCTTTCTATGTCTCTCTATATCTCAAGTTCGCGGAGAAAACCATCTCCCGAAATGAGCAATACCTATCTTAGAACGTCTGGATGTTTGATAGGACCTAGCTCATAAATGAACTTCAAATCCAAACTTCTTAGACTGTATCGTCAACTGAACTTAATCAGTATCCTGCGCCAAGCCTCCCTCAGTATTGCCTTGGACCACCTGTCCAAAATACTGCCCCTCGTCAGAGGGAGAACTATAACTCTGACAACCTCCTTGTCGTCCATGTCACCTTGGAAGCATGGAATGATAACCGTCTCCTAAAGGAGGCAGCCGTTATCATATCCCTAGAACATTCACTTATGTTCTAAAACTGCTTCCGACTGTTTCTCCAGGATTGGATTAATATCATCTTATTGCATCTAGTGCAAGAACAACATCTGGTGTGGTACTTGACATCTCATGATTGACTCAATTGCCTAAGCAAGTGATCTGCCAATCATGAGTATCCCTCTCCCCTTTAGTCTATAAGACACCTTTAGAGAGGGTGACTCCATCAACTGCAGGTACACTACCGTGTCAGGAGTCATCCATTCTAAATACTCTTAGAATGCTGTCTAAGTACCCAGATTGGGAAACCACCCAAATCTAGATCTAAAACCATAGATCCAGTAACCAGTATGTCTGACATAATGTCCAAATCCCATACGGAGAAAACACTGTGTGACGACCAAAGTATAACTGATCGTAGTATAGGAATAACACTTCCTACTACCTTCTCAACAGATCCACCCCCTATTCTGATGACGTCAAACCTATGACTGTCACATCAAAAATAGATGATCTATCTCCGCTATATCTGCTTTAGTCTACAAATAGACATAAGCCTGATGTCCACCAATGCTTCCGCTGCTCCCACTGACTACGACAACCCTCTGCCAGAGTCATATAGATGTGCACTTCTAAAACTAGTTTAGAACGACGCTATACTCATCCTCCTGCCGGGTCTCGCAGCCTGGAACAACAACAATGGCAAGTGTGGGTAAACAAGAACTTCCCTGTCACCGTCCTTGAGGCTACCGGAGTACCTCTCGGGTGCCTGAAGTTACCCACCTTATCTGCGGAGTGGCCAATGGAATGTCAAAACAGATTGAATCTTTAGGTTCCTTATCAAATCTTCAGTAATCGTTTGCGGTTCTGGAATCACTTCCAGTTCTACCATACTCCCACTACTTTTTCTGAAAAAATCCATTTTTAATAAAAACTGTGGCGAGTCTAGAACAATATTGCTATTATTCATCCAGATGGTAGAAAATCAACCCTCGTCATAGCCTGGGTCAACCCACAAACAGCCATTACAGAAACGTGCCTTGAGTTGTCCAGTGTCTGGTTTTAAGCATAAGCCGGACAACTCCCCGTACCTTAACATCGTTAAGATATGAACTGTTCTATATCCAATATAGAACCAGAGGCACTGATTCAATTGAACCAGATACAAATCATGCAGCTATCTCCAGTGCATGTCAACTAAATGGAAGGAGGCCGATCAGCGTTACTCAACTTAGGAGTACTTCCAATTATGAGTAACCTGAAAGAGAAGCAATTTCTCTTTATCATTACTATCAACTGAATACCATACACAAGTATCTACATCTTCGATCACTTTGAAGAATCCCGATACTTGCAACACCTGGTTCTCTACTCTATTCAAATACCTATAACTCCTCAAAACTTAGACCCTGTGTTTCTATGAAACACCTGTCTAAAACTAGAGAAGTCATAAGTAAACCGAATATAGTACGAGGACCTACCCCTCTGTCCTGAAGGACCCTGGACAACATACAATACTCTGTATAAGTCCGCTGAGTCAAACAACTCTTTCACTGTGCGTCGCAGGTTGAAAACTGTACTTATGGTTAAGAAGAATTACACCGCTGTTTAATGCTCCTTACCTAACCATCCACTGATATAGGTAAATGTCATCGACATAATATCAAAAGGTATATCTCACTCTATGAAAATAGACGTACAGATATATCAATTTGAAATTGGTGCATAACCGCGGATATTCAAAACCAAAAAATTGCCGTCCGGCAAACAACCCAGGTGACTTCCTCAAATATCACCGATTACAATGAATCCCGATATAGTGAGGATGATCACCAAATTCCCAATAACTTACTCCCACTCATCATCTGTAAAACCATACAGATGTGAGAATCATACCTGGTAAATACATACCCTGGAGCAAGTGTCTAACTGGGAAATCAGTTTTCCATTAACAGTACACAGTGAAACTGAAACATTGAAATGTTTCGTCGGGGTATCCTGGTATTCCTAGTAATGCCTCTTCCATTATCCAGATTCACAACTGTAACCTTGTAATTCTTTGCCATCTTTCTAAATCCCTTTCTATGTCTTTAGTCATTGCCTTCTGTACACCCCTTAGGCCAAATGGTTTTCTTCCTTCCCTACCGTTCGGCACCAGCCTATGGTTTGGAAGAAGACTATCCAATAAGCATAATGGGTGTACTGTCCTAATCCTAGGAGCACACGCAATGCGAGAGAAGGTGAAGATAAAAGACACCTGAATGTACTTTATTCCTCTTTCTCCTGAACCAGAATCCATCCCCGAACTGGAACAAGTTCCTTTCGAGTTCGTATATAACCATACGATGGAGTATCCAATAAACTGTGGATCTTCGTAGTGATACGGAGTGTCCTGGAGAAATACAAAGGTGATTTAGGATTGGCGAAGAAACACTTGGTTCGGTCGTGAATAGCAGTCGCAATTTACTTTGCCCTCTTACTAATCCCTTGCTTTGTCTTAACTTAATACCTTCTGCACACCATCATTATACTAATTGGTTTTCTTCATTCCCCACCGTTCGGCACCAGCCTAAGGTTTGGAAGAAGACTATCCAATTTGCGTAATAGGTGTACTACTCCTAAACCAAGGAGTACTCGCAATGAGAGAAGGTGAAAAGAAAAGACAACTGAATAATCCTATTCGTTTTCTCCAGAACCAGAAACCATCCTCGAAGTCCTTCGAGTTCGTATATAACCATACGATGGTTTTGTCCAATGGAAGTGGACGTTCGTAGTAATACGGGGTGTCCTGGAGAAAAGGGTAAAAGTAGGAGTGGCAAAGAGGTCTGCAACTCAGACAATCCAAAAGCCTGTGTTAAGAAGGTTCGGTCAACTTGGTCACTGAGTCATAGTCCAGGGTCGGGTCAATGGTCGCTGCCAAAGAGAGAGAGAAAAAAAACACTCAGCGTGCACTCTAACCTAGATCAGAATGGTTATCACTTTATCTAATCTGGAAACCTCCCACTGTACCGTCAAATTCTCCTCCAAACCTTAAAGAAGAATTAGTCGGGATTACCCGAGGAGTAAACCAACTCATCAGTGGGAATCAGGATCCAACTATCATCGCATGACAACGTGACGGAATCCACTCACATTATCACACTCCAGAAGGTATGCGCATGTCTGGCAAGTCTCAGTTCTTTTGAAACTCCCGATGTGATGTTTTTACCCCTAGGACCCAAGTGACCTTGACAATGCCAACAAATCAAAGAGTCCTAGTCAAGTTCTACCCGTCATTATCTTGATTGCGTTAAACCCACCCGTACGAGTCCTTGACAATGCCAACAAGACCGTACGACTGTCCTAACCAATCCACTTATCCATGTGACAGAAAAGCATTACATAGCTACCGAACACTACGCCACGGCAATGCACGACAAACGCAGCACGAATACTAAGTAATACTAATCTGAAATGACGGAGGGCTACGACTGGTTTTTGGCGAAAAACCTTTAACGTAATGAACTTGATATCGTTGAAGGAACTGGATAACCTTTTAGAAAATATAGTGACGAAAACCTTTACTAAAGAGGTCACTCCCGGTGAAGGGATCTCGGCTCTTTCCCCGTAGAATGAGGTGCAGGATATTCCAAATGAATACCACGATGCAAAGCAAAAGTAATCGGCTATAGTGAAGTTAATGCCCTGACGCAAACTTCTGTCCAAGGGGTCACTCCCGGTGAAGGGATCTCGGCCCTTGCCTCGTCGACTGAGGAGCAGGATATTCCAAATGAATACCACAATGCAAAACAAAAGCGAACGTCCTTGCAATAACAGCTTTTTGAAAAGTGTTCCAACAACATCAGATTAGGTTTGTTTATCTTGCATTGATCCGAATCAACGCAGTCCCATCAATTAATCACACCACAAAGAACGAAAATATACTGACGTACGTATATGCCATCCGCATTCGCCACTGGGTCCCGTCATCACCCGTTAGGTTAGCTGACTAACGGCAGAGCGGGGACTGGACTAGCGCGGATGTAAAGCATATACAACATCTACTAATATATATACCAATATATAGTATTTCGCTCAAGGCGTGAATAAAATGCAACATCACAGAAATGTACAGCATCACAGAACAATACAGATATCTGGAAGCCCCGGGTTTCACAGAGCCGCTGCTGAAACCCGACATTCCCCTGGTCGTGTGGATAGCCTGTGCAATGAAAACCTAGACCCCTATGGGCGCGGCAAGTCACCCGCCAAAACCTGAAGCGAGGCAGCCCCCTTCAGCACCGTGAATGGACCACCTAGCACTTCACGGAATCCGGTAACTTGGGCACCCCTCCTGGGTCAACCTGTACCCCCTACGAGTGCGGCGAATAGCCCGCCAATTCCAGACTGAAGCCCCCTCCGTCCCAATGCCATGAGATGCGGGCTTGTTGCCCTCCAGAATCCGGCTATCCGTGCACTCCACCGCGGGGCAATCCTAGTACAGAAAGTAAAATATACATACACCGGGTACATCGACCGCAACCAGGTCGTTCCCCAAAAGAATAATACAAACAGGCAGTGACGGCAGTCTACATGTCGGACGCTCGCCCCGCAAAATCAAATGTACATAATACAACAGCACTGTACTAGCATTGCATCCAGGCTATCCCCCACGACCGATCCGCAACATCACAGCATAAACATAGAACATCAACGTGAAAGTCACGTTCGCAAATCCGTCTAACCGGGCTATAGCAGTTAGACCGGATTTACCGATCGAGTGACATTCACGGTCGCAGATATAATGTAAACACTGTGAAATAGTGTGTTTAAAAATATCCGATCGATCAAACTTACCAAGTGGGCCCCACAAGTAATACTGTAGCACTTACAGAAAATCTGGGCCCAAAAATAATATTCCAAAAACCCCATTTTCATGTGCAAGACAATCTGGAAAAATTTGGTACAGTGAAGAATTTAAATCGCGGCGGAAGAGCGGCCAAAGCAATGCTTTGGCCGTGCTTCCGCGGTGCAATGAAGGATTCAGGCTACCAATTTTTACCAGATCTCTTTTTTTTCCCTGCACATCATTCTGCAATCACCTGAAAAAATTTTTGAGCCCGAGAAAAATCGACAGAAAACTGATGTACACAAAATGTGGTTTTTGGGATTTTGTTCGATCGGAAATGTAAAACACACTAGAACAAGCTAGGTAAGGTTAATGGCGTGGCTCTGATACCATGTTGCGCCACGGCAGCGCCCCGGCCTCGTATTCGAGGCCAAAATGCGGAATCAAAATTTTTTCCTTACTCGGAAACCGGCGCTACCGCGGACAATGAAAACCCGGATCGTAACCATTAACCTTAGGCTAGCAAACAAGAGATAGGGTGAGAAGTATACCGAGTGATCCGAGTCCTCCGGTCTTCTCGTCATCGTCCCGATCTCCCGCGGTAAGTGTAGTCTCCATATCGTCGCCTCCTCGCCGGAAAGGGCACCACAACGCCTGCGTCTTTTACGGGCTCCCGCCTCAATACCGGGGCAACTCGAGCATGAAGCCGGCAACTCGACATGCTCAAGATGTGCTGTAGAAAGTGTAGTAGATCATGCTAGTCTCATTTGGGGTTTGTAGTTGCCATGATGGAGGAATGGGGTTAGGAAAAATGGTGCTTTCATTTTTCCGAAACAAGAAGAAGAAGGAGATGAAGAATTCCTCCCATATCAAAAATGAACTCTCTCTTTCTTTTTCTTTTTCTCTTTCTTTTTCTTCTTCTCTCTTTTCTTATGAAAAACCTATCCTCCAAATGAGAATGGTGGAGGAGGGAATATGAAGCATGAAGGGAGGTGAGTGTAGGGTAAAGCAAGTGGTGACCACATCAAGACATAATCATCATCAAACTTACATCAAACTTCATCTCAAATCTAATCTTCATAAAGCAAGACAAGATGATAGAAAAGAATGGAATAAAAAGATACTATCATAATAAATCATCTTACAAATAAAACCTCCACCAAATGTAATTTGCAAAACTGCAAATTACCCCCTCCATCAGAAAAGTCCGGCCGGGAAAGAACAAAGAAAAACCGGCCGGAACGGAATGCAAACTGGCAACTCCAGAAAACTGGTCCCGTAATAAATTACAGGAAAACCCCGATACTGTGCATACACACCCGCATCTGTATTCCGACCGGATACAAATGCAATGAGACAAAATCTACACTGTACTAAACTAGGACCGGCTTAAGCCAAAGCCGGCTAGTAAAATCCGTTCGATCCTGATCCGTGCAATACCGCACGTATCTGATCGAACCCTGCCATATAACTATACGGCCACTAGTACAAAACTGTCCGATCCTGATCCGTGCAATACCGCACGTATCTGATCGGACCCTGCCATATCTCCATACGGCCTCTACAGCGTTTCGCCCGAAAGCTTGAGTAACTGTAAGTGTGGTGGACTCTAAAGACTCGTCAATACTATGGCTGTGGATTTAACCACTGGCACGTCAGAGGTATAAGCCAATACGTGACGGGCCACCAGCTATTGACCAAAAGGGACGTCGATGAGGAAGCTCACCCCGACACCCAACTGAGCCTGTCAGTGACAATATCCGTACAGTCCGGTCCGCTCGTCTATGAGGATCGCATGTCGGGCCTAGGGGGTTGGTAAAAGTCAGACCCCCAAAAGCGGTACAAGTCGTGTCGGAGTGTAGCCCAGAACGCTCTGAGATACTACTGGAATACCTACCAGTAAATCTCCTGCCTCGGCCGAGGGCTTTGCGTAATGGCTCTCCTAGACACAGCGCGACCTCACCCCCAATACCGGGAGAGACGAACGCCTGAAGATCCGCTCACTGCCTCCATGTGGCTCGGGACTGTACCCAACTAAAACCTGTTTGCACGACTCCTTTGAGCCGTGGTAGGGTAGTAATCAAAGCACAGTGGGAACTCACACGAGACAAATGACGATCCACAGGTCGATGAACTAACCTGTACACATGTCACCAGGGAACTGCTATCTGACGTCAGGTATAAGCCCAACTAGCAGGTTCCCGGCGAGTCCTGTCCGGTGTACTCATAACCCAATGAGCACCTGTATACATCTTAGGTGAACCAACTGACACCAGTGGCTTGTGAGACCGGCCACCGCCCCTCGTCGGGGTCTCGACTGTATACACTAGTCTACTGATGGAGTATCGATGCCCTGTCTCGAAACTCCTACGACTAGGGACCTTTTAAGGATGTGCTTATAGACTACCAGCTCCCACGTATATGATCGCCATCATACTGCTGGCAGTGAAGCAAGAATCCTAGGGGCTCTATCAACGTGTAATAGCGACATGTCAGGTCACCTAAAGCAGTACACGATGATAAAGGTAAACCAGATAGCATACTATCATCTCGAGTAAGACTGTTCTACCGGGATAGGTCCTCCCTCAATCATTGCAATCACGTGCCTGTGATCCAATAATTGACTCTGAGAGCACTATCTCCAACAGGTATGCAGCAATGGCAAGTAGGGTCTTGATGGACTTAAGCATAGCCACTGGAGAAAAGGTTTCATCATAGGTTACACCTGGACATTGACGAAAACCTTTTGCTACAAGTATAACTTTGAAAGTCTCAACTTTTCCATCTTCACCAATTTTCTTCTTAAAGATCCACTTTCTCCCGATGGGTTTTACCCCTTCAGGAGCAATTTCCAAAGTCCATACTTTGTTGGTGTACATGGATTCCATCTCAGATCGCATAACATCCAGCCATTTTATAGAGTCTCCACTTGTGATGGCCTGCTCGAAACTAGTTAGGTCATCATCTTCCATGATACAATTCTCGCTCCTACCTTCTACGAGAAAACAATAATATCTCTCAGGTGGATGAGGAACCCTACTAGATCTGCGGAGTGGCTGGGGTTCGTTGGGTACTATCGAGTCCTCCGGTTCCATCAAATTGTTAGTTGTAGTTTGTGCAGCTGGAACTTCTTCCAGGTCTAACTCATTACCACTAATTTCATTCACAATAAATTCTTTTTCTAAAAAGGTGGCATGTTGAGCAACAAACACTTTTTGTTCCTCAT
Source organism: Agapanthus africanus (assembly GCA_030015575.1). NCBI lineage: Eukaryota > Viridiplantae > Streptophyta > Magnoliopsida > Asparagales > Amaryllidaceae > Agapanthus > Agapanthus africanus. Next base: position 450,205,072 of record CM057342.1, on the reverse strand, counting down.
TATGGTAGAAAAGATATCCATGCGAATTCTTTGGATACCCCACAAATTTGCAAAGAACTGACCATGCTTCGAGCTTGTCCGAATTTTTCTTTTTGAACTAGGTCGGGCAACCTCATATCTTAACTCGTTTAAGATAGGGTCTCTTTCCACTCCATATCTCATATGGTGTTTTAGGCACTGATTTTGATTGAACTTGATTCAATAGGTATGCGGCGCATAACACCAAAAAGAAATAGGTAACTCAGCAATACTCATCATAGAGTGCACCATATCTAATAGGGTGCGATTTCTCCGCTCTAATACACTATTGTGCTGTGGTGTATACGGAGGAGTAAGCTGAGAGAGAATCTCATCCTCTTTTAAATAGTCATGGAATTCCGTTCTCAAATATTCTCCTTCCCGATCAGATTGAAAGATTTTAATACTTTTACCCGTCTGGTTCTCAACACCTTGTACTTATATTCTTTGAATTTCTTAAAAGCTTCAGATTTGTGTTTCAATAAGAACATATATCCGAATCTTGAGAGATCATCGGTGAATGTAATAAAGTACGATGAACCATTCCTGGCATGCGTAGACATAGGACCACATACATCACTATGTATCAGTCCCAAGAGTTCTGTAGCTCTTTCTCTGTGTCCAGTAAACGATGTTTTGGTCATCATGCTTTAGAGACATGACTGGCAAGTTTCATAAGATGTAAATTCGAACGGATTCAAATATCCATCTTTATGCAACTTAGCTAGTCTTGTCCAATTGATATGACCTAGTCTACAATGCCACAAGAAGGCTCCGTTCATTTCTGAACTTTTCTTCTTGTGTGTGTTTTGTATATTTAGAATTGTCGTTTGATTCAGAACGTATATACCGTTACACAACGTACCAAATCTAATTAACACTTGATTTTGGAAAATGATCATAACATTATCCTCTAATATGAAATTTTATCCTTCTTTAGTTAGCAAAGAAACTGTTATAACATTGCACAACATTTTTTTTATGTAATAACAGTCGTTCAGAATCAATGTATTACCATTTGGTAACAATAGGTGATGGAGGTCAGGATCTCCTTCTGATGTTACCTTCCGTAGATCTGTAGCGAGTGCTGATGGGTGGCTGAGATTGAGTTGGGAGGTTTCCTTCTGATGCTTGGGAGTCTCAGTAGGCTTGATGTGGATGAGGCCGAGCAAACTGCACGAAGGTCCCGGGGTGGTTGTACCACCGAGGACCCTCCAACGATCAAGTTAGGCGGGCTAATTGGCCAGAGTAGCGGCTTATTGGGGTAAAAGTCTTTTACCTGAGTCGTCTGAGAGAGGGGGTTATATAGTGGCAGCCATGGTCAAGCGGGCGTGAGATCCACGCCGGCCGTTACATCCCATGGTGTCTCGCCTGCGTGAAAGGCGGGATTCCCCGCTAATGACGAGATATGCTCGTTAATGGGGGAACGTGATGGCGTGGAACGCGGGATCGTTGGAGGCGGGTATCTCGCATCTGGCGAGATTCGCAAAGCCGTGGCGGAGACGCCCGCGATCAGTGCTGTGGGTCGGTCGATGAGACCGAGGAAGCTAAGCTCGGCAGGAGGCTCGGGAACAAGCGGGAGGCCGAGAGAGCTTGGTTCTGTGATAGCTCGGAGGCGAGCTAGGGGGCTGACGGAACTCAGCGTGTGGGAGGGCTCGAAGGCAAGCCGATGGTTGTTTGTAAGGGGAGCATGGGAGTGCTCTGGAAGGCCACCGAAGGTCGAGAACATTCTCGGGTCGAAGGCCCGGGGCATGCTTCCTGTTAGTAGTTTGTGTATGCCCTAGAGTCCGTTATTGTACATATGATGTATATTATAGTGGATGCTTGGACATATATAGAGAGGACTTTCTTGCTCAACATGATAGTATACTATCTGGTTGCACTTTGTCTTAACATGTAGACTTGTATTGTGATACTTTCTTGCTCTCACATGTTGATAAAACCCTTAGGATGTGTACCTGACTACCAGGACTATGATGGAGATCATACTAGTGGGGCAAGGGTAGTACAAAAGTACATCCTTTAATTGTTCTTAGTCGAGGGTGTATCGAGACAGGGCATCGATCTTCCTTAGTAGACTAGCGTATAAGCTTCTTGACCCATATGATGGGCGATGGATGATCCCACATCCATTGGTGTTTGACATCAAAGATAGTATACGGGTGCTCAGTGGAGACTGGGTATACTGAACGGACTCGCCGAGAACTCCTAGTTGGTATTGTACCTATCGTCGGATAGTAGTTCTCTGGTGACACTGGTACAGGTTCGTCTGTTGATCCGAGATCGTCATAGAGTCTTGTGTGATTCCCACTATACTTTGATTTCGACCTTACCACATTCAAGAGAACGTGCAAAACGGTGGCTTTTGGGTACAGTCCCGAATCACATGGAGGCAATGAGCATTAGGAGGGGATTCGTCTCTCCCGGTATTGGGGGTTGATATTGCGCTGTGCTCGATTGGCTATAACAGGAAGTCCCTGGTCAGGGCTGATATGAAGATTTACTAGTGAGTGTTATTAGTAGTTTCTTGACCCGTTATGAGCCTTACAATGGCATGACTTATCGGTTACTGAGGTCTGACGTTTACCACCCCTAGATTAGATATGCGACATATTAGACGAAGAGACCGGACGTACGGTAGTGTTACTGACAGGCTTTACAGGAGTACTAGCAGTCTTGCTTGTTGATCTTCTGATCACTAAATACCCGGGTCGCTAAATACCCGGGTAGCCGTTATGTCCAACTAGTACCGCTGACGGCTTGTGGGTTCTTGATATGATCATCACCTACCGCCGGCATATTGACGAGTCTTTAGAGTCCTACACAGAGGTTTCCTGGCTCAGGCGAAACGAAGTAGGAGCACATATATGATATGTACGAGACCGAGATTAATACGTGTATGTGATACCTTAATCTATTCTCGCGATATGTGATATCGGTCGGTTATATGTGATATAACCGGGTTATCGAATCAAGTGTTGATTCGATAAGTTGATACATATGATATTATTCGGTTATATGTGATATAGCCGGATTATTGAATCAAGTGTTGATTTGATAATTTAATGTACAATTATATATTTGATATATTAATTTACATTAACTAATATTTGCTCACTTGTGCATTTCTTTTTCTCACATGTGCACACTTAATATATATGTGATATATATTAATTGTGTTTCTTTTTGTGTCATGCTTGATTATACATGCAATATGGGTGTATGAGACCCACACCATGTTTTAGATAATATATTAGGTTTTTTATTTATCTAAGTAATTCATAATTAGATGGAAATTAGTCATGGCTATGAAGCTTGTAGAAGCTTGTAGTAGCCATTGACTTAGTCTACTAATTTGTTTTACATGAGATATTTATTAACCTAACCATTATCTTTAGCCATGGTTTATTCTCTACATGAGTTATATAATATATAATCTCACCCATGGTTGCCTCTCTCTTATGATTCATTCATTCTATTATTCTCTTCATCTTCTTCTTCATCAAAAGTTAACTCTCTAGGTTTTGAGAGGTGAAGAAAATTAGTGAGAAAAAGAATTCTAAAGAGACCAAAAATCTTAGTTCATTATCCTCTACGAGATTAACCATTTAGTTTAGGGTGTTAGCTTCACTAATCCCTAATTAGTGAGGAGGTAGCTTGGGTTGGTGTCTCCACGACGTAGATCATCTTCGGCCTCGAAGACTTCGTGCAAGCTTGTTCCTTTCATCTTGTGGAGCCATTCAAGAGTCCGGAAGATCACTACTTGGAGCGAAGGGACTACTACACGGAGCTATTAAGGTGATGGACCGGTCTACAAAGGTTGTATTCCTTGTTCACTTAGATGTAAAGTTATTTACAAGCATGTATTGCCTAATTCTCTAGTTAAGATTCTAGGGTTAGGGTTGTTTAGCATGACAAATTTTTTTAAATGGCATGGACCATGCCTCCCGAAACCTTGTTGTTGTGCTAGGTAACCCTACAATGGTATCAGAGCCAAGCTAGAGAATTAGACGATGTTTGTAGAATTATGAAACCGAAACAACTCCGAAACACTCGAAACCATAACCTAGTTTCTGTCGAAATTTTTAAGTCGTCTAAAATTTTTTTAAGCAACTGCGGAATGTTACATGGGTTGTAATATGAACACCAGACGAATACGAATCCCATCCGCCGGTTTTGACCCGGGGAGATACCCAAAATATCCGGCCTGGCCGGCCCCATGAAGCTTTCTCGGGTTTGTCTTCTTTTGGTGTTCTGGCCTCTAGGTTTTGGTGTTTCAGGTATTGCTTGTTTTTGCTGAAATTGCACGAGATGTTAACTTTCTGTAAAGGAAATTCGGAGTGTTTCGTAGTCATAATTCTAACATCGTTTCGGATATTTTATACGGCGTTAAAAGTTCGAATGAATATCAAATACCCAATTTTCTCCCTCACTGGAAATTTTCCAAAAGTTGGATTTTTCCAAGTTAAAAAGCATTCAAAAATCATGCAAGTAATTCGATGGACCCTTTAGAAGAACGAAAACTTAACTTGATTCTATGACCATCAGAACCGCCGCCAAACCCTAGGGTTTGTGGTAGTTCCGAGGGGCCATAGGTGAGGCAACGATTGGCCCTTCTACGGTTGGTCCATAGGTACTGTGGTATGTTCTGAGTACTTTTAAACTGCGCTCAAGTATTGAGCTCTTTAGGAAATTTTGGGTATCTGTTGATTCGATCGGAATGTTTAACATCGTCTAGCTATTTGTGGAATGTGATACAATATTTGGAATTCATATTGTTAGTCATGAAATCCGAAGCATGTGATATTTCGGATTTATGATGTCTAAGGTGATTGCGAATTCCAAATGTTGTAGTTTGACATTTTCTTTTTTGCGACCATAAGTGTAATATGTCGTGTATCGCGGTTTCATTGCTATATGTCAACGATAATTGGGATACGCATATTTACTTACATTGATGAAATGTGATGTTATGTGTTGCTGGGATATATTATATTGGATTGTCGTGTTTTGTTATGTTAGATGAGAGTTTTTCTTTTTCATTCATGTAAAAACTTGTATGTAATATTCTTGTATTGGGGCACTTCCGGGTTGAGGATGATGTCACCATTGTTGTATATTATTTACTTTTCCGCATTAGGGTAGACCCAAGGAGGGGAGCACAAATAACCGGGTTCTAGGGTCCAGTGGGAGACCATCTCAAGGAGTCGAGTCCGGATCTCTTAACTCTTGAATTTGTAGGGTTGCTTGCCGCTCTCGTAGGGGTCTAGAGATGTGGGTTTGGCTATTCATCGCGATCGTGGAATCCGTGTTTTATACCGGCTTAATTTAAAACACGGAATTCCCAGTATATCCAATATTTCATATGGTATCTTCTGCTGCTGATATTCTGTGATGTGATCACTTTATATGCTTGAGACGGATGCTTTATTATCATATATATGATATATAATAAACGTTGCTTATGTTTTGCACCCGCGCTAGTCCCGCCTCGCTATGCCGTTAGTTAAGTAACCTAACGGTGCATAACGGGACACTGTGGCGAATGCGAATGGCATAAGCGTATATTGTATTTTCGTTTCTTCTGTGATTCTTAGGAAGCATAAATGATGGGACTTCATTAATGAGATTAATGAAATAAAAGAAACCTAAAAGATGTTGTAGAATCAAATTTTCAAAAAGGGAAGCTCTATTTTGTACTTTGCATAGCGGTATTCCTTGTAGAATATCCAGCACCTTATTCGATAAGGAAAGAGCCGAGATCACTTCACCGGGAGTGACCTCTTTAGAGAAACTAGCTGATACTACAAACCATTCGGTTTTGTATTTGATTGCTTTTTAGGTTCTTTCTTTGCATAGCGGTATTTCTTGTAGAATATCCTGCACCTCATTCGATGAGGAAAGAGCCGAGATCCCTTCACCGGGAGTGACCTCTTTAGCGAAACTTGCAAAAGCCTAAAAAACACTCCTTTTCAAAATCACTCGATTTTGCAACGGTATCAAGTTCATTACGCAAAAGGTTTTCTTAAAAACCAGTCGTGGCCCTCCATCATTTCAGATAAGTGCTACTTAGTATTCGTGCTACATTTTTTGACCTCCATCAAGGTGTAGTATGTGGTAGCTGATTAGTGCTTATCTGCTCCATATGATGCGATTGGATTAGGGTAGTCGTACGGCCTTGTTGACCTCCGTAAAGGGTCGTGTGGGTGGGTTTAATTCAATCTTGAAATGTACGGGTTGAACTTGACTAGCAGCCTATGGTTTGTTGACCTCCGTCAAGGTCATAGGACGCTAGGGGAAGAATATTGTCGGGAATTTTAAGTGTTGAAATTTGCAATGAGATTGCATACCTTCTATGAGATAGTTGGATCCCGATACCCACTGCGAGTAAGAGTTACTCCTAGGAGAGTTTTACACATCACAATTAGCCGATCAAGAAGGTGTTTAAAAAGGTGTTAACGGGGTTACGCCCATGGGAAAATGAGTTTTATTTTAATAGGTCTGTGCGAAAGCACGGGGAACCTCCCTCAAAGTACCAACACTGGCCTGGCTGAAAGATTGGCGAACTTGTAGGGTGTAATTAATCCCGGCTAGTCTTACCTTTTATGGTTTGAAGGAATATTTGATAAAAACAGTTGGAGCCATCCTAATTAGATAAGATAATAACCAATCTAATCTTGCAAGGGCATACGCTAAGTGTTTTCTTCTCTCTCTCTAGGTAGCGACCATGTCAGGCCATAATCAAGATAATAATATGGATGTATTGACCGAACCCACTTGTTATACTAAGCAGGAAAATGTTGGTTCCTCTCCAACTTATAATTGTTATAAGTCCGAGCAGGAAATAGGGGTATATCTGGATTCCCATAACACCTAAACGAAGAATAAGCATGTTGATGCATCTTCTTCGGGTGTGTTTGTTGGATATATGAATGCCCTAGAGGCCATTATATGATAGTGTATGTACTGATGTGTGTGTGTGTGTGTGTGTGCGCGCGTGTGTATTCATAGAACAGTCTTGCTCGACATGATAGTATGCTATCTGGTTTCTCTGTATCATATGTTCACTTGATCATGCTTTTACACATTTGATACATGTTAATAAAGCCCTTAGGATATTTGCTTTACTACTGGGATTATGATATGGATCATACTAGTGGGACACCTGTAGTTTATAAGCATATCCTTGAAAAGTTCCTAGTCATGGGTGTATCGATACGGGGCATCGATACTCCAGGGTAGACTAGCGTATACCATTCTCGTCCCATATGATGAGCGATGGAAGATCCCATATTCATCTGGTGTGCTGACACCAAAGATTGTATACGGGTGCTCAGTAAGACTGGGTACACTGAACGGACTCGCCGAGAACTCCTATGTGGTATTATATCATACGTCGGATAGCAGTTCTCAGGTGACACTGGTACAGGTTAGTCTGTAGACCCGAGATCGTCATAGAGTCTTGTGTGTCCTCCTACTGTACTTTGATCTCCACCCTACAACGGCTCTACTGAGTTGTACAAACAGGTGGATTTTGGGTACAGTCCCGAGGCGCATAGAGGCAATGAGCGATAGGAGGGGTTTCGTCTCTCCCGGTATTGGGGGTTGATGTTGCGCTATGCTAGATTGGCTATAACAGGAAGTCCCTCGCCAGGGCTGTTGAGATTTACTGATAAGTGTTATCAATTGTTTCTCGATCTGTTATGAGCCATATACCGGCATGACTTATTGAGTATTTGGGGTCGACATTACCATCCCTAGACTCTTGCAACATATCTGACGAAGAGACCGGACTGTACGTTAAGTGTTACCAGTTGGCTCGATTGATTTTTTGACAGGTTCGCTTGTTTTTTTTCTGATCGCTCAATACCCGGGTGGCCGTTACGTTTAGCTGACCGCTTGCGGCTTGTAGGTGTTTGATGTGATCATCACCTACTACCGGCGCATTGATGAGTCTTAGAGTCCCACATAGAAGTTTCCTGGCTCAGGCGAAACGATGTGGTGTGCATATGAGATATGCGCGGGAGCTCGATTAAATGCGAGTATGTGATACCATATATTAATTGGGCGTTAACTATTGGTCGGGTCATATGTGATATTACCGGTTTATTAAATCAATTGTTGATTTAATAAATACTTTTAGCTCACTTTTTATTAAACCCTTTTCTTTTGGATGTATGCACATATGTATATACATACACATGTTGATGTGAATGCATACATACATGCATGCAGTATCATGGTTGTTGATATATTGAAGATGGCAACGCAAGACTCAATTGGTTCAAATTAATATGTGGATTTTTATTTTGAGATAAAAGGAAAAGGAAAATAACTAATGACTCATTGTTTCCAAATGACTCATAGTTTCCACACTCTTCATGGGTTGACCATTGACTAACCCTAGGTTAATTTCCTTTGTTCTTTTAACTCATCACAAAAGATCTAGATATTTCTTTAAACCATTGTTGGATGTTAGAGTGTCTAACATATATATCCTTTTGTTTTATTTTAAAACATAAGAATTATCATTATCTTAAGAAAGCTTTGCCATCTTCATCTTCCTTCTTCTTCAAGCTCTTTTGAGATTTGTTTAGAGTGAGGAAAAGAGAAAAAAAGAGGGTTTTTAAGTGAGAATATAAACCACTTCATCATCCTACACTTCTCTAGGGTGTTTGCTCCACGGATTTGAAAGACCAAGTGAAGCAACAAACTTTGACCAAAGGGACTTCGGGTGGATCGTCGTGAACTCGGAAGTGTTCAAGCGAGCCGTTCCAAACTCTAGGAGATCCAAGGAGTCACTCAAAGAGGTCTACAATAGTTGTAGTCTCTCCACATAGTGATAGATTAACCTTTGTATGTGATACTATTAGTTGTTACCCTAAATTTCTAGTTTGATTCCTAGTAAAGTTTGCTTAGCACCTCTTAAATTTAATTTGTGGCATGTGTGATGCCTCTAAACCTTAGATTAAGTGCCAAGGAAACCCAACAGTGGTATCAGAGCCAAGCTAGAGCTTTAGAGTAACCTAGACGACGTTGAAAACCTCGAACGAACGAAAAACCATGCCCGAAGGTGCTCTTTGGAAATTTTTAAAAAAGGTGGATTTTTTCACATTAAAAATACTCAGAAAAAAGTGCAGGGTATTGTATGGGCCCACAAGAAGAACGAAGCCCGAACTCGACTATACGACCGCGGAACTGCGGCCAAAATGGTCATTTTGCGGCGGTTCCGCGGCGCCGTTGGTGAGGCTTGGAATGTGCCTTCTTGTGCTGGCCCGTATGTACTTGTAGCAGTCTCTGGTATATTTTAAAACTGCTCAAGTGTTGAGCTTTCTGAGAAGTCTTTGGGTGATCACTCATTCGATTGAATGTTTTTTAACAACGCCTAGTTTATGATAATGTGATACAATAATTGGAATCAACAAATTTGTTTGTTGCATGTAAATCTAGCATTTCGGTCTCAGGTGTTTTCGGAAATCTTGTTGAATTATCCGTATCATTATGAAAAGGTGTTTTCTTGGATGAGACCTAATTGCAAACTTTACATTTTTAGACATGAAATCTTAAGATATGTGATATCCCGGGTTTATGATGTCTAAGAGCAGTGCCGATTCCAATTGTTGTAGTTTTTCATTTTCTTTTCTGCGACCGTAAGTGTTGTATGTGGTGTATCGCCGGTTTCGTTACTATACATCAAAGACAATCAGGGTATGCATACTTACTTACGTTGATGATTTATGATATTATGTGTTGCTGTGATATGTTGTGCTGGATTGTCGTAATTGAATAGCCGGGGTTTTTATGTGAGATGAGAGTTTTCTTTTCATTCATGTAAAATTCAATTATATGTAATATTCTTTTATTTAGGGCACTTCCGGGTTGAGGATGATGTCACCAGTGTTGTATATTATTTACTTTTCTGCATTAGGATAGACCCATGGAGGGACGCACAGGTGACCGGGTTGTAGGGTTCAGTGGGAGGCCATCTCGAGGAGTCGAGACCGGGTCACCTAAACTCTAGAATTTGTAGGGTCACTTGCCGCTATCGTAGGGGCCTACGGGTATGGGTTTGGCTGTTCATCATGACCGTGGAATCCTTATTTTCTATTGATGGCTAAGTACTAAATACGGACCTCTTAGATATCCTATATTTTCATATATGCTTCTGCTGTGGATGTTCTGTGATGTGATCATTTTACATGTTGAGACGAATGATATTATATATATATATGATATATAATAAACGCTGCTTATGTTATGCACCCGCACTAGTCCCGTTCCGCTATGTCGTTAGTTAAGTAACCTAACGGTGCATAACGGAACATTGAGGCGAATGCAGATGGCATAAGCGTACGTCTTATTTTCGTTTCTTTTCTGTGATGGCTTTAGGAATTAAATGATGGGACTACATTAATGAGATTAATGTAAAGAAAAATGAACCTAAAAGATGTTGTAGAATCGGATTTGAAACCCACTCGGCTTTTTATGAAAAAGCAAAATTTTCAAAGTGCGGAGCTTAAAGCCACTCCTTTTAAAAACCATTGGATTCTACAATGATATCAAGTTCAAAGCGTTAAAAGTTTTCTTCAAAACTATCCGCAGCCCTCCGTCATTTTAGGAAGTAGAGTACTTAGTATTCGTGCAGCGTATTTTGACTATAGTTAAGGCGCGGTGTACGGTAGCTAAGTGATGTTTTCCTACACTGCATATGATGCAGATTAGTTAGGACATTTGTATGAATATGTTGACTATAGTTAAGGGTCATATGGGTGGGTCTAGTTAATCACGAAATGACGGGAAGAACTTGACTAGTACTTATGATATGTTGACTATAGTTAAGGTCATATGTGCTAGGGGTAAAAAAAATATCGGGAGTTTCAAGAGTTGAAATTTGCAATGAGATTGCATACCTTCTATGTGATAGTAGGATCCCGATCCCACTGTGGGCAAGAATTGCTCCCGGGAGAGTTTTACACTTTACAATTAGCTAAACCTATTAGGTGTCTAGAAAGGTGTCAACGGAGTTCCGCCTCTCGGAAAACGAGGTTTATTCTAATTAGGTCCGTGCAAAAGCACGGGGAACCTCCCTCAAAGTACTGGCACTGGCCTGCTGAACAGTTAGCGAAGTTGTAGAATGTAATTAATCCTGGCTAGTTTTCTTTTTAAAAGGTTTTAAAGAAAATTTGATAAAAGCAGTGTGAGACATCGATTAGACAATATAATAACCAATCTGATTTTTGCAAGAGCTTTCACTGAGTGTATTCTCTTCTCTCTCTTAATGGCAGATACCAATGACATGCCTTAAGCTTCTACTAGATAAAAACAAGCTGACCGGACCGAACTACAAAGACTGGCTGAGGAACATAAACATTGCTCTAACATATGATAAAGTATCATATGTCCTCACTTCCAAAGCCCAGCCCACCCCAGGACCTGAATCTTCCACCGCGGATAGGGAAATCCACAAAATGTGGGATATTGATTATGCTACTGCAAAATGCCTCACGCTTGCATCGATGGATAATACACATCAAAAGCAACACGAGCATATGGACATCCAATCCATTTTTCTCCATACAAAAGATATGTATGGAGAGAAATCTCGGACCCTGAGATATGAAGCATCTCGAAAGTTGTTTCAGATGTGGATGGCTCCTGGTACATCAGTAGGCGATCACGTGTTGAAGATGATATCTCTTATAAAAGAGCTTGAGGACCTTGGATGGACAATGGATAACGAACAGTATATTGATATTGTTCTTCAGTCTCTTCCCTCCGCCTTTGCTCCATTCATAGTGAACTTCAACATGCATGATATGGAAAAGTCACTACCCGAACTTCTTAGTATGTTAAGAAGTGCGGAGAGCATGCTGAAAGCGAAGTCCCCCTCTCTGCTTATTGGACAATCTTCCTCTTCCTTCCCAAAAGCTAAGGCCAAGGGAAAGAATAAGAAGAAGTTCACCAAGCCGAGAGAAGGAATCAAGAAGGCGAAGGGAAAAGACAAACCCAAAGCTGCGGAGTCGAGGAAGGGAGAATGTTTCCACTACAAGAAGACGGGACACTGGAAGTGGAACTGTACTGAGTACCTTGAACTCAAGAAAAAGAAGCATGGTGATGCTTCAGCTTCAGGTGTGCTCGTGACTGAAAACTGTTTTTCTATTAACTCTGCTTCCTGGGTATTAGATACCGATTCGGGTTCTCATATTTGCAATTCTGTGCAGGCGTTGAGAAATAGCAGAGTGTTGAAAATAGGTGATCATACTCTCTGGGTTGGAAATGGTTCCAATGTACATGCAGTTTCAGTGGGAGAGTATCACCTAGGGTTGCCGTCGGGTTGTATATTGGTTTTGAAGCCATGTTATTTTGTACCAGGAATGCTATGTAATATTATATCTATTTCCTTGTTAGACAATGAAGGATATCATTTTGCTGTGCAACACAATTTTATGAACATTAAACTAAATCAAGAGTTGATTGGTTGTGGTACGCTAAATAACGGGATATACGTCCTTTATCAGCACACAGTTTTCAACATTGAACACACAAATAAAAGAAAATTTTCAGATATAAATGAAGCTTTTCTTTGGCATTGTAGACTTGGTCATATTAATGAAACAAGACTAAGCAACCTTCATAAAGATGGATATTTAAAACCTTTTGAGTATAAATCTTATGCAACTTGTCAGTCTTGTATCAAAGGTAAAATGACCAAAACTCTGTTTAGTGGACACGGAGAAAGAGCTACTGAGCTCTTGGGCCTTATACATAGTGATATATGTGGACCAATGTCTACACATGCAAGAGGCGGTTTTTCCTACTTCATAACTTCTACAGATGATTTCTCAAGATTCGGTCATGTGTTTTTGATAAAGCATAAGTCTAAAGCTTTTGAGAAATTCAAGGAGTACAAACTTGAAGTAGAAAAACAAACAGGAATGAGTATCAAGATACTTCGATCAGATTGAGATGGAGAGTATCTTAGTACTGAGTTCTTGAACTTCCTAAAAGAGAATGGGATTCTCTCTCAGCTCACTCCCCCTTATACACCACAGCACAATGGTGTGTCAGAGCGGCGAAATCGTACCCTATTAGATATGGTAAGATCCATGATGAGTGATACTGAGTTACCTCTCTCTTTTTGGAGGCATGCATTGGAGACTGCAGCTTTTCTGTTGAACAAAGTTCCAACCAAGACCGTGTCTACCACTCCATATGAGATATGGTATGAGAAGAGACCATCTCTTAAACGAGTTAATGTTTGGGGTTATCCGGATTTTGTCAAAAAGCAAAATCCAGACAAACTCGAGACACGATCGGTCAAGTGTATATTTGTGGGATATCCAAAATATTCGTTTGGGTATCTTTTCTACCACAAGGAGGAACAAAAGGTGTTTGTCTCTCAGTATGCCACATTTTTAGAAAATGAGATTTATCCAAATGATACTGATGGCAATGTGGTAGATCTAGAAGAGGGTCTACAAACACAAGTTACAAATGACGACTTGGTTCAACCTGATGTTCCAACAGAATCTAATGAATCTCAGCCACTCTGTAGATCTGGCAGGACTTCTCGCCCACCGGAGAGATACTACGGTTTTCTCATTGATGGTGATAGAGAAGATTGCATCATGGATGATGATGACCTTGCCAGTTTTCTGCAATCTATCACGAGTGGTGACTCTGTGAAGTGGCTGGATGCCATGAGATCCGAAATGGAGTCCATGTACACCAACAATGTATGGACTTTGGAGGATGTACCCTCTGGGATAAAACCTGTAGGCTATAAATGGATCTTTAAAAGAAAGATCGGTGTAGATGGATAGGTGGAAACCTATAAGGCAAGGTTGGTAGCAAAAGGCTTTCGTCAAAGACCAGGACTGGACTATGACGAGACTTTCTCTCCGGTAGCCATGCTTAAATCCATTCGGATCCTACTTGCTATTACTGCTCACTACGACTATGAAATCTGGCAGATGGACGTTAAAACTACATTTCTAAATGGTGGTTTAGAGGAATGCGTTTATATTGATCAGCCAGAGGTTTTCATTGATAATAGGAGTAGCGGGAAAGCATGTAGGTTGCTTAAATCCATTTATAGATTAAAGTAGGCATCACGGAGTTGGAACATCTGTTTTGATGATGTTATCAAAGAGTTTGATATCATCAAAAATCCAGATGAAGCTTGTGTTTATAAAAAGACTGTAGGAAGAACTGTCGCATTCCTCATATTGTACGTGGATAACATTCTTCTCATAGGAAATGACATTCCTATGGTTCAGTCGGTCAAATCATTCTTATCACAAAGGTTCTCAATGAAAGATCTGGGTGATACCATGAACATATTGGGCATACGGATCCATAGGGATAGATCCAAACGGTTGTTGGGATTGTTCCAAACCAAGTACATCAACACCATCCTAAAAAGATTTAGTATGGAAGACTCCAAGCGGGGTACCTTACTCGCTTGCCACGGAATCACTCTCTCCAAGGACGATTGCCTAAAGTCTGATGAAGAGAGAGCTCGCATGAGCATTATTCCCTACGCTTCAGCCGTAGGATCAATAATGTATGCGATATTGTGTACACGCCCTGATGTTGCTTATGGACTGAGTATGGTAAGCAGGTATCAGTCAAACCCAGGGAAGAATCACTGGACTGCTGTGAAGAACATTCTTAAGTACTTGCGAAGGACTAAAGAATTTTTCTTGGTGTATGGTAACGGGGATCTCCAAATGGAGGCCTTTACCGATTCGAGCTTCCAGAGTGACAAGGATGACAGCAAGTCTATCTCAGGGTTTGCATTTACCCTCAACGGAGGGACGGTAAGTTGGAAGAGTTCCAAACAGGATACCGTTGCAGACTCTACGATGGAAGCTGAGTACATCGCTGCAAGTGATGCTGCCAAGGAAGCCGTCTGGATGAGGAAGTTCATCTCAGAGCTAAGAGTAGTTCCAACAATTATTGATCCAATACAGTTGTATTGTGACAATAATGGGGCTATGGCGTTAGCCAAAGAGCCCATGTCCCATCAGAAGTCCAGACACATCCTGAGGAGATATCATCTGATCCGGGAGATAGTTGATCGCCACGAGATCGAGATTAGGAGAGTAGATACAAAGGATAACACTGCGGATCCATTCACCAAGGCCCTCCCTTAGCCGCAGCATGAGCGAATTTTTGAGATGTTGGGTATGAGATACGCCAATAATTGGCCTTAGTACAAGTAGGAGATTGTTGGATATATGTATACCCTAGAGGCCATTATATGATAGTGTATGTACTGATGTGTGTGTGTGTGTGTATATACATATATATATATATATATACATATATATATATATATATATATTCAGAGAACAGTCTTGCTCGACATGATATTATGCTATCTGGTTGCTCTTTATCATATGTTCTCTTGATCATGCTTTTACTCATTTGATACATGTTGATAAAGCCCTTCGGATATTTGCTTTACTACTGGGATTATGATATGGATCATACTAGTGGGGCACCTCTAGTTTATAAGCATATCCTTGAAAAGTTCCTAGTCGTGGGTGTATCGAGACGAGGCATCGATACTCCAGGGTAGACTAGCGTATACCATTCTTTTCCCATATGATGGGCGATGGAAGATCCCATATACATCTGGTGTGCTGACACCAAAGATTGTATACGGGTTCTCAGTAAGACTGGGTACACTGAACGGACTCGCCGAGAACTCCTATGTGGTATTATATCATACATCGGATAGCAGTTCTCAGGTGACACTGGTACAGGTTAATCTGTAGACCCGAGATCGTCATAGAGTCTTGTGTGTCCTCCCACTGTACTTTGATCTCCACCCTACTACGGCTCTACTGAGTTGTATAAACAGGTGGATTTTGGGTACAGTCCCGAGGCACATGGAGGCAATGAGCGATAGGAGGGGTTTTGTCTCTCCCGGTATTGAGGGTTGATGTTGCGCTATGCTAGATTGGCTATAACAGGAAGTCCTTGGCCAGGGCTGCTGAGATTTACTGATAACTGTTATCAGTAGTTTCTCGATCTGTTATGAGCCATATACTGGCATGACTTATTGAGTAATTGGGGTCACGTTACCATCCCTAGACTCGATATGCAACATATCTGACGAAGAGACCGGTCTGTACGGTAAGTGTTACCAGTTGGCTCGATGGACTTTTTGACAGGTTCGCTTGTTTTTCTTCTGATCACTCAATACCGGTGTGGCCGTTACGTTTAGCTGACCGCTTGCGGCTTGTGGGTGTTTGATGTGATCATCACCTACTACCGGCGTATTGACGAGTCTTAGAGTCCCACATAGAAGTTTCCTGTCTCAGGCGAAACGATGTGGTGTGCATATGAGATATGCGCGGGAACTCGATTAAATGCGAGTATATGATATCGTATATTAATCGAGCGTTAACTATTGGTCGGGTCGTATGTGATATGACCGGTTTATTAAATCAATTGTTGATTTAATAAAGACTTTTAGCTTACTTTTTATTAAACCCTTTTCTTTTGGATGTATGCACATATGTATATACATACACATGTTGATGTGAATGCATACATACATGCATGCATAAGTATCATGGTTGTTGATATATTGAAGATGGCAACGCAAGACTCACATGGTTCAAATTAATATGTGGATTTTTATTTTGAGATAAAAGGAAAAGGAAAATAACTAATGACTCATTGTTTCCAAATGACTCATAGTTTCCACACTCTTCATGGGTTGACCTTTGACTAACCTTAGGTTAATTTCCTTTGTTCTTTTAACTCATCACAAAAGATCTAGATATTTCTTTAAACCATGGTTGGATGTGAGAGTGTCTCACATATATATCCTTTTGTTTTATTTTAAAACATAAGAATAATCATTATCTTGAGAAAGCTTTGCCATCTTCATCATCCTCCTTCTTCAAGCTCTTTTGAGATTTTTTTAGAGTGAGGAAAAGAAAAAAAAAAGGTTTTTAATTAAGAATATAAACCACTTCATCATCCTACACTTCTCTAGCCCTTTTATGTAGGGTGTTTGCTCTATGGATTTGAAAGACCAAGTGAAGCAACAAGGTTTGAGCAAAGGGACTTCGGATGGATCGTCGTGGACTCGGAAGTGTTCAAGCGAGCCATTCCAAACTCTAGGAGATCCAAGGAGTCACTCAAGGAGGTCTACTAAGGTTTTAGTCTCTCCACTTAGTGATAGATTAACCTTTGTATGTGATACTATTAGTTGTTACCCTAAATTTCTAGTTTGATTCCTAGTAAAGTTTTCTTAGCACCTCTTAAAATTTAATTTGTGGCATGTGTGATGCCTCTAAACACTAGATTAGGTGCTAAGGAAAACCAACAGTGTTAGTTTCTGAGAATTGTTTCTCAGTACACTCTACGTCCTGGGTATTAGAAACCGGATCGGGATCCTACATATGTAATATGTTGCTTAGGCTAAGGAAAGGTTGAGAACTGGGAATAGGTGATCATTCTCTAAAAGTAGGGAATGGTGCAAGTGTTGCAGTCAAAACAGTTGGTGAATATCACCTTGTATTACCAAATGGCAATACTTTGATCATGAACGACTGTTTTTACGTACCCTCTATGATATGCAATTTAATATCAGTTTTTATTAGATAAAGAAGGATATAACTTTGTAGTAGAGAATAAAGATATGAACATTTACCTAAATCAAGTGTTGATTAGGTTTGGTGCGTTATGTAACGGTTTATAAGTTCTGAATTAAAACACAGTTGTTAACGTACAAAACACACATAAGGGGAAGAGTTCAGAAATGAACGAATCCTTCTTGTAACATTGTAAACTAGGTCATATAAATGCGACACGACTAGCTAACTTACATAAGGATGGATATTTGAATCCGTTCGAACTATCATCTTATGAAACTTGCCAGTCATGTCTCAAAGGAAAGATAATCAAAACTCCGTTTACTGGACACGGAGAAAGAGTTACGGAACTCTTAGGACTGATACATTGTGTTGTATACGGTCTCATGTCTACACATGCTATGAATGGTTCCTCGTACTTCATTACATTCACTGACGATCTCTCAAGATACGGACATGTGTTCCTGTTGAAACACAAGTCTGAAGCTTTGAGAAATTCAAAGAATATAAGCATGAAGTCGAGAACCAGACGAGTAAAAGTATTAAAATCCTGCGATCTGATCGGGGAGGAGAATTCTTGAGCACTGAGTTCCAGGATTATCTAAAAGAGAATGTGATTCTCTCTCAGCTAATTCCTTCGTATACACCACAGCACAACGGTGTATCGGAGCGGAGGAATCGCACCCTATTAGATATGGTGCACTCTATGGTGAGCACCACAGAGCTACCTATTTCCTTTTGGGGTTATGCTCTTGAGACAGCAGCATACCTATTGAATAGAGTTCCAACCAAATCAATTCCTACCACTCCATATGAGATATGGGAGGGGAAGAGACCGTGTTTTAATTTTGTTAAGATATGGGGTTGCCTGGCCTATGATCGTGTTTTAATTTTGTTAAGATATGGGGTTGGCTGGCCTATGTTAAAAAGCAAAATCCGGACAAGCTCGAGGCAAGGTCTTTTCAGTGCAAGTTTGTAGGATATCCCAAGCATTCCCGAGGACATATCTTCTACCACCCTGAGGAACAAAAGGTGTTTGTTGCTCAGCATGCCACCTTTTTAGAAAAGGAATTTCTTGTAAAAGAAATTAGTGGCAAGGAGGTAGAACCGGAAGAGGTTTCAGCTATACAAACTACGACAGAAGATTTGGTAGAACTAGAGGATTCAATAGTTCCCAACGATCCTCAGCCTCTCCGCCGATCTAGTAGGGTTCCTCATCCACCTGAGAGATACTATGGTTTTCTCATTGATGGTGGGAGCGAGGATTGCATCATGCAAGATGATGACCCAACTAGCTTCAAGCAATCCATCACGAGTGGGGACTCTGTGGAATGGCCGGATGCAATGCGATCTGAGATGGAATCCATGTACACCAACAATGTATGGACTTTGGAAGATGCTCCTGAAGGGGTAAAACCCATTGGGAGCAAGTGGATCTTGAAGGAAAAACTTGGTGTCGATGGAAAAGTTGAGACTTTCAAAGCTAGACTTGTTGCAAAAAGTTTTCGTCAACGACCAGGTGTGGATTATGATGAAACCTTTTCTCCAGTGGCTATGCTTAAGTCCATCCGGATCCTACTTACCATCGCTACATACCATGACTACGAAATCTGCCAAATGGATGTTAAGACTGCCTTTCTAAATGGTGATTTAGAAGAGAGCGTGTACATGACTCAGCCAGAGGGCTTCATGGACAGTGGGAGCAGCGGAAAGGTGTGCAAGCTGCTTAAATCCATCTACGGGTTAAAGTAAGCATCGTGGAGTTGGAACATCTGTTTTGATGTGGTAGTCAAAGAGTTTGACTTCATCAAAAACGTAGATGAACCTTGTATATACATGAAGGTGGCAGAGAGTAAGTTTGTATTCCTCGTATTGTACGTGGATGATATACTCTTGATAGGAAATGATGTTCCTATGCTGCACTCGGTCAAGCACTTCTTATCACAAAGATTCTCAATGAAAGATCTAGGTGATGCCTCCTACATCTTGGGAATTAAGTTCTATAGAGATAGATCTAAACGGATACTGGGATTGTCCCAATCCAGGTACATTGACACCATACTAAAGAGGTTTAGTATGGAAGATTCCAAGCGTGCTTTAGTATGGAAGATTCCAAGCGTGGGAATTTACCCACGATCTCAGGACTCACTCTCTCCAAAGAGATGTCTCCGAAGACTGATTTGGAAAGAGCTTGCATGCAAGGGATACCCTATGCTTCGGTAGTAGGCTCTATCATGTACGCGGTGCTATGTACCTGACCCGATGTAGTATACTCACTAAGTGTAGTGAGTAGGTATCAAGCAAATCCAGGAAAGAATCACTGGACAACTATGAAGAACATTCTCAAGTACTTGAGAAGAACTAAAGAGATGTTCTTGGTGTATGGTAACGGTGAACTCCAAGTGGAGTCCTTTACCGATTCGAGTTTCCAGAGTGATAAGCACGACTCTAAGTCGGTCTCGGGATTTGTCTTTACCCTCAATGGAGGGGCGGATTGTTGGAAGAGTTCCAAGCAGGAAACCGTGGCAGACTCAACGATGGAGTCTGAATACATCGCTGCCAACGATGCTGCCAAAGAGGCTGTCTGGATGAAGAAGTTCATAAACGAACTTGGTGTGGTTCCATCCATCGAGCATCCAATACCTTTGTATTGTGATAACAATAGAGCTGTGGCTTTGGCCAAGGAACCCAGGTCCTATCAGCGATCCAGGCATATTCTGAGGCAGTATCACCTGATCCGGGAGATAGTTGATCGCCGGGAGATCGAGGTCAGGAGAGTTGACACGAAGAAAAACACGGCGGATCCACTCACGAAGGCCATACCCCATATACAATTTGAGAGACTCTTCGGGATGTTAGGTATGAGATACTACAACAACTGGACTTAGTGCAAGTGGGAGATTGTTAGTTATGTGTATTCCCTAGAGGCCATTATTGTACATATGATGTATATTATAGTGGATGCTTGGACATATATAGAGGGGACTTTCTTGCTCGACATGATAGTATGTTATCTGGTTGCACTTTGTCATAACATGTAGACTTGTATTTTGATACGGTCTTGCTCTCACAAGTTGATAAAGCCCTTAGGATGTGTACTTGACTACCAGGACTATGATGGATATCATACAAGTGGGGCCAGGGTAGTCCACAAGTACATCCTTTAATTGTTCCTAGTCGAGGGTGTATCGAGACAGGGCATCGATATTCCAGAGTAGACTAGCGTATACGCTTCTTGACCCATATGATGGGCGATGGATGACCCCACATGCATTGGTGTTTGACATCAAAGATGGTATACGGGTGCTCAGTGGACACTGGGTACACTGAACGGACTCGCCGAGAACTCCTAGTTGGTATTTTACCTATCGTCGGATAATAGTTATCATGTGACACTGGTATAGGTTAGTCTGTAGACCCGAGATCGTCATAGATTCTTGTGTGATTCCTACTGTGCTTTGATTTCCACCTTATAATGTTCAAGAGAACGTTCAAAACGGTGGCTTTTGGGTACAGTCCCGAATCACATGGAGGCAATGAGCGACAGGAGGGGATTCGTCACTCCCGATATTGGGGGTTGATGTTGCGCTGTGCTCGATTGGCTATAATAGAAAGTCCCTGGCTAGGGCTGATATGGAGATTTACTGGTAAGTGTTATCAGTAGTTTCTCGACCCGTTATGAGCCTTACATCGGCATGACTTATCGATTACTGGGGTATGACGTTTACCACCCCTAGACTAGATATGCGACATATTTGACGAAGAGAACGGACAGTACGGTAGTGTTCTTGACAGGCTTTATAGGAGTACGAGCAGGCTTGCTTGTTGATCTTCTGTTCGCTCAATACCCGGGTAGACGTTACGTCCAGCTAGTACAGCTGACGGCTTGTGGGTGTTTGATATGATCATCACCTACTGCCGGCGTACTGACGAGTCTTTAGAGTCCTACAAAGAGGTTTCCTGGCTCAGGCGAAACGAAGTAGGAGCACATATGTGATATGTGCGAGACTGAGATTAATACGTGTATGTGATACCGTATTCTATTCTCGCGATATGTGATATCGGTCGGTTATATATGATATAGCCGGGTTATCAATTCAAGTGTTGATTCGATAAGTTGATACATATGATATTAGTCGGGTATATGTGATATAGCCGGATTATTGAATCAAGTGTTGATTTGATAATTTAATGTATAATTATATATTTGATATATTAATTTACATTAACAAATATTTTCTCACTTGTGCATTTCTTTTTCTCATATGTGCACACTTAATATATATGTGATATATATTAATTGAGCTTCTTTTTGTGTCATGCTTGATTATACATGCAACATGGGTGTATGAGACTTACACCATGTTTTAGATAATATATTAGGTATTTTATTTATCTATGTAATTAATAATTAGATGGAATATAGTCATGGTTATGAAGCTTGTAGAAGCTTGTAGTTGCCATTGACTTAGTCCACTAATTTGTTTTACTTCAGAATTTATTAACCTAACCATTATCTTTAGCCATGGTTTATTCTCTACATGAGTTATATGAGATATAATCACACCCATGGTTGCCTCTCTCTTATGATTTATTCTCTTCATCTTCTTCATCATCAAGAGTTAGCTCTCTAAGTTTTGAGAGGTGAAGAAATTTAGTGAGAAAAAGAATTCTAAAGTGAGCGAAAATCCTACTTCATCATCCTCTACTAGATTAGTCATTTAGTTTACGGTGTTAGCTTCACTAATCCCTAATTAGTGAAGATATGGCTTGGGTTGGTGTCTCCTTGACGTAGATCATCTTCGGCCTCGAAGACTTCGTTCAGGCTTGTTCCTTTCATCTTGTGGAGCCATTCCAGAGTCCGGAAGATCACTACTTAGAGCGAAGGGACTACTACATGGAGCTATTGAAGTGAAGGACCGGTTTACAAAGGTTGTATTCCTTGTTCACTTAGATGTAAAGTTGTTTACATGCATGTATTATCTAATTCTCTAGTTAAGATTCTAGGGTTAGGGTTGTTTAGCATGGCAAATTTTTTAAAATGGCATGGACGATACCTCCCAAAACCTTGCTGTCGTGCTAGGTAACCTTACACATCCAATGTACCGTTCTTGATCCTTTCTTGTAAGCTTTGGGACATGTCTTCTGACACGTACCATGATTTGGGGGAACCCCGGTATCGAGTATCATCATTAGCCCCCCACTCTCGTCTTGACACATTATTAGGTCGGGTCGATAGTGGTCTGACCGGTCACCCGGGGTAAGCCCCTTTTTAAAGATATTGTCGGTGCGTATTCCCGGGCAATTTATTGTATTATCTTCATGACGTCAGTAGATCAGGGGAGAGATCTAGCATTAAAGAGGAAGCACCGATTCGTGCGTACGTTCGTCGAAGTGCCAGTCCACGTGTCTGGCGCTTGTTGGCTGACGTGACGGGCCGCCGGTGTTCTTCGTGCCCGACGGGATGCGCCCAATACGAGTGCGACAAGTAGATTGTTGACGGCCGTTGATTGCGGAGAGTTTTTTTTTTGGCGAGAGACGATCTTCACCGTAGGATGCATACTCCGGCTGCTATAAATAGAGGTGGGATCCTCCCTAGGGTCCATACTTCGCTATCATTTCCTTTTCCCTTCGCTTGTTAGCTCGGTGCTCTTCTCTTTAGGTCGAATTTCCTGAGTTCTTCTCTCAGTCGTCTCCTTCCTCTGCTCAGGTTAGATGTCTTCCTCTGAGGAGTTTGTCGAGGTAGAAGTGGCAGAGTCCAGGGAGTCTTCTACAGCTTCCTCTTCTGCTTCTTCCTCTTCCTCGTCTGAGTCGGAGACCCCACGGGAAGTTAGGGTTAGTCATGCTCCTCAGGGCCGTACAACGGGGACGATCCACAAAGCACAGGTTAGGGGTGTCTACGACGCGTTATCCATACTGAGGCATGCGAACGAGCTTGCCACCATCCGGGCTCGCTTCTACATTCCTCTCGGCTACTTGCTTCGTCTGGCCAGGGAGGGGGAGAGGGCAGACCAGGTATGGAACAAGGAGATTTCCTTGTACCTGGAAGCCTTTTTGGGTCGGAATGCACCTACCCTTCTCCGCCGAGGTGAGTGCAGCATTGAATTGTTTCCAGTTAGCCCCAGGCTAGTTAGTTCCAAACTCCTGGAGGATTCTCCTCGGGTTCCTGGTCTGGTTGAAATTGCGGGAGATCC
Source organism: Agapanthus africanus (assembly GCA_030015575.1). Taxonomy (NCBI): domain Eukaryota; kingdom Viridiplantae; phylum Streptophyta; class Magnoliopsida; order Asparagales; family Amaryllidaceae; genus Agapanthus; species Agapanthus africanus. Next base: position 450,181,242 of record CM057342.1, on the reverse strand, counting down.
CTTTCAGTCTGAGCCTTCTCCTTTCCTCTCTCTGTTACAAAAATCACCCCGGCACTCGCAAAGACGAGCCGAGCTGGGTATACATTTCTTTTAGAAAGCACCGATGTAACATTTCAAAATAATAAAATATTATTTTTGGGAATTTTTATAATTTAATATTATTTTATTGATTATTTTAATATTAAAATTATAATTAAATACCGATAAATGGGAAAAAATTTGGAAAATTATGGAAAATTCAAAAATAATGTATTCAACGGAATTATGTCATTTTAAAGTTTTTATGAGCATTTATATGCTAATTTAGTGCTAATCGCGATTAAAAATCGCTAATTAGATTTTTAGCCTTTTTGGGCAAAACATGCACATATCATTTGTACACTTGTGTTTCATTCGTTTCTTTGCCTTCTCTTCATTTTAGCATGGTTGATTAGGGTTGACCATTGAGTGAGAATGATAAGGTGAAAAGAAAAGAAAAAGGTAAAGAATGATGATGAGAGAGAGAGGGTAGGTATAGGTCAACTTTTACTTTTTGAACCATACTCCCATCATTTTATCCTCTCATTTCTCTCTCCCACTTTCCCCATCTCCTGCTGCTGCCTCTTCCCTCACTTCCTCCTCCACCTTCAAGCCTCTCAAACACCACAAAAATCAACTCAAAACCTCACACCCATTTCACAAAAAGTGTGCACAAGCTCACAAGCTTTAGAATGGACCAAGAAAGATGGTGTTTTGGTGCTGTGGGAAGATTCATGAGTCTCTATGGAGGTAATTCTTTCACAATTGTTGCAGCATTTCAAGTGATTTAGCCTCCTTTAAATTTTAGTGTCGTTTTGTCGAAGTTTTATACACTTTGGAAAACCCTAGAGAGGGTTAGGGTAAATTTGAGTTGTGGCGATGCAATTGGACACTAATGGTGACCCTAGATCCTATATTGACTAAGACCCTGACCTAGCAAGACCTGAAACCCAAAAATACAGAATTACGGGACTTCCATGTCGGTTTGTGAGATGTTTTAGTGTGCATGAAAATCTGCAATGTGCTGGGAGTTTTGCGGGAAAATTAAACAATACCAGAGGACTAGAATTGACCCTAGGAACACCCTGTATCAAGACGAACCCCTTTGGACCCTACAGGGCCGGCCAGGCCGATTTTACCCTTTAGAGGGCTCGGCCACGTGGTAGGCTCAGGTGCCCAGGCTTCTGCTGTAGGTCACATAAACCCTATACATCACTCTAGACTTATTTGCTTGCCTTTTTTTTGGCCTGAGACGAAATCTGGAATCATTTTCTTAGGTTGCTGCTTTGAATTTAGTTTTGGTTTTTGCGTATTTTGATTTCCAAATTTTGGTATTTGTGCGTTATCTCGATCGTGTGACGTTTGTACGTCTATATCGAGTGATTTCGGGTTATTTTGCGAAGGCTAACTATAGGTTCTAACCTATAGGCCTTTTAGCGTATCATGTTGGTTTTCGTATGTCGTTTTAAGTTTCGATTTAGTTTTGATGCGATGCGATACGTGTGATATGTAGGTACCCCCACGGCGATCCGAAATGATGAAGAAGATGAAGGAGACATCGACACCGACACGCAGGATACAGGTGAGTAGATTATATCTACAGGGGGAAGTCGGGTGGATAGCGTATAGCACCCCCGCAGTCCGATATTAGTATAGCATACATATATACTCATGATAGCTTATAGTGTCGTGGATATTTGAGATGTGTTAGGTGTACTATAGATAGATTAGGGGTAGAAGTAAACTAGTGTAGTTTCTAGTCGCGAACACTAGAACATGTTTACACCCACACGCACACACGTACTTATTGCTATACTTGTACCTTGATGATGAGGATAGTGGATGACATTGGAGATGAGTTAATGATTTGGGCTTAGTGCCATGATATCAGTGATATGATGTGATTCGTATTTGGGATACGACAAGTGGTTTTTAGCGGGCCTATAGAGTGTGTTTCACACACGCACTTATATTTATGTGGATGCAAGCGATTTGTACTAGATTTAGATCAGTACCCCAGATCATGGGATATGATGATGAGGATATCAGATAATTGATGAGACAATTGTGATATTGACCCGTACCCAGTTATTGGGATGTCGTACGACGATTTACCGTACGAGCTTTATATTGATGATAGATCCGCACTCATGACTCGAGGACGTCATATGATATATTGTATCATACGCGATACTATTGAGGCGGGATCACCGACTATTATATATATATATATCGACTCAGATGTAGGTGGTTTCCATACCCCTCCTGCTTAGCTTGTTAGTTAGGTCTGTAGATTCCTTAGTAGACATTAGATTAGACCCGAGACATACCTATTTCAAAACTAACGAACCGGGAATATTTTAAAGATAGGCAAAAAGGGATTCTACGGATAATTTCAAAAGGCGCATTTTTCTTAAAAACACCGTAGCCCTTATTTTACTAAAAACCCCGATTCGTCTTATTTCAAAAGGCAAAACTGCATGACACTTACACATTGATATAGATTCTACACTGTTGCGTTGATTACTTAATTCCGCATATTCATATTATTTGCATCGCATTACTTGTGTTTTTTGCTATATTACCATCATGTTGTTAGGACACCAGCACCATTATCGATGATGCCTGTGTTCCACGTACACTATTTGCCGGCTCACACACTTCATCATCGATAATTGCCATGTCACTTCACTGTAGTACTGTTGCATTCATGATATGATTTCTTGCATGGCATACTCGTGTACCTACAAAGCGTACACCCATACCTGTGCACATATTTATTGTACATTCATACTCGTGTACCTACATAGCGTACACCGATACTTGTGCACATACCTATTGTACATTCATGTTCGTGTACTCACATATTGTACACTCCTACTCGTGGACCTACCTGTTGCACACTTATACTTGTACACTTACATATTGCGCATACATAGATGATTCTGGCTTGACTCGCAGATTGGGAACCGCAAGATACTTTTAAAAACTGATTCATTTTAAAGAAGCGGTCTTACCTAATTATGTGCATATTGCTACTCCATGATGCTTGATATACTGATATGCTTACATTTTGATTATATGTCGCATACATCATGCTTTTTGACTATACGCATTGAGATATGTTGTTTCCATGATATTTCTGCATTTGGGAACCGTGGGTATTTTAAAAGAGAGTATATATTATTTTAAAAACCCGGTTACCCTTGATATGATATTTCAGTGCGTCCACCATGTATTTTCTCGGTTCTGAGAGTGGCATGTGAAACCCGATTCGAGGAGCGGTAGTCACCGTCTGTGGGTACATGGTGGACCCGGTGAGGTACCCCGGGTCAAGAGACTCGTATATGTTAGACGGTGACCCTGGCAGGAGAGTACTACCTACCGGTGATAATATTTGGACTCGGCGGTTATCGTGGGGATACCGACCGGAGTTATGTACGTATGGATACGCCGGAATTCGAGGGTCGAAGCTGGGCACTCGGGTATTCGAGATAGCGTATGATACGTACCTTTCAGGGCTAGTCATGTTGACAGCGCTTGATAGATGAGGATTTACGTGCCGATGCTAGGCACAGGTTTCATGATGTTTTCGAGTGTCGATGCTAGGCACTCAGGTTCCATGATTTGATTTATATCCTCATACTTCCATGCATATGCTTTATGATATTTACATGCAAGATGCATATTGTCATTGGGTGACAGGTGGACGGGATCCACATACATACAGACATTGATCACATAGTTAGATGATATCCACATACATACAGACTTTGATTACATTGATCATACTTCCTATATATATATAACGGTGGATGAGGACGCTGTTATATATACCCTTACACCAATATTAGTGGAATGGGACGCTGAAATTTGTCTATTGATATCAGTTTAGATACTTCATCATACTTATTCATGCAGACATACCTCATCCTATGATATGTTATTACTTGAGGCACTGGCACGAGCACTTGGCACTACATACATGTTTAGATGTTATATTGCCACCTTATCATGCTTCAGACTTATTTATTTAAGGTTTTTATATATCTGACCGTTTTGACCTAGGATTAGGTCATGCATGCGTTTTCTACTTGTACATATCTTCTATTCACGAGTTGGCAACTCACCCCGTTGTGCCACAGTTCTTGCAGGTTTTTGCCGTACAGGTTTCAATGCGGCTTTTCTGGCACACTGCTTCCATATGGGTGACTTGCTTGGGTAGGTGGGTTCTTTTCTATCAGAATCACCATTGTACATGTATTATTCAGTTGTAGCTAGTAATTCCATCAACCAAAAACTTATGTATTTTTTCAGACTTAGAAACCAGTTATGTATTATTTCGACCTTAGAGTCTCGCGTTGTAGTATTACGCTTTTCATGCTATTTGAGTTTTCCTTTGAGTTTTGATCCTCGCCCTTCGGCGTTGTATATTATATTGCTTGCATGGCTGTGACCGTCGATTGACGAAGAGCTAGCTCCCGCTTGGGGATGCATTTTATCGTTTCATATATATTATTTATGTTGTACCCCGTTCGGAGCCTGTATTTATAAAGGAAACTCTACCGAAATTTTCAGAAAAGATATGTGATTTTTAAAATGCATATTCGGCTTAGTTATTTAAAAACTTTGATTTTCAAACATGTTTTCTTCACTTTTAAAAGCTATTTTCCTACTTCTTAAAAACCAGCTTATTTATTTACTCCTTAAAATGGTTTTAGATTTCTGGGCTTTTGGCTTACTTGGATCAGATGGGGTCCTATAGATTTCATATGATTCAAGTGCCAGTCATGTGCTCTTTCGGGTCGTAACAAAGTTGGTATCAGAGCGCTAGGTTAACCTTGGCTCGAGTCTAAGTTTGATTATATGGAGCCTAGAGCGTTTATATATATACGGAACTTAGGCTTGACCTTACGGAACTTAGACTTAGTCAAGGGGGTATTATACCCAAACTTTCGTCGCGTAGGATGACCCTTAGTTGATATAGTAGGTAGCTTGAGTAGAGTGACGTACCGTACGTATGTTCCGCGGCATATTTACGATACGCTACTCCGCTTAAGAAACCTTAGGATGTATATTTCCTTGCACAGTGTTATATTCTTTCCTATGATCTATCCTCATCGATACTGGTTATGATTTTTGCTGCCACGATTACACGAGCAGAGAGAGAGCTACGGCTAGAGTTGCGTCAGCATGAGCTCGTCGTGGACGAGGACTGACCAGAGCGTGATTCCAGAGACATACGATTGCTTATAGAGGCGTCGTTTATTGTGTTTTCGCGCCATGAGCGTTTGATAGATCGCTTTTACGAGATTTCTCAGAGGTGCAGATCGGTACCAGAGGATCAGGCTACTACTAGAGGCCAGCCAGATATGATGACCGATGATATATCGCTTATTCAGGACGATTGAGGCGCTGTTCAGCGTACAGACGAATGAGCCAGTTGTTGCAGCAAATGACGAGATATCGCCCAGGTGATTGGAGCCGCTGCAGCATGAGCATACCTAGAGATATGATGGTAAGTCGCTAGTCACCCGAGGATGAATGACTAGGACATGTGGTTCGTTCGCTTACCCGATGCGAGGTCATCAGATAGATTGATTCCAGCTAGAGATGACTTCACGCAGATTCGTTGAGAGTCGATAAAGACGATCGAATGTCAGGAACCCGATTCCAAGTTTAAAGTATTCGGAAAGACATGCAAGCGAGTCTATGGACCCTCTAGAAGAATGAAACCCTAACTCGACATAATGACCGTGTGAAAGCCTTTGAACCTTAGGGTTTGCAGCAGTTCCGCGGCGCCATTAGTGAGGCTTGGGTTTGCCCTTCTACGGCTGGACCACCGATGCTGTGGTATGTACTCGATACTATTAAACTGTACCCATGATGTTGAGCTCTTGGGGGATTATGAGGTTCTGACGAGTCGATCGGATAGTTCGACATCATTCGGACATCATATGATGGGACATATTGCTTGGGAGACTCCAGATACGAGTGTAGCCATTGAAGCGCCGTCCATGCAGCCATGATGAAATGAGTCCGAAGCAGTCGACAGCAGAGAAAAGTGAAGTACGAGATTCGTATAAGCTCCTGACGAGAGGACGTTCCACTCCGCTGACATCAGAGATGCGTTACGCATGCAGAGGCATTGATTGTTGAATATACCTTCCAGAAGGAGTCGCGATGGGTATGCATCCATTCCGGAACAAGAGCCAGATATAGTAATGGTGGTAATTTCCGGGCAATTCGGCAGAAACGAGATTTGAGAGAAACCTCGACAGGACCTTTCTGGAATATTATACGAGAAGACTTGGACCCAGGAGTGGTCATATTGCGCATACCCAGCAGGCCAGAGTTCGGCATCGTCGACGAGACAGTTGACTAGGTTTGGATAGAGGACCTCACCCAGATGCGCTGTGAGTTGATTAAGAACGGACGGGTGTTGAGTATATCTCCGCAGGATGGGACGAGTTCCGGAAGATGTGTTCAGCTAGATATCTTCCACAGAGTGATGGAGATACCGAGTTTGTGATTTCAAGTCCGTATGAGAGACTTCGGATGGACCGTAGCCGAGAACAATTGCAGTGCGCAGATAGAGACGTGATGTCGAAATGGACGATGATGCAGACAGGCGGAACAAGAGGTTCGTGCGAGATGCTGACGAGCTGTTGTTACTCCCCGTTAAGATTAAAGGCCGAAGATGTTTACAGAGGCGTTGGGATGCGACCAGTTTCCAAGAAAATGCTGTGCTGAGGACACAGATGTCCATCGAGCGAGAAGAGATTATACAAGAGTACCAGCCTTCGTACAGTTCGGCATAGGCAAGATCGGAAGAGACCCTGAGCGGGATTCCTTCCAGGACGCTGCTGCAATAAGATTTTTACCAGGAGCAGATGTGTGATGTGCATTCAGAGAGCCAGAGGCCGACGCCAGTGACGTGCTGCTCTACGAGTGGCCTTGAGGAATGACTGAGAGGTGACCAGTGAAGTGCCAGAACGGAATTGTTCCCGTTAGCACCCCTGACAGGGCCGTTTAGCCGATGGATTGCGAGATTGGTAATCCACAGAGAAGATAAGGACGCCAGACAGCGAGCAAGAGGCAAGCAGATATCTTGCGCTACTAGCATTGGATGCATCGACACCTTCTCGACTTTGAAGGAGGATATACCGATGACAGTATTTATGATTTGTGATTTTGTGATTCGATTATCACGTATCCGTCACTTTGGATTCCAGTATTTTGGGCGATTTATTCGCATGATTTAGTCTTGATGGCTGAGTTCCATGATATTTGTTTTCTTGCACCATGGTTGCACCTACTGGGCATTTATATCTTGCACACAGTTTTTACACTTGAGATGTGCTTTACACACCGTTGAGTTGATTTTGTGCATATAATACGCACACGAATTGATTCTTGCACCCGGTATAGCTTATATGTGCTTGTAGTGCATTGATATGTGTTTTGTGCACGCAGTTGCACACGTTTATGATTTTTACACCTTGGTACACTCGGTGTTTCTATTTAAGCATTTGAGTTTTGTTTGGGTTTTGTGCACAGGATGCACCAGTTTTACATTTCGTGCGTTGTCGCACCAGTTTTATGTTTTGTGCGTTTAATGCACCATATTTATATTTCGTGCCTTTATTACACCGGATTTATATTTTGTGCACTACGGTTGCACCTGACTTCGATTTGATGTCATTCCATATGCTGATTTTGATTTCATGCATGTGTTGTGCATGCGATTTGACTTATGCCTTCGGCTTCGTTTACATGCACACCTAGTGTTTAGATGTTGATTTCTTGCACTACGTGCATTTGATTTGGACTTTGCGCATGTTAGACGCTTGATATTGGATTTCATGATTTCGTGCATGTTGAATGCGCATGATTTAGATTTTATTCATGCATGATGGATGCACCTGATTTGGATTTTCGCGCGTGTTGAGCGCATGATTTGAGATACGATTTTAGTGCACACTAGATGCGCTAAATCGGGATTCTTCATGCATGTCAGATGCACCTGATTTTGCTGTCGGGCACACACGCTGCCTACGACAGATGTTTCGTGCACACCCGTTGCACCTAGATGTTGTTTTGTGCACCTGTATGGCACATATATGGATTTTGATTTCCATGCGCACCAGACGCACAGGGTTTTCATATGCGCACTTTGGGATTTATTTTTACGGAGCAGTATATTTTTGTGATGTTTATTATTGTTTTCATACTGAGCAGGACTAGTCAGATGACAGTACCTGGATATATTTTGCATGCAATTACTTCAGCTATTTACATGTATAGTTCCAATTTATATCATATTGGTTTTGCTTGGATTGGCATTCGTGTCATTACCATAACTCCGATGATTGCGGGATGCATGACGGAGTTTTGTTTTTGAGTTATCTGCTCATTACTCATGTGCATGTATTGCGCTATGATGCGTTTTACGTATTGATGATTTCGGAGCCCCGACGACTTGGACTTCTTATTGAAATCTTTTAGAATTTGAGGGTTTAAATTTAAAATTCGGGGACCGAATTTCTTTAAGGGGGGAAGAATGTAACATTTCAAAATAATAAAATATTATTTTTGGGAATTTTTATAATTTAATATTATTTTATTGATTATTTTAATATTAAAATTATAATTAAATACCGATAATTGGGAAAAATTTTGAAAAATTATGGAAAATTAAAAAATAATGTATTCTATGGAATTATGTAATTTTTAAGTTTTTATGAGCATTTATATGCTAATCTAGTGCTAATCGCGATTAAAAATCGCTAATTAGATTTTTAGCGTTTTTGGGCAAAACATTCACATATCATTTGTACACTTGTGTTTCATTCGTTTCTTTGCCTTCTCTTCATTTTAGCATGGTTGATTAGGGTTGACCATTGAGTGAGAATGATAAGGAGAAAAGAAAAGTAAAAGATAAAGAATGATGATGAGAGAGAGAGGGTAGGTATAGGTCAACTTTTACTTTTTGAACCATACTCCCATCATTTTATCCTCTCATTTCTCTCTCCCTCTTTTCCCATCTCCTGCAGCTGCCTCTTCCCTCACTTCCTCCTCCACCTTCAAGCCTCTCAAACACCACAAAAATCAACTCAAAACCTCACACCCATTTCACAAAAAGTGTGCATAAGCTCACAAGCTTTAGAATGGACCAAGAAAGATGGTATTTTGGTGCTGTGGGAAGATTCATGAGTCTCTATGGAGGTAATTCTTTCACAATTATTGTAGCATTTCAAGTGATTTAGCCTCCTTTAAAGTTTAGGGTCCTTTTGTCGAAGTTTTATACACATTGGAAAACCCTAGAGAGGGTTAGGGTAAATTTGAGTTGTGGCGATGCAATTGGACTCTAATGGTGACCCTAGACCCTATATTGACTAAGACCCTGACCTAGCAAGACCTGAAACCCAAAAATACGGAATTACGGGACTTCCATGTCGGTTTGTGAGATGTTTTAATGTGCAGGAAAATCTGGAATGTGCTGGGAGTTTTGCAGGAAAATTAAACAATACCATAGGACTAGAATTGACCCTAGGAATACCCTGTATCAAGACGAACCCCTTTGGACCCTACAGGGCCGGCCTTGCCGGTTTTACCCTTTAGAGGGTTCGGCCACTTAGTAGGCTCAGGTGCCCAGGCTTCTGCTATAGGTCACATAACCCCTATACATCACTCTAGACTTGTTTGATTGCCTTTTTTTTGGCCTGAGACGAAATCTGGGATCTTTTTCTTGGGTTACTGATTTGAATTCAGTTTTGGTTTTTGCGTATTTTGATTTCTAGATTTTGGTATTTGTGCGTTATCTCGATCGTGTGACGTTTGTACGTCTATATCGAGTGATTTCGGGTTGTTTTGCGAAGGCTAACTATAGGTTCTAACCTATAGGCCTTTTAGCGTATCGTGTTGGTTTTCACGTGTCATTTTAAGTTTCGATTTAGTTTTGATGCGATGCGATACGTGTGATATGTAGGTACCCCCACGGCGATCCGAGATGACGAAGAAGATGAAGGCGACATCGACACCGACACGCAGGATACAGGTGAGTAGATTATATCTACAGGGGGAAGTCGGATGGATGGCGTATAGCATCCCCGCAGTCCGATATTAGTATAGCATACATATACACTCATGATAGCTTATAGTGTCGTCGATATCTGAGATGTGTTAGGTGTACTATAGATAGATTAGGGGTAGAAATAAACTAGTTTAGTTTCTAGTCGCGAACCCAAGAACAGGTTTACACCCACACGCACACACGTACTTATTGCTATACTTGTACCTTGATGATGAGGATAGTGGATGATATTGGAGATGAGTCGATGATTTGGGCTTAGTGCCATGATATCGGTGATATGATGTGATTCGTATTTGGGATACGACATGTGGTTTTTAGCGGGCCTATAAACGTGTGTTTCACACACGCACTTATATTTATGTGGATGGTATCGATTTGTACTAGATTTAGATCAGTACCCCAGATCATGGGATATGATGATGAGGATACCAGATAATTGATGAGACAATTGTGATATTGACCCGTACCCAGTTATTGGGATGCCGTACGATGATTTACCGTACGAGCTTTATATTGATGATAGATCCACACTCATGACTCGAGGACGTCGTATGATATATTGTATCGTACGCGAAACTATTGAGGCAGGATCACCGACTATTATATATATATATATATATATCGACTCAGATGTAGGTGGTTTCCATACCCCTCCTGCTTAGCTTGTTAGTTGGGTCTGTAGATTCCTTAGTACACATTAGATTAGACCCGAGACATACCTATTTCAAAACTAACGAACCGGGAATATTTTAAAGATAGGCAAAAAGGGATTCTACAGATAATTTCAAAAGGCGCATCTTTTCTTAAAAACACCGTAGCCCTTATTTTACTAAAAACCCCGATTCGTCTTATTTCAAAAGGCAAAACTGCATGACACTTACACATTGATATAGATTCTTCACTGTTGCGTTGATTACTTGATTCCGCATATTCATATTATTTGCATCGTATTACTTGTGTTTATTGCTATATTACCATCATGCTGTTAGGACGCCAGCACCATTATCGATGATGCGTGTGTTCCACGTACACTATTTGCCGGCTCACACACTTCGTCATCGATAATTGCCATGTCACTACACTGTAGTACTGTTGCATTCATGATATGATTCCTTGCATGGCATACTCATGTACCTACATAGCGTACACCCATACCTGTATATATATTTATTGTACATTCATACTCGTGTACCTACATAGCGTACACCCATACTTGTGCACATACCTATTGTACATTCATGTTTGTGTACTCACATATTGTACACTCCTACTCGTGCACCTACCTGTTGCACACTTATACTTGTACACTTACATATTGCGCATACATAGATGATTCTGGAATGACTCACAGATTGGGAACCGCAAGATACTTTTAAAAACTGATTCATTTTAAAGAAGCGGTCTTCCCTAATTATGTGCATATTGCTACTCCATGTTGCATGATATACTGATATGCTTACATTTTGATTATATATCGCATACATCGTGCTTTTTGACTATACGCATTGAGATATGTTGTTTCCATGATATTTCTGGGTTTAGGAACCGTGGGTATTTTAAAAGAGAGTATATATTGTTTTAAAAACTAGGTTACCCTTGATATGATATTTCAGTGCGTCCACCATATGTTTTCTCGGTTCTGAGATTGGCATGTGAAACCCGATTCGAGGAGCGGTAGGCACCGTCTACGGGTGCATGGTGGACCCGGTGAGGTACCCCGGGGCAAGAGACTCGTATATGTTAGACGGTGCGCCCGGCAGGGGAGTACTATCTACCGTGATAGTATTTGGACTCGGCGGTTATCGTGGGGATACCGACCGGAGTTATGTACGTATGGATACGCCGGAATTCGATGGTCGAAGCTGGGCACTCGGGTATTCGAGATAGCGTATGATACGTACCTATCAGGGCCAGGCATGGTGACAGCGCCTGATTGATGAGGATTTACGTGCCGATGCTAGGAACAGGTTTCATGATGTTTTCGAGTGTCGATGCTAGGCACTCAGGTTCCATGATTTGATTTATATCCTCATACTTCCATGCATATGCTTTATGATATATACATGCATGATGCTTATTGTCATTGGGTGACAGGTGGACGGGATCCACATACATACAGACATTGATCACATAGTTAGATGATATCCACATACATACAGACTTTGATTACATTGATCATACTTCCTATGTATATATAACAGTGGATGAGGACGCTGTTATATATGCCTTTACACCAATATTAGTGGAATGGGATGCTAATATATGTGTATTGATATCAGTTTAGATACTTCATCATACTTATTCATGCAGACATACCTCATCCTATGATATGTTATTACCGAGGCACTGGCACAAGCACTTGGCACTACATACATGTTTAGATGTTATATTGCCACCTTATCATGCTTCAGACTTATTTATTTAAGGTTTTTATATATCTGATCGTTTTGACCTAGGATTAGGTCATGAATGCGAATTCTACTTGTAGATATCTTCTATTCACGAGTTGGCAACTCACCCCCGTTGTGTCACAGTTCTTGCTGGTTTTTGCCGTAGAGGTTTCAATGCGGCTTTTCTGGCACACTGCTTCCATATGAGTGACTTGCTTGGGTAGGTGGGTTCTTTTGTATCAGAACCACCATTGTACATGTATTATTCAGTTGTATCTAGTAATTCCATCAACCAAAAACTTGTGTATTGTTTCAGACTTAGAAACTAGTTATGTATTATTTCGACCTTAGAGTCGCGCGTTGTAGTATTACGCTTTTCATGCTATTTGAGTTTTCCTTTGAGTTTTGATCCTCGCCCTTCGTCATTGTTATTATATTGCTTGCGTGGCTGTGACCGTCGATTGACGAAGAGCTAGCTCCCGCTTGGGGATGCATTTTATCATTTCATATATATTATTTATGTTGTACCCCGTTCGGGGCTAGTATTTACAAAGGAAACTCTGCCGAATTTTCAGAAAAGTTATGTGATTTTTAAAATGCATATTCGGCTTAGTTATTTAAAAACTTTGATTTTTAAACATGTTTTCTTCACTTTTAAAAGCTATTTTCCCACTTCTTAAAAACCAGTTTCTCTATTTACTCCTTAAAATGGTTTTAGATTTCTGGGATTTTGGCTTACTTGGATCATATGGGGTCCTATAGACTTCATATGATTCAAGTGCCAGTCACGTGCTCTTTCGGGTCATGACAACCAAGGAGGTGCTGCCGGGTCCGGGGTCGTCGTAGTACCTTCTTCCATTCATGAATGGAAGAAGAATTTTTTGTTTGTTGGGCTACCCGAGGGTGAGGATTGGCCTGCGCCCATCCAGTGGCATAGGGTCAATTGCCCATGGGTGAGCGGTCGAATGATCTCGACACGGTGGCGGTGTCGTAGTGGGAGCCCCTCCCCCGGGTCGATGTGTTGCTGTCTGAGCAGGCCCTCAGTTGGGCCGAGCTCAGCCCCGCTCAGTTTGTGGGTAAGTTAGGAGTTTTTAGGCGGCCTGTTTAGACGTGTATTCTTCCACTTTTTCTGGCATTGCTAACTCCTTCTTTGTATTTTCTCCTTATGCAGAACCCGTGGACCTAGCTAAATTTCGGGCAGCCCTGGTTGAACAAAAGAAAGGGAGGAAGGCTGGAGGTGCCGGACCCTCCCGCCAATCGTCAAGTCTGGTCCCGACTATGGACTCCCCGGCATGGCACTCCAGCATACCCCGGGCCTCCGAGGCCGCCCACGAGCATAGCCGACAACACGCTCGGGAGCAGGAGCCTCGGGTCTTGTAGGTGGGAGGCGAGGCTAATCCTCCCGCGCACCTCCTCAAGAGGTAACACAGGATGGTGCCCCGTTCTCCGGCTTCCCTGATCGTTGTGGAGGATGGAGATCTTTGCTTCGAGGTTCCCTCGGGGCTTTCCGTCGCCGACAGCCTTCTCTCGGAGATGGAGCGGTCGGCTGGGGGCAAGATTCCCCGGGGGACCCTCAAGGACCAAATGGCGGCCATAGCCTAGGAGGCCGTGCAGGTTAATGTCCTCCTCCCATCCGGCTTTTTATTAAGTACTTTTTACTCACAGGATTGGATACCATTTTAACCCTCCTTCTGTTTTCCTTAGGTCCTCCAGCACTGCGCCCTCGTTGTCAGCATGGATCACGCGGAAATTGCCCCGGCGATGTAGATCGCGGGTGAGTCCTCCTCGCGGGAGGAGAGCGAGCGGCTCGTGATGCAATCGGCTAAGGAGAGGTTCGCCGCCCTTAAAGATCGGGAGGCGACCGGGGATCGGGAGAACGCCAACTGCCGAGAGGCCGTCCGGGTCTCGAGGGAGTCCAACAAGGCCACCGAGACCAAGTTGGAAGATGCCAGGGTACTTTTCACCACCCTAAAGAAGACGGCGAGCACCCTCAAGAGGGAGAACGAGGCGGTGAAGGAAGGTGTGAGGCGTATCGAGCTCTGAGCGACGAAGGCGGTGGAGAGCTACGAGAAGTTGGACCAGTACTACGTCGACCTCGCCGAAGCTACTGCCTTCGTTCGGCATGAAGCCCTCGACGCCGTCAAGGCCCTGATGCCGGAGTTTCCTGATGGCGAGTTCCGGGGTGAGTACCCCCTCGAGGGTTAGGCACAGGAGAATGCCCCCGGAAGTGTTGCCGGGGGAAGGTCCCCGGTGGGAGCTTTGGGGAGAAGTCGGTCACTTCGGCTCCCAGCGTCGAGGCACCTGCGGTGGGTGCCTCCCTTCAAGCCTCCCCTACGGCTATCGTGGTGGAAGCGGAGCTCATCGAGGTTCTCCCAGGCCCCAAGGCCTGAATCTCCTCGCCTCCTTCCTATTTTCTTCTATGCTGAAATTTTGTAAGCCTCCGGGCGTTTTTGTAAGGCCGGGGAGCCCATAATATCTCTGTAAAGACTTTGGACTTTTGTGAATGAAATCATTTTGTGGGAATCTTTCCATACGTATTTTCTCTTTGCTTGTGGTATTGCTTTCAAGATGCGTTAGGCCGGTGACCGGTCATTCATCTGGCGATCGCACATCGAGTTAAACTCAACCTTTTTCCAAGTGTGCAGAGATCGGTGAAAGGTCATCATCTCTATGGCCCCGAAGTCGAGGTGGGGATCCTTGCTGAAGGTACGTCGGTGTTCCCCTCCTGGTAGAAAGGTATCGGTTTGCCCGTTCCCTTGAGCAGGACCAGTGACCACATCTCTCGAGGTTGGTCGGTTACGCAGAGGTTGTGGAATTTTGATCCTTAGTATAGATGGGTAAGAAGTTACCCACTAGGGATAAACCGAGCAGGGTAGCTGCTCGGTTGCTTCTCAGCGGGGGTTTCGATCCTTAGAGTAGATAGGTAAGAAGTTACCTGCTAAGGATAAGCCGAGCAGGGTAGCTGCTCGGTTGCCTCTCGCCGAGGGCTTTGATCATTGGCGTTCGTAGGTAGTGAACTACCAGCCGTGGATAGAACGAGCAGGGTAGCCTCTCGGTTGCCTCTTGGCGAGGTCTTTGATCCTTGGCGGCGGTGGGTAGTGAACTAACAGCTATGGATAGACTGAGCAGGGTAGCCGCTCGGTTGCCTCTTGGTGAGGGCTTTGATCCTTAGCGTCGGTGGGTAGTAAACTACCAGCCATGGATAAACCAAGCAGGATAGCTGCTCGATGGCCTCTTGGCGAGGGCTTTGATCCTTGGCGTCGGTGGGTAGTGAACTACCAGCCATGGATAGACCGAGTAGGGTAGCCGCTCGGTAGCTTCTTAGAGAGGGCTTTGATCCTTGGCGTCGGTGGGTAGTGAGCTACCAACCATAGATAGACCGAGCAGGGTAGCCTCTTGGTTGCCTCTTGGCGAGGGCTTTGATCCTTTGCGTAGATGGGTAGTGAACTACCAGCCATGGATAGACCGAGCAGGGTAGCCGTTCGGTTGCCTCTTGGCGAGGGCTTCGATCCTTGGCGTTGGTGGGTAGTGAACTACCAGCCATGGATAGACCGAGTAGGATAGCCGCTCGGTTGCCTCTTGGCGAGGGATTTGATCCTTGGCGTCGGTGGGTAGTGAACTACCGGCCATGGATAGACCGAGCAGGGTAGCCACTCGGTTACCTCTTGGAGAGGGCTTTGATCTTTGGCGTCGGTGGGTAGTGAACAACCAGCCATAGATGGACCGAGCAGGGTAGCTGCTCGGTTGCCTCTTGGAGAGGGCTTTGATCCTTAGCATAGATGGGTAAGAAGTTACCCGCTAAGGATAGACAGAGCCGGGTAGCTGCTCGGTTGCCTCTTGGCGAGGTCTTTGATCCTTGGCTTCGGTGGGTAGTGAACTACCAGCCATGGATAGACCGAGCGGGGTTTCCACCCGGTGGCCTCTTGGCGGGGGCTTTGATCCTTAGCGTAGATGGATAAGAAGTTACCCGCTAAGCATAGACCGAGCAGGACAGCCGCTCGGTTGCCTCTTGGCGAGGGCTTTGATCCTTAGCCTAGAAGGGTATGAAGTTACCCGCTAAGGATAGACCGAGCAGGGTAGCTGCTTGTTGCCCTCTAGACGAGGCTTTTGCGAGGTTCTATCCGACCTTCGGGCAGCACTCGGCAGAAACGCATTTGGGGAGGCGAAGCATTTCGAAGATCTGCGTCGGTCCGACTTCAGTTCATCGAGAAATAAGGGATTTTCGCCACGTGGCGGTGCGGTATTGGAATAACTTTGGTGGATCCCAGGATTCGTGCCTATGCGAGCGCAAATTTGGGTCTTTAAGGATTCTATTTGAGGTTATAAATAGAGAAAGAGACGACAACTATTCAGCATCGCTTTTTGAAATGACTGGGCATATGTATTCGATCGAAGAGATCATCACCTTCGACGACGTCTTCATGTATGACCAGTCCATAGCCGAGGATAGGCACCGAGGTGCGGTTCAGCGCCTCAAGGATCACGTCGGCCGGCATCTCCCTCGACGGTCGTCCCTCCTACAGTTCTTGATGTACGCAATATAGAGGAGGTCCCTGGAGTTGTACAACCCCCTCTCCGAGGAGATGCTGGACGAGGCGCTCGACAAGGTGCGCTCGATCTATATGCTCAGCCTCATCTCGAAGGCCAGGCACAACCGATCCTTGGCTCTCATTTTGGAGTGCTTCTAAAAGAGGTACATCGTGAGCCACGGCGCGTGGGGTGGATCGCCGGGTGTTTGCATGGCATCCCGGGTTCGCGTGCAGCATCGACGGGAGCGGGCTGCAGGGACTTGGGCCCGGTTGGCGGAAATCTACTCTGAGTATCACTAGGAGTACTTCCTCGATCCCTTTCCCCCTCTGTTGTAAGTTTTTCCTTTTTCTTCTTTTGTAAGGCTGAGGAGCCTTCAATACCTTCCGAATAAATAAAATTCACCTTTTTTAGATGCTCTAATGTTTACCTCTTATTATTAAATAAAAAGAACATAGAAAAATTTACATCGCTTTTGTGAAAGAAGAATTGTACATTCATAGATATTCTTTTCAGAGGTACAGCTTGAGCTTCTCGGCGTTGTAAGGCCGTGGAATTTTGTGACCATTCGCATCCTGTAAGCGATAGGCTCCGCTAGGCAGGACCTCAGAGACGAGGAATGGACCATCCCATTTCGGGGAAAACTTATTCAGCTAGCCTTGATCGATGAACTCGTTCCGCCTTAGGACCAAATCTCTTGTTTTGAAGAAGTGACGCTTGACTCGCGCGTTGTGGTAGCAGGCTGTTTGCTGTTGATAAGCGGCAGCTCTGATCTGAGCCCGGTCCCGTTTCTCTAACAAGATGTCCAGATTAGTTCGGAGGGCTGAGGTGTTTACTTCGTCGTTGAAGTGCTCGACCCTGTACCTGGGCAGCCCGATCTCTGCCGGGACCATTGCCTCGGTACCGTAGCAGAGGCTGAAAGGGGTCTCTGCGGTGGGGTTCTTCTTCGACGTGCGCAAGGCCCATAAGACCCGGGCTAGTTCTTCAACCCAACTGCCCTGTCGTCCTTCTAGGCGCGTCCAAAGACATCGGATGACGTCCCGGTTAGCGACCTCGGCCTGCCCGTTGCACTGGGGATGCGTGACCGCGGAAAACTTCATAAGGATATGGTATTCGCTGCAGAATTCATTAACTTTTTCGTTCTCGAAATTTGTCCCGTGGTCGGTGATGATACACCTCAGGATACCGAACCGGAGTATCACGTTTTTCTGCAGGAACTTGATAGTAGTGGTGGGGTCCAGTTTCCTGATGGGGACGACCTCGATCCACTTCGTGAAGTACTCCACTGCGACGAGGACGTACTTGTGCCCGCCCGTACCGGTAGGGAACTGGCCTATCATGTCCATTCCCCACTGGGCGAATGGCCAAGGGGAAGTTAGGGCTGTGAGGTCGGTAGCTGGAAGGCGGGGTATGCTGCCATGGAGTTGGTAGCTTTTGCACCTCCAGACAAGCTTCTAGGCATCCTAATGAATTGTCGGCCAATAGTTCCCTTGGAGCAGTGCCTTCTGGATTAAGGTGCGGGCCCCTTGATGTGCGCCGCTGACTCCTTCGTGAATCTCACGAAGGACGTATTCAGCCGCGTGTGGATCGACGCACCGGAGCAGGGGTTGAGTGAAGGATTTCTTGTAGAGGTTCCCATTGCTCCAGACGAAATGGCAGGCTTTGGCTCGGAGAAGGCGGGCTTCCCCTGGATCTTCTGGGAGTGCCCCTTCCCTCAGGAATTCCACGAGGGGCTTCCTCCAATCTCGGTCTTCTTCCTGGGCTGTGCACACTTGAAGTGACGTCGCCCTGTCTTCCACGCTGGGCCGTGGTAAGACCTCAAAGAGGATGTTTCTTTTGTTGTTGGCCGTATAAGATGAGGCCAGTTTACTCAAGCCGTCAGCCTGGGCATTTAGTTGTTTGGGGATCTTCTCCACTTGGACTTCGTCGAAGTCCTTTCGTAATCTTCTCACCTCGGCTAAATACTTCACCATCAGAGGCTCCCGTGCCTCGAATCAGCCGGTCACTTGGCCAATGACTAAGGCGGAGTTGTTGCGGATCCGGATCGTTTTTAGACCCACTTCAGAGGCTATCCATGTAAGTCCATGTTGCCCACCCCGGTGCTTGCGGGGAGGCGGAAAACGGAATAAAAATCGGATTTTTATCGAACTAGGCAACATGGACTAACTAAAGGAGGATCTTTGCTAAACAAAAACTAACTACAAGCTAACTAGTCTTAGCTACATGGAAGAAAGGTTATACCTTGGGCTTTATGTCCTTCTCTCTTTGCTCCTTAGAGTGAAAGAAAGTGTTCACCTTTTCGCCTTCTCTAGTCGAAGAAGGATCCACCTGAGAGCCTCAACCTTTGGCTTCAACTTCAAGCTAGAAGTAACTAAGGTGCTAGAAGTGCTAATCCTAGAACCTTAGATGAGAGTAGAGATTACTTTAGAGAGGTTTATCTCAAGCTCATGTGTTTCTCAACTCATGAGAGGGGAGAGCTTGAGAGAGAGGAAGAGGAGGAGAGAGAATTTATATGATAGAATGAGGAGAATAATGAACCATTCTCACTAATATGGGTGAATTATGAAATTAGATAATTAGCTAGATAATTGTCATGGTTAATCAAGACTTGACCATTATCATTTCATATTTAATGCAAATTGAAAGGATCAAAGAGCATCTTTTATATGGTATGATGATGGTCAAAGTGTCAACCTAGGTCAACAAGTCAAGTATGGTCAAAAGGTCAACAACCCTAACCATGCATAATTATATTTAACTAATATCAATTATTCATAATACACACATAAGCATTAGGGTTAAGAAAATGACAATGGTCATTAACCCTAATCAAAGTCATCTGCCTCTGTCTTAGTCAACTGTGCATACGCACCCGTATCCATGATCCGAGGAACACGAATACAATGAGATAAAACCAATCCCAAATCATATACTAGGATCTGGCTTAAACCAAAGCCCGCTAGTATAAGCTGTCCGAACAGCAAACGTACACAAGTGCGCGGATGTGAACGAACCCTGTCGCAAAACCATGCGACCTCTACGCATTTTGCCTAAAGGAGAATAACTCTCTGTGTGAGACTCTAAAGACTCGACACTACGCTGGCAGTGGGTTTAACCACAGACCGCAAGCGGCACTAGCTGTACGTAACGGTCCCCAGGTAGATGCCGATAAGAAGACTGACGAGGTGAACTCATCCGAACTCCTACTGAGCCTGAATGTGACAGTCTCCGTACAGTCCGGTCTGTTCGTCTGATACATCGCATGGCGGGCCTAGGGGGCGGTAAACGTCAGTCCCCTAATAGCGGTACAAGTCATGTCGGAGTGTAGCCCAGAACACCTTGAGATAACACTGGAAACCTACCAGTATATCTCGCTTGCCCTGGCCAGGGACTACTTGTGTAATGGCTCTCCTGGACACAGCGCGATGTCAACCCCCAATACCGGGAGAGACGAATCCTGTCTAACCGTCACTGCCTCCAAGTGCTTCGGGGCTGCATCCAACTACTACCTGTTTGCATGACTCCTTTGAGCAGTGGTAGGGTAGTAATCAATTACAGTGGGAACACACTCGAGGCGAAGTGACAGTGTCAAGTCAGCGGACTAAGCTGTACTCATGTCACCTGGGAACTGATAACTGACGATAGGTATAATACCAACCAACAGTTCCCGACGAGTCCTGTCCAGTGTACTCGTAACCTAACGAGCACCCGCAAACTATCTCAAGTACGACGTACTGACGGCTGTGGGACAGACCGTTTCCCACGCTGGGATGAGAAGCGCATACGCTAGTCTACTCCCGAGTATCGATGCCCTGTCTCGATAGTCCTACGACTAGGGACCTGTATAAGGATGTGCTTATGGATTACCCAGCCCCCATGAGTGTGAGCACCATCACAACGCTGGTAATCAAGCAAAGATCCTAAGGGCTCTACTAATATGTATATAAGCGATATGCTAAAAGAAACACATGCACATATTAAAGCAGAGACAAACCAAGTAGCATACTACCATTTCGAGCAAGATTGTATATACAACTGTGAATATCCTAAGCTTCCATCAAGTAATATACATACTAGTATGATACAGTAATGGCCTCTAGGGCATATACACTAACAATCTCCCACTTGCACTAAGGCCATGTACTGGCGTATCGAAGACCTATCATCTCGATCAGCCGCTCGAACTGAGTCTGGGGTAAGGCCTTTGTGAATGGATCTGCAGTGTTATCTTCTGAAGCAACCCTCCGAACCTCGATCTCCTGGCGATCCACGATCTCCCTGATCAGGTGATACCGCCTCAAGATGTGTCTGGATTTCTGATGGGACCTGGGTTCCTTCGCTAAAGCTATAGCCCCATTGTTGTCGCAATACAGAGGTATTGGATCAACAATGGACGGAACCACCTGAAGTTCTTTCAAGAACTTCCTCATCCAGACAGCTTCTTTTGCGGCATCAGATGCAGCGATGTATTCCGCTTCCATAGTCGAGTCAGCAATGGTTTCCTGTTTGGAGCTCTTCCAACACACCGCCCCTCCATTGAGGGTGAAGACAAAACTCGACATGGACTTGGAATCATCCTTGTCACTCTGGAAGCTGGAGTCAGCAAAGGCCTCAATCTGGAGGTCTTTTCCGCCATACACCAAGAACATCTCCTTAGTCCTTCTCAGGTACTTGAGAATGTTCTTTACCGCTATCCAATGTTTCTCCCCAGGGTTTGACTGATACCTGCTTACTACACTCAGTGCATAAGCCACATCTGGTCTGGTACAAAACATCGCATACATTATAGAGCCTACTGCAGAAGCGTAGGGTATAATAGACATGCGATCCCTCTCCAAATCAGTCTTGGGAGACATCTCTTTGGAGAGGGTGATACTGTGACAAGCCGGTAGATTACCGCGCTTGGAATCTTCCATACTGAATCTTTTCAGTATGGTGTCGATGTACCTGGACTATGAGAGTCCTAAAATCCTCTTGGATCTGTCACGGTAGATCCGGATCCCCAGAATGTATGAGGCATCACCCAGGTCTTTCATGGAGAACCTGTGTGACAAGAACCCCTTGACAGATTGTAGCATAGGAATGTCATTTCCTATTAAGAGAATGTCATCCATGTACAAAACGAGGAATACTACAGTTCTCGCTACAAATCTACAATAGATGCATGGTTCATCTGGATTTTTGATAAAGCCAAATTCCTTGACCGTCTCATCAAAACAGATGTTCCAACTCCGCGATGCCTGCTTTAGTCCATAAATGGACTTGAGCAACTTGCACACCATTCCGCTGCTCCCACTCTGAATGAAACCCTCTTGCTGGTCCATATAGACACACTCTTCTAAATGTCCATTAGAAAAGCGGTCTTTACGTCCATCTGCCAAATCTCATAATCGTGGAAGGCAGCAATGGCAAGAAGGATCCGAATAGATTTCAGCATAGCCACTGGAGAAAAGGTTTCGTCATAGTCCAAACCAGGTCTCTGACGAAAACCCTTTGCAACCAGTCTAGCTTTATAGGTCTCAACCTGTCCATCTACACCAATCTTCCTTTTGAAGATCTACTTGCATCCTACGGGTTTTACCCCATCTGGAGCAATGTTCAACGTCCATACTTTGTTGGTGTACATGGACTCCATTTCGGTCCGCATTGCATCCAGCCATTTTACCGAGTCAACGCTCTGAATGGCTTGCTGGAAGCTAGTAGGCTCATCACAATCTATGATGCAATCCTCTCTATCCCTGTCTATGAGAAAACCGTAGTATCTCTCGGGCGGATGAGACTGCCTACTACTCCTTTGGAGTGGCGTGGGAATGTCCTGTTCTTTCGAACCCTCTGGTTCTACTAAGCTTTCAGTAATAGCTCGTGGTTCTGGAATTTCTTCCAGTTCTACTGCGCTGCCACTTATTTCTTTTTTTATGAACTGGTGTTCTAGAAAGTAGGCATGGCGAGAAACAAAAACCTTTTGTTCCTCTTCGCAATAGAAGAAATATCCCTTGGAGTTCTTTGGATATCCCACAAACTTGCACTGTACTGAGCGTGCCTCGAGCTTGTCCGCATGCTGCTTTTTGACAAAAGCTGGACATCTCCATGTCTTAATGCGATTAAGATAGGGTCTCTTCCCACACCACATCTGATATGGTGTAGTACGCACAGTCTTAGTTGGAACTCGGTTTAAAAGGTATGCAGCTGATTCTAGCGCATATCCCCAGAACGATCGCGGTAACTCAGCGTTACTCATCATGGACCGTACCATATCCAATAGGGTTCGGTTCCGTCTCTCCGATACACCGTTATGTTGCGGAGTGTATGGAGGAGTAAGCTGAGAGAGAATTCCATTCTCTTTTAAGTAACCCAGGAACTCGGCACTCAAGTATTCACCACCTCGATCAGATCTCAGTGCCTTGATACTTTTTCCTGTTTGTTTTTCTACTTCATTCTTGTATTCCTGGAATTTTTCAAAAGCCTCGAATTTATGTTTCATTAAGAAGACATATCCGTACCTTGAAAAGTCATCCGTAAAAGTAATGAAGTAAGAATAACCGCTTCGTGCATGCGTAGACATTGGACCGCACACGTCGCTGCGTATGAGTCCCAAGAGCTCGCTCGCTCTTACTCCGTGTCCAGTGAATGGAGTCTTTGTCATCTTTCCTTTGAGACAGGATTGACAAGTTGCATATGACTGATATTCGAACGGATCCAAATATCCTTCTGTATGTAACTTAGTCAACCTTCTCTCAATGATGTGACCCAGTTTGCAATGCCATAAAAAAGTTTTATTGATTTCTGGAGACTTTCTTTTGTGTGTATTCTGGACATTGAAAATCTGTGGTTGGTTTAAAACGTATATACCGTTGTTTAATGTACCTGACCCAATCAAAACTTGATTAAGGTGAATGTTCACTACATTACTTACAAATGCAAATTCATAACCTTCTTTAGATAATAAAGATACAGAAATGATATTACAAGTTGCATTTGGTACAAAATAACAACTACGCAAAACCAAAAAGTGTCCATCTGACAATCCCATGTGATAGTCCCCCACGGCCTCAGCATCCATGCTAGCTCCGTTTGCAACTCTGAGGGTCATATCACCTACCTTCAAAACTCTACGCTTTCTCAACGCCTGCAAAGAATTACAGATATGAGATCCTGATCCGGTATCCAATACCCAGGATGTAGAGTTTATTGATAGACAGTTTTCAATAACATACACACCTGAAGCTGAAGCCGCAACTCGCTTCAGATCCTGGGTTCTGGCCTTCCAAGCCTTGCAATCTGTGGTTGATTTATCATTTAACCATTAGTTTTCTCACTTGAAATCCTTTCTTGTACATGATGGATGTATGCATGCATGTATGTTTTCTTTCTTTTAGTTTCATGCACATATGGATGTGCATACATACATACATACATGCATCATCTATCATGGTTGATTACACATTGAAAATGATGGCAATATAAGACTCACACCATGGATAAATATATGGATTATTATTTGATTTTGTGTTTAAAACAAAATGGAAAAGGGAAGGATAATTCTTGACTAGTTTCTACATCCTTCTTTAACCTAACCATCCTCATCTACCCTTAACCATGGATTAAAATTTCCTTCTATGTTTTAAACTCTAATTAAATAATAACTCAAACATTTAACCATGGTTTGAGATGAGAAGAAATAAATATATATAGATATATTTTCATTTCTTTTCTTGAGTTAATTTTTTCTCTTCTTGAAAAAGAAAAGCCATCATCTTCTTCCTCCTTTTTCTTTTGCTCTCTAGTGTTTTATAGTGAGCAAAATACATATCAAGAAAGGTTTTTGAAGTGAGAATTAGAACCACAACATCATTCTACACAAGTTTAGCCCATTTGTTTAGAGTGTTATCTTCTTTTCTTCTCTTGGAAAGTGAAGTGGATAGCTTGGACGAAGGAGCTTCGGGTGGATCGTCGTGGACACTAGAAGACTTCAAGAGAACCTTCCTCCAACACTCAAGAGGCCAAAGAGTCTAGCGAAGGGAGCTACAAAGGTTGTAGTCTCGAAACCCTAGTCTTTGTTGCCTTTATTATTTAGAAACCCTAATTTTCTAGGATCGATCCTTTGTATGCTTGCTTAGCACCATAAAAATTTGAAGTTTGTGACATGTGATGCTTCCAAACTCTACATAGGGTGCTAGGTAAACCCAACATATCCGTGATCCGAGGAACACGAATACAATGAGATAAAACCAATCCCAAATCATATACTAGGATCTGGCTTAAACCAAAGCCCGCTAGTATAAGCTGTCCGGACAGCAAACGTGCACAAGTACGCGGATGTGAACGAACCCTGTCGCAAAACCATGCGACCTCTACTCATTTTGCCTAAAGGCGAATAACTCTCTGTGTGGGACTCTAAAGACTCGACACTACGCTGACAGTGGGTTTAACCACAGACCGCAAGCGGCACTAGCTGTACGTAACGGTCCCCAGGTAGATGCCGATAAGAAGACTGACGAAGTGAACTCATCTGAACTCCTACTGAGCCTGAATGTGACAGTCTCCGTACAGTCCGGTCTGTTCATCTGATACCTCGCATGGCGGGCCTAGGGGGCGGTAAACGTCAGTCCCCTAATAGCGGTACAAGTCGTGTCGGAGTGTAGACCAGAACACCCTGAGATAATACTGGAAACCTACCAGTATATCTCGCTTGCCCTGGCCAGGGACTACTTGTGTAATGGCTCTCCTGGACACAGCGCGATGTCAACCCCCAATACCGGGAGAGACGAATCCTGTCTAACCGTCACTTCCTCCAAGTGCTTCGGGACTGCACCCAACTACTACCTGTTTGCACGACTTCTTTGAGCCGTGGTAGGGTAGTAATCAAAGTACAGTGGGAACACACTCGAGGAGAATTGACAGTGTCAAGTTAGCGGACTAAGCTGTACTCATGTCACCTGGGAACTGATAACTGACGATAGGTAAAATACCAACCAACAGTTCCCGACGAGTCCTGTCTAGTGTACTCGTAACCTAACGAGCACCCGCATACTATCTCAAGTACGACGTACTGACGGCTGTGGGACAGACCGTCTCCCACGCTGGGATGAGAAGCGCATACGCTAGTCTACTCCGGAGTATCGATGCCTTGTCTCGATAGTCCTACGACTAGGGACCTGTATAAGGATGTGCTTATGGATTACCCAGCCTCTATGAGTGTGAGCGCCATCACAACGCTGGTAATCAAGCAAAGATCCTAAGGGCTCTACTAATATGTATATAAGCGATATGCTAAAAGAAACACATGCACATATTAAAGCAGAGACAAACCAAGTAGCATACTACCATTTCGAGAAAAATTGTATATACAACTGTGAATATCCCAAGCTTCCATTAAGTAATATACATACTAGTATGATATAGTAATGGCCTTTAGGGCATATACACTAACAATCCGCAGGCCGTCCAGCAAGGCCTCATATTCCGCTGTGTTATTTGAGGCTCTGAACCCGAGCTTTAGAGAGTATTCCATTTCTGCCTCGTTCGGGCCCCGAATGATGAGGCCGGCACCACAGCCTTCCTCGGTTGAGGACCCATCGACGTAAAGGACCCAATCAGGGACGGAGTCGGGCCTCTCATCGATTGAGGGTTGAGTTCCGGGGGTTGGCGTGGATTCCTCCTCTTTGCTGGGATGGTGCACTCGACGATAAAATCGGCCAGGACTTGTGCCTTGATAGCTTGCCTCGGGCGGTATTTTATATCGAACTAGGATAACTCCCACCTCCATTTCTCTAAACGACCAGAGGACTCGAGGGAGGCGAGAGTAGCCCCCAAAGGCCGCTCGGTAAAGAACGAGGATGGCGTGCGCCTGGAAATAGTGGCATAGTATCCTTAAGGCCACGATGAGTGCCAAGACGATCTTCTCTATGGCCGGGTACCTCATTTCCACGTCCTTAAAGACGTGGCTAACATATTATACCGTCTTCTGGACTCCCTCAACCTCTCGGACTAGCACCGAACCTGCAGCTTGGTCGGACACCGCTAGATATAGTGATATATCATTCCTTTCAACTGGTCGGGTGAGCAGTGGGGGAGTCGCAAGGTGCCTCTTTAATTGCTCGAAAGCAGTCTGTCACTCCTCTGACCATTCGAACCTGGGTATCTACCTCAAGTCTTTGAATAATGGGAGGCGTTTCTCTCCGGACCGTGACATGAAGCGGCTCAAGGAGGCCACCCTCTCGGTCAGCCGCATGATCGCGACGTTGTTCTTCGGGGCGGCCATGTTGAGGATGGCACTGATCATCTCCGGGTTAGCCTCGATTCCTCGGTGGGTGACAATGAAACCGAGGAATTTTCCACTGGTGACCCCGAATGCGCATTTGGTGGGGTTCAGTTTCATCTTGTATTTGCGGAGGACGCCGAAGGCCTCGCCAAGATCTTTGGCGTGTTCATCTGACGAGGTCGATTTTACGAGCATGTCGTCGACATAAACTTCCATGTTCCTGTCGATCTGTGGCTTGAACATCCGATTAACGAAGCGTTGGTACGTAGCCCCGGCGTTCTTGAGGCCGAAGGGCATCACCTTATAGCAGTATACCTCCCGGTCTGTTGTGAATGCGGTGAGATCCTTGTCCACCAGATTCACACGGATCTGGTTGTAGCCGGAGAAAGCATCCATGAAGCTAAGTGCTCGTGGCCTGCCGAACTGTCGACGAGTTGATCTAACCGAAGGAGTTGATAGTTGTCTTTCGGGCAGGACTTGTTGAAGTCAGTGAAGTCGACGCACATGCGCCACTTCCCGCTAGACATTTTAACCATGACCACATTCGCCAACCATTCCGAGTAAAGCACGTTCCAAATGAAGTTGGCGGCGAGGAGCCTGTCTACCTCATCCTCGATCGCTTTTTGTTTGATCGGAGCGAAGCTTCGGTTTTTCTGTCTAACGGGTCGGACCGTAGGGTCCACTCCGAGCTTATGCGATATGATTTTAGGGTCGATCTCAGGCATGTCGGCAGGCGCCTAGGAGAATATGTCAGAGTTATTTCTGAGAAAGTTGAGCAGGTCGTCTCGCTGAGTCCCCATTAAGAGTGACCCGATCTGGATGGTTCGTTCATCGTCCCCTTCTACGAGGGGGAACTCTGTTAGTGGCTCCACCGGGGTCCCTCGGACCTCTTTTTGCTCGTCTCGAGTATCCAGAGAACCCTCGATATCATCCTCGCTTTCCAGGTCATTGTTTTGCCCCTCAGGCGTAGATGTTGATGTGAAGCAAATCTTCGCGGTTTTTTGGTTCCCGTAGGACCGACTTTGTTGGATATATGTATGCCGTAGAGGCCATTATATGATAGTCGATGTATCAGTATGTGTATGTATATATATATATATATATATATATATATATATATATATATATATATATATATATTCAGAGGACATTCTTGATCGACATGATAGTATGCTATCTGGTTGTACTTTATCTTGACATGTTCACTTGATCATGCATATTACTCTTTTGGTACATGTTGATAAAGCCCTTAGAATATTTTCTTGACTACTGGGACTATGATGCAGATCACACTAGTGGGACATGTGTAGTTCATAAGCATATCCTTGAAATGTTCCTAGTCGTAGGTGTATCAAGACGGGGAATCGATATTCCAGAGTAGACTAGCGTATACGGTTCTTGTCCCATATGATAGGCGATGGATGATCCCATATTATTTGGTGTGGCGACACCAAAGATTGTATACGGGTGCTCAGTAGAGACTGGGTACACTGAACGGACTCGTCGAGAACTCCTATGTGGTATTATATCTATCGTCGGATAGTAGTTCTCAGGTGACACTGGTATAGGTTAGTCTGTAGACCCGTGATCGTCATAGCGTCTTGTGTGTCCTCCCACTGTACTTTGATCTCCACCCTACCACGGCTCTACTGAGTCGTGCAAACAGATGGATTTTGGGTACAGTCCCGAGGCACATGGAGGCAATGAGCGATAAGAGGGGTTTCGTCTCTCCTGGTATTGGAGGTTGATGTTGCGCTATGCTCGATTAGCTATAACCGGAAGTCCCTGGCAAGGCTGTTAAGATTTACTGATAAGTGTTATCAGTTGTTTCTCGATCTGTTATGAGCCATATACTGGAATGACTTATTGAGTTATTGGGGTTGACGATACCATCCCTAGACTCGATATGCAGCATATTAGACGAAGAGACCGGGCTGTACAGTAAGTGTTGCCAGTTGGCTGGATGGGAGTTTTGATAGGTTCGCTTGTTTTTCTTCTGATCGCTCAGTACCTAGGAGCCGTTACGTACAGCAAATGCCGCTGACGGTTTCTGGGTATGTGATATGATCACTGCTTACTGCTAGCATATTGACGAGTCTTAAAGTCCCCCAGAGGGGTTTTCAAGCTCAGGCGAAATGATGTGAGGTGCATATGGGATATGCGCGGGAGCTTGATTAAATGCGTATATTTGATACCGTATTTTAAATCGGGCGTTTACTATTGGTCGGGTCGTATGTGATATGACCAGGTTATTAAATCAAGTGTTGGTTAAATATTATTGACTTTTAGCTCATTTATTTAAAACCTTTTTCTTTATGGATGTATGCATGAATTAGTGTATGAATATATGTTGATATGAATGCACACATGCATGCATACATGTGTCATGGTTGATGATACAAAGGAGATGGCAATGCAAGACTCACATGGCATAAATATTTATATATATATATATATTTGTTATTGAGAAAAAGAAAATGATTAAATCATGGTTGCAAATTCTTCTACACTCCTCTTTACTTAACCTTATTTATAACCATGGTTTAATATCCATTTGTTCTTTAACTTATTACCAAAATATCTAGATATTTATTGACCATGGTTGTATGTGAGTGTGACTGATATATTTATATTTTCTTTTCTCATTAATTTTGAGATTATCACAAAAAGAGCTCAAGCTTAGCCATCTCCTTCTTCTTCCTCGTTCTTGCTCTCTACCCTTTTTCAAGTGAGTGATGGAAATAAAAAGTAAAGGTTTTTAAGTGAGATCCAAACCCACATCACCAATCTATATTAGTCTAGCCCACTTGTGTAGATTGTTTGCTCCACTTCCTCAAAGATCAAGTGAAGCTAGGAGCTTGAGCAAAGGGACTCCGTGGTGGATCGTCGTGGACATGGAAGGACTCAAGTGAACCGGTTCAAACCCTAGTTGATCCAAGGAGTCAAGGAGGGAGGTCTACTGTCACGACCCGAAAATGGAACGTGATGGCCCTTAAACTACGCAACGTCTACAGGCGTAACGCAATTTAAGTAAGCCGAAAACCCAGCAATCTAAACCATCAAAAGTAGTAAGAATTAATAAAAGTTTTAAAACATTTGAAATCTCAACCCAAATTATTTAAAAGTCCAACTTTATTTCCTTTAAAATTTTGGCAGCACCCCCTCTGTAAAAACCAGCCCGAAAAATAGGTACAACATAATATAAGTAAAGCATCCCCAAACGGAAGCAAAAACACGCCCAAAGGCGGAAAACAACCACCACAACAGATATACGACGCCGCAGCGAAGAAATAAAAGACGATAGAAATAAAACTGCATAAAGGACATCCAAGTCTCAAAATAACATACATTATCGTCCTCACATCAAGTCTCTAAGTCAACATGAAAGTAGTAGATGGAGAGTACAAGAATACAACGAATATACAATATAACACGAATAACTACAAAACCCACCTAAAGTAAAAACTGCACACTGTGAGCCGATGTGGTATCTGCAGCAAAAAATAATAGATAGATGAATAGCCTGCCTCGACTACTCTGGGTAAAAAACCTGCAAAACAAACTGTGGCACAACGGGGGTAAGTTTCCAACTCGTGAATAGGAAATAACATATATAGGTAATCGCAAGTATGCACGTACAGCGCGAATCTAACATATGTAGGTTAAAAGCAGTAACAAGTCATATGAATGCAATAGTCATGAAAGGTACACGAACAGGTACAACTAATACATGAAGCAATAATAATATGACAATCTGTATGCAACAATCATGTAAGGTACTATATCGGTACTACTAATATATGAAGAAATGATATGAATAAAGGTATGTAAATGCAACAGTCATGGAAGGTACTCTAGCAAGTACACTAATGCATGAAACAGTGCATAAACAATAAATGTAGAGTATGGAATGAAACATGTCATTTCCACGGAATCCTGACATCGTGGTAGGATCAAAATCCATCAAGACAATCCAAATCCCAATTTGCTCAAATCCGCCCCCAAATTGGCTTTCATATAATATATAAGTCTCACAAATCATGAATGTACAACATCAAGTAAATCTCATATATCCTGAATGTACAGAATCAAGTAAGTCTCATATATCCTTTATGTACAATATCAAGTAAATCTCATATTTCCTAGTTATATTTGCATGAATAAATATGATGATTTATATAAATTGATATGTATACATATATATTAGCATCCCACTCCACTAATATATATATATATATATATATATATATATATATATATATATATATAACAGCGTACCATTCCACTGTTATATAAACTTAGGAGTAAAATATCATGAAAACAATGTGTCAATCATCGACACAGAAATGTTGAACTATCATGTGCTGTCACCACGACTGGCACCCTGATAGGTACATATCATACGCTATTCGAAAAACCCGAGTACCTAGCTGTTCGAGATAGTGCCCTCAGAGTCAATTATTGGATCACAGGCACGTGATTGCAATGATTGGGGAAGGACCTATCCTGGTAGGACAGTCTTACTCGAGATGATAGTATGCTATCTGGTTTATCTTTATCATCGTGTACTGCTTTAGGTGACCTTACGAGTCGCTATTACACGTTGATAGAGCCCCTAGGATTCTTGCTTGACTACCATAGTATGAGGGCGATCATATACGTGAGAGCTGGAGTCTATAAGCACATCCTCAAAAGGTCCCTGGTCGTGGGAGTTTCGAGACAGGGCATCGATACTCCGGAGTAGACTAGTGTATACAGTCGAGACCCCGACGAGGGGCGGTGGCCGGTCTCATAAGCCGCTGGTGTCAGTTGGTTCACCTAAGATGTATACAGGTGCCCATTGGGTTATGAGTACACCGGACAGGACTCGCCGGGAACCTGCTAGTTGGTATTATACCTGACGTCAGATAGCAGTTCCCTGGTGACATGTGTACAGCTTAGTTCATCGACCTGAGATCGTCATTTGTCTCGTGTGAGTTCCCACTGTGCTTTGATTACTACCCTACCACGCTCAAAGGAGACGTGCAAACAGGTTTTAGTTGGGTACAGTCTCGAGCCACATGGAGGCAGTGAGCTGATCTGCAGGGGTTCGTCTCTCCCGGTATTGGGGTGAGGTCGCGCTGTGTCTAGAAGAGCCAGTACATGAAAAGTCCTTGGCCAAGGCAGGAGATTTACTGGTAGGTATTCCAGTAGTATCTCAGGGTGTTCTGGGCTACACTCCGACACGACTTGTACCGCTATTGGGGCTCTGACTTTTACCAACCCCCTAAGCCCGCCATGCGATGCTCATAGACGAACGGACCGGACTGTACGGATATTGTCACTGACAGGCTCAGTAGGATGTCAGGATGAGTTCGCTCATCGACGTCCCTTTTGGTCAATAGCTGGTAGCCCATCACGTATGGCTAATACCTCTGACGTGCTAGTGGTTAAATCCACAGGCATAGTATTGACGAGTCTTTAGTGTCCACCACACACAGTTACTCAAGTTTCGGGCGAAACGCTGTAGAGGCAGTATGGAGATATGGCAGGGTTCGATCAGATACGTGCGGTATTGCACGGATCGTGATCGGACGGTTTTTACTAGTCGGCTTTGGCTTAAGCCGGATCCTAGTATTTGACAGTGTAGATTTTGTCTCTTTGCATTTGTGTTCAGTGGGAATACAAATGCGGGCATGTATTTGCAGTAGCGGGGTTTTCCTGTAATATATTACTGGATCAGTTTTCTGAAGTTGCCAGTTTGTATTCCATTCCGGCCGGTTTTCCTTCGTTCCTTCACGGCCGGACTTTATCGTTGGAGGGGGTTATCTACAGTTTGCAAATAACTTATTGGTGGAGGGGTTTCTTGCATTTGTTCCTTCATAATTATGAGATTCCATTTTGGTATCATCCTTTGCATTTATGAGATGGTTTGGTGAAAGGATTGATATGTGAAATGGGTGTGACTTTTTTCTAGCATTATCTTTTCTTCTCTTCTCTTGGATATTGATTCTCATTCTTCTCCACTTGAAAAAGTGGCCGGCCACATATTTGAGGGGAGAGAGAGTGAGTTCCTTTTGAGTGAAGTGAGAAAATCATTCATCTCTTTTTCTATGCTTGCTACAATAATCCCACACTTCTCTCTCAAAAGATTATTCTTTCCTCCATCAAGGCAACTTGAAAACCCCAAAGAGACATAGATTCTACACTGGTCTACAGCACTCCTTGGACGCGTCGACTAGCCAACTTCGCGCCCGAGTTGCCTCAGTCCAGAGGTGGGAGCCCGTAAACGAACCCGGCTACGTGGTGCCCTTTCTGACGAGGAGGTGACGGACGGAGATTCCGCGGGAGATCGGAGTGGAGACAAAGACCGAAGGACACGGATCGCTTGGTAAAACACTCTACCCATTTTCTAGTTTGCTAGTAGCTAGGTTAATGGCCCGATCCGGGTTAAAAGTGCGCGGTAGTGCCGGTTTGCTAGTTTGCAAAGTTTTTCGTTTCCGCGTTTCCGGCGTCGGATTGACCGCCGGGGCGCCGCCGTGCACTTACATTGGTATCAGAGCCACGCCATTAACTTAGCCTAGCTTGCTCTAGTATGTTTAGAACACGATCGTAAAAAAAAATCCCGAAAACCCGATTTCAAGTTGCACAGTTTCTGTCGAAATTTTTTTGGAGTCTAAAAATTTTTCAGGTTGTTTCAGAAACATGTGCAGGGAATTCTAAGAACACTGAAAAAATTTGGTGACCTAATCCCTCAAGAGAGCCGCGGAACCGTGACCATAACCCTACTTTGGCCGCGGTTCTGCCGCAGGAATATAGCTTCATTGCACCAATTTTTTCAGTGGGTCCTAGTCTGTGAAATAGGGGTTTTGGGATATTCTTTTTGGGCCCAGATTTTCTATGAGAGCTACAGTAGTGCTTGGGGCCCACTTTGATAAATTTGTTCGATCGGATATTTTAAACATGTTAGTTCACAGTATTTACATTATATCTGTGACCGTGAATGTCATTTGATCGGTAAATCCTGTCTAACTGCTATAGCCCGGTTAGACGGATTTGCGAACGTGACATTCACGTTGTTGTTCTGTGTTGTGCTGTGATGTTGCGGATTGGTCGTGGGGGATAGCCTGGTTGCAATATTAGTACAGTTTTGTTTTATATGTACATTTGATATTGCGGGGCGAGCGTCCGACATGTGGACTGCCGTCACTGCCTGTTTGTATTATTCTTTTGGGGCACGACCGGGTCGAGGTCGATTTACCCGTTGTATGTATATTTTACTTTCTGTACTAGGATTACCCAGCGGAGGGGTGCACGGATAGCCGGGTTCTAGAGGGCAAAGGGCCTGCATCTCATGGCGTTGAGACGGAGGGGGCTTCACTCTAGAATTGGCGGGCTATTCGCCGCACTCGTAGGGGGTACAGGTTGACCCAGGAGGGGTGCCCAAGTTACCGGATTCCGTGAAGTGCTGGGTGGTCCATTCACGTTGCTGAAGAGGGCTGCCTCGCTTAGGGTTTTGGCGGGTAACTTGCCGCGCCCGTAGGGGTCTAGGATTTCATTGCACAGGCTATCCATACGACCAGGGGAATGTCGGGTTTCAGTAGCGGCTCTATGAAACCCGAGGATCCCAGATATCTGTATTGTTCTGTGATGCTGATTACTTTCTATGATGTTGCATTTTATCACGCCTTGAGCAAAAATTATATATTATATATATACTAGTAGATGTTGTATATGTTTTGCATCCGCGCTAGTCCAGTCCCCGCTCTGTCGTTAGTTAAGTAACCTAACGGGTGATGACGGGATCCAGTGGCGAATGCGGATGGCATATACGTACATCATTATTTTCGTTCTTTTGTGGTGTGATCAATTGATGGGACTGCGTTGATTCAGATCAATGCAAGTTAAACAAACCTATTCTGATGTTGTTGGAACACTTTTTCAAAAAGCTGTTATTGCAAGGACGTTCACTTTTGTTTTGCACAGTGGTATTCAGTTGGAATATCCTGCTCCTCAGTCGACGAGGCAAGGGACGAGATCCCTTCACCGGGAGTGACCCCTTGGACAGAAGTTTGCGTCAGGGCAATAACTTCACTATCTATAGCCGATTACTTTTGCTTTGCATCGTGGTATTCAGTTGTAATATCCTGCACCTCATTCTACGGGGAAAGAGCCGAGATCCCTTCACCGGGAGTGACCTCTTTAGCAAAGGTTTTCGTCACTATATTTTTAAAAAGCTATCAGGTTCCTTCAACGATATCAAGTTCATTACGTTAAAGGTTTTCGCCAGAAACCATTCGTAGCCCTCCGTCATTTCAGAACGGTAGCACTTAGTATTCATGCTATGTATGTTGGCCTTCGTTAAGGCATAGTGTATGGTAGCTATTTGTTACTTTTCTGCAGCATAGATAGATGCATTGGTTTGGGACAGTCGTACTACTATTTTGGCCTTCGTCAAGGGTATGTATGGGTGGGTTCAAATTAACCTGGATAATGACAGGTAGAACTTGACATGTGACTTATGATATGTTGGCCTTCGTCAAGGTCATAAGAGCATTGGGCAAAAATCCACATCGGGAGTTTCTAAAGAAACTGAAACTTGCCAGATATGCGCATACCTTCTGGAGTGTGATAACGTGAGCGGATTCCGTCACGTTATCATGCGATGATAGTTGGATCCCGATTCCCACTGATGAGTTGGTTTACTCCTCGGGTGATCCCGGCTAATTCTTCTTTCAGGTTTGGGGAAGAATTTGACGTTATAATGGGAGGTTTCCAGATTAGATAAAGTGATAACCATTCTGATCTAGGTTAGAGTGCACGCTGAGTGTTTCTTTTCTCTCTCTCTTTGGCAGCGACCATTGACCCGACCCTAGACTATGACTCAGTAATCAAGTTGACCGAACCTTCTAAACATTGGCTTTTGGATTGTCAGAGTTGCAAACCTCATTGCCACTCCTACTTTTACCCTTTTCTCCAGGACACCCCATATTACTACGAATGTCCACTTCCATTGGACAAAACCATCGTATGGTTATATACGAACTCGAAGGAATTCGAGGATGGTTTCCGGTTCTGGAGAAAACGAATAGGACTATTCAGTTGTCTTTTCCTTTTACCTTCTCTCAAGTTGCGAGTACTCCTTGGTTTAGGAGATAGTACACCTATTACGCAAATTGGATAAGTCTTCTTCCAAACCTTAGGCTGGTGCCGAACGGTAGGGAATGAAGAAAACCAATTAGCCTAAACGGTGTACAGAAGGTATTAAGTTAAGACAAAGAAAGTGATTAGTAAGAGGGAAAAGTAAATTGTGACTGCTATTCACGACCAAACCAAGTATTTCTTCGCCAATCCTAAATCATCTTTCTATTTCTCCAGAACACTCCGTATCACTACGAACATCCCAAGTTTATTGGATAATCCATCGTATGGTTATTTACGAACTCGAAAGGAACTTGTTCCAGTTCGGGGATGGATCCTGGTTCAGGAGAAATAGGAATAAGGTTTATTCGGTTGTCTGTTATCTTTACCTTCTCTCGCATTGCGAGTGCTCCTAGGATTAGGACAGTACACCCATTATGCTTATTGGATAGTCTTCTTCCAAACCATAGGCTGGTGCCGAACGGTAGGGAAGGAAGAAAACCATTTGGCCTAAAGGGGTGTACAGAAGGTAATGACTAAAGACATATAAAGGGATTTGGAGAGATGGCAAAGAATTATACGGTTATAGTTGTGAATCGGATAATGGAAGAGGCATTACTAGGAATACCCCGATACCCCATCGAAACATTTCAATGTTTCAGTTTCACCGTATACTGTTAAAAGAAAACCGATTTCCCAATTAGACACTTTCTCCAGGGTATGTATTTACGAGGTTTGATTCTCTCATCTGTATGGTTTTACAGATGATAAGTGGGAGTAAGTTATGGGGAATTAGGTGACCATCCTCATTATATCGGGATTCGTTGTAATTGGTGATATTTGAGGAAGTCACCTGGGTTGTTTGCCGGTCGGCAAATATTTGGTTTTGAATATCCGTTGTTATGCACCAATTTCAAATTGATATATCTGTACGTCTATTTTTATAGAGTGAGATATACCTTTTGAAATTATGTCTATGACATTTACCTATACCAGTGGATGGTTAGGTAAGGAGTATTAAACAGCGGTGTAATTCTTCATAACCATAGTACAGTTTTCAACCTACGACATACAGTGAATGAATTATTAGACTCAGGGGACTTATACAGAGTATTGTATATTGTCCAGTGTCCATTAGGACAAAGGGGTTGGTCCCCGTACTATATTCTGTTTACTTGTGACTTCTCTAGTTCTTAGACAGGTGTTTCGTAGAAACACAGGGTCTGAGTTTTGAGAAGTTATAGGTATATGAGTAAAGTAGAGAACCAGGTATTGCAAGTATCAGGATTCTTCAAGGTGATCGAAGATGTAGATACTTGTGTATGGTATTCAGTTGATAGTAATGATTAAGAGAACTTGCTTCTCTTTTAGGTTACTCATAATTGGAAGCATTCCTAAGTTGAGTAACGCTGATCTGCCTCCTTCCATTTAGTTGACATGCACTGGAGACAGCTGCATGATTTTAATCTGGTTCAATTAAATCAGTGCCTCTGTTTCTATTTTGGATATAGAACAGTTCATATCTTGACATTGTTAAGATACGAGGAGTTGTCCGGCTTATGCTTAAAACCAGACTCCGGATAACTCAAGGCACGTTTCTGTAATGGCTGTTTGTAGGTTGACCCGGGCTATGACGAGGGTTGATTTTCTACCATCTGGAAGATCAATAGTGATATTGTTCTTGACTCGCCACAGTTTTAATAAAAATGGATTTTTTCAGAAAACAGTAGTGGGAGTATGGTAGAACTGGAAGTGATTCCAGAACCGCAAACGATTAGTGAAGATTTGATAAGAACCTAAAGATTCAATCTGGTTTGACATTCCATTGGCCACTCCGCAGATATGGTGGGTAACCTCAAGCACTCGAGAGGTACTTCGGTATGCTCAAGGACGGTGGCAGGGAGGTTCTTGTTTACCCAGACTTGCCATTGCTGTTGTTCCAGACTGTGAGACCCGGCAGGAGGATGAGTATAGCGTCGTTCTAAACTGGCTTTAGAAGTGTACGTGTATATGACTCTGCCAGAGGGTTGTCATGGTCAGTGGGAGCAGCGGAAGCATTGGTGGGCAAGTGGCTTATGTCTAGTTATAGACTAAAGCAGATATAGCGGAGATAGATCATCTATTTCTGATGTGCCAGTCATAGGTTTGACTTAATCAGAATAGAGGATGGATCTGTTAAGAAGGTAGTAGGGTGTGATGTCCTGGTATTTGGATGACATACACAGAGTAGGAAGTAAAATTCCTATACTACGATCGGTTATACTTTGGTCGTCACACAGTGGTTTCTCCACACAGGACTTGGATTTTATATCAGACATTCTGGTTACTAGATCTATGGTTTTAGATCTAAATTTTGGTAGTTTCCCAATCAGGGTACTTAGACAGCATTCTATGAGTATTTAGAATGGACGACTCCTGGCATGGTAGTATACCTGCAGGTGATGGAGTCACCCTCTCTAAAGGTGTCTTACAGACTAAAGAGGAGAGGGATACGCATGATTGGCAGATCACTTGCTTAGGAAATTGAGTTGATCATGAGATGTCAAGTACCACACCAGATGTTGTTTTTGCAGTAGATGTAATAAGTTGATATTGATCCAATCCTGGAGAAACAGTAGGAAGCAGTTTTAGAACATAAGCTGATGTTCTAGGGATTTGATAATGGCAGCCTCCTTTAGGAGACGGTTATCATTCCAGGCTTCCAAGGTGACCTGGATGACAGAGTGGCTGTCAGAGTTATAGTTTTCCCTCTGACAAGGGGCGGTATTTTGGACAGATGGTCCAGGTGGATACTGAGGGAAAGCATGGCGCAAGATACTGATTAAGTTCAGTTGACGATACAGTCTAAGAAGTTTGGATTTGGAGTTCATTTATGAGCTAGGTCCCAACAGATATCCAGACATATTCTAAGACAGGTATTGCTCATTTCGGGAGATGGCTTTCTCCGTGAACTTGAGATAAAGAGAGACATAGAAAGAGACACCAGAGCGGATCCACTCACTGAGGCTATTCCTCGAATGCAATAGTTTCGCAAATGAGCTTTGTGAGACTGACTAGAAGAGGAGTTGTGTGTTCGGTATCACACGGGCTGTGAGTATGCGACATCGCAATAATTAGCCTTGAGTGCAAGTGGGAGATTGTTGGAGATAGTGCCCTCAGAGTCAATTATTGGATCACAGGCACGTGATTGCAATGATTGGGGGAGGACCTATCCCGGTAGGACAGTCTTACTCGAGATGATAGTATGCTATCTGGTTTATCTTTATCATCGTGTACTGCTTTAGGTGACCTTACGAGTCGCTATTACATGTTGATAGAGTCCCTAGGATTCTTGCTTGACTACCAGCAGTATGAGGGCGATCATATACGTGAGAGCTGGAGTCTATAAGCACATCCTTAAAAGGTCCCTAGTCGTGGGAGTTTCGAGACAGGGCATCGATACTCCGGAGTAGACTAGTGTATACAGTCGAGACACCGATGAGGGGCGATGGCTGGTCTCACAAGCCACTAGTGTCAGTTGGTTAACCTAAGATGTATACAGGTGCTCATTGGGTTATAAGTACGCCGGACAGGACTCGCCGGGAACCTGCTAGTTGGTATTATACCTGACGTCAGATAGCAGTTCCCTGGTGACATGTGTACAGGTTGGTTCATCGACCTGAGATCGTCATTTTTCTCGTATGAGTTCCCACTGTGGTTTGATTACTACCCTACCACGCTCAAAGGAGACGTGCAAACAGGTTTTAGTTGGGTACAGTCCCGAGCCACATGGAGGCAGTGAGCGGATCTGCAGGGGTTCGTCTCTCCCGGTATTGGGGGTGAGGTCGCGCTGTATCTAGGAGAGCCAGTACATGAAAAGTCCTTGACCAAGGCAGGAGATTTACTGGTAGGTATTCTAGTAGTATCTCAGTGTGTTCTGGGCTACACTCCGACACGACTTGTACCGCTATTGGGGGTCTGACTTTTACCAACCCCCTAGGCCCGCCATGCGATGCTCATAGACGAACGGACCGGACTGTACGGATATTGTCACTGACAGGCTCAGTAGGGTGTCAGGATGAGTTCGCTCATCGACATCCCTTTTGGTCAATAGCTGGTAGCCCGTCACGTATGGCTAATACCTCTGACGTGCTAGTGGTTAAATCCACAGCCATAGTATTGACGAGTCTTTAGAGTCCACCACACACAGTTACTCAAGTTTCGGGCGAAACGCTGTAGAGGCCGTATGGAGATATGGAAGGGTTCGATCAAATACATGCGGTATTGCACGGATCGTGATCGGACGGTTTTTACTAGCCGGCTTTGGCTTAAGCCGGATCCGAGTATTTGACAGTGTAGATTTTGTCTCTTTGCATTTGTGTTCAGTGGGAATACAAATGCGGGCATGTATTTGCAGTAGCGGGGTTTTCCTGTAATTTTTTACGGGGTCAGTTTTCTGAAGTTGCCAGTTTGTATTCTGTTCCGGCCGGTTTTCCTTTGTTCCTTCACGGCCGGACTTTATCGTTGGAGGGGGTTATTTGCAGTTTGCAAATAACTTATTTGTGGAGGGGTTTCTTGCATTTGTTCCTTCATAATTATGAGATTCCATTTTGGTCTCATCCTTTGCATTTATGAGATGGTTTGGTGAAAGGATTGATATGTGAAATGGGTGTGACTTTTTTCTAGCATTATCTTTTCTTCACTTCTCTTGGATATTGATTCTCATTCTTCTCCACTTGAAAAAGTGGCCGGCCACATATTTGAGGGGGGAGAGAGAGAGTTTCTTTTGAGTGAAGTGAGAAAATCATTCATCTCTTTTTCTATGCTTGCTACAATAATCCCACACCTCTCTCTCAAAAGATTATTCTTTCCCCCATCAAGGCAACTTGAAAACCCCAAAGAGACATAGATTCTACACTGGTCTACAGCACTCCTTGGATGCGTCGTCTAGCCAACTTCGCGCCCGAGTTGCCTCGGTTCAGAGGTGGGAGCCCGTAAACGAACCAGGCTACGTGGTGCCCTTTCTGACGAGGAGGTGACAGACGGAGATTCCGCGGGAGATCGGAGTGGAGACGAAGACCGAAGGACACGGATCGCTTGGTAAAACTCTCTACCCATTTTCTAGTTTGCTAGTAGCTAGGTTAATGGCCCGATCCGGGTTAAAAGTGCGCGGTGGTGCCGGTTTGCTAGTTTGCAAAGTTTTCGTTTCCGCGTTTCCTACGTCTGATCGACGGCCGGGGCGCCGCCGTGCACTTACACTAGCTCTGACTGTCACGACCCGAAAAGTACGAAACATGACCGGCACTTAAATTACGAAACGTCTCGAGGCGTACGTAATCTAAGTAAGCCAAAACCCAGAAATCAAAACCAAAGAAGCAGTAGAGTGAAGGAAAAACCAATTTAAAGCAAGTAGTTTTAATAGCATAAGCCGAATTATGCGTTTTAAAAACATCAAGTATTTTCTGAAAATTTCGGCAGACTCTCCTTTGTAAATACTGGTCCCCAAATGGGATACAACGTGAATAGTTTACGAAATACAAAAAAGGCATCCCCAAGCGGGAGCTAGCTCTTCGTCAAACGACGGTCACAACCACACAAGCAATATAATTTACAACGGCGAAGGGCGAGGATCGAAACTCAAAGAAACTCAAAACAACAAGAAAACCCAAGAATACCACAACGCGCGACTCTAAGGTCGAAATAATAACAAATCTGGTCTTCTATCTCTCTCAAATATACACTCTGGTTGATGGAGTTTCTAGATACAACAGAAATAATAAATAACTAAAGGTGGTCCTGATGCAAAGAACCCACCTACAAAAGCAATCACCCGTAAGGAACAGTGCGCCAGCAAGCCGCAACGAAACCTGTATAGAAAAACCTGTAAGGAACTGTAGCACAACGGGGGTGAGTTGCCAACTCGTGAGTAGAAAACATCTACGAGTAGAAATCGCATGCATAACGCTATCCTAGGTCATATCAGGTAATATCCTCAAATAAAAATCCTGGTCCAGCTATGTATAGTGTAATACTACCTGCTCGTGTCCGTGCCTCAGATAGCAACATATTATATATATGATGTATGAATGCATTACGAATGGAAACAAAATATATCATGACTGAGACAACTGTTTTCTTTAATCAATGAGATTTCTATATGTATGTCAATCACGTATCATCAATGAATGCAACAGAGAAATCAGTGTCAAGCATCGACACAGAACATAAGTCTCAGTATCCCAGTATCAAATCTCAATATCTCAAATCTCAAATCTCAATATCAATGTCTCAGGCATCCGTATCATCTGCGGGATCGGCCCGCGGGCTCCGGCAAAACGGATCAGCCTATAACCATCTCATGAGTCTGGCCGATATCCTCCGGATAACCGACGAGTCCAAATAATATCACTGGTAGGTAGTGCTCCCCAGCCAGGCTCATCGAATACAACTCGAGCTTCTTGCCCCGGGGTACCATACCAAGCCCACCATGTACCCGAGACGGTCCATCCAACTCCTCGAATCGGATCTTGAAATCTAACAGCAATCATGAAAACTCATGGTGGACTACTCATACATCACGAGAAAACCGCAATTTGCATTATAAATGATGATACTAAGCTTTTATTAAATTCTTGCGGTTTTCTCCCAAATCCAGAAATCTCATGTAAATCCAATATCATCAAAATCATGATACCAATAAACAGTGAATACCGGTATAAATCTCCATAATACTGCATAACCAATGAATATATGGATGCATCTGATATCATGCAATGAATGCAATAATTAAACTAACATATGGAAACAATAACATATTACAACTATCAGCTAGCAAGATATGTTACTGAAATAGTATTTTCTAAAGTGTACGTGACATGGAAATTACCGATGAAGATGTGTGTGAGCCGGCAAGCGAGTGTACGTGGAGCATACGCGTCATCGGTAATGGTGCTGGTGTCCTAACATCATGGTTTTATAATTACTACGTACACAATAACATGCAATGAGGTGATAACAACATAATAAGGAAAAATGAATAGTAAATACAACAATAATATGCGGAACATGAATAATAACGTAACAACAAGGAATCTACCTTACTATACATGTGTTATACTGTTTTGCCGTTTGAAATAGTACGAATCGTGGTGTTTGAAAATAAGGACTACAGTGTTTTTAAGAAAAGGTACGTCTTTTAAAATATCCGTAGTATCCCTTGGTATATGTTTAAATTTCTCACGATTCGTCATTTTTGGAATTAGGCATGACTCAGGTCCAGTCTGACATCTACTAGGTAAACTACAGGTCTAACTAACAACCAATCAAAAGGGGTACGGAAACCACCTACTTCTGAGTCGATATATATCTGTCTATATAATAGTCGGTGATCCCGCCTCAATAGTATCCCATTTAATACACCATATGATATGGCATCTTCAAATCAAGAGTGCGGATCTATCATCAATATATAGCTCGTACGGTAAATCCATCGTATGGCATCCCAAACTGAGTACGGGTCAATATCACATTTATCTTATTATTCATCTGGTATCCACATCATCACATATCGTGGGTAGGGGGTACTGATCTAAGTCTAGTACACTACTAATATCATCAACATATATATAAATGCGTGTGTATGAAACACATCGCCTACCGATCAGCTATCATCACATTTCGCATCTCATAA
This sequence comes from Agapanthus africanus, assembly GCA_030015575.1. NCBI lineage: Eukaryota > Viridiplantae > Streptophyta > Magnoliopsida > Asparagales > Amaryllidaceae > Agapanthus > Agapanthus africanus. The sequence goes on along the minus strand of CM057342.1, from coordinate 450,137,161 downwards.
TACGATCCAAATCATATCACCGATCTCGTGGCATCAAGCCCAAACTCATCGACTCATCCCCAACGATCATCCACTATCCTCATTATCCATGTATAGGTATACGTATATATATATAGTCCCATACCTATGTGTATATAAATATATATATATATATATATATATCACATTTACGCACAAGTACTAAAATGCATGCAAGTGTGTGGGGTGCGTGTATGCAAATCCTTACTCTAGGGTTTCGTGACTAAGAAATCCGCTAAAGTCCTTTCTTCAATTCTCGCTAACCCTAAACCCATAAGCTCCAAAGGCTTCTCTTACTGGGTGTTCATATCTCATAATAACATATAAAAGTATATCGTTACCACATCAGCTCATTTCTCATAACTTTGCGGGGTTGATATACGCCATCCACCCGACTTCTCCCCGTAGATATAAATCTGTAAGTCTACGGTAGCGCCCCGGCCGTCTGTCCGAGGCCAAAATGCGGAAACAAAACTTTTCTTAACTTGAAACTGGCGCTATCGTATACTTACAACTAGCTATCTAGAGAAGTGATAGAAAAGCTATACCGATCGATCCTTGTCCTTCGGTCTTTGGCCACCATCCCAAGCTCCTCGCGGCATCTCTGGTCTCGATCTCCACGTCTGAAAGGGCACCACATCTTCGAGTCTTTTTACGGACTCCCGCTTTATCCGAAGCAACTCGGGCATGAAGTGTCCTAGCCGACGTGTCCAAGGTGATGTAGAGAATGTTTGTGATCACTTTGTCTCTTGCATCCATTGATTTGGATAGAGGTTAGAGATGAAGCCATTGATGGAGATAATGAGCTGGAGGAAGAAGAAGAAGAGAAGAGCTTTTTCTTTTCTTGTGTTGTATTGATAATGAGAGCAAGAATATCATAATACAAGAGCCAACCTCACCCTTGGCTACCCCTCTCTCTCCTCTCATCAAATCAACTCACAAATCCATCACATTATGTGACACATGCACAAAGAAAGAGACCGTGAGTCATCACTTTTGCATGTATCATAATTAATGCTCCAAATGATGATTTCTAGCTCATTATTTCCATATGCAAACATTAATCCAAATGTTTGCAACAATAAAAAGATACGGCAACATCTAAAGTATATTCGTGACGGATCACAAGGAAACCCCTCACCTGTATATACATACCTGCACCCGCATTCCGACTGAATGCGAATGCAATGTGACTAAAGTAATCTAACAAATCTAATATTTGGATTCGGCTTAAACCAAAGCCCACTAGTATGATCCGCCTGATCATGATCCGTGCACTACTGCACGTATATGATCGGACCCTGCCATATATCATACGGCCTCTACAACGTTTCGCCCAAAACTTGAGAAACTGTCTGTGGGGGACTCTAAAGACTCGTCAATATTTTGGCTGTGGATTTAACCACTAGCATATTAGAGGTACTAGGTGTACGTAACGGGCTTCCAGGTATTTGCTAAAAGGGAGGTCGATGAGCAAGCTCATCCTGACACCCTATTGAGCCTGTCAGTGACAATATCCGTACAGTCCGATCCGTTTATCTATGAGCATCGCATGGCGGGCCAAGGGGGTTGGTAATTGTCAGACCCCCAAAAGCGGTACAAGTCGTGTCGGAGTGTAGCCCAGAACACCCTGAGATACTACTGGAATACCCACCAGTAAATCTCCTGCCTTAGCCAAGGACTTCGTGTAATGGCTCTCCTAGACACAGCGCGATCTCACCCCCAATACCGGGAGAGACGAAACCCCTGCCGATCCGCTCACTGCCTCTATGTGGCTCGGGACTGTACCCAACTAAAACCTGTTTGCACGACTCCTTTGAGCCGTGGTAGGATAGTAATCAAAGCACAGTGGGAACTCATACGAGACAAATGACGATCTCAGGTCGATGAACTAACCTGTACACATGTCACCAGGGAACTGCTATCTGACGTCAGGTATAATACAAACTAGCATGTTCTTGGAGAGTCCTGTCCGGTATACTCATAACCCAATGAGCACCTGTATACATCTTATGTGAACCAACTGACACCAATGGCTTGTGAGACCGGCCACCGCCCCTCGTCGGGGTCTCGACTGTATACACTAGTCTACTAATGGAGTATCGATGCCCAGTCTCGAAACTCTCACGACTAGGGACCTTTCAAGGATGTGCTTATAGACCCCAGCTCCCACGTATATGATCGCCATCATACTGCTGGTAGTCAAGAAAGAATCCAAAGGGCTCTATCAACGTGTAATAGCGACCTGTAAGGTCACCTAAAGAAGTACACGATGATAAAGATAAACCAGATAGCATACTATCATCTTGAGTAAGACCGTCCTACCGGTATAGGTCCTCCTTCAATCATTGCAATCACGTGCCTGTGATCCAATAATTGACTCTGAGGGCACTATATCCAACAATCTCCCGCTTGCACTCAAGGCTAATTATTACGATGTCGTATACTCACAGCCCGTGTGATACCGAACACCCAACTCCTCTACTAATCAGTTTCACAAAGCCCGTTTGCGAAACTATTGCGTTCGAGGAATAGCCTCAGTGAGTGGATCCACCCTGATGTTTCTTTCTATGTCTCTCTTTATCTCAAGTTCGCGGAGAAAGCCATCTCCCGAAATGAGCAATACCTGTCTTAGAATATGTCTGGATATCTGATGGGACCTAGTTCATAAATGAACTCCAAATCCAAACTTCTTAGACTGTATCGTCAACTGAATTTAATCAGTATCCTGCGCCATGCCTCCCTCAGTATCCGCTTGGACCACCTGTCCAAAATACTGCCCCTCGTCAGAGGGAAAACTACAACTCTGACAGTCACTCTGTCATCCAGGTCACCTTGGAAGCCTGGAATGATAACCGTCCCCGGAAAGAGGCTGTCGTTACCATATCCCTAGAACATCCACTTATGTTTCTAAAACTGCTTCCGAACATTTCTCCAGGATAGGATTAATATCAACTTATTGTATCTAGTGCAAAAAATAACGTCTGGTGTGGTACATGACATCTCATGATTGATTCAATTTCCTAAGCAAGTGATCTGCTAATCATGCATATCCCTCTCCCCTTTAGTCTGTAAGACACCTTTAGAGAGGGTGACTCCATCACCTGCAGGTACATTACCGTGCCAGGAGTCGTCTATTCTAAAACATCTTTAGAATGCTGTCTAAGTACCCAGATTGGGAAACTATCCAAATCTAGATCTAGTAACCAGAATATCTGATATAATATCCATGTCCTATGTGGAGAAACCACTGTGTGACAACAAAGTATAACCGATCGTAGTATAGGAATATCACTTCCTACTCTGTGTATGTTATCCAAATACCAGGACATCACACCCTACTACCTTCTTAACAGATCCATCCCTTATTCTGATGAAGTCAAACCTATGACTGTCACATCAAAAATAGATGATGTATCTCCACCATATCTGCTTTAGTCTATAAATAGACATAAGCTACTTGTCCACTATGCTTCTGCTGCTCCCACTGACTACGACAACCCTCTGGCAGAGTCATATACACGTGCACTTCTAAAGCTAGTTCAGAACGATGCTATACTCATCCTCCTGCCGGGTCTCATAGCCTGGAACAACAGTAGTGTCAAGACTGGATAAACAAGAACCTCCCTGTCACCGTCCTTGAGGTTACCGGAGTACCTCTCGGGTGCCTGAGGTTACTCACCATATCTGCGGAGTGGCCAATGGAATGTCAAACCAGATTGAATCTTTAGGTTCTTATCAAATTTTCAGTAATCGTTTGCGGTTCTGGAATTACTTCCAGTTCTACTATACTCCTACTACTGTTTTCTGAAAAAATCCATTTTTATCAAAACTGTGGCAAGTCAAGAATAATATCACTATTGATCTTCCAGATGGTAGAATGTCAACCCTCGTCATAGCCTGGGTCAACCCACAAACAGCCATTACAGAAACATGCCTTGAGTTATCCAGAGTCTGGTTTTAAGCATAAGCCGGACAACTCCCCGTACCTTAACAATGTTAAGATATGAACTATTCTATATCCAATATAGAAATAGAGGCACTGATTTAATTGGAACCAGATTCAAATCATGCAGCTGTCTCCAGTGCATGTCAACTAAATGGAGAGAGTCCGATCAGCATTACTCAACTTAGAAATACATCCAAATATGAGCAACCTGAAAAAGAAGCAAGTTCTCATAATCATTACTATCAACTGAATACCATACACAAGTATTTACATCTTCGATCACCTTAAAGAATCCTGATACTTGCAACGCCTGGTTCTCTACTTTATTCTTATCCCTGTAACTTCTCAAAACTTAGACCTTGTATTTCTACGAAACACGTGTCTAAGAACTAGAGAAGTCATAAGTAAACAGAATATAGTACGAGTACCAACCCCTCTGTCCTCATGGACACTGGACAAAATACAATACTCTGTATAAGTCCCCTGAGTCTAATAACTCATTTCCTGTGTGTCATAGGTTGAAATCTGTACTTATGGTTAAGAAGAATTACACCGCTGTTTAATACTCCTTACCTAACCATCCACTGATATAGGTAAATGTCATGGACATAATTTCAAAAAGTTATATCTCACTTTATAAAAATAAACGTACAGATATATCGATTTGAAATTGGTGCATAACAACGGATATTCAAAACCAAATATTTGCCGTCCGGCAAACAACCCAGGCGATTTCCTCAAATATCACCAATTACAACGAATCCCGATATAATGAGGATGATCACCCAATTCCCAATAACTTACTCCCACTCATTATCTGTAAAACCATACAGATGTGAGAATCAAACCTGGTAAATACATACCCTGGAGCAAGGGCTAATGGGAAATTAGTTTTCTTTTAACAATACACAGTGAAACTGAAACATGTAAATGTTTAGAAGGGGTATCCGGGTATTCTTAGTAATGCCTCTTCCATTATCAGATTCACAACTGCAACTGTATATTTCTTTGCCATCTCTCCAAATCCCTTTATATGTCTTTAGTCATTACCTTCTGTACACCCCTTTAGGCCAAATGGTTTTCTTCCTTCCCTACCGTTCGGCATCAGCCTATGGTTTGGAATAAGACTATCCAATAAGCATAATGGGTGTACTCTCCTAATCCTAGGAGTACTCGTAACCTGAGAGAAGGTGAAGATAAAAGACAACTGAATAAAACCATATTCCTATTTCTCCTGAACCAGAGTCCATCCGCGAACTGGAACAAGTTCCTTTCGAGTTCGTATATAACCATACGATGGAGCATCCAAATAACTGTGGATCTTCGTAGTGATACGGAGTGTTTTGGAGATATACAAAGGTGAAGTAGGAGTGGCGATGAAATACTTGGTTTGGTCGTGAATAGCGGTCGCAATTTACTTTGCTCTCTTACTAATCCATTTATCTGTCTTTACTTAATACCTTCTGTACACCGTTTAGGCTAAATGGTTTTCTTCATTCCCTACCATTCGGCACCGGCCTATGGTTTGGAAGAACACTATCCAATTAGCGTAATAGGTGTACCGTCCTAATCTAAGGAGCACTCGCAACCGGAGAGAAGGTAAAAGGAAAAGACAAGTGAATAGTCTTATTCATTTTCTCCAGAACCGGAAACCATCATCGAATCTGGAACAAGTTCCTTCGAGTTCGTATATTACCATACGATGGTTTTAACCAATGGAAGTGGATGTTCGTAGTAATACGGGGTGTTCTGGAGAAAAGGGTAAAAGTAGGAGTGGCAATGAGCTTTGCAACTCAGACAATCCAAAAGCCGGTGTTATAAGATGGTTCGGTTAATCTTGTCACTTAGTCATAGTCAAGGGTCGGGCCATGGTCGCTGCCAAAGAGAGAGAGAGAAAAGAAACACTCAGCGTGCACTCTAACTTAGATCAGAATGGTTATCAATTTATCTAATCAGGAAACCTCCCACTGTAATCTCAAATTCTCCTTCAAACCTGAAAGAAGAATTAGTCGGGATCACCCGAGGAGTAAACCAACTCATTAGTTGGAATCGGGATCCAACTATCATCGCATGATAACGTGATGGAATCCACTCACGTTATCACGCTTCAGAAGGTATGCGCATATCTGGCAAGTTTCAGTTTCTTTAGAAACTCCCGATGTGATTTTTTTACCCCATGCTCTTATGACCTTGACTTTGGCCAACAAATCATAAGTCATATGTCAAGTTCTACCCGTCATTATCCAAATTAATTTGAACCCACCCGTACCTACCCTTGACTTTGGCCAACAAAGCAGTACGACTGTCCCAAACCAACGCATATATCTATGCAGCAGAAAGATAACAAATAGATACCATACACTATACCTTGACTTTGGCCAACAAACATAGCATGAATACTAAGTGCTACCCGTCTGAAATGATGGAGAGCTACGAATGGTTTTTGGCAAAAAACCATTAACGTAATGAACTTGATATCGTTGAAAGAACCGGATAGCTTTTTATAAAAATATAGTGGCGAAAACCTTTGATAAAGAGGTCACTCCCGGTGAAGGGATCTCGGCTCTTTCACCGTAGAATGAGGTGCAGGATATTCCAACCGAATACCACGATGCAAAGCAAAAAGGCAATCGGCTATAGTGAAGTTATTACCCTGACGCAAACTTCTGTCCAAGGGGTCACTCCCGGTGAAGGGATCTCGGCCCTTGCCTCGTCGACTGAGGTACTTGATATTCATAACCGAATACCACTGTGCGAAACAAAAGAGAACGCCCTTGCAATAACAGCTTTTTGAAAAAATTTCCAACAACATCAGAATAGGTTTGTTTAGCTTGCATTGATCTGAATCAACGCAGTCCCATCAATTGATCACATCAATAAAGAACGAAAATATGATGTACGTATATGCCATCCGCATTCACCACTGGGTCCCGTCATCACCCATTAGGTTATTTAACTAACGACAGAGCGGGGACTGGACTAGAGCGGGTGTAAAACATATACAACATCTACTAGTATATATATTAATATATAATATTCGCTCAAGGCGTGATAAAATGCAACATCACAGAAATGTAATAAGTATCACAGAACAATACAGATAATCTGGGATCCCCGAGTTTCATAGAGCCGCTACTGAAACCCGATATTCTCCTAGTCGTGTGGATAGCCTGTGCAATGAAATCCTAGACCCCTACGGGCGCGGCAAGTTACCCGCCAAAACCTGAAGCGAGGCAGCCCCCTTCAACAAAGTGAATGGACCACCCAGCACTTCATGGAATCTGGTAACCTGAGCACCCCTCCTTAGGAAAACCTATACCCCCTACGAGTGCGGTGAATATCCCGCCAATTCTAGACTGAAGCCCCCTCCGTCTCAAAGCCATGAGATGCGGTCTCGTTGCACTCTAGAACCCGGCTATCCATGCACCCCACCGCGGGGTAATCCTAGTACAGAAAGTAAAATATACAACGGGTACATCGACCTCAGCCCGGTCGTGACCCAAAAGAATAATATACAAACAGGCAGTGACGGCAGTCCATATGTCGGACGCTCGCCCCGCAATATCAAATGTACAAATAATACCAAACTGTACTAACATTGCATCCAGGCTATCCACCACGACAAATCCGCAACATCACAGCACAACATAGAACATCAATGTGAATGTCACGTTTGCAAATCCGTCCAAAAGAGCTATAGCAATTAGACAGGATTTACCGATCGAATGACATTCACGGTCGCAGATATAATGTAAATACTGTGAACCAACATATTTAAAATTTTCGATCGACAAAATTTTCCGAAGTGGGCCCCAAGCTCAAATCCAGCACTCAAAATAATCTGGGCCCAAAAAATTTTTACCAAAAACCTCAATTCCAACTTAGAAATCACTGTAGGAAAAATGGTGCAGACAAGTTACTGTGATGCGGCGAAACCGCGGCCAAAAAGGGGGTACGGCCGTGGTTCCGCGGCTCTACAGTGACTTCATACAACCATTTTTCTGCTGTGTTCTTATAACAGCCTGCTTGTTTTTCTTCAACACACCAAATAATTTTTTGACCACAAAAATATTTCGACAGAAACTGATGACTTGAAAATGCAGTTTTTAGAAATTTCATCCGATCGAAGTTCTAAACACATTAGAGAAAGTTAGTAAAAGTTAATGGCGTGGCTCTGATACCATATAAGACTACGGTAGCGCCCCGGCCGTCTGTCCGAGGCCAAAATGCGGAAACAAAACTTTTTCTTAACTTGAAACTGGCGCTATCGTATACTTCTTCCCGGATCGAACCTTTAACCTACAACTAGCTATCTAGAGAAGGGATAGAAAGGCTATACCAATCGATCCGTGTCCTTCGGTCTTTGGCCACGATCCTAAGCTCCTCGCGGCATCTCCGGTCTCGTTCTCCTCGTCGGAAAGGGCACCACATCTTCGAGTCATTTTACGGGCTCCCGCTTCATCCGAAGCAACTCGGGCATGAAGTGTGCTAGCCGACGTGTCCAAGGTGATGTAGAGAATGTTTGTGATCACTTTGCCTCTTGCATCCATTGATTTGGATGGAGGTTAGAGATGAAGCCATTGATGGAGATAATGAGCTGGAGGTGTTAGTGTATATGCCCTAGAGGCCATTACTGTATCATACTAGTTTGTATATTACTTAATGGATGCTTGGGATATTCACCTTGTATATACAATCTTGCTCAAAATAGTAGTATGCTACTTGGTTTGTTTCTACTTCAATGTGTACTTGTGTTTATTTCAGTATATCACTTATACGCATTAGTGGAGCCCTTAGGATCTTTGCTTGATTACCAGCGTTGTGATGGCAGTCACACTAGTGGGGGCTGGGTAATCTATAAGCACATCCTTATTCAGGTCCCTGGTCGCAGGACTATCGAGACAGGGCATCGATATTCCGGAGTAGACCAGCGCATGCGCTTCTCATCCCAGTGTGGGAGACGGTCTGTCCCACAGCCGTCAGTACGTCGTACTTGAGATAGTATGCGGGTGCTCGTTAGGTTACGGGTATACTGGACAGGACTCGTCGGGAACTGACTAGTTGGTATTATACCTATCGTCAGTTATCAGTTCCCAGGTGACATGAGTACAGCTTAGTCCGCTGACTTGACACTGTCACTTCGCCTCGGGTGTGTTCCCACTGTACTTTGATCACCACCCTACCACGGCTCAAAGGAGTCGTGCAAACAGGTAGTGGTTGGGTGCAGTCCCGAAGCACTTGGAGGCAGTGACGGTTAGACAGGATTCGTCTCTCCCGGTATTGGGGGTTGACATCGCGCTGTGTCTAGGAGAGCCATTACACGAGTAGTCCCTGGCCAGGGCAAACGAGATATACTGGTAGGTTTCCAGTGTTATCTCAGGGTGTATTGGGCTTCGCTCCGGCACGACTTGTACCGCTATTGGGGGACTGACGTTTACCGCCCCCTAGGCCCGCCATGCGATGTATCAGACGAACAGATCGGACTGTACGGAGAATGTCACACTCAGGCTCAGTAGGAGTTCAGATGGGTTTCGCCTCGTCGGTCTTCTTGTCGGCATTACCTGGGGACCGTTACGCACAGCTAGTGCCGCTTGCGGTCTGTGGTTAAACCCACTGCCAGCGTAGTGTCGAGTCTTTAGAGTCCCACACAGAAAGCTTTTCGCCTTTAGGCAAAAGAGTAGAGGTCGCATGGTATTGCGACAGGTCGCGTGGTTATGCGACAGGGTTCGGTCACATCCGTGCACTTGTGCACGTACAGTGTCCGGACAGTTTACACTAGCGGGCTTTGGTTTAAGCCAGATCCTAGTGTACCTTATGGGATTGGATTTATCCAGTTTGCATTCGTGTTCCTCGGAACGCGGATGCGGGTGTGTATGCACAGTTGACAGGGAGGCAGAGGCTGCGGATTCTCATTAGGGTTGTTGACAGTTGACCGTTGACTATTTGACTTTATGCTCAACCCTAATGAGAATATGATATGTGATTAACTATTATATTAATTAAGTATTATGGTGATATGGTTGTTGACTTGTTGACTTTTGTTGACTTGTTGACTTTTGTTGACTTGTTGACCGGTTGACTAGGCTTGACTAGTTGACCATCATGATAACCATGGTTATCATTTCATGCCAAAGACTTTTTCTTGCTTGCTCATTTGAGTAAAATGAGTGCATGACATGATAAGGTTATGGTTGCTTCTAACCATCACATAAGACTTTTTTGATATGATGAGTTATGATCACTTTGGATTATGAGAGGGTGAAAGACAAAAGAGTTGCTCATTCTTTCTTGCTCATTCTCTCTCTTGTTCTTGAGCTCTCCTCTTGCTCTCACCCTCAACCTCTTGCTCCCTCTCTTGATCTATGGTTCTCTTGTCTCATGAGTTGAGAATCAAGAACCATAGATAAAATCCCATTCTATTTCCTCTCTACTCATTCTAGTTCACTAGGTTTAGCAAACCAAGTGAACTAGTTTCTTCAAAGAACGAAGAAGGAGCTAAAGGTTGGAGCTTTCAAGTGGATCTATCTTCGGCGTACGGAGACAACGAGAAGGAGCCATCGAACCACCATCGGAGCTTGAAGAGAAGGAGTTCAAGTTTAGGTATAACCATCTTCATCCGAGTAGCTAAATATCTTTAGCTTAGTATGCTAGTTTTAGTTTAGGTAAAGATCCCGACCTAGCTTAGTCCATGTTGCCTCTTGCGTTAAAATTTTGATTTTATACCGTTTCCGCCTCCCCGTAAGAACCGGGGGTCGCAACGTGGACTTACAGTGGTATCAGAGCCTAACTAAACTTAAACTAGCTTGGTAGTGAAGTGTAACGAAGTTCGGAACCGGAAAAATCCAAAAACCAAACTTTTACAAAAAACTGAGTTTCTGTTGAAATTTTTTTGGCTCAAAATGAAAAACTTTACACTTGTAAATTCGGCTCAGGGTTTTGTGTGAACACCCAAGAAAAACGATACAGTAATTCGTCCAAACCGCCGCCCTTCCGCCGCGCGAGCTAGGCATCCGCCGCGGAACCGCCGCGCTTTGTCGTCTTCTGTGCATCGTTTTTCGTGCAGTGTGTGTATGTGTTGGTTTTGGGATTTTTGGAATATATTATATGTGCCCAGATTTTCCAGAAAAGAAATTTCCTTTTGGGGTCCTATAATTCCGTATTTTTTCCGAACTTCACTGCACTTTGACTATGATGGTTATATCTGTGATGTTTGCATGTATTGAACGTCGGCTAATCGCTATAAGTCGATTGGTCGGGGTTATACATGATCTGTAATGTGCTGGAATGTGTATATAAATATGTTGGATTGTCGCGGGTGAATAGCCGGGGGTTGTGAGACGAGAGTTTTCTTTTCTTACAATTCATGTAAATTTGTAAATTGATGTAATAATTATTTGTATGGCCGCACAACCGGGTCGGGGTTGTAGCCGTCATTGTATAATTTCTTTTTACTGTTTTTGCTCCTAGGATAGACCCATGGAGGGGTGCACAAACTACCGGGTATGCCGAAGTGTCGAGTGGCCTACTCATGGAGATGAGGGAGGTTGCTACGCTTCGGGTACTTGGCGGGTAGTTTGCCGCACCTGTAGGGGTCTTGGGTGGGGTTTTGGCTATTCACCGCGACCGTGTAATCTGTTTTTGTTACAGGCTCGTACAAATTACAGATTCCTAGTATATCCAATGTATTTATCTGTGATCTGAAATGTTTATCATTGCAGTATATCTATATATGATATTATTTAGGCGTTGCTTATGTTTTACAGACGCGCTAGCCCAGCCCCCGCTCTGTCGTTAGTTAAGTAACCTAACGGGTAATGACGGGGCCCCGTGGCGAATGCGAATGGCATAAGCGTACGTCATATTTTGGTTGTTTTCTGGAATGGTAGGATTAAATGATGGGACGCATTAAAAGAACTAATGCAAGAATATCACGCATTAAAAGAACTAATGCAAGATAATAAACCAAGTTAAAGTCGTTGGAACACTTTCGAAAAACCACTCGGTTCTTTTCAAAAACAACTTTTAAATGCGGAGCTTGAGCCACTCCTTTTAAAAGCTATCTCGTTCCATCGACCATATCAAGTTCACTACGTTCACGGTTTTGCCAAAACCATCCGTAGCCCTCCGTCGTTTCGCATGAATAGTCAATAGTATTCAAGCTGTGTATGTTGGCCAAAGTCAAGGCACAGTGATTGGTAGCTATTGGGTGTTCATGTGTAGCATAGATAGATGCGTTGGTTTGGGACAGTCGTACTGCCATTTTGGCCAAAGTCAAGGGTAGGTACGGATGGATCCAAATTAACCTGGATAATGACGGGTAGAACTTGACATGTGACTTATGATATTTTGGCCAAAGTCAAGGTCATAAGAGCATGGGGCAAAAATCCACATCGGGAGTTTCATAAGTACTGAAACTTGCTAGATTTGCATACCATTTGGAGTGTGATGATTCTGGTTGGATTCCTTCAGTTTCATCACGCAATGATATTTGGATCCCGATCCTACTGTGAGTATATGCTACTCCTCGGGAAATTTCTCACTTAACGATCAATGCTATAAACCTAGTAGGTGCCTAGAAAGGTGTTAGCGGGGCTACGCCTCCAGGGAAAAGAGGTTCTTTAATTAAGGAACTTCGCGAAAGCGTTGGAAAACCTCCCTCGAAGTACCGACACCGGCCTGGCTGAACGGTTAAGCAAGTATTGTACGGTGGGATTGATCCTGACTAATTCTTCCTTTATGGTTTGAGGAGGGATTCGAGAAACAGTGGGAGCCATCCTGTTTAGACAAACTAAAAACCACTCTAAACTTGCAAGAGCATCATGCTGAGTGTTTCTTCTTCTCTCTCCTAATTGCAGCGACCAATCAACATGACTGGACTTAAGTTACTCCTAGATAAAAACAAACTGACAGGGCCAAACTACAAAGATTGGCTCAGGAATGTCAAGATAGCAATCACTTATGACAAGCTGGGGTATCTTCTTACCACCAAAGCTCCCCCTGTCCCTGGTCCAACTTCCAGCGTCGCGGATAAGGAAATCCGTAAGACTTGGGAGATTGATAGCGCGAAGGCCAAATGCCTCCTGCTTGCCTCGATGGACAACGAACATCAGAGGAGGCATGAGAATATGGACATGGAGTCCATATTGCTCCATACAAAAGAACTGTATGGAGAGCAATCACGTATCGCAAGATACGAAGCGTCGAAAAGGTTATTTTCGACAAGAATGGCCGTCGGATCATCAGTAGCCGAGCACGTGCTAAAGATGATCGGCTACATTGAGGAGCTCGCTGACCTAGGGATCACATTGGAGAGTGAGCTATATACGGATATAGTTCTCCAGTCCCTTCCTTCCACTTACGCCCAGTTTATACTGAACTTCAACCTACAAGAAAAAGAGGTTGAACTATCAGAGCTCTTCAACATGCTGAGGAGCGCAGAGGGCACCCTACAGAAAGGTAGGGAAACATCCACTTTGTTTGTAGGAGGATCATCTTCTTCTAGGTCCAAGGCGAAAGCCAAGGGAAAGAAGAAGAAGGCCCCCGCCAAACCAAGGGGCGGTGTTAGTAAAGTGGATACGAAGGGAAAAGGTAAAGCAACAAAGATAGCGGGGAAGCTTGTGGATAAGGAAGAATGCTTCTATTGTCATAAGAAAGGACACTGGAAGAATGATTGCAGGGCCTGGAAGGCCAGAACACAGGAATTGAAGCAGGTTGCAGCTTCAGCTTCAGGTGTGTATGTTATTGAAAACTGTCTTTCAATAAACTCTACTTCCTGGGTATTGGATACCGGATCAGGATCTCATATCTGTAATTCTTTGCAGGCGTTGAGAAACCGTAGTGTTTTGAAAGCAGGTGACATGACCCTCAGAGTTGCAAACGGAGCTAGCATGGATGCTAAAGCCGTAGGGGACTATCACCTGGGAATGTCAGATGGACATGTTTTGGTTTTGCGTAATTGCTTTTTTGTACCCAACGCAACTTGTAATATCATTTCTGTATCTTTAGTTTCTAAAGAAGGTTATGAATTTGCGTTTGTAAGTAATGTTGTAAACATTCACCTTAATCAAGTATTGATTGGGTCAGGTACTCTGAGTAATGGTATATACGTGTTAAACCAACCACAGATTTTTAATGTCCAGAATACACACAAAAGAAAGTCTCCAGAAATAAATCAGACTTTCTTATGGCATTGTAGATTGGGTCACATCAATGAGAGAAGGTTGACGAAGTTACATACAGAAGGGTATTTGAATGCGTTCGAATATCAGTCGTATGCCACTTGTCAATCCTGTCTCAAGGGAAAGATGACAAAGACTCCGTTTACTGGACATGGAGTAAGAGCGAGCGAGCTCTTGGGACTCGTACACAGTGACGTGTGCGGTCCAATGTCTACACATGCCCGAAGCGGACATTCTTACTTCATTACTTTTACGGATGACTTCTCAAGGTACGGTTATGTCTTCTTAATGAAACATAAGTCCGAGGCCTTTGGAAAATTCCAGGAGTATAAGAATGAAGTAGAGAAACAGACCGGCAAAAGTATTAAGATTCTAAGATCGGATCGAGGTGGAGAATACTTAAGTGCCGAGTTCCTGGACTATTTAAAAGAGAACGGAATTCTCTCTCAGCTTACTCCTCCATACACCCCGCAACATAACGGTGTATCGGAGAGACGGAACCGCACCCTATTGGATATGGTGCGGTCCATGATGGGTAATGCTGAGTTACCGCGATCATTCTGGGGGTATGCGCTAGAATCAGCAGCGTACCTTTTGAACCGAGTTCCGACTAAGACTGTGCCTTCCACACCATATGAAATGTGGTGTGGGAAGAGACCCTATCTTAAGCACATTAAGACATGGGGATGTCCGGCTTTTGTCAAAAAGCAGCATGCGGACAAGCTCGAGGCACGCTCAGTACAGTGCAAGTTTGTGGGGGCATCCAAAGAACTCAAAAGGATATTTCTTCTACTGTGAAGAGGAACAAAAAGTTCTTGTTTCTCGTCATGCCTACTTCTTGGAAACTGAGTTTTTGGAAAACCAGATAAGTGGGAGCACAGTAGAACTGGAAGAAATTCCAGAACCACGGACTGTTACTGAAAGTTTAGTGGAACCAGAAGGTTCGGAAGAACAGGACATTCCTACGCCGCTCCGCAGAAGTAGTAGGCAGTCTCATCCGCCCGAGAGATACTACGGTTTTCTCATAGA
The DNA here is from genome assembly GCA_030015575.1 of Agapanthus africanus. NCBI lineage: Eukaryota > Viridiplantae > Streptophyta > Magnoliopsida > Asparagales > Amaryllidaceae > Agapanthus > Agapanthus africanus. Next base: position 450,121,987 of record CM057342.1, on the reverse strand, counting down.
CGGGGATAGAGAGGATTGCATCATAGATTATGATGAGCCTACTAGCTTCCAGCAGGCCGTTCAGAGCGTTGACTCAGTGAAATGGCTGGATGCAATGCGGACCGAAATGGAGTCCATGTACACCAACAAGGTATGGACGTTGGACATTGCTCCAGACGGCGTAAAACCCGTAGGATGCAAGTGGATCTTCAAAAGGAAGATTGGTGTAGATGGACAGGTTGAGACCTATAAAGCTAGGCTGGTAGCAAAGGGTTTTCGTCAACGACCTGGCTTGGACTACGACGAAACCTTTTCTCCAGTAGCCATGCTGAAATCCATTCGGATCCTTCTTGCCATTGCTGCCTTCCACGATTATGAGATCTGGCAAATGGACGTAAAGACAGCTTTTCTAAATGGAAATTTAGAGGAGTGTGTCTATATGGACCAGCCAGAGGGTTTCATTCAGAGTGGGAGCAGCGGAAAGGTGTGCAAGTTGCTTAAGTCCATCTATGGACTAAAGCAGGCATCGCGGAGTTGGAACATCTGTTTTGATTAGACGGTCAAAGAATTTGGCTTTATCAAAAATCCAGATGAACCATGCATCTATAGTAGATTTGTAGCGAGAACTGTAGTATTCCTCGTTTTATACGTGGATGACATTCTCTTAATAGGAAATGACATTCCTATGCTACAATCTGTCAAGGGGTTCTTGTCACACAGGTTCTCCATGAAAGACCTGGGTGATGCCTCATACATTCTGGGTATCCGGATCTACCGTGACAGATCCAAGAGGATATTAGGACTTTCGCAGTCCAGGTACATCGACACCATACTGAAGAGGTTCAGTATGGAAGATTCCAAGCGCGGTAACCTACCGGCTTGTCACGGGATCACCCTCTCTAAAGAGATGTCTCCCAAGACTGATTTAGAGAGGGATCGCATGTCTATTATACCCTACGCTTCTGCGGTAGGCTCTATAATGTATGCGATGTTGTGTACCAGACCGGATGTAGCTTATGCACTGAGTGTGGTAAGCCGGTATCAGTCTAACCCTGGGGAGAAACACTGGATAGCGGTAAAGAACATTCTCAAGTACCTGAGAAGGACTAAGGAGATGTTCTTGGTGTATGGCGGAAAAGACCTCCAGATCGAGGCCTTTGCTGACTCCAGCTTCCAGAGTGACAAGGATGATTCCAAGTCCATGTCGGGTTTTGTCTTTACCCTCAATGGAGGGGCGGTGTGTTGGAAGAGTTCCAAACAGGAAACCGTTGCAGACTCGACGATGGAAGCGGAATACATCGCTGCATCTGATGCCGCAAAAGAAGCTGTCTGGATGAGGAAGTTCTTGAAAGAACTTCAGGTGGTTCCGTCCATTGTTGATCCAATACCTCTGTATTGCGACAACAACGGGGCTATAGCTTTAGCGAAGGAACCCAGGTCCCATCAGAGATCCAGGCACATCTTGAGGCGGTATCACCTGATCAGGGAGATCGTGGATCGCCAGGAGATCGAGGTTCGGAGAGTCGCTTCAGAAGACAACACTGCAGATCCATTCACCAAGGCCTTGCCCCAGACTCAGTTCGAGCGGCTGATCGAGATGATAGGTCTTCGATACGCCAGTACATGGCCTTAGTGCAAGTGGGAGATTGTTAGTGTATATGCCCTAGAGGCCATTACTGTATCATACTAGTTTGTATATTACTTAATGGATGCTTGGGATATTCACCTTGTATATACAATCTTGCTCAAAATAGTAGTATGCTACTTGGTTTGTTTCTACTTCAATGTGTACTTGTGTTTATTTCAGTATATCACTTATACGCATTAGTGGAGCCCTTAGGATCTTTGCTTGATTACCAGCGTTGTGATGGCAGTCACACTAGTGGGGGCTGGGTAATCTATAAGCACATCCTTATTCAGGTCCCTGGTCGCAGGACTATCGAGACAGGGCATCGATACTCCGGAGTAGACCAGCGCATGCGCTTCTCATCCCAGTGTGGGAGACGGTCTGTCCCACAGCCGTCAGTACGTCGTACTTGAGATAGTATGCGGGTGCTCGTTAGGTTACGGGTACACTGGACAGGACTCGTCGGGAACTGACTAGTTGGTATTATACCTATCGTCAGTTATCAGTTCCCAGGTGACATGAGTACAGCTTAGTCCGCTGACTTGACACTGTCACTTCGCCTCGGGTGTGTTCCCACTGTACTTTGATCACCACCCTACCACGGCTCAAAGGAGTCGTGCAAACAGGTGGTGGTTGGGTGCAGTCCCGAAGCACTTGGAGGCAGTGACGGTTAGACAGGATTCGTCTCTCCTGGTATTGGGGGTTGACATCGCGCTGTGTCTAGGAGAGCCATTACACGAGTAGTCCCTGGCCAGGGCAAACGAGATATACTGGTAGGTTTCCAGTGTTATCTCAGGGTGTATTGGGCTTCGCTCCGGCACGACTTGTACCGCTATTGGGGGACTGACGTTTACCGCCCCCTAGGCCCGCCATGCGATGTATCAGACGAACAGACCGGACTGTACGGAGAATGTCACACTCAGGCTCAGTAGGAGTTCAGATGGGTTTCGCCTCGTCGGTCTTCTTGTCGGCATTACCTGGGGACCGTTACGCACAGCTAGTGCCGCTTGCGGTCTGTGGTTAAACCCACTGCCAGCGTAGTGTCGAGTCTTTAGAGTCCCACAAAGAAAGCTTTTCGCCTTTAGGCAAAAGAGTAGAGGTCGCATGGTATTGCGACAGGTCGCGTGGTTATGCGACAGGGTTCGGTCACATCCGTGCACTTGTGCACGTACAGTGTCCGGACAGTTTACACTAGCGGGCTTTGGTTTAAGCCAGATCCTAGTGTACCTTATGGGATTGGATTTATCCAGTTTGCATTCGTGTTCCTCGGAACGCGGATGCGGGTGTGTATGCACAGTTGACAGGGAGGCAGAGGCTGCGGATTCTCATTAGGGTTGTTGACAGTTGACCGTTGACTATTTGACTTTATGCTCAACCCTAATGAGAATATGATATGTGATTAACTATTATATTAATTAAGTATTATGGTGATATGGTTGTTGACTTGTTGACTTTTGTTGACTTGTTGACTTTTGTTGACTTGTTGACCGGTTGACTAGGCTTGACTAGTTGACCATCATGATAACCATGGTTATCATTTCATGCCAAAGACTTTTTCTTGCTTGCTCATTTGAGTAAAATGAGTGCATGACATGATAAGGTTATGGTTGCTTCTAACCATCACATAAGACTTTTTTGATATGATGAGTTATGATCACTTTGGATTATGAGAGGGTGAAAGACAAAAGAGTTGCTCATTCTTTCTTGCTCATTCTCTCTCTTGTTCTTGAGCTCTCCTCTTGCTCTCACCCTCAACCTCTTGCTCCCTCTCTTGATCTATGGTTCTCTTGTCTCATGAGTTGAGAATCAAGAACCATAGATAAAATCCCATTCTATTTCCTCTCTACTCATTCTAGTTCACTAGGTTTAGCAAACCAAGTGAACTAGTTTCTTCAAAGAACGAAGAAGGAGCTAAAGGTTGGAGCTTTCAAGTGGATCTATCTTCGGCGCACGGAGACAACGAGAAGGAGCCATCGAACCACCATCGGAGCTTGAAGAGAAGGAGTTCAAGTTTAGGTATAACCATCTTCATCCGAGTAGCTAAATATCTTTAGCTTAGTATGCTAGTTTTAGTTTAGGTAAAGATCCCGACCTAGCTTAGTCCATGTTGCCTCTTGCGTTAAAATTTTGATTTTATACCGTTTCCGCCTCCCCGTAAGAACCGGGGGTCGCAACGTGGACTTACAGGAGGAAGAAGAAGAAGAGAAGAGCTTTTTCTTTTCTTGTGTTGTTTTGATAATGAGAGCAAGAATATCATAATACAAGAGACAACCTCACCCTTGGCTGCCCCTCTCTCTCCTCTCATCAAATCAACTCACAAATCCATCACATTATGTGACACATGCACAAAGAAAGAGACCGTGAGTCATCACTTGTGCATGTGTCACAATTAATGCTCCAAATGATGATTTCTAGCTCATTATTTCCATATGCAAACATTAATCCAAATGTTTGCAACAATAAAAAGATACGGCAACATCTAAAGTAAACTCGTGACGGATCACAAGGATACCACTCACCTGTATATACATACCTGCACCCACATTCCGACTGAATGCGAATGCGATGAGACTAAACTAATCCAACAAATCTAATACTAGGATCTGGCTTAAACCAAAGCCCACTAGTATGATCCGCTCGATCATGATCCGTGCACTACTGAACGTATATGATCGGACCCTGCCATATATCATACGACCTCTATAACGTTTTGCCCGAAACTTGAGAAACTGTCTGTGGGGGACTCTAAAGACACTTCAATACTTTGGCTGTGGATTTAACCACTAGCACATCAGAGGTACTAGCTGTACGTAACGGGCTAACAGGTATTGACCAAAAGGGAGGTCGATGAGCGAACTCATCCTGACACCCTACTGAGCCTGTCAGTAACAATATCCGTACAGTCCGATCCGTTCGACTATGAGCATCGCATGGCGGGCCTAGGGGGTTGGTAAAAGTAAGACCCCCAAAAGTGGTACAAGTCATGTCGGAGTGTAGCCCAGAACACCTTGAGATACCCAACTAAAACCTGTTTGCACGACTCCTTTGAGCCGTGGTAGGGTAGTAATCAAAGCACAATGAGAACTCACATGGGACAAATGACGATCTCACGTCGATGAACTAACCTGTACACATGTCACCAGGGAACTGCTATCTGACGTCAGGTATAATACCAACTAGTATATTCCCGGCGAGCCCTGTCCGGTGTACTCATAACCCAATGAGCACCTGCATACATCTTAGGTGAACCAACTGACACCAATGGCTTGTGAGACCGGCCACCGCCCCTCGTCGGGGTCTCGACTATATACACTAGTCTACTAATGGAGTATCGATGCCCAGTCTCGAAACTCCCACAACTAGGAACCTTTTAAGGATGTGCTTATAGACCCCAGCTCCCACGTATATGATCGCCATCATATTGCTGGTAGTCAAGCAAGAATCCTAAGGGCTCTATCAACGTGTAATAGCGACCTGTAAGGTCACCTAAAGCAGTACACGATGATAAAGATAAACCAGATAGCATACTATCATCTTGAGTAAGGTTGTCCTACCGGTATAGGTCCTCCCTAAATCACTGCAATCACGTGCCTGTGATCCAATAATTGACTCTGAGGGCACTATATCCAACAAAATCTACTCACCTGATGTTCGCTCGTCGGTGCCGACGTCGCCACGTGCTTGCTCGTCGTCTCGAAGTCCACGTGGGGGTACCTACAAGTCACAACGTATCGTATCTCATAAAAACCCAACTCGAAATCGAAACGGCATACAAAAACCAAATCAGCACGCATATCACGCATAAGTTAAAACCTATCCCTACGCATGCAAGAATAGCCAAACAAACCGTCGATGTCGATGTACAAACATCAAACCATCGAGAAAACCTAAACGCACCCATTTGCACATTCACAAACACTAATTATTATATGAAATAGGTTAAAATTTACAAAAACCCCAAACTCACTTTAAAAGCTATTTTTCCGAAAACCTAGCAAGCAAAATTTACCGTTTTAGTACAAAACTTCATGTTTTAACAATTCTAATGGCAATAATACTTATTAAACATCTTAAATAAGTCATTCAAACCATTTCCACAATTTAATCTCATTAAATTTCATTAACCCAAAATTCTACTTTACAATTTATCCAATTTTAACAATTTTGTAGCAAAAATGCACAAACAACAATTTAGCTTGGATTTGTATGATCTAAGTTGCTAAACAACAAATTAAAATGTTAATAATATCAAAAAAAAAGTTAATTAGATTTTAATTTCAATTATATATGTATTTCATAAAAACCTAGTTTGCATAAAAAAAAAGCTAAATTTGGACATTTTACATCTAACAATTTACATATTAACAACTATGTTAACTTCTCATTTCCTTAAGATGATGAAATACACTTGATTATCCTAGTAGTGATGGTTAAACCCTAATTAAATTCAAACCATATTCTAGAATTTTCCAAACTTGCAATAAAACCTAATTAAACACCTATTTAGCTTAGATTAAAGCAACAATCAAAAATTTAACTACATGGTTAAGATTATACCCAATCAATTTGAAGATCCCACAAGCACATATAGCCTCCCAAATTGAAATCTTGTTCCCTAGATCCATGCAAGTTTGGCTAATGAGAAATGGGTAGGGATTTCATTTTGATTTTGTGAGGGTTTATGTTGATTTTTGTTGATTTTTGAATGAATTTGGAGGTGAAGGAAGATGAATACTTGGAGAAAACGGAGGGGGGGCTGCCTACTAGACGAGAGTGGGGAGGGGTGAGGTGAGTGGGAGAGTGAGGGCGTGTGTTTGTATAAGTCAAAGTTCCTCATTCTTTAATTAAAGCCCATACCTCCTTGTTCTATTCTAATTTCTTATCGAACACAAATGAGCATTCTTGAACTTATGGAAATGAAATGAGAAGAGAGGGGCTACACCTTTGCTGGCTCGGCCAGACCATGTGAGGGGAGGTGAGTGTGTGGGTGAGTGAGTAGGAAACAATAAAACATGCACACTTTACCTTTTAATATATTATATTTTGTTTGAGCATTTTGTTTTACATTTTCTAAACCATCTTGACAAATTTCATTTCTTGTCAAAAACAATATTTTACATGTTAGTTTAATGTGTCATGATGCACAAAATTTGTATCAACCCATTCCGATTTGTAATTTTCCCTAATTAAATGTATTAGTGACGGCTTAAAATAATATTAAAATAATTAATTTCGGAAAATTTTTCAGTAAATTAGAAATTTTATAAGTGGCTCAATAAACACCAAATACTAGCAATTTCATAGCTAGAATATGTATATTTAATTTTATATTTAAAGATATTTATATTTTGACTTTTTACGGAAAACCCTCTTATTTTACCGATTTTCCGAAATTTCACCGAAACGATTTTCAAAACTTTGCACTGACCCTCGTCTTTCCACATATCTATACGTACATGACTCCCGTCGGTATCCCCACGATAACCACCGTGTCATTGGTAATGTCACCAGATGGTATGGTTCCCTTGTCAGGCTCATGGGCATGTTACATCGACTTTTGCCCCGGGTACCCCGGGCCCCACCATGTACCCTCATATGGCCCACGACTCCTTCTCGCATTGGGTATATATATCAGAACAGATAAATCTCATGGTGGATGCTGAAATATCAAATCAAGAGAAACCGGGTTTTTTAAATAATGCATAATTTCATGAAACTACCACTGTCCTCAAATCCAGAAAACATCATGAAAAATCCATATATCAATGCGGAAATCCATGAATAAAATATACGCAACATAAAATGTAATGAAAGCATATAAAGGAAAAGCCGCTAATTAACTGCAACAAGTTAATATAAATATCATGCGGTTCCTAATTTCTCAAATTCTAAATAATATCAACTAAAAGTAAACATGTAGCTATGTCATGGCATATATGTAAGTATGTAGGTATACAGGTATGCTATATATCATATGCATAAAATAAATATGAATCAGTGTCTCAATGTCCCTTACCAAACAATATCATATCTATAAGTGTGTTGTGCGTGACATGGCAATTATTGACAGTGTGTGTGGCATACAATCTGTGCTCGTGCAACATGAGCCGTCAATAATATATGCAGTGTCCTAAGGGTACTAGTCCAAGCACAACAATATCTAAGCAATAAAGTATATGCGCAACTCTAAATATGAAATAGGATATGCGACAAGTCAAATCATCTCTAGCCCAGACGCATAACGCCATGCGGACGATTCCCCTGTAGATGTTAAATCTACTCACCACGCTCTTGGCTAAGTGAAGCCAACCACCTGTTTTCCTTTCGTCGCAGCGTCCGATGTTCCCGCCTGCGAACCTAAAACAATAAAATGATAAACAAGTGTATATTAGTAATAGACCCAAAACACGTACAAACTAAATTAGACCGACGCAACAACACAAAACTTACTCACAAGTGTCTGTATTGTGGCTAACGTGCGTAGCGACATGACGAAAACTACTCAAGAGCAAAACCACTCAAAGTGCACGATCCGTGTCATATAACGTATCGCGCTTAGACGTAACACAAGAAACTACCTAGGTGATCCCAGATTTTGTAAACAGAGAAAACTAAACAAACAAACAGAACCAAACACACCTATACCAAATCATAGAGCTACCCTCAAAAACCCACACACCCACTCAACCCAAAAACCGGGATCGCCGGAATTTTTCTCCTAGTCGCCGGCCGAGGTCCGAGCAGGGGGTCTCGTGTTGGAGGTAAAGTCCTATGTCTCAGGTACAACACAACTACATTGTTTGTTTTTCTAGTAAACTTTCCGGGTCACAGCAGATCACAGATGTCACATATAGGCACTAAAAATACGATATTTGCACGAAACGATACAAAACGCTATCTAAACTGAAACTAATCAAGTTAAGCTACACAATAAACACCTATTTAATAGAAAGAGCTCATCACCTAACCAAAGAACTCAAAGATACAAGCTTTGCAAGCTCCTAAGCATCCAAGAGGAAAAGGTGTTCAAAGAAGTGATTTTTGTGAGATTTGTGAAGGATTTGAGATGAACTGGTGATGGAATGGAGAGTGTTCAGTTGTAAATGAGAGTGAGGAATAAAATGAGAAGGGAAATGAGTGTGAGAGAGATTGTATGAAGAAAACAGAGAGAGAGGTGAGGTTAACGTGAGTGTAACCTTGCATTAATTCTCACATTAATGCATTCATACCACTCATCATGCCACCTCACACACCCAAAGAAATATCCTCTCTTCTCACTCAAAATATCTAGGAAAAGATTAAGGATTAGAATTAAGGCAAAAGGATTAAAGCAAAGATTAGATAAATGGTTAAGTGTCATGGTTGCTAAGAACAATATTAGCACAAACAAACTCTCACATTTACGTGCACACGTGCGTGCATGCCCATAACAAATAATAATAAATTATTAATTAAATGTTATAAAATATGAGGAAACCGAATTGGTAAACTTTTTACAGTAAACCCGCATTAATGTCTAAACTAACACTAACCGAAATCTAAGGCGTTACATCTACAAAGGTTGTATTACTCACCTCTTAGTGTTAAACTACTTCTAGTATGTGATGCTTGTTCTTGTTGCCCTAAATTTCTAGTTCGATTCATGGTTGGTATTGTTTAGCACCCCCTAAATTTTTATTATAGCATGTGTGATGCAACCCAAACGCTAGGCATGGTGCTAAGGAATCCCTACAGCGGTATCAGAGCCAAGCTAAAAATTTAAACGATGTTAGAAATATCACGAAACCGAAACAACTCCGAAAGATCGATAATCTGAAACCCTAGATTTTGCTTTATGTTGATTTTTAAATGACCTCCTAAAATTATTTAAGCAACTGGAGAAGCTTGCATATGATGCATTTAGAACATTGGAGAAAAACAATGAGATTCCAGGGATTATGACCCGTTCAAAACCCAAGAAAGTCCGGTATGGCCGGCCCCAGCACTTCCAATTCGACTCGTTTTTCTTTGGTGCTATGGTCTGTATATTTTAGGGTTTCAGGTATTGTTTGTTTAGCCCAAAATTTCATGTGATGTTTATTTTGTTTAGGGGCTAATTCGGAGTATTTCGTAGTCGTAATTTTAACATTGTTTTTAGTAACTTAGATGACGTTTAACAGTTCGAACGAACATCAATCACCACCTCATTGCTCTCGCTGGAAATTCTCCAAGTGTTGGAATTTTCCAAGTTAAACATATTCGGAAGATCATGCAAGTAACCATATGGACCCTTTAGAAGAACGTAACCCTAACTCGATTCTATGACTATAGAACCGTGGCAAAACCCTAGGGTTTACCGTAGTTCCATGGCGCCATAGGTGAGGCAAAGGTTGACCCTTCAACGGTTGGTCCATAGGCATTGTAGAAAGTTTTGGGTATTTTAACTTTTCTCAAGTGTTGAGATCTCGGGGTAATTTGTGGGTGTTTGTTGATTCAATCGAAACGTTTAACATCGTTTAGATATTTATGAAAGTGAAGATTCCAATTCTTGTAGTTTTTCACTTTCTTTTCTCCGACCGTAAGTGTAGTATGTGAGGTATCGCCGGTTTCGTTGCTATACATCAATGACAATTAGGGTACGCATACTTACTTACGTTGATGACATGTGATGTTATGTGTTGCTGGGATATGATGTACAGGATCGTTGTGATTGAATGGCCGGGGGTTTTATGTGAGATGAGAGTTTTTATTTTCATTCATGTAAAATTTATTGTATGTAATATTCTTTTATTGGGGAACTTCCGGGTTGAGGATGATGTCACCATTGTTGTATATTATTTACTTTTTCGCATTAGGATAGACCCAAGGAGGGGAGCACATGTGACCGGGTTCTAGGGTTTAGTGGGAGGCTATCTCGAGGTGTCGAGACCGGGTCTCCTAAACTCTAGAATTGGTAGGGTCACTTGCCACTCTCATAGGGGTCTAGGGGTGTGGGCTTGGCTATTCATCGCGCGACCATGGAATCCGTATTTTCTATTGTTGGCTAAATACAAAATACGGACCTCCTAGTATATCCTATAATTTCATATATTTGCTTCTGCTGTTGATATTCTGTGATATGATCACTTTGTATGCTGAGACGAATGGTGTATTATATATATGATATATAATAAACGTTTCTTATGTTTTGCATCCGCGCTAGTCCTGCCCCGTTATGCCGTTAGTTAAGTAACCTAACGGTACATAACGGGACACTGTGACGAATACGGATGGCATAAGCGTACATTCTATTTTCGTTTCTTTTCTGTGATGGCTTAAGGACTTAAATGATGGGACTACATTAATGAGATTATTGTAAAGAAAAAGAAACCTAAAAGATGTTGTAGAATCGGATTTGAAACATACTCGGCTTTTTATGAAAAAGCAAGTTTTCAAAGTGCGGATCTTTAGCCACTCTTTTTAAAACCATTAGATTTTACAACGATATCAAGTTCAAAGCGTTAAAGGTTTTATTAAAAACTATTCGCAGCCTCCGTCATTTTAGGAAGTAGAGTACTCAGTATTCGTGCCACGTATGTTGACTATAACCAATGCGTAGTGTACGGTAGCTAAGTGATGTCTTCCTACACTGCATATGATGCGATTAATTATGACAGTCACATGATTATGTTGACCATAGCCAAAGGTCATGTGGGTGAGTCTAATTAATCATGAAATGACAGGTAGAACTTGATTAGTGCTTATGATATGTTGACCATAGCCAAGGTCATGAGTGCTAGGGGTAAAACCTTATCGGGAGTTTCAAGAGTTGAAATTTGCAATGAGATTGCATACCTTCTATGTGATAGTAGGATCCCGATCCTACTATGAGCAAGAGTTGCTCCTGGGAGAGTTTTGCACTTTACAATTAGCTAACCCATTAGGTGTTTAGAAAGGTGTCAACGGGGTTACGCCTCTAGGAAAACGAGGTTTATTCTAATTAGGTCCGTGCGAAAACACGGAGAACCTCCCTCAAAGTACCGGCACTGGCCTGACTGAACGGTTAGCGAAGTTGTAGAATGTAATTAATCCTGGCTAATTTTCTTTTTAAGGTCTGAAGGAAAATCTGATAAAAGCAGTGGGAGACATCGATTAGATAAGATAATAACCAATCTGATCTTTGCAAGAGCTTTCGCTAAGTGTATTCTTTTCTCTCTCCTAATGGAAGATTACCATGACTGGACTTAAGCTTTTGTTAGAGAAAAATAAGCTAACCCGGCAAAACTATAAAGACTGGCTGAGGAACATTAACATTGCCCTCACATATGATAAGGTATCATATGTCCTCACTGCCTCAGCCACACCCAGCCTAGGACCAGAATCTTTTGTTGCGGATATGGAGATCCGCAAAACGTGGGATATTGACCATGCTATTGCTAAATGCCTCGCGCTTGTATCGATGGACAATACACATCAAAAGAAGCATGAGCAGATGGATGTTCAATCCACCTTTCTCCATACAAAAGAGTTGTATGGGGAGCAATCTCGGACCCTGAGATACGAAGCATCTCGAAAGTTGTTTCAGATGCGGATAGCTCCTGGCACACCAGTAGGAGATCACGTTTTGAAGATGATAGCTCTTATTGAAGAGCTTGAGGACCTCGGATGGACAACGGAGAACGAACAAAATATTGATATTGTTCTTCAGTCTCTTCCCCCTGCCTTTGCTCAATTCATAGTGAACTTCAACATTCATAACATGGAGAAGTCACCACCCGAACTTCTCAATATGTTGAGAAGTGCATAGAGCATGCTTAAGGCGAAGTCTCCCTCTCTGATTGTTGGACAATCTTCCTCTTCCGTCCCAAAAGCCAAGGCCAACGGAAGGAATAAGAAAAAATCCACCAAACCGAGAGGTGGAATCAAGAAGGTACAAGGGAGAGACAAATCCATGGTTGAGAAGTCAGGAAAAGGAGAATGTTTTCACTGCAAGAAGACGGGGCACTGTAAGCGGAACTGTACTGAATGCCTTGATCTCAAGAAAAGGAAGCATAGTGATGCTTCAGCTTCAGGTGTGTTCGTAACTGAAAACTGTTTTTCAACAAACTCTGCTTCTTGGGTATTGGATACCGGTTTGGGTTCTCATATCTGCAATTCTCTGCAAGGCTTGAGAAATAGCAGAGTTTTGAAGACCGGTGATCACACTCTCCGAGTTGGAAATGGTTCCAATGTACATGCAGTTTAAGTGGGAGAGTATCACCTAAAGTTGTCGTCGGGTTGTATATTGGTTTTGAACCCATGTTATTCTGTACCAAGCATGCTTTGTAATATAATATTCGTTTCATTGTTAGACAATGAAGGATATCATTTTGTATTGCAGCACAATGTTATGAACATTAAACTGAATCAAGAGTTGATTGGTTATAGTACACTTAATAACGGGATATACGTCCAAAATCAACACACAGTTTTCAACATACAACACACAAATAAAAGAAAATTTTCAGATACAAATGAAATTTTTCTTTGGCATTGTAGACTTGATCATATTAATGAAACAGACTAAAAAAGCTTCATAAAGATGGATATTTAAATCCTTTTGAGTATAAATCTTATGCGACTTGTCAGTCTTGTATCAAAGGGAAAATGACCAAAACTCCGTTTACTGGACACGAAGAAAGAGCTACAGAGCTCTTGGGCCTCATACATAGTGATGTATGTGGGCCAATGTCTACAAATGCGAGAGGCGGTTTATCTTACTTCATAACTTTTACTGATGATTTCTCAAGATTCGGTCATGGGTTTTTATTAAAGCATAAGTCTGAAGCTTTCGAGAAATTCAAGGAGTACAAACTTGAAGTAGAAAAACAAACAGGAATGAGCATCAAAATAATTCGATCAGAGCGAGATGGAGAGTATCTTAGTACATAGTTTTCAAACTTCCTAAAAGAGAATGGGATTCTCTCTCAGCTCACTCTGTTAGTGTATATGCCCTAGAGGCCATTACTGTATCATACTAGTATGTATATTACTTAATGGAAGCTTGGGATATTCACCTTGTATTGACAATCTTGCTTAAAATGGTAGTATGCTACTTGGTTTGTTTCTACTTTAATATGTGCATGTGTTTCTTTTACCATATCGCTTATACATATTAGTAGAGTCCTTAGGATCTTTGCTTGATTACCAGCGTTGTGATGGCAGTCACACTCGTGGGGGCTGGGTAATCTATAAGCACATCCTTATGCAGGTCCCTAGTCGCTGGACTATCGAGACAGGGCATCGATACTCCGGAGTAGACTAGCGTATGCGCTTCTTATCCCAGCTCGGGAGACGGTCTGTCCCACAGCCGTCAGTACGTCGTACTTGAGATAGTATACGGGTGCTCGTTAGGTTACGAGTACACTGGACAGGACTCGTCGGGAACTGATTGGTTGGAATTATACCTATCGTTAGTTATCAGTTCCCAGGTGACATGAGTACAGCTGAGTCCGCTGACTTGACACTGTCACTTCGCCTCGAGTGTGTTCCCACTGTACTTTGATTACTACCCTACCACGGCTCAAAGGAGTCGTGCAAACAGGTAGTTTTTGGGTGCAGTCCCGAAGCACTTGGAGGCAGTGACAGTTAGACAGGATTCGTCTCTCCCGGTATTGGGGGTTGACATCGCGCTGTGTCTAGGAGAGCCATTGCACGAGTAGTCCCTGGCCAGGGCAAGCGAGATATGCTGGTAGGTTTCCAGTGTTATTTCAGGGTGTTCTGGGCTTCACTCCGACACGACCTGTACCGCTATTAGGGGACTGACGTTTACCGTCCCCTAGGCCCGCCATACGATGTATCAGACGAACAGACCGGACTGTACGGAGACTCTCATATTCAGGCTCAGTAGGAGTTCAGATGGGTTTCACCTCGTCAGTCTTCTTGTCGGCATCTACCTGGGGGCTGTTACGCACAGCTAATGCCGCTTGCGGTCTGTGGTTAAACCCACTGCCAGCGTAGTGTCAAGTCTTTAGAGTCCCACACAGAAAAATATTCGCCTTTAGGCAAAAGAGTAGAGGTCGCATGGTTTTGCGACAGGTCGCATGGTTTTGCGACAGGGATCGGTCACATCCGTGCACTTGTGCACGTTTAGTTTCGGAACAGTTAACACTAGCGGGCTTTGGTTTAAGCCAGATCCTAGTGTACGTTTTGGGATTGGTTTTATCTCGCATGTATTCGTGTTCCTCGGAACGCGGATGCGGGTGTGTATGCACAGTTGACAGAGAGACAGAAGCAGAGGATTCTCATTAGGGTTGTTGACTGTTGACTATTGACTTTTTGCTAAATCCTAATGAGAATATGAAACATAATAAGCAATAATATTAATTAAGTATTATAGTGACATGGTTGTTGAGGGGTTGACTTTGTTGACTTGTTGACTTTGTTGACCGGTTGACTAGGTTGGACTAGTTGACCATCATCATCACAATGGTTGTTATTTTCATGCAAAGACTTTTGCTTGCTTGTTGTGGTTTGCAAAATGAGTGCATGGAAATGATATTGCCTTTGACATGATATGAACCATCACATAATACTTGATTAACATTATGGCTCATGATGCTTTTGGATTATGAGAGGGTGTATGACAAAAGAGAGGCTCATTTTTCTTTCTTTGCCTTTCTCTCTCTTGGTTTTGAGCTCTCTCATTTTCTTGCTCTCACCCTCTTCCTCTTGCTCTCTCTCTTGTCTATGGTTCACTTGTCTCATGTGTTGAGAAGCAAGAACCATAGAGAAAATCCCATCACACTCTCCTCTACTCACTCTAGTTCATCACACACTCCTCTACTCACTCTAGTTCACAAGGTTTAGCAAACCAAGTGAACCAGTTTCTTCAAAGTTCGAAGAAGAAGCCAAAGGTAGAAGCTTTCGGGTGGATCGATCTTTGGCGCAAGGATACGACGGGGTGAAGCCGATCCGTACACCATCAAGAGATGAAGACGAAGGAGTTCAAGAAAGAAAGGTATAACCCCCTAACCGAGTATTTAACAACTCGTAGTTAGGTTGTTAGGTAGATAGTTTAACAAAGATCCGTTTTGAGTCCATGTTACCGCCTCTAGAAAATTATTTTTCATCAAATTCCGCAAGCCCGTAAGTACCGGGAGAGGTAGCATGGACTTACAGTGGTATCAGAGCCTAGTTAAACACTACCTAACATGTTAGCATAGTAACTAGAAATTCGATCGGAGAAAAAGTCCCGAAATAGACCCGGAAATCAAACTTGCTGTCGATTTTTTAAGTTCTGTAAAATTAATAAATCATGCTTTAAAAATCGACTCAGGGTTTTTATTAGATACTGTAGAAAAACGGTGCAGAGAACCCATCAAACCGCCGCGGAAACGCGACAATAGCTTGCTATTGCCGCGGTTCCGTGGCCAACTTAGCTCCTCTCTGGATCTTCTTTACTGCAGTATACTCAGTGGGGTATTTTGGTAATTTTGGTATATGTTTTTTCAGCCCAGATTTTCCAGAAAGAAAAATTTGTTTTTGGGGCTTTAAAAACCGTATTTTGATCGAGTTTCTAAAGACTTAAGATGACGGGTATTTATCTGTGATGTGATATTTGTATTGAACGTCTGCTAATCGCTATATGTCGATTGGTGGGGGGGTTATACAAATCTGTGATCTGTGATGATGTTGGTATGTGTATATGAATTCATTGGATTATCGCGGGTGAATAGACGGGGATTGTGAGACGAGAGTTTTCTTTTCTTTCAATTCATGTAAATTTGTAAATTGATGTAATATTATTTATATGGTCGCACAACCGGGTCGGGGTTGTAGCCGTCATTGTATAATTTCTTTTTACTGTTTTTGCTCCTAGGATAGACCCATGGAGAGGGTGCACAAACTACCGGGTATCCCGAAGTGCCGAGTGGCCTACTCACGGAGTTGAGGGAAGTTGCTTCGCTTCGGGTACTTGGCGGGTAGTTTGCCGCACCCGTAGGGGTCTTGGGTGGGGTATTGGCTATTCACCGCGACCGTGTAATCTGCTTTTCGTTATAGGCTCGTACGAATTGCGGGTTCTTAGTATATCCAATATATTCATCTGTGATCTGAAATAGCTACCATTGCAATATATCTATATATGATATTATTTAGGCATTGCTTATGTTTTACAGACGCGCTAGCCCAGCCCCCGCTCTGTCGTTAGTTAAGTAACCTAACGGGTAATGACGGGGCCCCGTGGCGAATGCGAATGGCATAAGCATACGTCATATTTTGGTTGTTTTCTGCAATGGTAGGATTAAATGATGGGACGCATTAAAAGAACTAATGCAAGAAAAATACGCATTAAAAGAACTAATGCAAAGAAAAATAAACCAAGTAAAAGTCGTTGGAACACTTTCAAAACCACTCGGTTCTTTTCAAAACCAACTTTTAAATGCGGAGCTTGAACCACTCCTTTTAAAAGCTATCTCGTTCCTTCGATTATATCAAGTTCACTACGTTCACGGTTTCGCCAAAACCATTCGATGCCCTCCGTCGTTTCGTATGAATATTCAATAGTATTCAAGTTATGTTTGTTGACCTTCGTCAAAGCATAGTGATTGGTAGCTGTTGGGTGTTCATATGTAGCATAGATAAATGCGTTGTTTTGGGACAGTCGTATTACCTTATTGACCTTCGTCAAGGGTATATACGGGTGGGTTCAAATTAACCTGGACAATGACGGATAGAACTTGACATGTGACTTATGATTTGTTGACCTTCGTCAAGGTCATAAGAGCATGGGGCAAAAATCCACATCGGGAGTTCAAAAGAACTGAAACTTGCTAGCGTTGCATACCATTTGGAGTGTGATGATTCTGGTAGGATTCCTTCAGTTTTGTCACGCAATGATATTTGGATCCCGATCCTACTGTGAGTATATGCTACTCCTCGGGAAATTTCTCACTTAACGATCAATGCTATAAACCAAGTAGGTGTCTAGAAAGGTGTTAGCGGGGCTACGCCCATAGGGAAAAGAGGTTATTTAATTAAGGAACTTCGCGAAAGAGTTGGAAAACCTCCCTCGAAGTACCGACACTAGCCTGGCTGAACGGTTAAGCAAGAATTGTACGGTGAGAATGATCCTGACTAATTCTTCCTTTTTGGTTTGGGGAGGGATTCGAGAGACAGTGGGAGCCATCCTGTTTAGACAAATTAAAAACCAATCTAAACTTGCAAGAGCATCATGCTGAGTGTTTTCTTCTCTCTCTCTTAATTGCAGCGACCCAGTGACCACACCTAGGTTACATTTAGATAATAAAATGATTGAACCTGACTGTTATGATTGGCAAAGGTCTGTCCAGATGTCCATTACCCATGACAAGCTGGGACACCTCTTAACTAGTCAAACCACAGCCGTCTCAGGTCCAGTTTCCCCTGTCACGGAGATTTACATCCGTAGGACATCAGAAAAGGATTGTGCGAAAGCCAAGTGCCTCGTGTTAGCCTCAGTTGATGGTGCAAACCAGAGGCAGCACGAGAAGATGGACTCAGTTTCTATCTTACTCCATAACAAAGATTTATATGGAGAGCAATCTCGTATCGCAAGATATGAGAGCTCGAACGAATTGCTTCAAGCGAGGTTGGCTGTCGGGTCATCTGTAGGGGACAACATCCTTACAGAGACCAGCTATTTTGAGCTCACGGACCTGGAGACCACGTTGGAGAATGGGTCAAGTACTGACTTAATTCTATAGTCCCTGCCCTCTACTTATACCCTGAAGGAAACCAGGGAAGAAAAAGGAAAAGCAAGGGCAAAAGTTTCAGGACTGGATGTAGTAAAAGAGGGACGTTCCTATTGTAACGGGAATGAACTTTGGCAGAAAGATTGCAGGGCTAGCAAAGCCAGTTGCCAGAATTCGAAGCATGTTGTGGCTTCGGCTTCGGGTGTGTTTATGATAGAGAACTGTATGTCAATTAATCCTACTTCCTGGGTATTGGATACCGGATCAGGATCTCACATCTGTAATTCATTACAGGCTCTGAGAAACCGTAGGGTTATCAGGAAAGGTGATATGACTCTCAGGGTTGCTAACGGAATGAGCATGGATGCTGAATCCGTAGGGGAATATCATCTTGGACTGACAATTGGGCAGATATTGATTTTGCGTAACTGTTTGTATGTACCAGGTGAGACTTGTAATATCATATATGTATCCTTACTTTCTAAGGAAGGATATGAATTTACTTTTGTAAGCGATGTAGTACACATCCACCTAAATCAAGTTCTGATTGGGTCAGGTACATTAAATAACGGGATATACGTATTAAATCAAGCTCAGATATTCAGTGTCCAGAACACACTTAAAAGAAAGTCTCCGGAAACAAATCAGGCTTTCTTATGGCATTATAGACTGGGTCGCATTAATGAGACACGATTAACTAAGTTACATAAAGAGGGGTACTTGAATCCGTTCGAGTATCAGTCTTATGCCACTTGTGAATCTTGTCTCACGGGAAAGATAACAAAGAATCCGTTCACTGGACACGGAGTAAGAGCGAGCGAGCTCTTGGGACTCATACACAGTGATGTGTGTTTTCCAATGTCTACACATGCGCGAAGTGGTTATTCATACTTCATTACTTTCACAAATGATTTCTCTAGGTATGGACATGTCTTCTTAATGAAGCTCAAATCCGAGGCCTTTGGGAAATTTCGGGAATACATGAATGAAGTTGAAAAACAAACAGGCAAAAGTATAAAGACACTGAGATCTGATCGAGGTGGTGAATACTTAAGTGCCGAGTTTCTGGACTACTTAAAAGAGAATGGAATTCTCTCTCAGCGTACTCCTCCATACACACCACAACACAACGGTGTATCTGAAAGGCGGAACCGAACCCTATTGGATATGGTTCGTTCCATGATGAGTAAGGCTGAGTTGCCGCAATCTTTCTGGGGTTATGCACTAGAAGCAGCTGCATATCTCTTGAACAAGGCTCCAACCAAGACTGTGCCTACCACCCCATATCAGATGTGGAGTGGGAAGAAACCCTGTCTTAAGTATCTTAAGGTATGGGGATGTCCAGCTTTTGTAAAAACGCAGCATGCGGACAAGCTCGAGGCATGCTCAGTACTGTGTAAGTTTGTGGGATACCCAAAGAACTCCAGAGGGTATCTTTTCTATTCCGCAGAAGAACAAAAAGTTTTTGTTTCTCCGTATGCCCACTTCTTGGAAACTGAATTTTTAGAAAATCAGATAAGTGGGAGCGCAATAGAACCGGAAGAAATTCCAGAACCACAAGCTATTACTGAAATCTTGGAAGAGCCAGTAGTTTCAGGAGAACCGGACATTCCTGCGCCACTCCGCAGGAGTAGTAGGCAGTCTCATCCGCCCGAGAGATACTACGGTTTTCTCATAGATGGGGATAGAGAGGATTGCACCATGGATTATGGTGAGCCTACTAGCTTCCAGCAAGCCATTCAGAGCGGTGACTCGGTAAAATGGCTGGATGCAATGCGGACCGAGATGGAGTCCATGTACACCAACAAAGTTTAGACTTTGGACTTTGCTCCAGAAGGGGTAAAACCCGTAGGCTGCAAATGGATCTTCAGAAAGAAGATTGGTGTAGATGGGCAGGTTGAAACCTATAAAGCTAGGCTTGTTGCAAAGGGTTTTCGTCAAAGACCTGGTTTGGACTATGACGAGACCTTTTCTCCGGTAGCCATGCTCAAATCCATTCGGATCCTTCTTGCCATTGCTGCCTTCCATGATTATGAAATCTGGCAGATGGATGTAAAGACGGCTTTTCTAAATGGAAATTTGGAAGAGTGCGTCTATATGGATCAGCCAGAGGGATTCATTCAGAGTGGGAGCAGCGGTAAAGTGTGCATGTTGCTCAATTCCATCTATGGACTCAAGCAGGCATCACGGAGTTGGAACATCTGCTTTGATGATACTGTCAAAGAATTCGACTTTGTCAAAAACACAGATGAACCATGCATTTACAGTAAGATTGTAGGGAGAAATGTCATATTCCTCGTCTTGTACGTCGATGACATTCTCCTAATAGGAAATGATATTCCTATGCTACAGTCAGTCAAAGGATTCTTGTCGCAGAGGTTCTCTATGAAGGACCTGGGCTATGCCAACTACATTCTGGGGATCCAGATCTATCATGATAGATCTAAGAGGATGTTGGGACTTTCACAGTCAAGGTACATCGACACCATACTGAAACGATTCAGTATGGAAGATTCCAAGAGCGGTAATCTACCGGCTTGTCACGGAATCACCCTCTCCAAAGAGATGTCTCCCAAGACTGATTTGGAAAGGGCTCGCATGTCATCAATACCCTACGCATCCGCGGTAGGCTCTATTATGTATGCGATGTTGTGTACCAGACCATATGTAGCATACGCATTGAGCGTTGTAAGCCGGTATCAGTCGAACCCATGGGAGAAACACTGGATAGCAGTAAAGAACATTCTCAAGTACCTGAGAAGGACTAAGGAGATGTTCTTGGTGTATGGTGGAAAAGACCTCCAGATTGAGGCCTTTGCTGACTCCAGCTTCCAGAGTGACAAGGATGACTCCAAGTCCATGTCGGGTTATGTCTTTACCCTCAATGGAGGGACGGTTTGCTGGATGAGTTCCAAGCAGGAAACCGTTGCTGACTCAACTATGGAAGCGGAGTACATAGCTGCTTGCGATGCCGCAAATGAAGCTGTCTGGATGAAGAAGTTCCTCACGGAACTTCAGGTGGTTCCTACCAGTGATGATCCAATACCGCTGTATTGTGACAACAACGGCGCTATAGCTTTAGCGAAGGAACCCAGGTCCCATCAGAAGTCCAGGCATATTTTGAGGCGATACCACCTGATCAGGGAGATCGTTGATCGCCGGGAGATCAAGATGAAGAGAGTAAATACGGAAGATAACACTGCCGATCCACTCATGAAGGCCTTACCCCAGACTCAGTTCGAGCGGCTGATCGAGATGATAGGTCTTCGATACGCCAGTATATGGCCTTAGTGCAACTGGGAGATTGTTAGTGTATATGCCCTAGAGGCCATTACTGTATCATACTAGTATGTATATTACTTAATGGAAGCTTGAGATATTCACCTTGTATTGACAATCTTGCTCAAAATGGTAGTATGCTACTTGGTTTGTTTCTACTTTAATATGTGCATGTGTTTCTTTTAGAATATCGCTTATACATATTAGTAGAGCCCTTAGGATCTTTGCTTGATTACCAGCAATGTGATGGCAGTCACACTCTTGGGGGCTGGGTAATCTATAAGCACATCCTTATGCATGTCCCTAGTCGCAGGACTATCGAGACAGGGCATCGATACTCCGGAGTAGACTAGCGTATGCGCTTCTTATCCCAGCTCGGGAGACGGTCTGTCCCACAGCCGTCAGTACGTCGTACTTGAGATAGTATGCGGGTGCTCGTTAGGTTACGAGTACACTGGACAGGACTCGTCGGGAACTGATTGGTTGGAATTATACCTATCATCAGTTATCAGTTCCCAGGTGACATAAGTACAGCTTAGTCCGCTGACTTGACACTGTCACTTCGCCTCGAGTGTGTTCCCACTGTACTTTGATTACTACCCTACCACGGCTCAAAGGAGTCGTGCAAACAGGTAGTTTTTGGTAGCAGTCCCGAAGCACTTGGAGGCAGTGACGGTTAGACAGGATTCGTCTCTCCCGGTATTGGGGGTTGACATCGCGCTGTGTCTAGGAGAGCCATTACACGAGTAGTCCCTGGCCAGGGCAAGCGAGATATGCTGGTAGGTTTCTAGTGTTATCTCAGGGTGTTCTGGGCTTCACTCCGACACGACTTGTACCGCTATTAGGAGACTGACGTTTACCGCCCCCTAGGCCCGCCATGCGATGTATCAGATGAACAGACCGGACTGTACGGAGACTGTCACATTCAGGCTCAGTAGGAGTTTAGATGGGTTTCACCTCGTCAGTCTTCTTGTCGGCATCTACCTGGGGGCCGTTACGCACAACTAGTGCCGCTTGCGGTCTGTGGTTAAATCTACTGCCAGCGTAGTGTCGAGTCTTTAGAGTCCCACACAGAAAGCTATTCGCCTTTGGGCAAAAGAGTAGAGGTCGCATGGTTTTGCGACAGGTCGCATGGTTTTGCGACAGGGTTCGGTCACATCCGTGCACTTGTGCACGTTTAGTTTCTGGACAGTTAACACTAGCGGGCTTTGGTTTAAGCCGGATCCTAGTGTACGTTTTGGGATTGGTTTTATCTCGCATGTATTCGTGTTCCTCGGAACGCGGATGCTGGTGTGTATGCACAGTTGACAGAGAGACAGAGGCAGAGGATTCTCATTAGGGTTGTTGACTGTTGACTGTTGACTATTGACTTTTTGCTAAACCCTAATGAGAATATGAAACATAATTAGCAATAATATTAATTAAGTATTATAGTGACATGGTTGTTGAGGGGTTGACTTTGTTGACTTGTTGACTTTGTTGACCGGTTGACTAGGTTGGACTAGTTGACCATCATCATCATAATGGTTGTCATTTTCATGCAAAGACTTTTGCTTGCTTGTTGTGGTTTGCAAAATGAGTGCATGAAAATGATATTGCCTTTGACATGATATGAACCATCACATAATACTTGATTAACATTATGGCTCATGATGCTTTTGGATTATGAGAGGGTGTATGACAAAAGAGAGGCTCATTTTTCTTTCTTTGCCTTTCTCTCTCTTGGTTTTGAGCTCTCTCATTCTCTTGCTTCACCCTCTTACTCTTGCTCTCTCTCTTGTCTATGATTCACTTGTCTCATGTGTTGAGAAGCAAGAACCATAGAGAAAATCCCATCACACTCTCTTCTACTCACTCTAGTTCACAAGGTTTAGCAAACCAAGTGAACTAGTTTCTTCAAAGTTCGAAGAAGAAGCCAAAGGTAGAAGCTTTAGGGTGGATCGATCTTTGGCGCAAGGGGACGACGGGGTGAAGCCGATCCGTACACCATCAAGAGATGAAGACGAAGGAGTTCAAGAAAGAAAGGTATAACCCCCTAACCGAGTAGTTAACAACTTGTAGTTAGGTTGTTAGGTAGATAGTTTAACAAAGATCCGTTTTGAGTCCATGTTACCGCCTCTAGAAAATTGTTTTTCATCAAATTCCGCAAGCCCGTAAGTACCGGGAGAGGTAGCATGGACTTACACACTCCCCCTTACACACCACAGCACAACGGTGTGTCTGAGCGGTGGAATCGTACCCTATTAGATATGGTACGATCTATGATGAGTGATACTGAGTTACCTCTCTCCTTTTGGGGGCATGCATCGGAGACTGCAGCTTTTCTGTTGAACAAAGTTCCAACCAAGACCGTGTCTACCACTCCATATGAGATATGTGTTGGGATCTTCTCAGCACCTAATCTAGGGTTTGCAAGCATCAAACATGCCACAATAAAAATTTAAGGGGGTGCTAAGCAAACATCTAAGGATACATACTAGAAAACTAGGGTAACAAAACAATGTAAGCAACCATTACGTAAGAAGTGATCAAAAATACAACATTTGTAGACCCGGTCCTTCACTTCTAAAGCTCCGTGTTGACGTCCCTTCGTTGCGATCATCTATTTCCCGAACTCTAGTATTGATTCCCTCGGAAAAATGAACAGATTTGCTCGTAGTCTTCGAGGCCGAAGATGATCTACGTCGAAGATACTCAAACTCAAGATAACCCTTCACTAGGTCAAGAACTTTGTGAAGAGAACACCCTATAATACCCAAGAAAGTGTATAGGATGATGAAATAAGAAGTGGTCTCACTTTAGATATTATTTTCTCACTATATTTCTTCATTAATCCAAAACCTAGAAAGCTTTGGAGTTGTGAAGAAGAAGATGAAGATGAGAACAACAAAAGAATAATCATATGAATTATGCAACCATTGGTGAGTTAGTATCATGCACTAACCATTGTACAGACATTACCATGGTTTAAGTCTAATGGTTTGGTTTAAAAATATCTTAAGTAAAACAAAATGTGTAGACTTTGTCAATGGTTATCCAAGCTTCATGAAGCTTCAAGCCATGACAAAAATTGCCACCATTTTGAATTACTTAAAATAAATAAAACCCTCACCATTATAAATAAGCATGGTGTAAGTCTTACACACACCCAAGTTTCCATGTATCATCAAGCATGATACAAACATGTACACAATTATATATCACATATACACTTTGTGTACATCAAGTGAGAAAACAATCCTAAGTGAACCAATACTAGTTAATGTAAAGTAATATATCAAATATATAATTATACATTAAATCATTAAATCAACACTTGATTTAATGACCCGGTCATATCATATATAACCGACCAATATCATGTGTATCAAATTATCGACTCAACACTTGATTCGATAACCCGGCTATATCGCAAATAACCGACCGATGATATAAATCGTGAGAATAGAATACGGTATCACATACTCGTATCAATCTCGGTCCCGCACATATCTCATATGTGCTCCTACTCCGTTTCTCCTGAGCCAGGAAACCTCTGTGTAGGACTCTAATGATTCGTCAATACGCCGGCAGTAGGTAATGATCACATCAAACACCCACAAGCCGCAAGCGGTCTGCTAAACGTAACGGCCACCAGGGTATTGAACAATCAGAAGATCAACAAGCAAGCCTGCTCACACTCCTACGAATCCAATCAGTAACACTACCGCACAGTCCGGTCTCTTCGTCTGATATGTCGCATATCTCGCCTAGGGGTGGTAAACGCCAGACCCCAGTAGCTTGATAAGTCATGCCGATGTAAGGTCTATAACGGTCGAGAAACTACTGATAACACTTACCAGTACATCTCAGCAACCCTGGCCAGGGATTTCCAGTTATGGCCAATCGAGCATAGAGCAACATCAACC
Source organism: Agapanthus africanus (assembly GCA_030015575.1). Taxonomy (NCBI): domain Eukaryota; kingdom Viridiplantae; phylum Streptophyta; class Magnoliopsida; order Asparagales; family Amaryllidaceae; genus Agapanthus; species Agapanthus africanus. The sequence goes on along the minus strand of CM057342.1, from coordinate 450,096,524 downwards.
CCAATACCGGGAGAGACGAATCCCCTCCTATTGTTCATTGCCTCCATGTGACTCAGGACTGTACCCAAAAACTAACTGTTTGCACGACTCAGTAGAGTCGTGGTAGGGTGGAAATCAAAGCACAGTGGGAGACACCCAAGACTCTATGATGATCCCGGGTCGACAGACTAACATGTACCAGTGTCACCAGAGAACTGCTATCAGACGTGAGGTATAATACCATCTAGGAGTTCTCGACGAGTCCGTTCAGTGTACCCAGTCTCCACTGATCACCCGTATACCATCTCTGATGTCAAAAACCAATGGATATGGGATCATCCATCGCCTATCACATGGGTCGAGAAGATATACGCTAGTCTACTCTGGAATATCGATGCCCCATATAGATATTCCCACGACTAGGAACAATTGTAGGATGTACTTACCGACTATCCAGACCCACTAGTATGATCCCTATCATAATCCCGGAAGTCAAGTACAAATCTAAGGGCTTTACCAACATGTCATAGAAAGATGATATAAGTGTACATGTTAAGGTAAAGAGCAACCAGATAGCGTACTATCATGTCGAGCAAGAAAGTCCTCCCTATATATGTCCAAGCCTCTACTATAATATACATCTCATGTACAATATTGGCCTCTAGGCCTTACATACAACTAACAATCTACCACTTGCACTAAGGCTCGTTGTTGTAGTATAACATACCCAACACCCTATAAAAGTCTCTCGCAGGAAAGGCCTCAATGAGTGGATCCGCCGTGTTAACCTCTGAGTCTACTCTCCTAACCTCAATCTCTTGGAGATCAACCATCTCCATGATCAGGTGATACTTCCTTAGATTATGTCTGGGTCGCTGATAGGACCGGGGTTCCTAGGCTAAAGCCACACCTCCATTGTCACACAATGGTAGGAACCTTGTTCATCTCATGAACAAATATACACCCAGACTGCCTCTTTGGTAGCATCTTTGGTAGCGATGTATCCAGCCTTTATCGTCTAGTTTGCCACGGTATCTAGCTTAGAACTCTTCCAACATACCGTCCTTCCACTGAGGGTAAAGACAATGCCTGTGACTGACATTCAGTCGACCTTACCACCTTGGAAGCTATCCAACGATTTTCCTCAGGATCGATTGATACCATCTCACTACACCTAGTGAGAATCCTAACATCCACTTAGATCTATCTCATAGATCCATAACCAAGGATTTAGGAGGAATCACCTTCATCCTATATGGTGAATCAATGTGATAAGAGGTGATTGACCGAGTGTAGCATATGAAACTCCTTCCCTATCAAGAGTATAGCATCCACGTACTTTACGAGGAAGACCACCTTACTCTCTACTACCTTTTTATATATACAAGGTTCATCTACCCTTTTGATGAAGTCAAACACTTTGATTACCACATCAAAACTAATGTTCCAACTCTGCGATGCCTGCTTTAACGCATAAAGCAACTTGCACACGTTTCCGCTGCTCCCACTGACAACGAAGCCCTCTGGCTGTGTACTTATAGACGCTCTTTTCTAAATCATTATATAAAAGCAGTCATGATACCCAACCACCAGATATCGTAGTCATGGTATGTAGCAATGGCAAATAGGATCCGGATGGACTTAAGCATAGGCACTGGAAAAGGTTTCATCATTATCCACGCCTGGTCGATGACGAGAACCTTTAACAAGTCTAGCTTTGAAAGTCTCAACTTTTCCATCTACACCAAGTAATCTTTTCAAGATATACTTTCTCCTGATGGGGATTTAACCCTTCAGACATAGCAACCAAAATCCATACTTTGTTGGTGTATATAGATTCCATCTCGGATTGCTTAGCATCCAGCCATTCTTACAGAGTTGCCACTCTTAATGGTCTGCTCGAAACTAGTTGGGTCATTATCTCATGATGCAATCCTCGCTCCCACTGTCATCGAGAAACCGAAGTATCTCTCAGGCGGATGAGGAACCCTACCAGATCGGTGGAGAGGCTGTGGTTCGTCGGGGACTATTGAATCCTCCGGTTCTATCAAATCTTCAGCTGTAGTTTTTATAGCTGGAACTCCTTCCAGTTCTGCCTCATGACAACAAATTTCTTCCTTAAAAAAATACCTTTTCCTAAAAAGATGGCATGCCGAGAAATAAAACACCTTTTGTTTCTCAGGACGGTAGAAGATATTCCCTTGCGAATGCTTGGGATATCCAACAAACTTTCACAGAACTGACCTTGCCTCGAACTTGTCCAGATTTTGCTTTTAGACATAGGCCGGACAACCCAAATCTTAACATTCTTAAGAGATGGGCTCTTCCCATACCATATCACATATGGAGTGGTAGGCACTGATTTGGTTGGAACCCAATTCAATAGGTATGCAGCTTCCCCAAGCGCATAACCCCCAAAAGGAAATAGGTAACTCAGTAGTACTCATTATAGAGCGCACCATATCTCATAGGGTGCGATTGCTCCGCCCCGATGCACCGACGTACTGTGGTGTATACGGAGGAGTAATGCTGAGAGGGAATCTCATTCTCCTTTAGAATAGTCCAGGATCTCCTTGCCTAAGTGTTCTCCTCCCCGATCTCATCAAAGGACATAACACTTATACCCGGTTTTGGTTCTCTACTTCTGACTTATATTCTATGAATTTCTCAAAAGCTTCAGACTTACGTTTCAACAGGAACACATGTCCGAATCTTAGGAGATCATCAATGAATGTAATGAAGTACAAAGAACCAATCCTGGCATATGTAGACAAGGGACCTACATACATCACTATGTATCAGTCCTAAGAGTTCACTAACTCTTTCTCTATTTCCAATAAACGGAGCTATAGTCATTTTATCTTTGTGACATGACTGGCAAATTTCACAAGATGAAAATTCAAACTGATTTAAATATGCATCTAAATGTTACTTAGCTAGTCGGGTCGCATTGATATGACGTAGTCTACAATGCCTCAAGAAGGATTCGTTCGTTTCTGAACTTTTCCTCTTGTGTGTGTTCTGTACGTTAAGAACTGTGCTTTGATTTAGAACGTATATGTCATTAGATAACGTGCCTGAACCGATCAACACTTGATATAGGAAATGTTCAAAACATTATCCAACAATACAAAATTATATCCTTCTTTAGTAAATAAAGAGACTGATATGATGTTGTATCTCAGGTTCGGTATCTAATAACATTCGTTCAGAATCAATGTATTTAGTAATACAAGGTGATATCTACCAATACCTTGGCTGCAACAATTGCACTATTCTCTGCACTTAGAGACATATCACCCATTCCCAGTTCTCCACCTGTCTGTAGCCCATGTAACAGATTACATATGTGGGATCCTGATCCGGTATCAAACACCAATGACGTAGAGGATACTGAGAAACAGTTCTCTGTAACGAACACACCCGAAGAAGATGCATAAGCATGCACTTTCTTCATTTGGGCGGCATGGGAATTCTGGTATTTCCCTATTACCTGCTCGGTCTTATAACAATTATAAGTTGGAGTGGGACCAACGTTCCCTAGCTCAGTATAACAAGCGGGTTCGGTCAATACATCCATATTATTATCTTGATTAAGGCATGACATGGTCACTACCTGGAGAGAGAGAGAGAAGAAAACACTCTGCGTGCCCTCTTACAAGATTAGATTGGTTATATATTATCTAATTAGGATGGCTCCCACTGTTTTTATCAAATCTTCCTTCAAACCTTAAAAGGAAAGACTATCCGGGATTAATTACACCCTACAAGTTCGCCAATCTTTCAACCAGGCCAGTGTCGGTACTTTGAGGGAGGTTCCCAGTGCTTTCGCACAGACCTAATTAAAATAAACCTCGTTTTTCTAGGGGCGTAACCCTATTGATACCTTTACAGACACCTACTTGATCGACTAATTGTAAAGTGCAAAACTCTCCCAGGAGTAACAATTACTCGCAGTGGGTATCAGGATCCAACTATCTCATAGAAAGTAAGCAATCTCCTTACAAATTTCAACACTTGAAACTCCCGATAATAGTTTTTACCCCAGTGACTTGTGACCTTAACTATGGTCAACAAATTATAAGCACTAGTCAAGTTCTACCCGTCATTTCGTGATTAATTAGCCCCACCCACATGACCCTTAACTATGGTCAACAAAGTCATATGACTATCCTAACTAATCGCATCATATGCTGTGTACGAAGACATCACTTAGCTACCGTACACTATGCCTTAACTATAGTCAGCAAACACAGCACGAATACTAAGTATCTACTTCCTAAAATGACGGAGGGTTGCGGATGGTTTTTAAGAAAACCATTAACGCTTTGAACTTGATATCGTTGTAGAATCAAATGGTTTTAAATGGAGTGTTTTTTAGGCTTTTGCTAGTTTCGCTAAAGAGGTCACTCCTGGTGAAGGGATCTCGGCTCTTTCCTTGTCGAATGAGGTGCTGGATATTCTCAATACCACTATGAAAAGCAAGAACTAGAAAAGCAATCAAAATACAAACTGAGGTTTATAGCATCTGCCAGTTATTGCTAAGGAGATCACTCCTGGTGAGGGGACATCGGCTCTTTCCTTATCGAATAAGGTGCAGGATATTCTGCAAGGAATACCGCTATGCAAAGCAACAACTGGAGCTGCCTATTTTTGAAAATTCGATTCCACAACATCTTTAGGTTTATTTTCTTTCATTAATCTCATTAATGAATGTCCCATCATTTAAGTTACCTAAACATCACAGATAAATACAACGTAAGCTTATGCCATCCGCATTCGCCTCGATGTCCCGTAATGCACCGTTAGGTTAGGTAACTAACGGCAGAGCAGGGCAGGGCTAGCACGAGTATAAAACATAAGCAACGTCTATATAATATATCACATATACTATATATAGTATCTATCTCATCATATCAAATGATCACATCACAGATATCGCAGCAAAAAGCAACAGATGAAATATAGGATATACTAGGATGTCCGTGTTTTATTTTGAGCCTGTATAAAACACGGATTCCACATTCATGATGAATAGCGAAACCCACATCCCAAGACCCTTACGAGAGCGGCATGTAACCCTACCAATTCTAGACTTAGGAGACCCGGACTCGACTCCTCGAGATGGTCTCCCACTGGACCCTAGAACTCGGTTACTTGTACTCTCCACCTTAGGTCTATCCTAATGCGGAAAAGTAAATAATATACATCAACAGTGACATCTTCCTCAACCCAGAAGTGCCCCAATAAAAGAATATTACATACTTTGAATCTTACATGAATGAAAATGAAAAACTCTCATCTCATATAAAACCCCCCGGCTATTCAAACACGATGATCCAATATAACATATCCAGCAACACATAACATCACATGTCATCAACGTAAGTAAATATGCGTATCCCAATTGTCGTTGACGTATAGCAACGAAAACGGCGATACCCCACATATTACACTTACGGTCGCAGAAAAGAAAGTGAAAACAACAACAGTTGGAATCCGCAACCACCTGTCTAAACCCGTAATATCTCATATTGCGGATTTCATGCCTAACATTATGAATTCCATAGACATCGCATGCCTAAAAATTATAAACCCCGCATTTTAGTCTCGATCTCGAAAACACTTTTCAATATCAAGTCGGGCAATTCAACAAGATTCCCGACATCCTGATCGAATGCTTGTCGGAAAATTTAGAAGACGGCCGCACCCACCCGATGCCGTCGACGAAGTGCACTAAGGCGGAACACCGCTGCCGCGAGCACCCGAATGGATGCTTTTGGCGATGGGGTTCTCCTACAGTCACTTGGTCGGGGATATGGGGCGTGGCTATCTAACAATGTTACCCGACGAGTATCCGCATACCTAACGTGATTGCGACGGACTTTTGATCGTATCAAAATCCCGTGGCAACCGATCAAATGAGACTAAATTGCTAGATTTATAAAATTCAAATATTGTGGATTCCAATTATTGTATCACAATATACTAGACGATGTTAAACGTTTCGAGCGAATCAACAAATCCCCACAACTCCCATTGAGCTCAACACTTGAGCGAAGTTAAAGTATCCAAAACGTGCCACAATAGCTATGATCCAGCCGTAGAAGGGTCAAACCAACGCCTCACCTATGACACCGCGGAACTACGACAAACCCTAAGGTTCAAGCCACGATTCTGAGGGTATAGAATCGAGTTAAGGTTTTTGTTCTTCTAGAGGGTCCATAGAGTTACTTGCACGACTATTGAATATAATTAACATAGAAAAATTCCAACACATGGAAATTTCAGAGGGGGTAATGATGTTTGAGATTCGTTCGAACTGTTAAACATGGTCTAGGTTACCAATACAATGCTAAATTATACGACTACGAAACACTCCGTTTTAGTCTTATAGTAAAATTTACATCATATGAAAATTTAGACTAAGCAAACAATATCTAAAACCCCACAATCTACAGTACAGTACACATAAGAAATTTGGCACTGTTTAGAGCCAAAGTGGCCGGCCAGAGGGGGGGTGATCTCGAGTCATTTCCGAGCAGAAGCTCCCAAATTTTTCCTGTGCACTCCATGTATCATATACATCACTCTGCAGTTGTTTGCAAAATTTTTACAGACCTCAAAAATTTCGACAGAGAGCAAAACTGCAGGGTTTTAGAAACTTTTTTATGGATTTGTTTCGGTTTCGTATTACTTCTAACATCGTCAAAGTTTCTAGTTAGGCTCTGATACCATGTTGGGATTTGCTCAGCACCTAGCCTAGGGTTTGCAAGCATCAAACATGCCACAAAAAAAATTTAAGTGGGTGCTAAGCAAACATCCAAGGATACATACTAGAAAACTAGGGTAACAAAACAATGTAAGCAACCATTACATAAGAAGTGATCAAGAATACAACCTTTGTAGACCCGGTCCTTCTCTTCTAAAACTCCGTGTTGATGTCCCTTCGCTGCGATCATCTATTTCCAACACTCTAGTATGGATTCCCTCGGAGAAAAGAACAGATTTGCTCGTAGCCTTCGAGGCCGAAGATGATCTACGCCGAGGAGACTCAAACACAAGCTAACCCTTCACTAGGTCAAGAACATTGTGAAAAGAACACCCTATAATACCCAAGCAAGTGTATAGGATGATGAAATAGGAAGTGGGCTCACTTTAAATTTTATTTTCTTACTATATTTCTTCATTAATCCAAAACCTAGAAAGCTTTGGAGTTGTGAAGAAGAAGATGAAGATGACAACAACAAAAGAATAATCATATGAATTATGCAACCATGGGTGAGTTAGTATCATGCACTAACCATTGTACAGACATAACCATGGTTTAAGTCTAATGATTTGGTTTAAAAATATCTTAAATAAAACAAAATGTGTGGACTTTGTCAATGGTTATCCAAGCTTCATGAAGCTTCAAGCCATGACAAAAATTTCCACCATTTTGAATTACATAAAATAAATAGAACCCTCATAATTATAAATAAGAATGGTGTAAGTATTACACACACCCAAGTTTGCATGTATCATCAAGCATGATACAAACATGTACACAATTATATATCACATATACACTTTGTGTACATCAAGTGAGAAAACAATCTTATGTGAACCAATACTAGTTAATGTAAAGTAATATATCAAATATATAATTATACATTAAATCATTAAATCAACAGTTGATTTAATGATCCAGTCATATCACATATAACTGACCAATATAATGTGTATCAAATTATCGAATCAACACTTAATTCGATAACCCGGCTATATCGCATATAACCGATCGATGATACAAATCGCGAGAATAGAATACGGTATCATATACTCGTATCAATATCGGTCCCGCACATATCTCATATGTGCTCCTACTCCGTTTCGCCTGAGCCAGGAAACCTCTGTGTAGGACTCTAAAGACTCGTCAATACGCCGGCAGTAGGTGATGATCACATATAACACCCACAAGCCGCAAGCGGTCTACTAAACGTAACGGCCACCTGGGTATTGAGCGATTAGAAGATCAACAAGCAAGCTTGCACGCGCTCCTGCGAATCCAATCAGTAACACTACCGCACAGTCCGGTCTCTTCGTCTGATATGTCGCATATCTCGCCTAGGGGTGGTAAACGTCAGACCCCAGTAGCTTGATAAGTCATGCCGATGTAAGGTCCATAACGGTCGAGAAACTACTGATAACACTTACCAGTAATTCTCAGCAACCCTGGCTAGAGATTTCCAGTTATGGCCAATCGAGTATAGCGCAACGCAACCCTCAATACCGGGAGAGACGAATCCCCTCCTATCGCTCATTGCCACCATGTGACTCGGGACTGTACCCAAAAACCACCGGTTTGCATGACTCAGTAGAGCCGTTGTAGGGTGGAAATCAAAGCAAAGTGGGAGACACACAAGACTCTATGATGATTGGGTCGACAGACTAACCTGTACCACTGTCACCAGAGAACTGCTATCTGACGTGAGGTATAATACCATCTAGGAGTTCTCGGCGAATCCGTTCAGTGTACCCAGTCTCCACTGAGAACCCGTATATCATCTCTAATGTCAAACACCAATGGATACGGGATCATCCATCGCCCATCACATGGGTCGAGAAGATATACGCTAGTCTACTCTGGAATATCGAAGCCCCGTCTCGATATTCCCACGACTAGGAACAATTGTATGATGGACTTACCGACTATCCAGGCCCCACTAGTATTATCCCTATCATAATCCTGGAAGTCTAGTACAAATCCTAAGGGCTTTACCAACAAGTCACAAAGAGACGATATAAGTGTACATGTTAAGGTAAAGAGTAACCAGATAGTGTGCTATCATGTCGAGCAAGAAAGTCCTCCCTATAAATGTCCAAGCCTCCACTATAATATACATCTCATGTACAATAATGGCCTCTAGGCCATACATACAACTAACAATATGGTATGGAAGAGACCATCTCTTAAACGAGTTAAGATTTGGGGTTGTCCGGCTTTTGTCAAAAAGCAGAATCCAGACAAACTCGAGACACGATCGGTCAAATGTATATTTGTGGGATATCCAAAACATTCGTTTGGATATATTTTCTACCACAGGTAGGAACAAAAGGTGTTTGTTTCTCAACATGCCACATTTTTAGAAAATTAGATTTTTCCAAATGATACTGATGGCAATGTGGTAGATCTAGAAGAGGTTATAGAGACACAAGTTACAAATGACGACTTGGTTGAACCGGATATTGCAACAGAATCTTAAGAACCTCCGCCACTCCGTAGATCTGGTAGGACTTCTCGCCCACCGGAGAGATACCATGGTTTTCTCATTGATGGTGATAGAGAAGATTGCATCATGGATGATGATGACCCTACCAGTTTTCAGCAAGCTATCACGAGTGGTGACTCTGTGAAGTGGCTGGATGTCACAAGATCCGAAATGGAGTCTATGTACACCAACAAAGTATGGACTTTGGATGTTGTGCCCTCTGGGGTAAACCCGTAGGATGCAAATGAATCTTTAAGAGAAAGATCGATGTAGATGGACAGGTGGAGACCTATAAATCAAGGCTTGTGGCGAAAGGATTTTGTCAAAGACCAGGACTAGACTATGATGAAACCTTTTCTCCTGTAGCCATGCTTAAATCCATTCGGATCCTACTTGCTATTGCTGCTCACTACGACAATGAAATCTGGCAGATGGACGTTAAAACGGCTTTTCTAAATAGTGATTTAGAAGAATGCGTTTATATGGATCAGCCAAAGAGCTTCATTGATAGTGGGAGCAGCGGGAAAGCATGTAGGTCGCTTAAATCCGTTTATGGATTAAAGCAGGCATCACGGAGTTGGAACATCTGTTTTGATGATGTCATCAAAGAGTTTGATTTCGTCAAAAATCCAGATGAACCTTGTGTTTATAAGAAGATTGTAGGGGATACTGTCGCATTCCTCGTATTTTACGTGGATGACATTCTTCTGATAGGACACGATGTTCCTATGCTACAATCGGTCAAATTATTCTTATCACAAAGGTTCTCTATGAAGGACCTGGGTGATGCCTCGTACATACTGGGCATGAAGATCTATAGGGATAGATCTATAAGGTTGTTGGGATTGTCCCAAACCAGGTACATTAACACCATCCCAAAGAGCTTTAGTATAGAAGACTCTAAGCGGTCTGCCTTACCCGCTTGCCATGGAGTTACTCTCTCAAAGGACTTTTGCCCAAAGACAGATGAAAAGAGAGCTCGCATGAGCATTATACCCTAGGCTTCAGCCGTAGGATCTATAATGTATGCGATGTTATGTACACGCCCCGATGTAGCTTATGCATCAGGTGTAGTAAGCAGGTATCAATCCAACCCAGGGGAGAATCACTGGACAGCTGTGAAGAACATTCTTAAGTACTTGCGAAAGACTAAAGAAATGTTATCGCCACGAGATCGAGATTTGGTGATTAGATACAAAGAATAACACCGTGGATCCACTCACCAAGACCCTCTCTCTGCCGTAGCATGAGCGACTTTTTGAGAGTTGGTTATGAGATACGCCAATAATTGGCCATAGTGCAAGTGTGAGATTGTTGGATATATGTATGCCCTAGAGGCCATTATATCATAGTGGATGTATCAGTATGTGTGTATATATATTCAGAGGACATTCTTGCTCGACATGATAGTATGCTATCTGGTTGTACATTATCTTGACATGTTCACTTGATCATGCATATTACTCTTTTGGTATACGTTGATAAAGCCCTTAGGATATTTGCTTGACTACTAGGACTATGATGCAGATCATACTATTGGGACATGTGTAGTTTATAAGCATATCCTTGAAATGTTCCTAGTCATAGGTGTATCGAGACGGGGCATCGATATTCCAGCATAGACTAGCGTATACGGTTCTTGTCCCATATGATGGGCGATGGATGATCCCATACAGAGTCTTGTGTGTCCTCCCACTGTACTTTGATCCCTACCCTACCACGGCTCTACTGACTCATGCAAACAGGTGGATTTTGGGTACAGTCCTGAGGCACATGGAGGCAATGAGTGATAGGAGGGGTTTCTTCTCTCCCGGTATTGGAGGTTGATGTTGCGCTATGCTCGATTGGATATAACAGGAAGTCCCTGGCCATGGCTGTTGAGATTTACTGATAAGTGTTATCAGTAGTTTCTCGATATGTTATGAGCCATATACCGGCATGACTTATTGAGTTATTAGGGTCGATGATACCATCCCTAGATTCGATATGCAGCATATCTGACGAAGAGACCGGACTGTACGGTAAGTGTTGCCAGTTGGCTCGACGGGAGTTTTGACATATTCACTTGTTTTTCTTCTGATCGCTAAATACCTGGGAGCCATTACGTATAGCTAGTCCCGCTGACGGTTTGTGGGTATGTGATATGTTCATTACCTACTGCTAGCGTATTGACGCGTCTTAGAGTCCTACAGAGGGGTTTCCTTGCTCAGGCGAAATGATGTGGGGTGCATATGGGATATGCGCGGGAGCTCGATTAAATGTGTGTATTTGATACCGTATTTTAAATCGGGCGTTTACTAATGGTCGGGTCGTATGTGATATGACCGGGTTATTAAATCAAGTGTTGGTTTAATATTATTGATTTTTATCTCATTTATTTAAAACCTTTTCTTTATGGATGTATGCATGAATGTGTGTATGTATATATGTTGATATGAATGCACACATGCATGCATACATGTGTCATGGTTGATGATACAAAGGAGATGGCAATGCAAGACTCACATGGTATAAATATTTATATATTTTTTTTATTGAGAAAAAGAAAATGATTAAATCATGGTTGCAAATTCTTCTACACTCTTCTTTACTTAACCTTATTTATAACCATGGTTTAATATCCATTTGTTCTTTAACTCATTAAAAAAATATCTAGATATTTATTGACGATGGTTGTATGTGAGTGTGACTGATATATTTATATTTTCTTTTCTCATTAATTTTGAGATTATCATAGAAAGAGCTCAAGCTTAGCCATCTCCTTCTTCTTCCTCCTTTTTGCTCTCTACCCTTTTTCAAGTGAGTGAAGGAAACAAAAAGGAAAGGTTTTTAAGTGAGATCCAAACCCACATCACCAATCTATAATAGTCTAGCCCACTTGTGTAGATTGTTTGCTCAACTTCTTCAAAGATCAAGTGAAGCTAGGAGCTTGAGCAAAGGGACTCCATGGTGGATCGTCGTGGACAAGGAAGGACTCAAGTGAACCGGTTAAAACCCTAGTTGATCCAAGGAGTTAAGGAGGGAGGTCTACAAAGGTTGTATTACTCACCTCTTAGTGTTAAACTACTTCTAGTATGTGATGCTAGTTCTTGTTGCCCTAAATTTCTAGTTCGATTCATGGTTGGTATTGTTTAGCACCCCTATATTTTAATTATAGCATGTGAGATGCAACCCAAACCCTAGACATGGTGCTAAAGAATCCCTACAGACCTATCCCGTCTTGGTCGACTGGGAATTTCATCGCAAGGTGGTAGGTCGATGTCTGGCCCCGTAGGGAGACCTAGGAGGATGTTGTATGCTAATGGAATCCTGGCGACGATAAACTCCACAGGCACGGTGCGCGTATGGCCCATCTCCCTAATATTAAGTTGGAGGGTGATCACCCATTCTGCCAGGATGGAGTTGTTGGTGAACCCCGACAGGATGTGGGTGGTCGGCCTTAGGTCCGATCGGGTGAGTCCCATATGCAGAAAGCATTCATAAAAGAGGATGTCCGCCGAGCATCCCGAGTCGACCAATATCCTCTGTACTTTATAGCGGTGGACCCGTGCTGTGATCACCAGAGGGTCTTTGTGAGGCAGGGATATTCCGTGGAGGTCCTCGTCGGTAAATATGATCGGCTCGGCTGCCTTGGCTCTCTTCCCGGGTTTGTTTCTAGTTCCTTCGACCGGCAAGGGGGGCCATTTTTCGTTGGTCTCGGAAGTACCCCTACTAACATGACCATGATTTGGCCGATTCTAAACTCGTCGGGAGGCGATGGTGCTCTTTCTCACGGTCGGCTTGCCGCTTGTCTCGCAAGTACCTTGCCAGGTGCCCCGAGCGGATTAACTCCTCGATGTTCTCTCGGAGCTGCTTGCAGTTCTCGGTAGGGTGGCCCTGCGACCGGTGGAAAGCGCAGAAGGGGCCCCGGGTGCGATTGGCCCCCTTATGATTGACCGGGGGGAGTTTGAAGAATCTCTCGCCCTTTGCCTCCTCCAGCAGCTCCGTCTGGGAGACATTGAGCGGGGTATACTCCTGGAACTTTGGGGAGTAGGGCTTTGGCCGCTCAATCTTCTTTTTCTCCTCCCTGGCCCTTTTCTTCTGATCGTCTTGGTCTGTTCAGGATAGGTTAGCGTTCACCTCGGACTCAATCTGGATCTCATGTTCAGTCCACGCCTTTACCTCAGCCATGGTCTTAGGTTGCCCTAATGCAAAGGAGCGTAGCCACTCCTTGTGCCTAAGACCCGACCTAAGGGCTATAATGACCGTCTCGTCCCAGTGCTCTGGGACCTCAAGGAGAGTGTTGTAGAAGAGGGTGATGTATCCTTTGAAGGATTCTTTGTCCCCGCTCTTTATGGTGAAGAGATGATCAACGGTCCGCTTCTGCCGTCTGTTCCCGATGAAATGTCCGAGGAATTGGGTGGCTAGCTCATCGAAAGTATAGATTGAGCGTGGCGTGAGTCCTCGGAACCAGTCTCATCCAGAGCGGATGAGAGTGGCGGGGAAATCATGGCATTGCGCAGCGTCAGAGGTGTCTTGGAAACTCATCCCGGCTGTGAACAAGTCCAGATGGTCTTTCCGGTTAGACTTCCCATCAAAGAGGGAGACCTTTGGGGGCTTCTTCTGGGAGGAGACGTGGACAGAGAGTAGCTCTTTGATGAAAGGCTTCATGAGCGATTCGGCAACATACCTAGCCCCGTCTCTTGAAGGACGATTGTCCCGATATATGCCCTCGATCTTCTTTTCGAGGGCGTCGAGTCGGTCGTGGTATCCCGATGATTCGGCATACTCTGAATTATGGCCTCTGCTGCTGGAGACCTACGCTTGGCCACGGCCCGGTTCCGTTCGATGAGGTTCCTTAGGTCCCCTGGCGAGGTTATCATTGAGCTACCGTGGTGAGTCGCATCCGCACGACCCCATCGAGGGAGGGGGTGCTGGTCAAACCTCAGGCGAGCTGAGCGACACCTCCTCGGGAGGGACAGGAGCGCGATGGGCCTCATAGCGGGTGCTCCGGCGAGAGACCTCGGTGGGGAGCTGTGTGGCGCCCAACGGGTCATTGAATTGTTCACCACAGGGGATCTGCGTTCGCTGGAGACAGCAAGGCAGTGCTCGGTCATGCCGACATAGGTAGTGTCTTCTCTCCCTCTGTACGGGTCCCGGTCCCGATGTGGGGGAGCGACGACCTGGGGACTTTTCCGAGCCGTTTGGACACGGACAAGCGCATCCACGACGGATGCGAGCCGATCTATCCGAGCAGATATGGCGTGAATGGCGATCAGGGGAGGAGGGGATCCACCCACGTATACATTGTGAGGAGGGCGAAGGCTGGTTCTTGGATCATCGAGGTGATCGCTGGCCATGAAGTTGAGATCGGAAGGTGAACTTTTCGTTGAGTGGAAATAGCGCTTCCTACAGACGGCGCAAACTGATGGAGGTCAGGATCTCCTTTAGTTGTTACCTTTCGTAGATCTGTAGCGATGGATTTGATCCTTGGCGTCGGTGGGTAGTGAACTACCAGCCATGGATAGACCGAGCAGGGTAGCCGCTCGGTTGCCTCTTGGCGAGGGATTTGATCCTTGGCGTCGATGGGTAGTGAACAACCAGCCATAGATAGACCGAGCAGGGTAGCTACTCGGTCGCCACTTGGAGAAGGCTTTGATCCTTAGTGTAGATGGATAAGAAGTTACCCGCTAAGGATAGACCGAGCAGGGTAGCCGCTCGGTTGCCTCTTGGCGAGTGCTTTGATCCTTGGCGTCGGTGGGTAGTGAACTACCAGCCTTGGATAGACCGAGCGGGGTTGCCACCCGGTGGCCTCTTGGCGAGGGCTTTGATCCTTAGCGTCGGTGGGTAGTGAACTACCAGCCATGGATAGACCGAGCAGGGTAGATGTTCGGTTTGCTCTTGGTGAGCGCTTTGATCTTTAGCTTAGATGGGTAAGAAGTTACCCGCTAAGGATAGACCGAGCAGGGCAGTCGCTCGGTTGCCACTTGGCGAGGGCTTTGATCCTAGCCTAGAAGGGTAAGAAGTTACCCGCTAAGGATAGACCGAGCAGGGTAGCTGCTCGGTGGCCTCTAGACGAGGCTTTTGTGAGGTTCTGTCTGACCTTCGGGCGGTACTCGGCAGAAACACATTTGAGGAGGTGAAGCGTGTCGAAGAGCCATGTCGGTCCAACTTCAGTTCATCGAGAAATAAGGTATTTTCACCATGTGGCGGTGCGGTATTGGAATAACTTCGGTGGATCCCAGGATTCGCGCCCATAAGAGCATAAATTTGGGTCCTTAAGGATTCTATTTTAGGTTATAAATAGAGAAGGAGACGACAACTATTCAGCATCGCTTTTTGAGATGACTGGGCACATGTATTCGATCGAAGAGATCATCACCTTCGACGACGTATTCATGTATGACCAGTCCATAGCGGAGGATAGGTACCGGGGTGTGGTTCAGTGCCTCGAGGATCACGTCGGCCGTCTTCTCCCTCGACGGTCGCCCCTCCTACAGTTGCTGATGTACACAATTTGGAGGAGATCCTTGGGGTTGTACAACCCCCTCTCTGAGGAGCTGCTGGACGAGGCGCTCGACAAGGTGCGCTTGATCTATATGCTAAGCCTCATCTCGAAGGCCAGGCACAACCGATCCTTGGCCCTCATTTTGGAGTGCTTCCAAAAGAGGTACATCATAAGGCACGGCGCGGAGGGCAGAGCGCCGGGTGTTTCCGTGGTGTCCCGGGTTCGCGTGTAGCATCATCGGGAGCGGGCTGCAGGGGCTTGGGCCCGGTTGGAGGAAATCTACTCTGAGTATCACCAGGAGTACTTCCTCGATCCCGTTCCTCTTCTGTTGTAAATATTTCCTTTTTCTTCTTCTGTAAGGCTAAGGACCCTACAATACCTTCCGAATAAATAAAATTCTGCTTTTTGCGATGCTCTAATGTTTCCCTCTTATTAATAAATAAAAAGAACATAGAAAAATTTACATCTCTTTTGTGCAAGAAGAAAAGTACATTTATAGATATTCTTTTCAGAGGTACAGCTTGAGCTTTTCGGCGTTGTAAGGCCGTGGAAATTTGCGACCATTCGCATCCTGTAAGCGATAGGCTCTGCCAGGAAGGACCTCGTAGACGAGGAATGGACCATCCTATTGCGGGGAAAACTTATGCAGCTTGCCTTGATC
Organism: Agapanthus africanus; assembly: GCA_030015575.1. Lineage (NCBI taxonomy): Eukaryota > Viridiplantae > Streptophyta > Magnoliopsida > Asparagales > Amaryllidaceae > Agapanthus > Agapanthus africanus. Next base: position 450,080,143 of record CM057342.1, on the reverse strand, counting down.
GACGAACCCATTCCGCCTTAGGACCAAATCTCCCTTTTTTAAGAAGCGACGCTTGAATCACACGTTGTGGTAGCGGGCGGTTTGCTGTTGATAAGCGGCATCTCTGATCTGAGCCCGGTCCTGTTTCTCTAACAAGATGTCCAGATTAGTTCGGACGGCCGAGGTGTTTACTTCGTCGTTGAAGTGCTCGACCCTGTACCTGGGCAGCCTGATCTCCGCTGGGACCATTGTTTCGGTAGCGTAGCAGAGGCTGAAAGGGGTCTCTCCGGTGGGGGTCTTCTCCGACGTGCGCAAGGCCCATAAGACCCGGGCTAGTTCTTCGACCCAACTGCCCTGTCGTCCTTCTAGGCATGTCCGAAGATGTCGGATGTCGTCCCAGTTAGTGACCTCGGCCTACCTGTTGCACTAGAGATGCGCGACCGTGGAAAACTTCATAAGGATATGGTATTCGCTGCATAATTCCTTAACTTTTTCGTTCTCGAAATTTGTCCTGTAGTCGGTGATGATACTGTGAGTCCGTGTTGCCCACCCCGGTGCTTACGGGGAGGCGGAAAACATAATAAAAATTGGATTTTTATCAACTATAGGCAACATGGACTATGCTTTAAGGATCTTTGCTAAACATAAACTTGCTAACCCTAACTACAAAGTAGCTAAGTGATGGAAAGGTTATACCTTAAGCTCAAAGTCCTTCTCTCCTTGCTCCTTGGAATGGTTGAAAGAGTTCACCTTGCTTGTCTTCTCCCGTCAAAGAACGATCCACCCGAAAGCCACTACCTTTAGCTTCAACTCCAAGCTAGGAGTAACTAGAGTGCAAGAAATGCTAAGACTTGAACCCTAGAAGAGAGTAGAGAAGATCAAGAGAGGGTTTTTCTCAAGCTTTTTTGTTTCTCAACACATGAGAGGGAGAGAGCTTGAGGGAGAGGATGAACAAGAGAGAGAAATAATATGAGAGAATGAATTATTAGTGAGCCATTCTCACTAATATGTGTGGATAATTTTAATTGGATAATTAGCTTGAAAATTGTCATGATAAATCATGACATGACCATTATCATTTCAACTTTGCAAAGATCAAAGAGCATCTTCCAAAAGAAATGATTATGGTCAAGTTGTCAACAAGGTCAACAAGTCAATGAAGTCAAATTGTCAACAACAACCATGCACAATTATTAAGCTAATTATCAATTAACTATAATCCACACAAAATCAATAGGGTTAATAAAATGACAAAAGCCATTAACCCTAAACAAGGTCCTCTCCCCCAATCTCAAGCAACTGTGCATACGCACCCGCATTCGTGATCCGAGGAACACGAATACTCAGAGAAAAACCAATCTCAAATCATATACTAGGATCCGGCTTAAACCAAAGCCCGCTAGTATAATACTGTCCGGACAGCAAACGTGCACAAGTGCGCAGATGCGAACGAACCCTGTCGCAAAACCATGCGACCTCTACTCATTTTGCCTAAAGGCGAATAGCTCTCTGTGTGGGACTCTAAAGACTCGACACTACGCTGGCAGTGGGTTTAACCACAGACCGCAAGCGGCACTAGCTGTACGTAACGGTCCCCAGGTAGATGTCGATAAGAAGACTGACGAGGTGAACCCCATCTGCACTCCTACTGAGCCTGTATGTGACAGTCTCCGTACAGTCCGGTCTGTTCGTCTGATACATCGCATGGCGGGCCTAGGGGGGCGGTGAACGTCAGTCCCCTAATAGCGGTACAAGTCGTGTCGGAGTGTAGCCCAGAACACCCTGAGATAACACTGGAAACCTACCAGTATATCTCGCTTGCCCTGGCCAAGGACTACTCGTGTAATGGCTCTCCTAGACACAGCGCGATGTCAACCCCTAATACCGGGAGAGACGAATCCTGTCTAACCGTCACTGCCTCCAAGTGCTTCGGGACTGCACCCAAAAACTACCTGTTTGCACGACTCCTTTGAGCCGTGGTAGGGTAGTAATCAAAGTGCAGTGGGAACACACTCGAGGCGAAGTGACAGTGTCAAGTCAGCGGACTAAGCTGTACTCATGTCACCTGGGAACTGATAACTGACGATAGGTATATTACCAACCAACAGTTCCCGACGAGTCCTGTCCAGTGTACTCGTAACCTAACGAGCACCCGCATACTATCCCAAGTACGACGTACTAACGGCTGTGGGACAGACCGTCTCCCACACTGGGATGAGAAGCGCATACGCTAGTCTACTCCGGAGTATCGATGCCCTGTCTCGATAGTCCAACGACCAGGGACCTGTGTAAGGATGTGCTTATAGATTACCCAGCTCCCACGAGTGCGAGCGCCATCACAACGCTGGTAATCAAGCAAAAATCCTTAGGGCTCTACTAATATGTATACCAGCAATATGCTAAAAGAAACACATGCACATATTAAAGCAGAGACAAACCAAGTAGCATACTACCATTTCGAGCAAGATTGTATATATAACTGTGAATATCCCAAGCTTCCATTAAGTAATATATAAACTAGTATGATACAGTAATGGCCTCTAGGGCATATACACTAACAATCTCCCACTTGCACTAAGGCCATGTACTGGCGTATCGAAGACCTATCATCTCGATCAGCCGCTCGAACTGAGTCTGGGGTAGGGCCTTCGTGAGTGGATCTGCAGTGTTGTTCTCCGTATTAACTCTCTTTACCTCGATCTCCTGGCGATCTATGATCTCCCTGATCAGGTGATACCGCCTCAAAATGTGCCTGGACTTCTGATGGGACCTGGGTTCCTTCGCTAAAGCTATAGCTCCGTTGTTGTCGCAATACAGCGGTATTGGATCAACAATGGTAGGAACCACCTGAAGCTCCGTGAGGAACTTCTTCATCCAGACAGCTTCTTTTGCGGCATCGCAAGCAGCTATGTACTCCGCTTCCATTGTAGAGTCTGCAACGGTCTCCTGCTTGGAACTCTTCCAGCAAACCGCCCCTCCATTGATGGTAAAGACATAACCCGACATGGACTTGGAGTCATCCTTGTCACTCTGGAAGCTGGAGTCAGCAAAGGCCTCGAGCTGGAGGTCTTTTCCGCCATACACCAAGAACATCTCCTTAGTCCTTCTCAGGTACTTGAGAATGTTCTTTACCGCTATCCAGTGTTTCTCCCCTGGGTTTGACTGATACCGGCTTACAACGCTCAATGCGTACGCTACATCTGGTCTGGTACACAACATCGCATACATTATAGAGCCTACCGCAGAAGCGTAGGGTATAATAGACATGCGATCCCTTTCCAAATCAGTCTTGGGAGACATCTCTTTGGAGAGGGTGATCCCGTGACAAGCCGGTAGATTACCGCGCTTGGAATCTTCCATACTGAACCTTTTCAGTATGGTATCAATGTACCTTGACTGTGAAAGTCCCAACATCCTCTTAGATCTATCACGATAGATCTGGATCCCCAGAATGTAGTTGGCATCACCCAGGTCCTTCATGGAGAACCTCTGCGACAAGAATCCTTTGACTGACTGTAGCATAGGAATATCATTTCCTATTAGGAGAATGTCATCCACGTACAAGACGAGGAATACCACAGTTCTCCCTACAATCTTACTGTAAATGCATGGTTCATCTGGGTTCTTGATAAAGTCGAATTCTTTGACAGTATCATCAAAGCAGATGTTCCAACTCCGCGATGCCTGCTTAAGTCCATAAATGGACTTGAGCAACTTGCACACTCTACCGCTGCTCCCACTCTGATTGAATCCCTCCGGCTGATCCATATAGACGCACTCTTCCAAATTTCCATTTAGGAAAGCCGTCTTTACGTCCATCTGCCAGATTTCATAATCGTGGAAGGCAGCAATGGCAAGAAGGATCCGAATGGATTTCAGCATAGCCACTGGAGAAAAGGTCTCGTCATAGTCCAAACCAGGTCTTTGACGAAAACCCTTTGCTACAAGTCTAGCTTTATAGGTCTCAACCTGCCCATCTACACCAATCTTCTTTCTGAAGATCCATTTGCAGCCTACGGGTTTTACCCCTTCTGGTGCAAAGTCCAAAGTCCAAACTTTGTTGGTGTACATGGACTCCATCTCGGCCCGCATTGCATCCAGCCATTTTACCGAGTCGCCGCTCTGGATGGCTTGCTGGAAGCTAGTAGGCTCACCATAATCCATGGTGCAATCCTCTCTATCCCCGTCTATGAGAAAACCGTAGTATCTCTCGGGCGGATGAGACTGCCTACTACTCCTGCGGAGTGGCGCTGGGATGTCCGGTTCTCTTGAAACTTCTGGTTCTTCCAAGCTTTCAGTAATAGCTTGTGGTTCTGGAATTTCTTCCAGTTCTATTGCGCTCCCACTTATCTGATTTTCTAAAAATTCAGTTTCCAAGAAGTGGGCATGCTGAGAAACAAAAACCTTTTGTTCCTCTGCGGAATAGAAAAGATACCCCCTGGAGTTCTTCAGGTATCCCACAAACTTACACAGTACTGAACGTGCCTCGAGCTTGTCCGCATGCTGCTTTTTTATAAAAGCTGGACATCCCCATGTCTTAAGGTACTTGAGACAGGGTTTCTTCCCACTCCACATCTGATATGGGGTGGTAGGCACAATCTTGGTTGGAGCCTTGTTCAAGAGATATGCAGCTGTTTCTAGTGCATAACTCCAGAAGGATCGCGGCAACTCAGCCTTACTCATCATGGAACGGACCATATCCAATAGGGTTCGATTCCTCCTTTCCGATACACCGTTGTGTTGTGGTGTGTATGGGGGAGTAAGTTGAGAGAGAATTCCATTCTCTTTTAAGAAGCCCAGAAACTCGGCACTTAAGTATTCTCCTCCTCGATCCGATCTTAGGATCTTGATACTTTTGTCTGTTTGTTTTTCAACTTCATTCTTGTATTCTTGAAATTTCTCAAAGGCCTCGGATTTGTGCTTCATCAAGAAGACATGCCCATACCTAGAGAAATCATCGGTGAAAGTAATGAAGTATGAATAACCACTTCGCGCATGTGTAGACATTGGACCACACACATCACTGTGTATGAGTCCCAAGAGCTCGCTCGCTCTTTCTCCATGTCCAGTGAACGGAGTCTTTGTCATCTTTCCCATGAGACAAGATTCACAAGTGGCATAAGACTGATACTCAAACGGATTCAAGTATCCCTCTTTATGTAACTTTGTTAACCGTGCCTCAGTAATGTGACCCAGTCTACAATGCCATAAGAAAGCCTGATTTGTTTCCGGAGACTTTCTTTTAAGTGTGTTCTGGACACTGAAGATATGAGCTTGATTCAGTACGTATATCCCGTTCTGTAATGTACCTGACCCAATCAGAACTTGATTTAGGTGGATGTTAACTACATCGCTTACAAAAGTAAAATCATATCCTTCCTTAGAAATTAAGGATACAGATATGATATTACATGTCGCACCTGGTACATAAAAACAGTTACGCAGAATCAATATCTGCTCAGTTGTCAGTCCTAGATGATATTCCCCTACGGATTCAGCATACATGCTCATTCCGTTAGCAACCCTGAGAGTCATATCACCTTTCCTGATAACCCTACGGTTTCTCAAAGCCTGTAATGAATTACAGATATGAGATCCTGATCCGGTATCCAATACCCAGGAAGTAGGGTTAACTGACATACAGTTCTCAATCACAAACACACCCGAAGCCGAAGCCACAACATGCTTCGAATTCTGGCTACTGGCTTTACAAGCCCTGCAATCCTTCTGTCCATGTTCATTCCCGTAACAATAGGAACATCCTTCTTTTACTACATCTGCTCCTGAAACTTCTGCCCTTCCCTTTCTTTCTACTTCCCTAGTTTCCTTTAGGGTAGTAGGCAGAGACTGTTGAACTGAGTCAGCATCTGACCTGTTCTTCAACGTGGTCTTCAGGTCCGAGAGCTCAAAAGAGCTGGTCTTTGTAAGGACGTTGCCCCCTACAGATGACCCGATAGCCAACCTCGCTGGAAGCAATTCGTTCGAGGTCTCATATCTTGCGATACGAGATTGCTCTCCATATAAAACTTTGTTATGGAGGAAGATAGAAGCTAAGTCCATCTTCTCGTGCTGCCTCTGGTATATACTATCAACTGAGGCTAACACGAGGCACTTGGCTTTCGCACAGACTTCTTCCGATGTCCTACGAATATCAATATCCGTGACAGGGGAAACTGGACCTGAGACGGCAGGGGTTGGATCAGTTAAGAGGTGTCCCAGCTTGTCCTGGGTAATGGACATCTGGACAGACCTTTGCCAGTCATAACAGTTAGATTCAGTCATCTTATTATCTAGATGTAACCTAGGTGTGGTCACAGGGTCGCTGCAATTAAGAGAGAGAGAAGAAAACACTTAGCATGTTGCTCTTGCAAGTTTAGATTGGTTTTTAATTTATCTAAACAGGATGGCTCCCACTGTCTCTCGAATCCCTTCTCAAACCGTAAAGAAAAGATTGGTCAGGATCAATCTCACCGTACAATACTTGCTTAACCGTTCAGCCAGGCCAGTGTCGGTACTTCGAGGGAGGTTTTCCAACGCTTTCGCGAAGTTCCTTAATTAAGTAACCTCTTTTCCCTGTGGGCGTAGCCCCGCTAACACCTTTCTAGGCACCTACTAGGTTTATAGCATTGATCGTTAAGTGAGAGTTTTCCCGAGGAGTAGCATATACTCACAGTAGGATCGGGATCCAAATATCATCGCGTGATAAAACCGAAGGAATCCTACCAGAATCATCACACTCCAAATGGTATGCAACGCTAGCAGGTTTCAGTACTTATGAAACTCCCGATGTGGATTTTTGCCCCATGCTCTTATGACCTTGACGAAGGTCAATAAATCATAAGTCACATGTCAAGTTCTACTCGTCATTATCCAGGTTAATTTGAACCCACCCGTACATACCCTTGACGAAGGTCAACAAGGTAGTACGACTGTCCCAAACCAACGCATCTATCTATGCTACATATGAACACCCAACAGCTACCAATCACTATGCCTTGACGAAGGTCAACAAACATAGCTTGAATACTATTGAATATTCATACGAAACGACGGAGGGCTACGGATGATTTTGGCGAAACCGTGAACGTAGTGAACTTGATCTAATCGATGGAACGAGATAGCTTTTAAAAGGAGTGGTCCAAGCTCCGCGTTTAAAAGTTTAGTTTTGAAAAGAACCGAGTGGTTTTCAAAATGTTCCAATCGACTTTTACTTGGTTTATTTCTTGCATTAGTTCTTTTAATGCGTCCCATCATTTAATCCTACCATTGCAGAAAACAACCAAAATATGACGTACGCTTATGCCATTCGCATTCGCCATGGGGCCCCGTCATCACCCGTTAGGTTACTTAACTAACGACAGAGCGGGGGCTGGGCTAGCGCGGCTGTAAAACATAAGCAACGCCTAAATAGTTATTATATATAAATATATAGCAATGATAGACATTACAGATCACAGATGAATACATTGGATATACTAGGAATCCGCAATGCGTTCGAGCCTGCAACGCAAAGCGGATTACACGGTCGCGGTGAATAGCCAAAACCCCACCCAAGACCACTACGGGTGCGGCAAACTACCCGCCAAGCACCCGAAGCGAAGCAACCTCCCTCACCACCGTGAGTAGGCCACTCGGCACTTCGAGATACCCGGTAGTTTGTGCACCCCCTCCATGGGTCTATCCTAAGAGCAAAAACAGTAAAAAGAATTATACAATGACGGCTACAACCCCGACCCGGTTGTGCGGCCATACAAATAATATTATTACATCAATTTACATGTTACAAATGAATGAAAGAAAAATAACGCTCATCTCACATCCAACCCGGCTATTCACCCGCGACAATCCAATCCATTCATATCCACAAACCAATAACAACCACAGATCACAGAGATGTATAACCCCGACTAATCGACTTATAGCGATTAGCCGACGTTCAATACATACAAGCATCACAGATATAACCGATATAGTTAAAGTGTAGTGAAGTTCCGAAAAAAATACGGAATTATAGGACCCCAAAAGGAAATTTCTTTTCTGGAAAATCTGGGTACATATAATATATTTTAAAAATCCCAAAACCAACACAGACACACACTGCACGAAAAACGATGCATAGAAGACGACAAACCGCGGCGCTTCCGCGGCACATGCCTACCTCGTGCGGCGGAAGCGCGGCGGTTTGAACGAATCACTGCATCGTTTTTCTTGGGTGTTTACACAAAACCCTGAGCCGAATTTTGGAGTATAAATTTTTTCATTTTGACCAGAAAAAAATTTAACAGAAACTTGGATTTTGAAAAAGTTTGGTTTTTGGGTTTTTCGGTTTCGAAACTTCGTTACACTTAACTACTTAGCTAGTTTAGGTTTAGTTAGGCTCTGATACCACTGTGAGTCCGTGTTGCCCACCCCGGTGCTTACGGGGAGGCGGAAAACATAATAAAAATTGGATTTTTATCAACTATAGGCAACATGGACTATGCTTTAAGGATCTTTGCTAAACATAAACTTGCTAACCCTAACTACAAAGTAGCTAAGTGATGGAAAGGTTATACCTTGAGCTCAAAGTCCTTCTCTCCTTGCTCTTTGGAATGGTTGAAAGAGTTCACCTTGCTTGTCTTCTCCCGTCAAAGAACGATCCACCCGAAAGCCACTACCTTTAGCTTCAACTCCAAGCTAGGAGTAACTAGAGTGCAAGAAATGCTAAGACTTGAACCCTAGAAGAGAGTAGAGAAGATCAAGAGAGGGTTTTTCTCAAGCTTTTTTGTTTCTCAACACATGAGAGGGAGAGAGCTTGAGGGAGAGGATGAACAAGAGAGAGAAATAATATGAGAGAATGAATTATTAGTGAGCCATTCTCACTAATATGTGTGGATAATTTTAATTGGATAATTAGCTTGAAAATTGTCATGATAAATCATGACATGACCATTATCATTTCAATTTTGCAAAGATCAAAGAGCATCTTCCAAATGAAATGATTATGGTCAAGTTGTCAACAAGGTCAACAAGTCAATGAAGTCAAATTGTCAACAACAACCATGCACAATTATTAAGCTAATTATCAATTAACTATAATCCACACAAAATCAATAGGGTTAATAAAATGACAAAAGCCATTAACCCTAAACAAAGTCCTCTCCCCCAATCTCAAGCAACTGTGCATACGCACCCGCATTCGTGATCCGAGGAACACGAATACTCAGAGAAAAACCAATCTCAAATCATATACTAGGATCCGGCTTAAACCAAAGCCCGCTAGTATAATACTGTCCGGACAGCAAACGTGCACAAGTGCGCAGATGCGAACGAACCCTGTCGCAAAACCATGCGACCTCTACTCATTTTGCCTAAAGGCGAATAGCTCTCTGTGTGGGACTCTAAAGACTCGACACTACGCTGGTAGTGGGTTTAACCACAGACCGCAAGCGGCACTAGCTGTACGTAACGGTCCCCAGGTAGATGTCGATAAGAAGACTAACGAGGTGAACCCCATCTGCACTCCTACTGAGCCTGTATGTGACAGTCTCCGTACAGTCCGGTCTGTTCGTCTGATACATCGCATGGCGGGCCTAGGGGGGCGGTGAACGTCAGTCCCCTAATAGCGGTACAAGTCGTGTCGGAGTGTAGCCCAGAACACCCTGAGATAACACTGGAAACCTACCAGTATATCTCGCTTGCCCTGGCCAGGGACTACTCGTGTAATGGCTCTCCTAGACACAGCGCGATGTCAACCCCCAATACCGGGAGAGACGAATCCTGTCTAACCGTCACTGCCTCCAAGTGCTTCGGGACTGCACCCAAAAACTACCTGTTTGCACGACTCCTTTGAGCCGTGGTAGGGTAGTAATCAAAGTGCAGTGGGAACACACTCGAGGCGAAGTGACAGTGTCAAGTCAGCGGACTAAGCTGTACTCATGTCACCTAGGAACTGATAACTGACGATAGGTATATTACCAACCAACAGTTCCCGACGAGTCCTGTCCAGTGTACTCGTAACCTAACGAGCACCCGCATACTATCCCAAGTACGACGTACTAACGGCTGTGGGACAGACCGTCTCCCACACTGGGATGAGAAGCGCATACGCTAGTCTACTCCGGAGTATCGATGCCCTGTCTCGATAGTCCAACGACCAGGGACCTGTGTAAGGATGTGCTTATAGATTACCCAGCTCCCACGAGTGCGAGCGCCATCACAACGCTGGTAATCAAGCAAAAATCCTTAGGGCTCTACTAATATGTATACCAGCAATATGCTAAAAGAAACACATGCACATATTAAAGCAGAGACAAACCAAGTAGCATACTACCATTTCGAGCAAGATTGTATATATAACTGTGAATATCCCAAGCTTCCATTAAGTAATATATAAACTAGTATGATACAGTAATGGCCTCTAGGGCATATACACTAACAGATACACCTCGGGATACCGAACCGGAGTATCATGTTGTTCCGCAGGAACTTGATAGTAGTGGTGGCGTCCAGTTTCCTGATGGGGACGACCTCGATCCACTTCGTTAAGTAGTCCACTGCGACGAGGACGTACTTGTGCCCGCCCGTACCTGTAGGGAACTGGCCTTTCATGTCCATTCCCCACTGGGGGAATGGCCAGGGGGAGGTTAGGGCTGTGATCTCGGTAGCCGGAAGGTGAGGTATGCTGCCTTGGAGTTGGCAGCTTTTGCACCTCCTGACGAGCTTCTAGGCATCCTTATGAATTGTTGGCCAATAGTTCCCTTGGAGCAGTGCCTTCTGGATTAAGGTGCGGGCCCCTTGATGTGCGCCGCTGACTCCTTCGTGAATCTCACGGAGGACGTAGTCGGCCTCGTGTGGGTTGATGCACCGGATTAGGGGTTGAGTGAAGGATTTCTTGTAGAGGCTCCCATTGCTCCAGACGAAATGGCAGGCTTTGGCTCGGAGACGGCGGACTTCCCCTCTATGTTCTGGGAGAGCCCCTTCCTTCAGGAATTCCACGAGGGGCTTCCTCCAATCCCGGTCTTCTTCCCAGGCAGTGTACACTTGAAGTGACGTCACTCTGTCTTCCACGCTGGGCCGTGGTAAGACCTCAAAAAGGATGTTTCTCTTGTTGTTGGACGTATAAGATGATGCCAGTTTAGTCAAGCCGTCGGCCTGGGCATTTAGTTGTTTGGGGATATGCATCACTTGGACTTCATTGAAGCCTTTTCGTAATCTTCTCACCTTGGCCAAATACTTCACCATCAGATGCTCCCGTGCCTTGAATCGGCCGGTCACTTGGTCAACGACTAAGGCGGAGTCGCTGCGGATCCGGATCGTTTTCATCCCCACTCCTGAGGCTATCCGCAGTCCGGCCAGCAAGACCTCGTATTCCGCTGCGTTATTTGAGGCTCTGAACTCGAGCTTCATAGAGTATTCCATTTCTGTCTCATTTGGGCCCCGAATGATGAGGTCGGCACCACAGCCTTCCTCGGTTGAAGACCCATCGATGTAAAGGACTCAATCACGGATGGAGTCGGGCCACTCATCGATTGAGGGTTGAGTTCCGGGCGGCGTGGATTCCGCCACTTTGCTGGGGATGGTGCACTCGACGATAAAATAGGCCAGGACTTGTGCCTTGATAGCTTTCCTCGAGCGGTATTTTATGTCGAACCGGGACAACTCCCACCTCCATTTCTCCAAACGACTAGAGGACTCGGGGGAGGCGAGAATAGCCCCTAAAGGCCGCTCGGTAAGAACGAGGATAGCGTGCGCCTGGAAATAGTGTCGTAATTTCCTTCAGGCCACGATGAGTGCCAAGACGATCTTCTCTATGGCCGGGTACCTCATTTCCGTGTCCTTGAAGAAGTGGCTCACATAGTATACCGGCTTATGAACTCCCTCGACCTCTCGGACTAGCGTCGAACCTGCAGCTTGGTCGGACACCGCTAGATATAGTGATAGCTCATCCCATTCAAATGGCCGGGTGAGCAGTGAGGGAGTCGCAAGGTGCCTCTTTAATTGCTCGAAAGCGGTCTGTCACTCCTCTGACCATTCGAACCTGGGTACCTACCTCAAGGCTTTGAAGAATGGGAGGCATTTCTCTCCAGACCGTGACATGAAGCGACTCAGGGCGGCTACCCTCTCGGTGAGCCGCATGATCTCGACGTTGCTCTTCGGGGCGGCCATGTTGAGGATGGTGCTGATCATCTCCGGGTTAGCCTCAATTCCTCGGTGGGTGACCATGAAACCGAGGAATTTTCCACTGGTGACCCCGAATGCGCATTTAGCGGGGTTCAGTTTCATTTTGTATTTGCGGAGGACTCCGAAATCCTCGCCAAGATCTTTGGCGTGTTCATCTGACGAGGTCGATTTGAAGAGCATGTCGTCGACTTAAAATCCATGTTCCTGCCGATCTGAGGCTTGAACATCCGATTAACCAAGCGTTGGTACGTAGCCCTGGCGTTCTTGAGGCCGATGGGCATCACCTTATAGCAGTATACCTCCCGGTCTGTTGTGAATGCAGTGAGATCATTGTCCACCGGATTCATACGGATCTGGTTGTAGCCGGAGAAAACATCCATGAAGCTAAGTAGCTCGTGGCCGGCCGAACTGTCGACGAGCTGATCTATCCGAGGGAGGGGATAGTTGTCTTTCGGGCATGACTTGTTGAGGTCAGTGAAGTCGACGCACATGCGCCACTTCCCGCTAGAATTTTTAACCATGACTATATTCGCCAACCATTCCGAGTAAGGCACGTTCCAAATGAAGTTAGTGGCGAGGAGCCTGTCTACCTCGTCCTCTATCGCTTTTTGTTTGATTGGGGCGAAGCTTCACTTTTTCTGTCTGATGGGTCGGACCGTAGGGTCCACTCCGAGCTTATGCGATATGATTTTGGGGTTGATCCCAGGCATGCCGGCAGGCACCCAGGCGAACACGTCAGAGTTATTTCTAAGAAAGTGGACCAGGTCGTCTCGCTGAGTCCCCGTTAAGAGTGACCTGATCTGGATGGTTCGTTCATCGTCCCCTTCTACGAGGGGGACCTCTGTTAGTGGCTCCACTAGGGTCCCTCAGACCTCTTTTTTCTTGTCTCGAGTATCCAGAGAACCTTCGATATCATCCTCACTTTCCTGGTCATTGTTTTAACCCTCTGGCGTAGATGTTGCTGTGAAGCAAATCTTCGCGGTTTGTTGGTTCCCGTAGGCCCGACCTTATTGGATATATGTATGCCCTAGAGGCTAGTATATGATAGTGCATGTATCAGTATGTGTATATATATATATATATATATATATATATATATTCAGAGGAAATTCTTGCTTGACATGATAGTATGCTATCTGGTTGTACTTTATCTTGACATGTTCACTTGATCATGCATATTACTCTTTTGGTACATGTTGATAAAGCCCTTAGGATATTTTCTTGACTACTGGGACTATGATGCAGATCATAGTAGTGGGACATGTGTAGTTTATAAGCATATCCTTGAAATGTTCCTAGTCGTAGGTGTATCGAGACAGGGCATTGATATTCCAGAGTAGACTAGCATATACGGTTCTTGTCCCATATGATGGGCGATTGATGATCCCATATCAATTGGTGTGGCAACACCAAAGATTGTATACGGGTGCTCAGTGGAGACTGGGTACACTGAACGGACTTGCCGAGAACTCCTATGTAGTATTATATCCATCGTCAGATAGCAGTTCTCAGGTGACACTGATACATGTTAGTCTGTAGACCCAAGATCGTCATAGCGTCTTGTGTGTCCTCCCACTGTACTTTGATCTCCACCCTACCACGGCTCTACCGTGTCGTGCAAACAGGTGGATTTTTGTAACATTCGGAAAAAAATTAGAAATAAATAAAATTAATTAATTAAATAATAAAATGTTAAATTAAAAAGTTATTAAAACCAAATAAGACATTTTCATAAGTAGTATGTAAAATAAATTAAATTAAAATTTTAGTATGTAACATTAATCAATTATAAGGGTTTTAGTGATAAATTTAGTTTCATTTTAATAAAATGGTGTTTATATAATAATATAGGTAGTGAGGGGTTGTTATGAAAAATGTCGGAAATTGTGCAAAATTGAATTGATTAAGGGTGTAAGTAGAAAAGAGGTTAGATAAGGTTTACTTTAGAATTTTATCAAGATAAATCAATTTAAAAATGATAAAACATTGACACCTCCCACTCTCATGCACAATAAACACCCAACACCTTCTCCTTGAATGAGGATGGTACCCTTTGGTCTTTGACACCTCCTTCTACACCTCACCCTTCCCTCTTCTCATATATATATTATGTTTAGATCATTTAACTAATTTACAATCTAAAAATTTAAAAGAAAGAAAAGGAAACATAGAAGAACAAAGGAAAGGAAAAGAAGAGCTAAGTTCTAGGATTTCCTCACCATCAAGCTAAGGACTAGGAGCTTGTGCATCTTGGAGGGAGTTCTTCCAGCAAATTTCTTGTAGGTAAAATCTTTAATCACTGTGGGAGTTTAGTTCAGTAACTAGTTTAACTTAGAAATCAAAAATGTCCATAATATCATATTTTAAACAAAACTGAACTCTGTAGTAATCTGCTATAGTTTAGATAAAAATTAACCTAACAAAACAGTGCCAAAATGTTGTATGTTGGACCTAGAACAAACCATAGGAACACGAAACCAGGGGCTAGGATTTTGGCCGGCGGGCCTAAGGCCAAATCCGGCGTCGCCGGATTTTTGTAGGTGTTTGGAGTTTTAGGGTTTGGGATAGGTCTCTGTATCATTGTTAGGATAATTTGGTATTGTTTGATTAAGATAGTTTAACTGTAATTGAAATCTGGAAACTAATATCGGAAAAAGGGTTTAAACGTTTAAAATACGACATGGCTAAATAGTAACGCGTTCTGTTTTCTGTTAAGGAATCACTTCTGGTTAAAATCCAGTTAAATTGAGTGTTGGATAGTTTGAAATAGTCATATGCAATATGACTAGTACGTAAGAACTTGTGTTTTCATATTCGTTGTATCGGAGTAGCTGTTTCCTTATACAAGTTAATCTGCGATGTTAGACTCAAATACGGGAACTTCGGAGGCCGCAAGGAAAGGAAAGGGATTGGTGACTTCTGAATAGTTTACGATGTATTTCAGCGAGTAGACTAAACATCTACCGGGTGATTGTATAAAGATGGCATGATACACCCGTATTTTGTTAAATTGAAAGATTTACTTTATATGCGAAGTTAATAACATGCATTCATATATACCAATATATCATCATGTTAATAGTCGTTAGAACACTGCACAATTATCGACGAGTTATGCCGCACGTGCTCACCTTTAAATGTTACACTACACCTCGTCAATATTAATATGTCACTTTTACACTAAACAATTATCTTGTGAAATATGATTCTATCATACCTTAAACATCATTAACAGTAGTACCTTGCATAAATAACATCATGTTTCGTATTTAATTATTCGAACTTGATATAAGATAAAATTATATTATTGAGGATTTATGGTTTTGAGCTTTCCTATACTATTGCATAAATCCAGTGATTTTTCATGATTGATGTGACATGTCCACCATGAGATATTTTTATGATTTAGTTTTATTTCGAATCGAGTTGAAGGTCATACGGTTGCAGAATTATAAGTTATCCAGACTGAGTCGGGGGCATACAGTTGGATACATGGTGGACCCGGTCGAGACCGAAGGGCAGGATAGCAGCATGATAGGCGGGGAGCCTAACGAGGATACTCGATACCGGAGATAGTTGTGAAGCACGGCGGATATCTAGATGATATTGTAGGGTTACTAGGCACACTAACAAGGCTCTACAAGGCATCGACCATGCCAAAATTAAATTTTTATGTGCCGAATAACACTAAGCAAGATCGTATACTAGAGTTTAGGCGAATCAATAAGCAAGTAAACTTTACTCTAAAGGGATACGAAATACAACATTTGTAGATCAGTCCTTCACTTCATTTGCTCCTTGTTGAAGTCCCTTCGCTGCGATCGTGGATCTCCCGGACCCTTGCATGGCTTCACGAGGCGAAAGGTGCGACCTTGCTTGAAGTCTCCGAGGCCGAAGATGATCTACGTCGAGGGAATTCCGACTCAAGCTACTACATCACTAATTTGAGAATTAGTGAAGCAAACACCCTATACAAGAGTGCTAGTCTTGATGAGGATGGAGAAATAGGAAGTGGGTTCTCTTTGGATTTTTAATTCCCACAAAGTTTCACTCTTTTTTCAAAACACTAGCAAGCAATTTCTTTTGCTCAATAAAGAAAATGAACAAAAGAAAGGAATGAGGATAATGATCAAGTGTAAAGAGTAACCATGGTGAGTGAGTATCATATACTAACCCTTGTAGAGACTTAACCCTAGGCTAATGGTTATGGTTGGATTAATAAAAATCCATAGTAAAAAACAAAATCAAGTTGGATTAGTCAATGCATCCACAAGCTTCCACAAGCTTCATGTATTACAAATCCTCCACTTGATTTTGCAATTACTTTAAATATTAAAAACCCAAAATAAACATTAGCATAGTGTAAGTCTCATACACCCATGGATTGTGTATCATCAACCATGATACAATATGATAACACATTTTAACATATATAATATATATGTTAAAGTAGTGTACAAGTGAGAAAAACCCTAAAGTGAACAAGTGTTAGTAAATGTAAACTAGTATATCTAATATACAATTATACATTTAATTATTAAATCAACACTTGACTTAATAATCCGGTCACATCTCATATAACCGGCTAACATCCATTGTATCGACTTATCGAATCAACACTTGATTCGATAACCCGGCCATATCATATATAACCGACCGATACATATAGTCGCGAGAATAGAATACGGTATCACATACACGCATTTATTCTCGGTCTCGTAAATATCACATACGTGCTCCTATTTCGTTTTGCCTGAGCCAGTAAAACCTCTGTGTAGGACTCTAAAGACTCAACAATACGCCGGCAGTAGGTGATGATCACATCACGCACCCACAAGCCGTCAGCGGTACTAGCTGGACGTAACGGCTACCCGGGTATTGAGCGATCAGAAGATCAGCAAGCAAGCCTGCTCCAACTCCTGTAAAAGCCAGCCGGCAACACTTCCCGTACAGTCCGGTTTCCTCGTCTGATATGTCGCATATCAAGTCTAGGGGTGGTAAACGTCAGACCCTAATAACCGATAAGTCGTGCCGATGTGAGGCTCATAACGGGTCAAGAAACTACTGGTAACACTTACCAGTAAATCTCTAATCATCTCTGGCCAGGGACTTCCCTGTTACGGCCAATCGAGCATAGCGCAACATCAACCCCCAATACCGGGAGAGACGAAACCCCTCCTATCGCTCATTGCCTCCATGTGACTCGGGACTGTACCCAAAAACCACCGTTTTGCACGCCCTCATGGACGTGGTAAGGTGGAAATCAAAGCACAGTGGGAATCACACAAGACTCTATGACGATTTCGGGTCCACAGACTAACCTGCACAAGTGTCACCAGAGAACTGCCATCTGACGTAAGGTATAATACCATCTGGGAGTTCTCGGCAAGTCCGTCCAGTGTACCCAGTCTCCACTGAGCACCCGCATACCATCTCTGATGTCAAACACCAATGGATATGGGATCATCCATCACCCATCTCATGGGTCGAGAAGTGTATACGCTAGTCTACTCTGGTATATCGATGCCCTGTCTCAATACACCCTCGACTAGGGACCTTGAAGGATGTACTTATGGACTACCATGTCCCCACTAGTATGATCCGCATCATAGTCCAGGTAGTCAAGTACACATCCTAAGGGCTTTATCAACATGTAGCCATCAGACAGTATAAAGAGACAAGTATACATGTTAAGATAAAGAGCAACCAGATAGCATACTATCATATCGAGCAAGAAAGTCCTCTCTATATATGTCCAAGCATCCAATATAATATACATCATCTGTACAATACTGGCCTCTACGGCATACATACAACTAACAATCTCCCACTTGCACTAGGGCCAGCTGCTGTAGTATCGCATACAAAGCATCCCGAAGAGTCTCTTAAACTGTATCTGGGGAATGGCCTTCGTGAGTGGATCCGCTGTGTTGTTCTTCATGTCAACCCTCCTGACCTCGATCTCCCGGCGATCAACTATCTCCCGGATCAGGTGATACCGCCTCAGAATATGTCTGGATCGCTGATGGGACCTGGGTTCCTTGGCCAAAGCCACCGCTCCATTGTTATCGCAATACAAAGGTATTGGATGCTCAATGGATGGAACTACTCCAAGTTCAGTAATGAACTTCATGATCCAGGCAGCCTCTTTGGCAGCATCGTTGGCAGCGATGTATTCAGCCTCCATCGTCGAGTCTGCCACGGTTTCCTGGTTGGAACTCTTCCAGCTAACCGCCCTTCCGTAAAGGATAAAGACAAATCCCGACTGCAACTTAGAGTTGTCCTTATCACTCTGGAAGCTCGAATCGGTAAAGGACTCCACTTGGAGTTCTCCGTTACCATACACCAAGAGCATTTCTTTAGTCCTTCGTAAGTACTTGAGAATGCTCTTCACAGCTGTCCAGTGACTCTCTCCAGGATCAGCTTGATACCTACTCACTACACTTAGTGAGTATGCTACATCGGGTCTGGTACATAGCATCGCATACATGATAGAGCCTACTGCCGAAACATAGGGTATCCCTTGCATGCGAGCTCTCTCCAAATCAGTCTTGGGAGACATCTCTTTGGAGAGAGTGAGCCCTGAGATCGTGGGTAAAAACCAACGTTTGGACTCTTCCATACTAACCTCTTTAGTATGGAGTCAATGTACCTGGACTGGGACAATCCCAATATCCTTTTAGATCTATCTCTATAGATCCTGATTCCCAATATGCAGGAGGCATCACCTAGATCTTTCGTTGAGAATCTTTGTGATAAGAAGAGCTTGACCGATTGCAGCATAGGAATGTCATTTCCTATCAAGAGTATGTCGTCCACGTACAATACGAGGAAGACAACCTTACTCTCTGCTACCTTCTTGTAGATACAAGGTTCATCTACGTTTTTGACGAAATCAAACTCTTTGATAACGACGTCAAAGCAGATGTTCTAGCTCCGCGATGCTTGCTTTAATCCATAAATGGATTTAAGCAGCTTGCACACCTTCCCGCTGCTCCCACTATCTACGAAGCCCTCTGGCTGAGTCATGTACACGCACTCTTCTAAATCACCGTTTAGAAAGGCGGTCTTAACATCCATTTGCCATATGTCATAGTCATGATATGCAGCGATGGAAAGCATGATCTGTATGGATTTAAGCATAGCCACTGGAGAAAAGGTTTCGTCATAGTCCGCACCTGGTCTTTGACGAAAACCCTTTGCAACAAGTCTAGCTTTGAAAGTCTCCACTTTCCAATCTACACCAAGTTTTTTCTTGAAGATCCACTTTCTCCCAATGGGTTTTACCTCTTCAGGAGCAACTTCCAAAGTCCACACTTTGTTGGTGTACATGGATTCCATCTCGGACCGCATTGCATCCAGCCATTTCACTGAGTCCCCACTCGTGATGGCCTGCTCGAAGATAGTTGGGTCATCATCCTCCATGATGCAATCCTCGCTCCCACCATCCATGAGAAAACCGTAGTATCTCTCAGGTGGGTGAGGAACCCTACTAGATCGGCGGAGAGGCTGAGTTTCATTGGGAACTACCGAATCCTCTGGTTCCATTAAATCTTCAGTTGCAGTTTGTGTATCTGGAACCTCTTCCAACTCTACCACTTTTCCACTAATTTCTTTTACAAGAAATTCCTTTCTAAAAAGGTGGCATGTTGAGCAACAAACACTTTTTGTTCCTTACTGTGGTTGAAAAAATACCCATATGAGTTCTTTGGATATCCCACAAACTTGCAAAGAACTGACCGTGCCTCGAGTTTGTCCGGATTTTGTCTTTTGACATAGGCCGGACAACCCCATATCTTAACTCGTTTAAGATATGGTCTCTTCCCACTCCATATCTCATATGGTGTGGTAGGTACAGATTTAGATGGAACTTGATTCAATAGGTATGCTGCTCTCTCCAGCGCATACCCCTAGAAGGAAATAGGTAACTCAGCTGTGCTCATCATAGAGCGCACCATATCTAATAGGCTGCGGTTCCTCCGTTCAGATACACCGTTGTGCTGTGGTGTATATGGAGGAGTCAGCTGAGAGAGAATCACATTCTCTTTTAGGAAGTCCAGGAATTCATTGCTCAAGTATTCACCTCCTCGATCAGATCGTAGGATTTTAATACTTTTTCCGGTTTGGTTCTCGACTTCTTGTTTATATTCTCTAAATTTCTCAAAAGCTTCTGATTTGTGTTTCATCAGGAACACATATCCGAATCTAGAGAGATCGTCAGTGAATGTAATAAAGTACGAAGAACCATCCCTGGCATGTGTAGACATGAGACCGCATACATCACTATGTATCAGTCCCAAGAGTTCGGTAACTCTTTCTCCGTGTCCCGTAAACGGAGTTTTGGTCATCTTGCCTTTGAGACATGACTGCCAAGTGTCATAAGATGAAAATTCAAACGGATTCAAATATCCATCCTTATGCAACTTAGCGAGTCGTGTCGCATTGATGTGACCCAGTCTACAATGCCACAAGAAGGATTCGTTCAGTTCTGAACTCTTCCTCTTGTGTGTGTTTGTTATGCTCAGAACTGTTGACTGATTTAGAACATAAATGCCATTGCACATCGTGCCTGATCCGACCAACTTTTGGTTTAGGAAAATTTTCATAACATTATCCTGTAATACAAAATTATATCCCTCTTTACTCAACAAAGAAACCGATATAATGTTGCATATCAGGTTCGGCATGTAATAGCATTCGTTCAGAATCAATATATTACCAGTTGGCAATACAAGGTGATATTCCCCGACAGTTTTAGCTGCAACAATTGCACCATTTCCAACCCTTATGTCTTTATCACCTTCTCCAAGTTCTCTACCTTTCCTAAGCCCATTTAACTGATTACATATATGGGATCCTGACCCGGTATCTAATACCCAGGACGTAGAGGAAATGGAGAAACAGTTCTCTGTAACGAACACACCCGAAGAAAATGCATCAACATGTACTTTCTTCATTCGGGTGGCATGAGAATCCTGGTATTCCCCTATATCCTGTTCAGTCTTATAACTCTTATAAGAAAGAACGGAACCAACGTTCCCCAGCACAGTATAACATGCGGGTTCGGTCAATACATCCATATTATTATCTTTATTAAGGCATGATATGGTCGCTACCTGGAGAGAGAGAAGAAAACACTTTAGCGTATGCTCTTGCAAGATCAGATTGGTTATTATCTTATCTAATCAGGATGGCTCCCACTGTTTTTTATCAAATCTTCCTTCAAACCCTAAAAGGAAAGACTAGCCGGAATTAATTACACCCTACAACTTCGCCAATCTTTCAGCCAGGCCAGTGTCGGTACTTTGAGGGAGGTTCCCCATGCTTTCGCATGGACCTAATTAAAGTAAACCTCGTTTTCCCAGAGGCGTAACCCCGTTGACACCATTCTAGACACCTACTTGATTGGCTAATTTGTAAGTGCACGGCGGCGCCCCGGCCGTCAATCCGACGCCGGAATGCGGAAACGGTGATAAACTTAAATTTTGCGGACTTTGCAAACCGGCACCACCGCGCACTAAACTCCGGATCGTAACCATTAACAAGTCTACGCAGCTAATAAGAAAGGGAAGAGATGTATACCGACGATCCAAGTCCTCCGGTCTTCATCTCCACTCCGATCTCCTTGTCGGGATCTCCGTCTGTCTCCTCCTCGTCGGAAAGGGGCACCACATCGCCTGCGTCTTTTACGGGCTCCCGCCTCAATACCGAGGCAACTCGAGCATGAAGCCGGCAACTCGACATGCTCAAGATGTGCTGTAGGAAGTGTAGTGCTTTGTCTCTTTGGGGTAGTGTTGCCATGATGGAGGAAACAAGATGATATGAAGAGAGGTGGTGAACTTTGATACAAAAAGAGAAATGAGAATAATTTCCATACAACAAAAGAAACACATCTCTCATTTTTTCCTCATCTTTTAAGTGTGGCCGGCCAATCTTCAAAATGGTGAAGAGAATAACAATATGTATCATATGAGGGAGGTGAGTGTAGGAGAAGAAGGAGGTGACCACATCCAAGAGACAAGAAAACAAACACCATGCTTCATATCAAATCCAACCATACCCTTTCATGTCACAATAAAGCAAAAGCATGGTGGAAAAAAAAAAAAAAATATGAAAGCTATCATATCAATCTTTTACAAGAAAACCCCTCCACAATTGTAATTTGCAAAACTGCAAATTACCCCCTCCATCGGAAAAGTCCGGCCGGGAAAGAACAAAGGAAAACCGGCCGGAACGGAATGCAAACTGGCAACTCCAGAAAACTGGTCCCGTAATAAATTACAGGAAAACCCCAATACTGTGCATACACACCCGCATCTGTATTCCGACCGAAATACAAATGCAATGAGACAAAATCTACACTGTACTAAACTAGTACCGGCTTAAACCAAAGCCGGCTAGTAAAAAACCGTTCGATCCTGATCCGTGCAATACCGCACGTATCTGATCGAACCCTGCCATATAAATCCATACGGCCACTAGTACAAAACTGTCCGATCCTGATCCGTGCAATACCGCACGTATCTGATCGGACCCTGCCATATCTCCATACGGCCTCTACAGCGTTTCGCCCGAAAGCTGAGTAACTGAAAGTGTGGGGGACTCTAAAGACTCGTCAATACAATGGCTGTGGATTTAACCACTAGCACGTCAGAGGTATAAGCCAATACGTAACGGGCCACCAACTATTGACTAAAAGGGACGTCGATGAGCGAACTCATCCTGACACCCTACTGAGCCTGTCAGTGACAATATCCGTGCAGTCCGGTCCGTTCGTCTATGAGTATCGCATGGCGGGCCTAGGGGGTTGGTAAAAGTCAGACCCCCAAAAGCGGTACAAGTCGTGTCGGAGTGTAGCCCAGAACACCCTGAGATACTACTGGAATACCTACCAGTAAATCTCCTTGCCTTGGCCAAGGACTTTGTGTAATGGCTCTCCTAGACACAGCACGACCTCACCCCCAATACCGGGAGAGACGAACCCCTGAAGATACGCTCACTGCCTCCATGTGGCTCGGGACTGTACCCAACTAAAACCTGTTTGCACGACTCCTTTGAGCCGTGGTAGGGTAGTAATCAAAGTACAGTGGGAACTCACACGAGACAAATGACGATCCCCAGGTCGATGAACTAACCTGCACACATGTCACCAGGGAACTGCCATCTGACGTCTGGTATATGACCAACTAGCATGTTCCCGGCGAGTCCTGTCCGGTGTACTCATAACCCAATGAGCACCTGTATACATCTTAGGTGATCCAACTGACACCAGTGGCTTGTGAGACCGGCCACCGCCCCTCGTCGGGGTCTCGACTGTATACACTAGTCTACTAATGGAGTATCGATGCCCGGTCTCGAAACTCCCACGACTAGGGACCTTTTAAGGATATGCTTGTAGACCCCCAGCTCCCACTTATATGATCGCCCTCATACTGCTGGTGGTCAAGCAAGAATCCTAGGGGCTCTATAAACGTGTAATAGCGACATGTCAGGTCACCTAAAACAGTACACGATGATAAAGGTAAACCAGATAGCATACTATCATCTCGAGTAAGACTGTCCTACCGGGATAGGTCCTCCCTCAATCATTACAATCACGTACCTGTGACCTAATAATTGACTCTGAGGGCACTATCTCCAACAATCTCCCACTTGCACTCAAGGCTAATTATTGCGATGTCGCATACTCACAGCTCGTGTGATACCGAACACCCAACTCCTCTACTAGTCAGTCTCACAAAGCTCGTTTGCGAAACTATTGCGTTCGAGGAATAGCCTCAGTGAGTGGATCCGCTTTGACGTTTCTTTCTATGTCTCTCTATATCTCATGTTCGCGGAGAAACCCATCTCCCGAAATGAGCAATACCTGTCTTAGAATGTGTCTGGATGTCTGATGGGACATAGCTCATAAATGAACTCCAAATCCAAACTTCTTAGACTGTATCGTCAACTGAACTTAATCAGTATCCTGCGCGCCATGCCTCCCTCAGTATTGCCTTGGACCACCTGTCCAAAATACTGCCTCTCATCAGAAGGAAAACTATAACTCTGACAACCTCCTTGTCGTCCATGTCACCTTGGAAGCCTGGAATGATAACTGTCTCCTGAATGAGGCTGTCGTTATCATCTCCCTAGAACATCCACTTATGTTCTAGAACTGCTTCCGACTGTTTCTTCAGGATTGGATTAATGTCAACTTATTGCATCTAGTGCAAGAACAACATCTGGTGTGGTACTTGACATCTCACGATTGACTCAATTGCCTGAGCAAGTGATCTGCCAATCATGCCCGTCCCTCTCCCCTTTAGTCTGTAAGACACCTTTGGAGAGGGTGACTCCATTACCTGCAGGTACATTACCGTGCCAGGAGTCGTCCACCCTAAATACTCTTAGAATGCTGTCAAGTACCCTGATTGGGAAACCACCCAAATCTAGATCTAAAACCATAGATCTAGTAACCAGTATGTCTGATATAATACCCAATTCCTATGTGGAGAAACAACTGTGTGACGACCAAAGTACAACCGATTGTAGTATAGGAGTTTCTTTTCCTATTCTGTGTATGTCATCCAGATACCAGGACATCACACCCTACTACCTTCTCAACAGATCCATCCCCTATTCTGATGAAGTCAAACCCATGACTGTCACGTCAGAAATAGATGATCTATCTCCGCTACATCTGCTTTAGTCTATAAATAGACATAAGCTTCCTGTCCACCAATGCTTCCGCTGCTCCCACTGACTACGACAACCCTCTGGCAGAGTCATATAGACGTACACTTCTAAAACTAGTTTAGAACGACGCTATACTCATCCTCCCGCCGGGTCTCGTAACCTGGAACAACAGCAATGGCAATTGTGGGTAAACAAGAACTTCCCTGTAACCGTCATTGAGGCTACTGTAGTACCTCTCGGGTGCCTGAAGTTACCCACCTTATCTGCGGAGTGGCCAATGGAATGTCAATCCAGATTGAATCTTTAGGTTCCTTATCAAATCTTCAGTAATCGTTTGTGGTTCTGGAATCACTTCCAGTTCTACCATACTCCCACTTCTGTTTTCTGAAAAAATCCATTTTTAATAAAACTGTGGCGAGTCTAGAACAATATCGCTATTGTTCATCCAGATGGTAGAAAGTCAACCCTCGTCATAGCCTGGGTCAACCCACAAACAGCCATTACAGAAACGTGCCTTGAGTTGTTCAGTGTCTAGTTTTAATCATAAACCGGACAACTCCCCGTACCTTAACATCGTTAAGATATGAACTGTTCTATATCCAATATAGAAACAGAGGCACTGATATAATTGAACCAGATTCAAATCATGCAGCTGTCCCCAGCGCATGTCAACTAAATGGAAGGAGGCCGATCAGCGTTACTCAACTTAGGAAGCATTTCCAATTATGAGTAACCTGAAAGAGAAGCAAGTTCTCTTAATCATTACTATCAACTGAATACCATACACAAGTATCTACATCTTCGATCACCTTGAAGAATCCCGATACTTGCTACACCTGGTTCTCTACTCTATTCAAATACCTATAACTCCTCAAAACTTAGACCCTGTGTTTCTACGAAACACATGTCTAAGAACTAGAGAAGTTAAAAGTAAACAGAATATAGTATGAGGACCAACCCCTCTGTCTTTATGGACACTGGACAACATACAATACTCTGTATAAGTCCCTTGAGTCTGACAACTCTTTCACTGTGTGTCGTAGGTTGAAAACTGTACTTATGGTTAAGAAGAGTTACACCGCTGTTTAATGCTCCTTACCTAACCATCCACTGATATAGGTAAATGTCATCGACATAATATCAAAAGGTATATCTCACTCTATGGAAATAGACGTACAGATATATCAATTTGAAATTGGTGCATAACAGCGGATATTCAAAACCAAATATTTGCCGACCGGCAAACAGCCCAGACGATCTCCTCAAATATCACCGATTACAACGAATCCCGATATAATGAGGATGATCACCCAATTCCCAATAACTTACTCCCACTCATCATCTGTAAAACTATACAGATGTGAGAATCAAACTTGGTAAATACATACCCTGGAGCAAGTGTCCAATCGGGAAATCAGTTTTCTTTTAACAGTACACAGTTGAACCTGAAACATTGAAATGTTTCGATGGGGTATCCTGGTATTCCTAGTAATGCCTCTACCATTATCCAGATTCACAACTATAACCGTATAATTCTTTGCCACCTCTCCAAATCCCTTCATATGTCTTTAGTCATTACCTTCTGTACACCCCTTTGGGCCAAATGGTTTTCTTCCTTCCCTACCGTTCGGCACCAGCCTATGGTTTGGAAGAAGACTATCCAATAAGCATAATGGGTGTACTGTCCTAGTCCTAGGAGCACTCGCAATGCGAGAGAAGGTGAAGATAAAAGACACCTGAATGTACTTTATTCCTATTTCTCCTGAACCAGGATCCATCCCCGAACTGGAACAAGTTCCTTTCGAGTTCGTATATAACCATACGATGGATTATCCAATAAAATGGGATCTTCGTAGTGATACGGAGTGTCCTGGAGAAATACAAAGGTGATTTAGGATTGGCGAAGAAATACTTGGTTCGGTCGTGAATAGCAGTCGCAATTTACTTTGCCCTCCTACTAATCCCTTGCTTTGTCTGAACTTAATACCTTCTGTACACCGTTTAGGCTAACTGGTTTTCTTCATTCCCTACCGGTCGGCACCAGCCTATGGTTTGGAAGAAGACTATCCAATTTGCGTAATAGGTGTACTACTCCTAAACCAAGGAGTACTCGCAACCTGAGAGAAGGTGAAAAGAAAAGACAACTGAATAATCCTATTCGTTTTCTCCAGAACCGGAAACCATCCTCGAATCCCTTCGAGTTCGTATCTAACCATACGATGGTTTTGTCCAATGGAAGTGGACGTTCGTAGTAATACGGGGTGTCCTGGAGAAAAGGGTAAAAGTAGGAGTGGCAATGAGGTCTGCAACTCTGACAATCCAAAAAGCCAGTGTTTAAGAAGGTTCGGTCAACTTGGTCACTGAGTCATAGTCTTAGGGTCGGGTCAAAAGGTCGCTGCCAGAGAGAGAGAGAAAATAAACACTCAGCGTGCACTCTAACCTAGATCAGAATGGTTACCAATTTATCTAATCAGGAATCCTCCCACTGTACCTCAAATTCTCCTCCAAACCTGAAAGAAGAATTAGTCGGGGTTACCCGAGGAGTAAACTAACTCATCAGTGGGAATCGGGATCCAACTCTCATCGCATGACAACGTGACGGAATCCGCTCACGGTATCACACTCCAGAAGGTATGCGCATATCTGGCAAGTTTCAGTACTTTTGAAACTCCCGATGTGATTTCTGCCCCATGCTCTTATGACCTTGACTTTGGCCAACAAATCATAAGTCACATGTCAAGTTCTGCCCGTCATTCTCCAGGTTAATTTGAATCCACCCGTACATACCCTTGACTTTGGCCAACAAGGCAGTACGACTGTTCCAAACCAACGCATCTATCTATGCTGCATATGAATAACCAACAGCTACCAAACACTGTGCCTTGACTTTGGCCAACAAACACAGCTTGAATACTATTGACTACCCATATGAAACGACGGAGGGCTACGAATGGTTTCTGGCGAAAACCTTTAACGTAATGAACTTGATATCGTTGAAGGAACTGATAGCTTTTTAGAAAATATAGTGACGAAAACCTTTACTAAAGAGGTCACTCCCGGTGAAGGGATCTCGGCTCTTTCCCCGTAGAATGAGGTGCAGGATATTCCAACTGAATACCACGGTGCAAAGCAAAAGTAATCGGCTATAGTGAAGTTAATGCCCTGACGCAAACTTCTGTCCAAGGGGTCACTCCCGGTGAAGGGATCTCGGCCCTTGCCTCGTCGACTGAGGAGCAGGATATTCCAAATGAATACCACGATGCAAAACAGAAATGAACGTCCTTGCAATAACAGCTTTTTGAAAAGTGTTCCAACAACATCAGATTAGGTTTGTTTTAACTTGCATTGATCCGAATCAACGCAGTCCCATCAATTGATCACACCACAAAGAACGAAAATATACTGACGTACGTATATACCATCCGCATTCGCCACTGGGTCCCGTCATTACCCGTTAGGTTAGCTAACTAACGACAGAGCGGGGACTGGACTAGCGCGGATGCAAAACATATACAACATCTACTAATATATATACCAATATATTATATTCGCTCAAGGCGTGAATAAAATGCAACATCACAGAGAATGAACAGCATCACAGAAACAATACAGATATCTGGGATCCCCGGGTTTCACAGAGCCGCTGAAACCCGACGTTCCCCTGGTCGTGTGGATAGCCTGTGCAATGAAAACCTAGACCCCTACGGGCGCGGCAAGTCACCCGCCAAAACCTGAAGCAAGGCAGCCCCCTTCAGCACCGTGAATGGACCACCCAGCACTTCACGGAATCCGGTCACTTGGGCACCCCTCCTGGGTCAACCTGTACCCCCTACGAGTGCGGCGAATAGTCCGCCAATCCTGGAGTGAAGCCCCCTCCGTCCCAATGCCATGAGATGCGGGCTTGTTGCCCTCCAGAACCCGGCTATCCGTGCACCCCTCCGCGGGGCAATCCTAGTACAGAAAGTAAAATATACATACAACGGGTACATCGACCGCAACCAGGTCGTGCCCCAAAAGAATAATACAAACAGGCAGTGACGGCAGTCCACATGTCGGACGCTCGCCCCGCAATATCAAATGTACATGATACAACAGCACAGTACTAGCATTGCATCCAGGCTATCCCCCACGACCGATCCGCAACATCACAGCAAATACATAGAACATCAACGTGAAAGTCACGTTCGCAAATCCGTCTAACCGGGCTATAGCAGTTAGACCGGATTTACCGATCGAGTGACATTCACGGTCGCAGATATAATGTAAATACTGTGAAAAATGTGTTTAAAAAATTTCCGATTGATCAAACAATTAACAAGTGGGCCCCAAAGAAAACTGTAGCACTCACAGAAACAATTGGCCCAACTTTAATATTCCAAAGCCCATATTTTAAGCCCAGAAGGCCTCTGTAAAAAAATGGTGAAGTGATGTGAATAGTGCGCGGCGGAAGGGCCGCACAAAGGTGGTTTTCGCGGCGGTTCCGCGCTCCAACTGTGGAGTTACTTCGTCAAATTTTTACAGAACTCTTAGATTTTCCAGTACATCAATATTTTACAACCTGAAAAATTTTTCGAGACTGAAAAATTTCAACAGAAACTGTCGTGGGTAAAATGCAGTTTTGGAACTTTTTGATCGATCGGAAATGCAAACACATTACACAAAGCTAGACTAAGTTAATGGTGAGGCTCTGATACCACTGTAAGTGCACGGCGGCGCCCCGGCCGTCAATCCGACGCCGGAATGCGGAAACGGTGATAAACTTAAATTTTGCGGACTTTGCAAACCGGCACCACCGCGCACTAAACTCCGGATCGTAACCATTAACAAGTCTACGCAGCTAATAAGAAAGGGAAGAGATGTATACCGACGATCCAAGTCCTCCGGTCTTCATCTCCACTCCGATCTCCTTGTCGGGATCTCCGTCTGTCTCCTCCTCGTCGGAAAGGGGCACCACATCGCCTGCGTCTTTTACGGGCTCCCGCCTCAATACCGAGGCAACTCGAGCATGAAGCCGGCAACTCGACATGCTCAAGATGTGCTGTAGGAAGTGTAGTGCTTTGTCTCTTTGGGGTAGTGTTGCCATGATGGAGGAAACAAGATGATATGAAGAGAGGTGGTGAACTTTGATACAAAAAGAGAAATGAGAATAATTTCCATACAACAAAAGAAACACATCTCTCATTTTTTCCTCATCTTTTAAGTGTGGCCGGCCAATCTTCAAAATGGTGAAGAGAATAACAATATGTATCATATGAGGGAGGTGAGTGTAGGAGAAGAAGGAGGTGACCACATCCAAGAGACAAGAAAACAAACACCATGCTTCATATCAAATCCAACCATACCCTTTCATGTCACAATAAAGCAAAAGCATGGTGGAAAAAAAAAAAAAATATGAAAGCTATCATATCAATCTTTTACAAGAAAACCCCTCCACAATTGTAATTTGCAAAACTGCAAATTACCCCCTCCATCGGAAAAGTCCGGCCGGGAAAGAACAAAGGAAAACCGGCCGGAACGGAATGCAAACTGGCAACTCCAGAAAACTGGTCCCGTAATAAATTACAGGAAAACCCCAATACTGTGCATACACACCCGCATCTGTATTCCGACCGAAATACAAATGCAATGAGACAAAATCTACACTGTACTAAACTAGTACCGGCTTAAACCAAAGCCGGCTAGTAAAAAACCGTTCGATCCTGATCCGTGCAATACCGCACGTATCTGATCGAACCCTGCCATATAAATCCATACGGCCACTAGTACAAAACTGTCCGATCCTGATCCGTGCAATACCGCACGTATCTGATCGGACCCTGCCATATCTCCATACGGCCTCTACAGCGTTTCGCCCGAAAGCTGAGTAACTGAAAGTGTGGGGGACTCTAAAGACTCGTCAATACAATGGCTGTGGATTTAACCACTAGCACGTCAGAGGTATAAGCCAATACGTAACGGGCCACCAACTATTGACTAAAAGGGACGTCGATGAGCGAACTCATCCTGACACCCTACTGAGCCTGTCAGTGACAATATCCGTGCAGTCCGGTCCGTTCGTCTATGAGTATCGCATGGCGGGCCTAGGGGGTTGGTAAAAGTCAGACCCCCAAAAGCGGTACAAGTCGTGTCGGAGTGTAGCCCAGAACACCCTGAGATACTACTGGAATACCTACCAGTAAATCTCCTTGCCTTGGCCAAGGACTTTGTGTAATGGCTCTCCTAGACACAGCACGACCTCACCCCCAATACCGGGAGAGACGAACCCCTGAAGATACGCTCACTGCCTCCATGTGGCTCGGGACTGTACCCAACTAAAACCTGTTTGCACGACTCCTTTGAGCCGTGGTAGGGTAGTAATCAAAGTACAGTGGGAACTCACACGAGACAAATGACGATCCCCAGGTCGATGAACTAACCTGCACACATGTCACCAGGGAACTGCCATCTGACGTCTGGTATATGACCAACTAGCATGTTCCCGGCGAGTCCTGTCCGGTGTACTCATAACCCAATGAGCACCTGTATACATCTTAGGTGATCCAACTGACACCAGTGGCTTGTGAGACCGGCCACCGCCCCTCGTCGGGGTCTCGACTGTATACACTAGTCTACTAATGGAGTATCGATGCCCGGTCTCGAAACTCCCACGACTAGGGACCTTTTAAGGATATGCTTGTAGACCCCCAGCTCCCACTTATATGATCGCCCTCATACTGCTGGTGGTCAAGCAAGAATCCTAGGGGCTCTATCAACGTGTAATAGCGACATGTCAGGTCACCTAAAACAGTACACGATGATAAAGGTAAACCAGATAGCATACTATCATCTCGAGTAAGACTGTCCTACCGGGATAGGTCCTCCCTCAATCATTACAATCACGTACCTGTGACCTAATAATTGACTCTGAGGGCACTATCTCCAACATAATTGCCCTGTGTAAAACTCTCCCGGGAGTAACAATTACTCGCAGTGGGTATCGGGATCCTACTATCTCATAGAAGGTATGCAATCTCATTGCAAATTTCAACAATAGAAATTCCCGATAATATTTTGCCCCAAACGATCTATGACCTTGATAAGGTCAACAAACCATAGACCGTAAGTCAAGTTCAACCCGTCTTTCCTTGATTGAATTAAACCCACTCGCCCGACCCTTGACAAGGTCAACAAGGCCGTACGACTACCCTAAAACAATCTGCATCATATGCATAAACAGATAAATACTGGTCAGCTACCGAACACTACGCCTTGACAAGGTCAACAAACGCAGCACGAATACTAAGCAGGACTTATCTGAAATGATGGAGGGCTGTGACAGGTTTTCTGAAAACCTATTGCGTAATGAACTTGATATCGTCGTAGAATCGCGTGAATTTTGAAATGGAGTGATTTTGAGGCTTTCATTAGTTTTGCTAAAGAGGTCACTCCCGGTGAAGGGATCTGGCTCTTTCCTTATGGAATAAGGTGTAGGATATATCATATAAATCACTATGCAAAGCAAAACTCCAAAAGCAGTCAAAAGTCAAACCGAGTGTCGTAGCATCTGCCAGTTTTGCTAAAGAGGTCACTCCCGGTGAAGGGATCTCGGCTCTTTCCTTATGGAATAAGGTGCTGGATATATCATATACATCACTATGCAAAGCAAAACTGTAGCTACCCTTTTTATTTGAAAATTTGATTCTACAACATCTTTTAGGTTTCTTTTCTTTCATTAATCACATTAATGAAATCCCATCATTTAAGTCACCTAAACATCACAGATAAATACGAGGTACACTTATGCCATCCGCATTCGCCTCGATGTCCCCTCGTGTACCGTTAGGTTAGGTAACTAACGGCAGAGCAGGGCAGGGCTAGCGCGGGTGTAAAACATAAGTAACGCCTATTTAATATATCATATATACTATATACAGTATTTATCACAGAACATCACATGATCACATCACAGATATCGCAGCAGAAGAAATATATGAAACATTGGATATACTAGGACGTCCGTGTTTTATTTTGAGCCTCTATAAAACACGGATTCCACGGTCGTGATGAATAGCCAAACCCACACCCCTAGACCCCTACGAGAGCGGCAAGCAACCCTATCAATTCTAGAGTTAGGAGACCCGGACTCGACTCCTCGAGTTGGTCTCCCACTGGACTCCAGAACCCGGTTACTTGTGCTCTCCTCCTTTGGTCTATCCTAGTGCGGAAAAGTAAATAATATACAAATGGTGACATCAACCTCAACCCGGAAGTGCCCCAATAAAAGAATTTTACATACATTTAATTTACATGAATGAAAATAAAAACTCTCATCTCACATAAAAACCCCCGGCTATTCAGAACGCGACGATCCAATATAACATATCCAGCAACACATAACATCACATGTCATCAACGTAAGTAAATATGCGCATCCCAATTGTCGTTGACATATAGCAACGAAACCGGCAATATCACATATTACACTTACGGTCACAGAAAAGAAAGTGTAAAACTACAACATTTGGAATCCACAATCTCTTTAGACATCGTAAATCCGAAATATCACATATTTCGCATTTCATGCCTAACCGTGTGAATTCCAGATATTGTATCACATTCCAGATAAATAGACAGTATTAAACTTTCCGATCGAATATTCAAATACCTAAGATTTCCTAAATAGCTCAACACTTGAGCGGAGTTCAAAAATTCCAGAATACGTCACAGTAGCAACGGTCCAGCCGTAGAAGGGTCAAGCTAATGCCTCACATGTGGCACGCCGTACTGCCCCAAACCCAAAGGTTCAAAGGGCAGTTCAAGACGGTCACATAATCGAGTTAAGGTTTGTTGTCTTCTAGAGGGTCCGTCACATTTCTTGCACGTTTTTCCGAAAGATTTAAACCCGAGAAAGATTCAACACTTGAATGTTTTTCGTGTCGGGAAAAATTGAGTTAATGATATCCGTTCGAACATTTTAATACTTTCTAAATTATCCGGAATAACAATAACGAATTTAAAATTCCCGATCGAATCGACGATTACAAAATAAATCCCAGATTACTCAACACTTGAGTTAATATAAAAATACCCAGAAAATACAAATAACAGAAATATAAATAACAGTGCAAAAACGAGCATATAAGTCCACTGTACTGCCGCGGTTCCGCGGCCCAAGCGCGGTACGACCGCGGTTCCGTGGCGGTTTGGACGTATTATGTGTTCGTTTTTCACCACATTTCTTAGAAAACCCTGCTGAATTTTTTAGGTATTTTTAATTCTGAAAAAACCCAGTTTTTAAAATTTGACCAGAGAGGGGGTTATTTCATCGATTCCGGGTTCGATCGGGGTTTTAACTTCGTTAACAAATCGCCTAATGCTCTAGCTAGGCACTGATACCACTGTAGGGTTACTAGGCACACTAACAAGGCACTACAAGGTATCGACCATGCCAAAATTAAATTTTTATTTGCCAAATAACACTAAGCAAGATCATATACTAGAGTTTAGGCGAATCAATAAGCAAGTAAACAACTTTACTCTAAAGGGATACGAAATACAACCTTTCTAGATCGGTCCTTCACTTTATTTGCTCCTTGTTGAAGTCCCTTCGCTGCGATCGTGGATCTCCCGGACCCTTGCATGGCTTCACGAGGCGAAAGGTGCGACCTTGCTTGAAGTCTCCGAGGCCGAAGATGATCTACGTCGAGGGAATTCCGACTCAAGCTACTACATCACTAATTTGAGAATTAGTCAAGCAAACACCCTATACAAGAGTGCTAGTCTTGATGAGGAAGGAGAAATAGGAAGTGGGTTCTCTTTGGATTTTTAATTCTCACAAAGTTTCACTCTTTTTTCAAAACACTAGCAAGCAATTTCTTTTGCTCAATAAAGAAAATGAACAAAAGAAAGGAATGAGGATAATGATCAAGTGTAAAGAGTAACCATGGTGAGTGAGTATCATATACTAACCCTTGTAAAGACTTAACCCTAGGCTAATGGTTATGGTTGGGTTAATAAAAATCCATAGTAAAAAACAAAATCAAGTTGGATTAGTCAATGCATCCACAAGCTTCCACAAGCTTCATGTATTTACAAACCCTCCACTTGATTTTGCAATTACTTTAAATATTAAAAACCCAAAATAAACATTAGCATAGTGTAAGTCTCATACACCCATGGATTGTGTATCATCAACCATGATACAATATGATAACATATTTTAACATATATCATATATATGTTAAAGTGGTGTACAAGTGAGAAAAACCCTAAAGTTAACAAGTGTTAGTAAATGTAAACTAGTATATCTAATATACAATTATACACTTAATTATTAAATCAACACTTGACTTAATAATCCGGTCACATCTCATATAACCGGCTAACATCCATTGTATCGACTTATCGAATCAACACTTGATTCGATTACCCGGCCATATCATATATAACCGACCGATACATATATTCATGAGAATAGAATACGGTATCACATACACGCATTTATTCTCGGTCTCGCACATATCACATACGTGCTCCTATTTCGTTTTGCCTGAGCCAGTAAAACCTCTGTGTAGGACTCTAAAGACTCGTCAATACGCCGGCAGTAGGTGATGATCACATCACGCACCCATAAGCCGTCAGCGGTACTAGCTGGACGTAATGGCTACCCGGGTATTGAGCGATCAGAAGATCATCAAGCAAGCCCGCTCCAACTCCTGTAAAAGCCAGCCGGCAACACTTCCCGTACAGTCCGGTCTCCTCGTCTGATATGTCGCATATAAAGTCTAGGGGTGGTAAACGTCAGACCCCAATAACCGATAAGTCGTGCCGATGTGAGGCTCATAACGGGTCGAGAAACTACTGGTAACACTTACCAGTAAATCTCTAATCAGCCCTGGCCAGGGACTTCCTTGTTACGGTCAATCGAACACAGCGCAACATCAACCCCCAATACCGGGAAAGACGAAACCCCTCCTATCGCTCGTTGCCTCCATGTGACTCGGGACTGTACCCAAAAACCACCGTTTTGCATGCCCTCATGGACGTGGTAAGGTGGAAATCAAAGCACAGTGGGAATCACACAAGACTCTATGACGATCTCGGGTCTACAGACTAACCTGCATAAGTGTCACCAGAGAACTGCCATCTGACGTATGGTATAATACCTTCTGGGAGTTCTCGGCGAGTCCGTCTAGTGTACCCAGTCTCCACTGAGCACCCGCATACTATCTCTGATGTCAAACACCAATGGATATGGGATCATCCATCGCCCATCTCATGGGTCGAGAAGTGTATACGCTAGTCTACTCCCTGTCTCGATACACCCTCGACTAGGGACCTTGAAGGATGTACTTATGCACTACCATGTCCCCACTAGTATAATCCGCATCATAGTCCAGGTAGTCAAGTACACATCCTAAGGGCTTTATCAACATGTAGCCATCAGACAGTATAAAGAGACAAGTATACATGTTAAGATAAAGAGCAACCAGATAGCATACTATCATATCGAGCAAGAAAGTCCTCTCTATATATG
This sequence comes from Agapanthus africanus, assembly GCA_030015575.1. Lineage (NCBI taxonomy): Eukaryota > Viridiplantae > Streptophyta > Magnoliopsida > Asparagales > Amaryllidaceae > Agapanthus > Agapanthus africanus. Next base: position 450,043,809 of record CM057342.1, on the reverse strand, counting down.
TCCAAGCATCCAATATAATATACATCATCTGTACAATACTGGCCTCTAGGGCATACATCAACTAACAGATATCGACCGGTGTAATTGATTACAGGATCGTTCGAGGAACGATGCCTGAGAGAATAGAAGATTTGTGTCGGTAATGGACACGGAAAGATGAACTTATTTGGAAATAAATGATGAGATTTCAGTTTTGATTTTGTGATTGGTAGTACGGATTCATGTTTTCCACATGTTATCATGCATCATAATTATCCTTATTGCAGTTAATGATTGTTTATCATATTTACATTATCAGCCGTTATATGTTAGTGTAAAGATGGCGTGATACGCCCGTATTTTGTTAAATTGAAAGATTTACTTTATATGCGAAATTAATAACATGCATTCATATATACCTATATATCATCATTTTAGTAGTCGTTAGAACACTGCACAATTATCGATGAGTTATGCCGCACGTGCACACCTTTACATGTTATACTACACCTCGTCGATATTAATATGTCACTTTTACACTAAATAATTATCTTGTGAAATATGATTCTATCATACCTTAAACATCATTAACAGTAGTACCATGCATAAATAACATCATGTTTCATATTTAATTGTTCGAAGTTGATATAAGAGAAAATTATATTATTGAGGATTTATGGTTTTGAGCTTTTCTATATTATTGCATAAATCCAGTGATTTTTCATGATTGATGTGATATGTCCACCATGAGATGTTTTTATGATTTGGTTTTATTCCGAACCGAGTTGGAGGACATACGGTTGTAGAATTATAAGTTATCCAGACTGAGTCGGGGGGCATACAGTTGGATACATGTGGACCCGGTCGAGACCGAGGGGCAGAATAGCCGCATGATAGGTGGGGAGTCTAACGAGGATACTCGATACTGGAGATAGTTGTGAAACACGGCGGATATCTAGATGATATCGACCGGTGTTATTAATTACAGGATCGTTCGAGGAACGATGCCTGAGAGAATGGAAGATTTGTGTCGATGATGGACACAGAAAGATGAACTTTATTTGGAAATAAATGATGAGATTTAAGTTTTGATTCTGTGATTGGTAGTACGGATTCATGTTTTCCACATGTTATCAAGCATCATAATTATCCTTATTGCAGTTAGTGATAGTTTGTCATATTTACATTATCAGCCGTTATATGTTAGTTTTATTCACTCAGTTGGCAACACACCCCCGTTGTGCCACAGTTCCTTACAGAGATAGAGTGGACGGTTAGCAGCAGTGCAGATCCACTTTTGCATCTTTTATCGCATCTTTTGATAGGTGGGTTATGTATGTAGTAACCTTCTCTTTTGGTATTGAATTTTGGATCTAGAAAATCTCCATCAGACCTTGTATTGTGACTTAGAGTGAGAAAGGGTTATATGTATATTCATTGACAGATGAGATCATTTAGTTCTATAAAGTGTTATTTCTTTTACTTATGTCTGAAATTCTTATTGATGTCATACGTTTGAATATTTACTTCTACTATAGACATTGTTCATCCCAACTCGGGATGCAACCCAACTTAACATTTTGTAATTGCTTTTATTATGAATTCACTAGTGTGTTACTGGTAGGATCTTAATTACATAAAACTGTGATTTTTACTTAAAAACTAAAATTTTATAAAACTTCCGCAAAAAGGATTTTGATCTTGGTTTTTCGGCTTACTCGGATTGTGTAAATATCTTTAGATATTGTACAATCTAAGTGCCGGTCACATCCAAACTTTGGGTTGTGACAATTTTGGGTACAGTCCTGAGGCATATGGAGGCAATGAGCGATAGGAGGGATTTCGCCTCCCCCGGTATTGGAGGATGATATTGCGCTATGCTCGATTGATTATAACAGGAAGTCCCTGGCAAGGGCTGTTGAGATTTACTGATAAGTATTATCAGAAGTTTCTCAATCTGTTATGAGCCATATACCGGCATGACTTATTGAGATATTGGGGTTGATGATATCATCCCTAGACTCGATATGCAGTATATCAGACGAAGAGACCGGACTGTACGGTAAGTGTTGCCAGTTGGCTCGATGGGAGTTTTGATAGGTTCGCTTGTTTTCCTTCTGATCGCTCAATACCTGGGAGCCGTTAGATACAGCTAGTGTCGCTGACAGTTTGTGGGTATGTGATATGATCACTGCCTACTGCTAGCATATTGACGAGTCTCAGAGTCCCCCGGAGGGGTTTCCTAGCTCAGGCGAAATGATGTGGGGTGCATATAGGATATGCGCGGGAGCTTGATTAAATGCGTATATTTGATACCGTATTTTAAATCGGGCGTTTACTATTGGTCGGGTCGTATGTGATATGACCGGGTTATTAAATCAAGTGTTGGTTTAATATTATTGACTTTTAGCTCATTTATTTAAAACCTTTTCTTTATGGATGTATGCATGAATGTGTGTATGTATATATGTTGATATGAATGCACACATGCATGCATACATGTGTCATGGTTGATGATACAAAGGAGATGGCAATACAAGACTCACATGGTATAAATATTTATATATATATTTGTTATTGAGAAAAAGAAAATGATTAAATCATGATTGCAAATTCTTCTACACTGTTCTTTACTTAGCCTTATTTATAACTATGGTTTAATATCCATTTGTTCTTTAACTCATTAACAAAATATCTAGATATTTATTGACCATGATTGTATGTGAGTGTGACCAATATATTTATATTTTCTTTTCTCATTAATTTTGAGATTATCACAAAAAGAGCTCAAGCTTAGCCATCTCCTTCTTCTTCCTCTTTCTTGCTCTCTACCCTTTTTCAAGTGAGTGAAGGATACAAAAAGGAAAGGTTTTTAAGTGAGATCCAAACCCAGATCACCAATCTATATTAGTCTAGCCCACTTTTGTATATTTATTGCTCCAATTCTTCAAAGATCAAGTGAAGTTAGGAGCTTGAGCAAAGGGACTCCGTGGTGGATCGTCGTGGACAAGGAAGGACTCAAGTGAACCGGTTCAAACCCTAGTTGATCTAAGGAGTCAAGGAGGGAGGTCTACAAAGTTTGTATTACTCACCTCTTAGTGTTAAACTACTTCTAGTATATTATGCTAGTTCTTGTTGCCTTAAATTTCTAGTTCGATTCATGGTTGGTATTGTTTAGCACCCCCTAAATTTTTATTATAGCATGTGTAATGCAACCCAAACCCTAGGCATGGTGCTAATGAATCCCTACAGTGGTATCAGAGCCAAGCTAGAAACTTAGACGATGTTAGAAATATTACGAATCTGAAACAACTCCGAAAGTTCGATAATCTGAAACTTTAGATTTTGCTTTATGTTGATTTTTAAATGACCTCCTAAAAATTTTTAAGCAACTACAAAAGCTTGCATTTGATGCATTAAGAACATTGGAGAAAAATGAGGAGATTCCATCGGTTATGACCCGTTCAAAACCCAAGAAAGCCGGCCTGGCCGACCCTAGCTCTTCCAATTCGACTCATTTTTCTTTGGTGCTCTGGTCTGTATATTTTGGGGTTTCAGGTATTGTTTGTTTAGCCCAAAATATCATGTGATGTTTATTTTGTTTAGGGGCTAATTCGGAGTATTTCATAGTCGTAATTTTAACATTGTTTTTGGTAACTTAGACGACGTTTAACAGTTCGAACCAACATCAATCACCACCTCATTGCTCTCGCTGGAAATTCTCCAAGTGTTGGAATTTTCTAAGTTAAACATATTCGAAAGATCATGTAAGTAACCATATGGACCCTCTAGAAGAACGTAACCCTAACTCGATTCTATGACCACGGAACCGTGGCCAAACCCTAGGGTTTACCGTAGTTCCATGGCGCCATAGGTGAGGCAAAGGTTGACCCTTCAACGGTTGGTCCATAGGCATTGTGGAATGTTTTGGGTATTTTAACTTTTCTCAAGTGTTGAGCTCTCGGGGTAATTTGTGGGTGTTTATTGATTCAATCGAAACGTTTAATATCGTCTAGATATTTGTGAAAGTGATGATTCCAATTTTTGTAGTTTTTCACTTTCTTTTCTGCGACCGTAAGTGTAGTATGTGAGGTATCGCCGGTTTTGTTGCTATACATCAACGACAATTAGTGTACGCATATTTACTTACGTTGATGACATGTGATGTTATGTGTTGCTGAGATATGATGTACAGGATCGTCGTGATTGAATGGACGGGGGTTTTGTGTGAGATGAGAGTTTTTATGTTCATTCATGTAAAATTTATTGTATGTAATATTCTTTTATTGGGGCACTTCCGGGTAGAGGATGATGTCACCATTGTTGTATATTATTTACTTTTCCGCATTAGGATAGACCCAAGGAGGGGAGCACAAGTGTCCGGGTTCTTGGGTTTAGTGAGAGGCTATCTCGAGGAGTCGAGACTGGGTCTCCTAAAATCTAGAATTGGTAGGGTCACTTGCCGCTCTCGTAGGGGTCTAGGGGTGTGGTCTTGGTTACTCATCGCACGACCGTGGAATCCATATTTCCTATTGTTGGCTAAATACAAAATACGGACCTCCTAGTATATCCTATATTTTCATATATGTGCTTCTGCTGTTGATATTCTGTGATGTGATCACTTTATATGCTGAGACGAATGGTGTATTATATATATTATATATAATAAACGTTGCTTATGTTTTGCATCCACGCTAGTCCGGCCTTGCTATGTCGTTAGTTAAGTAACCTAACGGTACATAACCGGACACTGTGACGAATGCGGATGGCATAAGCGAACGTTCTATTTTCATTTCCTTTCTGTGAGGGCTTAAGGACTTAAATGATGGGACTACATTAATGAGATTAATTTAAAAAAAAGGAACCTAAAAGATGTTGTAGAATCGGATTTGAAACCTACTCGGTTTTTTAATGAAAAAGCATGTTTTCAAAGTGCGGAGCTTTAGCCACTCGTTTTAAAACTATTAGATTCTACAACGATATTTGCAGGGATACCTAGGACGGCAACAAGGTTTTGGGAGGCATCGTCCATACCAAATTAAAAAATTTGCCATTCTAGCTAACCCTAAGTAAGAATCGTTTACTAGAAATCGACGGAAAAAAATGCAAAAAACTTTGCAAAGGAAAGTGAACAAGGAATACAACCTTTGTAGACCGGTCCTTCACTTCTAAAACTCCGTGTTGACGTCCCTTTGTTGTGATCATGGATCTCCCGAACTCTAGTGTAACGTTTTAGAAAATCGTTATGCGAATTTTTCCATTTTAGGGTAAAATTATCGGTATTTTCCGTTTTAACCCAACTGTGATCAAACGTCCATATAAACTTGCCAGCACCTTGCTGAGCTAAAATAAAGCTAGTGCGCAAGCTTTGGCGGTATATGGGACGTTTTGGTTCAAAAATATTTTTCCTTATTTTAATATTATTTTAATGTGGTATTTTCATTTTGGGTTTGGCAAAATTCTCCAAAATTTGTATCTTTTCAAACAAATCAAGTTTTAGTGAAACCAAAACCCCACATAATATCTAGATCCTTGTGTTGACTAAGGGGTTTAAGTTTTAAAAGAAAAGGAAAGAATGAGTGAGGTGCATGCATATGCATTTATGTGCATTTATTGCATGTTTTAACTAGAACAATCCACACAAATCCCTTACCTTCCTCTCTTGGCTGACTTCTTCTTTCTTTCTTCTGCCCTTGATCAATTCTTTTCCTTTTGCAACATTTCCAAATCAATAAATCTCTAAAATTCCCAAAATAAATCACAAAAATACATCAAGTCTTGCTTTTTGCCTCTTTGATCACTTGGAGCTAGGATCTTTGAGTTCTTTGGATAGGTAATGATCCCTATCTGTTCTTTATTTAGTTTTTGTGTTGTGTAGACTTTTAGTTTCAGTTTAGGTAGTGTAAAGCTATGTTTTGTGCATCATATCGTATTTTAGTGTCGATTTGCGATATCTGTGACCTGTTGTAACCCCGAGAAAATACTATAAAACAAAATAATGTTGTTGTGTTGTACCTGTGACCATAGACTTTCACCTGGAGCACGAACCCAAGGGGCTCGGACTCGGCCGGCGACGACTCGAAGGGGATCCGGCGACCCCGGCCGTGGCTTTGAGTTGGGGTTTGGATTTTTTTAGGGTAGCTCTCTGCCATGGTTTAGGTATGTTTGGTCTTGTTTAGTTGTTGAGTTTTCTCTGTATGCAAAATCTGGGATCACTTAGGTAGTTTTTAGTGATACGACTACACGCGATACGTTATCCGACACGGTCCGTGCACTTCGTGCTGGTTTTGCTCTTGAGTTGGTTTCGTCGTGTCGCTACGTACGTTAGTCATAATACGAACACTTAGGAGTAGGTTTGGAGTTGGTGTGTCGTTAAAACGTAGTTTGTTCGTGTTTTTGGTTGTTTACTAATTTATACTTGTGTTATCGTTTTGTGGTTTTAGGTTCGCAGGCGGGGACTTCGGACACTGCTACCAGGGGAAAAAAAGTGGTTGGCTTCACTTAGCCAGGAGCGTTGGTGAGTAGATTTAACATCTACAGGGGAATCGCCCGCATGGCGTTATGCGTCTGGGCTAGAGATATTATCTTCTGTCGCATATTCTATTGCATATATAGAGTTGCGCATACACACTACTGCTTAGTTATTGTTGTGCCTGGACTAGTACCCTTAGGACACTGCACAATTGTTGACGGCTTATGTTGCATGAGCACGGATTGTATGCCACACACACCGTCAGTAATTGCCCTGTCATGCACAACCCACTGATAGATATGATATTGTTTGCTTAGGGACATTGAGACATTGATTCAAATTTCTTTATGTATTTGACCTATAGCATACCTGTATACCTACATGCTTACACAAATTCCTTGACATACTTACATGCTAGTTACCCATATAGCTATATGGTATTGTACCATTGTGATAGGTATATACTCATATGAGACATAGCTACATATACATATACCTGGAGGGTATTATGGATAGGTATAGACACATACCTCACTACAGCTACTTTGACATCATACATACTTACGTATGGACACATATATCTTACTATACCGACATGGTTACGCATACCTTGTTATAGCTACATGTTCACCTGTCTATATTGTTGCATCTGATTTTGGGGAAATCAGGAACCACATGATATATTTAGTAACTTGTTGCAGTTAAATAGTTGTTTTCCTTTATATGCTGATATTACTGTTTCATTTTGCATATATTACATTCATAGATTTAATATGATGTTCTATGATATTTTTACTTATATGTATATATAACAGTGGAATGGGACGTTGTTATATATGCCTAGACACGTATATTAGGGGAATGGGACGCTAATATGTGTGTATTGATTTATGCATTCATACCTAGTCACTACTTGATGTTTTCTGGATTTGAGGACCGTGATTGTTTCATGAAATTATGCATTATTTGAAAAACCCGGTTTCTCTTGATATGATATTTCTGCAGCCACCATGAGTTTTATCGGTTCTGATTATATACCCGATTCGAGGAGCGGGAGGCACCGTCTGTGGGTACATGGTGGGGCCCGGAGGTACCCCGGGGCAAGAACCTCAGTGAGGAGATGAGTTAGTGGGGGAACCATACCATCCGGTGACATTACCAATGACTCGGCGGTTATCGTGGGGATACCGACAGGAGTCATGTACGTATGGATACGTCGAAAGACGAGGGTCAGAGCTAGGCACTCGGGCTGTTCGATATAGCGTATGATACGTACCTATCAGGGGGCCAGTCGTGGTGACAGCACCTGATAGATCAGTATTTCTGTGTCGATGCTTGACACTTGTTTCATGATGTTTTGGGTGTCGATGTTAGACACTCACCTTATATGAAACTTACTTGATACTGATATTGTACACACAGGATATGTAGGGTATACTGATATTGTACACACAGGATATGTGGGATATACCGATATTGTACACACAGGATTTGTGGGATATACTGATATTGTACATACATGATATGTGAAATCTACTTGATGTTGGACATTCAGGACATATGAGATTTACATCATATGAGAGCCAATTTGGGGGCTGATTTGTGGAAATTGGGATTTTATTGTCTTGTTGGATTTTGGTCCTACCACGAGGTTAGGATTTCCGTGGAATTGACATGTTTTATTCCATACTCCACATTTATTGTTTATGCACTGTTTCATGTATTATTTGTACCTGATGGAGTACTTTCCATGACTGTTGCATTTACATATTATTATATACATTACCTTATGTATTATTTATACCTGATAGAGTACTTTACCTGATCATTGCATACCGATTGTCATATTATTGCTTCATGTATTAGTGATACCTGCTGGCGTACCTTTCATAACTGATGCATTACATATGACTATTCATTGCTATTAGATACTTATGTTAGATTCGCGTTGTACGTGCATACTCGCGATTACCTGCATATGTTATTTACTATTCACGAGTTGACAGCTCACCCCCGTTGTGCCACAGTGTTTTGCAGGTGTTCCTCAGGATAGTCAGAGACAGAGCTATTTCCATCCATCGTATTATCTTTTGCTGCGGATACCGCTTCGCCTGACAGTGTGCAGTTTTTGCGTAGGTAGGTTTTGCGGTTATCCGATGTTGCCTGTTGTATATTCATTGTATCCTGAACTCTCCATCTACCATTATCTTGTATGACTTAGAGACTTGATGTGAGGACGATATTGTATATTATTTTGTGACTTGAAGGTTTTTATGCACTTTTATGTACATCGTCTCTTTCTTCGCTACGGCGTCGTATATCTGTCGTGGTGATTGTTTTCCGCCGTTGAGCGTGGATTTTGCTCCCGTTTGGGATGCTTTTACTTATATTATGTCACGCTCCGCTTCCCAAAATACGGAAAATGAGGGTTGACTAGGCCAGCCATGCTCCTACGGTCAAGGAATAATCCCGCCGTAGTCACACTTCGGCTTCTAGCATTACATGGTAATCAGTAAACCAAGCACAACAGTAAAGGAAACACATCACTAAAATATTACATTGAATTTCATTGTTCACAAATTACAAATAAACAAGAAGAGCTAGTAACCAAGTTCGAATACACGATCTCTTTAGGGAAAGCAGAAAAGAAGAAAAAGGTACTCCAGACTAGATCTCCGCCAGCTCGAAAGGTAAATCCGACTCCTGCGCTGGTTCTTCCTCGAGGTCTGAGCATGCATACTCAGGTCGTCAGAGCGATGTAATAGCAATATTATAATAATGACATGAAACATGGAAATAAGATAGTAACAGTGAAAGTAAAATGCGGATAATCACTATGTCACTAAATGATGCAAAGTTTGATTTGTGTCTCTATCGGTCTCTAAGTCATGTTTGAAATCGTATAGTGAAAAGGAGGATCATGTTTAACGGGAGTCTCGTACATACCCGAGACAACGGCCCACACGCCCGGGACATAACCCTGTCAGCCGGATCGCTAGATCCTACCTAATATATATAAGAATCACTGTTCGAATAATCATCCTCTAAAACACGGTCCCGCTAAATACGATTCTCTTTCTACTTCGATTTCCCCCTTTTCCCCAAGTTTAAACTATAAATGATTATAATTTAGTCGTGTACAAGTATGCACCAATAGCACGGTTTTGTCACTGTTCACTGTATTAATCACTGTCACGAATCATTCACTTTTCCATTGGCGTACTTGACACTCCTAAACCAATATCATTCACACACGATAATGCAATGTCCACTGAATAATGACGCGCACTAACACTATGTATATGGCAATTGGGTAAGGTATGTACATTTATGCCGTTAACAAGTCATGTGTAATATGAACTATTATGCACGTCGTAAGCTTACAAAAATTGCAGTAATTCATATGCTCAGAATTTAGTGAAACGATACAAATACGGTAACAAGTACACTCTTTCATAAGTTCAACAAAATTTGTTTCAGTGCGATCGGATTACTGGTATTCAAGTTACAGCCATTTCAACTTAAGTGCTCGCTGCAAGAAATTCAGTTTCTGAACTGAACATCCGTTTCGCGGCACAATTTTCACCTAGTTGGGATCGGAATTTAGCAACGCTGCAGTTGAATGAAATTTAGGGTTTTCAATAAGGTTTCTAACTCAATTGACGGATTCTCTATCGCGTCTGTATGTCAGAAGTTATACACTGTTCAACACTAGAGTATCAATTCTGTTTCTGTTTGGGACTATTATACGCCCTGATCTTTTAAATTGCAGTTTAAATAGTAAACGATGATAAAAGGGGTGAAATCACTTGCTTTATTTAGCTAACAGATTCATCTTCCATAAAGTCTAAGGTTCTAGAACATACAAGTTCAGGCAGCGAAGGGGTAAGCATTACGAGACAGAAAACAACAACCAGAGCTGCTCTGGACTGCAGTCTAGAGCCGCTCTCCGAACCATTTTTCGTCATAATTTCAGTAAAGAAACAATTAAGAACTTACATAAGGTTACAGTTCGTCGAGTCGGCTTCGATTTGAGCCCTCTAACGCATCATTTCAATATGTACACAATTAATTGTGATTTAAACAAGTTTCAGGTGTGGAAATTTCTCAGTTTTTACGGGTATAATTGGGGGTGATCGTTTAAGTCAGTAACAATTGTATTTTCCAGTAAAATAACACCACAATGTTCACTATCACACGGGCCAGCATATGCAATCAACTTCCATCAATTTAGTGGAGGTTTTCTTTCGGGTTTTGCATCAAACAGCTATGTCATATAAGTTTTCGTGAAACGTAAACATGGAATTAATACGATTTTACTTTGTAACGGAAATAATCTAGCATGTAGAAAGTAGGGTACTTTCCTGGAGATGCTTTGGCAACGTACGGCAGCGGCAGCGGCACGAACGCGTGACGAATCGGCACGGTTTGGATTCACGGCCTCGGCTCGCGTTTCGGGTTCGTCGTCGGAGTTGCCTGGAGATGTCTCGCGATCACCGGAGGTGGAGAGTGGTGATGTGGATCTCCAGGGGCATGCTGGGGTCGACGATGTCGTTCCGGCGATGGGCAGCAGTAAGGGGTCGAAGCTCGCAGTGAGGGTTTGGAGTGGGTTTTGGAGAGAGGGAGAGAGAGGTAGTGGGGGCTCGGGTTTGTAGTGATGGTGATGATGCTGATGACGCGAAGGGTGCAGGGGCATCGACGATGTGGTGGGGAGCTCGCCGGCGTGAGGGTACAGGTGGTGGTCGAGCTCGGTGGTGAGTGGGTTGGGTATGCAGGGGTTTCTGCGGAGGCTAGAAATGGTGAGGAAAGGGCTTTAGGAGGAGGCTAGAGTGTTCGATGATGAAGGAGGAGGTTGGAGGAGGTTCGTCGTCGTCGGGGGGGAGGGGGGGTGAGCGGGGTTGAGAGCTCGAGGCAGTGGGTTTTCTGGGGAGAGAGGAGGTTTGAGAGCGAGAGTGTTCACCGCCGGAAGCCGGGAAGACTGGACGTCTTTCCTGAATCTGGGGGCAGATACTAATTGGTGCTATCCATCCACCTCTCCGAAGATGCCAAGTTGATTTATGGCTGCATGTATCGAAGGTTTAAACGGATGCGGCCGATGTAGCAGACTTCGTCAGATTCCCCCTCGTTTGAGGGGTTTTTTATTCTGGGGACGCTCTTCCCTGCAGGCGCAAGCCCCTGCAGTTAATTACGCTACCGCATCGTGGTAACAACTTTCTCCTTCTCCCTATGGTCATTTCGTGTCGTGGGTGTTTGTTTTGTGTTTGGTTGCCCGTGGATTGTATATGGAGACTAAGTTATGTTGTTGCCCGTAGGGCGTGGATTAGTCAAAATCCGTATCTTTCTTAGATTTGGGTTTTGGGGGTTGTGTTTAAGGATACGTTAGCCTTATTTGAGGCCAAGATCAACTTAAAAGTTTGTTAAGGACACGTTAGTCTATTTATAGACTAAGATCAACTAAATGGGATCATTTAGATCCGACAAGAGAGCAATTGGGCTCTATTACTTAGTTTAGTGACATTGCGGTCGATAAGTAGTTTAAGGATATTGCGGTCCAATGTTAGTTTTAAGACATTGCGGTCGAGGTTAAGGACATCATAGTCCGTGAGCTTAAGGACCTCGCAGTCCGGTGTTAGTTTTAAGACATCACGGTCGAGGTTAAGGACGTCATAGTCCGGTATTAGTTTTAAGACATCACGGTCGAGGTTAAGGACGTCATAGTCCATGGATTTAAGGACTCCACAGTCCGTAGCAGTATGTGATTGTCGGGACCCGTTACCTCTCTGACGACGTTGAGAAATTACAACGACAGATATCAGAGGAGTAAAGGGATGTACCCTCGAACCGGGTGTAAATTGATTGGAAGAGCGGTTGGGCTCAGTTCAATTTAAATTGAGGACTTATGGCCAAAATTGGGCTAAATCCAGTTAAAAATATTTAACATTTTATTCATGTTCTGCCTATTAGGCTTTTACTTGGGCTCTGCCCTTTTATAATGCATAGCATTTGGCTTTGTAATTAAATGCATAGCAAAATAGTGGTCTAACAGTGCGCCACGTGGCTTATTAGGCGCTTTGCGCCAATCAAAGAGCGCAATGCGCTAGCGCATGCGAAGGTGACACGTGTCACGCTCGGCGCTAAGCGCAAGTCTGTTAGAGCACTACGCTTTCTGAGTGCGCTGCGCCAGTGAATGATACGTGGTGCGCTCTGGCGCTATGCGCCAGTCCAAGAGCACAATGCGCTATATTTACAAGCGCAAAGCGCAAACTGTTATGTGGTTGACACATGGCAGGTTCAGGCGCAGTGCGCCAGTCCAAGGAGCGCAAAGGCGCAATTTAAGAGTGCAAGGCACTGTCCAATAACGCAGAGCGTATTTTAATCAATTTAAGATCAAAGAACAAGTTTTTGTTCTGTTCAAAAGAGGTTTTACCTCAAGATTCAAGAACCAAAGTTCTTGAATCTCATCAAAAGGCTGTGCCTTTATAGATCAAAAGATCTAAGAATGAAGTAAATTACTTCTTTTTAATCTTTTATAATTAGATCTTTCTTTGATCTTTTTCTATTCTATTGAAGATCTTTATCTTGTTCTTAGATCTTTGATCTTTTTAGAAGATGGTTCTTCTTTTTGTGAGATATTTTCATCTATGTTCTTCAAGAATTAAATTCTTTACCTTTAAAGATGAAGAAAATGATCTTCTTTCTTCAAAGGCTTGCCTTTCTTTCTATTTGAGTTTTTTCTCAAAGTTTGCATAGGGTTCTCTCTCTTCTGTATATATGTGAGACTTGGAGTCTAGTGGCCTTTATATAGGACCAATTGATTTGTTAAGTTAGTTATAGAGATCTTTCTTTGATTGATCTTGGGATATTTCCACACCGTTGGATCTTTAATCCTAAGGCCTCTGTTTTACAGAAGACAATTTTCTTATTTTAATAACATTGGAAAGATCTTTCTAGAATTTTAATTCTGATTAATTAATAATTTATTATTTAAATTCTAGTGCTGGCGCACTAGGCGCTAGCGCGCCTGCGTTTGACATGTGTCGCGCAGCGCAGCTGCGCTAGCGCGCCTGCGTTTGACACGTGTCGTGCAGCGCAGAGCGCAGCACAGCTGCGGTAGTGCACCTGTGTTTGACACGTGGCGCGCAGCGCAGAGCGCAAGGGTCCTGAAGCGTTGCTTCATTTTTAAAATTTGAATTTTGAAACAGAGCTTTGCTCTGATTTGGGGTGCGCTGCCTTGGGCGCAGCGCTCCTGGCGCTGGTGTGTCTGCTGTTGACACGTGGCGCTCTGCGCGCAGGGCAAGAAATCTGAAGCGTTGCTTCAAGTTTTGAATTTTGAAATTCAAACAGTGCTTTGCTTTTATTGGGGGAAACAAATGCCCTCCACCGTTGCGCTTACGTGGCCCCAAACGTGAGCGCAGCGGTGGCAACATCTCAGCCGTTGGATCAACTTTTGGAAGTAGAAACAGCTCTCAATGCCTATAAATAGGACCTTTGGTCCCTTAGAAGATTTTCATCTCCTCCTTGAGAATTATCACCTATTAAGAGCATTGCTCTTAAGATTTAAGAACTTTTCAAGAGTAAAACTCTGTTAAAACTTAGGTATAGTTTAAAACTTTTAATAAACCAGGGTTTTACCCATTAACAGAGCTTTGCTCTCATAGATCTTTTGATCTAAAGAAAACCCCTTTAGGGTTTCATTAACAGAGCTTTTACTCTCTAAAAGTATTTTATTTATAATTTCTTAATTCATTAATGGGGCTTTGCTCCTTTCAAATCATATAGAAGAACTCTTAAGAGTTTTTTTTATGGATCTTGAAGATTAAAGACGGCATTTTATTTTTGCCGAATTATATCATCTTCTTAGAGCAAAGCTCTCAATGTTCTCGGGGGATTTCTTTAACTTCCCCTCATAATTGATTTTGACAGGTGTCACTCCTGTCTGTAGAGCATTGCTCTCGAGGAGTTTAACTTCCTGTGCCTGTTTTGAATAAGAAATTGCTTAATCAGTCTTTCTGATAATTTTGTTGATTTTCTTTTACAGAAACAACAGACGCTCACATGTATGATCTTGACGAGATTATCTCTTACGGGGACATCCGCTAACTCGGCCGTTCTCAGAACCGAGAACTCACGAATGCCGAGTGTGCCGAAATTATGAGTCGTCTTGACGCATATAATGGCCAACTGCTTCCCCGTCGTTTCCCTCTTCTGAAGCTTATTGTGGGAGCAATCTGGGGAGCGCTCCCTCTATTCTATGCCGGCGTGCCACTTAGAGCATTAGATGCCGCTGAAGATAAGGTGCACTCGGTGTATCTGATGAACCTAATCTCCAAGAGACGGCTAGACAATCTTGTCGATCTCTTGCACCAGGCTTTTCAACAGTCTGCTGTACTTGCTGCCTATCGGAGGGTGGAGGACATCAGTGGGGATCCCAACGCTCGTGCTCACGAAAGAAAGCACACTAGGATGGTTCACCAGGCTTGGAAAGTTCTGGACAAGGTCACTTTTGAGTTCCTCAATCCATGTCCTGGATTTGAGATTTTGCCATTGTAATTATTTTAATAGCATCTTTGTTTATTGCTTTCATAATTGTAAGAACCCCCATTTTTTTGAAGTATGAATGGCAAATTTCTCATTTCAGCTTGTCTTATTTCACGTACTAAATCTTTTGCACATGCATGAATGGGTATGTCTCAAACGCTTAATCAAATGCAAATCGGATGTTCTTTCTGTCGCTTTCTTCTCTTTGCTGTGTTGTTTGTCATGTGATTTTAGCAAGTGCGGTCTGTAGATAGCGTACAACTGTTAGTCTTAGGCTCTTTGTAGAGTGGTGATGGCTTAGAAAACAAGGTTAGGATCTGTCACCTAAGACTTTTTCAACATTATGAGCCGAGAGGGTCTCATAAAGAATTTTCTCCTTACCATCCGAGAGGGTCCCGTAGGTGTAATTTCTCCTTAAGAATCGTGAGGATTCCTATGTGTGTTTTCTCTTGAGAGTCGTAAGGATCTCACAAGAGAATTTACTCCTACAAGTCGTGAGGACTCGCAAGTGATGGGTGAAGTTGCCCTTATCCGCATTTCACGGAGTAAGGGGTTGCTCAGGATGCTTCCCACGGGTTCACTGCCACGTTTGGCGAGGACCAGGCCTCGCTCTGGACGTTTTCCAGGATACCGTAGTTTAAAGACATAGCGGCCGAGGTTAAGGACTTTATAGTCCGTGGATTTAAGGACTCCACAGTCCGTTGTTAGTTTTAAGACATCACGGTCGAGGTTAAAGACATCATAGTCCATGAGTTTAAGGACCTCATAGTCCGATGTTAGTTTTAAGACATCACGGTCGAGGTTAAGGGCATCATAGTCTATGAGTTTAAGGACCTCACAGTCCAATGTTAGTTTTAAGACATCACGGTCGAGGTTAAGGACATCATAGTCCATGGATTTAAGGACTCCACAGTCCAAAGTTAGTTTTAAGACATCATGGTCGAGGTTAAGGACATCATAGTCCGTGGATTTAAGGACTCCACAGTCCAATGTTAGTTTTAAGACATCACGGTCGAGGTTAAGGACATCATAGTCCGTGGATTTAAGGACTCCACAGTCTAATGTTAGTTTTAAGACATCACGGTCGAGGTTAAGGACATCATTGTCCATGAGTTTAAGGACCTCACAGTCCGCGAAATGTGTGGTTGTTGGGACCCGTCACCTCTTTGAAGACGTTGAAGAATTACAACGACAAATATCAAAGGAGTGAAGAGATGCACCCTTGAACCAAGGTAAAATTAGTGTAAAATCATTAGGGTTGATTGTTAGTTTTAAGACATCACGGTCGAGGTTAAGGACATCATAGTGCATGAGTTTAAGGACCTCATAGTCTAACGTTAGTTTTAAGACATCACGGTCAAGGTTAAGGACATCATAGTCCGTGGATTTAAGGACTCCACAGTCCGATATTTTCTCTGGATGCTTCCCACGGGTTCACTGTCGTGTTTGGCGAGGACTAGGTTCCGCTCTGGACGTTTCACACGGGGTCAGAAGTGACGTTATCCGCGTTCCACATAACCAGGAATTTTGCACTAGATGCTTCCCACGGGTTCACTGCCGTGTTCGGCAAGGACTAGGCTCCGCTCTTGATGCTTCACATGGGTTCACTGCCGTGCTCTGCGAGGACCAGGATCCACTCTGGACGTTTTCCACGGGGTCAGAAGTGACGTTATCCGCATTCCACGTGACCAGGAATTTTGCACTAGATGCTTCCCATGGGTTCACTGCCGTGTTCGGCGAGGACTAGGCTCCGCTCTGAATGCTTCACATGGGTTCACTGCCCTGCTCTGCGAGGACCAGGATCCGCTCTGGACATTTTCCACGGGGTCAGAAGTGACGTTATCCGTGTTCCACGTGACCAAGAATTTTGCTCTAGATGCTTCCCACGGGTTCACTGCCGTGTTCGGCGAGGACTACGCTCTGCTCTGGATGCTTCACACGGGTTCACTGCCGTGCTCTGTGAGGACCAGGATCCGCTCTGGACGTTTTCCACGGGGTCAGAAGTGACGTTATCCGCGTTCCACGTAACCAGGAATTTTGCACTAGATGCTTCCCACGGGTTCACTGCCGTGTTCGGCGAGGACTAGGCTCCGCTCTGGATGCTTCATACGGGTTCACTGCCGTGCTCTGTGAGGACCAGGATCTGCTCTGGACGTTTTCCACGGGGTCAGAAGTGACGTTATCCGCGTTCCACGTGACAAGGAATTTTGCACTAGATGCTTCCCACGGGTTCACTGCCGTGTTCGGCGAGGACTAGGCTCTGCTTTGGATGCTTCACACGGGTTCACTGCCATGCTCTGCGAGGACCAGGATCCGCTCTGGACATTTTCCACGGGGTCCAAAGTGACGTTATCCGTGTTCCACGTGACCAGGAATTTTGTTGATTATATCCGCATTTCACGGAGTTGGGATTTGACTCTCGGTATTTGTACACTGCCGAGTCATGGAACTGGAAGTTGCCGCTGTTCCGCTTTGTTTGATGTTGTGTCTGCTTAGACGAATGTTGAGATGATCTCTAGGCTGTTTGTGAACCATCGAGATTTGGCTTCCGCTTATGATGAAACCCGGGGAGGAGGAGTGTGACTCCCTCTTCGTTTGCGCCCCTGGATTGTATACAGGGATTGCTGTGATATCACCTGTAGGGCATAAATTTCATTATATATATATATATATATATTTTTTAATTTATTTCTTTCCGCGATGCTCTATCATTTCAGCTTTTATATCGCGAAGGTCGCGATTGCCCCATCATTTCGGTTATTTTTCGCGGTGCCTAATCATTTCGGCTATTTTTTTATTTTTTACTCGCTGTTTTTTATTGCGAGTTGCCCAATCATTTCGGCTATTCTGCATGCATACATTTTTACTTGCTGATTTTGTCGTAAGTCGCACCATCATTTCGGCTATTTCGTATGCATGTATTTCCTGCTGGCTTTCTGCTGCAAGCGTGGGATTAGACACCGATTTCGGCATCAGCACCGCTACAACTGGAATATTACCAGGAGCGAGTCATCACTTGCCTCTGTCGATGTTGAACAAAGGTGGCTTAGCGAACAGGGTTAGAATCCTGTTGACAAAGGCTTTTGACTTCATGAGCCGTAAGGGTCTCATGAAGGTATTTCTCCCTACGAGTCGTGAGGATCACGTAGGTGTGTTTTCTCTTTAGGAATCGCGAGGATTCCTAAGTGCATGGTCTCTTATAAGTCGTAAGGATCTTACAAGAGTATTTTCTCCTTATAAGTCGAGAGGCCTTACAAGGGCTGTTCACTGTGCAAACATATACCTAGTCACGGATAGGACTTTGTTAGGGAAATGCTTATTCACGCCCGTGGATTGTATACAAGGGTCAATATTGAGCCACTTGTAGGGAAGTGCTGGAGGTTATGGTGGTTGCTTAAGAACAAGTTCAGATCCCTGAAGCTTAAGACTTTCAAATCTTATGAGCCATGAGGGTCTCATAAGAGGGTTCTCCTTACGAGTCGTGAGGATCTCGCAAGTGTAATTTCTCCTTAGGAATCGTGGGGATCCCTAAGTGTGTTGCTCCCTTGTGTGTCGTAAGGATCTCACGAGGGTGGTTTCTTCTTACAAAGTCGAGAGGACCCTGCAAGTGTCTTTTAACGAGGCTGCGCTTTTTCGGGTTTTCACAAACATTTGCCGGTAGCCCTGCTGTTTTTACTCACGGAGCCCTTTCAGGTTTTCATCCGTGCCCATTTTGCTTATGGACATACCGTTTTCTCTTTTTTTTCCCTTTTTTATATATATATAACGAGGTTGCGCCCTTTCTGGTTTTCACAAACACTCGCCGGTAGCCCTGCTGTTTTTACTCACGGAGCCCTTTCGAGTTTTCATCCGTGCCCATTTTGCTTATGGACAAACCGTTTTCTCTTTTTTTATTCTCTTTTTTTTACATCAGCTTTGGGATGCTGCAATCCGCTGTAGTTTCTCGACATCTCGGTCAACAGCTAGTTTTAGGACATAGTGGTCCATTATTAGTTTAAGGACGTTTTGGTCCACTGTTAGTTTTAAGGACGTTTCGGTCCGATGTTAGTTTAAGGATGTTTCGGTCCATTATAAAGTAAGCCGGTTACTACTTATAGAGTATGGGCTTAGGAAGATAGCGAGCGGACATAGTCGTCGTCATCTATCATTGACCTAGGCCGTGACCCGTCAGGCGTAGTATTTTTTCAGGAAGCGACCGTTTATTGGTCTGAAAGGTCTTTCACCATGCATGTCCATGAGTAGATAGGCTCCACCCTGGTAGACCTTGTCTATGATGTATGGGCCTTCATAATTCGGCTCGAATTTTCCCCGCTTGGCACGATTGGGGATCATAGGTCTTTTGACAACTAGCACGAGTTCGCCTTGGCGAAATGTCCTCGGCCTGGTCAATCTTTCATATGAGCGCGTCATCTTTGCTTTATAAGCTTCCAGATTTTGCTGCGCCAGTAGCCGGGTTTCATCAAGGGCATCGAGCTCCTCGAGCCGAAGGTGAGCATTCTCTTCGTCCGTTAGCTCGTAATGGACTACCACTTGTAGAGAAGGTAACTCTATCTCGAGAGGGAGTACTGCTTCTGTACCGAATACCAACGCATACGGTGTTGTGTTCGTGGCCGTCTTGAAGGTAGTTCGATATGCCCAGAGAGCTTCATGCAGTCTCTCGTGCCAGTCCTTCTTATTTCGGGACACCGTCTTCTTCACGATCTTTGTTAAGGATTTGTTGAAAGTCTCAGCTAGACCATTAGCTCGGGGATTATAAACTGAGGAGTATCTCCAGTCTATGTTGTGCTGTTGTGCGATGCGGCTGATCTTGTGGCTTCTGTAGGCTGGCCCGTTATCGGAGATGATCCGCCGCGGAGTTCCAAACCGATAAATAATGTGCATCTTGAAGAATTGGAGGATATTCTCCGTCTTCACTTCCCTTAATGGTACTGCTTCTGCCCATTTGGAGAAGTAATTAGTTGTTGCTAAAATAAAACGATGTCCTCTGGATGATGCCGGTTCGTTGGGGCCGATTATGTCAGTCCCCCACATTTCGAACGGCCAGCTAGCCACTGTTGGATGTAGTGGATTTGGGTGCTGATGGATGAAGTCCCCATGAATCTGGCATGAGTGGCATTGCTTCGCATACTCGAGGCAGTCCTTAATCATCGTGGGCCAATAGTAGCCCATCCATTTAATCATCAACTTCATCTTAGGGCCAGCTTAGTTAGAACCGCAGAGCCCGTCGTGAACTTCCTGAATGACTCTATTTGCGTCTTTAGGCCCTAGGCATCTCAACCACAAAGAATCAAATGACCTCTTGTACAGAGTATCATTAACGAAGGCGAAAGATAGGGCTCGCTTCATGATCTGATGTTTTGAGGACGCATCTTCACGTGTTCGACGGGATTTAAAGTAGTCTATAAAGACTTCTCTCCAATCCTCAGTCTTTTCTTGGTCTTTTACTTGTAGAGCCACTTGCTCGGTCGCTCCCTTTTCCTCGGACGACTCCGGAGAAATTCCTGCCGGTGCAAGAACCCGACGGCTTTGTACCACGATTCTTACATCATCGAGGTTCTCGTCAGCCAATTCTTTAGCAAGCTTGGCTAATGCATCTACTTTGCTATTTTCCGCACGCGGTATGCTTTCGAGGGTGTAGGAGGGAATTTGAGTCAGCAGTTGCTGTACTCTCTCGCTATATTTCACTAGTTCTGGTTTGCACGTTTGGTAGTCGCCGTTTACTTGGCTGATGACCAGTTAGGAGTCTCCATATATGAGGAGGTTTTCAATCCCCATGTCGATGGCAATCTCGAGACCTGCTATCAAAGCTTCGTATTCGGCTTCATTGTTCGTCCTCGGCTCTGTTAAGGAGAAAGCAAAGCGCATTATCCCTCCTTGTGGGGTCACGAAGATAAGGCCTACCGCTGATTTGATTATGGGCGTGCTTTGTTTGCGCTTCTTCATGGAAGACGCTCCATCAAAATAAAGTTCCCACCGGTTACCACCACTGTCGATCGCTTCAAACGCATGTTTGTCTCGAAGTTCGCAATTCAAACGGGAATCGGCCGGTATCGGATGTTCAGCGAGGAAATCGGCAATGGCCTGGCCTTTCACTGCCTTAAGTGGTCGCTAAGTTATCGAGAACTCCATCAAGAGCAGGGCCCATTTAGCGAGTCACCCTATCAGTATCGCCTTTGACATCAAGTATTTGAGAGTGTCCACCTTCGATATGAGACGGACTTCATGCGCCAACGCATAGTGCCTGAGCTTCGTTATCGCGAAGATCAATGCCAGGCAGTGTTTTTCGATGGGAGAATAATTGCTTTTTGCCCCCAGGAGAACTCGACTCAAGTAATAGAGAGCTCTTTCTTTCCCTTGGTCGTTCTCTTGTGCCCATAATACGCCTAAGGAACCTTCGAGGGAGGTTATATACAGAATGAGAGGCTTTCCCTTGACCGGAGCAGCCAGTACTGGCGGGTTCTGCAGATACTCCTTGATTTCGTCCAGTGCGCCATGGCATTTGCGGTCCGAGACGAAAGGGGTTCCCTTCTTCATCAGGTGGCTGTAAGGACGGCACTTACCTGAGAGATTGGCTATAAATCGCCGGATATACGCGAGCTTCCCTTGGAGAGATCGCAACTGCTTGAGAGTCCTTGGCGGGGGCATCTCCATGATCGCCTTAATCTTCGACGGATCTATCTCGATACCTCGGTGTCGGACGATGAATCCTAGGAATTTGCCTGAGGAGACTCCGAACGCGCATTTGAGAGGGTTCATCTTCAAGTTGTATTGCCGAAGGCGTTGAAATACGATCTTCAGATGCTTGAGATGTGCCTCGTATGATTTGCTTTTAACCATGAGGTCGTCGATGTAGCATTCGATGATTTCATGTATGAGGTCATCGATGATCTTCATCATGGCCCTCTGATAGGTGGCACCGGCGTTTTTTAGACCGAAGGGCATCACCGTGTAGCAGAATATACCCAAAGGGGTCCGGAAAACGGTGTGCCTCTGATCCTCGGGATGCATCTTTATCTGGTTATATCCTGACGATCCGTCCATGAAGGAGAAGACTTCGTGAGTGGATGTGTTATCTATCATCAGCTCAGTGACTGGTACTGGGAAGTCATCTTTCGGGCAGGCTTTATTGAGATCCTGAAAGTCCACACATATGCGCACTGTCCCATTTTTCTTCATCACCGGGACGATGTTGGCGATCCAGTAAGGATACTGAGCCTCTTGGATGAAGCTAGAGTCGATTAGCTTCTTGACCTCGACATTGATACTCATCTCAAGCTCAAGCCGCATTCTCCTTGGTGCTTGTTTGATTGGCTTAACGTCCAGGGATATCGCCAACTTGTGCATAGCAATCTCTGGATCTAATCCTGGCATCTCGGAATAGTTCCATGCAAAGCAATCCCTATGCTTCATAAGCACGTCCTTCAACGTAGCCACCCACTCTTCAGACAATAGCTCACTGATGAATGTCGACCGCAGGTCATTCGCTGTCCCCAAATCAATTTTCTTGAGGTTATCTGCAGTAATGTGTATTCCATCTTCCAGCTCTTTCAGCGCTGGTGAAAATTCTGAGATCACCTCGTCATCATCGTTTTCGAAGCACCAGGGGAGGTCATACATATTCTCGGGTTCTTCTTTTGATATCGTTATCACATGACAAGTACGAGCTCGCTTCCACGACCGATGTTGATCTGGTTCTACTCTCGATGCTTTGGGTTCATGCTTCTGCGGCGGAGTTATCCTCCAACTGTCGGATAGAGCGAACTTGCCGAGCTGATATTGATCTTCGACCCAATTCTTGAAGGTGAAGCAATCTTCGAGAGGGTGTCCTATTGCTCGGTGATAAGAGCAATAGTCTGGATGAAAGACCTCGTTAGCTTGCTCAGGGTGCTTGGACTCCGGAAGTGTAAGCATTTGATGACTTATGGCAAGATCAAGTATCTTCTTTGTCTTGTCTTGAGGAAAGGAGTATGCTCGACCCATCTTCTTTATAAGAGACAAATCCGGACCGCTCGATTCCCGATCGCGTGACTTCTTGGTCCCGCATTGTCGTTGTTGAACGCATTTTCCGCTCTTTGACTTGTTACTGCCTCTGCGTCTGGCCTTTTGTACAACAGGTTGACAGGGAGGAGCATTTTCATCTTTCGCAGCCTGTTGAAGAAGGCGTTGCGTCCTGGCTTTCTCGTAGATGGCCATTTCGCGATTATGGTCGTTTCGGATTTTTTTACCAGCTTCCCTTATAAGCTTGTCCATTTGTTCTTCGAATGACGGACTGGGCATTTTCACGTCGGGGGCTCTTTCTGGTTTAGGGTTAGCATTCTCCTATTGAGCATCTCCTTCTTCATCAAAGTCATGTACGACATAGCAGTCGTGGAGTAACTCCCGTTTCTTGGACCGAACATATCCAAGCCCGATCGCTTCCATTCTCCCGTTAAGCAACTTGCGCTGAGTTCCGGGAACGTTCCAGATCCTGTCATAGAACTTAGCTTTTCGAGCAGTCTGTTTGAACGGTATCCCTTGGCGCTTCAATAGCCTTTTCAAGCTTTCTGCATAATATCTAGGCAGACGGATGGGCTGGATCCTGTCAAGTATAGAATCCGCGCCGTGCCAGATTTCTTTCTCCACTTTGGTTTCCCCGGAGCGGTAGAATAGGATCACCTTTTTGCCTTCTCGCCTGGGAGCGACATAGAACGTCTGCAACTCTTCCATACTGTAGGTATCAAGCGCGTCTAGTTTTTTATGATGTTTGGGCTGAACCATGGCAATTTGCAAAATTTGCTCTTCATCAGCGAATGTTTGTATTGAAGGCCGAGCGGAGAATATAGCATGGACTTCATCTTCCGAGTCGCTGCCAAAGATTAACATAGGAGCGAACGGTCCCGGCTTGTTGTACTGGGGTGGACCTGAATAAACTATCTCTTCCTCTTCTTCAGTATCACTCCCGAAGACTGGAATGGTGGTGATAGCTTTGTTCTCCGGTTTCTGACATCTCTCCGTGTCCTCAAAATCTGGCAAGAAATATTTTGCATCTTCATACTTGCGGACTTCGTTTATGGAGAACGGGTTCAACTCTCCTGTTACGGTATACTCGAGACCATCCTTAAAGTATTTCATACACTGATGTTGTGTAGAAGGGATGATGTTGTACTCGTTTAATAAGGCCGGCCGAGCAAAGCGTTATAGCATGTCTTGGCGTCAATGACATGAAATTTAATATCTGTGACAAGCAGTCCGAAGCGCAATGTTAATATCACAGACCCGAAAGTCCGTGATGACTGGGAGTCAAAACCAGAGATGGTAATTTTATCGCAAGCGAGATACTGGACGCTCATGCAGATTTCCTTCAATATTCTCACGTTGAGGAGATCGACGGAAGACCTATTGTCAACCAGAATTTTGTCTATCTTTATATCGTGACAGTATCCGGAGACATAAAGGGGACGGTTGTGCTCGCACGTCCCAAGGAAGAGGTCTTCGTCGCCGAAGGTGATATCGGCTGTGTGTACTTCCTCCAGCTCGTCCTTCATCTTTTCTTCGGCAAGAAAGGCTTGGAATTTCTCTGGCTCTTGTAGCGCCTTGATCAATGAATCTCTCGCTTCTTTGGATAATAAAAGGACGTCGAGAATGCTGAGCTGCGAGGGTAACTTCCTCAAGTGCGCCAGCACGTCATAGACCACCTTACTTTTCTTTGGCGGGTCCTTGGCGGTCAGCTCTTTCATGACTTGGTCATCCAGGGCGATATCCTCAAAAACCTTTTCTTTTCCCTTATCTTTTCTATTCGACCCACTGTTCGAGGGCCCAAGGTTCTTTTTGGGCAGCGTACGATTGCGCAGCTGGATATTTTCATAGGTCTTTGGTTCTTCCTCTTTCCCTAAGGTGGATTCTTTAAAGAGAGGGCCCAGAGCCATTTCCTCGTCAGAGTCGGTCCCAAAGGTGAGAACCTGCGATCCTCCGGCGTTGACCGTGCGACAGTTATCGGTAGTTCTTTTATGCTTCTCGGTCGTACTTCTCTGCTCCCGACGAGTTTTGCGTTTCATCCGCTTAAAATGTTGCCGGTGAGCAACATATCCCTGCCACCATCTTTTAAAAGCGTCGCACTGTTCAGTAGGGTGCGAAATCTTTCGATGGTATAAGCAGTAGCTAGGATGTTTTTCTGCTTCACCGGGAGTGTTTCCTTCAGAGGGTGGTAGCTTCATTCCCATTGATATAGCTTTAGCAAACCTTTTCCTTGTCTTGAACTTGTTTTTATCCGCGACGGATGTTGCTTGATTCGGCGGGAGTGTCTTGACTCTTTCTTCTACTTACCGGCGTTTGGCTCTTTCAAATATGGCCATCTCACGCTCCCGATCGGCTTTACTTTTCAGATGAATCTCATTCAGGAAGGCGTCGATCATTTTGTCTGACGGCCATAGAAGTTCCGGCTCGGGACCTGCCCCCAGTCTCTTTGTGCAGGGAACTTCTTCATTGTCTAGCGATGAATGAGAGATCACATGGCAGCTTGCTACGTAATCCTCAGATCCATCCGACGAGTCTTCTCCATCATCTTTGTCCTTAAGGACGTGGCCGAGGAACTCTTGAAGTGTGATTAGGGTTCGCGCCTTCTGGTTGTACTCTTTCAGCGCGTTAATCTGTTTCTGTAGGTCCGTGCGCTTGTCACCAGGCTTCACGGGCTTCTTGGATCTCTTCTTCTTTTTCGAAGATTTTGACGTCTGGGTGTGAACACTTTGGCTATCACCACCAATCTTTGGAGTTGGGCACGGCTTCAGCATCCTTTCGATAATCTGGGGCTCCAACGGATTCTTCCACCTGATCGCCGGGAATATCTGGAGATCATTCAACATCCTTTTGGTTTTGGCCGAAAGAACGACCTCCCATGGGGCTTCTTCAACAAAAGGGCACGTTGCCCCCGGTGTGTCCATCTTCTTAGGAGCGTGCTTTTGTAGTGGGTTTATTTTCCACTTCTCAGACAGCGCAAACTTACCTTGTAGGTACTGATCTTCGATCCATCCCTTAAACACGAAGCAATCCTCGATCGGATGGCTTACCGTTTGGTGGTAAGGAAAATAATTGGGGTTATTCACTTCGCTGGGTTGTGGTGGTCGCCTTGGATTTGGCAAATTGATAAGCCTGTTGCGCACCGCCAGCTCGAACAGCCTCTTCGTTTTATCCTGCAGGAATGAGTAAGGGCGCTTCATTTTCTCATTGTAATAGCGCCGTCTCTCCTCCAATTGATCCGTTAGTCTTGGAGCACTGGGCTGCTGTTGGGTGTTCACAACGAAGGTCGCTTTCCCTTTACCCTTTTTGTTCCGCAGTTCCGGTTTCGGAGGAGACGGTCAGTGACCCATCTGATCCATCTGGGCTAGCTTATCGATTAAAGCCTGGAACGTGGTCGGTTTGAAGAACATCATGAACTGTGAAATAGTTGCATGAGGATCTAGGGTGCCTACGAACATGCCTACCGCTGGTGCTTCTTCGATGCGCTGTTCGCACTTCGACCACAGATTTGGCCATCGGATTGCCTATTGAACCTAAGTTTCACCTGGTTTTACCCTGGCGTTAATTAATGCGGTAATCGGGGTACGTTCACTTGCGCTCGCGAATCTCTGGGTGAATAATAACTCCATTTCTGCGAATGTTTTGACGGAGTCGTTTGGAAGTTCGGAGTACCATTCAAACGCCGTCTCTGACAAGCCGCCGACGAATTAGCGGAGCAAAATATTATCATCGCCCCTGGTGTTGCCGCACAGAGCTCTGAACTGGGTGACGTGTTGATGGGGATTGCTTGTCCCCTTGTACATATGGAATTTCGGGATCGTATAGCCCGGCGGGTATTTTATCTGATCATACCAACCTGGATACGGTCCCCCAGTTCTAACAACTTGTCCAGCCGCTTCGTTCACCTGGTGAACTCGTATTTACTGAGCAATATAATCATCCAGGGCAGACTTGGAGATAGTTTTCTCCTTGGCTGCTGAAAGGGCCTGAGGTGGATTTGACGTTTCTCCTCTGTCGTCTTCAAGGATAATCGGAGGATCTTCAGCTGGAGGGTCCTGCTGGATCATCATACCCACCATGTCTTGGAACGGAAGAGCCATTTGCTTTATATTGGCCGCTTGTTCCGCAGCCTCCTTGTCCTTCTTTTCGACCATTCTCCGAAGGAATTCAGCATCGGTCTCGTGTTCGTGACGTTGTTCCGATGATGCCTCCGGGCTTTCTTTTGGCCTGGTGAGTGCGGCCATTGCAGTCAGCATCTCCTGGAGCTTCTGCTGTTGCTGTTCCTGAGCTCTTGTAATGGATCGGGTGAGTGGTCGGTGGCCCATAGAAGCGCGGCTGTCTTCTTTCCCAGATGTCATGTAGACGGTATGCACCACCATGCCCCCAAACTTAAGGGGTTTGGGCTCAGTGCCTTTGACATTTGCCGCAGGCATAGGGATTTTCTCCGGCCTACTCCTCTTATGAGCGTTCGAAGTTGAGGGGGCCGTTGCAGTAGGCACCTAGATAGCTTTTCGTGGCTTGGCAGGATGGCTTTCTTCTTGTTGAACCTTCGCCCTTTTCTGCCGGTGAGGGTAATCTTGATCAACTACTGAGTTCCGAACCTGCCGCCAAACTTTGTAGATCTTGGAGGACAGCCACCGAGGGGACTGTTATGGCTTTCCTTCCGCAACATTCTCCACCGAAGGAGGAGATCTTTTCAGTACGGCTGTAGGAGAATTCCTGCGCACCTTATTCAGCAGCTCGAAGCTGTTCCCGGTTGGAACAGCAGCATTGATTTCCACCGTTGGGGCTGGTGGAGTTAGCCCAGAGGGGGAGTTTCTCCCGGCCTTCCTTACCCGGTGCCAGTGGTGACGTCGAGCGTGTCGAGCTGATGGAGTTGGCTCGGTGACGGGGATGCCTTTGTCTTGCCCCCTGTTGAGGTGAGGGGCTGTTGCTGATGTCAGCCTGTTGAAAACTGATGTCCTTTGAGTAGCAAGAGCGGGAGGGGGAGTTGGGACAGTCAGTCTTGTAAAGACCGACCCCTTGGTAGAAGAAGCCGCCATGACGACTTCGGGAGCAGGGTTGGTAACTCTCTTCGGAGCAGCCTTTTCTGGGATTGCAGGCTTCATTATGGGCCCACAGGAATTTTGGCCCAGTCCGGCGAAGACCGAGGAGCTGGAGCTGGACGACCCGTTGAGAGGGGCCGCAGCAGGTGTAAGCCAATCAAAGACCGACTTCTTGAGAGCTTCAGGTGTCAGCACAGGAGCGGTGAAGCTCGTTGGCGGGAGCATGGTCCCAAAAAATAATCCTGTGGTGGCTTGAGTGACCTGTTCCACGGGCATCGTGAACAGGGAAGCCGCTTGGGGCCTGTAGGCTATGCCCCCAGTTGAGGCAGGATGTGGATTGCAGCTGCATGTGGAACACTTTGAGCAGGTGAACGCCATTGATCCTTTGCTTTTTGCACCAAGCAAAACGCCAAATCTTAGTACCTCGAAACCCAAGGGCAACCAATAGCAAATCGCGATTGGTTCGCGAACACCACACACGAAGTGTGGAGTGGAAAGAGGAAAAGGTCCCACCGGGCGTGCTAGAATCTGTTCACTGCCGGAAGCCGGGAAGACTGGACGTCTTTCCTGAATCTGGAGGAAGATGCTAATTGGTGCTATCCGTCCACCTCTCCGAAGATGCCAAGTTGATTTATGGCACCATGTATCAAGGTTTAAACGAATGCGGCCGATGTAGCAGACTTCGTCAGATTCCCCCTCGTTTGAGGGGTTTTTGATTGTGGGGACGCTCTTCCCTGCAGGCGCAAGCCCCTGCAGTTAATTACGCTACCGCATCGCGGTAACAACTTTCTCCTTCTCCATATGGTCACTACGTGTCGTGGGTTTTTGTTTTGTGTTTGGTTGCCCGTAGATTGTATACGGAGACTAAGTTATGTTGTCGCCCGTAGGGCGTGGATTAGTCCAAATCCGTATCTTTCTTAGATTTGGGTTTGGGGGGTTGTGTTTAAGGATATGTTAGCCTTATTTGAGGCCAAGATCAACTTAAACGTTTGTTAAGGACACGTTAGTCTATTTTTAGACTAAGATCAACTTAACGGGATCATTTAGATCCGACAAGAGAGCAAATGGGCTCTATTGCTTAGTTTAGTGACATTGCGGTCGATAAGTAGTTTAAGGACATTGCGGTCCAATGTTAGTTTTAAGACATTGCGGTCGAGGTTAAGGACATCATAGTCCGTGAGCTTAAGGACCTTACAGTCCGGTGTTAGTTTTAAGACATCACGGTCGAGGTTAAGGACGTTATAGTCCGGTATTAGTTTTAAGACATCACGGTCGAGGTTAAGGACGTTGGATTTAAGGACTCCACAATCCGTAGCAGTATGTGGTTATCGGGACCCGTTACCTCTCTGACGACTCTGAGAAATTACAACGACAGATATCAGAGGAGTAAAGAGATGTACCCTCGAACCGGGTGTAAATTGATTGGAAGAGCGGTTGGGTTCAGTTCAATTTAAATTGAGGACTTATGGACAAAATTGGGCTAAGTCCAGTTAATTTTTTTTTACATTTTATTCATGTTCTGCCTATTAGGCTTTTACTTGGGCTCTGCCCTTTTATAATGCATAGCATTTGGTTCTGTAATTAAATGCATAGCAAAATAGTGGTCTGACAGTGCGCCACGTGGATTGTCTGGCGCTTTGCGCCAATCAAAGAGCGCAATGCGCTAGTGCATGCGAAGGTGACACGTGTCACGCTCTGCGCTAAGCACAAGTCTGTTAGAGCACTGCGCTTTCTGAGTGCGCTGCGCCAGTGCGCTGTGCCAGTGAATGACACGTGGTGTGCTCTGGCGCTATGCGCCAATCCAAGAGCGCAATGCACTATATTTAGAAGCGCAAAGCACAAACTATTGTGTGGTTGACACGTGGCGCATTCTGGCGCAGTGCGCAAGTCCAAGAAGCGCAAAGGCGCAATTCAAGAGTGCAAGGCACTGTCCAATAGCGCAGAGCGCATTTTAATCAATTTAAGATCAAATAACAAGTTTTTGTTCTGTTCAAAAGTGGTTTTACCTCAAGATTCAAGAACCAAAGTTCTTGAATCTCATCAAAAGGCTGTGCCTTTATAGATCAAAAGATCTAAGAATGAAGTAAATTACTTCTTTTTTAATCTTTTATAATTAGATCTTTCTTTGATCTTTTTCTTTTCTATTGAAGATCTTGATCTTGTTCTTAGATCTTTGATCTTTTTAGAAGATGGTTCTTCTTTTTGTGAGATGTTTTCATCTCTATTCTTCAAGAATTAAATTCTTTATCTTTAAAGACGAAGAAAATGATCTTCTTTCTTCAAAGGCTTGCCTTTCTTTCTATTTGAGTTTTTTCTCAAAGTTTGCAGAGGGTTCTCTCTCTTCTGTATATATGTGAGACTTGGAGTGTAGGGGCCTTTATATAGGGCCAATTGATTTGTTAAGTAAGTTACAGAGATCTTTCTCTGATTGATTTGGGGATATTTCCCCACCGTTGGATCTTTGATCCTAAGGCCTCTGTTTTACAGAAGACAATCTTCTTATTTTAATAAGATTGGAAAGATCTTTCTAGAATTTTAATTCTGATTAATTAATAATTTATTATTTAAATTCCAGTGCTGGCGCACTAGGCTCCAGTGCGTTTGACACGTGTCGCGCAGCGCAGAGCGCAGCGCAGCTGCGCTAGCGCGCCTGCGTTTGACACGTGGCGCGCAGCGCAGAGCGCAAAGGACCTTAAGCGTTGCTTCATTTTTAAAATTTGAATTTTGAACAGAGCATTGCTCTGATTTGGAGGAGCGCTGCCTTGGGCGCAGCGCTCCTGGCGTTGGTGTGTCTGCTGTTGACACGTGGCGCTCTGCGCGCAGCGCAAGGAATCTGAAGCGTTGCTTCAACTTTCGAATTTTGAAATTCAAACAGAGTTTTTCTCTGATTGGGGAAAACAGAGAGTGTGAGGGAGAGAGGAGAAAGGGGTTTGAGGCGAGGTCGTGGGCACGCAGTCGAGGCGTCGGCGAAGTGGGCAGCGACGTAGGGAGCTCGGGGACTTGGGTTCGCGACGTGGGAGTGATGGAAAGAAACGAGTGGGAAAATGATTTTGAACGAGTGGGGATGGAGGGGAAATGGAGCCGGTCGGGTAAGGGTGTAGGGAAGCTGGGCTGGCTTAAACAAGTTTGGGCCGAGGATTTAATGTTAATCTAAATTAATTTGTGCTGGGCTGTGGGATGGATTTAAAAAGGAAGCGGGCTGGGAAAAGGAGTTTAATTGGGAAAATTATTTATAGTTTTAAATTTACGAAGAATGGGAGTGGGCTGAGGAAGTTTGAAGGTTAATTAACCTTTTATTTTTTGTTTGGGCTGGGTTATTTTAAAGGGAATTTAATTTATGTTTTGGTTTTAATTTTGGGCTCTGATTTTTAATCGCTTAGGAAAAACAATTAGTAAAACTTGAGCAACCAAAAACCTACAAAAATTACGAGGAAAGATAGGAAAGCAATCGGGGGACTAGGAAAAATATAGGGAAAAATTTTATTGTTGGGAACGGGAATTTACATCATACCCCCTTACAGAAATTTCGTCCTCGAAATTTAACAAGGATACAATGAAACAAAAGTACTAAACAAGGAGATATGGAAAACGTGCACGGATATCTTCCTCCCGCTCCCAGGTAGATTCTCCTGGGGAACGACCGCCCCAAGATACTCGGACTAACGGAATGACATTGTTCTTCAGCACTTTCTCTCCGCGGTCGAGGATGGTGGTGGGCTGCTCCTCGTAGGATAGGTCGGTACCCAATGCTAACTCCGAATAGTCCAGAACATGGCTCTCATCTCGAACACAACGCCGCAACTGAGACACGTGGAAGGTATTGTGCACACCAGCTAGCGATGGAGGCAAGGCAAGTCGGTAGGCCACCTCTCCTACTCGCTCTAGCACCTCAAAAGGTCCGATGAAACGGGGACTAAGCTTTCCCCGACCTCCGAACCTGATAACTCCACGGGTAGGGGAAATCTTCAGGAACTCGTGATCTCTGACTTCAAATTCTAGTGCCCTCCTGCTGGTATCTGCCCAACTCTTCTGTCGATCTTGAGCCGTCTTAATGCGTTGCCTGATCATTTGGACCTTGTCGACTGTCTGAACGATGAGCTCGGGACCCAGTAGTCTTCTTTCTCCCGCCTCATCCCAACACACTGGGGATCGACACTTCCGCCCGTAAAGTGCTTCGAAAGGAGCCATATGGATGCTGGCCTGGTAACTGTTGTTATAAGAGAACTCAACTAGATGCAGATGATCTTTCCAGGAACCCTGAAAGTCCAACATGCAGGCTCTCAACATATCCTCGAACGTCTGAATTGTACGCTCGGATTGTCCATCCGTCTTCGGGTGATAAGCTGTGCTGAACTTGAGGCGGGTACCCAAACTCTCCTGTAAGCTCCTCCAGAAGTGCGAAACGAATCAGGTGTCTCGATCTGACACAATACTGACGGGAACTCCGTGAAGTCGCACTATCTCCTGCATGTATCTCTCTGCCAGTGACTCTGTCGACTGTCCCACTCGGAATGGTAAGAAGTGTGCAGCTTTCGTGAGGCGGTCGACGATAACCCAAATGGTGTTTTTGCCCCTAGGCTCCGTGGTAAGGCCGTTACGAAATCCATCGTAATGTGCTCCCACTTCCATTTTGGTATCGGAAGCGGTTGCAACAATCCTGCTGTCCTCTGATGTTCTGCCTTCACCTGTTGGCATACCAAGCACCTGGATACGAACCAAGCAATTTCCTGCTTCATTCCATTCCACCAAAAATGCTTCTTTATGTCTCGATACATCTTCATACCTCCCGGATGCACAGAATAAGCTGAACTATGCGCCTCAGCCAGTACTTCTTCTCGAACATCTCCCTTGGGTACGCATAGTCTGCTACCGAATCTCAGAGAACCGTCTTCATGTATGATTAAGTCCGTTCTCAGCCCGGCTTCTACTTGCGCTCTGAACTTTTGCAATCGAGGATCATCCGCTTGTGCAGCCTTGATGCGATCCACAAGGGAAGACTGCACCTGTAGTTGCCAAAATTGACTGAGTGTGCTCGGTGTAACGACTTTAAGCTCGAGTCTCTGAAAGTCCTCGATAATGCCTCTCTGATTGGTCAACATCATGACCGTTGGCTTGCGACTTAGAGCATCTGGTAAAACATTTACTTTCCCCGGTTGATACTGAAGGTCCAAGTCGTAATCTTCCATCAGCTCTAGCCATCGGCGCTGCCTCATGTTTAGTTCTTTCTGAGTGAAGACGTACTTCAGGCTTTTATGATCTGTGTACACCTCCACTTTCTCACCCAATAGATAGTGCCTCCAAATCGTCAACGCAAAAACCACTGCTGCTAACTCCAAGTCATGCGTAGGATAGTTCTTCTCGTGAGTTCTCAGCTGTCGAGAGGCGTAGGCAACCACCCGACCGTGCTGCATCAGAACACAGCCTAATCCCTTCCCTGAGGCATCACTATGTATCACCAAACCACCGGAATCATCTGGTACAGTAAGAATAGGCGCCGTGGTTAACTTCTGCTTCAGTGTGTCAAATGCATGAGTACACTCCTCTGTCCACGCAAATGGTACATCCTTCCGTGTCAGCCTCGTCAACGGTTCAGCGCTTCTTGAGAAGTCTTGGACGAACCTCCGATAATATCCTGCCAATCCCAGAAAGCTTCTGATCTTGGCCACTGACTTCGGCGTTGGCCAATCTCTGACAGATTCTATCTTTGCCGGGTCCATGAGATGCCTTCGCCCGAAACGATGTATCACAAGAACTGAACCTTGTCGAGCCAGAATTCACATTAGCTCAGTTTCGTGTACAACTTCTCTTCCCGAAGAATTCGTAGAACCATACGCAAATGCTCAACATGCTCATCCCGGGTCTTCGAGTAGATGAGTATGTCGTCGACAAATAAAACAACAAACGTGTCTAAGTACTTTGCAAACACCCTGTTCATCAAGTCCATGAATATTGCTGGAGCATTGGTAATACTGAACGGCATCACAAGAAATTCATAGTGTCCGTATCGGGTCCTGAAAGCCGTCATGCATACATCCTCGGCTGCTACTCTGATCTGATGATAGCCAGAATGGAGATCCAACTTCGAAAATACCTTGGCCCCGCTTAACTGATCGAATAAGTCGTCGATGCGCGGGATTGGGTACTTGTTCTTTATTGTGACTTTGTTCAGCTCCCGATAATCTATACACATCCGCAGCAATCCATCCTTCTTCTTCACTAACAGAACCGGTGCACCCCACAGTGAAATGCTTGGCCGAATAAATCCCTTCTCCAAGAGTTCTTCAATTTGCTTCTTCAATTCTGCCAGTTCAACCGGTGCCATTCTGTTTGGGGCCTTGGAAACTGGTGCTGTACCTGGAGTCAAATCGATCGAGAATTCCAAGACGCATGGAGGTGGTAGACCTGGTAAATCCTCAGGAAACAGGTCCAGAAAATCCCGAACAATCTCTGGGGCTGCGCTCTCATCAATCTCCATAGCTGTCAGCTCCTTTGGCTTGGCTCTATACTTGGCTGGCTCCAAAGATTCGCTCCCGCCTTCAAAAATAAACTCCGGGTGGTTGGGAATGCGGAAGATCACGTTCCTTGCTCGGCAATCAATAACTGCATGGATGGTACTCATCCAATCCATCCCGAGAATTGCATCATAACTGCCTGTCCCGATCAAAAGGAAATTCGCATAGAATTCTATGCCACACACTACAACCGGACATGATCTACATTCTCGACTAGATATTATAACGCCATTACCCGTATGTATCTCCCAGCCCTTGGTTAGTGGTTCATGTGGTATGGAGTGTGTATCAATGAAATGCTCAGATATGAAACAGTGCGATGCTCCAGAATCAAATAGTACTCTAGCTGGCAAGGAATGTACGAGTAGAGTACCTGTAACCACTTCTCCTGAAGCCTCTGCCTGCTCGGCGGTCAAGGTGAAAGCTCGTCCCTGACCGCGGCCTGTGTAGGGTTGTCTCTGCTCCTGTGGCCTCGGCTACTGTGGTCCAGAACCTCCCTGTAACTCTGCTCGCTCGGGGCAACCGCTAATCTTGTGCTGACTAGATCAGCAAATCAAGCACTGTCCCTTGGCGCGGCGACAATCCTTCTGGGTATGCCCATCTCTATTGCAATAGCCGCAAACTATGTTCTGTCTCTGTGGGCGATGCTGGGGCACGAACGGACGCTTCATCTGTGTCGTTCCAGGCCTGTGAACTGGTATGGCTCCTCGGGAGGGTGCGTGGGTGCATGCTGGAACGACTGGGGGCTTCCTGAACTTGTTGATCAATTTCTCCTGAATTCTCGCCGCGTTGAGTACCTGTGCAAAAGTCTGCAACTCCAGTGACGCGATCAACTGCTGCAGCTCGAAATCAAGTCCCTGCAAGAAGCGTCTGGCCCTGGTAGCCTCTGAAGAGACCATGTACGGAGCAAATCGGCTCAGACAGTTGAACTCTGCCGCATATACGTCCACGGGGCGGCCATCCTGCTTCAGTAGAATGAATCTTTCTTCCATCTCTGCCATGGCGGTGGAAGGGAAATAGTGGTCGAGGAAGCACTCCATGAATTTACTCCATTTGATTGGCCTCTCTAGCCTGCTTTCTTCAACTGTCCACCAAGTACGGGCTCCATCTTCCAACTGAATCTTTATCACATTCACCTTATCTTCATCTGGTCCCTTGGCGGCTGTCAACAAGTTCTCCATATTAACTAACCATTGCTCAGACTCAAGTGGCTCGGCTAGCCCTGTAAATGCAGCTGGATGCAACCTCCGGAAATCTGACACGGTGCCAGCCCTGGCAGAGTAAGCTGGTGGAGTAGTGCCCTCGGGGGCGGTAATGAGTGCGGAGGGTCCCCCTGCAGCAGTAATAGCCCTGAGTCCCTCGGCGAGTAAGTCCGTCTTCCTCTCCTGAGCTTCTGCGAGAGAGGTCAGTGCACACTATTACAAATAGGGGTTGCCCCTACGGATTAACCCGTAGGGGCAAACCACTGCCCCTACGGATATGTCCGTAGGGGCAAGAAAATAACCTGTAGGTACAAACGCCGTAGGTGTAAATTGAAGCCCTGAACTTGCCCCTACGGATAAAAACCTGCCCCTACGGATTTCACTGTAGATCCATTATCCCCTACGGAGTAGGCCGTATGGGCAAAAACATTATTTTATTTACGGTTTTTTTAATATATTACGTGTACCTACGGATGAATCCGTAGGTCTAAGTCAAAGCCCCTACGGATACATGCGTAGGGGCAAAATATCAGAAATACTGATATTTTGCCCCTACGGATAACACCGTAGGGGCTTTTGTTTGCCCCTACAGATATATCCGTAGGGGTACTCCCAACCCCCTGATACTGAGATCAGGGGGGAAAATATCAGTTAATGCTGATATTTTGCCCCTATGGTTGAATTCGTAGGGGCAACATATGTACCGATGGATTAATCCGTAGGTATATATTATCTGTTTTCTTTTTAAAAAGGGCTGCCTGATTTTTTCTTGCCCTGTGCACAATAATATATACATCAATCAAATATAAAATTAATCATCACACAACATATATCGCAGTATTCATAATCACATCTCACGCATATAATATACAAAAGAAACCAAAAAAC
Organism: Agapanthus africanus; assembly: GCA_030015575.1. Classification (NCBI taxonomy): domain Eukaryota; kingdom Viridiplantae; phylum Streptophyta; class Magnoliopsida; order Asparagales; family Amaryllidaceae; genus Agapanthus; species Agapanthus africanus. Next base: position 450,007,181 of record CM057342.1, on the reverse strand, counting down.
TGAATATGATATAAATATAAACCAATATCAATATCAATATCGTTTCAAAATGTAGTACAATATGTATCATATAAATAAATACATGTTTCAAAAAATAAGAATCAAAAAGCTACCCTAGCTCGGTCCAGCTCCACCTCTGATAAATGCTAGAATCTGGCACGCCTGCTCCTCGGTCAATAAACCATGCAATTCGGTGCGTGCGGGAGTCTGAGCGGCCTGTGGAGCTGGCGATGTGGTCTGTGCAGCCGCCGTCGAGGTAGTAGCTTACGGAGCTACGGCCGCGGGAGTCTGAGCGGGTGGTGGAGCTATAGGAGCTGTCTGCGGAACCGCAGCCGATGTAGTGGCTTGCGGAGCTGCGGCCGAAGGAGATGCATATGGAGGCTCGGCCGATGTACCCTGTCGCGTCTGGACCTAACGTGTGTAATAAGCGTGTAAGAACTGTGTATTATTCGAATTCGTATCATTATCAAGTTATTTCGAAACCCCATTTGGATATCTAGTTTGGAAAACCGTTGTTTATTTTAATTAAATATGTATGTATGATTAATCAAACCTAAGTCTACAACCAAATAAGCTCAGGCTACGTACTAATTATGGATATGTTGATATCTATAATATGACATGATATTTTACTATAAAGTAGTATACATACCAGCATCTCCTTCAACTCCTGAACGGTGGCCCTCAAGCTCTCCAGTTCCTGCTGGATACGTCGCTCACTGGAGACGGAGGAAGTAACCGCCGGGGTGGAGTCCAACCTCATATGGGCCCTGCTAGGGCCCAGTCCCCGGCCTCTCTCCCAACCTCCGTGGTGCCCTCCGTGTGCGGCGTCCAGGACTGGGGTCAGCAGCCTCGGATCGCTCTGTCCGGTAAAATCGATCCCCGAGGCCTCGGCCTGCTCAACCACCCGCTCCTACACCCACATTAAGCAGTAAAGTATAAGTATAAAATTTTAATTTGAACCTTCCAAAACTAAAATTTCAAATATGGGTAGAATAAATATTAACACTTACGCAATACTCCTGGGTAGCGACGTCGGGATATCGAAGCTCGCCCGTGGCGGGATCTGTCGAGGTACCGTGGACGGCAAGATATGCGGACAGCACGCTCGGTGTACCACCTTGCGCCACGGTCTGAGCTGTCTGCAATATTAGAAAATAACTCTTAATATTAGAAATATTAGAAAATAATTCTTAATATTGCAGAATATCACAAGGTCGGTCTATTGTAATTTACCGATAACTTCATGGCTCGAGTAATATTCCTCGAGCCACCTGTGTAAGTAGGGCGACCCCTCTTCGCCGACTTCCTGTTCTCTGCATTCTGAGCGGCCTGTTTCTGCACAACGCATTAACATTTAGTTTTCTAATTAAGGAACACAAAAAAATAAATTATATTCTAAACAATGAATTACATTTAAAATACATACCTGTTTGCGTTGGGAGTCGAAATATTCGCACAATAGAGGCCATGTCTCTACGTCGACTCTCGTAAACGCCGGAGTAGATAGGAGGGCCGCTCTCTCTGCCTCGGGGGTCGCCATCCACAGGGAGTAGCAGTCGGCCTTTAGCTCATTCCTGTCGTATAGGACCTTGGTCTGCATGTTCTTCATCAGGCCATTGTACAGAGCATGAAGGTCGGGCACCCTCCCAGGGTGATCAGGGTCGGGTACAGGCTAAAAATCGTAATCCGACTGAAAATACAAAAAAAACATTGTTATTAGATTGCAAGTGTTAATAATAAATATATTGGATAAATCAAATGAAAATATATATTAATATGTACCCGAGCCTGATCAAAGAAGAGGGCGAATGAGCGTCGGTGCTGCTCGCCCCACTCAACGTGAAGTGGATAGTTCTTCACGAGCCTGCTCTTGTCCCCCATATACCGGCTGAACCTCTCGGCATGAGGACCGGTATAGCGATAGTCAAGGGTAAAAAGAGGGGGAATGCTGCCTCCCCTTTAGCTCTGTCAGGCCTCAGCCTATGGGACTGATTTGGGCCTCGAGTCCCCCTCTAGGGATGGGGAGGCCCTGCGTCTGCACGAAATATCAAGACAATCAATATTAAGACAAAGTTGTATTAAGAAATCAAGCTTAAACGAAAATTGAAGTGTGACATATACCTCCAGTGACTATCGCACGAGCCTGGGCCCGGGCAGCAGCACGAGCGGGACGATAGTTCCTCCGGTGAGGAACAACCGGGGTCCCGGATGCGGACGCATCCCCTCCAACTAGAAAATAAACATTGACGCTAAATTTCCATGAAGTTCATATTTATTCTATAGAGCATATGTAAAATGAATAAATATTTTATATTTATTCATACTAACCTGCAGACGACGCGGAGGGTATAGAAGCGGCAGGAGTGGCCCCTGCGGAAGATGTGGACGCACCACCTATAATTAGACAATTAAAAATAGATTTTATATGTAATTGCAAAAAGAATGTGTAGATCAATAATATAACGTTCTAAATCAATATGCATGCACTATAGGATATATAAACATACCCGCAGGTGCGGTGGTGTCACCACCTACAGCTAGACAATAATAAAAATTGCTAAGTAAGAGCAAAAGGAATGTGTGTATATTTATGATATAGCATTCTAAATCAATATACATGCACTATATGATTTATAAACATATCTGGAGGAGCGGGAGTGGCCTCTGTTCCAGATGTGGACGCATCACCAACAACTAGACAATCAAACATTGACAATATAAGTAATTTTGACATAAACAGGCATGAATATCTGTAATATTATATTCAAAATGGATATGCGTGCAGTATACCTGAAGGTGTGGCAAAATCCACACGGAAGGAGGCATCTGAAGGGGTCTCCGATATGGGTGCAAGACCGGACCTCTGAAGCTCCCTACGCAGCTCTCCGGGCGGCAGAACCGCTCTGCCTCTGCCTCTGCCTCTGCGCGGCTGGAGCTCCTGCCGCCCCTCGCTGCTCCCGACATCGTCATCAAATCTAGATAAACGGTTCGTGGACGCATTAGAGAATCATTAAAAGTATTGACTATATATTTATAGAGCGTAAAATGTGAAGTAATAATATAACATTACTCATAACATTTTTCGTTTCGTGGGCGCATTATACATATCTACTTGGATTTCATCGTCGATATCATTTCTAACCCACGTAACTTCATTATCGGTCGAAGACAACCCGTCCTTCGAAACAGACGGTCGGAGCACTTTAAGCCTTCTCTCTTCTTCGTCCTCATCGCTGTCCTCGAATTCTGGGACATCGTAGACATCTCTGGGTTTCCATCGGCATACAACAATCCATCCCGGATGCTTCAAACACTGTGAGTAGTATACTTGGAACGCTTGGTTCGGAAAGATAAACGGATCTTCCTGACCGTAAAATCGAAGTGTGTTCACACTGGTCAATCCATATTCATCTTTCCAAGTCCCAAGATTGCTTCTCCACTTGTCCGTATCGGTTCGCGTATCGTACCAAGTACACTGGAATATATAAAAGGGTTCTGATCGTCCGGGATAATGGATGCCGAGTATACAATTTAAGTACCCATAATAAATCACACCGTCCGATCCTACCGTCGCAATCCCACTATTCTGAGTGGTTCTAGATGTTTCTATGTCTTTAACTTCAAATTTGTATCCAAGGACACTAAATCCTTTGTAATATGCAACCTCCATACTAGGATATTGAGCTAAACATCTTGAATCACTCTCAAATGATGCAGATAAGTTTGGATCGTGGATCTAACAAAACAAATTTTACGACAAATACATAACGATACAAGTTTAGATTAAAACTGATAGCAATAAAATGTTATTTGAATAACTTACATGATCTGTGACCCAATCACAAAAATTATCCTGATGATATTTTTCCAATCGTTCTTCGTTCCAATCAGAATGCCCCTCACGTACCTCGTTAAAATGAATTCTGTTTTCGACAAATAATGGTGACATTAATATTATATTATTTCATACACACACAAACACAGATATAACAATTAATCCAAAAAAAAATTACTCTCTAGTTTGTTCAAGACATGCGCAATTAAGCAAGATAAACCGGTATATCTTGTTGATAAACATAGTGTCTACCATCTTATACTCGGCTTTACCATATAACCCGTCTTGAATTCTTCATGGCCGGTTAAGTCTTGTCTCAATGTTCTCGTCCAGATAGCGGGAACAAAATGTGGTTGCTTCATCAAGAAGATAACCTTGCATGATAGAACCCTATGGTCAATTTTTATTGCGTATATACTTCTTAAGAATGTAGAGCTATCTAATGAAAATATGTTGAATAAATAAATACGGGCATACAGGAAAAAAATAAATTTATAAATTGCGCAAAACGAAAAATTACACGTACCTCTCGACGGGATACATCCATCGATATTGTACCGGTCCGGCTAAGTTCGCCTCAGTTGCAAGATGAACCGTCAAGTGTATTATGATATCGAAGAATGACGGTGGGATAATACGCTCAAACTTGTAAAGTATCAACGCAATAGAATTTTTTAGTTTATCCAGCGTCACAACCTCCAGTGTTTTAGCACACAACTCCCTGAAAGAACAACATAGGTCGTTGATTACTAGACCAACCGATTCGGGGAGAGAAGTCCTGAGGGCTAATGGAAGAAGGTGCTCCACGATAACATGGTGATCATGACTTTTCAGCCCATCGATCTTGCCCTTCGCAATTTTTATTTTCTTGCTGAATTATCCTGAGAAACCTGTGGGAACTTTCAAATCATGCAACACCTGCAGGAATCTTTTCTTCTCCGGTTGTGACATATGATAAGAGGCATTGGGAAGTACAAACTTGCCCGGTTTACCCACTACCGGTCAAGGGTGCAATTCACTTCTTATTCCACACTCTTGTAGATCCATCCGAGCATTCAGGTTGTCTTTCGATTTCCCGTCTTTACAAAGAAACAAGTTAAGTATGTGCTCTGATACTCCCTTCTCTATATGCATGACGTCCAGACAATGACGCACTAAATTTGTAGACCAGTACGGAAGCTCGAAGAAAATGCTTAACTTGTTCCAAAATGGTGGTTTGACCTGTTTCGTCGGATCCATCCCGAAGGCCACATTATTGTAACCATCCCATTTAGCAGTCACGTCCTCTCCGGACAATGGGGATGGAGGTCCAAGAAACTCTTGATGACCATCAAAGTGAACCGTGTCTAACCTATAGAGGTGGTCTGGAGGCAGGAAACGTCGATGGCCGCAATAACAAACCTTCCAGCTAAAATTCAAGAATTTCGATGTTGTGTGTTCATGGCAATGAGGACATGCTTTGTGACCATGTACGGACCAACCTGATAGCATTCCATACGCAGGAAAGTCATTAATTGTCCACATTAGAGCCGCACGCAGTATGAAGGTTGTATTTGTGTTTGTATCATATGTCTCTACACCATCAATGAACAAAGATTCCAATTCCTCGACCAGAGATCGGAGATAGACGTCAATATTGTTCCCCGGTGAGTTTGGTCCGTCGATAAGAAGAGTCATCATAAAGTATGATTGGTCAATAGCCAACCAAGGCGACAGATTATAAATTATCATTACAACGGGCCATGTGCTATGACTTCCAGCCATATAGTTGAATGGGCAGAAGCCATCAGTAGCCAGTCCGAGCCGGACATTGCGAGGATCGCTTATGAATATTGCGTGCCTCCTATCGAAATCCTTCCATGCTGGTGAATCTCTTGGATGGCTCATTTTTCCATCTTCACTTGGAGGAGCATGGTGATGCCAAATCATTGCCTCGGCTGTTTTCTTGCACCTGAATAGCCTCTGTAGCCTCTGTGTTATGGGAAAGTATCGTGCTATCTTGACAGGTATATCAGGCTTCTTATCAGAATCTTTCGGCTTATACCTGGCCTCTCAGCATGTTGGACACTCTTTCAAATCTGAATTCTCTTTCCGGTACAACACGCATTTTTTAGGACATGCTTGAATCTTCTCGCACTTTAGACCCAAATCAGACATCATCTTCTGGGCTCCGTACCAGCTGTCGGGCACATTATTTCCCGGAGGCATAGAATCTTACAAGAACGAAAGAAGATTGTGAATGACTTGTTGCTCCATCCATTTAGGCACTTAATCTGGAAAAGCTGGACGAACCATAAGAGGGTGGAATACTTCGCATTCTCATAAATTGGTTTCCTAGCATCATTCATGAAATTTTCATATTTATCCGCACGCGGTCCTTGACCGGAAGGAATGACATCTTCGGTACGAATAGATTCACCTAGGGTAGCCTCTACCATATCCTCCATTTCTTCTGATGGAAATAAATTACCGTCTTCTCCTTCTGCCGCATTACCGAATTCTTCTTCTTCTCCTGCCTTATTATCGTGTTCTCCTTCTTCTTCTGCCGCAGTACTGCGTTCTTCTCCTTCCCTTGATATTTCTATGTTGTATAAAGTCTAGTAAACCCATATTTTACAATATGAAGCTCTGCCAATTCTACCTTCTGCCAGTACTTATTGCCACATCTATCGCACGGACAGAGAATCTTCTCTATTATGATCTTATTATGTGCGCGTGCAAATTCAAGGAAAGCAGCAACTCCTGCGACAAACTTAGGTTGCATACGTTGTTGCCAATCCACATACATCCAGTCCTTAACTCTGACGTACTCATGGGCCGTGTTAGACTGTATAACATATAAATTGTAGGTTATGCTGACTATATTGAGAAATATAAGAACGGGATAGTTACTGACAAAGGAGAAAATCCGGGTATATGCTTTGTGTGTGCGTTTGTCGTTGAAAAGAATAAATTATCGCACGTATGTTAACTGATAGACGGGGACTAAGTGGCACTTTTAGTTTCATATATGGGTATCGATGAGAATATGAAGGTTTCATATTATCATCGAGAATCATATATTGGTTTTAACTTGAACATCTCGAATCACTCTCAAATTATGCGTTTGTTGTGTATTCTTGTTGTATATGTGTGTTCCGGCTGTCGGGGGTAGGCTTCTATCCCATTAAGAATGTATAGAGCGAGCACCTATCACTTGTGCTTTCAACCGTTTCGAGTAAATTTCGGCAGCACCTCCCCGCTGTTCTCTGAGTACACTGTAATAGAATAGATAATCATTTCAAAGCAATGAAACAACGTTGAAATGAACATCTAATCTATCTTTGTACATGGAGAACCAGCGGAAAGGTACCGATGAAATATCTCGAAACGGATGAAAACACAAGTGAATGAAGGCGTTTGCTTTATACATTCTTAACTTGTCCATACGGGACAAATTATGGGTTACCATACGATTGAATTTTCTCGTCGCGTAGACTATACGATGGTTGTTAGTATCGAGCTATACCGTCCGATATTTAACAAGCTTCGTATAGTTCTATGTCACAACGAACATCGCACGTATGTTAACCGATAGACGGGGACTAAGTGGAGCTTTTAGTTTCATATATGAGTATCGATGAGAATATGAAGGTTTCATATTATCATCGAGTATCATATATTGGTTTTAACTTGAACATCTTGAATCACTTTCTAATTATGCATTTGTTGTGTATTCTTGTTGTATATGTGTGTTCCGGCTGTCGGGGGTAGGCTTCTCTCCCATTAAGAATGTATAGAGCGAACACCCATCACTTGTACTTTCAACCGTTTCAAGTAAATTTCGGCAGCACCTCCCCGCTGTTCTCCGAGTACACTGTAATAGAATAGATAATCATTTCAAAGCTGTGAAACAGCGTTGAAATGAACATCTAATCTATCTTTGTACACAGAGAACCAGTGGAAAGGTACCGACGAAATATCTCGAAACGGATGAAAACACAAGTGAATGAACTCGTTTGCTTTATACATTCTTAACTTGTCCATACGGGACAAATCTATGGGTTACCAAACGATTGAATTTTCTCGTCGCGTAGACTATACGACGGTTGTTAGTATCGAGCTATACCGTCCGATATTTAACAAGCTTCGTATAGTTCTATGTCACGACGAACATCGCACGTATGTTAACCGATAGACAGGGACTAAGTGGCGCTTTTAGTTTCATATATGAGTATCGATAAGAATATGAAGGTTTCATATTATCATCGAGTATCATATATTGGTTTTAACTTGAACATCTCGAATCACTCTCTAATTATGCATTTGTTGTGTATTCTTGTTGTATGTGTGTGTTCCGGCTGTCGGGGGTAGGCTTCTATCCCATTAAGAATGTATAGAGCGAACACCCATCACTTGTGCTTTCAACCGTTTCGAGTAAATTTCGGCAGCACCGCCCCGCTGTTCTCCGAGTACACTGTAATAGAATAGATAATCATTTCAAAGCTGTGAAACAACGTTGAAATGAACATCTAATCTATCTTTGTACATGGAGAACTAGCGGAAAGGTACCGACGAAATATCTCGAAACGGATGAAAACACAAGTGAATGAAGGCGTTTGCTTTATACATTCTTAACTTGTCCACACGGGACAAATCTATGGGTTACCATACGATTGAATTTTCTCGTCGCGTAGACTATACGACGGTTGTTAGTATCGAGCTATACCGTCCGATATTTAACAACCTTTGTATAGTTCTACGTCATGACGAACATCGCACGTATGTTAACCGATAGACGAGGACTAGGTGGCGCTTTAAGTTTCATATATGAGTATCGATGAGAATATGAAGGTTTCATATTATCATCGAGTATCATATATTGGTTTTAACTTGAACATCTCGAACCACTCTCTAATGATGCGTTTGTTGTGCATTCGTATTGTATGTGTAACATGATTTTAAACTATTGAGATCAAGATTGATAGAACTGATCATCCTACATTGCAATGGCATTCATTTACAAAAAACTATTATTGCAATGGCATTCATCTATAACAATCAACAATTAAAACTACAAATGTAGGATACTGATATCATAAAGCGTTATACGGAACATATGAATTCACATGACTGAAACATGCATCAAAAAATATGTTCATCCAAAAGAAAGGCTACTATCAACAAATATAGATAAAGGATTATTATATTACTATGAAACATATTAGAAAAAGGATAGAAGTTAAAGATGTTAATAACATGATGATAATCAAAGCAGTTGCGTACAGATGCTAAAACCGAATATGTGACACGGTATTCTTGTAAAGATAGACATGTATTAAAAGAGGAGACGCCCAAGTAAAATCCATAACTAAATACCTATCTTGCCCTTCCTTTTCTTCAAATCAGAAATGTGTCTTTTTTTTGCAATTATATATAGCTAAAATTAAGAAGTTCTTACAATTCTAAGCATTTCCAATTACAACGGCCCATCCTCAAAATCCAGAATCTTATGAGCATCTTATGCAATTAGCAAACATATTCAACCGAAAACACCCTCAAAATTTCCACCAGACTACAAATCCTTTGCATACTCAAACCCCAACCAGATCAAATTAAGGAACTACTCAGACCCACAGTTAAATCAATCAAAAATATCCAAAATCAGACACGAGGTCTTTGGATACCTACCAAATGCCAGGTCCCATGACTCTAAAAACAAAACCCCAACATGCCCAACGGCTAAAAGTTCCAAAAAACAGTCTCCGTTTCCAAGAAAATTTGAGAATGACAAATAAAATTATTAATTAAACTGGGCTTTACCCACATTATTAGTCCAGTTTCCAACACCTTCTCAAACTAGACACATTTTCCTCTTATGATCATCATCAACATTTCAATTAATGAGCTTAATACTAATTAGAATGGAAATTAATTTAGACCCTGAAATCCAAAACCCCAACCCCAATCCTAACCCTAACCCCAACCCCAACCCCAACAGCAACCCCCTGCCGAACCCCAACCCCAACCGCAGCCCCAGCCCCAGCCCCAGCCCCAGCCCGAGCTCGAGCCCCAGCCCCAACCCTAACGCTAACTGCAGCCCGAGCCCAAGCCCTAACCCCAACCGCAGCCCTAGCCGCAGACCCAGCCCCAACCCTAGCCCTAGCCCGAGCCCCAGCCTCAGCCACAACCCTAGCCCCAGCCCGCAGCCCCAGCCCCAGCCCCAGCCCCAATCAAAAATTTGAGTAATTGAAAATTTCCTTACCTGTGCAGAGGCGATGACGAGAACGGAGATGAGCCGGCGCTGGCGATGACGAAAGCAGGCGGTGGCTATGACGAATCGGCGGCACTGGCGACGATGAGAACGACGATCGATCGGCGGGAACGAGGGTTTGGGAATTTTTTCTTCGCGCGAGAATTAGGAATAATGAGCGTAGGGATCGATCTGAGCTTTTAACTTAAATCCCTATTTAGATGCCCCTACGGATAAGTCCGTAAGTTCTTGGTTTGCGACTCCGTAGGGGCAAACAACAATTTAAGATTTAATAATTTTTAAATAAATATGTAAGGACCGTAGGGGCAACCTTTTGGCCCTACGGATTAATCCGTAGGGCCAAACTAAAATTGCCCCTACGGATGTCTTTATCCGTAGGGGCAACCCCCTATTTTAGTAGTGGCACTAATTATTCTTTCCGTGCGATCCTGAGAACTTGAGTCCGAGGAGTGGTCATTCGGGGACGTCATATGGCTGGAAGATTCAAAAGGATATGATTAGATTCAAGGATGAAAATCAGGAATAGTGAAGCGAAAATAATGTAATACAGTGTAGTTAATGTTATCCCTTGTTACTAAACACGGCTCTGATACCAACAAAACCATGTCACGCCCCGCTTCCCAAAATACGGAAAAGAGGGCTGACTAGGCCAGCCATGCTCTTACGGTTAAGGAATAATCCCGCCGTAGTTACACTTCGGCTTCTAGCATTACATGGTAATCAGTAAACAAAGCACAACAGTAAAGGAAACACATCACTAAAATATTACATCAAATTTCATTGTTCACAAATTACAAATAAACAAGAAGAGCTACTAACCAAGTTCGAAGACACGATCTCTTTTGGGAAAGCAGAAAAGAAGAAAAAGGTACTCCAGACTAGATCTCCACCAGCTCGAAAGGTAAATTGGACTCCTGCGCTGGTTCTTCCTCGAGATCTAAGCATGCATACTCAGGTCGTCAGAGCGACGTAATAGCAATATTATAATAATGACATGAAACATGCAAATAAGGTAGTAACAGTGAAAGTAAAATGCGGATAATCACTATGTCACTAAATGATGCAAAGTATAGTCTGTGTCTGTAGCGTCTTGAAAAGTCGTTTTGGTGTTTTCCTGAAATTCGGTGAAAATTCGGTATTTTTCCGAAAACCGTCTTTCTCGATATTTTGCAGTTTAGGGATAATTATACCTTAAATGGATAGGTAATTACTTGTTTTTAGTGACTAATGAGTTAATTATGAAATTTTGGTCATTTAAAAAATTTTCCCTATTTTTCATTTTTTTAATATTATTTTAAGCCGGTAAGAAAATACATTAAATAAGCGATAAATACAAATTTTTCCGGGCTAATTTTAATCTCTAAAATTATGATAATTATAATCTAGTGATAACATGAATTTTTAGTAATTTATTTTGATTTTTAACAAATTTTTATGAATTGAAACGAATTTATTGAATTTTGGGCTAAAACTTGCAATTTTTGAGTTGTAGGGGGCCTTTTTGCATAAAATCTCTTTTGTAAAACCCCCCTATCTTTTCCCTCAGCCCAAGAACAGCCCAAACCTTGGCCAAGACCAGAAATTTCTGGCCTCTCTTTTCCTTGGTTGTTTCTTGAGTTAATTTGATAGTTTATGGTATTATTTTAATTAAAATGGATAATATATGATACTTTTGACTTTGGAAACTTGACCATGACTTTCCCCACTTGCCCACACCCTTCCCCATCCCTCCATTCTGGCCGAAACCTGCACCATTTCCCACCTCCATTATTTTCCTTCTCTTTCTCTCTCATTTTCTTCAAAATTTGCAACAAAATTCAATAAAAATCCACAAATCCTTCTCCTTTTCAACATAAAATCCTTGTGCTACCTCTTCTCAAGCCTAATATAGTTGAAATCATGTGGAAAGGAGGCATTTTTGGAGCAAACTTTCTTGCTTGATCCATTGATCAAGAGGTATAATTTCTATCTTGTTAAATTCCTTGTTTAAGTGCTTATGTTTTATGGTTTAGTGTTAAATTAGTGTAGTTTAATCTAGTTTTCTTAGATTTTGTTTGAAAATTCTAACTAGGGTTTGAAAGCCATAATAGTTAATTAAGTTATTTTATAGTTAATCTAGTTGTTAATGACTAATCTATATAGTTACCTTGTTGATATAGCTTTCAATTTTGCTAAATTAGTTAATTTTAGAAGGGTGGAATTGTTGTTTTGAAATTTCAAGAGAGGGTTTATGTTGGTATTGGTTTGTGAAGCTTGATTAGTGAGTGGATTAAGTTTTTGAAAGCATTATTTAAGTGATTAAACCTAATTTGCTATCTAGTGTTTTGCTAACCTTAATCTAAGTGGTTAATTTGCTTAGTAGGCTAAAATATAGTGTTAAATTAAGGTTTTTCATATATAGTTTGGTTTATGTTTGCTAAGTACAAAGATCAAGAGAAGGTTTTGTTATGTAAATTAGGTTTTTAAGCTTAGTTAATGGTTTAGAAATTGTGTATTGGCTAGCTATTTGGTTAGTTTGGATGTTGGTGTTGGGTGGTGTTGACTTTGTCGCTATATTGTCGATGTTGCATCAAATTGCAATTTCTGCTTACTAGATTTTTATAAAAGCTATGTGATGAATTAATTGTGGCATCTTGATGATTGTAATGGCTTGTCCTACGACTTTTAGGATGCGTGAGTGCGGTTTTTGGGTAGTCGGGTTTTAGTTTTGCCGGGTGACCCAAATCGGCGTTTTTGGCAGTTTTTGCGATTTTCGCGTGTGTTCCGCGCACTTTGTGCACGTTGTACCCAGCTAGCGAACTTTAGTAGTTTCGTTGGGGTTTTGCGTCGTTCTTGATATGTAACCTTATATTTGGTATTGATATAAATTCCAGGTTCGGTCGCGGAGACGTCAGAGGCGGCGCGAAAGGGAAAGGCGGTGATCGGACACAGCTAGCCAGGAATCCCAGTGAGTAGATTTAACATCTACAGGGGGACGATCGTTTGGATGGCGCAAGTCGCCCGATAGATTTAGTAAACTGAAAATAAAATAGTAACTGGATAACCACTTGTGACATTAGAATAATAATACTGGCATGATAATTGCTGCAATTAGATCAATAGGTTATACCCATATACGCAAACTCAATTGTAGGACACATGCACCATTACCAGGTTTTTATATGCAGCACGAGCACTATTCATGTTTACACACACACCCTGGTAATTGCCATGCCACCACACTAGATAACCTTTAATTTAAACCTTTTACTAATTGATACTTAAATTGTGCTATTTCCTTAAAATGAAACCGTAGGATTGCTATTCATGTGCATGTACTTCATCATATTCATTGTTCATGCTTAATACATTAATCACACATCGCAACTTGATTTTTGATATCATACGCATTCATTAGCATTGATATATGCACTTATGAGGATTTCTTGAGATTTTATGATATTGCTGGATTTCGGGGGAAAGCCGCAAAATTTCCAAACTTATGATATTTTTAAAACATGTAAATTGCGGTTTTCTAGTGATGTAAGTGTCGTCCACCATGAGTTTGCTGTGGCTTTGGAAATCCGTGTCGAGGAGTGGAGGAACCGGCACGGGTACATGGTGGGCCCGGTAAGGTACCCCGGGGCAAGAGGAATGTGGTGATGACGTTGAGCCTGGCAGGGGACGGATTACCTACCGGTGACTGTTTGGGACGGCGGATATCCAGAGGATACCGACCGTGGCCGCTAGATGATGAGATATTGATATTTGAGATGGGTCAGCCGGACGGCTGAGGCCAGAGATACATTTATGAGATTTGAGACAGCTTTGGGTGTCGTTGCTGGACACCGATTTTCGTCGATTCATTGACATTATGCTGGCATTCTAAAAGAGTTTCAAAAACAAAAAGAGATAAAATATTTCTTATATATACCTATTGAGACCTCAGATTTTCATGTTGCATGCATATTAGTACACTGATGTTATATACACACCTGCTAGTGCATCCAGTCATACTTGTATTTTAGATGCTAGGATGCTTGTGTGCATGCATACGATAGCCTTTGTAGATGTTATTTATTACTCACGAGTTGGCAACTCACCCCCGTTGTGCCACAGTCTTTTGCAGGTCCGCTCCGTCAGTTCAGTAGCGGCGGGCGCACTTGTCTTTTGCCTCTTTTGCCTGAGCTCGAGATTTGCTCATAGGTGGGTTATGTTATTTTTTTGTACCACCTTGTATATTCTTGTATATTCTTGTATCTAGTGTACTCCATCTACTGTTCTACCAGATTATTGTATATTGACCTAGAGATGAGACTGTGAGGTTTGTGGATTTTATACTGTATTTGGGGTCGAGCTCACTTGAGCCGACATGCTACTTTTTCATGCTTCCTTATGCTTTATCATGCTTGTTGTCATTTACATTGCGTGGGATTTGTGACCGCCGTATGGCGAAGAGCTAGCTCCCGCTTGGGGATGCCCTATTTTGTGGATTCATGTATATATTTTGTTGTACCCATTTTTGGGGGCCAGTATTTACAAAGGAGACTCTGCCGAAATTTTCGGAAAAATTAGTATTGTTTTTAAAAGGGGTTTTATATGACTTATTTGATAAGCTTGCTTTCAAATGTTTGGGTTTTCTTCACTCTTTTGCTTAATTGGTTTTGTTTTCTGGGCTTTGGCTTACTTATTTTACGGACGCCTTTAGACGTTTCGTAAACTTAAGTGCCAGTCACGTTCCGTACCCTGCGGGTCGTGACAAAGTTGGTATCAGAGCGAAAGGTTTTACCTTTGTGAGTGTAGGATGACCCTTGGTAGATGGAGTAAGTGACTTAAGCAGGGTAACGTAGCGTGCGTATGTCCGCGGCATACTTACGATACGGTACTCCGCCTAAGTGACTTTAGGATATACTTGCTTGGAAAATTCCTTCTTCAATTCCGTGTATCCTATGATCCTATTGCACTGTTCTTACTATCCGTTTTCCTGTAACAGCCACTATGCCGCCGAAGGCTACGAGGGCACAGAGGGCTGCCGCCAGAGACGAGATTCGAGCTGGCTCGTCCGAGGCTAGAACTGAGCAGGGTGGTATGCCTACGCCGCAGGGACAGACCGATCCACTTTCCCCAGGCCGTATGGATAGGCTCGAGACGGGTATGGAGGAGTTGCGACAGATGATGGGAGGCATGCAGGATCTGCGTCAGATGGTAGGATCCCTAGTTGCAGCCAGTCGTACACCGAGGCAGGATGACGTACCTACTACATCACAGACGACCATGATACCTGCTCCTACTACTACCATTGTGTCCATTCCGGTTTCACTACAGGACTTCATGAGGCTGAGACCTCCAGTATTCACCGGCACCGAGGCAGCGGAGGACCCACAGACGTTCCTTGACAGTTTAGCCAGGATCTGCCGTTCACTGAGATGTTCGGATGATCGATGGGTAGAGCTTGCGAGTTTCCGACTAGAGGGTCTCGCGCAGACATGGTGGGAGTCAGTCTTGAGAGGTCGAGCTGCAGATCTACCGCCTATGACTTGGGCCGAGTTTACAGCGGTCTTTCTAGCCCGTTTCCTTCCAGAGAGCGTTCGTGACGCCAGAGCTCGCAGTTTCGAGGCCTTAGTCAAGACACCTGGGATGACGGTGTCTGAGTATGATATCCAGTTTACACAGTTGTCCCGATATGCTCAGTATTTGGTGGATACCGAGGAGAAGATGGTGAAGAGGTTCGTACAGGGACTTGATGCCCAGCTATATCTTGCCATTGGCGCCCAGCGCTACGACACTTATTCAGCTGCTATGGATACGGCATTGCGGATGGAGGCACGCATATCACGGACTTCGGCCGTTTCCGGGCCGAAGAGGATTCGCACCGATGTACCGTCTCAGAGGCAGCGCGCCAGATTCTTTCCGAGAGATAGGCCAGGCAGAGGATTTGGACGGGGACAGTTATATGGTTCTTATCCCCAGGGGCAGCAGCCGTCGCCAGGATGTTTTGGGTGCGGGAGTCTGCACCATCTTGTCAGAGACTGTCCGGTGAGACGACAGGGAGCAGCGACAGTTCCGCATGTGACCCTACCACCATCACCACCCCCTCCTCAGAGAGCCCTACTTCCTACCCCAGGCGATGCTCCACGCCAGTTAGGTGCACCGAGAGGCCGAGGACGTGGCGGTCCTGTTCAGAGAGGACGAGGAGGCAGAGGCCGAGGTCGAGGTCAGCCCGCTATCGGTGGAGGACAGGCCCGAGTTTTTGCTTTGACACCGCAGGATGCGCAGGAATCCAATGCCGTCGTGACAGGTACCTTGCCAGTTTGTTCTTTCGACGCACGGGTATTATTCGACCCAGGTTCTACACATTCGTACGTCTCTACACACTTTGCAATGATGTTGGGCCGTGAGTCGTCGTCGTTAGATCAGCCGCTTGTTGTTGTTACTCCGGTAGGTGAGTCGTTTGTCGCTCGGTTTGTATTTCGTTTGTGTTCCGTTCGTATCGGGGAGAGGGATTCATCAGTTGATTTGATACTCCTCGATACGTTGGACTTTGATGTGCTTCTGGGCATGGATTGGCTAGCCACTTGTTATGCTTCGGTGGACTGCCGTGAGAAGGCAGTCAGATTTAGCTTTCCGGGAGAGCCAGTCCTTGTTATTCAGGGAGACCGTAGTGTCGCCCTTCCCAGCTTAATTTCGTCTCTTCGCGCTGGTCAGCTCTTGCGGAAGGGATGTCAGGGATTCTTAGCGTTTGTTTGTGATACTCGAGCTGCAGAGGTTCCGTTGGACCGGGTCCCGATAGTTTGTGAGTTCCCTGATGTCTTCCCTGATGAGCTACCTGGGCTACCGCCTGAGCGCGATGTTGAGTTCTGCATTGATTTGATTCCCGGTTCGGGGCCTATTTCTATACCGCCTTATCGGATGGCCCCGGCAGAGCTTCGAGAGCTGAAGGAGCAGTTGCAGGATTTGTTGGATAAGGGGCTTATTCGACCGAGTGTTTCTCCGTGGGGTGCTCCGGTCCTGTTTGTCAAGAAGAAGGATGGAAGTTTGCGCTTATGTATCGACTACCGCCAGCTGAACAAAGTTACCGTTCGGAACAGATATCCGTTGCCGCGCATTGATGATTTGTTCGACCAGCTTCAGGGTGCGGGGTATTTTTCGAGGATCGACTTGCGATCAGGATACCATCAGCTGCGAGTTCGACAGGAGGATATACCGAGGACAGCTTTCCGTACACGCTATGGCCACTATGAGTTTTTGGTGATGTCGTTCGGACTCACCAACGCCCCAGCAGCATTCATGGATTTGATGAACCATACATTCAGGCCGTATCTTGACTTGTTCATCATCGTGTTTATCGACGATATCTTGGTGTACTCCCGGAGCAGAGAGGAGCACGAGCAGCACTTGCGGATTACGTTACAGACTCTGAGGGAGCACCAGCTGTTCGCGAAGTTCTCCAAGTGTGCTTTCTGGCTGGACAGCGTCGGATTCTTGGGTCACGTGGTTACGAGAGACGGCATTTGTGTGGACCCGAAGAAGATTGAGGCTGTTCAGCAGTGGCCCCGACCTACATCGGTTACTGAGATCCGTAGTTTTCTAGGCTTGGCGGGCTACTACAGGCGTTTTGTTCAGGACTTCTCCCGTATAGCTGCACCGTTGACCGGTTTGACCCGGAAGGGAGTTCCTTTCGTCTGGACGGAGGAGTGCGAGCGCAGTTTTCAGCAGCTGCGGACATGTTTGACTACGGCGCCGGTATTATCTTTACCTTCGGGATCAGGTGGATTTGTTGTCTACTGTGATGCTTCGCGAGTGGGATTAGGATGCGTTTTGATGCAGCATGGCCGGGTGATCGCTTATGCTTCTCGGCAGTTGAAGAAGCATGAACAGAACTACCCCACTCATGATTTGGAGATGGCTGCAGTGGTCTTTGCACTGAAGATTTGGCGACATTACCTATACGGCGAGTCGTGTCAGATATTCACCGATCACAAGAGCTTAAAGTACATATTTCAGCAGCGAGACCTGAACCTCAGACAGCGTCGTTGGATGGAGTTGGTGAAAGACTACGACTGCGAGATCTTATATCACCCCGGCAAGGCAAATGTGGTGGCAGATGCGTTGAGTAGGAGGCCCGGGGGTAGTCTATCCTTTTTGCGCGCAGTGCAGAGGCAGTCGTCAGCAGATTGGCAGATGTTATGCGACAGCCGAGTGGAGTTCGAGTTCACTCAGACAGGGGGACAGCTCGCGCATGTTCGTGCACGCCCACAGTTGCTTGACCGTATATATGAGGCACAGCGCAGTGATGACCGTTGCTCAGAGATCATGGCACAGATGGGACAGGGCAGATTTTCCGAGTTCGTGATTGACGATCAGGGGATTTTACGATATGGATCTAGACTGTGCGTACCAGATGCTGATGGATTGCGGCGCGACATTCTTGAGGAGGCACACCGATCAGTATATAGTGTCCACCCCGGTTCCACCAAGATGTACCATGATATGAGAGAGACCTACTGGTGGGACGGGATGAAGAGGGACATTGCGGAGTTCGTTTCGAGATGCCTGACTTGTCAGCAAGTCAAGGCCGAGCACCAGAGGCCCGCAGGAGAGCTACAGCCGTTACCCATTCCGGAGTGGAAATGGGAGCAGATTTCGATGGACTTCGTTGTGGGTCTACCCAGGACCAGTCGAGGGTACGACTCCATCTGGGTGATCGTGGATAGATTGACGAAAGCGGCTCACTTCCTTCCAGTGAAGACGACTTTCAGCTTCGCTCAGTATGCTCAGCTCTATATTGACGAGATCGTGCGACTACATGGCGTACCGACTTGTATCGTGTCCGATCGAGGCACTCAGTTCACCAGCCGACTTTGGCAGAGACTTCAGGAGGCTTTGGGCACTCGATTGAGCTTCAGCACAGCGTTTCATCCGCAGACAGATGGACAGTCAGAGCGGACCATTCAGACTCTCGAGGACATGCTCAGAGCGTGCGTTTTAGACTTTGGTGGTAGCTGGGATCGTCATTTACCTCTAGTGGAGTTCTCCTACAACAACAGCTTCCAGGATACTATTCAGATGGCACCTTTCGAGGCATTGTATGGGAGGAGATGCAGATCGCCCGTTTGTTAGACAGAGCTCAGCGAGAGCAGCATTTTGGGGCCGCAGCTTGTTGAGGAGACGACAGCGAAGATACAGTTGATCCGAGACCGGATGAGAACGGCTCAGAGCAGGCAGAAATCCTATGCAGACAGACGCCGTCGCAGATTAGAGTTCGCAGTTGGCGACCATGTTTTTCTGAGAGTCTCTCCGATGAAGGGCGTGATGCGTTTTGGGCGAAAGGGGAAGCTTAGCCCTAGATTCGTAGGTTCCTTCGAGATCCTCGAGCGTGTTGGCGCTGTTGCATATCGTTTGGCTCTTCCTCCCAGCTTTCCCGATGTTCACCCCGTCTTCCATGTTTCGATGCTCCGCAAGTACCTTCACGACGCTTCGCATGCGATTCAGCACCCGACAGTCCAGCTAGAGCGCGACCTTTCTTTTGCAGAGTAGCCGGTGGCCATCTTGGATCGGCAGGTGAAGAAGTTGAGGTCGAAGGTTATACCAACCGTCAAGGTCCTTTGGCGTAGCCCAAGCAGCGAGGAGGTTACCTGGGAGACCGAGGGCGAGATGAGGAAGAAGTATCCCCATCTCTTTGAAGGTACGCATAGCTATATTTTTAAATTCGGGGACCAAATTTCTTTAAGGGGGGAAGATTGTAGCGTCTTGAAAAGTCGTTTTGGTGTTTTCCTGAAATTCGGTGAAAATTCGGTATTTTTCCGAAAACCGTCTTTCTCGATATTTTGCAGTTTAGGGCTAATTATACCTTAAATGGATAGGTAATTACTTGTTTTTAGTGACTAATGAGTTAATTATGAAATTTTGGTCATTTAAAAAATTTTCCCTATTTTTCATTTTTTTAATATTATTTTAAGCCGGTAAGAAAATACATTAAATAAGCGATAAATACAAATTTTTCCGGGCTAATTTTAATCTCTAAAATTATGATAATTATAATCTAGTGATAACATGAATTTTTAGTAATTTATTTTGATTTTTAACAAATTTTTATGAATTGAAACGAATTTATTGAATTTTGGGCTAAAACTTGCAATTTTTGAGTTGTAGGGGGCCTTTTTGCATAAAATTTCTTTTGTAAAACCCCCCTATCTTTTCCCTCAGCCCAAGAACAGCCCAAACCTTGGCCAAGACCAGAAATTTCTGGCCTCTCTTTTCCTTGGTTGTTTCTTGAGTTAATTTGATAGTTTATGGTATTATTTTAATTAAAATGGATAATATATGATACTTTTGACTTTGGAAACTTGACCATGACTTTCCCCACTTGCCCACACCCTCCCCCATCCCTCCATTCTGGCCGAAACCTGCACCATTTCCCACCTCCATTATTTTCCTTCTCTTTCTCTCTCATTTTCTTCAAAATTTGCAACAAAATTCAATAAAAATCCACAAATCCTTCTCTTTTTCAACATAAAATCCTTGTGCTACCTCTTCTCAAGCCTAATATAGTTGAAATCATGTGGAAAGGAGGCATTTTTGGAGCAAACTTTCTTGCTTGATCCATTGATCAAGAGGTATAATTTCTATCTTGTTAAATTCCTTGTTTAAGTGCTTATGTTTTATGGTTTAGTGTTAAATTAGTGTAGTTTAATCTAGTTTTCTTAGATTTTGTTTGAAAATTCTAACTAGGGTTTGAAAGCCATAATAGTTAATTAAGTTATTTTATAGTTAATCTAGTTGTTAATGACTAATCTATATAGTTACCTTGTTGATATAGCTTTCAATTTTGCTAAATTAGTTAATTTTAGAAGGGTGGAATTGTTGTTTTGAAATTTCAAGAGAGGGTTTATGTTGGTATTGGTTTGTGAAGCTTGATTAGTGAGTGGATTAAGTTTTTGAAAGCATTATTTAAGTGATTAAACCTAATTTGCTATCTAGTGTTTTGCTAACCTTAATCTAAGTGGTTAATTTGCTTAGTAGGCTAAAATATAGTGTTAAATTAAGGTTTTTCATATATAGTTTGGTTTATGTTTGCTAAGTACAAAGATCAAGAGAAGGTTTTGTTATGTAAATTAGGTTTTTAAGCTTAGTTAATGGTTTAGAAATTGTGTATTGGCTAGCTATTTGGTTAGTTTGGATGTTGGTGTTGGGTGGTGTTGACTTTGTCGCTATATTGTCGATGTTGCATCAAATTGCAATTTCTGCTTACTAGATTTTTATAAAAGCTATGTGATGAATTAATTGTGGCATCTTGATGATTGTAATGGCTTGTCCTACGACTTTTAGGATGCGTGAGTGCGGTTTTTGGGTAGTCGGGTTTTAGTTTTGCCGGGTGACCCAAATCGGCGTTTTTGGCAGTTTTTGCGATTTTCGCGTGTGTTCCGCGCACTTTGTGCACGTTGTACCCAGCTAGCGAACTTTAGTAGTTTCGTTGGGGTTTTGCGTCGTTCTTGATATGTAACCTTATATTTGGTATTGATATAAATTCCAGGTTCGGTCGCGGAGACGTCAGACGCGGCGCGAAAGGGAAAGGCGGTGATCGGACACAGCTAGCCAGGAATCCCAGTGAGTAGATTTAACATCTACAGGGGGACGATCGTTTGGATGGCGCAAGTCGCCCGATAGATTTAGTAAACTGAAAATAAAATAGTAACTGGATAACCACTTGTGACATTAGAATAATAATACTGGCATGATAATTGCTGCAATTAGATCAATAGGTTATACCCATATACGCAAACTCAATTGTAGGACACATGCACCATTACCAGGTTTTTATATGCAGCACGAGCACTATTCATGTTTACACACACACCCTGGTAATTGCCATGCCACCACACTAGATAACCTTTAATTTAAACCTTTTACTAATTGATACTTAAATTGTGCTATTTCCTTAAAATGAAACCGTAGGATTGCTATTCATGTGCATGTACTTCATCATATTCATTGTTCATGCTTAATACATTAATCACACATCGCAACTTGATTTTTGATATCATACGCATTCATTAGCATTGATATATGCACTTATGAGGATTTCTTGAGATTTTATGATATTGCTGGATTTCGGGGGAAAGCCGCAAAATTTCCAAACTTATGATATTTTTAAAACATGTAAATTGCGGTTTTCTAGTGATGTAAGTGTCGTCCACCATGAGTTTGCTGTGGCTTTGGAAATCCGTGTCGAGGAGTGGAGGAACCGGCACGGGTACATGGTGGGCCCGGTAAGGTACCCCGGGGCAAGAGGAATGTGGTGATGACGTTGAGCCTGGCAGGGGACGGATTACCTACCGGTGACTGTTTGGGACGGCGGATATCCAGAGGATACCGACCGTGGCCGCTAGATGATGAGATATTGATATTTGAGATGGGTCAGCCGGACGGCTGAGGCCAGAGATACATTTATGAGATTTGAGACAGCTTTGGGTGTCGTTGCTGGACACCGATTTTCGTCGATTCATTGACATTATGCTGGCATTCTAAAAGAGTTTCAAAAACAAAAAGAGATAAAATATTTCTTATATATACCTATTGAGACCTCAGATTTTCATGTTGCATGCATATTAGTACACTGATGTTATATACACACCTGCTAGTGCATCCAGTCATACTTGTATTTTAGATGCTAGGATGCTTGTGTGCATGCATACGATAGCCTTTGTAGATGTTATTTATTACTCACGAGTTGGCAACTCACCCCCGTTGTGCCACAGTCTTTTGCAGGTCCGCTCCGTCAGTTCAGTAGCGGCGGGCGCACTTGTCTTTTGCCTCTTTTGCCTGAGCTCGAGATTTGCTCATAGGTGGGTTATGTTATTTTTTTGTACCACCTTGTATATTCTTGTATATTCTTGTATCTAGTGTACTCCATCTACTGTTCTACCAGATTATTGTATATTGACCTAGAGATGAGACTGTGAGGTTTGTGGATTTTATACTGTATTTGGGGTCGAGCTCACTTGAGCCGACATGCTACTTTTTCATGCTTCCTTATGCTTTATCATGCTTGTTGTCATTTACATTGCGTGGGATTTGTGACCGCCGTATGGCGAAGAGCTAGCTCCCGCTTGGGGATGCCCTATTTTGTGGATTCATGTATATATTTTGTTGTACCCATTTTTGGGGGCCAGTATTTACAAAGGAGACTCTGCCGAAATTTTCGGAAAAATTAGTATTGTTTTTAAAAGGGGTTTTATATGACTTATTTGATAAGCTTGCTTTCAAATGTTTGGGTTTTCTTCACTCTTTTGCTTAATTGGTTTTGTTTTCTGGGCTTTGGCTTACTTATTTTACGGACGCCTTTAGACGTTTCGTAAACTTAAGTGCCAGTCACGTTCCGTACCCTGCGGGTCGTGACAGTGTCCCTATCGGTCTCTAAGTCATGTTTGAAATCGTATAGTGGAAAGGAGGATCATGTTTAACGGGAGTCTCGTACATACCCGTGACAACGGCCCACACGTCCGGGACATAACCCTGTCAGCCGGATCGCTAGATCCTACCTAATATATATAAGAATCACTGTTCGAATGATCATTCTCTAAAAAACGGTCCCGCTAAATACGA
The DNA here is from genome assembly GCA_030015575.1 of Agapanthus africanus. Classification (NCBI taxonomy): domain Eukaryota; kingdom Viridiplantae; phylum Streptophyta; class Magnoliopsida; order Asparagales; family Amaryllidaceae; genus Agapanthus; species Agapanthus africanus. The sequence goes on along the minus strand of CM057342.1, from coordinate 449,983,506 downwards.
TGCTCTTTCCACTTCGATTTCCCCTTTTTCCCCAGGTTTACACTATTAATGATTATAATTTAGTCGTGTACAAATATGCACCAATAGCACGGTTTGTCACTGTTCACTGTATTAATCACTGTCACGAATCATTCACTTTTCCATTGGCGTACTGGACACTCCTAAACCAATATCATTCACGCATGATAATGCAATATCCACTGAATAATGACGCGCACTAACATTATATATATGGCAATTGGGTAAGGTATGTGCATTTATGCCTTTAATAAGTCGTGTAATATGAACTATTATGCACGTCGTAAGCTTACAAAAATTGCAGTAATTCATATAATCAGAATTTAGTGAAAGAATACAAATACGGTAACAAGAACACTCTGTTATCAGTTCAGCAAAATTTGTTTCAGTGCGATCGGATTACTGGTATTCAAGTTACAGCCATTTCAATTTAAGTGCTTGCTGCAGGAAATTCAGTTTCTGAACTGAACGTACGTTTCGCGGCACAATTTTCACCCAGTTGGGATTGGAATTTAGTGACGCTGTAGTTGAATGAAATTTAAGGTTTTCAATGCAACAGACGGATTCTCAATCGTATCTGTATGTCAGAAGTTATGCACTGTTCAACACTAGTGTATCAATTCTGTTTCTGTTTGGGACTACTATGCGTCCTGATCTTTTAAATTGCAGTTTAAATAGTAAACGACGATAAAAGAGGTGAAATCACTTGAGTTATTTAGCTAACAGATTCATCTTCCATAAAGTGTAAGGTTCCGCAACATACAAGTTCAGGCAGCGAAGGGGTAAACATTACGAGACAGAAAACAACAACCAGAGCTGCTGTGGACTGCAGTCCAGAGCCGCTCTCCGAACCAATTTTCATCATAATTTCAGTACAGAAACAATTAAGAACTTGCATAGAGTTATAGGTCGTCGAGTCAGCTTCGATTTGAGCCCTCGAACGCATCATTTCAATATGTACACAATTAATTATGATTTAAACAAGTTTCAGGTGCGGGAATTTCTCAATTTTTACGGGTATAATTGGGGGTGATCGTTTAAGTCAGTAACAATTGTATTTTACAGTAAAATTGCACCACGATATTCATTATCACACGGGCCAGCATATGCAATCAAGTTCAGTAAATTTAGTGGAAGGTTTTCTTTCGGGTTTTGCATCAAACAGCTATGTCATATAAGTTTTCGTGAAACGTAAACATGGAATTAATACGATTTTACTTTGTAACGGAAATAATCTAGCATGTAGCAAGTAGAGTACTTGCCTGGAGATGCTTTGGCGATGCACGGCAGCGGCAACGGCACGAACGCGCGATGAATCGGCACGGTTTGGATTCACGGCCTCGGCTCGCGTTTCGGGTTCGTCGTCGGAGTTTCCCGGAGATGTCTCATGATCACCAGAGGCGGAGAGTGGTGCTGTGGATCACCAGGGGCGTGCTGGGGTCGACGATGTCACTCCGGCGATGGGCAGCAGTAAGAGGTCGAAGCTCGCAGTGAGGGTTTGGTGTGGGTTTTGGAGAGAGGGAGAGAGAGGTAGTGGGGGCTCGGGTTTGTAGTGATGGTGATGATGCTGATGACGCAGAGGGTGCAGGGGCGTGACGATGTAGTGGGGAGCTCACCTGCATGAGGGTGCAGGTGGTGGTCGAGCTCGGTGGCGAGTGGGTTGGGTGTGCAGGGGATTCTGCGGAGGCTAGAAATGATGAGGAGAGGGCTTTAGGAGGAGGCTAGAGTGTTCGATGATGAAGGAGGAGGTTGGAGGAGCTTCGTCGTCGTCGGGCGGTGAGCGGGGTTGAGAGCTCGAGGCAGTAGGTTTTCTGGAGAGAGAGAGGAGGTTTGAGAGCGAGAGTGTGAGGGAGAGAGGAGAAAGGGGATTGAGGTGAGGTTGTGGGCACGCAGTCGAGGCGTCGGTGAAGTGGGCGGCGACGTGGGGAGCTCGGGGACGTGGGTTCGCGACGTGGGAGTGAAGGAAAGAAACGAGCGGGAAACTGATTTAGAACGAGTGGGGAAGGAGGGGAAATGGAGCGGGTCGGGTAAGGGAGTAGGGAAGCTGGGCTGGCTTAAAGAAGTTTAGGCCGGGGATTTAATGTTAATCTAAATTAATTTGTGTGGGGCTGTGGGATGGATTTAAAAAGGAAACGGGCTGGGAAAAGGAGTTTAATTGGGAAAATTATTTATAGTTTTAAATTTACAGAGAAGGGGAGTGGGCTGAGGAAGTTTGAAGGTTAATTAACCTTTTATTTTTTGTTTGGGCTGGGTTATTTTAAAGGGAATTTAATTTATGTTTTGGTTTTAATTTTGGGCTCTGATTTTTAATCGCTTAGGAAAAACAATTAGTAAAACTTGAGCAACCAAAAACTTACAAAAATCACCGAGGAAAGATAGGAAAGCAATCGAGGGACTAGGAAAAATATAGGGAAAATTTTTATTGATGAGAACAGTGATTTAAATATTATGTTGTACCCATTTTGGGGGCTTGTTTTACAAAGGGGGTCCTGCCAAAATTTTAAGGAATAAAAGTGAGACTTTAAAGAATTTGGGTTATGATTTCAAAGGTTTTGAAAATACTATTATCACTTTCTTGCTACTTTTGATGGTTTAGATTGCAGGGTTTCGGATTTCTTTTACTAAGTTACGCCTGTAGACATTGCGTAGTATTAGGGCCGTCACATGCCAATTTCGGGTCGTGACATCTAGTATGGGTTCTCTCGGAGAAATGAACAAGCTTGCTCGTAGTCTTCGAGGCCGAAGATGATCTACGTCGATAAGACTCAAACTCAAGCTAACCCTTCACTAGGTCATGAACTTTGTCAAGAGAACACCCTATACTACCCAAGAAAGTGTATAGGATGATGAAGTAGGAAGTGGGCTCACTTTGGATTTTATTTTCTCACAATATTTCTTCATGTTTCATGGAGCTAGTAAGCTTGAAGAAGGAAGGAGATGAAGAAAGCAACCATGAAAAAAATGAAGAATGAAAACTAATGAGGTGAGAATAGTAACCATGGGTGAGTTAGTGTCATATACTAACCATTGTAGATACCAAACCATGGCTAATTAAAACGGTTAGGTTAATAAATATCTTAAGTGAGACAAAACAAGTGGACTTTGTCAAAGATGCTTCAAGCTTCTCCAAGCTTTCAAGCATGACAAAATTCTCACTAATTTTGAATTATTAAGATAAATAAAAAACTTCACATTTTAATTATCATGGTGTAAGTCACATACACACCCATGCTTGCATGTATCATCAAGCATGATACAAACTATGTACTTAAGTATATATCACATATACACTTGATGCACAAAACAAGTGAGAAAAGAAATCTTATGTGAGCTAATACTAGTTAATGTAAATTAATATATCAAATATATAATTATACATTAGATTATCAAATCAACACTTGGTTTAATAATCCGGTTATATCACATATAACCGACTAATATCAAGTGCATCGATTTATCGAATCAACACTTGATTCGATAATTCGGCTATATCACATACAACCGATCGATACGAATAAATCGCGAGAATAGAATACGGTATCTCATACACGTATTAATCTCGGTCGTGGACAAATCTCATATGTTCTCCTACTCCGTTTCTCCTGAGCCAGGAAACATCTGTGTAGGACTCTAAAGACTCGTCAATATGCCGGCAGTAGGTGATGATCATATCAAACACCCGCAAGATACAAGAGGCGTGCTAAACGTAACGGCCAGCCGGGTATTGAGCAACCAGAAGATCAACAAGCAATCCTGCTCATACTCCTGCGAATCCAATCAGTAACACTTGTCGTACAGTCCGGTCTCTTCGTCTGATATGTCGCATATCACGTCTAGGGGTGGTAAACGTCAGACCCCAGTAACTCGATAAGTCGTGACGATGTGAGGCTCATAACAGGTCGAGAAACTACTGGTAACACTGTAGGGTTCCAAGGCACACTTGTGAAGGTTCATAAAGCATCAAACATGCCCGAATAAAATTTTATATGTGCCGAACAACCCAAAGACGGGATCTTTGCTAGATTATTAGGGTTTAGCATGCAAGATAACATCTTTAAAGCTAAGTGTGAGGGATTACAACCTTTGTAGTCTGCTCCTTCACTTCATAAGCTCCGGGTAGAAGTCTCTTCGCCGCGATCCACGATCTCCCGGACTCAAGAGAGGCTCCACGACTCGAACGATCCATGCTAGCTTGAAGTGTTCCGATTCTCCGATGATCTACGTCGAAGTTGCTATAACCCAAGCTTTCTCACTCTAAAGAGATGAACACCCTAATCTAATGGGCTAGATTAGATGAGGATGATGGAGTAGTATTTATGCTATCATTTTATCTCACTTTCTCACAATAAATCATCATAAAAGGATTAACTAGTAAGCTCTCTCTCAAAACTCAAGAGATAAGAAGATGAAGAATGAAAGAATAATCCTTTTGTGATGAATAGAAATAAAGAATATATGATTGATTATTGAACCATGGTCAAGGATGAGAGGCTAAAACATTGTAGAGAATAAACTAGAGTTAGGGTTTGGTTAGGTTAAGGATAAGTATCAACCATAATATCTTAACCAAGACAAAATAGAATCCTTCTAGAAAGAACTTGAAAGAGCTAACCCTAATCAAACCCTAATCCCTTTTTAACATCCTTAAACATGTTTTATAATAAATCATATCATGTCACAATAATATATATCACATATATATTATATATTTGCAACAAAAGAAAATAATACAATTAACATATATCACATATATATCAATGTATTAATCCGGTGAGAAAATGAAATAATAAAGCGAGCCAATATTAGATAATGTAATACAATATATCATATATATCATTATACATTAAATCATCGAATCAACACTTGATCCGACGATCCGGCTATATCGAATATAACCGACTAATATATCATGTACCGATTCATCGAATCAACACTTGATCCGATGTCCCGATTCATATCTAAATATCGCGAGAATATAATACGGTATCTCATATCGCATTATCCTTGGTCCTGCACATATCACATATGTGCCTCTACTCCATTTTGCCTGAGCCAAGAAACCTCTGTGTAGGACTCTAAAGAATCGTCAATACGCCGGTAGCAGGTGATGATCATATCAAACACCCACAAGCTGCAAGCGGTCACCTAAACGTAACAGCCACCCAGGTATTGAGCGATCAGAAGATCAACAAGCTAGCCTGTCCGTTCTCCTGTGAATCCAATCAGTAACACTCCCGTACAGTCCGGTCTGTTCGTCAGATATGTCGCATATCAAGTCTAGTGGTGGTATACGTCAGACCCCAGTAACCGAGAAGTCGTGTCGATGTGAGGCTCATAACAGGTTGAGAAACTACTGGTAACACTTACCAGTATATCTCTATATCAGCCCTGGCCAGGGACTTCCAGTTATAGCCAATCGAACACTGCACGACATCAACTCCCTATACCGGGAGAGACGAATCCCCTCCTATCGCTCATTGCCTCCATGTGATTCGGGACTGTACCCAAAAGCCACCGTTTTGCACGCCCTCTTGGACGTGGTAAGGTGGAAATCAAAGCACGGTAGGAATCACACAAGACCCTATGACGATCTCGGGTCCACAGACTACCCTGTACCAGTGTCACCGGAGAACTGCCATCTGACGTGTGGTATATCACCAACTGGGAGTTCTCGGCGAGTCCGTCCAGTGTACCCAGTCTCCACTGAGCACCCGTACACCATCATTGATGTCAAACACCGATGGATATGGGATCATCCATCGCCCATCATATTGGTCAAGATGCGTATACGCTAGTCTACTCTGGTGTATCGATGCCCTGTCTCGATATACCCTCGACTAGGAACATTTATAGGATGTACTCATCGATTATCGTGGCCCCACTAGTATGATCTCATCATAATCCCAGTAGTCGAGTACAGATCCTAAGAGCTTTATCAACATGTGAGAGAAAGACAGTAAACCAATACAAGTCAACATGTTAAGATAAAGTGAAACCAAATAGCATACTATTATGACGAGCAAGAAAGTCCTCTCTGTATATATCCAAGCATCCATTATAATATACATCAAATGTACAACAATGGCCTCTAGGGCATATACATAACTAACAATCTTCCACTTGCACTAAGGCCAGCTGCTGTAGTATCTCATACCTAGCATCCTGAATAATCTCTCAAACTGTATCTGGGGAATGCTTTCGTGAGTGGATCCGCAGTGTTGTCCTTCGTATCTACTCTCCTGACCTCGATCTCCCGGCGAACAACAATCTCCCTGATCAGGTGATACCGCCTCAGAATATGTCTGGACTTCTGATGGGATCTGGGTTCCTTGGCCAAAGCCACAGCTCCATTGTTATCGCAATACAGAGGTATTGGAAGTTCAATGGATGGAACCACACCAAGTTCAGTGATGAACTTCTTCATCCAGACAGCCTCTTTGGCAGCATCGTTGGCAGCGATGTATTCAGCCTCCATCGTCGAGTCTGCAACGGTATCCTGTTTGGAACTCTTCCAACATACCGCCCCTCCATTGAGGGTAAAGACAAATCCCGAGTGCGACTTAGAGTCGTCCTTATCACTTTGGAAGCTGGAATCAGTAAAGGACTCCACCCGGAGTTCTCCGTTACCATACACCAAGAACATATCTCTAGTCCTTCGCAAGTACTTGAGAATGTTCTTCACAGCTGTCCAGTGAGTCTCTCCAGGATCTGCTTAATACCGACTCACTACACTTAGTGAGTATGCTACATCGGATCTGGTACATAGCATCGCATACATGATAGAGCCTACTGCCAAAGCATAGGGTATCCTTTGCATGCGAGCTCTTTCCAATTCAGTCTTGGGAGACATCTCTTTGGAGAGAGTGAGTCCAGAGATCATGGGTTGGTTCCCACGCTTGGATTCTTCCATACTAAACCTCTTTAGTATGGTGTCAATGTACCTGGATTGGGACAATCCCAATATCCGTTTGGATCTATCTCTATAGATCCTTATCCTCAATATGCATGAGGCATCACCTAGATCTTTCATTGAGAATCTTTGTGATAAGAAGAGCTTGACTGATTGCAGCATAGGAATATCATTCCTATCAAGAGTGTGTCATCCACGTACAATACGAGGAAGACTACCTTGCTCTCTGCTACCTTCTTATAGATACAAGGTTCATCTATGTTTTTGATGAAGTCAAACTCTTTGACTACTACATCAAAACAGATGTTCCAACTCCGCGATACTTGCTTTAACCCATAAATGGATTTAAGCAGTTTGCACACCTTTCCGCTGCTCCCACTATCTACGAAGCCCTCTGGCTGAGTCATGTACACGCACTCTTCTAAATCACCATTTAGAAAGGCGGTCTTAACATCCATTTTCCATATTTCGTAGTTATGGTATGCAGCAATGGCAAGTAAGATCCGGATGGACTTAAGCATAGCTACTGGAGAAAAGGTTTCATCATAGTCCACATCTGGTCGTTGACGAAATCCCTTTGCTACAAGTCTAGCTTTGAAAGTCTCAACTTTTCCATCTACACCAAATTTCCTTTTAAAAATCCACTTGCTCCTAATGGGTTTTACCCCTTCAGGAGCATTTTCCAAAATCCATACTTTATTGGTGTACATGGATTCCATCTCAAATCGCATTGCATCCAGCCATTTCACAGAGTCACCACTCATGATGGCCTGCTCGAAACTAGTCGGGTCATCATCTTCCATGATGCAATCCTCGCTTCCACCATCAATGAGAAAACCATAGTATCTCTCAGGTGGACGAGAAACCCTACTAGATCGGCGGAGAGGCTGGGGTTCGTCGGGTACTACCGAATCCTCTGGTTCCACTAAGTCTTCAGTTACAGTTTATGTTGCTGGAACTTCTTCCAGTTCTACCTCAGAGCCACTAATCTCTTTTTCAAGAAATTCCTTTTCTAAAAAGGTGGCATGTTGAGAAATAAACACTTTTTGTTGTTCGCTGTGGTAGAAAAAATATCCATTTGAATGTTTAGGATATCCCACAAACTTGCATAGAACTGACCGTGCCTCGAGTTTGTCCGGATTTTGCCTTTTGACATAGGCCAGACAACCCCATATCTTAACTCGTTTAAGACATGGTCTCTTTCCACTCCATATCTCATATGGTGTGGTAGGTACAGATTTAGTTGGAACTTGATTCAATAGGTATGCTGCTGTCTCAAGCGCATACCCCAAGAAGGAAATAGGTAACTCGGCTGTACTCATCATAGAGCGCACCATATCTAATAGGGTGCGATTCCTCCGCTCCGATACACCGTTGTGCTGTGGTGTATAAAGAGGAGTAAGCTGAGAGAGAATCCCATTCTCTTTTAGATAATCTAGGAACTCATTGCTTAAGTATTCTCCTCCTCGATCAGATCGGAGGATCTTAATACTTTTGCCCGTTTGTTTTTCTACTTTGTGCTTATATTCTCTGAATTTCTCAAAAGCTTCAGACTTGTGTTTCATCAGGAACACATGTCCGAATCTAGAAAGATCGTTAGTGAATGTAATGAAGTAGGAAGAACCGTTCCTGGCATGCGTAGACATGGGACCGCATACATCACTATGTACCAGTCCTAAGAGTTCAGTAACTCTTTCTCCATGTCCACTAAACGGAGCTTTGGTCATTTTTCCTTTGAGACATGAATGGCAAGTATCATAAGATGATAATTCGAACGGATTCAAATAACTATCCTTATGTAACTTAGCCAGTCGTGTCGCATTGATATGACCAAGTCTACAATGCCAGAAGAAGGATTCGTTCATTTCTGAACTTTTCCTCTTGTGTGTGTTTTGTATATTGAGGACTGTATTCTGATTTAGAATGAATATGCCATTATGTAACGAGCCTGATGCAATCAACTTTTGATCTAGGAATATGTTCATAACATTATCCTTTACTACAAAATTATATCCTTCTTTACTTAATAAAGAAACTGATATAATGTTGCACATCATGTTTGGTATATAATAGCACTCATTTAGAATCAGTGTATTACGACTTGGTAATACAAGGTGATATTCGCCAACTGCTTTGGCTGCAATACTTGCACCGTTCCCTACTTGAACGGAATGATCACCTTTTCCCAGTTCTCTACCTTTACGTAGCCCATGTAACAATTTACATATGTAGGATCCTGATCCGGTATCTAATACCCAGGACATAGGGTGAACTGAGAAACAGTTCTCAATAACCAAAACACCTGAAGAAGATGCATCAACATGCATGTTCTTTTAGGCGGCGTGAGAATCCAGATATTCTCATATTCCCTGTTCAGTCTTATAACTCTTATAAGAAAGAACCGGTCCAACGTTCCCCTGCTCAGTATAATAAGCGGGTTCAGTCAATACATCCATATTATTATCTTGATTATGGCCTGACATGGTTGCTACCTGGAGAGAGAGAGAAGAAAACACTTTAGCGTATGCTCTTGCAAGATTAGATTGGTTATTATCTTATCTAATCAGGATGTCTCCCACTGTTTTTATCAAATCTACCTTCAAACCCTAAAAGGTAAGATTAGCCGGGATTAATTACACTCTACAATTTCGTCAATCTTTCAGCCAGATCAGTGTCGGTACTTTGAGGGAGGTTTCCCGTGCTTTCACACGGACCTAATTAAAGTAAACCTCGTTTTCCCAGAGGCGTAACCTCGTTAACACTTTTCTAGACACCTACTTGATCGACTAATTGTCCTATGTAAAACTCTCCCAGGAGTAACTCTTACTCGCAGTGGGTATCGGGATCCAACTATCTCATAGAAGGTATGCAATCTCATTGCAAATTTCAACACTAGAAATTCCCGATAATATTTTGCCCCTAGTATGCCATGACCTTGACAGAAGTCAACAAACCATAGTGCACTAGTCAAGTTCAACCCGTCATTTCTTGATTGAATCAAACCCACTCGTACGACCCTTGACAGAGGTCAACAAGGTCGTACGACTACCCTAATCCAATCACATCACATTCTTTATAGATAATTACTAGTTAGCTACCGCACACTACGCCTTGACAGAGGTCAACAAACACAGCACGAATACTAAATAGTCTTTATCTGAAATGACGGAGGGCTACGACAGGTTTTTCTGAAAACCTATTGCATAATGAACTTGATATCGTCGTAGAATCAAGTGAAATTTTGAAATGGAGTGTTTTTGAGGCTTTCATTAGTTTTGCTAAAGAGGTCACTCCCGGTGAAGGGATCTCGGCTCTTTCCTCATCGAATAAGGTGCAGGACATATCATATATATCACTGTGCAAAGCAAAACTCTAAAAGCAATCAAAAGACAAACCGAGTTTTGTAGCATCTGCCAGTTTAGCTAAAGAGGTCACTCCCGGTGAAGGGATCTCGGCTCTTTCCTCATCGAATAAGGTGCAGGGTATATCATATATACCGCTATGCAAAGCAAAACTGTAGCTACCCTTTTTATAAAGTTTTGATTCTACAACATCTTTTAGGTTTCTTTTCTTTTATTAATCTCATTAATAAAAAATCCCATCAGCTTATGCTTCCTAAGTATCACAGATAAATACGACGTACACTTATGCCATCCGCATTCGCCTCGATGTCCCCTCATGCACCGTTAGGTTAGATAACTAACGGCAGAGCAGGGCAGGGCGGGTGTAAAACATAAGTAACGCCTATATAATATATCATATATACTATATATTGTATCCATCACAACATATCAAATGATCACATCACAGATATCGCAGCAGAAACATAGATATAATGTGGGATATACTAGGACGTCCGTATTTAGTATTTAGCCAATAATAGAAAATACAGATTCCACAGTCGCGATGAATAGCCAAGCCCACACCCTGGACCCCTACGAGAGCGGCAAGCGACCCTACCAATTCTAGAGTTTAGGAGACCCGGTCTCGACTTCTCGAGATGGCCTCCCACTGAACCCCATAACCTGGTCACCCGTGCTCCCCTCCTTGGGTTCATCCTAATGCGGAAAAGTAAATAATATACAACACTGGTGGCATCAACCTCAACCTGGAAGTGCCCCAAATAAAAGAATATTACATTACATTTGAATTTACATGAATGAAAATATAAAACTCTCATCTCACATAAAACCCCCCGGCTATTCAATCGCGACAATCCTGCACATCATATCTCAGCAACACATAATATCTCATATCATCAACGTAAGTAAGTATGCATACACCGATCGTCGTTGATGTATAGCAACGACAATCGGCAATACAACTACATACTACAGTTACGGTCACAGAAAAGAAATTGTAAAACTACAATATTTGGAATCCACAATCACTTTAGACATCGTAAATCCGAAATATCACATACTTCGCATTTCATGCCTAACTTTATGAATTCCACATATTGTATCACATTCCAGATAAATAGACAGTATTAAACTTTTCGAACAGATAATCAAATACCCAAAATTTCCCAAAGTGCTCAACACTTGAGCGGAGCTCAAATAATCCCAGAATATGTCACAGTACCAGTGATCCAGCCGTAGAAGGGTCAAGCCAACGCCTCACATGTGGCACGCCGTACTGCCCCAAACCCGAGGGTTCAAAAGGCAGTTCAAGACGGTCACATAATCGAGTTAAGGTTTGTTGTCTTCTAGAGGGTACACCGCTTAACTTATACAATTTTTCCGAAAGATTTAAACCCGATAAAAATTCAACACTTGAAAGTTTGCCGTGCCAGGAAAAAGTGAGTTAATGATATCCGTTCAAACAGTTTAACTGTTTCTAAATATCCGGAAATCAAAAACGAATTTAAATATTCCGATCGAATCTACGATTACAAAATAAACCCCAGATCACTCAAACTTTGAGTCAATATAAAAATACCAGAAACTATATAAGCACAAATAAAGAATTACTGTAAAACAAAAAATGTCAAATCGAACAGTACTGCCGCGGAACCGCGGCCCAAGCAGGGAATGGCCGCGATTCCGCGGTCGTTTGTACGGAACAGAAGCTCGAATTTCACAGTAATTCTTATTTTTCTCTGCAGAAATTTTCAGGTATTTTTAATTCAGAAAAAATCCAGATTTTTTAAAAATGTACAGAGAGGGGTTCATTTTCGTTGGTTCGGGTTCGATCGGAGTTTTAACATCGTAAACACGTCGCCTAATACTCTAGCTAGGCTCTGATACAACTGTAGGGTTCCTAGGCACACTTGTGAAGGTTCATAAAGTATCAAACATGCCCGAATAAAATTTTATATGTGCCGAACAACCCAAAGACGGGATCTTTGCTAGATTATTAGGGTTTAGCATGCAAGATAACATCTTTAAAGCTAAGTGTGAGGGATTACAACCTTTGTAGTCCGCTCCTTCACTTCACAAGCTCCGAGTAGAAGTCCCTTCATCGCGATCCACGATCTCCCGGACTCAAGAGAGGCTCCACGACTCGAACGATCCATGCTAGCTTGAAGTGTTCCGATTCTCCGATGATCTACATCGAAGTAGCTATAACCCAAGCTTTCTCACTCTAAAGAGATGAACACCCTAATCTAATGGGCTAGATTAGATGAGGATGATGGAGTATTATTTATGCTATATTTTTATCTCACTTTCTCACAATAAATCATCATAAAAGGATTAACTAGTAAGCTCTCTCTCAAAACTCAAGAGAGAAGAAGATGAAGAATGAAAGAATAATCCTTTTGTGGTGAATAGAAATAAAGAATATATGATTGATTATTGAACCATGGTCAAGGATGAGAGACTAAAACATTGTAGAGAATAAACTAGAGTTAGGGTTTGGTTAGGTTAAGGATAAGTATCAACCATAATATCTTAACCAAGACAAAATAGAATCCTTCTAGAAAGAACTTGAAAGAGCTAACCATAATCAAACCCTAATCCCTTTTTAACATCCTTAAACATGTTTTATAATAAATCATATCATGTCACAATAATATATATCACATATATATTATATATTTGGAACAAAAGAAAATAATACAATTAACATATATCGCATATATATCAATGTATTAATCCGGTGAGAAAATGAAATAATAAAGCGAGCCAATATTAGATAATGTAATACAATATATCATATATATCATTATACATTAAATCATCGAATCAACACTTGATCCGACGATCCGGCTATATCGAATATAACCGACTAATATATCATGTACCGATTCATCGAATCAACACTTGATCCGATGTCCCGATTCATATCTAAATATCGCGAGAATATAATACGGTATCTCATATCGCATTATCCTCGGTCCTGCACATATCACATATGTGCCTCTACTCCGTTTTTCCTGAGCCAAGAAACCTCTGTGTAGGACTCTAAAGAATCGTCAATACGCCGGTAGCAGGTGATGATCATATCAAACACCCACAAGCTGCAAGCGGTCAGCTAAACGTAACAGCCACCCAGGTATTGAGCGATCAGAAGATCAACAAGCTAGCCTGTCCGTTCTCCTGTGAATCCAATCAGTAACACTCCCGTACAGTCCGGTCTGTTCGTCTGATATGTCGCATATCAAGTCTAGTGGTGGTATACGTCAGACCCAAGTAACCGATAAGTCGTGTCGATGTGAGGCTCATAACAGGTCGAGAAACTACTGGTAACACTTACCAGTATATCTCTATATCAGCCCTGGCCAGGGACTTCCAGTTATAGCCAATCGAACACTGCACGACATCAACTCCCTATACCGGGAGAGACGAATCCCCTCCTATCGCTGCCTCCATGTGATTCGGGACTGTACCCAAAAACCACCGTTTTGCACGCCCTCTTGGACGTGGTAAGGTGGAAATCAAAGCACAGTGGGAATCACACAAGACTCTATCACGATCTCGGGTCTACAGACTACCCTGTACCAGTGTCACCGGAGAACTGCCATCTGACGTGTGGTATATCACCAACTGGGAGTTCTCGGCGAGTCCGTCCAATGTACCCAGTCTCCACTGAGCACCCATACACCATCCTTGATGTCAAACACCGATGGATATGGGATCATCCATCGCCCATCATATGGGTCAAGATGCGTATACGCTAGTCTACTCTTGTGTATCGATGCCCTGTCTCGATATACCCTCGACTAGGAACATTTATAGGATGTACTCATCGACTACCGTGGCCCCACTAGTATGATCTCATCATAATCCCAGTAGTCGAGTATAGATCCTAAGGGCTTTATCAACATGTGAGAGAAAGACAGTAAACCCATACAAGTCAACATGTTAAGATAAAGTGAAACCAAATAGCATGCTATCATGACGAGCAAGAAAGTCCTCTCTGTATATATCCAAGCATCCATTATAATATACATCAAATGTACAACAATGACCTCTAGGGCATATACATAACTAACAAGCACTTACCAGTAAATCTCATAATCAACCCTGGCCAGGGACTTCATGTTATAGCCAATCGAGCACAGCGCAACATCAACTCCCAATACCGGGAGAGACGAATCCCCTCCTATCGCTCATTGCCTCCATGTGACTCATGACTAAACCTAAAAACCATCGTTTTGCACGTTCTTATGAACGTGGTAAGGTGGAAATCAAAACACAGTGGGAATCACCCAAGACTCTATGACGATCTCGGGTCGACAGACTAACCTGTACCGGTGTCACCAGAGAACTGCTATCTGACGTGATGTATAATACCATCTTGGTGTTCTCGGCGAGTCCGTCCAGTGTACCCAGTCTCCACTGAGCACCCGTATATTATCTTTGATGTCAAACACCAATGGATATGGGATCATCCATCACCCATCTACTTGGGTCGAGAAGCTATACGCTAGTGTACTCTGGTATATTGATGCCCCGTCTCGATACACCTACGACTAGGGACTTTAAAGGATGTACTCACAGACTACCGTTGTCCCACTAGTATGATCTCCATCATAATCTAGGTAGTCAAGTTCGCATCCTAAGGGCTTTACCAACATATAACAGAGAGACAATCAGTGTACATGTTAAGATAAATAGTAACCAGATATCATACTATCATGTTGAGCAAGAAAGTCCTCCTTATATTTGTCCAAGCATCCACTACGATGTACATGTCATGTACAGTAATGGCCTCTAGGGCATACATATAACTAACAATCTCCCACTTGGACTAGGGCCATCATAAAGCAGTGGTTGTAGTATCTCATACTCAACCATCCCATAAAATTCTCTCTCTGGGAAAAGAATTTTGTGAGCGGATCCACCGGGTTGTCCTCTGAGTCAACTCTCCTAACTTCGATCCCCTGGAGATCAACCATCTCCATGATCAGGTGATACTGACTTAGAATATGTCCGGGTCACTGATGGGACGGGGATTCCTACGCCTAAGCCACAACTCCATTGTCACACAATGGTAGGAACGAAGTTCATCTCATGAACTAATATACACCCAGACTTCCTCTTTGGTAGCATCTTTGGTAGCGATGTATCCAGCGTTTATCATCTAGTTTGCCACGGTATCTAGCTTGGAACTCTTCCAATATACCGTCCCTCCACTGAGGGTAAAGACAATGCCTATGACTGATATTCAGTCGACCATACCACCCTAGAAGCTATACAGTGATTCCCCCCAGGATCGATTGATACCATCTCACTACACCTAGTGAGAATCTTAACATCCACTTAGATCTATCTCATAGATCCAAAACCCAGGATTTAGGTGGTATCACCTTGATCCTACATCGAGAATCAATGTGATAAGAGGAGATTGACCGAGTGTAGCATAGGAAACTCCTTTCCTATCAAGGGTATGTCATCCACGTACAATACGTGGAAGACCACCTTACTCCCTACTACCTTTTTGTATATACAAGGTTCATCTACTATTTTGATGAAGTCAAACTCTTTGACCATCATATCAAAACAGATGTTCTAACTCCGCGATGTCTGCTTTAACCCGTAAAGCAACTTATACACGTTTCCGCTGCTCCCACTGTCTACGAAGCCCTCTGGCTTTGTACTTATAGACGCTCTCTTCTAAATCATTACTTAGAAAAGCAGTCATGACACCCAACCGCCAGATATCGTAGTCATGGTATGTAGCAATGGCAAGTAGGATCCGGATGGACTTAAGAATAACCACTGGAGAAAATGTTTCATCATAATCCATATCTGGTCAATGACGAGAACCTTTTACAACATGTCTAGCTTTGAAAGTCTTAACTTTTCCATGTACACCAAGTAATTTTCTCAAGATATACTTGCTCCTGATGGGGATTTAACCCTTCTGATAAAGCAACCAAAGACCATACTTTGTTGGTGTACATAGATTCCATCTCAGATCACATAGCATCCAGCCATTCTTACAGAGTCTCCACTCTTTATGGCCTGCTCGAAAATAGTTGGGTCATCATCTTATGATGAAATCCTCGCTCTCACTGTCATAGAGAAAACCGAAGTATCTCTAAGGTGGGTGAGGAACCCTACCAGATCGGCGGAAAGGCTGAAGTTCGTTGGGAACTATTGAATCCTCCGGTTCTACCAAATCATCAGCTGTAGTTTGTATAGCTGGAACTCCTTCCAGTTCTACCTCATGACCACAAATTTGTTTCCAAAATAAATTCTTTTTCTAAAAAGGTGGCATGCCGAGAAATAAAACACCTTTTGTTCCTCGGTGCGGTAGAAGATATTTCCTTGTGAATGCTTGGGATATCAAACAAACTACCATAGAACTGACCTTGCCTCAGCTTGTCCGAATTTTGCTTTTGGCATAGGCCGTACAACCCCAAATCTTAACTTACTTAAGACATGGGCTCTTCCCATACTATATCACATATGGAGTGGTAGGCACCTGATTTGGTTTGAACGCTATTCAATAGGTATGCAGCTTCTTAAGTGCATAACCCCCAAAAGGAAATAGGCAACTTAGTAGTACTCATCATAGAGCACACCATATCACAGAGGGTGGGAGTGCTCCGCCCCGATATACCAACGTACTGTAGTGTATACGGATGAGTAATGCTGAGAAAGAATCTCATTCTCCGTTAGAATAGTCCAGGATCTCCGTGCTCAAGTATTCTCCTCCCTGATCTCATCAAAGAACATAATACTTATACCCGTTTTTGGTACTTCTAACTTATATTCTTTGAATTTCTCAAAAGGTTCAGACTCGTGTTTCAACAGGAACACATGTATGAATCTTGAGAGATCATCAGTGAATGTAATGAAAAAAAAAGAACCGGTCCTGGCATGTGTAGACAGGGACTTACATACATCATCATGTATCAATCCCAAGAGTTTACTAACTCTTTCTCTGTTTCGAATAAACAGAGCTATGATCATCTTATCTTTGTGACATGACTGGAAAGTTTCACAAGATGTAAGTTCAAACCGATTTAAATATGCATCTTAATGTAACTTAGCTAGTCGGGCCGCATTGATATGACCTAGTCTACAATGCCTCAAGAAGGATTCGTTCATTTCTGAACTCTTCCACTATTGTTTGTTTTGTACATTAAGAACTATGATTTGATTTAGAACGTATATGCTTTTAGATAACGTGCCTTAACCGATCAACTCTTGATATAGGAAATGTTCAAAACATTATCCAACAATACAAAATTATATCCTTCTTTACTAAATAAAGAGACTGATATAATGTTCCTTATCAGGTTCGGTATGTAATAACATTCGTTCAGTATCAATGTATATTATAATACAGGGTGATAACTGCCAACACCTTGGCTGCAATTATTGCACCGTTTCAAACTCTTAAAAACATATCACCCGTTCTCAGTTCTCTACTTTTCTGTAGCCTATGTAACAAATTACATATGTAGGATCCTGATCCGGTATCTCATACCCAGGATGCAGAGGACACTAAGAAACAGTTCTCTGTAATGAACACACCCGAAGAAGATGCATCAACATGCACTTTCTTCGTTTGGGCGGCACGGGAATCCTAGTATTCACCTATTTCATGTTCGGTCTTATAACAATTATAAGTTGGAGCGGGACCAACGTTCCCTAGCACAGTATAACAAGCGGGTTCGGTCAATACATCTATATTATTATCTTGATTAAGGTTTGACATGGTCCCTACCTGGAGAGAGAGAGAGAAGAAAACACTCAGTGTATGCTCTTGCAAGATTAGATTGGTTATTATTTTATCTAATCAGGATGGCTCCCACTATTTTTATCAAATCTTCCTTGAAACCTTAAAAGGAAAGACTAGCCGGGATTAATTACACCCTAAAATTTCGTCTATCTTTCAGCCAGGTCAGTGCCGGTACTTTGAGGGAGGTTCCCCGTGCTTTCGCACGGACCTAATTAAAATAAATCTCGTTTTCCCAGGGGCGTAACCCCGTTGACACTTTTCTAGACACCTACTTGATCGGCTAATTGTTGTTGGGCTTCCCTTGCACCTAGTCTAGGATTTGGCAGCATCACTCATGCCACTTTAAAATTTAGAGAGGTGCAAAGCAAGCAAACCATGAATCTTTACTAGAATTTCTAGGGTAACAAGTTTGCATCACATACAAAGAACTAAAGAGATTAGGATTACAACCTTTATAGTCCGTTCCTTCGCTTCATAAGCTCCGTGTTGAGGTTCCTTCGCTACGATCATCAAGTACTCTGACTCTAGAGAGGCTCCATGAGGTAAATGAGGCATCTTGCTTGTAGTCTTCATGATCTAAGATGACCTACCTTGAAGAATCTCAAACCCAAGCTTGCACTTCCCTAATCAAGTATTAGTGAAGTGAACACCATAATCTAAGTGGTTAGAATAGATGAGGATGATGAAGTAAGAATTTTTCTCTCTTTTGTTTTCAATTTCTCATCATTTATCACCACAAACACAAAAGCTAGTGAAGCTTTTTCAAAAGCAAGAAGAAGAAGAAGAAGCTAAACCTTTTGTGATGAATAATGAATTATTGTTTTGGTTATAATTGTAAGTCCATATTGCGACCCCCGGTACTTACGGGGAGGCGGAAACGGTATAAAAAAACGAATTTTTTATCGCAAGAGGCAACATGGACTAAACTTTGTCGGGATCGTTGTCTAAACTAAAACTAGTTAACAAGCTAAAGAGAGTTAGCTACTATGGAAAATGGTTATACCTAAACTTGAACTCCTTCTTCTTCAAACCTTGTAGAGGTTGATGGTTCTCTTTTCGTCGCCTTCTCCCGTCGAAGATGGATCCACCTCGAAGGTTCGACTTTGGGCTCTTCCTCGATCTTTGAGTGAACTAGGGTTTCCGGCTTGCTAAACCTTCATCCTAGAATGAGTAGAGAGTGATTAGGGTTTGCTTTTCTATCTAAAGAGAATGATTCTCAACACATGAGAAGGTTTCTCTTTTCAAGAGGAAGAAGAAGATGAAATGAGGAGAGAGAGTGAGAATGATAGAATGAGCAATATTTTCTCTTTCTTGCAACCATATTGCAAAAAGAAAAGAATTATCTAAATGATAATAATTGAAATAAGAATAGTTGATGGTTATTTTAGGAATGACCACTATCATGCTTCTTTAAATGAAGTGTAAGCATGAATCAAGGAGGATCTTCAAAGCATGATGGTGGTCAAAGGTCAACAAGTCAACCAAGGTCAACAAGTCAACAAAAAATCAACCATAACATAATTCTCATTTAATTACTATTATTAATAGATAATATACAAATCCATTAGGGTTTGGAAAAAGATAACTGTCAACTGTGCATACGCACCCGATCCGAAACCCTAATGAAAAACCTCATTCTCCGCCTCAAGCAACTGTGCATACACACCTGCATTCTCGTTCCGAGGAACAAGAATACCAAGATATAAAAGCAACCCCCAAAACATATACCAGTATCTGGCTCAAACCAGAGCCTGCCAGTATAATCCGTCCGGACTCCAAACGTGCACAAGTGCGCGGATGAGAACGAACCTTGTCGCAAAACCATGCGACCTCTACTCTGTTTTGCCCAGAGACGAATACCCTCTGTGTGGGACTCTAAAGACTCGACACTACGCTGGCAGTGGGTTTAACCACAGACCGCAAGCGGCACTAGCTGTGCGTAACGGTCCCCAGGTAGATGCCGACAAGAAGGCTGACGAGGTGAAACCCCATCTGAACTCCTACTGAGTCTGAATGTGACATTCTCCGTACAGTCCGGTCTGTTCGTCTGATACATCGCATGGCGGGCCTAGGGGGCGGTAAAACGTCAGTCCCCCAATAGCGGTACAAGTCGTGTCGGAGTGAAGCCCAAAACACCCTGAGATAAACACTGGAAACCTACCAGTATATCTCGCTTGCCCTGGCCAGGGACTACTCGTGTAATGGCTCTCCTAGACACAGCGCGATGTCAACCCCCAATACCGGGAGAGACGAATCCTGTCTAACCGTCACTGCCTCCAAGTGCTTCGGGACTGCACCCAACCACCACCTGTTTGCACGACTCCTTTGAGCCGTGGTAGGGTAGTGATCAAAGTGCAGTGGGAACACACTCGAGGCGAAGTGTCAGTGTCAAGTCAGCGGACTAAGCTGTACTCATGTCACCTGGGAACTGATAACTGACGATAGGTATAATACCAACCTGTCAGTTCCCGACGAGTCCTGTCCAGTGTACTCGTAACCCAACGAGCACCCGTATACTATCTCCAGTACGACGTACTGATGGCTGTGGGACAGACCATCTCCCACACTGGGATGAGAAGCGCATACGCTAGTCTACTCCGGAGTATCGATGCCCTGTCTCGATAGTCCTACGACTAGGGACCTGTATAAGGATGTGCTTATCGATTACCCAGCCCCCACTAGTGTGACTGCCATCACAACGCTGGTAATCAAGCAAAGATCCTAAGGGCTCCACTAATGCGTATAAGTGATATACTGAAATAAACACAAGTACACATTGAAGTAGAAACAAACCAAGTAGCATACTACTATATTGAGCAAGATTGTTTATACAAGGTGAATATCCCAAGCTTCCATCAAGTAATATACAAACTAGTATGATACAGTAATGGCCTCTAGGGCATATACACTAACAATCTCCCACTTGCACTAAGGCCATGTACTGGCGTATCGAAGACCTATCATCTCGATCAGCCGCTCGAACTGAGTCTGGGGTAGGGCCTTGGTGAATGGATCTGCAGTGTTCTCTTCTGAAGCAACCCTCCGAACCTCGATCTCCTTGCGATCCACGATCTCCCTGATCAGGTGATACCGCCTCAAGATGTGCCTGGATCTTTGATGGGACCTGGGTTCCTTTGCTAAAGCTATAGCCCCGTTGTTGTCGCAATACAGAGGTACTGGGTCAACAATGGACGGAACCACCTGAAGTTCTTTTAAGAACTTCCTTATCCAGACAGCTTCTTTTGCGGCATCAGATGCAGCGATGTATTCCGCTTCCATAGTCGAGTCTGCAACGGTTTCCTGTTTGGAACTCTTCCAACACACCGCCCCTCCATTGAGGGTAAAGACAAAACCCGACATGGACTTGGAATCATCCTTGTCACTCTGGAAGCTGGAGTCAGCAAAGGCCTCAATCTGGAGGTCTTTTCCGCCATACACCAAGAACATCTCCTTAGTCCTCCTCAGGTACTTGAGAATGTTCTTTACCGCTATCCAATGTTTCTCCCCAGGGTTTGACTGATACCGGCTTACTACACTCAGTGCATAAGCTACATCCGGTCTGGTACACAACATCGCATACATTATAGAGCCTACCGCAGAAGCGTAGGGTATAATA
The DNA here is from genome assembly GCA_030015575.1 of Agapanthus africanus. Classification (NCBI taxonomy): domain Eukaryota; kingdom Viridiplantae; phylum Streptophyta; class Magnoliopsida; order Asparagales; family Amaryllidaceae; genus Agapanthus; species Agapanthus africanus. The sequence goes on along the minus strand of CM057342.1, from coordinate 449,961,820 downwards.
GACATGCGATCCCTCTCCAAATCAGTCTTGGGAGACATCTCTTTAGAGAGGGTGATCCCGTGACAAGCCGGTAAGTTACCGCGCTTGGAATCTTCCATACTGAATCTTTTCAGTACGGTGTCGATGTACCTGGACTGTGAAAGTCCTAATATCCTCTTGGATCTATCACGATGGATCCGGATCCCCAGGATGTAAGAGGCATCACCCAGGTCTTTCATGGAGAACCTGTGTGACAAGAAACCCTTGACAGATTGTAGCATAGGAATGTCATTTCCTATTAAGAGAATGTCATCCACGTATAAAACAAGGAATACCACAGTTCTCGCTACAAATCTACTATAGATGCACGGTTCATCTGGATTTTTGATAAAGTCAAATTCCTTGACCGTCTCATCAAAACAGATGTTCCAACTCCGCGATGCCTGCTTTAGTCCATAAATGGACTTAAGCAACTTGCACACCTTTCCGCTGCTCCCACTCTGAATGAAACCCTCCGGCTGATCCATATAGACACACTCCTCTAAATTTCCATTTAGAAAAGCGGTTTTTACGTCCATCTGCCAAATCTCATAATCGTGGAAGGCAGCAATGGCAAGAAGGATCCGAATGGATTTCAGCATAGCCACTGGAGAAAAGGTTTCGTCGTAGTCCAAGCCAGGTCTTTGACGGAAACCCTTTGCTACAAGTCTAGCTTTATAGGTCTCAACCTGTCCATCTACACCAATCTTCCTTTTGAAGATCCACTTGCATCCTACGGGTTTTACCCCGTCTGGAGCAATGTCCAACGTCCATACTTTGTTGGTGTACATGGACTCCATTTCGGTCCGCATTGCATCCAGCCATTTTACCGAGTCAATGCTCTGAACGGCCTGCTGGAAGTTAGTAGGCTCATCATAGTCTATGATGCAATCCTCTCTATCCCCGTCTATGAGAAAACCGTAGTATCTCTCGGGCGGATGAGACTGCCTACTACTTCTACGGAGCGGCATAGGAATGTCCTGTTCATTTGAACCTTCTGGTTCCACTAAGCTTTCAGTAATAGTCCGTGGTTCTGGAATTTCTTCCAGTTCTACTGTGCTCCCACTTATCTGGTTTTCCAAAAACTCAGTTTCCAAGAAGTAGGCATGACGAGAAACAAGGACTTTTTGTTCCTCTTCACAGTAGAAGAAATATCCCTTGGAGTTCTTTGGATATCCCACGAACTTACACTGTACTGAACGCGCCTCGAGCTTGTCCGCATGCTGCTTTTTAACAAAAGCTGGACATCCCCAAGTCTTGATGTGACTGAGATGGGGTCTCTTCCCACACCACATCTCATATGGTGTAGTAGGCACAGTCTTAGTAGGAACTCGGTTTAAAAGGTACGCAGCTGATTCTAGTGCATACCCCCAGAATGATCGCGGTAACTCAGCGTTACTCATCATGGACCGTACCATATCCAATAGGGTCCGGTTCCGTCTCTCCGATACACCGTTATGTTGCGGGGTGTATGGAGGAGTAAGCTGAGAGAGAATCCCATTCTCTTTTAAATAATTCAGGAACTCGGCACTTAAGTATTCTCCACCTCGATCCGATCTTAGAATCTTGATACTTTTGCCGGTCTGTTTTTCTACTTCATTCTTAAATTCCTGGAACTTTTCAAAAGATTCTGACTTATGTTTCATTAAGAAGACATAACCGTATCTTGAAAAATCATCCGTAAAAGTAATGAAGTAAGAATAACCGCTTCGTGCATGTGTAGACATTGGACCGCACACGTCGCTGTGTACGAGTCCCAAGAGCTCGCTCGCTCTTACTCCGTGTCCAGTGAACGGAGTCTTTGTCATCTTTCCTTTGAGACAGGATTGACAAGTGGCATATGATTGATATTCGAACGGATCCAAATATCCTTCTGTATGTAACTTAGTCAACCTTCTCTCATTGATGTGACCCAGTCTACAATGCCATAAGAAAGTCTGATTAATATCTGGTGACTTTCTTTTGTGTGTATTCTGGACATTGAAAATCTGTGGTTGGTTTAATACGTATATACCATTGCTCAATGTACCTGACCCAATCAGAACTTGATTAAGGTGAATGTTAACAACATTACTTACAAACGCAAATTCATAACCTTCTTCAGAAACCAAAGATACAGAAATGATATTACAAGTTGCGTTGGGTACAAAAAAGCAATTACGCAAAACCAAAATATGTCCATCTGACATTCCTAGGTGATAGTCCCCCACGGCTTTAGCATCCATGCTAGCTCCGTTCGCAACTCTGAGGGTCATGTCACCTTCCTTCAAAAACCTACGGTTTCTCAACGCCTGCAAAGAATTACAGATATGAGATCCTGATCCGGTATCCAATACCCAGGAAGTAGAGTTTATAGAAAGACAGTTTTCAATAACATACACACCTGAAGCTGAAGCTGCAACCTGCTTCAGTTCCTGTGTCCTGGCTTTCCAAGCCCTGCAATCTTTCTTCCAGTGTCCACTCTTGTGACAATAGAAGCATTCCTCTTTACCAACAAGCTTCCCCGCTATCTTTGTTGCCTTTTCCTTTCCCTTCGCACCTACTTTACTAACACCGCCCCTTGGTTTGGCGGGGGCTTTCCTCTTCTTTCCCTTGGCTTTCGCCTTGGACCTAGAAGAAGAAGATCCTCCTACAAACAAAGTGGATGTATCCCTACCCTTCTGTAGGGTGCCCTCTGCGCTCCTCAGCAGGTTGAGGAGTTCTGAAAGTTCAACTTCCTTTTCTTGCAAGTTGAAATTCAGTATGAACTGGGCGTAAGTGGATGGAAGGGACTGGAGAATTATATCTGTGTAGAGTTCACTATCCAACGTGGTCCCAAGTTCCGCGAGCTCCTCAGTGTAGCCAATCATCTTAAGCACGTGGTCCGCTACCGATGATCCGACGGCCAACTTAGTCGAAAATAACTTCTTCGACACTTCGTATCTTGCGATACGAGACTGCTCTCCATACAGTTCTTTTGTATGAAGAAATATGGATTCCAAATCCATATTCTCGTGCCTCCTCTGATGGTCATTGTCCATCGAGGCAAGTACGAGGCATCTGGCCTTCGCGCTGTCAATCTCCCAAGTCTTACGGATTTCCTTATCCGCGACGCTGGAGGTAGGACCTGGGACGGGGGGAGCTTTGCTGGTAAGAAGATACCCCAGCTTGTCGTAAGAGATTGCCAATTTGACATTCCTGAGCCAATCTTTGTAGTTTGGCCCTGTCAATATGTTTTTATCTAGAAGTAACTTAAGTCCAGTCATTTCGATTTGGTCGCTGCAGGGGGAGAGAAGAAACACTTAGCACGATGCTCTTGCAAGTTTAGAATGGTTTTTAATTTGTCTAAACAGGATGGCTCCCACTGTCTCTCGAATCCCTCCTCAAACCACAAAGGAAGAATTAGCCGGGATCAATCCCACCGTACAATACTTGCTTAACCGTTCAGCCAGGCCAGTGTCGGTACTTCGAGGGAGGTTTTCCAACGCTTTCGCGAAGTTCCTTAATTTAAGAACCTCTTTTCCCTGGGGGCGTAGCCCCGCTAACACCTTTCTAGGCACCTACTAGGTTTATAGCATTGATCGTTTAGCGAGAAATTTCCCGAGGAGTAGCATATACTCACAGTAGGATCGGGATCCAAATATCATCGCGTGATGAAAATGAAGGAATCCTACCATAATCATCACACTCCAATTGGTATGCAAATCTAGCAAGTTTCAGTACTTATGAAACTCCCGATGTGGATTTTTGCCCCATGCTCTTATGACCTTGACTTTGGCCAACAAATCATAAGTCACATGTCAAGTTCTTCCCGTCGTTATCCAGGTTAATTTGAATCCACCCGTACATACCCTTGACTTTGGCCAACAAGGCAGTACGACTGTTCCAAATCAACGCATCTATCTATGCTGCACATGAATATCCAATAGCTACCAATCACTATGCCTTGACTTTGGCCAACAAACACAGCTTGAATACTATTGACTATTTATGTGAAACGACGGAGGGCTACGAATGGTTTTGGCGAAACCGTGAACGTAGTGAACTTGATATAATCGATGGAACGAGATAGCTTTTATAAGGAGTGGCTCAAGCTCCGCATTTAAAAGTTAGTTTTGAAAAGAACCGAGTGGTTTTTCGAAAGTGTTCCATCGACTTAAACTTGGTTTATTATCTTGCATTAGTTCTTTTAATGCGTGATATTCTTGCATTAGTTCTTTTAATGCGTCCCATCATTTAATTCCTACCATTGCAGAAAACAACCAAAATATGACGTACGCTTATGCCATTCGCATTCGCCACGGGGTCCCGTCATCACTCGTTAGGTTACTTAACTAACGACAGAGCGGGGGCTGGGCTAGCGCGGCTGTAAAACATAAGCAACGCCTAAATAGAAAGCAATGATAGACATTACAGATCACAGATGAATACATTGGATATACTAGCAATCCGCATTCCTTTCGAGCCTGAAACGAAAAGCGGATAACACGGTCGCGGTGAATAGCAAATACCCCACCCAAGACCCCTACGGGTGCGGCAAACTACCCTCCAAGTTCCCGGTAGTTTGTGCACCCCACCATGGGTCTATCCTAGGAGCAAAAACAGTAAAAAGAATTATACAATGACGGCTACAACCCCGACCCGGTTGTGCGGCCAAACAAATAATATAATTACATCAATTTACATTTACAATGAATGAAAGAAAAACAAAAGCTCATCTCACATCCACCCCGGCTATTCACCCGCGACAGTCCAACACATTCATATACACATTCCAGAACATTACAGATCATGTATAACCCCGACTAATCGACTTATAGCGATTAGCCGACGTTCAATACATGCAAACATCACAGATATAACCAACATAGCCAAAGTGCAGTGAAGTTCGGAAAAAAAAAATACGGAATTATAGGACCCCAAAAGTGAATTTCAGTTCTGGAAAATCTGGGTACATATAATATATCTTAAAAATCCCAAAACCAACACAGAAGAACACTGCACGAAAAACGATGCAAAGAAGACACCAACTTGCGGCGGTTCCGCGGCCAGATGAGTAGGTGAGGCCGCGGAAGCGCGGCGGTTTGGAGGAATCATGATATCGTTTTTCTTGTGTGTTCTTAGAAAACCCTGAGACGATTTTACAAGTATAACGTTTTTCATTTTGAGCAGAAAAAATTTCAACAGAAAGTTAGGTTTTCGTTTTTCCGGTTTTGCGATTTTTCGGTTCCGAACTTCGTTACACTTCACTACCAAGCTAGTTTAAGTTTAGTTAGGCTCTGATACCACTGTAAGTCCATATTGCGACCCCCGGTACTTACGGGGAGGCGGAAACGGTATAAAAAAACGAATTTTTTATCGCAAGAGGCAACATGGACTAAACTTTGTCGGGATCGTTGTCTAAACTAAAACTAGTTAACAAGCTAAAGAGAGTTAGCTACTATGGAAAATGGTTATACCTAAACTTGAACTCCTTCTTCTTCAAACCTTGTAGAGGTTGATAGTTCTCTTTTCGTCGCCTTCTCCCGTCGAAGATGGATCCACCTCGAAGGTTCGACTTTGGGCTCTTCCTCGATCTTTGAGTGAACTAGGGTTTCCGGCTTGCTAAACCTTCATCCTAGAATGAGTAGAGAGTGATTAGGGTTTGCTTTTCTATCTAAAGAGAATGATTCTCAACACATGAGAAGGTTTCTCTTTTCAAGAGGAAGAAGAAGATGAAATGAGGAGAGAGAGTGAGAATGATAGAATGAGCAATATTTTCTCTTTCTTGCAACCATATTGCAAAAAGAAAAGAATTATCTAAATGATAATAATTGAAATAAGAATAGTTGATGGTTATTTTAGGAATGACCACTATCATGCTTCTTTAAATGAAGTGTAAGCATGAATCAAGGAGGATCTTCAAAGCATGATGGTGGTCAAAGGTCAACAAGTCAACCAAGGTCAACAAGTCAACAAAAAATCAACCATAACATAATTCTCATTTAATTACTATTATTAATAGATAATATACAAATCCATTAGGGTTTGGAAAAAGATAACTGTCAACTGTGCATACGCACCCGATCCGAAACCCTAATGAAAAACCTCATTCTCCGCCTCAAGCAACTGTGCATACACACCTGCATTCTCGTTCCGAGGAACAAGAATACCAAGATATAAAAGCAACCCCCAAAACATATACCAATATCTGGCTCAAACCAGAGCCTGCCAGTATAATCCGTCCGGACTCCAAACGTGCACAAGTGCGCGGATGAGAACGAACCTTGTCGCAAAACCATGCGACCTCTACTCTGTTTTGCCCAGAGGCGAATACCCTCTGTGTGGGACTCTAAAGACTCGACACTACGCTGGCAGTGGGTTTAACCACAGACCGCAAGCGGCACTAGCTGTGCGTAACGGTCCCCAGGTAGATGCCGACAAGAAGGCTGACGAGGTGAAACCCCATCTGAACTCCTACTGAGTCTGAATGTGACATTCTCCGTACAGTCCGGTCTGTTCGTCTGATACATCGCATGGCGGGCCTAGGGGGCGGTAAAACGTCAGTCCCCCAATAGCGGTACAAGTCGTGTCGGAGTGAAGCCCAAAACACCCTGAGATAAACACTGGAAACCTACCAGTATATCTCGCTTGCCCTGGCCAGGGACTACTCGTGTAATGGCTCTCCTAGACACAGCGCGATGTCAACCCCCAATACCGGGAGAGACGAATCCTGTCTAACCGTCACTGCCTCCAAGTGCTTCGGGACTGCACCCAACCACCACCTGTTTGCACGACTCCTTTGAGCCGTGGTAGGGTAGTGATCAAAGTGCAGTGGGAACACACTCGAGGCGAAGTGTCAGTGTCAAGTCAGCGGACTAAGCTGTACTCATGTCACCTGGGAACTGATAACTGACGATAGGTATAATACCAACCTGTCAGTTCCCGACGAGTCCTGTCCAGTGTACTCGTAACCCAACGAGCACCCGTATACTATCTCCAGTACGACGTACTGATGGCTGTGGGACAGACCATCTCCCACACTGGGATGAGAAGCGCATACGCTAGTCTACTCCGGAGTATCGATGCCCTGTCTCGATAGTCCTACGACTAGGGACCTGTATAAGGATGTGCTTATCGATTACCCAGCCCCCACTAGTGTGACTGCCATCACAACGCTGGTAATCAAGCAAAGATCCTAAGGGCTCCACTAATGCGTATAAGTGATATACTGAAATAAACACAAGTACACATTGAAGTAGAAACAAACCAAGTAGCATACTACTATATTGAGCAAGATTGTTTATACAAGGTGAATATCCCAAGCTTCCATCAAGTAATATACAAACTAGTATGATACAGTAATGGCCTCTAGGGCATATACACTAACAATAATTGCAACCATGAGTTAAGAATGAGAGTCTTAACTCTTGTAGAGAATAAACCATAGGTTAAGGGTTTGGGTTGGGTTAATGAATATCTACACAAAATATCAAAGCTAGATGACAAAAGGCAAAGCTTCATAAAAGCTTCATCCAAAAGCTAACCCAAAAGCTAACCCTAATCCAAAACCCTAATTTGGTTTAAACTAAACAACCATGTTGCATTTGTAACCCTAACATGTTACAATATTATATATCACATATATAATATATAATGTAACAAAAGAAAATAATACAATCAACATATATCGCTTATACATCAATGTATTATCCGGTGAGAAAATGAATCAATAAAGAGAGCTTATATTAGTTTACATAATGTAATATATCACATATATAATTATACATTAAATTATCGAATCAACACTTGATCCGATAATCCGGCTATATTACATATAACCGACTAATATAACATGTACCATTTCATCGAATCAACACTTGATCCGATGACCCGGCTATTTCACATATACCAGGACGATATCACATATCGCGAGAATAGAATACGGTATCTCATATCATATTATTCTCGGTCCCGCACATATCACATATGTGCTCCTACTCCGTTTTGCTTGAGCCAGGAAACCTCTGTGTAGGACTCTAAAGAATCGTCAATACGTCGGCAGTAGGTGATGATCATATCAAACACCCACAAGCTGCAAACGGTCAGCTAAACGTAACAGCCACCCAGGTATTGAGCAATCAGAAGATCAACAAGCAAGCATGTACATTCTCCTGTTAATCCATTCAGTAACACTACCGTACAGTTCGGTCTCTTCGTCTCATATGTCACATATCAAGTCTAGGGGTGGTAAACGTCAGACCCCAGTAACCGATAAGTCGTGTCGATGTGAGGCTCATAACAGGTCGAGAAATTACTGATAACTCTTACCAGTAGCACTCCATATCAGGCCTGGTCAGGGACTTCCAGTTATAGCCAATCGAACACAACACAACATCAACTCCCTATACGAAGAGTGACGAAACCCCTCCTATCGCTCATTGCCTCCATGTGATTCGGGACTGTACCCAAAAGCCACCGTTTTGCACGCCTTCTTGGACGTGGTAAGGTGGAAATCAAAGCACAGTGGGAATCACACAAGACTCTATGACGATCTCGGGTCTACAGACTAACCTGTACCAATGTCACCGGAGAACTGCTATCTGACGATAGGTATAATACCATTTAGGAGTTCTCGGCGACTCCGTTCAGTGTAACCAGTCTCCACTGAGCACCCGTACACCATCTTTGATGTCGAACACCGATGGATATGGGATCATCCATCGCCCATCATATGGGTCAAGATGCGTATACGCTTGTCTACGCTGGAGTATCGATGTCCTGTCTCAACACTCCCTCGACTAGGAACAGTTATAGGATGTACTCTTGAACTGCCCTGGCCCCACTAGTATGATCTGCATCATAGTCCTAGTAGTCGAGTACATATCCTAAGGGCTTTATCAACATGTGAGAGTAAGACAGTAAACTAATACAAGTCAACATGTTAGGAAAAAATGAAACCAAATAGCATACTATCGTGTCGAGCAAGAAAGTCCTCTCTATATATATCCAACCATCGACTATAATATACATCATATGTACAACAATGGCCTCTACGGCATATATATAACTAACAATCTCCCACTTGCACTAAGGCCAGCTGTTGTAGTATCTCATTCCCAACATCCCGAAGAGTCTCTCAAATTGTATCTGGGGAATGGCCGTCGTGAGTGGATCCGCAGTGTTGTCCTTTGTGTCAACTCTCCTGACCTCGATCTCCCGGCGATCAACTATCTCCCGGATCAGGTGATACCGCCTCAGAATATGTCTGGACTTCTGATGGGGCCTGGGTTCCTTAGCCAAAGCCACAGCTCTATTGTTATCACAATACAAATGTATTGGATGCTCAATGGATAGAACCACACAAAGTTCAGTGATGAACTTCTTCATCCAGACAGCCTCTTTGGCAGCATCGTTGGCAGAGATGTATTCAGCCTCTATCATCGAGTCCGCCACGGTTTCTTGCTTAGAACTCTTCCAACAAACCGCCCCTCCATTCAGGGTAAAGACAAATCCCGAGGGTGACTTAGAGTCGTCCTTATCACTTTGGAAGCTCGAATCGGTAAAGGACTCCACCTGGAGTTTTCCGTTACCATACACCAATAACATCTCTTTTGTTTTTCTCAAGTACTTGAGAATATTCTTCACAGCTGTCCAGTGATTCTCTTCTGGATCTGCTTGATACCTACTCACTACACTCAGTGAGTATGCTACATCGGGTCTGGTACATAGCATCGCGTACATGATAGAGCCTACTGCCGAAGCATAAGGTATCCCTTGCATCGAGCACTTTCCAAATCAGTCTTGGGAGACATCTCTTTGGAGAGAGTGAGTCCAGAGATCGTGGGTTGGTTCCCACACTTGGATTCTTCCTTACTAAACCTTTTTAGTATGGTGTCAATGTACCTGGATTGGGAAAATCCCAGTATTCGTTTAGATCTATCTCTATAGATCTTGATTCTCAAAATGCAGGAGGCATCACCTAGATCTTTCATTGAGAATCGATGTGATAAGAAGAGCTTGACCGAGTGAAGCATAGGAACATCATTTCCTATCAAGAGTATGTCATTCACGTATAATATGAGGAAGACGACCTCACTCTCTGCAACCTTCTTGTATATACAAGGTTCATCTACATTCTTGATGAAGTCAAACTCTTTGACTACAACATCAAAACAGATGTTCCAACTCCGCGATGCCTGCTTTAACCCGCAGATGGATTTAAGTAGCTTGCACACCTTTCTGCTTCTCCCACTATCTATGAAGCCCTCTGGCTGAGTCATGTACACACACTCCTCTAAATCACCATTTAGAATGGCGGTCTTAACATCCATTTTCTAGATTTTGTAGTCATGGTATGCAGCAATGGCAAGTAAGATCCGGATGGACTTAAGCATAGCCACTGGAAAAAAGGTTTCGTCATAATCCACACCTGGTCGATGACAAAAACCCTTTGCAACAAGTCTAGCTTTGAAATCTCCACTTTTCCAACTATACCAAGTTTCTTCTTAAAGATCCACTTGCTCCCAATGGGTTTTACCCCTTCAGGAGCAACTTCCAAAGTCCATACTTTGTTGGTGCACATGGATTCCATCTCAGATCACATTGCATCCAGCCACATCAAAGAGTCCCCACTCGTGATGGCCTGCTCGAATCTAGTTGGGTCATCATCTTCTATGATGCAATCCTCGCTTCCACCATCAATAAGAAAACCGTAGTATCTCTCATGTGGATGAGGAACCCTACTAGATCGGTGGAGCTGCTGAGGTTCGTCAGGAACTACTGAATCCTCTGGTTCCACTAAATCTTCAGTTGCAGTTTGTGCTGCTGGAACTTCTTCCAGCTCTACCTCTTCGCCACTAATTTCTTTTACAAGAAATTCCTTTTCTAAAAAGGTGGCGTATTGAGAAACAAACACTTTTTGTTCCTTAGTGTGGTAGAAACTATATCCTTGGGAATTCTTAGGATATCCTACAAACTTGCAAAGAACTGATCGTGCCTCGAGTTTGTCCGGATTTTGCCTTTTGACATAGGCCGGACAACCCCATATCTTAACTCGTTTAAGATAATGTCTCTTCCCACTCTATATCTCATATGGTGTGGTAAGTATAGATTTAGATGGGACTTGATTCAATAGGTATGCTGCTGTCTCAAGCGTATAACCCTAGAAGGAAATAGGTAACTCAGCGGTATTCATCATAGAGCGCACCATATCTAATAAGGTGCAATTCCTCCGCTCCGATACACCATTGTGCTGTGGTGTATATGGAGGTGTAAGCTGAGAGAGAATCTCATTCTCTTTTAGATAATCTAGGAACTCATTGCTCAAGTATTCTCCTCCTCGATCAGATCGCAGGATCTTAATACTTTTGCCCGTTTGGTTCTCTACTTCGTTCTTATATTCTCTGAATTTATCAAAAGCTTCAGACTTGTGTTTCAACAGGAACACATGTCCGTATCTTGAGAGATCGTCAGTGAATGTAATGAAGTATGAGGAACCGTTCCTGGCATGTGTAGACATGGGACCACATACATCACTATGTATCAGTCCCAAGAGTTCTGTAACTTTTTCTCCGTGTCCACTAAACGGAGTTTTGGTCATCTTGCCTTTGAGACATGACTGGCAAGTATCATAAGATGAAAATTCGAACGGATTCAAATATCCATCCTTATGCAACTTAGCTAGCCGTGTCGCATTGATATCACCTAGTCTACAACGCCACAAGAAGGATTCGTTCATTTCTGAACTCTTCGTCTTGTGTGTGTTTTGTACATTCAGGAATGTAGTTTGATTTAGAACGTATATGACATTATTTAACGATCCTGATCCAATCAACTTTTGATTCAGGAAGATGTTCATAACATTATCCTGTTCTACAAAATTATATCCTTCTTTACTCAATAAAGAAACTGATATAAGATTGCATATCAGGGTCGGAATGTAATAGCATTCGTTCAGAATCAATGTATTACCATTTGGTAATACAAGGTGATATTTGCCAACTGCTTTGGCTGCAACATTTGCACCATTTCCAACTCTTATGGAATGATCACCCTCTCCTAATTTCCTACCTTTACGTAGCCCATGTAACATATTACATATATGGGATCCAAATCCGGTATCTAATATTACCCAGGACGTAAAGTGAACTCAGAAATAGTTCTCAATAACAAGCACACCCGAAGAAGATGCATCAACATGCTTATTCTTCGTTTGGGCGGCGTGAGAATTCCGATATTCTCCTATTCCCTGCTCGGACTTATAACAATTATAAGTTGGAGCGGGACCAACGTTCCCCTGCTCAATATAATAAGCGGGTTCAGTCAATACATCCATATTATTATCTTGATTAAATCCTGACATGGTCGCTACCTGGAGAGAGAGAAAAGGAAACACTTTAGCGTATACACTTGTAAGATTAGATTGGTTATTATTTTATCTAATCAGGATGGCTCCCACTGCTTTTTATCAAATCTTCCTTAAAACCCTAAAAGGTAAGACTAGCCAGGATTAATTACACTTTACAAGTTCGCCAATCGTTCAGCCAGGCCAGTGTTAGTACTTTGAGGGAGGATCCCCGTGCTTTCGCACGGACCTAATTAGAATAAACCTCGTTTTCCCAGAGGCATAACCCCGTAAACACCTTTCTAGTCACCTACTTGATCGGCTAATTGTCCTGTGTAAAAATCTCCCAGGAGTAATCTTGCTCGCAGTGGGTATCGGGATCCAACTATCTCATAGGAGCTATACAATCTCATTGCAAATTTCAACACTTGAAATTCCCGATAATGCTTTTGCCCCTAGCAAATTATGACCTTAACATAGTCAACAAATCATAATTGCTAGCCAAGTTCAACCCGTCATTTCCCGATTGAATTAAACCCACCTGCACGACCCTTAACATAGTCAACAAAGTCGTACAACAACCTTAATCCAATCACATCTCATGTTTTAGCAGATAAGAACTAATTAGCTACTGCACACTACGACTTAACATAGTCAACAAACGTAGCACGAATACTAAGTAGTACTTATATGAAATGACGGAGGGCTACGCAGGTTTTTCAGAAAACCATGAGCGTAAAGAACTCGATATCGTTGTAGAAACAAATGATTTTGAAAAAGGAGTGTTTTAGGCTTTTCTAGTTTCTCTAAAGAGGTCACTCCCGGTGAAGGGATCTCGGCTCTTTCCTTATCGAATAAGGTGCAGGATATTCCACAAATACCGCGGTGCAAAGCAAGAACTATAGAAGCAATCAAAAGCAAAACTATGAGTTTGTAGCATCTGCCAGTTTTGCTAAAGAGGTCACTCCCGGTGAAGGGATCTCGTCTCTTTCCTCATCGAATAAGGTGCAGGGTATATCACATATACCACTATGCAAAACAAAAACTATAGCTACCCATTTTGAAAATTTGATCCTACAACATCTTTTAGGTTTCTTTTCTTTTATTAATCTCATTAATAAATCCCATCATTTATGCTTCCTAAGCATCACAAAAGAAACGAAAATACAACGTACGCTTATGCCATCCGCATTCGCCACAATGTTCCGTTATGCAATGTTAGGTTACTTAACTAACAGCATAGCGGGACGGGACTAGCGTAGGTGTAAAACTTAAGCAACGTTTATTATATATCATATATACAATAATAAAGCATTCGTCTCACGCATATAAAATGATCACATCACAATATATCAGCAGCAGAAGAAACATATGAAATATTGGATATACTAGGAGGTCCGTATTTTATATCGAGCCTGTATAAAACACAGATTCCACGGTCGCAATGAATAGCCAAACCCACATCCCTATACCCCTACGAGAGCGGCAAGTAACACTGCCAATTCTAGGGTTAGGAGACCCGGTCTGGACTCCTCGAGATGGCCACCCACTGGACCCTAGAACTCGGTTACTTGTGCTCCCCTCCTCGGGTCTATCCTAATGCGGAAAAGTATATAATATACAATGGTGACATTATCCTCAACCCGAAAGTGCCCCAATAAAATAATATTACATATAATGAATTTTACATGAATGAAAATAAAAACCCTCATCTCACATAAAACCCCCGGCTATTCAGAATACGACAGTCTAATATAACATATCACAGCAACACATAATATCTCATATCATCAACGTAAGCAAGTATGCCTATCCCGATTGTCGTTGATGTATACCAACGAAGCCGGCAATACCCCACATACTACACTTACGGTCGCAGAAAAGAAAAGTGAAAAACTACAGCATTTGGAATCCACAGTCGCCTTAGACATCGTAAACCCGAAATATCACATATTACGGATTTCATGCCTAACTATATGAATTCCACATATTGTATGACAATCACAGAATATCATGACGATGTTTAACGTTTCAATCGAATAAACATACACTAACAAATTATCCCTATGAGCTCAACACTTGAGCAAAGTAAAAACACTCAAAAACCGTGCCACAGTGTCCGTGGTCCAGCCGTAGAAGGAGTTAACCAACGCCTCACCTATGACACCACGGAACTACGTCAAACCCGAAGGTTCGAACGCGGTTCCGTGGGCATAGAATCGAGTTAAGGTTATTATAGTCTTCTAGGGGGTCCATAGGGGTACTTGCACGATTTTACGAATATAATAAACATCGGAAAATTACAACACTTGGAAATTTCAGCGGGGTACAAAATGTGGTGTACGAAGTTCGATCGAACTGCTAAAAATAGTCAAGGTTACCAATAAAGTGTTAAATAATATGACTACGAATTACTACGAATTAGCCCTAGGTCAAACTAATCATCACATGAAAATTGGGCTAAATAAACAATACTAGGAAACCCAAAATGGAGACATGAGAGCACAGGGGAAATACGATGAACAGAGGGGGCAGGGGGGCCGGCCAGGCCGGAAAAATTAGCTTGGGGCTCGGCCAAAATCCGAGCCCCTCTCTCCGAGTTTCACCCATGTTCTTAGAATGTCCCATACTGCATTCTGCACCTGTTTAAAAAAATTTTAAAGGACTTTTTGGAAAATTTATAGAGAGAAAATTAGGGGTTTCATAATATCGTATTTCGGAGTCGATTTCATTTTCGTAATTGTTTTAACACCGTATCTAGAATTCTAGTTTAGCTCTGATACTACTGTCGGGCTTCCCTTGAACCTAGTCTAGGGTTTGGTAGCATCACTCATGCCACTTTAAAATTTAGAGAGATGCAAAGCAAGCAAACCATGAATCTTTAGTAGAATTTCTAGGGTAACAAGTTTGTATCACATACAAAAAACTAAAGAGATCAGGATTATAACCTTTGTAGTCCGTTCTTTCGCTTCATAAGCTCCGTGTTGAGGTCCCTTTGCTGCGATCATCTAGAACTCCGGCTCTAGAGAGGCTCCATGAGGTAAATGAGGTATCTTGCTTGTAGTATTCATGATCTAAAATGATCTACCTTGAAGAATCTCAAACCCAAGCTTGCACTTCTCTAATCAAGTATTAGTGAAGTGAACACACTAATCTAAGTGGCTAGAATAGATGAGGATGATGAAGTAGGAATTTCTCTCTCTTTTGTTTTCAATTTCTCACCATTTATCATCACAAACACAAAAGCTAGTGAAGCTTTTCCAAAAGCAAGAAGAAGAAGAAGCTAAGACTTTTGTGATGAATAATGAATTATTGTTTTGGTTACAATTGCAGCCATGAGTTAAGAATGGGACTCTTAACACTTGTAGAGAATAAACCATAGGTTAAGGGTTTGGGTTGGGTTAAAGAATATCTACACAAAATATCAAAGCTAGATGACAAAAGTCAAAGCTTCATGAAAGCTTCATCCAAAAGCTAACCCAAAACCTAACCCTAATCCAAAACCCTAACTTGGTTTAAACTCAACAACTATGTTGCCTTTGTAACCCTAACATGTTACAATATTATATATCACATATATAATATATAATGTAACAAATGAAAATAATACTATCAACATATATCGCATATACATCAATGTATTATCCGGTGAGAAAATGAATCAATAAAGCGAGATTATATTAGTTAACGTAATATAATATATCACATATATAATTATATATTAAATTATCGAATCAACACTTTATTCGATAATCTGTCTATATTACATATAACCGACTAATATAACTTGTACTATTTCATCGAATCAATACTGACGGGTTACCCTAGCGCCCCAGCCATCTCACGTGGCCAAATACGGAACAAAATTTTTTCTTACGATTAAAACTTGGCGCTAAACTAAAGCCTAAAACCGGATCTTTCCATAAAACTAACTAACTATACTAAGAGAGCTATCTACTATGATAGAAATCTCACCAAACGAACCATATCCATCTGTCTTCTTTCTTCATCCATAGCCCCTTGCATCCACCTTGAACATGCTTGAACTCCAACTCCGGCTCCATCGGTCCTCCAGGATCGAGCTTGTTCTCCGGCTTCCTTTTGTCGTAGATGATCCACCCGGGGAGTATGATCCATGGCTCTAGCTCTTTGCAATATGTTAAAAGAGCAACTAGAGAACTTGGGATGCTAGTCCAAGTGGTCAAGGATGTAGTGGGGTTGTCTAAGTGTTAGCTATCTCTTTTCTAACCTCTTCACTTGTTTCTGAACACATGAGAATGTTAGTGAAGAGGAAGAAGATGAAGGTGGAGCAAAGCAAGAGGAGGGAGGAACTTGAGAGAAAAATGGGAGCTCAAGAAATTATGAAGCATGAAGTGAGAGAAAATCACAAACCTTGGTTTTTTGTGTGAATTCTTTCAATAATCAATTAACAACCATGCTTCAATAATAACTCCAAATGAATTATAAGTTCATTTGTGAATTATTAAAGCATGGTCATCACCATTCCTCCCATACCTTTCACTTTCCACCTCATTTCCAATTATCAAATAAATAGAAAATACATAATAAGGTAGCCACCTTCTAGAAGGAAAACTGTAATAAATACGGATTTCCAACTACTGTACAAATATACCGGCAATCAGATAAAAAACAGAACGCCCAAAAGAGATAGAATAACACGAAGAACGTAATACTAGAATATATATATCGAAATACATATATGTAAATTATTAAATCAATACCTGATTTAATAATCCGGCTAAAACCCAAACCGTCTAGTATTACAAACTGTCCGATCGAAAAACCGAGTACCAAGTACATCAATCGATCGAACCCTGCACGTATCCAATACGGTTACTACATCATTTTACCTGGATCAGGGAATCCCTCTGTGTGGAACTCTAAAGACTCGACAGTACTCTGGCAGTGGGTTTAACAACAAGCACATCAGCGGCACTAGCTGTACGTAACGGCTGCCCAGGTACCTGTCGAAAAGGAAGGCCGACGAGCAAACTCATTCGGATCTCCTACTGAGCCTATCCATGACAATATCCGTACAGTCCGGTCACTTCATCAAAGAGTATCGCATACCGGGTCTAGGGGATGGTGAACATCAGACCCTAACAACCTGATAAGTCGTGCCGATGTGGCTCAGGACCAATCTGGGAAACTACTGATCAACCTATCAGTAAATCCCAAGTGCCTTGGCCAAGGTCTTATGGTCCTGACCAATCGAATCACAGTGCGATATCGACTCCCTATACCGGGAGAGACGAATCCCTGATAATCGCTCACTGCCTCCATGTGGCTCGGGACTGAACCCAACCAAAACCTGTTTGCACGACTCAGTAGAGCCGTGGTAGGGTAGTGATCAAAGTTCAGTGGGAACTCACACGAGACAAATGCCGATCTCAGGTCCAAGGACTAACCTGTACACAAGTCACCTGAGAACTTCCATCTGACGATAGGTATAGTACCATATGGAAGTTCTCAGCGAGTCCGTCCAGTGTACTCACACCCAGTAAGCACCTGTATACGATCTTAGGTGCATCAGACCAATGGCTGCGGGACCAACCATCCCCCCGACGGGGAAAGAAACGTACACACCAGTCTACTCTGGAGTATCAGTACCCAGTCTCGATACTCACACGACTAGGGACCATTTAAGGATGTGCTTATGGACTACCCTGCTCCCACAAGTGTGATCGCCATCACAACGCAGGTAGTCAAGCAAGATCCTAGGGGCTTTATCAACATGTAACCGCAATATGTAATAACGAGTATGACATATGCCATATTAAGATAAAGACAAACCACAATAGTATACTACCGTATCGAGCCTTTTTCAATATGTGCAGACCAGATATAATAACAATAAATACACATATCCCGATAAAGACAAGTCAAATAATATACTATAAAACTGAGCAAGATTGTTCTGTACATACATATCCCTAGTATCCATATATATACATATACAATACTGGCCTCTAGGGCATATACATCCAACAATCTCGCACTTGCACTAAAGGCCAGTGATTGGCGTACCGAATACCCAACGTCTGCTCTAAGGTCAGCTGCCGGCGTACCGCATACCCAACATCCCAAAAAGTCACTCGAACTGTGCTTGAGGGAGGGCCTTTGTAAATGGATCCGCCGTGTTGTCCTTCGTATCCACTCTCCGGACCTCGATCTCCTGGCGATCTATGATCTCCCTGATCAGGTGATACCGTCTTAAGATGTGCCTAGATTTCTTATGGGTCCGTGGTTTCTTCGCTAAAGCTATAGCCTTATTGTTGTCACAATACACTGGTATTGGATCAACAATAGACGGAACCACCTAAAGTTCGGCTATGAACTTCTTTATCCAGACCGCCTCTTTTGCGGCATCGCTTGCAGCAATGTATTCAGCCTCCATCGTCGAGTCTGCGACGGTATCCTGTTTGGAACTCTTCCAACATACCGCCCCTCCGTTGAGGGTAAACACAAAACCCGAGACAGACTTGCTGTCATCCTTGTCACTTTGGAAGCTTGAGTCGGTAAAGGACTCGACCGTAAGGTCTCCAAGACCGTAAATCAGGAACATCTCCTTAGTCCTTCTCAGGTACTTGAGAATGTTCTTTACTGCTGTCCAGTGGTCCTCACCTGGGTCTGACTGATACCGGCTCACCACGCTTAGCGCGTAAGCTACATCTGGTCTTGTACATAGCATCGCATACATTATAGATCCTACCGCCGAAGCGTAGGGTATAGTGCTCATGCGAACCCTCTCCACGTCAGTCTTGGAAGACATCTCCTTGGAGAGGGTGATTCCGTGCAATGCGGGTATGTTACTGCACTTGGAATCTTCCATACTAAATCTCTTTAGTACGGTCTCTATGTACCTGGACTGCGAAAGTCCCAATAATCTCTTGGATCTATCTCTGTTGATCTTGATCCCCAGAATGTACGAGGCATCACCTAGGTCTTTCATAGAGAACCTTTGTGATAAGAATAGCTTGAACGATTGTAACATAGGAATGTCATTTCCTATCAAAAGAATGTCGTCCACGTACAAGACTAGAAACACGACAATTCGTCCTACAATCTTCTTATAAATACAAGGCTCATCTTCGTTCTTGATGAAGTCAAAGTCTTTGACTTTCTCATCAAAACAGATGTTCCAGCTCCGCGATGCTTGCTTCAATCCATAAATGGATTTGAGTAACTTGCACACCTTCCCGCTGCTCCCACTGTCTACAAAACCTTCTGGTCGATCCATATAAACGCACTCTTCTAAACTTCCATTTAGAAAAGCTGTTTTTACGTACATCTGCCTGATCTCATAGTCATGGAAGGCAGCAATGGCAAGTAGGATCCTAATGGATTTGAGCATAGCCACTGGAGAAAATTTTTCGTCATAGTCCACTCCTGGTCTTTGACGAAAACCTTTTACAACGAGTCTAGCCTTATAGGTTTCCACCTGCCCATCTACACCATGTTTCTTCTTGTAGATCCATTTGCATCCAACGAGTTTTACCCCAGGTGGAGCAACTTCCAGGGTCCATACTTTATTGGTGTACATAGACTCCATTACAGATTGCATAGCATCCAGCCACTTATCAGAGTCCCTACTGATAACGGCCTGCCTGAAACTAGTAGGATCATCTTCTTCCAAGATGCTATCCTCTCGATCCCCATCTATGAGAAAACCGTAGTATCCCTCGGGCGGATGTGAAATCCTACTAGATTTGCGGAGTGGCTGAGGTTCGTCCGGGTTTATTGAATCTTTTGGTTCCTCCAAACCTTCAGCTATAGTTTGTTCTTCTGGAATTTCTTCCAATTCTACCGTGCTCCCACAAATTTCTTTCGCAAGAAATTCCTTTTCTAAGAAGACAGCGTGGCGAGCAACAAACACCTTCTGTTCCTCAGTGTGGTAGAATAAGTATCCATGCGAATGCATTGGATATCCAACAAACTTACATAAGACTGACTGTGCCTCTAGCTTGTCTGGTTTCTGTGTTTTAACATAGGCCGGACATCCCCATATCTTAATACCCTTAAGACATGGCACCTTTCCTTTCCATATTTCATACGGAGTTTTAGGCACAGATTTAGAAGGAACCTGATTCAAAAGATATGCTGCTGTTTGAAGCGTATGTCCCCAGAATGAAAGAGGCAACTCAGCATCACTCATCATGGAGCGAACCATGTCCAATAGGGTACGATTCCTCCTCTCCGACACACCATTGTGCTGTGGTGTATACGGAGGAGTAAGCTGAGAGAGAATTCCATTCTTTTTTAAGTATTCTAGGAATTCCGTGCTTAAGTACTCTCCACCTCTATTAGATCGGAGGATCTTGATACTTTTGCTAGTCTGGTTCTCTACTTCGTTTCTCAATTCTTTGAATTTCTCAAAAGCTTCAGATTTGTGTTTCATAAGATACACATATCCGAATCTAGAGAGATCGTCAGTGAATGTGATGAAGTACGAGAACCCACCCCTTGCATGTACAGACATCGGACCATACACATCACTGTGTATGAGCCCCAAGAGCTCTGCTGCTCTTTCTCCATGCCTGGTGAACGGAGATTTGGTCATCTTTCCTTTGAGACAAGACTGACAAGTTTCATAAGATGAAAATTCGAACGTATTCAAGAGTCCATCTTTATGCAACTTACTTAGTCTTTTCTCTCCGATATGACCAAGTCTACAATGCCACAAGTAGGATTCGTTCGTATCTGAACTCTTCCTCTTGCGTGCGTTTTGTATATTGAGAACTGTGTTTTGATTTAGAATATAGATACTATTACACAGTGTACCTTCTGCAACCAGTACCTTATCAAGGTAAATGTTCATGATATTTCTATCAAGAATAAAGTTATATCCATCTTTATTAAGTAAAGAAACTGATATGATGTTGCAAAGTATGAAAGGCACATAGTAGCAATTGTTCAAAATCATAGTATTGCTATTTGGCAATACTAGGTGATATTCACCGACGGCTGCAGCATTAACTTATGCTTCGTTCCCTACTCTAAGGGACATATCACCAGGTCCAACTATCCTACTTTTTCTCAGTCTCTGCAATAAATTACGAATATAAGATCTTGATCCGGTATCGAGTACCCAGGAGGTAGGACTGACCGAAAAACAGTTCTCAATAACAAGAACGCCTAATGAAGATGCAACAGTATGTTTCTTCTTCGATGGGGTTGTCAAGGAATTCAAGCTTTCCTCTTTCCCTTGCTCATACTCATGACCGTTGTCATAAGTTAGAGTCGAACCGACGTTCCTTAGCCCCGAATAAGAATTCGGATCGGTCAAGCGATACATTTTATTATTATCTTGATTAGGGCGTGAAATGGTTGCTACCTGGAGAGAGAGAGGGAAAACACTCAGCGTGCGCTCTTGCAAGATTAGATTGGTTTAATAATTTATCTAATCAGGATGGCTCCCACTGTTTCCTCAAATTCTTCTTCAAACCCTAAAAAAAGAACTAGTCAGGATTAATCGCACGTCACAATACTTGCTTAACCTTTCAGCCAGGCCAGTGTTGGTACTTCGAAGGAGGTTTTCCAACGCTTTCGCGAAGTTCCTTAATTAAATAACCTCTTTTCCCTGGAGGCGTAGCCCCGCTAACACCTTTCTAGACACCTACTTGGTTTATAGCATTGATTGTTAAGTATGATAATCTCCCGACAGTAATCCTACTCATCAGTGGGATCGAGATCCAACTATCATTGTGTGATGCACTAGATGGAATCCACTCTAGTTTCCTGTATGTTTGAAACTCCCGATGTGGTTTTTGCCCCTAGCGGTTTATGACCTTGACAAAGGCCAACAAATCATAATCCACTAGTCAAGTTCAATCTGTCGTTATCCTGGATTAATCTAGACCCACCCGTACATACCCTTGACAAAGGCCAACAAGGTTGTACGACTGTCCAAGATAATCGCATCTTACTATGCAACAAACAAGCAATATCTAGTTACCGTACACTACGCCTTGACAAAAAGCCAACAAACGCAGCACGAATACTAGGTACAACTTATTTGAAACGACGGAGGGCTACGGCTGGGTTTTTGGCGAAAAACCCGTTAACGTAACTAACTTGATATCGTTGAAGGAACCTGAGTAGTTTTGTAAATTCATATATTGGCGAAAACCTTTGTAAAGAGGTCACTCCCTGTGAAGGGATCTCGGCTCTTTTCTCGTCGAATGAGGTGTAGGATATTCCAAACTAAATACCACGATGCAAAGCAAAAATAGTCGACTATATTAAAGTTATTACCCTGACACAAACTTTTACTCAAGGGGTCACTCCCGGTGAAGGGATCTCGGCCCTTGCCTCATCGAATGAGGTGCAGGATATTCCAAACTAAATACCAATATGCAAAGCAAAAGAGAACATCTGTAATGTCAGTTTTTAAAATCTGGTTCCAACAACATCTTTTTAGGTTTTTATCTTGCATTAATTAAAATTAATGCGGCCCCATCAAATTTGTAACCTATCACACCAGAAAAGAACGAAAATAAAATATACGTATATGCCATCTGCATTCGCTACGAGGCCCCGTCATCATCCGTTAGGTTACTTAACTAACGACAGAGCGGGGGTTGGACTAGCACGGGTGCAAAACATATACAACATCTACTAGTATATATATAAGTATATATAACATTCGTCCCAGGCATGATAATAAACAACATCACAGATAACATTACAGAATGTTGGATAGTCTTGGAGCCCCGGGTTTCATTTGAGCCGCAAATAAAACCCGACATTCCCTGTCGTGTGGATAGCCTGTGCAATGAAAACCTGTACCCCCTACGAGTGCGGCGAATAGCCCGCCAGTTCTAGAACGAAGCCCCCTCCATCTCGGCGCCTTGGGATGCGGGATTGTTGCCTTCTAGAACCTGGCTATTCGTGCACTCCTCCATAGGGTAATCCTAGTACAGAATATTAAAAAAATATATACAACCGGTGACATCGACCTCAGCCCGGTCGTGCCCCAAAATAATATACAAACGGCAAAGACGACAATCCACATGTCGGACGCCCGCACCGCAATAACAAATGTACAATTGAATTATAAATTGTATTTCTAACATTGCACCACATGCTATCCACCACAACAATCCAACCATAATCACAGCACTAGCACACAACATCAACGCGAATGTCACGTTCGCAAAACCTGTCTGAAAGAACATATAGCAATCGGACGAGTTTTACCGATCGAGTGACATTCCCGGTCGCAGATAAAAGTGAATGTACTAATAATAAAACACGTATCTTAAAATTACGATCGACTAAATTTTCCAATGGGCCCCAAGTATTAAACCAACACTGTAAAAAATCTGGGCCCAAAAAGTAATTATTCCAGAAACCACAATTTTCAATAAATGAGGCCCAGAAGAAATTTGGTACAAGTGGGCCCCAAAGTTGCCGCGGAACCGCCGCCAATGTGGGGTTTATGCGGGGGATCCGTGGCGCTTTAAAAGGGTCACATGACCAAATTTTTTCTGGGTTCATAAAAAACCCTGCATGATTTTCTGGGAGCAAAATATTGATTTTTCGAGCACTTTTAAAATCGACAGAAACTGCAAAAAAAATGAAACGCGGTTTTTGGAATTTTCGGTCGATCGTTATTCTAAACACGTTTGAAATAGCTAGTGTATGTTTTATGGGTGGCTCTGATACCATGAAGGGTTACCTTACCGCCCCAGCCATCTCACGTGGCCAAATTCGGAACAAAATTTTTTCTTACGATTAAAACTTGGCGCTAGACTAAACCCTAAAACTGGATCTTTCCATAAAACTAACTAGCTATACTAAGAGAGCTATCTACTATGATAGAAATCTCACCAAACGAACCATGTCCTTCGGTCTTCTTTCTTCATCCTTAGCTCCTTGCATCCACCTTGAACATGCTTGAACTCCAACTCCGGCTCCATCGATCCTCCGGGATCGAGCTTGTTCTCCGGCCTTCTTTTGTCGTAGATGATCCACCCGGGGAGTATGATCTATAGCTCTAGCTCTTTACAATATGTCAAAAGAGCAACTAGAGAACTTGGGATGCTAGTCCAAGTGGTCTAGGATGTAGTGGGGTTGTCTAAGTGTTAGCTATCTCTTTTCTAACCTCTTCACTTGTTTCTAAACACATGAGAATGTTAGTGAAGAGGAAGAAAATGAAGGTGGAGCAAAGCAAGAGGAGGGAGGAACTTGAGAGAAAAATGGGAGCTCAAGAAATTATGAAGCATGAAATGAGAGAAAATCACACACCTTGGTTTTGTGTGTGAATTCTTTCAATAATCAATTAACAACCATGCTTCAATAGTAACTCCAAATGAATTATAAATTCATTTGTGAATTATTAAAGCATGGTCATCACCATTCCTCCCATACTTTTCACTTTCCACCTCATTTCCAATTATCAAATAAATGGAAAATACATAATGAGGTGGCCACCATCTAGAAGGAAAACTGTAATAAATACGGATTTCCATCTACTGTACAAATATACCGGCAATCAGATAAAAAACCGAACGCCCAAAAGAGATAGAATAACACGAAGAACGTAATACCAGAATATATATATCGAAATACATATATGTAAATTATTAAATCAATACCTGATTTAATAATCCGGCTCAAACCCGATCCGGCTAGTATTACAAACTGTCCGATCGAAAAACCGAGTACCAAGTACATCAATCGATCGAACCCTGCACGTATCCAATACGGCTACTACATCATTTTTCCTGGATCAGGGAAACCCTCTGTGTGGGACTCTAAAGACTCGACAGTACTCTGGCAGTGGGTTTAACCACAAGCACGTCAGCGGCACTAGCTGTACGTAACAGCTGCCCCGGTACCTGTCGAAAAGGAAGGCCGACGAGCAAACTCATTCGGATCTCCTACTGAGCATATCCGTGAAAATATCCATACAGTCCGGTCTCTTCGTCAAAGAGTATCGCATACCGGTTCTAGGGGATGGTGAACGTCAGACCCTAACAACCTGATAAGTCATGCCTATGTGGCTCAGGACCAATCTGGGAAACTACTGATCAACCTATCAGTAAATCCCAAGTGCCTTGGCTAAGGTCTTATGGTCCTGACCAATCGAATCACAGGGCGATATCGACTCCCTATACCGGGAGAGATGAATCCCCGACAATCGCTCACTGCCTCCATGTGGCTCGGGACTGAACCCAACCAAAACCTGTTTGCACGACTCAGTAGAGCCGTGGTAGGGTAGTGATCAAAGTTCAGTGGGAACTTACACAAGACAAATGCCGATCTCAGGTCCAAGGACTAACCTGTACACATGTCACCTGAGAACTTCCATCTGACGATAGATATAGTACCATATGGAAGTTCTCGGCGAGTCCGTCCAGTGTACTCACACCCAGTGAGCACCTGTATACCATCTTAGGTTCATCAGACCAATGGCTGCGGGACCAACCATCCCCCCGACGGGGAAAGAAACGTACACACCAGTCTACTCTGGAGTATCAGTGCCCAGTCTCGATACTCACACGATTAGGGACCATTTAAGGATATGCTTATGGACTACCCTGCTTCCATAAGTATGATCACCATCACAACGCAGGTAGTCAAGCAAGATCCTAGGGGCTTTATCAACATGTAACAGCAATATGTAATAACGAGTATGACATATGCCATGTTAAGATAAAGACAAACCACAATAGTATACTACCGTATCGAGCCTTTATCAATATGTGCAAACCAGATATAATAACAATAAATACACATATCCCGATAAAGACAAGTCAAATAATATACTATAAAACTGAGCAAGATTGTTCTGTACATACATATCCCTAGTATCCATATATATACATATACAATACTGGCCTCTAGGGTATATACATCTAACAAATACTTGATCCGATGACCCGGCTATATCACATATACCCGGACGATATCACATATCGCGAGAATAGAATACGGTATCTCATATCATATTATTCTCGGTCTCGCACATATCACATATGTGCTCCTACTCCGTTTTACCTGAGCCAGGAAACCTCTGTGTAGGACTCTAAAGAATCGTCAATACGTCGGCAGTAGGTGATGATCATATCAAACACCCACAAGCTGCAAACGGTCAGCTAAACGTAACAGCCACCCAGGTATTGAGCGATCAGAAGATCAACAAGCAATCCTGTACATTTTCCTGTGAATCCATTCAGTAACACTACCGTACAGTCTGGTCTCTTCGTCTCATATATCGCATATCAAGTTTAGGGGTGGTAAACGTCAGACCCCAGTAACCGATAAGTCGTGTCGATGTGAGGCTCATAACAGGTCGAGAAACTACTGATAACTCTTTCTATTAGCACTCCATATGAGCCCTGGCCAGGGACGTCCAGTTATAGCCAATCGAACACAGCACAACATCAACTCCCTATACCGGGAGAAACGAAACCCCTCCTATCCCTCATTGCCTCCATGTGATTCGGGACTGTACCCAAAAGCCACCGTTTTGCACGCCCTCTTGGACGTGGTAAGGTGCAAATCAAAGCACAGTGGGAATCACACAAGACTCTATGACGATCTCGGGTCTATAGACTAACCTGTACCAGTGTCACCAGAGAACTTCTATCTGACATTAGGTATAATACCATCTAGGATTTCTCGGCGAGTCCGTTCAGTGTACCCAGTCTCCACTGAGCACCCGTACACCATCTATGATGTTAAACACTGATGGATATGGGATCATCTATCGCCCATCATATAGGTCAAGATGCGTATACGCTAGTCTACTCTGGAGTATCGATGCCCTGTCTCGACACTCCCTCGACTAGGAACAGTTATAGGATGTACTCTTGGACTACCCTGGCCCCACTAGTATGATCTGCATCATAGTCCTAGTAGTCGAGTACATATCCTAAGGGCTTTATCAACATGTGAGAGTAAGACAGTAAACTAATACAAGTCAACATGTTAGGAAAAAATGAAACCAAATAGCATACTATCGTGTTGAGCAAGAAAGTCCTCTCTATATATATCCAAGCATCGACTATAATATACATCATATGTACAACAATGGCCTCTACGGCATATATATAACTAACAATTGTAATGTGTAAAACACTCCCAGGAGTAACTATTACTCGCAGTGGGCATCAGGATCCAACTATCTCATAGAAGGTATGCAATCTCATCGAAAATTTCAACACTTGAAATTCCCGATAATATTTTGCCCTTAGCAGCTATATGACCTTAACATAGTCAACAAATCATAATTGCTAGTCATGTTCAACCCGTACATTTCTTGATTGAAGTAAACCCACCCACATGACCCTTAACATAGTCAAAAAAGTCTCACGACTACCCTAATCCAATCGCATCTCATGCTTAAGCAGATAAGCACTAATTAGCTACCGCACACTACGTCTTAACATAGTCAACAAACGTAGCACGAATACTAACTAGTACTTATCTGAAATGACGGAGGGCTACGACACGTTTTTAGAATACCTTTTGCGTAATGAACTTGATATCGTTGTAGAATCGAATGATTTTGAAAAGGAGTGTTTTTTAGGCTTTTACTAGCTTTGCTAAAGAGGTCACTCCCGGTGAAGGGATCTCGGCTCTTTCCTTATCGAACAAGGTGCAGGATATTTCACAAATACCATTATGCAAAGCAAAAACTATAAAAGCAATCAAAAGACAAACCGAGTTTGTAGCATCTGCTAGTTTCGCTAAAGAGTTCACTCCTGGTGAAGGGATCTCGGCTCTTTCCTTATCGAATAAGGTGCTGGATATTCTATAAGGAATACCGCTATGCAAAGCAAGAACTAGAGCTACCAGGTTTTTTAAAACAAGTTTCTCAGCATCTTTAGGTTTATTTTCTTTAATTAATCTTATTAATGAAGTCCCGTCATTTAAGTTACCTAACCATCACAGATAAATACAACGTATGATTATGCCATCCACATTCGCCTCGATGTCCTCTCTTGCACCGTTAGGTTAGGTAACTAACGACAGAGCGGGGCAGGGCTAGCGCGGGTGTAAAACATTAGTAACGTCTATATAATATATCACATATACTATATCAAGTATCTATCTTAACATATCAAATGATCACATCACAGATATCGCAGCAGAAAACAACCTATGAAATACTGGATATACTAGGATTTCCGGGTTTTATATTAATGTAACATTATGAAAATTTAGAAATGAATAAAAAGAATTAATTAAATAATAAAATGTTAATTTAAAAAAATTATTAAAACAAAATAGGACATTTTCATAAGTAGTAGGTGAAACTAATTAAAGTTAAATTTTCATTTGTAACATTAGTAAATTTTAAGGGTTTTAGTGAATAATTTAGCTTAATTTTAAGAAGAAGGGTGTTTATATTATAACATAGATGATGAGGGGTTTTGGTGAAAAGATTAGTTAATTGTGGAAATTTGAAATTGACGAGGGTTTATGTGTAAAAAGTGGTAGGACTTGGTTAAGGTTAACTTGAACCCTTGGTATATCATATCATCATGAAGACACCTCCTTCTTGCTTGGAAATACCACCCCTTTCATGCTCACACCTTCTTCTTCCTCTCATGCCACCTCCACCTCTCCATTCACACCTCATGCTTTCTCTACAAACCTCCTCACTTCATTTACACATATCACTTAGAATTTCAGTAGCTATCCCAACTGAAAACAATTCATTCTTCAGCCCAAAACCAAGAAACTCCTAAGTATTCTTAAATCCATGTGAAAATATCTAAGTCCCATCATCAACTTGTGCACATCATCAAGCTTGATCTATTACCAATCCTAGATGGTTCAATATACAAATTAAGAGCTGGTGTTCTACTATACACAAATATCCATAGGTATATCTTCCTCTCTTTTCAAATTATTCAGTTCTGTTCAATTCAGTTTTTGTTTGAAATTGGATATCGTATTTTGATAAGTTGAGTCTCTGTTTGAATATGCTCTAGTTTAAATGATAAATAGATTGATCAAACAGTACCAGGACCTTATAATCTAGACCTAGAATTAACCATAAGAAAAAGAACCCCAGTGCTCGGATTTTGGCCGGCGACCATCAAGGAAAATCTGATCTCGCCGGATTTGTAGAGGAATTGGGTGTTTTGGGTTTTGGAGTATCTCTCTGTAGGTGTTTAGGTATATTTGGTATTGTTTAAATAAGTTAAATGTTCAGTAGGTTAAATCTGTAAGCTAATATCAGATTAGGGTGAAATTCTATATACGATACGTAGAATGTTTAGTTGTGCAGCATCTTAAACTAGGTTTTTGTGATAATTTAACCACTGAAAGCGAATCTGGAACTAATAAGTATAGTCACTAGAAAAACTAGCAAGATCAAAAGTATAATGAGCAAACTAGAAGAATACACATAAAACCATAGCCCAAACTCACCACAAAAATCCGGCGACCGTGCAGTTATATATTTATTAAAATGAATAAGTTGTTACACCGTAGAACACTTGCACAAATACTAATGATTGCCATGTTGCACGAGCACAGACGCATATGCTACACTACACATCATTAGTAGTAGCATGTCACCGTAGAATTTAAATCTATGAATATGTGATGAAATTACGTAGTCTTCTTTTTTCCTTTTGTAAATTACGAATATTACTAATATAAATGCTGTAATGGATTCTTTGGATTTTCTGGGTATTTTACTCTGGATGATATATATCGGTGGTATGGGACACTGTTATATATGTATATATATAATATATCATCAATACAATGTATGTAAGTTTCTTATTCCTCACTTGACATTTTGATATGATGAGAAAACGTCCACCATGAGTTTTGTGTTTTATGATTTTGATATCCGAACCGAGTTAGGGGTCTTACGGTTGCGGATCTGTATATTATCTAGACTAAGTTGGGGGGCATACAGTTGGATACATGGTCGACTAGGTCAAACCCGAGGGGCAGGATAGCCGCATTATAGGCAGGGAGCCTAACGAGGATACTCGATTCCGAAAATAGAAATGAGAACGACAGATATCCAGGGGATACTGATCGGAGATAGAAATGAGCAAGGCGGATATCCAAGAGATACTGACCGGGTTTTGATTGGGCACAGCGGATATCCAGGGGATACTGATCGTAGCCAGGATATCGGGTGGCGATCATCTGTTGAGATGGTGTCGATGGTATATGTAATTACGTGTCGATAATGGACACGAGAGAATTCGTATTTCGATGTCGATGCTGGACATCTATATATATATATATTGATGTGATCATTATCATGAGGTACACAGTTAGATATTAGTTATTGGATTCAACCAGGACTGATCCGGGGGACAGTACCTGCATATATTTGTACAGACATTCACATACATAAAAAGGGATTCAAACACAACTAGAGATTCATGATTTTATGTCTGATATGACATTGAGATATTCCACTTGGGATTTCATGAAAGTTAGTGTTGCATTATGATACATATGCCTAACATATAGTATATTGGTACAGATTATGATAGTACTATACTTATAACCTAGGTATCGTCATGTATTTCGATTTCTACCTTTAGATGTACTTTTATTCAATAAGTTGGAAACTCATCCCGGTTGTGCCACAGTTTCTTGCAGATTTCACCGCTTGGATTATCAGCGGCATGGGCACATATTCTTTTGGTAATTGATTGGTAAGTGAGTTATTATTGTATCATACCCACTCTTGATTATTCCTATATTCTGGTATCTAGTGGAAACTCCATCAACTTAGAAGTGGTATATTATGGACTTAGAAGCATGACTTAGAGTATATGTGGCGTGATGTCGTACTCTTTGAAATCAATTTCTGATTGTTGATTGCTCCATCATTTGGACATGGAGACTAGCTTCCATTGGGATGCTATTTTATTATTATGTTGTATCCGGTTTTTATAAAAATGTAACGGAGGTGATGTCAAGTTTCAAAACGTCATAAATGTTTTTCAACATACTTAGTTCAATCTAGATGTTATTTTAAATTGATTTTAGCAGATGACTATTTAAACCTCACCTCCAATATGTCACGACCCGAAATAGCCCGTGACTGGCCTTGAATCATATGAAGTCTATATGACCTCATCTAACTCAAGTAAGCCAAAAGCCCAGAAATCTAAAACCATTTTAAGGAGTAAATACAGAAAACTAGTTTTCAAGAAGTAAGGAAAACATGTTTTAAAAACAAGATTTTTAAATAAGTAAGCCGAATATACTTTTTTTTTTAAAATATCTCGTATTTTCTGAACATTTCGGTAGAGTTTCCTTTGTAAATACTGGCCCCGAAAGGGGTAAAACAAGAATAATATATATGGAGTGATAAAAGGCATCCCCAAGTGGGAGCTAGCTCTTCGTCAATCGACGGTCACAACCATGCAAGCAGTATAATATACAACGCCGAAGGGCAAGGATCAAAACTCAAAAAGGAAACTCAAATCACCATGAAAACCATAATACTACAACACGCGACTCTAAGGTCGAAATAATACACCACTGGTTTTCTAAGTCTGAAACAATATACAAGTTTGGTTGATGGGATTACTAGATACAACTGAATAATACATATACAATGGTGGTTCTGATGCAAAAGAACCCACCAACCAAAGCAATCACCCAGAAAGGAAGCAGTGTGCCAGAAAAGCCACAATG
Organism: Agapanthus africanus; assembly: GCA_030015575.1. Taxonomy (NCBI): domain Eukaryota; kingdom Viridiplantae; phylum Streptophyta; class Magnoliopsida; order Asparagales; family Amaryllidaceae; genus Agapanthus; species Agapanthus africanus. The sequence continues at coordinate 449,929,836 of CM057342.1, read as the reverse complement.
GAACCTGTACGGCAAAACCTGCAAGAACTGTGGCACAACGGGGGTGAGTTGCCAACTCGTGAATAGAAAACATCACAAAGCAGAATCGTATGTATGACACAATCCTAGGTCAATACGATCAAATATATATGTAAACCTCAAATGAATAAGTCTGAAGCATGATAAGGTGGCAATGTAACATCTATACATGAGTGTGGTGTCAAGTGCCCGTGCCAGTGCCTCAGGTAATAACATATCCTAAATATGAGGTATGATCAATGTCGACTATATCATGAAGTCTACGAGTATGTGGATATCGTCCACGTGTCACCCAATGACAATAAACATCATGCATGTAAATATCATAAAGCATATGCATGGAAGTATAAGGATATAATCAACATGTGTCCCTCGCGACACATCAAAATCATGGAACCGGAGTGTCCAGCATCGACACTCGAAAATATCATGAAAGCTGTGCCCAGCATCGGCACGTAAATCCTCATATATCGGGCTCCGTCAGTCCGGATCGGCCCGCGGGCTCCGTCAGTCCGAATCGGCCCATATCATCTCTCGACTCCGGTCGGTATCCTCCGGATATCCACCGAGCTCAAATACAATCACCGGTAGGTACTAGCCACCCTGCCAGGCTCATTGTCTACTCCACGAAAAACATTTCTCGCCCCGGGGAACCATACCGGGTCCACCATGTACCCGCAATCAGCCTCATCCGCCTCTTCGATCGGGTTTCACATGTCGCTCTCAGCACCGAGAAAACACATGGTGGACGCACTGAAATATCATATCTAGGGTAACCGGGTTTTTAAAACAATTACATACTCTCTTTGAAATACCCAAGGTTCCTAAATCCAGAAATATCATGGAAACAACATATCTCAGTGCGTCTAATCAAAAAACATGATGTATGTGACATGTAAAAGAAATGTAAGCATATCAGTATATCATGCAACATGGAATAGTAATATGCACATATGGAGGGAAACCGCTCATTCAAAATGAATCAGTTTTAAAGAGTATCTTGCGGTTCACAAATCTCTAATCAAGTCAGAATCATCTATGTATGTGTAAATATGGGGGTACAATATGTGTGTACGCAAGTATGTCATGCAAGGAGTCATATCTTGATGCAATAATCCTACTGTGTAGTGACATGGCAATTATTGATGATGAAGTGTGTGAGTCGGCAAGCAGGTGTACGTGGAACATATGCATCATCGATAATGGTGCTGGTTTCCTAACAGCATGGGTTTGATATGACAATAAACATGTTTAAACATGCAATGCAATGCGAAAAGCAAGAATATGCGGCAAATGAATAATAAACACAACAGTGTAGTATCTACAACAATGTATCTATGTCATACCGTTTTGCCATTGGAAGAAGACGAATCGGGGTTTTTAGGAAAATAAGGGCTACGGTGTTTTTAAGAAAAGATGCGCCTTTTGAAAATATCCGTAGGATCCCTTTGCCTGTCTTTGAAATACTCCTGATTCGTTAGTATTTTTGAAATAGGTATAACATCGGCCTAGCCTAACATCTAATAGCAAAACTACAGCTCTAACTAACAAGTCAATCAGGAGGGGTATGGAAACCGCCTAAATCTGAGCTGATATATATATATATATATATATATATATATATATAAGTCGGTGATCCCGCCTCAAAGGTACGGCGTACGATACAATATCATATGATATCCTCGAGTCATGAGTGCGGATCTATCATCAATATAAAGCTCGTACGGTAAATCATCGTGCGGCATCCCAAAAGCTGGGTACGGGTCAATATCACATTCATCTCATCAATTATCTGGTATCCTTATCATCATATCTCATGATCTGGGGTACTGATCTAGGTCAAGTACAAATCGATACTATCTATATAAATATAAATGCGTGTGTGAAACACACGTCCAAAGGCCCGCTAAAATCTCATGTCGTATCCCAAATACGAATCACATCACGTCACCGATCTCATGGCACTATGCCCAATCTCATTGACTCATCTCCAAATATCATCCACTATCCTCATCATCCTGGTATAAGTATAACAAGCAAGAATGTGTGTATGTGTGGGTGTAAACCTATTCTAGGGTTCGCAACTAGGAAACTATACTAGTTTACTTCTAAACCCTAATCTATCCATAGTACACCTAATCACATCTAGAATATCCAAGTCATACATAACGCTATCATACATATACATATAGTATATATCTAGTATACTAAGTATCGAACTGCGGGGGTGCTATACGTCATCCACCCGACTTCCCCCGTAGATATAATCTACTCACCTTGATCTTGCTTGCCGATGTCGATGTTGCCACCTCTTCTTCATCGTCTCGAATCATCGTGGGGGTACCTACATGTCACACGTATCACATCGCATTAAAACCAAATCGAAACCAAAACGACACACGAAAACAAAAACGATACGCTTAAAAAGCCTATACGCTAGAACCTATGGTTAGCTCTCGCAATTCAACTCGATATAGTCGTACAAACGTCACGTGATCGAGATAAAGAACAAATACAAAAATCCAGAATTTAAAATACGGAAAACCTTAACTTGAATCAAAACTGCAAATCAAGTTTTTAGTTCCAGATTTTGTAGAGGGTGAAAACAGTGTGAGCAAACAACACTAGGGCGATATATAGGGTATATGTGACCTATAAAAGAAATCTGGACCCATACCCTCACCAAGTGGCCGAGCCCCCGCTCAAGGAAAACCGATCTCGCCGGCCCTGCATGATCCTATGGGGTTCGTCTTTCTACAGGGGGTTCCTAGGGTCAATTCTAGTCCTATGGTGTTGTTTACATTTCTAGTAAATTCCCCGGTTCATTCCAGATCTGCCTGCACACTCAAAGTTCACAAACCGACATCACAAGTTTCTGTTTTTCCGTATTTTGGGTTTCAGTTTTAATCTAGTGTAAGTTCTAGGTTTGTAACGTCACGGGGGGGGGGGGAGGGTTAAGGTCACTCAAAACACTCAAGTTCACCACGAAATCTCAGCTTAACCCTAACCCTATCTAGAAATGTCCAAAGTGCACAAAACTACACGAAATTGAAACTAAACTTGAATAGAGGCTAAAACAAAGGGAATAATACAATTAATATGAAAGATATACCGCATTTGACACTCACAAATCCTCTACAGCGCCAAAATGCGAATTTTCTTGGTCCAATGGGTAGCTTGTGAGCTTGTGCACCATTTTTGTGAAAAGAGAATAGGGTTTTGAGGTGTTTTTCATGGAGTTTGAGAGGGTTGAAGATTGTGGAGGAGGAGGGCAGCAGCAGCAGCAGCAAATGATGAGGAAAGGGGAGAGGAATGAGTGAAGGAATGGAGGGGAATGGCTCAAGACAAGGTTGACCCCTCACCCTCTCTTTCTCTCTCCTAACCATACCTAATTCTTTACTCATTTCCTTTTTCTTTCCTATTTCTTTCTCACCTCAATAGTAACCCCAAAACAAAAGCCATGCACCCAAAACATGTAGTAAAAATGCAACAAGTGTTAATAAAAAGATATGGTGCATGTTTTGCACAAAATACGTTTAAAGCGCGATTAGCGATTTTTAATCGCGATTAGCACAAAATTTGTGTATAATAAATCATAAAAACATAAAATTTGCATAATTCATATAAAACACGCTCTTTTAATAATTTCCATAATTTTTCAAATTTTTCCCAATTTATCGGTATTTAATTATACCGCCTTATTAAAATATTCAATATTTTATTATTGAATTATAAAAATTCCCAAAATTAATATTTTATTTTTTTGAAATGCTACAATCTTCCCTCCTTAAGGAAATTCGGTCCCCGAATTTAAATTTAAAACCCCTTAAATACTAAAACATTTCAGTAAAAGTCCAAGTCATCGGGGCTCCGAAATCATCAATACATCAAACGCATCATAGCGCAATGCATGCGCATAAACAATGAGTAGATAACTCAAAATCAAAACTCTGTCAAGCATCCCGCAATCATCGGAGTCAAGGTAAGGACACAAATGTCAAATCCAAAGTAAAACCAATATGATATAAATCAGAACTATACATGTAAACATCAAATCTATACATGTAAATATCTGAAGGAAACGCATGCCAAACCTTTGTAAGTAGTTGTGCGATGCGCATAACACTGCACAGTGGCGGACATCTATTGTGAGAAAATAACCATATATGTATATATCTTTTGTTTAATATGTATGTTCCGCCGTTTCGAAAACAATTTAGAAGGGTTTCCTTCTTTTAAACGTTTCGTGTCATGTCAGACATGTAGGTATATACTGAGACTATAGCTCGCCTTTTGGAAATCCCTTCGATAACTATCAATGCATGCAAAATATATCCAGGTACTGTCCTCTGACCAGTCCTATTCAGTACGAAAACAAATAGCAAATTTCATAAAAACGTACTGGTCCATAAGGAATAAATCCCAAAACGTATATCAGAATACCCTGTGCGTCTGGTGTGCACGGAAATCAAAATCAATATATGTGCCATACATGTGCACAGAAACAACATCTAGGTGCAACGGGTGTGCACGAAACATCTGTCATAGGCAACGTGTGTGCCTGGCAGCAAAATCTGGTGCATCTGACATGCACGAAGAATCCCGATTTAGTGCATCTGGTGTGCACCAAAATCCAAACAATAACTCAAATGCATAAATAGCAACGTCAAGTGTACCAAGGTGTAAAAAGCATAAACGTGTGCAACTGCGTGCACAAAACACATATCAATGCACTACAAGCACATATAAACTATACCGAGTGCAAAAATCAAATCGTGTGCGTAACATATGCACAAAATCAACTCAACCATATGAAATCCATGAAGTCATAAGCACGTGCAACCAAGGCACAAAAACGATATCAGGTGCAATAACTGTGCACAAATATGAATATCCTGTAGGTGCAACCATGGTGCACGAAAACAGAAATCATGGAACTCAGCCATCAAGACCAAATCATGCAAATAGATCGCCCAAAATACCGAAATCCAAGGTGAAGGATACGTGATAATCGAATCACAAATTCATAAATCATAAATACCGTCGTCGGTATATTTCTTCCTTCGAAGTCGAGAAGGTGCCGGTGCATCCGATGCTAACAGAGCAAGATATCTACTTGCCTCCTGATCATGACCTGTCGTCTGGTGCTTTTAGGCTATTGTCTCTCACTGTGCATTGCTAGATATATAGCTCCTCGGCTCAACGGGCCAATATAGAATGACGACGGAAACAGTCCCGCTCTGGCACATCCTCTACAGCTCTCTGGTCAACTATCTCGTCGACGATGCCGAACTCTGGCCTGCTAGGTGTGCACAATATGACCGCTCCTGGGTCCAAGTCTTCTCGTATAGTATTCCGGAAAGGTCCTGCCGAGGACTTTCTCAAATCTCGCTTCTGCCGAATTGGACGGAAGTTACCACCCTTACTTTATCTGTTTCTCGTTCCGGAACGGCTGCATACTCATCGCGACTCCTTCTGGAAGATATATCCATATACAATGCCTCTGCATGCGTATCACATCTCTGATGTCAGCGCGGTGGAACGTCATCTCGTCAAAATCTCATGCGAACTCTTTACTCCACTCTGTCCCAATGTCGACTGATTCGGACTCGTTTTCTCATGGCTGCATGGACTGCGCTCCAATGGCTATACTCGTATCTGGAGTCTCCCAAGCAATGTATCCTATCACATGATATCCGAATGATATTGAACCATCCGATCGATATGTCAAAACCTCATAATCCCCCAAGGGATCAACACCTTGGGTACAGTTTAATAGTATTCCGGTATATACCACATTACCTGTAGACCAACCGTAGAAGGGCAAACCCAAGCCTCACAAATGGCACCGCTAAACTGCAGTAAACCCTAAGGTTCAAAGGCGTTCCATGGTCATTACGTCGAGTTAGGGTTTCATTCTTCTAGAGGGTCTATAGCATTACTTGTATTGTCTTCCGAATACTTTAAACTTGGAAATGGGTTCATGACATTCGACCGTCTCTATCGATTCTCAATGAATCTGCGTGAAGTTTTCTCTAGCTGGAATCAATCTATCTGATGACCTCGCATCGGGGTAAGTGAACGAACCACATGTCCAAGTCATTCATCCTCGGGCGACTAGCGACCTTCCATCATATCATTAAGTATATACTCATGCTGCAGTAGCTCCAACATCTGGGCAATATCTCGTCATTTGCAGCAGCAACTGGCTCATTCGTCCGTACGCTGAACAACGCCTCAATCATCATTAATAAGTGATATATCAATGGTGATCACATTCTGACTGGCCTCTAGCAGTAGCCCGATCCTCTGGTGTCGATCAGCACATCCGGGAAATCTCGTAAAAGCGATCTGTCAAACGCTCATAGTGCGAAAACACACTAAAACGATGCCTCTCTATGCAATCGTACGTCTCTGGAATCACGCCCTGGTCAGTCCTCGTCCGTGACGAGCTTAAGCTGACGCAACTCTAGCCGTAGCTCTCTCTGCCCGTGTAATCGTGGCAGCAAAATCATAACCAGTATCGATGAGGATAGATCATAGGAATGAATATAATACTGTGCAAGGAAATGTACATCCTAAGGTTTCTTAAGCGGAGTAGCGTATCGTAAGTATACCGCGGAACATACGTACGATACGTCACTCTACTCAAGCTACCTACTCCATCAACCAAAGGTCATCCTACGCGACGAACGTTCGGGTATAGTACCCCCTCGACTAAGTCTAAGTTCCGTAAGGTCAAGCCTAAGTTCCGTATATATATAAACGCTTTAGGATCCGCATAGTCAAACTTAGACTCGAACCAGGGTTAACCTAGCGCTCTGATACCAACTTTGTCACGACCCGAAATAGCCCGTGACTGGCCTTGAATCATATGAAGTCTATAGAACCTCATCTAACTCAAGTAAGCCAAAAGCCCAGAAATCTAAAACCATTTTAAGGAGTAAATACAGAAAACTAGTTTTCAAGAAGTAAGGAAAACATGTTTTAAAAACAAGGTTTTTAAATAAGTAAGCCGAATATACATTTTTTTAAAAAATATCTCGTCTTTTCTGAAAATTTCGGCAGAGTTTCCTTTGTAAATACTGGCCCCGAATGGGGTAAAACAAGAATAATATATATGCAGTGATAAAAGGCATCCCCAAGCGGGAGCTAGCTCTTCGTCAATCGACGGTCACAACCACGGAAGCAGTATAGTATACAACGCCTAAGGGCGAGGATCAAAACTCAAAAAGGAAACTCAAATCAGCATGAAAACCATAATACTACAATGCGCGACTCTAAGATCGAAATAAAACACCACTGGTTTTCTAAGTCTGAAACAATATACAAGTTTGGTTGATGGGATTACTAGATACAACCGAATAATACATATACAATGGTGGTTCTGATGCAAAAGAACCCACCTACTAATGCAATCACCCAGAAAGGAAGCAGTGTGCCAGAAAAGCCGCAATAGAACCTGTACGGCAATACCTGCAAGAACTGTGGCACAACGGAAGTGAGTTGCCAACTCGTGAATAGAAAACATCACAGAGCAGAAATCGTATGTATGACACAATCCTAGGTCAATACAATCAAATATATATGTAAACCTAAAATGAATAAGTCTGAAGTAAGATAAGGTGGCAATGTAACATCTATACATGAGTGTGGTGTCAAGTGCCCGTGCCAGTGCCTCAGGTAATAACATATCCTAAATATGAGATATGATCAATGTCGACTATATCATGAAGTCTACGAGTATGTGGATATCGTCCACGTGTCACCCAATGACAAAAAACATCATGCATGTAAATATCATAAAACATATGCATGGAAGTATGAGTATATAATCAACATGTTGCCCTCGCGACACATCAAAATCATGGAACCGGAGTGTCCAGCATCGACACTCGAAAACATTATGAAAGCTGTGCCCAGCATCGGCACGTAAATCCTCATATATCGGGCTCCGTCAGTTCGGATTGGCCCGCAGGCTCCGTCAGTCCGGATCGGCCCATATCATCTTTCGACTCCGTTCAGTATCCTCCGGATATCCACCGAGTTCAAATACAATCACCGGTAGGTACTAGCCACCCTGCCAGGCTCATCGTCTACTCCACGAAAAACATTTCTCACCCCTGGGAACCATACCAGGTCCACCATGTACCCGCAATCGGCCTCATCCGCCTCCTCGAATCGGGTTTCACATGTCGCTCTCAGCACCGAGAAAACACATGGTGGACGCACTGAAATATCATATCAAGGGTAACCGGGTTTTTAAAACAATTACATACTCTTTTTGAAATACCCACGGTTCCCAAATCCAGAAATATCATGGAAACAACATATCTCAATGCGTCTAATCAAAAAACATGATGTATGCGACATGTAAAAGAAATGTAAGCATATCAGTATATCATGCAACATGGAATAGTAATATGCACATATGGAGGGAAACCGCTCTTTCAAAATGAATCAGTTTTAAAGAGTAACTTGCGTTCCCAAATCTCTAATCAAGCCAGAATCATCTATGTATGTGTAAATATGGGGGTACAATATGTGTGTACGCAAGTATGTCATACAAGGAGTCATATCCTGATGCAATAATCCTACTGTGCAGTGACATGGCAATTATCGATGATGAAGTGTGTGAGCCGGCAAGCAGGTATACGTGGAACTTATGCATCATCGATAATGGTGCTGGTGTCCTAACAGCATGGGTTTGATATGACAATAAACATGCAATGCAATGCGAAAAGCTAGAATATGCGGCAAATGAATAATAAACACAACAGTGTAGTATCTACAACAATGTATCTATGTCATACTGTTTTGCCATTAGAAGAAGACGAATCGGGGTTTTTAGGAAAATAAGAGCTACGGTGTTTTTATGAAAAGATGCGCCTTTTGAAAATATCCGTAGGATCCCTTTGCCTGTCATTGAAATACTCCTGATTCGTTAGTATTTTTGAAATAGGTATGACATCGGCCTAACCTAACATCTACTAGCAAAACTACAGCTCTAACTAACATGTAAATCAGGAGGGGGTATGGAAACCGCCTAAATCTGAGTCGATATATATATATATATATAAGTCGGTGATCTCGCCTCAAAGGTTCCGCGTATGATACAATATCATATGACATCCTCGAGTCATGAGTGCGGATCTATCATCAATATAAAGCTCGGACGGTAAATCATCGTACGGCATCCCAAAAGCTGGGTACGGGTCAATATCACAATCATCTCATCAATTATCTGGTATCCTTATCATCATATCTCATGATCTAGGGTACTGATCTAGGTCTAGTACAAATCGATACAATCTATATAAATATAAATGCGTGTGTGAAACACACGTCCAAAGGCCCGCTAAAATCTCATGTCGTATCCCAAATACGAATCACATCACGTCACCGATCTCATGGCATTTTGCCCAATCTCATCGACTCATCTCCAAATATCATCTACTATCCTCATCATCCAGGTATAAGTATAACGCAAGAATGTGTGTATGTGTGGGTGTAAACCTATTCTAGGGTTCGCAACTAGGAAACTATACTAGTTTACTTCTAAACCCTAATCTATCCTTAGTACACCTAATCACATCTAGAATATCCAAGTCACACATAACGCTATCAAACTTATACATATAGTATATATCTAGTATACTAAGTATCGAACTGCGGGGGGTGCTATACGCTATCCAACCGACTTCCCCCGTAGATATAATCTACTCACCTTGATCTTGCTTGCCGATGTCGATGTTGCCACAATCTTCTTCATCGTCTCGAATCATCGTGGGGGTACCTACATGTCACATGTATCGCATCGCATTAAAACCAAATCGAAACCAAAACGACACACGAAAACAAAAACGATACGCTTAAAAAGCCTATAGGTTAGAACCTATGGTTAGCTCTCGCAAATCAACTCGATATCACTCGATATAGACATACAAACGTCACATGATCGAGATAAAGCCCAAATACAAAAATCCAGAATTTAAAATACGGAAAACCATAAGTCGAATCAAAACAGCAAATCAAGTTTTTAGTTCTAGATTTTGTAGAGGGTGAAAACAGTGTGAACAAAAAACACTAGGGTGATATATAGGGTTTATGTGACCTACAGAAGAAACCTGGACCCGTACCCTCACCAAGTGGCCGAGCCCCCTCTCAAGGAAAACCGATCTCGCCGGCCCTGCATGATCCTATGGGGTTCATCTTTCTACAAGGGGTTCCTAGGGTCAATTCTAGTCCTATGGTGTTGTTTACTTTTCTCGTAAATTCCCCGGTTCATTCCAGACTGCCTGCACACTCAAAGTTCACAAACCGACATCACAAGTTTCTGATTTTTCGTATTTTGGGTTACAGTTTTAATCTAGTGTAAGTTCTGGGTTTGTAACGTAACGGGGGGGAGGGAGTTTATGGTCACTCAAAACACTTAAGTTCACAACGAAATCTCAACTTAACCCTAACCCTCTCTAGAAATGTCCAAAGTGCACAAAACTACACGAAATTGAAACTAAACTTGAATAGAGGCTAAAACAAAGGGAATACTACAATTAATGTGAAAGATATACCTCATTTGACACTCACAAATCCTCTACAGCGCCAAAATGCGAACTTTCTTGGTCCAATGGGTAGCTTGTGAGCTTGTGCACCATTTTTGTGAAAAGAGAATGAGGTTTTGAGGTGCTTTTCATGGAGTTTGAAAGGGTTAAAGATGGTGGAGGAGGAGGGCAGCAGCTGCAGCAGCAAATGATGAGGAGAGGGGAGAGGAATGAGTGAAGGAATGGAGGGGAATGGCTCAAGACAAGGTTGACCCCTCACCCTCTCTTTCTCTCTCCTAACCATACCTAATTCTTTACTCATTTCCTTTTTCTTTTCTATTTATTTCTCATCTCGATATTAACCCCAAAACAAAAGTCATGCACCCAAAACATGTAGTAAAAATGCCACAAGTGTTAATAAAAAGATATGGTGCATGTTTTGCACAAAATACGCTTAAAGCGCGATTAGCGATTTTTAATCGCGATTAGCACAAAATTTGTGTATAATAAATCATAAAAACTTAAAATTTGCATAATTCATATAAAACATCCTCTTTTAATAATTTCCATAATTTTTCAAATTTTTCCCAATTTATCGGTGTTTAATTATACCGCCTTATTAAAATATTCAATATTATATTATTAAATTATAAAAATTCCCAAAAATAATATATTATTTTTTTGAAATGTTACACAATATTTTCAAAAAGGGTTTAGATTCCGGCTTTCGGCTTACTGGAACCGCGTTGACTTCTTCAGATGTCACGTGTTTTAAGTGCCGGTCACAGGCCACCTTTGGGTCGTGACAAAGTTGGTATCAGAGCGTTTGGTTTAACCTTTATTCGAGTCTAGGAAAACCATATGGAGTCTGTGCATATATTTTGTTACCTGGGCTTGACCTTATAGGACTTAGACTTGACTTTGGGGGTCTTATACCCGAACTTTCGTTATATAGGATGACCTTTGTTGATGGGGTAGGTACTAAGTAGAATGACGTACCGTACATACGTTCTGCGGCATATTTACGATACGATACTCCGCCTAAGATACCTTAGGAATTATATCTTTAGATCTTCCTTCTATTCATTCCGTTGATCTATCCTCGTCACTACATGTTGATTGTTCCGGTCACCATGTTTATAAAAGCTGAGTGAGAGCTGCGATTAGAGATACGGTCAGAACAGACTTCTCTGGGAAAAGGACTGAACAGGGTGACATTCTGATGATATAAAGATACGTCGTTTATTCCTACTTGATCGAGTTCTAATTATGAAGCGAGTTTCGTCGGGACCCGCACTAGATGGTGGAGTCATTGTTAGAGATTAGACAGACTTGAGACGTGATGTTTTCCCCTCTTCGAAGACTATGGTGTTGTATACTGTTCAGATAGCGGTACCAATCACTCCAGAAGTTATTGAGATATTTCTTCCAGAGTTAATACAGTTAAAAGTAGACGATGTTTACAAGTGTAAATGGATCAGAAGGATTAGTAGCGAATTAGATGTGGGATGGTTAGGACTTTTAAACCATTATGGCACTCCGATACGAGATCGGTGAAAGTGATGTACTTGTACAGGTGGATCTTGCTTAGACCAGATGCAAGTCGTTTGAGAAGGATATCATACAGTAAGTTTTCCTCCGACAAATTTGGGATGAGTCTTCGAAGGTGAGATTAGCTAGATTTTTTTTCAGAGCATCAGAGATGACGGATTCGTGTTTCCGAGTTTGAAAGACTCCGAGTGGGTAATAATTAAGTGTGACTTGTAGATTCGTGTGACTATGCAGATACGTTCCTTAAGTGATTGATATAGGGAATTTAAGGGACAGAAGAATGGTGCGAAGTTTAGTGGGCAGTTGTTTTTCACGGTTGATATTGAAGAGTTGATGACGCATACAACTACACTTTCAGGAGAAAATTTAAAAAGGAATGACAAGGGTTACCAAGGGAAAAAGTGGATTCAGAAATGAGTGCTAGTTCCGGGCAGGCTGGATAAAGTGATTTTAGCAAAAGACTTGATGTCTTCTTTTCCAGGAAATTATAATAAATAAGATTGGACTGGGATTAGTTGTTAGCACACAAGTCGAGGACAGAGATTCCGTTATCAACATGTTACGTCACAGAGGATTGGACTACTGGTCAAGAAGGTGTGATAGGATGTATCCGCAATAAGACGAATAGTGTTGTTGCTCCTCACCAGACGATCGCATCAAGAAGTTATGATATTAGAGATCTGCAAGAAGAACAAGAATTCAGAGACAGGAGACGTTAGAATGTGGCAGATGGCAAGTAATAATTCTTGCTATGCCAATTCCGGTGGTGTAAACACCTTCCGACATTGAAGAAGATATGCTTCGATGTCCTTTGAGTTCGATTTACGTTTTTATAATCTAAAACATTCATTTTCAAACGTTGGAGAAAGGACAACTCGACGTCCGTGATTTTGATATATGTACTTTGAGGATTTGAGGATCAATTTATGTTTTGTGCACACCAGGTGCACTTGATGAGATTTCTAGGTACAGTACTTTCACTTTGACTTATGCTTTGTGCACACCAGGTGCACTTATCGAGATTTTAGAGCGAGGTGACTGCACTCGATTGGAGTGTTGTGTACACCGGATGCACTACACTGATTTTTCGTGCACATCAGATACGCATGGTTAAGAATTTATATATATATTCTACGTATACTTGGGTTGATTTCGTGCCCACCAGTTGCACATTTTGATTTTGTGCACTCGGATGCACTTAAGATATAATAGTGCACCCTGATGCACTTGGATTTGATTTTTGTGCACTCCGATGCACTTGGTATTATTTTGTATACTTTTACTCCATGCACAGTGGATACAGTGGATATCGTTTCGTGCATGCCTGTTGCACTTAGCGCTGTTTTGTTTTCGTGCATACCGTGAAGTGTGGTTTGAGATTTACGTGCAAACCCATTAGGGTTGATTTTGTTTTCATGCCTTGCACTTGATAGGATATGTTATAAATTTGATTTATATAAAAGAGTTTTTCGCTTGGTCGGGTGCACTAATATTGGACTGCGACCATGGCAATGATTGTGTGTACTAAGGATAAACAACGGTTTTCGTATGTGGCAATTTTTTTTTTGTTTTTGTCATAACTGGAGTAATTCTCATAGCAACCGCTAGAGTTACAGTTATAAGAGATTATATATCTTTTGATTTTTCATACACACCGTTGCGATAAGATGCGTTTTAGCTCATATGGGACTTTGGAGTCTTCCTATAACGAGAAATTTTTATGTTTTAAAGATTGACCCCAGAAAATTGTTTTGAAATGAGTTGATTGGATTGAGAAAATATTTTAAGAAAGAGCATTAATTTAAATTCGGGGACCGAATTTTCTTAAGGGAGGAATATTGTAACATCATGAAAATTTAGAAATGAATAAAATTAATTAATTAAACAATAAAATGTTAACTTAAAAAAATTATTAAAACAAAATAAGACATTTTCATAAGTAGTAGGTGAAACTAATTAAAGTTAAATTTTAATTTGTAACATTAGTAAATTTTAAGAGTTTTAGTGAATAATTTAGCTTCATTTTAAGAAAAAGGGTGTTTATATTATAACAAAGAAGATGAGGGGTTTTGGTGAAAAGATTAGGTAATTGTGGAAATATGAAATTGATGAGGGTTTATGTGTAAAAAGGGGTAGGACTTGGTTAAGGTTAACTTGAACCCTTGGTGTATCATATCATCATGAAGACACCTCCTTCTTGCATGGAAATACCACCCCTTTCATGCTCACACCTCCTTCTTCCTCTCATGCCACCTCCACCTCTCCATCCACATCTCAAGCTTTCTCTACAAACCTCCTCACTTCATTAACACATATCACTTAGAATTTCAGTAGCTATCCGAAATGAAAACAATTCATTCTTCAGCCCAAAACCAAGAAACTCCTAAGTATTCTTAAATCCAAGTGAAAATATCTAAGTCCCTCCGTCAACCTGTGCACATCATCAAGCTTGATCTATTACCAATCGTAGATGGTTCAACATACAAATTAAGAGCTGGTGTTCTACTATACACAAATATCCATAGGTATATCTTCCTCTCTTTTCAAATTATTCAGTTCTGTTCAATTCAGTTTTTGTTTGAAATTGGATATCGTATTTTGATAAGTTGAGTCTCTGTTTGAATATGCTCTAGTTTAAATGATAAATAGATTGATCAAACAGTACCTGGACCTTGTAATCTAGACCAAGAATTAACCATAAGAAAATGAACCGCAGTGCTCGGATATTAGCAGGCGACCATCAAGGAAAATCCGATCTCACCGGATTTGTAGAAGAATTGGGTGTTTTGGGTTTTGGGGTATCTCTCTGTAGGTGTTTAGGTATATTTGGTTTTGTTTAAATTAGTTAAATGTTCAGTAGGTTAAATCTGTAAGCTAATATCAGATTGGGGTGAAATTCTGTATACGATACGTAGCATGTTTAGTTGTGCAGCATCTTAAACCAGGTTTTTGTGATAATTTAACCACTGAAAGTGAATCTGGAACTAATAAGTATAGTCACTAGAAAAACTAGCAAGATCAAAAGTATAATGAGCAAACTACAAGAATACACATAAAACCATAGCCCAAACTCACCACAAAAATCCAGCGACCCACCCCAAAATTCCGGCGACACCTGCCCCCGTGTAACCTTTTGTATTGGTTTTTCATCTGTGGCCTATTTTGGGTATTTGATAAGTCTCTATATTGTTTGTGTTGTCTAAATATTTATACAGTAAAATCTGGGAACGTTTTAGAAATTATTTTATCGAATTTCAGATATTTACGATACGGAGTTTTCGTATTTTCGTACTGCAGCTTAGCCGTTAGCGTTTATGCGTTAACGATAGATTTATATTGTCGTTTTTGGTTTAAGTATACTGTAGGTTTTAACCTATGGATTCCTACCTTATTGTTTGGAGTTTTGATATAATGATTACGCCAATATTTCATAAATACGATTATAGGTGCGATCACGAAGGACTCCGAGGCGAAATTGACAACTTAGCAGCGTGGATTTCAGCAAGCTCATCAAGTTGGGGAGTAGATTTATATCTACTGGGGAAGTCGGGTGGATGGCGTTTAGCATTCCCGCAATCTTCTAAATAGTATATTGATATCTAGTTAGTTTAGTATCTATTCCAGATATTTATATATTATCGCATCTAGTATGTCCTTCAATCGCATATCGTTACCTGCATAGTTTTAGATGAGATACAGTGATACGATGTGAATATGGTTCATTGGATTTGTACGAGGGATCATGCCATACTTGAGATGATACAGATGCAGTGATATGATGAGATATTTTACAAGAAATTATACGTATTGGAAATGATGAAAATTGTATGCCGAGTAACGGCCAAGTTATCTTTTGAATCGTAGAATTAGGTTATATTCTGTTTTAGGAGGTAATACTTGTATGATATATATTCTTTTAAAAACTACGATTCGTTTGTCCTTTAAATAAAAGTATTAGGATGCATGCCAATTTCTAGAATGGATATCTATTTTTAAATCTAGGATAGCTTCCTTATTTCAAGCTCAACGTTTCGATCATTTCTAAAGATAATGGTATAGCTCATAACAAGTAATTACAATAGTTACGTTTTGGTTACTTTACGTGTTGCAGTATATTATCCGTATTATACATTTCTGCTTTACGCACACTCTGATAGAACATTGCACAAATACCAATGAGTACTATGCTGCACAAGCACGTGAATATTGTTAGTTATATGTATGCCCTAGAGGCCATTACTATACATAGGATGTATATTGTAGTGGATGCTTGGACATATATAGGGAGAACTTTCTTGCTCGACATGATAGTATGCTATCTGGTTACTCTTTACCTTAACATGTACATTGATTGTCTCTCTGTTACATGTTGGTAAAGCCCTTAGGATGTGTACTTGACTATCTGGACTATGATGCGGATCATACTAGTGGGGACATGGTAGTCCATAAGTACATCCTTCAAAGTCCCTAGTCGTGGGTGTATCGAGACGGGGCATCGATATACCAGAGTAGACTAGCGTATACCTTCTCGACCTATATAGATGGGCGATCGATGATCCCATATCCATTGGTGTTTGACATCAGAGATGATGTACGGGTGCTCAGTAGAGACTGGGTACACTGGACGGACTCGCCGAGAACTCCCAGATGGTATTATACCTTACGTCAGATGGCAGTTCTCTGGTGACACTGGTACAGAGTAGTCTGTTGACCCGAGATCGTCATAGAGTCTTGTGTGGTTCCCACTGTGCTTTGATTTCCATCTTACCACGTCCAAGAGGGCATGCAAAACGGTGGTTTTTGGGTACAGTCCCAAGTCACATGGAGGCAATAAGCGATAGGAGGGGATTCGTCTCTCCCGGTATAGGGAGTTGATGTTGCGCTGTGTTCGATTGGCTATAACCGGAAATCCCTGGCCAAAGTTGCTGAGATTTACTGGTAAGTGTTACCAGTAGTTTCTCGAATTGTTATAGACCTCATATCTACACGACTTATCGAGCTATTGGGGTCTGACGTTTACCACCCCTAGGCGAGATATGCGACATATCAGACGACGAGACCGGACTGTACGGTAAGTGTTACTGGTTGGATTCACAGGAGTATGAGCTGGCTTGCTCGTCGATCTTCTGATCGCTCAATACCCGGGTGGCCGTTACATTTAGCAGACCCCTTGCGGCTTGTGGGTGTTTGATATGATCATCACCTGCTGCCGGCGTATTGACGAGTCTTTAGAGTCCTACACAGAGGTTTCCTGGCTCAAGCGAAACGAAATAGGAGCGCATATGAGATATGTGCGGGACCAAGAATAATGCGTGTATGTGATACCGTATTCTATTCTCGCGATGATTGTATCGAATGGTTGTATGCGATATAACCTAGTTATCGAATCGAGGATTGATTCGATAAGCCGATACATTGTATACTAGTCGGTTGTGTGCGACATGACCGGATCATTGAATCAAGTGTTGATTTAATGATTTAATGCATAATTATATATTTGATATATTACTTTGCATTAACTAGTATTGGTTCACTTTAAATTGATTTTCTCACTTGAAGTTCACAAGTTGTATATGTGATATACTTTTGTGCACTTGATTGTATCATGTTTGATGATACATGCTTACTTGTGTTTGTGTAAAGTTTAAACCTTGGTTAAGTAAATGGTTAGGGTTTTGTTTAATTTATTTATTCATTTATTGATTTGTTTATTTCTTTTTGGCAAAAGGAAAATGGTGGCTAATTTTGTTTCTTTGTTGAAGTTTCATGAAGCTTTGAAAAAGTCCACCATTTTTGTTTTATGCCTAACCTAACCATTCACCTAACTATAGTTTGCTCTCTACACATAACCATGGTTGGTTTATGATAAGTATTCTATGATTTTCTATTTTAAAGAATAACTTATCATAATATTCATCTTCTTCTTCTTCTTCACTTGAAGAAAACTTTGCTTCATCAATGGCAAAGTGAGAGAAAGAGTGAGAAATCCAATTCTAAAGTGAACCCACTTCCTATTTCTTCATCCTCTACCTCTTGCCAAGTAGTAGAGTGTGTTTTCTTCACAAGTTTCATGACTTGGTGAAGTGGGAGCTTGATCTTGTGATGCTTCGACGTAGATCATCTTCGGCATCGTAGTCGACGACCTAGCCCGTCCATTTCTCCGATGAAGCCGACACTAGAGTCCAAGATCCGATTTGTACAGCGGAGAGGACATCATTGCGGAGCTATGGAGGTGGAGGACCGGATCTACAAAGGTTGTATTTCCGTTCACTTAGTTAATTTGTTAACTAGTTGCTTTTGTCGCCTAAAATATCTAGTTAACGATCTAGTCTAGGGTTTCTCGGCACCGTAATTTTTGAATTTGGCATGGTTGATGCCTTGTGAGACCTCTTGGGAGTGCCTAGGAACCCTACAGTGGTATCAGAGCCTAGCTAGAGCCTTAGGCGACGCGTAGATGGAATTAGAAGTCCGATCGAACCAAAACCAAAACACTAAAATGCTCTCTGGACAATTTCTGAAATCTGGTCTTTTTCGAAATTAAAAATTCGCAGAAAATAGAGCAGGAAATTATAAGGATTACTGCAGAAAACGAAACCCTAATTCCACTGTAGCGCCGCGGAACCGCGGCAATAGCCTCCTTTTGCGGCAGTTCCGCGGCCGTTTGTGCTGATTAGGGATTTGTTTTCATACAGTAATGCCCGTATCTGTTTCCTCTGTTCTCTGGGAACTTTTAATCTGCACTCAAGAGTTGAGTTTTCTGGGGTTGTTTTGGGGATTCGATGATTCGATCGGATTATCAGATTTTGTCTATGTGGCTTCCGGATAATTTTTGAATATGTTAAAAAGTTCGACCGGATATAAATACCCAATTTTTCCCCTGTCGGGAAATTTCCAAGTGTTGGATTTTTCCGTAGTTTAACGACGTTCTAAGTAGTGCAAGTAACGCGATGGTCCCTCTAGAACACAACAAACCTTAACTCGATTATGTGACCGTCTTGAACTGCCCTTTGAACCTTCGGATTTGGGGCAGTACGGCGTGCCACATGTGAGGCGTTGGCTTGACCCTTCTACGGCTGGACCGTTGGTACTGAGGCATGAACTGAATGTTGTTAGACTTATTTCATGTATTGAGCTGTTTCGGGAAAACTTGGGTGTTCGAATGTTCAATCGGAAAGTTTAACATTTTCTGTTTATCCGGAATGTGATACAACAATTGGAATTCACAAGTAGTTATGAGATAACTGAATGAATGTTATAAACATAGCACTTTAGTCTCACTTGATCGGTTGCCACGGAATTTTGATGTGATCAAAAGTCCGTCGCAATCACGTAGCGTACGCGGATACTCGCCGGGTAAACTTAATAGACAGCTTCACTCCATAGCCTCGACCAAGTGACTGTAGGAGAACCTCTTCGCCGAAAGCATCCATCTGGGTGCTTGCGGCAGCGGTGTTCCGCCTTGGTGCACTTCGTCGACGGTATCGGGGGTGCGGCCGTCTACTGAAGTTTACGACGAGCATTCGATCAGGATATCGGGAATCTTGTTGAATTGCCCGACTTGATATTGAAAAGTGTTTTCGATAATGAGACTAAAATGCGGGGTTTATAATTGTTAGGCATGCGATGTCTAAGAAATTCATTTGGTCAGGCATGTGATGTCTGAGGTGGTTGCGGATTCCAACTGTTGTAGTTTTACACTTTCTTTTCTGTGACCGTAAGTGTAATATGTGATATCGCCGGTTTCGTTGCTATATGTCAACGACAATTGGGATGCGCATATTTACTTACGTTGATGACATGTGATGTTATGTGTTGCTGGATATGTTATATTGGATCGTCGTGTTTGAATAGCCGGGGGGGTTTATGTGAGATGAGTGTTTTTCATTTTCATTCATGTAAAAACTTGTATGTAATATTCTTTTATTGGGGCACTTCCAGGTTGCGGAAGATGTCACCTTTTGTATATTATTTACTTTTCTGCACTAGGATAGACCCAAGGAGGGGAGCACAAGTAACCGGGTTCTGGAGTCCGGTGGGAGACCAACTCGAGGAGTCGAGTCCGGGTCTCCTAACTCTAGAATTGGTAGGGTTGCTTGCCGCTCTCGTAGGGGTCTAGGGGTGTGGGTTTGGCTATTCATCACGACCGTGGAATCCGTGTTTTATACTGGCTCGTATTGAAAATACGGACGTCCTAGTATATCCAATATTTCATATGTTTCTTCTGCTGCGATATCTGTGATGTGATCATGTGATATGTTCTGTGATAGATACTGTATATAGTATATATGATATATTATATAGGCGTTACTTATGTTTTACACCCACGCTAGCCCTGCCCCGCTCTGCCGTTAGTTACCTAACCTAATGGTGCACGAGGGGACATCGAGGCGAATGCGGATGGCATAAGTGTACGTCGTATTTATCTGTGATGTTTAGGTACTTAAATGATGGGACTTCATTAATATGATTAATGAAAGAAAAGAAACCTAAGATGTTGTAGAATCGAATTTCAAAAATAAAACAGGTAGCTACAGTTCTTGCTCTGCATAGAGGTATATATGATATATCCTGCACCTTATTCGATGAGGAAAGGACCGAGATCCCTTCACCGGGAGTGACTCTTTTAGCAATAACTGGTAGATGCTACACACTCGGTTTGTCTTTTGATTGCTTTTAAGAGTTTTTGCTTTGCATAGTGATATATGAGATATATCCCGCACCTCATTCGATGAGGAAAGGACCGACGATCCCTTCACCGGGAGTGACTCCTTTAGCAAAACTAGAAAAGCCTCAAAAGCACTCCATTTTAAAATCATTTGATTCTACAACGATATCAAGTTCATTACGCAATAGGTTTTCAGAAAAACCTGTCGTAGCCCTCCGTCATTTCAAATAAGTCCTATTTAGTATTCGTGCTACGTTTGTTGAACTCCGTCAAGGCGTAGTGTGCGGTAGCTAACTAGTATTTATCTGCTTATGCATATGATGCAGATTGGATTAGGGTAGTTGTGCGGCCTTGTTGACCTCCGTCAAGGGTCGTGCGGGTGGGTTTAATTCAATCAAGAAATGACGGGTTGAACTTGACTAGTAGCCTATGGTTTGTTGACCCCCGTCAAGGTCATAGGACGCTAGGGGCAAAATTATCGGGAATTTCAAGTGTTGAAATTTGCAATGAGATTGCATACCTTCTATGAGATAGTTGGATCCCGATACCCGCTGCGAGTAAGAGTTACTCCTGGGAGAGTTTTATACATTACAATTAGCCGATCAAGTAGGTGTCTAGAAAGGTGTCAACGGGGTTACGCCTCTGGGAAAACGAGGTTTACATTAATTAGGTTCGTGCGAAAGCACGGGGGACCTCCTTCAAAGTACCGACACTGGCCTGGCTGAAAGATTGGCGAACTTGTAGTGTGTAATTAATCCCGGCTAGTCTTTCCTTTTAGAGTTTGAAGGAAGATTTGATAAAAAGCAGTGCGAGCCATCCTGATTAGATAAAATAATAACCAATCTATTCTTGAAAGAGCGCACGCTGAGTGTTTTCTTCTCTCTCTCTCCTGGTAGCGACCATGTCACGCCTTAATCAAGATAATAATACGGAATATTGACCGAACCCACTTGTTATACTGAGCTGGGGAACGTTGGTCCCGCTCCAACTTATAACTGTTATAAGACCGAGCAGGAAATAGGGGATTACCAGAATTCCCATGCCGCCCAAACGAAGAGAGTGCATGCTGATGCATCATCTTCGGGTGTGTTCATTATGGAGAACCGTTTCTCAGTATCCTTTACGTCCTGGGTATATGATACCGGATCAGGATCCCACATATGTAATATGTTACATGGGCTACAGATAGGTAAAGAACTGAGAACGGGTGATAAGTTTCATAAGGCAGAAAACGGGGCAAGAGTTGCAGCCAAGTCTGTTGGTCACTGTCACCCTGTATTACCAATACATTGATTCTGAACGAATGTTATTAGATACCGAACCTGATATACAAAATCATATCTATCTCTTTATTAGTAAAGAAATGATAAAATTTTGTATAGTTGGATAATCTTTTGAACATTTCCTATATCAAAAGTTGATCGGTTCAGGCACGTTATCTAAAAGCATTGATGTTCTAAATCAAACTACAGTTTTTAGTATACGGAACACACACAAGAGGAAGTGTTCAGAAATGAACGAATCCTTCTTGAGGCATTATAGACTAGGTCATATCAATGTGACCCGACTAGCTGAAGTTACATGTAGATGCATATTTATATCAGTTTGAATCTACATCTTGTGAAACTTGCCAGTCATGTCACAAAGATATAATGACACCAGCTCTGTTTATTGGAAACAGAGAAAGAGTTAGTGAACTCTTGGGATTGATACATGTTGATGTATGTAAGGTCCCCTGTCTACACATGCCAGGACCGGTTCTTTATACTTCATTACGTTCTCTGATAATCTCTCAAGATTCAGACATATGTTCCTGTTGAAACACAAGTCTGAACCTTTTGAGATATTCACAGAATATAAGTTAGAAGTAGAGAACCAATACGAGTATAAGTATTATGTCCTTTGATGAGATCAAGGAGGAGAATACTTGAGCACGGAATTCCTGGATTATTCTAAAGGAGAATGAGATTCTCTCTCAGCATTACTCCTCCGTATACACCATTGCACGATGGTATATCGGGGTGGAGCAGATACACCCTATTTGATATGGTGTGCTCTATGATGAGTACTACTGAGTTACCTATTTCCTTTTGGGAGTTATGCACTTGAGAAGCTGCATACCTATTGAATAGGGTTCCAGTCAAATCAGTTGCCTACCATTTCATATGTGATATGGAAAGGGAAGAGCCCATGTCTTAAGCTAGTTAAGATTTGGGGTTGTCCGGGCTATGTCTAAAAGCATAATCCGGACAGGCTCGAGGCAAGGTCTGTTATGTACAACTGGAAAGGTTCCAGCTATACAAACAACAGCAGATGATTTGGTAGAACCAAAGGATTCAGTAGTTATCAACGAACCTCAGCCTCTCCGCCGATCTAGTAGGGTTCCTCACCCACCTGAGAGATACTTCGGTTTCTCTATGACAGTGGGAGCGAGGATTGGATCATGAGATGATGACCCAACTAGTTTCGAGCTGGCCATCAGGAGTGGGACTCTGTAAGAATAGCTGGATGCTTAGCGATCTGAGATGGAATCCATGTACTCCAACAATGTATGGACTTTGGTTGCTATATCTGAAGGGTTAAATCCCCATCAGGAGCAAGTATATCTTGAGAAGATTACTTGGTGTAGGTGGAAAAGTTGAGACTTTCAAAGCAAGACTTGTTAAAGGCTTTGGTCATCAACCAGGCGTGGATAATGATGAAACCTTTTCCAGTACCTATGCTTAAGTCCATCCAGATCCTACTTGTCACGGCTACATACCATGACTACGATATCTGGTGGTTGGGTGTCATGACTGTTTTTCTAAATGATGTTTTAGAAGAGTGCGTCTATAAGTACACAGCCAGAGGGCCTCGTAGACAGTGGGAGCAGCGGAAACGTGTGCAAGATGCTTTATAGGATAAAGCAGACATCGTGGAGTTGGAACATCTGTTTTGATGTGTTAGTCAAACAGTTTGACATCATCAAAATGGTAGATGAACCTTGTATATACAAAAAGATAGTAGGGAGTATGGTGATGATCCTCGTAGAGTACGTAGATGACATACTCTTGATAGGGAAGGAGTTTCATATGCTATGCTCGATCAATCTCTGCTTATCACAATGATTCTCCATATAGGATCAAAGTGATACCTTCTAAATCCTGGGTTTTGGATCTATGAGATAGATCTAATTGGATGTTAGGACTCTCACTAGTTGTAGTGAGATGGTATCAATCGATCCTGGGGAGAATCACTGGAAGTGTTCCAGGGTGATAAAGACGACTGAATATCAGTCACAGGCATTGTCTTTACCCTCAGTAAAGGGACGGTAAGATTGGAAGAGTTCCAAGCTAGATACCGTGGCATACTAGACGATAAAGGCTGGATACATCGCTACTTAAGATGCTACCAAAGAGGCAGTCTGGGTATATAAAGGTTCATGAGATGAACTTAGTTCCTCCCATTGTGTGACAATGGAGTTGTGGCTTATGCCAAGGAACGCCGGTCCCATCAGTGATCCAGACATATTCTAAGGCAGTATCACCTGATCATACGGATGGTTGATCTCCAAGGAGATCGAGGTTTGGAGAGTAGACTCTGAGGACAACACAGCGGATCCACTCACAAAGGCCTGTTCCCAGAGAGAGATTTTTATGGGATGGTTGAGTATGAGATACTACAACCACTGCTATCAGATGGCCCTAGTGCAAGTGGGAGATTGTTAGTTATATGTATGCCCTAGAGGCCATTACTATACATAGGATTATATTGTAGTGGATGCTTGGACATATATAGGGAGGACTTTCTTGCTCGACATGATAGTATGCTATCTGGTTACTCTATACCTTAACGTGTACATTGATTTTCTCTCTGTTACATGTTGGTAAAGCCCTTAGGATGTGTACTTGACTATCTGGACTATGATGCGGATCATACTAGTGGGGACATGGTAGTCCATAAGTACATCCTTCAAAGTCCATAGTCGTGGGTGTATCGAGACGGGGCATCGATATACCAGAGTAGACTAGCGTATACCTTCTCGACCCATACAGATGGGCGATGGATGATCCCATATCCATTGGTGTTTGACATCAGAAATGATATACGGGTGCTCAGTAGAGACTGGGTACACTGGACGGACTCGCCGAGAACTCCCAGATGGTATTATACCTTACGTCAGATGGCAGTTCTCTGGTGACACTGGTACAGAGTAGTCTGTTGACCCGAGATCGTCATAGAGTCTTGGGTGGTTCCCACCGTGCTTTGATTTCAATCTTACCACGTCCAAGAGGGCGTGCAAAACGGTGGTTTTTGGGTACAGTCCCGAGTCACATGGAGGCAATGAGCGATAGGAGGGGATTCGTCTCTCCCGGTATAGGGTGTTGATGTTGCGCTGTGTTCGATTGGCTATAACCGGAAATCCCTGGCCAGGTTTGCTGAGATTTACTGGTAAGTGTTACCAGTAGTTTCTTGAATTGTTATAGACCTCATATCGACATGACTTATCGAGCTATTGGGGTCTGACGTTTACCACCCCTAGGCGAGATATGCGACATATCAGACGACGAGACCGGACTGTACGGTAAGTGTTATTGGTTGGATTCACAGGAGTATGAGCGGGCTTGCTCGTCGATCATCTGATCGCTCAATACCCGGGTGGCCGTTACGTTTAGCAGACCGCTTGCGGCTTGTGGGTGTTTGATATGATCATCACCTGCTGCCGGCGTATTGACGAGTCTTTAGAGTCCTACACAGAGGTTTCCTGGCTCAAGCGAAACGAAATAGGGGCGCATATGAGATATGTGCGGGACCGAGAATAATGCGTGTATGTGATACCGTATTCTATTCTCGCGATGATTGTATCGAATGGTTGTATGTGATATAACCTAGTTATCGAATCGAGGATTGATTCGATAAGCCGATACATTGTATACTAGTCGGTTGTGTGCGACATGACCGGATCATTGAATCAAGTGTTGATTTAATGATTTAATGCATAATTATATATTTGATATATTACTTTGCATTAACTAGTATTGGTTCACTTTAAATGGATTTTCTCACTTGAAGTTCACAAGTTGTATATGTGATATACTTTTGTGCACTTGATTGTATCATGTTTGATGATACATGCTTACTTGTGTTTGTGTAAAGTTTAAACCTTGGTTAAGTAAATGGTTAGGGTTTTGTTTAATTTATTTATTCATTTATTGATTTGTTTATTTCTTTTTGGCAAAAGGAAAATGGTGGCTAATTTTGTTTCTTTGTTGAAGTTTCATGAAGCTTTGAAAAAGTCCACCATTTTTGTTTTATGCCTAACCTAACCATTCACCTAACTATAGTTTGCTCTCTACACATAACCATGGTTGGTTTATGATAAGTATTCTATGATTTTCTATTTTAAAGAATAACTTATCATAATAATCATCTTCTTCTTCTTCTTCACTTGAAGAAAACATTGCTTCATCAATGGCAAAGTGAGAGAAAGAGTGAGAAATCCAATTCTAAAGTGAACCCACTTCCTATTTCTTCATCCTCTACCTCTTGCCAAGTAGTAGAGTGTGTTTTCTTCACAAGTTTCATGACTTGGTGAAGTGGGAGCTTGATCTTGTGATGCTTCGACGTAGATCATCTTCGGCATCGTAGTCGACGACCTAGCCCGTCCATTTCTCCGATGAAGCCGACACTAGAGTCCAAGATCCGATTTGTACAGCGGAGAGGACTTCATTGCGGAGCTATGGAGGTGGAGGACCGGATCTACAAAGGTTGTATTTCCGTTCACTTAGTTAATTTGTTAACTAGTTGCTTTTGTCGCATAAAATATCTAGTTAACGATCTAGTCTAGGGTTTCTCGGCACCGTAATTTTTGAATTTGGCATGGTTGATGCCTTATGAGACCTCTTGAGAGTGCCTAGGAACCCTACAAATATATGTTACACTACACCTTATTGGTACTGCCATGTCACTGTAGAACCGTGCAGTTATATATGTATTAAAATGAATAAGTTGTTACACCGTAGAACATTTGCACAAATACTAATGATTGCCATGTTGCATGGGCACAGACGCATATGCTACACTACACATCATTAGTAGTACCATATCACAGTAGAATTTAAATCTTTGATTATTTGATGAAATTACGTAGTCTTCTTTATTCCTGTTGTAAATTACGAATATTACTAATATAAATGCCGTAATGGATTCTTTGGATTTTCTGGGTATTTTACTCCTGATGATATATATCGGTGGTATGGGACACAGTTATATATGTATATATATAATATATCATCAATACAATCTACGCAAGTTTCTTATTCCTCACTTAATATTTTGATATGATGAGAAAACGTCCACCATGAGTTTTGTGTTTTCGGATTTTGATATCCGAACCGAATTGGGGGTCATACGGTTGCGGATCTGTATATTATCCGGACTGAGTTGGGGGGCATACAGTTGGATACATTGTGGATCCGGTCGAGACCGAGGGGCAGGATAGCCGCATTATAGGCGGGGAGCCTAACGAGGATACTCGATTCCGAAGATAGAAATCAGGACGACAGATATCCAGGGGATACTGACCGGAGATAGAAATGAGCAAGGCACATATCCAGGAGATACTGACCGGGGTTCGATTGGGCATGGCAGATATCCAGGGGATACTGATCGTAGCCAGGATATCGGGTGGCGATCATCTGTTGAGATGGTGTCGACGGTATATGTATTTACGTGTCGATGATGGACACCAGAGATTTCGGATTTCGATGTCGATGCTGGACATCTATATATATATATATATATATTTTGATGTGATCATTATCATGAGGTACACAGTTAGATATTAGTTATTGGATTCAACCAGGACTGATCCGGGGGACAGTACCTGCATATATTTGTACAAACATTCACATACATAAAAAGGGATTCAAACACAACTAGAGATTCATGATTTTATGTCTGATATGACATTGAGATATTCCACTTGGGATTTCATAAAAGTTAGTGTTGCATTATGATACATATGCCAAACATATAGTATATTGGTACAGATTATGATAGTACTATACTTATGACCTAGGTATCGTCATGCATTTCGATTTCTATCTTTAGATGTACTTTTATTCACAGAGTTGGCAACTCATCCCCGTTGTGCCATAGTTTCTTGCAGGTTTCACCGCTTAGATTGTCAGCAGCACGGGCACATATTCTTTTGGTGATTGATTGGTAAGTGAGTTATTATTGTATCATACTCACTCTTGATTATTCCTATATTCTGGTATCTAGTGGAAACTCCATCAACTTAGAAGTGGTATATTATGGACTTAGAAGCATGACTTAGAGTATATGTGGGGTGATATCGTACTCTTTGAAGTCGATTTCTGATTGTTGGTTGCTCCATCATTTGGACATGGAGACTAGCTTCCATTGGGATGCTATTTTATTATTATGTTGTATCCGTTTTTTATAAAAATGTAGCGGAGGTGATGTCAAGTTTCAAAACGTCATAAATGCTTTTCAACATACTTAGTTCAATCTAGATGTTATTTTAAATTGATTTTAGAAGATTACTATTTAAACCTCACCTCCAATATTTTCAAAAAGGGTTTAGATTCCGGGTTTCGGGTTACTGGAACTGCGTTGACGTCTTCAGATGTCACGTGTTTCAAGTGCCGGTCACGGGCCACCTTTGGGTCGTGACAATTAAGCCTGTAAAAAACACGGATAACACGGTCGTGATGAATAGCCAAACCCACATCCCTAGACCCCTAAGAGAGCGACAACCAACCGTATAAATTCTAGAGTTAGGAGACCCGGTCTCGACTCCTCGAGATGGTCTCCCTCTGGACCCTAGAAGCCGGTTACTTGTGCT
The DNA here is from genome assembly GCA_030015575.1 of Agapanthus africanus. Lineage (NCBI taxonomy): Eukaryota > Viridiplantae > Streptophyta > Magnoliopsida > Asparagales > Amaryllidaceae > Agapanthus > Agapanthus africanus. The sequence continues at coordinate 449,901,209 of CM057342.1, read as the reverse complement.
CCCCACCTTGGGTATATCCTAATGCGGAAAAGTAAATAATATACAATGGTGACATCATCCTCAACCCGGAAGTGCCCCAATAAAAGAATATTACATACAATGAATTTTACATGAATGAAAATGAAAAACTCTCATCTCACATAAAACCCCCAGCTATTCAAACACGACGATCCAAAATAACATATCACAGCAACACATAACATCACATGTCATCAACGTAAGTAAATATGCGTATCCTAATTGTCGTTGACATATAGCACCGAAACCGGCGATACACCACATATTACACTTACGGTCCCAGAAAAGAAAGTGAAAAACTACAACAGTTGGAATCCGCAATCACCTTAGACATCACATGCCTAACCAAATGAATTTCTTAGACATCGCATTCCTAAAAATTATAAACCCCGCATTTTAGTCTTGATCTCGAAAACACTTTTCAATATCTAGTCGGGCAATTCAACAAGATTCCCAACAACCTGATCAAATGCTCGTCGGAAACTTTAGTAGACGGACGCAACCCCGATGCCGTCGACAAAGTGAACTAAGGCGGAACACCGCTGCCGCGAGCACCCGAACGGATGCTTTTGGCGACGGTGTTCTCCTACGGTCACTTGGTCGGGGCTATGGGGCGTGGTTATCTAATAATGTTACCCGGCGAGTATCCGCATACATTATGTGATTGCGACGGACTTTTGATCTCATCAAAATCCCGTGGCAACCGATTAAGTGAGACTAAATTGCTAGATTTATAACATTCAAATTAGTTATCTCATAACTACATGTGGATTCCAAATATTGTATCCCATAACATGATACCCGGACGAACGTTAAACTTTTCGATCGATTCATCAAAGTCGAACAATTTTCCGACAGCTCAACAGTTGAGCACAGTTTTAATAATGCCCAGAATATGCCACAGTACCTATGCACCAGCCGTAGAAGGGCAAACCCAAGCCTCACTCATGTCGCCACGGAACTATGGCAAACCCTAGGGTTTGACCGCGGTTCCACTATCCAAAAACTCGAGTTAGGGTTTCATTCTTCTAGAGGGTTCATAGGATCGCTTGCATGTTTTTCCGAATACGTTACACTTGGAAAAATGGGTTTTTGACATTCGATCAAACTTTTTAACTTCGTCTAGACAACATGCGAATAACCCGAAACAATGTTAAAACTACGAATACGAAACACTCCGAATTGCTTATAGTGTAATATTACATCACACGCAAAATTAGCAAAGATAAACAACACCTGAAACATCAAAACCAAGTCACTGGAACACACAAAAAATTTCAGGGGGAGGGGCTCGGATTTGGCCATGATGAGCATGGTGGAGGCCGGCCAAATTTTTTCAGAATGCCCTGAAATTTTGACTGTGTTCATGATATATTTCATACATCACTCTGTACTTGTTTAAAAAATTTTTTGAACAACTTTTTAAATCGACAAAAACTTCAATTTTCCGTTTCAAGTTTTGGAGTATTTCGGTTTCGTAATCCTAACAAAATCCGTCTAAATTTCTAGCATGGCTCTGATACCACTGCAGGGATACCTAGGACGGCAGCAAGGTTTCGGGAGGCATAGTCCATGCCAAATTCAAAAATTTGCCGTTCTAGCTAACCCTAACTAAGAATCATTTACTAGAAATCGATGGAATAAAATGCAAACAACTTTGCAAAGGAAAGTGAACAAGGAATACAACCTTTTTAGACCGGTCCTTCACTTCTAAAGCTCCGTGTTGACGTCCCTTCGCTGCGAACATGGATCTTCCGAAATCTAGTATGGGTTCCCTAGGAGAAATGAACAAGCTTGCTCGTTGTCTTCGAGGCCGAAGATGATCTACGTTGTGGAGACTCAAACTCAAGCTAACTATTCACTTGGTCATAAACTTTATGATGAGAACACCCTATACTATCCAAGCAAGTGTATAGGATGATGAAGTAGGATGTGGGCTCACTTTAGATTTTATTTTCTCACAATATATCTTCATGTTTCATGGAGCTAGTAAGCTTGAAGAAGGAAAGAGATGAAGAAAGCAACCATGAAAAAAATGAAGAATGAAAACTAATGAGGTGAGAGTAGCAACCATGGGTGAGTTAGTGGCATATACTAACCATTGTAGAGACCAAACCATGGCTAATTAAAATGGTTAGGTCAATAAATATCTTAAGTGAGACAAAACAAGTGGACTTTGTCAAAAATGCTTCAAGCTTCTCCAAGCTTCCAAGCATGACAAAATTCTCACTAATTTTGAAATATTAAGATAAATAAAAAACTTCACATTTTAATTATCATGGTGTAAGTCACACACACACCCATGCTTGCATGTATCATCAAGCATGATACAAACTATGTACATAAGTATATATCATATATACACCTAATGCACAAAACATGTGAGAAAAGAAATCTTAAGTGAGATAATACTAGTTAATGTAAATTAATATATCAAATATATAATTATACATTAGATTATCAAATCAACACTTGATTTAATAATCCGGCTATATCACATATAACATACTAATATCAAGTGTATCGATTTATCGAATCAACACTTGATTCGATAACCGGGCTATATCACATACAACCGATCGATACGAATAAATCGCGAGAATAGAATACGGTATCTCATACACGTATTAATCTCGGTCCCGGACATATCTCATATGTGCTCCTACTCCGTTTCGCCTGAGCCAGGAAACCTTTGTGTAGGACTCTAAAGACTCGTCAATACGCCGGCAGTAGGTGATGATCATATCAAACACCCACAAGCCGCAAGAGGCGTGCTGAACATAATGACCACCCGGATATTGAGCGATCAGAAGATCAACAAGCAAGCCTGCTCATACTCCTGCGAATCCAATCAGTAACACTTGCCGTACAGTCCGGTCTCTTCGTCTGATATTGTCACTGTTAGTGTTTATGCCCTACAAGGCCATTACTGTATCATACTAGCTTGTATATTACTTAATGGAAGCTTAGGATATTCACATGTATATAACAGTCTTGCTAAACATGGTAGTATGCTACTTGGTTTTTCTATCTTAATATGTGAGTGTACGTATTGATAGAGCTCTTAGGATCTTGCTTGTCTACCAGCGTTGTGATGGCAGTCACACTTGTGGGGGCTGGGTAGTCTACAAGCACATCCTTATTCAGGTCCCTGGTCGTTGGATTATCGAGACAGAGCATCGAAACTCCGGAGTAGACTAGTGTGTACGCTTCTCATCCCAGTTGGGGAGATGGTCTGTTCCACAGCCGTCAGTACGTCGTACTGGAGATAGTATGCAGGTGCTCGTTAGGCTACGGGTGCACCGGACAGGACTCACAGGGAACTGTTGGTTGGTTTGATACCAGTCGCCAGTGAACAGTTCCCAGGTGACATGAGTACAGCGTAGTCCGCAGACTTGACACTGCTACTTCGCCTCGAGTGTGTCCCACTGTTCTTAGATTGCTACCCTACCACGGCTCAAAGGAGTCGTGCAAACAGGTAGCAGTTGGGTGCAGTCCCGAGCACTTGGAGGCAGTGGCGGTTAGACAGGATTCGTCCCTCCCGGTATTGGGAGTAGATATCGTGCTGTGTCAGAGAGCCATTACGCAAAGTCCCTGGCCAGGGCAAGCGAGATTTACTGGTAGGTTCCAGTAGTTTCTCAGGGTGTAATGGGCTTCCCTCCGACACGACTTATACCGCTATTAGGGGACTGACGCTTGCCGCCCCCTAGGCCCGATATACGATAGTCTTGGACGAACGGACCGGACTGTATGGAGATTGTCACATCAGACTCAGTAGGAGTTCGGATGGGTTTTCTCATCGGCCTTCTTATCGACAACTACCTGGGGACCGTTACGTACAGCTAGTGCCGCTTGCGGTCTGTGGTTAAACCCACTGCCAGCGTAGTAGTCGAGTCTCTAGAGTCCCACACAGAGAGTTTCCTACTCCAGGCGAAACGATATAGAGGTTGCATGGTTTTGCGACAAAGGGTTCGGACGCATACGTGCGTTTACGCACGTACGACTTTCGGACAGTTTTTACCAGTCGGCTTTGGTTTAAGCCAGTTACTGGTATCCGGTTATTGGATTTTACAGTCTAAAAGTTTTTCCGTATTTTTGCGGATTGGAGGGGCGTTCTCGTAATTGTACGAGAAGCTTCTAGAAGATGTGACTAAGGAGGTTACTTTGGATAAGATTGTGAGTCATGAGAGTGATTCATCATTATCATTATTGCACCATAAATGATAATGACACATGCTTAATGAATCACCATTTTGCATTTATGAAGCATGCTTATTCATCACATTTATTCATTTATCTTTTAAATGAGAATGCTTCATAATATATTATGATACTCACAATCTCATCTCATTATCATTATCACATTCTCTCTCCTCAAGCTCTCATCTTCAAACCCTAATCCTTAATCCTCATGTGTTGAGATCAAAGGATTAGTTAGACTTAAACATCCATTACCTTCACTCTATATCATCCTTTCTTCTTTGATTAGCAATCAAAGTAGATTAGTTACCTCAAGTTAGAGGTGTAGCTTGGTGTTTTGCTCTCGGGTGGATCGTCTACTACCTAGAGAAGGTCGAGGAGAACAAAGGAGGACACAAAGACGAAGGACCGGTTTCATTAGGTATAATCCCTAAACACAATTGATAAGAAACTCTTTGTGTACGGTTATTTATAGTTTAGCTTCGATTCAAGCGGTTAGTCGATGTTCGTTCTTTAAACATGATCGTTTTTGAAAATTCCGCCTCCCCACAAGTACTGGGGTGTACTACATCGACTTACAGTGGTATCAGAGCCTCGCTAAACACTAAATAACTTGATTGCAAATTTGTACGAATTTCGAACGGAAAAACGAAGCCGGAAAACCCTAAATCTGTCAAGTTTCTGTCGAAGTTAAAATGATGTCCTAAAATTTTTCAGGTAATCTCAGAAAGCTTGTAAACAGTCCAGAAGAACACCCAAGAAATTCGAGCCCATGAATCGGCTAAAGCGCCGCGGAAGCGCGGCGGATCCCACCGATCCGCCGCGGTTCCGCGGCCGAGTTGCCGAGTCATGGACTCGTATTTCTTGTGTGGGTCCTCTCTGGTATTTGGGGTTCTCTGGAATATTTAATATTTGCCCAGGTTTCAGTTTAACAGAGCAGTTTTTGGAGCAATATTAATGTCGTTTAATCGATCGAAATTGTACAGTATTTGCATGTTGGATTATATCTGTGATTGTTTAATGTGTTCGTAAACCTCCCCTAACTGCTAGTATGTCAGTTGGCAGGGGGTTGCACATTTCTGAAATGATTATATCTGTTTGTGCATATAAACTGTATTGGACTGTTGTGGTGTATAGCCGGGGTTTGCAATGGGTTATTGTTTAATTCATTTGTTGTAAATGTAATTTGTTGTAATATTATTTTTGCGGGGCACTTCCAGGTTGCGGTTGTAGCCACCGTTGTATTATTTCATTTTACTGTTTTTGCTCCTAGGACTGACCCAAGGTGGGGTACACAAACTGCCGGGTGGGTAGTTTGCCGTACCCGTAGGGGTCGAGGGTGGGGTAACGGCTATTCATCACAACTGTGTAATCTGTCTTTTCTTGCAGGCTCAAAAGAAATACAGATTGCTTGCAAATCCAATATTGTTTATCTGTGTTCTGGAATGAATATCACTGCGTCAGACGAATGTAAAATATCTATATTTATTGTAGCTATTTAGACGTCATTTATGTTTTACACCCGCGCTAGCCCAGCCCCCGCTCTGTCGTTAGTTAAGTAACCTAACGGGTGATGACGGGACCCAGTGGCGAATGCGGATGGCATAAGAGGACGTTGTATTTTCGTTGTTTTCTGCAATGATAGGTTAATGATGGGACGCATTATCTGTAATGCAAAGAAAACAAACCAAAGTTTAAATCGTTGGAACAATTTAAAAGAAACCACTCGGTTATTTTTAAAACAGATATTTTTAAATGCGGAGCTTTAACCACTCCTTTTAAAAGCTATCAGGTTCCTTCGGTTATATCAAGTTCACTACGTTCACGGTTTCGCCAAAACCAGTCGTAGCCCTCCGTCATTTCTTATGGATGGTCAGTAGTATTCAAGCTATGCTTGTTGGCATACGTCAAGGCATAGTGTTTGGTAGCTGCTGGGATATTCATTTGTTGCATAGATAGATGTGTTGGTTTGGGACAGTCGCATTACCTTGTTGGCATACGTTAAGGGTATATACGGGTGGGTTCAAATTAACAAGATAATGATGGGCAGAACTTGACATGTGACTTATGATTTGTTGGCATACGTCAAGGTCATAAGAGCATGGGGCAAAAACTAATATCGGGAATTTCTAAAGAAACTGAAATTTGCAAAGAGATGCATACCATTTGGAGTTTGATGAATGTTGGTAGGATTCCTTCAACATTATCATACGATGATATTTGGATCCCGATCCTACTGTGAGTATATGCTACTTATCAGGATATTCGTCACTTAACGATCAATGCTATAAACCTAGTAGGTGTCCAGAAAGGTGTCAGCGGGGTTATGCCCCCAGAGAAAAGAGGTTATTTAATTAAGAAACTTCGCGAAAGCGTTGGAAAACCTCCCTCGAAGTATCGACACTGGCCTGGCTGAACGGTTAAGCAAGTATTGTACGGTGAGAATAGTCCTGGCTAATTCTTCTTTTATGGTTTGAGGAAGGATTCGAGAAACAGTGGGAGCCATCCAGTTTAGATAAACTAAAAACCACTCTAAACTTGCAAGAGCATCATGCTAAAGTGTTTTCTTCTCTCTCTCCTAATTGCAGCGACCCTGAAAATGACTGGACTTAAGTTACTTTTAGAAAAGAATATACTGACGGGGCCAAACTATAAAGATTGGCTGCGGAATGTCAAAATGGCCTTGACCTATGACAAACTGGGGTACGTCCTCACCGCTACGGCACCTGCTGTCCCTGGTCCCAAATCCAGCAATGCGGATAAGGAAATCCGCAAAACCTGGGATTTAGATTGCGCGAGAGCCAAGTGCGTCGTGCTTGCCTCTATGGACAATGAACATCAGAGGAGGCACGAGGATATGTCCCTAGATGGCATATTTCTCCATACAAAGGAACTTTATGGAGAGCAATCTCGTATAGCAAGATACGAGACCTCTAAGAACTTGTTTCGAGCGAGGTTGGCTGTCGGGTCATCCGTAGGTGAACATGTCCTACAGATGATCGGCTATATTGAAGAGCTCGCAGACCTTGGGACGACTTTGGATAATGAGCTGTATACAGACCTTATTCTCCAGTCCCTTTCTCCCACCTACGCCCAGTTTATCCTCAACTTCAATCTTCAAGGAAAAGAAGTTGAACTTGCGGAACTCCTGAACATGTTAAGGAGTGCAGAGGGCACCTTGAAGAAAGCAAGGGAAACACCCGCTATATTTGTTGGCGGTGCATCTTCTTCCGGGTCCAAGGCTAGGGCCAAAGGAAGGAAGAAGAAGGCCGCACCCAAACCTAGAGGAGGTGTTAGTAAGGTGGGAAAGAAAAAGATAGCAGTACCGATAGTTGGCCCGGATGAGTGCTTCCACTGTCACAGGAAAGGGCACTGGAAGAAGGATTGCAAGGCGTGGAACGCCAAGAACCAGGAACCGAAGCAAGCTGTGGCTTCGACTTCAGGTGTGTTTGTAATTGAGAATTGTCTGTCGATCAACTCTATTTCCTGGGTATTGGATACCGGATCAGGATCTCATATTTGCAATTCATTGCAGGCACTGAGAAACCGTAGAGTGCTGAAGGAAGGTGATATGATCCTCACGGTTGCTAACGGAGCTAGCGTGGGAGCTGCGTCCGTCGGGGATTATCACCTAGGATTGACGAGTGGACACATTTTGGTTTTACATAACTGTTATTTTGTACCAAGCTTAACGTGTAATATCATATCAGTTTCCTTGTTATCAAATAAAGGTTATGATTTCACGTTTGTAAGAGATGTTGTTAACATCCACCTTAATCATGGTTTGATTGGGTCCGGTACTCTAAATAACGGCATATATGTTTTAAACCAACTCCAAATTTTCAATGTCCAGAACACACTAAAAAGAAAGTCTCCATATTTAAATAAAGCTTTCTTATGGCATTGTAGACTGGGTCACATCAATGAGAGAAGGTTGACTAAGTTGCATAGAGAAGGATATTTGGACACGTTCGAATATCAATCTTATGACACTTGTCAATCCTGTCTCAAAGGAAAGATGACAAAGACTCCATTTACTGGACAAGGAGTAAGAGCGAGCGAGCTCTTAGGACTCATACACAGTGATGTATGCGGTCCAATGTCTACACATGCGAGAGGTGGTTATTCCTACTTCATTACTTTTACAGATGATTTCTCTAGGTTTGGACATGTCTTCTTGATGAAGCATAAATCCGAGGCCTTTGAGAAATTCAAGGAATACAAGAGTGAAGCGGAAAACCAAACAGGCAAAAGTATTAAGGCACTGAGATCTAATCGAGGTGGAGAATACTTAAGTGCCGAGTTCCTAGGTTACCTAAAAGAGAAAGGAATTCTCTCTCAGCTTACTCCTCCATACACTCCACAGCATAACGGTGTATCGGAGAGACGGAATCGAACCCTATTGGATATGGTACGATCCATGATGAGTAATGCTGAGTTACCGCGATCTTTCTGGGGATATGCGCTAGAATCAGCGATACATCTTTTGAACAGAGTTCCAACCAAAACTGTGCCTACCACACCATATCAGATGTGGAGTGGGAAGAAACCCTATCTTCAGTACCTGAAGACATGGGGATGTCCAGCTTTTGTAAAAAAGCAGCATCCGGACAAGCTCGAGGCACGCTCAGTAGAGTGTATGTTTGTGGGATATCCGAAGAACTCTACAGGATATTGTTTCTATTACGCAGAGGAACAAAAGGTTTTTGTTTCTCGTCATGCCCGCTTCTTAGAAACTGAATTTTTGGAAAATCAGAAGAGTGGGAGCGTAGTAGAACTGGAAGAAATTCCAGAACCACAAACTGCTACTGAAAGTTTGGTAGAACCAGAGGTTCAAGAAGAACAGAACATTCCCGCACCCCTCCGCAGGAGTAGTAGGCCGTCTCATCCGCCTGAGAGATACTACGGTTTTCCCATAGACGGGGATAGAGAGGATTGCATCATAGATGATGATGAACCTACTGACTTCCAGCAGGCCATCCAGAGCGGCGACTCGGTACGATGGCTAGATGCAATGCGGACCGAGATGGAGTCCATGTACACCAACAAAGTATGGACTTTGGACTTTGCTCCAGATGGGGTAAAACCCATAGGATGCAAATGGATCTTCAAGAAAAAGATTGGTGTAGATGGACAGGTGGAAACCTATAAGGCTAGACTTGTTGCAAAGGGTTTTCGTCAAAGACCTGGTTTGGACTATGACGAAACCTTTTCTCTAGTGGCTATGCTCAAATCCATTCGGGTCCTTCTTGCTATTGCTGCCTTCCATGATTATGAAATCTGGCAGATGGACGTAAAGACGGCTTTTCTGAATGGAAATTTATAAGAGAGCGTCTATATGGATCAGCCAGAGGGTTTCAATCAGAGTGGGAGCAGCGGGAAAGTATGCAAGCTGCTTAAGTCCATTTATGGACTAAAGCAGGCATCGCGGAGTTGGAACATCTGTTTTGATGAGACAGTCAAGGAATATGACTTTATCAAAAATCCAGATGAACCGTGCATATATAGTAAAGTTGTGGCCAGAAGTGTCATATTCCTCGTCTTGTACGTGGATGACATTCTATTGATAGGAAATGACATTCCTATGCTACAATCTGTCAAAGGATTCTTATCACACAGGTTCTCCATGAAAGACCTGGGTGATGCCTCGTACATTCTGGGGATCCGGATCTATCGTGATAGATCCAAGAGGATGTTGGGACTTTCGCAGTCCAGGTATATCGACACTGTACTGAAAAGATTCAGTATGGAAGATTCTAAGCGCGGTAACCTACCGGCTTGTCACGGAATCACCCTCTCCAAAGAGATGTCTCCCAAGACTGATTTGGAAAGGGAACGCATGTCTATTATACCCTACGCTTCTGCGGTAGGCTCTATAATGTATGCGATGTTGTGTACCAGACCAGATGTAACTTACGCACTGAGCGTGGTAAGCCGGTATCAGTCAGACCCAGGGGAAAAACACTGGATAGCAGTAAAGAACATTCTCAAGTACCTGAGGAGGACTAAGGAGATGTTCTTGGTTTATGGCGGAAAAGACCTCAGGTTGGAGGCCTTTGCTGATTCCGGCTTCCAGAGTGATAAGGACGATTCCAAGTCCATGTCGGGTTATGTCTTTACCCTCAATGGAGGGGCGGTGTGCTGGAAGAGCTCCAAGCAGGACACCGTTGCTGACTCGACGATGGAAGCGGAGTATATAGCTGCTTGCGATGCTGCAAAAGAAGCAGTCTGGATGAAGAAGTTCCTAACAGAACTTCAGGTGGTTCCTACCATAGTTGATCCAATACCTCTGTATTGCGACAACAACGGAGCTATAGCTTTAGCGAAGGAACCAAGGTCCCATCAGAAGTCCAGACACATCTTGAGGCGGTATCACCTGATCAGGGAGATCATTGATCGTCAGGAGATCGAGGTTCGGAGAGTTGCTTCAGAAGAGAACATTGCTGATCCATTCACGAAGGCCCTTCCTCAGATTCAGTTCGAGAGGCTACTCGAGATCATTGGTCTACGATATGCCAGTACATGGCCCTAGTGCAAGTGGGAGATTGTTAGTGTTTATGCCCTAGAAGGCCATTACTGTATCATACTAGCTTGTATATTACTTAATGGAAGCTTGGGATATTCACATGTATATAACAGTCTTGCTAAACATGGTAGTATGCTACTTGGTTTTTCTATCTTAATATGTGAGTGTACGTATTGATAGAGCTCTTAGGATCTTGCTTGTCTACCAGCGTTGTGATGGCAGTCACACTTGTGGGGGCTGGGTAGTCTACAAGCACATCCTTATTCAGGTCCCTGGTCGTTGGATTATCGAGACAGAGCATCGATACTCCGGAGTAGACTAGTGTGTACGCTTCTCATCCCAGTTGGGGAGATGGTCTGTTCCACAGCCGTCAGTACGTCGTACTGGAGATAGTATGCAGGTGCTCGTTAGGTTACGGGTACACCGGACAGGACTCACAGGGAACTGTTGGTTGGTTTGATACCAGTCGTCAGTGAACAGTTCCCAGGTGACATGAGTACAGCGTAGTCCGCAGACTTGACACTGCTACTTCGCCTCGAGTGTGTCCCACTGTTCTTAGATTGCTACCCTACCACGGCTCAAAGGAGTCGTGCAAACAGGTAGCAGTTGGGTGCAGTCCCGAGCACTTGGAGGCAGTGGCGGTTAGACAGGATTCGTCCCTCCCGGTATTGGGAGTAGATATCGTGCTGTGTCAGAGAGCCATTACGCAAAGTCCCTGGCCAGGGCAAGCGAGATTTACTGGTAGGTTCCAGTAGTTTCTCAGGGTGTAATGGGCTTCCCTCCGACACGACTTATACCGCTATTAGGGGACTGACGCTTGCCGCCCCCTAGGCCCGATATGCGATAGTCTTGGACGAACGGACCGGACTGTATGGAGATTGTCACATCAGACTCAGTAGGAGTTCGGATGGGTTTTCTCATCGGCCTTCTTATCGACAACTACCTGGGGACCGTTACGTACAGCTAGTGCCGCTTGCGGTCTGTGGTTAAACCCACTGCCAGCGTAGTAGTCGAGTTTCTAGAGTCCCACACAGAGAGTTTCCTACTCCAGCCGAAACGATATAGAGGTTGCATGGTTTTGCGACAAAGGGTTCGGACGCATACGTGCGTTTACGCACGTACGACTTTCGGACAGTTTTTACCAGTCGGCTTTGGTTTAAGCCAGTTACTGGTATCCGGTTATTGGATTTTACAGTCTAAAAGTTTTTCCGTATTTTTGCGGATTGGAGGGGCGTTCTCGTAATTGTACGAGAAGCTTCTAGAAGATGTGACTAAGGAGGTTACTTTGGATAAGATTGTGAGTCATGAGAGTGATTCATCATTATCATTATTGCACCATAAATGATAATGACACATGCTTAATGAATCACCATTTTGCATTTATGAAGCATGCTTATTCATCACATTTATTCATTTATCTTTTAAATGAGAATGCTTCATAATATATTATGATACTCACAATCTCATCTCATTATTATTATCACATTCTCTCTCCTCAAGCTCTCATCTTCAAACCCTAATCCTTAATCCTCATGTGTTGAGATCAAAGGATTAGTTAGACTTAAACATCCATTACCTTCACTCGATATCATCCTTTCTTGTTTGATTAGCAATCAAAGTAGATTAGTTACCTCAAGTTAGAGTTGTAGCTTGGTGTTTTGCTCTCGGGTGGATCGTCTACTACCTAGAGAAGGTCGAGGAGAACAAAGGAGGACACAAAGACGAAGGACCGGTTTCATTAGGTATAATCCCTAAACACAATTGATAAGAAACTCTTTGTGTACGGTTATTTATAGTTTAGCTTCGATTCAAGCGGTTAGTCGATGTTCGTTCTTTAAACATGATCGTTTTTGAAAATTCCGCCTCCCCACAAGTACTGGGGTGTACTACATCGACTTACAGTCACGACCCGAAAATGGCACGTGATGGCCCTTAAACTACGCAACGTCTACAGGCGTAACACAATTTAAGTAAGCCGAAAACCCAGCAATCTAAACCATCAAAAGTAGTAAGAATTAATAGAAGTTTTAAAACATTTGAAATCCCAATCCAAATTTTTTAAAGTCCCAACTTTATTTCCTTTAAAATTTTGGCAGCACCTCTTTTGTAAAAACCAGCCCCAAAAATGGGTACAACATAAATATAAGTAAAGCATCCCCAAACGGGAGCAAAAGCATGCCCAAAGGCGGAAAGCAACCACCACAACAGATATACGACGCCGTAGCGAAAAAATAAAAGACGATAGAAGTAAATCTGCATAAAAGAAATCCAAGACTCAAAATAACATATAATACCGTCCTCACATCAAGTCTCTAAGTCAACAGGAAAGTAGTAGATGGAGAGTACAAGGATATAACGAATATACAATACAACACGAATAACCACAAAACCTACCTAAAGCAAAACTGCACACTGTGAGCCGCCGCGGAATCCGCAGCAAAAGATGATAGATAGATGAATAGCCTGCCTCGACTACTCTGGGGAAACAACCTACAAAACAAACTGTGGCACAACGGGGGTGAGTTGCCAACTCGTGAATAGTAAATAACATATGCAGGTAATCGCAAGTATGCACGTATAGCGCGAGTCTAACATATGCAATTAATAGCAATAAATGGTCATATGAATGCAATAGTCATGAAAGGTACACTAACAGGTACAACTAATAAATGAAGCAATAATAATATAACAATCTGTATGCAACAATCATGTAAGGTACTATATCGGTACTACTAATACATGAAGAAATGATATGAATAAAGGTATGTAAATGCAACAGTCATGGAAGGTACTCTAGCAGGTACACTAATACATGAAGCAGTGCATAAACAGTAAATGTAGAGTATGGGGTGAAACATGTCATTTCCACGGAATCCTGACATCGTGGTAGGACCAAAATCCATCAAGACAATCCAAATCCCAAATCCTCAAATCAGCCCCCAAATTGGCTCTCATATCATATATAAGTCTCACGAATCCTGAATATACAACATCAAGTAAATCTCATATTTCCTGAACGTACAAAATCAAGTAAGTCTCATATATCCTTTATGTACAGTATTCAAGAAATCTCAAATGTCCTAAATCCAATATCAAGTGAATCTCTTATATCCTAGGTATATTTGCATGAATGAATATGATGATGTATATGAATTTATATGTATACATATATATTAGCGTCTCACTCCACTAATATATATATATATATATGCATATATAACAGCATCCCACTCCACTGTTATATATACTTAGGAGTAAAATATCATGAAAACAATGTGTCAAGCATCGACACAGAAATGCTGATCTATCAGGTGCTGTCACCACAACTGGCACCCTGATAGGTACGTATCACACGCTATCCGAAAAACCCGAGTGCCTAGCTCTGACCCTCGTCTTTCCACGTATCCATACGTACATGACTCCCGTCGGTATCCCCATGATAACCGCCGAGTCATAGGTAATGTCACCGGATGGTATGGTTCCCCTGCCAGGCTCATGGGCATGTTACATCGACTCTTGCCCCGGGGTACCTCTGGGCCCCACCATGTACCCTCATACGACCCACGACTCCTCCTTGCATGGGGTATATTTATCAGAACCGATAAATCTCATGGTGGATGCTGAAATATCATATCAAGGGAAACCGGGTTTTTCAAATAATGCATAATTTCATGAAACTACCACGGCCCCCAAATCTAGAAAACATCATGAAGAATCCATATCTCAATGCGAAAATCCATGAATAAAATATACGCAACATAAAACTGTAATGTAAGCATATAAAGGAAAAGCCGCTAATTAACTGCGACAAGTCAATATAATATATCTTGCGGTTCCTAATTTCTCCAATTCTAAATAACATCAAGTAAAGGTAAATATGTAGTTATAACCAGATATATGTGTAAACATAAAGGTATAGCAAGATATAGGTATCTACCTACAGTAATGATGTGATATACCCTCCGGGTATAAGTGAAGTATGTAAGTAAGGTATACAGGTATGCTATATGTCACATGCATAAAGAAATATGAATCAATGTCTCAATGCTCCTAACCAAACAATATTATATAGTTATGTGTGTTGTGCGTAACATGGCAATTATTAACGGTGTGTGTGGCAAACAATCAGTGTTCATGCAACATGAGCCATCAATAATATGTGCAGTATCCTAAGGGTACTAGTCCAAGCACAACAATATCTAAGCAATAAAGTGTATGCGCAACTCTAAATATGAAATAGAATATGCGACAAATCAAGTCATCTCTGGCCCAGACGCATAACACCATGCAGGCGATTCCCCTGTAGATGTTAAATCTACTCACTACGCACTTGGCTAAGTGAAGCCAACCACCTGTTTTCCCTTCGTCGCTGCGTCCAATGTCCCCGCCTGCGAACCTAAAATAATAAAACGATAAATAAGTGTATATTAGTAATAGACCCAAAACATGTACAAACTATACTAGACCGACGCAACAACACAAAACTTACTCTCAAGTGTCCGTATTGTGGCTAACGTGCGTAGCGACACGACGAAAACAACTCAAGAGCAAAACCACACAAAGTGCACGATCCGTGTCGTATAACATATCGCGCTTAGATGTAACTCAAGAAACTACCTAGGTGATCCCAGATTTTATATATAGAGAAAACCTAACAAACAAACAGAACCAAACACAGCTAAACCAAAGCATAGACCTACCCAGAAAAACCCAAACCCCAACTCCTCTCAAAACCCGAGGTCGCCGGATCTCCCTTCAGACGTCACCGACCAAGGTCCGAGCAGGGGGTTTCATTCTTCAGGTTAAGTCCTATGGTCTCAGGTACAACACAACAACATTGTTCGGTTTTCTAGTAAACTTTCCGGGTCACAGCAGATCACAAATGTCACATATAGGCACTAAAAATACGATATTTGCACGAAACAATACCAAACGCTATCTAAACTGAAACTAAAAAGCTAAGCTACACAATAAACACATAAACAACAGAAAGAGATCATTACCGAACCAAAAGAACTCAAAGATCAAAGCTTTGCAAGCTCCGAGGCATCCAAGAGGAAAAAGGTGATCAAAGATGTGATTTTTGTGAGTTTTGTAAAGGATTTGAGATGAATTGGTGATGGAAACTTAAGTGTTCAGTTTGATATGAGAGGAATGAGGGAAATGAAAAGAGTTAGAGAAAAGAGAGTATGAATGATAAAGAGAGAGAGTGAGGGAGAGAGAGAGAGGTGAGGTTTAGGGTGAGGGGGAGTGTAACCTTGCATTAATGCACCATCAATGCATTCACACCACCTCATCATGCCACCTCTTCTTCTGCAAAAGAAATATCTTTCTCCCACAAAAGATCTTGAGGTTAGGGTTAAGGATTGGATTAAGCAAAGATTTGGATAAAGCAAAGGGATTAGGTTAAGTGTCATGGTTGCTAAAAACAAGAATAGCACAAACAAAGCCTCACATTAACGTGCACACGTGCGTGCATGCCATAACAAATAATAATAAAATTATTTCTTAAATGTTATAAAATGTGAGTAACCCGAATTGGTAAACTTTTACAGTAAACCCGCATTCATGTCTAAACTAATACTAACCGAAATCTAAGGCGTTACAATCTCCCCCTTATAAAAATTCGTCCACGAGTTTAAAATTCTCACTAAGCGTGCCTTCAAAGAGAAGATTACCAAACTCTCATATCTCGTTCGCAGCCTCCCAAGTGATCACCTCACTACACAGCTACGTCCAAGAAAACCCTCCACAGATGGCAAGACCCTTGACCGAAGTTTCTCCACCTGCCAAGCCATTAACACAATTGGCTGCCGGTGAACAAAAGATCGCGTTCAAGCTAAATGGTCTTATGCTGAATCATGTGAGAAAATTCATGAAGGTAATTGCAAAGTATCTACACAAGGAATACGGGGTGAATACTAAATAATCTGGGCGGAAGTGTTAAGTTAAAGGTAACGAAACTAACTCGCTTGAGGATCTCAAGAGGACCTACAATCCTGGGATAAGCTTCCCAAAACTCAACACGTCATTCATCGGAAAATCCATAGGAATACATGATCTCCCACTGCGAACTTAAGTCTGCGACCACCACGGTCCTCATAAGACCTCTGTCTACACTGGGCTACCTCATCCTGACCTGAACCAACTGGATCATTTCCGAAGCCTCTAGACTAGCTGGGGTCCAAAAATCCTACTTACGCAGAGTCAGAAAAACAGACTGAAGATCGACACCACCTAACAAACAAAACCTAAAGGTTGCTAATTGGAGTGTCTCCTGATAACAGCCATCGAAGGAGAACCCTAACAATGGCAAGTGACGATCCCAACTGCCGACCATAATTAGTACGTACGCACAAGCATATCCTCCAGAGTCGGTATAGCCTTCTCTCACAAAAACATCATCCTGCGGATGGAAAAACGGAGTTAAAGCTCAACCAGTACCCAAGGCTTCCTGAAGCTCCTGCCCCAGACGGCAAGCGAACAGGGTGCCTCTATTGGATACAACACATGAAAGAACTCCGTGCAAACGCACCAACTTAACAAAGAACAACTGAGCAAACAGAGTATAACCAGACAACATACACCAAATGGAGTCACACCCTGACTAAACATGGGTAGACACCACAACGACATTCCTGGAGATCTGCTCCCATTCCCACTCTGGAAACGGTTAAAGGTCGCAACTCTCCAGCCGGTCTCAGATGCTCAACCTAAGCTCACAACAAGACAGACACCTTGAAACGAAATCCGAAACTTCGCTCTTCAACCCGGTCCACCCGTAACTATCTCACAAGTCACGCCAAATGTTGGTGGAACTTGAATGAACCCAGAAAGCAAGAAAGAACTGGTGCAGTTGTCAACCGATTCTTCAACTGCCGAAAACTCCGCACGCATGCCTCAGTCCAAAGAAAAAGGAACCTCCTTTCCGGTCAGTTTAGTCAACGGTACGGCGATACACTAGCAATCCTGCACGAAACGGCGGTAAAAACCTGCTAAGCCCAAAAATCTGCGGACCTCCGTCCCATACACAAGTCTGGGCCCAAACTGTACAGCCTCGATCTTCCTCAGAACCATACAAAAACCATCTCCCGTAACTACAAGACCTAGGAGTCAATACAATCAAGCCTGAAGGAATACTCCGAGAACCTAGCAAACAGCTGGCACTCTCCCAATGTCTGCAAAACAAATCCTCAAGTGCTACTCCTATTCCTCACGACACATTAGATAGACCAGAATGTCATCAATAACACAACAATTAATGGTCGAGAAACGGCCCAAAAAAATCTTCATCACATCTACGAATGCTACTAGGGCATTGGTGAGTCCAACGACACCACCAAAACATGTACTGCCCGTAGCACGCGTAAAAGCAGACTTCGGAATGTCATCACTCCAAACCCGCAACAATGATGACATGATCCCAAACAAACTTAGAAAATGTCTCGCACTCGAGAGCTGATCGAAGAAATCGTCAATGCGAGGTAAAGGATACCTATCCACACCGTAAGCCGGTTCAATTGACGATCCATCGATACATAACCTCAATTGCCATCCTTCTCCTGACGAACAAAATAGGAGCTCTCCAAAGAGAAACACTCAGACGCACAAGCCCCCCAACAAAAAACTCTGCAGCTGATCCTTAAGCTCCCTAAGCTCCGTCGGCTCATCTGGAACAACGTTGGAAAACTCTCGCACGAAGGAACCCGGTCCAACAAACTCACTGTGGCTCCGGTATCACAAATGAACGCCAAGAATCCTCAACATCCTCTCCTCAAAAGCTGACTAGCGAAAAAGGCTGAATTCAAGCTGTGAGAGGCGGCACTACTGTCCCTCTACACAACAAGAACTGACTCGCCGGGAAAACAAAACCTGACTGTTTTCTCACGGTAGTCCATAGACGCTTAGCACGTAATTAACCAGTCCGTGCCTAGGAGAACGTCAAATCCAACATCTCTAGAAGGATCAAAACGACGGACGAATCTAAATCTCATATCCGACTGGCACACGACTGAAACACGTGTCGCACAACAAAAGAATCGCTGACAGAAGTTAACACAACAAACGTCTGATCTAGCTAACATGACTCTCGGCCCAACCATAGCACAAAGTGTGTAAAACAAACAAGTGCATCAAAAGAACACACAAATTAAGAATACCTGAAAACTCTGCATTGGACGCCCGCATGTCCCGATGAGTAGAAGAAAACTCTCATGTCCGCCCTCTACCCACAACTGGCTGAAATCCTCCTCTGCCAACCTGTCCCCTCTGAGCGAACCTTCCGCATCCCCGACCTCTCTGAACACGAGTCTGACGTGGTGATAAGGAACAATCCCTGATGTGGTGATCAAGGCTCCTGCACCAGAAACATCTACGCGACGACTGCTAACCCTCCTGGGGATGAGAGCTGAACGACTGTCTACGTCCTAAGCCTCTGCTACTCCCGCGATGGTCACGAAATCTATCTCGACGACTAGGCCTCTGTCTCTGAGATGGTACACCGGTACGAGTCCTCCACGGTCCTCGAACTCCCAAAGTCTCTGGAATACATTCCTCGTCAACTGGGGATGGATCCACTGTTGCTATGTAGGTGACGGAATGATGTGTACTGATCGCTAGGAACAACTGGGTAACAGGAGTGACAACCTCCTGTCGCTGCGCTCGAATGGCCTCAACCAATGAACTCATCCTCTGGTGCATGTCCTGCATCTCTGGCACAAGCCTAGCGATACTATCTGTCGAAGGCGGATCCATCTGCTCCTGTATAACGAGCGTGCCATCCTGGTCAATCCTCGTCCCAAACGAGTCATCTCTGACCTCGGCCCTCGCTGCATCACTCTGAGTCCCCATAGTCATCGGTGGCAAGGCTATAAATGGAAAGGGATTTGATAAGACACAGAAATCGAATCACAAGGATATAGCGTCAAGGAAGGAATTTCAAGCAATTTATACTTAGGTCGCTTTAGGCGGAGTACCGCATCGTGAGTATGCCGCGGACATACACACACTACGTTACTCTGCTTAAGCTACCTACTCCATCATACCAAGGTCATCCTACACTCCGAAAGGTAAAACCTAGCGCTCTGATACCAACTTTCTGTCACGCCCAACCCCCAATACAGAGAGTATTGTCCGCTCTGGCCGAAGCCGCACAGTTTTGTTTTTCGGAGCGAACCGAACCCGACCAAGGGCCACTTCCCAGGCGGTCACCCATCCCAGGACTTCCTTGGCTCGAGCACGCTTAATTACGGAGTTCTTAAACTCCTGTAGTGCCAGTTCACTTAAAAGGCGCCTCTGTATTGAAGAGTGGTATCATTCCATTTATAGTAAAGATCTGTCCTCTTTCGGAATATATTCCGAAGATTCCCTAATGTTTTACAGTGGGTCCCCATGCTTATCTGGTATAAATGGGTATACCAGATAATACCTGGGGTATATTACATTCCCCCTCACTTAGAACAATGGTTCGTCCTCGAACCATAGACCTACTATTGAGGAACCAGCTTTGATACCAACTTTGTCACGACCCGAAAATGGCACATGATGGCCCTTAAACAACGCAACGTCTACAGGCGTAACGTAATTTAAGTAAGCTGAAAACCCAGCAATCTATACCATCAAAAGTAGTAAGAATTAATAGAAGTTTTAAAACATTTGAAATCTCAACCCAAATTCTTTAAAGTCCCAACTTTATTTCCTTTAAAATTTTGGCAGCACCTCCTCTATAAAAACCAGCCCCAAAAATGGGTATAACATAAATATAAGTAAAGCATCCCCAAACGGGAGCAAAAACACGCCCAAAGGCGGAAAACAACTAACACAATAGATATACGACGCCATAGCGAAGAAATAAAAGACGATAGAAGTAAAACTACATAAAAGACATCCAAGTCTCAAAATAACATACAATATCGTGCTCACATCAAGTCTTTAAGTCAACAGGAAAGTAGTAGATGGAGAGTACAAGGATACAACGAATATACAATACAACACGAATAACCACAAAACCCACCTAAAGCAAAACTGCACACTGTGAGCCGATGAGGTATCCGCAGCAAAAGATGATAGATAGATAAATAGCCTGCCTCGACTACTCTGGGGAAACAACCTGCAAAACAAACTGTGGCACAACGGGGGTGAGTTGCCAACTCATATGTAGTAAATAACATATACAGGTAATCGCAAGTATGCACGTACAACGCGAATCTAACCTAAGCAATTAATAGCAATAAATGGTCATATGAATGCAATAGTCAGGAAAGGTACACTAACAGGTACAACTAATAAATGAAGCAATAATAATATGACAATCTGTATGCAACAATCATGTAAGGTACTATATCGGTACTACTAATACATGAAGAAATGATATGAATAAAGGTATGTAAATGCAACAGTCATGGAAGGTACTCTAGGAGGTACACTAATGCATGAAGCAGTGAATAAACAGTAAATGTGGAGTATGGGGTGAAACATGTCATTTCCACGGAATCCTGACATCGTGGTAGGACCAAAATCCATCAAAACAATCCAAATCCCAAATCCTCAAATCAGCCCCCAAATTGGCTCTCATATCATATATAAGTCTCACGGACCAGAATGTACAACATCAAGTAAATCTCATATATCCTGAATGTACAAAATCAAGTAAGTCTCATTTATCCTTTATGTACAGTATTCAAGAAATCTCAAATGTCCAAAATCCAATATCAAGTGAATCTCTTATATCCTAGGTATATTTGCATGAATGAATATGATGATGTATATGAATTTATATGTATACATATATATTAGCGTCCCACTCCACTAATATATATGTGTGTGTGTGTGTATATATATATATATATATGCATGTATAACAGCGTCCCGCACTACTGTTTTATATACTTAAGAGTAAAATATCATGAAAACAATGTGTCAAGCATCGACACAGAAATGCTGATCTATCAGGTGCTGTCACCATGACTGGCACCCTGATTGGTACATATCATACGCTATCCGAAAAACCCGAGTGCTTAGCTCTGACCCTCGTCTTTCCATGTATCCATACGTACATGACTCCCGTCGGTTTCCCCACGATAACCGCCGAGTCATAGGTAATGTCACCGGATGGTATGGTTTCCCTGCCAGGCTTATGGGCATGTTACATCGACTCTTGCCCGGGGGTACCTCTGAGCCCCACCATGTACCCTCATACGGCCCACGACTCCTCCTCGCATGGGGTATATATATCCGAACCGATAAATCTCATGGTGGATGCTGAAATATCATATCAAGGGATACCAGGTTTTTCAAATAATGCATAACTTCATGAAACTACCACGGCCCCCAAATCCAGAAAACATCATGAAGAATCCATATCTGAATGCGAAATTCCATGAATAAAATATACGCAACATAAAACTGTAATGTAAGCATATAAAGGAAAAGCCGCTAATTAACTACAACAAGTCAGTATAATATATCATGCGGTTCCTAATTTCTCTAATTCTAAATAACATCAAGTAATGCTAAATATGTAGCTATAACCAGATATATGTGTAAACATAAAGTTATAGAAAAATATAGGTATCTACCTATTAGTAATGATGTGATATACCCTCCGGGTATAAGTGAAGTATGCAAGTAAGGTATACAGGTATACTATATGTCACATGCATAAAGAAATATGAATCAATGTCTCAATGCCCCTAACAAAACAATATTATATAGTTATGTGTGTTGTGCGTAACATGGCAATTATTATCGGTGTATGTGGCATACAATCAGTACTCGTGCAACATGAGCCGTCAATAATATGTGCAGTGTTCTAAGGGTACTAGTCCAAGCACAACAATATCTAAGCAATAAAGTGTATGCGCAACTCTAAATATGAAATAGAATATGCGATAAGTCAAGTCATCTCTAGCCCAGACGCATAACGCCATGCGGGCTATTCCCCTGTAGATGTTAAATCTACTCACCACGCTCTTGGATAAGTGAAGCCAACCATCTGTTTTCCCTTCGTCACAGCGTCCGATGTCCCCGCCTGCGAACCTAAAACAATAAAACGATAAACAAGTGTATATTAATAATAGACCCAAAACACGTACAAACTACACTAGACCGACGCAACAACACAAAACTTACTCTCAAGTGTCCGTATTGTGGCTAACGTGCGTAGCGACACGACGAAAACAACTCAAGAGAAAAACCACACAAAGTGCACGATCTGTGTCGTATAACGTATCGCGCAACAAAAGAAACTACCTAGGTGATCCCAGATTTTGTATACAGAGAAAACCTAACAAACAAACGGAACCAAACACACCTATACCAAAGCATAGACCTACCCAGAAAAACCCAAACCCCAACTCCTCTCAAAACCCGAGGTCGCCGGATGCCCCTTCAGACGTCACCGTCCAAGGTCCGAGCAGGGGGTCTCGTTCTTCAGGTGAAGTCCTATAGTCTCAGGTACAACACAACAACATTGTTTGGTTTTTTAGTAAACTTTCCGGGTCACAGCAGATCACAGATGTCACATATAGGCACTAGAAATACGATATTTGCACGAAACGATACCAAACTCTATCTAAACTGAAACTAACAAGCTAAGCTACACAATACACAAATAAACAACAGAAAGAGATCATTACCTAACCAAAAGAACTCAAAGATCCAAGCTTTGCAAGCTCCTAGGCATCCAAGAGGAAAAAGGTAATCAAAGATGTGATTTTTGTGAGTTTTGTGAAGGATTTGAGATGAATTGGTGATGGAAACTTAGGTGTTCAGTTTGATATGAGAGGAATGAGGGAATGGAAAAAGATAGGGAAAAGAGAGAGTATGAATGATAGAGAGAGAGGGGGGAGAGAGAGAGAGGTGAGGTTTAGGGTGAGGGTGAGTGTAACCTTGCATTAATGCACCATCAATGCATTCACACCACCTCATCATGCTACCTCTTCTCATCCAAAAGAAATATCTTTCTCCTACAAAAGATCTTGAGGTTAGGGTTAAGGATTGGATTAAGCAAAGATTTGGATACAGCAAAGGGATTAGGTTAAGTGTCATGGTTGCTAAAAACAAGATTAGCACAAACAAAGCCTCACATTAACGTGCACACGTGCGTGCATGGCATAACAAATAATTATAAAATTATTAATCAAATGTTATAAAATATGAGGAACCCGAATTGGTAAACTTGTTACAGTAAACCCGCATTAACGTCTAAACTAAGACTAACCGAAATCTAAGGCATTACAGATATGTCGCATATCTCGTCTAGGGGTGGTAAACGTCAGACCCTAGTAACTCGATAAGTTGTGCCGATTTGAGGCTCATAAAAGATTGAGAAACTACTGGTAACACTTACCAGTAAATCTCAGAACCATCCCTGGCCAGGGACTTCATGTTATAGCCAATCGAGCACAGCGCAACATCAACTCCCAATACCGGGAAAGACGAATCCCCTCCTATCACTCATTGCCTCCATGTGACTCGGGACTGTACCTAAAAACCACCATTTTGCACGTTCTCATGAACGTGATAAGGTGGAAATCAAAGCACAGTGGGAATCAAACAAGACTCTATGACGATCTCGGGTCGACAGACTAACCTGTACCAATGTCACCGGAGAACTGCCATCTGATGTGAAGTAAAATATCATATGGGAGTTCTCGGCGAGTCCGTCCAGTGTACCCAGTCTCCACTGAGCACCCGTATATCATCTCTGATGTCAAACATCAATAGATGTGGGATCATCCATCGCCCATCTACATGGGTCGAGAAGCCATACACTAGTCTACTCTGGTATATCGATACCCCGTCTCGATACACCCACGACTAAGGACTTTAAAGGAAGTACTCACAGACTACCTTTGTCCCAATAGTATGATCTCCATCATAATCTAGGTCGTCAAGTACGCATCCTAAGGTCTTTACCAACATGTAACAGAGAGACAATCAGTGTACATGTTAAGATAAAGAGTAACTAGATAGCATACTATCTTGTTGAGCAAGAAATTCCTCCCTATATATGTCCAAGCATCCACTACAATTTACATCTCATGTATAGTAATGGCCTCTAGGGCATACATATAACTAACAATATCAAGTTCAAAGCGTTAAAGGTTTTATTAAAAACTATTCGCAGCCCTACGTCATTTTAGTAAGTAGAGTACTTAGTATTCGTGCTACGTATGTTGACTATAGCCAAGGCGTAATGTACGGTAGCTAAGTGATGTCTTCCTACACAGCATATGATGCGATTAATTAGGACAGTCACATGATTATGTTGACCATATCCAAGGGTCATATGGGTGGGTCTAATTAATCATGAAATGATGGGTAGAACTTGATTAGTGCTTATGATATGTTGACCATAGCCAAGGTCATGAGTGCTAGGGGTAAAAACCATATCGGGAGTTTCAAGAGTTAAAATTTGCAATGAGATTGCATACCTTCTATGTGATAGTAGGATCCCGATCCTATTGTGAGCTAGAGTTGCTCCCGGGAGAGTTTTGCACATTACAATTAGCTAACCCATTAGGTGTCTAGAAAGGTGTCAATAGGGCTACGCCTCTGGGAAAACGAGGTTTATTCTAATTAGATCCGTGCGAAAGCACGGGGAACCACTCTCAAAGTATCGGCTCTGGCTTGGCTGAACGGTTAGCGAAGTTGTAGAATGTAATTAATCCTGGCTAATTTTCATTTTAAGGTTTGAAGGAAAATTTGATAGAAGCAGTGGGAGAAATCGATTAGATAAGATAATAACTAATCTGATCTTTACAAGAGCTTTCGCTAAGTGTATTCTTTTCTCTCTCCTAATGGAAGATTACCATGACTGGACTGAAGCTTTTATTAGAGAAAAATATGCTAACCGGGCCAAACTATAAAGACTGGCTGAGGAACATTAACATTACTCTCACATATGATAAGGTATCATATGTCCTAACTGCCACAGGGTTACTAGGACTCTCACAAGGGTCTATAAGGCATCAACCATGCCCGATTTAAAATTTAGACATGCCAAACAACCCTAACCAAGATCTTTAAACTAGAGATTAGGTGAAACAAAGCATGTTAAACACTTTAACATCTAAGAGTTAGGGATTACAACCATTGCAGTCCGTTCCTTCACTTCTAAAGCTCCGTGTTAAGGTCCCTTCACTGCGATCATCGAGTTCCCGAACTCTAGAGAGGCTTCACGAAGAGAAAGATGCAAGCTTCCTTCCGATTTTCGATAACTTAGATGATCTACCTTGAAGTTTCTATAACACAAACTCTCACTCACTAAATGAAGTGAAAACCCTAATCTAATTGGCAAGAATAGATTAGGATGATGAAGTAGGAATTTAGCTCTCATTTATTTTCTTAATCTCACTCAAAATCATCACTAATGAAAAAGCTAGAAAGCTTTTCCATTGAGGAAGAAGAAGAAGAAAAACCAAACCTTTTGTGATGAATAATGAATAACTCAAGTGTGAGGTTAGAAATGCAACCATGGTATATGTAACCCTTATAGAGATTTAACCAAGGTTAAAAGGTTTGGTTGGGTTAAACAAATATCTATGCAAAATATTAACACAAATATCTTTGCACCAAACAAAACAAAACCTTCTAGAAGGTTCTAGAAAAGATTAACCCAAATGAAACCCTAACCATGTTTAATCTCCACTAAACAAGTTGCATTAATAACCATAACATGTTACAATATTATGTATCACATATACAATATTTATTGTAACAAAATAAAATAATACAATTAACATATATCGCATATATATCAATGTATTACCCGAGTGATAAAAAGACTCTTTTAGTGAGCTTATATCAGTTGATGTAATTTAATATATCAAATATATAATTATACATTAAATTATCGAATCAACACTTGATCCGATAATCCTGGTATTTCACAAATAACCGACTAATATAATCTGAATCAGTTCATCGAATGAACACTTGATCTGATTACCCGGCTATATCACATATACCCGGCCGATATCTCATATCGTGAGAATCTAATACGGTATCACATACACGTATTGTTCTCGGTCCCGCACATATTATATATCTGCTCCTACTCCGTTTTGCCTGAGCCAAGAAACCTCTGTGTAGGACTCTAAAGAATCGTTAATACGCCGGCAGTAGGTGATGATCATATCAAACAACCAAAAGCTGCAAGCGGTCAGCTAAATGTAATAGCCACCCAGGTATTGAGTGATCAGAAGATCAACAAGCAAGGATGTACATTATCCTACGAATCCAATCAGTAACACTTCCGTACAGTCCAGTCTCTTCATCTGATATGTCGCATATCTCGCCTAGGGATGGTAAACGTCAGACCCCAGTAGCTTGATAAGTCGTGTTGATATGAGATCTATAACAGTTCAAGAAACTACTGATAACACTTAACAGTAAATCTCAGCAACCCTGGTCAGGGATTTCCAGTTATAGCCAATCGAACACAGCGCAACATCAACTCCCTATACCGGGAGAGACGAATCCCCTCCTATCGTTCATTGCCTCTATGTGATTCGGGACTGTACCCAAAACCACCTTTTTGCACGCCCTCTTGGACGTGGTATGATGGAAATCAAAGCACAGTGGG
Source organism: Agapanthus africanus (assembly GCA_030015575.1). Lineage (NCBI taxonomy): Eukaryota > Viridiplantae > Streptophyta > Magnoliopsida > Asparagales > Amaryllidaceae > Agapanthus > Agapanthus africanus. The sequence goes on along the minus strand of CM057342.1, from coordinate 449,873,877 downwards.
AATCACACAAGACTCTATGATGATCTCGGGTCTACAGACTAACCTTTACCATTGTCACCAGAGAACTGCCATCTGATGTGAGGTATAATACCATCTGGGAGTTCTCGGTGAGTCCGTCAACTGTACCCAGTCTCCACTGAGCACCCGTACACCATCCTTGATGTCAAACACCGATGGATATAGGATCATCCATCGCCCATCATATGGGTCAAGATGCGTATACGCTAGTCTACTCTGGTGTATCGATGCCCTGTCTCGATACACCCTCGACTAGGAACAGTTATAGGATGTACTCGTCGACTACCGTAGCCCCACTAGTATGATCCGCATCATAGTCCTGGTAGTCAAGTACTCATCCTAAGGGCTTTATCAACATGTAACATAGAGACAATAAAAGTACATGTTAAGATAAAGTACAACCAGATAGCATTCTATCATGTCGAGCAAGAAAGTCCTCCCTATATATGTCCAAGCATCCATTACAATATACATCATATGTACAGTAATGGCCTTTAGGGCATACATATAACTAACAATCTCACACTTGCACTAGGGCCATCTGTTGTGGTATCACATACCCAACAATTAGCTATGGTTGAAGTATCTCATACTTAACCATCCCATAAAAGTCTGTACAGGGAAAAAAAACCTTTGTGAGTGGATCCGCGCTGTTGTCCTCTATGTCTACTCTCCTAACATCGATCTCCCTAGAGATCAACCATCTCCATGATCAGGTGATACTGCCTAAGAATTATATTTGGATTTCTGATGGGACGGGGGTTCCTTGGCAAAAGCAAAAACTCCATTGTCACACAATGGTAGGAACGAAGTTCATCTCATGAACTTATATATATCCAGACTGCCTCTTTGGTAGCATCCTTGGTAACGACATATCTTTCTTTTAACCGTCTAGTAAGTCACGGTATCTAGCTTGGAACTCTTCCAACATACCGTCCCTCCACTGAGGTTAAAGACAATGCCTGCGACTGGCATTCAGTCGTCCTTATCACCCTGGAACCTTTCCGGTGTTCTCCCTAGGATCTATTGATACCATCTCACTACAACTAGTGAGAATCTTAACATCAAATTAGATCTATCTCATAGATCCAAAATCCTGGATTTAGCAGGAATCAACTTGATCCTTTTTGGAGAATCCTTGTGATAAGAGGAGATTTACCAAGTGTAGCATAGGAAACTCTTTCCTTACCAAGAGTATGTCATCCACGTACTCTACGAGGATCACCACCATACTCTCTACTACCTTTTTGTATATACAAGGTTCATCTACCATTTTAATGAAGTCAAACTCTTTGACTACCACATCAAAACAGATGTTCCAACTCCGCGATGCCTGCTTTATCACATAAAACATCTTGCACATGTTTCCGCTGCTCCCACTGTCTACGAAGCCCTCTGGCTGTGTACTTATAGACGCTCTCTTCCAAAACATCATTTAGAAAAGCAGTCATGACACCCAACCACCAGATATCGTAGTCATGGTATGTAGCCGTGTCCAGTAGGATCTGGATGGACTTAAGCATAGCTTTGAAAGTCTCAACTTTTCCATGTACACCAAGTAACCTTCTCAAGATATACTTGCTCCTGATGGGGATTTAACCCTTCAGATAAAGCAACCAAAGTCCATACTTTGTTGGTGTATAAGGATTCCATCTCAGATCGCTAAGCATCCAGCCATTCTTACAGAGCCACACTCTTGATGGCCTGCTAGAAACTAGTTAGGTCATCATCTCATGATGCAATCCTCGCTCCCACTGTCATAGAGAAAACCGAAGTATCTCTCAGGTGGGTGAGGAACCCTACTAGATAGGCGGAGAGGCTGAGGTTCGTTAGAATCTATTGAATCCTTTGGTTCTACCAAATCATCTGTTGCAGTTTGTATAGCTAGAACTCTTTCCAGTTCTACCTCATGACCAATAATTTCTTCACAAGAATTTCCCTTTCACAAAGGTGGCATGCTGAGAAACAAAACATCTTTTGTACCTCGGTTTTGTAGAAGATATTCCCTTGCGAATGCTTAGGATATCCAACAAACTTCCACAGAACTGACTTTGCCTCGAGCTTGTCCGGATTTTGCTTTTAGACATAAGCCGGACAACCCCAAATCTTAACTTACTTAAGATATGGGCTCTTCCCATTCCATATCACATATGAAGTGGTAGGCAACTGATTTGATTGGAACCATATTCAATAGGTATGCAGCTTCACAAGTGCATAACTCCTAAAAGGAAATAGGAAACTCAGTAGTACTCATCATAGAGCGCACCATATCAAATAGGGTGTGATTGCTCCGTCCCGATACACCGACGTGCTGTGGTGTATATGGAGGAGTAATGCTGAGAGAGAATCTCATTCTTCTTTAGAATAGTCCAGGAATTCCGTGCTCAAGTATTCTCCTCCTTGATCTGATCAAAGGACATAATACTTTTACCCGTTTTTGGTTCTCTACTTCTAACTTATATTCATTGAATTTCTCAAAAGTTCCAGACTTGTGTTTCAACAGGAACATATGTCCGGATCTTGAGAGATAATCAGTGAATGTAATGAAGTACAAAGAACCGGTCTTGGCATGTGTAGACAGGGGACCTTCATACATCAACATGTATCAATCCCAAGAGTTCACTAATTCTTTCTCTCTTTCCAATAAACAGAACTGTGGTCATCTTATCTCTGTGACATGACCGGCAAGTTTCACAAGATGTAAATTCAAACTAATTTAAATATGCATCTATATGTAACTTCAGCTAGTCGGGTCGCATTGATATGACCAAGTCTATAATTCCTCAAGAAGGATTCGTTCATTTCTGAACTCTTCCTCTTGTGTGTGTTTTGTACGTTAAGAACTGTGATTTGATTTAGAACGTCTATGCTTTTAGATAACGTGCCTGAACTGATCAACTCTTGATATAGGAAATGTTCAAAACATTATCCAACAATACAAAATTATATCCTTCTTTACTAATAAAGAGACTGATATGATGATGTATATCAGGTTCGGTATCTAATAACATTCCTTCAGAATCAATGTATTCTGGTAATACAGGGTGATAACTGCCAACAGACTTGGCTGCAACACTTGCATCATTTCCAACTCTTGAAACTTATCACCCGTTCTCAGTTCTCTACCTATTTGTAGCCCATGTAACAAAATACATATGTGGGATCCTGATCCGGTATCAAATACCCAGGACGTAAAGAATACTGAGAAACAGTTCTCGGTAATGAACACACCCGAAAAAGATGCATCAGCATGCACTTTCTTCGTTTGGGCGGCACGGGAATTGTGGTAATCCCCTATTTCCTACTCTGTCTTATAACAATTATAAGTTGGAGCGGGACCAACGTTCCTTAGCGCAGTATAACAAGCGGGTTCGGTCAATACATCCGTATTATTATCTTGATTAAGGCGTGACATAGTCGTAACCAGGAGAGAGAGAGAAGAAAACACTCAGCGTGCACTTTTACAAGATTAGATTAGTTATCAATTTATCTAATCAGGATATCTCCCACTGTTTTAGTCAAATCTTCCTTCAAACCCTAAAAGGAAAAACTAGCCAGGATTAATTACACTCTACAAGTTCGCAAATCTTTCAGCCAGGCCAGTGCCTGTACTTTGAGGGAGGTTCCCCGTGCTTTCGCACGGACCTAATTAAAATAAACCTCATTTTCCCAGGGGCGTAACCCCGTCAACACCTTTCTAGACACCTACTTGATCGGCTAATTGTAATGTGTAAAACTCTCCCAGGAGTAACTCTTACTCGCAGCGGGTATCGGGATCCAACTATCTCATAGAAGGTATGCAATCTCATTGCAAATTTCAACACTTGAAATTCCCAATAATATTTTGCCCCAAGCGATCTATGACCTTGATTAAGTCAACAAACCATAGACCGCAAGTAAAGTTCAACCCGTCATTTCCCGATTTAATTAAACCCACCCGCACGACCCTTGACTGAGTCAACACGGCCTCACGACTACCCTAATCCAATCGCATCATATACTTTGCAGATAAGCACTAATCAGCTACTGCACAATACGCCTTGACTAAGTCAGCAAACGCAGCACGAATACTAAAGGCTACTCATCTGAAATGACGGAGGGCTACGACAGGTTCTTAAGAAAACCCTTTGTGTAATGAACTTGATATCGTTGTAGAATTGAGTGATTTTAATTGGAATGTTTTTTAGGCCTTTTCTAGTTTTGCTAAAGAGGTCACTCCCGGTGAAGGGATCGTCGGCTCTTTCCTCATCGAATAAGATGCACGATATTTCACAAATACCACTATGCAAAGCAATAACTATAAAAACAATCAAAAGACAAACCGAGTTTGTAGCATCTGCTAGTTTCGCTAAAGAGGTCACTCCTGGTGAAGGGATCTCGGTTCTTTCCTTATCGAATAAGGTGCTGGATGTTCTATAAGGAACACCGCTATGCAAAGCAAGAACTAGAGCTACCTGTTTTTGAGACAAGTTTCTACAACATCTTTAGGTTTCTTTTAGTTTCATTAATCTCATTAATGAAGTCCCATTTTATTATGCTTCACAAGCATCACATTTGAAACGAAATCTGCAATATAACATATATCTCATATATATATAATATAAACATTCATCTCAGGCAGTAATATGATCTCACCACAGAACATTGCAGCAGAAGAAACATATATGAAATATTGGATATACTAGGAGGTCTGTGTTTTAGTACGAGCCTGCATAAAACACGGATTCCACGGTCGTGATGAATAGCCAAACCCACATCCCTAGACCCCTACGAGAGCGGCAAGCATCATTGCCAATTCTAGGGTTAGGAGGCCCGGTCTCGACTCCTCGAGATGGCCTCCCACTGGACCCCAGAACCCGGTTACTTATGCTCCCCGCCTTGGGTCTACCTAATGCGGAAAAGTAAATAATATACAATGGTGACATCATCCTCAGCCCGGAAGTGTCCCAATAAAAGAATATTACATACAAATGAATTTTACATGAATGAAAAAGAAAAACTCTCATCTCACATAAAACCCCCGGCTATTTAGAACGCGACGATCCAATATAACATATCACGACAACACATAATATCTCATATCATCAACGTAAGCAAGTATGCATATCCCGATTGTCGTTGATGTATAGCAATGAAGTCGGCGATACAGCACATACTACGCTTACGGTTACAGAAAAGAAAGTGTAAAACTACAACAGTTGGAATCCGCAACCTTCTTAGACATCTCATGCTTAACCAAATGAATTCCTTAGACATCGCATGCCTAACAATTATAAACCCTGCATTTTAGTCTCGATCTCGAAAACACTTTTCAATATCTTGTCGGGCAATTCAACAAGATTCCTGACATTCTGATCGAATGCTCGTCGCAAACTTAAGTAGACGGCCGCACCCCCGGATGCCGTCGACGAAGTGCACTAAGGCGGAACACCGCTGCCGCGAGCACCCGAACGGATGCTTTTGGCGACGGGGTTCTCCTACAGTCACTTTGTCGGGGCTATGGAACATGGCTGTCTATTAAGTTTACCCGGCGAGTATCCGCGTACGCTACGTGATTGCGACGGACTTTTGATCACATCAAAATTCCGTGGCAACCGATCAATTGGGACTGAACTACTAGATTTATAACATTCAAATTAGTTATCTCATAACTACTTGTGGATTCCAAATATTGTATCACATTCCAGATAAATAGACAATGTTAAACTTTCCAATCGAATAATCAAACACCCAAGTTTTCCAAATAATTCTCAACACTTGAAATTAGTTTCAAAACATCCATCACATGCCACAGTACCAATGATCCGGCCGTAGATGGATCAAGCCAACGCCTCACATGTGGCAACGCCGTACTGCCCCAAACTCTAAGGTTCAGAGGCGGTTCAGACGGTCACATAATCGAGTTAAGGTTTGTGTTCTTCTAGAGGGTCCACCACATTATTTGCATGATTTTTCGGAAGTTTCAAACTTGAGAAAAAGTCCAACTTTTGAAAAATTTTCCGACAGGAGAAAAAGTGAGTTATTGATATCCGTTCGAACTTTTTAACACGTTCTAAAATTACCTGGAAAAAAATAGACGAAGTTAAACTTTCCGATCGAATCAACGAGTTCCTAATACAACTCAAAAAACTCAACACTTGAGTATAATTAAAAATTCCCATAAGCATCAGGAAGTACCTACGGAAGTTACTGTAGGAAAAGCTACCAATAATTACCCTGTACGGCCGCGGAACTGCAGCGCGACCCATGCTCATGCCGCGGTTCCGCGGCGCCTTGGGCGAATTACGATGTCGTTTTTCACACAGTTCCATAAAATTACCTGCTGAATTTTCTGAGTATTTTTAATATGAAAAAATCAACTTTTTTAAAATTTTCTAGAAACTAGGGTTTTACGGGTATTCGGAGTTCGATCGGACTTTAAACTTCGTCTAGACTTCGCCTAAAGCTCTAGCTTGGCGCTGATACTACTACAGGGTTACTAGGCACTCTCACAAGGGTCTATAAGACATCAACCATGCCTGATTTAAAATTTAGACGTGCCGAACAACCCAAACCAAGATCTTTAAACTAGATATTAGGTGAAACAAAACATGTTATACACTTTAACATCTAAGAGTTAGGGATTACAACCTTTGTAGTCCGTTCCTTCACTTCTAAAGCTCCGTGTTAAGGTCCCTTCGCTGCGATCATCGAGTTCCCGAACTCTAGAGAGGCTTCACGAAGAGAAAGATGCAAGCTTGCTTCCGATCTTCGATAACTAAGATGATCTACCTTGAAGTTTCTATAACACGAGCTCTCACTCACTAAATGAAGTGAACACCCTATTCTAATTGGCAAGAATAGATTAGGATGATGAAGTAGGAATTTAGCTCTCATTTGTTTTCTTAATCTCACTCAAAATCATCACTAATGAAAAAGCTAGAAAGCTTTTCCATTGAGGAAGAAGAAGAAGAAAAACCAAAACCTTTTGTGATGAATAATGAATAACTCAAGTGTGGCTAGAAATGCAACCATGGTATATGTAACCCTTGTAGAGATTTAACCAAGGTTAAAAGGTTTGGTTGAGTTAAACAAATATCTATACAAAATATCAACACAAATATCTTTGCACAAAACAAAACAAAACCTTCTAGAAGGTTCTAGAAAAGATTAACCCAAATTAAACCCTAATCATGTTTAATCTCCACTAAACATGTTGCATTAATAACCCTAACATGTTACAATATTATATATCACATATACAATATTTATTGTAACAAAATAAAATAATACAATTAACATATATCGCATATATATCAATGTATTACCCGAGTGAGAAAAAAAATCTTTTAGTGAGATTATATCAGTTAATGTAATTTAATATATCAAATATATAATTATACATTAAATTATCGAATCAACACTTGATCCGATAATCCGGCTATTTCATAAATAACCGACCAATATAATCTGTATCAGTTCATCGAATCAACACTTGATCCGATGACTCAGCTATATCACATATACCCGGCCGATATCTCATATCATGAAAATCTAATACGGTATCATATACACGTATTGTTCTCGGTCACGCACATATCATATATGTGCTCCTACTCCGTTTTTCCTGAGCCAAGAAAGCTCTGTGTAGGACTCTAAAGAATCATCAATACGCCGGCAGTAGGTGATGATCATATCAAACACCCACAAGCTGCAAGCGGTCAGCTAAACGTAACAGCCACCCAGGTATTGAGCGATCAGAAGATCAACAAGCAAGCATGTACATTCTCCTGCGAATCCAAGTAACACTCCCGTACAGTCCGGTCTCTTCGTCTGATATGTCGCATATCTCGCCTAGGGGTGGTAAACGTCAGACCCCAGTAGCTTGATAAGTCGTGTCGATATGAGCTCTATAACAGTTCGAGAAACTACTAATAACACTTACCAGAAAATCTAAGCAACCCTGGCCAGATAGCCAATCGAACACAGCGCAACATCAACTCCCTATACCGGGAGAGACGAATCCCCACCTATCGCTCATTGCCTCCATGTGATTCGGGACTGTACCCAAAAACCACCTTTTTGCACGCCCTCTTGGACGTGGTATGATAGAAATCAAAGCACAGTGAGAATCACACAAGACTCTATGACGATCTCGGGTCTACAGACTAACCTGTACCAGTGTCACCAGAGAACTGCCATATGACGTGAGGTATAATACCATCTGGGAGTTCTCGGCGAGTCCGTCCAGTGTACCCAGTCTCCATTGAGCACCCATACACCATCTTTGATGTCAAACACCGATGGATATGGGATCATCCATCGCCCATCATATGGGTCAAGATGCGTATACGCTAGTCTATTCTGGTGCATCGATGCCCTGTCTCGATACACCCTCGACTAGGAACAGTTATAGGATGTACTCGTCGACTACCGTGGCCCCACTAGTATGATCCGCATCATAGTCCTGTTAGTCAAGTACTCATCCTAAGGTCTTTATCAACATATAACATAGAGACAATCAGACTACATGTTAAGATATAGTACAACCAGATAGCATACTATCATGTCGAGCAAGAAAGTCTTCCCTATATATGTCCAAGCATCCATTACAATATACATCATATGTACAGTAATGGCCTCTAGGGCATACATATAACTAACACAGCCCAGGCACAGAATCTTCTGTTGCGGATAAGGAGATCCGCAAAACGTGGGATATTGACTGTGCTACTACCAAATGCCTCGCGCGCTTGCATCGATGGACAATACACATCAAAAGCAGCATGAGCAGATGGATGTTAAATCCATCCTTCTCCATACAAAAGAGTTGTATGGGGAGCAATCTCGGACCCTGAGATACGAAGCATCTCGAAAGTTGTTTCAGATGCGGATGGCTCCTGGCACACCAGTAAGCAATCACGTTTTGAAGATGATAGCTCTTATTGAAGAGCTTGAGGACCTCGGATGGAAAATGGAGAACGAACGGTATATTGGTATTGTTCTTCAGTCTCTTCCCCCTGCCTTTGCTCAATTCATAGTGAACTTCAACATGCATAACATGGAGAAGTCACTACCCGAACTTCTCAATATGTTGAGAAGTGTGGAGAGCACGCTTAAGGCGAAGTCTCCCTCTCTGATTGTTTGACAATCTTCCTCTTCAGTCCCAAAAGCCAAGGCCAAGGGATGGAATAAGAAGAAATCCACCAAACCGAGAGGTGGAATCAAGAAGGCACAAGGGAGAGAAAAATCCAAGGTTGAGAAATCAGGAAAAGGAGAATGTTTTCACTGCAAGAAGACTGGGCATTGGAAGCGGAACTGTACTGAATACCTTGATCTCAAGAAAAGGAAGCATGGTGATCCTTCAGCTTCAGCTGTGTTCGTAACTGAAAACTGTTTTTCAATAAACTCTGCTTCCTGGGTATTGGATACCGGTTCGGGTTCTCAAATCTGCAATTCTGTGCAAGGCTTGAGAAATAGCAGAGTTTTGAAGACCGGTGATCACACTCTCCGAGTTGGAAATGGTTCCAATGTACATGCAATTTCAGTGGGAGAGTATCACCTAGGGTTGCCGTCGGGTTGTATATTGGTTTTGAACCCATGTTATTTTGTACGAAGCATGCTTTGTAATATAATATCTGTTTCTTTGTTAGACAATGAAAGATATCATTTTGTATTGCAGCACAATGTTATGAACATTAAACTGAATCAAGAGTTGATTGGTTATGGTACACTTAATAACGGGATATACGTCCTAAATCAATACACAGTTTTCAACATACAACACACAAATAAAAGAAAATTTTTAGATATAAATGAAGCTTTTCTTTGGTATTGTAGACTTGGTCATATTAATGAAACAGGACTAAGCAAGCATCATAAAGATAGATATTTAAATCCTTTTGAGTATAAATCTTATGCGACTTGTCAGTCTTGTATCAAAGGGAAAATGACCAAAACTCCGTTTACTGGACACGGAGAAAGAGCTACAGAGCTCTTGGGCCTCATTAATAGTGATGTATGTAGGCCAATGTCTACACATGCGAGAGGCGATTTTTCTTACTTCATAACTTTTACTGAAGATTTCTCAAGATTCGGTCATGTGTTTTTATTAAAGCATAAGTCTGAAGCTTTCGAGAAATTCAAGGAGTACAAACTTGAAGTAGAAAAACAAACAGGAATGAGCATCAAAATACTTCGATCAGATCGAGGTGGAGAGTATCTTAATACATAGTTTTCAAACTTCCTAAAAGTGAATGGGATTCTCTCTCAGCTAACTCCCCTTACACACCACAACACAACGGTGTGTCAGAGCGGCGGAATCGTACCCTATTAGATATGGTGCGATCCATGATGAGTGATACTGAGTCACCTCTCTCCTTTTGGGCGCATGGATTGCAGACTGCAGCCTTTCTGTTGAACAAAGATCCAACCAAGACCGTGTCTACCACTCTATATGAGATATGGTATGGGAAGAGATCATCTCTTAAATGAGTTAAGATTTGGGGTTGTCCGGCTTTTGTCAAAAAGCAGAATCCAGACAAACTCGAGACACGATCGGTCAAATGTATATTTGTGGGATATCCAAAACATTCGTTTGGATATCTTTTCTACCACACGGAGGAACAAAATGTGTTTGTTTCTTAACATGCCATATTTTTAGAAAATGAGATTTTTCCAAATCATACTGATGGCAATGTGGTAGATCTAGAAAAGGTTCTATAACAACCTAGTTCAGTTATACCAATTACAGTTCCCGTATTACTTATCTGTGATATTTTCTAGATTTATCGGGTTTTGGGTGCGAATGGTATTTTACATTTTTCATTGCATTCGACCCGACCTGCTTGCTTGAACCTGTTTGATTCATATTTATAGACTACCCTGGCTTGTTAAATAGACACGTGCATCTCATGGATACTGCATATTGACTTTTTATCTGACATCGCACATTTTATCATATAACATTTTAGGGTCATATAAAATAAATTAAAATTGCATTTCATAGCCTGCATGATACCCCTAACCCCGTGGTAGCGTCCGCGTATCGTGTTCTCGTCCCGTTCAGTGAAACGGACGTGTTTGGATGGCTACGCGCATGTACGTGCATCCGTTCTTGGGGGTATGCTTTTTCATTACCTGAGCATTCATTTTGAATTTTGAAATTCGCATATATTTTTCATATTTTAAATCTGAAATTTTAGACCCGACCCGGGCGTGTTTTGGAGTAAGTTTGTATATGCCAAAATCTCAAATTTAACTAATATAATCTTCTTATTATATTCTTTAGGATTTAACTGTTATATATACGATTTTATTTTAAAACCTAAAAAATATTTTCCTAACTAAATCATACCTCCTAACCTCTCAGATATCCCTCTCTCTCTTTCTCACCTGCCTCTCTCTCTCCTCTTTAACATTTTCTCTCTCTCACTCTTCCCTATAAATATTATTATATTTCTTTTTTTAATTAACCCTATTTCCTATGCATAGACCTCTCTCTCCCCCTCATATTTTCTTCTCATCTTCTTCTTCGTTCCGCCTCCAAGCCTAGCGCCCGCGCCCTTCGCATCGCCCCTCCACCTTGTCAGCCTCCCCTCGCCCATCTCCTCCTCTCATCACCTCTTCCTCCTCTCCCGCTCCCGTCAACCCCGATGAGAACCCACGTTCCCGTCGCGACCGCCACAACCCATCAAACCCGAACCCGATTTCATCGCCGACCTTGCCTCACCGTCGTCGACCATTCCGCGACCTCACCTCCTCGACCACTTCACCTCCCTCTTCTTCCCTTCTCCTCTGCAACCCGAGCCAACCCTACACACCCGAGAACCCACTGTGGCCACCTCCTCTGTTGCCGTCGCCCCTCATCGCCGACTACCTCGTCGGCCTACCCTCGTCACCTCCACCATCACCTTTCCATCTCCTCTCTTCTCCTCCATCTCCACCTTCGCTTGCGTCCCCTGCATATACATCGCTCCAATCCCCCATGATGAAAAAATGAAAGGGGAAAAAATAGAAAATAAATAAAAATAGATCCCCAAATAAAGTCTATACGATCGAGCGAGGGATGGGTTTTGATGCTAAGAAAGGATCGATTTAATGATGCATGACTCTTTGTTAAGGGCTTCAACAAAGAATATGCTAATGGGGGATGCAGGAGCCATCTTGGAATATATGAAGGGGCAGTATGTTAACATAGGCATCAATCATTTGGGCCAAGTTATGTACAAGTGGCAAACTTGTGGGGCTCATCAGCTGGAAAATATGGTGCAAGCACACACTCCATGGTGCATCTTCTCCTCAACAACTTGCATGCAGCACAAGCCATCGCCGGAGCCGTGCGTGACGCCGACGTTCCAGATGACCTAGAGGGCGTATCTTACCTGCGTGATCACCATTGTACGTTGTTTGGATCTGTTCCGTGTACCATGCGCGCGTCGCGACTTTTTCCGCCGACATGAGACATTCCGTATACCCGTTTCTTGATCTGTCGAGGCAAGTAAAACTTGCTACATGCTATTTATATTATTTTATACGTATTAAATTGCATATTGAACCTGTAGATTAAATCTACTGCCACATGTTCCATTTTAACACTTTGATGTCCATTTATATCATTTTAGATTTAGAACTTGAAACATACCATGTTGCATTGTAGTTTACCATACGTGGTATCCACGTCCATATTTAAATCACATAATAAGTATTTGCATAGCCCATAGTACCCCTTTAATAGTTTATACCCTATCGGACACCCGTTTGCATACATCTAGCCTAATATATATATTCAATTGCATCCCTAGATCATTTAATACATATCAGTGAGATTTTAACATTCTATATTTGATAAAGTGTATTTTAATTAATGTTGGAATTATAACCTTAACCCAAATCGATAATTGTACATCCATATATCTTAGTTATACCTATTTTTGCACACTACGTTACAATATTCCATTTTATTGTTCCATTAGTACCCCATACTTGTTTTGTATACCCATGCTTATTATAGTTTGATTATGAGCACCCACTTGTTACTTGTGCACCCCTGACATAACTTGATATACCTACTACTTGACACGATATGGTACCGTACACTTCTTAACATGACATGATACCTATATACTACCCGACTTGACCTGACGTAGAATGGCTTTACCTGTTACCTGATCTTATTACTAATGCCAACAGCTTTAACATGTTGTCCCTACGGACATTCCCTGTTGTCTATCCAGACAAACCTTTACCTGCTGATCCTGTGTTGGCATTAGCTTTAGATTTATCAATACTTGACTTGAATACACAACTTGGGGGTATGGGGAAATCAATGATGAAACCTAACTTGTAACTCGATAGTTCGATACCTTTACTGATCAGTTTTAGAGGCTAGGCCATCTTTGGGATGATGCTGCTGACATCATCCATCGTTACACACTACCTTTTTAGAGGCTTGGCCAGCCTTGGGATGATGTTGTTGACATCATTCATCGTTACCCCTTTTCCATTTAGTGCCTAGCGGCATGTCTCGGTTTCAGCCCGAGAATCTTCACCGTGATCCCGGGCACGCACGGGATACTATTGAGTTACATCGATGATTCATCAAATTGATTTCAAAGACTTGAGAGTAGTTAACACAGTCGAACAATTTAGATTACTCACTGCACACTACCCTTCACTGTCCGTATTTATATTGTTGTTTTACCTGTTTTACTTTTCATACACATACCTGTATGTCTTGCTACCCCTGTTTAATTTATTGCTTGATATTATGACGCACTGACGTCTGGGTTTTGCATGGCCCAGATCCTCTACCTTTGTTGCAGACTGATCAGGAGTATTGCCGCTGTTAGACCGAGCGGTGAGGATCCTGTTGGTATCCAGTTTTACTTTCCAGGTGTTTTATTTATTTGATCTTTTGGTTCCACATTTTATTATTTCTTGACTCATTTATTCTGGCTCATGGACATGTACTAGATAGTTTAGTTTACTTTCTTGTTCTTGATATCTCTACAGTCGTAATGTGACTGTGGAAGGATATTTTCCTATCCACAGGTAGCATGGTTGGCTATGTCACGTGCCTATCTTAGCGTACTCTGGGAACCGTGGCTTGACATGGTTTGTTTGGTATCAGAGCCATAGGATATAGGTTAATCGAGTTTGATTCTTTTGTAGTTAGGTATTGGACCCAATACACGAATCAGAATACTTGTAACTAGGAGCATGTCCTGCCACATTGTTATCACGATTCTTGAATCATATCTATCTCTTGATCCTTTTCTTGACGATAAGCAAACCCCTTTGCATCTCGAGTTGAAACCTATTGGTTCCCTATTGTTTCTGCCTGTTCTTTGATTCTGATACTAGGATTTGGGTGACTTGAGTGGAGTTATGTGATTGTAACTATGAACTGCAGCATAGTTACAATGCGGTACTCTATTTAAGTAACTTGGAGTCCTAGTCTTGATTCACTTCTTTGTTTCATGGTCGTTATATTGCCTTGTTTCCTTTGCTTTCCAGTTCATGTTTTATCGCAAGCTTGAATTCTGTTTACCGTGCTTATCTTCTACAGTGTTTGGCTTCAGGTGAAATCGTTTCAGGTATCCTACTTGATCATGTCCTTCCCGCATTAGAATTATTCAATTCTGGTGCATTCCTTGTCTGTTGTTGTCTTGGGAATGGATTTTCTCGGCACTTTCCATGCTCACATTGATTGTAAAGCAAAAAAAGCGAATTTCTAGATTCCCAGACATCCGGAGTTTGTTTTTGCTGGAGGAAGCAGTTTTGTCGGGCCAGTCGAGTTTAGGGCTAGGCCGACAACTAATGTTCTTTCGTCACTGGAGGTTGATAAAGATGAAGCGCCAGCTATAGTTCGAGATTTCATGGACATGTTCGAGGACATATCAGGCTTACCACCGAAACGAGACGTGGAGTTCGCGATTGATCTTGTCCCTGGTGCAGCGCTATTCTCTAAAGTGTACTATCCAATGGCACCAGTAGAGTTGGAAGAAGTCAAGAAGCAGGTTACTGAATTACTTGAGAAGGATTGGATTCGCAGCAGTAACTCGCCTTGGGGAGCTCCAGTTCTTCTAGTAAAGAAGAAAGATGGCACAAGGAGGATGTGCATCGATTATCGAGAATTAGACCGGGTGATTATTAAGAACAAGTACCCGATCCCTCGCACTGGTGAATTATTTGAGCAGCTTAGTGGTGCGAGGGTATTCTCGAAGCTGGATTTGCGATACGGATATCATGAGGTCCGAGTTAAACCAGAAGATATTTGCAAGACTGCGTTCCGAACTCGGTATGGCCATTACGAATATTTAGTGATGCCATTCGGAGTCACGAATGCACCAGCGATATTTATGGACTTGATGAACCGAATCTTTTCACCATTCTTGGACCAGTTTATAGTGGTGTTCATTGAAGATATTTTGGTCTACTCGAAGAGTATTGAAGAGCATGCAGAACACTTGAGGATCGCACTGCAAACATTGAGGCAAGAAAGATTGTATACGAAAATGAGCAAGTGTGAGTTTTGGCTTGAAGAAGTGAAGTTTTGGGGCATGTCGTGTCTGGAGATGGAATCACCATTGATCCCGAAAAGATTACAGCAGTTCGAGATTGGCCGATTCCGAAGAACGTTGTAGAGATCAGAAGCTTTCTTGGACTTGCCGAGTATTACAGAAGGTTCATGGAGAACTTTGCTCGTCTGGCGGAGCCTTTGACCAAGCTTACGCGCAAAGAAGTGCCATTTGTGTGGACGGATAAGTGTGCGTTGGCTTTTGAGGCGTTGAAGCAAAGGTTGATAACCGCTCTTGTTTTAACCGTGCCAGACAGTTCCGGAGGATTGGTGATTCACAGCAACGCATCTGGGAAAGGATTGGGATGTGTTTTGATGCAGCATGGGAAGGTTGTAGTTTACGCGTCGAGACGGTTGAAGACCCATGAGAAGAATTACCCAACTCATGGCTTGGAGCTAGCAGCTGTGATGTTCGCTTTGAAGATTTGGAGACACTACCTATTGGGCGAAAGGGTCGAGGTTTTCACCGATCATAAAAGCTTGAAGTATGTGTTCACTACAAGGAGATTAGTATACGGCAGCGTAGATGGTTGGAGCTGATGGCTGACTACGATCTTGATCTTAAGTACCATACAAGGAAAGTTAATGTTGTGCCGGATGCGCTTAGTCGGTTGCCAGCAATTCAGATGTTGACTGCACCGAAGAAACTTATTGAAGACTTTCGAAGATTTGATTTGGAGGTTGTGCTACCGCATTCTTTGGGGCAGTTGATGCAGCTGCAAGTACAGTCGTCGTTGATCGCAAATTTTAAAGCAGCGCAATTGTAGGATCCTAGATTGTAGAAGTTTCGAGAATAGGTTGAAGCTGGACTTGTCGATTCATGAAAATGGTTTGTTGCGATATGGTAGTCGTCTGTATGTATCAAAGGGAGATATTCGCGAAGAAATTATAAAGGAGGCACACAGTTCCGTGTATTTCGTACATCTAGGAGGCACGAAGATATACCGTGATCTACTACAGCACTTCTGGTGGGAAGGCATGAAAAGGGAGATTGCTCGTTTTGTAGCAAAGTGCTTAGTGTGTCAGCAAGTTAAGGCTGAACATTAAAGGGTTGCTGGTTTATTGCAACCACTTCCGATTCCTCAATGGAAGTGGGAACATATAACCATAGATTTCGTGACAGCTTTACCGCGGAGTCCTGATGGCAACAATGCAGTTTGGGTGATTGTTGATCGATTGACCGAGGCAGCTCACTTTATACCATTTCGAGTTGGTCAATCAACAGAAACTTTGGCAAAACGGTACATGCAGGAGATTGTAAGATTGCATGGAGTACGGTGAGCATCGTGTCCGACCGTGACACTCGTTTCTTATCACACTTTTGGAGGAGCTTACAGGAAAGTTTGGGGACTCGATTGAAGTTTAGCACAGCTTACACCCTCAAACAGATGGCCAGTCGGAGAGAACGATCCAAACTCTTGAAGACATGTTGAGAGCTTGCATGTTAGACTTCAAGGGTTCATGAGAGGATCATCTACATTTGGTGAAATTTTCGTACAACAACAGTTTCCAGGCGACTATTTAGATGACTCCATTCGAAGCATTGTATGGTCGCAAGTGTCGTTCACCTGTTTGTTGGGACGATGTTAGAGAACGAAGATTGTTGGGACCGGATTTGATCGTGCAAACAGTTGTGAAGGTTAACACTATCCGGAATAATATGAAAGCAGCACGAGACCGACAAAAGAGTTGGGCAGATACATCGAGAAGACCTCTAGAGTTCGCCGTTGGTGAATTGGTGTTTTTGAAGGTACCACCGACTAGAAGAGTTTTTCGCTTTGGGAGTCGAGGAAAGCGTAGTCCTCGATTTGTTGGACCTTTGAGATTTTGGAGCGTGTTGGTGAAGTGGCGTATCGATTGGTTTTACCGCAATCCTTGGCGAATGTTCATGACGTGTTTCATGTATCACAACCCCGTAAGTATGTTCGAGATGAAACGCATGTGTTGGATCATTCGGAGCTGACTGTATGAGAAGATTTGACTTTTGAGGAGCGACCGATGTGGATTGTGGATCGAAACGATAAGGTTCTTAAGAACAAGGTTATCCCTCTTGTACTTATTTCTTGGGGAAATCGCATGCATGGAGAATCAACTTGGGAACGAGAAGATGAAATCCGGTAGAAGTTTCCACATCTATTCTTGTAGTTTCTTGATTGTTTATCATTTCTTGTTCTTGGAATTTCGAGGATGAAATTCTTTTTGTAGTTAGGTATAATGTAACAACCTAGTTCAGTTATACCAATTACAGTTCCCGTATTACTTGTCTGTGATATTTTCTAGATTTATCGGGTTTTGGGTGCGAATGGTATTTTAAATTTTTCATTGCATTCGACCCGACCCGCTTGCTTCAACCTGCTTGATTCATATTTAGAGACTACCCAGGCTTGTTAAATAGACACGTGCATCTCATGGATACTACTACATATTGACTTTTTATCTGACATCGCACATTTTATCATATAACATTTTAGGGTCATATAAATAAATTAAAATTGCATTTCATAGCCTGCATGATACCCCTAACCCCGTGGTAGCGTCCGCGCATCATGTTCTCATCCCGTTTAGTGAAACGGACGTGTTTGGATGGCTACGCGCATGTACGTGCATCCGTTCTTGGGGGTATGCTTTTTCGTTACCTGAGCATTCATTTTGAATTTTGAAATTCGCATATATTTTTCATATTTTAAATCTGAAATTTTAGACCCGACCCGGGCGTGTTTTGAAGTTTGTATTTGCCAAAATCTCAAATTTAACTAATATAATATTCTTATTATATTCTTTAGGATTTAACTATTATATATATACGATTTTATTTTAAAACCTAAAAAATATTTTCCTAACTAAATCCTACCTCCCAACCTCTCAGATATCCCTCTCTCTCTCTTTCTCACCTTCCTCTTGTTAGTTATATATATGCCTAGAGGCCATTGCTGTACATAGGATGTATATTGTAGTGGATGCTGGGACATATATAGGGAGGACTTTCTTGCTCGACATGATAGTATGCTATCTGGTTGCTCTTTATCTTAACGTGTACACTGATTGTCTCTCTGTTACATGTTGGTAAAGCCCTTAGAATGTGTACTTGACTACCTGGACTATGATGCGGATCATACTAGTGGGGACATGGTAGTCCATAAGTACATCCTTCAAGGTCCCTAGTCGTGGGTGTATCGAGACGGGGCATCGATATACCAGAGTAGACTAGCGTATACCTTCTCGACCCATACAGATAGGCGATGGATGATCCCATATCCTTTGCTGTTTGACATCAGAGATCATATACGGGTGCTCAGTGGAGACTGGGTACACTGGACGGACTCGCCGAGAACTCCCAGATGGTATTATACCTTACGTTAGATGGCAGTTCTCTGGTGACACTGGTACAGGTTAGTCTGTAGACCCGAGATCGTCATAGAGTCTTGTGTGATTCCAACTATGCTTTGATTTCCACCTTACCACATCCAAGAGGGCGTGCAAAACGGTGGTTTTTGGATACAATCCCGAATCACATGGAGGCAATGAGCGATAGGAGGGGATTCGTCTCTCCCAGTATAGGGAGTTAATGTTGCGCTGTGTTCGATTGGCTATAACCGGAAATCTATGGCCAGGGTTGCTGAGATTTACTGGTAAGTGTTATCAATAGTATCTCGAACTGTTATAGACCTCAAATCGACACGACTTATCGAGCTACTGGGGTCTGACGTTTACCACCCCTAGGCAAGATATGCGACATATCAGGCGAACAGACCGGACTGTGCGGTAAGTGTTACTGGTTGGATTCACAGGAGTGTGAGCGGGCTTGCTCGTTGATCTTCTGATCGCTCAATACCCGGGTGGCCGTTATGTTTAGCAGACCGCTTGCGGCTTGTGGGTGTTTGATATGATCATCACCTACTGCCGGCGTATTGACTAGTCTTTAGAGTCCTACACAGAGGTTTCCTGGCTCAAGCAAAACGAAATAGGAGCGCATATGAGATATGTGCGGGACCGAGAATAATACCAGTATGTGATACTGTATTCGATTCTCGCGATTTGTGACATTGATCGGTTATATGCGATATAGCCGGATTATCGAATCAAATGTTGATTCGATAAGTTGTTACTATTGATATTAGTCGGTTATATGCAATATGACCGGATTATTAAATCAAGTGTTGATTTAATGTATAATTATATATTTGATATATTATTTTACATTAACTAGTATTGGTTCACTTAAGATTATTTTTCTCACTAGATTGTGCACAAGTTGTATATGTGATATATTTTTGTGCACTAGTTTGTATCATGATTGATGATACATGCAAACTTGGGTGTGTGTTTGGCTAACACCATGTTTAGGTTAATGGTTAGGGTTTCATTCTT
This sequence comes from Agapanthus africanus, assembly GCA_030015575.1. Classification (NCBI taxonomy): domain Eukaryota; kingdom Viridiplantae; phylum Streptophyta; class Magnoliopsida; order Asparagales; family Amaryllidaceae; genus Agapanthus; species Agapanthus africanus. The sequence continues at coordinate 449,853,932 of CM057342.1, read as the reverse complement.
TTCATTTATTTTGGTAAAAATAATTTGGTCTTTTTCCTTTGTCTTTGCTAGAAGTTTCATGATACTTCAAGCATCTTTTGACAAAGTCAAAACTATTTTGTTTTTATTCTTTAACCTAACCATTAACATAAACTCTAGTTTAGTCTCTACACAAGTTAACTCACCCAAGGTTGCAAGATGATAAATCTTCACTTGATTTATTATTTTAATGAATCCTTTTTCATTTCCTTCTTCTTCTTCTTCTTCATGAAGAAAAGAAAAGCTTTCTAGAAAAATTTCAAGTGATGAAATCAAGTGAGAAATCCAAATCCAAAGTGAACCCACTTCCTATTTCTTCATCCTCTACCACTTGCCATGTAGTAGAGTGTGTTATCTTCACAAGTTTCATGACCTAGTGAAGATGGAGCTTGAGTTTATGTCGCCTCGACGTAGATCATCTTCGGCATCGAAGTCAACGACCTAGCCCGCCCATTTCTCCGATGAAACCGACGCTATAGTCCGGGATTCCAATGATCGCAGCGGAGGGACGTCAACACGGAGCTAGAGAAGTGGAGGACCGGATCTACAAAGGTTGTAGTCTCTTTCACTTAGTAGCAAAGTAGTTTGCTTGCTTAGTTTCGCCTTACCTCTTGTTAACGATCTAGCATAGGGTTCTTAGGCACATGAAAAAATTTGATTTTGGCATGGTTGATCTGTTGTAAAACCTCATGGGTGTGCCTGGGAACCCTACACCTCTCTCTCTCTCTCCTCTTTAACATTTTCTCTCTCTCACTCTCCTCCCTATATATATTCTTATATTTCATTTTTAATAAACCCTATTTCCCATGCACAGACCTCTCTCTCTCCCTCATATTTTCTTCTCATCTTCTTCTTCGTTCCGCCTCTAAGCCTCGCGCCCGCGCCCTTCGCATCGCCGCCTCCACCTTGTTAGCCTCCCCTCGCCTATCTCCTCATCTCATCTCCTCTTCCTCCTCTCGCGCTCCGGCCAACCCCGACGAGAACCCATGTTCCCGTTGCGACCACCACAGCCCATCGAACCCGAACCCGACCTCGTCGCCGACCTTGCCTCACCGTCGTCGACTATTCCATGACCTCGCCTCCTCTCCTCCTCGACCACTTCACCTCCCTCTTCTTCCCTTCTCCTCTGCAACCTGAGCCAACCCTACACACCAGAGAACCCACTGCGGCCACCTCCTCTGTCACCATCGCCCCTCATCGCCGACCACCTCGTCGGCCTACCCTCGTCACCACCACCATCACCTTTCCCTCTCCTCTCTTCTCCTCCATCTCTACCTTCGCTTGCGTTCCCTGCAGATACATCGCTCCAGTCCCCCATGATGAAAAAATGAAAGGGGGAAAAAATAGAAAAAAATAAAAATAGATCCCCAAATCAAGTCTATACGATCGAGCGAGGGATGGGTTTTGAAGCTAAGACAGGATTGATCTAATGATGCATGACTCTTTGTTAAGGGCTTCAACAAAGAATATGCTAATGGGGGATGCAGGAGCCATCTTGGAATATATGAAGGGGGCGGTATGTTAACATAGGCATCAATCATTTGGGCCAAGTTATGTACAAGGTTTTCATGGAATGTGCTACCATTATCAGGAAATTGGGCTAAATTCATATGAGAAGAAACATTTGTGAGGGAGGGACCGTAATACTGTACCTGCAGGAGCTTGTTAACATTGCTAGCACCAAAGACCTTGTGAACATTGGCAAACTTGTGGGGCTCATCAGCTGGAAAATATGGTGCAAACGCACACTCCTTGGTGCATCTTCTCCACAACAACTTGCATGCAGCACAAGCCATCGCCGGAGCCGTGCGTGACGCTGACGTTCCAGACGACCCAGAGGACATACCTTACCTGCGTGATCATCCTTGTACGTTGTTTGGATCTGTTCCGTGTACCGTGCGCGCGTCGCGACTTTTTCCGCCGACGTGAGACGTTCCGTATACCCGTTTCTTGATCTGTCGAGGCAAGTAATACTTGCTACATGCTACTTATATTATTTTATACGTATTTAATTGCATATTGAACCTGTAGATTAAATCTACTGCCACATGTTCAATTTTAACACTTTGATGTCCATTTATATCATTTTATATTTAGAACTTGAAACATACCATGTTGCATTGTAGTTTACCATACGTGGTACCCACGTCCGTATTTAAATCACATAATAATTATTTGCATAGCCCATAGTACCCCTTTAATAGTTTATACCCTATCGGACACCCGTTCGCATACATCTAGCCTAATATATATATATTCAATTGCAACCCTAGATCATTTAATACATATTAGTGAGATTTTAACATTCCATATTTGATAAAGTGTATTTTAATTAATGTTGGAATTATAACCTTAGCCCAAATCGATAACTGTACATCCATATGTCTTAGTTATACCTATTTTTGCACACTACGTTACAATATTCCATTTTATTGTTCCATTAGTACCCTATACTTGTTTTGTATACCCATGCTTATTATAGTTTGATTTTGAGCACCCACTTGTTACTTGTGCACCCCTGACATGACTTGATACACCTACTACTTGACACGACATAATACCGTACACTTCTTAACATGACATGATACCTATATACTACCCGACTTGACCTGTTACCTGATCATGTTACTAATGCCAACAGCTTTGACATCTTGTCCCTACGGACATTCCCTGTTGTCTATCCAGACAAACCTTTACCTGCTGATCCTTTGTTGGCATTAGCTCTAGATTTATCAATACTTGACTTGAATACACAACTTGGGGTTGTAAGTCCATGCTACCTCTCCCGGTAGTCTATCCTGATGACAAACGATTTTCTTAGAGGTGGTAACATGGACTTAAAACCCGGATCTTTGTTAAACATCTAACTAACAACCAAACTACGAGTCGTTAACTACTCGGTTAGGGGGTTTATACCTTTCTTGTCTTGAACTCCTTCGTCTTCAAACCTCGATGGTGGTCCGGATCGGCTTCTTCCCGTCGTCTCCTTACGCCGAAGATAGATCCACCTGAAAGCTTCAACCTTTGGCTCCTTCTTCGAACTTTGAAGAAACTAGTTCACTCGGTTTGCTAAACCTTGTGAACTAGAGTGAGTAGAGAAGAGTTTGTATGGGATTTTATCTATGGTTCTTGGTTCTCAACTCATGAGACAAGTGAACCATAGAGTCAAGAGAGGGAGAGCAAGAGGAGGAAGATGAGAGCTCAAGAACAAGAGAGAGAATGAGCATGAAAGAATGAGAGAAGACTTTTCTCTTTTGGCTCTCATAATCCAAAACCATCATCACAAAAATAATAATCAAGTATTGTGTAAAATGGTTCAAGTCAAAATGGCTAAATCATTTCATGCACTCATTTCTCACAAAAGAAACAAGCAAGTAAAAAGTCTTTGCCATGAAATGATAGCCATTGTCATCATGATGGTCAACTAGTCCAACCTAGTCAACCGGTCAACAAGTCAACAAAGTCAACCCCTCAACAACCATGTCACCATAATACTTAATTAATATAATTGTTAATCACATATCATATTCTCATTAGGGTTGAGCAAAAAGTCAATAGTCAACGGTCAACAACCCTAATGAGAATCCTCTGCCTCTGTCTCTCCGTCAACTGTGCATACACACCCGCATCCGCGTTCCGAGGACACGAATACACACTGGATAAATCCAATCCCAAAAGATACACTAGGATCTGGCTTAAACCAAAGCCCGCTAGTGTGAACTGTCCGGACACTGTACGTGCACAAGTGCAGGGATGTGACCGAACCCTGTCGCAAAACCATGCGACCTGTCGCAAAACCATGCGACCTCTACTCTTTTGCCTAAAGGCGAATAGCTTTCTGTGTGGGACTCTAAAGACTCGACACTACGCTGGCAGTGGGTTTAACCACAGACCGCAAGCGGCACTAGCTGTGCGTAACGGTCCCCAGGTAGATGCCGACAAGAAGACTGACGAGGCGAAACCCATCTGAACTCCTACTGAGCCTGAATGTGACATTCTCCGTACAGTCCGGTCTGTTCGTCTGATACATCGCATGGCGGGCCTAGGGGGCGGTAAACGTCAGTCTCCCAATAGCGGTACAAGTCGTGTCGGAGTGAAGCCCAAAACACCCTGAGACAACACTGGAAGCCTACCAGTATATCTCGTTTTCCCTGGCCAGGGACTACTCGTGTAATGGCTCTCCTAGACACAGCGCGATGTCAACCCCCAATACCGGGAGAGACGAATCCTGTCTAACCGTCACTGCCTCCAAGTGCTTCGGGACTGCACCCAACTACCACCTGTTTGCACGACTCCTTTGAGCCGTGGTAGGGTAGTAATCAAAGTACAGTGGGAACACACTCGAGGCGAAGTGACAGTGTCAAGTCAGCGGACTAAGCTGTACTCATGTCACCTGGGAACTGATAACTGACGATAGGCATAATACCAACTAGTCAGTTCCCGATGAGTCCTGTCCAGTGTACTAGTAACCCAACGAGCACCCGCATACTCTCTCAAGTACGACGTACCGACGGCTGTGGGACAGACCGTCTCCCACACTGGGATGAGAAGCGCATGCGCTAGTCTACTCCGGATTATCGATGCCCTGTCTCGATAGTCCTGCGACCGGGGACCTGCATAAGGATGTGCTTATAGATTACCCAGCCCTACTAGTGTGACTGCCATCACAACGCTGGTAATCAAACAAAGATCCTAAGGGCTCCACTAATGTGTATAGGCGATATACTAAAATAAACACATGTACACATTGAAGTAGAAACAAACCAAGTAGCATACTACTATTTTGAGCAAGATTGTATATACAAGGTGAATATCCCAAGCTTCCATTAAGTAATATACAAACTAGTATGATACAGTAATGGCCTCTAGGGCATATACACTAACAATCTCCCACTTGCACTAAGGCCATGTACTGGCGTATCGAAGACCTATCATCTCGATCAGCCGCTCGAACTGAGTCTGGGGCAAGGCCTTGGTGAATGGATCTGCAGTGTTATCTTCTGAAGAAACTCTCCGAACCTCGATCTCCTGGCGATCCACGATCTCCCTGATCAGGTGATACCGCCTCAAGATGTGTCTGGATCTCTGATGGGACTTGGGTTCCTTCGCTAAAGCTATAGCCCCGTTGTTGTCGCAATACAGAGGTATTAGATCAACAATGGACGGAACCACCTGAAGCTCTTTCAAGAACTTCCTCATCCAGACAGCTTCTTTTGCGGCATCAGATGCAGCGATGTATTCCGCTTCCATCGTCGAGTCTGCAACGGTTTCCTGTTTGGAACTCTTCCAACACACCGCCCCTCCATTGAGGGTAAAGACAAAACCCGACATGGACTTGGAATCATCCTTGTCACTCTGGAAGCTGGAGTCAGCAAAGGCCTCGATCTGGAGGTCTTTTCCGCCATACACCAAGAACATCTCCTTAGTCCTTCTCAGGTACTTGAGAATGTTCTTTACCGCTATCCAATGTTTCTCCCCAGGGTTTGACTGATACCGGCTTACCACACTCAGTGCATAAGCTACATCTGGTCTAGTACACAACATCGCATACATTATAGAGCCTACCGCAGAAGCCTAGGGTATAATAGACATGCGATCCCTCTCCAAATCAGTCTTGGGAGACATCTCTTTAGAGAGGGTGATCCCGTGACAAGCCGGTAGGTTACCGCGCTTGGAATCTTCCATACTGAATCTCTTCAGTATGGTGTCGATGTACCTGGACTGTGAAAGTCCTAATATCCTCTTGGATCTATCACGATGGATCCGGATCCCCAGGATGTATGAGGCATCACCCAGGTCTTTCATGGAAAACCTGTGTGACAAGAACCCCTTGACAGATTGTAGCATAGGAATGTCATTTCCTATTAAGAGAATGTCATCCACGTACAAAACGAGGAATACTACAGTTCTCGCTACAAATCTACTATAGATGCATGGTTCATCTGGATTTTTGATAAAGCCAAATTCCTTGACCGTCTCATCAAAACAGATGTTCCAACTCCATGATGCCTGCTTTAATCCATAGATGGACTTAAGCAACTTGCACACCTTTCCGCTGCTCCCACTCTGAATGAAACCCTCTGGTTGGTCCATATAGACACACTCCTCTAAATTTCCATTTAGAAAAGCGGTCTTTACGTCCATTTGCCAGATCTCATAATCATGGAAGGCAGCAATGGCAAGAAGGATCCGAATGGATTTCAGCATAGCCACTGGAGAAAAGGTTTCGTCATAGTTCAAGCCAGGTCTTTGACGGAAACCCTTTGCAACAAGTCTAGCTTTATAGGTCTCAATCTGTCCATCTACACCAATCTTCCTTTTGAAGATCCACTTGCATCCTACGGGTTTTACCCCGTCTGGAGCAATGTCCAACGTCCATACTTTGTTGATGTACATGGACTCCATTTCGGTCCGCATTGCATCCAGCCATTTTACTGAGTCAACGCTCTGAACGGCCTGCTGGAAGCTAGTAGGCTCATCATAATCTATGATGCAATCCTCTCTATCCCCGTCTATGAAAAAACCGTAGTATCTCTCGGGCAGATGAGACTGCCTACAACTCCTGCGGAGCGGCGTAGGAATGTCCTGTTCTTTTGAACCCTCTGGTTCCACTAAACTTTCAGTAATAGTCTGTGGTTCTGGAATTTCTTCCAGTTCTACTGCGCTCCCACTATTTTCCTTTTCTAAGAACTGGTGTTCTAGAAAGTGGGCATTACGAGAAACAAGGACTTTTTGTTCCTCTGCGTGGTAGAAAAGATACCCCCTGGAGTTCTTTGGGTGTCCCACAAACTTGCACAGTACTGAGCGTGCCTCGAGTTTGTCCGCATGCTGCTTTTTGACAAAAGCTGGACATCCCCAGATCTTCAGATATTGAAGATAGGGTTTCTTCCCACTCCATAACTCATAAGGTGTGGTAGGCACAGTCTTAGTGGGAACTCGGTTCAAAAGGTATGCAGCTGATTCTAGAGCATACCCCCAGAATGATCGCGGTAACTCAGCGTTACTCATCATGGACCGTACCATATCCAATAGGGTTCGGTTCCGTCTCTCCGATACACCGTTATGTTGCGGAGTGTATGGAGGAGTAAGCTGAGAGAGAATTCCGTTCTCTTTTAAATAGTCCAGGAACTCGACACTCAAGTATTCACCACCTCGATCCGATCATAGAATCTTGATACTTTTGCCGGTTTGTTTTTCTACTTCATTCTTATATTCCTGGAATTTTCCAAAGGCTTCGGACTTATGTTTCATTAAGAAGACATAACCGTACCTTGAAAAATCATCCGTAAAAGTAATGAAGTAAGAATAACCGCTTCGCGCATGTGTAGACATTGGACCGCACACGTCGCTGTGTACGAGTCCCAAGAGCTCGCTCACTCTTACTCCGTGTCCAGTAAACGGAGTCTTTGTCATCTTTCCTTTGAGACAGGATTGACAAGTGGCATACGATTGATATTCGAACGCATTCAAATATCCTTCTGTATGTAACTTCGCCAACCTTCTCTCATTGATGTGACCCAGTCTACAATGCCACAAGAAAGTTTGATTTATTTCCGGAGACTTTCTTTTGTGTGTATTCTGGACATTGAAAATCTGTGGTTGGTTTAATACGTATATACCATTGCTTAATGTACCTGACCCAATCAGAACTTGATTAAGGTGAATGTTTACAACATTGCTTACAAACGCAAATTCATAACCTTCTTTAGAAACTAAAGATACAGAAATGATATTACAAGTTGCGTTGGGTACAAAAAAGCAATTACGCAAAACCAAAACATGTCCATATGACATTCCCAGGTGATAGTCCCCCACGGCTTTAGCATCCATGCTAGCTCCGTTCGCAACTCTGAGGGTCATGTCACCTGCTTTCAAAACCCTATGGTTTCTCAACGCCTGCAAAGAATTACAGATATGAGATCCTGATCCGGTATCCAATACCCAGGAAGTAGAGTTTATTGAAAGACAGTTTTCAATAACATACACACCTGAAGCTGAAGCTGCAACTTGCTTCAATTCCTGTGTTCTGGCCTTCCAGGCCCTGCAATCATTCTTCCAGTGTCCTTTCTTATGACAATAGAAGCATTCTTCCTTATCCACAAGCTTCCCCGCTTTCTTTGTTGCTTTAGCTTTTCCCTTCGTATCCACTTTACTAACCGCCTCTTGGTTTGGCGGGGGCTTTCTTCTTCTTTCCCTTGGCTTTCGCCTTGGAACTAGAAGAAGATGATCCTCCTACAAACAAAGTGGATGTTTCCCTACCTTTCTGTAGGGTGCCCTCTGCGCTCCTCAGCATGTTGAGGAGCTCTGAAAGTTCAACTTCTTTTTCTTGTAAGTTGAAGTTCAGTATAAACTGGGCGTAAGTGGAAGGAAGGGACTGGAGAACTAAGTCTGTATAGAGCTCACTCTCCAATGTGGTCCCTAGGTCCGCGAGCTCCTCAATGTAGCCGATCATCTTAAGCACGTGTTCTGCTACTGATGATCCGACGGCCATCCTTGCCGAAAATAACGTTTTCGACGCTTCATATCTTGCGATACGAGATTGCTCTCCATACAGTTCTTTTGTATGAAGAAATATGGATTCCAAGTCCATATTCTCGTGCCTCCTCTGATGTTCATTGTCCATAGAGGCAAGTACGAGGCACTTGGCCTTCGCGCTATCAATCTCCCAAGTCTTACGGATTTCCTTATCCGCGACGCTGGAAGTAGGACCAGGGACGGGGGGAGCTTTGGTGGTAAGAAGATACCCCAGCTTGTCGTAAGTGATTGCCATCTTGACATTCCTGAGCCAGTCTTTGTAGTTTGACCCTGTCAGTATGTTTTTATCTAGAAGTAACTTAAGTCCAGTCATGTCGATTGGTCGCTGCAATTAGGAGAGAGAAGAAACACTCAGCTTGATGCTCTTGCAAGTTTAGAATGGTTTTTAGTTTGTCTAAACAGGATGGCTCCCACTGTTTCTCGAATCCCTCCTCAAACCAAAAAGGAAGAATTAGTCAGGATCAATCTCACCGTACAATACTTGCTTAACCGTTCGGCCAGGCTGGTGTCGGTACTTCGAGGGAGGTTTTCCAACGCTTTCGCGAAGTTCCTTAATTAAATAACCTCTTTTCCCTGGGGGCGTAGCCCCGCTAACACCTTTCTAGACACCTACTAGGTTTATAGCATTGATCGTTTAGTGAGAAATTTCCCGAGGAGTAGCATATACTCACAGTAGGATCGGGATCCAAATATCATCGCGTGACGAAACTGAAGGAATCCTACCAGAATTATCACACTCCAAGTGGTATACAAATCTAGCAAGTTTCAGTACTTATGAAACTCCCGATGTGGATTTTTGCCCCATGCTCTTATGACCTTGGCGTGAGGTCAAAATGTCATAAGTCACATGTCAAGTTCTTCCCATCATTATCCAGGTTAATTTGAATCCACCCGTACCTACCCTTGACGTAGGCCAAAATGGTAGTACGGCTGTCCCAAACCAATGCATTCTATCTATGCAACAGATAAATATCCGGCAGCTACCAATCACTATGCCTTGGCGTGGGGTCAAAATACATAGCTTGAATACTACCGAATATTTAACTGAAATGATGGAGGGCTACGAATGGTTTTGGCAAAACCGTGAACGTAGTGAACTTGATATAATCGATGGAACGAGATAGCTTTTAAAAGGAGTGGCTCAAGCTCCGCATTTAAAAGTTAGTTTTGAAAAGAACCGAGTGGTTTTCCGAAAGTGTTCCAACGATTTTAACTTGGTTTATTTTCTTGCATTAGTTCTTTTAATGCGTCCCATCATTTAATCCTACCATTGCAGAAAACAACCAAAATATGACGTACGCTTATGCCATTCGCATTCGCCACGGGGCCCCGTCATTACCCGTTAGGTTACTTAACTAATGACAGAGCGGGGGCTGGGCTAGCGCGGCTGTAAAACATAAGCAACGCCTAAATAATATCATATATAGATATACTGCAATGATAGCCATTTCAGATCATAGATGAACACATTGGATATACTAGGAATCCGCAATTCGTACGAGCCTGTAACGAAAAGCAGATTATACGGTCGCGGTGAATAGCCAATACCCAACCCAAGACCCCTACGGGTGCGGCAAACTACCCGCCAAGTACCCGAAGCGAAGCAACCTCCCTCAACTCCGTGAGTAGGCCACTCGGCACTTCGGCATACCCGGTAGTTTGTGCACCCCCTCCATGGGTCTATCCTAGGAGCAAAAACAGTAAAAAGAAATTATACAATGACGGCTACAACCCTGACCCGGTTGTGCGGCCATACAAATAATTATTACATCAATTTACAAATTTACATGAATTGAAAGAAAAGAAAACTCTCGTCTCACAACCCCCGGCTATTCACCCGCGACAATCCAATGAATTCATATACACATTCCAATAACATTTCAGATCACAGATTTGTATAACCCCCACTAATCGACATATAGCGATTAGCAGACGTTCAATACAAATATCACATTACAGAAAAACCCGTCAGCTAAAGTCATTTAGAAGTTCGATCAAAAATACGGATTTTCAGGACCCCAAAAATAAAATTTTCGTTCTGGAAAATCTGGGCAGAAAATATATATTCCAAAAATCCCAAAACAACCCCAGAAAAACACTGCACCAAACTTGGACCTCGGCAGAGTCAACTCGGCCGCGGAACCGCGGCGGGAGCTTGCTCCCGCCGCGTTTCCGCGGCGCTTTGACTCGATCGTTGGACCAAATTTGGTGGGTGTTCACACAAAAGCCTGAGCCGATTTTTAAGATAAAATTTATCAATTTTTGAACAGAATAAAAATCGGCAGAAACTTGAAAATCTCGGGTTCGTTTCTTGACTTTTCTTTGATCGATCTTCTAGCTACTTTGCTAACATGTTAGATAGAGTTTAACTAGGCTCTGATACCACTGTAAGTCCATGATACCTCTCCCGGTACTTTCGGGCATGCGGAATTTGATGAAAAACGATTTTCTTAGAGGTGGTAACATGGACTTAAAACCCGGATCTTTGTTAAACATCTAACTAACAAACTAACTAGGAGTCGTTAACTACTCGGTTAGGGGGTTTATACCATTCTTGTCTAGAACTCCTTCGTCTTCAAACGTCGATGGTGGTCCGGATCGGCTTCTTCCCGTCGTCTCTTTACGCCGAAGATAGATCCACCTGAAAGCTTCAACCTTTGGCTCCTTCTTCGAACTTTGAAGAAACTAGTTCACTCGGTTTGCTAAACCTTGTGAACTAGAGTGAGTAGAGAAGAGTTTGTATGGGATTTTATCTATGGTTCTTGGTTCTCAACTCATGAGACAAGTGAACCATAGAGTAAAGAGAGGGAGAGCAAGAGGAGGAAGATGAGAGCTCAAGAACAAGAGAGAGAATGAGCATGAAAGAATGAGAGAAGACTTTTCTCTTTTGGCTCTCATAATCCAAAACCATCATCACAAAAATAATAATCAAGTATTGTGTAAAATGGTTCAAGTCAAAATGGCTAAATCATTTCATGCACTCATTTCTCACAAAAGAAACAAGCAAGTAAAAAGTCTTTGCCATGAAATGATAGCCATTGTCATCATGATGGTCAACTAGTCCAACCTAGTCAACCGGTCAACAAGTCAACAAAGTCAACCCCTCAACAACCATGTCACCATAATACTTAATTAATATAATTGTTAATCACATATCATATTCTCATTAGGGTTGAGCAAAAAGTCAATAGTCAACGGTCAACGGTCAACAACCCTAATGAGAATCCTCTGCCTCTGTCTCTCCGTCAACTGTGCATACACACCCGCATCCGCGTTCCGAGGAACACGAATACACACTGGATAAATCCAATCCCAAAAGGTACACTAGGATCTGGCTTAAACCAAAGCCCGCTAGTGTGAACTGTCCGGACACTGTACGTGCACAAGTGTACGGATGTGACCGAACCCTGTCGCAAAACCATGCGACCTGTCGCAAAACCATGCGACCTCTACTCTTTTGCCTAAAGGCGAATAGCTTTCTGTGTAGGACTCTAAAGACTCGACACTACGCTGGCAGTGGGTTTAACCACAGACCGCAAGCGGCACTAGCTGTGCGTAACGGTCCCCAGGTAGATGCCAACAAGAAGACTGACGAGGCGAAACCCATCTAAACTCCTACTGAGCCTGAATGTGACATTCTCCGTACAGTCCGGTCTGTTCGTCTGATACATCGCATGGCGGGCCTAGGGGGCGGTAAACGTCAGTCCCCCAATAGCGGTACAAGTCATGTCGGAGTGAAGCCCAAAACACCCTGAGACAACACTGGAAGCCTACCAGTATATCTCGTTTGCCCTGGCCAGGGACTACTCGTGTAATGGCTCTCCTAGACACAGCGCGATGTCAACCCCCAATACCGGGAGAGACGAATCCTGTCTAACCGTCACTGCCTCCAAGTGCTTCGGGACTGCACCCAACTACCACCTGTTTGCACGACTCCTTTGAGCCGTGGTAGGGTAGTAATCAAAGTACAGTGGGAACACACTCGAGGCGAAGTGACAGTGTCAAGTCAGCGGACTAAGCTGTACTCATGTCACCTGGGAACTGATAATTGACGATACGCATAATACCAACTGGTCAGTTCCCGACGAGTCCTGTCCAGTGTACTCGTAACCCAACGAGCACCCGCATACTCTCTCAAGTACGACGTACCGACGGCTGTGGGACAGACCGTCTCCCACACTGGGATGAGAAGTGCATGCGCTAGTCTACTCCGGAGTATCGATGCCCTGTCTCGATAGTCCTGCGACCAGGGACCTGCATAAGGATGTGCTTATAGATTACCCAGCCCCACTAGTGTGACTGCCATCACAACGCTGGTAATCAAGCAAAGATCCTAAGGGCTCCACTAATGTGTATAGGCGATATACAAAAATAAACACATGTACACATTGAAGTAGAAACAAACCAAGTAGCATACTACTATTTTGAGCAAGATTATATATACAAGGTGAATATCCCAAGCTTCCATTAAGTAATATACAAATTAGTATGATACAGTAATGGCCTCTAGGGCATATACACTAACAGGGGTTTGGGGAAATCAATGATGAAACCTGACTTGTAACTCGACAGTTCGATACCTTTACTGATCAGTTTTAGAGGCTAGGCCAGCCTTGGGAAGCTGCTGCTAACATCATCCATCGTTACCCACTACCTTTTTAAAGGTTAGGCCAGCCTTGGGATGATGCTGCTGACATCATCCATCATTACCCACTACCTTTTTAGAGGCTAGGCCAGCCTTGGGATGATGCTGTTGACATCATTCATCGTTACCCCTTTTCCTTTTAGTGCCTAGCGGCATATCTCGGTTTCAACCCGAGAATCATCACCGTGATCCCGGGCACGCACGGGATACTATTGAGTTACATGGATGATTCATCAAATTGATTTCAAAGACTTGAGAGTAGTTAACACAGTCGACCAGTTTAGATTACTCACTGCACACTACCCTTCACTGTCTGTATTTATATTGTTGTTTTACCTGTTTTACTGTTCATACATATACCTGTATGTCTTGCTACCCCTGTTTAATTTATTGCTTGATATTATGACGTACTGACGTCTCGGTTTTGCATGGCCCAGACCCTCTACCTTTGTTGCAGACTGATCAGGAGTATTGTCGCTGTTAGACCGAGCGGTGAGGATCCTGTTGGTATCCAGTCTTACTTTCCAGGTGCTTTATTTATTGGATCTTTTGCTTTCGCGTATTATTATTTCTTGACTCATTTATTCTGGCTCATGGACATGTACTAGATAGTTTAGTTTACTTTCTTGTTCTTGATATCTCTACAGCCGTAATGTGACTGTGGAAGAATATTTTCCTATCCACAGGTAGCATGGTTGGCTATGTCACGTGCCTATCTTAGCGTACTCTGGGAAGCGGGGCATGACAGGTTCTAGAGACACAAGTTACATAGGACGACTTGGTTGAACCTGATGTTGCAACAGAATCTTATGAACCTCCACCACTCCGTAGATATAGTAGGACTTCTCCCCCACCGGGGTGATACTATGGTTTTCTCATTGATGGTGATAGAGAAGATTGCATCATGGATGATGATGACCCTACCAGTTTTCAGCAAGCTATCACGAGTGGTGACTCTGTGAAGTGGCTGCATGCCACAAGATCCGAAATGGAGTCTATGTACACCAACAAAGTATGGACTTTGGATGTTGTACCCTCTGGGGTAAAACCCGTAGGGTGCAAATGGATCTTTAAGAGAAAGATCGGTGTAGATGGGCAGGTGGAGACCTATAAAGCAAGGCTTGTGGCGAAAGGATTTGATCAAAGACCAGGAGTGGACTATGACGAAACCTTTTCTCATGTAGCCATGTTTAAATCCATTCAGATCCTACTTCCTATTGCTTCTCACTACGACTATGAAATGTGGCAGATGGACGTTAAAACGGCTTTTCTAAATGGTGATTTAGAAGAATGCGTTTATATGGATCAACCAGAGGGCTTCATTGATAGTGGGAGCAGCGGGAAACCATGTAGATTGATTAAATCCATTTATGGATTAAAGCAGGCATCACGAAGTTGGAACATCTGTTTTGATGATGTCATCAAAGAGTTTGATTTCATCAAAAATCCAAATGAACCTTGTGTTTATAAGAAGATTGTAGGGAACACTGTCACATTCCTCGTATTGTATGTGGATGACATTCTTCTGATAGGAAACGATATTCCTATGCTACAATCGGTCAATCTATTCTTATCACAAAGGTTCTCCATGAAAGACCTGGGTGATGCCTCATACATACTGGGCATGAAGATCTATAGGGATAGATCTAAAAGGTTGTTGGGTTGTCCCAAACCAGGTACATTAACACCATCCTAAAGAGCTTTACTATGGAAGACTCCAAGCAGGGTGCTTTACCCGCTTGTCATGGAGTCACTCTCTCCAAGGACTTTTACCCAAAGACTGATGAAGAGAGAGCTCGCATGAGCATTATACCCTACACTTCAGCCGTAGGATCTATAATGTATACGATGTTATGTACACGCCCTGATGTAGCTTATGCACCGGGTGTAGTAAGCAGGTATCAATCCAACCCAGGGGAGAATCACTGGACAGCTGTGAAGAACATTATTAAGTATTTGCGAAGGACTAAAGAAATGTTCTTGGTGTATGGTAACGGGGATCTCCAAATGGAGGCCTTTACCGATTCAAGCTTCCAGAGTGATAAGGATGACATCAAATCTATCTCAGGGTTTGTATTTACGCTCAATAGAGGGGCGGTATGTTGAAAGAGTTTCAAACAGGATACCGTTGCAAACTCCAAGATGGAAGCTGAGTACATTGCTGCAAATGATGCTGCCAAGGTAGCCGTCTGGATGAAGAAGTTTATCTCAGAGCTAGGAGTAGTTCCAACCATTATTGATCCAATACCATTGTATTGTGATAATAATGGGGCTATGGAGTTGGCCCAAGAGCCCAGGTCCCATCAGCGATCCAAACACATCCTGAGGCAATATCATTTGATCCGGGAGATAGTTGATCGTCGCGAGATCGAGATTCGGAGAGTAGATACAAAGAATAATACCGTGGATCCACTCACCAAGGTCCTCCCTCTGCCGCAGCATGAGCGACTTTTTGAGATGTTGGGTATGAGATACGCCAATAATTGGCCTTAGTGCAAGTGGGTGATTGTTGGATATATGTATGCCCTAGAGGCTATTATATGATAGTGGATGTATCTGTATGTGTATATATATATTCAGAGGACATTCTTGCACGACATGATAGCATGCTATCTGGTTGTACATTATCTTGATATGTTCATTTGATCATGTATATTACTCTTTTGGTACATGTTGATAAAGCCCTTAGGATATTTGCTTGACTACTGGGACTATGATGCAGATCATACTAGTAGGACATGTGTAGTTTATAAGCATATCCTTGAAATGTTCCTAGTAGTAGGTGTATCAAGACGGGGCATCGATATTCCAGAGTAGACTAGCATATACGGTTCTTGTCCCATATGATGGGCGATGGATGATCCCATATCCATTGGTGTGGTGACACCAAAGATTGTATACGGGTGCTCAGTGGAGACTGGGTACACTGAACGGACTCGCCGAAAAATCCTATATGGTATTATATCTATCGTCGGATAGCAGTTCTCAGGTGACACTGGTACATGTTAGTATGTAGACCCGAGATCCTCATAGAGTCTTGTGTGTCCTCCCACTGTATTTTGATCCCCACCCTACCACGGCTCTACTGAGTCATGCAAACATGTGGATTTTGGGTACAGTCCCAAAGCACATGGAGGTAATGAGCGATAGGAAGGGTTTCGTCTCTCCCGGTATTGGGGGTTGATGTTGCGCTATGCTCGATTGGCTATAACAGGAAGTCCCTGGCCAGGGCTGTTGAGATTTACTGATAAGTGTTATCAGTAGTTTCTCGATCTGTTATGAGCCATATACCGGCATGACTTATTGAGTTATTGAGGTCGACGATACCATCCCTAGACTTGGTAAGTAGCATATCAGACGAAGAGACCGGACTGTACGGTAAGTGTTGCCAGTTGGCTCGACGGGAGTTTTGACAGGTTCGCTTGTTTTCTTCTGATCGCTCAATACCTGGGAGCCATTACATACAGCTAATGCCGCTGAATGTTTGTGGGTATGTGATATGTTCACTGCCTACTGCTAGCATATTGACGAGTCTTAGAGTCCCACAGAGGGGTTTCCTAGCTCAGGCGAAATGATGTGGGGTGCATATGGGATATGCGCGGGAGCTCGATTAAATGCGTGTATTCGATACCGTATTTTAAATCAGGCGTTTACTATTGGTCGGGACGTATGTGATATGACCGGATTATTAAATCAAGTGTTGGTTTAATATTATTGATTTTTAGCTCATTTATTTAAAACCTTTTCTTTATGGATGTATGCATGAATGTGTGTATGTATATATATTGATATGAATGCACACATGCATGCATACATGTGTCATGGTTGATGATACAAAGAAGATGGCAATGCAAGACTCACATGGTATAAATATTTATATATATATTTTTAATTGAGAAAAAGAAAATGATTAAATCATGGTTGCAAATTCTTCTACACTCTTCTTTACTTAACCTTATTTATAACCTTGGTTCAATATCCATTTGTTCTTTAACTCATTAACAAAATATCTAGATATTTATTGACTATGGTTGTATGTGAGTGAGACTGATATATTTATATTTTCTTTTCTCATTAATTTTGAGATTATCACAAAAAGAGCTCAAGCTTAGCCATCTCCTTCTTCTTCCTCCTTCTTGCTCTCTACCCTTTTTCAAGTGAGTGAAGGAAACAAAAAGGAAAGGTTTCTAAGTTAGATCCAAACCCACATCACCAATCTATATTAGTCTAACCAACTTGTGTCGATTGTTTGCTCCACTTCTTCAAAGATCAAGTGAAGCTAGGAGCTTGAGCAAAAGGACTCCGTGGTGGATCGTCGTGGATAAGGAAGGACTCAAGTGAACCGGTTCAAACCCTAGTTGATCCAAGGAGTCAAGGAGGGAGGTCTACAAAGGTTGCATTACTCACCTCTTTGTTAAACTACTTCTAGTATGTGATGCTAGTTCTTGTTGCCCTAAATTTCTAGTTCGATTCATGGTTGGTATTGTTTAGCTCCGCTTAAATTTTTATTATAGCATGTGAGATGCAACCCAAACCCTAAACATGGTGCTTAAGAATCCCTACAGACCTATTCCGTCTTGGTCGACTGGGAATTTCATCGCTAGGTGGTAGGTCGATGTCTGGCCCCGAAGGGAGTTCAGTGTCGGGCGACCTAGGAGAATGTTGTATGCTAAAGGAATCCTGGCAACGATAAACTCCACAGGCACGGTGCGTGTATGGCCCATCTCCCTAATGTTAAGTTGGAGGGCGATCACCCATTCTGCTGGGATGGAGTGGTTGGTGAACCCTGACAGGATGTGGGTGGTCGGCCTTAGGTCCGATGGGGTGAGTCCCATACGCAAAAAGCAGTCATAAAAGAGGATGTCCGCCGAGCATCCCGAGTCGAACAATATCCTCTGTACTTTATAGAGGTGAACCCGTGCTGTGATCACCAGAGGGTCGTTGTGAGGCAGGGACATTCCGTAGAGGTTCTCGTTGGTAAATATGATCGGCTCGGCTGCCTTGGCCCTCTTCCCGGGTTTGCTTCTAGTTCCCTCGACCGGCAAGGGGGGCCGTTTTTCGTTGGTCTTGGAAGTACCCCCTGCTGACACGACCATGATTTGGCTAATTGTAAACTCGCCGGGAGGGGATGGTGCTCTTGTTCACGGTCGGCTTGCCGCTTGTCTCGCAAGTACCTTGCCAGGTGCCCCGAGCGGATTAACTCCTCGATGTAGTCTCGGAGCTGCTTGCAGTTCTCGGTGGGGTGGCCCTGCGACCGGTGGAAAGCACAGTAGGGGCCCCGGGTGTGCTTGGCCGCCTTATGATTGACCTAGGGCTTTGGCCGCTCAATCTTCTTTTTCTCCTCCCTGTCCCTTTTCTTCTGATCGGCTTGGTCTATCCGGGGTAGGCTAGCGTTCACCTCGGACTCAATCTGGATCTTATGTTTAGTCCAGGCCTTTACCTCGGCCATGGCCTTAGGTTGCGCTAATGCAAAGGAGCGTAGCCACTCCTTATGCCTAAGACCCGACCTTAGTGCTATAATGACCGTCTCGTCCTTGTGCTCTGGGACCTCAAGGAGAGTGTTGTAGAAGCGGGTGACGTATCCTTTGAAGGATTCTTTGTCCCAACTCTTTATGGTGAAGAGATGATCAACGGTCCGCTTCTGCCGTCTGTTCGCAACGAAATGGCCGAGGAATTGGGTGGCCAGCTCATCGAAGGTAGAGATTGAGCGTGGCGTGAGTCCTCGGAATTAGTCTCATCTAGAGTGGATGAGAGTGGCGGGGAAAGCACGGCATTGCGCAGCGTCAGAGCTATCCTGGAAACTCATCCCGGCTGTGAACGCGTCCAAATGGTCTTTCGGGTCGGACTTCCCATCAAAGAGGGAGACTTTTGGGGCCTTGTTCTAGGAAGAGACGTGGACAGAGAGTAGCTCTTTGGTGAAAGGCTTCGTGAGCGAGTCCGCAACATACCTAGCCCCGTCGCTTGAAGGATGATTCTCTTCATGTATGCCCTCAATCTTCTTCTCGAGGGCGTTGAGTCGGTCGTGGTATCCCGATGATTCAGCATACTCTGATTTATGGCCTTTGCTGCTGGAGACCTGCGCCTTGCCATGGCCCGGTTCCGTTCGATGAGGTTCCTTAGGTCCCCTGGCGAGGTCATCTTCGAGCTACCGTGGTGAGTCCCGTCCGTGCGACCCCGTCGAGGGAGGGGGTGCCGTTCATGCCTGGGTGCAGGCGAGCTGACCGACACCTCCTCGGGAGGGACAGGAGCGTGATGGGCCTCACGACGGGGTGCTCCGGTGAGAGACCTCGGTGTGGAGCTGTGTGGCGCCCACCGGGTCATTGAATTGGTCGCTACAAGGGATCTGCGTCCGCCGGAGACAGCGAGGCGGTGCTCGGTCATGCCGACGTGTGTAGTGTCTTCTCTCCCTCTGTAGGGGTCCCAGTCCCGAGGAGGGAGCGGCGACCTGGGGAGTTTACCCGGCCTTTTGGACATGGACAAGTCCATACATGACGGACACGTGCTGATCTATCCGAGCAGATAGGGCGTGAATGGCCTTCGGGGGAGGAGAGAATACACCCGCATCTCCGTTGTGAGGAGGGCGACGGCTGGTGCTTGGATCATCGCGGTGATCGCTCGCCATGAAGTTGAGATTGGAAGGTGAACTTTTCGTTGAGTGGAACTAGCACTTCCCACAGACGGCGCAAACTGATGGAGGTCCGGATCTTCTTCAGTTGTTACCTTCCGTAGATCTGTAGCGAGTGCTGATGGATGGCTGAGATTGAGTTGGGTGGTTTCTTCCTGATGCTTGTGAGTCTCAGTGGGATTGATGTGGATAAGGCCGAGCAACCTGCAAGGAGGTCTCGGGGTGGTTGTACTACCGAGAACCCTCCGACGATCAAGTTAGGGGGGCTAATTGGACAGAGTAGCGGCTTATTAGGGTAAAAATCGCTTACCTGAGTCGCCTGAGAGAGGGGTTTATATAGTGGCAGCCATGGTCAGACGGGCGCGAGATTCACGCCGGCCGTTACGTCCCATGCTGTCTCGCCTGCATGAAAGGCAGGATTCCCTGCTAATGACGAGATATTCTCGTTAATGGTAAACGTGATGGCATGGAATACGGGATCGTGGGCGGCGGGTATCTTGCGTCTGGCGAGATTCGCGGAGCCATGGCGGAGACGCCTGCGACCAGTGCTGTGGGTTGGTCGATGAGACCGAGGAAGCTAAGCTTGGCAGGAGGCTCGGGAATGAGCGGGAGGCCAAGAGAGCTTGGTTCTTTGATAGCTCGGAGGCGAGCTAGGGGCTGAGGGAACTCAGTGTGTGGGAGGGCTCGAAGGCGAGCCAATGGTTGTTTGTAAGGCGAGCATGGGAGTGGTCTCGAAGGCCACCGAAGGTCGGGAATATCCTCGGGTCGAAGGCCCGGGGCATGCTTCCAATGTACCGTTCTTGATCCTTTCTCGTAAGCTTTGGTACACGTCATCTGCCACGTGTCATGATCTGGGGGAACCCCGGTATCGAGTATCATCACTAGGTGATATTCGCCAACTGCTTTTGTTGCAACAATTGCTCCATTCCCTACTGTTAGAGACTTATCACCCTTTCCTAGTTTTCTACCTCTCTATAGCCCATCTAAGAAATTACATACGTGGGATCCTGATCCGGTATCCAATACCCAGGACATAGAGAAAACTGAAAAATAGTTCTCAGTAACAAACACAACCGAAAAAGATGCATCAGTATGCTCCTTCTTCGTTCGGGAGGCGTGGGAATCCGGGTTTTCCTCTATTCCTTGCTCAGACTTATGATAGTCATAAGATAGAGCGGAACCTAGCCTGGTATAATAAGCAGGTTCGGTCAATACATCCATATTATTATCTTGATTAAGGCGTGTCATTGGTCGCTACCTGAAGAGAGAGAGAAACAAACGCATTAGTGTGCACTCTTTGCAAGATTAGATTGGTTATTATTTTATCTAATCAGGATGGCTCCCACTATTTTTATCAAATCTTCTTTCAAACAGTAAGAGGTAAGATTAGCTGGGATTAATTACACTCTACAAGTTCGTGTTAGTTATATGTATGCCCTAGAGGCCATTATTGTGATGTATATTATAGTGGATGCTTGGACATATATAGGGAGGACTTTCTTGCTCAATATGATAGTATGCTATCTGGTTGCTCTTTATCTTGACATGTATATTTATTGTCTCTCTGTTACATATTGATAATACCCTTAGGATGAGTACTTGATGTAACGTTTTGAAAATTGTTTAGGTGAAATATCTGATAATCGGTAAAATAACTGGTGATTCCGTAGAAACCAAGATATAATTATTTTTCAACAGACTTAAATATACCTATTGTAGCAATTTAATTGCTAGTATTTGGTATTTAATTGGTCGCTTGTAAAATTCTAGTTTCCTTAAATATTTTTCTTAATTAATTATATTAAATAGTATTTTAAACTTTCACTAATACATTTAATCAGTGATAATTACAAATTAGATTGGGTTAATACAAATTTTGTGCATCATGACACATTAAACCAAAATGTATCATGTTGTTTTTGAAATGAAGTGGAATTGTCAAGAGAGTTCTAGAAATTTAAAGAAGAGTTTAAAGAGAAAAGAAAATAAATAAGAAAATAATGAGATAAGAAGTATGGGCATATTGACTTGAGGTGAGATTTTCTTGACTTGGTATTTCACACACACACACCCTCATCCTCTCCTCTCATGTGCTGGCCGAGACCAAGCTTCCCCATTCCCCATTTCATTTCTCATCAAAATCCTCTCTATTTTTTCTAATCTAAAATTAAATAAAGTAAAAACAAAGACGTATGGTGTTAGATAATTGAGGTACGGACTTTTTCTTGACTTCATACCTATACACACACCTCACTCTCTCTCCCTCTCCCCATTTTGGCCGAGCCACATCCAGCAGCCATCCCCCATTTCTCCACCTCCTTTTCTCATCAAAACTTTTCAAAAAATTCATCAAAAATCAATATAAAACCTCACAAATTTCTAATCAAACCATTACCCATTTTTTCTTGGCCTAATCTAGCATGGATCTTAGAGCAAGGAAGCAAATTGGGAGGATAAGTTTGCATGTTTGGATCTCATGATCTTGAGGTATAAAAATTCATCCAAATTGTATCTTGTTAATTATATGCTTAAATATAATTTTAATTAGATGTTAATGTAACTTTAATTGCAAAATAAAAATTTAAAGAGAAGGGTTTGAGAATAAAGTAAATTTACATAACTTGATTTAGTTAGAAATGTGTAGTTTAACATGTTAAGACATGAAAATCTAATCTAGTTATTAAGTTGCTAATTGTTATTTTTAAATTGTCTTAATTATATATTTTGCAAACTAAGTTTTTAATTAGTGTGTAATTAGGTGAAATTAAAATTTAGTTAGGGTTTGTGTGGCTTAATTAAGTTATTAAAGGAATATTGTGGCCACTAGATTTGTTAAAACATTTAGATTTGAACTAAAATGGTATGTAGTTGCTTACTAAGTTTTTGGAATAAATCGATTTTAATTAAGTTTGAGGTTTTGATGATATACAACCTATTTCATATAATATTTAGTGTGCTGTGAACGCATGATTGATGCGATTGGGTTTTTGGGTTTGGTAGTTGCCGCGTATAGCGTCCCTAGTTGTGGTTTGTGGCGTTGTCACGAGCGCGTTTTGTGCACCAAGTGCGTGCGCGTTTAGTTAGTGCGCATGGTTGACTTGTATTGTTTGTGTCCGCGACTATTTGTATATTTATTCTCTTATTTCCTTGTATACGTTTCTAGGATCGGGTGCAGAGGCGTCGGATGTGGCGCGGAAATGGCAGAGCTGAAATCGGATCAGATTATCCGAGGCGTCCTGGTGAGTAGATGTACACATCTACGGGAGAATCGTCTGGATGGCGCGAGGCGCCCGATATTCAGGATTTCTAGTAGTGCTTGTATTTATATGCGTGGTATCCTAGTCATTCATCTAATTCCATTGCATCATCATAAATATATATGATATTATCTCATATGACATTTGCACCATTACCATTGGTTCATGCCACGTGCACTATTCATGCGAACACACACGCCTTTGGTAATTGCTATGTCACGAACACTATAGAACTTTCTTAAAATCAGTATCTTTGCATTGCATCATATATGATCTGTAAACCTGTACCTGTATAGTCATTTCATCAGGATGGATACATAGAATTTTTAGTCATATATACATACCTCATTACATCATGATTCATGCATAGCTTCTGGCCATACTTCGCATGGTATATACTATCGTATCATAGACATCCATCATCATCGACATGTTTACATATTGTGATTCTTCTCGAGGATTTCAGTATTTATGAGATTTATGGATTTTGGAGAAACCGCAAGGATTTTAAGAGCGTATTACCATTTTAAAAATGTAAGTTTCGGTTTTCTCGTGATGTGATGTGTGTGGTGTCCACCATGGGTTTTCTCGGTTCTTGAGCGGTATCATACACCCGATTCGAGGAGGAGAAGGAACCGTCTGTGGGTGCATGGTGGACCCGGTACGGTACCTCAGGGCAAGATGGTCGCAGATGATGGCGTTGAGCCCGGCAGGGGAGCACTACCGAACGGTTATTTGTGACGCGGCGGATATCCGGAGGATACCGACGTAGTCGTGAGATTTGATGATATGGTCCGATCCGGACTGACGGAGCACGAGATATTGAGATATTGAGACATTGAGCTATTGAGATATTGAGACATTGAGATATTGGGATATATATTTTATGTCGATGCTTGACACGGATTTTCTGTTGATTTCATTGATGATACTTCTGTTATTACATAGAGGTTTTTCTAAGATAAGAACACATATTTTCTCATACCAGACTTGTTCAGGTTTCGTTTTGGTTATGCATTCATGTTGCATTCATGTTAGTACCTCGTATCATATCGATATGCGTAGGTTGAGACGCATTTGCGTGCATGCTTACGATAGCCATATTCGATGTTACTTATTATTCACGAGTTGGCAACTCACCCCCGTTGTGCCACAGTATCTTGCAAGTCCGACCGGTCAGCACTGTAGCGGCGGGCACACTTCCTCTTTTTGTTCCGTTTGCTTGGACTTGCGGCATTGCTCATAGGTGGGTTGTGAGGATATGTTATCCCATCATGTATATTATTTGTATCTAGTATACTCCATCTACCCTTGTATATCGGACTTGACAGAGAGACTCGTGAGACCTGTATATGGTATTTGGTGTCGATGCTCCCTTGAGCCGACGTGGTATTTTTCTTATTTCTTGCTTTCAGATGCTTATTGTGAACTTTTGATATACATGTTGCATGTGGTTGTGATTTCGCCATTGGCGAAGAGCTAGCTCCCGTTTGGGGATGCTTTTATTCATTTTTTATATGTATTTTCATGTGTTGTACCCATTTGGGGGCCAGTATTTACAAAGGAGACTCTTCCGAAATTTTCGGGAAAATCTGATGTTGCTTTTAAATGTTTAATGCCACTTATTTTGTTAAAACCACTTGCTTTAAAACAAGTTTTCCTTCACTCTAATTGTCAAACGGTTTAGTTTTCTGGGCTTTGGCTCACTTAGATTGCGTTGCGCCTTGAGGCGTTTCGTAGTTTAAGTGCCAGTCACGTTCCGTACCTTCGGGTTATGACAAAGTTGGTATCAGAGCGGTTGGTTTTACATTACCGAGTGTAGGATGACCCTTGGTAGATGGAGTAGGTGACTTAAGCAGAGTGACGTAGCGTGTATATGTTCCGCGGCATACTTACGATACGGTAATTCGCCTAAGTGACCTTAGAATATACATTTGCTTGTATTTCCTTCCTTGATTCCGGAAATCTTTTGATTCGATTGCGATGTTCCTATCAATCCTGTTTCTTGTTCCAGTCACTATGCCGCTGGAGACTACGAGGGCCTGAGGGTTGCCGCCGGGGATGAGATTAGAGTAGGCTCGTTTTAGACGAGGACTGAATAGGGTGGTACGCCTACCCCTCAAGGACAGAGTGATCCGCTTTTTCCAGGCTGGAGTCGAGTATTTAGGAATTGCGATAGATGGTTGGATTGTTAGTTGAGGCAAGACGAGCTCCGAGAGCTGATGATGTCCTTCCTGCTGCAGGGACTGTGATTGTACCTGCTACTCAGACAGCTGTTTCTGTTGTTACCAAGATTATTTCCGTATCCTTACAGGAGTTTTTGAGGCTGAAGCCTCTGGTTTTACAGGTACAGATGTTGTGAAGGATCCGTAGACAATCCTCGACAGGATGGCTAGGAATTGTCGTTCACATAGATGTTCTGACAACATATGGATTGAGCTTGCAAGTTTTCGTCTAGAGAGGTCTTGCTCTGACGTGGTGTGAGTCAATGGAGAGAGGCCGAGCTGCAGATCTACTTCCTGTGACTTGGGAGTTCATAGCTATATTTCTTGCTCGTTTCCTTCCGGAGAGCGTTCGGGATGCCCGAGCTCGTAGTTTCGAGCCTTTGTGTAAGACTTCAGGGATGACGTTGTCCGAGTACGACATTGAGTTACTCAACGGTCCGATATGCTCCTTGCCTGGTGGATACTGAAAAGAAACGGATAAAGTGGTTCATGTGAAGTTTGGACATATAGTTATTTCTTGCCATCGGCACCCAGCATTTTGACACTTCTGCAGCCGCGATGGATGCAGCCTTACAGCTAAAGGAGCATATTTCTGAGACTTCGGTCATTTTTGGATCGAAGCTGATTTGTACCGGTATGCCAGCTCAGAGGTGAATAGATAGGCGCAGTTGTAACAAGTATTCTTTCGATGTTTCTTCCGATGCGTATTTCTTTTTGGTGTTATTTGAAATGGTATCCGCATATTTTGTATCGAAGTCTAGCCGATGGTAGTCCTTGCTAAATCAGCCGCTTGTTGTGATTTCTTCCATAGGTTAGTCTTTTGTAGCTCTATTTGTTTCTCATTCGTGTTTGTTTTGTTCGCATCGGAGGTCGGGATTCTTCTGTCAATTTGATGCTTCTCGATATGTTTGGCTTCAAAGTTCTTCTGAGCATGGATTGTTTAGCCACGTGTTATGCATCCGTGGACTACCGTGAGAAGGCAGTCAGATTTAGTTTTCCGGGTAAGCCAGTTCTTGTTTGTTTCGGGGAGACCGTAGCATCGCCTTTCCCAGTTTGATTTCTTTTTTCGCGCTAGTAATATTTTGAGAAAAGGATGTAAGGAATTCTTAGCGTATGTTTGTGATGTTAGAGCCACAGAGCTCCTGTTGGACCAGGTCCCAATTGTGAGAAAGTTTCCAGATAAGTTGATTGTTTTGTCGCCAGAGTGAGATATTGGGTTCTGCGTTGACTTGATTCCCGGCACGGAGTCTTTTTCTATACCACCATATCGGATGGACCCGGTGGAGCTTAAAGAACTGAAGGATCAGTTGCAAAATTTGTTGGATAAAGGTCTTGTTCGTCCGAGTGCGTCGCCTTAGGGAGCTTCTGTCCTGTTCATCAAGATGAAAGACGACAATTTGTATTGATGCATCGGTTACCGTCAGTTGAATTGGGCCACTGTGCGGAACAAATATCCTTACCTCGCATCGACGATTTATTTAATTAGCTCCAGGGTGCGGGACATTTCTTGGAGATTGATTTTAGATCAGGTGACCATTAGTGCGGGTTCGAGAGGATGATATTCCGAAGACTGTTTTCCACACATTACGGGCGTTATGAGTCTTGGTGATGTCGTTCGAGCTCACCAATGCCCCAGCAGCGTTTATAGATTTGATGAACCATATATTCAGGCCATTTTTCTTGATCAGTTATTATCGTGTTCGTTGACAACGTTTTAGTATACTTTTGGAAACCGAGAGGAGCCTGGGCGGTAATTGAGGATTTCGTTGCAGACTTTGAGGGAGCGCCAGTTATTCGCTTAATTATCCAAGTGTGTTTTCCGGTTGGATAGCGTTGACTTCTTGGGTCACATAGTTACGAGAGATGGTAAGTATGGAACCGAAAAAGATCGAGGCCGTTTAGCACTGGCCGAGACCTATATCAGTGACGGAGGTTCGCAGCGTTTTGGGTTTAGGCGGATACTATTGATATTTCTTACAGGATTCTTCGTATTTAGCTGCAACGATGACCTGGTTGACCCGGAAGGTAGTTTCTTTTCGTTGGATTGAGGTATGAGAGCAGAGCTTTCAGCTATTGAAGAGTCGTTTGATTACGGTGCCAGTATTATCTTTGCCTTTAGGATCAGGAGGTTTTGTTGGTTATTGCGATACTTCTCGGTAGTTGAAGAAGTACGAGCAGAATTATTCTACGCATGACTTAGAAATGGTTGCGGTGGTTTTTACACTTAAGGATCCGGAGACACTACAACTTTCAGCAGTGAGATTTGAAATTGAGACAGCGCCGCTGGATGGAGCTAGTGAAAGATTATGACTGCGAGGTTCCTTGTTATCCGGGCAAGGCGAATGTTGTGGCAGATGCTTTGAGTCCGAGGCCCGGAGATAGCTTTTCTTATTTGAGCACAGTTCAGAGATAGTCGACGGCAAATTAGCAGATTCTATGTGACAGCCGAGTACAGTTCGAGTTTACGTCGACCAGGGGACAACTTGTCCGTGTCCATACACATCCACAGTTATTTGATCATATCCATGAGGCATAATCCGATGAAGTTCGTTTGTCAGAGATCATAGAGCAGGTTCGACAGAGCAGAGATTCAAAGTTCGTGATTGATGATCAGGGAGTACTATGATTTGGGACCCAACTATGTGTGCCAGATTCCGAGAGACTGAGACACGAGATCTTAGAGGAGGCACATCAGTCAGCATACAGTGTTCATCCGGTTTCCACCAAGATGTATTATGATTTGAGAGAAGTTTACTAGTGTGAAGGGATGAATAAAGATGTCACAAATTTTGTTTCGGTATGCCTGACTTGTCAGCAAGTCAAGGCCGAGTATCAGAGGCCAGCTGGAGAGTTGCAGCCTTGCCCATTCCGGAGTGGAAGTGGGAACAGATTTCTATGGATTTTATTGTGGGTTTACCTAGGACCAGGCGAGAGTATGACTCTATTTGAGTGATCGTAGACCGATTGACGAAAGCAACTCACTTTCTGCCAGTAAGACCACTTTCGGATTCGTTCAGTATGCTCAGATATATGTTGATGAGATTGTACGACTACATGGAGTTCCAACTTGTATTGTGTCCGACAGAGGCACCCTGTCACGACCCGAAATTGGCTCGTGACGGCCCTTAAACTACGCAACGTCCACAGGCGTAACGCAATCTAAGTAAGCCGAAAACCCAGCAATCTAAGCCATCAAAAGTAGTAAGTAATAAGAGCATTGTTAAAACTTTTGAAATCTCAATCAAATTCTTTAAAATCCAAATTTTATTTCCTTTAAAAATTTGGCAGCACCTCCTTTGTAAAACAAGCCCCCCAAAGGGTACAACATAAATATAAGTAAAAGTATCCCCAAATGGGAGCAAATCCATGCCAAACGGCGGAAAACAACCACCACAACATATATACGACGCCGTAGCAAAGAAATAAAAGACGATATAAATAAAACTGCATAAAGGACCTCCAAGTCACAAATAATACACAATATCGTCCTCACAACTCGTCTCTAAGTCAATACATGAAAATGGTAGATGGAGAGTACTGGATACAACGAATATACAATGAGAAGCATCGGATAACCGCAAAAACCCACCTATAGCAAAACTGCACCCAGTCAGCCGTAGCGGTATCCGCTGCAAAAGAAGATACGATGTGAAGAAGATAGCCCTGCCTCTGACTTCTCTGAGGGGCAACCTGTACAACCCTGTGGCACAACGGGGGTTGAGTTGCCAACTCGTGAATAATAAATAACATCTGCATGTAATCGCAGGTATGCACGTATTGCGCTAATCTATCACATGCAAGCTGATAGAAATAAATAGCAATATGTATACGCAAATAGTAAATGCGGAGTATGAAAGGTACTCTAGGCCCCTCACATCGGGTACATAGGCCCCGATCACATAGGCCCCTCATATCGAGCACATAGGCCTCGAGCATATCGGCCCACCATATCGAGCACAATATCGGCCCACATATCGACCATAATATCAGCCCTCATATCGACCATAATATCGGCCCTTATATCGACCATAATATCGGCCCACATATCGACCATAATATCGACCCACATATCGACCATAATTTCGGCCATCATATCATATCAAATAAGAATACTATCACGGATCATTATGATGATATATATATATCATAGGTATACAAATATAACATCGTCCCATACCACTGATATATATATATAAGGTGTACATATATAACAGCGTCCCATACCACTGATATATATATACATGTATATATATCAGCGTCCCATACCACTGATATATATACCCAAGAGTAAAACATCATATGAAATCCATATATCAATGCGAAACCCATGAAATATAATATATGCAACATGAAACAGTAATATGAGCATATAAAGGAGAAGCCGCTATTTAACAGCAATAAGTTATTAAATATATCTTGCGGTTCCTAATTTCTCCGAAACCAAACGCAACATCATCTAATGGTGAACATGTAGCTATAGCCAGGTATGCGTAACCGTGTCGGTATAGAAAGATATGTGTATCTACCTATCAATCATGATGTAATACCCTCCAGGTATGTGTGTAGCTATATCAAGCTAGGTATGTGTATATACATGCCAATAACGATACAATACCCTCCAGGTATATATGTAACTATATCAAGGTATACGGGTGTACATGTAAGTATGTATGCAAGATTTACAAGTAGCTATGTCTAATATTTGTATATACCTATCTCTAATGGTACAATACCATATAGGTATATGGGTAGCTAACAAGTAGGCATGGCAAGGCATATGTGTAAGCATGTAGGTATACAGGTATGCTATATGTCATATGCATAATGGAATATGAATCAATGTCTCAATGTCCCTAACCATACAATATCACGTATGTATAGGTGTCAACTATATCTCGTATGTATATGAGTTGTGCGTGTCATGGCAATTATCGACGGTGTGTGTGGCATACAATCAGTGCTCGTGAAACATGAGCCGTCAATAATAGTGCAGTGTCCAAAGGGTACAAGTCCAAGCACAACAAGTAATAATATGCAATGATGTTTATGCGCAAACTCTATATGTGCAATATAAACATGCGGCTAATATCATATCATATCTAGCCCAGACGCACAACGCCATGCGGGCGATTCCCCTCTAGATGTTAAATCTACTCACTCTATACCGGCTAAGTAAATCCAACCACTCACTTTCCCTTCTTCACAGCGTCCGAAGTCCTCGCCTGCGGCCCTAAGATCATAAAACAACATAACAAGTGTATACATTAGAAATCGACGAATAACACGTACAAACTACGTTTGACCGACGCACCAACTCCAAACAAACTCTCAAGTGTTCGTCTAGTAGTTAACGCGCATAGCGACACTACGAAACTAACCCAAGAGCAACAGATACATAAAGACACAATCCGTATCGGATAACGTAACGCGCGTAGTCGGAATACAAGAAAACAAGCAAGTGAGCCCAGATTTTGCTACTCAAACAATTTGTAAAAGTTACACATACCACAAGACCACTCACAACCCCAGAGACCCTACGCCCAAAAAACAACCCCCCAGCCCCCACTCTGGATGCAAATTGCAGCCAGAAGTAATAAAACTACGGCCATCAAGAAAGGAAATGGTGTTCAGTTGATAAAACTGCACATTTAATATGACATTTTTCCTACTATTTCTATATAATAAAAGGTGTTTATTATAATATATGATTCATATGAGGGTTTATCTGTAAAAATACTATTTTAATATGTTTATATATTATAATTAACATTTTGTAGGAAAAAGTAAGCATATAATATCCATGTGACATTTGGCTCATTTAAATATACTTATCTTATTAAAAGCCTTTGACCAATTTTTAATGGTTATGTTAATATCTCCATAAAACAAACTAATATTATTTGTTGAGTTATTGTGCAGAATTTTCAGGGCTGAAATCAAGGAAATCAAAATTGGCAAAACAAACCTGCCTAATTAAGAATGTAAACTAAAGAAATCAATTCTGGTAGTGACGTAGAAAAGATTTTCAGTTTCCAGAGATTCAAAAGATCACCACGTGTCATCAAGATAAAGCTCCAGAAAAACAAATCAAGCGATCTCCCGATAAGGCCGCGGAACCGCGGCCAAACCCACCTATTGGCCGCAGTTCCGGCGCGGATTGGACGAGTTGGGAGTTGAGATTTTGCTGTTGGGATCTTAACCACTGGTTTCCAAATTAGGAAACTAGGGTTTTGGCTCTGGGGCTATAAATAAGGACCGAGAGCCTCTTGGAAAAATCATCAAGCTGAAGAGATCACGAAGTCCACGACTGGCTCACGTATCCAGGCTGATCATCAACGGTTCATCTACCTCCTTAGAAGAGATCGAGAAGCAAACTAGGATTTTGTAATCATTTTCTAAGGGAACAAAGTGTAAATGATTTTTGTTGATTAATAAAGGTAGTAGTTTTCTTATTCTATCTCTTTGTAGTTTTTAATATGATTTCTCTCTCCAACTCTTCTTCTTCCAACATGTGTGAGTAATTCTTCGCTTGTTAGGGTTCATGGGATTAGGGTAGGTTAATGGATGATGAAGATCCTCAAACTCTTTTTAAGTCCTATAAAGTTTATAAACTTTATCAAAAGAATAGTTGACATCCTAATTGGGCGCGCTATCAATTCATTGATTATCGCGACCACGATTAGAGATTAGATTAATAATTGTTTTGGTAAAGGCTAGATATGAACGGAGTTCCATGTCGAGATAAGGGTTAAGAGTGGGAACCCTTTTCCCTCCAAAAACCCCAATATACATGCATCATTGTCGTTCTAGTTTTAAATCTATTAAAGGATAAAAAGGGTAATCTTTAATTAATCATCCATAACTACTAAATCCTAATGAACCCTACAAGCCCCCTTTTAATATTAAACTTACCTCCATAGTTAATCTAGATCTATATTTTGCATCCTTGTTTAACGTAGATTTAGATCCTACAATAATTCTTCACCATACTTATTCTCCCTTCCTAATCAACACGCCTAAAGTAAGAATAAAAGGTTCCACGTTTCCCTGAGGACGACCCGCACTCACCTCGGTATAGCTACGCGCGACACCGTTCTGATTGCGGTTATTCTACAAACACTTTTTCAAACAAATCAAATAGCACCGTTGCCGGGGATACGTGCGTAATTTATTTTTCTTACTATTTGTGTTGAATTCTTATCCGATCTATATCATAATTAAAACAAAACTGCAAATTGTATATTTAACGAAATCTGTGTGAATTTTGCAAGGAGATCTGGAGTCAAAGACTTGAGGAAACAGAAAGACAGAGACATTCATCGAGATCCAGAGGAGTACAGGAGGCCAAATAGCAAACTTCATCAACTGATCCTTCTTTCTTGCGGCTGAACCGCGGCACAAGAGCCATATACACGGCGGAAGCGCGGCGGGATTGAGGAGTTAGGAGTCGTAACTTCTCTGGTAAGTTTCTCAACTCTTTCTCTCTCCTCTGAAATCTAATAAAATATCTTTTCTGCAGGATTCTTTGCAAAATTTTGCCGTTCAAAAATCTTTTTGCAAAGTTTTGTAATTGATATGTTAATTCATATTTTAATACGGATTTTTAAGGGGCAAGACCAAAATTCAGATTAGGCAGGGATTTTATCACCCTTCCTAAGCCCCACAAATTACAAACCGAGCATCTGCATCAACCCTACATTAATTTAAAAAATATCTAGACAAGACTCTAAGGACTGTCGCGCTCATTAAGGACAAAGGAAGGTCGTGGGTAATTTATCGCTTATCCGCATTACTTTTGTGGTGCCTAGGCAAGTGTGTCGAAGGCAAGTGGTTATTTAATTAACACCCGCTATTTTCGGTGATTTGTATAGAGGATACCTCCCACTTACCTGGCACATACCTGGCCACAAGAGTAGTAAAGAGGTGGTAGAGGATTGATCCTACGGCTTGTCCTTTGGAAGTCTAGGAGCGGTCTAGAGACTTGACCTAGGTAACCTTAGTTCTAGGGTTGTTTGTGCATTTTTGTATGATTTGTCTAAGTCCGACACACTTTTCAACAGACCATTTTTAAAAGTACACATGCTGCCACTTGCGCTAAACCCGCTTAGTGCATGCTTGGCTGGGCACGGGATTCTAGTGCCCGTTTTGTCCGCGTTCCTGCTATCGACTCCGAGGTCAGTACTTCATCATCTTCTTTTTCCCCACCATCCACCACATCGACCGAGATTGACGGTACTCCATCAAATTATAACACCACGCTGCCACCGCCCGTAGGTGAGCAGAATCCACCGCGCATCTCTCTCCAAGAGAGATGCTATCCTATCCGTGGTCTACTTCCCACTTGCTTATCTATTCCACCAGCCAACGGGGATAATTTTGAAATTAAGCCCCACTACATCAATCTGTTGCCCAAATTTCACGGGCTTGAGTCTGAAGACGCGTATGTTTTCATCGCGAAATTCGAAAACGTATGCACAATGATGGGTACTTCACAACTGACTGTGGATACTATGCGCTTGCGTCTTCTCCCATTCACTCTGTGCGACTTGGTAGAAAAATGGCTTTATAATACTGCCGCACACTCTATCACTAATTGGGATGAATTCGTAATAGCATTTCTTAAGAAGTTTTACCCAAACCATAAGACCGCCCGTGGTAGGAGCGAGATTAACCAGTTTACCCAGCTTCCCAATGAACCATTTTAGATGTGCTTTGAACGTTTCAAAGATCTGCTAGTCCAATGTCCTCATCATGGAATCAATAAATAGGATTTGTGCCGAATTATATATGAGGGCATTAATCCAGCGACAAAGCAGATGCTTGAAACAAATTGTCAATGCAATTTCATGTCTAAAGATGATGGTGAAGCTTGGAAATATCTGGAAGACCTCGCTGAAAACACTTTGCAGTGGGAAAGCGTAAGACCACCTTCATCTAGGGGAGGTATTCATCAGCTCGATGTTTCCATCGCAATAAAAGCCGAAATGGCAGCGATGCAGAAGAAACTCGACGCTATTGAGAAAAAATTCTCAACAGTCTCCATAAATCAGGTCACGCTACACAAGACTGTGTGTGGTTGCTGTTCAGATCCTTCACACTTGACAGAAGAATGTCCTATGAATGCATCGTTTCAAGGTCACGAGCAAACTAATGCTGCTTTTCAGCAGCAACCTAGAAACGATCCTTATTTTTCCAGGTGCAATCAATGATGGAGGAATCATCCTAACTTTGCTTGGAACCAAAGCCAACCCCAAAATCAAAACCAGTTCCATAGCAATTATCAAAGACCTCCTCCATAGCAACAGCAACCACAACCACAAAGTCAGCACCCCTTTCAGTCACAAAATTTTCAAAATCCGGCCAACACTTCTGCACCGCAATTGGCCAGTACTGATAACTCTTCACTCACACAAACTTTGGATTTGTTTTTGAAACATACCATTCAAATGTTGGCTGATATGAAGTCTTCTATTGATAGCATAAAGAAAGACTCTGCCTCCCACGGTGAGAGTATTAAATCAATAGAAAACCAAATTGCACAGTTGAACGCCGCAATGAGTGCGAGAGAGAAAGGGAAACTCCCATCTCAACCCCTACCGAATCCTGGCCACTCACAAAATCATAACGTGAGTGCCGTTACTACATTGAGATTGGGAAAAGTGCTGAATAACCGAGTGGGTGAGAAATTTGATGATGTTAGTGATACCAATGATACCCCGGCTTCTACTTTTTCCCCTAATTCGTCTAGTCTCCCACTTTCATCCGAGCCTATTCTCCATTTTCCCCAAGGCTCGAACACTTTGCCCAATCTATCCAAGATGATTCCCACTCCAATTTTGGGATCGAATCCGTCCCCACAATCTTCTCCACAAATGTTGGACCCAAAACTTATTGATCAAGCTCCATTTCCAAACAGATTAAGGGCCAACAGACCTAACCCACAAATGGAGAAGATTGCAGAAATGTTTAAGCAAGTTAACGTAAATATTCCTCTCCTAGATAATATTCAAGAAGTCCCATCTTATGCAAGAATCCTTACAGACTTGTGCACTAGGAAGAGAAAAACTCAAGTGCCGAAAAAAGTTTTCATGACGAGTAATGTTAGCACAGCTTTTACCCAGCAAATACCAAAAAAACGTAAGGACCCTGGCTATCCTACCATCTCTATTTCTATTGGGGGTAAAAATATTAATCGTGCTTTACTCGACCTTGGCGCTAGCTGTAACTTACTTCCTTATTCAGTATACGAGAAATTAGGGATTGGAGAGTTGAAACCCGCCTATTGTACTTTCCAGATGGAAGCCCGATCAATCACCAAACCTCGGGGTGAACTAGAGGATGTGTTAATTAAAGTCGGGGAATTCATATTCCCTGTGGACTTTATTGTTTTAAATACACCGCCTGTGGCAAACCCACGTAATCAAATCCCGGTGATACTCGGTCGACCCTTCCTAGCAACTTCTAACGCTGTAATTAATTGTCGTAACGGTTCTATGAACTTATCTTTCGGGAAGATGACAATTGAGCTTAATATTTACAAGCTAGGAAGTCAACCATCTGAGCCTTCTGATCATTTGCTTGATGTTTGTTCCATCCACGAGATAGCTCCCGAAAGCTGCATGGATGAGGAACTTTGCTTTGATGATCTCGACAACACTAGTGAGACATCGTTTGATCTTGCACAACTTCATAGTGAGGATATGTTCAATGAGTCCATCCCTGAGCTTGGATCCATTGACTCGTCGCAAAAGTCAGTAGCACTTTCCGAGTCAATATCCTATGCAAGTTTTGAACCTCTTAGGGAGTCCGAATATCATTCCCTTACCCCACCTTTTATTGTCTCTCCGCCAATACTTGATCTCAAACCGCTACCTTCTCATCTTAAATATGCATATTTAGGAGAGAATGAGACTCTGCCCGTAATAAAATCCGCTTCTCTAGCCTTAGAGCAAGAGAACGCACTTTTGGCAGTGTTGAGATCAAATCAGCAAGCATTTGGTTGGACAATGGCTGACATCAAAGGGATTAGTCTCTTAATTGTTGAACATTATATGCATCTGATGGATGAAGCCAAACCAACCCGCGACCCACAAAGACGGTTAAATCCCGTTATGAAGGAGGCGGTAAAGAAAGAAATCATCAAGTGCCTTGATAGTGATATAATTTACCCTATATCTGATAACCAATGGGTAAGTCCGATTCACGTAGTCCCAAAAAAGTCTGGCATCACGGTCATAACTAATGAGGCTAATGAGTTAATCCAAACACGCACCCAAACTGGGTGGCGCGTATATATTGATTACAGAAAACTCAATGCCGTGACGAGGAAAGATCACTTCCCTCTACCTTTCATTGACCAGATGTTAGAACGATTAGCTGGACACGAATACTATTGTTTCTTTGACGGATACTCTGGCTATAACCAGGTCCCCATCGCCGAAAAGGATCAAGATAAAACAACATTTACTTGTCCTTTCGGTACTTTTGCTTATAGACGCACGCCCTTTGGGATATGCAACGCTCCCGCTACATTTCAGCGGTGTATGATGGGGATATTCTCAGACATGGTTGAGAATTTTCTGGAAATTTTTATGGACGATTTCTCCATTTTCGGGGACTCCTTTGAGGACTTCCTTCGTAATCTTGACGCGGTTCTTACCCCCTGTAAGGATAAGAACATAACTTTGAATTAGGAAAAATGCCATTTTATGGTCCAAAAAGGTCTTGTCCTTGGACATATAATTTCATGAAAAGGCATTGAGGTTGACAGAGCTAAAATTGATGGCATCCATAACCTCCCTCGTCCCAAATGCGTCAAAGATATACGATCCTTTTTTGGTTATGCAGGATTTTACAGGAGATTCATTAAGGACTTTAGCAAAATTACTAGACCCTTAACTCTTCTATTGGCCAAGGATACTACATTTCACTTCGATTCGGATTGTGAGGCTGCTTTTGAATCGCTTAAAGGATCGCTCACTACAGCCCCCGTTCTATCATCTCCAGATTGGAACCACCCGTTCGAGCTTATGTGTGATGCATCAGATTTTTCTAT
Source organism: Agapanthus africanus (assembly GCA_030015575.1). Lineage (NCBI taxonomy): Eukaryota > Viridiplantae > Streptophyta > Magnoliopsida > Asparagales > Amaryllidaceae > Agapanthus > Agapanthus africanus. Next base: position 449,816,572 of record CM057342.1, on the reverse strand, counting down.
TGGTGCGGTCTTAGGACAACACATTGATAAGATGCCACATGTAATTTACTATGCAAGTAGGACCTTGAATGATGCACAAATAAATTACACAACTACCGAGAAAGAACTCTTGGCGGTTGTATTTGCATTAGAAAAATTCAGGCCCTACTTAATTGGCTCGCCAATAGTGGTATACACTGATCACTCGGCCCTACGACACCTTTTATCGAAGAAGGATGCTAAGTCTAGGCTAATAAGTTGGATCCTGTTGTTACAAGAATTTGACCTTGTCATCCGAGACAAGAGTGGATGTGAAAACGTTGTAGCCGACCATCCTTCACGCATCACTTCTTCAGCAACATTGACCGTGCTGATAAATGATTCATTTCCTGACGAACAGCTCTTGAATGTATCCTACGAACCTTGGTTCGTGGATATTGTGAACTATCTTGCTACGAGACTTATTCCTAGCGATTGGTCGATACAAGACAAACTTCGATTTCTATCCCAAGTAAAATACTTTTACGGGAATGAACCTTATCTGTTTAAGTATTGTTCCAATCAAATCATTCGTAGGTGTGTCCCTAATGATGAATTCAAGAGTGTGTTATCATTTTGTCATGATCAGGCATGCGGCGGTCATTTTGGTCCTTGAAAAACGGCGCAGAAAGTTTTGCAATGTGGCTTTTATTGGCCAACAATATTTAAAGATGCATATGATCATTGCAAAACTTTTCCGCGATGTCAGCATTTGGGTCGGATTTGTTAGTTATATGTATGCCCTAGAGGCCATTACTGTACATACGATGTATATTGTAGTGGATGCTTAGACATATATAGGGAGGACTTTCTTGCTCGACATGATAGTATGCTATCTGGTTGTACTTTATCTTAACATGTACTCTGATTGTCTCTATATTACATGTTGATAAAGCCCTTAGGATATGTACTCGACTACTGGGACTATGATGAGATCATGCTAGTGGGGCCACGGTAGTCGACGAGTACATCCTATAACCATTCCTAGTCGAGGGTGTATCGAGACAGGGCATCGATACACAAGAGTGGACTAGCGTATACGCATCTTGACCCATATGATGGGAGATGGATGATCCCATATCCATCAGTGTTTGACATCAAGGATGGTGTACGAGTGCTCAGTGGAGACTGGGTACACTGGACGGACTCGCCGAGAACTCCCAGATGGTATTATACCTCACGTCAGATGGCAGTTCTCCGGTGACACTGGTACAGAGTAGTCTGTTGACCTGAGATCATCATAGAGTCTTGTGTGATTCCTACTGTGCTTTGATTTCCATCATACCACGTCCAAGAGGGCATGCAAAAAGGTGGCTTTTTGGTACAGTCCCGAATCACATGGAGGCAATGAGCGATAGGAGGGGATTCGTCTCTCCCGGTATAGGGAGTTGATGTTGTGCTGTGTTTGATTGGCTATAACTGGAAATCCCTGGCCAGGGTTGCTGAGATTTACTGGTAAGTGTTATCGGTTGTTTCTCTAACTGTTATAGACCTCATATCGAGCTACTGGGGTCTGACGTTTACCACCCCTAGGCGAGATATGCGACATATCAGACGACGAGACCGGACTGTACGGGAGTGTTACTGATTGGATTCGCAGGAGAATGTACAGGCTTGCTTGTTGATCTTCTGATCACTCAATACCTGGGTGGCTGTTACGTTTAGCTGACCGCTTGCAGCTTGTGGGTGTTTGATATGATCATCACCTACTGCCGGCGTATTGACGATTCTTTAGAGTCCTACATAGAGGTTTCTTGACTCAGGCAAAACGAAGTAGGAGCACATATGTCATATGTGCGGGACCGAGGATAATGTGATATGAGATACCGTATTCTATTCTCGCGATATTTGATATCAGCCGGGTCATCGGATCAAGTGTTGATTCGATGAATCGGTAAATGTGATATTAGTCGGTTATATGCGATATAGCCGGATTGTTGGATCAAGTGTTGATTCGATAATTTAATGTATAATAATATATATGATATATTAAATTACATTAACTAATATTAGCTCACAAAAAGATTCTTTTTCTCACTCGTGTAATACATTGATATATATGCGATATATGTTAATTGTATTATTTTGTTTTGTTACAATAAATATTATATATGTGATATATAATATTCTAACATGATATGATTACTAATGCAACATGTTTTGTGGAGATTAAACACGGTTAGGGTTTGAATTGGGTTAGTTCTTTCTTGAACATTCTAGAAGGTTTCTTTCTGTTTTGAGTAAAGATATTATGCTTGATATTTTGTAATGACTCATTCTTAACCAAACCCAAACCCTAGCCTTAGTTAAATCTCTATAAAGGTTTAGTTGACCATGGTTACATTATTAATCTTATATTATTTCATTATTCATCACAAAAGGTTTTTAATTGATTTTTCTTCTTCTTCTTCCTTGAGTTCTTCATGGAAAAGCTTTCTAGCTTTTTCAAAGGTGATGAAAATGAGTCAGAAATAGAAAACAAATGAGAGCATAAATCCTACTTCATCATCCTCATCTATCCTTGCCATTTAGATGAGGGTGTTGACTTCATTTAGTGAGTGGGAGCTTGTGTTAATGAAACTTCAAGATAGATCATCTTTGTTATCGAAGATCGGAAGCAAGTATGCATCATTCTCTTCGTGGAGCCTCTTTAGAGTCCGGATGCACGATGATCACAGCGAAGGGACCTCAACACGGAGCTTAAGAAATGAAGGACCGGATCTACAAAGGTTCTAATCCTTCTCACTTAGTGTTAAAGTGTCTAACATGCTTTGTTTCGCCTAATCTCTAGTTTAAAGATCTTGTTTAGGCTTGTTCGGCACGTCTAAATTTTAAATCGGGCATGGTTGATGCCTCGTAGACCCTTATGAGAGTGCCTAGTAACCCTGCAGTGGTATCAGAGCCAAGCTAGAGCTTTAGGCGAAGTCTAGGTGAAGTTTAAAGTCCGATCGAACTCCGAAACCCTAAAACTTACCCTTCTCTGGAATTTTTGTTAAAATGTTGATTTTTTCCATATTAAAAATACTCAAAAAATCAGTAGGCAAATACAAGGATTACTGTGCAACACGTGCCACTGATCACATTAAAGCGCCGCGGAACCACGGCCGTACCATGGCTTTTGCGGCGGTTCCGCGGCCAAAAAGTAGAATCATGGCACGTGTTTTGCACAGTAATGTCCGTCTGTAATTCCTGATTCTTCTGGGAAATTTTTAATTTGCTCAAGTGTTGAGTTTTCTGGGTTGTATTAGGGACTCGTTGATTCGATCGGATAATTTAACTTCGTTTAAGTTTTTTTCCGGATAATTTTAGAAACTGTTAAAAAGTTCGAACGGATATCAATAACTCACTTTTTCCCCTGTCGGAAAATTTTTCAAAAGTTGGATTTTTTCTCAAGTTTGAAACTTCCGGAAAATCATGCAAGTAACGCGGTAGACCCTCTAGAAGAATACAAACCTTAACTCGATTATGTGACCGTTTGAACCGCCTCTAAACCTTATGGTTTGTGGCAGTACGGCGTACCACATGTGAGGCGTTGGCTTGACCCTTCTATGGCTGGACCAATGGTACTGTGGCATGTGATGGATATTTTCTGAACTCCGCTCAAGTGTTGTGCTATTTAGGAAATCTTGGGTGTTTGTTTATTCGATCGGAAACTTTAACACCGTCTATTTATTTGGAATGTGATACAATATTTGGAATCCACATGTGGTTATGAGATAACTAATTTGAATGTTATAAATCTAGCAGTTTAGTATCAGATGATCGGTTGCCATGGGATTTTGATGCGATCAAAATTCCGTCGCAGTCACGTAGCGTACGCGGATACTCGCCAGGTAAACATAATAGACAGCCACATCCCATAGCCCCGACCAAGTGACTGTAGGAGAACCCTGTCGCCAAAAGCATCCGTTCGGGTGCTCGCGGCAGCAGTGTTCCGCCTTAGTGCACTTCGTCGACGGCATCCGGGGGTGCGGCCGTCTACTAAAGTTTGCGACAAGCATTCGATCAGAATGTCGGGAATCTTGTTGAATTGCCCGACTTGATATTGAAAAGAGTTTTCGATAATGAGACTAAAATGCGGGGTTTATAATTGTTAGGCATACGATGTCTAAGGAATTCATTTGGTTAGGCATGAGATGTCTAAGGAGGTTGTGGATTCCAACTGTTGTAGTTTTACAATTTCTTTTCTGTGACCGTAAGCGTAGTATGTGGTGTATCGCCGGCTTCGTTGCTATACATCAACGACAATCGGGACACGCATACTTGCTTACGTTGATGATATGAGATATTATGTGTTGCTGTGATATGTTATATTGGATCGTTGTGTTCTGAATAGCCGGGTTTTTTTTATGTGAGATGAGAGTTTTTCTTTTTCATTCATGTAAAATTCATAAGTATGTAATATTCTTTTATTGGGGCACTTCCGGGCTGAGGATGATGTCACCATTGTATATTATTTACTTTTCCGCATTAGGTAGACCCAAAGCGGGGAGCACAAGTAACCGGGTTCTAAGGTCCGGAGGGAGACCATCTCGAGGAGTCGAGACCGGGTCTCCTAACCCTAGAATTGGCAGTGTTGCTTGCCGCTCTCGTAGGGGTCTAAGGATGTGGGTTTGGCTATTCATCGCGACCGTGGAATCCGTGTTTTATACAGGCTCGTATTAAAACACGGACGTCCTAGTATATCCAATATTTCATATATGTTCTTCTGCTGCAATGTTGTGTGATGAGATCATATTACTGCCTGAGACGAATGTTTATATTATATATATGAGATATATGTCATATTGCAGATTTCGTTTCAAATGTGATACTTGTGAAGCATAATAAAATGGGACTTCATTAATGAGATTAATGAAACTAAAAGAAACCTAAAGATGTTGTAGAATCTTGTTTAAAAACTGGTAGCTCTAGTTCTTGCTTTGCATAGCGGTGTTCCTTGTAGAACATCCAGCACCTTATTCGATAAGGAAAGAACCGAGATCCCATCACCGGGAGTGACCTCTTTCGCGAAACTAGCAGATGCTACAAACTCGGTTTGTCTTTTGATTGTTTTTATAGTTTTTGCTTTGCATAGTGGTATTTGTGAAATATCCTGCACCTTATTCGATAAGGAAAGAGCCGACTATCCCTTCACCAGGAGTGACCTCTTTAGAAAAACTAGAAAAGGCCTCAAAAACATTCTATCAAAATCACTCGATTCTACAACGATATCAAATTCATTACGCAGAGGGTTTTTCTAAAAACCTGTCGTAACCCTCTATCATTTCAGATATGTACTACTTAGTATTCGTGCTGCGGTAATTTGGCCTTCGTCAAGGCGTAGTGTACGGTAGCTAACTAGTGTTTTTCTGCTACCATACGATGCGATTGGATTAGGGTATTCGTACGGCATAGTTTGGCCTTCGTCAAGGGTCGTGCGGGTGGGTTTAATTCAATCAAGAAATGAACAGGTTGAACTTGACTAGCGGACTATGGGTAGTTTGGCCTTCGTCAAGGTCATAGGATGCTAGGGGTAAAATACTATTGGGAATTTCAAGTGTTGAAATTTGCAATGAGATTGCATACCTTCTATGAGATAGTTGGATCCTGATACCCGCTGCGTGTATGAGTTACTCCCGGGAGAGTTTTACACATTACAATTAGCCGATCAAGTAGGTGTCTAGAAAGGTGTTAACGGGGTTACGCTCCTGGGAAAATGAGATTTATTTTAATTAGGTCCGTGTGAAAGCGCAGGGAACCTCCCTCAAAGTAACGGCACTGTCCTGGCTGAAAGATTGGCGAATTTGTAGGGTGTAATTAATCCCGGCTAGTCTTTCTTTTTAGGGTTTGAAGGAAGATTTGACTAAAACAGAGGGAGACATCCTGATTAGATAAATTGATAACCAATCTAATCTTGTAAAAGCGCACGCTGAGTGTTTTCTTCTCTCTCTCTCCAGGTTACGACTATGTCACGCCTTAATCAAGATAATAATACGGATGTGTTGACCGAACCCGCTTGTTATACTGCGCTAGGGAACGTTGGTCCCGCTCCAACTTATAATTGTTATAAGACAAAGCAGGAAATAGGGGATTACCAGAATTCCCGTGCCGCCCAAACGAAGAAAGTGCATGCTGATGCATCTTCTTCGGGTGTGTTCATTACAGAGAACTGTTTCTCAGTATCCTTTACGTCCTGGGTATGAGATACCGGATCAGGATCCCGCATATGTAATTTATTACATGGGCTACAGATAGGTAGAGAACTGAGAACGGGTGATAAGTTTCATGAGATAGAAACGGTGCAAGTGCTGCAGCCAAGTCTGTTGGTAGTTATCACCCTGTATTATCAGAATACATTGATTCTAAACGAATGTTATTAGATGCCGAACCTGAGATACAACATCATATCGGTCTCTTTATTAGTATAGAAGGATATAATTTAGTATTGTTGGATAATATTTTGAACATTTCCTATATCAAGAGTTGATCGGTTCACGCACGTTATCTAAAAGCATAGATGTTCTAAATCAAACCACAGTTCTTAATATACAGAACACACACAAGAGGAAGAGTTCAGAAATGAACGAATCCTTCTTGAGGCATTGTAAACTAGGTCATATCAATGCGATCCGACTAGCTGAAGTTACATATAGATGCATATTTAAATTAGTTTGAATTTACATCTTGTGAAACTTGCCAGTCATGTCACTAAGATAAGATGACCACAGCTCCGTTTATTGGAAATAGAGAAAGAGTTAGTGAACTCTTGGGATTGATACATGCTGATGTATGAAAATCCCCTGTCTACACATGCCTGGACCGGTTCTTTGTACTTCATTACATTCACTGATGATCTCTCAAGATTCAGACATATGTTCCTGTTGAAACGCAAGTCCAAAACTTTTGAGATAATCACATAATATAAGTTAGAAGTGGAGAACCAAAAACGGGTAAAAGTATTGTCCTTTGATGAGATCAACGAGGGGAATACTTGAGCACTGAAATCCTGGACTATTGTAAAGGAGAATGAGATTCTCTCTCAGCAGTACTCCTCCGCATACACCACAGCACCTCAGTGTATCGGGGCGGAGCAAACACACCCTATATGATATCGTATGCTCTATGATGAGTACTACTGAATTTCCTATTTCCTTTTGGGAGTTATGCACTTGAGAAGCTGTATACCTATTGAATAGGGTTCAAATCAAATCAGTTGCCTACCACTTCATATGTGATATGGAAAGGGAAGAGCCCATATCTTAAGTTTGTTAAGATTTGGGGTTGTCCGGCCTATGTCTAAAAAGCATAATCCGGACAAGCTCGAGGCAAAGTCAGTTCTGTAGAAGTTTGTTGGATATTGATTCGTATGTCAAAAATATTTCCAAACCGCAATCAAGAACGGCGTCGCTTGGTAGCTAGCCGGTGAGTGTGGGTCGGTCCACAGGGATTTTGTGAATTTCCTAATCGCTCTAACGAGTTAATTCCGATAGGTGTCGGATTGATTTAATCTAAAATACTAAATTGATTTATACTAAGATTATCTAGATCTAAGTCTTGCTAGGGTTAGGTCTATGGCAGGTTTGGAAATTTAAATAAATCTCACCGCTCTCTGTATCCAAATTAGGATCTATGAGGTGTTATGCTAATTATTAATAAAGAGGATTAGATCCATTCGGGAAGGTGTTTCTTCCTCTAGGTTCTTGTCCTTCATTTATCAATCCTTACCCTAACCACCATGGAAAACACGCTCAACCGGGCCTTTATACTACGGTATCACCGCTACCTCGTGGGATAGGGTGCCGTAGGGAGCGGTGTTGTAGCGTTTTGAAAATCGTTTCGGTGAAATTTCGGAAAATCGGTAAAATAAGGGGGTTTTCTGTAAAAAGTCAAAATGCAAATATCTTATTATAAAAATTAAATATACATATTCTAGCTATATAATTGCTAGTATTTGGTGTTTATTGAGCCACTGGTGAAATTTCAAATTTTCTGAAATAAAAAATTATTTTATTATTATTTTAAGCCGTCACTAATACATTTAATTAGGGAAAATTATAAATTGGAATGAGTTGAAACAAATTTTGTGCATCATAACACATTAAACATAATTCTAACATGTTGTTTTTGAAACAAAATGAATCTTCCAAACGGTGATAGAAATTATTGAAGAAAAAAAGGCTTTTTTGGTGAAATTAGCGAAAACTTGCAATTTGGTAACTTGAGGGGTTCTTTTTGCATGGAATTTTCTTGTACTCTCTCTCACCCATCCTCACCCACTCATGGCTGGCCCCACCACCACCAACAGCAGCCCACTCACTTTCCCTCTCCTTTTTACTTCTTTTATGTGAAAAGAATGGTTAAAATAAAGGTTTTTTTATATGTTTACGTAGGTGGGGGTATTATGGTAATTGGGAGGGGCTTTGACTTAGTTTTTTCTTCACACCATTCCCTCACAACTCCCCACTTCCTCCCATGGCCGAAAATGACCAGCAGCAGCCCCATTTTTTCCCCCAAATTTCCATCTCTTTTGCTTCAATTTCATCTCAAAACACATCAAAAAAATCCACAATTCCTTCACTAATTCAAAGCTAATCCCTATTCTACCTCTTCTAACATTCAAATTGGTTTAAAGCATGGTGAAAGGAGGTGTCTTTGGAGGCTAGAGAACCTAGGGTTTCAAACTTGAGAGGTATAATTCTAATCTAATGTTTAATTTGTAGTTTGATTATGCTAAAATAGGTTTTTAAAGTGTTAATTTGGTTGTTGTTGGTTGTGTGATGAAATTCAAGAGAAGGGTTAAATTTAGAAATTGAAATTGAATCCTTTCATGTGGGTTAATTTGAGTGTTGTATCTAGCTAGTTGTGTGGATTGGGTGATTGTGCAATGTTGTGACCATTTTGTCGCAAATCCGCGATGTTTGCGCAATTTTTCGATTTCTAGTGCAAACTTGGTTCTGTAAAATATTTTCAAATGTTAGACTAAAAATCTAATTAGGTTTTTCATGACTTCATTAACATTATTAAGTGTAGTTTAATACTTTAGATCATGCAAATCTAAGCTAGATTGTAGTTTGTGCATTTTTACTATGAAATTGTTAAAATTGGTTATGTTTGCAAACTAGATTTTTTGAGATTGATATTAAGAATTAAGTTTAAAATCTAATTAAAATTGGTATGACTTAATTAAGATGGTTAGTGAGCCTTATGGCCATTAGTTTTGTTAAAACATCATGTTTTGTACAAAAACGGCGAATTGTGCTTGCTAGATTTTCGGAAAAATGACTTTTTAAGTGAAATTGGGTTTTTGTGAGTTTTAACCTATTTTATAGTAAAATTAGTGTTCGTGAATGTTTAAATGAGTGTATTTGGGTTTTTCTCGATGGTCTGGCGTTTGTACACCGACGTCGAGGGTTTTTGGGTTGATTTGTGAAAGCAACCATAGGTTTTGACTTATGTGGGATTCGTGAGTAGTTTTGGTCATGAGTCGGATTTTAATGCGATACGGTGCGTTATGATATGTAGGTATCCCATGTGGACTTCGAGACGACATGCAAGCACGTGGCGGCATCGGCACCGGCGAGCGAGGACCAGGTGAGTAGATTTATATCTACGGGGAGAAGTCGGGTGGATGGCGTATAGCACCCCCGCAGTCCGTAGTGTAGCTCATATATATATGTTATATAGGTGTTTTATGATACGAGAATATTCATTCATGTTATGTTTATGAGTTCATGGAGTACCTTTGGGTTAGTTGCGAAACCCTAGAGTAGTTGTTATACCGACATACGCACACACAGACCTGCATACTTTACTTTCTTGTGCGCAGATTAGGATGTGTATATATGTATATATGCGTGGGTATGGGACTATGCATATGTACATTCATATACGCATGCATGGATAATGAGGATAGTACTTGAGATTTAAGATGAGTCGATGAGATTTGATTTGAGGCTGTGAGATCGGTGATATAGCAGGGTTCGTATTTGAGATACGACATGACGTTGTAGCGGGTCCTTAACGTAGTGTTTCACACACGTCCATGCATACTTAGGCGGTATCAGTATTGTGCTAGACGTAGATCAGTACCCCGATCATGATATTTGATAAAGAGGATACCAGGTGAATAGTATGATGAATGTGATATTGACCCGTACCCAGATTTGGGGATGCCGTACGACGGATTTACATACGAGCTATATCTTGATGATTGATCCGCACTCTTGACTTGGGATGTCTGATTATAGATATGGTATCGGATATGATATTATTGAGGCGGGATCACCGACTAATATATATACAGGTATGTATATGTATCGACTCAGATGTTAGGCGGTTTCCTTACCTGTAGTCTAGCTTGTAGCTTAGCCCTTTAGTTTAGTTAGTTGTTAGATTAGATTCGTTTCCTACCTATTTCAAAGCTTACGAATCATGCGTATTTTAAAAGACAAGTCAAGGGATTCTACGGATATTTTAAAAAAAACGTATCTTTTCTTAAAAAAACACCGTAGCCCCTATTTTCAAAACCCCACGATTCGTGTTATTTCAAAAGGCACCATTGTAGGACTTATATTAGGTTAATGCAGATTAGTTATCGTTGCATCTAGTATTCAGCTCCCGCTCATTATTGTTGTTCGATCCGCATCACATGCTTATATTATGCTTCATATTCTACTGTTGATATCTTGTGGTTAGGACACCAGCACAATTACCGATGATGCGTATGTACCACGTACACTTACTTGCCGGCTCACACACATCTTCATCGGTAATTGCCATATCACGTACATCTTAGAAAATATTATTGCTTGACATAGCCTGTTAGCTAATAGTTTAGACATGATATTAGTGTACTTGCCTTATATGTTAGTTTAGACATTGTAGTTATTACCTGCTACTTCATGCATACTGTTATTCATTGTTATGTCGCATTCATGGATTCTCATGCATATATTCACTTTTTACGTGCTATTGAGGTTTTGGATTCGGATTTCCATGAGATTTTTTGGATTGGGGAAAACCGCAAAACATATGCAAACTTCTTTCCTTTTTTAAATAAAAAGCGCGGTTTTTCCCATGATGTATGAGTCGTCCACCATGAGTTTGCTGATGGATTTCGAGACCCGATTCGAGGAGTTGGATGAACCGTTTCGGGTACATGGTGGACCCGGTAAGGTACCCCGGGGCAAGAAGCTCGTGGTGATGACGATGAGCCTGGCAGGGGGAGACTACCTACCGGTGATTTTACCCGACGCGTCGGATATCCGGAGGATACCGTCGTGGTCTTGAGATGGATGGTAGGGGCCGGTCTGGACTGACGGCGCCCTAGATATTGAGATTGAGACATTGAGATTTCGAGATATTGAGGTACTGAGATTTGATGATACAGGCCAATCCGGATAGCCGGAGCCTGAGGTTTTGAGACATTGAGATTTATGTTTTGTGTCGATACTAGACACTGTTGATCCTGATTTCATTTATGATACCTCATTTTAAAAATACAAAGGAAATCTCACTAATTTATGAAAACAGTTTCTTCATTTACATGTATTCTGTTTTCATGCATTCATACCTCATTCATATGATATATTGCTACCTGAGGCACTGACACCGGCACATGAGATCACACTCGGGTTAGATATTACCCTAGCTATTGTTATAGGCTGCATGTTATTCATATATTTGAGGATATATTATGATCTTTGACCTAGGTTGCGTTATTTATGCGATTTTTGTGCGTAGATGTTTTTCTATTCACGAGTTGGCAACTCACCCCCGTTGTGCCCCAGTTTCTTGCAGGTTTGCCGTACAGGTTTCATTACGGCTTGCGGGCATAGTTTCCTTCGGGTGATTTGCTAGTAGGTGGGTTTACTTGTATCCTACCCCCCATTATATAACTTGTATATTATTACTTTGTTGTATCTAGAAGTTCCATCAACCAAAAATGTATTTATTGAGATAGAGACCAGAGATGTTATTCTTTCGACCTTAGAGTCGCGCGTTTTATTTCTGTGGTTTTCTTGTGGTTTTGAGTTTTTGATCCTCGTCGTTGGCGTTGTATATTATATTGCTTGTGTGGTTGTGACCGTCGATTGAGGAAGAGCTAGCTCCCGCTTGGGGATGCCTTTTTATTGATTTCGTATACTATTCATGTTGTATCCCGTTTGGGGGCCAGTATTTACAAAGGAGACTCTGCCGAAATTTTCAGGAAATATTTGATGTTTTTTTTAAAACGCATAATTCGGCTATGCTATTAAAACTACTTGATTTAAATTGGTTTTCCTTCACTCTACTACTTTTCTCGGTTTGGATTTCTGGGTTTTCGGTTTACTTAGATTACGTACGCCTCGAGACGTTTTGTAGTTTAAGTGCCGGTCATGTTCCGTACTTTCGGGACATGACAGGTGTGTGCATGTATGCATGGAGTCCTATTGATTATATGTGATGGGCAAGAAAGGGATGAGAGATCTCATCTCTTAAATGCCTTCCCCAAAGCTAACCCTAACAAGCGAGAAGACTACTCGCTCATAGGGAATTGAAGAACATGTTATCTATCTAACTAGGGTAAGGAATTAAAGATCTATACTAAGGCAATTAAATAAAACTACTTACTTGATGGCTCTCTCCCAACATTTACACAAGATTTGTCAGATCTGAATAGATGAAATGAAAAGAGGCATCGATGCTCTCCAAAAGAAATCTGAATTTTATTAATGAAAGGAGGCATAACGTAGAAAAGGTTTTTAGGGTTCTATTTATAGATTCATAGAAACCCTAGGTTACAATCGCGTCATATCTGCTTTTACAAAAATACCCCCTAAGAAAAAGACCTAGTCAACGATCCGCGCACCGCCACAAAATTGCCACCGACCTGTGTTAGTGTATATGCCCTAGGGGCCATTATTGTATCATACTAGTTTGTATATTACTTAATGGATGCTTGGGATATTCACATGTATATAACGGTCTTGCTAAACATGGTAGTATGCTACTTGGTTTTTCTATCTTAATATGTGAGTATACGTATTGATAGAGCTCTTAGGATCTTGCTTGACTACCAGCGTTGTGATGGCAGTCATACTAGTGGGGGCTGGGTAGTCTACAAGCACATCCTTATTCAGGTCCCTAGTCGTTGGATTATCGAGACAGGGCATCGATACTCCGGAGTAGACTAGTGTGTACGCTTCTTATCCCAGTTGGGGAGATGGTCTGTCCCACAGCCGTCAGTACGTCGTACTGGAGATAGTATGCAGGTGCTCGTTGGGTTACGGGTACACCGGACAGGACTCACAGGGAACTGTTGGATGGTTTTATACCAGTCGTCAGTGAACAGTTCCTAGATGACATGAGTACAGCATAGTCCGCAGACTTGACACTGCTACTTCGCCTCGAGTGTGTCCCACTGTTCTTAGATTGCTACCCTACCACGGCTCAAAGGAGTCGTGCAAACAGGTAGCAGTTGGGTGCAGTCCCGAGCATTTGGAGGCAGTGGCGGTTAGACAGGATTCGTCTCTCCCGGTATTGGGGATTGATATCGCACTGTGTCAGAGAGCCATTACGCAAAGTCCCTGGCCAGGGCAAGCGAGATTTGCTGGTAGGTTCCAGTAGTTTCTCAGGGTGTAATGGGCTTCCCTCCGACATGACTTATACCACTATTAGGGGACTGACGCTTGCCGCCCCCTAGGCCCGATATGCGATAGTCTTAGACAAACGGACTGGTACTTATGATTTGTTGACCATAGTTAAGGTCATAAGTACTAGGGGTAAAAATTACATCGGGAATTTCAAGTGTTGAAATTTGCAATGAGATTGCATACCTTCCATGTGATGGTTGGATCCCGATCCCACTGTGGGCAATAGTTGCTCCTAGGAGAGTTTTACAGTTTACAATTAGCTAACTCATTAGGTGTCTAGAAAGGTGTTAACGGGGCTCCGCCTCTGGGAAAACGAGGTTTACTCTAATTAGGTCCGTGCGAAAGCACGGGGAACCTCCCTCAAAGTACCGACACTGGCCTGGCTGAACGGTTAGCGAAGTTGTAGACTGTAATTAATCCTGGCTAGTTTTTCTTTTTAAGGTTTGAAAGAAAACTTGATAAAAAGCAGTGGGAAACATCGATTAGACAAGATAATAAACCAATCTAATATGTGCAAGAGCTTTCGCTGAGTGTATTCTTTTCTCTCTCTTAATTGCAGATACCAATGACTGGACTTAAGCTTCTACTAGATAAAAACAAACTGAATGGGACCAACTATAAAGACTGGATAAGGAATCTGAAGATCGCCTTGACTTATGATAAAGTATCATATGTCCTCACGGCTTCAGCCCCGCCCGTCCCAGGCCCAAAATCCTCAGTTGCGGACATTGAAGTCCGCAAGACATGGGACGCTGACTGTGCCACGGCCACATGCCTCGCGCTTGCATCGATGGATAACACACATCAAAAGCAGCACGAGGACATGGACATTCACGGAATACTGCTCCATACAAAGGAGTTGTATGGGGAGCAATCCCGCGTATTACGATACGAAGCATCAAAGAAATTGTTTCAGATGCGAATGGCCCCTGGCACACCAGTAGGAGACCATGTTCTGAAGATGATAGCTCTTATAGAAGAGCTTGAGGACCTTGGATGGACGATGGACAATGAACAATATATAGATATTATTCTGCAGTCCCTCCCCTCCACCTTTGCTCAGTTCATAGTGAACTTCAACATGCATGGCATGGAGAAGGACCTCCCTGAACTCCTTAATATGTTAAGGAGTGCAGAGAGCACTATGAAGTTAGCAAAAACTCCCGTTATGACTATTGGACAGTCTTCCTCTTCTCGCCCGAAAGCCAAGGCCAAGCGAAAGAAAAAGAAGAAACCCACTAATCCTAAGGGCGGAGTTAAAAAGGTGAAGGGAAAGGGAAAGTCCAAGGCTGGAGACTTAGGGAAGGGCGAATGTTTCCATTGCCACAAGACAGGACACTGGAAGCGCAATTGCACGGAGTACTTAAGTCTCAAGAAGAAGCATGGTGATGCTTCTGCTTCAGGTGCGTTTGTGACTGAAAACTGTTTTTCTATAAACTCTGCTTCCTGGGTATTGGATACCGGTTCAGGTTCTCACATTTGCAATTCTATGCAGGGGCTGAGAAATAGCAAGGTTTTGAGGACAGGTGACCATACTCTCCGCGTTGGAAATGGTTCCAATGTACATACAGTCGCAGTGGGAGAGTATCACTTGGGGTTGCATCTGGATGTATTTTGATTTTGAATCCATGTTATTTTGTACCAAGTATGCTATGTAATATAATATCCGTTTCTTTGTTGGACAATGAAGGATATAATTTTGTGTTGCAGAATAATGTTATGAACATTCACCTAAATCAAATGTTGGTCGGGTATGGTACGCTTAATAACGGAATATATGTCCTAAATCAACACACAGTTTTCAGTATACAACACACTAATAAAAGAAAACTTTCAGAATTAAATGAAGCTTTTCTTTGGCATTGTAGACTTGGTCATATTAACGAAACAAGACTAAATAAGTTATATAAAGATGGATATTTAAACTCTTTTGAATATGAATCTTATGCGACTTGCCAGTCTTGTATCAAGGGTAAAATGACCAAAACTCCGTTTACCGGACACGAAGAAAGAGCTACTCAGCTCCTTGACCTCATACATAGTGATGTATGTGGGCCAATGTCTACACAGGCTAGAGGCGGTTTTTCATACTTCATTACATTCACTGACGATTTCTCAAGATTCGGTCATGTATTTTTATTAAAGCACAAGTCCGACGCTTTCGAGAAATTCATTGAATATAAACAAGAAGTAGAAAAACAAACCGGCTTGAGTATTAAGATGCTTCGATCAGATCGAGGTGGTGAGTATCTCAGTACAGAATTTGCAAACTTCCTAAAAGAGAATGGGATTCTCTTTCAGCTCACTCCTCCTTACACACCACAGCACAACGGTGTGTCAGAACGACGGAATAGGACCCTATTAGATATGGTCCGATCCATGATGAGTGACGCTGAGTTACCAGTCTCGTTTTGGGGACATGCATTGGAGACTGCAGCGTTTCTGCTAAACAGGGTTCCAACCAAAGCCGTGTCTACCACGCCATATGAGATATGGAATGGGAAGAGACCATCTCTTAAAAGAATTAAGATTTGGGGTTGCCCGGCCTATGTTAAAAAGCAGAATCCGGACAAACTCGAGACACGGTCAGTCATGTGTAACTTTGTGGGATATCCAAAGAATTCTTATGGATATCTGTTCTACCACAAAGAGGAAGAAAAGGTGTTTGTTTCTCAGTATGCCACATTCCTGGAAAAAGAGTTTTTTACAGATAAAGATGATGGCAAGGTAGTAGATCTAGAAGAGGTTCTGGAGACACAAACTACAAATGACGATTTGGTTGAACCGGCTGTTGCAACAGAAACTGAAGAACCTCGGCCACTCCGTAGGTCTGGTAGGACTTCTCGCCCACCGGAGAGGTACTACGGTTTCCTGATTGATGGTGACAGAGAAGATTGCATCATGGATGATGATGTTCCTACCAGTTTTCAGCAAGCTATCACGAGTGGTGACTCTGTGAAGTGGCTGGATGCCATGAGATCCGAAATGGAGTCTATGTACACCAACAAAGTATGGACTTTGGAAGTTGTACCCCCTGGGGTAAAACCTGTGGGGTGCAAATGGATCTTTAAAAGAAAGATTGGTGTGGATGGGCAGGTAGAGACCTATAAGGCAAGACTTGTGGCGAAAGGTTTTCGTCAAAGACCAGGTTTGGACTATGATGAAACTTTTTCGCCCGTAGCCATGCTTAAATCCATTCGGATCCTACTTGCTATCGCTGCTCACTACGACTATGAAATCTGGCAGATGGATGTTAAAACAGCATTTCTAAATGGAGATTTAGAAGAATGCGTTTATATGGATCAGCCAGAGGGCTTCATTGACAGTGGGAGCAGCGAGAAAGCGTGTAGATTGCTTAAATCCATATATGGGTTAAAGCAGGCATCTCGGAGTTGGAACATCTGTTTCGATGATGTTATCAAAGAGTTTGATTTCATCAAAAATCCAGATGAACCTTGTGTTTATAAGAAGGCTGTAGGAAGAGCTGTCACATTCCTCGTATTGTACGTGGATGATATTCTTCTGATAGGAAATGATATTCCTATGCTACAGTCGGTCAAATCATTCTTATCACTAAGGTTCTCCATGAAGGACCTGGGTGATGCCACATACATCCTGGGCATAAGGATCTATAGGGATAGATCCAAAAAGTTATTGGGATTGTCCCAAACCAGGTATATCAACACCATCCTAAAAAGGTTTAGTATGGAAGACTCCAAGCGGGGTGCCTTACCCGCTTGCCATGGAGTCACTCTCTCCAAGGATTCTTGTCCAAAGACCGATGAAGAGAGAGCTCGCATGAGCATTATACCTTATGCTTCAGCAGTAGGATCTATAATGTATGCGATGTTATGTACACGCCCAGATGTAGCTTATGCACTTAGTGTCGTAAGCAGGTATCAATCCAACCCAGGGGAGAACCACTGGACAGCTGTGAAGAACATTCTTAAGTACTTACGAAGGACTAAAGAATTGTTCTTGGTGTATGGTAATACAGATCTCCAAATGGAAGCCTTTACCGATTCGAGCTTCCAGAGCGATAAGGATGACAGCAAATCTATCTCAGGGTTTGTATTTACCCTCAATGGAGGGGCGGTAAGTCGGAAGAGTTCCAAACAAGATACCGTTGCTGACTCTACGATGGAAGCTGAGTACATTGCTGCAAATGATGCCGCCAAGGAAGCCGTCTGGATGAAGAAGTTCGTCTCGGAGCTAGGAGTAGTTCCAACCATTATTGATCCAATACCTTTGTATTGTGACAATAATGGGGCGATGGCGTTAGCCAAGGAGCCCAGATCCCATCAGCGGTCCAGACATATCCTGAGGCGCTTTCATTTGATCCGGGAGATTGTAGATCGCCGCGAGATCGAGATTAAGAGAGTAGACACAAAGAACAACGCCGCGGATCCACTCACCAAGGCCCTCCCTCAGCCACAGCATGAGCGACGTTTTGAGATGTTGGGTATGTGATACGCCAATAACTGGCCTTAGTGCAAGTGGGAGATTGTTGGATATATGTATGCCCTAGAGGCCATTATGTGATAGTGGATGTATCTATACATGTATATATATTCAGTTTGCATTCTTGCTCGACATGATAGTATGCTATCTGGTTCTTCTTTATCTGACATGTTGATTTGATCATGCTTTTATTCATTCATACATGCTGATAAAGCCCTGAGGATATCGGCTTGACTACTCTGATTATGATGGAGATCATACTAGTGGGACATCTGTAGTCTATAAGCATATCCTGGAAAGTCCCTAGTCGTAGGTATATCGAGACGGGGCATCGATATACCAGAGTAGACTAGCGTATATGATACTAGACCCATACGATGGGCGATGGATGTTCCCACATTCATCGATGTTTGACATCAAGATCATATACGGGTGCTCAGTGGTGACTGGGTACACTGGACGGACTCACCGAGAACTCCTATATGGAATTATATCTATCGTCGGATAGCAGTTCTCAGGTGACACTGGTACAGGTTAGTCTGTAGACCCGAGATCGTCATGGAGTCTTATGTGTTCTCCCACTGTACTTTGATTGCCACCCTACCACGGCTCTACTGAGTCGTGCAAATAGGTGGCCGTTGGGTACAGTCCCGAGACACACGAAGACGATGAGCGATAGGAGGGGTTTCGTCTCTCCCGGTATTGGGAGTTGATGCTGTGCTGTGCCCGACTGGTTATAACAGCAAGACCCTGGCCAGGGCCGCTGAGATTTTCTGATAAGTGTTATCAGTAGTTTCTCGATCTGTTATAGACCATTCACCGGCACGACTTATTGAGTTATTGGGGTCGACGTGACCATCCCTAGGCTCGATATGCAGCATATCTGATGAAGAGACCGGACTGTACGGTAGTGTTGCCGGATGGCTCGACGGGAGTTGTAGCAGGTTCGCTTGTTGTCTTCTGATCGCTCAATACCCAGGTGGCCGTTACGTTTAGCTGACCGCTTGCGGCTTGAGGGTACCTGATATGATCATCACCCTCTGCCGGCGTATTGACGAGTCTTAGAGTCCCACAAAGGAGTTACCCAGTCCAGGCGAAACGTTGTGGTGCGCGTATGTGATATGCGCATGCACCCGATTGAAATGTGCGTATATGATACCGAACATTGATCGGGTGAACTACTTTTGGTGGGGTCATATGAGATATGACCTGATTGATAAATCAAGTGTTGATTTATCATTTAACCATTAGTTTTCTCACTTAAAACCTTTTCTTGGATGATGGATGTATGCATGCATGTGTGCTTTTCTTTCTTTCTTTCATGCTAGTTTCATGCACATGTGGATGTGCATACATGCACACATACATACACTCATCCATCATGGTTGTTAGCATATGGAAATGGTGGCAATATAAGACTCACACCATGGATTATATAATGGATTATTATTTAATTTTGGATTTAAAAGAAAATGAAAAAGGAAAGGATAATCTTTCATGCTTCTACATTCTTCCTTTGACCTAACCATGCTCAACTACCACTAACCTAAGGTTATCCTTCTCTTTATCATTCCAAACCAAAGTTAAATAATGTCTCCATCACTTTAACCATGGTTCATAGCATGAAGGAATAAAATATATATTGATATATTTCTTTTTCTTGACTTGAGTTATCTTTTTATCTCTTGTTAAAAATTGCCACCATCTTCTTCCTCTAGCTCCTTTGCTCTCTTGATTTTCCTAGTGTGCAAATACCACTTAAAGATAGGTTTTTGAAGTGAGATTCCAAACCACAACATCATTCTACTCAAGTCTAGCCGACTTGATTAGAGTGTTTCCTTCGGTTTTCCAAAGAAGCGAGCTTGGACGGAGTGCTCCGTGGTGGATCGTCGTGGACGCAAGGGAACTTCGAGAGGACCTCGATTCAACATCCAAGACACCAAGGAGTCTAGCAAAGGGGAGCTACAAAGGTTGTAGCCTTCAAACCCTAATCTTTTCTAGCTTAATGTTTCATAACCCTAATTTTCTAGGATCGATCCCTTTGCATGTTAGTTTAGCACCTTAAAGATTTATAACTTTGGGTCATGTGATGCTTCAAAACACTTCATAGGTTTCCATACTAACCTAACATTGGTATCAGAGCCGACCTAGAACATTAGGCGACCTTTTTGCGAAGTAAAAACTCCGATCGAAACAAAAATACGACTTTTAAGGGTGCTCTCTGGAATTTTTTTAAAAACTGACTTTTTTCAGAATTAAAAATTCTCAAAAAATAGAGCAGGTAAATATAAGACAAACTGGAAATTCCGTGCCCATGAACAGTACTTTTAGCCGCGGAACCGCGGCATAAGCAAGCTTAGGCCGCGGATCCGCGGCCATATAAGGGGATCTTTGACCAATTTTTGCACAGTGTTTTTCTTTACCTGCTATAGTATATTTTGAGTATGTTTAATCTGAATCTGCTGTTGAAAAATTCTGGAGATGTTTTTGGACTCGTGGTTTCGATCGGAATTTTCATTTCGTTTTCTTTTCCGGGTAAACTAGAAAGTATTGAAGTGTTTGAACGAATATCATTTACTCAATATTCACGGGGTTTAAAGAGTTTGGAGATACGTGCAAGTCTTTTTGCGGTGGTCCCTATAGAAGACAACAAACCTTAACTCGATTATGTGACCGTCTGGAACTGCCCTTTGAACCCTAGGGTTTGGGGCAGTACGGCGTGCTACATGTGAGGCGTTGGCTTGACCCTTCTACGGCTGGACCGCCACTACTGTGTCACACTCCGGATCTTTTGAACCCTGCTCAAGTGTTGAGCTTTAGTGAATCTTGGGTGCTTGATTGTTCGTACGAAAACTTTAATACTGTCTGTTTGTCTGGAATGTGATACAATATGTGGAATTCATATGGTTTAGGCATGAAATACGAAATATGTGATATTTCGCATTTATGATGTCTAAAGAGAATCTAGATTCCAAATATTGTAGTTTTACACTTTCTTTTCTGTGACCGTAAGTGTAGTATGTTAGATATCGCCGGTTTCGTTGCTATACATCAACGACAATTGGGGTATGCATACTTACTTACGTTGATGATATGTGATATTATGTGTTGCTGAGATATGATGTGTAGGATTGTCGCGATCGAATAGCCGGGGTTTTTTTTGTGAGATGAGAGTTTTACATTTTCATTCATGTAAATTCAAATGTAATGTAATATTCTTTTATTTAGGGCACTTCCAGGTTGCGGTTGTGTCACCAGTGTTGTATATTATTTACTTTTCCGCATTAGGATGGACCCAAGGAGGGGAGCACAGGTGACCGGGTTCTGGGGTTCAGTGAGAGGCCATCTCGAGGAGTCGAGACCGGGTCTCCTAAACTCCAGGATTGGTAGGGTCACTTGCCGCTCTCATAGGGGTCCAGGGTGTGGGCTTGGCTATTCATCGCGACTGTGGAATCCGTATTTTATATTCTGGCTAAATACTAAATACGGACGTCCTAGGATATCCCACGTTATATCTATGTTTCTGCTGCCTGTGTTCTGTGATATCTGAGACGATTGACATATTATATATATGATATATAGTAGACGTTGCTTATGTTTTACACCCGCGCTAGTCCCGTCCCGGTATGCCGTTAGTTAAGTAACCTAACGGTGCATAACGGAACATTGCGGCGAATGCGGATGGCATAAGCATACGTGTTATTTTCGTTTCTTTTCTGTGATTGGCTTTAGGACTTAAATGATGGGATTACATTAATGTGATTAATGTAAAGAAAATAAACCTAAAAAGATGTTGTAGAATCAGATTTAAAAACTACTCGGCTATTTATGAAAAAGCTACATTTCAAAACTGCGGAGCTTAAGCCACTCCTTTTGAAAACTGTTTGATTCTACAACGATATCAAGTTCAAAGCGTTAAAGATTTTCTTAAAAATCATTCGCAACCCTCCGTCATTTTAGGAAGTAGAGTACTTAGTATTCGTGCTACGTTTGTTGACTTTAGTTAAGGCGTAGTGTACGGTAGCTAAGTGATGTCTTCCTACACTGCATATGATGCAGATTAATTAGGACATTCATGCGACTTTGTTGACCATAGTTAAGGGTCATATGGGTGAGTCTAATTGATCAAGAAATGACGGGTAGAACTTGACTGGTACTTATGATTTGTTGACCATAGTTAAGGTCTTAAGTACTAGGGGTAAAAATTACATCGGGAATTTCAAGTGTTGAAATTTACAATGAGATTGCATACCTTCCATGTGATGGTTGGATCCCGATCCCACTGTGGGCAATAGTTGCTCCTAGGAGAGTTTTACAGTTTACAATTAGCTAACTCATTAGGTGTCTAGAAAGGTGTTAACGGGGCTCCGCCTCTGGGAAAACGAGGTTTACTCTAATTAGGTCCGTGCGAAAGCACGGGGAACCTCCCTCAAAGTACCGACACTGGCCTGGCTGAACGGTTAGCGAAGTTGTAGACTGTAATTAATCCTGGCTAGTTTTTCTTTTTAAGGTTTGAAAGAAAACTTGATAAAAAGCAGTGGGAAACATCGATTAGACAAGATAATAAACCAATCTAATCTGTGCAAGAGCTTTCGCTGAGTGTATTCTTTTCTCTCTCTTAATGGCAGATACCAATGACTGGACTTGAGCTTCTACTAGATAAAAACAAACTGAATGGGACCAACTATAAAGACTGGCTAAGGAATCTGAAGATCGCCTTGACTTATGATAAAGTATCATATGTCCTCACGGCTTCAGCCCCGCCCGTCCCAGGCCCAAAATCCTCAGTTGCGGACATTGAAGTCCGCAAGACATGGGACGCTGACTGTGCCACGGCCACATGCCTCGCGCTTGCATCGATGGATAACACACATCAAAAGCAGCACGAGGACATGGACATTCACGGAATACTGCTCCATACAAAGGAGTTGTATGGGGAGCAATCCCGCGTATTACGATACGAAGCATCAAAGAAATTGTTTCAGATGCGAATGGCCCCTGGCACACCAGTAGGAGACCATGTTCTGAAGATGATAGCTCTTATAGAAGAGCTTGAGGACCTTGGATGGACGATGGACAATGAACAATATATAGATATTATTCTGCAGTCCCTCCCCTCCACCTTTGCTCAGTTCATAGTGAACTTCAACATGCATGGCATGGAGAAGGACCTCCCTGAACTCCTTAATATGTTAAGGAGTGCAGAGAGCACTATGAAGTTAGCAAAAACTCCCGTTATGACTATTGGACAGTCTTCCTCTTCTCGCCCGAAAGCCAAGGCCAAGGGAAAGAAAAAGAAGAAACCCACTAATCCTAAGGGCGGAGTTAAAAAGGTGAAGGGAAAGGGAAAGTCCAAGGCTGGAGACTCAGGGAAGGGCGAATGTTTCCATTGCCACAAGACAGGACACTGGAAGCGCAATTGCACGGAGTACTTAAGTCTCAAGAAGAAGCATGGTGATGCTTCTGCTTCAGGTGCGTTTGTGACTGAAAACTGTTTTTCTATAAACTCTGCTTCCTGGGTATTGGATACCGGTTCAGGTTCTCACATTTGCAATTCTATGCAGGGGCTGAGAAATAGCAAGGTTTTGAGGACAGGTGACCATACTCTCCGGGTTGGAAATGGTTCCAATGTACATACAGTCGTAGTGGGAGAGTATCACTTGGGGTTGCCATCTGGATGTATTTTGATTTTGAATCCATGTTATTTTGTACCAAGTATGCTATGTAATATAATATACGTTTCTTTGTTGGACAATGAAGGATATAATTTTGTGTTGTAGAACAATGTTATGAACATTCACCTAAATCAAATGTTGGTTGGGTATGGTACGCTTAATAACGGAATATATGTCCTAAATCAACACACAGTTTTCAGTATACAACACACTAATAAAAGAAAACTTTCAGAATTAAATGAAGCTTTTCTTTGGCATTGTAGACTTGGTCATATTAACGAAACAAGACTAAACAAGTTACATAATGATGGATATTTAAACTCTTTTGAATATGAATCTTATGCGACTTGCCAGTCTTATATCAAGGGTAAAATGACCAAAACTCCGTTTACCGGACACGGAGAAAGAGCTACTCAGCTCCTTGACCTCATACATAGTGATGTATGTGGGCCAATGTCTACACAGGCTAGAGGCGGTTTTTCATACTTCATTACATTCACTGACGATTTCTCAAGATTCGGTCATGTATTTTTATTAAAGCACAAGTCCGACGCTTTCGAGAAATTCATTGAATATAAACAAGAAGTAGAAAAACAAACCGGCTTGAGTATTAAGATGCTTCGATCAGATCGAGGTGGTGAGTATCTCAGTACAGAATTTGCAAACTTCCTAAAAGAGAATGGGATTCTCTTTCAGCTCACTCCTCCTTACACACCACAGCACAACGGTGTGTCAGAACGACGGAATAGGACCCTATTAGATATGGTCCGATCCATGATGAGTGACGCTGAGTTACCAGTCTCGTTTTGGGGACATGCATTGGAGACTGCAGCGTTTCTGCTAAACAGGGTTCCAACCAAAGCCGTGTCTACCACGCCATATGAGATATGGAATGGGAAGAGACCATCTCTTAAAAGAATTAAGATTTGGGGTTGCCCGGCCTATGTTAAAAAGCAGAATCCGGACAAACTTGAGACACGGTCAGTCATGTGTAACTTTGTGGGATATCCAAAGAATTCTTATGGATATCTGTTCTGCCACAAAGAGGAACAAAAGGTGTTTGTTTCTCAGTATGCCACATCCTGGAAAAAGAGTTTTTCATAGATAAAGATGATGGCAAGGTAGTAGATCTAGAAGAGGTTCTGGAGACACAAACTACAAATGACGATTTGGCTGAACCGGCTGTTGCAACAGAAACTGAAGAACCTCGGCCACTCCGTAGGTCTGGTAGGACTTCTCGCCCACCGGAGAGGTACTACGGTTTCCTCATTGATGGTGACAGAGAAGATTGCATCATGGATGATGATGATCCTACCAGTTTTCAACAAGCTATCACGAGTGGTGACTCTGTGAAGTGGCTGGATGCCATGAGATCCGAAATGGAGTCTATGTACACCAACAAAGTATGGACTTTGGACGTTGTACCCCCTGGGGTAAAACCTGTGGGGTGCAAATGGATCTTTAAAAGAAAGATTGGTGTGGATGGGCAGGTAGAGACCTATAAGGCAAGACTTGTGGCGAAAGGTTTTCGTCAAAGACCAGGTTTGGACTATGACGAAACTTTTTCGCTCGTAGCCATGCTTAAATCCATTCGGATCCTACTTGCTATCGCTGCTCACTACGACTATGAAATCTGGCAGATGGATGTTAAAACAGCATTTCTAAATGGAGATTTAGAAGAATGCGTTTTTATGGATCAGCCAGAGGGCTTCATTGACAGTGGGAGCAGCGAGAAAGCGTGTAGATTGCTTAAATCCATATATGGGTTAAAGCAGGCATCTCGGAGTTGGAACATCTGTTTCGATGATGTTATCAAAGAGTTTGATTTCATCAAAAATCCAGATGAACCTTGTGTTTATAAGAAGGCTGTAGGAAGAGCTGTCACATTCCTCGTATTGTACGTGGATGATATTCTTCTGATAGGAAATGATATTCCTATGCTACAGTCGGTCAAATCATTCTTATCACTAAGGTTCTCCATGAAGGACCTGGGTGATGCCACATACATCCTGGGCATAAGGATTTATAGGGATAGATCCAAAAAGTTATTGGGATTGTCCCAAACCAGGTATATCAACACCATCCTAAAAAGGTTTAGTATGGAAGACTCCAAGCGGGGTGCCTTACCCGCTTGCCATGGAGTCACTCTCTCCAAGGATTCTTGTCCAAAGACCGATGAAGAGAGAGCTCGCATGAGCATTATACCTTATGCTTCGGCAGTAGGATCTATAATGTATGCGATGTTATGTACACGCCCAGATGTAGCTTATGCACTTAGTGTCGTAAGCAGGTATCAATCCAACCCAGGGGAGAACTACTGGACAGCTGTGAAGAACATTCTTAAGTACTTACGAAGGACTAAAGAATTGTTCTTGGTGTATGGTAATACAGATCTCCAAATGGAGGCCTTTACCGATTCGAGCTTCCAGAGCGATAAGGATGACAGCAAATCTATCTCAGGGTTTGTATTTACCCTCAATGGAGGGGCGGTAAGTTGGAAGAGTTCCAAACAAGATACCGTTGCAGACTCTACGATGGAAGCTGAGTACATTGCTGCAAATGATGCCGCCAAGGAAGCCGTCTGGATGAAGAAGTTCGTCTCGGAGCTAGGAGTAGTTCCAACCATTATTGATCCAATACCTTTGTATTGTGACAATAATGGGGCGATGGCGTTAGCCAAGGAGCCCAGATCCCATCAGCGGTCCAGACATATCCTGAGGCGCTTTCATTTGATCCGGGAGATTGTAGATCGCCGCGAGATCGAGATTAAGAGAGTAGACACAAAGAACAACGCCGCGGATCCACTCACCAAGGCCCTCCCTCAGCCACAGCATGAGCGACTTTTTGAGATGTTGGGTATGAGATACGCCAATAACTGGCCTTAGTGCAAGTGGGAGATTGTTGGATATATGTATGCCCTAGAGGCCATTATGTGATAGTGGATGTATCTATACATGTATATATATTCAGTTTGCATTCTTGCTCGACATGATAGTATGCTATCTGGTTCTTCTTTATCTGACATGTTGATTTGATCATGCTTTTATTCATTCATACATGCTGATAAAGCCCTGAGGATATCGGCTTGACTACTCTGATTATGATGGAGATCATACTAGTGGGACATCTGTAGTCTATAAGCATATCCTGGAAAGTCCCTAGTCGTAGGTATATCGAGATGGGGCATCGATATACCAGAGTAGACTAGCGTATATGATACTAGACCCATACGATGGGCGATGGATGTTCCCACATTCATCGATGTTTGACATCAAGATCATATACGGGTGCTCAGTGGTGACTGGGTACACTGGATGGACTCACCGAGAACTCCTATATGGAATTATATCTATCGTCGGATAGCAGTTCTCAGGTGACACTGGTACAGGTTAGTCTGTAGACCCGAGATCGTCATGGAGTCTTGTGTGTTCTCCCACTGTACTTTGATTGCCACCCTACCACGGCTCTACTGAGTCGTGCAAACAGGTGGCCATTGGGTACAGTCCCGAGACACACGAAGACGATGAGCGATAGGAGGGGTTTCGTCTCTCCCGGTATTGGGAGTTGATGCTGTGCTGTGCCCGACTGGTTATAACAGCAAGTCCCTGGCCAGGGCTGCTGAGATTTGCTGATAAGTGTTATCAGTAGTTTCTCGATCTGTTATAGACCATTCACCGGCACGACTTATTGAGTTATTGGGGTCGACGTGACCATCCCTGGGGTCGACGTGACCATTCCTAGGCTCGATATGCAGCATATCTGACGAAGAGACCGGACTGTACGGTAGTGTTGCCGGATGGCTCGACGGGAGTTGTAGCAGGTTCGCTTGTTGTCTTCTGATCGCTCAATACCTGGGTGGCCGTTACGTTTAGCTGACCGCTTGCGGCTTGAGGGTACCTGATATGATCATCACCCTCTGCCGGCGTATTTACGAGTCTTAGAGTCCCACAAAGGAGTTACCCAGTCCAGGCGAAACGTTGTGGTGCGCGTATGTGATATGCGCATGCACCCGATTGAAATGTGCATATATGATACCGAACATTGATCGGGTGAACTACTTTTGGTGGGGTCATATGAGATATGACCGGATTGATAAATCAAGTGTTGATTTATCATTTAACCATTAGTTTTCTCACTTAAAAGCTTTTCTTGGATGATGGATGTGTGCATGCATGTGTGCTTTTCTTTCTTTCTTTCATGCTAGTTTCATGCACATGTGGATGTGCATACATGCACACATACATACACTCATCCATCATGGTTGTTAGCATATGGAAATGGTGGCAATATAAGACTCACACCATGGATTATTGTCACGACCCGCAGGGTACGGAACGTGACTGGCACTTAAGTTTACGAAACGTCTAAAGACGTCCGCAAAATAAGTAAGCCAAAGCCCAGAAAACCAAACCAAATAAGCAAAAGAGTGAAGAGAACCCAATCAATTGAAAACAAGTTTATCAATAGGTCATATAAAACCCTTTTTGAAAACAATATCAATTTTTCCGAAAATTTCGGCAGAGTCTCCTTTGTAAATACTGGCCCCCAAAATGGGTACAACAAGAATAAATATGAATCCAACAAAATAGGGCATCCCCAAGCGGGAGCTAGCTCTTCGCCACAAGGCGGTTACAAATCCCACGCAATATAAAGCAACAACATGCGAAAAATCATAAGGAAGCATGAGAAAAGCAGCATGTCGGCTCAAGTGAGCTCGACCCCAAAATACAGCATAAAAGTCCACAAACCTCACAGTCTCATCTCTAGGTCAATATACAATAATACTGGTAGATACAGTAGATGGAGTGCTCTAGATACAAAGAATATACAAGGTGGTGCAAAAATAATAATATAACCCACCTAAGAGCAAAACCTCGAGTCCAGGCAAAGGAGGCAAAAGAACAAGTGCGCCCGCCGCTACTGAACTGACGGAGCGGACCTGCAAAAGACTGTGGCACAACGGGGGTGAGTTGCCAACTCGTGAGTAATAAATAACACCTACAAAGGCTATCGTATGCATGCACACAAGCATCCTAGCATCTAAAATACAGGTATGACCGGATGCACTAGCAGGTGTGTATACAACATCAGTGTACGAATATGTATGCAACATGAATATCTGAGGTCTCAATAGGTATATATAAGAAACATTTTATCTCTTTTTGTTTTTGAAACTCTTTTAGAATGCCAGCATAATACTCAAAGAATCGACGAGAACCGGTGTCCAGCAACGACACCTAAAAGCTGTCTCAAATCTCATAAATCCATGTCATAGTGTCTCTGGCCTCAGCCATCCGGCTGACCCATCTCAATATCAATATCTCATCCTCTCGCGGCCCCGGTCGGTATCCTCTGGATATCCGCCGTGCCCAATGAAGTCACCGGTAGTTAATCCGCCCCCTGCCAGGCTCATCGTCAGCACCACGAGCTTCTTGCCCCGGGGTACCCTACCGGGCCCACCATGTACCCGTGACGGTTCCTCCACTCCTCGACACGGATCTCCAAAACCACAGCAAACTCATGGTGGACGACACTTACATCACTAGAAAACCGCAATTTACATATTTTAAAAATATAATAAGTTTAGAAATTTTGCGGCTTTCCCCCGAAATCCAGAAATATCATAAAATCTCAAGAAATCCTCATAAGTGCATATGCCAATGATAATGAATGCATATGGTGTCAATAATCAAGTTGCGATGTATGATTGATAGATTAGGCGTGAACAATTAATATGATGAAGTACATGCACATGAATAGCAATTCTACGATTTCATTTTAAGGAATTAAAGCAATAGCGTAAGTTTAAGTATCAATTATAGTAAAAGGGTTCAATTTAAAGGTTATCTAGTGTGGTGGCATGGCAATTACCAGGGTGTGTGTGTAAGCATGAATAGTGCTCGTGCTGCATATAAAAACCCTGGCAATGGTGCAGGTGTCCTATAACATGGTTTCGCATATGTATGTCAATATAATGCATGGATACAGCAAATAGTCATATAAGTAATTCACCCCTAATTACTAACATCACTAAGAATCTTGTAAGTTACTAAAACTATCGGGCGGCTTGCGCCATCCAACGATAGTCCCCCGTAGATGTTACATCTACTCACCGGAATCCCTGGCTAGCTGTGTCCAATCATCGCTTTCTCCTTTCGCGCCGCGTCTGACGTCTCCGCGACCGAACCTGGAATTTACATCAATACCAAACATAAGGTTACATATCAAGAATGACGCAAAACCCAAACGAAAATACTAGTACTCACTAGCTAGGTACAACGTGCACAAGGTGCGCGGAACATACGCGAAAATCGCAAAAACTGCAAAAATCGCCGATTTGGTCGCCCGGCAAAACTAAAACCGGCTACTCAAAAATCCGCACTCACGCATCCTAAACGTCATAGGAGATGCTAAAAATATCCCCAAGGTATCACAAATAATTCACCATTTAATTTTAATAAAAACCTAGTAAGCACAAAACTTGCAATTTTGGTGCAAATATCGAAAATTAGCGATAAGGTTATCACAATCCAACACAAATATCCAACCACACAACTAGTTAGCCACAATCACATAAATTCAACTCATTTATCATGCTTCAAAACCCATTTTCCATACATAAACCCTTTCTTGAATTTCCTAAAACAACAATTTACAACCAAAATCACACTTTTAAAATTTGCTAAATTAGCATAGTTTAAAGACCACATAACAAGGTAACCTCTTAGATTAGGTTGTGTAGGAACTAGATAGCAAAGTAAACTAATTAACCTAATAATGGATTTTCTAAACCCTAATTACAACTCAAGCCATGAACTATATTAAAAAAAACTAAATTAGAATTTAGCACAAAATTTAACTCTAATCAATTTAATTTAAGGAATTTAACCACAAGTGTTAATTGGGTCAAGATTATACCTCCAATTCAAGAGATCTAGCAAGATAATTTGCCTTCAAAGATGGCCCCTTAGCCTCCAAGATCCATGCAAGAATGTCTAAGGAGAAGCATGAAGAATGGGTTTTGAATTGTGAGGTTTAATTGGATTTTTGAAGCATTTGGGGATTTCTTTTTTTTTTTTTGTTTGATGCAAGGAGGTGGAAACAATGGAGTGGAATGGAGTGGGGGGGGGGGGAACCTGCAGATTCGGCAGCAAGGGAATGGGGGGGGAGTGTGTGTGTGTACTAGTGTTATATCTTTTTCATTTCCAAGTCAACACCATACTTTAATTAATGTAAAAAAATTCAACCCATAACATTCATCACATGAAATGAAATGGAGCAATGGAGGGGGGGGGGGATAAACCTGCAGATGGGCTCGGCCCATGGGAGAAAAGGGAAAATGTGAGAGGTTGTAAAAAGAAAACAAGTAAAAAGGCCCCCCACAAATTCATATTTGCAAGCTTAAGTTTAAATAATTATATTTTTGTTTTCCATAATAAAAATTAGTAAAAACTTAAAATAAAATACTGAAAATTTATGTTACAACTAGATCTTAATTAACATAATTTTAAAGATTAAAATTAGCCCAGAAAAATTTGTATTTATCGCTAATTTAATGTATTTTCTTACCGGCTTAAAATAATATAAAAAAATTGAAAAATAGGGAAAATTTTTTAAATGACCAAAATTTAATGAGTAACTCATTAGCTACTAAAAACAAGCAATTACCTATCCATTTTAGGTATAATTAGCCCTAAACTGCAAAATAACAAAAAAGACGGTTTTCGGAAAAATACCGAATTTTCACCGATTTTCAGGAAAACACCAAAACGACTTTTCAAGGCGCTACAATCTTCCCCCCTTAAAGAAATTCGGTCCCCGAATTAAAAAAATATAGCTACGCGTACCTTCAAAGAGATGGGGATATTTCTTCCTCATCTCGCCCTCGGTCTCCCAGGTAACCTCCTCGCTGCTCGGGCTACGCCAAAGGACCTTGACGGTTGGTATAATCTTCGACCTCAACTTCTTCACCTGCCGATCCAAGATGGCCACCGGCTGCTCTGCAAAAGAAAGGTCGCACTCTAGCTGGACTGTCGGGTGCTGAATCGCATGCGAAGGGTCGTGAAGGTACTTGCGGAGCATCGAAACAAGGAAGACGGGGTGAACATCGGGAAAGCTGGGTGGAAGGGCCAAACGATATGCAACAGCGCCAACACGCTCGAGGATCTCGAAGGGACCTACGAATCTAGGGCTAAGCTTCCCATTTCGCCCAAAACGTATCACGCCCTTCATCGGAGAGACTTTCAGAAAAACATGGTCGCCAACTGCGAACACTAATCTGCGACGGCGCCTGTCTGCTCTGAGCTGCCCTCATCCGGTCTCGAATCAAATGTATCTTCGCTGTTGTCTCCTCAACAAGCTGCAGCCCCAAAATACTGCTCTCGCTGAGCTCTGTCCAACAGACGGGCGATCTGCATCTCCTCCCATACAATGCCTCGAAAGGTGCCATCTGAATCGTATCCTGGAAGCTGTTGTTGTAGGAGAACTCCACTAGAGGTAAATGATGATCCCAGCTACCACCAAAGTCTAAAACGCACGCTCTGAGCATGTCCTCGAGAGTCTGAATGGTCCGCTCTGACTGTCCGTCGGTCTGCGGATGAAATGCTGTGCTGAAGCTCAAACGAGTGCCCAAAGCCTCCTGGAGTCTCTGCCATAGTCGGCTGGTAAACTGAGTGCCTCGATCTGACACGATACAAGTCGGTACGCCATGTAGTCGCACGATCTCGTCAATATAGAGCTGAGCATACTGAGCAAAACTGAAAGTCGTCTTCACTGGCAGGAAGTGAGCCGCTTTCGTCAATCTATCCACGATCACCCAGATGGAGTCGTACCCTCGACTGGTCCTGGGTAGACCCACAACGAAATCCATCGAAATCTGATCCCATTTCCACTCTGGAATGGGTAACGGTTGTAGCTCTCCTGCGGGCCTCTAGTGCTCGGCCTTGACTTCCTGACAAGTCAGGCATCTCGATACAAACTCCGCAATGTCCCTCTTCATCCCGTCCCACCAGTAGGTCTCTCTCATATCATGGTACATCTTGGTGCAACCGGGGTGGACACTATACACTGATCGGTGTGCCTCCTCAAGAATGTCGCGCCGCAATCCATCAGCATCTGGTACGCACAGTCTAGATCCATATCGTAAAATCCCCTGATCGTCAACCACAAACTCGGAAAATCTACCCTGTCCCATCTGTGCCATGATCTCTGAGCAACGGTCGTCACTGCGCTGTGCCTCATATATACGGTCAAGCAACTGAGGGCGTGCACGAACATGCGCGAGCTGTCCCCCTGTCTGAGTGAACTCGAACTCAACTCGGCTGTCGCATAACATCTGCCAATCTGCTGACGACTGCCTCTGCACTGCGCGCAAAAAGGATAGAATACCCCCGGGCCTCCTACTCAACGCATCTGCCACCACATTCGCCTTGCCTGGGTGATATAAGATCTCGCAGTCGTAGTCTTTCACCAACTCCATCCAACGACGCTGTCTGAGGTTCAGGTCCCGCTGCTGAAATATGTACTTTAAGCTCTTGTGATCGGTGAATATCTGACACGACTCGCCGTAGGTAATGTCGCCAAATCTTCAGTGCAAAGACCACCGCAGCCATCTCCAAATCATGAGTGGGGTAGTTCTGTTCATGCTTCTTCAACTGCCGAGAAGCATAAGCGATCACCCGGCCATGCTGCATCAATACACATCCTAATCCCACTCGCGAAGCATCACAGTAGACCACGAATCCGCCTGATCCCGAAGGCAAAGATAATACCGGCGCCGTAGTCAAACAAGTCCGTAGCTGCTGAAAACTGCGCTCGCACTCCTCTGTCCAAACGAAAGGAACTCCCTTCCGGGTCAAACCGGTCAAAGGTGCAGCTATACGGGAGAAGTCCTGAACAAAACGCCTGTAGTAGCCTGCCAGGCCTAGAAAACTACGGATCTCAGTAACCGATGTAGGTCGGGGCCACTGCTGAACAGCCTCAATCTTCTTCGGGTCCACACAAATGCCGTCTCTCGTAACCACGTGACCCAAGAATCCGACGTTGTCCAGCCAGAAAGCACACTTGGAGAACTTTGCGAACAGCTGGTGCTCCCTCAGAGTCTGTAACGTAATCCGCAAGTGCTGCTCGTGCTCCTCTCTGCTCCGGGAGTACACCAAGATATCGTCGATAAACACGATGATGAACAAGTCAAGATACGGCCTGAATGTACGGTTCATCAAATCCATGAATGCTGCTGGGGCGTTGGTGAGTCCGAACGACATCACCAAAAACTCGTAGTGGCCGTAGTGCGTGCGGAAAGCTGTCCTCGGTATATCCTCCTGTCGAACTCGCAGCTGATGGTATCCTGATCGCAAGTCGATCCTCGAAAAATAACCCGCACCCTGAAGCTGGTCGAACAAATCATCAATGCGCGGCAACGGATATCTGTTCCGAATGGTAACTTTGTTCAGCTGGCGGTAGTCATACATAAGCGCAAACTTCCATCCTTCTTCTTGACAAACAGGACCGGAGCACCCCACGGAGAAACACTCGGTTGAATAAGCCCCTTATCTAACAAATCCTGCAACTGATCCTTCAGCTCTCGAAGCTCTGCCGGGGCCATCCGATAAGGCGGTATAGAAATAGGCCCCGAGCCGGGAATCAAATCAATGCAGAACTCAACATCGCGCTCAGGCGGTAGCCCAGGTAGCTCATCAGGGAAAACATCAGGGAACTCAGAAACAAACGGGACCCGGTCCAACGGAACCTTTGCAGCTCGAGTATCACAAATAAATGCTAAGAATCCCAGACATCCCTTCCGCAAGAGCTGACCAGCGCGAAGAGACGAAATCAAGCTGGGAAGGGTGACGCTGCGGTCTCCCTGAACAACAAGGACTGGCTCTTCCGGAAAGCTAAATCTGACTGCCTTCTCACGGTAATCCACCGCAGCATAACAAGTGGCTAGCCAATCCATGCTCAGAAGCACATCAAAGTCCAACATATCGAGGAGAATCAAATCAACCGATGAATCCCTCTCCCCGATACGAACGGAACACAATCGAAATACAAAACGAGCGACAAACGACTCGCCTACCGGAGTAACAACAACAAGCGGATGATCTAACGACGACGACTCACGGCCCAACATCGGTGCAAAGTGTATATATACGTACGAATGTATGGAACCTGGGTCGAATAATACCCGTGCGTCGAAAGAACAAACTGGCAAGGTACCTGTCACAACGGCATTGGATGCCTGCGCATCCTGTGGTGTCAAAGCAAAAACTCGGGCCTGTCCTCCACCGATAGCGGGCTGACCTCGACCTCGGCCTCTGCCTCCTCGTCCTCTCTGAACAGGACCGCCGCGTCCACGGCCTCTGGGTGCACCTAACTGGCGTGGAGCATCGCCGGTGGTAGGAAGTAGGGCTCTCTGTGGAGGGGGTGGCGATGGTGGTAGGGTCACATGAGGAACTGTCGCTGCTCCCTGTCGTCTCGCCGGACAGTCTCTGACAAGATGGTGCAAACTCCCGCACCCAAAACACCCTGGCGACGGCTGCTGCCCCTGGGGATAAGAACCATATAACTGTCCCCGCCCAAATCCTCTGCCAGGCCTATCTCTCGGAAAGAATCTGGCGCGCTGCCTCTGAGACGGTACCTCGGTGCGAATCCTCTTCGGCCCAGAAACGGCCGAAGTCTGTGATATGCGTGCCTCCATCCGCAATGCCGTATCCATAGCAGCTGAATAAGTGTCGTAGTGCTGGGCGCCAATGGCAAGATATAGCTGGGCATCAAGTCCCTGTACGAACCTCTTCACCATCTTCTCCTCGGTATCCACCAAATACTGAGCATATTGGGATAACTGTGTAAACTGGATGTCATACTCAGATACCGTCTTCCCAGGTGTCTTGACTAAGGCCTCGAAGCTGCGAGCTCTGGCGTCACGAACGCTCTCTGGGAGGAAACGAGCTAGAAAGACCGCTGTAAACTCGGCCCAAGTCATAGGCGGCAGACCTGCAGCTCGACCTCTCAAGACTGACTCCCACCATGTCTGCGCGAGACCCTCTAGTCGGAAACTCGCAAGCTCTACCCATCGATCATCCGAACATCTCAGCGAACGGCAGATCCTGGCTAAACTGTCAAGGAACGTCTGTGGGTCCTCCGCTGCCTCGGTGCCGGTGAATACTGGAGGTCTCAGCCTCATGAAATCCTGTAGTGAAACCGGGATGGTCACGGTGGTAGTAGTAGGAGCGGTATCATGGTCGTCTGTGATGTAGTAGGTACGTCATCCGGCCTCGGTGTACGACTGGCTGCAACTAGGGATCCTACCATCTGACGTAGCTCCTGCATGCCTCCCATCATCTGTCGCAACTCCTCCATACCAGTCTCGAGCCTATCCATACGGCCTGGGGAAGGTGGATCGGTCTGTCCCTGCGGCGTAGGCATACCACCCTGCTCAGTCCTAGTCTCGGACGAGCCAGCTCGAATCTCGTCTCTGGCAGCAGCCCTCTGTGCCCTCTTAGCCTTCGGCGGCATAGTGGCTGTTACAGGAAAACGGATAATAAGAACAGTGCAATAGAATCATAGGATACACGGAATTGAGGAAGAATTTCAAGCAAGTATCCTAAAGTCACTTAGGCGGAGTACCGTATCGCAAGCATGCCGCGGACATACGCACGCTACGTTACCCTGCTTAAGTCACTTACTCCATCTACCAAGGGTCATCCTACACACAAAAAGGTAAAACCTATCGCTCTGATACCAAATTTGTCACGACCCGCAGGGTACGGAACGTGACTGGCACTTAAGTTTACGAAACGTCTAAAGACGTCCGCAAAATAAGTAAGCCAAAGCCCAGAAAACCAAACCAAGTAAGCAAAAGAGTGAAGAGAACCCAATCAATTGAAAACAAGTTTATCAATAGGTCATATAAAACCCTTTTTGAAAACAATATCAATTTTTCCGAAAATTTCGGCAGAGTCTCCTTTGTAAATACTGGCCCCCAAAATGGGTACAACAAGAATAAATATGAATCCAACAAAATAGGGCATCCCCAAGCGGGAGCTAGCTCTTCGCCACAAGGCGGTCACAAATCCCACGCAATATAAAGCAACAACATGCGAAATAATCATAAGGAAGCATGAGAAAAGCAGCATGTCGGCTCAAGTGAGCTCGACCCCAAAATACAGCATAAAAGTCCACAAACCTCACAGTCTCATCTCTAGGTCAATATACAATAATACTGGTAGATACAGTAGATGGAGTGCTCTAGATACAAAGAATATACAAGGTGGTGCAAAAATAATAATATAACCCACCTAAGAGCAAAACCTCGAGTCCAGGCAAAGGAGGCAAAAGAACAAGTGCGCCCGCCGCTACTGAACTGACGGAGCGGACCTGCAAAAGACTGTGGCACAACGGGGGTGAGTTGCCAACTCGTGAGTAATAAATAACACCTACAAAGGCTATCGTATGCATGCACACAAGCATCCTAGCATCTAAAATACAGGTATGACCGGATGCACTAGCAGGTGTGTATACAACATCAGTGTACGAATATATATGCAACATGAATATCTGAGGTCTCAATAGGTATATATAAGAAACATTTTATCTCTTTTTGTTTTTGAAACTCCTTTAGAATGCCAGCATAATACTCAAAGAATCGACGAGAACCGGTGTCCAGCAACGACACCTAAAAGCTGTCTCAAATCTCATAAATCCATGTCATAGTGTCTCTGGCCTCAGCCATCCGGCTGACCCATCTCAATATCAATATCTCATCCTCTCGCGGCCCCGGTCGGTATCCTCTGGATATCCGCCGTGCTCAATGAAGTCACCGGTAGGTAATCCGCCCCCTGCCAGGCTCATCGTCAGCACCACGAGCTTCTTGCCCCGGGGTACCCTACCGGGCCCACCATGTACCCGTGACGGTTCCTCCACTCCTCGACACGGATCTCCAAAACCACAACAAACTCATGGTGGACGACACTTACATCACTAGAAATCCGCAATTTACATATTTTAAAAATATAATAAGTTTAGAAATTTTGCGGCTTTCCCCCGAAATCCAGAAATATCATAAAATCTCAAGAAATCCTCATAAGTGCATATGCCAATGATAATGAATGCATATGGTGTCAATAATCAAGTTGCGATGTATGATTGATAGATTAGGCGTGAACAATTAATATGATGAAGTACATGCACATGAATAGCAATTCTACGATTTCATTTTAAGGAATTAAAGCAATAGCGTAAGTTTAAGTATCAATTATAGTAAAAGGGTTCAATTTAAAGGTTATCTAGTGTGGTGGCATGGCAATTACCAGGGTGTGTGTGTAAGCATGAATAGTGCTCGTGCTGCATATAAAAACCCTGGCAATGGTGCAGGTGTTTTATAACATGGTTTCGCATATGTATGTCAATATAATGCATGGATGCAGCAAATAATCATATAAGTAATTCACCCCTAATTACTAACATCACTAAGAATCTTGTAAGTTACTAAAACTATCGGGCGGCTTGCGCCATCCAACGATAGTCCCCCGTAGATGTTACATCTACTCACCGGAATCCCTGGCTAGCTGTGTCCAATCACCGTTTTCCCCTTTCGCGCCGCGTCTGACGTCTCCGCGACCGAACCTGGAATTTACATCAATACCAAACATAAGGTTACATATCAAGAATGACGCAAAACCCAAACGAAAATACTAGTGCTCACTAGCTAGGTACAACGTGCACAAGGTGCGCGGAACATACGCGAAAATCGCAAAAACTGCCAAAATCGCCGATTTGGTCGCCCGGCAAAACTAAAACCCGACTACTCAAAAATCCGCACTCACGCATCCTAAACGTCATAGGAGATGCTAAAAATATCCCTAAGGTATCACAAATAATTCACCATTTAATTTTAATAAAAACCTAGTAAGCACAAAACTTGCAATTTTGGTGCAAATATCGAAAATTAGCGATAAGGTTATCACAATCCAACACAAATATCCAACCACACAACTAGTTAGCCACAATCATATAAATTCAACTCATTTATCATGCTTCAAAACCCATTTTCCATACATAAACCCTTTCTTGAATTTCCTAAAACAACAATTTACAACCAAAATCACACTTTTAAAATTTGCTAAATTTGCATAGTTTAAAGACCACATAACAAGGTAACCTCTTAGATTAGGTTGTGTAGGAACTAGATAGCAAAGTAAACTAATTAACCTAATAATGGATTTTCTAAACCCTAATTACAACTCAAGCAATGAACTATATTAAAAAAAACTAAATTAGAATTTAGCACAAAATTTAACTCTAATCAATTTAATTTAAGGAATTTAACCACAAGTGTTAATTGGGTCAAGATTATACCTCCAATTCTAGAGATCTAGCAAGATAATTTGCCTTCAAAGATAGCCCCTTAGCCTCCAAGATCCATGCAAGAATGTCTAAGGAGAAGCATGAAGAATGGGTTTGGAATTGTGAGGTTTAATTGGATTTTTGAAGCATTTGGGGATTTCTTTTTTTTTTTGTTTGATGCAAGGAGGTGGAAACAATGGAGTGGAATGGAGTGGGGGGGGGAGGGAACCTGCAGATTCGGCAGCAAGGGAATGTGGGGGGGGGGAGTGTGTGTGTGTACTAGTGTTATATCTTTTTCATTTCCAAGTCAACACCATACTTTAATTAATGTAAAAAAATTCAACCCATAACATTCATCACATGAAATGAAATGGAGCAATGGAGGGGGGGGGGGGGGGAAACCTGCAGATGGGCTCGGCCCATGGGAGAAAAGGGAAAATGTGGGAGGTTGTAAAAAGAAAACAAGCAAAAAGGCCCCCCACAAATTCATATTTGCAAGCTTAAGTTTAAATAATTATATTTTTGTTTTCCATAATAAAAATTAGTAAAAACTTAAAATAAAATACTGAAAATTTATGTTACAACTAGATCTTAATTAACATAATTTTAAAGATTAAAATTAGCCCAGAAAAATTTGTATTTATCGCTAATTTAATGTATTTTCTTACCGGCTTAAAATAATATAAAAAAATTGAAAAATAGGGAAAATTTTTTAAATGACCAAAATTTAATAAGTAACTCATTAGCTACTAAAAACAAGCAATTACCTATCCATTTTAGGTATAATTAGCCCTAAACTGCAAAATAACAAAAAAGACGGTTTTCGGAAAAATACCGAATTTTCACCGATTTTCAGGAAAACACCAAAATGACTTTTCAAGGCGCTACAATTATATAATGGATTATTATTTAATTTTGGATTTAAAAGAAAATGAAAAAGGAAAGGATAATCTTTCATGCTTCTACATTCTTCCTTTGACCTAACCATGCTCAACTACCACTAAACTAAGGTTATCCTTCTCTTTATCATTCCAAACCAAAGTTAAATAATGTCTCCATCACTTTAACCATGGTTCATAGCATGACGGAATAAAATATATATTGATATATTTCTTTTTCTTGACTTGAGTTATCTTTTTATCTCTAGTTAAAAATTGCCACCATCTTCTTCCTCTAGCTCCTTTGCTCTCTTGATTTTCCTCGTGAGCAAATACCACTTAAAGATAGGTTTTTGAAGTGAGATTCCAAACCACAACATCATTCTACTCAAGTCTAGCCGACTTGATTAGAGTGTTTCCTTCGGTTTTCCAAAGAAGCGAGCTTGGACGGAGTGCTCTGTGGTGGATCGTCGTGGACGCAAGGGAACTTCGAGAGGACCTCGATTCAACACCCAAGACACCAGGGAGTCTAGCAAAGGGGAGCTACAAAGGTTGTAGCCTTCAAACCCTAATCTTTTCTAGCTTAATGTTTCATAACCCTAATTTTCTAGGATCGATCCCTTTGCATGTTAGTTTAGCACCTTAAAAATTATAACTTTGGGTCATGTGATGCTTCAAAACACTTCATAGGGTGCCATACTAACCTAACAGGGCTTCCCTCCGACACGACTTATACCGCTATTAAGGGACTGATGCTTGCCGCCCCCCTAGGCCTGATATGCGATAGTCTTAGACGAACGGACCGGACTGTATGGAGATTATCACATCAGACTCAGTAGGAGTTCGGATGGGTTTCCTCATCGGCCTTCTTATCGACATCTACCTGGGGACCGTTACGTACAGCTTGTGCCGCTTGCGGTCTGTGGTTAAACCCACTGCCAGCGTAGTAGTCGAGTCTCTAGAGTCCCACACAGAGAGTTTCCCTACTCCAGGCGAAACGATATAGAGGTCGTATGGTTTTACGACAAGGGTTTGGACGCATACGTGTGTTTACACACGTACGACTTTCGGATAGTTTTTACCAGTCGGCTTTGATTTAAGCCAGTTACTGGTATCCGGTTATTGGATTTATACAGTCTAAAGTTTTTCCGTATTTTTGCGGAAAGGAGGGGCATTCTCGTAATTGCGCGAGAAGCTTCTAGAAGGTGGTGACTAAGGAGGTTTAGGTGGCATATACAATGAATGTGATTAGTGAGTCATATGGATGATTCATCCATGTCATTAATGCTTCATAATTGCTTAATGACTCATGGAGATGAATCACCACAAGATATTTATCAAGCATGGTTGTAAATCATTTTCTTTTCTTTTCTTGATATAACAAAATGCTTGATATATATTATGATAACTCATTATTCTCACTTCATTATTATCTTCACCTTCTCTCTCCTCAAGCTCTCCCTCTTCAAATCCTAATCCTCCCCTCTCATGTGTTGAGTACAAGGATTAGTTAGACTAATTAAACCATAACCCTCACTCTATATCACCTAGCTTTTTTGATTAGCACTTAAAGAAAGTTAGTTGCCTCAAGTTTAGAGGCTATGCTTGGAGTAAAGCTCTCGGGTGGATCGTCTACTACTTCGAGAAGGCCGAGGAGGAGGTGGAGTTCGTAAAGACGAAGGACACGGTTCTTTAGGTATAATCCCTTTAAATAGTAGTTGTTAACTTCTATATTTGATGTTAGTTATCGTTTAGCTTCGATTCATGCGGTTAGTTGATGTTTAAGCAAAGAACAAGATCGTTTTTCATATTTCCGCCTCCCCGCAAGTCGTGGGGTGTTGTACATCGACTTACAGTGGTATCAGACCCTCGCTAAACAATAAATAACTTACTTGCAAATTTGTATGAATTTCGAACGGAAAAAACGAAACCGGAAAACCCCGAAATCACAAGTTTCTGTCGATTTTTAAATGAAGTCCAAAAATTTTTCAGGGATGTTCAGAAAGCTTGAAAAGACAGTAGAAGAACACCCAAGAAAATTGGGCCCCTGAATCGCCTAAAGCACCGCGGAACCGCGGCGTATCCCACCGATCCGCCGCGATTCCGCCGCCGAGTTGGCGATTCAGGAACCCAATTTTCCTGTGTTGCTTCTCTGTGATATTTGGTTTTTTCTGGAAGTTTTTATTTTTGCTCAGGTTTCAGATTTACAGGGAAGTATTGGAGAAAAATTAAATGTGTTTAATCGATCGAAATTATACAGTATTTGCTTGTTGGATTATATCTGTGTTTGTATAATGTGTTCGTAAACCTCCCCTAACTGCTAGTATGTCGGTTGGCAGAGGGTTGCACATTTCTGTAATGGTTTTTACTGTTTGTGGATATGAACTGTGTTGGACTGTTGTGATGTATAGCCGGGGTTATGTGATGGGTTATTATTTAATTCATTTGATGTAAATGTAATTTGTTGTAATATTATTTTGCGGGGCACATCCAGGTTGCGGTTGTAGCCACCGTTGTATTATTCATTTTACTGTTTTTGCTCCTAGGACAGACCCAAGGTGGGGTGCACAAACTGCCGGGCGGGTAGTTTGCCATACCCGTTGGGGTCTTGGGTGGGGTAATGGCTATTCATCACAACTGTGTAATCCGTCTTTTGTTGCAGGCTCAAAACAAACACGGATTGCTTGCAAATCCAATAAAGTTCATCTGTGATCTGGAATGCCTATTATTGCGTCTGACGAATGTACAATATCTATATATGATAGCTATTTAGACGTCACTTATGTTTTACACCCGCGCTAGCCCAGCCCCCGCTCTGTCGTTAGTTAAGTAACCTAACGGGTGATGACGGGACCCCGTGGCGAATGCGGATGGCATAAGAGGTCGTTGTATTTTCGTTGTTTTCTGCAATGATAGGTTAATGATGGGATGCATTATTTATAATGCAAAGAAAATAAACCAAAAAGTTTAATCGTTGGAACAATTTAAAAGAAACCACTCGGTTAATTTTTAAAACAGATATTTTTAAATGCGGAGCTTTAACCACTCCTTTTAAAAGCTATCAGGTTCCTTCGGTTATATCAAGTTCACTACGTTCACGGTTTCGCCAAAACCATTCGTAGCCCTCCGTCATTTCATCTGGGTATTCAGTAGTATTCAAGCTATGTATTTTGACCTAACGCCAAGGCATAGTGTTTGGTAGCTACTGGGTATTCATTTGTTGCATAGATAGATGAGTTAGTTTGGGACAGTCGTATTATCATTTTGGCCGAACGTCAAGGATATATACGGATGGGTTCAAATTGACAAGATAATGATGGGTAGAACTTGAAATGTGACTTATGACATTTTGACCTAACGCCAAGGTCATAAGAGCATGGGGCAGAAAAATATATATCGGGAATTTCTAAAGAAACTGAAATTTGCAAAGAGTTGCATACCATTTGGAGTTTGATGAATGTTGGTAGGATTCCTTCAACATTATCATACAATGATATTTGGATCCCGATCCTACTGTGGGTATATGCTACTTATCAGGAGATTCGTCACTTAACGATCAATGCTATAAACCAAGTAGGTGTCCAGAAAGGTGTCAGCGGGGTTACGCCCCCAGAGAAAAGAGGTTATTTAATTAAGGAACTTCGCGAAAGCGTTGGAAAAGCTCCCTCGAAGTATCGACACTAGCCTGGCTGAACGGTTAAGCAAGAATTGTACAGTGAGAATAGTCCTGGCTAATTCTTCTTTTATGGTTTGAGGAAGGATTCGAGAAACAGTGGGAGCCATCCAGTTTAGATAAACTAAAAACCACTCTAAACTTACAAGAGCATCATGCTAAAGAGTTTTCTTCTCTCTCTCCTAATTGCAGCGACCCTGAAAATGACTGGACTTAAGTTACTTTTAGAGAAAAATATACTGACAGGGCCAAACTATAAAGATTGGCTGCGGAATGTCAAAATGGCTTTGACCTATGACAAATTGGGGTACGTCCTTACCGCTACGGCACCTGCTGTCCCTGGTCCCAAATCCAGCAATACAGATAAGGAAATCCGCAAAACCTGGGATTTAGATTGCGCGAAAGCCAAGTGCATCGTGCTTGCCTCAATGAACAATGAACATCAGAGGAGGCATGAGGATATGGACCTTGATGGCATATT
Source organism: Agapanthus africanus (assembly GCA_030015575.1). NCBI lineage: Eukaryota > Viridiplantae > Streptophyta > Magnoliopsida > Asparagales > Amaryllidaceae > Agapanthus > Agapanthus africanus. The sequence continues at coordinate 449,772,428 of CM057342.1, read as the reverse complement.
TCTCCATACAAAGGAACTTTATGGAGAGCAATCTCGTATAGCAAGATACGAGACCTCTAAGAACTTGTTTCGAGCAAGGTTGGCTGTCGGGTCATCGGTAGGAGAACATGTCCTAAAGATGATCGGCTATATTGAAGAGCTCGCAGACCTTGGGACGACTTTGGATAATGAGCTCTATACAGACCTTATTCTCCAGTCCCTTCCTCACACCTACGCCCAGTTTATCCTGAACTTCAACATTCAAAGAAAAGAAGTTGAACTTCCGGAACTCCTGAACATGTTAAGGAGTGCAGAGGGCACCTTGCAGAAGACAAGGGAAACACCCGCTATGTTTGTTAGCGGTACATCTTCTTCCGGGTCCAAGGCAAGGGCCAAAGGAAGGAAGAAGAAGGCCGCCACCAAACCTAGAGGAGGTGTTAGTAAGGTGGGAGGGAAGGGAAAGAAAAAGTTTGCGGTACCGGTAGTTGGCCAGGATGAGTGCTTCCATTGTCACAGGAAAGGGCACTGGAAAAAGGATTGCAAGGCGTGGAACGCCAAGAACCAGGAACCGAAGCAAGCTGTGGCTTCGACTTCAGGTGTGTTTGTAATTGAGAATTGTCTGTCGATCAACTCTACTTCCTGGGTATTGGATACCGGATCAAGATCTCATATTTGCAATTCATTGCAGGCACTGAGAAACCGTAGAGTGCTGAAGGAAGGTGATATGACCCTAAAGGTTGCTAACGGAGCTAGTGTGGGAGCTGCGTCCGTCGGGGATTATCACCTAGGATTGACGAGTGGACACATTTTGGTTTTACATAACTGTTTTTTTGTACCAAGCTTAACGTGTAATATCATATCAGTTTCCTTGTTATCAAATAAAGGTTATGATTTCATGTTTGTAAGAGATGTTGTTAACATCCACCTTAATCATGGTTTGATTGGGTCCGGTACACTAAATAACGGTATATATGTTTTAAACCAACTCCAAATTTTCAATGTCCAGAACACACTTAAAAGAATGTCTCCAGATTTAAATAAAGCTTTCTTATGGCTTTGTAGACTGGGTCACATCAATGAGAGAAGGTTGACTAAGTTGCATAGAGAAGGATATTTGGACTCGTTCGAATATCAAACTTATGACACTTGTCAATCTTGTCTCAAAGGAAAGATGACAAAGACTCTATTTACTGGACATGGAGTAAGAGCGAGCGAGCTCTTAGGACTCATACACAGCGATGTATGTGGTCCATTGTCTACACATGCAAGAGGTGGTTTTTCCTATTTCATTACTTTCACGGATGATTACTCAAGATACGGATTCATTTATCTGATGAAACATAAATCCGAGGCTTTTGAGAAATTCCGAGAGTATAAGAATGAAGTAGAAAACCAAGCCGGCAAAAGTATCAAGACTCTTAGATCTGATCGAGGTGGTGAATACTTGAGTGCCGAGTTCCTAGGTTACCTAAAAGAGAAAGGAATTCTCTCTCAGCTTACTCCTCCATACACTCCACAGCATAACGGTGTATCGGAGAGACGGAATCGAACCCTATTGGATATGGTACGATCCATGATGAGTAATGCTGAGTTACCGCGATCTTTCTGGGGTTATGCGCTAGAATCAGCGACATATCTTTTGAACATGGTTCCTACCAAGACTATGCCTACCACTCCATATCAGATGTGGAGCGGGAAGAAACCCCATCTACAGTATATAAAGATTTGGGGATGTCCAGCTTTTGTTAAAAAGCAGCATGTGGACAAGCTCGAGGCACGATCAGTAAAGTGTAAGTTTGTGGGATATCCAAAGAACTCCAGGGGATATCTATTCTATTACGCAGAGGAACAAAAGGTATTTGTTTCTCGTAATGCCCATTTTCTAGAACATCAGTTTTTAGAAAAGGAAATAAGTGGGAGCGAAATAGAACTGGAAGAAATTCCAGAACCACAAGCTGCTACTGAAAGTTTGGTAGAACCGGAAGTTCAAGAAGAACAGGACATTCCCGCACCTCTCCGCAGGAGTAGTAGGCCGTCTCATCCGCCTGAGAGATACTACGGTTTTCTCATAGATGGGGATAGAGAGGATTGCATCATAGGTAATGATGAACCTACTGACTTCCAGCAGGCCATCCAGAGCGGCGACTCGGTACGATGGCTAGATGCAATGCGGACCGAAATGGAGTCCATGTACACCAACAAAGTATGGACTTTGGACTTTGCTCCAGATGGGGTAAAACCCATAGGATGCAAATGGATCTTCAAGAAAAAGATTGGTGTAGATGGACAGGTGGAAACCTATAAGGCTGGACTTGTTGCAAAGGGTTTTCTTCAAAGACCTGGTTTGGACTATGACGAAACTTTTTCTCCAGTGGCTATGCTCAAATCCATTCGGATCCTTCTTGCTATTGCTGCCTTCCATGATTATGAAATCTGGCAGATGGACGTAAAGACGGCTTTTCTGAATGGAAATTTAGAAGAGTGCGTCTATATGGATCAGCCAGAGGGTTTCAATCAGAGTGGGAGCAGCGGGAAAGTATGCAAGCTGCTTAAGTCCATTTATGGACTAAAGCAGGCATCGCGGAGTTGGAACATCTGTTTTGATGAAACAGTCAAAGAATATGACTTTATCAAAAATCCAGATGAACCGTGCATATATAGTAAAGTTGTAGCCAGAAGTGTCGTATTCCTCGTCTTGTACGTGGATGACATTCTATTAATAGGAAATGACATTCCTATGCTACAATCTGTCAAAGGATTCTTGTCACACAGGTTCTCCATGAAAGACCTGGGTGATGCCTCTTACATTCTGGGGATCCGGATCTATCGTGATAGATCCAAGAGGATGTTGGGACTTTCGCAGTCCAGGTATATCGACACTGTACTGAAAAGATTCAGTATGGAAGATTCTAAGCGCGGTAATCTACCGGCTTGTCACGGAATCACCCTCTCCAAAGAGATGTCTCCCAAGACTGATTTGGAAAGGGAACGCATGTCTATTATACCCTACGCTTCTGCGGTAGGCTCTATAATGTATGCGATGTTGTGCACCAGACCAGATGTAGCTTACGCACTGAGCGTGGTAAGCCGGTATCAGTCAGACCCAGGGAAGAAGCACTGGATAGCAGTAAAGAACATTCTCAAGTACCTGAGAAGGACCAAGGAGATGTTCTTGGTTTACGGCGGAAAAAACCTCAGGTTGGAGGCCTTTGCTGATTCCGGCTTCCAGAGTGATAAGGACGATTCCAAGTCCATGTCGGGTTATGTCTTTACCCTCAATGGAGGGGCGGTGTGCTGGAAGAGCTCCAAGCAGGACACCGTTGCTGACTCGACGATGGAAGCGGAGTATATAGCTGCTTGCGATGCCGCAAAAGAAGCAGTCTGGATGAAGAAGTTCCTAACAGAACTTCAGGTGGTTCCTACCATAGTTGATCCAATACCTCTGTATTGCGACAACAACGGAGCTATAGCTTTAGCAAAGGAACCAAGGTCTCATCAGAAGTCCAGACACATCTTAAGGCGGTATCACCTGATCAGGGATATCATTGATCGTCAGGAGATCGAGGTTCGGAGAGTTGCTTCTGAAGAGAACATTGCTGATCCATTCACAAAGGCCCTACCTCAGATTCAGTTCGAGAGGCTACTCGAGATCATCAGTCTTCGATATGCCAGTACATGGCCCTAGTGCAAGTGGGAGATTGTTAGTGTATATGCCCTAGGGGCCATTATTGTATCATACTAGTTTGTATATTACTTAATGGAAGCTTAGGATATTCACATGTATATAACAGTCTTGCTAAACATGGTAGTATGCTATTTGGTTTTTCTATCTTAATATGTCAGTATACGTATTGATAGAGCTCTTAGGATCTTGCTTGACTACCGGCGTTGTGATGGCAGTCACACTAGTGGGGGCTGGGTAGTCTACAAGCACATCCTTATTCAGGTCCCTAGTCGTTGGATTATCGAGACAGGGCATCGATACTCCGGAGTAGACTAGTGTGTACGCTTCTCATCCCAGTTGGGGAGATGGTCTATCCCACAGCCGTCAGTACGTCGTACTGGAGATAGTATGCAGGTGCTCGTTGGGTTACGGGTACACCGGACAGGACTCACAGGGAACTGTTGGATGGTTTTATACCAGTCGTCAGTGAACAGTTCCCAGGTGACATGACTACAGCATAGTCCGCAGACTTGGCACTGCTACTTCGCCTCGAGTGTGTCCCACTGTTCTTAGATTGCTACCCTACCACGGCTCAAAGGAGTCGTGCAAACAGGTAGCAGTTGGGTGCAGTCCCGAGCACTTGGAGGCAGTGGCGGTTAGACAGGATTCGTCTCTCCCGGTATTGGGGGTTGATATCGCACTGTGTCAGAGAGCCATTACGCAAAGTCCCTGGCCAGGGCAAGCGAGATTTGCTGGTAGGTTCCAGTAGTTTCTCAAGGTGTAATGGGCTTCCCTCCGACACGACTTATACCACTATTAGGGGACTGACGCTTGCCGCCCCCTAGGCCCGATATGCGATAGTCTTAGACAAACGGACCGGACTGTATGGAGATTGTCACATCAGACTCAGTAGGAGTTCGGATGGGTTTCCTCATCGACATCTACCTGGGGACCGTTACGTACAGCTTGTGCTGCTTGCGGTCTGTGGTTAAACCCACTGCCAGCGTAGTAGTCGAGTCTCTAGAGTCCCACACAGAGAGTTTCCCTACTCCAGGCGAAATGATATAGAGGTCGTATGGTTTTACGACAAGGGTTTGGACGCACACGTGTGTTTACACACGTACGACTTTCGGACAGTTTTTACCAGTCGGTTTTGGTTTAAGCCAGTTACTGGTATCCGGTTATTGGATTTATACAGTCTAAAGTTTTTCCGTATTTTTGCGGAAAGGAGGGGCGTTCTCGTAATTGCACGAGAAGCTTCTAGAAGGTGGTGACTAAGGAGGTTTAGGTGGCATATACAATGAATGTGATTAGTGAGTCATATGGATGATTCATCCATGTCATTAATGCTTCATAATTGCTTAATGACTCATGGAGATGAAACACCACAAGATATTTATCAAGCATGGTTGTAAATCATTTTCTTTTCTTTTCTTGATATAACAAAATGCTTGATATATATTATGATAACTCATTATTCTCACTTTATTATTATCTTCACCTTCTCTCTCCTCAAGCTCTCCCTCTTCAAACCCTAATCCTCCCCTCTCATGTGTTGAGTACAAGGATTAGTTAGACTAATTAAACCATAACCCTCACTCTATATCACCTAGCTTCTTTGATTAGCACTTAAAGAAAGTTAGTTGCCTCAAGTTTAGAGGCTAAGCTTGGAGTAAAGCTCTCGGATGGATCGTCTACTACTTCGAGAAGGCCGAGGAGGAGGTCGAGTTCGTAAAGACGAAGGACACGGTTCTTTAGGTATAATCCCTTTACATAGTAGTTGTTAACTTCTATGTTTGATGTTAGTTATCATTTAGCTTCGATTCATGCGGTTAGTCGATGTTTAAGCAAAGAACAAGATCGTTTTTCATATTTCCGCCTCCCCGCAAGTTGTGGGGTGTTGTACATCGACTTACAACCTGGGGAATAGATGGCCACGGAACCGCGGCTATAGGGCCTGTTTGGCCGCGGTTCCGCGGCCAAGAGAGAGGCTCATGTGCTGAGTTTTCTTGGGCTTGTTCTGCTGCATTTTGGCTACATTTTGCTATACTTTGTTCTTCAGAATACCTTCGGGTTTTCTTCCAGATTTCCACAGTGATTAATTGTAGTGGACTCTAACCGTTGCTTCGTGACGAAGTCTTGAACCTTGCGCTGCCTTGTACTTTGTAAACTGATCTTTGTGTAGGCTTGATCAAGATTCCACCATTTATTGTTCTTAGTCTCACTTATGTATCGTCTTTTGTCTTTCTCACTATTTTTGTCCCGCGAATCTGTAACCTGCAACTAAGTAGAAGACATGGGTCAAAAGCACCTGTTTATTTGTAAAATACATAAGAATGGGGAATAAAATAATGCAATATTATGATATGAACAAATACCCCCAAACTTATCTTTTGCTAGTCCTCGAGCAAACCTAGTTTTATTCTCAACAGAAACCTAACCTCACTTTCGCAGGGAATCGCGATTGCACTGAGCTCGTGCAACAAGCCGTTAAAACTCTAGGTGTTCCTAGTAGGAGGAGTGTTGTCTCCTGAGGGTTTTCAGCGGATACTACCCACAAAATCCTATCAATTAGGCCCATTGACTTTTATTTTCCAATTAGGTTTTCTAATCAAGGAATTCTATTATCTTCGACTCATAAATTATCCACCCGTATTCTTCACGCTTCTTATCATTCAACTTAAGATTATATATGTTCTTGTGAATTTACTTAGCTTTTGGCATCTCTTAAGTTTTCCTTCTAGGGTTCCATCTCAACTTAGGAATTTTTATCATCTCTATTAAAGATATAAGTCTTATTCTTCATTCCTATCTTTTATCTAAACCCCAATCACATACCCCTGCGTGTACGTATAAATCACCCCTACACTTGGAAATTCAAATCAAGCAATCATACCCCTGTCCATTGTCCAAAATACTTCTTAATTGGTGAATTTTTGATGAACTTCGCTCACACATCCTTCATGTGATTGTTAATACTTTTTGAGGTACCAACAACCGATTACAAGATGTGTTTGCACAATAAAACGTAATTCCTAGTCTCGTAATCCCTAAGGCTTTTAGCAGTGACTCCCAAACCAGTTGGTCTAAAGCACTAGGTGATGAAGCACCCTCGCTAAATATTTTTCTATTTTTGCAGCCTTAAGTAATCACAAAAACCAGTGTTCAATTTTTATTATCCCTTTATTCACACTTGTATTTTTTTTTATTTTCTTCGTACTAAGGACTTTAGACAAGAGCATTTCAAGGTCTCTTCTACTATTCCAAGTTTCAAGGTGCGTGTTTTTGCAATTTGTAGGGTATATATTTTCATAATCTAGACTTAAGCTAGGAATTATTTTTCAAACTTACACTTTAATAAAAACATCAATACTCTTCCCTTGTTTTAACTTAGCTCAAGAAGTCAACTCAAAATTTGCCTATTTCTAAATAAACTACAAAAACATATACTTTCTACCGTTAAACTTTAAGAAAGGTTATTTTTAGGGATTTTAATTTACTAAGTCTAGATCTAGTTGTTTCTAGCTAGTTAACCTTTTTGTCAAACTCAAGTCAATTATGGCCAAAATTGAATACTTTATTTTTTTATAATTTTTCAAATTTTTCAATTTTTATGGGTTCTAAAATAAGTATGCAAATGCAAAAATATACACATGAATGCGAAGGAAGAAGGCTTACCGAGCATACCCCCAAACTTAACTTTGACAGTGTCCTCACTGTCATGCTACACCAAGAGGGTCAAAATGTCGGCACTCCCCGGTTTATTTATTTATAAAAAAAAATTTAATTTTTAAATTTTTTTGTTATTAGAAAAAGAAAACAAAAAAATATATATACATATATACAACAAGGTCCACCCCAAACTAAACAAGGCCTGACACAGACCAAAGGTTAGCACCAACCATTCAAAAATTCTATCGTGGTAATGGTGGGGTTGGTGAAAGAATGGAGTGTAAAGAAAAGAAATGAGCCGCACACGAGACCGTGTGGAGATAGAAACGATATAAGGTCTCGGTGGAGGAGGAGAATGGCGGAAAAGAGAAAGAAGTGTGGTACGATCTTGAGGGTGTAAATCAAGTGCATAAATTAGCGCAATTTGTGTTGACCGATATGTTAAAAGCGATTGTGCTAATCTATTAACCCGTTGAGAAATGGGGTCAAATCTCTCACGATTCATGAGAAAACATGGGTACTTAGAAATTGGTAAACCCTCCATTGAAAATGGAAACACGACGGAGTCTTGCATGGTCGAAACGATAGGAGGGACGAAAGGAAGTGATTTAGGGATAGTCTTAATCTCACCTAAGTAATCTGTCTCGAACTCAAAGGATTCTTTTAATGGTTCGAATTGACTGTAAGCAAACGAGTCTGATGGTTCAACTAACTCATCTGAAAATGTAAAGGACTCAAAATCGGGAGGTGAGTTTTCAACATCGTCCGAAAAAGTGAAACACTCGTAATCGTTATCGTCTGTGAGAACTGTATCAGATTCAAAGAGAAATTTTTCAAGCTCACAGTCTTCAAGCGTGATCTTTTGTGTGGTTGGAACGATGGAAAGGAGGGGGATTGATTTAGGAAGTATAACAGTTAAAGGTTCATGAGGATGAATTGGAAAATCAGACACATCATACAAAAATGGTTCATCCTCAATATTATCCTCAATACTCTACTCAATACTATCCTCATAATTCTCCTCAAAATTTAGCTTATCCATGCCATTATCATCAAAATCAAGATGCATATGAAGTTCGGGAGAAACATTTAATGACTCGGGATGATGAATTGGAGATAAAATTTCAGTCAAATTTACGGGTTCATCATCCAAAATATTCCCGGCGTCTATATCCTCGATCAAGTGAAAATCAATTTTTTTAGACACCTCATCAAAAGTATGGATATCTATCAATTCTGGTTCTAGATTAGAGGTGTAGAGATCAAAGTGGTTTCACTCGAAGGGGATTCTTCACAATCTGGCAAATCAAGCACTACAAAGTCACACAACTCGTTAAATGTTTTATTTTCAACGTGTGAATCATTTGGGACAATCGATGGAAAACCGGATTTGTGGGATTCAATTGGGTATGGGTAGGTTTGATTTGAAAGGGCGTTTAACTCACTTTCTCCTCTCAAATTCTCACTCTGTCCAACCTCCTTCTCATACATTGGAAAATTTGGAGCTTGTTGGAAACTAGCTACCGGTTCATTAGGTTGCATATGGGTGGCAATGGACGCATCCACATTCCTTATCATTTTGTTTGTTGCTAAAATATAAGCTTCCAACGACTGTTCCAAACTAGAGATGGGTTATGAAGGGGTTTTGGTAAAAGATTCAAAATTGTTTGGATACGTGAAACTCACAAATGGTTGTGTAGAAGCAATGTCTAGGGAATGTGCAGAAGTTTGGTAGGACTGGTAGGAATTGGATGGTTGGACTGGAGTAGGATCAACATTTGGATAAAAAGGTGAATGGACGTGTTGATCCCAAGAACTGGATGTGTGGAGAGGAGTGAAAGATCGGCTACGAGATTGTTGAATATGCTAAGCAATAGACATGGGTTTAGGAGTTACAACAGGACTCGAAAAAGTGGTATCAACGTACGAAGGTGGTGAAGGTTGACACGGTTGATACAAAGTGGATTGCAAAGTAGAACTATTTCTCCTAGACGCTTCTATTCGATCTTTCAAAGAAATTTTGGGCATGGAGGGGTCGTCCTTAAATCGACCGAAACAATTCGCGTAAGAGGCAAAGTTTGGTTCAGAGTACCAAAGTTTGGCAAGAGATTTGTGAGGTGGGGTACCCATGATGTAAGAAAGGAGAAGAGAAAAAAGGTGGGTGGTGCAAGGAGTTCTTAGCGACAAAATTTGCAAGTCTTTTTTTTTTTAAAAAAATTCCTCTTTTTTTCTTTTATTTGGAACTTTTTGCAAAAAGAATTTTCGATAAAGGGCTTAGACACAAATGCAATCAACCACAAATGCACAATCAGGCCTAGATATAGGGTCACCTAGGTCAACTAGACAGCTCCTAACTGTTCCAAAGGGCTAGAAATAGGACCTTAAACCGCCTCTTCACCGCCAATTGCGGCGAGGTAAGTGCCAGGTGAGTGGGAGGCTCTCCACTACAAGTAGTGGCCCTAATTAAGTAACCACTCGCCTTAGGCACACTTGCCTAGACACCGCAAAGTCAGGTTAGGATCAACGGCCGATGCCTACAACTAGTCCTCTGTCCTATTGAGCGCGACGTCCTTAGGGCTGAGTCTAGTATTTTTTAAATTAAATAATGGTCAATGCATATGCCTTATATGATTTCTGGGGTCCTGGGAAGGGTGATGAAATCCCCACCCAATCTGATTGGTCTCAAGCCCCTTAAAGTCCGATTAAAGATATGCAAAACAGAAAAAAAAATCACTTGCAATCAATTTTTTATTTTAAGCGCGGCGCAAAGAATCCTGCACAAGATCAATTATTGGAAGGGGAGAGTTTTTTTAAGCGCAAAGAATCCTGCAGAAGATTTGACAAAAGATATATCGGGATTTGCAGAGGAGAGACAAAGGGAACAAACAGTGGGATTTTTGCGTGCTGTCGTCAGCACCATGCGGCGGACACGCGGTCGTAAGGGGGATAGAGCGGCGTTTCCGCGGTGGCATGTGCGGATCAAGGCTTCAGATTTTGCTGACGTCACGAAATGACTGCGCTTCCGCGGCTGGAGCAAGCTATTGCGGCGGATCCGCGGTCTATCCGTTGACTTGGCCCTTCAACTTCTTTCTGTTGTTTTGTTTTGGAAATCCTCTGTTATTCAGATCTTTTGTTTTCTATTTTGATCTCTGGAGATTTCTAGATGCGAATTTATTCTGCGGTCCTGCAAAATTCACACAAAAATACCCTTCACAAAATACAAAGATGATAAATTTTTTTTTTATATTTTTTTAATTTTTCAGTTTTTTAATGATTTTTTCAATTTTAGATTAACCCGAAATTGCAAAAAGAAAATAACACGCCATCCCCGACAACGGTGCCATTTGATTCGTATGTCAAAAATATTTCTAAACCGCAATCAAGAACGACGTCGCTTGTTAGCTAACCGGTGAGTACGGGTCGGTCCACAGGGATTTTGTGAATTTCCTAATCGCTCTAACGAGTTAATTCCGATGGGTGTCAGATTGATTTAATCAAAAAAACTAAATTGATTTATACTAAGATTATCTAGATCTAAGTCTTGTTAGGGTTAGGTCTAGGGTAGGTTTGGAAATGTAAATAAATCTCACCGCTTTCTATACCGAAATTAGGATCTATGAGGTGTTATGGTAATTATTAATAAAGGGGATTAGATCCATTCGGGAAGGTGTTTCGTCCTCTAGGTTCTTATCCTTCCTTTATCAATCCTTACCCTAACCTCCATGGAAAACACGCTCAACCGGGCCCTTATACTACGGTATCACCGCTACCTCGTGGGATAGGGTGCCATAGGGAGCGGTGTGTGCATGTATGCATGGAGTCCTATTGATTATATGTGATGGGCAAGAAAGGGATGAGAGATCTCATCTCTCAAAAGCCTTCCCCAAAGCTAACCCTAACAAGCGAGGAGACTACTCGCTTATTAGGGAATTGAAGAACATGCAATCTATCTAACTAGGGCAAGGAATTAAAGATCTATACTAAGACAATTAAATAAAACTACTTACTTGATGGCTCTCTCCAAACATTTACACAAGATTTGTCAGATCTGAATAGATGAAATGAAAAGAGGCATCGATGCTCTCCAAAAGAAATCTGAATTTTATTAATGAAAGGAGGCATAACCTAGAAAAGGTTTTTAGGATTCTATTTATAGATTCATAGAAACCCTAGTTTAAAATCGCGTCATATCTGCTTTTACAAAAATACCCCCTAAGAAAAAGTCCTAGTCAACGATCCGCGCACCGCCACAAAATCGCCACCGACCCAGGCAATAGACGGCCGCAGAACCGCGGCCATAGGGCCTGTTTGGCCGCGGTTCCGCAGCCAAGAGAGAGGCTCATGTGCTGAGTTTTCTTGGGCTTGTTCTGCTGCATTTTGGCTATACTTTGTTCTTCAAAATAGCTTCGGGTTTTCTTCCAGATTTCCACGGTGATTAATTGTAGTGGACTTTTACCGTTGCTTCGTGACGAAGTCTTGAACCTTGCGCTGCCTTGTACTTTGTAAACTGATCATTGTGTAGGCTTGATCAAGATTCCACCATTTATTGGTCTTAGTCTCACTTATGTATCGTCTTTTGTCTTTTTCACTGTTTTTGTCCCGAGAATCTGTAACCCGCAACTAAGTAGCAGACATGGGTCAAAAGCACCTATTTATTTGTAAAATGCATAAGAATGGGAAATATAATAATGCAATATTATGATATGAACAGATATCCCAAGCATTCGCAAGGGAATATCTTCTACTAAACTGGGGAACAAAAAGTGTTTTTTGTTTCTCAGCATGCCACCTTTGTGAAAGGGAATTTCTTGTGAAGAAATTAATGGTCATGAGGTAGAACTGGAAAGAGTTCCAGCTATACAAACTGCAGCTGATGATTTGGTAGAATCAAAAGATTCAGTAGTTTCCAACGAACCTCAGCCTCTTCGCCGATCTAGTAGGGTTCCTCACCCACCTGAGAGATACTTCGGTTTCTCTATGACAGTGGGAGCGAGAATTGCATCATGAGATGATGACCCAACTTGTTTCGAGCTGGCTATCAGGAGTGGGACACTGTAAGAATGGCTGGATGCTTAGCGATCTGAGATGGAATCCTTAAACACCAACAAATTATGGACTATGGTTGCTTTATCTGAAGGGTTAGATCCCCATCAGGAGCAAGTATATCTTAAGAAGATTACTTGGTATACATGGAAAAGTTGAGACTTTCAAAACTATGCTTAAGTCTATCCAGATCCTACTTGCCACTGCTACATACCATGACTAAGATATCTAGTGGTTGGGTGTCATGACTGCTTTTCTAAATGATGATTTGGAATAGAGCGTCTATAAGTACACAGCCAGAGAGCTTCGTAGCTAGTGGGAGCAGCGGAAACATGTGCAAGATGTTTTATGTTGATAAAACAGGCATCGCGGAGTTGGAACATCTGTTTTGATGTAATAGTCAAAGAGTTTGACTTCATCAAAATGGTAGATGAACCTTGTATATACAAAAAGGTAGTAGAGAGTATGGTGGTGATCCTCGTAGAGTACATGGATGACATACTCTTGATAGGGAAGGAGTTTCCTATGCTACGCTCGGTCAATCTCCGCTTATCACAAAGATTCTCCATAAGGATCAAAGTGATACCTCCTAAATCCTGGGTTTTGGATCTATGAGATAGATCTAATTGGATGCTAGGATTCTCAATAGGTGTAGTGAGATGGTATCAATCGATCCGAGGGAGAATCACTGGAATGGTTCCAGGGTGATAAGGACGACTGAATGTCAGTCGCAGGCATTGTCATTACCCTCAGTGGAGGGACGGTATGTTGGAAGAGTTCCAAGCTAGATACCGTGATATACTAGACGATTAAAGGCAAGATACATCGTTACCAAGGATGCTAACAAAGAGGCAGTCTGGATATATAAGTTCATGAGATGAACTTCGTTCCAACCATTGTGTGGCAATGGAGTTATGGCTTTGGCCATGGAAACCCCGTCCCATCAGAAATCCAGATATAATTCTTAGGCAGTATCACCTGATCATGGAGATGGTTGATCTCCAGGAAGATCGAGGTTAGGAGAGTAGATACAAAGGACAACAGCGCGGATCCACTCACAAAGGCCTTTTTCCCAGTAGAGACTTTTATGGGATGGTTGAGTATGATATACTTCAACCACAGCTAATTGTTGGGTATATGATACCACAACAGATGGCCTTACTGCAAGTGGGAGATTGTTAGTTATATGTATGCCCTAGAGGCCATTACTGTACATACGATGTATATTGTAGTGGATGCTTGGACATATATAGGGAGGACTTTCTTGCTCGACATGATAGTATGCTATCTGGTTGTACTTTATCTTAACATGTACTCTGATTGTCTCTATGTTACATGTTGATAATGCCCTTAGGATATGTACTCGACTACTGGGACTATGAAGAGATCATACCAGTGGGGTGTTCATATCAGATTATTGCATTTTTACACCGCCCAATTTTTATCATATTGCTTATCGGTTGGTACTCTTGAGTCGTGTTTGCTAGTCAATTTCAGGATACAGGTTCTCGGCTCTTAACGGTGAAATTCATGGAAAAACACGACAAAATCCGGGTTCCTGCCAACCACAGATAAAACACGGGTCTCCGCTCTTTATCCGTCTATTGCCACACACCAGTTTAAGAGACAAAATGGCAAATCAATGTCATTTTCATGCACAAGGCTCCATGACGACACAAGATCCCAGAAATCTACGCGGAGCTCAAGACAATCATGGCAAAAAGATCCACATCCAATCACCTTTTGATCTACTAAAATTCTGGAAGAAATGTGGAAATATTATCAGAAAGAACATATGCCAAACTACAGACAACATCAGACCAGGAAGGCCCACAAAATCCGAGGAGTCAAATCCTCTATTAGGCCGCGGAACCGCGGCCGTATGGCCTTGTCGGCTGAAGACTTTTTAGGGGCAGTTTGGTATTTTTATGAGGGTTCAGAATTTTGCCCTAGGTTTCCATCTCCCTGCCTATAAATAGTCCATATCTTGCCAAAGGAAAGGGTGCTTAATCTTGTATTTTTTCTAGGTTTTAGAATACTTGTTCTTCTTCCCCTTCTCATCTCTTCTCCATTGAAAAACTTGTAGTGAGCTTTTGTGAGTGAAGAATGATGAATAAAGAAGTTCATTTTATTATCATACTTGTCTTGCTCTTAAGTTAAATGATTGTAATTTTCATTTGTTAACTTAGTTGTTGTTATTTCTTATTGTTTCTTTCTTTTCTCTTTTCCTTTATCCTTAAACAACCATGAAGCTTACGCTTGATCCTTGCCAAGGTAAGGTCGCAAATAGCTAGTTGTTATCTTCTAATCTCTTTCTTTCTATCTTCCTCTTTTGTTTTCTTTTCTTTCCGGTATGATGTATGAGTAGTTTTCATACTTGTTAGGGTAGGATAAGGGAAGTTTGAGAGAAGGAAATCTCTCTCACTCTTTCCTTGCCCAACATCTTAAATCGACTCACGTTAATTGAACCACAATCCGCTCCCTTCGGCACCCTATCCTACATGATAGCGGTGATTCCGTAGTGAGACCGGTTGTGGTTGAATTAACCGGAGGTTATGGCTAAGAGCCAAGAACGGACGGACAAGCACCAAAAGGAAGAACTTAAGTGTTGGAAAGCCTAGCTTATACTCGCAAGTTCCTTCCTAGTCGTGCTAATCCCCGTTGTTGCCGATTACCGTAACACCGATATTAAGAGTGGCAACGAAAGAAGTGAGCGACTCCTAACTCAAACTAACCTAATCCTAACCTTAACAAGCTCTCTTTACATATCATTTTAACACTTAGTTAATCACAAACAAATCTGGAAAATTGGACTTAACTCGTTAAAGCACATAGAAAAAGATTCCTATCTCCCTGCGGACGACCCGTACTCAACCGGCTAGCTACAAGCGAAACCGTTTTGATTGCGGTAATTAACTAAACTTGAACACGCAGAATCTCTAACAATCAAATGGCGCTGTTGCCGGGGAGACGGTAGTTTATTTCTTTGTGTGATTTCGGGTTAACTTGTGAATATAAATCTAACCGAAAAACAAAACAAAAAAAATATACATTGTAAAAAAAAAACCCCATTTTGTTATTTTTGATTAGTTTTTATGCAAGTGTGCAGGATAACACGAAGTTCGAGTTCAGTGCCAAAGACGTGGGAAGATAGATCCATATTTCGCGGCTACACCGCGATGGATCAAGACGAAGCAAACGGTCTACTGTAAAATCTGGAGCAGATACAGTGATCAAATCAAGATTCAACAAATCCAGACAAGCAGAGGACAACCAAGGCAGCACACACCAGAATTCCAGAGCCCTAACTCCACTGTCTTGACGCGGAACCGCGGCATATGCAAGCTTAGGCCGCGGAACCGCGGCCACTTAGTGCCCTCTGCATCTAAAAATCTCTGTAAGTGTTCCTTGCTTCTTCCCCACTCCTCTGGACTCCAATAAACTGTGTTCTCTGCAGCATTCTTTGCGCAAATTCTCCTCCCCCTTCCAATAAACTGTTTTTGTGCAGGATTCTTTGCGCCGCGCTAAAAAATAAAAATTGTTTGCAGTTGATTTGTTATCGCTTTGCATTCATTAATACGGACTTAAGGGGCTTCAAACCAATTCAGATTGGGTGGGGATTTCATCACCCTTCCCAGGACCCCAAAAATCACAAAAAGTATATGCATTGACCATTGTTAAATTAAAAAATACTAGACTCAGCTCTAAGGACTTCGCGCTCAATAGGACAGAGGACTAGTTACAGGCATCGGCCGTTTATCCTATTTGACTTTTGCGGTGCCTAGGCAAGTGTGACGAAGGCAAGTGGTTATTTAATTAAGGAACTTCGCGAAAGCGTTGGACAACCTCCCACTTACTTGGCACTTATCTGGCCGCATTTGACGGAGAAGAGGCGGTTTGAGGTCCTATTTCTAGCCCTCTGGAACAGTTAGGAGCTGTCTAGCAGACCCAGGTGACCCTAGATCTAGGTGTGATTGTGCATATCTTGTTTGTGATTGCTTAAAGCCGAAAGTCCGTACATATTTCTGTAAAGCTCTTTCTAAAAAAAAAGAAAAAAATCAAAAACTTTTATAAAAACTTGCCCTTTGTCGCCAAATCCATTTTTCACCCACCACCCATCGTATTTCTCCATTGACGTTTTCTTACCCTCACCTTCTCCGCTTTGACTATACTAAACTCGTTTAGTGTATGTCCGCTTGGACTCGGGACACTAGCGCCCGTCTAGTCCGCGTTACGTTAGTCGCTACCGACTACGCGATCGACTCAGACGTTGAAACTCCGTCCACTCCTCTTTCACCTTTACCTTTGCCAGCCAACTCCGACGTTGACCGGAATTCTGTTCATACATCTTCACCTTCACCATCACCAACCTCTTCTTCCGCGATGTCAGGATTTAATCCGAACATCTCTTTGACTACCCCTGGATTGGCTCCACCTCCTACGGAGACCAATAACCCACTACCACCACCTGTTGTAGCGCCGCAGCGAATCGCGCTCCAGGATCGTTTCTATCCCACCCGTTCTGCACTTCCCACCTGCCTTTCTCTTCCACCGGCCAATGGGGATAATTTTGAAATTAAGCCCCACTTCATCAACATGCTTCCACGATTTCATGGGCTTGAATCTGAAGATGCCTATATCTTCATCAATAAATTTCAAAACGTTTGTGCCATGATGAAAACTACCCAACTGTCGGACGATGCTATACGTCTACGGGTCATTCCGTTCACTTTATGCGATCTTGCTGAAAAATGGCTGTATAGCACCGCTTCCCACTCCATAACCAGTTGGGACGAGTTTGTAAAAGCGTTTCTAAAGAAATTTTATCCAAATCATAAAACCGCAAGGATTCGCAATGAAATCAACCAATTCTCTCAGCTTCCTTCTGAACCCTTCTGGAAGTGCTTTGACCGGTACAAAGACCTTCTTGTTCAGTGTCCTCACCATGGTATCGAGAGATGGCAACTTTGCCAAACCTTATACGAGGGCCTGAACCCAGCAACGAAGCAGTTGTTGGAAACCATCTGTCAGGGCCACTTCCTATCGAAATCTGACGAGGAAGCGTGGCAATTCTTTGACGACCTTGCGGAGCAAACGCTACAATGGGAGAGCACCAGACCGACTTCTTCTTCTTCTACCTCCACTTCTACCGGTCAGTCTAGGGTAGGAATTCACCAACTTGATGTCTCTATTGCGATGAAAGCTGAAATGGCTGCAATAACGAGAAAGCTTGAAGCAATAGAGAGCAAATTTTCTTCTCCTGCTCCTGCCCCTGTTCTTCCCCTTCATACCATCTGCGCTTGTTGTTCCGATCCTTCTCACTTAACCGAAGAGTGTCCTTACAATCCACCATCGCAAGGACAGGATCAGGTTAATGCTGCATTCCAGCAAAGACCGAGGAATGATCTATACTCTTCCACCTACAATCCCGGTTGGAGGAACCACCCCAATTTCGCCTGGAATCAGAATCAGAATCAATTCCAAGGCAACAATTTCCAAAGGACCCCTCCGCCGCAACAACAAGCGCAACAATAAACTCAACAGCAGTTTCAGCAGCCCTTCCAACCCCAACCTTTTCAAAATCAGACGAACAACTTTGCACCCAACAATTCTTTTCCACCAAACAATTTTGTTCCGTCAAACAACGATAAGGTTTCCTCGCTCGAACGAAGTCTGGAGGCGTTCATTAAACAATCGACACAATCCACCGCCAACATCCAGTCTTCCATTCATTCCTTAGTGCAACACACTGCCGCTCACGGGCAAAGCATCAAAACCATCGAGGCCCAGATTGCACAGCTGAATGCGGCCTTAAGCGAGCGAGAGAAGGGGAAGCTCCCGTCCCAGCCACTCCCAAATCTCGGTCACCCACATAATGTACATGTTGCTCTTGAACAACAAAACCATAATGTGAGTGCCGTGACCACATTGAGATCGGGAAGGATGCTGCAAAACAACATTGGCACACGGATCAACGATGACACCCCGGCCGCTTCTTCTTCTTCTTCTTCTCTTGCTTCTTCGTCTTTTGAGCCTATTCTCCATTCTTCAAAAGGCTCTCCTTCTTCTTCTTCTTCTTCTTCTGCTCTAAACGGACCCACTTCTCACTCCACGAAAACACCTGTTCTAGGATCCGTTCCAACTCCACAATCTCCTCCACAAGCATTAGACTCAACCAATTTTAAAAACGTCCCATTTCCAAACCGGTTGAGGTCTAATAAACAAAATCCTCATATGGAGAAGATTCTGGAGTTATTTAAGCAGGTTAACATTAACATTCCTCTTTTAGATGCCGTCCAACAAGTCCCATCCTACGTGAAAATCTTAAAGGACTTGTGCACGAAAAAGAGGAAGTCTCAGGTACCAAAGAAAGTTTTCTTGGCTAGTGCTGTGAGTGATGCTCTTACCCAATCTTTACCACAAAAACGGAAGGACCCTGGCTGTCCTACGATTTCTATTACCATTGGGAATAAGAACATCAACCGCGCACTATTAGATCTTGGTGCCAGTGTTAACCTGCTTCCGTACTCAGTATACGAGCAATTAGGCGTAGGAGAGCTGAAACCCACACACTGTACTCTCCAAATGGCCGACCGATCGATCACCCATCCTAGAGGTGAGCTAAAGGATGTGTTAATCAAAGTCGGGGACTTCATATTCCCCGTTGACTTCATTGTATTAGACACACAGCCTGTAGCTAACCCCCGGAATCAAATTCCGGTGATACTCGGTCGCCCATTCCTTGCAACCTCAAATGCTGTGATCAATTGTCGCAATGGTTCGATGAACCTCTCTTTTGGAAACATGACAATTGAACTCAACATTTTTAGGTTGGGGAATCATCCCTCCGAACCTAATGCTCATATACTGGACGTCTACTCGATCCAGGAGATCACCCCTGAAGAGTGTGAATTCGAGGAGTTTCTGTTCGATCATGCTAACCTTAACGCCACTAGTGCGTTCCTCCTCGAACCAGCTGCTGTTTCTGCGCCCGACAACGACTACGAGTGTTTCACGTTCTTGAACGATCTTAGCCGCTCGCAACCCGAGTTTGAATCCTTCGAATTTCCGGATGAGTTACCTGAACCATCCGACTCGGTCGCTTACACTCGTTTTGAACCTTTGCTGGAGTCCTTTGAGTTCGAGACCTCTGCATCAATCTTGCCTTCAATCGTTTCACCTCCGACGCTCGAACTCAAGCCTTTGCCGTCTCACCTTAAGTACGCTTACTTAGGTGAGAATGAGACCCTCCCTGTCATCATCTCGGCTTCTCTAGCTCCAGAGCAAGAGAAAGCCCTTCTCGCGGTCTTGCACAGCAACAGGCAAGCTTTTGGCTGGTCCATGGCGGACATCAAGGGGATTAGTCCCCTGATCGTTGAACATCACATTCATCTGATTGATGATGCCAAACCAGCCCGGGATCCACAAAGACGTCTCAATCCAGTCATGAAAGAGGCTGTGAAGAAGGAGATCGTAAAATGTCTGGATAGTGGTATCATTTACCCTATCTCTGATAGCCAGTGGGTTAGCCCCATTCACGTTGTCCCCAAGAAATCTGGTATAACGGTCATCACTAACGAGGCGAATGAGTTAATCCCTACTCGCACCCAAACTGGGTGGCGAGTATACATCGATTACAGAAAACTCAACGCCGCAACACGGAAGGACCACTTTCCGCTACCTTTCATTGACCAAATGCTTGAACGATTGGCCGGACACGAGTACTACTGCTTTCTTGATGGCTACTCCGGCTATAATCAAATCCCCATCGCCGAAAAAGATCAGGACAAGACCACTTTCACTTGTCCTTTCGGCACGTTTGCATATCGTCGCATGCCCTTTGGGTTATGCAATGCGCCCGCTACCTTCCAGCGGTGTATGATGGGAATATTCTCAGACATGGTGGAAAAATTTCTGGAGATCTTCATGGATGATTTCTCTATCTTCGGCGATTCTTTCAACGAGTGTTTGCTGCATCTTGACGCTGTCCTTACCCGATGTAAGGACAAGAATCTCACTTTGAATTGGGAGAAGTGCCACTTCATGGTGCGCGAAGGTATTGTCTTAGGACATATCATCTCGCAAAATGGCATAGAGGTTGACAAAGCAAAGATTGAGGTCATTTCCAATCTACCTCCTCCCAGATGCGTCCGAGAAATCCGAGCCTTCCTTGGCCATGCCGGTTTCTATAGACGGTTCATCAAGGACTTTAGCAAAATTGCTAGGCCCTTGACTCTTTTGCTGGCCAAGGACACGCCATTCGACTTCAGCTCGAGCTGTGTGACTGCATTCGAGTCATTGAAAAGCTCACTCACTTCTGCTCCCGTTCTTTCCTCACCTGACTGGACGCACCCATTTGAGATTATGTGCGATGCATCCGACTTTGCCATTGGTGCTGTCCTTGGACAACACATAAACAAGATGCTGCACGTAATCTATTATGCGAGCCGAACCCTGAACGACGCCCAACTCAATTATACAACGACTGAGAAGGAATTCTTAGCTGTTGTATTTGCTTTAGAGAAGTTCAGGCCCTACCTCATCGGCTCTCCAGTCATTGTCTATACTGACCATTCTGCTCTGCGCCATCTTTTAGCGAAGAAAGATGCAAAATCTCGGTTAATACGTTGGATCCTCTTGCTTCAAGAGTTTGACCTTGTCATTAAGGACAAACGAGGATGTGAAAACGTAGTTGCCGACCATCTCTCAAGACTTCCTTCTTCGCCTTCGCTTCCAATTCCAATCAACAACGTTTTCCCAGATGAACAGCTCTTGACAGTATCTTGCGAACCCTGGTTCGCAGATATTGTGAACTATTTGGCCACGGGATTACTACCGACTGAATGGTCAAGTCAGGATAGACTTCGCTTCTTATCCCAAGTAAAACACTTTTACTGGGACGAACCCTATCTGTTCAAGTACTGTCCCGACCAGATTATTCGTCGGTGTGTCCCTGACGAGGAATTCAAGAGTGTGCTGTCAGTTTTCCACGATCAAGCATGTGGCGGGCATTTTGGCCCCAGAAAGACAGCTGAGAAGATCTTGCAATGTGGTTTCTACTGGCCACAACTCTTCAAAGACGCTCATGACTATTGCAAGACTTGCTCCCGGTGCCAACACTTGGGCCAGATATCCCGGAGGAACGAGATGCCGCTCCAACCGATCTTGGTTGTGGAGATTTTCGATGTTTGGGGGATCGATTTCATGGGGCCGTTTCCCATCTCTTTTGGGAACTTGTACATCCTTCTCGCTGTTGATTACGTCTCTAAGTGGGTCGAGGCTGTGCCCAGCCGGACTAACGACAACAAGGTTGTCGTTAGGTTTCTTAAAGAAAACATTTTCTCCCGTTTTGGGCACCCCCGAGCGATCATTAGCGACAATGGAAGTCATTTCTGCAACAAGACTTTCGAGGCCTTGATGCGAAAATATTCCATTAATCATAGGCTCTCTACGCCCTACCACCCCCAAACCTGCGGGCAGGCCGAAGTTTCAAATCGGCAAATCAAGCAGATACTGGAGAAGACGGTTTCCAAGAACCGTAAGGATTGGTCGCTGAAACTCACTGATGCCCTTTGGGCATTTCGAACCGCTTATAAGACCGATCTTGGCATGTCTCCCTATCGGCTTGTGTACGGAAAAGCTTGCCACCTACCTGTCGAAATAGAGCATCGCGCATTTTGGGCGATAAAGGAGCTGAATCTGTCTCTCGAAGATGCGGGCAGCCATCGGAAGCTGCAGTTGAACGAATTAAGCGAGCTTAGGGATGAGGATTACGATAACGCGGTTGTCGTTAAGAACCGAACGAAGGTGTTTCACGATAAACACCTTTTGCGCATAACTTTCGTACCTGGTCAACAGGTACTGCTTTACGACACCCGACTACACTTCCATCCAGGAAAGCTCAGATCTCGCTGGAAAGGGCCGTATTTTGTGCGGAATGTGTATCCGCATGGTGCTGTGGATTTGGAGAATCCAAAGGACGGTTCATTTTTCAAAGTGAACGGACACCGACTTAAACCGTACCTTAGCGCCGAACCAACAGAGGAGCTCCTGTTCTTACAGGAGCCGGTTTACCCTGCATAATCTTCCTCTGCCTACCACCAAACTTCGGTTATCCAGCCAAGAACAGTGGACACGGTTCCAAATAAGTTTGGGGGTATGTATATACCATTTTGTATATATTTGTGGATATTCTTTTTCTTTTTCTTTTCTTTAAAAACAAAAAAACAAAAAAATTGTGTATCGCTAACCGACAATTTTGACCCTTCAAATGATCTCTTCATGCAATGACAGTGAGGACACTGGGCAGTTTAAGTTTGGGGGTACGCTCGGTACGCATTTCTTACCTTCGCATTCATATGTATATTTTGCATCTGCATATTAAAATCCATAAAATCCATAAAAATCAGAAAATTTCCTAAAGACATAAAAACTTTCTGTCAAGTTAGCTAGTGGGAAAACTCTGATTCAACATTTCGACGGTTTTGTTTGATAAAATAAAAATAACTAAATCTTATTTTTAGATTTTGAAAACCTGAAAGATAACTCTCCTTTGAAGTTAACTATAGCTGATATACGTCTTTACATCACACTACACATGTCGTGAGTTTTGGAAATTAGATGACATGTCTTTTATGTCTAAAAACTTTTAAATGGATAAATGATTTTCTGAGGATCAAATAGGTTTGTTCTGAAATAAGTAATATCTAGAATAGTTTATGAAGTGAAGTGAATATGAAGGAATATTATTGATCCCTTAATTGGAACTAAGTCTGAAAAATAACCCATCTAAAACTTGATTGGAATGATTACACACCGAACCCACTAAACACGTCTATTATCCAAAAAATAATTGAACTGCCGGTTATGTCTCCGTTCGTATTGAATTATCATGATTTTCACACCAAATTGTCTTTTGTTTTTGGACCTAGGTAACTTGAGTAATTAAGTCCGCTGGGGTGTTTCTACACCTAATGCCCTAAAGCCAACTGGTTTCGGTGCATTGGCCCAAAGCTCGCTAAGAAGCCTAGAAAGTCCAGATTAAAACAAAGTCAAGCAAGTGTTCTCTCCGAGTTAAAATTCCTAACGGTTCTTTGTGTGAGAATAATCTTGAAAAAAGACAGGCTTTTATAAAAATTTTAGCGGAGATATGAAGGTTTTATTCTATGATAAAGACTATTGCACGTTCATAGAGGTGTGTATGAAATGAAAACAAGAAAAAGGTGGAGTGAAAAATAAGACTAGTTTCCTGTTAAGGAAGATAGAAATTCTAAAGTTGAAACTTTACTGGAAAACGAAACTTGAAAAATGCTTAACTCTTTATAAAACTTATGTGATCCTTTCAAAAATTTTATCTGGGCTTTATTGTGTGACATGATGACGTAAATCGATCCTTCTGGAAACTTAACGACACTATTTGCACTGCACGTAAAGACATATAAAATCTGTAGTTAAATAAGAAGCGAGGTGTGAAAAATAAAGGTTCGATAGTCTAGACTTAGGATAATAGAATTGTTATTTTCTGAGACAAAACTTTAGGGTTTGAATCTTAGTTATTTTACAAAACCAACTTGACCGGATTTTGTGGGTAGTATCCGCTGAAAACCCTCAGTAGACAACACTCCTCCTACTAGGGACACCTAGAGGTTCAACGGCTTGTTGTACATGCTCAGTGCAATCGCGTTCCCTGTGAAAGTGAGGTTAGGAAATTTTTTGTGAATAAATTGGCTTTGCTCGGGACGAGCAAATGATAAGTTTGGGGGTATTTGTTCATATCAGATTATTGCATTTTTATACCGTCCAATTTTTATCATATTGCTTATCGGTAGGTACTCTTGAGCCGTGTTTGCTAGTCAATTGCAGGATACAGGTTCTCGGCTCTTAACGGTGAAATTCATGGAAAAACACGACAAAATTCGGGTTCCTGCCAACCACAGATAAAACACGGGTCTCCGCTCTTTATCCGTCTGTTGCCACACACCAGTTTAAGAGACAAAATGGCAAATCAATGTCATTTTCATGCACAAGGCTCCATGACGACACAAGATCCAAGAAATCTACGCGGAGCTCAAGACAATCATGGCAAAAAGATCCACATCCAATCACCTTTTGATCTACTAAAATTCTGGAAGAAATGTGGAAATATTATCAGAAAGAACATATGCCAAACTACAGACAATATCAGACCAGGAAGGCCCACAAAATCCGAGGAGTCAAATCCTCTATTAGGCCGCGGAACCGCGGCCGTATGGCCTTGTCGGCTGAAGACTTTTTAGGGGCAGTTTGGTATTTTTATGAGGGTTCAGAATTTTGCCCTAGGTTTCCATCTCCCTGCCTATACATAGTCCAGATCTTGCCAAAGGAAAGGGTGCTTAATCTTGTATTTTTTCTAAGTTTTAGAATACTTGTTCTTCTTCCCCTTCTCATCTCTTCTCCATTGAAAAACTTGTAGTGAGCTTTCGTGAGTGAAGAATGATGAATAAAGAAGTTCATTTTATTATCATACTTGTCTTGCTCTTATGTTAAATGCTTGTAATTTTCATTTGTTAACTTACTTGTTGTTATTTCTTATTGTTTCTTTCTTTTCTCTTTTCCTTTATCCTTAAACAACCATGAAGCTTACGCTTGATCCTTGCCAAGGTGAGGTCGCAAATAGCTAGTTGTTATCTTTTAATCTCTTTATTTCTATCTTCCTCTTTTGTTTTCTTTTCTTTCCGGTATGATGTGTGAGTAGTTTTCATACTTGTTAGGGTAGGATAAGGGAAGTTTGAGAGAAGGAAATCTCTCTCACTCTTTCCTTGCCCAACATCTTAAATCGACTCCCGTTAATTGAACCACAATCCGCTCCCTTCGGCACCCTATCCAACATGGTAGCGGTGATTCCGTAGTGAGACCGGTTGTGGTTGAATTAACCGGAGGTTATGGCTAAGAGTTAAGAACGGACGGACAAGCACCAAAAGGAAGAACTTAAGCGTTGGAAAGCCTAGCTTATACTCGCAAGTTACTTCCTAGTCGTGCTAATCCCCGTTGTTGCCGATTACCGTAACACCGATATTAAGAGTAGCAACGAAAGAAGTGAGCGACTCCTAACTCAAACTAACCTAATCCTAACCCTAACAAGCTCTCTTTACATATCATTTTAACACTTGTTAATCACAAACAAATCTGGAAAATTGGACTTAACTCGTTAAAGCAGATAGTAAAAGATTCCCATCTCCCTGCGGACGACCCGTACTCAACCGGCTAGCTACAAGCGAAACCGTTTTGATTGCGGTAATTAACTAAACTTGAACACGCAGAATCTCTAACAATCATGGGGCCACGGTAGTCGACGAGTACATCCTATAACTGTTCCTAGTCGAGGGTGTATCGAGACAGGACATCGATACACCAGAGTAGACTAGTGTATACGCATCTTGACCAATATGATGGGCGATGGATGATCCCATATCCATCGGTGTTTGACATCAAGGATGGTGTACGGGTGCTCAGTGGAGACTGGGTACACTGGACGGACTCGCCGAGAACTCCCAGATGGTATTATACCACACGTCAGATGGCAGTTCTCCGGTGACACTGGTACAGAGTAGTCTGTTGACCCGAGACCGTCATAGAGTCTTGTGTGATTCCCACTGTGCTTTGATTTCCATCATACCACGTCCAAGTGGGCATGCAAAAAGATGGCTTTTGGGTACAGTCCCGAATCACATGGAGGCAATGATCGATAGGAGGGGATTCGTCTCTCCCGGTATAGGGAGTTGATGTTGTGATGTGTTTGATTGGCTATAACTGGAAATCCCTGGCCAGGGTTGCTGAGATTTACTGGTAAGTGTTATCAATTGTTTCTTGAACTGTTATTGACCTCATATCGACACGACTTATCGAGCTACTGTGGTCTGACGTTTACCACCCCTAGGCGAGATATGCGACATATCAGACGACGAGACCGGACTGTACGGGAGTGTTACTGATTGGATTCGTAGGAGAATGTACAGGCTTGCTTGTTGATCTTCTGATCGCTCAATACCTGGGGGGCTGTTACGTTTAGCTGACCGCTTGCAGCTTGTGGGTGTTTGATATGATCATCACCTACTGCCGGCGTATTGACGAATCTTTAGAGTCCTACACAGAGATTTCTTAACTCAGGCAAAACGGAGTAGGAGCACATATGTGATATGTGCAGGACCGAGAATAATGCGATATGAGATACCGTATTCTTTTCTCGCGATATTTGATATCAGCCGGGTCATCGGATCAAGTGTTGATTCGATGAATCGGTAAATGTGATATTAGTCGGTTATATGCGATATAGCCGGATTGTCGGATCAAGTGTTGATTCGATAATTTAATGTATAATAATATATATGATATATTAAATTACATTAACTAATATTAGCTCACTAAAAGATTCTTTTTCTCACTCGTGTAATACATTGATATATATATGCGATATATGTTAATTGTATTCTTTTATTTTGTTACAATAAATATTATATATATGATATATAATATTGTAACATGATATGATTACTAATGCAATATGTTTTTTTGAGATTAAACAAGGTTGGGGTTTGAATTGGGTTAGTTCTTTCATGAACATTCTAGAAGGTTTCTTTTTGTTTTGAGTGAAGATATTATGCTTGATATTTTGTAATGACTCATTCTTAACCCAACCCAAACCCTAGCCCTAGTTAAATCTCTACAAAGTTTTAGTTGACCATGGTTACATTATTAATCATATATTATTTCATTATTCATCATAAAAGGTTTTTAATTGATTTTTCTTCTTCTTCTTTCTTGAGTTCTTCAAGGAAAAGCTTTCTAGCTTTTTCAAAGGTGATGAAAATGAGTGAGAAATAGAAAACAAATAAGAGCATAAATCCTACTCCATCATCCTCATCTATCCTTACCATTTAGATGAGGGTGTTCACTTCATTTAGTGAGTGAGAGCTTGTGTTAATGAAACTTCAAGGTAGATCATCTTTGTTATCGAAGATTGGAAGCAAGTATGCATCATTCTCTTCATGGAGCCTCTCTATAGTCTGGATGCACGATGATCGCAGCGAAGGGATCTCAGCACGGAGCTTAAGAAGTGAAGGACCGGATCTACAAAGGTTGTAATCCCTCTCACTTACTGTTAAAGTGTTTAACATGCTTTGTTTCGCCTAATCTCTAGTTTAAAGATCTTGTTTAGGTTTGTTCGGCACGTCTAAATTTTAAATCGGGCATGGTTGATGCCTCGTAGACCCTTGTGAGAGTGCCTAGTAACCCTACAGGATTTCACGAATAAACGTGATGCCTCTCCAACCTATATTGGTTGTGGAAATATTCGATGTTTGGGGTATTGATTTTATGGGCCCTTTTCCAAACTCTTTTGGGAATTTATATATCTTGTTAGTGGTTGATTACGTCTCGAAATGGGTTGAAGCAATACCGTGTCGCACTAATGACAACAAAGTTGTCATTAAGTTTCTTAAGGAAAATATCTTTTCGCGATTCGGACACCCTCGCGCTATAATTAGCGACAACGGGACAAATTTCTGTAGTCGGTCTTTCGAGGCTTTGATGCGGAAATATTCAATCACTCACAAACTTTCTACGCCCTATCATCCCCAAACAAGCGGGCAAGCTGAGATCTCAAATAGGAAAATCAAACAAATTTTGGGGAAGACGGTTTGTAAAAACCGTAAAGATTGGTCAACCAAATTGACGGATGCTCTTTGGGCATTTCGCACCGCTTATAAGACCAATCTTGGTATGTCTCCATACCGCCTTCCTGTCGAGATCGAACATAAAGCAATGTGGGCTATTAAAGAGCTTAACTTTGATTTTGATCAAGCGAGCAGCTATCGGAAGCTGCAATTGAATAAGCTAAGCGAACTCCGCGATTAAGCTTACGATAATACGGTGATAGTAAAGAACCGGACTGAAGAGTTCCATGATAAAAACCTTTTTAGAAAAACTTTCACATTAGGGAAACAAGTCCTTCTTTACGATTCCCGTCTCCATCTTCATCCGGGTAAGCTTAAATCTCGTTGGAAATGACCTTTTGTGGTGCGGTATGTACACCCGCAAGAGGCAGTAGAAGTTGAAAATTTGAAAAACGGTTCAATTTTTAAAGTAAACGGGCATAGATTAAAACCATTTTTCTCTGCTGACCCAACGGAGGAGCTCCTGTTTTTACAGGAGCCGCTTTATCAAAACTGAATTTCCTCTGCCTCACCTTCATGTTTTGGTAATATTTTCTCGTTTTAAGAATGGAGGTGAGTGAAAATGGACTTAACTGAATATCTGTGCGTGCCAAAGAACAAGATTGGGGGTAGTTTTCATTTAACTATTATTTTACCCCTTTTTGTCTCTCCCCAAGTATACAGGTCCATGCTCTCAAAAGACAACATCAGTGAGGACACTGCTGAATACAGGTTTGGGAGGGAGGTTTGTATTCACTGAATTATCTTTGATACTGGGCATTTTTTTTTGTTTTCTATATAACAAAAGAGTAGAAAGTGAAAAATTATATTTGAAAGATAGGAATAGTTTAAGAAAAATAAGAAAGTTAGATGTTTTCTTAAATGAAACTAGTAATAAGTAGTTATGAGCTGTTGTCTCAAGGGTTAGTAAGATGAAGGAAATTGCTAATCTGAGTATAAAAATAAGTCTGAAAATTAGTGCCTATTCTAGAAGCCAAACATTTGAACGTTGAAACCCTGCTATACGTACTTACAAACATCTTGAAACTCGGGATAGTAGAGGATACCTTGAAATACTCTTGTCTAAAAACCAAAGTATGAAGAAAATAAAAGTGGAGAATAAAAGATAAAATGGTGAAAAGAAAAATGAACACTGGTTTTGTTATCACCGAGGCAGCAATAAAAAAATATAGCGAGGGTGATTTATCACCTAGTGCCTTAGACCAACTGGTTTGGGAGCCACTGCTAAGCCTTAGGTGTTGCAAGACGAGGAAAAGCACCTAATTAGCAAGCACATGAGTAATCGGTCGGTTAGTACCTCAAGAAGTATTAACGGTCGCATGAAAAATGTGTGAGCATATTCCATATAAATATCGATTAAAGTACTAAGGTAGATGGACAAGAGTATGATTGCTTGAATTGAATTCTCCGAGTGTAGGGATGTCCAGTTCACGCACATAGGGGTATATAATCAATGTTTGGAGGAAAGATAGGGAGGAAAACTAAAGGCAATTTTTTATTGAGGGATGATGTGATTTCTAACATTTTTTCACGACCATTAAGATAGGGCTCATAGCAACTGAAAACTGGTGTAGTTGAAAACTCTTATTTTCAAGTTCTTTCTTTTATAGTTCTTATCTTTATATGTAACTTTCACCATCTTTCTTTTATTATAGGATTTTGTGGGTGTAATCCGCTGAAAACCCTCAGGAGACAACACTCCTCCTACTAGGGACACCTAGAGGTTTAACGGCTTGTTGCACGTGCTCAGTGCAATCGTGTTGCCTACGAAAGTGTGCTTAGCTCTCTCCTTTCTTTTTCTCCCTCTCTTGAATAAACTAGTTTGCTCGGGACGATCAAAGATAAGTTTGGGGGTATTTGTTCAGTTGATAAAACTGCACATTTAATATGACATTTTTCCTAATATTTCTATATAATAAAAGGTGTTTATTATAATATATGATACATATGAGGGTTTATCTGTAAAAATACTGTTTTCAAATGTTTATATATTATAATTAACATTTTGTAAGAAAAAGTAAGCATATAATATCCATGTGACATTTAGCCCATTTAAATATGCTTACCTTATTAAAAGCCTTTGACCAATTCTTAATGGTTAAGTTAATATCTCCATAAAACAAACTAATATTATTTGTTGAGTTATTGTGCAGAATTTTCAGGGCTGAAATCAAGGAAATCAAAGTTGGCAAAACAAACCTGCCTAATTAAGAATGGAAACTAAAGAAATCAATTCTGGCAGTGACGTAGAAAAGATTTTCAGTTTCCAGAGATTCAAAAGATCACCACGTGTCATAAAGATAAAGCTCCAGAAAAACAAATCAAGCGATCTCCCTATAAAGCCGCGGAACCGCGGCCAAACCTACCTATTGGCCGCGGTTCCGCCGCGGATTGGACGAGTTGGGAGTTGGGATTTTGCTGTTGGGGTTTTAACCACTGGTTTCCAAATTAGAAAACTAGGGTTCTGGCTCTGAGACTATAAATAAGAACCGAGAACCTCTTGGAAAAATAATCAAGCTGAAGAGATCACGAAGTCCCACGACAGGCTCACGCATCCAGGCTGATCATCAACGGCTCATCTACCTCCTTAGAAGAGATCGAGAAGAAAACTAGGATTTTGTAATTATTTTCTAAGGGAACAAAGTGTAAATGATTGTTGTTGACTAATAAAGGTGGTAGCTTTCTTATTTTATCTCTTTGTAGTTTTTAATATGATTTCTCTCTCCATCTCTTCTTCTCCAAACATGCGCGAGTAATTCTTCGCTTGTTAGGGTTCATGGGATTAGGGTAGTTTAATGGATGATGAAGATCCTTAAACTCTTTTTAAGTCCTATAAAGTTTATAAACTTTATTAAAAGAATAGTTAACATCCTAATTGGGCGCGCTATCAATTCATTGATAATCACGACCACGATTAGAGATTAGATTAACAATTGTTTCAGTAAAGGCTACATATGAACGGAGTTCCATGTCGAGATAGGGGTTAAGAGTGGGAACCCCTCCAGAAACCCTAATCTACATGCATCACTGTCATTCTAGTTTTAAATCTATTAAAGGATAAAAGAGTAATCTTTAATTAATCATGCATAACTACTAAATCCTAATGAACCCTACAAGCCCCCTTTTAAAATTAAACTTACCTCCGTAGTTAATCTAGATCTATATTTTGCATCCTTGTTTAACGTATATCTAGATCCTACAATCATTCTTCACCATTCTTATTCTCCCTTCCTAATCAACACACCTAAAGTAAGAATAAAAGGTTCCACGTTTCCCTGAGGACGACCCGTACTCACCTCGGTATAGCTGCGCGCGACACCGTTCTTATTGCGTTTATTCTACAAACACTTTTTCAAACAAATCAAATAGGCTTAGGTTTTTATGGTGGGTCCTAGGTCACTACACAAGGTCGCTGTGATGGGAACTTTTCCAACAAATAACTGGTTTGATAGCAGATCATCCGAGACCCAAATCTACACTAAAAATACGATATTTGCACGAAACAAAACTTTACGTGATCCAAACTGAAACGAACGAGCTACGCAACATTAAGAAGACTTACTTAACAGATAGAGATCATTACCTACTCCTACAAGCTCAAAGATCCTAGCTTTCCAAGCTCCAAGGCATCCAAGAGGAAAATCAAGGCTTATAATGTGATTTGGGTGTGATTTTATGAAGTTTTGTGAAAGATTTGTGATGGAAATGATAAGTGTTCAGTTAAGAGTTGAGGAGTATGAAAAATAATGAGAGAAAGTGAAAAAGAGAGAGAGTGAGAGTGTGAGTGAGTTAGAGAGAGAGAGGTGAGTGTAAGGGATGAGTGCACCATGCATTTACTCACACATTAAAGCAAGCATGACTCACCATGCCACTTCTCATCCAAACAAAACTCAAAGTAAATACCTCTCACAAAAATCTAAAGGTTTGGGTTAAGTGCTAGGTTAAGGTTTAAACAAAGGATTAAGATTTGGATTAAGTTGTCATGGTTACTAAACATGATTAACAAAAACACACCCTCACATTAACGTCTAATTAACACTAATCGAAATCCTAAGGTGTTACAATCTCCCCCCTTAAAGAAAATTCGTCCCCAAATTAAAATTCTTACTATGCATACCTTCATAAGATGAGTGCCAAATTCCCAAATCTCGCTCGCAGCCTCCCAAGTGATCTCCTCACTATACGGCTACGCCAAAGAAAATCTCCACAGATGGCAAGACCCTTGACCGAAGTTTCTCCACCTGCCGATCCACTGACACTATCGGCTGCCGGTGAACGAAAAGATCGCGTCCAAGCTAAATGGTCTGATGCTAAATCATGTGAGAAAGGTCATGAAGGTATTTGCAAAGTATCAACACACGGAATACGGGATGAATACTCAAAAATCTGGGCGGAAGTGGCAAATTATAGGCAACGACACTAACTCGCTCGAGGATCTCAAAAGGACCTACAATCTGGGACTAAGCTTCCCAAAACTCAACACGCTATTTATCGGAAAAATCCGTAGGAATATATGATCTCCCACTGCGAACTAAAGTCTGCGACAACTACGGTCGGCTTACGACTCTATCTGCACTGGGCTGCTCTCATCCTAATCTGAACCACTCTCGACTAGCTGGGGTCCAAAAATCCTGCTCTCGCGGAGTCAGTAAAACAGACTAGCGATCACACAACCTACACACAAGGCCTAAAAGTTGCCATTTGAAACGTCTCCTGATAACTGTCATCGTAGGAGAACTCCATCAATGGCAAGTGATGATCCCAATTGCCAACAAATAATTAGCACGTACGCACAAGCCAATCCTCCAGAGTCTGTATAGTCCACTCTATCTGATCATCGGCCTACGGATGGAAAGCGTAGCTAAAGCTCAAACATTACCTAAGGCTTCTTGAAGATTGTGCCAAAGACGGCTAGCGAACTCGGTGCCTCTATCGGATACAACACATGAAGGAACTCCGTGCAAACGCACAAACTTACCGAAGAAAAACTGAGCAAACTGAGCATAATCGAACAACAATGACTCGAATGGAGTCATACCCTCGACTATCCCTGGGTAGACCCACAACGAATTTCATGGAGATCTGCTTCTATTCCCACTCTGGAACGGTAAAAAGGTTGCAACTCTCCAGCCGGCCTCAAATGCTCAACCTTAGCTCGCTGACAAGACAAGCACCTCAAAAAGAAATCCGAAACTTCACTCTTCACCCCCGCCCACCAGTAACTAACTCTCAAGTCACGTTACATCTCGGTGGCACTTGGATGAACACTGAAAGCTGACTGATGTACCTGCTCTAGGACCTTGCGTCTCTACTCATCAGTATCGGGTACACACCATCGAGTCCCTAACATAGAACCCCCTGGTCATAAATCAAGAACCCTGGATCTTTACCCAGCCGAACATGCTCGAGAATCTCAAACAAACGAGCATCGACGGGCTGTGCCTCACGAAAACGATTAAGTAAAAGTGGATGGATGCGGACATGAGCAAGCTGTCCCCTAGTAAAGGAGAACCTAAACTGTACTCATCTGTCACACAAGAACTGTAAATCTGCATAAGATTGTCTCCGAACTGCGCACAGCTGGAACAAACTACCCCCAGGCCTACGACTCAAGCATCAGCTACCACAATCGCCTTACCACGGGTAATAAAGGATCTCACAAACACATTCCTTCACAAGCTCCATCCAACAGCGCTACCTCAACAATCAAAACTCGCTGCAGGAAGATTAAGCTCTGGTGGTCCGTGATAATATGACACGACTCTCCGTATAAGTGGTGTCTCCAAATCTCCAACGCACGACCACCACGTCCATCTCCAGATCATGAGTGGGATAATCCTGCTCGTACTTCCTCCAACTGTCGGGAAGCATAAGAGATAACTCTATCATGCTACATCAGTACACAATCGAGCCCCACTCGTGAAACATCACAATAATCGACAAAGTCGCCCGATCCAGAAAGCAAAGATAGAACTGGTGCAATCGTTACCCGAGTCTTCAACTACTGAAAACTCCGCACGCATGCCACAGTCGAAAGAAAAGGAACCCCCTTCCTTGTTAGTACGGTCAACGGTGCAGCAATACTCAAAAAATCCTGCACGAAACGGCGGTAAAAAACCGGCTATGCCCAAAAGTCTGCGAACCTCTATCCCTAATCAGGTTTGGGCCAAAGCTGTACGGCCTCGATCTCCCTCGGGTCCATATGAATACCGTCTCCCGTAACCTCATGACCTAGGAAGTCAACACTATCAAGCCTGAGAAAACACTTCAAGAATTTAGCAAACAGCTAGTACTCGCTCAACGTCTGCAAAGAAAATCCTCAAGTGCTGCACATGTTCCTCACGACTCTTAGAAAAGACCAGAATGTCATCTATAACACAACAATACACTGGTCTAGGAACGGCCTGAAGAATCTGGTTCATCACATCACGAATGCTGCTAGGGCATTGGTGAGTCCAACAACACCACCAAAAACTCATAAAGCCCGTAGCACGCACAAAAGCAGTCTTCGGAATGTCATCACCCCGAACCCGCAACTAATGATGACCTGATCCCAAAGCAAACTTAGAAAAATATCTCGCACCCGGGAGCTGATCAAAGAAATTGTCAAGGCGAGGTAAAGGATGCATATCCGCACCGTAACTCGGTTCAATTGACGATCAATCAATACCCAAACTCAAAATGCCGTCCTTCTTTTTGACGAAAAGAATAGGAGCTCCCCAAAGCGAAACACTCGGACGCACAAGTCCCCCTATCTAGCAACTCTGCAGCAGTTCCTTAAGCTCCCTAAGCTCTGCCGACTCATCTGGAACAACGTCGGAAAACTCTCACACGATAAGAACCCGGTCCAACAAACCCACTGTGGCTCTAGTATCATGAATGAAAGCCAAGAATACTCGACATCTGTAACGTTTTGTAAATCGTTTTGGTGAAATTTCGGAAAACGGTAAAATAAGGGGTTTTCTGAAAAAAGTGAAAATACAAATATTTTTATTATAAAATTAAATATACATATTCTAGCTATGTAATTGCTAGTATTTGGTGTTTATTGAGTCACTGGTGAAATTTCAAATTTTCTGAAAATTTTTCCGAAATTAATTATCTTATTATTATTTTAAGCCGTCACTAATACATTTAATTAGGGAAAATTACAAACTGAAATGAGTTGAAACAAATTTTGTGCATCATAACACATTAAACAAAATTTTAACATGTGGTTTTTAAATTGAAATGAAGTTGCTAAGCGGTATTAGAAAATATCGAAGAAAAAAGGCTTTTTTCGGTGAAATTAGTGTTAATGGAAGTGGGGTACAACATTATCTTTTTTTCTCACCCAAACAAAACCCACACCCACTCCCTTACAGCCCTGGCCGGACCCCTTGACAGCCCACCATTCTTGGGCCTCTCATCTCACAAAAAAATAAAACAAAGAAAAGAAAAGGAAATGTAGAAACAAAAGTGGACTTTGACTAGATGTTATTTTTCCCCACCTCCCTCTCTCTCCTCTTTTTCTCCACCTGCAGCCGAGCCTCCCTTCCTTGCTGTCCAGAAATTTCCCCAAAACCCCATCTCTTTTTCCCTCAAAAAAAAATGTCCAAATTCCATCAAAAATAAAGCAAAAATCCAAATCCGACTCCTACCCATTTTTCCTCATCTTCTTTAGCATGGATCTTGGTGCAAGGATTTCAAATTGGAGGTCTTGATTTGTAGTTTGATTCATGGTTGTGAGGTATAACTTTTGACCCAATGTTCTTTTTGGTTCAAATTCCTTATTGAAGCTTGTTAGGTGCTTAATTTCCGTTTAATTGAAAGTTGTGGGTTTGCAAGAGAAGATTTAGATTAGGGTTTGTGAAAAATCTAGTTAGGGTTTTGTGTTGTGAGACTATGGTTGTGGGATGTATTTGCCATATCAATGTTTTGCTAATCAAATTAAGTTGCTAGTTTGCATTTTTGTGGATTTAAAATGTGATATTTATATAAATTATAAACTAGGTTTTTAAAATAATTATATTTTTGTGAGATAAAATTCAAATTAAGGTTTCATGTCATTATAAATATTATATGGAGTGGTTTAATGCCTTTAGTTCATGAAAATCCAAGCTAAATTGTTGTTTGTGCATTTTTGCTATAAATTGTTAAAAATTAGGTATTTTGTAAACTAGAATTTTGGGGTTAATGGAATTTAATGAGATTAAATTGTGGAAATTATTTTTATGACTTATTTAAGATATTTAATAAGTATTATGGCCGCTAGATTTGTTTAAACGTCGAGTTTTGTACTAAAACGGGTAATTTTTGCTTGCGAGATTTTCGGAAAAGTGGCTTTTAAGGTGAATTTGGGGTTTTTGTGAATTTTAACCTATTTTATATTATAATTAGTGTTCATGAATGCGCAAATGAGAGTGTTTGGATTTTTCTTGATGGTTCGACGTTTGTACATCGACATCGAGGGTTGGTTTGGCTATTCTTGCTTGCGTAGGCGATAGGTTTTGACCTATGCGTGATACGCGTGCCGATTTGATTTTCGTATGCCGTTTCGATTTCGAATTTGGTTTTAATGCGATACGGTGCGTTATGATATGTAGGTACCCCATGTGGACTTGGAGACGATAAGCAAGCGCGTGGCGACGTCGGCACCGGCGAGCGAGGACCAGGTGAGTAGATGTATATCTACGGGGGAAGTCGGGTGGATGGCGTTTAGCACCCCCGCAAACGTAGAATAGGAATATTGTTTTTTGTCATTAGGAAGCCAGACGTGACCTTATATTCTTGGTGAGTAGGACCCTAGTAATGACCTTAGGTTGGACTAGACTGATTTAGGAAGACCTTACCAGAGGATGAATATCTTGGAGGAGATTCGTAGGATTCAGGTAGACACACACACACACACGCACACATAGAAACTGGACTTGATGTATATGTGTATGTGTATATATATATATGTAGGAATGTGTGTAGGTATATATATACACAACATGTATATGTGATATATGGATGTGATATGATACATGGGGATGAAATAATATAACTGGGCTTGATGCCGTGATTTCTTTGCTATACAGCAGTATTATGATCTTAGCGGATCGTTGGAAAATGAAAGAATGGATATGTATACATATACGATAATAGGTGATGATGACATTGAGATATACGAGACTCTAGAATAGAACCCGGACTGTAACCTATGACTTGAATATGATATGATATATGTGTGACTTGGTTACGATATGATATATGTGTGACCTGATTACGATATATATATATATGACATGATATCTCTGAGGAACATTTGACGATGTATATGTACGTAGACAATAATATATGATGCTGATATTATACGAATGATGATGTACGTAAGTGATACTTGACCCGTACCCCGATATTGGGATGCCGTACGATGGATTTTACCGTACGAGGCATAGATGTTATGATTGATCCGCACTCTTGATTCAAGGAAGCCGTACTATATACGCGACGCTATTGAGGCTGGATCGCCGACTATTAGAGATATGGACTCAGACCTTAGATGGATTCTTATTTCTTATCGACTAGTTTCTTAGGTTTAGTGTTAGTTATATGTATGCCCTAGAGGCCATTACTATATATAGGATGTATATTGTAGTGGATGCTTGGACATATATAGGGAGGACTTTCTTGCTCGACATGATAGTATGCTATCCGGTTGATCTTTACCTTAACGTGTACACTGATTGTCTCTCTGTTACATGTTGGTAAAGCCCTTAGGATGTGTACTTGACTACCTAGACTATGATGCGGATCATACTTGTGGGGACATGGTAGTCCATAAGTACATCCTTCAAGGTCCCTAGTCGTGGGTGTATCGAGACGGGGCATCGATATACCAGAGTAGACTAGCGTATACCTTCTCGACCCATACAGATGGGCGATGGATGATCCCATATCCATTGGTGTTTGACATCAAAGATGATATACTGGTGCTTAGTGGAGACTGGGTACACTGGACGGACTCGCCGAGAACTCCCAGATGGTATTATACCTTACGTTAGATGGTAGTTCTCTGGTGACACTGGTACAGAGTAGTCTGTTGACCCGAGATCGTCATAGAGTCTTGTGTGGTTCCCACTGTGCTTTGATTTCCACCTTACCACGTCCAAGAGGGCGTGCAAAATGGTGGTTTTTGGGTACAGTCCCGAATCACATGGAGGCAATGAGCGATAGGAGGGGATTCGTCTCTCCCGGTATTGGGAGTTGATGTTGCGCTGTGTTCGATTGGCTATAACCGGAAATCCTTGGCCAGGCTTGCTGAGATTTACTGATAAGTGTTACCTGTAGTTTCTCGAACTGTTATAGACCTCATATCGACACGATTTATCGAGCTATTGGGGTCTGACGTTTACCACCCCTAGGCGAGATATGCGACATA
This sequence comes from Agapanthus africanus, assembly GCA_030015575.1. Classification (NCBI taxonomy): domain Eukaryota; kingdom Viridiplantae; phylum Streptophyta; class Magnoliopsida; order Asparagales; family Amaryllidaceae; genus Agapanthus; species Agapanthus africanus. The sequence continues at coordinate 449,733,955 of CM057342.1, read as the reverse complement.
TCAGACGACGAGACCGGACTGTACGGTAAGTGTTACTGGTTGGATTCACAGGAGTGTGAGCGGGCTTGCTCGTCGATCTTCTGATCGCTCAATACCCGGGTGGCCGTTACGTTTAGCAAACCGCTTGCGGCTTGTGGGTGTTTGATATGATCATCACCTGCTACCGGCGTATTGACGAGTCATTAGAGTCCTACACAGAGGTTTCCTAGGTCAAGTGAAACGAAATAGGAGCGCATATGAGATATGTGCGGGACCGAGAATAATGTGTGTATGTGATACCGTATTCTATTCTCGCGATGAATGTATTGATTGGTTGTATACGATATAACCTAGTTATCGAATCAAGGATTGATTCGATAAGTCGATACATTGGATATTAGTCGGTCATATGCGATATGACCGGATCGTTAAATCAAGCATTGATTTAATGATTTAATGCATAATTATATATTTGATATATTACTTTGCATTAACTAGTATTGGTTCACTTAAAATGGATTTTCTCACTTGATGTGCACATTATATATATATATGATATAGTTTTGTGCACAAGTTTGTATCATGTTTGATGATACATGCAAACTTGGGTGTATGTTTGGTTTAAACCATGGTTGGTTATTGGTTAGGGTTTCATTTGCTTCATTTACTTATTCATTTTTTTTTTTACTCATTTGAGAAAGAAATAAAATGGTGGCAAACTTTGGATTTTCTTTGAAGCTTCTTGAAGCTTTGAAAGACTTTGACCATTTTGTTTCTTTCCTTAACCCTAACCATTTACTTAACCTTAGTTTATTCTCTACACTTAACCATGGCTGCTAATATGATAAGAAAGAATTTATTTTCTTTTTTAAATATTCTTATCATATTCTTTTTCTTCTTCTTCTTCTTCTTCAACAAGAAGAGAGCTTGCTACCATTAATGGCAACATGAGAAAAAGAGTGAGAAATCCAATTCTAAAGTGAACCCACTTCCTATTTCTTCATCCTCTACCCCTTGCCAAGTAGTATAGGGTGTTTTCTTCACAAGTTTCATGACTTGGTGAAGTTGGAGCTTGATCTTGAGTTGCTTCGACGTAGATCATCTTCGGCATCGAAGTCGACGACCTAGCCCGCCCATTTCTCCGATGAAGCCGACGCTAGAGCTCGGGATCCGATGATCGCAGCGAGGGGATATCATCACGGACCTATGGAGGTGGAGGACCGGATCTACAAAGGTTGTATTTTCCGTTCACTCTTAGTTAAGTTGTTAACTAGTTGCATGTTTCGCCTAATCTCTAGTCAACGATCGCATTAGGGTTTCTCGGCACCGAAAATTTTTGAATTTGGCATGGTTGATGCCTTGTGAGACCTCTTTAGTGTGCCTAAGAACCCTACAATGGTATCAGAGCCTAGCTAGAGCCTTAGGCGATGCGTAGACGCTGTTAGAAATCCGATCGAACCCCGAAACCCTAATCGATGCCATTCTCTGTACTTTTTTCAAAACTGTGCATTTTTCCACATGAAAAATATGCAGAAAATTCAGCAGGGAATTTTAAGAAATACTGTGTAGCACCTGCCCGTGATTCAACTAAACCGCGGCGGAACCGCGGCACGAGCATGGCTCATGCGGCGGTTCCGCGGCCATTATGTCAGATTAGATTTTTAAAATTACACAGTAATTCCTATCTTTTAGTGCTGTATTTTCTGGGATATTTTAACTTTTACTCAAGAGTTGAGTTTTCTGGGTTGTATTGGGAGTTCGTAGATTCGATCGGATTGTCTAATTTTGTCTGTGTGTTTTTCCGGATAATTTAGAATATGTTAAAAAGTTCGACCGGATATGAATACCCAATTTTTCCCCTGCCGGAAAATTTCCAAGTGTTGGATTTTTCCGTGGTTTAAAGACGTTCTAAGTAGTGCAGGTAACGCGATGGTCCCTCTAGAAGACAACAAACCTTAACTCGATTATGTGACCGTCTTGAACTGCCCTTTGAACCTTAGGGTTTGGAGCAGTACGGCGTGCCACATGTGAGGCGTTGGCTTGACCCTTCTACGGCTGGACCGTTGGTACTGAGGCATGAACTGTATGTTTTAAAACTTGTTTCATGTGTTGATCTGTTTCGGGAAAACTTGGGTGTTTGATTGTTCGATCGGAAAGTTTGACATTTTCTATTTATCTGGAATGTGATACAATACTTGGAATCCACAAGCAGTTATGAGATAACTGATTTGAATGTTATAAACTTAGCACTTTAGTCTCACTTGATCGGTTGCCACGGAATTTTGATGTGATCAAAAGTCCGTCGCAATCACGTAGCGTACGCGAATACTCGCCGGTAAACTTAATAGACAGCCACGCCCCATAGCCCCGACCAAGTGACTGTAGGAGAACCCCATCGCCGAAAGCATCCGTTCGGGTGCTGGCGGTAGCGGTGTTCCGCCTTGGTGCACTTCGTCGACGGTATCGGGGGTGCGGCCGTCTACTAAAGTTTGCGACGAGCATTCGATCAGGATGTCGGGAATCTTGTTGAATTACCCGACTTGATATTGAAAAGAGTTTTCGATAATGAGACTAAAATGCGGGGTTTATAATTGTTAGGCATGCGATGTCTAAGGAATTCATTTGATTAGGCATGCGATGTCTAAAGAGGTTGCGGATTCCAACTGTTGTAGTTTTACACTTTTTTTCTCTGACCGTAAGTGTAATATCTGATATCGCCGGTTTCGTTGCTATATGTCAACGACAATTGGGATAAGCATATTTACTTACGTTGATGACATGTGATGTTATGTGTTGCTGGATATGTTATATTGGATCGTTGTGTTTGAATAGCCGGGTTTTTTTTATGTAAGATGAGTGTTTTTAATTTTCATTCATGTGAAAACTTGTATGTAATATTCTTTTATTGGGGCACTTCCAGGTTGCGGAAGATGTCACCCTTTGTATATTATTTACTTTTCCGCACTAGGATAGACCCAAGGAGGAGGGCACAAGTAACCGGGTTCTGGAGTCCAGTGGGAGACCAACTCGAGGAGTCGAGTCCGGGTCTCCTAACTCTAGAATTGGTAAGGTTGCTTGCCGCTCTCGTGGGGGTCTTAGGGTGTGGGTTTGGCTATTCATCGCAACCGTGGAATCCGTGTTTTATACTGGCTCGTATTGAAAACACGGACGTCCTAGTATATCCAATGTTTCATATGATTCTTCTGCTGCGATATCTGTGATGTGATCATGTGATATGTTCTGTGATGGATACTGTATATAGTATATATGATATATTATTTAGACGTTACTTATGTTTTACACCCGCGCTAGCCCTGCCCCGCTCTGTCGTTAGTTACCTAACCTAACGGTGCACGAGGGGACATCGAGGCGAATGCGGATGGCATAAGTGTACGTCGTATTTATCTGTGATGTTTAGGTGCTTAAATGATGGGACTTCATTAATATGATTAATGAAAGAAAAGAAACCTAAAGATGTTGTGGAATCGAATTTCAAAAATAAAACAGGTAGCTACAGTTCTTGCTTTGCACAGCGGTATATATGATATATCCTGCACCTTATTCGATGAGGAAAGGACCGAGATCCCTTCACCGGGAGTGACTCCTTTAGCAATAACTGGCAGATGCTACACCCCTCGGTTTGCCTTTTGATAGCTTCTATAGTTTTTGCTTTGCACAGTGATATATATGATATATCCCGCACCTCATTCGACGAGGAAAGGGCCGACGATCCATTCACCGGGAGTGACCCCTTTAGCAAAACTAGAAAAGCCTCAAAAACACTCCATTTTAAAATCATTTGATTCTACAACGATATCAAGTTCATTACGCAATAGGTTTTCAGAAAAACCTGTCATAGCCCTCCGTCATTTCAGATAAGTACTAGTTAGTATTCGTGCTGCGGTAGTTTGGCATGCGTCAAGGCGTAGTGTACGGTAGCTAACTAGTGCTTATCTGCCAGCATACGATGCGATTGGATTAAGGTATTCGTACGGCGTTGTTTGGCATGCGTCAAGGGTCGTGCGGGTGGGTTTAATTCAATCAAGAAATGTACGGGTTGAACTTGACTAGCGGACTATGGGTTGTTTGGCATGCGTCAAGGTCATAGCACGCTAGGGGCAAAATATTATCGGGAATTTCAAGTGTTGAAATTTGCAATTAGATTGCATACCTTCTATGAGATAGTTGGATCCCGATACCCGCTGCGAGTAAGAGTTACTCCTGGGAGAGTTTTACACATTACAATTAGCCGACCAAGTAGGTGTCTAGAAAGGTGTTAATGAGGTTACGCCTCTGGGAAAACGAGGTTTATATTAATTAGGTTCGTGCGAAAGCACGGGGGACCTCCCTCAAAGTACCGACACTGGCCTGGCTGAAAGATTGGCGAACTTGTAGTGTGTAATTAATCCCAGCTAGTCTTTCCTTTTAGGGTTTGAAAGAAGATTTGATAAAAACAGTGGGAGCCATCCTGATTAGATAAAATAATAACCAATCTGATCTTGCAAGAGCGCACGCTGAGTGTTTTCTTCTCTCTCTCTCCAGGTAGCGACCATATCACGCCTTAATCAAGATAATAATACGGATATTTGACCGAACCCTCTTGTTATACTGAGCTGGGGAATGTTGGTCCCGCTCCAACTTATAATTGTTATAAGACAGAGCAGGAAATTGGGGAATACCAGAATTCCTGTGCCGCCCAAACGAAGAAAGTGCATAATGATGCATCATCTTCGGGTGTGTTCATTACAAAGAACTGTTTCTCTGTATCCTCTACGTCCTGGGTATTTGATACCAGATCAGGATCCCAGATATGTAATCTGTTACATAGGGCTTCAGAAAGGTAGAGAACTGAGAACGGGTGATAAGTTTCATGAGGCAGAAAACGGTGCAAATGTTGCAGCCAAGTCTGTTGGTCACTGTCACCCTGTATTACCAGAATACATTGATTTTGAACAAATGTTATTAGATACCGAACCTGATATACAAAATCATATCAGTCTCTTTATTTAGATAAAGAAGGATATAATTTTGTATTGTTGGATAATGTTTTGAACATTTCCTATAATCAAAAGTTGATCGGTTCAGGCACGTTATCTAAAAGCATTGATGTTCTAAATCAAACTACAGTTCTTAGTATACAGAACACACACAAGAGGAAGAGTTCAGAAATGAATGAATCCTTCTTGAGGTATTGTAGACTAGGTCATATCAATGCGACCCGACTAGCTGAAGTTACATATAGATGCATATTTAAATCAGTTTGAATTTACATCTTGTGAAACTTGCCAGTCATGTCACAAAGATAAGATGACCATAGCTCCGTTTACTGGAAACAGAGAAAGAGTTAGTGAACTCTTGGGATGATACATGTTGATGTATGAAGGTCTCCTGTCTACACATGCCAAGACCAGTTCTTTGTATTTCATTACATTCTCTGATGATCTCTTAAGATTCAGACATATGTTCCTAATGAAACACAATTCCGAACCTTTTGAGATATTCACGGAATATAAGTTAGAAGTAGAGAACCAAAATGAGGGTATAAGTATTATGTCCTTTGATGCGATCAGGGAGGAGAATACTTGAGCACGGAATTCCTGGACTATTCTAAAGGAGAATGAGATTCTCTCCCCGCATTACTCCTCCGTGTACACCATAGCACGATGGTATATCGGGGCGGAGCAATTGCACCCTATTCGATATGGTGCGCTCTATGATGAGTAATACTGAGTTACCTGTTTCCTTTTGGGAGTAATGCACTTGAGAAGCTGCAAACCTATTGAATTTGGTTCGAATCAGATCACAGCCTACCACTCCATATGAGATATGGTATGGGAAGAGCCCATGTCTTAAGCTAGTTAAGATTTGGGGTTGACCGGCCTATGTCTAAAAGCAAAATCCGGACAAGCTCGAGGCAAGGTCTGTTTTGTAGAACTGGAAAGGTTCCAGCTATACAAACTACAGCAGATGATTTGGTAGAACCAAAGGATTCAGTAGATACCGACGAACCTCAGCCACTCCACCGATCTAGTAGGGTTCCTCACCCACCTGAGAGATACTTCGGTTTCTCTATGACAGTGGGAGCGAGGATTGCATCATGAGATGATAACCCAACTAGTTTCGAGCTGGCCATCAGGAGTGAGACTCTGTAAGAATGGCTGGAAGCTTAGTGATCTGAGCTGGAATCCATGTACACCAACAAAGTATGGTCTTTGGTTGCTATATCTAAAGGGTTAAATCCCCATCAGGAGCAAGTATATCTTGAGAAGATTATTTGGTGTAGATGGAAAAGTTGAGACTTTCAAAGCTAGACTTGTTAAAGGTTTTCGTCATCGACCAGGCGTGGATAATGATGAAACCTTTTCCAGTGGATATGCTTAAGTCCATCCGGATCCTACTTGCCACGGCTACATACCATGACTACGATATCTGGCGGTTGGGTGTCATGACTGCTTTTCTAAAATGATGTTTTAGAAGAGAGCGTCTGTAAGTACACAGCCAGAGGGCTTCGTAGACAGTGGGAGCAGCGGAAACGTGTACAAGATGCTTTATAGGATAAAGCAGGCATCGCGGAGTTGGAACGTCTGTTTTGATGTAGTAGTCAAAGAGTTTGACATCATTAAAATGGTAGATGAACCTTGTATAAAAAAAAAGGTTGTAGGGAGTATGGTGACGATCCTCGTAGAGTACGTGGATGACATACTCTTGATAGGGAAGGAGTTTCCTATGCTACGCTCGGTCAATCTCCGCTTATCATAATGATTCTCCATATAGGATCAAAGTGATACCTCCTAAATCCTGGTTTTTGGATCTATGAGATAGATCTAATTGGATGTTAGGATACTCACTAGTTGTAGTGAGCTGGTATCAATTGATCCTGGGGAGAATCACTGGAAAGGTTCCAGGGTGATAAGGACGACTGAATGTCAGTCACAGGCATTGTCTTTACCCTCAGTAAAGGGACGGTATATTGGAAGAGTTCCAAGCTAGATACCGTGGCATACTAGACGATAAAGGCTGGATACATCACTACTTAAGATGCTACCAAAAAGGCAGTCTGGATGTAAACAAGTTCATGAGATGAACTTAGTTCCTCCCATTGTGTGACAATGGAGTTGTGGCTTATGCCAAGGAACGTCCGTCCCATCAGTGATCCAGACATATTCTAAGGCAGTATCACCTGATCGTGGAGATGGTTGATCTCCAGGGGATCGAGGTAAGGAGAGTAGACTCTGAGGACAACACGGCGGATCCACCCACAAAGGCTTTTTCCTAGAGAGAGACTTTTATGGGATGGTTGAGTATGAGATACTGCAACCACTGCTCCAGATGGCCCTACTGCAAGTGGGAGATTGTTAGTTATATGTATGCCCTACAGGCCATTACTATACAAAGGATGTATATTGTAGTGGATGCTTGGACATATATAGGGAGGACTTTCTTGCTCGACATGATAGTATACTATCTGGTTGATCTTTACCTTAACGTGTACACTGATTGTCTCTCTGTTACATGTTGGTAAAGGCCTTAGGATGTGTACTTGACTACCTGGACTATGATGCGGATCATACTAGTGGGGACATGGTAGTCCATAAGTACATCCTTCAAGATCCCTAGTCGTGGATGTATCGAGACGGGGCATCGATATACCAGAGTAGACTAGTGTATACCTTCTCGACCCATACAGATGGGCGATGGATGATCCCATATCCATTGGTGTTTGACATCAGAGATGATATACGGGTGCTCAGTGGAGACTGGGTACACTGGACGGACTCGCCGAGAACTCCCAGATGGTATTATACCTTACGTCAGATGGCAGTTCTCTGGTGACAGTGGTACAAAGTAGTCTGTTGACCCGAGATCGTCATAGAATCTTGTGTGGTTCCCACTGTGCTTTGATTTCCACCTTACCACGTCCAAGAGGGCGTGCAAAACGGTGGTTTTTGGGTACAGTCCCGAATCACATGGAGGCAATGAGCGATTGGAGGGGATTCGTCTCTCCCGGTATAGGGAGTTGATGTTGCGCTGTGTTCGATTGGCTATAACCGGAAATCCCTGGCCAGGGTTGCTGAGATTTACTGGTAAGTGTTACCTATAGTTTCTCGAACTGTTATAGACCTCATATCGACACGACTTATCGAGCTATTGGGGTCTGACGTTTACCACCCCTAGGCGAGATATGCGACATATCAGACGACGAGACCGGACTGTACGGTAAGTGTAACTGGTTGGATTCACAGGAGTGTGAGCGGGCTTGCTCGTCGATCTTCTGATCGCTCAATACCCGGGTGGCCGTTACGTTTAGCAGACCGCTTGCGGCTTGTGGGTGTTTGATATGATCATCACCTGCTACCGGCGTATTGACGAGTCATTAGAGTCCTACACAGAGGTTTCCTGGCTCAAGCGAAACGAAATAGGAGCGCATATGAGATATGTGCGGGACCGAGAGTAATGCGTGTATGTGATACCGTATTCTATTCTCGCGATGAATGTATCGATTGGTTGTATGCGATATAACCTAGTTATCGAATCAAGGATTGATTCGATAAGTCGATACATTGGATATTAGTCGGTCATATGCGATATGACCGGATCGTTAAATCAAGCGATGATTTAATGATTTAATGCATAATTATATATTTGATATATTACTTTGCATTAACTAGTATTGGTTCACTTAAAATGGATTTTCTCACTTGATGTGCACATTATATATATATGATATAGTTTTGTGCACAAGTTTGTATCATGTTTGATGATACATGCAAACTTGGGTGTATGTTTGGTTTAAACCATGGTTGGTCAATGGTTAGGGTTTCATTTGCTTCATTTACTTATTCATTTTTTTTATTCATTTGAGAAAGAAATAAAATGGTAGCAAACTTTGGATTTTCTTTGAAGCTTCTTGAAGCTTTGAAATACTTTGACCATTTTGTTTCTTTCTTTAACCCTAACCATTTACTTAACCTTAGTTTATTCTCTACACTTAACCATGGTTGCTAATATGATAAGAATGACTTTATTTTCTTTTTTAAATATTCTTATCATATTCTTTTTCTTCATCTTCTTCTTCTTCTTCAACAAGAAGAGAGCTTGCTACCATTAATGGCAACATGAGAAAAAGAGTGAGAAATCCAATTCTAAAGTGAACCCACTTCCTATTTCTTCATCCTCTACCACTTGCCAAGTAGTATAGGGTGTTTTCTTCACAAGTTTCATAACTTGGTGAAGTTGGAGCTTAATCTTGAGTTGCCTCGACGTAGATCATCTTCGGCATCGAAGTCGACGACCTAGCCCGCCCATTTCTCCGATGAAGCCGACGCTAGAGCCCGGGATCCGATGATCGCAGCGAGGGGATATCATCACGGAGCTATGGAGGTGGAGTACCGGATCTACAAAGGTTGTATTTTCCGTTCACTCTTAGTTAAGTTGTTAACTAGTTGCATGTTTCGCCTAATCTCTAGTCAACGATCGCATTAGGGTTTCTCGGCACCGGAAATTTTTGAATTTGGCATGGTTGATGCCTTGTGAGACCTCTTTAGTGTTCCTAGGAACCCTACATTTAGTTCCTTAGGGGGTCAGATAGATACTAGTTTAGGCTCGAGTCATATAGTTGTAGTTAGACTTGTATATTACAAATGAGTGGTTTTACACATCTGTCTTTACTTTCAGACCGTAATCATCATGTTGCATGTTCGTACATATGTTTCTTTAATCAGTATGAAACTCTGCCTGTCAGGACACCAGCACCATTACCGATGATGCGCATATTCCACGCACACTTATTGCCGGCTCACACACATCATCATCGGTAATTGCTATGTCACGTACACTTTAGAACGTATTATCTTTTATTGTTAGAATCAGATGGAGGCTAGATCAATATAATATTATGATTACTCTCAGGTATTAGTCTAGACATTGCATGTATTACTTAGACATTTCATGCATTCACATTTTCATGTTATCATGCAGTTTTGTGGGGTTTATGCCGACACTTATCATTTGCTTACACATGATATTGGGATTTTGGATTTCTATGAGATTTCTGGATTTTTGGGGAAAACCGTAAGAATATATATAAAAACTTCTCTCTCTCCTCCTCTCTTTTTAAAATATAAGTTGCGGTTTTCTCGTGATGTATGTGTCGTCCACCATGAGATTTTATGTTTTCTGTTGGACCCGATTCGAGGAGTAGATGAACCGTCTCGGGTATATGGTGGGCCCCGTATGGTACCCCGGGGCAAGAAGATCGAGTTGTAGACGATGAGCCTGGCAGGGGAAGACTACCTACCGGTGATGTCTGGCGCGGCGGATATCCAGAGGATACCGACCGTTGTCGTGAGATTTGATGATATGGGCCGATCCGTACTGACGGAGCCCAAGATATTGAAACTATGAGATATTGAGACTATGAGGTATTGAGACTTGAGATTTACATGTTTTGTGTCGATGCTTGAAAAGGATTTCCATGGATTTCATCGATGATATTTCAGATTTCTATACAAATTTACCATGATAAAAGTTAAAGATTTTCTTTATACAGATATATCCAGATGTCAGGATTGATTGTTTTACATTCATGGTGCATGCATACTCATTCACATGACATATTACTATTTGAGGCACTGACACGAGCACGGAATATTTGCACTTATACGTAGTTTATTACCCTGCCATTACTAGATGATTAATAATATATTAGTATATTATTATGCCTAGGATAGCGTCGTGCCTTCGATTTCTTTTCGCAGATATTTTCTACTCACGAGTTGGCAACTCACCCCCGTTGTGCCAAATTTTATTACAGGTTCGTCGTACAGGTTTCCTTGGCAGCTAGCTAGCACATCTTTTCATTCAGGGTGATTTGCACGATAGGTTGGTTCACTTGTATCAGGACCCCCGTTGTACTTTTATTATTTCACTTGTATCTAGTAAGCTCCATCAACCAAACTTGTATTACTCGATAAGTTTAAAGGACCAGTTATTTATTTCGACCTTAGAGTCACGCTTGTATTATTATGGTATCTGGTGGATTTGTTTTCTTTTGAGTTTTGAGTCTCGCCCTTTGGCGTTGTATATTATTGTGCTTGGTGTGGTTGTTTCCGCCTGTTGGCGTAGAGCTAGCTCCCTCTTGGGGATGCCTTTTTATTGCTGTATATATATTATTCTTGTTTGTACCCATTTGGGGCCAGTTTTTATAAAGGAGACTCTGCCGAAATTTTTGAGAAAATTGGATGTTGCTTTTAAACTTGTTTTTCTACATGTTTTCCTTTACTTCTTCTTTTATATGGTTTAGATTTCTGGGCTTCGGCTTACTTAGATTACGTTGCGCCTCTAGACGCTTCGTAATTTAAGTGCCGGTCACGTTCCGTACCTTCGGGTCGTGACAAAGTTGGTATCAGAGCGCTAGGTTTAACCTTTGTATAAGTCTAGGGTGACCCTTGGTTAATGGAGTAGGTGACTTAGGTATAGTGACGTACCGTGGGTATGATCCGCGGCATACTTACGATACGCTACTCTTCTTAAGAAGCCTTAGGATTTACATTTCTTTGCACCGTATTTCATCCATTCCTTTGATCTATCTTCGTCGATATCGGATGATGTTTCTGTTACCACGGTCGCACGGGCAGAGTGAGCTGCGGCTCGAATGCGATAACCATTAGGGTATCGTTTATTCTTTTGGATTGAAGCATCGTTGAGCGTGCGGAAGAAGGGTATTCACAAGCCGTCCAGACGAAGTTAAAGGGTTCGAACGATTGTCAGAGACCCATTTTCCCAAGTTTAATGTATTCGGAAGAACATGCAGGTATTTCTATGGACCCTCTAGAAGAATGAAACCCTAACTCGACATAATGACCATGAGAACGCCTTTGAACCTTAGGGTTTACGGCAGTTCCGCAGTGCCATTAGTGAGGCTTGGGTTTGCTCTTCTACGGCTGGTCCGCAGATGCTGGGGCATGTACTGGATATTTTTAAACTGTACTTGAGTGTTGAGCTCTCGGGGAATTATAGGATTTTGATGAATCGATCGAAAAGTTTAATGTAGTCCGGATATCAGGTGAAGGAATAGATTACGTGGGAGACTCTAGATATGAGTATTGCCGTTGGTAGCGCAGTTAGCACAGCTACGAAGAGATAAGTTCGAAGCAGTCGACATCAGAGGAAAAAGGCGCACATTGACGATAGTGTTTACGATTGTGATTTGGTGATTTGAATTTCATATTTTCATTGTTTGGATTTTGGTATTTTGAGGGTTTTGTTCTACGATTGGTATTTCTTATGTGTACATTCATTATATTCTATGTGTGTTTCATATATCGGTTGTATTGATGTTGTTTTGTACATACCCAGTGCACTCGATTTGGTTTTATACATTTTGAGATATTGATTTGATTTCGTGCATATGGGTTGCACATGATTTTGACGTATGCTTCGACATAGTTTTCATGCATTTTTCATATCGTGATTTCGATTTTGATATTCGGTGTATGTTTTTCGTACACCATGTGCACTTGATTGAGATTCTTGCGCACACTTGGCGCACTTGATGCAATTTTGTGCACACCAGATGCACTAAATCAAGATTCTTCGTGCGTGTCAGACGTACCTGTCCGTGCTATCAGGCACACACGTTGCCTATGACAGATGTTGTGTGCACACCCGATACACTTAGAAGTTGTTTTTGTGCGCATGTATGGCACATATATGGATTTTGATTTCCGTGCGCACCAGACGCACGTAGTATTCATACACGTATTTTGGGATTGATTTCTTATAGAGCAGTACGTTTTTATGATATTTGCTATGTGTTTTCGTACTGAGCAGGACTAGTCAGAGGACAGTACCTGAATGTATTTTGCATGCATTGATAGCTATCGAAGGGAATTCCAAAAACCGAGCTATAGTCTCAGTATTTACCTACGTGTCTGATATGACACGAAACGTTTAAAACCAGGAAACCCTTCTAAATTGTTTTCCAAAACGGCGGAACGTACATTTTTAAAACAAAATGTATATATGTATATGATTATTTTCTTATGATAGACATCCGCCATTGTGCAGTGTTATGCGCATTGCACACCGACTTTAAAAGATTTGGCATGCATTTCCTTCGATTATTTACATATATAGATTTGACGTTTACGTGTATAGTTTCGAGTTATATCATACTGGCTTTGTATTGGATTTGACATTTGTGTCTTTACTATGACTCCGATGATTGCGCGATGCTTGACGGAGTTTTGATTTTGAGTTATATGCTCATTTTTCATGCGCATGCGCTGCGCTATTATTTGTTTTATGTATTTATGATTTCGGAGCCCCGACGACCTGATGGTTTTGGTTGGATGTTTTAGTGTTTGGGGGGGAAGTTTTAATTTAAATTCGGGGACCGAATTTCTTTAAGGAGGGAAGATTGTAACGTTTTGAAAATCGTTTTGGTGAAATTTCGGAAAATCTGTAAAATAAGGGGGTTTTATGTAAAAAGTCAAAATACAAATATCTTTATTATAAAATTAAATATGCATATTCTAGTTATGTAATTGCTAGTATTTGGTGTTTATTGAGTCACTGGTGAAATTTCAAATTTTCTGAAAAATTTTCCGAAATTAATTATTTTAATATTATTTTAAGCCGTCACTAATACATTTAATTAGGGAAAATTACAAACTGAAATGAGTTGAAACAAATTTTGTGCATCATAACACATTAAACAAAATTTTAACATGTGGTTTTTAAATTGAAATGAAGTTGCTAAGCGGTGTTAGAAAATATCGAAGAAAAAAGGTTTTTTTCGGTGAAATTAGTGTTAATGGAAGTGGGGTACAACATAATCTTTTTTTTTCACCCAAACAAAACCCACACCTACTCCCCTATAGCCCTGGCCGGCCCCCTTGACAGCCCACCATTCTTGGGCCTCTCATCTCACAAAAAATAATACAAAGAAAAGAAAAGAAAAGAAAAGGAAATGTAGAAACAAAAGTGGACTTTGACTAGATGTTATTTTTCCCCACCTCCCTCTCTCTCCTCTTTTTCTCCACCTGCAGCCGAGCCTCCCTTCCTTGCTATCCAGAAACTTTCCCAAAACCCCATCTCTTTTTCCCTAAAAAAAAATGTCCAAATTCCATCAAAAATCAAGCATAAATCCAAATCCGACTCCTACCCATTTTCCCTCATCTTCTTTAGCATGGATCTTGGTGCAAGGATTTCAAATTGGAGGTCTAGATTTGTAGTTTGATTTATGGTTGTGAGGTATAACTTTTGACCCATTGTTCTTTTTGGTTCGAATTCCTTATTGAAGCTTGTTAGGTGCTTAATTTCGGTTTAATTGAAAGTTGTGGGTTTGCAAGAGAAGGTTTAGATTAGGGTTTGTGAAAAATCTAGTTAGGATTTTGTGTTGTGAGACTATGGTTGTGGGATGTATTTGCCATATCAATGTTTTGCTAATCAAATTAAATTGCTAGTTTGCATTTTTGTGGATTTAAAATGTGATATTTATATAAATTGTAAACTAGGTTTTTAAAATAATTATATTTTTGTGAGATAAAATTCAAGTTAAGGTTTCATGTCATTATAAATATTATATTGAGTGGTTTAATACCCTTAGTTCATGAAAATCCAAGTTAAATTGTTGTTTGTGCATTTTTGCTATAAATTGTTAAAAATTGGGTATTTTGTAAACTAGAATTTTGGGGTTAATGGAATTTAATGAGATTAAATTGTGGAAATTGTTTTTATGACTTATTTAAGATATCTAATAAGTATTATGGCCGCTAGATTTGTTTAAACGTCGAGTTTTGTACTAAAACGGGTAATTTTTGCTTGCGAGATTTTCGGAAAAATGCCTTTTAAGGTAAATTTGGGATTTTTGTGAATTTTAACCTATTTTATATTATAATTAGTGTTCGTGAATGCGCAAATGAGAGTGTTTGGGTTTTTCTCGATGGTTCGATGTTTGTACATCGATATCGAGGGTTGGTTTGGCTATTCTTGCTTGCGTAGGTGATAGGTTTTGACCTATGCGTGATACGCGTGCCGATTTGATTTTCGTATGCCGTTTCGATTTCGAATTTGGTTTTAATGCGATACGGTGCGTTATGATATGTAGGTACCCCATGTGGACTTGGAGACACAAGCAAGCGTATGGCGACGTCGGCACTTGCGAGTGAGGACCAGGTGAGTAGATGTATATCTACGGGGGAAGTCGGGTGGATGTCGTTTAGCACCCCCGCAAAAGTAGAATAGGAATATTGCTTTTTGTCATTAGGAAGCCAGACGTGACCTCAGATTCTTGGTGAGTAGGACCCTAGTAATGACCTTAGGTTGGACTAGACAGATTTAGGAAGACCTTACCAGAGGATGAATATCTTGGAGGAGATTTGTAGGATTCAGGTAGACACACACACCCGCACACACACAGAAACTGGACTTGATGTGTATGTGTATGTGTATATATATATGTAGGAATGTGTGTAGGTATATATATACACAACATGTATATGTGATATATGGATGTGATATGATACATGGGGATGAAATAATATAACTGGGCTTGATGCCGTGATTTCTTGGCTATACAGCAGTATTATGATCTTAGCGGATCGTTGGAAAATGAAAGAATGGATATGTATACATATACGATAATAGGTGATGATGACATTGAGATATACGAGACTCTAGAATAGAACCCGGACTGTAACCTGTAACTTGAATATGATATGATATATGTATGACTTGGTTACAATATGATATATGTGTGACCTGATTACGATATATATATATATATATATATATATATATATATATATATATATATATGACATGATATCTCTGAGGAACATTTGACGATGTATATGTACGTAGACAATAATATATGATGCTGATATTATATGAATGATGATGTGCGTAAGTGATACTTGACCCGTACCCCGATATTGGGATGCCGTACGATGGATTTTACCGCACAAGGAATAGATGTTATGATTGATCCGCACTCTTGATTCGAGGAAGCCGTACTACGTACGTGACGCTATTGAGTCTGGATCGCCGACTATTAGAGATATGGACTCAGACCTTAGATGGATTCTTATTTCTTATCGACTTATTTCTTAGGTTTAGTTCCTTAGGGGGTTAGATAGATACTGGTTTAGGCTCGAGTCATATAGTTATAATTAGACTTGTATATTACAAATGAGTAGTTTTACACATCTGTCTTTACTTTCAGACCGTAATCATCATGTTGCATGTTCGTACATATGTTTCTTTAATCGGTATGAAACTTTACCTGTTAGGACACAAGTACCATTACCGATGATGCGCATATTCCACGCACACTTATTGCCGGCTCACACATATCATCATCGGTAATTGCTATGTCACGTACACCTTAGAACATATTATTTTTTATTGTTAGAATCAGCTAGAGGCTAGATCAATATAATATTATGATTACTCTCACTTGTTAGTCTAGACATTGCATGTATTACTTAGACATTTCATGCATTCACATTTTCATGTTATCATGCAGTTTTGTGGGGTTTGTGCCGACACTTATCATTTGCTTACACATGATATTGGGATTTTGGATTTCTATGAGATTTCTGGATTTTTGGGGAAAAAACCGTAAGAATATATATAAAAACTTCTCTCTCTCCTCCTCTCTTTTTAAAATATAAGTTGCGGTTTTCTCGTGATGTATGTATCGTCCACCATGAGATTTCATGTTTTCTGTTGGATTTCGAGACCCGATTCGAGGAGTGGATGAACAGTCTCGGGTACTTGGTGGGCCCGGTATGGTACCCCGGGGCAAGAAGATCGAGTTGTTGACGATGAGCCTGGCAGGGGAAGACTACCTACCGGTGATGTCTGGCGCGGCGAATATCCAGAGGATACCGATCGTTGTCGTGAGATTTGATGATATCGGCCGATCCGGACTGATGGAGCCCGAGATATTGAGACTATGAGATATTGAGAATATGAGGTATTAAGACTTGAGATTTACATGTTTTGTGTCGATACTTGACACGGATTTCCATAGATTTCATCAATGATATTTCAGATTTCTATACAAATTTACCACGATAAAAGTTAAAGATTTTCTTTATACAGATATATCCAGATTTCAGGATTGATTGTTTTACATTCATGGTGCATGCATACTCATTCACATGACATATTACTATTTGAGGTACTGACACGAGCACGGAATATTTGCACTTACACGTAGTTTATTACCCTGCCATTACTAGATGATTAGTAATATATTAGTATATTATTATGACCTAGGATAGCGTCGTGCATTCGATTTCTTTTCACAGATATCTTCTACTCATGAGTTGGCAACTCACCCCCGTTGTGCCAAATTTTTTTACAGGTTCGTCGTACAGGTTTCCTTGGCAGCTTGCTGGCATATCTTTTCATTCAGGGTGATTTGCACGGTAGGTTGGTTCACTTGTATCAGGACCGCCGTTGTACTTTTATTATTTCACTTGTATCTAGTAAGCTCCATCAACCAAACTTATATTACTCGATAAGTTTAATAGACCAGTTATTTATTTCGACCTTAGAGTCACGCTTGTATTATTATGGTATCTGGTGGATTTGTTTTCTTTTGAGTTTTGAGCTTCGCCCTTTGGCGTTGTATATTATTGTGCTTGGTGTGGTTGTTTCCGCTTGTTGGCGTAGAGCTAGCTCCCGCTTGCGGATGCCTTTTTATTGCTGTATATATATTATTCTTGTTTGTACCCATTTGGGGCCAGTTTTTACAAAGGAGACTCTGCCGAAATTTTTGAGAAAATTGGATGTTGCTTTTAAACTTGTTTTTCTACAGGTTTTCCTTTACTTCTTCTTTTATATGGTTTAGATTTCTGGGCTTCGGCTTACTTAGATTACGTTGCGTCTCTAGACGCTTCGTAATTTAAGTGCCTGCCACGTTCCGTACCTTCGGGTCGTGACAACATCCTCTCGTCAAAAGCCGACTAGCGGAAAAAGGCTGAATTCAAGCTGTGAGGGGCGGCACCACTATCCCCCTGCACAACAAGAACTGACTCGCCGGGAAGACAAATCATGTCTGTCTTCTTGCGATAGTCCATAGACGCATAGCACGTAGCTAACCAGTTCATGCCCAGGAGAACATCAAAGTCCAACATCTCTAGAAGGACCAAATCGACGGACGAATCTCTAGCTTCTATCCAATTGGCACATGACTGAAACGCGTGTAGCGCAACCAAAGGATCGCTCATAGGAGTAAACACAACAATGGCTGATCTAGAAAACACAACTCTCGGCCCAACCACGGCACGAAGTGTGTAGAACAAGCGAGTGCATAAATCCCGAATTAAAAAAACATGCGCATCAAAAGAACATGCGGAAAATATTACATGAAAACTCTGCATTGGACACCCGCGCATCCCGATGAGTAGAAGCAAACGCTCGTGTCTGCCCTCTACCCGCAACTGGTTGAACTCCTCCTCTACCATCCAGTACTCTCGGAACAAACCCTCCGCGACCACGACCTCTCTGAACATAAGTCAGACGCGGATCAACAACAGGCACAACAGGTGACTCTCCCTTAGGTGAAGGTGGTAAGGTATCATATGGTACAACTGTCCTCCTCTGGCGTACCAAGGTACAATCTCTAACGAGGTGATGGAAACTCCCACACCGGAAACATCCATACGCTGGAAGCTGATCTTCCTAGGGATAAAGCTAAACAACTGTCCTCGTCCAAAGCCTCTGCTATTCCAACGACTTAAACGAAATCTGTCGCGGCGACTAAGCCTCTGTCTCTGGGCTGATACGCCTGTACGAGCCCTCCTCAGTCTTGGAACTCCCAAAGTCTCAGGAAAACGCTCTTAAGCTAAACGGCTGCATTCACTACTGCTGTATACGTGACACAATGCTGTGTGCTGATAGCAAGGAATAACTGGGTAACAGGGGGTGGCAACCTCCTGTCGCTGCGCTCGACTGGCCTCAACCAATGACCTCATCATCTGGCGCTAGTCCTGCATATCTACCTCAATGTCACGACCCGAAAAGTACGGAACATGACCGTGTAGGGTTCCGAGGCACACGCACAAGGGCCTACGAGGCATCAACCATGCCCGATTTAAAATTTAGCCGTGCCGAACAACCCAAAGCCGGATCTTTAAACTAGAGTTTAGGCGAAAACAAGTATGTTAAACACTTTAACACTAAGTAAGAGGGATTACCACCTTTGTAGATCCGATCCTTCACTTCTTAAGCTCCGTGTTGAGGTCCCATCGCTGCGATCATCGTGTTCCCGACACTCGAGAGGCTCCACGAAGAGAATGATGCAAACTTGCTTTCGATCTTCGATAACAAAGATGATCTACCTTGAAGTTTCATTAACACAAGCTAACACTTACTAAATGAAGTGAACACTCTCATCTAAAGGGCAAGGGTAGATGAGGATGATGAAGTAGGATTTTTGCTCTCATATATAATCTTTTCTCACACATTTTTCATCACAAAATCAAAGCTAGAAAGCTTTTTATCAAGGAAGAAGAAGAAGAAGAATAGTAATTCTATTTGTGATGAATAATGAATTGTGTTAATAATTGCTTATGCAACCAAGGTTCAAGATGGTAGGCTAACCATTTTAGAGACTTAACCAAGGGTTAGGGTTTTGGTTAGGTTAAAGAATGAGTCACTCACAAATATCTTTGCAAAAACAAAAACAAAACATTCTAGAAACTTCTAGAAAGAGCTAACCCAAATCAAACCCTAACCTTATTAAATCTCCACTAATCATGTTGCATTAGTAATTATAACATAGTACAATATTATATATCACATATATAATATTTATTTTAACAAAATAAAATAATACAATTAACATATATCGCATATATATCATTGTATTACCCGAGTGACAAAAAGAATCTTTTAGTGAGCTAATATTAGTTAATGTAATTTAATATATCATATATATTATTATACATTAAATTATCGAATCAACACTTGATCCGACAATCCGGCTATATCGCATATAACCGAATAATATATCATTTACCGATTCATCAAATCAACACTTGATCCGATGACCCGGCTGATATCAAATATCGCGAGAATAGAATACGGTATCTCATATCGCATTATCCTCGGTCCTGCACATATCAGATATGTGCCCCTACTCCATTTTGCCTGAGTCAAGAAACCTCTGTGTATGACTCTAAAGAATCGTCAATACGCCGGCAGTAGGTGACGATCATATCAAACACCCACACGGTCAGCTAAACGTAACAGCCACCCAGGAATTGAGCGATCAGAAGATCAACAAGCAAGCTTGTACGTTCTCCTACGAATCGAAACAGTAACACTCCCGTACAGTCCGGTCTTGTCGTCTGATATGTTGCATATCTCGTCTAGGGGTGGTAAACGTCAGACCCCAGTAGCTCGATATGTCGTGTCGATATGAGGTCTATAACAGTTCGAGAAACTACTGATAACAGTTACTAGTAAATCTCAGCAACCCTGGCCAGGGATTTCCAGTTATAGCCAATCGAACACAGCACAACATCAACTCCCTATACCGGAAGAGACGAATCCCCTCCTATCGCTCATTGCCTCCATGTGATTCGGGACTGTACCCAAAAGCCACCTTTCTGCACGCCCTCTTGGACGTGGTATGATGGAAATCAAAGCACAGTGGGAATCACACAAGACTCTATGATGATCTCGGGTCAACAGACTACTCTGTACCGGTGTTACCGGAGAACTGCCATCTGACGTGAGGTATAATACCATCTGAGAGTTCTCGGCGAGTCCGTTCGGTGTACCCAGTCTCTACTGAGCACCCGTACACCATCCTTGATGTCAAACACCGATGGATATGGGATCATCCATCGTTCATCATATGGGTCAAGATGCGTATACGCTAGTCTACTCTGGTGTATCGATGCCCTGTCTCGATACACCCTCGACTAGGAACAGTTATAGGATGTACACGTCGACTACCGTGGCCTCACTAGTATGATCTCATCATAGTCGCAGTAGTCAAGTACATATTCTAAGGGCTTTATCAACATGTAACATAGAGATAATCAGAGTACATGTTAAGATAAAGTACAACCAGATAGCATACTATCATGTCGAGCAAGAAAGTCCTCTATATATATGTCCAAGCATCCATTACAATATTCATCGTATGTACAGTAATGGCCTCTAGGGCATACATATAACTAACAATCTCCCACTTGCACTAGGGCCATCTGTTGTGGTATCACATACCCAACAATTAGCTGCGGTTGAAGTATCTTATATTCAATCATCCCATAAAAATCTCTACTGGGAAAAGACCTTTGTGAGTGGATCCGCGCTGTTGTCCTATGTGTCTACTCTCCTAACCTCGATCTCCCTGGAGATCAACCATCTCCATGATTAAGTGATACTGCCTAAGAATTATATCTGGATTTCTGATGGGACGGGGGTTCCTTGGCATAAGCCACAACACCATTGTCACACAATGGTGGGAACGAAGTTCATCTCATGAACTTATATATATCCAGACTGCCTCTTTGGTAGCATCCTTGGTAACGATGTATCTTGCCTTTAATCGTCTAGTAAGTCACGGTATCTAGCTTGGAACTCTTCCAACATACCGTCCCTCCACTGAGGGTAAAGACAATGCCTGCGACTGACATTCAGTCATCCTTATCACCCTGGAACATTTCCAGTGATTCTCCCCAAGATCGATTGATACCATCTCACTACAACTAGTGAGTATCCCAACAGCCAATTAGATCTATCTCATAGATCCAAAACCCAGGATTTAGGAGGTATCATTTGATCCTATATGGAGAATCCTTGTGATAAGCGGAGATTGACCGAGCGTAGTATAGGAAACTCCTTCCCTATCAAGAGTATGTCATATACGTACTCTACGAGGATCACCACCATACTCTCTACTACCTTTTTGTATATACAAGATTCATCTACAATTTTGATGAAGTCAAACTCTTTGACTACCACATCAAAACAGACGTTCCAACTCCGCGATGCCTATTTTATCATATAAAACATCTTGCTCACGTTTCTGCTGCTCCCACTGTCTACGAAGCCCTCTGGCTGTATACTTATAGACGCTCTCTTCCAAATCAATATTTAGAAAAGCAGTCATGACACCCAACCGCCAGATATCGTAGTCATGGTATGTAGCCGTGGCAAGTAGGATCTGGATGGACTTAAGCATAGCTTTGAAAGTCTCAACTTTTCCATGTACACCAAGTAATCTTCTAAAGATATACTTGCTCCTGATGGGGATTTAACCCTTCAGATAAAGCAACCAAAGTCCATACTTTGTTGGTGTATAAGGATTCCATCTCAGATCGCTAAGCATCCAGCCATTCTTACAAAGTCCCACTCCTGATGGCTAGCTCGAAACTAGTTGGGTCATCATCTTATGATGCAATCCTCGCTCCCACTGTTATAGAGAAGCCGAAGTATCTCTCAGGTGGGTGAGGAACCCTGCTAGATCGGCGGAGAGGCTGAGGTTCGTTGGAAACTATTGAATCCTTTGGTTCTACCAAATCATCTGCTGCAGTTTGTATAGCTGGAATTGTTTCCAGTTCTACAGAACAGACCTTGCCTCGAGCTTGTCCAGATTTTTCTTTTTAGACATAGGCCGGACAACCCCAAATCTTAACAAACTTAAGATATGGGCTCTTCCATTTCCATATCACATATGAAGTGGTAGGCAACTGATTTGATTTTAACCCTATTCAATAGGTATGCAGCTTCTCAAGTGCATAACACCCAAAAGGAAATAGGAAACTCAGTAATACTCATCATAGAGCACACCATATCACATAGGGTGCTATTGCTCCGCCCCGATATACCATCGTGCTATGGTGCATATGGAGGAGTAATGCTGAGAGAGAATCTCATTCTCTTTTAGAATAGTCCAGGAATTCCGTGCTCAAGTATTCTCCTCCTTGATCTCATCAATGGACATAATACTTATACCCGTTTTTGGTTATCTACTTCTAACTTATATTCTATGAATATCTCAAAAGGTTCGGACTTGTGTTTCAACAGGAACATATGTCTGAATCTTGAGAGATCATCAGAGAATGTAATGAAGTGCAAAGAACCGGTCTTGGCAGGTGTAGACAGGGGACCTTCATACATCAACATGTATCAATCCTAAGAGTTCACTAACTCTTTCTCTGTTTCCAATAAACAGAGCTATGGTCATCTTATCTTTGTGACATGACCGGCAAGTTTCATAAGATATAAATGCAAACTAATTTAAATATGCATCTAAATGTAACTTGGCTAGTCGGGTCGCATTGATATGACCTAGTCTACAATACCTCAAGAAGGATTCGTTCATTTCTGAACTATTCCTCTTGTGTGTGTTCTGTATACTAAGAACTGTAGTTTGATTTAGAAAGTCAATGCTTTTAGATAAAGTGCCTGAACCGATCAACTCTTGATATAGGAAATGTTCAAAATATTATCCAACAATACAAAATTATATCCTTTCTTTACTAATAAAGTGACCGATATGATGTTGTACATCAGATTCGGTATCTAATAACATTCGTTCAGAATCAATGTATTCTGGTAATACAGGGTGATAGTGACCAACAGACTTGGCTGCAACACTTGCACCGTTTCTATCTGAAGAAACTTATCACCCGTTCTCAGTTCTCTACCTATCTGTAGCCCATGTAACAAAGTACATATGTGGGTTCCTGATCCGGTATCAAATACCCAGGACGTAAAAGACATTGAGAAACAGTTCTCGGTAATGAACACACCCGAAGAAGATGCATCAACATGCACTTTCTTCGTTTGGGCGGCACGGGAATTCTGGTAATCCCCTATTTCCTGCTCTGTCTTATAACAATTATAAGTTGGAGCGGGACCAACGTTCCCTAGCGCTGTATAACAAGCGGGTTCGGTCAATACATCCGTATTATTATCTTCATTAAGGCATGACATAATCGTAACCAGGAGAGAGAGAGAAGAAAACACTCAGCGTGCGCTTTTGCAAGATTAGATTGGTTATCAATTTATCTAATCAGAATGTCTCCCACTGTTTTAGTCAAATCTTCCTTCATACCCTAAAAGGAAAGACTAGCCGGGATTAATTACACCCTACAAGTTCATCAATCTTTCAGCCAGGCCAGTACCGGTATTTTGATGGAGGTTCCCCGTGCTTTCGCATGGACCTAATTAAAGTAAACCTCGTTTTCCCAGAGGCGTAACCCCGTTGACACCTTTCTAGACACCTACTTGATCGGCTAATTGTAATGTGTAAAATTCTCCCAGGAGTAACTCTTACTCGCAGCGGGTATCGGGATCCAACTATCTCATAGAAGGTATGCAATCTCATTGCGAATTTCAACACTTGAAATACCCAATAATATTTTACCCCTAGCACTTATGACCTTAACTAAGGTCAACATATCATAAGCATTAGTCAAGTTCTACCCGTCATTTCATGATTAATCAGACCCACCCTACATGACCCTCAACTATGGTCGACATAATCACATGAATGTCCTAACTAATCGCATCATATGCTGTGTAGGAAGCATCACTTAGCTACCGTACACTACGCCTCAACTAAAGTCGACATACACAACACGAATACTAAGTACTCTACTTCCTAAAATGACGGAGGGTTACGACAGGTTTTTAAGAAAACCTTTTGCGTAATGAACTTGATATCGTTGTAGAATCGAGTGATTTTAAATGGAGTGTTTTTGTGGCTTTTCTAGTTTCGCTAAAGAGGTCACTCCCGGTGAAGGGATCGTCGGCTCTTTCCTCATCGAATAAGATGCAGGATATTTCACAAATATCACAATGCAAAGCAAGAACTATAGAAGCAATCAAAAGACAAACCGAGTTTGTAGCATCTGCTAGTTTCACTAAAAAGGTCACTCCCGGTGAAGGGATCTCGGCTCTTTCCTTATCGAATAAGGTGCTGGATGTTCTACAAGGAACACCGCTATGCAAAGCAAGAACTAGAGCTACCAGTTTTTAAACAAGTTTCTACAACATTTTTAGGTTTCTTTTTAGTTTCATTAATCTCATTAATGAAGTCCCATATTATTATGCTTCACAAGCATCACTTTTGAAACGAAATCTGCAATATAACATATATCTCATATATATAATATAAACATTCGTCTCAGGCAGTAATATGATCACATCACAGAACATTGCAGCAGAAGAATATATATGAAATATTGGATATACTAGGACGTCCATGTTTTCAATACGAGCCTGTATAAAATACGGATTCCACGGTCGCGATGAATAGCCAAACCCACATCCCTAGACCCCTACGAGAGCGGCAAGCAACACTACCAATTCTAGGGTTAGGAGACCCGGTCTCGACTCCTCGAGATGGTCTCCCACTGGACCCCAGAACCCGATTACGTGTGCTCCCCGCCTTGGGTCTACCTAATGCGGAAAAGTAAATAATATACAATGGTGACATCATCCTCAGCCCGGAAGTGCCCCAATAAAAGAATATTACATACAAATAAATTTTACATGAATGAAAAAGAAAAAACTCTCATCTCACATAAAACCCCCGGCTATTCAAAACACGACGATCCAATATAACATATCACAGCAACACATAATATCTCATATCATCAACGTAAGAAAGTATGCGTATCCCGATTGTCGTTGATGTATAGCAACGAAGCCGGCGATACACCACATACTACGCTTACGGTCGCAGAAAAGAAAGTGTAAAACTACAACAGTTGGAATCCGCAACCTTTTTAGACATCGCATGCCTAACCAAATGAATTCCTTAGACATCACATGCCTAACAATTATAAACCCCGCATTTTAGTCTCATTATCAAAAACTCTTTTCAATATCAAGTCGGGCAATTCAACAAGATTCCCGATATGATGATCGAATGCTCGTCGCAAACTTTAGTAGACGGCCACACCCCCGATGCCGTCGACGAAGTGCACTGAGGCGGAACACCGCTGCTGCGAGCACACGAACGGATGCTTTTGGCGACGGGGTTCTCCTACAGTCACTTGGTCAGGGCTATGGGGCGTGGCTGTCTGTTAAGTTTACCCGGGAAGTATCCGCGTACGCTACGTGATTGTGACGGACTTTTGATCACATCAAAATTCCGCGGCAACCGATCATCTGAGACTGAACTGCTAGATTTATAATATTCAAATTAGCTATCTCATAACTACTTATGGATTCCAAATATTGTATCACATTCCAGATAAATAGACAATGTTAAACTTTCTGATCGAATAATCAAACACCCAAGTTTTCCCAAATAGTTCTCAACACATGAAATTAGTTTAAAAATATTCATCACATGCCACAGTACCGATGGTCCAGCCGTAGAAGGGTCTAACCAACGTCTCACATGTGGCACGCCGTACTGCCACAAACCCTAAGGTTTAGAGGCAGTTCAAGACGGTTACATAATCGAGTTAAGGTTTGTTGTCTTCTAGAGGGTCCACCGCATTACTTGCATGACTTTACGAAAGTTTCAAACACGAGAAAAAATCCAACTTTTGAAAATTTTCCGATAGGGGAAAAAGTGAGTTATTGATATCCGTTCGAACTTTTTAACAGTTTCTAAAATTATCCGGAAATAACTTAAACGAAATTAAATTATCCGATCGAATCAACGAGTCCCCAATACACCCCAGAAAACTCAACACTTGAGCATAATTAAAAATTCCCAGAAGAATCAGGAAGCACCTACGGAGGTAACTGTAGAAAAATGAGTACCTGATCTTTACTTACGGCCGCGGAACCTCCGTCAAAAGCAGGGTACGGCCGCGGTTCCGCGGCGCTACAGTAGAGTTAGGAGTTCGTACTCTACAATTATTCTTAGATTTCCCTGCTCAATTTTCTGAGCCTTTTTAATTCATAAAAAATCACATTTTTGAAAAATATCCAGAGAAGGGTTCGTGTTGGGGTTTCCGGGTTCGATCGGACTTTAAACTTCGCCTAGACTTCGCCTAAAACTCTAGCTTGGCTCTGATACCACTGTAAGGTTGCTAGGCACACGCACAAGGGCCTACGAGGCATCAACCATGCCCAATTTTAAATTTAGCTGTGCCGAACAACCCAAAGCCGGATCGTTAAACTAGAGTTTAGGCGAAAACAAGTATGTTAAACACTTTAACACTAAGTGAGAAGAATTACAACCTTTGTAGATCCGGTCCTTCACTTCTTAAGCTCCGTGTTGAGGTCCCTTCGCTGCGACATCGTGTTCCGGACTCTCGAGAGGCTCCATGAAGAGAATGATGCAAACTTTCTTCTGAACTTCGATAACAAAGATGATCTACCTTGAAGTTTCATTAACACAAGTTAGCACTCACTAAATGAAGTGAACACTCTCATCTAAAGGGCAAGGGTAGATGAGAATGATGAAGTAGGATTTTTGCTCTCATTTATAATATTTTTATCACACATTTTTCATCACAAAATCAAAGCTAGAAAGCTTTTTCATCAAGGAAGAAGAAGAAGAAGAATAGTAATTCTATTTGTGATGAATAATGAATTGTGTTAATAATTACTTATGCAACCATGGTTCAAGATGATAGGCTAACCATTTTAGAGACTTAACCAAGGGTTAGGGTTTTGGTTAGGTTAAAGAATAAGTCACTCACAAATATCTTTGCAAAAATAAAAACAAAACCTTCTAGAAACTTCTAGAAAGAGCTAACCCAAATCAAACCCTAACCATGTTTAATCTCCACTAATCATGTTGCATTAGTAATTATAACATGTTACAATATTATATATCACATATATAATATTTACTGTAACAAAATAAAATAATACAATTAACATATATCGCATATATATCAATGTATTACCCGAGTGAGAAAAAGAATCTTTTAGTGAGCTAATATTAGTTAATGTAATTTAATATATCATATATATTATTATACATTAAATTATCGAATCAACACTTGATCCGACAATCCGGCTATATCGCATATAACCGACTAATATATCATTTACCAATTCATCGAATCAACAGTTGATCCGATGACCCGGCTGATATCAAATATCGCGAGAATAGAATACGGTATCTCATATCGCATTATCCTCGGTCCCGCACATATCACATATGTGCCCCTACTCCGTTTTGCCTGAGTCAAGAAACCTCTGTGTAGGACTCTAAAGAATCGTCAATACGCCGGCAGTAGCTGATGATCATATCAAACACCCACAAGTTGCAAGCGGTCAGCTAAACGTAACAGCCACCCAGGTATTGAGCGATCAGAAGATCAACAAGAAAGCCTGTACATTCTCCTGCGAATCCAAACAGTAACACACCCCTACAGTCTGGTCTCGTCGTCTGATATGTTGCATATCTCGCCTATGGGTGGTAAACGTCAGACCCCAGTAGCTTGATAAGTCGTGTCGATATGAGGTCTATAACAGTTCGAGAAACTACCGATAACACTTACCAGTAAATATCAGCAACCCTGGTCCGGGATTTCCAGTTATAGCCAATTGAACACAGCACAACATCAACTCCCTATACCGGGAGAGACGAATCCCCTCCTATCGCTCATTGCCTCCATGTGATTCAGGACTGTACCCAAAAGCCACCTTTTTGCACGCCCTCTTGGACGTGGTATGATGGAAATCAAAGCACAGTGGGAATCACACAAGACTCTATGACGATCTCGGGTCCACAGACTACTCTGTACCAGTGTCACCGGAGAACTGCCATCTGACGTGAAGTATAATACCATCTGGGAGTTCTCGGTGAGTCTGTCCAGTGTACCCAGTCTCTACTGAGAACCCGTACACCATCCTTGATGTCAAACACCGATGGATATGGGATCATCCATCGCCCATCATATGGGTCAAGATGCGTATACGCTAGTCTACTCTGGTGTATCGATGCCCTGTCTCGATACACCCTCGACTAGGAACAGTTATAGGATGTACTCGTCGACTACTGTGGCCCCACTAGTATGATCTCATCATAGTCCCAGTAGTCGAGTACATATCCTAAAGGCTTTATCAACATGTAACATAGAGATAATCAGAGTACATGTTAAGATAAAGTACAACCAGATAGCATACTATCATGTCGAGCAAGAAAGTCCTCCCTATATATGTCCAAGCATCCATTACAATATACATCGTATGTACAGTAATGGCCTCTAGGGCATACATATAAGTAACAGACCGACACTTAAACTACGCAGCGTCTTGAGGCGCACGTAATCTAAGTAAGCCAAAACCCAGAAATCCAAACCAAGTAAAGCAGTAGAGTGAAGGAAAAACCAATTTTTATGCAAGAAGTTTAACAACATAAGCCGAAGTATGCATTTTAAAAATCTCAAGTCTTTTTTGAAAATTTCGGCAGAGTTTCCTTTATAAAATCTGACACCAAACGGGTATAACCTGATAAAGCATGTATAATGAATAAAGGCATCCCCAAGCGGGAGCTAGCTTTTCGTCAATCGACGGACAAAACCACACAATGCAATATAATATACAATGCTAAAGGCGAGGATCAAAGCTCAAAAGAAACTCAAAAATCATCAAGAAAAGCATAATAATGCATTACGTGACTCTAAGATCGAAAGAATAAACACTGGTCTTCTATCGCTATCAAATATACAAGTCTGGTTGATGGAGTTTTACTAGATACAAGTGAATAATAATATACAATGGTGGTCCTGATGGAGTAGATTTCACCTACCAAAGCAATCACCCGGAAGGAACAGTGTGCCAGCAAAGCCGCAGTGAAACCTGTACGGCAAAACCTACAAGGAACTGTGGCACAATGGGGGTGAGTTGCCAACTCGTGAGTAGAAAACATCTACGAGCAGAAATCGCATGAATAACGCAATCCTAGGACACATCAGGTAATATCCTCAAATAAATATGGCCTGAAGTATAATATAATGGTAAGGGTAAACATCTATCCATGTAGTGTGGTACCAAAAACTCGTGTCAGTGCCTCAGATAACAACATGTCCCTAATATGAGGTACAAATGTCAGGTAGCAATATGCCACTAAAATGGTATGCAGATGCATATAATGAGAACAAAGTACATCATGAATCAAAGAACTGTTTTTCTTTATTTAATGAGATTTCTATATGTATATCAATCGGTTATCACCAATGAAATCAACAGAGAAATCAGTGTCAAGCATCGACACAAAACATAAATCTCAGTATCTCAATATCAAATCTCAATATCTCTGTATCTCAAATCTCAATATCTCTATATCTCAAATCTCAATGTCTTGAGCTCCGTCAGTCCGGATCGGCCCATATCATCAATCATATGACCATGACGGTATCCTCCGGATATCCGCCGTGCACCGGTAGCTAGTGTTCCCCTGTCAGGCTCATCGAATACAACTCGAGCTTCTTGCCCCGGGGTACCATACCGGGCCCACCATGTACCCGAGACGGTTCATCAAACTCCTCGAATTGGGTCTCGAAATCCAACAACAATCATGAAAAATCATGGTGGACGACTCATACATCACGAGAAAACCGCACTTTTCATTTAAAAGGGGGGAGAGAGAGAGAGAGAGAGAGAGAGAGAGAGAGAAGTTTTTATATATATTCTTGCGGTTTTCACCCAAATCCAGGAAATCTCATAAAAATCCGAAACCCAATCATCAATAGCAAGTAAACAGTGAATATCGGCATGAACTCCATAATACTACATAATCCATGAATACATGAATGCATCTGATATCATGTAATGAATGCGATAGTTAAACTAGCATCTGAAAGCTATAACATATTGCAACTATCAACTTAGCAAGTTATGTCAAGAAATAGTATTTTCTAAAGTGTACGTGACATGGCAATTACCGATGAAGATGTGTGTGAGCCGGCAAGCAAGTGTATGTCGAGCATACGCATCATCGGTAATGGTGTTGGTGTCCTGACAGCAGGGTTTCATGATAATTACTGATAACATATGCACAAGCATGCAATGCGATGAAACATCATGAAATGTACATAAAACAAAGTAGTAACAGCAACACTGAAACATACCTACGCAATATACGAATCATACAAATCAGGTATTTAAAATACTCACAATTCTCCACTTTTGAAAACAAGTATGACTCGAGCCCAGTCAAAGGGTCAGGAAATCCACCTAAATCTGAGTCGGTCTGTATATATCTGGTAGTCGGTGATCTCGCCTCAATAGTATCATGTACGATACAATATATATCATATGACATCCTCGAGTAAAGAGGGCGGATCTAAAATCATAAATATATCTCGTACGGTAAATCTATCGTACGGCATCCCAAATCTGGGTATGGGTCAATTATTACATTTTATCTCATTATTCATCAGGAATCATCATCATCACCAATCGTGAACAGGGGTACTGATCTAGGTCTAGTACAATACTAATATCATCAATATAATCATGATCTGACTACAGATCTACAGACTCATACAATCCGGTGTCATCAATACTTATCATCATATAGGAGTATACATAGCCCAAGCGAATCCATTATAAATATCTTAACATATCTCATCTCATATCTCGATGTATAACTCGTCAACTATCATAAATATATCATCAACATAGTATCGTCGTCCAATGACCCTCTACAACATCATGACATATCCCGGTCACGCATTAAATATCTCACGGCATCATGCCCGATCAGATCGACTCATTCCCAAGTATCATGTAGCATTATTGTCATCCAAGCATATGAATACAAATATAAATATGTCCCCAATACGTACAAGGAAGTCAAAGTTGTTGGAGATAGTGCCCTCAGAGTCAATTATTGGATCACAGGCACGTGATTGCAATGATTGATGGAGGACCTATCCCGGTAGGACAGTCTTACTCGAGATGATAGTATGCTATCTGGTTTACCTTTATCATCGTGTACTGTTTTAGGTGACCTGACAAGTTGCTATTACACGTTGATAGAGCCCCTAGGATTCTTGCTTGACCACCAGCAGTATGAGGGCGATCATATAAGTGGGAGCTGGGGTCTATAAGCATATCCTTAAAAGGTCCCTAGTCGTGGGAGTTTCGAGACAGGGCATCGATACTCCAGAGTAGACTAGTGTATACAGTCGAGACCCCGACGAGGGGCGTTGGCCGGTCTCACAAGCCACTGGTGTCAGTTGGATCACCTAAGATGTATACAGGTGCTCATTGGGTTATGAGTACACCGGACAGGACTCGCCGGGAACATGCTAGTTGGTCATATACCAGACGTCAGATGGCAGTTCCCTGGTGACATGTGTGCAGGTTAGTTCATCGACCTGGGGATCGTCATTTGTCTCGTGTGAGTTCCCACTGTACTTTGATTACTACCCTACCACGGCTCAAAGGAGTCGTGCAAACAGGTTTTAGTTGGGTACAGTCCCGAGCCACATGGAGGCAGTGAGCGTATCTTCAGGGGTTCGTCTCTCCCGGTATTGGGGGTGAGGTCGTGCTGTGTCTAGGAGAGCCATTACATGAAGCCCTCGGCCGAGGCAAGGAGATTTACTGGTAGGTATTCCAGTAGTATCTCAGGGTGTTCTGGGCTACACTCCGACACGACTTGTACCGCTTTTGGGGGTCTGACTTTTACCAACCCCCTAGGCCCGCCATGCGATGCTCATAGACGAACGAACCGGACTGTACGGATATTGTCACTGACAGGCTCAGTAGGGTTGTCAGGCTGAGTTCGCTCACAGACGTCCCTTTTAGTCAATACCTGGTAGCCTGTTACGTATTGGCTTATACCTCTGACGTGCTAGTGGTTAAATCCACAACCAAGGTGTTGACGAGTCTTTAGAGTCCCCCACATTCAGTTACTCAGCTTTCGGGCGAAAGGTTGTAGAGGCCGTATGGAGATATGGCAAGGTCCGATCAGATACGTGCGGTATTGCACGGATCAGGATCGGACAGTTTGTACTATAGGCCGTATGGATATATGGCGGGGTTCGATCAGGTACGTGCGGTATTGCACGGATCAGGATCGAACGGATCATACTAGCCGGTTTTGGTTTAAGCCGGATCCTAGTATAGTACAGTGTAGATTTTGTCTCATTGCATTTGTATTTCGGTCGAAATACAGATGCGGGTGTGTATGCACAGTATCGGGGTTTTCCTGTAATTTATTACGGGACCAGTTTTCTGGAGTTGCCAGTTTGCTTTCCGTTTCGGCCGATTTCCTTTGTATCGTTCATTGGCCGAAGATTGGTGGAGGAGGGCTTATTTGCATTGTTGCAAATAGGCATTTGTGGAGGGTGTTCTTTGCATATATTTGTATCATGATGGTTTCATGATGGAGCCCATCCTTTGACTCTTTCTTTTCCATCATGGCTTGACTTTGTAAACAATCATGGTTGTTGATGATTGTTGGTTGAGTATTGGTTTTGGGAGTGATCATTGTTTCTCATCATCACTTGCTTTTCAACCACCTCTTTGTCTTGTCTCTCTCTCTCTCTTGTATGAGATGAGAATGGCTCCCATTTTTGATAGACTCTTGACACTCTCATTCACTCCCTCCCTCATCTAGCATGGCCGGCCACTCTCTTGATGGGGGCTGTCCAAACATTTTGGTAAGGGGTTTTTGGTTCATTTCATGTTGGAAAATCCCTTTAGCTCCTCCTCCAAAAGCTTGTATCACTTCCTCCACCAAAAGGCAATTCCTATAACCCCAAATGAGACATGAGTACTACACGTTCTACAGGAAATCTTGGGCACGTCGACTTGCCAGCTTCGTGCCCGAGTTGCCTCGGCATTGAGGTGGGAGCCCGTAAAAGAAGTAGGCGATGTGGTGCACTTCCGGCGACGAGGAGGAGACGGGACATTCCGCAGGAGATCGGGACGATGACGAGAAGACCGGAGGACTTGGATCGTCGGTATATCTCTATTCCCTTTCTTGTAGTAAGCTAGGACTAGTTAATGGTTCGATCCGGGTATTAGTGCGTGGCGGTTTGCCAGTTCAAGAAAAATTAAAGTTTATCACCGCTTCCGCATTTGGCCGTCGGATTGACGGCCGGGGCGCCGCCGTGCACTTACAGTGGTATCAGAGCCTCGCCATTAACTTAGTCTAACTTTGTGTAATGTGTTTGCATGTTCGATCGATCAAAAATTCCAAAACCGAGTTTTTCAAAGCGACAGTTTTCTGTTGAAATTTTTTGGTCTCCAAAAAATTTTCAGGTTGTATAAAATTGATGTACTGGAGATTATAAGAGCTCTGTAAAAATTCAATGAAGTGATTCCACTGTGGGAGCGCGGAACCGCCGCACAAACCCCCTTCTCGCCGCTGTTCCGCCGCGCACTGTGGAGATCCCTGCACCAAATTTCTACAGTGTCTTTGTGGGCTTAAAATATGGGTTTTGGAATATTAATTTTGGGCCCAGAATTTCCTGATCTGCTACAGTAATGCTTGGGGGCCCACTTGTTAAAATTTGATCGATCGGATATTTTAAACACATTATTTCACAGTATTTACATTATATCTCCGACCGTGAATGTCACTTGATCGGTAAATCCTGTCTAACTGCTATAGCCCGGTTAGACGGATTTGCGAACGTGACTTTCACGTTGATGTTCTGTTTTTGCTGTGATGTTGCGGATCGGTCGTGGGGGATAGCCTGGATGCAATGCTAGTACAGTTCTGTTGTATTATGTACATTTGATATTGCGGGGCGAGCGTCCGACATGTGGACTGCCGTCACTGCCTGTTTGTATTATTATTTTGGGGCACGGCCAGGTTGCGGTCGATGTACCCGTTGTATGTATATTTTACTTTCTGTACTAGGATTGCCCCGCGGAGGGGTGCACGGATAGCCGGGTTCTAGAGGGAAACAAGCCCGCATCTCATGGCATTAAGACGGAGGGGGCTTCACTCTAGAATTGGCGGGCTGTTCGCCGCACTCGTAGGGGGTACAGGTTGACCTAGGAGGGGTGCCCAAGTTACCGGATTCCGTGAAGTGATGGGTGGTCCATTCACGGTGATGAAGGGGGCTGCCTCGCTTCAGGTTTTGGCGGGTGACTTGCCGCGCCCGTAGGGGTCTAGGATTTCATTGCACAGGCTATCCACACGACCAGGGGAACGTCGGGTTTCAGTAGTGGCTCTGTGAAACCTGGGGATCCCAGATATCTGTATTGTTTCTGTGATGCTGTACATTTTCTGTGATGTTGCATTTCTTTCACGCCTTGAGCGAATATAATATATTGGTATATATATTAGTAGATGTTGTATATGTTTTGCATCCGCGCTAGTCCAGTCCCCGCTCTGTCGTTAGTTAGCTAACCTAACGGGTAATGACGGGACCCAGTGGCGAATGCGGATGGCATATACGTACATCAGTATATTTTCGTTCTTTTTGGTGTGATCAATTGATGGGACTGCGTTGATTCGGATCAATGCAAGTTAAAACAAACCTAATCTGATGTTGTTGGAACACTTTTCAAAAAGCTGTTATTGCAAGGACGTTCACTTTTGTTTTGCATCGTGATATTCAGTTGGAATATCCTGCTCCTCAGTCGACGAGGCAAGGGCCGAGATCCCTTCACCGGGAGTGACCCCTTGGACAAAAGTTTGCGTCAGGGCAATGACTTCACTATAGCCGATTACTTTTGCTTTGCACCGTGGTATTCATTTGGAATATCCTGCACCCCATTCTACGGGGAAAGTGCCGAGATCCCTTCACCGGGAGTGACCTCTTTAGTAAAGGTTTTCGTCACTATATTTTTAAAAGCTATCCGTTCCTTCAACGATATCAAGTTCATTACGTTAAAGGTTTTCGCCAGAAACCATTCGTAGCCCTCCGTCGTTTCATATGGATAGTCAATAGTATTCAAGCTGTGTTTGTTGGCCATAGTCAAGGCACAGTGTTTGGTAGCTGTTGGGTGTTCATATGTAGCATAGATAGATGTGTTGGTTTGGGACAGTCGTATAGCCTTGTTGGCCCTAGTCAAGGGCTTGTACGGGTGGGTTCAAATCAACCTGGACAATGACGGGTAGAACTTGACATGTGACTTATGATTTGTTGGCCTTAGTCAAGGTCATAAGAGCATGGGGCAGAAATCACATCGGGAGTTTCAAAAGAACTGAAACTTGCCAGATATGCGCATACCTTCTGGAGTGTGATACCGTGAGCGGATTCCGTCACGTTATCATGCGGTGATAGTTGGATCCCGATTCCCACTGATGAGTTAGTTTACTCCTCGGGTGATCCCGACTAATTCTTCTTTCAGGTTTGGAGGAGAATTTGAGGTACAGTGGAAGGTTTCCAGATTAGATAAATTGGTAAACATTCTGATCTAGGTTAGAGTACACGCTGAGTGTTTCTTTTCTCTCTCTCTTTGGCAGCGACCATTGACCCGACCCTAAGACTATGACTCAGTGACCAAGTTGACCGAACCTTCTTAAACACTGGCTTTTGGATTGTCAGAGTTGCAAACCTCATTGCCACTCCTACTTTTACCCTTTTCTCCAGGACACCCCGTTTTACTACGAACGTCCACTTCCATTGGACAAAACCATCGTATGGTTAGATACGAACTCGAAAGAATTTATTCGAGGATGGTTTCCGGTTCTGGAGAAAACGGATAGGATTATTCAGTTGCCTTTTCCTTTCACCTTCTCTCAAGTTGCGAGTACTCCTTGGTTTAGGAGATGGTACACCTATTACGCAAATTGGATAGTCTTCTTCCAAACCATAGGCAGGTGCCGACCGGTAGGGAATGAAGAAAACCAATTAGCCTAACGATGGTGTACAGAAGGTATTAAGTTAAGACAAAGTAAGGGATTAGTAAGAGGGCAAAGTAAATTGCAACAGATATTCATGACCAAACCAAGTATTCCTTCGCCAATCCTAAAATCACCTTTGTATTTCTCCAGGACACTCCGTATCACTACGAAGATCCACAGTTTATTGGATACTCCATCGTATGGTTATATACGAACTTGAAAGGAACTTGTTCCAGTTCGGGGATGGATTCTGGTTCAGGAGAAATAGGAATAAGGTTTATTCAGTTGTCTTTTATCCTCACCTCCTCTCGCATTGCGAGTGTTCCTAGGATTGGGACAGTACACCCATTATGCTTATTGGATAGTCTTCTTCCAAACCATAGGCTGGTGCCGAACGGTAGGGAAGGAAGAAAACCATTTGGCCTAAAGGGGTGTGCAGAAGGTAATGACTAAAGACATATGAAGGGATTTGGAAAGGTGGCAAAGAACTATACGGTTACGGTCGTGAATCTGGAAGAGGCATTACTAGGAATACCGGGATACCCCATCGAAACATTTCGATGTTTCAGTCTCACTGTGTACTGTTAAAGGAAAACTGATTTCCCGATTAGACACTTGCTCCAGGGTATGTATTTACCAGGTATGATTCTCGCATCTGTATGGTTTTACAGATGATGAGTGGGAGTAGGTTGTTGGGAATTAGGTGATCATCCTCATTATATCGGGATTCGTTGTAATTGGTGATATTTGAGGAAGTCACCTGGGCAGTTTGCCGGTCGGCAAATATTTGGTTTTGAATATCCACTGTTATGCACCAATTTCAAATTGATATATCTGTACGTCTATTTTCATAGAGTGAGATATACCTTTTTGAAATTATGTCTACGACATTTACCTATATCAGTGGATGGTTAGGTAAGGAGCATTGAACAGCGGTGTAATTCTTCTTAACCATAAGTACAGTTTTCAACCTACGACACACAGTGAATGAGTTATCAGACTCAAGGGACTTATACAGAGTATTGTATGTTGTCCAGGGTCCATCAGGACAGAGGGGTTGGTCCTCGTACTATATTCGGTTTACTTATGACTTCTCTAGTTTTTAGACAAGTGTTTCGTGGAAACACAGGGTCCGAATTTTGAGAAGTTATAGGTATTTGAATAGAGTAGAGAACCTGGTGTAGCAAGTATCGGGATTCTTCAAAGAGATCGAAGATGTAGATACTTGTATATGGTATTCAGTTGATAGTAATGGTTAAGAGAACTTGCTTCTCTTTTAGGTTACTCATAATTGGAAATATTCCTAAGTTGAGTAACGCTGATCGGCCTCCTTCCATTTAGTTGACATGCACTGGAGACAGTTGCATGATTTGAATCTGGTTCAATTAAATCAGTGCCTCTGTTTCTATGTTGGATATAGAACAGTTCATATCTTAACGGTGTTAAGGTACGGGGAGTTGTCCGGCTTATGATTAAAACCAGACACTGGACAACTCAAGGCACGTTTCTGTAATGGCTGTTTGTGGGTTGACCCAGGCTATGACGAGGGTTGACTTTCTACCATCTGGATGAACAATAGCAATATTGTTCTAGACTCGCCACAGTTTTATTAAAATGGATTTTTTCAGAAAACAGTAGTGGGAGTATGGTAGAACTGGAAGTGATTCCAGAACCACAAACGATTACTGAAGATTTGATAAGGAACCTAGAGATTCAATCTGGATTGACATTCCATTGGCCACTCCGCAGATACGGTGGGTAACTTCAGGCACCCGAGAGGTACTACGATAGCCTCAAGGACGGTGACAGGGAAGTTCTTGTTTACCCAGTTTTGCCATTACTGTTGTTCCAGACTGTGAGACCAGGCAGGAGGATGAGTATAGCGTCGTTCTAAACTTGCTTTAGAAGTGTATGTCTGTATGACTTTGCCAGAGGGTTGTCGTAGTCAGTGGGAGCAGCGGAAGCATTGGTGGACAGGTAGCTTATGTCTATTTATAGACTAAAGCAGATGTAGCGGAAATAGATCATCTATTTCTGACGTGACAGTCATAGATTTGACTTCATCAGAATAGGGGATGGATCTGTTGAGAAGGTAGTAGGGTGTGATATCCTGGTATTTGGATGACATACACTACACAGAGTAGGAAAAGAAACTCCTATACTACAGTCGGTTATACTTTTGGTCGTCACACAGTGGTTTCTCCACAAAGGAAATGGATTTTGTATCAGACATATTGGTTACTAGATCTATGGCTTTAGATCTAGATTTGGGTGGTTTCCCAATCAGGGTGCTTTGACAGCATTCTAAGAGTATTTAGAATGGACGACTCTTGGCACGGTAGTATACCTGCAGAAGATGGAGTCACCCTCTCTAAAGGTGTCTTACAGACTAAAGGGGAGAGGGATGTGCATGATTGGCAGATCACTTGCTTAGGCAATTGAGTCAATCATGAGATGTCAAGTACCACACCAGATGTTGTTCTTGCACTAGATGCAATAAGTTGACATTGATCCAATCCTAGAGAAACAGTCGGAAGCAGTTATAGAACATAAGTGGATGTTCTAGGGATATGATAACGATAGCCTCATGAGGGAGACAGTTATCATTCCAGGCTTCCAAGGTGACATGGACGACAAGAAGGTTGTCAGAGCTATAGTTTTTCCTTCTGACGAGGGGCGGTATTTTGGACAGGTGATCCAAGGCAATACTGAGGGAGGCATGGCGCAGGATACTGATTAGGTTCAGTTGACGATACAGTCTAAGAAGTTTGGATTTGGAGTTCATTTATGAGCTAAGTCCCATCAGACATCCAGACACATTCTAAGACAGGTATTGCTCATTTCGGGAGATGGCTTTCTCCGCGAACATGAGATTTAGAGAGATATAGAAAGAAACATCAAGGCGGATCCACCCACTGAGGCTATTCCTCGAACGCAATAGTTTCGCAAACAGGCTTTGTGAGACTGACCGGTAGAGGAGTTGGGTGTTCGGTATCACACGGGCTGTGAGTATGCGACATCGCAATAATTAGCCTTGAGTGCAAGTGGGAGATTGTTGGAGATAGTGCCCTCAGAGTCAATTGTTGGATCACAGGCACGTGATTGCAATGATTGATGGAGGACCTATCCCGGTAGGACAGTCTTACTCGAGATGATAGTATGCTATCTGGTTTACCTTTATCATCGTGTACTGTTTTAGGTGACCTGACAAGTTGCTATTACACGTTGATAGAGCCCCTAGGATTCTTGCTTGACCACCAGCAGTATGAGGGCGATCATATAAGTGGGAGCTGGGGTCTATAAGCATATCCTTAAAAGGTCCCTAGTCGTGGGAGTTTCGAGACAGGGCATCGATACTCCAGAGTAGACTAGTGTATACAGTCGAGACCCCGACGAGGGGCGGTGGCCGGTCTCACAAGCCACTGGTGTCAGTTGGATCACCTAAGATGTATACAGGTGCTCATTGGGTTATGAGTACACCGGACAGGACTCGCCGGGAACATGCTAGTTGGTCATATACCAGACGTCAGATGGCAGTTCCCTGGTGACATGTGTGCAGGTTAGTTAATCGACCTGGGGATCGTCATTTGTCTCGTGTGAGTTCCCACTGTACTTTGATTACTACCCTACCACGGCTCAAAGGAGTCGTGCAAACAGGTTTTAGTTGGGTACAGTCCCGAGCCACATGGAGGCAGTGAGCGTATCTTCAGGGGTTCGTCTCTTCCGGTATTGGGGGTGAGGTCGTGCTGTATCTAGGAGAGCCATTACACGAAGCCCTCGGCCGAGGCAAGGAGATTTACTGGTAGGTATTCCAGTAGTATCTCAGGGTGTTCTGGGCTACACTCCGACACGACTTGTACCGCTTTTGGGGGTCTGACTTTTACCAACCCCCTAGGCCCGCCATGCGATGCTCATAGACGAACGGACCGGACCGTACGGATATTGTCACTGACAGGCTCAGTAGGGTTGTCAGGCTGAGTTCGCTCACAGACGTCCCTTTTAGTCAATACCTGGTAGCCCGTTACGTATTGGCTTATACCTCTGACGTGCTAGTGGTTAAATCCACAACTAAGGTGTTGACGAGTCTTTAGAGTCCCCCACATTCAGTTACTCAGCTTTCGGGCGAAAGGTTGTAGAGGCCGTATGGAGATATGGCAAGGTCCAATCAGATACGTGCGGTATTGCACGGATCAGGATCGGACAGTTTGTACTATAGGCCGTATGGATATATGGCGGGGTTCGATCAGGTACGTGCGGTATTGCACGGATCAGGATCGAACGGATCATACTAGCCGGTTTGGTTTAAGCCGGATCCTAGTATAGTACAGTGTAGATTTTGTCTCATTGCATTTGTATTTCGGTCGAAATACAGATGCGGGTGTGTATGCACAGTATCGGGGTTTTCCTGTAATTTATTACGGGACCATTTTTCTGGAGTTGCCAGTTTGCTTTCCGTTTCGGCCGATTTCCTTTGTATCGTTCATTGGCCGAAGATTGGTGGAGGAGGGCTTATTTGCATTGTTGCAAATAGGCATTTGTGGAGGGTGTTCTTTGCATATATTTGTATCATGATGGTTTCATGATGGAGCCCATCCTTTGACTCTTTCTTTTCCATCATGGCTTGACTTTGTAAACAATCATGGTTGTTGATGATTGTTGGTTGAGTATTGGTTTTGGGAGTGATCATTGTTTCTCATCATCACTTGCTTTTCAACCACCTCTTTGTCTTGTCTCTCTCTCTCTCTCTTGTATGAGATGAGAATGGCTCCCATTTTTGATAGACTCTTGACACTCTCATTCACTCCCTCCCTCATCTAGCATGGCCGGCCACTCTCTTGATGGGGGCTGTCCAAACATTTTGGTAAGGGGTTTTTGGTTCATTTCATGTTGGAAAATCCCTTTAGCTCCTCCTCCAAAAGCTTGTATCACTTCCTCCACCAAAAGGCAATTCCTATAACCCCAAATGAGACATGAGTACTACACGTTCTACAGGAAATCTTGGGCACGTCGACTTGCCAGCTTCGTGCCCGAGTTGCCTCGGCATTGAGGTGGGAGCCCGTAAAAGAAGTAGGCGATGTGGTGCACTTCCGGCGATGAGGAGGAGACGGGACATTCCGCAGGAGATCGGGACGATGACGAGAAGACCGGAGGACTTGGA
The DNA here is from genome assembly GCA_030015575.1 of Agapanthus africanus. NCBI lineage: Eukaryota > Viridiplantae > Streptophyta > Magnoliopsida > Asparagales > Amaryllidaceae > Agapanthus > Agapanthus africanus. The sequence goes on along the minus strand of CM057342.1, from coordinate 449,692,097 downwards.
TCGTCGGTATATCTCTATTCCCTTTCTTGTAGTAAGCTAGGACTAGTTAATTGTTCGATCCGGGTATTAGTGAGCGGCGGTTTGCCAGTTCAAGAAAAATTAAAGTTTATCACCGCTTTCGCATTTGGCTGTCGGATTGACGGCCGGGGCGCCGCCGTGCACTTACAAAAGTATGCGAATATGTGTATGTATGCAAAACTTTACCCTAGGGTTTCGGGACTAAGAAATCGACTAGAGTCCTTTCATCCATACTCGCTAACACTAACCCCTAATCTCCTAAAGCTTTTCTTGCTAGGTATTGAAATCCCTCAATAACATATAAAAGCATACCTAAATCACATCACATAATTCCTTACAATTTTGCAAGGGTGTTATACGCCATCCAACCGACTTCTCCCGGTAGATATAAATCTACTCGCCTTACTTCTTGTGTGCCGATGCCGATGTCGCCATCTTCAACTTTAACGTCTCGAATCATCGTGGGGGTACCTACACATATTGTAGGGTTCCTAGGCACGCTAATGAGGTCTCACAAGGTATCAACCATGCCAATTTCAAATTTTACAAGTGCCGAGAAACCCTAATACGGATCGTTAACTAGAATTTTAGGCGAAACAATGAAACTAGTTAACAACTTAACTAAAAGAACGGAAATACAACCTTTGTAGATCCGGTCCTCCACCTCCATAGCTCCATGATGAAGTCTCCTCGCTGTCCAAATCCAATCCCGGGCTCTAGCGTCGGCTTCATCGGAGAAATGGGCGGGCTAGGTCATCGACAATGATGCCGAAGATGATCTACGTCGAGGCAACACAAGATCAAGCTCCAACTTCACCAAGTCATGAAACTTGTGAAGAAAACACCCTATACTACTTGGCAAGAGGTAGAGGATGAAGAAATAGGAGGTGGGTTCACTTTAGAATTGGATTTCTCACTTATTTGCTCAAGTTGCCATTGAAGCTATCAAGCTTTTTCTTCTTCAAGAAGAAGAAGAAGAAGAAGAAGATATTATGATAAGAATAATAAAATAGAAAAGAAAAATGAATTCTTATCATATACAAACCATGGTTAAGTGTAGAGAATGAATCATGGTTAAGTGGAACGGTTAAGGTTAAGCATGAGACAAAAGTGGTCAAACTTTCAACACTTCATGAAGCTTCATGAAAGATACAAAGAAAGCCACCATATCAATTTATCCTTTTAATTTCCAAAAAGAATAAATAAATGAATAAATAAGCAAAACCCTAATCATCAATTTAACCATGGTTTAGTTCTTTACACTTAACCAAATAAGCATGTATCATCAAACATGATACAATCATGTGCACAAAAGTATATCACATATACAACTTGCACAATTCAAGTGAGAAAATCCATTTAAAGTGAACCAATACTAGTTAATGCAAAGTAATATATCAAATATATAATTATACATTAAATCATTAAATCAACACTTGATTTAACGATCCGGTCATATCGCATATAACCGACTAGTATCCTATGTATCGGCTTACCGAATCAATCCTTGATTCGATAACTAGGTTATATCGCATACAACCTTTCGATACATACATCGCGAGAATGGAATACAGTATCACATACACGCATTATTCTCGGTCCTACACATATCTCATATGCGCTCCTATTTCGTTTCGCTTGAGCCAGGAAACCTCTGTGTAGGACTCTAAAGACTCGTCAATACGCCGGCAGCAGGTGATGATCATATCAAACACCCACAAGCCGCAAACGGTCTGCTAAACGTAACGGCCACCCGGGCATTGAGCGATCAGAAGATCGACGAGCAAGCCCGCTCACACTCCTGTGAATCCAACCAGTAACACTTACCGTACAGTCCGGTCTCGTCGTCTGATATGTCGCATATCTCGCCTAGGGGTGGTAAATGTCAGACCCCAATAGCTCGATAAGTCGTGTCGATATGAGGTCTATAACAGTTCGAGAAACTACTGGTAACACTTACCAGTAAATCTCAACAACCCTGGCTAGGGATTTCCGGTTATAACCAATCGAACACAGCGCAACATCAACCCCCTATACCGGGAGAGACGAATCCCCTCCTATCGCTCATTGCCTCCATGTGATTCGGGACTGTACCCAAAAACCACCGTTTTGCACGCCCTCTTGGACGTGGTAAGGTGGAAATCAAAGCACAGTGGGAACCACACAAGACTCTATGACGATCTCGGGTCAACAGACTACTCTGTACCAGTGTCACCAGAGAACTGCCATCTGACGTAAGGTATAATACCATCTGGGAGTTCTCGGCGAGTCCGTCCAGTGTACCCAGTCTCCACTGAGCACCCGTATATCATCTCTGATGTCAAACACCAATGGATATGGGATCATCCATCGCCCATCTTTATGGGTCGAGAAGGTATACGCTAGTCTACTCTGGTATATCGATGCCCTGTCTCGATATACCCATGACTAGGGACCTTGAAGGATGTACTTATGGACTATAATGTCCCCACTAGTATGATCCGCATCATAGTCCAGGTGGTCAAGTACACATCCTAAGGGCTTTACCAACATGTAACTGAGAGACAATCAGTGTACACGTTAAGGTAAAGATCAACCAGATAGCATACTATCATGTCGAGCAAGAAAGTCCTCCCTATATATGTCCCAGCATCCACTACAATATACATCCTATGTATAGTAATGGCCTCTAGGGCATACATATAACTAACAATCTCCCACTTGCACTAGGGCCATCTGATAGCAGTGGTTGTAGTATCTCATACTCAACCATCCCATAAAAGTCTCTCTCTAGGAAAAGGCCTTTGTGAGTGGATCCGCCGTGTTGTCCTCTGAGTCTACTCTCCTAATCCTGATCACCCTGGAGATCAACCATCTCCATGATCAGGTGATACTGCCTTAGAATATGTCTCGATCACTGATGGGATGGACGTTCCTTGGCATAAGCCACAACTCCATTGTCACACAATGGGAGGAACTAAGTTCATCTCATGAACAAATATACATCCAGACTGCCTCTTTGGTAGCATCTTAAGTAGCGATGTATCCAGCCTTTATCGTCTAGTATGCCACGGTATCTAGCTTGGAACTCTTCCAACATACCGTCCCTTTACAGAGGGTAAAGACAATGCCTGTGACTGACTTTCAGTCGTCCTTATCACCCTGGAACCCTTCCAGTGATTCTCCCCAGGATCGGTTGATACCATCTCACTACAACTAGTGAGAATCCTAACATCCAATTAGATCTATCTCATAGATCCAAAACCCAGGATTTAGGAGGTATCACTTTGATCCTATATGGAGAATCATTGTGATAAGCGGAGATTGACCGAGCGTAGCATAGGAAACTCCTTTCCTATCAAGAGTATGTCATCCACGTACTCTACGAGGATCATCACCATACTCCCTACTACCTTTTTGTATATACAAGGTTCATCTACCATTTTGATGATGTCAAACTGTTTGACTACTACATCAACACAGATGTTCCAACTCCGCGATACCTGCTTTATCCTATAAAGCATCTTGTACACGTTTCCGCTGCTCCCACTGTCTACGAAGCCCTTTGGCTGTGTACTCCGCCAGATATCGTAGTCATGGTATGTAGCCGTGGCAAGTAGGATCTGGATGGACTTAAGCATAGCTACTTGAAAAGGTTTCATCATTATCCACGCCTGGTCGATGACGAAAACCTTTAACAAGTCTAGCTTTGAAAGTCTCAACTTTTCCATCTACACCAAGTAATCTTCTCAAGATATACTTGCTCCTGATGGGGATTTAACCCTTCAGATATAGCAGTCAAAGTCCATACTTTGTTGGTGTACATGGATTCCATCTCAGATCGCTAAGCATCCAGCCATTCTTACAGAGTCCCACTCCTGATGGCCAGCTCGAAACTAGTTGGGTCATCATCTCATGATGCAATCCTCGCTCCCACTGTCATAGAGTAACCGAAGTGTCTCTCAGGCGGGTGAGGAACCTTACTAGATCGGCGGAGAGGCTAAGGTTCGTTGGTCTCTACTGAATCTTTTGGTTTTATCAAATCATCTGCTGTAGTTTGTATAGCTGGAACCTTTCCAGTTCTACATTACAGACCTTGCCTCGAGCTTGTCCGGATTTTGCTTTAAGACATATCCTGGACAACCCCAAATCTTAACTTGCTTAAGACATGGGCTCTTCCCATACCATATCTCATATGGAGTGGTAGGCTGTGATCTGATTCAAACCCTATTCAATAAGTATGCAGCTTCTCAAGTGCATAACTCCCAAAAATGAAATAGGTAACTCAGTAATACTCATCATAGAGCACACCTTATCATATAGGGTGAGATTGCTCCGCCCCGATATACCATCGTGCTATGGTGTATACGGAGGAGTAATGCTGAGAGAGAATCTCATTCTCCTTTAGAAAAGTCCAGGAATTCCATGCACAAGTATTCTCCTCCCTGATCTCATCATAGGACATAATACTTATACCCGTATTGGTTCTCTACTTCTAACTTATATTCTGTGAATATCTCAAAAGGCTCGGACTTGTGTCTCAACAGGAACATATGTCTGAATCTTAAGAGATTTATCAGAGAATGTAATGAAATATAAAGAACCGGTCCTGGCATATGTAGACAGAGGACCTTACATACATCATCATGTATCGGTCCCAAGAGTTTACTAACTCTTTCTCTGTTTACAGTAAACAGAGCTATGGTCATCTTATCTCTGTGACATGACTGGCAAGTTTCACAAGATGTAAATTCAAACAGTTTTAAATATGCATCTATGTGCAACTTAGCTAGTCGGGTCGCATTGATATGACCTAGTCTACAATACCTCAAGAAGGATTCGTTCATTTCTGAACTCTTCCTCTTTAGTGTGTTCCGTATACTAAAGAACTGTAGTTTGATTTAGAACATCAATGCTTTTAGATAACGTGCCTGAACCGATCAACTTTTGATATAGGAAATGTTCAAAACATTATCCATCAATACAAAATTTTATCATTTCTTTACTAATAAAGAGACTGATATGATTTTGTATATCAGGTTCGGTATCTAATAGCATTTGTTCAGAATCAATGTATTGGTAATACAGGGTGACAGTGACCAACAGACTTGGCTGCAACACTTGCCCCGTTTTCTGTCTCATGAAACTTATCACCCGTTCTCAGTTTTTCTACCTTTTTGTAGCCCTATGTAACAGATTACATATCTGGGATCCTGATCCGGTATCACATACCCAGGATGCGGAGGATACTGAGAAACAGTTCTTTGTAATGAACACACCCGAAGATGATGCATCAGCATGCACTCTCTTCGTTTGGGCGGCACGGGAATTCTGGTAATCCCCAATATCCTGCTCTGTCTTATAACAATTATAAGTTGGACCGGGACCAACGTTCCCCAGCTCAGTATAACAAGCGGGTTCGGTCAATATTCCGTATTATTATCTTGATTAAGGCGTGATATGGTCGCTACCTGGAGAGAGAGAGAAGAAAACACTCTGCGTGCGCTCTAGCAAGAATAGATTGGTTATTATTTTATCTAATCAGGATGGCTCCCACTGTTTTTATCAAATCTTCCTTCAAACCCTAAAAGGAAAGACTAGCCGGGATTAATTACACACTACAAGTTCGCCAATCTTTCAGCCAGGCCAGTGTCGGTACTTTGAGGGAGGTCCCCCGTGCTTTCGCACGAACCTTATTAATGTAAACCTCGTTTTCCCAGAGGCGTAACCTCGTTAACACCTTTCTAGACACCTACTTGATCGGCTAATTGTAATGTGTAAAACTCTCCCAGGAGTAACAATTACTCGCAGCGGGTATCGGGATCCAACTATCTCATAGAAGGTATGCAATCTCATTGCAAATTTCAACACTTGAAATTCCCGATAATATTTTGCCCCTAACGTGCTATGACCTTGACGAAAGCCAACAAACCATAGCCCGCTAGTCAAGTTCAACCCGTACATTTCTTGATTGAATTAAACCCACCCGCACGACCCTTGACGAAAGCCAACAAAGCCGCACGACTACCCTAATCCAATCGCATCGTATGCTGGCAGATAAGCAGCATATAGCTACCGCACACTGCACCTTGACGAAAGCCAACAAATGCAGTACGAATACTATATACAACTTATCTGAAATGACGGAGGGCTACGACAGGTTTTTCTGAAAACCTATTGCGTAATGAACTTGATATCGTTGTATAATCAAATGATTTTGAAATGGAGTGTTTTTTAGGCTTTTCTAGTTTTGCTAAAGGAGTCACTCCCGGTGAAGGGATCGTCGGTCCTTTCCTCGTTGAATGAGGTGCGGGATATATCATATATATCACTGTGCAAAGCAAAAACTCCTAAAAGCAATCAAAAGACAAACCAAGTGTGTAGCATCTGCCAGTTATTGCTAAAGGAGTCACTCCTGGTGAAGGGATCTCGGTCCTTTCCTCATCGAATAAGGTGCAGGATATATCACATATACCGCTGTGCAAAGCAAGAACTGTAGCTACCTGTTTTATTTTGAAATTCGATTCTACAACATCTTAGGTTTCTTTTATTTCATTAATCACATTAATGAAGTCCCATCATTTATATACCTAAACATCACAGATAAATACGACGTACACTTATGCCATCCGCATTCGCCTCGATGTCCCCTCGTGCACCGTTAGGTTAGGTAACTAACGACAGAGCGGGGAAGGGCTAGCACGGGTGTAAAACATAAGTAACGCCTATATAATATATCATATATACTATATAAAGTATCCATCACAGAACATCACATGATCGCATCACAGATATCGCAGCAGAAGAAACATATGAAATATTGGATATACTAGGACGTCCGTGTTTTCAATACGAGCCAGTATAACACACGGATTCCACGGTCGTGATGAATAGCCAAACCCACTCCCCTAGACCCCTACGAGAGCGGCAAGCAACCCTACCAATTCTGGAGTTAGGAGACCCGGACTCGACTCCTTGAGTTGGTCTCCCACTGGACTCCAGAACCGGTTACTTGTGCTCCCCTCCTTGGGTCTATCCTAGTGCGGAAAAGTAATAATATACAAACGGTGACATCTTCCGCAACCTGGAGGTGCCCCAATAAAAGAATATTACATACAAGTTTTTACATGAATGAAAATGAAAACACTCATCTCACATAAAAAAACCCCGGCTATTCAAACACGACGATCCAATATAACATATCCAGCAACACATAACATCACATGTCATCAACGTAAGTAAATATACGCATCCCAATTGTCGTTGACATATAGCAACGAAACCGGCGATATCACATATTACACTTACGGTCACAGAAAAGAAAGTGTAAAACTACAACAGTTGGAATCCGCAATCTCTTTAGACATCGCATGCCTAATCAAATGAAATACTTACACATCACATGCCTAACAATTATAAGCCCCACATTTTAGTCTCATTATCGAAAACTCTTTTCAATATCAAGTCGGGCAATTCAGCAAGATTCCCGACATCCTGATCGAATGCTCCTCGCAAACTTTAGTAGACGGTCGCACCCCCGATACCGTCGACGAAGTGCACCAAGGCGGAACACCGCTGCCGCGAGCACCCGGACGGATGCTTTCGGCGACGGGGTTCTCCTACAGTCACTTGGTCGGGGCTATGGAGCGAGGCTGTCTATTAAGTTTACCCGGCGAGTATCCGCGTATGCTACGTGATTGCGACGGACTTTTGATCACATCAAAATTCCGTAGCAACCGATCAAGTGAGACTAAAGTGCTATGTTTATAACATTCATTCAGTTATCTCATAACTACTTGTGAATTCCAATTATTGTATCACATTCCGGATAAATAGAAAATGTTAAACTTTCCGATCGAACATTCGAACACCCAAGTTTTCCCGATACAGATCAACTCATGAAATAAATTTAAAAACATTCACTTCATGCCTCAGTACCAACGGTCCAGCCGTAGAAGGGTCAAGCCAACGCCTCACATGTGGCACGCTGTACTGCCCCAAACCCGAAGGTTCAAAGGGCAGTTCAAGACGGTCATATAATCGAGTTAAGGTTTGTTGTCTTCTAGAGGGACCATCGCATTACTTGCACTACTTAGAACGTCGTTAAACTACGGAAAAATCCAACACTTGGAAATTTCCCGGCAGGGGAAAAAGTGGGTATTTATATCCGATCGAACTTTTTAACATATTCTAAAAATATCCGGAAAAACATAAACGAAGTTAAATTATCCGATCAAATTAATGAATCCCCAATAAAACCCTAGAAAACTCAACACTTGAGTGGAATTAAAAAATTCACATAAAAAAATGCCAAGAAAGGACCTAAGAATAAATATAAGAAATTTGAGGGACTAAGTCCAACTTTGGGCCGCGGAAGCGCCGCCAAACCCCTGGTTTGGCCGCGGTTCCGCGGTCGAATTATGGAATTAGGAGCCCAAACTTCACAGTAATTCTTAGTTTTTCCTGCTTATTTTTCTGCATATTTTTAATTCACAAAATTCAACAGTTTTGAAAAATGTACAGAGAGCGATTTTGCAATGGGGTTTCGGTTTGATCGGATTTCTAACTCCGTCTGCGCATCGCCTAAGGCCCTAGCTAGGCTCTGATACCACTGCAAGGTTCCTAGGCATGCTAATGAGGTCTCACAAGGTATCAACCATGCCAATTTCAAATTTTACAAGTGCCGAGAAACCCTAATACGGATCGTTAACTAGAATTTTAGGCGAAACAATGAAACTAGTTAACAACTTAACTAAAAGAATGGAAATACAACCTTTGTAGATCCGGTCCTCCACCTCCATAGCTCCATGATGAAGTCTCCTCGCTGTCCAAATCCAATCCCGGGCTCTAGCGTCGGCTTCATCGGAGAAATGGACGGGCTAGGTCATCGACAACGATGCCGAAGATGATCTACGTCGAGGCAACACAAGATCAAGCTCCAACTTCACCAAGTCATGAAACTTGTGAAGAAAACACCCTATACTACTTGGCAAGAGGTAGAGGATGAAGAAATAGGAGGTGGGTTCACTTTAGAATTGGATTTCTCACTTATTTGCTCAAGTTGCCATTGAAGCTATCAAGCTTTTTCTTCTTCAAGAAGAAGAAGAAGAAGAAGATGATATTATGATAAGAATAATAAAATAGAAAAGAAAAATGAATTCTTATCATATACAAACCATGGTTAAGTGTAGAGAATGAATCATGGTTAAGTGGAATGGTTAGGGTTAAGCATGAGACAAAAGTGGTCAAACTTTCAACACTTCATGAAGCTTCATGAAAGATACAAAGAAAGCCACCATATCAATTTATCCTTTTAATTTCCAAAAAGAATAAATAAATGAATAAATAAGCAAAACCCTAATCATCAATTTAACCATGGTTTAGTTCTTTACACTTAACCAAATAAGCATGTATCATCAAACATGATACAATCATGTGCACAAAAGTATATCACATATACAACTTGCACAATTCAAGTGAGAAAATCCATTTAAAGTGAACCAATACTAGTTAATGCAAAGTAATATATCAAATATATAATTATACATTAAATCATTAAATCAACACTTGATTTAACGATCCGGTCATATCGCATATAACCGACTAGTATCCTATGTATCGGCTTACCGAATCAATCCTTGATTCGATAACTAGGTTATATCGCATACAACCTTTCGATACATACATCGCGAGAATGGAATACGGTATCATATACACGCATTATTCTCGGTCCTACACATATCTCATATGCGCTCCTATTTCGTTTCGCTTGAGCCAGGAAACCTCTGTGTAGGACTCTAAAGACTCGTCAATACGCCGGCAGCAGGTGATGATCATATCAAACACCCACAAGCCGCAAACGGTCTGCTAAACGTAACGGCCACCCGGGCATTGAGCGATCAGAAGATCGACGAGCAAGCCCGCTCACACTCCTGTGAATCCAACCAGTAACACTTACCGTACAGTCCGGTCTCGTCGTCTGATATGTCGCATATCTCGCCTAGGGGTGGTAAACGTCAGACCCCAATAGCTCGATAAGTCGTGTCGATATGAGGTCTATAACAGTTCGAGAAACTACTGGTAACACTTATCAGTAAATCTCAGCAACCCTGGCCAGGGATTTCCGGTTATAACCAATCGAACACAGCGCAACATCAACCCCCTATACCGGGAGAGACGAATCCCCTCCTATCGCTCATTTCCTCCATGTGATTCGGGACTGTACCCACACCGTTTTGCACGCCCTCTTGGACGTGGTAAGGTAGAAATCAAAGCACAGTGGGAACCACACAAGACTCTATGACGATCTCGGGTCAACAGACTACTCTGTACCAGTGTCACCAGAGAACTGCCATCGGACGTAAGGTATAATACTATCTGGGAGTTCTCGGCGAGTCCGTCCAGTGTACCCAGTCTCCACTGAGCACCTGTATATCATCTCTGATGTCAAACACCAATGGATATGGGATCATCCATCGCCCATCTTTATGGGTCGAGAAGGTATACGCTAGTCTACTCTGGTATATCGATGCCCTGTCTCAATATACCCACGACTAGGGACCTTGAAGGATGTACTTATGGACTACCATGTCCCCACTAGTATAATCCGCATCATAGTCCAGGTGGTCAAGTACACATCCTAAGGGCTTTACCAACATGTAACTGAGAGACAATCAGTGTATACGTTAAGGTAAAGATCAACCAGATAGCATACTATCATGTCGAGCAAGAAAGTCCTCCCTATATATGTCCCAGCATCCACTACAATATACATCCTATGTATAGTAATCGCCTTTAGGGCATACATATAACTAACACATATAACACAATCGCACTGCGTATTAAAATCCACGCCAAAACCACAACGACACGCTAAAGGCCTATAGGTTAGAACCTATGGACCATGACTTCAAAACCACCAAACAACCCTCGATATCGTCGTACAAACGTCAAACCATCGAGTTAAAACCAAATTCCAAAAATCCAGAATTCAAAATATAAGAAACGAAACCCCGAATCAAAACAGCATCTATTGAAAATGGTCCCAGATTTTACCCTAGGTCAAATTAGCCAATTTTGCATATGCCAAGGGTCTAGTTTACTGGAGATGGACCTACAGAACAAGAACGAACCAAAATGTTGGGACCCAGGCCGCAATTTGCGGCCATCTAGGTTTAAATCTGTGACCAAGTTGGGGAGGTAGGGGCTAGGGTTTTCATGGTAGCTTCCTAGGTTCCTGTATGTATCACTGTCCTTGCAAAATAATTTTTCAGGTTCCCGAGTGTTAGCAGATTTCATTACACTCTCACAGAATCCACAATTTCTCCGTTACCGGGTTTCTAAGTTCGTATTACGGGGTTAAGTTTTATGTTTTACTCCAATATGATATCACTAACAGGGGTTTAAGGTCACTACTAGTCTCAATTTCACTTACAACTCAATTCAAATCCTAACCCTAACTAGAAATTTCTAAGTTCACTAAACATCGATATATCGGTTCCAAACAAACATAGGTGCTAAAGTGAGTGGAAAACTATGGTAAGGGTGAAGGAAATATCTTATTTGGCAGCTCAAGAATTTTCTTGAGTTGTCCAAAGTCCTCAAAATTTGATTTTTCTTGGTCCAATGTGCTTCCCTTGAGCTAATGAACATTTTTAATGAAAATGAGATGCGGTTTTGTGTTTGTTTTGGGGGTGTTTTGAGGGTTTGTAGTGGAGGGGAGGAAGGAGGTGTTGCCATGAGAGAATGAGAGAGAAGAGAGATGAAAGTAATGAAGGGGAAAGATGAGCCATAACTATGGTTGACTCCTCACTCTCTCTCTCATGCCCATGCTTCACTCTCATGATTATGTCCCCTCAAGTCATCATTTCTTTCTGTTTTCCTTTTCTTTTCTTTTCTAAAGTCAACAACCATGCATGATAAATGAAGAAAAGACCATGATAAAATATAACAAGTGTTAAAATAACTTGGTGCATGTCATGTGCACAAAACACGCTTAATACGCGATTAGCGATATTTAATCGCGATTAACACTAATAGTGAATATAATAATCATAAAAATTCATAATTTGCATAAATCACATAAAACACTCTCTTTTTAGTTATTTCCATAATTTTCCGAATTTTTCCCAATTTATCGGTATTTAATTATACAGCCTTATTAAAATATTCAATATTTTATTATTTAATTATAAAAGTTCACAAAAATAATATTTTATTTTTTTCTAAAATGTTACAGTCTTCCCCCCTTAAAGAAATTCGGTCCCCAAATTTAAATTTAAACGCCTCAAATACTAAAACATTTCAGTAAAATTCCAAGTCGTCGGGGCTACGAAATCATCAATACATAAAACGCTTCATAGCGCAATGCATGCGCATGAACAATGAGCAGATAACTCCAAATCAAAACTCCGTCAAGCATCCCGCAATCATCGGAGTAACGGCGAAGACATCAATGTCAAGCCCAAAACGAAACCAATCATGATATACATCAAAACCATACATGTAAACATCAAAACTATACATGTAAACATAGAAGCTATTGTCACGACCCGAAAGTACGGAACGTGACCGGCACTTAGATTACGAAACGTCTGGAGGCGCAACGTAACCTAAGTAAGCCGAAGCCCAGAAATCTAAACCATAAAAGAAGAAGAAGTGAAGGAAAATATGTAGAAAACAAGTTTAAAAGCAACATCCAATTTTCTCAAAAATTTCGGCAGAGTCTCCTTTGTAAAAATCGGCCCCAAACGGGTACAAACAAGTATAATATATACAAACAATAAAAAGCATCCCCAAACGGGAGCTAGCTCAATGCCAACAGGCGGAAACAATCACAACAAGCACGATAATATACAACGCCAAAGGGCGAGACTCAAAACTCAAAAGAAAACAAATCCACCAAACCAGAATAATACATGCGCGACTCTAAGGTCGAAATAAACAACTGGTCCAATAACTTAACAAGTAATACAAGTTTGGTTGATGGAGCTTACTAGATACAATTGAAATAATAAACATACAACGGCGGTCCAGATACAAATGAACCAACCTACAGTGCAAATCACCCGGAATGAAATGATGTGCCAGCAAACTGCCAAGGAACCCTGCACATCAACCTGTAATAAAATTTGGCACAACGGGGGTGAGTTGCCAACTCGTGAGTAGAAGATATCTGCGAAAAGAAATCGAATGCACGACGCTGTCCTAGGTCATAATAATATACTAATATACTACTAGTCATCAAGTAAAGGCAGAATAATAAACTACGTGTAAGTGCAAATGCTCTGTGCTCGTGTTAGTACCTCATATAGTACTATGTCATGAGAACGAGTATGCATGCACCATGAATGTAAAATAAACAAATCCTGAAATTTAGATATATCTGTATAAGAAATCTTTTTTTATCATGGTAAAATGTGTATAGAAATCTGAAATATCAACGATGAAATCCATGGAAATCCGTGTCAAGCATCGACACAAAATATGTAATTCTCAAGTCTCAATACCTCATAATCTCAATGTCTCATAGTCTCAATATCTCGGGCTCCGTCAGTCCGGATCGGCCCATATCATCAAATCTCACGACAACGGTCGGTATCCTCCGGATATCCGCCGCGCCAGACATCACCGGTAGGTAGTCCTCCCCTGCCAGGCTCATCGTCTACAACTCGATCTTCTTGCCCCGGGGTACCATACCGGGCCCACCATGTACCCAAGACGGTTGATCGACTCTTCGAATCGGGTCTCGAAATCCAACAGAAAACATGAAATCTCATGGTGGACGATACATACATCACGAGAAAACTGCATCTTATGTTTTTAAAAAGAGAGGAGGAGAGAGAAAGAAGTTTTTATATATTCTTGCGGTTTTCCCCAAAAATCCAGAAATCTCACAGAAATCCAAAATCCCAAAATCATGAGTAAGTATATGATAAGTGTCGGCATATGCCCCATAATACTGCATGATAACATGAAAAATGCGAATGCATGAAATGTCTAAGTAATAAATACCATGTCTATACTAACACCAGAGAGTAATCACAATATTATATCGATCTAGCTGTTAGCTGAATGTATCAATAAAAGATAATATGATCTAAAGTGTACGTGACATAGCAATTACCGATGATGATGTGTGTGAACCGGCAAATAAATATGCGTGGAATATGCGCATCGTCGGTAATGGTGCCGGTGTCCTAACAGGCAGAGTTTTATACAGATTATAGAAACATATGAATGAGCATGCACCATGATGATTACAGTCTGAAAGTAAAGACGGATGTGTATTATCCACTCATTTGATATACAAGTATAACTCCAACTATATGTCTCGAGCCTAAACTAGTGTCCATTTAACCTCCTAAGGAACTAAACCTAAGAAACTAATCGATAAGAAATAAGAGTACACCTAAAGTCTGAGTCCATATCTCTAATAGTCGGCGATCCAGTCTCAATAGCGTCACGTACGTAGTACGGCTTCCTCAAATCAAGAGTGCGGATCAATCATCATATTTATGCCTCGTACAGTAAAATCCATCGTACGACATCCCAATATCGGGGTACGGGTCAAGTCTCACCTACGTGTCTCATCATTCGTATAATATCATCATCAACACATGTCAAGATCAAGGTGCTATACTGTAATTGCATATATCAATCATATATCATTGCCAGGATAAATATATATCGTTAATTTATCCTCAGAAATATCATATATATGTATCATATTGTGATTAAGTCACACTTAGATCATATCGTAATCAAGTCACACATATATCATATCAGAATTTCAGGCACAGGTTACGGTCCGGGTTCTATTTTAGAGTCCCATGTACTTCAATATCATCACCACCCTTTATTATTGTTCATGTATACCAACCCATTATCTCATTTTCTAATGATCCGCTAACCGCATAACACGACTGTATTGCCAAGAATCACGGCATCAGCCCAGTTATATTGTTTCATCCCTGTGTATCATATCACATTCTTGTATCACATATACGTATTGTACATATATATACCTAAACCTAGTCCTATATATATATATATATATATATATATATATATATATATACATGCACGTATACACCACGTCGAGTCTCAGTGTGTGCGTGTGTGTGCATCTACATGAAACCTACGAATCTCTTCCAAGGTATTCATCCTCTGGTATGGTCTTTCTAATCAGTCTAGTCCAACCTAGGGTCATTACTAGGGTCGTACTCATTAAGCATCTATGGTCACGTCTGGCTTTCTAATGACAATACGTACTATCCCTATTCTACGTTTGCGGGGGTGCTAAACGCCATCCACCTGACTTCACCCCGTAGATATACATCTACTCACCTGGTCCTTATCTGCCGAAGACGGTGTCGCCATCCTCTTCTTCATCGCCCGCAGTCCACGTGAGGGGTACCTATACGCAAACACATATAATATCGTAAACTGAATCACAGACAACATCAAAACGACGCACGAAACGCGCATAGGTTAAAACCTATGTCCCGCTCATGCAAAAGAACCAAATATCGCTCGATATCGGCGTACAAACGCCGATTGATCGAGATAAGCATCAGCAAACAACTTGTAGTTTAAAAACTCATTACCTAAAATATAAAACATGATTTAATCCATCGAAACCCTAAAAATCGATCAAATCGTCCGATTCCGTAAAACCCGAAAACACCAATTTACCGTTTTGCTTCAAAACTTGATGTTTAAAAGAAACTAATGGTCATAATATTCATTAATTATCATAACTAGACTATATAAACTATCACTATATTTTTAACAACCTAATTTATATTAGTTTGAAAATTCTAGTTTGCAAACTTGCCCGATTTTGATACTTTTAAGCAAAATTTCACAATGTCACAACTAAACATGATTTTACATGAATTAACTTATTAAACTACAATTCATGATGATAATAATATAACGAAATCATAATTTATATTTTAAACCTTATTTATTTAAGAATTTCCAAAATCTAGTTAGCAAAAATAGTATTTTTATTAGTATTTTTCAATTATCAATAGAAACTAGTAACCAATTTAAGTTTTTCATTCCACCAACAAGTTAATACCCTCATTAAAACCATAATATAGTGTTACAAACATTAATTGGAATTTTATTTCACCAATATATACAATATATAGAAATCTAGTTTGCAAAATGGATTAATTAATTTAAACAATTTTGGATAAACAATTTACAATATATCATCCATACAAGATTTTCAACTTATAAAAATGATAAAATGGTTATTATAACCCTACTTAATTAATAAAAACCATAACTTAATTTTATAAACCCTAACTTGAATTTTAAAACTTGTAGATAGAAATTATTTATTAAATCTAATTATGCTTAAATGAAACATCTAATAACAATAAATCAAAAGAAGAAGATTTATAGCTCCACAACATGAAATACAAACATGAAAATAATCCTCCAAAATGAATGATTTCCATCTCCAAAATCCATCTAAAGATGAGCAAAGAATAGAGGGTAGGAATTAATTAGGATTTTGTGGGTTTTTTATTGAATTTTTGATGAATTTTGATGAATTTTAATACAAAAATGGTGGGGGGGGGGGGGGAAATTTTGGGGCTGCCCATGGTGGTGAGGCCGGCCATGAGCTGAGGAAAAGAGAGGAGAGTGAGAAAAGGTGAACAAAAGTGTAGAAGGTTTCACAAAAATATCATTCCATTAAGTCTTTTCATGATTTTATTTAAAAATTCTTTATTTTCCTAACTCCATTTGACCTAGAATGGTCTAGAACCGTGGAAAATTTTGAAAATAAATTTTGCATGAAACAAACTGGATTCTAATATGTAATGGTTCACTTTTGCTAATTAAACCCATTCAAATTTCTAATTTATACTAATTTAGTGTATAAATAAAGCTTATGTTAATATTTAAAATAATTAATTTAAGAAAAATATTTAATTAAACTAAAAATTTATAAGTGGCTAAATAAACACCATTTATTAGTAATAACATAATTAAAATAGGTATTTTTAAATTTATAGTGAAAAAATAATTATGGTTTAGTTTTATGAAAACTACGTTTTACTTTACCGAAAATTATAAAATTCACTTAAACGATTTTATTTATTTAATTAGTTATTTAATTATTTTTAAAACGTTACAATCTTCCCCCCTTTAAGAAATTCAGTCCCCGAATTTAAATTAAAACTCCCCCCAATTACTAAATATTCAGCCAAAACACTCAAATCGTCGGGGCTCCGAAATCATCAATACATAACTAAATCAACTCCGTCAAGCATAACGCAATCATTGGAGTTATGGCAAAAATAAAATATCAAAACCCAATACAAAAACCAACATAATATACATCAAAACTACAACTTATATAAAGTGCGCATCATAGTAAAATCGTCCAAACATCTAGATAAAGAAGCATGCAAGAATCCCTTTTGAAAATGGCCGTGGGATGCACGTGTCACGGCATAAGTAGCGGACGTTTATTTAAAAAAAATAGCTATATATATATATATCATTTATTTAACATACACGTCCAGCCTGGTTACTAAATCAAATAGTAATGATTATAAAAACATACCGCTCAAACTGAAATCAATCCCAAACACCTCATAAAAATATCATGTGCGTCCGGTGCGCACTGAAATCGAAACCAAATACAGATACCACGAATACACACAAAAACAAAACTAAGTGTAACAGGTGTGCACCAAAAACATCTGTCAAGTGCAACGGGCGTGCACGACTCTAATATCAGGTGCTTCTAATCTGCACAAAACCCCGATTTAGTGCATCTGGTGTGCACAAAATCGCATCAAGTGCGCCAAGTGTGCGCAAGAATCTCAATCAGGTGCACATGGTGCACGAAAACATACACTGAATATCAAAATCAAAATCACAGTACGAAAGTGCATGAAAACTAAGTCGAAGCATATGTCAAAATCATGTGTAACCATATGCACGAAATCAAATCAAAATCTCAAAATGTATTAAAACTAAATCAAGTGCACTGGGTATGTACTAAACAACATCAATACAACTGATATATGAAACGCAAATAGAATGTATTGAAGGTACACATAAGAAATACCAATCGTAGAACAAAGTCCTCAAAATACCAAAATCCAATTAACGAAAATATGAAATTCAACTCACCAAATCACAATCGTAAACACTATCATCATTGTGCGCCTCTTTCCCCCTTTCCTCTGGTGTCAACTGCTTCGAACTCGTCTCTTCATAAGTGTGCTGACTGCGCTACCAACGGCAACACTCATATCTAGGGTCTCCCACGTAGTCGATCCCTTCACCTGATATCCGGACTACATTAAACTTTTCGATCGATCCATCAAAATCCCATAATTCCCCGAGAGCTCAACACTCAAGTACAGTTTAAAAATATTCGGTACATACCCCAGCATCAATGGTCCAGCCGTAGAAGGGCAAACCCAAGCCTCACTAATAGCACCGCGGAACTGCCGTAAACCCTAAGGTTCAAGGGCGTTCCCGTGGTCATTATGCCGAGTTAGGGTTTCATTCTTCTAAAGGGTCCATCGAAATACTTGCATGTTCTTCCGAATACCTTAAACTTGGAAAAACGGGTTTCTGACAATCGTTCGAATCCTTTAACTTCGTCTGGACGGCATGTGAATACCCTTCGTCCGCACGCTAAACAATGCTTCACTCCTCAAGAATAACAAATACCCTAATGGTTATCGCATTCGAGCCGCAGCTCCCTCTGCCCGTGCGCCCGTGGTAACAGAAACCACCCTCCGATATTGACGAAGATAGATCAAAGGAATGAATGAAATGTGGTGCAAACAAATGTACATCCTAAGGCTACTTAAGAAGAGTAGCGTATCGTAAGTATGCCGCGGATCATATCTACGGTACGTCAGTCGACCTAAGTCACCTACTCCATCAACCAAGGGTCACCTATACTTATACAAGGTAAACCTAGCGCTCTGATACCAACTTTGTCACGACCCGAAAGTACGGAACGTGACCGGCACTTAGATTACGAAACGTCTAGAGGCGCAACGTAACCTAAGTAAGCCGAAGCCCAGAAATCTAAACCATAAAAGAAGAAGAAGTGAAGGAAAACATGTAGAAAACAAGTTTAAAAGCAACATCCAATTTTCTCAAAAATTTCAGCAGAGTCTCCTTTGTAAAAACTGGCCCCAAACGGGTACAAACAAGTATAATATATACAAACAATAAAAAGCATCCCCAAACGGGATCTAGCTCAATACCAACAGGCGGAAACAACCACAACAAGCACAATAATATACAACGCCAAAGGGCGAGGCTCAAAACTCAAAAGAAAACAAATCCACCAAACCAGAATAATACATGCGCGACTCTAAGGTCGAAATAAACAACTGGTCCAATAACTTAACAAGTAATACAAGTTTGGTTGATGGAGCTTACTAGATACAATTGAAATAATAAACATACAACGGCGGTCCAGATACAAATGAACTAACCTACCGTGCAAATCACCCGGAATGAAATGATGTGCCAGCAAACTGCCAAGGAACCCTGTACATCAACCTGTAATAAAATTTGGCACAACGGGGGTGAGTTGCCAACTCGTGAGTAGAAGATATCTGCGAAAAGAAATCGAATGCACGACGCTGTCCTAGGTCATAATAATATACTAATATACTACTAGTCATCAAGTAAATGCAGAATAATAAGCTACGTGTAAGTGCAAATGCTCCGTGCTCATGTCAGTGCCTCATATAGTACTATGTCATGAGAACGAGTATGCATGCACTATGAATGTAAAATAAACAAATCCTGAAATCTAGATATATCTATATAAGAAATCTTTTTTTATCATGGTAAAATGTGTATAGAAATCTGAAATATCAACGATGAAATCCATGGAAATCCGTGTCAAGCGTTGACACAAAACATGTAATTCTCAAGTCTCAATACCTCATAATCTCAATGTCTCATAGTCTCAAGATCTCGGGCTCCGTCAGTCCGGATCGGCCCATATCATCAAATCTCACGACAACGGTCGGTATCCTCCGGATATCCGCCGCGCCAGACATCACCGGTAGGTAGTCCTCCCCTGCCAGGCTCATCGTCTACAACTCGATCTTCTTGCCCCGGGGTACCATACTGGGCCCACCATGTACCCGAGACGGTTCATCCACTCCTCGAATCGGGTCTCGAAATCCAACAGAAAACATGAAACCTCATGGTGGACGACACATACATCACGATAAAACCGCATCTTATGTTTTTAAAAAGAGAGGAGGAGAGAGAGAGAAGTTTTTATATATTCTTGCGGTTTTCCCCAAAAATCCAGAAATCTCATAGAAATCCAAAATCCCAAAATCATGAGTAAGTATATGATAAGTGTCGGCATATGCCCCATAATACTGCATGATAACATGAAAAATGCGAATGCATGAAATGTCTAAGTAATAAATACCATGTCTATACTAACACCAGAGGGTAATCACAATATTATATCGATCTAGCTGTTAGCTGAATGTATCAATAAAAGATAATATGATCTAAAGTGTACGTGACATAGCAATTACCGATAATGATGTGTGTGAGCCGGCAAATAAATGTACGTGGAATATGCGCATCATCGGTAATGGTGCTGGTGTCCTAACAGGCAGAGTTTTATACTGATTACAGAAACATATGAATGAGCATGCACCATGATGATTACAGTCTGAAAGTAAAGACGGATGTGTATTATCCACTCATTTGATATACAAGTATAACTCCAACTATATGTCTCGAGCCTAAACTAGTGTCCATTTAACCTTCTAAGGAACTAAACCTAAGAAACTAATCGATAAAAAATAAGAGTACACCTAAAGTCTGAGTCCATATCTCTAATAGTCGGCGATCCAGCCTCAATAGCGTCACGTACGTAGTACGGCTTCCTCAAATCAAGAGTGTTGATCAATCATCATATTTATGCCTCGTACGGTAAAATCCATCGTACGGCAACCTAATATCGGGGTACGGGTCAAGTCTCACCTATGTGTCTCATCATTCGTATAATATCATCATCAACACATGTCAAGATCAAGGTGCTATACTGTAATTGAGTATATCAATCATATATCATTGCCAGCATAAATATACATCGTTAATTTATCCTCAGAAATATCATATATATGTATCATATTGTGATTAAGTCACACTTAGATCATATCGTAATCAAGTCACACATATATCCTATCAGAATTTCAGGCACAGGTTACGGTCCGGGTTCTATTTTAGAGTCCCATGTACTTCAATATCATCACCACCCTTTATTATTGTTCATGTATACCAACCCATTATCTCATTTTCTAATGATCCGCTAGCCGCATAACACGGCTGTATAGCCAAGAATCATGGCATCAGCCCAGTTATATTGTTTCATCGCTGTGTATCATATCACATCCTTGTATCACATATACGTATTGTACATATATATACCTACACCTAGTCCTATATATAAATATATATACATGCACGTATACACCACGTCGAGTCTCAGTGTGTGCGTGTGTGTGCATCTACCTGAAACCTACGAATCTCTTCTAAGGTATTAATCCTCTGGTATGGTCTTTCTAATCAGTCTAGTCCAACCTAGGGTCATTACTAGGGTCCTACTCATCAAGAATCTAAGGTCACGTCTGGCTTCCTAATGACAATACGTACTATCCCTATTCTACGTTTGCGGGGGTGCTAAACGCCATCCACCCGACTTCCCCCCGTAGATATACATCTACTCACCTGGTCCTTGTCTGCCGAAGACGGTGTCGCCATCCTCTTCTTCATCGCCCGTAGTCCACGTGAGGGGTACCTATACGTAAACACATATAATATCGTAAACTGAATCACGTACAACATCAAAACGACGCACGAAACGCGCATAGGTTAAAACCTATGTCCCGCTCATGCAAAAGAACCAAATATCGCTCAATATCGGCGTACAAACGCCGATTGATCGAGATAAGCATCGGCAAACAACTTGTACTTTAAAAACTCATTACCTAAAATATAAAACATGATTTAATCCATCGAAACCCTAAAAATCGATCAAATCGTCCGATTCCGTAAAACTCGAAAACACCAATTTACCGTTTTACTTCAAAACTTGATGTTTAAAAGAAACTAATGGTCATAATATTCATTAATTATCATAACTAGACTATATAAACCATCACAATATTTTTAACACCCTAATTTATATTAGTTTGAAAATTTTAGTTTGCAAACTTGCCCGATTTCGATACTTTTAAGCAAAATTTCACAATGTCACAACTAAACATGATTTTACATGAATTAACTTATAAACTACAATTCATGATGATAATAATATAATGAAATCATAATTTATATTTTAAATCTCATTTATTTAAGAATTTCCAAAATCTAGTTAGCAAAAATAGCATTTTTATTAGTATTTTTCAATTATCAATAAAAACTAGTAACAAATTTAAGTTTTTCATTCCACCAACAAGTTAATACCCTCATTAAAACCACAATCTAGTGTTACAAACATTAATTGGAATTTTATTTCACCAATATATACAATATATAGAAATCTAGTTTGCAAAATGGATTAATTTAAACAATTTTGGATAAACAATTTACAATATATCATCCATACAAGATTTTCCACTTCTAAAAATGTTAAAATAGTTATTATAACCCTACTTAATTAATAAAAACCATAACTTAATTTTATAAACCCTAACTTGAATTTTAAAACTTGTAGATAGAAATTATTTATTAAATTTAATTATGCTTAAATGAAATATCTAATAATAATAAATCAAAAGAAGAAGATTTATACCTCCACAACATGAAATCCAAACATGAAAATAAGCCTCCAAAATGAATTCTTTCCATCTCCAAAATCCATGTAAAGATGAGCAAAGAATAGAGGGTAGGAATTAATTAGGATTTTGTGGGTTTTTTATTGAATTTTTGATGAATTTTGATGATTTTTAATACAAAAATGATGGGGGGGAAATTTTGGGGCTGCCCATGATTGTGAGGCCGGCCATGAGGTGTGGAAAAGAGAGGAGAGTGAGAAAAGGTGAAGAAAAGTGTAGAAGGTTTCACAAAAATATCATTCCATTAAGTCTTTTCATGATTTTATTTAAAAATATTTTATTTTCCTAACTCCATTTAACCTAGAATGGTCTAGAATCATGGAAAATTTTGAAAATAAATTTTGCATGAAACACACTTGATTCTAATAAGTAATGGTTCACTTTTGCTAATTAAACCCATTCAAATTTGTAATTTACACTAATTTAGTGTATAAATAAAGCTTATGTTAATATTTAAAATAATTAATTTAACAAAAATATTTAATTAAACTAAAAATTTATAAGTGGCTAAATAAACACCATTTACTAGTAATAACATAATTAAAATAGGTATTTTTAAATTTATGGTGAAAAAATAATTATGGTTTAGTTTTATGAAAACTACGTTTTACTTTACCGAAAATTATAAAATTCACTTAAACGATTTTATTTATTTAATTAGTTATTTAATTATTTTTAAAACGTTACAGCTATATATGTAAACATCTGAAGAAAACGCATGCCAAACCTTTCATGTTGATATGCGATGCGCATAACACTGCACAGGGGCGGACGTCTATTGTAAGTAAATAATCATATATGTATATATCTTTTGTTTAATATGCACGTTCCGCCGTTTGAAAACAATTTAGAAGGGTTTCCTTATTTTAAACGTTTCGTGTCATCTCAGACACGTAGGTAAATACTGAGACTATAGCTCTCCATTTGGAAATCCCTTCGATAACTATCAATGCATGCAAAATACATCCTGGTACTGTCCTCTGCCTAGTCCTGCTCAGTACGAAAACAATAATAAATATCATAAAACGTACCGCTCTATAAGAAATCAATCCCAAAATATGCATAGGAATGCTACGTGCGTCTGGTGCGCACGGAAATCAAATCCATGAATGTGCCATATATGGGCACGGAAACAACATCTAAGTGCAATGGGTGTGCAAGAAACACCTGTCAGAGGCAACGGGTGTGCCTGACAGCAACATCAGGTGCATCTGATGTGCACAAAGAATCTCGATTTAGTGCATCTGGTGTGCACCAAAATCACATCAAGCGCCCAAATATGCGCAAGAATCTAAATCCAGTGCACAAGGTGTACAAAAAAAATATCGAGTATCAAAATCGAAATCGACGGTATACAACACCTCTCGAATCCAAATCCAGTATACCGTGGTATGTAATCTCATAACCGTGTGCAATCGCGTGCACAAAATACGTATCAATGCACTTCAAGCATATGCGAACTATACCGAGTGCAAAACCAAATCGTGTGCATACCATACGCACAAAATCAACCCAACGGTATGAAATCTATGAAATCATAAACATGTGCAGCCAAGGCACAAAAACGATATCAAGTAAAATAACTATGCATAAATTATAAATACCCAGTAGGTGCAACCATGGTGCGCAAAAGCAAATATCATGAAACTCGGTCATCAATACTTAATTATGAAATAAATCACCCAAAATACCGAAATCCAGTATGGCGGAAAAGTCCCGCTCACGCACAACCTCTAAGAGTCTTTGGCCAACTGTTGTGGTCACTCGTAATATGTCTCGTCAACGATACCGAACTTTGGCCTACCGGGCGTGCACAATATGACCGCTCCTGGGTCTATGTCTTCTTGTGTAATATTCCAGAAAGGTCCTGTCGAGGTCTTTCCAAAATCTCTTCTCTGCCGAACTTTCCGGAAGTTATCACCCTTCACAAAATCTGTTTCTTGTTCCGGAACGGCTGCATACTTATCGCGGCTCCTTCCGGAAGATATATCCATATACAACGCCTCTACATGCGTATCACATCTCTAATGTCGGCGGAGTGGAACGTCAGCTCATCAAGATCTCATACGAACCTCTTACTCCACCTTTCTCTACTGTCGGCTGCTTCGGACTCGTCTCATCGTGGCTGCATGGACTGCGCTCCAACGGCTATACTTGTATCTGGAGTCTCCCAAGCAATGCATCCCACCACATAGGATCCGAATGATGTCGAACCATTCGATCGATTTGTCAAAACCTCATAATCCTCCAAGAGCTCAACATCTTGGGTACGGTTTAATAGTATCGAGTACATACCACAGCATCGGTGGACCAGCCGTAGAAAGGCAAACCCAAGCCTCACTAATGGCACCGCGGAACTGCCGCAAACCCTAAGGATCAAAGGCTTTCGCACGGTCATCATGTCGAGTTAGGATTTCATTCTTCTAGAGAGTGCATAGAATTACTTGCATGTCTTTCCGAATACTTTAAACTTGGAATATGGGTTTCTGACATTCGATCGCCTCTATCGCCTCCCAACGTACCTGCGTGAAGTCGTCTCTAGCTGGAATCCATCTATCTGATGACCTCGCATCGGGGTAAGCGAACGAACCACATGCCCTAGTCATTCATCCTTGGGTGACTAGCGACCTTCTATCATATCTCTAAGTATAACTCGTACAGCAATAGCTCCAACATCTGGGGCAATATCTCGCCGTTCGCAGCAACGACTGGCTCATTCGTCTGCACGATGAACAGTGACTCAATCATCATGAATAAGCGATATATCAATGGTCATCACATTCTTGCTGGCCCCTATCAGTGGCTCAATCCTCTGGCACAAATCTGCACGTCCGAGAAATCCCATACGGCGATCCATCAAACGCTCGTGGCGCGAAAACATAATAAAAAGACACATCTCTACAATCGTGTATCGCCGGAATTACGTCCTGGTCAGTCCTCATTCGTGACGAGCTTGTGCTGACCGCAACTCTAGCTGTAGCTCTCTGTGCCCGTACAACCGTGGTAACAAAACCATAACCGGTACCGATGAGGCTAGATCATAGGAAGGAATATAATACAGTGCAAAGAAATGTACATCCTAAGGCTTCTTAAGTGGAGTAGCGTATCGTAAATATACCGCGAAACATACGTACGGTACGTCACTCTACTCAAGCTACCTACTCCATCAACCAAAGGTCATCCTACACTCCGAAGGTAAAACCTAACGCTCTGATACGAACTTTGTCACGACCCGAAAAGTACGAAACATTACCGGCACTTAAACTACGCAACGTCTCGAGGCGCACGTAATCTAACTAAGCCAAAACCAAGAAATCCAAACCAAGTAAAGCAGTAGAGTGAAGGAAAAACCAATTTTTAAGTAAGACGTTTAAATACATAAGCCAGAGTATGCATTTTTAAAATCTCAAGTCTTTTCTGAAAATTTTGGCAGAGTTTCCTTTATAAAAACTGGCCCCAAACGAGTACAACCTGATAAAGCATGTATAATGAATAAAGGCATCCCCAAGCGGGAGCTAGCTCTTCGTCAATCGACGGACAAAACCACACAATGCAATATAATATACAACGCCAAAGGCGAGGATCAAAGCTCAAAGGAAACTCAAAAATCATAAAAAAAAACCATAATAATACAATACGCGACTCTAAGGTCGAAAGAATAAACACTGGTCTTCTATCTCTATCAAATATACAAGTCTAGTTGATGGAGTTTTACTAGATACATGTGAATAATAATATACAATGGTGGTCCTGATGCAATAGATTTCACCTACCAAAGCAATCACCCGGAAGGAACAGTATGCCAGCAAAGCCGCAACGAAACCTATACGGTAAAACCTGCAAGGAACTGTGGCACAACAGGGGTGAGTTGCCAACTCGTGAGTAGAAAACATCTACGAGCAGAAATTGCATGAATACGCAATCCTAGGTCAAATCAGGTAAAATCCTCAAATAAATATGGCCTGAAGCATAATATAATAGTAAAGGGTAAACATCTATTCATGTAGTGTGGTACCAAGAACTCGTGTCAGTGCCTCAGATAACAACATGTCTCTAATATGAGGTACAAATATCAGGTAGCAATATGCCACTAAAATGGTATGCAGATGTATATAATGAGAACAAAGTACATCATGAATCAAAGAACTCTTTTTCTTTATTTAACGAGATTTCTATATGTATATCAATCGGTTATCACCAATGAATTCAACAGAGAAATCAGTGTCAAGTATCGACACAAAACATAAATCTCAGTATCTCAATATCAAATCTCAATATCTCTTTATCTCAAATCTCAATATCTCTGTATCTCAAATCTCAATGTCTCGGGCTCCGTCAGTCCGGATCGGCCTATATCATCAATCTTATGACCACGACGGTATCATCTGGATATCCGCCGCGCCAAGTAAAATCACCGGTAGGTAGTGCTCCCCTGCCAGGCTTATCGAATACAACTCGAGCTTCTTGCCCCGGGGTACCATACCGGGCCCACCATGTACACGAGACAGTTCATCCCACTCCTCGAATCGGGTCTCGAAATCCAACAGAAATCATGAAAACTCATGGTGGACGACTCATACATCACGAGAAAACCGCATTTTTCATTTTAAAAGGGGGGAGAGAGAGAGAGAAGTTTTTATATATATTCTTGTGGTTTTCTCCCAAATCCAGGAAATCTCATGAAAATCCGAAATCCAATCATCAATAGCAAGTAAACAGTGAATAACGGCATGAACTCCATAATACTGCATAATCAATGAATACATGAATGCATCTGATATCATGCAATGAATGCAATAGTTAAACTAGCATTTGAAAGCTATAACATATTGCAACTATCAACTTAGCAAGTTATGTAATGAAATAGTATTTTCTAAATTGTACGTGACATGACAATTACCGATGAAGATGTGTGTGAGCCGGCAAGCAAGTGTATGTGGAGCATACGCATCATCGGTAGTGGTGCTGGTGTCCTGACAGCAGGGTTTCATGATAATTACTGATAACATATGCACAAGCATGCAATGCGATGAAACATCATGAAATGTACAGAAAAAGATGTAGTAACAGCAACACTGAAACATACCTACCCAATATACGAGTCATACAAATCAAGTATTTAAAATCCTCAAAATTCTCCACTTTTGAAAATAAGTATGACTTGAGACCAGCCAAAGGGTAAGGAAATCCACCTAAATCTTAGTCGGTCTGTATATATCTGGTAGTCAGTGATCTTGCCTCAATAGTATCATGTACGATACAATATATATCATATGGCATCCTCGAGTCAAGAGGGCGGATCTAACATCATAAATATATCTCGTACGGTAAATCTATAGTACGACATCCAAAATCTGGGTACGGGTCAATTATCACATTTTATCTCATTATTCATCAGGTATCATCATCATCACCAATCGTGAACAGGGGTACTAATCTAGGTATAGTACAATACTAATATCATTAATATAATCATGATCTGACTACTAATTTACAGACTCATACAATCCGGTGTCATCAATACTTATCATCATACAGGAGTATACATCGCCCAAGCGAATCCATTATAAATATCTTAACATATCTCATCTCATATCTCGATGTATAACTCGTCAACTATCATAAATATATCATCAACATAGTATCATCGTCCAGTGACCCACTTTAACATCATGACATATCCCGGTCACGCATTAAATATCTCACGGCATCATGCCCAATCAGATCGACTCATTCCTAAGTATCATATAACATTATCGTCATCCAAGGATATGAATACAAATATAAATTTGTCCCCAATATGTAAAAGGTAGTCAAAGTATGCGAATATGTGTATGTATGCAAAACATTACCCTAGGGTTTCGGGACTAAGAAATCGACTAGAGTCTATTCATCCATACTCGCTAACACTAACCCCTAATCTCCTAAAGCTTTTCTTGCTAGGTATTGATATCCCTTAATAACATATAAAAGCATATCTAAATCACATCACATAATTCGTTACAATTTTGCGGGGGTGCTATACGCCATCCACCCGACTTCTCCCCGTAGATATAAATCTACTCACCTTGCTTCTTGTGTGCCGATGCCGATGTCGCTATCTTCATCTTCAACGTCTCGAATCATCGTGGGGGTACCTACACATATAACACAATCACAATGCGTATTAAAATCCAAGCCAAAACCACAACGACACGCTAAAGGCCTATAGGTTAGAACCTATGGACCATGCCTTCAAAACCACCAAACAACCCTCGATATCGTCATACAAACGTCAAACCATCGAGTTAAAACCAAATTCCAAAAATCTAGAATTCAAAATACGAGAAACGAAACCCTGAATCAAAACAGTAACTATTGAAAATGGTCCCAGATTTTATCCTAGGTCAAATTAGCCAATTTTGCATATGCCAAGGGTCTAGTTTACTGGAGACGGACCTACAGAACAAGCACGAACCAAAATGGTGGGACCCAGGCCGCAATTTGCGGCCATCTGGGTTAAATCTGTGGCCAGATTGGGGAGGTAGGGGCTAGGGTTTTCATGGTAGCTTCCTAGGTGCCTGCATGTATCACTGTCCTTGCAAAATAATTTTTCAGGTCTCCGAGTGTTGGCAGATTTCATTACACTCTCACAGAATCCATAATTTCTCCGATATCGGGTTTCTAAGTTCGTATCCCGGGGTTATGTTTCAGGTTTTAGTCCAATTTGATATCACTAACAGGGGTTTAAGGTCACTACTAGCCTCAATTTCACTTTACAACTCAATTCAAATCCTAACCCTAACTAGAAATTTCTAAGTTCACTAAACATCTATATATCGGTTCCAAACAAACATAGGTGCTAAAGTGAGTGGAAAACTATGGTAAGGGTGAAGGAAATACCTCATTTGGCAACTCAAGAATTTTCTTGAGTTGCCCAAAGTCCTCAAAATTTGATTTTTCTTGGTCCAATGTGCTTCCTTTAAGCTAGTGAACATTTTTAATGAAAATGAGATGCGGTTTTGGGTTTGTTTTGGGGGTGTTTTGAGGGTTTGTAGTGGAGAGGAGGAAGGAGGTGTTGCCATGATAGAATGAGGGAGAAGAGAGATGAAAATAATGAAGGGGAAAGATGAGCCATAACTATGGTTGACCCCTCACTCTGTCTCTTTCTCTCATGCCTATGCTTCACTCTCATAATTATGTCCCCTTAAGTCATCATTTCTTTCTTTTTCGTTTTCTTTTCTTTTCTAAAGTCAACAACCATGCATGATAAATGAAGAAAAGGCCATGATAAAATGTAACAAGTGTTAAAATAACTTGGTGCATGTCATGTGCACAAAACACGCTTAATACGCGATTAGCGATATTTAATCGCGATTAGCACTAATAGTGAATATAATAATCATAAAAATTCATAATTTGCATAAATCACATAAAACACCCTCTTTTCAGTAATTTCCATAATTTTCCGAATTTTTCCCAATTTATCGGTATTTAATTATACCGCCTTATTAAAATATTCAATATTTTATTATTTAATTATAAAAATTCCCAAAAATAATATTTTAATTTTTTCTGAAATGTTACACTCAAGCCTAGCGATACGATCTATCGAAAGAGAATCAATCTGCTCCTATGCAACGAGCATACCATCTTGGTCAGTTCTCAACCCGAACGAGTCAACTCTGACCTCGGCTCTCGCTGCATCACTCTGAGCCCTCAAAGTCATCGGCTGCAAAATGAAATAAATGGAAATAGGATTCGATATCAACACGGAAATCGAATCACAAAGATATGTATCATCAAGGAAGGAATTTCAAGCAATTAGTACTTAGGTCACTTAGGCGGAGTACCGTGTCGTAAGTATGCCGCGGACATACACACGCTACATCACTCTGCTTAAGCTACCTACTCCATCATACCAAGGTCATCCTACACTCCGAAAGGTAAAACTTAGCGCTCTTATACCAACTTTGTCACGACCCGAAATTGACACGTGACGGCCCTTAAACTAAGCAACGTCCACAGGCGTAACGCAATGTAAGTAAGCTGAAAACCCATCAATCTAAACCATCCAAAGTAGTAAGTGATAAGAAAATTGTTTAAGCTTTTGAAATCTCAATCAAATTCTTTAAAGTCCAAATTTTATTTCCTTTAAAAATTTGGCAGCACTTCCTTTGTAAAACAGGCCCCCAAATAGGGTACAACATAAATATAAGTAAAAGCATCCCCAAACGGGTGAAAAACAACCACCATAACGGATATATGACGCCGTAGCGAAAAAATAAAAGACGATATAAATAAAATTGCATAAAGGGCCTCCAAGTCACAAATAATACACAATATCGTCCTCATAACTCGTCTCTAAGTCAATACATGAAAATGGTAGATGGAGAGTACTGGATACAACGAATATACAATGAGCAACATCGGATAACCGTAAAAACCCACATATACAAAACTGCACCCAGTCAGCCGTAGCGGAATCCGCTGCAAAAGATGATACGATGTGAAGAAGATAGCCCTGCCTTTGACTGCTCTAAGGGACAACCTGTACAACCTTGTGGCACAACGGGGGTGAGTTGCCAACTCATGAATAGTAAATAACTTATGCAGGTAATCGCAGGTATGCACGTATTATGCTAATCTATCACATGCAAGCTGATAGAAATAAATAGAAATATGTATATGCAACAGCAATGAAATGTACTCTATCAGGTACTACTAATACATGAAAGAATTCATATCAAAATAAATGCGGAGTACGAAATAAAACATGTCATCCTCACATCGGGTACATAGGCCCCTCACATTGGGCACATAGGCCCCTCATATCGGGCCCGTAGGCCCCGAGCACATAGGCCCCTCATATCGAGCACATAGGCCCCTCATATCGAACACAATATCGGCCCACATATCGACCATAATATCGGCCCTCATATCGACCATAATATCGGCCCACATATCGACCATAATATCTGCCCTCATATCATATCAAATAAGAATACTTGCATAGATCATTATGATGATATATATATTATAGGTATACATATATAACAGCGTCCCATACCACTGATATATATATATATATATATATATATATATATATATATATATAAGGTGTACATATATAACAGCGTCCCATAGCACTGATATATATATATACATGTATATATATCAGCGTCCCATACAACTGATATATATACCCAAGAGTAAAACATCCAGAAAACATCAAATGAAATCCATATATCAATGCGAAACCCATGAAATATAATATATGCAACATGAAACAATAATATGAGCATATAAAGGAAAAAACGTTATTTAACAGCAACAAGTTATTAAATATATCATGCGGTTCTTTATTTCTCCGAAACCAAACGCAACATCATCAAAAGGTGAACATGTAGCTATAGCCAGGTATGCGTAACCATGTCGGTATAGCAAGATATGTGTATCTACCTATCAATCATGATGTAATACCCTCCAGGTAAGTGTGTAGCTATATCAAGCTAAGTATGTGTATATACATGCCAATAACGATACAATACCTTCCAGGTATATGTGTAACTATATCAAGGTATACAGGTGTACATGTAAGTATGTATGCAAGATGTACATGTAGCTATGTCTCATATGTGTATATACCTATCTCTAATGGTACAATACCATATAGGTATATGGGTAGCTAACAAGTAGGCATGGCAAGGGATATGTGTAAGCATGTAGGTATATATGTATACTATATGTCATATGCACAATGGAATATGAATCAATGTCTCAATGTCCCTAACCATACAATATCACGTATGTATAGGTGTCAACTATATCTCGTATGTATATGAGTTGTGCATGTCATGGCAATTATCGATGGTGTGTGTGGCATACAATCAGTGCTCGTGCAACATGAGCCGTCTATAATAGTGCAGTGTCCAAAGGGTACAAGTCCAAGCACAACAAGTAATAATATGCAATGAAGTTTTTGCGCAAACTCTATATGTGCAATATAAACATGCGACTAATATCATATCATATCTAGCCCAGACGCATAACGCCATACGGACGATTTCCCTGTAGATGTTAAATCTACTCACTCTATACTGGCTAAGTAAAGCCAACCACTCGCTTTCCCTTCTTCGCAGCGTCTGAAGTCCTGGCCTGTGATCCTAAGATCATAAAACAACATAACAAGTGTATACATTAGCAATCGACCAATAACACATACAAACTACGTTTGACCGACGCACCAACTCCAAACAAACTCTTAAGTGTTCGTCTAGTGGCTAACGCGCGTAGCGACACTACGAAACTAACCCAAGAGCAACAGATACAAAAAGACACAAACCGTATCGGATAACGTAACGCGCGTAGTCGAAATACTAGAAAACAAGCAAGTGATCCCAGATTTTGCTACTCAAACAATTTGTAAAAGTTGCACATACCACAAGACCACACAGAACCCCAGAGATCCTATGC
Organism: Agapanthus africanus; assembly: GCA_030015575.1. NCBI lineage: Eukaryota > Viridiplantae > Streptophyta > Magnoliopsida > Asparagales > Amaryllidaceae > Agapanthus > Agapanthus africanus. The sequence continues at coordinate 449,658,765 of CM057342.1, read as the reverse complement.
CTAAAACACAACCCCCAGCCCCCACTCTGTTGGTGTATATGCCCTAGAGGCCATTACTGTATCATACTAGTATGTATATTACTTGATGGAAGCTTGGGATATTCACAGTTGTACAGACAATCTTGCTCAATATAGTAGTATGCTACTTGGTTTGTCTCTGCTTTAATGTGTACATGTGTGTTTATTTATTATATCACCTATACGCATTAGTAGAGCCCTTAGGATCTTTGCTTGATTACCGGCGTTGTGATGGCGATCACACTCGTGGGGGCTGGGTAATCTACAAGCACATCCTTATACACGTCCCTAGTCGTGGGAGTATCGAGATAGGGCATCGATACTCCGGAGTAGACTAGCGTATGCGCTTCTCATCCCAGCTCGGGAGACGGTCTGTCCCACAGCCGTCAGTACGTCGTACTTGAGATAGTATGCGGGTGCTCGTTAGGTTACGAGTACACTGGACAGGACTCGTCGGGAACTGATGGTTGGTATTATACCTATCGTCAGTTATCAGTTCCCAGGTGACATGAGTACAGCTTAGTCCGCTGACTTGACACTGTCACTTCGCCTCGAGTGTGTTCCCACTGTTCTTTGATTGCTACCCTACCACGGCTCTACTGAGTCGTGCAAACAGGTAGTAGTTGGGAGCAGTCCCGAAGCACTTGGAGGCAGTGACGGTTAGACAGGATTCGTCTCTCCCGGTATTGGGGGTTGACATCGCGCTGTGTCTAGGAGAGCCATTACACGAGTAGTCCCTGGCCAGGGCAAGCGAGATATACTGGTAGGTTTCCAGTGTTATCTCAGGGTGTATTGGGCTTCACTCCGACACGACTTGTACCGCTATTAGGGGACTGACGTTTACCCCCCCCCTAGGCCCGCCATGCGATGTATCAGACGAACAGACCGGACTGTACGGAGACTGTCACATACAGGCTCAGTAGGAGTGCAGATGGGGTTCACCTCGTCAGTCTTCTTATCGACATCTACCTGGGGACCGTTACGTACAGCTAGTGCCGCTTGCGGTCTGTGGTTAAACCCACTGCCAGCGTAGTGTCGAGTCTTTAGAGTCCCACACAGAGAGCTATTCGCCTTTAGGCAAAACGAGTAGAGGTCGCATGGTTTTGCGACAGGGTTCGTTCGCATCCGCGCACTTGTGCACGTTTGCTGTCCGGACAGTTTATACTAGCGGGCTTTGGTTTAAGCCGGATCCTAGTATATGATTTGAGATTGGTTTTTCTCATTGTGTTCGTGTTCCTCGGATCACGAATGCGGGTGCGTATGCACAGTTGCTTGAGATTGGGGGAGAGGACCTTGTTTAGGGTTAATGGCTTTTGTCATTTCATTAACCCTATTGATTTTGTGTGGATTATTGTTAATTGATAATTAGCTTAATTATTGTGCATGGTTGTTGTTGACAATTTGACTTCATTGACTTGTTGACCATGTTGACAACTTGACCATAATCATTTCATTTGGAAGATGCTCTTTGATCTTTGCAAAAATTGAAATGATAATGGTCAAGTCATGATTTATCATGACAATTTTCAAGCTAATTATCTAATTAGAATTATCCTCACATATTAGTGAGAATGGCTCTTTTATCTTTCATTCTCTCATTCTATTTCTCTCTCTTGCTCATCCTCTCCCTCAAGCTCTCTCCCTCTCATGTGTTGAGAAACAAAAAGCTTGAGAAAAACCCTCTCTTGATCTTCTCTACTCACTTCTAGGGTTCAAGTCTTAGCATTTCTTGCACTCTAGTTACTCCTAGCTTGGAGTTGAAGCTAAAGGTGGTGGCTTTCAAGTGGATCTTTCTTTGACGGATGAAGACAAGCAAGGTGAACTCTTTCTACCATTCCGACGAGCAAGGAGAGAAGGAGTTCGAGCTCAAGGTATAACCTTTCTACAACTTACTTAGTTGTTAGTTTACTTTAGCTAGTTTTCGTTTAGCAAAGATCCTCACAAGCAAGGTCCATGTTGCCTAAGTCTTTAAAAATCCGTTTTTTTTATTATGTTTTCCGCCTCCCCGTAAGCACCGGGGTGGGCAACGTGGACCTAACAGTGGTATCAGAGCCTAACTAAACATAAACTAGCTTGGTAGTAAAGTGTATCGAAGTTCGAAACGGAAAAATCGAAAAAAAACCAAATTATAAAAATCTGAGTTTCTGTTAAAACTTTTTCTGGTCAAAACAAAATTTGTTATATCCCAAAAATCATCTCAGGCTTTTTAGAAGAAACCCACCAAAAACGACACAGCAACTCACCAGATCGGCCGCGCTTCCGCGGCAATAGCTTGCTATTGCCGCGGAAGCGCCGCACTCTGGTGGAGTTGCTGTCTCGTTTTTGGTGCAGTTTGTTTCTTACATGGTTTTAGGATTTTTCTGATATATTATATGTGCCCAGATTTTCCAGAACACAAATTTGTTTTTGGGGGCCTATAATTCCGTATTTTTTTCGAACTTCAATATACTTTGACTATAAAGGTTATATCTGTGATGTTCTTATGTATTGAACGTCGGCTAATCGCTATATGTCGATTAGTCGGGGTTATACATATCTGTGATCTGTGATTGTTGTTGATGGTTTGTGTATATGAACTCGTTGGATTGTCGCGGATGAATAGCCGGGGTGGATGTGAGATGAGAGTTTCTTTTTCTTTCATTCATGTAATAAATTTGTAAATTGATGTAATATTATTTGTTTGGCCGCACAACCGGGTCGGGGTTGTAGCCGTCATAGTATAATTCTTTTTACTGTTTTTGCTCCTAGGATAGACCCATGGAGGGGTGCACAAACTACCGGGTAGCTCGAAGTGCCGAGTGGCCTACTCATGGCATTGAGGGAGGTTGCTTCGCTTCGGGGACTTGGCGGGTAGTTTGCCGCACCCGTAGGGGTCTTGGGTGGGGTTTTGGCTATTCATCGCGACCGTGTAATCCACTTTTCGTTGCAGGCTCGAACGAATTGCGGATTCCTAGTATATCCAAAGTGTTCATCTGTGATCTGGATTGGCTATCATTGCTATATTGCTATATATAATAACTATTTAGGCGTTGCTTATGTTTTACAGCCGCGCTAGCCCAGCCCCCGCTCTGTCGTTAGTTAAGTAACCTAACGGGTGATGACGGGGTCCCGTGGCGAATGCGAATGGCATAAGCGTACGTCATATTTTGGTTGTTTTCTGCAATGGTAGGATTTAAATGATGGGACGCATTAAAAGAACTAATGCAAGAAAATAAACCTAAAAAGACGTTGTTGGAACAAGTTTTTCAAAAAGCTGTTATTACAAGGACGTTCATCTTTTTGTTTTGCATCGCGGTATTCGGTTATGAATGCCCAGCACCTCAGTCGACGAGGCAAGGGCCGAGATCCCTTCACCGGGAGTGACCCCTTGGACAAAACTTTGCGTCAGGGTAATAACTTCACTACAGTCGATTATTCTTGCTTTGCATCGAGGTATTCATCTTACGAATGCCCAGCACCTCACTCGACGAGGAAAGAGCCGAGATCCCTTCACAGGGAGTGACCTCTTTAGCAAAAGTTTTCGCCACTGTATTTTTCCAAAAAGTGCAATCGGGTTCCTTCAATGATATCAAGTTCATTACGTTAACGGGTTTTTCGCCAAAAACCCAGCCGTAGCCCTCCGTCGTTTCGGATAATTAATACTTAGTATTCGTGCTGCGTTTGTTGATTATTCGTCAAGACACAGTGAACGGTAGCTAAGTAATAATTCTCTGTTGCACTGATTGATGCGATTGGTTAGGACGGTCGCATGATTTTGTTGATTATTCGTCAAGGATCATGCGGGCGGGTCTAATGCAATCCTGGATAACGACGGGTTGAACTTGACTAGGACCTTTTGATTTGTTGATTATTCGTCAAGGTCACTTGGGTCCTAGGGGCAAAAACCACATCGGGAGTTTCAAAAGTACTGAAACTTGCAGATTTAGCATACCTTCTGGAGTGTGGTGACTAGAGTGGATTCCATCTAGGTCTTCACACAATGATGGTTGGATCCCGATCCCACTGATGAGTTGGATTACTCTCGGGAGATTATTTCACTTAACGATCAATGCTATAAACCTAGTAGGTGTCTAGAAAGGTGTTAGCGGGGTTACGCCCCCAGGGAAAAGAGGTTCTTTAATTAAGGAACTTCGCGAAAGCGTTGGAAAACCTCCCTCGAAGTACCGACACTGGCCTGGCTGAAAGGTTAAGCAAGTATTGTGACGTGAATTAAAACCCGACTAGTTCTTCTTTTAAAAGGTTTTAAGAAGAATTTGAGTAAACAGTGGGAGACATCCTGGTTAGATAAATTAATAAACCAATCTAATCTTGCAAGAGCATACGCTGAGTGTTTCTTTTCTCTCTCTCCAGGCAGCAACCTTTTCACGTCCTAATCAAGATAATAAAATGTATCGCTTGACCGATCCGAATTCTTATTCGGGACTGGGGAAAGTTGGTTCAGCTCTAACTTGTGACAACAGTCATGAGTATGAGAATGGGAAAGAGGAAAGTATGGATTTCCAGGATACCCAGTTGAAGAAGAAGCATGGTTTTGCATCTACTTCAGGTGTTCTTGTAATTGAGAACTGTTTTACGGTCAGCCCTACCTCCTGGGTACTTGATACCGGATCAGGATCTCATATCTGTAATTTATTGCAGGGACTGAGAAAAAGTAGGATAGTTGCACCGGGTGATATGTCGCTCAGAGTAGCGAACGGAGCACAAGTTAATGCGGCAGCCGTCGGTGAATATCACCTAGTATTGCCTAATGGCAAGACTATGATTTTGAACGATTGCTACTATGTACCCTCCATGGTTTGCAACATCATATCAGTTTCTTTACTCGATAAAGATGGATATGACTTTGTTCTTGAAAAGAATATCATGAACATTTACCTTCATAAGGTACTGGTTGCAGAGGGTACACTGTGTAATGGTATCTACGTTCTAAATCAGAATACAGTTCTTAATATACAAAACACACGCAAGAGGAAGAATTCAGATACGAATGAATCCTACTTGTGGCATTGTAGGCTTGGTCATATCGGAGAGAAAAGACTGAGTAAGTTGCATAAAGATGGACTCTTGAATACGTTCGAGTTTTCATCTTATGAAACTTGTCAGTCTTGTCTCAAAGGGAAGATGACCAAATCTCCGTTCACCGGACATGGAGAAAGAGCAAGAGAGCTCTTGGGACTCATACACAGTGATGTGTGTGGTCCGATGTCTATACATGCAAGGGGTGGGTTCTCGTACTTCATCACATTCACTGACGATCTCTCTAGGTTCGGATATGTGTATCTGATGAAACACAAATCTGAAGCTTTTGAGAAATTCAAGGAATTCAGAAAGGAAGTAGAGAACCAGATTGGCAAAAGTATCAAGATCCTCCGGTCTGACAGGGGAGGGGAGTACTTAAGCACGGAATTCCTAGACTACTTAAAAGAGAATGGTATTCTCTCTCAGCTTACTCCTCCTTATACACCACAGCACAACGGTGTTTCGGAGCGGAGGAATCGTACCCTATTGGATATGGTTCGGTCCATGATGAGTAGTGCTGAGTTGCCTCTTTCATTCTGGGGACATGCGCTTCAGACAGCGGCATACCTTTTGAATCAAGTTCCGTCCAAATCAGTGCCTAAAACTCCGTATGAAATATGGAGCAGTAAGAAACCATGTCTTAAGTTTATTAAGATATGGGGTTGTCTGGCCTATGTGAAAACACAGAAACCGGACAAGTTAAAGGCACGGTCAGTTCTCTGTAAATTTGTGGGATATCCTAAAGACTCACTAGGATATCTGTTCTACCACACTGAGGAACAGAAGGTGTTTGTATCTCGCCACGCTACCTTCTTGGAAAGGGAGTTTCTTGCAAAAGAAACTAGTGGGAGTTCGGTAGAACTGGAAGAAATTCAGCGACCACAAAATGTAACTGAAAATTTGGAGGAACCGCTAGATTCAATAACCCCAAACGAACCTCCGCCACTCCGCAGATCTGGTAGGATTTCTCATCCGCCCGAGAGATACTACGGTTTTCTCATAGACGGGGATCGAGAGGATTGCATCTTGGAAGAAGATGACCCTACCAGTTTCAGGCAGGCCATTATCAGTAGGGACTCTGATAAGTGGCAGGAAGCAATGCAATCCGAAATGGAGTCCATGTACGCCAATAAAGTGTGGACCTTGGATATTGCTCCGGCTGGGGTAAAACCCGTTGGATGCAAATGGATCTACAAAAGGAAACTTGGTGTAGATGGGCAGGTGGAAACCTATAAAGCTAGGCTCGTTGCAAAAGGTTTCCGTCAAAAACCTGGTTTGGACTATGACGAAACTTTTTCTCCGGTGGCTATGCTCAAATCCATTCGGATCCTACTTGCCATTGCTGCCTTCCATGACTATGAGATCTGGCAGATGGATGTTAAAACGGCTTTCCTAAACGGTTGTTTGGAAGAGTGCGTTTACATGGATCAACCAGAAGGTTTCGTAGACAGTGGGAGCAGCGGAAAGGTGTGCAAGTTGCTTAAATCCATTTATGGATTAAAGCAGGCATCGCGGAGCTGGAACATCTGTTTTGATGAGGCAATCAAAGAATTTGATTTCATCAAGAACGAAGATGAACCCTGTGTTTATAAGAAGATTGTAGGACGAACTGTCGTATTCCTAGTCTTGTACGTGGACGACATTCTTCTGATAGGAAATGACATTCCTATGCTACAATCGGTCAAGCTGTTTTTGTCACAAAGGTTCTCCATGAAGGACCTGGGTGATGCCTCGTACATTCTGGGGATCAAGATCTATAGAGATAGATCCAAGAAACTGTTGGGACTTTCGCAGTCCAGGTACATAGAGTCCGTACTAAAGAGATTTAGTATGGAGGATTCCAAGCGCGGTAACATACCCGCATTGCACGGAATTACCCTCTCCAAGAAGATGTCTCCTAAGACTGACGAGGAGAGGGTTCGCATGAGCACTATACCCTACGCTTCGGCGGTAGGATCTATAATGTATGCGATGCTATGTACAAGACCAGATGTAGCTTACGCGTTGAGCACGGTAAGCCGGTATCAGTCGGACCCAGGGGAGGACCACTGGACAGCAGTGAAGAACATTCTCAAGTACCTGAGAAGGACTAAGGAGATGTTCCTGGTTTACGGTAATGGAGACCTCAGGGTCGAGTCCTTTACCGATTCAAGCTTCCAGAGTGACAAAGATGATAGCAAGTCCGTCTCGGGTTTTGTGTTTACCCTCAACGGAGGGGCGGTATGTTGGAGGAGTTCCAAGCAGGATACCGTCGCAGACTCGACGATGGAGGCTGAATACATTGCTGCAAGCGATGCCGCAAAAGAGGCGGTCTGGATTAAGAAGTTCATTAGTGAACTTCAGGTGGTTCCGTCCATTGTTGACCCAATACCTTTGTATTGCGATAACAATGGGGCTATAGCTTTAGCGAAGGAACCAAGGTCCCATCAGAAATCCAGGCACATCTTAAGGCGGTATCACCTGATCAGGGAGATCATTGATCGACAGGAGATCGAGGTGCGGAGAGTGGACACAAAGGACAACACTGCGGACCCATTCACGAAGGCTTTACCCCAGACTCAGTTCGAGCGGCTGATCGAGATGATAGGTCTTCGATACGCCAGTACATGGCCTTAGTGCAAGTGGGAGATTGTTGGTGTATATGCCCTAGAGGCCATTACTGTATCATACTAGTATGTATATTACTTGATGGAAGCTTGGGATATTCACAGTTGTACAGACAATCTTGCTCAATATAGTAGTATGCTACTTGGTTTGTCTCTGCTTTAATGTGTACATGTGTGTTTATTTATTATATCACCTATACGCATTAGTAGAGCCCTTAGGATCTTTGCTTGATTACCGGCGTTGTGATGGCGATCACACTCGTGGGGGCTGGGTAATCTACAAGCACATCCTTATACACGTCCCTAGTCGTGGGAGTATCGAGATAGGGCATCGATACTCCGGAGTAGACTAGCGTATGCGCTTCTCATCCCAGCTCGGGAGACGGTCTGTCCCACAGCCGTCAGTACGTCGTACTTGAGATAGTATGCGGGTGCTCGTTAGGTTACGAGTACACTGGACAGGACTCGTCGGGAACTGATGGTTGGTATTATACCTATCGTCAGTTATCAGTTCCCAGGTGACATGAGTACAGCTTAGTCCGCTGACTTGACACTGTCACTTCGCCTCGAGTGTGTTCCCACTGTTCTTTGATTGCTACCCTACCACGGCTCTACTGAGTCGTGCAAACAGGTAGTAGTTGGGAGCAGTCCCGAAGCACTTGGAGGCAGTGACGGTTAGACAGGATTCGTCTCTCCCGGTATTGGGGGTTGACATCGCGCTGTGTCTAGGAGAGCCATTACACGAGTAGTCCCTGGCCAGGGCAAGCGAGATATACTGGTAGGTTTCCAGTGTTATCTCAGGGTGTATTGGGCTTCACTCTGACACGACTTGTACCGCTATTAGGGGACTGACGTTTACCGCCCCCCTAGGCCCGCCATGCGATGTATCAGACGAACAGACCGGACTGTACGGAGACTGTCACATACAGGCTCAGTAGGAGTGCAGATGGGGTTCACCTCGTCAGTCTTCTTATCGACATCTACCTGGGGACCGTTACGTACAGCTAGTGCCGCTTGCGGTCTGTGGTTAAACCCACTGCCAGCGTAGTGTCGAGTCTTTAGAGTCCCACACAGAGAGCTATTCGCCTTTAGGCAAAACGAGTAGAGGTCGCATGGTTTTGCGACAGGGTTCGTTCGCATCCGCGCACTTGTGCACGTTTGCTGTCCGGACAGTTTATACTAGCGGGCTTTGGTTTAAGCCGGATCCTAGTATATGATTTGAGATTGGTTTTTCTCATTGTGTTCGTGTTCCTCGGATCACGAATGCGGGTGCGTATGCACAGTTGCTTGAGATTGGGGGAGAGGACCTTGTTTAGGGTTAATGGCTTTTGTCATTTCATTAACCCTATTGATTTTGTGTGGATTATTGTTAATTGATAATTAGCTTAATTATTGTGCATGGTTGTTGTTGACAATTTGACTTCATTGACTTGTTGACCATGTTGACAACTTGACCATAATCATTTCATTTGGAAGATGCTCTTTGATCTTTGCAAAAATTGAAATGATAATGGTCAAGTCATGATTTATCATGACAATTTTCAAGCTAATTATCTAATTAGAATTATCCTCACATATTAGTGAGAATGGCTCTTTTATCTTTCATTCTCTCATTCTATTTCTCTCTCTTACTCATCCTCTCCCTCAAGCTCTCTCCCTCTCATGTGTTGAGAAACAAAAAGCTTGAGAAAAACCCTCTCTTGATCTTCTCTACTCACTTCTAGGGTTCAAGTCTTAGCATTTCTTGCACTCTAGTTACTCCTAGCTTGGAGTTGAAGCTAAAGGTGGTGGCTTTCAAGTGGATCTTTCTTTGACGGATGAAGACAAGCAAGGTGAACTCTTTCTACCATTCCGACGAGCAAGGAGAGAAGGAGTTCGAGCTCAAGGTATAACCTTTCTACAACTTACTTAGTTGTTAGTTTACTTTAGCTAGTTTTCGTTTAGCAAAGATCCTCACAAGCAAGGTCCATGTTGCCTAAGTCTTTAAAAATCCGTTTTTTTTATTATGTTTTCCGCCTCCCCGTAAGCACCGGGGTGGGCAACGTGGACCTAACACACTCTGGCCGCAAATTGCGGCCAGAAGCAATAAAACTACGGCCATCAAGAAAGGAAATGGGCTCAGGTTTTTATGGTGGGTCTTAGGTCACTACACAAGGTCACTGTGATGGGAACTTTTCCAACAAATACCTGGTTTGAGAGCAGATCATCCGAGACCCAAATCTACACTAAAAATACGATATTTGCATGAAATGAAACTTTACGCGATCCAAACTGAAACGAACAAGCTACGCAACATTAAGAAGACTTACTTAACAGATAGAGATCATTACCTACTCCCACAAGCTCAAAGATCCTAGCTTTTCAAGCTCCCAGGCATCCAAGAGGCAAATCAAGCCTTATGAAGTGATTTGGGTGTGATTTTGTGAAGTTTTGTGAAAGATTTGTGATGGAAATGATAAGTGTTCAGTTAAGAGGTGAGGAGTATGAAAAATAATGAGAGAAAGAGAAAAAGAGAGAGAGAGTGAGAGTGTGAGTGAGTTAGAGAGAGAGAGAGGTGAGTGTAAGGGGTGAGTGCACCATGCATTTACTCACACATTAAAGCAAGCATGACTCACCATGCCACCTCTCATCCAAACAAAACTCAAGGAAAATATCTCTCACAAAAATCTAAAGGTTTAGGTTAAGTGCTAGGTTAAGGTTTAAACAAAGGATTAGGATTTGGATTAAGTTGTCATGGTTACTAAACACGATTAACATAAACACGCCCTCACATTAACGTCTAATTAACACTAATCAAAATCCTAAGGTGTTACACACCCAAATCACCAGCCGACTATTGTAGAAACATTAAGAGACCATGGACACAGATTGAGTTTCAGTGCAGTTTTCTATCCCCAGACCGACGGTTAATCAGAACGGACAATTCAGACTCTTGAGGACATGCTCCGATGTTGCATTCTAGATTTCGGTGGCAGTTGGGATCGCCACTTGCCCTTGATAGAGTTTTCTTATAATAACAGCTTCCAGAAGAACGATTTGTAGGGTTACCTAGCACAGCAGCAAGGTTTCCGGAGACATCGTCCATGCCAATTTTAAATTTTTGACATGCTAAACGACCCTAACCCTAGAATCATAACTAGAGAATTATATAATACAACATGCAAACAACTTTGCATCTGAGTGAATAAGGAATACAACCTTTGTAGACCGGTCCTTCACTTCTAAACCTCCGTGTAGTAGTCCCTTCGCTCCAAGTAGTGAACACCCGAACTCTAGTAATAGTTCACATGAAGAAATGAACAAGCTTGCTCGAAGTATTCGAGGCCGACGATGATCTACGTCGAGGAGACTCAAGGTCATGCTACCTCTTCACTAATGGTGGATTAGTGAAGCAAACACCCTAAACTAAATGGCTAATATAGTAGAGGATGATGAAGTAGGAATTGGGCTCTCTTTAGATTTCTTTTTCTCACATTATTTCCTCACCTTGAGAAAACCAAGCAAGCTTTCTCATGAGGAAGAAGAAGATGAAGTCAAGATGAGAAATAAAACTCATAAGGTGAGAATAGCAACCATGGATGAGTTAATGTCATACCTTAACTCATGTAGAGACTTAACTATGGCTAGGGTTAATAGTTAGGTTAATAAATATATACAAATGAAACAAAATTGGTGGACTTGATCAATGGTTCCACAAGCTTGTAGTCATGACAAAAATCCATCCAATTTGAATTACTTAGATAAATATAAACCCCTCATTATATCTAGCATGGTTTGAGTCTCATACACCCATGTAGCATGTGGCATCAATCATGACACATATAAAATGTACATTAATATATATCACATATATACTATATGCACACAAATGAGAAAAAGAAATATTTAGTGAGCAAATATTAGTTAATGTAAGTTAATATATCAAATTTATAATTATACATTAAATTATCAAATCAACACTTGATTTAATAATTCGGCTATATCTCATACAACCGACTAATATCAAATGTAACAATCTATCGAATCAACACTTGATCCGATAACCCGGCTATATCTCATATAACCGTCTGATATCACATATTACGAGAATAGAATGCGGTATCACATACGTGCATTAATCTCGGTCCCGCACATATCACATATGTGCTCTTACTTCGTTTCGCATGAACCAGGAAACCTCTGTGTAGGACTCTAAAGACTCGTCAATATGCCAGCAGTAGGTGATGATCATATCAAACACCCACAAGCCACAAGCGGTCTGCAAAACATAACGGCCACCCGGGTATTGAACGATCAGAAGATCAACAAGCAAGCCTTCTCATACTCCTGGGAATCCAATCAGTAACACTACCGTACAGTCCGGTCTCTTCATTAGATATGTCGCATATCACAGCCTGGGGGTGGTATAACGTCAGACCCCAATAGCCTGATAAGTCATGCCGATGCAAGGTCCATAACGGTTCGATAAACTACTGATAACACTTACCAGTAGATCTCAGCAATCCTGGCCAGGGATTTCCTGTTATGGCAAATAGAGCATAGCGCAACATCAACTCCCAATACCGGGAGAGACGAATCCCCTCCTATCGCTCATTGCCTCTATGTGACTCAGGACTGTACCTAAAAACCACTTTTTTGCACGATCTGTTGACCGTTGTATGGTGGAAATCAATGCACAGTGGGAATCACACAAGACTCTATGACGATCTCGGGTTGACAGACTAACCTATACCAGTGTCACCAGAGAACTGCTATCTGACGATAGGTATAATACCATCTAGGAGTTCTCGGCGAGTCCGTTCAGTGTTCCCAGTCTCCACAGAGCACCCGTGTACCTTCTCTGATGTCAAACACCAATGGATATGGGATCATCCATCGCCCATCATATGTGTCGAGAAGCGTATACGCTAGTCTACTCTGGAGTATCGATGCCCTATCTCGATACTCCCACGACTAGGAACGTTTGAAGGTTGTAGTTACCGACCACCTCTGCCCCACTAGTATGATCTGCACCATTGTCCTGGTTGTCAAGTACTCATCCTAAGGGCTTTATCAACATGTAATAGAGACACTATAAGTGTACATGTTAAGATAAAGAGCAACCAGATAGCATACTATCATGTCGAGCAAGAAAGTCCTCCCTATATATGTCCAAGCATCCACTACAATATACATCATATGTACAGTAATGGCCTCTAGGGCATACATATAACTAACAATCTCCCACTTGCACTAAGGCCATTTGTTGCAGTATCTCATACTCAACGTCCTATAGAAGTCTTTCTAGGGAAAGGCCTTTATGAGTGGATCCGCCATGTTATACTTTGCGTCTACTCTCCTAACATCGATCCCTTGGAGATCAACCATCTCCCTGATCAGGTGATACTATCCTCAGAATATGTCTGGAACGCTGATGGGACCGGTATTCCTAGGGCAAAGCCATAAATCCATTGTTGTCACAATAACAGTTATTGGACGCTGAATGGTAGGAACCATGTTCATCTCATGAACAAGAATTGCCCAGACAGTCACTTCGGCAGCATCGTTGGTAGCGATGTATTCAGCCTTTATCGTCTAGTATGTCACGGTATCTAGCTTAGAACTCTTCCAACATACCGTCCCTCCACTGAGGGTAAAGGCAATGCCTGTGATTGACTTTCAGTCGACCTTATCACTCTGGAGGCTTGAACCAAGAACATTCTTTTAGTGCTTCTCAAGTACTTAAGAATGTCCTCCACAGCTGTCCAGTGATTTTCCCAAGATCTGATTGATTCCTGATCACTACACCTAGTGAGTCATCTACATCTGGTCTGGTACAAAACATCTCATACATGATAGAGCCTACTGCCGAAGCATAGGTTATCCCTTGCATGCGAGCTCTTTCCAAATCAGTCTTGGAAGACATCTTTTTGGAGAGAGTGATTCCTGAGTAAGTGGACGAACCACCACGCTTAGAATTTTCAATACTAAACCCCTTTAGTACGGTGTTAATGTACTTGGATTTGGGACACTCCTAATATCCACTTATATCTATCAACATAGATCATAATCCACAAGATGTAGTAGGTATCATCCAGATCTTCCATGAAGAATCCTCGTGATAAGAGGAGCTTGACAGAGTGTAGCATAGGAAAACATTTCCTATCAAGAGTATGTTATCTACGTACAATACGTGGAAGACAACCTTACTCTCTACAACCTTCTTATATATACAAGGTCCATTTACTTTTTTGATGAAGTCAAACTCTTTGACTCCACATCAAAATAGATGTTCCAACTCCACGATGCGCGCATTGATCTTGATGGTCTTAAGCATAGCTTTGAATGTCTTAACTTTTCCATCTACACCAAGAATCTTCTCAAGATCCATTTACACCCAATGGGTTTTACCCCTTCAGGTGCAATATGCAAAGTCATACTTTGTTGGTGTCCATGGATTCTATCTTTGATCGCATCGCATCCAGCCTTTTCACTGAGTCGCCACTCGTGATGGCCTGCCTGAACCTAGTTGGGCCATCGTCTACCAAGATGCAATCCTCGCTCCCAATATCACAGAGATGACCGTAGTATCTCTCAAGTGGATGAGGAACCCTACCAGATTCGCGAAGAGGCCGAGGTTCGATGGAGACTATTGAATCTTTTGGTTTCACTAAATCATCAGCTGTTAGTTTGTTCCAGCTGGAACTCCTTCCAGTTCTACCTCATGACCACTAATTTCTTCATAAGAAATTCCTTTTCTAAAAAGGTGGCATACTGAGAAACAAAACACATTTTGCTCCTCAGTGTGGCAGAAGATATTCCCTCACAAATGTTTGGGATATCCAACAAACTTACAGAACTGACCTTGCCTCGAGCTTCTCCGGATTTTTCTTTTCAACATAGGTCGGACAAACCCTTTTCTTAACTCGTTTAAGACATGGTCTCATCCTATTCCATACTAATATGGAGTGGTAGGCACTGATTTGGATGGAACCCCATTCAATAGATATGCAGCTTCTCAAGTGCATAACACCAAAAAGGAAATAGGTAACTCAGTAGTACTCATCATAGAGTGCACCATATCTCAAAAGGCACGATACCTCCGCCCCGATACACCGTTGTGTTATGGTGTACTCGAAGGAGTAAGCTGAAAGAGAATCACATTCTCCTTTTAGAAACTCCAGGAACTCGATGCACAAGAATTCTCCTCCTCGATCACATCGAAGGACTTAATAATTCTACCCGTCTGGTTCTCAACTTCAAGCTTATATTCATTGAATTTCTCAAAAGTTTCAGACTCGTGTTTCAACAGGAACACATATCCGAATCTTGAGAGATAATCGATGAATGTAATGAAGTACCAAGAACCAACCTTGGCATTTGTAGACATAGGACCGTATACATCATCATGTATCCATCCCAAGAGTTCACTAACTCTTTCTCTGTTTCCAGTAAACGGAGTATTGGTCATTTTACCTTTGAGACAAGACTGGCAAGTAGCATAAGATGAGAATTGGAACAAATTCTTATATTCATCCTTATGTAAATTAGCTGGTCGTGTCGCATTGATATGACCTAGTCTACAATGCCACAAAAAAGATTCGTTCATTTCTGAACTACTCCTCTTGTATGTGTTCTAGATACTTTGAACCGTGGTTTGATTTAGAACATATCTGCCATTTCATAACATGCCTGATCCAATCAACTCTTAATTCAGAAAAATGTTCACATCATTATCCTCCAATACAAAATTATATCCTTCTTTAACTTAATAAAGAAACTGATGTAATGTTGTATATCAGGTTCGGTATCTAATAACATTTGTTCAAAATCCATGTATTAATACAAGGTAATATTTGCCAACTGATTTGGCTGCAACAATTGCACCATTCTCTAACACTTAGAAACATATCACCCATTCCCAGTTCTCTATCTTTCTGTAACCCATTTAACATATTACATATGTGGGATCCTGATCCGGTATCACATACCCAGGACATAGAGGATACTGAGAAACAGTACTCGGTAATGAATACACCCAAAGAATATGCATCAACATGCTTAATCCTCGATTGGGTGGCATGGGAATCTGGATATTCCCCTATTTCCTTTTCAGACTTATAACAATTATAAGAAAGAACGGAACCAACGTTCCCCAGCTCAGTATAATAAGCAGGTTCGGTCAAAGCATCCATATTATTATCTTGATTAAGGCGTGACATGGTCGCTACCAGGAGAGAGAGAGAAGAAAAAACTTTGCGTGCGCTCTTACAAGATCAGATTGGTTAATATTTTATCTAATCAGGATGGCTCCCACTGTTTTTATCAAATCTTCCATCAAACCGTAAAAGGTAAGACTAGCCGGGATTAATTACACCCTACAAGTTCGCCAATCTTTCGGCCATGACAGTGTCGGTACTTTGAGGGAGGTTCCCCGTGCTTTCGCACGGACCTAATTAAAATAAACCTCATTTTCCCAGGAGCGTAACCACATTAACACCTTTCTAGACACCTACTTGATCGGATAATTGTAATGTGCAAAACTCTCCCAGGAGTAACTCTTACTCGCAGTGGGTATCGGGATCCAACTATCTCATAAAAGGTATGCAATCTCATTGCAAATTTCAACACTTGAAATTCCCGATAATTCTTTTGCCCCTAGCTTCCTATGACCTTGACGTAGGACAACAAACCATAGTCCGCTAGTCAAGTTCAAACCGTACATTTCCTGATTGAATTAAACCCACCCACACGACCCTTGACGCACGCCAACAAAGTCGCACGACTACCCTAATCCAATCGCATCGTATGCAACATATAAGCACCAGTTAGCTACCGTACACAATGCCTTGACGCAGGCCAACAAACGTAGCACGAAAACTATGTAGTACTTATCTGAAATGATGGAGGGCTACGACAGGTTTTAAGAAAACCTTTTACGTAATGAACTTGATATCGTCATAGAATCGAGTGATTTTGAAAAGGAGTGTTTTTGAGGCTTTTGCTAGTTTTGCTAAAGAGGTCACTCCCGGTGAAGGGATCTCGGCTCTTTCCTTATTGAATAAGGTGCAGGATATTTCACAAATACCACTATGCAAAGCATGAACTAAAAAAGCAATCAAAAGACAAAACAGAGTGGGTTGTAGCATCTGCCAGTTTCGCTAAAGTGGTCACTCCCGGTGAAGAGATCTCGTCTCTTTCCTTATCGAATAAGGTGCTGCATATTCTACAAGGAATACCGCTATGCAAAGCAAAAACTAGAGCTACCGGTTTTTAAAACAAGTTTCTACAACAACTTTTAGGTTTCTTTTATTTCATTAATCTCATTAATGAAGTCCCATAAAATTATTCTTCCTAAGCATGAAAGAAGAAACGAAAGCAGCAATATTTATTATATATCTTCGTCTCAGAATATCAAGTGATCACATCACAGAACATCCGCAGCAGAAGAACACATATGAAATATTGGATATACTAGGAATTCCGTGTTTTAATGAAGCCAATAAAAAACACGGATTCCACGGTCTCGATGAATAGCCAAACCCACATCCCTAGACCCCTACGAGAGCGGCAAGCAACCCTATCAATTCTAGAGTTAGAAGACTCGGTCTCGACTCCTCGAGATGGTCTCCCACTGGACTCTAGAACTCGGTTAATTGTGCTCCCCTCCTTGGGTCTATTCTAAGGCGGAAAAGTAAATAATTTACATCATCCTCAACCCGGAAGTGCCCCAGTAAAAGAATATTACATACAAGTTTTTACATGAATAAAAATGAAAAACTCTCATCTCATATAAAAATCCCCGGCTATTCAAAACACGACGATCGAATATAACATATCATAGCAATACATAACATCACATGTCATCAACGTAAATAAATATGCGTATCCCAATTGTCGTTGACATATAGCAACGAAACCGGCGATACACCACATATTACACTTACGGTCGCAGAAAATAAAGTGAAAAACTACAACAATTGGAATCCGCAACCATCTTAGACATCATAAACCCAATGTATCACATACTTCGGATTTCATGCCTAACCAAATGAATTCCTTAGACATCACATACTTAACAATTATAAACCCCGCATTTTAGTCTCGATATTGAAAACACTTTCCAATAACCTGTCAGATAATTCAACAAGATTCCCGTTAACCTGATCGAATGCTTGTCGAAAACTTTAGTAGACGGCCGCACCCCCGATACCGTCGACGAAGTGCACTTAGGCGGAACATGTTAGTGTGTTATGCCCTAGAGGCCATTATTGTATAGTACTAGTTTGTATATTATATTTTGGAAGTTGGGATATTTACACGGATTTATAATAGTCTTGCTCAATATAGTAGTATGCTACTTGGTTTGTATCTATCTTAATATGTGTATGTGTTTCTTTTAACATATCTCTAATACATATTGATAGAGCCCTTAGGATCTTTGCTTGACTACCAGCGTTGTGATGGCAGTCACACTAGTGGGGGCTGGGTAGTCTACAAGCACATCCTTATGCAGGTCCCTGGTCGTAGGATTATCGAGACAGGGCATCGATACTCCAGAGTAGACTGGTGTGTACGCTTCTCATCCCAGCACGGGAGATGGTCTGTCCCACAGCCATCAGTACCTCGTACTGGAGATAGTATGCATGTGCTCGTTAGGTTATGAGTACACTGGACAAGACTCGTTGGGAACTGTTGGTTGGTACTATACCTATCATCAGTTAACAGTTCCCAGGTGACATGAGTACAGCTTTGTCCGTTGACTTGACAATGCTGCTTCGCCTCAAGTGTGTTCCCACTGTTCTTAGATTACTACCCTACCTCGGCTCTATTGAGTCGTGCAAACAGGTAGTAGTTGGGTGCAGTCCCGAAGAACTTGGAGGCAGTGGCGGTTAGATTGGATTCATCTCTCCCGGTATTGGGGGTTGATATCGCGCTGTGTTTGGAGATCTATTACACAAAGTCCCTGGGCAGGACAAGCAAGATTTTCTGGTAGGTACTCCAGTAGTTTCTTAGGGTGTTTTAAACTACACTCCGACATGACTTATACCGCTTTTAGGGGACTGGCGTTTACCGCCCCCTAGGCTCGATATGCGATACTCTTAGGCGAACAGACCG
The DNA here is from genome assembly GCA_030015575.1 of Agapanthus africanus. Classification (NCBI taxonomy): domain Eukaryota; kingdom Viridiplantae; phylum Streptophyta; class Magnoliopsida; order Asparagales; family Amaryllidaceae; genus Agapanthus; species Agapanthus africanus. Next base: position 449,640,025 of record CM057342.1, on the reverse strand, counting down.
GACTGTACGGAGATTGTAACGTTCAGGCTCAGAAGTAGTTCGGATGGGTTTTCCTCATCGGCCTTCCTATCGACATCTACCTGGGGATCGTTACGTACAGCTAGTACTGCTTGCGGTCTATGGTTAAACCAACTGCCAGCGTAGTGTCGAGTCTTTAAAGTCCCATACAGAGGGTTTTCAACCTTTGGGCGAAACGAGGTAGAGGTCGTATGGTTTTACGACAGGGTTCGTTCACATACGCGCGCTTGTCCGTGTTTGGTGTTCAGGCAGTTGATACTAGTGGGCTTTGCTTTAAGCTCGATCCTAGTATTAGATTTTCGATTGGTTTAGTCTTATTGTATTCATGTTTCTCGGCACACGGATACGTGTATTTACATACAGTTGACAAAGGCAGAGGAGGAGACATCTCATTTGGGTTTTGACCATTGACTTGATTAAAACCATAATGAGATGGAGGAAATTGATTACTAAGTTTTAATTAAAGATAATTGTGTCATGCCTAAGTTGGTTTGACCATTTGACCATGTTGACCCTTGTTGACTTAGATATTTTGTTGAGCACAAGATATTTTGCTTAGCATTAATTGTGACATGATAATGTTCAAATCAATGAACCATCACAATTATCCTAATTAAAATTATTGTTATTCTTTTTCCTCATATGAGAGTTTTCTCTCTTCATTATCTTTTAGACATTCTCTCTCATGGTTTCTCTCTCCTCTTCCTCTCTCAAAGCTCTAGTGTTTCATGAGTTGAAAATCAAGAGCTATTGAGACCAAACCACCAAAACACTTCTCTACTCACTCTAGGGTTCTTAGTTTAGCACACCAAGTACTCTAGTTACTTCATTATAGTGGTTGGAGCTCAAGGTAGAGGCGTTTGGGTGGATCTTCTTTGACATAGAGAAGCCGGTGAGGAGGAGTCATCCACAAACACTCCAAGGAGCTCACAACAAGGAGAAGAACAACAAGGAGAAGGAGTTCAAGCTTGAGGTATAACCATCTAACATAGTAGTTAGAACTCTTAGTTAGTTTGTTAGTTAATGTTTAGCAAAGATCCTTATGGCTTTTCTATGTTACCTTGCTATGAAAAATTCGATTTTTACCTATTCCGCCTCCTCGTAAACTACCGGGGTGGGTAACATAGACTTACAGTGGTATCAGAGCCTAGCTAAACCATAACTAACATGTTAGCAAAAGCTTTAGAACTTCGATCACGGAAAAATCCCAAAAACACGATAAAAACTTGCATTTTCTGTCGATTTTTAAAACAGGTCTAATAATTATTTCTGAGACCTGAAAAATACATGCAGGATTTTTCTAGAACACAGAAGAAATTTAGGCGCCTAACTCGGTCAGACCACAGCGGAACCGCGGCTGAACCAAGCGTTCCGCCGTGGATCCGCGGCCGAGTCGACTCTGAGTTGGTCCAAATTTTTTCCGGTGCTCTCTGTGATGGTTTTGTGTTTTCTGGGATATTTTGTTTTTGCTCAGGAATTATAGTGTACAGTGTTGTACTTGGAGTAGATTCAAATATGGTTTTTGATCGAAATTCTATAAACTTTAGCTAATCAGATTATATCTGTGATGTGTTATATGTGCTGAACGTCTACTAATCGCTATACATCGATTAGCAGGGGTTGCACAAATCGGTTATCTGTGATATTGGTTTTTGTAGATGAACATATTGGATTGTCGTGGATGAATAGCGGGGGATGTGAGATGAGCGTTTATTTATCTTTCATTTGATGTAAATTGTAAATTGATGTAATATTATTTTACGGTCGCACATCCGGGTTGAGGTTGTAGCCACCATTGTATATTGTTTCTTTTACTGTTTTTGCTCCTAGGATAGACACAAAGTGGGGTACACAAACTACCAGGTACTTTGAAGTGCCGAGTGGCCTACTCATTTTGTTGAGGGAGGCTGCTTTATTTCGGGTATTTGGCGGGTAGTTTGCCGCACCCGTAGGGGTCTAAGGTGGGGTTTTGGCTATTCATCACGACCGTGTAATCCTTCTTTCGTTGCAGGCTCGAACGAAATGCGGACTCCTAATATATCAAATGTGTTCATCTGTGATTTGGAATGACTATCATTGCATCTGACGAATGTATATATCTATATATGATATCTAGTAGACGTTGCTTATGTTTTACATCTGCGCTAGTCCAGCCCCCGCTCTGTCGTTAGTTAAGTAACAAAACGGGTGATGACGGGGCCCAGTGGCGAATGCGGATGGCATAAGCGTACATTATATTTTCGTTGTTTTCTGCAATGGTAGGATTAATTGATAGGACTGCATTAAATAAATGCTAAGCAAACAAACCAAAGTTGTATCGTTGGAACAATTTCAAACCACTCGTTTTTTTCAAAACAACAAACTTTTAAAATGCGGAGCTTAAACCACTCTTTTTAAAAGCTATCAGGTTCCTTCGATTATATCAAGTTCACTACGTTCATGGTTTCTCCAAAACCATTTGTAGCCCTTCGTCATTTCAGTTAAATGTTCAGTAGTATTCAAGCTATGTATTTTGACCTTCGCCAAGGCATAGTGATTGGTAGCTGCTGAATATTTATCTGTAGCATAAATAAATGCGTTGGTTTGGGACAGTCGTACTGCTATTATGGCCTTCGTCAAGGGTATGTACGGATGGGTCCAAATTAACCTGGATAATGACCGGTAGAACTTGACATGTGACTTATGATATGTTGGACTTCGTCAAGGTCATAAGAGCATGGGGCAAAAATCCACATCGGGAGTTTCTAAAGAAATTGAAACTTTCTAGTGTTGCATATCATTTGGAGTGTGATAATTTTGGTAGGATTCCTTCAACTTTATCACACGATGATATTTGGATCCCGATCCTACTGTGAGTATATGCTACTCCTCGGAAGATTTTTTCACTTAACGATCAATGTTATAAACCAAGTAGGTGTCTAGAAAGGTGTTTGCGGGGCTATGCCCACAGGGAAAAGAGGTTATTTAATTAAGGAACTTCGCGAAAGCGTCGTAAAACCTCCCTTGAAGTACCGACACTGGCTTGGCCGAACGGTTAAGCAAGTATTGTACGGTGATATTAATCCTGACTAATTCTTCTTTTATGGTTTGAGGAAGGATTCGAGAAACAGTGGGAGCTATCCTGTTTAGATAAACTAAAAACCACTCTTAACTTGCATGAGCATCGTGCTAAAATGTTTCTTCTCTCTCTCCTAATTGCAGCGACCAACAACATGACGGGCCTTAAGTTATTATTAGATAAAAACATATTGACAGGGCCAAATTATAAAGATTGGTTCAGGAATGTCAAAATGACAATCACTTATGACATGTTGGGGTATCTCCTTACCACTAAGGCCCCCGCCATCCCAGGTCCAGAATCCAGCGTCGCGGATAAGGAAATCCGTAAGACCTGGGAGATTGACTGCGCGAAAGCCAAGTGCCTCATGCTTGCCTCTATGGACAATGAACATCAGAGGAAGCACGAGAATATGGATCTTGAATCCATATTCCTCCATACCATGGAATTATATGGAGTGCAATCTCGTATCGCAAGATACGAGAGCTCGAAGAAATTATTTCAAGCGAGGTTGGCCGTCGTATCATCTGTAGGGGAACACTTCCTTATGATGATTTGCTACATTGTGGAGCTCACGTACCTTGGGACCACGTTAAAGATCGAGCTATATACAGACTTGATTCTCCAGTCCGTTCCTTCCACCTATGCCCAGTTTATCTTGAATTTTAATATTCAAGGTAAAGAAATTGAACTTTCGGAACTCCTCAACATGTTGAGGAGTGCATAGGACACCCTGCAGAAAGCAAGGGAAACACCCGCTCTGTTTGCTGGTGGTGCTTCCTCTTCTAGGTCCAAGGCGAAAGCCAAAGGAAAGAAGAAGAAGGCCCCTACCAAACCGAGAGGCGGTGTTAGTAAGGTAGAAGCCAAAGGAAAGGCAAAAGTGGCGGGACCAATAGTGGGAAAGGAAGAATGCTTCTATTGTCATAGGAAGGGAAACTGGAAGAAAGATTGCTGGGCTTGGAAGGCCAAGAACCAGGACCCGAAGCAAGTTGTGGCTTCGGCTTCAGTTGTGTATGTAATTGAAAACTGTCTGTCAATCAACTCTACTTCCTGGGTATTGGATACCAGATCAGGATCTTATATCTGTAATTCATTATAGGAACTGAGAAGCCATAGAGTTTTGAAGGCGGGTGATATGACCCTCAGAGTTGCAAACGGAGTAAGCATGGATGCTGTGTCCGTAGGGGAATATCACTTAGGATTGACTACTGGACATGTTTTGGTTTTGCGCAACTGTTATTATGTACCCAGTTCGACTTGTAATATCATATCTGTATCTTTAATGTCTAAAGAAGATTATGATTTTGCATTTGTAAGCGATGTCGTAAACATCCACCTTAATCATAGTTTGATTTGGTCGGGTACATTAAGCAACGGTATATACGTATTAAACCAACCGCAGATTTTCATTATCCAGAATACACACAAAAGAATGTCTCCAGAATTAAATCATGCTTTCTTATGGCATTGTAGACTAGGTCACATCAATGAGACAAGGTTAACCAAGTTACATAAAGAAGGATATTTGGATCCGTTCGAATATCAATCTTATGCAACTTGTCAATCATGTCTCAAAGGAAAGATGACAAAGACTCCGTTCACTGCATACGGAGTAAGAGCGAGCGAGCTCTTGGGACTCATACACAGCGACGTGTGTGGTCCAATTTCTACACATGCAAGAAGTGTTTTTTCCTATTTCATTACTTTTACGGATGATTTCTCCAGGTATGGGCATGTCTTCTTATGAAGCATAAATCCGAGGCCTTTGAGAAATTTCGGAAGTATAAGAATGAAGTGGAAAAAAAACGGGCAAAAGTATCAAGACACTAAGATCTGATCGAGGTGGTGAATACTTGAGTACCGAGTTCCTAGATTACCCAAAAGAGAATGGAATTCTCTCAGCTTACTCCTCCATACACACCTCAACACAACGGTGTATCGGAGAGAAGGAACCGAACCGTATTGGATATGGTACGTTCCATGATGAGTAACATTGAGTTGCCGCGATCATTCTGGGGCTATGCACAAGAATCAGCTGCATATCTTTTGAACAAGGTTCCTACCAAGACCGTGCCTACCACACCATATCAGATGTAGGGTGGGAAGAAACCCTATCTTCAGTATCTTAAGATATGGGGATGTCCAGCTTATGTTAAAAGGCAGTATGCGGACAAACTCGAGCCACGCTCAGTACTGTGTAAATTTGTGGAATGCCCAAAGAACTCTAAGGGGTATCTTTTCTTTCATGCAGAGGAACATAAGGTTTTGTTTCTCGTCATGCCCACTTTCTGGAACATCAGTTCTTAGAAAAAGAAACAAGTGGGAGCGCAATAAAATTGGAAGAGATTCCAGAACCACAAGCTATTACTGAAAGCTTGGTGGAACCAGAAGTTTCAAAAGAACAGGACATTCCCGCACCTCTCCGCAGGAGTAGTAGGCTGTCTCATCTTCCTGAGAGATAGTACGGTTTTCTCATAGACGGGGATAGAGAGGATTGCATCAATGATAATGATGAGCCGACTAACTTCCAGTAAGCCATTCAGAGCAGTGACTCAGTAAAATGGCTGGATGCAATGCGGACCGAGATGGAGTCCATGTACACCAACAAAGTATGGATTTTAGACATTGCTCCAGAAGGGGTAAAACCCATAGGCTGCAAATGGATCTTCAGAAAGAAGATTGGTGTAAATGGACAGGTTGAAACCTATAAGGCTAGACTTGTTGCAAAAGGATTCCGTTAAAGACCTGGTCTGGACTATGAAGAAACCTTTTTCCAGTTGCTATGCTCAAATCCATTCGGATCCTTCTTGCCATTGATGCCTTCTACGATTATGAGATTTGGCAGATGGACGTAAAAACCGCTTTTCTAAATAGAAATTTAGAAGAATGTGTCTATATGGACCAGCCGGAGGGTCTCATTCAGAGTGGGAGCAGCGGGAAAGTGTGCAAGTTGCTTAAGTCCATTTATGGACTAAAGCAGACATCGCGGAGTTGGAACATCTGTTTTGATGAGACGGTTAATGAATTTGACTTTATCAAAAATCCAGATGAGCCTTGCATTTATAGTAAGATTATAGCATGAACTGTTGTATTTCTCGTCTTGTACGTGGATGACATTGTCTTGATAGGAAATGACATTCCTATGCTACAATCTGTCAAAGGGTTCTTATCACACAGGTTCTCCATGAAAGACCTGGGTGATGCTTCTTACATTCTGGGGATCCAGATCTATCGTGATAGATCTAAGAGGCTGTTGGGACTTTCACAGTCCAGGTACATCGACACCATACTGAAAAGATTAAGTATGGATGATTCAAAGCGCGGTAATTTACCGGCTTGTCACAGAATCACCCTCCTCAAAGAGATGCCTCCTAAGACTTATTTGGAAAGGGATCGCATGTCTATTATACCCTACGCTTCAACGGTAGGCTCCATAATGTATACGATATTGTGTACCAGATAAGATGTATCATATGCACTGAGAGTAGCAAGCCGGTACAGTCAAACCCTGGAAAGAAACACTGGATAGCGGTAAAGAACATTCTCAAGTACCTGAGAATGACTAAGGATATGTTCTTGGTTTATGGCGGAAAAGACCTCCAGATCGAGGCTTTTGCCAACTCCAGCTTCCAGAGTGACAAGGATGACTCCAAATCCATGTCGGGCTATGTCTTTACCCTCAATGGAGGGGCGGTGTGTTAGAAGAGTTCCAAACAGAAAACCGTTACTGATTCGATGTTGGAAGCGGAGTATATTGTAGCTAATGATGCCGCAAAAGAAGCAGTCTGGATGAGGAAGTTCTTAACAGAACTTCAGGTGGTTCCGTCTATTGTTGATCCAATACCTCTGTATTGTGACAAAAACGGGGCTATAGTTTTAGCAAAGGAACCCAGGTCCCATCAAAAGTCTAGACACATCTTGAGACGGTATCACCTGATCAGGGAGATCGTGGATCGCAGGGAGATCGAGATTCGGAGGGTTGCTACAAAGGATAACACTGCAGATCAATTCACAAAGGCCAATCCTCAGACGCAGTTCGAGAGGCTACTCGAGATGACAAGTCTGCGATATGCCAGCACATGTCCTTAGTGCAGGTGGGAGATTGTTAGTGTGATATGCCCTAGAGGCCATTATTGTATAGTACTAGTTTGCATATTACATTTTGGAAGCTTGGGATATATACACGGATTTATAACAGTCTTGCTCAATATGGTAGTATGCTACTTGGTTTGTATCTATTATAATATGTGTATTTGTTTCTTTTAGCATATCGCTAATACATATTGATAGATCCCTTAGGATCTTTGTTTGACTACCAGCGTTGTGATGACAGTCACACTAGTGGGGCTGGGTAGTCTACAAGCACATTCTTATACAGGTCCCTGGTCGTAGGATTATCAAGACAGGGCATCGATACTCCAGAGTAGATTGGTGTGTATGCTTCTCATCCAAGCACGGAAGATGGTCTGTCCCACAGCCATCGGTACGTTGTACTGGAGATAGTATGCAGGTGCTCGTTAGGTTATGAGTACACTGGACAGGACTCGTCCGGAACTGTTGGTATCGTCAGTTAACAGTTCCCAGGTGACATGAGTACAGCTTAGTCCGTTGACTTGACACTGCTGCTTCGCCTCAAGTGTGTTCCCACTGTTTTTAGATTACTACCCTATCACGGCTCTATTGAGTCGTACAAACAGCTAGTAGTTGGGTGCTGTCCCGAAGCACTTGGAGGCAGTGGCAGTTAGATAGGATTCATCTCTCCCGGTATTGGGGGTTGATATCGCGCTGTGTTTGGAGAGCCATTACAAAAAGTTCCTGGCCAGGGCAAGCGAGATTTACTGGTAGGTACTCCTGTAGTTTCTCAGGGTGTTTTGGACTACACTCCGACACGACTTATACCGCTTTTAGGGGACTGACGCTTACCACCCCCTAGGCCCGATATGCGATACGCTTAGGTGAACAGACTGGACTGTACGGAGATTGTCACGTTCAGACTCAGTAGGAGTTCGGATGGGTTTTCCTCATCGGCCTTCTTATCGACATCTACCTGGGGACCGTTACGTGCAGCTAGTACCGCTTGCGGCCTGTGGTTAAACCAACTGCCAGCATAGTGTAGAATCTTTAGAGTCCCACACAGAGGGTTTTCCACCTTTAGGCAAAACGAGGTAGAGGTCGTATGGTTTTACGACAGGGTTCGTTCACATACGCGCGCTTGTGCGTCTTTGGTGTTCGGGCAGTTGATACTAGTGGGCTTTGGTTTAAGCCGGATCCTAGTATTAGATTTTGGATTGGTTTAGTCTCATTGTATTCGTGTTTCTCGGAACACGGATACGGGTATTTACATACAGTTGACAGAGGTAGAGGAGGAGACACCTCATTAGGGTTTTGACCATTGACTCGATTAAAACCATAATGAGATAGAGGAAATTGATTACTAAGTTTTAATTAAAGATAATTGTGTCATGGCTATGTTGGTTTGACCATGTTGACCCTTGTTGACTTAGATATTTTGTTGAGCACAAGATATTTTGCTTAGCATTAATTATGACATGAGAATGGTCAAATCAATGAACCATAACAATTATCCTAATTAAAATTATTGTTATTCTTTTTCCTCATATGAAGGTTTTCTCTCTTCATTATCTTTTAGACATTCTCTCTCATGGTTGCTCTCTCCTCTTCCTCTCTCAAAGCTCTAGTGTTTCATGAGTTGAAAATCAAGAGCTTTTGAGACCAGAGCACCAAAACACTTCTCTACTCACTCTAGGGTTCTTAGTTTAGCACACCAAGCACTCTAGTTACTTCATTATAGAGGTTGGAGCTCAAGGAAAAGGTTTTCGGGTGGATCTGCTTTGACATAGAGATGCCAGTGAGGAGGGTCATCCACAACCACTCCAAGGAGCTCACAACAAGGAGAAGAAGGAGTTCAAGCTTGAGGTATAACCATCTAACATAGTAGTTAGAACTCCTAGTTAGTTTATTAGTTAATGTTTAGCAAAGATCCTTATGGCTTGTCTATGTTACCTTGCTATGAAAAATTCGATTTTTACCTATTCCGCCTCCCCGTAAACTGTTAGTTATATGTATGCCCTAGAGGCCATTACTGTACATACGTTGTATATTATAGTGGACGCTTGGACATATATAAGGGGGACTTTCTTGCTCGACATGATAGTATGCTATCTGGTTACTCTTTATCTTAACATGTACTCTGATTGTCTCTATGTCACATGTTGATAAAGCCCTTAGGATGAGTACTTGACTACCAGGATTATGATGCAGATCATACTGGTGAGGACAGTGTAGTCGCCAAGTACATCCTTCAAATGTTCCTAGTCGTGGGAGTATCGAGACAGGTCATCGATACTCCAAAGTAAACTAGCATATGCGATTCTTGACCCATATGATGGGCGATGGATGATCAAATATCCATTGGTGTTTGACATCAGAGAAGGTATACGGGTGCTCAAAGGAGACTGGGTACACTGGACGGACTCGCCGAGAACTCCCAGATGGTATTATACCTCACGTCAAATGGCAGTTCTCTGGTGACACTAGTACAGGTTAGTCTGTTGACCCGAGATCGTCATAGAGTCTGGTATGATTCCCCCTGTTCTTTGATTTCCATCATACCACGTCCAAGAGGGCGTGCAAAATGGTGGCTTTGGGTACAGTCCCGAATCACATGGAGGCAATGAGCGATAGGATGGGTTTCGTCTCTCCCGGTATAGGGAGTTGATGTTGCGCTGTGTTCGATTGGGTATAACTGGAAATTCCTAACCAGGGTTGCTGAGATTTACTGGTAAGTGTTATCAGTTGTTTCTCGAACTGTTATAGACCTCATATCGACACGACTTATCAAGCTACTGGGGTCTGACGTTTACCACCCCTTGGAGAGATATGCGACATATCAAACAAAGAGACCGGACTGTACGGGAGTGTTACTGGTTGGATTCACGGGAGAAATTATAGGCTTGCTTGTTGATCTTCTGATTGCTCAATACCTGGGTGTCTGTTACGTTTAGCTGACCGCTTGCAGCTTGTGGGTGTTTGATATGATCATCACCTACTGCCGGCGTATTGACGATTCTTTAGAGCCCTACACAGAGGTTTCCTGGCTCAGGCAAAACGGAGTAGGAGCACATATGTGATATGTGTGGTACCGATAATAATACGTGTATGCGATACCGTATTAGATTCTCGCGATATGTGATATCGGCCGGGTATATGTGATATACCCGGGTCATCGGATCAAGTGTTGATTCGATGAACTGATACAGATTATATTAGTCGGTTATTTATGAAATAGCCGGATTATCAGATCAAGTGTTGATTTGATAATTTAATGAATATTTATATATGATTTATTAAATTACATTAACTAATATAAGTCACTTAAAGATTCTTTTTCTCACTCGGGTAATACATTGATATATATGTGATATATGTTAATTGTATTATTTTATTTTGTTACAATAAATATTGTATATGTGATATATAATATTGTAACATATTACGGTTATAAATGCAACATGTTTTGTGGAGTTTAATTATGGTTAGGGTTTGGATTAGGGTTAAGCATGGATGAAGCTTTTAAGAAGCTTCTTGGAGCTTTGACTTTGACTTTGGATATTTTGTGTAGATATTTGCTTAACCCAACCTAACCCATCACCATAGTTAACTCTCTACATGGGTTAAGACTTCATTCTTAACCCATGGTTGCATTTCTAACCACACTAGAGTTTCATTATTCATCACAAAGAGATTGCTTCTTCTTCTTCCTTCTTCTTGCTTGAAAAAGCTTTCTAGCCTTTTTGTGATGTGATAAAAATGAGTGAGAAATAGAAAACAAATGAGTGCTAAATTCCTACTTCATCATCCTTATCTATTCTAGCCGTTTAGATTAGGGTGTTTGCTTTGCTAATACTTGATTAGCAAAGCAAGAGCTTGGGTTTGAGTTTCTTCAAGGTAGATCTTATTAGTTATCGAAGATCGGAAGCAAGCTTGCATCTTTCTTTTATGGAGCCTCTCTAGAGTCTGGATACTCGATGATCGCAGTGAAGGGACCTCAACATGGAGCTTTAGAAGTGAAGGAACAGACTACAAAGGTTGTAATCCCAAACTCTTAGAAGTAAAGTTGTTTACTTGCTTTGTTTCGCCTAATCTCTAGTCTAAGATTTTCGTTAGGGTTGTTAGGCACGTCTAAAATTTAAATCGGGCATGGTTGATGCCTTGTAGAACCTTGTGAGAGTGCCTAGTAACCCTACAGTGGTATCAAAGCCAAGCTAGAGGTTTAGACGAAGTCTATGCGAAGTTTAAAGTCTGATCGAACTCCGAATACCCGATAAAACCTACTTTCTGGAAAAAATTTCAAAAGTTGACATTTTTCATATTAAAAATACTGAGAAAATTAAGCAGGGAAATCTAAGAATTACTGTGAAAAATGAGCCACCAATACCATTAATGCGCCGCGGAACCGCGGCAATACCCTGCCTTACGCGGCGGTTCCGCGGCCAAACAGTGGATATAGGGTTTGATTTTTCTACAGTAAAATCCGTAGGTATTTCTTGATGTTTCTGGGAATTTTTAATTATACTCAAGTGTTGAGTTTTTTGGAGATCTTTTGTATTCGTTGATTCGATCGGAAAATTTGACTTCGTTTAAGTTTTTTCCGGGTAATTTAGAACGTGTTAAAAAGTTCGAACGGATATCAATAACTCACTTTTTCCCCTGACGGAAAATTTCCAAGTGTTGGATTTTTCCACGAGTTTGAAATTTTCGGAAAGTCATGCAAGTAACGCGGTGGACCCTCTATAAGAACACAAACCTAAACTCGATTATGTGACCGTCTGAACCGCCTCTAAATCTTAGGATTTGGGGCAGTACGGCGTTGCCACATGTGAGGCGTTGGCTTGACCCTTCTACGGCTGGACCATTGGTACTGTGCCATGTGATGGATACTTTTTGAACTCCGCTCAAGTATTGAGATATTTGGGAAATCTTGGGTGTTTGTTTATTCGATCGGAAAGTTTAACATTGTCTATTTATCTGGAATGTGATACAATATTTGGAATCCACAAGTAGTTATAAGATAACTAATTTGAATGTTATAAATCTAGCAGTTTAGTCTTATTTGATCGGTTGCCACGGGATTTTGATGTGATCAAAAGTCCGTCGCAATCACGTAGCGTACGCGGATACTCGCCGGGTAAACTTAATAGATAGCCACGCCCCACAGCCCTGACCAAGTGACTGTAAGTGAACCCCGTCGCGAAAAGCATCCGTTCGGGTGCTCGCGGCAGCGGTGTTCCGCCTTAGTGCACTTCGTCGACGGCATCCGGGGGTGCGTCCGTCTACAAAAGTTTGCGACGAGCATTCAATCAGGATGTCGGGAATCCTGTTGAATTGCCCGACTTGATATTGAAAAGTGTTTTCGAGATAGTGACTAAAATGTGGGGTTTATAATTGTTAGGCATGCGATATCTAAGGAATTCATTTGATTAGGCATGAGATGTCTAAGAAGGTTGCGGATTCCAACTGTTGTAGTTTTACACTTTCTTTTCTGTGACCGTAAGCGTAGTATGTGATGTATCGCCGGTTTCATTGCTATACATCAACGACAATCGGGATACACATACTTGCTTAAGTTGATGATATGAGATATTATGTGTTGTTGTGATATGTTATATTGGATCGTCGTGTTTTGAATAGCCGGGTGTTTTTTGTGAGATGAGAGTTTTTCTTTTTCTGTCATGTAAAATTCATTTGTATGTAATATTCTTTTATTGGGGCACTTCCGGGCTGAGGATGATGTCACCATTGTATATTATTTACTTATCCGCATTAGGTAGACCCAAAGCAGGGAGCATAAGTAACCGTGTTCTAGGGTCCAGTGGGAGACCATCTCGAGGAGTCGAGACCGGGTCTTCTAACCCTAGAATTGGCAGTGTTGATTGCCGCTCTAGTAGGGGTCTAGGGATGTGGGTTTGGCTATTCATCGCGACCGTGGAATCCGTGTTTTATACAGGCTCGTATTAAAATACGGACGTCCTAGTATATCCAATATTTCATGTGTTCTTCTGCTGCAATGTTCTGTGATAAGATCATACTACTGCCTGAGACGATTGCTTATATTATATATATCTATGAGATATATATTGTATATTGTTGATTTCGTTTCAAATGTGATGCTTGTGAAGCATAATAAAATGGGACTTCATTAATGAGATTAATGAAAATAAAAGAAACCTAAAGATGTTGTAGAAACTTGTCTAAAAAACTGGTAGCTGTAGTTCTTGCTTTGCATAGCGGTGTTCCTTGTAGAACATCCAGCACCTTATTCGATAAGGAAAGAGCCGAGATCCCTTCACCGGGAGTCTCCCCTTTAGCGAAACTAGCAAATGCTACAAACTCGGTTTGTCTTTTGATTGTTTTTATAGTTTTTGCTTTGCATAGTGATATTTGTGAAATATCCTGCACCTTATTCGATGAGAAAAGAGCCGACGATCTCTTCACCGGGAGTGACCTCTTTAGCAAAACTAGAAAAGGCCTAAAAAACACTCCATTCAAAAATCACTCGATTCTACAACGATATCAAGTTCATTACGCAAAGGGTTTTCTTAAAAACCTGTCGTAGCCCTCCGTCATTTCAGATAAGTACTTCATAGTATTCGTGCTGCGTTTGTTGGCCTGCGTCAAGGCGTAGTGTTCGGTAGCTATTTATGCTTATCTGCAAAAGCATATGATGCGATTAAGTTAGGGTAGTCGTGCGACTTTGTTGGCCTGCGTCAAGGGTCGTGCGGGTAGGTTTAATTCAATCGGGAAATGACGGGTTGAACTTGACTAGTGGACTATGGCTTGTTGGCCAGCATCAAGGTCATAGGACGCTAGGGGTAAAATATTATTGGGAATTTCAAGAGTTGAAAATTACAATGAGATTGCATAACTTCTATGAAATAGTTGGATCATGATACCCACTGTGAGTAAGAGTTACTCCTGGGAGAGTTTTACACATTACAATTAGTCGATCAAGTAGGTGTCTAGAAAGGTGTCAACGGGGTTACGCCCCTTGGAAAATGAGGTTTACTTTAATTAGGTCGGTGCGAAAGCACGGGGAACCTCCCTCAATGTACCGGCACTGGCCTGGCTGAAAGATTGGCGAACTTGTAAAGTGTAATTAATCCCGGCTAGTCTTTCCTTTTAGGGTTTGAAGGAAAATTGACTAAAACAGTGGGAGACATCCTGATTAGATATATTAATAACCAATCTAATCTTGCAAAGAGCATACGCTGAGTGTTTTCTTCTCTCTCTCCTGGTTACGACTATGTCACGCCTTAATCAAGATAATAATACGGATGTATTGACCGAAACCGCTTGTTATACTGCGCTAGGGAACGTTGGTCCTGCTCCAACTTATAATTGTTATAAGACAGACCAGAAAATAGGGGATTACCAGAATTCCCGTGCCGCCCAAACGAAGAAAGTGCATGCATCATCTTCGGGTGTTTTAATTACCGAGAACTATTTCTCAGTATCCTTTACGTCATGGGTATGAGATACCGGATAGGATCCCGCAAATGTAATTTGTTACATGGGCTACAGATAGGTAAAGAACTTAGAACGGGTGATAAGTTTCAAGAGTTGGAAATGATGCAAGTGTTGTAGCCGAGTCTGTTGGCAGTTATCACCCTGTATTATCAGAATATATTAATTCTGAACGAATGTTATTAGATACCGAACCTGATATACAACATCATATCAGTCTCTTTATTAGTAAAGAAGGATATAATTTTGTATTGTTGGATAATGTTTTGAATATTTCCTATATCAAGAGTTGATCGATTCAGGCACGTTATCTAAAAGCATAGACGTTCTAAATCCAACCACGGTTCTTAACGTACAGAACATACACAAGAGGTAGAGTTCAGAAATGAACGAATCCTTCTTGAGGCATTGTAGACTAGGTCATATCATTGCGACCCGACTAGCTAAGTTACATTTAGATGCATATTTAAATTAGTTTGAATCTACATCTTATGAAACTTGCTGGTCATGTCACAAAGATAAGATGACCTCAGCTCTGTTTATTAGAAATAGAGAAAGAGTTAGATGAACTTTTAGGATTGATACATGATGATGTATGCAAGGTCCTCTGTCTACACATGCCAAGACCGGTTCTTTATACTTCATTACATTCACTGTTTATCTCTCAAGATTCGGACATATGTTCCTGTTGAAACACAAGTCTGAACCTTTTGAGAAATTCAATGAATATGAGTTAGAGGTAGAGAACCAAAACGGGTATAAGTATTATGTCCTTCGATGTGATCAAGGAGGAGAATACTTGAGCACGGAATTCCTGGACTATTCTAAAGAAGAATGAGATTCTCTCTCAGCATTACTCCTCCGAATACACCACAGCACGTTGGTGTATCGGGGCGGAGCAATCACACCCTATGTGATATGGTGTGCTCTATGATGAGTACTACTGAGTAGCCTATTTTCTTTTGGGGTTATGCACTTGAGAAGTTGCATACCTATTGAATAGGGTTCCAACCAAATCAGATGCCTACCACTCCATATGTGATATGGTATGGTAAGAGCCCATCTCTTAAGGAAGTTAAGATTTGGGGTTGTTCGGCCTATGTCTAAAAGCAAAATCCGGACAAGCTCGAGGCAAAGTCGGTTCTGTGGAAGTTTGTTGGATATCCCAAGCATTCGCAAGGGAATATTTTCTACCAAACCGAGGAACAAAAGATGTTTTGTTTCTCAGCATGCCACCTTTGTGAAAGGGAATTTCTTGTGAAGAAATTATTGGTCATGAGGTAGAACTGGAAAGAGCTCCATCTATACAAACTGCAGCTGATGATTTGGTAGAACCAAAGGATTCAATAGTTTCCAACGAACTTCAGCCTCTCCGCCGATCTAGTAGGGTTCCTCACCCACCTGAGAGATACTTCGGTTTTCTCTATGACAGTGGGAGAGAGGATTGCATCATGAGATGATAACCCTACTTGTTTCGAGCTGCCCGTCAGGAGTGGGACTCAGTAAGAATGGCTGGATGCTTAGCGATCTGAGATGGAATCCTTATACACCAACAAAGTATGGACTTTGGTTGCTTTATCTGAAGGGCTAAATCCCCATCAGGAGCAAGTATATTTTGAGAAGATTACTTGGTGTACATGGAAAAGTTGAGACTTTCAAAGCTATGCTTAAGTCCATCCAGATCCTACTTGCCACTGCTACATACCATGACTACGATATCTTGTGGTTGGGTGTCATGACTGCTATTCTAAATGATGTTTTAGAAGAAAGCATCTATAAGTACATAGCCAGAGGGATTCGTAGACAGTGGGAGCAGCGGAAAAGTGTGCAAGATGATTTATGCGATAAATCAGGCATCGCAGAGTTGGAACGTCTGTTTTGATGAAGTAGTCAAAGAATTTGACTTCATCAAAATGGAAGATGAACCTTGTATATACAAAAAGGTAGTAGAGAGTATGGTGGTGATCCTCGTAGAGTACGTGGATGACATACTCTTGATAGAGAAGGAGTTTCCTATGCTACACTCGGTCAATCTCCTCTTATTACAAAGATTCTCCATATTGGATCAAGGTGATACCACCTAAATCCTGGGTTATGGATCTATGGGATAGATCTAATTGGATGTTAGGAATCTCACTAGTTGTAGTGAGATGGTATCAAATGACCCTGTGGAAAATCACTGGAAAGGTTCCAGGGTGATAAGGACGACTGAATGTCAGTCGCAGGCTTTGTGTTTACCCTCAGTGGAGGGACGGTATGTTGGAAGAGTTCCAAGCTAGATACCGTGACTTACTAGACGATTAAAGGAAAGATACATCATTACCAAGGATGCTACCAAAGAGGCAGTCTGGATATATTTAAGTTCATGAGATGAACTTCGTTCCTGCCATTGTGTGACAATGGAGTTGTGGCTTATACCAAGGAACCCCCGTCGCATCAGAGATCCAGATATATTCTTAGGCAGTATCGCCTGATCATGGAGATGGTTGATCTCCAGGGAGATCGAGGTTAGGAGAGTAGACACAGTGGACAACAGCGCGGATCCACTCACGAAGGACTATTTCCCAGTAGAGACTTTTATGGGATGGTTGAGTATGAGATACTTCAACCACAGCTTATTGTTGGGTATGCGATACCACAACAGATGGCCCTAGTGCAAGTGGGAGATTGTTAGTTATATGTATGCCCTAGAGGCCATTACTGTACATACATTGTATATTGTAGTGGATGCTTAGACATATATAGGGAGGACTTTCTTGCTCGGCATGATAGTATGCTATCTGGTTACTCTTTATCTTAACATGTACTCTGATTGTCTCTATGTCACATGTTGATAAAGCCCTTAGGATGAGTACTTGACTACCAGGACTATGATGCAGATCATACTAGTGAGGACAGTGTAGTCTCCAAGTACATCCTTCAAATGTTCCTAGTCGTGGGAGTACCGAGATAGGGCATTGATAGTCCAGAGTAGACTAGAGTATGCGCTTCTTGACCCATATGATGGGCGATGGATGATCTCATATCCATTGGTGTTTGACATCAGAGAAAGTATACGGGTGCTCAGTGGAGACTAGGTACACTGGACGGACTCGCCGAGAACTCCCAGATGGTATTATACCTCATGTCAGATGGCAGTTCTCTGGTGACACTGGTACAGGTTAGTCTGTAGAACCGAGATCGTCATAGAATCTTGTGTGATTCCCACTGTGCTTTGATTTCTATCATACCACGTCCAAGATGGCGTGCAAAAAGGTGGCTTTTGGGTACAGTCCCAAATCACATGGAGGCAATGAGCGATATGAGGGGTTTTGTCTCTCCCGGTATAGGGAGTTGATGTTGCGCTGTGTTCGATTGGATATAACTGGAAATCCCTGGCCAGGGTTGCTGAGATTTACTGGTAAGTGTTATCAGTAGTTTCTCGAACTGTTATGGACCTCATATCGACATGACTTATCAATCTACTAGGGTCTGACGTTTACCAACCCTAGGCGAGATATGCGACATATCAGACGAAGAGACCGGACTGTACGGGAGTGTTACTGGTTGGATTCATGGGAGAAAGTACAGGCTTGCTTGTTGATCTTCTGATTGTTCAATACCTGGGTGGCTGTTACGTTTAGCTGACCGCTTGCAGTTTGTGGGTGTTTGATATGATCATCACCTACTGCCGGCGTATTGACGATTCTTTAGAGTCCTACACAGAGTTTTCCTGGCGCAGGAAAAACGGAGTAGGAGCACATATGCGATATGTACGGGGCCGAGAATAATACGTGTATGCGATACCGTATTAGATTCTCGCGATATGTGATATCGGCCGGGTATAAGTGATATAGCCGGGTCATCGGATCAAGTGTTGATTCGATGAACTGATACAGATTATATTAGTCGGTTATTTGTGAAATAGCCGGATTATCGGATCAAGTGTTGATTCGATAAATTAATATATAATTATATATGATATATTAAATTACATTAACTAATATAAGCTCACTTAAAGATTCTTTTTCTCACTCGGGTAATACATAGATATATATGTGATATATGTTAATTGAATTATTTTATTTTGTTACAAAAAATATTGTATATGTGATATATAATATTGTAACATATTACGGTTATAAATGCAACATGTTTTATGGAGTTTAATTATGGTTAGTGTTTGGATTAGGGTTAAGCATGCATGAAGCTTTCAAGAAGCTTCTTAAAGCTTTGACTTTGACTTTGGATATTTTGTGTAGATATTTGCTTAACCCAACCCAACCCTTCACCATAGTTAACTCTCTACATGGGTTAAGACTTCATTCTTAACCCATGGTTGCATTTGTAACCACACTAGAGTTTCATTATTCATCACGAAGAGATTGCTTCTTCTTCTTCCTTCTTCTTGCTTGAAAAAGCTTTCTAGCCTTTTTGTGATGTGATAAAAATGAGTGAGAAATAGAAAACAAATGAGAGCTAAATTCCTACTACATCATCCTCATTTATTCTAGCCATTTAGATTAGGGTGTTTTCTTTGCTAATACTTGATTAGCAAAGCAAGAGCTTGCGTTTGAGTTTCTTCAAGGTAGATCATCTTAGTTATCGAAGATCGGAAGCAAGCTTGCATCTTTCTTTTGTGGAGACTCTCTAGAGTCCGGATACTCGATGATCGCAGCGAAGGGACCTCAACACGGAGCTTTAGAAGTGAAGGAACAGACTACAAAGGTTGCAATCCCAAACTCTTAGATGTAAAGTTGTTTACTTGCTTTGTTTCGCCTAATCTCTAGTCTGAGATCTTTGTTAGGGTTGTTCGGCACATCTAAAATTTAAATCGGGCATGGTTGATGCCTTGTAGAACCTTGTGAGAGTGCCTAGTAACCCTACATAAACTATCGGGGTGGGTAACATAGACTTACAGAACATCGCTGCCGTGAGCACCCAAACGGATGCTTTTGGCGACGGGGTTCTCCTACAGTCACTTGGTCGGGGCTATGGGGTGTGGCTATCTAGTAAGGTTACCCGGCGAGTATCCGCGTACACTATGTAATTGCGACGGACTTTTGATCCACATCAAAATTCTGTGGCAACCGATCAAATGAGACTAAAATGCTAGATTTATAAAATTCAAACTATTTATCTCATAACTAATTATGTGGATTCCAAATATTGTATCACAATAACAGATAACTAGACGAGGTTAAACTTTTTGATCGAATCAACAAACACCCAAAATTTCCCAAAGAGCCCAACACTTGAGCGGAGTTCAAAAAGTACCCAGAACATGCCACAGCTCCTATGAACCATCCATAGAAGGGCCGACCCATGCCTCACTCATGTCGCCACGGAACTGCCGCAAACCCTAAGGTATGACCGCGGTTCCGCGATCCAAAAAGTCGAGTTTGGGTATCATTCTTCTAGAGGGTCCACATAATCGCTTGCATGATTTTCTGAAGATTTTAAACTTGGAAAAAACCAACTCTTGGAAAATTTCCAGCGAGGGAAAATATGGGTTATTGATATCCGTTCGAACTTTTTAACGTCGTCTAAATAACCCGAATAGATATTAGATTACGAAACCGAAACAACTCTTAAAGACCCGATATACAATCCTAGTTTCTGTCGAATTTTAAATGGCCTCTAAAATTTTTTAGCTACTGCAGAATGTTGCATGAGATGTAACATGAACACGGTACAAATTTCAACCCTCGTCGCCGAAATTTGGCCGGCCACATTGCTCAGAAATCTATGGGTTATTGCTCTGATACCACTGTAGAGTTACCTAGCGTGGCAGCAAGATTTCCAGAGGTATCGTCCATGCCAATTTCAACTTTTTGCCATGCTAAACAACCCTAACCCTAGAATCTTAAAAAGAGAATTAAATAATACAACATGCAAATAGCTTTACATCTAAGTGAATAAGGAATACAACCTTTGTAGACCGGTCATTCACTTCTAAAGCTCCTTGTAGTAGTCTCTTTGCTCCAAGTAGTGAACACCCAAACTCTAGTAAGGGTTCACATGAATAAATGAACAAGCTTGCTCGAAGTCTTCGAGGCTAAATGGCTAATATAGTAGAGGATGATGAAGTAGGAATTGGGCTCTCTTTAGATTTCTTTTTCTCACATTATTTCCTCACCTTGAGAAAAACTAGCAAGCTTTCTCATGAGGAAGAAGAAGATGAAGTCAAGATGACAAATAAAACTCATAAGGTGAGAATAGCAACCATGGGTGAGTTAATTTCATACCTTAACTCATGTAGAGACTTAACTATGGCTAGTGTTAATGGTTAGGTTAATAAATATTTTCAAGTGAAACAAAATTGGTGGACTTGGTCAATGGTTCCACAAGCTTCTACAAGCTTGTAGACATGACAAAAATCCATCCAATTTTGAATTACTTAGATAAATATAAACCCCTCATTATATCAAGCATGGTGTGAGTCTTATACACCCATGTAGCATGTGGCATCCATCATGACACATATAAAATGTACATTAATATATATCACATATATACTATATGCACACAAGTGAGAAAGAGAAATATTTAGTGAGCAAATATTAGTTAATGTATGTTAATATATCAAATATATAATTCTAAAGACGCGTCAATACGCCGACAATAGGTGATGATCATATCAAACACCCACAAACCGCAAACGGTCTGCTAAACGTAACGGCCACCCGGGTATTGAGCGATAAGAAGATCAACAAGAAAGCCTGCTCATACTCCTGCGAATCCAATCAGTAACAATACCGTACAGTCCGGTCTCTTCGTCAGATATGTCGCATATCACAGCATAGGGATGGTATAACGTCAGACCCCAATAGCCTGATAAGTCATGCCGATGCAATGTCCATAACGGTTCGAGAAACTACTGATAACACTTACCAGTAGATCTCAGCAACCCTGGCCAGGGAAATCCTGTTATGGCCAATCAAGCATAGCGCAATATCAACTCCTAAAACCGGGAGAGACGAACCCCCTCCTATCGCTCATTGCATCCATGTGACTCGGGACTGTACCCAAATACCACCTTTTTGCACGATCTCGTGACCGTGGTATGGTGGAAATCAAAGCACAATGGGAATCACACAAGACTCTATGATGATCTCGGGTCGACAGACTAACCTGTACCAGTGTCACCGGAGAACTACTATCTGACGATAGGCATAATACCATCTAGGAGTTCTCGGCGAGTCCGTTCAGTGTACCCAGTCTCCACTGAGCACCCGTGTACCTTCTCTGATGTTAAACACAAATGGATATGGGATCATCCATCGCCCATCATATAGGTCAAGAAACGTATATGCTAGTCTACTCTGGAGTATCGATGACCTGTCTCGATACTCCAACGACTAGGAACATATGAAGGATGTACTTACCGACTATCTCTGCCCCACTATTATGATCTGCATCATAGTCCTGGTAGTCAAGTACTCATCCTAAGGGTTTTATCAACATGTAATAGAGACATTATAAGTGTACATGTTAAGATAAAGAGCAACCAGATTGCATACTATCATGTCGAGCAAGAAAGTCCTCCCTATATATGTCCAAGCATCCACTACAATATACATTGCATGTACAGTAATGGCCTCTAGGGCATACATATAACTAACACGATTCAGATGACATCCTTCGAGATATTATATAGGAGAAAATGTCGATCACCAGTTTGTTGGACAGAGCTCAGTGATAGAAATATTTTGGGGCCACAGATTATGCAGGAGATGACCGAAAAGATTCAGATGATTTGGGATAGGATGAGAGCGGCCCAGTGCAGGCAGAAATCTTATGCGGACCGATGTCGGCGCAGACTTGAGTTTATAGTAGGCGATCTTGTTTTCTTGGGGGTTTCCCCGATGAAGGGCGTGTTGAGATTCGGAAAGAAAAGAAAGCTTAGTCCCAGATATGTGGGTCCCTTTCGAGATTCTCGAGCGAGTCGGCGCAGTTGCTTATCGTTTGGCTCTTCCACCCAGCTTTCAAGATATTCATCCCGTGTTTCATGTATCAATGCTCCGCAAGTACCTTCTTGACCCCTCTCACGCGATTCAGTACCAGACAACTCAGCTGGAGCGCGATTTTTCATTCACAGAGCTGCCGACAGTCATTCTATATCGGCTGGTGAAGAAACTGAGGTCCGAGGTCATACCGTCCGTATAGGTTCTTTGACGTGGCCGAACGGCGGAAAAGGTCACGTGGGAAACCGAGGACGAGATGCGGAAGAAATATTCTCATCTCTTCGAGGGTACGCGTAGTTAAATTTTAAATTCGGGGACCGAATTTCTTTAAGGGGGAAGATTGTAACGTTTTGAAAATCGTTTAAGTGAAATATCCGATAATCGGTAAAATAACTGATGTTTCCGTAAAAACCAAGATATAATTATTTTTCAACATAGACTTAAATATACCTATTCTAGCAATGTAATTGCTAGTATTTAGTATTTAATTGGTCGCTTGTAAAATTCTAGTTTACTTAAATATTTTTCTTAATTAATTATATTAAATAGTATTTTAAGCTTTCACTAATACATTTAATTAGTGATAATTACAAGTTAGATTGGGTTAATACAAGTTTTGTGCATCATGATACATTAAACCAAAATGTATCATGTTGTTTTTGAAATGAAGTGGAATTGTCAAGAGAGTTCTAGAAATTTAAAGAAGAGTTTAAATAGAAAAGAAAATAAATAAAAAAAATAATGAGATAAGAAGTATGGGAATATTGACTTGAGGTGGGATTTTCTTGACTTGGTATTTCACACACACACACACCCCCTCACCATCTCCCCTCATGTGCTAGCCGAGACCAAGTTGCCCTATTCCCCATTTCATTTCTCATCAAAATCCTCTCTTTTTTTTCTAATCTAAAATTAAATAAAGTAAAAACAAAGAAGCATGGTGTTAGATAATTGAGGTATGGACTTTTTCTTGACTTCATACCCACAAACACACCTCACTCTCTCTCCCTTTACCCATTTTGTTCGGGCCTCACTCTCTCCCTCTCCCTATTTTGGTCGGGCCTTATCCAGCACCCATCCTTCATTTCTCCACCTCCCTTTCTCATCAAAACTCTTCAAAAAATCCATCAAAAATCAATATAAAACCTCAAAAATTCCTAATCAAATCTTTACCCATTTTTCCTTGACCTAATCTATCATGGATCTTGGAGCAAGGAAGCAAATTGGGAGGCTAAGTTTGCATGTTTGGATCTCATGATCTTGAGGTATAAAACTTCATCCAAATTGTATCTTGTTAATTATATGCTTAAATCTAATTTTAATTTGATGTTAATATAACTTTAATTGAAAAATAAAATTTTAAAGAGAAGGGTTTGAGATTAAAGTAAAGTTTACATCACTTGATTTAGTTAGCAATATGTAGTTTAACATGTTAAGACATGAAAAATCTAATCTAGTTGTTAAGTTGCTAATTGTTATTTTTAAATTGTCTTAATTATATATTTTGCAAACTAAGTTTTTAATTAGTGTGTAATTAGGTGAAATTAAAATTTAGTTAGGGTTTGTGTGGCTTAATTAAATTATTAAATGAATATTGAGGCCACTAGATTTGTTAAAACATTTAGATTTGAACTAAAATGGTAAGTTGTTGCTTACTAGGTTTTTGGAATAAATCGATTTTAATTAAGTTTGAGGTTTTGATGATATACAACCTATCTCATATAATATTTAGTGTGTTGTGAACGCGCGATTGATGCGATTGGGTTTCTGGGTTTGGTAGATGCCACGTATAGCGACCCTAATTGTGGTTTGTGGCGTTGTCGCGAGCGCGTTTTGTGCACAAGGAGCGTGCGCGTTTAGTTAGTGCGCGTGGTTGACTTGTATTGTTTATGTTCGCGACTGTTTATATATTTATTCTCTTATTTCTTTATGTACGTTTCTAGGATCGGGTGCAGAGGCGTCGGATGTGGGTTGGGAATGGCAGAGCTGAAATCAGATCAGATCAGACGAGGCGTCCCGGTGAGTAGATGCACACATGTACGGGGGAATCATCTGGATGGCGCGAGGCGCCCGATAGTCAGGATTTCTAGTAGTGCTTGTATTTATATGCGTGGTCTCCTAGTCATTCATCTTATTACATTGCATCATCATAAATATATATGATATTATCTCATAAGACACTTGCACCATTACCATTGGTTCATGACACGTGCACTATTCATGCGAACACACACGCCTTCGGTAATTGCTATGTCACGAACACTATAGAACTTGCTTAGAATTGGTATCTGTGCATTGCATCATATATGATCTGTAAACCTGTACCTGTATAGTCGTTTCATCAAGATGGATACGTAGGATTGTTAGTCATATATACATACCTCATTGCATCATGATTCATGCATAGATTCTGGCCGTACATCGCATGGTATATACTATCGTATCATAGACATCCATCATCACCGACATATTTACATATTGTGATTCTTCTCGAGGATTACAGTATTTATGAGATTTATGGATTTTGGAGAAACCGCAAGGATTTTAAGAACGTATTACCATTTTAAAAATGTAAGTTGCGGTTTTCTCGTGATGTGATGTGTGTGGTGTCCACCATGGGTTTTCTCGGTTCTTGAGCAGTATCATGCACCTGATTCGAGAAGGAGGAGGAATCGTCTGCTGGTGCATGGTGGACCCGGTATGGTACCTATGGGCAAGATGGCCGCAGATGATGGCGTTGATCCCGGCCGGGGAGCACTACCGACCGGTTATTTGTGACGCGGTGGAAATTCGGAGGATACCGACGTAGTCATGAGATTTGATGATATGGGTCGATCCGGACCGACGGATATTGAGATATTGAGATATTGAGATATTGAGACATTGAGATATTGAGATATTGAGACATTGAGATATTGAGATATATATTTTGTGTCGATGCTTGACACAGATTTTCTGTTGATTTCATTGATGATACTTCAGTTATTACATAGAGGTTTTTCTGAGATAAGAACAAAGATTTTCTCATACCAGACTTGTTCAGGTTTCGTTTTGATTATGCATTCATGTTGCATTCATGTTAGTACATCGTATCATATCGATATGCGTAGGTTGAGACACATTTGCGTGTATGCTTACGATAGCATTATTAGATGTTTATTACTAGCCACGAGTTGGCAACTCAACCCCGTTGTACCACAGTATCTTACAGGTCCGACCCATCAGCACAGTAGCGGCTGGCGCACTTCCTCTTTTTGTTCCTTTTGCTTGGACTTGCGGTATTGCTCGTAGGTGGGTTGTGAGGATATGTTATCCCATCATGTATATTATGTTGGGTTACGGCAGCACCCCGGCCATCAAACCATGGCCAAATGTGGAACACAAATTTACTAAACTGGCGCTACCATTACCCGATACCCGGATCTACCTTAAACCCTAAACTAGCAAGCTATATATAAGAAGTTAGATGGTTATACTAAGTTGTTCCGCGTCCTTCGGTCTTCAACCATCATCCCCAAGCTCCTAGAGGCTCCTTGATCGAGTTTGGTTGCCGGTCTTCCTCCATCTACGATGATCCACCTGAGCGAAACGGCGCAAGCTTCAGCATCGTCGAGCGAGGCAACCGACGCTCTAAGGTTGCTAGGAATGGAGAGTGGAGATGTAGGAATGTGTCACTATATTTTTCTCTCATCACAATTGCTCAAGGGAGCAACCATAGAAGATGAAGGAGGTGAGGAAACAATGGCATGAGCAACTCAAGAATTGGCTATGTCTTTTTGGTGAGCATGAGAGAGTGGAGAAAAACAAGTGTAGAATAACAAAATGAGCCCAAAAAACCTTGTGTTAGTGGCTGCCCCCCCTCACATTCCCACCAAAATAACATTACAATTTTAGTAATAAACAATTGTGAACCATACATCTCTACATGCCCAAGTCCATTCTCATGCCAACTCACCCCTCCACCTCATTTCCATAATTGTTTTTTCTAAAAAGGAAAACAATAATGAGGTGGCCACCTTCTAGAAGCTATTCCGTATAAATACGGAATACTTTCTGGTACATGTATAAAAATACATATACGCGTATTCGTACAAAAATACGAATACCAAGAGAGAAAAAGAATAGTGAACAATAATACTAGAATACATATATATAAATACATATATATAAATTATTAAATCAAAACCTAATTTAATAATCCGGCTTAATCCTAAGCCGCTAGTATTATCAACCGTCTGATTAAAGTCTGTGCAGCATGTGCACATATTTAATCGGACACTTGTATGTACCAACATACGTCATCTACACCATATCTCCTGAACCGTGAAAACCCTCTGTGTGGGACTCTAAAGACTCGTCAATACGCTGGCAGTGGGTTTAACCACAAGCACGTCAGCGGCACTAGCTGTACGTAACGGCTACCCAGGTATTGAGCGAAAGGGAGGCCGACGAGCAAACTCATCCTGAACCCCTACTGAGCCAGACAGTGACAATATCCGTATAGTCCGGTTTGTTCGTCTAAGAGTATCGCATATCGAGTCTAGGTGGTGGATAAATTCAGACCCCTAACAATGCGATATTTAGTTTCGGCATGAAACCCATCACCTCCTAAGAAAGTATCGATCCTGGATCGGTAATTCTCGTCCACCATGGCCATGGATTTCTTGTGATGGCCACCCGTGCACAACGCGACATCAACCGCCAATACCGAGAGAGACGAATCCCCGACGATCCGATCACTGCCTCCATGTGGCTCGGGACTGTACCCAGCTAAAACCTATTTGCACGGCTCCTTTGAGCCGTGGTAGGGTAGTAATCAAAGCACAGTGGGAACTTACATGAGAAAAATGATGATCTCAGGTCGACAGACTAACCTGTACACATATCACCTGGGAACTTCTATCTGACAATAGGTATAATACCAACTAGCACGTTCCCGGCGAGTCCGTCTAGTGTACTCATAACCCAATGAGCACCTGTATACTATCTTAGGTGAACAAACTAACACCAATGGCTTGTGAGACCTGTCCACTGCCCCTCGTCAGGATCTCGATCAGTATACACTAGTCTACACTGGAGTATCGATTCCTAGTATCGATACTCCCATGACCAGGGACATTTAAGGATGTGCTTATAGACCCTCAGCTCCCACGTATATGATCTCCATCATAATGCTGGTAGTCAAGCAAGAATCTTATGGGCTCTATCAATATGTACATGATGATAAAGACAAAACAGATAGCATACTATCATCTTGAGTAAGACTGTTCTACTGGTATAGGTCCTCCCTCAATCATCATAATCACCTGCCTGAGATTACGATAATTGTCTTGAGAGCACTATAGCCAACATATTATTTGTATCTAGTATACTCCATCTACCCTTGTATATTGGACTAGACAGTGAGACTCGTGAGACCTGTATTGTGGTGTTTGGTGTCGATGCTTACGTGAGCCGACGTGGTATTTTTCTTATTTCTTGCTTTCAGATGCTTATTGTGCACTTTTGATATACATGTTGCATGTGGTTGTGATTCTGCCATTGGCGAAGAGCTAGCTCCCGCTTGGGGATGCTTTTATTCATTATTTCTATGTATTTTCATGTGTTGTATCCATTTGGGGGCCAGTATTTACAAAGGAGACTCTGCCGAAATTTTCGGGAAAATCTGATGTTGATTTTAAATGTTTAATGCCACTTATTTTGTTAAAACCACTTGCTTTAAAACAAGTTTTCCTTCAGTCTAATTGTCAAACGGTTTAGTTTTTTGGGATTTGGCTTACTTAGATTACGTTGTGCCTTGAGACGTTTCGTAGTTTAAGTGCTAGTCACGTTCCGTACCTTCTGGTCGTGACACTTGACTACCGGGATTATGATGTAGATCATACTAGTGGGGCAAGAGTAGGCAGTAAGTACATCCTTCAATTCTTCCTAGTCGTGGGAGTATCGAGACTTGGCATCGATATTCCAGAGTAGACTAGCGTATACGCTTCTTGACCCATATGATGGGCAATGGATGATCCCACATCCATTGGTGTTTGACATCAAAGATGGTATACGGGTGCTAAGTGGAGACTGGGTATACTGAACAGGACTTGCCGAGAACTCCTAGATGGTATTATAACTCACGTGAGATAGCAGTTCTCTGGTGACACTGGTATAGGTTAGTCTGTCGACCCGAGATTGTCATAGAGTCTTTTGTGATTCCCACTGTGCTTTGATTTCCACCTTACCACATTCAAGAGAAAGTGCAAAACGGTGGTTTTTGGGTACATTCCCGAGTCACATGGAGGCAATAAGCTATAGGAGGGGATTTCGTCTCTCCCGGTATTGGGGGTTGATGTTGTGCTATGCTCGATTGACCATAACAGGAAATCCCTAGCCAGGGTTGCTGAGATTTACTGTTAAGTGTTATCAGTAGTTTCTCAAACCGTTATGGGCCTCACATCGATATGACTTATCAAGCTATTGGGGTCTAACGTTTGCAACCCCCAGGCTAAGATATGCGACATATCTGACTAAGAGACCGGACTGTATGGTAGTGTTACTTGTTGGATTCGAAGGAGTATGAGCAGGCTTGCTTGTTGATCTTCTGATCGCTCAATACCCGGGTATCCGTTACGTCCAGCTAGTACCGCTGACGGCTTGTGGGTGACTGATATGATCACCACCTACTGCCGGTGTATTGACGAGTCTTTAGAGTCCTATACAGAGGTTTCCTGGCTCAGGCGAAATGAAGTAGGAGCATATATGTGATATGTGCGGGACCGAGATTAATACGCGTACGTGATACCGTATTCTAATCTCGCGATATGTGATATCGGTTGGTTATATGTGATATAGCCGGGTTATCGAATCAAGTGTTGATTCGATAAATTGATACAAGTGATATTAGTCGGTTATATGTAATATAGTCGGATTATTAGATCAAGTGTTGATTTAATAATTTAATTTATAATTATATATTTGATATATTAATTTACATTAACTAATATTAGCTCACTTAAGCATTTCTTTTTCTCACTTGTGTGCACTTAATATATATGTGATATATATTATTGTTTCATGCTTGTTGGTACATGCTATATGGGTGTATGAGACTTACACCATGCTTATGATAATGAAGGGTTTTATTTATTAAAGGTAACTCATAATTAGTTGGAAATTAGTCACATGGTTTGGAGCTTAGTGGAAGCTTGTAGAACCATTGAGCTTAGTGGAAGCTTGTAGAACCATTGACTTAGTCCACTATTTTTGTTTTACTTAAGATATGTATTAACCCAACCATTACCTTAAGCCATGGTTAAGTCTCTACATGAGTTAATATGAGATATTATCTCACCCATGGTTGCTATTCTCACTCATGGAATAATTCTATTTTCTCCATGGTTGTTCTTCTTCATCTCCTTCCTCAAGCTTTCTAGCTTTTTGGGAGGTGAAGAAAATTAGTGAGAAAAATATTTCTAAAGTGAGCAAAATTCCAACCTCATCAACCTACACTAGATTAGCCATTTAGTTTAGGTTGTTTGCTTCACTAATTCCTAATTAGTGAAGAGGTAGCTTTAGTTAGTGTCTCCTCGACGTAGATCATCTTTGGCCTCGAAGAATTCAAGCAAGTTTGTTCCTTTCATCTTGTGGAGTCTTTCTAGAGTCCGGGAGTTCACTACTTGGAGCGAAGGGACTACTACAAGGAGCTATTGAAGTGAAGGACCGGTCTACAAAGGTTCTATTCCTTGTTCACTTAGATATAAAGATGTTTACATGCTTGGTTCGTCTAATTCTCTAGTTAAGATTCTTGGTTAGGGTTCTTTAGCATGCTAAATTTTTGAAAACGGCATGGTCGATGCCTCCGAAAACCCAGTGGCGGTGCTAACGGAACCCAGCAGTGGTATCAGAGCTATGCTAGAGAATTAGATGATGTTTGTAGAATTACGAAATCGAAACAACTCCGAAATATCGAAAAAAAAACCTAGTTTCTTACGAATCTTAAAAGTCTTCTAAAAATTTTTAAGCAGTTGAAGAATGTTGCATGGGATGTAACATGAACACCAGACGAAAACGAAGCCTTTTCGCCGGATTTGACCCAGCAAAATGGTTGCAAAATCCGGCTTGTCCGGTTCTGGCATGTCGTTCTGGCCTCGTTTTGGTTTGGTGTTCCGGTATCTGGGTTTTGGTGTTTCAGGTGTTGCTTGTTTTTGCTAAGATTGCATGTGATGTTATCTTTCTGTTAAGGCAATTCGGGGTGTTTCGTAGTCATATTTCTAACATCGTTTCGGGTAATCTTGACGACGTTAAAAAGTTTGAACGATTATCAAATTCCCATTTTTCTCTCTCGCTGGAAATTTTCCAAGAGTTGGAATTTTCCAAGTTAAAAATATTCAAAAAATCATAGAGGTAATTCTATGGACCCACTAGAAGAACGAAATGCTAACTCGATTGTATGACCGCCGGAACCACCACCAAACCCTAGGGTTTGTGGTAGTTCCGCGGAGCCATAAGTGAGGCAAGGGTTGGCCCTTCTACGGTTGGTCCATAGGCGCTATGGCATGTTTTGGGTATTTTTAAACTGTGCTCTAGTGTTGAGCTCTCTGGGAAATTTTGGGCGTTTGTTGATTCGATCGGAATGTTTAACATCGTCTAGCTATCTGTGATGTGATGCAATATTTAGAATCTACACTAATTAGTTTTGTGAAAATTGATTAGTTGCTGGTAAATTTAACATTTCGGTCTCGGTAGGAATCGAAAATCTTATTGAATTACCCGATTTCTTTTGAAAAGGTGTTTTTATAGATGAGACCCAAATGTAAGATTTACAATGTTAAGCTTGAAATCCGAAGTATGTGATATTCCGCGTTTATGATGTCTAAGGGCTGTGTCGATTCCAAATGTTGTAGTTTGACATTTTCTTTTCTGCAACCGTAAGTGTAATATGTGGTGTATCGCCAGTTTCGTTGCTATATGTCAACGACAATTGGGATACGCATATTTACTTACGTTGATGACATGTGATGTTATGTGTTGCTGGGATATGTTATATTGGATCATCGTATTTTGAATAGCCGGGGTTTTTATGTGAGATGAGAGTTTTTCATTTTCATTCATGTAAAAACTTGTATGTAATATTCTTTTATTGGGGAACTTCCGTGTTAAGGATGATGTCACCATTGATGTATATTATTTACTTTTCCGCATTAGGATAGACCTAAGGCTGGGAGCACAAGTAACCGGGTTATAAAGTCCAGTGGGAGACCATCTCGAGGAGTCGAGACCGGGTCTCCTAACTCTAGAATTGGTATGGTTGCTTTCCGCTCTCGTAGGGGTCTAGGGATGTGGGTTTGGCTATTCATCACGACCGTGGAATCCGCGTTTTTTACTTAATTTAAAACACGAAATTCCTAGTATATCCAACATTTCATATGTTAACTTCTGTTGTTGATATTCTGTGATGTGACCACTTTATATGCCTGAGACGAATGCTTTATTATTATATATATGATATATAATAAACGTTGATTATGTTTTGCACCCGCGCTAGTCCCGCCCCGCTATGTTGTTAGTTAAGTAACTGTAACGCCTTAGATTTCGGTTAGTGTTCGTTTAGACGTTAATGCGGGTTTACTGTAACAAGTTTACCAATTCGATTTCCTCACATTTTATAACATTTAATTAATAATTTATTAGTATTTGTTATAAGCATGCACGCACGTGTGCACGTAAAATGTGAGCTTTGTTTGTGCTAATTTTGATCATAGTAACCATGACACTAAACCTAATTCTTTGTTTATCCTAATCTTTTCTTTAATCCAATCCTTTTCCCTAATTCCTTGATCTTTTGTGAGAAGAAAGTGAGATATTTGTTTGAGTGATGAGGTGTGTGTGAAGGCATTAATGAGGATTAAATGCTATGATACACTCACCTCTCACCTCACCCTACACTCACCTCCCTCTCTCATTTCCTCACACTCTCATTCTTTCTCACTTATTCTTTCACATTTCTCTCATCTCTCCCTCATCAACTGAACACTCTCCAATTCCTTCACAAAATCCATCACAAAGTCACAAATCTTCACAAAAATCACACCTTTTTCTTGGTTTTTGCCAATTGGATGCCTAGGAGCATGCAAAGCTTGGATCTTTGTGTTCTTTGGTGTAGGTAATGATCTCTTTCTATTATTTATGTTGTTTTTGTGCTTTGTAGACTGTTAGATTTAGTTTAGATTGTTTAAAGTTTAGTTTTGTGGATAATATCGTATTTTTATTGTCGATTTGTGATATCTGTATTCTACCGTGACCCGGAGTTTTTACTAGAAAACTAAAAATTTTTGTTGTGTTGTACCTGTGACCATAGCACCTCACCTGAAGCACGAACCCCATCAGCTCGGACTCGGCCGGCGACGTCTGAAGGCAATTCCAGCGAGATCGGCCACTTGGTTGAGTTGGGATTTGGGTTTTTCTGGGTAGGTATCTGCTTTGGTTTGGGTGAGTTTGGTCTTGTTTGATTGTTAAGTTTTCTCTGTATGCAAAATCTAGGATCACGTAGGTAGTTTCTAGTGTTTTGTGTCCGCGCGATACGTTATACGACACGGATCGTGCACTTTGTGTGGTTTTGCTCTTGAGTTGTTTTCGTCGTGTCGCTACGCACGTTAGCCACAATAAGAATACTTGAGAGTATGTTTTGTGTTGTTGCGTCGGTCTAATGTAGTTTGTACGCGTTTTTGATCTATTATTAATATATATTTGTGTTATTGTTTTAATGTTGCAGGTTCGCAGGCGGGGACTTCGGACACTGCTACAAAGGGAAAAAAGGTGGTTGGCTTCACTTAGCCAGGATGGTTGGTGAGTAGATTTAACATCTACAGGGGAATCGCCCGCATGGCGTTATACGACTGGGCTAGAAATGACTTAACTTGTCGCATATTCTATGTCATATTTAGAATTGCGCATTTACCCTACTGTTTAGTAAATCGTTTTGCTTGGACTAGTAATCTTAGGACACTGCACTATTATTGACGGCTCATGCTGCACGAGCACTGATTGTATGCCACACACACCGTCAATAATTGCCATGTCACGCACAACCCACATATAGAAATGCTATGGTTTGGTTAGGGACATTGAGACATTGATTCATATTTCTTTATGCATATGACTTATAGCATACCTTTATACCTATAAAGTATTGTACCATTAGCGATAGGTACATACACACTTTATGACATAACTACAGGTATACCTTGCACACATATTTCACTTATATCCAGGGGGTATACTACAACGTTACTTATAGGTAGATACATATATCTTGCTATACCTTATTGTTTATACATATATCTGGTTATAGCTACATGTTTACCTTTACTTGACGTTATTTAGACTTGGATAAATTAGGAACCGCATTATATTTATATTAACTTATTGCAGTTAATTTGCGGCTTTTCCTTTATATGCTTATATTTCAGTTTTATGTTGCATATATTATATTCATGGATTTTCGCATTGTGATATGGATTTTTCATGATATTTTCTGGATTTGGGGACCGTGGGAGTTCATGAAATTATGCATTATTTTAAAAACCCGGTTTCCCTTGATATGATATTTCAGCAGCCACCATGAGATTTATCGGTTCTGATATATATATACCCCACGCGAGGAAAGATGGGGTCCGTGTGCGGGTACATGGTGGGGCCCGGAGGTACCCCGGGGCAAGAAGTTCGTGGAGCTAGACGATGAGTTAGTGGGGGAACCATACCTACCAGTGACATTACCAATGACTCAGCGGTTATCATGTGGATACCGACGGGAGTTTTGTACATATAGATACGTCGAGAGACGAGGGTCAGAGCTAGGCACTCATGCTTTTGGTATAGCGTGTGATACGTACCTATCAGGGGGCCAGTCTTTGTGACAGCACCTGATAGATCAGCCTTTCTGTGTCGATGCTTAACACATTGTTTTCATGATATTTCATTTTAATTCTTTTAATATATAACAGTGGAATGGGACGTTGTTATATATGCCCTTAAACCAATATTAGTGGAATGTGACGCTAATATATGTGTATTGACATTAATTTATATACATTATCATATTTATTCATGCAAAATATACTTAGGATGTGAGATTTTTACTTGATAATTTAATTTGGGATATAGGTGATTCATTTGATATTGGATACAGGATATATATGAGATTTACTTGATTTTGTAAATTCAGGATATATGAGATTTATTCGATATTGTACATTTAGGATTTGTGAGACTTATATGATATGAGAGCCAATTTGGGGGCCAATTTGGGGAATTGGGATTTGGATTGTTTTGATGGATTGTGATTCTACCACGATGTCAGGATTCCGTGGAAATGACATGTTTTCTTTCCATACTCCACATTTATTGTTTATGCACTGCTTCACGTATTAGTAGTACATGTTAGTGTACCTTTCATGACAGTCGCATTTACATACCTTTACTTATATGCATTACTTCATGTGTTAGTTGTACCTGCTAGAGTACCTTTCATGACTGTTGGATATATACATTTTCATATCATTATTGCATGATTATTGCATACTGATTGTCATATTATTATTGCATTCATATGACCTTTTATTGCTATTAAATGCTTATGTTAAATTCGCGTTGTACGTGCGTACTCGCGATTACCTGCATTTGTTATTACTATTCACAAGTTGGCAACTCACCCCCGTTGTGCCACAGTGTTTTGCAGGTGTTCCTCAGGATAGTCAGAGGCAGGGCTATTTTCATCCATCGTATCACCTTTGCTGCGGATACCGCTTCGCCTGACAGTGTGCAGTTTTGCTTAGGTAGGTTTTGCGGTTATCCAATGTTGCTGGTTGTGTATTCGTTGTAACATGTACTCTCCATCTACCATTATCATGTATGACTTAGAGACTTGATGTGAGGACGATATTGTATATTATTTTGTGACTTGGAGGTTTTTATGCAGTTTTATTTATATCATCTCTTTCTTCGCTACGGCGTCGCATATCTGTGTGGTGGTTGTTTTTCCGCCTTTTGGGCGTAGATTTGCTCCCGTTGGGGATGCTTTACTTTATATTTATGTTGTACCCATTTTGGGGGCTTGTTTTACAAATGAGGTGCTGCCAAAATTTTAAAGAAAGTTGGACTTTAAAAGAATTTGGGTTGCGATTTCAAAGACTTTTAAACAATATTTCTTATCTTTTCTTGTCTTTTAATGGTTTAGATTTCTGGGTTTTTGGCTTTCTTTTACTGCGTTACGCCTGTAGACGTTGCGTAGTATTAGGGCCGTCACGTGCCAATTTCGGGTCGTGACAAAGTTGGTATCAGAGCGCTAGGTTTTACCTTTCGGAGTGTAGGATGACCTTGGTATGATGGAGTAGGTGGCTGAAGCAGAGTAACATAGTGTGTGTATGTCTGCAGCATATTCATGATGCGGTACTCCGCCTAAAGTGACCTAAGTACAATTGCTTGAAATTCCTTCCTTGATGATTGATATCCTTGTGATTCGATTTCCGTGTTCATATCGAATCCTATCTCTATTTATAGCCTTTGCCGCCGACGACTATGGGGACTCAGAGTGATGCAGCGAGGGCCGAGGTCAGAGTTGACTCGGGTGGGTCAAGGACTGACCAGGATGGCGCGCTTGTTGCACAGGAGCAGACGGATCCGCCTTCAATGGATAGTATTGCTAGGCTTGTGACAGAGATGCAGGACATGCGCCAGACGATGAGTTCATTGGTTGAGGCTGTTCGAGCGCAACGACAGGAGGTTGTCACCCCTATTACCCAGTTGTTCCTTGCTATTAGCATGCAGCATTCCGTCACCTACATAGCACCAGTGGATGCAGCCCTAGTTGACGAGACATGTATTCCAGAGACTCTGAGAATTCTAGGACAGTGGAGGACTCGTACCGGTGTACCAGCCCAGAGACAGAGGCTTAGTCGTCGAGGCAGCTTTCGTGACCGTCGCGGGAGTAGCTGAGGTTTGGGATGAGGAGAGTCGTGTTAGCTAGATCATCCGTTTGTTGTGATAACTTCTGTCAGCGATTCTTTTGTTGCGCAATACGTATTTCAGTCGTGTGCCAATCGGTTAGAAGATAGAGATTCGTCCGTCATTTTGATCCTTCTAGAGATGTGGGATTTGACGTTCTCCTGGGCACAGACTGGTTAGCTACGTGCTAGGCGTCTGTGGACTACCACGAGGAAACAGTCAGGTATGTTTTCCCGGCAAGTCAGTTCTTGTTGTGTAGAGGGACTGTGGTGCCGCCTCTCATAACTTCAATTCAGCCTTTTCGCTAGTTGGCTTTTGAAGAGAGGATGTCAAAGATTCTTAGCGTTCATTCATGATACCAGAGCCACAGTGGGATTGTTGGACCGGGTTTCTATCGTGCGAGAGTTTTCCGACGTTGTTCATGATGAGCCGGCGAAGCTTAAAGAGCTTAAGGATCAGCTGCAGAGTTGCGTGTTGGGGGGAGTTTTTGGTGCGTCTGAGTGTCTCGCATTAGGGAGCCCCTATTTCTGTTCGTCAAGGAGAAAGATGGCAGTTTGAGGTTGTATATTGATTGATCGTCAATTTAACTGGCTTACGGTGCGGATAGGTATCTGATTTAAATGAATTTCTCGATTGGATGTAAAAGCAAGTATCGAATCAATTGTTTCCCGATAACGGTTTCATTTGATTGATAACAGTATCTTGTATCGGTATTTAGAAAATTGTATAAAGAAATCACAACCAAAGAATTATATTTGACCGCAATCAATAACGGTGTCGTGTAGATTTCGTTAGCAAGTGCGGATCGTCCACAGGGATTGTGCGATTCGTTTCTATGTTTAATTTGTTTGAATGGAAAAGTTAATCGAAAAGAAAAGAAAGCATGATTCAAGATTTATCAATTGTTTCAAGTGCCACTATTCTATTCAAGAATCAAGAAAATGATAAACAATCGAGAATCGGGTTTCGATGATATTTCCAACCAAATGTCAAGAATCTAAATGAGGCTCGTAGGAATCGATAGGATCTATAGATGTGATGTAATCTCAAGATTTCGTGTTCTTGTCCTTCGAAGGATTGATACTAGATCGATGATGATCGACGAGAGTTAGGGCTTTCTTGATGAAACTAGGGTTTCATCGTTTAACCCTTGTTCTTTCGTAGATATCATTCACATTCTAGCCTCTAGCAATTTCAAGAAACGATCGTAACTCTCCAATCTCGAGCGATATCAATCAAGAAAGCATCGCAACGAATTGGGTCGTCGATTCTTGAACTTGCTAGGGTTTACAAAACTCGTAGGATTCAAGAATCGATTCAAGATATGTTACATCATCATTCTATTGATCGTCTCGACTCCTCGACAAGCGGAGTATTACTCAAACATCATCACACAGAAAGTATTCAAGAATTGAAAAGATATCATGATGCAAGAATTTAAAGAAAACAAGATAAAAGAATATCACATTTTATTTATATCAACAATTTGATTACAGTCGCTCAAGAACTACAAGAGGAAGAACTAAATTGTCGATTTGGCGTCGCTCGGCTCCGTGAGTCGTGGATCGGCTTGGACCACTTGCTCCGTTGAAGATCGACTTGGCTCATAAAAGGTTGCAAGGCTTCTTGCTTGATGGGTACTCGGGATCTTGGCTTTTGATTGGAATTAGGGTTAGGGTTTCACACAAGTCCTCTCACTAGACTTGTGGAAGAAGAGAGTGAATGGATCTAGATTGATACTAAAATTGGCTAAAGATGATTAGATTTTTCCAAGATCAAGAGATTATTTCTACAAGTGAGCCTAGGGTCTTATTTATAGATCTCCCAAACCCTAGGTCTAGGTTTGAATTTACAATTCCCTCCAAAAGTTTGTTGAGGCTTCTAGAAGGAGTTTGTTAGGCTTAGCTTAGGGTTTAAGCTACGGTTTAGGGAGAAGTTTCTAGAATGATAGGCTAGTTTAGTGTTGATTCCAAAGCTCGCTGATCTGGCAGAAGTCTCTGGAGTCTTCTGGAATTTGACATATCATTTTGAAGTCTGGATCCTGAGATAAGAATTTTGCACCAAATTTAGGAAGCTAATTCCTTGGACCCACCGTGGATCCACGGCGCAAGCAGGCTCCTGCCGCGGATCCGCGGCGCTTTGTGGGGCTTGGGCCTTGTTCTTTCTGGTGTAGTCTTGGAATGCCATTTGGAGCTTAATTTGATATGTTGAATTTTACTTTGCCTTTTGGATTGGTACCAGAACTGAAATCATTGAGTTGGCGTAATATTTGATCGGTACCGTATAGATTGTGACCTTTCTTCTGGATTTTCCTGCACAGATCTCAAAACAAGTGTTGCGCAATATAGGGATGATGCGATGCCAAGAAATGCGGTCAATTTCCTTTATAGTGCCGTTTTTAGAGTCTAACACATGTAATCTGATATTTGACGACTGTTTTGCTAATATGTGAAATATGAATACCGTACACTTCTAAATGAATGCAAATGATGAGGAAATTGCCGGTTAAAAGATGCCATATTTTCGACTAATCAAATTCCCCCAAAGTTAATTTCGATCGTCTCGAGCGAACTGTTTTATTAAAAAGAGAAGGAGAAAATAAAGAAAGAGAAAAACTATCTAGCACACTTTCGTAGGCAACACGATTGCACTGAGCATGTGCAACAAGCCTTTAAACCTCTAGGTGTCCCTAGTAGGAGGAGTGTTGTCTCCTGAGGGTTTTCAGCGGATTGCACCCACAAAATCCAATAATAAAAGAAAGATCATGAATATTACATTTAAAGACAAGAATTGTAAAAGAAAAGCCTTGAAAATTAGGGTTTCTAACTAAGCTAGCTTTTCGGTTGTCATGAGCCCTATCTTAATGGTCATGAAAAGATGTTAGAAATCACGTCCTCCCTCAATAAAACATCGTCTTATTCTTCATTCCTATCTTTCTTCCAAATATCGATCATATCACCCTGCGTGTGTGTAAAGACATCCCTACACCCGGAGAATTCAATTCAAGCTATCATACTCTTGCCCATCAGCCTCAGTACTTTTTAATTAATGAATATTTAGATGAGATTGCTTACATACTTTCATGCGACCGTTAATACGTCTTGAGGTACTAACCGACCGATTACTCCTGTGCTTGCTTATTTGGTGTATTTTCCTCGTCTTGCACCACCTCAGACATAGCAGTGACTCCCAGACCAGTTGGCCTTAGGGCACTAGGTGAAGAGGCACCCTCGCTATACATTTTTTATTGCCCTTGGTGATAACAAAACCAGTGTTCATTTTTCTCACCATTTTATATTTTTTTATTCATTTTTTTTTCTTTTTATTTCCTTCATACATCGGCTTTAAGACAAGAGCATTTCAAGGTATCCTCTACTATCCCAGGCTTCAAGACGTGTGTAAGTGCGAATAGCAGGGTAGCAACGTTCAAAATGTTTGGCTTCCAGAATAGAAACTATTTTTCAGACTTAATTTTATCCTCAGATTAGTGACGTCCTTCATCTTACTAACCCTTGGGACAACGGCTCATAACTACTTATTACTAGTTCGTATAAGAAAACTTCTAATTTTCTTAGTTTCCTTAAATTTTTCTAATCTCATGGTGTCACGTCCCGAAAGATGGAACATGATCGGCACTTAAACTACGAAACGTCTCGAGGCGTACGTAATCTAAGTAAGCCGAAAACCCAGAAATCCAAACCAAAAAAAGTAGTAGAGTGAAGGAAAACCAATTTAAAACAAGTAGTTTTAATAGCATAAGCCGAATTATGCGGTTTTTTTTAGAACATCAAAATTTACTGAAAATTTCGGCAGAGTCTCCTTTGTAAATACTGGCCCCCAAACGGGATACAACATGAATAGTATACGAAATCAATAAAAAGGCATCCCCAAGCGGGAGCTAGCTCTTCGTCAATCGACGGTCACAACCACACAAGCAATATAATATACAACACCAACGGCGAGGATCAAAATTCAAAAGGAAACTCAAAACCACATGAAAACCGCAGAAATATAACGCACGACTCTAAGGTCAAAGGAATAACATCACTGGTCTCTATCTCAAAATAAATACATGTTTGGTTGATGGAACTTCTAGATACAACAGAATAATGATATACAAGATATATAATGGGGGTACGATACAAGTAAACCCACCTACTAGCAAATCACCCGAAAGAAACTATGCCCGCAAAGCCGTAATGAAACCTGTACGGCAAACCTGCAAGAAACTGGGGCACAACGGGGGTGAGTTGCCAACTCGTGAATAGAAAAACATCTACGAATAGAAATCGCATAAATAACGCAACCTAGGTCAATGATCATAATATATCCTCAATTATATATATAACATGCAACCTATAACAAGGCTAGGGTAAATATCTAACCCGAGTGTAATCTCATGTGCCCGTGTCAGTGCCTCAGGTAGCAATATATCATATGAATGAGGTATGAATGCATGAAAACAGAATACATGTAAATGAAGAACTGTTTTCATAATTTAGTGAGATTTCCTTGTATTTTTAAAATGAGGTATCATAATGAAATCAGCATAAAACAGTGCCTAGCATCGGCACAAAACGTAATCCCAATATCTCGATATCTCTGTATCACAGTCTCTGTACCTCAATATCTCGAAATCTCAATGTCTCAATCACAATATTTAGGGTGCCGTCAGTCGAGACCGGCCCCTACCATCCATCTCAAGACCACGACGGTATCCTCCGGATATCCGACGCGTCGGGTAAAATCACCGGTAGGTAGTGCTCCCCTGCCAGGCTCACATCATCATCATCACGCGCTTCTTGCCCCGGGGTACCTTACCGGGTCCACCATGTACCCGAAACGGTTCATCAGTCTCCTCGAATCGGGTCTCAAAATCCATCAGCAAACTCATGGTGGACGACTCATACATCATGGGAAAAACCGCACTTTTTATTTTAAAAGAGAGAAAAGGTTATTTATGTTTTTGCGGTTTTCTTCCAAATCCAAAAAATCTCATGGAAATCCGAATCCAAAACCTCAATAACACGTAAAATAGTGAATATATGCATGAGAATCCATGAATGCGGCATAACAATGAATAACAGTATGCATGAAGTAGCAGGTAATAACTACAATGTCTAAACAAACATATAAGGCAATTACGCTATGTCAAGCAATAATATTTTCTAAGGTGTACGTGACATGGCAATTACCGATGAAGATGTGTGTGAGCCGGCAAGTAAGTGTACGTGGTACATACGCATCATCGGTAATGGTGCTGGTGTCCTAACAATATGATATCAACATTGCAATAAGAAATTATAACATAAGTATGCGATGCGAAGCGAACCACAATAATAAGCGGGAGCTGAATACTAGACGCAACTGTAACTAACCTGCATTAATCTAATATAAGTCGTACAAATGGTGCCTTTTGAAATAACACGAATCATGGGGTTTTGAAAATAGGGGCTACGGTGTTTTTATGAAAAGA
The DNA here is from genome assembly GCA_030015575.1 of Agapanthus africanus. Taxonomy (NCBI): domain Eukaryota; kingdom Viridiplantae; phylum Streptophyta; class Magnoliopsida; order Asparagales; family Amaryllidaceae; genus Agapanthus; species Agapanthus africanus. Next base: position 449,597,994 of record CM057342.1, on the reverse strand, counting down.
TACGTCTTTTGAAATATCCGTAGGATTCCTTGGGCTGTCTTTTAAAATACCCACGATTCGTTAGTTTTTGAAATAGGTAAGAATCGAATCTAATCTAACAACTAAACTAAACTAAAGGGCTAAGCTAACAAGCTGGACTACAGGTAAGGAAACCGCCTAACATCTGAGTCGATCCATATACATACCTGTATATATATTAGTCGGTGATCCCGCCTCAATAATATCATATCCGATACCATATCTATAATCAGACATCCCAAGTCAAGAGTGCGGATCAATCATCAAAATATAGCTCGTACGTAAATCCGTCGTACGGCATCCCCAGATCTGGGTACGGGTCAAAATCATATTCATCACACTATTCATCCAGTATCCTCTTTATCAAAGATCATAGTCTAAGGTACTGACCTATGTCTAATACAATACTAATATCATCAATATAGTCATGATCTGACTACTGATCGACAATCTCGTACAAACCGATATCATTAGCACATATCATCATCAAGGGGTATACATCGCCCAATACGGCCTAGTATCAATATCCTAGCATATCATATCTTATATCACGATCACATGTCGACCATTTTATTTATAACACTATTCACCCGTATCGCCGCCCCAAGATCCGCTATAACACCAGGACGTACCTCAAGTACGAATCATGCCATATCACCGATATCACAACCACAAAACAAATCTCATCGACTCAGCTCAATCCCAAGTATCATCCTCAAATCCGTATGTGAACACACAGTCCCATACCCATATGATCACATAACTATAAAGAATCCCATGAGCACATATAAATAGGAATGTATGCAAGTATGTATGTGTGTATGTGTAGTGCAACACTACCCTAGGGTTCGCAACACTAAAATAATCCAACGCACCAATATCCATCCTAAACATCGTTATTAATCCCAAATAACATATAATAATTGTTGGTGTGTATACGCATCCGTATACACCACCACGGACTGCGGGGGTGCTATACGCCATCCACCCGACTTCTCTCCGTAGATATAAATCTACTCACCTGGTCCTCGCTCGCCGGTGCCGACGTCGCCACGCGCTTGCTTGTCGTCTCGAAGTCCACATGGGGTACCTACATATCAAAACGCACCATATCGCATTAAAACCCGACTCATGATCAAAACGACGCACGAATCCCACATAGGTCAAAACCTATGGTTGCTCTCACAAACCAACCCAAAAACCCTCGACGTCGGCGTGCAAACGCCCGACCATCGAGAAAAACCCAAGTACACTCATTTGCACATTCACGAATACTAATTTAAATATAGAATAGTTTAAAATTCACAAAAACCCCAAATTCACTTTAGAAGCCATTTTTCCGAAAATCTAGCAAGCAAAAATTACACGTTTTAGTACAAAACTCGACGTTTAAATGAATTTAGCGGCCAATATACTTATTAAATATCTTAAATAAGTCATATAAATCATTTTCATAATTTAATTTCACCAAACCATATATGTTCAAAAAAAAACTAGTTTGCAAAAATACCGATTTTAACTCTTTTTAAAGCAAAATTCACAATTTAACAATTAAGCTTGGTTTTGCATGATCCAAAGTCATTAAACCACTCATTATAATATTAATAATGACATGAAACCATAATTATATTTTAATCTAAAGCATTTAACAATTTTCCAAAACTCTTGTTAGCAAAATAACTTAATTAGGGCATTTTATAAGTAATGGTTTGGAATTAACAACTAAATTAGCTTTCTATAAAACTTAAGATGTTAATCCACAACACAAAACCATGCACAATTTATCATAACCCATTTCCACAACAAAACCCTAACTTGAAATCTTTAATCATGCAATTAAACTCATCAAAACCTAATTAAGCACTTAGTTAATTTAGATTAAAGCAACTAGATAACAAATTTAACAAAAGCATGAGGTTATACCTCCCATGATGAGATCAAGCTCAAGATCTAGCCTCCTAAAATGCCATTTTGATCCCTAGATCCATACTAGAAAGGCTAATGAGAAATGGGTAGGAGTTGGATTTGGATTTTGGGATTTATTTGATGGGTTTTGAGGCAATTTTTAAGCATTTTTGAAGAGGAATGAGAGGAGAAAAAAGGGGGAGGGGGCTGCTGCTAGAAGGGCCGGCCACAAGCATGTGGGGGAGAGGAGAGAGGGGGTGTGGTGTGAGGTATGGTGAGGGAAAAGTCCAAGTCAACAAAAGGTCAACTCTTTTATCCATTTTGTTTTCTTTTCTTTCATTTCTTTTCTTTTGCAAAATAAGTGGGGACAAGAGAGGGGGGCTGCTGAATTCAGCCAAGGGGGAGGGAAAATGGGGGTGTGTGAGTGTGGGTATGGGTGTGGGGTGATGGAAAATGACAAATACAATACCCCAAACATTCATTTACACAAAAAAAGCCTTTTTCTTCGATATTTTCTAAACCGTTTTGGCAAACGATTTCGTTTCAAAAACCACATGATAAAATTTTATTTAATGTATTATGATGCACAAAATTTATTTCAACTCATTTCAATTTGTAATTTTCCCTAATTAAATATATTAGTGACGGCTTAAAATAATATTAAAATAATTATTTTCGGAAAATTTGAAATTTCCCCAGTGGCTCAATAAACACCAAATACTAGAAATTACATAGCTATAATATGTATATTTAATTTTAAAATAAAGATATTTGTATTTTGACTTTTTACAGAAACCCCCCTTATTTTACCGTTTTTTTGAAATTTCACCGAAACGATTTTCAAAACGTTACACATGGATGTAATTTTTCACTATCTAAACTTTCATTATCTTATTTATGTACAAAAAAGTGTAAATATTAAAATTATTTTTATACTTGAAATTTTTTTAAATTTTTATCGGTTTTGAAAATTTTTAAATTTTTATAGATTTTTAAAAGAAATGTTTTGTGCTTATGCAGATGATATGCAAATGATGCAAAAATAAGCACAAATCCTCCCCCAAACTTGTTTTCAACAGTGTCCTCACTGTTGCCAATCGCTATACATACAAAAAAACTGTAAGCCTGGGGGGAATTATTAGTGGGGGCAAAATATATAAGTGAAGAACTTCCTCCAAACTTAATCTTTTCACTCATCTTCATTCAAAAAAAATGATGCAATGATATACAAGATATGAAGGTGAGACGGAGGAATTTTAATCCAAATAAACTGGCTCCTGTAAGAACAGGAGCTCCTCCGTGGGGTTAGTGGAAAAATACGTCTTAAGTCTGTGTCCATTTACTTTGAAAAATGTGCCGTTTTTAACATTTTCTACTTCTACTGCCCCGTGCGGGTATACAGACCGCACAACAAAAGGTCCCTTCCATCGAGATCGGAGCTTACCCGCGTGAAGGTGTAATCGTGAATCATAAAGAAGGACTTGTTGACCAGGTGAAAATGTTTTCCTCAAAATGTTTTTATCGTGAAAAACCTTAGTCCTATTCTTTGTGATTACAGCGTTATCATAAGCTTCATCGCGGAGTTCGTTTAGCTCATTTATTTGCAGCTTCCGAAAGGTGCAAGCAAGGTTTAGATCAAAATTTATTTCTTTTATAGCCCACAATGCTTTATGCTCTATCTCGATGGGTAAATGACATGCTTTTCCAAACACTATCCTCTATGGAGACATTCCTAGGTCGGTTTTATATGCAGTCCTGAATGCCCAAAGAGCATCCGTCAGTTTGGTAGACCAGTCTTTTCTATTCTTAGCAACAGTTTTCTCCAGGATAAGTTTGATTTGTCTGTTTGAGATTTCAGCCTGCCCGCTTGTTTGGGGATGATAGGGTGTAGAAAGTCGGTGGTTGATTGAGTATTTTCGCATCAGAGTCTCAAAAGACCTGTTGCAGAAATGTGTCCCATTATCGCTAATGATAGCGCGTGGGTGTCCGAATCGCGAAAAGATATTCTCTTTCAAGAACTTAATGACAACTTTCCTGTCATTAGTGCGACATGGAATGGCTTCTACCCACTTTAAGACATAATCAACCGCCAGCAGTATGTACAAATTCCCAAAGGAGTTGGGAAAGGGACCCATAAAATCAATGCCCCAAACATCGAAAATTTCAACAACCAAAATGGGTTGCTGAGGCATTTCATTTCTCCTAGAGATTCTACCCGTGTACTGGCATTGTGTACAGGTTTTGCAATAGTCAAATGCGTCCTTGAATAAGGTCGGCCAATAAAATCCACATTGCAAAACCTTCTCCGCCGTCTTTTTAGGACCGAAGTGACCCCCACAGGCCTGATCATGACAAAAAGAAAGAACACTCTTGAACTCTTCTTTCGGGACATACCGGCGAATGATCTGATCAGGACAATACTTAAACAAATATGGATCATCCCAGTAAAAGTGTTTTACTTGGGATAGGAAACGTTATTTGTCCTGTTTTGACCAATCGCTGGGTGTAAGTCCTGTGACAAGATAGTTCACAATATCCCTGAACCATGGTTCATTGGATACGCTCAAGAGTTTTTCATCAGGAAACGAGTCATTGATCGGCAGGGTCACAGGGGAAGAAGAGATGCGTGAAAGATGGTCGGCTACTACGTTTTCACATCCTTTCTTATCTTTGATAATAAGATCAAATTCTTGTAACAGAAGGATCCAACGTATCAGCCGACCTTTTGCATCTTTTTTCGCCAGAAGATGTTTCAAGGCGGAATGGTCTGTGTACACAATTATTGGAGAGCCAATTAAGTAAGGCCTGAATTTTTCTAATGCAAATACAACCGCTAAAAGTTCCTTCTCGGTGGTTGTATAATTGATTTGTGCATCATTCAGGGTCTTACTTGCATAGTATATCACGTGTGGCATCTTTTCAATGTGCTGTCCTAAGACTGCACCAACTGCAAAGTCAGATGCGTCACACATCAGCTCAAAGGGGTAGTCCCAGTTTGGCGATGACAGCACGGGGGCTGAAGTGAGTGAGTGTTTAAGTGAGTCGAAAGCTGTCTCGCAGTCCGAGTCAAAATGGAAGGTCGTATCCTTGGCCAGGAGAAGAGTTAAAGGTCTAGCAATTTTGCTAAAGTCCTTAATGAATCTCCTATAAAAGCCCGCATGGCCAAGGAAAGATCGAATATCTTTGACGCTTTTGGGATGAGGGAGGTTTTGAATGACATCTATCTTAGCTCTGTCAACCTCAATGCCTTTCTGTGAAATGACATGTCCAAGGACTATTCCTTCTTGGACCATAAAATGGCATTTTTCCCAGTTCAAAGTCAAGTTCTTCTCTTTGCAACGAGTAAGAACAGCGTCAAGATTCGCTAGGCAATCGGAAAAAGAGTCTCCAAAAATCGAGAAATCGTCCATAAAGATCTCCAGAAAATTCTCTACCATATCAGAGAATATCCCCATCATACACCGCTGAAAGGTAGCGGGAGCATTGCATAACCCAAAGGGCATGCGACTGTAAGCAAAGGTACCAAAAGGACAAGTAAAAGTGGTTTTATCTTGATCCTTTTTGGCGATGGGGACCTGATTATAGCCTGAGTATCCGTCCATAAAACAATAATACTCTCGTCCCGCTAAGCGTTCCAGCATTTGATCAATGAATGGTAGAGGAAAGTGGTCTTTCCTCGTGGCAGCATTGAGTTTTCTATAATCAATACATACACGCCACCCAGTTTGGGCACGTGTCTGAATCAACTCATTCGCCTCATTGGTTATAACAGTGATGCCGGATTTCTTAGGAACGACATGTATAGGACTCACCCACTGGCTATCGGAGATGGGGTATATAATACCATTATCTAAACATTTGACGATCTCTTTCATGACCGCTTCCTTCATGACGGGATTCAACCGTCTCTGTGGTTCTCGGGTCGGTCTGGCATCATCCATCACATGTATATAATGTTCAACTATCAAGGGACTAATCCCTTTGATGCCCGCCATACTCCAACCAAACGCCTCTTTATTAGATCTCAATACCGATAAAAGTGCATTCTCTTGCTCTGATGCAAGAGAAGAGGATATGATAACCGGTAAAGACTCATTCTTACCTAGATATGGATATTTAAGGTGAGAAGGTAAAATTTTGAGATCTAATTCAGGCGGAGAAATGATAGAAGGAGGGATCATTAAGTGATTTTTGGATTTACAAAGAAGCTCAGAGCCTGTGAAAGATACAGACTCGGGTGGAGAAAAGTCAGGAGTGCAGGACTCAAGTGTAGAGAAAGTGTCCTCACTAAGATCATGTATGAAATCAAACAGAGATGCGGTAATGTCATCGAGATCAGTAAAGCAAAGTTCCTCAGCTCCACAACTATCGGGAGCGATCTCATGGACAGAGCACACATCTAAAATATGAGCAGAGGGTTCTGATGGCTGACTTCCAACTTTGTAGATATTTAGTTCAATGGGCATATTTCCAAATGATAAATTCATTGAACCGTTTCTACAGTTTGTAACAGCGTTGGAAGTGGTAAGGAAAGGACGACCCAGAATCACCGGAATTTGGCTCCGGGGGTTTGCTACAGGCTGTGTGTCGAGTACAATGAAGTCTACAGGGAAAACAAATTCCCCGACCTTTATCAACACATCCTCTAATTCACCCCTTGGTTTGGTGATTGAACGGTCTGCCATTTGGAGAGTGCAGTGAGCAGGTTTCAGCTCTCCTATCCCTAATTGCTCATATACCGAATATGGAAGTAGGTTAACACTTGCGCCAAGGTCTAAAAGAGCACGATTTATGTTTTTACCCCCAATAGAAATCGATATTGTAGGACATCCTGGGTCCTTTCGTTTCTTTGGTAGCTGGGGAATAAAAGCAGTGCTAATATTATTAGACATGAAGACCTTCTTTGGCACTTGAGTCTTCCTCTTCCTAGTGCACAAGTCCTTAAGAATTTTCGCATAAGCGGGGACTTGTTGAATAGCATCTAGGAGAGGGATGTTGATGTTAACCTGTTTGAACATTTCCATAATTTTCTCCATATGAGGACTCATTCTATTACCCCTTAACCGATTCGGATAAGGAGCTTTCGCAATAAGCGCAGGGTCCATCATAAGAGAAGGAAGAGGGGGTAGACGCGATCCCAAAAGAGGTGTGGGGACCGTCTGTGGAGAACTAGAAGGGCTATACTGAGGTGTCGAGCCTAGTGGGAAATGGAGAATAGGCTCGCGAGAAAGTGGTGTGGTAGAAGAAGAAGGATCAGAAGGAGAAGTGTGTGTGTGTGTGAAAAGGTCTCAGCCGGGGTGTTGATATGATTTTCAGTATCATCAATACCTTCCCCGACATGATTGTTCAGCACTCTTCCCGATCTCAACGTTGTGACGGCGTTTACATTGTAATGCCCAGGATTCTGTAGGGGTTGAGAGGGAAGTTTCCCTTTTTCTCTCACACTCATTTCGGCTTTAAGGCGAGCTATTTCAGCTTCCATCGTTCTGATACTCTCAGCTTCGGACGCTGAGTTTTTCTTTATCTCACTGACGGAAGATCTAACCTCAGTCGAAACCTCTATGAAATTTGATAAAAGTGATTTCATGGTTTGAGTGAATTGAGAGAACTCGTCAGAACAGGTCATAGATTAGACTGTGCAGGAGTGTTGACCTGGTTTTGGAAATTTTGTGACTGATAGGGGTGCTGAGTGAGTTGAAGGGGTTGCTGTTGTGGTGGAGGAAGACCCCTTTGAAATTGATTCGTGTTTGGAACCGTGTTTTGAGATTGGTTTTGGTTCCAAGCGAAATTCGGGTGATTCCTCCAACCCTGATTGTACGTGGAAGAATATGGATCGTTTCGAGGTCTTTGAAATGCGGCATTAGAATGCTCGTGACCTTGAAACGCAGAGTTTAATGGGCATTCTTCCGTTAAATGAGACGGATCAGAACAGCACCCACAAACAGTTTTGGGGAGCGACACTGGGTTTAGGGAGGCTGCTGCAAATCTGTGTTCCATAGCGTCGAGCTTCTTTTGCATTGTTGCCATCTCAGCTCGAACACCTATGGACACATCTATTTGGTGTACGCCGCCCCTATTCAATGGTTGGGTTCCACTCTCCCACTGTAGTGATTTTTCAGCGAACTCTTCTAAATACTTCCAAGCTTCCCCATCATCTTTGGTCATAAAAGTACCTTGACACATGTTTTCAAGGCTCTGTTTAGTGCTTGGGTTAATGCCCTCATAAATGATTCGGCAAAGCTCCCATCTCGGGATGCCGTGATGAGGACACTGAACCAATAGATCCTTGAAACGTTCAAAGCATTTAAAGAATGGTTCAGTAGGGAGCTGGGCAAATTGATTCAGTTCGCTACAGATTCGAGCTGTCTTTTGTATTGGGTAAAATTTCTTAAGGAATGCAGCGACGAATTCTTCCCAATTCTTAATAGAGTGTGCGGTAGTGTTATATAGCCACTTCTCGGCTATATCGCACAATGTAAATGGAAGAAGTCGTAGACGCATAGCATCCATTGAAAGTTGTGATGTACCCATCATTGCGCATACGTTTTCAAATTTGGTAATGAAAACGTAAGCGTCCTCAGTCTCGAGTCCGTGGAATTTGGGTAAAAGATTGATATATTGGGGTTTAATCTCAAAGTTTTCCCCATTGGCTGGTGGTGTGGATAGGCAGGTCGAAAGAGGACCTCGAATAGGGTAGCACCTCTCCTGGAGAGAGATGCGGGGTGGATTCTGCGCACCAACGGACGGCGGCAGATTAGGGTTAAAGAAGTTTGATGGATTCGGATCCATCGGTGTGGGTGTGGTAGTGGGTAAAGAAGAAGTAAATGGAGAAATATCGACTTCGGAGTCGATAAAGGGTACGCGGACTAAACGGGCACTAGAATCCCATGTCCAGCCTATCTTGTACTAAAAAGGGTTAGCACAAGTGGCAGCGTTGACTTATAATTAGGGGTATGAATGAATGCGGTGTTTGCTTTTGAAAAAGGGACGGATTTTTGAAAAAATGATGCGAAAAAACAAATGCAGCACACAAACCCTAGAATCTAGTGGTCACCTAGGTCCGGCTCTAGACCGCTCCTAATTGCCAAAAGACAAGTCGCAGGATAGAATCCTCCACTGCCTCTTTGTCCCCCTGTGGCCGGATAAGTGCCAGGTAAGTGGGAAGGTACTCCACTACGTAAGTAGTGGGCCTAATTAAAAACCACTAGCCTTAGACACACTCGCCTTAGGCATCACAAGAAAATGCGGATAAGCAATGAATTACCCACGGCCTTCTCTTGTCCTAATTGAGCGCGACAGTCTTTAGAGTCATCTCTAGATTTCTTTTTGTTAGTGTGGGTCAATGCGGATGCAAGTTTTGTGGTTTTCGGGGCCTAGGAAGGGTAATGAAATCCCCACCTAATTTGGATTTGGCCGTGCCCCTTAATATCCGTATTAGAATGCAAACAACCAAGAAACAAAATCACGCACAATTTTAATTTTGCTTTTTGCGGCGCTGCGATTATTTGCAAAGAAGCCTGCAGAAATTGTTAGTTGGAGCTAAAAAGAGGAGAGCGGAGAAGATAAGAAGTTACCTGAGGCAAAATTGTACAGAGAACCCTCCAAGGGGCCGCGGTTCCGCCGCGAATCCCTCCTTATGCCGCGCTTCCGCGGTTGAATGATGGGATCACTGCACAAAACTTCACCAAGGAGCTTCTGTAAACTCCCTCTGCTCTCTGGTATATCCCAAAAATTTTCTTCACTTGCCAAACAGCTCCAGATTTCCTTGCAATGAACCACAACAAATCGTTTAGGGTTTACACGAATTTTGATCTCAAAATAACAATGGAATAAATCTTTCAATTCAAACTATAATATGAAACGAATTAGCGCGCGATCCCCGGCAACGGCGCCATTTGATTTGAAATGAATTTCTCGATTGGATGTAAAAGCAAGTATCGAATCAATTGTTTCCCGATAATGGTTTCATTTGATTGATAACAGTATCTTGTATCGGTATTTAGAAAATTGTATAAAGAAATCACAACCAAAGAATTATATTTGACCGCAATCAATAACGGTGTCGTGTAGATTTCGTTAGCAAGTGCGGATCGTCCACAGGGATTGTGCGATTCGTTTCTATGTTTAATGTGTTTGAATGGAAAAGTTAATCGAAAAGAAAAGAAAGCATGATTCAAGATTTATCAATTGTTTCAAGTGTCACTATTCTATTCAAGAATCAAGAAAATGATAAACAATCGAGAATCGGGTTTCGATGATATTTCCAACCAAATGTCAAGAATCTAAATGAGGCTCGTAGGAATCGATAGGATCTATAGACGTGATGTAATCTCAAGATTTCGTGTTCTTGTCCTTCGAAGGATTGATACTAGATCGATGATGATCGACAAGAGTTAGGGCTTTCTTGATGAAACTAGGGTTTCATCGTTTAACCCTTGTTCTTTCATAGATATCATTCACATTCTAGCCTCTAGCAATTTCAAGAAACGATCGTAACTCCCCAATCTCGAGCGATATCAATCAAGAAAGCATCGCAACAAATTGGGTCGTCGATTCTTGAATTTGCTAGGGTTTCCAAAAGTCGTAGGATTCAAGAATCGATTCAAGATATGTTACATCATCATTATATTAATCGTCTCGACTCCTCGACGAGTGGAGTATTACTCAAACATCATCACACAGAAAGTATTCAAGAATTGAAAAGATATCATGATGCAAGAATTTAAAGAAAACAAGATAAAAAAATATCACCTTTTATTTATATCAACAATTTGATTACAGTCGCTCAAGAACTACAAGAGGAAGAACTAAATTGTCGATTTGGCATCGCTCGGCTCCGTGAGTCGTGGATCGGCTTGGACCACTTGCTCCGTTGAAGATCGGCTTGGCTCATAAAAGGTTGCAAGGCTTCTTGCTTGATGGGTACTCGGGATCTTGGCTTTTGATTGGAATTAGGGTTAGGGTTTCACATAAGTCCTCTCACTAGACTTGTGGAAGAAGAGAGTGAATGGATCTAGATTGATACTAAAATCGGCTAAAGATGATTAGATTTTTCCAAGATCAAGAGATTATTTCTACAAGTGAGCCTAGGGTCTTATTTATAGATCTCCCAAACCCTAGGTCTAGGTTTGAATTTACAATTCCCTCCAAAAGTTTGTTGAGGCTTCTAGAAGGAGTTTGTTAGGCTTAGCTTAGGGTTTAAGCTAGGGTTTAGGGAGAAGTTTCTAGAATGATAGGCTAGTTTAGTGTTGATTCCAAAGCTCGCTGATCTAGCAGAAGTCTCTGGAGTCTTCTGGAATTTGACATATCATTTTGAAGTCTGGACCCTGAGATAAGAATTTTGCACCAAATTTAGGAAGCTAATTCCTTGGACCCACCGCGGATCCGCGGCGCAAGCAGGCTCCTGCCGTGGATCCGCGGCGCTTTGTGGGGCTTGGGCCTTGTTCTTTCTGGTGTAGTCTTGGAATGCCATTTGGAGCTTAATTTGATATGTTGAATTTTACTTTGCCTTTTGGATTGGTACCAGAACTGAAATCATTGAGTTGGCGTAATATTTGGTCGGTACCGTATAGATTGTGGCCTTTCTTCGGGATTTTCCTGCACAGATCTCAAAACAAGTGTTGCGCAATATAGGGATGATGCGATGCCATGAAATGCGGTCAATTTCCTTTTTAGTGCCGGTTTTAGAGTCTAACACATGTAATCTGATATTTGACGACTGTTTTGCTAATATGTGAAATATGAATACCGTACACTTCTAAATGAATGCAAATGATGAGGAAATTGCCGGTTAAAAGATGCAATATTTTCGACTAATCAGTATCCTTTACCTCGTATTGACAATTACTTCGATCAGCTCCAGAGTGCGAGACATTTTCTAAGTTTGTTCGGGATCAGGTCATCATTATTGCGGGTTCGGAGTGATGACATTCTGAAGACTGCCTTGTGCGTGCTACGGGCTTTGCGTGTTGGTGGTGTCATTGGAATCACCAATGCCCTAGCAGCATTCGTCGATATGATGAACCCGATTTCTTCAGGCCGTTCCTCGACCAGTTATTGTTGTGTTATTGACGACATTCTAGTCTATTCAATGTGTCGTGAGGGACAGGAGTAGCACTTGAGAATTTGTTTTGCAGATACTGGGAGAGCCCCAGCGGTTTGCTAGATTCTCGGGGTGTTCCTTCAGGCTTGTTACTGTTGACTCCTAGGTCTTGTAGTTACGGGAGATGGTTTTCGTATGGTTCTAAGGAAGATCGAGGCCATACAGCTTTGGCCCAGACTTGTGTACGGACGGAGGTCCGCAGATTTTTGGGCTTAGCAGGTTTTTACCGCCATTTCGTGCAGGATTGCTAGTGTAGTGCTGCACCGTTGACTGAACTGACCGGAAATGAGGTTTCTTTCTTTGGACTGAGGCATGCGTGCGGAGTTTTTCAGCAGTTGAAGACTCGGTTAACAACTGCACCAGTTCTTTCTTTGCTTTCTGCTTTGGGCGACTTTGTTGTTTAACTGTAATGTTTCGCGAGTGGGGCTCGATTGTGTACTGAGTTGACACTATAGAGTTATCGCTTTTGCTTCCCTACATCTAGAGGAAGTACGAGCAGGATATCCCACTCATGATCTGGAGATGGCCGCGGTGGTCTTGAGTTGGAGATTTGGAGACACTACTTGTTCGAGAGTCGTGTCAGATTTTCACGAACCACCAGAGCTTAATGTACATCTTCCTGTAGCGGGTGTTGATTGTTGAGACGGTCTTTTGCAGATTTACAGTTCTTGTGTGATCGTTGAGTACAGCTTGTGTTCGCCTCTACTGAGGGGACAGCTTGCTCATGTCCGTGCCCGACCACTTTTCCTTAATCGCTTTCGTGAGGCACTGCCCGCCGATGCTCGTTCGTCAGAGATTCTTGAGCATACTCGGCTGGGTAATGATTCGGAGTCATTGATTTGTGACAAGGGTGTGCTAAGTTTAGTGACGCATTTGTGTACCTGATACTATTGGGTTAAGACGCGAGATCCTAGAGCAGGCACATCTGTCATCTCTCTGTACTCAGTCAAGTTCCACCAACATTGATGTGACTTGTGAGATAGTTACAGGTGGGCAGGGATGTAAAGAGAAGTTTCGGGTTTCGTTTGAAGGTGTCTGTCTTGTGGTGTACTTTGGTTGAGCATCTGAGACTGGCTGGAGAGTTGCAACCTTAAACCGTTTTGAAGTAGGAGTGGGAGCAGATCTCCACGAATTTCGTTATGGTGTCTACCCAGGTTTAGTCGGGGCATGACTCCATTCGGATGCTTGTTGTCCGGTTTTACTCAGTTTGCTCAGTGGTTCTTTGTTAAGTTGTGCGTTGCACGGAGTTCCTTCGTGGGACGTATCCAATAAAGGCACCCTGTTTGCTTGCCGTATGGGGCAGGAGCTTCAGGAAACCTTGGGTACTGGTTGAGCTTTAGCTCCATCCTTCCATCCGCAGGATGATTGTTTTATGAGAGCGGGCTATACCGACTGTAGAGGTTATGCTTGTGCGTACGTACTAATTGTTGTCGGCAGTTGGGGATCGTCATTCGCCATTGTTAGGGTTCTCCTTCGATAGCTGTTATCAGGAGACACTCTAATTGGCAACCTTTAGGTTTAGGGGTTAGATCGTGTCGATCACATGTCTGTTGTTTTTCTGACTCTGCGTTGTAGGATTTTGGACCCCAGCTAGTCTAGAGACTTCGGAAATGATCCAGTTGGTTCAGGTCAGTATGATGACACTCCTGTGCGGACAGAGCTCTTATGCCGACCGTTGCGGTCGCAGACTTGAGTTCGCAGTAGGAGATCATGTATTCTTACGGACTTTCCGATGAATGACATGTTGAGTTTTGGGAAGCCTATCCCAGGATTTTAGCTCCTTTTTAGATCCTTTAAGCGAGTTGTTCCGTTGCCTTTAATTTGGCACTTCCGCCCAGATTATTGAGTATTCACCTCGTATTCCTTATGTCGATACTTTGCAATTTCCTTCATGACCTTTCTCACATGATTCAGCACCAGACCATTTAGCTTGGACGCGATCTTTTGTTCACCAGCAGCCAATTGTGTTAATGGCTCGGCAGGTGGAGAAACTTCGGTCAAGGGTCTTGCCATCTGTGAAGGGTTTTTCTTGGACGTAGCCGTATAGTGGGGTAATCACTTGGGAGGCTGCGGGCGAGATAAAAGAGTTTTGTAATCTTCTTTTTGAAGGTACGCTTAGTAAGAATTTTAAATTCGGGGACGAATTTTTATAAGGGGGGAGATTGTAACGCCTTAGATTTCGGTTAGTGTTCGTTTAGACGTTAATGCTGGTTTACAGTAAAAAGTTTACCAATTCGGGTTCCTCATATTTTATAACATTTAATTAATAATTTATTAGTATTTCTTATAAGCATGCACGCACGTGTGCAAGTAAAATGTGAGCTTTGTTTGTGCTAATTTTGATCTTAGCAACCTTGACACTTAACATAATCCTTTGTTTATCCTAATCTTTTCATTAATCCAATCCTTTACCCTAATTCCTTGATCTTTTGTGAGAAGAAGGTGAGATATTTGTTTGAGTGATGAGGTGTGTATGAAGGCATTAATGAGGATTAAAAGCTATGATACACTCAACTCTCACCTCACCCTACACTCACCTCCCTCTCTCATTTCCTCACACTCTCTCTTTCATTCTTACTTATTCTTTCATATTTCTCTCATCTCTCCCTCATCAACTGAACACTCTCCAATTCCTTCACAAAATCCATCAAAAATTCACAAATCTTCACAAAAATCACACCTTTTTCTTGGTTTTTTCCTCTTGAATGCCTAGGAGCATGCAAAGCTTGGATCTTTGAGTTCTTTGGTGTAGGTAATGATCTCTTTCTGTTGTTTATGTAGTTTTTGTGCTTTGTAGACTGTTAGATTTAGTTTAGAATCTTTAAAGTTTTGTTTTGTGCATAATATCGTATTTTTAGTGTCGATTTGTGATATCTGTATTCTGCTGTGACCCGAAGTTTTTACTAGAAAACTAAACAATTTTGTTGTGTTGTATCTGTGACCATAGCACCTCACCTGGAGCACGAACCCCATCAGCTCGGACTCGGCCGGCGAAGTCTGAAGGCAATTCCGGCGAGATCGGCCCCTTGGTTGAGTTGAGATTTGGGTTTTTCTGGGTAGGTATCTGCTTTGGTTTGGGTAAGCTTGGTCTTGTTTGATTGTTGAGTTTCCTCTGTATGCAAAATCTGGGATCGCCTAGGTAGTTTCTAGTGTTTTGTGTCCGCGCGATACGTTATACGACACGGATCGTGCACTTTGTGTGGTTTTGTTCTTGAGTTGTTTTCGTCGTGTCGCTACGCACGTTAGCCACAATACGAACACTTGAGAGTATGTTTTGTGTTGTTGCGTCAGTCTAATGTAGTTTGTACGCGTTTTTGATCTATTATTAATATATATTTGCGTTATTGTTTTAATGTTGCAGGTTCGCAGGCGGGGACTTCGGACACTGCTACAAAGGGAGAACAGGTGGTTGGCTTCACTTAACCAGGATGGTTGGTGAGTAGATTTAACATCTACAGGGGAATCGCCCGCATGGCGTTATACGACTGGGCTAGATATGACTTAACTTGTCGCATATTCTATGTCATATTTAGAATTGCACATATACCCTACTGTTTAGTAAATCGTTGCGCTTGGACTAGTATCCTTAAGACACCGCACTATTATTGATGGCTCATGCTGCACCAGCACTGATTGTATGCCACACACACCGTCAATAATTGCCATGTCACGCACAACCCACATATAGAAATGCTATGGTTTGGTTAGGGACATTGAGACATTGATTCATATTTCTTTATGCATATGACTTATAGCATACCTGTATATCTATAGAGTATTGTACCATTAGCGATAGGTACATACACACTTTATGACATAGCTATAGGTATACCTTGCATACATATTTCACTTATACCCAGGGGGTATACTGTAGGGTTCCTAGGCACCCTAATGAGGTCTCACAAGGCATCAACCATGCCAATTTCAAATTTTACGGTGCCGGGAAACCCTAAACTACGGATCGTTTGCTAGAAAACTAGGCGAAAAAGCTAACTAGTTAACACTTAACTAAGAGATACGGAAATACAACCTTTGTAGATCCTGTTCCCCACCTCCATAGCTCCGCAATGAAGTCTCCTCGCTGTCCATATGAGTTCCCGGGCTCTAGCGTCGGCTTCGTCGGAGAATGGGCAAGCTAGGTCGTCGATGTCCATGCCGAAGATGATCTACGTCGAGGCATCGCTAGATCAAGCTCCAACTTCACCAAGTCATGAAAACTTGTGAAGGAAACACACTCTACTACTTGGCAAGAGGTAGAGGATGAAGAAATAGGAAGTGGGTAGACTTTAGAATTGGATTTCTCACTCTAATTCTCACTTTGCCATTAAAGCTTGTGAAGCTTTTTCTTGAAGTGAAGAAGAAGAAGAAGATGAAGAATATGATAAGTCATTATAAAAAGAATAATAATTTTATTCTTATCATAATATTAACCTAAGTTAAGTGTAGAGAATTGACCAAGGTTAAAGAATGGTTAGGGTTAAGGAGATGAGACAAAAATGGTGACTTAATGAAAGCTTCATGAAGCTTCATGTTGAAAACAAAACTAGCCACCATTTTTGACTTCTTTTCCTTTTCTCATTTATCTTTTAAATTCAAATGAAAAGATAAATGAATGAATAAAAGAAAACCCTAATCATTTACTTAACCTAGGTTTAATTCATTACACTTAACAAAAAAGATATGTATCATCAAACATGATACAATCAAGTGCACAAAATCATATCGCATATGCAATGCGCACACCCGAGTGAGAAAATCCATTTAAAGTGAACCAATACTAGTTAATGCAAAGTAATATATCAAATATATAATTATGCATTAAATCATCAAATCAACACTTGATTCAATGATCCGGTCATGTCGCACACAACCGACTAGTATACAATGTATCGGCTTATCGAATCAACGCTTGAATCGATAACTAGGTTATATCGCATACAACCATTCGACACATTGATCGCGAGAATGAAATACGGTATCACATACACGCATTATTCTCGGTCCCGCACATATCTCATATGCGCTCCTATTTCGTTTCGCTTGAACCAGGAAACCTCTGTGTAGGACTCTAAAGACTCGTCAATACTCCGGCAGCAGATGATGATCATATCAAACACCCACAAGCCGCAAGCGGTCTGCTAAACGTAATGGCCACTCGGGTATTGAGCGATCTGAAGATCGACGAGCAAGCCCGCTCACACTCCAGTGAATCCAACCAGTAACACTACCGTACAGTCCGGTCTGATCGTCTGATATGTCGCATATCTCGCCTAGGGGTGGTAAACGTCAGACCCCAATAGCTCGATAAGTCGTGTCGATATGAGGTCTATAACACTTCGAGAAACTACTGGTAACACTTACCAGTAAATCTCAGCAACCCTGGCCAGGGATTTCCTGTTATAGCCAATCAAACACAGCACAACATCAACTCCCTATACCGGGAGAGACGAATCCCCTCCTATCGCTCATTGCCTCCATGTGACTCGGGACTGTACCCAAAAACCACCGTTTTGCACGCCCTCTTGGACGTGGTAAGATGGAAATCAAAGCACAGTGGGAACCACACAAGACTCTATGACGATCTCGGGTCAACAGACTACTCTGTACCAGTGTCACCAGAGAACTGCCATCTGACGTGAGGTATAATACCATCTGGGAGTTCTCGGCGAGTCCGTCCAGTGTACCCAGTCTCTACTGAGCACCCGTATATCATCTCTGATGTCAAACACCGATGGATATGGGATCATCCATCGCCCATCTACATGGGTCGAGAAGGTATACGCTAGTCTACTCTGGTATATCGATGCCCCGTCTCGATACACCCACGACTAGGGACTGAAGGATGTACTTTTGGACTACCATGTCCCTACTAGTATGATCCGCATCATAGTCCAGGTAGTCAAGTACAGATCCTAAGGGCTTTACCAACATGTAACAGGGAGACAATCAGTGTACACATTAAGGTAAAGATCAACCAGATAGCATACTATCATATCGAGCAAGAAAGTCCTCCCTATATATGTCCCAGCATCCACTACAATATACATCCTATGTATAGTAATAGCCTCTAGGGTATACATATAACTAACATATACGACATCGTTACTTATAGGTAGATACATATATCTTGCTATAGCTTATTGTTTATACATATATCTGGTTATAGCTACATGTTTACCTTTACTTGACGTTATTTAGACTTGGATAAATTAGGAACCGCATTATATTTATATTAACTTGTTGCAGTTAATTAGAGGCTTTTCCTTTATATGCTTACATTTCAGTTTTATGTTGCATATATTATATTCATGGATTTTCGCATTGTGATATGGATTTTTCATGATATTTTCTTGATTTGGAGACCGTGGGAGTTAATGAAATTATGCATTATTTGAAAAACCCAGTTTCCCTTGATATGATATTTCAGCAGCCACCATGAGATTTATCGGTTCTGATATATATATACCCCACGTGAGGAAAGGAGGGGTCGGTGTGCGGGTACATGGTGGGGCCCGGAGGTACCCCAGGGCAAAAGTTTGTGGAGCTAGACGATGAGTTAGTGGGGGAACCATACCTACCGGTGACATTACCAATGAATCAGCGGTTATCATGTGGATACCGACGGGAGTCATGTACGTATAGATACGTCGAGAGGCGAGGGTCAGAGCTAGGCACTCGTGCTTCCGGTATAGCGTATGATACGTACCTATCAGGGGGCCAGTCTTGGTGACAACACCTGATAGATCAGCCTTTCTGTGTCGATGCTTGACAAATTATTTTCATGATATTTCATTTTACTTCTTTGTATATTACAGTGGAATGGGACGTTGTTATAAATGCCCTTACACCAATATTAGTGGAATGGGACGCTAATATATGTGTATTGACAATAATTTATATACATCGTCATATTTATTCATGCAAAATATATTTAGGATGTTAGATTTTTACTTGATAATTTGATTTGGGATATAGGTGATTCATTTGATATTGGATACATGATATATATGAGATTTACTTGATTTTGGATATATGAGATTTATTCGATATTGTACATTCAGGATTTATGAGACTTATATGATATGAGAGCCAATTTGGGGGCTGATTTGAGGAATTGGGATTTGGATTGTCTTGATGGATTATGATCCTACCACGTTGTCAGGATTCCGTGGAAATGACATGTTTTCTTTCCATACTCCACATTTATTGTTTATGCACTGCTTCATGTATTAGTTGTACCTGTTAGTGTACCTTTCATGACTGTTGCATTTACATACCTTTACTTATATGCATTACTTCATGTGTTAGTTGTACCTGCTAGAGTACCTTTTATGACTGTTGCATATATACATTTTCATATCATTATTGCATGATTATTGCATACTGATTTTAATATTATTATTGCATTCATATGACATTTTATTGCTATTAAATGCTTATGTTAGATTCGCGTTGTACGTGCATACTCGCGATTACCTGCATATGTTATTTCTATTCACGAGTTGGCAACTCACCCCCGTTGTGCCACAGTGTTTTGCAGGTGTTCCTCAGGATAGTCAGAGGCAGGGCTTTTTTCATCCATCGTATCACCTTTGCTGTGGATACCGCTTCGCCTGACAGTGTGCAGTTTTGCTTAGGTAGGTTTTGCGGTTATCCAATGTTGCTGGTTGTGTATTCATTGTAACATGTACTCTCCATCTACCATTATCATGTATGACTTAGAGACTTGATGTGAGGACGATATTGTATATTATTTTGTGACTTGAAGGTTTTTATGTAGTTTTATTTAAATCGTCTCTTTCTTCGCTAAGGCGTCGTATATCGTGTGGTGGTTGTTTTTCCTCCTTTTGGGCGTGGATTTGCTCCCGTTGGGGATGCTTTACTTTATATTTATGTTGTACCCATTTTGGGGGCTTGTTTTACAAAGGAGGTGCTGCCAAAATTTTAAAGAAAGAAAGTTGGACTTTTAAAGAATTTGGGTTGCGATTTCAAAGAGTTTTAACCAATATTTCTTATCTTTTCTTGTCTTTTAATGGTTTAGATTTCTGGGTTTTTGGCTTTCTTTTACTGCGTTACGCCTGTAGACGTTGCATATTATTAGGGCCGTCACGTGCCAATTTCGGGTCGTGACAGTAACCTAACGGTGCATAACGGGACACTGTGGCGAATGCGGATGACATAAGCGTACGTTGTATTGTCGTTTCTTCTGTGATGCTTAGGAAGCATAAATTGATGGAACTTCATTAATGAGATTAATGAAAGGAAAGAAACATAAAGATGTTGTAGATTCAAATTTTCAAAAAGAGCAGCTCTAGTTTTTGCTTTGCATAATGGTATTCCTTGTAGAATATCCAGCACCTTATTCGATAAGGAAAGAGCCGAGATCCCTTCACTGAGAGTGACCTCTTTAGCAAAAGCTAGTCGATGCTACAACCAACTCGGTTTTGTTTTTGATTGCTTTTTTAGTTCATGCTTTGCATAATGGTATTCATGAATATCCAGCACCTCATTCGATGAGGAAAGAGCCGAGATCCCTTCACCGGGAGTGACCTCTTTAGCGAAACTAGTAAAAGCTTCAAAAACTCTTTTTCAAAATCACTTGTTTCTACGACGATATCAAGTTCATTACGCAAAAGGTTTTCTTAAAAACCTATCGTAGCCCTCCGTCATTTCATATAAGGACTATTTAGTATTCGTGCTGTGTTTGTTGGCCTCTGTAAAGACGTAGTGTGCGGTATCTGATTAGTGCTTATCTACAAAGCATGTGATGCGATTGGATTAGGGTAGTCGTACGACCTTGTTGGCCTCTGTCAAGGGTCGTGCGGGTGGGTTTAATTCAATCAAGAAATGACGGGTTGAACTTGACTAGCGCACAATGGTTTGTTGGTCTCTGTCAAGGTCATATGACGCTAGAAGTAAAATACTGTCGGGAATTTCAAGTGTTGAAATTTGCAATGAGACTGCATACCTTCTATGAGATAGTTGGATCCCGATACCCACTGCGAGTAAGAGTTACTCCTGGTAGAGTTTTGCACATTACAAATAGCCGATCAAGTAGGTGTCTAGAAAGGTGTTATCGGGGTTAAGCCCCTGGGAAAACGAGGTTTATTTTAATTAGGTCCGTGCGAAAGCATGGGGAACTTCCCTCAAAATACCAACACTGGCATGGCCAAAAGATTAGCGAACTTGTAGGGTGTAATTAATCCCGGCTAGTCTTACCTTTTAGAGCTTGAAGGAAGATTTGATCAAAACAGTAGGAGCCATCCAGATTAGATAAAATAATAACCAATCTGATCTTGCAAGAGCATACGCTGAGTATTTTCTTCTCTCTCTCTTGGCAGCGACCGTAACATGCCTTAATCAAGATAGTAATATGGATGTATTGACCGAACCTGCTTATTTTGCTGAGCTGGGGAACATTGGTTCCGCTCTATCTTATAATTGTTATATGTCCGAGCAGGAAATAGGGGAATATCTGGATTCCTACGTGACCGAAATAAAGAAAAAACATGTTGATGCATATTTTTCAGGTGTGTTCGTTACCGAGAACTGTTTCTCAGTATCCTCTACGTCCTAGGTATGAGATACCGGATCAGGATCCCATATATGTAATCTGTTACATGGGCTACAGAACGGTAGAGAACTGGGATTGGGTGATATGTCTCTAAGTGTAAAGAATGGTGCAAGTGTTGCAGCCAAATCAGTTGGCAAATATTACCTTGTATTACCAAGTGGTAAATACATGGATTATGAACAAATGTTATTACATACCGAACCTGATATACAACATTGCATCAGTTTCTTTATTAAGTTAAAGAAGAATATAATTTTGTATTGGAGGATAATGTTGTGAAAATTTTTCCTGAATCAAGGGTTGATTGGATCAGGCACGTTATGTAATAACATAAACGTTCTAAATCAAATCACAGTTCAAAGAATAAAACACACATAAGAGGAGTAGTCCAGAAATGAACGAATCCTTCTTGTGGCATTGTAGACTAGGTCATGTAAGTCGACGTTACACACCTTACTAGTTTGCGGGGAGGCGGAACGGGTAAAAAACGATTTTTACAAATAAGGTAACATCGAATTGAACTCAAGACTTAGCTAAACCATAACTAACAAACTAACTAGAGGTATTATCCACTCGGTAAGAAGATTATACCTAAAGTTCCAAGTCCTTCTTGTCTTCCCGCTGTCCTCCTTCTCCTTGCGAGCTCTTTGGAGTGGAAATAGAAAGCACCTCCTCGTCGGATTCTCGAAGTAGTAGAAGATCCCCCCCGAGAGTTCCAACCTTGAGCTAAACCTCCAAGTTGAGGCAACTAGATCACTTGGTGTGCTAAACTAAGTAACCTAGAGTGTGTAGAGTGTGATTTTAAGTAGCTTAGTCTCACAAGCCCTTAATTCTCAACATATGAGACACTAGGGTTTTAGAGAAAAAAGAGAGTGAATTCTTAAGGAAAAAGAAATTTTTTTGATAAATGATAACTGATAAATGGAATGGCTCCTTGATATGACCACAAGCATGGCATGAAAATAATATTTTAACAAAAATATCTAGGTCACAAAATATCTCCCAAAAATATCTAGAGTCAAAAAGTCAATCCAAGTCAAATGATCAACCCAAGTAGCCATGCCATAAAATTACCATTTACAAAAAATAACAAATACTTTTCTCCACCCTATATTTGTTTTGACCAAGTCAATGGTCAAAACTGTTGGAGATAGTGCCCTCAGAGTCAATTATTGGATCACAGGCACGTGATTGCAATGATTAAGGGAGGACCTATCCCGGTAGGACAGTCTTACTCGAGATGATAGTATGCTATCTGGTTTATATTTATCATCGTGTACTGCTTTAGGTAACCTGACAGGTCGCTATTAAACGTTGATAGAGCCCCTAGGATTCTTGCTTGACTGCCAGCAGTATGAGGGCGATCATATACGTGGGAGCTGGTAGTCTATAAGCAAATCCTTAAAAGGTCCCTAGTCGTGGGAGTTTCGAGACAGGGCATCGATACTCCAGAGTAGACTAGTGTATACAGTCGAGACCCCGATGAGGGGTGGTGGCCGGTCTCACAAGCCACTGGTGTCAGTTGGTTCACCTAAGATGTATACAGGTGCTCATTGGATTATGAGTACACCGGACAGGACTCGCCGGGAACATGCTAGTTGGTCTTATACCTGACGTCAGATAGCAGTTCCCTGATGACATGTGTACAGGTTAGTTCATCGACTTGGGGATCGTCATTTGTCTCATGTGAGTTCCCACTGTACTTTGATTACTACCCTACCACGCTCAAAGGAGACGTGCAAACAGGTTTTAGTTAGGTACAGTCCCGAGCCACATGGAGGCAATGAGCGGATCTTCGAGGGTTCGTCTCTCCCGGTATTGGGGGTGAGGTCGCGCTGTGTCTAGGAGAGCCAGAACATGAAAAGTCCTTGGCCAAGGCAGGAGATTTACTGGTAGGTATTCCAGTAGTATCTCAGGGTGTTCTGGGCTGATCTCTGACACGACTTGTACCGCTTTTGGGGGTCTGACTTTACCAACCCCCTAGGCCCGCCATGTGATGCTCATAGACGAACGGACCGGACTGTACGGATATTGTCACTAACAGGCTCAGTAGGGTGTCAGGATGAGTTCGCTCATCGACGTCCCTTTTGGTCAATAGCTGGTGGCCCGTCACGTATTGGCTTATACCTCTGACGTGCTAGTGGTTAAATCCACAACCAAGGTGTTGACGAGTCTTTAGAGCCCCCCACATTCAGTTGCTCAAGTTTTCGGGCGAAACGCTGTAGAGACCGTATGGAGATATGGCAGGGTTCGATCAGATACGTGCGGTATTGCACGTATCAGGATCGGACGGTTAATATTAGCCGTCTTTGGTTTAAGCCGGATCCTAGTATAGTACAGTGTAGATTTTGTCTCATTGCATTTGTATTTCGGTCGGAATACAGATGCGGGTGTGTATACACAGTATTGGGGTTTTCCTGTAATTTATTACGGGACCAGTTTTCTGGAGTTTCCAGTTTGCTTTCCGTTTCGGCCATTTTCATTTGTATCTTTCAATGGCCGAAGATTGGTGGAGGAGGGCTTATTTGCATTTGTGCAAATAAGCAATTTGAAAGGGGGTCTTTGCATATTATTGTATCATGATACTTGCACCATCATTGCTTGACTTTCTTTAGTCATCATGTTTTGACTTGTGGTTTCATGATGGTTGTGGTAGAGTGAGGTTCTCCTTTTGTGATCATTGTTTATCATTGTAACCTTCTCTCTCTCTCTCTCTTGTATGATGGGGGGCTTATTCTTTTTCATTGCTACATTCTCTCTCCCTACCTCACTTGGACGGCCAGATGAGATGAGGGCTGTCCCATTTTTGAGTGTGGTTCTTTGATGATATCATATCAATTTTCCTCACCAAAATTCCCAAGTAAAACTCCATGGTTCATCCCTCCACTAAAAGGCAACATCCACTACTCCGAAATGAGACATGAGCACTACACATTCTACAGCAAACCTTAGGCACGTCAGCTCGCCAACTTCATGCCCGAGTTGCCGCGGTATAAAGGTGGGAGCCCGTAAAAGAAGCAGGCGACGTGGTGCCCTTCCGGCCAGGAGGTGGAGACCGGACATTCCGCGGGAGATCGGGACGACGGCGAGAAGACCGGAGGATACGGATCACTCGGTATATCTCTCTTCCCATCTTGTAGACAGCTAGGACTAGCTTAATGGTACGATCCGGGTTTATAGTGAGCGGTGGTGCCGGTATTTGAAAAGTTAAAGTAAATCACCGCTTCCGCATTCCGGCATCGGATTGACGGCCGGGGCGCCGCCGTGCACTTACAGTGGTATCAGAGCCTCGCCATTAACATAGTCCAGCTTGGTCTAATGTGTTTTCATTTCCGATCGAACAAAAATCCCAAAACCCGCGTTTTCATGCATATCAGTTTCTGTCGAATTTTTTTTGTCTCGAAAAATTTTTCAGGGTGTTGCAGAATGATGTGCAGGGAATCCTAAGAACACTGTAGAATTTTGGTCACCTGATCCTTCCGTACGACCGCGGAACCGCGGCCATAACCCCTCTTTGGCCGCGGTTCCGCCGCAGGAATTTGGATTCACGTCACCAATTTTTTGCAGTGGGCTTGTGGGCTGAAAATAGGGGTTTTGGTATACTTTTTTGGGCCCAGAATTTCTTGATGTGCTACAGTAGTACTTAGGGGCCCGCTTGGTAAAATTTGATCGATCGGATATATTAAACACATTAGTTCACAGTATTTACATTATATCTGCGACCGTGAATGTCACTTGATAGGTAAATCCTGTCTAACTACTATAGCCCGGTTAGACGGATTTGCGAACGTGACATTCACGTTGATGTTCTGTGATTTTGCTGTGATGTTGCGGATCGGTCGTGGGGGATAGCCTGGTTGCAGTGGTAGTACAGTTTTGTTGTATTATATACATTTGATATTGCGGGGCGAGCGTCCGACATGTGGACTGCCATCACTGCATGTTTGTATTATTATTTTGGGGCACGACCAGGTTGCGGTCGATGTACCCGTTGTATGTATATTTTACTTTCTGTACTAGGATTACCCCAAGGTGGGGTGCACGGATAGCCGGATTCTAGAAGGCAACAAGCCCGCATCTCATGGCATTGGGACGGAGGGGGATTCACTCTAGAATTGGTAGGCCATTCGCCGCACTCGTAGGGGGTACAGGTTGACCCAGGAGGGGTGCCCAAGTTACCGGATTCCGTGAAGTGCTGGGTGGTCCATTCACGTTGCTGAAGGGGGCTGCCTCGCTTTAGGTTTTGGCGGGCAACTTGCCGCGCCCGTAGGGGTCTAGGATTTCATTGCACAGGCTATCAACACGACCAGGGGAACGTCGGGTTTCAGTAGTTGCTCTGTGAAACCCAGGGATCTCAGATATCTGTATTGTCCTGTGATGCTGTACATTTCTATAATGTTGCATTTTATCACGCCTTGAGCGAATATTATATATTGGTATATATATTAGTAGATGTTGTATATGTTTTGCATCCGCGCTAGTCCAGTCCCCGCTCTGTCGTTAGTTAGCTAACCTAACGGGTAATGACGGGACCCAGTGGCGAATGCGGATGGCATATACGTACATCAGTATATTTTCGTTCTTTGTGGTGTGATCAATTGATGGGACTGCATTGATTCGGATCAATGCAAGTTAAACAAACCTAATATGATGTTGTTGGAACACTTTTCAAAAAGCTGTTATTGCAAGGGCGTTCTCTTTTGTTTTGCACAGTGGTATTCAGTTGGAATATCCTGCTCCTCAGTCGACGAGGCAAGGGCCGAGATCCCTTCACCGGGAGTGACCCCTTGGACATAAGTTTGCGTCAGGGCAATAACATCACTATAGCCGATTACTTTTGCTCTGCACCGTGGTATTCAGTTGGAATATCCTGCACCTCATTCTACGGGGAAAGAGCCGAGATCCCTTCACCGGGAGTGACCTCTTTAGCAAAGGTTTTCGTCACTATATTTTTATAAAGCTATCCGTTCCTTCAACGATATCAAGTTCATTACGTTAAAGGTTTTCGCCAGAAACCATTCGTAGTCCTCCGTCGTTTCATATGGATAGTCAATAGTATTCAAGCTGTGTTTGTTGGCCAAAGTCAAGGCACAGTGTTTGGTAGCTGTTGGTTATTCATATGCAGCATAGATAGATGCATTGGTTTGGAACAGTCGTACTGCCTTGTTGGCCAAAGTCAAGGGTAGGTACGGGTGGATTCAAATTAACCTGGAGAATGACGTGTAGAACTTGACATGTGACTTATGATTTGTTGGCCAAAGTCAAGGTCATAAGAGCATGGGGTAAAAATCACATCGGGAGTTTTTAAAGAAACTGAACTTGCCAGATATGCGCATACCTTCTGGAGTGTGATGACGTGAGCGGATTCCGTTACGTTATCATGCGATGATAGTTGGATCCCGATTCCCACTGATGAGTTGGTTTACTCCTCGGGTGATCCCGACTAATTTTTCTTTCGGGTTTGGGGAATAATTTGAGGTTACAGTGGGAGGTTTCCAGATTAGATAAATTGGTAACCATTCTGATCTAGGTTAGAGTGCACGCTGAGTGTTTCTTTTCTCTCTCTCTTTGGCAGCGACCATTGACCCGACCCTAGACTATGACTCAGTGACCAAGTTGACCGAACCTTCTTAAACACTGGCTTTTGGATTGTCAGAGTTGCAAACCTCATTGACAATCCTACTTTTACCCTTTTTCTCCAGGACACCCCGTATTACTATGAACGTCCACTTCCATTGGACAAAACCATCGTATGGTTAGATACGAACTCGAAGGAATTCGAGGATGGTTTCCAGTTCTGGAGAAAACGAATAGGACTAATCAGTTGTCTTTTCCTTTTACCTTCTCTCAGGTTACGAGTACTCCTTGGTTTAGGAGATAGTACACCTGTTACGCAAATTGGATAGTCTTCTTCCAAACCATAGGCAGGTGCCGACCGGTAGGGAATGAAGAAAACCAATTAGCCTAACGATGGTGTACAGAAGGTATTAAGTTAAGACAAAGCAAGGGATTGGTAAGAGGGCAAAGTAAATTGCAACTGATATTCACGACCAAACCAGGTATTTCATTACCACTCCCACTTCACCTTTGTATTTCTCCAGGATACTCCGTATCACTACGAAGATCCACAGTTTATTGGATACTCCATCGTATGGTTATATACGAACTCAAAAGGAACTTGTTCCAGTTCGGGGATGGATTCTGGTTCAGGAGAAATAGGAATAAGGTTTATTCGGTTGTCTTTTATCTTCACCTTCTCTCGCATTGCGAGTGCTCCTAGGATTAGGACAGTACACCCATTATGCTTATTGGATAGTCTTCTTCCAAACCATAGGCTGGTGCCGAATGGTAGGGAAGGAAGAAAACCATTTGGCCTAAAGGGGTGTGCAGAAGGTAATGACTAAAGACATATAAAGGGATTTGGAGAGGTGGCAAAGAGATATACGGTTACAGTTGTGAATCTGGATAATGGAAGAGGCATTACTAAGAATACCGGGATACCCCATCGAAACATTTTAATGTTTCAGTTTCACTGTGTACTGTTAAAGGAAAACTGATTTCCCAATTAGACACTTGCTCCAGGGTATGTATTTACCAGGTGTGATTCTCACATCTGTATGGTTTTACAGATGATGAGTAGGAGTAAGTTATTGGGAATTAGGTGATCATCCTCATTATATCGGGATTCGTTGTAATCGGTGATATTTGAGGACGTCACCTGGACTGTTTGCCGGTCGGCAAATATTTTGTTATGAATATCCGCTGTTATGCACCAATTTCAAATTGATATATCTGTTCGTCTATTTTTTATAGAGTGAGATATACCTTTTTGAAACTATGTCCATGACATTTACCTATATCAGTGGATGGTTAGGTAAGGAGCATTAAACAGCGGTGTAATTCTTCATAACCATAAGTACAGTTTTCAACCTACGACACACAGGGAATGAGTTATTAGACTCAAGGGACTTATACAGAGTATTGTATGTTGTCCAGTGTCCATCAGGACAGAGGGGTTGGTCCTCGTACTATATTCGGTTTACTTATGACTTCTCTAATTTTTAGACAGGTGTTTCGTGGAAACACAGGGTCCGAATTTTGAGAAGTTATAGGTATTTGAATAAAGTAGAGAACCAGGTATTGCAAGTATCGGGATTCTTCAAAGTGATCGAAGATGTAGATACTTGTGTATGGTGTTCAATTGATAGTAATGATTAAGAGAATTTGCTTCTCTTTCAGGTTGCTCATAATTGGAAGATTCCTAAGTTGAGTAACGCTGATCGGCCTCCTTCCATTTAGTAAACATGCGCTGGAGACAGTTGCATGATTTGAATCTGGTTCAATTAAATCAGTGCCTCTGGTTCTATATTGGATATAGAACAGTTTATATCTTAACGTTGTTGAGGTACGGGGAGTTGTCCGGCTTATGATTAAAACCAGACTCTGGATAACTCAAGGCAAGTTTCTGTAGTGGCTGTTTATGGGTTGACCCAGGCTATGACGAGGGTTGACTTTCTACCATCTGGAAGATCAATAGTGATATTGTTCTTGACTCGCCACAGTTTTAATAAAAATGGATTTTTTCATAAAACAGTAGTGGGAGTATGGTAGAACTGGAAGTGATTCCAGAACCACAAACGATTACTGGAGATTTGATAGGAACCTAAAGATTCAATCTGGTTTGACATTCCATTGTCCACTTCGCAGATAAAGTGGGTAACTTCAGGCAACCGAGAGGTACTCCGGTAGCCTCAAGGACGGTGACAGGGAGGTTCTTGTTTACCCACACTTGCTATTGCTGTTGTTCCAGGCTACGAGACCCGGCAGGAGGATGAGTGTAGCGTCGTTCTGAACTGGCTTCAGAAGTGTACGTGTATATGACTCTGCCAGAGGGCTGTCGTAGTCAGTGGGAGCAGCGGAAGCATTGGTGGACAGGTGGCTTATGTCTATTTATAGACTAAAGCAGATGTAGCGGAGATAGATCATCAATTTCTGATGTGACAGTCATAGGTTTGACTTCATCAGAATAGGGGATGGATCTGTTGAGAAGGTAGTAGGGTGTGATGTCATGGTATTTGGATGACATACACAGAGTAGGAAGTGATATTCCTATACTACGATCGATTATACTTTGGTCGTCACACAGTGGTTTCTCCACATGGGACTTGGACATTATATTAGACATACTGGTTACTAGATCTATGGTTTTAGATCTGGATTTGGGTGGTTTCCCAATTAAGGGTACGTAGACAGCATTCTAAGAGTATTTAGAATGGACGACTCCTGGCATGGTGGTGTACCTGCAGGTGATGGAGTCACCCTCTCTAAAGGTGTCTTACAGACTAAAGGGGAGAGGGATGTGCATGATTGGCAGATCACTTGCTTAGGCAATTGAGTCAATCATGAGATGTCAAGTACCACACCAGATGTTGTTTTTGCACTAGATGCAATAAGTTGACATTGATCCAATCCTGGAGAAACAGTCGGAAGCAGTTTTAGAACATAAGTGGATGTTCTAGGGATATGATAACGACAGCCTCATTCGGGAGACAGTTATCATTCCAGGCTTCCAAGGTGACTTGGACGACAGGGAGGTTGTCAGAGTTATGGTTTTCCTTCTGATGAGGGGCAGTATTTTGGACAGGTGGTGCAAGGCAATACTGAGGGAGGCGTGGCGCAGGATACTGATTAAGTTCAGTTGACGATACAGTCTAAGAAGTTTGGATTTGGAGTTCATTTATGAGCTAGGTCCCATCAGACATCCAGACGCATTCTAAGACAGGTATTGCACATTTCGGGATATGGCTTTCTCCGTGAGAGTAGAGAGACATAGAAAGAAACATTAAGGCGGATCCACTCACTGAGGCTATTCCTCGAACGCATTAGTTTTGTGAGACTGACTAGTAGAGGAGTTGGGTGTTCGGTATCACACGGGCTGTGAGTACGTGACATCGCAATAATTAGCCTTGAGTGCAAGTGGGAGATTGTTGGAGATAGTGCCCTTAGAGTCAATTATTGGATCATAGGCACATGATTGCAATGATTGAGGGAGGACCTATCCTGGTAGGACAGTCTTACTCGAGATGATAGTATGCTATCTGGTTTATCTTTATCATCGTGTACTGCTTTAGGTGACCTGACAGGTCACTATTACACGTTGATAGAGCCCCTAGGATTCTTGCTTGACTGCCAGCAGTATGAGGGCGATCATATACGTGGGAGCTGGTAGTCTATAAGCAAATCCTTAAAAGGTCCCTAGTCGTGGGAGTTTCGAGACAGGGCATCGATACTCCAGAGTAGACTAGTGTATACAGTCGAGACCCCGACGAAGGGCGGTGGCCGGTCTCACAAGCCACTGGTGTCAGTTGGTTCACCTAAGATGTATACAGGTGCTCATTGGGTTATGAGTGTTGGAGATAGTGCCCTCAGAGTCAATTATTGGATCACAGGCACGTGATTGCAATGATTGAGGGAGACCTATCCCAGTAGGACAGTCTTACTCAAGATGATAGTATGCTATCTGGTTTACCTTTATCATCGTGTATTGCTTTAGGTGACCTTACGAGTCGCTATTGCACGTTGATAGAGCCCCTAGGATTCTTGCTTGACTACCAGCAGTATGAAGGCGATCATATAAGTGAGAGCTGGAGTCTATAAGCACATCCTTAAAAGGTCCCTAGTCGTGGGAGTTTCGAGACAGGGCATCGATTCTCTAGAGTAGACTAGTGTATACAGTCGAGACCCTGACGAGGGGCGGTGGCCGGTCTCACAAGCCACTGGTGTCAGTTGGTTCACCTAAGATGTATACAGGTGCTCATTGGGTTATGAGTACACCGGACAGGACTCGCCAGGAACCTGCTAGTTGGGATTATACCAGACGTCAGATAGCAGTTCCCTGGTGACATGTGTACAGGTTAGTTCATCGACCTGAGATCGTCATTTGTCTCGTGTGAGTTCCCACTGTACTTTGATTACTACCCTACCACGGCTCAAAGGAGTCGTGCAAACAGGTTTTACTTGGGTACAGTCCCGAACCACATGGAGGCAGTGAGCGGATCTGCAGGGGTTCGTCTCTCCCGGTATTGGGGGTGAGGTCGCGCTGTGTCTAGGAGAGCCATTACACAAAGCCCTCGGCCGAGGCAGGAGATTTACTGGTAGGTACTCCAGTAGTATCTCTGGGTGTTCTGGGCTACACTCCGACACGACTTGTACCGCTTTTGGGGGTCTGACTTTTACCAACCCCCTAGTCCCGCCATGCGATACTCATAGACGAACGGACCGGACTGTATAGATATTGTCACTGACAGGCTCAGTAGGGTGTCAGGATGAGTTCGCTCATCGATGTCCATTTTGGTCAATAGCAGGTAGCCCGTCACGTATGGCTAATACCTCTGACGTGCTAGTGGTTAAATCCACAGCCATAGTATTGACGAGTCTTTAGAGTCCACCACATACACAGTTACTCAAGTTTCGGGCGAAACGCTGTAGAGGACGTATGGAGATATGGCAGGGTTCGATCAGATACGTGCGGTATTGCACGGATCGTGATCGGACGGTTTTTACTAGCCGGCTTTGGCTTAAGCCGGATCCTAGTATTAGATAGTGTAGATATTGTCTCTTTGCATTTGTGTTCGGTGGGAATACAAATGCGGTCATGTATGTGCAGTAGTGGGGTTTTCCTGTAATTTATTACGGGATCAGTTTTCTGAAGTTGCCAGTTTG
This sequence comes from Agapanthus africanus, assembly GCA_030015575.1. Classification (NCBI taxonomy): domain Eukaryota; kingdom Viridiplantae; phylum Streptophyta; class Magnoliopsida; order Asparagales; family Amaryllidaceae; genus Agapanthus; species Agapanthus africanus. Next base: position 449,565,673 of record CM057342.1, on the reverse strand, counting down.
CATTCCGTTCCGGCCGGTTTTCTTTTGTTCCTTCACGGCCGGACTTTCCGATGGAGGGGGTTATTTGTAAGTGTGCAAATAACATTTTGTGGAGGGGTTTTCTTGCATTATGTGGCATCATGATGAGATTCTTTTTCCATCCATTCTTTGCTTTATTTGTGATTAGAAATGAGATGAAGGTTGATATGATATTGTTATCATTGCTTTTGGTTATGGTCACCTTTGAGCTATCCTACACTCACCTCCCTTCTTGATTTTATTCTCCACCATATTTCCAAAAGGGGGCCGGCTATATTGAGAGAGTGGTGAGAGCTTCATTTTTGTATGAGGGAAAATGTTTCATCTCATCTTTGATGCTACCAAATTCCTAAGCTCATTTCCATAGTTGATTTCTTCACCTCCATTTCACCATGGCAACCTCATAACCCCAAAAGAGACTAGCTTCTACACTAGTCTACAGCAAACCTTGGACGCGTCGGCTAGCCAACTTCGCGCCCGAGTTGCCTCGGTCCAGAGGTGGGAGCCCGTAAAAGATTCCGGCTACGTGGTGCCCTTTCCGACAAGGACGTGACGGACGGAGATTCCGCGGGAGATCGGAGTGGAGACAAAGACCGAAGGACACGGATCGCTTGGTATAGCTTCCTTACTCTTTTCTAGTTTGCTAGTTGCTAGGTTAATGGCCCGATCTGGGTGAAAAGTGCGCGGTGGTGCCGGTTTGCTAGTTTGCAAAGTTTTTGTTTCCGCGTTTCCGGCATCGGATCGACGGCCGGGGCGCCCCTGCGGACTTACATTGGTATCAGAGCCACGCCATTAACCTAGCCTAGCTTGTTCTAGTGTGTTTACATGTTCGATCGAACGGATTTTCCGAAAACCCATTTTCATTTGCACAGTTTTCTGTCGAAATTTTTTTGGCTCCAAAATTTTTTCAGTACATTGCAGTGACATGTGCAGGGAATTCTAAGCATTATGTGAAAATTTGGTAGCGTGATCTCACTATTCCACCGCGGAACCGCGGCCAAACCCATGTATTTGCGGCGGTTCCGCGGCCATTTTTACTATTCATTGGACCAAATTTTTGCAGTGAGCTCCTAGGTTGAAAATGGGGTTTTTGGAATATTCTTTTTGGGCCTAGACTCTCTTTATATGCTACAGTAATGCTTGGGGCCCAATTCGATAAATTTGATCGATCGAAAAGTTTAAACACATTAGTTCACAGTATTTACATTATATCTGCGACCGTGAATGTCACTTGATCGGTAAATCCTGTCTAACTGCTATAGCCCGGTTAGACGGATTTGCGAACGTGACATTCACGTTGATGTTCTGTGATTGTGCTGTGTTGTTGCGGATTGGTCAGGGGGGATAGCCTGGTTGCAGTATTAGTACAGTTTTGTTGTATTATGTACATTTGATATTGCGGGGCTAGCGTCCGACATGTGGACTGCCGTCACTGCCTGTTTGTATTATTCTTTTGGGGCACGACCAGGTCGAGGTCGATGTACCCGTTGTATGTATATTTTTACTTTCTGTACTAGGATTACCCCGCGGAGGGGTGCACGGATAGCCGGGTTCTAGAGGGCAACAAGCCCGCATCTCATGGCGTTGAGACGGAGGGGGCTTTACTCTAGAATTGGCGGGCTATTCGCCGCACTCGTAGGGGGTATAGGTTGACCCAGGAGGGGTGCCCAAGTTACCGGATTCCGTGAAGTGCTGGGTGGTCCATTCACGTTGCTGAAGGGGGCTGCCTCGCTTCAGGTTTTGGCGGGTAACTTGCCGCGCCCGTAGGGGTCTAGGATTTTCATTGCACAGGCTATCCACACGACCAGGGGAATGTCGGGTTTCAGCAGCGGCTCTGTGAAACCCGGGGATCCCAGATATCTGTATTATTCTGTGATGTTGCATTTTATCACGCCTTGAGTGAAAATTATATATTATATATATACTAGTAGATGTTGTATATGTTTTGTATCCGCGCTAGTCCAGTCCCCGCTCTGTCGTTAGTTAAGTAACCTAACGGGTGATGACGGGACCCAGTGGCGAATGCGGATGGCATATACGTACATCATTATTTTCGTTCTTTTTGTGGTGTGATCAATTGATGGGACAGCATTGATTTAGATCAATGCAAGATAAACAAACCTATTTGATGTTGTTGGAACACTTTTTCAAAAAGCTGTTATTGCAAGGGCGTTCTCTTTTGCTTTGCATCGTGGTATACAGTTGGAATATCCTGCTCCTCAGTCGACGAGGCAAAGGCCGAGATCCCTTCACCGGGAGTGACCCCTTGTACAAAAGTTTGCGTCAGGGCAATAACTTCATTATAGCCGATTACTTTTGCTTTGCATCGTGGTATTCAGTTGGAATATCCTGCACCTCATTCTACGGGGAAAGAGCCGAGATCCCTTCACCGGGAGTGACCTCTTTAGCGAAGGTTTTTGTCACTATATTTTTACAAAGCTATCCGTTCCTTGGACGATATCAAGTTTATTACGTTAAAGGTTTTCGCCAGAAACCATTCGTAGCCCTCCGTCATTTCAGTTAAATATTCGGTAGTATTCAAGCTATGTATTTTGACCTCACGCCAAGGCATAGTGTTTGGTAGCTGCCGGGTATTTATCTGTTGCATAGATAGATGCGTTGGTTTGGGACAGTCGTACTACTATTTTGGCCTACGTCAAGGGTATGTACGGGTGGGTTCAAATTAACCTGGACAATGACGGGTAGAACTTGACATGTGACTGATGATATTTTGACCTCATGCCAAGGTCATAAGAGCATGGGGCAAAAATCCACATCGGGAGTTTCAAAAGAACTGAAACTTGCCAGATATGCGCATACCTTCTGGAGTGTGATAGCGTGAGCGGATTCCGTCACGTTATCATGCGATGATAGTTGGATCCCGATTCCCACTGATGAGTTGGTTTACTCCTCGGGTGATCCCGGCTAATTCTTCTTTCAGGTTTGGGAAAGAATTTGACGTTACAGTGGGAGGTTTCCAGATTAGATAAAGTGATAACCATTCTGATCTAGGTTAGAGTGCACGCTGAGTGTTTCTTTTCTCTCTCTCTTTGGCAGCGACCATTGACCCGACCCTAGACTATGACTCAGTGACCAAGTTGACCGAACCTTCTTAACACTGGCTTTTGGATTGTCAGAGTTGCAAACCTCATTGCCACTCCTACTTTTACCCTTTTCTCCAGGACACCCCGTATTACTACGAACGTCCACTTCCATTGGACAAAACTATCGTATGGTTATATACGAACTCGAAGGAATTCGAGGATGGTTTCCGGTTCTGGAGAAAACGAATAGGACTATTCAGTTGTCTTTTCCTTTTTTTTTCCTTCTCTCAGGTTGCGAGTACTCCTTGGTTTAGGAGTAGTACACCTATTACGCAAATTGGATAGTCTTCTTCCAAACCATAGGCAGGTGCCAACCGGAAGGGAATGAAGAAAACCAATTAGCCTAACGGTGGTGTACAGAAGGTATTATGTAAAGACAAAGAAAGGGATTAGTAAGAGGGCAAAGTAAATTGCGACTGCTATTCACGACCAAACCAAGTATTTCTTCGCCAATCCTAAATCACCTTTGTATTTCTCCAGGACACTCTGTATCACTATGAAGATCCCAAGTTTATTGGATAATCCATCGTATGGTTATATACGAACTCGAAAGGAACTTGTTCCAGTTCGTGGATGGATCCTGGTTCAGGAGAAATAGGAATAAGGTTTATTCGGTTGTCTTTTATCTTCACCTTCTCTCGCATTGCGAGTGCTCCTAGGATCAGGACAGTACACCCATTATGCTTATTGGATAGTCTTCTTCCAAACCATAGGCTGGTGCCGAACGGTAGGGAAGGAAGAAAACTATTTGGCCTAAAGGGGTGTACAGAAAGTAATGACTAAAGACATATAAAGGGATTTGGAGAGGTGGCAAAAAATTATACGGTTATAGTTGTGAATCTGGATAATGGAAGAGGCATTACTAGGAATACCGGGATACCCCATCGAAACATTTCAATGTTTCAGTTTCACTGTGTACTGTTAATAGAAAACTAATTTCCCGATTAGACACTTGCTCCAGGGTATGTATTTACCAGGTATGATTCTCACATCTGTGTGGTTTTACAGATGATGAGTGGGAGTAAGTTATTGGGACTTAGGTGACCATCCCCATTATATCGGGATTCGTTGTAATTGGTGATATTTGAGGAAGCCACCTGGGTTGTTTGCCGGTCGGCAAATATTTGGTTTTGAATATCCGTTCTTGTGCACCAATTTCAAATTGATATATCTGTACGTCTATTTTAATAGAGTGAGATATACCTTCTTGAGATTATGTCCATGACATTTACCTATATCAGTGGATGGTTAGGTAAGGAGATTAAACGGCGGTGTAATTCTTCATAACCATAGTACAGTTTTCAACCTACGACACACAGTGAATGAGTCACTAGACTCAAGGGACTTGTACAGAGTATTGTATATTGTCCAGTGTCCATTAGGACAGAGGGGTTGGTCCTCGTACTATATTCGAAGATGTAGATACTTATGAATGGTATTCAGTTGATAGTAATGGTTAAGAGAACTTGCTTCTCTTTCAGGTTACTCATAATTGGAACCACTCCTAAATTGAGTAACGCTGATCGGCCTCCTTCCATTCAGTTAACATGCACTGGAGACAGCTGCATGATTTGACTCTGGTTCAATTAAATCAGTGCCTCTGTTTCTGTATTGGATATAGAACAGTTCATATCTTGACATTGTTAAGATACGGGGAGTTGTCCGGCTCATGCTTAAAACCAGACACTGGACAACTCAAGGCACGTTTCTGTAATGGCTGTTTGTGGGTTGACCCGGGCTATGACGAGGGTTGACTTTCTACCATCTAGAAGATCAATAGTGATATTGTTCTTGACTCGCCACAGTTTTAATAAAAAAATGGTTCTTTTCCCAGAAAACAGTCGTGGGAGTATGGTAGAACTGAAAGTGATTCCAGAACCGCAAATTATTACTGAAGATTTGATAAGAACCTAAAGATTCAATCTGGTTTGACATTCCATTAGCCACTCCGCAGATGTGGTGGGTAACCTCAGGCACCCGAGAGGTACTCCGGTAGCCTCAAGGACGGTGACAGGGAGGTTCTTGTTTACCCAGACTTGCCATTGTTGTTGTTCCAGATTGTGAGACCCGGCAGGAGGATGAGTATAGCGTCGTTCTGAACTATCTTTAGAAGTGTACGTCTATATGACTCTGCCAGAGGGTTGTCGTAGTCAGTGGGAGCAGCGGAAGCATTGGTGGACAGTTAGCTTATGCCTATTTATAGACTATAGCAGATATAGCGGAGATAGATCATCTATTTCTGACGTGACAGTCATAGGTTTGACTTCATCAGAATAGGGGATAGATCTGTTAAGAAGGTGGTAGGGTGTGATGTCCTGGTATTTGGATGACATACACAGAGTAGGAAGTGAAATTCCTATACTACGATCGGTTATACTTTGGTTGTCACACAGTAGTTTCTCCACATAGGAATTGGATCTTATATCGTACATTCTGGTTACTGGATCTATTGTTTTACATCTAGATTTGGGTGGTTTCCTAATCTGTGTACCTTGACAGCATTCTATGAGTATTTAGAATGGACGACTCCTGGCATGGTGGTGTACCTGCAGGTGATGGAGTCACCCTCTCTAAAGGTGTCTTACAGACTAAAGGGGAGAGGGATACGCATGATTGACAGATCACTTGCTTAGGCAATTGAATCAATCATGATATGTCAAGTACCACAACAGATGTTATTCTTGCAGTAGGTGCAATAAGTTGATATTGATCCAATCCTGGAGAAACAGTCGGAAGCAGTTTTAGAACATAAGTTGATGTTCTAGGGATATGATAGCAGCTTTCTCCTTCGGGAGACAGTTATCATTCCAGGCTTCCAAGGTGACCTGGATGGCAGAGTGGCTGTCAGAGTTATAGTTTTCCCTATGAGGAGGGGCAGTATTTTGGACAGGTGGTCCAGGCGGATACTGAGGGAGGCATGGCGCGGGATACTGATTAAGTTCAGTTGACGATACAGTCTAAGAAGTTTGGATTTGGAGTTCATTTATGAGCTAGGTCCCATCAGACATCCAGACACATTCTAAGACAGGTATTGCTCATTTCGGGAGATGGCTTTCTCCGCGAACTTGAGATAAAGAGAGACATAGAAAGAAACACCATAGCGGATCCACTCACTGAGGCTATTTCTCGAACGCAATAGTTTCGCAAACGAGCTTTGTGAGACTGACTATTAGAGGAGTTGGGTGTTCGGTATCACACGGGCTGTGAGTATGCGACATCGTAATAATTAGCCTTGAGTGCAAGTGGGGGATTGTTGGAGATAGTGCCCTCAGAGTCAATTATTGGATCACAGGCACGTGATTGCAATGATTGAGGGAGGACCTATCCCAGTAGGACAGTCTTACTCAAGATGATAGTATGCTATCTGGTTTACCTTTATCATCGTGTACTGCTTTAGGTGACCTTACGAGTCGCTATTGCACGTTGATAGAGCCCCTGGGTTTCTTGCTTGACTACCAGCAGTATGAGGGCGATTATATAAGTGAGAGCTTGAGTCTATAAGCACATCCTTAAAAGGTCCCTAGTCGTGGGAGTTTCGAGACAGGGCATCGATTCTCCAGAGTAGACTAGTGTATACAGTCGAGACCCCGACGAGGGGTGGTGGCCGGTCTCACAAGCCACTGGTGTCAGTTGGTTCACCTAAGATGTATACAGGTGCTCATTGGGTTATGAGTACACCGGACAGGACTCGCCGGGAACCTGCTAGTTGGGATTATACCAGACGTCAGATAGCAGTTCCCTGGTGACATGTGTACAGGTTAGTTCATCGACCTGAGATCGTCATTTGTCTCGTGTGAGTTCCCACTGTACTTTGATTACTACCCTACCACGGCTCAAAGGAGTCGTGCAAACAGGTTTTAGTTGGGTACAGTCCCGAACCACATGGAGGCAGTGAGCGGATCTGCAGGGGTTCGTCTCTCCCAGTATTGGGGGTGAGGTCGCGCTGTGTCTAGGAGAGCCATTACACAAAGCCCTCGGCCGAGGCAGGAGATTTACTGGTAGGTACTCCAGTAGTATCTCAGGGTGTTCTGGGCTACACTCCGACACGACTTGTACCGCTTTTGGGGGTCTGACTTTTACCAACCCCCTAGGCCCGTCATGCGATACTCATAGACGAACGGACCGGACTGTATAGATATTGTCACTGACAGGCTCAGTAGGGTGTCAGGATGAGTTTGCTCATCGATGTCCGTTTTGGTCAATAGCTGGTAGCCCGTCACGTATAGCTAATACTTTTGACGTGCTAGTGGTTAAATCCACAGCCATAGTATTGACGAGTCTTTAGAGTCCACCACACACACAGTTACTCAAGTTTCGGGCGAAACGCTGTAGAGGCCGTATGGAGATATGACAGGGTTCGATCAGATACGTGCGGCATTGTACGGATCGTGATCGGACGGTTTTTACTAGCCGGCTTTGGCTTAAGCCGGATCCTAGTATTAGATAGTGTAGATATTGTCTCTTTGCATTTGTGTTCGGTGGGAATACAAATGCGGGCATGTATGTGCAGTAGTGGGGTTTTCCTGTAATTTATTACGGGATCAGTTTTCTGAAGTTGCCAGTTTGCATTCCGTTCCGGCCTGTTTTCTTTTGTTCCTTCACGGCCGGACTTTCCGATGGAGGGGGTTATTTGCAAGTGTGCAAATAACATTTTGTGGAGGGGTTTTCTTGCATTATGTGGCATCATGATGAGATTCTTTTTCCATCCATTCTTTGCTTTATTTGTGATTAGAAATGAGATGAAGGTTGATATGATATTGTTATCATTGCTTTTGGTTATGGTCACCTTTGAGCTATCCTACACTCACCTCCCTTCTTGATTTTATTCTCCACCATATTTCCAAAAGGGGGCCGGCCATATTGAGCGAGAGGTGAGAGCTTCATTTTTGTATGAGGGAAAATGTTTCATCTCATCTTTGATGCTACCAAATTCCTAAGCTCATTTCCATAGTTGATTTCTTCACCTCCATTTCACCATGGCAACCTCATAACCCCAAAAGAGACTAGCTTCTACAATAGTCTACAGCAAACCTTGGACGCGTCGGCTAGCCAACTTCACGCCCGAGTTGCCTTGGTCCAGAGGTGGGAGCCCGTAAAAGATTCCGGCTACGTGGTGCCCTTTCCGACAAGGACGTGACGGACGGAGATTCCGCGGGAGATCGGAGTGGAGACAAAGACCGAAGGACACGGATCTCTTGGTATAGCTTCCCTACTCTTTTCTAGTTTGCTAGTTGCTAGGTTAATGGCCCGATCCGGGTGAAAAGTGCACGGTGGTGCCGGTTTGCTAGTTTGAAAAGTTTTTGTTTCCGCGTTTCCGGCGTCGGATCGACGGCCGGGGCGCCCCCGCGGACTTACAATGAGTACACCGGACAGGACTCACCGGGAACATGCTAGTTGGTCTTATACCTGACGTCAGATAGCAGTTCCCTGGTGACATGTGTACAGGTTAGTTCATCGACCTGGGGATCGTCATTTGTCTCGTGTGAGTTCCCACTGTACTTTGATTACTACCCTACCACGCTCAAAGGAGACGTGCAAACAGGTTTTAGTTGGGTACAGTCCCGAGCCACATGGAGGCAGTGAGCGGATCTTCGGGGGTTCGTCTCTCCCGGTATTGGGGGTGAGGTCGCGCTGTGTCTAGGAGAGCCAGAACATGAAAAGTCCTTGGCCAAGGCAGGAGATTTACTGGTAGGTATTCCAGTAGTATCTCAGGGTGTTCTGGGTTGATCTCTGACACGACTTGTACCGCTTTTGGGGGTCTGACTTTACCAACCCCCTAGGCCCGCCATGCGATGCTCATAGACGAACGGACCGGACTGTACGGATATTGTCACTGACAGGCTCAGTAAGGTGTCAGGATGAGTTCGCTCATCGACATCCCTTTTGGTCAATAGCTGGTGGCCCGTCACGTATTGGGTTATACCTCTGACGTGCTAGTGGTTAAATCCACAACCAAGGTGTTGCCGAGTCTTTAGAGTCCACCACATTCAGTTGCTCAAGTTTTCGGGCGAAACGCTGTAGAGGCCGTATGGAGATATGGCTGGGTTCGATCAGATACGTGCGGTATTGCACGTATCAGGATCGGACGGTTAATACTAGCCGGCTTTGGTTTAAGCCGGATACTAGTATAGTACAGTGTAGATTTTGTTTCATTGCATTTGTATTTCGATCGGAATACAGATGCGGGTGTGTATACACAGTATCGGGGTTTTCCTGTAATTTATTACGGGACCAGTTTTCCGGAGTTGCCAGTTTGCTTTCCGTTTCGGCCATTTTCATTTGTATCTTTCAATGGCCGAAGATTGGTGGAGGAGGGCTTATTTGCATTTGTGCAAATAAGTAATTTGGAAGGGGGTCTTTGCATATTATTGTATCATGATACTTGCACCATCATTGCTTGACTTTCTTTAGTCATCATGTTTTGACTTGTGGTTTCATGATGGTTGTGGTGGAGTGAGGTTCTCCTTTTGTGATCATTGTTTATCATTGTAACCTTCTCTCTCCCTTGTATGATGGGGGGCTTATTCTTTTTCATTGCTACATTCTCTCTCCCTACCTCACTTGGCCGGCCAGATGAGATGAGGGCTGTCCCATTTTTGAGTGTGGTTCTTTGATGATATCATATCAATTTTCCTCACCAAAATTCCCAAGTAAAACTCCATGGTTCATCCCTCCACTAAAAGGCAACATCCACTACTCTGAAATGAAACATGAGCACTACACATTCTACAGCAAACCTTGGGCACGTCGGCTCGCCAACTTCGTGCCCGAGTTGCCTCGGTAAAAAGGTGGGAGCCCGTAAAAGAAGCAGGCGACGTGGTGCCCTTCCGGCGAGGAGGCGGAGACCGGACATTCCGCGGGAGATCGGGACGACGACGAGAAGACCGGAGGACACGGATCACTCGGTATATCTTTCTTCCCATCTTGTAGACAGCTAGGACTAGCATAATGGCACGATCCGGGTTTATAGTGCGCGGTGGTGCCGGTATTTGAAAAGTTAAAGTAAATCACCGCTTCCGCATTCCGGCGTCGGATTGACGGCCGGGGCGCCGCCGTGCACTTACAGAAACCCTAATGAGGTGTCTCCTTCTATACCCCGTCTCATCTGTATATACATACCCGCATCCGTGTTCCGAGAAACACGAATACTATATGACGAAGTTAATCCAATAATCAAATACTAGGATCCGGCTTAAACCAAAGCCCACTAGTATTGTCCGCTCGAACACCATACGCGCACAAGTACACGTATGTGATCGAACCCTGTTGTAAAACCATACGACCTCTATATCGTTTCGCCCGAAGCTGGGAAACCCTCTGTGTGGGACTCTAAAGACTTGACAGTAATCTGGCAGTGGGTTTAACCACAAGCACGTCAGCAGCACTAGCTGTACATAACGGCTACCCAGGTATCTATCGACAAGAAGGATGATGAGCAAGCTCATCAAAACTCCTACTGAGCCTGTCTGTGGCAATCTTCATACAGTCCGTGTAACGTTTTAAAAATAATTAAATAAATAATTAAATGAATAAAAGTGTTTAAGTGAATTTTAGGATTTTCGGTAAAGTAAAATGTATTTTTCGTAAAACCAAACCGCAATTGTTTTTCATTATAAATTCAAAAATACGTATTTAATTATGTAATTACTAGTAAATAGTGTTTATTTAGCCACTTATAAATTTTTAGTTTAATAAAATATTTTTCCTAAATTAATTATTTTAAATATTAACATAAGCTTTATTTTTACACTAAATTAGTGTAAATTACAAATTTAAATGGTTTTAATTTGTAAAAGTGAGCCATGGCATATTATAATTTAGTGTTTATCATGCAAAATTTATTTGCAAATTTTTCCTAATTTTTAGAGCTTTCTTGAGTTGCTATAGTAAATAAATAAATAAATAAATAAATAAGCATGAAAAGACTTTTTATGATGTTTCTTCTCTTGAAACTTCCACACACTTTTCCACTCTCTTCTTTCTCTCACTCCCCTCACTTAGGCCGGCCACAACACCCCCATGGCTGCCCCCCCCATTTTCTACCTCATTTTTATTCAAAAATCATCAAAAACACATCAAAAATTCAATTAAAATTCCACAAAATCATATATATTTTCATACCCTTTATTCTCTACTCTTCTTTACATGGAATTTGGAGTGGGAAAGCATGTATTTTTGAAGCTCATTTTCAAGTTTGGACATGAGGTTGTGGAGGTATAAATCCTTCTCTTTTATTTTATTTCTATTAGATATTTCTTTTAAAGTTTAATTAGATTTAATCTATTAATTCTATTTACTACTTTTAAAATTCAAGTTAGGGTTTGAAAAATCAAGTTGTGATTTTTATTAATTAATGAGGGTTATAATCACTAGTTTAACATATTTAGAAGTGGAAATTCTTATAGGGATGATATGTTGTAAATTGTTAACCTAAAATTGATTTAATTATACTTTTTAGCTAACTAGTTTTTTATAAAATATGTTTATGGGTAATATAAAATTCCAATTAAGATTTCTATCATTAGATTGTAGTTTTAGTGAGCATATTAGCATGTTAATGAAAAGAAAAACTTAGTTTTATCACTAGATTCAATTGATAATTGGAAAATAGTAATAAAATGCTATTATTTTGTTAACTAGATTTTGGAAAATTCTAAATAAAAGGGATTTAAAAAATAATATTGGTTTCATTATATCATTATCATCATAAATTGTGGTTTAAGTCATTAATTTATGCAAAATCATGTTTTGAGGTGGAATTGTGGTATTTTGCTTGGAAAATGTTGAAAATTGTTAAATGTTGTAAACTAGAAATTTCAAATTTATATAAATTTGTGTAATAAAAATATAGTAATGGTTTGTATAGTCTAGTAAGGCTATTTAATGAGTTTTATGACCATTAGTTTCATTTAAATGTCAAGTTTTGATAAAAAAAACGGTATATTGGCATTTTCGGGTTTTTGCGAAATTGGACAGTTTGATAGATTTTAGGGTTTCGATGGATTTAATCGTGTTTTATGGTATAAGTAATGTGTTTTTTTAAACTACAAGTTGTTTGATGATGTTATCTCGATCCATCGGAGTTTGTACGCCGATATCGAGCGATATTTGGTGCTTTTGCATGGACGAGACATAGGTTTTAACCTATGCTTGTTCCTTGTATCGTTTGACTTTCGTATGTGATTCAGTTTACGATGCTATTTATATGTTTGCGTTTAGGTACCCTTCAAGTGGACTGCGGGCGATGAAGAGGAGGATGGCGACACCGTCGTCGGCAGACATGGACCAGGTGAGTAGATGCATATCTACGGGGGGAAGTCGGGTGGATGGCGTTTAGCACCCCCGCAACATAGGCTAGGAATAGTATGTATTGACATTAGGAAACCAGATGTGACCCTAGATTTTTAATCAGTAGGACCCTAGTATTGACCCTAGGCTAGACTAGACTGATTTAGGAAAACCATATCAGAGGATGAGTACCTTGGAAGAGGTTCGTAGGTTTCAGGTAGAAACACACCCACGCACACACTGAAACACGACATGGTGTATACGTGTATGTGTATATATATATAGAACTAGGTATAGGTATATATATATATATATATATATATATATACAACACGTACATGGGATTCATTGATGTGATATGATATCTGAGGCATGATGAAACAGTGTAACTGGGCTTGATGCCGTGATCCTTGGCTATACATTCGTATTAAGTGTTAGCGGATCATTGAGAATGAGATAATAAACAGGTATACATAGATTATAATGGGTGGTGATGATATTGAGGTACATGAGACTCTAAAATAGTACCGGGGCTGTAGTTTGTGACTTGATGACGATAAGATATCGGTATGACTTAATCACAATATGATACATGTGACATGATGTTTCTGAGGATAAACTAATGATTATTCCGTGATGGCAATGATATATGATTGATGTATGCGATTACAGTTTAGCACCTTGATCATGAGATGTGTTGATAATGACATTATACGAATGAAGAGACACCTAGGAGATACTTGACCGTACCCCGATATTGGGATGCCGTACGATGGATTGTACCGTACGAGGCTTAGATTTGATGATTGATCCGCACTCTTGATTCGATGAAGCCGTACTACGTACGTGACGCTATTGAGGCGGGATCGCCGACTATTAGAGATATTGATTCAGACCTTAGGTAGACTCTAGTTTCTTACTGACTAGTCTATTAGGTTTAGTTCCTTAGGATGTTAGATGGACACTGGTTTAGGTTCGACTCACATAGTGGTAGTTGTACTCGTATCTCGCAGAGGAGTGGATAATGCACATCTGTATTTACATTCATACTGTAATCATCATGGTGCATGTTCTTTTATATGTTGCTATAATCAGTATAAACTTTACCTGTTAGGACACCAGCACTATTACCGATGATGCGCATATTCCACGCACACTTATTTGCCGGCTCACACACATCATCATCGGTAATTGCTATGTCACGTACACTTTAGATCATATTGTCTTTTATAGATAGAATCAGTTAGCAACTAGACAGATATAATATTGTGATTATTCTCTGACATTAGTATAAGACATGATATTTATTACTTAGATATTCATGCATTCATATTTCATGTTATCGCACAGTAGTATGGGCATATGCTGACACTTATCATATACTTACTCATGATTTTGAGATTTGGATTTCTATGAGATTTCTGGATTTTTGGGGAAAACCGCAAAAATATATAAAAACTTCTCTCTCTCTCCTCTTCTCTTTTTAAATAAGATGCGGTTTTCTCGTGATGTATGAGTCGTCCACCATGAGTATTTCATGTTTTCTGTTGGATTTCGAGACCCGATTCGAGGAGTGGATGAACCGTCTCGGGTACATGGTGGGCCCGGTATGGTACCCCGGGGCAAGAAGATCGAGTTGTAGACGATGAGCCTGGCAGGGGAAGGCTACCTACCGGTGATGTCTGGCGCGGCAGATATCCGGAGGATACCGACCGTTGTCGTGAGATTTGATGATATGGGCCGATCCGGACTGACGGAGCCCGAGATATTGAGACTTGAGATTACATGTGTTGTGTCGATGTTTGACACGGATTTCCATGGGTTTCATTATTAAGATTTCAGATTCTTATACACATTCTACTATGATAACAGCTAAAGATTTCTTATACATATATATCTGGATTTCAGGATTTGTTACTTTACATTCATGGTGCATGCATTTCATTCATATGACATAGTATGATATGAGGTGCTGACACGACACGGAGTAGTTGCACTTACACGTAGTATTACCCTGCTATTACTAGATGTTTGGGATACAGTAGTGTATTATTATGACCTAGGATAGCGTCGTGCATTCGATTTCTTTTCGTAGATGTCTTCTACTCACGAGTTAGCAACTCACCCCCGTTGTGCCAAATTCTTTACAGGTTCGATGTACAGGTTTCCGTGGCAGCTTGTTGGCACATCTTTTCTTCAGGGTGATTTGCACGGTAGGTTGGTTCACTTGTATCCGAACCACCATTGTACTTTTATTCATTCATTTATATCTAGTAAGCTCCATCAACCATACTTGTATTACTTGATAAGTTTATTGGACCCGTCTTTTATTTCGACCTTAGAGTCGCGCATGTATTATTCTGATCTGGTGGTTTTGTTTTCTTTTGAGTTTTGAGCCTCGCCTATTGGCGTTGTATATTATTGTGCTTGTTGTGGTTGTTTCCGCCTGTTGGCGTTGATGCTAGCTCCCGTTTGGGGATGCTTTTTCTTGTTTTTGTATATTATACTTGTTGTACCCGTTTGGGGGCCAGTTTTTATAGAGGAGACTCTGCCGAAATTTTTGGGAAAATTGCTGATGCTTTTAAACTTGTTTTCTTTTTCTTCTTCTTCTTCTTCTTCTTCTATGGTTTAGATTTCTGGGCTTCGGCTTACTTAGGTTACGTGGCGCCTCTAGACGCTTCATAATCTAAGTGCCGGTCACGTTCCGTACTTTCGGGTCGTGACAGTCCGGTCGGCTCGTCTAAGAGTGTCACATATCGGTCCTAGGGGCATCAAGCGTTAAACCCCTAATAGTGCAATAAGTCGTATCGGAGTGCGGCCAAAAACACCCAGAGAAACTACTGGAGTACCTACCAGTAAATCTCACTTGCCCTGGTCAGAGACTTTGTGTAATGGCTTTCCGAACACAGCGCGACTTCAACCCCAATAGCAGGAGAGACGAATCCTATCTAACTGCCACTACCTCCAAGTGCTTCGGGACTGCACCCGAATACTACCTGTTTGCATGACTCAGCAGAGCCGTGGTAGGGTAGTAATCTAATAACAGTGGGAACACACTTGCGGCGAAGTAGCAGTGTCAAGTCAACGGACTAAGCCGTACTCATGTCACCTGGGAACTGCTGCCAGACGATAGGTATAGTACCAACCAGCAGTTCACCACGAGTCCGTCCAGTGTAACTCATAACCCAATCAGCACCTACATACTATCTCCAATACGACGTACTGATGGCTATGGGACAGACCATCTCCCCTGCTGGGATGAGAAGCGTATACACTAGTCTACTCCGGAGTATCGATGCCCTGTCTCGATAATCCTACGACTAGAGACCTGTATAAGGATGTGCTTGTAGACTACCCAGCTCCCACTAGTGTGACTGCCATCACAACGCTGGTAGTCAAGCAAAGATCCTAAGGGCTCTATCAATATGTATTAGCGATATGTTAAAAGAAACATATACACATATTAAGATAGATACAAACCGAGTATCATACTACTATATCGAGCACCGAGTATCATACTACTATATCGAGCAAGATTGTCATAAATCCGTGTATATATCCCAAACTTCCAAAATGTAATATACAATATTGGCCTCTAGGGCATATCACACTAGCAATCTCCCACTTGCACTAAGGCTATATACTGGCATATCGCAGACCTATCATCTCGAACTGTGTCTGAGGGATGGCCTTTGTGAATGGATTTGCAGTGCTTTCTCAGTAGCAACTCTCCGAACCTCGATCTCCCGACGATCCACGATCTCCCTGATCAGGTGATACCGCCTCAAGATGTGTTTAGACTTCTGATGGGACCTGGGTTCCTTTGCTAAAGCTATAGCACCATTTTTGTCGCAATACAGCGGTATTGGATCAACAATGGTTGGAACCACCTGAAGTTCTGTAAGGAACTTCTTCATCCAGACTGCTTCTTTCGCGGCATCGCAAGCAGTTATGTACTCCGCTTCCATCGTTGAGTCAGCAACGGTGTCCTGTTTGGAGCTCTTCCAACAGACCGCCCATCCATCGAGGGTAAAGACATAACCCGACATGGACTTGGAGTCATCCTTATCATTCTGGAAGCTAGAGTCAGCAAAGGCCTCGATCTGGAGGTCTTTTCCGCCATACACCAAGAACATCTCCTTAGTTCTTCTCAGGTACTTAAGAATGTTCTTTACTGCTATCCAGTGCTTCTCCCCTGGGTTTGACTGTTACCGGCTTACAACGCTCAATGCGTCTGCTACATCTGATCTGATACACAACATCGCATACATTATAGAGCCTACCGCAGAAGCGTAGGATATAGATGACATGCGAGCCCTTTCCAAATCAGTCTTGGGAGACATCTCTTTGGAGAGGGTGATTCCGTGACAAGACGGTAGGTTATCGTGCTTTGAATCTTCCATACTGAATCTTTTCAGTTTGGTGTCGATGTACCTTGACTGTGAAAGCCCCACTATCCGTTTAGATCTATCACGATAGATCTGGATCCCCAGAATGTAGGAGGCATCACCCAGGTCCTTCATGGAGAACCTCTGTGATAAGAAACCTTTAACTGACTGTAGCGTAGGAATGTCATTTCCTATCAAGAGAATGTCATCCACGTACAAGACGAAGAATACCACAGTTCTCCTTACAATCTTACTGTAAAATGCATGATTCATCTGGATTTTTGATAGTGTTGAATTCTTTGACCGTCTCATCAAAACAGATGTTCTAACTCCGCGATGCCTGCTTTAGTCCATAAATAGACTTAAGCAACTTGCACACTTTACCGCTGCTCCCACTCTGAATGAAACTCTCTAGCTGATCCATATAGACGCACTCTTCCAAATTATAATTTAGAAAAGCCGTCTTTACGTCCATCTGCCAGATTTCATAATCATGGAAGGCAGCAATGGCAAGAAGGATCCGAATGGATTTGAGCATAGCTACTGGAGAAAAGGTTTTGTCATAGTCCAAACCATGTCTTTGACGAAAACCCTTTGCAACAAGTCTAGCCTTATAGGTTTCAACCTGTCCATCTAAACCAATCTTCTTTCTGAAGATCCATTTGCAGCCTACGGGTTTTACCCCTTCTGGAGCAATGTCCAAAGTCCATACTTTGTTGGTGTACATGGACTCCATTTCGGTCCGCATTGTATCAAGCCATTTTACTGAGTCGCCGCTCTGAATGGCTTGCTGGAAGCTAGTAGGCTCATTTCTGTCAATGATGCAATCCTCTCGATCCCCATCTATGAGAAAACCGTAATATCTCTCAGACGGAAGAGACTACCTACTACTCCTGCGGAGTAGCGTTGGGATGTCCGGTTCTTCTGAAACCTCTGGTTCTACCAAGCTTTCAGTAATATCTTGTGGTTCTAGAATTTCTTCTAGTTCTATTACGCTCCCACTTTTCTAATTTTCTAAAAATTCAGCTTCCAAGAAGTGGGGATGTTGAGAAACAAAAACCTTTTGTTCCTCCGCATAATAGAAAAGATACCCCCTGGAGTTCTTAGGGTATCCCATAAAGTTACACAGTACCGAGCGTGCCTCGAGCTTGTCGGCATGCTGGTTTTTTACAAAAGCTGGACATCCTCATGTCTTAAGGTACTTAAGACAGGGTTTCTTCCCACTCCACATCTGATATGGTGTGGTAGGAACAGTCTTATTTGGAACCTTGTTCAAAAGATAAGCAGTTGATTCTAGTGCATAACCCCAGAAGGATCGCGGTAACTCATCCTTATTCATCATGGAATGAACCATATCCAATAGAGTTCGATTCCGCCTTTCCGATACACTGTTGTGTTGAGGCTGTTGGATATAGTGCCCTCAAAGTCAATTATTGTATAGCATGTACGTGATTGCAATGATTGAGGGAGGACCTATACCGGTAGGACAGTCTTACTCAAGATGATAGTATGCTATCTGGTTTTCCTTTATCATCGTGTACAGCTTTAGGTGACATGATCACTATTACACGTTGATAGAGCCCTTAGGATCCTGCTTGACTACCAATAGTATGATGGCGATCATATACGTGAGAGTTGGGTAATCTATAAGCACATCCATAAAAGTGGTCCCTAGTCGTAGGAGTTTCGAGACTGGGCATCGATACTCCGGAGTAGACTAGTGTATACAGTCGAGATCCCGACGAGGGGCGATGGCCGGTCTCACAAGCCATTGGTGTCAGTTGGATCACCTAATATGTATACAGGTGCTCATTGGGTTATGAGTACACCGGACAGGACTCGCCGGGAACCTGCTAGTTGGTTTTATGCCTAGCGTCAGATAGCAGTTCCCTGGTGACATGTGTACAGGTTAGTTCATCGATCTGAGGTCGTCATTTGTCTCGTGTGAGTTCCCACTGTACTTTGATTACTACCCTACCACGGCTCAAAGGAGTCGTGCAAACAGGTTTTAGTTGGGTACAGTCCCGAGCCATATGGAGGCAAGTGAGCGGATCGGCAGGGGTTTCGTCTTTCCCGGTATTCGGGGTGAGATCATGCTGTGTCTAGGAGAGCCATTACACCAAGTCCTTGGCCAAGGCAGGTGAGAATTAGTGGTAAGTATTCCAGTGGTTTCTCGGGGTGTTCAGGGCCACTCTCCGACACGACTTATACCGCTATTGGGGGTCTGACGTTACCAACCCCCTAAGCTGGATATGCGATGCTCATAGACGAACGGACTGGACTGTACGTATATTGTCACTGATAGACTCAGTAGCGTTCCAGGATGAGTTCGCTCATCAGCTTCCCTTTCGGTCAGTACATAGGCAGCCGTTACGCACAGCTAGTGCCGCTGACGTGCTTGTGGTTAAACCCACTGCCAGGGTACTGACGAGTCTTTAGAGTCCCCCACAGATAGTTTCCCAAGTTCAGGAGAAACGTTTTAGAGGCCGTATGGTTTTATGGCAGGGTTCGAAAATGCACGTGCACTTGTGCACGTGTCATATTTCGGACAGATAATACTCGTGGGCTTTGGTTTAAGCCGGATCCAAGTGTTATATTGAGTCGAAATATTTTAGTCTCTCGTATTCATATTCGGTCGGAATACGGATACAGGTATGTATATACAGATGAGGGGTATTCTCGTAATCCGTTACAAGAATAATTTAGAAGTTGCATTTCTTTTTGGGTTAATCATATTGGTTTAAATGATTAATGTTTTGGAAAGTGTGACTCATGTTAATGAGTCATTGATTCTAGCATGTTCACTAATGACTCATGTTAATGAGTCATGTAGTGAGTCATGAAGAATTAATGACTTTTGTTTTGGGTGTGATATTTTAGTGTTGAGTAGGAGATATTTTGGTAGGATATTTTCCTTGATATTTCATCACAAAACCTTATATATATCATCACCATTATTTTGGGCAGCCAAGGGATTTTTTGGTGCTTGGTTATTTTGCTCACTAGATTTTTCTTGAGTTCACAATTTCCATCTCTTTGCATTTTCTTCAACCTCCACCCTATCCCTCTCATGTGATGAGAATCCTAGGGTGTTTGAGACAAAGTATTCTACTCATTCTCTACTTCATCTTGGACATGTCGGTTAGCATACTTCATGTCCGAGTTGCCTCGGTATAGAGGCGGGAGCCCGATTAAAGATCCGTTGACGTGGTGCCACCTCGACGAGGAGTTAGGAGATCGGAGTTGCCGCGAGGAGCGTGGGATGATGGCTAAAGACCAAAGGACTCGGATCGATCGGTATAGCCTTTCTACCTCTTTACAGTTTGTTAGTTTAGCGTTAATGGCAAGATCCAGGTTATAGTATGCGATAGCGCCAGTTGTAAAAGTTTTTGTTCCGCGTTTGTCGTCAGAATGATGGCCGGGGCGCTACTGTAGACTTACATTGTATCAGCGCCACGCCATTAACCATTACTAACTTGTTCTAACATGATTAAAACATCGATCGATCGAAATTTCGAAAACCGCATTTTTCATGATAAAGTTTCTCTCGAATTTTTTAACTGGTCTAAAAATTATTTTGGGTATGTCAGAAAATCGTGCAGGCTTTTTTAAGACTCTGGAAGAAATTTCGTCCACTGATTCCACTATACTGCCAGGGAACCGCCGCACAAATCATGGTTTGGCCGCGATTCCGCCGCCAATTTGTGACAACAGTACACCATATTTCTTTTGAGTGTCTTTCATGTGAAATTTTGGTTTCTGGAATATTTTGTTTGGGCCCAGATTTTGTTTGAGTACTGCAGTTGTACTTGGGGCCCACTTCGGGAAGTTTTGTCGATCGGAATTTTAAAAATTTTAGTTTACAGTACTTACATTATATCTCCGACCATGAATGTCATTCGAGCGGTAAATCGTGTCTAATTGCTATAGTCCTTTTAGACGGGTTTGCGAACGTGACATTCACGTTGATTTTCTGTGTTGTGCTGTGATGTTGCGGATTTGTCGTGGTGGATAGTTGTGTGCAATAGTAGTGCAGTTTGGATTTATTTGTACATGTAATATTGCGATGCGAACGTCCAACATGTGGACTGCCGTCACTGTCTGTTTGTATAATATTCTTTTGGGGCACGACCGGGCTGAGGTCGATATACCCGTTGTACATATTTTTCATTTCTGTACTAGGTTTACCCTGCGACGGAGTGCACGGATAACCGGGTTCTGGAGGGCAACGGGTCCGCAACTCATGGCTTTGAGAGGAAGATGGCCTCACTCTAGAATTGGCAGACTATTCGCCGCATTCGTAGGGGGTACAGGTTGACCCAAGGAGGGGTGCTCATGTTACCGATTCCGTGAAGTGCAGGGTGGTCCATTCACTTTGCTGTAGGGGGCTGCCTCGCTTCAGGTTATGGCGGGTAACTTGCCGCACTCGTATGGGTCTAGGTTTTCATTGCACAGGCTATCCACACGACCAGGAGAACGTCTGGTTTCAGTTGCGGCTCTGTGAAACCCGGGGATCCCAGGTTATCTTTATTGTTCTGTGATGCTTATTACTTTTCTGTAATGTTGCATATTATCACGCCTGGAGCGATTACTGTATATTGGTATATATACTAGTAGATGTTGTATATGTTTTACACCCGCGCTAGTCCAGTCCCCGCTCTGTCGTTAGTTAAGTAACCTAACGGGTGATGATGGGACCCAGTGACGAATGCGGATGGTATATACGTACATTTTATTTTCGTTCTTTTCTGGTGTGATGAATCGATGGGACTGCGTTGATTCTGATCAATGCAAAGGAAAACAAACCTGTTTGGAAGTTGTTGGAACGGTTTTAAAAAGTGTTATTACAAGGATGTTTTCTTTTGTTTTGCACAGTGGTATTCAGTTAGAATATCCTGCACCTCATTCGACGAGGCAAAGGCCGAGATCCCTTCCACGGGAGTGACCCCTTGGGCAGAAGTTTGCGTCAGGGTAATAACTTCACTATTGTCGATTACTTGTTGCTTTGCATCGCGGTATTCATTTGGAATATCCTGCACCTCATTCCATGAGGAAAGAGCCGAGATCCCTTCACCGGGAGTGACCTCTTTAGCAAAGGTTTTCGCCACTATATTTTTATAAAAAGCTATAAGGTTCCTTCAGCGATATCAAGTTCGTTACCTTAAAGGTTTTTCGCCAAAAAACAGTCGTAGTCCTCCGTAATTTCATTTGGGTATTCAGTAGTATTCAAGCTATGTATTTTGACCAATGCCAAGACATAGTGTTTGGTAGCTGCTGGGTCTTCATCTGTTGCATAGATAGATGAGCTGGTTTGGACAGTCGTTCTTCCATTTGGCCAACATCAGGGGCATGTACGGGTGGGTTCAAATTAACAAGATAATGATGGGTAGAACTTGACATGTGACTTATGGCATTTGGCCAACGTCAGGGTCATAAGAGCATGGGGCAAAAATCCACATCGGGAGTTTCTAAAGAAACTGAAACTTGGCAAGTATGCGCATACCTTCTGGAGTGTGATAACATGAGTGGATTCCTTCACGTTATCATGCGATGATAGTTGGATCCCGATTTCCACTGATGAGTTGGTTTACCCTTCGGGTGATCCCGATTGATTCTTCTTTCAGATTTGGAGGAGAATTTGACGGTACAGTAGGAGGTTTCCTTATTAGATAAATTGATAACCATTCTGATCTAGGTTAGAGTGCATGCAGAGTGTTTCTTTTCTCTCTCTCTTTGGCAGCGACCATTGACCGACCCTAGACTATGACTCAGTGACCAAATTGACCGAACCTTCTTAAAATATTGGCTTTTGGATTGTCTAAGTTGCATAAGTCATTGCCGCTCCTTCTTTTACCCTTTGCATTTCTCAAAACACCTCGTATCACTACGAACATCCACTTCCATTGGATAGATCCATCATATGGTTATATACGAACTCGAAGGGACTTCTTCGAGGATGGATTCAGATTCAGGAGAAATTGAATTGGTTTATTCAGTTGTCTTTTATTATCACCTTCTCTCAGGTTGCGAGGGCTCCTTGGATTAGGAGAGTACACCTATTACGCTTATTGGATAGTCTTCTTCCAAACCATAGGCAGGTGCCGAAAGGTAGGGAATGAAGAAAACCAATTAGCCTAAGTAGGGTATACAGAAGGTAATAAGTAAAGACAAAATAAAGGGATTAGAAGGAGGGCAAAGTAAATTGTAAACTACTATCATTCACGACCAAACCACGTACTTCATCGCCACTCCTACATCACTTTTGCTTTTTTCCCCAGTTCGGGAGAAATAGAATAAGGTATTATTCAGTTGCCTTTTATCATCACCTTCTCTCAGGTTGCGAGTACTCCTAAGATTAGGAGAGTACACTTATTATGCTTACTGGATAGTCTTCTTCCAAACCATAGGCTGGTGCCGAACGGTAGGGAAGGAAGAAAACCACTAAGCCTAAAGGGGTGTACAAAAGGTAATGAATAAAGACAAATAAAGAGATTTAGAGAGATGGCAAAGAAATATACGGTTACAGTCATAAATTGGATTATGGAACAGGCATTACTAGGAATACCAGGATACCCCTACGAAACATTTTCATGTTTCAGTTTCACTGTGCATTGTTAAAAGAAAACTGATTTCCCGATTAGATACTTACTCCAGGGTATGTATTTACCAGGTATGATTCTCATATATGTATGGTTTTACAGATGATGAGTGGGAGTAAGTTATTGGGAATAAGGTGATCATCCTCATTATATCGGAATTCGTTGTAATTGGTGATATTTGAGGAAATCGCCTGGGTTTTTGCCGGACGGCATGTATTTTGTTTTGAGTATCCGTTTTTGTGCACCAATTTAAAAATAATATATTTGTACGTTTATTTTTATAAAGTGAGATATAACTTTTTGAAATTATGTCCGTGACATTTACCTATATCAGTTGACGATTGGATAAGGAGCATTGAACAGTGGAGTAGTTATTATCCATAAGTACAGTTTTCAACCTACGATGCACAGGTTTTGAGTTGTTCAACTCAGCGGACTTATACAGAGTATTGTATGTTTTCCAGTGTCCATCAGGACAAAGGGATTGGTCCTCGTACTATGTTCTGTTTACTTGTGACTTCTCTAGTTTTTAGACAAGTGTTTCGTAGAAATACAATGTCTAAGTGTTAAGAAGTTATAGGTATAGGAATAAAGTAGAGAACCAGGTGTCGCAAGTATCGGGATTCTTCAAGGTGATGGAAGATGTTGATACTCGTGATTGGTATTCAGTTGATAGTAATGCTTTTGAGAAACTACTTTCTCTTTCAGGTTACTCATAATTGGATGCATTCTAAGTTGAGTAATGCTGATTAGCCTCTCTCCATTCAGTTGATATGCACTGGAGAAAGCCGCATGATTTGAATCTGATTCCAATTAAATAAGTACCAAAGTTTCTATATTGGATATAGAATGGTTCATATCTTAACGATGTTAAGGTATGGGGAGTTGTCCAGCTTATGCTTAAAACCAGACTCTGGATAACTCAAGGCACGTTTCTGTAATGGCAGTTTGCGGGTTGGCCCAGATATGACGAGGGTTGACTTCTACCATCTGGAAGATCAATGGTGATATTGTTCTTGACTCGCCACAATTTTAGTAAAATGGATTTTTTTAGAAAACAGTAGTGTGAGTATGGTAGAACTGGAAGCGAATCCAGAACCGCAGACGATTACGGAAAATTTAATAGGACCTAAAAATTCAATCGGATTTGACATTCCATTAGCCACTCCGCAGATATAGTGGGTAACCACAGGCACCCGAGAGGTACTCCGGTAGCCTCAAGGACGGTGACAAGGAGGTTCTTGTTTACCCAGACTTGACACCACTGTTGTTTCAGGCTATGAGACCCGGCAGGAGGTTAAGTATAGCGTCGTTCTAAACTAGCTTTAGAAGTGCACATATATATTATTCTACCAGAGGGTTGTTGTGGTCAGTGGGAGCAGCGGAAGCATACTGGACAAGTAGCTTATGTCTATGTCACGACCCGAAAGTACGGAACATGACCGGCACTTAAACTACGAACGTCTCGAGGCGTACGTGATCTAAGTAAACCGAAAACCCAGAAATCCAAACCAAGAAAAGTAGTAGAGTGCAGGAAAAACCAACTTAAATCAAGTAATTTCAATAGCATAAGCCGAATTATGCGGTTTTTTAAAACATCAAAATTTTACTGAAAATTTCGGCAGAGTCTCCTTTGTAAATACTGGCCCCCAAACGGGATACAACATGAATAGTATACGAAATCAAGAAAAAGGCATCCCCAAGCGGGAGCTAGCTCTTCGTCAATCGACGGTCACAACCACACAAGCAATATAATATACAACGCCAACGGCGAGGATCAAAACTCAAAAGGAAACTCAAAACCACCAAATATATAACGAGCGACTCTAAGGTCGAAAGAATAAACAACACTGGTCTCTATCTCAATAAATACATGTTTGGTTGATGGAATTTACTAGATACAACGGAATAATATTATACAAGGTAATATGATGGGTACGATACAAGAAAAACCCACCTACTAGCAAGTCACCCGAATGAAACTGAGCCCGCAAAGCCGTAAAGAAACCTGTACGGCAAACTTGCAAGAAACTGGGGCACAACGGGGGTGAGTTGCCAACTCGTGATTAGAAAAACATCTACGTACAGAAATCGCATAAATAACGCAATCCTAGGTCAATGATCATAATATAGCCTCAAAAATGTATATAACATGTAGCCTATAACAAGGCTAGGGTAAATATCTAACCCGAGTGTAATCTCATGTGCCCGTGTCTGTGCCTCAGGTAGAAATATATCATATGAATGAGGTATGCATGCATGAAACAGAATACATGTAAATGAAGAAACTGTTTTCATAAATTAGTGAGATTTCCTTCGTATTTTTAAACTGAGGTATCATAAATGAAATTAGTATCAACAGTGTCTAGCATCGACACAAAACATAAATCTCACTGTCTCGAAATATCAATGTCTCAATCTCAATATCTAGGGCGCCGTCAGTCCAGACCGGCCCCTACCATCCATCTCAAGACCACGACGGTATCCTCCGGATATCCGACGTGTCGGGTAATATCACCGGTAGGTAGTGCTCCCCAGCCAGGCTCAACGTCAACACCACATTCCTCTTGCCCCGGGGTACCATACCGGGCCCACCATGTACCCGAAACGGTTCCTCCACTCCTCGAATCGGGTCTCGAAATCCATCAGCAAACTCATGGTGGACGACTCATACATCATGGGAAAACCGCACTTTTTATTTTAAAAGGGAGAAAAGGTTTATTTATGTTTTTGCGGTTTTCCTCCAAATCCAAGAAATCTCATGAAATCCGAATCCAAGTCATCAATAGCATGTAAACAGTGAATATAGGTATGAGAATCCATGAATGCGACACAACAGTGAATAATAACATGCATGAAGTAGTAGGCAATAACTACAATGTCTAACTAGCATATAAGGCAAGTACACTAATATCATGTCTAAACTATTAGCTAACAACCTATGTCAAATGAAATAGTATTTTCTAAAGTGTTCGTGACATGTCAATTACCGATGAAGATGTGTGTGAGCCGGCAAGTAAGTGTACGTGGTACATACGCGTCATCGGTAATGGTGCTGGTGTCCTAACAGCATGATATTAATAATGCAATAAGAAATTATAATATAAGTATGCGATGCGGAGCGAACAGTAAAAATGAGCGGGAGCTGAATACTAGACGCAACTATAACTAATCCGCACTAATCTAATATAAGTCCTACAAATGGTGCCTTTTGAAATAACACGAATCATGGGGTTTTGAAAATAGGGGCTACGGTGTTTTTAAGAAAAGATACGTTTTTTGAAATATCCGTAGAATCCCTTAACCTGTCTTTTAAAATACGCATGATTCGTAAGCTTTGAAATAGGTAAGAATCGAATCTAATCTAACAACTAAACTAAGCTAAAGGGCTAAGCTAACAAGCTGGACTACAGGTAAGGAAACCGCCTAACGTCTGAGTCGATACATATACATACCTGTATATATATTAGTCGGTGATCCCGCCTCAATAATATAATATCCGATACCATATCTATAATCAGACATCCCAAGTCAAGAGTGCGGATCAATCATCAAGATATAGCTCGTACGTAAATCCGCCGTACGGTATCCTCCAATTCTGGGTACGGGTCAAAATCACATTCATCATACTATTCACCTGGTATCCTCTTTATCAATATTATGATCTGGTACTGATCTACGTCTAGTACAATACTGATATCGCCTAAGTATGCATGCACGTGTGTAAAAACTACGTCAAGGACCCGCTACAACGTCATGTCGTATCTCAAATACGAACCCCGCTATATCACCGATCTCACGGCCTCAAATCAAATCTCATCGACTCATCATAAATCCCAAGTACTATCCTCAAATCCGTATGTGAACACACAGTCCCATACCTACGTGAACACATAGCTATATATTCCCGAATAAGCACAAAAGAAAGAAGAAAGTATGCAAGTATGGGTGGGTGTGTGCAAGGGTGGTGCGACCGCTACTCTAGGGTTTCGCGACACTCAATCATCCAAGAACACCAAATATCCATATTTATCATCAATAACTCAAACAATATATAACCAATATATATATATGTGTATACGTGTCCGTATACATCACCATGAACTGCGGAGGTGCTATACGCCATCCACCCGACTTCTCCCCGTAGATATAAATCTACTCACCTGGTCCTCGCTCGCCGGTGCCGACGTCGCCACGTGCTTGCTTGTCGTCTCGAAGTCTACATGGGTACCTACATATCATAACGCACCGTATCGCATTAAAATTCGACTTATGACCAAAACGACGCACGAAACCCACATAGGTCAAAACCTATGGTTGCTTTCACAAATCGACCCAAAAACCCTCGACGTCGGCGTACAAACGCCAGACCATCGAGAAAAACCCAAATACACTCATTTGCACATTCACGAACACTAATTTTAATATAAAATAGGTTAAAACTCACAAAAACCCCAATTTTACTTAAAAAGTCATTTTTCCGAAAAACTAGCAAGCAAAATTACCCGTTTTAGTACAAAACTCGATGTTTAAACAAATCTAGAGGCCACAATATTCACTAAATATCTTAAATAAGTCATAAAAACAATTACCATAATTTAATCTCGTTAAATTCCAAAAACCCTAAAATTCTAGTTAACAAAATACCTAAATTTTAACAATTTTATAGCAAAAATGCACAAACTACAATCTAGTTTGGATTTCCATGAATTAAATCATTAAACAACATTTTATAATGTTAATAATGTTATGAATACCCTAATCACATTTTTCTCTTAATTATTTAACCAATTATAAAAAACCTAGTTAGCAAATTAGCGTAATTAACACAATTTAAATTAACAAAAATGCAACTAACAACTAGATTAGTTTTAGCATTCTATTAACATGTTAATCTCCATATTAAAATCATAAACTAATGATAAAAACCCTAATTAAATTCAAACCCTTCTCTTAGAATTTCCAAATCTAGAAATTAAACCACAATAATACCTAATTAGGCTAGATTTAGATAATTTATCAACAATGAAAACATGGGTTGAGATTTATACCTCACAATTTTATAGATCTACAAGAAACTTAGCCTCCCAAATCTAGCTTCATTGCCCAAGATCCACACTTGATTGGCCAAGGAAATAAAGGGTTAGGAGTTAACTAGGAATTAGTGGTAATTTGGAAGCATTTTAATGGAAATGAGAAGATTTTTGAGCCAAAATGAGGAGGAGGATTTTTTTGGGCTGATCATGGAGGAGGCTCGGCCATGGTGCAGGAAATGGGAGAGAGAAAGAGAGTGGAAATGTGGGTGTATGTGTAGAACCACCTTATTTAATGCATCTTTTCAAAAAAAACCCTTCATTACACCCTTTTTACAATTCCTTTTTCTATTAAATGATGAGAGAATGTGATGGGAATTGTGAAGAGAGAGGGAGGGCTGCTGTCATGTGGTGGTGGGGCCGGCCATGTGAGTGGGTGAGGATGAGAGGGTGTGTGTGTGGAGCAATGAACACCAAACACCAATACAATATGCACCAAAACCCTTTTATTTTCACAAAATAAGCCTTTTTCTTCAATATTTTCTAAACCGTTTTGGCAAACGATTTCATTCCAAAAACCACATGATAAAATTTTATTTAATGTTTTATGATCCACAAAATTTGTTTCAACTCATTCCAATTTGTAATTTTCCCTAATTAAATATATTAGTGGCGGCTTAAAATAATAATAAAATAATTTTTTTCAGAAAATTTGAAATTTCACCAGCGGCTCAATAAACACCAAATAATAGCAATTATATAGCTAGAATATGTATATTTAATTTTTATAATAAGATATTTGTATTTTGACCTTTTACAGAAAACCCCCTTATTTTACCGATTTTTCGAAATTTCACCGAAACGATTTTCAAAACGTTACAATCTTCCCCCCTTAAAGAAATTCGGTCCCCGAATTTAAATTAAAACTCCCCCCAAATACTAAAACATCTAAGCCAAAACCATCAAGTCGTCGGGGTTCCGAATCGTAAATACATAAAACAAATTGTAGCGCAGCGCGTGCGCATGAAAAATGAGCATATAACTCAAAATTAAAACTCCGTCAAGCATCCCGCAATCATCGGAGTCATGGTAAAGACACAAATGTCAAATCCAATACAAAACCAATATGACATAACTCGAAACTATACATGTAAAATATATTCAGGTACTGTCCTCTGAC
The DNA here is from genome assembly GCA_030015575.1 of Agapanthus africanus. Taxonomy (NCBI): domain Eukaryota; kingdom Viridiplantae; phylum Streptophyta; class Magnoliopsida; order Asparagales; family Amaryllidaceae; genus Agapanthus; species Agapanthus africanus. The sequence continues at coordinate 449,536,063 of CM057342.1, read as the reverse complement.
TAGCCCTGCTCAGTACGAAAACACATAGCAATATCATAAAAACGTACTGCTCTATAAGAAAAATCAATCCCAAAATACGCGTATGAATACTACGTGCGTCTTGTGCGCGCGGAAATCAAAATCCAAATATGTGCCATGCATATGCACAGAAACAACATCTAAGTGCATCGGGTGTGCACGAACATCTGTCGTAGGCAACATGTGTGCCTGACAGCAAAATCAGGTGCATCTGACATGCACGAAGAATCTCGATTTAGTGCATCTGGTGTGCACCAAAATTACACTTCAAAACATGCGCCCAACATGCGCGAAAATCCAAATCAGGTGCATCCATCGTGCACGAAATCATGAAATCCAATATCAAGTGACGAACATGCGCAAAATCAAATCAGGTGCACAAGGTGCACAAAACAAATATCGAACATCACCATCGAAATCAAAGTCCAGTGCATCTAAATGCACAATATACGTAACACTGCACTGCAAGCATATATGAACTATACCGCGTGCAAAAACCAAATCGTGTGCGTATATACGCACAAAATCAACTCAAATGTCTAAAACCGTAAAATCATAAACATGTGAAACCAAGCACGAAAACGATATCAAGTGCAACGACTGTGCGAAAATCGTAAATCCTCAATCATCACGACAAAATCATGTGAATAATTCACCCCAAAACATCGAAATCTAATATGGCGGAATAGTACCGCTCAAGTGCATCCTCTAAGAATCTGGGGCCAACTGTCGCGGTCACTAGTGAGACGTCTCGTCGATGATCATGAACTCTGGCCTGCTGGTGTGCGTAACAATGACCACTCCTGGGTCAAGGTCTTCACTGTGAATTACCAATCTTTCGGTCCATCTGCTCATCAGCCTGTCAGGTGTGCTAACGGGGACGATTCCGTTCTGGCACTTCTCTGGTCATCTCTTGGTCAATCATCGCGACCACTCGTAAGACAGCGTATTACTGGCGTCGGCCTCTAGCTCTCTGAATGTACGTGACACATCTGATCCTGGGTGCAAGTATCATTGCAGCAATGTCCTGGAAGGAATCCTGCTCATGGTCTCTTCCATGTCTCGCCTCTGCCAACTGTCCGGAAGTCATCGTCCTTTCCTATATCTGCATCTTGCTCCAGAATGGCTGCATACCCATCGCGACTCCTTCTGGAAGGTATATCCAGTACTCTTCCTCGGCATGCGTATCGCATCTCTGATGTCGGCAGAGTGGAACGTCGTCTTATCCAGATCTTGTACGGACCTCTTTACTCCACTTTCTCTAATGTCGACTGCTTCGGAATCGTCTCATCATGGCTACATGGACTGGGCTCCAACGGCTATCCTCGTATCGGGAGTCTCCCAAGAAATGCATCTCACCACCTAGCATCCGAATTAAGTCGAGCCATCCGACCGAGTCGTCAAACCTCATAATCCCCCAAGAGCTCAACCTCTTGGGCACAGTTTAATAGTATCGAGTACATACCACAGCATCGGTGGTCCAGCCGTAGAAGGGCAAACCCAAGCCTCACTAATGGCGCCGTAGAACTGCCGCAAACCCGAAGGTTCAAAGGCTTTCACACGGTCATTAAGTCGAGTTAGGGTTTCATTCTTCTAGAGGGACCATAGAATTGCCTGCATGTCTTTCCGACTACTTTAAACTTGGAATAATAGGTTTCTGACATTCGATCGTCTCTGTCGACTCTCAACGTCTCCGCGTGAAGTCGTCTCCAGCTGGAATCAATCTATCTGATGACCTCGCATCGGGGTAGGCGAACGATCCACATGTCCTAGTCATTCATCCTCGATGACTAGCGACCTTCTAGCATCTATTAGTACAACTCGTCCCGCAATAGCTCCAACATATTGGGCGATATCTCGTCACTCGCAGCAACAACTAGCTCACTCGTCTGCACGCTGAACAGTGCCTCAATCATCATGAGTAAGCAACACACCAACGGTCATCAAGATCTGGCTGGCCTCTATCATTGGCTCAATCCTATAGTGTCGATCAGCACATCCGAGTAACCTCATAAAGGCGATCCGCCAAACGCTTGTGGCGCGGAAACACAGTAAAAAGACACATCTCCGCAATCGTGTGTAGCCGGAATCATGCCCTGGTCAGTCCTCGTTCGTGACGAGCTTGTGCTGACCGCAACTCTAGCCGTAGCTCTTCCTGCCATAACCGTAGCAGCAAAACCAAACTGGTACCGATGAGGCTAGATCAGGAAGGAATATAATACTGAACAAGGAAATATACATCCTAAGGCTTCATAAGTGGAGTGGCGTGTCGTAAATATGCCGCGGAACATATCAACGGTACGTCACTCTACTTTAGTCACATATTCCATCAACCAAGGGTCATCCTACGCTCCGAAGGTTAAAACCTAACGCTCTGATACCAACTTTGTCACGACCCGAAAGTACGGAACATGACCGGCACTTAAACTACGAACGTCTCGAGGCGTACGTGATCTAAGTAAACCGAAAACCCAGAAATACAAACCAAGAAAAGTAGTAGAGTGCAGGAAAAACCAACTTAAAGCAAGTAATTTCAATAGCATAAGCCGAATTATGCGGTTTTTTAAAACATCAAAATTTTACTGAAACTTTCGGCAGAGTCTCCTTTGTAAATACTGGCCCCCAAACGGGATACAACATGAATAGTATACGAAATCAAGAAAAAGGCATCCCCAAGCGGGAGCTAGCTCTTCGTCAATCGACGGTCACAACCACACAAGCAATATAATATACAACGCCAACGGCGAGGATCAAAACTCAAAAGGAAACTCAAAACCACCAAATATATAACGAGCGACTCTAAGGTCGAAAGAATAAACAACACTGGTCTCTATCTCAATAAATACATGTTTGGTTGATGGAATTTACTAGATACAACGGAATAATATTATACAAGGTAATATGATGGGTACGATACAAGAAAAACCCACCTACGAGCAAGTCACCCGAATGAAACTGAGCCCGCAAAGCCGTAAAGAAACCTGTACGGCAAACCTGCAAGAAACTGGGGCACAACGGGGGTGAGTTGCCAACTCGTGAATAGAAAAACATCTACGCACAGAAATCGCATAAATAACGCAATCCTAGGTCAATGATCATAATATAGCCTCAAAAATGTATATAACATGTAGCCTATAACAAGGCTAGGGTAAATATCTAACCCGAGTGTAATCTCATGTGCCCGTGTCTGTGCCTCAGGTAGCAATATATCATATGAATGAGGTATGCATGCATGAAACAGAATACATGTAAATGAAGAAACTGTTTTCATAAATTAGTGAGATTTCCTTCGTATTTTTAAACTGAGGTATCATAAATGAAATTAGTATCAACGGTGTCTAGCATCGACACAAAACATAAATCTCACTGTCTCGAAATATCAATGTCTCAATCTCAATATCTAGGACGCCGTCAGTCCAGACCGGCCCCTACCATCCATCTCAAGACCACGACGGTATCCTCCGGATATCCGACGTGTCGGGTAATATCACCGGTAGGTAGTGCTCCCCAGCCAGGCTCAACGTCAACACCACATTCCTCTTGCCCCGGGGTACCATACCGGGCCCACCATGTACCCGAAACGGTTCCTCCACTCCTCGAATCGGGTCTCGAAATCCATCAGCAAACTCATGGTGGACGACTCATACATCATGGGAAAACCGCACTTTTTATTTTAAAAGGGAGAAAAGGTTTATTTATGTTTTTGCGGTTTTCCTCCAAATCCAAGAAATCTCATGAAATCCGAATCCAAGTCATCAATAGCATGTAAACAGTGAATATAGGCATGAGAATCCATGAATGCGACACAACAGTGAATAATAACATGCATGAAGTAGTAGGCAATAACTACAATGTCTAACTAGCATATAAGGCAAGTACACTAATATCATGTCTAAACTATTAGCTAACAACCTATGTCAAATGAAATAGTATTTTCTAAAGTGTTCGTGACATGTCAATTACCGATGAAGATGTGTGTGAGCCGGCAAGTAAGTGTACGTGGTACATACGCGTCATCGGTAATGGTGCTGGTGTCCTAACAGCATGATATTAATAATGCAATAAGAAATTATAATATAAGTATGCGATGCGGAGCGAACAGTAAAAATGAGCGGGAGCTGAATACTAGACGCAACTATAACTAATCTGCACTAATCTAATATAAGTCCTACAAATGGTGCCTTTTGAAATAACACGAATCAGGGGGTTTTGAAAATAGGGGCTACGGTGTTTTTAAGAAAAGATACGTTTTTTGAAATATCCGTAGAATCCCTTGACCTGTCTTTTAAAATACGCATGATTCGTAAGCTTTGAAATAGGTAAGAATCGAATCTAATCTAACAACTAAACTAAGCTAAAGGGCTAAGCTAACAAGCTGGACTACAGGTAAGGAAACCGCCTAACGTCTGAGTCGATACATATACATACCTGTATATATATTAGTCGGTGATCCCGCCTCAATAATATCATATCCGATACCATATCTATAATCATACATCCCAAGTCAAGAGTGCAGATCAATCATCAAGATATAGCTCGTACGTAAATCCGTCGTACGGCATCCTCCAATTCTGGGTACGGGTCAAAATCACATTCATCATACTATTCACCTGGTATCCTCTTTATCAATATTATGATCTGGTACTGATCTACGTCTAGTACAATACTGATATCGCCTAAGTATGCATGCACGTGTGTAAAAACTACGTCAAGGACCCGCTACAACGTCATGTCGTATCTCAAATACGAACCCCGCTATATCACCGATCTCACGGCCTCAAATCAAATCTCATCGACTCATCATAAATCCCAAGTACTATCCTCAAATCCGTATGTGAACACACAGTCCCATACCTATGTGAACACATAGCTATATATTCCCGAATAAGCACAAAAGAAAGAAGAAAGTATGCAAGTATGGGTGGGTGTGTGCAAGTGTGGTGCGACCGCTACTCTAGGGTTTCGCGACACTCAATCATCCAAGAACACCAAATATCCATATTTATCATCAATAACTCAAACAATATATAACCAATATATATATATATGTGTATACGTGTCCGTATACATCACCATGAACTGCGGGGGTGCTATACGCCATCCACCCGACTTCTCCCCGTAGATATAAATCTACTCACCTGGTCCTCGCTCGCCGGTGCCGACGTCGCCACGTGCTTGCTTGTCGTCTCGAAGTCCACATGGGTACCTACATATCATAACGCACCGTATCGCATTAAAATCCGACTTATGACCAAAACGACGCACGAACCCACATAGGTCAAAACCTATGGTTGCTTTCACAAATCGACCCAAAAACCCTCGACGTCGGCGTACAAACGCCAGACCATCGAGAAAAACCCAAATACACTCATTTGCACATTCACGAACACTAATTTTAATATAAAATAGGTTAAAACTCACAAAAACCCCAATTTTACTTAAAAAGTCATTTTTCCGAAAAACTAGCAAGCAAAATTACCCGTTTTAGTACAAAACTCGATGTTTAAACAAATCTAGAGGCCACAATATTCACTAAATATCTTAAATAAGTCATAAAAACAATTCCCATAATTTAATCTCGTTAACTTCCAAAAACCTTAAATTCTAGTTAACAAAATACCTAAATTTTAACAATTTTATAGCAAAAATGCACAAACTACAATCTAGTTTGGATTTTCATGAACTAAATCATTAAACAACATTTTATAATGTTAATAATGTTATGAATACCCTAATCACATTTTTCTCTTAATTATTTAACCAATTATAAAAAACCTAGTTAGCAAATTAGCGTAATTAACACAATTTAAATTAACAAAAATGCAACTAACAACTAGATTAGTTTTAGCATTCTATTAACATGTTAATCTCCATATTAAAATCATAGACTAATGATAAAAACCCTAATTAAATTCAAACCCTTCTCTTAGAATTTCCAAATCTAGAAATTAAACCACAATAATACCTAATTAGGCTAGATTTAGATAATTTATCAACAATGAAAACATGGGTTGAGATTTATACCTCACAATTTTATAGATCTACAAGAAACTTAGCCTCCCAAATCTAGCTTCATTTCCCAAGATCCACACTTGATTGGCCAAGGAAATAAAGGGTTAGGAGTTAACTAGGAATTAGTGGTAATTTGGAAGCATTTTAATGGAAATGAGAAGATTTTTGAGCCAAAATGAGGAGGAGGATTTTTTTGGGCTGATCATGGAGGAGGCTCGGCCATGGTGCAAGAAATGGGAGAGAGAAAGAGAGTGGAAATGTGGGTGTATGTGTAGAACCACCTTATTTAATGCATCTTTTCAAAAAAAACCTTCATTACACCCTTTTTACAATTCCTTTTTCTATTAAATGATGAGAGAATGTGATGGGAATTGTGAAGAGAGAGGGAGGGCTGCTGTCATGTGGTGGTGGGGCCGGCCATGTGAGTGGATGAGGATGAGAGGGTGTGTGTGTGGAGCAATGAACACCAAACACCAATACAATATGCACCAAAACCCTTTTATTTTCACAAAATAAGCCTTTTTGTTCAATATTTTCTAAACCGTTTTGGCAAACGATTTCATTCCAAAAACCACATGATAAAATTTTATTTAATGTTTTATGATGCACAAAATTTGTTTCAACTCATTCCAATTTGTAATTTTCTCTAATTAAATGTATTAGTGGCGGCTTAAAATAATAATAAAATAATTTTTTTCAGAAAATTTGAAATTTCACCAGCGGCTCAATAAACACCAAATAATAGCAATTATATAGCTAGAATATGTATATTTAATTTTTATAATAAGATATTTGTATTTTGACCTTTTACAGAAAACCCCCTTATTATACCGATTTTTCGAAATTTCACCGAAACGATTTTCAAAACGTTACAGTCTATTTATAGACTCGAGCAGATATAGCGGAGATAGATCATCTATTTTTGATGTGATAGTCATGGGTTTGACTTCATCAGAATAAGGGATGGATCTGTTAAGAAGGTAGTAGGGTGTGATATCCTGGTATTTGGATAACATACACAGAGTAGGAAGTAAAATTACTATACTACGATCGGTTATACTTTGGTTGTCACACAGTTGTTTCTCCACAAAGGATATGGATATAATATCTGACATTCTGGTTACTAGATATATGGTTTTAGATCTAGATTTGGGTAGTTTCCCAATCTGGGTACTTATACAGTATTCTAAAAGTATTTAGAATAGATGACTCCTGGCATGGTGGTGTACCTTCAGGTGAAGGAGTCACCCTCTCTAAAGGTGTCTTACAGACTAAAGTGGAGAGGAATGTGCATGATTGGCATATCATTTGCTTATGCAATTGAGTCGATCATGAGATGTCAAGTACCACACCAGATGTTGTTTTTGCACTAGATGCAATAAGTTTATATTAATCCAATCCTGGAGAAACATTCGGAAGCAGTTTTAGAACATAAGTGGATGTTCTAGGGATTTGATGACGGCAGCCTCCTTCGGGAGACGGTTATCATTCCAGGCATCCAAAGGTGACATGGATGACAGAGGGATTGTCAGAGTTATAGTTTTCCCTCTGATGAAGGGGGCAGTATTATGGATAGGTGGTCCAAGAGGATACTATGGGAGGCATGGTGCTGGATACTGATTTGTTTCAGTTGTCGATATAGTCTAAGACCTTTGGATTTGGAGTTCATTTATGAACTAGGCCCCATCAGAAATCCAGACATATTCTAAGACAGGTATTACTCAATTCGGGAGATGGCTTTCTCTGCGAACTTGAGATTAAGAGAGACATAGAAAGATGCATTAGGGCGGATCCACTCACTGAGGCTATTTCTCGAACACAATAGTTTTACAAACGGGCTTTGTGAAACTGATTAGTAGAGGAGTTGGGTGTTCGGTATCACACGGGCTGTGAGTATGCGACATCGCAATAATTAGCCTTAAGTGCAAGTAGGAGATTGTTGGATATAGTGCCCTCAAAGTCAATTATTAGATCGCGGGTACGTGATTGCAATGATTGAGGGAGGACCTATACCGGTAGGACAGTCTTACTCAAGATGATAGTATGCTATCTGATTTGCCTTTATCATCGTGTACAGGTTTAGGTGGCATGATCACTATTACACGTTGATAGAGCCCTTAGTATCCTGCTTGACTACCAACAGTATGATGGCGATCATATACGTGAGATTTGGGTAGTCTATAAGCACATCCTTAAAAGTTGTCCCCAGTCGTAGGAGTTTCGAGACTGGGCATCAATACTCCGGAGTAGACTAGTGTATACAGTCGAGACCCCGATGAGGGGCGGTGGCCAGTCTCACAAGCCATTGGTGTCAGTTGGATCACCTAAGATGTATACAGGTGCTTATAGGGTTATGAGTACACCGGACAGGACTCGCCGGGAACCTGCTAGTTGGTTTTATACCTAGCGTCAGATAGCTGTTCCCTGGTGACATGTGTACAGGTTAGTTCATCGACCTGAGGTCGTCATTTGTCTCATGTGAGTTCCTATTGTGCTTTGATTACTACCCTACCACGTCTCAAAGGAGTCGTGCAAACAGGTTTTAGTTGGGTAGAGTCCCGAGCCACATGGAGGCAAGTGAGCGGATCGGCAGGGGTTTCGTCTCTCCCGATATTGGGGGTGAGATCGTGCTGTGTCTAGGAGAGCTATTACACCAAGTTCTTGGCCAAGGCAGGTGAGAATTACTGGTAAGTATTTCAGTAGTTTCTCAAGGTGTTCAGGGCTACTCTCCGACACGACTTATACCGCTATTGGGGGTGTGACGTTACCAGCCCCCTAGGCCGGATATGCGATGCTCATAGACGACCGGACCGGACTGTACGTATATTGTCACTGATTGGCTCAGTAGGGTTCTAGGATGAGTTCGCTCATCAGCTTCCCTTTCGGTCAGTACATGGGCAGCCGTTACGCACAGCTAGTGCCGCTGACGTGCTTGTGGTTAAACCCACTGCCAGGGTACTGACGAGTCTTTAGAGTCCCCCACAGATAGTTTCCCAAGTTCGGGCGAAACGTTGTAGAAGCCGTATGGTTTTATGGCAGGGTTCGAAAATGCACGTGCACTTGTGCACGTGTCATATTTCGGACAGATAATACTGGTGGGATTTGGTTTAAGCCGGATCCAAGTATTATATTGAGTCGAAATATTTTAGTCTCTCGTATTCGTATTCGGTCGGAATATGGATACAGGTATGTATATACTGGTGAGGGGTATTCTCGTAATCCGTTATGAGAATACTTTAGAAGATGCATTTCTTTTTGGGTTAATCATTTTGGTTTAAATGATTAATGTTTTGGAAAGTGTGACTCATGTTAATGAGTCATTGATTCTAGCATGTTCACTAATGACTCATGTTAATGAGTCATGTAGTGAGTCATGAAGAATTAATGACTTTTGTTTTGGGTGTGATATTTTAGGGTTGAGTTGGAGATATTTTGGTAGGATATTTTCCTTGATATTTCATCACAAAACCTTATATATATCATCACTATTATTTTTGGCAGCCAAGGGAACTTTTGGCGCTTGGTTATTTTGCTCACTAGATTTTTCTTGAGTTCACAATTTCCATCTCTTTGCATCTTCTTCAACCTCCACCCTATCCCTCTCATGTGATGAGAACCCTAGGGTTTTTGAGACAAAGTATTCTTGTCGGGACCCGGTTCTTGCTCACGGAGCAAAGTGCCACACGGAACAAAGTGCCACTCCAAGTGTCGTGTTAAGTTGGGCGGGGCCACCTCTTGAATCCGTGGGGGCCACCTCTTGAGTCCGTGGGACCCACTGTAGAACAATGGGGACTCTTTGGAATACATTCCGAAAGAGGGCAGATCTGTACTATAAATGGAATGATACCACTCTTCAATACAGAAGCGCCTTTTAAGTGAACCGGAACTACAGGAGCTTGAGAACTCCGTAGTTAAGCGTGCTCGGGCTAGGGAAGTCTTAGGATGGGTGACCTCTTGGGAAGTGGCCCCTGGTCGGGTCCGGTTCGCTCTAAGGGAAAAACCGTGCGGTTTCGGCCAAAACGGACAATACTCTCTGTATTGGGGGTGGGGCGTGACAGACTGGTATCAGAGCTGGTCCCTCAATAGTAGGTCTGTGGTTCGAGGACGAACCATTATTCAAAGGTGAGGAGAATGTCGGGACCCGGTTCTGTAGGTTTCCTAGGCACTCTCAAGAGGTCTCACAAGGCATCAACCATGCCAATTTCTAAAAATACGGTGCCGAGAAACCCTAGACTAGATCGTTGGCTAGATGTTTAGGCGATAAAATGAAACTAGTTTACAGCTAAACTAAAAGAACGGATATACAACCATTGTAGATCCGGTCTTCCACCTCCATAGCTCCGCAATGAAGTCTCCTCGCTGTCCAAGTCGAACACCGGGCTCTAGCGTCGGCTTCATCGGAGAATGGACGGGCTAGGTCGTCGACGTCGATGCCGAAGATGATCTACGTCGAAGAATCACTAGATCAAGCTCCAACTTCACCAAGTCAAGAAACTTGTGAAGAAAACACACTCTACTACTTGGCAAGAGGTAGAGGATGAAGAAATAGGAAGTGGGTAGACTTTAGAATTGGATTTCTCACTCATTTTCATCAATCACCATTGATGAAGTGAAGGTTTCTTCATTGAAGAAGATGAAGAAGAAGATGAAAGTGTTATGATAAGTTAATTAATATTGAAAAGAAAATCAATACTTATCATATAATGAACCATGGTCAAGTGTAGAGATTTAATCATGGTTGAAAGGAATGGTTAGGGTTAAGCATGAGACAAAAATGGTCACTAGGTCAAAGCTTCATGAAGCTTCAATATGAAACAAAATTAACAACCATTTTCTCTTTATGCCTTTTTTATTTATTTCCAAAATGAATAAATAGATAAATAAATGAGAAAAGGAAATAAAACCCTAATCATAAGTTTAACCATGGTTTAATTCTATACACTTAACCAAGTAAACATGTATCATCAAACATGATACAATCAAGTGCACAAAAGTATATCACATATACAACTTGTGCAATCCAAGTGAGAAAATCCATATAAAGTGAACCAATACTAGTTAATGCAAAGTAATATATCAAATATATAGTTATACATTAAATCATTAAATCAACACTTGATTCAATGATCCGGTCATGTCGCACATAACCGACTAGTATCCAATGTATCGGCTTATCGAATCAATCCTTGATTCGATATCTAGGTTATATAGAATATAACCAATCGATACATTCATCGCGAGAATGGAATACGGTATCACTACACGCATTATTCTTGGTCCCGCACATATCTCATATGCGCTCCTATTTCGTTTCGCTTGAGCCAGGAAATCTCTGTGTAGGACTCTAAAGACTCGTCAATACGCCGGCAGCAGGTGATGATCATATCAAGCACCCACAAGCCGCAAGCGGTCTGCTAAACATAACGGCCACCCGGGTATTGAGCGATCAGAAGATCGACGAGCAAGCCCGCTCACACTCCAGTGAATCCAACCAGTAACACTTACAGTACAGTCCGGTCTGTTCGTCTGATATGCCGCATATCTCGCCTAGGGGTGGTAAACGTCAGACCCCAATAGCTCGATAAGTCGTGTTGATATGAGGTCTATAACAATTCGAGAAACTACTGGTAACACTTACCAGTAAATCTCAGCAACCCTGGCCAGGGATTTCCGGTTATAGCCAATCGAACACAGCGCAACATCAACTCCCTATACCGGGAGAGACGAATCCCCTCCTATCGCTCATTGCCTCCATGTGACTCGGGACTGTACCCAAAAACCACCGTTTTGCACGACCTCTTGGACGTGGTAGGATGGAAATCAAAGCACAGTGGGAACCACACAAGACTCTATGACGATCTCGGGTCAACAGACTACTCTGTACCAGTGTCACCAGAGAACTGCCATCTGACGTATGGTATAATACCATCTGGGAGTTCTCGGCGAGTCCGTCCAGTGTACCCAGTCTCCACTGAGCACCCGTATATCATCTCTGATGTCAAACACCAATGGATATGGGATCATCCATCGCCCATCTGTATGGGTCGAGAAGGTATACGCTAGTCTACACTGGTATATCGATGCCCCGTCTCGATACACCCATGACTAGGGACTTTGAAGGATGTACTTTTGGACTACCATGTCCCCACTAGTATGATCTGCATCATAGTCCAGATAGTCAAGTACACATCCTAAGGGCTTTACCAACATGTAACAGAGAGACAATCAGTGTACACGTTAAGGTAAAGAGCAACCAGATAGCATACTATCATGTCGAGCAAGAAAGTCCTCCCTATATATGTCCAAGCATCCACTACAATATACATCCTATGTATAGTAATGGCCTCTAGGGCATACATATAACTAACAATCTCCCACTTGCACTAGGGCCATCTGATAGCAGTAGTTGTAGTATCTCATACTCAACCATCCCATAAAAGTCTCTCTCTGGGAACAGGCCTTTGTGAGTGGATCCGCTGTGTTGTCCTCTGAGTCTACTATCCTAACCTCGATCTCCCTGGAGATCAACCATCTCCATGATCAGGTGACACTGCCTTAGAATATGTCTGGATCACTGATGGGATCGGCGTTCCTTGGCACAAGCCACAACTCCATTGTCTCACAATGGTTGGAACGTAGTTCATCTCATGAACCAATATACACCCAGACTGCCTCTTTGGTAGCATCTTAAGTAGCGATGTATCCAGCCTTTATCGTCTAGTATGCCACGGTATCTAGCTTGGAACTTTTCCAACATACCGTCCCTCCACTGAGGGTAAAGACAATGCCTGTGACTGACATTCAGGCGTCTTTATCACCCTGGAACACTTCCAGTGATTCTTCCCAGGATCAATTGATACCGTCTCACTACAACTAATGAGTATCCTAATATCCAATTAGATCTATCTCATAGATTCAAAATCCAGGATTTAGTAGGTATCATTATGATCCTATATGGAGAATCATTGTGATAGGCGGAGATTGATCGAGCGTAGCATAGGAAACTCCTTCCCTATCAAGAGTATGTCATCCACGTACTCTACGAGGATCGTCACCATACTCCTTACTACCTTTTTGTTTATACAAGGTTCATCTACCATTTTGATGACGTCAACTTCTTTGACTAATCCATCAAAACAGATGTTCCAACTCCGCGATGCCTGCTTTATCCTATAAAGCATCTTGCACACGTTTCCGCTGCTCCCATTGTCTACGAAGCCCTCTGGCTGTGTACTTATAGACGCCCTCTTCCAAAACATCATTTAGGAAAGCAGTCATGACACCCAACCACTAGATATCGTAGTCATGGTATGTAGCCATCGTAAGTAGGATCTGGATGGACTTAAGCATAGATACTTGAAAATGTTTCATCATTATCCATGCCTGGTCAATGACGAAAACCTTTAACAAGTCTAGCTTTGAAAGTCTCAACCTTTCCATCTACACCAAGTAATCTTCTCAAGATATACTTGCTCCTGATGGGGATTTAACCCTTCAGATATAGCAACCAAAGTCCATACTTTGTTGATGTATAAGGATTCCATCTCAGATCGATAAGCATCCAGTCATTCTTACAGAGTCTCACTCCTGATGGCCAGCTCAAAACTAGTTGGGTCATCATCTCATGATGCAATCCTCGCTCCCACTGTCATAGAGAAACCGAAATATCTCTCAGGTGGGTGAGGAACCCTACTAGATCGGTGGAGAGGCCGAGGTTCGTTGGTAACTATTGAATCCTTTGGTTCTTTCAAATCATCAGCTGCAGTTTGTATAGCTGGAACATTTCCAGTTCTACATAACAGACCTTGCCTCGAACTTGTCCGGATTTTGTTTTTAGACATAGGCCGGTCAACCCCAAATCTTAACTAACTTAAGATATGGGCTCTTCCCTTTCCATATCTCATATGAAGTGGTAGGCAACTGATTTGATTTGAACCCTATTCAATAGGTATGCAACTTCTCAAGTGCATAACTCCCAAAAGGAAATAGGTAACTCAGCAGTACTCATCTTAGAGCACACCATATCAAATAGGGTGTATCTGCTCCGCCCCGATATACCATCGTGCTATGGTGTATTCGGAGGAGTAATGCTGAGAGAGAATCTCATTCTCCTTTAGAATAATCCAGGATTTCCGTGCTCAAGTATTCTCCTCCTTGATCTCATCATAGGATATAATACTTATACCCTTTTTGGTTCTCTACTTCTAACTTATATTCTGTGAATATCTCAAAAGGTTCAGACTTGTGTTTCAACAGGAACATATGTCTGAGTCTCGAGAGATCATCAAAAAATGTAATGAAGTAAAAAGAACCGGTCTTGGCATGTGTAGACAGGGGACCTTACATACATCAACATGTATCATCCCAAGAGTTCACTAACTCTTTCTCTGTTTCCAGTAAACGGAGCTATGGTCATCTTATCTCTGTGACATGACTGGCAAGTTTCATAAGATGTAAATTCAAACTGATTTAAATATGCATCTACATGTAACTTCAGCTAGTCGGGTTACATTGATATGACCTAGTCTACAATGCCTCAAGAAGGATTCGTTCATTTCTGAACTCTTCCTCTTGTGTGTGTTCCGTATACTAAAGAACTGCAGTTTGATTTAGAACATCAACGCTTTTAGATAACGTGCCTGATACGATCAACTTTTGATATAGGAAATGTTCAAAACATTATCCAACTATACAAAATTTTATCATTTCTTTACTAATAAAGAGATAGATATGATTTTGTATATCAGGTTCGGTATCTAATAACATTCGTTCAGAATCAATGTATTGGTAATACAGGGTGACAGTGACCAACAGACTTGGCTGCAACTCTTGCCCCGTTTTCTGTCTCATGAAACTTATCACCCGTTCTCAGTTCTCTACCTTTCTGTAGCCGTATGTAACTGATTACATATCTGGGATCCTGATCTGGTATCACATACCCAGGACGTAGAGGATACAGAGAAACAGTTCTTTGTAATGAACACACCCGAAGATGATGCATCAGCATGCACTCTCTTCGTTTGGGCTGCACGGGAATTCTGGTAATCCCCAATTTCCTGCTCTGTCTTATAACATTTATAAGTTGGAGCGGGACCAACGTTCCCCAGCTCAGTATAACAAGCGGGTTCGGTCAATATATCCGTATTATTATCTTGATTAAGGCGTGATATGGTCGCTACCTGGAGAGAGAGAGAAGAAAACACTCAGCGTGCACTCTTTCAAGAATAGATTGGTTATTATTTTATCTAATCAGGATGGCTCCCACTACTTTTTATCAAATCTTCCTTCAAACCCTAAAAGGAAAGACTAGCCGGGATTAATTACACACTACAAGTTCGCAAATCTTTCAGCCAGGCCAGTGTCGGTACTTTGAGGGAGGTCCCCCGTGCTTTCGCACGAACATAATTAATGTAAACCTCGTTTTCCCAGAGGCGTAACCCCGTTAACACCTTTCTAGACACCTACTTGATCGGCTAAATTGTAATGTGTAAAACTCTCCCAGGAGTAACTCTTACTCGCAGCGGGTATCGGGATCCAACTATCTCATAGAAGGTATGCAATCTCATTGCAAATTTCAACACTTGAAATTCCCGATAATATTTTGCCCCTAGCGTGCTATGACCTTGACGCATGCCAAACAACCCATAGTCCGCTAGTCAAGTTCAACCCGTACATTTCTTGATTGAATTAAACCCACCCGCACGACCCTTGACGCATGCCAAACAACGCCGTGCGAATACCCTAATCCAATCGCATCGTATGCTAGCAGATAAGCACTAGTTAGCTACCGTACACTATGCCTTGACGCATGCCAAACAACCGCAGCACGAATACTAACTAGTACTTATCTGAAATGACGGAGGGCTACGACAGGTTTTTCTGAAAACCTATTACGTAATGAACTTGATATCGTTGTAGAATCAAATGAATTTTGAAATGGAGTGTTTTTTAGGCTTTTCTAGTTTTGCTAAAGGAGTCACTCCCGGTGAGGGATCGTCGGTCCTTTCCTCGTCGAATGAGGTGCGGGATATATCATATATATCACTGTGCAAAGCAAAAACTCTTAAAAGCAATCAAAAGACAAACCGAAAGTTGTAGCATCTGCCAGTTGTTGCTAAAGGAGTCACTCCCGGTGAAGGGATCTCGGTCCTTTCCTCATCGAATAAGGTGCAGGATATATCATATATATCGCTGTGCAAAGCAAGAACTGTAGCTACCTTCTTTATTTTGGAAATTCGATTCTACAACATCTTAGCTTTCTTTTATTTCATTAATCACATTAATGAAGTCCCGTCATTTAAATCACCTAAACATCACAGATAAATACGACGTACACTTATGCCATCCGCATTTGCCTCGATGTCCCCTCGTGCACCGTTAGGTTAGGTAACTAATGGCAGAGCGGGGCAGGGCTAGCGCGGGTGTAAAACATAAGTAACGTCTATATAATATATCATATATACTATATACAATATCCATCATAGAACATCACATGATCACATCACAGATATCGCAGCAGAAGAATCATATGAAATATTGGATATACTAGGACGTCCGTGTTTTCAATACGAGCCAGTATAAAACACGGATTCCACGGTCGCGATGAATAGCCAAACCCACACCCCTAGACCCCTACGAGAGCGGCAAGCAACCCTACCAATTCTAGAGTTAGGAGACCCGGACTCGACTCCTCGAGTTGGTCTCCCACTGGACTCTAGAACCCGGTTACTTGTGCTCCCCTCCTTGGGTCTATCCTAGTGCGGAAAAGTAAATAATATACAAACGGTGACATCTTCCGCAACCTGGAAGTGCCCCAAATAAAAGAATATTACATACAAGTTTTTACATGAATGAAAATGAAAAACACTCATCTCACATAAAACCCCCGGCTATTCAAACACGACGATCCAATATAACATATCCAGCAACACATAACATCACATGTCATCAACGTAAGTAAATATGCGTATCCCAATTGTCGTTGACATATAGCAACGAAACCGGCGATATTACATATTACACTTACGGTCACAGAAAAGAAAGTGTAAAACTACAACAGTTGGAATCCGCAATCTGCATAGACATCGCATGCCTAATCAAATGAATACCTTAGACATCATATGCCTAACAATTATAAACCCCGCATTTTAGTCTCAAAATCGAAAACACTTTTCAATACCAAGTCGGGCAATTCAACAGGATTCCTGACAATTTGATCGAATGCTCGTCGCAAACTTCAGTAGACGGCCGCACCCCTAATACCGTCGACGAAGTGCACCAAGGCGGAACACCGCTACCGCGAGCACCCGGACGGATGCTTTCGGCGACGGGGTTCTCCTACAGTCACTTGGTCGGGGCTATGGAGTGAGGCTGTCTATTAAGTTTACCCGGCGAGTATCCGCGTACGCTACGTGATTGCGATGGACTTTTGATCACATCAAAATTCCGTGGCAACCGATCAAGTGAGACTAAACTGCTATGTTTATAACATTCATTGAGTTATCTCATAACTTCTTGTGAATTCCAATTATTGTATCACATTCCGAATAAGATAGAAAAAGTTAAACTTTCCGCTCGAACAATCGAACACCCAAGTTTTCCCGAAACAGATCAACACATGAAATAAGTCTAAAAACATTCAGTTCGTGCCTCAGTACCAACGGTCCAGCCGTAGAAGGGTCAAGCCAACGCCTCACATGTGGCACGCCGTACTGCCCTAAACTCGAAGGTTCAAAGGGCAGTTCAAGACGGTCACATAATCGAGTTAAGGTTTGTTGTCTTCTAGAGGGTCCATCGCGTTACTTGCACTACTTAGAACGTCGTTAAACAACGGAAAAATCCAACACTTGGAAATTTACCGACAGGGGAAAAATTGGGTATTTATATCCGGTCGAACTTTTTAACATATTCTAAAATTTATCCGGAAAGCCACATAGACAAAATCTGATACTCCGATCGAAACACCGAATCCCCAAATCAACCCCAGAAAATTCAACTCTTGAATAAATATTAAAAATTCCCAGAAAATCCAACTTCAGAAAATAGGAATTACTATGCAAACAAGGGAAGCTGACGTCATCAATGGGCCGCGGAACCGCCGCAGAAGCTAGGCTTCTGCCGCGGTTCCGCCGCACTATGAACAGTTCATGGGAAAAAATTTGCACCGTAATTCTTAGATTTCCCTGCTGATTTTTCTGCATATTTTTAATGTTGAAAAATCCCAGATTTTAGAAAAAGGACAGAGAGCATTTTTTGAGTTGGGTTTCGGGTTCGTTCGGGTTTCAAATTCCGTCTAGACTTCGCCTAAGGCTCTAGCTTGTCTCTGATACCACTGTAGGTTTCCTAGGCACTCTCAAGAGGTCTCACAAGGCATCAACCATGCCAATTTCTAAAAATACGGTGCCGAGAAACCCTAGACTAGATCGTTGGCTAGATGTTTAGGCGATAAAATGAAACTAGTTTACAGCTAAACTAAAAGAACGGATATACAACCTTTGTAGATCCGGTCTTCCACCTCCATAGCTCCGCAATGAAGTCTCCTCGCTGTCCAAGTCGAACCCCGGGCTCTAGCGTCGGCTTCATCGGAGAATGGACGGACTAGGTCGTCGACGTCGATGCCGAAGATGATCTACGTCGAGGCATCACTAGATCAAGCTCCAACATCATCAAGTCAAGAAACTTGTGAAGAAAACACACTCTACTACTTGGCAAGAGGTAGAGGATGAAGAAATAGGAAGTGGGTAGATTTTAGAATTGGATTTCTCACTCATTTTCATCAATCACCATTGATGAAGTGAAGGTTTCTTCATTGAAGAAGATGAAGAAGAAGATGAAAGTGTTATGATAAGTTAATTAATATTGAAAAGAAAATCAATACTTATCATATAATGAACCATGGTCAAGTGTAGAGATTTAATCATGGTTGAAAGGAATGGTTAGGGTTAAGCATGAGACAAAAATGGTCACTAGGTCAAAGCTTCATGAAGCTTCAATATGAAACAAAATTAGCCACCATTTTCTCTTTATGCCTTTTTTATTTATTTCCAAAATGAATAAATAGATAAATAAATGAGAAAAGGAAATAAAACCCTAATCATAAGTTTAACGATGGTTTAATTCTATACACTTAACCAAGTAAACATGTATCATCAAACATGATACAATCAAGTGCACAAAAGTATATCACATATACAACTTGTGCAATCCAAGTGAGAAAATCCATATAAAGTGAACCGATACTAGTTAATGCAAAGTAATATATCAAATATATAATTATACATTAAATCATTAAATCAACACTTGATTCAATGATCCGGTCATGTCGCACATAACCGACTAGTATCCAATGTATCGGCTTATCGAATCAATCCTTGATTCGATATCTACGTTATATCGAATATAACCAATCGATACATTCATCGCGAGAATGGAATACGGTATCACATACACGCATTATTCTCGGTCCCGCACATATCTCATATGCGCTCCTATTTCGTTTCGCTTGAGCCAGGAAACCTCTGTGTAGGACTCTAAAGACTCGTCAATACGCCGGCAGCAGGTGATGATCATATCAAGCACCCACAAGCCGCAAGCGGTCTGCTAAACGTAACGGCCACCCGGGTATTGAGCGATCAGAAGATCGACGAGCAAGCCCGCTCACACTCCAGTGAATCCAACCAGTAACACTTACATTACAGTCCGGTCTGTTCGTCTGATATGCCGCATATCTCGCCTAGGGGTGGTAAACGTCAGACCCCAATAGCTCGATAAGTCGTGTTGATATGAGGTCTATAACAATTCGAGAAACTACTGGTAACACTTACCAGTAAATCTTAGCAACCCTGGCCAGGGATTTCCGGTAATAGCCAATCGAACACAGCGCAACATCAACTCCCTATACCTGGAGAGACGAATCCCCTCCTATCGCTCATTGCCTCCATGTGACTCGGGACTGTACCCAAAAACCACCGTTTTGCACGCCCTCTTGGACGTGGTAAGATGGAAATCAAAGCACAGTGGGAACCACACAAGACTCTATGACGATCTCGGGTCAACAGACTACTCTGTACCAGTGTCACCAGAGAACTGCCATCTGATGTATGGTATAATACCATCTGGGAGTTCTCGGCGAGTCCGTACAGTGTACCCAGTCTCCACTGAGCACCCGTATATCATCTCTGATGTCAAACACCAATGGATATGGGATCATCCATCGCCCATCTGTATGGGTCGAGAAGGTATACGCTAGTCTACACTGGTATATCGATGCTCCGTCTCGATACACCCACGACTAGGGACTTTGAAGGATGTACTTATGGACTACCATGTCCCCACTAGTATGATCTGCATCATAGTCCAGATAGTCAAGTACACATCCTTAGGGCTTTACCAACATGTAACAGAGAGACAATCAGTGTACACGTTAAGGTAAAGAGCAACCAGATAGCATACTATCATATCGAGCAAGAAAGTCCTCCCTATATATGTCCAGGCATCCACTACAATATACATCCTATGTATAGTAATGGCCTCTAGGGCATACATATAACTAACAGATTCTTGCTCATAGAGCAAAGTGCCACATGGAACAAAGTGCCACGCCAAGTGTCGTGTTAAGTTGGGCGAGGGCTACCTCTTGAATCCGTGGGGGCCACCTCTTGAGTCCGTGGGACCCACTGTAGAACATTGGGGACTCTTTGGAATACATTCCGAAAGAGGGCAGATCTGTACTATAAATGGAATGATACCACTCTTCAATACAGAGGCGCCTTTTAAGTGAACCGGAACTAAAGGAGCTTGAGAACTCCGTAGTTAAGCGTGCCTTAGGCCAGGGAAGTCTTGGGATGGGTGACCTCCTGGGAAGTGGCCTCTGGATGGGTCCGGTTCGCTCTAAGGGAAAAACCGTGCGGTTTCGGCCAAAGCAGACAATACTCTCTGTATTGTGGGTGGGGCGTGACAATTCTACTCATTCTCTACTTCATCTTGGACATGTCAGTTAGCATACTTCATGTCCGAGTTGCCTCGGTATAGAGGTGGGAGCCCGTTTAAAGATCCATTGACGTGGTGCCACCTCGACGAGGAGACAGGAGATTGGAGTTGCCGCGAGGAGCGTGGGATGATAGCTAAAGACCGAAGGACTCGGATCGATCGGTATAGCCTTTCTACCTCTTTACAGTTTGTTAGTTTAGCGTTAATGGCAAGATCCGGGTTATAGTATGCGATAGCGCCAGTTGTAAAAGTTTTTGTTCCGCGTTTGGCATCAGAATGACGGCCGGGGCGCTACCGTAGACTTACAGAGGTGTGTATAGAGGTGTAAGCTGAGAGAGAATTCCATTCTCTTTTAAGTATCCCAGGAACTCGGCACTTAAGTATTCACCACCTCGATCAGATCTCAGTTTCTTAATACATTTGCCTGTTTGTTTTTCTACTTCATTCTTGTATTCCTGAAATTTCTCAAAGGCCTCGAATTTATGCTTCATGAAGAAGACATGTCCATACCTAGAGAAATCATCCGTAAAAGTAATGAAATAGAAATAACCACCTCGCGCATGTGTAGACATTGGACTGCACACATCAATGTGTATGAGTCCCAATAGCTTGCTCACTCTTACTTCATGTCCAGTAAACGGAGTCTTTGTCATCTTTCCCATGAGACAAGATTCACAAGTAGCATAAGACTGATATTCGAACGGATCCAAATATCCCTCTCTATGTAACTTCGTCAACCGTGTTTCATTGATGTGACCCATTCTACAATGCCATAAGAAAGCCCGATTTGTTTCCGGAGACTTTCTTTTAAGTGTATTCTGGACACTGAAAACATGAGCTTGATTTAATATGTATATTCTGTTTTCTAATATACCTGACCCAATCAGAACTTAATTTAGGTGGATGTGGCCTACATCGCTTACAAATGTAAAATCATATCCTTCCTTAGAAAGTAAGGATACAGATATGATATTACAAGCTAGACTAGGTACATATAAACAGTTACGTAGAATCAATATCTACCCACTTGTCAATCTTCGGTGATATTCTCCTACGGATTCAGCGTCCATGCTCATTCCGTTAGCAACCCTGAGAGTCATATCACCTTCCCTGATAACTCTACGGTTTCTCAAAGCCTGTAATGAATTAAAAATATGAGATCCTGATCTGCTATCTAGTACCCAGGAAGTAAAGTTAATTGATATACAGTTTTCAATTACAAACACACCCGAAACCGAAGCCACAACGTGCTTCGAATCCTGGCTACTGGCTTTCCAAGCCATGCAATCCTTCTGCCAATGTCCTTTCACATAATAATAGGAACGTCCCTCCTTCCCTACTTTTAGTCCCGAAACTTTTGCCCTTCCCTTTCCTTCTACCTTCCTGACGCCGCATATTGGCTTTGTGGAGGTCTTCTTCTTCTCACCCTTTGCTTTCGCCTTAGATGCAGAAGAGGAAGATTCCCCAATAAGCAGAGCAGGTGTCTCCCTGGTTTCCTTCAGGTTCTAAGTAGAGGATAGGGACTGTAGAATCAAGTCAGTATGTGACTCGTTCTCCAATATGGTCTTCAGGTCCTTGAGCTTATCAATATAGCTAGTCATTGTAAGGACGTTGTCCCCTACAGATGACCCAATAGCCAACATCGCTTGAAGCAATTCCTTCGAGGTATCATATCTTGCGATACGAGATTGCTCTCCATATAAATCTTTGTTATGGAGGAAGATGGAAGCTAAGTCCATCTTCTTGTGTTGCCTTCGATTTACACCATCTACCGAGGCCAACACGAGGCACTTGGCATTCGTACTATCCTTTTCCGATGTATTCGGATATGAATATCCGCGACGGTGGAAACTAGACCTGGGACGACGGGGGCTTGAGTAGTAAAGAGGTGTCCCAGCTTGTCATAGGTAATGGACATCTGGACAGACCTTTTCCAGTCATTATAGTCGGATTCAGTCATTTTATTATCTAGATGTAACCTAGTCTTGGTCAGTGGGTCGCTGCAATTAAGAGAGAGAGAATAAAACACTTTAGCTTGATGCTCTTGCAAGTTTAGATTGGTTTTTAATTTATCTAAACTTTATCACGACCCAAAGTTCGGCCCGTGACCGTGTAACGTTTTAAAAATAATTAAATAAATAATTAAATGAATTAAAATGTTTAAGTGAATTTTAGGATTTTCGGTAAAGTAAAATGTATTTTTCGTAAAACCAAACCGTGATTGTTTTCATTATAATTTTTAATATATGTATTCTAATTATGAAATTACTAGTAAATGGTGTTTATTTAGCCACTTATAAATTTTTAGTTTAATAAAATATTTTTCCTAAATTAATTATTTTAAATATTAACATAAGCTTTATTTTTACACTAAATTAGTGTAAATTACAAATTTAAATGGTTTTAATTTGTAAAAATGAACCATGGCATGTTAGAAATTAGTGTGTATCATGCAAAATTTATTTGCAAATTTTTCCTAATTTCTAGAGCTTTCTTGAGTTGCTATAGTAATGAAATAAATAAATAAATAAATAAAGCATGAAAAGACTTTAAATGATGATTCTTTTCTTGAAACTTCCACACTTTTCTTCACTCTTTTCTCTTGCCCCCTCCCTCTCATACAATGGCCGGCCTCAACCATGGCAGGCCCCCCCATTTCCCACTTCTTTTTTGTTCAAAATTCATCCAAAATACTTCAAAAATTCAATTAAAATTCCACAAAATCCTAATTTCTTCATACCCTTTATTCTCTACCCTTCTTTATATGGATTTTGGAGTGGGAAAGCATGTATTTTGGAGGCTCATTTCTTGTTTGGATTTCACATTTTGGAGGTATAATTTTCTTTCTTTTGATTTATTGTTATTAGATGATCATTTAAGCTTAATTAGATTTAATGAATTAGTTCTATGTTTTTTAAAAAAAAATGCAAGTTAGGGTTGTAAATTCAAGTTAGGGTTTTTAATAATTAATTAGGGTTATAATAATTAGTTTAACACTTTTAGAATTGGAAAATATTGCATGGTTGTTAAATTGTAAAATTTTCATTTAAAATTGTTTTAAATAAGGAAATTAGCTAACTAGATTTTTCTAAAATGTGTTTGTGGGTAATATAAAATTCCAATTAAAGTTGCTATCATTAGATGGTAGTTTTAATAAGAATATTAGCATATTAATTGAATGAAAAACTTAGTTTGATCACTAGATTACTTTGATAATTGGAAAAATAGTAATAAAATGCTATTATTTTGTAAACTAGATTTTAGGAATTTCTAAATAAATGTGATTAAAAATATAATTTATGGTTTCATTGAATCATTATCATTATGAATTGTGGTTTAATACATTAATTCATGCAAATCATGTTTTGTGGTGGAATTGTGGTGCTTTGCTTGAAAAATGTTGAAATTTGTTAAATGTTGCAAACTAGAAATTTCAAATTAATATAAATTTGTGTAATAAAAAATATAGTAACGGTTTGTATAGTCTAGTTATGCTATATAATGAGTTTTATAACTATTGGTTTCATTTAAATGTCAAGTTTTGATGAAAAACGGTAAATTGGCAATTTCGGTTTTTACGAAATTGGACGGTTTGATGGATTTTAGGGTTTCGATGGATTTAATCGTGTTTTATGGTATAAGTAATGTGTTTTAAAACTACAAGTTGTTTAATGATGTTATCTCGATCCATCGGAGTTTGTACGCCGATATCGGGCGGTATTTGGTTCTTTTGCGTGGACGGGACATAGGTTTTAACCTATGCTTGCTCCTTTAGATCGTTTGACTTTCGTATGTGATTCAGTTTACGATGCTATTTATATGTTTGCGTCTAGGTACCCCCCATGTGGACTGCGGGCGATGAAGAGGAGGATGGCGACACCGTCTTCGGCAGACATGGACCAGGTGAGTAGATGCATATCTACGGGGGGAAGTCGGATGGATGGCGTTTAGCACCCCCGCAACGTAGAATAGGAATAGTACTTATTGACATTAGAAAACCAGATGTGACCCTAGTAGGACCCTAGTATTGACCCTAGGCTGGACTAGACTGATTTAGGAAAACCATATCAGAGGATGAGTACCTTGGAAGAGGTTCGTAGGTTTCAGATAGAAACACACCCACGCACACACTGAAACTCGACATGGGGTGCGTGTATGTGTATATATATAGAACTAGGTATAGGTATATACATATATATACAACACGTATAGGTGATTCATTGATGTGATATGATATCCGAGGTATGATGAAACAGTATAACTGGGCTTGATGCCGTGATTCTTGACTATACAGTCGTAATAAAGTGTTAGCGGATCATTAGAGAATGAGATAATGAACATGAATATATAAATTATAAAGAGTGGTGGTGATATTGATGTACATGGGACGCTAGAATAGTACCCGGACTGTAACTTGTGACTGATCACGATATGATATATGTATAACTTGATTACGACATTATATTGGTGTGACCTGATGCCGATATCATATAAGTATGACCTAGTCACAATATGATACATATGACATGATATTTCTGAGGATAAACTAATGATGCTTATCATGATAGCAATGATATATGATTGATGTATGCGATCACAGTTTAACACCTTGATCATGAGATGTGCTGATGATGACATTATACGAATGAGGAGACACCTAGGAGATACTTGACCGTACCCCGATATTGGGATGCCGTACGATGGATTTTACCGTACGAGGCTTAGATTTGATGATTGATCCGCACTCTTGATTCGAGGAAGCCGTACTACGTACGTGACGCTATTGAGGCGGGATCGCCGACTATTAGAGATATTGATTCAGACCTTAGGTAGACTCTAGTTTCTTACTGACTAGTCTATTAGGTTTAGTTCCTTAGGATGTTAGATGGACACTGGTTTAGGTTCGACTCACATAGTGGTAGTTGTACTCGTATCTCGCAGAGGAGTGGATAATGCACATCTGTATTTACATTCATACTGTAATTATCATGGTGCATGTTCTTTTATATGTTGCTATAATCAGTATAAACTTTACCTGTGAGGACACCAGCACTATTACCGATGATGCGCATATTCCATGCACACTTATTTGCCGACTCACACACATCATCATCGGTAATTGCTATGTCACGTACACTTTAGATATATTGACTTTTATGGATAGAATCAGTTAACAACTAGACCGCTATAATATTGTGATTATTCTCTGACATTAGTACAGACATGATATTTATTGCTTAGACATTCATGCATTCATATTTTCATGTTATCATGCAGTATTATGGGTATATGCCGACACTTATCATATACTTACTCATGATTTTGAGATTTGGATTTCTATGAGATTTCTTGATTTTTGGGGAAAACCGCAAAAATATATAAAAACTTCTCTCTCTCTCTCCTCTTCTCTTTTTAAAATAAGATGCGGTTTTCTCGTGATGTATGTGTCGTCCACCATGAGATTTCATGTTTTCTATTGGATTTCGAGACCCGATTCGAGGAGTGGATGAACCGTCTCGGGTACATGGTGGGCCCGGTATGGTACCCCGGGGCAAGAAGATCGAGTTGTAGATGATGAGCCTGGCAGGGGAAGGCTACCTACCGGTGATGTCTGGCGCGGCGGATATCCGGAGGATACCGACCGTTGTCGTGAGATTTGATGATATGGGCCGATCCGGACCGACGGAGCCCGAGATATTGAGACTTGAGATTACATGTGTTGTGTCGATATTTGACACGGATTTCCATGGATTTCATTATTTAGATTTCAGATTCTTATACACATTCTACTATGATAACAGCTAAAGATTTCTTATACATATATATCTGGATTTCAGGATTTGTTACTTTACATTTATGGTGCATGCATTTCATTCATATGACATAGTATTATATGAGGTACTGACACGACACGGAGTAGTTGCACTTACACGTAGTATTACCCTGCTATTACTAGATGTTTGGGATATAGTAGTGTGTTATTATGACCTAGGATAGCGTCGTGCATTCGATTTCTTTTCGTAGATGTCTTCTACTCACGAGTTGGCAACTCACCCCCGTTGTGCCAAATTCTTTACAGGTTCGATGTACAGGTTTCTGTGGCAGCTTGTTGGCACATCTTTTCTTCAGGGTGATTTGCACGGTAGGTTGGTTCACTTGTATCCGAACCACCATTGTACTTTTATTCATTCATTTGTATCTAGTAAGCTCCATCAACCATATTTGTATTACTTGATAAGTTTATTGGACCAGTTGTTTATTTCGACCTTAGAGTCGTGCATGTGTTATTCTGATCTGGTGGTTTTTGTTTTCTTTTGAGATTTGAGCCTCGCCCTTTGGCGTTGTATATTATTGTGATTGTTGTGGTTGTCTCCGCCTGTTGGCATTGAGCTAGCACCCGTTGGGGATGCTTTTTATTGTTTATGTATATTATACCTGTTGTACCGTTTGGGGGCCAGTTTTTACAGAGGAGACTCTGCCGAAATTTTTGGAAAAATTTGCTGATGTTTTTATACTTGTTTTCTTTTCTTTTCTTCTTTTTCTTCTTTTATGGTTTAGATTTCTGGGCTTCGGCTTACTTAGGTCACGTGGTGCTTCTAGACGCTTCGTAATCTAAGTGTCGGTCACGTTCCGTACTTTCGGGTCGTGACAAAGTTGGTATCAGAGCGCTAGGTTTAACCCTGTATAAGTCTAGGTGACCCTTGGTTGATGGAGTAGGCGATTTAGGCAGAGTAACGTACCGTGGGTATGGTCCGCGGCATACTTACGATACGCTACTCTGCTTAAGGAGCCTTAGGAGGTACATTTGTTTGCACCGTATTTCATTCGTTCCTTTGATCTATCTTCGTCGATGTCGGAGGGTGGTTCTGTTACCACGGGCGCACGGGCAGAGGGAGCTGCGGCTTGAATGCGATAACCATTAGAGTATTGGTTATTCTTGAGGATTGAAGCATTGCTTAGCGTGCGGACGAAGGGTATTCACATGCCGTCCGGATGAAGTTAAAGGGTTCGAACGATTATCAGAAAACCATTTTCCTAAGTTTAAGGTATTCGGAAGAACATGCAGGTATTTCGATGGACCCTCTAGAAGAATGAAACCCTAACTCGACATAATGACCACGAGAACGCCCTTGAACCTTAGGGTTTACAGCAGTTCCGCGGTGCCATTAGTGAGGCTTGGGTTTGCCCTTCTACGGCTGGATCATCGATGCTGGGGTATGTACCGGATATTTTTAAACTGTACTTGAGTGTTGAGCTCTCGGGAAATTATGGGATTTTGATGGATCGATCGAAAAGTTTAATGTAGTCCGGATATCAAGTGAAGGGATCGACCATGTGGGAGACTCTAGACATGAGTATTGCCGTTGGTAGCGCAGTCAGCACACCTATGAAAGAACGAGTTCGAAGCAGTCGACATCAGAGGAAAGAGGCGCATATTGACGATAGTGTTTACGATTGTGATTTAGTGATTTGAATTTCCTATTTTCGTTGATTGGAT
The DNA here is from genome assembly GCA_030015575.1 of Agapanthus africanus. Classification (NCBI taxonomy): domain Eukaryota; kingdom Viridiplantae; phylum Streptophyta; class Magnoliopsida; order Asparagales; family Amaryllidaceae; genus Agapanthus; species Agapanthus africanus. Next base: position 449,507,547 of record CM057342.1, on the reverse strand, counting down.
TTTTGTATTTTGAGGACTTTGTTCTACGATTGGTATTTCCTGTGTGTACCTTCATTCTATCTGTGTTTCATATATCAGTTGTATTGATGTGGTTTAGTACGCACCCAGTACACTTGATTTGGTTTTATATATTTTGAGATTTTGATTTGATTTCGTGCATATGGGTTACACATGATTTTGATATATGCTTCGACCTAGTTTTTATCCATTTTCGTACTGTGATTCGAGTCTGATATTCGATGTATGTTTTCGTGCTCCATGTGCACCTGATTAGGATTCTTGCGCATACTTGGCGCACTTGATGCGATTTTGTGCACACCAGATGCACTAAATCGGGGTTTTGTGCAGATTAGATGCACCTGATTTTGAGTCGTGCACGCCCGTTGCACTTGACAGATGTTTTTGGTGCACACCTGTTGCATTTAGTTTTGTTTTGTGGGTATTCATGGTTTCTGCATTTGGCTTCGATTTCAGTGCGCACCGGACGCACATGACATTTTATTGATGTGATTGGGATTGATTTTAGTTTGAGCAGTATGTTTTCCTAATTATTATTATTTGATTTAGTAACCAGGCGGGACGTGTATGTGAAATAAAAGATATATATATAGCTTTTTTTTAAAATTAAACGTCCGCTACTTATACCGTGACACGCGCATTGCACGGCGATTTTCAAGAGGGGTTTTTGTATGCTTCTTTATTATGATGATTCGGCGATTTTACTAGGATGCGAACTATATATAAGTTATAGATTGATGTATATTATGATGGTTTTCACATTGGGTTATGATATTTTATTATCGCCATAACTCCGATGATTGCGTCATGCTTGACGGAGTTGATTTTGTTATGTATTAATGATTTCAGAGCCCCGACGATTTGAGTGTTTTGCTAAATGTTTTAGTATTTGGAAGGGGAGTTTTAATTTAAATTCGGGGACCGAATTTCTTAAAGGGGGGAAGATTGTAACGTTTTAAAAATAATTAAATAAATAATTAAATAAATAATTAAATGAATAAAAGTGTTTAAGTGAATTTTAGGATTTTCGGTAAAGTAAAATGTATTTTTCGTAAAACCAAACCGTGATTGTTTTCATTATAATTTTTAATATATCTATTTTAATTATGAAATTACTAGTAAATGGTGTTTATTTAGCCACTTATAAATTTTTAGTTTAATAAAATATTTTTCCTAAATTAATTATTTTAAATATTAACATAAGCTTTATTTTTACACTAAATTAGTGTAAATTACAAATTTAAATGGTTTTAATTTGTAAAAATGAACCATGGCATGTTAGAAATTAGTGTGTATCATGCAAAATTTATTTGCAAATTTTTCCTAATTTCTAGAGCTTTCTTGAGTTGCTATAGTAATGAAATAAATAAATAAATAAATAAAGCATGAAAAGACTTTAAATGATGATTCTTTTCTTAAAACGTCCACACTTTTCATCACTCTTTTCTCTTGCTCCCTCCCTTTCAGACAATGGCCGGCATCAACCATGGCAGCCCCCCCCCCCCATTTCCCACTTCTTTTTTGTTCAAAATTCATCCAAAATACTTCAAAAATTCAATTAAAATTCCACAAAATCCTAATTTCTTCATACCCTTTATTCTCTACCCTTCTTTATATGGATTTTGGAGTGGAAAAGCATGTATTTTGGAGGCTCATTTCTTGTTTGGATTTCACATTTTGGAGGTATAATTTTCTTTCTTTTTATTTATTGTTATTAGATGATCATTTAAGCTTAATAAGATTTAATGAATTAGTTCTATGTTTTTTTAAAAAAAATGCAAGTTAGGGTTGTAAATTCAAGTTAGGGTTTTTAATAATTAATTAGGGTTATAATAATTAGTTTAACACTTTTAGAATTGGAAAATATTGCATGGTTGTTAAATTGTAAAATTTTCATTTAAAATTGTTTTAAATAAGGAAATTAGCTAACTAGATTTTTCTAAAATGTGTTTGTGGGTAATATAAAATTCCAATTAAAGTTGCTATCATTAGATGGTAGTTTTAATGAGGATATTAGCATATTAATTGAATGAAAAACTTAGTTTGATCACTAGATTACTTTGATAATTGGAAAAATAGTAATAAAATGCTATTATTTTGTAAACTAGATTTTAGGAATTTCTAAATAAATATGATTAAAAATATAATTTATGGTTTCATTGAATCATTATCATTATGAATTGTGGTTTAATACATTAATTCATGCAAATCATGTTTTGTGGTGGAATTGTGGTGCTTTGTTTGAAAAATGTTGAAATTTGTTAAATGTTGCAAACTAGAAATTTCAAATTAATATAAATTTGTGTAATAAAAAATATAGTAACGGTTTGTATAGTCTAGTTATGCTATATAATGAGTTTTATAACTATTGGTTTCATTTAAATGTCAAGTTTTGATGAAAAACGGTAAATTGGCAATTTCGGTTTTTACGAAATTGGACGGTTTGATGGATTTTAGGGTTTCGTGTTTTATGGTATAAATAATGTGTTTTAAAACTACAAGTTGTTTGATGATGTTATCTCGATCCATCGGAGTTTGTACGCCGATATCGGGCGGTATTTGGTTCTTTTGCATGGACGGGACATAGGTTTTAACCTATGCTTGCTCCTTTAGATCGTTTGACTTTCGTATGTGATTCAGTTTACGATGCTATTTATATGATTGCGTCTAGGTACCCCCCACGTGGACTGCGGGCGATGAAGAGGAGGATGGCGACACCGTCTTCGGCAGACATGGACCAGGTGAGTAGATGCATATCTACGGGGGGAAGTCGGGTGGATGGCGTTTAGCACCCCCGCAACGTAGAATAGGAATAGTACTTATTGACATTAGGAAACCAGATGTGACCCTAGTAGGACCCTAGTATTGACCCTAGGCTGGACTAGACTGATTTAGGAAAACCATATCAGAGGATGAGTACCTTGGAAGAGGTTCGTAGGTTTCAGATAGAAACACACCCACGCACACACTGAAACTCGACATGGGGTACGTGTATGTGTATATATATAGAACTAGGTATAGGTATATACATATATATACAACACGTATAGGTGATTCATTGATGTGATATGATATCCGAGGTATGATGAAACAGTATAACTGGGCTTGATGCCGTGATTCTTGACTATACAATCGTAATAAAGTGTTAGCGGATCATTAGAGAATGAGATAATGAACATGAATATATAAATTATAAAGAGTGGTGGTGATATTGATGTACATGGGACGCTAGAATAGTACCCGGACTGTAACTTGTGACTGATCACGATATGATATATGTATAAATTGATTACGACATTATATTGGTGTGACCTGATGCCGATATCATATAAGTATGACCTAGTCAAAATATGATACATATGACATGATATTTCTGAGGATAAACTAATCATGCTTATCATGATGGCAATGATATATGATTGATGTATGCGATCACAGTTTAACACCTTGATCATAAGATGTGCTGATGATGACATTATACGAATGAGGAGACACCTAGGAGATACTTGACCGTACCCCGATATTGGGATGCCGTACGATGGATTTTACCGTACGAGGCTTAGATTTGATGATTGATCCGCACTCTTGATTCGAGGAAGCCGTACTACGTACGTGACGCTATTGAGGCGGGATCGCCGACTATTAGAGATATTGATTCAGACCTTAGGTAGACTCTAGTTTCTTACTGACTAGTCTATTAGGTTTAGTTCCTTAGGATGTTAGATGGACACTGGTTTAGGTTCGACTCACATAGTGGAAGTTGTACTCGTATCTCGCAGAGGAGTGGATAATGCACATCTGTATTTACATTCATACTGTAATTATCATGGTGCATGTTCTTTTATATGTTGCTATAATCAGTATAAACTTTACCTATCAGGACACCAGCACTATTACCGATGATGCGCATATTCCACGCACACTTATTTGCCGGCTCACACACATCATCATCGGTAATTGCTATGTCACGTACACTTTATATCATATTGACTTTTATGGATAGAATCAGTTAACAACTAGACCGCTATAATATTGTGATTATTCTCTGAAATTAGTACAGACATGATATTTGTTGCTTAGACATTCATGCATTCATATTTTCATGTTATCATGCAGTATTATGGGCATATGCCGACACTTATCATATACTTACTCATGATTTTGAGATTTGGATTTCTATGAGATTTCTGGTTTTTTGGGGAAAACCGCAAAAATATATAAAAACTTCTCTCTCTCTCTCCTCTTCTCTTTTTAAAATAAGATGCGGTTTTCTCGTGATGTATGTGTCGTCCACCATGAGATTTCATGTTTTCTATTGGATTTCGAGACCCGATTCGAGGAGTGGATGAACCGTCTCGGGTACATGGTGGGGGCCCGGTATGGTACCCCGGGGTAAGAAGATCAAGTTGTAGACGATGAGCCTGGCAGGGGAAGGCTACCTACTGGTGATGTCTGGCGCGGCGGATATCCGGAGGATACCGACCGTTGTCGTGAGATTTGATGATATGGGCCGATCCGGACTGACGGAGCCCGAGATATTGAGACTTGAGATTACATGTGTTGTGTCGATGTTTGACACGGATTTCCATGGATTTCATTATTTAGATTTCAGATTCTTATACACATTCTACTATGATAACAGCTAAAGATTTCTTATACATATATATCTGGATTTCAGGATTTGTTACTTTACATTTATGGTGCATGCATTTCATTCATATGACATAGTATTATATGAGGTACTGACACGACACGGAGTAGTTGCACTTACACGTAGTATTACCCTGCTATTACTAGATGTTTGGGATATAGTAGTGTATTATTATGACCTAGGATAGCGTCATGCATTCGATTTCTTTTCGTAGATGTCTTCTACTCACGAGTTGGCAACTCACCCCCGTTGTGCCAAATTCTTTACAGGTTCGATGTACAGGTTTCCGTGGCAGCTTGTTGGCACATCTTTTCTTCAGGGTGATTTGCACGGTAGGTTGGTTCACTTGTATCCGAACCACCATTGTACTTTTATTCATTCATTTGTATCTAGTAAGCTCCATCAACCATATTTGTATTACTTGATAAGTTTATTGGACCAGTTGTTTATTTCGACCTTAGAGTCGCGCATGTGTTATTCTGATCTGGTGGTTTTTGTTTTCTTTTGAGATTTGAGCCTCGTCCTTTGGCGTTGTATATTATTGTGATTGTTGTGGTTGTCTCCGCCTGTTGGCGTTGAGCTAGCACCCGTTGGGGATGATTTTTATTGTTTATGTATATTATACCTGTTGTACCGTTTGGGGGCCAGTTTTTACAGAGGAGACTCTGCCGAAATTTTTGGAAAAATTTACTGATGTTTTTATACTTGTTTTCTTTTCTTTTCTTCTTTTTCTTCTTTTATGGTTTAGATTTCTGGGCTTCGGCTTACTTAGGTCATGTGGCTCCTCTAGACGCTTCGTAATCTAAGTGTCGGTCACGTTCCGTACTTTCGGGTCGTGACAGACCGGCACTTAACCACGTAACGTCTACAGGCGTAACGCGACTAAATAAGCCGAAACCCAGAAATCAAAACCATTAAAAGTAGTGAGTGAAGAAAACATTAGCTTAAAACATTTAGAAAACCATGAGTAAAAATCTTTAAAGTTTAAGTCATTTTCTTAAAAATTTCGGCAGCACCTCCTTTGTAAAAGCGCCCCGAAACGGGTACAACACATGATATCAATAAAATGACTGATAACAAGAATAGAGCATCCCCAAATAGGAGCAATCACGCCCAACGGTGAAAACAACTACCATAATAATAGTATACGACGCCGTAGCGAAGAATGAACAATATAAGTGAAAATCAACATAAAAGATAAAATTGCATAAATAAATCCGGCTCACACGATCTCGACATCCAGAGTACAAAATAATATACACCATCCTCACAACTGGTCTCTAAGTCAATACATGAAATGGTAGATGGAGAGTACTAGATACAACGGAGAGTACAATGGAAATGAACGGATACCGCAGAACCCACCTAGAGGCAAAACGGCTCACTCGCCAACTGCAATGGTATCCGTAGCCAAAAAGATACAATGAGGTAGCCCTGATGCAACTTGTCATGACCCGAAAGAGCACGTGACTTGCCCTTGAATCCTATGAAGTCTATAGGACTCCATCTGATCCAAGTAAGCCAAAAGCCCAGAAATCTAAAACCATTTAAAGAGTAAATAAGGAAAACTGGTTTTGAAAAGTAAAGAAATCATGTTTCGAAAATCAAAGTTTTTAAATAACTAAGCCGAATGTGTATTTTTTAAAATGTGTAACCTTTCCTGAAAATTTCGGCAGAGTTTCCTTTGTAAAAACTGGCCCCAAACGGGGTACAACAAGAATAATATATATGAGATGATAAAAGGCATCCCCAAGCGGGAGCTAGCTCTTCGTCAATCGACGGTCACAACCACGCAAGCAATAATAATATACAACGCCAAAGGGCGAGGATCAAAACCCAAAAAGAAACTCAAAACAGCCAGAAAACCGTAATACTACACGCGCGACTCTAAGGTCGAAATAATACAACACTGTTCTCTAAGTCTGAAGCAATATACAAGTTTTTGGTTGATGGAAATTCTAGATACAATAAATAATACATGAACAATGGCGGATCTGATACAAAGAACCCACCGATCCAAGCAAGTCACCCATAAGGAAGCCGTGTGCCAGAAATGCCGCTATGGAATATGTACGGCAAACCTGCAAGAACTGGGGCACAACGGGGGTGAGTTGCCAACTCGTGAATAGAAAATATCTACAAGCAGGAATCGAATGCATGACCCATCCTAGGTCAATACGATCAAATATAAAATAAACCTCAATGTAAATAAAGCTGAACATGCTAAACTGGCAATGTAACCTCTATACATGAGTGTAGTGCCAAGTGCTCGTGCCAGTACCTCAAGTAATAGCATATCATAAATATGAGGTATGATCAATGCAATCAAATCTGTATACACGTGGATCCCGTCCACTCGTCACCCACTGACAATAACCATCATGTAAGTAAATATCATAAAACCTGTGCATGGAAATATGAGGACATAATCCACCCGTGTCCCTCGCGACACGTCAAATTATAGAGCCGGAGTGCCCAGCATCGGCACTCGAAAACATCATGAAAACTGTGCCCAGCATCGGCAAGTAAATCCTCATATATCGGGCTCCGTCAGTCCGGATCGGCCCACGGGCTCTGTCTGCGGTATCGGCCCTCGGCCCCGGCAGTACGCCCAAATCCATCTATCGACTCTGGTCAGTATCCTCCGGATAACCGCCAGGTCCAACGAATCACCGGTAGGTACTCGCCCGCCTCCAGGCTCAATCGGCAAAGCTCATCGACCATCTTGCCGAGGGGAACCATACCGGGTCCACCATGTACCCGCAATCGGCTCATCCACTCCTCGATTCGGGTTTCATATGTCGCTCTCAGCACCGAGAAAACACATGGTGGACGCACTGAAATATCATATCAAGGGTAACCGGATTTTTAAAGCAATGACATATTCTCTTTTGAAACACCCTCGGTTCCCAAATCCAGAAATATCATAGAAACAACATATCTCAATGCGTACAATCAAAAGCATGAAGTATGCGACATGTAAAGGAAGGTATGCACATCATCATGTCATGCAAGGATTATATACTGAATGAAATAGTACTACAGTGTAGTGACATGGCAATTATCGATGATGAGTGTGAGAGCCGGCAACAAGTGTACGTGGAACATATGCATCATCGATAATGGTGCTGGTGTCCTAGCAGCATGACTGAAATATATCAACAATACAAGCGATGCAATGAAATAGCAGGAATATGCGGAAACGAATGATCAACGCAAAAGTACAGAACCTGCCCCAATAGATATGTCATGCAACCGTGCCTTTTGAAATAAGACGAATCAGGGCTTTTGGTAAAACAAGGGCTACGGTGTCTTAAGAAAAGATGCATCATTTGAAAATATCCGTATAACCCTTCTGCCTATCTTTAAAATATCCCCGATTCGTTAGCTTTGAAATAGGTATGTCTCGGCTCAGTCTAAGGTCTACTAAGTAATCTAGACAGGAGGGGTATGAAACCACCTACATCTGAGTCGATATATATGGATATAATAGTCGGTGATCCCGCCTCAATAACATCTCGTAAGATATCCTCGAGTCATGAGTGCGGATCTATCATCAATACCGGCTCGTACGGTAAATCGTCGTACGGCATCCCAATAACTGGGTAGGGGTCAATATCACACTATCTCATCACATATCAGGTATCACTTATCATCAGCTCGCACAATCTGGGGTACTACTCTAAGTCTAGTACAAATCGATACCATCTATAAAAATATGAATGCGGGTAAAGCACATGCCCAAAGGCCCGCTAAAACTATCATATCGCACCTCAAAGACAAGCTATGTCACATTGCCGATCTCACGGCCTCACATCAAGTATCATCTCAAACCCACGTATCATCCTCAAATCCCGTATATAAACACATAGTCCCATACCCATGTGTAGATATACGCACCATCATATGCGCACAGATATATGAAAGAATGTATGCAAGTATGTGTGTATGTATGAGTGTGGGTGCAACCACTATCCTAGGGTTTCGCACTACTCAACCAATACATTCTTATCATCAAAATACCATTATTACCATCAATAACCCTAAACAACACATAATAAATATACATGTGTACACGTATTCGTATACATCACCACGGACTGCGGGGGTGCTATACGCCATCCACCCGACTTCTCCCCGTAGATATAAATCTACTCACCTTGCTTCTCATGTGTCGGTGTCGATGTCGCCATCTTCATCTTCTTTGCCTCAACCTCTCGTAGGGTACCTACAAGTATATCACAACGCTAAAGCACATGAAAACCACATCGGAAACCAAAATAGCACACGCTACCCGCATAGGTAAAAACCTATCGACTCACATGTAAACACGTTCAATATCCACTTGTCGTTGACGTCCAAACGCCACCCGACAGGAATGAATCACCAAACACCAAAATCCATGCTAAATCAAGTCGTAAACCATGCACCAACATAGGAAAATCAACCCAGATTTCACCCTAAATGGAATCAGTCAAAACTAGACATACCCAGGGTCAAAACTAGAGGAAATGGGGCCATGCACAGAAAACGAGGCAGATCCACCCTGCTCTGGCCGCAAATTGCGGCCAGAATGGGATAATTGGCGGCCTCAAAGTGGAGTGGGGAGCTAGGGTTTGGGGTGGTGGTTCATTAGTGCCTGCACATCTCACTGTCAACTCAATTTCATTTTTGGGATCTCGGGGTGATAGCAGATTCCATAAAACAGTCACAGATTTCCAGTTTTCCCCGATATCGGTTCCGTAATTCCGTATTCTGTTTACAAGTTCAGGTTAGGGTTCAAATTAGCATCACATAAGGGATTCTAAGGTCATCTCAATCCTCAATTTCATCTTAAGTTTCAGTTTTACCCTAAACCCTAACTTGATGTTTCACAAATCCACCAAACAACACCATATCGATACAAAACTAGTATGGATACACAAGGAATTGAAATACTACTCTATAGGTGCAGAAATTACCTTCTTTGGCAACTCAAGAAAATTCTTGAGTTGCTCAAGTCCTCCAAATCCAATCTTGCTAGGTTCAATATGAAGCTAGTGAGCTCGGGAACACTTTTTGTGAAGTGGGAATGAGGTTTTGGCTTTGTTTTCATGATGGATCTAGGGTTTTAGTGAAGAGGGTGAGAGAGTGAGGAAGAGGGCAGCAGCTCCATAGGAGAGGGAGAGAGAAATGAGAAGGGAATGATGGGGGCATGGCTTCAAAAGGTGGGGTTGACCTATACCTACCCTCTCTCTCTCATCATTCCATTTCCTTTTCCTTTTCTTTTCTTTTCTAACACTTCTCACTTGAATAGTGAACCCAAAAGAAAACCATGGCAAAAGAAATGTAACACAAGTGTAACAAGTGTGGAAAATGATATGTGCACATTTTTGCTCAAAAGTGCTAACAATCCAATTAGCGATTTTTAATCGCGTTTAACACTAAATTAGCATATAACTAATCTTAAAAACTTTAAAATGGCATAATTCCTTAAAATACCTTATTTTAGAATTTTCCATAATTTTTCCCCATTTATTTGTATTTAATTATACCAGAATATTAAAATATTCATTAAAATAATATTAAATTATAAAATTTCCCAAAAATCATATTTTATTATTTTGAAGACGTTACAATCTACCCCCCTTAAAGAAATTCGGTCCCCGAATTTAACTTTAAAACCCCCAAATGCTGAAATATTTCAATACAAATTCTAAGTCATCGGGGCTCCGAAATCATCTATACATAAAACATCATAGCGCAATGCATGCGCATGAGTAATGAGCAGATAACTCAAAATCGAAACTCCGTCAAGCATCCCGCAATCATCGGAGTCATGGTAAAGACACAATGTCAGATCCAATAGAAAATCAATGAGATATAAATCAGAACTATACATGTAGACATCCAATCTATACATGTGAATAGCTGATGAAAATGCATGCCCAAACTTTTAAGTCGCTGTGCGATGCGCGCAACACTGCACAGTGGCGGACGTTTTTCATAAGAAAATAACTATATATGTGTATATATATATCCTTTGTTTAATAAGTACGTTCCGCCATTTTGAAAACAATTTAGAAGGGTTTCCTGTTTTTAAAACGTTCCGTGTCATATCGGACACGTAGGTATAAATACACCGAGACTATAGCTCGCTCTTGGAAATCCCTTCGAACTATCAATGCATGCAAAATATATCCAGGTACTGTCCTCTGACTAGTCCTGCTCAGTATGAAAACAAATATTCAACATCATAAAATATACTGCTCCAAAAGGAATAAATCCCAAAAATGCACATAACCCCACCCTGTGCGTCTGGTGCGCACGGGAATCAAAATCCATATATGTGCTAAACAGGTGCACAAAACAACATCTAGGTGCAACGGGCGTGCACGAAGCATCTGTCATAGGCAACGTATGTGCCTGATAGCCAAAAATCCGGTGCATCTGACATGCATGAAGAAATCTCGATTTAGTGCATCGGGTGTGCACCAAATCGTATCTCAAAACATGCGCCCAACATGCGCAAAAATCCAAATCGGTGCATCCGTCGTGCACGAATACCAAGCAATAATCTCAAATACGTAAGCAGCAACACTAAGTGTACCCAAATATGAAGAAAATCATAAGCGTGTGCAACTGCGTGCACCAAACACATATCAATGCACTACAAGCACATATAGGCTATACCAAGTGCAAAATCGAAATACCAAAAGTACATGAAACCATGCTGGAAGCGTAAATCAAATCACCGGCATAAAATAGGCATGAAATCACAATCAATACCTCAAGAGTAATAACTATGTGCAAGGTATAAATGCCCAATAAGTGCAACCATGGTGCACGAAAACAGAAATCATAGAACTCAGTCATCAAAACCAATCATGCAAATAGATCGCCAAAATACCGAAATCCCAAAGTGACAGATACATGATAGTCGAATCACAAAATCATAAATCATAAATACTGTCGTCGGTATATCCTTCTTCAGGGTCGAGAAGGTACCGGAACATCCGATGCTGGCGGCGCAAGATATCTACTTGCCTCTTGCTCGCGGCTGGCGTCCTCTGCCTCTGGTTCCTGATCTTTCCTGTAGATTACCAATCTCGCAATCCATCGGCTCATCGGCCCGGTCAGGTGTGCTGACAGGAACGATTTCGTTCTTGCACTTCCCTGGTCATCTCTCAGTCAATCCTCACGACCGCTCGTAAAGCAGCACATCTCTGGCGCCGACCTCGGGTCCTCTGAGTGCACATCACACATCGAGGCTGGTACTGGAAGGAATTCTACTCAAGGTCTCTTCTGTATGGAGGCTGGTACTCTGGCGTAATCTTTCCTCGCTTTCTGAACATCTGCACCCTTAGTGCAACATCTCCTCGGAAGCTGGTCGCATCTCTGCGCCTCTATATGCATGTCCGGCCTTTAATCTTAACGGGGTGTAGTGACAACTCGTCTGCCTCTCGCACGAACTTCTTGTCCCGCTTGTCTGTATCATCGACCATTCGACATCGCGTCCCTATCTGCGCACTGCAATGTCCTCAGCTACGGTCCATCCGAAGTCCCTCACGCGGACTCGAAATCACAAACTCAGTATCTTCATCACTCAGTAGAAGATATCTAGCCGAACACGTCCTCAGCGTGCATATCGCATCTATGATGTTAGCGGAGTGGAACGCCATCTCGTCGAAATCTCGTGCGAACTCATTACTCCACCTTGCTCCAATATCGACTGACTCGGACTCATCTCATCATGGCTACACGGACTGCGCTCCGACGGCTATGCTCGTATCTGGAGTCTCCCAGGCAGTGTCCCATCACATGATATCCGAATGATGTCGAATCATCCGATCGACTCGTCAGAACCTCATAATCCCCCAAGAGCTCAACATCTCGGGTACAGTTTAATTGTATCGAGTACATGCCACAGCGTCGGTGGTCCAGCCGTAGAAGGGCAAACCCAAGCCTCACTAATGGCGCCGAGGAACTGCCGCAAACCCGAAGGTTCAAAGGCTTTCACACGGTCATTAAGTCGAGTTAGGGTTTCATTCTTCTAGAGGGTCCATAGAATCACCTGCATGTCTTTCCGTATACTTTAAACTTGGAAAATAGGCTCCTGACATTCGATCGTCTCAATCGACTCTCAACGAACCTGCGTGAAGTCGCCTCTAGCTGGAATCAATCTACCTGATGACCTCGCATCGGGGTAAGCGAACGAACCACATGTCCTAGTCATTCATCTTCGGTGGCTAGCGACTCACTATCATATCTCCAAGAACATGCCCATGCTGCAGTAGCTCCAATCATCTGGGCGATAATATCAACGGTCATCATAACCTGGCTGGCCTCTATCAGTGGCTCAATTCTCCGGTACCAACCGGTACATCTGAAAAATCTCGCAACAGCGATCTGCCAAACGCCCAAAGTGCGGAAACACAATAAGACGACGCCTCAATATGCAATCGTATGCCTCGGGAATCACGCCCTGGTCAGTCCTCGTCCATGACGAGCTCATGCTGACAACTCGAGCCGTAGCTCACTCTGCCCATGCAATCGCGGCAGCAAAACCATAACCAGTATCGATGAAGATAGATCATAGGAAGGAATATAATATAGTGCAAGGAAATGCACAACCTAAGGTTTCTTAAGCGGAGTGGCGTGTCGTAAGTATGCCGCGGAACATACCAACGGTACATCACTCTACTTTAGTCACCTGTTCCATCAACCAAGGGTCATCCTATGCGAAGAAAGTTCGGGTCTAATACCCCCTCGACTAAGTCTAAGTTCCGTAAGGTCAAGCCTAAGTTCCGTATATAGATAACGCCCTAGGCTCCACATAGTCAAACTTAGACTCGAACCAAGGTCAACCTAGCGCTCTGATACCAACTTTGTCACGACCCGAAAGAGCACGTGACTGGCCCTTGAATCCTATGAAGTCTATAGGACTCCATCTGATCCAAGTAAGCCAAAAGCCCAGAAATCTAAAACCATTTAAAGAGAAAATAAGGAAAACTGGTTTTGAAAAGTAAAGAAATCATGTTTCGAAAATCAAAGTTTTTAAATAACTAAGCCGAATGTGTATTTTTTAAAATGTGTAACCTTTCCTGAAAATTTCGGCAGAGTTTCCTTTGTAAAAACTGGCCCCAAATGGGGTACAACAAGAATAATATATATGAGATGATAAAAGGCATCCCCAAGCGGGAGCTAGCTCTTCGTCAATCGACGGTCACAACCACGCAAGCAATAATAATATACAACGCCAAAGGGCGAGGATCAAAACCCAAAAAGAAACTCAAAACAGCCAGAAAACCGTAATACTACACGCGCGACTCTAAGGTCGAAATAATACAACACTGTTTTCTAAGTCTGAAGCAATATACAAGTTTTTGGTTGATGGAAACTCTAGATACAATAAATAATACATGAACAATGGCGGATCTGATACAAAGAACCCACCGATCCAAGCAAGTCACCCATAAGGAAGCCGTGTGCCAGAAATGCCGCTATGGAATCTGTACGGCAAACCTGCAAGAACTGGGGCACAACGGGGGTGAGTTGCCAACTCGTGAATAGAAAATATCTGCAAGCAGGAATCGAATGCATGACCCATCCTAGGTCAATACGATCAAATATAAAATAAACCTCAATGTAAATAAAGCTGAACATGCTAAACTGGCAATGTAACCTCTATACATGAGTGTAGTGCCAAGTGCTCGTGCCAGTGCCTCAAGTAATAGCATATCATAAATATGAGGTATGATCAATGCAATCAAATCTGTATACACGTGGATCCCGTCCACTCGTCACCCACTGACAATAACCATCATGCAAGTAAATATCATAAAACCTGTGCATGGAAATATGAGGACATAATCCACCCGTGTCCCTCGCGACACGTCAAATCATGGAGCCGGAGTGCCCAGCATCGGCACTCGAAAACATCATGAAAACTGTGCCCAGCATCGGCACGTAAATCCTCATATATCGGGCTCCGTCAGTCCGGATCGGCCCACGGGCTCTGTCTGCGGTATCGGCCCTCGGCCCCGGCAGTACGCCCAAATCCATCTATCGACTCTGGTCAGTATCCTCCGGATAACCGCCAGGTCCAACCAATCACCGGTAGGTACTAGCCCGCCTCCAGGCTCAATCGGCAAAGCTCATCGACCATCTTGCCGAGGGGAACCATACCGGGTCCACCATGTACCCGCAATCGGCTCATCCACTCCTCGATTCGGGTTTCACATGTCGCTCTCAGCACCGAGAAAACACATGGTGGACGCACTGAAATATCATATCAAGGGTAATCGGGTTTTTAAAGCAATGACATATTCTCTTTTGAAACACCCTCGGTTCCCAAATCCAGAAATATCATAGAAACAACATATCTCAATGCGTACAATCAAAAGCATGAAGTATGCGACATGTAAAGGAAGGTATGCACATCATCATGTCATGCAAGGATTATATACTGAATGAAATAGTACTACAGTGTAGTGACATGGCAATTATCGATGATGAGTGTAAGAGCCGGCAACAAGTGTACGTGGAACATATGCATCATCGATAATGGTGCTGGTGTCCTAGCAGCATGACTGAAATATATCAACAATACAAGCGATGCAATGAAATAGCAGGAATATGCGGAAACGAATGATCAACGCAAAAGTACAGAACCTGCCCCAATAGATATGTCATGCAACCGTGCCTTTTGAAATAAGACGAATCAGGGCTTTTGGTAAAACAAGGGCTACGGTGTCTTAAGAAAAGATGCATCATTTGAAAATATCCGTATAACCCTTCTGCCTATCTTTAAAATATCCCCGATTCGTTAGCTTTGAAATAGGTATGTCTCGGCTCAGTCTAAGGTCTACTAAGTAATCTAGACAGGAGGGGTATGAAACCACCTACATCTGAGTCGATATATATGGATATAATAGTCGGTGATCCCGCCTCAATAACATCTCGTAAGATATCCTCGAGTCATGAGTGCGGATCTATCATCAATACCGGCTCGTACGGTAAATCGTCGTACGGCATCCCAATAACTGGGTAGGGGTCAATATCACACTATCTCATCACATATCAGGTATCACTTATCATCAGCTCGCACAATCTGGGGTACTACTCTAAGTCTAGTACAAATCGATACCATCTATAAAAATATGAATGCGGGTAAAGCACATGCCCAAAGGCCCGCTAAAACTATCATATCGCACCTCAAAGACAAGCTATGTCACATTGCCGATCTCACGGCCTCACATCAAGTATCATCTCAAACCCACGTATCATCCTCAAATCCCGTATATAAACACATAGTCCCATACCCATGTGTAGATATACGCACCATCATATGCGCACAGATATATGAAAGAATGTATGCAAGTATGTGTGTATGTATGAGTGTGGGTGCAACCACTATCCTAGGGTTTCGCACTACTCAACCAATACATTCTTATCATCAAAATACCATTATTACCATCAATAACCCTAAACAACACATAATAAATATACATGTGTACACGTATTCGTATACATCACCACGGACTGCGGGGGTGCTATACGCCATCCACCCGACTTCTCCCCGTAGATATAAATCTACTCACCTTGCTTCTCATGTGTCGGTGTCGGTGTCTCCATCTTCATCTTCTTTGCCTCAACCTCTCGTAGGGTACCTACAAGTATATCACAACGCTAAAGCACATGAAAACCACATCGGAAACCAAAATAGCACACGCTACCCGCATAGGTAAAAACCTATCGACTCACATGTAAACACGTTCAATATCCACTTGTCGTTGACGTCCAAACGCCACCCGACAGGAATGAATCACCAAACACCAAAATCCATGCTAAATCAAGTCGTAAACCATGCACCAACATAGGAAAATCAACCCAGATTTCACCCTAAATGGAATCAGTCAAAACTAGACATACCCAGGGTCAAAACTAGAGGAAATGGGGCCATGCACAGAAAACGAGGCAGATCCACCCTGCTCTGGCCGTAAATTGCGGCCAGAATGGGATAATTGGCGGCCTCAAAGTGGAGTGGGGAGCTAGGGTTTAGGGTGGTGGTTCATTAGTGCCTGCACATCTCACTGTCAACTCAATTTCATTTTTGGGATCTCGGGGTGATAGCAGATTCCATAAAACAGTCCCAGATTTCCAGTTTTCCCCGATATCGGTTCCGTAATTCCGTATTCTGTTTACAAGTTCAGGTTAGGGTTCAAATTAGCATCACATAAGGGATTCTAAGGTCACCTCAATCCTCAATTTCATCTTAAGTTTCAGTTTTACCCTAAACCCTAACTTGATGTTTCACAAATCCACCAAACAACACCATATCGATACAAAACTAGTATGGATACACAAGGAATTGAAATACTACTCTATAGGTGCAGAAATTACCTTCTTTGGCAACTCAAGAAAATTCTTGAGTTGCTCAAGTCCTCCAAATCCAATCTTGCTAGGTTCAATGTGAAGCTAGTGGGCTCGGGAACACTTTTTGTGAAGTGGGAATGAGGTTTTGGCTTTGTTTTCATGATGGATCTAGGGTTTTAGTGAAGAGGGTGAGAGAGTGAGGAAGAGGGCAGCAGCTCCATAGGAGAGGGAGAGAGAAATGAGAAGGGAATGATGGGGGCATGGCTTCAAAAGGTGGGGTTGACGTATACCTACCCTCTCTCTCTCTCATCATTCCATTTCCTTTTCCTTTTCTTTTCTTTTCTAACACTTCTCACTTGAATAGTGAACCTAAAAGAAAACCATGGCAAAAGAAATGTAACACAAGTGTAACAAGTGTGGAAAATGATATGTGCACATTTTTGCTCAAAAGTGCTAACAATCCAATTAGCGATTTTTAATCGCGATTAACACTAAATTAGCATATAACTAATCTTAAAAACTTTAAAATGGCATAATTCCTTAAAATACCTTATTTTAGAATTTTCCATAATTTTTCCCCATTTATTTGTATTTAATTATACTAGAATATTAAAATATTCAATAAAATAATATTAAATTATAAAATTTCCCAAAAATCATATTTTATTATTTTGAAGACGTTACACAACTACTCTGAGTGTCGACTTGCAAACACTGTGGCACAACGGGGGTGAGTTGCCAACTCGTGAATAGTAAATAATATATAAAGGTAATCGCGAGTATGCACGTACTGCGATACTCAACATGTGCAATCTAATAACATCTATATGATGAACTGGGTACACAGTAATTATGCAAAGTACTCTATCAGGTACTACGACTACATGATGCAATGCATAACAATGAATGCTGAGCATGGGATAAAATATCATCTACATGAATCATCATCGTGGAAAACCCCGGCGTCTACCAAAAACACCCAAAAATCCCGATAACTCATGCGCCGTCACTCTATCCGGCCCTCAATACTGTAAATCTCATAGAAACGGGGTGCCCAACATCGGCACCCGAAAACATCATGAAATACTCGTGTCCAGCATCGACACGCAAACCCTCATATATCGGGCCCCGTCAGTCCGGATCGGCCCATGGGCTCGTCTGCAGGATTGGCCCTCGGGATCCGGCTATACGGGTCAGCCCATATCCATCTCTCGACTCTTATCGGTATCCTCCGGATAACCGCCAGGTCCAACCAATCACCGGTAGGTATTAGTCTCTCTGCTAGACTCACCGTTTGTATACACAACAACCCTTTCTTGCCCTGGGAAACTGTAACATTTCAGAAAAATAAAAATATTATTTTTGGGAATTTTTATAATTAAATAATAAATATAATGAATATTTTAATAAGGCGGTATAATTAAATACCGATAAATTGGGAAAATTTTGGAAAATTATAGAAATTACTGAAATAAGGGTCATTTATTGGATTTAAAAAACTTATGAAATTTATGATTTATTATATTCACTATTAGTGCTAATCGCGATTAAATATCGCTAATCGCGTATTAAGCGTGTTTTTTGCACATGGCATGCACCAAGTTATTTTAACACTTGTTCCATTTTATCATGGTCTTTTCTTCATTTATCATGCATGGTTGTTGACTTTAGAAAAGAAAAGAAAAGGAAAGGAAAAAAAGAAAGGAAATTTTGACTTGAGGAGAGAGGGGGACATAATGATTAGGGTAGGTATACTTTTAGTAAGAGAGAGAAGTGAGAATAATTGAGAGGGAGAGAGAGGGTGTTGCCTCATTATTTCCTCCACCATTTTCTTCTTCCTCATCTCCCTCCATCCTCTACCCTCATGATGCCTATATGAAATATCCACCAAAACCCCATACCCATTTCATTAAAAACTTGCACAGGCTCAAGGGAAGCACATTGGACAAAGAAAATTCAGATTTTGATGATCTTAGGGATTCATGAGTGTCAAATGAGGTAATCCCTTCATAAATAGAATAGTATTTCAATTGCTTTAGCCTCTATTCAAGATTAAAATCGATTTTGTGTGGTTTTGTGCACTTTGGAAAATTCTAGAGAGGGTTAGGGTTTTATTTGAGTGGTGTTGGTGAAATTGAGCCTTATTGAGGACCTTAGACCCCTTTTAATGATGGAAATCCAGACTAAGCCCAACTGAAACCCAAAATACGGAATTACAGAACTTTCATGTCGGTTTGTGAGGAATTGGAGCGTGCAGGTGAATCTGGGATGACCTGGGATAGTTTTGAGTTAAGCAAACAACCCCTGTAGATTAGATTTGACCCTAGGAACCCCCTGTAGCAATATGAAAGAGGGGCACCCAGGGCCGGCGAGCTCGGAATTTTAGGGGTAGGGGCCGGCCACTTGGTGGGGGTAGGGTGTCGGGGTTGGTCCAGTAGCTCATATACATCATATACAACACCCAAGATTTGTTTGCTTACATTGTTTTCACCTGAGACAAAATCTGGGACCACTTTTCTAGGTTGCTGCCATGTGTTTCATGATGTTTATGGATTTAAGTTTTGATATTTGGTTTTGTATCCGATCACTTGATGTTTGTACGTCTATATCGAGGGTTATTTGGTTGAATTGCGAGAGGTAGACCATAGGTTTTGAACTATGGGTGATTTGTGCGACATTTTGGTTTTCGTGTGTCGTTTTGGTTTTGAATTGGATTATAATGCGGTACGATACGTTATGATGTGTAGGTACCCCATGAGGACTTCGAGACGACAAGCAAGCGGCTGGCGACGTCGGCATCAACAAGCGAAGATCAGGTGAGTAGATATATATCTACGGGGGAAGTCGGGTGGATGGCGTATAGCACCCCCGCAGTTTGTAGTGATGTATACGAATACGTATACACACATATATATATTATATGTTGATATGAGTTTATTGATGATAAAGATAGATTCTAGGTGTTCATGGATTTGTTTAGTGTTAGTCGCGAAACCCTAGAGTAGTTGTTACACCCACACACGCACACACACACACATGCATTCATGTATTTATTTTACTTGTGCCTATATGGGCATATGTATATATATATACACACAAGTATGGGACTATGTATGTATATATATATATATATATATACACACACACAAGTATAGGACTATGTATGTATATATATATATATATATATATACGTACACATATACATGGATTATGAGGATAGTACTTGGGATTTCAGATGAGTCGATGAGATTGGGCTTGAGGCCGTGAGATCGGAGATGTGATTTGGTTCGTATTCGAGATACGACTTGATGTTTTAGCGGGTCCTTTTGACGTCATACACACGCATGCTTATACATAGATGGTATCAGTATTGTACTAGATGTAGATTAGTATCCCGGATCATGATATTTGATAAAGAGGATACCAGATGAATAATGTGATAGATGTGACATTTGACCTGTACCCATATTTGGGAGGCCGTACGATGGATTTACCGTACGAGCTATATATTGATGATGGATCCGCACTCTTGACTTGAGGATGTCATATTATAGACATTGTATTGTATGGGATACTTTTGAGGCGGGATCACCGACTGTTATATTTATATATATATATATATATATATATATATATATCGACTCAGATATTAGGCGGTTTCCTTACCTTTCGATCAGCCTGTTTAGCCTAGTCCGGTAGTTTACTTGTAAATGATAGATTAGACTCGAGTCATACCTATTTCAAAACTAACGAATCGTGAGTATTTTAAAGACAGGCCAAGGGATTCTACGGATATTTCAAAGGTCGTATCATTTCTTAAAAACACCGTTGCCCTTATTTTCAAACCACCATGATTCGTATTATTTCAAATGGAAAAACTGTACGACTCATATTTAGACATATGCAGATTCGTTATCATTGTATTTGATATTCAGCTCCCGCATATTATTATTGTTCGCATCGCACGCTTATATTGTGTTTTCATATGCCATTATTGAGATCATGCTGTCAGGACACCAGCACCATTACCGATGATGCGTATGTTCCACATACACTCACTTGCCGGCTCACATACATCATCATCGGTAATTGCCATGTCACGTACACTTTAGAGAATATTATCTTATTGACATCGCTTGTTAGCTAATGGTTTCGACATGGTATAAGCGTACTTGATTGTATATGCTCGTCTAGACATGCATTTATTACTTGCTATTTCATGTAATATTAAGGAGTTTTATACCGATATTCACTGTTTATTACCGTTGTTTCTTGGATTTCCGATTTTCATGAGATTTCCTGGATTCGGGAGAAAACCGCAAGAATATATATAAATTTCTCTCTCTCTCTCTTTTTAAAATGAAAAGTGTGGTTTTCTCGTGATGTATGAGTCGTCCACCATGAGTTTTCAGGATTGCTGTTGGATTTCGAGATCCGATTTGAGAAGTTGGATAAACCGTCTCGGGTACATGGTGCGCCCGGTATGGTACCCCGGGGCAAGAAGCTCGAGTTGTATTTGATGAGCCTGGCAAGGGAGCACTACCTACCGGTAATATTATTTGGACTCATCGGTTATCCGGATGATACTGGCCGGAGTCATGAGATGGATACAGGCTGATCCGTTCTGCCAGAGCCCGCAGGCCGATCCCGCAGATGATACGGATGCCTGAGATATGAGGATTTATGTTTGTGTCGATTCTGGACACGGATTCTATGTTGATTTCATTGATGATATCTCGATTTATATACATACAGAAATCTCATTAAATAAAGAAAAACAGTTCTTGATTCATGATGTACTTTGTTCTCATTCTATGCATTTGCACATCATTTTAGTGACATATTGCTACCTGCATTTGTACATCATACTATTGATATGTTGTTACCTGAGGCATTGACACGAGTACTTGGTATTACACTTAGGGATAGATGTTACCCTTACCATTTTTATGCTTCAGGCCATATTATTATTATTTATTATTTGAGGATATTACTGATCGTTTGACCTAGGATTGCGTTATGCATGCGGTTTCTGCTTGTAAATGTTTTCTACTCACGAGTTGGCAACTCACCCCCGTTGTGCCACTGTTCCTTGCAGATTTTGCCGTACAGGTTTCGGTGCGGCCTTGCTGGCACACTGTTCCTTCCGGTTGATTTCTTTGGTAGGTGGTTTCATTTGCATCATGACCACCCTTGTATTTAAATTCATATTCAGTTGTATCTAGTAAACTCCATCAACCAAACTTGTATATTTGATAGAGATAGAAGACTAGTGTTTATTCTGTCAACCTTAGAGTCGCGCGTTGTATTATTATGGGTTTTCATGCTGTTTTTGAGTTCCTTTGAGTTTTGATCCTCGCCCTTCGGCGTTGTATATTATATTGCTTGCGTGGTTGTGCCCGTCGTTTGACGAAGACCTAGCTCCCTCTAGGCGATGCCTTTTTCATTTCGTATACTATTCATGTTGTACCCCATTTAGGGCCAGTATTTACAAAGGGAACTCTGCCGAAATTTTCAGAAATGACTTGATGTTTTTAAAACGCATAATTCGGCTTATGATATTAAAACTACTTGCTTTAAATTGGTTTTTCCTTCACTCTACTGTTTTACTTGGTTTTGATTTCTGGGTTTTGGCTTACTTAGATTACGTACGCCTCGTGACGTTTCGTAATTTGAGTGCCGGTCATGTTCCGTACTTTCGTGTCGTGACAGGTACCATACCGGGTCCATCATGTACCCGCAATCGGCCTCATCCAGTTCCTCGAATCGGGTTCACATGTCACACGTCTCAGAACCAAGAAAACGCATGGTGGACACACTGAAATATCATATCAAGAGAAACCGGGTTTTTAAAAGAGTAAATGCTTTTTTAAAAATAATACCGCGGTTCTAAAATCCAGAAATCACATGAATCAAAAACTCAATGCATAAGTTCTTTCAATGTGTCATATGTCGCATAAAATCGTACTACGAGTAAAAGGGGAAAACCGCTCTTTTAAATGGATCCAGTTGAAAATATTTCATGCGGTCCCCAATTTTCCAAAATCAAAGTCAGCATCATCTATGTATGTGAAAGAGTATGTATGTAGGCATGGATGCACAATGATATGTATATACGCAAGTATGGATGTACAATATGTTGGATGTATATGCCCTAGAGGCCAGTATTGTATATGTATATATATGGATACTAGGGATATGTATGTACAGAACAATCTTGCTTAGTTTTATAGTATATTATTTGACTTGTCTTTATCGGGATATGTGTATTTATTGTTATTATATCTGGTTTGCACATATAAATAAAGGCTCGATATGGTAGTATACTATTGTGGTTTGTCTTTATCTTAACATGGCATATGTCATACTCGTTGTTACATATTGCGGTTACATGTTGATAAAGCCCCTAGGATCTTGCTTGACTACCTGCGTTGTGATAGCGATCATACTTGTGCGAGCAGGGTAGTCCATAAGCACATCCTTAAATGGTCCTTAGTCATGTGAGTATCAAGACTGGGCACTGATACTCCACAGTAGACTGGTGTGTACGTTTCTTTCCCCGTCGGGAGGATGGTTGGTCCCGTAGCCATTAGTCTGATGCACATAAGATCGTATACATGTGCTCACTAGGTGTGAGTACACTGGACGGACTCGACGAGAACTTCCATATGGTACTATACCTATCGTCAGATGGAAGTTCTCAGGTGACATGTGTACAGGTTAGTCCTTGGACCTGAGATCGGCATTTGTCTCGTGTGAGTTCCCTCTGAACTTTGATCACTACCCTACCATGGCTCTACTGAGTCGTGCAAACAGGTTTTGGTTGGGTTCAGTCCCGAGCCACATGGAGGCAGTGAGCGATTGTTGGGGATTCGTCTCTCCCGGTATAGGGAGTCGATATCGCATTGTGATTCGATTGGTCAGGACCATAAGACCTTGGCCAAGGAACTTGGGATTTACTGATAGGTTGATCAGCAGTTTCCCAGATTGGTCCTGAGCCACATCGGCACGACTTATCAGGTTGTTAGGGTCTGACGTTCACCATCCCCTAGACCAAGTATGCGGTACTCTTTGACGAAGAGACCGGACTGTACGGATATTATCATGGATAGGCTCGGTAGGAGATCCGAATGAGTTTGCTTGTCGTCCTTCCTTTTCGACATGTTCCTGGGCAGCCGTTACATACAGATAGTGCCGCTGACGTGCTTGTGGTTAAACCCACTGCCAGAGTACTGTCGAGTCTTTAGAGTCCCACACAGAGGGTTTCCTTGATCCAGGCAAAATGATGTGGTAGCCGTATTGGATACGTGCAGGGTTCGATCGATTGATGTACTTGGTACACGGTTTTTCGATCAGACAGTTTGTAATACTAGCCGGCTCGGGTTTGAGCCAGATTATTAAATCAGGTATTGATTTAATAATTTACATATATGTATTTCGATATATATATATTCTAGTATTATGTTCTTCGTGTTATTCTATCTCTTTTGGGCGCTCGGTTTTTTATCTGATTGCCGGTATATTTGTACAGTAGTAGGAAATCCGTATTTCTTACAGTTTTCCTTCTAGAAGGTTGCCACCTCATTATGTATTTTCCATTTATTTGATAATTGGAAATGAGGTGGAAAGTGAAAGGTATGGGAGGAATGGTGATGACCATGCTTTAATAATTCACAAATGAATTTATAATTCATTTGGAGTTACTATTGAAGCATGGTTGTTAATTGATTATTGAAAGAATTCACACACAAAACCATGGTGTGTGATTTTCTCTCACTTCATGCTTCATAATTTCTTGAGCTCCCATTTTTCTCTTAAGTTCCTCTCTCCTCTTGCTTTGCTCCACCTTCATCTTCTTCCTCTTCACTAACATTCTCATGTGTTGAGAAACAAGTGAAGAGGTTAGAAAAGAGATAGCTAACACTTAGACAACCCCACTACATCCTAGACCACTTGGACTAGCATCCTAAGTTCTCTAGTTGCTCTTTTGACATATTGCAAGGAGCTAGAACCATGGATCATACTCCCCGGGTGGATCATCTACGACAAAAGGAGGCCGGAGAACAAGCTCGATCCTGGAGGACCGATGGAGCCGGAGTTGGAGTTCAAGCATGTTCATGGTGGATGCAAGGAGCTAAGGATGAAGAAAGAAGACCGAAGGACATGGTTCGTTTAGTGAGATTTCTATCATAGTAGATAGCTCTCTTAGTATAGCTAGTTAGTTTTATGGAAAGATCCGGTTTTAGGGTTTAGTCTAGCGCCAAGTTTTAATCGTAAGAAAAATTTTGTTCCGCATTTGGCCACGTAAGATGGCCGGGACGCTAGGGTAACCCTTCATGGTATCAGAGCCACCCATAAAACATACACTAGCTAGTTCAAACGGGTTTAGAATAACGATCGACCGAAAATTCCAAAAACCGCGTTTCATTTTTTTGCAGTTTCTGTCGATTTTAAAAGTGCTCGAAAAATCAATATTTTGCTCCCAGAAAATCATGCAGGGTTTTTTATGAACCCAAAAAAAATTTGGTCACGTGACCCTTTTAAAGAGCCGCGGATCCGCCGCGTAAACCCCACATTGGCGGCGGTTCCGCGGCAACTTTTGGGCCCACTTGTACCAAATTTCTTCTGGGCCTCATTTATTGAAAATTGTGGTTTCTGGAATAATTACTTTTTGGGCCCAGATTTTTTACAGTGTTGGTTTAATACTTGGGGCCCATTGGAAAGTTTAGTCGATCGTAATTTTAAGATACGTGTTTTATTATTAGTACATTCACTTTTATCTGCGACCGGGAATGTCACTTGATCGGTAAAACTCGTCTGATTGCTATATGTTCTTTTAGATGGGTTTTGCGAACGTGACATTCGCGTTAATGTTGTGTGCTTGTGCTGTGATTGTGTTTGGATTTTCGTGGTGGATAGCATGTGGTGCAATGTTAGAAATACAGTTTATAATTCAATTGTACATTTGTTATTGCGGGGCGAGCGTCCGACATGTGGACTGCCGTCTTTGCCGTTTGTATATTATTTTGGGGCACGACTGGGCTGAGGTCGATGTCACCTGTTGTATATATTTTTTTAATATTCTATACTAGGATTACCCCATAGAGGAGTGCACGAATAGCCGGGTTCTAGAAGGCAACAAGCCCGCATCTCAAGGCGCTGAGATGGAGGGGGATTCGTTCTAGAACTGGCGGGCTATTCGCCGCACTCGTAGGGGGTACAGGTTTTCATTGCACAGGCTATCCATACGACAGGGAACGTCGGGTTTTATTTGCGGCTCAAATGAAACCCGAGACTCCAAGACTATCCACCATTCTGTAATGTTATCTGTGATGTTGTTTATTATCATGCCTGGGACGAATGTTATATATACTTATATATATACTAGTAGATGTTGTATATGTTTTGCACCCGCGCTAGTCCAGCCCCCGCTCTGTCGTTAGTTAAGTAACCTAACGGGTGATTACAGGGCCCCGAGGCGAATGCGGATGGCATATACGTACATTTTATTTTCGTTCGTTTCTGGTGTGATAGGTTACAAATTTGATGGGGCCGCATTAATTTTAATTAATGCAAGATAAAAACCTAAAAAGATGTTGTTGGAACCAGATTTTAAAAACTGACATTACAGATGTTCTCTTTTTCTTTGCATAGTGGTATTCAGTTTGGAATATCCTGCACCTCATTCGATGAGGCAAGGGCCGAGATCCCTTCACCGGGAGTGACCCCTTGAGTAAAAGTTTGCGTCAGGGTAATAATTTTAATATAGTCGACTATTTTTGCTTTGCATCGTGGTATTCAGTTTGGAATATCCTGCACCTCATTCGACGAGGAAAGAGATGAGATCCCTTCACAGGGAGTGGCCTCTTTAGCAAAGGTTTTCGCCACTATATAAATTTACAAAACTACTCAGGTTCCTTCAACGATATCAAGTTAGTTACGTTAACGGGTTTTTCGCCGAAAACCCAGCTGTAGCCCTCCGTCGTTTCAAATGAGTTGTACCTAGTATTCGTGCTGCGTTTATTGGCCTTTGTCAATGCGTAGTGTACGGTAGCTAGATATTGCTAGTTTGTTGCATAGTAAGATGCGTTTATCTAGGACAGTGGTGCAACCTTGTTGGCCTTTGTCAAGGATATATACGGGTGGGTCTAGATTAATCCAGGATAACGACGGGTTGAACTTGACTAGTGGATTATGATTTGTTGGCCTTTGTCAAGGTCATAAACCGCTAGGGGCAAAAACCACATCGGGAGTTTCAAACATACAGGAAACTTGCAGATTTAGCATACCTTCTGGAGTGTGGTGACAGAGTGGATTCCATCTAGTGCATCACACAATGATAGTTGGATCCCGATCCTACTGATGAGTGGGATTACTCTCGGGAGATTATCACACTTAATAATCAATGCTATAAACCAAGTAGGTGTCTAGAAAGGTGTTAGCGGGGCTACGCCTCCAGGGAAAAGAGGTTATTTAATTAAGGAACTTCGCGAAAGCGTTGGAAAACCTCCCTCGAAGTACCAACACCGGCCTGGCTGAAAGGTTAAGCAAGTATTGTGACGTGCGATTAATCCTAACTAGTTCTTCTTTTAGGGTTTGAAGAAGAATTTGAGGAAACAGTGGGAGCCATCCTGATTAGATAAATTAATAAACCAATCTAATCTTGCAAGAGCACACGCTAATTGTTTTCCCTCTCTCTTTCCAGGTAGCAACCATTTCACGCCCTAATCAAGATAAAAAAACGTATCGCTTGACCGATCTGAATTCTTATTCGTGGCTAAGGAACGTCGGTTCAACACTAACTTATGACAACGGTCATGAGTATAAGCAAGGGAAAGAGGAAAGCTTGAATTCCTTGACAACCCCATCGAAGAAGAAACATACTGTTGCATCTTCTTCAGGCGTTCTTGTTATTGAGAACAGTTTTTCGGTCAGTCCTACCTCCTGGGTGTAGGGTTCCTAGGCACCCTCAAGAGGTCTCACAAGGCATCGAACATGCCAATTTCAAAAAATCTAGGTGCCGAGAAGCCCTAGTGTACGGATCGTCGGCTAGAAATCTAGGCGAAACAATAAACTAGTTAACACTTAACTAAGAGATACGGAAATACAACCTTTGTAGATCCGGTTCTCCACCTCCATAGCTCCGCAATGAAGTCTCCTCGCTGTCCATAACAAGTCCCGGGCTCTAACGTCGGCTTCATCGGAGAATGGATGGGCTAGGTCATCGATGTCCATGCCGAAGATGATCTACGTCGAGGCATCGCTAAATCAAGCTCCGACTTCATCAAGTCAAGAAACTTGTGAAGAAAACACACTCTACTACTTGGCAAGAGGTAGAGGATGAAGAAATAGGAAGTGGGTAGACTTTAGAATTGGATTTCTCACTCATTTCCATCAATCAGCATTGATGGAGCTTGCTTTCTTCAAGTGAAGAAGATGAAGAAGAAGAAGCTAGTATTGTGATAAGTTATTCTTAAAAGAATAATAAAAATGGAAACTTATCATAAAATTAACCATGGTCAAGTGTAGAGACTAAACTAGGGTTAGTGGGAATGGTTAGGGTTAAGGATGAGATAAGTATGGTTGACTTGATCAAAGCTTCAAGAAGCTTCAACATATAAAACAAAACAAGCCACCATGCTTAAAACATTCCAAAATGAATATATAAATAAATAAATAGATAATAAGAGAATAAACAAAACCCTAACCACTCTCACAACCATGGTTTAATCTTCACACAAATCCAAGTTAACATGTATCATCAAACATGACACAATCAAGTGCACAAAAGTATATCACATATACAATGTGCATATCCGAGTGAGAAAATCCATTTAAAGTGAACCAATACTAGTTAACACAAAGTAATATATCAAATATATAATTATGCATTAAATCATTAAATCAACACTTGATTTAACGATCCGGTCATATCGCATATAACCGACTAGTATCCAATGTATCGGCTTATCGAATCAACCCTCGATTCGATAACTAGGTTATATCGCATATAACCATTCGACACATTCATCGCGAGAATAGAATACGGTATCACATACACGCATTATTCTCGGTCCCGCACATATCTCATATGCGCTCCTATTTCGTTTTGCTTGAACCAGGAAACCTTTGTGTAGGACTCTAAAGACTCGTCAATACGCCGGCAGCAGGCGATGATCATATCAACACCCACAAGCCGCAAGCGGTCTGTTAAACGTAACGGCCACCCGGGTATTGAGCGATCTGAAGATCGACGAGCAAGCCCGCTCACACTCCAGTGAATCCAACCAGTAACACTACCGTACAGTCCGGTCTAATCGTCTGATATGTCGCATATCTCGCCTATTGGTGGTAAACGTCAGACCCCAATAGCTCGATAAGTCGTGTCGATATGAGGTCTATAACTGTTCGAGAAACTACTGGTAACACTTACCAGTAAATCTCAGCAACCCTGGCCAGGGATTTCCTGTTATAGCCAATCGAACACAGCGCAACATCAACTCCCTATACCGGGAGAGACGAATCCCCTCCTATCGCTCATTGCCTCCATGTGACTCGGGACTGTACCCAAAAACCACCGTTTTGCACGCCCTCTTGGACGTGGTAAGATGGAAATCAAAGCACAGTGGGAACCACACAAGACTCTATGACGATCTCGGGTCAACAGACTACTCTGTACCAGTGTCACCAGAGAACTGCCATCTGACGTGAGGTATAATACCATCTGAGAGTTCTCGGCGAGTCCGTCCAGTGTACCCAGTCTCTACTGAGCACCCGTATATCATCTCTGATGTCAAACACCGATGGATATGGGATCATCCATCGCCCATCAGTATGGGTCGAGAAGGTATACGCTAGTCTACTCTGGTATATCGATGCCCCGTCTCGATACACCCACGACTAGGGACTTTGAAGGATGTACATATGGACTACCATGTCCCCACTAGTATGATCCGCATCATAGCCCCGGCAGTCAAGTACAGATCCTAAGGGCTTTACCAACATGTAACAGAGAGACAAATAGTGTACACGTTAAGGTAAAGATTAACCAGATAGCATACTATCATGTCGAGCAAGAAAGTCCTCCCTATATATGTCCCAGCATCCACTACAATATACATCCTATGTATAGTAATGGCCTCTAGGGCATACATATAACTAACAATCTCCCACTTGCACTAGGGCCATCTGATAGCAGTGGTTGCAGTATCTCATACTCAACTATCCCATAAAAGTCTCTCTCTGGGAACAGGCCTTTGTGAGTGGATCCGCTGTGTTGTCCTCTGAATCTACTCTCCTAACCTCGATCACCCTGGAGATCAACTATCTCCATGATCAGGCGATACTTCCTTAGAATAAGTCTGGATCACTGATGGGACCGGCGTTCCTCGGCATGAGCCACAACTCCATTGTCACACAATGGGAGGAACAAAGTTCATCTTATGAACTAATATACACCCAAACAGCCTCTTCGGTAGCATCTTAAGTAGCGATGTATCCTGCCTTTATCGTCTAGTATGTCACGGTATCTAGCTTGGAACTCTTCCAACATACCGTCCCTTTACTGAGGGTTAAGACAATGCCTGCGACTGACATTCAGTCGTCTTTATCACCCTGGAACCTTTCCAGTGATTTTCCCCAGAATCGTTTGATACCATCTCACTACAACTAGTGAGAATCCTAACATCCAATTAGATCTATCTTATAGATCCAAAACCCAGGATTTAGGAGGTATCACTTTGATCCTATATGGAGAATCATTGTGATAAGCGGAGATTGACCGAGCGTAGCATAGGAAACACCTTCCCTATCAAGAGTATGTCATCCACGTACTCTACGAGGATCGTCACCATACTCCCTACTACCTTTTTGTTTATACAAGGTTCATCTACCATTTTGATGATGTCAAACTCTTTGACTACTTCATCAAAACAGACGTTCCAACTCCGTGATGTCTGCTTTATCCTATAAAGCATCTTGCACACGTTTCCGCTGCTCCCACTGTCTACGAAGCCCTCTGGCTGTGTAGTTATAGACGCTCTCTTCCAAATCATCATTTAGAAAAGTAGTCATGACATCCAACCACCAGATATCATAGTCATGGTATGTAGCCGTGGTAAGTAGGATCTGGATGGACTTAAGCATAGCTGCTTGAAAAGGTTTCATCATTATCCACGCCTGGTCGATGACGAAAAGCTTTAACAAGTCTAGCTTTGAAAGTCTCAACTTTTCCATCTACACCAAGTAATCTTCTCAAGATATACTTGCTCCTGATGGGGATTTAACCCTTCATATATAGCAACTAAAGTCCATACTTTGTTGGTGTATAAGGATTCCATCTCAGATCGCTAAGCATCCAGCCATTCTTACAGAGTCCTACTCCTGATAGCCAGCTCGAAACTAGTTGGGTCATCATCTCATGATGCAATCCTCGCTCCCACTGTTATAGAGAAACCGAAGTATCTCTCAGGTGGGTGAGGAACCCTACTAGATCGGCGGAGAGGCTAAGGTTCGTTGGTTTCTACTGAATCCTCTGGTTGTACCAAATCATCTGCTATAGTTTGTATAGCTGGAACCTTTCCAGTTCTACATAACTGACCTTGCCTCGAGCTTGTCCGGATTTTGCTTTCAGACATAGGCCGGACAACTCCAAATCTTAACTAACTTAAGACATGGGTTCTTTCCATTCCATATCACATATGAAGCGGTAGGCAACTGATTGGATTGGAACCCTATTCAATAGGTATGCAACTTCGTAAGTGCATAACTCCCAAAAGGAAAAAGGTAACTCAGTATTACTCATCATAGAGCACACCATATTAAATAGGGTGTATCTGCTCCGCCCCGATATACCATCGTGCTATGGTGTATACGGAGGAGTAATGCTGAGAGAGAATCTCATTCTCCTTTAGAATAGTCCTGGAATTCCGTGCTCAAGTATTCTCCTCCTTGATCTCATCAAAGGACATAATACTTATACCCGTATTTTGGTTCCCTACTTCTCGCTTATATTCTGTGAATATCTCAAAAGGCTCGGACTCATGTTTCAACAGGAACATATGTCTGAAGCTTGAGAGATTATCAGAGAATGTAATGAAGTACAAAGAACCTGTCCTGGCATGTGTAGACAGGGGACCTTACATACATCAACATGTATCATCCCAAGAGTTTACTAACTCTTTCTCTGTTTCCAGTAAACGGAGCTATGGTCATCTTATCTTTGTGACATGACTGGCGAGTTTCACAAGATGTAAGTTCAAACTAATTTAAATATGCATCTTTATGTAACTCTAGCCAGTCGGGTCGCATTGATCTGACCTAGTCTACAATACCTCAAAAAAGATTCGTTCATTTCTGAACTCTTCCTCTTGTGTGTGTTTCGTATACAAAAGAACTGTAGTTTGATTTAGAACATCAATGCTTTTAGATAACGTGCCTGAACCGATCAACTTTTGATATAGGAAATGTTCAAAACATTATCCAACAATACAAAATTATATCATTTCTTTACTAATAAAGAGAGTGATATGATTTTGTATATCAGGTTCGGTATCTAATAACATTCGTTCAGAATCAATGTATAGGTAATACAGGGTGACAGTGACCGACAGACTTGGCTGCAACTCTTGCCCCGTTTTCTGTCTCATGAAACTTATCACCCGTTCTCAGTTCTCTACCTTTCTGTAGCCCTATGTAACTGATTACATATCTGGGATCCTGATCTGGTATCACATACCCAGGACGTAGAGGATACAGAGAAACAGTTCTTTGTAGTGAACACACCCGAAGATGATGCATCAGCATGCACTCTCTTCGTTTGGGCGGCACGGGAATTCTGGTGATCCCCAATTTCCTGCTCTGTCTTATAACAATTATAAGTTGGAGCGGGACCAACGTTCCCCAGCTCAGTATAACAAGCGGGTTCGGTCAAAATCCCGTATTATTATCTTGATTAAGGCGTGATATGGTCGCTACCTGGAGAGAGAGAGAAGAAAACACTCAGCGTGCGCTCTTGCAAGATCAGATTGGTTATTATTTTATCTAATCAGGATGGCTCCCACTGCTTTTATCAAATCTTCCTTCAAACCCTAAAAGGAAAGACTAGCCGGGATTAATTACACACTACAAGTTTGCCAATCTTTCAGCCAGGCCAGTGTCGGCACTTTGAGGGAGGTCCCCCGTGCTTTCACACGAACCTAATTAATGTAAACCTCGTTTTCCCAGAGGCGTAACCCCGTTGACAACTTTCTAGACACCTACTTGATCGGCTAATTGTAATGTATAAAACTCTCCCAGGAGTAACTCTTACTCACAGCGGGTATCGGGATCCAACTATCTCATAGAAGGTATGCAATCTCATTGCAAATTTCAACACTTGAAATTCCCGATAATATTTTGCCCCTAGCACCCTATGACCTTGACGGAGGTCAACAAACCATAGGCTACTAGTCAAGTTCAACCCGTCATTTCTTGATCGAATTAAACCCACCCGCACGACACTTGACGGAGGTCAACAAGGCCGCACGACTACCCTAACTCAATCTGCATCATATGCATAAACAGATAAATACTAGTTAGCTACCGCACACTACGCCTTGACGGAGGTCAACAAACATAGCACGAATACTAAATAGGACTTATCTGAAATGACGGAGGGCTACGACAGGTTTTTCTGAAAACCTATTGCGTAATGAACTTGATATCGTTATAGGATCGAATGATTTTAAAATGGAGTGCTTTTGAGGCTTTTCTAGTTTTGCTAAAGGAGTCACTCCCGGTGAAGGGATCGTCGGTCCTTTCCTCGTCGAATGAGGTGCGGGATATATCATATATATCACTGTGCAAAGCAAAAACACTTAAAAGCAATCAAAAGAAAAACCGAGTGTGTAGCATCTGCCAGTTATTGCTAAAGGAGTCACTCCCGGTGAAGGGATCTCGGTCCTTTCCTCATCGAATAAGGTGCAGGATATATCACATATACCGCTATGCAAAGCAAGAACTGTAGCTACCTTTTTTATTTTGAAATTCGATTCTACAACATCTTAGGTTTCTTTTATTTCATTAATCACATCAATGAAGTCCCATCATTTAAGTACCTAAACATCACAGATAAATACGACGTACACTTATGCCATCCGTATTCGCCTCGATGTCCCCTCGTGCACCGTTAGGTTAGGTAACTAACGACAGAGCAGGGCAGGGCTAGCGCGGGTGTAAAACATAAGTAACGCCTATATAATATATCATATATACTATATTCTGTATCTATCACAGAACATCACATGATCACATCACAGATATCGCAGCAGAAGAAACATATGAAATATTGGATATACTAGGATGTCCGTGTTTTCAATACGAGCCAGTATAAAACACGGATTCCACGGTCGTGATGAATAACCAAACCCACACCCCTAGACCCCTACGAGAGCGGCAAGCAAACCTACCAATTCAGGAGTTAGGAGACCCGGACTCGACTCCTCGAGTTGGTCTCCCACTGGACTCCAGAACCCGGTTACTTGTGCCCTCCTCCTTGGGTCTATCCTAGTGCGGAAAAGTAAATAATATATAAACGGTGACTACTTCCGCAACCTGGAAGTGCCCCAATAAAAGAATATTACATACAAGTATTTACATGAATGAAAATGAAAAACACTCATCTCATATAAAAACCCCCGGCTATTCAAACACGACGATCCAATATAACATATCCAGCAACACATAACATCACATGTCATCAACGTAAGTAAATATGCGCATCCCAATTGTCGTTGACATATAGCAACGAAACCGGCGATATCACATATTACACTTACGGTCACAGAAAAGAAAGTGTAAAACTACAACAGTTGGAATCCGCAACCACCTCAGACATTGCATGCCTGACCAAATGAATTTCTTAGACATCGCATGCCTAGCAATTATAAACCCCGCATTTTAGTCTCATCATTGAAAACACTTTTCAATATTAAGTCGGGCAATTCAACAAGATTCCCGACATCCTGATCGAATGCTCGTCGCAAACTTCAGTAGACGGCCGCACCCCCGATGCCGTCGACGAAGTGCACCAAGGCGGAACACCGCTGCCGCGAGCACCCGAACGGATGCTTTCGGCGACGGGGTTCTCCTACAGTCACTTGGTCGGGGCTATGGGGTGAGGCTGTCTATTAAGTTTACCCGGCGAGTATCCGCGTACGCTACGTGATTGCGACGGACTTTTGATCACATCAAAATTCCGTGGCAACCGATCATGTGAGACTAAACTGCTATGTTTATAACATTCATTCAGTTATCACATAACTACTTGTGAATTCCAATTATTGTATCCCATTCCAGATAAATAGAAAATGTTAAACTTTCCGATCGAACAGTCGAACACCCAAGTTTTCCCGATACAGATCAACACATGAAATAAGTCTAACAACATTCAGTTCGTGCCTCAGTACCAACGGTCCAGCCGTAGAAGGGTCAAGCCAACGCCTCACATGTGGCACGCCGTACTGCCCCAAACCCGAAGGTTCAAAGGGCAGTTCAAGACGGTCACATAATCGAGTTAAGGTTTGTTGTCTTCTAGAGGGACCATCGCGTTACTTGCACTACTTAGAACGTCGTTAAACTACGGAAAAATCCAACACTTGGAAATTTCCCGACAGGGGAAAAATTGGGTATTTATATCCGGTCGAACTTTTTAACATATTCTAAAATTTATCCGGAAAGCCACATAGACAAAATCTGGTAATCCGATCGAACATTCGAATCCCCAAAACAACCCAGAAAATTCAACTCTTGAATAAATTTTAAAAATTCCCAGAAAACTCAGCATAATTTATCAGGAATTACTGTGCAAACAATGAGGGCTGACGTCACCAGATAGCCGCGGAACCGCCGCAGAAGCTAGGCTTCTGCCGCGGTTCCGCCGCAATAAACACTGTTCATCGAAATATTTTTGCATCGTAATTCTTGTTTTTCCCTGCTGAATTTTTTAGCAATTTTTAATTTGGAAAAATCCACGTTTTTGAAAAAAGGACAGAGGCATGGAAATTTTGGGTTTTCGGTTCGTTCGGACTTCAAATTCCGTCTAGACTTCGCCTAAAGCTCTAGCTAGGCTCTGATACCACTGTAGGGTTCCTAGGCACCCTCAAGAGGTCTCACAAGGCATCGAACATGCCAATTTCAAAAAA
Source organism: Agapanthus africanus (assembly GCA_030015575.1). Taxonomy (NCBI): domain Eukaryota; kingdom Viridiplantae; phylum Streptophyta; class Magnoliopsida; order Asparagales; family Amaryllidaceae; genus Agapanthus; species Agapanthus africanus. The sequence continues at coordinate 449,471,340 of CM057342.1, read as the reverse complement.
TCTAGGTGCCGAGAAACCCTAGTGTACGGATCGTCGGCTAGAAATCTAGGCGAAACAATAAACTAGTTAACACTTAACTAAGAGATACGGAAATACAACCTTTGTAGATCCGGTTCTCCACCTCCATAGCTCCGCAATGAAGTCTCCTCGCTGTCCATAACAAGTCCCGGGCTCTAACGTCGGCTTCATCGGAGAATGGACGGGCTAGGTCATCGATGTCCATGCCGAAGATGATCTACATCGAGGCATCGCTAAATCAAGCTCCGACTTCATCAAGTCAAGAAACTTGTGAAGAAAACACACTCTACTACTTGGCAAGAGGTAGAGGATGAAGAAATAGGAAGTGGGTAGACTTTAGAATTGGATTTCTCACTCATTTCCATCAATCAGCATTGATGGAGCTTGCTTTCTTCAAGTGAAGAAGATGAAGAAGAAGAAGCTAGTATTATGATAAGTTATTCTTAAAAGAATAATAAAAATGGAAACTTATCATAAAATTAACCATGGTCAAGTGTAGAGACTAAACTAGGGTTAGTGGGAATGGTTAGGGTTAAGGATGAGATAAGTATGGTTGACTTGATCAAAGCTTCAAGAAGCTTCAACATATAAAACAGAACAAGCCACCATGCTTAAAACATTCCAAAATGAATATATAAATAAATAAATAGATAATAAGAGAATAAACAAAACCCTAACCACTCTCACAACCATGGTTTAATCTTCACACAAATCCAAGTTAACATGTATCATCAAACATGACACAATCAAGTGCACAAAAGTATATCACATATACAATGTGCATATCCGAGTAAGAAAATCCATTTAAAGTGAACCAATACTAGTTAACACAAAGTAATATATCAAATATATAATTATGCATTAAATCATTAAATCAACACTTGATTTAACGATCCGGTCATATCGCATATAACCGACTAGTATCCAATGTATCGGCTTATCGAATCAACCCTCGATTCGATAACTAGGTTATATCGCATATAACCATTCGACACATTCATCGCGAGAATAGAATACGGTATCACATACACGCATTATTCTCGGTCCCGCACATATCTCATATGCGCTCCTATTTCGTTTCGCTTGAGCCAGGAAACCTCTGTGTAGGACTCTAAAGACTCGTCAATACGCCGGCAGCAGGCGATGATCATATCAACACCTACAAGCCGCAAGCGGTCTGCTAAACGTAACGGCCACCCGGGTATTGAGCGATCTGAAGATCGACGAGCAAGCCCGCTCACACTCCAGTGAATCCAACCAGTAACACTACCGTACAGTCCGGTCTGATCGTCTGATATGTCGCATATCTCGCCTAGGGGTGGTAAACGTCAGACCCCAATAGCTCGATAAGTCGTGTCGATATGAGGTCTATAACTGTTCGAGAAACTACTGGTAACACTTACCGGTAAATCTCAGCAACCCTGGCCAGGGATTTCCTGTTATAGCCAATCGAACACAACGCAACATCAACTCCCTATACCGGGAGAGACGAATCCCCTCCTATCGCTCATTGCATCCATGTGACTCGGGACTGTACCCAAAAACCACCGTTTTGCACGCCCTCTTGGACGTGGTAAGATGGAAATCAAAGCACAGTGGGAACCACACAAGACTCTATGACGATCTCGGGTCAACAGACTACTCTGTACCAGTGTCACCAGAGAACTGCCATCTGACGTGAGGTATAATACCATCTTGGAGTTCTCGGCGAGTCCGTCCAGTGTACCCAGTCTCTACTGAGCACCCGTATATCATCTCTGATGTCAAACACCGATGGATATGGGATCATCCATCGCCCATCAGTATGGGTCGAGAAGGTATACGCTAGTCTACTCTGGTATATCGATGCCCCGTCTCGATACACCCACGACTAGGGACTTTGAAGGATGTACATATGGACTACCATGTCCCCACTAGTATGATCCGCATCATAGTCCCGGCAGCCAAGTACAGATCCTAAGGGCTTTACCAACATGTAACAGAGAGACAAACAGTGTACACGTTAAGGTAAAGATTAACCAGATAGCATACTATCATGTCGAGCAAGAAAGTCCTCCCTATATATGTCCCAGCATCCACTACAATATACATCCTATGTATAGTAATGGCCTCTAGGGCATACATATAACTAACACTGGCTACTCGATACCGGATCAGGATCTCATATCTGTAATTTATTGCAGGGACTGAGAAAAAGTAGGATAGTTGGACCTGGTGATATGTCTCTCAGAGTAGGGAATGGAGCATAAGTTAATGCTGCAGCCGTCGGTGAATATCACTTAGTATTGCCAAATAGCAATGCTATGATTTTGAACAATTGCTACTATGTGCCTTCCATGCTTTGCAACATCATATCCGTTTCTTTACTTAATAAAGATGGATATAACTTTGTTCTTGATAGAAATATCATGAACATTTACCTTGATAAGGTACTGGTTGCAGAAGGTACACTGTGTAATGGTATCTATGTTCTAAATCAAAACACAGTTCTCAATATACAAAACGCACGCAAGAGGAAGAGTTCAGATACGAACGAATCCTACTTGTGGCATTGTAGACTTGGTCATATCGGAGAGAAAAGACTAAGTAAGTTGCATAAAGATGGACTGTTGAATACGTTTGAATTTTCATCTTATGAAACTTGCCAGTCTTTTCTCAAAGGAAAGATGACCAAATCTCCGTTCACCGGGCATGGAGAAAGAGCAGCAGAGCTCTTGGGGCTCATACACAGTGATGTGTGTGGTCCGATGTCTGTACATGCAAGGGGTGGGTTCTTATACTTCATCACATTCACTGACGATCTCTCTAGATTCGGATATGTGTATCTTATGAAACACAAATCTAAAGCTTTTGAGAAATTCAATGAATTCAGAAACGAAGTAGAGAACCAGACTAGCAAAAGTATCAAGATCCTCCGATCTGATAGAGGAGGAGAGTACTTAAGCACGGAATTCCTAGAATACTTAAAAGAGAATGAAATTCTCTCTCAGCTTACTCCTCCGTATACACCACAGCACAATGGTGTGTCGGAGAGGAGGAATCATACCCTATTGGACATGGTTCGCTCTATGATGAGTGATGCTAAGTTGCCTCTTTCATTCTAGGGACATGCTCTTCAAACAGCAGCATATCTTTTGAATCAGGTTCCTTCCATATCTGTGCCTAAAACTCCGTATGAAATATGGAAAGGAAAGGTGCCATGTCTTAAGGGTATTAAGATATGGGGATGTCTGGCCTATGTAAAAACACAGAAACCGGACAAGCTAGAGGCACGGTCAGTCTTATGTAAGCTTGTTGGATATCCAATGCATTCGCATGGATACCTATTCTACCACACCGAGGAACAGAAGGTGTTTGTTTCTCGCTACGCTGTCTTCTTAGAAAAGGAATTTCTTGCAAAAGAAATTTGTGGGAGCATGGTAGAACTGGAAGAAATTCCAGAAGAACAAACTATAGCTGAAGGTTTGGAGGAACCAAAAGATTCAATAAACCCAGATGAAGCTCAGCCACTCCGCAGATCTAGTAGGATTTCACATCCGCCCGAGAGATTCTACGGTTTTCTCATAGATGGGGATCGAGAGGATTGCATCTTGGAAGAAGATGATCCTACTAGTTTCAGGCAGGCCGTTATCAGTAGGGACTCTGATAAGTGGCTGGATGCTATGCAATCTGAAATGGAGTCCATGTACACCAATAAAGTGTGGACCCTGGAAGTTGCTCCACCTGGGGTAAAATCCGTTGGATGCAAATGGATCTACAAGAAGAAACTTGGTGTAGATGGGCAGGTGGAAACCTATAAGGCTAGACTCGTTGCAAAAGGTTTTCGTCGAAGACCAGGAGTGGACTATGACGAAACCTTTTCTCCAGTGGCTATGCTCAAATCCATTAGGATCCTGCTTGCCATTGCTGCCTTCCATGACTATGAGATCTGGCAGATGGACGTAAAAATGGCTTTTCTAAACGGAAGTTTAGAAGAGTGCGTTTATATGGATCAGCCAAAAGGTTTTGTAGACAGTGGGAGCAGCGGGAAGGTGTGCAAGTTACACAAATCCATTTATGGATTGAAGCAAGCATCGCGGAGCTGGAACATCTGTTTTGATGAGACAGTCAAAGACTTTGACTTCATCAAGAACGAAGATGAGCCTTGTATTTATAAGAAGATTGTAGGACGAACTGTCGTGTTCCTAGTCTTGTACTTGGACGACATTCTTTTGATAGGAAATGACATTCCTATGCTAAAATCGGTCAAGCTATTCTTATCACAAAGGTTCTCTATGAAAGACCGAGGTGATGCCTCGTACATTCTGGGATCAAGATCTACAGAGATAAATCCAAGAGATTATTGGGACTTTCGCAGTCCAGGTACATATAGACTGTACTAAAGAGATTTAGTATGGAAGATTCCAAGCGCGGTAACATACCCGCATTGGACGGAATCACCCTCTCCAAGGAGATGTCTCCCAAGACTGATGAGGAGAGGGTTCGCATGAGCACTATACCCTACGCTTCGGCGGTAGGATCTATAATGTATGCGATGCTATGTACAAGACCAGATGTAGCTCACACGCTAAGCGTGGTGAGCCGGTATCAGTCAGACCCAGGTGAGGACCACTGGACAGCAGTAAAGAACATTCTCAAGTACCTGAGAAGGACTAAGGAGATGTTCCTGATTTACGGTAATGGAGACCTCAGGGTCGAGTCCTTTACCGACTCAAGCTTCCAAAGTGACAAGGATGACAGCAAGTCTGTCTCGGATTTTGTGTTTACCCTCAATGGAGGGGCGGTATGTTGGAAGAGTTCTAAACAGGATACCGTCGCAGACTCGACGATGGAGGCTGAATACATTGCTGCAAGCGATGCCGCAAAAGAGGTGGTCTGGATAAAGAAGTTCATAGCCGAACTTCAGGTGGTTCCGTCCATTGTTGATCCAATACCAGTGTATTGCGACAACAATGGGGCTATAGTTTTAGCGAAGGAACCACGGTCCCATCAGAAATCTAAGCACATCTTAAGGCGATATCACCTGACCAGGGGATCATAGATCGCCAAGAGATCGAGGTCCGGAGAGTGGATCTGAAGGACAACACGGCGGATCCATTTACAAAGGCCCTCCCTCAAGCACAGTTCGAGCGACTTTTTAGGATGTTGGGTATGCGGTACGCCAGCAGCTGGCCTTAGAGCAGACGTTGGGTATTCGGTACGCTAACCACTGGCCTTTAGTGCAAGTGGGAGATTGTTGGATGTATATGCCCTGGAGGCCAGTATTGTATATGTATATATATGGATACTAGGGATATGTATGTACAGAACAATCTTGCTCAGTTTTATAGTATATTATTTGACTTGTCTTTATCGGGATATGTGTATTTATTGTTATTATATCTGGTTTGCACATGTTGATAAAGGCTCGATACGGTAGTATACTATTGTGGTTTGTCTTTATCTTAACATGGCATATGTCATACTCGTTGTTACATATTGCGGTTACATGTTGATCAATCCCCTAAGATCTTGCTTGACTACCTGCGTTGTGATGGCGATCATACTTGTGGGAGCAGGGTAGTCCATAAGCACATCCTTAAATGGTTCCTAGTCGTGTGAGTATCGAGACTGGGCATTGATACTCCAGAGTAGACTGGTGTGTATGTTTCTTTCCCCGTCGGGGGGATGGTTGGTCCCGCAGCCATTGGTCTGATGCACCTAAGATTGTATACAGGTGCTCACTGGGTGTGAGTACAGTGGACGGACTCGCCGAGAACTTCCATATGGTACTATACCTATCGTCAGATGGAAGTTCTCAGGTGACATGTGTACACGTTAGTCCTTGGACCTGAGATCGGCATTTGTCTCATCTGAGTTCCCACAGAACTTTGATCACTACTCTACCACGGCTCTACTGAGTCGTGCAAACAGGTTTTGGTTGGGTTCAGTCCCGAGCCACATGGAGGCAGTGAGCGATTGTCGGGAATTCGTCTCTCCCGGTATAGGGAGTCGATATCGCACTGTGATTTGATTGGTCAGGACCATAAGATCTTGGCCAAGGCACTTGGGATTATTGATAGGTTGATCAGTAGATTCCCAGATTGGTCCTGAGCCACATCGGCAGGACTAATCAGGTTGTTAGGGTCTGACGGTCACCATCCCCTAGACCCGGTATGCGATACTCTTTGACGAAGAGACCGGACTGTACGGATATTGTCACGGATAGGCTCAATAGGAGATCCGAATGAGTTTGCTCGTCGGCCTTCCTTTTCGACAGGTACCTGGGCAGCCGTTACGTACAACTAGTACCGCTGACGTGCTTGTGGTTAAACCCACTGCCAGAGTACTGTCGAGTCTTTAGAGTCCCACACAGAGGGTTTCCCTGATCCGGGCAAAATGATGTAGTAGCCGTATTGGATACGTGAAGGGTTCGATCGATTGATATACTTGGTACTCGGTTTTTCGATCGGACAGTTTGTAATACTAGCCGGCTCGGGTATGAGCCGGATTATTAAATCAGGTATTGATTTAATAATTTACATATATGTATTTCGATATATATATTCTAGTATTACGTTCTTCGTGTTATTCTATCTCTTTTGGACGTTCGGTTTTTTATCTGATTGCCGGTATATTTGTACAGTAGTTGTAAATCCGTATTTATTACAGTTTTCCGTCTAGAAGGTGGCCACCTCATTATTTATTTGATAATTGGAAATGAGGTAGAAAGTGAAAGGTATGGGAGGAATGGTGATGATCATGCTTTAATAATTCACAAATGAATTTATAATTCATTTGGAGTTACTATTGAAGCATGGTTGTTAATTGATTATTGAAAGAATTCACACACAAAACCAAGGTGTGTGATTTTCTCTCACTTCATGCTTCATAATTTCTTGAGCTCCCATTTTTCTCTCAAGTTCCTCCCTCCTCTTTCTTTGCTCCACCTTCATCTTCGTCCTCTTCACGAACATTCTCATGTGTTGAGAAACAAGTGAAGAGGTTAGAAAAGAGATAGCTAACACTTAGACAACCCCACTACATCCTAGACCACTTGGACTAGCATCCCAAGTTCTCTAGTTGCTTTTTTGACATATTGCAAAGAGCTAGAGCCATGGATCATACTCCCCGGGTGGATCATCTACGACAAAAGGAGGCCGGAGAACAAGCTCGATCCCGGAGGACCGATGGAGCCGGAGTTGGAGTTCAAGCATGTTCAAAGTGGATGCAAGGAGCTATGGATGAAGAAAGAAGACCGAAGGACATGGTTTGTTTGGTGAGATTTCTATCATAGTAGATAGCTCTCTTAGTATAGCTAGTTAGTTTTATGGAAAGATCCGGTTTTAGGGTTTAGTCTAGCGCCAAGTTTTAATCGTAAGAAAAAATTTTGTTCCGCATTTGGCCACGTAAGATGGCCGGGGCGCTAGGGTAACCCTTCACAATATGCATGTGCATCAATATAGATGTACACAAAGGAACATAATTATGTCAAATCATCAATGATGAGGAAAGCTAAATGATGTATGGTTCATAGCAATTCTATAGTGCGAGTGTCATGGCAATTACTAACGGTGTGTGTAGCATGGAATTAGTGCTCGTGCGGCATGAACCATTAGTAACAGTGTGGTGCCTCATAATTACTATGTCTATATGCAACAAAAGAGGGGTGTATACTACAATGGTACATATGCACGACCAATATATATAATATAACACGCGACTACAATATCCTATGAAGCCCTGACGCATAACGCCATACTGGAGATTTCCCCGTAAATGTTAAATCTACTCACAATGATCTGGTGCTGAGTGTACCCGACCACCTGCTTTCCCTTCTTCGCGGAGTCCGAAGTCCCCGCCTGTGAACCTAGAATTTACACAAATAACACACATAAGGCAAAATCTTGCAAAAACGCGATATCAAGATCAAAGGAGAAACTAGCGTCGCAAGCTAAACGCGTGTGCACTCGATACGCCAAAACGTGTGTAAACGCATCTGAAACAACCCTGACACGCTGCGACACGCAGCAACCACCAAACCCACTCATAAAACGTACGTTTCGCGCAAGTTTAAAAGTATCGAAAACAATGTATTTGGTTCCAGATTTTGATACGAACAGAATTAAGAAAAGTTGCATATACCAAACATCTTAGATATGTAGCAGACTCCCCCAGCTCAAACCCTGACACCCAACTCACCCCTTTGGCCACAATTTGCGGCCAGAATGAATTTTTCTGCGCCTAGGGAGGGAATTAGGGTCTCGTGCTCCGTGTGTGTGGTCTAGGTCTAGTGAACATGCTCCAGTAAACTCAACTTTTCCCTGAAGAATCGGGAGTTACAGCAGATCCCAAAACTGCAATAAACCTTAACTAAACACTAATTAAACACTAAAATTATTACATTAGGGGTTTTAGTGAAACCTGAGGCAAAAAACATGGATTTAACAGAACTAATAACCTAAAGTTAAGCTAATAAGGCCATAAAAACCATTACTTGACCTAATCTCCACTTAAATCACCTAATTAGCACTAATACACCACTTAAACCCTAAATTAAGTTAAATAATTAAAAGTTTAGCAAAGAAGAGGATTAGGGTAAGCTTTATACCTCAAAGGGGTTTAGTGATGGCTCAACTTGCTAACCTTGCTTTCAAAGGCAAAGATTTGCCTCAAGAACCCACATGAAGTGCTTAAACAAGAGGTTTAGTTAAGAGGGAAGGGATTTTTAATGGAGAATGGGGCTTAAATGAAGGGAAGAAGAAGAAGAATGATGAGGGTGAGGGGGGGCTGCTGCTGGGCAGAACAAGAGAGGGAGAGAGAGTGTGTGAGGTGAGGAAAAAAAATGAGGGTTTTCTTTTTTGAGAAAGAGTAGAGAGAGTGAAAGGGGGGGTTAGGTGACAAAGCAGGCATTTTCTCTCCTCTCATTTAATGCCAAGCATGCTTTGTCTCTCATGCCCTCTCTCCTCTTCTCTAAGTCAACCCAAAAGGAAATTCAATATATATATATATATATATATATATATATATATATATTTTGAAACTAAAAATACTTAGTTTAAATTCCAATTTTATCTAATGACATGGTTAAAGCACCTTGGCTACTAGGCATGGTTTAACCCGAAATTTAGCCCTAGGTTTACATGCACATGTGTGTGCAAGCCCAAATTAAATTCTAATAAAATATTCATTAAGTTTTATAAAATATTTGAAAACCGTTTTGTTAAACTTTTTTACCAAAAACCATATTTTCTCTTAATTAACCACTAAACGCATTCTAAGGTGTTACAATCTTCCCCCCTTAAAGAAATTCGTCCTCGAATTTAAAAATTTTACTAGGCGTACCTTCAAAGAGATGAGAGAATTTCTTCCGCATCTCGCCCTCGGCCTCCCAAGTGATCTCCTCACCATTCGGGCTACGCCAAAGAACCTTCACAGATGGCAAGACCATTGATTGAGGTTTCTTCATCTGCCGATCCAATATCACTACTGGCTGCTCGGTGAACGAAAGATCGCGCTCAAGCTGAACCGTCTGGCGCTAAATCATGTGAAAAGGATCATGAAGGTATCTGCGAAGCATCGACACATGGAATACGGGGTGAACATCCGGAAAGTCGGATGGAAGAGCCAAACGATATGCTACTGCGCCCACACGCTGGAGAATCTCGAAGGGACCTATTAATCTGGGACTAAGCTTCCCTTTCCACCCAAATCTCATCACGCTCTTCATCGGAGAGACCCTCATAAAAACATGATCGCCAACGGCCAACTCGAGTCTGCGGCAGCGTCTGTCAGCATACGATTTCTGCCTGCTCTGAGCTGTCCTCATCTTGTCTTGAATCAACTGTATCTTCTCGGTCGTCTCCTGTACGATCTGGGGCCCCAAAATACTGCTCTCGCTGAGCTTTGTCCAACAGACGGGCGATCGACGTCTCCTCCCATATAAAGCCTCGAAAGGTGCCATCTGAATCGTATCTTGGAAGCTATTATTGTAGGAGAACTCTACCAAGGGCAAATGACGATCCCAGCTACAACCGAAATCTAGAATACAAGCTCGAAGCATGTCCTCAAGAGTCTGAATAGTCCGCTCTGACTGGCCGTCGGTCTGCGGATGAAATGCTGTGCTGAAACTCATGTGGGTGCCCAAAGCCTCCTGAAGTCTCTGCCATAGTCGGCTGGTGAACTGGGTGCCTCGGTCGGACTTGATACAAGTCGGGACGCTATGCAACCATACGATCTCATCGATGTAAATCTGGGCATACTGAGCAAATCCAAAAGTGGTCTTCACCGGAAGAAAGTGAGCCGCTTTCGCCAATCGATCCACAATAACCCAAATGGAGTTGTACCCTCGACTGGTCCTGGGTAGACCCATAATGAAGTCCATAGAAATCTGCTCCCATTTCCTCTTCGGAATGGGCAACGGCTGTAGCTCTCCCGTGGGCCTCTGGTGCTCGGCCTTGACTTGCTGACAAGTCAGGCATCTCGACACGAAGTCTGTGACGTCCCTCTTCATTCCTTCCCACCAGTAAACATCTCTCAGATCATGATACATCTTGGTAGAATCCGGATGAACGTTGTACACCGATCGATGCGCCTCCTCGAGAATCTCACGCCTCAGTCCCTCCGAATCAGGTACGCATAGTCGAGTCCCAAATCGCAGTATCCCCTGATCATCGATCACGAACTCGGAGTCTCTGCCCTGTCTAATATGCTCCCTGATCTCTGAAAGACGGTCATCACTGGGCTGCGCCTCGCGGATATGGTCAAGCAACTGTGGACGTGTACGGATATGCGCAAGCTGTCCCCCGGTCTGAGTAAACTCGAACTGCACTCGGCTGTCGCATAAAGTCTGCCAATCTGCCGATGACTGCCTCTGTACTGCGCTCAAACAAGATAGACTACCTCCGGGCCTCCGACTCAAAGCATCCGCCACTACATTCGCCTTGCCCGGATGATAAAGGATCTCGCAATCGTAGTCCTTCACTAGCTCCATCCAACGGCGCTATCTCAGGTTCAGGTCTCGCTGCTGAAATATGTACTTCAAGCTCTTATGGTCTGTGAATATCTGGCACGCCTCGCCGTATAGGTAATGTCTCCAGATCTTGAGTACAAATACCACTGCAGCCATCTCCAAATTGTGAATAGGGTAGTTCTGTTCGTGTTTCTTCAGCTGCCGAGAAGCATAAGTGATAACCCTATCATACTGCATCAATACTCACCCTAGTCCCACTCGAGAAGCGTCATAATAGACCATAAATCCACCCGATCCAGAAGGCAATGATAACACCGGTGCCGTAGTCAAACGGGTCTGCAACTGCTAAAATCTATGCTCGCATGCCTCCGTCGAAACAAAAGGAACTCCCATCCGGGTCAACCCGGTCAACGGTGCAGCGACACGGGTGAAGTCCTGAACAAATCGTCGGTAGTAGCCAGCCAGTCCTAGGAAGCTGCGGACCTCCGTAACTGATGCTGGTCTAGGCCAATGCTGAACGGCCTAGAACTTCTTCGGGTCCACACATATGCCATCTCCCGTCACCACGTGACCCAAGAAGTCTACACTGTCTTGTCAAAATGCACACTTGGAGAATGTAGCGAACAGATAATGCTCCCTCAAGGTCTGCAACGTAATACGCAAGTGCTGCTCGTGCTCCTCTCGGCTCCTAGAGTACATTAAGATATCGTCGATGAATACGATGATGAACTGATCAAGATACAGCCTGAAGACGCGGTCATCAAGTCCATAAATGCTGCTGGGGCATTGGTGAGTCCGAATGACATCACCAAAAACTCATAGTGGCCGTAACGCGTGCGAAAATCCGTCCTCGGAATATCCTCCTGCCGGACTCGCAACTGATGGTAGCCTGATCGCAAGTCAGTCCTCGAAAAGTATCCCGTACCCTGAAGCTGGTCGAACAAGTCATCGATACGCGGTAAGGGATATATGTTCCATACGGTAACCCTGTTCAGCTGGCGGTAATCAATACACGAGCGCAAACTGCAGTCCTTCTTCTTGACGAACAGGACAGGAGCACCCCAAGGAGACACACTAGGTCGAATAAGCCCTTTATCTAGAAAATCTTGCAACTGGCCCTTCAACTCTCTAAACTCTGTCGGGGCCATACGATAAGGCGGTATGGAAATAGGCCCCGTGCCGGGAATCAAGTCAATGCAGAAAACAATATCGCGCTCAGGCGGTAGCCCAGGCAGCTCGTCAGGGAAAGCATCAGGGAACTCACTAACAATCCGGATCTGGTCCAAGGGAACCTCTGTAGCTCTAGTATCGCAAACGTAGGCTAGAAATCCCTGACATCCCCTCCTCAAAAGCTATCCAGCGCGAAGAGACGAAATCAAACTATGAGGGGCGGCACCACGGTCCCCGTGCACAACAAAAACCGACTCGCCGGAAAAACAAAACCTAACTGTCTTCTCACGGCAGTCCACAGACGCATAGCACGTGGCTAACCAGTTCATGGCCCAGAGAACGTCGAAGTCCAACATCTCAAGAAGGATCAAGTCGATGGATAACTCTCTATCACCTATACAGACAACACATGACCGGAACACGTGTCTAGCAATAAACGACTCGCCTACAGGAGTAGTCACAACAAGCGGCTTATCAAGAAAACAAGACTCTCTACCCAAACTTGGCACGAAGTGTGTGGAAACGTACGAGTGCGTAGATCCTGGATCAAACAACACGTGTGCGTCAATAGAACATACTGAAAGAGTACTTGAGACCACTGCATTGGACGCCTGCGCGTCCTGATGCGTCAAGGCGAATACTCGTGCCTGTCCTCTACCTGCGTCTGGCGGTCCCCTACCGGCAACTGGTTGCCTCTGCCGGCAACTGGCTGTCCTCTTCTTCGGCCATCTCGTCCTCCCTATACAAACCCTCCGTGACCACGACATCTCTGTGCATAAGTCTGACACGGAACAATAGCAGGTGCAAGAGTCAAAGCCCTCTGAGGTGGAGAAGATGGTAGAGTAATATGTGGTACGGCCGTCTCACCCTCACGTGGCTCCGGACAATCTCGAATACGATGATAAGTACTCCTGCACCGAAAATAACTAGATGGTGCCGGCAGACTGTAACGTTTTGAAAATCATTTCAGTGAAATTTCGCAAAATCGGTAAAATAAGGGGGGTTTTCCGTAAAAATCAAAATAGAAATATGTTTTAATATAAAATTAAATATACATATTCTAGCTATGAAATTGCTAGTATTTGGTGTTTATTGAGCCACTGGTAAAATTTCTGAAAATTTTACTGAAAATAATTATTTTAATATTATTTTAAGCCGTCACTAATACATTTAATTAGGGAAAATTACAAATTGGAATGAGTTGAAACAAATTTTGTGCAATATAACACATTAAACAAAATTTTAACATGTTGTTTTTGAAATGAAAAGAAATTGTGAAAACGGTTTTAGAAAATGTCGAAGAAAAAGGCTTAAATAGTGAAATTAGTGTAAATAGAAATTGGGGTATAATATTTATCATTTTCTTTCCTCACCCACACTCACCCACACCCTCTCACACCCTCCCCCATGGGCTTGGCCAGCCATGGGCTGCCCCCACTCCCACTCATTTCCCCACTTCAAGAAGAAAAGAAAAGAAAAGGAAATAGTTAAAATAATGAGAAGAAGAAAGAGTTAGTTGAATGTTGACTTGGACTTTTTCCCTTACCCATACCCCACACCACACTCCCTCTCTCCTCCCACACACATCTGGCTGAGTTCCCCTCTCCCTCAAACAACAGCCTCTCCTTCTTCTCCTCTCTTTTCCTCATCAAAAAGTCTTCAAAATCCATCAAATTTCCATCAAAAATCAAGCTAAAACTCAAATCTAACTCCTACCCATTTTTCATTAGCTATTCTTGTATGGATCTTAGTGAAAAGAAGAAAGTTTGGGTGGCTAGATTTCAAGTGGGATCTCTAAATTTGTGGAGGTATAAATCTTACCACAATACTTACCTTGTTGCTTAATTTCCTTAATCTAATGTAATTAAGTGTTAATATGGTTCTATTTTGTAAATTGGAAAATTCAAGAATAGGTTTGTGAATTCAAGTTGGGGTTTTTATAAATTGATCATGGGATAAATGTGTAGTTTAACATGTTAATGATATGCTAAAACTAACCTAGCTGCAAGTTTACTAATTGGTGCTTGTAAATTGTTAAAATTGGAATTTTATGCAAACTAGGTTTTGGAATTTAATTGCAAATGTGAGATTAAAAATCAAATTAAGGTTTCATGAAATTATTAGCATTATAAATTGTAGTTTAATACTTTAGTTCATGCAAAACCAAGCTAAATTGTTGTTTGTGCATTTTTACTATGAAATTGTTAAAATTGGATAAATTTTGCAAACTAGGTTTTGGGGATTAATGGAAAGTGATGAGATTAAATTATGGAAATGCTTTGTATGATTTATTTAAGATGTTTAATGAGTATTATGGCCATTAGAATTATTAAAACATCAAGTTTTGTTTTAAAACAGCTAATTGATGCTTACTAGGTTTCTTGTAATAAATCGATTTAATCAATTTATTGGTTTTGATGATTTCACCATATTTCATATATATGTTTAGTGTGATGTGAAACCACTAATGGTGTGTTTGAGGTTTTCTCGGTCACCCGGCGTTTGTACGCCGATGTCAAGGGATTTTGGATTGATTTGCGAGAGCAACCATAGGTTTTGACCTACGTGAGATTCCTGTGTCGTTTTGGTTTTAAATTGGATTTTTATGCGGCACGATTCGTTGTGACATGTATGTACCCCCATGTGGACTTCGAGACGACAAGGAAGCGCGTGGTGACGTTGGTACCGGCGAGCGAGGACCATGTGAGTAGATTTATATCTACGGGGAGAAGTCGGGTGGATGGCGTATAGCACCCCCGCAGTTCGATGTATAGTATGTTATACATATATAATATATATTTATGATATCTATTTTGTGTGACATGGATGTTAATGATAGGGTTACATGTTCATGGACTAGTAGTGTTACTTGCGAAACCCTAGAGTAGTTGTTGTACCTATACACGCACACACACTTGCATACATTCATTCTTTTACCTGTGTGTATATGGGGATATATGTATATATGTATATACGCATGAGTATGGGACTATACATAGATATACATTCATATACACATGCCTGAATGTTGAGGATATTATATGATATTTGGAGATGAGTCGATGTGATTGGGCTTGAGGCCATGAGATCGGTGATGTGATATGGTCCGTATTTGAGATACGACACGATATTTTAGCGGGTTCTTTAGGCGTGGTGTTTTCATACACATGCATGCATTTCATAGTTGGTATCATTATGGTACTAGACGTAGATCAGTAACCCGATTATGATATTTGATAAGAGGATACCAGATGAATAATGTGATAGATGTGATATTTAACCCGTACCCAGATTTGGGATGCCGTACGATGTATTTACCGTACGAGCTATTGATGATAGATCCGCGCTCTTGACTCGAGGATGTCATATTAGATGATGTATCATATGAGATATTATTGAGGCGGGATCACCGACTATATATATGTATATATATATCGACTCAGGTTTAGGTGGTTTCCATTTCCCTTTCGATTGGTTGTTAGTTAGACCTGTAGTTTACCTAGTAGATGTCATACAGGACCCGAGTCATACCTATTTCCAAAACTGACGAATCGTGAGAATTTTAAAGACATACCAAAGGATACTACGGATATTTTAAAAGACGTATCTTTTCTTAAAAACACCGTAGTCCTTATTTTCAAACACCACGATTCGTACTATTTCAAATGGCAAAACAGTATAACACATGTATAGTAAGGTAGATTCCTTGTTGTCACGTTATTATTCATGTTCCACACATTATTGTTGTATTTACTATTCATTTTCCTTATTATGTTGTTATCGACTCATTGCATGTTATTGTGTACGTAGTAATTATGAAACCATGCTGTTAGGACACCAGCACCATTACCGATGACGTGTATGCTCCACGTACACTCGCTTGCCGGCTCACACACATCTTCATCGGTAATTGCCATGTCACGTACACTTTAGAAAATACTATTTCAGTGACATTGGTTGCTAGCTGATATCTGTAATATGTTATAGTTTCCATATGCTAGTTAATTATTGCAATCATTGCATGATATCAGATGCATCAATATATTCATTGGTTATGCAGAATTATGGAGATTTATTCCGGTATTCACTATTTATTGGAATCATGATTTTGATGATTTCGGATTTACAAGAGATTTCTGGATTTGGGGGAAAACCGCAAGAATTTAATAAAAGCATAGTATCATCATTTTAAAATGCAAATTGCGGTTTTCTCGTGTTGTATGAGTCGTCCACCGTGAGTTTTCATGTTTGCTGTTGGATTTGGAAACCCGATTCGAGGAGTTGGATGATCCGTCTCGGGTACATGGTGGGCCCAGTATGGTACCGCGGGGAAAGAAGCTCGAGTTGTATTCGATGAGCCTGGCAGGGGAGCACTACCTACCGGTGATATTATTTGGACTCGTCGATTATCCGGAGGATACCGGCCGGAGTCATGAGATGGATGCAGGCTGATCCGTTCTGCCGGAGCCCGCGGGCCGATCCCGCAGATAATACGGATGCCTGAGATATTGATATTTGAGATCTGAGATTTGAGATATTGAGATTTGATATTGAGATACTGAGACTTATGTTTTGTGTCGAAGCTGACACTGATTTCTCTGTTACTTTCGTTGATGATACTTGATTGAAATACATTTAGGAATCTCATTGATCAAAGAAAACAGTTGTCTTACTCATGATATATTCTGTTTCCATTCGTAATGCATTCATACATCATATATATCTGATATGTTGCTATCTGAGGCACTGACACGAGCACGTGGTATTGCACTTACATGTAGATGGATCAGGATATTATTTGAGGATATTGTCTGATATGACCTAGGATAGCGTTATGCATGCGATTTCTACTCATAGATGTTTTCTACTCACGAGTTGGCAACTCATCCCCGTTGTGCCACAGTTCCTTGCAGGTTTTGCCGTACAGGTTTCGTTGCGGCTTTGCTGGCACACTGTTCCTTCCGGATGATTGCTTGGTAGGTGGGTTCTTTGCATCAGGACCACCATTGTTTATTTATTATTTCAGTTGTATCTAGAAACTCCATCAACCAGATTGTATATTTGAGAGAGATAGAAAACCAGACCTGTTATTCTTTCGAACTTAGAGCCGCGTGTTGTATTATTATGGTTTTCATGCTGATTTTTGGTTTTCTTTTGAGTTTTGATCCTCGCCCTTCGGCGTTGTATAATATATTGCTTACGTGGTTAGGACCGTCGATTGACGAAGAGCTAGCTCCCGCTTGGGGATGCCTTTTTATTTATTTCGTATACTATTCGTATTGTATCCCGTTTGGGGACCAGTATTTACAAAGGAGACTGCCGAAATTTTTAGAAAATATTTGAGATTTTAAAAATACATAGTTCGGCCTATGTCGATTAAAACAACTTGCTTTAAATTGGTTTTTCCTTCACTTTACTGCTTCTTTGGTTTTGATTTCTGGGTTTTGGCTTACTTAGATTACGTACGCCTCGAGACGTTTCGTAATTTAAGTGCCGGTCATGGTCCGTACTTTTCGGGTCATGACAAAGTTGGTATCAGAGCGTTAGTTTTTACCTTCGGAATGTAGGATGACCCTTAGTTGATAGAGTAGGTTGCTTGAGTAGAGTGATGTACCGTACTTATGTTCTGCGGCATATTTATGATACGATACTCAACTTAAGAAGCCTTAGGATATACATTTCTTTGCACAGCATTATATTCGTTCCTACGATCTAGCCTCATTAGTACCAGTTTATGATTTTGTTATCATGGTGGTACGGGCAGAGAGGGCTACGGCTAGAGTTGCCGTCAGCACGAGCTCGTCCTTAACGAGGACTGACCATGGCGTGATTCAAGGGACATACGATTGCATAAAGGCGCCATTTTATTGTGTTTTCGCGCCACGAGCGTTTGATGGATCTCTTTTACGAGATTTCTCGGACGTGCAGATCAACACCAGAGGATTGGGCCCCTTCAAGATGCCAGCCAGATTGTGATGACCGTCAGAGCACAGATTATTTTGATGATTGAGGCACTGTTCAGCGTGCGGACGAATGAGCCAGTGATTTTGGCGAATGAAAAGATATCGCCCAAGATATTTGGAGCTATTGCCGCACGAGTTATATTTAGAGATATGATAGAAGGTCACTAGTCACCAAGGATGAAAGACCAGGACATATGATTCGTTGCCTACCCTGATGCGAGGTCATCAGATTGATTGGATCCAGTTAGAGACGGCTTCACGCTGATACGTTGAGAGTCAATATAGACGATCGAATGTCAGGAACCCATTTTCCAAGTTTAAAGTATTCGGAAAATAATACAAGTAATTCTACGGACCCTCTAGAAGAATAAAACCCTAACTCGACTTAATGACCATAGAACGCCGGTGAACCTTAGGATTTGCGGCAGTTCAGCGGTGCCATTAATGAGGCTTGGGTTTGCCCTTCTACGGTTGGTCCATAGGTGCCGTAGCATATATTCGATACTATTAAACTGTACCCATGATGTTGAGCTCTTGGGGGATTATAGAACCTCGACGAATCGATCGAAAGGTTCGACATCATTCAGATATCATATGATAGGATACATTGCTTGGGAGACTCCAGATACGAGTATAGCTGTTGGAGCGCAGTCCATGCAGCCACGAGGAGAAGAGTCCGAATCAGTCGACATTAGAGAAAAGTGGAGTAAGAGGTTCGTACGAGATCTTGATAAGATGACGTTCCACTCCGCTGACATCAGAAATGTGATACGCAAGCAGAGGCGTTGACTATGTATATATCTTCCGGGAGGAGTCGTGATGAGTATGCAGCCGTTCCGGAACAAGAAATAGATTTAGTAATGATGATGACTTCTGGGCAGTTCGGAAGAAACGAGATTTGGGGAAAGACCTTGACAGAACCTTTCTGGAATACTATACGAGAAGACTTGGACCCAGGATCAGTCATATTGCACACGCCCAGCAGGCCAAGTTCACCATCATCGACGAGACATGTTATGAGTAACCATGATAGTTGGCCAGAGATCTTTAGAGAATGTGTTAGAGCGGACTGCTTCCGTTATCGTTTCTATATTGGACCGTTGAGACGAGGAGCTATGTACTTAGCAATCTGCAGTGAGAGACGAGAGCCTAAGGGCACTAAGCGACAGGCCATGATCAGAAGGCAAGTAGATATCTTGCTCTGCTAGCATTGGATGCACCGACACCTTCTCGACTTTGAAAGATGGACATATCGACGACAGTATTTATGACTTATGATTTTGTGATTGACTATCACGTATCCGTCACTTTGGATTTCAGTATTTTTGGGTGATTTATTTCATGATTGAGTTTTGATGATCGAGTTTCATGATATTTGATTTCATGCCTAGGGCATGCATATGATTTGACTTATGCTTTCGGCATAGTTTTTATGGACTTTTAGTATTTGATTTGCTTTTATGCACTCCGATGCACAAGATGGTGAGGTTTTATACCACGGTATACCTGATTGGGATTTTAATCGAAACGTGTTGTATACCGTCGATTTCAATTGTGATATTCGATATTCGTTTTCATGCACATAGTGCACTTGATTTGGATTTTGCGCATACTTGACGCGCTTGATGCGATTTAGGTGCACACCAGATGCACTAAATCGAGATTCTTCGTGCATATCAGATGCACCTGGTTTTGCTGTCAGGCACACACGTTGCCTTTGACAGGTGTTTTCGTGCACACTCGTTTCACTCAGATTTTGTT
This sequence comes from Agapanthus africanus, assembly GCA_030015575.1. NCBI lineage: Eukaryota > Viridiplantae > Streptophyta > Magnoliopsida > Asparagales > Amaryllidaceae > Agapanthus > Agapanthus africanus. The sequence continues at coordinate 449,451,477 of CM057342.1, read as the reverse complement.
TATGTGCATATGTATGGCACATTCATGGATTTCGATTTCTATGCGCACCAGACGCACGTGGCATCCATATATATATTTGGGATTGATTTCTTTTGGAGCAGTATATTTTATGATACTTACTATTTGGTTTAGTACTGACCAGGACTAGTCAGAGGACAGTATCTGGGTATATTTTTGCATGCATTGATAGTTATTGAAGGGATTTCCAAAGAGGAGCTATAGTCTCAGTATTTACCAACGTGTCCGAGATGACACGAAACATTTTATAAAAGAAACCCTTCTAAAGTTGCTTTCAAAACGGCGGGACGTACATATTAAACAAAGGATACATATATATATAGTTATTTTCTTACAATAGACGTCCACCACTGTGCAGTGTTGCGAACATCACAGGCAATTTAAAAAAGGTTTGGCATGCATTGCTTCCAGATGTTTTAATGATGTATATCATGTTGGTTTTCGTATTGGATCTTGACATTTATGCCTTCCCCATAACTCCGATAATTGCGGGATCCTTGACGGAGTTTTGATTTTTGTTTATATATCCGTTTTTCATGCGCATGCATTGCGCTACGATGTGTTTTATGTATTTATGATTTCGGAGCCCCGACGACTTGATGGTTTGCTTAAATGTTTTAGTATTTTGGGGAGTTTAAATTTAAATTCGGGGACCGAATTTCTTTAAGGGGGGAAGACTGTAACGTTTTGAAAATCGTTTCGGTGAAATTTCGCAAAATCGGTAAAATAAGAGGGTTTTCCGAAAAAATCAAAATAAGAATATCTTTTAATATAAAATTAAATATACATATTCTAGCTGTGAAATTGCTAGTGTTTGGTGTGTATTGAGGCACTGGTAAAATTTCTGAAAATTTTTCCGAAAATAATTATTTTAAGCCGTCAATAATACATTTAATTAGGGAAAATTACAAATTGGAATGAGTTGAAACAAATTTTGTGCAACATAACACATTAAACAAAATTTTAACATGTTTTTGAAATGAAAAAAAATTGTCAAAACGGTTTTAGAAAATATCGAAGAAAAAGGCTTAAATAGTGAAATTAGTGTAAATAGAAATTGGGGTATAATATTTATCATTTTCTTTCCTCACCCACACTCACCCACACCTACACACCCGCTCCCCCATGTGCTTAGCCGGCCATGGGCTGCCTCCACTCCCACTCATTTCCCCACTTCAAGAAGAAAAGAAAAGAAAAGGAAATAGTTAAAATAATCAGAAGAAGAAAGAGTTAGTTGAATGTTGACTTGAACTTTTTCCCTTACCCATACCCCACACCACACTCCCTCTCTCCTCCCTCACACATCTGGCTGAGCTCCCTCTCCCTCAAACAGCAGCCCCTCCTTCTTCTCCTCTCTTTTCCTCATCAAAAAGTCTTCAAAATCCATCAAATTTCCATCAAAATTCAAGCTAAAACTCAAATCTAACTCTTACGCATTTTTTATTAGCTATTCTTGTATGGATCTTGGTGAAAAGAAGCATGTTTGGGAGGCTAGATTTCAAGTGGGATCTCTAAATTTGTGGAGGTATAAATCTTAACACAATACTTACCTTGTTGCTTAATTTTCTTAATCTAATGTAATTAAGTGTTAATATGGTTCTATTTTGCAAATTGGAAAATTCAAGAATAGGTTTGTGAATTCAAGTTGCGGTTTTTATAAATTGATCATGGGACAAATGTGTAGTTTAACATGTTAATGATATGCTAAAACTAACCTACTTGCTAGTTTACTAATTGGTGCTTGTAAATTGTTAATATTGGAATTTTATTCAAACTAGGTTTTGGAATTTAATTGCAAATGTGAGATTAAAAATCTAATTAAGGTTTCATGAAATTATTAACATTATAAATTGTAGTTTAATACTTTAGTTCATGCAAAACTAAGCTAAATTGTTGTTTGTGCAATTTAACTATGAAATTGTTAAAATTGGATAAATTTGCAAACTAGGTTTTTGGGATTAATGGAAAGTGATGAGATTAAATTATGGAAATGATTTGTATGACTTATTTAATATGTTTAATGAGTATTATGGCCACTAGAATTGTTAAAACATCATGTTTTGTTTTTAAACGGCTAATTGATTCTTACTAAGTTTCTTGTAATAAATCGATTTAATCAATTTATTGGTTTTGATGATTTCACCCTATTTCATATATATGTTTAGTGTGATGTGAAACCACGAATGATGCGTTTGAGTTTTTCTCGATCACCCGGCGTTTGTACGCCGATGTCGAGAGTTTTTGGGTTGATTTGAGAGAGCAACCATAAGCTTTGACCTACGTGAGATTCATGTGTCGTTTTGGTTTTAAATTGGATTTTTATGCGGCGCGATACGTTGTGACATGTAGGTACCCCCATGTTGACTTAGAGACGACAAGCAAGCGCGTGGTGACGTCGGCACCGGCGAGCGAGGACCAGGTGAGTACATTTATATCTACGGGGAGATGTTGGGTGGATGGCGTATAGCACCCCCGCAGTTCGATGTATAGCATGTTATACATATATAATATATATTTGTGTTATCTATTTTGTATGAGATGGATGTTAATGATATGGTTACATGTTCATGGACTAGTAGTGTTACTTGCGAAACCCTAGAGTGGTTGTTGCACCCATACATGCACACACACTTGCATACATTCATTCTTTTACCTGTGCGTATATGGGGATATATATATATATATGTATATACGCATGGGTATGGGACTATGCATATATATACATTCATATACACATGCCTGAATGTTGAGGATATTATATGATATTTGGAGATGAGTCGATGAGATTGGGCTTGAGGCCATGAGATCGGTAATGTGATATGGTCCGTATTTGAGATACGACCCGATATTTTAGCGGGTTCTTTAGGCGTGGTGTTTTCATACACACGCATGCATTTCATAGATGGTATCATTATGGTACTAGACATAGATCAGTACCCCGATTATGATATTTGATAAAAGGATACCAGATGAATAATGTGATAGATGTGATACTTGACCCGTACCCAGATTTGGAATGTCGTACGATGGATTTACCGTACAAGCTATTGTTGATAGATCCGCACTCTTGACTCGAGGATGTCATATTAGATGACATATCATATGAGATATAATTGAGGCGGGATCACCGACTATATATATGTATATATATCGACTCAGATTTAGGTGGTTCACATATCCCTTTTGATTGGTTGTTAGTTAGACCTGTAGTTTACCTAGTAGATGTCAGACTGCACCCGAGTCATACCTATTTCCAAAACTGACGAATCGTGAGAATTTTAAAGACATACCAAGGGATACTACGGATATTTTAAAATACGTATCTTTTCTTAAAAATACCGTAGTCCTTATTTTCAAACACCACGATTCGTACTATTTCAAACGGCAAAACAGTATAACACATGTATAGTAAGGTAGATTCCTTGTTGTCACGTTATTATTCATGTTCCGCAAATTATTGTTGTATTTACTATTCATTTTCCTTATTATGTTGTTATCGCCTCATTGCATGTTATTGTGTATGTAGTAATTATGAAACCATGATGTTAGGACACCAGCACCATTACCGATGACGCGTATGTTCCACGTACACTCGCTTGGCGGCTCACACACATCTTCATCGGTAATAGCCATGTCATGTACACTTTAGAAAATACTATTTCAGTGACATAGCTTGCTAGCTGATAGTTGTATTTTAAAATGCAAATTGCGGTTTTCTCATGATGTATGAGTCGTCCACCATGGGTTTTCATGATTGCTGTTGGATTTGGAAACCCGATTCGAAGAGTTGGATGATCCGTCTCGGGTACATGGTGGGCCCGGTATGGGACCCCGGGGCAAGAAGCTCGAGTTTTATTCGATAAGCCTGGCAGGGGAGCACTACTTACCGGTGATATTATTTGGACTCGTCGGTTATCCGGAGGATACCGGCCGGAGTCATGAGATGGATGTAGGCTGATCCGTTCTGCCGGAGCCTGCGGGCCGATCCCGCAGATGATACAGATGCCTAAGATATTGATATTTGAGATCTGAGATTTGAGATATTGAGATTTGATATTGAGATACTGAGACTTATGTTTTGTGTCGATGCTGACACTGATTTCTCTGTTACTTTCATTAATGATACTTGATTGATATACATATAGGAATCTCATTGATCAAGGAAAGCAGTTGTCTCACTCTTGATATATTCCGTTTCCATTCATAATGCATTCATACATCATATATATCTGATATGTTGCTATCTGAGGCACTAACACATGCATGTTGTATTGCACTTATATGTATATGGATCATGATATTATTTGAGGATATTACCTGATATGACCTAGGATAGCGTTATGCATACGATTTCTACTCATAGATGTTTTCTACTCACGAGTTGGCAACTCATCCCCGTTGTGCCACAGTTCCTTGCAGGTTTTGCCGTACAGGTTTCGTTGCGGCTTTGCTGGCACACTGTTCCTTCCGAGTGATTGCTTGGTAGGTGGGTTCTTTGCATCAGGACCACCATTGTTTATTTATTATTTCAGTTGTATCTAGAAACTCCAATCAACCAGATTGTATATTTGAGAGAGATAGAAAACCAGACCTGTTATTCTTTCGACCTTAGAGTCGCGCGTTGTATTATTATGGTTTTCATGCTGATTTTGGGTGTTCTTTTGAGTTTTGATTCTCGCCCTTCGGCGTTGTATATTATATTGCTTGCGTGGTTGTGACCGTCGATTAACGAAGAGCTAGCTCCCGCTTGGGGATTGTTCATATCAGATTTTTGCATTTTCATACCGCCCAATTTTTATCACATTGCATATCGGTAGATACTCTTGAGCCGTGTTCGCTAGTCAATTGCAGGATACAGGTTCTCGGCTCCAAACGGTGAAACTCATGGAAAAACACGACAAAACCCGGGTTCCTGCCAATCACTGATAAAACACGGTCTCCGCTCTTCATCCGTATGTTGCCAGACTCCAGTTTAAGGGACAAAATGACAAATCGATTTTCACCTTCATGCACAAAGCACAATGGCAACACCAAGACCAAGAAATCTACGCGGAGCTCAAGAAAATCATGACAAAAGATCCACCTTTTGATCAACAGAAATTCTGGAAAATTCGTGAAGAAATTATGAGAAAACACATATACCAGATTGAAGGGTACATCAAACCAGGGGACCACAAAAAAGGCCAAGATCCAAGTCCTCTAAAGGGCCGCGGAACCGCGGCCAATAGGGGGTCTAAGCAGCGGTTCCGCGGCCGTTCTGGCGCCACAGAAAAAGGTTTTTTAGGGGTATTTTGGTCTTTGTATGTACATGCAGAATTTTGCCCTAGATTTCCATTTTCCTGCCTATAAATAGCCCAGAACCTTGTGAAGCCAAGGGTGTATAATCTTGTATTTTTCTAGGTTTAGAATACTTGTTTCTTCTTCCTCTTCTCATCTCTTCTCCATTGAAAAACTTGTAGTGAGCTTTTGTGAGTGAAGAATGATGAATAAAGAAGTTCCTTTTGTTATTATATCTTGTCTTGTTCTTTAGTTAAATTATTACTGCTTGTAATTTTCATTTGTTAAGTAGTTATTGTTATTTCTTGTTGTTTCTTTGTTTCTCTTTTTCTTTATCCTTAAAACAACCATGATGCTTACGCTTGATCCTTGTCAAGGTGAGGTCGCAAATAGCTAGTTGTTATCTTCTACTCTCTTTCTTTCTGTCTTCCTCTTTATTTTGTTTTCTTTTCATTATGATGTGTGAGTAGTTTCATACTTGTTAGGGTAGGATAAGGGAAGTTTGAGAGAAGGAAATCTCTCTCACTCTTTCCTTGCCCAACATCTTAAATCGACTCCCGTTAATTGAACCACAATCCACTCCTTACGGCACCCTATCCTACATGATAGCGGTGATTCCGTAGTGAGACCGGTTGTGGTTGAATTAACCGGAGGTTATGGCTAAGAGCCAAGAACGGACGGACAAGCACCAAAAGGAAGAACTTAAGCGTTGGAAAGCCTAGCTTATACTCGCAAGTTCCTTTCTAGTCGTGCTAATCCCCGTTGTTGCCGATTACCGTAACACCGATATTAAGAGTAGCAATGAAAGAAGTGAGAGACTCCTAACTCAAGCTAACCTAATCCTAACCCTAACAAGCTCTCTTTACATATCATTTTAACACTTAATTAATCACAACAAAATCTGGAAATCTGGACTTAACTCGTTAAAGCACTTAGAAAAAGATTCCCATCTCCCTGCGGACGACCCGTACTCAACCGGCTAGCTACAAGCGAAACCGTCTTGATTGCGGTAATTAACTAAACTTGAACACGCAGAATCTCTACCAATCAAATGGCGCCGTTACCGGGGAGACGGTAGTCTATTTCTTTTTGTAATTTCGGGTTAACTTGTGAATATAAATATAACCAAAACAAAAAAACTACACATTGTAAAAAAATCATTTTGTTATTTTTGATTAGTTTTTGTGCAAGTGTGCAGGAAAATACGAAGTTTGAGTTCAGTGCCCAAGACGTGGGATAATACAAAATTCAAGTTCAGTGCCAAAGACGTGGGAAGATAGACCCATATTTCGCGGCTATACCGCGACGGATCAAAAGGAAGCCAACGGTCTACTGAAAAATCTAGAGCAGATACAGTGAGCAAATCAAGATTCAGCAAATCCAGACAAGTAGAGGAGACCCAGACCAGCACACCCCAAAATTTCAGAGCCCCAACTCCACTACCTTGCCGCGGAACCGCGGCATATGCTGGCTTAGGCCGCGGATCCGCGGCTACTTAGTGGAATCAGTGTGCCAAATTTTCTGTAAGTCCTTCTATCCTCTCTCCCACTCCTCTGGACTCCAATAAACTGTGTTTTCTGCAGCCTTCTTTGCGCAAATTCTCTTCCCCCTTCCAATAAACTATTCTTGTGCAGGATTCTTTGCGCCGCGCTAAAAATAAAAATTGTTTGCAGTTGATTTGTTACCGCTTTGCATTCTTTAATACGGACTTAAGGGGCTTGAAACCAATTCAGATTGGGTGGGGATTTCAACACCCTTCCCAGGACCCCAGAAATCACAAAACGCATATGCATTGACCATTGTTAAATTAAAAAATACTAGACTCAGCCCTAAGGACTTCGAGCTCATTAGGACAGAGGACTAATTACAGGCATCGGCCGTGTATCCTATCCTGACTTTGCGATGTCTAGGCAAGTGTGACGAAGGCAAGTGGTTATTTAATTAAGGAACTTCACGAAAGCGTTGGACAACCTCCCACTTACCTGGCACTTATCTGGCTGCAATTGGCGGAGAAGAGGCGGTTTGAGGTCCTGTTTCTAGTTCTTTGGAACAGTTAGGAGCTGTCTAGTTGACCTAGGTGACCCTAGATCTAGGTGTGATTGTGCATATCTTGTTTGTGATTGCTTAAAGCCGTAAGTCCGTACATATTTCTGTAAAGCTCTTTCTAAAAAAGAAAAAGAAAAAATCAAAAACTTTTATAAAAACTTGCCCTTTGTCGCCAAAATCCATTTTTCACCCACCACCCATCGCCTTTCTCTATTGACATTTTCTTACCCTCACCTTCTCCGCTTTGACTATACTAAACTCGTTTAGTGTATGTCCGCTTGGACTCGGGACACTAGCGCCCGCCTAGTCCGCGTTACGTTAGTCGCTACCGACTACGCGATCGACTCAGACGTCGAAACTCCGTCCACTCCTCTTTCACCTTTACCTTTGCCGGCCAACTCCGATGTTGACCGGAATTCTGTTCATACATCTTCACCTTCACCTTCACCAACCTCTTCTTCCGCGATGTCAGGATTTAATCCGAACATCTCTTTGACTATCCCTGGATTGGCTCCACCTCCTACGGAGACCAATAACCCACCACCACCGCCTGTTGTAGCGCCGCAGCGAATCGCGCTCCAGGATCGTTTCTATCCCACCCGTTCTGCACTTCCCACCTGCCTTTCTCTTCCTCCGGCCAATGGGGATAATTTTGAAATTAAGCCCCACTTCATCAACATTCTTCCACGATTTCATGGGCTTGAATCTGAAGATGCCTATATCTTCATCAATAAATTTCAAAACGTCTGTGCCATGATGAAAACCACCCAGCTGTCGGACGATGCTATACGTCTACGGGTCATTCCGTTCACTTTATGCGATCTTGCTGAAAAATGGCTGTATAGCACCGCTTCCCACTCCATAACCAGTTGGGACGAGTTTGTTAACGCGTTTCTCAAAAAGTTTTATCCGAATCATAAAACCGCAAGGATTCGAAATGAAATCAACCAATTCTCTCAGCTTCCTTCTGAACCCTTCTGGAAGTGCTTTGACCGGTACAAAGACCTTCTTGTTCAGTGTCCTCACCACGGTATATAGAAATGGCAACTCTGCCAAACCTTATATGAGGGCCTGAACCCAGCAACGAAGCAGTTGTTGGAAACCATCTGTCAGGGCCACTTCCTATCGAAATCTGACGAGGAAGCGTGGCAGTTCTTTGACGACCTTGCGGAGCAAACGCTACAATGGGAGAGCACCAAACCGACTTCTTCTTCTTCTACCTCCACTTCTACCGGTCAGTCTAGGGTAGGAATTCACCAACTTGATGTCTCTATTATGATGAAAGCTGAAATGGCTGCAATAACAAGAAAGCTTGAAGCGATAGAGAGCAAATTTTCTGCTCCTGCCCCTGCCCCTGTTCTCCCCCTTCGTACCATCTGCGCTTGTTGTTCCGATCCTTCTCACTTGACCGAAGAGTGTCCTTAAATTCCACCATCGCAAGGACAAGATCAGGTTAATGCTGCATTCCAGCAAAGACCGAGGAATGATCCATACTCTTCCACCTACAATCCCGGTTGGAGGAACCACCCCAATTTCGCCTGGAATCAGAATCAAAATCAATTCCAAGGCAACAATTTCCAAAGGGCCCCTCCGCCGCAACAACAAGCGCAACAACAAACTCAACAGCAGTTTCAGCAACCCTTCCAACCCCAACCTTTCTAAAATCAGACGAACAACTTTGCACCCAACAATTCTTTTCCACCAAACAACTTTGTTCCGTCAAACAACGATAAGGTTTCCTCGCTCGAACGAAGTCTGGAGGCGTTCGTCAAACAATCGACTCAGTCCACCGCAAACATCCAGTCTTCCATTCAGTCCTTAGTGCAACACACTGCCGCTCACGGGCAAAGCATCAAAACCATCGAGGCCCAGATTGCACAACTGAATGCGGCCTTAAGCGAGCGAGAGAAAGGGAAGCTCCCGTCCCAGCCACTCCCAAATCCCGGTCACCCACAGAATGTACATGTTGCTCTTGAACAACAGAATCATAATGTGAGTGCCGTGACCACATTGAGATCGGGAAGGATGCTGCAAAACAACATCGACACACGGATCAATGATGACACCCCGGCCGCTTCTTCTTCTACTTCTTCTTCTTCTTCATCTCCTGCTTCTTTGTCTTCTGAGCCTATTCTCCGTTCTTCACAAGGCTCTCCTTCCTCTTCTTCTGCTTTGAATGGACCCGCTTCTCACTCCACGAAAACACCTGTTCTGGGATCCGTTCCTACTCCACAATCTCCTCCACAAGCATTAGACTCAACCAATTTTAAAAACGTCCCATTTCCAAACCGGTTGAGGTCTAATAAACAAAATACTCAAATGGAGAAGATTCTGGAGTTATTTAAGCAGGTTAACATTAACATTCCTCTTTTAGATGCTATACAACAAGTCCCGTCCTACGCGAAAATCTTAAAGGACTTGTGCACGAAAAAGAGGAAGTCTCAGGTACCCAAGAAAGTTTTCTTGACTAGTGCTGTGAGTGATGCCCTTACCCAATCTTTACCACAAAAACAGAAGGACCCTGGCTGTCCTACGATTTCTATTACTATTGGGGATAAGAACATCAACCGCGCACTATTAGATCTTGGTGCCAGTGTTAACCTGCTTCCGTATTCATTATACGAGCAATTAGGCGTCGGAGAGCTGAAACCCACGCACTGCACTCTCCAAATGGCCGACCGATCGATCACCCATCCTAGGGGTGAGCTAGAGGATGTGTTAATAAAAGTCGGGGACTTCATATTCCCCGTTGACTTCATTGTATTAGACACACAGCCTATAGCTAAACCCCGGAATCAAATTCCGGTGATACTCGGTCGCCCATTTCTTGCAACCTCAAATGCTGTGATCAATTGTCGCAATGGTTCGATGAACCTCTCTTTTGGAAACATGACGATTGAACTCAACATTTTTAGGTTGGGGAATCAGCCCGCCGAACCTAATGCTCATATACTGGACGTCTGCTCGATCCAGGAGATCACCCCAGTAGAATGTGAATTCGAGGAGTTTCTGTTCGAACATGATAATCTTGACGCCACTAGTGCGTTCCTCCTCGAACCTGCTGCTGTTTCTGCGCCCGATAACGACTACGAGTGTTTTACGCTCTCGAACGATCTTAACCGCGCACAACCCGAGTTTGAATCTTTCGAATTTCCGGATGAGTTACCTGAACCATCCAACTCGGTCGCTTACACTCGTTTTGAACCTTTGCTGGAGTCCTTTGAGTTCGAGACCTCTCCACCAATCTTACCTTCAATCGTTTCACCTCCATCGCTCGAACTCAAGGCTTTGCCGTCTCACCTTAAGTACGCTTACTTAGGTGAGAACGAGACCCTTCCTTTCATCATCTCGGCTTCTCTAGCTCCAGAGCAAGAGAAAGCCCTTCTCGCGGTCTTGCACAGCAACAGGCAAGCTTTTGGCTGGTCCATGGCGGACATCAAGGGGATTAGTCCTCTGATCGTGGAGCATCACATTCATCTGATGGATGATTCCAAACCAGCCCGGGTACCACATAGACGTCTCAATCCAGTCATGAAAGAGCCTGTGAAGAAGGAGATCGTAAAATGTCTAGATAGTGGTATCATTTACCCTATCTCGGATAGTCAGTGGGTTAGCCCCATTCATGTTGTCCCCAAGAAGTCGGGCATCACGGTCATAACCAACGAGGCGAACGAGTTAATCCCTACTCGCACCCAAACTGGGTGGCGAGTATGCATTGATTACAGAAAACTCAACGCCGCAACGCGGAAAGACCACTTTCCGCTACCTTTCATTGACCAGATGCTTGAACGATTGGCCGGATATGAGTACTACTGTTTTCTTGATGGCTACTCCGGCTATAATCAAATTCCCATCGCCGCAAAAGACCAGGACAAGACCACTTTCACTTGTCCTTTCGGCACGTTCGCATATCGTCGCATGCCCTTTGGGTTATGCAATGCGCCCGCTACCTTCCAGCGGTGTATGATGGGAATCTTCTCAGACATGGTGGAAATATTTCTGGAGATTTTCATGGATGATTTCTCCATCTTCGGCGATTCCTTCAACGAGTGTTTGCTGCATCTTGACGCTGTCCTTACCCGATGTAAGGACAAGAATCTCACTTTGAATTGGGAGAAGTGCCACTTCATGGTGCGCGAAGGTATTGTCTTAGGACATATCATCTCGCAAAATGGCATAGAGGTTGACAAAGCAAAGATTGAGGTCATTTCCAATCTACCTCCTCCCCGATGCGTCAAAGATATCCGAGCCTTTCTTGGCCATGACGGTTTCTATAGAAGGTTCATCAAGGACTTTAGCAAGATTGCTAGGCCCTTGACTTTTTTACTGGCCAAGGATACGCCATTCGACTTCAACTCGAGCTGTGTGACTGCATTCGAGTCATTGAAACGCTCACTCACTTCTGCTCCCGTTCTTTCTTCACCTGACTGGACGCACCCATTTGAGATTATGTGCGATGCATCCGACTTTGCCATTGGTGCTGTCCTTGGACAACACATCAACAAGATGCCGCACGTAATCTATTATGCGAGCCGAACCCTGAACGACGTCCAACTCAATTATACAACAACTGAGAAGGAATTCTTAGCTGTTGTATTTGCTTTAGAAAAGTTTAGGCTTTACCTCATCGGCTCTCCAGTCATTGTCTACACAGACCATTCTGCTCTGCGCCATCTTTTTGCGAAGAAAGATGCAAAATCTCGGTTAATACGTTGGATCCTCTTGCTTCAAGAGTTTGACCTTGTCATTAAGGACAAACGAGGCTGTGAAAACGTAGTTGCTGACCATCTCTCACAATTTCCTTCTTCGCCTTCGCTTCCAATTCCGATCAACGACGTTTTCCCGGATGAACAGCTCTTGACAGTATCTAGCGAACCCTGGTTCGCAGATATTGTGAACTATTTGGCCACGGGATTACTACCGACTGAATGGTCAAGTCAGGACAGACTTCGCTTCTTATCCCAAGTAAAATATTTTTACTGGGACGAACCCTATCTGTTCAAGTACTATCCCGACCAGATTATTCGTCGGTGTGTCCCTGACGATGAGTTCAAGAGTGTGCTGTCGTTTTGCCACGATCAAGCATGTGGCGGGCATTTTGGCCCCAGAAAGACAGCTGAGAAGATCTTGCAATGTGGTTTCTACTGGCCACAACTCTTCAAAGATGCTCATGACTATTGCAAGACTTGCTCCCGGTGCCAACACATGGGCCGGATATCCCGGAGGAACGAGATGCCGCTCCAACCAATCTTGGTTGTGGAGATTTTCGATGTTTGGGGGATAGATTTCATGGGGCCGTTTCCCAGCTCTTTTGGGAACTTGTACATCCTTCTCGCTGTTGATTACGTCTCTAAATGGGTCGAGGCTGTGCCCAGCCGGACTAACGACAACAAGGTTGTCGTTAGGTTTCTTAAAGAAAACATTTTCTCCCGTTTTGGGCACCCCCGAGCGATCATTAGCGACAATGGAAGTCATTTCTGCAACAAGACTTTCGAGGCCTTGATGCGGAAATATTCCATTAATCATAAGCTCTCTACGCCCTACCACCCCCAAACCTGAGGGCAGGCCGAAGTTTCAAATCGGCAAATCAAGCAGATACTGGAGAAGACGGTTTCCAAGAACCGTAAGGATTGGTCGCTGAAACTCACTGATGCCCTCTGGGCATTTCGAACCGCTTATAAGACCGACCTTGGCATGTCTCCCTATCGGCTTGTGTACGGAAAAGCCTGCCACTTACCTGTCGAAATAGAGCATCGCGCATTTTGGGCGATAAAGGAGCTGAATTTGTCTCTTGAGGATGCGGGCAGCCATCGGAAGCTGTAGTTGAATGAATTGAGCGAGCTTAGGGATGAGGCTTACGATAACGCGGTTGTCGTTAAGAATCGAACGAAGGTGTTTCACGATAAACACCTTTTGCGCAAAACTTTCGTACCTGGTCAACAGGTACTGCTTTACGACACCCGACTTCACTTCCATCCAGGAAAGCTCAGATCTCGCTGGAAAGGGCCGTATTTTGTGCGGAATGTGTATCCGCATGGCGCTGTGGATTTGGAAAATCCAAAGGACGGTTCATTTTTCAAAGTGAACGGGCACCGACTTAAACCGTACCTTAGCGCCGAACCAACAGAGGAGCTCCTGGTCTTACAGGAGCCGGTTTACCCTGCATAATCTTCCTCTGCCTACCTCCAAACTTCGATTATCTAGCCAAGAACAGTGGACACTGTTCCAGATAAGTTTGGGGGTATGTATATACCATTTTGTACAATTTTGTGGATATTCTTTTTCTTTTTCTTTTCTTTTAAAAAAACAAAAACAACAAAAAAAAAACAAAAAACTTTTGTGTATCGCTAACCGACAATTTTGACCATTCAAATAATCTCTTCATGCAATGACAGTGAGGACACTGTCCAGTTTAAGTTTGGGGGTACGCTCGGTACGCATTTCTTACCTTCGCATTCATATGTATATTTTGCATCTGCATATTTAAAATCCATAAAATCCATAAAAATCTGAAAATTTTCTAAAAACATAAAAACTTTTCTGTCAAGTTAGCTAGTGGGAGGACTCTGATTCAACATTTCGACGGTTTTGTTTGATAAGATAAGAATAACTAAATTTTATGTTTAGATTTTGAAAACCTGAAAGATAACTCTCCTTTAAAGTTAACTATAGCTGATATACGTCTTTACAGCACACTACACGTGTCGTGGGTTTTGGAAATTAGATGACAAGTCTTTTATATCTAAAAACTTTTAAATGGATCAATGATTTTCTAAGGATCAAATAGGTTTGTTCTGAAATAAGTAATATCAAGAATAGTTTATGAAGTGAAGTGAATATGAAGGAATGTTATTGACCCCTTAATTGGAACTAAATCTGAAAAATAACCCATCTAAAACTTGATTGGAATGATTACACACCGAACCCACTAAACACGTCTTTTATCCAAAAAAATAATTGAACTGCCGGTTATATCTCTGTTCGTATTGAATCATCATGATTTTCACGCCAAACTGTCTTTTGTTTTTGGACCTAGGTAACTTGAGTAATTAAGTCCGCTGGGGTGTTTTTACACCTAATGCCCTAAAACCAACTGGTTTGGGTGCATTGGCCCAAAGCTCGCTAAGAAGCCTAGAAAGTCCAGATTAAAACAAAATCAAGCAAGTGTTCTCTCCGAGTTAAAATTCCTAACGGTTCTTTGTGTGAGAATAATCTTGATAAAAGACAGGCTTTTATAAAAATTTTAGCGGAGATATGAAGGTTTTATTCTATGATAAAGACTATTGCACGTTCACAGAGGTGTGTATGAAATGAAAACAAGAAAAAGGTGGAGTGAAAAAATAAGACCTAGTTTCCTGTTAAGGAAGATAGAAGTTCTGAAATTGAAACCTTACTGGAAAACGAAACTTGAAAAATGCTTAACTCTCTATAAAACTTATGTGATCCTTTCAAAATTCTTATCCGGGCTTTATTATGAGGACTTTATTCGACCTTTCTGGAACTTTACGACACTATTTGCACTGCACGTGAAGACATATAAAAGCTGTAGTTAAATAAGAAGCGGGGTGCGAAAAATAAAGGTTCGATAGTCTAGACTTAGGATAATAGAATTGTTATTTTCTGAAACAAAACTTTAGGGTTTGAATCTTAGTTATTTTACAAAACTAGCTTGACCGGATTTTGTGGGCAGTATCCGCTGAAAACGCTCAGGAGACAACACTCCTCCCACTAGGGACACCTAGAGGTTTAACGGCTTGTTGCACATGTTCAGTGCAATCGCGTTCCCTGCGAAAGTGAGGTTAGGAAATTTTTTATGAATAAATTGGCTTTGCTCGGGACGAGCAAATGATAAGTTTTGGGGTATTTGTTCATATCAGATTTTTGCATTTTCATACCGTCCAATTTTTATCACATTGCATATCGGTAGATACTCTTGAGCCGTGTTTGCTAGTCAATTGCAGGATACAGGTTCTTGGCTCCAAACGGTGAAACTCATGGAAAAACACGACAAAACCCGGGTTCCTGCCAATCACTGATAAAACACGGTCTCCGCTCTTCATCCGTATGTTGCCAGACTCCAGTTTAAGGGACAAAATGACAAATCGATTGTCACCTTCATGCACAAAGCACAATGGCAACACCAAGACCAAGAAATCTACGCGGAGCTCAAGAAAATCATGACAAAAGATCCACCTTTTGATCAACAGAAATTCTGGAAAATTCGTGAAGAAATTATGAGAAAACACATATACCAGATTGAAGGGTACATCAAACCAAGGGACCACAAAAAAGGCCATGATCCAAGTCCTCTAAAGGGCCGCGGAACCGCGGCCAATAGGGGGTCTAGGCCGGGGTTCCGCGGCCGTTCTGGCGCCACAGAAAAAGGTTTTTAGGGGTATTTTGGTCTTTGTATGTACATGCAGAATTTTGCCCTAGATTTCCATTTTCCTGCCTATAAATAGCCCAGAACCTTCTGAAGCCAAGGGTGCATAATCTTGTATTTTTCTAGGTTTAGAATACTTGTTTCTTCTTCTTCTTCTCATCTCTTCTCCATTGAAAAACTTGTAGTGAGCTTTTATGAGTGAAGAATGATGAATAAAGAAGTTCCTTTTGTTATTATATCTTGTCTTGTTCTTTAGTTAAATTATTATTGCTTGTAATTTTCATTTGTTAAGTAGTTGTTATTATTTCTTGTTGTTTCTTTCTTTCTCTTTTTCTTTATCCTTAAAACAACCATGATGCTTACGCTTGATCCTTGCCAAGGTGAGGTCGCAAATAGCTAGTTGTTATCTTCTACTCTCTTTCTTTCTATCTTCCTCTTTGTTTTGTTTTCTTTTCATTATGATGTGTGAGTAGTTTCATACTTGTTAGGGTAGGATAAGGGAAGTTTGAGAGAAGGAAATCTCTCTCACTCTTTCCTTGCCCAATATCTTAAATCGACTCCCGTTAATTGAACCACAATCCGCTCCTTACGGCACCCTATCTTACATGATAGCGGTGATTCCGTAGTGAGACCGGTTGTGGTTGAATTAACCGGAGGTTATGGCTTGTTAGTTATATGTATGCCCTAGAGGCCATTACTATACATAGGATATATATTGTAGTGGATGCTTGGACATATATAGGGAGGACTTTCTTGCTCGACATGATAGTATGCTATCTGGTTGACATTTACCTTAACGTGTATACTGTTTGTCTCTCTGTTACATGTTGGTAAAGCCCTTAGGATCTGTACTTGACTACCTGGACTATGATGCGGATCATACTAGTGGGGACATGGTAGTCCATAAGTACATCCTTCAAAGTCCCTAGTCGTGGGTGTATCGAGACGGGGCATCGATATACCAGAGTAGACTAGCGTATACCTTCTTGACCCATACAGATGGGCGATGGATGATCCCATATCCATCGGTGTTTGACATCGGAGATGATATACGGGTGCTCAGTAGAGACTGGGTACACTGGACGGACTCGCCGAGAACTCCTAGATGGTATTATACCTCACGTCAGATGGCAGTTCTCTGGTGACACTGGTACAGAGTAGTCTGTTGACCCGAGATCGTCATAGAGTCTCGTGTGGTTCCCACTGTGCTTTGATTTCCATCTTACCACGTCCAAGAGGGCGTGCAAAACGGTGGTTTTTGGGTACAGTCCCGAGTCACATGGAGGCAATGAGCGATAGGAGGGGATTCGTCTCTCCCGGTATAGGGGGTTGATGTTGTGCTGTGTTCGATTGGCTATAACAGGAAATCCCTGGCCAGGGTTGCTGAGATTTATTGGTAAGTGTTACCAGTAGTTTCTCGAAAAGTTATAGACCTCATATCGACACAACTTATCGAGCTATTGGGGTCTGACGTTTACCACCCCTAGGCGAGATATGCGACATATCAGACGATCAGACCGGACTGTACGGTAGTGTTACTGGTTGGATTCACTGGAGTGTGAGCGGGCTTGCTCGTCGATCTTCAGATCGCTCAATACCCGGGTGGCCGTTACGTTTAGCAGACCGCTTGCGGCTTGTGGATGTTTGATATGATCATCATCTGCTGCCGGCGTATTGACGAGTCTTTAGAGTCCTACACAGAGGTTTCCTGGCTCAAGCGAAACGAAATAGGAGCGCATATGAGATATGTGCGGGACCGAGAATAATGCGTGTATGTGATACCGTATTCTATTCTCGCGATAAATATATCGAATGGTTGTATGCGATATAACCTAGTTATCGATTCAAGCGTTGATTCGATAAGCCGATATATTATATAGTAGTCGGTTGTGTGCGACATAACCGGGTCATTGAATCAAGTGTTGATTTAATGATTTAATGCATATTTATATATTTGATATATTACTTTGCATCAACTAGTATCGGTTTACTTAAGATGGATTTTCTCACTCGGATGGGCGCATTGTATATGCGATATACTTTTGTGCACTTGATTGTATCATGTTTGATGATACATGTCATGCTAGGGTTCAAGTGTAAAGATTAAACCTTGGTTAATGAAATGGTAAGGGTTTATTATTTATTATTCATTTATCTTATTTAATTATCCTTTTTATTTTTGATAAATGAATAAAAGAAAAGAGAAAAGAATGGTGGCTAATTTTGTTCTTTAGTTGAAGCTTCATGAAGCTTTGTTCAAGTCAACCATTCTTATCTCATCCTTAACCTTAACCATTCCCACTAACCATGATTCATTCTCTACACTTGACTCTAGTTAAAATTATGATAAGAATTCATTTTTCTTTTATTATTCTATTATTCTTATCATAATATTTTCTTCTTCTTCTTCCTTGCTTGAAGTGAAGAAAACCAAGCTCCATCAATGGTGATTGTTGGAAAAGAGTGAGAAATCCAAAACTAAAGTCTACCCACTTTCTATTTCTTCATCCTCTACCTCTTGCCAAGTAGTAGAGTGTGTTTACTTCATAAGTTTCTTGACTTGGCGAAGTTGTGAGCTTGATCTAGCGATGCCTCGACGTAGATCATCTTCGGCATGGACATCGACGACCTAGCTTGCCTATTCTCCGACGAAGCCGACTCTAGAGCCCGGATTTGATTTGGACAGCGGAGAGGACCTCGTTGCGGAGCTATGGAGGTGGAGCACCGGATCTACAAAGGTTGTATTTCCGTTTTCTCATTAGTTAAGTGTTAACTAGTTCTTGTTCGCCTAGACATCTAGTTATCGATCCGTAGTTTAGGGTTTGTAGGCACCATAATTTTTGAAATTGCCATGGTTGATGGCTTGGGAGACCTCTTGGGAGTGCCTAGGAACCCTACAGTGGTATCAGAGCCTAGCTAGAGCCTTAGGCGAAGTCCAGACGGAAATTGAAGTCCGAACGAACCCGAAACCCCGAACCAATATTGCTCTCTGTACAATTTTTAAAAACAGGGATTTTTCAGCATTAAAAATATTCAGAAAAACATGCAGGAAAATATAAGAGTAACTGTGTAATTCGTAGCCCTAATTCCATTAAAGCGCCGCGCTTGCGCGGCACGAGCATGCCTCGTGCGGCGGAAGCGCGGCCGTTTTGTCGTTTTGTGAGACGAAGTTTACACAGTAACTCCTAGTTTCCAGTGTTGGTCTTCCTGGGTATTTTTAATATTTTTTCAAGAGTTGAATTTTTCTGAGTTGATTTGGGGATTCGGTTTTTCGATCGGGGTATCAAATTTTGTCTGTGTGGCTTTCCGGATAAATTTTAGAATATGTTAAAAAGTTCGACCGGATATAAATACCCAATTTTTCCCCTGTCGGGAAATTTCCAAGTGTTGGATTTTTCCGTAGTTTAACGACGTTCTAAGTAGTGCAAGTAACGCGATGGTCCCTCTAGAAGACACAAACCTTAACTCGATTATGTGACCGTCTTGAACTGCCCTTTGAACCTTCGGGTTTGGGGCAGTACGGCGTGCCACATGTGAGGCGTTGGCTTGACCCTTCTACGGCTGGACCGTTGGTACTGAGGTACGAACTGAATGTCGTTAGACTAGTTTCATGTGTTGATCTGTATCGGGAAAACTTGGGTGTTAGAATGTTCGATCGGAAAGTTTAACATTTTCTATTTATCCGGAATGGGATACAATAATTGGAATTCACAATAAGTTATATGATAACTAAATGAATATTATAAACGTAGCAGTTTAGTCTCACTTGATCGGTTGCCACGGAATTTTGATGCGATCAAAAGTCCGTCGCAATCACGTAGCGTACGCGGATACTCGCCGGGTAAACTTAATAGACAGCTTCACGCCATTGCCCCGACCAAGTGACTGTAGGAGAACCCCGTCGCCGAAAGCATCCGTCCGGGTGCTTGCGGTGGCGGTGTTCCGCCTTGGTGCACTTCGTCGACGGTATCGGGGGTGCGGCCGCCTACTGAAGTTTGCGACGAGCATTCGATCAGGATGTCGGGAATCTTGTTGAATTACCCGACTTGATATTGAAAAGAGTTTTCGATAATGAGACTAAAATGCGGGGTTTATAATTGTTAGGCATGCGATGTCTAAGTAATTCATTTGGTCAGGCATGCGATGTCTGAGGTGGTTGCGGATTCCAACTGTTGTAGTTTTACACTTTCTTTTCTGTGACCGTAAGTGTAATATGTGATATCGCCGGTTTCGTTGCTATATGTCAACGACAATTGGGATGCGCATATTTACTTACGTTGATGACATGTGATGTTATGTGTTGCTGGATATGTTATATTGGATCGTCGTGTTCGAATAGCCGGGGGTTTTTATGTGAGATGAGTGTTTTTCATTTTCATTCATGTAAAAACTTGTATGTAATATTCTTTTATTGGGGCGCTTCCAGGTTGCGGAAGTAGTCACCGTTTGTATATTATTTACTTTTCCGCACTAGGATAGACCCAAGGAGGAGGGCACAAGTAACCGGGTTCTGGAGTCCAGTGGGAGACCAACTCGAGGAGTCGAGTCCGGGTCTCCTAACTCTAGAATTGGTAGGGTTGCTTGCCGCTCTCGTAGGGGTCTAGGGGTATGGGTTTGGCTATTCATCACAACCGTGGAATCCGTGTTTTATACTGGCTCGTATTGAAAACACGGACGTCCTAGTATATCCAATATTTCATATGATTCTCCTGCTGCGATATCTGTGATGTGATCATGTGATGTTCTGTGATAGATACAGTATATAGTATATATGATATATTATATAGACGTTACTTATGTTTTACACCCGCGCTAGCCCTGCCCCGCTCTGTCGTTAGTTACCTAACCTAACGGTGCACGAGGGGACATCGAGGCGAATGCGGATGGCATAAGTGTACGTCGTATTTATCTGTGATGTTTAGGTACTTAAATGATGGGACTTCATTAATGTGATTAATGAAATAAAAGAAACCTAAGATGTTGTAGAATCGAATTTCAAAATAAAACAGGTAGCTACAGTTCTTGCTTTGCACAGCGGTATATGTGATATATCCTGCACCTCATCCGACGAGGAAAGGACCGAGATCCCTTCACCGGGAGTGACTCCTTTAGCAATAACTGGCAGATGCTACACACTCGGTTTGTTTTTTGATTGCTTTTAAGAGTTTTTGCTTTGCACAGCGATATATGTGATATATCCCGCACCTCATTCGACGAGGAAAGGACCGACGATCCCTTCACCGGGAGTGACTCCTTTAGCAAAACTAGAAAAGCCTCAAAAGAACTCCATTTCAAAATTCATTCGATCCTACAACGATATCAAGTTCATTACGCAATAGGTTTTCAGAAAAACCTGTCGTAGCCCTCCGTCATTACAGATAAGTACTAGTTAGTATTCGTGCTACGGTAGTTTGGCATTCGTCATGGCGTAGTGTGCGGTAGCTAACTAGTATTTATCTGCTTATGCATATGATGCAGATTGGATTAGGTTATTCGTACGGCGTTGTTTGGCATTCGTCAAGGGTCGTGCGGGTGGGTTTAATTCGATCAAGAAATGTACGGGTTGAACTTGACTAGCGGGCTATGGTTTGTTGGCTTTCGTCAAGGTCATAGCACGTTAGGGACAAAATATTATCGGGAATTTCAAGTGTTGAAATTTGCAATGAGATTGCATACCTTCTATGAGATAGTTGGATCCCGATACCCGCTGCGAGTAAGAGTTACTCCTGGGAGAGTTTTATACATTACAATTAGCCGATCAAGTAGGTGTCTAGAAAGGTGTCAACGGGGTTAAGCCTCTGGGAAAACGAGGTTTACATTAATTAGGTTCGTGCGAAAGCACAGGGGACCTCCCTCAAAGTACCGACACTGGCCTGGCTGAAAGATTGGCGAACTTGTAGTGTGTAATTAATCCCGGCTAGTCTTTCCTTTTAGGGTTTGAAGGAAGATTTGATAAAAAGCAGTGGGAGCCATCCTGATTAGATAAAATAATAACCAATCTATTCTTGACAGAGCGCACGCTGAGTGTTTTCTTCTCTCTCTCTCCAGGTAGCGACCATTTCACGCCTTAATCAAGATAATAAAACGGATTATTGACCGAACCCGCTTGTTATACTGAGCTAGGGAACGTTGGTCCCGCTCCAACTTATAATTGTTATAAGACAGAGCAGGAAATTGGGGATTATCAGAATTCCCGTGCCGCCCAAACGAAGAGAGTGCATGCTGATGCATCATCTTCGGGTGTGTTCATTACAAAGAACTGTTTCTCTGTATCCTCTACGTCCTGGGTATGTGATACCAGATCAGGATCGCAGATATGTAATCTGTTACATAGGGCTATAGAAAGGTAGAGAACTGAGAACGGGTGATAAGTTTCATGAGGCAGAAAACGGGGCAAGTGTTGCAGCCAAGTCTGTTGGTCACTGTCACCCTGTATTACCAATACATTGATTCTGAACGAATGTTATTAGATACCGAACCTGATATACAAAATCATATCAGTCTCTTTATTAGTAAAGAAATGATAAAATTTTGTATAGTTGGATAATGTTTTGAACATTTCCTATATCAAAAGTTGATCGGTTCAGGCACGTTATCTAAAAGCGTTAATGTTCTAAATCAAACTACAGTTCTTAATATACAGAACACACACAAGAGGAAGAGTTCAGAAATGAACGAATTCTTCTTGAGGCATTGTAGACTAGGTCAAATCAATGTGACCCGACTAGCTAGAGTTACATAAAGATGCATATTTAAATTAGTTTGAATTTACATCTTGTGAAACTCGCCAGTCGTGTCACAAAGATAAGATGACCTTAGATCCGTTTACTGGAAACAGAGAAAGAGTTAGTAAACTCTTGGGATGATACATGTTGATGTATGTAGGTCCCCTGTCTACACATGCCAGGACTGGTTCTTTATACTTCATTACATTCTCTGATAATCTCTTTAGATTCAGACATATGTTCCTGTTGAAACACAAGTCCGAACCTTTTGAGATATTCATAGAATATAAGTTAGAAGTAGAGAACCAAAATATGGGTAAAAGTATTATGTCCTTTGATGTGATCAAGGAGGAGAATACTTGTGCACGGAATTCCAGGACTGTTCTAAAGGAGAATGAGATTCTCTCTCGGCATTACTCCTCCGAATACACCATAGCACGATGGTATATCGGGGCGGAGCAATCACACCCTATATGATATGGTGTGCTCTATGATGAGTATTACTGAGTTCCCTATTTCCTTTTGGGAGTTATACACTTGAGAAGATGCATACCTATTGAATAGGGTTCAAATCAAATCAGTTGCCTACCGCTCCATATGAGATATGGTATGGGAAGAGCCCATGTCTTAAATTAGTTAAGATTTGGAGTCGTCCGGCCTATGTCTAAAAGCAAAATCCGAACAAGCTCGAGGCAAGGTCTGTTATGTACAACTGGACATGTTCCAGCTATACAAACTGCAGCTGATGATTTGGTAGAACAAAAGGATTCAATAGTTACCAACGAACCTCAGCCTCTCCGCCGATCTAGTAGGGTTCCTCACCCACCTGAGAGATACTTCGGTTTCTCTATGACAGTGGGAGCGAGGATTGCATCATGAGATGATGACCCAACTAGTTTCAAGCTAGCCATCAGGAGTGGAACTCTGTAAGAATGGCTGGATGCTTAGTGATCTGAGATGGAATCCATGTACACCAACAAAGTATGGACTTTGGTTGCTATATCTGAAGGGTTAAATCCCCATCAGGAGCAAGTATATCTTGAGAAGATTACTTGGTGTAGATGGAAAAGTTGAGACTTTCAAAGCTAGACTTGTTAAAGGTTTTCGTCATTGACCAGGCGTGGATAATGATGAAACCTTTTCCAGTACCTATGCTTAAGTCCATCCAGATACTACTTACCACGGCTGCATACCATGACTACGATCTCTGGTGGTTGGGTGTCTTGACTGCTTTTCTAAATGATGATTTAGAAGAGTGCGTCTATAAGTACACAGCCAGAGGGCCTCGTAGACAGTGGGAGCAGCGGAAACGTGTGCAAGATACTTTATAGGATAAAGCAGGCATCGCGGAGTTGGAACGTCAGTTTTGATGAAGTAGTCAAAGAGTTTGACATCATCAAAATGGTAGATGAACCTTGTATAAACAAAAAGGTAGTAGGGAGTATGGTGACGATCCTCGTAGAGTACGTGGATGACATACTCTTGATGGGGAAGGAGTTTCCTATGCTACGCTCGATCAATCTCCGCTTATCACAATGATTCTCCACATAGGATCAAAGTGATACCTACTAAATCCTGGGTTTTGGATCTATGAGATAGATCTAAATGGATGTTAGAATTCTCACTAGTTGTAGTGAGAAGGTATCAATCGACCCTGGGGAGAATCACTGGAATAGTTCCAGGGTGAAAATGACGACTGAATGTCAGTCACAGGCATTGTCTTTACCCTCAATAAAGGGACGGTATGTTGGAAGAGTTCCAAGCTAGATACCGTGGCATACTAGACGATAAAGGCAGGATACATCGCTACTTAAGATGCTACCAAAGAGGCAGTCTGGGTGTATATTGGTTCATAAGATGAACTTAGTTCCTCCCATTGTGTGACAATGGAGTTGTGGCTTATGCCAAGGAACGCCCGTCCCATCAGTGATCCAGACATGTTCTAAGGCAGCATCGCCTGATCATGGAGATAGTTGATCTCCAGGGTGATCGAGGTTAGGAGAGTAGACTCAGAGGACAACACAGCGGATCCACTCACAAAGGCCTGTTCCCAGAGAGAGAAACTTTTATGGGATGGTTGAGTATGAGATACTACAACCACTGCTACAGATGGCCCTAGTGCAAGTGGGAGATTGTTAGTTATATGTATGCCCTAGAGGCCATTACTATACATAGGATGTATATTGTAGTGGATGCTTGGACATATATAGGGAGGACTTTCTTGCTCGACATGATAGTATGCTATCTGGTTGACATTTACCTTAACGTGTATACTGTTTGTCTCTCTGTTACATGTTGGTAAAGCCCTTAGGATCTGTACTTGACTACCTGGACTATGATGCGGATCATACTAGTGGGGACATGGTAGTCCATAAGTACATCCTTCAAAGTCCCTAGTCGTGGGTGTATCGAGACGGGGCATCGATATACCAGAGTAGACTAGCGTATACCTTCTTGACCCATACAGATGGGCGATGGATGATCCCATATCCATCGGTGTTTGACATCGGAGATGATATACGGGTGCTCAGTAGAGACTGGGTACACTGGACGGACTCGCCGAGAACTCCCAGATGGTATTATACCTCACGTCAGATGGCAGTTCTCTGGTGACACTGGTACAGAGTAGTCTGTTGACCCGAGATCGTCATAGAGTCTCGTGTGGTTCCCACTGTGCTTTGATTTCCATCTTACCACGTCCAAGAGGGCGTGCAAAACGGTGGTTTTTGGGTACAGTCCCGAGTCACATGGAGGCAATGAGCGATAGGAGGGGATTCGTCTCTCCCGGTATAGGGGGTTGATGTTGTGCTGTGTTCGATTGGCTATAACAGGAAATCCCTAGCCAGGGTTGCTGAGATTTACTGGTAAGTGTTACCAGTAGTTTCTCGAAAAGTTATAGACCTCATATCGACACGACTTATCGAGCTATTGGGGTCTGACGTTTACCACCCCTAGGCGAGATATGCGACATATCAGACGATCAGACCGGACTGTACGGTAGTGTTACTGGTTGGATTCACTGGAGTGTGAGCGGGCTTGCTCGTCGATCTTCAGATCGCTCAATACCCGGGTGGCCGTTACGTTTAGCAGACCGCTTGCGGCTTGTGGATGTTTGATATGATCATCATCTGCTGCCGGCGTATTGACGAGTCTTTAGAGTCCTACACAGAGGTTTCCTGGCTCAAGCGAAACGAAATAGGAGCGCATATGAGATATGTGCGGGACCGAGAATAATGCGTGTATGTGATACCGTATTCTATTCTCGCGATAAATATATCGAATGGTTGTATGCGATATAACCTAGTTATCGATTCAAGCGTTGATTCGATAAGCCGATATATTATATACTAGTCGGTTGTGTGCGACATAACCGGGTCATTGAATCAAGTGTTGATTTAATGATTTAATGCATATTTATATATTTGATATATTACTTTGCATCAACTAGTATCGGTTTACTTAAGATGGATTTTCTCACTCGGATGGGCGCATTGTATATGCGATATACTTTTGTGCACTTGATTGTATCATGTTTGATGATACATGTCATGCTAGGGTTCAAGTGTAAAGATTAAACCTTGGTTAATGAAATGGTTAGGGTTTATTATTTATTATTCATTTATCTTATTTAATTATCCTTTTTATTTTTGATAAATGAATAAAAGAAAAGAGAAAAGAATGGTGGCTAATTTTGTTCTTTAGTTGAAGCTTCATGAAGCTTTGTTCAAGTCAACCATTCTTATCTCATCTTTAACCTTAACCATTCCCACTAACCATGATTCATTCTCTACACTTGACTCTAGTTAAAATTATGATAAGAATTCATTTTTCTTTTATTATTCTATTATTCTTATCATAATATTTTCTTCTTCTTCTTCCTTGCTTGAAGTGAAGAAAACCAAGCTCCATCAATGGTGATTGTTGGAAAAGAGTGAGAAATCCAAAACTAAAGTCTACCCACTTCCTATTTCTTCATCTTCTACCTCTTGCCAAGTAGTAAAGTGTGTTTACTTCACAAGTTTCTTGACTTGGCGAAGTTGTGAGCTTGATCTAGCGATGCCTCGACGTAGATCATCTTCGGCATGGACATCGACGACCTAGCTTGCCCATTCTCCGACGAAGCCGACTCTAGAGCCCGGATTTGATTTGGACAGCGGAGAGGACCTCGTTGCGGAGCTATGGAGGTGGAGCACCGGATCTACAAAGGTTGTATTTCCGTTTTCTCATTAGTTAAGTGTTAACTAGTTCTTGTTCGCCTAGACATCTAGTTATCGATCCGTAGTTTAGGGTTTGTAGGCACCATAATTTTTGAAATTGCCATGGTTGATGGCTTGGGAGACCTCTTGGGAGTGCCTAGGAACCCTACATGGCTAAGAGCCAAGAACGGACGGACAAGCACCAAAAGGAAGAACTTAAGAGTTGGAAAGCCTAGCTTATACTCGCAAGTTCCTTCCTAGTCGTGCTAATCCCCGTTGTTGCCGATTACCGTAACACCGATATTAAGAGTGGCAATGAAAGAAGTGAGCGACTCCTAACTCAAACTAACCTAATCCTAACCCTAACAAGATCTCTTTACATATCATTTTAACACTTAATTAATCACAACAAAATCTGGAAATCTGGACTTAACTCGTTAAAGCACTTAGAAAAAGATTCCCATCTCCCTGCGGACGACTCGTACTCAACCGGCTAGCTACAAGCGAAACCGTCTTGATTGCGGTAATTAACTAAACTTGAACACACAGAATCTCTACCAATCAGGGATGCCTTTTTATTTATTTCGTATACTATTCGTATTGCATCCCGTTTGGGGACCAGTATTTACAAAGCAGTCTCCGCCGAAATTTTCAGAAAATACTTGAGATTTTAAAAATACATACTTTGGCCTATGTTGATTAAAACTACTTGCTTTAA
The DNA here is from genome assembly GCA_030015575.1 of Agapanthus africanus. NCBI lineage: Eukaryota > Viridiplantae > Streptophyta > Magnoliopsida > Asparagales > Amaryllidaceae > Agapanthus > Agapanthus africanus. The sequence goes on along the minus strand of CM057342.1, from coordinate 449,424,114 downwards.
ATTGGTTTTTCCTTCACTCTTCTGCTTCTTTGGTTTTGATTTCTGGGTTTTGGCTTACTTAGATTACGTACGCCTAGAGACGTTTCGTAATTTAAGTTCCGGTCATGTTCCGTACTTTTCGGGTCGTGACACAGACCCTCTTGGGGATAAGAGCTGAATAGCTGACCTCGTCCCGAGCCTCCGCTACTCCCCGTACTTGAACGGAACCTGTCGCGGCATCTAAACGGCTGTCTCTGTGCTAACATATATGTACGAACCCTCTTCGGCCCTGGAACTACCAAAGTCTCAGTAAGGCTCTCCTCGACTAATAGGGCTGCATCTACAACTGCTGCATAGGTCTCGCAATGCTGTGCGCTGATCACAAGAAACAACGGGGTAAGCAGGCCTCGAACAAACCTCTTGATCCGCATCTCCTCAGTAGCTACCAAATACGGGGCATACGTCGATAGCTCGGTGAACAGTACGTCGTACTCTGCCACTGTCATCTCTGGAGTCTGGCGTAACGACTCAAAACTGCATGCTCGAGCATCTCGGACACTCTGTAGAAGGAAGTGAGCAAGAAATACCGTCACAAACTCGGCCCAGGTCATGGGAGGAAGACCTGCTGCTCTGCCCTTCTCTATCGACTCGCACCACTTCTGCGCAAGAACTTCCAGGCGAAAGCTCGCGAACTCAACCCATCTCGCGTCGGAGCACCTCAGTGAACGACATATCCTGGCCATCCTATCGATAAATGACTGCAGGTCCTCGGCTGCATCGGTGCCTGTGAAGACCGGAGGCTTCAGCCTCATGAATTCAGATAACGACATTGCGATAACCTCTGTAGCTACAGGTGCAACTGCTTGAACTGTAGGTACCATCACGGTCCCCGTAGTAGGTGGGACAACCTCCTGTCTCTGTGCTCGAATGGTCTCAACTAACGACCCCGTCATCTGGCGCATCTCTTGTATACCAGCCCCTAGCATAGCGATTTGGTCTGTCGAAGGGGGAACAGTTTGCTCTAGTACAACGGGTGTACTGCCCGGGTCAGTCCTCGTCTCAGATGAGTCAACTCTAATCTCGGTTCTTGCGGCCGCTCTTTACGCCTTCGTAGTCTTCGGCGGTATAATGGCTGGAAATGAAACGAGATTCGATAAGAATACGGAAATCGAATCACAAGAATGTATATAATCATGAAGGAATTTCAACCAATAAGTCCTAAGGTCACTTAGTTGAAGTACCGTGTCGTGAGTATGTCGCGGAACATACACACGCTACGCCACTCTGCTTCAGCTACCTACTCCATCATACCAAGGTCATCCTACACTCCGAAAGGTAAAACCTACGCTCTGATACCAACTTTGTCACGACCCAATATTCGGCCCGTAACCGGCACTTAACCACGTAACGTCTACAGGCATAACGCGACTAAGTAAGCCGAAACCCAGAAATCAAAACCATTAAAAGTACTGAATGATGAAAACATTAGCTTAAAACATTTAGAAAACCTTGAGTAAAAATCTTTGAAGTTTAAGTTATTTTCATAAAAATTTCGGTTGCCCCTCCTATGTAAAAACTAGCCCCAAAACGGGTACAACACATGATATAAGTAAAATGACTGATAACAAGAATAAAGCATCCCCAAACGGGAGCAATCACGCCCAACGGCGGAAACAACCACCGCAATAATAGTATACGACGCCGTAGCGATGAATGAACAATATAAGTGAAAAACAGCTTAATAGATAAAACTACATAAATAAAGCCAGCTCACACGAGCTCGACATCCAGAGTACAAAATAATATACATCGTCCTCACAACTGGTCTCTAAGTCAATACATGAAATGGTAGATGGAGAGTACTAGATACAGCAGAGAGTACAATGGAAATAAACGGATACCGCAAAACCCACCTAGAGGCAAAACGGCTCACTCACCAACTGCAATGGTATCCGTGGACAAAAAGATACAATGAGGTAGCCCTGCCGCAACTACTCTGAGGGTCGACCAGCAAACACTGTGGCATAACGGGGGTGAGTTGCCAACTCGTGAATAGTAAATAACATATAAAGATAATCGCGAGTATGCACGTACTGCGATACTCAATATGTGCAATCTAATAATATCTATATGATGAACTGGGTACGCAGTAATCATGCAAAGTACTCTATCAGGTACTACGACTACATGATGCAATGCATAACAATGAATGCTGAGCATGGGATAAAATATCATCTACACGAATCATCATGATGGAAAACCCCGGTGTCTACCAAAACCACCCCAAAATCCTGATAACTTAGGCGCCGTCACTCTATCCGGCCCTCAATCCTGTAAATCTCATAGAAACAGGGTGCCCAACATCGGCACCCGAAAACATTATCTACTCGTGTCCAGCATCGACACGCAAATCCTCATATATCGGGCTCCGTCAGTCCGGATCGGCCCACGGGCTCCGTCTGCGGGATCAGCCCTCGAGCTCTGGCAGTACGGGTCGGCACATATCCATCTCTCGACTCAGGTCGGTATCTTCCGGATAACCACCAGGTCCAACCAACCACCGGTAGGTAGTAGTCCCTCTGCCAGGCTTACCGTCTGTATACACAGCATCCCTTTCTTGCCCCGGGGTACCATACCTGGTCCACCATGTACCCGCAATCGGCCTCATCCAGCTCCTCGAATCGGGTTCACATGTCACACGTCTCAGAACCGAGAAAACGCATAGTGGACACACTGAAATATCATATCAAGAGAAACCGGGTTTTTAAAACAGTACATGCTTTCTTTAAAAATAATACCGCGGTTCTCAAATCTAGAAATCACATGAATCCAAAACTCAATGTGTAACTCCATGCAATGTGTCGTATGCCGCATAAAATCATACTACGAATAAAAGGGGAAAACCGCTCTTTTAAATGAATCCAGTTGAAAATATTTCATGCGGTCCCCAATTTTCCAAAATCAAAGTCAGCATCATCTATGTATGTGTAAGAGTATGTATGTAGGCATGGCTGCACAAAGATATGTATATACGCAAGTATGGATATACAATATGCATGTGCGCCAATATAGATGTACACAAAGGAACAGAATTATGTCAAATCCACAATGATGATGTAAGTTTAACGATGCATGGTTCATAGCAATTCTATGGTGCGAGTGTCATGGTAATTACTAACGGTGTGTGTGTAGCATGCAATTACTGCTCGTGCAGCATGAACCGTTAGTAACAGTGCGGTGCCCCATAATTACTATGTCTATATGCAATAAAAGAGGGGGGTATACTACAATGGTACATATGCACGACCAATATATATATAATATAACACGCGACTACAATATCCTATCAAGCACTGACGCATAACACCATACGGGCGATTTCCCCGAAGATGATAAATCTACTCATAGTGATCCGGTGCTAAGTGTACCAGACCACCTGCTTCCCCTTCTTCACGGCGTTCGAAGTCCCCTCCTACGAACCTAGAATTTACACAAATAACACACATAAGGCAAAATCCTGTAAAAACGCGATATCAAGATCAAACGAGAAACTAGCATCGCAAGCTAAACGCGTGCGTACTTGATACGCCAAAACGTGTGTATATGCGTCTGAAACTACCCTGACACGCTGCGACATGCAGCAACCACCAAACCCACTCACAAAACGTGCGTTTCGCGCAAGTTTAAAATTATCGAAAACAAGTTATTTGGTTCCAGATTTTGATACGAACAGAATTAAGAAAAGTTGCATATACCAAACATCTTAGATATGTAGCAGACTCCCCCAGCCCAAACCCCGACACCCAACTCACCCCTCTGGCCGCAATTTGCGGCCAGAATGAATTTTTCTTCAGCCTAGGGTGGGAATTAGGGTCTCGTGCTCCGTGTGTGTGGTCTAGGTCTAGTGAACATGCTCCAGTAAACTTAACTTTTCCCTGAAGCATCGGGAGTTAAAGCAGATCCCAAAATGGCAATAAACCTTAACTAAACACTAATTAAGCACTAAAATTAATACATTTGGGGGTTTTAGTGAAACCTGAGGACAAAACTTGGATTTAACAGCACTAATAACCCAGAGTTAAGCTAATAAGGCCATAAAAACCATTACTTGACCTAATCTCCACTTAAACCGCCTAATTAACATTAATACACAACTTAAACCCTAAATTATGTTAAATAATTAAAAGTTTAGCAAAGAAAAGGATTAGAATAAGCTTTATACCTCAAAGGGGTTTAGTGATGGCTCAACTTGCTAACCTTGCCTTCAAAGGCAAAGATTTGCCTCAAGAACCGACAAGAAGTGCTTAAACAAGAGGTTTAGTGAAGAGGGAAGGGATTTTTAATGGAGAATGGGGCTTAAATGAAGGGAAAAAGAAGAAGAATGATGAGGGAGAGGGGGGGCTGCTGCTGGGCAGAACAAGAGAGGGAGAGAGAGTGTGTGAGGTGAGGAAAAAAAATGAGGGTTTTCTTTTTTGAAAAGAGTAGAGAGAGTGAGAGGGGGGTTAGGGGACAAAGCATGGCATTTTCTCTCCTCTCATTTAATGCCAAGCATGCTTTGTCTCCCATGCCCTCTCTCTCCTTCTCTAAGTCAACCCAAAAGGAAATTCAATATATATATATATTTTTTAGACTAATAATACTTAATTTAAATTCCTATTTTATCTAATGACATGGTTAAAGCACCATGGCTACTAAGCACGGTTTAACCCCAAATTTAGCCCTAGGTTTACATGCACATGTGTGTGCAAGCCCAAATTAAATTCTAATAAAATATTTATTAATTTTTATAAAATATTTGAAAACCGTTATGGTAAAATTTTTTACTAAAAACCATATTTTCGCTTAATTAACCACTAAACGCATTCTAAGGTGTTACACTAAACAGGATGGCTCCCACTGTTTCTCGAATGCTTTCTCAAAACATGAAAGAAGAATTAGTCAGGATTGATCTGACCGTACAATTCTAGCTTAACCGTTCGGCCAGGCTAGTGTTGATACTTCGTGGGAGGTTTTACGACGCTTTCGCGAAGTCTCTTAATTAAATAACCTCTTTTCCCTGGAGACGTAGCCCCCGTTAACACCGTTCTAGACACCTACTTGGTTTATAGTATTGATCGTTAAGTGAAAAAATCTCCCGAGGAGTAGCGGATACTCACAGTAGGATCGGGATCCAAATATCATTGTGTGATAATGCTGAAGGAATCCTACCAACATTATCAAACTCCAAATGGTATGCAACAATAGCAAGTTTCAGTTTCTTTAGAAACTCCCGATGTGGATTTTTGCCCCATGCTCTTATGATATTGACGAAGGTCAACAAATCATAAGTCACATGTCAAGTTCTACCCATCATTGTCCAGGTTAATTTAAACCCACCCGTATATACCCTTGACGAAGGTCAACAAGGTAATATGACTGTCCCAAACCAACGCATCTATCTATGCTACATATGAACACCCAGCAGCTACCATTCACTATGCCTTGATGAAGGTCAACAAACATAGCTTGAATACTATTGAATATTCATATGAAATGACGGAGGGCTACGACTGGTTTTGGTGAAACCGTGAATGTAGCGAACTTGATACAATCGAATGAACCTGATAGCTTTTAAAAAGAGTGGTTTAAGCTCTGCATTTTAAAAGTTTTGCTGTTTTGAAAAAAACCGAGTGGTTTTGAAATTGTTCCAACGTTTCAACTTTGGTTTGTTTGCTTAGCATTAATTTAATGCAGCCCTATCAATTAATCCTATCATTGCAGAAAACAACGAAAATATAGCGTATGCTTATGCCACCGCATTCGCCACCGTCATCACCTGTTAGGTTACTTAACTAACGACAGAGCGGGGGCTGGACTAGCGCGGATGCAAAACATATGCAACGTCTACTAGATATCATATATAGATATATACATTCGTCGGACGCAATGATAGGCATTCCAGATCACAGATGAACACATTGGATATACTAGGAATCCGCGTTGCGTTTGAGCCTGTAACGAAAGACGGATTCCGCGGTCGTGATGAATAGCCAAACCCCACCCTAGACCCCTACGGGTGTGGCAAACTATCCGCCAAATACCCGAAATGAAGCAACCTCCCTCAACAAAGTGAGTAGACCACTCGGCACTTCAAGGTACCCGGTAGTTTGTGCATCCCACCTTGGATCTGTCCTAGGAGCAAAAACAGTAAATGTAATAATACAACGGTGTCTACAACCTCAACTCGGATGTGCCCCGCAAAAATAATATTACATCACTTTACAAATTTTACATCGAATGAAAGAATGAAAACCCTCATCCCACATCCCCAGCTATTCATCCACGACGATCCAACAAGTTCATATACACAAACCAATATAATCATCACAGAAATGTGCAACCCCCAACTCACCGACATATAGCAATTAGCGGAAGTTTACGAACACATTTATCACAACTTGAAACAATAAATGATGTTAAACTGCGACTTCGAAACACCCGGTATTGCCACAATGAAGAATTGATAGTATAATCAAAATTGGCAAAAACAAACAACTCCTGAAGCCCTAGATCCAAGTAACAAAGCTACAGTCCAAAACACGAAGCATTTCTCTCCAATTGAACCGAGCACACCGGATTTTTGGGCATTGTGGCCGGCCTAGTTTGGGTGAAAATGCCACATTTTTGTTCTATGTTCATTTTACAGTTCAAGGAGTACTCTGCAGTTGCTAAAATAATTTTTAGAGTCTCGAGAAAAATCGACAGATACTTAGATCTACGCTTCGATATTTTGGGGTTATTTCGGTTTCATAGTTTTATTTATCGATTAATCTTTTAACTATGTTTTAGTCGGCTCTGATACAACTATAAGTCGACGTTACACACCCCACTAGTTTGCGGGGAGGCGGAACGGGTAAAAAACGATTTTTACAAATAAGGTAACATCGACTTGAACTCAAGTTCTTAGCTAAACCATAACTAACAAACAAACTAGAGGTATTATCAACTCGGTAAGAAGATTATACCTAAAGTTCCAAGTCCTTCTTGTCTTCCCGCTGTCCTCCTTCTCCTTACGAGCTCCTTGGAGTGGAAATGGAAAGCACCTTCTCGTCGGCTTCTCGAACTAGTAGAAGATCCACCCGAGAGTTCCAACCTTGAGCTAAACCTCCAAGTTGAGGCAACTAGATCACTTGGTGTGCTAACTAAGTAACCTAGAGTGTGTAGAGTGTGATTTTGAGTAGCTTAGTCTCATAAGCCCTTAATTCTCAACACATGAGACACTAGGGTTTTAGAGGAAGAAGGAGAAAGTGAACTCTTAAGGAAAGAGAAATGTTTTTGATAAATGATAATTGATAAATGGAATGGTTCCTTGATATGACCACAAGCATGGCATGAAAATAATATTTTAACAAAAATATCTAGGTCACAAAATATCTCCCAAAAATATCAAGAGTCAAAAAGTCAATCCAAGTCAAATGGTCAACCCAAGTAGCCATGCCACAAAATTATCGTTTACCAAAAATAAAAAATACTTTTCTCCACCTCATATTTTTTTTGTTCAAGTCAATGGTCAAAACCCTAATGAGGTGTCTCCTCTATACCTCATCTCATCAGTATATAAATACCCGCATCCGTGTTCCGAGAAACACAAATACTATAAGACGAAGCTAATCCAATAATAAAATACTAGGATCCGGCTTAAACCAAAGCCCACTAGTATTGTCCGCTCGAACACCATACGCGTACAAGTACACGCATGTGATATAACCCTGTCGTAAAACCATACGACCTCTACATCGTTTCACCCGAAGCTGGGAAACCCTCTGTGTGGGACTCTAAAGCCTCGACAGTACTCTGGAAGTGGGTTTAACCACAAGCACGTTAGCGGCACTAGCTGAACGTAACGGCTACCCAGGTATCTATCGACATGAAGGCCGATGAGCAAGCTCATCCAAACTCCTACTGAGCCTGTCTGTAGCAATCTCCATACAGTCCGGTCTGTTAGTCTAAGAGTGTCGCATATCGGTCCTAGGAGGGCGGCAAGTGTCAGACCCCTAATAGTGCAATAAGTCGTGTCGGAGTGCGGCCAAAACACTCTGAGAAACTACTGGAGTACCTACCAGTAAATCTCACTTGCCCTGTCAGGGACTTTGTGTAATGGCTTTCCGAACACAGCGCGACATCAACCCCCAATACCGGGAGAGACGAATCTTATCTAACTGCCACTGCCTCCAAGTGCTTCGGGACTGCACCCAACTACTACCTGTTTGCATGACTCAGCAGAGCTGTGGTAGGGTAGTAATCTAAGAACAGTGGGAACACACTTGAGGCGAAGTAGCAGTGTCAAGTAAACGGACTAAGCTGTACTCATGTCACCTGGGAACTACTACCTGATGATAGGTTTAGTACCAACCCACAGTTCCCCATGAGTCCGTCCAGTGTAACTCATAACCCATTGAACACCTGCATACTATCTTCAGTACGATGTACTGATGGCTATAGGACAGACCATCTCCCCTTCTGGGATGAGAAGCGTATACACTAGTCTACACTGGAGTATCGATGCCCTGTCTCAATAATCCTACGACTAGGGACCTGTATAAGGATGTGCTTGTAGACTACCCAGCCCCCAGTAGCGTGACAGCCATCACAACGCTGGTAGTCAAGCAATGATCCTAAGGGCTCTATCAATATGTATTAGTGATATGTTAAAAAAAGATATACACATATTAAAATAGATACAAACCAAGTATCATACTACTATATCGAGGAAGATTGTCATAAGTCCGTGTATATCCAAACCTTCCAAAATATAATATACAAACTAGTACTATACAATAATGGCCTCTAGGGCATATCACACTAACATGACATATCATTGTGACACAACTAGCTAAGTTACATAAGGATGAATATTAGAATCTGTTCGAATTTTCATCTTATGATACTTTCCAGTCTTGTCTCAAAGGTAAAATGACCAAACTCCGTTTACTGGAAACAGAGAAAGAGTTATTGAACTCTTGGGATGGATACATAGTGATGTATGTGTCCCTGTGTCTATACATGCCAGGGTTGGTTCTTTGTACTCCATTACATTCATCGATGATCTCTCAAGATTCGGACATGTGTTCCTGTTGAAACATGAATCTGAACCTTTTGAGAAATTCAAGGAATATAAGTGAGAAGTAGAGAACCAAACGGGTAGAAGTATTAAAGTCCTTCGGTATGATCGGGGAGGAGAATACTTGGGAACGGAGTTCCTGGATTATTTAAAAGAGAATAGGATTCTCTCTCAGCTTACTCCTCCGTGCACACCACAGAACAACGGTTTATCGGGGCGGAGGTATTGCACCCTATGAGATATGGTGCTGTAACGTTTTGAAAATCGTTTCGGTGAAATTTCGGAAAAATCCGTAAAATAAGAGGGTTTCTTTAAAAAGTCAAAATACAAATATCTTTATTATAAAATTAAATATACATATTCTAGCTATGTAATTGCTAGTATTTGGTGTTTATTAAGCCACTGGTAAAATTTCTAATTTTCTGAAAATTTTTCCGAAATTAATTATTTTAATATTATTTTAAGCCGTCACAAATACAATAAATTAGCGATAAATACAAATTTGAATAGGCTAATTACACAATATAGAACCTTGACAACTAAAATCTAGTTAGTAATATAAATTTTTAGCAATTTATTTCAAGTTCTAATTGGTTATAATTAAGGGGAAAACTAAAATTTAAATAATTTAACTAAAACTTGCAATTTGGTAACTTGAGGGGTTCTTTTTGCATGGAATCATTTTGTACACTCTCTCACACACACTCATCTCCACATGTGGCCGGCCCCACCCCCACCAACAATAGCCCACTCACTTTCCCCCTCCTTTTTGTCTTCTTTCAAGTGATGAAATGGTTTTAAAAAGGGTTTAATAAATAGTTTTATGGGTGGGGGTACTATGGTAATTTTGGGGGGGCTTTGACTTAGTTTTTTTTACACTATCACCGCACTTTTCCCCATCCCTCTCCCATGGCCGAAAATCCCTGCATCAACAGCCCCATTCCCCCCCTAAATCCCCATCTCTTTTGCTCCAAAAATTCACCTCAAATCCATAAAAAAATCCACAAATCCTTCACAAATTCAGCACAAATCCCTATTCTACCTCCTTTCACACCCAAATTAGTTTGAATCAAGGAGAAAGATGGTGTCTTTGGAGGCTTGAGACCCTAGGGTTCCAAACTTGTGAGGTAAAATTTCAATCTAATGTTTAATTTGTAGCTTAAAGTGTGAAATTGTTTGTTGTTGCTAGTTATTAAAAATCAAGAGAAGGGTTGATGTTAGAAATTGAAATTGAATCATTTCATGTGGGTTAAATTGAGTGTTACAGCTAGCTAGTGGTGTGGATTGGGTGATTGTGTGATGTTGTGATCATTTATTCGCAAATCCGTGATGTTTGAGAAAATTTGCGATTTCTAGTGCAAACTAGGTTTTGTAAAATATTTTTTTTATGTGAGATAAAACTATTGTGAGGGTTTTATCATATGATTGTTGTTTTCATGAGGAGTTTAACATGTTAATGGAATGCTAAAAACCAAACCTTGTAGCTGGTTGCAAATTGTTATTTCAAAATTTTGCTCATTAAGCTATTTGTAAACTAAGTTTTTGGGTTTAATGAAATTGATGAGATTAAAAATCTAATTAGGGTTGTATGACTTATTTATAATATTTAGTGTATATTGTGGCCGCTAGATTTGTTTAAATATCAAGTTTTGTACTAAAACGGTTAATTTTGCTTGCTAGATTTTCGGAAAAATAGCTTTTAAAGTGAGTTTGAGGTTTTTGTGAATTGCAACCTATTTCATATTATAATTAGTGTTTGTGAATGTGTAAATGGGTGTGTTTGGATTTCTCTCGATGGTTTGACGTTTGTACATCGATATCGATGGTTGGTTTGGCTATTCTTGCAAGCGTAGGCGATAGGTTTTGACCTATGCGTGATACGTGTGCCGATTTGGTTTTCGTATGCCATTTCGATTTCGAATTGGGTTTTTATGCGACACGATACGTTGTGACATATAGGTACCCCCATGTGGACTTCGAGACGACAAGCAAGCGCGTGGCGATGTCGGCACCGGCGAGCGAGGACCAGGTGAGTAGATTTATATCTACGGGGAGAAGTCGGGTGGATGGCGTATAGCACCCCCGCAGTTCGTGGTGATGTATACGAATATGTATACATACATATATTTAGTATATGTTGAATTGAGATTATTGATGATAAAGATGGACTGTTGGTGTTCTGTGATTGGTTTAGTGTAGTTGCGAAACCTTAGAGTAGGGGTTGCACCCATACACAAACACACGCACATACTTGCATACATCCTTTCTTTTACATATGCGTATATGGGATTATATATTTATGTGTTCACATGGGTATGGGACTATGTGTTCATATACTGGATTTGAGGATAGTACTTAGGATTTTGATATGAGTCGATGAGATTTGATTTGAGGCCGTGAGATCGGTGATATGGCAGGGTTCGTATTTGAGATACGACATGACGTTGTAGTGGGTCCTTTGACGTAGTGTTTCACATACGTGCATGCATACTTAGGCGGTATCAGTATTGTACTAGACGTAGATCAGTACCCTGGATTATGATCTTCGATAAAGAGGATAGCAGATGAATAATGTGATGAATGTGATATCGACCCGTACCCAGATTTGGGATGGCGTACGACGGACTTACGTATGAACTATATATTGATGATAGATCCGCACTCTTGACTTGAGAATGTCTGATAATGGATATGGTATCGGATGTGATATTATTGACGCGGGATCACCGACTGATATATATATATATATGTATGTATCAACTCAGATGTTAAGCGGTTTCCATACCTTCTGTTAGCCTATTAGCTCAGCCCTATAGTTTAGTGTAGTTGTTAGAGTAGAATCAGTTCCTACCTATTTAAAAAACTAACGAATCGTGGGTATTTTAAAAGACAGGTCAAGGGATTCTATGGATATTTCAAAGAACGTATATTTTCTCAAAAACACCGTAGCCCTTATTTTCAAAACACCGCGATTCGTATTATTTCAAAAGGCACTACTGTATAATTTATATTTATATTAAATGTAGATTAGTTATCGTTGTGTCTAGTATTCAGCTCCCGCACATTATTGCTGTTCGCTCTGCATCGCATACTTATATTGTGATTCATATACCATTATTGATATCATGCTGTTAGGACACCAGCACCATTACCGATGATGCGTATGTTCCACGTATACTTACTTGCTGGCTCACACACATCATCATCTGTAATTGCCATGTCACGTACACTTAGAAAATACTATTGCATTGGCATAGCTTGTTAGCTAATAGTTTCAACATGATATTAGTGTACTTGCCTTATATGCCAGTTTAGACATTGTAGTTATTATTTGCTACTTCATGCATATTGTTATTCACTGTTATGCCACATTCATGGATTTTTATGCCTATATTCACTGTTTACATGCTATTGATGATTTGGATTCGGATTTTCATGAGATTTCCTGGATTTGGGGGAAAACCGCAAGAACATATATAAACTTCTTCTCTCTCTCCTTGTTTAAAATAAAAAGTGCGGTTTTCCCATGATGTATGAGTCGTCCACCATGTGTTTGCTGATGGATTTCGAGACCCGATTCGAGGAGTTGGATGAACCGTCTCGGGTACATGGTGGACCCGGTAAGGTACCCCGGGGAAAGAAGTTCGAGTAGTAGACGATGAGCCTGGCAGGGGAAGACTACCTACCGGTGATTTTATCCGACGCGTCGGATATCCGAAGGATACCGTCGTTGTTTTGAGATTGATGGTAGGGGCCGGTCCAGACTGACGGCGCCCTAGATAGTGAGATTGAGACATTGAGATTTTGAGACATCGAGGTACTAAGATTGATGATCCAGGCCAGTCCGGATAGCCGGAGCCTGAGATATTGAGATATTGGGATTTATGTTTTGTGTTGATGCTAGACACTGTTTATGCTGATTTCATTTATGATACCTCGTTTTGAAAATACAGAAATCTCACTAAATTATGAAAGCAGTTTCTTCATTTACATGTATTCTGTTTTCATGCATTCATACCTCATCCATATGATATATTGCTACCTGAGGCACTGACACGAGCACTTGGTATTACCGCTGTTTAGAGGTATACCCTAGCCATTGTTATAGGCTGCAGATTATATATATTATGATTATATGACTTAGGATTGTGTTGTTCATGCGATTTCTGTTCGTAGATGTTTTCTACTCACGAGTTGGCAACCCACCCCCGTTGTGCCATAGTTTATTGCAGGTTTTGCCGTACTGGTTTCATTACGGCTTTGCTGGCACCGCTTCTTTTGCAGGTGACATGCTAGTAGGTAGGTTTACTTGTATCGTACCCATCATTATACCTTGTATATTATTATTCTGTTGTATCTAGAAGTTCCATCAACCAAACATGTATTTATTTCAGATAGAAAGCAGTGTTGTTTATTCTTTCGACCTTAGAGTCGCGCGTTATATTTCTTTGGATTTCATGCTGTTTTGAATTTCCTTTTCTGTTGTGATCCTCGCCTTTCGGCGTTGTATATTATATTGCTTACGTCGTTGTGACCGTCGATTGACGAAGAGCTAGCTCCCGCTTGGGGATGCCTTTATTCATTATATATGCTTTATCAAGTTTTGTACCCGTTTGGGGTCTGTTTTTACAAAGGAAACTCTGCCGAAATTTTTAGAAAAGACTTATGAATTTTAAAGATGCACATTTCGCCGTATGTTGCAAACTACTTAATTTAAATTTTTTTTTTCTTCACTCTACTACTTTTTTGGTTTGGACTTCTGGGCTTTCGGCTTAGTTAGATTACGTACGCCTCGAGACATTTCGTAGTTTAAGTGCCGGTCATGTTCCGTACTTTCGGGTCGTGACAAAGTTGGTATCGGAGCGTTGGGTTTTACTTTCGGAGCGTAGGATGACCCTTGGTTGATGGAGTAGGTGACTAAAGTAGAGTGACGTACCGTATGTATGTTCCGCGGCATACTTACGATACGCTACTCCACTTAAGAAGCCTTAGAATGTACATTTCTTTGCTCAGTATTATATTCATTCTTATGATCTAGCCTCATCGGTACCAGTTATGGTTTTGCTGCCACGATTACGGGCAGCGAGAGCTACGGCTAGAGTTACGGTCAGCACGAGCTCGTCACGGACGAGGACTGACCAGGGCGTAATTCCGGCGACACACGATTGCAGAGATGTGTCTTTTTATTGTGTTTTGCGCCGCGAGCGTTGGATGGATCGCTGTATGAGGTTACTCGGATGTGCTGATCGGCACCAGAGGATTGAGCCACTGATAGAGGCCAACCAGATTTTGATGACCGTTGAAGTATTGCTTATTCATGATGATTGAGGCACTGTTCAGCGTGCGGACGAGTGAGCCAGTTGCTGCTGCGAACGACGAGATATCGCCCCAGATGATGGAGATATTGTAGTACGAGTTGTACTAAGAGATGATAGAAGGTCGCTAGTCACCGAGGGTGAATGACTAGGACATGTAGTTCATTCGCTACCCCGATGCGAGGTCATCGGATAGATTGATTCCAGCTAGAGATGACTTCACGCGGAGACGTTGAGAGTCGATAGAGGCGATCGAAAGTCAGAAACCTATTATTCCAAGTTTAAAGTATTTGGAAAGACATGCAGGACATTTTATGGACCCTCTAGAAGAATGAAACCCTAACTCGACATAATGACCGTGTGAAAGCCTTTGAACCTTAAGGTTTGCGGCAGTTCCGCGGCGCCATTAGTGAGGCTTGGGTTTACCCTTCTAGGCTGGAACATCGATGCTGTGGTATGTACTCGATACTATTAAACTGTACCCAAGATGTTGAGCTCTTTGGGGATTATGAGGTTTTGACGAATCGGTCGAACGGTTCGACTTCATTCGAATGTTATGCGATGGGATGCATTTCTTGGGAGACTCCAGATACGAGTATAGCCATTGGAGCATAGTCCATGCAGCCATGACGAGGCGAGCCCGAAGCAGTCGATATTAGAGCAAAGTGGAGTAAGAGATTCGTACGAGATCTTGATGAGGTGACGTTCCACTCCGCCGACATCAGAGATGTGATACGCAAGCAGAAGCGTTGGCTATGAATATATCTTCCCGGAGGAGTCGCGATAAGTATGCAGCCGTTCTGGAACAATAAATAGATATAGTAAAAGGATGATAACTTCTGGGCAGTTCGGCAGAAATGAGACTTGGGAGAGACTTCGACAGGACCTTTCTGGAAATACTGAACGAGAAGACCTAGACCCAGGAGCGGTCATATGACGCACACCCAGTAGGCCAGAGTTCGACATCGTCGACGAGACATGTTATGAGTAACCATGATGGTTGACCAGAGATTTTAGAGGATGTGCCTGAGCGGACTGCTTCCGTTATCGTTTCTATATTGGACCGTTGAGCCGAGGAGCTATGTACTTAGCAATCTGCAGTGAGAGACGAGAGTCTAAGGGCACTAGGCGACATGCCATGATCAGAAGGCAAGTAGATATCTTGCTCTGCTAGCATTGGATGCACCGACACCTTCTCGACTTTGAAGGACGGACATATCGACGGCAGTGTTTATGAGTTGTGATTTTGTGATTGACTATCACGTATCCGTCACTGTGGATTTCAGTATTTTTGGGTGATTTATTTCATGATTGAGTTTTGATGACCGAGTTTCATGATATGTGATTTCATGCCTAGGGTATGCATATGATTTGACTTATGCTTTCGGCATGGTTTTCATACACTTTTAGTATTTGATTTGCTTTTGTACACGCCGATGTACAGGATGGTGAGATTTTGTACCACGGTACACTTGATTGGGATTTTGATTGAAGTGTGTTGTATACCGTCGATTTCGATTGTGATATTCAATATTCGTTTTCGTACACATTGTGCACTTGATTTGGATTTTGCGCATACTTAAGCACCTGATGCGATTTAGGTGCACACCAGATGCACTAAATCGAGATTTTTCCTGCATATCAGATGCACCTGGTTTTGCTGTCAGGCACACACGTTGCCTTTGACAGGTGTTTTCATGCACACCCGTTGCACTTAGATATTGTTTCTGTGCATATGTACGGCACATTCATGGATTTCGATTTACGTGCGCACCAGACGTACGTGGCATTCATATATATATTTGGGACTGATTTATTTTGGAGCAGTATATTTTATGATGTTTGCTATTTGGTTTAGTACTGAGCAGGACTAGTCACAGGACAGTACCTGAGTATATTTTTAGCATGCATTGATAGTTATCGAAGGGATTTCCAAAGAGGAGCTATAGTCTTAGTATTTACCTACGTGTCCGAGATGACACGAAACATTTTATAAAGGAAACCCTTCTGAAATTGCTTTCAAAACTGCGGGACGTGCATATTAAACAAAGGATATATATATATATATATGTAGTTATTTTCTTACAATAGACGTTCGCCACTGTGCAGTGTTGCGAACATCGCACGGCGATTTGAAAAAAGTTTGGCATGCATTGCTTCTAGATGTTTTAATGATGAATATCATGTTGGTTTTCATATTGGATCTTGACATTGATGTCTTCCCCATGACTCCAATGATTGCGGGATGCTTGACGGAGTTTTGATTTTGAGTTATATGCTCATTTTTCATGCGCATGCGTTGCGCTACGATTTGTTTTATGTATTTATGATTTCGGAACCCCGACGACTTGAAGGTTTTTCTTAGATGTTTTAGTATTTGGGGGGAGTTTTAATTTAAATTCGGGGACCGAATTTCTTTAAGGAGGGAAGATTGTAACGTTTTGAAAATCGTTTGGTGAAATTTCGGAAAAATCGGTAAAATAAGGGGGTTTTCTGTAAAAATTCAAAATACAAATATCATTATTATAAAATTAAATATACATATTCTAGTTATGTAATTGCTAGTATTTGGTGTTTATTGAGCCACTGGTAAAGTTTCTAATTTTCTGAATTTTTTTTCGAAATTACTTATTTTAATATTATTTTAAGCCGTCACAAATACATTAAATTAGCGATAAATACAAATTTGAATAGGCTAATTACACACTATAGAACCTTGACAACTAAAATCTAGTAAGTAATATAAATTTTTAGCAATTTATTTCAAGTTCTAATTGGTTATAATTAAGGAGAAAACTAAAATTTAAATAATTTAACTAAAACTAGCAATTTGGTAACTTGAGGAGATCTTTTTGCATGGAATCTTTTTGTACACACACTCACCTCCACATGTGGCCGGCCCCACCCCCACCAACAGCAGCCCACTCACTTTCCCCCTCCTTTTTGTCTTTATTCATGTGATGAAATGGTTTTAAAAGGGGTTTAATATATAGTTTTATGGGTGGGGGTATTATGGTAATTTTGGGGGGCTTTGACTTAGTTTTTTTACACCATCACCTCACTTTTCCCCTTCCCTCTCCAATGGCCGAAAATCCCTGCATCAACAGCCCCATTTCCGCCCCCCCTAAATTCCCATCTCTTTTGCTCAAAAAATTCACCTCAAATCCATAAAAAAAATCCATAAATCCTTCACAAATTCAACACAAATCCCTATCCTACCCCCTTTCACACCCAAATTAGTTTGAATCAAGGAGAAAGATGGTGTCTTTGGAGGCTTGAGAGACTAGGGTTCCAAGCTTGTGAGGTAAAATTTCAGTCTAATGTTTAATTTGTAGCTTAAACTATGCTAGAATAGAATTTTAAAGTGTGAAATTGTTTATTGTTGCTAGTTATTAAAAATCAAGAGAAGGGTTGAGGTTAGAAATTGAAATTGAATCATTTCATGTGGGTTAAATTGAGTGTTGTAGCTAGCTAGTAGTGTGGATTGGGTGATTGTGTGATGTTGTGATCATTTATTCGCAAATCCGTGATGTTTGAGCAAATTTGCGATTTCTAGTGCAAACTAGGTTTTGTAAAATATTTTTTTTATGTGAGATAAAACTATTGTGAGGGTTTTATCATATGATTGTTGTTTTCATGAGGAGTTTAACATGTTAATGGAATGCTAAAAACCAAACCTTGTAGCTAGTTGCAAATTGTTATTTCAAAATTTGGCTAATTAAGCTATTTGTAAACTAAGTTTTTGGGTTTAATGAAATTGATGAGATTAAAAATCTAATTAGGGTTGTATGACTTATTTATAATATTTAGTGTATATTGTGGCCGCTAGATTTGTTTAAATATCAAGTTTTGTACTAAAACGGTTAATTTTGCTTGCTAGATTTTCGGAAAAATAGCTTTTAAAGTGAGTTTGAGGTTTTTGTGAATTGCAACCTATTTCATATTATAATTAGTGTTTGTGAATGTGTAAATTGGTGTGTTTGGATTTCTCTCGATGGTTTGACGTTTATACATCGACATCGAGGGTTGGTTTGGCTATTCTTGCATGCATAGGCGATAGGTTTTGACCTATACGTGATACGCGTGCCGATTTGGTTTTCATATGCCGTTTCGATTTCGAATTGGGTTTTTATGCGACAAGATACGTTGTGACATGTAGGTAGCCCCATGTGGACTTCGAGACGACAAGCATGCGCGTGGCGACGTCGGCACCGGGGAGCGAGGACCAGGTGAGTAGATTTATATCTACGAGGAGAAGTCGGGTGGATGGCGTATAGCACCCCAGCAGTTCGTGGTGATGTATACGAATACGTATACACATATATTTAGTATATGTTGAATTGAGATTATTGACGATAAAGATGGACTGTTGGTGTTCTGTGATTGGTTTAGTGTAGTTGCGAAACCCTAGAGTAGGGGTTGCACCTATACACACACACGCACATACTTGCATACATCCTTTCTTTTACATATGCGTATATGGGATTATAAATTTATGTGTCCATATGGGTATGGGACTATGTGTTCATATACTGGATTTGAGGATAGTACTTGGGATTTTGATATGAGTCGATGAGATTTGATTTGAGGCCGTGAGATCGGTGATATGGTAGGGTTCGTATTTGAGATATGACATGACATTGTAGCGGGTCCTTTGACGTAGTGTTTCACACACGTGCATGCATACTTAGGCGGTATCAGTATTGTACTAAACGTAGATCAGTACCCCGGATTATGATCTTTGATAAAGAGGATACCAGATGAATAATGTGATGAATGTGATATTGACCCATACCCAGATTTGGGATGCCGTACGAAGGACTTACGTACGAGCTATATATTGATGATAGATCCGCACTCTTGACTTGGGAATGTCTGATTATAGATATGGTATCGGATGTGATATTATTGACGCCTGATCACTGACTGATATATATATATGTATCGACTCAGATGTTAGGCGGTTTCCTTACCTTCTGTTAGCCTGTTAGCTTGGCCCTATAGTTTAGTGTAGTTGTTAGACTAGATTCAGTTCCTACCTATTTCAAAAACTAACGAATCGTGGGTATTTTAAAAGATAGGTCAAGGGATTCTACGGATATTTCAAATAACGTATCTTTTCTTAAAATCACCGTAGCCCTTATTTTCAAAACACCGCGATTCGTATTATTTCAAAAGGCACTACTGTATGATTTATATTTATATTAAATGTAGATTAGTTATCGTTGTGTCTAGTATTCAGCTCCCGCACATTATTGTTGTTCGCTCCGCATCGCATACTTATATTGTGATTCATATACCATTATTGATATCATGCTGTTAGGACACCAGCACCATTACCGATGATGCGTATGTCCACGTACACTAACTTGCCGGCTCACACACATCATCATCGGTAATTGCTATGTCACCTACACTTAGAAAATACTATTGCATTGACATAGCTTGTTAGCTAATAGTTTCGACATGATATTAGTGTACTTGCCTTATATGCTAGATTAGACATTGCAGTTATTATTTGCTACTACATGCATATTGTTATTCACTGTTATGCCACATTCATCGGTTTTTATGCCTATATTCACTGTTTACATGCTATTGATGATTTGGATTCGGATTTTCATGAGATTTCCTGGATTTAGGGGAAAACCGGAAGAACATATAAAAACTTCTTCTCTCTCTCCTTGTTTAAATAAAAAGTGCGGTTTTCCCATGATGTATGAGTCGTCCACCATGAGTTTGCTGATGGATTTCGAGACCCGATTTGAGGAGTTGGATGAACCGTCTTGGGTACTGTAGGGTTCCTAAGCATGCTAATGAAGTCTCACAAGGCATCAACCATGCCAATATCAAATTTTACGGGTGCCGAGAAACCCTAATACGGATCGTTGACTAGAAGTTTAGGCGATAAACGAATCTAGTTAACATCTTAACTAAAGGAGAGAGGCTACAACCTTTGTAGATCCGGTTCTCCACTTCCTTAGCTCCACGTAGGCGTCCTCTCACTGTCCATCTCGAATCCCGAACTCAATCGTCGGCTTCATCGGAGAAATGGGCGGACTAGGTCGTCGGCTTCGTGCCGAAGATGATCTACGTCGAGGCATCACAAGTTCAAGCTCCAACTTCACCAAGTTGTGAAACTTGTGAAGAAAACACCCTATACTACTTGGCAAGAGGTAGAGGGTGAGGAAATAGGAGGTGGGTTCACTTTAGAATTGGATTTCTCTCACTTTTGCTCAAGTTGCCATTGATGGACTTAAGGTTTTCTTGAAGAAGAAGATGATGAAGAAGAAGAAAGAATATGATAAGTGTTAATTCAAATTGAAAAGTAAATGAATACTTATCATATACTAACTAGGGTAGAGTGTAGAGAATAGACCATGGTTACTTGGATGGGTTAGGGTTAAGCATGAAGACAAGAATGGTTAAGAAGTCAAAGCTTCATGAAGCTTCAACTAGAAACAAATAAAGCCACCATTCTCATCTAAATCATTTCCAAATAAATAAATGAACAAATAAATAAATAAATGAATAAGCAAAACCCTAATCATCATATTAACCATGGTTTAATTCTATACACTTAACCAAAAGAGCAAGCATCATTAAACATGATACAAACAAGTGCACAAAAGTATATCACATATACATCTTGCACATCAAGTGAGAAAAACCATTTAAAGTGAACCAATACTAGTTAATGCAAAGTAATATATCAAATATAGAATTATACATTAAATCATTAAATCAACACTTGATTTAACGATCCGGTCATATCGCATATAACCGACTAGTATCCTATGTATCGGCTTATCGAATCAATCCTTGATTCGATATCTAGGTTATATCACATATAACCAATCGATACATTCTTCGTGAGAATGGAATACGGTATCACATACACGCATTATTCTCGGTCCTGCACATATCTCATATGCGCTCCTATTTCGTTTCGCTTGAGCCAGGAAACCTCTGTGTAGGACTCTAAAGACTCGTCAATACGCCGGTAGCAGATGATGATCATATCAAGCACCCACAAGCCGCAAGCGGTCTGCTAAACGTAACGGCTATCCGGGTATTGAGCGATCAGAAGATCGACGAGCTAGCCCGCTCACACTCCTGTGAATCCAACCAGTAACACTTACCGTACAGTCCGGTCTGTTCGTCTGATATGTCGCATATCAAGTCTAGGGGTGGTAAACGTCAGACCCCAATAACCGATAAGTCGTGCCAATGTGAGGCTCATAACGGGTCGAGAAACTACTGGTAACACTTACCAGCAAATCTCTGATCAGCCCTGGCCAGGGACTTCCCTATTACGGCCAATCGAACACAGCGCAACATCAACCCCCAATACCGGGAGAGACGAAACCCCTCCTATCGCTCATTGCCTCCATGTGACTCAGGACTGTACCCAAAGACCACCGTTTTGCACGCCCTCATGGACGTGGTAAGGTGTAGATCAAAGCACAGTGGGAATCATACAAGACTCTATGACGATCTCGGGTCTACAGACTAACCTGTACAAGTGTCACCTGAGAACTGCCATCTGACGTGAGGTATAATACCATCTGGGAGTTCTCGGCGAGTCCGTCCAGTATACCCAGTCTCTACTGAGCACCCGTATACCATCTCTGATGTCAAACACCAATGGATATGGGATCATCCATCGCCCATCTCATGGGTCGAGAAGCGTATACGCTAGTCTACTCTGGTATATCGATGCCCCGTCTCGATACACCCACGACTAGGGACCTTGAAGGATGTACTTATGGACTACCATGTCCCCACTAGTATGATCTGCATCATAGTCCAGGTAGTCAAGTACACATCCTAAGGGCTTTACCAACATGTAACTATAAGACAGTTTAAAAGACAAGTGCACATGTTAAGATAAAGAGCAACCAGATAGCATACTATCATATCGAGCAAGAAAGTCATCTCTATATATGTCCAAGCATCCAATATAATATACATCATCTGTACAATACTGGCCTCTAGGGCATACATACAACTAACAATCTCCCACTTGCACTAGGGCCAGCTGCTGTAGTATCGCATACCGAGCATCCCGAAGAGTCTCTCAAACTGTATCTGGGGAATGGCCTTCGTGAGTGGATCCGCCGTGTTGTTCTTCGTGTCAACTCTCCTGACCTCGATCTCCCGGCGATCAACTATCTCCCGGATCAGGTGATACCGCCTCAGAATATGCCTGGATCGCTGATGGGACCTAGGTTCCTTGGCCAAAGCCACCGCTCCATTGTTATCGCAATACAAAGGTATTGGATGCTCAATGGATGGAACCACTGCAAGTTCAGTAATGAACTTCTTGATCCAGACAGCCTCTTTAGCAGCATCGTTGGCAGCGATGTATTCAGCCTCCATCGTCGAGTCTGCCACGGTTTCCTGCTTGGAACTCTTCCAGCTAACCGCCCCTCCGTAAAGGGTAAAGACAAATCCTGACTGTGACTTAGAGTCGTCCTTATCACTCTGGAAGCTCGAATCGGTAAAGGACTCCACTTGGAGTTCTCCGTTACCATACATCAAGAGCATCTCTTTAGTCCTTCGTAAGTACTTGAGAATGCTCTTCACAGCTGTCCAGTGACTCTCTCCAGGATCAGCTTGATACCTGCTCACTATACTTAGTGAGTATGCAACATCGGGTCTGGTACATAGCATCGCGTACATGATAGAGCCTACAGCCGAAGCATAGGGTATCCCTTGCATGCGAGCTCTCTCCAAATCAGTCTTGGGAGACATCTCTTTGGAGAGAGTGACTTCAGAGATCGTGGGCAAGTTCCCACTCTTGGATTCTTCCATACTAAACCTCTTTAGTATGGTGTCAATGTACCTGGATTGGGACAATCCCAATATCCGTTTGGATCTATCTCTATAGATCCTTATTCCCAATATGCAGGAGGCATCACCAAGATCTTTCATTGAGAATCTTTGTGATAAGAAGAGCTCGACCGATTGCAGCATAGGAATATCATTTCCTATCAAGAGTATGTCGTCCACGTACAATATGAGGAAGACAACCTTACTCTCTGCTACCTTCTTGTAAATACAAGGTTCATCTGGGTTTTTGACGAAATCAAACTCTTTGATAACGATGTCAAAGCAGATGTTCCAACTCCGCGATGCTTGCTTTAATCCATAAATAGATTTAAGCAGCTTGCACACCTTCCTGCTGCTCCCACTGTCTACGAAGCCCTCTGGCTGAGTCATGTACACGCACTCTTCTAAATCACCGTTTAGAAAGGCGGTCTTAACATCCATTTGCCAGATTTCGTAATCATGATATGCAGTGATGGCAAGCATGATCCGGATGGATTTAAGCATAGCCACTGGAGAAAAGGTTTCGTCATAGTCCACACCTGGTCTTTGACGAAAACCCTTTGCTACAAGTCTAGCTTTGAAAGTCTCCACTTTCCCATCTACACCAAGTTTTTTCTTGAAGATCCACTTGCTCCCAATGGGTTTTACCCCTTCAGGAGCAACTTCCAAAGTCCATACTTTGTTGGTGTACATGGATTCCATCTCGGACCGCATAGCATCCAGCCATTTCACTGAGTCCCCACTCGTGATGGCCTGCTCGAAGCTAGTTGGGTCATCATCCTCCATGATGCAATCCTCACTGCCACCATCATTGAGAAAACCATAGTATCTCTCTGGTGGACAAGAAACCCTACTAGATCGGCGGAGAGGCTGGGGTACGTCGGGCACCACTGAATCCTCTGGTTCTACTAAATCATTAGTTGCAGTTTGTGGTGCTGGAACCTCTTCCAGCTCTACCTCTTTGCCATAAATTTCTTTTGCAAGAAATTCCCTTTCCAGAAAGGTGGCATGTTGAGCAACAAACACTCTTTGTTCCTCAGCTTGGTAGAAAAAATATCCTTGAGAATTCTTAGGATATCCCACAAACTTGCAAAGGACTGATCGTGCCTCGAGTTTGTCCGGATTTTGCTTTTTGACATAGGCCGGACAACCCCATATCTTAATTCGTTTAAAATATGGTCTCTTCCCACTTTATATCTCATATGGTGTGGTAGGTACAGATTTAGACGGAACCAGATTCAATAGGTATATGGCTGTCTCAAGCGCATACCCCCAAAAGGAAATAGGTAACTCAGCATCGCTCATCATTGAACGCACCATATCTAATAGGGTGCGATTCCTTCGTTCTGATACACCGTTGTGCTGTGGTGTATAAAGAGGAGTAAGCTGAGAGAGAATCCCATTCTCTTTTAGATAATCCAGGAATTCACTGCTTAAGTATTCACCTCCTCGATCAGATCGAAGAATCTTAATACTTTTGCCCGTTTGGTTCTCTACCTCGTGCTTATATTCTTTGAATTTCTCAAAAGCTTCAGACTTGTGTTTCAATAGGAATACATGCCCGTATCTAGAGAGATCGTCAGTGAATGTAATGAAGTAGGAAGAACCATTTCTGGCGTGTGTAGATATAGGACCGCATACATCACTATGCACCAGTCCCAAGAGTTCAGTAACTCTTTCCCCGTGTCGCGTAAACGGAGTTTTGGTCATTTTTTCTTTGAGACATGAATGGCAAGTGTCATAAGATGATAATTCGAATGAATTCAAATATCCATTCTTATGCAACTTAGCTAGTCGTGTCTCATTGATATGGCCAAGTCTACAGTGCCACAAGAAGGATTCGTTCATTTCTGAGCTTTTCCTCTTGTGTGTGTTTTGTATATTGAAGACTGTATTTTGATTGAGAATGAATATGCCATTATGTAGCGAGCCTGATGCAATCAACTTTTGATCTAGGAATATGTTCATAACATTATCCTTTACTACAAAATTATATCCTTCTTTACTTAATAAAGAAACTGATATAATGTTGCACATCATGTTCGGTATATAATAGCACTCATTCAGGACTAGTGTATCACCATTTGGTAATACCAGGTGATATATGCCAACTGCTTTGGCTGCAACATTTGCCCCATTCCCTACTTGAACGGAATGGTCACCTTTTCCCAGTTCTCTACCTTTCCGTAGCCCATGTAACTGCTTACATATGTGGGATCCTGATCCGGTATCTAATACCCAGGACATAGGGTGAACTGAGAAACAGTTCTCAATAACAAACACACCCGAAGAAGGTGCATTATAATGCACGTTCTCCGTTTGGGCGGCGTGATAATCTAGATATTCTCCTGTTTCCTGTTCAGTCTTATAACATTTATAAGATAGAACGGGTCCAACGTTCCCCTGCACAGTATAACATGCGGGTTCGGTCAATACATCCATATTATTATCTTGATTAAGGCATGAAATGGTCGCTACCTGGAGAGAGAGAGAAGAAAACACTTTAGCGTATGCTCGTGCAAGATCAAATTGGTTATTATCTTATCTAATCAGGATGACTCCCACTGGTTTTTATCAAATCTTCCTTCAAACCCTAAAAGGAAAGACTAGCCGGGATTAATTACACACTACAAGTTCGCCAATATTTCAGCCAGGCCAGTGTCGGTACTTTGAGGGAGGTCCCCCGTGCTTTCGCACGAACCTAATTAATGTAAACCTCATTTTCCCAGAGGCGTAACCCCGTTGACACCTTTCTAGACACCTACTTGATCAGCTAATTGCAATGTGTAAAACTCTCCCAGGAGTAACTCTTACTCGCAGTGGGTATCGGGATCCAACTATCTCATAGAAGGTATGCAATCTCATTGTAAATTTCAACACTTGAAATTCCCAATAATATTTTACCCCTAGTGTTCTATGATCTTGACGAATGCCAAACAACCCATAGTCCACTAGTCAAGTTCAACCCGTACATTTCTTGATTGAATTAAACCCACCCGCACGACCCTTGACGAATGCCAAACAACGCCGTACGAATACCCTAATCCAATCTGCATCATATGCATAAGCAGATAAATACTAGTTAGCTACCGTACACTACGCCTTGACGAATGCCAAACTACCGTAGCACGAATACTAAGTAGTACTTATCTGAAATGACGGAGGGTTACGACAGGTTTTTCTGAAAACCTATTGCGTAATGAACTTGATATCATTGTAGAATCAAATGAAGTTTTAAAATGGAGTGATTTCGAGGCTTTTCTAGTTTTGCTAAAGGGGTCACTCCCGGTGAAGGGATCGTCGACCCTTTCCTCGTCGAATGAGATGCGGGATATATCATATATATCACTGTGCAAAGCAGAAACTATAGAAGCAATCAAAAGCAGACCGAGTATGTAGTATCTGCCAGTTATTGCTAAAGGAGTCACTCCCGGTGAAGGGATCTCGGTCCTTTCCTCATCGAATAAGGTGCAGGGTATATCATATATACCGCTATGCAAAGCAAGAACTGTAGCTACCTGTTTTATTTAAAATTTGATTCTACAACATCATTTGGTTTCTTTTATTTCATTAATCACATTAATGAAGTCCCATCATTTAAGTCACCTAAACATCACAGATAAATACGACGTACACTTATGCCATCCGCATTCGCCTCGATGTCCCCTCGTGCACCGTTAGGTTAGGTAACTAACGACAGAGCAGGGCAGGGCTAGTGCGGGTGCAAAACATAAGTAACGTCTATACAATATATCATATATACTATATACAGTATCTATCACAGAACATCACATGATCACATCACAGATATTGCAGCAGAAAATATCATATGAAATATTGGATATACTAGGACGTCCGTGTTTTCAATACGAGCCAGTATAAAACACGGATTCCACGGTCGTGATGAATAGCCAATCCCACATCCCTAGACCTCTACGAGAGCGGCAAGCAACCCTGCCAATTCTAGGGTTAGGAGACCCGGACTCGACTCCTCGAGTTGGTCTCCCACTGGACCCCAGAACCTGGTTACTTGTGCTCCCCTCCTTGGGTCTATCCTAATGCGGAAAAGTAAATAATATACAAAGGGTGACATCTTCCGCAACCTGGAAGTGCCCCAATAAAAGAATATTACATACAAGTTTTTACATGAATGAAAATGAAAAACACTCATCTCACATAAAAACCCCCGGCTATTCAAACACGACAATCCAATATAACATATCCAGCAACACATAACATCACATGTCATCAACGTAAGTAAATATGCGCATCCCAATTGTCGTTGACATATAGCAACGAAACCGGCGATATCACATATTACACTTACGGTCACAGAAAAGAAAGTGTAAAACTACAATAGTTGGAATCTGTAGGGTTCCTAGGCATCCTAATGAGGTCTTACAAGGCATCAACCATGCCAATTTCAAAAAATATGGTGCCGAGAAACCCTAGTGTACGGATCGTTTGCTAGAAATCTAGGCGAAAACATAAACTAGTTAACAATTAACTAAGAGATACGGAAATACAAGCTTTGTAGATCCGGTCCTCCACCTCCACGGCTCCGAGATGAGGTCCTCTCCGCTGTCCAAATCAAATCCGGGCTCTAGCGTCGGCTTCGTCGGAGAATGGGCAAGCTAGGTCGTCGATGTCCATGCCGAAGATGATCTACGTCGAGGCATCGCTAAATCAAGCTCCACCTTCACCAAGCCGTAAAAACTTGTGAAGGAAACACACTCTACTACTTGGCAAGAGGTAGAGGATGAAGAAATAGGAGTTGGGTTCACTTTAGAATTGGATTTCTCACTCAAAAACATCAATCACCATTGATGAAGAGAGCTTTCTTCTTGTGAGGAAGAAGAAGAAGATGATGAAGATAATGTTATGATAAGAATAATAGAATAGAAAATGAATAATCATTTCTTATCATAATTTAACTACGGTAATGTGTAGAGAGTTGACCATAGTTAAATGAATGGTTAGGGTTTGATAGATGAAGACAAAAGGGTTAGATTGGTCAAAGCTTCATGAAGCTTCACTTAGCTTCATGAAAGAAACCCCTTTTGTCTTCTTCTTCTCATTTATCTTTTATATCCAAATGAAAAGATAAATGAATTAATAAAAGAAAACCCTAATCATTTACTTAACCTAGGTTTAACTCATTACACAAAACCCTAGCATGCTTGCATCATCAAACATGATACAAACAAGTGCACAAAATCATATCGCATATGCAATGCGCATGTCCGAGTGAGAAAATCCATTTAAAGTGAACCGATACTAGTTAATGCAAAGTAATATATCAAATATATAATTACGCATTAAATCATTAAATCAACAGTTGATTTAACGATCCGGTCATATCGCATATAACCGACTAATATCAACAGTAACAACTTATCGAATCAACACTTGATCCGATAACCCGGCTATATCACATATAACCGATCAATGTCACATATCGCGAGAATCGAATACAGTATCACATACTGGTATCATTCTCGGTCCCGCACATATCTCATATGCGCTCCTATTTCGTTTCGCTTGAGCCAGGAAACCTCTGTGTAGGACTCTAAAGACTCGTCAATACGCCGGCAGCGGATGATGATCATATCAAACATCCACAAGCCGCAAGCGGTCTGCTAAACGTAACGGCCACCCGGGTATTGAGCGATCTGAAGATCGACGAGCAAGCCCGCTCACACTCCAGTGAATCCAACCAGTAACACTACCGTACAGTCCGGTCTGATCGTCTGATATGTCGCATATCTTGCCTAGGGGTGGTAAACGTCAGACCCCAATAGCTCAATAAGTCGTGTCGATATGAGGTCTATAACAATTCGAGATACTACTGGTAACACTTACCAGTAAATCTCAGCAACCCTGGCCAGGGATTTCCTGTTATAGCCAATCGAACACAGCGCAACATCAACTCCCTATACCGGGAGAGACGAATCCCCTCCTATCGCTCATTGCCTCCATGTGACTCGGGACTGTACCCAAAAACCACCGTTTTGCACGCCCTCTTGGACGTGGTAAGATGGAAATCAAAGCACAGTGGGAACCACACAAGACTCTATGACGATCTCGGGTCAACAGACTACTCTGTACCAGTGTCACCAGAGAACTGCCATCTGACGTGAGGTATAATACCATCTGGGAGTTCTCGGCGAGTCCGTCCAGTGTACCCAGTCTCTACTGAGCACCCGTATATCATCTCTGATGTCAAACACCAATGGATATGGGATCATCCATCGCCCATCTGTATGGGTCGAGAAGGTATACGCTAGTCTACTCTGGTATATCGATGCCCCGTCTCGATACACCCACGACTAGGGACTTTGAAGGATGTACTTAAGGACTACCATGTCCCCACTAGTATGATCCGCATCATAGTCCAGGTAGTCAAGTACAGATCCTAAGGGCTTTACCAACATGTAACAGAGAGACAATCAGTATACACGTTAAGGTAAAGATCAACCAGATAGTATACTATCATGTCGAGCAAGAAAGTCCTCCCTATATACGTCCCAGCATCCACTACAATATACATCCTATGTACAGTAATGGCTTCTAGGGCATACATATAACTAACAATCTCCCACTTGCACTAGGGCCATCTGTAGCAGTGGTTGTTGTAACTCATACTCAACCATCCCATAAAAGTCTCTCTCTGGGAACAGGCCTTTGTGAGTGGATCCGCTGTGTTGTCCTCTGAGTCTACTCTCCTAACCTCGATCTCCTTGGAGATCAACCATCTCCATGATCAGGTGATACTGCCTTAGAATATGTCTGGATCACTGATGGGACGGATGTTCCTTGGCAGAAGCCACAACTCCATTGTCACACAATGGGAGGAACATAGTTCATCTCATGAACCAATATACACCCAAACAGCCTCTTTGGTAGCATCTTAAGTAGCGATGTATCCAGCCTTTATCGTCTAGTATGTCACGGTATCTAGCTTGGAACTCTTCCAACATACCGTCCCTTTACTGAGGGTAAAGACAATGCCTGCGACTGACATTCAGTCGTCTTTATCACCCTGGAACCCTTCCAGTGATTCTCCCCAGGGACGATTGATACCGTCTCACTACAACTAGTGAGAATCCTAACATCCATTTAGATCTATCTCATAGATCCAAAACCCAGGATTTAGGAGGTATCACTTTGATCCTATGTGGAGAACCATTGTGATAGTCGGAGATTGATCGAGCGTAGCATAGGAAACTCTTTCCCTATCAAGAGTATGTCATCCACGTACTCTACGAGGATCACCACCATACTCCCTATTACCTTTTTGTTCATACAAGGTTCATCTACCATTTTGATGATGTCAAACTGTTTGACTACTTCATCAAAACAGATGTTCCAGCTCCGCGATACCTGCTTTATCCTATAAAGCATCTTGCACACGTTTCCGCTGCTCCCACTGTCTACGAAGCCCTCTGGCTGTGTACTTATAGACTTTCTCTTCTAAATCATCATTTAGAAAAGCAGTCAAGACACCTAACCACCAGATATCGCAGTCATGGTATGTAGCCGTGACAAGTAGGATCTGGATGGACTTAAGCATAGCTACTTGAAAAGGTTTCATCATTATCCACACCTGGTCAATGATGCAAACTTTTAACAAGTCTAGCTTTGAAAGTCTCAACTTTTCCATGTACACCAAGTAATCTTCTCAAGATATACTTGTTCCTGATGGGGATTTAACCCTTCAGATATAGCAACCAAAGTCCATACTTTGTTGGTGTATATGGATTCCATCTCAGATCGCTAAACATCCAGCCATTCTTACAGAGTCTCACTCCTGATGGCCAGCTCGAAACTAGTTGGGTCATCATCTTATGATGTAATCCTCGCTCCCACTGTCATAGAGAAACCGAAGTATCTCTCAGGTGGGTGAGGAACCCTACTAGATCGGCGGAGAGGCTGAGGTTCATTGGTAACTATTGAATCCTTTGGTTCTGTCAAATCATCTGCTGTAGTTTGTATAGCTGGAACATTTCCAGTTCTACAGAACTGACCTTGCCTCGATCTTGTCCAGATTTTGCTTTTGACATAGGCCGGACAATCCCAAATCTTAACATATTTAAGAGATAGGATCTTTCCACACCATATCTTATATGGAGTGGTAGGCAACTGATTTGATTGGAACCCTATTCAATAGGTATGCAACTTCTCAAGTGCATAACACCCAATAGGAAAAAGGTAACTCAGTAGTACTCATCATAGAGCACACCATATCATATAGGGTGTGATTGCTCCGCCCTGATATACCATCGTGCTATGGTGTATACAGAGGAGTAATGCTGAGAGAGAATCTCATTCTCCTTTAGAATAGTCCAGGATTTCATGCACAAGTATTCTCCTCCCTGATCTCATCATAGGACATAATACTTATACCCATGTTTTGGTTCTCTACTTCTATCTTATATTCTGTGAATATCTCAAAAGGTTCGGACTTGTGTTTCAACAGGAACATATGTCTGAATCTTGAGAGATTATCAGAGAATGTAATGAAGTACAAAGAACCAGTCCTGGCATGTGTAGACAGGGGACCTTACATACATCAACATGTATCATCCCAAGAGTTCATCAACTCTTTCTCTGTTTCCAGTAAACAGGGCTATGGTCATCTTATCTTTGTGACATGACTGGCGAGTTTCATAAGATGTAAATTCAAACTGATTTAAATATACATCTAAATGTAACTTCAGCTAGTCGGGTCACATTGATCTGACCTAGTCTACAATACCTTAAGAAGAATCCGTTCATTTCTGAACTCTTCCTCTTGTGTGTGTTCCATATACTAAGAACTGTAGTTTGATTTAGAACATCAATGCTTTTAGATAACGTGCCTGAACCGATCAACTTTTGATATAGGAAATGTTCAAAACATTATCCATCAATACAAAATTATATCATTTCTTTAATGATAAAGAGACTGACATGATTTTGTATATCAGGTTCGGTATCTAATAACATTCGTTCAGAATCAATGTATTGGTAATACAGGGTGACAGTGACCGACAGACTTGGCTGCAACACTTGCCCCGTTTTCTGTCTCATGAAACTTATCACCCGTTCTCAGTTCTCTACCTTTCTGCAGCCCTATGTAACAGATTACATATCTGGGATCCTGATCTGGTATCACATACCCAGGACGTAAAGGACACTGAGAAACAGTTCTATATAATGAACACACCCGAAGATGATGCATCATCATGCACTCTCCTCGTTTGGGCGGCACGGGAAATCTGGTA
This sequence comes from Agapanthus africanus, assembly GCA_030015575.1. Taxonomy (NCBI): domain Eukaryota; kingdom Viridiplantae; phylum Streptophyta; class Magnoliopsida; order Asparagales; family Amaryllidaceae; genus Agapanthus; species Agapanthus africanus. Next base: position 449,391,619 of record CM057342.1, on the reverse strand, counting down.
TTCCCCAATTTCCTGCTCTATCTTATAACAATTATAAGTTGGAGCGGAACCAACGTTCCCCAGCTCGGTATAACAAGCGGGTTCGGTCAATATTCCGTATTATTATCTTGATTAAGGCGTGATATGGTCGCTACCTGGAGAGAGAGAGAAGAAAACACTCAGCGTGCGCTCTGTCAAGAATAGATTGGTTATTATTTTATCTAATCAGGATGGCTCCCACTGCTTTTTATCAAATCTTCCTTCAAACCCTAAAAGGAAAGACTAGCCGGGATTAATTACACACTACAAGTTCGCCAATCATTCAGCCAGGCCAGTGTCGGTACTTTGAGGGAGGTCCCCCGTGCTTTCGCACGAACCTAATTAATGTAAACCTCGTTTTCCCAGAGGCGTAACCCCGTTGACACCTTTCTAGACACCTACTTGATCGGCTAATTGTAATGTATAAAACTCTCCCAGGAGTAACTCTTACTCGCAGCGGGTATCGGGATCCAACTATCTCATAGAAGGTATGCAATCTCATTGCAAATTTCAACACTTGAAATTCCCGATAATATTTTGCCCCTAGCTCGCTATGACCTTGACGCATGCCAAACAACCCATAGTCTGCTAGTCAAGTTCAACCCGTACATTTCTTGATTGAATTAAACCCACCCGCACGACCCTTGACGCATGCCAAACAACGCCGTACGAATACCCTAATCCAATCGCATCATATGCTGGCAGATAAGCACTAGTTAGCTACCGTACACTACGCCTTGACGCATGCCAAACAACCGCAGCACGAATACTAACTAATACTTATCTGAAATGACGGAGGGCTACGACAGGTTTTTCTGAAAACCTATTGCGTAATGAACTTGATATCGTTGTAGAATCAAATGAATTTTGAAATGGAGTGTTTTTGAGGCTTTTCTAGTTTTGCTAAAGGAGTCACTCCTGGTGAAGGGATCGTCGGTCCTTTCCTCGTCGAATGAGGTGCGGGATATATCATATATATCACTGTGCAAAGCAAAAACTCTTAAAAGCAATCAAAAGACAAACCGAATGTGTAGCATCTGCCAGTTATTGCTAAAGGAGTCACTCCCGGTGAAGGGATCTCAGTCCTTTCCTCATCGAATAAGGTGCAGGATATATCATATATACCTCTGTGCAAAGCAAGAACTGTAGCTACCTGTTTTATTTTGAAATTCGATTCTACAACATCTTAGGTTTCTTTTATTTCATTAATCTCATTAATGAAGTCCCATCATTTAAATACCTAAACATCACAGATATATACGACGTACACTTATGCCATCCGCATTCGCCTCGATGTCCCCTCGTGCACCGTTAGGTTAGGTAACTAACGGCAGAGCAGGGCAGGGCTAGCGCGGGTGTAAAACATAAGTAACGCCTATATAATATATCATATATACTATATACTGTATCTATCACAGAACATCACATGATCACATCACAGATATCGCAGCAGAAGAAACATATGAAACATTGGATATACTAGGACGTCCGTGTTTTCAATACGAGCCAGTATAAAACACGGATTCCACGGTCGTGATGAATAGCCAAACCCACACCCCTAGACCCCTACGAGAGCGGCAAGCAACCCTACCAATTCTGGAGTTAGGAGACCCGGACTCGACTCCTCGAGTTGGTCTCCCACTGGACTCCAGAACCCGGTTACTTGTGCCCTCTTCCTTGGGTCTATCCTAGTGCGGAAAAGTAAATAATATACAAACGGTGACAACTTCCGCAACCTGGAAGCGCCCCAATAAAAGAATATTACATACAAGTTTTTACATGAATGAAAATGAAAAACACTCATCTCACATAAAAAAAACCCGGCTATTCAAACACGACGATCCAATATAACATATCCAGCAACACATAACATCACATGTTATCAACGTAAGTAAATATGCGCATCCCAATTATCGTTGACATATAGCAACGAAACCGGCGATATCACATATTACACTTACGGTCACAGAAAAGAAAGTGTAAAACTACAACAGTTGGAATCCGCAACCTTCTTAGACATCGCATGCCTAAACCAATGAATTCTTTAGACATCGCATGCCTAACAATTATAAACCCCGCATTTTAGTCTCAAAATCGAAAACACTTTTCAATACCAAGTCGGGCAATTCAACAGGATTCCCGACATCCTGATCGAATGCTCGTCGCAAACTTTAGTAGGCGGCCGCACCCCCGATGCCGTCGACGAAGTGCACCAAGGCGGAACACCGTTACCGCGAGCACCCGAACGGATGCTTTCGGCGACGGGGTTCTCCTACAGTCACTTGGTCGGGGCTAAGGAGTGAGGCTGTCTATTAAGTTCACCCGGCGAGTATCCGCGTACGCTACGTGATTGCGACGGACTTTTGATCGCATCAAAATTCCGTGGCAACCGATCAAGTGAGACTAAAGTGCTATGTTTATAACATTCATTCAGTTATCACATAACTGTTTGTGAATTCCAATTATTGTATCCCATTCCAGATAAACAGAAAATGTTAAACTTTCCGATCGAACAATCGAACACCCAAGTTTTCCCGGTACAGCTCAACACATGAAATAAGTCTAACAACATTCAGTTCGTGCCTCAGTACCAACGGTCCAGCCGTAGTAGGGTCAAGCCAACGCCTCACATGTGGCACGCCGTACTGTCCCAAACCCGAAGGTTCAAAGGGCAGTTCAAGACGGTCACATAATCGAGTTAAGGTTTGTTGTCTTCTAGAGGGTCCATCGAGTTACTTGCACTACTTAGAACGTCGTTAAACTACGAAAAAATCCAACACTTGGAAATTTCCCGACAGGGGAAAAATTGGGTATTTATATCCGGTCGAACTTTTTAACATATTCTAAAAATTATCCGGAAAGCCATACAGACAAAATTTGATACTCCGATCGAAACACCGAATCCCCAAAACAATCCCAGAAAATTCAACTCTTGAATTAATATTAAAAATTCCCAGAAAATCCAGCATAATTAATTAGGAGTTACTGTGTAAGATCCACCAAACAATGTGGCCGTACGGCCGCGGATCCGCCGCATGAGCCTTGCTCATGTCGCGGAACCGCGGTGGAAAAGTGGAATTAGGTCCACGAATAGAAAACCCTGCTTGATTTTCTGCATATTTTTAATGTTGAAAAATCCAGATTTTTGAAAAAAGGACAGAGAGCATTTTTGTGATCGGGTTTCGGGTTCGTTCGGACTTCAAACTCCGTCTGGACTTCGCCTAAGGCTCTAGCTAGGCTCTGATACCACTGTAGGGTTCCTAGGCATCCTAATGAGGTCTCACAAGGCATCAACCATGCCAATTTCAAAAAATATGGTGCCGAGAAACCCTAGTGTACGGATCGTTTGCTAGAAATCTAGGCGAAAACATAAACTAGTTAACAATTAACTAAGAGATACGGAAATACAAGCTTTGTAGATCCGGTCCTCCACCTCCACGGCTCCGAGATGAGGTCCTCTCCGCTGTCCAAATCAAATCCGGGCTCTAGCGTCGGCTTCGTCGGAGAATGGGCAAGCTAGGTCGTCGATGTCCATGCCGAAGATGATCTACGTCGAGGCATCGCTAAATCAAGCTCCACCTTCACCAAGCCGTAAAAACTTGTGAAGGAAACACACTCTACTACTTGGCAAGAGGTAGAGGATGAAGAAATAGGAGTTGGGTTCACTTTAGAATTGGATTTCTCACTCAAAAACATCAATCACCATTGATGAAGAGAGCTTTCTTCTTGTGAGGAAGAAGAAGAAGATGATGAAGATAATGTTATGATAAGAATAATAGAATAGAAAATGAATAATCATTTCTTATCATAATTTAACTATGGTAATGTGTAGAGAGTTGACCATAGTTAAATGAATGGTTAGGGTTTGATAGATGAAGACAAAAGGGTTAGATTGGTCAAAGCTTCATGAAGCTTCACTTAGCTTCATGAAAGAAACCCCTTTTGTCTTCTTCTTCTCATTTATCTTTTATATCCAAATGAAAAGATAAATGAATTAATAAAAGAAAACCCTAATCATTTACTTAACCTAGGTTTAACTCATTACACAAAACCCTAGCATGCTTGCATCATCAAACATGATACAAACAAGTGCACAAAATCATATCGCATATGCAATGCGCATGTCCGAGTGAGAAAATCCATTTAAAGTGAACCGATACTAGTTAATGCAAAGTAATATATCAAATATATAATTACGCATTAAATCATTAAATCAACACTTGATTTAACGATCCGGTCATATCGCATATAACCGACTAATATCAACAGTAACAACTTATCGAATCAACACTTGATCCGATAACCCGGCTATATCACATATAACCGATCAGTGTCACATATCGTGAGAATCGAATACAGTATCACATACTGGTATCATTCTCGGTCCCGCACATATCTCATATGCGCTCCTATTTCGTTTCGCTTGAGCCAGGAAACCTCTGTGTAGGACTCTAAAGACTCGTCAATACGCCGGCAGCGGATGATGATCATATCAAACATCCACAAGCCGCAAGCGGTCTGCTAAACGTAACGGCCACCCGGGTATTGAGCGATCTGAAGATCGACGAGCAAGCCCGCTCACACTCCAGTGAATCCAACCAGTAACACTACCGTACAGTCCGGTCTGATCGTCTGATATGTCGCATATCTTGCCTAAGGGTGGTAAACGTCAGACCCCAATAGCTCAATAAGTCGTGTCGATATGAGGTCTATAACAATTCGAGATACTACTGGTAACACTTACCAGTAAATCTCAGCAACCCTAGCCAGGGATTTCCTGTTATAGCCAATCGAACACAGCGCAACATCAACTCCCTATACCGGGAGAGACGAATCCCCTCCTATCGCTCATTGCCTCCATGTGACTCGGGACTGTACCCAAAAACCACCGTTTTGCACGCCCTCTTGGACGTGGTAAGATGGAAATCAAAGCACAGTGGGAACCACACAAGACTCTATGACGATCTCGGGTCAACAGACTACTCTGTACCAGTATCACCAGAGAACTGCCATCTGACGTGAGGTATAATACCATCTGGGAGTTCTCGGCGAGTCCGTCCAGTGTACCCAGTCTCTACTGAGCACCCGTATATCATCTCTGATGTCAAACACCAATGGATATGGGATCATCCATCGCCCATCTGTATGGGTCGAGAAGGTATACGCTAGTCTACTCTGGTATATCGATGCCCCGTCTCGATACACCCACGACTAGGGACTTTGAAGGATGTACTTATGGACTACCATGTCCCCACTAGTATGATCCGCATCATAGTCCAGGTAGTCAAGTACAGATCCTAAGGGCTTTACCAACATGTAACAGAGAGACAATCAGTATACACGTTAAGGTAAAGATCAACCAGATAGCATACTATCATGTCGAGCAAGAAAGTCCTCCCTATATACGTCCCAGCATCCACTACAATATACATCCTATGTACAGTAATGGCCTCTAGGGCATACATATAACTAACAGAATCCGCAACCTCTTTAGACATCACATGCCTAATCAAATGAAATACTTAGACATCACATGCCTAACAGTTATAAACCCCGCATTTTAGTCTCATTATCGAAAACTCTTTTCAATATCAAATGAAACTAAACCGCTAGATTTATAACATTCATTCAGTTATCTCATAACTGTTTGTGAATTCCAAATATTGTATCCCATTCCGGATAAATAGAAAATATTAAACTTTCCGATCGAACATTCGAACACCCAAGTTTTCCCGAAACCGTTCAACGCATGAAATAAGTTCAAAGACATTCACTTCATGCCTCAGTACCAATGGTCCAGCCGTAGAAGGGTCAAGCCAACGCCTCACATGTGGGACGCCGTACTGCCCCAAACCCTAAGGTTCAAAGGGCAGTTCAAGACGGTCACATAATCGAGTTAAGGTTTATTGTCTTCTAGAGGGACCATCGCGTTACTTGCACTACTCAGAATGTCATTTAAACTACGGAAAAGTCCAACAATTGGAAATTTCCGGGCAGGGAGAAGATTGGGTATTTACATCCGGTCGAACCTTTTAACATATTCTAAAATTATCCGGAAAAAACACATAGACAAAGTTTGATAATCCGATCGAATCTGCGATTCCCAAAGAAACCCCAGAATACTCAACTCTTGAGTCAAATTAAAAATTAGCAGAAAACTCAGCATCCAGAAATAGGAATTACTGTGCAAAAAGGGGAGGATGACGTCATCATCTGACCGCGGAACCGCCGCAGAAGAAAGGCTTTTGCCGCGGTTCCGCCGACGTTGGTACTGTTCATAAGTTAAATTTTGCACCGTAATTCTTATAATTCCCTGCTGAATTTTTTAAGCATTTTTAATATGGAAAAATCCCAGATTTTAGAAAAAGTCTAGAGAGCATGAAAAAGTTAGGGTTTCGGGTTCGATCGGGTTTCAAACATCGTCTAAGTATCGCCTAAGGCTCTAGCTAGTCTCTGATACCACTGTAGGGTTTCTAGGCACGCTAATGAAGTCTCACAAGGCATCAACCATGCCAATATCAAATTTTACGGGTGCCGAGAAACCCTAATACGGATCGTTGACTAGAAGTTTAGGCGATAAACGAATCTAGTTAACATCTTACTAAAGGAGAGAGGCTACAACCTTTGTAGATCCGGTTCTCCACTTCCTTAGCTCCACGTAGGCGTCCTCTCGCTGTCCATCTCGAATCCCGAACTCAATCGTCGGCTTCATCGGAGAAATGGGCGGACTAGGTCGTCGGCTTCGTGCCGAAGATGATCTACGTCGAGGCATCACCAAGTTATGAAACTTGTGAAGAAAACACCCTATATTACTTGGCAAGAGGTAGAGGGTGAAGAAATAGGAGGTGGGTTCACTTTAGAATTGGATTTCTCTCACTTTTGCTCAAGTTGCCATTGATGGACTTAAGGTTTTCTTGAAGAAGAAGATGATGGAGAAGAAGAAAGAATATGATAAGTGTTAATTCAAATTGAAAAGTAAATGAATACTTATCATATACTAACTAGGGTAGAGTGTAGAGAATAGACCATGGTTACTTGGATGGGTTAGGGTTAAGTTAGGGTTAAGCATGAAGACAAGAATGGTTAAGAAGTCAAAGCTTCATGAAGCTTCAACTAGAAACAAATAAAGCCACCATTCTCATCTAAATCATTTCCAAATAAATAAATGAACAAATAAATAAATAAATGAATAAGCAAAACCCTAATCATCATATTAATCATGGTTTAATTCTATACACTTAACCAAAAGAGAAAGCATCATTAAACATGATACAAACAAGTGCACAAAAGTATATCACATATACATCTTGCACATCAAGTGAGAAAAACCATTTAAAGTGAACCAATACTAGTTAATGCAAAGTAATATATCAAATATATAATTATACATTAAATCATTAAATCAACACTTGATTTAACGATCCGGTCATATCGCATATAACCGACTAGTATCCTATGTATCGGCTTATCGAATCAATCCTTGATTCGATATCTAGGTTATATCACATATAACCAATCGATACATTCTTCGCGAGAATGGAATACGGTATCACATACACGCATTATTCTCGGTCCTGCACATATCTCATATGCGCTCCTATTTCGTTTCGCTTGAGCCAGGAAACCTCTGTATAGGACTCTAAAGACTCGTCAATACGCCGGTAGCAGATGATGATCATATCAAGCACCCACAAGCCGCAAGCGGTCTGCTAAACGTAACGGCCATCCGGGTATTGAGCGATCAGAAGATCGACGAGCTAGCCCGCTCACACTCCTGTGAATCCAACCATTAACACTTACCGTACAGTCCGGTCTGTTCGTCTGATATGTCGCATATCAAGTCTAGGGGTGGTAAACGTTAGACCCCAATAACCGATAAGTCGTGCCGATGTGAGGCTCATAACGGGTCGATAAACTACTGGTAACACTTACCAGCAAATCTCTGATCAGCCCTGGCCAGGGACTTCCCTGTTACGGCCAATCGAACACAGCGCAACATCAACCCCCAATACCGGGAGAGACGAAACCCTTCCTATCGCTCATTGCCTCCATGTGACTCGGGACTGTACCCAAAGACCACCGTTTTGCATGCCCTCATGGACGTGGTAAGGTGGAGATCAAAGCACAGTGGGAATCACACAAGACTCTATGACGATCTCGGGTCTACAGACTAACCTGTACAAGTGTCACCTGAGAACTGCCATCTGACGTGAGGTATAATACCATCTGGGAGTTCTCGGCGAGTCCGTCCAGTGTATCCAGTCTCCACTGAGCACCCGTATACCATCTCTGATGTCAAACACCAATGGATATGGGATCATCCATCGCCCATCTCATGGGTCGAGAAGCGTATACGCTAGTCTACTCTGGTATATCGATGCCCCGTCTCGATACACCCACGACTAGGGACCTTGAAGGATGTACTTATGGACTACCATGTCCCCACTAGTATGATCTGCATCATAGTCCAGGTAGTCAAGTACACATCCTAAGGGCTTTACCAACATGTAACTATAAGACAGTTTAAAAGACAAGTGCACATGTTAAGATAAAGAGCAACCAAATAGCATACTATCATATCGAGCAAGAAAGTCATCTCTATATATGTCCAAGCATCCAATATAATATACATCATCTGTACAATACTGGCCTCTAGGGCATACATACAACTAACAGGTACATGGTGGACCCGGTAAGGTGCCCCAGGGCAAGAAGTTCGAGTAGTAGACGATGAGCCTGACAGGGGAAGACTACCTACCGGTGATTTTACCCGACGCGTCGGATATCCGGAAGATACTGTCGTGGTCTTGAGATTGATGGTAGGGGCCGGTCCGGACTAACGGCGCCCTAGATTGTGAGATTGAGACATTGAGATTTTGAGACATCGAGGTACTAAGATTGATGATCCAGGCCAGTCCGGATAGCCGGAGCCTGAGATATTGAGATATTGGGATTTATGTTTTGTGTCGATACTAGACACTGTTTATGCTGATTTCATTTATGATACCTCGTTTTGAAAATACAGAAATCACACTAAATTATGAAAGCAGTTTCTTCATTTACATGTATTCTGTTTTCATGCATTCATACCTCATCCATATGATATATTGCTACCTGAGGCACTGACTCGAGCACTTGGTATTACCGTTGTTTAGAGTTTTACCCTAACCATTGTTATAGGCTGCATGTTATATATATTAAGATCGTATGACTTAGGATTACGTTGTTCATGCGATTTCTGTTCGTAGATGTTTTCTACTCACGAGTTGGCAACTCACCCCCATTATGCCACAGTTTCTTGCAGGTTTTGCCGTACAGGTTTCATTACGGCTTTGCTGGCACTGCTTCTTTTTCGGGTGACTTGCTGGTAGTGTAGGGTTCCTAGGCACACTCAAGAGGTTCCACAAGGCATCAACCATGCCAAATTCTAATTTTTCCGCTGCCGAGAAACCCTAATGCGATCGTTAACTTGAGTTTAGGCGAAAACAAATGCGAATAAACAACTTTACTCTAAAGTGAACGGAAAATACAACCTTTGTAGATCCGGTCCTCCACCTCCATGGCTCCGTGTTGACGTCCCTCCGCTGCGATCATTGGATCCCGGACTCTGGCGATGGTTTCCTCGGAGAAATGATCGGGCTAGGTTGTCGACTTCGATGCCGAAGATGATCTACGTCGAGGCAACTCAAGATCAAGCTCCAACTTCACCAAGTCATGAAACTTGTGAAGAAAACACCCTATACTACATGGCAAGTGATAGAGGATGAAGAAATATGAAGTGGGTTCACTTTAGAATTGGATTTCTCACTCTTTTTCTCATTTCACCATTGAAGCTAGCAAGCTTTCATGAAGCTTGATGAAGATGATGAAGATGAAAGAATAAAAAGGATTATTTTTTAAAAAGAAAATCCCATCCATTCTTATCATAATGCAACCTTGGTTAAGGGTAGAGAATAAACTAGGGTTAGGTGAATGGTTAGGTTTAGGAAAAAGACAAGAATGGTCAAAGCTTCTTGAAGCTTCAAGGAAACAAACAAAAGAAGCAACCAATTCTTTTCTTTCCCTAAAATGAATAAATAAAATAAATAGTTAAGAAAAGATAACAAAACCCTAACCATTCACTTAAACATGGTTTAAAGTAAACATACACCCAAGCTTGCATGTATCATCAAACATGATACAATCAAGTGCACAAAAATATATCACATATACAATGTGCACATCAAGTGAGAAAATCCATTTTAAGTGAACCAATATTTGTTAAAGCAAAGTAATATATCAAATATATAATTATACATTAAATCATTAAATCAACACTTGATTTAATGATCCGGTCATACTGCATATAACCGACTAATATCAAGTGTATCAATGTATCGAATCAACACTTGATTCGGTAACCTGGCTATATCACATATAACCTGCCGATGATACAAATCGCGAGAATAGAATACGGTATCACATACACGCATTATTCTCGGTCCCGCACATATCTCATATGCGCTCCTATTTCGTTTCGCTTGAGCCAGGAAACCTCTGTGTAGGACTCTAAAGACTCGTCAATACGTCGGCAGCAGGTGATGATCATATCAAGCACCCACAAGCCGCAAGCGGTCAGCTAAACGTAACGGCCACCCGGGTATTGAGCGATCAAAAGATCGACTAGCAAGCCCGCTCACACTCCTGTGAATCCAACCAGTAGCACTTACCGTACAGTCCGGTCTGTTCGTCTGATATGTCGCATATCTCGCCAAGGGGTGGTAAACGTCAGACCCCAATAGCTCGATAAGTCGTGTCGATATGAGGTCTATAACAGTTCGAGAAACTACTTATAACACTTACCAGTAAATCTCAGCAACCCTGGCCAGGGATTTCCGGTTATAACCAATCGAACACAGCGCAACATCAACTCCCTATACCGGGAGAGACGAATCCCCTCCTATCGCTCATTGCCTCCATGTGATTCGGGATTGTACCCAAAAACCACCGTTTTGCATGCCCTCTTGGACGTGGTAAGGTTGAAATCAAAGCACAGTGGGAATCACACAAGACTCTATGACGATCTCGGGTCAACAGACTACTCTGTACCAGTGTCACCAGAGAACTGCCATCTGACGTAAGTTATAATACCATCTGGGTGTTCTCGGCGAGTCCGTCCAGTGTACCCAGTCTCCACTGAGCACCCGTATATCATCTCCGATGTCAAACACCAATGGATATGGGATCATCCATCGCCCATCTGTATGGGTCGAGAAGGTATATGCTAGTCTACTCTGGTATATCGATGCCCCGTCTCGATACACCCACGACTAGGGATCTTAAAGGATGCACTTATGGACTACCCTGTCCCCACTAGTATCATCCGCATCATAGTCCAGGTAGTCAAGTACACATCCTAAGGGCTTTACCAACATGTAACAGAGAGACAATCAGTGTACACGTTAAGGTAAAGAGCAACCAGGTAGCATACTATCATGTCGAGCAAGAAAGTCCTCCCTATATATGTCCAAGCATCCACTACAATATACATCCTATGTATAGTAATGGCCTCTAGGGCATACATATAACTAACAATCTCCCACTTGCACTAGGGCCATCTGATAGCAGTGGTTGTAGTATCTCATACTCAACCATCCCATAAAAGTCTCTCTCTGGGAAAAGGCCTTTGTGAGTGGATCCGCCGTGTTGTCCTCTGAGTCTACTCTCCTAACCTTGATCCCTTGGAGATTAACCATCTCCATGATCAGGTGACACTGCCTCAGAATATGTCTGGATCACTGATGTGACGGACGTTCTTAGGCATAAGCCACAACTCCATTGTCTCACAATGGTAGGAACGAAGTTCATCTCATGAACTAATATACATCCAGACTGCCTCTTTGGTAGCATCTTAAGTAGCGATGTATCCAGCCTTTATCGTCTAGTATGCCACGGTATCTAGCTTGGAACTCTTCAGGGTAAAGATAATGCCTGTGACTGACATTCAGTCGTCCTTATCACTCTGGAACTTTTCCAGTGATTCTCCCCTGGATCGATTGATACCTTCTCACTACTACTAGTGAGAATCCTAACATCCAATTACATCTATCTCATAGATGAAAACTCAGGGATTAGGAGGTATCATTTTGATCCTATATGGAGAATCCTTGTGAAAAGCGGAGATTGATCGAGCGTAGCATAGGAAACTACTTCCCTATCAAGAGTATGTCATCCATGTATTCTACGAGGATCACCACCATACTCTCTACTACATTTTTGTATATACAAGGTTCATCTACCATTTTGATGATGTCAAACTCTTTGACTAACTCATCAAAACAGATGTTCCAACTCCGCGATGCCTGTTTTATCACATAAAACATCTTGCACACGTTTCCGCTGCTCCCACTGTCTACGAGGCACTCTGGCTGTGTACTTATAGACTCTCTCTTCCAAAATATCATTTTGAAAAGCAGTCATGACACCCAACCACCAGATATCGTAGTCATGGTATGTAGCCGTGGCAAGTAGGATCTGGATGGACTTAAACATAGATCCTTAGAAAAGGTTTCAACATAATCCATACCTGGTCAATGATGCAAATCTTTAACAAGTCTAGCTTTGAAAGTCTCAACTTTTCCATGTACACCAAGTAATCTTCTCAAGATATACTTGCTCCTGATGGGGATTTAACCCTTCAGATATAGCAACCAAAGTCCATACTTTGTTGGTGTACATGGATTCCATCTCAGATCGCTAAGCATCCAGCCATTCTTACAAAGTCCTACTCCTGATGGCCTGCTCGAAACTAGTTGGGTCATCATCTCATGATGCAATCCTCACTCCCACTGTCATAGAGAAACCGAAGTATCTCTCGGGTGGGTAAGTAAACCCTACTAGATCGGCGGAGAGGCTGAGGTTCGTTGGTATCTACTGAATCCTATGGTTCTACCAAATCATCAGCTGCAGTTTTGTATAGCTGGAACCTTTCCAGTTCTACAGAACTGACCTTGCCTCGATCATGTCCGGATTTTGGTTTTTAGACATAGGCCGGACAACCCTAAATCTTAACAAACTTAAGATATGGGCTCTTCCCTTTCCATATCACATATGAAGCGGTAGGCAACTGTTTTGATTTGAACCCTATTCAATAGGTATGCAGCTTCTCAAGCGCATAATTCCCAAAAGGAAATAGGAAAATCAGCAGTACTCATCATAGAGCACACCATATCATATAGGTTGTGATTGCTCAGCCCCGATACACCGTTGTGCTGTGGTGTATCCGGAGGAGTAACACTGAGAGAGAATCTCATTCTCCTGTAGAATAGTCAAAGAATTCCATGCACAAGTATTCTCCTCCCTGATCTCATCATAGGACATAATACTTATACCTGTATTTTGGTTCTCTACTTCTAACTTATATTCTGTGAATATCTCAAAAGGTTCGGACTTGTGTTTCAACAGGAACATATGTCTGAATCTAAAGAGATCATCAGAGAATGTAATGAAGTACAAAGAACCGGTCTTGGCATGTGTAGACAGGGGACCTACATACATCAACATGTATCATCCCAAGAGTTCACTAACTCTTTCTCTGTTTCCAGTAAACAGAGCTATGGTCATCTTATCTCTGTGACATGACTAGCAAGTTTCACAAGATGTAAATTCAAACAGATTTAAATATGCATCTATGTGCAACTTAGCTAGTCGGGTCGCATTGATATGACCTAGTCTACAATACCTCAAGAAGGATCCGTTCATTTCTGAACTCTTCCTCTTGTGTGTGTTCCGTATACTAAGAACAGTAGTTTGATTTAGAACATCAATGCTTTTAGATAACATGCCTGAACCGATCAACTTTTGATATAGGAAATGTTCAAAACATTATCCAACAATACAAAATTTTATCATTTCTTTACTAATAAAGAGACTGATATGATTTTGTATATCAGGTTCGGTATCTAATAACATTCGTTCAGAATCAATGTATTGGTAATACAGGATGACAGTGACCAACAGACTTGGCTGCAACACTTGCCCCGTTTTCTGTCTCATGAAACTTATCACCCGTTCTCAGTTCTTTACCTATCTTTAGCCCATGTAACAAATTACATTTGCGGGATCCTGATCCGGTATCACATACCCAGGACGTAAAGGATACTGAGAAACAGTTTTATATAATGAACACACCCGAAGATGATGCATCAGCATGCACTCTCTTCGTTTGGTCGGCACGGGAATTCTGGTAATCCCCTATTTCCTGCTCGGTCTTATAATAATTATAAGTTGGAGCGTGACCAACGTTCCCCAGCTCAGTATAACAAGCGGGTTCGGTTAATAATCCGTATTATTATCTTGATTAAGGCGTGATATGGTCGCTACCTGGAGAGAGAGAGAGAAGAAAACACTCAGCGTGCGCTCTTGCAAGAATAGATTGGTTATAATTTTATCTAACCAGGATGGCTCCCACTGTTTTTATCAAATCTTCCTTCAAACCCTAAAAGGAAAGACTAGCCGGGATTAATTACACGCTACAAGTTCGCCAATCTTTCAGCTAGGCCAGTGTCGGTACTTTGAGGGAGGTCCCCCGTGCTTTCGTACGAACCTAATTATAGTAAACCTCGTTTTCCCAGAGGCGTAACCTCGTTAACATCTTTCTAGACACCTACTTGATCGGCTAATTGTAATGTGTAAAACTCTCCCAGGAGTAACAATTACTCGCAGCGGGTATCGGGATCCAACTATCTCATAGAAGGTATGCAATCTCATTGCAAATTTCAACACTTGAAATTCCCGATAATATTTTGCCCCAAGCGATCTATGACCTTGACTGAGTCAACAAACCATAGACCGCAAGTAAAGTTCAACCCGTCATTTCCCGATTGAATTAAACCCACCCGCACGACCCTTGACTGAGTCAAAAAGACCGCACGACTACCCTAATCCAATCGCATCATATGCTTTGCAGATAAGCACTAATCAGCTACCGCACACTACGCCTTGACTGAGTCAACAAACGCAGCACGAATACTAACTATTACTTATCTGAAATGACGGAGGGCTACGACAGGTTTTTAAGAAAACCCTTTGCGTAATGAACTTTATATCATTGTAGAATCAAATGATTTTAAATGGAGTGTTTTTAAGGCTTTTCTAGTTTTGCTAAAGGGGTCACTCCCGGTGAAGGGATCGTCGGCCCTTTCCTCGTCGAATGAGGTGCAGGATATATCATATACATCACTGTGCAAAGAAAAAACTATAGAAGCAATCTAAAGACAAACCGAGTGTGTAGCATCTGCCAGTTATTGCTAAAGGGGTCATTCCCGGTGAAGGGATCATCGGCCCTTTCCTCATCGAATAAGGTGCAGGATATATCATATATACCGCTGTACAAAGCAAGAACTGTAGCTATCTGTTTTATTTTTGAAATTCGATTCCACAACATCTTTAGGTTTCTTTTTCTTTCATTAATCATATTAATGAAGTCCCATCATTTAAATACCTAAACATCACAGATAAATACGACGTACGCTTATGCCATCCGCATTCGCCTCGATGTCCCCTCGTGCACCGTTAGGTTAGGTAACTAACGGCAGAGCGGGGTAGGGCTAGCGCGGGTGTAAAACATAAGTAACGTCTATATAATATATCATATATACTATATACAGTATTTATCACAGAACATCAAATGATCACATCACAGATAACGCAGCAAAAAATATCATATGAAATATTGGATATACTAGGACGTCCGTGTTTTCAATACGAGCCAGTACAAAACACGGATTCCACGGTCGCGATGGATAGCCAAACCCACACCCCTAGACCCTTATGAGAGCGGCAAGCAACCCTACCAATTCTAGAGTTAGGAGACCCGGACTCGACTCCTCGAGTTGGTCTCCCACTGGACTCCAGAACCCGGTTACTTGTGCCCTCCTCCTTGGGTCTATCCTAGTGCGGAAAAGAAAATAATATACATCATCGGTGACATCTTCCGCAACCTGGAAGTGCCCCAATAAAAGAATATTACATACAAGTTTTTTACATGAATGAAAATGAAAAAACACTCATCTCACATAAAACCCCCCGGGCTATTCAAACACGACGATCCAATATAACATATCCAGCAACACATAACATCACATGTCATCAACGTAAGTAAACATGCGTATCCCAATTGTCGTTGACATATAGCAACGAAACCGGCGATATCACATATTACACTTACGGTAGCAGAAAAGAAAGTGTAAAACTACAACAGTTGGAATCCGCAACCTCCTTAGACATCATATGCCTAATCAAATGAATTCTTTAGACATCGCATGCCTAACAATTATAAACCCCGCATTTCAGTCCCATTATCGAAAACACTTTTCAATATCATGTCGGACAATTCAACAAGATTACCGACATTTTGATCAGATGCTCGTCGCAAACTTTAGTAGACGGCCGCACCCCCGATACCGTCGACTAAGTGCACAAAGGCGGAATGCCGCTACCGCGAGCACCCGAACGGATGCTTTCGGCGACGGGGTTCTCCTACAGTCACTTAGTCGGGGCTAAGGGATGTAGCTGTCTATTAAGTTTATCCGGCGAGTATCCGCGTACGCTACGTGATTGCGACGGACTTTTGATCGCATCAAAATTCCGTGGCAACCGATCAAGTGAGACCAAAGTGCTATGTTTATAACATTCATTCAGTTATCTCATAACAACATGTGGATTCCAAATATTGTATCACATTCCAGATAAATAGAAAATGTTAAACTTTCCGATCGAACAATCGAACACCCAAGTTTTCCCGAAACAGCTCAACACATGAAATAAGTTTAAAAAACATTCACTTCGTGCCTCAGTACCAACGGTCCAGCCATAGAAGGGTCAAGCCAACGCCTCACATGTGGCACGCCGTACTGCCCCAAACCCTAAGGTTCAAAGGGCAGTTCAAGACGGTCACATAATCGAGTTAAGGTTTGTTGTCTTCTAGAGGGTCCATCGCGTTACTTGCACTACTTAGAACGTTCTTAAACTACGGAAAGATCCAACACTTGGAAATTTCCCAACAGGGGAAAAATTGGGTATTTATATCCGGTCGAACTTTTTAACATATTCTAAATTATCCGGAAAAACACAGACAAAGTTAAAGATTCCGATCGAATCGTCGACTCCCAATACAACCCAGAAAACTCAACACTTGGGTATAATTTAAAAATTCCCAGAAGACTCAGCAACTAAAGAAAGAAGTTACTGTGCAAAATTCAAAAGCTAACATGACTGTATGGCCGCGGAACTGCCGCACGAGCCATGCTCGTGCCGCGCTTCCGCGACGC
Source organism: Agapanthus africanus (assembly GCA_030015575.1). Lineage (NCBI taxonomy): Eukaryota > Viridiplantae > Streptophyta > Magnoliopsida > Asparagales > Amaryllidaceae > Agapanthus > Agapanthus africanus. The sequence goes on along the minus strand of CM057342.1, from coordinate 449,374,292 downwards.
TTTAGTGGACTCAGGAGCTCGTTTTGCACAGTAACCCATATAAAACCCTGCTGATTTTTCTGCGTATTTTTAATATGGAAAAATCCATAATTTTCAAAAATGTACAGAGAAGGGGTATGGATTAGGGTTTCGGGTTCGATCGGGTTTCTAACTTCGTCTACGCATCGCCTAAGCATCTAACTAGGCTCTGATACCACTGTAGGGTTCCTAGGCACACTCAAGAGGTTCCACAAGGCATCAACCATGCCAAATTCTAATTTTTCCGGTGCTGAGAAACCCTAATGCGATCGTTAACTAGGCGAAAACAAATGCGAATAAACAACTTTTACTCTAAAGTGAACGGAAAATACAACCATTGTAGATCTGGTCCTCTACCTCCACGGCTCCGTGTTGACGTCCCTCCGCTGCGATCATTGGATCCCGGACTCTGGCGATGGTTTCGTCGGAGAAATGATCGGGCTAGGTTGTCGACTTCGATGCCGAAGATGATCTACGTCGAGGCAACTCAAGATCAAGCTCCAACTTCACCAAGTCATGAAACTTGTGAAGAAAACACCCTATACTACATGGCAAGTGATAGAGGATGAAGAAATAGGAAGTGGGTTCACTTTAGAATTGGATTTCTCACTCTTTTTCTCATTTCACCATTGAAGCTAGCAAGCTTTCATGAAGCTTGATGAAGATGATGAAGATGAAAGAATAAAAAGGATTATTTTTTAAAAAGAAAATCCCATCCATTCTTATCATAATGCAACCTTGGTTAAGTGTAGAGAATAAACTAGGGTTAGGTGAATGGTTAGGTTTAGGAAAGAGACAAGAATGGTCAAAGCTTCTTGAAGCTTCAAGGAAACAAACAAAAGAAGCAACCAATTCTTTTCTTGCCCTAAAATGAATAACTAAAATAAATAGTTAAGAAAAGATAACAAAACCCTAACCATTCACTTAAACATGGTTTAAAGTAAACATACACCCAAGCTTGCATGTATCATCAAACATGATACAATCAAGTGCACAAAAATATATCACATATAAAATGTGCACATCAAGTGAGAAAATCCATTTTAAGTGAACCAATATTAGTTAATGCAAAGTAATATATCAAATATATAATTATACATTAAATCATTAAATCAACACTTGATTTAATGATCTGGTCATACTGCATATAACCGACTAATATCAAGTGTATCAATGTATCGAATCAACACTTGATTCGGTAACTCGGCTATATCACATATAACCTGTCGATGATACAAATCGCGAGAAAAGAATACGGTATCACATACACGCATTATTCTCGGTCCCGCACATATCTCATATGCGCTCCTATTTCGTTTCGGTTGAGCCAGGAAACCTCTGTGTAGGACTCTAAAGACTCGTCAATACGCCGACAGCAGGTGATGATCATATCAAGCACCCACAAGCCGCAAGCGGTCTGCTAAACGTAACGGCCACCCTGGTATTGAGCGATCAGAAGATCGACAAGAAAGCCCGCTCACACTCATGTGAATCCAACCAGTAACACTTACCGTACAGTCCGGTCTGTTCGTCTGATATGTCGCATATCTCGCCTAGGGGTGGTAAACGTCAGACCCCAATAGCTCGATAAGTCGTGTCGATATGAGGTTTATAACAGTTCAAGAAATTACTGGTAACACTAACCAGTAAATCTCAACAACCCTGGCCAGGGATTTCCGGTTATAGCCAATCGAACACAGCGCAACATCAACTCCCTATACCGGGAGAGACGAATCCCCTCCTATCGCTCATTGCCTCCATGTGATTCGAGACTGTACCCAAAAACCATCGTTTTGCACGCCCTCTTCGACGTGGTAAGGTGGAAATCAAAGCACAGTGGGAATCACACAAGACTCTATGACGATCTCGGGTCAACAGACTACTCTGTACCAGTGTCACCAGAGAACTGCCATCTGACGTAAGGTATAATACCATCTGGGAGTTCTCGGTGAGTCCGTCCAGTGTACCAAGTCTCCATTGTGCACCCGTATATCATCACCGATGTCAAACACCAATGGATATGGGATCATCCATCGCCCATCTGTATGGGTCGAGAAGGTATACGCTAGTCTACTCTGGTATATCGATGTCCCGTCTCGATACAGCCATGACTAGGGATCTTGAAGGATGTACTTATGGACTACCATGTCCCCACTAGTATGATACGCATCATAGTCCAGGTAGTCAAGTACACATCCTAAGAGCTTTACCAACATATAACAGAGAGACAATCAGTGTACACGTTAAGGTAAAGAGCAACCAGATAGCATACTATCATGTCGAGCAAGAAAGTCCTCTCTATATATGTCCAAGCATCCACTACAATATACATCCTATGTATAGTAATAGCCTCTAGGGCATACATATAACTAACAGGTAGGTGGGTTTACTTGTATCGTACCCATCATTATACCTTGTATATTATTATTCTGTTGTATCTAGAAGTTCCATCAACCAAACATGTATTTATTTCAGATAGAAACCAGTGTTGTTTATTCTTTCGACCTTAAAGTCGCGCGTTATATTTCTTTGGATTTCATGCTGTTTTGAGTTTCCTTTTCTGTTGTGATCCTCGCTTTTTGGCGTTGTATATTATATTGCTTACGTGGTTATGACCGTCGATTGACGAAGAGCTAGCTCCCGCTTGGGGATGCCTTTATTCATTATTTATGCTTTATCAGGTTTTATACCAGTTTGGGGTCTGTTTTTACAGAGGAAACTCTGCCGAAATTTTTAGAAAAGACTTGTGATTTTTAAAGATGCGTATTTCTCCGTATGTTGCAAACTACTTGATTTAAATTGGTTTTTCCTTCACTCTATTACTTTCTTGGTTTGGATTTCTGGGCTTTCGGCTTACTTAGATTACGTACGCCTCGAGACGTTTCGTAGTTTAAGTGCCGGTCATGTTCCGTACTTTCGGGTCGTGATAGGTGCGCTCTATGATGAGTAATGCTGAGTTGCCTGTTTCTTCTTAGCGTTATGCACTTGAGAAGCTGCATACCTATTGAATGGGGTTCCATCCAAATCAGTGCCTACTACTCCATATGAAATATGGAATGGGAAGAGACTATGTCTTAAACGAGTTAAGATATGGGGTTGTCCGGCCTATATTGAAAAGCAATATCTGGACAAGCTCGAGGCAAGGTTAGTTCTGGATAAGTTTGTTGGATATCCCGAACATTAGTGAGGGTATATCTTCTACCACACTGAGGAGTAAAATGTGTTTTGCTTCTCAGCATGCCAGCTTTTTAGAAATGGAATTTCTTATGTAAGAAATTAGTGGTCATGAGGTAGAACTGGAAGGAGTTCCAGTTAGACCGACTAACAGCTGATGATTTGGTAAAACCAAAAGATTCAATAGTCTCCAACGAGTCTCAGCCTCTCCGTGAATCTGGTAGGGTTCATCATCCACCTGAGAGATACCGCGGTTTCCTCGGTGACGGTTGGAGGGAGGATTGCATCATGGTTTATGATGACCCAACCAGGTTCAGGCAGGCCGTCACGAGTAGGGACTCTGTGAAATGGTTGGATGCTATGCGATCAGAGATGGAATCCTTGTACACCAACAAAGTATGACTTTGTATGTTGCATCTGAAGGGGTAAAACACATTGAGAGCAAATGGATCTTCAGAAGATTCTTGGTATAGATGGAAAAGTTGAGTCTTTCAAAGCTAGACTTGTAGTAAAAGGATTTCGTCAATAACCAGGTGTGGTTTATGATGAAACCTTTTCTCCAGTGGCTATGCTTAAGTCCATCAGGATTAGAGTACGCATCGCGGAGTTGGAACATCTATTTTGATATGGCAGTTAAAGAGTTTGACTTCATCAAAAAGGTATATGAACCTTGTATATATAAGAAAGTTGTACAGAGTAAGGTTGTCTTCCACGTATTGTACGTAAATGGCATACTCTTGATAGGAAATGATTTCCAATGCTACACTCGGTCAAGCTCCTCTTATCACGAGGATTCATAATGGAAGATCTGGATGATACCTGTTACATCTTGTGGATTATGATCTATGGTGATAGATCTAAGTGAATATTGGGAGTGTCCCAAATCTGGGTACATTAACACCATACTAAAGGGGTTTAGTATGGAGGATTCTAAGCGTGGTCATTCGTCCACTTACTAACGAATCACTCTCTCCAAAAAGATGTCTCCCAAGACTGATTTGGAGAGAGCTCGCATACAAGGGATACCCTATGCTTCGGCAGTAGGCTCTATCATGTATGCGATGTTACGCACCAGTCCAGATGTAGCTGACTTATTAGGAGTAGTGATCAGGAATCAATCGGATCTTGGGAGAATTACTTGACAGTTTTGAAGAACATTCTTAAGTACTTGAGAAGCATTGAAGAAATATTCTTGGTGTTTTGTAACAGTAAACTCCAGTGGGAGTCCTTTACCAATTTAAGCTTCTAGAGTGATAAGGTCGACTGAAAGTCAGTCTCGGGCTTTGTCTTTACCCTCAGTGGACGAACGGTATGTTGGAAGGGTTCCAAGCTAGATACCGTGGCAAAATAGACGATAAAGGCTAAATACATCACTACCAACGATGCTGCCAAAGCGGGTGTCTGGATATTTATTGTTCATGAGATGAACATGGTTCCTACCATTGAGCGTCCAATAACTGTTTATTGTGAAAACAATGGAGTTGTGGTTTAGGCCTATATCACGACCCGAAATAGCACATGACTAGCACTTGAATCATATGAAGTCTATAGGACCCCATCTAATTCAAGTAAGCCAAAATACCAGAAATCTAAACCGTTTGAAAGAAGGAAGTGAAGAAAAACTTGTTTTAAAGTTTGCATATAATCACTTTGAAAAGTCATAGTAAACCTTTTTAAAACATCAAGTCTTTTTCGAAAATTTCGGCAGAGTCTGCTTTGTAAAAACTGGCCACAAACGTGTACAATACATGAATAATATGAATAAAGGCATCCCCAAGTGGGAGCTAGCTCTTCGTCAATTGACGGTCATAATCACGCAAGCAATATAATATACAACGCCGAAGGGCGAGGATCAAAACTCAGAAGAAAACCCAAGTCCACCAGAAAACCATAATAATACAAGCGTGACTCTAAGGTCAAAAGAATAACAACTGGTTTTCTAAGTCTGAAATATATACAAGTCTGGTTGATGGAGTTTCTAGATACAACTGAAAGTAAATAAAGTTCAATGGTGGTCATGATGCATGTGAACCCACCTACCAAGGCAATCACCCGGAAGAAGCAGTGTGCCAGCAAGCCGCAACGAAACCTGTACAGCAAAACTTGCAAGAAACTGTGGCACAACGGGGGTGAGTTGCTAACTCGTGAGTAGAAAACATCACCGAGCAGAAATCGTATGTATGACTCAATCCTAGGTCATACGATAATAATGTATCCTCAAAATAAACCCGAAACCATCTATACATGAGTGTAATATCGAGTGCTCGTGTCAGTGCCTCAGGTAGCAACTACATGTCATATATAAGATGTATGAATGCATGAAAACATAATACAATTTAAATGAGAAAACCGTTTTCATATCTCAGTGAGATTTCTGTATAAAAATCAAAGTATCATCAATGAAATCACAGAGAATCCGTGTCAAGCATCGACAAAAAAATATATATCCCAATATCTCAATATCTCGGGCTCCGGCAGTCCGGACTGGCCCATATCATAAAATATCAATGTCTCTGTGCCTCAATATCTCGGGCTCCGGCTATCCGGACTGGCCCATGGGCTCCGGAAATTCGGACTGGCCCAAATCATCAAATCTCACGACTACGTCGGTATCCTCCGGATATCCGCCGCATCACAAATAACCGGTCGGTAGCGCTTCTCTGCCAGGCTCAACGCCATCATCTGCGACCATCTTGCCCCGGGATACCACACCGGATCTACCATGCACCCACAGACGGTTCCTCCTCCTCCTCGAATCGGGTGTATGATATCGCTCTAGAGCCGAGAAAACTCATGGTGGACATATCTCATATCATATCATGAGAAAACCGCAAGTTGCATTTTAAAATGATATTAAGTTTATATAAAATCCTTGCGGTTTCTCCAAATCCCAAAATCTCATAGAAATCCAAAATCTCATATCAGAAGTAATAACAATGAATTACCAGGCTCCGGCAATCCGGACAGGCCCATAATATCGCATGGCAAATGAATATATAAATATGCATGAAATATCACAATAATAAATGCAATATCTAAATTAGCACAGTAATGATATATCGGAACTATCAGCTAGCAAACGATATCAATAAAGTAATATTCTCTAAAGTGTACGTGACATGGCGATTACCGATGGTGATGTGTGTGAGCCGGCAAGCAAGTGTATGTGGAGCATACGCAACAGCGGTAATGGTGCTGGTGTCCAAACAGCATGGTTTCATAATCACTAAAGTACACATTAAGCATGCAATGCGATGATAACAACATGAATAAACGGAGAATGAATAATAAACACAGCTATACAGAATATACATATCTGTATACGAGTCATACAGTTTGTTGTCTGAAATCGCACGAATCGTGGTGTTTAGAAAATAGGGGCTACAGTGTTTTTAAGAAAATGTATGCCCTTTGAAATATCCGTAGTATCCCTTGGCCTGTCTTTAAAACACTCATGATTCGTTAGTTTTGGAAATAAGTATGACTTGCGCCCAATTCTAACATCTGCTAAGTAAACTACAGGACAAGCTAAAAGACTAACCAGAGGGTAAGTAAAACCACCTAAGTCTGAGTCGATATATATATACATCTAGTAGTCGGTGATCCCGCCTCAATAGTATCACGTATGATAAAATATATATAATATGACATCCACGAGTCAAGAGTGCGGATCTATCATCATAATTATATCACGTACGGTAAATCCATCGTACGACATCCCAAATCTGGATACGGGTCGAATATCACATTTATCTCATTATTCATCTCGTATCCTTATCATCATATCCTGAATTAGAAGTACTGATCTAAAGTCTAATACATTCCGATACCAACAACATATATATGAAAACACATCGCCTAAAGACCCGCTATAACATCATGTCGTATCTCAGAATACGAACCAAGTCACATCACCGATCTCGTGGCATCATGCCCAATCATATCGACTCATCTCCAAGTACCATATACTATCCTTAACATCATGTATATGTATACATACATATATATATATATATATATATACACATACTCACATACATATATGTATATATCCCCATATACGCATAAGAAAATAAAATGTAGGCGTACGTGTCTGTGCGTGTATGTAAACCTTATTCTAGGGTTCGCGACTAAGAAAATAACTAACGACACTATCATCCAATACGCTAACACTAACCCGAAGTCACCTAAAGCATTACTAGCTAAGTATGCGCATCTCATAACAACACGTATTTAAATATATATATATCAAAACGCATCTAATGCTACGAACTTGCGGGGGTGCTATTGATTGGTAGGGATTTTACGATCAAAAATATAATTACCGCAATCAGAAACGGCGTCGCTTCGCAGCTAGCCGGTGAGTACGGGTCGATCCACAGAGACGGGTAAATTTCTTTAAAGTGTTTTAACGAGTTGATTCTATTTGTAGTTTTGGTAGGTTTATAAAAATCTAAAAACTGGATCTAATTAATCTAATTAAGAATCTTGCTAGGGTTAGGATTAGGGGAAGTTTTTGAAATTAATATTTTTCCTCACCGCTTTCAATACCTTCCTTTTTTAGATCTATTAGGTGTTAAGTTAATTATCAATAAAGTGGATACAAATCTTTTGGGAAGATGTTTCTTCCTCTCGATTTGTACCCTACCTTTGTTGATAATTATCCTAACCCTCACGGAAAACGTGCGGAACCGGCCCTTTATACTACGGTTCATCGTTACCTCGAAGGGTAGGATGCCGCAGGGAGCGGTTGTGCTCGTATGCGTGAAGTTCTAATTCATTAGGTGAAGGTGGTATTGAAAGGGGCGAGAGATTTCATCTCTCAACCCTTTCCCTAAGGCTAACCCTAACAAGCGAGGAGACTACTCGCTCATTAGGGGATGAGAAGACATTATAATTAAAAGAAATAAAAGACTTACTAGGTTGACGGCTCTCTCCAAACAAGAAGAACAGATCTGAAATTTATTCCCAGAATTTCTGAATTTTATTGATTGAAAAGAGGCATACAATTTTTAGATCTAAGATTACAATTTATAGGAAAATAGAAAACCTAGGGCTACAGGCTCTCGCACTTGCGCAATTACTGATTTGACCCCTGAAAATCCTAACATAAACACCGACGCACCGACGCACTAAAATTGCACCGACATGGGCTCTGTATGGCCGCGGATCCGCGGCTCCAGGTAGGGTTTGGCCGCGGTTCCGCGGCCAATTAAGGGAGTTGGGCTCTGAACTTTCTGGGCTTGGTTCACTGCACCTTTGGGCTTCTGTTTCTTCACTTGTTTTCTTTTTTGGGCTTCTGGTTCTTCTCCAGATATTTCAGTGAAGACTTGTATTGGGCTTTTTAACCGTTCCACTTGACTTTTTGGACCTTGCACTGTTCTTCGATTAGGCTTGACTAGGATCCGTCTACTTGTTGGTCAAAAGTCCTTTTTCTGTTGTTTTGTGTCTTTTTCACTGTATTTACTCCAGAAACCTGTATCCTGTAATATGCAACAAACGTGCGTCAAGAGTACCTGTTTATTTATAAAAAGGATAAGAATAGGGGAATGATAAATGCAATATTATAGTCTGAACAAATACCCCCAAACTTACCTTTTGCTCGTCCTCGAGCAAACTTATTATTTTATTCTCTACAAAAAACCTAACCGCACTTTCGCAGGGAAACGCGATTGCACTGAGCACGTGCAACAAGCCGTTAAACCTCTAGGTGTCCCTAGTAGGAGGAGTGTTGTCTCCTGAGGGTTTTCAGCGGATACTACCCACAAAATCCTATCAACTCGGCCCATTGACTTTTGTTCTCCAATTAGGTCTTCTAATAAGGAATTCTATTATCTTCTACTTGTAAATTATCCACCCATATTCTTCACGCTTCCTTATCATTTAACTTAAGATCATATACATCCTGTGGATTTACTTAGTTTTCGGCATCTCTTAAGTTTTCCTTCTAGGGTTTTATCTCCACTTAGGAATTTTCTATCAACTCCATTAAAGATACAAGTTTTATCTTTCATTCCTCTCTCTTATCTAAATTCCAATCACATACCCCTACGTGTGTGTATAAGTCACCCCTACACTTGGAAATTCAAATTAAGCAATCAACCCTTTGTCCGTTGTCCAAAGTACTAATTAGTGGTGAATTTAAATGAAATTTGCTTACACATCCTTCATGCGACCGTTAATACTTCTTGAGGTACCAACGACCGATTACAAAATGTGTTTGCACTTTAAAGCATACTTCCTAGTCTTTGCAACACCCAAGGCTTTAGCAGTGACTCCCAAACCAGTTGGTCTAAGGCACTAGGTGATGAAGCACCCTCGCTAAATATTTTTCTATTTTTGCAGCCTTAAGTAATCACAAAAACCAGTGTCCATTTTTTTTTTATTCACACTTTTTCATACTAAGGACTTTAGACAAGAGCCTTTCAAGGTCTCTTCTAATATTCCAAGTTTCAAGGTGCGTGATTGTGCAATTTGTAGGGTATACGTTTTCAGAATCTAGACTTAAGCTAGGAACTATTTTTCAAACTTATACTCTAATAAGAACATCAATACTCTTCCCTCATTTTGACTTAGCCCAAGAAGTGAACCCAAAATTTGCATATTTCTAAATAAACTACAAGGCATATACTTTCTACTGTTAAACTTTAAGGAAGGTTATTTTTAGGGTTTTTAATTCACTAAGTCTAAGATCTAGTTGTTCCTAACCAGTTAACCTATTAGTCAAACTTAAGTCAACTAGCCAAAATTGAATACGAATATTTTTATAATTTTTGAAATTTTTCAATTTTTATGGGTTTTCAAATAAATATGCAAATGCAAAAATATGTACAAATGAATGCGAAGGAAGAAGACGTACCGAGCATACCCCCAAACTTGAACTTGACAGTGTCCTCACTGTCATGCTAAACCAAGAGGGTCAAAATACCGATACTCCCCTGTTTAGTCATTTATAAAAAAATTTATTGTTAAGAAAAACAAACATATATACAAAAAGACCCTCCCCCAAACTTCATTTAAACTATGTTAGAGATTACTGCCAAACCTTGCATCGGCCAAAAGTCAACACCAACCATTTGAAAAATTTATCAGTAAAGAATATTGGTTGGTGGAAAATTAAGTTGTGGTGGTCCGCAAAGAATTGGGGAAGATAGAAGTAGTGGAATGGGAAGTGTGGAGGTGAATATACAGGTGATGGTGATGCATCGAAACGAGAATGTAAATGATCAGCAATAAGTGGAGTGTTAGCATTCTCGTATCTTATTAAAAGAAAGGGGGGTATTTCAACTTCTAAGGGAGGAAGTTGACTCACCACAATACCCCCAAGATGTTCCTGTAGGTCCTCTATTGACATGGCATCATCCATCACATGTTTATGATATTCACTTATGAGGGAACTTATCTCCTCGATGTCCGCCATGGTCCAACTGGAAACTTGCCGCCTATCTTGTGAGACTTTTAAAATAGCGTTCTCTTGCTCGAAGGCTAGAGAGGCTGATATGATCATGGGAAAAGTCTCATTCTCACCTATATGAGCATATTTAAGGTGAGGCGGTAAGGACATTAGTTCGAGTTTCGGAGGCGCAAGAACCATTGCGGAATCTACCTCTAACTTAAAGGACTCTAACACAGGTTCGAAATCACTGCAAACAACCGATTCGGATGGCTCAACTGACTCATCCAAAAATTCAGACGACTCATATTCGGGCTGTGAGTCGTCATCATCCAAAAAAATGAAACATTCATAATCAATATCGGTTGTGTCAACGGTGGTAGGCTCAAGGAGGGACGCACTAGTGGCGTCAAAACTGTTTTCATCAAATAGAAATCTTTCAAGCTCGCAGTCCTCCTGCGTGATTTCGTGAATAGAGCAAACTTCTCGTGTACTATTTTTAGGCACGGGGGGCAGACTTCCCATCTTATAAATATTGAACTCACTAGACCTCTTTCCGAAGGATAGAGTCATGGAGCCATTGCGACAATTTATTATGGCATTGGAAGTGGCCAAAAATGGTCGACCAAGAATCACCGGAATTTGGTTTCTTGGGTTAACAACAGGTTGTGTATCCATAACGATAAAGTCAACGGGGAATATGAATTCCCCGACTTTGATCAACACATCCTCTAGTTGACCCCTTGGATAGGTGATTGATCGATCAGCCATTTGGAGAGTGCAACGAGTGGGTTTCAACTCTCCAACCCCTAATTGTTCGTACACTGAGTAAGGAATCAGGTTAACACTAGACCCAAGATCTAAAAGTGCACGATTAATTTGCTTATCCCCAATCGTGATTGAAATAGTAGGACAGCCGGGGTCCTTTCGTTTTTGGGGTAAGGTTTGATGGTGGTTAATAGCATTGCTCACTGCACTAGTCACTAGCACTTTCTTGGGTACTTGAGATGCCTTTCTCTTTGAAGTGCATAATCCCTTTAAGATTTTTGCGTATGAAGGGACTTGTTGGATAGCATCCAAGAGAGGTATATTTATGCTAACCTGTTTAAATAATTCCACAATCTTCTCCACTTGTGCATTTGGTTTATTAGGACTCAACCTGTTTGGAAATGGTGCATTTTGAAAATTTGTTGAGTCACAAGTCTGTGGAGTAGAATGTGGAATAGGAACGGATCCCAGTGTGGATGTGTTCGTGTTGTTAGAAATGGGTCCGTTCGAGTCAGAAGAAGTAGAGCCGTGTGAAGGGTGGAGAATAGGCTCTAAAGAAAAAGGTGAAGAAGGAAGTGAAGAAAATGAAGAAGGGGAAGAAGAACCACCGGCGGGGATGTCATCACTAGTTTCCACATTATTTTGCAACTCTCTTCCGGATCTCAACGTGGTCACCGCATTTACATTGTGATTGTGATATGCGTTTTGTGGGTGACCGGGATTGGGCAATGGTTGAGATGGAAGCTTTCCCTTTTCTTTCTCGCTCAACGCAGCAGTTAATTGTGCAATTTGTGCCTCAATAGATTTGATACTTTGATCGTGTGAGGCATTGTTATTCATTAAAGATTGCACATAACTTTCAAATCTTGCTGCGGATTCTGTGGTTTGCTTGAGAAATGCTTCAAGACTTTTCTCGAGCGAGCTAACCTTATCATCATTAGGTTGAACCAAATTGTTCGTTTGATTTGTATAAGGTTGTTGTTGGAAAGGTTGCTGTATTTGAGTTTGTAAGGGTGCTTGTTGTTGTTGTGGAGGAGCTCTTTGAAAATTGTTATTCCCTTGGAACTGTTGATTTGGGTGACTCCTCCACCCCTGATTGTATGCCGAAGAGTAAGGATCATTTCTTTGTCGTTGCTGAAATGCAGCATTGACTTGATCCTGTCCTTGAATAGGTGCATTATAAGGACACTCTTCGGTTAGGTGCGACGGGTTCGAACAACAAGCACAAAAAGTTCTTGTGGGTAGAGTAGGGGCAGGAGAAGTCGATGAGATTTTGGTCTCAATGGCTTCTAGCTTTTTAATAAGTGAGGCCATCTCGGCCTTCATAGCAATTGACATATCTATTTGATGTATGCCTGCCCTAGATTGACCAACTGTGGTCTTGGTACTCTCCCACTGAATTGTTTGCTCACTTAGGTCCTCAAGAAACTGCCAAGCTTCATCGCTAGACTTGGAGAGAAAATGACCTTGACAAATTGTTTCTAGCAACTGCTTCGTTGCTGCGTTCAATCCCTCGTATAATGTTTGGCAAAGTTGCCAATTTTCTATCCCATGATGAGGGCATTGAACAAGTAGGTCTTTAAATCTCTCGAAGCATTTCCAGAATGGTTCGGACGGAAGCTGTGAAAATTGTATGATTTCGTTTCTGATTCTAGCAGTTTTGTGGTGAGGATAGAACTTTTTCAGAAAAGCTCTCACAAACTCGTCCCAATTTCTAATGGAGTGTGATGCGGTGCTGTATAGCCACTTCTCGGCTAGGTCACATAAGGTAAATGGAATGACCCTTAGCCTTATTGCGTCATCACTTAATTGGGTTGTCTTCATCATGCTGCAAACGTTTTGGAATTTATTAATGAAAATATATGCATCTTCGGATTCCAAACCATGAAACTTAGGCAGCATATTGATGAATTGTGGTTTTATTTCAAAGTTGTCCCCATTTGCCGGTGGGGGTGAAAGACATGTAGGTAAAGAAGTGCGAACGGGGTAGAAGAGATCCTGGAGCGCAACTCGTGCGGGCGCTACAACAGGCGGTAGATTCGGGTTATTCGCACCTAGCGGAGGTGGAATCATTCCCGTCGGCAAGGTATAGTTGGGGTCGTGTCCCGACATACCTTCGAAAGAATTTGAGGGTGGAGGTAAGAAAGTGGAAGGAGTTTCGACTTCGGTGTCGAAAAGTTCGTTGGTCGGTACCAACGAAACACGGACTAATCGGGCGTTAGTATCCCTAGTCCAAAATGACATACACTAAAGGGTAGTGCAGTCAGAAAAAAGAGAAAAACAGAATGTGGGGGTAAGATAACGTCAGTGAGAAGAAGTGGTGGAAGTGAGTTTGCAAGTTTTCTTTAGCGGCAAGTTGCAAGTTTTGAAAAGATTTTTTTATTTTTTATTTTTTTATTTTTGTGTGAGTTTTGCAAAGAAGTTTTTGAAAACGGACTCGTGACACAACTGACTCAACCACACATGCACAATCAGGCCTAGATCTAGGGTCGCCTAGGTCTGCTAGACAGCTCCTAACTAGGGCTAGAAATAGACCTCAAACCGCCTCTTCACGGACAAATACGGCCAGGTAAGTGGGAAGGAACCACCACTACAGTGGGCCTAATTAAAAACCACTAGCCTAGACACCGCAATGTCGGTTAGGATAAACGGCCGATGCCTACCCTAGTCCTTTTCCTATTGAGCTCGCTGTCCTTAGGTCTGAGTCTAATCTTTTTTAATTAAAGGTGATTGATGCAAAATGCTTAGGTGTTTTCTGGGGTCCTGGGAAGGGTGATGAAATCCCCACCCAATCTGGATTTGGTCAAATAGCCCCTTAGAATCCGGTTAAATTATGCAAAACAAATAAAATTTCACTTGCAATCAGAATTTTTAAGCGCGGCGCAAAGAAACCTGCAGAGATCTGTTATTTAGAAGGGGGAGAAAGACTCTTTACGCAAAGAAATCCTGCAGAAAACTTTTTACAGAGAGATATATGGGAGATTACAGAGAGGAGAGAGAGATATCAAACCAGAAAATTTTTCAGGTGCTGACGTGTTAATGAAAGCGCGGAAGCGCGGCGGTAGGCCCCTAAATGCGGCGGAAGCGCGGCTGTGTAGAGGAATCGGCCGCTGAAAAAAATTCTGCTGTTCTGTTGGGCACTTTCTTCTCTGTTCTGATATGTAACTTTCTGATTTCCTCTCTGTAGAATCCCAGATTCTTGATTCTTCGCTGTTCCTGCAAGATCCAAAAGATACACCCTTCAAACAGATCAAATTTGATTATTTTTTATATTTTTTTATATTTTCCGATTTTTATAATTTTTAAAATTTATATCAACCCGAAAATTCACAAAAAGAAAGATTACGCCGTCCCCGGCAACGGCGCCATTTGATTGGTAGGGATTTTACGATCAAAAATATAATTACCGCAATCAGAAACGGCGTCGCTTCGCAGCTAGCCGGTGAGTACGGGTCGATCCACAGAGACGGGTAAATTTCTTTAAAGTGTTTTAACGAGTTGATTCTATTTGTAGTTTTGGTAGGTTTATAAAAATCTAAAAACTGGATCTAATTAATCTAATTAAGAATCTTGCTAGGGTTAGGATTAGGGGAAGTTTTTGAAATTAATATTTTTCCTCACCGCTTTCAATACCTTCCTTTTTTAGATCTATTAGGTGTTAAGTTAATTATCAATAAAGTGGATACAAATCTTTTGGGAAGATGTTTCTTCCTCTAGATTTGTACCCTACCTTTGTTGATAATTATCCTAACCCTCACGGAAAACGTGCGGAACCGGCCCTTTATACTACGGTTCATCGTTACCTCGAAGGGTAGGATGCCGCAGGGAGCGGTTGTGCTCGTATGCGTGAAGTTCTAATTCATTAGGTGAAGGTGGTATTGAAAGGGGCGAGAGATTTCATCTCTCAACCCTTTCCCTAAGGCTAACCCTAACAAGCGAGGAGACTACTCGCTCATTAGGGGATGAGAAGACATTATAATTAAAAGAAATAAAAGACTTACTAGGTTGACGGCTCTCTCCAAACAAGAAGAACAGATCTGAAATTTATTCCCAGAATTTCTGAATTTTATTGATTGAAAAGAGGCATACAATTTTTAGATCTAAGATTACAATTTATAGGAAAATAGAAAACCTAGGGCTACAGGCTCTCGCACTTGCGCAATTACTGATTTGACCCCTGAAAATCCTAACATAAACACCGACGCACCGACGCACTAAAATTGCACCGACATGGGCTCTGTATGGCCGCGGATCCGCGGCTCCAGGTAGGGTTTGGCCGCGGTTCCGCGGCCAATTAAGGGAGTTGGGCTCTGAACTTTCTGGGCTTGGTTCACTGCACCTTTGGGCTTCTGTTTCTTCACTTGTTTTCTTTTTTGGGCTTCTGGTTCTTCTCCAGATATTTCAGTGAAGACTTGTATTGGGCTTTTTAACCGTTCCACTTGACTTTTTGGACCTTGCACTGTTCTTCGATTAGGCTTGACTAGGATCCGTCTACTTGTTGGTCAAAAGTCCTTTTTCTGTTGTTTTGTGTCTTTTTCACTGTATTTGCTCCAGAAACCTGTATCCTGTAATATGCAACAAACGTGCGTCAAGAGTACCTGTTTATTATAAAAAGGATAAGAATAGGGGAATGATAAATGCAATATTATAGTCTGAACAGCTATACGCCATCCACCCGACTTCCCCCATAGATATATATCTACCCATCTTGATCCTTACTTGCCGAAGTCGATGTCGCCATTCTCTTCTTCATCGTTCGAGGTCCACATGAGGGTACCTACATGTCACATATATCGTATCGTAAACAGAACTGCACATAAAAACTAAAACGGCACACGAAACACACATAGGTTAGAACCTATGGTCTACTCAAGCAAAAATAGCCAAATAACCCTCGTCGTCGACGTACAAAAGTCCGACGACCAAATCCACATTCAAATACCTAACACCAAGTCATGAAAACAATGAAACACTAAACAATAACTCAGTAATCTTGCTCCAGATTTTGTTTCAGGTAATAATTAGCTAAACAAACAGTATAGGGGTCCTGTATAGGACGTATATGAGCTACAGAAGCAACCTGGACCGAAAACTCCATAAATGACCCGGCGACATACCCCCCAAAACCGGTGAGCTCAGTTTTCCGGTGGTAAAATGGTCTCGTATTGGTAGGGTAGCCTCCTAGTGTCCAATATAGGTCAATGGTATTGTTTGTTTTTCTAGTAAAAGTCCTAGGTCGTCCCAGATTCCCTGCACCCTCTATTTATTCACAAACCGACATTTCTATATCTAAAAATAAGTCTTAGGTTTGTTTCAGTTTGGTCAGGGTTTCTAACTCTATGGGGGGTTTAAGGTCACCAATTACACCTCAATTGCATCCTCACTACCAACAATCCCCAAACCAACTTCTAGTAATTTTCAAGTATCACTAAACTACACAATATCACTTTTAAACCAATATGGATGCTAAGGAAATAGATTACTACTCTAATGGTAAAAGAATTATCTCATTTGGCAACTCAAGAAATTTCTTGAGTTGCCCTAAGTGCTCAAAATCCAAACTTTCTTGGTCCAAAATGCTTTTAGTGGGCTTGTGCACATTTTTAATGAAGGGGATGAAGTGTTTTGGGTGGATTTTTTGATGTAGTTGTGAGGTGTAGGAGGTGGTGGAGGGAGAGGGCAGCCAAGCATGAGGAAGAGGAGAGAACAAGATGAAGATGATGAATGAAAACAATAAGCCATGCCAAGGTTGACCCCTCACACTCTCCCTCTCTCTTGCCCATGCCTTCTTCTCACCATGCCACATTGTTTATTCTTTTTCCTTTTCTTTTATCTTTTCTTTTTCTTTTCTTTTCTTTAAAAAAATAAAGCCATGCATGAAAAAGGAAAGAAACCATGTTAGAAAATATAAAAATGTGAAATATGACATGTTGCATGCCATGTGCACAAATCAATCTTAATGCACGATTAATGATATTTAATCGCGATTAGCATTAAAATGGAATATAATTAATTATATAAAATCTATGAATGCTCCATTCTCATAATCTCTTTAAATTTCAATAATTAACATAATTTCCAAATATTTCCCAATTTATCGGTATTTAATTATACCGCATCATTAAAATATTCATAATATTTATTATTTAATTATATAAATTCTAAAAATAATATTTTATTTTTCTGAAATGTTACAGCCTAGGAACGTTGGTCCCATCAGCGATCCAGACATATTCTGAGGCAGAATCACCTGATCAGGGAGATGTTTGATCTCCAAGGGATCGAGGATAGGAGAGATGATGCGAAGGATAACACGGCGGATCCATTCACAAAGGCCTTTCCCTAGAGAGACTTTCATGGGGCGTTGAGTATGAAATACTACAACAAATGGCCTTAGTGTTGTTGGGTATATGTATGCCCTAGAGGCTATTATATGATAGTGGATGTATTTATACATATATATATATATACAGAGGACTTTCTTGCTCGACATGATAGTATGCTATCTGGTTACTCTTTATCTGACATGTTCACTTGATCATGCTTTTATTCATTTGTACATGTTGATAAAGCCCTGAGGATATTTTCTTGATTATTGTGATTATGATGCAGATCATACTACTGGGACATGTGTAGTTTATAAGCATATTCTGGAATGTCCCTTGTCGTGGGTGTATCGAGATGGGGCATCGATATTCCAGAGTTGACTAGCGTATATGATACTAGACCTATATGATGGGAGATGGATGTTCCCATATCCATTAATGTTAGACATCAAGATCATATGCGGGTGCTTATTGGAGACTGGGTACACTGGACGGACTCGCCGAGAACTCCTATATGGTATTATATCTATCGTCGGATAGCAGTTCTTTGGTGACATTGGTACAAATTAGTCTGTAGACCCGAGATCGTCATAATGTCTCATGTGTTCTCCCACTGTGCTTTGATTTCCACCCTACCACGGCTCTGCTGAGTCATGCAAACAGGTGGCTTTTGGGTACAGTCCTGAGACATGTGGAGGCAATGAGCGATAGGAGGGGTTTCGTCTTTCCCGGTTTTGGGGGTTGATGTTGCGCTGTGCTCGATTGGCTATATCAGTAAGTCCCTGGCCAGGGTTGTTGAGATTTACTGATAAGTGTTATCAGTAGTTTCTTGGTTTGATTATAGGCCATACACCGACATTACTTTTTGAGTAATTGGGGTCGACGAAGCCATCCCGAGACCGGACTGTACGGTAGTGTTACCAGTTGGCTCGACTGGAATTTTGACAGGTTCGCTTGTTTTCTTCTGATCGCTCAATACCCGGGTGGCCGTTACGTTTAGCTGACCTCTTGCGGCTTGGGGGTGCTTGATATGATCATCACCCACTGCCGGCGTATTGACGAGTCTTAGAGTCCCACAGAGGAGTTTCCTAGCCCAGGCGAAACGATGCGGTGTGCATATGAGATATGCGTGGGGACCCAATTAAATGCACGTATGTGATATCGTATATTAATCGGGTGTTTACTATTGGTCGGGTCGTATGTGATATGACCGGTTTGTTAAATCAAGTGTTGATTTAACATTGACTTTTGGCTCACTTCTTTTAAACCCTTTTCTTTATTGTATGCATGCATGTATGCATATGATTATGTTGATGCACATGTTGATGTGCATGCACACATACATGCATACACTTGTGTGTATCATGGTTGTTGATACACTAGTGGTGGCAATGCAAGACTCACATGGAAGTATTTATCTAAATATTTATTTTTGAGTTAATGTAAATAGAATTAATTCATGGTTGATATTTATCCTTCATTCTCTACACTTAACCTTGCATTAACCATGGGTTAATTTTCCATGGCTCTCTTTTCTCCAAAGTAAATATCTAGATATTTATTAACCTATGGTTAAGGATGAGAGTGGAAATTATATATAATTTCTATTCTCATTTTTATTATTAGATTTATCATAACTTGAGCTCTTGAGTTTCCATCATCTTCTTCCTCCTCTCTCTTGCTCTCTTGACTTTGTTAGTGAGTGAGATAGTGATAAAGATAGGGTTTTGAAGTGAGAAAACAAACCACATCATCATTCTACACTAGTCTAGCCAATTAGTTTAGAGTGTTAGCTTCATTTTCAACTTTTGATCAAGTGGAGCTTAGAGCTTGGACAAAGAGGACTCCGGGTGGATCATCGTAGACTCGGAAGATCACTAGCTAGCCCGCTCAAACTCTCAAGTAGCCAAGGAGTCAAGAAAAGAGAGCTACAAAGGTTGTATTCTATGTACTTAGTGTTTTATTACTTGTAGTATGTGATACTACTTCATATGTTACTTTAAATTTTTAGTTTGATCATAGGTTAGTTTGCTTAGCACCCCAAAAAATTAAATTGTAGCATGTTTGATGCATTACAAACCCTTGTGATGTGCTAGGTAAACCCAACAAGTGCAAATGGGAGAATGTTAGTTATATGTATGCCCTAGAGGCCATTATTGTACATATGATGTATATTATAGTGGATGCTTGGACATATATAGGGAGGACTTTCTTGCTCAACATGATAGTATGCTATCTGGTTGCTCTTTATCTTGACATGTATACTTATTGTCTCTCTGTTGCATGTTGATAAAGTCCTTAGGATGAGTACATGACTACCGGGATTATCATGTAGATCATACTAGTGGGGCAAGAGTAGTCGGTAAGTACATCCTTCAATTGTTTCTAGTCGTGGGAGTATCGAGACAGGGTATCGATATTCCAAAGTAGACTAGCATATACGCTTCTTGATCCATTGTAACATTTCAGAAAATAAAATTTTATTTTTTAGAATTTATATAGTTTGAAATAATAAATTTTATGAATATTAGTAAGTATGAGAATTAGTTTTAATGAAAGAGTATGATTATACACCGATAATTTGGAAAATTAATAAGAATTATTGAATTGAAGGTGTTTATGTGATATGAGCATTTATAGATTTTAAATACTTTTTTGTAAATGGGTTAATTAATAAACTCAATTTGCATTTACTAATTTTGCATTAAGTATGTTATGTGCATGTGGCATGCAACATGACATGTTGCATAACACATGTTACATTTTTAATTTGTTTTGAAAAACCATGCCTCATTTCCTTTTTATTTGTTTTCTTTTGTTTTGTAATTAAAAAGAAAAGAAAAGAAAAGAAAATAAATGGGTGAGAGTGAGTGATGGGACAAGTGTCATGGTGAGAAAGAGAGAGAGTGAGAGAGAGAGAGACGGAGAAAACTCCAGAATTCTCATGGTTTTTTCTCAATTCCTTTCATCATCTCACCATTTCATCTCCTCTTCATTTTTCTTCACCACCTTCCAACTCCTCTACCACCCATGACCACCCCAAAAACCACCACAAATCACCATGTCACCTTCACTAAAAATGTGCACAAGCTCTCTACAAACCTAATGGACCTATCAAGTGGAGATTTTGAAGACTTTTGGCAACTCAAGAAAATTCTTGAGTTGCCAAATGAGGTAAAAACCTACACCTTTAGTTTAGAATCTTTTATTACTCATATAATTTAGTAGTTTTGAGTTGATTAATTAAGATTTAGTGATCTTGGAAATTTCCAAAATGAGCTTTCAGGGGATTTGTGGAGTTGTTAAGGTGTAATTGAGTATAACTAGTGACCCCAAGCTTGTTAGTGTTTTTCTGGATCAACACTTAGCATAGGAAACCAAAAACTTGAGTTTTGATATTTCAAATGTCGGTTTTCTAGATATTTTGAGGAATGCAGGGAATCTGGAGCAACCTGAGGTGTTTGTAGAAAAATCAAACAAATACATTAACCTAGTTACACCAATAAGAGACCACCACGAGAAGACGAACCCAAAATTCCTCAGGAGGACCGGTGAGATCGGGAAAATTGGCATTCTCGTCGGGTCATTTTGGGGGGATGGTGTTGGGTCTTTGCCAGTAGCTCACTTACCATGTAGAATAGCCTCCTGTATTGTTTGTTTAGCCCCAATTTACCAGACCAAAAATCCGGGAGCATTTAGTGTTGGTTTTAACTATGTTTTCCCATTTCAAAAACTTGGTTTTTGGTATTTGAAGGTGGATTTGGTCATCGGACGTTTGTACGTCGACGGCGAGGGTTATTTGGCTATTTTTGCATGCGTAGACCATACGTTCTAACCTATGTGTGTTTCGTGTGCCGTATCGGCTTTTCTTGTATTCGATTCTTGTTTTACGATATAACGTGTTGAAATAATAGGTACCTCGCGTGGAGTTTGGGACGACAAGGAAGAGCATGGCGTCATTGACTTCGGCAAGCGAGGATCCAGGTGAGTAGATGTATATCTACGGGGGAAGTCAGGTGGATGGCATATAGCACCCCCGCAAACGTAGAATAGGATTATTACCGTATTATTATAGTAAGTTTGGATATGATATTTAATACTTAGCGAGTAGGGTATTTAGAAGACCTTAGGTTAGATTAGGTAGATTTAGGAAGACCTATGCTTAGGATGTTTACCTTGGTGGCGAATCATAGGTTTCATGTAGACACACACACGCGAACTCACACACACTTAATTTGTGTGTATGTGTGTGTGTGCGCGCGCGCGTGTATATATATATATATATACATATACACGGATGATGGGGATATTATGTGTTATATGGAGATGAGTCGATATGATCAGGCATGATGCCGTGAGATATTTGATATGTGTGTTAGGTTTCCTAGCACGGCAACTAGTTTTCGAGAGGCATCGTCCTTTCCATTTTTAAAAATTTGCCGTATTAGCTAACCCTAACCCTAGAATCGCTACTAGAAAATCCGACGAAATGAATGCAAACAACTTTGGAACTAAAGTGAACAAGGAATACAACCTTTGTAGACCGGTTCTTCACTTCAATAGCTCCGTGTAGTTGTCCCTTCGCTGCGATCACGAACTCCCGGACTCTAGAAAGGCTCCCATGAAGATATGAACAAGCTTGCATCGATGTCTTCGAGGACGAAGATGATCTACGTCGAGGAGACACTAGCTCATGCTACCTTTTCACTAATGGTGAGATTAGTGAAGCAAACACCCTAAACTAAATGGCTAATAGTAGAGAATGATGAAGTAAGAAGTGGGCTCACTTTAGTATTTTTCTCACAAGATTTCATCACTTAGAAAAAACTAGCAAGCTTTTTCTCTTTAGGAAGAAGAAGAAGTGATGAAGAAAATGAATGAGAGAGTGAGGTTAGAATTGCAACCATAGTGAGTTAGTGTCATGCCTAACTCATGTAGAGAATAAACCATAGTCTAAGGTTAAGGGTTGGGTTAACAAATATCTTAAGCAAGCCAAAGAAGTGGACTAAGTCAATGAAGACAACAAGCTTCTACAAGTTTTGAACCATGACAAATATCTCCACAATTTTGAATTTGCTTGAAATAAATATATACCCTAACATAACCCTAGCATGGTGTGAGTTTCATACATACATGTTGCAAGTGTAACCTACAATGACACAACAATATATATCACATATATATTTTGTGTACAAAAAGAAAATAATACAATTAACATATATCACATATATATCAATGTATCATCAAGTGAGAAAAAGTAATACTTAAGTGAGCTAATATTAGTTAATTCAAATATATAATCATACATTAAATTATTAAATTAACACTTGATTTAATAATCCGGCTATATTACATATAACCGACTAATATCAAATGTAACAACTTATCGAATCAACACTTGATCCGATAACTTGGCTATATCATATATAACCGACGAATGTCACAAATCGCGAGCATAGAATGCGGTATCACATACTCGCATTAATCTCCGTCCCGCACATATCACATATGTGCTCCTACTCCGTTTCGCATGAACCAGGAAACCCCTGTGTAGGACTCTAAAGACTCGTCAATACGCCGGCAGTAGGTGATGATCATATCAAACACCCACAAATCGCAAGCGGTCTGCCAAACGTAACGGCCACCTGGGTATTGAGCGATCAGAAGATCAATAAGCAAGCCTGCTCATACTCCTGTGAATCCGATCAGTAACACTACCGTACAGTCCGGTCTCTTCGTCTGATATGTCGCATATCACAGCCTGGGGGTGGTATAACGTCAGACCCAATAGCCTGATAAGTCATGCCGATGCAAGGCCATAACGGATCGAGAAACTGCTGGTAACACTTACCAGTAAATCTCAGCAACCCAGGCCAGGGATTTCCTGTTATGGCCAATCGAGCATAGCGCAACATCAACTCCCAGTACCGGGAGAGACGAAACCCCTCCTATCGCTCATTGCCTCCATGTGACGCGGGACTGTACCAAAAAACCACCTTTTTGAACGTTCTCTTGACCGTGGTATGGTGGAAATCAAAGCACAGTGGGAATCATACAAGACTCTATGACGATCTTGGGTCTACAGACTAACCTGTACCAGTATCACCAGAGAACTGCTATCTAACGATAGGTATAATACAAGCTAAGAGTTCTCAGCGAGTCCGTCCAGTGTACCCAGTTTCCACTGAGCACCTATATACCTTCTCTGATGTCAAACACTAATGGATATGAGATCATCCATCGCCCATCATATGGGTCGAGAAGCGTATACACTAGTCTACTCTGGAGTATCGATGCCCTGTCTCGATACTCCTACGACTAGAAACAGTCTAAGGATGTACTTCCCAACTACGTTATCCCCACTAATATGATCTGCATCATAATCCTGGTAGTCAAGTACTCATCCTAAGGGCTTTATCAACATGTAATAGAGAGACAATAAGTAGACATGTTAAGATAAAGAGCAACCAGATAGTATACTATCATGCCGAGCAAGAAATTCCTCCCTATATATGTCCAAGCATCCACTACAATATACATCGCAGGTACAGTAATGGCATCTAGGGCATACATATAGCTAACAATCTCCCATTTGCACTAGGGCCATCTGTTGTAGTATCCAATACCCAACAATATATCATTGGTTGAAGTATCCCATACTCAACCATCCCATAGAATTCTCTCTAGGGGTAAGGACTTTGTGAGTGGATCCGCTGTGTTATCCTTCAAGTCTAATCTCCTAAACTCGATCCCTTGGAGATCAGCCATCTCCCTGATCAGGTGATACTTGCCTCAGAATATGTCTGGAACGCTGATGGGAACGGTGTTTCTAGGCTAAATCCACAACTCCATTGTTGTCACAATAACACTTATTGGAAGCTCTATGGTAGGAACCATGTTCATCTCATGAACAAGAAATCCCCAGACAGCCACTTTGGCATTGCAATGTATTCAGCCTTTATCATCTAGTATGTCACGGTATCTAGCTTGGAACTCTTCCAACATACCATCCCTACACTGAGGGTAAAGACAATGCCTGTGACTGACTTTCAGTCGACCTTCTCATTATGGAAGCTCGAACCAAGAACTTTTTTTAGTGCTTCTCAAGTACTTAAGAATGTCCTCCACAGCTATCCAGAGATTCTCCCAAGGTCCGATTGATTCCTTATCACTACACTTAGTGAGTCATTTACATCTTGTCTGGTACATAACATCGCACACTCTGATAGAGCCTATTGCCGAAGCATAGAATATCCCTTGCACGCGAGCTCTTTCCAAATTAGTCTTTAAAAACATCCTTTTGGAGAGAGTGATCCATGAGTAAGTGGGCGAACCACCACGCCTAGAATCGTCCATGCTAAACCCCTTTAGTATGGTGCTTATGTACCTGGATTTGGGACACTCCCAACATCTACTTAGATCTATCACCATAGATCATAACCTACAAGATGTAGTAGGTATCATCCAATCCCCGTGATAAGAGGAGCTTGACCGAGTGTAGCATAGGAAACCATTTCCTATCGAGAGTATGTCATCTATGTACAATACGTAGAAGACAAGCTTACTCTCTACAACCATCTTGTATATATACAAGGTTCATCTACATTTTTTAATGAAGTCAAACTCTTTGACTGTCACATCAAAACGGATGTTCCAACTCCGTAATGCACGCATTGATCCTGATGGACTTAAGCATAGCTTTGAAAGTCTCAACTTTTCCATTTACGCCTAGAATCTTCTTAAGATCTAATTGCTCCCAATGGGTTTTACCCCTTCAGGTGCAACATACAAAGTCATATTTTGTTGGTGTACATGGATTCCATCTTTGATCGCATAGCATCCAGCCTTTTCACAGAGTTGCCACTCATGATGGCCTGCCTGAACCTAGTTGGGCCATCATCTCATGATGCAATCCTCGCTCCCGCTATTACCGAGAAGACCATAGTATCTCTCATGTGGATGAGGAACCATACCAGATTCGCGAAGAGGCTGAGGTTCGTTGGAGACTATTGAATCCTTTGGTTTCACCAAATCATCAGCTGTTAGTTTGTCTAGCAGGAACAACTTCCAGTCCTACCTCATGACCATAAATTTCTTCTCAAGAAATTCCTTTTCTAAAAAGGTGGCATGCTGAGAAACAAAACACCTTTTGCTCCTCAGAGTGGTAGAAGATATTCCCTCACAAATGTTTGGGATATCCTAACAAACTTATACAGATCTGACCTTGCCTCGAGCTTGTTCGGATTTTGCTTTTCAACATAGGTCGGACAACCTCATATCTTAACTCGTTTAAGACATGGTATCTTCCCATACCATATCTCATATGGAGTGGTAGGCACTGATTTGGATAGAACCCCATTCAATAGGTATTCAGCTTCTCAAGTGCATAACACCAAAAGAAAATAGGTAACTCAGCAATACTCATCATAGAGAGCGCCATATCTCATAGGGTGCGATACCTCCGCCTCGATACACCATTGTGCTGTGGTGTATACGAAGGAGTAAGCTGAGAGAGAATCCCATTCTCTGTTTAGAAAATC
The DNA here is from genome assembly GCA_030015575.1 of Agapanthus africanus. Classification (NCBI taxonomy): domain Eukaryota; kingdom Viridiplantae; phylum Streptophyta; class Magnoliopsida; order Asparagales; family Amaryllidaceae; genus Agapanthus; species Agapanthus africanus. The sequence continues at coordinate 449,348,073 of CM057342.1, read as the reverse complement.
AAGGAACTCCATGCTCAAGTATTCTCTTCCTCGATCACATCGAAGGACTTAATACTTTTACCCGTCTGGTTCTCAACTTCAAGCTTATATTCGTTGAATTTCTCAAAAGTCTCAGACTCGTGTTCCAACAAGAACACATGTCCAAATTTTTAAAGATAGTCGATGAATGTAATGAAGTACCAATAACTAACCCTGATATTTGTAGATATAGGACTGCATACATCATCATGTATCTGTCCAAAGAGTTCACTAACTCTCTCTCTCTGTTTCCAGTAAACGGAGTAATGGTCATTTTATCTTTGAGACAAGACTGGCAAGTATCATAAGATGAAAATTCGAACAGATTCTCATATTCATCCTTATGTAACTTAGCTGGTCGTGTCGCATTTATATGACCTAGTCTACAATGTCAGAAGAAGGATTCGTTCATTTCTGAACTACTCATCTTGTTTGTGTTCTATAGACTTTGAACAATTGTTTGATTTAGAACGTATATGCCATTTGATAATGTACCTGATCCAATTAATTCTTGATTCAGGAAAATGTTCACAACATTATCCTCCAACACAGAATCATATCCTTCTTTAACACATTAAAGAAAACGATGTAATGTTGTATATCAAGTTCGGTATGTAATAACATTCGTTCAGAATCAATGTATTAATACAAGGTGATATCAGCCAACTGACTTGGCTGCAACAATCGCACCATTCTCTAACACTTAGAGACATATCACCTATTCTCAATTCTCTACCTTTCTGTAGCCCATGTAACTCTTACATATGTTGGATCCTTATCCGGTATCTCATACCTAAGACATAGAGGACACTAAGAAACAGTTCTTGGTAATGAACGCACCCGAAGAATATGCATCAACATGCACTTTCTTCGATTGGGTGATATGGGAATCCGTATATTCCTTTATTTCCTGCTCGGACTTATAACAATTATAAGATAAAGGGGAACCAACGTTCCCTAGCTCGGTATAATAAGCAGGTTCGGTCAATGCATCCATATTATTATCTTGATTAAGGCGTGACATGGTCGCTACCAGGAGAGCGAGAGAAGAAAACACTCTGCGTGCGCTCTTGCAAGATCAGATTGGTTATTAATTTATCTAATCAGGATGGCTCCCACTGTTTTAGTCAAATTTTCCTTCAAACCCTAAAAGGCAAGACTAGCCGGGATTAATTACACCCTACAAGTTTGCCAATCTTTCGGCCAGGCCAGTGTCGGTACTTTGAGGGAGGTTCCCCGTGCTTTCGTATGGACCTAATTAAAATAAACCTCATTTTCCCAGAGGCATAACCCCGTTAACACCTTTCTAGACACCTACTTGATCGGCTAATTGTAATGTGCAAAACTCTCTCAGGAGTAACTTTTACTGACAGTGGGTATCGGGATCCAACTATCACATAGAAGTTATGCAATCTCATTGCAAATTTCAACACTTGAAATTCCCGATAATGTTTTACCCCTACCTTCCTATGATCTTGACAAAGGCCAACAAACCATAGGATGCTAGTCAAGTTCAACCCGTCATTTCCTGATTGAATTAAACCCACCCGCACGACCCTTGACAAAGGCCAATAAAGTCGCAAGACTACCCTAATCCAATCGCATCATATGCTCAAGCAGATAAGCAATAATCAGCTACCGTACACTATGCCTTGACAAAGGCTAACAAACGCAGTACGAATACTAAATACTACTTATCTGAAATGACGGCGGGCTACGCAGGTTTTTAAGAAAACCATGAGCGTAATGAACTTGATATCATTGTAGAATCGAGTGATTTTGAAAAAGGAGTGTTTTTAGGCTTTTACTAGTTTCTCTAAAGAGGTCACACCCGGTGAAGGGATCTCGGCTCTTTCCTTATCGAATAAGGTGCATGATATTTCACAAATACCACTATGCAAAGCAAAAAACTATAAAAGCAATAAAAAGACAAACTGAGTTTGTAGCATTTGCTAGTTTCGCTAAAAAGGTCACTCCCGGTGAGGGGATCGGCTCTTTCCTTATCGAATAAGGCGCCGGATATTCTATAAGAAATACCGCTATGCAAAGCAAGAACTAGAGCTACCAAATTTTAAAATATGTTTCTACAACATCTTTTAGGTTTCTTTTATTTCTTTCATTAATCTTATTAATCAACGCCTATCAATATATGCTTCCTAAGCATCACATATGAAACGAAAGCAACAATATTAATTATATCTCATATATATAATATAGGCATTCATCTCAGAAAATATCTAGTAATCACATCACAAAATATCAGCAGCAGAAGAACATATATGGAATATTGGATATACCAGGAATTCCGTGTTTTAATTAAGCCAATAAAAAACGCGGATTCCACGGTCGCGATGAATAGCCAAACCCATATCCCTAGACCCCAACGAGAGCATCAAGCAACCCTACCAATTCTAGAGTTAGGAGACCCGGTCTCGACTCCTCGAGATGGCCTCCCACTGAACCCTAGAACCCGGTTACTTATGCTCCCTGCCTTGGGTCTATCCTAATGCGGAAAAGTAAATAATATACATCAATGGTGACATAATCCTCAACCCGGAAGTGCCCTAATAAAAGAATATTATATGAATGAAAATGAAAAACTCTCTTCTCACATAAAAAAACCGGCTATTTAGAACACGACGATCCAATATAACATATCACAACGACACATAACATCACATGTCATCAACGTAAGTAAATATGCGTATCCCAATTGTCGTTGACATATAGCAACGAAACCGGCGATACACCACATATTACACTTACGGTCGCAGAAAAGAAAGTGAAAAACTACAACAATTGGAATCCACAACCACCTTAGACATCATAAACCCAACGTATCACATACATTGGATTTCTTGCCTAACCAGAAGAATTCCTTAGACATCACATGCCTAACAATTATAAACCCCGCATTTTAGTCTCGACATTGAAAACACTTTCCAATAACCTGTCAGGTAATTCAACAAGATTCCCGATACCCTGATCGAATGCTCGTCGGAAACTTTAGTAGACGACCGCACCCCCGATACCGTCAAAGAAGTGCACTAAGGCGGAACACCGCGGCCGCGAGCACCCAAACGGATGCTTTTGGCGACGGGGTTCTCCTATAGTAACTTGGTCAGGGCTATGGGGCATGGCTATCTAGTAAGGTTACCTGGACAGTATCTACGTATACTACGTAATTGCGACGGACTTTTGATCAACATCAAAATCCCGTGGTAACCGATCAAATGAGACTAAACTGCTAGATTTATAAAATTCAAACTAGTTATCTCATAACTCCATTTTTGGATTTCAAATATTGTATCACAATCACAGATAGCTAGACGAAGTTAAACTTTTCGATCGAACAATCAAACACTCAAACTTTCCCAAGAAGCTCAACACATGAGCGGAGTTCAAAAAGTACCCAGAACATGCCTCAGCTTCTATGAACCAGCCGTAGAAGGGTCAACCAATGCCTCACCTGTGGCACCGCTGAACTACCACAAACACTAGGGTTTGATGGCGGTTCTGACGGTTATAGAATCGAGTTAGGGTTTCATTCCTCTAGAGAGTCCACAGAATCGCTTGCCAGATTTTCTGAAAATTTTAAACTCGAAAAAATCCAACTCTTGGAAAATTTCAGCGAGGGAAAAATTGGGTTATTGATATCCGTTCAAACTTTTTAACATCGTCTAAATAACCCGAATAAATGTTAGAATTACGACTACGAAACACTCCGACTTGCCATTGTAGAAAGTTAACATCACTGTTTCCCCAAATCAGAGCAAAGCTCTGTTCAAATTTTGAAATTTGAAATAAAGTAGCGCTTCATAAAAAGAGTGCTGGCGCCAAGAGCGCCAGCGCTAAGAGTCAAAGACTCTGAAGCAGCACTCACGTGAAAAGCACGAGAGCGCTGGCGCTCGAAAAGCATGAGAGCGCTGGCGCTAAGAGCGCCAGCGCCAAGAGTCAAAGACTCTGAAGCAGCGCTCACGTACAAAGCACGAGAGCGCTAGGGCTAAGTGCTCTAGCGCTAAGAGTCAAAGACTCTGAAGCAGCGCTCACGTGCAAGGCACGAGAGTGCCAAGCGCTAGAACTAAATGTTCTCCACCGTTGAATCAAAGATCCAACGAAGATGATAAATCATCAAATTACCAGAATAAAATTCTGTTAAGGAAATACTCCTCAGAATCTTTCCAAATAAGAAAGATTGTGCTCTGTAAACCAGAGCACCGTTGGATCAAAGATCCAGTGGTGATTAAAAATCTCCAAGATACAGAGTAAGTTTTGTATTGGAAAATATTTTCCCAATCTTGTTAAAAACAAGAAGATTGTCTTCTGTAAATCAGAAGCCCTAAGATCAAAGATCCAATGATGGGGAAGCATCCCCAAATCAATCAGAGAAAGATTTCCTTAACTGATTCAACAAATCAGCCTCCCCTGTATAAAGGACCCAAGATTTCAAGTCTTGCATAGAAGAACCCCCCCTAAACTTCAAGAAACTTCAAAGACGAGAGCAAGCTCTAAGAAGAAGAATCTTCTTCAAGGTAAATAAAAAAGAGTAGAGATCATAACATCGCCTCCATATTTGAGAGTTTAACTCTCACATCAGAAGAACTTAGTTCTTTTCCTAGATCACAGATCTATAAGACAAAGTCTTTCACAAAAACAGAAGAGATCATGGCATCTCTTCATAAAAAGAAGAACTTAGTTCTTAGATCCATGAGACAAATTCTCTCATAAAGAAAAACAAGAGGGATCATAGTATATCCTCATAAAGAAGAACTTAGATCATTGAGACAAAGTCTCTTAAAAATGACAATTTAATTCTCAGTGCACAGAACTGACCAGAACTGTCGAAGAAGCGTTTCAGCGCTCCAAGTCTGGCACTCAGCGCCAAGCGCACCACGTGCTCCCCACGTGTGCACTATTTCATAAGAAGCATCTCAGCGCTCCAAGTCTGGTGCTCAATGCCAAGTGCACCACGTGCTCCTCAAGTGTGTGCTATTTCATAAAACGCGCATCAGCGCTCCAAGTCTGGCGCTCAGCGCCAAGCGCACTACGTGCTCCTCACGTGGGTGCAAAGGGAACACAAAGTGTTCTTTAAATAAAGCCCAGCGCTATAAAAAGTGTTCAACACTCAATAAAAGACAAAAGAAAAAAGGGGTGTCAGAACCCAAATCAATCCTCAACATTGTTAAATAAAACGGGATTGAGCCCAAACAAATGTTCAACATTTTATTCAAAACTGAATGGGCTGAGCCCAAGTTGGCTACAAGTCTTTGAGTCAGACTAACCAAGCCCATGTGCTTGCAATCTTTCAGTTGGTCTTAGTCCCAAACCTGACTATAGATCTCCCAACTAATATTGGTTCAAGGGTACATCTCTTCACACCTTTGATACATGTCGTTGTAATTCTTCAACGTCTTCAGAGAGATGGAGGGTCCCAATAACCAACAACTTTTGGCGCATCCCCAAACTGTGAAACAAAAATACCGCAGACTACGATTTCTTTAAACAGGACTATGAGGTCATTAAACTCATGGACTACGATGTACTTAAACTCATGGACTTGAGGTCCTTAAACTCATAGACTACGATGTCCTTAAACATTATGGACTATGAGGTCCTTAAACTCATGGACTACGATGTCCTTAAACCATGGACTATGAGGTCTGGACTACGACGTCCTTAAACCTAATGGACCGCAACGTCCCTATACTAAGACAATAGAGTCCAAATGCTATTTTGTTGGATCTAAATGATCCCAAACCCCGTTAAGTAGATCTTAGTCTAAAGTTAGACTAACGTATCCTTAACAAATGTTTGAGTTGACCTTAGGATAAAACAATACTAACGGTCCTTAAACCAACCCAAACCCAAATCTAAGAAAATACGGATTTGGACTAATCCACGCCCTACGGGCGATGGCTTAAATTAGTCTCCATATACAATCCACGGGCAACCAAAAATAAAACAAACACACACGACATGAAGTGACCATCTGGAGAAGGAGAAAGTGGTTACCGCGATGCGGTAGCGTAATTAACTGCAGTGGCATGCGCCTGCAAGGAAGAGCGTCCTCACAATCAAAAACTACTCACAATGGGCGGAATCTGATGAAGTTTGCTACATCGGCCGCATCCGTCTAAACCTCCGATACACGGTGCCATAAATCAACTTGGCATCTTCGGAGAGGTGGACGGATAAAACCAAATAGCATCTGCCCCCAAAATTCAGGCCCGACGTCCCAATGTCACGGTCGCATCTTTTCGGCGGAGAACAGATTCTTGCACTCCCGGTGGGACCTTTTCCTCTTTCCACTCCACACTTCGTGTGTCGTGTTTCGCGTACAAATCGCGGTTTGCTGTGGTTGCTCCTGGATTCGAGGTACTAAGATTTGGTGTCTTGCTCCGTGCAGAAAATAGAAGATCAATGGCTTTCAACTGCACCAACCGTACTAACTGCAACAGTAATTCTCACTTCGCCCCGTCTGGTGGAGTAACTTACGGGCCTCAAGCAGCCTTCGTTTTCCCGATGCCAGTGGAACAAGTGACGTACGCTACCATCGGGTTGTTCTTTGGGACCATGCTCCCACCAATGAGCTACAACTCCCCGATGTCATCGTAGGAAGCTCCGAAAAAGTCGGTCTTTGATCAGCTTACAACTACCGCGGCTCTTCTCAACGGGTCGCCCAAATCCAATGCCTCGGTCATTAATAGACTTGGCTAAAGCTCTAATGGGCCTATAAAGAAGCCCGCAATACCTGAAGGGGTTATCCTGAAAAGTATAGCCATCCCTGCTCCAGTAAATGAAGTCATTAGAAAGGCTTCTCCTGCTAAAGGATCAGTCTTCACAAGACTGTCCGCTCCAACTCCCGCTTCGAGCGAAATCACCAAGGCTGCTTCCCCTGCCCAAGGGTCGGTCTTCGACAGGTTGGACGTATCCTCTCGGCGAACATCAGTTTTCAGTAGGCTGACACCAACGGAAGCCCTTCACCAGAACAAGGGGCTTGATGAAGCCACCCCTGCAACTAAGCCAGTACCGTCTACAAGACATGCTCGACGTCGCCACTGGCGCCGAATGAGAAAAGCTGGGGTCAGTTCCCCTTTTGGACTAACTCCACCAGTTTCGACGGTGGAAATTGACGCTGTTGTTCTAACTAGGAACAACTTTCAGCCGCTTAGGAGGGTGCGCAAGAACTCTTCAACCACCGTGTTGAAAAGGCCTCCTCCACCTGCTGAAAATGTTACAAAAGCGGAGCCAGAGCAGCCTCCACAGCGGCTATCCTCCAAAATCCATAGGGTATGGCGAAGGGTCCAAGACTCCGTTAATGATCAAGACTACCCCGCCGATCAAAGGAGATAAAGGTTCGACAAGAGAAGGACCACCCTGTCGTATCACAGAAGGTGTCATCTACTTGGGTGCCTGCTGCAAAGCCCCCCTCAACTTCGACCGCTAACAAAAGGAGAAGACTAGAGAAAATCCCCGTGTCTGCAACGAATTTCAAGGGCACTAAACCTAAACGCCCTAAGTCTGGGGGCATGGTGGTGCACACTATTCACATGGCTTCTGGGAAAGAGGATAGCCATATCTCCATGGGTCATCGACCACTTACACGGTCTGTGACAAAGGCTTAGGAGCAACAACAGCAAAAGCTCCAGGAAATGCTGGCAGCTATGGCCGCACTCACTGGGCCAAAAGCAAGCTCGGAGACATCATCGGAGCAGAGCCAAGAACAGGAAACCGATGCCGAATTCCTCCGAAGAATGCTCAAGAAGAAAGACAAAGAGGCCGCGGAACAAGTGGCTAACATAAAGTAAATGGCGCTTCTATTTCAAGATATGGTGGGCATGATGATCCAGCCGAACCCTCCAGCTGAAGATCCTCCGGTGATCCTTGAAGACGACAGAGGGGAGACATCGAACCCTCTTCCGGCTCTATCAGCAGCTAAGGAGAAGGCGATCTCCAAATCCGCCCTTGACGACTATATAACTCAACAGATACGAGCTCATCAGGCGAGCGAAGCGGCTGGCTAAATCGTTAAGACTAGACGACCCTATCCGGGTTGGTACGACCAAATAAAGTACCCGTCGGGATACACGATCCCTAAATTCCACATGTATAAGGGGACGGGTAATCCACACCAACACGTTGCTCAATTCAGGGCCTTGTGCGGTAATACTGGGGGTGACGATAAACTGCTGCTTCGCCAGTTTGTTGGCAGCTTGTCGGAAACAGCATTTGAATGGTACTCCAAGCTCCCGGATGACTCTGTCAAGACATTTGCGGAAATGGAGCTTCTTTTTAAACAATGGTTCGCATGTGCCAGCGAACGCACCCCAATCACGGCGTTGATCAATGCCAAGGTGAAGCCAGGCGAAACATGGGTTCAGTATGCGATACGGTGGCGGAACCTATGATCGAAGTGCGAACAACGCATTGAGGAAGCTCCTGCAGTAGGCATGTTCGTAGGTACCCTCGACCCCCCGGTGACCATATCCCAGTTCATGATGTTTTTCAAGCCGACTAGTTTCCAGGTCTTGATTGACAAGCTGGCCTAAATGGATCAGATGGGCCATAGACCGTCTTCCTCGAAACGAAAAGGGGAAAGGAAAAGCGACCTTCATCGCCAATGCTCAGCAGCAGCCCAATGGTCCAAAACCAGCTGATCGTCAAAACGATAGACATCGATTCTTCAACGAGAAGCTAAAACGCCCTTATTCTTTTCCCCAGGATAAAACAAGGAGACTGTTCGACCTGGCGGTGTGCAACAGGCTCATCACCCTACCGGATCCAAAACGCCCACTGCAGCCCGGTGACGTCAACAGTCCCAACTATTGCTCCTACCATCGAATAATGTGCCATCCAATCGAATATTGCTTTGCCTTCAAAAACTGGATTGAGGACCAGTACCAACAAGGAAAATTCGCGTTGTCTGAAAACTGGAGGGTAAACCCGCTACAACCACACGCTCGGAAAAAGATGGACACGCCGTGGGCATCATGCTCATTTATAGAGGAAGCTCCATGGGAAGTTGTTCTTTTGACAAAAACTAAAAGAATGCTGAAAGATCTCCAAGCATGTCCGGCGATTAGGTGGAAGAGCCTGCTGGAGCCCGAGATTATTGAAGGGATGCTAAATCCGCGCCCAACGCTGAAAGTTGGTGAGGGTGGACAAAACATGCAGGCCCAGCCTCCAAAGTCTTTAAATAAAAAGAAGAAGGCCAAGAAGCCCGTCCAACCTGAAAACAGCCGTACAGGTCTGCAGAAATACAACGATGCACTGGAAGAATATTACCAGAAGGCACGGACCCCAATCACGTTGGATGAATTCTTTAAGAATGTTCTTGAGAATGAAGCCGATGACGCTGATGAAGGAGACAATTCTTCAGATGAGACCAAGGATTATGTGGCAAGTTGCCATATGATCTCCCACTCATCAATAAATAGAAAATAAGCTCTTGATGAAGAGAAACTGGGGGCAGATCCAGAACCAGATTCGAAATCCCTGGAGCCATTGGACGAATTGATTGACAGACTGTTGAGCGAAGCTCTTCAGAAAAGCAAATCTGACCGAGAGCGTGAAACGGTCATATATGAAAGGGCCAAGCATCAGCGTCATGTTGAAGAAGCTTCGCTATTGAGAAGCCATAGAGTACCCCAACCAGATCGAAGCACGCCTGCGGCAGACAAAAGCAAGCTTAAGGCAAGGAAACGGTTCACCAAAGCCCTATCAATAGGAATGAAGCTGCCTTATCCCAAAGGAAATACTCCTAGAGGAATGCGCCTTGACGAAGCTGATATACATCCTGACTACTGCTTGTACCATCGAAGGATCACATACCCTATCGAAGAGTGCAACGCCTTTAAAAACTGGTGGCAAGGATACGTTGCCCACCGACAAAATGTCAAGCGATTGAAGCGCAATGCTCATCGGGAACAGAGAAGCACGAAAAATGAGCACAAAAGAACTGCCGGCGACTGTCACATGGTTGGTTCCGAGGGATCTCAAGTTCTCACCTTCGGGAACGATTCAGATGAAGAAATAGCCCTCGGCCCTCTCTTCAAGGATTCTATCTTCGAAACAGAAGCGATGAAGACCTGCGAGAACATTCAGCTGCGTAATCGCACGTTACCCGAAAAGAATCTCGGACCCACAAACAAGGGATCGAACAAAAAAGATAAGGTGTAAGAAAAAGTCCCTGAAGATATCGCCCTCAATGACCGAGTCGTCGAAGAGCTTGCAGCCAAGGACCCGCCAAAGAAAAACAAGGTGGATTACAACGTTCTGGTACACCTGAGGAAGATACCCTTGCAGCTAAGCATTCTCGATGCCCTTCTGCTATCTAAAGAGGCGAGAGATTCTTTGATCAAGGCACTAAAAGAGCCCGAGCAGTTCCAAGCCTTCCTTGCCGAAGAAAAGATGAAGGACGAGCTGGAAGAAGTGCACACGGCTGATATCACTTTCGGTGATGAAGATCTCCTCCTCGGAACGTGTGAGCACAACCGTCCTCTGTATGTCACCGGATACTGCCATGACATCAAGATAGGGAAGATCCTAGTTGACAATGGGTCCTATGTCAATCTCCTAAATGTGAGGGTGTTAAAAGAAATCTGCATGAGCGTCCAGCACCTCGCTCGGGATAAAATCACCATCTTCGGGTTCGACTCCCAGTCATCACAGACGCTCGAGTCTGTGATACTGATGTTACGCTTTGGGCTGCTCATCAATGACTTCAAATTTCATGTTATTGACGCCAAGACCTGTTACAACTCTTTACTCGAAAGGCCTTGGTTACACGAGTACAACATCATCCTTTCTACACAACATCAGTGTATGAAGTATTTTAAAGATGGTCTTGAGTATACCGTGACGGGAGAACTGAACCCATTTTCCGTAAATGAAGTCCGAAAGTACGAGGATGCAAAGTATTTCCAGCTAGACTTTGACGACACGGAAAGATGCCATAAACCGGAGAATAAGAAAAAAGCTATCACCACTATTCCGGTATTTAGGAGCGATACCGAGGAGGAGGAAGAGATAGTCTATTCGGGACCGCCCCAATGCAACAAGCCGGGACCGTCTACCCCTATGTTGATCTTCGGTAGCGACTCCGAAGATGAGGTCAATACAGTATTTACTGTTCGGCCATCAATACAAGCCTTCACTGGCGATGAACGGAGTTTGCAAATCGCCATGGTTTCGCAAAAACATTACAAAGAGCTCGACGCACTTGATACCTATAGTGTGCAAGAACTGTAAACGTTCTACGTCCCTCCTAGGCGAAAAGATGAAAAGGAGATCCTCTTTTACCGATCTACGGAGACTAAAGTCAAAAAAGAAGTCTGGCATAGTGCCGATTTTTGCGCTCGACAGGTTCCAACCAATCCGTCTGCCCAGATACTACGCCGAGGGATTGAAAAGGTTATTAAGATGCCAAGGCGTACCTTTCAAACAGACTCCTTGACAAGCTCAGTTCTATAATAGGAATTGGAACGTCCCCGGAACTCAGCGAAAATTGCCCAATGGGAAAATGGAAGCGATTGGGCTTGTATATGTCCAGTCCAAGAAAAAGGAGCAATTCCATGGCCGCCACATCATAAAGGACCTTGCTGAAGAAGAAGAGGATGCACTTTTAAAAGACGCTAACGCTGAACCAGAACGCGGTCCTGTCATAAAAATGCCGAGTCCGTTGTTTGAAGAACAGATGGACAAGCTAATAAGGGAAGCGAGTCAAAAGGTTCAGAACGACTATGTTAGTTATATGTATGCCCTAGAGGCCATTACTGTACATAGGATGTATATTGTAGTGGATGCTGGGACATATATAGGTAGGACTTTCTTGCTCGACATGATAGTACGCTATATGGTTACTCTTTATCTTAACATGTATACTTGCTGTCTCTCTATTACATGTTGATAAAGCCCTTAGGATGTGTGCTCGACTTCCAGGACTATGATGTAGATCATACTAGTGGGGCCTGGGTAGTCCATGAGTATGTCCTTCAATGTTCCTAGTCATGGGAATATCGAGACGGGGCATCGATATTCCAGAGTAGACTAGCGTATATCTTCTCGACCCATGTGATGGGCGATGGATGATCCCATATCCATTGGTGTTTGACATCAGAGATCGTATGCGGGTGCTCAGTGGAGACTGGGTACACTGAACGGACTCGCCGAGAACTCCCAGATGGTATTATACCTTACGTCAGATGGCAGTTCTCTGGTCACACTGGTACAGCTTAGTCTGTTGACCCGAGATCATCATAGAGTCTTGTGTGTCTCCCACTGTGCTTTGATTTCCACCCTACCACGGCTCTACTGAGTCGTGCAAATAGGTGGTTTTTGGGTACAGTCCCGATTCACATGGAGGCAATGAGCAATAAGAGAGGATTCTTCTCTCCCGGTATTGGGGGTTGATGTTGCGCTATGCTCGACTGGCCATAACTGGAAATCCCTGGCCAGGGTTGCAGTGATATACTGGTAAGAGTTATCAGTAGTTTCACGCATGTTATAGACCTTACATCTGCATGACTTATCAAGCTACTGGGGTCTGGCGTTTACCACCCCTAGGCGAGATATGCGACATATCAGACGAACAGACCGGACTGTACGGTAAGTGTCACTGGTTGGATTCACAGGAGTGTGAGCGGGCTTGCTCGTTGATCTTCTGATCGCTCAATACCCGGATGGCCGTTACGTTTAGCAGACCGCTTGCGGCTTGTGGGTGTTTGATATGATCATCACTTACTGCCGGCGTATTGACGAGTCTTTAGAGTCCTACACAGAGGTTTCCTGGCTCAAGCGAAACGAAATAGGAGCGCATATAAGATATGTGCGGGACCAAGAATAATGCCAGTATGTGATACTAAATTATATTCTCGCGATTTTTATCATCGGTCGGTTATATAAGATATAGCCGGGTTACCGAATCAAATGTTGATTCGATATGATGATGCACTTGATATTAGTCGGTTATATGCAATATGACCGGATCATTAAATCAAGTGTTGATTTAATGATTTAATGTATAATTATATATTAGATATATTACTTTACATTGACTAGTATTGTTCACTTAAGATGGATTTTCTCACATGATTTGCACAAGTTGTATATGTGATATATTTTTGTGCGCTAGTTTGTATCATGTTTGATGATACATGCAAACTTGGGTGTGTGTATGCTTTAAACCATGTTTAGGTTAATGGTTAGAGTTTCATTTACTTTATTTATTTTGGTTAAAAACTAAATGGTTGCTTTTGTTCCTTTGCTAGAAGCTTCATGATGCTTCATGCATCTTTGAAAAAGTAACCATTTTGTTTTTATTCCTTAACCTAACCATTTTACCTAAACCTTAGTTTATTCTCTACATTAGTTACCTCACCCATGGTTGCTAAATGATAAGCATCACTTGATTTTCTATTTTGATATTATTCATTCATTCTTTTCTTTCTTCTTCTTCTTCTTCATGAAGAGAAGAAAACCTTGCTAGAAAAAAATTCCAAGTGATGAATCCAAGTGAGAAACCCAAATCCAAAGTGAACCCACTTCCTATTTCTTCATTCTCTACCACTTGCCATGTAGTAGAGTGTGTTATCTTCACAAGTTTCATGACCTAGTGAAGATGGAGCTTGAGTTTGAGTCGCCTCGACGTAGATCATCTTCGGCATCGAAGTCAACGACCTAGCCCGCCCATTTCTCCGATGAAACCATCGCTAGAGTCCGGGATCCCGATGATCGTAGCGGAAAGACGTCAACACGGAGCTAAAGAAGTGGATGACCGGATCTACAAAGGTTGTAGTCTTTTTCACTTGTAGCTAAAGTAGTTTACTTGCTTGTTTCGCTTTACCTCTAGTTAACGATCTAGTATAGGGTTCTTTGGCACATGGAAAAAAATTTGATTTTGGCATGGTTGATCAGTTGTAGAACCTCATGGGTGTGCCTAGGAACCCTACAGACTATAGCTGCGAAATGGCCATTTACGAGAAAGCTAAGACACAACGCCTCCTTCATTGGCTACAGAGGACGACGGGGCCCTTCACCGTCGGCTCGCCATGCATTCCCAAGATAAGAAAAAGGCCCGACACGGAGGCAAAAACAAGTCGAAGAACGCAAAAAACGTTCGACATCGGCAAAACGGATCCAAAAGCCCACGCGATCGAAAAAAGGTCAGCTGGAACCTGTCACTTGTGAAAAAGTTGGATCGAGCATATTCTTTCATCAAGACAAGACAAGGAAAATATTCGACCTTGTCATGAAACATCAAATGATGATACTCCCGGAGTCTCGGCACCCCGTTTAAGCAAACGAGATTCATCACCCGGATTACTGCTCCTATCACCGAGTAGTAGGACATCTTCTAGAAGACTGCTTCACCTTCAAAAACTGGGTTGAAGACCAGTATCAACTCAGCAGGTTAGCTCTATCCGATAGTTGGAGGGTGACCCCAACACAAAAGCACGAGCCGAAAGCAACGTATATGGTGAGAGTAGAACTAGATCAACATCGGTCATGGAAACGATCTCGTACCTATCACGTGATAACGCTGTCAAAAGAAGGAGAGCAAGAGAACATGGATGACCTGTCCTGGTGCTTCGAAAATGATGATGACAAGGTGATCTCAGAATTTCCACCGGTGCCAAAAGAATTGGAAGATGCAATACAAACTACTGCGGACAACCTGAGAAAAATCGACTTGGGGACGGCAAACGACCAGCGGCCAACATTCATCAGTGAGTTGCTTTCTGAAGAGCAGGTGGCTACTCTCAAAGACGTGCTCATGCAGTATAAAGACTTCTTCACATGGAACTACTTCGAGATGCCGGGACTAGATCCAGAAATAGCTGTGAACAAATTGGCAATATCTCCGAACATCAAGCCAGTCAAACAAGCACCATGAAGAATGTGGCTCGAACTTGAAATGAGCATCAACGCCGAGGTCAAGAAACTGATCGACTCCGGATTCATCAAAGAAGTTCAGTACCCTGACTGGATCGCTAACATTGTCCTGGTGATGAAGAAAAATGGGACGGTGCGCATCTGCGTGGACTTTCGGGATCTCAACAAAGCATGTCCGAAGGATGACTTTCCCGTACCGGTTACCGAGCTGATGATAGATAACGCGTCCACTCATGAAGCCTTCTCCTTCATGGACGGATCATCGAGGTACAATCAAATAAAGATGCATCCCGTGGACCGGAAGCATACCGCTTTCCGGACTCCTCTGGGCATATTCTGCTACAAAGTGATGTCATTCGGTTTGAAGAACGCCGGCGCCACCTATCAGAGGGCCATGCCGAAGATTTTCGATGACCTCATACATCAAATCGTCGAATGTTATATTGATGACCTCGTGGTGAAAAGTAAATCGCACGAGGAACATTGGGAGCATCTGAAGATCGTGTTTCAAGGACTTCGGAAATACAACCTGAAGATGAACCCTCTCAAATGCGCGTTTGGAGTTTCCTCGGGAAAATTCCTAGGATTCATCGTATGACACCAGGGCATCGAAACAGACCCGTCAAAGATCAAGGCGATCATGGAAATGCCTCCGCCAAGAACTCTCAAGCAACTGCGGTCTCACCAAGGAAAGCTCGCATATATCAGACGGTTTATAGCTAACCTCTCCGGCAAATGCCGCCCTTACAGTCATCTGATGAAGAAGGGGACTCCGTTCGTCTGGGATCGCAAATTCTAAAGTGCACCGGACAAAATCAAGCAATACCTGCTGAATCAGCCGGTATTAACCGCTCCGGTCAAGGGAAAGCCCCTAATCTTGTACACAACCGCCCTTGAAGGTTCTTTAGGCGCGCTATGGACGCAGGAGAATGACCAAGGGAAGGAGAGAGCCCTCTACTACTTGAGTCGAGTTCTACTGTGGGCAAAAAACAACTACTCCCCCATCGAAAAACACTGCCTGACGTTAATCTTCGCGATAACGAAGCTCAGACACTATGCGTTGGTGCATGAGGTCCACCTCATATCAAAAGTGGATCCACTCAAATATTTGATGTCAAGAGACATACTAACAGGACGGCTCGCTAAATGGGCCCTCCTCTTGATGGAGTTCTCGATAACATACCGACCTCTCATGGCAGTGAGGGGCCAGGCCATCGCCGACTTCCTCGCTGAGCATCCGATACCTGCCAATTCACCCCTAAATTGCGAATTGCCAGACGAGCACGCGTTTGACACGATCGACAGGGAGAGAGGAGAGAGTGATACCTGATGGCAACTTACTTTGATGGGGCATCTTCCATGAAGAAGTGAAAGCACAGCTCCCCTATAATCAAATCTGGGGTAGGCCTTATCTTTGTGACTCCACAAGGAGGGATGATGCGCTTTGCCTTTTCCTTAACAGAGCCGAGGAAGAACAATGAAGTCGAATATGAAGCTTTGATAGCAGGTCTTGAGATCGCCGTCGATATAGGAATCGAAAACCTCCTCATATACGGAGACTCCCAGCTTTTCGTTAGTCAAGTAAATGGCGACTACCAAACCTGCAAACCAGAGTTGGTGAAGTACGGCGAGAGAGTACAACAATTGCTGACTCAAATTCCTTCCTACATTCTGGAAAGCATACTGCGTACGGAAAATATCAAAGAGGATGCGTTAGCCAAACTCGCTAAAGAACTGGCTGACGAAAACCTTGATGACGTAAGGATCGTTGCGCAAAGCCGTCGGGTTCTTGCACCGGAAAAAATATCTCCGGAGTCGTCCGAAGAAAAGAGAGCGACCAAGAAAACGGCCCTACAAATAAAAGAACAGGAAAAGGCTAAGGATTGGAGAGAAGTCTTTATAGACAACTTCAAATCTCGTCGAACACCTGAAGATGCATCCTCAAGACATCAGCTCACGAAACGAGCTCTGTCTTTTGCCTTCGTCAATGATACTCTATACAGGAGATCGTTCAACTCTCTATGGCTGAGATGCTTAGGACCGGAAGAAGCAAGGAGAGTCGTCCAAGAAACTCATGACGGACTCTGCGGTTCTCATAAAGCCGGCCCGAAGATGAAGCTGAAGATCAAAAAGATGGGCTACTATTGGCCCACGATGATTCAAGACTGCTTCGAATACGCGAAGCAGTGCCACTCGTGCCAGATCCACGGGGAATTCATCCACCAGCATCCAAACCCGCTACACCCGATAGTGGCTAGTTGGCCGTTCGAAATGTGGGGAACCGACATAATTGGGCCTATAGAACCAGCATCGTCCAAAGGACATCGGTTTATATTGGCAACAACTGATTACTTCTCTAAGTGGGCAGAAGCAGTACCGGTAAGAGAAGTGAAGACGGAGAATATTCTCCATTTCTTCAAGACACACGTCATCTACCGGTTCGGCACTCCGCGACAGATTATCTCCGATAATGGGCCGGCCTACAGAAGTCACAAAATCAGCCACTTCGCACAGCAGCATAATATAGACTGGAGATACTCTTCGGTCTATAATCCCCGAGCTAACGGTCTAACTGAGGCTTTCAACAAGACCTTGACGAAGATCATAAAGAAGACGGTGCTCAAAAATAAGAAGGACTGGCACGAGAGACTGCATGAAGCTCTCTGGGCATATCGGATCACGTTCAAAACGGCTACCAATACAACGCCATATGCGTTGGTATTCGGCACAGAAGCAGTACTCCCCTTGGAGATAGTGCTACCCTCCCTACGAGTGTCGGTTCATTACGAGTTAACAGACGAAGAGAATGCTCATCTTCGGCTTGAAGAGCTCGACGCCCTTGATGAAACTCGGCTCACGGCGCAGCAAAACTTGGAGGCTTACAAAGCAAAGATGACGCGCTCCTACGAGAGATTGACTTGGTCGAGAACATTTCGCCAAGGCGAACTCGTGCTAGTGGTCAAGAGACCCATGATCCCCAATCGTGCCAAACGGGGGAAATTCGAGCCAAATTATGAGGGCCCGTACATCATAGACAAAGTCTACTAAGGTGGGGCTTACTTGCTCATAGATATACATGGGGAAAGACCCCTCCGGCCAATAAATAGCCGATTCCTGAAAAAATACTATGCCTGACAAGTCACGAACCATGTTAATGATAGATCACGACGCCTATGTCTGCTCGCTATCTTCTTGAGTCAAGACTCTAAAAATAGTATCCCACGATACCCCGTCCCAGACACGGAAGACTCCTCACCGAAACGTCGTTAAACTACTACAAACTGCAGCATCCTAGGGCTGACGCAAAAAAAAACCAAAGAAAATGGTACGTCCAGAAGCGAATTGGGCACGGATGAAAACCCGAAAAGGCTCCGTGAGTAAAAACAGCAGGGGTACCGGCGAGTTTGTGAAAACCCGAAAGGGCGCAATCTCGTTAAAAGGCACTTGCAAGGTCCTCTCGACCTTGTAAGGAGAAAATACCTGCGTGAGATCCTTACGACTCACAAAGGAAGAACACACTTAGGGATCCCCACGATTCCTGAGGAGAAATTATACTTACGAGATCCTCACGACTCGTAAGGAGAATCCCATTATGAGACCCTTACGGCTCATAGGGTTCAAAAGCCTTAAGCTATAGGGATCTGAACCTGTTCTTAAGCGATCACATTCCACAAATTGCCATACAAGCAGTTCAATACTGACCTTTGTATACAATCCACGGGCACAAATAAACGTCTCCTCCACCAAGTTCCACCAATGGCGGGAAGTCCTATTCGGTGAATAAACACTTGTAAGTCCTCTCGACTTATAAGGAGAAAACACCATTGTAAGATCCTTACGACTTATAAGAGAACACGCACTTAGAAGTCCTCACGACTTCTAAGGAAAACTCACACCTATGAGATCTTCACGATTCACAGGGAGAAATACCTTTATAAGACCCTTACGGCTCATGAAGTCAAAAGCCTTAGTCGATAGGATCTTAACCCTATTTGTTCGAACCGACAAAGGCAAATGATGATTCGCTCCTAGCCATATCCCAGTTGTAGCGATGCTGATGCCTAAATCGGTATCAGATCCCAAATCCCTAACTCGCGGCGAAAAGTCAGCGAGCCATAAATGCATATGAAATAGCCGAAATGATAGAGCAACTCGCAACAAACTCAGCAAGTAAAATATATGCATACAAAAACAGCCGAAATGATTAGGCAACTCGCAATAAAAAGCATCGAGTAAAAAGAAAAAATAGCCGAAAAGATTGGGTACCGCGAAAAATAGCCGAAATGATTGGGCAATCGCGAGTTTGGCGATATAAAAAGCTGAAATGATAGAGAATCGTGGAAAGAAAACAAAAACATATATAAAATAAAACTTTTTCCCTGCAGGTAAGTCCATACTGACCCCTGTATACAATCTATGGGCATAAACGAAAAGGGAACCACATGTCCCAACAAACTCTGCCAAAGGGAAAATCAGATCTTGACAGCAACATCTGCGTCCAAGATGACCAACAACAGCGTTCCTCCTCACTCCAGCAGGACGCAGATGTAACATCAACAACCGACCTCAGGGTCTCAACGAAACGGAGCCATGGCAAAGCCCCTAGTTCCAAATCTCGACGGCCATATCTATAGCCTAGAGACCAACGACGTTGTTCCCCTTAATTCCAACAGGATACAGACGCGACATCACCGATCGGAGCCATGGAAAAGTCCCCGGTTCTAAGACTACACGATTCACGGACAACCTAGAGTCAACCCTGACACCGCAGAAAAAGGAGCAAGTCAACCACGACACTGTAGAAAGCGGAAACACGTCAACAAATGACCTCCGCCGCGGAAATACGTCATCCAATGACCCCGTCGCGGAAATACGTCATCCAATGACCCCGTCGCGGAAACACGTCATCCAATGACCCCGTCTCGGAGATATGACCCCGTCGCGGAAATACGTCGTCCAATGACCCCGTCGCGGAAACACGTCGTCCAATGACCCCGTCGCGGAAACACGTCCTCCATTGACCGCATCACGGAAACACGTCTTCTAATGACCCTGTCGTGGAGATACGTCATTCAATGACCCCGTCTCGGAAATACGTCATCCAATGACCCAGTCGCGGAAATACGTCATCCAAACAGCCCGTCGAGGAAACACGTCATCCAATGACCCCGTCGCGGAAACACGTCATCCAATGACCCCGTCGCGGAAATACGTCATCCAATGACCCCGTCTCGGAGATACGTCATCCAATGACCCCATCTCGGAGATACGTCATCCATTGACCCCGTCGCGGAAATACGCCATCCAATGACGCCGTCGTGGAAATACACCATCCAATGACCCCATCTTGGAAATACGTCATCCAATGACCCCGTCGCGGAAATACGTCATCCAATGACTCCGTCTCGGAAAACACGTCAGCCATTGTCCTCCGTCTCGAAAACACGCCAGCCATTGACCTCCGTCTCGGAAACACGTCAGCCATTGACCTCCGTCTCGGAAACACGTGAGCCAATGACCTCCGTCTCAGAAACACGTCAGCCAATGACCTCCGTCTCGGATACATGTCAACCCTTGACCTCCTTATCGTCAAGCAATGCTTAGACATGGATACATGTCAACCCCTGACCTCCTTGTCATAAAGCAACGCTTCGACTTGGATACATGTCAACCCCTGCCTCCCCGTCGTAAAGCAACGCTCCGACTCGGGATACATGTCAATCCCTGCCTCCCTGTCGTAAAGCAACGCTCCGACTCGTGAACAAGTCAACTCATCAACCACTTATGAGTCCTCTCGACTTGTAAGGGAGAAAATTCTCTTGCGAGATCCTAACGATTCTCAAGAGAAAGCGCACTTAGGAATCATCATGACTCCTAAGGAGAAAATGCACCTACGAGATCCTCACGACTCATAGGGAAAAAATTCTTTATGCGACCCTCACGGCTCAAAAAGTTGGAAAGTCTTAGGTGGCAGATCCTAACTCTGTCTCCTACGCCAGCGCTACCGTACAAAGAGTTCAGGACGAATTGTTATTTATTATTCAAAAAACCACACTTGCCAAAATTACATGCCATCGAAATCGAGGTGCTACTCAAGAGTACGTAAACTACTTTGCGCCAAGTCAAAACAAAAAGGCATAACCCACGGACGTCAATCACATATTATGCAAGGTAATAAGGAGAACATTTGATTTACATCCAATTGGGCGTTCGAAGCGTACCCACTCATGTATGTGCGAAAAGGATAAAATAAACACATGGAATGGAAAAATTCGCTATTCATACCTCAGAAAGTTCTTATATTGATGAAAACAGTAAACAAAAGTGTCATTAAAATGTTTACAATGGCAAAATATTGAGTCCGGGACACGGATTGAGAAATTCGAATGTGAGGCCATCTAAAATATTTCTGGCCTCTCTGACCATTCATGTGTGCATCCTCTAACTATCACAAGCGTCAGGATATTCGCTGATGTCCTCCACCCTCTGATAAACAGTGATTATCGTCGTCTGTTGGAAAGTTTGATGCGAAATATCAATGAGATTATCCCGCTGCTTCTTCGAGATCGGGCCCGTCAGATATACTGAGTGCACCTTATCTTCAGCGTCATACAGTGCATTAAGCGGCATGGCTTCATAAAATCGAGGAAGTGCTCCTCAAATTGCTCTCACTATAATCTGCAAGAGAACAGAGCGAGGAGAAAGTAGTCGACCATTGTAACGTTTTAGAAATCGTTATGCGAATTTTTCCGTTTTAGGGTAAAATAGTCGGTGTTTTCCGTTTTAACCCGATTGTGATCAAACTTCGGTAAAGGCTTGACGGCACCTAGTTTAGCTAGAATGAAGCTAGTGCGCGAGCTTTGGGGGTCAATAGGAAGTTTTGGTTCACATAGAATTTTTCCCTAATTAAATATTATTTTAATGTGTTATTTACGCACTTAATTAGTGGTAATTACATTTTGGGTTAATTACTTCTAATTTGAATCATTGCTAAGCTAATCAAGTTTAAGTTAAACAAAACCATCCATCAAATATCTAGATATTTTTGTGGCAAAAGGTTTTAATTTTTAAAAGAAAATGAAATGAAAGAAAAGGTGGCAATTTGCATTTAATGATGCATTTATTGTTTTGTGCTAGATTTCTCTTCACCTTTTACACAAAGACCCCCCACTTGAATTGGCCAAACCCCCCTCCCCCAAATCTGTCCATTTCTTTTCCTTTGCTCATTTCTTCATCTTCTAGCTTTCTAAGTTCATCAAAAATCCTAAAATAAATCCACAAATTCATAAATAAACTTAACCCATCATTTCCCTTCACTAAACTAGCATGGATCTTCAAGAAAAACATGATTTTTGGAGGCAAAAGATGATTAATCTAGTTGCTTTGGTGTGTTCTTGAAGTGGTATAATTTCAAATCCAAACCATTAATTTGATGTATTAAATCACTTAGCTAGCTAATAAATTGATTAATATAGCTTTAAACTCATGTTTAATTCATTCATAATATTTTTAAAGAGGTTCAAGTTAGGGTTTTAACTTGATGAATGGGTTAATTGTAAATTGAAGATTGGGAAAAACTTAACCTAGTAAGAAAAATTATAATTGTTAATTCCTAATTTGTCTAATGGAGTTTTTAGCTTACTAGGTTTTATTGGAACATAATTGGGCGAGTATAAAATTATGGAAGTGGTTTGGTTAACTTAGATAAGCAGTTTTAAGATGTTTGGTATCGCTAGAATTGTGTTAGCTTTAGACTTGTTCAAAATTATGCGATAAGTTGCTTACTAGGTTTCGGTGAATTTTGGACATGGGTTCGATTAGTCATTTAGAGGTTATTTATATTATCTTCCTCGTATTTAATTGTGTTGTGTTTGCGCGATCGGGACGATCGGAGTCTAGACTTGGTGTCGCGTAGTTTAGTGACCCTAGTTAGGGTTTTTACCGATGTCGTGCGTGTTTTGTGCGCTAGGTGCACAGTGTAATTTTCTGGGCGTTATCCTTGCGTTTCGTTATCTTTGCATCGGCATAGCATTTTTAGCTTATGTGATGTGTTTGTGAAATTTTAGGGTCGCAAGCGGGGACTTCGGACGCTGCGAATAAAGGGAAGCAGGTGGTCGAATTTTCGTAGCTCGAGATCATCGGTGAGTAGATTTAACATCTACGGGGAAATCGCCTGTATGGCGTTATGCGTCAGGGCTGGATTATTCATATGATAGTTGCATGATTATTCGCATATGAGCTGATTGCATATGAACTTCATTGCATATAGTTACTTGTTGTGCCTGAACCTATACCTATTGTACACTGCACTATTATTGACAGTCCATGTTGCACGAGCACCTATTGTATGCTACACACACACTGTCGGTAATTGCCGTGATACGCACAACACAGATATTCATATGATATACCTTGCTATTGGTTAGCGACATAGAGGTATTTATTCTTATGCGATGGCCCAGATGACATATAGCATACCTGTATACCTACATGCTTACACATATGCCTTGCTATACCTACATGCTCACACATATACATTGCTATTGTTACATGTTCAGTTTTATACGATATATATATCGGTGGTATGGGACGCCATTATATACGTTTATGGAGTTCGGATACTGGGGAACCGCGTGATATATTTAATGACTTGATGCATTTAAATAGCGGAATTTTCCCGTGATATGCTCATATTGTGGTTCTATGTTGCATATGTTTTATTACATAGATTTACGCATTTAAGATATGTTTTCATGCGATTTGGGGATTTCTAGTGTCGATGTTAGGCACTTATTTTCTGAGAGATTTATGGATATTAGGAACCGATACGTGGAAAACAAGTATAGAGGTTGGACACTTGGGTTTCGAGGAACGTATGTATATCAGAGCAACTGATACGTGGATCACAAGTGTCGATATTGGACACTTGGGTTTCGAGGAACGTATGGATATCAGAGGACTGATACATGGATCATAAGTGTCGATATTGGATACTTAGGATTCGAGGAACGTATGGATACGA
Source organism: Agapanthus africanus (assembly GCA_030015575.1). Classification (NCBI taxonomy): domain Eukaryota; kingdom Viridiplantae; phylum Streptophyta; class Magnoliopsida; order Asparagales; family Amaryllidaceae; genus Agapanthus; species Agapanthus africanus. The sequence goes on along the minus strand of CM057342.1, from coordinate 449,324,141 downwards.
GTATTTATGTGTCGATGCTGGGTACCAGTTTTCATGATATTTCGGGTGTCGATGCTTGACATTCAGGTTACATGATATTTACAGGGCCGATCGGAGGGCCGATCCGAGGATTTTAGGATTTGGGGTGTTGTTGATTTACACCGGGTTTTTTCTATGCTTATGATTTGTGCATGAGTTTATTTATATCATCCCATACTCAGGATTTATTTTGATATGCATTGTCTCATGTAGTTGTAGTACCCTGATGATGTACCTTTATATGATTGTTGTAAATTCATATTGCCATACTTATGCTATCAGATTCCATGTGATAGATTTATCGTTGTTCGTGCATACTTGCGATTACAGTATGATGTTATTTACTATTCACGAGTTGACAAATCACCCCCGTTGTGCCACAGTGTTTGCAGGACTTACCCTCAGTGTAGTCGCGGCAGGGCGCCTTCTTATCGATACTTGTGGATACCGTTACAGTCGACTGTGAGGCCGTTGCTATTAGGTGGGTTCGCGGTATCCGTTTATGTACTTTGGATATCTTTTTGTTGGATCTAGTATTCTCCATCTACCACTTCTTGTATTTGACTTAGAGACGAGTTGTGAGGATTCGGTGTTGTATATATTTTTGGTCACTTTGGGTGCCGTGCTCGTGGGAGCCGGTCATGTTATAAAGTTTTTACCTCCCTTTGCTGTTTTCATTTATATTTCTTCGCTACGACATCGTATATATGCTTGTGGTGGTTGTCTCCGCCGTTGGGCGTGATTTACTCCCGTTTGGGATGCTTTATTTTTATTTTATGTTGTACCCGTTTTCGGGGTTGGTTTTTACAAAGGAGGTGCTGCCGAAATTTTCAACAAAGAAAACTAAAGTTAAAGATTTTACTTAAGATTTTCCGAATGTTTCAAACTATGTTTCTCTCCGTTTATCAAGTTTTGGGTGGTTTAGATTTCTGGGCTTCAGCTTACTTAAGTTGCATACGCTTGTTGACGTTACGTAGTTTAAGTGCCGGTTACAGGCCTAAGTTTTGGGTCGTGACAATGTTGGTATCAGAGCGCTAGGTTTTACCTTTCGGAGTGTAGGATGACCTTGGTATGATGGAGTAGGTAGCTTAAGCAGAGTAACGTAGCGTGTGTATGTTCCGCGGCATACTTACGACATGGTACTCCGCCTTAATGACCTTAGGACTTATTGATTGAAATTACTTCCGTGATTATATACATCCTTGTGATTCGATTTCTGTATCCTTATCGAATCTTATTTCAATTCCATCCTATATGCCGTCGAAGACTACGAGGGTACAGAGAGCGGCCGTGAGGGTCGAGGTCAGTTGACTCGTCTGAGACGAGGACTGACCAGGGCGGTATGCCTGTTGTACCGGAGCACATTGCTATGCTTGGGGCTGGTATGCAGGACTTGCGCCAGATGATGGGGTCTTTAGTTGAGGCCATTCGAGCGCAGGGGCAGGCAGTTGTTACACCCATTGCGGGGGCCGCGATGGTACCTATTGTTCCGGCAGTCACAACTACAGCTCCGGAGGTTATCACCGTGTCACTGTCAGATTTCATGAGGCTGAGGCCTCCGGTTTTCACTGGCACAGATAAAGCCGAGGATCCGCATTCGTTTATCAACTGGATGGCCAGGATTTGTCGTTCGCTCTGGTGCTCCGACGCGAGATGGGTGGAGTTTGCGAGCTTTCGTCTGGAGGGTCTGGCCCAGAAGTGGTGTGAGTCCTAGGAGAGGGGCGAGCCGCAGGACTTGCTCCTATGACCTGGGCTGAGTTTGTGACGGTGTTTCTCGCCCGTTTTCTTCCACCGAGCGTCAGGGATGCGCGAGCGCGCAGATTCGAGTCGTTACACCAGACTCCGGGGATGACGGTGGCTGAGTACGATGTATTGTTTTCCGAACTGTCTGTGTATGCTCCGTATTTGGTTGCGACTGAGGAGATGAGGGTGAAGAGGTTTGTTCGAGGCTTGCTTACCAAGTTGTTCCTAGCCATCAGCATTCAGCATTGCGACACCTATGCAGCAGCGGTAGACGCAGCCCTATTGGTAGAGGAGCGTCTTTCTGAGTCGTCGGTTGCTCCGGAACCGAAGAGGGTTCGTACTGGTGATTCAGCGGGGAGGCGGGCATTTAGACGTCGTGACAGTTCCCGTTCAGATACTAGCGTTAGTGGAGGTTCGGGACGAGGTCGGCTTTTTAGCTCTTATCCTTAGGAGAGTCAGTAGTTTGCTTCTGGATGTTACCGGTGCGGGAGTCGGGGTCATCGGGCTCGAGATTGTGCTGAGCCATGTTTGAGTGAGGCAGCTGTACTGCAGGTTACCTTAACACCTTCTCCACCTCGAAGGGCGTTGCCCCTTATGCCTGTTGTTGCTTCGCGTCAGACTCATGTGCAGAGAGGTCGGGGTCGCGGTGGTTTTGTACCGAGAGGGCGGGGTGGTAGAGGCGGAGGTCAGCCAGTCGCTGGTAGAGGACAGGCTCGGGTGTTTGCCTTGACTCATCAGGACGCGCAGGCATCCAATGCAGTGGTTTCAGGAACCCTTTCTGTATGTTCTTTTGATGCACATGTTCTTTTTGATCCGGGATCTACGAATTCGTATGTTTCTATGCACTTTGTGCCGAGTTTGGACCTAGAGTCGTGTTTGCTAGATCAGCCGCTTGTCGTGACTACTCCTGTTGGAGAGTCGTTTGTTGCGCGACTCGTGTTCCGGTCGTGTGTTGTCCGTATAGGTGATAGAGATTTGTCCGTCAACTTGATCCTTCTTGAGATGTTTGACTTCGACGTTCTCCTAAGCATGGACTGGTTAGCTACTTGCTACCCATCCGTGGACTGCCGCGAGAAGACAGTTAGGTTTTGTTTTCCCGGCGAGTCAGTGTTTGTTGTGCAGGGGGACCGTGGTGCCGCCCCTCACAGTTTGATTTCTGTCCTTTGCGCTAGTCCACTTTTGAGGAGGGGATGTCGGGGATTCTGGGCTTTCATTCATGATATTGGAACCACAGTGGAGTCATTGGACCGGGTTCCTACCGTGCGAGAGTTTCCCGACGCCTTTCCCGATGAGTTACCTGGGTTGCCGCCAGAGCGCAATATTGAGTTTTGCATTGATCTGATTCCCGGCGTGGGGCCTATTTCTATACCACCTTATCGGATGGCTCCTGCGGAGATTAGGGAGCTTAAAGATCAGTGTAGGGTGTTTTTCGTCACCCCATTGAGATGGGAATACGCGCGCATGTCATGCGTACTACAGATTCCTCCTGCCTAGGGTAGGCCGGGGTTTAATGATTGTGGGGATCCGAATCTCCGGCAGCCGCGGACTAAGCTGCCGTTAATTACCCCTCGCCTTTGGGGCGAGGGAACCTCCGATTAACGGGTTAAACTAGTCATGCGAACTCAATGTGCGGTGTGCGTGTGTTGTGTTTTGAAAGGGGGTTCTGGATATATCGGGAGCCACGCAGAGTTTTTACGGGGGTCCCGCTACCCGGATAGCGGGCTGGAGGTCAAGAGGGCTAGCAGCCCCCTTGCGGGGTGAGGGGCAGCGCCCCGTTAGAATTTTTTTTCTAACCGGGACAGTGTCGTGGAGTATGTGTGTGTGTAAATATGTATACATATGTATATATATATATATGTATGTACATAAAAAGAGGGGGAAAAGGCATCCAAAGGATGCGTGGGGGCAGCACTTTGGGCGCTGTGCGCCTAGGTGCTTTGCGCTCAGGCGCTAGAGTGCCACGTGTCGGCACATGGGCGCTCTGCGCTTGAGCGCTGAGCGCTTGAGCGCAAGTGCGCCACGTGTCGGCACGGGGGCGCTCTGCGCCTGAGCGCTTGTGCATGAGCGCTTGCGTTTGAGCGCAAACGCGCCACGTGTCGGCACGGGGGCGACTTGCGCTCGAGCGCTTGCGCTCGAGCGCAAGCGCTCCACACGTCGACACCGGGGCGACTTGCGCTGGAGTGCAAGCGCGCCACGTGTCGGCACCGGGGCGACTTGCGCTCGAGCGCTTGCGCTCGAGCGCAAGCGCGCCACGTGTTGGCACGTGGGTGCTTTGCGCTTGAGCGCATGGCGCTGTAGTGCAAACGCGCCATGTGTCGGCGCGTGAGCGCTTTGCGCTCGAGCGCTGAGCGCTTGAGCGCTAGCGCGCCACGTGTCGGCACGCGGGCGCTCTGCGCTTGAGCGCCGGCGAGAAAAGGAGGCTTTTAGCCTAAGAAACAGAAGCTATGCTTCAGAAAGGAAATATTTGTTGTTTTATATATATATATATATATATATATATGTTATGGAGTTAAAACTCCTAGGTTGTTTTGAAGCTGATAAAGGGGGTTCTTCTTCTTTCTCCTGTTGTTTGGCTGGATCTTGAAGATCAAGAAGTAGGGGATTTTAAAAATCACTCCTTCTTGAGATCTAATCGGAGATCTGAGTTCACCTTTGTGGGTTTGTGGTGGAAAACTACTTAGTTTTGGAAGAGAGAGAGTAAAACTCTTGATTTAATTCAAAAGAAATGAGAAGGTTTAGAACCTTGGAGAAGGAGCAGGAGGCACAAAGAACCCTATGTTTTTTTTTTGAGGGGAATGAAAAGTTGTTTTTTTATTCATCATCATTTTGCCTTATATAGGCTTACATATTTACATATAGCCCCTTGGGCTTTGCAAAATGGCATTTTGCCTATCACATGGCTCATGTGCCTTTTCATTTTGCACATAAGCCATGGGCTTACAAAAATTTGGCTTTATGCCCCTTTTGCATACATTCATGCACAAAAATTACATAAAAATTATTTGTTACATGATTTTTGTTGTTGGCATGGCGGAAGGCCGGACGCTTCGTGTTCGGGCTTGATCTGGGTATTGGCCCACTTGCTTGGGCTTGGGCCCACCTGGCTTGGGGTTGACCTTGACTTTGACTTGGTCAACCGGGGTGCAAATTTTGACTTCAACAAAGTGCCCCCCATAAATAAATGCACACCACATATGTGAGTCGTGTGCATGAAATTGATGGATTATCTTTCACGTGGAGGCGACTTGCCTTGTTTCCCACTCTTTGGGATGCGCTGCCCTTTTTACGACGTAGACGGTCGACGCTTGACGCATCTCCGAGACGGAGTGTCCGTGGTAGACGTTTCCCTGGCCCGGAGCGACTGGTTCCTGCTTTGTAGGAAGCCTGCACTGCCCTTTTTACGACCTGGACGGTCGACGCTCTGATCCGGAGCGATTTGGGTTCCCAATTTGCGGGAGCCTGCACTGCCCTTTTTGCGACATAGACGGTCGACGCTCTGTTACGAAGCTATTCGGGTTCCCAATTTGTGGGAGCCTGCACTGCCCTTTTTGCGACATAGACGGTCGACGCTCTGATCCGGAGCGATTTGGTTTCCCAATTTGCGGGAGCCTGCACTGCCCTTTTTGCGACATAGACGGTCGACGCTCTGTTACGAAGCGATTTGGGTTCCCAATTTGCGGGAGCCTGCACTGCCCTTTTTGCGACATAGACGGTCGACGCTCTGTTACGAAGCGATTTGGTTTCCCAATTTGCGGGGGCCTGCACTGCCCTTTTTGCGACATAGACGGTCGACGGTCTGATCCGGAGCGATTTGGTTTCCCAATTTGCGGGAGCCTGCACTGCCCTTTTTGCGACATAGACGGTCGACGCTCTGTTACGAAGCGATTTGTGTTCCCAATTTGCGGGAGCCTGCACTGCCCTTTTTGCGACATAGACGGTCGACGCTCTGATCCGGAGCGATTTGGTTTCCCAATTTGCGGGAGCCTCCACTGCCCTATTTGCGACATAGACGGTCGACGCTCTGTTACGAAGCGATTTGGGTTCCCAATTTGCGGGGGCCTGCACTGCCCTTTTTGCGACATGGACGGTCGACGCTCTGTTTCGAAGCGATTTGGGTTCCCAATTTGCGGGAGCCTGCACTGCCCTTTTTGCAACATAGACGGTCGACGCTCTGTTACGAAGCGATTTGGTTTCCCAATTTGCGGGAGCCTGCACTGCCCTTTTTGCGACATAGACGGTCGACGCTCTGATCCGGAGCGATTTGGTTTCCCAATTTGCAGGAGCCTGCACTGCCCTTTTTGCGACATAGACGGTCGACGCTCTGTTAAGAAGCGATTTGGGTTCCCAATTTGCGGGAGCCTGCACTGCCCTTTTTGCGACATAGACGGTCGACGCTCTGATCCGGAGCGATTTAGTTTCCCAATTTGCGGGAGCCTGCACTGCCCTTTTTGCGACATAGACGGTCGACGCTCTGTTACGAAGCGATTTGGGTTCCCAATTTGCGGGAGCTTGCACTGCCCTTTTTGCGACATAGACGTTCGACGCTCTGTTACGAAGCGATTTGGTTTCCCAATTTGCGGGAGCCTGCACTGCCCTTTTTGCGACATAGACGGTCGACGCTCTGTTACGAATCCGGAGCGATTTGGGTTCCCAATTTGCGGGAGCCTGCACTACCCTTTTTGCGACATTGACGGTCGACGCTCTGTTGCGATACGATTTGGGTTCCCAATTTGCGGGAGCCTGCACTGCTCTTTTTGCGACATAGACGGTCGACGCTCTGATCCGGAGCGATTTGGGTTACCAATTTGCGGGAGCCTGCACTGCCCTTTTTGCGACATAGACGGTCGACGCTCTGTTACGAAGCGATTTGGGTTCCCAATTTGCGGGAGCCTGCACTGCCCTTTTTGCGACATAGACGGTCGATGCTCTGTTACGAAGCGATTTGGGTTCCCAATTTGCGGGAGCCTGCACTTCCCTTTTTGCGACATAGACGGTCGACGCTCTGATCCGGAGCGATTTGGGTTCCTAATTTGCGGGAGCCTGCACTGCCCTTTTTGCGACATAGACGGTCGACGCTCTGTTATGAAGAGATTTGGGTTCCTAATTTGCGGGAGCCTGCACTGCCCTTTTTGCGACATAGACGGTCGACGCTCTGTTACGAAGCGATTTGGTAGACGTGCCCCCGGCACGTAGTGTCACTGGTCGACGTTTCTCCGAGGTGGAGTGTCTGCTGTCGATGTGCCCCCGGCACGGAGTGTCTGCTTGATGTTTCCCCGAGGCGGAGTGTCGCTTTTTGACGCAAAGGTCGATGTTAGAATTGGTTGGTTTGATTTGTTTGATTTGAGTTGACATCAGCATCGCTATACTGGAATATGGTACCAGGAGGGAATCATCATCTGTCTTTGAGAGGATTTGGGAATTGGTTTTCTGTCGGCATCTGCATTGCTGCACTGGAATAAAGCCAGGAGCAACTCATCATTTGCCCGAGAGGATTTGGGAATTGGTTTTTGTGTGGCATCTGCATTGCTGCACTGGAATAATGTCAGGAGCAACGCATCATTTTGCCCGGGAGGATTTTGGAATTGGTTTTTGTTTGGCATCTGCATTGCTGGACTGGAATAATGCCAGGAGCAACTCATCATTTGCCCCGGGAGGACTCAGGAGAGATTGGGATCGTTTTACGCCCTGGATTGTTACGGTTTTGCAGGATGTATGATCCAGACCGTAGGGCCATGAAAATTTTGGGACTTTGTTGGCGTCTGCATCGCTGCACTGGAATATGGTACCAGGAGCGACTCATCATTCGCCATTGAGGAATGAGATTTGGAATTTGGTTGGCGTCTGCATCGCTACGCTAGAATATGGTACCAGGAGCGACTCATCATTCGCCACTTTGGGGTTGGGGAGCGATGGCTTATGAGATAGGTTTAGATCCCTGTCACCTAAGACTTTTCAATTTTATGGGCCGTGAGGGTCCCATAAAAGCATTTTCTCCCTGCAAGTCGTAAGGATCCTGCAGGTGTATTTTCTCCTTAGGAGTCGTGAGGATTCCTAAGGGTGTTTTTCCTTTGTGAGTCGTAAGGATCCCACAAAGGTTTGTTCTCCTCATGTATCGTGAGGACACATGAGCGGATTTCCCTCGTTCCCAGTTTAATGACTTAGAGGTCGACTGTTTCCAGTTTAACGACTTAGAGGTCATCTGTTTCCAGTTTAACGACGTAGTGGTCATCTGTTTCCAGTTTAAAGACTTAGAGGTCTGCTGTTTCCAGTTTAACGACTTAGAGGTCATTTGTTTCCAGTTTAATGACGTAGTAGTCATCTGTTTCCAGTTTAAAGACTTAGAGGTCTGCTGTTTCCAGTTTAACGACTTAGAGGTCATCTGTTTCCAGTTTAACGACTTAGAGGTCATCTGTTTCCAGTTTAAAGACTTAGAGGTCTACTGTTTCCAGTTTAACGACGTGGTGGTAATCTATTTCCAGTTTAACGACTTAGAGATCATCTGTTTCTAGTTTAAAGACTTAGAGGTCTACTATTTCCAGTTTAACGACTTAGAGGTCATCTGCTTCCAGTTTAAAGACTTAGAGCTCTACTGTTTCCAGTTTAACGACGTGGTGGTCATCTGTTTCCAGTTTAACGACTTAGAGGTCATCTGTTTCTAGTTTAAAGACTTAGAGGTCTACTGTTTCCAGTTTAACGACTTAGAGGTCATCTGCTTCCAGTTTTAAAGACGTGGAGGTCTACTGGATTGATTCGGAATTTTGGGATAGGGGGCGGCATCAGCGTTGTTAACACTGAAGCACATGTGCCAGGACACATGAGTGGGTCTTCCCAATGGAGCACAATTCCAAAGGCGGAGACCAGCCGCGTAACTGGTGGTTGCGGTGGGGCATGTGTTTGCTGAGGATTATTTGAGCCCGTGGATTGTATACGGCAGTCAATTTGGGGACTAGCCGTAGGGCCGAAATAATTTTGGGGAATTGGATTTTTGTTTGGCGTCTGCATTGCTGCACTAGAATAATGCCAGGAGCAACTCATCATCCGCCCTTGTTTTTTTTTGTGCATTTTTGTTTTACTGCGTTTGCTCTATCATTTCAGCTTTCCTTATCGCGAAGATCGCGATTGCCCTATCATTTCAGCTTTTATTTGCGGTTGCCCAATCATTTCGGCTTTATTTTACTCGCTGATTTTTATTGCGAGTTGCCCCATCATTTCGGCTTTTTATTTATTTTTTATATTTCTTTATCTTTTTTTTTCATTTACACTTTTTTTGTTTATTTACATTTTTTTTACATTCCCAGTTTAACCTCTTAAAGGTCGACTGTTTCCCAGTTTAACGACATGGTGGTCCTCTTTGCTTATCCCAGCTCCTTGAACATTGATCTTGGCGGAGCTGTGTTGATGACCTAGCTTTGTGGCTTGCCGATACATCCGAGGATTGAGAGGTTTTTCCAAGATTATATTGGTCCTCTGCCCAATCTTTGAAAACACAGCAGTCTTCAATGGTATGACTCAGCACTCTATGGTATAGGCAGTATATGGGATTGCTAGTCATATTCATTTCATGTGGCCTCTTCGGAATAGGCAGTTGCAGGCCATTGTTCAGGGCTTCCTCGAATATATCGCGGACCTCATCCCTCCTAAAGGAGTACACCTTCTTCCTTCTCTCCATCAGAGTAGCTGCCCTCACTGACGCCTGTCCCTGAGACCGATCAATCTTTGGTTCGCCCTGCACATGTCTGGGAGGGTTAGGTTCCCGAAAGGCTTCGGTCTCCATTTGCATGAAATCGGCGGTTGTAGCTTGACTGTTTACTAACACGCCTTTAGACAGTTCTATCTCTCCCGTCTTGTATTGCCTTTCGACCCAATCTTTAAAGACGAAGCAGTCCTCAATGGCATGACCTATCACCCTGTGATAGGGGCAATATTTTGGGTCGTCGGTCATATTCTCTTCTTGCGGTCTCTTTGATTCTGGCAGTTGTAGACCGTTTCTTAGGGCGTTCCTAAATATCTTGTGGACTTTTTCCCTCTTGAAGGAATAGACCTTTTCCAGCTTCTCTTTCAGAGGCGATTCCCCCCCGGCGTATGTATCGGAGGGACTGGAGGCTGATTGCGTCCATTTTTCGCGAAGGCGCTCCGCTTTTAGGTTGAAAGGGATATCGGTTGGCTGCCCCCGGGTATCAATCTATGGCTCATGAGCCAAAATTTGATTCTGCTGTAATTGCAATCGGGCGACTTGGGTCGCGAGATCTGCCACGACGTTTGCCAGCTCGTTGACTTTGGAATAGACCTCGGCAATCTTCTCATCCCTGTCCTGAAATTGCCTTTGAAGCCATTGGAATAATGCTTATTCTGTAGTTCCGGCTATGACAATCGGGTAATCTTTATTGCCTTAGCTCAATTCCGTAGGAACTACGGGCTCCTCTGGCTTATCGGCCTGAGCGGGCTCTTCATCATTTAGATTGAGCCGATGCTGGGTAGCGTCAATCGTATCATCACCATGGCTGTGAAGAAGAGGAGGGTTCGTTTCTTCATGTCCGGCCATGTAGACAGTGTGGACAACACATTCAGCCATTGTTTTATCACTGGCAGCTGGTTTCGCGGAGCGGTCCGGGCTTTGGAGATTCATAAATTTTAACATGGCCAGAGCCCTAGCCCTTTTGTTGGCTCTATATCTGAGCCGCTTCTGCCTCAGCTTCTCTGCCTTAAGCGCTTGGCAGGCTTCTGCTCTTCGGGAAGCCGCCATAGGCCGAGTGATGGGGATGCTTGAGAAGACATCTGCCCACGTGCCCGTCGAAGGTATCGCCTGGGCTTGTCCACGACGTCTGGCAACTTCTTTTGTTCCGATGGCTTTGCCCCCAGTTGGGGCCATGGAAAGCCGTCCAGACACCGATTTGCGTTTGGGTTGGGGCGCCTTTGAGATCACCACATTTGGTCTCCTGCCTTTCGAGACCGGTTTGTCTGCCACCGGGGCTTGAGGAGCTGGGATGGCGCCAACTGGTATGAACACAATAGAGCCGAATGGTAGCGGCTCCTCCTCCCATTGTCGCCCGAGACCGGCCGGAAGGACCGTCCTGGAGTTTATCTTCATCGTGTAGGAGACGGGAGTCGTGCTGAGAGCTGAGATCGTCCTTGGAGACATTGTTGGAGAGTGATTGCTTGAAAACCTGTATGAAAGTGCATTATTTTAGTATAAATATAGGTATGTATATTGATTGAGTTCGCATGAACGTTTAACCTGAAATATGGGAGGAGAGATTGGTCCCACCGGGCGTGCCAGAATCTGTAGGGTGTTTTTCGTCACTCTATTGAGATGGGAATACGCGCGCACTTGTCAGGCGTACTACAGATTCCCCCTGCCTAGGGTAGGCCGGGGTTTAATGATTGTAGGGATCCGAATCTCCGGAAGCTGCGGACAAAGCTGTCGTTAATTACCCCTCGCCTTTGGGGCGAGAGAACCTCCGATTAACGGGTTAAACTAGTCATGCGAACTCAATGTGCGGTGTGCGTGTGTTGGGTTTTGAAAGGGGGTTCTGGATATATCGGGAGCCACGCAGAGTTTTTACGGGGGTCCCGCTACCCGGATAGCGGGCTGGGGGTCAAGGGGGCTAGCAGCCCCCTTGCGGTGTGAGGGGCAGCGCCCCGTTAGAAATTTTTTTCTAACAGGGACAGTGTCGTGGAGTATGTGTGTGTGTAAATATGTATACGTATGTATATATATATGTATGTACATAAAAAGAGGGGGAAATGATCCAAAGAATGCGTGGGGGCAGCACTTTGTGCGCTGTGCGCCTAGGTGCTGTGCGCTCAGGCGCTAGAGTGCCACGTGTCGGCACATGGGCACTCTGCGCTGGAGCGCTGGGCGCTTGAGCGCAAGTGCGCCACGTGTCGGCACGGGGGCGCTCTGCGCCTGAGCGCTTGCGCTTGAGCGCAAACGCGCCACGTGTCGGCACGGGGGAGACTTGCGCTCGAGCGCTTGCGCTGGAGAGCAAGCGCGCCACGTGTCGGCACCGGGGCGACTTGCGCTCGAGCGCTTGCGCTGGAGCGCAAGCGCGCCACGTGTCGGCACGTGGGCGCTTTGCGCTGGAGCGCAGGGCGCTGTAGTGCAAACGCGCCACGTGTCGGCGCGTGGGCGCTTTGCGCTCGAGTGCTGAGCACTTGAGCGCAAGCGCGCCACGTGTCGGCACGCGGGCGCTCTGCGCTTGAGCGCCGGCGAGAAAAGGAGGCTTTTGGCCTAAGAAACAGAAGCTATGCTTCAGAAAGGAAATATTTGTTGTTATATATATATATATATATATATGTTAAGGAGTTAAAACTCCTAGGATGTTTTGAAGCTGATAAAGGGGGTTCTTCTTCTTCCTCCTGTTGTTTGGCTGGATCTTGAAGATCAAGAAGTAGGGGATTTTAAAAATCACTCCTTTTTGAGATCTGATGGGAGATCTGAGTTCCCGTTTGTGCGTTTTGTGGTGGAAAACTACTTAGTTTTGGAAGAGAGAGAGTAAAACTCTTGATTTAATTCAAAAGAAATGAGAAGGTTTAGAACGTTGGAGAAGGAACAGGAGGCACAAAGAACCCTAGGTTTTTTTTTTGAGGGGAATGAAAAGTTGTTTTTTTATTCATCATCATTTTTCCTTATATAGGCTTACATATTTACATATAGCCCCTTGGGCTTTGCAAAATGGCATTTTGCCGATCACATGGCTCATGTACATTTTCATTTTGCACATAAGCCATGGGCTTACCAAAATTTAGCTTTATGCCCCTTTTGCATACATTCATGCACAAAAATTACATAAAAATTATTTGTTACATGATTTTTGTTGTTGGCATGGCGAAAGGCCGGACGCTTCGTGTTCGGGCTCGACCTGGGTATTGGCCCACTTGCTTGGGCTTGGGCCCACCTGGCTTAGGTTTGAGCTTGATTTTGACTTGGTTAACCGGGGTGCAAATTTTGACTTCAGCAATCAATTGCAAGAGTTGCTTGATAAGGGACTTGTGCATCCGAATATTCGGCTGTTTGAGGTTGTGTATGGATTATCATCAATTGGACCGAGTTACGGTGCGAAATAGGTATTCTTTACCTCGCATTGACGATTTATTTGATCATCTCTAGGGTGCGAAACATTTTTCTATGATTGATTTGCGTTCGGGTTATCATCAGTTGCGGGTTCGGAATGATGACATTCCGAAGACTGCCTTTCATACGCGCTATGGGCATTATGAGTTTTTGGTGATGTCGTTCAGACTCACCAATGCGCCAGCAGCGTTCATGGATCTGATGAACCGGATTTTCAGGCCATTCCTCGACCAGTTTATTATTGTGTTTATTGATGACATACTGGTCTACTCTAGGAGTCGTGAGGAGCATAAGCAACACTTGAGGATTGCTTTGCAGATATTAAGAGAGCACCAGCTGTATGCTAAATTCTCAAAGTGCGCATTTTGGCTTGATAGAGTTGACTTCCTGGGTCATGTGGTGACGGGTGACGGCATTCTTGTGGACCCAAGGAAGATTGAGGTTGTGCAGCTTTGGCCCAGACCTGTATCGGTGACTGAGGTCCGCAGCTTTTTGGTCTTAGCTGGTTATTATCGTCGTTTTGTGCAGGATTTCTCGAGTATCGCTGCACCGCTGACCGGACTGACCCGGAAGGGGGTTCCTTTTCTTTGGACTGATGCGTGCGAGCAAAGTTTTCAGGAGCTGATGACTCGGTTGACGGCAGCACCATTTCTATCTTTGCCTTCTAGATCGGGCGGCTATGTTGTTTACTGTGATGCTTCTCGAGTGGGGCTCGGTTGTGTATTGATGCAGCATGATAGAGTGGTTGCATATGCTTCTAGGCAGCTGAAGAAGCACGAGTAGAATTACCCCACTCACGATCTTGAGATGGCCGCGGTGGTCTTTGCGTTGAAGATTTGGAGATATTACTTGTATGGAGAGTCGTGTCAGATCTTCACAGATCACAAGAGCTTGAAGTACATCTTCCAGCAGCGGGATCTGAATCTGAGACAGCGCCGTTGGATGGAGCTAGTGAAGGATTATGATTGTGAGATTCTTTATCACCCGGGCAAGGCGAATGTGGTAGCTGATGTTTTTAGTCGTAGGCCCGGGGGTAGCTTGTCCCAGTTGAGCTCAGTTCAGCGACAGTCTTCTGCAGATTGGCAGCTCTTGTGAGATGGTACAGTACAGTTTGAGTTCACTTCCACTGGGGGACAGCTTGCTCAAGTCCGTGCCCGTCCACTACTACTTGATCATATCCGTGAGGCGCAGCCCAGTGAAGCCCGTTTGTCTGAGATTCTTGAGCTTGTTCGGCAGGGTACGGTTTCGGAGTTCATGACTGATGACCAGGGTGTGCTACAATGCAGGACTCGCCTGTGTGTACCAGATGCTGATGGGTTGAGATGCGAGATCCTAAAGTAGGCAAATCAGTCCGCCATTAGCGTTCATCCAAGTTCCACCAAGATGTACCGTGACTTGAGAAACTTTTACTGGTGGGAAGGGATGAGAAGCGATATTTCGGATTTCGTTTCGATGTGCCTGACTTGTCAGCAAGTCAAGGCTGAGCATCAGAGGCCGGCAGGTGAGTTGCAGCCTTTACCCGTTCCGGAGTGGAAATGGGAGCAAATTTCCATAGACTTTGTTGTGGGTCTACCCAGGACCAGTTGAGGGTATGACTCCATTTGGGTAATTTTTGACCGGTTGACGAAAGCGGCTCACTTCCTTCTAGTGAAGCCCACTTTCGGTTATGCTCAGTATGCTCAGTTGTACATAGATAAGATTGTGCGTTTGCACGGTGTTCCCACATGCATAGTATCCGACAGAGGCACCCAGTTACTAGCCGTCTTTGGCAGAAGCTTCAGGAAGTTTTGGGTACACGGTTGAGTTTTAGCACCGCTTTTCATCCAAAGACCGATGGTCGGTCGGAGCGGACTATACAGACTCTGGAGGATATGCTTCGGGCGTGTGTGCTTGATTTTAGTGGCAGTTGGGATCGTCACTTACCGTTGATTGAGTTCTCCTACAACAACAGCTTTCAGGACTCGATTCAGATGGCACCTTTTGAGGCTTTATACGGTAGGAAGTGTCGATCGCCATTCTGTTGGACCGAACTCAGGGAGAGTAGGGTTTTGGGACCCCAACTAGTTTAGGAGACAACGGAGAAGATCCAGGTGATACAGGACAGGATGAGAGCATCCCAGTACAGGCAGAAGTCTTATGCCGACTGTCATCGTCGCAGACTTGAGTTCACAGTGGGGGATCATGTATTCCTGAGGATTTCTCCGATGAAGGGCGTTATGCGATTCGGGAAGAGGGGGAAGCTCAGTCCCAGAGTTATAGGTCCTTTCGAGATTCTTGAGCGAGTGGGTTCTGTTGCTTACCGTTTGGCGCTCCCGCCCAGTTTTCCGGATGTTCACCCCATGCTCCACGTGTCAATCCTTCGTAAATACCTTCATGACCCTTCTCACATGATTCAGCAAGAGACCGTTCAGCTTGAGCGCGATCGTTCGTTCATCGAGCAGCCGGTAGTTATATTGGATCGGCAGGTGAAGAAACTTCGGTCAAATGACTTGCAATCTGTGAAGGTTCTTTTGCGTAGCCCGACTAGTGAGGAGATCACTTGGGAGGCCGAGAGCGAGATGCGGAAGAAATTCCCTCATCTCTTCGAAGGTACGCGTAGTTAAATTTTAATTTAGGGACCGAATTTCTTTAAGGGGGAGATTGTAACGTTTTAGAAATCGTTATGCGAATTTTTCCGTTTTAGGGTAAAATAGTCGGTGTTTTCTATTTTAACCCTATTGTGATCAAACTTTGGTATAGACTTGACGGCACCTAGTTTAGCTAGAAAAAAGCTAGTGCGCGGGCATTGGGGGTAAATGGAAAGTTTTGGTTCATATAGAATTTTTCCCTAATTAAATATTATTTTAATGTGTTATTTACGCACTTAATTAGTAGTAATTACTGTAGGGTTCCTAGGCACTCTTGTGAGGGTTTATAAGGCATCAACCATGCCCGAATAAAATTTTAGACGTGCCGAACAACCCAAAGCCGGGATCTTTGCTTGATTATTAGGGTTTAACATGCAAGTAAATATCTTTACAACTAAGTGTGAGGGATTACAACCTTTGTAGTCTGCTCCTTCGCTTCATAAGCTCCGAGTAGAAGTCCCTTCGCCGCGATCCACAATCTCCCGGACTCAAGAGAGGCTCCATGACTCGAACGATCCATGCTAGCTTGTAGTGTTCCTTTTCTCCGATGATCTACGTCGAGGTTGCTATAACTCAAGCTCTCTCACTCTAATGAGGTGAACACCTTAATCTAATCGGCTAGATTAGATGAGGATGATGGAGTAGTATTTATGCTTTCTTTTTATATCAAATTCTCACATGAAAACATCACAAAAGGAAAACCTAGTAAGCTTTCTCAAAGCTCAAGGTTGAAGATGAAGAAGAAATAATGCATAATCCTTTTGTGATGAACAATGAAAAGAATATATGATTAATCATGGAACCATGGTCAAGGATGACAAGGATAACCTTTGTAGAGAATTAACTAAGGCTAGGGTTTGGTTGGGTTAAAGAATGAGTAATGAGAAAATATCATCAATAATATCTTAACCATGACAAAAGAAATTCCTTCTAGAAGGTGCAAGAAGAAACTAACCCAAATCAAACCCTAACCTTATTTAATCTCCACTAAACATGTTTCATCATTAATCATATCATGTTACAATAATATATATCACATATATATTATATATTTGTTACAAAAGAAAATAATACAATTAACATATATCGCATATATATTAATGTATTACCCGGTGAGAAAATGAAATAATAAAGCGAGCCAATATTAGATAATGTAATATAATATATCATATATATTATTATTATACATTAAATCATCGAATCAACACTTGATCCGACAATCCGGCTATATCGAATATAACCGACTACTATATCATGTACCGATTCATCGCATCAACACTTGATCCGAAGACCCAGCTCATATCTAAATATCGCAAGAATATAATACGGTATCTCATATCGCATTATCCTCGGTCCTGCACATATTACATATGTGCCCCTACTCCGTTTTTCCTGAGTCAAGAAACCTCTGTGTAGGACTCTAAAGAATCGTCAATATGCCGGTAGCAGGTGATGATCATATCAAACACCCACAAGCTGCAAGCGGTCAGCTAAACGTAACAGCCACCCAGGTATTGAGCGATCAGAAGATCAACAAGCTAGCCTGTCCATTCTCCTGTGAATCCAATTAGTAACACTCCCGTACAGTCCGGTTTCTTCATCTGATATGTCGCATATCAAGTCTAGGGGCGGTATACGTCAGACCCCAGTAACCGATTAGTCGTGTCGATGTGAGGCTCATAACGGGTTGAGAAACTACTGGTAACACTTACCAGTAAATCTCTATATCAGCCCTGCCCAGGGACTTCCAGTTATAGCCAATTGAACACAGCACAACATCAACTCCCTATATCGGGAGAGACGAATCCCCTCCTATCGCTCATTGCCTCCATGTGATTCGGGACTGCACCCAAAAGCCACCATTTTGCACGCCCTTTTGGACGTGGTAAGGTGAAAATCAAAGCACAGTGGGAATCACACAAGTCTCTATGACGATCTCGGGTCTACAGACTGCCCTGTACCAGTGTCACCGGAGAACTGCTATCTGACATGTGTTATATCACCATCTGGGAGCTCTCAGCGAGTCCGTCCAGTATACCCAGTCTCCACTGAGCACCCGTACAGCATCCTTGATGTCAAACACCGATGGATATGGGATCATCCATCACCCATCATATGGGTCAAGATGTGTATACGCTAGTCTACTCTGGGGTATCGATGCCCTGTCTCGATATACCCTCGACTAGGAACAGTTATAGGATGTACTCATCGACTGCCGTGGCTCCACTAGTATGATCTCATCATAGTCCCAGTAGTCGAGTACAGATCCTAAGGGCTTTATCAACATGTGAGAGTAAGACAGTAAACCAATACAGGTCAACATATTAAGATAAAGTGAAACCAAATAGCATACTGTCATGACGAGCAAGAATGTCCTCTCTCTATATATCCAAGCATCCATTATAATATACATCATATGTACAACAATGGCCTCTAGGGCATATACATAACTAACAATCTCCCACTTGCACTAAGGCCAGCTGCTGTAGTATCTGATACCTAGCATCCAGAATAATCTCTCAAACTGTATCTGGGGAATGGCCTTCGTGAATGAATCCGCAGTGTTGTCCTTCGTATCTACTCTCCTGACCTCGATCTCCCGGTGATCAACTATCTCCCTGATGAGGTGATACCGCCTCAGAATATGTCTGATCTTTTGATGGGACCTGGATTCCTTGGCCAAAGCCACAGCTCCATTGTTATCGCAATACAGAGGTATTAGATACTCAATGGATGGAACCACACCAAGTTCACTAATGAACTTCTTTAACCAGACAGCCTCTTTTGCAGCATCGTTGGCAGCGATGTATTCAGCCTCCATCGTCGAGTCTGCAACGGTATCCTGTTTGGAACTCTTCCAACATACCGCCCCTCCATTGAGGGTAAAGACAAATCCCGAGTGCGACTTAGCATCGTCCTTATCACTTTGGAAGCTCGAATCGGTAAAGGACTCCACCTGGAGTTCTCCGTTACCATACACCAAGAATATCTCTTTAGTCCTTCTCAAGTACTTGAGAATGTTCTTCACAGCTATCCAGTGACTCTCTCCAGGATCTGCTTGATACCGACTCACTACACTTAGTGAGTATGTTACATCAGGTCTCGTACATAGCATCGCATACTTGATAGAGCCTACTTCCGAAGCATAGGGTATCCCTTGCATGCGAGCTCTCTCCAAATCAGTCTTGGGAGACATCTCTTTGGAGAGAGTGAGTCCAGAGATCGTGGGTTGGTTCCCACGCTTGGATTCTTCCATACTAAACCTCTTTAGTATGGTGTCAATGTACCTGGATTGGGACAATCCTAGCATCTGTTTAGATCTATCACTATAGATAATAATTCCCAATATGCAGGAGGCATCACCTAGATCTTTCATTGAGAATCTTTGTGATAAGAAGAGCTTGACTGATTGCAGCATAGGAACATCATTTCCTATCAAGAGTATGTCATCCACGTACAATACGAGGAATACAACCTTACTCTCTGCAACCTTCTTATAAATACAAGGTTCATCTATATTTTTGATGAAGTCAAACTCTTTGACTACAACATCAAAACAGATGTTCCAACTCCGCGATACTTGCTTTAACCCATAAATGGATTTAAGAAGTTTGCACACCTTTCCGCTGCTCCCACTAGCTACGAAGCTCTCTGGCTGAGTCATGTACATGCACTCTTCTAAATCACAGTTTAGAAAGGCGGTCTTAACATCTATTTGCCAGATTTCGTAGTCAAGGTATGCAGCAATGGCAAGTAAGATCCGGATGGACTTAAGCATAGCCACTGGAGAAAATGTTTCGTCATAATCCACACCTGGTCGTTGACGAAAACCCTTTGCAACAAGTCTAGCTTTGAAAGTCTCAACTTTTCCATCTACACCAATTTTCTTTTTAAAGATCCACTTGCTCCCAATAGGTTTTACCCCTTCAGGAGCATTTTCCAAAGTCCATACTTTGCTGGTGTACATGGATTCCATCTCAGATCGCATTGCATCCAGCCATTTCACAGAGTCACCACTCGTGATGGCCTGCTCGAAACTAGTCGGGTCATCATCTACCATGATGCAATCCTCGCTTCCACCATCAATGAGAAAACCGTAGTATCTTTCAGGTGGATGAGAAACCCTGCTAGATCGGCGGAGTGGCTGGGGTTCGTCAGGTACTACTGAATCCTCTGGTTCTACCAAGTCTTCTTTTATAGTTTGTGTTGCTGGAACCTCTTCCAGTTCTACCTCAATGCCACTAATCTGTTTCATAAGAAAACAATTTTCTAAGAAAGTGGCATGTCGAGAAACAAACACCTTTTGTTCCTCGGGGTGGTAGAAGATATACCCTTGTGAATTTTTGGGATATCCTACAAACTTACATAAGACAGATCTTGCCTCGAGTTTGTCCGGATTTTGTCTTTTGACATAGGCCGGACAACCCCATATCTTAACATACATAAGAGATGGTCTCTTCCCTTTCCATATCTCATATGGAGTGGTAGGCACTGATTTGGTAGGAACCATATTCAATAGGTGTATGGCTGTCTCAAGCGCATACCCCCCAGAAGGAAATAGGCAACTCAGCAGTGCTCATCATAGAGCGCACCATATCTAATAGCGTGCGATTCCTCCGTTCCGATAAACCGTTGTGCTGTGGTGTATAAGGAGGAGTAAGCTGAGAGAGAATCCCATTCTTTTTTAGATAATCTAAGAACTCATTGCTTAAGTATTCTCCTCCTCGATCAGATCGAAGGATCTTAATACTTTTGCCCGTTTGGTTCTCTACTTCGTGCTTATATTCTCTGAATTTCTCAAAAGCTTCAGACTTATGTCTTATCAGGAACACATGTCCGTATCTTGAGAGATCGTCAGTGAATGTAATGAAGTAAGAAGAACCGTTCCTGGTATGTGTAGACATGGGACCGCATACATCACTATGTACTAGCCCTAAGTGTTCGGTAACTCTTTCTCCGTGTCCACTAAACGGAGCTTTGGTCATTTTGCTTTTGAGACATGAATGGCAAGTATCATAAGATGATAATTCGAACGGATTTAAATATCCATTCTTATGTAACTTAGCTAGTCATGTCTTATTGATATGACCAAATCTATAATGCCATAAGAAGGATTCGTTCATTTATGAACTCTTCCTCTTGTTTTTGTTTTGTATATTAAGGACTGTATTTTGATTGAGAATGAATATGCCATTATGTAACGAGCCTGATCCAATCAACTTTTGATCTAGGAATATGTTCATAACATTATCCTTTACTATAAAATTATATCCTTCTTTACTTAATAAAGAAACTGATATAATGTTGCATATCATGTTTGGTATATAATAGCGCTCATTCAGAATCAGTGTATTACGACTTGGTAATACTAGGTGATATTCGCCAACAGCTTTGGCTGCAATTCTTGCACCATTCCCTACTTGAACGGAATGATAACCTTTTCCCAGTTCTCTACCTTTACATAGCCCATGTAACAATTTACATATGTGGGATCCCGATCCGGTATCTAATAACCAGGACGTAGGATGAACTGAGAAACAGTTCTCAATAACTAACACACTCGAAGAAGATGCATCAGCATGCATGTTCTTTGTTCGGGCGGCGTGAGAATCCAGATATTCTCCTGTTTCTTGTTCAGTCTTATAACTCTTATAAGAAAGAACGGGACCAACGTTGCCCTGCTCAGTATAATAATCGGGTTCAGTCAATACATCCATTTTATTATCTTGATTAAGTCCTGACATGGTCACTACCTTGGGAGAGAGAGAAGGAAACACTTTAGCATATGCTCTTGCAAGATTAGATTTGTTATTATCTTATCTAATCAGGATGTCTCCCACTGTTTTTATCAAATCTTCCTTCAAACCCTAAAAGGTAAGATTAGCCGGGATTAATTACACCTTACAATTTCGTAAATCTTTCAGCCAGATCAGTGTTGGTACTTGAGGGAGTTCCCCGTGCTTTCGCACGGACCTAATTAAAATATTCCTCGTCTTCCCAGAGGCATAACCCCGTTAACACCTTTCTAGACACCTACTTGATCGGCTAATTGTCCTGTGTAAAATTCTCCTAGGAGTAACTCTTACTCGTAGTGGGTATCGGGATCCAACTATCTCATAAGAGGTATGCAATCTCATTGCAAATTTCAACACTTGAAATTCCCGATAATATTTTGCCCCTAACGAGCTATGACCTTGACGAATGCCAAACAACACATAGTCCGCTAGTCAAGTTCAACCCGTACATTTCTTGATTGAATTAAACCCACCCGCACGACCCTTGACGAATGCCAAACAATGCCGTACGAATACCCTAATCCAATCGCATCATATGCAGATAAGTAGTAAATAGCTACCATACACTACGCCTTGACGAATGCCAAACTACCATAGCACGAATACTAAGTAATATCTATCTGAAATGTCGGAGGGCTACACAGGTTTTTCAGAAAACCATGAGCGTAATGAACTTGATATCGTCGTAGAATCAAGTGGTTTTTGAAAAGGAGTGTTTTTGAGGCTTTTCTAGTTTCGCTAAAGAGGTCACTCTCGGTGAAGGGATCTCAGCTCTTTCCCCATCGAATAAGGTGCAGTATATATCATATATACCGCTGCGCAAAGCAACAACTATTTAAGCTGTCAAAAAATAAACCGCGAGTTTATAGCATCTGCCAGTTTCGCTAAAGAGGTCACTCCCGATGAAGGGATCTCGGCTCTTTCCTCATCGAATAAGGTGCAGGGTATATCATATATACCACTATGCAAAGCAAAACTGTAGCTACCCTTTTTATAAAGTTTTGATTCTACAACATCTTTTATGTTTCTTTTCTTTTATTAATCTCATTAATAAAAATCCCATCAGCTTATGCTTCCTAAGCATCACAGAAGAAACGAAAGCAGTAATATTTATATATCAGCATATATATATAGTATAAGCATTCGTCTCAGGAAGTAATATGATCTCATCACAGAACATTGCAGCAGAAGAACATATATGAAATATTGGATATACTAGGATGTCCGTGTTTTTAATACGAGCCGGTATAAAACACGGATTCCACGGTTGCGATGAATAGCCAAACCCACATCCCTAGACCCCTACGAGAGCGGCAAGTAACACTGCCAATTCTAGGGTTAGGAGACCCGGTCTCGACACCTCGAGATGGCCTCCCACTGGACCCTAGAAACCGGTTACTTGTGCTCCCCTCCTTGGGTCTACCTAATGCGGAAAAGTAAATAATATACACTGGTGACATCAACCTCATCCCGGAAGTGCCCCAATAAAAGAATATTACATACAAATGAATTTTACATGAATGAAAATAAAAACCCTCATCTCACATAAAACCCCCGGCTATTCAGAACACGACGATCCAATATAACATATCACAGCAACACATAATATCACATATCATCAACGTAAGTAAGTATGCATACACCGATCGTCGTTGATGTATAGCAACGAAAACCGGCAATACAACTACATACTTCACTTACGGTCACAGAAAAGAAATTGTAAAACTACAACATTTGGAATCCACAATCACTTTAGACATCGTAAATCCGAAATATCACATACTTCGCATTTCATGCCTAGCTATACGAATTCCACATATTGTATCACATTCCAGATAAATAGAAAATATTAAACTTTCCGATCGGATAATCAAATACCCAAGATTTCCTAAATAGCTCAACACTTGAGCGGAGTTCAAATAATCCCAGAATATGTCACATACCGATGGTTCAGCCGTAGTAGGGTCAAGCCAACGCTTCACATGTGGCACGCCGTACTGCCCCAAACCTTAAGGTTTAGAGGCAGTTCAGACGGTCACATAATCGAGTTAAGGTTTGTGTTCTTCTAGAGGGACCGCCGCATTACTTGCACGTTTTTCCGAAAGATTTAAACCCAAGAAAAATTCAACACTTGAAAGTTTTTCGTGCCGGAAAAAAGTGAGTTAATGATATCCGCTCGAACATTTTAACAGTTTCTAAATATCCGGAAAACATAACGAAATTAAATTTTTCGATCGAATCAACGAATACAAAATAATCCCCAGAACACTCAACACTTGAGTCAGATTAAAAATACCCAGAAATATAAACTAGCAGCTACGGTCATTACTGTGCAAAAAGAAAAGTCAAAACCAACTGTACGGCCACGGATCCGCGGTACAAGCAAGGTACTGCCGCGGTTCCGTAGCGATCCGTATGTTTTACCACCTCGTTTTTCACAGTGATGCTTATAATTCCCTGCTGATTTTTTTAGGTATTTTTAATACAGAAAAAATCACATTTTTAAAATTTGTCCAGAGAGGGGTTCAAATCGTCGTTTTGGCGTTCGATCGGAGTTTTAACTTCATATACACGTCGCCTAATGCTCTAGCTAGGCTCTGATACCACTGTAGAGTTCCTAGGCACTCTTGTAAGGGTTCATAAGGCATCAACCTGTTAGTGTATATGCCCTAGAGGCCATTACTGTATCATACTAGTTTGTATATTACTTAATGGATGCTTGGGATATTCACCTTGTATGTACAATCTTGCTCAAAATAGTAGTATGCTACTTGGTTTGTTTCTACTTCAATGTGTACATGTGTTTATTCTTGTATATCGCCTATACACATTAGTAGAGCCCTTAGGATCTTTGCTTGATTACCAGCGATGTGATGGCCGTCACACTAGTGGGGCTGGGTAATCTATAAGCACATCCTTATGCAGGTCCCTGGTCGCAGGACTATCGAGACAGGGCATCGATACTCCGGAGTAGACCAGCGCATGCGCTTCTCATCCCAGTGTGGGAGACGGTCTGTCCCACAGCCGTCGGTACGTCGTACTTGAGATAGTATGCGGGTGCTCGTTAGGTTACGGGTACACTGGACAGGACTCGTCGGGAACTGACTAGTTGGTATTATACCTATCGTCAGTTATCAGTTCCCAGGTGACATGAGTACAGCTTAGTCCGCTGACTTGACACTGTCACTCCGCCTCGAGTGTGTTCCCACTGTACTTTGATCACTACCCTACCACGGCTCAAAGGAGTCGTGCAAACATGTAGTGGTTGGGTGCAGTCCCGAAGCACTTGGAGGCAGTGACGGTTAGACAGGATTCGTCTCTCCCGGTATTGAGGGTTGACATCGCGCTGTGTCTAGGAGAGCCATTACACGAGTAGTCCCTGGCCAGGGCAAACGAGATATACTGGTAGGTTTCCAGTGTTATCTCAGGGTGTTTTGGGCTTCGCTCCGGCACGACTTGTACCGCTATTGGGGGACTGACGTTTACCACCCCCTAGGCCCGCCATGCGATGTATCAGACGAACAGACCGGACTGTACGGAGAATGTCACACTCAGGCTCAGTAGGAGTTCAGATGGGTTTCGCCTCGTCGGTCTTCTTGTCGGCATTACTTGGGGACCGTTACGCACAGCTAGTGCCGCTTGCGGTCTGTGGTTAAACCCACTGCCAGCGTAGTGTCGAGTCTTTAGAGTCCCACACAGAAAGCTTTTCGCCTTTAGGCAAAAGAGTAGAGGTCGCATGGTATTGCGACAGGTCGCATGGTTTTGCGACAGGGTTCGGTCACATCCGTGCACTTGTGCACGTACAGTGTCCGGACAGTTTACACTAGCGGGCTTTGGTTTAAGCCAGATCCTAGTGTACCTTATGGGATTGGATTTATCCAGTTTGCATTCGTGTTCCTCAGAACGCGGATGCGGTTGTGTATGCACAGTTGACAGGGAGGCAGAGGCAGCGGATTCTCATTAGGGTTGTTGACAGTTGACCGTTGACTATTTGACTTTTTACTCAACCCTAATGAGAATATGATATGTGATTAACTATTATATTAATTAAGTATTATGGTGATATGGTTGTTGACTTGTTGACTTTTGTTGACTTGTTGACTTTGTTGACTTGTTGACTTTTGTTGACTTGTTGACCGGTTGACTAGGCTTGACTAGTTGACCATCATGATAACCATAGCCATCATTTCATGGCAAAGACTTTTGTTTACTTGCTCATTTGTGTAAAATGAGTGCATGAAATGATATGGTTATGGTTGCTTCTAACCATCACATAAGACTTTTTTGATATGATGAGTTATGATCACTTTGGATTATGAGACGGTGAAAGACAAAAGGGTTGCTCATTCTTTCTTGCTCACTCTCTCTCTTGTTCTTGAGCTCTCCTCTTGCTCTCACCCTCAACCTCTTGCTCCCTCTCTTGATCTATGGTTCTCTTGTCTCATGAGTTGAGAATCAAGAACCATAGATAAAATCCCATTCTATATCTTCTCTACTCATTCTAGTTCACTAGGTTTAGCAAACCAAGTGAACTAGTTTCTTCAAAGAACGAAGAAGGAGCTAAAGGTTGGAGCTTTCAGGTGGATCTATCTTCGGCGTACGGAGACGACGAGAAGAAGCCATCGGACCACCATCGGAGCTTTGAAGACGAAGGAGTTCAAGACAAGCAAGGTATAACCCCCTAACCGAGTAGCTAAAACTCATAGTTAGGATGTTAGATAGATGTTTAACCAAGATCCGGGTTTTAGGTCCATGTTACCATCTTTAAGAAAATCGTTTTTTACCAAATTCCGCATTCCCGAAAGTACCGGGAGAGGTAGCATGGACTTACAGTGGTATCAGAGCCTAGTTAAACTCTATCTAGAATGTTAGCAAGTAACTAGAAGATCGATCAACGAAAAAGTCCCGAAACAAACCCCAAAAATTTGCACTTTCTGTCGATTTTAAAAGTGCTGGAAAATCTTTTTAAAATACACCTAAAATCGGCTCAGGCTTTTTTATAAACACATAAGAAATTTCATCGCATGATTCGTTCAAATGGCCGCGGAAGCGCGGCGGGAGCACGCTCCCGCCGCCCTTCCGCGGCGGCATTAACTCGAGATGGGATAATTTTTCTGCAGAGTGTTTATTGGGTTGTTTTGGGATTTTTAATATATATATTTTCTGCCCAGATTTTCCAGAACGAAAATTTTATTTTGGGGTCCCGAAAATCCGTATTTTTGATCGAACTTCTAAAAGACTTAAGCTAACGGGTTTTTCTGTAATGTGATATTTGTATTGAACGTCTACTAATCGCTATATGTCGATTAGTGGGGGTTATACAAATCTGTGATCTGTAATGTGCTGGAATGTGTATATGAATATGTTGGATTGTCGCGGGTGAATAGCCGGGGGTTGTGAGACGAGAGTTTTCTTTTCTTTCAATTCATGTAAATTTGTAAATTGATGTAATAATTATTTGTATGGCCGCACAACCGGGTCGGGGTTGTAGCCGTCATTGTATAATTTCTTTTTACTGTTTTTGCTCCTAGGATAGACCTATAGAGGGGGTGCACAAACTACCGGGTATGCCGAAGTGTCGAGTGGCCTACTCATAGGAGATGAGGGAGGTTACTACGCTTCGGGTACTTGGCGGGTAGTTTGCCGCACCCGTAGGGGTCTTGGGTGGGGTATTTGGCTATTCACCGCGACCGTGTAATTTGTCTTTCGTTACAGGCTCGTACGAATTACAGATTCCTAGTATATCCAATGTATTCATCTGTGATCTGAAATGTTTATCATTGCAGTATATCTATATATGATATTATTTAGGCGTTGCTTATGTTTTACTGACGCGCTAGCCCAGCCCCCGCTCTGTCGTTAGTTAAGTAACCTAACGGGTAATGACGGGGCCCCGTGGCGAATGCGAATGGCATAAGCGTAAGTCATATTTTGGTTGTTTTCTGCAATGGTAGGATTAAATGATGGGACGCATTAAAAGAACTAATGCAAGAATATCACGCATTAAAAGAACTAATGCAAGATAATAAACCAAGTTAAAGTCGTTGGAACACTTTCGAAAAACCACTCGGTTCTTTTCAAAACCAACTTTTAAATGCGGAGCTTGAGCCACTCCTTTTAAAAGCTATCTCGTTCCATCGACCAAATCAAGTTCACTACGTTCACGGTTTTGCCAAAACCATCCGTAGCCCTCCATCATTTCAGTTAAATATTCGGTAGTATTCAAGCTATGTATTTTGACCTCACGTCAAGGCATAGTGATTGGTAGCTGCCGGATATTTATCTGTTGCATAGATAGAATGCGTTGGTTTGAGACAGTCGTACTACCATTTTGGCCTACGTCAAGGGTATGTACGGGTGGGTTCAAATTAACCTGGATAATGATGGGACGAACTTGACATGTGACTTATGACATTTTGACCTCACGCCAAGGTCATAAGAGCATGGGGCAAAAATCCACATCGGGAGTTTCATAAGTACTGAAACTTGCTAGATTTGCATACCATTTGGAGTGTGATGATTCTGGTAGGATTCCTTCAGTTTCGTCACGCAATGATATTTGGATCCCGATCCTACTGTGAGTATATGCTACTCCTCGGGAAATTTCTCACTTAACGATCAATGCTATAAACCTAGTAGGTGCCTAGAAAGGTGTTAGCGGGGCTACGCCCCCAGGGAAAAGAGGTTCTTTAATTAAGGAACTTCGCGAAAGCGTTGGAAAACCTCCCTCGAAGTACCGACACCGGCCTGGCTGAACGGTTAAGCAAGTATTGTGCGGTGGGATTGATCCCGGCTAATTCTTCCTTTATGGTTTGAGGAGGGATTCGAGAAACAGTGGGAGCCATCCTGTTTAGACAAACTAAAAACCACTCTAAACTTGCAAGAGCATCATGCTGAGTGTTTCTTCTTCTCTCTCCTAATTGCAGCGACCAAATCGACATGACTGGACTTAAGTTACTCCTAGATAAAAACAAACTGACAGGGCCAAACTACAAAGATTGGCTCAGGAATGTCAAGATTGCAATCACTTACGACAAGCTGGGGTATCTTCTTACCACCAAAGCTCCCCCTGTCCCTGTTCCAACTTCCAGTGTCGCGGATAAGGAAATCCGCAAGACTTGGGAGATTGATAGCGCGAAGGCCAAATGCCTCCTGCTTGCCTCGATGGACAACGAACATCAGAGGAGGCATGAGAATATGGACAAGGAATCCATATTGCTTCATACAAAAGAACTGTATGGAGAGCAATCACGTATCGCAAGATACGAAGCGTCGAAAAAGTTATTTTCGACAAGAATGGCCGTCGGATCATCAGTAGCCGAGCACGTGCTAAAGATGATCGGCTACATTGAGGAGCTCGCTGACCTAGGGATCACATTGGAGAGTGAGCTATATACGGATATAGTTCTCCAGTCCCTTCCTTCCACTTACGCCCAGTTTATACTGAACTTCAACTTACAAGAAAAAGAGGTTGAACTTTCAGAGCTCCTCAACATGCTGAGGAGCGCAGAG
This sequence comes from Agapanthus africanus, assembly GCA_030015575.1. Taxonomy (NCBI): domain Eukaryota; kingdom Viridiplantae; phylum Streptophyta; class Magnoliopsida; order Asparagales; family Amaryllidaceae; genus Agapanthus; species Agapanthus africanus. Next base: position 449,295,372 of record CM057342.1, on the reverse strand, counting down.
GGCACCCTACAGAAAGGTAGGGAAACATCCACTTTGTTTGTAGGAGGATCATCTTCTTCTAGGTCCAAGGCAAAAGCCAAGGGAAAGAAGAAGAAGGCCCCCGCCAAACCAAGGGGCGGTGTTAGTAAAGTGGATACGAAGGGAAAAGGTAAAGCAACAAAGATAGCGGGGAAGCTTATGGATAAGGAAGAATGCTTCTATTGTCATAAGAAAGGACACTGGAAGAATGATTGCAGGGCCTGGAAGGCCAGAACACAGGAATTGAAGCAGGTTGCAGCTTCAGCTTCAGGTGTGTATGTTATTGAAAACTGTCTTTCAATAAACTCTACTTCCTGGGTATTGGATACCGGATCAGGATCTCATATCTGTAATTCTTTGCAGGCGTTGAGAAACCGTAGGGTTTTGAAGGCAGGTGACATGACCCTCAGAGTTGCGAACGGAGCTAGCATGGATGCTAAAGCCGTGGGGGACTATCACCTGGGAATGTCAGATGGACATGTTTTGGTTTTGCGTAATTGCTTTTTTGTACCCAACGCAACTTGTAATATCATTTCTCTATCTTTAGTTTCTAAAGAAGGTTATGAATTTGCGTTTGTAAGTAATGTTGTAAACATTCACCTTAATCAAATTTTGATTGGGTCAGGTACATTGAGTAATGGTATATACGTGTTAAACCAACCACAGATTTTCAACGTCCAGAGTACACACAAAAGAAAGTCTCCAGAAATAAATCAGACTTTCTTATGGCATTGTAGATTGGGTCACATCAATGAGAGAAGGTTGACTAAGTTACATATAGAAGGATATTTGAATGCGTTCGAATATCAATCGTATGCCACTTGTCAATCTTGTCTCAAAGGAAAGATGACAAAGACTCCGTTTACTGGACAAGGAGTAAGAGCGAGCGAGCTCTTGGGACTCGTACACAGTGACGTGTGCGGTCCAATGTCTACACATGCCCGAAGCGGACATTCTTACTTCATTACTTTTACGGATGACTTCTCAAGGTACGGTTATGTCTTCTTAATGAAACATAAGTCCGAGGCCTTTGGAAAATTCCAGGAGTATAAGAATGAAGTAGAGAAACAGACCGGCAAAAGTATTAAGATTCTAAGATCGGATCGAGGTGGAGAATACTTAAGTGCTGAGTTCCTGGACTATTTAAAAGAGAACGGAATTCTCTCTCAGCTTACTCCTCCATACACCCCGCAACATAACGGTGTATCGGAGAAACGGAACCGCACCCTATTGGATATGGTGCGGTCAATGATGAGTAACGCTGAGTTACCGCGATCATTCTGGGGATATGCGCTAGAATCAGCCGCATATCTTTTGAACCGAGTTCCAACTATGACTGTGCCTACCACACCATATGAAATGTGGAGTGGGAAGAAACCCTATCTTCAATATCTGAAGATCTGGGGATGTCCGGCTTTTGTCAAAAAGCAGCATGCGGACAAACTCGAGGCACGCTCAGTACTGTGCAAGTTTGTGGGATACCCAAAGAACACCAGGGGGTATCTTTTCTACTACGCAGAGGAACAAAAAGTCCTTGTTTCTCGTAATGCCCACTTTCTAGAACACCAGTTCTTGGAAAAGGAAATTAGTAGGAGCGCAGTAGAACTGGAAGAAATTCCAGAACCACAGACTATTACTGAAAGGTTAGTGGAACCAGAAGGTTCAACAGAACAGGACATTCCTACGCCGCTCCGCAGGAGTAGTAGGCAGTCTCATCCGCCCGAGAGATACTGCGGTTTTCTCATAGACGGGGATAAAGAGGACTGCATCATAGAATATGATGAGCCTACTAGCTTCCAGCAGGCCGTTCAGAGCGTTGACTCAGTGAAATGGCTGGATGCAATGCGGACCGAAATGGAGTCCATGTACACCAACAAGGTATGGACGTTGGACATTGCTCCAGACGGGGTAAAACCCGTAGGATGCAAGTGGATCTTCAAAAGGAAGATTGGTGTAGATGGACAGGTTGAGACCTATAAAGCTAGGCTGGTAGCAAAGGGTTTTCGTCAAAGACCTGGCTTGGACTATGACGAAACCTTTTCTCCAGTAGCCATGCTGAAATCCATTCGGATCCTTCTTGCCATTGCTGCCTTCCACGATTATGAGATCTGGCAAATGGACGTAAAGACAGCTTTTCTAAATGGAAATTTAGAGGAGTGTGTCTATATGGACCAGCCAGAGGGTTTCATTCAGAGTGGGAACAGCGGAAAGGTGTGCAAGTTGCTTAAGTCCATCTATGGACTAAAGCAGGCATCGCGGAGTTGGAACATCTGCTTTGATGAGACGGTCAAAGAATTTGACTTTATCAAAAATCCAGATGAACCATGCATCTATAGTAGATTTGTAGCGAGAACTGTAGTATTCCTCATTTTATACGTGGATGACATTCTCTTAATAGGAAATGACATTCCTATGCTACAATCTGTCAAGGGGTTCTTGTCACACAGGTTCTCCATGAAAGACCTGGGTGATGCCTCGTACATTCTGGGTATCCGGATCTACCGTGACAGATCCAAGAGGATATTAGGACTTTCACAGTCCAGGTACATCGATACCATACTGAAGAGATTCAGTATGGAAGATTCCAAGCGCGGTAACCTGCCGGCTTGTCACGGGATCACCCTCTCTAAAGAGATGTCTCCCAAGACTGATTTGGAGAGGGATCGCATGTCTATTATACCCTACGCTTCTGCGGTAGGCTCTATAATGTATGCGATGTTGTGTACCAGACCGGATGTAGCTTATGCACTGAGTGTGGTAAGCCGGTATCAGTGAAACCCAGGGGAGAAACACTGGATAGCGGTAAAGAACATTCTCAAGTACCTGAGAAGGACTAAGGAGATGTTCTTGGTGTATGGCGGAAAAGACCTCCAGATCGAGGCCTTTGCTGACTCCAGCTTCCAGAGTGACAAGGATGATTCCAAGTCCATGTCGGGTTTTGTCTTTACCCTCAATGGAGGGGCGGTGTGTTGGAAGAGTTCCAAACAAGAAACCGTTGCAGACTCGACGATGGAAGCGGAATACATCGCTGCATCTGATGCCGCAAAAGAAGCTGTCTGGATGAGGAAGTTCTTGAAAGAACTTCAGGTGGTTCCGTCCATTGTTGATCCAATACCTCTGTATTGCGACAACAACGGGGCTATAGCTTTAGCGAAGGAACCAAGGTCCCATCAGAAATCCAGGCACATCTTGAGGCGGTATCACCTGATCAGGGAGATCGTAGATCGCCAGGAGATCGAGGTTCGGAGAGTCGCTTCAGAAGATAACACTGCAGATCCATTCACCAAGGCCCTGCCCCAGACTCAGTTCGAGCGGCTGATCGAGATGATAGGTCTTCGATACGCCAGTACATGGCCTTAGTGCAAGTGGGAGATTGTTAGTGTATATGCCCTAGAGGCCATTACTGTATCATACTAGTTTGTATATTACTTAATGGATGCTTGGGATATTCACCTTGTATGTACAATCTTGCTCAAAATAGTAGTATGCTACTTGGTTTGTTTCTACTTCAATGTGTACATGTGTTTATTCTTGTATATCGCCTATACACATTAGTAGAGCCCTTAGGATCTTTGCTTGATTACCAGCGATGTGATGGCCGTCACACTAGTGGGGCTGGGTAATCTATAAGCACATCCTTATGCAGGTCCCTGGTCGCAGGACTATCGAGACAGGGCATCGATACTCCGGAGTAGACCAGCGCATGCGCTTCTCATCCCAGTGTGGGAGACGGTCTGTCCCACAGCCGTCAGTACGTCGTACTTGAGATAGTATGCGGGTGCTCGTTAGGTTACGGGTACACTGGACAGGACTCGTCGGGAACTGACTAGTTGGTATTATACCTATCGTCAGTTATCAGTTCCCAGGTGACATGAGTACAGCTTAGTCCGCTGACTTGACACTGCCACTCCGCCTCGAGTGTGTTCCCACTGTACTTTGATCACTACCCTACCACGGCTCAAAAGAGTCGTGCAAACAGGTAGTGGTTGGGTGCAGTCCCGAAGCACTTGGAGGCAGTGACGGTTAGACAGGATTCGTCTCTCCCGGTATTGTGGGTTGACATCGCGCTGTGTCTAGGAGAGCCATTACACGAGTAGTCCCTGGCCAGGGCAAACAAGATATACTGGTAGGTTTCCAGTGTTATCTCAGGGTGTTTTGGGCTTCGCTCCGGCACGACTTGTACCGCTATTGGGGGACTGACGTTTACCACCCCCTAGGCCCGCCATGCGATGTATCAGACGAACAGACCGGACTGTACGGAGAATGTCACACTCAGGCTCAGTAGGAGTTCAGATGGGTTTCGCCTCGTCGGTCTTCTTGTCGGCATTACCTGGGGACCGTTACGCACAGCTAGTGCCGCTTGCGGTCTGTAGTTAAACCCACTGCCAGCGTAGTGTCGAGTCTTTAGAGTCCCACACAGAAAGCTTTTCGCCTTTAGGCAAAAGAGTAGAGGTCGCATGGTATTGCGACAGGTCGCATGGTTTTGCGACAGGGTTCGGTCACATCCGTGCACTTGTGCACGTACAGTGTCCGGACAATTTACACTAGCGGGCTTTGGTTTAAGCCAGATCCTAGTGTACCTTATGGGATTGGATTTATCCAGTTTGCATTCGTGTTCCTCGGAACGCGGATGCGGGTGTGTATGCACAGTTGACAGGGAGGCAGAGGCAGCGGATTCTCATTAGGGTTGTTGACAGTTGACCGTTGACTATTTGACTTTTTACTCAACCCTAATGAGAATATGATATGTGATTAACTTTTATATTAATTAAGTATTATGGTGATATGGTTGTTGACTTGTTGACTTTGTTGACTTGTTGACTTTTGTTGACTTGTTGACCGGTTGACTAGGCTTGACTAGTTGACCATCATGATAACCATAGCCATCATTTCATGGCAAAGACTTTTGTTTACTTGCTCATTTGTGTAAAATGAGTGCATGAAATGATATGGTTATGGTTGCTTCTAACCATCACATAAGACTTTTTTGATATGATGAGTTATGATCACTTTGGATTATGAGAGGGTGAAAGACAAAAGGGTTGCTCATTCTTTCTTGCTCACTCTCTCTCTTGTTCTTGAGCTCTCCTCTTGCTCTCACCCTCAACCTCTTGCTCCCTCTCTTGATCTATGGTTCTCTTGTCTCATGAGTTGAGAATCAAGAACCATAGATAAAATCTCATTCTATATCTTCTCTACTCATTCTAGTTCACTAGGTTTAGCAAACCAAGTGAACTAGTTTCTTCAAAGAACGAAGAAGGAGCTAAAGGTTGGAGCTTTCAGGTGGATCTATCTTCGGCGTACGGAGACGACGAGAAGAAGCCATCGGACCACCATCGGAGCTTTGAAGACGAAGGAGTTCAAGACAAGCAAGGTATAACCCCCTAACCGAGTAGCTAAAACTCATAGTTAGGATGTTAGATAGATGTTTAACCAAGATCCGGGTTTTAGGTCCATGTTACCATCTTTAAGAAAATCGTTTTTTACCAAATTCCGCATTCCCGAAAGTACCGGGAGAGGTAGCATGGACTTACACAACCATGTCCGAATAAAATTTTAGACGTGCCGAACAACCCAAAGTCGGGATCTTTGCTAGATTATTAGGGTTTAACATGCAAGTAAACATCTTTACAACTAAGTGTGAGGGATTACAACCTTTGTAGTCTGCTCCTTCGCTTCATAAGCTCCGAGTAGAAGTCCCTTCGCCACGATCCACGATCTCCCGGACTCAAGAGAGGGTCCACGACTCGAACGATCCATACTAGCTTGTAGTGTTCCTTTTCTCCGATGATCTACGTCAAAGTTGCTATAACTCAAGCTCTCTCACTCTAATGAGGTTAACACCCTAATCTAATCGGCTAGATTAGATGAGGATGATGGAGTAGTATTTATACTTTCTTTTTATATCAAATTCTCACATGAAAACATCACAAAAGGAAAACCTAGTAAGCTTTCTCAATGCTCAAGGTTGAAGATGAAGAAGAAATAATGCATAATCCTTTTGTGATGAACACTGAAAAGAATATATGATTTATCATGGAACCATGGTCAAGGATGACAAGGATAACCTTTGTAGAGAATTAACTAGGGCTAGGATTTGGTTGGGTTAAAGAATGAGTCATGAGAAAATATCAACAATAATATCTTAACCATGACAAAAGAAATTCCTTCTAGAAGGTGCAAGAAGAAACTAACCCAAATCAAACCCTAACCTTGTTTAATCTCCACTAAACATGTTTCATCATTAATCATATCATGTTACAATAATATATATCACATATATATTATATATTTGTAACAAAAGAAAATAATACAATTAACATATATCGCATATATATTAATGTATTACCCGGTGAGAAAATGAAATAATAAAGCGAGCCAATATTAGATAATGTAATAAAATATATCATATATATTATTATTATACATTAAATCATCGAATCAACACTTGATCCGACAATCCGGCTATATCGAATATAACCGACTAATATATCATGTACCGATTCATCGAATCAACACTTGATCCGATGACCCAGCTCATATCTGAATATCGCGAGAATATAATACGGTATCTCATATCGCATTATCCTCGGTCCTGTACATATCACATATGTGCCCCTACTCCGTTTTGCCTGAGTCAAGAAACCTCTGTGTAGGACTCTAAAAAATCGTCAATACGCCAGTAGCTGGTGATGATCATATCAAACACCCACAAGCTGCAAGCGGTCAGCTAAACGTAACAGCCACCCAGGTATTGAGCGATCAGAAGACCAACAAGCTAGCCTGTCCATTCTCCTGTGAATCCAATCAATAACACTCCCGTACAGTCCGGTCTCTTCGTATGATATGTCGCATATCAAGTCTAGGGGTGGTATACGTCAGACCCCAGTAACCGATAAGTCGTGTTGATGTGAGGCTCATAACAGGTCGAGAAACTACTGGTAACACTTACCAGTAAATCTTTATATCAGCCCTGCCCAGAGACTTCCAGTTATAGCCAATCGAACACAGCACAACATCAACTCCCTATACCGGGAGAGAAGAATCGCCTCCTATCGCTCATTGCTTCCATGTGATTCGGGAATGCACCTAAAAGCTGTTGGAGATAGTGCCCTCAGAGTCAATTATTGGATCACAGGCACATGATTGCAATGATTGAGAGAGGACCTATGCCGGTAGGACAGTCTTACTCAAGATGGTAGAATGCTATCTAGTTTATCTTTATCATCGTGTACTACTTTAGGTGACCTTATAGGTCACTATTGCGCACTGATAGAGCCCTTAGGATTCTTGCTTGATGGCCAGCAGTATGATGGCAATCATATACGTGGGAGCTGGGGTCTATAAGCACATCCTTAAAAGGTCCCTAGTCGTGGAAGTTTTTGAGACAGGGAATCGATACTCCAGAGTAGACTAGTGTATACAGTCGAGACCCCGACGAGGGGCGGTGGACGGTCTCACAAGCCACTGGTGTCAGTTAGTTCACCTAAGATGTATACAGGTGCTCATTGGGTTTTGAGTACACCGGACAGGACTCGCCGGGAACCTACTAGTTGGTCTTATACCTGATGTCAGATAGTAGTTCCCTGGTGACATGTGTACAGGTCAGTTCATCGACCTGAGATCGTCATTTGTCTCGTGTGAGTTCCCACTGTAATTTGATTACTACCCTACCACGGCTCAAAGGAGTCGTGCAAACAGGTTTTAGTTGGGTACAGTCCCGAGCCACATGGAGGCAGTGAGCGGATCTGCAGGGGTTCGTCTCTTCCGGTATTGGGGGTGAGGTCGCGCTGTGTCTAGGAGAGCCATTACACGAAGTTCTTGGCCAAGGCAGGAGATTTACTGGTAGGTATTCCAGTAGTATCTCAGGGTGTTCTGGGCTACACTCCGACACGACTTGTACCGCTTTTACCAACCCCCTAGACCCGCCATGCGATGCTCATAGACGAACGGACCGGACTATACGGATATTGTCCCTGACAGGCTCAGTAGGGTGTCAGGATGAGTTCGCTCATCGACGTCCCTTTTGGTCAATACCTGGTAGCCCGTTACGTATGGCTAATACCTCTGACGTGCTAGTGGTTAAATCCATGGCCAAAGTACTGACGAGTCTTTAGAGTCCCCTACAGACAGATTCTCAAGATTCGGGCGAAACGCTGTAGAGGCCGTATGGATATATGGCAGGATTCGATCATATACGTGCGGTATTGCACGGATCATGATCGGACGGATAATACTAGCGGGCTTTGGTTTAAGCCGGATCCTAGTATTGTACAGTATACATTTTTTCTCATTGCATTTGTATTCGGTCGTAATACAAATGCAGGTATGTATATACAGTCGCGGGGTTTTCTTGTAATTTATTACAGGACCAGTTTTTGGAAATTGCCAGTTTGCATTCCGTTTAGGCCATTTTTCTTTCTATCTTTCTTTGGCTGAAAATTGGTGGAGAAGGGGTTATTTGCAAGCATGCAAATTTGAATAGTGGAGGGTTTATTTGCAAATGTGCAATTCATCCTGGTGAAGACTTTCTTTTGTGATGATTGGTTCTCATGATGGTTCTAGTATATGATGATTAGTTTGTGCATCATCACTTGCTTATGGAGATGCGTTATTGTTTTGACTTGATTGTGATCATTGTTTATCATCATTACCAACCTTTTCTTATGGTCACCTTGCACTAGCTTTTGCTCACCCCCTTGACTTTCTCCCCTCTCCCATTTTCATCAAGGAGAGGCCGGCCACTTCTCTTGTGGGGCTGTCCAAATATTTTGTGAAGAGAATTGGTCTCATTTGGCTTGCAAAAAATCATATAGCTCCATCTCAAAAGTTCATCTCATTCCTCCACCAAAAAATGACAACTAAGAATAACCCCATGAGACAAAACCATTATATACTTAGCCTACAGCATTCTTAGACACGTCGACTCGCCAACTTCGTGCCCGAGTTGCCTCGGTCCACAGGTGGGAGCCCGTAAAAGAACCCGGCGATGTGGTGCCCTTCCGACGAGGAGATGAAGACCGGAGATTCAGCGGGGAGATCGGGATGACGATGAGAAGAACGAAGGACACGGATCGCTCGGTATATCTCTCTACCCCTTCTCTAGTTTGCTAGCATTAGGTTAATGGCCCGATCTGGGTTTTAAAGTACGCGGTAGCGCCGGTTCAAAAGTTTAAAGAAAAGTTTCGTTTCCGCATTTTGGCCTCAGAATGACGGTCGGGGCGCTGCCGTGCACTTACACTGGTATCAGAGCCACGCCATTAACCTAGTCTAGCTTGCTCTAACGTGTTTACAAGTTCGATCGAACGGATTTTCAAAAAACCGCGTTTCCATGTCAAGTTTCTGTCGAATTTTTCCAGTGCTCTCAAAATTATTTGGTATATTGTAAAAATACGTGCAGGGTTTTTTATGACTTCTGTGAAAATTATGTGCCTTAATGTTACTGTTTCGCCGCGGATCCGCGGCCAAACCAATGCATTGGCCGCGGTTCCGCGGCCATTATAACTCCTCTCTGCACCAAATTTGTACAGTAGCTCTCTGACTGGAAAATGGGGTTTTTGGAATGTTCGGTTTGGGCCCAGATTTATTTTGAGTGCTACAGTTGTGCTTGGGGCCCACTTCGGTAAATTTAGTTGATCAAAAAGTTTAAACATGTTAGTTCATAGTATTTACATTATATCTGCGACCGTGAATGCCACTTGATCGGTAAATCCTGTCTAACTGCTATAGCCCTTTTTGACGGATTTGCGAACGTGACATTCACGTTGATTTCTTTGTTGTGCTGTGATGTTGCGGATTGTCGTGATGGATAGCCTGGATGCAATGGTAGTACAGTTTGGTTTATTATGTACATTTGATATTGCGGGGCGAGCGTCCGACATGTGAACTGCCATCACTGCCTGTTTGTATATTATTCTTTTGGGGCACGACCGGGCTGAGGTCGATGTACCCGTTGTATATTTTACTTTCGGTACTAGGATTACCCCGCGGAGGGGTGCACAGGTGTAGGGTTACTAGGTACTCTAACAAGGCTCTACAAGGCATCGACCATGCCGGATTAAAAATTTTAGGTGCCGAACAACCCTAAGCTAGATCGTTAACTAGAGATTAGGCGAAAACTATGCAAGCTAAACACTTTAACCCTAAGTGAATACTAAATACAACCTTTGTAGATCGTTCCTTCACTTCTTAAGCTCCTTGATGTAGTCCCTTCGCTGCGATCATCCAATTTCCGGACTCTCGGACGGCTCCATGAGAAATTGCAACGGGATCGCTTGAAGTCTTCGATGCCGAAGATGATCTACGTCGAGGGAAAACGGACTCAAGCTTCTACTCACTAACCATAGAATTAGTGAAGCAAACAGCCTAAACTAAAGTGCTAGTCTAGTAGAGGATGGTGAGATAGGAATGGGTACTCTTTGGATTTTCATTTCTCACAATATTTCTCACTTAAGATCAAACCCTAGCAAGCTTTTTCTTTATGAATCAAGAAGAAGATGATCTCCAAAAGGAAAGAGAAGAGGATAATGATCAAGTTAGAAAGCTAACCATGGTGAGTGAGTATCATATACTAACTCATGGTGAGACATAACCATGGCTAAGTCTAATTGGTTAGGTCAATAAAATCTAAAGTAAAACAAAACTAGTGGACTTTTTCAAAGCAACCACAAGCTTCTACAAGCTTCATGCTTATGAAAGAAATTCCACTAATTTGTAATTAATTTAAATAAATATAAACCATCATTTAGAATAGAATGGTGTAAGTCTTGCACACCCATGTCTAGTGTATCATCAAGCATGATACAAAATGAAAACACAATTTTAATATATATCATATATACATTAAAGTTGTGCTCATGTGAGAAAAACCCTAAAGTGAACCAATACTAGTTAATGTAAAATAATATATCAAATATATAATTATACATTAAATCATTAAATCAACACTTGATTTAACGATCCGGTCATATCGCATATAACCGACTAATATCAATGTATCGACTTATCGAATCAATCCTTGATTCGATAACTAGGTTATATCGCATACAGCCAATCGATACAAACATCGCGAGAATAGAATACGGTATCACACACACGCATTATTCTCGGTCCCGCACATATCACATATGCGCTCTTATCTCATTTTGCCTGAGCCAGTACAACCTCTATGTAGGACTCTAAAGACTCGTCAATACGCCGGCAGTAGATGATGATCATATCAAGCACCCACAAGCCGTCAGCGGTACTAGCTGGACGTAACGGCTACCCGGGTATTGAGCGATCAGAAGATCAGCAAGCAAGCCCGCTCCAACTCCTGCAAAAAGCCTGACAGTGACACTACCGTACAGTCCGGTCTCCTCGTCTGATATGTCGCATATCAAGTCTAGGGATGGTAAACGTCAGACCCCAATAACCGATAAGTCATGCCGATATGAGGCTCATAACGGGTCGAGAAACTACTGGTAACACTTACCAGTATATCTCTAAACCATCCCTGTCCAGGGACTTCCCTGTTATGGCCAATCGAGCATAGCACAACATCAACCCCCAATACCGGGAGAGACGAAACCCCCTCCTATCGCTCATTGCCTCCATGTGACTCGGGACTGTACCCAAAAACCACCGTTTTGCACGCCCTCTTGGACTTGGTAAGATGGAAATCAAAGCACAGTGGGAATCACACAAGACTCTATGACGATCTCGGGTCTACAGACTAACCTGTACCAGTGTCACCTGAGAACTGCCATCTGACGTAAGGTATAATACCATCTGGGAGTTCTCGGCGAGTCCGTCCAGTGTACCCAGTCTCCACTGAGCACCCGTATATCATCTCTAATGTCAAACACCAATGGATATGGGATCATCCATCACCCATCTGTATGGGTCGAAAGGTATACGCTAGTCTACTCTGGTATATCGATGCCCCGTCTCGATATACCCACGACTAGGGACCTTGAAGGATGTACTTATGCCACTGCCTCAGAATATGTCTGGATCACTGATGGGACGGGCGTTCCTAGGCATAAGCCACAACTCCATTGTCTCACAATGGTAGGAACGAAGTTCATCTCATGAACTAATATACACCTAGACTTCCTCTTTGGTAGTATCTTTGGTAACAATGTATCTTGCCTTTATCTTCTAGTATGCCACGGTATCTAGCTTAGAACTCTTCCAACATACCGTCCCTTTACTGAGGGTAAAGACAATGCCTGCGACTGACATTCAGTCGTCCTTATCACCCTGGAACCTTTCCAGTGATTCTCCCCAGGATCAATTGATACCATCCCACTACAGCTAGTGAGAATCCTAACATCCAATTAGATCTATCTCATAGATCATAACTCAGGATTTAGAAGGTATCACTTTGATCCTATATGGATAATCCTTGTGATAAGCGGAGATTGACTGAGCGTAGCATAGGAGACTCCTTCCCTATCAAGAGTATGTCATCCACGTACTCTACGAGGATCTCCACCATACACTCTACTACCTTTGTATATACAAGGTTCATCTACCATTTTGATGAAGTCAAACTCTTTGGCTAACACATCAAAACAGACGTTCCAACTCCGCGATGCCTGCTTTATCACATAAAACATCTTGCACACGTTTCCGCTGCTCTCACTGTCTACGATGCCCTCTGACTGTGTACTTACAGACTCTCTCTTCTAAAATATCATTTAGAAAAGCAGTCATGACACCCAACCACCAGATATCGTAGTCATGGTATGTAGCCGTGGCAAGTAGGATCTGGATGGACTTAAGCATAGGGCTCGAAAAAGGTTTCATCATTAGCCATAACTGGTCTATGATGCAAACCTTTAATAAGTCTAACTTTGAAAGTCTTAACTTTTCCATGTACACCAAGTAATCTTCTCAAGATATACTTGCTCCTGATGGGGATTTAACCCTTCAGATAAAGCAACCAAAGTCTATACTTTGTTGGTGTATAAGGATTCCATCTCAGATTGCTAAGCATCCAGCCATTCTTACAGAGTCTTACTCCTGATGGCCAGCTCGAAACTAGTTGGGTCATCATCTTATGATGCAATCCTCTCTCCCACTATCATAGAGAAACCAAAGTATCTCTCAGGTGGGTGAGGAACTCTACTAGATCGGCGGAGAGGCCGAGGTTCGTTGGTTACTATTGAATCCTTCGGTTCTACCAAATCGTCAGCTGTAGTTTGTATAGATGGAACTCCTTCCAGTTCTACCTCACGTCCACTAATTTCTTCACAAGAAATTCCCTTTCAGGAAGGTGGCATGTCGAGAAACAAAACATTTTTGTTCCTCGGTTTCGTAGAAGATATTCCCTTGCTGATGCTTGGGATATCCAACAAACTTCCACAGATCAGACTTTGCCTCGAGCTTGTCCGGATTTTGCTTTTAGACATAGGCCGGACAACCCCAAATCTTAACTGACTTAAGAGATGGGCTCTTCTCTTACCATATCATATATGAAGTGGTAGGCAACTGATTTGATCGGAACCGTATTCAATAGGTATGCAACTTTACAAATGCATAACTCCCAAAAGGAAATAGGTAACTTAGTAGTACTCATCATAGAGCACACCTTATCATATAGGGTGTGATTGCTCCGCCCCAATACACCGACGTGCTGTGGTGTATATGGAGGAGTAATGCTGAGAGAGAATCTCATTCTCCTTTAGAATAATCCAGAAATTCCGTGCTCAAGTATTCTCCTCCTTGATCGCATCAAAGGACATAATACTTATACCCATTTTGGTTCTCTACTTCAACAGGAACATATGTCTGAATCTTGAGAGATCATCAGAGAATGTAATGAAGTACAAAGAACTGGTCTTGGCATGTGTAGACAGGGGACATTTATACATCAACATGTATCATCCCAAGAGTTCACTAACTCTTTCTCTGTTTCCAATAAACAGAGCTATGGTCATCTTATCTCTGTGACATGACCGGCAAGTTTCACCAGATGTAAATTCAAACAAATTTAAATATGCATCTATATGTTACTTTAGCTAGTCGGGTCGCATTGATATGACCTAGTCTACAATACCTTAAGAAGGATCCGTTCATTTCTGAACTCTTCCTCTTGTGTGTGTTCTGTATACTAAGAACTGTAGTTTGATTTAGAATGTTAATGGTTTTAGATAACGTGCCTGAACCGATCAACTTTTGAAATGTTCAAAACAATGTTCAACAATACAAAATTATATCCTTCTTTAATAAATAAAGAGATTGATATGATTTTGTATATCAGGTTCGGTATCTAATAGCATTTGTTCAGAATCAATGTATTGATAATACAGGGTGACAGTGACCAACAGACTTGGCTGCAACACTTGCACCGTTTTCTGTCTCATGAAACTTATCACCCGTTCTCAGTTCTTTACCTTTCTGTAGCCTATGTAACGGATTACATTTGCGGGATCCTGATCCGGTATCTAATACCTAGGACGTAGAGGACACTGAGAAACAGTTCTTTATAATGAACACCCGAAGGAGATGTATCATATGCACTCTCTTCGTTTGGGCGGCATGGGAATCCTGGTATTCTCCTATTTCCTGCTCTGTCTTATAACAATTATAAGTAGGAGCGGGACCAACGTTCCCTAGCTCAGTATAACAAGCGGGTTCGGTCAATACATCCATATTATTATCTTGATTAAGGCGTGATATGGTTGCTACCTGGAGAGAGAGAGAAGAAAACACTCTGCGTGCGCTCTTGCAAGATTAGATTGGTTATTTATTTTATCTAATCAGGATGGCTCCCACTATTTTTATCAAATCTTCCTTCAAACCTTAAAAGGAAAGACTAGCTGGGATTAATTACACTCTACAAGTTCGCCAATCTTTCAGCCAGGCTAGTGTCGGTACTTTGAGGGAGGTTCCCTGTGCTTTCGCACGGACCTAATTAAAGTAAATCTCGTTTTCCCAGAGGCGTAACCCCGTTGACACCTTTCTAGACACCTACTTGATCGGCTAATTATAATGTGTAAAACTCTCCCAGGAGTAACAATTACTCGCAGTGGGTATCGGGATCCAACTATCTCATAGAAGATATGCAATCTCATTGCAAATTTCAACACTTGAAATTCCCGATAATTTTGCCCCTAACCTCCTATGACCTTGACAAAGGCCAACAAACCATAGGATGCTAGTCAAGTTCAACCCGTAATTTCTTGATTGAATTAAACCCACCCGCACGACCCTTGACAAAGGCCAACAAGGTCGTACGACTACCCTAATCCAATCTGCATCATATGCATAAGCAGATAAGCACTAGTCAGCTACCGCACACTACGCCTTGACAAAGGCCAACAAACGCAGCATGAATACTAACTACTACTAATCTGAAATGGCGGAGGGCTGCGACAGGTTTTTCTGAAAACCTATTGCGTAATGAACTTGATATCGTTGTAGAATCAAATGATTTTAAAATGGAGTGTTTTTGAGTCTTTTCTAGTTTTGCTAAAGGGGTCACTCCCGGTGAAGGGATCGTCGGCCCTTTCCTCGTCGAATGAGGTGCAGGATATATCATATATACCACCATGAAAAGCAAGAACTATAGAAGCAATCAAAATACAAACCGAGTGTTGTAGCATCTGCTAGTTATTGCTAAAGGGGCCACTCCCGGTGAAGGGATCTCGGCCCTTTCCTCATCGAATAAGGTGCAGGATGTTCTACAAGGAACACCGCGATGCAAAGCAAGAACTGTAGCTACCTATTTTTGAAAATTCGATTCCACAACATCTTTTAGGTTTCTTTTTTTTTCATTAATCATATTAATGAAGTCCCATCATTTAAGTCACCTAAACATCACAGATAAATACGACGTACACTTATGCCATCTGCATTCGCCTCGATGTCCCCTCGTGCACCGTTAGGTTAGGTAACTAACGGCAGAGCGGGGCAGGGCTAGCACGGGTGTAAAACATAAGTAACGTCTATATAATATATCATATATACTATATACTGTATCTATCACAGCACATCACAGATATCGCAGCAGAAGAAACATATGAAACATTGGATATACTAGGACGTCCGTGTTTTATTTTGAGCCTCTATAAAACACGGATTCCGCGGTCGCGATGAATAGCCAAACCCACACCCCTAGACCCCTACGAGAGCGGCAAGCAACCCTTCCAATTCTACGGTTAGGAGACCCGGACTCGACTCCTCGAGTTGGTCTCCCACTGGACCGTAGAACCCGGTTACTTGTGCTCTCCTCCTTGGGTCTATCCTAATGTGGAATAGTAAATAATATACAAATGGTGACATCGAACTCATCCCGGAAGTGCCCCAATAAAAGAATATTACATACATTTAATTTTACATGAATGAAAAAAAAAACTCTCATCTCACATAAAACCCCCGGCTATTCATAACGCGACGATCCAATATAACATATCCAGCAACACATAACATCACATGTCATCAACGTAAGTAAATATGCGCATCCCAATTGTCGTTGACATATAGCAACGAAACCGGCGATATCACATATTACACTTACGGTCGCAGAAAAGAAAGTGTAAAACTACAATAGTTGGAATCCGCAACCTCCTTAGACATCGCATGCCTAACAATTACAAACCCCGCATTTTAGTCTCTATATCGAAAACACTTTTCAATATGTAGTCGGGCAATTCAACAAGATTCCCGATAATTTGATTGAATGCTCGTCGCAAACTTTAGTAGACGGACGCACCCCCGATGCCGTCGACGAAGTGCACTGAGGCGGAATACCGCTGCCGCGAGCACCTTGACGGATGCTTTCCGCGACGGGGTTCTCCTACAGTCACTTGGTCGGGGCTATGGGGCATGGCTGTCTATTAAGTTTACCCGGCGAGTATCCGCGTACGCTACGTGATTGCGACGGACTTTTGATCGCATCAAAATTCCGTGGTAACCGATCATATGAGACTAAACTGCTATGTTTATAACTTCAAATCAGTTATCTCATAACTGCTTGTGGATTCCAAATATTGTATCACATTCCGGATAAATAGAAAATGTTAAACTTTCCGATCAAACAATCAAATACCCAAGTTTTCCCAAAACGATCTCAACACTTGAGGGGGGTTTAAAAACATCCATCACATGCCACAGTACCAACGGTCCAGCCGTAGAAGGGTCAAACCAACGCCTCATATATGGCACGCCGTACTGCCCCAAACCCTGAGGTTCAAAAGGCAGTTCAAGACGGTCACATAATCGAGTTAAGGTTTGTTGTCTTCTAGAGGGTCCATCGCGTTACTTGCACTACTTAGAGCGTTCTTAAACCACGGAAAAATCCAACACTTGGAAATTTTCCGGCAGGGGAAAAAGTGGGTATTTATATCCGGTCGAACTTTTCAATATTTTCTAAAATTATGCGGAAAAACACATAGACGAAGTTAAACTTCCCGATCGAAACATCGAGTCCCCAATACAACCCAGAAAACTCAACTCTTGAGCAAACTTTAAAAATTCCCAGAAAATACAGCACTTACAGAGATAGATTACTGTGGAAACAAAAAAAGATGAAGTGACAGAACGGCCGCGGAACCGCCGCATGAGCCATGCTAATGCCGCGGTTCTGCGGTGCTATAGTCGACTTAGACGCACATGCAGCACAGTAACCCCTCAAAAACCCTGCTGAATTTTTTGGATATTTTTAATTAGGAAAAATGCATAGTTTCAGAAAATGTACAGAAAGGGGTGAAATTTAGGGTTTCGGGGTTCGATCGGGTTTCTAACATCGTCTACACATCGCCTAAAGCTCTAGCTAGGCTCTGATACCACTGTAGGGTTACTAGGCACTCTAACAAGGCTCTAAAAGGCATCGACCATGCCGGATTAAAAACTTTAGGTGCCGAACAACCCTAAGCTAGATCGTTAACTAGAGATTAGGCGAAAACTATGCAAGCTAAACACTTTAACCCTAAGTGAATACGAAATACGACCTTTGTAGATCGGTCCTTCACTTCTTAAGCTCCTTGATGTATTCCCTTCGCTGCGATCATCCAATTTCCGGACTCTCGGACGGCTCCATGTGAAATTGCAACAGGATCGCTTGAAGTCTTCGATGCCGAAGATGATCTACGTCGAGGGAAAACGGACTCAAGCTTCTACCTCACTAACCATAGAATTAGTGAAGCAAACACCCTAAACTAAAGTGCTAGTCTAGTAGAGGATGGTAAGATAGGAAATGGGTACTCTTATTGGAGATAGTGCCCTCAGAGTCAATTATTGGATCACAGGCACGTGATTGCAATGAATGAGGGAGGACCTATTCCGGTAGGAAAGTCTTACTCAAGATGATAGTATGCTATCTGGTTTACCTTTATCATCGTGTACTGCTTTAGGTGACCTGACAGGTCGCTATAACACGTTGATAGAGCCCTTAGGATTCTTGCTTGACTGCCAGCAGTATGAGGGCGATCATATACGTGGGAGCTGGTAGTCTATAAGCACATCCTTAAATGGTCCCTATTCGTGGGAGTTTCGAGACAGAGCATCGATACTCCAGAGTAGACTAGTGTATACAGTAGAGACCCAGACAAGGGGCGGTGGCCGGTCTCACAAGCCACTGGTGTCAGTTGGTTCACCTAAGATGTATACAGGTGCTCATTGGGTTATGAGTACACCGGGCAGGACTCGCCGGGAACATGCTAGTTGGTCTTATACATGACGTCAGATAGCAGTTCCCTGGTGACATGTGTACAGGTTAGTTCATCGACCTGAGGATCGTCATTTGTCTCGTGTGAGTTCCCACTGTACTTTGATTACTACCCTACCACGCTCAAAGGAGACGTGCAAACAGGTTTTAGTTGGGTACAGTCCCGAGCCACATGGAGGCAGTGAGCGGATCTTCAGGGGTTCGTCACTCCCGGTATTGGTGGTGAGATCGCGCTGTGTCTAGGAGTGCCAGTACATGAAAGTCCTTGGCCAAGGCAGGATATTTACTGGTAGGTATTCCAGTAGTATCTCAGGGTGTTCTGGGCTACACTCCGACATGACTTGTACCGCTTTTGAGGGTCTGACTTTTACAAACCCCCTAGGCCCGCCATGCGATGCTCATAGACGAACGGACCAGACTGTACGGATATTGTCACTGACAGGCTCAGTAGGGTGTCAGGATGAGTTCGCTCATCGACGTCCCCTTTGGTCAATACCTGGTAGCCCGTCACGTATTGGCTAATACCTCTGACGTGCTAGTGGTTAAATCTACAACCAAAGTATTGACGAGTCTTTAGAGTCCCCCACAGACCAGTTTCTCAAGTTTCGGGCTAAACGCTGTAGTGGTCGTACGGAGATATGGCAGGGTTCGATCAGATACGTGCGGTATTGCACGGATCATGATCGGACGGTTAATACTAGCGGGCTTTGGTTTAAGCCGGATCCTAGTATAGTACTGTGTAGATCTTGTCTCATTGCATTTGTATTTCGGTCGGAATACGAATGCGGGTATGTATATACAGTAGCGGGGTTTTCCTGTAATTTATTACGGGATCAGTTTTTGGAGTTGCCAGTTTGTTTTTCCGTTTCGGCCAATTTTCTTTGTATCTTTCATTGGCCGAAGATTGGTGGAGGAGAGCTTATTTGCATTTGTGCAAATAAGCATTTTGGAGGGTTGTCTTTGCATATTGTTGCTTCATGATAGCTCTTGTTTTGACCTTGACTTCTTGACTTCATGATGGTTCATGATGGCTTGACCTTTGTTGTTATGATTAGTTTGTGGAGTGTTGGATTTGGTGGGTGATGATTTCTTCTCATCATTTTTCCTCTCCCTTGCATTATGGTTGCTCTCCCTCATTTTCATACACCCCACTCTCTCTCACTCCCTTCACCACATGAGTGGCCGGCCAAGCCAAGATGGGCTGCCCATTTTTTTGGTGTGAGGATTTTTGGTTCTCTTGATGCTTGAAAAATCCCACAAGTTCCATCTCCATTAGCTTGTATCATTCCTCCACCAAAAAGGTGACTCCATACAAACCCCGAATGAGACATGAGTTCTACTGTCAACCTACAGCAACCTTGGGCACGTCGGCTCGCCAACTTCGTGCCCGAGTTGCCTCGGTCCAGAGGTGGGAGCCCATAAAAGAAGCAGGCGACGTGGTGCACTTCCGGCGAGGAGGTGAAGACCGGAGATTCCGCGAGGAGATCGGGACGACGAAGAGAAGACCGGAGGACACGGATCGCTCGGTATATCTCTCTACCCTTTCTCTTGTTAGCTAGGACTAGATTAATGGCACGATCCGGGATTTTAGTGCGCGGTGGTGCCGGTTCAAAAAGTTAAAGTAAATCATCGCTTCCGCATTCCGGCGTCGGATTGACGGCCGGGGCGCCGCCGTGCACTTACAGTGGTATCAGAGCCTCGCCATTAACCTAGTCTAGCTTTGTTTAGTGTGTTTACATTTCCGATCGAACAAAATTCCAAAAACCACGTTTTCATGTGCATCAGTTTCTGTCGAAATTTTTTTAGCTCCAAAATTTTTTCAGGTTGTTGCAGAATGATGTGCAAGGAATTCTAAGAATTCTGTGAAATTTTGGTCTCGTGAACACACTACATCACAACGAACCGCGGCCAAACCCATGCTTAGGCCGCGGTTCCGCCGCGACTTGCACTGTTCAGTATACCAAAATTTTGCAGAAAGCTCCTGACTTGAAAATAGGGGTTTTGGAACATTCTGTTAGTGTATATGCCCTAGAGGCCATTACTGTATCATACTAGTATGTATATTACTTAATGGAAGCTTGGGATATTCACCTTGTGTTGACAATCGTGCTCAAAATGGTAGTATGCTACTTGGTTTGTTACTACTTTAATATGTGCATGTGTTTCTTTTACAATATCGCTTATACATATTAGTAGAGCCCTTAGGATCTTTGCTTGATTACCAGCGTTGTGATGGCAGTCACACTCGTGGGGGCTGGGTAATCTATAAGCACTTCCTTATGCAGTTCCCTAGTCGCAGGACTATCGAGACAGGGCATCGATACTCCGGAGTAGACTAGCGTATGCGCTTCTTATCCCAGCTCGGGAGACGGTCTGTCCCACAGCCGTCAGTATGTCGTACTTGAGATAGTATGCGGGTGCTCGTTAGGTTACGAGTACACTGGACAGGACTCGTCGGGAACTGATTGGTTGGAATTATACCTATCGTCAGTTATCAGTTCCCAGGTGACATGAGTACAGCATAGTCCGCTGACTTGACACTGTCACATCGCCTCGAGTGTGTTCCCACTGTACTTAGATTACTACCCTACCACGGCTCAAAGGAGTCGTGCAAACAGGTAGTTTTTGGGTGCAGTCCCAAAGCACTCGGAGGCAGTGACGGTTAGACAGGATTCGTCTCTCCCGGTATTGGGGGTTGACATCGCGCTGTGTCTAGGAGAGCCATTACACGGGTAGTCTCTGGCCAGGGCAAGCGAGATATACTGGTAGGTTTCCAGTGCTATCTCAGGGTGTTCTGGGCTTCACTCCGACACGACTTGTACCGCTATTAGGGGACTGACGTTTACCGCCCCCCTAGGCCCGCCATGCGATGTATCAGACGAACAGACCGGACTGTACGGAGACTGTCACATTCAGGCTCAGTAGGAGTTCAGATGGGTTTCACCTCGTCAGTCTTCTTATCGGCATCTACCTGGGGACCGTTACGCACAGCTAGTGCCGGTTGCGGTCTGTGGTTAAACCCACTGCCAGCGTAGTGTCGAGTCTATTGAGTCCCACACAGAAAGATATTCGCCTTTAGGCAAAAGAGTAGAGGTCGCATGGTTTTGCGACAGGTCGTATGGTTTTGCGACAGGGTTCGGTCACATCCTGCACTTGTGCACGTTTAGTGTCCGGACAGTTAACACTAGCGGGCTTTGGTTTAAGCCAGATCCTAGTGTACGTTTTGGGATTTGTTTCATCTCGTTTGTATTCGTGTTCCTCGGAACGCGGATGCGGGTGTGTATGCACAGTTGACAGAGATACAGAGGCAGAGGATTCTCATTAGGGTTGTTGACTGTTGACTGTTGACTATTGACTTTTTGCTAAACCCTAATGAGAATATGAAACATAATTAGCAATAATATTAATTAAGTATTATAGTGACATGGTTGTTGAGGGGTTGACTTTGTTGACTTGTTGACTTTGTTGACTAGGTTGGACTAGTTGACCATCATCATCACAATGGTTGTCATTTTCATGCAAAAACTTTTGCTTGCTTGTTGTGGTTTGCAAAATGAATGCATGGAAATGATATTGCCTTTGACATGATATGAACCATCACATAATACTTGATTAACATTATGGCTCATGATGCTTTTGGATTATGAGAGGGTGTATGACAAAAGAGAGGCTCATTCTTTCTTTGCCTTTCTCTCTCATGTTTTTGAGCTCTCTCATTCTCTTGCTCTCATCCTCTTCCTCTTGCTCTCCCTCTCTTTAGTCTATGGTTCACTTGTCTCATGTGTTGAGAACCAAGAACCATAGAGAAAAATCCTAACACACTCTCCTCTACTCACTCTAGTTCACAAGGTTTAGCAATCCGAGTGAACTAGTTTCTTCAAAGCTCGAAGAAGAAGCTAAAGGTAGAAGCTTTCGGGTGGATCGATCTTCAGCGCAAGGAGACGACGGGGTGAAGCCGATCTGGACAACCATCAAGTGTAGAAGACGAAGGAGTTCAAGAAAGAAAGGTATAACCCCCTAACCGAGTAGTTAACAACTCTTAGTTAGGTTGTTAGGTAGCTAAGTTTAACAAAGATCCGTTTGAGTCCATGTTACCGCCTTTAAAAAATTGTTTTTCACCAAATTCCGCAAGCCCGTAAGTACCGGGAGAGGTAGCATGGACTTACAGTGGTATCAGAGCCTAGTTAAACACTACCTAACATGTTAGCATAGTAACTAGAAATTCGATCGGAGAAAAAGTCGCGAAATACACCCGGATATCAAACTTGCTGTCGATTTTCAAAGTGCTGTAAAAGTAATAAATCATGCTTTAAAAATCGACTCAGGGTTTTTAGAGGCTACTGTAGAAAGACGGTCCTGTGAACCCATCAAACCGCCGCGGAAACGCGGCAATAGCTTGCTATTGCCGTGGTTCCGCGGCCAATTAAGCTCTTCTCTGGATCTTCTTTTCTGCAGTATACTCAGTGGGGTATTTTGGGAATTTTGGTATATGTTTTTTCAGCCCAGATTTTCCAGAAAGAAAATTTTGTTTTGGGGGCTTTAAAAACCGTATTTTGATCGAGTTTCTTATGACTTAAGCTGACGGGTTTATTTCTGTGATGTGATATTTGTATTGAACGTCTGCTAATCGCTATATGTCGATTAGTGGGAGTTATACAAATCTGTGATCTGTAATGTTATTGGTTTGTGTATATGAATTCATTGGATTGTCGCGGGTGAATAGCCGGGGGTTGTGAGACGAGAGTTTTCTTTTCTTTCAATTCATGTAAATTTGTAAATTGATGTAATAATTATTTGTATGGCCGCACAACAGGGTCGGGGTTGTAGCCGTCATTGTATATTTTCTTTTTACTGTTTTTGCTCCTAGGATAGACCCATGGAGGGGGTGCACAAACTACCGGGTATCCCGAAGTGCCGAGTGGCCTACTCACGGAGTTGAGGGAGGTTGCTTCGCTTCGGGTACTTGGCGGGTAGTTTGCCGCACCCGTAGGGGTCTTGAGTGGGGTATTGGCTATTCACCGCGACCGTGTAATCTGCTTTTCGTTACAGGCTCGTACGAATTGCGGGTTCCTAGTATATCCAATGTATTCATCTGTGATCTGAAATGGCTATCATTGTAATATATCTATATATGATATTATTTAGGCGTTGCTTATGTTTTACAGCCGCGCTAGCCCAGCCCCCGCTCTCTCATTAGTTAAGTAACCTAACGGGTAATGATGGGGTCCCGTGGCGAATGCGAATGGCATAAGCGTACGTCATATTTTGGTTGTTTTCTGCAATGGTAGGATTAAATGATGGGACACATTAAAAGAACTAATGCAAGAAAAATATGCATTAAAAGAACTAATGCAAGAAAATAAACCAAGTAAAAGTCGTTGGAACACTTTCAAAACAACTCGGTTCTTTTCAAAAACCAACTTTTTAATGCGGAGTTTGAGCCACTCCTTTTAAAAGCTATCAAGGTTCTTTCGATTTTATCAAGTTCACTACGTTCAAGGTTTCGCCAAAACCGTTCGTAGCCCTCTAACGTTTCGTATGAATATTCAATAGTATTCAAGCTATATTTGTTGACCTTCGTCAAGGCATAGTGATTGGTAGCTGTTGGGTGTTCATATGTAGCATAGATAGATGCGTTGGTTTGGGACAGTCGTATTACCTTGTTGACCTTCGTCAAGGGTATATACGGGTGGGTTCAAACTAACCTGGACAATGACGGGTAGAACTTGACATGTGACTTATGATTTGTTGACCTTCGTCAAGGTCATAAGAGCATGGGGCAAATCCACATCGGGAGTTTCAAAAGAACTGAAACTTGCTAGCGCTACATACCATTTGGAGTGTGATGATTCTGGTAGGATTCCTTCAGTTTTGTCACGCAATGATATTTGGATCCCGATCCTACTGTGAGTATATGCTACTCCTCGGGAAATTTCTCACTTAACGATCAATGCTATAAACCAAGTAGGTGTCTAGAAAGGTGTTAGCGGGGCTACGCCCACAGGGAAAATAGGTTATTTAATTAAGGAACTTCGCGAAAGCGTTGGAAAACCTCCCTCGAAGTACCGACACTAGCCTGCCTGAACGGTTAAGCAAGAATTGTACGGTGAGATTGATCCTGACTAATTCTTCCTTTTTGGTTTGAGGAGAGATTCGAGAGACAGTGGGAGCCATCCTGTTTAGACAAATTAAAAACCAATCTAAACTTGCAAGAGCATCATGCTGAGTGTTTTCTTCTCTCTCTCTTAATTGCAGCGACCCAGTGACCACACCTAAGTTACATCTAGATAATAAAATGACTGAACCTGACTGTTATGATTGGCAAAGGTCTGTCCAGATGTCCATTACCCATGACAAGCTGGGACACCTCTTAACTAATCAAACCCCTGCCGTCTCAGGTCCAGTTTCCCCTGTCACGGATATTTACATCCGCAGGACATCGGAAGAGGATTGTGCGAAAGAAAAGTGCCTCGTCTTAACCTCAGTTGATGGTGCAAACCAGAGGCAGCACGAGAAGATGGACTCAGTTTCTATCTTCCTCCATAACAAAGATTTATATGGAGAGCAATCTCGTATCGCAAGATAAGAGATCTCGAACGAATTGCTTCAAGCGAGGTTGGTTGTCGGGTCATCTGTAGGGGACAACGACCTTACAGAGAACAGCTATTTTGAGCTCACGGACCTAGAGACCACGTTGGAGAATGGGTCAAGTACTGACTTAATTCTACAGTCCCTGCCCTCTGCTTAAACCCTGAAGGAAACCAGGGAAGAAGAAGGAAAAGCAAAGGAAAAAGTTTCAGGACTGGATGTAGTAAAAGAAGGACGTTCCTATTGTAACGGGAATGAACTTTGGCAGAAAGATTGCAGGGCTAGCAAAGCCAGTTGCCAGAATTCGAAGCATGTTGTGGCTTCGGCTTCGGGTGTGTTTATGATAGAGAACTGTATGTCAGTTAAACCTACTTCCTGGGTATTGGATACCGGATCAGGATCTCACATCTGTAATTCATTACAGGCTCTGAGAAACCGTAGGGTTATCAGGAAAGGTGATATGACTCTCAGGGTTGCTAACGGAATGAGCATGGATGCTGAATCCGTAGGGGAATATCATCTTGGACTGACAACTGGGCAGATATTGATTTTGCGTAACTGTTTGTATGTACCAGGTGCGACTTGTAATATCATATCTGTATCCTTACTTTCTAAGGAAGGATATGAATTTACTTTTGTAAGCGATGTAGTACACATCCACCTAAATCAAGTTCTGATTGGGTCAGGTACATTAAATAACGGGATATACGTATTAAATCAAGCTCAGATATTCAGTGTCCAGAACACACTTAAAAGAAAGTCTCCAGAAACAAATCAGGCTTTCTTATGGCATTGTAGACTGGGTCACATTAATGAGACACGATTAACTAAGTTACATAAAGAGGGGTACTTGAATCCGTTCGAGTATCAGTCTTATGCCACTTGTGAATCTTGTCTCATGGGAAAGATGACAAAGACTCCGTTTACTGGACACGGAGTAAGAGCGAGCGAGCTCTTGGGACTCATACACAGTAATGTGTGTGGTCCAATGTCTACACATGCGCGAAGTGGTTATTCATACTTCATTACTTTCACATATGATTTCTCTAGGTACGGACATGTCTTCTTAATGAAGCACAAGTCCGAGGCCTTTGGGAAATTTCGGGAATACAAGAATGAAGTTGAAAAACAAACAGGCAAAAGTATAAAGACACTGAGATCTGATCGAGGTGGTGAATACTTAAGTGCCGAGTTTCTGGACTACTTAAAAGAGAATGGAATTCTCTCTCAGCGTACTCCTCCATACACACCATAACACAACGGTGTATCTGAAAGGCGGAACCGAACCCTATTGGATATGGTCCATTCCATGATGAGTAAGGCTGAGTTGCCGCAATCTTTCTGGGGTTATGCACTAGAAGCAGCTGCATATCTCTTGAATAAGGCTCCAACCAAGACTGTGCCTACCACCCTATATCAGATGTGGAGTGGGAAGAAACCCTGTCTTAAGTATCTTAAGGTATGGGGATGTCCAGCTTTTGTAAAAAAGCAGCATGCGGACAAGCTCGAGGCACGCTCAGTACTGTGTAAGTTTGTGGGATACCCAAAGAACTCCAGAGGGTATCTTTTCTATTCCGCAGAAGAACAAAAAGTTTTTGTTTCTCCGCATGCCCACTTCTTGGAAACTGAATTTTTGGAAAATCAGATAAGTGGGAGCGCAATAGAACAGGAAGAAATTCCAGAACCACAAGCTATTACTGAAAGCTTGGAAGAGCCAGTAGTTTCAGGAGAACCAGACGTTCCTGCGCCACTCCGCAGGAGTAGTAGGCAGTCTCATCCGCCCGAGAGATACTACGGTATTCTCATAGACGGGGATAGAGAGGATTGCACCATGGATTATGGTGAGCCTACTAGCTTCCAGCAAGCCATTCAGAGCGGTGACTCGGTAAAATGGCTGGATGCAATGCTGACCGAAATGGAGTCCATGTACACCAACAAAGTTTGGACTTTGGACTTTGCACCAGAAGGGGTAAAACCCGTAGGCTGCAAATGGATCTTCAGAAAGAAGATTGGTGTAGATAGGCAGGTTGAAACCTATAAAGCTAGGCTTGTTGCAAAGGGTTTTCGTCAAAGACCCGGTTTGGACTATGACGAGACCTTTTCTCCGGTAGCCATGCTTAAATCCATTCGGATCCTTCTTGCCATTGCTGCCTTCCACGATTATGAGATCTGGCAGATGGACGTAAAGACGGCTTTCCTAAATGGAAATTTGGAAGAGTGCGTCTATATAGATCAGCCAAAGGGATTCAATCAAAGTGGGAGCAGCGGTAAAGTGTGCAAGTTGCTCAAGTCCATCTATGGACTGAAGCAGGCATCGTGGAGTTGGAACATCTGCTTTGATGATACTGTCAAAGAATTCGACTTTGTCAAAAACCCAGATGAACCATGCATTTACAGTAAGATTGTAGGGAGAAATGTGGTATTCCTCGTCTTGTACGTCGATGACATTCTCCTAATAAGAAATGATATTCCTATGCTACAGTCAGTCGAAGGATTCTTGTCGCAGAGGTTCTCCATGAAGGACCTAGGCGATGCCAACTACATTCTGGGGATCCAGATCTATCGTGATAGATCTAAGAGGATGTTGGGACTTTCACAGTCAAGGTACATCGACACCATACTGAAACGATTCAGTATGGAAGATTCCAAGCGCGGTAATCTACCGGCTTGTCACGGAATCACCCTCTCCAAAGAGATGTCTCCCAAGACTGATTTGGAAAGGGCTCGCATGTCATCAATACCCTACGCATCTGCGG
This sequence comes from Agapanthus africanus, assembly GCA_030015575.1. Classification (NCBI taxonomy): domain Eukaryota; kingdom Viridiplantae; phylum Streptophyta; class Magnoliopsida; order Asparagales; family Amaryllidaceae; genus Agapanthus; species Agapanthus africanus. The sequence continues at coordinate 449,267,355 of CM057342.1, read as the reverse complement.
TAGGCTCTATTATGTATGCGATGTTTTGTACCAGACCAGATGTAGCATACGCATTGAGCGTTGTAAGCCGGTATCAGTCGAACCCAGGGAAGAAACACTGGATAGCAGTAAAGAACATTCTCAAGTACCTGAGAAGGATTAAGGAGATGTTCTTGGTGTATGGCGGAAAATACCTCCAGATTGAGGGCTTTGCTGACTCCAGCTTCCAGAGTGACAAGGATGACTCCAAGTCCATGTCGGGTTATGTCTTTACCCTCAATGAAGGGGCGGTTTGCTGGAAGAGTTCCAAGCAGGAAACCGTTGCTGACTCAACTATGGAAGCAGAGTACTTAGCTGCTTGCGATGCCGCAAAGGAAACTGTTTGGATGAAGAAGTTCCTCATGGAACTTCAGGTGGTTCCTACCAGTGTTGATCCAATACCGCTGTATTGTGACAACAACGGCGCTATAGCTTTAGAGAAGGAACCCAGGTCCCATCAGAAGTGCAGGCATATTTTGAGGCGGTACCACCTGATCAGGGAGATCGTTGATCGCCGGGAGATCGAGGTGAATAGAGTAAATACGGAAGATAACACTGCTGATCCACTCATGAAGGCCTTACCACAGACTCAGTTCGAGCGGCTGATCGAGATGATAGGTCTTTGATACGCCAGTACATGGCCTTAGTGCAAGTGGGAGATTGTTAGTGTATATGCCCTAGAGGCCATTACTGTATTATACTAGTATGTATATTACTTAATGGAAGCTTGGGATATTCACCTTGTATTGACAATCTTGCTCAAAATGGTAGTATGCTACTTGGTTTGTTTCTACTTTAATATGTGCATGTGTTTCTTTTAGCATATCGCTTATACATATTAGTAGAGCCCTTAGGATCTTTGCTTGATTACCAGCGTTGTGATGGCAGTCACACTCGTGGGGGCTGGGTAATCTATAAGCACATCCTTATGCAGGTCCCTAGTCGCAGGACTATCGAGACATGTCATCGATACTCCGGAGTAGACTAGCATATGCGCTTCTTATCCCAGCTCGGGAGACGGTCTGTCCCACAGCCATCAGTACGTCGTACTTGAGATAGTATGCGGGTGCTCGTTAGGTTACGAGTACACTGGACAGGACTCGTCGGGAACTGATTGGTTGGAATTATACCTATCGTCAGTTATCAGTTCCCATGTGACATGAGTACAGGTTAGTCCGCTGACTTGACACTGTCACTTCGCCTCGAGTGTGTTCCCACTGTACTTTGATTACTACCCTACCACGGCTCAAAGGAGTCGTGCAAACAGGTTGTTTTTGGGTGCAGTCCCGAAGCACTCGGAGGCAGTGACGGTTAGACAGGATTCGTCTCTCCCGGTTTGGGGGTTGACATCGCGCTGTGTCTAGGAGAGCCATTACACGGGTAGTCCCTGGCCAGGGCAAGCGAGATATACTGGTCGGTTTCCAGTGCTATCTCAGGGTGTTCTGGGCTTCACTCCGACACGACTTGTACCGCTATTTAGGGACTGACGTTTACCGCCCCCTAGGCCCGCCATGCGATGTATCAGACGAACAGACCGGACTGTACGGAGACTGTCACATTCAGGCTCAGTAGGAGTTCAGATGGGTTTCACCTCGTCAGTCTTCTTGTCGGCATCTACCTGGGGACCGTTACGCACAGCTAGTGCCGCTTGCGGTCTGTGGTTAAACCCACTGCCAGCGTAGTATCGAGTCTTTAGAGTCCCACACAGAAAGATATTCGCCTTTAGGCAAAAGAGTAGAGGTCGCATGGTTTTGCGACAGGTCGCATGGTTTTGCGACAGGGTTCGGTCACATCCGTGCACTTGTGCACGTTAAGTGTCCGGACAGTTAACACTAGCGGGCTTTGGTTTAAGCCAGATCCTAGTGTACGTTTTGTGATTGGTTTCATCTCGTTTGTATTCGTGTTCCTCGGAACGCGGATGCGGGTGTGTATGCACAGTTGACAGAGAGACAGAGGCAGAGGATTCTCATTAGGGTTGTTGACTGTTGACTGCTGACTATTGACTTTTTGCTAAACCCTAATGAGAATACGAAACATAATTAGCAATAATATTAATTAAGTATTATAGTGACATGGTTGTTGAGGGGTTGACTTTGTTGACTTGTTGACTTTGTTGACCGGTTGACTTGGTTGGACTAGTTGACCATCATCATCACAATGGTTGTCATTTTCATGTAAAGACTTTTGCTTGCTTGTTGTGGTTTGCAAAATGAGTGCATGGAAATGATATTGCCTTTGACATGATATGAACCATCACATAATACTTGATTAACATTATGGCTCATGATGCTTTTGGATTATGAGAGGGTGTATGACAAAAGAGAGGCTCATTCTTTCTTTGCCTTTCTCTCTCTTGTTTTTGAGCTCTCTCATTCTCTTGCTCTCATCCTCTTCCTCTTGCTCTCCCTCTCTTTAGTCTATGGTGCACTTGTCTCATGTGTTGAGAACCAAGAACCATAGAGAAAAATCCCAACACACTCTCCTCTACTCACTCTAGTTCACAAGGTTTAGCAAACCGAGTGAACTAGTTTCTTCAAAGCTCGAAGAAGAAGCCAAAGGTAGAAGTTTTCGGGTGGATCGATCTTCGGCGCAAGGAGACAACGGGGTGAAGCCGATCCGGACAACCATCAAGTGTAGAAGACGAAGGAGTTCAAGAAAGAAAGGTATAACCCCCTAACCGAGTAGTTAACAACTCTTAGTTAGGTTGTTAGGTAGCTAAGTTTAACAAAGATCCGTTTGAGTCCATGTTACCGCCTTTAGAAAATTGTTTTTCACCAAATTCCGCAAGCCCGTAAGTACCGGGAGAGGTAGCATGGACTTACACATTCTTTTTGGGCCCAGAATTTCTGTGAGTGGTACAGTATTGCTTGGGGCCCACTTCGAAAAATTTGATCGATCGAAAATTTTAAACACATTAGTTCATAGTATTTACATTATATCTGCGACCGTGAATGTCACTCGATCGATAAATCCTGTCTAACTGCTATAGCCCGGTTAGACAGATTTGCGAACGTGACATTCACGTTGATGTTCTGTGTTCTGCTGTGATGTTGCGGATTGGTCGTGGGGGATAGCCTGGATGCAATGCTAGTACAGTTTTGGTTGTATTATGTACATTTGATATTGCGGGGCGAGCGTCCGACATGTGGACTGCCGTCATTGCCTGTTTGTATATTATTCTTTTGGGGCACGACCAGGTTGCGGTCGATGTACCCGTTGTATGTATATTTTACTTTCTGTACTAGGATTGCCCCGCGGAGGGGTGCACGGATAGCCGGGTCCTAAAGGGCAACGAGCCCGCATCTCATGGCATTGAGACGGAGGGGGCTTCACTCTAGAATTGGCGGGCTATTCGCCGCACTCGTAGGGGGTACAGGTTGACCCAAGAGGGGTGCCCAAGTTACTGGATTCCATGAAGTGCTGGGTGGTCCATTCACGTTGCTGAAGGGGGCTGCCTCACTTGAGGTTTTGGCGGGTAACTTGCCGCGCCCGTAGGGGTCTAGGATTTCATTGCACAGGCTATCCACACGACCAGGGGAACGTCGGGTTTCAGTAGCGGCTCTGTGAAACCCGGGGATCCCAGATATCTGTATTGTTCTGTGATGCTGTACATTTCTGTGATGTTGCATTTTATCACGCCTTGAGCGAAATATTATATATTGATATATATATACTAGTAGATGTTGTATATGTTTTGCATCCGCGCTAGTCCAGTCCCCGCTCTGTTGTTAGTTAGCTAACCTAACGGGTATTGACGGGACCCAGTGGCGAATGCTGATGGCATATACGTACGTCATTATTTTCGTTCTTTATTGGTGTGATCAATTGATGGGACTGCGTTGATTCGGATCAATGCAAGTTAAAAACAAACTTAATCTGATGTTGTTGGAACATTTTTCAAAAAGCTGTTATTGCAAGGACGTCCACTTTTGTTTTGCACAGTGGTATTCAGTTAGAATATCCCGCTCCTCAGTCGACGAGGCAAGGGCCGAGATCCCTTCACCGGGAGTGACCCCTTGGACAAAAGTTTGCGTCAGGGCAATAACTTCACTATAGCCGATTACTTTTGCTTTGCATCATGGTATTCAGTTGGAATATCTTGCTCCTCATTCCACGGGGAAAGAGCCGAGATCCCTTCACCGGGAGTGACCTCTTTAGCAAAGGTTTTGGTCACTATATTTTTAAAAAAAGCTATCCAGTTCCTTCAACGATATCAAGTTCATTACGTTAAAGGTTTCGCCAGAAACCATTCGTAGCCCTCCGTCGTTTCACATGGATAGTCAATCAGTATTCAAGCTATGTTTGTTGGCCAAAGTCAAGGCATAGTGATTGGTAGCTATTGGGTATTCATATGCAGCATAAATAGATGCGTTGGTTTGGGGCAGTCGTATAGCCTTGTTGGCCAAAGTCAAGGGCTTGTGCGGGTGGGCTCAAATTAACCTGGAGAATGACGGGTAGAACTTGACATGTGACTTATGATTTGTTGGCCAAAGTCAAGGTCATAAGAGCATGGGGCAAAAATCACATCGGGAGTTTCTAAAGAAACTGAAACTTGCCAGATATGCGCATACCTTCTGGAGTGTGATGACGTGAGCGGATTCCGTCACGTTATCATGCGATGATAGTTGGATCCTGATTCCCACTGATGAGTTGGTTTACTCCTCGGGTGATCCCGACTAATTCTTCTTTTAGGTTTGGAGGAGAATTTGACAGTACAGTGGGAGGTTTCCAGATTAGATAAATTGGTAACCATTCTGATCTAGGTTAGAGTGCACGCTGAGTGTTTCTTTTCTCTTTCTCTTTGGCAGCGACCATTGACCCAACCCTAGACTATGACTCAGAGACCAAAATTAACCGAACCTTCTTAAACACTGGCTTTTGGATTGTCAGAGTTGCGAACCTCATTGCCACTCCTACTTTTACCCTTTTCTCCAGGACACCCCGTATTACTACGAATGTCCACTTCCATTGGACAAAACCATCGTATGGTTATATACGAACTCGAAGGAATTTATTCGAGGATGGTTTCCGGTTCTGGAGAAAACGAATAGGACTATTCAGTTGTCTTTTTCCTTTTTACCTTCTTTCAAGTTGCGAGTACTCCTTGGTTTAGGAGATAGTACACCTATTACGCAAATTGGATAGTCTTTTTCCAAACCATAGGCAGGTGCCGACCGGTAGGGAATGAAGAAAACCAATTAGCCTAACGATGGTGTACAGAAGGTATTATGTAAAGACAAAGAAAGGGATTAGAAGGAGGGCAAAGTAAATTGCGACTGCTATTCACGACCAGACCAAGTATTTCATTACCACTCCCACTTCACCTTTGTATTTCTCCAGGACACTCCGTATCACTACGAAAATCCACAGTTTATTGGATACTCTATCGTATGGTTATATACGAACTCGAAAGGAACTTGTTCCAGTTCGGTGATGGATTCTGGTTCAGGAGAAATAGGAATAGGGTTTATTCGGTTGTCTTTTATCCTCACCTTCTCTCGCATTGCGAGTGCTCCTAGGATTAGGACAGTACACCCATTATGCTTATTGGATATTCTTCTTCCAAACCATAGGCTGTTGCCAAACGATAGGGAAGGAAGAAACCATTTGGCCTAAAGGGGTGTACAGAAGGTAATGACTAAAGACATATGAAGGGATGTGGAGAGATGGCATAGAAATATACGGTTACAGATATGAATTTGATAATGGAAAAGGCATTACTAAGAATACCCGGATACCCCATCGAAACATTTCAATGTTTCAGTTTCACTGTGTACTGTTAAAAGAAAACGGATTTCCTAATTACCCTTTGCTCCAGGGTATGTATTTACCAGGTATGAATCTCACATATGTAAGTGTATTTACCAGGTATGAATCTCACATATGTATGGTTTTACAGATGAGTGGGAGTAAGTTATTGGGAATTAGGTGATCATCCTCATTATATCGGAATTCGTTGTAATTGGTGGTATTTGAGGAAGTCACCTGGGTTGTTTGCCGGACGGTGAAAATTTGGTTTTGAATATCCGTTATAATGCACCAATTTCAAATTGATATATCTGTACGTCTATTTTTATATAGTGAGATATTCCTTTTTGAAATTATGTCGATGTCATTTACCTATATCAGTTGATGGTTAGGTAAGGAGTATTAAACAGCGGTGTAATTCTTCTTAACCATAAGTACGGTTTTCAACCTACAACACACAGGGAATGAGTTTTTAGACTCAAGGGACTTATACAGAGTATTGTATATTGTCCAGTGTCCTTTAGGACAGAGGGGATGGTCCTTGTACTATATTCGGTTTACTTATGACTTCTCTAGTTCTTAGACAGGTGTTTCGTAGAAACACAGGGTCCAAGTTTTGAGAAGTTATAGGTATAAGAGTAAAGTAGAGAACCAGATGTTGCAAGTATCGGGATTCTTCAAGGTGATCGAAGATGTAGATACTTGTGTAGGATATTCAGTTGATAGTAATGATTAAGAGAAATTGCTTCTTTTTCAGGTTACTCATAAATGGAAGCATTCCTAAGTTGAGTAACGCTGATCGGCCTCTTTCCATTTAGTTGACATGCACTAGAGACAGCTGCATGATTTGAATCTGGTTTAATTAAATCAGTGCCTCTGTTTCTGTATTGGATATAGAACAGTTCATATCTTAACATTGTTAAGGTACGGGGAGTTGTCTGGCATATGCTTAAAACCAGACTCTGGATAACTCAACGCACGTTTCTGTAATGGCTGTTTGTGGGTTGACCCAGGCTATGACGAGGGTTGACTTTCTACCATCTGGAAAATCAATAGTGATATTGTTCTTAACTCGCCACAGTTTTAACAAAAATGGATTTTTTTCAGAAAACAGTAGTGGGAGTATGGTAGAACTGGAAGTGATTCCAGAACCGCAAACGATTGCTGAAGATTTGATAAGAACCTAAAGGTTCAATCTGGTTTGACATTCCATTGGCCACTCCGCAGATACGGTGGGTAACCTCTGGCACCCGAGAGGTACTCCGGTAGCCTCAAGGACGGTGACAGGGAGGTTCTTGTTTACCCTGACTTTCCATTGCTGTTGTTCCAGACTGTGAGACCCGGCAGCAGAATCAGTATAGCGTCTTTCTAAACTAGCTTTAGAAGTGTACGTGTATATGATTCTGCCAGAGGGTTGTCGTAGTCAGTGGGAGCAGCGGAAGCATTAGTGGACAGGTGGCTTATGTCTATTTATAGACTAAAGCAGATGTAGCGGTGATAGATCATCTATTTCTGAAGTGACAGTCATAGGTTTGACTTCATCAGAATAGGGGATGGATCTGTTAAGAAGGTAGTAGGGTATGATGTCCTGGTATTTGGATGACATACACAGAGTAGGAAAAGAAACTCCTATACTACAGTCGGTTATACTTTGGTTGTCACACAGTAGTTTCTCCACATGGGACTTGGATATAATATCAAGACATTCTGGTTACTAGATCTATGGATCTAGATTTGGGTGGTGTCCTAATCAGGGTACTTAGACAGCATTCTAAGAGTTTTTAGAATGGACGACTCCTGGCACGGTAGTGTACTTGCAGGTGATGGAGTCACCCTCTTTAAAGCTGTCTTATAGACTAAAGGGGAGAGGGATGTGCATGATTGGCAGATCACTTGCTTAGGCAATTGAGTCAATCATGAGATGTCAAGTACCACACCAGATTTTGTTCTTGCAGTAGATGCAATAAGTTGATATTGATCCAATCCTAGAGAAACAATCCGAAGCAGCTTTAGAACATAAGTGGATGTTCTAGGGATATGATAACGACAGCCTCGTTCAGGAGACAGTTATCATTCCAGGCTTCCAAGGTGACCTGGACGACAGGATGGCCGTCAGAGTTATAGTTTTCCTTCTGACGAGGGGCAGTATTTTGGACAGGTGGTCCAAGGAAATACTGAGGGAAGGATGACGCAGGATACGGATTGAGTTCAGTTAACGATACGGTCTAAGAAGTTTGGATTTGGAGTTCATTTATGAGCTAGGTCCCATCAGACATCCAGACACATTCTAAGATAGGTATTGCTCATTTCGGGAGATGGCTTTCTCCGCGAACTTGAGATATAGAGAGACATAGAAAGAAACATCAAAGCGGATCCACTCACTAAGGCTATTCATCGAACGCATTAGTTTTGCAAACGAGCTTTGTGAGACTGACTAGTAGAGGAGTTGAGTGTTCGGTATCACACGGGCTGTGAGTATGCGACATCGCAATAATTAGCCTTGAGTGCAAGTGGGAGATTGTTGGAGATAGTGCCCTCAGAGTCAATTATTGGATCACAGGCACGTGATTGCAATGATTGAGGGAGGACCTAATCCTGTAGGACAGTCTTACTCAAGATGAAAGTATGCTATCTGGTTTACCTTTATCATCGTGTACTGCTTTAGGAGACCTGACAGGTCGCTATTACACGTTGATAGAGCCCCTAGGATTCTTGCTTGACTGCCAACAGTATGAGGGCGATCATATACGTGGGAGCTAGTAGTCTATAAGCACATCCTTAAATGTTCCCTAGTCGTGGGAGTTTCGAGACAGGGCATCGATACTCCAAAGTAGACTAGTGTATACAGTAGAGACCCTGACGAGGGACGGTGGCCGGTCTCACAAGCCACTGGTGTCAGTTGGTTCACCTAAGATGTATACAGGTGCTCATTGGGTTATGAGTACACCGGACAGGACTCGCCGGGAACATGCTAGTTGGTCTTATACCTGATGTCAGATAGCAGTTCCCTGGTGAAATGTGTACAAGTTAGTTCATCGACCTGAGGATCGTCATTTGTCTCGTGTGAGTTCCCACTGTACTTTGATTACTACCCTACCACGCTCAAAGGAGATGTGCAAACAGGTTTTAGTTGGGTACAGTCCCGAGCCACATGGAGGCAGTGAGCGGATCTTCAGGGGTTCGTCTCTCCCGGTATTGGGGATGAGATCGCGCTGTGTCTAGGAGAGCCAGTACATGAAAGTCCTTGGCCAAGGCAGGAGATTTACTGGTAGGTATTCCAGTAGTATCTCAGGGTGTTCTGGGCTACACTCCGACATGACTTGTACCGCTTTTGGGGGTCTGACTTTTACCAACCCCCTAGGCCCGCCATGCGATGCTCATAGACGAACGGACCGAACTGTACGGATATTGTCACTGACAGGCTCAGTAGGGTGTCAGGATGAGTTTGCTCATCGACATCACCTTTGGTCAATACCTGGTTTCCCGTCACGTATTGGCTAATATCTCTGACGTGCTAGTGGTTAAATCCACAACCAAAGTATTGACGAGTCTTTAGAGTCCCCTACAGACCAGTTTCTCAAGTTTCGGGCGAAACGCTGTAGAGGCCGTATGGAGATATGGCAGGGATCGATCAGATACGTGCGGTATTGCACGGATCATGATCGGACGGTTAATACTAGCGGGCTTTGGTTTAAGCCGGATCCTAGTATAGTACAGTGTAGATTTTGTCTCATTGCATTTGTATTTCGGTCGGAATACGAATGCAGGTATGTATATACAGTAGCGGGGTTTTCCTGTAATTTATTATGGGATCAGTTTTTGGAGTTGCCAGTTTGATTTTCCGTTTCGGCCAATTTTCTTTGTATCTTTCAATGGCCGAAGATTGGTGGAGGAGGGCTTATTTGCATTTGTGCAAATAAGCATTTTGGAGGGTTGTCTTTGCATATTGTTGCTTCATGATAGCTCTTATTTTGACCTTGACTTCTTGACTTCATGATGGTTCATGATGGCTTGACCTTTGTTGTTATGATTAGTTTGTGGAGTGTTGGATTTGGTGGGTGATGATTTCTTCTCATCATTTTTCCTCTCCCTTGCATTATGGTTGCTCTCCCTCATTTTCATACACCCCACTCTCTCTCACTCCCTTCACCACATGAGTGGCCGGCCAAGCCAAGAGGGGCTGCCCATTTTTTTGGTGTGAGGATTTTTGGTTCTCTTGATGCTTGAAAAATCCCACAAGTTCTATCTCCATTAGCTTGTATCATTCCTCCACCAAAAAGGCAACTCCATACAAACCCCGAATGAGACATGAGTTCTACTGTCAACCTACAGCAACCTTGGGCACGTCGGCTCGCCAACTTCATGCCCGAGTTGCCTCGGTCTAGAGGTGGGAGCCCGTAAAAGAAGCCGTCGACGTGGTGCCCTTCCGGCGAGGAGGTGAAGACCGGAGATTCCGCGAGGAGATCGGGACGACGACGAGAAGACCGGAGGACACGGATCGCTCGGTATATCTCTCTACCCTTTCTCTTGTTAGCTAGGACTAGATTAATGGCACGATCCGGGATTTTAGTGCGCGGTGGTGCCGGTTCAAAAAGTTAAAGTAAATCATCGCTTCCGCATTCCGGCATCGGATTGACGGCCGGGGCGCCGCCGTGCACTTACAACTCTTTGGATTTTCATTTCTCACAATATTTCTCACTTAAGATCAAACCCTAACAAGCTTTTCCTTTATGAATCAAGAAGAAGATGATCTCCAAAAGGAAAGAGAAAAGGATAATGATCAAGTTAGAAAGCTAACCATGGTGAGTGAGTATCATATACTAACTCATGGTGAGACATAACCATGGCTAAGTCTAAATGGTTAGGTCAACAAAATCTAAAGTAAAACAAAACTAGTTGACTTTTTCAAAGCAACCACAAGCTTTTACAAGCTTCATGCTTAATAAAGAAATTCCACTAATTTGTAATTACTTTAAATAAATATAAACCATAATTTAGAATAGAATGGTGTATGTCTTGCACACCCATGCCTAGTGTATCATTAAACATGATACAAAATGAAAACACAATTTTAATATATATCATATATACATTAAAGTTGTGCTCATGTGAGAAAAACCCTAAAGTGAACCAATACTAGTTAATGTAAAATAATATATCAAATATATAATTATACATTAAATCATTAAATCAACACTTGATTTAACGATCCGGTCATATCGCATATAACCGAGTAATATCAATGTATCGACTTATCGAATCAATCCTTGATTCGATAACTAGGTTATATCGCATACAACCAATCGATACAAACATCGTGAGAATAGAATACGGTGTCACATACACGCATTATTCTCGATCCCGCACATATCACATATGCGCTCCTATCTCGTTTTGCCTGAGCCAGTACAACCTCTATGTAGGACTCTAAAGACTCGTCAATACGCCGGCAGAAGATGATGATCATATCAAGCACCCACAAGCCGTCAGCGGTACTAGCTGGACGTAACGGCTACCTGGGTATTGAGCGATCAGAAGATCAGTAAGCAAGCCCGCTCCAACTCCTGCAAAAAGCCTGACAGTGACACTACCGTACAGTCCGGTCTCCTCGTCTGATATGTCGCATATCAAGTCTAGGGGTGGTAACCGTCAGACCCCAATAACCGATAAGTCATGCCGATATGAGGCTCATAACGGGTCGAGAAACTACTGGTAACACTTACCAGTATATCTCTAAACCAGCCCTGGCCAGGGACTTCCCTGTTATGGCCAATCGAGCATAGCGCAACATCAACCCCCAATACCGGGAGAGACGAAACCCCTCCTATCGCTCATTGCCTCCATGTGACTCGGGACTGTACCAAAAACCATCGTTTTGCATGCCCTCTTGGACGTGGTAAGGTGGAAATCAAAGCACAGTGGGCATCACACAAGACTCTATGACGATCTCGGGTCTACAGACTAACCTGTACCAGTGTCACCTGAGAACTGCCATCTGACGTAAGGTATATTACCATCTGGGAGTTCTCGGCGAGTCCATCCAGTGTACCCAGTCTCCACTGAGCACCCGTATATCATCTCTGATGTCAAACACCAATGGATATGGGATCATCCATCGCCCATCTGTATGGGTTGAGAAGGTATACGCTAGTCTACTCTGGTATATGGATGCCCCGTCTCGATATACCCACGACTAGGGACCTTGAAGGATGAACTTCTGCACTACCATGTCCCCACTAGTATGATCTGCATCATAGTCCAGATAGTTAAGTACACATCCTAAGGGCTTTACCAACATGTAACAGAGAGACAATCAGTATACACGTTAAGGTAAAGAGTAACCAGATAGCATACTATCAAGTCGAGCAAGAAAGTCCTCCCTATATATGTCCAAGCATCCACTACAATATATATCCTATGTATGGTAATGGCCTCTAGGGCATACATATAACTAACAACAGGCAGCCGGGTTCTAAAGGGCAACGGGCCCACATCTCATGGCGTTGAGACGGAGGGGGCTTCATGTAGGGTTACTAGGCACTCTAGCAAGGTTCAACAAAGAATCAACCATGCCCGTTTAAAATTTTAACCATGCCGAATAACCTTAAACAAGATCTTTGCTAGATAATTAGGGTTTCACATGCAAGTAAATTACATATACCACTAAGTGAATACGAAATACAACCTTTGTAGATCGGTCCTTCACTTCTAAAGCTCCTTGTTGTAGTCCCTTCGCTGCGATCATGGTTCTCCCGGGCTCTTGCATGGCTTCACGAGGTGAAAGAAGCGTCCTTACTTGAAGTCTTCGAGGCCGAAGATGATCTACGTCGAGGGAATATCAACTCAAGCTACTACTTCACTAACTATAGAATTAGTGAAACAAACACCCTATACTAAAGTGCTAGTCTAGTAGAAGATGGAGAAATAGGAAGTGGGTTCTCTTTAGAATTTTATTTCTCACAATCTTTCACTCTTTTTATAAAACCCTAGCAAGCTTTTTCTTTTAGCTCAAAGAAGAAGAAGACGAACAAAAGAAAAAGGATGAGGATAATGATCGAGTAAGCTAACCATGGTGAGTGAGTATCATATACTAACTCATGTAGAGACCTTACAATGGCTAATCCTAAATGGTTAGGTTAATAAAAATCTAAAGTAAAACAAAGTTAGTGGACTTTGTCAAAGCATCCACAAGGTTCTATAAGCTTCATGCTTGTGACAAAAGCTCCACTAATTTGTAATTACCTTATATAATTATTAACCACCATTTAAAATAGAATGGTGTATGTCTTGCACACCCATATATGATGTATCATCAACCATGATACAAAAAGAAAACACATTTTAATATATATCACATATATATTAAAGTTGTGCACATGTGAGAAAAATCCTTAAGTGAACAAGTGTTAGTTAATGTAAACTAGTATATCTAATATACAATTATACACTAAATTATTAAATCAACACTTGACTTAATAATCTGGTCATATCTCATATAACCGACTAACATCCATTGTATCGACTTATCGAATCAACACTTGATTCGATAACCCGGCTATATCATATATAACCGACCGATACAAAAAGTCACGAGAATAGAATACCGTATCACATAAACGCATTATTCTCGGTCCCGCACATATCACATACGTGCTCCTATTTCGTTTTGCTTGAGCCAGTAAAACCTCTATGTAGGACTCTAAAGACTCGTCAATACGCCGGTAGTAGGTGATGATCACATCAAGCACCCACAAGCCTTCAGGGGTACTAGATGGACGTAACGGCCACCCGGGTATTGAGCGATCAGAAGATCAGCAAGCAAGCCCGCTCCAACTCCTATAAAAGCCTGCCGGTAATACTTCCCGTACAGTCCGGTCTCCTCGTTTGATATGTCGCATATCAAGTCTAGGGGTGGTAAACGTCAGACCCCAATAACCGATAAGTCGTGCCGATGTGAGGCTCATAACGGATCGAGAAACTACTGGTAACACTTACCAGTAAATCTCTAAATCAGCCCTGGCCAGGGACTTCCTTATTATGGCCAATCGAGCACAGCGTAACATCAACCCCCAATACCGGGAGAGACGAAACCCCTCCTATCACTCATTGCCTCCATATGACTCGGGACTGTACCTAAAAACCACCGTTTTGCATGCCCTCTTGGACATGGTAAGGTGGAAATCAAAGCACAGTGGGAATCACACAAGACTCTATGACGATCTCGGGTCTACAGACTAACCTGCATAAGTGTCACCAGAGAACTGCCATCTGACGTGAGGTATAATACCATCTGGTAGTTCTCGGCGAGTCCGTCCAGTGTACCCAGTCTCCACTGAGCACCCGTATACCATCTCTGATGTCAAACACCAATGGATATGGGATCATCCATCGCCCATCTCATGGGTCGAGAAGCGTATACACTAGTCTACTCTGGTATATCGATGCCCTGTCTCGATACACCTACGACTAGGAACATTAAAGGATAAACTTATGGACTACCATGGCCCCACTAGTATGATCTGCATCATAGTCCTGGTAGTCAAGTACACATCTTAAGAGTTTTATCAACATGTAACTATAAGACAGTATCAAGAGACAAGTATACATGTTAAGATAAAGAGCAACCAGATAGCATACTATCATATTGAGCAAGAAAGTCCTCTCTATATATGTCCAAGCATCCAATATAATATATATCATCTGTACAATACTGGCCTCTAGGGCATACATACAACTAACAATCTCCCACTTGCACTATGGCCAGCTACTGTAGTATCGCATACCAAGCATCCCGAAGAGTCTTTCAAACTGTATCTGGGGAATGGCCTTCGTGAGTGGATCCGCAGTGTTGTTCTTCGTGTCAACACTCCTGACCTCGATCTCCCGGCGATCAACTATCTCCCGGATCAGGTGATACCGCCTTAGAATATGCCTGGATCGCTGATGGGACCTGGGTTCCTTGGCCAAAGCCACTGCTCCATTGTTATCATAATACAAAGGTATTGGATGCTCAATGGATGGAACCACTCCAAGTTCAGTAATGAATTTCTTGATCCAGGCAGCCTCTTTGGCAGCATCGTTGGCAGCGATGTATTCAGCCTCCATCGTCGAGTCTGCCACGGTTTCCTTCTTGGAACTCTTCCAGCTAATCGCCACTCCGTAAAGGGTAAAGACAAATCCTGAGTGCGGCTTAGAGTCGTCCTTATCACTCTGGAAGCTCGAATTGGTAAAGGACTCCACTTGGAGTTCTCCGTTACCATACACCAAAAGCATCTCCTTAGTCCTTCGTAAGTACTTGAGAATGCTCTTCACAGCTGTCCAGTGACTCTCTCTAGGATCAGCTTGATACCTACTCACTACACTTAGTGAGTATGCTACATCGGGTCTGGTACATAGCATCGCGTACATGATAGAGCCTACAGCCGAAGCATAGGGTATCCCTTGCATGCGAGCTCTCTCCAAATCAATCTTGGGAGACATCTCTTTGGAGAGAGTGAGTCCAGAGATCGTTGGTAAATTCCCACGCTTGGATTCATCCATACTAAACCTCTTTAGTATGTTGTCAATGTACCTGGATTGGGACAATCCCAATATCCTTTTAGATCAATCTCTATAGATCATAATTCCCAGTATGCAGGAGGCATCACCTAGATCTTTCATTGAGAATTTTTGTGATAAGAAGAGCTTGACCGATTGCAGCATAGGAATGTCATTTCCTATCAAGAGTATGTCATCCACGTACAATACGAGGAAGACAACCTTACTCTCTGCCACCTTCTTGTAGATACAAGGTTCATCTACGTTTTTGACGAAATCAAACTCTTTGATAACGACGTCAAAGCAGATGTTCCAACTCCGTGATGCTTGCTTTAATCCATAAATGGATTTAAGTAGCTAGCACACCTTCCCGCTGCTCCCACTATCTACGAAGCCCTCTGGCTGAGTCATGTAGACGCACTCTTCTAAATCACCGTTTAGAAAGGCGGTCTTAACATCCATTTGCCAGATTTCATAGTCATGATATGCAGCGATGGCAAGCATGATCCGGATGGATTTAAGCATAGCCACTGAAGAAAAGGTTTTGTCATAGTCCACACATGGTCTTTGACGAAAACCCTTTGCAACAAGTCTAGCTTTGAAAGTCTCCACTTTCCCATCTACACCAAGTTTTTTCTTGAAGATCCACTAGCTCCTAATGGGTTTTACCCCTTCAGGAGCAAGTTCCAAAGTTCATACTTTGTTGGTGTACATGGATTCCATCTCGGACCGCATTGCATCCAACCATTTCACTGAGTCCCCACTCGTGATGGCCTGCTCGAAGCTAGTTGGGTCATCATCCTCCATGATGCAATCCTCGCTCCCTCCATCCATGAGAAAACCGTAGTATCTCTCAGGTGGGTGAGGAACCCTACTAGATCGGCGGAGTGTCCGGGGTTCATCGGGAACTACCGAATCCTCTGGTTCCACTAAATCTTCAGTTTGAGTTTGTGTAGCCGGAATTTCTTCCAGTTCTACCTCACTGCCACTAATTTCTTTTGTAAGAAATTCCTTTTCTAAAAAGGTGGCATGTCGAGAAACTAACACCTTTTGTTCCTCGCTATGGTAGAAAAGATATCCATGTGAATATTTGGGATATCCCACAAACTTACATAGAACTGACCGTGCCTCGAGTTTTCCAGATTTTGCCTTTTGACATAGGCCGGACAACCCCTTATCTTCACTCGTTTAAGACATGGTCTCTTCCCACTCCATATCTCATATGATGTGGTAGGTACAGATTTAGATGGAACTTGATTCAATAGGTATGCTGCTGTCTCCAGCGCATACCCCCAGAAGGAAATAGGTAACTCAGCTGTGCTCATCATAGAGCGCACCATATCTAATAGGGTGCGGTTCCTCCGTTCCGATACACCGTTGTGCTGTGGTGTATATGGAGGAGTTAGCTGAGAGAGAATCCCATTCTCTTTTAGGAAGTCCAGGAATTCATTGCTCAAGTATTCATGTCCTCGATCAGATCGAAGGATTTTAATACTTTTGCCGGTTTGGTTCTCGACTTCTTGTTTATATTCTCTAAATTTCTCAAAAGCTTCTGATTTTTGTTTCATCAAGAACACATACCCGAATATAGAGAGATTGTCAGTGAAAGTAATCAAGTACAAAGAACCATCCCTGGCATGTGTAGACATGGGACCGCATACATCACAATGTACCAGTCCCAAGAGTTCCGTAACTCTTTCTCCGTGTCCCGTAAACGGAGCTTTGGTCATCTTTCTTTTGAGACATGACTGGCAAGTATCATAAGATGAATTCAAACGGATTCAAATATCCATCTTTATGCAACTTAGCTAGTTGTGTCGCATTGATGTCACCCAGTCTACAATGCCACAAGAAGGATTCGTTCAGTTCTGAACTCTACCTCTTGTGTGTGTTTGTTATGCTCAGAACTGTTGTTTGATTTAGAACATAAATGCCATTACACAACGTGCCTGATCCAACCAACTTTTGGTTCAGAAAAATGTTCATAACATTATCCTGTAATACAAAATTATATCTCTCTTTACTTAGTAAAGAAACCGATATAATGTTGCATATCGGGTTCGGTATGTAATAGCATTCGTTCAGAATCAATGTATTATCAGTTGGCAATACAAGGTGATATTCCCCGATAGTTTTAGCTGTAAGTGCACGGCGGCGCCCCGGCCGTCGATCCGATGCCGAAAATGCGGAAACGAAAAACTTTGCGAAACTTGCAAACCGGTACCACCGCGCACTATCAACCCGGATCGGGCCATTAACCTAGCTACTAGCAAACTAAAAGATGGATAGAGAGATATACCAAGCGATCCGTGTCCTTCGGTCTTCGTCTCCACTCCGATCTCCCGCGGAATCTCCGTCCGTCACCTCCTCGTCGGAAAGGGCACCACGTAGCCGAATTCTTTTACGGGCTCCCACCTCTAGACCGAGGAAACTCGGGCGCGAAGTCGGCAAGCCGACGCGTCCAAGGGTACTGTATGTGTAGTGTAGAATCTTTGCCTCAATGGGGTGATTGGAGTTGCCATGGAGGAATGAACAATGCACTTTGGAGAGGTGAGGGATTTTTGTGGCAAGCATGAAATGTGATGAATCATTTTCCTTCACCAAAATGAAACCTCTCATCTCTCCTCTCAAAAATGGCCGGCCCCTCATGGTGGAAATGGTGGAGAGAATAAGACTAAAACATGAAGGGAGGTGAGTGTAGGAAATGAAAAGAGGTGACCACATCAAAAGGTTATCATAACAATATCATATCAATTTCAAATCCTTTCTAATTTCATTAATGCAAGAAAAGCAAAGATGCTTTGAATTATCATGATAAACCATTTCACAAGTAACCCCTCCACAAAAGTAATTTGCACAACTGCAAATAACCCCCTCCATCGGAAAAGTCCGGCCGGGAAGGAACAAAGGAAAACTGGCCGGAACGGAATGCAAACTGGCAACTTCAGAAAACTGATCCCGTAATAAATTACAGGAAAACCCCGCGACTGCATATACATGCCCGCATTTGTATTCCCACTAAATACAAATGCAAAGAGACAAAACTAAACTGTCTAATACTAGGATCCGGCTTAAACAAAAACCGGCTAGTAAAATCCGTCCGATCACGATCCGTGCAATACCGCACGTATCTGATCGAACCCTGCCATATCTCCATACGGCCTCTACAGCGTTTCACCCGAAACTTGAGTAACTGTGTGTGGGGGACTCTAAAGACTCGTCGATACTATGGCTGTGGATTTAACCACTAGCACGTCAGAGATATTAGCCATACGTGACGGGCCACCGGCTATTGACCAAAAGGGACGTCTGTGAGCGAACTCATACTGACACCCTACTGAGCCTGTCAGTGACAATATCCGTACAGTCCGGTCCGTTCGTCTATGAGTATCGCATGGCGAGCTTAGGGGGTTGGTAAAAGTCAGACCCCCAAAAGCGGTACAAGTCATGTCGGAGTGTAGCCCAGAACACCCTGAGATACTACTGGAATACCTACCAGTAAATCTCCTGCCTCGGCCGAGGGTTTTGTATAATGGCTCTCCTAGACACAGCGCGACCTCACCCCCAATACCGGGAGAGACGAAACCCTGCAGATCCGCTCACTGCCTCCATGTGGCTCGGGACTGTACCCAACTAAATCCTGTTTGCACGTCTCCTTTGAGCGTGGTAGGGTAGTAATCTAAGTACAGTGGGAACTCACACGAGACAAATGACGATCTCAGGTCGATGAACTAACCTGTACACATGTCACCTGGGAACTGCTATCTGACGTCTGGTATAATCCCAACTAGCAGGTTCCCGGCGAGTCCTGTCCGGTGTACTTATAACCCAATGAGCACCTGTATACATCTTAGGTGAACCAACTGACACCAGTGGCTTGTGAGACCGGCTACCGCCCCTCGTCGGGGTCTCGACTGTATACACTAGTCTACTCTGGAGACTCGATGCCCTGTCTCGAAACTCCCATGACCAGGGACCTTTTAAGGATGTGCTTATAGACCCCCGCTCCCACGTATATGATCGCCCTCATACTGCTGGTAGTCAAGCAAGAATCCTAGGGGCTCTATCAACGTGCAATAGTGACCTATAAGGTCACCTAAAGCAGTACACGATGATAAAGATAAACCAGATAGCATACTATCATCTCGAGTAAGACTGTCCAACCGGTATAGGTCCTCCCTCAATCATTGCAATCACGTGCCTGTGATCCAATAATTGACTCTGAGGGCACTATATCCAACAATCTCCCACTTGCACTCAAGGCTAATTATTGCGATGTCGCATACTCACAGCCCGTGTGATACCGAACACCCAACTCCTCTACTACTTAGTCTCACAAAGCTCGTTTGCGAAACTATTGCGTTCGAGGAATAGCCTCAGTAAGTGGATCCGCTTTGATGTTTCTTTCTATGTCTCTCTTTATCCCATATTCGCGGAGAAAGCCATCTCCCGAAATGAGCAATACCTGTCTTAGAATGTCTGGATGTCTGATGGGACCTAGCTCATAAATGAACTCCAAATCCAAACTTCTTAGACGTTATCATATCCCTAGAACATCCACTTATGTTCTAAAACTGCTTCCGATCGTTTCTCCAGGATTGGATCAATATCAACTTATTGCATCTACTGCAAGAACAACATCTGGTGTAGTACTTGACATCTCATGATTGACTCAATTACCTAAGCAAGTGATCTGCCAATCATGCACATCCCTCTCTACTTTAGTCTATAAGACACCTTTAGAGGGGGTGACTCCATTACCTGCAGGTACACTACCGTGCCAGGAGTCGTCCATTCTATAAACTCTTAGAATGTTGTCTATGTGCCCTGATTGGGAAACAACCCAAATCTAGATCTATAGATCTAGTAACCAGAATGTCTTGATATTATATCCAAGTCCCATGTGGAGAAACCACTGTGTGACAACCAAAGAATAACCGATCGTAGTACAGTAATATCACTTCCTACTCTGTGTATGTCATTCAAATACCAGGACATCACACCCTACTACCTTCTTAACAGATCCATCCCCTGTTTTGATGAACTCAAACCTATGACTGTCACATCAGAAATAGATGATCTATGTCCGCTATATCTGCTTTAGTCTATAAATAGACATAAGCCGCCTGTCCACCAATGCTTCCGCTGCTCCCACTGACTACGACAACCCTCTGGCAAAGTCATATAGACGTACACTTCTAAAGCTAGTTTAGAACGACGCTATAGTCATCCTCCTGCCGGGTCTCACAGTCTGGAACAACAGCAATGGCAAGTCTGGGTACACAAGAACCTCCCCGCTACCGTCCTTGAGGCTACCGGAGTACCTCTCAGATGCCTGAGGTTACCCACCGTATCTGCGGAGTGGCCAATGGAATGTCAAACCAGATTGAATCTTTAGGTTCCTATCAAATTTTCAGTAATCGTTTGCGGTTCTGGAATCACTTCCAGTTCTACCATACTCCCACTACTGTTTTCTGAAAAAATCCATTTCTTTTAAAATTGCGGCGAGTCAAGAACTATATCACTATTGATCTTTCAGATGGTAGAAAGTCAACCCTCGTCATAGCCTGGGTCAACCCACAAAAAGCCATTACAGAAACGTGCCTTGAGTTATCCAGAGTCTGGTTTTAAGCATAAGCCGGACAACTCCCCGTACCTTAACATCGTTAAGATACGAACTGTTCTATATCCAATACAGAAACAGAGGCACTGATTTAATTGAACCAGATTCAAATCATGCAGCTGTCTTCAGTGCATGTCAACTAAATGGAAGGAGGCCGATCAGCGTTACTCAACTTAGGAATGCTCCTAATTATGAGTAACCTGAAAGAGAAGCAAGTTCTCTTAATCATTACTATCAACTGAATACCATATACAAATATCTACATCTTCGATCACCTTGAAGAATCCCGATACTTGCAACACTTGCTTCTCTACTTTATTCTTATACCTATAACTTCTCAAAACTCAGAACATGCATTTCTACGAAACACATGTCTAAGAACCAGAGAAGTCACAAATAAACAGAATATAGTACGAGTACCAACCCCTCTGTCCTAATGGACATTGGAAAATATGCAATACTCTGTATAAGTCCCCTGAGTCTAATAACTCATTCCCTGTGTGTTGTAGGTTGAAAACTGTACTTATGGTTAAGAAGAATTACACCGCTGTTCAATGCTCCTTACCTAACCATCCACTGATATAGGTAAATGTTATCGACATAATTTCAAAAAGGTATATCTCACTCTATAAAAATAGACGTACATATATATCAATTTGAAATTGGTGCATAACAACGGATATTCAAAACCAAATATTTGCCGTCCGACAAACAACCCAGGCGATCTCCTCAAATATCACCAATTACAACGAATTCCGATATAATGAGGATGATCATCTAATTCCCAATAACTTACTCCCACTCATCATCTGTAAAAGTATACAGATATGAGATTCAATCCTGGTAAATACATACCCTGGAGCAAGTGTCCAATTGGGAAATCAGTTTTCTATTAACAGTACACAGTGAAACTGAAACATTGAAATGTTTCGATGGGGTATTCGTGTAATCCTAGTAATGCCACTTCCATTATCCAGATTCACGACTGTAACCGTATATTTCTTTGCCACATCTCCACATCCCTTCATATGTCTTTAGTCATTACCTTCTGCACACCCCTTTTGGCCAAATGGTTTTCTTCCTTCCCTACCGTTCGGCACCAGCCTATAGTTTGGAAGAAGACTATCCAATAAGCATAATGGGTGTACTGTCCTAATCCTAGGAGCACTCGCAATGCGAGAGAAGGTGAAGATAAAAGACAACCGAATAAACCTTATTCCTATTTCTCCTGAACCAGAATCCATCCCCGAATTAGAACAAGTTCCTTTCGAGTTCGTATATAACCATACGATGGAATATCCAAATAAACTGTGGATCTTCGTAGTGATACGGAGTGTTCTGGAGAAATACAAAGGTGAAGTTGGAGTGGTAATGAAATACTTGGTTTGGTCGTGAATATCAGTCGCAATTTACTTTGCCATCCTTCTAATCCTTTTCTTTGTCTTAACTTAATACCTTCTGTACACCGTTTAGGCTAATTGGTTTTCTTCATTCCCTACCGGTCGGCACCTGCCTATGGTTTGGAAGAAGACTATCCAATTTGCGTAATAGGTGTACTGACCTAATCCAAGGAGCACTCGCAACGTGAGAGAATGTAAAAGGAAAAGACAACTGAATAGTCCTATTCGTTTTCTCCAGAACCGGAAACCATCCTCGAATAAATTCCTTCGAGTTCGTATATAACCATACGATGGTTTTGTCCAATGGAAGTGGATGTTCGTAGTAATACGGGGTGTCCTGGAGAAAAGGGTAAAAGTAAGAGTGGCAATGAGGTTTGCAACTCTGACAATCCAAAAGCCAATGTTTAAGAAGGTTCGGTTAACTTGGTCACTGAGTCATGGTCAAGGGTCGGGTCATGGTCGCTGCCAAAGAAAGAGAGAAAAGAAACACTCAGCGTGCACTCTAACCTAGATCAGAATGGTTATCACTTTATCTAATCTGGAAACCTCCCACTGTACCGTCAAACTCTCCTCCAAACCTAAAAGAAGAATTAGTCGGGATCACCCGAGGAGTAAACCAACTCATCAGTGGGAATCGGGATCCAACTATCATCGCATGATAACGTGACGGAATCCGCTCACGTTATCACACTCCAGAATGTATGCGCATATCTGGCAAGTTTCAGTTTCTTTAGAAACTCCTGATGTGATTTTTGCCCCATGCTATTATGACCTTGACTTTGGCCAACAAATCATAAGTCACATGTCAAGTTCTACCCGTCATTCTCCAGGTTAATTTGAACCCACCCGTACAAGCCCTTGACTTTGGCCAACAAGGCTATACAACTGTCCCAAAGCAACGCATCTATCTATGCTGCATATGAATAACCAACAACTACCAAACACTGTGCCTTGACTTTGGCCAACAAACACAGCTTGAATATTATTGACTATCCATATGAAACGACGGAGGGCTATGAATGGTTTCTGGCAAAAAACCTTTAACGTAATGAACTTGATATCGTTGAAGGAACGGATAGCTTTTATAAAAATATAGTAACGAAAACCTTTGCTAAAGAGGTCACTCCCGGTGAAGGGATCTCGGCTCTTTCCCCGTAGGATGGGGTGCAGGATATTCCAACTGAATACCACGATGCAAAGCAAAAGTAATCGGCTATAGAGAAGTTATTGCCCTGACGCAAACTTTTGTCCAAGGGGTCACTCCCGGTGAAGGGATCTCGGCCCTTGCCTCGTCGACTGAGGAGCATGATATTCCAACTGAATACCACTATGCAAAATAAAAGAGAACGTCCTTGCAATAACAGCTTTTTTTTGAAAAATCTTCCAACAATATCAGAATAGGTTTGTTTATCTTGCATTGATCCGAATCAACGCAGTCCCATCAATTGATCACACCATAAAAGAGCGAAAATAATAATGTACGTATATGCCATCCGCATTCGCCACTGGGTCCCGTCATCGCTCGTTAGGTTACTTAACTAACGACAGAGCGGGGACTGGAGTAGCGCGGATGCAAAACATATACAACATCTACTAGTATATATATCAATATATAATATTCGCTCAAGGCATGATAAAAATGCAGCATCACAGAAATGTAACCAGCATCACAGAACAATACAGATATTTGGGATCCCCGGGTTTCACAGAGCCGCTACTGAAACCCGACGTTCCTCTGGTCGTGTGGATAGCCTGTGCAATGAAAATCCTAGATCCCTACGGGCGCGGCAAGTCACCCGCCAAAACCTGAAGCGAGGCAGCCCCCTTCAGCAACGTGAATGGACCACCCAGCACTTCACGGAATCCAGTAACTTGGGCACCCCTCCTGGGTCAACCTGTACCCCTTAAGAGTGCGGCGAATAGCCCGCCAATTCTAGAGTGAAGCCCCCTCCGTCTCAATGCCATGAGATGCGGCCCCGTTGCCCTCTAGAACCCGGCTATCCGTGTACCCCTCCGCGGGGTAATCCTAGTACAGAAAGTAAAAATATACATACAACGGGTATATCGACCTCGACCCGGTCGTGCCCCAAAAGAATAATACAAACAGGCAGTGACGGCAGTCCACATGTCGGATGCTCGTCCCGCAATATCAAATGTACATATAAAACAAAACTGTACTAACATTGCAACCAGGCTATCCCCCACGACCAATCCGCAACATCACAGCACCACACAGAACATCAACGTGAATGTCACGTTCGTAAATCCGTCTAAAAGGGCTATAGCAGTTAGACAGGATTTACCGATCAAATGACATTCACGGTCGCATATATAATGTAAATACTGTGAATTAGCATGTTTAAAATATCCGATCAAACAAATTTACCGAAGTGGGCCCCAAGCACTACTGTAGCTCTTACAGAAAATCTGGGCCCAAAAAGAATATCCCAAAAACCCTATTTTCAACTCAGAAGCTCTCTGTAGAACTTTGATACACTGAACAGTAAATACAGCGGCGGAACCGCGGCCCAAGCATAGGTTAGGCCGCGGTTCCGCGGTGGGATAGTGGGTTCACGTGATCAAATTTCTACAGAAGTCTTAGAATTCCCTGCACATGTTTCTGCAACAACCTAAAAAAAATTTGGAGCAAAAAAAATTTCGACAGAAACCCGATGCACTAGAAAATACGGTTTTTGGGGTTTTATTGTTCGATTGAGTTCTAAACACGTTAGAGCAAGCTAGGCTAAGTTAATGGCGTGGCTCTGATACCAATGTAAGTGCACGGCGGTGCCCCGGCCGTCGATCCGACGCCGGAAATGCGGAAACGAAAAACTTTGCGAAACTTGCAAACCGGCACCACCGCGCACTATCAACCCGGATTGGGCCATTAACCTAGCTACTAGCAAACTAAAAGATCGGTAGAGAGATATACCAAGCGATCCGTGTCCTTCGGTCTTCGTCTCCACTCCGATCTCCCGCGGAATCTCCGTCCGTCACCTCCTCGTCGGAAAGGGCACCACGTAGCCGAATTCTTTTACGGGCTCCCACCTCTAGACCGAGGCAACTCGGGCGCGAAGTTGGCAAGCCGACGCGTCCAAGGGTATTGTAGGTGTAGTATAGAATCTTTTCCTCAATGGGGTGATTGGAGTTGCCATGGAGGAATGAACAATGCACTTTGGAGAGTTGAGGGATTTTTGTGGCAAGCATGAAATGTGATGAATCATTTTCCTTCACAAAAATGAAACCTCTCATCTCTCCTCTCAAAAATGGCCGGCCCCTTATGGTGGAAATGGTGGAGAGAATAAGATTAAAACATGAAGGGAGGTGAGTGTAGGAAATGAAAAGAGGTGACCACATCAAAAGGTTATGATAACAATATCATATCAATTTCAAATCCTTTCTAATCTCATTAATGCAAGAAAAGCAAAGATGCTTTGAATTATCATGATAAACCATTTCACAAATAACCCCTCCACAAAAGTAATTTGCACAACTGCAAATAACCCCCTCCATCGGAAAAGTCTGGCCGGGAAGGAACAAAGGAAAACTGGCCGGAACGGAATGCAAACTGGTAACTTCAGAAAACTGATCCCGTAATAAATTACAGGAAAACCCCGCGACTGCATATACATGCCCGCATTTGTATTCCCACTGAATATAAATGCAAAGAGACAAAACTACACTGTCTAATACTAGGATCCGGCTTAAACCAAAACCGGCTAGTAAAATCCGTCCGATCACGATCCGTGCAATACCGCACGTATCTGATCGAACCCTGCCATATCTCCATACGGCCTCTACAGCGTTTCGCCCGAAACTTGAGTAACTGTGTGTGGGGGACTCTAAAGACTCGTCGATACTATGGCTGTAGATTTAACCACCAGCACGTTAGAGGTATTAGCCATACGTGATGGGCCACCAGCTATCGACCAAAAGGGACGTCTGTGAGCGAACTCATACTGACACCCTACTGAGCCTGTCAGTGACAATATCCGTACAGTCCGGTCCGTTCGTCTATGAGTATCGCATGGCGGGCCTAGGGGGTTGGTAAAAATCAGACCCCCAAAAGCGGTACAAGTCGTGTCGGAGTGTAGCTCAGAACACCCTGAGATACTACTGGAATACCTACCAGTAAATCTCCTGCCTCGGCCGAGGGCTTTGTGTAATGGCTCTCCTAGAAACAGCGCGACCTCACCCCCAATACCGGGAGAGACGAACCTCTGCAGATCCGCTCACTGCCTCCATGTGGCTCGGGACTGTACCCAACTAAAAGCTGTTTGCACGTCTCCTTTGAGAGTGGTAGGGTAGTAATCTAAGTACAGTGGGAACTCACACGAGACAAATGACGATCTCAGGTCGATGAACTAACCTGTACACATGTCACCTGGGAACTGCTATCTGTCGTCTGGTATAATCCCAACTAGCAGGTTCCCGGCGAGTCCTGTCCGGTGTACTCATAACCCAATGAGCACCTGTATACATCTTAGGTGAACCAACTGACGCCAGTGGCATGTGAGACCAGCTACCGCCCCTCGTCGGGGTCTCGACTGTATACACTAGTCTACTCTGGAGAATCGATGCCCTGTCTCGAAACTCCCACGACTAAGGACTTTTTAAGAATGTGCTTATAGACCCCAGCTCCCACGTATATGATCGCCCTCATACAGCTGGTAGTCAAGCAAGAATCCTAGGGGCTCTATCAACGTGCAATAGTGACTTGTAAGGTCACCTAAAGCAGTAAACGATGATAAAGATAAACCAGATAGCATACTATCATCTCGAGTAAGACTGTCCAACCGGTATAGGTCCTCCCTCAATCATTGCAATCACGTGCCTGTGATCCAATAATTGACTCTGAGGGCACTATATCCAACATTAGCTGCAACAATTGCACCATTTCCAACCATTATGTCTTTATCACCTTCTCCAAGTTCTCTACTTTTCCTAAGCCCATGTAACTGATTACATATATGGGATCCTGACCCGGTATCTAATACCCAGGACATAGAGCAAATGGAGAAACAGTTCTCTGTAACGAACACACCTGAAGAAAATGCATCAATATGTACTTTCTTCATTCGGGTGGCATGGGAATCCTGGTATTCCCCTATATCCTGTTCAGTCCTATAACTCTTATAAGAAAGAACGGAACCAACGTTCCCCAGCACAGTATAACATGCTGGTTCGGTCAATACATCCATATTATTATCTTTATTAAGGCATGATATGGTCGCTACCTGGAGAGAGAGAGAAGAAAACACTTTAGCGTATGCTCTTTCAAGATCAGATTGGTTATTATTTTATCTAATCAGGATGGTTCCCACTGTTTTTATCAAATCTTCCTTCAAACCCTAAAAGAAAAGACTAGCCGGGATTAATTACACCCTACAATTTCGTCAATCATTCAGCCAGGCCAGTGTCGGTACTTTGAGGGAGGTTCCCCGTGCTTTCGCATGGACCTAATTAAAGTAAACCTCGTTTTCCCAGAGGCGTAACCCCGTTGACACCTTTTTAGACACCTACTTGATCGGCTAATTGTCCTGTGTAAAGCTCTCCCAGGAGTAACAATTACTCGCAGTGGGTATCGAGATCCAACTATTTCATAGAAGGTATGCAATCTCATTGCAAATTTTAACACTTGAAATTCCCGATAATATTTTGCCCCTAACCCCTATGACCTTGACAAAAGCCAATAAATCATAGGATGCTAGTCAAGTTCAACCCGTCATTTCTTGATTGAATCAAATCCACCCGCACGACCCTTGACAAAGGCCAACAAGGTCATATGACTACCCCAAAACAATCTGCATCATATGCATAAGCAGATAAGCACCATTCAGCTACCGCACACTACGCCTTGACAAAGGCCAACAAACGCAGCACGAATACTAAACGGTTCTTATTTGAAATGACGGAGGGCTACGACAGGTTTTTCTGAAAACCTATTGCGTAATGAACTTGATATCGTTGTAGAATCAAGTGAATTTTGAAATGGAGTGATTTTGAGGTTTCATTAGTTTTGCTAAAGATGTTACTCCCGGTGAAGGGATCTCGGCTCTTTCCTCATCGAATAAGGTGCAGGACATCTCATATATATCACTATGCCAAGCAAAACTCTAAAAGCAATCAAAAGGAAAAACGAGAGTTGTAGCATCTGCCAGTTTTGCTAAAGAGCTCACTCCCGGTGAAGGGATCTCGGCTCTTTCCTCATCGAATAAGGTGCAGGATATATCATATATACCGCTATGCAAAGCAAAAACTGTAGCCACCCTTTTTGAAAATTTAATTCTACAACATCTTTTAGGTTTCTTTTCTTTGATTAATCATATTAATGAAGTCCTATCATTTAAGTCACCTAAACATCACAGATAAATACGACGTACACTTATACCATCCGCATTCGCCTCGATGTCCGCTCGTTGCACCGTTATGTTAGGTAACTAACGGTAGAGTGGGGCAGGGCTAGCGCGGGTGTAAAACATAAGTAACGTCTAAGTAATATATCCTATATACTATATACAGTATTTATCACAACATATCAAATAATCACATCACAGATATCGCAGCAGAAGAAACAAATGAAACATTGGATATACTAGGACGTCCGTGTTTATTTTGAGCCTCTATAAAACACGGATTCCACGGTCGCGATGAATAACCAAACCCACACCCCTAGACCCCTACGAGAGCGGCAAGCAACCCTTCCAATTCTAGAGTTAGGAGACCCGGGCTCGACTCTTCAAGTTGGTCCTCCCACTGGACTCTAGAACCCGGTTACTTGTGCTCTCCTCCTTGGGTCTATCCCTAGTGCGGAAAAGTAAATAATATACAAATGGTGACATTGACCTAATCCCGGAAGTTCCCCAATAAAAGAATATTACATAGATTAAATTTTACATGAATGAAAATAAAAACTCTCATCTCACATAAAAAAAACCCGGCTATTCAGAACGCGACGATCCAATATAACATATCCAGCAACACATAACATCACATGTCATCAACATAACTAAATATGTGCATTCCAATTGTCGTTGACATATAGCAACGAAACCGGCGATATCACATATTACACTTACGGTCGCAGAAAAGAAAGTGTAAAACTACAACATTTGGAATCCACAATCTCTTTAGACATCGTAAATCAGAAATATCACATACTTCGCATTTCATGCCTAACTATATGAATTCCACATGTTGTATCACATTCCAGATAAATAGACAGTATTAAACTTTCCGATCGAATAATCAAATACCCAAGATTTCCTTAATAGCTCAACACTTGAGCGGAGTTCAAAAATTCCAGAATACGTCACAGTAGCAACGGTCCAGCCGTAGAAGGGGTCAAGCCAACGCCTCACATGTTGCACGCCGTACTGCCCCAATACCCTAAGGTTTAGAGGCAGTTCAAGACGGTCACATAATCGAGTTAAGATTTGTGTTCTTCTAGAGGGTCCATCGCGTTACATGCAAGTTTTTCTGAAAGATTTAAACTCAAGAAAAATTCAACACTTGAAAGTTTTTCGTGCCGGGAAAAATAGAGTTAATGATATCCGTTCGAACATTTTAATACTTTCTAAATTATCCGGAAAACAATAACGAATTTAAATTTTCCGATCGAATCAACAATTACAAAATAAACCCCAAAACACTCAACACTTGAGTCAGATAAAAAAATACCCATAAAATATAAGGAATAGCTACGGGATGTTACTGCATAAAATTCTGTCCACAGTTTCACTATTACCGCCACGGAACCGCCGCTTATAGTGGGGTGAGACCGCGGTTCCGCGGCGTATGTACGGAATTTTGGGCTTGAATTTTGTGGTAACTCATTGAATTCCCTGCTGATTTTTTAGGTATTTTTAATTCAGAAAATCAAAGTTTTTAAAAAATGTACAGAGATGGGGGTTAAACTGACGTTTCAGGGTTCGATCGGGGTTTTAACTTCGTATACACGTCGCCTAATGCTCTAGCTAGGCTCTGATACCACTGTAGGGTTACTAGGCACTCTAACAAGGTTCTACAAAGCATCACCATGCCCGTTTAAAATTTTAACCGTGCCGAATAACCCTAAACAAGATCTTTGCTAGATAATTAGGGTTTCACATGCAAGTAAATTACATATACCACTAAGTGAATACGAAATACAACCTTTGTAGATCGGTCCTTCACTTCTAAAGCTCCTTGTTGTAGTCCCTTCGCTGTGATCATGGTTCTCCCGGGCTCTTGCATGGCTTCACGAGGCGAAAGAAGCGTCCTTGATTGAAGTCTTCGAGGCCGAAGATGATCTACGTCGAGGGAATATCAACTCCAAGCTACTACTTCACTAACTAGAGAATTAGTGAAGCAAACACCCTATACTAAAGTGCTAGTCTAGTAGAAGATGGAGAAATAGGAAGTGGGTTCTCTTTAGAATTTTATTTCTCACAATCTTTCACTCTTTTTTTAAAACCCTAGCAAGCTTTTTCTTTTAGCTTAAAGAAGAAGAAGATGAACAAAAGAAAAAGGGATGAGGGATAATGATCAAGTGAGTAAGCTAACCATGGGTGAGTGAGTATCATATACTAACTCATGTAGAGACCTTACCATGGCTAATCCTAAATGGTTTAGGTTAATAAAAATCTAAAGTAAAACAAAGTTAGTGGACTTTGTCAAAGCATCCACAAGCTTCTATAAGCTTCATGCTTGTGACAAAAGCTCCACTAATTTGTAATTATCTTATATAATTATTAACCACCATTTAAAATAGAATGGTTGTATGTCTTGCACACCCCATGTATGATGTATCATCTACCATGATACAAAAAGAAAACACATTTTAATATATATCACATATATATTAAAGTTGTGCACATGTGAGAAAAATCCTTAGGTGAACAAGTGTTAGTTAATGTAAACTAGTATATCTAATATACAATTATACACTAAATTGTTAAATCAACACTTGACTTAATAATCCGGTCATATCTCATATAACCGACTAACATCCATTGTATCGACTTATCGAATCAACACTTGATTCGATAACTCGGCTATATCATTTATAACCTACCGATACAAAAAGTCGCAAGAATAGAATACGGTATCACATACACGCATTATTCTCGGTCCCGCACATATCACATACGTGCTCCTATTTCGTTTTGCCTGAGCCAGTAAAACCTCTATGTAGGACTCTAAATAATCGTCAATATGCCGGCAGTAGGTGATGATCACATCAAGCACCCACAAACCGTCAGCGGTACTAGCTGGACGTAAACGGCCACCCGGGTATTGAGCGATCAGAATATCAGCAAGCAAGCCCGCTCCAACTCCTGTAAAAGACTGCCGGTAACACTTCCTGTACAGTCCGGTCGCCTCGTCTGATATGTCGCATATCAAGTCTAGGGGTGGTAAACGTCAGACCCCAATAACCGATAAGTCGTGCCGATGTACGGCTCATAACGGGTCGAGAAACTAATGGTAACACTTACCAGTAAATCTCTAAATCATCCTGGCCTGGGACTTCCCTGTTATGGCCAATCGAGCATAGCTCAACATCAACCCTCAATACCGGGAGAGACGAAACCACTCCTATCGCTCATTGCCTCCATGTGACTCGGGATTGTACCCAAAAACCACCATTTTGCACGCCCTCTTGGACATGGTAAGGAGGAAATCAAAGCACAGTGGGAATCACACAAGACTCTATGACGATCTCGGGTCTACCAGACGTAACCTGCACAAGTTTCACCAGAGAACTGCCATCTGACGTGAGGTATATTACCATCTGGGAGTTCTCGGCGAGTCCGTCCAGTGTACCCAGTCTCCACTGAGCACCCGTATACCATCTCTGATGTCAAACACCAATGGATATGGGATCATCCATCGCTCATCTCATGGGTCGAGAAGCGTATACGCTAGTCTACTATGGTATATCGATGCCCTGTCTCGATACACCTACGACTAGGAACATTAAAGGATGAACTTATGGACTACCATGGCCCCACTAGTATGATCCGCTTCATAGTCCTGGTAGTCAAGTACACATCCCAAGGACTTTATCAACATGTAACTATGAGACAGTATCAAGAGACAATACATGTTAAGATAAAGAGCAACCATATAGCATACTATCATATCGAGCAAGAAAGTCCTCTCTCTATATATGTCCAAGCATCGAATATAATATACATCATCTGTACAATACTGGCCCTATAGGGGCATACATACAACTAACACTTCACTCTAGAATTGGCAGGCTATTCGCCGCACTCGTAGGGGGTATAGGTTGACGCAAGGAGGGGTACCCAAGTTACCAGATTCCATGAAGTGCTGGGTGGTCCATTCACTTTGTTGAAGGGGGCTGTCTCGCTTCAGGTTTTGGCGGGTAACTTGCCGCACCCGTAGGGGGTCTAGGGTTTCATTGCACAGGCTATCCACACGACCAGGGGAACGTCGGGTTTCAGTAGCGGCTCTATGAAACCCGGGGATCCCAGATATCTGTATTGTTTCTGTGATGCTTATTACATTTCTGTGATGTTGCATTTTATCATGCCTTGAGCGATTATTATATATTGATATATATACTAGCAGATGTTGTATATGTTTTGCATCCGCGCTAGTCTAGTCCCCCGCTCTGTCGTTAGTTAGTAACCTAAAAGGTAATGACGGGACCCAGTGGCGAATGCGGGTGGCATATACGCACATCATTATTTTCGTTCTTTATTGGTGTGATCAATTGATGGGATGCATTGATTCGGATCAATGCAAGCTAAACAAACCTATTTGATGTTGTTGGAACAATTTCAAAAAATGCTGTTATTGTGAGGACGTTCACTTTTGTTTTGCACAGTGATATTCGGTTATGAATATCCAGCACCTCAGTCGACGAGGCAAGGGCCGAGATCCCTTCACCGGGAGTGACCCCTTGGACAGAAGTTTGCGTCAGGGCAATAACTTCACTATAGTCGATTACTTTTGCTTTGCATCATGGTATTCAGTTGGAATATCCTGCACCTCATTCTACGGGGAAAGAGTCGAGATCCCTTCACCGGGAGTGACCTCTTTAGCAACGGTTTTCGCCACTATATTTTATAAAAGCTATCCAGTTCCTTCAACGATATCAAGTACATTAAGTTAAAGGTTTTTCGCAAAAAACCATTCGTAGGCCCTCCTTCATTTCAGACGGTAGCACGTAGTATTCATGCAATGTTTGTTGGCCTTAGTCAAGGCATAGTGTATGGTAGCTGTTTGTTACCTTTCTGCTGCATAGATAGATGCGTTGGTTTGGGACAGTCGTACAACCTTGTTGGCCCTAGTCAAGGGCTTGTACGGGTGGGTTCAAATTAACCTGGACAATGACGGGTAGAACTTGACATGTGACTTATGATTTGTTGGCCTTAGCCAAGGTCATAAGAGCATGGGGCAAAAATCACATCGGGTGTTTCTAAAGAAACTGAAACTTGCCAGATACGCGCATACCTTCTGGAGTGTGATAACGTGAGTGGATTCCATCACGTTATTATGCGATGATAGTTGGATCCCGATTCCCACTGATGAGTTGGTTTACTCCTCGGGTGATCCCGACTAATTCTTCTTTCAGGTTTGGAGGAGAATTTGACGTTACAGTGGGAGGTTTCCTGATTAGATAAAGTGATAACCATTCTGATCTAGGTTAGAGTGCACACTGAGTGTTTCTTTTCTCTCTTTCTTTGGCAGCGACCATGACCCGACCCTTGACTATGACTCAGTGACAAAAATTAACCGAACCTTCTTAAACACTGGCTTTTTGATTGTCAGAGTTGCAAACCTCATTGCCACTCCTACTTTTACCCTTTTCTCCAGGACACCCCGTATTACTACGAACGTCCACTTCCATTGGATAAAACCATCGTATGGTTATATACGAACTCGAAGGAATTTATTCGAGGATGGTTTCCGGTTCTGGAGAAAATGAATAGGACTATTCAGTTGTGTTTTCCTTTTACCCTCTCTTAGGTTGCGAGTGCTCCTTGGATTAGGACAGTACACCTATTACGCAAATTGGATAGTCTTCTTCCAAACCTTAGGCTGGTGCCGAACGGTAGGGAATGAAGAAAGCCGATTAGCCTAAGTGTGGTGTACAGAAGATATTAAGTTAAGACAAATAAAGGGATTAGAAGGAGGGCAAAGTAAATTGCGACAGCTATTCACGACCAAACCAAGTATTTCATTACCACTCCCACTTCACCTTTGTATTTCTCCAGGACACTCCGAATCACTACGAAGATCTACAGTTATTTGGATACTCCATCGTATGGTTATATACGAACTCGAAAGGAACTTATTCCAGTTCGTGGATGGATTCTGGTTCAGGAGAAATAGGAATAAGGTTTATTGGGTTGTCTTTTATATTCACCTTCTCTCGCATTGCGAGTGCTCCTAGGATTAGGACAGTACACCCATTATGCTTATTGGATAGTCTTCTTCCAAACCATAGGCTGGTGCCGAATGGTAGGGAAGGAAGAAAACCATTTGGCCTAAAGGGGAGTCCAGAAGGTAATGACTAAAGACATATGAAGGGATGTGTGTAAGTCCACGTTGCTCACCCCGGTTCTTACGGGGAGGCAGAAACGGCGAAAAACAATTTTTGGCGCAAAGGCAACATGGACTAAAAGAAGGATCTTTGCTAAACTACAAACTAGCAAACTATAAGAGGTGCTATCTACTATGCCATAGAGATTATAACTCACGATACCGGTCCTTCAGATCTTGTCTCCGCTGTCCTGCTCGTCCATCCAAGCTCCGAGGATCGATCCGGATCTTGATCACCTCCGCGGCCTTCTTGAGTCGAAGGCGATCCACCCGAGAGATGTGGTCCGAGCTCCACCTCGAGCCGAGGCAACTAGGGCAACAAGATCGCTAGTCTTGATGTCCTAGGATGTGTAGAAGAGGTAGATGGAAGTGTTTGTCTATTTGGATCCTTTTTCTCTCAACACATGAGATCAAAGGATTTTTCAAGAGGAGGATGAAGAACTAGCAACCATGGAGCTTTTTTCTTTTCTTTTCTTCTCACAAGAGAGAGAATAATAAAAATGAGAAAATGACGATCGGTATAATACCAACCATCAGTTCCCAACGAGTCCTGTCCAGTGTACTCGTAACCTAACGAGCACCCGCATACTATCTCAAGTACGACGTACTGACGGCTTTGGGACATACATCTCCCCTGCTTGGATGAGAAGCGCATACGCTAGTCTATTTCGGAGTATCGATGCCCTGTCTTGATAGTCCTACGACTAGGGACCTGTATAAGGATGTGCTTGTGGATTACCCAGCCCCCACGAGTGTGACTGCCATCACAAGGCTGGTAATCAAGCAAAGATCCTAAAGGCTCTACTAATATGTATAAGCGATATGCTAAAAGAAACACAAGCACATATTGAAGTAGATACAAACCAAGTAGCGTACTACCATTTTGAGCAAGATTGTCTATACAACTGTGATTATCCCAAACTTCCATTAAGTAATATACAAACTAGTATGATACAGTAATAGCCTCTAGGGCATATACACTAACAATCTCCCACTTGCACTAAGGCCATGTACTGGCGTATCGAAGACCTATCATCTCGATCAGCCGCTCGAACTGACTCTGGGGTAAGGCCATCGTGAGTGGATCTGCGGTGTTATTCTCCGAATCTACTCTCTTCACCTCGATCTCCCGGCGAAATATGATCTCCATGATCAGGTGGTACCGTCTCAAAATGTGCCTGGACTTCTGATGGGACCTGGGTTCCTTCGCTAAAGCTATAGCGCTGTTGTTGTCGCAATACAGCGGTATTGGATCAACAATTGTAGGAACCACATGAAGCTCCATGAGGAACTTCTTCATCCAGATAGCTTCCTTTGCGGCATCGCAAGCAGCTATGTACTCCGCTTCCATAGTTGAGTCAGCAACGGTTTCCTGCTTGGAACTCATCCAGCAAACCGCCCCTCCATTGAGGGTAAAGACATAACCCAACATGGACTTGGAGTCATCCTTGTAACTCTGAAAGCTGGAGTCAGCAAAGGCCTCGATCTGGAGGTCTTTTCCGCCATACACCAAGAACATCTCCTTAGTCCTTCTCAGGTACTTGAGAATGTTCTTTACCGCTATCCAGTGTTTCTCCCCTGGGTCCGACTGATACCGGTTTACAACGCTCAATGCGTATGCTACATCTGGTCTGGTACATAACATCGCATACATTATAGAGCCTACCGCAGAAGCGTAGGGTATAATAGACATGCGATCCCTTTCCAAATCAGTCTTGGAAGACATCTCTTTGGAGAGGGTGATCCCGTGACAAGCCGGTAAATTACCGCGCTTGGAATCTTCCATACTGAATCTTTTCAGTATGGTGTCGATGTACCTGGACTGTGAAAGTCCCAACATCCTTTTAGATCTATCATGATAGATCTGGATCCCCAGAATGTAGTTGGCATCGCCCAGGTCCTTCATGGAAAACCTCTGTGACAAGAATCCTTTGACTGACTGTAGCATAGGAATATCATTTCCTATTAGGAGAATGTCATCCACGTACAAGACGAGAAATACCACAGTTCTCCCTACAATCTTACTGTAAATGCATAGTTCATCTGGGTTTTTGATAAAGCCGAATTCTTTGACAGTATCATCGAAGCGGATGTTCGAACTCCGCGATGCCTGCTTGAGTCCATAGATGGACTTGAGCAACTTGCACACTTTACCGCTACTCCCACTCTGAATGAATCCCTCTGGCTGATCCATATAGACGCACTCTTCTAAATTTCTATTTAGGAAAGCTGTCTTTACGTCCATCTGCCAGATTTCATAGTCGTAGAAGGCAGCAATGGCAAGAAGGATCCGAATGGATTTGAGCATAGCTACTGGAGAAAAGGTCTCGTCATAGTCCAAACCAGGTCTTTGACAAAAACCCTTTGCAACATGTGTATCTTTATAGGTTTCAACCTGCCCATCTACACCAATCTTCTTTCTGAAGATCCATTTGCAGCCTACGAGTTTTACCCCTTCTAGAGCAAAGTCCAAAGTACAAACTTTGTTGGTGTACATGGACTCCATCTCGGTCCGCATTGCATCCAGCCATTTTACCGAGTCACCGCTCTGAATGGCTTGCTGGAAGCTAGTAGGCTCACCATAGTCAATGGTCCAATCCACTCTATCCCTGTCTATGAGAAAACCGTAGTATCTCTCGGGCGGATGAGACTGCCTACTACTCCTGCGGAGTGTCGTTGGGATGTCCGGTTCTCTTGAAACTTCTGGTTCTTCCAAGTTTTCAGTAATAGCTTGTGGTTCTGGAATTTCTTCCAGTTCTATTGCGCTCCCACTTATCTGATTTTCTAAAATTCAGTTTCCAAGAAGTGGGAATGCTGAGAAACAAAAACCTTTTGTTCCTCTGCGGAATAGAAAAGATACCCCCTAGAGTTCTTTGGGTATCCCACAAACTTACACAGTACTGAGCGTGCCTCGAGCTTGTCCGCATGCTGCTTCTTTACAAAAGCTGGACATCCCCATGTCTTAAGATACTTAAGACAGGGTTTCTTCCCACTCCACATCTGATATGGGGTGGTAGGCACAGTCTTGGTTGGAGCCTTGTTCAAGAGATATGCAGCTGTTTCTAGTGCATAACCCCAGAAAGATCGCGGCAACTCAGCCTTACTCATCATGGAACGAACCATATCCAATAGGGTTCGATTCCTCCTTTCCGATACACCGTTGTGTTGTGGTGTGTATGGAGGAGTAAGCTGAGAGAGAATTCCATTCTCTTTTAAGTAGTCCAGAAACTCAGCACTCAAGTATTCACCACCTCGATCAGATCTCAGTGTCTTGATACTTTTGCCAGTTTGTTTTTCAACTTCATTCTTGTATTCCCGAAATTTCTCAAAAGCCTCGGATTTATGCTTCATCGGGAAGACATGTCCATACCTAGAGAAATCATCTGTGAAAGTAATGAAGTATGAATAACCACTTCGCGCATGTGTAGACATTGGACCACACACGTCACTGTGTATGAGTCCCAAGATCTCGCTTGCTCTTTCTCTGTGTCCAGTGAACGGAGTCTTTGTCATCTTTCCCATGAGACAAGATTCACAAGTGGCATAAGACTGATACTCGAACGGATTCAAGTATCCTTCTTTATGTAACTTTGTTAACCGTGTCTCATTAATGTGACCCAGTCTACAATGCCATAAGAAAGCCTGATTTGTTTCCGGAGACTTTCTTTTAAGAGTGTTCTGGACACTGAAGATCTGAGCTTGATTCAATACGTATATCCCGTTTTGTAATGTACCTGACCCAATCAGAACTTGATTAAGGTGGATGTTGACTACATCGCTTACAAAAGTAAAATTATATCCTTCCTTAGAAAGTAAAGATACAGATATGATATTACAAGTCGCACCTGGTACATAAAAACAGTCACGCAGAATCAATATCTGCCAGTTGTCAGTCCAAGATGATACTCCCCTACGGATTCAGCGTACATGCTCATTCCGTTAGCAACCCTGAGAGTCATATCACCTATCTTGATAACCTTACGGTTTCTCAAAGCCTGTAACGAATTACAGATGTGAGATCCTGATCCGGTATCCAATACCCAGGAAGTAGGGTTAACTGACATACAGTTCTCTATTACAAACACACCCGAAGCCGAAGCCACAACATGCTTCGAATTCTGGCTACTGGCTTTAATAGCCCTGCAATCCTTCTGCCCATGTTCATTCCCGTAACAATAGGAACGTCCCTCTTTTACTACATCCATTCCCGAAACTTTTGCCCTTCCCTTTCCTTCTACTTCCCTGGTTTCCTTTAGAGTAGAAAGTAGAGACTGTAGAATCAAGTCAGCATCTGACCCGTTCTTCAACGTGGTCTTCAGGTCCGTGAGCTCAAAATAGCTGGTCTCTGTGAGGACGTTGCCCCCTACAGAAGACCTGATAGCCAACCTCGCTGGAAGCAATTCGTTCGAGGTCTCATATCTTGGGATACGAGATTGCTCTCCATATAAATCTTTGTTATGGAGGAAGATAGAAACTAAGTCTATCTTCTCGTGCTGCCTCTGGTATATACCATCTACTAAGGCTAACACGAGGCACTTGGCTTTCGCACAGTCTTTTTCCGATGTCTTGCGGATATGAATATCCGTGACAGGGGAAACTGGACCTGAGACGGCAGGGGTTGGATCAGTCAAGAGGTGTCCCATCTTGTCATGGGCAATGGACATCTGGACAGACCTTTGCCAGTCATAACAGTCAGATTCAGTCATTTTATTATCTAGATGTAACCTAGGTGTGGTCACTGGGTCACTGCAATTAAGAGAGAGAGAAGAAAACACTTAGCATGATACTCTTGCAAGTTTAGATTGGTTTTTAGTTTATCTAAACAGGATGGCTCCCACTGTCTCTCGAATCCCTCCTCAAACCATAAAGGAAGAATTAGTCAGGATCAATCTCACCGTACAATACTTGCTTAACCGTTCAGCTAGGCCAGTGTCGGTACTTCGAGGGAGGTTTTCCAACGCTTTCGTAAAGTTCCGTAATTAAGTAACCTCTTTTCCCTATGGGCGTAGCCCCGCTAACACCTTTCTAGACACCTACTTGGTTTATAGCATTGATCGTTAAGTGAGAAAGTTCCCGAGGAGTAGCATATACTCACAGTAGGATCGGGATCCAAACATCATCGTGCGATAAAACTGAAGGAATCCTACCAGAATCATCACACTCCAAATGGTATGCAGCACTAGCAAATTTCAGTTTCTTTAGAAACTCCCGATGTGGATTTTTGCCCCATGCTCTTATGACCTTAACGAAGGTCAACAAATCATAAGTCACATGTCAAGTTCTACCCGCCATTGTCCAGGTTGATTTGAACCCACCCGTATATACCCTTGACGAAGGTCAACAAGGTAATACGACTGTCCCAAACCAACACATCTATCTATGCTACATATGAACACCCAACAGCTACCAATCACTATGCCTTGACGAAGGTCAACAAACATAGCTTGAATACTATTGAATATTCATATGAAATGACGGAGGGCTACGAATGGTTTTGGCGAAACCGTGAACGTAGTGAACTTGATATAATCGAAGGAACGAGATAGCTTTTAAAAGGAGTGGTTCAAGCTCCGCATTTAAAAGTTGGTTTTGAAAAGAACCGAGCGGTTTTGAAAGTGTTCCAACGACTTCTACTTGGTTTATTTTCTTGCATTAATTTTAATGCGTCCCATCATTTAATCCTACCATTGCAGAAAACAACGAAAATATGACGTACGCTTATGCCATCCGCATTCGCCACGGGGTCCCGTCATCACCCGTTAGGTTACTTAACTAACGACAGAGCGGGGGCTGGACTAGCGCGGATGCAAAACATAAGCAACGCCTAAATAGATATCATATATAGATAAATACATTCGTCAAATGCAATGATAGCCATTCCAGATCACAGATGAACACATTGGATATACTAGGAATCCGCATTCCGTACGAGCCTGTAACGAAGAGCGGATTACACGGTCGCGATGAATAGCCAATAACCCATCCTAGACCCCTACGGGTGCGGCAAACTACCCGCCAAGTACCCGAAGCGAAGCAACCTCCCTCAACGACGTGAGTAGGCCACTCGGCACTTCGAGATACCTGGTAGTTTGTGCACCCCACCTTGGGTCTATCCCAGGAGCAAAAACAGTAAAAAAAATTATACAATGGCTGCTACAACCTCATCCCGGATGTGCGGCCATACAAATAATATTACATCAATTTACAATTTTTACATGAATGAAAGAAAAAGAAACTCTCATCTCACATCCACCCAGCTATTCATCCGCGATAATCCAACGAGTTCATATAAACAAACCATCAACATTACAGATCACAGATATGTATAACCCCCACTAATCGATGTATAGCGATTAGCAGACGTTCAATACATATATAACATCACAGATAATATCCATTAGCCAAAGTCTACGGAATATCGATCAAAATACTGATTTGTAACTACCCCAAAAACAAATTTGTTCTCTGGAAAATCTGGGTAGAAACAAACTATATTAAAAATCCCAAAACCTCCAACTAAGTACACTGCACCAAACTCGGTCCAAGGCCGAGTCAACTCGGCCTCGGATCCGCGGCAAGAAGCATGTTCTTGCCGCGGAACCGCGGCGTTTTGACCGGTTCAGTGGATCGTTTTTGGTGGGTGTCTTTAGAAAACCCTGAGCCGATTTTTCATGTATGTCAAATGATTTTTTGAGCAGTATAAAAAATCGACAGAAAGTTGATTTTTCCCGGACGTGTTTTGTGATTTTTTCCGATCGATATTCTAAATACTTTGCTAACTTGCTAGTTTATGTTTAGCTAGTCTCTGATACCACTGTAAGTCCACATTGCTCACCCCGGTCTTACGGGGAGGCGGAAACGGTGAAAAAAAATTTTTGGCGCAAAGGCAACATGGACTAAAAGAAGGATCTTTGCTAAACTATAAACTAGCAAACTACAAGAGGTGCTATCTACTATGCCATAGAGATTATACCTCACGATACTGGTCCTTCGGGTCTTCTCTCCACTGTCCTGCTAGTCCATCCAAGCTCCGAGGATCGATCCGGATCTTGATCACCTCCGCGGCCTTCTTGAGTCGAAGACGATCCACCCGAGAGATGTGCTCCGAGCTCTACATCGAGCCGAGGCAACTAGGGAAACAAGATCGCTAGTCTTGATGTCCTAGGATGTATAGAAGAGGTAGATGGAAGTATTTGTCTATTTGGATCCTTTTTCTCTCAACACATGAGATCAAAGGATTTTTCAAGAGGAGGAAGAAGAACTAGCAACCATGGAGCTCTTTTCTTTTCTTCTCACAAGAGAGAGAATAATAAAAATGAGAAAATGAATTCTCTACCAAAGAAAAAAAGGCACAATGGTTCAATAATACATGAACACCATCATTACCAATCCTTTCATGATAAAGTTGATGGCTACTAATGACTTGACCATTTTCATAATCCAAAAAGAAAAAGAAATCCAATGAAAACTCTAGACCTCTCATGAAGGTCAAAGTCAACTTTGGTCAAACGGTCAACAAAGTCAAGTGTGGTCAAATGGTCAAAGTAATTAGCCATCACATAATTATTACTAAAAGGATTAGTAAATAATGTCCCCGGCTCATAATGGTTTTGACCGAACGAATTGCCAAAACCCTAATGAGCCTGCCACATAACGGTCTTGGCCGAATCAACTGCCAAAACCCTAATGAGGCACCTCCTCCTTCATCGCTCCTCAAAACTGTGCATACACACCCGCATCCGCATTCCGTAGAATGCGAATGCACAGAAGACAAAACAAATCCATCCGTGCAATACTAGAATCCGGCTTAAACCAAAGCCCACTAGTATTGCCTGCCCGAACAGCATACGCACACAAGTGCACGTAAGTGATCGCAGCCCTGCCGTAAAACCATATGGCCTCTACACGTTTCGCTCAGTGCAGGGAAATTCTTAGTGTGGGACTCTAAAGACTCGACACTACGCTGGCAGTGGGTTTAACCACAGACCGCAAGCGGCACTAGCTGTACGTAACGGTCCCCAGGTAGATGTCGATAAGAAGGCCGATGAGGTAAACCCATCCGAACTCCTACTAAGCTTGTATGTGACAATCTCCGTACAGTCCGGTCCGTTCGTCTGAGATTATCGCATGGCGGGCCTAGAGGGGTGGTAAACGTCAGTCCCCTAATAGCGGTACAAGTCGTGTCGGAGTGTAGCCCAGAACACCCTGAGATAACACTGGAAACCTACCAGTATATCTCGCTTGCCCTGGCTAAGGACTACATGTGTAATGGCTCTTCTAGACACAGCGCGATATCAACCCCTAATACCGGGAGAGACGAATCCTGTCTAACCATCACTGCCTTCAAGTGCTTCGGGACTGCAGCCAACTACTATCTGTTTGCACGACTCCTTTGAGCCGTAGTAGTTTAGTAATCTAAGTACAGTGGGAACACACTCGAGGCGAAGTAACAGTGTCAAGTCAGCGGACTAAGCTGTACTCATGTCACCTGGGAACTGATAACTGACGATAGGTCTAATACCAATCATCAGTTCCCGACGAGTCCTGTCCAGTGTACTCGTAACCTAACAAGCACCCGCATACTATCTCAAGTACGACGTACTGACAGCTGTGGGACATACCATCTCCCCTGTTGGGATGAGAAGCGCATATGCTAGTCTACTCCGGAGTATCGATGCCCTGTCTCGATAGTCCTACGACTAGGGACCTGTATAAGGATGTGCTTGTGGATTACCCAGCCTCCACGAGTGTGACTGCCATCACAAGGCTGGTAATCAAGCAAAGATCCTAAGGGCTCAACTAATATGTATAAGCGATATGCTAAAAGAAACACATGCACATATTGAAGTAGATACAAACCAAGTAGCATACTACCATTTTGAGCAAGATTGTCTATACAACTGTGAATATCCCAAACTTCCATTAAGTAATATACAAACTAGTATGATACAGTAATGGCCTCTAGGGCATATACACTAACAATGTGGAGAGATGGTATAGAAATATACGGTTACAGTTGTGAATCTGGATAATGGAAGAGGCATTACTAGGAATACCAGGATACCCCTATGAAACATTTCAATGTTTCAGTTTCACTG
This sequence comes from Agapanthus africanus, assembly GCA_030015575.1. Lineage (NCBI taxonomy): Eukaryota > Viridiplantae > Streptophyta > Magnoliopsida > Asparagales > Amaryllidaceae > Agapanthus > Agapanthus africanus. The sequence continues at coordinate 449,223,373 of CM057342.1, read as the reverse complement.
TGTAATGTTAAAGGAAAACTGATTTCCCAATTTGACACTTGCTCCAGGGTATGTATTTACCATGTATTATTCACACATCTGTATGGTTTTACAGATGATGAGTGGGAGTAAGTTATTGGGAATTAGGTGATTATCCTCATTATATCGGAATTCGTTGTAATTGGTGATATTTGAGGAAATCTCCTGGGTAGTTTGCCGGACGGCAAATATTTGGTTCTGAATATCCGCTGTTATGGACCAATTTCAAATTGATATATCTATACGTCTATTTTTATAGAGTGAGATAGACTTTTTTGAAATTATGTCCATGACATTTACCTATATCAGTGGATGGTTAGGTAAGGAGCATTAAACAGCGGTGTAATTTTTCTTAACCATAAGTATAGTTTTCAACCTACGACACACAGGGAATGAGTTATTAAACTCAGGGGACTTATACAGAGTATTGTATATTGTCCAGTGTCCAATAGGACAGAGGGGTTGGTCCTCATACTATATTCGGTTTACTTATGACTTCTCTAGTTTTTAGACAAGTGTTTCGTAGAAACGCAAGGTCCGAATTTTGAGAAGATATGGGTGTAAGAATAAAGTAGAGAACCAGGTGTTGCAAGTATCTGGATTTTTCAAGATGATCGAAGATGTAGATACTTGTGTAAGGTATTTAGTTGATAGTAATGATTAAGAGAACTTGCTTCTCTTTCAGGTTACTCATAATTGGAAGCACTCCTAAGTTGAGTAATGCTGATCGGCCTCTCTCCATTTAGTTGATATGCACTGGAGACAGCTGCATGATTTGAATCTGGTTCCAATTAAATCAGTGCCTCTGTTTCTGTATTGGATATAGAACAGTTCATATCTTGACGATGTTAAGGTACGGGGAGTTGTCCGGCTTATGCTTAAAACCAGACTCCGGATAACTCAAGGCACGTTTCTGTAATGGCTGTTTGTGGGTTGACCCGGGCTATGACGAGGGTTGACTTTCTACCATCTGGAAGATCAATAGTGATATTGTTCTTGACTCGCCACAGTTTTAAAAGAAATTGATTTTTTCAGAAAACAGTAGTGGGAGTATGGTAGAACTGGAAGTGATTCCAGAACCGCAAACGATTACTGAAAATTTGATAAGAACCTAAAGATTCAATCTGGTTTGACATTCCATTGGCCACTCCACAGATATGGTGGGTAACCTCAGGAACCTGAGGGATACTCCGGTAGCCTCAAGGACAGTGACAGGGAGGTTCTTGTTTACCCAGACTTACCATTGCTGTTGTTCCAGACTGTGAGACCCGGCAGGAGGATGAATATAGCGTCGTTCTGAACTGGCTTTAGAAGCGTACGAGTATATGACTCTACCAGAGGGTTGTCGTAGTCAGTGGGAGCAGTGGAAGCATAGTGGACAAGTAGCTTATGTCTATTTATAGACTAAAATAGAAATAGCGGAGATAGATCATCTATTTCTGATGTGACAGTCATAGGTTTGACTTCATCAGAATAGGGGATAGATCTGTTAAGAAGGTAGTAGGGTGTGAAGTCCTGGTATTTGGATGACATACACAGAGTAGGAAGTGAAGTTCCTATACTACGATCAGTTATGCTTTGGTTGTCACACAGTAGTTTCTCCACAAAGGGACTTGGATATTATATCAGACATTCTGATTATTAGATCCATGGCTTTAGATCTAGATTTGGGAGGTGTCCCAATAAGGGTACTTAGACAGCATTCTAAAGATATTTAGAATGGACGACTCCAGGCACGGTAGTGTACCTACAGGTGATGGAGTCACCCTCTCTAAAGGTGTCTTACTGACTAAAGGGGAGAGGGATCTGCATGATTAGCAGATCACTTGCTTAGGCAATTGAGTCAATCATGAGATGTCAAGTACCAAACCAGATGTTGTTTTTGCACAAGCTGCAATAAGTTGATATTGATCCTATCCTGGAGGAACGATCGGAAGCAGTTTTAGAACATAAGTGGATGTTCTAGGGATATGATAACGACAGCCTCATTCGGGAGACAGTTATCATTCCAGGCTTCCAAGGTGACCTGGATGATAGAGTGACTGTCAGAGTTATAGTTTTCCCTCTGACGAAGGGCGGTATTTTGAACAGGTGCTCCAAGTGGATACTGAGGGAGGCATGCCGCAGGATACTGATTAAATTCAGTTGACGATACAGTCTAAGAAGTTTGGATTTGGAGTTCATTTATGAACTAGGTCCCATCAGATATCCAGACACATTCTAAGACAGGCATTGCACATTTCGGGAGATGGCATTCTCTGCGAACTTGAGGTAAAGAGAGACATAGAAAGAAACACCAGAGCGGATACACTCACTGAGGCTATTCCTCGAACGCATTAGTTTCGCAAACGGGTTTTGTGAGACTGATTAGTATAGGAGTTGGGTGTTCGGTATCACACGGGCTGTAAGTATGCGACATCGCAATAATTAGCCTTGAGTGCAAGTGGGAGATTGTTGGAGATAGTGCCCTCAGAGTCAATTATTGGATCACAGGCACGTGATTGCAATGATTGAGGGAGGACCTATACCGGTAGGACAGTCTTACTTAAGATGATAGTATGCCATCTGGTTTATCTTTATCATCGTGTACTGCTTTAGGTGACCTTACAGGTCACTATTGCGCGCTGATAGAGCCCTTAGGATTCTTACTTGACGGCCAGCAGTATGATGGCGATCATATACGTGGGAGCTGTGGTCTATAAGCACATCCTTAAAAGGTCCCTAGTCGTGGGGGTTTTCAAGACTGGGCATCGATACTCCAGAGTAGACTAGTGTATACAGTCGAGACACCGACGAGGGGTGGTGGCCGGTCTCACAAGCCACTGGTGTCAGTTGGTTCACCTAAGATGTATACAGGTGCTCATTGGGTTATGAGTACACCGGACTGGACTCGCCGGGAACCTGCTAGTTGGTCTTATACCTGACGTCAGATAGCAGTTCCCTGGTGACATGTGTACAGGTTAGTTCATCGACCTGAGATCGTCATTTGTCTCATGTGAGTTCCGACTGTACTTTGATTACTACCCTACCACGGCTCAAAGGAGTCGTGCAAACAGGTTTTAGTTGGGTACAGTCCCGAGCCACATGGAGGCAGTGAGCTGATCTGTAGGGGTTCGTCTCTCCCGGTATTGGGGGTGAGGTCGCGCTGTGTCTAGGAGAGCCATTACACGAAGTCCTTGGCCAAGGCAGGAGATTTACTGGTAGGTATTCCAGTAGTATCTCAGGGTGTTCTGGGCTACACTCCGACACGACTTGTACCGCTTTTGGGGTCTGACTTTTACCAACCCCCTAGGCTCGCCATGCGATGCTCATAGACGAACGGACCGGACTGTACGGATATTGTCACTGACAGGCTCAGTAGGGTGTCAGGATGAGTTCGCTCATCGACGTCCCTTTTGGTCAATACCTGGTAGCCCGTTATGTATGGCTAATACCTCTAACGTTCTAGTGGTTAAATCCACAGCCAAAATATTGACGAGTCTTTAGAGTCCCCCACAGACAGTTTCTCAAGTTTCGGGTGAAACGCTGTAGAGGCCGTATGGATATATGGCAGGATTCGATCTTATACGTGCGGTATTGCACGGATCATGATCGGACGGATAATACTAGCGGGCTTTGGTTTAAGCCGTATCCTAGTATTGTACAGTGTAGATTTTGTCTCATTGCATTTGTACTCGGTCGCAATACAAATGCAGGTATGTATATACAGTCACGGGGTTTTCTTGTAATTTATTACCGGATCAGTTTTTGGAAGTTGCTAGTTTGCATTCCGTTTCGGCCATTTTCCTTTCTATCTTTCTTTGGCTGAAAATTGGTGGAGAAGGGGTTATTTGCAAGCATGCAAATTTGAATAGTGGAGGGTTTATTTGCAAATGTTCAATTCATCATGGTGAAGACTTTTTTTTGTGATGATTGGTTCTCATGATGGTTCTAGTATATGATGATTAGTTTGTGCATCATCACTTGCTTATGGAGATGGGTTATTGTTTTGACTTGATTATGATCATTGTTTATCATCATTACCCACCTTTTCTTATGGTCACCTTGCACTAGCTTGTGCTCACCCCCCCTTGACTTTCTCCTCTCTCCCATTTTCATCAAGGAGAGGCCGGCCACTTCTCTTGTAGGGCTGTCCAAATTTTTTGTGAAGAGAATTGGTCTCATTTGGCTTGCAAAAAATCATATAACTCCATCTCAAAAGTTCATCTCATTCCTCCACCAAAAAATGGCAACTAAGATAACCCCATGAGACAAAACCATTCTACACTTAGCCTACAGCATTCTTGGACACGTCGACTCGCCAACTTCGTGCCCGAGTTGCCTCGGTCCAGAGGTGGGAGCCCGTAAAAGAACCCAGCGATGTAGTGCCCTTCCGACGAGGAGATGAAGACCGGAGATTCCGCGGGGAGATCGGGATGATGACGAGAAGACCGAAGGACACGAATCGCTCGGTATATCTCTCTACCCCTTCTCTAGTTTGCTAGCATTAGGTTAATGGCCCGATCCGGGTTTTAAAGTACGTGGTAGCGCCGGTTCAAAAGTTTAAAGAAAAGTTTCGTTTCTGCATTTTGGCCTCGGAATGACGGTCGGGGCGCTGCCATGCACTTACAAAAGCCACCATTTTGCACGCCCTCTTGGACGTGGTAAGGTGGAAATCAAAGCACAGTAGGAATCACACAAGAATATATGACGATCTCGGGTCTACAGACTATCCTGTACCGGTGTCACCGGAGAACTGCCATCTGACGTGTGGTATATCACCATCTGGGAGCTTTCGGCGAGTCCGTCCAGTGTACCCAGTCTCCACTGAGCACCCATACAGCATCCTTGATGTCAAACACCGATGGATATGGGATCATCCATCGCCCATCATATGGGTCAAGATGCGTATACGCTAGTGTACTCTGGTGTATCGATGCCCTGTCTCGATATACCCTTGACTAGGAATAGTTATAGGATGTACTCATCGACTACCGTGGCCCCACTAGTATGATCTCATCATAGTCCCAGTAGTCGAGTATAGATCCTAAGGGCTTTATAAACATGTGAGAGTAAGACAGTAAACCAATACAAGTCAATATGCTAAAATAAAGTGAAACCAAATAGCATACTATCATGACGAGCAAGAAAGTCCTCTCTATATATATTCAAGCATCCATTATAATATACATCTTATGTACAACAATGGCCTCTGGGGCATATACATAACTAACAATTACATTTTGGGTTAATTACTTCTAATTTGAATCATTGCTAAGCTAATCAAGTTTAAGTTAAACAAAACCATCCATCAAATATCTAGATATTTTGTGGCAAAAGGTTTTAATTTTTAAAAGAAAAAGAAATGAATGAAAAGGTGGCAATTTGCATTTAATGATGGATTTATTGTTTTGTGCTAGATTTTTCTTCACTTTTTACACAAACACCCCCCCTTGAATTGGCCGAACCCCCCCAAATCTGCCCATTTCTTTTCCTTTGCTCATTTCTTCATCTTCTAGCCTTCTAAGTTCATCAAAATTCCTAAAATAAATCCACAAATTCATAGATAAACTTAACCCATCATTTCCCTTCACTAAACTAGCATGGATCTTTAAGAAAAACATGATTTTTGGAGGCAAAAGATGATGAATCTAGTTGCTTTGGTGTGTTCTTGATGAGGTATAATTTCAAATCCAAACCTTTAATTTGTTGTATTAAATCACTTAGCTAGCTAATAAATTGATTAATATAGCTTTAAACTCATGTTTAATTCATTCATAATATTTTTAAAGAAGTTCAAGTTAGGGTTTTAACTTGATGAATGTGTTAATTGTAAATTGAAGATTGGGAAAAACTTAACCTAGTAAGAAAAATGATAATTGTTAATTCCTAATTTGTCTAATGGAGTTTTTAGCTTACTAGATTTTATTGAAACATAATTGGGCGAGTATAAAATTATGGAAGTGGCTTGGTTAACTTAGTTAAGCTGTTTTAAGATGTTTGGTATCGCTAGAATTATGTTAGCTTTAGACTTGTGCAAAATTATACGATAAGTTGCTTACTATGTTTCGGTGAATTTTGGACATGGGTTCGATTGGCCGTTGCGAGGTTATTTATATTATCTTCCTCGTATTTAATTGTGTTGTGTTTGCGTGATCGGGACGATCGGAGTCTAGACTTGGTGTTGCGTAGTTTAGCGACCCTAGTTAGTGTTTTTGTCGATGTCGTGCGCGTTTTGTGCGCTAGGTGTGTAGCGTAATTTTCTGGGCGTTATCCTTGCGTTTCGTTATCTTTGCATCGGCGTAGCATTTTTAGCTTATGTGATGTGTTTGTGAAATTTTAGGGTCGCAAGCGGGGACTTCGGACGCTGCGAATAAAGGGATGCAGCTGGTCGGATTTTTGTAGCTCGAGATCATCGGTGAGTAGATTTAACATCTATGGGGAAATCGCCCGTATGGCGTTATGCGTCAGGGCTGGATTATTGATATGATAGCTGCATTATTATTCGCATATGAGCTGATTGGATATGAACTTCAATGCATTTAGTTACATGTTGTGCCTGAACCTGTACCTATTGTACACTGCACTATTATTGACAGTCCATGTTGCACGAGCACCTATTGAATGCTACACACACACTGTCGGTAATTGCCATGATACGCACAACACAGATATTCATATGATATACCTTGCTATTGGTTAGTGAAATAGAGGCATTTATTCTTGTGCGATGGCGCAGATGACATATAGCATACATGTACATCTACATGCTTACACATATGCCTTGCTATACCTATATGCTCACACATATACTTTGTTATTGTTACATGTTCAGTTTTATACGATATATATATCGGTGGTATGGGACGCCGTTATATATGTTTATGGGATTCGGATAATGGGGAACCATGTGATGAATTTAATGACTTGATGCATTTAAATAGCGGACTTTTCCCGTGATATGCTCATATTGTGGTTCTATGTTGCATATGTTATATTACATGGATTTACGCATTTAAGATATGTTTTCATGAGATTTGGGGATTTCTAGTGTCGATGTTAGGCACTTATTTTCCGAGAGATTTATGGATATTGGGAACCGATACGTGGAACACAAGTGTAGAGATTGGACACTTGGGTTTCGAGGAACATATGTATATCAGAGCAACCGATACGTGGATCACAAGTTTCGATATTGGACACTTGGTTTTCGAGGAACGTATGGATATAAGAGGACCGATACGTGGATCATAAGTGTCGATATTGGACACTTAGGATTCGAGGAACGTATGGATACGAGTATTTATGTGCCGATGCTGGGAACCAGTTTTCATGATATTTCGGGTGTCGATGTTTGACATTCAGGTTACATGAGATTTACAGGGCCGATCGGATGGCCGATCTGAGGATTTTGGGATTTGGGGTGTTGTTGATTTACACCTGGTTTTTCCATGCTTATGATTTGTGCATGAGTTTATTTATATGATCTCACACTCAGGATTTATTTTGATATGCATTGCTTCATGTAGTTGTAGTACCCTGATGATGTACCTTTACATGATTGTTGCATATTCATATTGCCATACTATGTTATCAGATTATATATGATAGATTTATCGTTGTTCGTGCATACTTGCGATTACAGTATGATATTATTTACTATTCACGAGTTGGCAACTCACTCCCGTTGTGCCACAGTGTTTGCAGGACTTACCCTCAGTGTATTCGCGGTAGGGCGCATTCTTATCTGTACTTGTGGATACCGCTACAGTTGGCTGTGAGGCCGTTGCTATTAGGTGGGTTCGCGGTTATACGTTTATGTACTTTGGATATCTTTTTGATGGATCTAGTATTCTCCAGCTACCACTTCTTGTATTTGACTTAGAGACGAGTTGTGAGGATTCGGTGTTGTATATATTTTTGGGGACTTTAGGTGCCGTGCTCGTGGGAGCCGGTCTTGTTATAAAGTTTTTACTTCCTTTTGCTGTTTTCATTTATATTTCTTCGCTACGGCGTCGTATATATGCTTGTGGTGGTTGTCTCCGCCGTTGGGCATGATTTACTCCCGTTTGGGATGCTTTATTTTTATTTTATGTTGTACCCATTTTCAGGGTTGGTTTTTACAAAGGAGGTGCTGATGAAATTTTCAAGAATGAAAAGTAAAGTTAAAGATTTTACTTGAGATTTTCCGAATGTTTCAAACTATGTTTTTCTCCGTTTATCCTGCTTTGGGTGGTTTAGATTTCTAGGTTTCGGTTTACTTAAGTTGCGTTAGCTGTTGACGTTACGTAGTTTAAGTGCCGGTTACGGGCCTAACTTTTGGGTCGTGACAACCGTTATGTGCATTAAAACGATTCATAATTTCAGCGCATTGGGCATTTGTAAACACCTGGTTTGGACAACGGCCTTGTGCGCGAATGTCCTCATAAGAAATGATTTCGTCAAGACAGTACAGATGAGCGACCATGGTGCCTGAAAATGAAAATCAGTAAGAGTTTAGTGGACAGACTGATCAAGAAAATGCTTATTGAAACAAACATGGGGATTTAAGTTAACTCTTGATATCCGCATGAAGAAAACAAGTGCTGATTAAGACACCCAACAAATTCAAATTTGTGCAATTAAGGAGGGAATCCTAAAAGGATTCCCATTTAATGAGAGACTCATCGGGTCAAGTAGTTAAACTCCTCGAGAGCAATGCTCTGCAGACAGGAGTGACACCTGTCGACCCTAATCATGGAGGGAATAAAAATTCCATAGGAATCCTAAAGAGCCATGCTCTGCGAAGAAGATGGAATAATCCATCAAAAAACCCTAAAAGCAAAGCTTTTTACAGAAATTAAAAACTTCAGGATCTTTAAGATCTGTAAAGCGAACTCTAAGAGTTCTTCGTTAATGGGTTAAAAGAACCATAAAAAGGATTTCTTTTTCTGATCCATGATCTAAAAAGTGCAAAGCTCTGGTTTTTAATTAACGGGTTGAGATTCCCTAAAAATCTTTAAGATCTGTGATCTAAGTAGAGCAAAGCTCTGCTAATGGGTTCAAATCTTACCAAAAAATTTGACAGAATCTTAACACAAAAAGAGTTTTCTGAGGAAGAGAGCTTGGCTCTAAAAGGGAATTAAATTCTCAAGAATAAGAAAACAAAAAGATGAACAGAGGTCATCTCAAAGGGGCTAAGGGCCCTTTTATAGGCACTGGAAGTCGATCCAATTTCCAAGACAATCTAACAGTGGAGAGGTTGCTACCGCTGCACTCACGTGTAAGCCACGTAAGTGCAACGGTGGGGGGGCATTTGTTTCCCCTAATCAGAGCAAAGCTCTGTTCAAATTTTGAAATTTGAAATAAAGCAGCGCTTCATAAAAAAAGAGCTGGCGTCAAGAGCGACAGCGCTAAGAGTTAAAGATTCTAAAGCAGCACTCATGTGCAAAGCACGAGAGTGCTGGCGCCAAGAGCGCCAGCTAAGCGTCAAAGACTCTGAAGCAGTGCACACGTGCAAAACACGAGAGAGCTAGGGCCAAGTGCTCCAACGCTAAGAGTCAAAGACTCTGAAGCAGCGCTCACGTGCAAGGCACGAGAGCGCCAAGCGCTAGAACTAAATGTTCTCTACAGTTGGATCAAAAATCCAACGAAGATGATAAATCATCTAATTACCAGAATAAAATTCTGTTAAGGAAATACTCCTCAGAATCCTTCCAAACAAGAAAGATTGTGCTCTGTAAAACAGAGCACCGTTGGATCAAAGATCCAATGGTGATTAAAAATCACGAAGATACAGAATAAGTTCTGGAAGGGAAAATATTTTCCCAATCTTGTTAAAAACAAGAAGATTGTCTTCTGTAAATCAGAAGCCCTAGTATCAAAGATCCAATGGTGGGGAAACAACCCCAAATCAATCAGAGAATGATTTCCTTAACTGATTCAACAAATCAGCCTCCCCTATATAAAGAACCCAAGACTTCAAGTCTTGCATAGAAGAACCCCCCCATAAACTTCAAGAAACTTCAAAGACGAGAGCAAGCTCTAAGAAGAAGAATCTTCTTCAAGGTAAATTAAAAAGAGGAGAGATCATAACATCCCCTCCATATTTAAGAGTTTAACTGTCACATCAGAAGAACATAGTTCTTTTCCTAGATCACAGATCTATAAGACAAAGTCATTCACAAAAACAGAAGAGATCATAGCATCTCTTCATAAAAAGAAGAACTTAGTTCTTAGATCTATGAGACGAAGTCTCTCATAAAGAAAAACATGAGGGATCATAGTATCTCCTCATAAAGAAGAACTTAGATCTGTGAGACAAAGTCTCTTATAAACGAGAATTTAATTCTCAGAGCACAGAACTGACCAGAACTGTCAAAGAAGAATTTCAGTGCTCCAAGTCTGGCGCTCAGCGCCAAGCGCACCATGTGCTCCTCACGTGTGCGCTATTTCATAAGAAGCGCCTCAGCGCTCCAAGTCTGGTGCTCAGTGCCAAGCGCACCACGTGCTCCTCACGTGTGGGCTATTTCATAAAAAGCGCCTCAGTGCTCCAAGTCTGGCGCTCAGCGCCAAGAGCACCACGTGCTCCGCACGTGGGCGCTGAGGGAACACAAAGTGTTCTTTAAATAAACCCAGCGCCATAAAAAGTGTTCAACACTCAGTAAAAGAAAAAAGAAAAAAGAAAAAAGGAGTATCAGAACCCAAATCAATGCTCAGTATTGTTAAATAAAAAGGGATTGAGCCCAAACAAATGTTCAACATTTTATTCTGAACTAAATGGGCTGAACCCAAGTTGGCTATAAGTCCCTGAGTCAGACTAACCAAGCCCATGTGCTTGCAATCTTTCAGTTGGTCTTAGTCCCAAACCTGACTATAGATCTCCGAACCAATATTGGTTCAAGGGTACATTTCTTCACACATTTAATACATGTCGTTGTAATTCTTCAACGTCTTCAGAGAGATGGAGGGTCCCAATAACCAATAAATTTTTACGCATCCCCAAACTGTGAAACCAAAATAACGCAGACTACGATGTCTTTAAACAGGACTATGAGGTCCTTAAACTCATGGACTACGATATCCTTAAACTCATGGAATATGAGGTCTTTAAACTCATGGACTACGATGTTCTTAAACCTTATGGACGATGAGGTCCATAAACTCATGGACTACGATGTCCTTAAACCATGGACTATGAGGTCCTTAAACTCATGGACTACGATGTCCTTAAACCTAATGGACCGCACCGTCCCTAAACTAAGACAATAGAGTCCAAATGCTCTTTTGTTGGATCTAAATGATCCCAAACCCCCGTTAAGTAGATCTTAGTCTAAAGTTAAACTAACGTATCCTTAACCAACGTTTGAGTTGACCTTAGTCTAAAACAAGACTAACGGTCCTTAATGTAGGGTTCCTAGGCACACTCAAGAGGTTCCACAAGGCATCAACCATGCCAAAATCAAAATTTTATGTGCCAAAGAACCCTAATGTTAGATCGTTAACTAGAGATTAGGCGAAACTACAAGTAAGCAAACTATTTTGCTACTAAGTGAAAGGGATTACAACCTTTGTAGATCCGGTCCTCCACTTCTTTAGCTCCGTGTTGACGTTCCTCCGCTGCGATCATCGGGATCCCAGACTCTAGCGTTGGTTTCATCGGAGAAATGAGCGGGCTAGGTCGTTGACTTCGATGCCGAAGATGATCTACGTCGAGGCGACTCAAACTCAAGCTCCATATTCACTAGGTCATGAAACTTGTGAAGATAACACCCTATACAACATGGCAAGTGGTAGAGGATGAAGAAATAGGAAGTGGATTTACTTTGGATTTGGATTTATCACTTGATTTCAACACTTGAAATTTTCTAGCAAGCTTTCTTCTTCATGAAGAAGAAGAAGAAAGAAAAGAATGAATTATCTTTTTAAAGAAAATTCAAGTGAAGTTTATCATATAGCAACCATGGGTGAGGTAACTAATGTAGAGAGTAAACTAGAGTTTAGAGGTAATGGTTAAGTTAAGGATAAAATAAAATGGTAAAGACTTTTCAAAGATGCTTGAAGCATCAAGAAACATCTAGCAAAGATGAAGAAAAGACACCATTTAGTTTTAACAAAATAAATAAAGAATATCAATACCCTAACCATTAACCTAAACATGGTTTAAAGCAAACACACACCCAAGTTTGCATGTATCATCAAACATGATACAAACTAGTGCACAAACATATATCATATATACAACTTGTGCATATCAAGTGAGAAAATCAATCTTAAGTGAACAAATACTAGTTAATGTAAAGTAATATATCAAATATATAATTGTATATTAAATCATTAAATCAACACTTGATTTAATGATCCGGTCATACTGCATATAACCGAATAATATCAAGTGTATCAATATATCGAATCAACATTTGATTCAGTAACCCGGCTATATCTTATATAACCGTCCGATGATACAAATCGCGAGAATAGAATTCAGTATCACATACTGGTATTATTCTCGGTCCCGCACATATCTCATATGCGCTCCTATCTCGTTTCGCTTGAGCCAGGAAACCTCTGTGTAGGACTCTAAAGACTCGTCAATACGCCGGCAGTAGGTGATGATCATATCAAACACCCACAAGCCGCAAGCGGTGTGCTGAACGTAACGGCCACCAGGGTATTGAGCGATCAGAAGATCAACAAGCAAGCCCGCTAGTACTCCTGCGAATCCAATAAGTAACACTCCCGCACAGTCCGGTCTCGTCGTCTGATATGTCGCATATCTCGCCTAGGGGTGGTAAACGTCAGACCCCAGTAGCTCGATAAGTCGTGTCGATATGAGGTCTATAACAGTTCGAGAAACTACTGATAACACTTACCAGTAAATCTCAGCAACCCTGGCCAGGGATTTCCGGTTATAGCCAATCGAACACAGCGCAACATCAACTCCCTATATCGGGAAAGACGAATCCCCTTCTATCGCTCATTGCCTCCATGTGATTCGGGACTGTACCCAAAAACCACCGTTTTGCACACCCTCTTGGATGTGGTAAGGTGGAAATCAAAGCACAGTGGGAATCACACAAGACTCCATAACGATCTCGGGTCTACAGACTAACCTGTACCAGTGTCACCAGAGAACTGCCATCTGACGTGAGGTATAATACCATCTGGGAGTTCTCGGCGAGTCCGTCCAGTGTACCCAGTCTCCACTGAGCACCCGTACACCATCCTTGATGTCAAACACCGATGGATATGGGATCATCCTGTAGGGTTCCTAGGCACGCTAATGAAGTCTCACAAGGCATCAACCATGCCAATATCAAATTTTACGGGTGCCGAGAAACCCTAATACGGATCGTTGACTAGAAGTTTAGGCGATATACGAATCTAGTTAACAACTTAACTAAAGATATGAAGCTACAACCTTTGTAGATCCGGATATCCACTTCCTTGGCTCCACGTAGGCCTCCTCTCGCTGTCCATCTCGAATCCCGGACTCAGTCGTCGGCTTGATCGGAGAAATGGGCGGACTAGGTCGTCGGCTTCGTGCCGAAGATGATCTACGTCGAGGCATCTCAAGTTCAAGCTCCGACTTCACAAATTTGTGAAACTTGTGAAGAAAACACCCAAAACAACTTGGCAAGAGGTAGAGGGTGAAGAAATAGGAGGTGGGTTCACTTTAGAATTGGATTTCTCACTTTAGAACTCAAGTTGCCATTGTGGCATCAAGCTTTCTTTCTTGAAGAAGAAGATCAAGAAGAAGGAAATATTATGATAAGTTCATCAAAAATGAAAAAGAAATGAATACTTATCATAATAGGAACCATGGTTAGGTGTAGAGAATTGACCAAGGTTAGAAGAGTGGTTAGGGTTAAGCATGAAGACAAATTGGTCACTTTGGTCAAAGCTTCATGAAGCTTCACAAAGGTTCAAGAATGAAAGCAACCATTTTGTATTCTTATCCCATTCTTTTTCCAAAATCAATAAATAAAAGAATGGATAATTAAAACCCTAATCACTTTCTTAACCTAAGTTTAATTCTTTACACTTAACCAAATGAGCAAGTATCATCAAACATGATACAAAGATGTGCACAAAAGTATATCACATATACAACATGCACATCAAGTGAGAAAATCCATTTAAAGTGAACCAATACTAGTTAATGCAAAAATATATCAAATATATAGTTATACATTAAATCATTAAATCAACACTTGATTCAATGATCCGGTCATGTCGCACATAACCGACTAGTATACAATGTATCGATTTATCGAATCATTGATTCGATAACTAGGTTATATCGAATATAACCAATAGATATATTCATCGCGAGAATGGAATAAGGTATCACATACACGCATTATTCTCGGTCCTGCACATATCTCATATGCGCTCCTATTTCGTTTCGCTTGAGCCAGGAAACCTCTGTGTAGGACTCTAAAGACTCGTCAATCCTCCGGTAGCAGATGATGATCATATCAAGCACCCACAAGCCGCAAGCGGTCTGCTAAACGTAACGGCCATCCGGGTATTAAGCGATCAGAAGATCGACGAGCTAGCCCGCTCACACTGCTGTGAATCCAACCAGTAACACTTACCGTACAGTCCGGTCTGTTCGTCTGATATGTCGCATATCAAGTCTAGGGGTGGTAAACGTCAGACCCCAATAACCGATAAGTCGTGCCGATGTGAGGCTCATAACGGGTCGAGAAACTACTGGTAACACTTACCAGCAAATCTCTGATCAGCCCTGGCCAGGGACTTCCCTGTTACGGCCAATCGAACACAGCGCAACATCAACCCCCAATACCGGGAGAGACGAAACCCCTCCTATCGCTCATTGCCTCCATGTGACTCGGGACTGTACCCAAAGACCACCGTTTTGCACGCCCTCGTGGACGTGGTAAGGTGGAGATCAAAGCACAGTGGTAATCACACAAGACTCTATGACGATCTCGGGTCTACAGACTAACCTGTACAAGTGTCACCTGAGAACTGCCATCTGACGTGAGGTATAATACCATCTGGGAGTTCTCGGCGAGTCCGTCCAGTGTACCCAGTCTCCACTGAGCACCCGTATACCATCTCTGATGTCAAACACCAATGGATATGGGATCATCCATCGCCCATCTCATGGGTCGAGAAGCGTATACGCTAGTTTACACTGGTATATCGAAGCCCCGTCTCGATACACCCACGACTAGGGACCTTGAAGGATGTACCTATGGACTACCATGTCCCCACTAGTATGATCTGCATCACAGTCCAGGTAGTCAAGTACACATCCTAAGGGCTTTACCAACATGTAACTATAAGACAGTTTAAAGAGACAAGTGTACATGTTAAGATAAAGAGTAACCAGATAGCATACTATCATATCGAGCAAGAAAGTCATCTCTATATATGTCCAAGCATCCAATATAATATACATCATCTGTACAATACTGGCCTCTAGGGCATACATACAACTAACAATCTCCCACTTGCACTAGGGCCAGCTGCTGTAGTATCGCATACCGAGCATCCCGAAGAGTCCCTCAAACTGTATCTGGGGAATGGCCTTCGTGAGTGGATCCGCCGTGTTGTTCTTCGTGTCAACCCTCCTGACCTCGATCACCCGGCGATCAACTATCTCCCGGATCAGGTGATACCGCCTCAGAATATGCCTGGATCGCTGATGGGACCTAGGTTCCTTGGCCAAAGCCACCGCTCCATTGTTATCGCAATACAAAGGTATTGGATGCTCAATGGATGGAACCACTCCAAGTTCAGTAATAAACTTCTTGATCCAGACAGCCTCTTTTGCAGCATCGTTGGCAGCGATGTATTCAGCCTCCATCGTCGAGTCTGCCACGGTTTCCTGCTTGGAACTCTTCCACCTAACCGCCCCTCCGTAAAGGGTAAAGACAAATCCCGACTGCGACTTAGAGTCGTCCTTATCACTCTGGAAGCTCGAATCTGTAAAGGACTCCACTTGGAGTTCTCCGTTACCATACACCAAGAGCATCTCTTTAGTCCTTCGTAAGTACTTGAGAATGCTCTTCACAGCTGTCCAGTGACTCTCTCCAGGATCAGCTTGATACCTGCTCACTATACTTAGTGAGTATGCAACATCGGGTCTGGTAGCATCGCATACATGATAGAGCCTACAGCTGAAGCATAGGGTATCCCTTGCATGCGAGCTCTCTCCAAATCAGTCTTGGGAGACATCTCTTTGGAGAGAGTGACTCCAGAGATCGTGGGCAAGTTCCCACGCTTGGATTCTTCCATACTAAACCTCTTTAGTATGGTGTCAATGTACCTGGATTGGGACAATCCCAATATCCTTTTGGATCTATCTCTATAGATCCTAATTCCCAATATGCAGGAGGCATCACCAAGATCTTTCATTAAGAATCTTTGTGATAAGAAGAGCTTTACCGATTGCAGCATAGGAATATCATTTCCTATCAAGAGTATGTCATCCACATACAATACGAGGAAGACAACCTTACTCTCTTCCACCTTCTTGTAAATACAAGGTTCATCTGGGTTTTTGACGAAATCAAACTCTTTGATAACGACGTCAAAGCAGATGTTCCAACTCCGCGATGCTTGCTTTAATCCATAAATGGATTTAAGCAGCTTACACACCTTCCCGCTGCTCCCACTGTCTATGAAGCCCTCTGGCTGAGTCATGTACACGCACTCTTCTAAATCACCATTTAGAAAGGCGGTCTTAACATCCATTTGCCAGATTTCGTAGTCATGATATGCAGCGATGGCAAGCATGATTCGGATAGATTTAAGTATAGCCACTGGAGAAAAGGTTTCGTCATAGTCCACACCTGGTCTTTGACGAAAACCCTTTGCTATAAGTCTAGCTTTGAAAGTCTCCACTTTCCCATCTACACCAAGTTTTTTCTTGAAGATCCACTTGCTCCCAATGGGTTTTACCCCTTCAGGAGCAACTTCCAAAGTCCATACTTTGTTGATGTACATGGATTCCATCTCGGACCGCATAGCATCCAGCCATTTCACTGAGTCCCCACTCGTGATGGCCTGCTCGAAGCTAGTTGGGTCATCATCCTCCATGATGCAATCCTCACTGCCACCATCAATAAGAAAACCATAGTATCTCTCAGGTGGACGAGAAACCCTACTAGATCGGCGGAGAGGCTGGGGTACGTCGGGCACCACTGAATCCTCTGGTTCTACTAAATCATTAGTTGCAGTTTGTGGTGCTGGAACCTCTTCCAGCTCTACCTCTTTCCTATAAATTTCTTTTGCAAGTAATTCCCTTTCCAAAAAGGTAGCATGTTGAGCAACAAACACTCTTTGTTCCTCAGCTTGGTAGAAAAAATATCCTTGAGAATTCTTAGGATATCCCACAAACTTGCAAAGGACTGATCGTGCCTCGAGTTTGTCCGGATTTTGCTTTTTGACATAGGCCGGACAACCCCATATCTTAATTCGTTTAAAATATGGTCTCTTCCCACTCCATATCTCATATGGTGTGGTAGGTACAGATTTAGACGGAACCAGATTCAATAGGTATATGGTTGTCTCAAGCGCATACCCCCAAAAGGAAATAGGTAACTCAGCATCGCTCATCATTGAACGCACCATATCTAATAGGGTACGATTCCTTTGTTCTGATACACCGTTGTGCTGTGGTGTATAAGGAGGAGTAAGCTGAGAGAGAATCCCATTCTCTTTTAGATAATCCAGGATTCACTGCTTAAGTATTCACCTCCTCGATCAGATCGAAGAATCTTAATGCTTTTGCCCGTTTGGTTCTCTACCTCGTGCTTATATTCTTTGAATTTCTCAAAAGCTTCAGACTTGTGTTTCGACAGGAACACATGCCCGTATCTAGAGAGATCGTCAGTGAATGTAATGAAGTAGGAAGAACCATTTCTGGCGTGTGTAGACATAGGACCGCATACATCACTATACACCAGTCCCAAGAGTTTAGTAACTCTTTCCCCGTGTCCCGTAAACGGAGTTTTGGTCATTTTTCCTTTGAGACATGAATGGCAAGTGTCATAAGATGATAATTCGAATGAATTCAAATATCCATTCTTATGCAATTTAGCTAGTCATGTCTCATTGATATGGCCAAGTCTACAGTGCCACAAGAAGGATTCGTTCATTTCTGAGCTTTTCCTCTTGTGTGTGTTTTGTATATTGAAGACTGTATTTTGATTGAGAATGAATATGCCATTATGTAGCAAGCCTGATGTAATCAACTTTTGATCTAGGAATATGTTCATAACATTATCCTTTACTACAAAATTATATCCTTCTTTACTTAATAAAGAAACTGATATAATGTTGCACATCATGTTCGGTATATAATAGCACTCATTCAGGACTAGTGTATCACCATTTGGTAATACCAGGTGATATATGCCAACTGCTTTGGCTGCAACATTTGCCCCATTCCCTACTTGAACGGAATGATCACCTTTTCCCAGTTCTCTACCTTTCTGTAGCCCATGTAACTGCTTACATATGTGCGATCCTGATCCGGTATCTAATACCCAGGACGTAGGGTGAACTGAGAAACAGTTCTCAATAACAAACACACCCGAAGAAGGTGCATCATCATGCACGTTCTCCGTTTGGGCGGCGTGAGAATCTAGATATTCTCCTGTTTCCTGTTCAGTCTTATAACATTTATAAGATAGAACGGGTCCAACGTTCCCCTGCACAGTATAACATGCGGGTTCGGTCAATACATCCATATTATTATCTTGATTAAGGCATGAAATGGTCGCTACCTGGAGAGAGAGAGAGAAGAAAACACTTTAGCGTATGCTCGTGCAAGATCAGATTGGTTATTATCTTATCTAATCAGGATGGCTCCCACTGGTTTTTATCAAATCTTCCTTCAAACCCTAAAAGGAAAGACTAGCCGTGATTAATTACACCCTACAACTTCGTCGATCTTTCAGCCAGGCCAGTGTCGGTACTTTGAGGGAGGTTCCCCGTGCTTTCGCACGGACTTAATTAAAGTAAACCTCGTTTTCCCAGAGGCGTAACCCCGTTGACACCTTTCTAGACACCTACTTGATCGGCTAATTGTAGTGTGCAAAACTCTCCCAGGAGTAACTCTTACTCGCAGTGGGTATCGGGATCCAACTATCTCATAGAAGGTATGCAATCTCATTGCAAATTTCAACACTTGAAATTCCCGATAATGCTTTTGCCCCTAGCGATCTATGACCTTGACTAAGTCAACAAACCATAAATCGTAAGTCAAGTTCAACCCGTACATTTCCCGATTGAATTAAACCCACCCGTACGACCCTTGACTGAGTCAACAAGGCCGTGCGAATGCTCTAATCCAATCCCATCTCATGTTGTTACAGATAAACATAATTTAGCTACCATACACTATGCCTTGACTAAGTCAACAAACATAGCACGAATACTAAATAATATCTCTCTGAAATGACGGTGGGCTACGCGGGTTCTTTCAGAAAAAACCATGAGCGAAATGAACTTGATATCGTTGTAGAATCAAATGAAGTTTTTGAAATGGAGTGATTTTGAGGCTTTTCTAGTTTTGCTAAAGGGGTCACTCCCGGTGAAGGGATCGTCGGCCCTTTCCTCGTCGAATGAGGTGCGGGATATATCATATATATCACTGTGCAAAGCAAAAACTATAGAAGCAATCAAAAACAGACCGAGTATGTAGCATCTGCCAGTTATTGCTAAAGGAGTCACTCCCGGTGAAGGGATCTCGGTCCTTTCCTCATCGAATAAGGTGCAGGGTATATCATATATACCGCTATGCAAAGCAAGAACTGTAGCTACCTGTTTTATTTAAAATTTGATTCTACAACATCATTTGGTTTCTTTTATTTCATTAATCACATTATTGATGTCCCATCATTTAAGTCACCTAAACATCACAGATAAATACGACGTACACTTATGCCATCCGCATTCGCCTCGATGTCCCCTCGTGCACCGTTAGGTTAGGTAACTAACGACAGAGCAGGGCAGGGCTAGTGCGGGTGCAAAACATAAGTAACGTCTATACAATATATCATATATACTATATACAGTATCTATCACAGAACATCACATGATCACATCACATATATCGCAGCAGAAAATATCATATGAAATATTGGATATACTAGGACGTCCGTGTTTTCAATACGAGCCAGTATAAAACACGGATTCCACGGTCGTGATGAATAGCCAATCCCACATCCCTAGACCCCTACGAGAGCGGTAAGCAACCCTGCCAATTCTAGGGTTAGGAGACCCGGACTCGACTCCTCGAGTTGGTCTCCCACTGGACCCCAGAACCCGGTTACTTGTGCTCCCCTCCTTGGGTCTATCCTAATGCGGGAAAGTAAATAATATACAAAGGGTGACATCTTCCGCAACCTGGAAGTGCCCCAATAAAAGAATATTACATACAAGTTTTTACATGAATGAAAATGAAAAACACTCATCTCACATAAAAACCCCCGGCTATTCAAACACGACGATCCAATATAACATATCCAGCAACACATAACATCACATGTCATCAACGTAAGTAAATATGCGCATCCCAATTGTCGTTGACATATAGCAACGAAACCGGCGATATCACATATTACACTTACGGTCATAGAAAAGAAAGTGTAAAACTACAACAGTTGGAATCCGCAATCTCTTTAGACATCACATGCCTAATCAAATGAAATACTTAGACATCACATGCCTATTATAAACCCCGCATTTTAGTCTCATTATCGAAAACTCTTTTCAATATATCAAATGAAACTAAACCGCTAGATTTATAACATTCATTCAGTTATCTCATAACTGTTTGTGAATTCCAATTATTGTACCCCATTCCGGATAAATAGAATATATTAAACTTTCCGATCAAACATTCGAACACCCAAGTTTTCCCGAAACCGTTCAATACATGAAATTAGTTCATAGACGTTCACTTCATGCCTCAGTACCAACGGTCCAGCCGTAGAAGGGTCAAGCCAACGCCTCACATGTGGCACGCCGTACTGCCCCAAACCCGAAGGTTCAAAGGGCAGTTCAAGACGGTCACATAATCGAGTTAAGGTTTGTTGTCTTCTAGAGGGACCATCACGTTACTTGCACTACTTAGAACGTCCTTAAACCATAGAAAAATCCAACACTTGGAAAAAAAAAAATTTCGGCAGGGGAAAAGTTGGGTATTTATATCCGGTCGAAATTTTTAACATATTCTAAAGTTATCCGGAAAAACACATTGACGAAGTTTAACAATCCGATCGAATCTACGATTCCCAATGCAACCCCAGAATACTCAACTCTTGAGTCAATTTAAAAATTCCCAGAAAACTCAGCATAATTAAATAGGGTTACTGTGCAAACGAGGAGGGCCGACGTCATCATCAGGCCGCGGAACCGCCGCATAAGCCATGCTTATGCCGCGGTTCCGCCGCACTCTATACTGTTCATATGTTAAATTTTGCACCGTAATTCTTATAATTCCCTGCTGAATTTTTTAAGCATTTTTAATATGGAAAAATCCCAGATTTTAGAAAAAGTCCAGAGAGCATGAAAAATTTAGGTTTTCGGGTTCGATCGGGTTTCAAACATCGTCTAAGCATCGCCTAAGGCTCTAGCTAGGCTCTGATACCACTGTAGGGTTCCTAGGCACGCTAATGAAGTCTTACAAGGCATCAACCATGCCAATATCAAATTTTACGGGTGCCGAGAAACCCTAATACGGATCGTTGACTAGAAGTTTAGGCGATATACGAATCTAGTTAACAACTTAACTAAAGATAAGAAGCTACAACCTTTGTAGATCCGGATATCCACTTCCTTGGCTCCACGTAGGCGTCCTCTCGCTGTGCATCTCGAATCCCGGACTCAGTCGTCGGCTTGATCGGAGAAATGGGCGGACTAGGTCGTCGGCTTCTTGCCGAAGATGATCTACGTCGAGGCATCACAAGTTCAAGCTCCGACTTCACAAATTTGTGAAACTTGTGAAGAAAACACCCAAAACAACTTAGCAAGAGGTAGAGGGTGAAGAAATAGGAGTTGGGTTCACTTTAGAATTGGATTTCTCACTTTAGAACTCAAGTTGCCATTGATGGCATCAAGCTTTCTTTCTTGAAGAAGAAGATCAAGAAGAAGGAAATATTATGATAAGTTCATCAAACATGAAAAAGAAATGAATACTTATCATAATAGAAACCATGGTTAGGTGTAGAGAATTGACCAAGGTTAGAAGAGTGGTTAGGGTTAAGCATGAAGACAAATTGGTCACTTTGGTCAAAGCTTCATGAAGCTTCACAAAGGTTCAAGAATGAAAGCAACCATTTTGTATTCTTATCCCATTCTTTTTCCAAAATCAATAAATAAAAGAATGGATAATTAAAACCCTAATCACTTTCTTAACCTAGGTTTAATTCTTTACACTTAACCAAATGAGCAAGCATCATCAAACATGATACAAAGATGTGCACAAAAGTATATCACATATACAACTTGCACATCAAGTGAGAAAATCCATTTAAAGTGAACCAATACTAGTTAATGCAAAAATATATCAAATATATAATTATACATTAAATCATTAAGTCAACACTTGATTCAATGATCCGGTCATGTCGCACATAACCGACTAGTATACAATGTATCGATTTATCGAATCATTGATTCGATAACTAGGTTATATCGAATATA
The DNA here is from genome assembly GCA_030015575.1 of Agapanthus africanus. Taxonomy (NCBI): domain Eukaryota; kingdom Viridiplantae; phylum Streptophyta; class Magnoliopsida; order Asparagales; family Amaryllidaceae; genus Agapanthus; species Agapanthus africanus. The sequence goes on along the minus strand of CM057342.1, from coordinate 449,200,705 downwards.
ACCAATCGATATATTCATCGCGAGAATGGAATACGGTATCACATACACGCATTATTCTTGGTCCTGCACATATCTCATATGCGATCCTATTTCGTTTCGCTTGAGCCAGGAAACCTCTGTGTCGGACTCTAAAGACTCGTCAATACGCCGGTAGCAGATGATGATCATATCAAGCACCCACAAGCCGCAAGCGGTCTGCTAAACGTAACGGCCATCCGGGTATTGAGCGATCAGAAGATCGACGAGCTAGCCCGCTCACACTCCTGTGAATCCAACCAGTAACACTTACCGTACAGTCCGGTCTGTTCGTCTGATATGTCGCATATCAAGTCTAGGGGTGGTAAACGTCAGACCCCAATAACCGATAAGTCGTGCCGATGTGAGGCTCATAACGGGCGAGAAACTACTGGTAACACTTACCAGCAAATCTCTGATCAGCCCTGGCCAGGGACTTCCCTGTTACGGCCAATCGAACACAGCGCAACATCAACCCCCAATACCGGGAGAGACGAAACTCCTCCTATCGCTCATTGCCTCCATGTGACTCGGGACTGTACCCAAAGACCACCGTTTTGCACGCCCTCATGGACGTGGTAAGGTGGAGATCAAAGCACAGTGGGAATCACACAAGACTCTATGACGATCTCGGGTCTACAGACTAACCTGCAGAAGTGTCACCTGAGAACTGCCATCTGACGTGAGGTATAATACCATCTGGGAGTTCTCGGCGAGTCCGTCCAGTGTACCCAGTCTCCACTGAGCACCCGTATACCATCTCTGATGTCAAACACCAATGGTTATGGGATCATCCATCGCCCATCTCATGGGTCGAGAAACGTATACGCTAGTCTACACTGGTATATCGATGCCCCGTCTCGATACACCCACGACTAGGGACCTTGAAGGATGTACCTATGGACTACCATGTCCCTACTAGTATGATCTGCATCACAGTCCAGGTAGTCAAGTACACATCCTAAGGGCTTTACCAACATGTAACTATAAGACAGTTTAAAGAGACAAGTGTACATGTTAAGATAAAGAGTAACCAGATAGCATACTATCATATCGAGCAAGAAAGTCATCTCTATATATGTCCAAGCATCCAATATAATATACATCATCTGTACAATACTGGCCTCTAGGGCATACATACAACTAACACATCCGTCGCCCATCATATGGGTCAAGATGCGTATACTCTAGTCTACTCTGGTGCATCGATGCCCTGTCTCGATACACCCTCGACTAGGAACAGTTATAGGATGTACTTGTCGACTACCGTGGCCCCATTAGTATGATCTCATCATAGTCCCAGTAGTCGAGTACATATCCTAAGGGCTTTATCAACATGTGTTAGAGACAATCAAAGTACATGTTAAGATAAAGTACAACCAGATAGCATACTATCATGACGAGCAAGAAAGTCCTCCCTATATACGTCCCAGCATCCACTACAATATAGATCGTATGTACAGTAATGGCCTCTAGGGCATACATATAACTAACAATCTCCCACTTGCACTAGGGCCATCTGTTGTGGTATCACATACCCAACAATTAGCTGTGGTTGAAGTATCTCATACTCAACCATCCCATAAAAGTCTCTACTGGGGAAAAGGCCTTTGTGAGTGGATCCACGCTGTTATCCTCTGTGTCTACTCTCCTTACCTCGATCTCCCTGGAGATCAACCATCTCCTTGATGAGGTGATACTGCCTAAGAATTATATCTAGATTTCTGATGGGACGGGGGTTCCTTGGCATAAGCCACAACTCCATTGTCACACAATGGTAGGAACGAAGTTCATCTCATGAACTTGTATATATCCAGACTGCCTCTTTGGTAGCATCTTTGGTAACGATGTATCTTGCCTTTAATCGTCTAGTAAGTCACGGTATCTAGCTTAGAACACTTCCAAAATACCGTCCCTCTACTGAGGGTAAAGACAAGCCTGTGACTGACATTTAGTCGTCCTTATCACCCTGGAACCTTTCCAGTGATTCTCCCCAGGATCGATTGATACCTTCTCACTACAACGAGTGAGTATCCTAACATCCAATTAGATCCATCTCATAGATTAGAACACAGGATTTAGGAGGTATTACTCTGATCCTATAAAGAGAAACTTTGTGATAAGCGGAGATTGACCGAGCGTAGCATAGGAAACTACTTCCCTATCAGGAGTATGTCATCCACGTACTCTACGAGGATCACCACCATACTCCCTACTACCTTTTTGTATATACAAGGTTCATCTACCATTTTGATGAAGTCAAACTCTTTGACTACCACATCAAAACAGACGTTCCAACTTCGCGATGCCTGTTTTATCACATAAAACATCTTGCACACGTTTCCACTGCTCCCACTGTCTATGAAGCTCTCTGGCTGTGTACTTATAGACGCTCTCTTCTAAAACATAATTTAGAAAAAACGTCATGACACCCAACCGCCAGATGTCACAGTTATGGTATGTAGCCTTGGCAAGTAGGATCTGGATGGACTTAAGCATAGCTACTTAGAAAAGGTTTCAGCATAATCCATACCTGGTCAATGATGCAAACCTTTAACATGTCTATTTTTGAAAGTCTCAACTTTTCCATGTACACCAAGTAATCTTCTCAAGATATACTTGCTCCTAATGGGGATTTAACCCTTCAGATAAAGCAACAAAAGTCCATACTTTGTTGGTGTATAAGGATTCCATCTCAGATCGCTACGCATCCAGCCATTCTTACAGAGTCCCACTCCTGATGGCCATCTCGAAAATAGTTGGGTCATCATCTCATGATGTAATTCTCGCTTCCACTGTCATAGAGAAACCGAAGTATCTCTCAGGTGGGTGAGGAACCCAACTAGATCGGCGGAGAGGCTGAGGTTCGTTGGTTACTATTGAATCCTTTGGTTCTACCAAATCATCTTCTGTAGTTTGTATAGTTGGAACTCTTTCCAGTTCTACCTCATGACCACTAATTTCTTTACAAGAAAATCCCTTTCATAAAGGTGGCATGTTGAGAAACAAAACATTTTTGTTCCTCGGTTTGGTAGAAGATATTCCCTTGCTAATGCTTAGGATATCCAACAAACTTCCACTGATCAGACTTTGCCTCGAGCTTGTCCGGATTTTGCTTTTAGACATAGGCCGGACAACCCCAAATCTTAACTGACTTAAGAGATGGGCTCTTCTCTTGCCATATCATATATGAAGTGGTAGGCAACTGATTTGATCGGAACCCTATTCAATAGGTATGCAACTTTACAAGTGCATAACTCTCTAAAAGGAAATAGGTAACTCAGTAGTACTCATCATAGATCACACCATATCACATAGGGTGCTTATTGCTCCGCCCCGATATACCATCGTGCTATGGTGTATACGGAGGAGTAATGCTGAGAGAGAATCTCATTCTCCTTTAGAATAGTCCAGGATTTCCGTGCTCAAGTATTCTCCTCTCTGATCACATCAAAGGACATAATACTTATACTCGTTTTGGTTCTCTACTTCTAAAATATATTCTGTGAATATCTCAAAAGGTTTGGACTTGTGTTTCAACAGGAACATATGTCTGAATCTTGAGAGATCATCAGAGAATGTAATGAAGTACTAAGAACCGGTCTTGGCATGTGTAGACAGGGGACCTTTCATACATCAGCATGTATCAATCCCAAAAGTTCACTAACTCTTTCTCTGTTTCCAATAAACAGAGCTGTGGTCATAATATCTTTATGACAAGACTGGCAAGCTTCATAAGATGTAAATTTAAACTAATTTAAATATGCAACTACCTGTAACTTCAGCTAGCCGGGTCGCATTGATATGACCTAGTCTACAATGTCTCAAGAAGAAGTCGTTCACTTCTAAACTCTTCCTCTTGTGTGTGTTCTGTATACTAAGAACTGTAGTTTGATTTAGAACGTTAATGCTTTTAGATAACGTACCTGAACCGATCAACTCTTGATATAGGAAATGTTCAAAACATTATCCAACAATACAAAATTATATCCTTTCTTTACTAATAAAGAGACTGATATGATGTTGTATATCAGGTTCGGTATCTAATAACATTCGTTCAGAATCAATGTATTCTGGTAATACAGGGTGATAGTGACCAACAGACTTGGCTGCAACACTTGCACCGTTTTCTGTATCATGAAACTTATCACCCGTCCTCAGTTCTCTACCTATCTGTTTAGGGTTCCTAGGCACCCTAATGAGGTCTCACAAGGCATCGAACATGCCATTTTCAAAAATTCTAGGTGCCGAGAGACCCGACTACGGATCGTTGGCTAGATATTTAGGCGAAAAAGCAAACTAGTTAACACTTAACTAAGGGATACGGATATACAACCTTTGTAGATCCGTTTGTCCACCTCCATAGCTCCATGAAGAAGTCATCTCCGCTGTACAAATCCGAAATCCGGGCTCTTGCGTCGGCTTCATCGGAGAAGAAGCGGGCTAGGTCATCGACGACGTGCCGAAGATGATCTACGTCGAGGCATCGCTAAATCAAGCTCCGACTTCACCAAGTCAAGAAACTTGTGAAGTAAACACACTCTACTACTTGGCAAGAGGTAGAGGATGAAGAAATAGGAAGTGGGTAAACTTTAGAATTGGATTTCTCACTCTAATTCATCACTTGCCATTGATGGAGGCAAGCTTTCTTCACTTGAAGAAATGAAGAAGAAGATGAAGAATAATGATATGATAAGTTATTTGTAAATGATAAATAAATCAATACTTATCATTTACTAACCCTTGGTTAGTTGTAGAGAATGGACCATGGTTAACTTGAATGGTTAGGGTTAAGGATGAGACAAGAATGGTGACTTGGTCAAAGTTTCAAGAAACTTCAACTAAAAACAAAACTAGCAAACATTCCATTTTCAAATCATTTCCTTTTTCCAAAATAAACAAAAGGAATAAATAAATTGAATAAGTAATTAAAAGGAAAACCCTAATCATAAACTTAACCATGGTCTAATTCTTTACACTAACCCTAGCTTGCATGTATCATCAAACATGATACAATCATGTGCACAAAATCATATCGCATATGCAATGCGCACATCCGAGTGAGAAAATCCATTTAAAGTGAACCGATACTAGTTAATGCAAAGTAATGTATCAAATATATAATTATGCATTAAATCATTAAATCAACACTTGATTTAACGATCCGGTCATATCGCATATAACCGACTAGTATCCAATGTATCGGCTTATCGAATCAACCCTCGATTCGATAACTAGGTTATATCGCATATAACCATTCGATACATTCATCGCGAGAATGAAATACGGTATCACATACACGCATTATTCTCGGTCCCGCACATATCTCATATGCTCTCCTATTTCGTTTCGCTTGAGCCAGGAAACCTCTGTGTAGGACTCTAAAGACTCGTCAATACGCCGGCAGCAGATGATGATCATATCAAACACCCACAAGCCGCAAGCGGTCTGCTAAACGTAACGGCCACCCGGGTATTGAACGATCTGAAGATCGACGAGCAAGCCCGCTCACACTCCAGTGAATCCAACCAATAACACTAACGTGCAGTCCGGTCTGATTGTCTGATCGCATATCTCGCCTAGGGGTGGTAAACGTCAGACACCAATAGCTCGATAAGTCGTGTCGATATGAGGTCTATAACAATTCGAGAAACTACTGGTAACACTTACCAGTAAATCTCAGCAACCCTGGCCAGGGATTTCCTGTTATAGCCAATCGAACACAGCGCAACATCAACCCCCTATACCGGGAGAGACGAATCCCCTCCTATCGCTCATTGCCTCCATGTGACTCGGGACTGTACCCAAAAACCACCGTTTTGACGCCCTCTTGGACGTGGTAAGATGGAAATCAAAGCACAGTGGGAACCACACAAGACTCTATGACGATCTCGGGTCAACAGACTACTCTGTACCAGTGTCACCAGAGAACTGCCATCTGACGTGAGGTATAATACCATCTGGGAGTTCTCGGTGAGTCCGTCCAGTGTACCCAGTCTCTACTGAGCACCCGTATATCATCTCTGATGTCAAACACCCATGGATATGGGATCATCCATCGCCCATCTGTATGGGTCGAGAAGGTATACGCTAGTCAACTCTGGTATATCGATGCCCTGTCTCGATACACCCATGACTAGGGACCTTCAAGGATGTACTTATGGACTACCATGTCCCCACTAGTAAGATCCGCATCATAGTCCAGGTAGTCAAGCACACATCCTAAGGGCTTTACCAACATGTAACAGAGAGACAATCAGTGTACACGTTTAGGTAAAGAGCAACCAGATAGCATACTATCATGTCGAGCAAGAAAGTCCTCCCTATATATGTCCCAGCTTCCACTACAATATACATCTTATGTACAGTAATGGCCTCTAGGGCATACATATAACTAACAATCTCCCACTTGCACTAGGGCCATCTGTAGCAGTGGTTGTAGTATCTCATACTCAACCATCCCATAAAAGTCTCTCTCTGGGAACAGGCCTTTGTGAGTGGATCCGCTGTGTTATCTCTGAGTCTACTCTCCAAACCTCGATGTCCTTGGAGATCAACCATCTCCATGATCAGGTAATACTGCCTTAGAATATGTCTGGATCACTGATGGGACCGGCGTTCCTTGGCATAAGCCACAACTCCATTGTCTCACAATGGTAGGAACGTAGTTCATCTCATGAACTAATATACACCCAAACATCCTCTTTGGTATCATCTTGAGTAGCGATGTATCCAGCCTTTATCGTCTAGTATGTCACGGTATCTAGTTTGGAACTCTTCCAACATACCGTCCCTTTACTGAGGGTAAAGACAATGCCTGCGACTGACATTCAGTCGTCTTTATCACCCTGGAACCTTTCCAGTGATTCTCCCCAGGATCGATTGATACCATCTCACTACAGCTAGTGAGTATCCTAACATCCAATTAGATCTATCTCATAGATCCAAAATCCAGGATTTAGTAGGTATCAGATTGATCCTATACGGAGAATCTTTGTGATAAACGGAGATTGATCGAGCGTAGCATAAGAAACTCCTTTCTTATCAAGAGTATGTCATCCACGTACTCTACGAGGATCGTCACCATACTCCCTACTACCTTTTTGTTTATACAAGGTTCATCTACCATTTTGATGATGTCAAACTCTTTGACTAACGCATCAAAACAGACGTTCCATCTCCGCGATGCCTGCTTTATCTTATAAAACATCTTGCACACGTTTCCGCTGCTCCCACTGTCTACGAGGCCCTCTGGCTGTGTACTTATAGACGCACTCTTCTAAAACATCATTTAGAAAAGCAGTCATGACACCCAACCACCAGATATCGTAGTCATGGTATGTAGCCGTGGCAAGTAGGATATGGATGGACTTAAGCATAGGTATTGGAAAAGGTTTCATCATTATCCACACCTGGTAAATGATGCAAACTTTTAACAAGTCTAGCTTTGAAAGTCTCAACTTTTCCATGTACACCAAGTAATCTTCTCAAGATATACTTGCTCCTGATGGGGATTTAACCCTTCAGATATAGCGACTAAAGTCCATACTTTGTTGGTGTATATGGATTCCATCTCAGATCACTAAGCATCCAGCCATTCTTACAGAGTCTCACTCCTGATGGCCAGCTCGAAACTAGTTGGGTCATCATCTCATGATGCAATCCTCGCTCCCACTGTCATCGAGAAACCGAAGTATCTCTCAGGCAGGTGAGGAACCCTACTAGATCGGCGGGGAGGCTGAGGTTCATTGGTTACTATTGAATCCTTTGGTTTACCAAATCATCTGCTGTAGTTTGTATAGCTGGAACCTTTCCAGTTGTACATAACAGACCTTGCCTCGAGCTTGTCCGGATTTTGCTTTTGGACATAGGCCGGACAACCCCAAATCTTAACTAACTTAAGAAATGGGCTCTTCCCTAATCATATCAAATATGAAGTGGTAGGCAACTGATTTGATTTGAACCCTATTCAATAGGTATGCAACTTCATAAGTGCATAACACCCAATAGGAAATAGGTAACTCAGTAGTACTCATCATAGAGCACACCATATCAAATAGGGTGTTTTTGCTCCGCTCCGATATACCATCGTGTTATGGTGTATACGGAGGAATAATGCTGAGAGAGAATCTCATTCTCCTTTAGAATAATCCAGGATTTCAGTGCTCAAGTATTCTCCTCCTCGATCTCATCAAAGGACATAATACTTATACCCTTATTTTGGTTCTCTACTTCTAACTTATATTCTGTGAATATCTCAAAGGGTTCAGACTTGTGTTTCAACAGGAACATATGACTGAATCTCGAGAGAGATTATCAGAGAACGTAATGAAGTATAAAGAAGAACCAGTCCTGGCATGTGTAGACAGGGGACCTACATACATCAACATGTATCATCCCAAGAGTTCACTAACTCTTTCTCTGTTTCCAATAAACAGGGCTTTGGTCATCTATTCTTTGTGACATGACTGGCAAGTTTCACAAGATGTAAATTCAAACAGATTTAAATATGCATCTATATGTAACTTCAGCTAGTCGGGTCGCATTGATATGACCTAGTCTACAATGCTTCAAGAAGGATCCGTTCATTTCTGAACTCTTCCTCTTGTGTGTGTTCCGTATACCAAGAACTGTAGTTTGATTTAGAACATCAACGCTTTTAGATAACGTGCCTGAACCGATCAACTTTTGATATAGGAAATGTTCAAAACATTATCCAACAATACAAAATTTTATCATTTCTTTACTAATAAAGAGACTGATATGATTTTGTATATCAGGTTCGGTATCTAATAACATTCGTTCAGAATCAATGTATTGGTAATACAGGGTGACAGTGACCAACAAACTTGGCTGCAACACTTGCCCCGTTTTCTGTCTCATGAAACTTATCACCCGTTCTCAGTTTTTCTACCTTTTTGTAGCCCTATGTAACAAATTACATAGCTGGGATCCTGATCCGGTATCATATACCCAGGATGCGGAGGATACTGAGAAACAGTTCTTTGTAATGAACACACCCGAAGATAATGCATGAACATGCACTCTCTTCGTTTGGGCGGCACGGGAAATCTGGTATTCCCCAATTTCCTGCTCTGTCTTATAACAATTATAAGTTGGAGCGGGACCAACGTTCCCCAGCTCAGTATAACAAGCGGGTTCGGTCAATAATCCGTATTATTATCTTGATTAAGGCGTGATATGGTCGCTACCTGGAGAGAGAGAGATGAAAACACTCAGCGTGCGCTCTTGCAAGAATAGATTGGTTTTTATTTTATCTAATCAGGATGGCTCCCACTGCTTTTTATCAAATCTTCCTTCAAACCCTAAAAGGAGAGACTAGCCGGGATTAATTACACACTACAAGTTCGCGAATCTTTCAGCCAGGCCAGTGTCGGTACTTTGAGGGAAGTCTCCCATGCTTTCGCACGAACCTAATTACTGTAAACGTCGTTTTCCCAGAGGCGTAACCCCGTTGACACCTTTCTAGACACCTACTTGATCGGCTAATTGTAATGTATAAAACTCTCCCAGGAGTAACTCTTACTCGCAGCGGGTATCGGGATCCAACTATCTCATAGAAGGTATGCAATCTCATTGCAAATCTCAACACTTGAAATTCCCGATAATATTTTGCCCCTAACCTCCTATGACCTTGACAAAGGCCAACAAACCATAGGATGCTAGTCAAGTTCAACCCGTCATTTCCTGATTGAATTAAACCCACCCGCACGGCCCTTGACAAAGGCCAACAAGGTCGCACGACTACCCTAACTCAATCTGCATCATATGCATAAGCAGATAAGCACCAGTCAGCTACCGCACACTACGCCTTGACAAAGGCCAACAAACGTAGCACGAATACTAACTACTACTTATCTGAAATGACGGAGGGCTACGACAGGTTTTTATGAAAACCTATTGCGTAATGAACTTGATATCGTTGTAGGATCGAATGATTTTAAAAATGGAATGTTTTTTAGGCTTTTCTAGTTTTGCTAAAGGAGTCACTCCCGGTGAAGGAATCGTCGGTCCTTTCCTCGTCGAATGAGGTGCGGGATATATCATATATATCACTGTGCAAAGCAAAAACCCTTAAAAGCAATCAAAAGACAAACCGAGTGTGTAGCATCTGCCAGTTATTGCTAAAGGAGTCACTCCCGGTGAAGGGATCTCGGTCCTTTCCTCATCGAATAAGGTGCAGGATATATCGTATATACCGCTGTGCAAAGCAAGAACTGTAGCTACCTGTTTTATTTTGAAATTCGATTCTACAACATCTTAGGTTTCTTTTATTTCATTAATCACATTAATGAGATCCCATCATTTAAGTACCTAAACATCACAGATAAATACGACGTACACTTATGCCATCCGCATTCGCCTCGATGTCCCCTCGTGCACCGTTAGGTTAGGTAACTAACGGCAGAGCGGGGCAGGGCTAGCGCGGGTGTAAAACATAAGTAACGTCTATATAATATATCATATATACTATATACTGTATCTATCACAGAACATCACATGATCACATCACAGATAACGCAGCAGAAGAATCATATGAAATATTGGATATACTAGGACGTCCGTGTTTTCAATACGAGCCAGTATAAAACACGGATTCCACGGTCGTGATGAATAGCCAAACCCACACCCCTAGACCCCTACGAGAGCGGCAAGCAACCCTACCAATTCTAGAGTTAGGAGACCCGGACTCGACTCCTCGAGTTGGTCTCCCACTGGACTCCAGAACCCGGTTACTTGTGCTCTCCTCCTTGGGTCTATCCTAGTGCGGAAAAGTAAATAATATACAAAGGGTGACATCTTTCGCAACTTGGAAGTGCCCCAAATAAAAGAATATTACATACAAGTTTTTACATGAATGAAAATGAAAAACACTCATCTCACAAAAAAACCCCCGGCTATTCAAACACGACGATCGAATATAACATATCCAGCAACACATAACATCACATGTCATCAACGTAAGTAAATATGCGCATCCCAATTGTCGTTGACATATAGCAACGAAACCGGCGATATCACATATTACACTTACGGTCACAGAAAAGAAAGTGTAAAACTACAATAGTTTTGAAAAATGTACAGAGAGCGATTTTGCTTGGGGTTTCGCGGTTCGATTGGATCTCTAACTTCGTCTACCGATCGCCTAAGGCTCTAGCTAGGCTCTGATACCAATGTAGGGTTCCTAGGCACCCTAATGAGGTCTCACAAGGCATCGAACATGCCATTTTCAAAAATTCTAGGTGCCGAGAAACCCGACTACGGATCGTTGGCTAGATATTTAGGCGAAAAAGCAAACTAGTTAACACTTAACTAAGGGATACGGATATACAACCTTTGTAGATCCGTTTGTCCACCTCCATAGCTCCATGAAGAAGTCATCTCCGCTGTACAAATCCGAAATCCAGGCTCTTGCGTCGGCTTCATCGGAGAAGAAGCGGGCTAGGTCATCGACGACGTGCCGAAGATGATCTACGTCGAGGCATCGCTAAATCAAGCTCCGACTTCACCAAGTCAAAAAACTTGTGAAGTAAACACACTCTACTACTTGGCAAGAGGTAGAGGATGAAGAAATAGGAAGTGGGTAGACTTTAGAATTGGATTTCTCACTCTAATTCATCACTTGCCATTGATGGAGGCAAGCTTTCTTCACTTGAAGAAATGAAGAAGAAGAAGAATAATGATATGATAAGTTATTTGTAAATGATAAATAAATCAATACTTATCATTTACTAACCCTTGGTTAGTTGTAGAGAATGGACCATGGTTAACTTGAATGGTTAGGGTTAAGGATGAGACAAGAATGGTGACTTGGTCAAAGTTTCAAGAAACTTCAACTAAAAACAAAACTAGCAACCATTCCATTTTCATATCATTTCCTTTTTCCAAAATAAATAAAAGGAATAAATAAATTGAATAAGTAATTAAAAGGAAAACCCTAATCATAAACTTAACCATGGTCTAATTCTTTACACTAACCCTAGCTTGCATGTATCATCAAACATGATACAATCATGTGCACAAAATCATATCGCATATGCAATGCGCACATCCGAGTGAGAAAATCCATTTAAAGTGAACCGATACTAGTTAATGCAAAGTAATATATCAAATATATAATTATGCATTAAATCATTAAATCAACACTTGATTTAACGATCCGGTCATATCGCATATAACCGACTAGTATCCAATGTATCGGCTTATCGAATCAACCCTCGATTCGATAACTAGGTTATATCGCATATAACCATTCGATACATTCATCGCGAGAATGAAATACGGTATCACATACACGCATTATTCTTGGTCCCGCACATATCTCATATGCCCTCTTATTTCGTTTCGCTTGAGCCAGGAAACCTCTGTGTAGGACTCTAAAGACTCGTCAATACGCCGGCAGCAGATGATGATCATATCAAACACCCACAAGCCGCAAGCGGTCTGCTAAACGTAACGGCCACCCGGGTATTGAACGATCTGAAGATCGACGAGCAAGCCCGCTCACACTCCAGTGAATCCAACCAGTAACACTAACGTGCAGTCCGGTCTGATCGTCTGATATGTCGCATATCTCGCCTAGGGGTGGTAAACGTCAGACCCCAATAGCTCGATAAGTCGTGTCGATATGAGGTCTATAACAATTCGAGAAACTACTGGTAACACTTACCAGTAAATCTCAGCAACCCTGGCCAGGGATTTCCTGTTATAGCCAATCGAACACAGCGCAACATCAACCCCCTATACCGGGAGAGACGAATCCCCTCCTATCGCTCATTGCCTCCATGTGACTCGGGACTGTACCCAAAAACCACCGTTTTGCACGCCCTCTTGGACGTGGTAAGATGGAAATCAAAGCACAGTGGGAACCACACAAGACTCTATGACGATCTCGGGTCAACAGACTACTCTGTACCAGTGTCACCAGAGAACTGCCATCTGACGTGAGGTATAATACCATCTGGGAGTTCTCGGCGAGTCCGTCCAGTGTACCCAGTCTCTACTGAGCACCCGTATATCATCTCTGATGTCAAAAACCAATGGATATGGGATCATCCATCGCCCATCTGTATGGGTCGAGAAGGTATACGCTAGTCTACTCTGGTATATCGATGCCCTGTCTCGATACACCCACGACTAGGGACCTTCAAGGATGTACTTATGGACTACCATGTCCCCACTAGTATGATCCGCATCATAGTCCAGGTAGTCAAGCACACATCCTAAGGGCTTTACCAACATGTAACAGAGAGACAATCAGTGTACACGTTTAGGTAAAGAGCAACCAGATAGCATACTATCATGTCGAGCAAGAAAGTCCTCCCTATATATGTCCCAGCTTCCACTACAATATACATCCTATGTACAGTAATGGCCTCTAGGGCATACATATAACTAACAATCTGTAGCCCATGTAACAGATTACATATGCGGGATCCTGATCCGGTATCTCATACCCAGGATGTAAAGGATACTGAAAAACAGTTCTCTGCAATGAACACACCCGAAGATGATGCATCAGCATGCACTTTCTTCGTTTGGGCGGCACGGGAAATCTGGTATTCCCCAATTTCCTGCTCTGTCTTATAACAATTATAAGTTGGAGCGGGACCAACGTTCCCCAGCTCAATATAACAAGCGGGTTCGGTCAATATATCTGTATTATTATCTTGATTAAGGCGTGATATAGTCGCTACCTGGAGAGAGAGAGAAGAAAACAATCAGCGTATGCTCTTGCAAGATCAGATTGGTTATTATTTTATCTAATCAGGATGGCTCCCACTGTTTTTATCAAATCTTCCTTCAAACCCTAAAAGGAAAGACTAGCCGGGATTAATTACACGCTACAAGTTCGCCAATCTTTCAGCCAGGCCAGTGTCCGTACTTTGAAGGAGGTTCCCCGTTTCGCACGGACCTAATTAAAGTAAACCTCGTTTTCCCAGAGGCGTAACCTCGTTAACACCTTTCTAGACACCTACTTGATCGACTAATTGTAATGTGTAAAACTCTCTCAGGAGTAACTCTTACTCGCAGCGGGTATCGGGATCCAACTATCTTATAGAAGGTATGCAATCTCATTGCAAATTTCAACACTTGAAATTCCCGATAATATTTTGCCCCTAGCGTGCTACGACCTTGACGCATGCCAAACAACCTATAGTCCGCTAGTCAAGTTCAACCCGTACATTTCTTGATTGAATTAAACCCACCCGCACGACCCTTGACGCATGCCAAACAACGCCGTACGAATACCCTAATCCAATCGCATCGTATGCTAGCAGATAAGCACTAGTTAGCTACCGTACACTACGCCTTGACGCATGCCAAACTACCGCAGCATGAATACTAAGTAGTACTTATCTGAAATGACGGAGGGCTACGCAGGTTTTTAAGAAAACCATGAGCGTAATGAACTTGATATCGTTATAGAATCAAATAATTTTAAAATGGAGTGTTTTTGAGGCTTTTTCTAGTTTTGCTAAAGGGGTCACTCCCGGTGAAGGGATCGTCGGCCCTTTCCTCATCGAATAAGGTGCAGGATATATCATATATACCACTATGCAAAGCAAAAACTCCAAAAGCAATCAAAAGACAAACCGAGTGTTGTAGTATCTGCCAGTTATTGCTAAAGGGGTCACTCCCGGTGAAGGGATCTCGGCCCTTTCCTCATCGAATAAGGTGCAGGATGTTCTACAAGGAACACCGCGATGCAAAGCAAGAACTGTAGCTACCTTTTTTTTTGAAAATTCGATTCCACAACATCTTTTAGGTTTCTTTTTCTTTCATTAATCATATTAATGAAGTCCCATCATTTAAGCCACCTAAACATCACAGATAAATATGACGTATACTTATGCCATCAGCATTCGCCTCGATGTCCCCTCGTGCACCGTTAGGTTAGGTAACTAACGGCAGAGCGGGGCAGGGCTAGCGCGGGTGTAAAACATAAGTAACGTCTATATAATATATCATATATACTATATACAGTATTTATCACAGAACATCAAATGATCACATCACAGATATCGCAGTAGAAGAAACATATATGAAATATTGGATATACTAGGACGTCCGTGTTTTCAATACGAGCCTGTATAAAACACGGATTCCACGGTCGTGATGAATAGCCAAACCCACATCCCTAGACCCCTACGAGAGCGGCAAGCAACCCTTCCAATTCTAGGGTTAGGAGACCCGGACTCGACTCCTCGAGTTGGTCTCCCACTGGACCCTAGAACCCGGTTGCTTGTGCTCTCCTCCTTGGGTCTATCCTAGTGCGGAAAAGTAAATAATATAAAAATGGTGACATCAACCTCATCCCGGAAGTGCCCCAATAAAAGAATATTACATGAATGAAAATGAAAAACTCTCATCTCACATAAAAAAAACCCGGCTATTCAGAATGCGACGATCCAATATAACATATCCAGCAACACATAACATCACATGTCATCAACGTAAGTAAATATGCGCATCCCAATTGTCGTTGACATATAGCAACGAAACCGGCGATATCACATATTACACTTACGGTCGCAGAAAAGAAAGTGTAAAACTACAACAGTTGGAATCCGCAACCTCTTTAGACATCGCATGCCTAACCAAATGAATTCCTTAGACATCGCATGCCTAACAATTATAAACCCCGCATTTTAGTCTCACTATCGAAAACACTTTTAAATATACTCATGTGTTGGGTTTTTTCTGGGTTGTATTGGGAGTTCGTTGTTTTGATCAGAAAGTTTGGCTTCGTCTATGTGTTTTCCGGATAATTTCTTTTTCTTCATGAAGAAGAAGAAGAAGAAGAAAGAAAAGAAATCATTCTACAAAATAGAAAATCAAGTGATGTTTATCAAGTGAGAAATCAAAATCTAAAGAGTACCCACTTCCTATCTCACCATCCTCTACTAGACTAGCACTTTAGTTTAGGGTGTTTGCTTCACAAATTCTATAGTTAGTGAGGTAGAAGCTTGAGTCCGTATTCCCTCGACGTAGATCATCTTCGGCACCAAAGACTTCAAGCGATCCCATTGCAATTTCGTCTTGAAGCAGTCCGAGAGTCCGGGAGTTGATTGATCGCAGCAAAGGGACGTCGTCACGGAGCTTTGGAAGTGGAGGACCGGATCTACAAAGGTTGTAGTCCCTTTCCTTTAGTGTAAATGTGATTTCCTTGCCATAGTTTTCGCCTAATCTCTAGTTAACGATCTTGCTTCGGGTTGTTCGCCACCTAAAAATTTTAATTTGGCTTGGTCGATGCCTTGTAGAGCCTCCTTAGTGTGCCTAGTAACCCTACAGTACCTTTGTAGATCCGGTCCTCCACTTTTTTAGCTCCGTGTTGATGTCCCTCCGCTGCGATCATCGGCATCACGGACTCTAGCGTTGGTTTCATCGGAGAAATGAGCGGGCTAGGTCGTTGACTTCGATGCCGAAGATGATCTTCGTCGAGGCGACTCAAACTCAAGCTCCATCTTCACTAGGTCATGAAACTTGTGAAGATAACACCCTATACAACATGGCAAGTGGTAGAGGATGAAGAAATAGGAAGTGGGTTCACTTTGGATTTGGATTTATCACTTGATTTCAACACTTGAAATTTTCTAGCAAGGTTTCTTCTTCATGAAGAAGAAGAAGAAGAAAGAAAAGAATCAATTATCTTTTTAAAGAAAATTCAAGTGAAGTTTATTTTATAGCAACCATGGGAGAGGTAACTAATGTAGAGAGTAAACTAGAGTTTAGAGGTAATGGTTAGGTTAAGGATAAAACAAAATGGTAAGGTGGAAATCAAAGCACAGTGGGAATCACATAAGACTCCATGACGATCTCGGGTCTACAGACTAACCTGTACCAGTATCACCAGAGAACTGCCATTTGACGTGAGGTATAATACCATCTGGGAGTTCTCGGCGAGTCCGTCCAGTGTACCCAGTCTCCACTGAGCACCCGTACACCATCCTTGATGTCAAACACCGATGGATATGGGATCATCCATCGCCCATCATATGAGTCAAGATGCGTATACTCTAGTCTACTCTGGTGCATCGATGCCCTGTCTCGATACACCCTCGACTAGGAACAGTTATAGGATATACTCATCAACTACCGTGGCCCCACTAGTATGATCTCATCATAGTCCCAGTAGTCGAGTACATATCCTAAGGGCTTTATCAACATGTATTAGAGACAATCAAAGTACATGTTAAGATAAAGTACAACTAGATAGCATACTATCATGTCGAGCAAGAAAGTCCTCCCTATATACGTCCCAGCATCCACTACAATATACATCGTATGTACAGTAATGTCCTCTAGGGCATACATATAACTAACACATAAACCAACCCAAACCAAAACCTAAGAAAATACGGATTTGGACTAATCCACTCTCTACGGGCGATGATATAAATTAGTCTCTGTGTACAATTCACGGGCAACCAAAAATAAAACAAACACACACGACACGAAGTGACCATCTAGAGAAGGAGAAAGTCGTTACCGCGATGCGATAGCGTAATTAACTGCAGGGGCTTGCGCCTGCAGGGAAGAGCGTCCCCACAATAAAAAAAACCCTCACAATGGGCGGAATCTGACGAAGTCTGCTACATCGGCCGGATCCGTCTAAACCTCCGATACACGGTGCCATAAATCAACTTGGCATCTTCGGAGAGGTGGACGGATAAAACTAAATAGCATCTGCCCCCAAAATTCAGGCCCGACGTCCCAACATCCCGGTCGCGTCTTTTCGGCGGAGAAAAATCGCATAAAAATTTAGCAAAAACAAACAACACCTAAAAGAGCCAAACCCAGAGACTGGAACACCATGAAAATTTGAAGTCAAAACTCCAAAATTGGGCCGAGGAGGCCGGTTTTTCTCCCTATGTGGCCGGCCATATTTACACAAAACCCCCTCAAATTTTCTTGGTGTTCATGTCATATCTCATACCACATTCTACAGTAGTTTAAATTCGACAGAAACCAAGTTTTCGTATCTGGTGTTTCGGAGTAGTTTCGGTTTCTTAATTTTAGCAAACATCGTCTAATTTTCTAGCATGGCTCTGATACCACTGTAGGGTTTCCTAGCACGGCAACAAGTTTTCAAGAGTCATCGTCCATACTATTTTTAAAAATTTGCCGTATTAGCCAACCCTAAACCTAGAATCGCTACTAGAAAATCGGACGAAACGAATGGACACAACTTTGCAACTAAAGTGAACAAGGAATACAACCTTTGTAGACCGGTCCTTCACTTCAATAGCTCCGTATAATAGTCCCTTCGCTGCGTTCATGAACTCCCGGACTCTACAAAGTCTCCCATGAAGATATGAACAAGCTTGCATCGAAGTCTTCGAGGCCGAAGATGATCTATGTCGAGGAGAAACTAGCGCATGGTACCTCTTCATTATTGGTGAGATTAGTGAAGCAAACACCCTAAACTAAATGGCTAATAGTAGAGGATGATGAAGTAGGAAGTGGGCTCACTTTAGTTTTATTTTTCTCACAAGATTTCATCACTTAGAAAAAACTAGCAAGCTTTTTCTCTTTAGGAAGAAGAAGAAGTGATGAAGAAAATGAATGAGAGAGTGAGGTTAGAATTGCAACCATGGTGAGTTAGTGTCATACCTAACTCATGTCGAGAATAAACCATAGTGTAAGGTTAAGGGTTGGGTTAACAAATATCTTAAGCAAGACAAATGAGTGGACTAAGTCAATGAAGACCACAAGCTTCTACAAGCTTTGAACCATGACAAATATCTCCACAATTTTGAATTTTCTTGAAATAAATATAAATCCTAACTTAACCCTAGCATGGTGTGAGTCTCATACATACATGTTGCAAGTGTAACCTAGCATGACACAACAATATATATCACATATATATTTTGTGTACAAAAAGAAAATAATACAATTAACATATATCACATATATATCAATGTATCATCAAGTGAGAAAAAGTAATACTTAAGTGAGCTAATATTAGTTGCTGTAATGTAATATATCAAATATATAATCATACATTAAATTATTAAATCAACACTTGATTTAATAATCCGGCTATATTACATAAAACCGACTAATATCAAATGTAACAACTTATCGAATCAACACTTGATCCGATAACTTGGCTATATCACATATAACCGACGAATGTCACATATCGTGAGCATAGAATGTGGTATCACATACTCGCATTAATCTCGGTCCCGCACATATCACATATGTGCTCCTACTCCGTTTCGCATGAACCAGGAAACCTCTGTGTAGAACACTAAAGACTCGTCAATACGCCAATAGTAGGTGATGATCATATCAAACACCCACAAGCCGCAAGCGGTCTGCCAAACGTAACGGCCACCCGGGTATTGAGCGATCAGAAGATCAACAAGAAAGTCTGCTCCTACTCCTGCGAATCTGATCAGTAACATTACCGTACAGTCCGGTCTCTTCGTCTGATACTTCGCATATCACAGCCTGGGGGTGGTATAACGTTAGACCCCAATAGCCTGATAAGTCATGCCGATGCAAGGTCCATAACGGTTCGATAAACTACTGGTAACACTTACTAGTAAATCTCAGCAACCCTGGCCATGGATTTCCTGTTATGGCCAATCGAGCATAGCACAACATCAACTCCCAATACCGGGAGAGACGAAACCCCTCCTATCGCTCATTGCCTCTATGTGACTCGGGACTGTACCCAAAAACCACCTTTTTGCATGATCTCTTGACCGTGGTATGGTAGAAATCAAAGCACAGTAGGAATCACACAAGACTCTATGACGATCTCGGGTCTACAGACTAACCTGTACCAGTGTCACCAGAGAACGGCTATCCGACGATAGGTATACCAGCTAGAAGTTCTCAGCGAGTCTGTCCAGTGTACCCAGTCTCCACTGAGCACCCATATACCTTCTCTGATGTCAAACACCAATAGATATGGGATCATCCATCACCCATTATATGTGTCGAGAAGCGTATACACTAGTCTACTCTGGAGTATCGATGCTCTGTCTCGATACTCCTACAACTAGGAACAATCTAACGATGTACTTCCCGACTAGTATGTCCCCACTAGTATGATCTGCATCATAATCCTGGTAGTCAAGTACTCATCCTAAGGGCTTTATCAACATATAATAGAGAGACAATAAGTATACATGTTAAGATAAAGAGCAACCAGATAGCATACTGTCATGTCGAGCAAGAAAGTCCTCCCTATATATGTCCAAGCATCCATTACAATATACATCGGATGTACAGTAATAGCCTCTAGGGCATACATATAACTAACAATGTGATTGAGTCATTATATCATATTATAATAGATCGTTAGGCGATGTGTATTCATATACGATAATATGTGCTAATGATATTGGAATGTACGAGACTTTAGAACAGTACCCCTGATCATGATATTGTTCGATGATGATACTATATGAATAATGATGTATATATGATAGTTGACCCGTACCCCGATTTTTGGGATGCCGTACGATAGATTTTACCGTACGAGGTATAGATATGATGATTGATCCGCACTCTTGACTCGAGGATGCCGTACTATGTATTATGCAGTATGTGACGCTATGAGGCTGGATCGCCGACTACTACGTATATCGACTCGGGACTTTATGTGGATTTCCTTACCCTTTCGACTAGTTTCTTAGTTAGTCTTTTAGTTATTTAGGTAGATGTCAGACTAGGCTCGAGTCATACCTATTTTCAAAAACTAATGAATCGTGAGAATTTTAAAAGACAAATCCGAAGGATGCTACGGATTTTTCAAAGGACATATCTTTTCTTAAAAACACCGTAGCCCCAATTTTTCTAAAAACCACGATTCGTGCTATTTCAAACACCAAAACTGTATGACTCGTATATAGAAATGTATATTCTTCAATATTGCTTTTACTACTCGTTCTCCGTTATATTCATGTACTCATTGCATTGCATATTTATACATGTGTTTCCTTAACTATTATGATTCCTTCTATTAGGACACCAGCACCATTACCGATGATGTGTATGTTCCACGTACACTTGCTTGCCGGCTCACACACATCATCATCGGTAATTTCCATGTCACGTACACTTTAGAAATCATTATTTTATTGGTATAACTTGCTAGCTGGTAGTTTCGATATATTGTTAGTATGCTTGCCTTTATATGCTAGTTTAGATATTGCATTCCTTACTTAAATACTTCACGCATTCATATATTCAATCTGTTATGCAATATTGTGGGGCTTTATGCCGGTATTCACTGCCTATTAACTCTTGATTTCTGGGGTTTCGGATTTTCTCTGAGATTTCTGGATTTGGGGGGAAAACCGCAAGACTTTTATAAACTCAATGCCTTTTTAAAATGCAAGTTGTGGTTTTCTCATGATATGATGTATGTGTTGTCCACCATGAGTTTTCCTGGTTTCTGTTAGTTTTCGAGACCCGATTCGAGGAGTTGGATGAACCGTCTTGGGTGCATGGTGGGCCTGGTATGGTACCCGGGGCAAGAAGCTTGAGGTGTAGACGATGAGCCTTGCAGGTGCAGACTACCTACCGGTGATGTCGGGCGCGGTGGATATCCGGAGGATATCGACCGTAGTCATGAGATTTGATGTTATGGGCCGATCCGGACTGACGGAGCTCGAGATATCAAGGATATTGTGTCGATGCTTGACACGGATTTTCTGTCGATTTCACTGATGATGTTCCAGTTTTATTATACAAGTTTTACTAAGATAAAAAAACAGTTTTCTTATACCAGATATATCCAGATTTCGTGGTTGATTGTTTCATTCATGATGCATCCATACATCGGATATGTGACTTGTTGCTGTTTAATGACACTGATACGAGCACTGAGTATTACACTTATGCATAGATTATTACCCTGTCATTACTAGATGTCCAGAGTTATTATGAGCATACTATTGTATGACCTTGGATATTGTCTTTTATACGATTTCTACTCGGTGATGTCTTCTACTCAAGAGTTGGCAACTCACCCCCATTGTGTCACAGTTTCTTGCATGTTTAGCCTTATAGGTTCCATGGCGGCTTTGCTGGCACACCACTTCCTTCCGGGTGATTGCTTTGGTAGGTGGGTTCACTTGCATCGTAACCACCATTGCACTTTTATTTATTTCAGTTGTATCTAGTAATCTCCATCAACCAGACTTTGTATATTTGATAGACTTAGAAAACCAGTTGTTTATTCTTTCGACCTTAGAGCCGCGCTGTTGTATTATTATGGTTCTTCTATGGTTTTCTTGACGATTTTGGTTTTCTTTCTGAGTTTTGATTCTCGCCCATCGGCGTTGTATATTATATTGCTTGCGTGGTTGTTTCCGCCAATTGGCGAAGAGCTAGCTCCTTCTTGGGGATGCCTTATTCTTTACTTATGTATATTCTTGTTTTGTACCCGTTTGGGGCCAGTTTTTACAAAGGAAACTCTGCCCAAATTTTTATTAAAACTTGATCTTATTATAAAGACATTCAAGTGAGTTTTCTATGTTAATTTTTTTAAACAAGTTTTCCTTCACTCTATTTTCTTTAAATGGTTTAGATTTCTGGGCTCTGGCTTACTTAGATTACGTTACGCCACTAGACGTTTCGTAATTTAAGTGTCAGTCACGTCTCATACCTTCGGGTCGTGAAAAAATTGGTATCAGAGCGCTAGGTTTAACCTTGGTTCGAGTCTAGGTTGACCTTGGTTGATGGAGTAGGTGACTTAAGCAGAGTGACGTACCGTGTGTATGTTCCGCGGCATACTTACGATATGCTACTCCGCTTAAGAAGCCTTAGGACGTACAGTTCTTTTGCACCGCATTCTATTCGCTCCTTTGATCTATCCTCATTAATTTCGAATTGTGGTTTCTGTTACCACGGTTGCATGGGCAGAGAGAGAGTTGCGGCTAGAGTTGCGGTCAGCATGGGCTCGTCTTAGGCAAGGACAAACCAGGGCGTAATTCCGGTGACACACGATTGCATAGATATGTTGTTTATTGTGTTTTTTAGTGACGCGAGTGTTTTGATTGTAAGTCCACGTTACCTCTCCCGGTACTTACGGGCATGCGGAAATGATGAAAAACGATTTTTCAAGAGGTGGTAACATGGACTCAAAATACGGATCTTTGTCAAACAACTATCTAACAAACCTAACAAGAGTTTTACCTACTCGGTTAGGGGGTTATACCTTTCTTGAACCCCATCATCTTCAACTCTTTGCGGTGTACGTATCGGCCTCACTTCGTCGTCTCCTTGCGCCGATGATGGATCCACCTGAAAGCTTCTACCTTTGGCTTCTCTTCAAACTAGAAGAAGCTAGAACACTTGGTTTGCTAAACCTTGTGAACTAGGATGAGTAGAGAAGTGATATGGGTTTTCTTTTATCTCTAAGGCAATGTTTCTCAACTCATGAGAGGGTGTTGCCTTGAGCTAGAGAGAGAGCAAGAGGAAGAGCAAGAGGGAGAGCTCAAGCAAGAGAGAGAGATATGAAATGAGAGAATAAATGAGTAACTCTTTTGCCATCGAAGCTCTCATAATCCAAAACCATCATAACAAAAATAGTAATCAAGTATTATGTGATGGTTCAAGTCAAAATGGTGATATCATTTCATGCACTCATTTTGCAAAAACAAACAAGCAAGCAAAAGTCTGCCATGAAATGATAGCCATTGTCATGATGATGGTCAACTAGTCCAACCTAGTCAACCGGTCAACAAAGTCAACAAGTCAACAAAGTCAACCTCTCAACAACCATGTCACTATAATACTTAATTAATATTATTTTTAATTATATTTCTTATTCTCATTAGGGTTTAGCCAAAAGTCAATAGTCAACAGTCAACAGTCAACAACCCCAATGAGAATCCTCTGCCTCTGTCTCTCTGTCAACTGTGCATACACACCCGCATCCGCGTTCCAAGGAACACGAATACAAACGAGATAAAACCAATCCCAAAATGTACACTAGGATCTGGCTTAAACCAAAGCCCGCTAGTGTTAACTGTCCGGACACCAAACGTGCACAAGTGCACGGATGTGACCGAACCCTGTCGCAAAACCATGCGACCTGTCGCAAAACCATGCGACCTCTACTCTTTTGCCTAAAGGCGAATAGCTTTCTGTGTAGGACTCTAAAGACTCGACACTACGCTGGCAGTGGGTTTAACCACAGACCGCAAGTGGCACTAGCTGTGCATAACGGTCCCCAGGTAGATGCCGACAAGAAGACTGACGAGGTGAAACCCATCTGAACTCCAACTGAGCCTGAATGTGACAATCTCCGTACAGTCCAGTCTGTTCGTCTGATTCATCACATGGCGGGCCTAGGGGGGCGGTAAACATCAGTCCCCTAATAGCGGTACAAGTCGTGTCGAAGTGTAGCCTAAAATACCCTTAGATAACACTGGAAACCTACCAGTATATCTCGCTTGCCCTGTCCAGGGACTACTCGTGTAATGGCTCTCCTAGACACAGCGCGATGTCAACCCCAATACCGGGAGAGACGAATCCTGTCTAACCATCACTGCCTCCAAGTGCTTCGGGACTGCACCCAACTACTACCTGTTTGCACGACTCCTTTGAGCCGTGGTAGGGCAGTAATCTAAGTACAGTGGGAACACACTCGAGGCGAAGTGACAGTGTCAAGTCAGCAGACTAAGCTGTACTCATGTCACCTGGGAACTGATAACTGATGATAGGTATAGTACCAACCAACAGTTCCCGACGAGTCATGTCCAGTGTACTCGTAACCTAACGAGCACCCGCATACTATCTCAAGTACGACATACTGACGGCTGTGGGACAGACCGTCTCCCACACTGGGATGAGAAGCGCATACGCTAGTCTACTCCAGAGTATCGATGCCATGTCTCGATGGTCCTACGACTAGGGACCTGCATAAGGATGTGCTTGTGGATTACCCAGCCCCCACTAGTGTGACTGCCATCACAACGCTGGTAATCAAGAAAAGATCCTAAGGGCTCCACTATTGTGTAAAGGTGATATACTAAAATAAACACATGTACACATTAAAGTAGAAATTAAACCAAGTAGCATACTACTATATTGAGCAAGATTGTCTATACAAGGTGAATATCCCAAGCTTCCATTAAGTAATATACAAACTAGTATGATACAGTAATGCCTCTAGGGCATATACACTAACAATCTCCCACTTGCACGAAGGCCATGTACTGGCGTATCGAAGACCTATCATCTCGATCAGCCGCTCGAACTGAGTTTGGGGTAAGGCCTTTGTGAGTGGATCAGCAGTGTTATCTTCCGTAGAAACTCTCCAAACCTCGATCTCTTGGCGACACACGATCTCCCTGATCAGGTGATACCGCCTCAAGATGTGTCTGGATCTCTGATGGGACCTGGGTTCCTTCGCTAAAGCTATAGCCCCGTTGTTGTCACAATACAGAGGTATTGGATTAACAATAGACAAAACCACCTGAAGTTTAGTTAAGAACTTCCTTATCTAGACGGCTTCTTTTGCGGCATCTGCAGCAGCGATATATTCCGCTTCCATCGTCGAGTCAGCAACGGTTTCCTGTTTGGAACTCTTCCAACACACCGCCCCTCCATTGAGGGTAAAGACATAACCTGACATGGACTTGGAATCATCCTTGTCACTCTGGAAGCTGGAGTCAGCAAAGGCCTCGATCTGGAGGTCTTTTCCGCCATACACCAAGAACATCTCCTTAGTCCTTCTCAGGTACTTGAGAATGTTCTTTACCGCTATCCAGTGTTTCTCCCCAGGGTTTGACTGATACCGGCTTACCACACTCAGTGCATAAGCTACATCTGGTCTGGTACACAACATCGCATACATTATAGAGTCTACCGTAGAAGCGTAGGGTATGATAGACATGCGATCCCTTTCCAAATCAGTCTTGGGAGACATCTCTTTGGAGAGGGTATCTCGTGACAAGCCGGTAAATTACCGCGCTTGGAATCTTCCATACTGAATCTTTTCAGTATGGTGTTGATGTACCTGGACTGTAAGAGTCCCAGTATCCTCTTGGATCTGTCACGATAGATCCTGATCCCCAGAATGTATGAGGCATCACCCAGGTCTTTCATGGAGAACCTGTGTGACAAGAACCCTTTGACAAATTGTAGCATAGGAATGACATTTCCTATTAAGAGAATGTCATCCACGTATAAAATGAGGAATACTACAGTTCTCGCTATAAATCTACTATAGATGCATGGTTCATCTGGATTTTTGATAAAGCCAAATTCTTTGACCGTCTCATCAAAACAGGTGTTCCAACTCCGCGATGCCTGCTTTAGTCCGTAGATGGACTTAAGCAACTTGCACACCTTTCCGCTGCTCCCACTTTGAATGAAACCCTCTGGCTGGTCCATATAAACACACTCCTCTAAATTTCCATTTAGAAATGCGGTCTTTACGTCCATCTGCCAAATCACATAATCGTGGAAGGCAGCAATGGCAAGAAGGATCCTAATGGATTTCTACTAGAGAAAAGGTCTCGTCATAGTCCAAACCAGGTCTTTGACGAAAACCCTTTGCAACCAGTCTAGCTTTATAGGTCTCAACCTGTCCATCTACACCAATCTTCCTTTTGAAGATCCACTTGCATCCTACGGGTTTTACCCCATCTGGAGCAACGTCCAACGTCCATACTTTGTTGTTGTACATGGACTCCATTTCGGTCCGCATTGCATCCAGCCATTTTACCGAGTCAACGCTCTGAATGGCCTGCTGGAAGCTAGTCGGCTCATCATAATCAATGATGCAATCTTCTCTATCCCCGTCTATGAGAAAACCGTAGTATCTCTCGGGCGGATGAGACTGCCTACTACTTCTGCGGAGCGGAGTAGGAATGTCGTTTTCTTTTGAACCCTCTGGTTCTACTAAGATTTCAGTAATAGCTCGTGGTTCTGGAATTTCTTCCAGTTCTATTGCGCTCCCACTTATCTGATTTTCCAAAAACTCAGCTTCCAAGAAGTGGGCATGACGAGAAACATAAATCTTTTGTTCCTCTTGGCAATAGAAGAAATATCCCTTGGAGTTCTTTGGATATCCCACAAACTTGCACTGTACTGAGCGTACCTCGAGTTTGTCCGCATGCTGCTTTTTGACAAAAGCTGGACATCCCCATGTCTTAATGTGATTAAGATAGGGTCTCTTCCCACACCACATCTGATATGGTGTAGTAGGCACAGTCTTAGTTGGAACTCGGTTCAAAAGGTATGCAGCTGATTCTAATGCATATCCCCAGAATGATCACGGTAACTCAGCGTTACTCATCATGGACCGTACCATATCCAATAGGGTTCGGTTCCGTCTCTCCGATACACCGTTATGTTGCGGGGTGTATAGAGGAGTAAGCTGAGAGAGAATTCCATTCTCTTTTATGTAATCCAGAAACTCGGCACTTAAGTATTCACCACCTCGATCCGATCTCAGTGTCTAGATACTTTTGCCGGTTTGTTTTTCTACTTCATTCTTATATTCATGGAATTTTCCGAAAGCTTCGGATTTATGTTTCATTAAGAAGACATAACCGTACCTTGAAAAGTCATCCGTAAAAGTAATGAAGTAAGAATAACCGCTTCGCGCATGTGTAGACATTAGACCGCACACGTCGCTGTGTACGAGTCCCAAGAACTCGCTCGCACTTACTCCGTGTCCAGTGAACGGAGTCTCTGTCATCTTTCCTTTGAGACAGGATTGACAAGTGGCATACGATTGATATTCGAACGGATCCAAATATCCTTCTGTATGTAACTTCGTCAACCTTCTCTCATTGATGCGACCCAGTCTACAATGCCATAAGAAAGTCTGATTTATTTTCGGAGACTTTCTTTTGTGTGTATTCTGGACATTGAAAATCTGTGGTTGGTTTAGTACATATATACCATTGCTTAATGTACCTGACCCAATCAGAACTTGATTAAGGTGAATGTTTACAACATTACTTACAAACGCAAATTCATAACCTTCTTTAGAAATCAAAGATACAGAAATGATATTACAACTTGCGTTGGGTACAAAAAAGCAATTACGTAAAACCAAAACATGTCCATCTAACATTCCGAGGTGATAGTCCCCCACGGCCTTAGCATCAATGCTAGCTCCGTTTGCAACTTTGAGGGTCATGTCACCTGCCTTCAAAAACCTACGGTTTCTCAATGCCTGCAAAGAATTACAGATATGAGATCCTGATCCGGTATCCAATACCCAGAAAGTAGAGTTTATTGATAGACAGTTTTCAATAACATACACACCAGAAGCTGAAGCCGCAACTTTCTTCAGATCCTGTGTTTTGGCTTTCCAAGACCTGCAATCTTTCTTCCAGTGCCCACTCTTATGACAGTAAAAGCACTCTTCCTTCCCCACAAGTTTCCCCGCTATCTTTGTTGCTTTTGCCTTTCCCTTCGTATCCACTTTACTAACACCGCCCTTTGGTTTGGCGGGGGTTTTTCTTCTTCTTTCCCTTGGCTTTCGCCTTGGACCTAGAAGAGGAAGATCCTCCTACAAACAAAGTGGATGTTTCCCTACTTTTCTGTAGGGTGCTCTCTGCACTCCTCAGCAAGTTGAGGAGCTCTGAAAGTTCAACTTCCTTTTCTTGCAAGTTGAAATTCAGGATGAACTGGATGTAAGTGGAAGGAAGGGACTGAAGAATCAAGTCCGTATAGAGTTCATTCTCCAACGTGGTCCCAAGGTCCGCGAGCTCCTCTATGAAGCCAATCATCTTAAGCACGTGTTCCGCTACCGATGATCCGACGGCCAACCTTGCCGAAAATAACTTCTTCGACACTTCGTATCTTGCGATACGAGATTGCTCTTTATACAGTTCTTTTGTATGGAGAAATATGGATTCGAGGTCCATATTCTCGTGCCTCCTCTGATGTTCTTTGTCCATAGAGTCAAGCACGAGGCACCTGGCCTTCGCGCAATCGATTTCCCTATCCGCGACGCTGGTTTTGGGACGTGGGACAGGGGGAGCTTTGGTGGTAAGGAGATACCCCAACTTGTCATAAGTGATTGCTATTTTGACATTCCTGAGCCAATCTTTGTAGTTTGGCCCTGTCAGTATGTTTTTATCTAGTAGTAACTTAAGTCCGGTGATGTTTGGTCGCTGCAATTAGGAGAGAGAGAAGAAACACTTTAGCATGATGCTCTTGCAAGATTAGAGTGGTTTATAATTTGTCTAAACAA
Source organism: Agapanthus africanus (assembly GCA_030015575.1). NCBI lineage: Eukaryota > Viridiplantae > Streptophyta > Magnoliopsida > Asparagales > Amaryllidaceae > Agapanthus > Agapanthus africanus. Next base: position 449,171,472 of record CM057342.1, on the reverse strand, counting down.
GATGGCTCCCACTGTCTCTCGAATCCCTCCTCAAACCAAAAAGGAAGAATTAGTCAGGATCAATCTCACCGTACAATACTTGCTTAACCGTTCGGCCAGGCTGGTGTTGGTACTTCGAGGGAGGTTTTCCAACGCTTTCGCGAAGTTCCTTAATTAAATAACCTCTTTTCCCTGTGGGCGTAGCCCCGCTAACACCTTTCTAGACACCTACTTGGTTTATAGCATTGATCGTTAAGTGAGAAATTTCCTGAGGAGTAGCATATACTCACAGTAGGATCAGGATCCAAATATCATCGCGTGACAAAACTGAAGGAATCCTACCAGAATCATCACACTCCAAATGGTATGCAGCACTAGCAAGTTTCAGTTCTTTTGAAACTCCCGATGTAGATTTTTGCCCCATGCTCTTATGACCTTGGCGTGAGGTCAAAATGTCATAAGTCACATGTCAAGTTCTTCCCATCATTATCCAGGTTAATTTGAACCCACCCGTACCTACCCTTGACGTAGGCCAAAATGGCAGTACGACTGTCTCAAACCAACGCATTCTATCTATGCAACAGATAAATATCCGGCAGCTACCAATCACTATGCCTTGGCGTGAGGTCAAAATACATAGCTTGAATACTACCGAATATTTAACTGAAATGATGGAGGGCTACGGATGGTTTTGGCAAAACCGTGAACGTAGTGAACTTGATATAATCGATGGAACGAGATAGCTTTTAGAAGGAGTGGCTTAAGCTCCGCGTTTAAAAGTTCTTTTTGAAAAGAAACCGAGTGGTTTTGAAAGTGTTCCAACGACTTTTAATTGGTTTATTTTTCTTGCATTAATTCCAATGCTTCCAATCATTTAATCTTACCATTGCAGAAAACAACCAAAATATGACGTACGCTTATGCCATCTGCATTCGCCACGGGGCCCCATCATTACCCGTTAGGTTACTTAACAAACGACAGAGCGGGGGCTGGACTAGCGCGGATGCAAAACATAAGCAACGCCTAAATAATATCATATATAGATATATTGCAATGATAGCCATTTCAGATCACAGATGAACACATTGGATATACTAGGAATCCGCAATTCGTACGAGCCTGTAACGAAAAGCGGATTACACAGTCGCGATGAATAGCCAATACCCTACCCTAAACCCCTACGGGTGCGGCAAACTACTCGCCAAATATCCGAAGCGGAGCAACCTCCCTCAACGACGTGAGTAGGCCACTCGGCACTTCGAGATACCCGGTAGTTTGTGCACCCCACCTTGGGTCTATCCTAGGAGCAAAAACAGCAAAAAGAAATTATACAATGACGGCTACAACCCCGACCCGGTTGTGCGGCCAAAAATAATATTACATCAATTTACATATTACATGAATTGAAAGATAAAAGAAAACTCCCATCTCACAACCCCCCGGCTATTCATCCGCGATACTCCAATGAATTCATATACACATACCATCAACATTACTGATCACAGATATGTATAACCCCCACTAATCGATGTATAGCGATTAGCGGACGTTCAATACATATATCACATCACAGATATAAACCCGTCAGCTTAAGTCTTTAGAAGTTCGACAAAAATACGGATTTTCAAGCCCCAAAAACAAATTTTTCTTTCTGGAAAATCTGGGAAGAAAACATATATTGTAAAAATCCTAAAACAACCCCAGAAACACTCTGCAAGAAAACAGTGCCACGACTGAGTCAACTCGGCCGCGGTTCCGCGGCGGGAGCGTGCTCCCGCCGCGAAACCGCGGCGCTTTGACCGAGTCGTTGGACCTGTTTTCTTGGGTGTCTTAACAAAAGCCTGAGCCGATTTTTCATGTATGATTTATTATTTTTTGAACAGAGGAAAAAATCGGCAGAAACTATGCTATTCGGGTATGTTTCGTGATATTTTCTCCGATCGAACTTCTACTTACTTTGCTAACATGTTAGATAGTGTTTAACTAGGCTCTGATACCACTGTAAGTCCATGTTACCTCTCCCGGTACTTACGGTCTTGCGGAAATGATGAAAAACAATTTTTCAAGAGGTGGTAACATGGACTCAAAATACTGATCTTTGTCAAACAACTATCTAACAAACCTAACAAGAGTTTTACCTACTCGGTTAGGGGGTTATACCTTTCTTGAACTCCTTCGTCTTCAACTCTTTGCGGTGTACGGATCGGCCTCACCTCGTCGTCTCCTTGCGCCAATGATGGATCCACCTGAAAGCTTCTACCTTTGGCTTCTTTTCAAACTAGAAGAAACTAGAACACTTGGTTTGCTAAACCTTGTGAACTAGGATGAGTAGAGAAGTGATATGGGTTTTCTTTTACCTCTAAGGCAATGTTTCTCAACTCATGAGAGGGTGTTGCCTTGAGCTAGAGAGAGAGCAAGAGGAAGAGCAAGAGGGAGAGCTCAAGCAAGAGAGAGAAATGAAATGAGAGAATAAATGAGTAACTCTTTTGCCATCCAAGCTCTCATAATCCAAAACCATCATAACAAAAATAGTAATCAAGTATTATGTGATGGTTCAAGTCAAAATGGCAATATCATTTCATGCACTCATTTTGCAAAAACAAACAAGCAAGCAAAAGTCTTTGCCATGAAATGATAGCCATTGTCATGATGATGGTCAACTAGTCCAACCTAGTCAACCGGTCAACAAAGTCAACAAGTCAACAAAGTCAACCCCTCAACAACCATGTCACCATAATACTTAATTAATATTATTGTTAATTATATTTCTTATTCTCATTAGTGTTTAGCCAAAAGTCAATAGTCAACAGTCAACAGTCAACAACCCCAATGAGAATCCTCTGCCTCTGTCTCTCTGTCAACTATGCATACACACCCGCATCCGCGTTCCGAGGAACACGAATACAAACGAGATAAAACTAATCCCAAAATGTACACTAGGATCTGGCTTAAACCAAAGCCCGCTAGTGTTAACTGTCCGGACACCAAACGTGCACAAGTGCACGGATGTGACCGAACCCTGACGCAAAACCATGCGACCTGTCGCAAAACCATGCGACCTCTACTCTTTTGCCTAAAGGCGAATAGCTTTCTGTGTGGGACTCTCAAGACTCGACACTACGCTGGCAGTGGGTTTAACCACAAACCGCAAGCGGCACTAGCTGTGCGTAACGGTCCCCAGGTAGATGCCGACAAGAAGACTGACGAGGTGAAACCCATCTGAACTCCTACTGAGCCTGAATGTGACAATCTCCGTACAGTCTGGTCTGTTCGTCTGATACATCGCATGGCGGGCCTAGGGGGCGATAAACTTCAGTCCCCTAATAGCGGTACAAGTCGTGTCGGAGTGTAGCCTAGAACACCCTGAGATAACACTGGAAACCTACCAGTATATCTCGCTTGCCCTGGTCAGGGAATACTCATGTAATGGCTCTGCTAGACACAGCGCGATGTCAACCCCCAATACCGGGAGAGACGAATCCTGTCTAACCGTCACTGCCTCCAAGTGCTTCGGGACTGCACCCAACTACGACTCTTTTGAGCCGTGGTAGGGCAGTAATCTAAGTACAGTAGGAACACACTCGAGGCGAAGTGACAGTGTCAAGTCAGCGGACTAACCTGTACTCATGTCACCTGGGAACTGATAACTGACGATAGGTATAGTACCAACCAACAGTTCCGGACGAGTCCTGTCCAGTGTACTCGTAACCTAACGAGCACCCGCATACTATCTCAAGTACGACGTACTGACGGCTGTGGGACAGACCGTTTCCCACACTGGGATGAGAAGCGCATACGCTAGTCTACTCCGGAGTATCGATTGTTAGTGTATATGAAAGTCCGCGGGGGCGCCCCGGCCGTCTATCCGACGCCGGAAACGCGGAAACAAAAACTTTCAATAACTATTGAACCGGCACCACCGCGCACTTTTCACCCGGATCGGGCCGTTAACCTAGCTACTAGCAAAATACAAGATGGGTGGAGAAGTATACCAAGCGATCCGTGTCCTTCGGTCTTCGTCTCCACTCTGATCTCCCGCGGAATCTCCGTCCGTCACCTCCTCGTCGGAAAGGGCACCACGTAGCCGGATACTTTTACGGGCTCCTACCTCTTGACCGAGGCAACTCGGGCGCGAAGTTGGCTAGCCGACGCGTCCAAGGGATGCTATAGACTAGTGTAGAAACTTATCTCTTTTGTGGTTATGAGGTTACCATGGTGAAGGAGGAATGGGCATAGGAATTTTGAAGCAAGCCAAGCTCAAATGAGAATGAATCATTTTTTTTCATTAAAATGAAAACCTCTCTCATTTTCTCCTCTTAAAAAAGTGTGGCCGGCCCTCCTTTTGTGGGTGGGAAAAAGATGATTGATTTTTCAAAGGAGAAAAAGAAAAGATTAATAAGAATAATGGTCACAACAATATCTCATCTCATCAAATCACACACAACCATCACATGAAAGCAAGTGATTGATTCAAAAGGAATCTCATGATGAGGAAGCCACATATATGCATGAAACCCCTCATCAAATAAGTTAATTGCAAACTTGCAATTAACCCCCTCCATCAAAAAGTCCGGCCGTGAAGGAATAAAAGAAAACCGGCCGGAACGGAACGCAAACTGGAAACTTCAGAAAACTGATCCCGTAATAAATTACAGGAAAACCCCGCTACTGCAAATACATGCCCGTATTTGTATTCCCACTGAACACAAATGCAAAGAGACAATATCTACACTATCTAATACTAGGATCCGGCTTAAGCCAAAGCCGGCTAGTAGAAACCGTCCGATTACGATCCGTAGAATACCGCACGTATCTGATCGAACCCTGCCATATTTCCATATAGCCTCTACAGCATTTCGCCCGAAACCTGAGTAATTGTGTGTGGTGGAATCTAAAGACTCGTCAACACCTTGGTTGTGGATTTAACCACTAGCAAGTCAGAGGTATAAGCCAATACATAACAAGCTACCAGGTATTGACCAAAAGGGACGTCGATGAGCGAACTCATCCTGACACCCTACTGAGCCTGTCAGTGACAATATCCATACAGTCCGGTCCGTTCGTCTATGAGCATCGCATGGCGGGCCTAGGGGGTTGGTAAAAGTCAGACCCCCAAAAGCGGTACAAGTCGTGTCGGAGTGCAGCCCAGAACACCCTGAGATACTACTGGAATACCTACCAGCAAATCTCCTGCCTTGGCCAAGGACTTTCCATGTTCTGGCTCTCCTAGACACAGCGCGACCTCACCCCCAATACCGGGAGAGACAAACCCTTGCAGATCCGCTCACTGCCTCCATGTGGCTCAGGACTGTACCCAACTAAAACCTGTTTGCACGACTCCTTTGAGCCGTGGTAGGGTAGTAATCAAAGCACAGTGGGAACTCAAATGAGACAAATGACGATCTCAGGTCGATGAACTAACCTGTACACATGTCACCAGGGAACTGCTATCTGACGTCTGGTATAATCCCAACTAGCAGGTTCCCAGCGAGTCCTGTCCGGTGTACTCATAACCCAATGAGCACCTGTATACATCTTAGGTGAACCAACTGACACCAGTGGCTTGTGAGACCGGCCACCGCCCCTCGTCGGGGTCTCGACTGTATACACTAGTCTACTCTGGAGAATCGATGCCCTGTCTCGAAACTCCCACGACTAGGGACCTTTTAAGGATGTGCTTATAGACTCCAGCTCTCACTTATATGACCGCCCTCATACTGCTGGTAGTCAAGAAAGAATCCTAGGGGCTCTATCAATGTGTAATAGCGACTCGTAAGGTCACCTTAAGCAGTATACGATGATAAAGATAAACCAGATAGCATACTATCATCTTGAGTAAGACTGTCCTACCGGGATAGGTCCTCCCTCAATCATTGCAATCACGTGCCTGTGATCTAATAATTGACTCTGAGGGCACTATCTCCAACAATCTCCCACTTGCACTCAAGGCTAATTATTGCGACGTCGCATACTCACAGCCCGTGTGATACCGAACACCCAACTCCTCTACTAGTCAGTCTCACAAAGCTCGTTTGCGAAACTATTGCGTTCGAGGAATAGCCTCAGTGAGTGGATCCGCTCTGGTGTTTCTTTCTATGTCTCTCTTTACCTCAAGTTCGCAGAGAATGCCATCTCCCGAAATGTGCAATACCTGTCTTAGAATGTGTCTGGATGTCTTATGGGACCCAGTTCATAAATGAACTCCAAATCCAAACTTCTTAGACTGTATCGTCAACTGAACTTAATCAGTATCCTGCGCCATGCCTTCCCTCAGTATCCTCCTGGACCATCTGTCCAAAATACTGCCCCTCGTCAGAGGGAAAACTAAAACTCTGACAGCCACTCTGCCATCCAGGTCATCTTGGAAGCCTGGTTTGATAACTGTCTCCTGAATGAGGCTGTCGTTATCATATCCCTAGAACATCCACTTATGTTCTAAAACTGCTTCCTAATGTTTCTCCAGGATTGGATTAATATCAACTTATTGCATCTACTGCAAGAACAACATCTGGTGTGGTACTTGACATCTCATGATTGACTCAATTGCCTATGCAAGTGATCTGCCAATCATGCACATCCCTCTCTACTTTAGTCTATAAGACACCTTTATAGAGGGTGACTCCATCACCTGCAGGTACACTACCGTGCCAGGAGTCGTCCATTCTAAATACTCATAGAATGCTGTCTAATACCCAGATTGGGAAACCATCCAAGTCCTATGTGGAGAAACCACTGTGTGACAACCAAAGAATAACCGATCATAGTATAGGAATATCACTTCCTACACTGTGTATGTCATCCAAATACCAGGACATCACACCCTACTACCTTCTTAACAGATCCATCCCCTATTCTGATGAAGTCAAACCTATGACTGTCACATCAGAAATAGATGATCTATCTCCGCTATATCTGCTTTAGTCTATAAATAGACATAAGCTACTTGTCCACCAATGCTTTCGCTGCTCCCACTGACCACGACAACCCTCTGGCAGAGTCATATACACGTACACTTCTAAAGCAAGTTTAGAACGACGCTATACTCATCCTTCTGCCGGGTCTCACAGTCTGGAACAACAGTAATGGCAAGTCTGGGTAAACAAGAACCTCCCTGCCACTGTCCCTGAGCATACCGAAGTACCTCTCGGGTGCCTGAGGTTACCTACCACATCTGCGGAGTGGCCAATAGAATGTCAAACCAGATTGAATCTTTAGGTTCTTATCAAATTTTCAGTAATCGTTTGCGGTTCTGGAATCACTTCCAGTCCTACCATACTCCCACTACTGTTTTCTGAAAAAGATCCATTTTTATTAAAACTGTGGCGAGTCAAAAACAATATCACTATTGATCTTCCAGATGGTAGAAAGTCAACCCTCGTCATAGCCCGGGTCAACCCACAAACAGCCATTACAGAAACGTGCCTTGAGTCATCCAGAGTCTGGGTTTAAGCATAAGCTGGAAAACTCCCCGTATCTTAACAATGTCAAGATATGAACTGTTCTATATCCAATACAGGAACAGAGGCACTGATTTAATTGAACCAGATTCAAATCATGCAGCTGTCACCAGTGCATGTCTACTAAATGGAAGGAGGCCGATCAGCGTTACTCAACTTAGGAGTGCTTCCAATTATGAGTAACCTGAAAGAGAAGCAAGTTTTCTTAAACATTACTATCATCTGAATGCCATATACAAGTATCTACATCTTCGATTACCTTGAAGAATCCTGATACTTGCAATACCTGGTTCTCTACTTTATTCATATACCTATAACTTCTCAAAATTCGGACCCTGTGTTTCTACGAAACACCTGTCTAAAAACCAGAGAAGTCATAAGTAAACCGAATATAGTACGAGGACCAACCCCTCTGTCCTAATGGACACTGGACAATATACAATACTCTATATAAGTCCCCTGAGTCTAGTGACTCATTCACTGTATGTCGTAGGTTGAAAACTGTACTTTTGGTTAAGAAGAATTACACCGCTGTTCAATGCTCTTTACATAACCATCCACTGGTATAGGTAAATGTCATAGACATAATTTCAAAAAGGTATGTCTCACTCTATAAAAATAGACGTACAGATATATCAATTTGAAATTGGTGCACAACAACGGATATTCAAAACCAAATATTTGCCGTCCGGCAAACAACCCAGGTGACTTCCTCAAATATCACCAATTACAACGAATCCCGATATAATGAGGATGATCACCTAATTCCCAATAACTTACTCCCACTCATCATCTGTAAAACCATACAGATGTGAGAATCATACCTGGTAAATACATACCCTGGAGCAAGTGTCTAATTAGGAAATCAGTTTTCTTATAACAGTACACAGTGAAACTGAAACATTGAAATGTTTAGATGGGGTATCCTGGTATTCCTAGTAATGCCTCTTCCATTATCCAGATTCACAACCGTAACCTTATAATTCTTTGCCACTTCTCCAAATCCCTTTATATGTCTTTAGTCGTTACCTTCTGCACACTCCTTTAGGCCAAATGGTTTTCTTCCTTCCCTACCGTTCGGCACCAGCCTAAGGTTTGGAAGAAGACTATCCAATAAGCATAATGGGTGTACTGTCCTAATCCTAGGAGCACTCGCAATGCGAGAGAAGGTGAAGATAAAAGACAACCTGAATGAACTTTATTCCTATTTCTCCTGAACCAGGATCCATCCCCGAACTGGAACAAGTTCCTTTCGAGTTCGTATATAACCATACGATGGATTATCAAATAAACTGGGATCTTCGTAGTGATATGGAGTGTCCTGGAGAAATACAAAGGTGATTTAGGATTGGCGAAGAAATATTTGGTTTGGTCGTGAATATTAGTCGCAATTTACTTTGCCCTCTTACTAATCCTTTTCTTTGTCTTAACTTAATACCTTCTGTACACCATTTAGGCTAATTGGCTTTCTTCATTCCCTACCGGTCGGCACCTGCCTATGGTTTGGAAGAAGACTATCCAATTTGCGTAATAGGTGTACTATCTCCTAAACCAAGGAGTACTCGCAATCTGAGAGAGAAGGTAAAAAGAAAAGACAACTGAATAGTCCTATTCATTTTCTTCAGAACCAGAAACCATCCTCGAATTCCTTCGAGTTCGTATATAACCATACGATGGTTTTGTCCAATGGAAGTGGACGTTCGTAGTAATACGGGGTGTCCTGGAGAAAAGGGTAAAAGTAGGAGTGGCAATGAGGTCTGCAACTCTAACAATCCAAAAGCCAGTGTTAAGAAGGTTCGGTCAACTTGGTCACTGAGTCATAGTCTAGGGTCGGGTCAATGGTCGCTGCCAAAGAGAGAGAGAAAAGAAACACTCAGCGTGCACTCTAACCTAGATCAGAATGGTTATCACTTTATCTAATCTGGAAACCTCCCACTGTAACGTCAAATTCTTCCCCAAACCTGAAAGAAGAATTAGCCGGGATCACCCGAGGAGTAAACCAACTCATCAGTGGGAATCGGAATCCAACTATCATCGCATGATAACGTGACGGAATCCGCTCACGTCACCACACTCCAGAAGGTATGCGCATATCTGGCAAGTTTCTGTTTCTTTAGAAACTCCCGATGTGATTTTTACCCCTAGGACCCAAGTGACCTTGACACAGTCAACAAATCAAAGAGTCCTAGTCAAGTTCAACCCGTCATTATTCTGGATTGCATTAAACCCACCCGTACAAGCCCTTGACACAGTCAACAAGGCTGCACGACTGTCCTAACCAATCCCTTTAATATGCCACAAACGAACACTACTTAGCTACCGTACACTACGCCTTGACACAGTCAACAAACGCAGCACGAATACTAAGTAATACTTGTAAGAAATGACGGAGGGCTACGTCTAGTTTTTGGCGAAAAACTTTTAACGTAATGAACTTGATATCGTTGAAGGAACTAGATAGTTTTTTATAAAAATATAGTGACGACAACCCTTTGCTAAAGAAGTCACTCCCGGTGAAGGGATCTCGGCTCTTTCCCCGTAGAATGAGGTGCAGCATATTCCAACCGAATACCACGATGCAAAGAAAAAGGCAATCGGCTATACTGAAGTTATTGCCCTTACGCAAACTTCTGTCCAAGGGGTCACTCCCGGTGAAGGGATCTCGGCCCTTGCCTCATCGACTGAGGAGCAGGATATTCCAACTGAATACCACGATGCAAGACAAAAGTGAACGTCGTTGCAATAACAGCTTTTTGAAAATGTTCCAACAACATCAGAATAGGTTTGTTTATCTTGCATTGATCCGAATCAACGCAGTCCCATCAATTGATCACCCCACAAAATAACGAAAATAATGATGTACGTATATGCCATCCGCATTCGCCACTGGGTCCCATCATCACCCGTTAGGTTACTTAACTAACGACAGAGCGGGGACTGGACTAGCGCGGATGCAAAACATATACAACATCTACTAATATATATATAATATATAATTTTCGCTCAAGGCGTGATAAAATGCAACAGCACAGAAAAGTACAGCATCACAGAATAATACAGATATCTGGGATCCCCGGGTTTCATAGAGCCGCTACTGAAACCCGACGTTCCCCTGGTCGTGTGGATAGCCTTTGCAATGAAAATCCTAGACCCCTACGGGTGCGGCAAGTTACCCGCCAAAACCTGAAGCGAGGCAGCCTCCTTCAGCAACGTGAATGGACCACCCAGCACTTCACGGAATCCGGTAACTTGGGCACCCCTCCTGGGTCAACCCTATAACCCCTATGAGTGCGGCGAATAGCCCGCCAAATCTAGAGTAAAGCCCCCTCCGTCTCAATGCCATGAGATGCGGGCTTGTTGCCCTCTAGAACCCGGCTACCCGGGCACCCCTCCATGGGGTAAACCTAGTACAGAAAGTAAAATATACATACAACGGGCACAACGACCGCAACCTGGTCGTGCCCCAAAAGAATAATACAAACAGGCAGTGACGGCAGTCCACATGTCGGACGCTCGTCCCGCAATATCAAATGTACATATAAAACAAAAAACTGTACTAGCATTGCATCCAGGCTATCCCCCACGACCGATCCGCAACAACACAGCACAATCACAGAACATCAATGTGAATCTCACGTTCGCAAATCCGTCTAACCGGGCTATGGCAGTTAGACAGGATTTACCGATCTAGTGACATTCACGATCGCAGATATAATGTAAATACTGTGAACTAGCATGTTTAAAAAGTCCGATCGAACAAATTTTATCAAGTGGGCCGCAAGCAGTACTGTAGCACTTACAGAAAATCTGGGCCCAAAAAGAATATCCCAAAACCCCTATTTCCAATTCAAAAGTCCACTGGAAAAATTTGGTTCAACGGTTCCACTTACCCACCGCGGAACCGCAGCCAAATTAGGGGTTTGGCCGCGTTTCCGCGGTCATAGTAAGGAATCAGTGAATCGTATTTTCCCAGAATTCTTAGAATTTCTTGCATGTCTTTCTGCAATGACCTGAAAAATTTTTGGAGCTGGAAAAATTTCAACAGAGAACACATGCACTAGAAATACAGTTTTTGCGATTTTTGTTCGATCGGGTTTTAAACATACTAGAGCAAGCTAGGCAGGGTTAATGGCGTGGCTCTGATACCATTGAAAGTCCGCGGGGGCGCCCCGGCCGTCGATCCGACGCCGGAAACGCGGAAACAAAAACTTTCAATAACTATTGAACCGGCACCACCGCGCACTTTTCATCCGGATCGGGCCATTAACCTAGCTACTAGCAAAATACAATATGGGTAGAGAAGTATACCAAGTGATCCGTGTCCTTCGGTCTTCGTCTCCACTCCGATCTCCCGCGGAATCTCCGTCCGTCACCACCTCGTCAGAAAGGGCACCACGTAGCCGGATTCTTTTACGGGCTCCCACCTCTTGACCGAGGCAACTCGGGCGTGAAGTTGGCTAGCCGACGCGTCCAAGGGATGCTATAGACTAGTGTAGAAACTTATCTCTTTTGGGGTTATGAGGTTGCCATGGTGAAGGAGGAATGGGCATAGGAATTTTGAAGCAAGCCAAGCTCAAATGAGAATGAATCATTTTTTTTCATTAAAATGAAAACCTCTCTCATTTTCTCCTCTTAAAAAAGTGTGGCCGGCCCTCCTTTTGTGGGTAGGAAAAAGATGATTGATTTTTCAAAGGAGAAAAAGAAAAGATTAATAAGAATAATGGTCACAACAATATCTCATCTCATCAAATCACACACAACCATCACATGAAAGCAAGTGATTGATTCAAAAGGAATCTCATGATGAGGAAGCCACATATATGCATGAAACCCCTCATCAAATAAGTTAATTGCAAACTTGCAATTAACCCCCTCCATCAAAAAGTCCGGCCATGAAGGAATAAAGGAAAACCGGCCGGAACGAAACGCAAACTGGCAACTTCAGAAAACTGATCCCGTAATAAATTACAGGAAAACCCCGCTACTGCAAATACATGCCCGCATTTGTATTCCCACTGAACACAAATGCAAAGAGACAACATCTACACTATCTAATACTAGGATCCGGCTTAAGCCAAAGCCGGCTAGTAGAAACCGTCCGATTACGATCCGTACAATACCGCACGTATCTGATCGAACCCTGCCATATCTCCATATGGCCTCTACAGCGTTTCGCCCGAAACCTGAGTAACTGTGTGTGGTGGACTCTAAAGACTCGTCAACACCTTGGTTGTGGATTTAACCACTAGCAAGTCAGAGGTATAAGACAATACATAACGAGCTACCAGGTATTGACCAAAAGAGACGTCGATGAGCGAACTCATCCTGACACCCTACTGAGCCTGTCAGTGACAATATCCGTACAGTCCGGTCCGTTCGTCTATGAGCATCACATGGCGGGCCTGGGGGGTTGGTAAAAGTCAGACCCCCAAAAGCGGTACAAGTCGTGTCGGAGTGCAGCCCAGAACACCCTGAGATACTACTGGAATACCTACCAGCAAATCTCCTGCCTTGGCCAAGGACATTCCATGTTCTGGCTCTCCTAGACACAGCGCGACCTCACCCCCAATACCGGGAGAGACGAACCCCTGCAGATCCGCTCACTGCCTCCATGTGGCTCGGGACTGTACCCAACTAAAACCTGTTTGCACGACTCCTTTGAGCCATGGTAGGGTAGTAATCAAAGCACAGTGGGAACTCACACGAGACAAATGACGATCTCAGGTCGATGAACTAACCTGTACACATGTCACCAGGGAACTGCTATCTGACGTCTGGTATAATCCCAATTAGCATGTTCCCAGCGAGTCCTGTCCGGTGTACTCATAACCCAATGAGCACATGTATATATCTTAGGTGAACCAACTGACACCAATGGCTTATGAGACCGGCCACCGCCCCTCGTCGGGGTCTCGACTGTATACACTAGTCTACTCTGGAGAATCGATGCCCTGTCTCGAAACTCCCACGACTAGAGACCTTTTAAGGATGTGCTTATAGACTCCAGCTCTCACTTATATGATCGCCCTCATACTGCTGGTAGTCAAGAAAGAATCCTAGGGGCTCTATCAACGTGTAATAGCGACTCGTAAGGTCACCTTAAGCAGTACACGATGATAAAGATAAACCAGATAGCATACTATCATCTTGAGTAAGACTGTCCTACCGGGATAGGTCCTCCCTCAATCATTGCAATCACGTGCCTGTGATCCAATAATTGACTCTGAGGGCACTATCTCCAACAGTATATGCCCTAGAGGCCATTTCTGTATCATACTAGTATGTATATTACTTGATGGAAGCTTGGGATATTCACAGTTGTATAAACAATCTTGCTCAATATAGTAGTATGCTACTTGGTTTGTCTCTGCTTTAATGTGTACATGTGTGTTTATTTTATATCACCTATACGCATTAGTAGAGCCCTTAGGATCTTTGCTTGATTACCGGCGTTGTGATGGCGATCACACTCGTGGGGGCTGGGTAATCCACAAGCACATCCTTATACACGTCCCTAGTCGTGGGATTATCGAGACAGGGCATCGATACTCCAGAGTAGACTAGCGTATGCGCTTCTCATCCCAGCACGGGAGACAGTCTGTCCCACAGCCATCAGTACGTCGTACTTGAGATAGTATGCGGGTGCTCGTGAGGTTACGAGTACACTAGACAGGACTTTTCGGGAACTGATGGTTGGTATTATACCTATTGTCAGTTATCAGTTCCCAGGTGACATGAGTACAGCTTAGCCCGCTGACTTGACACTGTTACTTCACCTCGAGTGTGTTCCCACTGTTCTTTGATTACTACCCTACCACGGCTCTACTGAGTCATGCAAACAGGTAGCAGTTGGGTGCAGTCCCGAAGCACTTGGAGGCAGTGACGGTTAGACAGGATTCTTCTCTCCCGGTATTGGGGGTTGACATCGCGCTGTGTCTGGGAGAGCCATTACACGAGTAGTCCCTGGCCAGGGCAAGCGAGATATACTGGTAGGTTTCCAGTGTTATCTCAGGGTGTAATGGGCTTCACTCCGACACGACTTGTACCGCTATTAGGGGACTGACGTTTACCGCCCCCCTAGGCCCGCCATGCGATGTATCAGACGAACAGACCGGACTGTACGGAGATTGTCACATACAGGCTCAGTAAGAGTTCGGATGGGTTCACCTCATCGGCCTTCTTATCGACATCTACCTGGGGACCGTTACGTACAGCTAGTGCCGCTTGCGGTCTGTGGTTAAACCAACTGCCAGCGTAGTGTCGAGTCCTTAGAGTCCCACACAGAGAGTTTCCCTGCACTGAGCGAAACGTGTAGAGGCCGTATGGTTTTACGGCAGGGCTGCGATCACTTACGTACACTTGTGTGCGTGTACTGTTCGGGCAGGCAGTACTAGTGGGCTTTGGTTTAAGCCGGATCCTAGTATTGCACGGATGGATTTGTTTTGTCTTCTGTGCATCCGAATTCTACGGAATGCGGATGCAGGTGTGTATGCACAGTTTTCCGGAGCAATGAAGGAGGAGGTGCCTCATCAGGGTTTTGGCAGTTGGTTCGGCCAAAACCGTTATGTGGCAGGCTCATTAGGGTTTTGACAGTTCGTTTGGTCAAAACCATTATGAGCCGCGGACATCATTTGCTAATCCTATTAGTGATAATTTTATGATGGCTAATTGCATTGACCATTTGACCCCGTTGACCTCTCTTGACTTTGTTGACCGGTTGACCGTGTTGACCATTGACTTTCAAGAGGGATCTACACTCTTCTTTTCTTTTTCTTTTTCTTTTGGATTATGATAATGGTCATTTCAATGTAGCCATCAACTTTATCTTGATAGGATTTGTAATGATGGTTTTAGTGCATTATTGGAACCATGGTTAATTTCTTTAGTTCATAATTTCCTTTCTCATTCTCTCTCTTGCCTTTTCAAGTGAGAAGAAAAAGAAATGAACCATGGTTGCTAGCTCCTCCTTCTTCTTCCTCCTCTTGATTCATCTTTTGATCACATTTGTTGAGAGATAAAGATCCCACAAAGACAAAACCATCCCTTTATCACTTCTACACAACATAGGGCTTCTAGATTAGCAATCTCTTTGCCCTAGTTACCTCGGCTCGAGGTGAAGCTCGGTGTACATCTCTCGGGTGGATCGTCTTCGACTCAAGGAGGCCGTGGAGGTGACCAAAGTCCGGATCAAGCCTCGGAGCAAGCACGGAGAAGAAAAATAAGAAGAGAAGGATTTCAAGTTGAGGTATAACCCCTAACCGAGTAGATAAATCTCTAGTTAGGTTTCTAGTGTATTGTTTAGTAAAGATCCGGCTTTTACGGTCCATGTTACCAAGTACAGAAAAATTTTTGTTTTACCGTTTCTGCAACCCCGAAAGTACCGGGAGAGGTAACGTGGACCTAACAGTGGTATCAGAGCCAAACTAAACACACCCTAGCATGTTAGCAAAGTATTTAGAATTTCGACCAGATGAAAAACCGCAAAACACCCCGAAAATTTCAAGTTTCTGCCGATTTTCAGATCTGTTCCAAAATTAATAAATCATACACTAAAAATCGGCTCAGGCTTTTCTTAGAAAACTGGAGAAATTTGATCCCCTAACTCGTCTAAAGTGTCGCGGATCCGCGGCATAAGCTTATGCCGCGGATCCGCGGCATAAGCTTATGCCGCGGAACCGTGGCCGATTTAGCTCAGTTGGGGGATCTGCTTTCTGCAGTTTTCTTAGATGGGTATTTTGGGATTTTTACAATATGACTTTTCTGGCCAGATTTTCCAGAAAGCAAAATTTGTTTTTGGGGCTCAAAAATCCGTATTTTTGGTCGATGTTCTGTAGACTTTGGCTAATGGTTATATCTGTAATGTTATATGTGTATTGAACGTCTACTAATCGCTATACGTCGATTAGTGGGGGTTATACATATCTGTGATCTGTAATGCTGATGGTTTGTGTATATGAACTCGTTGGATTGTCGCGGATGAATAGCCGGGTTGGATGTGAGATGAGAGTTTCTTTTTCTTTCATTCATGTAATAAATTTGTAAATTGATGTAATATTATTTGTATGGCCGCACAACCGGGTCGGGGTTGTAGCCGTCATTGTATAATTCTTTTTACTGTTTTTGCTCCTAGGATAGACCCATGGAGGGGGTGCACAAACTACCGGGTATCTCGAAGTGCCGAGTGGCCTACTCACGGCATTGAGGGAGGTTGCTCCGCTTCGGGTACTTGGCGGGTAGTTTTCCGCACCGGTAAGGGTCTTGGGTGGGCTATTGGCTATTCATCGCGACCGTGTAATCCGCTTTTCGTTGCAGGCTCGAACGAATCGCGGGTTCCTAGTATATCCAAAGTGTTCATCTGTGATCTGGATTGGCTATCATTGCTATATATCTATATATAATAACTATTTAGGCGTTGCTTATGTTTTTCAGCCGCGCTAGCCCAGCCCCCGCTCTGTCGTTAGTTAAGTAACCTAACGGGTGATGACGGGGCCCCGTGGTGAATGCGAATGGCATAAGCGTACGTCATATTTTGGTTGTTTTCTGCAATGGTAGGATTTAAATGATGGGACGCATTAAAAGAACTAATGCAAGAAAATAAACCTAAAAGACGTTGTTGGAACAATTTTTCAAAAAGCTGTTATTACAAGGACGTTCACTTTTGTTTTGCATCGAGGTATTCGGTTATGAATGCCCAGCACCTCAGTCTACGAGGCAAGGGCCGAGATCCCTTCATCGGGAGTGACCCCTTGGACAAAAAGTTTGCGTCAGGGTAATAACTTCACTATAGTCGATTATTCTTGCTTTGCATCGAGGTATTCAGTTTAGAATATCCTGCACCTCATTCGACGAGGAAAGAGCCGAGATTCCTTCACAGGGAGTGACCTCTTTAGCAAAAGTTTTCACCACTATATTTTTCAAAAGATTACCAGGTTCCTTCAACGATATGAAGTTCATTACATTAACGGGTTTATCGCCAAAAACCCAGCCGTAACCCTCCGTCATTTCTTACAAGTAACACTTAGTATTCGTGCTGCGTTTGTTGACTCCGTCAAGGCGTAGTGTACGGTAGCTGAGTGCTGCTTGTTTGTATCGGTATATGGGATTGGTTAGGACAGTCGTATAACCTTGTTGACTCCGTCAAAGGTTATACGGGTGGGTTTAATGCAATCCAGATAATGACGGGTTGAACTTCACTAGGACTCTTTGATTTGTTGACTCCGTCAAGGTCACTTGGGTCCTAGGGGCAAAAACCACATCGGGAGTTTCAAAAGTACTGAAACTTGCTAGTGTTGCATACCTTTTGGAGTGTGATGATTCTGGTAGGATTCCTTCAGTTTTGTCACGCAATGATATTTGAATCCCGATCCTACTGTGAGTATATGCAACTCCTCAGGAACTTTCTCGCTTAACGATCAATGCTATAAACCAAGTAGGTGTCTAGAAAGGTGTTAGCTGGGCTACGCCCACAGGGAAAAGAGGTTACTTAATTAAGGAACTTCGTGAAAGCGTTGGAAAACCTCCCTCGAAGTACCGACACTGGCCTGGCTGAACGGTTAAGCAAGTATTGTACGGTGAGATTGATCCCGACTAATTCTTCTTTTATGGTTTGAGGAGGGATTCGATAGACAGTGGGAGCCATCCTGTTTAGATAAATTAAAAACCAATCTAAACTTGTAAGAGCACACGCTAAGTGTTTCTTTTCTCTCTCTCCAGGTAGCAACCATTTCACGCCCTAATCAAGATAATAAAATGTATCGCTTGACCGATCCGAATTATTATTCGGGACTGGGGAACGTTGGTTCGGCTCTAACTTGTGACAACAGTCATAAGTATGAGCAAAGGAAAGGAGATTGTATGGATTCCCAGGATACCCAGTTGAAGAAGAAGCATGGTTTTGCATCTACTTCAGGTGTTCTT
Organism: Agapanthus africanus; assembly: GCA_030015575.1. Taxonomy (NCBI): domain Eukaryota; kingdom Viridiplantae; phylum Streptophyta; class Magnoliopsida; order Asparagales; family Amaryllidaceae; genus Agapanthus; species Agapanthus africanus. The sequence continues at coordinate 449,153,119 of CM057342.1, read as the reverse complement.
GTAATTGAGAACTGTTTTACGGTCAGCCCTACCTCCTGGGTACTTGATACCGGATCAGGATCTCATATCTGTAATTTATTGCAGGGACTAATAAAAAGTAGGAAAGTTGCACCGGGTGATATGTCGCTCAGAGTAGCGAACGGAGCACAAGTTAATGCGGCAGCCGTCGGTGAATATCACCTAGTATTGCCGAATGGCAAGACTATGATTTTGAACGATTGCTACTATGCACCTTCCATGGTTTGCAACATCATATCAGTTTATTTACTCGATAAAAATGGATATAACTTTGTTCTTGATAGAAATATCATGAACATTTACCTTCATAAGGTACTGGTTGCAGAAGGTACACTGTGTAATGGTATCTACGTTCTAAATCAGAATACAGTTCTCAACGTACAAAACACATGCAAGAGGAAGAATTCAGATACGAATGAATCCTACTTGTGGCATTGTAGACTTGGTCATATCGGAGAGAAAAGACTGAGTAAGTTACATAAAGATGGACTCTTGAAGACGTTCGAGTTTTCATCCTATGAAACTTGTCAATCTTGTCTCAAAGGGAAGATGACCAAATCTCCGTTCACCGGACACGGAGAAAGAGCAACAGAGCTCTTGGGACTCATACACGGTGATGTATGTGGTCCGATGTCTATACATGCAAGGGGTGGGTTCTCGTACTTCATCACATTCACTGACGATCTCTCTAGGTTCGGATATATGTATCTTATGAAACACAAATCTGAAGCTTTTGAGAAATTCAAGGAATTCAGAAAGGAAGTAGAGAACCAGACTGGCAAAAGTATCAAGATCCTCCGGTCTGATAGAGGAGGGGAGTACTTAAGCACGGAATTCCTGGATTACTTAAAAGAGAATGGTATTCTCTCTTAGCTTACTCCTCCTTATACACCACAGCACAACAGTGTATCGGAGCGGAGGAATCGTACCCTATTGGATATGGTTCGCTCCATGATGAGTAGTGCTGAGTTACCTCTTTCATTTTGGGGACATGCGCTTCAGACAGCGGCATACCTATTGAATTACGTTCCATCCAAATCAGTGCCTAAGACTCCATATGAAATATGGAGTGGAAGAAATCTGTATCTTAAGCGATTTAAGATATGGGGTTGTCCGGCCTATGTGAAAACACAGAAACCGGACAAGCTAGAGGCACGGTCAGTTCTGTGTAAATTTGTGGGATATCCTAAAGACTCACTAGGATATCTGTTCTACCACACTGAGGAACAGAAGGTGTTTGTATCTCACCACACTACCTTTTTAGAAAGGGAGTTTCTTGCAAAAGAAACTATTGGGAGTTCGGTAGAATGGAAGAAATTCAGTGACCACAAAATGTAACTGAAAATTTGGAGGAACCTCTGAATTCAATAACCCCAAACGTACCTCAGCCACTCCGCAGATCTGGTAGGATTTCTCATCCGCCCGAGAGATACTACGGTTTTCTCATAGACGGGGATCGAGAGGATTGCATCTTGGATGAAGATGACCCTACCAGTTTCAGGCAGGCCATTATCAGTAGGGACTCTGATAAGTGGCAGGAAGCAATGCAATCCGAAATGGAGTCCATGTACGCCAATAAAGTGTGGACCTTGGATATTGTTCCACCTGGGATAAAACCCGTTGGATGCAAATGGATCTACAAAAGGAAACTTGGTGTAGATGGGCAGGTGGAAACCTATAAGGCTAGACTCGTTGCAAAAGGTTTTCGTCAAAGACCTGGTTTGGACTATGATGAAACTTTTTCTCCGGTGGCTATGCTCAAATCCATTCGGATCCTACTTGCCATTGCTGCCTTCCATGACTATGAAATCTGGCAGATGGACGTTAAAACGGCTTTCCTAAACGGTTGTTTGGAAGAGTGCGTTTACATGGATCAGCCAGAAGGTTTCGTAGACAGTAGGAGCAGCGGGAAAGTGTGCAAGTTGCTTAAATCCATTTATGGATTAAAGCAGGCATCGCGGAGCTGGAACATCTGTTTTGATGAGGCAATCAAGGAATTTGATTTCATCAAGAACGAAGATGAACCCTGTGTCTATAAGAAGATTGTAGGACGAACTGTCGTATTCCTAGTCTTGTACGTGGATGACATTCTTTTGATAGGAAATGACATTCCTATGCTACAATCGGTCAAGCTATTTTTGTCACAAAGGTTCTCCATGAAGGACCTGGGTGATGCCTCGTACATTCTGGGGATCAAGATCTATAGAGATAGATCCAAGAGACTACTGGGACTTTCGCAGTCCAGGTACATAGAGACCGTACTAAAGAGATTTAGTATGGAGGGTTCCAAGCATGGTAACATACCCGCATTTCACGGAATTACCCTCTCCAAGAAGATGTCTCCTAAGACTGACGAGGAGAGGGTTCGCATGAGCACTATACCCTACGCTTCGGCGGTAGGATCTATAATGTATGCGATGCTATGTACAAGACCAGATGTAGCTTACGCGCTGAGCGCGGTAAGCCGGTATTAGTCAGACCCAGGGGAGGACCACTGGACAGCAGTGAAGAACATTCTCAAGTACCTGAGAAGGACTAAGGAGATGTTCCTGGTTTACGGTAATGGAGACCTCAGGGTCGAGTCCTTTACCGATTCAAGCTTCTAGAGTGACAAAGATGACAGCAAGTCTGTCTCGGGTTTTGTGTTTACCCTCAACGGAGGGGCGGTATGTTGGAGGAGTTCCAAACAGGATACCGTCGCAGACTCGACGATGGAGGCTGAATACATTGCTGCAAGCGATGCCGCAAAAGAGACGGTCTGGATGAAGAAGTTCATCAGTGAACTTCAGGTGGTTCCGTCCATTGTTGACCCAATACCTTTGTATTGCGATAACAATGGGGCTATAGCTTTAGCGAAGGAACCAAGGTCCCATCAGAAATCCAGGCACATCTTAAGGCGGTATCACCTAATCAGGGAGATCATTGTGTAAGTCTACGCTAGCGCCCCGGCCGTCTACAGACGCCAAATGCGGAACAAAAACTTTTTATCTGGCGCTATCGTATACTTTAACCCGGATCTACCATTATTGCTAAACTAACAAACTGTAAAGAGTGTAGAAAGGTTATACCGAACGATCCGAGTCTTCCGTTCTTTAACCATCATCCCACGCTCCGTTGCGGCTGCTCCGATCTCATCGATCTCCGATCTGCTCGTCCAAGTGGCACCACATCACTGATTCTTTAAACGGGCTCCCGCCTCTGACTCGAGGCAACTCGGTCGTCAAGTTTGCTAAAAGAGACGACCAAGAATGATGTAGAGAATGAGTAGATGACTTTGTCTCGCTTTGTCCAAGTCCGTGGACGATCGGTTAATGAAGTTGTCATTTTATCGGGTGATGGAAAATGAAAGAGGTAATGAAATTTCCATGCACCCTTAACCATAGTCTTTTCTCTCCAAAAATGAAATCAATCTCTCTCTCCCTCTCAAAGAATGGCCGGCCACTTTATGTAGAAGAGGGAGGTGATGGTAGGAGCAATCAAGGGGGGGTGACAATAAACAAGAAGCTTATCTTGATTATTAAAGAAAAGCATGACTCATTTAGAAACAATGAATCAAAACAACCTTAGTCATCAAGCATTAATGGCACCGTTAATGCACTAATGACTCACCATGTCAAGTCACTCTCTCTAGAATCTACTAGAAGAATCCACACTCATCTTAAGAAAAGATAAACCCGTCTTTAACCAAATGTTAAAAGACGGCTGATAGAAAACTGGAAACTGGCAACTTCCAAAAGTGATCCTGAAACGACTTTCAGGATAACCCCGTAACTGTATAAATATACCCGCATTTGTATTACGACCGAATACAAATGCAACTGAGACAAAGATATTATATCTACTCAATACAATACTCGGATCCGGCTTAAACCAAAGCCGACCAGTATCATCTGCCCGAAAACTGACACGTGCGTAAACGCACGTGCATTTTCCGAACCCTGCCATAAAACCATACGGCCTCTACAACGTTTCGCCCGAACTTGGGAAACTGTCTGTGGGGGACTTTAATGACTCGTCAGTACCCTGGCAGTGGGTTTAACCACAAACCGTCAGCGGCACTAGCTATGCGTAACGGCTGTCCATGGACTGACCTCAAGGGAGGCTGATGAGCGAACTCAAGGGAGGCCGATGAGCGAACTCATCCAGAAACCCTACTGAGCCTAACAGTGACAATGTATATACAGTCCGGTCTGTTCGTCAATGAGTATCGCATATCCGCCTAGGGGGCTAGTAACGTCAGACCCCCAGAAGCAGTATAAGTCGTGTCGGAGTGTAGCCCAAAAACACCCTGAGATACTACTGGAGTACCTACCAGTAAATCTCCTGCCATGGCCATGGACTAAGTGTAATGGCTCTCCTAGACACAGCACGACCTCGCCCCCAATACCGGGAGAGACGAAACCCCTGCCGATCCGCTCACGTGCCTCCATATGGCTCGGGACTGTACCCAAAAGCTACCTGTTTGCACGACTCCTTTGAGCCGTGGTAGGGTAGAAATCAAAGCACAGTGGGAACTCACACGAGACAAATGACGACCTCAGGTCGATGAACTAACCTGTACACATGTCACTAGGGAACTGCTATCTGACGATAGGTATAGTACTAACTAGCAGATTCCCGGCGAGTCCTGTCCAGTGTACTCATAACCCAATGAGCACCTGTATACATCTTAGGTGATCCAACTGACACCAGTGGCTTGTGAGACCGGCCACCGCCCCTCGTCGGGGTCTCGACTGTATACACTAGTCTACTCCGGAGTATCGATGCCCTGTCTCGAAACTCCCACGACTAGGGACCACAATTAAGGATATGCATATAAACTACCCAACTCTCACGTATATGATCGCCATCATACTGTTGGTAGTAAAGCAAGATCCTAAGGGCTCTATCAAAGTGTAACATGCAATCAGTCACCTGAACATGTACACGACTGATAAAGGCAAACCAGATAGCATACTATCATCTCGAGTAAGACTGTCCTACCGGGATAGGTCCTCCGCAATCATTGCAATCACGTACCTGCGATCCAATAATTGACTATGAGGGCACTATCTCCAACAATCTCCCACTTGCACTCAAGGCTAATATTGCGTTGTCGACTACTCACAGCCCGTGTGAAACCGAACATCCAACTCCTCTACTAATCAGTTTCACAAAGCCCGTTTGTAAAACTATTGTGTTCGAGAAATAGCCTCAGTGGGTGGATCCGCCTAGATGTTTCTTTCTGTATCTCTCTTAATCTCAAGTTCGCGGAGAAAGCCATCTCCCGAATCGAGTAATACCTGTCTTAGAATACGTCTGGATTTCTGATGGGACCTAGTTCATAAATGAACTCCAAATCCAAACTTCTTAGACTGTATCGATCACTGAACCCAATCAGTATCCGGCACCATGCCTCCCACAGTATCCTCTTGGACCACCTGTCCACAATACTGTCCCTCTTCATCAGAGGGAAAAACTATAACTCTGACAATCACTCTGTCATCCACGTCACCTTTGAAGCCTGGAATGATAACCGTCTCCCGAAAGAGGCTGCCGTCATCAAATCCATAGAACAAGCACCTATGTTCTAAAACTGCTTCCTTATGTTTCTCCAGGATTGGATTAATACAAACTCATTGCATCTAGTGCAAAAACAACATCTGGTGTGCTACTTGACATCTCATGATTGACTCAATTGCCTAAGCAAGTGATCTGCCAATCATGCACTTCCCTCTCCCCTTTAGTCTATACGACACCTTTAGAGAGGGTGACTCCATCACCTGCAGGTACACCACCATGCTAGGAGTCAACTATTCTAAAAACCATTAGAATATCTGTCAAAGTACCCACATTGGGAAACTACCCAAATCTAGATCTAAAACCATAGATCTAGAAACCATAATGTCTGATATTATATCCATATCCTGTCTGGAGAAACAACTGTGTGACGACCACAGTACAACCGATCGAAGTATAGGAATTTTACTTCCCACTCTGTGTATGTCATCCAGATACCATGACATCACACCCTACTACCTTCTTAACAGATCCATCCCCTATTCTGATTGAAGTCAAACCCATGACTGTCACATCAAAATTAGATGATCTATCTCCGCTATAACTGCTCAAGTCTATAAATAGACATAAGCTACTTGCCCACTATACTTCCGATGCTCCCACTGACTACGACAACCCTCCTACCGGGTCTCATAACCTGGAACAACAGTAGTGTCAAGTCTGGGTAGATAAGAACCTCCCTGTCACCGTCCTTGAGGCTACCGAAGTACCTCTCGGGTGTCTGAGGTTACCCACCATATCTGCGGAGTGGGTATTGGAATGTCAAACCTGATTGAATATATAGGTCCTATTAAATTTTCCGTAATCGTTCGCGGTTCTGGAATCACTTCCAGTTCTACCATACTCCCACTACTATTTTCTGAAAAAGATCCATTTTACTAAAACTGTGGCGAGTCAAGAACAATACCACTATTGATCTTCAAATGGTAGAATATCAACCATCGTCGTATCCAGGGTCAACCCACAAACAGCCATTACAGAAATGTGCCCTGAGTTATCCAGAGTGTGGTTTTAAGCATAAGCTGGACAACTCCCCATACCTTAATATCTTTTAAGGTACGAACTATTCTATATCCAATACAGAAACTTTGGCACTTATTTAATTGGAACCATATTCAAATCATGCAGCTGTCTCCAGTGCATATCACTTTAATGGAAAAAGGCTAATCAGCATTACTCAACTTAGGAATCCATCCAATTATGAGTAACCTGAAAGAGAAACACGTTTCTCAAAACCATCACTATCATCTGAATACCAATCACAAGAATCTACATCTTCGATCTCTTTGAAGAATCCCGATACTTGTGACACCTGGTTCTCTACTTTATTCTTATACCCACAACTTCTCAAAACTTAGACCTTGTATTTCCACGAAACACTTGTCTAAAAACTAGAGAAGTTATAAGTAAACAGAACATAGTACGAGGACCTACCCCTTTGTCCTGATGGACACTGCACAACATACAATACTCTGTATAAGTCCGCTGAGTTTAAACAACTCAAAACCTGTGCGTCGTAGGTTGAAAACTGTACCCTGGCGATTTCCTCAAATATCACCAATTACAACGAATTCCGATATAATGAGGATAATCACCTAATTCCCAATAACTTACTCCCACTCATCATCTGTAAAACCATAAAGATATGAGAATGAAACCTGGTAAATACATACACTTGGAGTAAGTGTCTAATCAGGAAAACAGTTTTTCTTTAACAATGCACTGAAACATGAAAATGTTTCCTTGGGGTATCTTGGTATTCATAGTAATGCCTCTTCCATAATCCAATTCATGACTTCAACCGTATATTTTATTGCCATCTCTCCAAATCCCTTTATTTGTCTTTAGTCGTTACCTTCTTTACACCATCGTTAGGCTAAATGGTTTTCTTCCTTCCCTACCGTTCGGCACCAGCCTATGGTTTGGAAGAAGACTATCCAGTAAGCATAATAGGTGTACCCTCCTAAACCAAGGAGTACTCGCAACTGAGAGAAGGTGATGATAAAAGACAACTGAATAATACCTTATTCCTTTAAGGGTGAAATAGGAGTGGCGATGAAGTACGCGGTTTGGTCGTGAATGATATCTGTCGCAATTTACTTTGCCCTCTTTCTAATCCCTTTATTTTGTCTTTAGTTATTGCCTTCTGCACACCCTACTTAGGCTAATTGGTTTTCTTCACTCCCTACCTTTCGGCACCTGCCTATGGTTTGGAATAAGACTATCCAATAAGCGTAATAGGTGTACTCTCCTAAACCAAGGAGCTCTCGCAACCTGAGAGAAGGTGATAATAAAAGACAACTGAATAAACCAATTCTATTTCTCCTGAACCTTGATCCATCCTCGAAGAAGTCCCTTCGAGTTCGTATATAACCATACGATGGATCTATCCAATGGAAGTGGATATCCGTAGTAATACGGGTGTTCTGAGAAATTCAAAGGGTAAAAGAAGGAGTGGCAATGACTTATGCAACTCAGACAATCCAAAAGCCAGTATTTTAAGAAGATTCGGTCAACTTGGTCACTGAGTCATAGTCTAGGGTCGGTCAAAGGTCGCTGCCAAAGAGAGAGAGAAAAGAAACACTCTGCGTGTACTCTAACCTAGATCAGAATGGTTATCACTTTATCTAATCCGGAAACCTCCCACTGTCCTGTCAAATTCTCCCCCAAACCTGAAAGAAGAATCAATCGGGATCACCCGAAGAGTAAACCAACTCATCAGTGGGAATCGGGATCCAACTCTCATCGCATGATAACGTGATGGAATGCATCCACGTTACTCATACTCCAGAAGGTATGCGCATACTTGGCAAGTTTCAGTTTCTTTAGAAACTCCCGATCTGATTTTTGCCCCATGCTCTTATAACCTTGGCGTTAGGTCAAAATGTCATAAGTCACATGCCAAGTTCTACCCATCACTATCTTGTTAATTTGAACCCACCCGCACATGCCCTTGGCGTTAGGTCAAAATGGCAGAACGGCTGTCCCAAACCAACTCATCTATCTATGCAACAATTGAATACCCAGCAGCTACCAAACACTATGCCTTGGCGTTAGGTCAAAATACATAGCTTGAATACTACTGAATACCCAAAAGAAGTGACGGAGGGCTACGGCTGGTTTTTGGCGAAAAACCTTTAGCGTAGTGAACTTGATATCGCTGAAGGAACCTGATAGCTTTTTAAAATATAGTGGCGAAAACCTTTGCTAAAGAGGTCACTCCCGGTGAAGAGATCTCGGCTCTTTCCTCGTGGAATGAGGTGCAGGATATTCCACTGAATACCTCTATGCAAAGCAACTTGTAATCGACTATAGTGAAGTTATTACCCTGACGCAAACTTCTGCCCAAGGGGTCAGTCCCGGTGAAGGGATATCGGCCCTTGCCCCGTCGAATGAGGTGCAGGATATTCCACTGAATACCGCTATGCAAAACAAAAGGAAACGTCTTTGCAATAACACTTTTTAAATTTGTTCCAACAACTGTAAACAGGTTTGTTTAACTTTTTGCATTGATCAGAATCAACACAGTCCCATCAATCAATCACACCAGAAAAGAACGAAAAATAAAATGTACGTATATGCCATCCGCATTCGTCACTGGTCCCGTCATCACCCGTTAGGTTACTTAACTAACGACAGAGCGGGGACTGGACTAGCGCGGGTGTAAAACATATACAACATCTAATAGTATATAAACCAATATACAATAATCGCTCCAGGCGTGAAAATATGCAACATTACAGAAAAGTAATAAGCATCACAGAACAATGCAGATAATCTGGGATCCCCGGGTTTCACAGAGCCGCTGCTGAAACCCGACGTTCCCCTGTCGTGTGGATAGCCTGTGCAATGAAACCTAGACCCCTACAGGTGCGTCAAGTTACCCGCCAAAACCTGAAGCGAGGTAGTCCCCACAGCATAGTGAATGGAACACCCGGCACTTCACGGAATCCGGTAATCTTGGGCACCCCTCCTTGGGTCAACCTGTACCCCCTACGAGTGCGGCGAATAGTCTGCCAATTCTAGAGTGGGACCCCTCTGCCTCTCAAAGCCAAGAGATGCGGACCCGTTGCCCTCCAGAACCCGGCTATCCGTGCACTCCATCGCGGGGCAAAACCTAGTACAGTAATGAAAAATAGAACAACAGGTACATCGACCGCAACCTGGTCGTGCCCCAAAAGAATATTATACAACAGGCAGTGACGGCAGTCCACAAGTTGGACACTCGCCCCGCAATATCAAATGTACAAATAAACTCAAACTGTACTATCATTGCACACTGCTATCCACCACGATAAATCCGCAACATCACAGCACAACACAGAACATCAACGCGAATGTCACGTTCGCAAACCCGTCTAAAAGAACTATAGCAATCGGACGCGGTTTACCGATCAAATGACATTCCCGGTCGGAGATAAAATGTAAGCACTGTAAACATACATGTTTAAATTTCGATCGACTAAATATCACAAAGTGGGCCCCACGAACATCTGTAGAACAGTAACAAAATCTGGGCCCAAAATATATATACCAAAAACCACAATTTACAGAGGGGAACACACTGTGCAAATTTAGGGGCATGATCGCCCAGAACTGCCGCGGAAGCGCGGCCAAACCATGGGTTTGGCCGCGTTTCCGCGGCTGTCTTGTCGACTGACATGCTCAAATTTGTACGACGTTCTTAGAAATCCCTGCACAGTTTTCTGAGATGTGTGAAATATTTTTAGGACACCGTTTAAAATCAACAGAAACTGTCAAGCAAGAAAAATGCGATTTTTGATTTTCGGTTCGATCGATGTTTTAAACGCGTTAGCACAAGTTAGTATAGCAAAATGGTGAGGCTCTGATACCACTGTAAGTCTACGCTAGCGCCCCGGCCGTCTACAGACGCCAAATGCGGAACAAAAACTTTTTATCTGGCGCTATCGTATACTTTAACCCGGATCTACCATTATTGCTAAACTAACAAACTGTAAAGAGTGTAGAAAGGTTATACCGAACGATCCGAGTCCTTCGTTCTTTAACCATCATCCCACGCTCCGTTGCGGCTGCTCCGATCTCATCGATCTCCGATCTGCTCGTCCAAGTGGCACCACATCACTGATTCTTTAAACGGGCTCCCGCCTCTGACTCGAGGCAACTTGGTCGTCAAGTTTGCTAAAAGAGACGACCAAGAATGATGTAGAGAATGAGTAGATGACTTTGTCTCGCTTCGTCCAAGTCCGTGGACGATCGGTTAATGAAGTTGCCATTTTATCGGGTGATGGAAAATGAAAGAGGTAATGAAATTTCCATGCACCCTTAACCATAGTCTTTTCTCTCCAAAAATGAAATCAATCTCTCTCTCCCTCTCAAAGAATGGCCGGCCACTTTATGTAGAAGAGGGAGGTGATGGTAGGAGCAATCAAGGGGGGGTGACAATAAACAAGAAGCTTATCTTGATCATTAAAGAAAAGCATAACTCATTTAGAAACAATGAATCAAAACAACCTTAGTCATCAAGCATTAATGGCACCATTAATGCACTAATGACTCACCATGTCAAGTCACTCTCTCTAGAATCTACTAGAAGAATCCACACTCATCTCAAGAAAAGATAAACCCGTCTTTAACCAAATGTTAAAAGACGGCTGATAGAAAACTGGAAACTGGCAACTTCCAAAAGTGATCCTGAAATGACTTTCAGGATAACCCCGTAACTGTATAAATATACCCGCATTTGTATTACGACCGAATACAAATGCAACTGAGACAAATATATTATATCTACTCAATACAATACTCGGATCCGGCTTAAACCAAAGCCGACCAGTATCATCTGCCCGAAAACTGACACGTGCGTAAACGCACGTGCATTTTCCGAACCCTGCCATAAAACCATACGGCCTCTATAACGTTTCGCCCGAACTTGGGAAACTGTCTGTGGGGGACTCTAATGACTCGTCAGTACCCTGGCAGTGGGTTTAACCACAAACCGTCAGCGGCACTAGCTATGCGTAACGGCTGCCCATGGACTGACCTCAAGGGAGGCTGATGAGCGAACTCAAGGGAGGCCGATGAGCGAACTCATCCAGAAACCCTACTGAGCCTAACAGTGACAATGTATATACAGTCCGGTCCGTTCGTCAATGAGTATCGCATATCCGCCTAGGGGGCTAGTAACGTCAGACCCCCAGAAGCAGTATAAGTCGTGTCGGAGTGTAGCCCAAAAACACCCTGAGATACTACTGGAGTACCTACCAGTAAATCTCCTGCCATGGCCATGGACTATGTGTAATGGCTCTCCTAGACACAGCACGACCTCGCCCCCAATACCGGGAGAGACGAAACCCATGCCGATCCGCTCACGTGCCTCCATATGGCTCGGGACTGTACCCAAAAGCTACCTGTTTGCACGACTCCTTTGAGCCGTGGTAGGGTAGAAATCAAAGCACAGTGGGAACTCACACGAGACAAATGACGACCTCAGGTCGATGAACTAACCTGTACACATGTCACCAGGGAACTGCTATCTGACGATAGGTATAGTACTAACTAGCAGATTCCCGGCGAGTCCTGTCCGGTGTACTCATAACCCAATGAGCACCTGTATACATCTTAGGTGATCCAACTGACACCAGTGGCTTGTGAGACCGGCCACCGCCCCTCGTCGGGGTCTCGACTGTATACACTAGTCTACTCCGGAGTATCGATGCCCTATCTCGAAACTCCCACGACTAGGGACCACAATTAAGGATATGCATATAAACTACCCAACTCTCACGTATATGATCGCCATCATACTGTTGGTAGTAAAGAAAGATCCTAAGGGCTCTATCAAAGTGTAACATGCAATCAGTCACCTGAACATGTACACGACTGATAAAGGCAAACCAGATAGCATACTATCATCTCGAGTAAGACTGTCCTACCGGGATAGGTCCTCCGCAATCATTGCAATCACGTACCTGCGATGCAATAATTGACTATGAGGGCACTATCTCCAACACATTGATCGCCAGGAGATCGAGGTGCGGAGAGTGGACACAAAAGACAACACGGCGGATCCATTCACGAAGGCCTTACCCCAAACTCAGCTCGAGCGGCTGATCGAGATGATAGGTCTTCGATACGCCAGTACATGGCCTTAGTGCAAGTGGGAGATTGTTAGTGTATATGCCCTAGAGGCCATTACTGTATCATACTAGTATGTATATTACTTGATGGAAGCTTGGGATATTCACAGTTGTATAGACAATCTTGCTCAATATAGTAGTATGCTACTTGGTTTGTCTCTGCTTTAATGTGTACATGTGTGTTTCTTTTATATCACCTATACGCATTAGTAGAGCCCTTAGGATCTTTGCTTGATTACCGGCGTTGTGATGGCGATCACACTCGTGGGGGCTGGGTAGTCCACAAGCACATCTTTATACACGTCCCTAGTCGTGGGATTATCAAGACAGGGCATCGATACTCCAGAGTAGACTAGCGTATGCGCTTCTCATCCCAGCATGGAAGATGGTCTATCCCACAGCCGTCAGTACGTCGTACTTGAGATAGTATGCGGGTGCTCGTTAGGTTACGAGTACACTGGACAGGACTCGTCGGGAACTGATGGTTGGTATTATACCTATCGTCAGTTATCAGTTCCCAGGTGACATGAGTACAGCTTAGTCCGCTGACTTGACACTGTCACTTCGCCTCGAGTGTGTTCCCACTGTTCTTTGATTACTACCCTACCACGGCTCTACTGAGTCGTGCAAACAGGTAGCAGTTGGGTGCAGTCCCGAAGCACTTGGAGGCAGTTACGGTTAGACAGGATTCTTCTCTCCCGGTATTGGGGGTTGACATCGCGCTGTGTCTAGGAGAGCCATTACACGAGTAGTCCCTGGCCAGGGCAAGCGAGATATACTGGTAGGTTTCCAGTGTTATCTCAGGGTGTAATGGGCTTCACTCCGAGACGACTTGTACCGCTATTAGGGGACTGACGTTTACCGCCCCCCTAGGCCCGCCATGCGATGTATCAGACGAACAGACCGGACTGTACGGAGATTATCACATACAGGCTCAGTAGGAGTTCGGATGGGTTCACCTCATCGGCCTTCTTATCGACATCTACCTGGGGACCGTTACGTACAGCTAGTGCCGCTTGCGGTCTGTGGTTAAACCCATTGCCAGCGTAGTGTCGAGTCTTTAGAGTCCCACACAGAGAGTTTCCCTGCACTGAGCGAAACGTGTAGAGGCCGTATGGTTTTACGGCAGGGCTGCGATCACTTACGTACACTTTTGTGCGTGTAGTATTCGGGCAGGCAGTACTAGTGGGCTTTGGTTTAAGCCGGATCCTAGTATTGCACGGATGGATTTGTTTTGTCTTATGTGCATCCGCATTCTACGGAATGCGGATGCAGGTGTGTATGCACAGTTTTCCGGAGCAATGAAGGAGGAGGTGCCTCGTCAGGGTTTTGGCAGTTGGTTCGGCCAAAACCGTTATGTGGCAGGTTCATTAGGGTTTTGACAGTTCGTTTGGTCAAAACCATTATGAGCCGCGGACATCATTTGCTAATCCTTTTAGTGATAATTTTATGATGGCTAATTGCATTGACCATTTGACCCCGTTGACCTCTCTTGACTTTGTTGACCGGTTGACCGTGTTGACCATTGACTTTCAAGAGGGATCTACACTCTTCTTTTCTTTTTCTTTTTCTTTTGGATTATGATAATGGTCATTTCAATGTAGCCCTCAACTTTATCTTGATAGGATTTGTAATGATGGTTTTAGTGCATTATTGGAACCATGGTTAATTTCTTTAGTTCATAATTTTCTTTCTCATTCTCTCTCTTGCCTTTTCAAGTGAGAAGAAAAAGAAATGAACCATGGTTGCTAGCTCCTCCTTCTTCTTCCTCCTCTTGATTCATCTTTTGATCTCATGTGTTGAGAGATAAAGATCCCACAAAGACAAAACCATCCCTTTATCACTTCTACACAACCTAGGGCTTCTAGATTAGCAATCTCTTTGCCCTAGTTACCTCGGCTTGAGGTGAAGCTCGGTGTACATCTCTCGGGTGGATCGTCTTCGACTCAAGGAGGCCGTAGAGGTGACCAAAGTCCGGATCAAGCCTCGGAGCAAGCAAGGAGAAGAACAACAAGAAGAGAAGGATTTCAAGTTGAGGTATAACCCCTAACCGAGTAGATAAATCTCTAGTTAGGTTGCTTGTTTATTGTTTAGTAAAGATCCGGCTTTTACGGTCCATGTTACCAAGTCCAGAAAAAAATTTGTTTTACCTTTTCCGCAACCCCGAAAGTACCGGGAGAGGTAACGTGGACCTAACATCGATGCCCTGTCTCGATAGTCCTACGACTAGGGACCTGCATAAGGATGTCCTTGTGGATTACCCAGCCTCCACTAGTGTGACTGCCATCACAACGCTGGTAATCAAGCAAAGATCCTAAGGGCTCCACTAATGTGTAAATGTGATATACTAAAATAAACACATGTACACATTAAAGTAGAAACAAACCAAGTAGCATACTACTATATTGAGCAAGATTGTCTATACAAGGTGAATATCCTAAGCTTCCATTAAGTAATATACAAACTAGTATGATACAGTAATGGCCTCTAGGGCATATACACTAACATTGATGAATTGTTTTTACTATGATTTCTCATTAATGCCAACGTTCTGATTAGCACCAGAGGATTGGGCCACTGCCAAAGGACGACAAGAATGTAAAGACCTTAAATGTACCGTCTATTCTTGAGGATTGAGGTATTGTTTAGCGTGCAGACGAATGAGCCAGCTGTTGTTGCGACTGACAAGATATCGCCCCAGATGTTTGAAGCTATTACAGCACGAGTTTATAGTTAGGGATATGATAGAATATCGCTAGTCACCCATGGATGAATGACTAGGACATGTGGTTCGTTTTCATACCCTGATGTGAGGTCATCAGATTGACTAACATCAGCTATAGAGGACCTCACAGAAGCACGTTGTGAGTCGATCGATGAAGGACAAGCATAAGCGCATTACTCCGATAATTTGAACGAGTCCCCGAGGATGTAATTGGCAAGATGCATACTACAGGATATTGAGATGCCGAGTACGTAGCTTTAGAAAGGAGACTCTAGATGAGTATAGCCGTTTTAAGCATAGTTCATACAACTACGAAGGGGGAGTTCCGAGTTGATCCATATTGAAGGAAAGAGGAGTAAGAGGTTCGTACGAGATCTTGACGAGAGGACGTTTCATCCCGTTGACATCAGAGACTGGATGCCTATATAGTGGTGTTAAATGCAGCTATAATTCCAGAAAAAGGTCATGAAGAGAATGCAGCTGTCCCCGAACAAGAAATTTATTAAGTAAAGGGTGATGACTTCCCGGAAGTTCGACAGAAACGAGATTCGAGAGAAAACCCGATAGAATCTTTCTGAAACACTATACGAAAAGACTTGGAACCAGGATCAGGGGTATCACGCACCCTCAGTAGGCCAGAGTTTTCTATCTTTGAAGAGATATGATATGAGTGACCATGATAGTTGGTCAGGAGATCTTCAGAGGTTACGCCAGAGCGGAAATGTTTCCGTCATCACTCCATATCGAGACATTGAGCCAAAGAGTCATGTAACTGGCAATCCACAGTAAGAGACGAGAGCCTGAGGGCACAAGGCTCCATACTGTGAACAGAGGTAGGTAGATTATTGCTCGACTAGCTTAGGTACGCTGACACCCTTCGATATTGGAGAAGGAGCATATCGACGTCAGTGTTACGATTTGCGATTTTGTAACATTTCAGAAAAATAAAATATTGTTTTTGGGAATTTTTATAACTAAATAATAAAATATTGAATATTTTAATAGTGCGGTATAATTAAATACCGATAAAATGGGGAAATTTTTTAAAATTATGGAAATTACTAAAATGAGGGTGCTTTACGTGATTTATGCAAATTATGAAAGTTTATGATTTATTTGACACTATTTTAGTGCTAATCGCGATGAAAAATCGCTAATCGTGCTTTAAGCGTGCTTTGTGCACAGGACATGCACATATCATTTTCACACTTGTGACATTTTTCCTACATGAATCTTGTGTATATGGTTATTTGCTTTGGGTTTACTATTGCAAAGAGAAGGAAAAATAGAAAAGAAAAGAGAACAAAACAAAAAGGATTAGAATATTAGGCATGGGCATGAGAGAGAGAGAGGTGAGGGGGTCATTTGACCATGAGTCATTCTCTTCCCTCTTCATTTTCTTCATCTCTTTTCCCTCTTCCTCCATCTTGAGCTGCTGCCCTCTCCCTCCACCACCTCCTCCACCTCACTTCACCCTCAAAACAACATCAAAACATATACTCCCCTTCACAAAAAACTTGCTCAAGCTCAATAGAAACACATGAGACCAAGAAAGCTTGCATTTTTGTGTTGTAGGAGGATTCATGAGTGCCTAATGAGGTAATCCTTTCACAATTAGTGCAGCATTTCATTTTCCTTAGCCTCTAATCATGTTTGAATTAAATTTCGTGTAGTTTTGTGCATTTTGGACATTTCTAGAGAGGGTTAGGGTTTAAGTTGAGTTTGTGTGGTGAACTTGAGAGTTTTGAGTGACCTTAAACCCCCCATGGTGTTACAAAACCAGAACTTACACTAGATTAAAACTGAAACCCAAAATACGGAATTTCAAAACTTTTCATGTCGGTTTATGACGACTTTGAGGGTGCATGGAAATCTGGAATGAACGGGGATTTTTACTGGAATAATAAACAACTCCAGAGACCAATTTGAGACCATTGGAACCCACTGTAGCAAGACGAACCACATTGGGGACCCCCAGGCCGGCGAGATCGGAATTCTAGGGGAGGGGCCCGGCCACTTGGTGAGGGGTAAGGTCCAGGTTTCTTCTGTAGGTCACATACACCCTATATATCACCCTAGTGTTGTTTGCTTACCTAGTTTTCACCTTAAACAAAATCTGGGACTAAATACTTGATTTACTGTTTTAATTCGGATATGGTTTTGCGTATTTTGAATTCTAGATTTTTGTGATTTGTGTTGTATTCGATCACTTGATGTTTGTACGTCTCTATCGGGTGTTATTTGGTTAAGTTGCGAGGGCAAGCCATAGGTTCTAACCTATAGGCATTTAAGCGTGTCGTTTTGGTTTTCGCGTGTCGTTTTGGTTTCGATTTGGTTTTAATGCGATGCGATACGTGGGACATGTAGGTACCCCCACGACGATTCGGGACAATAAAGAAGATGATAGCGACATCAACATCGGCAAGCAAGACGCAAGGTGAGTAGATTATATCTACGGGGGAAGTCGGGTGGATGGCGTATAGCACCCCCGCAGTTCGATGTTTAGTATGCTATATATACTATATATATATGATAGCTTTATGTGTGACATGGATATTCAAGATATGATTAGGTGTTCATGGTTAGATTAGGGTTTTTAGAAGTAAACTAGTATATCTTCTTAGTTGTGAACCCTAGAATAGGTTTACACCCACACGCACACACATGCTTACTTTTATACTTGTGCGTATATTGGGGATATGTATATATGAATACACACATAGGTATGTGACGATGTGTATATATACACGTATACCTACACTTGGATGATGAGGATAGTGGATGATATTTAGAGATGAGTCGATGAGATTGGGCATGGTGCCACGAGATCGGTGATATGTTTTGGTTCGTATTATGAGATACGACATGAGTTTTAGCGGGCCTTTAGGCGTGTGTTTTCATACACACACACATATTTTTATAGATGGTATCAGTTTGTACTAGATTTGGATCAGTACCCCAGTTCATGAGATAAGATGATAAGGATACCAGATAATTGATGATATAAATGTGAGATTTGACCCGTACCCAGATTTGTGAGGCCGTACGACGGATTTACCGTACGAGCTATATAATGATGATAGATACGCACTCTTGACTCGAGGATGTCATGATATAGATGCTATATCGCATATGATACTATTGAGGCGGGATCACCGACTATATATATATATATATATATATATATATATATATATATCGACTCAGATATTAGGCGGTTTGCTTACCTTTCGATTAGCCTGTTAGTTCAGTCCTGTATTTTATTTGTAGATGTTAGCAAGGTCGCTCCTTTCGCCTCGTGAAGCCATGCAAGAGTCCGGGAGAACCACGATCGCAGCGGAGAGACTACTACAAGGAGCTTATGAAGTGAAGGACCGATCTACAAAGGTTGTATTTCCTTTTTCACTTAGATAGTAAATGGTTTACTATGTTTCCGTATTGTAATCTAGCTAACGATTCTAGTTTAGAGTTCCCTTTTAAATTTTAAAATAGCATGGATGATGCCTCCCGAAACCTTGCTGCCGTCGATAGGAACCCTACAGTGGTATCAGAGACTAGCTAGGAAATTATACGGATAATGTTAGATTACGAATGCGAAACGAACTCCGAAAATTGAAATCCTAAAACCCATTTTCTGTCGATTTTAAAACAAGCCCTAAAATTTTTTAAACAAGTACAGAATGATATATGTATGATAAAATGAACATTGAAGAAATCTGGAGGCATTCGAAAACAGTTGGGCCGGCGACACCCCCCTCACCGGCCAATTCCGAGCCCCCCCAGATTTTTGCAGTGTTCTGTTACATGGGTTTTGGTGCTTCAGGTGTTGTTTATTCTTGCTAAATTGTTATGTGATGTTAATTTACTATAATGACAAATCGGAGTGTTTCGTAGTCGTAATTTTAACTGTTTTCGGGTAACTTTAGACGTTGTTAAAAAGTTCAATCGGATGTCAAATACCCACTTTAGCCCTTTTCAGGAAAATTTCCAAGTTTTGGATTTTTCCCGTAGTTAAAAAGCTTTCAAAGATCATGCAAGTTATGCGATGGACACTCTAGAAGAACAAAACCTTAACTCGATTATGTGACCGTCAGAACCGCCACTGAACCCTCGGGTTTGTGGTGGTTCAGCGGTGCCACATGTGAGGCGTTGGTTTGGCCCTTCTACGGCCGGTTCATTGGTGTTGTGGTGTGTGCTGAATTACTTTAAACTACGCTCAAGTGTTGAGTTTTCTGGGTAATCTTGGGTGTTTGATGATTCGATTGGAATGTTTAACATCGTCTAGTTTTTCTGTGCTGTGATGACATGTAATGTTATGTACTGCTGGATATGTTATATTGGATCATCTCGTTTTGAATAGCCGGGGGTTTTATGTGAGATGAGAGTTTTTATTTTCATTCATGTAAAATAAAATGTTTGTAATATTCTTTTATTGGGGCACTTCCGAGTTGAGGTTGATGTCACCATGTATATTATTTACTTTTTCGCCCTAGGATAGACCCAAGGAGGAGAGCACAAGTAACCGGGTTCTAGAGCCCAGTGGGAGAGCAACTCGAGGAGTCGAATCCGGGTCTCTTAACTCTAGAATTGGTAGGGTTGCTTGCCGCTCTCGTAGGGGTCTAGGGATGTGGGTTTGGCTATTCATCGCGACCGTGGTATCCGTGTTATAGAGGCTCAAAATAAAACACGGACTTCCTAGTATATCCATTATTTCATATGTTTATTTTGCTGCGATATCTGTGATGTGATCATTTGATATGTTGTGATTGATACTGTATATAGTATATATGATATATTATATAGACGTTACTTATGTTTTACACCCGCGCTAGCCCTGCCCCGCTCTGCCGTTAGTCATCTAACCTAACGGTGCACGAGGGGACATCGAGGCGAATGCGGATGGCATAAGTGTACGTCGTATTTATCTGTGATGTTTAGGTGACTTAATTGATGGGACTTCATTAATATGATTAATGAAAGAAAAGAAACCTAAAAGATGTTGTAAAATCAAATTTTCAAAAAGGGTAGCTACAGTTTTTTGCTTTGCATAGAGATATATATAATATATCCTGCACCTTATTCGATGAGGAAAGAGCCGAGATCCCTTCACCGGGAGTGACCACTTTAGCAAAACTGGCAGATGCTACAACACTCGGTATGTTTTTGATTGCTTTTTGGAGTTTTTGCTTTGCATAGCGATATATATGATATATCCCGCACCTTATTCCATAAAGAAAGTGTCACGACCCGAAAGTACGGAACGTGACCGGCACTTAGATTACGAACCGTCTAGAGGCGCAACGTAACCTAAGTAAGACGAAGCCCAGAAATCTAAACTATAAAAAGAAGAAGAAGTAAAGGAAAACATGTAGAAAATAAGTTTAAAAGCAACATCCAAATTTCTCAAAAATTTCGGCAGAGTCTCCTTTGTAAAAACTGGCCCCAAACGGGTACAAACAAGAATAATATATATACAAAAAATAAAAAGCATCCCCAAACGGGAGCTAGCTCTACGCCAAAAGGCGGAAACAACCACATCAATGCACAATAGTATACAACGCCAAAGGGCGAGGCTCAAAACTCAAAAGAAAACAAAACAACCAGATATCATAGTAATACAAGCGCGACTCTAAGGTCGAAATAAACAACTGATCCAGTTACCTATCAAGTAATACAAGTTTGGTTGATGGAGTTTTCTAGATAAAAATTAAATAATAAAAGTACAATGGCGGTCCCGATACAAGTGAACCAACTTACCGTGCAAATCACCCTGAATGAAAAGATGTGCCAGCAAGCTGTCAGGAAAACCTGTACATCGAACCTGTAATAAAATTTGGCACAACGGGGGTGAGTTGCCAACTCGTGAGTAGAAGATATCTGCGAAAAGAAATTGAATGCACGACGCTGTCCTAGGTCATAATAATATACTAATATACTACTAGTCATCAAGTAAAGACAGGATAATAAGCTACGTGTAAGTGCAAATGCTCCGTTCTCGTATCAGTGCCTCATATAGAACTATGTCATGTGAATGAGTATGCATGCACCATGAATGTGAAATAACCAATCCTGAAATCTAGATATATCTGTATAAGAAATCTTTAAATTTTATCATGGTAAAATGTGTATAGAAATCTGAAATATCAACGATGAAATCCATGGGAATCCGTGTCAAGTATCGACACAAAACATGTAAATCTCAAGTCTCAATACCTTATAATCTCAATGTCTCATAGTCTCAATATCTCGGGCTCTGTTAGTCCGGATCGGTCCATATCATCAAATCTCACGACAACGGTCGGTATCCTCCGGATATCCGCCGCGCCAGACATCACCGGTAGGTAGTCCTCCCCTGCCAGGCTCATCGACTACAGCTCGATCTTCTTGCCCCGGGGTACCATACCGGGCCCACCATGTACCCGAGACGGTTCATCCACTTCTCGAATCGGGTCTCGAAATCCAACAGAAAACATGAAATCTCATGGTGGACGACATATACATCACGAGAAAACCGCATCTTATGTTTTTAAAAAGAGAGGAGGAGAGAGAGAGAAGTTTTTATATATTCTTGCGGTTTTCCCCAAAAATCCAGAAATCTCATAGAAATCCAAAATCCCAAAATCATGAGTAAGTATATGATAAGTGTCAGCATATGCCCCATAATACTGCATGATAACATGAAAATGCGAATGCATGAAATGTCTAACTAATAAATACCATATCTATACTAACACCAGAGAGTAATCACAATATTATATCGATCTAGCTGTTAGCTAATTGTATCAATAAAAGATAATATGATCTAAAGTGTACGTGACATAGCAATTACCGATGATGATGTGTGTGAGCCGGCAAATAAGTGTGCGTGGAATATGCGCATCATCGGTAATGGTGCTGGTGTCCTAACATGCAAAGTTTTATTCTGATTATAGAAACATATGAATGAACATGCACCATTATGATTACGGTATGAATGTAAACACGGATGTGTAATAACCACTCATCTGTGATATACAAGTATAACTACAACTATATGACTCGAGCCTAAACTAGTGTCCATCTACCCTCCTAAGGAACTAAACCTAAGAAACTAGTCAATATGAAATAAGAGTCCACCTAAGGTCTGAATCCATATCTCTAATAGTCGGCGATCCAGCCTCAATAGCGTCATGTACGTAGTACGGCTTCCTCGAGTCAAGAGTGCGGATCAATCATTATATCTATGCCTCGTACGGTAAAATCCATCGTACGGCATCCCAATATCGGGGTACGGGTCAAGTATCACATACGTGTCTCATCATTCGTATAATATCATCATCAACACATGTCAAGATCATGGTGCTATACTGTAATCGCATACATCAATCATATATCATTGTCAGCATAAATATACATCGTTAATTTATCCTCAGAAATATCATGTCATATGTATCATATTGTGATTAAGTCACACTTAGATCATATCGTAATCAAGTCACACCTATATGATATCGTAATTAATTCACACATATATGATATCGAAATCAAGTCACACCTATATGATATCGTAATCAAGTCACACCTATATGATATCATATCAGAATTTCAGGCACAGGTTACGGTCCGGGTTCTATTTTAGAGTCCCATATACTTCAATATCATCACCACCCTTTATTATTGTTCAAGTATACAAATCCATTATCTCATTTTCTAATGATCCGCTAACATCATAACACGACTGTATAGCCAAGATTCACGGCATCAGCCCAGTTATATTGTTTCATCCCCGTGTATCATATCACATCCTTGTATCACATATACGTATTGTGTATATATATAGACCTACACCTAGTCCTATATATATATATATATATATATATATATATATATATATATATACACGTATACACCACGTCGAGTCTCAGTGTGTGCGTGTGTGTGTATCTACCTGAAACCTACGAATCTCTTCCAAGGTATTCATCCTCTGGTATGGTCTTTCTAAATCAGTCTAGTCCAACCTAGGGTCATTACTAGGGTCCTACTCATCAAGAATCTAAGGTCACGTCTGTCTTCCTAATGACAATAAGTACTATCCCTATTGTACGTTTGTGAGGGTGCTAAACGCTATCCACCCGACTTCCCCCCGTAGATATACATCTACTCACCTGGTCCTTGTCTGCCGAAAATGATATCGCCATCCTCTTCTTCATCGCCCACAGTCCACGTGCGGGGTACCTATACGCAAACATATATAATATCGTAAACTGAATCACGAACAAAAGTAAAAACGACGCACGGAACGCGCATAGGTTAAAACCTATGTCCCGCTCATGAAAAATAACCAAATATCGCTCGATGTCGGCATACAAACGCCGATTGATCGAGATAAACATCAGCAAACAACTTGTAGTTTAAAAAATCATTACTTATAATATAAAACATGATTTAATCCATCGAAACCCTAAAAATCGATCAAATCGTCCGATTCCGTAAAACCTGAAAACACCAATTTACCGTTTTATTTCAAAACTTGATGTTTAAAAGAAACTAATGGTCATAATATTTATTAATTACATAACAAGATTATATAAACCATCACTATATTTTTAACACCCTAATTTATATTAGTTTGAAAATTCTAGTTTGCAAACTTGCCCGATTTCGATACTTTTAAGGAAAATTTCACAATATCACATCTAAACTGGATTTTGCATGAATTAATGCATTAAACTACAATTCATGATGATAATGATATAATGAAACCATAAATTATATTTTAAATTTCATTTATTTAAGAATTCCAAAATCTAGTTAGCAAAATCGCATTTTTATTAGTATTTTTCAATTATCAATAGAAACTAGTAACCAATTTAAGCTTTTCATTCCACCAACAAATTAATATCCTCATTAAAACCACAATCTAGTGTTACAAAAATTAGTTGGAATTTTATCTCACCAATATATACAATATATAGAAATCTAGTTTGCAAAATGGATTAATTTAAACAATTTTAGATAAACAATTTACAATATATCATCCATACAAGATTTTCCACTTTAAAAAATGTTAAACTAGTTATTATAACCCTACTTAATTAATAAAAACCATAATTTAATTTTATAAATCCGAACTTGAATTTTAGAACTTGTAGATAGAAATTATTTATTAAATCTAATTATGCTTAAATGAAACATCTAATAACAATAAATCAAAAGAAGAAGATTTATACATCCACAACATGAAATCCAAACATGAAAATAAGCCTCCAAAATGAATGCTTTCCATCTCCAAAAACCATGTAAAGATGACCAAAGAATAGAGGGTAGGAATTTATTAGGATTTTGTGGATTTTTTATTGAATTTTTGATGAATTTTGATGATTTTTAATGCAAAAATGATAGGGGGAAAATTTTGGGGCTGCCCATGGAGGTGAGGCCGGACATGAGGTGAGGAAAAGAGAGGAGAGTGAGAAAAGGTGAAGAAAAGTGTAGAAGGTTTCACCAAAATATCACACAATTAAGTCTTTTCATTAATTTATTTAAAAATTCTTTATTTTCTTCACTCCATTTGACCTAGAATGGTCTAGAACCATTGTAAAATTTTGAAAATAAATTTTTCATGAAACACACTTGATTCTAAGATGCAATGGTTCATTTTTGAAAATTTAACCCATTCAAATTTGTAATTTACACTAATTTAGTGTAAAAATAAAGCTTAAGTTAATATTTAAAATAATTAATTTAAGAAAAATATTTAATTAAACTAAAAATTTATAAGTGGCTAAATAAACACCATTTACTAGTAATAACATAATTAAAATAGGTATTTTTAAATTTATAGTGAAAAATAATTACGGTTTAGTTTTATGAAACCTACGTTTTACTTTACCGAAAATTATAAAATTCACTTAAACGATTTTATTTATTTAATTATTTTTAAAATGTTACAATCTTCCCCCCTTTAAGAAATTCGGTCCCGGAATTTAAATTAAAACTCCCCACAATTACTAAAACATTCAGCCAAAACACTCAAATCGTCGGGGCTCTGAAATTATCAATACATAACTAAAATCAACTCCGTCAAGCATAACACAATCATCGGAGTTATGGTGAAAATAAAATACCAAAACCCAATACGAAAACCAACATAATATACATCAAAACTACAACTTATATATTGTGCGCATCATAATAAAATCGTCCAAACATCTGGATAAAGAAGCATGCAAGAACCCCTTTTGAAAATCGCCGTGTGATGCACGTGCCACGGCATAAGTAGCGGACGTTTATTTTTAAAAAAATAGCTATATATATATATATATATATATCTTTTATTTAACATACACGTCCCGCCTGGTTACCAAATCAATAGTAATGATTATAAAAACATACTGATCAAACTGAAATCAATCCCAATCATATCATAAAAATATCATGTGCGTCCGGTGCACACTGAAATCGAAACCAAATACAGATGCCACGAATTCGCACAAAAACAAAACTGAGTGCAACAGATGTGCACCAAAAACATCTGTCAAGTGCAACGGACGTGCACGACTCTAATATCAGGTGCATCTAATCTGCACAAAACCACGATTTAGTGCATCTGGTGTGCACAAATCGTATCAGGTGCACCGAATGTGTGCAAGAATCTCAATCAGGTGCACATAATGCATGAAAACATACACCGAATATCAAAATCGAAATCACAGTACGAAAATGCATGAAAACTAGGTCGAAGCATATGTCAAAATCATGTGTAACCCATATGCACGAAATCAAATCAAAATCTCAAAATGTATAAAACCAAATCAAGTGTACTGGGTATGTACAAAACAACATCAATACAACTGATATATGAAGCATGAATAGAATGTAATGAATGCATACATAAGAAATACCAATTGTAAAACAAAATCCTCAAAATACCAAAAAAATCCAATCAACGGAAATATGAAATTCAAATCACCAAATCACAATCGTAAACACTATCGTCAATGTGCGCCTCTTTCCCCCTTTCCTCTGGTGTCGACTGCTTCGAACTTGTCTCTTCATAGGTGTGCTGACTGCGCTACCAACGGCAATACTCATATCTAAAGTCTCCCACGTAGTCGATCCCTTCACCTGATATCCGAACTACATTAAACTTTTCGATCGATCCATCAAAATCCCATAATTCCCTAAGAGCTCAACAATCAAGTACAGTTTACAAATATTCGGTACATACCCCAGCATCGATGGTCCAGCCGTAGAAGGGCAAACCCAAGCCTCACTAATGGCACCGCGGAACTGCCGTAAACCCTAAGGTTTAAGGGCGTTCTCGTGGTCATTATATCGAGTTAGGGTTTCATTCTTCTAGAGGGTCCATCGAAATACCTGCATGTTCTTCCAAATACTTTAAACTTGGGAAAATGGGTTTCTGACAATCGTTCGAATCCTTTAACTTCATCTGGATGGCATGTGAATACCCTTCGTCCGCATGCTAAACAATGCTTCAATCCTCAAGAATAACCAATACCCTAATGGTTATCGCATTCGAGTCGCAGCTCTCTCTGCCCGTGTGCCCGTGGTAACAGAAACCACCCTCCAATATCGACGAAGATAGATCAAAGGAACGAATGAAATGCGGTGCAAACAAATTTACATCCTAAGGCTACTTAAGAGGAGTAGCGTATCGTAACTATGCCGCGGATAATACCGACGGTACGTCACTCTACCTAAGTCGCCTACTCCATCAACCAAGGGTCACCCTGGACATATACAAGGTTAAATCTAGCGCTCTGATACCAACTTTGTCACGACCCGAAAGTACGGAACGTGACCGGCACTTAGATTACGAAGCGTCTAGAGGCGCAACGTAACCTAAGTAAGCCGAAGCCCAGAAATCTAAACCATAAAAAGAAGAAGAAGTAAAGGAAAACATGTAGAAAATAAGTTTAAAAGCAACATCCAATTTTCTCAAAAATTTCGGCAGAGTCTCCTTTGTAAAAACTGGCCCCAAACGGGTACAAACAAGAATAATATATATACAAAAAATAAAAAGCATCCCCAAACGGGAGCTAGCTCTACGCCAAAAGGCGGAAACAACCACATCAATGCACAATAGTATATAACGCCAAAGGGCGAGGCTCAAAACTCAAAAGAAAACAAAACCACCAGATATCATAATAATACAAGCGCGACTCTAAGGTCGAAATAAACAACCGATCCAGTAACCTATCAAGTAATACAAGTTTGGTTGATGGAGTTTTCTAGATAAAAATGAAATAATAAAAGTACAATGGCGGTCCCGATACAAGTGAACCAACTTACCGTGCAAATCACCCTGAATGAAAAGATGTGCCAGCAAGCTGCCAGGAAAACCTGTACATCGAACCTGTAATAAAATTTGGCACAATGGGGGTGAGTTGCCAACTCGTGAGTAGAAGATATCTGCGAAAAGAAATCGAATGCACGACGCTGTCCTAGGTCATAATAATATACTAATATACTACTAGTCATCAAGTAAAGACAGGATAATAAGCTACGTGTAAGTGCAAATGCTCCGTGCTCGTATCAGTGCCTCATATAGAACTATGTCATGTGAATGAGTATGCATGCACCATGAATGTGAAATAACCAATCCTGAAATCTAGATATATCTGTATAAGAAATCTTTAAATTTTATCATGGTAAAATGTGTATAGAAATCTGAAATATCAACGATGAAATCCATGGGAATCCGTGTCAAGCATCGACACAAAACATGTAAATCTCAAGTCTTAATACCTCATAATCTCAATGTCTCATAGTCTCAATATCTCGGGCTCCGTCAGTCCGGATCGGTCCTTATCATCAAATCTCACGACAACGGTCGGTATCCTCCGGATATCTGCCGCGCCAGACATCACCGGTAGGTAGTCCTCCCCTGCCAGGCTCATTGTCTACAACTCGATCTTCTTGCCCCGGGGTACCATACCGGGCCCACCATATATCCGAGACGGTTCATCCACTCCTCGAATCGGGTCTCGAAATCCAACAGAAAACATGAAATCTCATGGTGGACGACACATACATCACAAGAAAACCGCATCTTATGTTTTTAAAAAGAAAGGAGGAGAGAGAGAGAAGTTTTTATATATTCTTGCGGTTTTCCTCAAAAATCCAGAAATCTCATAGAAATCCAAAATCACAAAATCATGAGTAAGTATATGATAAGTGTCAGCATATGCCCCATAATACTGCATGATAACATGAAAATGCGAATTCATGAAATGTCTAACTAATAAATACTATATCTACACTAACACCAGAGAGTAATCACAATATTATATCGATCTAGCTGTTAGCTGATTGTATCAATAAAAGATAATATGATCTAAAGTGTACGTGACATAGCAATTACCGATGATGATGTGTGTGAGCCGGCAAATAAGTGTGCGTGGAATATGCGCATCATCGGTAATGGTGCTGGTGTCCTAACATGCAAAGTTTTATTCTGATTATAGAAATATATGAATGAACATGCACCATTATGATTATGGTATGAATGTAAAAACGGATGTGTAATAACCACTCATCTGTGATATACAAGTATAACTACAACTATATGACTCGAGCCTAAACTAGTGTCCATCTACCCTCCTAAGGAACTAAACCTAAGAAACTAGTCAATATGGAATAAGAGTCCACCTAAGGTCTGAATCCATATCTCTAATAGTCGGCGATCCAGCCTCAATAGCGTCATGTACGTAGTACGGCTTCCTCGAGTCAAGAGTGCGGATCAATCATTATATCTATGCTTCGTACGGTAAAATCCATCGTACGGCATCCCAATATCGGGGTACGGGTCAAGTATCACCTACGTGTCTCATCATTCGTATAATATCACCATCAACACATGTCAAAATCAAGGTGCTATACTGTAATCGCATACATCAATCATATATCATTGTCAGCATAAATATACATCGTTAATTTATCCTCAGAAATATCATGTCATATGTATCATATTGTGATTAAGTCACACTTAGATCATATCGTAATCAAGTCACACCTATATGATATCGTAATCAATTCACACATATATGATATCGAAATCAAGTCACACCTATATGATGTCGTAATCAAGTCACACCTATATGATATCATATCAGAATTTCAGGCACAGGTTACGGTCCGGGTTCTATTTTAGAGTCCCATATACTTCAATATCATCACCACCCTTTATTATTGTTCAATTATACAAATCCATTATCTCATTTTCTAATGATCCGCTAACATCATAACATGACTGTATAGCCAAGAATCACGGCATCAGCCCAGTTATATTGTTTCATCCCCGTGTATCATATCACATCCTTGTATCACATATACGTATTGTGTATATATATATACCTACACCTAGTCCTATATATATATACATACACGTATACACCACGTCGAGTCTCAGTGTGTGCATGTGTGTATCTACCTGAAACCTTCGAATCTCTTCCAAGGTATTCATCCTCTGGTATGGTCTTTCTAAATCAGTCTAGTCTAACCTAGGGTCATTACTAGGGTCCTACTCATCAAGAATCTAAGGTCACGTCTGTCTTCCTAAAGACAATAAGTACTATATCTATTCTACGTTTGCGGGGGTGCTAAACGCCATCCACCCGACTTCCCCCCGTAGATATACATCTACTCACCTGGTCCTTGTCTGCCGAAAATGATATCGCCATCCTCTTCTTCATCGCCCGCAGTCCACGTGAAGGGTACCTATATGCAAACATATATATAATATCGTAAACTGAATCACGGACAAAAGTCAAAACGACGCACGGAACGCGCATAGGTTAAAACCTATGTCCCGCTCATGAAAAAGAACCAAATATCGCTCGATGTCGGCGTACAAACGCCGATTGATCGAGATAAACATCAGCAAACAACTTGTAGTTTAAAAAATCATTACTTATAATATAAAACATGATTTAATCCATCGAAACCCTAAAAATCGATCAAATCGTCCGATTCCGTAAAACCTGAAAACACCAATTTACCGTTTTAGTTCAAAACTTGATGTTTAAAAGAAATTAATGGTCATAATATTCATTAATTAGCATAACTAGACTATATAAACCATCACTATATTTTTAACACCCTAATTTATATTAGTTTGAAAATTCTAGTTTGCAAACTTGCCCGATTTCGATACTTTTAAGGAAAATTTCACAATATCACATCTAAACTGGATTTTGCATGAATTAATGCATTAAACTAAAATTCATGATGATAATGATATAATGAAACCATAAATTATATTTTAAATTTCATTTATTTAGGAATTTCCAAAATCTAGTTAGCAAAATCGCATTTTTATTAGTATTTTTCAATTATTAATAGAAAGTAGTAACCAATTTAAGCTTTTCATTCCACCAACAAGTTAATATCCTCATTAAAACCACAATCTAGCGTTACAAAAATTAATTGGAATTTTATCTCTCCAATATATACAATATATAGAAATCTAGTTTGCAAAATGGATTAATTTAAACAATTTTAGATAAACAATTTACAATATATCATCCATACAAGATTTTCCACTTAAAAAAATGTTAAACTAGTTATTATAACCCTACTTAATTAATAAAAACCATAATTTAATTTTATAAACCCTAACTTGAATTTTAGAACTTGTAGATAGAAATTATTTATTAAATCTAATTATGCTTAAATGAAACATTTAATAACAATAAATCAAAAGAAGAAGATTTATACCTCCACAACATGAAATCCAAACATGAAAATAAGCCTCCAAAATGAATGCTTTCCATCTCCAAAATTCATGTAAAGATGACCAAAGAATAGAGGGTAGGAATTTATTAGGATTTTGTGGATTTTTTATTGAATTTTTGATGAATTTTGATGATTTTTAATGCAAAAATGATAGGGGGAAAATTTTGGGGCTGCCCATGGAGGTGAGGCCGGACATGAGGTGAGGAAAAGAGAGGAGAGTGAGAAAAGGTGAAGAAAAGTGTAGAAGGTTTCACCAAAATATCACACAATTAAGTCTTTTCATTAATTTATTTAAAAATTCTTTATTTTCTTTACACCATTTGACCTAGAATGGTTTAGAACCATTGTAAAATTTTGAAAATAAATTTTGCATGAAACACACTTGATTCTAAGATACAATGGTTCATTTTTGCAAATTTAACCCATTCAAATTTGTAATTTACACTAATTTAGTGTAAAAATAAAGCTTATGTTAATATTTAAAATAATTAATTTAAGAAAAATATTTAATTAAACTAAAAATTTATAAGTGGCTAAATGAACACCATTTACTAGTAATAACATAATTAAAATAGGTATTTTTAAATTTATAGTGAAAAATAATTACGGTTTAGTTTTATGAAACCTAAGTTTTACTTTACCGAAAATTATAAAATTCACTTAAACGATTTGATTTATTTAATTAATTATTTAATTATTTTTAAAATGTTACAGAAAGAGCCGAGATCCCTTCACCGGGAGTGACCACTTTAGCAAAACTTGTAAAAGCCTCAAAAACACTCCTTTCAAAATTCACTCGATTCTACAACGATATTAAGTTCATTACACAATAGGTTTTCAAAAAAACCTATCGTAGCCCTCCGTCATTTCAGATAAGTCCTACTTAGTATTCATGCTACGTTTGTTGACCTCCGTCAAGGCGTAGTGTGCGGTAGCTGACTAGTATTTATCTGCTTATGCATATGATGCAGATTGGATTATGGTAGTCGTAAGACCTTGTTGACCTCCGTCAAGAGTCGTGCGGGTGTATTTGATTCAATCAAGAAATGACGGGTTGAACTTGACTTGCACCCTATGGTTTGTTGACCTCCGTCAAGATCATGGGATGCTTGGGGAAAAATATTATCGGGAATTTCAAGTGTTGAAATTTACAATGAGATTGCATACCTTCTATGTGATAGTTGGATCCCGATACCCACTGCGAGTAATAGTTACTCCTGGAAGAGTTTTACACAGGACAATTAGCCGATCAAGTAGGTTTCTAGAAAGGTGTCAATGGGGTTACGCCTCTGGGAAAACGAGGTTTATTTTAATTAGGTCCGTGCAAAAGCACGGGGAACCTCCCTCAAACTACCGACACTGGCCTGGCTGAAAGATTGGCAAAATTGTAGGGTGTAATTAATCCCGGCTGGTCTTCCTTTTATGGTTTGAAGGAAGATTTGACAAAAACAGTGGGAGCCATCCTGATTAGATAAAATAATAACCAATCTGATCTTGCAAGAGCATACGCTAAAATGTTTTCTTCTCTCTCTCTAGGTAGTGACCATATCATGCCTTAATCAAGATAATAATATGGATGTATTGACCGAACCCGCATGTTATACTGTGCTGGGGAACGTTGGTTCCGTTCTTTCTTATAAGAGTTATAAGACTGAACAGGATATAGGGGAATGCCAGAATTCCCATGCCACCCGAATGAAGAAAGTACATATTGATGCATTTTCTTCGGGTGTGTACGTTACAGAGAACTGTTTCTCCATTTGCTCTACGTCCTGGGTATTAGATACCGGATCAGGATCTCATATATGCAATCAGTTACATAGGCTGAGAAAAGGTAGATAACTTGGAGAAGGTGATAAAGACATAAGGGTTAGAAATGGTGCAATTGTTGCAGCTAAAACCGTCGGGGAATATCACCTTGTATTACCAACTGGTAATACATTGATTCTGAACGAATGCTATTACATGCCGAACCTGATATGCAATATTATATCGGTTTCTTTATTGAGTAAAGTAGGATATAATTTTGTATTACAGGATAATGTTATAAACATTTTCCTGAACCAAAAGTTGGTTGGATCAGGCACGTTGTGCAATGGTATTTATGTTCTAAATCAATCAACAGTTCTGAGCATAACAAACACACATAAGAGGAAGAGTTCAGAACTCTACGAATCCTTCTTGTGGCATTATAGACTTGGTCATATCAATGCGACACGACTAGTTAAGCTGCATAAGGATGGATATTTCAATCCTTTCGAACTTTCATCTTATGACACTTGCCAGTCATGTCTCAAAGGAAAAATGACAAAAACACAGTTTACGGGACACGGAGAAAGAGTTACTGAACTTTTGGGACTGATACATAGTGATGTATGCGGTCCCATGTCTACACATGCCAGGGATGGTTCTGCGTACTTCATTACATTCACTGACGATCTCTCTAGATTCGGATATGTGTTCCTGATGAAACACAAATTAGAAGTTTTTGAGAAATTTAGAGAATATAAACAAGAAATCGAGAATCAAACCGGGAAAAGTATTAAAATCCTTCGATCTGATCGAGGAGGTGAATACTTGAGCATTGAATTCCTGGACATCCTAAAAGAGAATGGGATTCTCTCTCAGCTAACTCCTCCATATACACCATAGCACAACGGTGTATCGGAATGGAGGAACCGCACCCTATTAGATATGGTGCGCTCTATGATGAGCATAGCTGAGTTACCTATTTCTTTTTGGGGGTATGTGCTGGAGACAACAGCATACCTACTGAATAAAGTTCCTACCAAATCTGTGCCTACCACCCCATATGAAATATGGGAAGGGAAGAGACCATATATTAATTTTGTTAAGATATGCGGTTGCCCGGCCTATGTCAAAAGACAAAAACCGGACAAACTCGAGGCAAGGTGTGTTTTGTGTAAGTTTTTTGGATATCCCAAGCATTCGCGAGGGTATATTTTCTACCACAGTGAGGAACAAAGGGTGTTTGTTGCTCAACATGCCACCTTTTTAGAAAAGTAATTTCTTGCAAAAAAGATTAGTGGCTCTGAGGTATAACTGGAAGAGGTTCCAGCATTACAAACCACAACAGAAGATTTGGTTGAACCTGAGGATTCAGTAGTTCCCGATGAACCCCAGCCGCTCCGCCGATCTAGTAGGGTTCCTCACCCACCAGAGAGATACTACGGTTTTCTCATGGATGGTGGGAGAGAGGATTGCATCACGGAGAATGATGATCCAACTAGCTTCGAGCAGGCCATCACGAGTGGTGACTCATTGAAATGGCTAGATGCAATGCTGTCCGAGATGGAATCCATGTACACCAACAAAGTATGGACTTTGGAAGTTACTCCTGAAGGGTAAAACCCATTGGGAGCAAATGGATCTTTAAGAAGAAATTTGGTGTCGATGGGAAAGTGGAGACTTTCAAAGCTAGACTTGTTACAAAGGGTTTTCGTCAAAGACCAGGTGTGGATTATGACGAAACCTTTTCTCCAGTGGCTATGTTTAAATCCATCCGGATCAAGCTTGCCATCGCTGCATATCATGACTACGAAATCTGGAAAATGGATGTTAAGACCGCCTTTGTAAATGGTGATTTGGACGAGTGCGTGTACATGACTCAACCATAGGGCTTTGCAGACAGTGGGAGCAGCGGAAAGGTGTGCAAGCTGCTTAAATCCATCTACAGGTTAAAGCAAGCATTGCGGAGTTGGAACATCTGCTTTGATGTCGTTATCAAAGAGTTTGATTTCGTCAAAAACGTAGATGAACCTTGTATATACAAGAAGGTGGAAGAGAGTATGGTTGCCTTCCTCGTATTGTACATGGACGACATACTCTTGATAGGAAATGGCAATCATATGCTGCAATCGGTCAAGCTCTTCTTATAACAAAGATTCCCAATGAAAGATCTAAGGGATGCCTCCTACATCTTGGGGATTAAGATCTATAGAGATAGATCTAAACGGATACTGGGATTGTCCCAATCCATGTAAATTAACACCATACTAAAGAGGTTTAGTATGGAAGAATCCAAGCATGGGTTTTTACCCACGATCTCTGGACTCACTCTTTCCATAGAGATGTCTCCAATGACTGATTTGGAGAGAGCTCACATGCAAGGGATACCCTACGCTTCGGAAGTAGGCTCTATCATGTACGCGATGCTGTGTACCAGACTCGATGTAGCACACTCACTAAGTGTAGTGAGTAGGTATCAAGCGATCTTGGAGAGAGTCCTTGGAAAGCTGTGAAGAGCATTCTCAAGTACTTACGAAGGACTAAAGAGATGCTCTTGGTGTATGGTAACGGAGAACTCCAAGTGGAGTCCTTTACCGATTCGAGCTTCCAGAGTGATAAGGATGACTTTAAGTCGCACTCGGGATTTGTCTTTACCCTCTACGGAGGGGCGGTATGCTGGAAGAGTTCCAAGCAGGAAACCATGGCGGACTCGACGATGGAGGCTGAATACATCGCTGCCAACGATGCTGCCAAAGAGGCTGTCTGGATCAAGAAGTTCATAACTGAATTTGGAGTGGTTCCATCCATTAAGGATCCAATACCTTTGTATTTTGATAACAATGGAGAGGTGGCTTTGGCCAAGGAACCCCGGTCCCATCAGCGATCCAGATATATTCTAAGGCGGTATCACCTGATCCGGAAGATAGTTGATCGCCGGGAGATCGAGGTCAGGACGGTTGACACGAAGAACAATACAGCGGATCCACTTACGATGGCCGTTCCCCAGATACAGTTTGAGAGACTCTTCGGGATGTTTGGTATGCGATTCTACAGCAGCTGGCCCTAGTGCAAATGGGAGATTGTTAGTTGTATGTATGCCCTAGAGGCCAGTATTTGTAACAACTCCAATTTTTGTATACCAAAATTTGATTTAAAATTGAAGTATACTTGGAGTATTAATGTTGCTGATAACACTTTAAGTATCTATCTCTTTACTATAATTACAAGAAGGAGCTTGTAGCTCATTGGTAATACCTTGCACTGCTGAACTAAGCCACCAGAGTTCGAATCCCATACCCCACATTATTTTTATTATTGATTTTTTAGAAAACCTTTAGAATACCAAGAGTTTACACGTGCATATCTCACAAAAACCCCACTACACCCAAAGATGTAACACTTGCAGAGGGTAGATGAACCGTCGGGGGAGATCCAGGTCACCGGACTCGGTCGGGAATCGGCCAACTCGGCCTTGACTCGGCCGACTCAGTGATCCGACCGAGTCACGGCCGAGTCACCCCCTTTTAGGCCGATTCCGGCAAGGGTCACAACATGAAAGTTGTGTCTTTTGGTATTCCCTACTCACCTGAAAAGTTTCAGCCCAATACCACTTCCAGAGATCTTTAAAACCCCCAATTACTCCACTTTTAATACATTTTTATTACATTTTATCACATTTTTATTTTTTAACTTTTCATCTACCCTAACCCTAACCCTAGCCTAGCCCTATATAAAGGCCCCTACCCTCTACCTTTTCCCCTCACAACTCTAAGCATACTCTCTAAAACTCTTGAGAACTTGGTGCAAAGAGCGAGAAGCGAAGCGCTGCCGAAACCGACGACGGATTCCGGCGACCGGATCAAGACCGACGTGACGTTTCCAACGAATCGGCAACCACCACACCTTTTAGAACGCTTAGCTTGTCCAAACCCGTAAGTCCCAACCTTCTACCTCTCTTTTCTATATTTGCAAAATACGACTTTTTGAAACCCGACGGAAATCGGACAAACCGATTTCCGATTTGGTTTTTCTTAAAAATTCCACTTGTCACCTAATACATATTATCAACCCTCTTGCATGTTGACTATTAATCACCCTTAAATCAAATTTAATTGTACTTTTCCACATGAAATGACAAGTTCTTTAGAAAACCGTATTTCTTGCATAAAAATACCATCAAGTTAAATTTTAATGTTCTATTTAGATACCCCACTCCTAATCATGTTTATTTTGATAACAAAACTTGTTTCATTCAATTTGGATGAAATTTCACACATGAAATGATAACGTTTATGGAAACCGTATTCTTGCACTTTAATACCCTTAACTTTAACATAACTCATTTCACCTTGAAACTTCACCAAAACTTAATATAAGTCACGGGGTAATGACCTACCCTTACACACACTCATTATAACCATAATTGCTGAATAACAAAATACAGAATACGATATTATAGGACTTTTTCACTAAAATACCATAATCTTTATAACTTTTAGTTTAATCTTTAAATTGTAAATTCTTTTTAAATAAAACTTATACAAAATGAAAGCACGATTGGTCATGGACATCGATCGTTTATCTAAACTGTCTTGTGGGTCTAGGCAAGTGTGTCTAAGGCTAGTGGTTTTTAATTAGGCCGACGACTGTGGTTCCTTCCCACTTACCTGGCACTTACCTGGCTGCATTCGACGGTGAAGAGGCGACTTGAGGCTTCTAATGACTCATCGTTTAGACCATAGAATATAGGTTAGATGGTCTAGGAAACCCTAACAACTAAAATATGGAGAACTATATACTTTTACAAATAAATACCCTATATTTAGAAAACCTTTTCCCTAAATTAAAAGTATTTATAAAAACCTGAGCAAAGTGCCATTACAACCCATCTTTGGGGAACCTGTTAGGGATAGCACGGTTCATCGTGCACCCGCAGGCTAGTAGTGCGAGATTCAGACCTCCGCAAGGAGCATTCGGTCTCGAAAGGTTTAAAATACGATATTTAAAGAAAGTGATATTTTTGTAAATAAAATATTCATTTAAAAATTATTTATGTGTTTAATTATATATAATTATCATTTAAACATTTATTTTATTATAATATAAAATTTCCACTTTTTCCTAAAATTCAAAGATTAAAAGTTACATTAAAATAACACGAATTTCAAATAAACAATTAATACTTTTATTAGGATATATTCACTAGAATAACACAAATAAAATTCACATTCATTATAACAATAAAGACGATTATTAAATACTTGAGGTGTATTTGGAAAACTATACAAAAGTATTTTTACATAAAACCCCCTCAAGTTTCACAAATTACAATAAGGCCCCTAGCTAATATTGAACTTCAAATTATATTTCTTTTAGTCGGACTCGGGTTAGAGTCTGACTAATTCTGACTTGAATATATTTCAAGTCAATCTATATTTCAATTATATTCCAACACAACTTGAATACATGAATCCCAGAATCAGTTAACAATCTGTCTGACTGAACCGAACCATGAATATTCTTTTTACAAGTTTCCAGTATTCCATTTACATGACTCTACGGTTATAACCGTTTCCTGATATCATGGTTTCGGTAAGTCAATCAGTCAGTTAATCAATCTTACAATCAATACAATTTTACAAGATAACAATACAAACAAGACATCGCGGGGTTTAAAGGGGTAGATTGGTACGGAAGATGTTAAAAGTGGAATGAGGTGGTCAGATTAAGACACCTAACATGAATACTGTTGCTGTTGTACCGTGGCATAACGGTTCCTTGTACTCTCCGTTTGCACTGATCTCTAGCATATAGAGATCCCCCTCGTATACACTGGCATTCTTCTGTACCAAGCTACAAACAACTGCGTTAAACAATATTCCATAATATTCTACAACATAATACTCTAGAAAATACTGTTACTCTGCCATTCTCACTCCACTTTTCTTTGGGACTTACCGAGCGACCTGTTCGCTGACGACATTCTATTTCTTTCTTCTTTGAATGTCGTCAGGTGCGTTGGACCAAGTTGAGACCGAGCCAACAACTGAAGATTTGGAGCAGTTCCAAGAAGATCCAGAGCTCTAGACTTTGTACTTGTTCTTTTCAGTATTTTCTTTTATTATTATGCCACTGTTTAGGCATTGCTTTCTTTTTTTCATTCCAGTTGTATTTTCATTTCATGCATTGTATAAAGAATGTTATTAATAAAAGTTGCTGTTATCTCAATCTTATTTGTCTCTTGTGATTATTTTATATTGCTTAGTTACGCTTAGCGTATGTACTTCTGAGTACATACGTAGCGGGCCTCGTCACGACCACTTCGCCGTACATTGGGAAGCGGGGCGTGACAGGTTTTGTTGGTGGCCCATGCAGGTCAGAGCTGTATGAATCCCTATCATGCAGTTCTGGTCTGCGTGAACAACCTAAGCAATGTAACACAAGAAACAGCAACTAAAACATTCTTTACAATTCATGTTATTTGAATCTTACAAGTCTTTATTCCTTGAATCTTATCATTTCATGTATTTGAATCTGTCCTAATCCAAATTTTTCTTCAGGATTATGGATTCCCCAAACAATTCCCCGAACAACACCAGCACCAATGCCAACAACACCCCTTCAGCACTACCTCTCACTCCAGTTGTTCCCGCACCATCCACTGAGCAAACCATGCTTTTCGATGCGATCCGCAGTCTGCTAGAGGGACAGCAACAACTTCTGAGTCGTCCTGAGACAGATGCACCGGGAATCAAACAGTTCAGAGCTGTAAGTGCACGGCGGCGCCCCGGCCGTCAATCCGACGCCGGAATGCGGAAGCGGTGAATAACTTAAATTTTGCGGACTTTGCAAACCGGCACCACCGCGCACTTTAACTCCGGATCGTAACCATTAAACTAGTCTAGCTAACTAACAAGAGGGGAAGAGATGTACCGACTGATCCGAGTCCTCCGGTCTTCATCTCCACTCCGATCTCCTCGCGGGATCTCCGTCCATCTCCTCCTCGTCGGAAAGGGCACCACGTCGCCTGTAGCTTTTACGGGCTCCCACCTCAATACCGAGGCAACTCGGGCGCGAAGCTGGCGAATCGACGCGTCCAAGATTTGCTGTAGGAATATAGTGTAGAGTGTATGTCTCACTTTGGGGTTGGTTGCCATTGGATGGAGGAATGAGGATTGAACTTTGGAGGGAAATGAAGCTACCAATTTTTGCAAGGAAATGAGATGAAGAATGAAGCATCAAAAATGAACCTCTCATTTTTCCTCTCCTCACAATGTGTGGCCGGCCATCATGCTCTTGGAGAATGGTGGAGAGGTATACAAATTGCAAGAGGGAGGTGAGTGTAGGAGTGAAAAATGGTGACCACATCCAAGGTCAAGGAAACATACACCATGCTTCATATCAAATCCAACCATACCCCTTCATGTCACAATAAAGCAAAAGCATGGAGCAAGATATCATAATCAATAGTTTTGCAAGAAACCCCCTCCACAAAGATTATTTGCACAATTGCAAATAACCCCCTCCATCGGAAAAGTCCGGCCGGGAAAGAACAAAGGAAAACCGGCTGGAACGGAATGCAAACTGGCAACTCCAGAAAACTGGTCCCGTAATAAATTACAGGAAAACCCCGATACTGTGCATACACACCCGCATCTGTATTCTGTCCGGATACAAATGCAAAGAGACAAAATCTACACTGTACTAAACTAGGACCGGCTTAAACCAAAGCCGGCTAGTAATATCCGTCCGATCCTGATCCGTGCAATACCGTACGTATCTGATCGAACCCTGCCATATAACCATACGGCTACCAGTACAAACCGTCCGATCCTGATCCGTGCAATACCGCACGTATCTGATCGGACCTTGCCATATCTCCATACGGCCTCTACAGCGTTTCGCCCGAAACTTGAGTAACTGAAAGTGTGGTGGACTCTAAAGACTCGTCAATACTATGGCTGTGGATTTAACCACTAGCCCGTCAGAGATATAAGCCAATACGTAACGGGCCACCAGCTATTGACTAAAAGGGACGTCGATGAGCGAACTCATCCTGACACCCTACTGAGCCTGTCAGTGACAATATCCGTACAGTCCGGTCCGTTCGTCTATGAGTATCGCATGGCGGGCCTAGGGGGTTGGTAAAAGTCAGACCCCCAAAAGCGGTACAAGTCGTGTCGGAGTGTAGCCCAGAACACCCTGAGATACTACTGGAATACCTACCAGTAAATCTCCTTGCCTTGGCCAAGGACTTTGTGTAATGGCTCTCCTAGACACAGCACGACCTCACCCCCAATACCGGGAGAGACGAACCCCCGAAGATCCGCTCACTGCCTCCATGTGGCTCGGGACTGTACCCAACTAAAACCTGTTTGCACGACTCCTTTGAGCCGTGGTAGGGTAGTAATCAAAGCACAGTGGGAACTCACACGAGACAAATGACGATCCCCAGGTCGATGAACTAACCTGTACACATGTCACCTGGGAACTGCTATCTGACGTCAGGTATAAGACCAACTAGCATGTTCCCGGCGAGTCCTGTCCGGTGTACTCATAACCCAATGAGCACCTGTATACATCTTAGGTGAACCAACTGACACCAGTGGCTTGTGAGACCGGCCACCGCCCCTCGTCGGGGTCTCGACTGTATACACTAGTCTACTCTGGAGTATCGATGCCCTGTCTCGAAACTCCCACGACTAGGGACCTTTTAAGGATGTGCTAATAGACTCCAGCTCTCACTTATATGATCGCCCTCATACTGCCGGCAGTCAAGCAAGAATCCTAGGGGCTCTATCAACGTGCAATAGCGACCTGTCAGGTCACCTAAAGCAGTACACGATGATAAAGGTAAACCAGATAGCGTACTATCATCTCGAGTAAGACTGTCGTACCGGGATAGGTCCTCCCTCAATCATTGCAATCACGTGCCTGTGATCCAATAATTGACTCTGAGGGCACTATCTCCAACAATCTCCCACTTGCACTCAAGGCTAATTATTGCGATGTCGCATACTCACAGCCCGTGTGATACCGAACACCCAACTCCTCTACTAGTCAGTCTCACAAAGCTCGTTTGCGAGACTATTGCGTTCGAGGAATAGCCTCAGTGAGTGGATCCGCTCTGAAGTTTCTTTCTATGTCTCTCTATATCTCAAGTTCGCGGAGAAAACCATCTCCCGAAATGAGCAATACCTGTCTTAGAATGTCTGGATGTCTGATGGGACCGAGCTCATAAATGAACTCCAAATCCAAGCTTCTTAGACTGTATCGTCAACTGAACTTAATCAGTATCCTGCGCCATGCCACCCTCAGTATTACCTTGGACCACATGTCCAAAATACTGCCCCTCGTCAGAGGGAAAACTATATCTCTGACAACTTCCTTGTCGTCAATGTCACCTTGGAAGCCTGGAATGATAACTGTCTCCCAAATGAGGCTGTCGTTATCATTTCCCTAGAACATCCACTTATATTCTAAAACTGCTTCCGATTGTTTCTCCAGGATTGGATCAGTTTCTTACTTATTGCATCTAGTGCAAGAACAACATCTGGTGTGGTACTTGATATCTCATGATTGACTCAATTGCCTAAGCAAGTGATCTGCCAATCATGCACATCCCTCTCTACTTTAGTCTATAAGACACCTTTAGAGAGGGTGACTCCATCACCTGCAGGTACACTACCGTGCCAGGAGTCGTCCATTCTAAATACTCTTAGAATGCTGTCAAAGTACCCTGATTGGAAAATCACCCAAATCTAGATCTAAAACCATAGATCTAGTAACCAGTATGTTGATATAATGTCCAAGTCCTTTGTGGAGAAACCACTGTGTGACGACCAAAGTATAACCGATCGTAGTATAGGAGTTTCCTTTCCTACTTTGTGTATGTCATCCAAAACCCGGATATCATACCCTACTGCCTTCTTAACAGATCCATCCCCT
Source organism: Agapanthus africanus (assembly GCA_030015575.1). Lineage (NCBI taxonomy): Eukaryota > Viridiplantae > Streptophyta > Magnoliopsida > Asparagales > Amaryllidaceae > Agapanthus > Agapanthus africanus. The sequence goes on along the minus strand of CM057342.1, from coordinate 449,110,267 downwards.
ATTCTGTTGACGTCAAACCCATGACTGTCACATCAGAAATAGATGATCTATCTCCGCTATATCTGCTTTAGTCTATAAATAGACATAAGCCAGATGTCCACCAATGCTTCCGCTGCTCCCACTGACTACGACAACCCTCTGGCAGAGTCATATAGACGTGCACTTCTAAAGCTAGTTTAGAACGACGCTATATTCATCCTCCTGCCGGGTCTCGCAGCCTGGAACAACAACAATGGCAAGTGTGGGTAAACAAGAACTTCCCTGTCACCGTCCTTGAGGCTACCGGAGTACCTCTCGGGTGCCTGAAGTTACCCACCTTATCTGCGGAGTGGCCAATGGAATGTCAAATCAGATTGAATCTTTAGGTTCCTTATCAAATCTTCAATAATCGTTTGCGGTTCTGGAATCACTTCCAGTTCTACCATACTCCCACTTCTGTTTTTGAAAAAATCCATTTTTAATAAAACTGTGGCGAGTCTAGAACAATACTTCTATTGATCTCCCAAATGGTAGAAAATCAACCCTCGTCATAGCCTGGGTCAACCCACAAACAGCCATTACAGAAACGTGCCTTGAGTTATCCAGAGTCTGGTTTTAATCATAAGCCGGACAACTCCCCGTACCTTAACAATGTTAAGATATGAACTGTACTATATCCAATATAGAACCAGAGGCACTGATTTAATTGAACCAGATTCAAATCATGCAGCTGTCTCCAGTGCATGTCAACTAAATGGAGAGAGGCCGATCAGCGTTACTCAACTTAGGAATGCTTCCAATTATGAGTAACCTGAAAGAGAAGCAATTTCTCTTTATCATTACTATCAACTGAATACCATACACAAGTATCTACATCTTCGATCACCTTGAAGAATCCCGATAGTTGCTACACCTGGTTCTCTACTCTAATCAAATACTTATAACTCCTCAAAACTTAGACCCTGTGTTTCTACGAAACACATGTCTAAGAACTAGAGAAGTTAAAAGTAAACAGAATATAGTATGAGGACCAACCCCTCTGTCTTAATGGACACTGGACAACATACAATACTTTGTATAAGTCCGTTGAGTCTAACAACTCTTTCACTGTGTGTCGTAGGTTGAAAACTGTACTTATGGTTAAGAAGAATTACACCGCTGTTTAACGCTCCTTACCTAACCATCCACTGATATAGGTAAATGTCATCGACATAATATCAAAAGGTATATCTCACTCTATGAAAATAGACGTACAGATATATCAATTTGAAATTGGTGCATAAAAACGGATATTCAAAACCAAATATTTGCCGACCGGCAAACAGCCCAGGTGATTTCCTCAAATATCACCGATTACAACGAATCCCGATATAATGAGGATGATCACCCAATTCCCAATAACTTACTCCCACTCATCATCTGTAAAACCATACAGATGTGAGAATCAAACCAGGTAAATACATACCCTGGAGCAAGTGTCTAATCGGGAAATCAGTTTTCTTTTAACAATACACAGTTGAACTGAAACATTGAAATGTTTTGATGGGGTATCCTGGTATTCCTAGTAATGCCTCTACCATTATCCAGATTCACAACTATAACCGCATAATTCTTTGCCACCTCTCCAAATCCCTTTATATGTCTTTAGTCGTTACCTTCTGCACACCCCTTAGGCCAAATGGTTTTCTTCCTTCCCTACCGTTCGGCACCAGCCTATGGTTTGGAAGAAGACTATCCAACAAGCATAATGGGTGTACTGTCCTAGTCCTAGGAGCACTCGCAATGCGAGAGAAGGTGAAGATAAAAGACAACCGAATAAACCTTATTCCTATTTCTCCTGGACCAGAATCCATCCCCGAACTGGAACAAGTTCCTTTCGAGTTCGTATATAACCATACGATGGAGTATCCAATAAACTGTGGATCTTCGTAGTGATACGGAGTGTCCTGGAGAAATACAAAGGTGATTTAGGATTGGCGAAGAAATACTTGGTTTGGTCGTGAATATCAGTCGCAATTTACTTTGCCCTCTTACTAATCCCTTGCTTTGTCTTAATCTTAATACCTTCTGCACACCGATTAGGCTAATTGGTTTTCTTCATTCCCTACCGGTCGGCACCAGCCTAAGGTTTGGAAGAAGACTGTCCAATTTGCGTAATAGGTGTACTATTTCCTAAACCAAGGAGTACTCACAACTTGAGAGAAGGTAAAAGGGAAAAGACAACTGAATAATCCTATCCGTTTTCTCCAGAACCGGAAACCATCCTCGAATTCCTTCGAGTTCGTATCTAACCATACGATGGCTTTGTCCAATGGAAGTGGACGTTCGCAGTAATACGGGGTGTCCTAGAGAAAAGGGTAAAAGTAGGAGTGGCAATGAGGTCTGCAACTCTGACAATCCAAAAGCCGGTGTAAAGAAGGTTCGGTTAACTTGGTCTCTGAGTCATAGTCTTAGGGTCGGGTCAATGGTCGCTACCAGAGAGAGAGAGAAAAGAAACACTCAGCGTGCACTCTATCCTAGATCAGAATGGTTACCAATTTATCTAATCTGGAAACCTCCCACTGTACCTCAAATTCTCCTCCAAACCTGAAAGAAGAATTAGTCGGGGTCACCCGAGGAGTAAACCAACTCATCAGTGGGAATCGGGATCCAACTATCATCGCATGATAATGTGACGGAATCCGCTCACGGTATCACACTCCAGAAGGTATGCGCATATCTGGCAAGTTTCAGTTCTTTTGAAACTCCCGATGTGATTTTTACCCCATGCTCTTATGACCTTGACTTTGGCCAACAAATCATAAGTCACATGTCAAGTTCTGCCCGTCATTCTCGAGGTTAATTTGAGCCCACCCGTACAAGCCCTTGACTTTGGCCAACAAAGCTATACGACTGCCCCAAACCAACGCATCTATCTATGCTGCATATGAATAACCAATAGCTACCAAACACTGTGCCTTGACTTTGGCCAACAAACACAGCTTGAATACTATTGACTACCCATATGAAACGACGGAGGGCTACGAATGGTTTCTGGCGAAAACCTTTAACGTAATGAACTTGATATCGTTGAAGGAACGGATAGCTTTTTAGAAAATATAGTGACGAAAACCTTTACTAAAGAGGTCACTCCCGGTGAAGGGATCTCGGCTCTTTCCCCGTAGAATAGGGTGCTGGATATTCCAAATGAATACCATGATGCAAAGCAAAAGTAATCGGCTATAGTGAAGTTAATGCCCTGACGCAAACTTCTGTCCAAGGGGTCACTCCCGGTGAAGGGATCTCGGCCCTTGCCTCGTCGACTGAGGAGCAGGATATTCCAAATGAATACCACGATGCAAAACAAAAGTGAACGTCCTTGCAATAACAGCTTTTTGAAAAGTGTTCCAACAACATCAGATTAGGTTTGTTTAAACTTGCATTGATCCGAATCAACGCAGTCCCATCAATTGATCACACCACAAAGAACGAAAATATACTGACGTACGTATATGCCATCCGCATTCGCCACTGGGTCCCGTCATCACCCGTTAGGTTAGCTAACTAACGGCAGAGCGGGGACTGGACTAGCGCGGATGAAAAACATATACAACATCTACTAATATATATACCAATATATTATATTTCCCTCAAGGCGTGAATAAAATGCAACATCACATAAATGTACAGCATCACAGAACAATACAGATATCTGGGATCCCCGGGTTTCACAGAGCCACTACTGAAACCCGACGTTCCCCTGGTCGTGTGGATAGCCTGTGCAATGAAATCCTATACCCCCTACGAGTGCGGCGAATAGCCAGCCAATCCTGGAGTGAAGCCCCCTCCGTCCCAATGCCATGAGATGCGGGCTTGTTGCCCTCCAGAACCCGGCTATCCGTGCACCCCTCCGCGGGATAATCCTAGTACAGAAAATAAAATATACATACACCGGGTACATCGACCGCAACCAGGTCGTGCCCCAAAAGAATAATACAAACAGGCAGTGACGGCAGTCCACATGTCGGATGCTCGCCCCGCAATATCAAATGTACATGATACAACAAAACTGTACTAGCATTGCATCCAGGCTATCCCCCACGACCGATCCGCAACAACACAGCAAATACATAGAACATCAACGTGAAGGTCACGTTCGCCAATCCGTCTAACCGGGCTATAGCAGTTAGACCGGATTTACCGATCGAGTGACATTCACGGTCGCAGATATAATGTAAATACTGTGAAAAATGTGTTTTAAAATTTTCCGATTGATCAAACAATTAACAAGTGGGCCCCAAAGAAAACTGTAGCACTCACAGAAATAATTGGCCCAACTTTAATATTCCAGAAAGTACATTTTCAACTCAGGAACATTCTGCAAAACTTTGGGGGCATGAACAGTGAAACTTGCGGCGGAAGCGCGGCCAAAGTAGGGTTTTGGCCGCCCTTCCGCGGTCGAATAGTGAGTTCATGGTACAAAATTTTTACAGTATGCTTCTAATTCCCTGCACATCACTCTGAGACAACCTGAAAAAATTTTGGACTCAAAAAAAATTCGACAGAAACTGATGTGCATGAAAAATGCGGTTTCGGGATTTTGTTCGACCGGAAACGTAAAACACATTAAACCAAGCTAGACGAAGTTAATGGCGAGGCTCTGATACCACTGTAAGTGCACGGCGGCGCCCCGGCCGTCAATCCGACGCCGGAATGCGGAAGCGGTGAATAACTTAAATTTTGCGGACTTTGCAAACCGGCACCACCGCGCACTTTAACTCCGGATCGTAACCATTAAACTAGTCTAGCTAACTAACAAGAGGGGAAGAGATGTACCGACTGATCCGAGTCCTCCGGTCTTCATCTCCACTCCGATCTCCTCGCGGGATCTCCGTCCATCTCCTCCTCGTCGGAAAGGGCACCACGTCGCCTGTAGCTTTTACGGGCTCCCACCTCAATACCGAGGCAACTCGGGCGCGAAGCTGGCGAATCGACGCGTCCAAGATTTGCTGTAGGAATATAGTGTAGAGTGTATGTCTCACTTTGGGGTTGGTTGCCATTGGATGGAGGAATGAGGATTGAACTTTGGAGGGAAATGAAGCTACCAATTTTTGCAAGGAAATGAGATGAAGAATGAAGCATCAAAAATGAACCTCTCATTTTTCCTCTCCTCACAATGTGTGGCCGGCCATCATGCTCTTGGAGAATGGTGGAGAGGTATACAAATTGCAAGAGGGAGGTGAGTGTAGGAGTGAAAAATGGTGACCACATCCAAGGTCAAGGAAACATACACCATGCTTCATATCAAATCCAACCATACCCCTTCATGTCACAATAAAGCAAAAGCATGGAGCAAGATATCATAATCAATAGTTTTGCAAGAAACCCCCTCCACAAAGATTATTTGCACAATTGCAAATAACCCCCTCCATCGGAAAAGTCCGGCCGGGAAAGAACAAAGGAAAACCGGCCGGAACGGAATGCAAACTGGCAACTCCAGAAAACTGGTCCCGTAATAAATTACAGGAAAACCCCGATACTGTGCATACACACCCGCATCTGTATTCTGTCCGGATACAAATGCAAAGAGACAAAATCTACACTGTACTAAACTAGGACCGGCTTAAACCAAAGCCGGCTAGTAATATCCGTCCGATCCTGATCCGTGCAATACCGTACGTATCTGATCGAACCCTGCCATATAACCATACGGCTACCAGTACAAACCGTCCGATCCTGATCCGTGCAATACCGCACGTATCTGATCGGACCTTGCCATATCTCCATACGGCCTCTACAGCGTTTCGCCCGAAACTTGAGTAACTGAAAGTGTGGTGGACTCTAAAGACTCGTCAATACTATGGCTGTGGATTTAACCACTAGCCCGTCAGAGGTATAAGCCAATACGTAACGGGCCACCAGCTATTGACTAAAAGGGACGTCGATGAGCGAACTCATCCTGACACCCTACTGAGCCTGTCAGTGACAATATCCGTACAGTCCGGTCCGTTCGTCTATGAATATCGCATGGCGGGCCTAGGGGGTTGGTAAAAGTCAGACCCCCAAAAGCGGTACAAGTCGTGTCGGAGTGTAGCCCAGAACACCCTGAGATACTACTGGAATACCTACCAGTAAATCTCCTTGCCTTGGCCAAGGACTTTGTGTAATGGCTCTCCTAGACACAGCACGACCTCACCCCCAATACCGGGAGAGACGAACCCCCGAAGATCCGCTCACTGCCTCCATGTGGCTCGGGACTGTACCCAACTAAAACCTGTTTGCACGACTCCTTTGAGCCGTGGTAGGGTAGTAATCAAAGCACAGTGGGAACTCACACGAGACAAATGACGATCCCCAGGTCGATGAACTAACCTGTACACATGTCACCTGGGAACTGCTATCTGACGTCAGGTATAAGACCAACTAGCATGTTCCCGGCGAGTCCTGTCCGGTGTACTCATAACCCAATGAGCACCTGTATACATCTTAGGTGAACCAACTGACACCAGTGGCTTGTGAGACCGGCCACCGCCCCTCGTCGGGGTCTCGACTGTATACACTAGTCTACTCTGGAGTATCGATGCCCTGTCTCGAAACTCCCACGACTAGGGACCTTTTAAGGATGTGCTAATAGACTCCAGCTCTCACTTATATGATCGCCCTCATACTGCCGGCAGTCAAGCAAGAATCCTAGGGGCTCTATCAACGTGCAATAGCGACCTGTCAGGTCACCTAAAGCAGTACACGATGATAAAGGTAAACCAGATAGCGTACTATCATCTCGAGTAAGACTGTCGTACCGGGATAGGTCCTCCCTCAATCATTGCAATCACATGCCTGTGATCCAATAATTGACTCTGAGGGCACTATCTCCAACAAGAGCGTTGCACCCGAAGCAATTCTCGGGAAAAGGGAGCCCTCTCGAAGCAGAAGAATGGGCGCAAAGTATTGAAGATGATCTGGCAGCAGCTCAAGTGCCAGATAATGCCTGGGTCCGTGTAGCGAAGCTACAGCTCACGGATAACGCTCGAAATTGGTGGAAGGCGGAAGAGACCCGTCTAGCCCAGCCGATTGAATGGAAAACATTTCGCGAGAAGTTCGACGCGAAATATTTCCCTGTGACCGCCAGGTTCGCTATGGAACAGCAATTTATTCACCTACAACAAGGATCTATGTGGGAGAAATCTGTAGATGAGTATGATGCTGAGTTTACTATGTTGAGCCGGTAAGATCTGTCACAGTAGTTCAATTTTTTTAATATCACCTACTACAAAGCTAACACAATCTTTAAACAGATTCGCGGCACACCTGATACCGACGGACGAGATCAGAGCCCGTCGTTTTCAGCAAGGTTTGGACACCGAAATCAAGGCTGCTCTAGCCACCGGGAAGTTTTTAACTCACGAGGAAGCTCTGGAAGCTGCCCGCAGTTACGAGGCAGTGATAAAAGAGAGGGGAAGACCTCACTCTGTAGGAGTCAAACGTCCTGCCAACCAGATGGCAGGTGGAGCCACGTCCAGACCACCCTTCGTGCCGAGGCGACCCGGAGTACCAACTCATCACCCTAGCCCAGCCTTTTGCACCTACTGTAAGAGAAAGGGACATATGATGAAGGATTGCCGTCGAGCCAACCTCCTTTGCTTGATCTGCGGTTCAGCCACTCATGACATTGGATCCTGTCCTCAAAGGCAGAACTCAGTTGCTGCAACCCGGCCAGCTAACAACTATCAGCAGCGACCAGCTCTTCCAGCACCTGCTACCAGACTTGCACTACCTGCACCACCTAGAGGACCACAAGCTGCACCACCTCCTCGACAGTTCCATCAAGCACAAAGAAACGTTCAGAGGAATGCTCCTCAGGCCAGGAGGAATGCGCCGAAGCGCCAGGCTTTTATGATGTCTGTTGAAGAAGCTGAGGCCACTGGCCAAGTCATTACTGGTAAATTTCCTTCCCAAATTTATCTTCTAGTTTTGGTTACCTACACACTTTCCCTATACCTAAAACCTATCCCATATACCTTAGGTACAATTCTAGTAGCTTCACTACCTGCACTTGCACTGTTTGATACTGGAGCATCCCACTGCTTTATGTCGCAACGGTTTGTCCGAACCCATGCGATTCCAGTCTCACCGCTTGTATCCTGCTGGAACGTCAGTTCTGGAAATGGTGTTCTAAAGGCAACTATGGGATACAGCATGTGTCCGGTCATCGTCTGCAGTCGAGAATTTTACGCTGACTTCAAAGTACTGGACATACCGAACTTTGATGTGGTTCTAGGAATGGACTGGCTTGGAACCTTTTATGCTACCATCGACTGTCGCCAAAGGAGGGTAGTATTTGAGATTCCAGATCATCCGATCTTTTACTTCAAGAGTGGAGACCGTACATTGGAGCCAAGCATTTACAAAGCAAAGCCAAAGGAAGCAATAGTTGCGGCAGCTCATGCAGAAGAAGAAGCAAGACCGGAGGTAGTTCGAGAGTTCGATGACGTATTCCCTGACGATATATCAGGTTTGCCTCCTGATCGAGCTCTTGAATTTAGCATTGACTTAGTACCAGGAGCACAACCAGTAATCAAAGCACCATATAGACTAAGTCCAGAAGGTTTGAAGGAAGTACGAACACAGTTGGACGAATTACTGGCGAAAGGATGGATTCGTCCCAGCACTTCGAGTTGGGGAGCACCTGTACTACTGGTGAAGAAGAAGGAAGGTTCATATAGAATGTGCATCGACTATAGAGCCTTGAACGAAGTTACTATTAAGAACAAGTATCCACTTCCGCGCATCGACGACTTATTCGATCAGCTAAGTGGATCTTGTGTCTTCTCTAAACTAGATCTTCGTTCAGGTTATCATCAAGTGAAGGTCAAGGAAGCTGATATTCACAAAACAGCTTTCAGAACTCGCTATGGACATTACGAATTTCTAGTAATGCCATTTGGAGTGACCAATGCACCAGTAATTTTCATGAATCTTATGAACCAAGTCTTCCGGGAGTATTTAGACAGGTTCGTTGTCATCTTCATCGACGACATCCTGGTATATTCTAAGAACCGGAAAGAGCATGCGGAGCACTTACAAATTGTCCTGGAAACTCTTCGACAACATAAGCTTTATGCCAAATACAGCAAGTGCGAGTTTTGGTTAAAACAAGTTGGTTTCCTTGGACATATCGTATCAGGAGAAGGGATTTCTGTGGATCCAGCAAAAGTTTCAGCAGTCAGCGAATGGCCTACACCAAAATCAGTGAAGGATATTCGGAGTTTCTTGGGTTTAGCTGGATATTACAGAAGATTCATTGAAGGCTTTTCGAAGATAGCAACACCCCTGACCAAGCTCACACGAAAAGATGAAGAATTTGTGTGGTCAGAAGCATGCGAGCAAGCTTTTGTAGAACTCAAGTCGAGGCTGACGTCTGCACCTATTCTTGTATTACCGGATCAATCTGGAGGATTCGAAGTACATTGCGATGCATCCGGTAAAGGATTAGGATGTGTTCTACATCAGCACGGTAAGGTTGTGGCTTATGCTTCAAGACAACTGAAGACTCATGAGCGCAATTACCCGACGCATGATCTAGAGTTGGCAGCCGTTATTTTTGCTCTTAAAATTTGGCGCCACTACTTACTTGGTGAACGAGTGAACATCTACACAGATCATAAAAGTCTGAAGTATGTGTTTACCCAGAAGGAGTTGAATATGCGGCAGAGAAGATGGTTAGAACTTATGGCGGACTTCGACATCAATTTGCAATATCATCCAGAAAAGGTGAACGTAGTACCTGATGCTCTTAGTCGCCAACCATTAGCAATGAATCTCACCGCCCAGTGGAAGCTTCAGCAAGACCTACATCAGATGGAGATCGAACTAGTCATGCCAGGTGACGTTTCAAATTTGATGAATCTACAAGTTCAATCAACCATTGTCAATCAGATCAAAGCAGCTCAAGCCAGCGATGCTAAGATGCAAAAGATCAGAGAACAAGTGGAGAATGGACTCAGAACAGATTTCATCATCCATGAAGACGGATCTTTGAGATACGGCAGCAGATTGTGTGTACCAAAGGGTCCTGTTCGGGAAGAGTTAATGAAAGAAGCTCACAGCTCTCCCTATTCAGTACATCCTGGAGGTACCAAAATGTACAAAGATCTACGTCAGAATTATTGGTGGCATGGAATGAAGCGTGAAGTAGCCAGGAGTGTCGCAAAATGTTTGGTGTGTCAGCAAGTAAAGGCTGAACATCACAGGACTGCTGGATTACTTCAACCGTTACCAATTCCAGAATGGAAGTGGCAGCACATTACGATGGACTTTGTAACTGCTCTTCCTCGCAGCATAAAAGGTAACGATGCGATTTGGGTCATTGTGGATCGACTCACAAAGTCGGCTCACTTCATCCCATTTCGAGTTGGCCAATCAACTGAGACATTAGCGAAGAAGTACATGGAGGTAATAATCTAATTTAGATTTAAACGAAATTCTTCATAATGTACTATCTCTGATACCCATGAACTCAAACAGGAAATTGTGAGACTTCATGGAGTACCAGTCTGCATTGTCTCCGATCGTGACACTAGGTTCCGATCGCAATTTTGGCAAAGTCTGCAAGCTAGCTTGGGAACAAGTCTGAACTTCAGCACGGCTTATCATCCACAAACAGATGGTCAGTCGGAACGAACTATTCAGATCTTGGAGGATATGCTCAGAGTATGTATGCTCGACTTCAAGGGATCGTGGGAAGATCACTTGCATCTTGTGGAGTTCGCGTACAACAACAGCTACCAAGCAAGCATAGGAATGGCACCTTTTGCAGCATTATATGGAAGGAAGTGTCGATCGCCATTAAGTTGGGACGACATCGGAGATAGAGAACTCCTTAGACCAGAGATGATAGTAGCGACCGTGGATGTGGTTCGTACTATCAGAGAAAGAATGCGCATAGCCCAAGATAGACAGAAACATTGGGCTGATGCAAAGAGACGACACTTGGAGTTCCAGCCAGGAGACCATGTATTCTTGAAGATATCTCCGAACCGCGGAGTGATCAGATTTGGAAGACGGGGAAAGTTGAGTCCGAGATACATTGGACCGTTCGATATACTCGAACGAGTCGGTGAAGTGGCATACCGATTAGCGCTTCCACCCTCATTGGAAGGAGTGCATAACGTGTTCCACATATCCCAACTCAGAAGGTATGTGAGTGACCCCCAGCCATGTACTTGATCATTCCGAGCTTACGATACGGCCCGATTTGTCTTGTGAGCAACAACCTGTGGAGATCCTGGATAGAAAGATAAAGACACTTCGGAACAAGGAAGTTAATTTGGTCCGGATAATGTGGAGAAAAGACACTCCAGGAGAATCCACGTGGGAAAGGGAAGATGAGATGCGTGCAAAATATCCGCACCTTTTTGTAAATTAGTCCTTAAATAAAAGTTGTAAATTTCGAGGACGAAATTTTTGTAAGGAGGGTAGATTGTAACAACTCCAATTTTTGTATACCAAATTTGATTTAAAATTGAAGTATACTTGGAGTATTAATGTTGCTGATAACACTTTAAGTATCTATCTCTTTACTATAATTACAAGAAGGAGCTTGTAGCTCATTGGTAATACCTTGCACTACTGAACTAAGCCACCAGAGTTCGAATCCCATACCCCACATTATTTTTATTATTGATTTTTTAGAAAACCTTTAGGAATACCAAGAGTTTACACGTGCATATCTCACAAAAACCCCACTACACCCAAAGATGTAACACTTGCAGAGGGTAGATGAACCGTCGGGGGAGATCCAGGTCACCGGACTCGGTCGGGAATCGGCCAACTCGGCCTTGACTCGGCCGACTCAGTGATCCGACCGAGTCACGGCCGAGTCACCCCCTTTTAGGCCGATTCCGGCAAGGGTCACAACATGAAAGTTGTGTCTTTTGGTATTCCCTACTCACCTGAAAAGTTTCAGCCCAATACCACTTCCAGAGATCTTTAAAACCCCCAATTACTCCACTTTTAATACATTTTTATTACATTTTATCACATTTTTATTTTTTAACTTTTCATCTACCCTAACCCTAACCCTAGCCTAGCCCTATATAAAGGCCCCTACCCTCTACCTTTTCCCCTCACAACTCTAAGCATACTCTCTAAAACTCTTGAGAACTTGGTGCAAAGAGCGAGAAGCGAAGCGCTGCCGAAACCGACGACGGATTCCGGCGACCGGATCAAGACCGACGTGACGTTTCCAACGAATCGGCAACCACCACACCTTTTAGAACGCTTAGCTTGTCCAAACCCGTAAGTCCCAACCTTCTACCTCTCTTTTCTATATTTGCAAAATACGACTTTTTGAAACCCGACGGAAATCGGACAAACCGATTTCCGATTTGGTTTTTCTTAAAAATTCCACTTGTCACCTAATACATATTATCAACCCTCTTGCATGTTGACTATTAATCACCCTTAAATCAAATTTAATTGTACTTTTCCACATGAAATGACAAGTTCTTTAGAAAACCGTATTTCTTGCATAAAAATACCATCAAGTTAAATTTTAATGTTCTATTTAGATACCCCACTCCTAATCATGTTTATTTTGATAACAAAACTTGTTTCATTCAATTTGGATGAAATTTCACACATGAAATGATAACGTTTATGGAAACCGTATTCTTGCACTTTAATACCCTTAACTTTAACATAACTCATTTCACCTTGAAACTTCACCAAAACTTAATATAAGTCACGGGGTAATGACCTACCCTTACACACACTCATTATAACCATAATTGCTGAATAACAAAATACAGAATACGATATTATAGGACTTTTTCACTAAAATACCATAATCTTTATAACTTTTAGTTTAATCTTTAAATTGTAAATTCTTTTAAATAAAACTTATACAAAATGAAAGCACGATTGGTCATGGACATCGATCGTTTATCTAAACTGTCTTGTGGGTCTAGGCAAGTGTGTCTAAGGCTAGTGGTTTTTAATTAGGCCCACGACTGTGGTTCCTTCCCACTTACCTGGCACTTACCTGGCTGCATTCGACGGTGAAGAGGCGATTTGAGGCTTCTAATGACTCATCGTTTAGACCATAGAATATAGGTTAGATGGTCTAGGAAACCCTAACAACTAAAATATGGAGAACTATATACTTTTACAAATAAATACCCTATATTTAGAAAACCTTTTCCCTAAATTAAAAGTATTTATAAAAACCTGAGCAAAGTGCCATTACAACCCATCTTTGGGGAACCTGTTAGGGATAGCACGGTTCATCGTGCATCCGCAGGCTAGTAGTGCGAGATTCAGACCTCCGCAAGGAGCATTCGGTCTCGAAAGGTTTAAAATACGATATTTAAAGAAAGTGATATTTTTGTAAATAAAATATTCATTTAAAAATTATTTATGTGTTTAATTATATATAATTATCATTTAAACATTTATTTTGTTATAATATAAAATTTCCACTTTTTCCTAAAATTCAAAGATTAAAAGTTACATTAAAATAACACGAATTTCAAATAAACAATTAATACTTTTATTAGGATATATTCACTAGAATAACAAAAATAAAATTCACATTCATTATAACAATAAAGACGATTATTAAATACTTGAGGTGTATTTGGAAAACTATACAAAAGTATTTTTACATAAAACCCCCTCAAGTTTCACAAATTACAATAAGGCCCCTAGCTAATATTGAACTTCAAATTATATTTCTTTTAGTCGGACTCGGGTTAGAGTCTGACTAATTCTGACTTGAATATATTTCAAGTCAATCTATATTTCAATTATATTCCAACACAACTTGAATACATGAATCCCAGAATCAGTTAACAATCTGTCTGACTGAACCGAACCATGAATATTCTTTTTACAAGTTTCCAGTATTCCATTTACATGACTCTACGGTTATAACCGTTTCCTGATATCATGGTTTCGGTAAGTCAATCAGTCAGTTAATCAATCTTACAATCAATACAATTTTACAAGATAACAATACAAACAAGACATCGCGGGGTTTAAAGGGGTAGATTGGTACGGAAGATGTTAAAAGTGGAATGAGGTGGTCAGATTAAGACACCTAACATGAATACTGTTGCTGTTGTACCGTGGCATAACGGTTCCTTGTACTCTCCGTTTGCACTGATCTCTAGCATATAGAGATCCCCCTCGTATACACTGGCATTCTTCTGTACCAAGCTACAAACAACTGCGTTAAACAATATTCCATAATATTCTACAACATAATACTCTAGAAAATACTGTTACTCTGCCATTCTCACTCCACTTTTCTTTGGGACTTACCGAGCGACCTGTTCGCTGACGACATTCTATTTCTTTCTTCTTTGAATGTCGTCAGGTGCGTTGGACCAAGTTGAGACCGAGCCAACAACTGAAGATTTGGAGCAGTTCCAAGAAGATCCAGAGCTCTAGACTTTGTACTTGTTCTTTTCAGTATTTCCTTTTATTATTATGCCACTGTTTAGGCATTGCTTTCTTTTTTTCATTCCAGTTGTATTTTCATTCCATGCATTGTATAAAGAATGTTATTAATAAAAGTTGCTGTTATCTCAATCTTATTTGTCTCTTGTGATTATTTTATATTGCTTAGTTACGCTTAGCGTATGTACTTCTGAGTACATACGTAGCGGGCCTCGTCACGACCACTTCGCCGTACATTGGGAAGCGGGGCGTGACAGTATTGTACAGATGATGTATATTATATTGCATGCTTGAACATATATAGAGAGGACTTTCTTGCTCGATATGATAGTATGCTATCTTGTTGCTCTTTATCTTAACATGTATACTAGTCTCTTGATACCGTCTTATGGTTACATGTTGGTGAAGCCCTTAGGATGTGTACTTGACTACCAGGACTATGATGCAGATTATACTATTGGGGCCATGGTAGTCCATAAGTTCATCCTTTAACGTTCCTAGTCATGGGTGTATCGAGACATGGCATCGATATACCAGAGTAGACTAGCATATACGCTTCTCGACCCATGAGATGGGCGATGGATGATCCCATATCCATTGGTGTTTGACATCAAAGATGGTATACGGGTGCTCAGTGGAGACTGGGTACACTGGACGGACTCGCCGAGAACTCCCATATGGTATTATACCTCACGTCAGATGGCAGTTCTCTGGTGACACTGGTACAGGTAATTCTGTAGACCCGAGATCGTCACAGAGTCTTGTGTGATTCCCACTGTGCTTTGTCACGACCAGAAATTGGCACGTGACGGCCCTAATTCTACGCAACGCCTACAGACGTAACGCAGTAAAAGAAACCCAAAACCCAGAAATCTAAACAATTAAAAGATAAGAAAAGAAAAGAAACATTGTTTAAAAGTCTTTGAAATCACAACCTAAATTCTTTAAAAGTCCAACTTTCTTTCTTAAAATTTTGGCAGCACCTCCTTTGTAAAAACTAGCCCCAAAAATGGGTACAACATAAATATAAATAAAGCATCCCCAAACGGGAGCAAATACATGCCCAAAGGCGAAAAACAACCACCACAACAAATATACGACGCCGTAGCGAAGAAACAAAAGACGATAGAGAGGAAACTGTATAAATGACAACACGTCACAAAAAAAATATACAATATCGTCCTCACCAAGTCTCTAAGTCAAACAAAATAATAGTAGATGGAGAGTACAAGGATACAACGAATATACAATACAACAATACGGATAACCACAAAACCCACCTAAGCAAAACTGCATACTATGAGCTGAAACGGTATCCGTAGCAAAAGATGATAAAATAGATGAATAGCCAGCCTCGACTACTCTAGGGAACACCCTGCAAAACAATTGTGGCACAACGGGGGTGAGTTGCCAACTCGTGAATAGTAAATAACATATGCAGGTAATCGCAAGTATGCACATACAGCGTGAATCTAACATACGCAATTAATAGCAATAACAGGTCATATGAATGCAATAATCATGAAAGGTACACTAACAGGTATAACTAATACATGAAGCAATAATAATATGACAATCAGTATGCAATAATCATGCAATAATGATATGAAAATGTGTATATGCAGCAATCATGGAAGGTACATTAACAGGTACTACTAATACATGAAACAGTGCATATAAATAAAGGTGGAGTATTGAATGAAATATGTCATTTCCATGGAATCCTGACATCGTGGTTGGATCACAATCCATCAAGACAATCCAAATCCCAATTTCCTCAAATTAGCCACCAAATTGGCTCTCATATCATATAAGTCTCACAAATCCTTTAATGTAAAATATCGAATAAATCTCATATATCCTGAATGTACAAAAATCAAGTGAATCTCATATATCCTTTATGTACAATATCAAGTAAGTGTCATATGTCCTAAATCCAATATCAAGTGATTCTCTTATAACCTAGGTATATTTGCATGAATAAATATGATATATAAAGAATTAATGTCAATACACATATATTAGCGTCCCATTCCACTAATATTGGTGTAAGGGCATATATAACAACGTCCTAATCCACTGTTATATATATACTAAGAAGTAAATAGAAATATCATGAAACCAATGTGCCAAGTATCGACACATTAATACTGATCTATCAGGTGCTGTCACCAAGACTGGCACCCTGATAGGTACGTATCCTACTCTATACCGAAAGCAAGAGTGCCTTGCTCTGACCCTCGCCTCTCGACGTATCCATACGCACATGACTCCCGTAGGTATCCCCATGATAACCGCCGAGTCATAGGTAATGTCACCGGATGGTATGGTTCCCCTGTCGGTCTCATCGTCGTGGTACATCGACATCCCTTTCTTGTCCCGGGGTACCTCCGGGCCCCACCATGTACCCTCATACGGCCTCGACTCCTCCTCGTAGGGGTATATAAATATATCAGAACCGATAAAACTCATGGTGGATGTTGAAATATCATATCAAGGGAAACCGGATTTTCCAAATAATGCATAATTTCATGAACTCCCACGGTCCCCAAATCCAGAAAACATCATGAAAAATCCATATAACAATGCAAAAATCCATAATATGATATATGAAACATAAGCTGAAATGTAAGCATATAAAGGAAAAGGCGCTAATTAACTGCAACAAGTTAATATAAATATCATGCGGTTCCTATTTTATCCAATTCTAAAATAACATCAAGTAAAGTTAAATATGTAGCCATAATTGTTGTATGTGTAAACACAAAGGTATAGCAAGGTATATGTATCTACTATAAATAAATGATGTAGTATACCCCCTGTGTATAAGTGAAATATGTGCAAGGTATACCTGTAGCTATGTCGTAAAGTGTGTATGTACCTATCACTAATGGTACAATACTCTATAGGTATCCGGGTATCTAGCATATAAGTATATGAAGGCATATGTGTAAGCATGTAGATATACAGGTATGTTATATGTCATATACGATAAGAAATATGAATCAATGTCACAATGTCCCTAACCAAGCAATATCTTAACTATAAGTTGTTTGTGTGTGACATGGCAATTATTGACGGTGTGTGTAGCATACAATCAGTGCTCGTGCAACATGAGTCGTCAATAATATGTGCAGTGTCCTAAGGCTACTAGTCCAAGCACAACAATATCTAAGCTACAGGGTAAATGCGCAATTCTAAATATGACATAGAATATGCGACAAGTATTAACATCTTTAGCCCAGATGCATAACGCCATACGGGCGATTCCCCTGTAGATGTTAAATCTACTCACCAACGCTCCAAGCTAGGTGAATCCTACCACCTGTTTTCCTTTTGTAGCAGTGTCCGTAGTCCCCGCTTGCGAACCTGCGATATTAAAACAACAAGGCAAACATATATATTAATAATAGACCTGAAACACATACAATCTACACAGACCAACACGACACACCTACGCACTCTAAAGGGTTCGTATTGTAACTAACGCATAGAGCGACACTACGAAACCAACTCAGCGCAACAGCAACACGTAACACGCATCGTATCGGATAATGTATCGCACGAAACGAAACACTAGAAATATGCAAAGTGATCCCAGATTCTTCTGTGCTAACAATTTGTAAAAATTGCAAGTACCATGAGACAACAAATAACCCCAGAGACCCCTACCCCAAAAATCCAAACCCCAACTCCCCAGTCTGGCCACAAATTGCGGCCAGAACCAATAAATCTGCGGCCTGAAAATGGTGGAATTGGCTCGTATTTTGAGGGTAGGTTCTAGGTCTCTATACTAGGTTACTGTCAAGTCAATTTTTGCAATAAATACTTAGTTTAACAGCAGATCATCCGAGACCCTAAATCGACACTAAAAATACGATATTTATTCGAAACGATACGGTACGCGATAAAAACAGTAACTTTAAAGCTAAGCTACACAAAAATGACTTAAATAACAGTAAGGAAGCATTACCTAATTAAAAGAACACAAAGATCAAATCTTTGTATGATCCAAGGCATCCATGAGGCAAAATCCAAGAAAAGGTGTGATTTTGATGAAGATTTGTGAGTATTGTGACGGATTTTGAAGAAAAACTTGAGAGTGTTCAGTTTATGAGAGAGAAGAAGAAAGAACAATTGAGATAGAGAAAAGAGAGAGGGGGTGTGAGGAAATGAGAGAGGGAGGTGAGTGTAGGGTGAGGTGAGAGGTGAGTGTAACATTAGCAATTAATGCTAACCATGCCTCACAATTAATGCTTCACACCTCATCACAAAACAAATCTCTCTCTCTCTCTCTCTCTCTCTCTCTCACAAACGAAATAATTAAGGATTTAGCAAAGGGATAAGATTAAGGTTAAGTGTCATGGTTGCTAAAACTAGATTAGCACAAACAAAACTCACATTTACGTGCACACGTGCGTGCATGCATATAACAAATAATAATAAATTATTAATTAAATGTTATAAAATGTGAGCAACCCGAATTGGTAAATTTTTTTTACAGTAAACCCGCATTAACGTCTAAACAAACACTAACCGAAATATAAGGCGTTACAATCTCCCCCTTAAAAAAAATTCGTCCCCGAATTTAAAATTCTCACTAAGCATACCTTCAAAGAGAAGATTACAAACTCTCCTATCTCACTCGCCGCCTCCCAAGTGATTACCCCACTATACGGCTACGTCCAAGAAAAACCCTTCACAGATGGCACGACCCTTGACCGACGTTTCTCCACCTGCCAAGCCATTAACACAATTGGCTGCTGGTGAACGAAAGATCGCGTCCAAGCTAAATGGTTTGGTGCTGAATCATGTGAGAAAGGTCATGAAGGTAACTGCAAAGTATCGACACAAGGAATACGGGGTGATTACTCAATAATCTGGGCGGAAGTGCCAAATTAAAGGCAACGAAACTAACTCGCTTTAAGGATCTCAAAATGACCTACAATCCTGGGATAAGCTTCCCAAAACTCAACACGTCATTTATCGGAAAAATCCGTAGGAATACATGATCTGCCACTGCGAACTCAAGTTTACGACCAAGACGGTCGGCATAAGGTCCACAATGGACAATCCTCATCATGACCTAAAATAACTGGATCATCTCCGAAGTCTCTAGACAAGCTGGGGTCCAAAATCCTACTACGCAGAGTCAGAAAAACAGATTGGTGATCGACACGACCTAACCCCTAAACCTAAAGGTTGCCAATTGGAATGACTCCCGATAACTGCTATCAAAGAAGTATCCTAACGATGAGAAGTGACGATCCCAACCGCCGAAAACAATTAATACGTATGCACAAACTTAATAAAGAACAACTGAGCAAACTGAGTATAACCGGAAGACAAGCATCCGAATGGAGTCACACCCTGACTAAAACTGGGTAGAAACCATAACGAAATTTGTGGAGATCTGCACCCACTCCAACTTCGGAACGGTTAAAGGTTGCAACTCTCCAGCCGGTCTCAGGTGCTCAACAAAACCACACAACAAGACAGACACCTTGAAACGAAATCCGAAACTTCTCTTTACATCCCTGCCCACCCGTAACTATCTCACAAGTCACGTCAAATGTTGGTGGAACTTGAATGAGTACAGAGAGTTGACAGATGTGCCTGCTCTAGGATTTCACGTCTCTACCCAAAAGTATCAGGTACACAAACGCGTCCCTAAACTTAGCACACCCTTGTGACAAATTAAGGACTCCGAATCATTACCCAGCCGAGTAGGCTTAAGTATCACTGACGAATGAGCATCGCTGGGCAGTGCCTCACGAAAGCGATTAAAGAAAAGTGGTCGGGCACGGACATGAGCAACCTGTCCCCTCAGTAGAGACGAACTTAAGCTGTACTCAACGATCGAATAAGAACTGTAAATCTGCAGAAGACTATCACAACAATCAAAATCCGCTGCAGGAAGATGTACATTAAGCTCTGGTGGTCCGTGAAAATCTGACACGACTCTCGAACAAGTAGTGTCTCCAAATCTCCAACGCAGAAACACCGCGGCCATCTCCAGATCATGAGTGGGATATCCTTCTCGTACTTCCTCCAAATGTAGGGATGCAAAAGCGATAACTCCATAGTGTCACCTCAGTACACACTCGAGCCCCACTCGTGAAACATTACAGTTAAACCACAAAGTCGCCCGAACCAAAAAGCAAAGAAAGAACTGATGCAGTTGTTAACCGAGTCTTCAACTACCGAAACTCCGCACACATGCCTCAGTCCAAAGAAAAGAAACCTCCATTCCGGTCAATTTAGTCAATGGTGCAGCACTACTCTAGCAATCCTGCACGAAGCGGCCGTAAAAACCTGCTAAGCCCAAAAATCAGCGGACCTCGGTCCTGCTCACAAGTCTGGGCATAATCTGTACGGCCACGATCTTCCTCGGAACCATACAAAACCATCTCCCGTAACTACAAGACCTAGGAGTCAACACAAACAAGCCTAAAGGAACACTCCGAGAATCTAGCAAACCGCTGGGGCTCTCCCAATGTCTGCAAAACAAATCCTCAAGTGCTACTCCTGTCCCTCAAGACACATTAAATAGACTAGAATGTCGTAAATAACACAGCAGTAACTGGTCGAGGAACGGCCTGAAGATATACGGTTCATCACACCTACAAATGCTGCTAGGGCATTGGTGAATCCAATGACACACCAATACACACAAAGCCCGTAGCACGCACAAGGCAGTCTTCGGAATGTCATCACTCCAAACCCGCAACAATGATGACCTGATCCCGAACAAACTTAGAAAATGTCTCGCACTCTGGAGCTGATCGAAGAAATCGTCAATGCGAGGTAAATGATACCTATCCGCACCGTAAGCCGGTTCAATTAACGATCCATCAATACACAACCTCAATCTGTCATCTTTCTCTTTGACGAACAGAAATAGGAGCTCCCTAATGCAAAACACTCAGACGCAACAAGCCCCCCCAACAAACAACTCTGCAGCTGATCCTTAAGCTCCCCAAGCTCCGCCGGCTCATCTGGAACAACGTCGGAAAACTCTCGCACGATAGAAACCAGGTCTAACAAACCAACTGTGGCTCCAGTATCATGAATGAACGCCAAGAATCCACGACATCTCCTCAAAAGCCGACTAGCAAAAAGCCCGAATTCAAGCTGTGAGAGGCGGCACAACTATCCACCAGCACAACAAGAACTGACTTGCCGGGGAAAACAAAAGCTGACTGTTTCCTCACGGTAGTCCACAGACGCCTAGCACGGAGCTAACCAGTCCGTGCCCAGGAGAACGTCAAATTCAACATCTCTAGAAGGATCAAGACGACGGACGAATCTCTATCTCATATCCGATTGGCACATAACTGAAATACGTTTCGCGCAACAAAAGAATCTCTGACAGAAATTAACACAATATACGGCTGATCTACCTAGCACGACTCTCATCCCAACCACGGCACAAGTGTGAAAAAACAAACAAATACATCAAAAGAATATACAATTTAAGGATACCTGAAAACTCTGTATTGGACGCCCGCGCGTCCCGATGAGTAGAAGCAAACTCTCGTGTCTGTCCCCTACCTACAACAGGCTGAACTCCTCCTCTGCTAGAATGACCCCTCTGAGAGAACCCTCCGCGTCCATGACGTCTCAGAATATGACCCTGAGGTGGTGCTAAGGAACAATGTCTGACGAAGAGTTGAAGGCTTCCGCATCGAAAACATCCACGCGCAGACTGCTGACCATCCTGGGGATGAGAGCTAGACGACTGTCCTCGTCCGAAGCCTTTGCCACTCCTGTGACGGTCATGAAATTTGTCTCTACGACTAAGCCTCTGTCTATGGGCTGGTACACCAGTACGATTCCTCCACTGTTCCGGAACTCTCAGAGTCTCTGGATGACGTGTCTCGTAAACTGGGGCTGCATCTGTAAGACTACGGTAGCGCCCCGGCCGTCTGTCCGAGTCCAAAATGCGGAAACGAAAACTTTTTCAAACTAGAAACTGGCGCTATCGTATGCTTAAAACCCGGATCGAACCATTAACCTACAACTAGCAACTAGAGAAAGGGTTGGAAAGCTATACCGATCGATCCGTGTCCTTCGGTCTTTGGCACCATCCTAAGCTCCTCGCGGTATCTCCGGTCTCGGTCTCCTCGTCGGAAAGGGCACCACATCTTCGAGTCTTTTTACGGGCTCCCGCTTCATCCGAAGCAACTCGGACACGAAGTTCGCTAGCCGACGTGTCCAAGACGAAGTAGAGAATGTTTGTGACAACTTTGTCTCTTGCATCCATAGCATGGTTGGAGGTTAGAGATGAGGCCATTAATGGACAATGGTGAGCTCAAGAAGCAAGAGAAAGAAGAAGAAGAGGAGCCATTTTCTTTTCTTTTATTATGCTATCAAAAATGAGAGTGTGCATCAAAAAAAAAAATACAAGACCCAACTCTATACCATGGCTGCCCTTCTCTCTCTTCCTCTCATTTCAACTTACAAATCCATCACAAAAGGTAACATTTGCACAAGAAATGATACCATGAGTCATCTATGAAGTACATGTATCATTTAATGCACAAAATGATGGCTTAAGCTAACAATTTCCATTTGTAAATATTAACCCAAATGTTTACAACAATAAAAAAATACGGCAACATCTAAAGTAAACTCGTGTCGGATCACAATGATACCCCTCACCTGTATATACATACCTGCATCCGCATTCCTACTGAATGCGAATGCGATGAGACTAAAGTAATCGAAAAAATCTAATACTAGGATCCGGCTTAAACCAAAGCCCACTAGTATAATCCGCCCGATCATGATCGGTGCACGACTGCACGTATTTGATCGGACCATGCCATATATCATACGACCTCTATCGCCCGAAACTTGAAAACTGTCTGTGGAGGACTCTAAAGACTCGTTAATACATTGGCTGTGGATTTAACCACTAGCATGTCATAGGTACTAGCCGCACGTAACGTGCCACCGGGTATTGACCAAAAAGGAGGTCGATGAGCGAACTCATCCTGATACCCTACTGAGCCTGTCAGTGACAATATCCGTACAGTCCGGTCCGTTCGTCAATGAGCATCGCATGGCGGGCCTAGGGGGTTGGTAAAAGTCAGACCCCCAAAAGCGGTACAAGTTGTGTCGGAGTGTAGCCCAGAACACCCTGAGATACTACTGGAATACCTACCAGTAAATCTCCTGCCTTGGCCAAGGACTTCATGTAATGGCTCTCCTAGACACAGCGCGATCTCACCCCCAATACCAGGAGAGACGAAACCCCTGCCGATCCGCTCACTGCCTCCATGTGGCTCGGGACTGTACCCAACTAAAACCTGTTTCCATGACTCCTTTGAGCCGTGGTAGGGTAGTAATCAAAGCACAGTGGGAACTCACACGAGGCAAATGACGATCTCAGGTCGATGAACTAACCTGTACACATGTCACCGGGGAACTGCTATCTGACGTCAGGTATAATACCAACTAGCATGCTCCGGCGAGTCCTGTCCGGTGTATTCATAACCCAATGAGCACCTGTATACATCTTAGGTGATCCAACTTACACCAATGGCTTGTGAGACCGGCCACCGCCCCTCGTCGGGGTCTCGAATGTATACACTAGTCTACTAATGGAGTATCGATGCCCAGTCTCGAAACTCTCACAACTAGGGACCTTTTAAGGATGTGCTTATAGACCCCAGCTCCCACGTATATGATCGCCACCATACTGCTGGTAGTCAAGCAAGAATCCTAAGGTCTCTATCAACGTGCAATAGTGATCTGTAAGGTTACCTAAAGCAGTACACGATGATAATGATAAAATCGATAGCATACTATCATCTCGAGTAAGACTGTCCTACTGGCATAGGTCCTCCCTCAATCATTGCAATCACGTGCCTGTGATCAAATAATTGACTCTGAGGGCACTATATCCAACAATCTCCCACTTTCACTCATGGCTAATTATTGCGATGTCGCATACTCACAACCCGTGTGATACCGAACACCAAACTCTTCTACTGATCAGTTTTACAAAGCCCATTTGCGAAACTATTGCGTTCGAGGAATAGCCTCAGTGAGTGGATCCACCCTAATGTTTATTTCTATGTCTCTCTTTTTCTCAAGTTCACGGAGAAAGCCATCTCCCGAAATGAGCAATACATGTCTTAGAATATGTCTGGATATCTAATGGGACCTAGTTCATAAATGAACTCCAAATCCAAACTTCTTAGACTGTATCGTCAACCGAACTTAATCAGTATCCTGCGTCATGCCTCCCTCAATATCCGCTTGGATCACCTGTCCAAAATACTTCCCCTCATCAGAAGGAAAAATAAAACTCTGACAAGCACTCTATCATCCAGATCACCTTGAAAGCCTGGAATGATAACTGTATCCTTCTTGGAATGATAGCTGTCTTCCGAAGGAGGCTGTCGTTATCATTTCCCTAGAACATCCACTTATGTTCTAAAAGTGCTTCTGAACGTTTCTCCAGGATAGGATTAATATCAACTTATTGCATCTAGTGCAAAAAAGAACGTCTGGTGTGGTACTTGACATCTCATGATTGACTCAATTGCCTAAGCAAGTGATCTGCCAATCATGCACATCCCTCTCCCCTTTAGTCTGTAAGACACTTTTAGAGAGGGTGACTCCATCACCTGCAGGTACGCTACCATGCGAGGAGTCGTCCATTCCAAAACACCTATAGAATGCTGTCTAAGTACCCAGATTAGGACACTTCCCAAATCTAGATCTAAAACCATAGATCTAGTAACCAGAATGTCTGATATAATATCCAAGTCCTATGTGGAGAAGCCACTGTATGACAACCAAAGTATAACCAATCGTAGTATAGGAATTTTACTTCCTACTCTATGTATGTCATCCAAATACCAGGACATCACACACTACTACCTTCTTAACAGATCCATCCCCTATTCTGATGAAGTCAAACCTATGACTGTCACATCAGAAATAGATGATCTATCTCCGCTATATCTGCTTTAGTCCATAAATAGACACAAGCTACTTGTCCACTATGCTTCTGCTGCTCCCATTGACTATGACAACCCTTTGGCAGAGTCACATACACGTACACTTCTAAAGCTAGTTTAGAACAACGCTATACTCATTCTCCTGCCGGGTCTCACGGTCTGGAACAACAGTAATGGCAAGTCTGGGTAAAGAAGAACCTCCCTGTCACCGTCCTTGAGGCTACCGGAGTACCTCTCGGGTGCCTGAGGTTACCCCCATATCTGCGGAGTGGCCAATGGAATGTCAAAACAGATTGAATCTTTAGGTTCTTATCAAATTTTCAGTAATCGTTTGAGGTTCTGGAATCACTTCCTGTTCTACCATACTCCCACTACTGTTTTCTGAAAAATTTCATTTTACTAAAACTATGGCGAGTCAAGAACATTATCACTATTGATCTTCCAGATGGTAGAAGTCAACCCTCGTCATAGTCCGGGTCAACCCACAAACAGCCATTACAGAAACGTGCCTTGAGTTATCCAGAGTCTGGTTTTAAGCATAAGCCGGACAACTCCCCGTACCTTAACATTGTTAAGATATAAACTATTCTATATCCAATATAGAAACAGAGGCACTGATTTAATTGGAACCAGATTCAAATCATGCAGCTGTCTCCAGTGCATGTCAACTAAATGGAGAGAGGTCGATCAGCATTACTCAACTTAGGAATACATCCAGATATGAGTAACCTGAAAGAGAAGCAAGTTCTCTTAATCATTACTATTAACTGAATATCATACACATGTATCTACATTTTCGATCACCTTGAAGAATCCTGATACTTGCAATGTCTAATTCACTACTTTATTCTTATACCTATAACTTTTCAAAACTTAGACCTTGGATTTGTACGAAAAACATGTCTAAGAACTAGAGAAGTCACAAGTAAACAAAATATAGTATGTGTACCAACCCCTCTGTCCTCATGGACACTAGACAATATACAATACTCAGTATA
This sequence comes from Agapanthus africanus, assembly GCA_030015575.1. NCBI lineage: Eukaryota > Viridiplantae > Streptophyta > Magnoliopsida > Asparagales > Amaryllidaceae > Agapanthus > Agapanthus africanus. The sequence goes on along the minus strand of CM057342.1, from coordinate 449,083,875 downwards.
AGTCCCCTGAGTCTAATAACTCATTCCCCGTGTGTCGTGGGTTGAAAACTGTACTTATGGTTAAGAAGAATTACACCGCTGTTTAATGCTCCTTACCTAACCATCCACTGATATAGATAAATGTCAAAGACATAATTTCAAAAAGTTATATCTCACTTTATAAAAATAAACATACAGATATATCAATTTGAAATTGGTGCATAACAACGGATATTCAAAACCAAATATTTGCCATCTGGCAAACAACCCAGGAGATTTCCTCAAATATCACCAATTACAACGAATCCCGATATAATGAGGATGATCACCCAATTCCCAATAACTTACTCCCACTCATCATCTGTAAAACTATACAGATGTGAGAATCAAACCTGGTAAATACATACCCTGGAGCAAGGGCTAATTGGGAAATCAGTTTTCTTTTAACAATACACAGTGAAACTGAAACATGTAAATGTTTCGAAAGGGTATCCGGGTATTCGTAGTAATGCCTCTTCCATTATCAGATTCATAACTATAACCGTATATTTCTTTTCCATCTCTCCAAATCTCTTTATATGACTTTAGTCATTACCTTCTGTATACCTCTTTAGGCTAAATGGTTTTCTTTCTTCCCTACCGTTCGGCACCAGCTAATGGTTTGGAAGAAGACTATCCAATAAGCGTAATAGGTGTACTGTCCTAATCCTAGGAGCACTCGCAACCCGAGAGAAGGTAAAGATAAAATACAACTGAATAAAACCTTATTCCTATTTCTTCTGAACCAGAATCAATCCCCGAACTGGAACAAATTCTTTCGAGTTCGTATATAACCATACGATGGAATATCCAAAAAACTATGGATCTTCGTAGTGACACGGAGTGTCCTGGAGAAATACAAAGGTGAAGTAGGAGTGGCGATGAAATACTTTGTTTGGTCATGAATAGTAGTCGCAGTTTACTTTGCCCTCTTACTAATCCCTTTATTTGTCTTTACTTAATACCTTCTGTACATCTTTTTGTTAGTGTATATGCCCTAGAGGCCATTACTGTATCATACTAGTTTGTATATTACTTGATGGAAGCTTGGGATATTCACAGTTGTATATACAATCTTGCTCGAAATGGAAGTATGCTACTTGGTTTGTCTCTGCTTTAATATGTGCATGTGTTTCTTTAGCATATTGCTGATATACATATTAGTAGAGCCCTTAGGATCTTTGCTTGATTACCAGCGTTGTGATGGCGCTCACACTCGTGGGAGCTGGGTGATCTATAAGCACATCCTTATACAGGTCCCTGGTCGTTGGACTATCGAGACAGGGCATCGATACTCCGGAGTAGACTAGCGTATGCGCTTCTCATCCCAGTGTAGGAGACGGTCTGTCCCACAGCCGTCAGTACGTCGTACTTGAGATAGTATGCGGGTGCTCGTTGGGTTACGAGTACACTGGACAGGACTTGTCGGGAACTGTTGGTTGGTAGTATACCTATCGTCAGTTATCAGTTCCCAGGTGACATGAGTACAGGTTAGTCCGCTGACTTGACACTGTCACTTCGCCTCGAGTGTGTTCCCACTGCACTTTGATTGCTACCCTACCACGGCTCAAAGGAGTCGTGCAAACAGGTAGTTTTTGGGTGCAGTCCCGAAGCTCTTGGAGGCAGTGACGGTTAGACAGGATTCGTCTCTCCCGGTATTGGGGGTTGACATCGCGCTGTGTCCAGGAGAGCCATTACATGAGTAGTCCCTGGCCAGGGCAAGCGAGATATACTGGTAGGTTTCCAGTGTTATCTCAGGGTGTTCTGGGCTACACTCCGACCAGACTTGTACCGCTATTAGGGGACTGACGTTCACCGCCCCCCTAGGCCCGCCTTGCGATGTATCAGACGAACAGACCGGACTGTACGGAGATTGTCACATACAGGCTCAGTAGGAGTTCAGATGGGGTTCACCTCGTCAGTCTTCTTATCGACATCTACCTGGGGACCGTTACGTACAGCTAGTGCCGCTTGCGGTCTGTGGTTAAACCCACTGCCAGCGTAGTGTCGAGTCTTTAGAGTCCCACACAGAGAGCTATTCGCCTTGAGGCAAAATGAGTAGAGGTCGCATGGTTTTGCGACAGGGTTCGTTCACATTCGCGCACTTGTGCACGTTTGCTGTCCGGACAGTTTATACTAGCAGGCTTTGGTTTAAGCCGGATCCTAGTATATGATTTGGGATTAGTTTTTCTCATTCTATTCATGTTCCTCGGATCACGAATGCGGGTGCGTATGCACAGTTGCTTGAGATTGAGGGAGAGGACCTTGATTAGGGTTAATGGCTATTGTGATTTTATTAACCCTAATGCTTATGTGTGTATTATAGTTAATTGATAATTAGTTTAATAATTGTGCATGGTTATGGTTGTTGACCATTTGACTTCATTGACTTGTTGACCTAGGTTGACACTTCGACCATCATCATTTCTTTTAGAAGATGCTTTTTGATCCTTGCAAATTGAAATGATAATGGTCATGTCATGATTAACCATGACAATTATCTAGCTAATTATTTAATTAAAATAATATGCACATATTAGTGAGAATGGCTCACATTATTCTCATTCTATCATATCTTTTCTCTCTCTTGTTCTTCCTCTCCCTCAAGCTCTCTCTCTCTCATGTGTTGAGAAACACTTGAGCTTGAGAAAAACCCTCTCTTGATCATGTTTACTCTCATCTAGGGTTCAAGGACTAGCACTTCTTGCACCCTAGTTACTTCTAGCTTGGAGTTGAAGCCAAAGGTTGAGGCTTTCGGGTGGATCTTTCTTCGACGTGAGAAGACGACCAAGGTGACCTCCTTCCACCACTCCAAGGAGCAAGGAGAGAAGGACTTAGAGCTCAAGGTATAACCTTTCTAGCACTTAGCTAGTTTATAGTTAGCTTTAGCAAGTTTTTGTTTAGCAAAGATCCTTACAAGTCTAGTCCATATTGCCTTAGTTGATAAAAATTCGATTTTTATTCCGTTTTCCGCCTCCCCGCAAACAACGGGGTGGGCAACGTGGACTTACAGTGGTATCAGAGACTAACTAAACATAAACTAGCTAGGTAGTGAAGTGTAACGAAGTTCGAAACCGAAAAATCCAAAAACCGAGTTTTCAAAAACCCTAGTTTCTGTTAAAAAATTTTCTGGTCAAAACAAAATTTGTTATACACCTAAAATCGTCTCAGGGTTTTTTAAAGAACACTACCAAACCCGGTCCAGTGATTCGTCTAAACCGCCGCGTTTCCGCGGCAATAGCAAGCTATTGCCGCGGAACCGCCGCCGTTTGGACTCTTCACTGAGTCGAGTTTGGTGCAGTTTTCTTATGGCTTGGTTTTAGGATTTTTAAGATGGTTTATATGTGCCCAGATTTTCCAGAATAGAAATTTATTTTTGGGGGCCTATAAATCCGTATTTTTTCCGAACTTCACTACACTTTGACTATGACGGTTATATCTGTGATGTTTGTATGTATTGAACGTCGGCTAATCGCTATATGTCGATTAGTCGGGGTTATACATATCTGTAATCTGTGTTTGATATTGGTATATGTATATGAATGGGTTGGATTGTCGCGGGTGAATAGCCGGGGTGGATGTGAGATGAGTGTTGCCTTTTCTTTCATTCATTTGTAATATGTAAATTGATGTAATATTATTATTTGTATGGCCGCACAACTGGGTCGGGGTTGTAGCCGTCATTGTATAATTCTTTTTACTGTTTTTGCTCCTAGGATAGACCCATGGAGGGGGTGCACAAACTACCGGGTATCTCGAAGTGCCGAGTGGCCTACTCACGGTGTTGAGGGAGGTTGCTTCGCTTTGGGTACTTGGCGGGTAGTTTGCCGCACCCGTAGGGGTCTTGGGTGGGGTATTTGGCTATTCACCGCGACCGTGTAATTCGCTTTTCGTTGCAGGCTCGAACGGATTGCGGATTCCTAGTATATCCAATGTATTCATCTGTGATCTGTAATGTCTATCATTGTTATATATTTATATATGATAATTATTTAGGCGTTGCTTATGTTTTACAGCCGTGCTAGCCCAACCCCCGCTCTGTCGTTAGTTAAGTAACCTAACGGGTGATGACGGGGCCCCGTGGCGAATGCGAATGGCATAAGCGTACGTCATATTTTGGTTGTTTTCTGCAATGGTAGGATTAAATGATGGGACGCATTAAAAGAACTAATGCAAGAAAATAAACCAAGTAAAAGTCGATTGGAACACTTTGAAAACCACTCGGTTCTTTTCAAAACTAAAACTTTTAAACGCGGAGCTTGAACCACTCCTTTTAAAAGCTATCTCGTTCCATCGATTATATCAAGTTCACTACGTTCACGATTTTGCCAAAACCATTCGTAGCCCTCCGTCGTTTCGTATGGATATTCAATGGTATTCAAGCTATGTTTGTTGACCTTCGTCAAGGCATAGTGATTGGTAGCTGTTGGGTGTTCATATGTAGCATAGATAGATGCGTTGGTTTGGGACAGTCGTACTACCTTGTTGACCTTCGTCAAGGGTATGTACGGGTGGGTTCAAATTAACCTGGAAAATGACGGGTAGAACTTGACATGTGACTTATGATTTGTTGACCTTCGTCAAGGTCATAAGAGCATGGGGCAAAAATCCACATCGGGAGTTTCATAAGTACTGAAACTTGCTAGCGCTGCATACCATTTGGAGTGTGATGATTCTGGTAGGATTCCTTCGGTTTTATCACGCGATGATATTTGGATCCCGATCCTACTGTGAGTATATGCTACTCCTCGGGAAAACTCTCACTTAACGATCAATGCTATAAACATAGTAGGTGTCTAGAAAGGTGTTAGCGGGGCTACGCCCACAAGGAAAAGAGGTTATTTAATTAAGGAACTTCGCGAAAGCGTTGGAAAACCTCCCTCGAAGTACCGACACTGGCCTGGCTGAACGGTTAAGCAAGTATTGTACGGTGAGATTGATCCTGACTAATCCTTCCTTTATGGTTTGAGGAGGGATTCGAGAGACAGTGGGAGCCATCCTGTTTAGATAAATTAAAAACCAATCTAAACTTGCAAGAGCATCATGTTGGTGATAGTGCCCTCAGAGTCAATTATTAGGTCACAGGTACGTGATTGTAATGATTGAGGGAGGACCTATCCCGGTAGGACAGTCTTACTCGAGATGATAGTATGCTATCTGGTTTACCTTTATCATCGTGTACTGCTTGAGGTGACCTGACACGTCGCTATTACACGTTGATAGAGCCCCTAGGATTCTTGCTTGACCACCAGCAGTATGAGGGCGATCATATAAGTGGGAGCTGGGGGTCTATAAGCTTATCCTTAAAAGGTCCCTAGTCGTGGGAGTTTCGAGACTGGGCATCGATACTCCATTAGTAGACTAGTGTATACAGTCGAGACCCCGACGAGGGGCGGTGGCCGGTCTCACAAGCCACTGGTGTCAGTTGGATCACCTAAGATGTATACAGGTGCTCATTGGGTTATGAGTACACCGGACAGGACTCGCCGGGAACATGCTAGTTGGTCATATACCAGACGTCAGATGGCAGTTCCCTGGTGACATGTGTGTAGGTTAGTTCATCGACCTGGGGATCGTCATTTGTCTCGTGTGAGTTCCCACTGTACTTTGATTACTACCCTACCACGGCTCAAAGGAGTCGTGCAAACAGGTTTTAGTTGGGTACAGTCCCGAGCCACATGGAGGCAGTGAGCGTATCTTCAGGGGTTCGTCTCTCCCGGTATTGGGGGTGAGGTCGTGCTGTGTCTAGGAGAGCCATTACACAAAGTCCTTGGCCAAGGCAAGGAGATTTACTGGTAGGTATTCCAGTAGTATCTCAGGGTGTTCTGGGCTACACTCCGACACGACTTGTACCGCTTTTGGGGGTCTGACTTTTACCAACCCCCTAGGCCCGCCATGCGATACTCATAGACGAACGGACCGGACTGTACAGATATTGTCACTGACAGGCTCAGTAGGGTTGTCAGGCTGAGTTCACTCACAGACGTCCCTTTTAGTCAATACTTGGTAGCCCGTTACGTATTGGCTTATACCTCTGACGTGCTAGTGGTTAAATCCACAACCGAGGTGTTGACGAGTCTTTAGAGTCCCCCACATTCAGTTACTCAGCTTTCGGGCGAAAAGTTGTAGAGGCCGTATGGAGATATGGCAGGGTCCGATCAGATACGTGCGGTATTGCACGGATCAGGATCGGACAGTTTGTACTATAGGCCGTATGGTTATATGGCAGGGTTCGATCAGATACGTGCGGTATTGCACGGATCAGGATCGAACAGATATTACTGGCCGGCTTTGGTATAAGCCGGATCCTAGTATAGTACAGTGTAGAGTTTGTCTCATTGCATTTGTATTTCGGTCGAAATACAGATGCGGGTGTGTATGCACAGTATCGGGGTTTTCCCGTAATTTATTACGGGACCAGTTTTCTGGAGTTGCCAGTTTGCTTTCCGTTTCGGCCAATTTCCTTTGTTCCGTTCATTGGCCGAAGATTGGTGGAGGAGGGCTTATTTGCATTGTTGCAAATAAGTATTTGTGGAGGGGGTATTTGCTTATTGTTGTATCATGATAGCACCATCCTTTGACTTGATTTCTTCATGATGACTTGACTTCACAACCTCATCATTGCTTGACTTCATACTTCATGATGGCTTGACTTTGTTAGCATCATGGTGGTTGATGATGGTTGTGTGGAGTGTTGGCATTGCCTTGTGATCATTCCCTTTTGCATGATAGCTTTCCTCTCTCTCTCTCTTTGGGATTAGATGAGAATGGCTCCCTCTTTGGTTATACACTTTTGACTCTCTCATTCTCATTTCTCTCCTCCTCCTCTAGTTATGGCCGGCCAAGCTTGGAGGAGGGGTTGCCCATTTTTGTAGTGGGGATTTTTGCTCTCTTGATGTTAGAAAAATCCCCAAGTTCCTCCACATTGTTCTTGTATCATCCCTCCACCTAAAATGGCATCTCCATGAACCCCAAAGTGAGACTTGAGGACTACATATTCTACAGCAAACCTTGGGCACGTCGAGTAGCCGGCTTCGTGCCCGAGTTGCCTCGGCATTGAGGTGGGAGCCCGTAAACATAGTTGGCGATGTGGTGCACTTCCGGCGACGAGGAGGAGACGGGACTTTTCCGCAGGAGATCGGGACCATGACGAGAAGACCGGAGGACTTGGATCGTCGGTATATCTCTATTCCCTTTCTTGTAGATAGCTAGGAATAGTTAATGGTTCGATCCGGGTTTAGTACGCGGTGGTGCCGGTTTGCTAAGTCCGCAAAATTTAAGTTATTCACCGCTTCCGCATTCCGGCGTCGGATTGACGGCCGGGGCGCCGCCGTGCACTTACAGTGGTATCAGAGCCTCGCCATTAACTTAGTCTAGCTTTGTGTAATGTGTTTGCATTTCCGATCGATCAAAAAGTTCCAAAACTGCATTTTAGTTCGCATCAGTTTCTGTTGAAAATTTTTGGTCTCGAAAATTTTTTCAGGTTATAAAATATTGATGTACTGGAAAATCTAAGAGTTCTGTAAAAATTTGACGAAGAAACTCCATAGTTGGAGCGCGGAACCGCCGCGAAAACCCCATTTGTGCGGCCCTTCCGCCGCGCACTATTCACATCACTTCACCAATTTTTTACAGAGGCCTTCTGGGCTTAAAATATGGGTTTTGGAATATTAAAATTGGGCCCAGGATTTCTGTGAGTGCTACAGTTTTGATTGGGGGCCCACTTGTTAATTGTTTGATCAATCGGAAAATTTTAAACACATTTTTCACAGTATTTACATTATATCTGCGACCGTGAATGTCACTCGATCGGTAAATCCTGTCTAAACTGCTATAGCCCGGTTAGACGGATTTGCGAACGTGACTTTCACGTTGATGTTCTATGTTTATGCTGTGATGTTGCGGATCGGTCGTGGGGGATAGCCTGGATGCAATGCTAGTACAGTTCTGTTGTATTATGTACATTTGATATTGCGGGGCGAGCGTCCGACATGTGGACTGCCGTCACTGCCTGTTTGTATTATTCTTTTGGGGCACGACCTGGTTGCGGTCGATGTACCCGGTGTATGTATATTTTACTTTCTGTACTAGGATTACCCCGCGGAGGGGTGCACGGATAGCCGGGTTCTAGAGGGCAACAAGCCCGCATCTCATGGCATTGAGACGGAGGGGGCTTCACTCTAGGATTGGCGGGCTATTCGCCGCACTCGTAGGGGGTACAGGTTGACCCAGGAGGGGTGCCCAAGTTACCGGATTCCGTGAAGTGCTGGGTGGTCCATTCACGTTGCTGAAGGGGGCTGCCTCGCTTCAGGTTTTGGCGGGTAACTTGCCGCGCCCGTAGGGGTCTAGGATTTCATTGCACAGGCTATCCACACGACCAGGGGAACGTCGGGTTTCAGTAGTGGCTCTGTGAAACCCGGGGATCCCAGATATCTGTATTGTTTCTGTGATGCTGTTCATTCTCTGTGATGTTGCATTTTATTCACGCCTTGAGCGAAATACTATATATTGGTATATATATTAGTAGATGTTGTATATGTTTTGCATCCGCGCTAGTCCAGTCCCCGCTCTGTCGTTAGTTAGCTAACCTAACGGGTAATGACGGGACCCAGTGGCGAATGCGGATGGCATATACGTACATCAGTATATTTTCGTTCTTTTTGGTGTGATCAATTGATGGGACTGCATTGATTCGGATCAATGCAAGTTTAAAAACAAACCTAATCTGATGTTGTTGGAACACTTTTCAAAAAGCTGTTATTGCAAGGACGTTCACTTTTGTTTTGCATCGCGGTATTCATTTAGAATATCCTGCTCCTCAGTCGACGAGGCAAGGGCCGAGATCCCTTCACCGGGAGTGACCCCTTGGACAAAAAGTTTGCGTCAGGGCATTAACTTCACTATAGCCGATTACTTTTGCTTTGCACCGTGGTATTCATTTGGAATATCCTGCACCCCATTCTACGGGGAAAGAGCCGAGATCCCTTCACCGGGAGTGACCTCTTTAGCAACGGTTTTCGTCACTATATTTTCAAAAAGCTATCCGTTCCTTCAACGATATCAAGTTCATTACGTTAAAGGTTTTCGCCAGAAACCATTCGTAGCCCTCCGTCGTTTCATATGGGTAGTCAATAGTATTCAAGCTGTGTTTGTTGGCCAAAGTCAAGGCACAGTGTTTGGTAGCTGTTGGTTATTCATATGCAGCATAGATAGATGCGTTGGTTTGGAACAGTCGTACTGCCTTGTTGGCCAAAGTCAAGGGTATGTACGGGTGGATTCAAAACAACCTGGAGAATGACGGGTGGAACTTGACATGTGACTTATGATTTGTTGGCCAAAGTCAAGGTCATAAGAGCATGGGGCAGAAATCACATCGGGAGTTTCAAAAGAACTGAAACTTGCCAGATATGCGCATACCTTCTGGAGTGTGATAGCGTGAGCGGATTCCGTCACGTTATCATGCAATGATAGTTGGATCCCGATTCCCACTGATGAGTTAGTTTACTCCTCGGGTGACCCCGACTAATTCTTCTTTCAGGTTTGGAGGAGAATTTGAGGTACAGTGGGAGGTTTCCAGATTAGATAAATTGGTAACCATTCTGATCTAGGTTAGAGTGCACGCTGAGTATTTCTTTTCTCTCTCTCTTTGGCAGCGACCATTGACCCGACCCTAAGACTATGACTCAGTGACTAAGTTGACCGAACCTTCTTAACACCGGCTTTTGGATTGTCAGAGTTGCTAACCTCATTGCCACTCCTACTTTTACCCTTTTCTCCAGGACACCCCGTATTACTACGAACGTCCACTTCCATTGGACAAAACCATCGTATGGTTAGATACGAACTCGAAAGAATTTATTCGAGGATGGTTTCCGGTTCTGGAGAAAACGGATAGGATTATTCAGTTGTCTTTTCCTTTTACCCTCTCTCAGGTTACGAGTACTCCTTGGTTTAGGGGTAGTACACCTATTACGCAAATTGGATTGTCTTCTTCCAAACCTTAGGCTGGTGCCGACCGGTAGGGAATGAAGAAAACCAATTAGCATAACGATGGTGTGCAGAAGGTATTAAGTTCAGACAAAGCAAGGGATTAGTAAGAGGGCAAAGTAAATTGCAACAGATATTCACGACCAAACCAAATATTTCGTTACCACTCCCACATCACCTTTGTATTTCTCCAGGACACTCCGTATCACTACGAAGATCCACAGTTTATTTGGATACTCCATCGTATGGTTATATACGAACTCGAATGGAACTTGTTCCAGTTCGGGGATGGATTCTGGTTCAGGAGAAATAGGAATAAGGTTTATTCGGTTGTCTTTTATCTTCACCCTCTCTCATTGCGAGTGTTCCTAGGATTGGGACAGTACACCCATTATGCTTATTGGATAGTCTTCTTCCGAACCATAGGCTGGTGCCGAACGGTAGGGAAGGAAGAAAACCATTTGGCCTAAAAGGGTGTGCAGAAGGTAAAGACTAAAGACATATGAAGGGATTTGGAGAGGTGGCAAAGAACTATACGGTTACAGTCGTGAATCTGGAAGAGGCATTACTAGGAATACCAGGATACCCCATCGAAACATTTCAATGTTTCAGTTTCACTGTGTACTGTTAATAGAAAACTGATTTCCCGATTAGATACTTACTCCAGGGTATGTATTTACCAGATACGATTCTCACATCTGTATGGTTTTACAGATGATGAGTGGGAGTAAGTTATTGGGAATTGGGTGATTATCCTCATTATATCGGGATTCGTTGTAATCGGTGATATTTGAGGAAATCACCTGGGTTGTTTGCCGGTCGGCAAATATTTGGTTTTGAATATCCGCTGTTATGCACCAATTTCAAATTGATATATCTGTACGTCTATTTTCATAGAGTGAGATATACCTTTTGATATTATGTCGATGACATTTACCTATATCAGTGGATGGTTAGGTAAGGAGCATTAAACAGCGGTGTAATTCTTCTTAACCATAAGTACAGTTTTCAACTTACGACACACAGTGAAAGAGTTGTTAGACTCAGCGGACTTATACAAAGTATTGTATGTTGTCCAGTGTCCATCAGGACAGAGGGCTTGGTCCTCGTACTATATTCGGTTTACTTATGACTTCTCTAGTTCTTAGACATGTGTTTCGTAGAAACACAGGGTCTAAGTTTTGAGGAGTTATAGGTATTTGAATAGAGTAGAGAACCAGGTGTAGCAAGTATCGGGATTCTTCAAAGTGATCGAAGATGTAGATACTTGTGTATGGTATTCAGTTGATAGTAATGATAAATAGATCTTGCTTCTTTTTCAGGTTACTCATAATTGGAAGCATTCCTAAGTTGAGTAACGCTGATCGGCCTCCTTCCATTTAGTTGACATGCACTGGAGACAGCTGCATGATTTGAATCTGGTTCAATTAAATCAGTGCCTCTGTTGGATATAGAACAGTTCATATCTTAACGATGTTAAGGTACGGGGAGTTGTCCGGTTTATGATTAAAACCAGACACTGGACAACTCAAGGCACGTTTCTGTAATGGCTGTTTGTGGGTTGACCCAGGCTATGACGAGGGTTAACTTTCTACCATCTGGATGAACAATAGCGATATTGTTCTAGACTCGCCACAGTTTTAATAAAAATGGATTTTTTCAGAAAACAGTAGTGGGAGTATGGTAGAACTGGAAGTGATTCCAGAACCACAAACGATTACTGAAGATTTGATAAGGAACCTAAAGATTCAATCTGGATTGACATTCCATTGGCCACTCCGCAGATAAAGTGGGTAACTTCAGGCACCCGAGAGGTACTCAGGTAGCCTCAAGGACGGTGACAGGGAAGTTCTTGTTTACCCACACTTGCCATTGTTGTTGTTCCAGGCTGCGAGACCCGGCAGGAGGATGAGTATAGCGTCGTTCTAAACTAGTTTTAGAAGTGCACGTCTATATGACTCTAGCAGAGGGTTGTCGTAGTCAGTGGGAGCAGCGGAAGCATTGGTGGACATCAGGCTTATATCTATTTATAGACTAAAGCAGATGTAGCGGAGATAGATCATCTATTTCTGATGTGACAGTCATGGGTTTGACGTCATCAGAATAGGGGATGGATCTGTTGAGAAGGTAGTAGGGTGTGATATCCTGGTATTTGGATGACATACATAGAATAGGAAAAGAAATTCCTATACTACGATCGGTTATACTTTGGTCGTCGCACAGTGGTTTCTCCACAAGGGACTTGGACATTATATCAGACATACTGGTTACTAGATCTATGATTTTTAGATCTAGATTTGGGTGGTTTCCCAATCTGGGTACTTTGACAGCATTCTAAGAGCATTTAGAATGGACGACTCCTGGCACGGTAGTGTACCTGCAGGTGATGGAGTCACCCTCTCCAAAGGTGTCTTATAGACTAAAGTGGAGAGGGATGTGCATGATTGGCAGATCACTTGCTTAGGCAATTGAGTCAATCATGAGATGTTAAGTACCACACCAGATGTTGTTCTTGCACGAAATGCAATAAGTTGATATTGATCCAATCCTGGAGGAACAGTCGGAAGCAGTTTTAGAACATAAGAGGATGTTCTAGGGATATGATAACGACAGCCTCATTCGGGAGACAGTTATCATTCCAGGCTTCTAAGGTGACATGGACGACAAGGAGGTTGTCAGAGTTATAGTTTTCCTTCTGATGAGGGGCAGTATTTTGGACAGGTGGTCCAAGGCAATACTGAGGGAGGCATGGCGCGCAGGACACTGATTAAGTTCAGTTGTCAATACAGTCTAAGAAGTTTGGATTTGGAGTTCATTTATGAGCTACGTCCCATCAGACATCCAGACATATTCTAAGACTGATATTGCTCATTTCGGGAGATGGCTTTCTCCGTGAACTTGAGATATAGAGAGACATAGAAAGAAACAACTGAGCGGATCCACTCACTAAGGCTATTCCTCGAACGCAATAGTTCCGCAAACGAGCTTTGTGAGACTGACTAATAGAGGAGTTGGATGTTCGGTATCACACGGGTTGTGAGTATGCGACATCGCAATAATTAGCCTTGAGTGCAAGTGGGAGATTGTTGGTGATAGTGCCCTCAGAGTCAATTATTAGGTCACAGGTACATGATTGTAATGATTGAGGGAGGACCTATCCCGGTAGGACAGTCTTACTCGAGATGATAGTATGCTATCTGGTTTACCTTTATCATCGTGTACTGCTTGAGGTGACCTGACACGTCGCTATTACACGTTGATAGAGCCCCTAGGATTCTTGCTTGACCACCAGCAGTATGAGGGCGATCATATAAGTGGGAGCTGGGGGTCTATAAGCTTATCCTTAAAAGGTCCCTAGTCGTGGGAGTTTCGAGACTGGGCATCGATACTCCATTAGTAGACTAGTGTATACAGTCGAGACCCCGACGAGGGGCGGTGGCCGGTCTCACAAGCCACTGGTGTCAGTTGGATCACCTAAGATGTATACAGGTGCTCATTGGGTTATGAGTACACCGGACAGGACTCGCCGGGAACATGCTAGTTGGTCATATACCAGACGTCAGATGGCAGTTCCCTGGTGACATGTGTACAGGTTAGTTCATCGACCTGGGGATCGTCATTTGTCTCGTGTGAGTTCCCACTGTACTTTGATTACTACCCTACCACGGCTCAAAGGAGTCGTGCAAACAGGTTTTAGTTGGGTACAGTCCCGAGCCACATGGAGGCAGTGAGCGTATCTTCAGGGGTTCGTCTCTCCCGGTATTGGGGGTGAGGTCGTGCTGTGTCTAGGAGAGCCATTACACAAAGTCCTTGGCCAAGGCAAGGAGATTTACTGGTAGGTATTCCAGTAGTATCTCAGGGTGTTCTGGGCTACACTCCGACACGACTTGTACCGCTTTTGGGGGTCTGACTTTTACCAACCCCCTAGGCCCGCCATGCGATACTCATAGACGAACGGACCGGACTGTACAGATATTGTCACTGACAGGCTCAGTAGGGTTGTCAGGCTGAGTTCACTCACAGACGTCCCTTTTAGTCAATACTTGGTAGCCCGTTATGTATTGGCTTATACCTCTGACGTGCTAGTGGTTAAATCCACAACCGAGGTGTTGACGAGTCTTTAGAGTCCCCCACATTCAGTTACTCAGCTTTCGGGCGAAAAGTTGTAGAGGCCGTATGGAGATATGGCAGGGTCCGATCAGATACGTGCGGTATTGCACGGATCAGGATCGGACAGTTTGTACTATAGGCCGTATGGTTATATGGCAGGGTTCGATCAGATACGTGCGGTATTGCACGGATCAGGATCGAACAGATATTACTGGCCGGCTTTGGTATAAGCCGGATCCTAGTATAGTACAGTGTAGAGTTTGTCTCATTGCATTTGTATTTCGGTCGAAATACAGATGCGGGTGTGTATGCACAGTATCGGGGTTTTCCCGTAATTTATTACGGGACCAGTTTTCTGGAGTTGCCAGTTTGCTTTCCGTTTCGGCCAATTTCCTTTGTTCCGTTCATTGGCCGAAGATTGGTGGAGGAGGGCTTATTTGCATTGTTGCAAATAAGTATTTGTGGAGGGGGTATTTGCTTATTGTTGTATCATGATAGCACCATTCTTTGACTTGATTTCTTCATGATGACTTGACTTCACAACCTCATCATTGCTTGACTTCATACTTCATGATGGCTTGACTTTGTTAGCATCATGGTGGTTGATGATGGTTGTGTGGAGTGTTGGCATTGCCTTGTGATCATTCCCTTTTGCATGATAGCTTTCCTCTCTCTCTCTCTTTGGGATTAGATGAGAATGGCTCCCTCTTTGGTTATACACTTTTGACTCTCTCATTCTCATTTCTCTCCTCCTCCTCTAGTTATGGCCGGCCAAGCTTGGAGGAGGGGTTGCCCATTTTTGTAGTGGGGATTTTTGCTCTCTTGATGTTAGAAAAATCCCCAAGTTCCTCCACATTGTTCTTGTATCATCCCTCCACCTAAAATGGCATCTCCATGAACCCCAAAGTGAGACTTGAGGACTACATATTCTACAGCAAACCTTGGGCACGTCGAGTAGCCGGCTTCGTGCCCGAGTTGCCTCGGCATTGAGGTGGGAGCCCGTAAACATAGTTGGCGATGTGGTGCACTTCCGGCGACGAGGAGGAGACGGGACTTTTCCGCAGGAGATCGGGACCATGACGAGAAGACCGGAGGACTTGAATCGTCGGTATATCTCTATTCCCTTTCTTGTAGATAGCTAGGAATAGTTAATGGTTCGATCCGGGTTTAGTACGCGGTGGTGCCGGTTTGCTAAGTCCGCAAAATTTAAGTTATTCACCGCTTCCGCATTCCGGCGTCGGATTGACGGCCGGGGCGCCGCCGTGCACTTACAGTGGTATCAGAGCCTCGCCATTAACTTAGTCTAGCTTTGTGTAATGTGTTTGCATTTCCGATCGATCAAAAAGTTCCAAAACTGCATTTTAGTTCGCATCAGTTTCTGTTGAAAATTTTTGGTCTCGAAAAAATTTTCAGGTTATAAAATATTGATGTACTGGAAAATCTAAGAGTTCTGTAAAAATTTGACGAAGTAACTCCATAGTTGGAGCGCGGAACCGCCGCGAAAACCCCATTTGTGCGGCCCTTCCGCCGCGCACTATTCACATCACTTCACCAATTTTTTACAGAGGCCTTCTGGGCTTAAAATATGGGTTTTGGAATATTAAAATTGGGCCCAGGATTTCTGTGAGTGCTACAGTTTTGATTGGGGGCCCACTTGTTAATTGTTTGATCAATCGGAAAATTTTAAACACATTTTTCACAGTATTTACATTATATCTGCGACCGTGAATGTCACTCGATCGGTAAATCCTGTCTAAACTGCTATAGCCCGGTTAGACGGATTTGCGAACGTGACTTTCACGTTGATGTTCTATGTTTATGCTGTGATGTTGCGGATCGGTCGTGGGGGATAGCCTGGATGCAATGCCAGTACAGTTCTGTTGTATTATGTACATTTGATATTGCGGGGCGAGCGTCCGACATGTGGACTGCCGTCACTGCCTGTTTGTATTATTCTTTTGGGGCACGACCTGGTTGCGGTCGATGTACCCGGTGTATGTATATTTTACTTTCTGTACTAGGATTACCCCGCGGAGGGGTGCACGGATAGCCGGGTTCTAGAGGGCAACAAGCCCGCATCTCATGGCATTGAGACGGAGGGGGCTTCACTCTAGGATTGGCGGGCTATTCGCCGCACTCGTAGGGGGTACAGGTTGACCCAGGAGGGGTGCCCAAGTTACCGGATTCCGTGAAGTGCTGGGTGGTCCATTCACGTTGCTGAAGGGGGCTGCCTCGCTTCAGGTTTTGGCGGGTAACTTGCCGCGCCCGTAGGGGTCTAGGATTTCATTGCACAGGCTATCCACACGACCAGGGGAACGTCGGGTTTCAGTAGTGGCTCTGTGAAACCCGGGGATCCCAGATATCTGTATTGTTTCTGTGATGCTGTTCATTCTCTGTGATGTTGCATTTTATTCACGCCTTGAGCGAAATACTATATATTGGTATATATATTAGTAGATGTTGTATATGTTTTGCATCCGCGCTAGTCCAGTCCCCGCTCTGTCGTTAGTTAGCTAACCTAACGGGTAATGACGGGACCCAGTGGCGAATGCGGATGGCATATACGTACATCAGTATATTTTCGTTCTTTTTGGTGTGATCAATTGATGGGACTGCATTGATTCGGATCAATGCAAGTTTAAAAACAAACCTAATCTGATGTTGTTGGAACACTTTTCAAAAAGCTGTTATTGCAAGGACGTTCACTTTTGTTTTGCATCGCGGTATTCATTTAGAATATCCTGCTCCTCAGTCGACGAGGCAAGGGCCGAGATCCCTTCACCGGGAGTGACCCCTTGGACAAAAAGTTTGCGTCAGGGCATTAACTTCACTATAGCCGATTACTTTTGCTTTGCACCGTGGTATTCATTTGGAATATCCTGCACCCCATTCTACGGGGAAAGAGCCGAGATCCCTTCACCGGGAGTGACCTCTTTAGCAACGGTTTTCGTCACTATATTTTCAAAAAGCTATCCGTTCCTTCAACGATATCAAGTTCATTACGTTAAAGGTTTTCGCCAGAAACCATTCGTAGCCCTCCGTCGTTTCATATGGGTAGTCAATAGTATTCAAGCTGTGTTTGTTGGCCAAAGTCAAGGCACAGTGTTTGGTAGCTGTTGGTTATTCATATGCAGCATAGATAGATGCGTTGGTTTGGAACAGTCGTACTGCCTTGTTGGCCAAAGTCAAGGGTATGTACGGGTGGATTCAAAACAACCTGGAGAATGACGGGTGGAACTTGATATGTGACTTATGATTTGTTGGCCAAAGTCAAGGTCATAAGAGCATGGGGCAGAAATCACATCGGGAGTTTCAAAAGAACTGAAACTTGCCAGATATGCGCATACCTTCTGGAGTGTGATAGCGTGAGCGGATTCCGTCACGTTATCATGCAATGATAGTTGGATCCCGATTCCCACTGATGAGTTAGTTTACTCCTCGGGTGACCCCGACTAATTCTTCTTTCAGGTTTGGAGGAGAATTTGAGGTACAGTGGGAGGTTTCCAGATTAGATAAATTGGTAACCATTCTGATCTAGGTTAGAGTGCACGCTGAGTATTTCTTTTCTCTCTCTCTTTGGCAGCGACCATTGACCCGACCCTAAGACTATGACTCAGTGACTAAGTTGACCGAACCTTCTTAACACCGGCTTTTGGATTGTCAGAGTTGCTAACCTCATTGCCACTCCTACTTTTACCCTTTTCTCCAGGACACCCCGTATTACTACGAACGTCCACTTCCATTGGACAAAACCATCGTATGGTTAGATACGAACTCGAAAGAATTTATTCGAGGATGGTTTCCGGTTCTGGAGAAAACGGATAGGATTATTCAGTTGTCTTTTCCTTTTACCCTCTCTCAGGTTACGAGTACTCCTTGGTTTAGGGGTAGTACACCTATTACGCAAATTGGATTGTCTTCTTCCAAACCTTAGGCTGGTGCCGACCGGTAGGGAATGAAGAAAACCAATTAGCATAACGATGGTGTGCAGAAGGTATTAAGTTCAGACAAAGCAAGGGATTAGTAAGAGGGCAAAGTAAATTGCAATAGATATTCACGACCAAACCAAATATTTCGTTACCACTCCCACATCACCTTTGTATTTCTCCAGGACACTCCGTATCACTACGAAGATCCACAGTTTATTTGGATACTCCATCGTATGGTTATATACGAACTCGAATGGAACTTGTTCCAGTTCGGGGATGGATTCTGGTTCAGGAGAAATAGGAATAAGGTTTATTCGGTTGTCTTTTATCTTCACCCTCTCTCATTGCGAGTGTTCCTAGGATTGGGACAGTACACCCATTATGCTTATTGGATAGTCTTCTTCCGAACCATAGGCTGGTGCCGAACGGTAGGGAAGGAAGAAAACCATTTGGCCTAAAAGGGTGTGCAGAAGGTAAAGACTAAAGACATATGAAGGGATTTGGAGAGGTGGCAAAGAACTATACGGTTACAGTCGTGAATCTGGAAGAGGCATTACTAGGAATACCAGGATACCCCATCGAAACATTTCAATGTTTCAGTTTCACTGTGTACTGTTAATAGAAAACTGATTTCCCGATTAGATACTTACTCCAGGGTATGTATTTACCAGATACGATTCTCACATCTGTATGGTTTTACAGATGATGAGTGGGAGTAAGTTATTGGGAATTGGGTGATTATCCTCATTATATCGGGATTCGTTGTAATCGGTGATATTTGAGGAAATCACCTGGGTTGTTTGCCGGTCGGCAAATATTTGGTTTTGAATATCCGCTGTTATGCACCAATTTCAAATTGATATATCTGTACGTCTATTTTCATAGAGTGAGATATACCTTTTGATATTATGTCGATGACATTTACCTATATCAGTGGATGGTTAGGTAAGGAGCATTAAACAGCGGTGTAATTCTTCTTAACCATAAGTACAGTTTTCAACTTACGACACACAGTGAAAGAGTTGTTAGACTCAGCGGACTTATACAAAGTATTGTATGTTGTCCAGTGTCCATCAGGACAGAGGGCTTGGTCCTCGTACTATATTCGGTTTACTTATGACTTCTCTAGTTCTTAGACATGTGTTTCGTAGAAACACAGGGTCTAAGTTTTGAGGAGTTATAGGTATTTGAATAGAGTAGAGAACCAGGTGTAGCAAGTATCGGGATTCTTCAAAGTGATCGAAGATGTAGATACTTGTGTATGGTATTCAGTTGATAGTAATGATAAAGAGATCTTGCTTCTTTTTCAGGTTACTCATAATTGGAAGCATTCCTAAGTTGAGTAACGCTGATCGGCCTCCTTCCATTTAGTTGACATGCACTGGAGACAGCTGCATGATTTGAATCTGGTTCAATTAAATCAGTGCCTCTGTTGGATATAGAACAGTTCATATCTTAACGATGTTAAGGTACGGGGAGTTGTCCGGTTTATGATTAAAACCAGACACTGGACAACTCAAGGCACGTTTCTGTAATGGCTGTTTGTGGGTTGACCCAGGCTATGACGAGGGTTGACTTTCTACCATCTGGATGAACAATAGCGATATTGTTCTAGACTCGCCACAGTTTTAATAAAAATGGATTTTTTCAGAAAACAGTAGTGGGAGTATGGTAGAACTGGAAGTGATTCCAGAACCACAAACGATTACTGAAGATTTGATAAGGAACCTAAAGATTCAATCTGGATTGACATTCCAGTGGCCACTCCGCAGATAAAGTGGGTAACTTCAGGCACCCGAGAGGTACTCAGGTAGCCTAAAGGACGGTGACAGGGAAGTTCTTGTTTACCCACACTTGCCATTGTTGTTGTTCCAGGCTGCGAGACCCGGCAGGAGGATGAGTATAGCGTCGTTCTAAACTAGTTTTAGAAGTGCACGTCTATATGACTCTAGCAGAGGGTTGTCGTAGTCAGTGGGAGCAGCGGAAGCATTGGTGGACATCAGGCTTATATCTATTTATAGACTAAAGCAGATGTAGCGGAGATAGATCATCTATTTCTGATGTGACAGTCATGGGTTTGACGTCATCAGAATAGGGGATGGATCTGTTGAGAAGGTAGTAGGGTGTGATATCCTGGTATTTGGATGACATACATAGAATAGGAAAAGAAATTCCTATACTACGATCGGTTATACTTTGGTCGTCGCACAGTGGTTTCTCCACAAGGGACTTGGACATTATATCAGACATACTGGTTACTAGATCTATGGTTTTTAGATCTAGATTTGGGTGGTTTCCCAATCTGGGAACTTTGACAGCATTCTAAGAGCATTTAGAATGGACGACTCCTGGCACGGTAGTGTACCTGCAGGTGATGGAGTCACCCTCTCCAAAGGTGTCTTATAGACTAAAGTGGAGAGGGATGTGCATGATTGGCAGATCACTTGCTTAGGCAATTGAGTCAATCATGAGATGTTAAGTACCACACCAGATGTTGTTCTTGCACGAAATGCAATAAGTTGATATTGATCCAATCCTGGAGGAACAGTCGGAAGCAGTTTTAGAACATAAGAGGATGTTCTAGGGATATGATAACGACAGCCTCATTCGGGAGACAGTTATCATTCCAGGCTTCTAAGGTGACATGGACGACAAGGAGGTTGTCAGAGTTATAGTTTTCCTTCTGATGAGGGGCAGTATTTTGGACAGGTGGTCCAAGGCAATACTGAGGGAGGCATGGCGCGCAGGACACTGATTAAGTTCAGTTGTCAATACAGTCTAAGAAGTTTGGATTTGGAGTTCATTTATGAGCTACGTCCCATCAGACATCCAGACATATTCTAAGACTGATATTGCTCATTTCGGGAGATGGCTTTCTCCGTGAACTTGAGATATAGAGAGACATAGAAAGAAACAACTGAGCGGATCCACTCACTAAGGCTATTCCTCGAACGCAATAGTTCCGCAAACGAGCTTTGTGAGACTGACTAATAGAGGAGTTGGATGTTCGGTATCACACGGGTTGTGAGTATGCGACATCGCAATAATTAGCCTTGAGTGCAAGTGGGAGATTGTTGGTGATAGTGCCCTCAGAGTCAATTATTAGGTCACAGGTACATGATTGTAATGATTGAGGGAGGACCTATCCCGGTAGGACAGTCTTACTCGAGATGATAGTATGCTATCTGGTTTACCTTTATCATCGTGTACTGCTTGAGGTGACCTGACACGTCGCTATTACACGTTGATAGAGCCCCTAGGATTCTTGCTTGACCACCAGCAGTATGAGGGCGATCATATAAGTGGGAGCTGGGGGTCTATAAGCTTATCCTTAAAAGGTCCCTAGTCGTGGGAGTTTCGAGACTGGGCATCGATACTCCATTAGTAGACTAGTGTATACAGTCGAGACCCCGACGAGGGGTGGTGGCCGGTCTCACAAGCCACTGGTGTCAGTTGGATCACCTAAGATGTATACAGGTGCTCATTGGGTTATGAGTACACCGGACAGGACTCGCCGGGAACATGCTAGTTGGTCATATACCAGACGTCAGATGGCAGTTCCCTGGTGACATGTGTGCAGGTTAGTTCATCGACCTGGGGATCGTCATTTGTCTCGTGTGAGTTCCCACTGTACTTTGATTACTACCCTACCACGGCTCAAAGGAGTCGTGCAAACAGGTTTTAGTTGGGTACAGTCCCGAGCCACATGGAGGCAGTGAGCGTATCTTCAGGGGTTCGTCTCTCCCGGTATTGGGGGTGAGGTCGTGCTGTGTCTAGGAGAGCCATTACACAAAGTCCTTGGCCAAGGCAAGGAGATTTACTGGTAGGTATTCCAGTAGTATCTCAGGGTGTTCTGGGCTACACTCCGACACGACTTGTACCGCTTTTGGGGGTCTGACTTTTACCAACCCCCTAGGCCCGCCATGCGATACTCATAGACGAACGGACCGGACTGTACAGATATTGTCACTGACAGGCTCAGTAGGGTTGTCAGGCTGAGTTCACTCACAGACGTCCCTTTTAGTCAATACTTGGTAGCCCGTTACGTATTGGCTTATACCTCTGACGTGCTAGTGGTTAAATCCACAACCGAGGTGTTGACGAGTCTTTAGAGTCCCCCACATTCAGTTACTCAGCTTTCGGGCGAAAAGTTGTAGAGGCCGTATGGAGATATGGCAGGGTCCGATCAGATACGTGCGGTATTGCACGGATCAGGATCGGACAGTTTGTACTATAGGCCGTATGGTTATATGGCAGGGTTCGATCAGATACGTGCGGTATTGCACGGATCAGGATCGAACAGATATTACTGGCCGGCTTTGGTATAAGCCGGATCCTAGTATAGTACAGTGTAGAGTTTGTCTCATTGCATTTGTATTTCGGTCGAAATACAGATGCGGGTGTGTATGCACAGTATCGGGGTTTTCCCGTAATTTATTACGGGACCAGTTTTCTGGAGTTGCCAGTTTGCTTTCCGTTTCGGCCAATTTCCTTTGTTCCGTTCATTGGCCGAAGATTGGTGGAGGAGGGCTTATTTGCATTGTTGCAAATAAGTATTTGTGGAGGGGGTATTTGCTTATTGTTGTATCATGATAGCACCATCCTTTGACTTGATTTCTTCATGATGACTTGACTTCACAACCTCATCATTGCTTGACTTCATACTTCATGATGGCTTGACTTTGTTAGCATCATGGTGGTTGATGATGGTTGTGTGGAGTGTTGGCATTGCCTTGTGATCATTCCCTTTTGCATGATAGCTTTCCTCTCTCTCTCTCTTTGGGATTAGATGAGAATGGCTCCCTCTTTGGTTATACACTTTTGACTCTCTCATTCTCATTTCTCTCCTCCTCCTCTAGTTATGGCCGGCCAAGCTTGGAGGAGGGGTTGCCCATTTTTGTAGTGGGGATTTTTGCTCTCTTGATGTTAGAAAAATCCCCAAGTTCCTCCACATTGTTCTTGTATCATCCCTCCACCTAAAATGGCATCTCCATGAACCCCAAAGTGAGACTTGAGGACTACATATTCTACAGCAAACCTTGGGCACGTCGAGTAGCCGGCTTCGTGCCCGAGTTGCCTCGGCATTGAGGTGGGAGCCCGTAAACATAGTTGGCGATGTGGTGCACTTCCGGCGACGAGGAGGAGACGGGACTTTTCCGCAGGAGATCGGGACCATGACGAGAAGACCGGAGGACTTGAATCGTCGGTATATCTCTATTCCCTTTCTTGTAGATAGCTAGGAATAGTTAATGGTTCGATCCGGGTTTAGTACGCGGTGGTGCCGGTTTGCTAAGTCCGCAAAATTTAAGTTATTCACCGCTTCCGCATTCCGGCGTCGGATTGACGGCCGGGGCGCCGCCGTGCACTTACACATCATGCTAAGTGTTTTCTTCTCTCTCTCTTAATTGCAGCGACCCAGTGACCGCACCTAGGTTACATCTAGATAATAAGATGACTGAATCTGACTGTTATAACTGGCAAAGGTCTGTCCAGATGTCCATTGCCCAGGACAAGCTGGGACACCTCTTGACTGATCCAACCCCTGCCGTCTCAGGTCCAGTTTCCCCTGTCACGGATATTGATATTCGTAGGACATCGGAAGAAGAATGTGCGAAAGCCAAGTGCCTCGTGTTAGCCTCAGTTGATGGTATATACCAGAGGCAGCACGAGAAGATGGACTCAGCTTCTATCTTCCTCTATAACAAAGTTTTATATGGAGAGCAATCTCGTATCGCAAGATATGAGACCTTGAACGAATTGCTTCCAGCGAGGTTGGCTATCGGGTCATCTGTAGGGGGCAACGTCCTTACAGAGACCAACTCTTTTGAGCTCTCGGACCTGAAGACCACGTTGAAGAACGGGTCAGATGCTGACTCAGTTCAACAGTCTCTACCTACTACCCTAAAGGAAACTAGGGAAGTAGAAAGAAAGGGAAGGGCAGAAGTTTCAGGAACAGATGTAGTAAAAGAAGGATGTTCCTATTGTTACGGGAATGAACATGGGCAGAAGGATTGCAGGGCTTGTAAAGCCAGTAGCCGGAATTCGAAGCATGTTGTGGCTTCGGCTTCGGGTGTGTTTGTGATTGAGAACTGTATGTCAGTTAACCCTACTTCCTGGGTATTGGATACCGGATCAGGATCTCATATCTGTAATTCGTTACAGGCTTTGAGAAACCGTAGGGTTATCAGGAAAGGTGATATGACTCTCAGGGTTGCTAACGGAATGAGCATGTATGCTGAATCCGTAGGAGAATATCATCTAGGACTGACAACTGGGCAGATATTGATTCTGCTTAACTGTTTTTATGTACCAGGTGCGACATGTAATATCATATCTGTATCCTTAATTTCTAAGGAAGGATATGATTTTACTTTTGTAAGCGATGTAGTTAACATCCACCTAAATCAAGTTCTGATTGGGTCAGGTACATTACAAAACAGGATATACGTATTGAATCAAGCTCAGATCTTCAGTGTCCAGAACACACTTAAAAGAAAGTCTCCGGAAACAAATCAGGCTTTCTTATGGCATTGTAGACTGGGTCATATTAATGAGACATGGTTAACAAAGTTACATAAAGAGGGATACTTGAATCCGTTTGAGTATCAGTCTTATGCCACTTGTGAATCTTGTCTCATGGGAAAGATAACAAAGACTCCGTTCACTGGACACGGAGAAAGAGCGAGCGAGCTCTTGGGACTCATACACAGTGATGTGTGTGGTCCAATGTCTACATATGCGCGAAGTGGTTATTCATACTTCATTACTTTCACAGATGATTTCTCTAGGTATGGGCATGTCTTCTTGATGAAGCACAAATCCGAGGCCTTTGAGAAATTTCAAGAATACAAGAATGAAGTTGAAAAACAAACAGGCAAAAGTATCAAGACACTGAGATCTGATCGAGGTGGTGAATACTTGAGTGCCGAGTTTCTGGGCTACTTAAAAGAGAATGGAATTCTCTCTCAGCTTACTCCTCCATACACACCACAACACAACGGTGTATCGGAAAGGCGGAATCGAACCCTATTGGATATGGTTCGTTCCATGATGAGTAAGGCTGAGTTACCGCGATCCTTCTGGGGTTATGCGCTAGAAACAGCTGCATATCTCTTGAACAAGGCTCCAACCAAGACTGTGCCTACCACCCCATATCAGATGTAGAGTGGGAAGAAACCCTGTCTCAAGTACCTTAAGACGTGGGGATGTCCAGCTTTTGTAAAAAAGCAGCATGCGGAGAAGCTCGAGGCACGTTCAGTACTGTGTAAGTTTGTGGGATACCCAAAGAACTCCAGGGGGTATCTTTTCTATTCCGCAGAGGAACAAAAGGTTTTTGTTTCTCAGCATGCCCACTTCTTGGAAACTGAATTTTTAGAAAATCAGATAAGTGGGAGCGCAATAGAACTGGAAGAAATTCTAGAACCACAAGCTATTACTGAAAGCTTGGAAGAACCAGAAGTCTCAAGAGAACCGGACATCCCAGCGCCACTCCGCAGGAGTAGTAGGCAGTCTCATCCGCCCGAGAGATACTACGGTTTTCTCTTAGACGGGGATAGAGATTGCACCATGGATTATGGTGAGCCTACTAGCTTCCAGCAAGCCATCCAGAGTGGCGACTCGGTAAATTGGCTGGATGCAATGCGGGCCGAGATGGAGTCCATGTACACCAACAAAGTTTGGACTTTGGACTTTGCTCCAGAAGGGGTAAAACCCGTAGGCTGCAAATGGATCTTCAGAAAGAAGATTGGTGTAGATGGACAGGTTGAGACCTATAAAGCTAGACTTGTTGCAAAGGATTTTCGTCAAAGACCTGGCTTGGACTATGACGAGACCTTTTCTCCAGTGGCTATGCTGAAATCCATTCGGATCCTTCTTGCCATTGCTGCCTTCCACGATTATGAAATCTGGCAGATGGACGTAAAGACGGCTTTCCTAAATGGAAATTTGGAAGAGTGCGTCTATATGGATCAGCCGGAGGGATTCAATCAGAGTGGGAGCAGCGGTAGAGTGTGCAAGTTGCTCAAGTCTATCTATGGACTTAAGCAGGCATCGCGAAGTTGGAACATCTGCTTTGATGATACTGTCAAAGAATTCGACTTTATCAAAAACCCAGATGAACCATGCATTTACAGTAAGATTGTAGGGAGAACTGTAGTTTTCCTCGTCTTGTACGTGGATGACATTCTCCTAATAGGAAATGATATTCCTATGCTACAGTCAGTCAAAGGATTCTTGTCACAGAGGTTCTCCATGAAGGACCTGGGCGATGCCAACTACATTCTGGGGATCCAGATCTATCGTGATAGATCTAAGAGGATGTTGTGTTAGTGTATATGCCCTAGAGGCCATTACTGTATCATACTAGTTTGTATATTACTTGATGGAAGCTTGGGATATTCACCTTGTATAAACAATCTTGCTCAATATAGTAGTATGCTACTTGGTTTGTTTCTACTTCAATGTGTACTTGTGTTTATTTCAGTATATCACTTATACGCATTAGTGGAGCCCTTAGGATCTTTGCTTGATTACCAGCGTTGTGATGGCAGTCACACTAGTGGGGGCTGGGTAATCTGTAGGCACATCCTTATACAGGTCCCTAGTCGTAGGACTATCGAGACAGGGCATCGATACTCCGGAGTAGACTAGCGTATGCGCTTCTCATCCCAGTGTGGGAGATGGTCTGTCCCACAGCCATCAGTACGTCGTACTGGAGATAGTATACGGGTGCTCGTTGGGTTACGAGTACACTGGACAGGACTCGTCGAGAACTGACAGGTTGGTATTATACCTATCGTCAGTTATCAGTTCCCAGGTGACATGAGTACAGCTTAGTCCGCTGACTTGACACTGACACTTCGCCTCGAGTGTGTTCCCACTGCACTTTGATCACTACCCTACCACGGCTCAAAGGAGTCGTGCAAACAGGTGGTGGTTGGGTGCAGTCCCGAAGCACTTGGAGGCAGTGACGGTTAGACAGGATTCGTCTCTCCCGGTATTGGGGGTTGACATCGCGCTGTGTCTAGGAGAGCCATTACACGAGTAGTCCCTGGCCAGGGCAAGCGAGATATACTGGTAGGTTTCCAGTGTTATCTCAGGGTGTTTTGGGCTTCACTCCGACACGACTTGTACCGCTATTGGGGGACTGACGTTTTACCGCCCCCTAGGCCCGCCATGCGATGTATCAGACGAACAGACCGGACTGTACGGAGAATGTCACATTCAGACTCAGTAGGAGTTCAGATGGGGTTTCACCTCGTCAGCCTTCTTGTCGGCATCTACCTGGGGACCGTTACGCACAGCTAGTGCCGCTTGCGGTCTGTGGTTAAACCCACTGCCAGCGTAGTGTCGAGTCTTTAGAGTCCCACACAGAGGGTATTCGCCTCTGGGCAAAACAGAGTAGAGGTCGCATGGTTTTGCGACAGGGTTCGTTCTCATCCGCGCACTTGTGCACGTTTGGAGTCCGGACGGATTATACTGGCAGGCTCTGGTTTGAGCCAGATACTGGTATATGTTTTGGGGGTTGCTTTTATATCTTGGTATTCTTGTTCCTCGGAACGAGAATGCAGGTGTGTATGCACAGTTGCTTGAGGTGGAGAATGAGGTTTTTCATTAGGGTTTCGGATCGGGTGCGTATGCACAGTTGACAGTCTTCATTTTCCAAACCCTAATGGATTTATATATTATCTATTAATAATAGTAATTAAATAAGAATTATGTTATGGTTGATTTTTATGTTGACTTGTTGACCATGGTTGACTTGTTGACCATTGACTACCATCATGCTTTAAAAAGTCTTCCTTGATTCATGCTTACTTTTTATTAAATGAAGCATGGTTGTGGTCATTCCAAATACTACCATCAACTATTCTTATTTCAATTATTATCATTTAGATAATATTTTTTCTTTTGCAATATGGTTGCAAGAAAGAAATAATTGAGCTCATTCTATCATAACCTCTCTCTCTCCTCATTTCATCTTCCTCTTCCTCTAGCAAAGAGAAACCTTCTCATGTGTTGAGAATCATTCTCTTTAAAAGGAAAAGCAAACCCTAATCACTCTCTACTCATTCTAGGATGAAGGTTTAGCAAGCCGGAAACCCTAGTTCACTCAAAGATCGAGGAAGAGCCCAAAGTCGAACCTTCGAGGTGGATCCATCTTCGACGGGAGAAGGCGACGAAAAGAGAACCATCAACCTCTACAAGGTTTGAAGAAGAAGGAGTTCAAGTTTAGGTATAACCATCTTCCATAGTAGCTAACTCTCTTTAGCTAGAATACTAGTTTTAGTTTAGACAACGATCCCGACCTTGTTTAGTCCATGTTGCCTCTTGCGATAAAAATTCGTTTTTATACCGTTTCCGCCTCCCCGTAAGCACCGGGGGTCGCAATATGGACTTACATGTTGGGACTATCACAGTCAAGGTACATCGACACAATACTGAAAAGATTCCGTATGGAAGATTCCAAGCGCGGTAATCTACCGGCTTGTCACGGGATCACCCTCTCCAAAGAGATGTCTCCCAAGACTGATTTGGAAAGGGATCGCATGTCTATCATACCCTACGCTTCTGCGGTAGGCTCTATAATGTATGCGATGTTATGTACCAGACCAGATGTAGCATACGCATTGAGCGTTGTAAGCCGGTATCAGTCAAACCCAGGGGAGAAACACTGGATAGCGGTAAAGAACATTCTCAAGTACCTGAGAAGGACTAAGGAGATGTTCTTGGTGTATGGCGGAAAAGACCTCCAGCTCGAGGACTTTGCTGACTCCAGCTTCCAGAGTGACAAGGATGACTCCAAGTCCATGTCGGGTTAAGTCTTTACCCTCAATGGAGGGGCGGTTTGCTGGAAGAGTTCCAAGCAGGAGACCGTTGCTGACTCAACTATGGAAGCGGAGTACATAGATGCTTGCGATGCCGCAAAGGAAGCTGTCTGGATGAAGAAGTTCCTCACGGAGCTTCAGGTGGTTCCTACCATTGTTGATCCAATACCGCTGTATTGCGACAACAACGGAGCTATAGCTTTAGCGA
Organism: Agapanthus africanus; assembly: GCA_030015575.1. NCBI lineage: Eukaryota > Viridiplantae > Streptophyta > Magnoliopsida > Asparagales > Amaryllidaceae > Agapanthus > Agapanthus africanus. The sequence goes on along the minus strand of CM057342.1, from coordinate 449,054,797 downwards.
AGGAACCCAGGTCCCATCAGAAGTCCAGGCACATTTTGAGGCGGTACCACCTGATCAGGTAGATCATAGATCGCTAGGAGATCGAGGTGAAGAGTGTAAATACGGAGAACAACACTGCAGATCCACTCACGAAGGCCCTACCCCAGACTCAGTTCGAGCGGCTGATCGAGATGATAGGTCTTCGATACGCCAGTACATGGCCTTAGTGCAAGTGGGAGATTGTTAGTGTATATGCCCTAGAGGCCATTACTGTATCATACTAGTTTGTATATTACTTGATGGAAGCTTGGGATATTCACAGTTGTATATACAATCTTGCTCGAAATGGTAGTATGCTACTTGGTTTGTCTCTGCTTTAATATGTGCATGTGTTTCTTTTAGCATATTGCTGATATACATATTAGTAGAGCCCTTAGGATCTTTGCTTGATTACCAGCGTTGTGATGGCGCTCACACTCGTGGGAGCTGGGTGATCTATAAGCACATCCTTATACAGGTCCGTGGTCGTTGGACTATCGAGACAGGGCATCGATACTCCGGAGTAGACTAGCGTATGCGCTTCTCATCCCAGTGTGGGAGACGGTCTGTCCCACAGCCGTCAGTACGTCGTACTTGAGATAGTATGCGGGTGCTCGTTGGGTTACGAGTACACTGGACAGGACTCGTCGGGAACTGTTGGTTGGTAGTATACCTATCGTCAGTTATCAGTTCCTAGGTGACATGAGTACAGCTTAGTCCGCTGACTTGACACTGTCACTTCGCCTCGAGTGTGTTCCCACTGCACTTTGATTGCTACCCTACCACGGCTCAAAGGAGTCGTGCAAACAGGTAGTTTTTGGGTGCAGTCCCGAAGCACTTGGAGGCAGTGACGGTTAGACAGGATTCGTCTCTCCCGGTATTGGGGGTTGACATCGCGCTGTGTCCAGGAGAGCCATTACACGAGTAATCCCTGGCCAGGGCAAGCGAGATATACTGGTAGGTTTCCAGTGTTATCTCAGGGTGTTCTGGGCTACACTCCGACACGACTTGTACCGCTATTAGGGGACTGACGTTCACCGCCTCCCTAGGCCCGCCTTGCGATGTATCAGACGAACAGACCGGACTGTACGGAGATTGTCACATACAGGCTCAGTAGGAGTTCAGATGGGGTTCACCTCGTCAGTCTTCTTATCGACATCTACCTGGGGACCGTTACGTACAGCTAGTGCGGCTTGCGGTCTGTGGTTAAATCCACTGCCAGCGTAGTGTCGAGTCTTTAGAGACCCACACAGAGAGCTATTCGCCTTGAGGCAAAACGAGTAGAGGTCGCATGGTTTTGCGACAGGGTTCGTTCATATTCGCGCACTTGTGCACGTTTCCTGTCCGGATAGTTTATACTAGCGGGCTTTGGTTTAAGCCGGATCCTAGTATATGATTTGGGATTAGTTTTTCTCATTCTATTCATGTTCCTCGGATCACGAATGCGGGTGCGTATGCACAGTTGCTTGAGATTGAGGGAGAGGACCTTGATTAGGGTTAATGGCTATTGTGATTTTATTAACCCTAATGCTTATGTGTGTATTATAGTTAATTGATAATTAGTTTAATAATTGTGCATGGTTATGGTTGTTGACCATTTGACTTCATTAACTTGTTGACCTTGGTTGACACTTTGACCATCATCATTTCTTTTGGAAGATGCTTTTTGATCCTTGAAAATTGAAATGATAATGGTCATGTCATGATTAACCATGACAATTATCTAGCTAATTATTTAATTAAAATAATATGCACATATTAGTGAGAATGGCTCACATTATTCTCATTCTATCATATCTTTTCTCTCTCTTGTTCTTCCTCTCCCTCAAGCTCTCTCCCTCTCATGTGTTGAGAAACACTTGAGCTTGAGAAAAACCCTCTCTTGATCATCTTTACTCTCATCTAGGGTTCAAGGACTAGCACTTCTTGCACCCTAGTTACTTCTAGCTTGGAGTTGAAGCCAAAGGTTGAGGCTTTCGCGTGGATCTTTCTTCGACGTGAGAAGACGACCAAGGTGACCTCCTTCCACCACTCCAAGGAGCAAGGAGAGAAGGACTTAGAGCTCAAGGTATAACCTTTCTAGCACTTAGCTAGTTTATAGTTAGCTTTAGCAAGTTTTTGTTTAGCAAAGATCCTTACAAGTCTAGTCCATGTTGCCTTAGTTGATAAAAATTCGATTTTTATTTCGTTTTCCGCCTCCCCGCAAGTACCGGGGTGGGCAACGTGGACTTACACTTTTAGGCTAAATGGTTTTCTTCATTCCCTACTGTTCGGCACCTGCCTATGGTTTGGAAGAAGACTATCCAATAAGCGTAATAGGTGTACCATCCTAATCCAAGGAGCACTCACAACCTGAGAGAAGGTAAAAGGAAAAGACAACTGAATAGTCCTATTCATTTTCTCCAGAACCAGAAACCATCCTCGAATCTGGAACAAGTTCCTTCGAGTTCGTATATAACCATACCATGGTTTTATCCAATGGAAGTGGATGTTCGTAGTAATACGGGGTGTTCTGGAGAAAAGGGTAAAAGTAGGAGTGGCAATGAGGTATGCAAATCAGACAATCCAAAAGCCAGTGTTTTAAGAAGTTCCGGTTAACTTGGTCACTGAGTCATAGTCAAAGGTCGGGCCATGGTCTCTGCCAAAGAGAGAGAGAAAAGAAACACTCTGCGTGCACTCAAACCTAGATCAGAATGGTTACCAATTTATCTAATCCGGAAACCTCCCACTGTAACCTCAAACTCTCCTCCAAACCTGAAAGAAGAATTAGTCGGGATCACCCGAGCAGTAAACCAACTCATCAGTGGGAATCGGGATCCAACTATCATCGCATGATAACGTGATGGAATCCACTCACGTTATCACACTCCAGAAGGTATGCTCATATCTGGCAAGTTTCAGTTTCTTTAGAAACTCCCGATGCGATTTTTTTTACCCCAAGCGGCTTATGACCTTGACTAGGTCATCAAACCATAAACCGCTAGTCAAGTTCAACCCGTCATTATTCTGGATTGCATTAAACCCACCCGTACGTGTCCTTGACTAGGTCAACAAGGCCGCACGACTGTCCTAACCAATCCCATTTATGCAACAAACAAGTACCACTTAGCTACCGAACATTACGTCTTGACTAGGTCAACAAACGCAGCACGAATACTAAATAATACCCGTAGGAAATGACGGAGGGCTACGGCTGGTTTTTGGCAAAAAACCTTTAACTTAATGAACTTGATATCGTTGAAGGAACTGCATAGCATTTTATAAAAATATAGTGGCGAAAACCTTTGCTAAAGAGGTCACTCCAGGTGAAGGGATCTCGGCTCTTTCCCCGTAGATAGAGGTGCAGGATATTCCAACTGAATACCATGATGCAAAGCAAAAGGCAATCGGCTATAGTGAAGTTATTACCTTGACGCAAAATTCTGTCCAAAGGGTCACTCCCGGTGAAGGGATCTCGGCCCTTGCCTCATCGACTGAGGTACTGGATATTCATAACCGAATATCACTGCGCAAAACAAAAGAGAAAGTCCTTGCAATAACATCTTTTTTTTGAAAAATGTTCCAACAACATCAAATAGGTTTGTTTAGCTTGCATTGATCCGAATCAATGCAGTCCCGTCAGTTAATCACACGACAAAAGAACGAAAATATGATGTATGTATATGCCATCCGCATTCGCCACTGAGTCCCGTCATCACCCGTTAGGTTACTTAACTAACGACAGAGCGGGGACTGGACTAGCACGGGTGTAAAACATATACAACATCTACTAGTATATATATCAATATATAATAATCGCTCATGGCGTGATAAAATGCAACATCACAGAAATGTAATAAGCATCACAGAACAATACAGATAATCTGGAATCCCCGGGTTTCATAGAGCCACTACTGAAACCCGACGTTCCCCTGGTCGTGTGGATAGCCTGTGCAATGAAATCCTAGACCCCTACGGGCGCGGCAAGTTACCCGCCAAAACCTGAAGCGAGGCAGCCCCCTTCAACAACGTGAATGGAACACCCAACACTTCACGGAATCAGGTAACTTGAGCACCCTTCCTTGGGTCAACCTGTACCCCCTATGAGTATGGCGAACAGCCCGCCAATTCTAGAGTTAAGCCCCCTCTGTCTCAAAGCCATGAGATGCGGGCCCGTTACCCTCTAGAACCCGGCTATCCGTGCACCCCTCCACTGGGTAATCCTATTACAGAAAGTAAAATATATATACAACGGGTACATCGACCTCAGCCCGGTCGTGCCCTAAAAGAATAATATACAAACAGGCAGTGACGGCAGTCCACATGTCGGACGCTCGCCCCGCAATATCAAATGTACAAAGACAACCAAACTGTACTACCACTGCATCCAGGCTATCCACCACGACAAATCCGCAACATCACAGCCCAACACAGAACATCAACGTGAACGTCACGTTCGCAAATCCGTCTAAAAGAACTATAGCAATTAGACAAGATTTACGAATCAAATGACATTCACGGTCACAGATATAATGTAAATATTGTAAACTAACATGTTTAAAATTTTCGATCGACAAAAAAATTTTGACAGAAAGTTCATGATTGGAAATTCAGTTTTTGGAAATTTCGTCCGATCGAAGTTCTAAACACGTTAGAGCAAGCTAGTAAAGGTTAATGGCGTGGCTCTGATACCATGTAAGACTACGGTAACGCCCCGGCCATCTATCCGAGGCCAAAATGAGGAAACGAAAAACTTTTTCAAACTAGAAACTGGCGCTATCGTATGCTTAAAACCCGGATCGAACTATTAACCTACAACTAGCAACTAGAGAAAGGGTTGGAAAGCTATACCGATCGATCTGTGTCCTTCGGTCTTTGGCCACCATCCCAAGCTCCTCGCGGCATCTCCGGTTTCGGTCTCCTCGTCGGAAAGGGCACCACATCTTCGAGTCTTTTTACGGGCTCCTGCTTCATCCGATGCAACTCGGGCACGAAGTTCGCTAGCCGATGTGTCCAAGGCGATGTAGAGAATGTTTGTGACAACTTTGTCTCTTGCGTCCATAGCATGGATGGAAGCTAGAGATGATGCCATTAAAGAAGAATGGTGAGCTCAAGAAGCAAGAGGATGAAGAAGAAGAGGAGCCATTTTCTTTTCTTTTGTTATGCTATCAAAAATGAGAGTGTGAATCAAAAAAAATACAAGACCCAACTCTATACCATGGCTGCCCTTCACTCTCTTCCTCTCATTTCAACTTGCAAATCCATCACAAAAGGTGACATTTGCACAAGAAATGATACCATGAGTCATCTATGAAGTACATGTATCATTTAATGCACAAAATATTGGCTTAAGCTCACAATTTCCATTTGTAAACATTAACCCAAATGTTTACAACAATAAAAAAATACGGCAACATCTAAAGTAAACTCGTGACGGATCACAAGGATACCCCTCACCTGTATATACATACCTGCATCTGTATTCCGACTGAATGCGAATGCGAATGCGATGAGACTAAACTAATCCAACAAATCTAATTATAGGATCCGGTTTAAACCAAAGCCTACTAGTATGATCCGCTGGATCATGATCCGTGCACTACTGCACGTATATGATCGGACCTGCCATATATCATACGGCCTCTACAACGTTTCGCCCGAAATTTGAAAACTGTCTGTGGGGGACTCTAAAGTCTCGTCAATACATTGGCTATAGATTTAACCACTAGCACGTCAGAGGTACTAGCCGTACGTAACGGGCCACTAAGTATTGACCAAAAGGTAGGTCGATGAGCGAACTCATCCTGGTACACTTCTGAGCCTGTCAGTGACAATATCCGTATAGTCCGGTCCGTTCGTCTATGAGCATCGCATGGCGGGCCTAGGGGGTTGGTAAAAAGTCAGACCCCCAAAAGCGGTACAAGTCGTGTTGGAGTGTAGCCGAGAACAACCAGAGATACTACTGGAATACCTACCTGTAAATCTCCTGCCTTGGCCAAGGGCTTCGTGTAATGGCTCTCCTAGACACAGCGCGATCTCACCCCCAATACCGGGAGAGACGAAACCCCTGCCGATCAGCTCACTGCCTCCATGTGGCTCGGGACTGTACCCAACTAAAACCTGTTTGCATGACTCCTTTGAGCTGTGGTAGGGTAGTAATCAAAGCACAGTGGGAACTCACACGAGACAAATGACGATTTCAGGTCGATGAACTAACCTGTATACATGTCACTAGGGAACTGCTATCTGACGTCAGGTATAATACCAACTAGCATGCTCCCGGCGAGTCCTGTCCGGTGTACTCATAACCCAATGGGCACCTGTATACATCTTAGGTGATCCAACTGACACCAATGGCTTGTGAGACCGGCCACCGCCCCTCGTCGGGGTCTCGACTGTATACACTAGTCTACTAATGGAGTATCGATGCCCAGTCTCGAAACTCCCACGACTAGGGACCTTTTAAGGATGTGCTTATAGACCCCAGCTCCCACGAATATGATCGCCACCATACTGCTGGTAGTCAAGCAAGAATCCTAAGGGCTCTATCAACGTGCAATAGTGACCTGTAAGGTCACCTGAAGCAGTACACGATGATAAAGATAAACCCGATAGCATACTATCATCTCGAGTAAGACTGTCCTACCAGCATAGGTCCTCCCTCAATCATTGCAATCACATGCCTGTGATCCAATAATTGACTCTGAGGGCAATATATCCAACAGCATCCACTGGTGCTATGTAGGTGACGGACTGCTGCATGCTGATTGCAAGGAACAACTGGTTAACAGGGGTGACAACCTCCTGTCCCTACGCTCGAACGGCCTGAACCAAAGAACTCATCGTCTGGCGCAAGTCCTGCATCTCTGCCATAAGCCTAGCGAGCTGATCTATCGAAGGCGGATCCGTCTGCACCTTTGCATCGAGCGTGCCATCCTGGTTAGTGCTCGTCTCACCCGAACCAACTCTGACCTCGGCCCTCGCTGCATCACTCTGAGTCCCCATAGTCATCGGCGGCAAGGCTATAAATGGAAATAAGATTCGATAAGAACACAGAAATCGAATCACAAGGATATGAATCATCAAGGAAGGAATTTCAAGCAATGTACTTAGGTCACTTTAAGCGAAGTACCGCATTGTGAGTATGATTCATACATACACACACTACGTTACTCTGCTTAAGCTACCTACTCTATCATATCAAGGTCATCCTACACTCCGAAAGGTAAAACCTAGCGCTCTGATACCAACTTTGTCATGACCCGAAATTGGCACGTGACGGCCCTAATTCTACGCAACGCCTACAGACGTAACGCAGTAAAAAAAAGCCAAAACCCAGAAATCTAAACCATTAAAGATAAGAAAAGAAACATTGTTTAAATGTCTTTGAAATCACAACCCAAATTGTTTAAAAGTCCAACTTTCTTTCTTAAAATTTTGGCAGCACCTCCTTTGTAAAATCTAGCCCCAAAAATGGGTACAACATAAATATAAATAAAGCATCCCCAAATGGGAGCAAATACACGCCCAAAGGCGGAAAACAACAAGTCACAAAAAAAATATACAACATCGTCCTCACGAAGTCTCTAAGTCAAACAAAATAATTGTAAATGGAGAGTTGACTACAGATTTTATATGTCTTTACGTGCAGTGCGGATAGTGTCGTTAAGTTCCAGAAGGATCGATTAGAGTCATCATGTCGCACAATAAAGCCCAGATAACAATTTTAAAAGGATCACATAAGTTTTATAACGAGTTAAGCATTTTTCAAGTTTCGTTTTCCAGTAAGGTTTCAACTTCAGAATTTCTATCTTCCTTAACAGGAAACTAAGTCGTATTTTTCACTCCACCTTTTTCTTGTTTTCATTTCATACACACCACTGTGAACGTGCAATAGTCTTTATCATAGAATAAAACCTTCACATCTCCGTTAAAATTTTTTTTTTATAAAAGTCTGTCTTTTATCAAGATTATTCTCACACAAAGAACCGTTAGGAATTTTAACCCGGAGAGAACACTTGCTTGACTTTGTTTTAAACTGGACTTTCTAGGCTTCTTAGCGAGCTTTGGGCCAATGCACCCAAACCAGTTGGTTTTAGGGCATTAGGTGTAGAAACACCCCGGCGGACTTAATTACTCAAGTTACCTAGGTCCAAAAACAAAAGACAGTATGGCGTGAAAATCAGCTGATTTAATACGAACGGAGATATAACCGGCAGTTCAAATATTTTTTTGGATAAAAGACGTGTCTAGTGGATTCGGTGTGTAATCATTCCAATCAAGTTTTAGATGGGTTATTTTTCAGACTTAGCTCCTATTATGGCATCAATAACATTCCTTCATATTCGCTTTACTTCATAAACTATTCTTGACATTACTTATTTCAGAACAAACCTATTTGATCCTCAGAAAATCATTTATCTGTTTAAAAGTTCAAACATGAAAGACTTGTCATCTAATTCCCAAAATCTTACGACACGTGTAGTGTGATGTAAAGACGTATATCAGCTATAGTTAACTTCAAAGGAGAGTTATCTTTCAGGTTTTCAAAATCCAAACATAAGATCTAGTTATTCCTATTTTTTCAAACAAAAACCGTCGAATGTTGAATCAGAGTTCTTCCACAAGCTAACTTGACAAAAAAGTTTTTATATTTTTTTGAAAATTTTCAAATTTTTATGGATTTTATGGATTTAATATGCAGATGCAAAATATACATATGAATGCGAAGGTAAGAAATACATACCGAGCGTACCCCCAAACTTAAACTGGACAGTGTCCTCACTGTCGTAGCATGAAGAGATCAGTTGGAAGGTTCAAAATTGTCGGTTAGCGATATACAATTTTTATGTGTTTTTGGTTTTAAAGAAAAGAAAAAGAATATACACAAATATAAACAAAATGGTTTGTACATACCCCCAAACTTATTTTGAACAGTGTCCACTGTTCTTGGCTGGATAACCGAAGTTTGGAGGTAGGCAGAGGAAGATCATGCAAGGTAAACCGGCTCCTGTAAGAACAGGAGCTCCTCTGTTGGTTCGGCGCTAAGGTACAGTTTGCATCGGTGTCCATTGACCTTGAAGAGTGAACCGTCCTTTGGATTTTCCAAATCCACAGCGCCCTGCGGATACACATTCCGCACAAAATACGGCCCTTTCCAGCGAGAACGGAGCTTTCCAGGATGGAAATGAAGTCGGGTGTCGTAAAGAAGTACCTGCTGACCAGGTACGAAGGTTTTGCGCAAAAGGTGTTTATCGTGAAACACCTTCGTTCGATTCTTAACGACAACCGCGTTGTCGTAAGCCTCATCCCTAAGCTCGCTCAGTTCGTTCAGCTGCAGCTTCCGATGGCTGCCCGCGTCCTCAAGAGACAGATTCAGCTCCTTTATCGCCCAAAACGCGCGATGCTCGATTTCGACAGGAAGGTGGCAGGCTTTTCCGTACACAAGCCGATAGGGAGACATGCCAAGGTCGGTCTTATAAGCGGTTCTAAATGCCCAAAGGGCATCAGTGAGTTTCAAAGACCAATCCTTACGGTTCTTGGAAACCGTCTTCTCCAGTATCTGCTTGATTTGCCGATTTGAAACTTCGGCCTGCCCGCAGGTTTGGGGGTGGTAGGGCGTAGAGAGCTTATGATTTATGGAGTATTTCCGCATCAAGGCTTCGAAAGTTTTATTGCAGAAATGACTTCCATTGTCGCTAATGATCGCTCGGGGGTGCCCAAACCGTGAGAAAATATTTTCTTTAAGGAACCTAACGACAACCTTGTTGTCGTTAGTTCGGCTGGACACAGCCTCGACCCATTTAGAGACGTAATCAACAGCTAGAAGGATGTACAAGTTCCCAAAAGAGCTGGGAAACGGCCCCATGAAGTCTATCCCCCAAACATCGAAAATCTCCACAACCAAGATCGGTTGGAGCGGCATCTCGTTCCTCCGGGATATCCGGCCCATGTGTTGGCACCGGGAGCAAGTCTTGCAATAGTCGTGAGCGTCTTTGAAAAGTTGTGGCCAGTAGAAACCACATTGCAAGATCTTCTCAGCTGTCTTTCTAGGCCCAAAATGCCCGCCACATGCTTGGTCGTGGCAAAATGACAGCACACTCTTGAATTCCTCATCTGGGACACACCGACGAATAATCTGGTCGGGACAGTACTTGAACAAGTAGGGTTCGTCCCAGTAAAAGTGTTTTACTTGGGATAAGAAGCGAAGTCTGTCCTGACTCGACCACTCAGTCGGTAGCAATCCCGTGGCCAAATAATTCACAATATCTGCGAACCAGGGTTCGCATGATACTGTCAAGAGTTGTTCATCCGGAAACACGTCGTTAATCGGAATTGGAAGCGAGGGCGAAGAAGGAAGTCGTGAGAGATGGTCGGCGACTACGTTTTCACATCCTCTTTTGTCCTTAATGACAAGGTCAAACTCTTGAAGCAAGAGGATCCAACGTATTAACCGAGATTTGGCATCTTTCTTCGCAAAAAGATGGCGCAGAGCTGAATGGTCCGTGTAGACAATGACTGGAGAGCCGATGAGGTAGGGCCTGAACTTTTCTAAAGCAAATACAACAGCTAAGAATTCCTTCTCGGTTGTTGTATAGTTAAGTTGGGCATCGTTCAGGGTCCGGCTCGCGTAATAGATCACGTGCGGCATCTTGTTGATGTGCTGTCCAAGGACAGCACCGATGGCAAAGTCGGATGCATCGCACATGATCTCGAATGGGTGCGTCCAGTCAGGAGAAGAAAGAACGGGAGCAGAAGTAAGTGAGCGTTTCAGTGACTCGAATGCAGTCACACAGCTCGAGTTGAAGTCGAAAGGCGTGTCCTTGGCCAGAAAAGCGTCAAGGGCCTAGCAATCTTGCTAAAGTCCTTGATAAACCGTCTATAGAAACCGGCATGGCCAAGGAAGGCTCGGATATCTTTGACGCAACGGGGAGGAGGCAGATTGGAAATGACCTCAATCTTTGCTTTGTCGACCTCTATGCCATTTTGCGAGATGATATGTCCTAAGACAATACCTTCGCGCACCATGAAGTGGCATTTCTCCCAGTTTAAAGTGAGATTCTTTTCCTTACATCGGGTAAGGACAGCGTCAAGATGCAGCAAACACTCGTCAAAGGAATCGCCGAAAATGGAGAAGTCATCCATGAAAATCTCCAGAAATTTCTCCACCATGTCTGAGAAAATCCCCATCATACACCGCTGGAAGGTAGCGGGCGCATTGCATAACCCAAAGGGCATGCGTCGATATGCAAACGTGCCGAAAGGACAAGTGAAAGTGGTCTTGTCCTGGTCTTTTTCGGCGATGGGAATTTGATTATAGCCAGAGTAGCCATCTAGAAAGCAATAGTACTCATGTCCGGCCAATCGTTCGAGCATCTGGTCAATAAAAGGTAGCGGAAAGTGGTCTTTCCGCGTTGCAGCGTTGAGTTTTCTGTAATCAATGCAAACTCGCCACCCGGTTTGGGTGCGAGTAGGGATTAACTCATTCGCCTCGTTGGTTATGACCGTGATGCCCGACTTCTTGGGGACAACGTGAATGGGGCTAACCCACTGGCTATCAGAGATAGGGTAAATGATACCACTATCTAGACATTTGACGATCTCCTTCTTCACAGCCTCCTTCATGACTGGATTAAGACGTCTTTGTGGATCCCGGGCTGGTTTGGCATCATCCATCAGATGAATGTGATGCTCAACGATGAGGGGACTAATCCCCTTGATGTCCGCCATGGACCAGCCAAAAGCTTGCCTGTTGCTGTGCAAGACCGCGAGAAGGGCTTTCTCTTGCTCGGGAGCTAAAGAAGCCGAGATGATGACAGGAAGGGTCTCGTTCTCACCTAAGTAAGCATACTTAAGGTGAGACGGCAACGGCTTGAGTTCGAGCGTTGGAGGTGAAATGATGGAAGGCAAGACTGGTGCAAAGGTCTCGAACTCAAAGGACTCCAGCAAAGGTTCAAAACGAGTGTAGGCAACCGAGTCGGATGGTTCAGGTAACTCATCCGAAAAGTCGAAAGATTCGAACTCGGGTTGTGCGCGGCTAAGATCGTTCGTGAACGTGAAACACTCGTAGTCGTTATCGGGCGCAGAAACAGCAGCAGGTTCGAAGAGACACGCACTAGTGGCGTCAAGATCATCGTGTTCAAACAGAAACTCCTCGAATTCACACTCTTCTGGTGTGATCTCCTGGATCGAGCAGACATCCAGTATATGAGCATTAGGTTCGGCGGGCTGATTCCCCAACCTAAAAATGTTGAGTTCAATTGTCATATTTCCAAAAGAGAGGTTCATTGAACCATTGCGACAATTGATCACAGCATTTGAGGTTGCGAGAAATGGGCGACCGAGTATCACAGGAATTTGATTCCGGGGGTTAGCTACAGGCTGTGTATCTAAGACAATGAAGTCGACGGGGAATATGAAATCCCCGACTTTGATTAACACATCCTCTAGCTCACCCCTAGGATGGGTGATCGATCGGTCGGCCATCTGGAGAGTGCAGTGTGTGGGTTTCAGCTCTCCGACGCCTAATTGCTCGTATACTGAATACGGAAGCAAGTTAACACTGGCACCAAGATCTAATAGTGCGCGGTTGATGTTCTTATCCCCAATAGTAATTGAAATCGTAGGACAGCCAGGGTCCTTCCGTTTTTGTGGTAAAGATTGGGTAAGGGCATCACTCACAGCACTAGCCAAGAAAACTTTCTTGGGTACCTGAGACTTCCTCTTTTTCGTGCACAAGTCCTTTAAGATTTTCGCGTAAGACGGGACTTGTTGGACAGCATCTAAAAGAGGAATGTTAATGTTAACTTGCTTAAATAACTCCAGAATCTTCTCCATTTGTGGATTTTGTTTGTTAGACCTCAACCGGTTTGGAAATGGAACATTTTGAAAATTGGTTGAGTCTAAAGCTGGAGGAGGAGATTTTGGAGTTGGAACGGATCCCAGAATAGGTGTTTTCGTGGAGTGAGAAGCGGGTCCGTTTAGAGAAGAAGAGGAAGGAGAGCCTTGTGAAGAACGGAGAATAGGCTCAGAAGACGAAGAAGAAGAAGCAGGAGAAGAAGAAGAAGAAGAAGCGGCCGGGGTGTCATCATTGATTCGCTTGCCAATGTTGTTTTGCAGCACCCTCCCTGATCTCAGTGTGGTCACGGCACTCACATTATGGTTTTGTTGTTCAAGAGCAACATGTGCATTATGTGGGTGGCCGGGATTTGGAAGTGGCTGGGACGGGAGCTTCCCCTTCTCTCGCTCGCTCAAGGCCGCGTTCAGCTGTGCAATCTGGGCCTCGATGGTCTTGATGCTTTGCCCGTGTGCGGCAGTGTGTTGCACTAAAGATTGAATCGAAGACTGGATGTTGGCGGTGGATTGGGTCGACTGTTTAACGAACGCCTCCAGACTTCGCTCGAGCGAGGAAACCTTATCGTTGTTAGACGGAACAAAGTTGTTGTTTGGTGGAAAAGAGTTGTTGGGTGCAAAGTTGTTCGTCTGGTTTTGGTAAGGTTGGGGTTGGAAGGGCTGCTGATACTGATGCTGAGTTTGTTGCTGCGCTTGTTGTTGCGGCGGAGGGGCCCTTTGGAAATTGTTGCCCTGGAATTGATTCTGATTCTGATTCCAGGTGAAATTGGGGTGGTTCCTCCAACCGGGATTATAGGTGGAAGAGTATGGATCATTCCTCGGTCTTTGCTGGAATGCATTAACCTGATCCTGTCCTTGCGATGGTGGATTGTAAGGACACTCTTCGGTCAAGTGGGACGGATCGGAACAACAAGCGCAGATGGTACGAAGGGGGAGAACAGGTGTGGGGGCAGGAGCAGAAAATTTGCTCTCTATTGCTTCAAGCTTTCGTGTTATTGCAGCCATTTCAGCTTTCATCGCAATAGAGACATCGAGTTGGTGGATTCCTACCCTAGACTGACCGGTGGAAGTGGAGGTAGAAGAAGAAGAAGTCGGTCTAGTGCTCTCCCACTGTAGCGTTTGCTCCGCAAGATCGTCAAAGAACTGCCACGCTTCCTCGTCAGATTTGGATAGGAAGTGGCCCTGACAGATGGTTTCCAGCAACTGCTTCGTTGCTGGGTTCAGTCCCTCGTATAAGGTTTGGCAGAGCTGCCATTTCTCTATACCGTGGTGAGGACACTGAACAAGAAGGTCTTTGTATCGGTCAAAGCACTTCCAGAAGGGTTCAGAAGGAAGCTGGGAGAATTGGTTGATCTCATTTCGAATTCTTGCGGTCTTATGATTTGGGTAGAATTTTTTCAGAAACGCTTTAACAAACTCGTCCCAGCTGGTGATTGAGTGGGAAGCGGTGCTATACAGCCATTTTTCAGCGAGATCGCATAGAGTGAACGGAATGACCCGTAGACGTATAGCATCGTCCGACAGCTGGGTGGTTTTCATCATGGCACAGACGTTTTGAAATTTGTTTATGAAGATATAGGCATCTTCAGATTCAAGCCCATGAAAACGTGGAAGCATGTTGATGAAATGGGGCTTAATTTCAAAGTTGTCCCCATTGGCCGGAGGAAGAGAAAGGCAGGTGGGAAGTAGGGTAGAAACGATCCTGGAGCGCAATTCGCTGCGGCGCTACAACAGGCGGAGGTGGTGGGAGATTGGTCTCCATAGGAGGTGGAGCTAATCCAGGGGTGGTCAACGAGATGTTCGGATTAAATCCCGACATCGCGGAAGAAGAGGTTGGTGAAGGTGAAGGTGAAGGTGAAGATGTATGAACAATATTCCGGTCAACGTCGGAGTTGGCCGGCAAAGGAAGGGGAGAAAGAGGAGTGGACGGAGTATCGACTTCGGAGTCGATCGCGTAGTCGGTCGCGACTAACGTAACGCGGACTAGACGGGCGCTAGTGTCCCGAGTCCAAGCGGACATACACTAACCGAGCGTAGTATAGTCAAAGCGGAGAAGGTGAGGGTAAGAAAACGTCAATGAAGAAAGGCGATGGGTGGTGGGTGAAAATGGATTTGGCGACAAAAGGGCAAGTTTTTATAAAAGTTTTTGATTTTTTCTTTTTTTTTTTTTTTTTTTTTAGAAAGAGATTTACAGAAGTATGTACGGAAATACGGCTTAAGCAATCACAAACAAGATATGCACAATCACACCTAGATCTAGGGTAACCTAGGTCTACTAGACCTGCTCCTGAACTTGATTGTCGAAGTTAAACAGTGTCGAGAAACAAGCTTAAAAATACACTGATCACGAGGCCAGGTAAGTGCAGAGATAAGGGGAGGTTGTCCAACGCTTTCGCGAAGTTCCTTAATTAAATAACCCTTTCTCTTTCGGCGGTTGCGCCTTTAACACTTTCCTAGACACCCCGTAAACAATATACGGTTAAGCAAGGTTCTAAACAAGGTTTATCTTCTCCTAATGAGCGCGAAGTCCTTAGGGCTGAAGTCTAGTATTTTTTAAATTTACAATGGACAATGCATATGCTTTAGTGATTTCCGGGGTCCTGGGAAGGGTGATGAAATCCCCACCCAATCTGGATTGGTTTCAAGCCCCTTAAGTCCGTATTAAAAGAATGCAAAACAGTAACAATATCAACAGCAAACAATTTTTATTTGCGGCGCAAAGAATTCTGCACAAGAACAGTTTATTGGAAGGGGGAGAAGAATTTGCGCAAAGAAGGCTGCAGAAAACACAATTTATTGGAGCTCAGAGGAGTGGAGAGAAGGAGAGAGACTTACAGATAGAAAATAGCACCCTGACCCCACCAATCGGCCGCGGTTCCGCGGCAATAAGGCCCTAATGCCGCGGTTCCGCGGCGGAAATGAGGAGTTGATGCACCATATTTCTTGTGTGGGCTCTGTTGGGTGTCCTCTGGTTGTCTGGATGTTCTGAATTTGGATTTGCTCACTGAAACAGCTCCAGATTTGTACAGTAGACCGTATGCTTTGTTTTTGTACGTCGCGGTGTAGCCGCGAAAATGTGGGTCTATCTTCCCACGTCTTTGGCACTGTACTTGAATTCCGTATTTCCAACGTCTTTGGCGTCGATCTTGAGCTTCGTATTTCCTGCACACTTGCACAAAAACTAATCAAGAATAACAAGATGATTTTTACAAAGTATATTTTTTTTTTTTTTGGTTTTTGGTTGTTTTTATATTCACAAATTAACCCGAAATTTCACTTAGAAATAGACTACCGTCTCCCCGGCAACGGCGCCATTTGATTGTTAGGATATGTGCGTGTCAAGTTTAGTTCTAAATACCGCAATCAAGACGGTTTCGCACGTAGCTAGCCGGTTGAGTACGGGTCGTCCGCAGGGAGATGGGAATCTTTTTCTATGTGTTTTTCGACGAGTTAAGTCCGGTTGTTCAGATTTTGTTTGTAGTTATCTAAGTGTTGAGTTGATATTTAAAGAGAGCATGTTAGGGTTAGGATTAGGTTAGTTTGAGTTAGGAGTCTTCACATCTTTCGTTGCCCTTCTTAAAGTCGTGTTACGGTAATCGGCAACAACGGGGATTAGCACGACTAGGAAGGACTTTGCGAGTATAAGCTAGGCTTTCCAACGCATAAGTCTTCCTTTTGGTGCTTGTCCGTCCGTTCTTGGCTCTTAGCCATAACCTCCGGTTAATCCAACCACAACCGGTCTCACTACGGAATCACCGCTATCATGTAGGATAGGGTGCCGTAAGGAGCGGATTGTGGTTGGGTTAACGGGAGTCGATTTAAGCTGTTGGGCAAGGAAAGAGTGAGAGAGATTTCCTTCTCTCAAACTTCCCTTATCCTACCCTAACAAGAATGAACTACTCACACATCATAATACGGAAAAATAAAACAACACAAAAGAGGAAGATAGAAAGAAGGAGATTAGAAGAATACGACTAACTGTTTGCGACCTCACCTTGGCGAGGATCGAGCGTAAGTATCATTGTCGTATGTAAGGATAAAGAAAAAAGAGAAGAAAGAAATAACAAGGAAATAACAACAACTACTTAACGAATTTAAAGTTACAACAATTATAATAAAAGTAAGACAAGCATGGTAACAAATTGATCTTCTTTATTTATCATTCCTCCCTCACAAAGCTCACTACAAGGTTAATGGAGAAGAGATGAGAAGAAGAAGAACAAGTGAACTAAATCCTAGAAAAAGAAAATACAAGAATGGACCCCTTCCTTCACAAACTTCTGGGCTATTTATAGGCCAAAACATGAAAATCTAGGGCAACAATACGGGGCCATATGAAAATACCAAAGTGCCCCCAGAATTTCTGCGCAATTGGCGCCAAGACGGCCGCGGAAGCGCGGCCAATACCCCTATTTGGCCGCGCTTCCGCGGCCGTTTAGAGGAATTGGGATATGTTCTTTTTGGTGCTGGCCTGGTTTTCTGTGTACTTCATTCTGGTACATATAGTTTCTCAATTTGGCTCCACGATTTTTCCAGAATTTCTGTTGAAGGAAAGGTGGACTTTTTGTCAAGATTTTGTCATGATTGTCTCGAGCTCCGCGTAGATCTCTTGGATCTTGTGCTACCATTGAGCCTTGTGCCTGAAAACGACATTGATTTGACATTTTTTCTTCCTAAACTGGTATCTGGCAGCATACGGATGAAGAGAGGAGACCGTGTTTTAACTGTGGTTGGTAGGAACCGGATTTTTGTCGTGTTTTCCATGCATTTCACCGTTTGAGAACCGGGAACCTGTATCCTGCAATTGACTAGCAAACACGGCTCAAGAGTATCTACGGATATGCAATGTGATAAAAATTGGGCGGTATGAAAATGCAAAAATCTGATATGAACAAGAGTACAAGGTTACAACGAATTTACAATACAACAATACTGATAACCACAAAACCAACCTAAGCAAAACCGCACACTATGAGCTGAAGCGGTATCCGTAGCAAAAGATGATCAGATAGATGAATAGCCAGCCTTGACTACTCTAGGGAACACCCTGCAAAACAACTGTGGCACAACGGGGGTGAGTTGCCAACTCGTGAATAATAAATAACATATGCGGGTAATTGCAAGTATGCACGTACAACGTGAATCTAACATATGCAATTAATAGCAATAACAGGTCATATGAATGCAATAATCATGAAAGGTACACTAACAGGTATAACTAATACATGAAGCAATAATAATATGACAATCAGTATACAATAATCATGCAATAATGATATGAAAAAGTGTATATGCAGCAATCATGGAAGGTACACTAACAGGTACTACTAATACATGAAACAGTGCATATAAATAAAGGTGGAGCATGGAATGAAATATGTCATTTCCACGTAATCCTGACATCGTGGTAGGATCACAATCCATCAAGACAATCCAAATCCCAATTTTCTCAAATCAGCCCCCAAATTGGCTCTCATATCATATAAGTCTCACAAATCCTTTAATGTACAATATCGAATAAATCTCTTATATCCTGAATGTACAAAAATCAAGTGAATCTCATATATCCTTTATGTACAATATCAAGTAAGTGTCATATGTCCTAAATCCAATATCAAGTGATTCTCTTATAACCTAGGTATATTTTCATGAATAAATATGATGTATATAGAATTAATGTCAATACACATATATCAGCGTCCCATTCCACTAATACTGGTGTAAGGGCATATATAACAGCGTCCTAATCCACTGTTATATATACTAAGAAGTAAATAGAAATATCATGAAACTAATGTGCCAAGCATCGACACAGAAATACTGATCTATCAGGTGCTGTCACAAAGACTGGCACCCTGATAAGTATGTATCGTACGCTCTACCGAAAGCATGAGTGCTTAGCTCTGACCCTCGCCTTTCGACGTATCCATACACACATGACTCCCGTCGGTATCCCCATGATAACCGCCGAGTCATGGGTAATATCACCGAATGGTATGGTTCCCCTGTCGGGCTCATCGGCATGGTACATCGACATCCTTTTCTTGCCCCGGGTACCTCCGGGCCCCACCATGTACCCTCATACGGCCTCGACTCCTCTTCGTAGGGTTAATAAATATATCAGAACCGATAAAACTCATGGTGAATACTGAAATATCATATCAAGGGAAACTGGGGTTTTCAAATAATGCATAATTTCATGAACTCCCACGGTCCCCAAATCCAGAAAACATCATGAAAAATTCATATAACAATGTGAAAATCCATGAATATGATATATGCAACATAAGCTGAAATGTAAGCATATAAAGGAAAAGCCGCTAATTAACTGCAACAAGTTAATATAAATATCATGCGGTTCCTATTTTATCCAATTCTAAAATAACATCAACTAAAGGTAAATATGTAGCTATAACTGTTGTATTTGTAAACACAAAGGTATAGCAAGGTATATGTATCTACCTATAAGTAAATGATGTAATATACCTCCTGGGTATAAGTGAAATATGTGCAAGGTATACCTGTAGCTATGTCGTAAATGTGTATGTACCTATCATTAATGGTACAATACTCTATAGGTATACGGGTATCTAGCATATAAGTATATGAAGGCATATGTGTAAGCATGTAGATATACAGGTATGCTATATGTCATATGCGATAAGAAATATGAATCAATGTCACAATGTCCCTAACCAAGGAATATCCTAACTATAAGTGGTTTGTGTGTGACATGGCAATTATTGACGGTGTGTGTAGCATACAATCAGTGCTCGTGCAACATGAGTCGTCAATAATATGTGCAGTGTTCTAAGGCTACTAGTCCAAGCACAACAATATCTAAGATATAGGGTAAATGCGCAATTCTAAATATGACATAGAATATGCGACAAGTATTAACATTTCTATCCCAGGCGCATAACGCCATGCGGGCGATTCCCCTGTAGATATTAAATCTACTCACCAACTCTCCAAGCTAAGTGAATCCACCCACCTGTTTTCCCTTTGTAGCAGTGTCCGTAGTCCCCGCCTGCGAACCTGCAACATTAAAACAACAAGGTAAACATATATATTAATAATAGACCTAAAACACATACAATCTACACGGACCAACACGACACATCTACGCACTCTAAAGGGTTCGTATTGTAGCTAACGCGTATAGCGACACTACGAAACCAACTCAGCGTAACAGCAACACGTAACACGCATCGTATTGGATAACGTATAGCACGAATTGAAACACTAGAAATATGAAAAGTGCTCCCAGATTTTTCTGTGCTAACAATTTGTAAAAATTGCAAGTATCCTGAGACTACAAATAACCTCAGAGACCCCAACCCCAAAAACCCAAACCCCAACTCCCCAGTCTGGCCGCAAATTGCGGCCAGAACCAATAAATCTGCGGCCTGACAATGGTGGAATTGGCTCGTATTTTGAGGGTAGGTTCTAGATCTCTATACTAGGTTACTGTCAAGTCAATTTTTGCAACAAATACTTAGTTTAACAGCATATCATCCGAGACCCCAAATCGACACTAAAAATACGATATTTATCCGAAACGATACGATACGCGATAAAAATAGCAACTTTAAAACTAAGCTACACAAAAATGACTTAAACAACAGCAAGGAAGCATTACCTAATCAAAAGAACACAAAGATCCAATCATTGTATAATCCAAGACATCCATGAGGCAAAATCCAAGAAATGGTGTGATTTTGATGAAGATTTGTGAGTATTGTGATGGATTTTGATGAAAAACTTGAGAGTGTTCAGTTTATGAGAGAGAAGAAGAAAGAACAAATGAGATAGAGAAAAGAGAGAGTGTTAGTTATGTATATGCCCTAGAGGCCATTGTTGTACATATGATGTATATTATAATGGATGCTTGGTTATATATAGAGATGACTTTCTTGCTCGTCATGATAGTATGCTATTTGGTTTCACTTTATCTTAACATGTTGACTTGTATTGGTTTACTGTTTTACTCTCACATGTTGATAAAGCCCTTAGGATCTGTACTCGACTACTGGGACTATGATGAGATCATACTAGTGGGGCCGCGGTAGTCGATGAGTACATCCTATAACTGTTCCTAGTCGAGGGTATATCGAGACAGGGCATCGATACACCAGAGTAGACTAGCGTATACGCATCTTGACCCATATGATGGGCGATGGATGATCCCATATCCATCGGTGTTAGACATCAGAGATGGTGTACGGGTGCTCAGTGGAGACTGGGTACACTGGACGGACTCGCCGAGAACTCCCAGATGGTGATATACCACACGTCAGATGGAAGTTCTCCGGTGACACTGGTACAGGGTAGTCTGTAGACCCGAGATCGTCATGGAGTCTTGTGTGATTCCCACTGTGCTTTGATTTCCACCTTACCACGTCCAAGAGGACGTGCAAAACGGTGGCTTTTGGGTACAGTCCCGAATCACATGGAGGCAATGAGCGATAGGAGGGGATTCGTCTCTCCCGGTATAGAGAGTTGATGTTGTGCTGTGTTCGATTGGCTATAACTGGAAGTCCCTGGCCAGGGCTGATATGGAGATTTACTGGTAAGTGTTACTAGTAGTTTCTCGACCCGTTATGAGCCATACATCGACACGACTTATCGGTTACTGGGGTCTGACGTATACCACCCCTAGACTTGATATGCGACATATCAGACGAACAGACCGGACTGTACGGGAGTGTTACTGATCGGATTCACAGGAGAACACACAGGCTAGCTTGTTGATCTTCTGATCGCTCAATACCTGGGTGGCTATTACGTTTAGCTGACCGCTTGCAGCTTGTGGGTGTTTGATATGATCATCACCTGCTACCGGCGTATTGACGATTCTTTAGAGTCCTACATAGAGGTTTCTTGGCTCAGGCGAAACGGAGTAGTGGCGCATATGTGATATGCGCAGGAGCGTGAATAATGCGATATGGGATACCGTATTATATTCTCGCGATATATGGATATGAACCGGGTCATCGGATCAAGTGTTGATTCGATGAATCGGTACATGATATATTAGTCGGTTATATTCGATATAGCCGGATCGTCGGATCAAGTGTTGATTCGATGATTTAATATATAATAATATATATGATATATTATTATATTAACTAATATTGGCTTACTTTATTATTTCATTTTCTCAGTGGATGATGCATTGATATATATGCGATATATGTTAATTGTATTATTTTCTTTTGTTGCAAATATATAATATATATGTGATATATATTATTGTGACTTGATATGATTAATTGTTAAACATGTTTAAGGATGATTAATTGAGGTTAGGGTTTGATTAGGTTTAGTTGCTTCAAGATCCTTCTAGAAGCAATTTTCTTTTGTCATTTGTAAAGATATTTTGTGATGACACATTATTAACTTAACCAAACCCTAACCCTAGTTGTTTCTCTACACATTCTCATCCATTCATCCTTGACCATGGTTAGATATCAATCATATGTTTATATTTCTATTCATCACAAAAGAAAAAGGATTATCATTATTGTTTTTCCATTATCTTCTTCTTCTTCTCTCTCTTGAAGAAGCTCTCTTGAGATTTTCTTATGTGATGAATAAATATGAGAAAATGATATAAAAAGAAAGCATAATCACTACTCTCTCATCCTCATCTCATCTAGCCCTTGGGATTAGGGTGTTCTTCTCTTTAGAGTGAGAAAGCTTGAGTCGAAGCAACCTCAAGGTAGATCATCGGAGATTTGGATTACGACAAGCTAGAATGGATCGTTCGAGTCGTGGAGCCTCTCATGAGTCCGGGAGATCGTGGATCGCGGCAAAGGGACTTCTACTCGGAGCTTGTGAAGTGAAGGAGCGGACTACAAAGGTTGCAATCCCTCACACTTAGATAAAAGTTATCTTATTGCATGTTTAACCCTAATAATCTAGCAAAGATCCCGGCTTTGGGTTGTTCGGCACGTCTAAAATTTTATCCGGGCATGTTTGATGCCTTTAGAACCTTCACAAGAGTGCCTAGGAACCCTACAGTGGTATCAGAGCCTAGCTAGAGCATTAGGCGATGTGTTTACGAAGTTAAAACTCCGATCGAACGCGAAACGACGGAAAAAACCCCCTCTCTGGAAATTTTTTAAAATTTGGGATTTTTCTGAATTAAAAATATGTAAAAAAATCAGCAGGGAATTCTAAGATATACCATGAAACCCGAGCCCCTAATTCCACTAAACGGCCGCGGAAGCGCCGCGCAAGCCATGCTTGCGCCGCCCTTCCGCGGCGGATTGATGAGATCATGACACGTGGCTTCATGGTATGGCCCGTAGGTACTTGCTGATGCTTCTGGATATTTTTAATCTGTTCCAGATGTTTAAAATTCTGGGGTTTGTTTTGTAATAGTAGACTCGATCGGAAATTTTAAATTCGTTTTTCTTTCCGGATATTTAGAAATTGTTAAACTAGTTGAACGGATATCATTAACCGACTTTTTCCCGGCACGGCAAACTTTCAAGCGTTGAATTTTTATTGGGTTTAAATCGTTCGGAACAATTGTACAAGTTAAGCGGTGGACCCTCTAGAAGACACAAACCTTAACTCGATTATGTGACCGTCTTGAACTGCCTTTTGAACCTTCGGGTTTGGGGCAGTACGGCGTGCCACATGTGAGGCGTTGGCTTGACCCTTCTACGGCTGGATCACCGGTACTGTGACATATTCTGGGACTATTTAAACCCCGCTCAAGTGTTGAGCAGTTTGGGAAATTTTGGGTGTTTGATTATCTGTTCGAAAAGTTTAATTCTGTCTATTCATCTAGAATGTGATACAATATGTGGAATTCATAGAGTTAGGCATGAAATACGGAGTATGTGATATTTCGGATTTACGATGTCTAAAGTGATTGTGGATTCCAAATATTGTAGTTTTACACTTTCTTTTCTGTGACCGTAAGTGTAATATGTGATATCGCCGGTTTCGTTGCTATATGATTCAACGACAATTGGGATGCGCATATTTACTTACGTTGATGATATGAGATATTATGTGTTGCTGTGATATGTTATATTGGATCGTCGCGTTCTGAATAGCCGGGGGTTTTATGTGAGATGAGGGTTTTTATTTTCATTCATGTAAAATTCATTTGTAATGTAATATTCTTTTTGGGGCACTTCCTGGTTGCGGTTGATGTCACCAGTGTATATTATTTACTTTTCCGCATTAGGTAGACCCAAGGAGGGGAGCACAAGTAACCGGGTTCTAGGGTACAGTGGGAGGCCATCTCGAGGAGTCGAGACCGGGTCTCCTAACCCTAGAATTGGCAGTGTTACTTGCCGCTCTCGTAGGGGTCTTGGGATGTGGGTTTGGCTATTCGTCGCGACCGTGGAATCCGTGTTTTATACAGGCTCGTATTGAAAACACGGACGTCCTAGTATATCCAATATTTCATATATGTTCTTCTGCTGCAATGTTCTGTGATGAGATCATATTACTGCCTGAGACGAATGCTTATACTATATATATATGCTGATATATAAATATTACTGTTTTCGTTTCTTCTGTGATGCTTAGGAAGCATAAGCTTGATGGGATTTTTATTAATGTGATTAATAAAATAAAAGAAACCTAAAGATGTTGTAGAATCAAAACTTTATAAAAGGGGTAGCTACAGTTTTGCTTTGCACAGTGATATATACGATATATCCTGCACCTTATTCGATGAGGAAAGGACCGAGATCCCTTCACCGGGAGTGACTCCTTTAGCAAAACTGGAAGATGCTACAAAACGTGGTTTGTCTTTTGATTGCTTTTAGTGTTTTGCTTTGCACAGCGGTATATATGATATATCCTGCACCTTATTTGATGAGGAAAGGGCCGACGATCCCTTCACCGGGAGTGACCCTTTTAGCGAAACTAAGAAAAGCCTCAAAAACACTCCTTTTCAAAACATCACTCGATTCTACGACGATATCAAGTTCATTACGCTCAGGGTTTTCTGAAAAACCTGCGTAGCCCTCCGTCATTTCAGATAAGTAATCTTTAGTATTCGTGCTACGGTAGTTTGGCATGCGTCAAGGCGTAGTGTACGGTAGCTGATTATTACTTATCTGCAGCATGAGATGCGATTGGATTAGGGTATTCGTACGGCGTTGTTTGGCATGCGTCAAGGGTCGTGCGGGTGGGTTTAATTCAATCACGAAATGTACGGGTTGAACTTGACTAGTGGACTATGAGTTGTTTGGCATGCGTTAAGGTCATAGCACACTAGGGGTAAAAGCTTTATCGGGAATTTCAAGTGTTGAAATTTGCAATGAGATTGTATACCTCCTATGAGATAGTTGGATCCCGATACCCACTGCGAGTAAGTGTTACTCCTGGGAGAGTTTTACACAGGACAATTAGTCATTCAAGTAGGTGTCTAGAAAAGTGTTAACGAGGTTACGCCTCTGGGAAAACGAGGTTTACATTAATTAGGTCCGTGCGAGAGCACGGGGAACCTCCCTCAAAGTACCGACACTGATCTGGCTGAAAGATTGACGAAGTTGTAGGGTGTAATTAATCCCGGCTAATCTTACCTTTTAGGGTTTTAAGGTAGATTTGATAAAAACAGTGGGAGACATCCTGATTAGATAAGATAATAACCAATCTAATCTTGCAAGAGCATACGCTAAAGTGTTTTCTTCTCTCTCTCTCCAGGTAGCGACCATTTCAGGCCATAATCAAGATAATAATATGGATGTATTGACTGAACCTAATTATTGTACTGAGCTAGGGAATGTTGGACCCGTTCTTTCTTATAAGAGTTATAAGACTGAACAGGAAACAGGAGAATATCTGGATTCTCACACCGCCCAAAAGAACATACATGTTGATGCATCTTCTTCGGGTGTGTTAGTTATTGAGAACTGTTTCTCAGTTCTCCCTACGTCCTGGGTATTAGATACCGGATCAGGATCCCACATATGTAAACAGTTACATGGGCTACGCAAAGGTAGAGAACTGGGAAAAGGTGATCATTCCGTTCAAGTAGGGAACGGTGCAAGTATTGTAGCCAAAGCAGTTGGCGAATATCACCTTGTATTACCAAGTCGTAATACACTGATTCTAAATGAGTGCTATTATATACCGAACATGATGTGCAACATTATATCAGTTTCTTTATTGAGTAAAGAGGGATATAATTTTGTAGTACAGGAAAATGTTATGAACATATTCCTAGATCAAAAGTTGATTGCATCAGGCTCGTTACATAATGGCATATTCATTCTAAATCAGAATACAGTTCTGAATATACAAAACACACACAAGAGGAAAAGTTCAGATATGAACGAATCCTACTTGTGGCATTGTAGACTCGGTCATATCAATGCGACACGACTGGCTAAGTTACATAAAGATGGTTATTTGAATCCGTTCGAATTATCATCTTATGATACTTGCCATTCATGTCTCAAAGGAAAAATGACCAAAGCTCCGTTTAGTGGACACGGAGAAAGAGTTACCGAACTCTTAGGACTGGTACATAGTGATGTATGCGGTCCCATGTCTACGCATGCCAGGAACGGTTCTTCCTACTTCATTACATTCACTGACGATCTCTCTAGATTCGGACATGTGTTCCTGATGAAACAAAAGTCTGAAGCTTTTGAGAAATTCAGAGAATATAAGAACGAAGTAGAGAACCAAACGGGCAAAAGTATTAAGATTCTTCGATCTGATCGAGGAGGTGAATACTTAAGCAGTGAGTTCCTAGATTATCTAAAAGAGAATGGGATTCTCTCTCAGCTTACTCCTCCTTATACACCACAGCACAACGGTGTATCGGAGCGGAGGAATCGCACCCTATTAGATATGGTGCGCTCTATGATGAGTACAGCTGAGTTACCTATTTCCTTCTGGGGGTATGCGCTTGAGACAGCCATAGACCTATTGAATAGAGTTCCTACCAAATCTGTGCCTACCACTCCATATGAGATATGGAAAGGGAAGAGACCACATCTTAATTACATTAAGATATGGGGTTGTCCGGCCTATGTCAAAAGACAAAATCCGGACAAACTCGAGGCAAGATCTGTCTTATGTAAGTTTGTAGGATATCCCAAGAACTCACAAGGGTATATCTTCTACCACCCCGAGGAACAAAAGGTGTTTGTTTCTCGACATGCCACTTTCTTAGAAAAAGGTTTTCTTATGAAACAGAACAGTAGCATTGAGGTAGAACTGGAAGAGGTTCCAGCAACACAAACTACGGCAGATGATTTACTGGAACCAGAGGATTCAGTAGTACCCGACGAACCCCAGCCTCTCCGCCGATCTAGTAGGGTTTCTCGTCCACCTGAGAGATACTACGGTTTTCTCATTGATGGTGGAAGTGAGGATTGCATCATGGATGATGATGAACCGACTAGTTTCGAGCAGGCCATCACAAGTGGTGACTCTGTGAAATGGCTGGATGCAATGCGATCTGAGATGGAATCCATATACACCAACAAAGTATGGACTTTGGAAAATGCTCCTGAAGGGGTAAAACCCATTGGGAGCAAGTGGATTTTTAAAAGAAAATTTGGTGTAGATGGAAAAGTTGAGACTTTCAAAGCTAGACTTGTAGCAAAAGGTTTTCGTCAACGACCAGGTGTGGATTATGACGAAACCTTTTCTCCAGTGGCTATGCTTAAGTCCATCCGGATCTTACTTGCCATTGCTGCATACCATGACTACGAAATCTGGCAAATGGATGTTAAGACCGCCTTTCTAAACGGTGATTTAGAAGAGAGCGTGTACATGACTCAGCCAGAGGGCTTCGTAGATAGTGGGAGCAGCGGAAAGGTGTGCAAGCTGCTTAAATCCATTTATGGGTTAAAGCAAGCATCGCGGAGTTGGAACATCTGTTTTGATGTTGTAGTCAAAGAGTTTGACTTCATCAAAAATATAGATGAACCTTGTATCTATAAGAAGGTAGCAGAGGGTAAGGTTGTCTTCCTCGTATTGTACGTGGATGACATACTCTTGATAGGAAATGATATTCCTATGCTGCAATCAGTCAAGCTCTTCTTATCACAGAGATTCTCAATGAAAGATCTAGGTGATGCCTCCTGCATATTGGGAATCATGATCTATAGAGATAGATCTAAACGGATATTGGGATTGTCCCAATCCAGGTACATTGACACCATACTAAAGAGGTTTAGTATGGAAGAATCCAAACGTGGGAATCAGCCCACGATCTCTGGACTCACTCTCTCCAAAGAGATGTCTCCCAAGACTGATTTGGAGAGAGCTCGCATGCAAGGGATACCCTATGCTTCGGCAGTAGGCTCTATCATGTATGCGATGCTATGTACCAGACCCGATGTAGCATACTCACTAAGTGTAGTGAGTCGGTATCAAGCAGATCCTGGAGAGAGTCATTGGACAGCTGTGAAGAACATTCTCAAGTACTTGCGAAGGACTAAGGAGATGTTCTTGGTGTATGGTAACGGAGAACTCCAGGTGGAGTCCTTTACCGATTCCAGCTTCCAAAGTGATAAGGACGACTCTAAGTCGCATTCGGGTTTTGTCTTTACCCTCAATGGAGGGGCGGTATGTTGGAAGAGTTCCAAACAGGATACCGTTGCAGACTCGACGATGGAGGCTGAATACATCGCTGCCAACGATGCTGCCAAAGAGGCTGTCTGGATAAAGAAGTTCATTAGTGAACTTGGTGTGGTTCCATCCATTGAGCATCCAATACCTCTGTATTGCGATAACAATGGAGCTGTGGCATTAGCCAAGGAACCCAGGTCCCATCAGAAGTCCAGACATATTCTGAGGCGGTATCACCTGATCAGGGAGATAGTTGATCGCCGGGAGATCGAGGTCAGGAGAGTAGATACGAAGGACAACACTGCGGATCCATTCACGAAGGCTATTCCCCAGATACAGTTTGAGAGATTATTCGGGATGCTAGGTATGAGATACTACAGCAGCTGGCCTTAGTGCAAGTGGGAGATTGTTAGTTATGTATATGCCCTAGAGGCCATTGTTGTACATATGATGTATATTATAATGGATGCTTGGTTATATATAGAGATGACTTTCTTGCTCGTCATGATAGTATGCTATTTGGTTTCACTTTATCTTAACATGTTGACTTGTATTGGTTTACTGTTTTACTCTCACATGTTGATAAAGCCCTTAGGATCTGTACTCGACTACTGGGACTATGATGAGATCATACTAGTGGGGCCGCGGTAGTCGATGAGTACATCCTATAACTGTTCCTAGTCGAGGGTATATCGAGACAGGGCATCGATACACCAGAGTAGACTAGCGTATACGCATCTTGACCCATATGATGGGCGATGGATGATCCCATATCCATCGGTGTTAGACATCAGAGATGGTGTACGGGTGCTCAGTGGAGACTGGGTACACTGGACGGACTCGCCGAGAACTCCCAGATGGTGATATACCACACGTCAGATGGCAGTTCTCCGGTGACACTGGTACAGGGTAGTCTGTAGACCCGAGATCGTCATGGAGTCTTGTGTGATTCCCACTGTGCTTTGATTTCCACCTTACCACGTCCAAGAGGACGTGCAAAACGGTGGCTTTTGGGTACAGTCCCGAATCACATGGAGGCAATGAGCGATAGGAGGGGATTCGTCTCTCCCGGTATAGGGAGTTGATGTTGTGCTGTGTTCGATTGGCTATAACTGGAAGTCCCTGGCCAGGGCTGATATGGAGATTTACTGGTAAGTGTTACTAGTAGTTTCTCGACCCGTTATGAGCCATACATCGACACGACTTATCGGTTACTGGGGTCTGACGTATACCACCCCTAGACTTGATATGCGACATATCAGACGAACAGACCGGACTGTACGGGAGTGTTACTGATCGGATTCACAGGAGAACGCACAGGCTAGCTTGTTGATCTTCTGATCGCTCAATACCTGGGTGGCTATTACGTTTAGCTGACCGCTTGCAGCTTGTGGGTGTTTGATATGATCATCACCTGCTACCGGCGTATTGACGATTTTTTAGAGTCCTACATAGAGGTTTCTTGGCTCAGGAGAAACGGAGTAGTGGCGCATATGTGATATGCGCAGGAGCGTGAATAATGCGATATGGGATACCGTATTATATTCTCGCGATATATGGATATGAACCGGGTCATCGGATCAAGTGTTGATTCGATGAATCGGTACATGATATATTAGTCGGTTATATTCGATATAGCCGGATCGTCGGATCAAGTGTTGATTCGATGATTTAATATATAATAATATATATGATATATTATTATATTAACTAATATTGGCTTACTTTATTATTTCATTTTCTCAGTGGATGATGCATTGATATATATGCGATATATGTTAATTGTATTATTTTCTTTTGTTGCAAATATATAATATATATGTGATATATATTATTGTGACATGATATGATTAATTGTTAAACATGTTTAAGGATGATTAATTGAGGTTAGGGTTTGATTAGGTTTAGTTGCTTCAAGATCCTTCTAGAAGCAATTTTCTTTTGTCATTTGTAAAGATATTTTGTGATGACACATTATTAACTTAACCAAACCCTAACCCTAGTTGTTTCTCTACACATTCTCATCCATTCATCCTTGACCATGGTTAGATATCAATCATATGTTTATATTTCTATTCATCATAAAAGAAAAAGGATTATCATTATTGTTTTTCCATTATCTTCTTCTTCTTCTCTCTCTTGAAGAAGCTCTCTTGAGATTTTCTTATGTGATGAATAAATATGAGAAAATGATATAAAAAGAAAGCATAATCACTAATCTTTCATCCTCATCTCATCTAGCCCTTGGGATTAGGGTGTTCTTCTCTTTAGAGTGAGAAAGCTTGAGTCGAAGCAACCTCAAGGTAGATCATCGGAGATTTGGATTACGACAAGCTAGAATGGATCGTTCGAGTCGTGGAGCCTCTCATGAGTCCGGGAGATCGTGGATCGCGGCAAAGGGACTTCTACTCGGAGCTTGTGAAGTGAAGGAGCGGACTACAAAGGTTGTAATCCCTCACACTTAGATAAAAGTTATCTTATTGCATGTTTAACCCTAATAATCTAGCAAAGATCCCGGCTTTGGGTTGTTCGGCACGTCTAAAATTTTATCCGGGCATGTTTGATGCCTTTAGAACCTTCACAAGAGTGCCTAGGAACCCTACAGAGAGTGGGTATGAGGAAATGAGAGAGGGAGGTGAGTGTAGGATGAGATGAGAGGTGAGTGTAATATTAGCAATTAATGCTAACCATGCCTCACAATTAATACTCCACACCTCATCACAAAACAAATATCTCTCTCTCTCTCACTCACAAAAGAAATAATTAAGGATTTAGCAAAGGGATAAGATTAAGGTTAAGTGTCATGGTTGCTAAAACTAGATTAGCACAAACGAAACTCACATTTACGTGCACACATGCGTGCATGCATATAACAAATAATAATAATTATTAATTAAATGTTATAAAATGTGAGGAACCCGAATTGGTAAACTTTTTTACAGTAAACCCGCATTAACGTCTAAACAAACACTAACCGAAATCTAAGGCATTACAGCTTTGATTTCCACCTTACCACGTCCAAGAGGGCGTGGAAAACGGTGGTTTTTGGGTACAGTCCTGAGTCACATGGAGGCAATGAGCGATAAGAGGGGTTTCGTCTCTCCCGGTATTGGGAGTTGATGTTGCGCTGTGCTCGATTGGCCATAACAGGGAAGTCCCTGGCCAGGGATGATTTAGAGATTTATTGGTAAGTGTTACCGGTAGTTTCTTGACCCGTTATGAGCCTCGCATCGGCATGACTTGTCGGTTATTGGGGTCTGACGTATAACACCCCTAGACTTGATATGCGACATATCAGACGAGGAGACCGGACTGTATGGGAAGTGTTACCGTTAGGATTTTGCAGGAGTTGGAGCGGGCTTGCTTGCTGATCTTCTGATCGCTCAATACCCGGTAGGCCGTTACGTCCAGCTAGTACCGCTGACGGCTTGTCGGTGCTTGATGTGATCATCACCTACTGCCGGCGTATTGACGAGTCTTTAGAGTCCTACATAGAGCTTTTACTGGCTCAGGCAAAACGAAATAGGGGCACATATGTGATATCTGCGGGACCGAGAATAATGCGTGTATGTGATACCGTATTCTATTCTCGCGACATTTTGTATCGGTCGATTATATATGATATAGCCGGGTCATCGAATCAAGGGTTGATTCGATAAGTCGATATATTGGATGTTAGCTGGTTATATGTGATATAGCCGGATTATTAAATCAAGTGTTGATTTGATAATTTAGTGTATAATTATATATGAGATATACTAATTTACATTAACTAACATTGGCTCACTTAAGTATTTATTTTCTCACATGTGCATATTTATTATATATAAGATATATATTAAATTGTGTATTGTTTTTGTATCATGGTTGTTGATACATATTACATGGGTGTACAAGACTTACACCATGCCATTTATGATATTAGGTTTTAATATTTAAAGTAAAAACAAAATAAGTGGAATATTAGTTTAATGCATGAAGCTAGTGGAAGCATATGGATGAATTGACTAAGTCCATTGCTTTTGTTTTACTTAAGATATTTAGTAACCTAACCATCACAATTAGCCATGGTTATATCTCTACATGAGTTAGTATATGATACTCACTCACTATGGTTCACTATCTCACTTGATCAATATTCATTCTCATCTCTTTGTTCATCTTCTTCCTCAAGCCAAAAGAAAAAGGTTTCTCGGATTTGATAAAAGTGAGAAAGTATTGTGAGATAAATAATTCTAAGGTGTACCCAATTCCTATTTCATCATCCTCTACTAGACTAGCACTTTCGTTTAGGGTGTTTGCTTCACTAATTCTCTAGTTAGTGAAGTAGAAGCTTGAGCTAGCATTCCCTCGACGTAGATCATCTTCGGCCTCGAAGACTTCAAGCATGGTTGCTCCTTTCGCCTCGTGAAGCCATGCAAGAGTCCGCGAGAACCACGATCATAGCGAAGGGAATACTACGAGGAGCTTATGAAGTGAAGGACCGATCTACAAAGGCTGTATTTCCTTTTTCACTTAGATATTAAATGGTTTACTATGTTTCCGTATTGTAATCTAGCTAACGATTCTAGTTTAGAGTGCCCTTTTAACGACAAATTTTAAAATGGCATGGACGATGCCTCCCGAAACCTTGCTGCCGTCGATAGGAACCCTACATATGGATATACCTTCCAGAAGGAGTCACGATGACTATGCAGCCATTCTGGAATAAGAAAGTGATTTAATAAAGGATGATGACTTCCGGGCAGTTCGGCAGAAACGAGATTCGGGAGAGACCTTGACAGGACCTTTCTGAAATACTATACGAGAAGACTTGGACCCAGGAGCGGTCATATTGCGCACACCCAGCAGGCCAGAGTTCGGCATCGTCGACGAGATAGTTGGCCAGAGATCTTTAGAGGATGTGCCAGAGCGGGACTGTTTCCGTCGTTATTCCATATTGGGCCGTTGAGCCGAGGAGCAATATATCTAGCAATGCACAGTGAGAGACAAGAGCCTAAAAGCACCAGGCGCCAGACCATGAACAGGTGGCAAGTAGATATCTTGCTCTGCCAGCATCGGATGCACCGACACCTTCTCGACTTTGAAAGAAGGAGATATCGACGACAATATTTATGATTTGTGATTTGGTGATTCGATTATCACGTATCCGTCACCTTAGATTTCGGTATTTTGGGCGATCTAGTCGCATGATTTAGTCTTGATGACTGAGTTTCATGATATTTGTTTTCGTTCACCATGGTTGCACCTACTGGGTATTTATATTTTGTCTATAGTTATTACATTGGGACATGCTTTATATACCGTCGTGTTGATTTATGATTTGTGCAAGTTACCGCACTAGATATTATTTTGTGCCTTGGCTGCACATGTTTATGATTTCATGGATTTCATACAGTTGGGTGGATTTTGTGCACATGGTATGCACACGATCTGGTTTTTGCACTCGGTATAGCTTATATGTGCTTGTAGTGTATTGATATGTGTTTTGTGCACGCGGTTGCATACGTTTATGATTTTTACACCTTGGTACACTCGGTGTTGCTATTTAAGCATTTGAGTTATTGTTTGGTATTTTGTGCACATGATGCACTGTATTGACATTTTGTGCACTAGATGCACTGGATTTGTATTTTGTGCACAGGATGCACTGTATTTGTATTTCTTGCGCAGGAAGCACCGGATTGATATTTCGTGCGTTTGTTGCACCGGATTTATATTTCGTGCGTTTGTTACACTAGGTTTACATTTTGTGCACCACGGTTGCACCTTACTTCGTTTTGATGTCATTCGATATGTTGATTTTGATTTCATGCCTACGTTTTGCATGTGATTTGACTTATGCTTTCGGCATAGTTTTCATGCACTTTTAGTGTTTTGATTTGAATTGTGCACGCTGATGCACATGGTTGTGAGATTATATACAGCGGTATACCTGATTTAGATTGAGGTTTATTGTATACCATAGATTTCGATTCTGATATTGATGTTGATTTCGTGCACTCTGTGCATTTGATTTGGATTCTTGCGCATATTTGGCGCGCTTGGATTGGATTTTGCGCATGTTCGGCGCTTGATATTGGATTTCGTGATTTCGTGCATGTCGGATCCACATGATGTAGATTTTATTCGTGCATGATGGATGCAGCTGATTTGGATTTTCGCGCATGTTTGGCACATGTTATGAGATGCGATTTTGGTGCACACCAGATGCACTAAATCGAGATTCTTCGTGCATATCAGATACATCTGATATTGCTGTCAGGCACACCCGTTGCCCTTGACAGATGTTTCGTGCAAACCCGTTGCACTTAGATGTTGTTTCTGTGCACATGTATAGCATATTCATGATTTTTGATTTTCGTGCGCACCAGACGCACGCGGAATTCTTATGCACATTTTGGGATTGATTTCTTCTGGAACAGTACGTTTTTATGATATTTGCTATTTGTTTTCGTACTGAGCAGGCTAGTCAGAGGACAGTACCTGGATATATTTTGCATGCATTGATAGTTATCGAAGGGATTTCCAAAAAGGGAGCTATAGTCTCAGTATTTACCTACGTGTCTCATATGACACGAAACATTTAAAATAAGGAAACCCTTCTAAATTGTTTTCAAATGGCGGGACGTACATATTTAAACAAAGGATATGTATATATATTATATAGATGTATATATAGTTATTTTCTTATAATAGACGTCTGCCACTGTGCCGCGATACGCGCATCGCACAGCGATTTAAAACGGTTTGGCATGCATTTTTTCAGATGTTTAAATGATATTTACACGTTCTAGTTTTGATGTATTTCATGTTGGTGTTCGTATTGGATTAGACATTTGTGTCTTCACCACGACTCCAATGATTGCGGGATGCTTGACGGAGTTTTGATTTGGAGTTATCTGCTTATTGTTCATGAGCATGCATTGTGCTACTGTGCCTTATGTATATATGATCTCGGGACTCCGATGACTTGATCTTTTACTGAAATATTTTAGAAATTTGGGGAGAGTTTAAATTTAAATTCGGGGACCAAATTTCTTTAAGGGGGGATGACTGTAACATTTCAGAAAAATAAAATATTATTTTTGGAAATTTTTATAATTAAATAATAAAATATTGAATATTTTAATAGTGCGGTATAATTAAATATCGATAAAATGGGGAATATTTTTGAAAATTATGGAAATTACTAAAATGGGGGTGCTTTATGTGATTTATGCAAATTATGAAAGTTTATGATTTATTTGACAATATTTTAGTGCTAATCGTGATTAAAAATCGCTAATCGTGCTTTAAGCGTGTTTTGTGCACATGACATGCACATATCATTTTTACACTTTTGACATTTTTCCTACATGATTCTTGTGTTTATGGTTATTTGCTTTGGGTTTACTTTTGAAAAGAGAAGGAAAAATAGAAAAGAAAAGAGAACAAAACAAAACGGATTAGAATATTCGGCATGGGCAAGAGAGAGAGAGGTGAGAGGGTCATTTGACCATGAGTCATTCTCTTCCCTCTTCATTTTCTTCATCTCTTTTCCCTCCTCCTCCATCTTGAGCTGCTGCCCTCTCCCTCCACCACCTCCTCCACCTCACTTCACCTTCAAAACAACATCAAAACATATACTCCCCTTCATAAAAAACTTGCTCAAGCTCAATACAAACACATTAGACCAAGAAAGCTTGCATTTTGGTGCTGTAGGAGGATTCATGAGTGCCTAATGAGGTAATCCTTTCACAATTAGTGTAGCATTTCATTTTCCTTTGCCTCTAATCATGTTTGAATTCTATTTCGTGTAGTTTTGTGCATTTTGGACATTTCTAGAGAGGGTTAGGGTTTAAGTTGAGTTTGTGTGGTGAACTTGGGAGTTTTGAGTGACCTTAAACCCACCATGGTGTTACAAACCCAGAACTTACACTAGATTAAAACTGAAACCCAAAATATAGAATTTCAGAACTTTTCATGTCGGTTTATGACGACTTTGAGGGTGCAGGGAAATCTGGAATGAACGGGGATTTTTACTAGAAAAATAAACAACTCCAGAGACCAATTTAAGACCATAGGAACCCACTGTAGCAAGACAAACCACATTGGGGACCCCCAGGTCGGCATGATCGGAATTCTAGGGGAGGGGCCCGGCCACTTGGTGAGGGGTAGGGTCCAGGTTTCTTCTGTAGGTCACATACACCCTATATATCACCCTAGTGTTGTTTGCTTACCTAGTTTTCACCTTAAACAAAATCTGGGACTAAATACTTGATTTGCTGTTTTGATTCAGATATGGTTTTGCGTATTTTGAATTCTAAATTTTTGTGATTTGTGTTGTATTCGATCACTTGACGTTTGTACGTCTCTATCGGGTGTTATTTGGTTAAGTTGCAAGGGCAAGCCATAGGTTCTAACCTATAGGCTTTTAAGCGTGTCATTTTGGTTTCCGCATGTCGTTTTGGTTTCGATTTGGTTTTAATGCGATGCGAAACGTGGGACATGTAGGTACCCCCACGACGATTCGAGACGATGAAGAAGATGATGGCGACATCGACATCAGCAAGCAAAACGCAAGGTGAGTAGATTATATCTACGGGGGAAGTCGGGTGGATAGCGTATAGCACCCCCGCAGTTCGATGTTTAGTATGCTATATATATATATATGTTAGTTATGTGTATGCCCTAGAGGCCATTATTGTACATATGATGTATATTATAGTGGATAATTGGATATGTATATACTGAGAAGACTTTCTTGCTCGACATGTTAGCATGCTATCCGGTTACCTTTATCTAAACATGTTGACTTGTATTGAGATACTGTCGTACTCTCACGTGTTGATAAAGCCCTTAGGATATGTACTTGACTACCAGGACTATGATGTGGATCATACTAGTGCGGCCATGGTAGTTCACAATTACATCCTTCAATTGTTCCTAGTCGAGGGAATATCGAGACAGGGCATCGATATTCCAGAGTAGACTAGCATATACGCTTCTTGACCCATATGATGGGCGATGGATGATCCCACATCCATTAGTGTTTGACATCAAAGATCGTATACGAGTGCTCAGTGGAAATTGGGTACACTGAACAGGACTCACTGAGGACTCCTATGTGGTAGAATACCTATCGTCAGATAGCAGTCCTCTTGTGACACTGGTACAGGTTAGTCTGTAGACCCGAGATCGTCATAGAGTCTTATGCGACTCCCACTGTGCTTTGATTTCCTCCCTACCACGCTCAAGAGAAGTTGTGCAAACAGGTGGATTTTGGGTACAGTCCCGAGTCGTATGGAGGCAATGAGCGATAGGAGGGGTTTCGTCTCTCCCGGTATTGGGGGTTGATGTTGCGGTATGTTCGATTGGCAATAACTGGAAGTCCCTGGCCAGGGCTGATTTGGAGATCTACTGACAAGTGTTATCGGTAGTTTCTCGACCTGTTATGAGCCGCACATCGACATGACTTATCACGTTGCTAGGGTTTGACGATTTCCACCCCAGACATGATATGCGACATATCAGACGAAGAGACCGGACTGTACGGTAGTGTTACTGATAGGTTTCATGGAGACTGTGGACAGGCTTGCTTGTTGACCGACATATCGCTCAATGCCCGGGTAGCCGTTACGTCCAACTAGTACCGCTGACGGCTTGTAGGTAACTAATATGATCATCACCTACTGCCGGCGTATTGACAAGTCTTTTGAGTCCCACACAGAAGTTCCCTGGTTCAAGCGAAACGAAGTAGGACACATATGTGATATGTGTGCTGGCCTGATTAAATACGAGTAAGTGATATCGTATTGTAATCTGGCAGTCATCTGTTATCGGTGCGGTTATATATGATATAACCAGATTGTCGAATCAAGTGTTGATTCGATAATATGATATACAGATATATGATATTAGTCGGTCGTATATGATATAACCGGATTATTAGATCAAATGTTGATTTAATAATATGATATAAATTATATGTGATATAATTACATATTAACTAATATCATTAGCTCACTAATTAATCTTCATTAAATATATATTATATATATTAATATATATGATATATATATATATATATTAAAATGAAGCAATGCATTTTCTTTTCTATTTTGTGAAAATAGAAATGATGTGTAAAATGAAGCATGGTTGCAAGCATGGGTTAAATAATTGTTTATTCATTCTTGACTCACTATTCAAGCATGGTTGCAATTTAATATTGCATAATTCCATGCTTGAATGAGTGAGGGGTCAAGAATTATCATTTTAATTCTTGTTCATTCCAAAAGACTTAGCCATTTTTACTTGCTCATGCTTTCTCTTGCTTCTTCTTTCTCCTCTTACCTTTTCTCAAGCTTCAACCCTCACATGAGATGTGAATCATGAAGCTTGAGCACAAATTAGTGAGCTCTTAACATCCCCTACTTCATCGTCTCACACCTTTTAGCAAATTAGTGTGATGTGTTTCATGCACTAAAGGGTTTAGTGCAATGGTAGCTTGAACTAGTAGGAGCTTCGGGGTGGATCATCATTGGCGTGAAGGCTACGAAGGGAGCTTGTTCAAAGTCTCAAGAGAAGCCATGTGGAGTCGCAGGACTACTACACGGAGCATATTGAAGAGAAGGACTTGGTTCAACCAACTTATAAACATCTCTCCTTCTCTCTAGTTGACATATCACCTGAAGAAAACCCTAATAATCTAGTTAAGATCTTGTTAGTCTAGCTTAGCACAAAAAAAAATTTGACTTTGGCATGGTAGATGCTTCTACAACCTCATCATGGTGCTAAGGTAGTCCTTCATGGTATCAGAGCCTAACTAGAACATCATGGTAGGTCGTTACGAAGTTAAAGAGTTCGATCGGTTTAAAAATCCGGCTTTTTGACATGTTTCTGTCGATTTTTTCAAATGTTGGAATTTTTGAAATTAAAAATATGCAGAAATACGTGCAGGCTTTTATATGGAGCCTCAAGAAATTTGGAGACCTAACTCCTTCAAAGTGCCGCGGAACCGCCGCACAAACCATGGTTTGGCCGCGGTTCCACCGCCGTTTTGAGGAGACGTGGTTCCATTTTTCTTGTGTTGCTCCATGTTTGTATATTGCACTTTCTGGGTATTTTTAACTGTGATTATCAAGTTGTTGAGTTCTCTGGATTTTGTAAAACTGGTCGATATATTTGGCGTCGTATAGATCTTGATGATATGTGATACAATTGTTAGAATCCGTCTTATTGGTTTTGTGAAAACTGGTAATGTATATAGTATATTGTGAAACTTGTATGTTAGTCTCGATTAATCGGTTGCCACGAAGTTTTGATTCGGATCAAAAATCCGTCGCAATCGCGTATTGTACGCGAACACTCGCCGGGTAACTCTAGTAGACAGCCACGCCCCATAGCCGCGACCAAGTGACTGTA
Organism: Agapanthus africanus; assembly: GCA_030015575.1. Lineage (NCBI taxonomy): Eukaryota > Viridiplantae > Streptophyta > Magnoliopsida > Asparagales > Amaryllidaceae > Agapanthus > Agapanthus africanus. The sequence continues at coordinate 449,014,975 of CM057342.1, read as the reverse complement.
GGAGAACCCCGTTGCCAAAAAACACCCACTCGGGTGCTCGCGGCCACGGTGTTCCGCCTTAATGCACTTCGTCGCCGACATCGGGGGTGCGGCTATCTACTAAAGTTTCTGATGAGTATTCGATATTGTAGTCAGGAATCTTGTTGAATTACCCGACTAAGATAATTGAAAAGTGTTTTCAATTTGAGACTAAAATACAAGGTTTACAGTTTAGGCATGAAATCCGGAATATGCGATATTCCGGGTTTATGATGTCTAAGGATATACGGATTCTAATTATTGTAGTTTTACAATTTCTTTTCTGCGACCGTAAGTGTAATATGTGGGTATCCCGATCTCATTGCTGTATGTCAACCAGTTTCGGAATACACATATTTACTTACGTTGATGATATGTGATGTCATGTGTTACTGATATGTCTTATTGGATCGTCGTGAAAGAATAGCCGGGGGTTTTATGTGAGATGAGAGTTTTCTTTTTCATTCATGTAAAATTTGTATGTAATATTCTTTTATTAGGGCACTTCCGGGGTGAGGATGATGTCACCATTGTTGTATATTATTTTCTTTTCCGCATTAGGATAGACCCAAGATGGAGAGCACAAGTAACCGGGTTCTAAAGTCCCGTGGGAGACCATCTCAAGGAGTTGAGACCGAGTCTCCTAACTCTAGAATTGGCAGGGTTACTTCCCACTCTCGTAGGGGTCTATGGGATGTAGGTTTGGCTATTCTTCACGACCGTGGAATCCGTGTTTTACATTACTGGCTAAATTTAAAACACGGACATCCTAGTATATCCAATATTTCATATGTTTATCTTCTGCTGCTGTGTTCTGTGATGTTGATCATATAACTGCGTGAGATGAATGTAATATTATATATAAGATATATATTAAACGTTGCTTATGTTTTGCACCCACGCTTGTCCAGCCCCCGCTCTGCCGGTAGTTATGTAACCTAACGGTGCATGACGGGGCCCCGTGGCGAATGCGGATGGCATAAGTGTACGTTCTATTTTCGTTTCATTTCTTATGTGATGTTTAGGGAAACACTAATTGATGGGACTTCATTAATAAGTTTAATGAAAGAAACGAAACCTAAAGATGTTGTAGAATCAAATTTTCAAAAAGGGTAGCTCTAGTTTTTGCTTTGCATAGCGGTATTCCTTGTAGAATATCCAGCACCTTATTCGATAAGGAAAGAGCCGAGATCCCTTCACCGGGAGTGACCACTTTAGCGAAACTAGAAAAGCCTCAAAAACACTTCTTTTCAAAATCACTTGTTTCTACAACGACATCAAGTTCATTACGCTTATGGTTTTTCTGAAAAACCTGCGTAGCCCTCCGTCATTTCGGATAGGTACTATTTAGTATTCGTGCTACGTTTATTGGCTTTCGTCAAGGCGTAGTGTGCGGTAGCTAATTAGTGCTTATCTGCTAAAGCATGAGATGCGATTGGATTAGGGTAGTCGTACGACTTTGTTGGCTTTCGTCAAGGGTCGTGCGAGTGGGTTTATTTCAATCAAGAAATGTACGGGTTGAGCTTGACTAGCGTCCTTTGGTTTGTTGGCTTTCGTCAAGGTCATAGGATGCTGGGAGTAAAAGCATTATCGGGAATTTCAAGTATTGAAATTTGCAATGAGATTCCATACCTCCTATGAGATAGTTGGATCCCGATACCCACTGCGAGTAAGAGTTACTCCTGGGAGAATTTTATACATTACAATTAGCCGATCAAGTAGGTGTCTAGAAAAGTGTTAACGGGGTTACGCCGCTGGGAAAACGAGGTTTATTTTAATTTGGTCCGTACGAAAGCACGGGGAACCTCCCTCAAAGTACCGGCACTGGCCTGGCTGAAAGATTGGCGAACTTGTACGGTGTAATTAATCCCGGCAAGTCTTTACTTTTAGGGTTTGAAAGAAGATTTGACTAAAATAGTGGGAGCTATCCTGATTAGATATATTAATAACCAATCTAATCTTGCAAGAGCATACGCTAGAGTGTTTTCTTCTCTCCCTCTCCACGTAGCGACCATGTCACGCTTTAATCAAAATAAATAATACGGATGTATTGACCGGACTTGCTTATTATACTGTGCTAGGGAACGTTGGTCCCGCTGCAACTTATAATTGTTATAAGACAGAGCAGGAAATTGGGGATTACCAGAATCCCGTGCCACCCAAACGAAGAAAAGTACATGCTGATGCATCTTCTTCAGGTGTGTTCATTACCGAGAACTGTTCGCAGTATCCTCTATTTCCTGGGTATGTGATACCGGATCAGGATCCCAGATATGTAATATGTTACATGGGCTGCAGAAAGGTAGAGAACTAAGAACGGGTGATAAGTTTCAAGAGTTGGAAATGGTGCAAAGTGTTGCAGCCAAGTTTGTTGGCATTTATCACCATGTATTACCAAATACATTGATTCTGAACAAATGTTATTAGATACCGAACCTGATATACAACATCATATCAGTTTCTTTATTAGTAAAGAAGGATATAATTTTGTACTATTGGATAATGTTTTGAACATTTCCTTTATCAAAAGTTGATCGGTTCAGGCACGTTATCTAAAAGCATAGACGTTCTAAATCAAACCACAGTTCTTAACGTACAGAACACACACAAGAGGAAGAGTTCAGAAATGAACAAATCCTTCTTGAGGTATTGTAGACTAGGTCATATCAATGCGACCCGACTAGCTCAAGTTACATAAAGATGCATATTTAAATCAGTTTGGATTTACATCTTGTGTAACTTGCCAGTCATGTCACAAAGATAAGATGACCATTGCTCCGTTTATTGGAAACAGAGAAAGAGTTATTGAACTCTTGGGATTGATACATGATGATATATTGGGGTCCCCTGTCTACACATGCCAGGACCGGTTCTTTATACTTCATTGCATTCACTGATTATCTCTCAAGATTCGAACATATGTTCCTGTTGAAACACAAGTCTGAACCTTTTGAGAAATTCAATGAATATAAGTTAGAAGTAGAGAACCAAAAAGGATACAAGTATTATGTCCTATGATGAGATTAGGGAGGAGAATACTTGAGCACGGAGATCCTGGATTATTCTAAAGGAGAATGAGATTCTCTCTCAGCATTACTCCTCCGTATACACCACAGCACGATGGTATATCGGGGCGGAGCAAATCGCACCCTATGTGATATGGTGTGCTCTATGATGAGTACCACTGAGTAGCCTATTTCCTTTTGGGAGTTATGCACTTGAGAAGCTGCATACCTATTGAATAGGGTTTTAACCAAATCAGATGCCTACCATTCCATATGCGATATGGTATGGGAAAAGCCCATCTTTTAAGAATGTTAAGATTTGGGTTGTCCGGCCTATGTCAAAAGCATGTTCCGGACAAGCTCGAGGCAAGGTTAGTTCTGTGGAAGTTTATTGGATATCCCAAGCATTTGCAAAGGAATATCTTCTACCAAACCGAGAAACAAATGTGTTTTATTTCTCGGCATGCCAATTTTTTCTAGTGGAGATGAGGTAGAACTGGAAGGAGTTCCATCTATACAAACTACAGCTGATGATTTGGTAGAACCGAAGGATTCAATAGTTTCCAATGAACCTCAGCCTCTTCACCGATCTTGTAGGGTTCCTCACCCACCTGAGAGATACTTCGGTTTTCTCTATGACAGTGGGAGCGAGGATTACATCATGAGATGATGACTCAACTAGTTTCGAGCAGGCCATCAGGAGTGGTGACTCTGTAAGAATGGCTGGATGCTAAGCGATCTGAGATGGAATCCTTATACACCAACAAAGTATGGACTTTGGTTACTTTACCTGAAGGGTTAAATCCCCATCAAGAGCAAGTATATCTTGAGAAGATTACTTGGTGTACATGAAAAAGTTGAGACTTTCAAAGCTATGCTTAAGTCCATCCAGATCCTACTTGCCACTGCTACATACCATGACTACGATATATGGTGGTTGTATGTCATGACTGCTTTTCTAAAAACGATGATTTAGAAAAGAGCGTTTATAAGTACACAGCCAGAGGGCTTCGTAGACAGTGGGAGCAGCGAAAACGTGTGCGAGTTGTTTTATGAGATAAGTCAGGCATCGTGGAGTTGGAACGTCAGTTTTGATGTGGTAGACAAAGAGTTTGACTTCATCAAAATGGTAGATGAACCTTATATATACAAAAAGGTAGTAGGGAGTATGGCGGTGATCCTCGTATTGTATGTGGATGACATACTCTTGATAGGAAAGGAGTTTCCTATGCTACGCTCGGTCAATCTCCTCTTATCACAAAGATTCTCCATATAGGACCGAGGTGATACCTCCTAAATCCTGGGTTATGGATCTATGAGACAGATCTATTTGGATATTAGGATTCTCACTAGCTGTAATGAGATGAATGGATCCTGAGGAGAATCACTAGAAAGGTTCCAGGATGATAAGGACGACTGAATGTCAGTCAAAGGCGTTGTCTTCACCCTCAGAAGAGGGACGATATGTTGGAAAAGTTCCAAGCTAGATACCGAGGCAAACTAGACGATTAAAGGCTAGATACATCGTTACTAAGGATACTACCAAAGAGGCAGTCTGGATATATTAGTTCATGAGATGAACTTAGTTCCTACCATTATGACAATGGAGTTATGGCTTTGGCCAAGCAACCCCGTCCCATCTGTAGTCCAGACATATTCTTAGGCAGTATCACCTGATCATGGAGATGGTTGATCTCCAGGAAGATCGAGGATAGGAGAGTTGACACGAAGGATAACATAGCGGATCCACTCACGAAGGTCACCCCTCAGACGCAATTTGAGAGGCTTTTTGGGATATTGGGTATGAGATACTACAACATATAGCCTTATTGCAAGTGGGAGTTTGTTAGTTATGTGTATGCCCTTGAGGCCATTATTGTACATATGATGTATATTATAGTGGATAATTTGATATGTATATACTGAGAAGACTTTCTTGCTCGACATGATAGCATGCTATCTGGTTACCTTTATCAAAATATATAGACTTGTATTGTGATACTGCCATGCTCTTACGTGTTGATAAAGCCCTTAGGATATGTACTTGACTACCCAGACTATGATGTGGATCATACTGGTGGGGCCATGATAGTTCATAATTACATCCTTCAATTGTTCCTAGTCGAGGGAATATCGAGATAGGGCATCGATATTCCAGAGTAGACTAGCATATACGCTTCTTGACCCATATGATAGGCGATGGATGATCCCACATCCATTAGTGTTTGACATCAAAGATCGTATATGGGTGCTCAGTGGAAACTGGGTACACTGAACAGGGCTCACCGAGGACTCCTATGTGGTAGAATACCTATCGTCAGATAGCAGACCTCTGGTGACACTGGTACAGGTTAGTCTGTAGACCCGAGATCGTCATAGAGTCTTATGCGACTCTACTGTGCTTTGATTTCCTCCCTACCACGCTCAAGAGAAGTCGTGCAAATAGGTGGATTTTGGGTACAGTCCCGAGTCGTATGGAGGCAATGAGCGATAGGAGGGGTTTCGTCTCTCCCGGTATTGGGGGTTGATGTTGCGCTATGTTCGATTGGCAATAACTGGAAGTCCCTGGCCAGGGATGATTTGGAGATCTACTGATAAGTGTTATCGGTAGTTTCTCGACCTGTTATGAGCCTCACATCGATATGACTTATCACGTTGCTAGGGTTTGACGATTTCCACACCTAGACATGATATGCGACATATCAGACGAAGAGACTGGACTGTACGGTAGTGTTACTGATAGGCTTCATGGAGACTGTGGACAGGCTTGCTTGTTGACCTTCATATCGCTCAATGCCCGGGTAGCCGTTACGTCCAGCTAGTACCGCCGACGGCTTTTAGGTAACTGATATGATCATCACCTACTGCCGGCGTATTGACAAGTCTTTAGAGTCCCACACAGAAGTTCCCTTTTTCAAGCGAAACGAAGTAGGACACATATGTGATATGTATGCGGGCCTGATTAAATACGAGTATGTGATACCATATTGTAATCTGGCAGTCATCTGTTATCGGTGCGGTTATATGTGATATAACCTGATTGTCGAATCAAGTGTTGATTCGATAATATGATATACAGATATACGATATTAGTCCGTCGTATATGATATAACCGGATTATTAGATCAAATGTTGATTTAATAATATGATATAAATTATATGTGATATAATTACATATAAACTAATATCATTAGCTCACTAATTAATCTTCTTTAAATATATATTATATATATTAATATATATGATGTATATATATATATATTAAAATGAAGCATGCCATTTTCTTTTCTATTTTATGAAAATAGAAATGAGGTGTAAAATGAAGCATGGTTGCAAGCATGGGTTAAATACTTGTTTATTCATTCTTGACTCACTATTCAAGCATGGTTGCAATTTAATATTGCATAATTCCATGCTTGAATGAGTGTGGGGTCAAGAATTATCATTCTGATTCTTGTTCATTCCAAAAGACTTAGCCATTTTTACTTGCTCATGTTTGCTTTTGCTTCTTCTTCCTCCTCTTACTTTTTCTCAAGCTTCAACCCTCACATGAGATGTGAATCATGAAACTTGAGCACAAATTAGTGAGCTCTTAACATCCCCTACTTCATCATCTCACACCTTTTAGCAAATTACTGTGATGTGTTTCATGCACTAAAGGGTTTAGTGCAATGGTTGCTTGAACTAGTAGGAGCTTCGGGGTGGATCATCATTGGCGTGAAGGCTACGAAGGGAGCTTGTTCAAAGTCTCAAGAGAAGCCTTGTGGAATCGCGGGACTACTACACGGAGCATATTGAAGAGAAGGACTTGGTTCAACCAAGGTATAAACATCTCTCCTTCTCTCTAGTTGACATATCATCTAAAGAAAACCCTAATAATCTAGTTAATATCTTGTTAGTCTAGCTTAGCACCAGGAAAAATTTGAATTTGGCTTGGTACATGCTTCTACAACCTCATCATGGTGCTAAGGTAGTCCTTCAATATATATATATACATATATACACACACACACACATATATATATATACATATATATATGTGTGATATCTTTAAGTGTGACAAGGATATTCAAGATATGATTAGGTGTTCATGGTTAGATTAGGGTTTTTAGAAGTAAACTAGTATAGCTTCTTAGTTGCGAACCCTAGAATAGGTTTACACCCACACGCACACACATGCTTACTTTTATACTTGTGTGTATATTGGGGATACGTATATTTGCATACACACATAGGTATGGGACGATGTGTATATATACACATATACCTACACTTGGATGATGAGGATAGTGGATGATATTTGGAGATGAGTCGATGTGATTGGGCATGGTGCCACGAGATCGGTGGTATGTTTTGGTTCGTATTATGAGATACGACATGAGTTTTAGCGGGCCTTTAGGCGTGTGCTTTCATACACGCACACATATTTTTATAGATGGTATCAGTTTGCACTAGACATAGATCAGTACCCCAGTTAATGAGATATGATGATAAGGATACCAGATAATTGATGAGATAAATATGAGATTTGACCCGTACCCAGATTTGGGAAGCCGTACGACGGATTTACCATACGAGCTATATATTGATGATAGATCCACACTCTTGACTCGAGGATGTCATGATATAGATGCTGTATCGCATATGATACTATTGAGACGGGATCACCGACTATATATATATATATATATATATATATATATATATATGTATATGTATCGACTCAGATGTTAGGCGGTTTCCTTACCTTTCGATTAGCCTGTTAACTCAGACCTGTAGTTTATTTGTAGATGTTATACTAGATTTGACTCATACCTATTTCTAAAAACTAACGAATCGTGAGAATTTTAAAAACATACCAAGGGATACTAAGGATATTTCAAAAGACGTACATTTTATTAAAAACACCATAGCCCCTATTTTTCTAAACACCACGATTCGTGTTATTTCAAAACGCCAAAACTGTGTGACTCATATTTTTAATGCATATTTCCTTTTTGCTGCGTTATCTATCATTTTCCGCATATTCCTACTATTCGCATCGCTTTGCATGCTAGTTGTGTTCTCTGCAGTTGTCATGAAGCCCATGCTATCAGGACACCAGCACCATTATCGATGATGTGTATGCTTCACGTACACTTACTTGCCGGCTTACACACTTCATCATCGATAATTGCCATGTCACTACACAGTAGAATTGTTGCATTTTGATATGATACCTTGCATGAATTGTCTGCTATAGTTGCATGCACCTTTATATGATATTGCATTTGACTTGGAGGAAATGGGAACCGCAAGATATATTTCAAAACGGCATTCATTTAAAAGAGCGGTTTTCCCTTGATACGTGCATAGTATTGTTCCATGTTATATGACATGCGGATATGCTTACATTTCCGTTATATGTAGCATACATCATGCTTTATAATTATACGCATTGAGATATGCTGTTTCAATGGGATTTCTAGATTTGAGAACCGTGGCTATTTCAAAAGAATGTAAGTACTGTTTTAAAAACCCGATTTCTCTTGATAAGATATTTCAGTGCGTCCACCATGTGTTTTCTCGGTTATGAGTGTGACATGTGAAACCCGATTCGAGGAGGCGGATGAGGACGATTGCGGGTACATGGTGGACCCGGTATGGTACCCCGGGGCGAGAACGGATTGCTGTGCTGTGGACGGTGAGCCTGGAAGAGGGACCACTACCTACCGTTGATAGTATTTGGGCTCGGCGGATATCCGGAGGATACCAACCGGAGTCGAGAGATGATATGGGCCGATCCGGACTGACGGAGCCCGATATATGAGGATTTACGTGCCGATGCTGGGCACGGGTTTCATGATGTTTTCGAGTGTCGATGCTAGACACTCAGGTTCCATGATTTTGATGTGTCGCGAGGGACACACGTTGATTTATATCCTCATATTTTCATGCATATGCTTTTATGACTTTTACATGCATGATGTTTTGTGTCATTGGATGACACGTGGACGAGATCCACATGCATACAGGCATTGATTTCATAGTTGGATGATATCCACATACTTATAGACTGCATGATATAGTTGACACTGATTCATGCTGATTTCATTGATGATACCTCATGTTTACGATATGTTACTACCAGAGGCACTGACATGAGCACCTTGTATAACACTTGGTATAGATGTTTACCCTTGCCACCTTATCATGCTTCAGACTTTATCATATTGAGGATATACATTATTACTGATCGTATTGACCTAGGATTGAGTCATACATACGAATTCTGCTCTGTGATGTTTTCTACTCACGAGTTGGTAACTCACCCCCGTTGTGCCACAGTCCTTGCAGGTTTTCGCCGTACAGGTTTCGTTGCGGCTTTTCTGGCACACTGCATCCTTTCAGGGTGATTGCTTTGGTAGGTGGGTTCACTCGCATCGTGACCACCCTTGTATTTATTTTAATCAGTTGTATCTAGTAATTCCATCAACCAAACTTGTATAATTATTCATACTTAGAAACCAGTTGTGTATTATTTCGACCTTAGAGTCGCGCGTTGTAGTACTATGGTTTTCTTAATGATTTCGAGTTTCTTTTGAAGTTTTGATCCACGCCCTTCGGCGTTGTATATTATATTGCTTGTGTAGTTGTGATCGTCGATTGACGAAGAGCTAACTCCCGCTTGGGGATGCCTTTTATCATTCATGTATATATTTATCATGTTGTACCCCATTTGGGGGCCAGTTTTTACAAAAGAAACTCTGTCGAAATTTTCAGAAAAGACTTGAGGTTTTAAAAATGCATATTCGGCTTACTTATTTAAAAACCATGTTTTCTTCACTTCTTTAAAACTAGTTTTCCTTCATTTATTATTTAAAATGGTTTTAGATTTCTGGGCTTTTGGCTTACTTGAATTAGATAGGGTCCTATAGATTTCATATGATTCAAGTGTCAGTCACGTGCCATTTCGGGTCGTGACAGATTTAGTGATTCGAATATCACATTTCCGTTGTTTGCATTCTGGAATTTTGATGATTTCGTTTTATGAATGGTATTTCCTATGTGCACATTCATTGCACTCAATTCGTGTTCCATGTATTAGTTGTATTGATATTCGTTTTGTGCATACCCATTGCACTTGATTTTGGTTTTATACATTCTGAGAAATTGATTTGATTTAGTGCACGCAGATGCACACGTTTACGAGTTTATATACCACGGTATACCTGATTTGGATTGGTTATGCTGTATACCGTCGATTTCGATTGTGATATTCGATATTTGTTTTCGTGCACCATGTGCACTTAATTGAGGTTTTTGCGCACACTTGGCGCACTTGATGTGATTTTGTGCACACCAGAAGCACTAAATCGAGAATTTTCGTGCATATCAGATGCACCTGATATTGTTGTCGTGCACGCCCGTTGCACTCGACATATGCTTTCGTGCACACCCGTTGCACTTAGATTTTGTTCTGTGCTCATGTATGGAACTTGTTTTTGATTTCGATTTCCGTGCACACCGAACGCACGTGGTATTCTTGTTTACAATTTTGGGATGATTTCCTGTTGAGCATCATGATTTTATGATATTTACTATTGTGTTTAGTAACCGAGGAGGACTGTTCTGAGAATAGCACCTAAGTGTTTTTTTGCATGCGTCGATAATTGCTGAAGGGATTTCCAACAAAACAAAAAAAATGAGTTATAGTCTCAATATTTTCTTACGTGTCCATGATGACACGAAACCTTACAAAGGAAACCCTTTTAAATTATTTTCAAAGGGCGGAACGTGTATGTTAAACAAATATATATATATATATATATATATATATATATATATATATATATATATATATATATACACACATAGCTATTTTTCCTTATAAATGAACATCCGCTACTTGTGCCGTGATACGCGTATCACACGGCAAATTTGAAAAGGCGTTGCATGCACTTCCATTTGGTTGTTCTGACGATTTCACAATGACGGGTACTACATATAGGCTATAGCCTTATTTATATCATATGTGATTTTCGTAATGGTTTTTGGACACAGGTGTTTTCACGTTAACTCCCAGGATGGCGTAATGCTTGACGGAGTTTGATTTTAGACACTCATTTTCATTGCCCATGCATTGCGCTATTAGATTTTTTAAGTAATCATGATTTCGGAGCCCCGACGACATGATCATTTTACTAAAATGTTTTAGTTTTGGGGGGAGTTTTAAATTTAAATTCGGGGACCAAATTTAATTAAGAGGGGAAGATTGTAATATTTCAGAAAATAAAATATTATTTTTGGGAATTTATATAATTTAAAATAATATTTTTTATGAATATTAGTAAGTATGAAAATTAGTTTTAATGAAAGAGTATGATTATATACCGATAATTTAGAAAATTAATAAGAATTATTGAATTGAATGTGTTTATGTGATATGAGCATTTATAGATTTTAAATACTTATTTGTAAATGGGTTAATTACTAAACTCGATTTGCATTTACTAATTTTGGATTAAGTATGTTATGTGCATGTGGCATGCAACATGACATGTTGCATAACACTTGTTACATTTTTAATTTGTTTTGAAAAACCATGCTTCATTTCCTTTTTATTTGTTTTATTTTGTTTTGTAATTAAAAAGAAAATAAAATAAAATAAATGAGTGAGAGTGAGTGATGGGACAAGTGTCATGGTGAGAAAGAGAGAGAGTGAGAGAGAGAGAGGGAGAAAACTCGAGAATTCTCATGGTTCTTTTCTCAATTCCTTTCGTCATCTCACCATTTTATCTCCTCTTCATTTTCCTTCACCATCCTCCACCTCCTCTACCACCCATGACCACCCTAAAAACCACCTCAAATCACCATGTCACCTTCACTAAAAATGTTCACAATCTCGCTACAAACCTAATGGACCTATCAAGAGGAGATTTTGAAGACTTTTGGCAACTCAAGAAAATTCTTGAGCGGCCAAATGAGTTAAAATTTTACACCTTTAGTTTAGAATCTTGTATTCCTCATATCATTTAGTAGTTTTGAGTTGATTAATTAAGGTTTAGTGATCTTAGATATTTCCAAAATGAGCTTTTAGGGGATTTGTGGAGTTGTTAAGGTGTAATTGAGTATAATTAGTGACCCCCAAGCTTGTTATTGTTATTCTGGATCAACACTTAGCATAGGAAACCCAAAACTTGAGTTTAGATATTTCAAATATCGGTTTTGTAGATATTTTGAGGACTACAAGGAATCTTGAGCAACCCGAGGTGTTTGTAGAAAAATCAAACAAGTACATTAACCTAGTTAGACCAATAGGAGACCACCACGAGAAGACGAACCCAAAATTCCTCAGGAGGACCGGCGAGATCGAGAAAATTGGCATTCTCGTCGGGTCATTTTGGGGGGATGGTGTTGGGTCTTTGCTAGTAGCTCACTTACCATGTAAAATAGCCTTCTGTACTGTTTGTTTAGCCCAATTTACCAGACCAAAAATCCGGGAGCATTTAATGTTGGTTTTAACTATGTTTTCCGATTTCAAAAACTTGGTTTTTGGTATTTGAATGTGGATTTGGTCGTCGGACGTTTGTACGTCGACGACGAGGGTTATTTGGCTATTTTTGCATGCGTAGACCATACGTTCTAACCTATGTGTGTTTCGTGTGCCGTATCGGCTTTTCTTGTATTCGATTCTTGTTTTACGATATAACGTGTTGAAATTATAGGTAGCTCGCGTGGACTTTGGGACGACAAGGAAGAGCATGGTGTCATTGACTTCGGCATGCGAGGATCCAGGTGAGTAGATGTATATCTATGGGGGAAGTCGGGTGTATAGCGTATAGCACCCCCGCAAACGTAGAATAGGATTATTACCGTATTATTATAATATGTTTGGTTGTGATATTGGATACTTAGCGAATAGGGTATTTAGAAGACCTTAGGTTAGATTAGGTAGATTTAGGAAGACCTATGCTTAGGATGTTTACCTTGGTGGCGAATCACAGGTTTCATGTAGACACACACACGTACACTCACACACACTTTATTTGTGTGTATGTGTTTATATATATATATATATATATATATATATATATATACACGGATGATGGGGATATTATGTGTTATGTGGAAATGAGTCGATATGATCGGGCATGATGCCGTGAGATATTTGATATGTGATTGAGTCATGATATGATATATGATATGATATTATAATTGATCGTTGGGCGATGTGTATTCATATTCGATAATATGTGTTGATGACATTGGAATGTACGAGATATTAGAACAGCACCCCTGATCGTGATATTGTTCGATGATGATACTATATGAATGATGATGTATATATGATAGTTGACCCGTACCCCGATTTTTGGGATGCCGTACGATGGATTTTACCGTACGAGGTATAGTTATGATGATTGGTCCGCACTCTTGACTCGAGGATTATTATGCAGTACGTGACGCTATGAGTCTGGATCGCCGACTACTAGGTATATCGACTCGGGACTTTAGGTGGATTTCCTTACCCTTTCGACTAGTTTCTTAGTCAGTCTTTTAGTTGTTTAGATGGATGTCAGACTAGGCTCGAGTCATACCTATTTTCAAAAACTAACGAATCGTGAGCATTTTAAAATACAAATCCGAGGGATGCTACGGATTTTTCAAAGGACGTATCTTTTATTAAAAACACCGTAGCCCCTATTTTTCTAAAAACCACGATTCGTGCTATTTCAAACACCAAAACTTTTTGACTCGTATATAGAAATGTATATTCTTCAATGTTGATTTTACTACACGTTCTCCGTTATATTCATGTACTCATTGCATTGTATGTTTATACATATGTTTCCTTAACTATTATGATTCCGTCTGTTAGGACACCAGCACCATTACCGATGATGCACATACTCCATGTACACTTGCTTGCCGGCTCACACACATCATCATCGGTGATTTCCATGTCACGTACACTTTAGAAAACATTATTTTATTGGTATAACTTGCTAGCTGGTAGTTTCAACATATTTCTAGTATGCTTGCCCTTATATGAAGTTTAGATATTGCATTCCTTTCTTAGATACTTCACGCATTCATACATTCATTCTGTTATCAATATTGTGGGGCTTTGTGCCAGTATTCACTGCCTATTGACTCTTGATTTCTAGGGTTTCGAATTTTCTATGAGATATCTGGATTTGGGGGGAAAACCGCAAGACTTTTATAAACTCATTTTCTTTTTAAAATGCAAGTTGCGGTTTTCTCGTGTTATGATGTTTGTGTCGTCCACCATGAGTTTTCCTGGTTTCTGTTGGTTTTCGAGACCCGATTCGAGGAGTTGGATGAACAGTCTCGGGTATATGGTGCCGGGTATGGTTCCCCGGGGCAAGAAGCTCGAGTTGTAGACGATAAGCTTGGCAGGGGCAGACTACCTACTGGTGATGTCGGGCGTGGCGGATATCCGGAGGATACCAACCGTAGTCGTGAAATTTGATGTTATGGGCCGATCCGGACTGACGGAGCCCGAGAAATGGAGGATATTGTGTCGATGCTTGACACAGATTTTCTGTCGATTTCACTGATGATGTTCCAGTTTTATTATACAATTTTTACTAAGATAAAAACACAGTTTTCTTATACCAGATATATCCAGATTTCGTGGTTGATTGTTTCATTCATGATGCATGCATGCATCGGATATATGACTTGTTGCTATTTAGTGACACTGACACGAGCACTGAGTATTACACTTATGCAAAGATTATTACCCTGTCACTACTAGATCTCCAGTGTTATTATGAGCATACTATTGTACAACCTAGGAGATCGTCTTCATACGATTTCTACTCGGTGATGTCTTCTACTCATGAGTTGGCAACTCACCCCCATTATGCCACAGTTTCTTGCAGGTTTAGCCGTACAGGTTCCATGGCGGCTTTGCTGGCACACCACTTCCTTCTGGGTGATTGCTTTGGTAGGTTGGTTCACTTGCATCGTGACTACCGTTGTACTTTTATTTATTTCGGTTGTATCTAGTAAGCTCCATCAACCAGACTTTGTATATTTGATAGACTTAGAAAACCAATTGTTTATTCTTTCGACCTTAGAGTCGCACTCTTGTATTATTATAGTTCTTCTCTGGTTTTCTTGAGGATGTTTGGTTTTCTTTCTGAGTTTTGATCCTCGCCCTTCAGCGTTGTATATTATATTGCTTGCGTGGTTGTTTCTGCCAATTGGCGAAGAGCTAGCTCCCGCTTGGGGATGCCTTATTCTTTAATTATGTATGTTCTTGTTTTGTACCCGTTTGGGGCTACTTTTTACAAAGGCAACTCTGCCGAAATTTTTATTAAAACTTGAGCTTATTATAAAGACTTTCAAGTGAGCTTTCTATGTTAATTTTTTTAAACAAATTTTCCTTCACTCTATTTTCTTTAAATGGTTTAGATTTCTAGGCTCTGGCTTACTTAGATTACGTTACGCCTCTAGACGTTTCGTAATTTAAGTGCCAGTCATGTCCCGTACCTTCGGGTCGTGACACCCATATGATGGGCGATGGATGATCCCACATCCATTGGTGTTTGGCATCAAAGATGGTATACGGGTGCTCAGTGGAGACTGGGTACACTGAACAGGACTCGCCGAGAACTCCTACATTGTATTATACCTCACGTCAGATAGCAGTTCTCTGGTGGCACTGGTACAGGTTAGTCTGTCGATCCGAGATCGTCATAGAGTCTTTTATGATTCCCACTGTGCTTTGATTTCCACCTTACCACGTTCAAGAGAACGTGCAAAACGGTGGTTTTGGGTACAGTCCCGAGTCACATGGAGGTAATGAGCGATAGGAGGGGATTCCGTCTCTCCCGGTATTGGGGGTTGATGTTACGCTGTACTCGATTGGCTATAACAGGAAATCCCTGGCCAGGGTTTCTTAGATTTATTGGTAAGTGTTATCAGTAGTTTCTCGAATCGTTATGGGCAACACATCGGCATGACTTATTAGGCTATTTGGGTCTGACGTTTACCATCCCCAGGCAGGATATGCGACATATTAGACGAAGAGACCGGACTGTACGGTAGTGTTACTTATTGGATTCGCAAGAGTATGAGCAGGCTTGCTTGTTGATCTTCTTATCGCTCAATACCCGGGTAGCCGTTATGTCAAGCTAGTATCGCTGACAATTTGTGGGTGACTGATATGATCACCACCTACTGCCGGCGTATTGACGAGTCTTTAGAGTCCTATACAGAGGTTTCCTGGCTCAGGCGAAATGAAGTAGGAGCACATATGTGATATGTGCGGGACCGAGATTAATACGCGTATGTGATACCGTATTCTAATCTCGCGATATATGATATCGGTCGGTTATATGTGATATAGCCGGGTTATCGAATCAAATGCTGATTCGATAAGTTGATACAAATGATATTAGTCAGTTATATATGATATAGCTGGATTATTAGATTAGTGCTGATTTAATAATTTAATGTATAATTATATATTTGATATATTAATTTACATTAACTAATATTAGCTCACTTAAGCATTTCTTTTTCTCACTTGTGTGCACTTAATATATATGTGATATATATTGTTGTGTCATGCTTGTTGCAACATGCTAAATGGGTCTATGAGACTTACACCATGCTTATGATAATGAAGGGTTTTCTTTATTAAAGGTAAATCATAATTAGTTGGAAATTAGTCACATGGTTTGGAGCTTAGTGGATACTTGTAGAACCATTGACTTAGTCCACTAATTTTGTTTTACTTAAAATATTTATTAACTCAACCATTACCTTAAGCCATGGTTAAGTCTCTACATGAATTAATATGAGATATTATCTCACCCATGGTTACTATTCTCACTCACGGAATCATTCTTTTCTCTCCATGGTTGTTCTTCCTCATTTCCTTCCTCAAGCTCTCTAGCTTTTTGGGAGGTGATGAAAATTAGTGAGAAAAATATTTCTAAAGTGAGCAAAATTCCTACTTTATCAACATACACAAGATTAGACATTTAGTTTAGGTTGTTTGCTTCACTAATTCCTAATTAGTGAAGAGGTAGTTTGAGTTAGTGTCTCCTCGACGTAGATCATTGATTGTTATGTTTTTGCCGTGTCGTATTTAAAAAGAGTTGTGAAATTACCGCAATCAAAACGGTGTCGCGTGTAGCGAGCCGCGATGAGTACGGGTCGTCCGCAGGTAGATGGTAGGTTTTTAAGCTTGTTTTAACGAGTTAACAACGTGTATTGATTTGTTGGTTAAGCTAAATGTCGTAACAAAGATATGTATAATAAAAAGACTTGTTAAGGGTAGTAATAGGTTAGATTTTATGAAAGTGATGTTTGCCGATTCCTTATAGCCTAAACTTTGGTATTGACACTAAAGCAATAGGTTACAACGCGGATTAGGGAACTTGAAATACGGTATTTGCGGTATTTTGCTAAATCCGTCTTCCTTGTCCCTTGTCCTTTCGTTGTTATCTCTTGATTTTAGCCTCCTGCAAACCTCTAGCAATAAGGTCACGATTAGGAATCATCGCTATCATCGTAGGATAGGATGCGTAGAGGAGCGGAATTGCAAGCGATTTGCACGGAGTATCAAATGCAATGTTTAAGGTTTATAAAGTTTTAACAAAGATCATTTTCAAAATACAGTCTAACCATATTCCACCCTTAACAAGTAAAAAGATTACTCATACATATTCGCAAAGTAAAAATAAAGAAAAGAGACAAGAGTAAGAAACATAATGAAAAATATGAGAAAAGAAAGAGAAAGAGAGAACCAATGAATCCAAGTCCGAATATTTCCAAGTGTTCTTAAGGCCGGTGCACTGTGAAATCCAAATACTAAACTTTAAGGTTGCAAGCTCACTTAAAAGGTTGCAAGATCGAAGTAAAGCAAGAATTTCACAAGTTCAAATATGAAAAATAGAACAAGTCATAGTAATAAAAATGAGAACTTTTATTGAATTCCAAACAAGTTACAACTAATTTTGAAGTCAAGAACCTAAGCCTTAAGCTTGCAAGTTCTATGAAGAAGTTGCAAGGTCAAGACAAAAGGGGCAAGAGCTCAAGAACTACAAAGAGAAGCAAAACAACAAAGAATGACAAAATGTATGGCAAAATTGGACTCCTTCTCACTTACCCAATGGTTTCCTTTTATAGGCAAAAGAAGAAAATTAATTAAACAATAAAAACAAGACCTTTCCTTTAATTTGAATTTGAATGCACCCAAAGTTTGGAGGGAAGTTTTAATATTTGAATTTTTGAATCACATCAACACTTTATGCATTGAATGCACCATTCCCACTTGTGCCATGATTCATGGCTGCCTCCTAGGTCCATGGTCCAGGCTCCAAGAGTTGGTGTGTACACATGCAACGTGTTGGACAAAAATGTGTACACTTTATTTGTTTACAGAATAACTCTTGGATATCGGTCGGTTTGCAGTTCTGGTTGCAGTGTCGGCTCACAAATGATATTTCCGTGATCTTGAATGTATATCCAGTATTTGTCACGGATACCTGTAATTGAGGGTATTGCGCCGATTCTTCCATGATTTCTTCAGTTTCCAGCAGTCAACAATGGTGGCTTCTTTTTCAACTTATTTGACATCATCTCCGTCGGGCCCCACGCATCATTGAATATTGTTATTTGACTTTATCTCTATCGGGCCCCACGCATCATTGAATATTGTTATTTGACTTTATCTCCATCGGGCCCCACGCTTGACCAAAAATGACGACTGTTTTCGTCTTATCTCTTGAACTGGTAAGCAGCACTGGACAGATGCGGATGACTGGAACCCGGCTTTTATCTATTTGTGACAAATGTTCTGGATATTGGCGTAATTGTAGAGATTTTGTCTGATTTGTATTATTTTAGACTGGAAACCTGTAACCTGTAAATATGTAGCAAACACGGATTAAAAGCACCTATCTATAAACAAACGAGCATAAGAATAGGCGGTATAAAATGCAGTTTTTTGTGATGAACAAATACCCCCAAACTTATCTTTTGCTCGTCCCAAGCAAAACCATTTATTCACAAAAGAGAATCCTAACCGCACTTTCGCAGGGAACGCGATTGCACTGAGCGTGTGCAACAAGCCGTTAAACCTCTAGGTGTCCCTAGTAGGAGGAGTGTTGTCTCCTGAGGGTTTTCAGCGGATTCCACCCACAAAATCCTGTCAAGCTAGCTTTGCGAAATAACTATGATTCAAACCTTAAGGTTTTATTTTAAAGCTAGCAATTCTATTATCCTAAATTTAGAACGATCGAATCTTTATTTTTCACACCTCGCTTCTTATTTAACTTAAGATTTTATATGTTTTTACGTGCAGTGCAAATAGTGTCGTTAAGTTTCAAAAGGATCGATTAAAGTCGGCATGTCACAAAATAAAGCCTAGATAAAAACTTAAAAAAGGATCACATAAGTTTTATAAAGAGTTAAGTATTTCTCAAGTTTTGTTTTCCAGTTAGCTTTTAAATTCTGAATTTCTTTCTTCCTTAACAGGAAACTGGGTCTTATTTTTCACTCCACCTTTTTCTTGTTTTCGTTTCATACACACCTCTGTGAACGTGCAATAGTCTTCATCATAGGATAAAACCTCAATATCTCCGCTAGAAATACTTTTATAAAAACCTGTCTTTTGTCAAGATTATTCTCACACAAAGAACCGTAAGGAATTTTAACTCGGAGAGAACACTTGCTTGACTTTGTTTTAATTTGGACTTTCTAGGCTTCTTAGCGAGCTTTGGGCCAATGCACCCAAACCAGTTGGTTTTAGGGCATTAGGTGTAGAGACACCCCAGCGGACTTAATTACTCAAGTTACCTAGGCCCTAAAACAAAAGACCAATTTAGCGTGAAAATCATGATGATTTAATGCGAACGGAGATATAACCGGTTGTTCAATTATTTTTTTGGAAAAAGACGTGTTTAGTGGGTCAGGTGTGTAATCACTCCAATCAAGATTCCGATGGGTTATTTTTCAGAATTAGTTCCAATTAAGGCATCAATACATCCCTTTAGATTCGTTTCACTTCATCAACTCTTCGTAATATTACTTATTTAAGAACAAACCTATTTGATCCTCAGAAAATAGTTTATTAATTTAAAAGTTTTCAGACATAATAGACTTGTCATCTAGTTTTCAAAACTCACGGCACGTGTAGTGTGATGTAAAGACGTATATTAGCTATAGTTAACATCAAAGGAAGGTTATTTTTTAAGTTTTCAAAATCTAAAAATAAGATTTAGTTGTTCCTATCTTATCAAACAAAACCATCGAAAATATTGAATCTAAGCTCTCCAACTAGCTACCTTGACGACAAATTTTTTATATTTTTAGAAAATATTCTGTTTTTTATGGGTTTTAATAAGTATGCAAATGCAAAATATACACATGAATGCGAAGGTTAGAAATGCGTACCGAGCGTACCCCCAAACTTAAACTGGACAGTGCCCTCACTATCATTGTACATCAAGAAGCCAATTTTTTTGAAGGGTCACAATCGTCGGTTATATATACATTTTTTAATGAGCATCACTAGACAAGATTGCTCGTCAAAAATGGATATGCACCGGACAAGAATATCAACATATATATACAAAAAGTATATACATACCCCCAAACTTATTTGAAACAGTGTCCACTGTTTTTGGCTGGATAACCAAAGTTTGGTGGTAGGCAGAGGAAGATTATGCAGGGTAAACCGGCTCCTGCAAGACCAGGAGCTCCTCTGATGGTTCAGCGCTAAGGTACGGTTTCAGTCTTTGTCCGTTTACTTTGAAAAATGAACCGTCCTTTGGATTCTCCAAATCCACAGCGCCGTGCAGGTATACAGTCCGCACAAAAAATGGTCCTTTCCAGCGAGGTCTGAGCTCACCGGGATGGAAATGTAATCTGGTGTCGTAAAGAAGTACATGTTGGCCAGGTGTGAAAGTTTTGCGCGTAAGGTGTTTATCGTGAAACACCTTCGTTCGGTTCTTTACAATAATCGCGTTGTCGTAAGCCTCATCCCGAAGCTCATTAAATTCGTTCAGCTGCAGCTTCTGATAGCCGCCCGCATTTTCGAGAGATAGATTCAGCTCCTTTATCGCCCAAAATGTGCGATGCTCTATTTCCACTGAAAGGTGGCAAGCCTTTCCGTAAACAAGCCCATAAGGAGATATGCCAAGATTGGTCTTATAAGTAGTTCGAAATGTCCAAAGGGCATCAGTGAGTTTTAAAGACCAATCCTCACGGTTCTTGAAAACCGTCTTCTCCAATATCTGCTTGATTTGCCGTTTTGAAACTTCGGCTTGCCCACATGTTTGGGGGTGGTAGGGCGTTGATAGCTTATGATTAATGGAATATTTCCTCATCAAGGCCTCGAAAGTCCTATTATAGAAATGAGTTCCATTGTCGCTAATGATCGCGCGGGGGTGCCCAAACCGGTAAAAGATATTTTCCTTTAGAAATCTAGCGACAACCTTGTTGTCGTTAGTCCGGCTGGGCACAGTCTCGACCCACTTAGAGACATAATCAACAGAGAGAAGAATATAAAAGTTCCCAAAAGAGCTGGGAAACGCCCCATAAAATCAATCCCCCAAACATCGAAAATCTCCACAACAAAGATTGGTTGGAGTGGCATCTCGTTTCTCCTGGATATCCGGCCCAAGTGTTGGCACCGGGAGCAAGTCTTGCAGTAATCATGAGCGTCTTTGAAGAGTTGTGGCCAGTAGAAGCCACACTGCAAGATCTTCTCGGCTGTCTTTCTTGGGCCAAAATGCCCGCCACACGCTTGATCGTGGCAAAATAACAGCACACTCCTGAACTCATTATCAGGAATACACCGACGAATAATCTGGTTGGGACCGTACTTGAATAGGTAAGATTCGTCCCAGTAAAAGTGTTTTACTTGGGATAAGAATCTCAGTCTGTACTGACTAGACCATTCGGTAGGTAGTAGTCCTGTTGCCAAATAGTTCACAATATCGGCGAACCAGGGTTCGCACGATACTGTCAGGATTTGTTCATCCGAAAAAACGTCGTTGATCGGAGTTTGAAGCGACGGCGAAAGAAGGAAGTCGTGAGAGATGGTCGGCGACTACGTTTTCACATCCTCTTTTGTCCTTGATGACAAGGTCAAACTCTTGAAGCAAGAGGATCCAACGTATCAGCTGAGATTTTGCATCCTTCTTTGCAAAAAGATGGCGAAGAGCTGAATGGTCCGTGTAGACGATGACTGGAGAGCCGATCAATTAAGGCATGAACTTTTCTAATGCAAACACAACAGCCAAGAATTCCTTCTCGGTTGTTGTGTAGTTCAGTTGGGCATCGTTCAGGGTTCGGCTAGCATAATAGATTACGTGCGGCATCTTATCGATGTGATGTCCATGGACAGCATCGATGTCAAAGTCGGATGCATCGCACATAATCTCAAATGGATACGTCCAGTCAGGATAAGAAAGAACGGGAGCAGAAGTGAGTGAACTTTTTAATCACTCGAACGCAGTCATACAGCTCAAGTTGAAGTCGAATGTCGTGTCCTTGGCCAGCAAAAGGGTCAAGGGCCTAGCAATCTTGCTAAAGTCCTTGATGAACAGTCTATAGAAATCGGCATGGCCAAGGAAGGCTCGGATGTATCTGACGCATCTGGGAGGAGGGAGATTGGAAATGACCTCAATCATTGCTTTATCTACCTCAATCCCATTTTGCGAAATGATATGTCCTAGGACAATACCTTCACGTACCATGAAGTGGCACTTCTCCCAGTTCAAAGTGAGGTTCTTATCCTTACACCGGGTAAGGACACCGTCAAGATGCAGCAAACAATCATTAAAGGAATCGCCGAAAATGGAGAAATCATCCATGAAGATCTCCAAGAATTTTTCCACCATGTCTGAGAAGATTCCCATCATACACCGCTGGAAGGTAGCGGGCGCATTACATAACCCAAAGGGCATGCGACGATATGCAAACATACCGAAAGGACAGTGAATGTGGTCTTATCCTGGTCTTTTTCGGCGATGGGAATCTTATTATAGCCGGAGTAGCCATCCAGAAAGCAGTAGTACTCGTGTCCAGCCAATCGTTCAAGCATTTGGTCAATGAAAGGTAGCGGAAAGTGGTCTTTCCGCGTTGCGGTGTTGAGTTTTCTATAATCGATGCATACTCGCCACCCAGTCTGGGTACGAGTAGGGATTAACTCGTTTGCCTCGTTGGTTATGACCGTTATGCCCGACTTCTTGGGGACAACGTGAATGGGGCTAATCCACTGGCTATCAGAGATAGGGTAAATGATACCACTATCCAGACACTTTACGATCTCCTTTTTTATAGCCTCCTTCATGACTGGGTTGAGTCGCCTTTGTGGATCCCTGGCTGGTTTGGCATCATCCAACAGATGAATGCGATGTTCAACGATCAGGGGACTAATCTCCTTGATGTCCGCCATTGACTAGCCAAAAGCTTGCCTATTGCTATGCAAGACCGTAAGAAGGGCTTTCTCTTGCTCTGGAGCTAGAGAAGCCGAGATGATAACAGGGAGGGTCTCGTTCTCACCCAAGTAAGCTTACTTAAGGTGAGACGGCAATGGCTTGAGTTCGAGCGTTGGAGGAGAAATGATTGAAGGCAAGATTGGTGAAAAGGTCTCGAACTCAAAGGATTCCAGCAGAGGTTCAAAAAGAGTGTAAGCGACTGAGTTCGATGGTTCAGGTAACTCATCCGGAAATTCAAAGGATTCAAACTCGGGTGGTGACTGGCCAAGATCGTTCGAGAAAGTGAAACACTCGTAGTCATTGTCGGGCACAGAAGCAGTTGTAGGTTCAAAGAGGAACGCACTAGTGGCGTCAAGATTGCTGTGATCGAACAAAAACTCCTCGAATTCACAGTCCTCTGGGGTGATCTCCTGGATCGAACAAACGTCTAGTATATGAGCATTAGGTTCGGCGGGCTGATTCCCCAACCTAAAAATGTTGAGTTCAATTGTTATGTTTCCAAAAGATAGGTTCATCGAACCATTTCGACAATTGATCACAGCATTAGAGGTTGCAAGGAATGGACGTCCGAGTATCACCGGAATTTGATTCCGGGGGTTAGCTACAGGCTGCGTGTCAAAAATAATGAAGTCAGCGGGGAATATGAAGTCCCCAACCTTGATTAACACATCCTCTAGCTCACCCCTAGGATGAGTGATAGATCGGTCGGCCATTTGGAGAGTACAATGTGTGGGTTTCAGCTCTCCTACACCTAGTTGTTCATATATTGAGTACGGACGCAGGTTAACACTGGCACCAAGATCCAAAAGTGCGCGGTAGATGTTCTTATCCCCAATGGTGATTGAAATCATAGGACAGCCAGGGTCCTTCCGTTTTTGAGGTAAAGATTGGGTAAGAGCATCACTCACGGCACTAGCTAAGAAAACTTTCTTGGGTACCTGAGATTTCCTCTTTTTCGTGCACAAGTCCTTCAAGATTTTTGCTTAGGAAGGGACTTCTTGGACAGCATCTAAAAGGGGAATGTTGATGTTAACCTATTTAAACAACTCCAGAATCTTCTCCATTTGTGGATTTTGTTTATTGGACCTCAACCGGTTTGGAAATGGAATGTTTTTGAAATTGGTTGAGTCCAATGTTTGTGGAGCAGATTGTGGACTTAGAACGGATCCCAGAGCTGGAGTTTTCATAGAGTGAGATGTGGGTCCGTTCAGGGCAGAAGAAGAAGAGGAGCCTTTTGAAGAATGAAGAATAGGCTCAGAAGATGAGGAAGAAGAAGCGGTCAGGGTGTCATTATTTATCCGCGGCCCAATGTTGTTTTGCAGCATCCTTCCAGATCTCAACGTAGTCACGGCACTCACATTATAGTTCTGTTGTTCAAGAGCAACAAGTACATTATGTGGGTGACCAGGATTTTGGAGTGGTTGAGATGGAAGCTTCCCCTTCTCTCGCTCGCTTAAGGCCGCATTCAGCTGTGCTATCTGGGCTTCGATGGTTTTGATGCTTTGCCCGTGAGCGGTAGTGTGTTGCACCAAAGACTGAATGGAAGACTGGATGTTGGCGGTGGATTGAATCGATTGCTTTACAAATGCCTCCAGACTCCGTTCTAGCGAGGAAACCTTATCGTTGTTTGACGGAGCAAAGCTGTTTTGAGGAAAAGAATTGTTGGGTGCAAAGTTGTTCGTCTGATTTTGAAAAGGTTGGGGTTGGAAGGGCTGCTGATATTGTTGTTGAGTTTGTTGCTGAGGAGGAGGAGGCCTCTGGAAATTGTTGCCTTGGAATTGATGTTGGTTCTAATTCCAGGAAACATTAGGATGGTTCCTCCATCCGGGATTGTAAGTGGAAGAGTATGGATCATTTCTTGGTCTTTGTTGAAATGCAGCATTGACCTGATCCTGTCCTTAAGCGGGTGGGTTGTAAGGACACTCTTCGGTCAAATGGGATGGAATCAGAACAACAAGCTCAGATGGTACGAGGGGGAAGAGCGGGGTGTAAGTCGACGTTAGACACCCCACATGATGCGAGGAGGCGGAATAGATAAAACAATCATTTTGTTTGAGTTAACATCGACTAATTTTACGGATCTTTGCTAAACCCTAACTAACAACTATCTATAAGTGATTAACTACTATGATAGATGATTATACCTCAAGATTCTAGTCCTTCTTGTTCTTGTAGTTCACCTCCTTGTCGGCCTCCTCGATGTGATAGAAGATCAACCTGAGAGCTCCTTCTCCAAGTTTTAACCTCTCATTTCAGGTAACTAGGTGGCTATGAGTGCTAATCAAAGTAACCTAGAGGATATAGAAGAGGATTAGGGATCTTTTAGTCTTGCTAACCCTTAGATCTCAACACATGAGAGGATTAGGGTTAGTTCTTTGAAGAGAGAGAGCTTGAGGAGAGAGAATGTGTATGTGAGAATGAAATGAATTATAACTCATTTTTTAATATATGAAGCATGATAATTATCTAAATGAATAACATATAATAATATCAACCATGCTTCATTAATTCACTTTGGGTGAATCATCTCATGAGTCATTAAGAAATAAATGCTTCATTAACTCATTTGGATGAATCACTCCATGAGTCACTCATCCATTTAATGCAAATTCCACCTAAGCTCTCCACCTCATCTTTCTTCTAGAAGGTTTTCGACTAATTACGAGAATGCCCCTCCCATCCGTGAAAACACGGAAATACTGAGACTGTATAAATCCAGTAATCCAATACTAGAATCTGGCTTAAACTAAAGACTACTAAGTCTAAACTGTCCGAACATCGTACATGCATAAATACACGTATGTGTCCGAACCCTGTCGTAAAACTATACGACCGCTATATCATTTCTCCTGAAGCAGGGAAACTCTCTGTGTGGGACTCTAAAGACTCGACACTACGCTGGCAGTTGGTTTAACCACAGGCCGCAAGCGGTACTAGCTGTACGTAACGGTCCCCGGGTAGAAGTCGATAAGAAGGCCGATGAGGAAACCCATCCGAACTCCTACTGAGCCTGATGTGACAATCTCCGTACAGTCCGGTCTATTCGTCTAGGACTATTGCATATCGGGCCTAGGAGGAGGCATGCGTCAGTCCCCTAAAAGCGGTATAAGTCGTGTCGGAGTGAAGCCTATTACACCTTGAGATGCTACTAGAAATCCTACCAGTAAATCACGTTTTCCTTGGCCAATGACTTTGCATAATGGCTCTCCAAACACAGCACGATATCAACTCCCAATACCGGGAGAGACGAATCCTATCTAACCGCCACTGTCTCTAAGTGCTTCGGGACTGCACCCAACTGCTACCTGTTTGCATGTCTCCTTTGAGCCGTGGTAGGGTAGCAATCTAAGAACAGTGGGAACACACTCGACACGAAGCAGCAATGTCAAGTCTGCGGACTATGCTGTGCTCATCTCACCTGGGAACTGTTAACTGACGACGGGTATAATACCAACCAACAGTTCCCTGCGGGTCCTGTCTGGTTTACGCGTAACCCAACGAGCACCTGTATACTATCTCCAATACAACGTACTGATGGCTGTGGGACAGACCATCTCCCCAATTGGGATGAGAAGCGTACACACTATTCTACTCCGGAGTATCGATGCCCTGTCTCGATAATCCTACGACTAGGGACCTGAAAAAGGATGTTCTTGCAGACTACCCAGCCCCAACTAGTGTGACTGTCATCATAACGCTGGTAGTCAAGCAAGATCCTAAGGACTCTATCAATATGTATTCGCGATATGCTAACATATACACATATTAAGATAGATATAAACCATGTAGCATACTACTATGTTGAGCGTGACAGTTAATATAACTGTGAATATCACAAGCTTCCATTAAGTAATATACAAACTAGTGTGATACAATAATGGCCCCTAGGGCATATACACTAACAATCTCCCACATGCACTAGGGCCATGTACTGGCGTATTGAAGACCTATATCTCGAATAGCCTCTCGAAATGTGTCTGATGTAAGGCCTTTGTGAATGGATCTGCAGTGTTCTCCTCTGTAGCAACTCTTCGGACCTCGATCTCCCAGCGATCTATGATCTCCCTGATCAGGTGATACCGCCTTAAGATCTGTCTGGATTTATGATGGGACCTAGGTTCCTTCGCTAAAGCTATAGCGCCGTTGTTGTCACAATACAGCGGTATTGGATCAACAATGGTAGGAACCACCTGAACTTCTTTGAGGAACATCTTCATCCAGACTGCTTCTTTTGCGGCATCGCAAGCAGCGGTATACTCCGCTTCCATCGTCGAGTCAGCAATGGTGTCCAACTTGTAACTCTTCCAGCACACCGCCCCTCCATTGAGGGTAAAGACATAACCTGACATGGACTTAGAGTCATCCTTATCACTCTGGAAGCTGGAGTCAGCAAAAGCCTCGATCTTGAGGTCTTTTCCACCGTAAACCAAGAACATCTCCTTAGTCCTTCTCAGGTACTTGAGAATGTTCTTTACTTCTATCCATTGCTTCTCCCCTGGGTCTGACTAATACCGGCTTACTACGCTAAGTGCGTAAGCTACATCTAGTCTGGTGCACAACATCGCATACATTATAGAGCCTACCGCAGAAGCGTAGGGTATAACTAACATGCGATCCCTTTCCAAATCAGTCTTGGCAAACATCTTTTTGGAGAGGGTGATTCCGTGACAAGCCGGTAAATTACCGCGCTTTGAATCTTCCATACTGAATCTTTTCAGTATAGTGTAGATATACCTGGACTGCGAAAGTCCCAACATCCTCTTTGATCTATCACGATAGATCTGGATCCCCAGAATGTAAGAGGCATCACCCAGGTCTTTCATGGAGAACCTGTGCGACAAGAATCCTTTGACAGATTGTAGCATAGGAATGTCATTTCCTATCAAGAGAATGTCATCCACGTAAAACACGAGGAATACGACAGTTCGTGCTACAATTTTACTATATATGCATGGTTCATCTGGATTTTTGATAAAGTCATATTCTTTGACCGTTTCATCAAAACAGATGTTCCAACTCCGCGATGCCTGCTTTAGTCCATAAATGGACTTAAGCAACTTGCATACTTTCCCGTTGCTCCCACTCTGATTGAAACCTTCTGGTTGATCCATATAGATGCACTCTTCTAAATTACTATTTAGAAAAGCCGTCTCTACGTCCATCTGCCAGATCTCATAATCATGGCAGGCGGCAATAGCAAGAAGGACCCGAATGGATTTGAGCATAGCCACTGGAGAAAAAGTTTCGTCATAGTCCAAACTAGGTCTTTGACGAAAACCTTTTGCAATAAGTCTAGCCTTATAGGTTTCCACCTGTCCATCTACACCAATCTTTTTCTTGAAGATCCACTTGCATCCTATGTGTTTTACCCCATCTGGAGTAAAGTTCAAAGTCCATACTTTGTTGGTGTACATGGACTCCATCTCAGTCCGCATTGCATCCAGCCATCTTACTGAGTCGCCGCTCTAGATGGCTTGCTGGAAGCTAGTAGGTTCATCATTATCAATGACACAATCCTCTCTATCCCCGTCTATGAGAAAACCGTTGTATCTCTCAGGCGGATGAGACGGCCTACTACTCCTGTGGAGGGGTGCGGGAATGTCCTGTTCTTCTGGAACTACTGGTTCTACCAAACTTTCAGCACCGGTTTGTGGTTCTGCAATTTCTTCCAGTTCTATTGCGCTCCCATTTGTTTCCTTTTCTAAAAACTGCTATTCTAGAAAATGGGCAATACGAGAAACAAAAAACTTTTATTCCTCTGCGTAATAGAAAAAATACCCCTTGGAGTTCTTTGGATATCCCACAAACTTACACTGTACTGATCGTGCCTCGAGTTTGTCCGCATGCTGCTTTTTAACAAAAGCCGGACATCCCCATATCTTCAAATACTGAAGATAGGGTTTCTTCCCACTCCACATCTGATATGGTGTGGTGGGCACGGTCTTGGTAGGAACCCTGTTCAAAAGATATGCAGCTGATTCTAGTGCATAACCCCAGAAAGATCGCGGTAACTCAGCATTACTCATCATGGAACGTACCATATCCAATAGGGTTCGGTTCCGTCTTTCCGATACACCATTATGTTATGGAGTGTATGGAGGAGTAAGCTGAGAGAGAATTCCTTTCTCTTTTAGGTAACCCAGGAACTCGGCACTTAAGTATTCACCACGTCGATCAGATCTCAGTGTCTTGATACTTTTGCCGGTTTGGTTTTCTACTTCATTCTTATATTCTCAGAATTTCTCAAAGGCCTTGGATTTATGTTTCATCAAGAAAATGAATTCATACCTAGAGTAATCATCCATAAAAGTAATGAAATATGAAAAATCTCCTCTTGCATGTGTCGACATTGGACCACATACATCGCTGAGTATGAGTCCTAAGAGCTCACTCGCTCTTACTCCATGTCCAGTAAATGGAGTCCTTGTCATCTTTCCTTTGAGACATGATTGACAAGTGGCATAAGATTGATATTCGAACGGATCCAAATATCCTTCTCTATGTAACTTAGTTAACCTTGTCTCATTGATGTGACCTAGTCTACAATACCATAAGAAAGCCTGATTTATATCTGGAGACTTTCTTTTTAGTCTGTTCTGGGCATTGAAAATCTGTAATTGGTTTAACACGTATATACTATTATCTAGTGTACCGGACCCAATCAAACCAAGATTAAGGTGGATGTTAACAACATCGCTTACAAACGTTAAATCATAACTTTCCTTTGATAACAACGATACTGATATGATATTAAACGTTAAACTGTTGGATATAGTGCCCTCAAAGTCAATTATTGGATCGCAGGCACGTGATTGCAATGATTGAGGAAGACCTATACCGGCAGCACAGTCTTACTCGAGATGATAGTATGCTATCTGGTTTGCCTTTATCAGTCGTGTACAGGTTCAGGTGACTGATCACTATTACACTTTGATAGAGCCCTTAGAATCTTGCTTGACTACCAACAGTATGATAGAGATCATATACGTGAGAGTTGGGTAGTCTATAAGCACGTCCTTAAAAGTGGTCCCTAGTCGTGGGAGTTTCGAGACAGGGCATCGACACTCCGGAGTAGACTAGTGTATACAGTTGAGACCCCGACGAGGGGCGGTGGCCGGTCTCATAAGCCACTGGTGTCAGTTGGATCGCCTAAGATGTATATAGGTGCTCATTGGGTTATGAGTACACCGGACAGGACTCGCCGGGAACTTGCTAGTTGGTATTATACCTAGCGTCAGATAGCAGTTTCCTGGTGACATGTGTACAGGTTAGTTCATCGACCTGAGGTCGTCATTTATCTCGTGTGAGTTCCCACTGTGCTCTGATTTCTACCCTACCACGGCTCAAAGGAGTCGTGCAAACAGGTATTTTTTGGGTACAGTCCAGAGCCACATGGAGGCAAGTGAGCGGATCGGCAGGGGATTCGTCTCTCCCGGTATTGGAGATTAGATCGCGCTGTGTCTAGGAGAGCCATTACACAAATCCTCGGCCGAGGTAGAAGATTTACTGGTAGGTACTCCAGTAGTATCTCAGGGTGTTCTGGGCTTCACTCCAACACGACTTATACCGCTATTGGGGGTCTGACGTTACCAGCCCCCTAGGCCTATATACGATACTCATAGATGAACGGACCGGACTGTATATATATTGTCACTGTTAGGCTCAGTAGGGTTCCAGGATGAGTTCGCTCATCGGCTTCCCTTGAGGTCAGTACATGGGCAGCCATTACGCACAGCTTGTGCCGTTGACGGCTTGTGGTTAAACCCACTGCCAGGGTACTGACGAGTCATTAGAGTTCACCATAGATAGTTTCCCAAGTTCGGGCGAAACGTTGTAGAGGCCGTATGGTTTTATGGTGGGGTTCGGAAAATGCACGTGCGTTTACGCACGTGTCATATTTCGGGCCGATAATACTGGTGGGCTTTGGTTTAAGCCGGATCCGAGTATTATACTGTGTAGATATAATATCTTTATCTCAGTTGCATTTGTATTCGGTCGTAATACAAATGCGGGTATGTTTATATTGTTACGGGGTTATCCTGAAATTCGTTTCGGGATCACTTTTGGAAGTTTCCGGTTTCCTGTTTTCTATCACCCGTCTTTAACATTCGGTTAAAGACGGATTTATCTTTTCTTGAGGTGAGTCATGAGTGTGTGGAAGGTTCTAGAAGCTTCTAGATGATGACTAGGCTTCATGACTCATTAGTGCATTAATTGTTCATTTAATGTTTATGGTGACTAGGTTAATGTATCTTCATTTGCATTAATTGTTGTTGCAAGGTGTCTTGTGACTCATTTGTTCATTATTGTTATGGTTACCTCTTCCTTGCTCCTACACTCACCTCCTCCCTCTTATAAGTGGCCGGGCCCTCTCTTGAAAAGATAATGGTTGCTTGGAAAAATGATTTTGATAGTTTTGGTTGATAGAAATTAGATGTGATCCATTTCTCATTTTCATTCGATCCAAAAGGCAACTTCATTAACCGTTCATCCATAGTTTTGGATGTAACAAGACAAAGTGTTCTACTCATTCTCTATATCATTCTTGGTCATCTCTTCTAGAAAACTTGATTACCGAGTTGCCTCGGGTTAGAGGCGGGAGCCCGTTTAAAGATTGGTTGACGTGGTGCCACCTGGACGAGCAGACTAGAGATTGATCGAGATCGGAGCAGCCGCAACAAAGCGTGGGATGATGGTTAAAGACCGAAGGACTCGGATCGTTCGGTATAACATTTCTACCCACTTTGTAGATTGTTAGTTTAGTAATAATGGCAGATCCGGGTTATAGTATACAATAGCGCCAGTTAAAAAGTTATTGTTCCGCACTTGGCGTCTGATAGACAGCCGGGGCGCTACCGTAGATTTACAGTGGTATCAGAGCCTTGCCATTAAGCTTTAATAATTTGTGCTAACGCGTTTAAAACATCGATCGAACGGATTTTCGAAAACTACAATTTTCAGTGCAAAAGTTTCTGTCGATTTTTAATCTGGTCTAAAAATTATTTTGAGCACTACAGAAAATCGAGCAGGCTTTTAGAAAAACACTGGTGAAATTTGGTGGCCCAATTCTACAGTACCGCCGCGGATCCGCGGCCCAAACGAGGGTTTGGCCACGGATCCGCCGCCAGTGTGTGGAATTAGAACTCCAATTTTCTACAGTGAGGTCTACACAGTAAATTGTGGTTTTTGGTATATTTCTTTTGGGCCCAGATTTTGTTACTGTACAGCAGATGTACGTGGGGCCCACTTCGGGAAATTTTGTCGATCAAAATTTAAACGTGTTAGTTTATAGTACTTACATTATATCTCCGACCGGGAATGTCATTTGAGCAGTAAATTGCGTCTAATTGCTATAGTCCTTTTAGACGGATTTGCGAACGTGGCATTCGCGTTGATGTTCTGTGTTGTGCTGTGATGTTGCGGATTTGTCGTGGTGGATAGCAATGTGCAATGGTAGTGCAGTTTGGATTTATTTGTACATTTGATATTACGGGGCGAGCGTCCAACATGTGGACTGCCGTCACTACCTGTTTGTATAATATTCTTTTGGGGCACGACCGGGCTGAGGTCGATGTACCCGTTGTACATATTTTTCATTTCTGTAGTAGGTTTTACCCCACGACGGAGTGCACGAATAGCCGGGTTCTGGAGGGCAACGGTTCCGTATCTCATGGCTTTGAGAGGCATAGGGGCCTCACTCTAAAATTGGCAGACTATTTGCCGCACTCGTATGGGACACAGGTTGACCCAAGGAGGGGTGCTCAAGCTACCGGATTCCGTGAAGTGCAGGGTGGTCCATTCACTTTGCTGTAGGGGGCTGCCTCGCTTCAGGTTTTGGCGGGTAACTTGCCGCACCCGTAGGGGTCCAGGTTTCATTGCACAGGCTATCCACACGAGCAGGGGAACGTCGGGTTTCAGTAGCGGCTCTGTGAAACCCAGGGATCCCAGATTATCTGTTTTGTTCTGTGATGCTTATTACTTTTCTGTAATGTTTCATATTATCATGCCTGGAGCGATTATTGTATATTAGTATATATACTAGTAGATGTTGGATATGTTTTACACCCGTGCTAGTCCAGTCTCCGCTCTGTCGTTAGTTAAGTAACCTAACGGGTGATGACAGGACCCAGTGACGAATGCGGATGGCATATACGTACATTTTATGTTCGTTCTTTTCTGGTATTATTAATTGATGGGACTACGTTGATTCTGATCAATGCAAAGGAAAACAAACCTGTTTGGCAGTTGTTGGAACAGTTTTAAAAAGTGTTATTAGAAAGACGTTTCCTTTTGTTTTGCATAGTGGTTTTCGGTTGGAATATCCTGCACCTCATTCGACGAGGCAAGGGCCGATATCCCTTCACCGGGAGTGACCCCTTGGGCAGAAGTTTGCGTCAGGATAATAACCTCACTATAGTCGATTACAAGTTGCTTTGCATCACGGTATTCGGTTGGAATATCCTGCACCTCATTCCACGAGGAAAGAGCCGAGATCCCTTCACCGGGAGTGACCTCTTTAGCAAAGGTTTTCGTCACTATATTTTTATAAAAAGCTATCAGGTTCCTTCAGCGATATCAAGTTCGTTACATTAAAGGTTTTTCGCCAAAAACCAGCCGTAGCCCTCCGTCATTTCTTTTGGGTATTCAGTAGTATTCAAGCTATGTATTTTTGACCAACGCCAAGGCATAGTGTTTGGTAGCTGCTGGGTATTCATTTGTTGCATAGATAGATGAGTTGGTTTGGGACAGTCGTTCTGCCATTTTGGCCAATGTCAAGGGCATGTGCGAGTGGGTTCAAATTGACAAGATAGTGACGGGTAGAACTTGGCATGTGACTTATGACATTTTGACCAACGCCAAGGTCATAAGAGCATGGGGCAAAAATCATATCGGGAGTTTCTAAAGAAACTGAAACTTGCCAAGTATGCGCATACCTTCTGGAGTGTGATAACGTGAGTGGATTCCGTCACGTTATCATGCGATGAGAGTTGGATCCCGATTCCCACTAATGAGTTGGTTTACTCTTCGGGTGATCCCGATTGATTCTTCTTTCAGGTTTGGAGGAGAATTTGACAGTACAGTGGGAGGTTTCTTGATTAGATAAAGTGATAACCATTCTGATCTAGGTTAGAGTGCACGCAGAGTGTTTCTTTTCTCTCTCTCTTTGGCAGCGACTATTGACCGACCCTAGATTATGACTCAGTGACCAAGTTAACCGAACCTTCTTAAAATACTGGCTTTTGGATTGTCCAAGTTGCATAAGTCATTGCCGCTCCTTCTTTTACCCTTTGCATTTCTCAGAACACCCCGTATTACTACGGACATCCACTTCCATTGGATAGATCCATCGTATGGTTATATACGAACTCGGAGGGACTTCTTCGAGGATGGATCCAGGTTCAGGAGAAATAGAATTGGTTTATTCAGTTGTCTTTTATTATCACCTTCTCTCAGGTTGCGAGGGCTCCTTAGTTTAGGAGAGTACACCTATTACGCTTATTGGATAGTCTTATTCCAAACCATAGGCAGGTGCCAAAAGGTAGGGAATGAAGAAAACCAATTAGCCTAAGTAGGGTGTACAAAAGGTAATAACTAAAAACAAAATAAAGGGATTAGAAAGAGGGCAAAGCAAATTGCGACTGTTATCATTCACGACCAAACCGCGTACTTCATCGCCACTCCTATTTCACCTTTGCTTTTTTCCCCAGTTCGGGAGAAATAGAATAAGGTATTATTCAGTTGTCTTTTATCATCACCTTCTCTCAAGTTGCGAGTACTCCTTGGTTTAGGAGGGTACACCTATTACGCTTATTGGATAGTCTTCTTCCAAACCATAGGCTGGTGCCGAACGGTAGGGAAGGAAGAAAACCACTTAGCCTAAAGGGGGTGTACAGAAGGAAATGAATAAAGACAAATAAAGGGATTTGGAGAGATGGCTAAGAAATATACGGTTATAGTCATGAATTGGAATATGGAAGAGGCATTACTATGAATACCAGGATACCCCTACGAAACATTTTCATGTTTCAGTGCATTGTTAAAGGAAAACTGTTTTCCCGATTAGATACTTACTCCAGGGTGTGTATTTACCAGGTTTCATTCTCATATCTGTATGGTTTTATAGATGATGAGTGGGAGTAAGTTATTGGGAATTAGGTAATCATCCTCGTTATATCGGAATTCGTTGTAATTGGTGATATTTGAGGAAATCGCCTGGGTACAATTTTCAACCTACGAAGCACAGGTTTTGAGTTATTCAACTCAGCGGACTTATACAGAGCATTGTATGTTGTCCAGTGTCTGTCAGGACAAAGGGGTTGGTCCTCGTACTATGTTCTGTTTACTTGTGAATTCTCTAGTTTTTAGACAAGTGTTTCGTAGAAATACAAGGTCTAAGTTTTGAGAAGTTGTGGGCATAAGAATAAAGTAGAGAACCAGATGTCGCGGGTATCGGGATTCTTCAAATAGATCGAAGATGTAGATACTTGTGATTGGTATTCAGTTGATAGTAATGGTTTTGAGAAACTTATTTCACTTTCGGGTTACTCATAATTGGATGCATTCCTAAGTTGAGTAATGCTGATTAGCCTCTCTCCATAAAGTTGATATGCACTGGAGACAGCTGCATGATTAGAATCTGGTTCCAATTAAATCAGTGCCAAAGTTTCTATATTTAATATAAAATGGTTCATATCTTAACGATGTTAAGGTATGGGGAGTTGTCCGGCTTATGCTTAAAACCAGACTCTGGATAACTCAGGGCACGTTTCTGTAATGGCTGTTTATGGGTTGGACCAGGCTATGACGAGGGTTGACTTTCTACCATCTGGAAGATCAATAGTGATATTGTTCTTGACTCGCCACAGTTTTAGTAAAATGGATTTTTTCAGAAAACAGTAATGGGAGTATGGTAGAACTGGAACTGATTCCAGAACCGCAAACGATTACGGAAAATTTAATAGGACCTAAAGATTCAATCAGGTTTGACATTCCATTAGCCACTCCGCAGATATGATGGGTAACCTCAGACACCCGAGAGGTACTCCGGTAGCCTCAAGGACGGTGACTGGGAGGTTCTTATCTACCCAGACTTGACACTACTGTTGTTCCAGGCTATGAGACCCGGCAGGAGTTTAAGTATAGCGTCGTTCTAAACTCGCTTTAGAAGTGCACGTATATATTATTCTGTCAGAGGGTTGTTGTGGTCAGTGGGAGCAGCGAAAGCATAGTGGGCAAGAAGCTTATGTATATTTATCGACTTGAGCAAATATAGTGGAGATAGATCATCTAATTTTGATGTGACAGTCATGGGTTTGACTTCATCAGAATAGGGGATGGATCTGTTGAGAAGGTAGTAGGGTGTGATGTCCTAGTATTTGGATGACATACAAAGAGTAGGAAGTAAAATTCCTATACTACGATAGGTTGTACTGTGGTCGTCATACAGTTGTTTCTCCAGACAGGATATGGATATAATATCAGACATTCTGGTTTCTAGATCTATTATTTTAGATCTGGATTTAGGTAGTTTCCCAATATGGGTACTTTGACAGTATTCTAATAGTTTTTAGAATAGATGACTCCTGGCATGGTGGTGTACCTGCAGGTGATGGAGTCACCCACTCTAAAGGTGTCTTACAGACTAAAGGGGAGAGGGATGTGCATGATTGGCAGATCACTTGCTTAGGCAATTGAGTCAATCATGAGATGTCAAGTACCACACCAGATGTTGTTTTTGCACTAGATGAGATAAATTTATATTAATCCAATTCTGAAGAAACATAAGGAAGCAGTTTTAGAACACAAGTGAATGTTCTACGGAATTGATGACGACAGCCTCCTTCGGGAGACGGTTATCATTCCAGGCTTCAAAGGCGACATGGATGACAGAGTGATTGTCAGAGTTATAGTTTTCCCTCTGACGAGGGACAGTATTATGGACAGGTGGTCCAAGAGGATGTTGTGGGAGGCATGGTGCTGGATACTGATTAGGTTCAGTTATCGATACAGTCTAAGAAGTTTAGATTTGGAGTTCATTTATGAACTAGGTCCCATCAGATATCCAGACATATTCTAAGATAGGTATTACTCAATTCAGGAGATGGCTTTCTCCGTGAACTTGAGATTAAGAGAGACATAAAAAGAAACATCAGGGCGGATCCACTCACTGAGGCTATTTCTCGAACACAATAGTTTTACAAACGGGCTTTGTGAAACTGATTAGTAGAGGAGTTGGGTGTTCGGTATCACACGGGCTGTGAGTATGCGACATCGCAATAATTAGCCTTAAGTACAAATGGGAGATTGTTGGATATAGTGCCCTCAAAGTCAATTATTGGATCGCAGGCACGTGATTGCAATGATTGAGGAGGACTTATACCGGCAGCACAGTCTTACTCGAGATGATAGTATACTATCTGGTTTTCCTATATCAGTCGTGTACAGGTTCAGGTGACTGATCACTATTACACTTTGATAGAGCCCTTAGGATCTTGCTTGACTACCAATAGTATGATGGCGATCATATACGTGAGAGTTGGGTAATCTATAAGCACATCCTTAAAAGTGGTCCCTAGTCGTGGGAGTTTCGAGACAGGGCATCGATACTCCGGAGTAGACAAGTGTATACAGTCGATACCCCGACGAGAGGCGGTGGCCGGTCTCACAAGCCACAGGTGTCAGTTGGATCACCTAAGATGTATACAGGTGCTCATTGGGTTATGAGTATACCGGACAGGACTCGCCGGGTGTAAGTGCACGGCGGCGCCCCGGCCGTCAATCCGACGCCGG
The DNA here is from genome assembly GCA_030015575.1 of Agapanthus africanus. Lineage (NCBI taxonomy): Eukaryota > Viridiplantae > Streptophyta > Magnoliopsida > Asparagales > Amaryllidaceae > Agapanthus > Agapanthus africanus. The sequence goes on along the minus strand of CM057342.1, from coordinate 448,976,688 downwards.
AATGCGGAAGCGGTGATAAACTTTAAACTTTTGCGGACTTTGCAAACCGGCACCACCGCGCACTAAACTCCGGATCGTAACCATTAACAAGTCTAAGCTTACTAGAATACGGGTTAGAGATGTACCGACTGATCCGAGTCCTCCGGTCTTCATCTCCACTCCGATCTTCTCGCGGGATCTCCGTCCGTCTCCTCCTCGTCGGAAAGGGCACCACATCGCCTGTAGCTTTTACGGGCTCCCACCTCAATACCGAGGCAACTCGGGCGCGAAGCTGGCGAATCGACGCGTCCAAGATTTGCTGTAGGAAGTGTAGTGTAGAATCATAGTCTCTTTTGGGGTGGTTGCCATTTGAAGATGATGGAGGAAACAAGATAAGAAAAATGGTGCTTGCATTTTTCTTAACATGAAATGAGATCAAGAAATGAAACTCTCAAGAATGAAAACTCTCATCTTTTTCTTTCTCTCAACCATGAAAAACTTCTTCCATCAAGTGAGAATAATGGTGGAGGAAAATCAATATGAAGCAAGAAGGGAGGTGAGTGTAGGAGTGAAGAAAAGGTGACCACATCCAAAGACAAGAAAACATCAACCATGTTTTTTCCTCCATACCCTTTCCCATCTCATTAAAGCAAGTGATGGTGCAAAAGATAATGATGCTATCATAATCAATCTTTTAGCAATAAAACCCTCCACAAAGTGTTATTTGCAAACTTGCAAATAACCCCCTCCATCGGAAAAGTCCGGCCGGGAAAGAACAAAGGAAAACCGGCCGGAACGGAATGCAAACTGGCAACTCCAGAAAACTGGTCCCGTAATAAATTACAGGAAAACCCCGATACTGTGCATACACACCCGTATCTGTATTCCGTCCAGATACAAATGCAAAGAGACAAAATCTACACTGTACTAAACTAGGACCGGCTTAAACCAAAGCCGGCTAGTAATATCCGTTCGATCCTGATCCGTGCAATACCGCACGTATCTGATCGAACCCTGCCATATACCTATACGGCTACTAGTACAAACCGTCCGATCCTGATCCGTGCAATACCGCACGTATCTGATCGGACCCTGCCATATCTCCATACGGCCTCTACAGCGTTTCGCCCGAAGGCTGAGTAACTGAAAGTGTGGGGGACTCTAAAGACTCGTCAATACAATGGCTGTGGATTTAACCACTAGCACGTCAGAGGTATAAGCCAATACGTAACGGGCCACCAGCTATTGACCAAAAGGGACGTCGATGAGCGAACTCATCCTGACGCCCTACTGAGCCTGTCAGTGACAATATCCGTACAGTCCGGTCCGTTCGTCTATGAGCATCGCATGTCGGGCCTAGGGGGTGGGTAAAAGTCAGACCCCCAAAAGCGGTACAAGTCGTGTCGGAGTGTAGCCCAGAACACCCTGAGATACTACTGGAATACCTACCAGTAAATCTCCTGCCTTGGCCAAGGACTTCGTGTAATGGCTCTCCTAGACACAGCGCGACCTCACCCCCAATACCGGGAGAGACGAACCCCCGAAGATCCGCTCACTGCCTCCATGTGGCTCGGGACTGTACCCAACTAAAACCTGTTTGCACGACTCCTTTGAGCCGTGGTAGGGTAGTAATCAAAGCACAGTGGGAACTCACACGAGACAAATGACGATCCCCAGGTCGATGAACTAACCTGTACACATGTCACCTGGGAACTGCTATCTGACGTCAGGTATAAGACCAACTAGCATGTTCCCGGCGAGTCCTGTCCGGTGTACTCATAACCCAATGAGCACCTGTATACATCTTAGGTGATCCAACTGACACCAGTGGCTTGTGAGACCGGCCACCGCCCCTCGTCGGGGTCTCGACTGTATACACTAGTCTAATCTGGAGAATCGATGCCCTGTCTCGAAACTCCCACGACTAGGGACCTTTTAAGGATGTGCTTGTAGACTACCAGCTCCCACGTATATGATCGCCCTCATACTGCCGGTAGTCAAGCAAGAATCCTAGGGGCTCTATCAACGTGCAATAGCGACCTGTCAGGTCACCTAAAGCAGTACACGATGATAAAGGTAAACCAGATAGCAAACTATCATCTCGAGTAAGACTGTCGTCCCGGGATAGGTCCTCCCTCAATCATTGCAATCACGTGCCTGTGATCCAATAATTGACTCTGAGGGCACTATCTCCAACAATCTCCCACTTGCACTCAAGGCTAATTATTGCGATGTCGCATACTCACAGCCCGTGTGATACCGAACACCCAACTCCTCTACTAGTCAGTCGCACAAAACCTGTTTGCGAAACTATTGCGTTCGAGGAATAGCCTCAGTGAGTGGATCCGCCTTGAAGTTTCTTTCTATGTCTCTCTATATCTCAAGTTCGCGGAGAATGCCATCTCCTGAAATGAGCAATACCTGTCTTAGAATGTCTGGATGTCTGATGGGACCTAGCTCATAAATGAACTCCAAATCCAAACTTCTTAGACTGTATCGTCAACTGAACTTAATCAGTATCCTGCGCCATGCCACCCTCAGTATTTCCTTGGACCACCTGTCCAAAATACTGCCCCTCGTCAGAAGGAAAACTATAACTCTGACAACCTCCTTGTCGTCCATGTCACCTTGGAAGCCTGGAGTGATAACCGTCTCCTAAAGGAGGCAGCCGTTATCATATCCCTAGAATATTCACTTATGTTCTAAAACTGCTTCCGACTGTTTCTCCAGGATTGGATCAATGTCAACTTATTGCATCTAGTGCAAGAACAACATCTGGTGTGGTACTTGACCTCTCATGATTGACTCAATTGCCTAAGCAAGTGATCTGCCAATCATGCGCATCCCTCTCTACTTTAGTCTATAAGACACCTTTAGAGAGGGTGACTCCATTACCTGCAGGTACACTACCGTGCCAGGAGTTGTCCATTCTAATACTCTCAGAATGCTGTCAAAGTACCCTTATTGGGAAACCACCCAAATCTAGATCTAAAGCTATAGATTTAGTAACCAGTATGTCTGATATAATGTCCAAGTCCTTTGTGGAGAAACCACTGTGTGACGACCAAAGTATAACCGATCGTAGTAAAGGAATATCACTTCCTACTACCTTCTCAACAGATCCATCCCCTATTCTGATGACGTCAAACCTATGACTGTCACATCAGAAATAGATGATCTATCTCCGCTACATCTGCTTTAGTCTATAAATAGACATAAGCCTGATGTCCACCAATGCTTCCGCTGCTCCCACTGACTACGACAACCCTCTGGCAGAGTCATACAGACGTGCACTTCTAAAGCAAGTTTAGAACGACGCTATACTCATCCTCCTGCCGGGTCTCGCAGCCTGGAACAACAACAATGGCAAGTGTGGGTATACAAGAACTTCCCTGTCACCGTCCTTGAGACTACCGAAGTACCTCTCGGGTGCCTGAAGTTACCCACCTTATCTGCGGAGTGGCCAATGGAATGTCAAAATCAGATTGAATCTTTAGGTTCCTTATCAAATCTTCAGTAATCGTTTGCGGTTCTGGAATCACTTCCAGTTCTACCATACTCCCACTGCTGTTTTTTGAAAAAAATCCATTTTTAATAAAACTGTGGCGAGTCAAGAACAATATCACTATTGATCTTCCAGATGGTAGAAAATCAACCCTCGTCATAGCCTGGGTCAACCCACAAACAGCCATTACAGAAACGTGCCTTGAGTTATCCAGAGTCTGGTTTTAATCATAAGCCGGACAACTCCCCGTACCTTAACAATGTTAAGATATGAACTGTACTATATCCAATATAGAACCAGAGGCACTGATTTAATTGAACCAGATTCAAATCATGCAGCTATCTCCAGTGCATGTCAACTAAATGGAAGGAGGCCGATCAGTGTTACTCAACTTAGGAATGCTTCCAATTATGAGTAACCTGAAAGAGAAGCAATTTCTCTTTATCATTACTATCAACTGAATACCATACACAAGTATCTACATCTTCGATCACTTTGAAGAATCCCGATACTTGCTACACCTGGTTCTCTACTCTATTCAAATACCTATAACTCCTCAAAACTTAGACCCTGTGTTTCTACGAAACACATGTCTAAGAACTAGAGAAGTTAAAAGTAAACAGAATATAGTATGAGGACCAACCCCTCTGTCCTAATGGACACTGGACAACGTACAATACTCTGTATAAGTCCGCTGAGTCTGACAACTCTTTCACTGTATGTCGTAGGTTGAAAACTGTACTTATGGTTAAGAAGAATTACACCGCTGTTTAATGCTCCTTACCTAACCATCCACTGATATAGGTAAATGTCATCGACATAATATCAAAAGGTATATCTCACTCTATGAAAATAGACGTACAGATATATCAATTTGAAATTGGTGCACAACAGCGGATATTCAAAACCAAATATTTGCCGACCGGCAAACAGCCCAGGTGATCTCCTCAAATATCACCGATTACAACGAATCCCGATATAATGAGGATGATCACCTAATTCCCAATAACTCACTCCCACTCATCATCTGTAAACCATACAGATGTGAGAATCATCCTGGTAAATACATACCCTGGAGCAAGTGTCAAATCGGGAAATCAGTTTTCTTTTAACAGTACACAGTTGAACTGAAACATTGAAATGTTTCGATGGGGTATCGTGGTATTCCTAGTAATGCCTCTACCTTTATCCAGATTCACAACTATAACCGTATAATTCTATGCCACCTCTCCAAATCCCTTTATATGTCTTTAGTCATTACCTTCTGCACACCCCTTTGGGCCAATTGGTTTTCTTCCTTCCCTACCGTTCGGCACCAGCCTATGGTTTGGAAGAAGACTATCCAATAAGCATAATGGGTGTACTGTCCTAGTCCTAGGAGCACTCGCAATGCGAGAGAAGGTGAAGATAAAAAACAACCGAATAAACCTTATTCCTATTTCTCCTGGACCAGAATCCATCCCCGAACTGGAACAAGTTCCTTTCGAGTTCGTATATAACCATACGATGGAGTATCCAATAAACTGTGGATCTTCGTAGTGATACGGAGTGTCCTGGAGAAATGCAAAGGTGATTTAGGATTGGGGAAGAAATAGTTGGTTTGGTCGTGAATATCAGTCGCAATTTACTTTGCCCTCTTACTAATCCCTTACTTTGTCTTAATCTTAATACCTTCTGCACACCATCGTTATGCTAATTGGTTTTCTTCATTCCCTACCAGTCAGCACCAGCCTATGGTTTGGAAGAAGACTGTCCAATTTGCGTAATAGGTGTACTACTCCTAAACCAAGGAGTACTCGTAACCTGAGAGAAGGTGAAAAGAAAAGACAACTGAATAATCCTATTCGTTTTCTCCAGAACCGGAAACCATCCTCGAATAAATTCCTTCGAGTTCGTATCTAACCATACGATGGTTTTGTCCAATGGAAGTGGACGTTCGTAGTAATACGGGGTGTCCTGGAGAAAAGGGTAAAAGTAGGAGTGGCAATGAGGTCTGCAACTCTGACAATCCAAAAGCCGGTGTTAAGTAGGTTCGGTCAACTTGGTCACTGAGTCATAGTCTAGGGTCGGGTCAATAGGCGCTGCCAGAGAGAGAGAGAAAAGAAACACTCAGCGTGCACTCTAACCAAGATCAGAATGGTTACCAATTTATCTAATCTGGAAACCTCCCACTGTACCTCAAATTCTCCTCCAAACCTAAAAGAAGAATTAGTCGGGGTCACCCGAGGAGTAAACCAACTCATCAGTGGGAATCGGGATCCAACTCTCATCGTATGATAACGTGACGGAATCCGCTCACGGTATCACACTCCAGAAGGTATGCGCATATCTGGCAAGTTTCAGTACTTTTGAAACTCCCGATGTGGATTTTTACCCCATGCTCTTATGACCTTGGCGTGAGGTCAAAATATCATAAGTCACATGTCAAGTTCTACCCATCATTGTCCAGGTTGATTTGAACCCACCCGCACATACCCTTGACGTAGGCCAAAATAGTAGTACGACTGTCCCAAACCAACGCATCTATCTATGCAACAGATAAATACCCGGCAACTACCAAACACTATGCCTTGGCGTGAGGTAAAAATACATAGCTTGAATACTACCGAATATTTAACTGAAATGATGGAGGGCTACGAATGGTTTCTGGCGAAAACCTTTAACGTAATGAACTTGATATCGTTGAAGGAACGGATAGCTTTTTAGAAAATATAGTGACGAAAAACCTTTACTAAAGAGGTCACTCCCAGTGAAGGGATCTCGGCTCTTTCCCCGTAGAATGGGGTGCTGGATATTCATAACCGAATATCACTGTGCAAAGCAAAAGTAATCGGCTATAGTGAAGTTAATGCCCTGACGCAAACTTCTGTCCAAGGGGTCACTCCCGGTGAAGGGATCTCGGCCCTTGCCTCGTCGACTGAGGAGCAGGATATTCCAAATGAATACCACGATGCAAAACAAAAGTGAACGTCCTTGCAATAACAGCTTTTTAAAAAGTGTTCCAACAACATCAGAATAGGTTTGTTTTAACTTGCATTGATCCGAATCAATGCAGTCCCATCAATTGATCACACCACAAAGAACGAAAATATACTGACGTACGTATATGCCATCCGCATTCGCCACTGGGTCCCGTCATCACCCGTTAGGTTAGCTAACTAACGGCAGAGCGGGGACTGGACTAGCGCGGATGAAAAACATATACAACATCAACTAATATATAGTATTTCGCTCAAGGCGTGAATAAAATGCAACATCACAGAAATGTACAGCATCACAGAACAATACAGATATCTGGGATCCCCGGGTTTCACAGAGCCACTGTTGAAACCCGACGTTCCCCTGGTCGTGTGGATAGCCTGTGCAATGAAATCCTAGACCCCTACGGGCGCGGCAAGTCACCCGCCAAAACCTGAAGCGAGGCAGCCCCCTTCAGCACCGTGAATGGACCACCCAGCACTTCACGGAATCCGGTCACTTGGGCACCCCTCCTGGGTCAACCTGTACCCCCTACGAGTGCGTCGAATAGCCCGCCAATCCTGGAGTGAAGCCCCCTCCGTCCCAATGCCATGAGATGCGGGCTTGTTGCCTTCCAGAACCCGGCTATCCATGCACCCCTCCGCGGGGTAACCCTAGTACAGAAAGTAAAATATACATACAACGGGTATATCGACCGCAACCAGGTCGTGCCCTAAAAGAATAATACAAACAGGCAGTGACGGCAGTCCACATGTCGGACGCTCGCCCCGCAATATCAAATGTACATAATACAACATCACAGTACTAGCATTGCATCCAGGCTATCCCCCACGACCGATCCGCAACATCACAGCAAATACATAGAACATCAACGTGAAAATCACGTTCGCAAATCCGTCTAACCGGGCTATAGCAGTTAGACTAGATTTACCGATCAAGTGACATTCACGGTCGCAGATATAATGTAAATACTGTGAAAAATGTGTTTAAAATTTTCCGATTGATCAAACAATTAACAAGTGGGCCCCAAAGAAAACTGTAGCACTCACAGAAAAAATTGGCCCAACTTTAACCTTCCAGAAAGCACATTTTCAACTCAGGAACATTCTGCAAAGTTTTGGGGGCATGAACAGTAAACATTGCCGCGGAAGCGCGGCCGAAGTAGGGTTTTGGCCGCCCTTCCGTGGTGGAATGGTGGGTTCATGGTACCAAATTTTTACAGTATGCTTCTAATTCCCTGCACATCACTCTGAGACAACCTGAAAAATTTTTGGACTCAAAAAAAATTCGACAGAAACTGATGTGCTTGAAATACGCGTTTTCGGGATTTTGTTCGATCGGAAACGTAAAACACATTAAACGAAGCTAGACGAAGTTAATGGCGAGGCTCTGATACCACTGTAAGTGCACGGCGGCGCCCCGGCCGTCAATCCGACGCCGGAATGCGGAAGCGGTGATAAACTTTAAACTTTTGCGGACTTTGCAAACCGGCACCACCGCGCACTAAACTCCGGATCGTAACCATTAACAAGTCTAAGCTTACTAGAATACGGGTTAGAGATGTACCGACTGATCCGAGTCCTCCGGTCTTCATCTCCACTCCGATCTTCTCGCGGGATCTCCGTCCGTCTCCTCCTCGTTGGAAAGGGCACCACATCGCCTGTAGCTTTTACGGGCTCCCACCTCAATACCGAGGCAACTCGGGCGCGAAGCTGGCGAATCGACGCGTCCAAGATTTGCTGTAGGAAGTGTAGTGTAGAATCATAGTCTCTTTTGGGGTGGTTGCCATTTGAAGATGATGGAGGAAACAAGATAAGAAAAATGGTGCTTGCATTTTTCTTAACATGAAATGAGATCAAGAAATGAAACTCTCAAGAATGAAAACTCTCATCTTTTTCTTTCTCTCAACCATGAAAAACTTCTTCCATCAAGTGAGAATAATGGTGGAGGAAAATCAATATGAAGCAAGAAGGGAGGTGAGTGTAGGAGTGAAGAAAAGGTGACCACATCCAAAGACAAGAAAACATCAACCATGCTTTTTCCTCCATACCCTTTCCCATCTCATTAAAGCAAGTGATGGTGCAAAAGATAATGATGCTATCATAATCAATCTTTTAGCAATAAAACCCTCCACAAAGTGTTATTTGCAAACTTGCAAATAACCCCCTCCATCGGAAAAGTCCGGCCGGGAAAGAACAAAGGAAAACCGGCCGGAACGGAATGCAAACTGGCAACTCCAGAAAACTGGTCCCGTAATAAATTACAGGAAAACCCCGATACTGTGCATACACACCCGCATCTGTATTCCGTCCGGATACAAATGCAAAGAGACAAAATCTACACTGTACTAAACTAGGACCGGCTTAAACCAAAGCCGGCTAGTAATATCCGTTCGATCCTGATCCGTGCAATACCGCACGTATCTGATCGAACCCTGCCATATACCTATACGGCTACTAGTACAAACTGTCCGATCCTGATCCGTGCAATACCGCACGTATCTGATCGGACCCTGCCATATCTCCATACGGCCTCTACAGCGTTTCGCCCGAAAGCTGAGTAACTGAAAGTGTGGGGGACTCTAAAGACTCGTCAATACAATGGCTGTGGATTTAACCACTAGCACGTCAGAGGTATAAGCCAATACGTAACGGGCCACCAGCTATTGACCAAAAGGGACGTCGATGAGCGAACTCATCCTGACGCCCTACTGAGCCTGTCAGTGACAATATCCGTACAGTCCGGTCCGTTCGTCTATGACCATCGCATGTCGGGCCTAGGGGGTGGGTAAAAGTCAGACCCCCAAAAGCGGTACAAGTCGTGTCGGAGTGTAGCCCAGAACACCCTGAGATACTACTGGAATACCTACCAGTAAATCTCCTGCCTTGGCCAAGGACTTCGTGTAATGGCTCTCCTAGACACAGCGCGACCTCACCCCCAATACCGGAAGAGACGAACCCCCGAAGATCCGCTCACTGCCTCCATGTGGCTCGGGACTGTACCCAACTAAAACCTGTTTGCATGACTCCTTTGAGCCGTGGTAGGGTAGTAATCAAAGCACAGTGGGAACTCACACGAGACAAATGACGATCCCCAGGTCGATGAACTAACCTGTACACATGTCACCTGGGAACTGCTATCTGACGTCAGGTATAAGACCAACTAGCATGTTCCCGGCGAGTCCTGTCCGGTGTACTCATAACCCAATGAGCACCTGTATACATCTTAGGTGATCCAACTGACACCAGTGGCTTGTGAGACCGGCCACCGCCCCTCGTCGGGGTCTCGACTGTATACACTAGTCTACTCTGGAGAATCGATGCCCTGTCTCGAAACTCCCACGACTAGGGACCTTTTAAGGATGTGCTTGTAGACTACCAGCTCCCACGTATATGATCGCCCTCATACTGCCGGTAGTCAAGCAAGAATCCTAGGGGCTCTATCAACGTGCAATAGCGACCTGTCAGGTCACCTAAAGCAGTACACGATGATAAAGGTAAACCAGATAGCAAACTATCATCTCGAGTAAGACTGTCGTCCCGGGATAGGTCCTCCCTCAATCATTGCAATCACGTGCCTGTGATCCAATAATTGACTCTGAGGGCACTATCTCCAACACCGGGAACCTGCTAGTTGGTATTATACCTAGCGTCAGATAGCAGTTCCCTGGTGACATGTGTACAGGTTAGTTCATCGACCTGAGGTCGTCATTTGTCTCGTGTGAGCTCCCACTGTGCTTTGATTTCTACCCTACCACGGCTCAAAGGAGTCGTGCAAACAGGTATTTTTTGGGTACAGTCCCGAGCCACATGGAGGCAAATGAGTGGATCGGCAGGGGATTCGTCTCTCCCGGTATTGGGGGTGAGATCGCGCTGTGTCTAGGAGAGCCATTACACAAATCCTCGGCCGAGGTACGAGATTTACTGGTAGGTACTCCTGTAGTATCACAGGGTGTACTGGGCTTCACTCCAATACGATTTATACCGCTATTGGGGGTCTGACGTTACCAGCCCCCTAGGCCTATATGCGATACTCATAGACGAGCGGACCGGACCGTATATATATTATCACTGTTAGGCTCAGTAGGGTTCCAGGATGAGTTCGCTCATCGGCTTCCCTTGGGGTCAGTACATAGGCAGCCGTTACGCACAGCTAGTGCCGCTGACAGCTTATGGTTAAACCTACTGCCAGGGTACTGACGAGTCATTAGAGTTCCCCACAGATAGTTTCCCAAGTTCGGGTGAAACGTTGTAGAGGTCGTAAGGTTTTATGGCGGGGTTCGGAAAATACATGTGCGTTTACGCACGTGTCGTATTTCGGGCAGATAATACTTGTGGGCTTTGGTTTAAGCCTGATCCGAGTATTATACTGTGTAGATATAATATCTTTGTCTCAGTTGCATTTGTATTCGGTCGTAATACAAATGCGGGTATGTTTATACTGTTACGGGGTTATCCTGAAATTCGTTACGGGATCGCTTTTGGAAGTTGCCAGTTTCCTGTTTTCTATCACCCGTCTTTAACATTCGGTTAAAGACGGATTTATCTTTTCTTGAGGTGAGTCATGAGTGTGTGGAAGGTTCTAGAAGCTTCTAGATGGTGACTAGGCTTCATGACTCATTAGTGCATTAATTGTTCATTTAATGTTTATGGTGACTAGGTTAATGTATCTTCATTTGCATTAATTGTTGTTGCAAGGTGTCTTGTGACTCATTTGTTCATTATTGTTATGGTTACCTCTTCCTTGCACCTACACTCACCTCCTCCCTCTTATAAGTGGACGACCCCTCTCTTGAAAAGTTAATGGTTGCTTGGAAAAATGATTTTGATAGTTTTGGTTGATAGAAATTAGATGTGATCTATTTCTCATTTTCATTCGATCCAAAAGGCAACTTCATTAACCGTTCATCCATAGTTTTGGATGTAACGAGACAAAGTGTTCTACTCATTCTCTACATCATTCTTGGTCATCTCTTCTAGCAAACTTGATGACCGAGTTGCCTCGGGTCAGAGGCGGGAGCCCGTTTAAAGATCCGTTGACGTGGTGCCACCTAGACGAGCAGACCGGAGATCGATCGAGATCGGAGCAGCCAGAACAAAGCGTGGGATGATGGTTAAAGACCGAAGGACTCGGATCGTTCGGTATAACATTTCTACCCACTTTGTAGTTTGTTAGTTTAGCAATAATGGCAGATCCGGGTTATAGTATACGATAGCGCCAGTTAAAAAGTTTTTGTTCCGCATTTGGCGTCTGATAGACGGCCGGGGCACTACCGTAGACTTACATAAACTGGGTACACAAAAACAGTTGCACAAAACCAAAATATGTCCACTTGTCAATCCAAGGAGATAATCCCCTACGGACACAGCACCCACGCTAGCTCCGTTAGCAACCTGGAGGGTCATATCACTAACCTTCAGCACTCTACGTTTTCTCAGTGCCTGCAATGAATTGCATATATGAGATTCTGATCCGGTATCAAATACCCAGGAAGTAGAGTTGATTGACAGACAATTTTCAATTACAAACACACCTGAAGCCGAAGCCACAACTTGCCTCGGGTCCTGGTTCCTGGCAATCCAAGCTTTGTAATCTTTCTTCCAATGGCCTTTCCTACGACAGTGGAAGCACTCGTCCTTTGCCACTACTGGCACCGCAACCTTTGCCTTTCCCTTGGCTTCCACCTTACCAACACCACCTCTCGGTTTGGTAGCGGCCTTCTTCTTCCATCCTTTGGCCCTTTCCTTGGACCTGGAAGAGGAAGCACCACGAATAAACATAGTAGGTGTTTCCCTTGCTTTCTGCAAGGTGCCCTCTGCACTCCTCAACATGTTAAGGAGTTCTGGAAGTTCAACTTCTTTTTTTTGAATGTTGAATTTCAAAATAAACTGGGCGTAGGTGAAAGGAAGGGACTGAAGAACCAAGTCTGTATATAGCTCGTTCTCTAATGTTGTCCCCAGGTCCGCGATCTCTTCAATATAGCCAATCATTATAAGGACATGTTCTCCTACAGATGATCCGACGGCCAGCCTCGACTGAAACAAGTTCTTCGAGGTCTCGTATCTAGCTATACGAGATTGCTCTCCAAACAGTTCCTTGGTGTGGAGAAATATGGATTCAAGATCCATATTCTCGTGCCTCCTCTGATGTTCATTATTTATAGAGGCAAGCATGATGCATTTGGCCTTCGCGCAGTCAATCTCCCAGGTCTTGCGGATTTCCTTATCCGCGACACTGGATTCTGGACCAGGGACAGCAGGTGCCTTAGTAGTAAGGACATACCCCAATTTGTCATAAGTAATTGCCATCTTGACATTCCGGAACCAGTCTTTATAGTTTGTCCCTATCAAAATATTTTTATCTAATAGTAACTTAAGCCCTGTCATGTTCAGGGTCGCTGCAATGAGAGAGAGAGGAAACACTTTAGCATGATGCTCTTGCAAGTTTAGAGTGGTTTTTATTTTATCTAAACAGGATGGCTCCCACAGTTTCTCGAATCCCTCCTCAAACCAAAATGGAAGAACTAGTCAGGACTATTCTCACCGTACAATACTTGCTTAACCGTTCAGCCAGGCCGGTGTCGGTACTTCGAGGGAGGTTTTACGACGCTTTCGCGAAGTTCCTTAATTAAATAACCTCTTTTCTCTGGGTGCGTAGCCCCGCTGACACCTTTTTCGACACTTACTTGGTTTATAGCATTGATCGTTAAGTGACGAATCTCCTGATGAGTAGAGGATACTCACAGTAGGATCGGGATCTAAATATCATCGTGTGATAAAGCTAAAGGAATCCTACCAAGATTATCACACATCAAATGGTATGCAACTCTTAGAAAATTTCAGTTTCTTTAGAAATTCCCCAATTTCTGCCCTATGCTCTTATGACCTTGGCGTTGGTCAAAATGTCATAAGTCACATGTCAAGTTCTACCCATCATTATCTTGTTAATTTGAACCCATCCGTGCATACCCCTGACGTTGGCCAAATGATAGTACGACTGTCCCAAACCAACTCATCTATCTAGCAACAAATGAATATCCAGCAGCTACCAAACACTATGCCTTGGCGTTGGTCAAAATACATAGCTTGAATACTACTGAATACCCAAATGAAATGACGGAGGGCTACGAATGGTTTTGGCGAAACCGTGAACGTAGTGAACTTGATATGATCGAAGGAACTTGATAGCTTTTAAAAGGAGTGGTTTAAGCTCCGCAATTTAAAAAATATCTTCTGTTTTAAAATAACCGAGTGGTTTCTTTTAAACTGTTCCAACGATTCAACTTTGGTTTATTTTCTTTGCATTAATATAATGCATCCCATCAATTAACTTATCATTGCAGAAAACAACGAAAATACAACGTCCTCTTATGCCATCTGCATTTGCCACTGGGCCCCGTCATTCACCCGTTAGGTTACTTAACTAACGACAGAGCGGGGGCTGGGCTAGCGCGGGTGCAAAACATAAGTGATGCCTAATAGATATCATATATAAATATTGTACATTCGTTAGACGCAATAATAGGCATTCCAGATCACAGATGAACATATTGGATTTTCTACGAATCCGCATTGCTTTTGAGCTTGCAAAGAAAGACGGATTACACAGTCGCGATGAATAGCCAAAACCCCATCCTGGACCCTTACGGGTACGGCAAACTACCCGCCAAATACCCGAAGTGTAGCGGTCTCCCTCAACAACGTGAGTAGGCCACTAAACACTTCAAAGTACCCGGTAGTTTGTGCACCCCACCTTGGGTCTATCCTAGGAGCAGAAAACAGTAAATGAAATAATACAACGGTGGCTACAACCTCAACCCGGATGTGCCCCGCAAAAGAATATTACAACAAATTACAATTTACATTTGAATGAAAGAAACACTCATCTCACATCCCCGGCTATCCATTCACGACAATCCAACAAGTCCACATTCACAAACCAGTAAAAACCATTATAGAAATGTGCAACCCCCTGCTAACCGACATACTGGCAGTTAGGGAAGGTTTTCGAACACATTAAACACAACACAGATATAATCAAGTTAGCCAAATATCTTAGAATTTCGATCAAGCAACACAAATGAATCTACTCCAAACAATTCTCTGTGCACATAAAACCTGAGTAGAAACAAAACATCCCAGAAAACACAACATTAATACAGAAGAATAACTGAGCAAATTTAGGTCGACTCGGTGTCAACTCGGCCGCGGATCGGCGGCGGATCGCTTGGATCGGCGGCGGTTCCGCGGCGGTATGGCCGATTCACTGCCCCAAATTTCTTCACAATTCTTAAAAAACCCTGCTTGTATTTTTAAGGGTCTCTGAAAAATTTTTAGACCCCGTTTTAAAAACGGCAGAAACTATGAGAAAATGATGTTTTTTTCGAGTTCGTTTTGCGATCGAATTTCAAACGACTTTGCTAACAAATTAGTTGTGGTTTAGCTAGGCTCTGATACCACTGTAAGTCGACGTTAGACACCCCACATGATGCGGGGAGGCGGAATAGGTAAAACAATAATTTTTTTTGAGTTAACATCGACTAACTTTACGGATCTTTGCTAAACCCTAACTAACAACTATCTAGAAGTGATTAACTACTATGATAGATGATTATACCTCAAGATTCTAGTCCTTCTTTTTCTTGTAGTTCACCTCCTCGTCGGCCTCCTCGATGTGATAGAAGATCCACCCGAGAGCTCATTCTCCAAGCTTTAACCTCTCACTTGAGGTAACTAGATGGCTATGAGTGCTACTCAAAGTAACCTAGAGGATACAGAAGAGGATTAGGGATCTTTTAGTCTTGCTAACCCTTGGATCTCAACACATGAGAGGATTAGGGTTAGTTCTTTGAAGAGAGAGAGCTTGAGGAGAGAGAATGTGTATGTGAGAATGAAATGAATTATAACTCATTTTTGAATATATGAAGCATGATAATTATCTAAATGAATAACATATAATAATATCAACCATGCTTCATTAATTCACTTTGGGTGAATCATCTCATGAGTCATTAAGCAATAAATGCTTCATTAACTCATTTGGATGAATCACTCCATGAGTCACTAATCCATTTAATGCAAATTCCACCTAAGCTCTCCACCTCATCTTTCTTCTAGAAGCTTCTCGACTAATTATGAGAATGTCCCTCCCATCCGTGAAAACACGGAAATACCGAGATTGTATAAATCCAATAATCCAATACTAGAATCTGGCTTAAACTAAAGTCTGCTAGTATAAACTGTCCGAACATCGTACGTGCATAAATACACGTATGTGTCCGAACCCTGTCGTAAAACTATACGACCTCTATATCGTTTCGCCTGAAGCAGGGAAACTCTCTGTGTGGTACTCTAAAGACTCGACACTACGCTGGCAGTGGGTTTAACCACAGGCCGCAAGCGGTACTAGCTGTACGTAATGGTCCCTAGGTAGAAGTCGATAAGAAGGCCGATGAGGAAACCCACCCGAACTCCTACTGAGCCTGATGTGACAATCTCCTTACAGTCTGGTCTGTTCGTCTAGGACTATCGCATATCGGGCCTAGGGGGCGGCAAGCGTCAGTCCCCTAAAAAAGGTATAAGTCATGTCGGAGTGAAGCCCATTACACCTTGAGAAGTTACTGGAAATCCTACCAGTAAATCTCGTTTGCCCTGGCTAGGGACTTTGCGTAATGGCTCTCCAAACGCAGTGCGATATCAACTCTCAATACCGGGAGAGACGAATCCTATCTAACCGCCACTGTCTCCAAGTGCTTCGGGACTGCACCAAACTGCTACCTGTTTGCACGACTCCTTTAAGCCGTGGTAGGGTAGCAATCTAAGAACAGTAGGAACACACTCGAGACGAAGCAGCAGTGTCAAGTCTGCGGACTATGCTGTACTCATGTCACCTGGGAACTGTTAACTAACGACGGGTATAATACCAACAAACAGTTCCCCGTGAGTCCTGTCCGGTGTACTCGTAACCCAACAAGCACCTGTATACTATCTCCAGTACAACGTACTGATGGCTGTGGGACAGACCATCTCCCCAACTGGGATGAGAAGCGTACGCACTAGTCTACTCCGCAGTATCGATGCCCTGTCTCGATAATCCTACGACTAGGGACCTGAAAAAAGATGTGCTTGTAGACTACCCAGCCCCCACTAGTGTGACTGCCATCACAACGCTGGTAGTCAAGCAAGATCCTAAGGGCTCTATCAATATGTATTCGCGATATGCTAACATATACACATATTAAGATAGATATAAACCAAGTAGCATACTACTATGTTGAGCGAGACTGTTAATATAACTGTGAATATCCTAAGCTTCCATTAAGTAATATACAAACTAGTATGATACAATAATGGCCCCTAGGGCATATACACTAATACGGGGGCAGGAGAAGGAGATGAGAATTTGCTCTCAATTGCTTCCAGTTTCTGTGTGATAGCTGCCATCTCGGCCTTCATTGCAATTGAGATATCAAGTTGATGAATGCCTGCCCTAGACTGACCGGGAGAGGTGGAAGAAGAAGAAGAAGAAGTACTCGGTTTGGTGCTCTCCTACTGAAGTGTCTGTTCCGCAAGATCGTCGAAGAATTGCCAGGCTTCCTCGTCAGATTTGTATAGGAAGTGGCCTTGACAAATGGTTTCCATCAACTGCTTCGTTGCTGGGTTCAGGCCTTCGTATAAGGTTTGGCAAAGTTGCCATCTCTCAATACCGTGATGAGGGTATGAACCAGAAGGTCCTTGTATTGGTCAAAGCACTTCCAAAAAGGTTCGGTAGGAAGTTGGGAGAATTGGTTGATTTCGTTTTGGATTCTCGCGGTTTTGTGATTTAGGTAGATTTTTTTCAAAAACGCTTTTATAAACTCATCCCAACTGGTTATGGAATGCGATGTTGTTCTATACAGCCACTTCTCAGCAAGGTCACACAGAGTGAAAGGAATGACTCGTAGTCGTATAGCATCGTCGGACAGTTGGGTTGTCTTCATCATTGCACAGACGTTCTGGAATTTGTTGATGAAGATATAAGCATCTTTGGATTCCAGTCCATGAAATTTAGGCAACATGTTGATGAAGTGGGGCTTAATTTTGAGATTATCCCCATTGGCCGGCGGATGTGAAAGACAGGTAGGAAGTGCAGAGAGGGTGGGATAGAAACGATCTTAGAGCGCAATTCACTGTGGCGCTTCAATAAGAGGTGGTCGTGGGTTATTCGCACCTAGATGAGGTAGAATCATTCCCGGAGGAGATAAGATGATGTTATGAGGAGATCCCGACATCTCGTTAGAAGAGTGTAGGAAAGGTGAAGGTGAAGGTGAAGGTGAGGATGTATGAACAGAATCCCGGTCAACGTCGGAGTTGGCCGGCAAAGGAAGTGGTGAAAGAGGCGTAGAAGGAGTTTCGACTGCTGTGTCGATCGCGTAGTCCGTAGGAACTAACGAAACGCGGACTAAACGGGCACCGGGGTCCCTAGTCCAAACGGACATAGACTAAACGAGTTTAGTGTAGTCAAAGCATAGAATGTGAGGGTAAGAAAACGAAAGTGAAGAAGAACTGGGCGAAGGTGGTAAAAAAATGGTAAATTTGTGTTTGTTTCAAGAGAATGGGAAAAATGAAACGACAGTTCAACAAACACAATCACAAATGCACAGTCACAAATGCACAATCAACACCTAGACTAGGGTCCTCTAAGTCTACTAGACCCGCTCCAAACTGTTTCAAAGCGACAAATTGTGAGATAGCCCTCAAATCGCCTCTTCACAGCCAGTTGTGGCCAGGTAAGCACAAGAGAGGTAAGGAGGGTTCCGCTCATGAATCACCGTAAGACGGACCTTTTAAAATTACCTCCTCACTTGTCTAGCCTAGGCACCACAAAAGTCATGTTTAGATAAACGATCAAATGCCCACAATCTTCCTTTGTCCTATTGAGCTCGACAAGTCCTTAATTGGCTGAGTCTAGATTTTTTTTATTAAGCCTGAGGTGACACTTATGCAATTAGAGATTTTCGGAGTCTTAGGAAGGGTGATGAAATCCCCACCCAATTTGAATTGGTGTTTGAGCCCCTTAAGTCCGTATTAAATGATGCAATGCGCAAATCAAAAATGTTTTGTTTTCAAACAATCAATTCGTTTTTTACTTTAAATGTGGCGCTGCAACAAATACGGTTAGTCTTTTCTTTGGGTTTTTGCGGCGATGTTTGCTAAGAATCCTGCAAAGATAAGGATATTAGAACGTCGGGTTTGAGAAGAGGAAGTGTTTAGAGAAATACGTACCAAAAGTGTCGAGTTTAAGAAAACTCGTGTCGATATTGTCTTTGAGTGGTTGAATGGTTCGCTTGCGCGGGTCCAACTATCCGGATCTTTGGCACTAAGTGTTCACTCCCCTTGTACTTGAAAATGCCCCCTTTTGTCTGCACAATCGCTGCTCACAATCCGTCAAATCTGCATATGTCGGAAAAATACGGATATTTGAGCCAAAAAGCGATATGGATAGCCAAAATTCTATTGTGTTTGCTATGGTTTTTAAAAAGAATGGTTTAATCAGCTTGAATGTGTTAGAAAATTAGTTTTATACAAAATATGCACAAATTAACCCGAGACTACAAGTATAAAAGCGTTACCGTCTCCCCGGTAATGGCGCCATTTGATTGTTATGTTTTTGCCGTGTCGTATTTAAAAAGAGTTGTGAAATTACCGCAATCAAAACGGTGTCGCGTGTAGCGAACCGTGATGAGTACGGGTCGTCCGCAGGGAGATGGTATGTTTTTAAGCTTGTTTTAACGAGTTAACAACGTGTATTGATTCGTTAGTTAAGCTAAATGTCGTAACAAAGATATGTATAATAAAAAGACTTGTTAAGGGTAGTAATAGGTTAGATTATATGAAAGTGATGTTTGCCGATTCCTTATAGCCCCAACTTTGGTATTGACACTAAAGCAATAGGTAACAACACGGATTAGGGAACTTGAAATACGGTATTTGCGGTATTTTGCTAAATCCGTCTTCCTTGTCCCTTGTCCTTCCGTTTTTATCTCTTGATTATAGCCTCCTGCGAACCTCTAGCAATCCGGTCACGATTAGGAATCATCGCTATCGTGGTAGGATAGGATGCCTAGAGGAGCAGAATTGCAAGTGATTTGCATGGAGTTTCAAATGCAAAGTGATATAAAAGAATTCTCGGATGTGTTTGTAAAAAGCAAGTATCGAATCAATTGTTTCCTGATAACGGTTGCATTGGATCGATAATAGTATCTTGTATCGGTATTTAGAAAATTGTATAAAGAACTCACTATCAAAGAATTATATTTGACCGCAATCAAACTACGGTGTCAATTGTAGTTCATGAATGAGTGCGGATCGTCCACAGGGATTGCACGATTCGTTTGTATTATGATATGCTTGAATTGAAAAGTTAAGCTAAGATAAACGAAAACATGATTCAAGAATTTTGATTTTCAAGTGTCACTATTCTATTCAAGAATCAAGAAAATGTTAAACAATCAAGAATCGGTGTATCGATGATATTTCCAATCAACAGTCAAGAATCTAAAAGAGGCTCGTAGGAATCGATCGGATCTAGAGACGTGATGTAATCTCAAGATTTCGTGTTCTTGTCCTTCGAAGGATTGATACTAGATCGATGATAATCGACGAGAGTTAGGGCTTTCTTGATGAAACTAGGGTTTCATCTTTTAACCCTTGTTCTTGTAAGTGCACGGCGGCGCCCCGGCCGTCAATCCGACGCCGGAATGCGGAAGCGGTGAATAACTTAAAATTTGCGGACTTAGCAAACCGGCACCACCGCGCACTATCACCCGGATCGTTACCATTAACTAGTCTAAGCTAACAAGAAGATGGGAAAGAGATATACCGACGATCCAAGTCCTCCGGTCTTCTCGTCATGCTCCCGATCTCCTGCGGAAAAGTCCCGTCTCCTCCTCGTCGCCGGAAGTGCACCACATCGCCAACTTTGTTTACGGGCTCCCACCTCAATGCCGAGGCAACTCGGGCACGAAGCCGGCTACTCGACGTGCCCAAGAATCGCTGTAGAATGTGTAGTAGAAGAAGTCTCATTTTTGGGGTTGTGGAGTTGCCATTTGTGGAGGGATAGAACTTGGGGGTTTGTGGATTGAACTTGTGGGATTTTTGCAACATGAAATGAGCCAAAACCTCCCCACAAAAATTTGGGACAGCCCCTACTATGTTTGGCCGGCCATGAGAGGTGAGGAGAAAAGCATGGAGTGAGGGAGTGATATGATATACCAAAAGATCAAAAACCACAACCATAATCAAAAAGAGAAAGAAAGGAATGGTTATGATATCAAGCAATGATCACAAGCAAAACCAACACTCATCCAACCATCATCACCAAACTCATCATCAACAACCATGATGATCACTAAAAGTCAAGCAATCATGAAGCTAGAAGTCAAGGTCAATGAGAGGCTATCATGATAAAACAAAGATGCAAAGACCCCCTCCACAAATGCCTATTTGCAACAATGCAAATAAGCCCTCCTCCACCAATCTTCGGCCAATGAACGGAACAATGGAAATTGGCCGAAACGGAAAGCAAACTGGCAACTCCAGAAAACTGGTCCCGTAATAAATTACAGGAAAACCCCGATACTGTGCATACACACCCGCATTTGTATTCCGACCGAAATACAAATGCAATGAGACAAAATCTACACTGTACTATACTAGAATCCGGCTTATACCAAAACCGGATAGTAATATCTGTTCGATCCTGATCCGTGCAATACCGCACGTATCTGATCGAACCCTGCCATATAACCATACGGCCTATAGTACAAACTGTCCGATCCTGATCCGTGCAATACCGCACGTATCTGATCGGACCTTGCCATATCTCCATACGGCCTCTACAACCTTTCGCCCGAAAGCTGAGTAACTGTAAATGTGGTGGACTCTAAAGACTCGTCAATACTATGGCTGTGGATTTACCCACTAGCACGTCAGAGGTATATGCCAATACGTGACGGGCCACCAGCTATTGACCAAAAGGGACGTCGATGAGGAAGCTCACCCCGACACCCAACTGAGCCTGTCAGTGACAATATCCGTGCAGTCCGGTCCGTTCGTCTATGAGTATCGCATGGCGGGCCTAGGGGGTTGGTAAAAGTCAGACCCCCAAAAGCGGTACAAGTCGTGTCGGAGTGTAGCCCAGAACACCCTGAGATACTACTGGAATACCTACCAGTAAATCTCCTTGCCTTGGCCAAGGACTTTGTGTAATGGCTCTCCTAGACACAGCACGACCTCACCCCCAATACCGGGAGAGACGAACCCCCGAAGATCCGCTCACTGCCTCCATGTGGCTCGGGACTGTACCCAACTAAAACCTGTTTGCACGACTCCTTTGAGCCGTGGTAGGGTAGTAATCAAAGTACAGTGGGAACTCACACGAGACAAATGACGATCCCCAGGTCGATGAACTAACCTGCACACATGTCACCAGGGAACTGCCATCTGACGTCTGGTATATGACCAACTAGCATGTTCCCGGCGAGTCCTGTCCGGTGTACTCATAACCCAATGAGCACCTGTATACATCTTAGGTGATCCAACTGACACCAGTGGCTTGTGAGACCGGCCACCGCCCCTCGTCGGGGTCTCGACTGTATACACTAGTCTACTATGGAGAATCGATGCCCTGTCTCGAAACTCTCACGACTAGGGACCTTTTAAGGATATGCTTGTAGACCCCCAGCTCCCACTTATATGATCGCCCTCATACTGCTGGTGGTCAAGCAAGAATCCTAGGGGCTCTATCAACGTGTAATAGCGACGTGTCAGGTCACCTAAAACAGTACACGATGATAAAGGTAAACCAGATAGCATACTATCATCTCGAGTAAGACTGTCCTACCGGGATAGGTCCTCCCTCAATCATTACAATCACGTACCTGTGACCTAATAATTGACTCTGAGGGCACTATCTCCAACAATCTCCCACTTGCACTCAAGGCTAATTATTGCGATGTCGCATACTCACAGCCCGTGTGATACCGAACATCCAACTCCTCTACTAGTCAGTCTCACAAAGCTCGTTTGCGGAACTATTGCGTTCGAGGAATAGCCTCAGAGAGTGGATCCGCTTAGTTGTTCCTTTCTATGTCTCTCTATATCTCAAGTTCGCGGAGAAAGTCATCTCCCGAAAAGAGCAATACCTGTCTCAGAATATGTCTGGATGTCTGATGGGACCTAGCTCATAAATGAACTCCAAATCCAAACTTCTTAGACTGTATCGTCAACTGAACTTAATCAGTATCCTGCGCCATGCCACCCTCAGTATTGCCTTGGACCACCTGTCCAAAATACTTCCCCTCATCAGAAGGAAAACTATAACTCTGACAACCTCCTTGTCGTCCATGTCACCTTGGAAGCCTGGAATGATAACTGTCTCCTGAATGAGGCTGTCGTTATCATATCCCTAGAACATCCACTTATGTTCTAAAACTGCTTCCGACTGTTTCTCCAGGACTGGATTAATGTCAACTTATTGCATCTAGTGCAAGAACAACATCTGGTGTGGTACTTGACATCTCATGATTGACTCAATTGCCTGAGCAAGTGATCTGCCAATCATGCACGTCCCTCTCCCCTTTAGTCTATAAGACACCTTTGGAGAGGGTGACTCCATTACCTGCAGGTACACTACCGTGCCAGGAGTCGTCCATCCTAAATACTCTTAGAATGCTGTCAAGTACCCTGATTGGGAAACCACCCAAATCTAGATCTAAAACCATAGATCTAGTAACCAGTATGTCTGATGTAAAATCCAAGTCCCAGGTGAAGAAACCACTGTGTGACGACCAAAGTATAACCGATTGTAGTATAGGAGTTTCTTTTCCTATTCTGTGTATATCATCCAAATACCAGAATATCACACCCTACTACCTTCTCAACAGATCCATCCCCTATTCTGATGAAGTCAAACCCATGACTGTCACGTCAGAAATAGATGATCTATCTCCGCTACTGGTGCTTCAGTCTGTAAATAGACATAAGCTACCTGTCCACCAATGCTTCCGCTGCTCCCACTGACTACGACAACCCTCTGGCAGAGTCATATAGACGTGCACTTCTAAAACTAGTTTAGAACGACGCTATACTCATCCTCCCGCCGGGTCTCACAGCCTGGAACAACAGCAATGGTAATTGTGGGTAAACAAGAACTTCCCTGTCACCGTCCTTGAGGCTACCGTAGTACCTCTCGGGTGCCTGAAGTTACCCACCTTATCTGCGGAGTGGCCAATGGAATGTCAATTCAGATTGAATCTTAAGGTTCCTTATCAAATCTTCAGTAATCGTTTGTGGTTCTGGAATCACTTCCAGTTCTACCATACTCCCACTTCTGTTTTCCTGAAAAAATCCATTTTTAATTTAAAACTGTGGCGAGTCAAGAACAATATTGCTATTGATCTTCCAGATGGTAGAAAGTCAACCCGCGTCATAGCCTGGGTCAACCCACAAACAGCCATTACAGAAACGTGCCTTGAGTTGTCCAGTGTCTGGTTTTAATCATAAACCGGACAACTCCCCGTACCTTAACATCGTTAAGATATGAACTGTTCTATATCCAATATAGAAACAGAGGCACTGATTTAATTGAACCAGATTCAAATCATGCAGCTGTCCCCAGCGCATGTCAACTAAATGGAAGGAGGCCGATCAGCGTTACTCAATCTTAGGAATACTTCCAATTATGAGTAACCTGAAAGAGAAGCAAGATCTCTTTATCATTACTATCAACTGAATACCATACACAAGTATCTACATCTTCGATCTCTTTGAAGAATCCCGATACTTGCTATACCTGGTTCTCTACTCTATTCAAATACCTATAACTTCTCAAAATTCGGACCCTGTGTTTCCACGAAACACCTGTCTAAAAACTAGAGAAGTCATAAGTAAACCGAATATAGTACGAGGACCATCCCCTCAGTCCTGATGGACCCTGGACAACATACAATACTCTGTACAAGTCCCTTGAGTCTGATAACTCATTCACTGTGTGTCGTAGGTTGAAAACTGTACTTATGGTTAAGAAGAATTACACCGCTGTTTAATGCTCCTTACCTAACCATCCACTGATATAGGTAAATGTCATAGACATAATTTCAAAAAGGTATATCTCACTCTATGAAAATAGACGTACAGATACATCGATTTGAAATTGGTGCATAACGGCGGATATTCAAAACCAAATACTTGCCGTCCGGCAAATAACCCAGGTGACTTCCTCAAATATCACCGATTACAACGAATCCCGATATAATGAGGACAATCACCTAATTCCCAATAGCTTACTCCCACTCATCATCTGTAAAACCATACAGATGTGAGAATCATACTTGGTAAATACATACCCTGGAGCAAGTGTCTAATCGGGAAATCAGTTTTCCTTTAACTGTACACAGTGAAACTGAAACATTGAAATGTTTCGTTGGGGTATCCTGGTATTCCTAGTAATGCCTCTTCCAGATTCACGACTGTAACCGTATAGTTCTTTGCCACCTCTCCAAATCCCTTCATATGTCTTTAGTCTTTACCTTCTGCACACCCTTTTAGGCCAAATGGTTTTCTTCCTTCCCTACCGTTCGGCACCAGCCTATGGTTTGGAAGAAGACTATCCAATAAGCATAATGGGTGTACTGTCCCAATCCTAGGAACACTCGCAATGAGAGAGGGTGAAGATAAAAGACAACCGAATAAACCTTATTCCTATTTCTCCTGAACCAGAATCCATCCCCGAACTGGAACAAGTTCCATTCGAGTTCGTATATAACCATACGATGGAGTATCCAAATAAACTGTGGATCTTCGTAGTGATACGGAGTGTCCTGGAGAAATACAAAGGTGATGTGGGAGTGGTAACGAAATATTTGGTTCGGTCGTGAAAATCTGTTGCAATTTACTTTGCCCTCTTACTAATCCCTTGCTTTGTCTGAACTTAATACCTTCTGCACACCATCGTTATGCTAATTGGTTTTCTTCATTCCCTACCGGTCGGCACCAGCCTAAGGTTTGGAAGAAGACAATCCAATTTGCGTAATAGGTGTACTACCCCTAAACCAAGGAGTACTCGTAACCTGAGAGAGGGTAAAAGGAAAAGACAACTGAATAATCCTATCCGTTTTCTCCAGAACCTGAAACCATCCTCGAATAAATTCCTTCGAGTTCGTATCTAACCATACGATGGTTTTGTCCAATGGAAGTGGACGTTCGTAGTAATACGGGGTGTCCTGGAAAAAAGGGTAAAAGTAGGAGTGGCAATGAGGTCTGCAACTCTGACAATCCAAAAGCCGGTGTTTAAGAAGGTTCGGTCAACTTGGTCACTGAGTCAAAGTCTTAGGGTCGGGTCAATGGTCGCTGCCAAAGAGAGAGAGAAAAGAAACACTCAGCGTGCACTCTAACCTAGATCAGAATGGTTACCAATTTATCTAATCTGGAATCCTCCCACTGTACCTCAAATTCTCCTCCAAACCTGAAAGAAGAATTAGTCGGGGTCACCCGAGGAGTATACTAACTCATCAGTAGGAATCGGGATCCAACTCTCATCGCATGACAACGTGACGGAATCCGCTCACGCTACCACACTCCAGAAGGTATGCGCATATCTGGCAAGTTTCAGTTCTTTTGAAACTCCCGATGTGATTTCTGCCCCATGCTCTTATGACCTTGGCGAAGGTCAACAAATCATAAGTCACATGTCAAGTTCTACCCGTCATTATCCAGGTTAATTTGAATCCACCCGTACAAGCCCTTGACGAAGGTCAACAAGGCTATACGACTGTCCCAAACCAACGCATCTATCTATGCAGCAGAAAGGTAACAAGCAGCTACCATACACTATGCCTTGACGAAGGTCAACAAACATAGCATGAATACTACGTGCTACCCGTCTGAAACGACGGAGGGCTACGAATGGTTTCTGGCGAAAACATTTAACGTAATGAACTTGATATCGTTGAAGGAACGGATAGCTTTTTGAAAATATAGTGACGAAAACCGTTGCTAAAGAGGTCACTCCCGGTGAAGGGATCTCGGCTCTTTCCCCGTAGAATGGGGTGCAGGATATTCCAAATGAATACCACGGTGCAAAGCAAAAGCAATCGGCTATAGTGAAGTCATTGCCCTGACGCAAACTTTTTGTCCAAGGGGTCACTCCCGGTGAAGGGATCTCGGCCCTTGCCTCGTCGACTGAGGAGCAGGATATTCTAATGAATACCACGATGCAAAACAAAAGTAAACGTCCTTGCAATAACAGCTTTTTGAAAAAGTGTTCCAACAACATCAGATTAGGTTTGTTTTAACTTGCATTGATCCGAATCAATGCAGTCCCATCAATTGATCACACCAAAAAGAACGAAAATATACTGATGTACGTATATGTCATCCGCATTCGCCACTGGGTCCCGTCATTACCCGTTAGGTTAGCTAACTAACGACAGAGCGGGGACTGGACTAGCGCGGATGTAAAACATATACAACATCTACTAATATATATACCAATATATTATATTTCGCTCAAGGCGTGAAAGAAATGCAACATCACAGAGAATGAACAGCATCACAGAAACAATACAGATATCTGGGATCCCCGGGTTTCACAGAGCCACTACTGAAACCCGACGTTCCCCTGGTCGTGTGGATAGCCTGTGCAATGAAATCCTAGACCCCTACGGGTGCGGCAAGTTACCCGCCAAAACCTGAAGCGAGGCAGCCCCCTTCAGCGCCGTGAATGGACCACCCAGCACTTCACGGAATCCGGTAACTTGGGCACCCCTCCTGGGTCAACCTGTACCCCCTACGAGTGCGGCGAATAGCCCGCCAATCCTAGAGTGAAGCCCCCTCCGTCTCAATGCCATGAGATGCGGGCTTGTTGCCCTCCAGAACCCGGCTATCCGTGCACCCCTCCGCGGGGCAACCTAGTACAGAAAGTAAAATATACATACACCGGGTACATCGACCGCAACCAGGTCGTGCCCCAAAATAATAATACAATCAGGCAGTGACGGCAGTCCACATGTCGGACGCTCGTCCCGCAATATCAAATGTACATAATACAACAAAACTGTACTAGCATTGCATCCAGGCTATCCCCACCGACCGATCCGCAACATCACAGCATAAACATAGAACATCAACGTGAAAGTCACGTTCGCAAATCCGTCTAACCGGGCTATAGCAGTTAGACGGGATTTACCGATCGAGTGACATTCACGGTCGCAGATATAATGTAAATACTGTGAAAAATGTATTTAAAATTTTCCGATTGACCAAAAATTAACAAGTGGGCCCCCAAGCAATACTGTAGCACTCACAGAAATAATTGGCCCAATTTTAATATTCCAAAACCCCTAATTACTACCCTGAAGCCCACTGGAAAAAGATGGCCCACTGACCTCTCCACACTGCGGCGGATCCGCGGCCCAATATAGAGGTGAGGCCGCGGTTCCGCGCTCATGAGGAGAGATCACAGTGTCGAATTTTTCCAGTATGCTTAGAATTTCCTGCACATCATTCTGAGACCACCTGAAAAATTTTTGGACACCAAAAAATCTTAACAGAAAACTGATGTGCACAAAAACATAGATTTTGGAATTTTGGTCGATCGGAAAAGCAAAACACATCAAACGAAAGCTAGACGAAGTTAATGGCGAGGCTCTGATACCACTGTAAGTGCACGGCGGCGCCCCGGCCGTCAATCCGACGCCGGAATGCGGAAGCGGTGAATAACTTAAAATTTGCGGACTTAGCAAACCGGCACCACCGCGCACTATCACCCGGATCGTTACCATTAACTAGTCTAAGCTAACAAGAAGATGGGAAAGAGATATACCGACGATCCAAGTCCTCCGGTCTTCTCGTCATGCTCCCGATCTCCTGCGGAAAAGTCCCGTCTCCTCCTCGTCGCCGGAAGTGCACCACATCGCCAACTTTGTTTACGGGCTCCCACCTCAATGCCGAGGCAACTCGGGCACGAAGCCGGCTACTCGACGTGCCCAAGAATCGCTGTAGAATGTGTAGAAGAAGTCTCATTTTTGGGGTTGTGGAGTTGCCATTTGTGGAGGGATAGAACTTGGGGGTTTGTGGATTGAACTTGTGGGATTTTTGCAACATGAAATGAGCCAAAACCTCCCCACAAAAATTTGGGACAGCCCCTACTATGTTTGGCCGGCCATGAGAGGTGAGGAGAAAAGCATGGAGTGAGGGAGTGATATGATATACCAAAAGATCAAAAACCACAACCATAATCAAAAAGAGAAAGAAAGGAATGGTTATGATATCAAGCAATGATCACAAGCAAAACCAACACTCATCCAACCATCATCACCAAACTCATCATCAACAACCATGATGATCACTAAAAGTCAAGCAATCATGAAGCTAGAAGTCAAGGTCAATGAGAGGCTATCATGATAAAACAAAGATGCAAAGACCCCCTCCACAAATGCCTATTTGTAACAATGCAAATAAGCCCTCCTCCACCAATCTTCGGCCAATGAACGGAACAATGGAAATTGGCCGAAACGGAAAGCAAACTGGCAACTCCAGAAAACTGGTCCCGTAATAAATTACAGGAAAACCCCGATACTGTGCATACACACCCGCATTTGTATTCCGACCGAAATACAAATGCAATGAGACAAAATCTACACTGTACTATACTAGAATCCGGCTTATACCAAAACCGGATAGTAATATCTGTTCGATCCTGATCCGTGCAATACCGCACGTATCTGATCGAACCCTGCCATATAACCATACGGCCTATAGTACAAACTGTCCGATCCTGATCCGTGCAATACCGCACGTATCTGATCGGACCTTGCCATATCTCCATACGGCCTCTACAACCTTTCGCCCGAAAGCTGAGTAACTGTAAATGTGGTGGACTCTAAAGACTCGTCAATACTATGGCTGTGGATTTACCCACTAGCACGTCAGAGGTATATGCCAATACGTGACGGGCCACCAGCTATTGACCAAAAGGGACGTCGATGAGGAAGCTCACCCCGACACCCAACTGAGCCTGTCAGTGACAATATCCGTGCAGTCCGGTCCGTTCGTCTATGAGTATCGCATGGCGGGCCTAGGGGGTTGGTAAAAGTCAGACCCCCAAAAGCGGTACAAGTCGTGTCGGAGTGTAGCCCAGAACACCCTGAGATACTACTGGAATACCTACCAGTAAATCTCCTTGCCTTGGCCAAGGACTTTGTGTAATGGCTCTCCTAGACACAGCACGACCTCACCCCCAATACCGGGAGAGACGAACCCCCGAAGATCCGCTCACTGCCACCATGTGGCTCGGGACTGTACCCAACTAAAACCTGTTTGCACGACTCCTTTGAGCCGTGGTAGGGTAGTAATCAAAGTACAGTGGGAACTCACACGAGACAAATGACGATCCCCAGGTCGATGAACTAACCTGCACACATGTCACCAGGGAACTGCCATCTGACGTCTGGTATATGACCAACTAGCATGTTCCCGGCGAGTCCTGTCCGGTGTACTCATAACCCAATGAGCACCTGTATACATCTTAGGTGATCCAACTGACACCAGTGGCTTGTGAGACCGGCCACCGCCCCTCGTCGGGGTCTCGACTGTATACACTAGTCTACTATGGAGAATCGATGCCCTGTCTCGAAACTCTCACGACTAGGGACCTTTTAAGGATATGCTTGTAGACCCCCAGCTCCCACTTATATGATCGCCCTCATACTGCTGGTGGTCAAGCAAGAATCCTAGGGGCTCTATCAACGTGTAATAGCGACGTGTCAGGTCACCTAAAACAGTACACGATGATAAAGGTAAACCAGATAGCATACTATCATCTCGAGTAAGACTGTCCTACCGGGATAGGTCCTCCCTCAATCATTACAATCACGTACCTGTGACCTAATAATTGACTCTGAGGGCACTATCTCCAACAGTTCTTTCGTCGATATCATTCCTTTTCTAGCCTCTACCAAATTCAAGAAACGATCGTAACTCCCCAATTTCGAACGATATCAATCAAGAAAGCATCGAAACAAAATGGGTCGTCGTTTCTTGAACTAGCTAGGGTTTTCAAAACACGTAGGACTCAAGAATCGATTAAAGCTATGTTACATCATCATTCTATTGACCGTCTCGACTCCTTAACGAGCGGAGTTTTATTCACACATCACCACACAGAAAATGTTTACGAATTGTAAAGATATCATGATGCAGAATTTAAAGAAAACAAGATAAAAGAATATCACCTTTATTTATCTCAACAATTTTGATTACATTCGCTTCAAGAACTACAAGAGGAAGAATCTAGATTGTTGATCGGGCGTCGCTCGGCTTCGTGAGTCGTGGATCGGCTCGGATCGCTTGCTCCGTTGAAGATCGGCTCCGCTCATAAAGGTTGTAGGGCTTCTTGCTTAATGGGTACTCGGGATCTTGATTTTGATTGGAATTAGGGTTTCACACAAGCCCTCTCACTAGACTTGTGGAGGAAGGAGATGGAGAAGGAGATTGGCTAAAAAAATGAACTAAAAAATGAATCACACAAGTAATGGTTTGATTCTATCTATCTCCACATATATCCCTCACCCTTGGTCTAGGCTTCTATTTATAGACTTCCCAAACCCTAGGTTTAGGTTTGAAATGGTAGTTCCCTCCAAAAGTTTGTTGAGTCTTCTAGAAGGTAGTTTGTTAGGAGCTAGCTTAGGGTTTAAGCTAGGTTTAATTAGGCTTGGAAACCCTAGTTTGCTGATTTGGCAGAAACCCCTGGAGTCTTCTGGAATTTGAGATACATTTCTGAACAGTGGGCCCTGAATGAAGCATTGTGCACCAAAATTGAGGAGGTAAATCCCTGGTTCCACCGCGGATCCGCGGCACAAGCAAGCCATTGCCGCGGATCCACGGCTCTTTTATGAGCTTGGGCTTTGGGTCTTCTGGTGTGGCCTTGTTCTGTATTTTAGTGCTTCTTCTGATATATTGATTTGTGATTGCTCCTTTGAATTGATACCAGATCTAAAGTTAGTGAGTTGGCGTATCTTTTGAGCAGCGTTGATTCGAGCACGCTTCTAGTTTCTTGCACAGACTTCGAAACACGGGTTGCGATATATAGAAATATTGCGATGCCATGCAATGCAGTCAATTTTCCTAGAAATGCCGGTTTTAAGGTCTAATACATGTAATCTGATAATTTGTGACAGATTTGTTAATATGTAAAATATGAATGCCGAACACTTCTATATGGATGCAAATGATGAGGAAATTGCCGGCTAAAATATGCAATATTTTCGACTAATTAAATTCCCCCAAACTTAATTTCGATCGTCTCGAGCGAACTGTTTTATTAAAAAGAGAAGGAGAAAATAAAGAAAGAGAAAAACTAACTAGCACACTTTCGTAGGCAACACGATTGCACTAAGCATGTGCAACAAGCCTTTAAACCTCTAGGTGTCCCTAGTAGGAGGAGTGTTGTCTCCTGAGGGTTTTCAGCCGATTGCACCCACAAAATCCAATAATAAAAGAAAGATCATGAATATTGCATTTAAAGACAAGAATTGTAAAAGAAAAGCCTTGAAAATTAGGGTTTTCAACTAAGCTAGCTTTTCGGTTGTCATGAGCCCTATCTTAATGGTCATGAAAAGATGTTAGAAATCACGTCCTCCCTCAATAAAATATCGTCTTATTCTTCATTCCTATCTTTCTTCCAAACATCGATCATATCACCCTGCGTGTGTGTAAAGACATCCCTACACCCGGAGAATTCAATTCAAGCTATCATACTCTTGCCCATCAGCCTCAGTACTTTTTAATTAATGAATATTTTGATGAGATTGCTCACACACTTTCATGCGACCGTTAATACTTCTTGAGGTACTAACCGACCGATTACTCCTGTGCTTGCTTACTTGGTGTATTTTCCTCGTCTTGCACCACCTCAGGCATAGCAGTGACTCCCAGACCAGTTGGCCTTAGGGCACTAGGTGAAGAGGCACCCTCGCTATATATTTTTTATTGCCCTTGGTGATAACAAAACCAGTGTTCATTTTTCTCACCACTTATATTTTCTTTATTCATCATTTTTTTTCTTTTTATTTCCTTCATACATCGGCTTAAAGGCAAGAGCATTTCAAGGTATCCTCTACTATCCCAGGCTTTAAGACGTGTGTAAGTGCGAATAGCAGGGTATCAACGTTCAAAATGTTTGGCTTCCAGAATAGAAACTATTTTTCAGACTTATTTTTATCCTCAGATTAGTGACGTCCTTCATCTTACTAACCCTTGGGACAACGGCTCATAACTACTTATTACTAGTTCGTATCAGAAAACTTCTAATTTTCTTAGTTTTCTTAAATTTTTCTAATCTCATGGATGTAACTTTTCACTATCTAAACTTTCATTATCTTTATTTATATACAAAAAGTGTAAATATTAAAATTATTTTTATACTTGAATTTTTTTTTTTAATTTTTATGGGTTTTGAAAATTTTTCAAATTTTTATAGATTTTTTTTAAAGAAATGTTTTGTGCTTATGCAGATGATATGCAAAAGCTGCAGAAATAAGCACAAACCTTCCCCAAACTTGTTTTCAACAGTGTCCTCACTGTTGCCATACCTACAAAACTGTAAGCCTGGGGGGAATTATTAGTGGGGGCAAAATATATAAGTGAAGAACTTCCCCCAAACTTACTCTTTTCACTCACCTTCATTCAAAAAATGATGCAATGATATACTGGACATGAAGGTGAGACGGAGGAATTTTAATCCAAATAAACTGGCTCTTGTAAGAACAAGAGCTCCTCCGTGGGGTCAGTGGAAAAATACAGCTTTAGTCTATGTCCATTTACTTTGAAAAAGGTGTCGTTTTTAACATTTTCTACTTCTACTGCCCCGTGCGGGTATACAGACCGCACAACAAAAGGTCCCTTCTATCGAGATCGGAGCTTACCCGCATGAAGGTGTAATCGTGAATCATAAAGAAGGACTTGTTGACCAGGTGAAAATGTTTTCCTCAAAATGTTTTTATCGTGAAAAACCTTAGTCCTATTCTTTGTGATTACAGCGTTATCATAAGCTTCATCGCGGAGTTCGCTTAGCTCATTAAGTTGCAGCTTCCGGAAGTTGCAAGCAAGGTTTAGATCAAAATTTATTTCTTTTATAGCCCACAATGCTTTATGCTCTATCTCGACAGGTAAATGACATGCTTTCCCGAATACTATCCTATATGGAGACATTCCTAGGTCGGTTTTATATGCAGTTCTGAATGCCCAAAGAGCATCCGTCAATTTGGTCGACCAGTCTTTTCTATTTTTAGCAACAGTTTTCTCCAGGATAAGTTTGATTTGTCTGTTTGAGATTTCAGCCTGCCCGCTTGTTTGGGGATGATAGGGTGTAGAAAGTCGGTGGTTGATTGAGTATTTTCGCATCAGAGTCTCAAAAGATCTGTTGCAGAAATGTGTCCCATTATCGCTATTGATAGCGCGTGGGTGTCCAAATCGCGAGAAGATATTCTCTTTCAAGAACTTAATGACAACTTTCTTGTCATTAGTGCGACATGGAATGGCTTCTACCCACTTTGAGACATAATCAACCGCCAGCAAAATGTACAAATTCCCAAAAGAGTTGGGAAAAGGACCCATAAAATCAATGCCCCAAATATCGAATATTTCAACAACCAAGATGGGTTGCTGAGACATTTCATTCCTCTGGGATATTCTACCCGTATACTGACATTGTGTACAGGTTTTGCAATGTTCAAATGCGTCCTTGAATAAGGTCGGCCAATAAAATCCACATTGCAAAACCTTTTCCGCTGTCATTCTAGGACCAAAGTGACCCCCACAGGCCTGACCATGACAAAATGAAAGAACACTCTTGAACTCTTCATTCGGGACACACCGGCGAATGATTTGATCAGGACAATATTTAAACAAATAGGGCTCGTCCCAGTAAAAGTGTTTTACTTGGGAAAGAAAACGATATTTGTCCTGTTTTGACCAATCGCTCGGTATTAGTCCCGTGGCATGATAGTTCACAATATCCCTGAACCATGGTTCAGCTGATATACTCAAGAGTTGTTCGTCAGGGAACGAGTCATTAATCGGCAGGGTCAGAGGGGAAGAAATGATGCGTGAAAGATGGTCAGCTACTACGTTTTCACATCCTTTCTTATCTTTGATAACAAGATCGAATTCTTGTAACAGAAGGATCCAACGTATTAGTCGACCTTTTGCATCTTTCTTCGCCAGAAGATGTTTTAAGGCGGAATGGTCAGTATACACAACTATAGGTGAGCCAATTAAGTAAGGCCTGAATTTTTCTAATGCAAATACAACCGCTAAAAGTTCCTTTTCGGTGGTTGTATAATTGATTTGCGCATCATTCAGGGTCTTACTTGCATAGTATATCACGTGTGGCATCTTTTCAATGTGCTGTCCTAAGACTGCACCTACTGCAAAATCAGATGCGTCACACATCAGCTCAAAGGGGTAGTCCCAGTTTGGTGATGATAGCACGGGGGCTGAAGTGAGTGAGTGTTTAAGTGAGTCGAAAGCTGTCTCGCAATCCGAGTAAAATGGAAGGTCGTATCCTTGGCCAGGAGAAGAGTTAAAGGTCTAGCAATTTTGCTAAAGTCCTTAATGAATCTCCTATAAAAGCCCTCATGGCCAAGGAAGGAGCGAATATCTTTGACGCTTTTGGGATGAGGGAGGTTTTGAATGACATCTACTTTAGCTCTGTCAACCTCAATGCCTTTCTGTGAAATGACATGTCCAAGTACTATTCCTTCTTGGACCATAAAATGGCATTTTTCCCAGTTCAAAGTCAAGTTTTTCTCTTTGCAACGAGTAAGAACAGCGTCAAGATTCGCTAGGAAATCAGAAAAAGAGTCTCCAAAAATCGAGAAATCGTCCATAAAGATCTCCAGAAAATTCTCTACCATATCAGAGAATATCCCCATCATACACCGCTGAAAGGTAGCGGGAGCATTGCATAGCACAAAGGGCATGCGACTGTAAGCAAAGGTACCAAAAGGACAAGTAAAAGTGGTTTTATCTTGATACTTTTTGGCGATGGGGACCTGATTATAGCCTGAGTATCCGTCCATAAAACAATAATACTCTCGTCCTGCTAAGCGTTCCAGCATCTGATCAATGAATG
Source organism: Agapanthus africanus (assembly GCA_030015575.1). Taxonomy (NCBI): domain Eukaryota; kingdom Viridiplantae; phylum Streptophyta; class Magnoliopsida; order Asparagales; family Amaryllidaceae; genus Agapanthus; species Agapanthus africanus. The sequence continues at coordinate 448,941,053 of CM057342.1, read as the reverse complement.
GTAGAGAAAAGTGGTCTTTCCTCGTGGCAGCATTGAGTTTTCTATAATCAATACATACGCGCTACCCAGTTTGGGCGCGTGTCTGAATCAACTCATTTGCCTCATTGGTTATAACTGTGATGCCGGATTTCTTAGGAACGACATGTATAGGACTCACCCACTGGCTATCGGAGATGGGGTATATAATACCATTATCTAAGCATTTGACGATCTCTTTCATGACCGCTTCCTTCATGGCAGGATTCAACCGTCTCTGTGGTTCTCGGGTTGGTCTGGCATCATCCATCACATGTATATGATGTTCAACTATCAAGGGACTAATCCCTTTGATGTCCGCCATACTCCAACCAAACGCCTCTTTGTTAGATCTCAATACCGATAAAAGGGCATTCTCTTGCTCTGATGCAAGAGAAGCGGATATGATAACCGGTAAAGACTCATTCTCACCTAGATATGCATATTTTAGGTGAGAAGGTAAAATTTTTAGATCTAACTCAGGCGGAGAAATGATAGAAGGAGGGATCATTGAGTGATTTTTGGATTTACAAAGAAACTCAGAGCCTGTGAAAGATACAGACTCGGGTGGAGAAAAGTCAGAAGTGCAGGACTCAAGTGTAGGGAAAGTGTCCTCACTAAGATCATGTGTGAAATCAAACAGAGATGTGGTAATATCATCAAGATCAGTAAAGCAAAGATCCTCAGCTCCACAACTATCGGGAGCGATCTCATGGACAGAGCACACATCTAAAATATGAGCAGAGGGTTCTGATGGCTGACTTCCAACTTTGTAGATATTTAGTTCAATGGTCATATTTCCAAATGATAAATTCATTGAACCATTTCTACAATTTATAACAGCGTTGGAAGTGGCAAGGAAAGGACGACCCAGAATCACCGGAATTTGGCCCCGGGGGTTTGCTACAGGATGTGTATCGAGCACAATGAAGTCTACAGGGAAAACAAATTCCCCGACCTTTATCAATACGTCCTCTAATTCACCCCTTGGTTTGGGGATAGATCGGTCTGCCATCTGGAAAGTGCAATGAGCAGGTTTCAGCTCTCCAATCCCTAATTGCTCATAGACAGAATAAGGGAACAGGTTAACACTTGCGCCAAGGTCTAAAAGAGCACGATTTATGTTTTTACCCCCAATCGAAATCGATATTGTAGGACATCCTGGGTCCTTTCTTTTCTTTGGAAGCTGGGGTATAAAAGCAGTGCTAATATTATTAGACATGAAGACCTTCTTCGGCACTTGAGTCTTCCTCTTCCTAGTGCACAAGTCCTTAAAAATTTTCGCATAAGCGGGGACTTGCTGAATAGCATCTAGGAGAGGGATATTGATGTTAACCTGTTTGAACATTGCTAAATTTTCTCCATATGAGGACTCGTTCTATTTGCCCTTAACCGGTTCGGGTAAGGAGCTTTCGCAATAAGCGCAGGGTCCATCACAGGAGAAGGAAGAGGAGGTAGACGAGGTCCCAAAAAAGGTGTGGGGACCGTCTGTGGAGAACTATAAGGATTGGGAGAAGGTGTCGAGCGTAGTGGGAAATGGAGAATTGGCTCGCTAGAAGGTGGTGTGGTAGAAGAAGAAGGATTAGAAGGAGAAGTGTGTGTGTGTGGAAAGGACTCAGCCGGGGTGTTGATATGATTTTCAGTATCATCAATACCTTCCCCGACATGATTGTTCAGCACTCTTCCCGATCTCAACGTTGTGACGGCATTTACATTGTAATGCCCAGGATTCTGTAGGGGTTGAGAGGGAAGTTTCCCTTTTTCTCTCGCACTCATTTCGGCTTTAAGTCGTGCGATTTCAGCTTCCATTGTTCTGATACTCTCAGCTTGGGACGCTGAGTTTTTCTTTATCTAACCGACGGAAGATCTAACCTCAGCCGAAACCTCTATGAAATTTGACAAAAGTGATTTCATGGTTTGAGTGAATTGAGAGAACTCGTCAGAACAGGACTGCATAGGATTAGACTGTGCAGGAGTGTTGCCCTGGTTTTGGAAATTTTGTGACTGATAGGGGTGCTGAGTGAGTTGAAGGGGTTGCTGTTGTGGTGGAGGAAGAACCCTTTGAAATTGATTCGTGTTTGGAACCGTGTTTTGAGATTGGTTTTGGTTCCAAGCAAAATTCGGGTGATTCCTCCAACCCTGATTGTACGTGGAAGAATATGGATCGTTTCGAGGTCTTTGAAATGCGGCATTAGAATTCTCATGACCTTGAAACGCAGAGTTTAATGGACATTCTTCCGTTAAATGAGACGGATCAGAACAGCACCCACAAACAGTTTTGGGGAGTGACACTGGGTTTAGGGAGGCTGCTGCAAATTTGTGTTCCATAGCGTCGAGCTTCTTTTGCATTGCTGCCATTTCAGCTCGAACACCTATGGACACATCTATTTGGTGTACGCCACCCCTATTCAATGGTTGGGTTCCACTCTCCCACTGTAGTGATTTTTCAGCGAACTCTTCTAAGTACTTCCAGGCTTCCCCATCATCTTTGATCATAAAAGTACCTTGACACATGTTTTCAAGGCTCTGTTTAGTGTTTGGGTTAATGCCCTCATAAATGATTCGGCACAATTCCCATCTCGGGATGCCGTGATGAGGACACCGAACCAATAGATCCTTGAAACGTTCAAAGCATTTTGAAAATGGTTCAGCAGGGAGCTGGGCAAATTGATTCAGTTCGCTACGGATTCGAGCTGTCTTTTGTATTGGGTAAAATTTCTTAAGGAATGCAGCGACAAATTCTTCCCAATTCGTAATAGAGTGTGCGGTAGTGTTATATAGCCACTTCTCGGCTATATCGCACAAAGTAAATGGAAGAAGTCGTAGACGCATAGCATCCACTGAAAGTTGTGACGTACCCATCATTGCGCATACGTTTTCAAATTTGGTAATGAAAACGTAAGCGTCCTCAGTCTCGAGTCCGTGGAATTTGGGTAAAAGATTGATATACTGGGGCTTAATCTCAAAGTTATCCCCATTGGCTGGTGGTGTGGATAAGCAGGTCGAAAGAGGACCTCGGAGTGGATAGCACCTCTCCTGAAGAGAGATGCGGGGTGGATTCTGCGCACCAACGGACGGTGGCAGATTAGGGTTAAAGAAGTTTGATGGATTCGGATCCATCGGAGTGGGTGTGGTAGTGGGTAAAGAAAAGGTAAATGGAGAAATATCGACTTCGGAGTCGATAAAGGGTATGCGGACTAAACGGGCACTAGAATCCCGTGTCCATCCTATCTTGCACTAAAAAGGGTTAGTACAAGTGGCAGCGTTGACTTATAATTAGGGGTAATGAATGCGGTGTTTGCTTTTGAAAAAGGGACGGATTTTTGAAAAAATGATGCGACAAAACAAATGCAACACACAATCCTAGAATCTAGTGGTCACCTAGGTCCGGCTCTAGACCGCTCCTAACTGCCAAAAGACAAGTCGCAGGATAGAATCCTCCACTGCCTCTTTGTCCCCCTGTGGCCGGATAAGTGCCAGGTAAGTGGGAAGGTACTCCACTACGTAAGTAGTGGGCCTAATTAAAAACCACTAGCCTTAGACACACTCGCCTTAGGCACCACAAGAAAACGCGGATAAGCAATGAATTACCCACGGCCTTCTCTTGTCCTAATTGAGCGCGACAGTCCTTAGAGTCTTCTCTAGATTTCTTTTAGTTAATGTGGGTCAATGCGGATGCAAGTTTTGCGATTTTTGGGGCCTAGGAAGGGTAATGAAATCCCCACCTAATTTGGATTTGGCCGTGCCCCTTAATATCCGTATTATAATGCAAACAACCAAGAAATCAAAATCACGCACAAATTTAATTTTTGCTTTTGCGGCGCTGCGATTATTTGCAAAGAATCCTGCAGCAAAGTGTTAGTTGGAGCTAAAAGAGGAGAGAGAAGGAGGTAAGAAATCACCTGAAGCAAAAATTTCACAGAGAACCCTCTGAGGGGCCGCGTTTCCGCCACAAATGCTCCTATATGCCGCGCTTCCGCGGTCTACGTGTGGGATCACTGAACCAATCTTCTTCAGGGAGCTTCTGTGGACTCCCTCAGCCCTCTGGTATTTTCCAAAAAATTTCTTCAATTTCCAAACAGCTCCAGATTTCCTTGCAATGAACAACAGCAAATCGTTTAGGGTTTGCATGAATTTTGATCTCAAAAACAACAATGGAATAATTCTTTCAATTCAAACTATAATATGAAACGAATTAGCGCGCGATCCCCGGCAACAGCGCCATTTGATTTAAAAGAATTCTCGGATGTGTTTGTAAAAAGCAAGTATCGAATCAATTGTTTCCCGATAACGGTTGCATTGGATCGATAATAGTATCTTGTATCGGTATTTAGAAAATTGTATAAAAAACTCACTATCAAAGAATTATATTTGACCGCAATCAAACTACGGTGTCAATTGTAGTTCATGAATGAGTGCGGATCGTCCACAGGGATTGCACGATTCGTTTGTATTATGATATTCTTGAATTGAAAAGTTAAGCTAAGATAAACGAAAACATGATTCAAGAATTTTGATTTTCAAGTGTCACTATTCTATTCAAGAATCAAGAAAATGTTAAACAATCAAGAATCGGTGTATCGATGATATTTCCAATCAACAGTCAAGAATCTAAAAGAGGCTCGTAGGAATCGATCGGATCTACAGACGTGATGTAATCTCAAGATTTCGTGTTCTTGTCCTTCGAAGGATTGATACTAGATCGATGATAATCGACGAGAGTTAGGGCTTTCTTGATGAAACTTGGGTTTCATCTTTTAACCCTTGTTCTTTCGTCGATATCATTCCTTTTCTAGCCTCTACCAAATTCAAGAAACAATCATAACTCCCCAATTTCGAACGATATCAATCAAGAAAGCATCGAAACAAAATGGGTCGTCGTTTCTTGAACTAGCTAGGGTTTTCAAAACACGTAGGACTCAAGAATCGATTAAAGCTATGTTACATCATCATTCTATTGACCGTCTCGACTCCTTAAAGAGCGGAGTTTTATTCACACATCACCACACAGAAAATGTTTACGAATTGTAAAGATATCATGATGCAGAATTTAAAGAAAACAAGATAAAAGAATATCACCTTTATTTATCTCAACAATTTTGATTACATTCGCTTCAAGAACTACAAGAGGAAGAATCTAGATTGTTGATCGGGCGTCGCTCGGCTTCGTGAGTCGTGGATCGGCTCGGATCGCTTGCTCCGTTGAAGATCGGCTCCGCTCATAAAGGTTGTAGGGCTTCTTGCTTAATGGGTACTCGGGATCTTGATTTTGATTGGAATTAGGGTTTCACACAAGCCCTCTCACTAGACTTGTGGAGGAAGGAGATGGAGAAGGAGATTGGCTAAAAAAATGAACTAAAAAATGAATCACACAAGTAATGGTTTGATTCTATCTATCTCCACATATATCCCTCACCCTAGGTCTAGGCTTCTATTTATAGACTTCCCAAACCCTAGGTTTAGGTTTGAAATGGTAGTTCCCTCCAAAAGTTTGTTGAGTCTTCTAGAAGGTAGTTTGTTAGGAGCTAGCTTAGGGTTTAAGCTAGGTTTAATTAGGCTTGGAAACCCTAGTTTGCTGATCTGGCAGAAACCCCTGGAGTCTTCTGGAATTTAAGATACATTTCTGAACAGTGGGCCCTGAATGAAGCATTGTGCACCAAAATTGAGGAGGTAAATCCCTGGTTCCACCGCGGATCTGCGGCACAAGCAAGCCATTGCCGCGGATCCGCGGTTCTTTTATGAGCTTGGGCTTTGGGTCTTCTGGTGTGGCCTTGTTCTGTATTTTAGTGCTTCTTCTGATATATTGATTTGTGATTGCTCCTTTGAATTGATACCAGATCTGAAGTTAGTGAGTTGGCGTATCTTTTGAGCAGCGTTGATTCGAGCACGCTTCTAGTTTCCTGCACAGACTTCGAAACACGGGTTGCGATATATAGAAATATTGCGATGCCATGCAATGCAGTCAATTTTCCTAGAAATGCCTGTTTTAAGGTCTAATACATGTAATCTGATAATTTGTGACAGATTTGTTAATACGTAAAATATGAATGCCGAACACTTCTATATGGATGCAAATGATGAGGAAATTGCCGGCTAAAATATGCAATATTTTCGACTAATCACAAAGTTTAAGGTTTATAAAGTTTTAACAAAGATCATTTTCCAAATACAGTCTAACCATATTCGACCCTTAACAAGTAAAAAGATTACTCACACATATTTGCAAAGTAAAAATAAAGAAAAGAGACAAGAGTAAGAAAGATATTGAAAAATATGAGAAAAGAAAGATAAAGAGAGAACCAATGAATCCAAGTGCGAATATCTCCAAGTGTTCTTAAGGCCGGTGCACTGTGAAATCCAAATACCAAATTTTAAGGTTGCAAGCTCACTTAAGAGATTGCAAGATCAAAGAAAAGCGACAATTTCACAAGTTCAAATATGAAAAATAGAACAAGGCATGGTAATAAAAGTGAAAACTTTTATTGAATTTCAAACAAGTTACAACTAATTTTGAAGTCAAGAACCTAAGCCTTAAGCTTGTAAGTTCTATGAAGAAGTTGCAAGGTCAAGACAAAGGGGCAAGAGCTCAAGAACTACAAAGAGAAGCAAAACAACAAAGAATGACAAAATGTATGGCAAAATTGGACTCCTTCTCACTTACCCAATGGTTTCCTTTTATAGGCAAAAGAAGAAAATTAAATAAACAATAAAAACAAGACCTTTCCTTTAATTTGAATTTGAATGCACCCAAAGTTTGGAGGGAAGTTTGAATCTTTGAATTTTTGAATCACATCAACAATTTATGCATTGAATGCACCATACCCACTTGTGCCATGATTCATGGCTGCTTCCTAGGTCCATGGTCCATGCTCCAAGAATTGGTGTGTACACATGCAACGTGTTGGACCAAAATGTGTACAATTTATTTGTTTACAGAATAACTCTTGGATATCGGTCGGTTTGCAGTTCTGGTTGCAGTGTCGGCTCACAAATGATATTTCCGTGATCTTGAATGTATTTCCAGTATTTTGTCACGGATACCTGTAATCGAGCGTATGGCGCCGATTCTTCTATGATTTCTTCAGTTTCCAGCAGTCAACAATGGTGGCTTCATTTTCAACTTATTTGACCTCATCTCCCTCGGGCCCCACGCATCATTGAATATTGTTATTTGACTTTATCTCCATCGGGCCCTACACATCATTGAATATTGTTATTTGACATCATTGAATATTGTTATTTGACTTTATCTCCATCGGGACCCACGCATCATTGAATATTGTTATTTGACTTTATCTCCATCGGGCCCCACGCTTGACCAAAAATGACGATTGTTTTTGTCTTATCTCTTGAACTGGTAAGCAGCACTGGACGGATGCAGATGACTGGAACTCGGCTTTTATCTGTCTGTGACAGATGTTCTGGATATTGGTGTAACTGTAGAGATTTTGTCTGATTTGTATTATTTTAGACTGAAAACCTGTAACCTGTAAATATGTAGCAAACACGGATTAAAAGCATCTATCTATAAACAAACGAGCATAAGAATGGGCGGTATAAAATGCAGTTTTTTGTGATGAACAATCATCTTCGGCCTCGAAGACTTCAAACAAGTTTGTTCCTTTCATCTTGTGGAGCCTTTCTAGAGTCCATAAGTTCACTGCTTAGAGCGAAGGGCTACTACACAGAGCTATTGAAGTGAAGGACCGGTCTACAAAGGTTGTATTTCTGGTTCACTTAGATGTAAAGATGTTTACAAGCTTGGTTTGTCTAATTGTCTAGTTAAGATTCTAGGTTAAGGTTCTTTAGCATGCCAAAATTTTGAAAATGGCATGGTCAATGCCTCCCAAAACCCAGTGGCGGTGCTAACGGACCCAGCAGTTCGCCAATCGTTTAGCCAGGCAGGTGTTGGTACTCCGAGGGAGTCTCCCTATGCTGTCACATGGAACTGATTAAATAACCTTGTTTCCGCAGGGGCATAACCCCGTTAACACCTTTCTTAGACACCTACTTGATCAGCTAATTGTAAAGTGGAAAACTCTCTCAGGAGTAACTCTTACTCGCAGTGGGTATCGGGATCCAACTATCATATAGAAGGTATGAAATCTCATTGCAAATTCCAACACTTGAAATTCCCAAAATAGTTTTTACCCCATGCGATCGATTTATGACCTTGACAAGGTTAACAAACAATAAACCGCAAGTCAAGTTCAACCCGTTCATTTCGTTATTGAATTAAACCTACCCGCACGACCCTTGACAAGGTCAACAAGGCCGCACGACTACCCTAATCCAATCGCATCACGTGCGGCAGATAAGCACTAATCAGCTACCACATACTATACCTTCACAAGGTCAAAAAACGCAGCATGAATACTAAATAGCACTTATCTGAAATGACGGAGGGCTACGTTGGTTTTTAAGAAAACCTTTAGCGTAATGGACTTGATATCGTTGCAGAATCTAGCGATTTGAAAAGGAGTGTTTTTTGTGGATTTTGCTAGTTTCGCTAAAGAGGCCACTTCCGGTGAAGGGATCTCGGCTCTTTCCTTATTAAAAGAGGTGCTAGATATTCATCAAGGAATACCTCTATGCAAAACAAGAACTAGAGAAGCTATTAAAATAAAACCGAGTGGGTTGTAGCATTTGCCAGTTTTGCAAAAGAGGTCACTCTCGGTGAAGGGATCTCGGCTCTTTCCTCATCGAATAGGGTGCTGAATATTCATCAAGGAATACCGCTATGCAAAGCAAGAACTAAAGTTACCTTTTTAAAATTTCAATTCCACAACATCTTTAGGTTTCATTTCTTTTCATTAATCTCATTAATGAAGTCCCATTATTTAATGTTTCCCTAAACATCACAGGAAAAAAACGAAAATAGAACGTACGCTTATGCTATCCGCATTCGCCATGAGGCCCCGTCATGCACCATTATGTTACTTAACTAACGGCAGAGCGGGGGCTGGACTAGCGCGGGTGCAAAACATAAGCAATGTTTATTATATATATCATATATTTATATAGCATTCTTCTCACGTAGTTATATGATCACATCACAGAACCAAGCAGCAGAAGTCAACAAATGAAATATTGGATAAACTAGGAGGTCCGTGTTTTAAATTAAGCCAATAATCAAAAACACGGATTCCATGGTCGTGATGAATAGACAAACCCATATCCCTAGACCTCTACGAGAGCGGCAAGCAACCCTGCCAATTCTAGAGTTAGGAGACACGATCTCGACTCCTCGAGATGGTCTCCCACTGGACTCCAGATTCCGGTTACTTGTGCTCCCCACCTTGGGTCTATCCTAATGCAGAAAAGTAAATAATATATATCAATGGTGACATCAACCTTAACCCGGAAGTGTCCTAATAAAAGAATATTACATACATTTTTACATGAATGAAAATGATAAACTCTCATCTCAAGCAAAAAACCCAGGCTATTCAATCACGACGATCCAATATATCATATCGGCAACACATGACATCACATGTCATCAACGTAAGTAAATATGCGTATCCCAAATTCCGTTGACATATAGTAACGAGATCGGGGATACACCATATATTACACTTACGGTCGTAGAAAAGAAATGAAAACTATAATATTTAGAATCCGCAAATACCTTAGACATCATAAACCCGGAATATCTCATATTCCGAATTTCATGCCTAACTTATAAACATTGCATTTTAGTCTCAAATTGAAAACTCTTTTTAATAAATTGTCGGATAATTCAACAAGATTCCTGACTTGGTGATCGCGTACTATACGCGATTGCGACAGAGTTTTGATCCGAATCGAAACTCCGTGGCAATCGATCAAACGAGACTAAACGGCTAGAATTACAATATACGAACTAGTTTTCACAAAACTAATTATTGTGGATTCCAAATATTGTAATACATATTATCATCATCTATACGACGCTAAATATTTCGATCAATTTAACAAACACCCACGAAATTCCAGAGACCATAACAACTTGAGAAATATTAAAAACATCCAGAAAGTGCCAAATAAGATAATGGAGCAGCACAAGAAGAAGGAGCCCACAATCTCCCAAACTTGCGGCAGAACCGCAGCCAAACAAGGGTTTGGGCCGCGATTCCATAACAGTTTAGAGTTGTTAGGGCCTCGAACTTCTTGAGGCACTATAAAAAACCCAGCACATATTTCTGCATATTTTTAGTCACAAAAATTTCAACTTTTGAAAAATGGACAGAAACTTGACATTTTACGGGTTTTGAAACTCGATCGAACACTTTAACGTAGTAAAGACCATCCCTAATGTTCTAGCTTGGCTCTGATACCATGAAAGTTTTTAGCACCACGATAGGGTTAAAACGGGTATCACACATGCTATTTTCAAATTTTAGAGGTGCTAATCAACACTAAACAAGGATCTAACTAGATTATTAGGGTTAACATGATGATATAAAAAAACTAAAATAAGAGAAAGAGTATACGAAATTCGTAGATCAAGTCCTTCTCTTCGAATGCTCCGGGTAGTAGTCCACGCGACTCCTCAAGGCTCTACTTGAGAGAATGAAACAGCTTCCTCCGATGACCTTCGTGCCGAAGGTGATCCACTCGAATCTCCATTAATCCAAGCTACCTCTTCACTAAACTTTTTAGTGAAGAAAACACATTACACTTGATTGCTAATTGTCACGATCCGAAAATGGCACGTGATGGCCCTTAAACTACGCAACGTCTACAGGCGTAACGCAATTTAAGTAAGCCGAAAACCCAGCAATCTAAACTATCAAAAATAGTAAGAATTTATAGAAGTTTTAAAACATTTGAAATTTCAACCCAAATTCTTTAAAAGTCCAATTTTATTTCCTTTAAAAATTTGGCAGCACCTCCTTTGTAAAAAAACAGCCCCAAAAATGGGTACAACATAAATATAAGTAAAGCATCCCCAAACGGGAGCAAAAACACGGCCAAAGGCGGAAAACAACCACCACAACAGATATACGACGCCGTAGCAAAGAAATAAAAGACGATAGAAGTAAAACTGCATAAAAGACATCCAAGTCTCAAAATAACATACAATATCGTTCTCACATCAAGTCTCTAAGTCAACATGAAAGCAGTAGATGGAAAGTACAAGGATACAACGAATATACAATACAACACGAATAACAACAAAACCCAGCTAAAGTAAAAACTGCACACTGTGAGCCGATGCGGTATCCGCAGCAAAAGAAGATAAGATAGATGATAATAGCCCTGCCTCTGACTACTGTGAGGAACGACCTGCAAAACACTGTGGCACAATGGGGTGAGTTGCCAACTCGTGAATAGTAAATAACATATGCAGGTAATCGCATGTATGCATGTACAGCGCAAATCTAACATTTGTAATTAATAGCAATAAATGGTCGTATGAATGCAATAGTCATGAAAGGTACACTAACAGGTAGGACTAATACATGAAGCAATAATAATATGACAATCTGTATGCAATAATCATGCAAGGTACTAAATCGGTACTACTAATATATGAAGAAATGATATGAATAAAGGTATGTAAATGCAACAGTCATGGATGCTACTCGAGCAGGTACACTAATGCATGAAGCAGTGCATAAACAATAAATATACAGTATGGAATGAAACATGTCATTTACACGGAATCCTGATATCGTGGTAGGATCAAAATCCAACAAGACAATCCAAATCCCAATTTCACAAATCAGCCCCCAAATTGGCTCTCATATCATATAAGTCTCACAAATCCCGAATGTACAATATCAAGTAAATCTCATATACCATGAATGTATGAAATCAGCAATCCCATATATACCCTGTATCCAATATCGAATGAATCTTAGATGTCCTAAATCCAATATCAAGTGAATCTCTTATATCATATGTAAATATGGATGAATAATTATGATGAAGTATATGAATTTATATGTATACATATATATTAGCGTCCCATTCCACTAATATATATATATATATATATATATATATAACAGTGTCCCATTCCACTGTTATATATACTTAGGAATAAAAATATCATGAAAACAAGTGTCTAGCATCGACACATAAATACTCAAATCCATACTTTCCTCGAATCGTAAGTGTCCGGTATCGACACCCGTGATCCACGTATCGGTCTTTCTCATATTTATACGTTTCTCGAATCGTAAGTGTCCGGTATCGACACGCGTGATCCACGTATCGGTATATACGTTCCTCGAATCATAAGTGTCCGGTATAGACACCCGTGATCCACGTATCGGTTTAAAACAAATCTCAGAGTGGATGCATCCAAATATCAAGTAAAGAATAAGAAATACTTGCAAAATTTCATGAAAAATCCATATCTCAATGCGAAAATCCATGAATATAATATATGCAACATAAAACTGAAATGCGAGCACATAAAGGAAAAGCCGCTATTTAACTGCAACAAGTTAAAATAAATATCATGCGGTTCCTAATTTCTCCAAGTCTATAAAATATCAAATAAAGGTAAACATGTAGCTATAACCAGTTATATGTGTAAGTATAAAGGTATAGCAAGATATATGTATCTACCTATCAGTAATGATGTGATATACCCTCCGGTATAAGTGAAGTATGTATGCAAGGAATACATGTAGCTATGTCATTATGTGTGTATGTACCTATAGCTAATGGTACAATACCCTATAGGTATACAGGTAACTAGCATGTAAACATGTCAAGGCGTATATGTAAGCATGTAGGTATACAGGTATGCTATATATCATATGCATAAAGAAATATGAATCAATGTCTCAATGTCCCTAACCAAACAATATCATATCTATAAGTGCGTTGTGCGTGACATGGAAATTATTGACGGTGTGTGTGGCATACAATCAATGCTCGTGCAACATGAGCCGTCAATAATGGTGCAGTGTCCTAAGGGTACTAGCCCAAGCACAACAATTAACTAAGCAATAAGGTGTATGCGCTGTAAGTCCACGTTGCGACCCCCGGTTCTTACGGGGAGGCGGAAACGGTATAAAATCAAAGTTTTGACGCAAGAGGTAACATGGACTAAGCTAGGTCGGGATCTTTACCTAAACTAAAACTAGCATACAAGCTAAAGAGAGTTAGCTACTCGGATAGAGATGGTTATACCTAGCTTGTCTTGAACTCCTTCGTCTTCAAAGCTCCGATGGTGGTCTGATGGCTTCTTCTCGTCGTCTCCGTACGCCGAAGACAGATCCACCTGAAAGCTCCAACCTTTAGCTCCTTCTTCGTTCTTTGAAGAAACTAGTTCACTTGGTTTGCTAAACCTAGTGAACTAGAATGAGTAGAGAGGAAATAGAATGGGATTTTATCTATGGTTCTTGATTCTCAACTCATGAGACAAGAGAACCATAGATCAAGAGAGGGAGCAAGAGGTTGAGGGTGAGAGCAAGAGGAGAGCTCAAGAACAAGAGAGAGAATGAGCAAGAAAGAATGAGCAACTCTTTTGTCTTTCACCCTCTCATAATCCAAAGTGATCATAACTCATCATATCAAAAAAGTCTTATGTGATGGTTTGAAGCAACCATAACCTTATCATGTCATGCACTCATTTTACTCAAATGAACAAGCAAGAAAAAGTCTTTGGCATGAAATGATAACCATGGTTATCATGATGGTCAACTAGTCAAGCCTAGTCAACCGGTCAACAAGTCAACAAAAGTCAACAAGTCACCAAAGTCAACAAGTCAACAAAAGTCAACAAGTCAACAACCATATCACCATAATACTTAATTAATATAATAGTTAATCACATATCATATTCTCATTAGGGTTGAGCATAAAGTCAAAAAGTCAACGGTCAACTGTCAACAACCCTAATGAGAATCCGCTGCCTCTGCCTCCCTGTCAACTGTGCATACACACCCGCATCCGCGTTCCGAGGAACACGAATGCAAACTGGATAAATCCAATCCCATAAGGTACACTAGGATCTGGCTTAAACCAAAGCCCGCTAGTGTAAACTGTCCGGACACTGTACGTGCACAAGTGCACGGATGTGACCGAACCCTGTCGCAAAACCATGCGACCTGTCGCAATACCATGCGACCTCTACTCTTTTGCCTAAAGGCGAAAAGCTTTCTGCATGGGACTCTAAAGACTCGACACTACGCTGGCAGTGGGTTTAACCACAGACCGCAAGCGGCACTAGCTGTGCGTAACGGTCCCCAGGTAATGCCGACAAGAAGACCGACGAGGCGAAACCCATCTGAACTCCTACTGAGCCTGAGTGTGACATTCTCCGTACAGTCCGGTCTGTTCGTCTGATACATCGCATGGCGGGCCTAGGGGGCGGTAAACGTCAGTCCCCCAATAGCGGTACAAGTCGTGCCGGAGTGAAGCCCAATACACCCTGAGATAACACTGGAAACCTACCAGTATATCTCGTTTGCCCTGGCCAGGGACTACTCATGTAATGGCTCTCCTAGACACAGCGCGATGTCAACCCCCAATACCGGGAGAGACGAATCCTGTCTAACCGTCACTGCCTCCAAGTGCTTCGGGACTGCACCCAACCACCACCTGTTTGCACGACTCCTTTGAGCCGTGGTAGGGTAGTGATCAAAGTACAGTGGGAACACACCCGAGGCGAAGTGACAGTGTCAAGTCAGCGGACTAAGCTGTACTCATGTCACCTGGGAACTGATAACTGACGATAGGTATAATATCAACTAGTCAGTTCCCGACGAGTCCTGTCCAGTGTACCCGTAACCTAACGAGCACCCGCATACTATCTCAAGTACGACGTACTGACGGCTGTGGGACAGACCGTCTCCCACACTGGGATGAGAAGCGCATGCGCTGGTCTACTCCGGAGTATCGATACCCTGTCTCGATAGTCCTGCGACCAGGGACCTGCAAAAGGATGTGCTTATAGATTACCCAGCCCCACTAGTGTGACGGCCATCACATCGCTGGTAATCAAGCAAAGATCCTAAGGGCTCTACTAATGTGTATAGGCGATATACAAAAATAAACACATGTACACATTGAAGTAGAAACAAACCAAGTAGCATACTACTATTTTGAGCAAGATTGTATGTACAAGGTGAATATCCCAAGCATCCATTAAGTAATATACAAACCAGTATGATACAGTAATGGCCTCTAGGGCATATACACTAACAATCTCCCACTTGCACTAAGGCCATGTACTGGCGTATCGAAGACCTATCATCTCGATCAGCCGCTCGAACTGAGTCTGGGGCAGGGCCTTGGTGAATGGATCAGCAGTGTTATCTTCTGAAGCGACTCTCCGAACCTCGATCTCCTGGCGATCTACGATCTCCCTGATCAGGTGATACCGCCTTAAGATGTGCCTGGATCTCTGATGGGACCTGGGTTCCTTCGCTAATGCTATAGCCCCGTTGTTGTCGCAATACAGAGGTATTGGATCAACAATGGACGGAACCACCTGAAGTTCTTTCAAGAACTTCCTCATCCAGACAGCTTCTTTTGCGGCATCAGATGCAGCGATGTATTCCGCTTCCATCGTCGAGTCTGCAACGGTTTCCTGTTTGGAACTCTTCCAACACACCGCCCCTCCATTGAGGGTAAAGACAAAACCCGACATGGACTTGGAATCATCCTTGTCACTCTGGAAGCTGGAGTCAGCAAAGGCCTCGATCTGGAGGTCTTTTCCGCCATACACCAAGAACATCTCCTTAGTCCTCCTCAGGTACTTGAGAATGTTCTTTACCGCTATCCAGTGTTTCTCCCCAGGGTTTGACTGATACCGGCTTACCACACTCAGTGCATAAGCTACATCCGGTCTGGTACACAACATCGCATACATTATAGAGCCTACCGCAGAAGCGTAGGGTATAATAGACATGCGATCCCTCTCTAAATCAGTCTTGGGAGACATCTCTTTAGAGAGGGTGATCCCGTGACAAGCCGGTAGGTTACCGCGCTTGGAATCTTCCATACTGAACCTCTTCAGTATGGTGTCGATGTACCTGGACTGCGAAAGTCCTAATATCCTCTTGGATCTGTCACGGTAGATCCGGATACCCAGAATGTATGAGGCATCACCCAGGTCTTTCATGGAGAACCTGTGTGACAAGAACCCCTTGACAGATTGTAGCATAGGAATGTCATTTCCTATTAAGAGAATGTCATCCACATATAAAACGAGGAACACTACAGTTCTCGCTACAAATCTACTATAGATGCATGGTTCATCTGGATTTTTGATAAAGCCAAATTCTTTGACCGTCTCATCAAAGCAGATGTTCCAACTCCGCGATGCCTGCTTTAGTCCATAGATGGACTTAAGCAACTTGCACACCTTTCCGCTGCTCCCACTCTGAATGAAACCTTCTGGCTGGTCCATATAGACACACTCCTCTAAATTTCCATTTAGAAAAGCTGTCTTTACGTCCATTTGCCAGATCTCATAATCGTGGAAGGCAGCAATGGCAAGAAGGATCCGAATGGATTTCAGCATGGCTACTGGAGAAAAGGTTTCGTCGTAGTCCAAGCCAGGTCTTTGACGAAAACCCTTTGCTACCAGCCTAGCTTTATAGGTCTCAACCTGTCCATCTACACCAATCTTCCTTTTGAAGATCCACTTGCATCCTACGGGTTTTACCCCGTCTGGAGCAATGTCCAACGTCCATACCTTGTTGGTGTACATGGACTCCATTTCGGTCCGCATTGCATCCAGCCATTTCACTGAGTCAACGCTCTGAACGGCCTGCTGGAAGCTAGTAGGCTCATCATAATCTATGATGCAATCCTCTCTATCCCCGTCTATGAGAAAACCGTAGTATCTCTCGGGCGGATGAGACTGCCTACTACTCCTGCGGAGTGGCGCAGGAATGTCCTGTTCTGTTGAACCCTCTGGTTCCACTAAGCTTTCAGTAACAGTCTGTGGTTCTGGAACTTCTTCCAGTTCTATTGTGCTCCCACTTATCTTGGTTTCCAAAAACTCAGTTTCCAAGAAGCGGGCATGCTGAGAAACAAAAACCTTTTGTTCCTCAGCGGAATAGAAAAGATACCCCCTGGAGTTCCTTGGGTATCCCACAAACTTACACTGTACTGAACGTGCCTCAAGCTTGTCCGCATGCTGCTTTTTTACAAAAGCTGGACATCCCCATACCTTGAGATACTTTAGACAGGGTTTCTTCCCAGTCCACATCTCATATGGGGTGGTAGGCACAGTCTTGGTGGGAGCCTTGTTCAAGAGATACGCAGCTGCTTCTAGTGCATATCCCCAGAATGATCGCGGTAACTCAGCGTTACTCATCATGGACCGAACCATATCCAATAGGGTTCGGTTCCGTCTCTCCGATACACCATTATGTTGCGGAGTGTATGGAGGAGTAAGCTGAGAGAGAATACCATTCTCTTTTAAGTAATTCAGGAATTCGGCACTTAAGTATTCTCCACCTCGATCCGATCTTAGAATCTTAATACTTTTGCCGGTCTGTTTCTCTACTTCATTCTTATACTCCTGGAATTTTCCAAAGGCCTCGGACTTATGTTTCATTAAGAAGACATAACCGTACCTTGAGAAGTCATCCGTAAAAGTAATGAAGTAAGAATGTCCGCTTCGGGCATGTGTAGACATTGGACCGCACACGTCACTGTGTACGAGTCCCAAGAGCTCGCTCGCTCTTACTCCTTGTCCAGTAAACGGAGTCTTTGTCATCTTTCCTTTGAGACAAGATTGACAAGTGGCATACGATTGATATTCGAACGCATTCAAATATCCTTCTGTATGTAACTTAGTCAACCTTCTCTCATTGATGTGACCCAATCTACAATGCAATAAGAAAGTTTGATTTAGTTCTGGAGACTTTCTTTTGTGTGTATTCTGGACGTTGAAAATCTGTGGTTGGTTTAACACGTATATACCATTACTCAATGTACCTGACCCAATCAAAACTTGATTAAGGTGAATGTTTACAACATTACTTACAAACGCAAATTCATAACCTTCTTTAGAAACTAAAGATACAGAAATGATATTACAAGTTGCGTTGGGTACAAAAAAGCAATTACGCAAAACCAAAACATGTCCATCTGACATTCCCAGGTGATAGTCCCCCACGGCTTTAGCATCCATGCTAGCTCCGTTCGCAACTCTGAGGGTCATGTCACCTGCCTTCAAAACCCTACGGTTTCTCAACGCCTGCAAAGAATTACAGATATGAGATCCTGATCCGGTATCCAATACCCAGGAAGTAGAGTTTATTAAAAGACAGTTTTCAATAACATACACACCTGAAGCTGAAGCTGCAACCTGCTTCAATTCCTGTGTTCTGGCCTTCCAGGCCCTGCAATCATTCTTCCAGTGTCCTTTCTTATGACAATAGAAGCATTCTTCCTTATCCACAAGCTTCCCCGCTATCTTTGTTGCTTTACCTTTTCCCTTCGTATCCACTTTACTAACACCGCCCCTTGGTTTGGCGGGGGCCTTCTTCTTCTTTCCCTTGGCTTTCGCCTTGGACCTAGAAGAAGATGATCCTCCTACAAACAAAGTGGATGTATCCCTACCTTTTTGTAGGGTGCCCTCTGCGCTCCTCAGCATGTTGAGGAGCTCTGAAAGTTCAACCTCTTTTTCTTGTAAGTTGAAGTTCAGTATAAACTGGGCGTAAGTGGAAGGAAGGGACTGGAGAACTATATCCGTATATAGCTCACTCTCCAATGTGATCCCTAGGTCAGCGAGCTCCTCAATGAAGCCGATCATCTTTAGCACGTGCTCGGCTACTGATGATCCGACGGCCATTCTTGTCGAAAATAACTTTTTCGACGCTTCGTATCTTGCGATACGTGATTGCTCTCCATACAGTTCTTTTGTATGGAGCAATATGGACTCCATGTCCATATTCTCATGCCTCCTCTGATGTTCGTTGTCCATCGAGGCAAGCAGGAGGCACTTGGCCTTCGCGCTATCAATCTCCCAAGTCTTGCGGATTTCCTTATCCGCGACGCTGGAAGTTGGACCAGGGACAGGGGGAGCTTTGGTGGTAAGAAGATACCCCAGCTTGTCATAAGTGATTGCTATCTTGACATTCCTGAGCCAATCTTTGTAGTTTGGCCCTGTCAGTTTGTTTTTATCTAGGAGTAACTTAAGTCCAGTCATGTTGATTGGTCGCTGCAATTAGGAGAGAGAAGAAGAAACACTCAGCATGATGCTCTTGCAAGTTTAGAGTGGTTTTTAGTTTGTCTAAACAGGATGGCTCCCACTGTTTCTCGAATCCCTCCTCAAACCATAAAGGAAGAATTAGTCAGGATCAATCCCACCGTACAATACTTGCTTAACCGTTCAGCCAGGCCGGTGTCGGTACTTCGAGGGAGGTTTTCCAACGCTTTCGCGAAGTTCCTTAATTAGAGAACCTCTTTTCCCTGGGGGCGTAGCCCCGCTAACACCTTTCTGGGCACCTACTAGGTTTATAGCATTGATCGTTAAGTGAGAAATTTCTCGAGGAGTAGCATATACTCACAGTAGGATCGGGATCCAAATATCATCGCGTGACGAAACTGAAGGAATCCTACCAGAATCATCACACTCCAAATGGTATGCAAATCTAGCAAGTTTCAGTACTTATGAAACTCCCGATGTGGATTTTTGCCCCATGCTCTTATGACCTTGACGAAGGTCAACAAATCATAAGTCACATGTCAAGTTCTGCCCGTCATTATCCAGGTTAATTTGAATCCACCCGTATATACCCTTGACGAAGGTCAACAAGGTAATGCGAATGTCCCAAACCAACGCATCTATCTATGCTACATATGAATACCCAATAGCTACCAATCACTATGCCTTGACGAAGGTCAACAAACACAGCTTGAATACTATTGAATATTCATACGAAACGACGGAGGGCTACGAATGGTTTTGGCAAAACCGTGAACGTAGTGAACTTGATTTGGTCGATGGAACGAGATAGCTTTTAAAAGGAGTGGCTCAAGCTCCGCATTTAAAAGTTGTTTTTGAAAAGAACCGAGTGGTTTTTCGAAAGTGTTCCAACGACTTTAACTTGGTTTATTATCTTGCATTAGTTCTTTTAATGCGTGATATTCTTGCATTAGTTCTTTTAATGCGTCCCATCATTTAATCCTACCATTGCAGAAAACAACCAAAATATGACGTACGCTTATGCCATTCGCATTCGCCACGGGGCCCCGTCATTACCCGTTAGGTTACTTAACTAACGACAGAGCGGGGGCTGGGCTAGCGCGTCTGTAAAACATAAGCAACGCCTAAATAATATCAGATATAGGTATACTGCAATGATAAACATTTCAGATCACAGATAAATACATTGGATATACTAGCAATCTGTAATTTGTACGAGCCTGTAACAAAAACAGATAACACGGTCGTGGTGAATAGCCAAAACCCCACCCAAGACCCCTACGGGTGCGGCAAACTACCCGCCAAGTACCCGAAGCGTAGCAACCTCCCTCATCTCCATGAGTAGGCCACTCGACACTTCGGCATACCCGGTAGTTTGTGCACCCCTCCATGGGTCTATCCTAGGAGCAAAAACAGTAAAAAGAAATTATACAATGACGGCTACAACCCCTTCCCGGTTGTGCGGCCATACAAATAATTATTACATCAATTTACAGATTTACATGAATTGCAAGAAAGAAAACTCTCGTCTCACAACCCCCGGCTATACACCCGCGACAATCCAACATATTTATATACACATTCCAGCACATTACAGATCATGTATAACCCCGACCAATCGACTTATAGCGATTAGCCGACGTTCAATACATGCAAACATCACAGATATAACCATCATAGTCAAAGTGCAGTGAAGTTCGGAAAAATACGGAATTATAGGACCCCAAAAGGAAATTTCTTTTCTGGAAAATCTGGGCACATATAATATATTCCAAAAATCCCAAAACCAACACAGACACACACTGCAAGAAAAACGATGCACAGAAGACGACAAAGCGCGGCGCTTCCGCGGCGGATGCCTAGCTCACGCGGCGGAAGGGCGGCGGTTTGGACGAATTACTGTATCGTTTTTCTTGGGTGTTCACACAAAACCCTGAGCCGAATTTACAAGTGTAAAGTTTTTCATTTTGACCAGAAAAAATTTCAACAGAAACTCAGGTTTTGTAAAAGTTAGGTTTTTGGATTTTTTTCGGTTCCGAACTTCGTTACACTTTACTACCAAGCTAGTTTAAGTTTAGTTAGGCTCTGATACCACTGTAAGTCCACGTTGCGACCCCCGGTTCTTACGGGGAGGCGGAAACGGTATAAAATCAAAGTTTTGACGCAAGAGGCAACATGGACTAAGCTAGGTCGGGATCTTTACCTAAACTAAAACTAGCATACAAGCTAAAGAGAGTTAGCTACTCGGATAGAGATGGTTATACCTAGCTTGTCTTGAACTCCTTCGTCTTCAAAGCTCCGATGGTGGTCTGATGGCTTCTTCTCGTCGTCTCCGTACGCCGAAGACAGATCCACCTGAAAGCTCCAACCTTTAGCTCCTTCTTCGTTCTTTGAAGAAACTAGTTCACTTGGTTTGCTAAACCTAGTGAACTAGAATGAGTAGAGAGGAAATAGAATGGGATTTTATCTATGGTTCTTGATTCTCAACTCATGAGACAAGAGAACCATAGATCAAGAGAGGGAGCAAGAGGTTGAGGGTGAGAGCAAGAGGAGAGCTCAAGAACAAGAGAGAGAATGAGCAAGAAAGAATGAGCAACTCTTTTGTCTTTCACCCTCTCATAATCCAAAGTGATCATAACTCATCATATCAAAAAAGTCTTATGTGATGGTTTGAAGCAACCATAACCTTATCATGTCATGCACTCATTTTACTCAAATGAACAAGCAAGAAAAAGTCTTTGGCATGAAATGATAACCATGGTTATCATGATGGTCAACTAGTCAAGCCTAGTCAACCGGTCAACAAGTCAACAAAAGTCAACAAGTCACCAAAGTCAACAAGTCAACAAAAGTCAACAAGTCAACAACCATATCACCATAATACTTAATTAATATAATAGTTAATCACATATCATATTCTCATTAGGGTTGAGCATAAAGTCAAAAAGTCAACGGTCAACTGTCAACAACCCTAATGAGAATCCGCTGCCTCTGCCTCCCTGTCAACTGTGCATACACACCCGCATCCGCGTTCCGAGGAACACGAATGCAAACTGGATAAATCCAATCCTATAAGGTACACTAGGATCTGGCTTAAACCAAAGCCCGCTAGTGTAAACTGTCCGGACACTGTACGTGCACAAGTGCACGGATGTGACCGAACCCTGTCGCAAAACCATGCGACCTGTCGCAATACCATGCGACCTCTACTCTTTTGCCTAAAGGCGAAAAGCTTTCTGCGTGGGACTCTAAAGACTCGACACTACGCTGGCAGTGGGTTTAACCACAGACCGCAAGCGGCACTAGCTGTGCGTAACGGTCCCCAGGTAATGCCGACAAGAAGACCGACAAGGCGAAACCCATCTGAACTCCTACTGAGCCTGAGTGTGACATTCTCCGTACAGTCCGGTCTGTTCGTCTGATACATCGCATGGCGGGCCTAGGGGGCGGTAAACGTCAGTCCCCCAATAGCGGTACAAGTCGTGCCGGAATGAAGCCCAATACACCCTGAGATAACACTGGAAACCTACCAGTATATCTCGTTTGCCCTGGCCAGGGACTACTCGTGTAATGGCTCTCCTAGACACAGCGCGATGTCAACCCCCAATACCGGGAGAGACGAATCCTGTCTAACCGTCACTGCCTCCAAGTGCTTCGGGACTGCACCCAACCACCACCTGTTTGCACGACACCTTTGAGCCGTGGTAGGGTAGTGATCAAAGTACAGTGGGAACACACCCGAGGCGAAGTGACAGTGTCAAGTCAGCGGACTAAGCTGTACTCATGTCACCTGGGAACTGATAACTGACGATAGGTATAATACCAACTAGTCAGTTCCCGACGAGTCCTGTCCAGTGTACCCGTAACCTAACGAGCACCCGCATACTATCTCAAGTACGACGTACTGACGGCTGTGGGACAGA
Organism: Agapanthus africanus; assembly: GCA_030015575.1. Classification (NCBI taxonomy): domain Eukaryota; kingdom Viridiplantae; phylum Streptophyta; class Magnoliopsida; order Asparagales; family Amaryllidaceae; genus Agapanthus; species Agapanthus africanus. The sequence goes on along the minus strand of CM057342.1, from coordinate 448,917,998 downwards.
CCGTCTCCCACACTGGGATGAGAAGCGCATGCGCTGGTCTACTCCGGAGTATCGATGCCCTGTCTCGATAGTCCTGCGACCAGGGACCTGCAAAAGGATGTGCTTATAGATTACCCAGCCCCACTAGTGTGACGGCCATCACATCGCTGGTAATCAAGCAAAGATCCTAAGGGCTCTACTAATGTGTATAGGCGATATACAAAAATAAACACATGTACACATTGAAGTAGAAACAAACCAAGTAGCATACTACTATTTTGAGCAAGATTGTATGTACAAGGTGAATATCCCAAGCATCCATTAAGTAATATACAAACCAGTATGATACAGTAATGGCCTCTAGGGCATATACACTAACATGCGCAACTCTATATATGAAATAGAATATGCGACAAGTCATGTCATCTCTAGCCCAGAGGCATAACGCCATGCGGGCGATTCCCCTGTAGATGTTAAATCTACTCACCAACGCTCCCGGCTAAGTGAGGCCTACCAACTGTTTTCCCTTCGTCGCAGCGTCCAAAGTCCCCGCCTGCGAACCTAAAACAATAAAACAACAGAGCAAGTATATATTAGTAATAGGCCTAAAACACGTACAAACTACGTTAGACTGATGCAACAACACAAAATTCACTCTCAAGTGTCCGTATTGTGGCTAACGTGCGTAGCGACACGACGAAAACAACTCAAGAGCAAAACCACTCAAAGTGCACGATCCGTGTCGTATAACGTATCGCGCTTAGACATAACACAAGAAACTACCTAGGTGATCCCAGATTTTGTATACAGAGAAAACTAAACAAACAGACAGAACCAAACATACCTAAACCAAAGCATAGAGCTACCCTCAAAAACCCAAATCCCAACACCCCAGAAAAACCGTTGTCGCCGGAATTCAAAGGAGTGTCGCCGACCGAGTCCGAACTCCAGGGGTCCGTGCTCCAGGTGATGTCCTATGGTCTCATGTACAACACAACTATATTGTTTGGTTTTCTAGTAAACTCTCCGGGTCATGGCAGATCACAGATGTCATATATTGACACTAAAATACGATATTTGCACATAAACTTAACTTTAAACATTCTAAACTAAAACTAAAAGTCTACACAACACAAAAACTATATAAAGAACAGATAGAGATCATTACCTACACAAAAGAGCTTAAAGATCTAAGCTTTGCAAGCTCCAAGGCATCTAAGAGGAAAAAGGTGATCAAAGAAGTGATTTTTGATGAAATTGTGAAGTTTTTGATATGGTTTTGTGATTGAAATGAGAGTGTTCAGTTTGATGAGAGAGGAAATGAAAGAATAAAAGAGATAGAGAAATGAGAGAGAGAGAGAATGATAAAGAGAGAGGGAGGTGAGGTTAAGGGATAAGAATACCTTGCATTAAAACACTATTAATGCTCTACCACTCATCAAGCCACCTCACACACCCAAAACAAATATCTTCTCTCTCATACCTCTCACACAAATATCTAGGGTTTAGGCTTAGGGATTAGGGTTAAGGCAAAGGATTAAAGTAAATATTTGATAAATGGTTAAGTGTCATGGTTGCTAAGAACAAGATTAACACAAACAAACCCTCACATTTACGTGCACACGTGCGTGCATGCAATAACAAATAATAATAAAATTATTAATTAAATGTTATAAAATGTGAGGAACCCGAATTGGTAAACTTTTTACAGTAAACCTGCATTAACGTCTAAACTAACAATAACCGAAATCTAAGGCGTTACAATCTCCCACCCTTATAAAAATTCGTCCCCGAATTTAAATTTTTCACTAAGCGTACCTTCAGAGAGAAGATTACAAAACTCCCAAACTCGCCCGCAGCCTCCCAAGTGATCACCTCACTATACGGCTACGTCCAAGAAAACCCTCCACAGATTGCAAGACCTTTGACCGAAGTTTCTCCACCTGCCGAGCCATTAACACAATTGGCTGCTGGTGAACGAAAAGATTGAGTTCAAGCTAAATGGTCTGGTGTTGAATCCTGTGGGAAAGTCACAAAGGTAATTGCAAAGTATCTACACAAGGAATACGGGAGGAACACTAAATAATCTTGGAGGAAGTGCCAAGTTAAAGGCAACGAAACTAACTAACTTGAGGATCTCAAAAGGACCTACAATCCTGGGATAAGCTTCCCAAAACTCAACACGTCATTCATCGGAAAATCCTTAGGAATACATGATTTCCCACTGCGAACTCAAGTCTGCGACCACTACGGTCAGCATAAGACCTCTGTCTGCACTGGGCTACCTTATCCTAACCTGAACCAACTGGATCATCTCCGAAGTCTCTAGACTAGCTGGGGTCCAAAAATCCTACTTACGCAAAACAGAAAACAGACTGGACATCGACACCACCTAACAAACAAAACAAAAAGGTTGCCAATTGGAGTGTCTCCTGATAACAGCTATCGAAGGAGAACCCTAACAATGGCAAGTGACGATCCCAACAGCCGACAACAATTAGTACGTACGCACAAGCTTATCCTCCAGAGTAGGTATAGCCCACTCACACAAAACCATCATCCTGCGGATGGAAGACGAAGCTAAAGCTCAACCAATACCCATGGCTTCCTGAAGCTCCTGCCCCAGACGGTAAGTGAACAGGGTGACTCTATTAGATATGACACATGATGGAACTCCGTGCAAACGCACCAACTTACCAAAGAACAACTGAGCAAACCGAGTAAAACTAGAAAACAAACACCAAATGGAGTCACACCCTAACTAAACCTGGGTAGACACCACAACGACATTCTTGGAGATCTGCTCCCATTCCCACTCCGGAAACGGTTAAAGGTTGCAACATTCCAGCCGGTCTCAGATGCTCAACCTAAGCTCACAATAAGACAGACACCTTGAAACGAAATCCGAAACATCACTCTTCATCCCGGTCCACCCGTAACTATCTCACAAGTTACGCCAAATGTTGGTGGAACTTGAATGAACACAGAAGGCTGACCGATGTGCCTGCTCTAGGATTTCGCGTCTCTGCCCATCAGCAACAGGTACACAAACGCGTCCCTAAACGTAGCACACCTTTGTCACAAATCAAGGACTCCGAATCTTTACCCAACCGAGTATGCTCAAGAATCTCTGACGAACGAGCGTCGATGGCCAGTACCTCACGAAAGCGATTGAGGAAAAATGGACGGGCGCGGACATGAGCAAGCTGTCTCCTCAGTAGAGGCAAAATTAAGCTGTACTCAACGATCGCACAAGAACTGTAAATCTGCAGAAGACTGTCTCAACAATCAACACCCGCTGCAGGAAGATGTACATTAAGCTCTGGTGGTCCGTGAAAATCTGACACGACTCTCCGAACAAGTAGTGTCTCCAAATCTCCAAAGCACGACAACCGCGGCCAGCACCAGATCAGGAGTGGGATATCCTGCTCATACTTCCTCCAACTGTCGGGACGCATAAGCGATAACTCTATAATGTCACCTCAATACACAATCGAGCCCCACTCGCGAAACATTACAGTTAAACAACAAAGTCGCCCGAACCAGAAAACAAGAAAGAACTGGTGCAGTTGTCAACCGAGTCTTCAATTGCCGAAAACTCTGCACGCATGTCTCAGTCCAAAGAAAAGAACCTCCTTTCCAGTCAATTCAGTCAACGGTGCAGTGATACACTAGCAATCCTGTACGAAACGCCGGTAAAAACCAGCTAAGCCTAAAAATCTGCGAACTTCCGTCCCGTACACAAGTCTGGGACAAAGATGTACGGCCTCGATCTTCCTCGGAACCATACAAAAACCGTCTCCCGTAACTACAAGACCAAGGAGTCAACACAATCAAGCCTGAAGGAACACTCTGAGAATCTAGCAAACAGCTGGGGCTCTCCCAATGTCTGCAAAACAAATCCTCAAGTGCTGCTCCTGTTCCCCACGAAACATTAGAATAGACCAGAATGTCATTAATGACACAATAATAACTGGTCGAGAAACGGCCTGAAGAAATCTGGTTCATCATATCTACGAATGCTGTTAGGGCATTGGTGAGTCCAACGACACCACCAAAACACATTAAGCCCGTAGCGCACACAAAAGCAGTATTCAGAGTGTCATCACTCCGAACCCGCAACCAATGATGACCGATCCCAAAAAAACATAGAAAAAGTCTCGCACTCTGGAGCTGATCGAAGAAATCGTCAGTGCGAGGTAAAGGATACCTATCCGCACCGCAAGCCGGTTCAATTGACGATCCATCGATACACAACCTTAACTGCCATCCTTCTCCTTGACGAACAAAAATAGGAGCTCTCCAAAGCAAAACACTCAGACGCATAAGCCCCCAACAAACAACTATGCAGCTGATCCTTAAGCTCCCTAAGCTTCGCCGGCTCAACTGGAACAACGTCGGAAAACTCTCGCACGATAGGAATCCGGTCCAAAAAACCCAAGGTGGCTCTGGTATCACGAATGAACGCTAAGAATTCTTGACACCCTTTCCTCAAAAGCCGACCAGCGAAAAAGGCTGAATTCAAGCTGTGAGGGGCGGCACCACTGTCCTCCCGTACAACATGAACTGACTCGCCGAGAAAACAAAACTTGACTGTTTTCTCACGGCAGTCCACAGACACTTAGCACGTAGCTGACCAGTCCGTGCCTAGGAGAACGTCAAATCCAACATCTCTAGAAAGATCAAAACGACAGACGAATATAAATCTCCTTTCTGACTAGCACACTACTGAAATACGTGTCGCGTAACAAAAGAATCGCTGACAGAAATTAACACAACAAACGGCTGATCTAGCTAACACGACTCTCGGCCCAACCACGGCACAAAGTGTGTAAAACAAGCAAGTGCATCAAAAGAACACACAAATTACCTGAAAACTCTGCATTGGACGCCCGCGCGTCCCGATGAGTAGAAGCAAACTCTCGTATCTGCCCCCTACCCGCAACTGACTAAAAGCCTCCTCTACTAACCTGTCCCCTCTGAGCGAACCTTCCGCGTCCCCGACCTCTCTGAACACTAGTCTGACGCGGTGCTAAGGAACAATCCCCGATGAGGTGATGAAGGCTCCCGCACCAAAAACATCCACGCGACGACTGCTGACCCTCCTGGGGATGAGAGCTGTAGGACTGTCCACGTCCTAAGCCTCTGCTACTCCCACGACAGTCACGAAATCTGTCTCGATGACTAGGCCTCTGTCTCTAAGATGGTACACCGGTACGAGTCCTCCACTGTTCCGGAACTCCCAAATTCTCTGGAAAGCGTGTCTCGTCAACTGGCGCTGCATCCACTGGTGCTATGTATGTGACGGAATGCTGTGTACTGACCGCAAGGAACAACTGGGTAACAAGGGTGACAACCTCCTGTCACTGCGCTCGAATGACCTCAACCAATGAACTCATTGTCTGGCGCATGTCCTGCATCTCTGCCACAAGCCTAGCAATACTATCTGTCGAAGGCGGATCCGTCTGCTCCTGTACAACGAGCGCGCCATCCTGGTCAATCCTCGTCCCAAACGAGTCAACTCTGACCTCGGCCCTCGCTGCATCACTCTGAGTCCCCATAGTTAGCGGCGGCAAACTCTATAAATGGAAAGGGATTTGATAGGACACAGAAATCGAATCACAAGGATATAGCATCAAGGAAGGAATTTCAAGCAATTTGTACTTAGGTCGCTTTAGGCGGAGTACCGCATCGTGAGTATTCCGCGGACATACACACACTACGTTACTCTGCTTAAGATACCTACTCCATCATACCAAGGTCATCCTACACTCCGAGAGGTAAAACCTAATGCTCTGATACCAACTTTGTCACGACCCGAAAATAGCACGTGATGGCCCTTAAACTACGCAACGTCTAAAGGCGTAACGCAATTTAAGTAAGCCGAAAACCCAGCAATCTAAACCATCAAAAGTAGAAAGAATTTATAGAAGTTTTAAAACATTTAAAATTTCAACCCAAATTCTTTAAAAGTCCAATTTTATTTTCTTTAAAAATTTGGCAGCACCTCCTTGGTAAAAAAAACAGCCCCAAAAATGGGTACAACATAAATATAAGTAAAGCATCCCCAAACGAGAGCAAAAACATGGCCAAAGGCGGAAAACAACCACCACAACAGATATACGACGCCTTAGCGAAGAAATAAAAGACGATAGAAGTAAAACTGCATAAAAGACATCCAAGTCTCAAAATAACATACAATATCGTCCTCACATCATGTCTCTAAGTCAACATGAAAGTAGTAGATGGAGACTATAAGGATACAACGAATATACAATACAACACGAATAACCACAAAACCCACCTAAAGCAAAAACTGCACACTGTGAGCGATGCGGTATCCGCAGCAAAAGATGATGAAATAGATGATAATAGCCCTGCCTCTGACTACTGTGAGGAACAAACTGCAAAACACTGTGGCACAATGGGGGTGAGTTGCCAACTCGTGAATAGTAAATAACATATGCAGGTAATCGCAAGTATGCACGTACAGCGCGAATCTAACATATGCAATTAATAGCAATAAATGGTCGTATGAATGCAATAGTCATGAAAGGTACACTAACAGGTACAACTAATACATGAAGCAATAATAATATGACGGTCTGTATGCAATAATAATGCAAGGTACTAAAACGGTACTACTAATACATGAAGAAATGATATGAATAAAGGTATGTAAATGCAACTGTCATGGAAGGTACTCCAGCAGGTACACTAATGCATGAAGCAACGCATAAACAATAAATGTAGAGTATGGAATGAAACATGTCATTTCCACGGAATCCTGATATCGTGGTAGGATCAAAATCCAACAAGACAGTCCAAATCCCAATTCCTCAAATCAGCCCCCAAATTGGCTCTTATATCATATAAGTCTCACAAATCCTGAATGTACAATATCAAGTAAATCTCATATACCATGAATGTATGAAATTAGCAATCTCATATATATCATGTATCCAATATCGAATGAATCTCAAATGTCCTAAATCCAATATCAAGTGAATCTCTTATATCCTAAGTAAATTTGCATCAATAATTATGATGAAGTATATGAATTCATATGTATACATATATATTAGCGTCCCATTCCACTAATATATATATATATATATATATATATATATATATATATATATGCATATATAACAGCATCCCATTCCACTGTTATGTATACTTAGGAATAAAAATATCATGAAAACAAGTGTCTAGCATCGACACATAAATACTCAAATCCATACGTTCCTCGAATCGTAAGTGTTCGGTATCGACACCCATGATCCACGTATCGGTCTTTCTCATATTTATACGCTCCTCGAATCGTAAGTGTTTGGTATCGACCCCCGTATCCACGTATCGGTATATACGTTCCTCGAATCGTAAGTGTCCGGTATCGACACCCGTGATCCACGTATCGGTTTAAAACAAATCTCGAAGTGGATGCATCCAAATATCAAGTAAAGAATAAGAAATACTTGCAAAATTTCATGAAAAATTCATATCTCAATGCGAAAATCCATGAATATAATATATGCAACATAAAATTGAAATGTGAGAATATAAAGGAAAAGCCGTTATTTAACTGCAGCAAGTTAAAATGAATATCATGTGGTTCCTAATTTCTCCAAGTCTATATAATATCAAATAAATGTAAACATGTAGCTATAACCTGATATATGTGTAAGCATAAAGGTATAGAAAGGTATATGTATCTACCTATCAGTAATGATGTGATATACCCTCCGGTATAAGTGAAGTATGCATGCAAGGTATACATGTAGCTATGTCATTATGTGTGTATGTACCTATCGCTAATGGTACAATACCCTATAGATATACAGGTAACGAGCATGTAAGCATGTCGAGGCATATGTGTAAGTATGTAGGTTTACAGGTATGCTATATATCATATGCATAAAGAAATATGAATCAATGTCTCAATGTCCCTAACCAAACAATATCTTATCTATAAGTGTGTTGTGCGTGACATGGCAATTATTGACGGTGTGTGTGGCATACAATCAGTGCTCGTGCAATATGAGCCGTCAATAATGGTGCAGTGTCCTAAGGGTACTAGCCCAAGCACAACAATTAACTAAGCAATAAGGTGTATGCGCAACTCTATATATGAAATAGAATATGCGACAAGTCAAGTCATCTCTAGCCCAGACGCATAATGCCATACGGGCGATTCCCCTGTAGATGTTAAATCTACTCACCAACGCTCCCGGCTAAGTGATGCCTACCACCTGTTTTCCTTTCGTCGCAGCGCCCGAAGTCTCCACCTGCGAATCTAAAACAATAAAACAACAAAAAAGTATATATTAGTAATAGGCCCAAAACACGTACAAACTACATTAGACCGACGCAACAACACAAAACTCACTCTCAAGTGTCCGTATTGTGCCTAACGTGCGTAGCGACACGACGAAAACAACTCAAGAGAAAAACCACTCAAAGTGCACGATCCGTGTCGTATAACATATCGCTCTTAGACGTAACATAAGAAACTACCTAGGTGATCCCAGATTTTGTATACAGAGAAACTAAACAAACAAACAGAACCAAACACACCTAAACCAAAGCATAGAGCTACCCTCAAAAACCCAAATCCCAACACCCCAGAAAAACCAATGTCGCAGGAATTCAAAGGAGTGTCGCCCGCCGAGTCCGAGCTCCAGGGGTCCGTGCTCCAGGTGATGTCCTATGGTCTCAGGTACAACACAACTACATTGTTTGGTTTTCTAGTAAACTCTCCGGGTCACAGCAGATCCCAGATGTCATATATTGACACTAAAATACGATATTTGCACATAAACTTAAATTTAAACATTCTAAACTAATACTAAAACTCTACACAACACAAAAACTATATAAAGAATAGATAGAGATCATTACCTACACAAAAGAACTCAAAGATCCAAGCTTTGCAAGCTCCAAGGCATCCAAGAGGCAAAAGGTGATCAAAGAAGTGATTTTTGATGAAATTGTGAAGTTTTTGATATGGTTTTGTGATTGAAATGAGAGTGTTCAGTTTGATGAGAGAGGAAATGAATGAATAAAAGAGATAGAGAAATGAGAGAGAGAGAATGATAAAGAGAGAGGGAGGTGAGGCTAAGGGGTAAGAACACCTTGCATTAAAGCACCATTAATGCTTTCATACCACTCATCAAGCCACCTCACACACCCAAAACAAATATCTTCTCTCACACACAAATATCTATGGTTTAGGCTTAGGGATTAGGGTTAAGGCAAAGGATTAAAGCAAAGATTAGATAAATGGTTAAGTGTCATGGTTGCTAAGAACAAGATTAGCACAAACAAACCCTCACATTTACGTGCACACGTGCATGCATGCCATAACAAATAATAAAAAAAATATTAATTAAATGTTATAAAATGTGAGGAATCCGAATTAGTAAACTTTTTACAGTAAACCCGCATTAACGTCTAAACTAACACTAACCGAAATCTAAGACGTTACGCTAATCAATTGTAGGATGGTAAAGTAAGGGTTTTTTGTCACGACCCGAATGTAGCACGTGACCGGCACTTAAATCACATGACATCTAAAGATGTCGACGCGGTCCATGTTAGCCGAAACCCGGAATCTAAACCCTTATTGAAAATATTGGAGGTGAGCTATAAAATAGTCATCAGATGGGATCGGTTTAAAACAAACATTTAAGTCTAACTATGTATGTTTGGAAAACATCTATGGTGTTTTAAAATTTGACAGAATCTCCTTTGTAAATTTTGAATAAAACCCGATATAAACATAACAATAAAAATAGCATCCCAACGGGAGCTAGCTTCCATGCCTAAACGACGGAGCATCCAAGCAAACACTATACAAAACACAATGGCGAAGAAAAGAAAAGCGAATCAAAATAAACAATAGAAAAAAGGTCGACTCCAATGGGTACGACGCCCGTAACACACAATTCTATGTCTCGCTTCTAAGTCCATAATATACCAGTTCTAAGTTGATAGAGTTTTACTAGATACAAGAATATATAAATATACAAGTGTGAGTACGATACAATAGTAACCCACCTAACAAAGCAATCACCGAAAGGAGTGTGTGCCCCAAGCCGCTGATAATCCAAGCGGTAAAACCTGCAAGAAACTGTGGCACAATGGGGGTGAGTTGCCAACTCAGTGAATAAAAATACATCATAAGGTAGAAATCGAAATGCACAACGATACCTAGGTCATAAATATAATACTCTCATATCCTATACTAGTGTAATATATGATATGCATGTATCATAAATGCAATTCTATTTATCACAGGAACCCAGAATAGATTATATCAATGCAACTGACATGTATCTAGGTATAAGCCCATAAGTAGCCGAAAATATATATGTACAAGCTCTTCATTAAAATGGCCGCGGAATACATATGTCACGGTATAAAAGCAGACGTGGTAGTATAAAATATAATAGGTATCTTATTTAAGATATACGTCCTGCTGTTTTGGTGAAAAATGTTAAGAGGTTTATAATTTAATGATCCCAGTGTCATATCAGACATATCCAAATAATGAGGCTATAGCTCGTTTTTGAATTCTATTTTATATGAAAATACTCGCAAAAAGATATGCAGGTACTGCCTCTCGGATCAATCCTGGTCGGCTACAATAACTCATAACCTAACCGCATACCTCATATGATAGCAACATATCAATATCTGGATGTCGAGCATCGACACCCGAAATCAGAAATCTTTCGTGTCCATCACCGACACGCAAATTCTTAAAACTCTCGTGTCCATCACTGACATGCAAATGCAGATATCGTCGACACCATCACAACAGATGATCGCCACCCGATATCACTGGCCCTGTTCGGTATCCCCTAGATATCTGTCGTGCCCAAATCGAGCCCCGGCCAGTATCCCTGGATATCTGCCATGCTCATCTCTATCTCCGGTATCGAGTGTAATAGCATACTCATATCAACATCTACATACGCATTATATAGCATAACGGTCCTACAGTGACATGGCAGTACCAATGAGGTATAGTGTAACATGTGTGTACGTGCTAGCGCAGCATAGTACTCATTGGTAGTTATGCAGAGTTCTATCATTATGTCTGTATATAGGAAACATATAACATCGAGGAATATATCACGAGCATGTAAAGTAAATCTAAGCGAACTATTAATTGTAACTACTTGCCATGAGCTATATCATTATCTTTGAAAATGTAACGAAACGTTGTTTTTGAAATAAGGAGCTGCTTTAGTTTGAAAATAGATATTTGTTTTGGAAATTAGCATTGCACCCTTGTCACTTATCAATAAAAAGGGAAACGAATCGTTAGTTTTTAAAAGAGTATAACTCACTCAAGTATACATTCTAAAACGAAATAAAATATTACTTTACGCATGTAAAGAAAACGTGGCCATTATTCGGCCTACTAATCTCGTCATCACGAGTATGGCATAATCCTTCTTTCAAATTCACCAAACTATGAATAAAACTACATGCAAATGAGTGTCATACTAGATGCAACTTAACTCCAATATCATTCTCTTAAATCAACACTAAAAGCTAACTATATATCATACTGTCCTATTTATAAGGTTGCGGGGGTACTATACGCCTTCCACCCGACTTCCCCCGTAAATGTTACATCTACTCACCAACTTGTCAAGCTCGTCGAATCCATGATTGCTATGTTCGTCAACTATATCTCGAAAACCTTCGCGATCGTTCCTATAATCGTAATTAAATCACATCGATTTAAATATCATATCGAAAATCAATACAACGAGCTAAGCACCCGTAGGTTAGAACCTACAGCTCACTTACCCCAAAAACGAACAGACACCCCTGAAATTAACGTACGAACGTCAACGTTTCAGTTGCAGTATAGAAATACAAAAACCCGTATCGGAATATCGGAAACATTAATAAAACCCAAACTAAACATTCCCGGATTTCTCTCTATGAATATTGAAACAAATCAAACAATACTATAGATCATAAAATACCCAAACAAAGATACAGATGAAAACCAACACCAAATAGCCTGGGGGGCCGGCGGCGCCGGAAATTTAGTGAATGTCGCCGAGTCAAGTGTGGAGTTTGGGGATCGGGCTTTAAGTGAAGTCTTCTAGTGGTCTCAGAATACTACTGTCTTATTAGTTTTTCTAGTGGTATTACTTAATAGCTCCATATTCAATTTAAGTAGGCTAAATATCACAAAACTAACAATTTTCCTATACTGCACATAAAAACAGATATCAAACAGAATTTAATTTGAAAAGAAAGTGAGATATACCTATTAGGATGATTCATATAAGATCATCAACTCAAGAAGTGCTTGTGGAAGCATCAAGGGTTGTAGAGGCTCTAGGTTGATGGTGTGAACAAAATTGATGAAAGAATTCATTGCTTTTTCTTTTGATATTAGAAACACATAGAAATTTAGTGTTGGAGTTTGAAAAGAGTTTAGTTTGAGAAGGCTAAGAATTTCCTACGTGTTGTGTTGGGTAGAGAGAGCATGAGGTGGAGGTTTGAGAGGTGGAGGTGTCATGGTGGAAGTAGGAGGTGTAAAATTGTGAAGGAGGAGGTGGAGGATTGTGAGCATGGTTGAGGGTGAGTTGTATGTGAGGGTTTAGACTTAGGTTAATATATACCAACCATTAACAAAAGAACTAAAAGAAAAAGAAATCCTTTCATGTTACAATTTAAATTCATATAAAATAAAAGATATGAGATAATTAATCTATCACTTAAATATCATTATCTTAATGTAAAATACAATGCCATGTTAAATAATTAAAAATATCATTTTTATGATATCACACACTTTTATTCATATTTATAAAGATAATTACATTTTTCGGATATAATTACAATACCCAATTTCATAAGCGATACCATTTTTGTAAACTTATTAAATTCATATTTAAAATTATAAATTAATAGTTATAATTTTCCAAAATGTTACAATCTCTCCCCTCAAAGAAATTCGGTCCCCGAATATAAATTAAACCCCCTTCTTAAAACATTTTTCTCAATCCAATCAACTCATTTCAAATCAATTTTCCGGGGTCCAAATTTTAAAACATATAATCCGTTCAATATAACAGGACTCTAAAGTCCCATACGAGCTAAAACATAACATAACGCAACAGTGTGCGTCAAACATCAAAAAGATATAAATTCACATAACTGTAACTCTAGCGGTTGCTATGAGAATTACTCCAGTTATGATCCAAAATACCAATACGAAAACTATTGTGTATGGCAAATAGGTGATCAAGGCCATATTCGTGTGCAATATCGTTAGCACACGACCAAGCGAAAATATAACTAAATCAAATCTATAAGATATTGTTATCAAGTGCAAAGCACGAAAAAAAATCAACCTATAACATTTCAGAAAAATAAAATATTATTTTTAGGAATTTTTATAATTAAATAATAAATATTATGAATATTTTAATGGTGCGATATAATTAAATACAGATAAATTGGGGAAAATTTGGAAAATTTTAAGAATTCTGAAATGAAGGTGTTTTATGTGATTTAGGCAAATTATAGATTTTTATAATTAATTATACACTATTTTAATGCTAATCGCGATTAAATATCGCTAATCGTGCCTTAAGCTTGAATTGTGCACGTGACATGCACCATGTCACATTTTAGCACTTGTTACATTTTTATCATGGTTTTCTCTTCATTTTCTTGCATGGTTGTTGTTTTAAATGAGAAGAGTAAATAGAAAAGAAAAAGAAAAGAGAAAATGATAAAGAAATGGGTATGGGCATGAGAGAGAGAGAGGTGAGGGGTCAAAGCTTGGTAATGGCTCTTGTTCCCTTCATTATTTTTGATCCTTTCCTCCTCTCCCACTCCCATGGCTGCTGCCCTCTTTGCCTCTCCCCTCTACCTCCTCACTTCACCACTAAAAACTCATTAAAAGTCCATCTCCACTTCATCAAAAATGTGCACAAGCTCCCAACAAACAATTTGGACCAAGAAAGCAAGGATTTTGGGCACTTGGGGCAACTCAAGAAATTTCTTGAGTTGCCAAATGAGTTAATTCTTGCACCATTTGTGTAGTATTTCATTCACTTTAGCTTACAAGCAAGTTTAGAAGTGTTTAAGTGTAGATTAGTGAACTTTGAAAATTCAAAGTTAAGGATTAGGGTTTGATTTGAATCCAAAGGTGAAATTGAGGCTTCATAGTGACCTTAAACCCCTGTAATGATTGTATATTGGACCAAAACCTAAGACTAGAACCCCAAACCCTAAACTTAGAATCCCCGATATCGGGAAATTGTGGAAATTTGAGGTGTTATTAGAAATCTGCTATGACTAGGAGACCTGAAAAATTATTTAGCAAACACTGAGATACATGCAGGCACCTAGGAAGCTACTATAAGGACCCGAGCCCCTACACCCTCACCATGGCCGCAATTATATTCATTCTGGCCGCAAATTGCGGCCAGAGCAGGGAAGTGTGGGTTAGTGTTTGTTCCAGGGCTTTATCTCCAGTAAATTAGACCCTCGATATATGCAAAATTAGCTAATTTCACCTAGGGTAAAATCTGAAGCAAGTTTTCAAAGTTTCTGATTTCGTTTTGCGGCTTTTATGGAATTGAGATTTGGTATTTGATATTGTATTCCATTGTGTGGCATTTGAACGTCAACGACTAGGGCTATTGGTCATGTTTTGCACGCGAGGCTATAGGTTTTAACCTATGAGCGAAACGTGTGCCGTTTTTGTTTTCCGACTTGACTTTTATACGCATTTGCGATTGTGTATATGTAGGTACCTCCGTGTGAGCTTCGGGATGACAAGCAAGGTAGTGGCGACATCGACTTCGGCAAGCAAGATCAGGTGAGTAAATATATATCTACGGGGGAAGTCGGGTGGATGGCGTATAGCACCCCCGCAGTTTCGTAGTACAGCGTACAATGTGTTATAGCTATATATTTATGTGTTATTATAGATGTATATATGTAGCTAGAAAATTCTTTAGGTGACTTTGGGTCAGTGTTAGCGTATTTAGATGTTAATGCTATACTTTAGTGTAAATCGCGAAACCCTAGAATAGTTGTTGTACACACGCACACACTCATGCATACTTTTATTTACTGTGCGTATATGAGGATATGTATATATATACACACACAGAAAGGTATAGGACTATGTATATATATATACGTATACATATACATGGATGATGAGGATAGTATATGGTACTTGGAGATGAGTCGATGAGTTTTTGCATGGTGCTATAAGATCGGAGATATGATGTGGTTCGTATTATGAGATACGATATGATATTATAACGGGTCTTTAGGCGATGAGTTTTCATACACACGCATAGATATATGTAGATGGTATCAGTATTGTCCTAGACTTAGATCAGTACCCCATGTTCACGATATGTGATGATAAGGATACAATTTGATTAATGAGATAAATGTGATATTGACCCGTACCCAGATTTGGGATGTCGTACGATGGATTTACCGTATGAGCTATATTGATGATAGATCCGCACTCTTGACTTGAGGATCTCATATTATATATATTGTATCGTATGTGATACTATTGAGGCGGGGTCACCGACTATTATATAAATATATATATAAATATATATATATATATATATATCGACTCGGACTTAGGTGGTTTTCCTTACCCTTTCGATCAGTCTGTTAGTTTAGTCTAGTAGTTTACTTGTAGATGTTAGACAAGACTCAGGTCATACCTATTTCAAAACTGAAGAATCGTGAGTATTTTAAAGACAGGCCAAGGGATTCTGTTGGGATTCCTTAGCACCTAGCCTAGGGCTTGCAAGCATCACACATGCCATAAAAAAAATTCAAAGGGGTGCTAAGTAATCAAACTAAGAATCATGCTAGAAAAATAGGGTAACAAAACATGTAATCTGTCATCACAAAAAGAAGTGAACAAAAATACAACCTTTGTAGATCCGGTCCTTCACTTCTAAAGCTCCGTGTTGACGTCTTTTCGCTGCAATCATCGAACTCCTGGACTCTAGTGATGGTTTCCTCGGAGAAATGAACAAACTTGCTAGTAGTCTTCGAGGCCGAAGATGATCTATGTCGAGATGACTCAAACTCAAGCTACCTCTTCACTAGGGGATGAACTTTTGTGAAGAGAAAACCCTAAACTAAATGGCAAGTAGTAGAGGATGATTAAATAGGAAGTGGGTTCACTTTAGATTTTGATTTCTCACTTTGTTTCTTCACTTAGAAAAATCTAGCAAGGTTTTTCTTTTGGTTGAAGAAGAAGAAGAAGAAGAAGAAGAAGAATAGAATCAAGTGAAGAGAATAATGCAACCATGGGTGGGTTAGTATCATCCACTAACTATTGTAGAGACATAACCATGGCTAATTATAATGGTTTGGTTAATAAATATCTTAATTGAACAAAATAAGTGGACTTTGTCAAAGATGCTTCAAGCTTCATGAAGCTTCAAGTCATGACAAAAGATGCCACCATTTTGAATAATTAAGATAAATAAAAACCTAAATTATAATTAGCATGGTGTATGTCACACACACACCCATGTTTGCATGTATCATCAATCATGATACAAACATGTACACAATTATATATCACATATACACTTTATGCACATCAAGTGAGAAAATAATCTTAAGTGAACCAATACTAGTTAATGTAAAGTAATATATCAAATATATAATTATACATTAAATCAACACTTGATTTAATGATCCGGTCATATCGCATATAACCAACTAATATCTAGTGTATCGATATATCGAATCAACACTTGATTCGGTAACCCGGCCATATCTCATATAACCGACCGATGATACAAATCGCAAGAATAGAATACAGTATCACATATTGGTATTATTCTCGGTCCCTCACATATCACATACGAGCTCCTATTTCGTTTCGCTTGAGCCAGGAAACCTCTGTGTAGGACTCTAAACACTCGTCAATACGCCGGCAGTAGGTGATGATCATATCAGATACAAACAAGCCACAAGCGGTCTGCTAAACGTAACGGCCACCCGGGAATTGAGCGATCATAAGATCAACAAGCAAGCTTGCTCACACTCCTATAAATTCGATCAGTAACACTTACCGCACAGTCCGGTATGTTCATCTGATATGTCGCATATCTCACCTAGGGTGGTAAACGTTAGACCCCAGTAGCTTGATAAGTCATGCCGATGTAAGGTCCATAATGAGCGTGAAACTACTGATAACTGTTAGTTGTATGTATGCCCTAGAGGCCAGTATTGTACAGATGATGTATATTATATTGGATGCTTGGACATATATAGAGATGACTTTCTTGCTCGATATGATAGTATGCTATCTGGTTACTCTTTATCTTAACATGTACACTAGTCTCTTTATACTGTCTTATAGTTACATGTTGGTAAAGCCCTTAGGATATGTATTTGACTGCCTGGACTGTGATGCAGATCATACTAGTGGGGACATGGTAGTCCATAAGTACATCCTTCAAGGTCCCTAGTCATGGGTGTATCGAGACGGGGCATCGATATACCAGTGTAGACTAGCGTATACGCTTCTCGACCCATGTGATGGGCGATGGATGATCCCATATCCATTGGTGTTTGACATCAGAGATGGTATACGGGTGCTCAGTGGAGACTGGGTACACTGGACGGACTCGCCGAGAACTCCCAGATGGTATTATACCTCACGTCAGATGGCAGTTCTCAGGTGACACTTGTACAGGTTAGTCTGTAGACCCGAGATCGTCATAAAATCTTGTGTGATTCCCACTGTGCTTTGATCTCCACCTTACCACGTCCATGAGGGTGTGCAAAACGGTGGTCTTTGGGTACAGTCCCGAGTCACATGGAGGCAATGAGCGATAGGAGGGGTTTCGTCTCTCCCGGTATTGGGGGTTGATGTTGCGCTGTGCTCGATTGGCCGTAACAGGGAAGTCCCTGGCCAGGGCTGATCAGAGATTTGCTGGTAAGTGTTACCAGTAGTTTCTCGACCCGTTACGAGCCTCACATCGGCACGACTTATCGGGTTATTGGGGTCTGACGTTTACCACCCCTAGACTTGATATGCGACGTATCAGACGAAGAGACCGGACTGTACGGTAAGTGTTACTGGTCGGATTCGCAGGAGTGTGAGCGGCTAGCTCGTCGATCTTCTGATCGCTCAATACCCGGGTGGCTGTTACGTTTAGCAGACCGCTTGCGGCTTGTAGGTGCTTGATATGATCATCATCTGCTACCGGCGTATTGACGAGTCTTTAGAGTCCTACACAGAGGTTTCCTGGTTCAAGCGAAACGAAATAGGAGCGCATATGAGATATGTGCAGGACCGAGAATAATGCGTGTATGTGATACCGCATTTCATTCTCGCGATATATGTTTCGATTGGTTATATTCGATATGACCTAGTTATCGAATCATTGATTCGATAAATCGATGCATTGTATACTAGTCGGTTATGTGCGACATGACCGGATCATTGAATCAAGTGTTGATTTAATGATTTAATGTATAATTATATATTTGATATATTACTTTGCATTAACTAGTATAGGTTCACTTTAAACGGATTTTTCTCACTTGATGTGCACATTGTATATGTGATATGTTTTGTGTACACTTGCTTGTATCATGTTTGATGATGCATGTTGACTTGACTTTGTGTAAAAGAATTGAACCATGGTTAGGGTTTATGTTTTATTCACTTTTTATTTAATCCATTCATTATTTATTAATTGGTTTTGTGAAAATAAAATGGTTTCATTTATCATGAAGAATGGTGAAGCTTCATGAAGCTTTTTCTAATGATGCTATTTTGTCTTCACACTTAAACCTAACCACTCCCACTAACCATGGTCAATTCTCTACACTTGACCATGGTTAGGATATGATAAATATCATTTTCTTTTCTATTTTGAAAAAGACTTTTATCATATCTATCATCTTCTTCTTCTTCTTCAAGCTTGCTACTCTAATGGCAACTTGAGATTAAGTGAGAGAAATCCAAATCTAAAGTGAACCCACCTCCTATTTCTTCATCCTCTACCTCTTGCCAAGTGGTTTTGGGTGTTTTCTTCACAAGTTTCACTACTTTGTGAAGTCGGAGCTTGAACTAGTGCAACCTCGACGTAGATCGTCTTTGACATGAAGCCGGCGACCTAGCTCACCCGATTCTCCGATGAAGCCGACGCTAGAGCCCGGGGTTCGACATGGACAGCGAGGAGACTTCGTTGCGGAGCCGTGGAGGTGTATATCCGGATCTACAAAGGTTGTAATTTCCATATCCAAGTAGTTAAGTGTTAACTAGATTATCTTTTCGCCTAAACATCTAGTCTAAGATCCGTAGTCTAGGGTTTCTCGGCACCATTTTTTTAAATTGGAATGTTCGATGCCTTGTGAGACCTTACTAGAGTGCCTAGGAACCCTACAGTGGTATCAGAGCCTAACTAGAGCCTTAGGCGAAGTCTAGACGGAATTTGAAACCCGATCGAACCGAAACCCTACCCGGAATATGCTCTCTGGACTTTTTCCGAAAATGCGGATTTTTATGTATTAAAAATGCCTAAAAAATTCAATAAATAATTATAAGAATTACTGTGAAAACTTAGGCGAAAGATTCATCTAAACGGCGGCGGAACCGCGGCATAAGCCCTGCTTATGCGGCGGTTCCGCGGTCCCCTAGTGACGTCATCACATCTTTTCTGCACAGTAATTCCTATTTAATTATTCTGGATTTTCTGGGAATATTTAAAATTTATTCCAGAGTTGAATGTTCTGGGTTGTTTAGGGAATCGACGATTCGATCGGATTATCGAACTTTGTCTAAGTGTTTTCCAGATAACTGTAGAATATGTTAAAATGTTTGACCGGATACAAATACCCAACATTTCCCCTGCCGGAAAAATTCCAAGTGTTGGATTTTTCTGTGGTTAAAAGACGTTCGAAGTAGTGCAAGTAACGCGATGGTCCCTCTAGAAGACAACAAACCTTAACTCGATTATGTGACCGTCTTGAACTGCCCTTTGAACCTTCGGGTTTTGGGCAGTACGGCGTGCCACATGTGAGGCGTTGGCTTGACCCTTCTACGGCTGGACCGTTGGTACTGAGGCATGAAATGAATGTTTTTGAACCTATTTCATGTGTTGATCGGTGTCGGGAAAACTTGGGTGTTCGAATGTTCGATCGGAAAGTTTAATATATTCTATTTATCCGGAATTGGATACAATAATTGGAATTCACAAACAGTTATGAGATAACTGGATGAATGTTATAAATCTAGCAGTTTAGTCACATACGATATTGAAAAGAGGTTTCGATAATGAGACTAAAATGCGGGGTTTGTAACTGTTGGGCATGTGATGTCTAAAGAGGTTGCGGATTCCAACTATTGTAGTTTTACACTTTCTTTTCTGTGACCGTAAGTGTAATATGTGAATCGCCGGTTTCGTTGCCATATGTCAACGACAATTGGGATGCGCATATTTACTTACGTTGATGACATGTGATGTTATGTGTTGCTGGATATGTTATATTGGATTGTCGTGTTTGAATAGCCGGGGGTTTTTATGTGAGATGAGTGTTTTTCATTTTCATTCATGTAAAAACTTGTATGTAATATTCTTTTATTTGGGGCACTTCCAGGTAGCGGATGTTGTCACCCTTTGTATATTATTTACTTTTCCGCATTAGGATAGACCCAAGGAGGGGAGCACAAGTAACCGGGTTCTGGGGTCCAGTGGGAGACCAACTCGAGGAGTCAAGTCCGGGTCTCCTAACACTAGAATTGGCAGGGTTGCTTGCCGCTCTCGTAGGGGTCTAGGGGTGTGGGATTGGCTATTCATCACGACCGTGGAATCCGTGTTTTATACTGGCTCGTATTGAAAACACGGACGTCCTAGTATATCCAATATTTCATATGTTTATTCTGCTGCGATATCTGTGTTGTGACTCTGTGATGGATATAGTATATAGTATATATTATATATTATATATACCGCTGTGCAAAGCAAAAAACTGTAGCTACCTGTTTTGCTTTGCCCTGCCCTACACCTTATTCGATGAGGAAAGGACCGAGATCCCTTCACCGGGAGTGACTCCTTTAGCAATAACTGGCTGATGCTACACACTCGGTTTGCTTTTGACTGCTTTTGGGTTTTTGCTTTGCACAGCGATATATATGATATATCCCGCACCTCATTCGACGAGGAAAAGACCGAGATCCCTTCGCCGGGAGTGACTCCTTTAGCAAAACTAGAAAAGCCTCAAAATCACTCCATTTCAAAACTCCATTTGATTCTACAACGATATCAAGTTCATTACGCAATAGGTTTTCAGAAAAACCTAGCGTAGCCCTCCGTTATTTCAGATAAGTCCTGTTTAGTATTCGTGCTGCGTTTGTTGACCTTGTCAAGGCGTAGTGTGCGGTAGCTAACCAGTATTTGTCTGCTTATGCATATGATGCAGATTGGGTTAGGGTAGTCGTACGGCCTTGTTGACCTTGTCAAGGGTCGTGCGGGTGGGTTTGATTCAATCAAGAAATGACGGGTTGAACTTGACTTGCGGTCTATGGTTTGTTGACCTTGTCAAGGTCATAGATCGTTCGGGGCAAAATATTATCGGGAATTTCAAGTGTTGAAATTTGCAATGAGATTGCATACCTTCTATGAGATAGTTGGATCCCGATACCCACTGCGAGTAAGAGTTACTCCTGGGAGAGTTTTACACATTACAATTAGCCGATCAAGCAGGTTTCTAGAAAGGTGTTAACGAGGTTACGCCTCTGGGAAAACGAGGTTTACAGTAATTAGGTTCGTGCGAAAGCATGGGGGACTTCCCTCAAAGTACCGACACTGACCTGGCTGAAAGATTGGCGAACTTGTAGTGTGTAATTAATCCCTGCTAGTCTTTCCTTTTAGGGTTTGAAGGAAGATTTGATAAAAAGCAGTGGGAGCCATCCTGATTAGATAAGATAATAACCAATCTGATCTTGCACGAGCATACGCTAAAGTGTTTTCTTCTCTCTCTCTCCAGGTAGCGACCATTTCATGCCCTAATGAAGATAATAATATGGATGTATTGACCGAACCCGCATGTTATACTGTGCTGGGGAACGTTGGTTCCGTTCTTTCCTGTAAGAGTTATAGGAATGAACAGGATATAGGGGAATACCAGGATTCCCTTGCCACCCGAATGAAGAAAGTACATGATGATGCATTTTTCTCGGGTGTGTTCGTTACTGAGAACTGTTTCTCCATTTGCTCTACGTCCTGGATATTAGATACCGGGTCAGGATCCCATATATGTAATCAGTTACATGGGCTTAGGAAAGGTAGAGAACTTGGAGAAGGTGATAAAGACATAAGAGTAGGAAATGGTGCAATTGTTGCAGCCAAGACTGTCGGGGAATATCACCTTGTATTACCAACTGGTAATACATTGGTTCTGAACGAATGCTATTACATGCCGAACCTGATATGCAACATTATATCGGTTTCTTTATTAAGTAAAGAGGGATATAATTTTTTATTACAGGACAATGTTATGAACATTTTCCGTAACCAAAAGTTGGTTGGATCAGGCACATTGTGCAATGGCATTTATGTTCTAAACCAATCAACAGTTCTGAGCATAACAAACACACACAAGAGGAAGAGTTCTGAACTCAATGAATCCTTCTTGTGGCATTGTAGACTG
The DNA here is from genome assembly GCA_030015575.1 of Agapanthus africanus. NCBI lineage: Eukaryota > Viridiplantae > Streptophyta > Magnoliopsida > Asparagales > Amaryllidaceae > Agapanthus > Agapanthus africanus. The sequence goes on along the minus strand of CM057342.1, from coordinate 448,895,303 downwards.
GGTCACATCAATGTGACACGACTGGCTAAGTTGCATAAGGATGGATATTTGAAACCTTTCGAATTTTCATCTTATGACACTTGCCAGTCATGTCTCAAAGGCAAGATGACCAAAACTCCGTTTACGGGACACGGAGAAAGAGTTACCGAACTCTTGGGACTTATACATTGTGATGTATGCGGTCCCATGTCTACACATGCCAGGGATGGTTCTTCGTACTTTATTACATTCACTGACGATCTCTCTAGGTTCGGGTATGTGTTCCTGATGAAACACAAATCAGAAGCTTTTGAGAAATTTAGGGAATATAAACAAGAAGTTGAGAACCAAACCGGAAAAAGTATTAAAATCCTTCGATCTGATCGAGGAGGGGAATACTTGAGCAATGAATTCCTGGACTTCCTAAAAGAGAATGGGATTCTCTCTCAGCTGACTCCTCCATATACACCACAGCACAACGGTGTATCAGAACGAAGGAACCGCACCCTATTAGATATGGTGCGCTCTATGATGAGCACAGCTGAGTTACCTATTTCCTTCTGGGGTTATGCGCTGGAAACAGCAACATACCTATTGAATCAAGTTCCATCTAAATCTGTACCTACCACACCATATGAGATATGGAGTGGGAAGAGACCATATTTTAAACGAGTTAAGATATGGGGTTGTCTGGCCTATGTCAAAAGGCAAAATCCGGACAAGCTCGAGGCACGGTCAGTTCTCTGCAAGTTTGTGGGATATCCAAAGAATTCATATGGGTATTTTTTCTACCACAGTGAGGAACAAAAAGTGTTTGTTGCTCAGCATGCCACCTTTTTAGAAAAGGAATTTCTTGAAAAAGAAATTAGTGGCAAAGTGGTAGAGCTGGAAGAGGTTCCAGATACACAAACTCAAACTGAAGATTTAGTGGAACAAGAGGATTCAGTAGCTCCCAATGAAGCCCAGCCTCTCCGCCGATCTAGTAGGGTTCCTCGCCAACCTGAGAGATACTACGGTTTTCTCATGGATGGTGGGAGCGAGGATTGCATCATGGAGGATGATGACCCAACTAGCTTCGAGCAGGCCATCACGAGTACGGACTCAGTGAAATGGCTGGATGCTATGCGGTCCGAGATGGAATCCATGTACACCAACAAAGTATGGACTTTGGACGTTGCTCCTGAAGGGGTAAAACCCATTGGGAGCAAGTGGATCTTCAAGAAGAAACTTGGTGTAGATGGGAAAGTGGAGACTTTCAAAGCTAGACTTGTAGCAAAGGGTTTTCGTCAAAGACCAGGTGTGGACTATGACGAGACCTTTTCTCCAGTGGCTATGCTTAAATCCATCCGGATCATGCTTGCCATCGCTGCTTATCATGATTACGAAATCTGGCAAATGGATGTTAAGACCGCCTTTCTAAATGGTGATTTAGAAGAGTGCGTGTACATGGCTCAGCCAGAGGACTTCGTAGACAGTGGGAGCAGCGGGAAGGTGTGCAAGCTGCTTAAATCCATTTATGGATTAAAGCAAGCATCGCGGAGTTGGAACATCTGCTTTGACGTCGTTATCAAAGAGTTTGATTTCGTCAAAAATCCAGATGAACCTTGTATCTACAAGAAGGTGGCAGAGAGTAAGGTTGTCTTCCTCGTATTGTACGTGGACGACATACTCTTGATAGGAAATGATATTCCTATGCTGCAATCGGTCAAGCTCTTCTTATCACAAAGATTCTCAATGAAAGATCTTGGTGATGCCTCCTGCATATTGGGAATAAGGATCTATAGAGATAGATCCAAATGGATTTTGGGATTGTCCCAATCCAGGTACATTGACACCATACTAAAAAGGTTTAGTATAGAAGAGTCCAAGCGTGGAAACATGCCCACGATCTCTGGAGTCACTCTCTCCAAAGAGATGTCCCCCAAGACTGATTTGGAGAGAGCTCGCATGCAAGGGATACCCTATGCTTCGGCAGTAGGCTCTATCATGTATGCGATGCTATGTACCAGACCCGATGTAGCATACTCACTAAGTGTAGTGAGCAGGTATCAAGCTGATCCTGGAGAGAGTCACTGGACAGCTGTGAAGAGCATTCTCAAGTACTTACGAAGGACTAGAGATATGTTCTTGGTGTATGGTAACGGAGAGCTCCAAGTGGAGTCCTTTACCGATTCGAGCTTCCAGAGTGATAAGGACGACTCTAAGTCGCAGTCGGGCTTTGTCTTTACCCTTTACGGAGGGGCGGTTAGCTGGAAGAGTTCCAAGCAGGAAACCGTGGCAGACTCGACGATGGAGGCTGAATACATCGCTGCCAACGATGCTGCCAAAGAGGCTGTCTGGATCAAGAAGTTCATTACTGAACTTGGAGTGGTTCCATCCATTGAGCGTCCAATACCTTTGTATTGCGATAACAATGGAGCGGTGGCTTTAGCCAAGGAACCCAGGTCCCATCAGCGGTCCAGGCATATTCTGAGGCGGTATCACCTGATCCGGGAGATAGTTGATCGCCGGGAGATCGAGGTCAGGAGAGTTGACACGAAGAACAACACGGCGGATCCACTCACGAAGGCCATTCCCCAGACACAGTTTGAGAGACTCTTCGGGATGCTCGGTATGAGATACTACAGCAGCTGGCCCTAGTGCAAGTGGGAGATTGTTAGTTGTATGTATGCCCTAGAGACCAGTATTATACAGATGATGTATATTATATTGGATGCTTGGACATATATAGAGATGACTTTCTTGCTCGATATGATAGTATGCTATCTGGTTACTCTTTATCTTAACATGTACACTAGTCTCTTTATACTGTCATATAGTTACATGTTGGTAAAGCCCTTAAGATATGTACTTGACTGCCTGGACTGTGATGCAGATCATACTAGTGGGGACATGGTAGTCCATAAGTACATCCTTCAAGGTCCCTAGTCGTGGGTGTATCGAGACGGGGCATCGATATACCAGTGTAGACTAGCGTATACGCTTCTCGACCCATGTGATGGGCGATGGATGATCCCATATCCATTGGTGTTTGACATCAGAGATGGTATACGGGTGCTCAGTGGAGACTGGGTACACTGGACGAACTCGCCGAGAACTCCCAGATGGTATTATACCTCACGTCAGATGGCAGTTCTCAGGTGACACTTGTACAGGTTAGTCTGTAGACCCGAGATCGTCATAGAGTCTTGTGTGATTCCCATTGTGCTTTGATCTCCACCTTACCATGTCCATGAGGGCGTGCAAAACGGTGTTCTTTGGGTGCAGTCCCGAGTCACATGGAGGCAATGAGCGATAGGAGGGGTTTCGTCTCTCCCGGTATTGGGGGTTGATGTTGCGCTGTGCTCGATTGGCCGTAACAGGGAAGTCCCTGGCCAGGGCTGATCAGAGATTTGCTGGTAAGTGTTACCAGTAGTTTCTCGACCCGTTACGAGCCTCACATCGGCACGACTTATCGGGTTATTGGGGTCTGACGTTTACCACCCCTAGACTTAATATACGACGTATCAGACGAAGAGACCGGACTGTACGGTAAGTGTTACTGGTCGGATTCGCAGGAGTGTGAGTGGCTAGCTCGTCGATCTTCTGATCGCTCAATACTCGGGTGGCCGTTACGTTTAGCAGACCGCTTGCGGCTTGTGGGTGCTTGATATGATCATCATCTGCTACCGGCGTATTGACGAGTCTTTAGAGTCCTACACAGAGGTTTCCTGGTTCAAGCGAAACGAAATAGGAGCGCATATGAGATATGTGCAGGACCGAGAATAATGCGTGTATGTGATACCGCATTTCATTCTCGCGATATATGTTTCGATTGGTTATATTCGATATGACCTAGTTATCGAATCATTGATTCGATAAATCAATGCATTGTATACTAGTCGGTTATGTGCGACATGACCGGATCATTGAATCAAGTGTTGATTTAATGATTTAATGTATAATTATATATTTGATATATTACTTTGCATTAACTAGTATAGGTTCACTTTAAACGGATTTTTCTCACTTGATGTGCACATTGTATATGTGATATGTTTTGTGTACACTTGCTTGTATCATGTTTGATGATGCATGTTGACTTGACTTTGTGTAAAAGAATTGAACCATGGTTATGAGAGTGGTTAGGGTTTATGTTTTATTCACTTTTTATTTAATCCATTCATTATTTATTAATTGGTTTTGTGAAAATAAAATGGTTTCATTTATCATGAAGAATGGTGAAGCTTCATGAAGCTTTTTCTAATGATGCTATTTTGTCTTCACACTTAAACCTAACCACTCCCACTAACCATGGTCAATTCTCTACACTTGACCATGGTTAGGATATGATAAATATCATTTTCTTTTCTATTTTGAAAAAGACTTTTATCATATCTATCATCTTCTTCTTCTTCTTCAAGCTTGCTACTCTAATGGCAACTTGAGATTAAGTGAGAGAAATCCAAATCTAAAGTGAACCCACCTCCTATTTCTTCATCCTCTACCTCTTGACAAGTGATTTTGGGTGTTTTCTTCACAAGTTTCACTACTTTGTGAAGTCGGAGCTTGAACTAGTACAACCTCGACGTAGATCGTCTTTGACACGAAGCCGGCGACCTAGCTCACCCGATTCTCCGATGAAGCCGACGCTAGAGCCTGGGGTTCGACATGGACAGCAAGGAGACTTTGTTGCGGAGCCGTGGAGGTGGATATCCGGATCTACAAAGGTTGTAATTTCCATATCCAAGTAGTTAAGTGTTAACTAGATTATCTTTTCGCCTAAACATCTAGTCTAAGATCCGTAGTCTAGGGTTTCTCGGCACCATTTTTTTTAAATTGGCATGTTCGATGCCTTGTGAGACCTTACTAGAGTGCCTAGGAACCCTACAATAACACTTACCAGTAAATCACATCAACCCTGGCCAGGGATTTCCAGTTATGGCCTGTCGAGCATAGCACAACATAAACCCCCAATACCGGGAGAGACAAATCCCCTCCTATCGCTCATTGCCTCCATGTGACTCGGGACTGTACCCAAAAACCACCTGTTTGCACGACTCGGTAGAGCCGTGGTAGGGTGGAAATCAGAGCACAGTGGGAGACACACAAGACTCTATGACGATCTCGGGTCAACAGACTAAGATGTACCGGTGTCACCAGAGAACTGCCATCTGACGTGAGGTATAATACCATCTGGGAGTTCTCGGCGAGTCCGTTCAGTGTACCCAGTCTCCACTGAGCACCCGTATACCATCTTTGATGTCAAACACCAATGGATATGGGAATATCCATCGCCCATCACATGGGTCGAGAAGATACACACTAGTCTACTCTGGAATATCGATGCCCCGTCTCAATATTCCCACGACTAGGAACATTGAAGGATGTACGCATGGACTACCAAGGCCCCACTAGTATGATCTGCATCATAATCCTGGAAGTAGAGTACACATCCTATGGGCTTTATCAACATGTAACAGAGAGACAATAAGTGTACAAGTTAAGATAAAGAACAACCATATAGCGTACTATCATGTCGAGCAAGAAAGTCCTCCCTATATATGTCCCAGTATCCACTATAATATACATCTCATGTACAATAATAGCCTCTAGGGCATACATACAACTAACAATCTCCCACTTGCACTAAGGCCAGTTGTTGCAGTATAGCATACCCAACGTCCTATAAAAGTCTCTCGCAGGAAAGGTCTCAGTGAGTGGATCCGCCGTGTTAAGCTCTGAGTCTACTCTCCTAACCTCGATCTCTTGGAGATAAACCATCTCTATGATCAGGTGATACTGCCTCAGAATATGTCTGGGCCACTGATGGGACCGGGGTTCCTAGGCCAAAACCACACCTCCATTGTCACACAATGGTAGGAACCTTGTTCATCTCATGAACAAATATACACCGAGACTACCTCTTTGGTAGCATCTTTAGTAGCGATGTATCCAGTCTTTATCGTCTAGTTTGTCACAGTATCTAGCTTGGAACTCTTCCAACATACCGTCCATCCACTAAGGGTAAAGACAATGCCTGTGACTGACATTCAGTCGTCTTTACCACCCTGAAAGCTATCCAGTGATTCTCCCCAGGATCGATTGATACCATCTTACTACACCTAGTGAGAATCCTAATATCAACTTAGATGTATCTCATAGATCCAAAGACTAGCATTTAGGAGGTATGACCTAGATCATATATGGAGAATCAATGTGATAAGAGAAGATTGACCGAGTGTAGCATAGAAAACTCCTTTCCTATCTAGAGTATGGCATCTACGTACAATACGAGGATTACCACCATACTCTCTACTACCTTTTTGTATATACAAGGTTCATCCACCATTTTGATGAAGTCAAACGTTTTGACCATCACATCAAAATAGATGTTCCAACTCCGCGATTCCTGCTTTAACACATAAAGCAATTTGCACACATTTCCGCTGCTCCCACTGTCTACGAAACCCTCTGGCTGTGTACTTATAGATGCTCTCTTCTAAATCAATATTCAGAAAAGCAGTCATGACACCCAATCACCAGATATCGTAGTCATGGTATATAGCAATGGCAAGTAGGATCCAGACGGACTTAAGCATATCTATTGGAGAAAAGATTTCATCATTATCCAAGCCTGGTTAATGACGAAAACCTTTTGCAACAAGTCTAGCTTTGAAAGTCTCAACTTTTTCCATCTACACCAAGTAATCTTCTCAAGATATACTTGCTCCTGATGGGGATTTAACCCTTCAGATATAGCAACCAAAGTCCATACTTTGTTGGTGTACATGGATTCCGTCTCAGATCGCAGAGCATCCAGCCATTCTTACAGAGTCCCTACTCTTGATGGCCTGCTCGAAAGTAGTTGGGTCATCATCTCATGATGCAATCCTCTCTCCCACTATCATCGGGAAACCGAAGTATCTCTCAGGCAGATGAGGAACCCTACCAGATCAGTGGAGAGGCTGAGGTCCATCGGGAACTATTGAATCCTTATTCAATAGGTATGCAGCTTCACAAGTGCATAACCCCCAAAGGAAACATGTAACTCAGTACTACTCATCATAGAGCACACCATATCTTATAGGGTGCAATTGCTCCGCCCCGATACACCGACGTGCTGTGGTGTATACGGAGGAGTAATGCTGAGAGAGAATCTCTTTCTCCTTTAGAATAATCCAGGAATTCCATGAACAAGTATTCTCCTCCCTAATCACATCATAAGGACATAAATACTTATACCCGATTTTGGATCTCTACTTCTGACTTATATTCAAAGAATTCCTCAAAAGGTTTAGACTTACGTTTCAACAGGAACACATGTCCGAATCTTAGGAGATCATCAATGAATATAATGAAGTACAAAGAACCAGTCCTGGCATGTGTAGACAGGGGACCTACATACATCACTATGTATCAGTCCCAAGGGTTCATTAACCCTTTTTCTGTTTCAAGTAAACGGATCTATGGTCATCTTACCGTTGTGACATGACTGGCAAGTTTCACAAGATGTAAATTCAAACTGATTTAAATATGCATATTAATGTAACTTAGCTAGTCGGGTCGCATTGATATGACCTAGTCTACAATGCCTCTAGAAGAATTCGATCATTTCTGAATACTTCCTCTTGTATGTGTTCTGTACGTTAAGAACTGTGGTTTGATTTAGAATGTATATGATTTTAGATAACATGCCTGAACCGATCAACTCTTGATATACGAAATGTTCAAAACATTATCCAACAATACAAAATGATATCCTTTTTTAGTAAATAAAGAGACCGATATGATGTAGTATATCAGGTTCGATATTTAATAACATTTATTCAGAATCAATGTATTTGGTAATACAGGGTGATAACTGCCAACACCTTGGCTGCAACAATTGCACCGTTTCTAACTCTTGAAAGTAATCACCCGTTCTCAGTTCTCTACCTATCTGTAGCCCATGTAACAAATTACATATATAGGTTCCTGATCCGGTTCATACCCAGGACGTAAAGGATACTGAGAAACGGTTCTTGGTAATGTACACACCCGAAGAAGATGCATCTATCATGCACTTTCTTCGTTTGGGCGGCATGGGAATACTGGTATTCCCCTATTTCCTGCTCGGTCTTATAACAATTATAAGTTGGAGCGGGACCAACGTTCCCCAGCTCAGTATAACAAGTGGGTTCGGTCAATACATCCATTTTATTATCTTGATTAAGGCGTGACATGGTCCCTACCTGGAGAGAGAGAGAAAACACTCTCCGTGTGCTCTTGCAAGATTAGATTGGTTATATATTTTATCTAATTAGGATGGCTTCCACTGTTTTTCTCAAATTTTCCTTCAAACCCTAAAAGGAAAGACTAGCCGGGATTAATTATAACCTACAAGTTCGCCAACCTTTCAGTCAGGCCAGTGCCGGTACTTTGAGAGAGGTTCCCAGTGCTTTCGCACGGACCTAATTAAAATAAATCTTGTTTTTCCAGGGGCGTAACCCCGTTGACACCTTTCTAGACACCTACTTGATCGGCTAATTGTAAAGTGCAAAACTCTTCCAGGAGTAACAATTACTCGTAGTGGGTATCAGGATCCAACTATCTCATAGAAAGTTTGCAATCTCATTGCAAATTTCAACACTTAAAACTCCCGATAAAGGTTTTTACCCCTAGCACCTATGACCTTGGCTATGGTCAACAAATCATAAGAACTAATCAAGTTCTACCCGTCATTTCGTGATTAATTAGACCCGTCCACATGACCCTTGGCTAAGGTCAACAAAGTCACATAACTGTCCTAACAAATTACATCATATGCAGTGTTGGAAGACATCACTTAGCTACCGTACACTACGCCTCGGCTATGGTCGACAAACGCAGCACGAATACTAAGTACTCTACTTCATAAAAAGACGGAGGGTTGCGGATAGATTTTAAGAAAACCTTTAACGCTTTGAACTTGATCTCGTTGCAGAATCAAATGGTTTAAAATGGAGTGTTTTTGAGGTTTTTGCTAGTTTCGCTAAAGAGGTCACTCCCGGTGAAGGGATCTCGGCTCTTTCCTCGTCGAATGAAGTGCAGGATATTTACAATACCACTATGCAAAGCAAGAACTAGAAAAGCAGTCAAAAGACAAACCGAAGGTTGTAGCATCTGCTAGTTATTGTTAAAGTGGTCACTCCCGGTGAAGGGATCTCGGCTCTTTTCTCGTCGAATGAGGTGCTGGATATTCTACAAGGAATACCGCTATGCAAAGCAACAACTAGAGCTATATAATTTTTCAAATTCGATTCCACAACATCTTTTAGGTTTATTTTCTTTCATTAATCTCATTAATGAATGTCCCATCATTTAAGTCACCTAAACATCACAGATAAATACAACGCACGCTTATGCCATCCGCATTCGCCTCGATGTCCCGTCATGCGCCGTTAGGTTAGGTAACTAACGGCAGAGCGGGGCATGGCTAGCGCGGGTGTAAAACATAAGCAACGTCTATATAAAATATCATATATACTATATACAGTATCTATCTCAACATATCAAATGATCACATCACAGATATCGCAGCAGAAAACAACATATGAAATATTGGATATACTAGGATGTCCGTATTTTATTTTGAGCCTGTATAAAACACAGATTCCACGGTCGTGATGAATAGCCAAACCCACATCCCTAGACCCCTACTAGAGTGGCAAGAAACCCTACCAATTCTAGAGTTAGGAGACCCGGTCTCGATGCCTCAAGATGGTCTCTCACTGGACTCTAGAACCCGGTTACTTGTGCTCCCCTCCTTGGGTCTATCCTAATGCGGAAAAGTAAATAATATACATCAACGGTGACATCTTCCTTAACCCGGAAGTGCCCTAATAAAAGAATATTACATACAAGTTTTTACATGAATGAAAATGAAAAACACTCATCTCACATAAAAAAACCCGGCTATTCAAACACGACGATCCAATATAACATATCCAGCAACACATAACATCACATGTCATCAACGTAAGTAAATATGCGTATCCCAATTGTCGTTGACGTATAGCAACGAAACTGGCGATACCCCACATATTACACTTAAGGTCGCAGAAAAGAAAATGAAAACTATAATAGTTGGAATCTGCAACCACCTTAGACATCATAAACCTGTAATATCTCATGTTGCGGATTTCATGCCTAACAAATGAATTCCTTAGACATTGCATGCCTAACAATTATAAACCCCGTATTTTAGTCTCGATATTGAAAACACTTTCCAATAATAAGTCGGGCAATTCAACAAGATTCCCGACATCCTGATCGAATGCTCGTTGGAAACTTTAGTAGACGGCCGCACCCCCCGATACCGACGACGAAGTGCACTTAGGCGGAACACCACGGCCGCGAGCACCCGGACGGATGCTTTTTGGCTACGGAGTTCTCCTGTAGTCACTTGGTCGGGGTTATGGGGCGCGGCTATCTAGTAATGTTACCCGGCGAGTATCCACATACACAAAGTGATTGTGACGGAATTTTGATCGCATCAAAATCCCGTGGCGACCAATCAAATGAGACTAAATTTCTAGACTTATAAAATTCAAATGTTGTTGATTCCAAGTATTGTATCACATTATACTAGACTATATTAAACGTTTCGAGTGAATCAAACAACACCCTCATCTCCCAATGAGCTCAACACTTGAGCGAAGTTAAAGTACCCAAAACGTGCCACAGTAGCTATGATCCAGCCGTAGAAGGGTCAAACCAACGCCTCACCTATGAAACCGCGGAACTACGGCAAACCCTTGGGTTCAAACCGCGGTTCCGAGGTCATAGAATCGAGTTAAGGTTTATGTGATCTTCTAGAGGGTCCATAGAGTTACTTGCACGAACATTGAATATAATTAACTTAGAAAAATTCCAACACTTGGAAATTTCAGAGGGGGACATGGGGTGATGTTTGAATTGTGTTCGAACTGTCAAACATAGCCTAGGTTACCATCACAATGTTAAATTATACTACTACGAAACACTCCGTTTTGGTCCTATAGAAAAATTTACATCACATGAAAATTTGGACCAAGCAAACAATACCTGAAACCCCAAAATGAGCACACCAGAGCACAAAACAAAAACGACATAGAGGAGCAAAGGGGGCCGTCCTCCCCGGTTTTTTAGGGAAAGTGCTCGGTTGAAATCCGAGCAATGGGTCTCGTTTTTGTTCTGTGCAATATAGGTATCACATACATGACTATGCACATGTTTGCAAAAATTTTACAGACCTTTTGAAAATCAACAAAGAGCATGAACTGCAGGGTTTCAGAAAATGTATTACGGATTTGTTTCGGTTTCGTTTTAATCTGACATCGTCTAGATTTCTAGTTAGGCTCTGATACCATGTTGGGATTCCTTAGCACCTAGCCTAGGGTTTGCAGGCATCACACAAGCCACAACAAAAATTCAAGGGGGTGCTAAGCAATCAAACTAAGAATCATGCTAGAAAAATAGGGTAACAAAACATGTAATCTATCATTACAAAGAGAAGTGAACAAAAATACAACCTTTGTAGATCCGGTCCTTCACTTCTAAAGCTCCGTGTTGACGTCCCTTCGTTGCGATCATCGAACTCCCGGACTCTATTGTGGTTTCCTCGGAGAAATCAACAAACTTGCTAGTAGTCTTCGAGGCCGAAGATGATCTACGTCGAGATGACTCAAACTCAAGCTACCTCTTCACTAGGTGATGAACTTTTGGGAAGAGAACACCCTAAACTAAATGGCAAGTAGTAGTGGATGATGAAATAGGAAATGGGTTCACTTTAGATTTTGATTTCTCACATTGTTTCTTCACTTAGAAAAATCTAGCAAGGTTTTTCTTTTGGATGAAGCAGAAGAAAAAGAAGAATAGAATCAAGTGAAGAGAATAATGCAACCATGGGTGGGTTAGTATCATCTACTAACTATTGTAGAGACATAACCATGGCTAATTATAATGTTTTGGTTAATAAATATCTTAATTGACACAAAATAAGTGGACTTTGTCAAAGATACTTCAAGCTTCATGAAACTTCAAGTCATGACAAAAGATGCCACCATTTTGAATAATTAAGATAAATAAAAACCAAAATTATAATTAGCATGATGTATGTCACACACAAACCCATGTTTGCATGTATCATCAATCATGATACAAACATGTACACAATTATATATCACATATACACTTTGTGCACATCAAGTGAGAAAATAATCTTAAGTGAACCAATACTAGTTAATGTAAAGTAATATATCAAATATATAATTATACATTAAATCAACACTTGATTTAATGATCCGGTCATATCGCATATAACCGACTAATATCTAGTGTATCGATATATCGAATCAACACTTGATTTGGTAACACGGCTATATCTCATATAACCGACCGATGATACAAATCGCGAGAATAGAATACAGTATCACATACTGGTATTATTCTCGGTCTCACATATATCACATACATGCTCCTATTTCGTTTTGCTTGAGCCAGGAAATCTCTGTGTATGACTCTAAAAACTCATCAATACGCCGGCAGTAGGTGATGATCATATCAGACACCCATAAGCCGCAAGCAGTCTGCTAAACGTAACGGCCACCTGGGTATTGAGCGATAAGAAGATCAACGAGCAAGCCTGCTCACACTCCTGCGAATCCGATCAGTAACACTTATCGCACAGTTCGGTCTGTTCGTCTGATATTTCGCATATCTCCCTTAGGGGTAGTAAACGTCAGACCTCAGTAGCTTGATAAATCTTGCCGATGTAAGGTTCATAACGAGCGTGAAACTACTGATAACACTTACCAGTAAATCACATCAACCCTGGCCAGGGATTTCCAGTTATGTCCAGTCGAGCATAGCGCAACATCAACCCCCAATACCGGGAGAGACGAATCCCCTCTTATCACTCATTGCCTCCATGTGACTCGGGACTGTACCTAAAAACCACTTATTTGCACGACTCAGTAGAGCCGTGGTAGGGTGGAAATCAAAGCACAGTGGAAGACACACAAGACTCTACAATGATCTCGGGTCAACAGACTAAGCTGTACCAGTGTCACCAGAGAACTGCCATCTGACGTGAGGTATAATACCATCTGGGAGTTCTCGGCTAGTCCGTTCAGTGTACCCAGTCTCCACTGAGCACCCGTATACCATCTCTGATGTCAAACACCAATGGATATGGGAACATCCATCGCCCATCACATGGGTCGAGAAGATACACGCCAGTCTACTCTGGAATATCGATGCCCCATCTCGATATTCCCATGACTAGAAACATTGAAGGATGTACTCATGGACTACCCAGGCCCCACTAGTATGATCTGCATCATAATCCTGGAATTCGAGTACACATCCTAAGGGCTTTATCAACATGTAACAGAGAAACAATAAGTGTACATGATAAGATAAAGAGCAATCAGGTAGCGTAGTATCATGTCGAGCAAGAAAGTCCTCCCTATATATGTCCCAGCATCCACTACAATATACATCTCATGTACAATAATGGCCTCTAGGGTATACATACAACTAACAGATTCTACGGATATTTCAAAGGACGTACCTTTTCTTAAAAACACCGTAGCCCTATTTCTCTAAACACCACGATTCGTGTTATTTCAAACGGTAAAACTGTATGACCATATATGTTAATGTTGATTCCTTATTGTTGCATTTAGTATTCATTTCTGTATATTCGTACATGTTGCGTCGTTAATCATGTTCTGCATATTCTTGCTGCTCGCATCGCATTGCATGCTTATATTGTGTTGTCATCAGTTATTATTAAAATCATGCTGTTAGGACACCAGCACCATTACCGATGATGTGTATGCTCCACGTACACCTACTTGCCGGCCCACACACATCATCATCGTTAATTGCCATGTCACGTACACTTTAGAGAATATTACTTTATTGATATCGTTTGCTAGCTGATAGTTCCAATATGTTATTGTTTCATATGCTAGTTCATTATTGCATTCACTGCTTGATCTGTCATGCATATTATATATTCATTGTCATAAAATATTATAAGGGCCAGTCCGGATTGCCGAAGCCCAGTTTTCATTATTATTGACTTTTTAGTTTGGAATTCGGATTTTCCATGAGATTTCTGAATTTGGAGAAACCGCAAGACTTTATAAACTCATTATCATATTTAAAAGATAAAAGTCCGCTTTTCTTATATTATGATTTGAGACATGTGCACCATGAGTTTCCTCGGCTCTTGAGCGATATCATACACCCAATTCAAGGAGGAGGAGGAACCGTCTATGGGTGCATGGTGGACCCGGTGCGGTACCCCGGGGCGAAAAAGTCGCAGATGATGGCGTTGAGCCTGAGACAGGGGAGCACTACTGACCGGTGATTTTATTGTGACGCGCCGGATATCTGTAGGATACCGACGTGGTCTTGAGATTTATGATACAGGCCAGTCCGGATTGCCGGAGCCTGAGATTTTGAGATTTATGATACAGGCTAGTCCGGATAGCCGGAGCCTAAGATATTGAGATTTGATGATACATGTCAGTCCGGATAGCCGGAGCCTGAGATTTGAGATATATATTTTGTGTCGATGCTTGACACTGATTTCTGATGATTTCATTGATGATACGTAAACCTATAAACACAGAAATCTCACTAAATTAAGAAAATAGTTTTCTGCTTCATGATGTATTCTGTTTTCATAATATTGCTTGTATACCTCATATTTATGATATGTTGCTATCTGAGGCACTGACACGAGCACTTGGTATTACACTTATGTATAGATGTTTACCCTTGCCACCTTATCATACTTCAGACTTTATCATTTTGAGTATATATATATCTTATGATCGTATTGACCTAGGATTGAGTCACACATATGATTTCTGCTCTGTGATGTTTTCTACTCACGAGTTGGAAACTCACCCCGTTGTGCCACAGTTTCTTGCAGGTTATGCCGTACAGGTTTCGTTGCGGCTTTGATGGCACACTGCTTTCATTCCGGGTGATTTCCTTGGTAGGTGGGATCACTTGCATCGTGACCACCATTGTACTTTATTTTTCAGTTGTATCTAGTAAACTTCATCAACCGGACTTGTATATTTTATAACCTTAGAAAACCAGTTGTTTATTCTTTCGACCATAGAGTCGCGCGTTGTATTATTATGGTTCTCTCGATAATTTTGAGTTTCCTTTTGAGTTTTGATCCTCGCTCTTGGTGTTGTATATTATATTGCTTGCGTGGTTGTGACCGTCAATTGACGAAGAGCTAGCTCCCGCTTGGAGATGCCTTTATTCATATTATGCATGTTGTACCCTTTGGGGCCAGTATTTACAAAGGAAACTCTGCCGAAATTTTCAAAAAAGACTTGATGTTTTAAAAATGCATACTTCGGCTTATGTTATTAAACTACTTGCTTTAAAACTAGACTTTTCCTCTTTTCTTCTTTAAAATGGTTTAGATTTCTGGGTTTTTGGCTTTCTTGAATTAGATGGCGTCCTATAGACTTCATATGATTCAAGTGCCAGTCACGTGCCATTTCGGGTCGTGACAAAGTTGGTATCAGAGCGCTAGGTTAACCTTGGTTCGAGTCTATGTTTGACTAGGCGAAGCCTAGGGCGTTTGTATATATAAGGAATCTAGGCTTGACCTTACGGAACTTAGACTTAGTCGAGGGGGTATTAGACCCGAACTTTCGTCGCGTAGGTTGACCTTGGTTGATGGAGTAGGTGACTTAAGTAGAGTGACGTACCGTGTGTATGTTCCGCGGCATACTTACGATACACTACTTCGCTTAAGAAGTCTTAGGATGTACATTTCCTTGCACAGTATTATATGCATTCCTATGATCTATCCTCATCATTATCAGTTTATGGTTTTGCTGCCACGATTACACGGGCAGAGAAAGAGAGCTACGGCTAAAGTTGGGTCAGCACGAGCTCGTCACGGACGGGAATTGACCACGGCGTGATTCCAGGGACACACGATTGAATAGATGTATCGTCCTATTGTGTTTTCGCGCCATGAGCGTTTGATGGATCGCTATTATAAGATTTCTCAGACGTGCAGATCAGCACCAGAGGATTGGGCCACTGCTAGAGGCCAGCAAGAATGTGATGACCGTCAATGCACCGATTATACTTAATGATTGAGGCACTGTTCAGCGTGCAGACGAATGAACCAGTTGTTGTGTAATACCTTAGGATGTGTTTAGTGGCTAATTATATGTTAATAGATGATTTTAAAAAAAAAGTTTACCAAATTGAGTTTCAAATATTTTTCCAAATTTAATGAATATTTTATTAGATTTTTTCTAGGCTTGCACACACTTATGCATGTAAACTAGGGTTAAAAATGGGGTTGAACCATGATTAGCAACCATGGTGGATCAACCATTTTCCTTAAGCTAAATTTTAAATTTAATTAAGTCATGGGGGTTTTAATTAAGTTTAATTGGTAATTTTAATTAAAGGTTGTTTTTATTATATATTTGAAATTATTTGAAAGTGTTGACTTGTTGAGAGAGAGAGGGGGAGAATGGTCATGATGGCCTTTGCCATGCTTCATTAAATGAGGAGAGAGAGGGGGGATTGACTAACCTTAGCTCTCATTTTCCTTCCTTTGTTCTCATTTTTTTCCTCCCAACTCTCACTCACACACTCACACACACACCAACAGCATCAGCCACAGCAGTTCCAGCATCAGCAGCAGCAGCACAGGCAGCAACAGCAGCAGCTACACGCAGCAGCAGCTTTAGGCGACAGCAGCAGCACCCCAGCAGCAGCTCCTTCTCCTCTTCTTCTTCTCCTTCTCCTTGCTTGTAGGATTCCTAGGGGGTATAATCTCTAAACTCTTTCTTTTGTTCGCTAACGTTTGTGTAGTTTAGCTTCGATTAGCGATAATTATGCGTTTTTAGTGCTATATGTGGTGATTAGTGTGAACTTTGGTTAAGTGAGGTTAGTATTGGATAGACCAACTTAATTAAGTTTTATTAGGGCCACTTAAACCTAGTTAAAGCCCAGATTGCACTAAAATACCCTAAGTTTTCAATTTCTGCAAAATTTAACCTTTTTAAACAAAATCTTGGCTTTCTGTGATCTGCTGTTAACCCATTGATTTCAGATAAAATCTGAAATGACTGTAGCCTACTTAGGAGACCCTGACCCCACCACCAGAGCATGAGCCCCTGACCCCACACCCAGGCCGCCGGAATAATCCTTCTGGCCGCAAATTGCGGCCATACTTGGGAGATAGGTGCTAGGATTTGTTCTGTAGGTGTCTGCTACATTTCTAAGGTCTATGGTATATGCAATTTTGTAAGTTTTTAACATGGGTAAAATCTGGGGCAATATATCGTTTTTCAAGTACATTTAGTTTGCGCGATACGGGCGATACGTGAGTGGGTTCTGTGATCCAGCGTGTCGCAACATGTCGGGTTAGTTTAGACGCGTATACATACGTTTCAGTGTATCATACACACGCGCGTTAATTCACGATGCGAGTTTCTCGTTTTGTTTCGATATCGCGTTTTGCGAAATATTTTCTTGTATATAGATTCTTTGTGTAAATTCCAGGTTCGCAGGCAGGTGCGTCGGACGCCACCAAGAAAGGGAAGAAAGTTGTCGGCTACGTGTAGCACGCGACCAGATGAGTAGATTTAACATCTACGGGGAAATCGCCCGTATGGCGTTAAGCGTCAGGGCGTAATAGGATATGTCAGTTGCATGTGTTCATGTAGGTATACTGTAGTAGCATACCTTCTTGCTGCATGTTGGTATATATATATATATATATATATATATATATATATATATATACACATATAAATATCTTGATATATCACTACCTGCGCACATGCACCCTTATTGTTCATCTTAGTGCATACATATCTTGATATATCACTACCTGCGCACATGCACCCTTTATGTTCATCTTAGTGCACATGTACATTGCTACACTCACATTGCGTATATATCCATTTGCACATCCATACCTATACACATACATATGTTCATACATGGATGACATTGGCATGTTTTAAAAACTAAGGGACCGCAGGGGATATTTCAAAACTGGATCTTTTAAAAGAGAGGTTTTCCCTTTCTTTTACTTTTAGTGTCATAAGACACATTGCATGGATTTACGCATTGAGTTTGGATTTATGTGATTTCTGGATTTGGGAACCGGAGTATTATTTTAAGAAAATACGCACTGTTTAAAAACCCTGTTTCCCTTGATTTGATATTTCAGTGCGTCCACCATGCGTTTTCTCGGTTCTGAGACGTGTGACATGTGACCCCGAATCGAGGAGCTGGACAAGGCCGATTGTAGGTACATGGTGGACCCGGTATGGTACCCCGGGGAAGAAAGGGATGCTGTGTATACAAACGGTGAGCCTGGCAGAGGGACTACTACATACCGGTGATTGGTTGGACCTGGCGGTTATCCGGAGGATACTGACCAGAGTCGATAGATGGATACGGGACGACTCATACAGCCGGAGCCGAGGGCCGATACCGCAGACGGAGCACGTGGGCCGACCCGGACTGACGGAGCCCGAGATATGAGGATTTGCGTGTCGATGCTGGACACGATTGCTTCATGATATTTCGAGTGCCGATGTTGGGCACTCATGATTCTATGAGATTTACAGGATTTGAGGGCCGATGAGGATGACGGCGCCTGAGTTTTTCTGTGATCTAGGTGTATTGTTAGACACCGGCTATATTTTCCACGTTGACATTCTGTGTAGATATTATTTATTCCATGCTCAGTATTTAGTATTACCCATCTCATCCTGTATCTGTAGTACTTGTTAGAGTACATATGCTATGCACGATTATGCATACCTTGCTCATCACATAGAGATTTTATTAGATCGCATTTGTTGCATGATTTGAGCATCCAGTTCATCATATAGATGTTATCTGTTGGCATAGGTTAGAGTATCGCAGCACATGCATACTCGCGATTACCTTTATATGTTATCTACTATTCACGAGTTAGCAACTCACCCCCATTGTGCCATAGTGTTTGCAGGTTGCCCCTCGTAGTAGTCGCGGCAGGCTGCTTTCGTACATCTTTTGACACAGATACCATTGCAGTTAGCATATTAGCTCTTTTGCTGATAGGTGGGTTTTTGTGCGGTATCTGTTTATTTTTCAGTTGTATACATCATTGTATCTAGTATTCTCCATCTACTACTTATGTATGGACTTAGAGACCAGTTGTGAGGACGATGTTTATTATTGTACTCTGGTGTCGAGCTCGTTGTGAGCCGACTTTATTATGCAGTTTTATATTTCATATTGTCTTCACTTATTTTTACTCTTTCTTCGCTACGGCGTCGCATATTATCATTGTGGTGTTGTTTCCGCCGTTGGGCATGATTGCTCCCGTTTGGGATGCTTATTTCTTATTGTGTATCATTTTACTCATTTATTGCTTTGTACCCAATCTTGGGGCTAATTTTTCAATGGAAATGGTTTCAATTTTTTTTAAAATAATAACTTGAACTTTAAAGGATTCTACTAAACAACTTAAAGTTTTCTAAATGTTTTACCAAATATTCTAATAAATGTTTTAAACACTCTATACTTTTAATGGTTTTTATTTCTGGGTTTCGGCTTACTTCGTCGCATTACGCCTGTACATGTCACGTGGTTAAGTGCCGGTCATGGGCCGAACTTTGGGTCATGAAAAAGTTGGTATCAGAGCCAGGTTTTACCTTCGAAGTGTAGGTTGACCCTGGTATGATGGAGTAGGTAGCTGAAGCAGTGTGGCGTAGCGTGCGTATGTTCCGCGGCATACTCACGACACGGTACTCCGCCTAAGCGACCTTAGGATTTACTGATTGAAATTCCTTCTTGATTGTATACATTCTTGCGATTCGATTTCCGTATCCTTATCGAATCCTATTTTCCTTTTCAGCCATTATGCCGCCAAAGACTACGAGGGCGCAGAGAGCGGCCGCGAGGGCCAAGATTCAAGTTGACTCGTCCGAGACGAGGACTGATATAGGTAGTACCCCTGTTGTACCAGACCAGACTGTTCTTCCTTCGACATACCAGATGATGGGATCCGGTATGCAGGAGATGCGTCAGATGATGGGATCCAGTATGCAGGAGATGCGCCAGATGATAGGATCGCTAGTTGAGATGCTTCGAGCGCAGCGACCAGAGGTAGCTCCACCCGTCACAGGGACCGCGATGGTACCTACCGTACAGGCAGTTGCCCCTGCAGCCCAGGAGGTGATTACAGTATCGTTATCAGAGTTCATGAGGTTGAAGCCTCCGGTCTTCACAGGCACCGATGCAGCCGAGGACCCACGGTCTTTCATTGATAGGATGGCCCGGATATGCCTTTCACTCAGATGCTCAGATGCGCGATGGGTAGAGTTCGCGAGCTTTCGCTTGGAAGGGCTTGCGCAGAAATGGTGTGAATCGGTTGAGAAGGGAATAACAGCCGGTCTACCTCCGATGACCTGGACCGAATTCATGACGGTATTTCTGAAAGGTTCCTAGGCACTCTAGTGAGGTCTCACAAGGCATCGAATATGCCAATTTAAAAAAAATGGTGCCGAGAAACCCTAGACTACGGATCTTAGACTAGATGTTTAGGCGAAAAGATAATCTAGTTAACTACTTAACTAAAAGTTAGATTCTACAACCTTTGTAGATCCGGATATCCACTTCCTTAGCTCCACGTACTGCTCCTCTCGCTGTCCTTTTCCAATCTTAGACTCGTTCATCGGTTTCATCGGGAAAGCGAGCGGAATAGGTCGTCGGCTTCGTGTCAAAGACGATCTACGTCGAGGCATCACAAGTTCAAGCTCCGACTTCACAAAGTTGTGAAACTTGTGGAGAAAACACCCAAAACAACTTGGCAAGAGGTAGAGGGTGAAGAAATAGGAGGTGGGTTCACTTTAGAATTGGATTTCTCACTTTAGAAATCAAGTTGCCATTGATGGCATCAAGCTTTCTCCTTGAAGATGAAGATGAAGAAGAAGAAAGAATATGATAAGTGTTGAGATAAAATAAAATTAAATCAATACTTATCATAAAGAGAACCATAGTTAAGTGTAGAGAGTTAACTAAGGTTAGAAGAATGGTTAGGGTTTAGTGTGAAGACAAAATGGTCACAAAGTCAAAGGTTCATGAAGCTTCAACAATGTTCAAGAATGAAAGCAACCATTTTGTATTCTTATCCCATTCTTTTTCCAAAAATGAATAAATAAAAGAATGGATAAATAAAAACCCTAATCACTTTCTTAACCTAAGTTTAATTCTATACACTTAACCAAATGAGCATGCATCATCAAACATGATACAAACATGTGCACAAAAATATATCACATATACAATTTGCACATCAAGTGAGAATATCCATTTAAAGTGAACCAATACTAGTTAATGCAAAGTAATATATCAAATATATAATTATACATTAAATCATTAAATCAACATTTGATTCAATGATCCGGTCATGTCGCACATAACCGACTAGAATCCAATGTATCGATTTATCGAATCTATGATTCGATAACTAGGTCATATCGAATATCACCAATCGAAACATATATCGCGAGAATGAAATGCGGTATCACATACACGCATTATTCTCAGTCCTGCACATATCTCATATGCGCTCCTATTTCGTTTCGCTTGAGCCAGGAAACCTCTGTGTAGGACTCTAAAGACTCGTCAATACGCCGGTAGCAGATGATGATCATATCAAGCACCTACAAGCCGCAAGCGGTCTGCTAAACGTAACGGCCACCCGGGTATTGAGCGATCAGAAGATCGACGAGCTAGCCCGCTCACACTCCTGTGAATCCAACCAGTAACACTTAACGTACAGTCCGGTCTCTTCGTCTGATATGTCGCATATCAAGTCTAGGGGTGGTAAAAGTCAGACCCCAATAACCCGATAAGTCGTGCCGATGTGAGGCTCATAATGGGTCAAGAAACTACTAGTAACACTTACCAGCAAATCTCTGATCAGCCCTGGCCAGGGACTTCCCTGCTACGGCCAATCGAGCACTGCGCAACATCAACCACCAATACCGGGAGAGACGAAACCCCTCCTATCGCTCATTGCCTCCATGTGACTCGGGACTGTGCCCAAAGACCACCGTTTTGCACGCCCTCATGGACGTGGTAAGGTGGAGATCAAAGCACAGTGGGAATCACACAAGACTCTATGACGATCTCGGGTCTACAGACTAACCTGTACAAGTGTCACCTGAGAACTGCCATCTGACGTGAGGTATAATACCATCTGGGAGTTCTCGGCGAGTCCGTCCAGTGTACTCAGTCTCCACTGAGCACCCGTATACCATCTCTGATGTCAAACACCAATGGATATGGGATCATCCATCGCCCATCACATGGGTCGAGAAGCGTATACGCTAGTCTACACTGGTATATCGATGCCCCGTCTCGATACACCCATGACTAGGGACCTTGAAGGATGTACTTATGGACTACCATGTCCCCACTAGTATGATTTGCATCATAGTCCAGGTAGTCAAGTACAAATCCTAAGGGCTTTACCAACATGTAACTATAAGACAGTATAAAGAGACTAGTGTACATGTTAAGATAAAGAGCAACCAGATAGCATATTATCATGTCGAGCAAGAAAGTCATCTCTATATATGTCCAAGCATCCAATATAATATACATCATCTATACAATACTGGCCTCTAGGGCATACATACAACTAACAATCTCCCACTTGCACTAGGGCCAGCTGCTGTAGTATCGCATACCGAGCATCCCGAAGAGTCTCTCAAACTGTATCTGGGGAATGGCCTTCGTGAGTGGATCCGCAGTGTTGTCCTTCGTGTCAACCCTCCTGACCTCGATCTCCCGGGGATCAACTATCTCCCGGATCAGGTGATACCGCCTCAGAATATGCCTGGATCGCTGATGGGACCTGGGTTCCTTAGCCAAAGCCACTGCTCCATTGTTATCGCAATACAAAGGTATTGGATGCTCAATGGATGGAACCACACCAAGTTCAGTAATGAACTTCTTGATCCAGACAGCTTCTTTAGCAGCATCGTTGGCAGCGATGTATTCAGCCTCCATCGTCGAGTCTGCCACGGTTTCTTGCTTGGAACTCTTCCAGCTAACCGCCCCTCCGTAAAGGGTAAAGACAAAACCCGACTGCGACTTAGAGTCGTCCTTATCACTCTGGAAGCTGGAATCGGTAAAGGACTCCACTTGGAGTTCTCCGTTACTATACACCAAGAACATATCTCTAGTCCTTCGTAAGTACTTGAGAATGCTCTTCACAGCTGTCCAGTGACTCTCTCCAGGATCAGCTTGATACCTGCTCACTATACTTAGTGAGTATGCTACATCGGGTCTGGTACATAGCATCGCATACATGA
The DNA here is from genome assembly GCA_030015575.1 of Agapanthus africanus. Taxonomy (NCBI): domain Eukaryota; kingdom Viridiplantae; phylum Streptophyta; class Magnoliopsida; order Asparagales; family Amaryllidaceae; genus Agapanthus; species Agapanthus africanus. Next base: position 448,871,943 of record CM057342.1, on the reverse strand, counting down.
TAGAGCCTACTGCCGAAGCATTGGGTATCCCTTGCATGCGAGCTCTCTCCAAATCAGTCTTGGGAGACATCTCTTTGGAGAGAGTGACTCCAGAGATCGTGGGCAAGTTCCCACGCTTGGACTCTTCCATACTAAACCTCTTTAGTATGGTGTCAATGTACCTGGATTGGGCCAATCCCAAAATCCGTTTGGATCTATCTCTATAGATCCTAATCCCCAATATGCAGGAGTAATCACCAAGATCTTTCATTGAGAATCTTTGTGATAAGAAGAGCTTGACCGATTGCCGCATAGGAATATCATTTCCTATCAAGAGTATGTCGTCCACGTACAATACGAGGAAGACAACCTTACTCTCTGCCACCTTCTTGTAGATACAAGGTTCATCTGGGTTTTTGACGAAATCAAACTCTTTGATAACGACGTCAAAGCAGATGTTCCAACTCCGCGATGCTTGCTTTAATCCATAAATGGAGTTAAGCAGCTTGCACACCTTCCCGCTGCTCCCACTGTCTACGAAGCCCTCTGGCTGAGTCATGTACACGCACTCTTCTAAATCACCATTTAGAAAAGCGGTCTTAACATCCATTTGCCAGATTTCGTAATCATGATAAGCAGTGATGGCAAGCATGATCCGGATGGATTTAAGCATAGCCACTGGAGAAAAGGTCTCGTCATAGTCCACACCTGGCCTTTGACGAAAACCCTTTGCTACAAGTCTAGCTTTGAAAGTCTCCACTTTCCCATCTACACCAAGTTTTTTCTTGAAGATCCACTTGCTCCCAATGGGTTTTACCCCTTCAGGAGCAACTTCCAAAGTCCATACTTTGTTGGTGTACATGGATTCCATCTCGGACCGCATAGCATCCAGCCATTTCACTGAGTCCCCACTCGTGATGGCCTGCTCGAAGCTAGTTGGGTCATCATCCTCCATGATGCAATCCTCGCCCCCACCATCCATGAGAAAACCGTAGTATCTCTCAGGTGGGCGAGGAACCCTACTAGATCGGCGGAGAGGCTGAGGTTCGTCGAAAGCTACTGAATGCTCTGGTTCCATTAAATCTTCTGTTGTGTTTTGTTCAGCTGGAACCTCTTCCAGTTCTACCTCAGAGCCACTAATTTCTTTTGCAAGAAATTCCTTTTCTAAAAAGGTGGCATGTTGAGCAACAAATACTCTTTGTTCCTCACTGTGGTAGAAGATATACCCTCGCGAATGTTTGGGATATCCAACAAACTTACACAAAACAGATCTTGCCTTGAGTTTGTCCGGTTTTTGTCTTTTGACATAGGCCGGGCAACCCCATATCTTTATAAAATTAAGATATGGTCTCTTCCCTTCCCATATCTCATATGGTGTGGTAGGCACAGATTTGGTGGGAACCCTGTTCAGTAGGTATGCTGCCGTTTCCAGTGCATATCCCCAGAAGGAAACAGGTAACTCAGCTACACTCATCATAGAGCGCACCATATCTAATAGGGTGCGGTTTCTCCGCTCCGATACACCATTGTGCTGTGGTGTATATGGAGGAGTTAGCTGAGAGAGAATCCCATTCTCTTTTAGGAAGTCCAGGAATTCATTGCTCAAGTATTCCCCTCCTTGATCAGATCGTAGGATTTTAATACTTTTTCAGGTTTGGTTCTCGACTTCTTGTTTATATTCTCTAAATTTCTCAAAAGCTTCTGATTTGTGTTTCATCAGGAACACATATCCGAATCTAGAGAGATCGTCAGTGAATGTAATGAAGTATGAAGAACCATCCCTGGCATGTGTAGACATGGGACCGCATACATCACTATGTATCAGTTCCAGGAGTTCTGTAACTCTTTCTCCGTGTCCCGTAAATGGAGTTTTGGTCATCTTGCCTTTGAGACATGACTGGCAAGTGTCATAAGATGAAAATTCAAACGGATTTAAATATCCATCTTTATGCAACTTAGCTAGTCGTGTCGCATTGATGTGACCCAGTCTACAATGCCACAAGAAGGATTCGTTCAGTTCTGAACTCTTCCTCTTGTGTGTGTTTGTTATGCTCAGAACTGTTGATTGGTTTAGAACATAAATGCCATTGCACAACGTGCCTGATCCAACCAACTTTTGGTTACGGAAAATGTTCATAACATTATCCTGTAATACAAAATTATATCCCTCTTTACTCAATAAAGAAACCGATATAATGTTGCATATCAGGTTCGGCATGTAATAGCATTCGTTCAGAACCAATGTATTACCAGTTGGTAATTCAAGGTGATATTCCCCGACAGTCTTAGCTGCAACAATTGCATCATTTCCGACTCTAATGTCTTTATCACCTTCTCCAAGTTCTCTACCTTTCCTAAGCCCATGTAACTGATTACATATATGGGATCCTGACCCGGTATCTAATACCCAGGACGTAGGGCAAATGGAGAAACAGTTCTCTGTAACGAACACACCCGAAGAAAATGCATCATCATGTACTTTCTTCATTCGGGTGGCATGGGAATCCTGGTATTCCCCTATATCCTGTTCATTCCTGTAACTCTTATAGGAAAGAACGGAACCAACGTTCCCCAGCACAGTATAACATGCGGGTTCGGTCAATACATCCATATTATTATCTTTATTAAGGCATGAAATGGTCGCTACCTGGAGAGAGAGAGAAGAAAACACTTTAGCGTATGCTCGTGCAAGATCAGATTGGTTATTATCTTATCTAATCAGGATGGCTCCCACTGCTTTTTATCAAATCTTCCTTCAAACCCTAAAAGGAAAGACTAGCCGGGATTAATTACACACTACAAGTTCGCCAATCTTTCAGCCAGGCCAGTGTCGGTACTTTGAGGGAGGTCCCCCGTGCTTTCGCACGAACCTAATTAATGTAAACCTCGTTTTCCCAGAGGCGTAACCTCGTTAACACCTTTCTAGACACCTACTTGATCGGCTAATTGTAATGTGTAAAACTCTCCCAGGAGTAACTCTTACTCGCAGTGGGTATCGGGATCCAACTATCTCATAGAAGGTATGCAATCTCATTGCAAATTTCAACACTTGAAATTCCCGATAATATTTTGCCCCTAGCGTCCTATGACCTTGACAAAGGCCAACAAATCATAGCATGCTAGTCAAGTTCAACCCGTCATTTCTTGATTGAATCAAACCTACCCGCACGGCCCTTGACAAAGGCCAACAAGGTCGCACGACTACCCTGAAACAATCTGCATCATATGCATAAGCAGATAATCACTATTCAGCTACCGCACACTACGCCTTGACAAAGGCCAACAAACACAGCACGAATACTAAACAGTTCTTATCTGAAATGACGGAGGGCTACGACAGGTTTTTCTGAAAACCTATTGCGTAATGAACTTGATATCGTTGCAGAATCAAATGAAGTTTTAAAATGGAGTGATTTTGAGGCTTTTCTAGTTTTGCTAAAGGGGTCACTCCCAGTGAAGGGATCGTCGGCCCTTTCCTCGTCGAATGAGGTGCAGGGAATATCATATATACCGCTATGCAAAGTAAAAACTCTTAAAAGCAATCAAAACCAAACCGAGTGTGTAGCATCTGCCAGTTACTGCTAAAGGAGTCACTCCCGGTGAAGGGATCTCGGTCCTTTCCTCATCGAATAAGGTGCAGGATATATCACATATACCGCTGTGCAAAGCAAGAACTGTAGCTACCTGTTTTAGTTTAAAATTTGATTCCACAACATCTTAGGTTTCTTATCTTTCATTAATCACATTAATGAAGTCCCATCATTTAAATACCTAAACATCACAGATAGATATGACGTACGCTTATGCCATCCGCATTCGCCTCGATGTCCCCTCATGCACCGTTAGGTTAGGTAACTAACGACAGAGCAGGGCAGGGCTAGTGCGGGTGCAAAACATGAGTAACGTCTATATAATATATCATATATACTATATACTATATCCATCACAGAGTCACAACACAGATATCGCAGCAGAATAAACATATGAAATATTGGATATACTAGGACGTCCGTGTTTTCAATACGAGCCAGTATAAAACACGGATTCCACGGTCGTGATGAATAGCCAATCCCACACCCTTAGACCCCTACGAGAGCGGCAAGCAACCCTGCCAATTCTAGGGTTAGGAGACCCGGACTCAACTCCTCGAGTTGGTCTCCCACTGGACCCCAGAACCCGGTTACTTGTGCTCCCCTCCTTGGGTCTATCCTAATGCGGAAAAGTAAATAATATACAAAAGGTGACAACTTCCGCTACCTGGAAGTGCCCAAAATAAAAGAATATTACATACAAGTTTTTACATGAATGAAAATGAAAAACACTCATCTCACATAAAAACCCCGGCTATTCAAACACGACGATCCAATATAACATATCCAGCAACACATAATATCACATGTCATCAACGTAAGTAAATATGCGCATCCTAATTGTCGTTGACATATAGCAACGAAACCGGCGATATCACATACTACACTTACGGTCACAGAAAAGAAAGTGTAAAACTACAACAATTGGAATCCGCAACTTCTTTAGACATCGCATGCCTAATCAAATGAAATGCTTAGACATCACATGCCTAATTGATATAAATCCCGCATTTTAGTCTCATTATCGAAAACTCTTTTCAATATCATGTGGGACTAAACTACTAGATTTATAACATTCATTCAGTTATCTCATAACAGTTTGTGAATTCCAATTATTGTATCACATTCCAGATAAACAGAAAATGATAAACTTTCCGATCGAACATTCGAACACCCAAGTTTTCCCGATACAGTCCAACACATGAAATAAGTCTAGCAACATTCAGTTCGTGCCTCAGTACCAACGGTCCAGCCGTAGAAGGGTCAAGCCAACGCCTCACATGTGGCACGCCGTACTGCCCCAAACCCGAAGGTTCAAAGGGCAGTTCAAGACGGTAACATAATCGAGTTAAGGTTTGTTGTCTTCTAGAGGGTCCATCGCATTACTTGCACTACTTAGAACGTCGTTAAACTACGGAAAAATCCAACACTTGGAAATTTCCCGACAAGGGAAAAATTGGGTGTTTATATCCGGTCGAACTTTTTAACATATTCAAAAAATTATCCGGAAATACACAAAGACGAAATTTGATACCCAGATCGAAACACCGAATCCCCAAAGCAACCCCAGAAAATTCAACTCTTGAATAATTATTAAAAATTCCCATAAAACTCAGCACCAGAAAACAAGAATTACTGTGCAAACAATATTGGGTAAAGTGAACAGTTGGCCGCGGAACAGCGGCAGAAGCCATGCTTCTGCCGCGTTTCCGCGGCTATTTGGAAGCTTCATGAGCTCGTGTTTCACCATAATTCTTAGATATTCCTGCTGAATTTTTTAGGCATTTTTAATCTTGAAAAATCCCAGATTTTAGAAAATGTACAGAGAGCATGTTAAGTTTAGGGTTTCGGGTTCGTTCGGGCTTCAAATTGCGTCTAGACTTCGCCTAAGTCTCTAGCTAGGCTTTGATACCAGTGAAAGGTTCCTAGGCACTCTAGTGAGGTCTCACAAGGCATCGAACATGCCAATTTAAAAAAAATGGTGCCGAGAAACCCTAGACTACGGATCTTAGACTAGATGTTTAGGCGAAAAGATAATCTAGTTAACTACTTAACTAAAAGTTAGATTCTACAACCTTTGTAGATCCAGATATCCACTTCCTTAGTTCCACGTAGTGCTCCTCTCGCTGTCCTTTTCCAATCTTAGACTCGTTCATCGGTTTCATCGGGAAAGCGAGCGGAATAGGTCGTCGGCTTTGTGTCAAAGACGATCTACGTCGAGGCATCACAAGTTCAAGCTCCGACTTCACAAAGTTGTGAATCTTGTGAAGAAAACATCCAAAACAACTTGGCAAGAGGTAGAGGGTGAAGAAATAGGAGGTGGGTTCACTTTAGAATTGGATTTCTCACTTTAGAAATCAAGTTGCCATTGATGGCATCAAGCTTTCTCCTTGAAGATGAAGATGAAGAAGAAGAAAGAATATGATAAGTGTTGAGATAAAATAAAATTAAATCAATACTTATCATAAAGAGAACCATAGTTAAGTGTAGAGAGTTAACTAAGGTTAGAAGAATGGTTAGGGTTTAGTGTGAAGACAAAATGGTCACAAAGTCAAAGCTTCATGAAGCTTCAACAATGTTCAAGAATGAAAGCAACCATTTTGTATTCTTATCCCATTCTTTTTCCAAAAATGAATAAATAAAAGAATGGATAAATAAAAACCCTAATCACTTTCTTAACCTAAGTTTAATTCTATACACTTAACCAAATGAGCATGCATCATCAAACATGATACAAACATGTGCACAAAAATATATCACATATACAATTTGCACATCAAGTGAGAATATCCATTTAAAGTGAACCAATACTAGTTAATGCAAAGTAATATATCAAATATATAATTATACATTAAATCATTAAATCAACATTTGATTCAATGATCCGGTCATGTCGCACATAACCGACTAGAATCCAATGTATCGATTTATCGAATCTATGATTCGATAACTAGGTCATATCGAATATCACCAATCGAAACATATATCGCGAGAATGAAATGCGGTATCACATACACGCATTATTCTCGGTCCTGCACATATCTCATATGCGCTCCTATTTCGTTTCGCTTGAGCCAGGAAACCTCTGTGTAGGACTCTAAAGACTCGTCAATACGCCGGTAGCAGATGATGATCATATCAAGCACCCACAAGCCGCAAGCGGTCTGCTAAACGTAACGGCCACCCGGGTATTGAGCGATCAGAAGATCGACGAGCTAGCCCGCTCACACTCCTGTGAATCTAACCAGTAACACTTAACGTACAGTCCGGTCTCTTCGTCTGATATGTCGCATATCAAGTCTAGGGGTGGTAAACGTCAGACCCCAATAACCCGATAAGTCGTGCCGATGTGAGGCTCATAACGGGTCGAGAAACTACTGGTAACACTTACCAGCAAATCTTTGATCAGCCCTGGCCAGGGACTTCCCTGCTACGGCCAATCGAGCACTGCGCAACATCAACCCCCAATACCGGGAGAGACGAAACCCCTCCTATCGCTCATTGCCTCCATGTGACTCGGGACTGTGCCCAAAGACCACCGTTTTGCACGCCCTCATGGACGTGGTAAGGTGGAGATCAAAGCACAGTGGGAATCACACAAGACTCTATGACGATCTCGGGTCTACAGACTAACCTGTACAAGTGTCACCTGAGAACTGCCATCTGACGTGAGGTATAATACCATCTGGGAGTTCTCGGCGAGTCCATCCAGTGTACTCAGTCTCCACTGAGCACCCGTATACGATCTCTGATGTCAAACACCAATGGATATGGGATCATCCATCGCCCATCACATGGGTCGAGAAGCGTATACGCTAGTCTACACTGGTATATCGATGCCCCGTCTCGATACACCCACGACTAGGGACATTGAAGGATGTACTTATGGACTACCATGTCCCCACTAGTATGATCTGCATCATAGTCCAGGTAGTCAAGTACAAATCCTAAGGGCTTTACCAACATGTAACTATAAGAGAGTATAAAGAGACTAGTGTACATGTTAAGATAAAGAGCAACCAGATAGCATACTATCATGTCGAGCAAGAAATTCATCTCTATATATGTCCAAGCATCCAATATAATATACATCATCTGTACAATACTGGCCTCTAGGGCATACATACAACTAACAATTTCTAGCCCGCTTCCTTCCCCAGAGTGTCAGGGATGCTCAAGCACGTAGATTCGAGTCATTACACCAGACGCCAGAGATGACAGTAGCAGAGTATGATGTGCTGTTCACCGAGCTATCAGTTTATGTTCCGTACCTAGTGGCTACTGAGGAGATGCGAGTCAAGAGATTTGTCCGAGGCTTGCTTAGACCACTCTTCCTTGTGATCAGCGCATAGCATTGTGAGACATACGCATCAGCTGTAGACGCAGCCCTATTGGTCGAGGAGCGCCTTGTTGAGACTTTGGTAGTTCCAGAGCCGAAGAGAGTTCGCACGGTTACGTCAGCGCAGAGACAGCCGTTTATGTGCCGTGACATGTTCCGTTCAGGTACGGGGGGTAGCGGAGGATCGGGACGAGGTCAGCTTTTCAGCTCTTATCCCCAGGAAGGTCAGCCAGCACCATCCGGATGTTTCCGATGCGGGAGTTCTTATCATTGTGTTCAAGATTATCCTGAGATACCCCGGAGGGAGGCAGCCGTACCGCATGTCACACTACCACCTTCACCACCCCAGAGGGCGTTGCCTGTTGTAACTACTGTTGCTCCACATCAGACTCATGCACAGAGAGGCCGTGGTCATGGAGGGTTTGTTCTTAGAGGGCGAGGTGGCCGAGGCAGAGGACAGCCAGCTACCGGCAGAGTACAGCCAGTTGCTAATGGGGGGCCGCCAGTTGCAGGTGGAGGACAGGCGTGGGTTTTCGCATTGACGCATCAGGACACGTAGGCGTCCAATGCTGTGGTCTTAGGTACCCTATCAGTATGTTCTGTTGACGCACGCGTGTTGTTTGATCCCGGATCCACGCACTCGTACGTTTCCACACACTTCGTGCCGAGTTTAGGTAGAGAGTCCGGTTTGCTTGATCAGCCGCTTGTTGTGACCACTCCTGTGGGAGAGTCATTTGTTGCTAGGCACGTGTTCCGATCCTGTGTTGTCCCTATTGGCGAGAGGGAGCTTCCTGTCGACTTGATCCTTCTTGAGATGTTGGACTTCGACGTTCTTTTGGGCATGGATTGGTTAGCCACGTGCTATGCGTCTGTGGACTTCCGCGAGAAGACAGTTAGATTTTGTTTTCCCGGCGAGCCGGCTTTTATTGTGCAGGGGGACCGTGGTGTCTCCCCTCACATTTTGATTTCTTCTTTTCGCGCTGGACAGCTGTTGAGGAAGGGATGTCGGGGATTTCTAGCCTATGTTTGCGATACTAGAGCTACAGATGTTCCATTGGACCAGGTTACGATTGCATGTGAGTTCCCTGATGTTTTCCCAGACGAGCTTCCTGGGCTACCGCCTGAGCGCGATATTGCCTTCTGTATTGATTTGGTTCCCGGCACGGGGCCTATTTCTATACCGCCTTATCGGATGGCCCCGGTGGAGCTTAGTGAGTTGAAGGTTCAGCTGCAAGATTTGCTGGATAAGGGACTTATTCGACCCAGTGTTTCTCCTTGGGGTGCTCCGGTCCTATTTGTCAAGAAAAAGGACGGCAGTTTGCATTTGTGTATCGACTACCGCCAGCTGAACAGGGTTACCATGCGGAACAGATATCCATTGCCACGCATCGACGACTTGTTCGACCAGCTTTAGGGGGCAGGATATTTTTCGATGATCGATTTGCGATCAGGCTACCATCAGCTGCGAGTTCGACAGGAGGACATTCCGAGGACAGCTTTCCGCACGCGCTACGGCCATTATGAGTTTTTGGTGATGTCGTTCGGACTCACCAACGCACCAGCAACATTCATGGACTTGATGAACCATATATTCAGGATGTATTTGGACTTGTTCATCATCGTATTCATTGACGATATATCGGTGTATTCCCGGAGCAGAAAGGAGCAAGTGCAGCACCTGCTGATCACACTGCAGACCTTGAGGGAGCACCAGCGTTTCACAAAATTCTCCAAGTGCGCTTTCTGGCTGGACAACCTAGACTTCTTAGGCTACGTAATTAAACGGGATGGTATATATGTTGACCCGAGGAAGATCGAGGCCGTTCAGTGTTGGCCCAGACCTACATCCTTTACTGAGATACGCAGTTTTCTAGGATTGGCCAGTTACTACAGGCGATTTGTACAGGATTTTTCCCGTATTGCTGCACCTTTGACCGGATTGACCCGGAAGGGAGTTCCTTTCGATTGGACGGAGGAGTGCAAGCATAGCTTTCAGCAGCTACGAACTTGTTTGACTACGGCGCCAGTGTTATCATTGCCTTCAGGATCAGGCGGATCTGTGGTCAATTGTGACGCTTCACAAGTGGGGCTAGGGTGCGTATTGATGCAGCATGACAGGGTGATCGCGTATACTTCACGGCAATTGAAGAGACATGAACAGAACTACCCCACTCACGATTTGGAGATGGCTGCAGTGGTCTTTGCACTTAAGATCTGGCGACATTACCTATACGGCGAGTCGTGCCAGATATTCACTGATCACAAGAGCTTAAAATATATATTTCAGCAGCGGGACCTGAATCTCCGACAGCGTCGTTGGATGGAACTAGTGAAGGACTACAATTGCGAGATCTTGTATCACCCGGGCAAGGCAAATGTAGTGGCGGATGCTTTGAGCAGGAGGCCCGGGGGCAGTCTATCTTATTTGAGCGCAGTGCAGAGACAGTCGTCGGCAGATTGACAGATATTATGCGATAGCCGAGTGTAGTTCGAGTTCACACCGATAGGAGGATAGCTTGCGCATGTTCGTGCACGCCCACAGTTGCTTGACCGTATACATGAGGCACAGCACAGTGATGACCGATGGTTAGAGATCATGGCGCAGATTGGACAGGGAAGATTTTCCGAGTTCGTGATCGATGATCAGGGGATACTGCGATTTGGGACTAGACTGTGCATACCAGATGCTGAGGGACTGTGGCGTGAGATTCTTAAGGAGGCACATCGATCGGTGTACAGTGTCCATCCCGGTTCCACCAAGATGTACCATAATATGAGAGATGTTTACTGGTGGGATGGAATGAAGAGGTACATCGTAGATTTCGTGTCGAGATGCCTGACTTGTCAGCAAGTCAAGGCCGAGCACAAGAGGCCGGCGAGAGAGCTATAGCCGTTACCTATTCCGTAGTGGAAATGGGAACAAATTTCGATGGATTTCGTTGTGGGTCTGCCCAGGACTAGGCGAGGGTATGACTCCATTTGGGTGATCGTGGATCGTTTGACGAAAGCGGCTCACTTCCTGCCAGTAAAGACGACTTTCGGATTTGCTCAGTATGCCCAGATATACATCGATGAGATTGTATGACTGCATGGAGTCCCGACGTGTATCGTGTCCGACCGAGGCACCCAGTTTACCAGCCGACTATGGCAGAGGCTTCAGGAGGCTTTGGGCACCCGCTTGAGTTTCAGCACAGCATTTCATCCGCAGACCGACGGCCAGTCAGAGCGGACTATTCAGACTCTCGAGGTGTAACATTTCCAAAATAATAAAATATTATTTTCAGGAATTTTTATAATTTAATATTATTTTAATGAATATTTTAATATTCGGGTGGAATTAAATACAAATAAATAGGGAAAAATTTTGGAAAATTCTAAAATGAGGTATTTTATGGAATTATGCTATTTTAAAGTATTTAAGATTAGTTATATGCTAATTTAGTGCTAATCGCGATTAAAAATCGCTAATTGGATTTTTAGCTTTTTTGTGCAAAAATATGCACATATCATTTTCTACACTTGTGTTGCTTGTGCATTTCTACCATGGCTTTCTTTTGGGTCTACTATTCAAGTGAGAAGAGTTTGGTGGAGAAAAGAAAAGAAAAGAAAAGAAAAGGAAAGAGTAGGTGATGATGAGAGAGAGAGAGAGAACAAGTCAACCCCACCTTTTTGAACCATGCCTCCATCATTTCCCTTCTCATTTTTCTCTCCCCTCTTCTTCTAGAGCTGCTGCTGCTCCTGCTCCCTCATATTTCCCTCCCCTTCACTTCATATATCCACAATGAAATCCAAGCCAAAACCTTATTCCCACTTCACAAAAAGTGTTACCGAGCTCATTAGCTTCACATTGAACCTAGCAAGATTGGAATTGGAGGACCTTGAGCAATTCAAGAATTTTCTTGAGTTGCCAAAGGAGGTAATTCCTGCACCTATTAGAGTAGCATTTCAATTACTTGTGCATCTAATCTAGTTTTGTATCGATATGGTGTTGTTTGGTGGATTTGTGAAACATCAAGTTATGGTTTAGGGTAAAACTGAAACTTAAGATGAAATTGAGGATTGAGGTGACCTTAGAATCCCTTGTGTGATGTTAATTTGAACCCAAACCTGAACTTGAAAACAGAATACGGAATTACGGAATCGATATCGGGGAAAAACTGGAAATCTGGGACTGTTTTATGGAATCTGCTATCACCCCGAGATCCCAAAAATGAAATTGAGTTGACAGTGAGATGTCCACGCACCAATGAACCATCACCCCAAACCCTAGCCCCCAACTCCAAACTGAGGCCGCCAATTATTCCATTCTGGCCGCAATTTGCGGCCAGAGCAGGGCGGATTTGCCTCGTTTTCTGTGCATGGCCCCATTTCCTCTAGTTTTGACCCTGGGTATGTCTAGTTTTGACTGATTCCATCTAGGGTGAAATCTGGGTTGATTTTCCTATGTTGGCGCATGGTTTACGACATGATTTAGCATGGATTTTGGTATTTGGTGATTCATTCCTGTCGGGTGGCGTTTGGACGTCAACGACAAGTGGATATTGATCGTGTTTACATGTGAGTCGATAGGTTTTTACCTATGCGGGTAGCGTGTGCTATTTTGGTTTCCGATGTGATTTTCATGTGCTTTAGCGTTGTGATATACTTGTAGGTACCCTACGAGATGTGAGGCAAAGAAGATGAAGATGGCAACATCGACACCGACACATGAGAAGCTAGGTGAGTAGATTTATATCTACGGGGAGAAGTCGGGTGAATGGCGTATAGCACCCCCGCAGTCCGTGGTGATGTATACAAATACGTATACACACGTATATTTATTATGTGTTGTTTAGGATCATTGATAGTAATAATGGTATTTTGATGATAAGAAAATATTGGTTTAGTATAGTGCGAACCCTAGAGTAGCTGTTGCACTCACACATACACTTACACACATACTTGCGTTCATTCTTTCATTTATTAGTGTGCATATGATGGTGCGTATATCTACACATAGGTATGGGACTATGTGTTTGTATACGAGATTTGAGGATGATCCGTGGGTTTGAGATGATACTTGATGTGAGGCCGTGAGATCGGCGATGTGACATAGTTGTCTTTGAGGTGCGATATGATAGTTTTAGCGGGCCTTTGGACATGTGCTTTACCCGCATTCATATTTTTATAGATGGTATTGATTTGTACTAGACTTAGAGTAGTACCCCAGATTGTGCGATCTGATGATAAGCGATACCTGACATGTGATGAGATAGTATGATATTGACCCCTACCCAGCTATTGGGATACCGTACGACGATCTACCGTACGAGCTGATATTGATGATAGATCCGCACTCATAACTCGAGGATATCTTACGATATGTTATTGAGGCGAGATCACCGACTATCATATCTATATACATTGACTCAGATTAGGTGGTTTCATACCCCTCCTTTCTAGATTACTTGGTAGACATTAGACTAGACCGAGTCATACCTATTTCAAACTAACGAGTCGGGGATATTTTAAAGATAGGCAGAAGGGTTATACGGATATTTTCAAATGATGCATCTTTTCTTAAAACACCGTAGCCCTTACTTTACCAAAAACCCTGATTCGTTTTATTTCAAAAGGCAAGGTTGCATGACATATCTATTGGGGCAGGTTCTGTACTTTTGCGTTGATTATTCGTTTCCGCATATTCCTGCTATTTGCATTGCATCGCTTGTACTGTGGTTATATTTCAGTCATGCTGCTAGGACACCAGCACCATTATCGATGATGCATATGTTCCACGTACACTTGTTGCCGGCTCACACACTCATCATCGATAATTGCCATGTCACTACACTGTAGTACTATTGCATTCAGTATATGATCCTTGCATGACATAATGATATGCTTACATTTCTTTTACATGTCGCATACATCATGCTTTCTGATTAGACGCATTGAGATATGTTGTTTCTATGATATTTCTGGATTTGGGAACCGTGGATGTTTCAAAAAGAGAATATGTCATTGCTTTAAAAACCCGGTTACCCTTGATATGATATTTCAGTGCGTCCACCATGTGTTTTCTTGGTGCTGAGAGCGACATGTGAAACCCGAATCGAGGAGTGGACGAGCCGATTGCGGGTACATGGTGGACCCGGTATGGTTCCCCTCGGCAAGATGATCGATGAGCTTTGCCGATTGAGCCTGGAGGCGGGCGAGTACCTACCGGTGATTGGTTGGACCTGGCGGTTATCCGGAGGATACCGACCAGAGTCGATAGATGGTTTGGGCATACTGCCGGGGCCAAGGGCCGATACCGCAGACAGAGCCCGAGGGCCGATCCGGACTGACGGAGCCCGATATATGAGGATTTACGTGCCGATGCTGGGCACCGTTTTCATGATGTTTTCGAGTGCCGATGCTGGGCACTCTGGTTCCATAATTTTGACGTGTCGCGAGGGACACAGATGGTTATATCCTCATATTATTCCCATGCACATGATTCATGATATGTACATGCATGGTGGTTATCGTCAGTGGGTGACGAGTGGATGGGATCCACATGTGTGAAGATTTGAGTACATTGATTATACCTCATATTCATGACATGCTATTACCTGAGGCACTAGCACGAGCACTTGGCACTACACTCATGTATAGAGATTACATTGCCAGTTTAGCATGCTTCAGCTTTATTCATATTGAGGTTTATTTATATCTGATCGTATTGACCTAGGATAGGTCATGCATTCGATCTCTGCTTATAGATATTTTCTATTCACGAGTTGGCAACTCATCCCCGTTGTGCCCCAGTTCTTGCAGGTTTGCCGTACAGATTCCATAGCGGCATTTCTGGCACACTGCTTCCTTATGGGTGACTTGCTTGGATAGGTGGGTTCTTTTGTATCAGAACCGCCATTGTTCATGTATTATTTATTGTATCTAGAATTTCCATCAACCAAAACTTGTATATTGCTTCAGACTTAGTCAGCAGTGTTGTATTATTTCGACCTTAGAGTCGCGCTTGTAGTATTGCGGTTTTCTGGCTGTTTTTGAGTTTCTTTTCAAGTTTAGATCCTCGCCCTTTGGCGTTGTATATTATTATTGCTTGCGTGGTTGTGACCGTCGATTGACGAAGAGCTAGCTCCCGCTTGGGGATGCCTTTTATCATGTTATATATATTATTCTTGTTGTACCCCGTTCGGGGTCAGCTCTTACAAAGGAAACTTTGCCGAAATTTTCAGAAAAAAATTACACAATTTAAAAATACTTTTTCGGCTTAGTTATTTAAAAACTTGATTTTCAAAACATGATTTCCTTACCTCTTAAAACTAGTTTTTCCTTATTTACTCCTTAAATGGTTTTAGATTTCTGGGCTTTTGGCTTACTTGGATCAGATAGAGTCCTGTAGACTTCATAGGATTTAAGGTCCAGTCACGTGCTCTTTCGGGTCGTGACAAAGTTGGTATCAGAGCGCTAGGTTGACCTTGGTTCGAGTCTATGTTTGACTATGTGGAGCATAGGGCGTTTATATATACGGAACTTAGGCTTGACCTTACGGAACTTAAACTTAGTCGATGGGGTATTAGACCCGAACTTTCTTCGCGTAGGATGACCCTTGGTTGATGGAATAGGTGACTAAAGTAGAGTGACGTACCGTTGGTATGTTCCGCGGCATACTTACGACACGCCACTCCGCTTGAGAAACCTTAGGTTGTACATTTCCTTGCACTGTATTATATTCCTTCCTATGATCTATCTTCATCGATACTGGTTATGGTTTTGCTGCCGCGATTGCACGGGTAGAGTGAGCTATGGCTCGAGTTGTGTCAGCATGAGCTCGTCGGGGACGAGGACTGACCAGGGCGTGATTCCCGAGGCATACGAGTGCATATTGAGGCGTCGTCTTATTGTGTTTCTGCACTTTGGGCGTTTGACAGATCGCTGTTGCGAGATTTTTCGGATGTACTGGTTGGTACCGGAGGATTGAGCCACTGATAGAGGCCAGCCAGGTTATGATGACCGTTGATATTATCGCCCAGATGATTGGAACTACTGCAGCATGGGCATGTGCTTGGAGATATGATAGTGAGTCGCTAGCCACCGAAGATGAATGACCAGGACATGTAGTTCGTTCGCTTACCCCGATGCGAGGTCATCAGGTAGATTGATTCCAGCTAGAGGCGACTTCACGCAGGTTCGTTGAGAGTCGATTGAGACGATCGAATGTCAGGAGCCTATTTTCCAAGTTTAAAGTATACGGAAAGACATGCAGGTGATTTTATGGACCCTCTAGAAGAATGAAACCCTAACTCGACTTAATGACCGTGTGAAAGCCTTTGAACCTTAGGGTTTGCGGCGGTTCCGCGGCGCCATTAGTGAGGCTTGGGATTGCCCTTCTACGGCTGGACCACCGACGCTGTGGCATGTACTCGATACTATTAAACTGTACCCGAGATGTTGATCTCTTGGGGGATTGTGAGGTTCTGACGAGCCGATCGGACGATTCGACATCTTTCGGATATCGTGTGATAGGACACTGCTTGGGAGACTCCAGATACGAGCTTAGCCGTTGGAGCGCAGTCTGTGTAGCCACGATGAGATGAGTCCGAATCAGTCGATATTGGAGCAAGGTGGAGTAAAGAGTTTGCACGAGATTTCGACGAGATGACGTTCCACTCCGCTGACATCAGTGATGTGACATGCACGCTGAGGACGTGTTCGGCTAGATATCTTCTACTGAGTCAGGAAGATACCGAGTTATGATTTCGAGTCCGCGTGAGGGACTTCGGATGGACCGTAGCCGAAGGCATTGCAGTGCGCAGATAGAGACGCGATGTCGAAATGGACGATGATACAGACAAGCGAGACAAGAGGTTCGTGCGAGACGCTGATGAGCTGTCATTACCTCCCGTCGAGACCAGAGGCCTGATATGCTTACAGAGGCGTTGGGATGCGACCAATTCCCGAGGAAATGATGTGCTGAGGACACAGTTGTCTATTGAACGAGAAAAGAATATGCAAGAGTACCAGCCTCCGTACAGATCGGCATAGGCAAGATCGGCAGAGACTTTAAGCAGGATTCCTTCCAGGACACCGCTGCAAAGGTGTTGCACCCAGGATCAGACGTGGGATGTGCATTCAGAGAGCCGAAGGCCGACGCCAGTGACATATTGCTTTACGAGCAGTCGTGAGGATTGACCGAGAGATTACCAAGGAAGTGCCAGAACGGAATCGTTCCTGTCAGCTCTCCTGACCGGGCCGGTGAGCCGATGGATTGCGAGATTGGTAATCCACAGGGAAGATAAGGAACCAGAGGCAGAGGACGCCAGCCGCGAGCAAGAGGCAAGTAGAGATCTTGCGCCGCTAGAATTGGATGTACCGGCACCTTCTCGACTTCGAGAGAGGATATACCGATGACGGTATTTATGATTTATGATGTGTGGTTTTGTGATTTGATTATCATGTATCCATCATCTTGGATTTCGGTATTTTGGCGATCCATTTGCATGATTGGTTTTGATGACTGAGTTCCATGATTTCTGTTTTCGTGCACCATGGTTGCACTTGTTGGGCATTTATACCTGGCGCATCATTATTATTCTTGAGGTATTGATTGTGATTTCGTGCCTATCTTATGCCGGTGATTTGATTTACGCTTCCTGCATGGTTTCATGTACTTTTGGTATTTCGATTTTGCACTCGGTATAGCTTATATGTGCTTGTAGTGCATTGATATGTGTTTGGTGCACGCAGTTGCACACGTTTATGATTTTCTTCATATTTGGTTACACTTAGTGTTGCTGCTTACGTATTTGAGATTATTGCTTGGTATTCGTGCATGGGATGCACCAGTTCTATACTTCGTGCGTTTGTCGCACCAGTTTTATGTTTCTTGCGTTTACCGCATCAGATTTATATTCGTGCCTTTGTTGCACCGGATTTATATTTTGTGCATTACGGTTGCACCTGACTTCGATTTGATGCCTTTCGGTATGTCTATTCTGATTGTGATATTGATGTGGATTCTTGCACTCCGTGTGTTTGACTGGACTTACGCATATTCGGCGTTGCTATTGGATTTTTGTGATTCCGTGCATATTGAGTGCGCAGGGTTTAGATTTTCATTCGTGCACGATGGATGCACCGATTTGGATTTTCACGCATGTTGGGCGCATGTTTTGAGATGCGATTTTGGTGCACACCTGATGCACTAAATCGAGATTCTTCGTGCATATCAGATGCACCGGATTTTTGGCTGTCAGGCACACACGTTGCCGATGACAGATGCTTCGTGCACACCCGTTGCACCTGGATGTGGTTTTGTGCACCTGTTTAGCACATATATGGATTTTGATTTCCGTGCGCACCGACGCACAGGGTGGTGTTATGTGTATTTTTGGGATTTATTCTCTTTGGAGCAGTACTTTTTTTATGATATTGGATATTTATTTTCATACTGAGCAGGACTAGTCAGAGGACAGTACCTGGATATGTTTTGTGCATGCATTTGATAGTCGAAGGGATTTCCAAAGAGCGAGCTATAGTCTCAGTATATACCTACGTGTTCGATATGACACGAAACGTTTTAAAAACAAGGAAACCCTTTTGATTGTTTTCAAAAACGGCGGAACGTGCTTATTAAACAAGGATATATATATACATATATAGTTATTTTTCTTATGAAAAACATCCGCCACTGTGCAGTGTTAGGCGCATCGCACAGCGACTTAAAAAGATTTGGCATGTTTTTACATCAGCTATTTACATGTATAGATTGGATGTCTACATGGATAGTTCTGATCCATATCATATTGGTTTGTATTGGATTTGACATTTGTGTAATTACCTTGACTCCGATGATTGCGAGATGCTTGACAGAGTTCCGATTTTGAGTTATCTGCTCATTACTCCCGCGCATGCATTGCGCTGTGACGTTTTATGTATTGATGATTTCGGAGCCCCGACGACTTGAAATTTGTATCGAAATGTTTTAGTATTTGGGGA
The DNA here is from genome assembly GCA_030015575.1 of Agapanthus africanus. NCBI lineage: Eukaryota > Viridiplantae > Streptophyta > Magnoliopsida > Asparagales > Amaryllidaceae > Agapanthus > Agapanthus africanus. The sequence continues at coordinate 448,853,049 of CM057342.1, read as the reverse complement.
TTTTAAATTTAAATTCGGGGACCGAATTTTTTTAAGGGGGGTAGATTGTAACATTTCCAAAATAATAAAATATTATTTTCGGGAATTTTTATAATTTAATATTATTTTAATGAATATTTTAATATTCGGGTGGAATTAAATACAAATAAATAGGGAAAAATTTTGGAAAATTCTAAAATGAGGTATTTTATGGAATTATGCCATTTTAAAGTATTTAAGATTAGTTATATGCTAATTTAGTGCTAATCACGATTAAAAATCGCTAATTGGATTTTTAGCTTTTTTGTGCAAAAATGTGCACATATCATTTTCTACACTTGTGTTGCTTGTGCATTTCTACCATGGCTTTCTTTTGGGTCTACTATTCAAGTGAGAAGAGTTTGGTGGAGAAAAGAAAAGAAAAGGAAAGAGTAGGTGATGATGAGAGAGAGAGAGAGAACAAGTCAACCCCACCTTTTTGAACCATGCCTCCATCATTTCCCTTCTCATTTTTCTCTCCCCTCTTCTTCTAGAGCTGCTGCTGCTCCTACTCCCTCATATTTCCCTCCCCTTCACTTCATATATCCACAATGAAATCCAAGCCAAAACCTTATTCCCACTTCACAAAAAGTGTTCCCGAGATCACTAGCTTCACATTGAACCTAGCAAGATTGGAATTGGAGGACCTTGAGCAACTCAAGAATTTTCTTGAGTTGCCAAAGGAGGTAATTCCTGCACCTATTAGAGTAGCATTTCAATTACTTGTGCATCTAATCTAGTTTTGTATCGATATGGTGTTGTTTGGTGGATTTGTGAAACATCAAGTTAGGGTTTAGGGTAAAACTGAAACTTAAGATGAAATTGAGGATTGAGGTGACCTTAGAATCCCTTGTGTGATGTAAATTTGAACCCAAACCTGAACTTGAAAACAGAATACGAAATTACGGAATCGATATCGGGGAAAAACTGGAAATCTGGGACTGTTTTATGGAATCTGCTATCACCCCGAGATCCCAAAAATGAAATTGAGTTGACAGTGAGATGTCCAGGCACCAATGAACCATCACCCCAAACCCTAGCCCCCAACTCCAAACTGAGGCCGCCAATTATTCCATTCTGGCCGCAATTTGCGGCCAGAGAAGGGCGGATTTGCCTCGTTTTCTGTGCATGGCCCCATTTCCTCTAGTTTTGACCCTGGGTATGTCTAGTTTTGACTGATTCCATCTAGGGTGAAATCTGGGTTGATTTTCCTATGTTGGTGCATGGTTTACGACATGATTTAGCATGGATTTTGGTATTTGGTGATTCATTCCTGTCGGGTGGCGTTTGGACGTCAACGACAAGTGGATATTGATCGTGTTTACATGTGAGTCGATAGGTTTTTACCTATGCGGGTAGCGTGTGCTATTTTGGTTTCCGATGTGATTTTCATGTGCTTTAGCGTTGTGATATACTTGTAGGTACCCTATGAGATGTGAGGCAAAGAAGATGAAGATGGCAACATCGACACCGACACATGAGAAGCTAGGTGAGTAGATTTATATCTACGGGGAGAAGTCGGGTGGATGGCGTATAGCTCCCCCGCAGTCCGTGGTGATGTATACGAATACGTATACACACGTATATTTATTATGTGTTGTTTAGGATCATTGATAGTAATAATGGTATTTTGATGATAAGAAAATATTGGTTAAGTATAGTGCGAACCCTAGAGTAGCGGTTGCACTCACACATACACTTACACACATACTTGCGTTCATTCTTTCATTTATTAATGTGCATATGATGGTGCGTATATCTACATGTAGGTATGGGACTATGTGTTTGTATACGAGATTTGAGGATGATACATGGGTTTGAGATGATACTTGATGTGAGGCCGTGAGACCGGCGATGTGACATAGTTGTCTTTGAGGTGCGATATGATAGTTTTAGCGGGCCTTTGGACATGTGCTTTACCCGCATTCATATTTTTATAGATGGTATCGATTTGTACTAGACTTAGAGTAGTACCCCAGATTGTGCGATCTGATGATAAGCGATACCTGACATGTGATGAGATAGTGTGATATTGACCCCTACCCAGCTATTGGGATACCGTACGACGATCTACCGTACGAGCTAATATTGATGATAGATCCGCACTCATAACTCGAGGATATCTTACGATATGTTATTGAGGCGAGATCACCGACTATCATATCTATATACATTGACTCAGATTAGGTGGTTTCATACCCCTCCTGTCTAGATTACTTGGTAGACATTAGACTAGACCGAGTCATACCTATTTCAAACTAACGAGTCGGGGATATTTTAAAGATAGGCAGAAGGGTTATACGGATATTTTCAAATGATGCATCTTTTCTTAAAACACCGTAGCCCTTACTTTACCAAAAACCCTGATTCGTTTTATTTCAAAAGGCAAGGTTGCAGGACATATCTATTGGGGCAGGTTCTGTACTTTTGCGTTGATTATTCGTTTCCGCATATTCCTGCTATTTGCATTGCATCGCTTGTACTGTGGTTATATTTCAGTCATGCTGCTAGGACACCAGCACCATTATCGATGATGCATATGTTCCACGTACACTTGTTGCCGGCTCACACACTCATCATCGATAATTGCCATGTCACTACACTGTAGTACTATTGCATTCAGTATATGATCCTTGCATGACATAATGATATGCTTACATTTCTTTTATATGTCGCATACATCATGCTTTCTGATTAGACGCATTGAGATATGTTGTTTCTATGATATTTCTGGATTTGGGAACCGTGGATGTTTCAAAAAGAGAATATGTCATTGCTTTAAAAACCCGGTTACCCTTGATATGATATTTCAGTGCGTCCACCATGTGTTTTCTCGGTGCTGAGAGCGACATGTGAAACCCGTATCGAGGAGTGGACGAGCCGATTGCGGGTACATGGTGGACGCGGTATGGTTCCCCTCGGCAAGATGATCGATGAGCTTTGCCGATTGAGCCTGGAGGCGGGCGAGTACCTACCGGTGATTGGTTGGACCTGGCGGTTATCCGGAGGATACCGACCAGAGTCGATAGATGGTTTGGGCATACTGCCGGGGCCGAGAGCCGATACCGCAGACAGAGCCCGAGGGCCGATCCGGACTGACGGAGCCCGATATATGAGGATTTACGTGCCGACGCTGGGCATCGTTTTCATGATGTTTTCGAGTGCCGATGCCAGGCACTCCGGTTCCATGATTTTGACGTGTCGCGAGGGACACAGATGGTTATATCCTCATATTATTCCCATGCACATGATTCATGATATGTACATGCATGGTGGTTATCGTCAGTGGGTGACGAGTGGACAGGATCCACATGTGTGCAGATTTGAGTACTGTGATTATGCCTCATATTCATGACATGCTATTACCTGAGGCACTAGCACGAGCACTTGGCACTACACTCATGTATAGAGATTACATTGCCAGTTTAGCATGCTTCAGCTTTATTCATATTGAGGTTTATTTATATCTGATCGTATTGACCTAGGATAGGTCATGCATTCGATATCTGCTTGTAGATATTTTCTATTCACGAGTTGGCAACTCACCCCCGTTGTACCCCAGTTCTTGCAGGTTTGCCGTACAGATTCCATAGCGGCATTTCTGGCACACTGCTTCCTTATGGGTGACTTGCTTGGATAGGTGGGTTCTTTTGTATCAGAACCGCCATTGTTCATGTATTATTTATTGTATCTAGAATTTCCATCAACCAAAACTTGTATATTGCTTCAGACTTAGTCAGCAGTGTTGTATTATTTCGACCATAGAGTCGCGCTTGTAGTATTGCGGTTTTCTGGCTGTTTTTGAGTTTCTTTTCAAGTTTAGATCCTCGCCCTTTGGCGTTGTATATTATTATTGCTTGCGTGGTTGTGACCGTCGATTGACGAAGAGCTAGCTCCCGCTTGGGGATGCCTTTTATCATGTTATATATATTATTCTTGTTGTACCCCGTTCGGGGTCAGCTCTTACAAAGGAAACTCTGCCGAAATTTTCAGAAAAAAATTACACAATTTAAAAATACTTTTTCGGCTTAGTTATTTAAAAACTTGATTTTCAAAACATGATTTCCTTACCTCTTAAAACTAGTTTTTCCTTATTTACTCCTTAAATGGTTTTAGATTTCTGGGCTTTTGGCTTACTTGGATCAGATGGAGTCCTGTAGACTTCATAGGATTCAAGGGCCAGTCACGTGCTCTTTCGGGTCGTGACACGAGGGCATGCTCCGAGCGTGCGTTTTAGACTTTGGTGGTAGCTGGGATCATCATTTACCCTTGGTGGAGTTCTCCTACAACAATAGTTTCCAGGATACTATTCAGATGGCACCTTTTGAGGCTTTGTATGGGAGGAGATGTAGATCGCCCGTCTGTTGGACAGAGCTCAATGAGAGCAGTATTTTAGGGCCACAGATCGTACAGGAGACGACCGAGAAGATATAGCTGATTCGAGACAAGATGAGGATAGCTCAGAGCAGGCAGAGATCGTATGCTGACAGACGCCGCCGCAGATTTGAGTTTGCAGTTGGCGATCACGTTTTTTTGAGGGCCTCTCCGATGAAGGGAGTGATGAGGTTTGGACGGAAGGGGAAGCTTAGCCCCAGATTCATAGGTCCCTTCGAGATCCTCGAGCGTGTGGGCGCAGTAGCATATCGTTTGGCTCTTCCACCCGACTTCCCAGACGTTAACCCCGTGTTTCACGTGTCGATGCTTCGCAGATACCTACATGACCCTTCGCATATGATTCAGCATCAGACCGTTCAGCTCGAGCGCAATCTTTCATTCACCGAGTAGCCAGTCGTGATATTGGACCGGCAGGTGAAGAAACTTAGATCGAAGGTCTTGCCATCAGTGAAGGTGCTTTGGCGCAGCCCGAATGGTGAAGAGATCACTTGGGAGGCCGAGGGCGAGATGCGGAAGAAATTCCCTCATCTTTTTGAAGGTATGCGTAGCTTTATATTTTAAATTCGGGGACGAATTTCTTTAAGGGGGAAGATTGTAACACCTTAGGATGTGTTTAGTGGCTAATTATATGTTAATAGATGATTTTAAATAAAAAGTTTACCAAATTGAGTTTCAAATATTTTTCCAAATTTAATGAATATTTTATTAGATTTTTTCTAGGCTTGCACACACTTGTGCATGTAAATTAGGGTTAAAAATGGGGTTGAACCATGATTAGCAACCATGGTGGATCAACCATTTTCCTTAAGCTAAATTTTAAATTTAATTAAGTCATGGGGGTTTTAATTAAGTTTAATTGGTAATTTTAATTAAAGATTGTTTTATTATATATTTGAAATTATTTGAATGTGTTGACTTGGTGAGAGAGAGAGAGAGAGAATGATCATGATGGCCTTTGCCATGCTTCATTAAATGAGGAGAGAGAGAGGGGGGTTTGACTAACCTTAGCTCTCATTTACCTTGCTTTGTTCTTATTTTTTTTCTCTCAACTCTCACTCACACACTCACACACACACCAACAGCAGCAGCAGCAGCAGCACAGGCAGCAGCAACAGCAGCTCCAGGCAGCAGCAGCAGCACCCCAGCAGCAGCTCCTTCCCCTCTTCTTCTTCTCCTTCTCCTTGCTTGTAGGATTCCTTGGGGGTATAATTCTCTAAACTCTTTCTTTTGTTCGCTAACGTTCGTGTAGTTTAGCTTCGATTAGCGATAATTATGCGTTTTTAGTGCTATATGTGGTGATTAGTGTGAACTTTGGTTAAGTGAGGTTAGTATTGGGGAGACCAACTTAATTAAGTCTTATTAGGGCCACTTAAACCTAGCTAAACACCAGATTACACTAAAATACCCTAAGTTTTCAATTTGTGCAAAATTTAACCTTTTTAAACAAAATCTTGGCTTTCTGTGATCTGCTGTTAATCCAATGATTTTAGATAAAATCTGAGTTGACTGTAGCCTACTTAGGATACCCTGACCCCACCACCAGAGCACGAGCCCCTGACCCCACACCCAGGCCGCCGGAATAATCCTTCTGGCCACAAATTGCGGCCAGACTTAGGAGATAGGTGCTAGGATTTGTTCTGTAGGTGTCTGCTACATTTCTAAGGTCTATGGTATATGCAATTTTGTAAGTTTTTAACCTGGGTAAAATCTGGGGCAATATATCGTTTTTCAAGTACGTTTAGTTTGCACGATACGCGCGATACATGAGTGGGTTCTGTGATCCAGCGTGTCGCGACGTGTCGGGTTAGTTTAGACGCGTATACACACGTTTCAGCGTATCATACACACGCGCGTTAATTCGCGACGCGAGTTTCTCGTTTTGTTTCGATATCGCATTTTGCGAGATATTTGCTTATATATGGATTCTTTGTGTAAATTCCAGGTTCGCAGGCAGGTGCGTCGGACGCCGCCAAGAAAGGGAACCAAGTGGTCGGCTATGTGTAGCACGCGACCAGGTGAGTAGATTTAACATCTCCGGGGAAATCGCCCGAATGGCGTTAAGCGTCAGGGCGTAATAGGATATGTCAGTTGCATGTGTTCATGTAGGTATACTGTAGTAGCATACCTTCTTCCTGCATGTTGGTGTATATATATATATATATATATATATTCATATACATATCTTGATATATCACTACCTGCGCACATGCATCCTTATTGTTCATCTTAGTGTATACATATCTTGATATAACACTACCTGCACACATGCACCCTTTATGTTCATCTTAGTGCACATGTACATTGCTACACTCACATTGCGTATATATCCATTTGCACATGCATACCTGTACATATACATATGTTCATACATGGATGACATTGACATGTTTTTAAAACTATGGGACCGCAGGGGATATTTCAAAACTGGATCTTTTAAAAGAGCGGTTTTCCCTTTCTTTTACTTTTAGTGTCATACGACACATTGCATTGAGTTTGGATTTATGTGATTTCTGGATTTGGGAACCGGAGTATTATTTTAAGAAAATACGCACTGTTTAAAAACCTGGTTTCCCTTGATATGATATTTCAGTGCGTCCACTATGCGTTTTCTCGGTTCTGAGACGTGTGACATGTGAACCCGAATCGAGGAGCTGGACGAGGCCGATTGCGGATACATGGTGGACCCGGTATGGTGCCCCGGGGCAAGAAAGGGATGCTGTGTATACAGACGGTGAGCCTGGCAGAGGGACTACTACCTACCGGTGATTGGTTGGACCTGACGGTTATCCGGAGGATACTGACCAGAGTCGATAGATGGATATGGGACAACTCGTACTGCCGGGGCCGAGGGCCGATACCGCAGACGGAGCCCGTGGGCCGACCCGGACTGACGGAGCTCGAGATATGAGGATTTGCGTGTCGATGCGGGACACAATTGCTTTATGATATTTCGAGTGCCAATATTGGGCACTCATGATTCTATGAGATTTACAGGATTTAAGGGTCGATGAGGATGACGGCGCCTGAGTTTTACTGTCATCTGGGTGTATTGTTAGACACCGGCTATATTTTCCACGCTGACATTCCGTGTAGATATTATTTATTCCATGCTCAGTATTTAGTATTACACATCTCATCCTGTATCTGTAGTACTTGTTAGAGTACATATGCTATGCACGATTATGCATACCTTGCTCATCACATAGAGATTTTATTAGATCGCATTTGTTGCATGATTTGATCATCCAGTTCATCATATAGATGCTATCTGTTGGCATAGGTTAGAGTATCGCAGCACGTGCATACTCGCGATTACCTTTATATGTTATCTACTATTCATGAGTTGGCAACTCACCCCCATTGTGCCACAGTATTTGCAGGTTGCCCCTCGGAGTTGTCGCGGCAGTCTGCTTTCGTACATCTTTTGACACAGATACCATTGCAGTTGGCATACTAGCCATTTTGCTGATAGGTGGGTTTTTGTTTGGTATCTGTTTATTTTCCAGTTGTATACATCATTGTATCTAGTATTCTCCATCTACTACTTATGTATTGACTTAGAGACCAGTTGTGAGGACGATGTATATTATTATACTCTAGTGTCGAGCTCATTGTGAGCCGACTTTATTATGCAGTTTTATATTTCATGTTGCCTTCACTTATTTTTACTCTTTCTTCGCTACGGCGTCGCATATTACCATTGTGGTGTTGTTTCCGCCGTTGGGCGTGATTGCTCCCGTTTAGGATGCTTATTTCTTTTTGTGTATCATTTTACTCATTTATTGCTTTGTACCCAATCTCGGGACTAATTTTTCAAAGGAAATGCTTTCAATTTTTTTTAAAATGATAACTTGAACTTTAAAGGATTCTACTAAACAACTTAAAGTTTTCTAAATGTTTTAACAAATATTCTAATAAATGTTTTAAACACTCTATACTTTTAATGGTTTTGATTTCTAGGTTTCGGCTTACTTAGTCGCGTTACACCTGTAGACGTCACGTGGTTAAGTGCCGGTGACGGGCCGAACTTTGGGTCGTGACATATTGCTACGAATGACGAGATATCTCCCTAGATGTTTGGAACTATTGCCGCACGAGTTGTCCTTAGATATATGATAGAAGTTCTCTAGTCACCCAAGGAAGAATGACTAGGACATGTAATTCGTTGCCTACCCCGATGCGAGGTCATCCGATTGATTGATTCCAGCTAGAGACGACTTCACGCAGGTACGTTGAGAGTCGATAGAAGATGATCGAATGTCAGAAACCCATTTTTCAAGTTTAAAGTATTCGTAAAAACATGCAAGTAATTCCGTGGACCCTCCAGAAGAATGAAACCCTAACTCGATATAATGACCATGAGAACGCTTTGAAACCTAAGGGTTTGCGGCAGTTCCGCGGTGCCATTGATGAGGCTTGGGTTTGCCCTTCTACGGCTGGTCCATAGATACTGTGGCATATACTGGAATATTATTAAACTGTACTCAAGATGTTGAGCTCTTGGGAGATTATGGAACTTTGACGAATCGATCGAGAGGTTCGACGTCATTTGGATATCATGTGATGGGATACATTGTTTGGGAGACTCCAGATACGAGTATAGCCATTGGAGCCCAATCCATGCAGCCACGAAGAGACGAGTCCGAATCAGTCAACCTTAGAGAAGAGTGGAGTAAGAGGTTCGTACGAGATCTTGATGAGATGACGTTCCACTCCGCTGACATCAGAGATGTGATACGCATGCAGAGGTGTTGTACATGGATATATCTTCCAGAAGGAGTCGCGATGAGTATGCAGCCATTCCGGAACAAGAAATAGATTTAGTAAATGGTGATAACTTCCGGGCAGTTCGGCAGAAACGGGATTTGAGGGAGACTTCGATAGAACCATTCTGGAACACTATACAAGAAGACTTAGACCCATTATCGATCATATTGTGCACACCCAGCATGCCAGAGTTCGGCATCAACGACGAGACATGTTATGAGTGAGCATGACAGTTGGCCAGAGATCTTTAGAGGATGTGCCAGAGCGGGACTGTTTTCGCCATCCTTGATTTCGGTATTTTGGGCGATTTATTTGCATGATTGAGATTTTGTGCACCACAGTTGCACTTGACTTCGATTTGATGTCATTCGAGATAATGATTTTGGTTTCATGCCTATGGTATGCATGTGATTTCACTTATGCTTTCGACATTGTTTTCATGCACTTTTAGCATTTTGATTCTATTTTGTGCATGCTGATGCACATGATTGTGAGATTATATACCACGGTATACCTGATTTGGATTGGATTGAAATGTGTTGTATACCGTCGATTTCGATTGTGATACTCGATATTTGTTTTTATGCACCTTGTGCACTTGAATTGGATGCTTGCGCATACTTGACGCGCTTGATGCGATTTTGGTGCACACCGGATGCACTAAATCGAGATTCTCCGTGCATATCAGATAAACCAGACATTGCTGTCAGGCACACGCGTTGCCCTTGACAGGTGTTTTCATGCACACCCGTTGCACTTAGATTTTGTTTCTGTGCACATGTATGGAACATTCATTGATTTCGATTTCGGTGCGCACCAGACGCATGTGGCATTCTTATATACATTTGGGATTGATTTCCTATGAGCAGTATGTTTTCATGATATTTACTATTTAGTATAGTGACTGAGCAGGACTAGTCCGAGGATAGTACCTGACTATATTTTATGCATGCATTGATAGTTATCGAAGGGATTTCCAAAAGGGAGCTATAGTCTCAGTATTAACCTACGTGTCCGAGATGACACAAGGCTTTTAACAAAGGAAACCCTTCTAAATTATTTTCAAAACGGTGGGACGTATATGTTAAACAAAGGGTATATATATATAGTTATTTTCTTATAACAGACATCCGCCACTGTGCAATGATACGCGTATCGCACAACGACTGGAAAAGATTTGGCATGCATTTCTTTCAGATGTATTAACGATATTTACATGTATAGTTTGATATATATCATGTTGGTTTTCGTATTGGGCTCTGACATTGGTCTCTTCGCCATAACTCCGATGATTGCGGGATGTTTGATGGAGTTTTGATTTTGGATTGTATACTCGTTTTTCATGCGCATGCATTGCGTTATGATGTGTTTTACGTATGTATGATTTTGGAGCCCCAACGACTTGATCATTTTGCTGAAATGTTTTAGAAATTTGGGGAGTTTAAATTTAAATTCGGAGACCGAATTTCTTTATGGGGGGAAGACTGTTACATTTAAATAAAATATTATTTAAGGGAATTTTTATAATTAAATAATAAATATTATGAATATTTTAATGGTGCGGTATAATTAAATACAGATAAACTGGGGAAAATTTGGAAAATTATAAGAATTACTGAAATGAGAGTGTTTTATGTGATTTAGGAAAATTATAGATTTTATAATTAATTATAAACTATTTTAATGCTAATCACGATTAAATATCGCTAATCGTGCCTTAAGCTTGAATTGTACACATTACATGCACCATGTCACATTTTAGCACTTTTTACATTTTTATCATGGCTTTCTCTTCATTTTCTTGCATGGTTGTTGTTTTAAATGAGAAGAGTAAATAGACAAGAAAAGAGAAAATGATAAAGAAATGGGTATGGGCATGAGAGAGAGAGGTGAGGGGTCAAACTTGGTCATGGCTCTTGTTTCCTTCATTATTTTTCATCTTTTCCTCTTCTCCCTCTCCCATGGTTGCTACCCTCTCTCCCTCTCTCCTCTACCTCCTCACTTCACCACTAAAAATTCATTACAAGTCCATCTCCACTTTATCAAAAATATGCAAAAGCTCCCTACAAACACTTTGGACCAAGAAAGCAAGGATTTTGGACACTTGGGGCAACTTAAGAAATTTCTTGAGTTGCCAAATGAGCTAATTCTTACACAATTAGTGTAGTATTTGATTCACTTTAGCTTACATGCAAGTTTAGAAGTGTTTAAGTGTAGATTAGTGAACTTTGAAAATTACAAGTTAAGGATTTGGGTTTGATTTGAATCCAAAGGTGAAATTGAGGCTTCATACTGACCTTAAACCCCTGTAATTGTCACGACCCGAAAAGTACAGAACATGACCGGCACTTAAATTACGAAACGTCTCGAGGCGTACATAATCTTAGTAATCCAAAACCCAAAAATCCAAACCTAGTAAAGTTGTAGAGTGAAGGAAAAACCAATTTTAAAGCAAGAAGTTTAACAACATAAGCCGAAGTATGCGTTTTTAAAACATCGAGTCATTTCTGAAAATTTCGGCAGAGTTTCCTTTGTAAATACTGGCCCCCAAATGGAGTAGAACATGAATAGTATACGAAATGATAAAGGGCACGCCAAGTAGGAGCTAGCTCTTCGTCAATTGACGGTCACAACCATGCAAGCAATATAATATACAACGCCGAAGGGCGAGGATCAAAACTCAAAAGAAAACCCATATCCACCAGAAAACCATAATAATACAAGCGCGACTCTAAGGTCGAAAGAATATACACTGGTCTTCTAGTTCTATCAAATAAACAAGTCTGGTTGATGGAGTTTACTAAATACAACTGAATGTAATAAAGTATAATGGTGGTCACGAAGCAAGTAAACCCACCTGCCCAAGACAATCACCCGGAAAGGAAGCAGTGTGCCTGCAAGCCATAATTAAACCTGTACGGCGAAACCAGCAAGAAACTGTGGCACAACGGGGGTGAGTTGACAACTCGTGAGTAGAAAACATCACCGAGCAGAAATCGTATGTATGACACAATCCTTGGTCAATACGATCAATAATATCCTCAAATAATAATAATATGGCCTGAAGCATAATATAAAGGTAAGGGTAACATCTATCCATAAGTGTAATCCCATGTGCTCGTGTCAGTGCCTCAGGTAGCAAAGTATCATATGTATGAGGTATGAATGTAATGTAATGAAATGAGAGAGACAACTGTTTTCTTTATTTAATAGGATTTCTGTATGTATATAACTCGAGTATCATCAATGAAATCAATAGAGAAATCAGTGTCATGCATCGACACAAAACATAAATCCCAATATCTCAATATCTCAGGCTCCGGCTACCCGGACTAGCCCGTATCATCAAATCTCAAAATCTCAGTGTCACAAATCTCAATATCTCAGGCATCCGTATCATCTGCAGGATCGGCCCGCGGGCTCTGGCAGAACGGATCAACCTATATCCATCTCATGACTCCGTCGGTATCCTCCGGATAACCGACGAGTCCAAAAATATCACCGGTAGGTAGTGCCCCCTGCCAGGCTCATCATCCATCATGAAATCACTCTCGCCTCGGGGTACCTCACCGGGTCTACCATGTACCCGCAAATGGTTCACACGACTCCTCGAATCGGGTCTCGAAATCCATCTCATAACCGAGAAAATATCATGGTGGAGGACTCATACATCACGATAAAACTGCACTTTTCATTTTAAAAAGAGAGAGGGAAGATTATATATATACTTGCGGTTTTCTCCCAAATCCAGGAAATCTCATGAAAATCCGAAATCAAATCATCAATTGCAAGTAAACAGCGAATATCGGCATAAAACTCCATAATACTGCATAACGGTGAATAATAATATTCATGAAGTAGCAAGTAATAACTGCAATATCTAAACTAGCATATAAAGACAAGTACGCTAATACCATGTCGAACTATAAGTTAACAAGCTATGACAATGAGTAATATTCTCTAAAGTGTACGTGACATGGAAATTACCGATGATGATGTGTGTGAGCCGGCAAGTAAGTGTATGTGGAACATAAGCATCATCGGTAATGGTGCTTGTTGGATATATGTATGCCCTAGAGGCCATTATATGATAGTGGATGTATTTGTACATGTATATATATATATTCAGTATACATTCTTGCTCGACATGATAGTATGCTATCTGGTTCTTCTTTATCTGACATGTTGATTTGATCATGCTTTTATTCATTCATACATGCTGATAAAGCCCTGAGGATATCGGCTTGACTGCTCTGATTATGATAGAGATCATACTAGTGGGATATCTGTAGTCTATAAGCATATCCTGGAAAGTCCCTAGTCGTAGGTATATCGAGACGGGGCATTGATATACCAGAGTAGACTAGCGTATATGATACTAGACCCATACGATGGGCGATGAATGTTCCCACATTCATCGATGTTTGACATCAAGATCATATACGGGTGCTCAGTGGTGACTGGGTACACTGGACGGACTCACCGAGAACTCCTATATGGAATTATATCTATCGTCGGATAGCAGTTCTCAGGTGACACTGGTACAGGTTAGTTTGTAGACCCGAAATCGTCATAGAGTCTTGTGTGCTCTCCCACTGTACTTTGATTGCCACCCTACCACGGCTCTATTGAGTCGTGCAAAAAGGTGGCCGTTGGGTACAGTCCCGAGACACACGAAGGCAATGAGCGATAGGAGGGGTTTCGTCTCTCCCGATATTGGGAGTTGATGCTGTGCTGTGCCCGACTGCTTATATCAGCAAGTCCCTGGCCAGGGCTGCTGAGATTTGCTGATAAGTGTTATCAGTAGTTTCTCGATCTGTTATAGACCATTCACCGGCACGACTTATTGAGTTATTGGGGTCGACGTGACCATCCCTAGGCTCGATATGCAGCATATCTGACGAAGAGACCGGACTGTACGGTAGTGTTGCCGGTTGGCTCGACGGGAGTTGTAGCAGGTTCGCTTGTTTTCTTCTGATCGCTCAATACCCGGGTGGCCGTTACGTTTAGCTGACTGCTTGCGGCTTGGGGGTGCTTGATATGATCATCACCCTCTGCCGACGTATTGACGAGTCTTAGAGTCCCACACAGGAGTTACCTAGTCCAGGCGAAACGTTGTGGTGCGCGTAGGCGATATGCGCATGGACCCGATTAAAATGCGCGTATATGATACCGAACATTGATCGGGCGGCTTGCTTTTGGTAGGGTCATATGTGATATGGCCGGATTGATAAATCAAGTGTTGATTTATCATTTAACCATTAGTTTTCTCACTTAAAACCTTTTCTTGGATGATGGATGTGTGCATGCATGTATGTTTTTCTTTCTTTCTTTCTTACTAGTTTCATGCACATATGGATGTGCATACATACATACATACATACATCTATCATGGTTGTTTACACATGGAAATGGTGGCAATATAAGACTCACACCATGGATAAATGGATGGATTATTATTTGATTTTGTGTTTAAAACAAAATACTAAAGAAAAGGATAATTCTTGCTAGCTTCTACACTCTTCTTTAAACCTAACGAAGCTCACCTACCACTAACCATGAGTTATCCTTCTCTTTGTGTTTTAAAACTCAAGTTAAATAATGTCTCCATCACTTAACCATGGTTTGAAGTGAGAAGAAATACAATATATAAAGATATATTTCATTTTTCTTTTCGAAGGTTATCATTTTACTCTTGTTAAAAAAAAGCCTCCATCTTCTTCCTCCTTCACCATTTGCTCTCTAGTTTCTTATAGTGAGTAAAACACACATAAAGAAAGGTTTTTGAAGTGAGAATCTTAACCACAACATCATTCTACACAAGTTTAGCCAACTTGTTTTGAGTGTTCTCTTCGATTCTCATCTTGATAATCGAAGTTGCGAGCTTGGACGAGGAACTCCGGATGGATCGTCGTGGACGCAAGAAGACTTCAAGAGGACCTTCTTCCAACACCCAAGAGACCAAAGAGTCCAGCGAAAGGGAGCTACAAAGGTTGTAGTCTCGAAACCCTAGTTTTTATTGGCTTTAACTTTCGAAACCCTAATTTTCTAGGATCGATTCCTTTGTATGCTTGTTTAGCACCATAAAAATTTAAACTTTGAGACATGTGATGCTTCAAAACTCTACATAGGGTTCTAGGCAAACCTTTCAGTGCTGGTGTCCTGACAGCATGATCTCAATATTAACATATGAAAACACAATATAAGAATGTGATGTGATGCGAACAGCAATAATATGCGGGAGCTGAATAATAACGCAACAATAAGGAATTTACAATACTATACAAGTGTAAAAAACTTGTTTGCCATTTGAAATAATACGAATCGTGGTGTTTTGAAAATAAGGGCTACGGTGGTCTTAAGAAAAGATACGTCCTTTGAAATTCCGGTAAAATCCCTTGTCCCGTCTTTAAAATACACACGATTCGTTGGTTTTGAAAACAGGTATGAGTCAAATCTAGTCTAACATCTACGAATAAACTACAGGACTGAGCTAACTGGCTAAACGAAAAGTAAGGAAACCGCCTAACATCTGAGTCGATACATATATAATATATAATAGCCGGTGATCCCGCCTCAATAGTATCCCATACGATACCCTAATATAATATGACATCCTCGAGTCAAGAGTGTGGATCTATCATCAATATAGCTCGTACGGTAAATCCGTCATACGGCCTCCCAAATCTGGGTATGGGTCAAAGTCACATTATCTCATTATTCATTTGGTATCCTCTTTATCAAATATCAAGATCCTGGGTACTGGTCTATGTCTAGTACAATACTGATACCATCTATATATATGCATGCGTGTGTATGAAAACACCATGCCTAAATGACTCGCTAAACATGTCATGTCGTATCTCAATACGAACCATGTCACAACACCGATCTCACGGCCTCAAGCCCAATCTCACCGACTCATCTCCAATCCCAAGTACTATCCTCATCATCCATGTATATGTATACGTATATATAAATATATACATAGTCATGTACCCATGTGTGTGTGTATGTATATATATATATATATATATATATATATATACATATCCCCATATACGCATAAGTAATAAAATACATGTATGCATGTGTGTGTGCGTGTGTGTGGGTGTAACAACTACTCTAGGGTTTCGCAACTAACACTAAACTATTCCATGAACATATAACCCTATCACGAATAAACATGTCTCGCATAACAACAACATACATATATAGTATACTACTTCGAACTGCGGGGGTGCTATACGCCATGCACCCGACTTCCCCCGTAGTTATATATCTACTCACCTGATCTTGCTTGCCGATGTCGATGTCGCCATCATCTTCTTCATCGTCTCGAATCATAGTGGGGTTACCTACATGCCACACGTATCGTATCGCATTAAAACCAAATCGAAACCAAAACGACACGTGAAACTTACATAGGTCAAAACCTATGGTCTACTCCCGCAAATCAACCCGATATCACTCGATATAGACGTACAAACGTCACGTGATCGAGATAAATCACAAATACAAAAATCCAGAATTTAAAACACGCAAAATCATAACTCGAATCAAACCAGCAACTTGAGAAAGTGGTCCAAGATTTTGTATAGGGTGAAAACAATGTGAGCAAACAGCAATAGGGTGATATATATAGTGTACATGACCTACCGAAGCAACATGGGCCCTAACCCCTACCCCATGGCCGGCCACATACCCCAAGGATCCGGCCTCCTCAGTTTTGGTGTCTGGGATTGGGTTCGTTTTGGTTGGGTGGTCTCGTAGTACTCTAAATAGGTCTCTGAAATTGTTTGGTCTCGGGTTACTCCTGATTTCCCTGCACCCACTAAAACTCACAAAACCGACATTTACAGTTTTCTGTTTTTCATTCCAGGTTTGGTATTGTGTTTGTTTCAGGGTTTCTAACATCTAAGGGGGTTTAAGGTCATCACTAAAGTCCAATTACACAATCACAACTCAAATTAACCCTAACCCTCTCTAGAATTTCCCAAAGTTCAATAAACTACACCAATTCGATTTTAAACTCGAAAAGAGGCTAAAGCAAATGGAATACTGCCTTATTCGTGAAGGGATTATCTTATTTGACACTCATGAATCCCCAAGATCATCAAAATCTGAATTTTCTTGGTCTAATGTGCTTCCCTTGAGCATGAGCATAATTTTTGTGAAGTGAATGAAGTGTTTTGGTGTATAGATGATGGTGTTTTATGGGTTGAAGAGGAAGGGGAGATGAAGGGCTGCCATGGGAGTGAGGGAGGAGAGGAAAAGATGAAGGGGATGAATGATGAATAAAAACAAAATGAGAGCCATGCTTGGTTGTTATAATCCAATATTTGGCCCGTAACCGGCACTTAAACTACGTAACGTCTACAGACGTAGGCAACTTAAGTAAGCCGAAACCCAGAAATCTAAACCACCCAAAACTGGATCAACGGAGAAAAACATAGTTTTAAACATTCGGAAAATCACAAGTAAAATCTCTAACTCTAGTTTTCTTTTCTTGAAAATTTCGGCAGCATCTCCTTTGTAAAAACTAGCCCCGAAAATGGGTACAACAAAGATAATATATAAAGCTTCCCAAACAGGAGCAAATCATGCCCAACGGCGGAGACAACTACCACAAACATATATACGATGCCGAAGCGAAGAAATATAAAAAAAACTGCATAAAGAAGTAAAACTTTTCAACATAACCGGCTCCCACGAGCACAACAACCAAACTCCCCAAATAAAACAACGCAGAATCCTCACAACTCGTTTTTAAGTCAAATACAAGAAGTGGTAGATGGAGAATACTAGATCCAACAAAAAGATATATAATGTACAAACGGATAACCGCAAACCCACCTAAAAGCGAAGGCCTCACAGCCAATCGTAGCGGTATCCGCAAAAGTAGAGATGATAAGACGCCCTGCCGCGACTACTGAGAGGGTAAGCCCTGCAAAACACTGTAGCACAACGGGGTGAGTTGCCAACTCGTGAATAGTAAATAACATCATACTGTAATCACAAGTAGGCACGAACAATGATTAATCTATCACATGTAATCCGATAGCATAAGTATGACAATGTGAATATGCAACAATCATGTAAAGGTACATCATCAGGGTACTACAACTATATGAAGCAATGCATAACAACATAATCCTGAGTATGAGATGATATAATATAAAATCTTATGCAAAATCATCAGCATGGAAAAACACCAGTGTCCCTTACAGATACATCAAATCCCAAATCCTCAGGCACCGCATCCTCGGATCGGCCCTCACATCCTATAAGTCTTATGGAACCTGAGTGTCAAACATCGACACACGAAACATCATGAAAACATATCCCTGTATGTATATGTATATGTATATATATATATATAAGTATGAGGATAACAACCCCGTATGTCAACCGACAATACGTAAAAATCATGGAAACTTTTTTGCCGATCAGGAGCTCAAAAACCTGAGTGTCAAACACCGACACTCGAAACATCATGAAACCCGTGTCTAGCATCGACACACAAATCCTCATAACTCAGGCGCTGTCACTACGACTGGCCCTGACGATATGTCATACATCTGTTAGTTATATGTATGCCCTAGAGGCCATTACTATACATAGGATGTATATTGTAGTGGATGCTTGGACATATATAGGGAGGACTTTCTTGCTCGACATGATAGTATGCTATCCGGTTGCTCTTTACCTTAACGTATACACTGATTGTCTCTCTGTTACATGTTGGTAAAGCCCTTAGGATGTGTACTTGACTACCTGGACTATGATGTGGATCATACTAGTGGGGACATGGTAGTCCATAAGTACATCCTTCAAGGTCCCTAGTCGTGGGTGTATCGAGACGGGGCATCGATATACCAGAGTAGACTAGCGTATACCTTCTCGACCCATACAGATGGGCGATGGATGATCCCATATCCATTGGTGTTTGACATCAGAGATGATATACGGGTGCTCAGTGGAGACTGGGTACACTGGATGGACTTGCCGAGAACTCCCAGAAGGTATTATACCTTACGTCAGATGGCAGTTCTCTGGTGACACTGGTACAGGTTAGTCTGTAGACCCGAGATTGTCATAGAGTCTTGTATGATTCCCACTGTGCTTTGATTTCCACCTTACCACGCCCAAGAGGGCATGCAAAACGGTGGTTTTTGGGTACAGTCCCGAATCACATGGAGACAATGAGCGATAGGAGGGGATTCGTCTCTCCCGGTATAGGGAGTTGATGTTGCGCTGTGTTCGATTGGCTATAACCGGAAATCCCTGGCCAGGGTTGCTGAGATTTACTGGTAAGTGTTATCAGTAGTATCTCGAACTGTTATAGACCACATATCGACACGACTTATCGAGCTACTGGGGTCTGACGTTTACCACCCCTAGGCAAGATATGCGACATATCAGACGATCAGACCGGACTGTACGGTAAGTGTTACTGGTTGGATTCACAGGAGTGTGAGCGGGCTTGCTCGTTGATCTTCTGAACGCTCAATACCTGGGTGGCCGTTACGTTTAGCAGACCGCTTGCGGCTTATGGGTGTTTGATATGATCATCACCTACTACCGGCGTATTGAGGAGTCTTTAGAGTCCTATACAGAGGTTTCCTGGCTCAAGCGAAACGAAATAGGAGCGCATATAAGATATGTGCAGGACCGAGAATAATACCAGTATGTGATACTGAATTCTATTCTCGCAATTTGTATCATCGGACGGTTATATAAGATATAGCCGGGTTACCGAATCAAATATTGATTCGATATATTGATACACTTGATATTAGTCTGTTATATGCAGTATGACCGGATCATTAAATCAAGTGTTGATTTAATGATTTAATGTATAATTATATATTAGATATATTACTTTACATTGACTAGTATTGTTCATTTAAGATTGATTTTCTCACTTGATATGCACAAGTTGTATATGTGATATATGTTTGTGCACTAGTTTGTATCATGATTGATGATACATGCAAACTTGGGTATGTGTATGATTTATGCCATTTTTAGTTAATGGTTAGGGTTTTAATTTATATTTATTTATTTTATTAAAACTAAATGGTGGCTTTTCTTTCTTTGATAGAAGCTTCATGATGCTTCAAGCATCTTTGAAAAGTCTAAACCATTTTGTTTTATCCTTAAACCTAACCATTACTTAAACTATGGTTTGCTCTCTACATGAGTTTACTTACCCA
Organism: Agapanthus africanus; assembly: GCA_030015575.1. NCBI lineage: Eukaryota > Viridiplantae > Streptophyta > Magnoliopsida > Asparagales > Amaryllidaceae > Agapanthus > Agapanthus africanus. The sequence continues at coordinate 448,832,650 of CM057342.1, read as the reverse complement.
TGGTTGCATTATGATAAGCTTCACTTAAATTTTCTTTTTCATATAATTCATTTTCTATTCTCTTCTTCTTCTTCTTCTTCATGAAGAAGAAAACCTTTTTCTAGAAAATTTCAAAAGTTGAAATCAAGTGAGAAATCCAAATCTAAAGTGAACCCACTTCCAATTTCATCATTATCTACCACTTGCCATGTTGTATAGGGTGTTTTCTTCACAAGGTTCATGACCAAGTGAAGATGGAGCTTGAGTTTGAGTCGCCTCGACGTAGATCATCTTCGGCACCGAAGTCAACGACCTAGCCCGCTCATTTCTCCGATGAAACCAACGCTAGAGTCCAGGATCCCGATGATCGCGGCGGAGGGACGTCATCACGGAGCTAAAGAAGTGGAGGACCGGATCTACAAAGGTTGTAGTCCCCTTCACTTGTAGTTAAGTTGTTAACTTGCTTGTTTTTCGCCTTTACCTCTAGTTAACGATCTTGCATAGAGTTGTTAGGCACATAGAAAAATTTGATTATGGCATGGTTGATGCCTTGTGGAACCTCATGGGTATGCCTAGGAACCCTACAGTGGTATCAGAGCCTAGCTAGATCTTTAGGCGAAGTGTAGACGAAGTTAGAAGTCCGATCGAACCCGAAACCCTAATCGAATACCCCTTTCTGTACATTTTTTGAAATCATGGATTTTTGTGAATTAAAAATTGTCAAAAAATTCAGCAGGGTTTTTTAGAAGTTACTGTGCAACACGTGGCCTCAACTCGACCAATGCGCCGCGGAACCGCGGCCCCACCCTGGATTACACGGCGGTTCCGCGGCCATTGTGGTGAATCTTGCCACGTGGTTTGCACAGTAATTCTTATCTGTAAGTGCTGTGTTTTCTGGGAATTTTTAACTTCTAATCAACAGTTGAGTTTTCTGGGTTGTATTAGGATTTCGTTAATTCGATCGGAAAATTTAACTTTGTCTGTGTTTTTCCGGATATTTTAGAACATGTTAAAAGGTTCGACCGGATATGAATGACCCACGTTTTCCCCTGACGGGAAATTTCCAAGTGTTGGATCTTTCCGTAGTTTAAGAACATTCTAAGTAGTGCAAGTAACGCGATGGACCCTCTAGAAGACAACAAACCTTAACTCGATTATATGACCGTCTTGAACAGCCCTTTGAACCTTAGGGTTTGGGGCAGTACGGCGTGCCACATGTAAGGCGTTGGCTTGACCCTTCTACGGCTGGACCGTTGGTACTGTGGCATGAAGTGGATGTTTTTTAAACTTATTTCATGTGTTGAGCTTTTCGGGAAAACTTGGGTGTTTGATTGTTCGATCGGAAAGTTTAACATTTTCTATTTATCTGGAATGTGATACAATAATTAGAATCAACAACATTTGAATGTTATAAACATAGCAGTTTAGTCTCAAATGATCGGTTGCCACGGAATTTTGATGCGATCAAAAGTCCGTCGCAATCACGTAGAGTACGTGGATACTCGCCGGGTAAACTTAATAGACAGCTACACCCCATAGCCCCGACCAAGTGACTGTAGGAGAACCCCGTCGCCGAAAGCATCCTTTCGGGTGCTCGCGGCAACGGCGTTCCGCCTTGGTGCACTTCGTCGACGGCATCGGAGGTGCGGCCGTCTACTAAAGTTTGCGATGAGCATTCGATCAGAATGTCGGGAATCCTGTTGAATTTCACGACTTGATATTGAAAAGTGTTTTCAATAATGAGACTAAAATACAGGGTTTATAATTGTTAGGCATGTGATGTCTAAGGAATTCATTTGATTAGGCATGCAATGTCTAAAGAGTTTGCGGATTCCAACTGTTGTAGTTTTACACTTTCTTTTCTGTGACCGTAAGTGTAATATGTGATATCGCCGGTTTCGTTGCTATATGTCAACGACAATTGGGATGGGCATATTTACTTACGTTGATGACATGCGATATTATGTGTTGCTGGATATGTTATATTGGATCGTCGTGTTTGAATGGCCGGGTTTTTTTTAATGTGAGATGGGTGTTTTTCATTTTCATTGATGTAAAAAAACTTGTATGTAATATTCTTTTATTGGGGCACTTCCAGGTTGCGGAAGATGTCACCGTTGATGTATATTATTTACTTTTCCGCATTAGGATAGACCCAAGGAGGGGAGCACAAGTAACCGGGTTCTAGGGTCCAGTGGGAGAGCATCTCGAGGAGTCGAGTCCGGATCTCCTAACTCTAGAATTGGTAGGGTTGCTTGCCGCTCTCGTAGGGGTCTAGGGGTGTAGGATTGGCTATTCATCACGACCGTGGAATCCGTGTTTTATACAGGCTCAAAATAAAACACGGACGTTCTAGTATATCCAATATTTCATATGATATTTTCTGCTGCGTTATCTGTGATGTGATCATGTGATTTGTTCAGATAGATATTGTATATAGTATATATGATATATTATATAGACGTTACATATGTTTTACACCCGCGCTAGCACTGCCCCGCTCTGCTGTTAGTTACCTAACCTAACAATGCACGAGGGGACATCGAGACGAATGCGGATGGCATAAGTGTACGTCGTATTTATCTGTGATGTTTAGGTGTTTAAATGATGGGACTTCATTAATATGATTAATGAAAGAAAAAGAAACCTAAAAGATCTTATGGAATCGAATTTTCAAAAACAGGTAGCTATAGTTTTTGCTTTGCATCGCGGTGTTCCTTGTAGAACATCCTGCACCTTATTCGATAAGGAAAGGGCCGAGATCCCTTCACTGGGAGTGACCCCTTTAGCAATAACTGGCAGATGCTACAACCCTCGGTTTGTCTTTTGATTGCTTCTATAGTTTTTGCTTTGCACAGAGGTATATATGATATATTCTGCACCTTATTCGATGAGGAAAAGGCTGACGATCCCTTCACCGGGAGTGACCCCTTTAGCAGAACTAGAAAAGCCTAAAAAACACTCCATTTTAAAAATCATTTGATTCTACAACGATATCAAGTTCATTACGCAATAGGTTTTCAGAAAAACCTGTCGTAGCCCTTCGTCATTTCAGATAAGTCCTACTTAGTATTCGTGCTACGTTTGTTGGACTGCGTCAAGGCGTAGTGTGCGGTAGCTAACTAGTATTTTTCTGTTTATGCATATGATGCAGATTGGATTAGGGTAGTCGTGCGACTTTGTTGGCCTGCGTCGAGGGTCGTGCGGGTGGGTTTAATTCAATCAAGAAATGATAAGTTGAACTTGACTAGCGGACAATGGTTTGTTGGCCTGCATCAAGGTCATAGGACGCTAGGGCAAAATATTATCGGGAATTTCAAGTGTTGAAATTTGCAATGAGATTGCATACCTTCTATGAGATAGTTGGATCCCGATACCCGCTGTGAGTAATTGTTACTCCTGGGAGAGTTTTACACATTACAATTAGCCGATCAAGTAGGTGACTAGAAAGGTGTCAACGGGGTTACGCCTCTGGGAAAACGAGCTTTACTTTAATTAAGTCCGTGCGAAAGCACGGGGAACCTCCCTCAAAGTACCGACACTGGCCTGGCTGAAAGATTGGCGAACTTGTAGCGTGTAATTAATCCCGGCTAGTCTTTCCTTTTTGGGTTTGAAGGAAGATTTGATAAAAACAGTGGGAGCCATCCTGATTAGATAAAATAATAACCAATCTAATCTTGCAAGAGCGCACGCAGAGTGTTTTCTTCTCTCTCTCTCTCCAGATAGCGATCATATCACGCCTTAATCAAGATAATAATACGGATGTATTGACCGAACCCGCTTGTTATACTGAGCTGGGGAACGTTGGTCCTGCTCCAACTTATAAATGTTATAAGACAGAGCAGGAAATAGGGGATTACCAGAATTCACGTGCCGCCCAAACGAAGAAAGTGCATGATGATGCATCTTCTTCGGGTGTATTCATTACCGAGAACTGTTTCTCTGTAACCTCTACGTCCTGGGTATACTGGATCAGGATCCCGCATATGTAAACTGTTACATGGGCTACAGATACGTAAAGAACTGAGAACGGGTGATAAGTTTCATGAGACAGAAAACGGTGCAAGTGTTGCAGCCAAGTCTGTTGGTCACTGTCACCCTGTATTACCAGTACATTGATTCTGAACAAATGTTATTAGATACCGAACCTGATATACAAAATCATATCAGTCTCTTTATTAGTAAAGAAATGATAAAATTTTGTATTCTTGGATAATGTTTTGAACATTTCCTATATCAAAAGTTGATCGGATCAGGCACGTTATCTAAAAGCATTGACGTTCTAAATCAAACTACAGTTCCTAGTATACAGAACACACACAAGAGGAAGAGTTCAGAAATGAACGAATTCTTCTTAAGGCATTGTAGACTAGGTCATATCAATGCGACCCGACTGGCTGAAGTTACATTTAGATGCATATTTAAATTAGTTTGAATTTACATCTTGTGAAACTTGCCGGTCATGTCACAAAGATAAGATGCCACAGCTCTGTTTATTAGAAACAGAGAAAGAGTTAGTAAACTCTTGGGATTGATACATGATGATGTATGTAGGTCCCCTGTCTACACATGCCAAGACCGGTTCTTTGTACTTCATTACATTCTCTGATGATCTCTCAAGATTCAGACATATGTTCCTGTTGAAACACAAGTCCGAAGCTTTTGAGATATTCACAGAATATAAATTAGAAGTAGAGAACCAAAATTACGGGTATAAGTATTATGTCCTTTGTTGAGATCAAGGAGGAGAATACTTGAGCACGGAATTCCAGGACTATCTTAAAGGAGAATAAGATTCTCTCTCAGCATTACTCCTCCGTATACACCACAGCACGTCGGTGTATCGGGGCGGAGCAATCACACCCTATATGATAAGGTGTGCTCTATGATGAGTACTACTGAATTACCTATTTCCTTTCAGGGAGTTATGCACTTGTGAAGTTGCATACCTATTGAATAGGGTTCCGATCAAATCAGTTGCCTACCACTTCATATGAGATATGGAAAGGGAAGAGCCCATCTCTTAAGTCAGTTAAGATTTGGGGTTGTCCGGCCTATGTCTAAAAGCAAAATCCGGACAAGCTCAAGGCAAAGTCTGATCTGTGGAAGTTTGTTGGATAGCCTAAGCATTAGCAAGGGAATATCTTCTACCAAACCGAGGAACAAAAATGTTCTGTTTCTCAATATGCCACCTTTGTGAAAGGGAATTTCTTGAGAAGAAATTAGTGGTCATAAGGTAGAACTGGAAAGAGTTCCAGCTATACAAACTGCAGCTGATGATTTGGTAGAACCAAAGGATTCAATAGTAACCAACGAACCTCAGCCTCTCCGCCGATCTAGTAGGGTTCCTCACCCACCTGAGAGTTACTTTGGTTTCTCTATGACAGTGGGAGCGAGGATTGCATCATGAGATGATGACCCAACTAGTTTCGACCAGGCCATCAGGAGTAGGACTCTGTAAGAATGGCTGGATGCTTAGCGATCTGAGATGGAATCCTTATACACCAACAAAGTATGGACTTTGGTTGCTTTATCTGAAGGGTTAAATCCCCATCAGGAGCAAGTATATCTTGAGAAGATTACTTGGTGTACATGGAAAAGTTGAGACATTCAAAGCTAGACTTGTCAAAGGTTTGCATCATAGACCAATTGTGGCTAATGATGAAACCTTTTTCACGGCCCTATGCTTAAGTCCATCCAGATCCTACTTGCCACGGCTACATACCATGACTACGATATCTGGCGGTTGGGTGTCATGACTGCTTTTCTAAATGATGTTTTAGAAGAGAGCGTCTATAAGTACACAGCCAGAGAGCTTCATAGACAGTGGGAGCGGCGGAAACGTGTGCAAGATGTTTTATAGGATAAAGTAGACATCGCGGAGTTGAAACGTCTGTTTTGATGTGTTAGTCAAAGAGTTTGGCATCATCAAAATGGTAGATGAACCTTGTATAAACAAAAAGGTAGTAGGGAGTATGGTAATGATCCTCATAGAGTACGTGGATGACATACTCTTGATAGGGAAGGAGTTTCCTATGCTACGCTTGGTCAATCTCCGCTTATCACAATGATTCTCCAAATAGGATCAAAGTGATACCTGCTAAATCCTGGGTTTTGGGTGTAAGAGATAGATATAATTGGATTTTAGGATACTCGCTAGTTGTAGTGAGATGGTATCAATCGATCCTGGGGAGAATCACTGGAAAGATTCCAGGGTGATAAGGACGACTGAATGTCAGTCACAGGCATTGTCTTTACCCTTAGTAAAGGGACGGTATGTTGGAAGAGTTCCAAGCTAGATACCGTGGCTTACTAGACGATAAAGGCTGGATACATCGCTACTTAAGATGCTACCAAAGAGGCTGTCTGGGTGTATATTCGTTCAAGAGATGAAACTCGTTCCTACCATTGTGTGACAATGGAGTTATGGCTTATGCCAAGGAACGTCCGTCCCATCAGTGATCCAGACATATTCTAAGGCAGTATCACCTAATCATGAAGATGGTTGATCTCCAAGGAGATCGAGGTTAGGAGAGTAGACTCAGAGGACAACACGGCGGATCCACTCACAAAGGCTTTTTTCCAGAGAGAGACTTTTATGGGATGGTTGAGTATGAGATACTACAACCACTGCTATCAGATGGCCCTAGTGCAAGTGGGAGATTGTTAGTTATATGTATGCCCTAGAGGCCATTACTATACATAGGATGTATATTGTAGTGGATGCTTGGACATATATAGGGAGGACTTTCTTGCTCGACATGATAGTATGCTATCTGGTTGCTCTTTACCTTAACGTGTATACTGATTGTCTCTCTGTTACATGTTGGTAAAGCCCTTAGGATGTGTACTTGACTACCCGGACTATGATGTGGATCATATTAGTAGGGACATGGTAGTCCATAAGTACATCCTTCAAGGTCCCTAGTCGTGGGTGTATCGAGACGGGGCATCGATATACCAGAGTAGACTAGCGTATACCTTCTCGACCCATACAGATGGGCGATGGATGATCCCATATCCATTGGTGTTTGACATCAGTGATGATATACGGGTGCTCAACGGAGACTGGGTACACTGGAGGGACTTGCCGAGAACTCCCAGATGGTATTATACCTTAAGTTAGATGGCAGTTCTCTGGTGACACTGGTACAGGTTAGTCTGTAGACCCAAGATCGTCATAGAGTCTTGTGTGATTCCCACTGTGCTTTCATTTCCACCTTACCACGTCCAAGAGGGTGTGCAAAACGGTGGTTTTTGGGTACAGTCCAGAATCACATGGAGACAATGAGCGATAGGAGGGGATTCGTCTCACCCGGTATAGGGAGTTGATGTTGCGCTGTGTTCGATTGGATATAACCAGAAATCCCTGGCCAGGGTTGTTGAGATTTACTGGTAAGTGTTATCAGTAGTATCTCGAACTGTTATAGACCATTTATCGACACGACTTATCGAGCTACTGGGGTCTGACGTTTACCACCCCTAGGCAAGATAAGCGACATATCAGACGATCAGACCGGACTGTACGGTAAGTGTTACTGGTTGGATTCACAGGAGTGTGAGCGGGCTTGCTCGTTGATCTTCTGATCGCTCAATACCCGGGTGGCCGTTATGTTTAGCAGACCGCTTGCGGCTTGTGGGTGTTTGATATGATCATCACCTACTGCCGGCGTGTTGACGAGTCTTTAGAGTCCTACACAGAGGTTTCTTGGCTCAAACGAAATGAAATAGGATCGCATATGAGATATGTGCGGGACCGAGAATAATACCAGTATGTGATACTGAGTTCAATTCTCACGATTTGTATCATCGGACGGTTATATAAGATATAGCCGGGTTACCGAATCAAATGTTGATTCGATATATTGATACACTTGATATTAGTCGGTTATATGCAGTATGACCGGATCATTAAATCAAGTGTTGATTTAATGATTTAATATAAAATTATATATTAGATATATTACTTTACATTGACTAGTATTGTTCACTTAAGATTGATTTTCTCACTTGATATCACAAGTTGTATATGTGATATATGTTTGTGCACTAGTTTGTATCATGATTGATGATACATGCAAACTTGGGTATGTGTATGATTTACGCCATGTTTAGTTAATGGTTAGGGTTTTAATTTATATTTATTTATTTTATTAAAACTAAATGGTGGCTTTTCTTTCTTTGATAGAAGCTTCATGATGCTTCAAGCATCTTTGAAAAGTCTAAACCATTTTGTTTTATCCTTAATCCTAACCATTACCTAAACTATGGTTTGCTCTCTACATGAGTTTACTTACCCATGGTTGCATTATGATAAGCTTCACTTAATTTTTTTTTTTCATATAATTCATTTTCTATTCTCTTCTTCTTCTTCTTCTTCATGAAGAAGAAAACCTTTTTCTAGAAAATTTCAAAAGTTGAAATCAAGTGAGAAATCCAAATCTAAAGTAAACCCACTTCCTATTTCTTCATCCTCTACTATGTGCCATGTTGTATAGGGTGTTTTCATCACAAGGTTCATGACCAAGTGAAGATGGAGCTTGAGTTTGAGTCGCCTCGACGTAGATCATTTTCGGCACCGAAGTCAATGACCTAGCCCGCTAATTTCTCCGATGAAACCAATGCTAGAGTCCAGGATCCCGATGATCGCGGCGGAGGGACGTCATCACGGAGCTAAAGAAGTGGAGGACCGGATCTACAAAGCTTGTAGTCCCTTTCACTTGTAGTTAAGTTGTTAACTTGCTTGTTTTTCGCCTTTACCTCTAGTTAACGATCTTGCATAGAGTTGTTAGGCACATAGAAAAATTTGATAATGGGATGGTTGATGCCTTGTGGAACCTCATGGGTGTGCCTAGGAACCCTACAACATCACTCCGGTTGGTATCCCCACGATAACCGCCGAGTCCAAATACAATCACCGGTGGGTACTTGCCCACCTTCCAGGCTCATCGTCTGTACCACGAACATCTTGCCGAGGGGAACCATACCAGGCTCCACCATGTACCCGCACACGGCCTACTCACTCCTCCTCCTCGTATCGGGTATATATCACAAATCTCATAACCGAGAAATCTCATGGTGGACGCATCAAGATATCTTATCAAGAGAAACCGGGTTTTCAAACAATACATAGTTTCTTGAAAATACCCCCACGGTTCTCAAATCCATAAATCAATGCGTAAAATCTATATAAAACTGATATACTTAACATAAAACATCAATATGAGCATATAAAGGGAAAACCGCTCTTTAAATGAATCCAGCTTTAAAATATATCATGCAGTTCCCAAAATCCTCCGAAAAAAAGTGCAACATCATATGAAGTGTACATGTAATTGTAGCAAGGTTTAAGTATCTACATGTAAGCAAATATGTATGATGTATTTCATAAGCACAATAATCAACGTCTCAATATCACATGTCAAAACAATACCACTTAAGGTATATACAACTATAGCAAAATATGTGGGTGTACATGTCAAAATATGTGTGCATGATGTACATGTAGCTGTAATCGAGTATGTGGGTGTACATGTCAATAGGTATGCATGATGTACAAGTAGCTATAGCAAGATATACGTGAAATAGAATAAGGGTCACTACCTCAACTATCCCTGCCCAAAGAAATATCACGTATATATGTATCCACAGTATTTCCTACGCACAATGGAATAAGAGTTACTATCTCAACTACCCCTATCCACTACCAGATCATGTATGTAGGTGGTTTGTGCGTGTCATGGCAATTACAGACGGTATGGGTGTAGCATACAATTTAGTGCTCGTGCAACATGAACCGTCAGTAATGTGTTATATCTAAAGGTACTAATCAAGTACAATAGATAATGCTATGCAATGACGTTCATATGAAATTAACTAATATGCAATAACACGCAGCTATCATATCATATCCGCCCCGACGCATAACGCCATACGGGAGATTTCCCCGTAGATGTTAAATCTACTCACCGATGGTCTCGAGCTATGAAAATCCGACCACCTGCTTCCCCTTGTTCGCAGCGCCCGATGTCCCTGCTTACGAACCTAAAATTTCACAAACACATCGCATAAGCTAAATATCCTACATCGACGAAAAGACATCGAAACGCAAGGATAACGTCTTGAAAATTGCCCTGCGCACTTAGCGCATCTATCGCGCACGACATCGGCCAAAAACCCTAACCAGGGTCGCTAAACTACAAAACACTAAGTCTAGACCCCAATCGTCCTGATCGCGCAACACAACACAAACAATTATGAGGAATACAAAAGATATATCCTTGCAACAACCAATCGAACCCACGTCGGAAAAACCCCGAAACCTAGTAAGCAACTTATCGCGATATTTCGCACTAGTTTCAAGCTAACACATATCTATCGATTACAAACACCTTATAATAGCTTAACTAAGCTATCTAAAACATTTCTATATTTTTAACACTTGCAAAATAAGATTTAGCAAAAACCTAGTAAGCAATATTTCATAATTAAACAAAGTATTCATTAACAGTAATTATCATTTTCTACCAGGTTAAGCTTTTCCTAATCACAAATTAACACTTTAATTAATATTAAACACTTAATCAAGCTTTAATCCTAACTTGAATTTCTTAAAAATTATGAATAATGAATTAAATCAAGAATTTAAAGCTATGATAACCATTTAATTAACTAACTTAAAGATCTAAACATAACAATTTAAGATTAGGGTTTTGAAAATTATACCTCAACAAGAACATGAAATAACAACTTGATCCATCATTTTTTTCCTCCAAAAATGATGTTTATCTTGAAGATCCAAGCTAGTAGTGAAGAGAATTGATGGTTTTATTTTTATTTAGGATTTTGTGGATTTATTTTGGGAATTTTGAAGCATTTTAGTGAGAAAAATGAGATGAAAAGAGCTTTGAAAAATGAGAGGGCAGAAATTAGGGGAGGCTCGGCCAAGGGGTTGATGGGGGTGGTGTTTGTGTAAATAAAATGATGAATGTTCAAGCAAAATACAATTAATGCTTCAATAAATGCTAATTGCCACCTTTCTTTCATTTTCTTTTCTTTTTTAATTCAAATCCTTTTGCACTAAAAAAATATCTAGATATTTAGAAAAGAAGCTTCCAAAAATTTCTAGTGATAAGATTCAATTTATTCCCATGAGAAGAAATTTCCCGATTTACGTGCACAATTTACCGCTTAAAATAATATTTTATTTGGGAAAATTCTATCTGAACCAAAACCTCCCATATAGCCCTAAAGTTTGCGCACTAGCTTTATTTTAGCTAAACTAGGTGCCGACAAGTTTATACGGACGTTTGATCGAAATCAGGTTAAAACGGAAAATACCGACTATTTTGCCCTAAAACGGAAAAATTCGTATAACTATTTCTAAAACGTTACAATCTCCCCCTTATTGAAATTCAGTCCCCAAATTAAAATTTAACTAAACGTACCTTCAAAGAGATGAGAGAATTTCTTCCATATCTTGCTCTCGACCTCCCAAGTGATCTCCTCACTAGTCGGGCTATGCCAAAGAACCTTCACACATGGCAAGAACCTTCACACATCTCTTGACCGAAATTTCTTCACCTGCCGATCTAAAATAACTGCTGGCTGCTCGGCGAACGAAAGATCGTGCACAAGCTGAACGGTCTAGTGCCGAATCATGTGAGAAGGATCATGAAGGTATCTACGAAGTATCGACATATGGAAAACGGGGTGCACATCCGGAAAACTAGGCGGGAGCGCCAAACGATAAGCAATAGAACCCACTCTCTCAAGGATCTCGAAGGGACCAACAAATCTGAGACTGAGCTTCCCTTTCCTCCCAAATCGCATAACGCCCTTCATCGGAGAAATTCTCGGGAATATATGATCCCCCACTGCGAACTCAAGTCTGCGATGACGACGGTCGGCATAAGACTTCTGCCTGTACTGGGCTGCTCTCATCCTGTCCTGAATCAGCTGTATCTTCTCCGTAGTCTCCTGAACTAGCTGGGGTCCCAAAACTCTACTCTCGCTGAGTTCGGTACGAAAGACTGGCGATCGACACTTCCTACCATACAAAGCCTCAAAAGGTGCCATCTGAATAGTCTCCTGAAAGCTGTTGTTGTAGGAGAACTCAATCAACGGCAAGTGACGATCCCAACTGCCACCAAAATCAAGCATACATGCTTGGAGCATATCCTCTAGAGTCTGTATAGTCCGCTCCGACTGACCATCGGTCTGTGGATGAAAAGCGGTGCTAAAGCTCAACCAGGTACCCAAACCTTCCTGAAGCTTCTGCCAAAGACGGCTAGTAAACTGGGTGCCTCTGTCGGATACTATGCATGTGGGAACACCGTGCAAACGCACAATCTCATCTATATACAGCTGAGCATACTGAGCATAACCGAAAGTGGTCTTCACTGGAAGGAAGTGAGCCGCTTTCATCAACCGGTCAACAATTACCCAAATGGAGTCATACCCTCTACTGGTCCTAGGTAGACCCACCTTGAAGTCAATGGAAATCTGCTCCCATTTCCACTCCGGAACGGGTAAAGGTTGCAACTCTCCCGCCGGTCTCTGATGCTCAGCCATGACTTGCCGACAAGTCAGGCACCTCGAAACGAAATCCGAAGTATCGCGCTTCATCCCTTCCCACTAGTAAAAGTCTCTCAAGTCATGGTACATCTTGGTGGAACCTGGATGAACGCTAAAGGCTGACTGATGCGCCTGCTCTAAGATCTCACGTCTCAACCCATCAACATCTGGTACACATAAGCGAGTCCCGCATCATAGCACACCCTGGTCATCAATCATGAACTCTGAAACTGTACCCTACCGAACAAGCTCAAGAATCTCAGACAAACGGGCATCACTGGGTTGCGCCTCACGGATACGATCAAGTAGTAGTGGATGGGCACGGACATGAGCAAAATGTCCCCCCAGTGGAAGTGAACTCGAACTGCACTCTACCATCACACAAGAGCTGCAAATCTGTAGAAGACTGACGCAGAACTGCGCTCAACTGGGATAAGCTACCCCCGGGCCTACGACTCAAAGCATCAGCTACCACATTCGTCTTGCCCGGGTGATAAAGGATCTCTCAATCATAATCCTTCACTAGCTCCATCCAACGGTGCTATCTCAGATTCAGATCTCGCTGCTGGAAGATGTACTTCAAGCTCTTGTGATCCGTGAAGGTTTGACATGACTCCCTGTACAAGTAGTGTCTCCAAATCTTCAAAGCAAAGACCACCGCGGCCATCTCAAGATCGTGAGTGGGGTAATTCTGCTCGTGTTTCTTCAGCTGTCTAGAAGCATACGCAATCACTCTATCATGCTGCATCAAAACACGGCGGAGCCCCACTCGAGAAGCATCACAGTAAACAACATAGCTGCCCAATCCAGAAGGTAAAGATAGAACTGGTGCTGTCGTCAACCGAGTCTTCAACTGCTGAAAACTCTGCTCGCACACATCAGTCCAAAGAAAAGGAACTCCCTTCCGAGTCAGTCCAGTCAGCGGTGCAACAATACTCGAGAAATCCTGTACAAAACGGCAATAATAACCAGCTAAGCCCAAAAGGCTGCGGACCTCAGTCACCGATACAGGTATGGGCCAAAGCTGTACAGCCTCGATCTTCCTCGGGCCTACCAGAATACCATCACCAGTCACCACATGACCCAGGAAGTCAACTCTATCAAGCCAAAACGCGCACTTCGAGAACTTAGCATACAGCTGGTGCTCTCTCAAAATCTGCAAAGCAATCCTAAAGTGCTGCTCTTGCTCCTCACGATTCCTAGAGTACACCAGTATGTCATCAATAAACACAATAATAAACTGGTCGAGGAACGGCCTGAAAATCCGGTTCATCAGATCCATGAATGCTGCCGGCGCATTGGTGAGTCCGAACGACATCACCAAAAACTCATAATGCCCATAGAGCGTACGAAAAGCAGTCTTCAGAATGTCATCATTCCGAACCCGCAACTGATGATAACCCGAATGCAAATCAATCTTAGAAAAATGTTTCGCTCCCTGGAGCTGATCAAATAAATCGTCAATGCGAGGTAAAGGATACCTATTCTGCACCGTAACTCGGTTCAATTGACGATAATCCACACACAGCCTCAAACTGCCGTCCTTCTTCTTCACGAACGGAACATGAGCTCCCCACGGCGAAACACTCAGACGCACAAGTCCCCTATCAAGCAAACCTTGCAATTGATCTTTAAGCTTTCTAAGTTCTGCCGGAGCCATCCGATAAGGCGGTATAGAATTAGGCTCGGTGCTAGGAATCAGATCAATGCAAAACTCAATATCGCGCTCTGGCGGCAACCCAGGTAACTCATCGGGAAAGACGTCGGGAAAATTGTTAGTTATATGTATGCCCTAGAGGCCATTACTGTACATTGGATGTATATTGTAGTGGATGCTGGGACATATATAGGTAGGACTTTCTTGCTCGACATGATAGTACGCTATCTGGTTGCTCTTTATCTTAACGTGTATACCTTCTGTCTCTCTGATTACATGTTGATAAAGCCCTTAGGATGTGTACCCGACTTCCAGGACTATGATGAAGATCATACTAGTGGGGCCTGGATAGTCAATGAGTACATCCTTCATTGTTCCTAGTCGTGGGAATATCGAGACGGGGCATCGATATTCCAGAGTACACTAGCGTATATCTTCTCGACCCATGCGATGGGCGATGGATGATCCCATATCCATTGGTGTTTGACATCAGAGATGGTATACGGGTGCTCAGTGGAGACTGGGTACACTGAACGGACTCGCCGAGAACTCCCAGATGGTATTATACCTCACGTCAGATGGCAGTTCTCTGGTGACACTGGTACAGCTTAGTCTGTTGACCTGAGATCGTCATAGAGTCTTGTGTGTCTCCCACTGTACTTTGATTTCCACCCTACCACGGCTCTACCGAGTCGTGCAAACAGGTGGTTTTTGGGTACAGTCCCGATTCACATGGAGGCAATAAGCGATAGGAGGGGATTCGTCTCTCCCGGTATTGGGGGTTGATGTTGTGCTATGCTCGACTGGCCATAACAGGAAATCCCTGGCCAGGGTTGCAGTGATATACTGGTAAGAGTTATCAGTAGTTTCACGAATGTTATGGACCTCAAGTCGGCATGACTTATCGAGCTACTGGGGTCTGACGTTTACCACCCCTAGGCGAGATATGCGACATATCAGACGAACAGACCGGACTGTACGGTAAGTGTTACTGGTTGGATTCACAGGAGTGTGAGCGGGCTTGCTCGTCGATCTTCTGATCGCTCAATACCCGGGTGGCCGTTACGTTTAGCAGACCGCTTGCGGCTTGTGGGTGCTTGATATGATCATCATCCACTACCGGCGTATTGACGAGTCTTTAGAGTCCTACACAGAGGTTTCCTGGCTCAAGCGAAATGAAATAGGAGCGCATATGAGATATGTGCGGGACCGAGAATAATTCGAGTATGTGATACCGTATTCCATTCTCGCGATCAATGTATCGATTGGTTATATGCGATATAACCTAGTTATCGAATCAAGGATTGATTCGATAAGCCGATACATATGATACTAGTCGGTTATATCCGATATGACCGGATCGTTAAATCAAGTGTTGGTTTAATGATTTAGTGCATATTTATATATTTGATATATTACTTTGCGTTAACTAGTATTGGTTCACTTTAAAAGGATTTTCTCACTTGAATTGTACACATTTTATATGCGATATAGTTTTGTGCACATGTTTGTATCATGTTTGATGATACATGCTTACTTGGTTAAGTGTAAAGAATCAAACCATGGTTTGACTTAATGATTAGGGTTTTGATTATTTATTCATTTATCTTTCTTATTTATTCATTTTTGGAAAAAGAAAAGGATAAATGAATGGTTGAATGTTTTGTTTTTAGTTGAAGTTTCTTGAAACTTTGACTAAGTCACTCTTTTGTTCTTATGCTTAACCCTAACCATCCTTTTAACCATGGTCTTTTCTCTACACTTAACTATAGTTGAAGTCATTATAAGTATTGATTTAATTATCTCATTTTTAATTAACTTATCATATCTTCTTCTTCTTCTTCATCTTCTTCTTCCATGAAGAAAGCTAGTGACCATCAATGGCAACTAGTGAAATCAAGTGAGAAATCCAATTCTAAAATCTACCCACTTCCTATTTCTTCATCCTCTACCTCTTGCCAAGTTGTATAGGGTGTTTACTTCACAAGTTTTCAAAGCTTGGTGAAGTTGGAGCTTGTTCTTGTGATGCCTCGACGTAGATCATCTTCGTTATCGAACCGACGATCAGGCCCACCCATTCTTCGATGATGCCAATGCTAGAGTCAAGGGTTCGATTTGGACAGTGGAGGGAGATCATCACGGAGCTTAGGAGGTGGTGGACCGGATCTACAAAGGTTGTAGTCACTTTCCCTTAGCATTTAATTCGATTACATGCTTGCTTCGCCTATATATCTAGTTAACGATCCGTATTAGGGTTTGTAGGCACTAGGAATTTTTGATTTGTGCATGTTTGATCACTTGTGAGACTCCATTAGAGTGCCTAGGAACCCTACAGTGGTATCAGAGCCAAGCTAGAGCCTTAGGCGAAGTCCCGACGGAATCAGAAGTCCGATCGACCCAAAACCCGACTTGAAAAATGCTCTCTGGACTTTTTTGAAAAACGTGGTTTTTTGTAGATTAAAAATATTCAGAAAAATCAGCAGGATAATCTAAGAGTTACTGTGAATTTCGATGGACTAATTCCATCAATGAGCCGCGGATCCGCGGCACGAGCATGGCTCGTGCGGCAGTTCCACGGCCATTTTGTCGTTTTGTGTATTTAATTTTTCACAATAATTCTCAGTTTTCTGTTCTGGTTTTCCTGGGAATTTTTAATATTTATTCAAGAGTTGAATTTTCTGGGGTTGTTTTGGGGATTCGGTGTTTCGATCGGAGTATCAGATTTTGTCTGTGTGGCTTTCCGGATAAATTTTAGAATATGTTAAAAAGTTCGATCGGATATAAATACCCACTTTTTCCCCTGCCGGGAAATTTCCAATTGTTGGATTTTTTCCGTAGTTTAACGATGTTCTAAGTAGTGCAAGTAACGCGATGGACCCTCTAGAAGACAACAAACCTTAACTCGATTATGTGACCGTCTTGAACTGCCCTTTGAACCTTCGGGTTTGGGGCAGTACGGCGTGCCACATGTGAGGCGTTGGCTTGACCCTTCTACGGCTGGACCGTTGGTACTGAGGCACGAACTGAATGTTGTTAGACTTATTTCATGTCTTGACCTGTTTCGGGAAAACTTGGGTGTTCGAATATTCAATCGGAAAGTTTAACATTTTCTGTTTATCCGGAATGGGATACAATAATTGGAATTCACAAGTAGTTATGAGATAACTAAATGAATGTTATAAACATAGCAGTTTAGTCTCACTTGATCGGTTGCCACGGAATTTTGATGTGATCAAAAGTCCGTCGCAATCACGTAGCGTAGGCGGATACTCGCCGGGTAAACTTAATAGACAGCCTCACTCCATAGCCCCGACCAAGTGACTGTAGGAGAACCCCGTCGCCGAAAGCATACGTTCGGGTGCTCGCTGCAGCGGTGTTCCGCCTTGGTGCACTTCGTCGACGGTATCGGGGGTGCGGCCGCCTACTAAAGTTTGCGACGAGCATTCGATCAGAATGTCGGGAATCTTGTTGAATTGCCCGACTTGATATTGAAAAGAGTTTTCGATAATGAGACTAAAATGCGGGGTTTATAATTGTTAGGCATGCGATGTCTAAAGAATTCATTTGATTAGGCATGCGATGTCTAAAGAGATTGCGGATTCCAACTGTTGAAGTTTTACACTTTCTTTTCTGTGACCGTAAGTGTAATATGTGATATCGCCGGTTTCGTTGCTATATGTCAACGACAATTGGGATACGCATGTTTGCTTACGTTGATGACATGTGATGTTATGTGTTGCTGGATATGTTATATTGGATCGTCGTGTTTGAATAGCCGGGGGGTTTTTATGTGAGATGAGTGTTTTTCATTTTCATTCATGTAAAAACTTGTATGTAATATTCTTTTATTGGGGCACTTCCAGGTTGCGGAAGTTGTCACCGTTGATGTATATTATTTACTTTTCTGCACTAGGATAGACCCAAGGAGGAGGGCACAAGTAACCGGGTTCTAGGGTCCAGTGGGAGACCAACTCGAGGAGCCGAGTCTGGGTCTCCTAACCCTAGAATTGGTAGGGTTGCTTGCCGCTCTCGTAGGAGTCTAGGGGTGTGGGATTGGCTATTCATCACGACCGTGGAATCCTTGTTTTATACTGGCTCGTATTGAAAACACGGACATCCTAGTATATCCAATATTTCATATGTTTCTTCTGCTGTGATTTATCTGTGATGTGATCATGTGATGTTCTGTGACAGATATTATATATAGTATATATGATATATTATATAGACGTTGCTTATGTTTTACACCCGCGCTAGCCCTGCCTCGCTCTGGCGTTAGTTACCTAACCTAACGGTGCAGACGGGACATCGAGGCGAATGCGGATGGCATAAGCATACGTTATATTTATCTGTGATGGTTAGGTGGACTTAAATGATGGGATATTCATTAATGAGATTACTGAAAGAAAATAAACCTAATTGATGTTGTGGAATCGAATTTCAAAATAAAAACAGGTAGCTACAGTTCTTGCTTTGCATCGCGGTGTTCATTATAGAACATCCTGCACCTTATTCGATGAGGAAAGGACCGAGATCCTTTCACCGGGAGTGACTCCTTTAGCAATAACTGGCAGATGCTACAACCCTCGGTTTGTCTTTGATCGCTTCTATAGTTTCCGCTTTGCACAGTGATATATATGATATATCCCGCACCTCATTCGACGAGGAAAGGGCCGACGATCCCTTCACCGGGAGTGACCCCTTTAGCAAAACTAGAAAAGCCTCAAAAACATTCCATTTAAAAACCATTTGATTCTGCAACGAGATCAAGTTCAAAGCGTTAAAGGTTTTCACAAAAACCAGCCGCAACCCTCCGTCATTTTAGGAAGTAGAGTACTTAGTATTCGTGCTGTGTTTGTTGACTATAGTCAAGGCACAGTGTACGGTAGCTAAGTGATGTCTTCCTGCACCGCATATGATGCGATTAGTTAGGACAGTCGCGTGACTTTGTTGACCTTAGTTAAGGGTCATGTGGGTGGGTCTAA
The DNA here is from genome assembly GCA_030015575.1 of Agapanthus africanus. NCBI lineage: Eukaryota > Viridiplantae > Streptophyta > Magnoliopsida > Asparagales > Amaryllidaceae > Agapanthus > Agapanthus africanus. Next base: position 448,813,453 of record CM057342.1, on the reverse strand, counting down.
TTAATCACGAAATGACGGGTAGAACTTGACTAGTACTTATGATTTGTTGACCATAGTTAAGGTCATAAGTGCTAGGGGTAAAAACCTTTATCGGGAGTTTCAAGTGTTGAAATTTGCAAGGAGATTGCATACCTTCTACATGATAGTTGGATCCCGATACCCACTGCGAGTAATTGTTACTCCTGGGAGAATTTTGCACTTTGCAATTAGCCGATTAAGTAGGTGTCTAGAAAGGTGTCAACGGGGCTACGCCTATGGGAAAACGAGGTTTACTATAATTAGGTCCGTGCGAAAGCACGGGGAACCTCCCTCAAAGTACCGACACTGGCCTGGCTGAAAGATTGGCGAACTTGTAGAGTGTAATTAATCCCGGCTAGTCTTTCCTTTTAGGGTTTGAAGGAAGATTTGATAAAAACAGTGGGAGCCATCCTGATTAGATAAAATATATAACCAATCTAATCTTGCAAGAGCGCACGCAGAGTGTTTTCTTCTCTCTCTCTCCTGGTAGCGACCATATCACGCCTTAATCAAGATAATAAAATGGATGCATTGACCGAACCCGCTTGTTATACTGAGCTGGGGAACGTTGGTCCCGCTCCAACTTATAATTGTTATAAGACAGAGCAGGAAATTGGGGAATACCAGATTTCCCATACCGCCCAAACGAAGAAAGTGCATATGATGCATCTCCTTCGGGTGTGTTCATTACAAAGAACTGTTTCTCAGTATCCTCTGCATCCTGGGTATATGATACCGGATCAGGATCCCAGATATGTAATCTGTTACATAGGGCTACAAAAAAGGTAGAAAAACTGAGAACGGGTGATAAGTTTCATGAGGCAGAAAACGGGGCAAGTGTTGCAGCCAAGTCTGTTGGTCACTGTCACCCTGTATTACGAATACATTGATTCTGAACAAATGCTATTAGATACCGAACCTGATATACAAAATCATATCAGTCTCTTTATTAGTAAAGAAATGATATAATTTTGTATTGTTGGATAATGTTTTGAACATTTCCTATATCAAAAGTTGATCGGTTCAGGCACGTTATCTAAAAGCATTGACGTTCTAAATCAAACTACAGTTCCTTGTATACAGAACACACACAAGAGGAAGAGTTCAGAAATGAACAATTCGTTCTTGAGGCATTGTAGACTAGGTCATATCAATACGACCCGACTGGCTGAAGTTACATTTTAGATGCATTTTAAATCAGTTTGAATTTACATCTTGTGAAACTTGCCAGTCATGTCACAAAGATATAATGACACTAGCTCTGTTTACTGGAAGCAGAGAAAGAGTTAGTAAACTCTTGGGACTGATACATGATGATGTAGGTAAGGTCTCCTATCTACACATGCCAGGACTGGTTCTTTATACTTCATTATATTCTCTGATAATCTCTCAAGATTCAGTCGTATGTTCCTGTTGAAACATAAGTCCGAAGCTTTTGAGGTATTCACAGAATATAAGTTGGAAGTAGAGAACCAAAATACGGGTATTAGTATTATGTCCTATGATGAGATCAGGGAGGAGAATACTTGTGCATGGCATTCCTGGACCATTCTAAAGGAGAATGAGATTCTCTCTCCGTATTACTCCTCTGAATACACCACAGCACAACGGTGTATCAGGGCGGAGCAATTACACAATATTAGATATCGTGTGCTCTATGTTGAGTACTACTGAGTTACCTATTTCCTTTTTGGGAGTTATGCGCTTGAGAAGCTGCATACCTATTGAATTAGGTTCGAATCAAATCAGTGCCTACCATTCCATATGAGATATGGTATGGGAAGAGCCTATCTCTTAAGTAAGTTAAAATTTGGGATTGTCTGGCCTATGTCAAAAGCAAAATCCGGACAAGATCGAGGCAAGGTCAGTTCTGTAGAACTGGAAAGGTTCCAGCTGTACAAAACTGCTAATGATTTGACGGAACCAAAGGATTCAATAGTTTCCGACGAACCTCAGCCTCTCCGCCGATCTAGTAGGGTTCCTCACCCACCTGAGAGATACCTCGGTTTCTCGATGACAGTGGGAGCGAGGATTGCATCATGAGATGATGACCCAACCAGTTTCGAGTAGGCCATCGAGAGTAAGGACTCTGTAAGAATGGCTGGATGCTTAGTGATCTGAGATGGAATCCTTATACACCAACAAAGTATGGACTTTGGTTGCTATAACTGAAGGGTTAAATCCCCATCAGGAGCAAGTATATCTTGAGAAGATTGCTTGGTGTACATGGAAAAGTTGAGACTCTCAAAGCTAGACTTGTTAAAGGTTTTCGTCATCAACCAGGCACGGATAATGATGAAACCTTTTCCAGGGACTATGTTTAAATCCATCCAGATCCTACTTGCCACGGCTACATACCACGACTACGATATCTGGTGGTTGGGTGCCATGACTACTTTTCTAAATATTGATTTAGAAGAGAACGTCTATAAGAACACAGCCAGAGGGCCTCGTAGACAGTGGGAGCAGCGGAAACGTGTGCAAGATGCTTTATAGGATAAAGCAGGCATCGCGGAGTTGGAACATCTGTTTTGATGGATTAGTCAAAGAAGTTGACATCATCAAAGTGGTAGATGAACCTTGTATAAACAAAAAGGTAGTAGGGAGTATGGTGACGATCCTCGTAGAGTACGTGGATGACATACTTTTGTTAGGGAAGGAGTTTCCTATGCTACGCTCGATCAATCTCCGCTTATCACAAAGATTTTCCATATAGGATCAAAATGATACCTACTAAATCCTAAGCTTTGGATCTATGAGATAGATCTAATTGGATGTTGGGATACTCACTAGTTGTAGTGAGATGGTATCAATCGATCCTGGGGAGAATCACTGAAAGTGTTCCAGGGTGATAAAGACGACTGAATGTCAGTCACAGGCACTGTCTTTACCCTTAGTAAAGGGACGGTATGTTGGAAGAGTTCCAAGCTCGATACCGTGGCAAACTAGACGATAAAGGCTGGTAACATCGCTATTAAAGATACTGCCAAAGAGGCAGTTTGGGTGTATATTGGTTCATAGGATGAACCAGGTTCCTGCCATTGTGTGACAATGGAAGTGTGGCTTCGGCCCTGGAACCCTGGTCCCATCAGTGACCCAGACAAATTCTGAGGCAGCATCACCTGATCATGGAGATAGTTGATCTCCAGGGTGATCGAGGTTAGGAGAGAAGACTCAGAGGACAACACGGCGGATCCACTCACGAAAGTCTTTTCCCAGAGAGAGACTCATAAGGGATGGTTGAGTATTAGATACTGCGACCACTGCTACAGATGGCCCTAGTGCAAGTGGGAGATTGTTAGTTATATGTATGCCCTAGAGGCCATTACTGTACATTGGATGTATATTGTAGTGGATGCTGGGACATATATAGGTAGGACTTTCTTGCTCGACATGATAGTACGCTATCTGGTTGCTCTTTATCTTAACGTGTATACCTTCTGTCTCTCTGATTACATGTTGATAAAGCCCTTAGGATGTGTACCCGACTTCCAGGACTATGATGAAGATCATACTAGTGGGGCCTGGATAGTCAATGAGTACATCCTTCATTGTTCCTAGTCGTGGGAATATCGAGACGGGGCATCAATATTCCAGAGTAGACTAGCATATATCTTCTCGACCTATGCGATGGGCGATGGATGATCCCATATCCATTGGTGTTTGACATCAGAGATGGTATACGGGTGCTCAGTGGAGACTGGGTACACTGAACGGACTCGCCGAGAACTCCCAGATGGTATTATACCTCACGTCAGATGGCAGTTCTCTGGTGACACTGGTACATCTTAGTCTGTTGACCCGAGATCGTCATAGAGTCTTGTATGTCTCCCACTGTACTTTGATTTCCACCCTACCACGGCTCTACTGAGTCGTGCAAACAAGTGGTTTTTGGGTACAGTCCCGATTCACATGGAGGCAATGAGCGATAGGAGGGGATTCGTCTCTCCCGGTATTGGGGGTTGATGTTGTGCTATGCTCGACTGGCCATAACAGGAAATCCCTGGCCAGGGTTGCAGTGATATACTGGTAAGAGTTATCAGTAGTTTCACGAATGTTATGGACCTCAAGTCGGCATGACTTATCGAGCTACTGGGGTCTGACGTTTACCATCCCTAGGCGAGATATGCGACATATCAGACGAACAGACCGGACTGTACGGTAAGTGTTACTGGTTGGATTCACAGGAGTGTGAGCGGGCTTGCTCGTCGATCTTCTGATCGCTCAATACCCGGGTGGCCGTTACGTTTAGCAGACCGATTGCGGCTTGTGGGTGCTTGATATGATCATCATCCGCTACCGGCATATTGACGAGTCTTTAGAGTCCTACACAGAGGTTTCCTGGCTCAAGCGAAACGAAATAGGAGCGCATATGAGATATGTGCGGGACCGAGAATAATTCGAGTATGTGATACTGTATTCCATTCTCGCGATCAATGTATCGATTGGTTATATGCGATATAACCTAGTTATCGAATCAAGGATTGATTCGATAAGCCGATACATATGATACTAGTCGGTTATATCGGATATGACCGGATCGTTAAATCAAGTGTTGATTTAATGATTTAGTGCATATTTATATATTTGATATATTACTTTGCGTTAACTAGTATTTGTTCACTTTAAAAGGATTTTCTCACTTGAATTGTACACATTGTATATGCGATATAGTTTTGTGCACATGTTTGTATCATGTTTGATGATACATACTTACTTGGTTAAGTGTAAAGAATCAAACCATGGTTTAAGTTAATGATTAGGGTTTTGATTATTTATTCATTTATCTTTCTTATTTATTCATTTTTGGAAAAAGAAAAGGATAAATGAATGGTTGAATGTTTTGTTTTTAGTTGAAGTTTCTTGAAACTTTGACTAAGTCACTCTTTTGTTCTTATGCTTAACCCTAACCATCCTTTTAACCATGGTCTTTTCTCTACACTTAACTATAGTTGAAGTCATGATAAGTATTGATTTAATTATCTCATTTTTAATTAACTTATCATATCTTCTTCTTCTTCTTCATCTTCTTCTTCCATGAAGAAAGCTAGTGACCATCAATGGCAACTAGTGAAATCAAGTGAGAAATCCAATTCTAAAGTCTACCCACTTCCTATTTCTTCATCCTCTACCTCTTGCCAAGTTGTATAGGGTGTTTACTTCACAAGTTTTCAAAGCTTGGTGAAGTTGGAGCTTGTTCTTGTGATGCCTCGACGTAGATCATCTTCGGCATCGAACCGACGATCAGGCCCGCCCATTCTTCGATGATGCCAATGCTAGAGTCAAGGGTTCGATTTGGACAGCGGAGGGAGATCATCGCGGAGCTTAGGAGGTGGTGGACCGGATCTACAAAGGTTGTAGTCACTTTCCCTTAGCATTTAATTCGATTACATGCTTGCTTCGCCTATATATCTAGTTAACGATCCGTATTAGGGTTTGTAGGCACTAGGAATTTTTGATTTGTGCATGTTTGATCACTTGTGAGACTCCATTAGAGTGCCTAGGAACCCTACAAAACTCTCGCACGTTAGGAACCTGGTCCAACAACTCCACTGTGGCTCCATATCATGAATGAAAGCCAAGAATCCCCGACATCCCCTCCTCATAAGCCGACTAGCGCAAAGGATAGAAATCAAACTGTGAGGGGCGGCACCACGGTCCCCGTGGACAACAAACACCGACTCGTCGGGAAAACAAAACCTAACTGTCTTCTCACGGCAGTCCACGGACGCGTAGCAAGTAGCTAACCAGTCCATGCCCAACAGAACGTCGAAGTCCAACATCTCAAGAAGGATCAAGTCGACGGACAGATCTCTGTCTCCTAAACGGACAGCACATGACCGGAACACGTGTCGTGCAATAAATGACTCTCCAACAGGAGTAGTCACGACAAGCGGCTGATCTAGCAAACACGACTCTCAGCCTAACCTCGGCACGAAGTGCGTAGAAACATACGAATGCGTAGATCCCGGATCAAAAAGAACATGTGCATCATAAGAACATACAAAAAAGGTACCTGAAACCACAGCATTGGACGCCTGAGCGTCCTGGTGAGTCAAGGCAAAAACCCAAGCCTGCCCTCTACCGGCTACTGGATGTCCTCTACCTCCGCCACCTCGTCCTCTCGGCACAAAACCACCGCGACCACGACCTCTCTGAGCAGGAGTCTGACGCGGCGCAACCACAGGAATAAGAGGCAACGCTCTCTGAGGTGGGGAAGGTGGTAAAGTAACCTGGGGTACGGCTGGCCCTCTCTGACGTATCATTGTACAATCCCGAACAAGGTGCTGTAAACTGCCATATCCAAAACACCCACGTGTCGACGGCTGACCCTCCTGGGAAAAAGTGCTGAACAACTGGCTACGTCCTACGTCTCTACTATTCCCAGTGTCTGATCGAACTCTGTCTCAGAATCTAAACCACTGCTTTCAGGCTGCTATACGAGTACGGGCCCTCTTCGGTTCCGGAACAACCGATGACTCAGAAAGACGCTCCTTCACCAATAGGGCTGCATCAACAGCTTCCGCATACGTGTCGCAATGCTGAATGCTGATGGCTAGGAACAACTAGGTAAGCAGGCCTCGAACAAACCTTTTTACCCTCATCTCCTCAGTCGCCACCAAGTACGGAGCAGACACAGACAGCTCGGTAAACAGTACATTATACTCAGACACCGTCATCCCCAGAGACTGACGTAACGACTCAAATTTGCATGCTCGCGCATCCCTGATGCTCGGTTGAAGAAAATGGGCGGGAAACACAGTCACAAACTCAGCCCATGTCATAGGAGCAAGACCCGCGGCTCTGCCACTCTCCAAGGACTCACACCACTTCTGGGCAAGACCCTCCAGACGGAAGCTCGCGAACTCCACCCATCTCTCGTCGGAGCATCGGAGTGAATGACAAATCCTAGCCATCCGGTCGATAAACGACTGCGGGTTCTCAGTAGCATCGGTGCCTGTGAACACCGAAGGCCTCAGCCTCATGAACTCTGTCAGTGACACGGTAATAACCTCCGGAGCTATAACTGTGACTGTCGGAGCAGTAGGTACCATCGTGGTCCCTGCAACGGGTGGAACAACTGCCTGCCCCTGCACTCGAACGGCCTCTACTAAAGTCCCCATCATCTGGCGCATGTCCTGCATACCAGCCCCAAACATAGCAATGTGCTCTGGTAAAACAGGTGTACCGCCTTGGTCAGTCCTCGCCTCAGACGAGTCGACTCTGACCTCGGCCCTCGCGGCCGCTCTCTGTACCCTCGTAGTCTTCGGCGGCATATAGCGTGGAAATTGAAACAAGATTCGATAAGGATACAGAAATCGAATCACAAGGATGTATAGTTTCACGGAAAGAATTTCAATCAACAAGTCCTAAGGTCACTTAAGAGGAGTACCGTGTCGTAAGTATGCCGCGAAACGTACACATGCTACGTTACTCTGCTTAAGCTACCTACTCCATCATACCAAGGTCATCCACACTCCGAAAGGTAAAACCTAGCGCTCTGATACCAACTTTGTCACGACCCAATATTTGGCCCGTAACCGGCACTTAAACTACGTAACTTCTACAGACGTACGCAACTTAAGTAAGCCGAAACCCAGTACTCTAAACCACCCAAAACAGGATCAATGGAGAAAAACATAGTTTTAAACATTCGGAAAATCACAAGTAAAATCTCTAACTCTAGTTCTCTTTTCTTGAAAATTTCGGCAGCATCTCCTTTGTAAAAACTAGCCCCGAAAACGGGTTCTACAAAGATAATATATAAAGCATCCCAAACGGGATAAAATCACTCCCAACGGCGGAGACAACCACCACAAACATATATACGACGCCGAAGCGAAGAAATATAACAGAAAACTGCATAAAGAAGTAAAACTTTTCAACATAACCGGCTCCCACGAGCAAAGCGACCAAAGTCCCCAAATAATACAACGCAGAATCCTCACAACTCGTCTCTAAGTCAAATACAATAAGTGGTAGATGGAGAATACTAGATCCAACAAAAAGATATACAATGTACAAACGGATAACCACAAACACACCTAAAAGCGAAGGCCTCACAGCCAATCGTAGCGGTATCCGCAAAAGTAGAGATAATAAAACGCCCTGCCGCGACTACTCAGAGGGTAAGCCCTGAAAAACACTTTGGCACAACGGGATGAGTTGCCAACTCATGAATAGTAAATAACATCATACTGTAATCGCAAGTATGCACAAACAATGATTAATCTATCACATGTAATCCGATAGCATAAGTATGACAATGTGAATATGCAACAATCATGGAAAGGTACATCATCAGGTAACTGCAACTACATGAAGCAATGCATAACAACATAATCCTGAGTATGGGATGATATAATATAAAATCTCATGCAAAATCATCAGCATGGAAAAACACCAGTGTCCCTCACTGACACATCAAATCCCAAATCCTCAGGCACCGCATCCTCAGATCGGCCATCACATCCTGTAATTCTTATGGAACCTGAGTGTCAAACATCGACACCCGAAACATCAGGAAAACATATCCCTGTATGTTTATGTATATAAATATATAAGTATGAGGATAACAACCTCATATGTCCACCGACGATTCGTAAAAATCATAGAAAACCTGAGTGTCAAACACCGACACTCGAAATATCATGAAACCCGTGTCTAGTATCGACACGTAAATCCTTATAACTCAGGCGCTGTCACCACGACTGGCCCTGACGATATGTCATACATCACTCCGGTCGGTATCGCAATGATAACCGCCGAGTCCAAATACAATCACCGGTAGGTACTTACCCACCTTCCAGGCTCATCGTCTGTACCACGAACATCTTGCCGAGGGGAACTGTACCGGGCTCCGCCATGTACCCGCACATAGCCTACTCGCTCCTCGTATCGGGTATATATCACAAATCTCATAACCGAGAAATCTCATGGTGGACGCATCAAAATATCATATCAAGAGAAACCGGGTTTTCAAACATTACATAGTTTCTTGAAAATACCCCCACGGTTCTCAAATCCATAAATAAATGCGTAAAATCCATATAAAACTGATATACGCAACATAAAACATCAATATGAGCATATAAAGGGAAAACCGCTCTTTAAACGAATCCAGCTTTAAAATATATCATGCAGTTCCTAAAATCCTCCGAAAACAAGTGCAGCATCATATGAAGTGTACATGTAATTGTAGCAAGATTTAAGTATCTATATGTAAGCAAATATGTATGATGTATTTCATAAGCACAATAGTCAACGTCTCAATATCATATATCAAAACAATACCACTTAAGGTATATACAACTATAGCAAAATATGTGGGTGTACATGTCAAAATATGTGTGCATGATGTACATGTAGCTGTAATAGAGTATGTGGGTGTACATGTCAATATGTATGCATTATGTACAAGTAGCTATAGCAAGATATACGTGAAATGGAATAAGGGTCACTACCTCAACTATCCCTGCCCAAAGAAATATCACGTATGTATGTGTCCACAGTATTTCCTATGCACAATGGAATAAGAGTTACTACCTCAACTACCCCTATCCACTACCAGATCCTGTATGTAGGTGGTTTGTGCATGTCATGGCAATTACAGACGGTGTGGGTGTAGCATACAATTTAGTGCTCGTGCAACATGAACTGTCAATAATGTGTTATATTTAAAAGTACAAGTCAATTACAACAGATAATGCTATGCAATGACGTTTGTATGAAATTAACTAATATGCAATAACATGCAGCTATCATATCATATCCGCCCCGACGCATAACGCCATACGGGCGATTTCCCCGTAGATGTTAAATCTACTCACCGATGGCTCGAGCTATGAAAATCCGACCACCTGCTTCCCCTTGTTCGCAGCTACCGAAGTCCCCGCTTGCGAACCTAAAATTTCACAAACACATCGCATAAGCTAAATATCCTACATCGGCGAGAAGACATCGAAACATAAGGATAACGCCCTGAAAATTGCATTGCGCACTTAGCGCATCTATCGCGCACGACATCGGCCAAAAACCCTAACTTATCGCGATCGTCCTAATCGTGCAACACAACACAAACAATTATGACGAATACAATAGATATAATGTCACGACCCAAAGTTTGGCCCGTGACCGGCACTTAACCACGTAACGTCTACAGGCCTAACGTGGCTAAGTGAACCGAAAACCCAGAAATCAAACCAGTAAAAGTATAAAGTGTTATAAGTTTAAAATGAAAGCACTTACTAACATGTTAAGAAATCTAAGTAAACAATCACCAAGATAGCAATATACGACGCCGTAGCGAAGATCAAGATCCACAAGTAGGAACAACACAGATAGAATGAACTGCAAGTACAGTTGGCTCACAACGAGCTCGACACCAGAATACAAATAATATACATCATCGTCCTCACACTGTCTCTAAGTCAAATACATACATGGTAGATGGAGAATACTAGATACAACAATGTACATAACTGAAAGATAAACAGATACCGCACAAAACCCACCTATCAGCAAAAGAGCTAGTACACCAACTATGGGGGTATCTGTGTCAAAAGATGCGAAACGCAGCCAGCCGCGACTACTCCGAAGGGCAAACCTGCAAACACTGTGGCACAACGGGGGTGAGTTGCCAACTCGTGAATAGAGATAACATATAAAGGTAATCGCGAACATGCACGTACTGCGCTACTCTATCATATGCCAACAGATGATATCAATATGTGATAAGCAGTATGTGCAATAATCATGCAAGTGCTCTATCAGATAATGTAACTACAGGATGAGGTACAATAATAAATGCTGAGCATGGGCAAAATAACCTCTACACGGAATGTCAACGTGGAATATATAATCGGTGTCCATCAATGCACCCAGATCACCCAAATAGCTCAGGCGCCGGCACTCTCATCGGCCCTCAAATCCTGTAAATCTCTGAGAATCCCGAGTGCCCAGCATCGGCACCCAAATATCATAAATTCTCGTGTCCAGCATCGACACGCAAATCCTCATCCATCGGGCCCCGTCAGTCCGGGTCAGCCCACGGGCTCCATCTGCGGTATCGGACCTCGACCCCGGCAGTACGGATCACCCCGCATCCATCTATAGACTCTGATCAGTATCCTTCGGATAACTGTCAAGTCCAACCAATCACCGGTAGGTAGTAGTCCCTCTGCCAGGCTCACCGTCTACTACACAGCGAAACCGTTCTCGTCCTGGGGTACCATACCGGGTCCACCATGTACCCGTAATCGGCCTCAACCAGCTCCTCGATTCAGGTTCACATATATCACTCTTGCACCGAGGAAACACATGGTGGACGCACCGAAATATCATATCAAGGGAACCGGGTTTTTAAATGATTACATATTTGAAATAGCCACGGTTCCCAAATCCAGAAATCACATGTAAGCCAAACCAATATGCAAGTCAATGATCCGATATGATATGTGCATCAAATATGAATATCATGTCAAGTCACATAAATATGAGCTACAATACAATGATTCGATGTGATATTTGCATCAAGTATGAATATCATGTCAAGTCATATATAGATGAGCTACAATATAATGATCCGATGTGATATATACATCAAGTATGAATATCATGTCAAGTCACATATAGATGAGCTACAATATAATGATCCGATGTGATATCTACAGTGTGAGTGTCATGGCAATTACTAACGGTGTGTGTGTAACATGCAGGATAGTGCTCGTGCAACATGGACCGTTAGTAATGGTGCGGTGTTCTATCAATTATAGTTTATATCTATATAGCAGGGAATGCAGTATGCATTAAGTAGTAGCCATGCACAGTCAATGTATGTAAATGTAGCTATAAGGTCCTATCAGCCACGATGTAGAACGCCATGCAGGCGATATCCCCGTAGATGTTAAATCTACTCACCGTAGTTTCTCGCTAGGTATAGCCAACAACTTGTTTCCCCTTCTGCGCGGCGTCCGCCGTACTCGCCTGCGAACCTAAAATTACACAATACATCATACATAAGCTTGTCATCACACAAACACGACATTAAAGCCGAACTAGTAACTCGTGTCTCGAACCAAGCGCGCGTGAGCGCGATACGCTAAAACGTGTGATTACGCGCCTGAAGCCACTCCGACGCGTCGCGATACGCAGAAACCCAAAACCCATACACACGTATCACGCGTGTCGCGAAGATTAAAAATACGGAAAAATAGGTATTCACCTACAGATTTTGATACAGAAAAGATATTGTAAAACTATATATACCAAAATAACCCACATAGCAGCAGACACCAACACCCCAAACCCCAACCCAAAACACCCCCATCTGGCCGCAAAATGCGGCCAGAAAGCTTATTTCGGTGGCCTGGGTAGGGAATTGGGCTCCCAGGTTTTGTGTGTGCACTCTATACCCCCCATACATTCTACAGTAACCTCTAGTTTCACTCTGAAATATCTCGGGTAGCAGGAGATCCTTCAGAGCATTAAATCAAGTTAAAATCCACACTTTTACACTAAAATGGAACTTTATGGTATTTCTGTGCAAACTGAAACAAACCTGGACTAAAATAGTTCTAATAACACCTAATAGAGCTAACCAAACTAACAAAATCCTAATCTAACATGTGAATCACAAATATCCTTTAATATCACCAAAAATGCACAAAAATGATATTTTTACCAAAGAATACTACAAGTTTAAGGAAAAGGAGTGCTAACATGAGTTAATACCTTCTAAGAACCTTGCAAAACACTAAAAGTCTCAGCTTTTCCCTCAAGTGTGCAGATTTGCCTCTAAATACCTCAAAAAGCTCACTTTCCCAAGTTTTTGTGAAGGAAATGTGTTCTTTTGTGTAGGGTTTTGAATAGAGATCAAAGGGACATGAAGAGGAGAAGAAAAGATGAAGAAAGGCAAGGTTTTTCTGCTGGAAAGTTGCAGAAAATTCTGAGATGGGGAGAGAAAGAGAGAAGAGAAGAAAATGGGGGTCAAAAGTCAACCTCTCACCTAACACCATGCTCTCAATTGTTTAATTGGATTTTGAATTATGAAAAGGGTTATGATATGATTAAAATGGTAGGGAAAAAGTTAGCGACCATGCAACACAAGAATGGTTAACATGCTACCAAAACCCTAAGTCACAAAAATGGCTATGTGTGCAAGTGTACACTACAAAGGAAAATCTTCCAATTTGCTAATCACAACTAAATAACTAATAATCCTATGAACACTAATATAATAACATGCACAAATACTAATTATCACAAAAACATTCTAACGGAAATTCAAAGTGTTACAATCTACCCCCTTAAAGAAATTCGGTCCCCGAATTTAAAATCTAACTATACGCACCTTCAAAAAGATAGGGATACCTCTTCCTCATCTCGCTCTCGGTCTCCCAAGTGACCTCCTCGCCGCTCTGGCCACACCAAAGTACCTTGATGGACGGTATTTCTTTCGACCTTAACTTCTTCACTTGTCGATCCAAGATCATCACCGGCCGCTCTGCATAGGAAAGGTCGAGCTCAAGCTGGATCGTCGGGTGCTGAATCGCATGCGAAGGATCATGAAGATATCTGCGGAGCATCGAAACGTGAAATACGGGGTGCACGTCTGGAAAACTGGGTGGAAGGGCTAATCGATACGCAACCGCACCAACACGCTCGAGGATCTCGAAGGGGCCGACATATCTGGGACTAAGCTTCCCCTTCTTCCCAAACCGCATCACGCCTTTCATTGGGAAGACCCTCAAGAAAACATGATCACCAACAGAAAACTCAAGTCTGCGCCGACAACGGTCCGCATAAGACCTCTGCCTACTCTTGGCTGCTCTCATCCTATCGCGAATCAACTGGATCTTCGCGGTCGTCTCCTCCACAATCTGCGGCCCTAAGATACTGCTCTCACTGAGCTCCGTCCAACAGGTGGGCGATCTGCATCTCCTCCCATAAAGAGCCTCAAACGGTGCCATCTGAATGGTCTCCTGGTAGCTGTTGTTGTAGGAGAACTCTACTAAGGGCAAATGATGATCCCAGCTACCTCCGAAGTCTAAAACGCATGCTCTGAGCATGTCCTCGAGAGTTTGAATAGTCCGCTCTGACTGCCCGTCGGTCTGCGGATGGAATGCTGTGCTGAAACTCAAGCGAGTGCCCAAAGCCTCCTGAAGCCTCTGCCATAGCCGGCTAGTAAACTGGGTGCCTCTATCGGACACGATACATGTCGGAACTCCGTGCAGTCGTACAATCTCGTCAATGTAAATCTGGGCATACCGAGCAAATCCGAAAGTCATCTTCACCGGCAGGAAGTGACCCGCTTTCGTCAAACGATCCACGATCACCCAGATGGAGTCATACCCTCGACTAGTCCTGGATAGACCCATAATGAAGTCCATAGATATCTGTTCCCATTTCTACTCCGGAATGGGTAACGGCTGTAGCTCTCCTGCGGGCCTCTGGTGCTCAGCCTTGACTTGCTGACAAGTCAGGCATCTCAACACAAAATCTGCGATGTCTCTCTTCATTCCGTCCCAGCAGTAAACACCTCGCAAGTCATGGTACATCTTGGTGGAACCGGGATGAACACTATACATCGATCGATGTGCCTCCTCAAGAATCTCGTGCCGCAATCCCTCAGCATCTGGTACGCACAGTCTAGCTCCAAATCGTAGTATCCCCTGATCATCGATCACGAACTCAGAAAATCTGCCCTGTCCCATCTGTGTCCTGTTCTCTGAACAGCGGCCATCACTGTGCTGTGCCTCCTGTATACGGTCAAGCAACTGTGGGCGTGCACGAACATGCGCAATCTGTCCTCCGATCGGCGTAAACTCGAACTGTACCCGGCTGTCGCATAAGATCTGCCAATCCGCCGACGACTGCCTCTGCACTACGCTCAAACAGGATAGACTACCCCCGGGCCTCCTGCTCAAAGCATCCGCCACTACATTCGCCCTGCCCGGGTGATACAAGATCTCACAATCGTAGTCCTTCACTAACTCCATCCATCGGCGCTGTCTATGGTTCAGGTCTCGCTGCTGAAATATATACTTTAAGCTCTTGTGGTCGGTGAATATCTGGCACGACTCTCCATACAGATAATGTCGCCAGATCTTAAGTGCAAAGACCACTGCAGCCATCTCCAGATCATGAGTGGGGTAATTCTGTTCATGTTTCTTTAATTGCCGCGAAGCATACGTGATCACCCTTTCATGCTGCATCAAAACGCACCCTAGACCCACTCGTGAAGCATCACAGTAGACCACAAATCTGCCTGATCCTGAAGGCAATGATAGCACTGGTGTCGTAGTCAGTAGAGCCCGTAGCTGCTGGAAAATGTGCTCACACTCCTCCGTCCAATCGAAGTGAACTCCCTTCCGGGTCAACCAGGTCAAAGGTGTAGCAATGCGAGAGAATTCCTACACAAATCGCCTGTAATAGCCTGCCAGCCCTAGAAAGCTGTGAACCTCCGTCACTGACGTGGGTCTAGGCCAACTCCGAACTGCCTCGATCTTCCTCGGGTCGACACATATACCATCTCGTGTAATCACGTGCCCTAAGAAGTCTACGCTGTCTAGCCAGAAAGCACACTTTGAAAATTTGGCGAAAAGCTGATGCTCCCTCAAGGTCTGCAGTGTAATCCGCAGGTGCTGCTCGTGCTCCTCTCTACTCCGAGAATACACCAAGATATCGTCATTGAACACTATGATGAACAGATCAAGATACGGCCGGAAAATACGGTTCATCATGTCCATAAATGCTGCTGGCGCGTTGGTGAGTCCGAACGACATCACCAAAAACTCATAGTGGCCGTAACGTGTGCGGAAAGCTGTCCTAGGAATGTCCTCCTGTCGAACCCGCAGCTGATGGTAGCCTGATCGCAAATCGATCCTCGAAAAGTATCCTGCCCCCTGAAGCTGGTCGAACAAATCGTCGATGCGTGGCAAAGGATACCTGTTCCGCACTGTCACCCTGTTCAGCTGGCGGTAGTCAATACACAGACGCAAACTTCCGTCCTTCTTCTTGACGAACAGGACTGGAGCACCCCAAGGAGAAACACTGGGTCGAATGAGTCCCTTATCCAGCAAATCATGCAACTGACCTTTCAATTCTCTAAGTTCCGCCGGGGCCATCCGATAAGGCGGTACAGAAATAGGCCCCGCGCCAGGAACCAAGTCAATACAGAAAGAAATATCACGCTCGGGCGGTAGCTCAGGAAGCTCGACAGGCAACACATCAGGGAACTCGCTAACAACTGGAACCTGATCCACCGGAACCTCTGTGGCTCTAGTATCGCAAACATAGGGGAGAAATCCCTGACATCCCTTCCTCAAAAGCTGTCCAGCGCGAAAAGAAGAAATCACACTGTGAAGGGTGGCACCATGGCCCCCCAACACAACAACAACCGACTCGCCGGGAAAATAAAATCGAACTGTCTTCTCGCGGCAGTCAACAGAAGCATAGCACGTGGCTAACCAATCCATGCCTAAAAGAACGTCGAAGTCCAACATCTCAAGAAGGATCAAATCGACAGGCAACTCTCTCTCGCCAATACGGACGGTACAGGATCGGAACACGTGCCTAGCAACAAACGACTCTCCCACAGGAGTAGTCACAACAAGCGGCTGGTCAAGCAAACCAGACTCTCTACCCAAACTCGGCACAAAGTGTGTGGATACGTACGAGTGCGTGGATACGGGATCGAATAACACGTGTGTATCAACCGAACATACAGGAAGGATACCTGAGACCACCGCATTGGACGCCTGTGCGTCCTGATGCGTCAAAGCAAAAACTCGTGCCTGTCCTCCACCTGCAACTAACTGCCCCCTGCCGGCCGCTGGCTGCCCTCTGCCTCGGTCCCCTCGTCCTCTATGAACAAATCCTCCGCGACCACGACCTCTCTGTGCATGCGTCTGACGCGGAGTAACAGTAGGTACTATCGGCAATGCCGTCTGGGGTGGTGAAGGTGGTAATGTAACATGCGGTGCTACCGCCTCACTCCGGGGTACCTTAGGACAATCTCGCACACGATGATAAGAACTCCCGCAACGGTAACATCCCGATGATGGTCGCTGACCCTCCTGGGGATAGGAGCTAAACAATCGGCCTCGCCTCGAATCTCTGCCATCTGTAAGGTGCCTGTCACGACGCCGAAAAGGCCGTCTCTGCACTGACCTATCTGCACGAACTCTCTTCGGCTCTGGGACTGTCGAAGTCTCAGCAAGGCGCTCCTCAACCAATACAGCTGCATCTACAGCTGATGCATATGTCTCGTAGTGTTGCGCGCTAATCGCAAGGAACAGTGGTGTGAGCAAGCCTCGGACAAATCTCTTAACTCGCAACTCCTCAGTAGCCACTAGGTACGGAGCATAAACTGATAGCTCGGTGAACAGCACATCGTACTCTGCCACTGACATCTCCGGAGTCTGGCGTAAGGACTCGAACCTGCGTGCTCTAGCATCCCTAACACTCTGGGGAAGAAAACGGGCAAGGAATAGCGCCACAAACTAGGTCCAGGTCATAGGAAGAAGACCTGCTGCTCTACCCTTCTCGACTGATTCGCACCATTTCTGTGCAAGACCTTCAAGACGAAAGCTCGCGAACTCAACCCATCTCGCATCTGCGCATCTAAGTGAACAACATATCCGCGCCATCCTATCAATGAAAGACTGGGGGTCCTCGGCCACATTTGTGCCTGTGAAGACCGGAGGCTTCAGCCTCATAAACTCTGACAGCGATACTGTAATAACCTCTGTAGTCGCAGGTGCAACTGCCTGAACTGTGGGTACCACCGCGGTCTCTACAACGGGTGGAACTACCTCTGGTCGCTGCGCTCGTAGTGTCTCAACTAGAGATCCCATCATCTGGCGCATCTCCTGCATACTGGATCCCATCGTCTGGCGTATCTCCTGCACACCAGCCCCTAACATAGCAATCTGATCTGTCACGGCAGGAACAGCCTGCTCAGGCACAACCGGTGTACTACCCGGATCAGTCCTCGTCTCCGACGAGTCAACTCGAATCTCGGCCCTCACGGCCGCTCTCTGCGCCCTCGTAGTCTTTGGCGGCATAATGGCTGAAAGGAACAATAGGATTCGATAAGGATACGGAAATCGAATCGCAAGAATGTATATACTCAAGAAAGAATTTAAATCAACAAGTCCTAAGGTCACGTAGGCGGAGTACCGTGTCGTGAGTATGCCGCGGAACATACACACGATACACTACCCTGCTGCAGCTACCTACTCCATCATACCAGGGTCATCCTACACTCCGAAAGGTAAAACCTACGCTCTGATACCAACTTTGTCACGACCCAAAGTTTGGCCCGTGACCGGCACTTAACCACGTAACGTCTACAGGCGTAACGCGACTAAGTGAACCGAAAACCCAGAAATCAAACCAGCAAAAGTATAGAGTGTTATAAGTTTAAAATGAAAGCACTTGCTAACATGTTAAGAAATCTAAGTAAACAATCACCAAGATAGCAATATACGACGCCGTAGCGAAGATCAAGATCCACAAGTGGGAACAACACAGATAGAAGGAACTGCAAGTACAGTCGGCTCACAACGAGCTCGACACCAGAATACAAATAATATACATCATCGTCCTCACACTGTCTCTAAGTCAAATACATACATGGTAGATGAAGAATACTAGATACAACAATGTACATAACTGAAAGATAAACAGATACCGCACAAAACCCACCTATCAGCAAAAGAGCTAGTACACCAACTATGAGGGTATCTGTGTCAAAAGATGCGAAACGCAGCCAGCCGTGACTACTCCGAAGGGCAACCTGCAAACACTGTGGCACAACGGGGGTGAGTTGCCAACTCGTGAATAGAGATAACATATAAAGGTAATCGCGAGCATGCACGTACTGCGCTACTCTATCATATACCAACAGATGATATCAATATGTGATAAGCAGTATGTGCAATAATCATGCAAGTGCTCTATCAGATAATGTAACTACAGGATGAGGTACAATAATAAATGCTGAGCATGGGAAAAATAACCTCTACACGGAATGTCAATGTGGAATATATAATCGGTGTCCATCAATGCACCCAGATCCCCTAAATAGCTCAGGCACCGGTACTCTCATCGGCCCTCAAATCCTGTAAATCTCTGAGAATCCCGAGTGCCCAACATCGGCACCCAAATATCATAAATACTCGTGTCCAGCATCGACACGCAAATCCTCATCCATCGGGCCCCGTCAGACCGGGTCAGCCCACGGGCTCCGTCTGCGGTATCGGCCCTCGGCCCCGGCAGTATGGATCACCCCGCATCCATCTATCGACTTTGATCAGTATCCTCCGGATAACTGTCAGGTCCAACCAATCACCGGTAGGTAGTAGTCCCTCTGCCAGGCTCACCGTCTACTACACAGCGAAACCGTTCTCGCCCCGGGGTACCATACCGGGTCCACCATGTACCCGTAATCGGCCTCAACCAGCTCCTCGATTCGGATTCACATATATCACTCTAGCACCGAGGAAACACATGGTGGACGCAACGAAATATCATATCAAGGGAACCAGGTTTTTAAATGATTACATATTTGAAATAGCCACGGTTCCCAAATCCAGAAATCACATATAATCCAAACCAATATGCAAGTCAATGATCCGATATGATATGTGCATCAAATATGAATATCATGTCAAGTCACATAAAGATGAGCTACAATATAATGATCCGATGTGATATATGCATCAAGTATGAATATCATGTCAAGTCACATATAGATGAGCTACAATATAATGATCCGATGTGATATACGTATCAAGTATGAATATCATGTCAAGTCACATATAGATGAGCTACAATATAATGATCCGATGTGATATCTACAGTGTGAGTGTCATGGCAATTACTAACGGTGTGTGTGTAACATGCAGGATAGTGCTCGTGCAACATGGACCGTTAGTAATGGTGCGGTGTTCTATCAATTCTAGTTTATATCCATATAGCAGGGAATGCAGTATGCATTAAGTAGTAGCTGTTAGTGTATATGCCCTAGAGGCCATTATTGTATCATACTAGATTGTATATTACTTAATGGAAGCTTGGGATATTCACAGTTATATATATACAGTCTTGCTAAAAATGGTAGTATGCTACTTGGTTTGTGTCTACTTTAATATGTGCATATGTCTCTTGTAACGTATCACTTATACATATTAGTAGAGCCCATAGGATCTTTGCTTGATTACCAGCGTCGTGATGGCAGTCACACTAGTAGGGGCTGGGTAGTCTGTAAGCAACATCCTATACAGGTCCCTGGTCGATGGATTATCGAGATAGGGCATCGATATTCCGGAGTAGACTAAGTGTATACGCTTCTCATCCCAGTTGGGAAATGGTCTGTCCCACAGCCATCAGTACACCGTACTGGAGATAGTATACAGGTGCTCGTTAGGTTACGGGTACACCGGACAGGACTCGCCGAGGAACTAATTGGTTGGTATTATATCCATCGTCAGTTGTCAGTTCCCAGGTGACATGAGTACAGTATAGTCCGCAGACTTGACACTGCTGCTTCGCCTCGAGTGTGTCCCACTGTTCTTAGATTGCTACCCTACCACGGCTCAAAGGAGTCGTGCAAACAGGTAGCAGTTGGGTGCAGTCCCGAGCACTTGGAGGCAGTGGCGGTTAGATAGGATTCGTCTATCCCGGTATTGGGAGATGATATCGCGATGTGTCAGAGAGCCATTACACAAAGTCCCTGGCCAGGGCAAACGAGATATACTGGTAGGTTCCAGTAGCTTCTCAGGGTGTAATTGTTAGGTCCACGTTACCTCTCCCGGTACTTACGGGGTTGCGGAAACGGTAAATCAAAATTTTTTCTAAACTTTGTAACATGGACCGTAAAAGCCGGATCTTTGCTAAACTAAAACTAGTATTCTAGCTAAAGAGAGTTAGCTACTATGTTGATGGTTATACCTAAACTTGAACTCCTTCTCTTCTTGTTGTTGTTCTTCTTTCTTGTTCTTTGTAGAAGCTTGAATGGTCCTCTTCTCGTCGCCTTCTTCTTGCCGAAGATAGATCCACCTCGAAGGTTCGACTTTGGGCTCTTCCTCGATCTTTGAGTGAACTAGGGTTTCCGGCTTGCTAAACCTTCATCCTAGAATGAGTAGAGAGTGATTAGGGTTTGCTTTTCCTTTTAAAGAGAATGATTCTCAACACATGAGAAGGTTTCTCTTTGCTAGAGGAAGAAGAAGATGAAAATGAGGAGAGAGAGAGGTTATGATAGAAAATGAGCTCTCATTTTTCTTTCTAGCAACCATAATGCAAAAGAAAAATATTATCTAAATGATAATAATTGAAAATGAGAATAGTTGATGGTAGTATTTGGAATGACCACAACCATGCTTCATTTAATAAAAAAGTAAGCATGAATCAAGGAAGACTTTCAAGGCATGAAAGTGGTCAATGGTCAACAAGTCAACCAAGGTCAACAAGTCAACAAAAACTCAACCATAACATAATTCTCATTTAATTACTATTATTAATAGATAATATATAAATCCATTAGGGTTTGGAAAATGAAGACTGTCAACTGTGCATACGCACCCGTTCCGAAACCCTAATGAAAAACCTCATTCTCCGCCTCAAGCAACTGTGCATACACACCTGCATTCTCGTTCCGAGGAACAAGAATACCAAGATATAAAAGCAACCCCAAAACATATACCAGTATCTGGCTCAAACCAGAGCCTGCCAGTATAATCCGTCCGGACTCCAAACGTGCATAAGTGCGCGGATGAGAACGAACCCTGTCGCAAAACCATGCGACCTCTACTCTGTTTTGCCCAGAGGCGAATACCCTCTGTGTGGGACTCTAAAGACTCGACACTACGCTGGCAGTGGGTTTAACCACAGACCGCAAGCGGCACTAGCTGTGCGTAACGATCCCCAGGTAGATGCCGACAAGAAGGCTGACGAGGTGAAACCCCATCTGAACTCCTACTGAGTCTGAATGTGACATTCTCCGTACAGTCCGGTCTGTTCGTCTGATACATCGCATGGCGGGCCTAGGGGGGCGGTAAACGTCAGTCCCCTAATAGCGGTACAAGTCGTGTCGGAGTGAAGCCCAATACACCCTGAGATAACACTGGAACCTACCAGTACATCTCGCTTGCCCTGGCCAGGGACTACTTGTGTAATGGCTCTCCTAGACACAGCGCGATGTCAACCCCCAATACCGGGAGAGACGAATCCTGTCTAACCGTCACTGCCTCCAAGTGCTTCGGGACTGCTCCCAACTACTACCTGTTTGCACGACTCAGTAGAGCCGTGGTAGGGTAGTAATCAAAGAACAGTGGGAACACACTCGAGGCGAAGTGACAGTGTCAAGTCAGCGGACTAAGCTGTACTCATGTCACCTGGGAACTGATAACTGACGATAGGTATAATACCAACCATCAGTTCCCGACGAGTCCTGTCCAGTGTACTCGTAACCCAACGAGCACCCGCATACTATCTCAAGTACGACGTACTGACGGCTGTGGGACAGACCGTCTCCCGTGCTGGGATGAGAAGCGCATACGCTAGTCTACTCCGGAGTATCGATGCCCTATCTCGGTACTCCCACGACTAGGGACGTGTATAAGGATGTGCTTGTAGATTACCCAGCCCCCACTAGTGTGATCGCCATCACAACGCCGGTAATCAAGCAAAGATCCTAAGGGCTCTACTAATGCGTATAGGTGATAAATAAACACACATGTACACATTAAAGCAGAGGCAAACCAAGTAGCATACTACTATATTGAGCAAGATTGTCTGTACAACTGTGAATATCCCAAGCTTCCATCAAGTAATATACATACTAGTATGATACAGTAATGGCCTCTAGGGCATATACACTAACAATCTCCCACTTGCACTAAGGCCATGTACTGGCGTATCGAAGACCTATCATCTCGATCAGCCGCTCGAACTGAGTCTGGGGTAAAGCCTTCGTGAATGGGTCCGCAGTGTTGTCCTTTGTGTCCACTCTCCGCACCTCGATCTCCTGTCGATCAATGATCTCCCTGATCAGGTGATACCGCCTTAAGATGTGCCTGGATTTCTGATGGGACCTTGGTTCCTTCGCTAAAGCTATAGCCCCATTGTTATCGCAATACAAAGGTATTGGGTCAACAATGGACGGAACCACCTGAAGTTCACTAATGAACTTCTTAATCCAGACCGCCTCTTTTGCGGCATCGCTTGCAGCAATGTATTCAGCCTCCATCGTCGAGTCTGCGACGGTATCCTGCTTGGAACTCCTCCAACATACCGCCCCTCCGTTGAGGGTAAACACAAAACCCGAGACAGACTTGCTGTCATCTTTGTCACTTTGGAAGCTAGAATCGGTAAAGGACTCGACCCTGAGGTCTCCATTACCGTAAACCAGGAACATCTCCTTAGTCCTCCTCAGGTACTTGAGAATGTTCTTCACTGCTGTCCAGTGGTCCTCCCCTGGGTCTGACTGATACCGGCTTACCGCGCTCAACGCGTAAGCTACATCTGGTCTTGTACATAGCATCGCATACATTATAGATCCTACCGCCGAAGCGTAGGGTATAGTGCTCATGCGAACCCTCTCCTCGTCAGTCTTAGGAGACATCTTCTTGGAGAGGGTAATTCCGTGCAATGCGGGTATGTTACCGCGCTTGGAATCCTCCATACTAAATCTCTTTAGTACGGTCTCTATGTACCTGGACTGCGAAAGTCCCAATAGTCTCTTGGATCTATCTCTATAGATCTTGATCCCCAGAATGTACGAGGCATCACCCAGGTCCTTCATGGAGAACCTTTGTGACAAAAACAGCTTGACCGATTGTAGCATAGGAACATCATTTCCTATCAAAAGAATGTCGTCCACGTACAAGACTAGGAACACGACAGTTCGTCCTACAATCTTCTTATACACACAGGGTTCATCTTCGTTCTTGATGAAATCAAATTCCTTGATTGCCTCATCAAAACAGATGTTCCAGCTCCGCGATGCCTGCTTTAATCCATAAATGGATTTAAGCAACTTGCACACCCTTCCGCTGCTCCCACTGTCTACGAAACCTTCTGGTTGATCCATGTAAACGCACTCTTCCAAACAACCGTTTAGGAAAGCCGTCTTAACATCCATCTGCCAGATTTCATAGTCATGGAAGGCAGCAATGGCAAGTAGGATCCGAATGGATTTGAGCATAGCCACCGGAGAAAAAGTTTCATCATAGTCCAAACCAGGTCTTTGACGGAAACCTTTTGCAACGAGTCTAGCTTTATAGGTTTCCACCTGCCCATCTACACCAAGTTTCCTTTTGTAGATCCATTTGCATCCAACGGGTTTTACCCCAGGTGGAGCAATATCCATGGTCCACACTTTATTGGCGTACATGGACTCCATTTCGGATTGCATTGCTTCCTGCCACTTATCAGAGTCCCTACTGATAATGGCCTGCCTGAAACTGGTAGGGTCATCTTCTTCCAAGATGCAATCCTCTCGATCCCCGTCTATGAGAAAACCGTAGTATCTCTCGGGCGGATGAGAAATCCTACCAGATCTGCGGAGTGGCTGAGGTTCGTTTGGGGTTATTGAATCTAGCGGTTCCTCCAAATTTTCAGTTACATTTTGTGGTCGCTGAATTTCTTCCAGTTCTACCGAACTCCCACTAGTTTCTTTTGCAAGAAATTGCCACTCTAAAAAGGTGGCGTGGCGAGATACAAACACCTTCTGTTCCTCGGTGTGGTAGAACAGATATCCTGCGGAGTTCTTAGGATATCCCACAAATTTACATAGAACTGAACGTGCCTTAAGTTTGTCCGGATTTTGTACTTTTACATAGGCCGGACAACCCCATATCTTAATGCCTTTAAGATACGGCTTCTTACCATTCCATATCTCGAACGGTGTCTTAGGCACAGATTTAGACGGAACATCGTTCAATAGGTACGCCGCTGTCTGAAGCGCATGTCCCCAAAATGAAAGAGGCAACTCAGCACTACTCATCATGGAGCGAACCATATCCAATAGGGTACGATTCCTCCGCTCCGAAACACCGTTGTGCTGTGGTGTATAAGGAGGAGTAAGCTGAGAGAGAATACCATTCTCTTTTAAGTAATCTAGGAATTCCGTGCTTAAGTACTCCCCTCCCCTGTCAGACCGGAGGATCTTGATACTTTTGCCAATCTGGTTCTCTACTTCCTTTCTGAATTCCTTGAATTTCTCAAAAGCTTCAGATTTGTGTTTCATCAGATACACATATCCGAACCTAGAGAGATCGTCAGTGAATGTGATGAAGTACGAGAACCCACCCCTTGCATGTATAGACATCGGACCACACACATCACTGTGTATGAGTCCCAAGAGCTCTCTTGCTCTTTCTCCATGTCCGGTGAACGGAGATTTGGTCATCTTCCCTTTGAGACAAGACTGACAAGTTTCATAAGATGAAAACTCGAACGCATTCAAGAGTCCATCTCTATGAAACTTACTCAGTCTTTTCTCTCCGATATGACCGAGTCTACAATGCCACAAGTAGGATTCATTCGTATCTGAATTCTTCCTCTTGCGTGTGTTTTGTATATTGAGAACTGTATTCTGATTTAGAACGTAGATACCATTAAACAGTGTACCCTCTGCAACCAGTACCTTATCAAGGTAAATGTTCATGATATTCTTTTCAAGAACAAACTTATATCTATCTTTATCGAGTAAAGAAACTGATATGATGTTGCAAACCATAGAGGGTACATTGTAGCAATCGTTCAAAATCATAGTCTTGCCATTTGGCAATACTAGGTGATATTCACCGACGGCTGCCGCATAAACTTGTGCTCCGTTCGCTACTCTGAGCGACATATCACCCGGTGCAACTTTCCTACTTTTTCTCAGTCCTTGCAATAAATTACAAATATGAGATCCTGATCCGGTATCAAGTACCCAGGAGGTAGGGCTGACCGTAAAACAGTTCTCAATTACAAGAACACCTGAAGTAGATGCAAAACCATGCTTCTTCTTCAACTGGGTATCCTGGAAATCCATACTTTCCTCTTTCCCATTCTCATACTCATGACGGTTGTCACAAGTTAGAGCTGAACCAACTTTCCCCAGTCCCGAATAAGAATTCGGTTCGGTCAAGCGATACATTTTATTATCTTGATTAGGGCGTGAAAAGGTTGCTGCCTGGAGAGAGAGAAAAGAAACACTCAGCGTATGCTCGTGCAAGATTAGATTGGTTTATTAATTTATCTAACCAGGGTGTCTCCCACTGTTTCCTCAAATCCTTCTTAAAACCTTTTTAAAAGAAGAACTAGCCGGGTTTTAATTCACGTTACAATACTTGCTTAACCTTTCAGCCAGGCTAGTGTCGGTACTTCGAGGGAGGTTTTCCAACGCTTTCGCGAAGTTCCTTAATTAAAGAACCTCTTTTCCCTGTGGGCGTAACCCCGCTAACACCTTTCTAGACACCTACTAGGTTTATAGCATTGATCGTTAAGTGAAATAATCTCCCGAGAGTAAACCAACTCATCAGTGGGATCGGGATCCAACTGTCATTGTGTGATAACCTAGATGGAATCCACTCTAGTCACCACACTCCAGAAGGTATGCTAAACCTGCAAGTTTCAGTTCTTTTGAAACTCCCGATGTGGTTTTTGCCCCTAGGATCCAAATGACCTTGACTGAGCCAAAATGTCAAAAGATCCTAGTCAAGTTCAACCCGTCATTATCTTGACTGCATTAGACCCACCCGTACGAGTCCTTGACTGAGCCAAAATGACCGCACGACTGTCCTAACCAATCACTTTGTATCCTACGGAAAAATATTACATAGCTACCGTTCACTACGCCTCGGCTGAGCACGAAATACGTAGCACGAATACTAAGCAATATTAATCCGAAACGACGGAGGGCTACGACTGGGTTTTTGGCGAAAAACCCGTTAACGTAATGAACTTGATTTCGTTGAAGGAACGTGATACACCCTTTTGAAAATATAGTGGCGAAAAACTTTTGCTAAAGAGGTCACTCCCGGTGAAGGGATCTCGGCTCTTTCCTCGTCGAGTGAGGTGCTGGGCATTCGTAAGATGAATACCTCGATGCAAAGCAAGAATAATCGACTATAGTGAAGTTATTACCCTGACGCAAATTTTTTGTCCAAGGGGTCACTCCCGGTGAAGGGATCTCGGCCCTTGCCTCGTCGACTGAGGTGCTGGGTATTCATAACCGAATACCGCGATGCAAAACAAAAATGAACGTCCTTGCAATAACAGCTTTTTGAAAAAAATTTGTTCCAACAACGTCTTTTAGGTTTATTTTCTTGCATTAGTTCTTTTAATGCGTGATATTCTTGCATTAGTTCTTTTAATGCGTCCCATCATTTAATCCTACCATTGCAGAAAACAACCAAAATATGACGTACGCTTATGCCATTCGCATTCGCCACGGGGTCCCGTCATCACTCGTTAGGTTACTTAACTAACGACAGAGCGGGGGCTGGGCTAGCGCGGCTGTAAAACATAAGCAACGCCTAAATAGTAAAGCAATGATAGACATTACAGATCACAGATGAATACATTGGATATACTAGCAATCCGCAATCCTTTCGAGCCTGGAACGAAAAGCGGATAACACGGTCGCGGTGAATAGCCAAAACCCCACCCAAGACCCCTACGGGTGCGGCAAACCACCCGCCAAGTACCCGAAGCGAAGCAACCTCCCTCAATGCCATGAGTAGGCCACTCGGCACTTCGAGCTACCCGGTAGTTTGTGCACCCCTCCATGGGTCTATCCTAGGAGCAAAAACAGTAAAAAGAATTATACAATGACGGCTACAACCCCGACCCGGTTGTGCGGCCAAACAAAAAAAAATTATTACATCAATTTACATTTACAATGAATGAAAGAAAAATAAAAGCTCATCTCACATCCAACTCGGCTATTCACCCGCGACAGTCCAACAGATTCATATACACATTACAATATCAAACACAGATCATGTATAACCCCGACTAATCGTCTTATAGCGATTAGCCGACGTTCAATACATGCAAACATCACAGATATAACCAACATAGCCAAAGTGTAGCGAAGTTCGAAAAAAATACGGAATTATAGGACCCCAAAAGTGAATTTCAGTTCTGGAAAATCTGGGCACATATAATATATCTGAAAAATCCAAAAATCCCACCAGAAGAACACTGCACGAAAAACGATGCATCAAGGAAACCATACTGCGGCGCTTCCGCGGCACATTGTTAGTGTATATGCCCTAGAGGCCATTACTGTATCATACTAGTATGTATATTACTTGATGGAAGCTTGGGATATTCACAGTTGTACAGACAATCTTGCTCAATATAGTAGTATGCTACTTGGTTTGCCTCTGCTTTAATGTGTACATGTGTGTTTATTTATCACCTATACGCATTAGTAGAGCCCTTAGGATCTTTGCTTGATTACCGGCGTTGTGATGGCGATCACACTAGTGGGGGCTGGGTAATCTACAAGCACATCCTTATACACGTCCCTAGTCGTGGGAGTACCGAGATAGGGCATCGATACTCCGGAGTAGACTAGCGTATGCGCTTCTCATCCCAGCACGGGAGACGGTCTGTCCCACAGCCGTCAGTACGTCGTACTTGAGATAGTATGCGGGTGCTCGTTGGGTTACGAGTACACTGGACAGGACTCGTCGGGAACTGATGGTTGGTATTATACCTATCGTCAGTTATCAGTTCCCAGGTGACATGAGTACAGCTTAGTCCGCTGACTTGACACTGTCACTTCGCCTCGAGTGTGTTCCCACTGTTCTTTGATTACTACCCTACCACGGCTCTACTGAGTCGTGCAAACAGGTAGTAGTTGGGAGCAGTCCCGAAGCACTTGGAGGCAGTGACGGTTAGACAGGATTCGTCTCTCCCGGTATTGGGGGTTGACATCGCGCTGTGTCTAGGAGAGCCATTACACAAGTAGTCCCTGGCCAGGGCAAGCGAGATGTACTGGTAGGTTCCAGTGTTATCTCAGGGTGTATTGGGCTTCACTCCGACACGACTTGTACCGCTATTAGGGGACTGACGTTTACCGCCCCCCTAGGCCCGCCATGCGATGTATCAGACGAACAGACCGGACTGTACGGAGAATGTCACATTCAGACTCAGTAGGAGTTCAGATGGGGTTTCACCTCGTCAGCCTTCTTGTCGGCATCTACCTGGGGATCGTTACGCACAGCTAGTGCCGCTTGCGGTCTGTGGTTAAACCCACTGCCAGCGTAGTGTCGAGTCTTTAGAGTCCCACACAGAGGGTATTCGCCTCTGGGCAAAACAGAGTAGAGGTCGCATGGTTTTGCGACAGGGTTCGTTCTCATCCGCGCACTTATGCACGTTTGGAGTCCGGACGGATTATACTGGCAGGCTCTGGTTTGAGCCAGATACTGGTATATGTTTTGGGGTTGCTTTTATATCTTGGTATTCTTGTTCCTCGGAACGAGAATGCAGGTGTGTATGCACAGTTGCTTGAGGCGGAGAATGAGGTTTTTCATTAGGGTTTCGGAACGGGTGCGTATGCACAGTTGACAGTCTTCATTTTCCAAACCCTAATGGATTTATATATTATCTATTAATAATAGTAATTAAATGAGAATTATGTTATGGTTGAGTTTTTGTTGACTTGTTGACCTTGGTTGACTTGTTGACCATTGACCACTTTCATGCCTTGAAAGTCTTCCTTGATTCATGCTTACTTTTTTATTAAATGAAGCATGGTTGTGGTCATTCCAAATACTACCATCAACTATTCTCATTTTCAATTATTATCATTTAGATAATATTTTTCTTTTGCATTATGGTTGCTAGAAAGAAAAATGAGAGCTCATTTTCTATCATAACCTCTCTCTCTCCTCATTTTCATCTTCTTCTTCCTCTAGCAAAGAGAAACCTTCTCATGTGTTGAGAATCATTCTCTTTAAAAGGAAAAGCAAACCCTAATCACTCTCTACTCATTCTAGGATGAAGGTTTAGCAAGCCGGAAACCCTAGTTCACTCAAAGATCGAGGAAGAGCCCAAAGTCGAACCTTCGAGGTGGATCTATCTTCGGCAAGAAGAAGGCGACGAGAAGAGGACCATTCAAGCTTCTACAAAGAACAAGAAAGAAGAACAACAACAAGAAGAGAAGGAGTTCAAGTTTAGGTATAACCATCAACATAGTAGCTAACTCTCTTTAGCTAGAATACTAGTTTTAGTTTAGCAAAGATCCGGCTTTTACGGTCCATGTTACAAAGTTTAGAAAAAATTTTGATTTACCGTTTCCGCAACCCCGTAAGTACCGGGAGAGGTAACATGGACCTAACAGTGGTATCAGAGCCTAACTAAACTTAAACTAGCTTGGTAGCGAAGTGTATGGAAGTTCGAAACCGAAAAATCGCAAAACCGGAAAAACAAAACCCTAAGTTTCTGTTGAATTTTTTTCTGCTCTAAATGAAAAAATTTATACTCGTAAAATCGTCTCAGGGTTTTGTTTGAACACAGAAGAAAAACGATGACATAATTCTTTTAAATAGCCGCGCTTCCGCGGCACGAGGTAGGGATGTGCCGCGGAAGCGCCGCAGTAGTAATGGGCTTCGCTCCAACACGACTTATACAGATATTAGGGGACTGACGCTTGCCGCCCCCTAGGCTTGATATGCGATAGTCTTAGACGAATAGACCGGACTGTACGAAGATTGTCACATCAGGCTCAGTAGGAGTTCGGATGATTTTCCTCATCGGCCTTCTTATCGACATCTACCTGGGGACCGTTACGTACAGCTAGTGCCGCTTGCGGTCTGTGGTTAAACCCACTGCCAGCGTAGTGTCGAGTCTTTAGAGTCCCACACGGAGAGTTTCCCTGCTCCAGGCGAAACGATATAGAGGTCGTATGGTTTTACGACGAGCGTTAGGATGTATACGTGTGTTTTCGCACGTACGACTTTTCGGACAGTTTATACTTGCCGGCTTTGGTTTAAGCCAGATTCTAGTATAAGGTTATTGGATTTATACAGTCTAAAGTTTTTCCGTGTTTTCACGGATTGGAGGGGCGTTCTCGTAATTTGTCGAGAAGGTTCTAGAAGAGTGGTGACATGAGGGGTTGAGGTGGCTTTTTCATGATTACTTTGTGTGACTCATTTATATGATTCATCATATCATTAATGCTTCATTAATGATCTAATGACTCACATGATGAATCACTCTCCTTGATTAAATGAAACATGGTGAATAATCAATTAATTGATATTATTTGATAATTCATTATGTATCATATATTCAAGTGAGAAGGATTTTTGTTATTATTCTCATCTTCTCCTTCTCTCTCCTCAAGCTCACTCTCTCTTGAAACCCTAACCCTAACCTCTCATGTGTTGAGATCAAGGGTTAGCTAGGCTAAAACATCCATAACCTCACTCTATATCCCCTAGGTAGCTTAGATTAGCACTTTAAGCAACCTAGTTATCTCAAGTTTGAGATTTAGCTTGGCGTAGGAGCTTTCGGGTGGATCGTCTTTGATTCGAGGAGGCCGTGAAGTTGCCGATGTTCCAAGGAGCCTACGAGGAGTGGAGGACAGCGATGAAGACCCGAAGGACATATAACGTGAGGTATAACTCCGGTACCGAGTAGTTAAACCTCTAGTATTTCGTTAGCAATGGTTTAGATTACGATTCATGCGCTCAAGTCCGTGTTACGAAGCTTTGATAATCGTTTTTCATATATTCCGCCTCCCCGCGAGTTAGTGGGGTGCGTGACATGGACTTACAGTAGCCATGCACAGTCAATGTATGTAAATGTAGCTATAAGGTCCTATCAGCCCCGACGTAGAACGCCATGCGGGCGATATCTCCGTAGATGTTAAATCTACTCACCGTAGTCTCTCGCTAGGTATAGCCAAAAACTTGTTTCCCCTTCTGCGCGGCGTCCCCCGTACTCGCCTGCGAACCTAAAATTACACAATACATCATACATAAGCTTGACATCACACAAACACGACATTAAAGCCGAACTAGTAACTCGTGTCGTGAACCAAGCGCGTGTGTGCGCGATACGCTAAAACGTGTGATTACGCGCCTGAAGCCACTCCGACGCGTCGCGATACGCAGAAACCCAAAACCCATACACACGTATCACGCGTGTCGCGAAGATTAAAAATACGGAAAAATAGGTATTCACCTACAGATTTTGATACAGAAAAGATATTGTAAAACTATATATACCAAAATAACCCACATAGCAGCAGACACCAACACCCCAAACCCTAACCCAAAACACCCCCATCTGGCCGCAAATTGTGGCCAGAAAGCTTATTTCGGTGGCCTGGGTAGGGAATTGGGCTCCCAGGTTTTGTGTGACCCCCCATACATGCTACAGTAACCTCTAGTTTCACTCTGAAATATCTCGGGTAGCAGCAGATCCTTCAGAGCCTTAAATCAAGTTAAAATCCACACTTTTACACTAAAATGGAACTTTATGGTATTTCTGTGCAAACTGAAACAAACCTGGCCTAAAATTGTTCTAATAACACCTAATAGAGCTAACCAAACTAACAAAACCCTAATCTAACATGGGAATCACAAATATCCTTTAATATCACCAAAAATGCATAAAAATGAGATTTTTACTAAAGAATACTACAAGTTTAAGGAAAAGGAGTGCTAACATGATTTAATACCTTCTAAGAACCTTGCAAAACACCAAAAGTCTCAGCTTTTCCCTCAAGTGTGCAGATTTGCCTCTAAACACCTCAAAAAGTTCACTTTCCCAAGTTTTTGTGAAGGAAATGTGTTGTTTTGTGTAGGGTTTTGAATAGAGATCAAAGGGACATGAAGAGGAGAAGAAAAGATGAAGAAAGGCATGGTTTTTCTGCTGTAAAGTTGCAGAAAATTCTGAGATGGGGAGAGAGAGAGAGAAGAGAAGAAAATGGGGGTCAAAAGTCAACCTCTCACCTAACACCATGCTCTCAATTGTTTAATTGGATTTTGAATTATGAAAAGGGTTATGATATGATTAAATGGTGGGGAAAAAGTTAGCAACCATGCTACACAAGAATGGTTAACATGCTACCAAAACCCTAAGTCACAAAAATGGCTAAGTGTGCAAGTGTACACTACAAAGGAAAATCTTCCAATTTGCTAATCACAACTAAATAACTAATAATCCTATGAACACTAATATAATAACATGCACAAATACTAATTATCACAAAAACATTCTAACGGAAATTCAAAGTGTTACATATAACCTCGCAACGACCAATTGAACCCACGTCGAAAAAACACCGAAACCTAGTAAGCAACTTATCGTGATATTTTGCACTGGTTTCAAGCTAAAGCATATCTAGCGATTACAAACACCTTATAATAGCTTAACTAATCTATCTAAACTATTTCTATATTTTTAACACTTGCAAAATAAGATTTAGTAAAAACCTAGTAAGCAATATTTCATAATTAAACAAAGTATTCATTAACAATAATTATCATTTTCTATTAGGTTAAGCTTTTCCTAGTCACAAATTAATACTTTAATTAACATTAAACACTTAATCAAGCTTTAATCCTAACTTGAATTTCTTAAAAATTATGAATAATGAATTAAATCAAGAATTTAAAGATATGATAACCATTTAATTAACTAACTTAAAGATCTAAACATAACAATTTAAGATTAGGGTTTTGAAAATTATACCTCAACAAGAACACGAAATAACAACTTGATCCATCATTTTTTCCCTCCAAAAATGATGTTTTTCTTGAAGATCCAAGCTAGTAGTGAATAGAATTGATGGTTTTATTTTTATTTAGGATTTTATGGATTTATTTTGGGAATTTTGAAGCATTTTAGTGAGCAAAATGAGATTAAAAGAGCTTTGAAAAATGAGAGGGCAGAAATTAGGGGTGGCTCGGCCAAGGGGTTGATGGGGGTGGTTGTCACGACCCGAAAGAGCACGTGACTGGTCCTTGAACCATATGAAGTCTATAGGACTCCATCTGATCCAAGTAAGCCAAAAGCCCAGCAATCTAAAACCATTTAAAGAGTAAATAAGGAAAACTGTTTTTGAAAAGTAAGGAAATCATGTTTGGAAATCAAAGTTTTTAAATAACTAAGCCGAATATGCATTTTTTTAAAATGTGTAACCTTTCCTGAAAATTTCGGCAGAGTTTCCTTTGTAAAAACTGGCCCCGAACGGGGTACAACAAGAATAATATATATGCAATGATAAAAGGCATCCCCAAGCTGGAGCTAGCTCTTCGTCCATCGACGGTCACAACCACGCAAGCAATAATAATATACAACGCCAAAGGGCGAGGATCAAAACCCAAA
Source organism: Agapanthus africanus (assembly GCA_030015575.1). NCBI lineage: Eukaryota > Viridiplantae > Streptophyta > Magnoliopsida > Asparagales > Amaryllidaceae > Agapanthus > Agapanthus africanus. The sequence continues at coordinate 448,779,085 of CM057342.1, read as the reverse complement.
AAAAAGAAACTCAAACAGCCAGAAAACCGTAATACTACTAGCGCGACTCTAAGGTCGAAATAAAACAACACTGTTTTCTAAGTCTGAAACAATAAACAAGTTTTGGTTGATGGAAATTGTAGATACAATAAATGATACATGAACAATGGCGGTTCTGATACAAAAGAACCCACCTATCCAAGCAAGTCACCCATAAGGAAGCAGTGTGCCAGAAATGCCGCTATGGAATCTGTACGGCAAAAACCTGCAAGGACTGGGGCACAACGGGGGTGAGTTGCCAACTCGTGAATAGAAAATATCTACAAGCAGAGATCGAATGCATGACCCATCCTAGGTCAATACGATCAGATATAAATAAACCTCAATATAAATAAAGCTGAAGCATGCTAAACTGGCAATGTAATCTCTACATGAGTGTAATGCCAAGTGCTCGTGCTAGTGCCTCAGGTAATAGCATGTCATGAATATGAGGTATAACCAATGTAATCAAATCTGCACACTCGTGGATCCCGTCCACTCGTCACCCACTGACAATAACCACCATGCATGTAAATATCATGAATCATGTGCATGGGAAATAATATGAGGATATAACCACCCGTGTCCCTCGCGACACATCAAAATCATGGAACCAGGGTGCCCAGCATCGACACCCGAAAACATCATGAAAACTGTGCCCAGCATCGGCACGTAAATCCTCATATATCGGGCTCCGTCAGTCCGGATCGGCCCGCGGGCTCTGTCTGCGGTATCGGCCCTCGGCCCCGGCAGTATGCCCAAAACATCTATCGACTCTGGTCGGTATCCTCCGGATAACCGCCAGGTCCAACCAATCACCGGTAGGTACTCGCCCGCCTCCAGGCTCAATCGGCAAAGCTCATCGATCATCTTGCCGAGGGGAACCATACCGGGTCCACCATGTACCCGCAATCGGCTCATCCACGCCTCGATTCGGGTTACACATGTCGCTCTCAGCACCGAGAAAACACATGGTGGACGCACTGAAATATCATATCAAGGGTAACCGGGTTTTTAAAGAAATGACATATTCTCTTTTGAAATACCCTCGGTTCCCAAATCCAGAAATATCATAGAAACAACATATCTCAATACGTACAGTCAAAGCATGATGTATGCGGCATGTAACAGTAATGCAAGCATATCAGTAAGTCATGCAACATGGAATAATAATGTGCACATGTCGAGGGAGACCGCTCTTTTAAAAGGAATCTGTTTTTAAAGAGTATCTTGCGGTTCCCAAATCCCCAATCAAGCTAGAATCATCTATATATGTGTACAGGTATAAGTGTACAATATGCCATGCCAGAATCATATCATGAATGCAATAGTACTATAGTGTAGTGACATGGCAATTATCGATGATGAGTGTGTGAGCCGGCAACAAGTGTACGTGGAACATATACATCATCGATAATAGTGCTGGTGTCCTAGCAGCATGACTGAATGTCACAACAATACAAGCGATGCAATGCAAATAGCAGGAATATGCGGAAACGAATGATCAACGCAAAAGTACAGAACCTGCCCCAATAGATATGTCATGCAACCTTGCCTTTTGAAATAAGACGAATCAGGGCTTTTGGTAAAGTAAGGGCTACGGTGTTTTAAGAAAAGATGCATCATTTGAAAATATCCGTATAACCCTTCTGCTTATCTTTAAAATATCCCCGATTCGTTAGTTTTGAAATAGGTATGACTCGGTCTAGTCTAGTGTCTACTAAATAATCTAGACAGGAGGGGTAAGAAACCACCTAATCTGAGTCAATATATATAGATATGATAGTCGGTGATCCCGCCTCAATAACATATCGTAAGATATCCTCGAGTCATGAGTGCGGATCTATCATCAATATCGGCTCGTACGGTAGATCGTCGTACGGCATCCCAATAGCTGGGTAGGGGTCAATATCACACTATCTCATCACATATCAGGTATCACTTATCATCAGATCACACAATCTGGGGTACTACTGTAAGTCTAGTACAAATCGACACCATCTATAAAAATATGAATGCGGGTAAAGCACATGTCCAAAGGCCCGCTAAAACTATCATATCGCACCTCGAAGACAAGCTATGTCACATCGCCGATCCCACGGCCTCACATCAAGTATCATCTCAAACCACGTATCATCCTCAAATCCCGTATATAAACACATAGTCCCATACCCATGTGTAGATATACGCACCATCATATGCACTCTAATAAATGAAAGAATGAATGCAAGTATGTGTGTAAATGTATGTGTGAGTGCAACCACTACTCTAGGGTTCGCACTATACTAAACCAATATATTCTTAGCATCAAAAATACCATTATTACGATCAATGATCCTAAACAACACATAATAAATATACGTGTGTATACGTATTCGTATACATCACTACGGACTGCGGGGGTGCTATACGCCATCCACCCGACTTCTCCCCGTAGATATAAATCTACTCACCTTGCTTCTCGTGTGTCTGTGCCAATGTCGCCATCTTCATCCTCTTTGCCTCAACATCACTCGGGGTACCTACAAGGATATCATAACGCTAAAGCACATGAAAATCACATCGGAAACTAAAACAGCACACGCTACTCGCATAGGTAGAAACCTATCGACTCGCATGTAAACACAATCAAAATCCACTTGTCGTTGACGTCCAAACGCCACCCGACAGGAATGAATCACCAAATACCAAAATCCATGCTAAAACAAGTCCCAAATTATACACCAACATAGGAAAATCAACCCAGATTTCACCCTAGATGGAATCAGTCAAAACTAGACATACTCAGGGTCAAAACTAGAGGAAATGGGGGCATGCACAGAAAACGAGGCAATTCCTTAAAATACCTTATTTTAGAATTTTCCATAATTTTTCCCCATTTATCTGTATTTAATTATACCAGAATATTAAAATATTCATTAAAATAATATTAAATTATAAAATTTCCCAAAAATCATATTTTATTATTTTGAAGACGTTACAGTGGTGTTTTTGTAAATAAAATGATGAATGTTCAAGCAAAATACAATTAATGCTTCAATAAATGCTAATTGCCACCTTTCTTTCATTTTCTTTTCTTTTTTAATTCAAATCCTTTTGCACTAAAAAAATATCTAGATATTTAAAGAAGCTTCCAAAAATTTCTAGTGATAAGATTCAACTTATTCTCATGAGAAGAAATTTCCCGATTTACGTGCACAATTTACTGCTTAAAATAATATTTTATTTCGGAAAAATTCTATCTGGACCAAAACCTCTCATATACCCCCAAAGTTCGCGCACTAGATTTATTTTATCTAAACTAGGTGCCGGCAAGTTTATACGGACGTTTGATCGAAATCGGGTTAAAATGGAAAATACAGACTATTTTTCCCTAAAACGGAAAAATTCGTATAACGATTTCTAAAACGTTACATTGGTTGACCCCTCACCCTCTCTCTCTCTCATGCCCATCCCTCTTGTCATCATTGTGTCCCCTTTTGACTTTTCTTTTTTCTTTTCTTTTCTTCTCTCAAATAAAACAACAACCATGATATAAAACATGAAGAAAAGCCATGATAAAAATGTAACAAGTGTAAAAATGACATGATGCATGTCATGTGCACAAAACAAATTTAATGCTCGATTAGCGATATTTAATCGCGATTAGCACTAAAAGTGAATATAATAAATCATAAAAATTCATAATTTACTTAAATCACATAAAGCACCCTCTTCTTAGTAATTTCTATAATTTTCCAAAATTTTTTCTAATTTATCGGTATTTAATTATACCGCCCTATTAAAATATTCAATATTTTATTATTTAATAATAAAAATTCCCAAAAATAATATTTTATTTTTCTGAAATGTTACAATCCTCCCCCCCTAAAGATATTCGGTCCCCGAATTTAAATTTAAACCCCTCAAATACTAAAACATTTCACTAAAAGTCCAAGTCGTTGGGGTCCCGAGATCATAAATACATAAAGCACAGTGGCGCGATGCATGCGCATGAACACGAGTATATCAATCAAAAGTAAAACTCCATCAAGCATCCCGCAAATCATCGAAGTTATGGGGAAGACATCATTGTCAAAACTATACATGTAATTATCATTAAAACATCGGAACAAATGCGTGCCAAACTTTTCAAGTCGCAATGCGATGTACAAATCACTGCAGAGTGGCGGACGTCTATCGTAAGAAATAACTATATACCTATATATTTATCCTTTGTTTAATATGTACGTCCCGCCGTTTTGAAAACAGTTTTGAAGGGTTTCCTTGTTATAAACGTTGCGTGTCATCTCAGACACGTAGGTAAATACTGAGGCTATAGCTCCCCTCTTTGGAAATCCCTTCGATAACTATCAATGCATGCAAAATATATCCAGCCATTGTCTTCTGACTAGTCCTACTCAGTACGAGAACAAATAGTATATATCATAAACATCATCTCAAGGGGAAATCAAATCCAAAATATGTACATGAGTGCTACGTGCGTCTAGTGCGCACGGAAATCGAAATCAATGAATGTGTCATACATGTGCATAGAAACAAAATCTAAGTGCAATGGGTGTGTACGAAAACACCTGTCAAGAGCAACGAGTGTGCCTGACAACACAACCAGGTGCATCTGATATGCATGAAGAATCTCAATTGGGTGCATCTGGTGTGCATCAAAATCGCATCAAGCGCACAAATATGCGCAAGAATCCAAATCCAGTGCACAAGGTGCACGAAAACAATATCAAATATCGCAACCAAAATCGACGGTATACAACACATCTCAATCCAAATCCAAATCAGGTATACCATGGTTTATAATCTCGCAACCACGTGCATCAGCGTGCACAAAATCAAATCAAAATACTAAAACCGTATGAAAACTATGCAGAAAGCATAAGTCAAATCACATGCATACCATAGGCATGAAATCAAAATCAACATCTCGAATGATATCTAATCAAAGTCAAGTGCTACTGTGGTGCACAAAATCTTAATCATGCAAATAAATCGCTCAAAATATCAGGCATGGAATCAAAATCAACATCTCGAATGTCATCAATCGAAGTCGAGTGTAACTGTGGTGCAACAAATCTCAATCCAGTACAACTAACATGCAAGAATGGAAATCCTAATCGAGTGCATCCGGTGTGTACAAAACCATATCTCATATCATGCGCTCAACATGCACGAAAATCCAAATCAAGTACATCCGTCAAGCATAAATGAAGGCTAAATCAAGGATATCGAATATGCATGAATAATATCTAAATCAAGTGCATCCAACATGCACAAATAAATCTAAATCAAGTGCATCCGATGCGCACAAAATCCAATATTAAGCGCCTAATATGCGCAAAATCCAACCCAAACGCGTCAGTCCGTGAAAAGTATCCAGTGCAGTAACATGCATGAAAAAGAACATCAAATGCAGACGCGCACAAAACACAAATCTTGTAGCACAAATGCTCAAAGACATAGATCGAGTACAACCAAGGTGCAGAGTATAAGTCCAGTGCAACCAATGCACAAAATACCTAGCTGGTGCAACAAATGCTTGAAATACGAATCCGGTGCATCCAGTGCACGAAACAACATAAAGTGCAACAATCGCACAAAAATACAAATATGGTGCATCAAGTGCACAAAATACCAACTCCAGTGCATCCAGTGCACGAAATTTCAAATACAGTGCATCCAGTGCATGAAATACCAAATACAGTGCATCCAGTGCACGAAATACCAAATACAGTGCATCCAGTGCACGAAATACAAAAAACAGTGCATCCAATGCACGAAATACCAAATACAGTGCATCCAGTGCACGGAATACAATATGGGGAAATAATGCACAGCGTAAAAACCTAGTGCAACAACTGCACAAAATACAAATATGGTGCAACAAGTGCACGGAAATGCATCAATAAATCAAATGTGTATAAAAAGCAACACCGAGTGTGCCAAGGTGTATAAAATCATAAACGCGTGCAACTGCGTGCACAAAACACGTATACACGCACTGCAAGCACATATAAGCTATACCGAGTGCAAAAACCAAATCGAGTGCATACCACCTGCACAAAAATCAAATCAGCTGTATGCAATCCATGAAATCATAAACATGTGCAGCCAAGGCACAAAACTGACTCAGGTGCAATAAACCTGCACAAATCATAAATCAACACAACGGTGTATAAAGTATATCTCAAGTGCAATAACTATGCACAAAACGTAAATACTCAGTAGGTGCAGCCATGGTGCACGAAAACAATACCATAAAGCCCAATCATCAAAACTCAAATCTAAGTGATATAAGCGTAATATTCAGATCACAACGCAAATCGCAATGAATGACATTGAGGTACACCTCCTACAATGTCGAAAAGTGTCGGTGCGCCCAAAACTGGCAAAGTAAGAACATCTGCTGCCTCCTGCTAACGGTTTGGCGTCTTTTGTCTCTGGGTCTTCATTTCTCTGTAGATTACCGATATTGCAATCCATTGGCTCGTCGTCCCAGTTCGGTGTACTAACGGAAACGATCCGCTCTAGCATATCCTCTAAAGATCTCTGGCCAACTATCTCGTCGACGATGCCGAACTCTGGCCTACTAGGTGTGCACAATATGACCGCTCCTGGGTCCAAGTATTCTCATGTAATATTCGAGAAAGGTCCTGTCGAGCTCTCTCCCAAAATCCCGTTTCTGCCGAACTAGCCGGAAGTCATCGTCCTTTACAAAATCTGTTTCTTTTTCCTGAACGGATGCATACTCATCGCGAATCCTTCTGGAGGATATATCCATATATAACTTCTCGGCATGCGTATCACATCTATGATGCCGGCGGAGTGGAACGTCATCTCATCAAGATCTCGTACGAACCTCTTACTCCACTTTTCTGTAATGTCGACTGCTTCGGACTCGTCTCTCTGTGGCTGCATGGACTGTGCTCCAACGGCTATACTCATATCTGGAGTCTCCCAAGCAATGCATCCCATCACATGATATCCGAATGATGTCGAACTTTTCGATCGATTCGTCAAGGCTCCATAATCCCCCAAGAGCTCAACATCTTGAGTACAGTTTAATAGTATCGAATACGTGCCACAGCACCTGTGGACCAACCGTAGAAGGGCAAATCCAAGCCTCACTAATGGCACCGCTGAACTGCCGCAAACCCTAAAATTCAAAGGCGTTCCATGGTCATTTTATCGAGTTAGGATTTCATTTTTCTAGAGGGTCCATAGCATTAATTGCATTTGTCTCTGAATACTTTAAACTTGGAAAATGGCTCCAGACATTCGATCGTCTCTATCGACTACCAACGTATCTGTGTGAAGTCGTCTCTAGCTAGATTCAATTAATCTGATGACCTCGTATCGGGGTAGGCAATGAATCACATGTCCTAGTCTTTCATCTTTGGTGACTAGTGATCTTCTATCATATCTCGAAGTATAACACGTGCGGCATTAGCTTCAAACATCTGGGGCGATTTCTTTTCATTCGACGAAATCACTGGCTCATTCGTACGCATGCTGAATAGTGCCTCAATCATCATGAATAGGCGATACATCAATGGTCATCACATTCTGGCTGGCCTCTATCAGTGGCTCAATCCTCTGGTGTTGATCTGCACGTCCGAGTAATCTAGTAAAAGCGACCCATCAAACACTCATGGCGCGAAAGCACAACTAAACGGCGCATCTACGCAAATTGTATGTCCCTGGAATCACGCCTTGGTTAGTCCTCGTCCGTGACGAGCTCATGCTGACGCAACTCTAGTCGTAGCTCTCTCTGCCCGTACAATCGTGGTAACAAAAGCATAACTGGTACCGATGAGGCTAGATCATAAGAAGGAATAAAATACTGCGCAAGGAAATGTACATCCTAAGGCTTCTTAACTGGAGTATCGTATCGTAAATATGCCGCGGAACATACGTACGGTACGTCACTCTACTCAAGCTACCTACTCCATCAACAAGGGGTCATCCTACACTCCGAAGGTAAAACCTAACACTCTGATACCAACTTTTTACTAGATACAACTGAATGGAGTAAAGTACAATGGTGGCCACGAAGCAAGTGAACCCACCTACTTAAGGCAATCACCCGGAAAGGAAGCAGTATGCCAGCAAGCCGTAACGAAACCTGTACGGCGAAACATGCTAGAAACTGTGGCACAACGGGGGTGAGTTACCAACTCGTAAGTAGAAAACATCAACGAGCAGAAAACGTATGTATGACACAATCTTAGGTCAATACGATCAATAATATCCTCAAATAATAATAATATGGCCTGAAGCATAATATAAAGGTAAGGGTAAACATCTATCCATAAGTGTAATCCCATGTGCTCGTGTCAGTGCCTCAGGTAGCAATGTATCATATGTGTGAGGTATGAATGTAATGAAATGAGTGAGACAACTATTTTATTTATTTAATGTGATTTTTGTATGTATATAACTCGAGTATCATCAATGAATTCAATAGAGAAATCCGTGTCAAGTATCGACACAAAAAATAAATCCCAATATTTCAATATCTCAGGCTCCGGCTATACGGACTGGCCCGTATCATCAAATCTCAAAATCTCAGTGTCTCAAATCTCAATTTCTCAGGCATCCGTATAATCTGTGGGATCGGCCCGTGGGCTCCGGCAGAACGGATCAGCCTATATCCATCTCATGACTCCGGTCGGTATCCTCCGGATAACCGACGAGTTCAAAAATATCACCGGTAGGTAGTGCCCCCTGCCAGGCTCATCATCCATCATGAAATCACTCTCGCCTCGGGGTACCTCACCGGGTCCACCATGTACCCGCAAATGGTTCACACGACTCCTCGAATCGGGTCTCGAAATCCATCTCATAACCGAGAAAACATCATGGTGGACGACTCATACATCACGAGAAAACCGCACTTTTCATTTTAAGAAGAGAGAGAAGTTTATATATATACTTGCGGTTTTCTCCCAAATCGAGGAAATCTCATGAAAATCCGAAATCAAATCATCAATAGCAAGTAAACAGTGAATATCGGCATAAAACTCCAAAATACTGCATAACGGTGAATAATAATATTCATGAAGTAGCAAGTAATAACTGCAATATCTAAACTAGCATATAAAGACAAGTACGCTAATACCATGTCGAACTATCAGTTAACAAGCTATGTCAATGAGTAATATTCTCTAAAGTGTACGTGACATGGCAATTACCGATGATGATGTGTGTGAGCCGGCAAGTGAGTGTATGTGGAACATACACATCATCGGTAATGGTGCTGGTGTCCTGACAGTATGATCTCAATATTAACATATGAAAACACAATATAAGCATGCGATGCGAACAGCAATAATATGCGGGAGCTGAATAATAACGCAACAATAAGGAATTTACAATACTATACAAGTGTCAAAAACTGGTTTGCCATTTGAAATAATATGAATCGTGGTGTTTTGAAAATAAGGGCTACGGTGTTTTTAAGAAAAGATACGTCCTTTGAAATTCCCGTAGAATCCCCTGTCCCATCTTTAAAATACACACGATTCGTTGGTTTTGGAAATAGGTATGAGTCAAATTTAGTCTAACATCTGCAAATAAACTACAGGACTGAGCTAACAGGCTAAACGGAAGGTAAGGAAACCGCCTAACATCTGAGTCGATACATATATAATATATAATAGTAGGTGATCCCACCTCAATAGTATCCCATACGATACCCTAATATAATATGACATCCTCGAGTCAAGAGTGCGGATCTATCATTAATATATAGCTCGTATGGTAAATCCGTCATACGGCCTCCCAAATCTGGGTACGGGTCAAAGTCACATTATCTCATTATTCATCTGGTATCCTCTTTATCAAATATCAAGATCTGGGGTACTGGTCTAAGTCTAGTACAATACTGATACCATCTATGTATATGCATGCGTGTGTATGAAAACACCATGCCTAAAGGACCCGCTAAACATATCATGTCGTATCTCAATACGAACCACGTCACATCACTGAACTCACGGCCTCAAGCCTAATCTCATCGACTCATCTCCAATCTCAAGTACCATCCTCATCATCCATGTATATGTATACGTGTGTGTGTGTGTGTATATATATATATATATATACATAGTCCCATACCCATGTGTGTGTGTATATATATACATATCCCCATATATGCACAAGTAATAAAATACATGCAAGCATGTGTGTGTGTGCGTGTGTGGGTGTAACAACTACTCTAGGGTTTCTCAACTAATACTAAACTAATCCATGAACATATAACCCTATCATGAATAAACATGTCTCGCATAACAACAACATACATATATAGTATACTACTTCGAACTGCGGGGGTGCTATACGCCATCCACCCGACATCCCCCATAGATATATATCTACTCACTTGATCTTCCTTGCTGATGTCGATGTCGCCATCATCTTCTTCATCGTCTCGAATCATGGTGGGGGTATCTACATGTCATACGTATCGTATCGAATTAAAACCAAATCGAAACCAAAACGACACGCGGAACTCACATAGGTAAAAACCTATGGTCTACTCCCACAAATCAACCCGATATCACTTGATATAGACGTACAAACGTCACGTGATCGAGATAAAGCACAAATACAAAAATCCAAAATTTAAAATACGCAAAACCATAACTCGAATCAAAGCAGCAACTTGAGAAAGTGGTCCCAGATTTTGTATAGGGTGAAAACAATGTGAGCAAACAACACTAGGGTGATATATATAGTGTACATGACCTACTGAAGCAACCTGGGCCCTAACCCCCACCCCATGGCCGGCCACATACCCCTAGGATCGGCCTCCTCGGTTTTGGTGTCGGGGATTGAGTTCGTTTTGGTTGGGTAGTCTCGTAGTACTCTAAATAGGTCTCTGAAATTATTTGCTTTTCAAGTTTTGGTCTCGGGTTACTACAGATTTCCCTGCACCCACTAAAACTCATAAAACCGACATTTACAGTTTTATGTTTTTCGTTTCAGGTTTGGTATTGTGTTTGGTTCAGGATTTCTAACATCTAAGTGGGTTTAAGGTCATCACTAAAGTCCAATTACACAGCCACAACTCAAATTAACCCTCACCCTCTCTAGAATTTCCCAAAGTTAACTAAACTACACCAATTCGATTTTAAACTCGGAAAGAGGCTAAAGCAAATGGAATACTACCTTATTCGTGAAGGGATTACCTCATTTGACACTCAAGAATCCCCAAGATCATCAAAATCTGAATTTTCTTGGTCCAATGTGCTTCCCTTGAGCTTGAGCGCAATTTTTGTGAAGTGAATGAAGTGTTTTGGTTTATAGATGATGGTGTTTTGTGGGTTGAAGAGGAGGGGGAGATGAAGGGCTGCCATGGGAGTGAGGGAGGAGAGGAAAAGATGAAGGGGATGAATGATGAATGAAAACAAAATGAGAGCCATGCTTGGTTGACCCCTCACCCTCTCTCTCTCATGCCCATCCCTCTTGTCATCATTGTGTCCCCTTTTGACTTTTCTTTTTTCGTTTCTTTTCTTGTCTCAAATAAAACAACAACCATGATATAAAACATGAAGAAAAGCCATGATAAAAATGTAACAAGTGTAAAAATGACACGATGCATGTCATGTGCACAAAACAAGCTTAATGCGCGATTAGCGATATTTAATCGCGATTAGCACTAAAAGTGAATATAATAAATCATAAAAATTCATAATTTGCTTAAATCACATAAACCGCCCTCTTCTTAGTAATTTCTATAATTTTCCAAATTTTTTTCCAGTTTATCGGTATTTAATTTTACCGCCCTATTAAAATATTCAATATTTTATTATTTAATTATAAAAATTCCCAAAAATAATATTTTATTTTTCTGAAATGTTACAGTAATGATTGTATATTGGACAAAAAGCTGAGACTAGAACTCCGAACCCTAAACTTAGAATCCCCGATATCGGGAAATTGTGGAAATTTGAGGTGTTATTGGAAATCTGCTATGACTAGGAGACCTGAAAAATTATTTAGCAAACACAGAAATACATGCAGGCACCTAGGAAGCTACTATAGAGACCCGAGCCCCTACACCCTCACCATGGCCAGAATTATATTCATTCTGGCCGCAAATTGCGGCCGGAGCAGGGAAGTGTGGGTTAGTGTTTGTTCCAGGGTTTTATCTCCAGAAAATTAGACCCTCGATATATGCAAAATTGGCTAATTTCACCTAGGGTAAAATCTGGAGCAAGTTTTCAAAGTTTCTGATTTCGTTTTGCGTCTTTTATGGAATTGAGATTTGGTATTTGATATTGTATTCCGTCGTGTGGCGTTTGAACGTCAACGACTAGGGTTATTGGTCGTGTTTTGTACGCGAGGCTATAGGTTTTAACCTATGAGCGAAACGCGTGCCGTTTTGGTTTTCCGACATGATTTTTATACGCATTTGCGATTGTGTATATGTTGGAACCTCCGTGTGAGCTTCGGGATGACAAGCAAGGGCATGGCGACATCGACTTCGGCAAGCAAGATCAGGTGAGTAGATATATATCTACGTGGGAAATCGGGTGGATGGCGTATAGCACCCCCGCAGTTTCATAGTACAGTGTACAATGTGTTATAGCTATATATTTATGTGTTATTATAGATGTATATACGTAGCTAGAAAATGCTTTAGGTGACTTTGGGTCAGTGTTAGCGTATTTAGAAGTTAATGCTATAGTTTAGTGTAAATCGCGAAACCCTAGAATAGTTGTTGTACACACGCTCACACAATCATGCATACTTTTATTTACTGTGCGTATATATGGGGATATGTATATATACACACACACACACACATAGTTATGGGACTATGTATAAATATATGCGTATACATATACATGGATGATGAGTATAGTATATGGTTCTTGGAGATGAGTCGATGAGTTTGGGCATGGTGCCATGAGATCGGTGATATGATGTGGTACGTATTATGAGATACGACATGATATTTTAGCGGATCTTTAGGCGATGTGTTTTCATACACACGTACATATATATGTAGATAGTATCAGTATTGTACTAGACTTAGATCAGTACCCCCTGTTCACGATATGTGATGATATGGATACCAGTTGATTAATGAGATAAATGTGATATTGACCCGTACCCAAATTTGGGATGCCGTACGATGGATTTACCGTACGGGCTATATTGATGATAGATCCACACTCTTGACTTGAGGATTTCATATTATATATATTGTATCGTATGTGATACTATTGAGGTGAGGTCACCCCTCTATTATATATATATATATATATATATATATATCGACTCAGACTTAGGTGATTTTCCTTACCATTTCGATCAGTCTGTTAGTTTAGTCCAGTAGTTTACTTGTATATTATAGACTAGACTCGAGTCATACCTATTTCAAAACTGATGAATCGTGAGTATTTTAAAGACATGCCAAGGGATTCTACGGATATTTCAAAGGACGTAACTTTTCTTAAAAACACCGTAGCCCTATTTCTCTAAACACCACGATTCGTGTTATTTCAAACGGCAAAACTGTATGACCCATATATGTTAATGTGGATTCATTATTGTTGTATTTACTATTCATTTCTGTACATTCGTACATGTTGCGTAGTTATTCATGTTCTGCATATTCTTGCTGCTCGCATCGCATTGCATGCTTATATTGTGTTGTCATCAGTTATTATTAAAATCATGCTGTTAGGACACCAGCACCATTACCTATGATGTATATGCTCCACGTAACCCTACTTGCCGGCCCATACACATCATCATCGGTAATTGTCATGTCACGTACACTTTAAAGAATATTACTCTATTGATATCGTTTGCTAGCTGATAGTTCCAATATGTTATTGTTTCATATGCTAGTTCATTATTGCATTCATTGCTTGATATGTCATGCATATTATATATTCATTGTCATGCAATATTATAAGGGCCAGTCCGGATTGCCGAAGCCCAGTATTCATTATTATTGACTTTTCAGTTTGGAATTCGGATTTTCCATGAGATTTCTGGATTTGGAGAAACCGCAAGACTTTATAAACTCATTATCATTTTTAAAAGATAAAAGTGCGGTTTTCTCATATTATGATTTGAGACATGTCCACTATGAGTTTTCTCGGCTCTTGAGCGATATCATACACCCGATTCGAGGAGGAGGAGGAACCGTCTGTGGGTGCATGGTGGACCCGGTGCGGTACCCCGGGAGAAGAAGGTCGCAGATGATGGAGTTGAGCCTGAGACAGGGGAGCACTACTGACAGGTGATTTTATTGTGACGCTCCGGATATCCGGAGGATACCGACGCCGTCTTGAGATTTATGATACAGGCCAGTCTGGATAGCCGGAGCCTTAGATTTTGAGATTTATGATACAGGCCAGTCCAGATAGCCGGAGCCTGAGATATTGAGATTTGATGATACAGGTCAGTCCGGATAGCCGGAGCCTGAGATTTGAGATATATATTTTTTGTCGATACTTTACACTGATTTCTGATGATTTCATTGATGATACGTAAACCTATAAATATAGAAATCTCACTAAATTAAGAAAATAGTTTTCTCCTTCATGATGTATTCTGTTTTCATTATATTTCTTGTATACCTCATATTTATGATATGTTAGTACCTGAGGCACTGACACGAGCACTTGGTATTACACTTATGTATAGATGTTTACCCTTGCCACCTTATGATGCTTCAGACATTATCATTTTGAGGATATATATATCTTATGATCGTATTGACCTAGGATTGAGTCATACATACGATTTCTGCTCTGTGATGTTTTCTACTCACGAGTTGGCAACTCACCCCCGTTGTGCCACAGTTTCTTGCAGGTTATGCCGTATAGGTTTCGTTGCGGCTTTGCTGGCACACTGCTTTCATTCCGAGTGATTCCTTGGTAGGTGGGTTCGCTTGCATCGTGACCACCATTGTACTTTATTTTTCAGTTGTATCTAGTAAACTCCATCAACCAGACTTGTATATTTTATAACCATAGAAAACCGGTTGTTTATTCTTTCGACCTTAGAGTTGCACGTTGTATTATTATGGTTTTCTCAATGATTTTGAGTTTCCTTCTGAGTTTTGATCCTCGCCCTTGGCGTTGTATATTATTTTGCTTGCGTGGTTGTGACCGTCAATTGACGAAGAGCTAGCTCCCGCTTTGGGATGCCTTTATTCATATTATGCATGTTTTACCCTTTTGGGGCCAGTATTTACAGAGGAAACTCTATAGAAATTTTCAGAAAAGACTTGATGTTTTGAAAATGAATACTTCGGCTTATGTTATTAAACCACTTGCTTTAAAACTAGACTTTTCTTCATTTCTTCTTTAAAATGGTTTAGATTTCTGGGTTTTTGGCTTACTTGAATTAGATGGGTTCTTATAGACTTCATATGATTCAAATGCTAGTCACGTGCCATTTCGGGTCGTGACACAACCCTAACGGGTTTGCATGCAAATCTCAAACCACACGTCACGGTTCGCATGAAAACAAAATAGCGTCAAGTGCAACAAGTGTGCACAAAAACAATATCCACTGCATCAAATGTGCAGGGAGCAATTACCGAGTGCATCTAGAATGCAAAAGATCAATATCTAGTGCATCGTAGTGCACAAAACAAGTCTCAAGTGCATCGGGGTGCACAAAACAAATCTCAAGAGCATCAGGGTGCACAAAACATCAAAATGTGCAACTGGTGTGCACAAAATTATACCAAGTATACCTAGAGTATATATATATAAAATCTCTTAATCATGTGCAACTGATGTGCACAGAAAATATCAGTCTAGTGCATCTGGTGTACACGAGACTCCAATCGAGTGCAGTCACCTTGTACTGACATCTCATCAAGTGCACATGGTGTGCACAAAACATCAATCAAAGTGCAATCATCTTGCAAGAAAATCTCGACACACTTGGTATGCACAAAACATTTGTGTGACCCTCATGTCCTCAAAATACATAAATCAAAATAGCGGACATTGAGTTGTCCCCTTTTCAACGTTTGAAAACGAAATCTTCAGATCATAAAAACGTAAATCGAAAAAAAAGATATCGAAGTAAATCTTTTTCAATGTCGAAAGGTGTCTATACACCCGGAACTGGCATATCAAGGATTTCCACTTACCTTCTGCCACGGTCTAACATTCTCTGTATCTGAATTTTGGTTCTTTTTGCGGATCTCTAACGTCATGGCTTCTATATACAATCGTTCAGTGAGGAGCAATGACACAATCAGTCCTACTGATGATACCTCTCACCACATCTCCTTGACCTATAGTCCAGTCTCTCGCAACACAACATGTGGATGACGGCGATCTCTAATCTCTGCGTGTGTGCCAACAACTTATCCTGGTTCCACTCTTACTTATTATTAATTTCTAGAAAGAACCCTTCAAGTCTCATGCTGATATCATCTATTCATCCTGCCCGGAACTAGAACTCATTACTGAATCCACTTTCTTTTTCGTAATAACTGCCATTTCCTCAAGATTTTCCTCTGAAAGGGTAGTGGTATGCGCCTTTGCATATGCATCAAATCTTCAATATCGACGGTGAAGGACAACTGCCCACTGAAACATCGCACCAATCTCTTCTCCCATTACTCTCTAATATCAATCATTTAAGGAGCATATCGCGGCTGTTACGCAAACTGCAAATCATACTTGATTATGACCAAGTTCGAAGTCTTACAAAACTCAAAAACACGAATCCGGCATCTCGATACTTTGTAGAAGAATCTGGCTAAGCTCACCTTCAAAAACTCGTTTCAATTCATCGGAGGAAAACTTACCACACGATCTTTTTCTTGAGCGACTTGCATCAGGTCTGAACAAGACCCATCAGATGAAGCTAATCAACTTCACCGACCTCGCATCGGAGCACCACAGCGGATTAAAAGTCCTAACCACCCCACATCTGAACGACTACGAATCCTTTGTTCCATCTACTCTGGTAAACATCTGCAACTGTCAACTTCCTGAACTCTGGAAGCAACACCTCGATAACCTCAGCAATGATTGGTACCGTTGTTTGAACAGTAGATAACCCCACGATCTTCGGAGAGGGAAAACATCACGCCTCAAGTCCGGCTGAACTCCAGCAATGACTTGACCCTCTGGTGCGGATCCCGAAGAAACTCGCTTCAATATTAGAAACTCGATCAATAATGATAAATAACATGTCCCCATGTCACCGGGATGTCACCCTGGTCAGTCCTTATCCCAGACAAGTCTGCCCTGACTGTATCTCTAATCGCAGCCCTCTCGGGTCATGTAAACATAGAGACCGGAACAATCAACATGTATCGACAAGGATAGATCAACGGAACGAATAGAAGAAAGATCTCAAGATATAAATCCTAAGGTAACTTAGGCGGAGTTTCATATCGTAAATATGCCGTGGAACATATGTATGGTACGTTACTCTAGTTAGTACATACTCCATCAACCAAGGTCATCCTATATAACGAAAGTTTGGGTATAAGACCCATAAAGTCAAGTCTAAGTCCTATAAGGTAAAGCCTAGGTAACAAAAGTGTATGCCTAGTTTCCATATAGCCAAACCTAGACTCGAACAAAGGTTAAACCAAACGCTCTGATACCAACTTTGTCATGACCCAAATGTGGTACGTGACCGGCACTTAAATCACGTGACATCTAAAGACGTCGACGCGGTCCAAGTAAGACGAAACCCGGAATCTAAACACTTATTGAAAATATTAGAGGTGAGGTTTAAAATAGTCATCAGATGGGATCGGTTTAAAATAAACATTTAAGTCTAACTATGTATGTTTGGAAAACATCTATGGCGTTTTAAAATTCAACAGCACCTCCTTTGTAAATTTTGAATAAAACACGATACAAACATAACAATAAAAATAGCATCCCAACGGGAGTTAGCTTCCACGCCCAAACGGCGGAGCAACCAAGCAAACACTATACGACGTACAATGGAGAAGAAAAGAAAAGAGAAAAAAAATCAGCAATAGAAAAAATGTCGACTCCAATGAGCACGACGCCCACAACACACAATTCTAAGTCTCGCTTCCAAGTCCAAAATATACCAGTTCTAAGTTGATGGAGTTTTACTAGATACAAGAATCTATAAATATACAAGTGTGAGTATGATACAATAGTAACCCACCTAACAAAGCAATCACCGAAATGAGTGTGTGCCCCAAGCTGCTGATAATCCAAGCGGTAAGACCTGCAAGAAACTGTGGCACAATGTTGGAGAGTTTCCAACTCAGTGAATAAAAGTACATCACAAGGTAGAAATCGAAATGCACAACGAAACCTAGGTCATAAATATAATACTCTCATATCCTATACTAGTGTAATATATGATATGCATGTATCATAAATGCAACTCTATTTATCACATGAACCCAGAATAGATTATATCAATGCAACTGACCTGTATCTAGGTATAAGCCCATAAGTAGCCGAAAATATATATGTACAACCCCTTCTTTAAAATAGCTGCGGAATACATATGTCACGGCATAAAAGCAGACATGGTAGTATAAAATATAATAGGTATCTTATTTAAGATATACGTCCTGCTGTTTTGGTGAAGAATGTTAGAGGTTTACAATTTAAAGATCCCAGTGTCATATCAGACATGTCAAAATAATGAGGCTATAACTCATTTTTGAATCCATTTTATATGCAAATACTCGTAAAAAGATATGCAGGTACTGTCCTCCGGATCAATCCTGGTCGGCTACAATAACTCATAACCTAACCGCATACCTCTTATGATAGTAACATATCAATATCTGGATGTCCAGCATCGACACCTGAAATCAGAAATCTCTCGTGTCCATCACCGACACACAAATCCTCAAATTTCTCGTGTCCACCACCGACACGCAAATACAGATATCGTCGACACCCACTCAACTGATTATCACCACCCGATATCCCTGTCCCTGGTCGGTATCCCCTGGATATCCGCCGTGCCCAAATCGAGCCCCGGTCAGTATCCCCTGGATATCTTCCGTGCTTATCTCTATCTCCGGTATCGAGTGTCCTCACTAGGCTCCCCGCCTCACAGGCGGGTATCCTGCCCCTCGGTCTCGACCGAGTCCACCATGTATCCGACTGTATACTCCCCCACTCAGTCCGGATAATTAGCAAGTCAGAAACCGTATATCTCGCCCACTCGGTTCGGAATAAAACAATCAGAAAACATCAAGCTCATGGTGGACGTCAACTCATCGTAACCAGAAATATCAAGTAGAGAATAACAATATTTGCATAGATCATTCTGATGATATATTATATATATAAATATATAACAGCGTCCCATACTACTGATATATATCATCAAAAGTAAAACATCCAAAAACTCATAAGAATCAAATATGAACATCCATAGTACTGGTATTTGTAATGCATAATAGGTAATACAGGTAAAGTACGTAAATAAAGTTATACAAGCAATAAACATAACAATTTTACTGTGTCATGACAATACTAATGATGTGTAGTGCAGCATACGCGTCTGTGTTAGTTATATATATGCCCTAGAGGCCATTACTGTATATACGATGTATATTGTTGTGAATGCTTGGACATATATAGGGAGGACTTTCTTGCTCGACATGATAGTATGCTATCTGGTTACTCTTTATCTTAACTGATTGTCTCTATGTCACATGTTGATAAAGCCCTTAGGATGAGTACTTGACTACCAGGACTATGATGCAGATCATACTAGTAGGGACAGTGTAGTCGCCAAGTACATCCTTCAAATGTTCCTAGTCGTGGGAGTACCGAGACATGGCATCGATACTCCAGAGTAGACTAGCGTATGCGCTTCTTGACACATATGATAGGCGATGGATGATCCCATATCCATTGGTGTTTGACATCAGAGAAGGTATACGGGTACTTAGTGGAGACTGGGTATACTGAACGGACTCGCCGAGAACTCCCAGATGGTATTATACCTTACGTCAGATGGCAGTTCTCTGGTGACACTGGTATAGGTTAGTCTATAGACCCGAGATCATCATAGAGTCTTGTGTGATTCCCACTGTACTTTAATTTCCATCATACCACGTCCTAGAAGGCATGCAAAAAGGTGACTTTTGGGTACAGTCCCGAATCACATGGAGGCAATGAGCGATAGGAGGGGTTTCGTCTCTCCCGGTATAGGGAGTTGATGTTGTGATGTGTTCGATTGGTTATAACTAGAAATCCCTGGCCAGGATTGCTGAGATTTACTGGTAAGTGTTATCAGTAGTTTCTCGAACTGTTATAGAGCTCATATCGACACGACTTTTCAAGCTACTGGGGTCTGACGTTTACCATCCCTAGTTGAGATATGCGACATATCAGGCGAAGAGACCGGACTGTACGGGAGTGTTACTGATTGGATTCGCTGGAGAATGTACAGGCTTGCTTGTTGATCTTCTGATCGCTTAATACCTGGGTGGCTGTCACGTTTAGCTGACCGCTTGCAGCTTGTGGGTGTTTGATATGATCATCACCTACTGCCGGCGTATTGACGATTCTTTAGAGTCCTATACAGAGGTTTCCGGGCTCAGGCAAAACGGAGTAGGAGCACATATATGATACGTGCGAGACCGAGAACTATACGTGTATGTGATACCGTATTAGATTCTCGCGATATGAGATATCGGCCGGGTATATGTGATATAGCCGGGTCATCGGATCATGTGTTGATTTGATGAACAGATACAGATTATATTAGTCGGTTATTTGTGAAATAGCCGGATTATCGGATCAAGTATTGATTCGATAAATTAATGCATAATTATATATTTGATATATTAAATTATATTAACTAATATAAGCTCACTAAAAGATTCTTTTTCTCACTCGGGTAATACATTGATATATATGCGATATATGTTAATTGTATTATTTTATTTTGTTACAATAAATATTGTATATGTGATATATAATATTGTAACAAGTTATGATTACTAATACAACATGCTTAGTGGAGATTAAACATGGTTAGGGTTTGATTTGGGTTAAACTTTTCTAGAAGCTTTTAGAAGCTTTTATTTTGTTTCTTGCAATGATATTTAGTTTAGATATTTTGCTTGATATTTCCTAACCCAACCCACACCCTTTAACCCTAGTCAATTCTCTACAATGGTTAAGTCCTTCTTGACTTAACCATGGTTGCATTTGTAATTATAATAAGATTTCATTATTCATCACAAAAGGATTGATCATTTTCTTCCTTCTTCTTCCTTGCATGAAAAGCTTTCTAGCTTTTTGGTATGTGATGAAAATGAGTGAGAAATAGAAAATAAATGAGAGCTAAATTCCTACTTCATCATTCTAATCTATTCTTGCCAATTAGATTAGGGTGTTCACTTCATTAGTGAGTGAGAGCTTGTGTTAAAGAAACTTCAAGGTAGATCATCTTAGTTATCGAAGATCGGAAGTAAGCTCGTATCTTTCTCTTCGTAGAGCCTCTCTAGAGTTTGGGAACTTGATGATCGCAGTGAAGGGACCAAAACATGGAGCTTTAGAAGTGAAGGACCGGACTACAAAGGTTGTAATCCCAAACTCTTAGAAGTAAAGTTGTTTACTTGCTTTGTTTTGCCTAATCTCTAGTCTAAGATCTTGGTTAGGGTTGTTCGGCACGTCTAAATTTTAAATCGGGCATGGTTGATGCCTTATAGACCATTGTGAGAGTTCCTAGTAACCCTACAATGGTATTAGAGCCAAGCTAGAGCTTTAGGCGAAGTCTAGGCGAAGTTTAAAGTCCGATCGAACTCCGAATACCCGTAAAACCCTAGTTTCTGGAAATTTTTTCAAATGTTGATTTTTTCTGTATTAAAAATACTCAAATATATAAGCAGGGTATTTTAGGAATTACTGTGCAAAATGAGACACTAATCCCACTAAAGCGCCTCGGAACAGCGGAAATACCATGCTTTGCGCGGCGGTTCCGCGGCCGTATAGGAGAATTAGGGTTTACTGTTTGCACAGTAACATCCGTAGGCACTTCCTGATGTTTCTGGGAATTTTTAATTATACTCAAGTGTTGAGTTTTCTGGGTTGTATTGGGAACTCGTTGATTCGATCGGAAAGTTTAACTTCGTTTAATTTTTTCCGGGTAATTTTAGAACATGTTAAAAATTTTGAACGGATATCAATAACTCACTTTTTCTTCTGCCGGAAAATTTCCAAGTGTTGGATTTTTCCATAGTTTAAGAACGTTCTTAGTCGTGCAAGTAACGCGGTGGACCCTCTCGAAGAACACAAACCTTAACTCGATTATGTGACCGTCTGAACCGCCTCTAAACCTTAGGGTTTGGGGTAGTACGGTGTTGCCACCTGTGAGGCGTTGGTTTGACCCTTCTACGGCTGGACCATTGGTACTGTGGCATGTGATGGATACTTTTTGAACTCCGCTCAAGTGTTGAGCTATTTGGGAATCTTGGGTGTTTGATTATTCGATCGGAAAGTTTAACATTGTCTATTTATCTGGAATGTGATACAATATTTAGAATCCACATGTAGTTATGAGATAACTAATTTGAATGCTATAAATCTAGCAGTTTAGTCTCAGATGATCGGTTGCCATGGGATTTTGATGTGATCAAAAGTCCGTCGCAATCACGTAGCGTACGCGGATACTCGCCGGGTAAACTTAATAGATAGCCACGCCCCATAGCCCCGACCAAGTGACTGTAGGAGAACCCCGTCGCCAAAAGCATCCGTTCGGGTGCTCGCGGCAGCGGTGTTCCACCTTAATGCACTTCGTCGAAGGCATCCGGGGGTGCGGCCGTCTACTAAAGTTTGCGACGAGCATTCGATCAGAATGTCGGGAATCTTGTTGAATTGCCCGACTAGATATTGAAAAGTGTTTTCGAGATCGAGACTAAAATGCGGGGTTTATAATTGTTAGACATGAGATGTCTAAGGAATTCATTTGGTTAGGCATGCGATGTCTAAGGAGGTTGCGGATTCCAACTGTTGTAGTTTTACACTTTCTTTTCTGCGACCGTAAGCGTAGTATGTGGTGTATCGACGGCTTCATTGCTATACATCAACGACAATCGGGATACGGATACTTGCTTACGTTGATGATATGAGATATTATGTGTTACTGTGATATGTTATATTGGATCGTCGTGTTCTGAATAGCCGGGGTTTTTTTGGGAGATGAGAGTTTTTCTTTTTCATTCATGTAAAATTCATTTGTATGTAATATTCTTTTATTGGGGCACTTCCGGGCTGAGGATGATGTCACCATTATATATTGTTTACTTTTCCGCATTAGGTAGACCCAACGGGGGAGCACAAGTAACCGGGTTCTAGGGTCCAGTGGGAGACCATCTCGAGCAGTCGAGACCGGGTCTCCTAACTCTAGAACTGGCAGGGTTACTTGCCGCTCTCGTAGGGGTCTAGGGATGTGGGTTTGGCTATTCATCACGACCGTGGAATCCGTGTTTTATACAGGCTAGTATTAAAACACGGACGTCCTAGTATATCCAATATTTCATATGTGTTCTTCTGCTGCAATGTTCTGTGATGAGATCATATTACAGCCTGAGACGAATCTTTATATTATATATATGAGATATATGTTATATTACAGATTTCGTTTCAAATGTGATGCTTGTGAAGCATAATAAAATGGGACTTCATTAATGAGATTAATGAAACAAAAAGAAACTTAAAGATGTTGTAGAAACTTGTTTAAAAACTGGTAGCTCTAGTTCTTTCTTTGCATAGCGGTGTTCCTTGTAGAACATCCAGCACCTTATTCGATAAGGAAAGAGCCGAGATCCCTTCACCGGGAGTGACCACTTTAGCGAAAGTAGCAGATGCAACAAACTTGGTTTGTCTTTTGATTGTTTTTATAGATTTTGCTTTGCATAGTGATATTTGTGAAATATCCTGCACCTTATTCGATAAGGAAAGAGCCGACGATCCCTTCACCGGGAGTGACCTCTTTAGCAAAACTAGAAAAGGCCTCTAAAACATTCCAATTTAAAAATCACTCGATTCTACAACGATATCAAGTTCATTAAGCAAAGGGTTTTCTTAAAAACCTGTCGTAGCCCTTCGTCATTTCAGATGAGTAGTATTTAGTATTCCAGCTGCGTTTGTTGTGTTAGTTGTATGTATTGTAGGGTTCCTAGGCACTCCCAAGAGGTCTCACAAGGCATCAACCATGCCAATTTCAAATATTACGGTGCCGAGAAACCCTAAACTACGGATCGTTTGTTAGAAAACTAGGCGAAAAAGCTAACTAGTTAACACTTAACTATGAGAATCGGA
Source organism: Agapanthus africanus (assembly GCA_030015575.1). NCBI lineage: Eukaryota > Viridiplantae > Streptophyta > Magnoliopsida > Asparagales > Amaryllidaceae > Agapanthus > Agapanthus africanus. The sequence goes on along the minus strand of CM057342.1, from coordinate 448,754,768 downwards.
AATACAACCTTTGTAGATCCGGTGCTCCACCTCCATAGCTCCGCAATGAAGTCCTCTCCGCTGTCCAAATCAAATTCGGGCTCTAGCGTCGGCTTCGTCGGAGAATGGGCAAGCTAGGTCGTCGATGTCCATGCCGAAGATGATCTACGTCGAGGCATCGCTAGATCGAGCTCCACCTTCACCAAGTCTTGAAAACTTGTGAGGGAAACACACTCTACTACTTGGCAAGAGGTAGAGGATGAAGAAATAGGAAGTGGGTAGACTTTAGTTTTGGATTTCTCACTCATTTCATCAAGTTGCCATTGATGGTCAAGCTTTTCTTCACTTGAAGGAAGAAGAAGAAGAAGCTAAAATATATGATAAGAATAATTAAAAAAGAAAAGAATAATCTATCCTTATCATATATTGAACCATGGTTAGATGTAGAGAGTTAACTAAGGTTTAAGTGAGTGGTTAGGGTTAAGCATGAGACAAAATGGTCAAAAAGTCAAAGTCTTCATGAAGGTTCATGAATGAACAAAAGAAAGCAACCATTTTCCTCATTTTGCCTTTTCTTTTTCCAAAAAGATAAATGAATAAAATGAAATCAAAAACCCTAATCACCCACTTAACTATAGTTTAATTCTTAACACTTAACCATAAGGCATGTATCATCAAACATGATACAAGCAAGTGCACAAAACTATATCGAATATACAATGTGCACACCCGAGCGAGAGAATCCATTTAAAGTGAACCGATACTAGTTAATGCAAAGTAATATATCAAATATATAATTATGCATTAAATCATTAAATCAACACTTGATTTAACGATCCGGTCATATCGCATATAACCGACTAGTATCATTAGTAACAATTTATCGAATCAATCCGATAACCCGGCTATATCGCATATAACCGATCAATGTCACATCGCGAGAATCGAATACAGTATCACATACTGGTATTATTCTCGGTCCTGCACATATCTTATATGCACTCCTATTTCGTTTCGCTTGATCCAGGAAACCTCTGTGTAGGACTCTAAAGACTCGTCAATACGCCGGCAGCAGGTGATGATCATATCAAACACCCACAAGCCGCAAGCGGTCTGCTAAACGTAACGGCCACCCGGGTATTGAGCGATCTGAAGAACGACGAGCAAGCCCGCTCACACTCCAGTGAATCCAACCAGTAACACTACCGTACAGTCCGGTCTGATCGTCTGATATGTCGCATATCTCGCCTAGGGGTGGTAAACGTCAGACCCCAATAGCTCAATAAGTCGTGTCGATATGAGGTCTATAACAATTCGAGAAACTACTGGTAACACTTACCAGTAAATCTCAGCAACCCTGGCCAGGGATTTCCTGTTATAGCCAATCGAACACAGCGCAACATCAACTCCCTATACCGGGAGAGACGAATCCCCTCCTATCGCTCATTGCCTCCATGTGACTCGGGACTGTACCCAAAAACCACCATTTTGCACGCCCTCTTGGATGTGGTAAGATGGAAATCAAAGCACAGTGGGAACCACACAAGACTCTATGACGATCTCGGGTCAACAGACTACTCTGTACCAGTGTCACCAGAGAACTGCCATCTGACGTGAGGTATAATACCATCTAGGAGTTCTCGGCGAGTCCGTCCAGTGTACCCAGTCTCTACTGAGCACCCGTATATCATCTCTGATGTCAAACACCAATGGATATGGGATCATCCATCGCCTATCTGTATGGGTTGAGAAGGTACACGCTAGTCTACTCTGGTATATCGATGCCCCGTCTCGATACACCCACGACTAGGGACTTTGAAGGATGTACTTACAGACTACCATGTCCCCACTAGTATGATCCGCATCATAGTCCAGGTAGTCAAGTACACATCCTAAGGGCTTTACCAACATGTAACAGAGAGACAATCAGTATACACGTTAAGGCAAAGATCAACCAGATAGCATACTATCATGTCGAGCAAGAAAGTCCTCCCTATATATGTCCCAGCATCCACTACAATATACATCCTATGTACAGTAATGGCCTCTAGGGCATACATATAACTAACAATCTCCCACTTGCACTAGGGCCATCTGTAGCAGTGGTTGTAGTATCTCATACTCAACCATCCCATAAAAGTCTCTCTCTGGGAACAGGCCTTTGTGAGTGGATCCGCTGTGTTGTCCTCTGAGTCTACTCTCCTATCCTCGATCTCCCTGGAGATCAACCATCTCCATGATCAGGTGACACTGCCTTAGAATATGTCTGGATCACTGATGGGACCGACGTTCCTTGGCATAAGCCACAACTCCATTGTCTCACAATGGTTGGAACGTAGTTCATCTCATGAACCAATATACACCCAAACAGCCTCTTTGGTAGCGTCTTAAGTAGCGATGTATCCAGCCTTTATCGTCTAGTATGTCACGGTATCTAGCTTGGAACTCTTCCAACATACCGTCCCTTTACTGAGGGTAAAGACAATGCCTGCGACTGACATTCAGTCGTCTTTATCACCCTGGAACCATTCCAGTGATTCTCCCCAGGATTGGTTGATACCATCTCACTACAACTAGTGAGAATCCTAATATCCAATTAGATCTATCTCATAGATCCAAAAACCAGGATTTAGGAGGTATCATTTTGAACCTATATGGAGAATCATTGTGATAAGCGGAGATTGATCGAGCGTAGCATAAGAAACTTCTTTCTTATCAAGAGTATGTCATCCACGTACTCTACGAGGATCATCACCATACACCCTACTACCTTTTTGTTTATACAAGGTTCATCTACCATTTTGATAATGTCAAACTCATTGACTAATTCATCAAAACAGATGTTCCAACTCCGCGATGCCTGCTTTATCTTATAAAGCATCTTGCACTCGTTTCCGCTGCTCCCACTGTCTACGAAGCCCTCTGGCTGTGTACTTATAGACGCTCTCTTCCAAATCATCATTTAGAAAAGCAGTCATGGCACCCAACCACCAGATATCGTAGTCATGGTATGTAGCCGTGGCAAGTAGGATCTGGATGGACTTAAGCATAGATCCTTAGAAAAGGTTTCATCATCATCCATACCTGGTCAATGATGAAAACCTTTAACAAGTCTAGCTTTGAAAGTCTCAACTTTTCCATTTACACCAAGTAATCTTCTCAAGATACACTTGCTCCTGATGGGGATTTAACCCTTCAGATTTAGCAACCAAAGTCCATACTTTGTTGGTGTATAAGGATTCCATCTCAGATCACTAAGCATCCAGCCATTCTTACAGAGTCTTACTCCTGATGGCCAGCTCGAAACTAGTTGGGTCATCATCTCATGATGCAATCCTCGCTCCCACTGTCATAGAGAAACCGAAGTATCTCTCAGGTGGGTGAGGAACCTTACTAGATCGGCGGAGAGGCTGAGGTTCGTTGGTAACTATTGAATCCTTTGGTTCTTTCAAATCATCTGCTGTAGTTTGTATAGCTGGAACCTTTCCAGTTGTACATAACAGATCTTGACTCGAGCTTGTCCGGATTTTGCTTTTCAGACATAGGCTGGACAACCCCAAATCTCAACTAACTTGAGAGATGGGCTCTTCCCATATCATATCAAATATGAAGTGGTAGGCAACTGATTTGATTCGAACCCTATTCAATAGGTATGCAGCTTCTCAAGCGCATAACTCCCAAAAAGGAAATAGGTAACTCAGTAGTACACATCATAGAGCACACCTTATCATATAGGGTGTTATTGCTCCGCCCCGATATACCATCGTGCTATGGTGTATTCAGAGGAGTAATGCTGAGAGAGAATCTCATTCTCCTTTAGAATAATCCAGGATTTTCGTGCTCAAGTATTCTCCTCCTTGATCTCATCAAAGGACATAATACTTATACCCGTATTGGTTCTCTACTTCTAACTTATATTCTGTGAATATCTCAAAAGGTTCTGACTTGTGTTTCAACAGGAACATATATTTGAATCTTGAGCGATTATCAGAGAATGTAATGAAGTATAAAGAACCGGTCTTGGCAAGTGTAGACAGGGGACCTACATACATCAACATGTATCATCCCAAGAGTTTACTAACTCTTTCTCTGTTTCCAGTAAACAGAGCAGTGGTCATCTTATCTTTGTAACATGACTGGCGAGTTTCACAAGATGTAAATTCAAACTGATTTAAATATGCATCTATATGTAACTCTAGCTAGTCGGGTCACATTGATCTGACCTAGTCTACAATGCCTCAAGAAGAATTCGTTCATTTCTGAACTTTTCCTCTTGTGCGTGATCCGTATACTAAGAACTGTAGTTTGATTTAGAACATCAATGCTTTTAGATAACGTGCCTGAACCGATCAACTTTTGATATAGGAAATGTTCAAAACATTATCCAACAATACAAAATTTTATCATTTCTTTACTAATAAAGAGATAGATATGATTTTGTATATCAGGTTCGGTATCTAATAACATTCGTTCAGAATCAATGTATTTTGGAATACAGGGTGACAGTGACCAACAGACTTGGCTGCAACACTTGCCCCGTTTTCTGTCTCATGAAACTTATCACCCGTTCTCAGTTCTCTACCTTTCTGTAGCCCTATGTAACAGATTACATATCTGGGATCCTGATCTGGTATCACATACCCAGGACGTAAAGGATACTGAGAAACAGTTCTTTGTAATGAACACACCCGAAGATGATGCATCAGCATGCACTCTCTTCGTTTGGGCGGCACGGGAATTCTGGTAATCCTCAATTTCCTGCTTTGTCTTATAACAATTATAAGTTGGAGCGGGACCAACGTTCCCCAGCTCAGTATAACAAGCGGGTTCGGTTAAAATTCCGTATTATTATCTTGATTAAGGCGTGATATAGTCGCTACCTGGAGATAGAGAGAAGAAAACACTCAGCGTGCGCTCTTGCAAGAATAGATTGGTTATTATTTTATCTAATCAGGATGGCTCCCACTGCTTTTTATCAAATCTTCCTTCAAACCCTAAAAGGAAAGACTAGCCGGGATTAATTACACACTACAAGTTCGCCAATCTTTCAGCCAGGCCAGTGTCGGTACTTTGAGGGAGGTCCCCCGTGCTTTCGCACGAACCTAATTACAGTAAACCTCGTTTTCCCAGAGGCGTAACCATGTTGACACCTTTCTAGACACCTACTTGATCGGCTAATTGTAATGTATAAAACTCTCCCAGGAGTAACTTTTACTCGCAGCGGGTATCGGGATCCAACTATCTCATAGAAGGTATGCAATCTCATTGCAAATTTCAACACTTGAAATTCCCGATAATATTTTGCCCCTAGCTCGCTATGACCTTGACGGAGGCCAAACAACCCATAGTCCGCTAGTCAAGTTCAACCCGTCATTTCCTGATTGAATTAAACCCACCCGCACGACCCTTGACGGAGGCCAAACAACGCCGTACGAATACCCTAATCTAATCGCATCATATGCTAGCAGATAAGCACTAGTTAGCTACCGTACACTACGCTTTGACGGAGGCCAAACAACCGCAGCACGAATACTAACTAGTACGTATCTGAAATGACGGAGGGCTACGACAGGTTTTTCTGAAAACCTATTGCGTAATGAACTTGATATCGTTATAGAATCAAATTATTTTAAAATGGAGTGCTTTTGAGGCTTTTCTAGTTTTGCTAAAGGAGTCACTCCCGGTGAAGGGATCGTCGGTCCTTAACTCGTCGAATGAGGTGCGGGATATATCATATATATCACTGTGCAAAGCAAAAAACACTTAAAAGCAATCAAAAGACAAACCGAGTGTGTAGCATCTGCCAGTTATTGCTAAAGGAGTCACTCCCGGTGAAGGGATCTCGGTCCTTTTCTCATCGAATAAGGTGCAGGATATATCACATATACCGCTGTGCAAAGCAAGAACTGTAGCTACCTGTTTTATTTTGAAATTCGATTCTACAACATCTTAGGTTTCTTTTATTTTCATTAATCACATTAATGAAGTCCCATCATTTAAATTACCTAAACATCACAGATAAATACGACGTACACTTATGCCATCCGCATTCGCCTCGATGTCCCCTCGTGCACCGTTAGGTTAGGTAACTAACGGCAGAGCGGGGCAGGGCTAGCACGGGTGTAAAACATAGGTAACGCCAATATAATATATCATATATATTATATACTGTATCTACCACAGAACATCACATGATCACATCACAGATATCGCAGCAGAAGAAACATTTGAAATATTGGATATACTAGGACGTCCGTGTTTTCAATACGAGCCAGTATAAAACACGGATTCCACGGTCATGATGAATAGCCAAACCCACACCCCTAGACCCCTACGAGAGCGGAAAGCAACCCTACCAATTCTGGAGTTAGGAAACCCGGACTCGACTCCTCGAGTTGGTCTCCCACTGGACTCCAGAACCCGGTTACTTGTGCTCCCCTCCTTGGGTCTATCCTAGTGCGGAAAAGTAAATAATATACAAACGGAGACATCTTCCGCAACCTGGAAGTGCCCCAATAAAAGAATATTACATACAAGTTTTTACATGAATGAAAATGAAAAACACTCATCTCACATAAAACCCCCCCGGCTATTCAAACACGACGATCCAATATAACATATCCAGCAACACAAAACATTACATGTCATCAACGTAAGTAAATATGCGCATCCCAATTGTCGTTGACATATAGCAACGAAACCGGCGATATCACATATTACACTTACGGTCACAGAAAAGAAAGTGTAAAACTACAACAGTTGGAATCCGCAACCACCTCAGACATCGCATGCCTGACCAAATGAATTACTTAGACACCGCATGCCTAACAATTATAAACCCCGCATTTTAGTCTCTTTATCGAAAACACTTTTCAATATCAAGTCGGGCAATTCAACAAGATTCCCGACATCCTGATCGAATGCTCGTCGCAAACTTTAGTAGGCGGACGCACCCCCGATACCGTCGACGAAGTGCACCAAGGCGGAACACCGCCACCGCGAGCACCCGAACGGATGCTTTCGGCGACGGGGTTCTCCTACAGTCACTTGGTCGGGGCTATGGAGTGAGGCTGTCTATTAAGTTTACCCGGCGAGTATCCGCGTACGCTACGTGATTGCGACGGACTTTTGATCACATCAAAATTCCGTGGCAACCGATCAAGTGAGACTAAACTGCTATGTTTATAACATTCATTTAGTTATCACATAACTATTGTGAATTCCAATTATTGTATCCCATTCCAGATGAACAGAAAATGTTATACTTTCCGATCGAACAATCGAACACCCAAGTTTTCCCGATACAGATCAACACATGAAACAAGTCTAACAACATTCCGTTCGTGCCTCAGTACCAACGGTCCAGCCGTAGAAGGGGTCAAGCCAACGCCTCACATGTGGCACGCCGTACTGCCCCAAACCCGAAGGTTCAAAGGGCAGTTCAAGACGGTCACATAATCGAGTTAAGGTTTGTTGTCTTCTAGAGGGACCATCGCGTTACTTGCACTACTTAGAACGTCGTTAAACTACGGAAAAATCCAACACTTGGAAATTTCCCGACAGGGGAAAAATTAGGTATTTATATCCGGTCGAACTTTTTAACATATTCTAAAAATTATCCGGAAAGCCAAATAGACAAAATTTGATACCCCGATCGAAACACCGAATCTCCAAAACAACTCCAGAAAAATCAACTCCAGAATAAATTTTAAAAATTCCCAGAAAACTCAGAAGAATTTATCAGGAATTACTGTGCAGAAATGAGGAGCTGACGTCATCATGGGACCGCGGAACCGCCGCATAAGCAGGGCTTATGCCGCGGTTCCGCCGCAAGTTGTACTGTTCACTTCTCAATTTTTGCAACGTAATTCTTATTTTTTCCTGCTGAATTTTTTAGCAATTTTTAATTTGGAAAAATCCACGTTTTTTAAATCTGGACAGAGAGCAATTTTGGGGTCGTGTTTTGGTTCGATCGGACTTCAAAATCCGTCTAGACTTCGCCTAAGGCTCTAGCTAGGCTCTGATACCACTGTAGGGTTCCTAGGCACTCCCAAGAGGTCTCACAAGGCATCAACCATGTCAATTTCAAATATTACGGTGCCGAGAAACCCTAAACTACGGATCGTTTGCTAGAAAACTAGGCGAAAAAGCTAACTAGTTAACACTTAACTATGAGAATTGGAAATACAACCTTTGTAGATCCAGTGCTCCACCTCCATAGCTCCGCAATGAAGTCCTCTCCGCTGTCCAAATCAAATTCGGGCTCTAGCGTCGGCTTCGTCGGAGAATGGGCAAGCTAGGTCGTCGATGTCCATGCCGAAGATGATCTACGTCGAGGCATCGCAAGATCGAGCTCCACCTTCACCAAGTCTTGAAAACTTGTGAGGGAAACACACTCTACTACTTGGCAAAAGTTAGAGGATGAAGAAATAGGAAGTGGGTAGACTTTAGTTTTGGATTTCTCACTCATTTCATCAAGTTGCCATTGATGGTCAAGCTTTTCTTCACTTGAAGGAAGAAGAAGAAGAAGCTAAAATATATGATAAGAATAATTAAAAAAGAAAAGAATAATCTATCCTTATCATATATTGAACCATGGTTAGATGTAGAGAGTTAACTAAGGTTTAAGTGAGTGGTTAGGGTTAAGCATGAGACAAAATGGTCAAAAAGTCAAAGTCTTCATGAAGGTTCATGAATGAACAAAAGAAAGCAACCATTTTCCTCATTTTGCCTTTTCTTTTTCCAAAAAGATAAATGAATAAAATGAAATCAAAAACCCTAATCACCCACTTAACTATAGTTTAATTCTTAACACTTAACCATAAGGCATGTATCATCAAACATGATACAAGCAAGTGCACAAAACTATATCGAATATACAATGTGCACACCCGAGCGAGAGAATCCATTTAAAGTGAACCGATACTAGTTAATGCAAAGTAATATATCAAATATATAATTATGCATTAAATCATTAAATCAACACTTGATTTAACGATCCGGTCATATCGCATATAACCGACTAGTATCATTAGTAACAATTTATCGAGTCAATCCGATAACCCGGCTATATCGCATATAACCGATCAATGTCACATCGCGAGAATCGAATACAGTATCACATACTGGTATTATTCTCGGTCCTGCACATATCTCATATGCACTCCTATTTCGTTTCGCTTGAGCCAGGAAACCTCTGTGTAGGACTCTAAAGACTCGTCAATACGCCGGCAGCAGGTGATGATAATATCAAACACCCACAAGCCGCAAGCGGTCTGCTAAACGTAACGGCCACCCGGGTATTGAGCGATCTGAAGATCGACGAGCAAGCCCGCTCACACTCCAGTGAATCCAACCAGTAACACTACCGTACAGTCCGGTCTGATCGTCTGATATGTCGCATATCTCGCCTAGGGGTGGTAAACGTCAGACCCCAATAGCTCAATAAGTCGTGTCGATATGAGGTCTATAACAATTCGAGAAACTACTGGTAACACTTACCAGTAAATCTCAGCAACCCTGGCCAGGGATTTCCTGTTATAGCCAATCGAACACAGCGCAACATCGACTTCCTATACCGGGAGAGACGAATCCCCTCCTATCGCTCATTGCCTCCATGTGACTCGGGACTGTACCCAAAAACCACCGTTTTGCACGCCCTCTTGGACGTGGTAAGATGGAAATCAAAGCACAGTGGGAACCACACAAGACTCTATGACGATCTCGGGTCAACAGACTACTCTGTACCAGTGTCACCAGAGAACTGCCATCTGACGTGAGGTATAATACCATCTGGGAGTTGTCGGCGAGTCCGTCCAGTGTACCCAGTCTCTACTGAGCACCCGTATATCATCTCTGATGTCAAACACCAATGGATATGGGATCATCCATCGCCCATCTGTATGGGTCGAGAAGGTACACGCTAGTCTACTCTGGTATATCGATGCCCCGTCTCGATACACCCACGACTAGGGACTTTGAAGGATGTACTTACGGACTACCATATCCCCACTAGTATGATCCGCATCATAGTCCAGGTAGTCAAGTACACATCCTAAGGGCTTTACCAACATGTAACAGAGAGACAATCAGTATACACGTTAAGGCAAAGATCAACCAGATAGCATACTATCATGTCGAGCAAGAAAGTCCTCCCTATATATGTCCCAGCATCCACTACAATATACATCCTATGTACAGTAATGGCCTCTAGGGCATACATATAACTAACATGTATGCCCTAGAGGCCAGTATTGTACAGATGATGTATATTATATTGGATGCTTGGTCATATATAGAGATGACTTTCTTGCTCGATATGATAGTGTGCTATCTGGTTACTCTTTATCTTAACATGTACACTAGTCTCTTTAAACTGTCTTATAGTTACATGTTGATAAAGCCCTTAGGATGTGTACTTGACTACCTGGACTATGATGCAGATCATACTAGTGGGGACATGGTAGTCTATAAGTTCATCCTTCAAGGTCCCTAGTCGTGGGTGTATCGAGACAGGGCATCGATATACCAATGTAGACTAGCGTATACGCTTCTCGACCCATAAGATGGGCGATGGATGATCCCATATCCATTGGTGTTTGACATCAGAGATGGTATACGGGTGCTCAGTGGAGACTGGGTACACTGGACGGACTCGCCGAGAACTCCCAGATGGTATTATACCTCACGTCAGATGGCAGTTCTCAGGTGACACTTGTACAGGTTAGTCTGTAGACCCGAGATCGTCATAGAGTCTTGTGTGATTCCCACTGTGCTTTGATCTCCACCTTACCACGTCTATGAGGGCGTGCAAAACGGTGGTCTTTGGGTACAGTCCCGAGTCACATGGAGGCAATGAGCGATAGGAAGTGTTTCGTCTCTCCCGGTATTGGGGGTTGATGTTGCGCAGTGCTCGATTGGCCGTAACAGGGAAGTCCCTGGCCAGGGCTGATCAGAGATTTGCTGGTAAGTGTTACCAGTAGTTTCTCGACCCGTTATGAGCCTCATATTGGCACGACTTATCGGTTATTGGGGTCTGACGTTTACCGCCCCTAGACTTGATATGCTCGTCGATCTTCTGATCGCTCAATACCCGGATGGCCGTTACGTTTAGCAGACCGCTTGCGGCTTGTGGGTGCTTGATATGATCATCATCTGCTACCGGCGTATTGACGAGTCTTTAGCGTCCTACACAGAGGTTTCCTGGTTCAAGCGAAACGAAATAGGAGCGCATATGAGATATGTGCAGGACCGAGAATAATGCGTGTATGTGATACCGTATTTCATTCTCGCGATGAATGTATCGATTGGTTGTATGCGATATGACCTAGTTATCGAATCATTGATTCGATAAAACGATACATTGGATACTGGTCGGTTATATGCGATATGACCGGATCGTTAAATCAAGTGTTGATTTAATGATTTAATGTATAATTATATATTTGATATATTACTTTGCATTAACTGGTATTGGTTCATTTTAAATGGATTTTCTCACTTGATGTACATGTTGTATATGTGATATACTTTTGTGCACATCTTTGTATCATGTTTGATGATACTTGCTCATTTGGTTAAGTGTGAAGAATTAAACCATGGTTAAGAGATGATTAGGGTTTTGACTTTTTATTTATTTATTTGTTTATTTATTTAGAAAAGGTTTAGATGAGAATGGTGGCTTTCTTTGTCTCTTATTGAAGCTTCATGAAGCTTTGACTTATGCAACCATTCTTGTCTTCATGCTTAACCCTAACTCATTCAAGTAACCATGGTATATTCTCTACACTTAACCTTTGTTAGGATATGATAAGTATTGTTTTCTTTTTCATTTTAATTCAACACTCATCATATTCTTTCTTCTTCTTGACCTTCTTCTTCAAGATAGAAAGCTTGATGCCATCAATGGCAACTTGAGATCTAAAGTGAGAAATCCAATTCTAAAGTGAACCCACCTCCTATTTCTTCACCCTCTACCTCTTGCCAAATTGTTTTGGGTGTTTTCTTCACAAGTTTCACAACTTTGTGAAGTCGGAGCTTGAACTTGTGATGCCTCGACGTAGATCATCTTCGGCACGAAGCCGACGACCTAGTCCGCCCATTTCTCCGATCAAGCCGATGCATGAGTCCGGGATTCGAGATGGACAGCGAGAGGATGCCTACGTGGAGCCAAGGAAGTGGATATCCGGATCTACAAAGGTTGTAGCTTCTTATCTTTACTTAAGTTGTTAACTAGATTCATATTTCGCCTAAACTTCTAGTCAACGATCCGTATTAGGGTTTCTCGGCACCCATAATTTTTGAAATTGGCATGGTTGATGCCTTGTGAGACCTCTATAGTGTGCCTAGGAACCCTACAGTGGTATCAGAGCCTAGCTAGAGCCTTAAGCGAAGTCCTGACGACGTTTGAAGTCCGATCGAACCAAAACCCTAACCCGAAAACGGCTCTCTTTACATTTTTTTAAAAATGGGTTTTTTCAAAATTAAAAATATGCAGAAAACTCAGCAGGGAATTCTAAGAATTACGGCGCAAAATTTATTTTATGATCCCTCAAATGAGCGGCGGAACCGCGGCATAAGCCTAGCTTATGCGGCGGTTCCGCGGCTAAAGTATGACGTCAGCCCTAACGATTTGCACAGTAATTCCTAATCAACAGTGCTGAGTTCTCTGGGTATTTTTAAATTTTATTCAAGAGTTGAATTTTCTGGGGTTGTTTTGGGGATTCGGTGTTTCGATCGGAGTATCAGATTTTGTCTTTATGGCTTTCCGGATAATTTTTAGAATATGTTAAAAAGTTCGACCGGATATAAATACCCAATTTTTCACCTGTCGGGAAATTTCCAAGAGTTGGATTTTTCCGTAGTTTAACGACGTTCTAAGTAGTGCAAGTAACGCGATGGACCCTCTAGAAGACAACAAACCTTAACTCGATTATGTGACCGTCTTGAACTGCCCTTTGAACCTTCGGGTTTGGGGCAGTACGGCGTGCCACATGTGAGGCATTGGCTTGACCCTTCTACGGCTGGACCGTTGGTACTGAGGCACGAACTGAATGTTGTTAGACTTATTTCATGTGTTGAGCTGTATCGGGAAAACTTGGGTATTCGATTGTTCGATCGGAAAGTTTAACATTTTCTGTTTATCTGGAATGTGATACAATAATTGGAATTCACAAACAAGTTATGAGATAACTGAATGAATGTTATAAATCTAGCGGTTTAGTTTCACTTGATATTGAAAAGAGTTTTCGATAATGAGACTAAAATGCGGGGTTTATAACTGTTAGGCATGAGATGTCTAAGTATTTCATTTGATTAGGCATGTGATGTCTAAAGAGGTTGAGGATTCCAACTGTTGTAGTTTTACACTTTGTTTTCTGTGACCGTAAGTGTAGTATGTTCATATCGCCGGTTTCGTTGCTATACGTCAACGACAATTGGGGTATGCATACTTACTTACGTTGATGACATATGATGTTATGTGTTGCTGGATATGTTATATTGGATCGTCGTGTTTGAATAGCCGGGGGTTTTTATGTGAGATGAGTGTTTTTAATTTTCATTCATGTAAAAACTTGTATGTAATATTCTTTTATTGGGGCACTTCCAGGTTGCGGAAGATGTCACCCTTTGTATATTATTTACTTTTCCGCATTAGGATACACCCAAGGAGGGGAGCACAAGTAACCGGGTTCTGGGGTTCAGTGGGAGACCAACTCGAGGAGTCGAGTCCGGGTATCCTAACCCTAGAATTGGTAGGGTTACTTGCCGCTCCCGTAGGGGTCTAGGGGTGTGGAATTGGCTATTCATCATGACCGTGGAATCCGTGTTTTATACTGGCTCGTATTAAAAACACGGACGTCCTAGTATATCCAATTTTCATATAGTTCTTCTGCTGCGATATCTGTGATGTGATCATGTGATGTTCTGTGATAGATACAGTATATAGTATATATGATATATTATATAGACGTTGCTTATGTTTTGCACCCGCACTAGCCCTGCCCTGCTCTGTCGTTAGTTACCTAACCTAACGGTGCACGAGGGGACATCGAGGCGAATGCGGATGGCATAAGTGTACGTCATATCTATTTGTGATGTTTAGGTATTTAAATGATGGGACTTCATTAATGTGATTAATGAAAGAAAAGAAACCTAAGATGTTGTAGAATCAAATTTTTAAACAAAACAGGTAGCTACAGTTCTTGCTTTGCATAGCGGTATATATGATATACCCTGCACCTTATTCGATGAGGAAAGGACCGAGATCCCTTCACCGGGAGTGACTCCTTTAGCAATAACTGGCTGATGCTACACACTCGGTTTGCTTTTGACTGCTTCTATAGTTTCTGCTTTGCATAGTGATATATATGATATATCCTGCACCTCATTCGACGAAGAAAGGGCCGACGATCCCTTCACCGGGAGTGACCCCTTTAGCAAAACTAGAAAAGCCTCAAAATCACTCCATTTCAAAACTACATTTGATCCTACAACGATATCAAGTTCATTACGCAATAGGTTTTCTGAAAACCTGCATAACCCTCCGTCATTTCAGATAAGTACTAATTAGTATTCGCGTTACGGTAGTTTGGCATTCGTCAAGGCATAGTGTACGGTAGCTAACTAGTATTTATCTGCTTATGCATATGATGCAGATTGGATTAGGGTATTCGTACGGCGTTGTTTGGCATTCGTCAAGGGTCGTGCGGGTGGGTTTAATTCAATCAAGAAATGTACGGGTTGAACTTGACTAGTGGACTATGGGTTGTTTGGCATTCGTCAAGGTCATAGAACACTAGGGGTAAAATATTATCGGGAATTTCAAGTGTTGAAATTTGCAATGAGATTGCATACCTTCTATGAGATAGTTGGATCCCGATACCCACTGCGAGTAAGAGTTACTCCTGGGAGAGTTTTACACATTGCAATTAGCTGATCAAGTAGGTGTCTAGAAAGGTGTCAACGAGGTTACGCCTCTGGGAAAACGAGGTTTACATTAATTAGGTTCGTGCGAAAGCACGGGGGACCTCCCTCAAAGTACCGACACTGGCCTGGCTGAAAGATTGGCGAACTTGTAGTGTGTAATTAATCCCGGCTAATCTTTCCTTTTAGGGTTTGAAGGAAGATTTGATAAAAAGTAGTGGGAGCCATCCTGATTAGATAAGATAATAACCAATCTGATCTTGCACGAGCATACGCTAAAGTGTTTTCTTCTCTCTCTCTCCAGGTAGCGACCATTTCATGCCCTAATGAAGATAATAATATGGATGTATTGACCGAACCCGCATGTTATAGTGTGCAGGGGAACGTTGAACCCGTTCTATCTTATAAGTGTTATAAGAATGAACAGGAAACAGGAGAATATCTGGATTCTCAAGCCGCCCAAAAGAACATGCATGTTGATGCATCTTCTACAGGTGTGTTAGTTATTGAGAACTGTTTCTCAGTTCACCCTACGTTCTGGGTATTAGATACCGGATCAGGATCCCATATATGTAAGATGTTACATGGGCTACGGAAAGGTAGAAAACTGGGAAAAGGTGATCATTCCATTCAAGTAGGGAATGGGGCAAATGTTGCAGCCAAAGCAGTTGGCGAATATCACCTAGTATTACCAAATGGTGATACACTAGTTCTGAATGAGTGCTATTATATACCGAACATGATGTGCAACATTATATCAGTCTCTTTATTAAGTAAAGAAGGATATAATTTTGTAGTACAGGATAATGTTATGAACATATTCCTAGATCAAAAGTTGATTGCATCAGGCTCGTTACATAATGGCATATTCATTCTAAAACAAAATACAGTCCTCAATATAAAGAACACACACAAGAGGAAAAATTCAGAATTTAACGAATCCTACTTGTGGCATTGTAGACTTGGTCATATCAATGCGACACGACTGGCTAAGTTACATAAGAATGGTTATTTGAATCCGTTCGAATTATCATCTTATGATACTTGCCATTCATGTCTCAAAGGAAAAATGACCAAAGCTCCGATTAGTGGACACGGAGAAAGGGTTACTGAACTCTTTGGACTGGTAAATAGTGATGTATGCGGTCCCATGTCTACCCATGCCAGGAACGGTTCTTCCTACTTTATTACATTCACTGACGATCTCTCTAGATACGGGCATGTGTTCCTTTTGAAACACAAGTCTGAAGCTTTTGAGAAATTCAGAGAATATAAGCAAGAAGTAGAGAACCAAACGGGCAAAAGTATTAAGATCCTTCGATCTGATCGAGGAGGAGAATACTTGAGAAATGAGTTCCAAGATTATCTAAAAGAGAATGGAATTCTCTCTCAGCTTACTCCACCTTATACACCACAGCACAACGGTGTACCAGAACGAAGGAATCGCACCCTATTAGATATGGTGCGTTCAATGATGAGTACAGCTGAGTTACCTATTTCCTTCTGGGGGTATGCGCTTGAGACAGCCATACACCTATTGAATATGGTTCCTACCAAATCAGTGCCTACCACTCCATATGAGATATGGAAAGGGAAGAGACCATCTCTTAAGTATGTTAAGATATGGGGTTGTCCAGCCTATGTCAAAAGACAAAATATGGACAAACTCGAGGCAAGATCAGTCTTATGTAAGTTTGTAGGATATCCCAAAAATTCACAAGGCTATATCTTCTACCACCCCGAGGAACAAAAGGTGTTTGTTTCTCGACATGCCACTTTCTTAGAAAAAGGTTTTCTTATGAAACAGATTAGTGGCATTGAGGTAGAACTGGAAGAGGTTCCAGCAACACAAACAATAACTGAAGATTTAGTAGAACCAGAGGATTCAGTAGTACCCGACGAACCCCAGCCTCTCCGCCGATCTAGCAGGGTTTCTCGTCCACCTGAGAGATACTACGGTTTTCTCATTGACGGTGGAAGCGAAGATTGCATCATGGAGGATGATGACCCAACTAGCTTCGAGCAGGCCATCACGAGTGGGGACTCAGTGAAATGGTTGGATGCTATGCGGTCCGAGATGGAATCCATGTACACCAACAAAGTATGGACTTTGGAAGTTGCTCCTGAAGGGGTAAAACCCATTGGGAGCAAGTGGATCTTCAAGAAAAAACTTGGTGTAGATGGGAAAGTGGAGACTTTCAAAGCTAGACTTGTAGCAAAGGATTTTCGTCAAAGACCAGGTGTGGACTATGACGAAACCTTTTCTCCAGTGGCTATGCTTAAATCCATCCGAATCATGCTTGCCATCGCTGTATATCATGACTACGAAATCTGGCAAATGGATGTTAAGACTGCCTTTCTAATTGGTGATTTAGAAGAGTGCGTGTACATGACTCAGCCAGAGGGCTTCGTAGACAGTGGGAGCAGCGGGAAGGTGTGCAAGCTGCTTAAATCCATTTATGGATTAAAGCAAGCATCGCGGAGTTGGAACATCTGCTTTGACGTCGTTATCAAAGAGTTTGATTTCGTCAAAAACCCAGATGAACCTTGTATTTACAAGAAGGTGGCAGAGAGTAAGGTTGTCTTCCTCGTATTGTACGTGGACGACATACTCTTGATAGGAAAGGATATTCATATGCTGCAATCGGTCAAGCTCTTCTTATCACAAAGATTCTCAATGAAAGATCTTGGTGATGCCTCCTGCATATTTCATTGAGATTCCTACTGTGCTTTGATCTCCACCTTACCACGTCCATGAGGGCGTGCAAAACGGTGGTCTTTGGGTACAGTCCCGAGTCACATGGAGGCAATGAGCGATAGGAGGGGTTTCGTCTCTCCCGGTATTGGGGGTTGATGTTGCGCAGTGCTCGATTAGCCGTAACAGGGAAGACCCTGGCCAGGGCTGATCAGAGATTTGCTGGTAAGTGTTACCAGTAGTTTCTCGACCCGTTATGAGCCTCATATTGGCACGACTTATCGGTTATTGGGGTCTGACGTTTACCGCCCCTAGACTTGTTATGCGACATATCAGACGAACAGACCGGACTGTACGGTAAGTGTTACTGGTTGGATTCACAGGAGTATGAGCGGACTAGCTCGTCGATCTTCTGATCGCTCAATACCCGGATGGCCGTTACGTTTAGCAGACCGCTTGCGGCTTGTGGGTGCTTGATATGATCATCATCTGCTACCGGCGTATTGACGAGTCTTTAGAGTCCTACACAGAGGTTTCCTGGTTCAAGCGAAATGAAATAGGAGCGCATATGAGATATGTGCAGGACCGAGAATAATGCGTGTATGTGATACCGTATTTCATTCTCGCGATGAATGTATCGATTGGTTGTATGCGATATGACCTAGTTATCGAATCATTGATTCGATAAAACGATACATTGGATACTGGTCGGTTATATGCGATATGACCGGATCGTTAAATCAAGTGTTGATTTAATGATTTAATGTATAATTATATATTTGATATATTACTTTGCATTAACTGGTATTGGTTCATTTTAAATGGATTTTCTCACTTGATGTACATGTTGTATATGTGATATACTTTTGTGCACATCTTTGTATCATGTTTGATGATACTTGCTCATTTGGTTAAGTGTGAAGAATTAAACCATGGTTAAGAGATGATTAGGGTTTTGCCTTTTTATTTATTTATTTGTTTATTTATTTAGAAAAGGTTTAGATGAGAATGGTGGCTTTCTTTGTCTCTTATTGAAGCTTCATGAAGCTTTGACTTATGCAACCGTTCTTGTCTTCATGCTTAACCCTAACTCATCCAAGTAACCATGCTATATTCTCTACACTTAACCTTAGTTAGGATATGATAAGTATTGTTTTCTTTTTCATTTTAATTCAACACTCATCATATTCTTTCTTCTTCTTGACCTTCTTCTTCAAGATAGAAAGCTTGATGCCATCAATGGCAACTTGAGATCTAAAGTGAGAAATCCAATTCTAAAGTGAACCCACCTCCTATTTCTTCACCCTCTACCTCTTGCCAAGTTGTTTTGGGTGTTTTCTTCACAAGTTTCATAACTTTGTGAAGTCGGAGCTTGAACTTGTGATGCCTCGACGTAGATCATCTTCGGCACGAAGCCGACGACCTAGTCCGCCCATTTCTCCGATCAAGCCGACGTATGAGTCCGGGATTCGAGATAGACAGCAAGAGGACGCCTACGTGGAGCCAAGGAAGTGGATATCCGGATATACAAAGGTTGTAGCTTCTTATCTTTAGTTAAGTTGTTAACTAGATTCATATTTCGCCTAAACATCTAGTCAACGATCCGTATTAGGGTTTCTCGGCATCCATAATTTTTGAAATTGGCATGGTTGATGCCTTGTGAGACCTCTATAGTGTGCCTAGGAACCCTACATGTTGACCTCTGTCAAGGCGTAGTGTGCGGTAGCTGATTAGTGCTTATCTGTATAAACATATGATGTGATTGATTTAAGGTAGTCGTGCGACCTTGTTGACCTCTGTCAAGGGTCGTGCGGGTGGGTTTACTTCAATCAGGAAATGACGGGTTGAGCTTGACAAGCAGCCTATGGTTTATTGACCTCTGTCAAGGTCATAGGATGCTAGGGGTAAAATATTATTGGGAATTTCAAGAGTTGAAATTTTCAATGAGATTGCATACCTTCTATGAGATAGTTGGATCCCGATACCCGCTGCGAGTAAGAGTTACTCCTGGGAGAGTTTTACACATTACAATTAGCCGATCGAGTAGGTGTCTAGAAAGGTGTTAACGGGGTTACGTCCCTGGGAAAATGAGGTTTACTTTAATTAGTTCCGTGCGAAAGCACGGGGAACCTCTCTCAAAGTACCGGCACTGGCCTGGCTGAAAGATTGGCAAACTTGTAGGGTGTAATTAATCCTGGCTAGTCTTTCCTTTTAATGTTTTAAGGAAGATTTGACGAAAACAGTGGGAGACATCCTGATTAAATAAAATGATAACCAATCTAATCTTGTAAAAGCGCACGCTGAGTGTTTTCTTCTATCTCTCTCCAGGTAGTGACCATGTCTCGCCTTAATCAAGATAATAATACGGATGTATTGACTGAACCCGCTTGTTAAACTGCGCTAGGGAACGTTGGTCCCGCTCCAACTTATAATTGTTATAAGACAGAGCAGGAAATAGGGGATTACCAGAATTCCCGTGCCGCCCAAACGAAGAAAGTGCATTTTGATGCATCTTCTTCGGGTGTGTTCATTACAGAGAACTGTTTCTCAATATCCTTTACGTCCTCGGTATTTGATACCGGATCAGGATCCCACATATGTAATTTGTTACATGGGCTACAGATAGGTAGAGAACTGAGAACGGGTGATAAGTTTCATTAGATAGAAACGGTGCAAGTGTTGCAGCCAAGTCCGTTGGTAGTTATCACCCTGTATTACCAAAATACATTGATTCTGAACGAATGTTATTAGATACCGAACCTGATATACAACATCATATCAGTCTCTTTATAAGTAAAGAAAGGATATAATTTTGTATTGTTGGATAATGTTTTGAACATTTCCTATATCAAGAGTTGATCGGTTCAGGCACGTTATCTAAAAGCTTAGACGTTCTAAATCAAACCACAGTTCTTAACGTACAGAACACACACAAGAGGAAGAGTTCAGAAATGAACGAATCCTTCTTAAGGCATTGAAGACTAGGTCATATCAATGCGACCCGACAAGCTGAAGTTATATAAAGATGCATATTTAAATTAGTTTGGATTTACATCTTGTAAAACTTGCTAGTCATGTCACTAAGATAAGATGACCACAGCTCCGTTTATTGGAAACAGAGAAAGAGTTAGTGAACTCTTGGGATTGATACATGCTGATGTATGAAGGTCCCCTGTCTACAGATGCCAAGACCAGTTCTTTATACTTCATTACATTCACTGATGATCTCTCAAGATTCAGACATATGTTCGTGTTGAAACACAAGTCAGAAACTTTTGAGATAATCAAAGAATATAAGTTAGAAGTAGAGAACCAAAAACGGGTATAAGTATTATGTCCTTTGATGAGATCAAGGAGGAGAATACTTGAGCACGGGATTCCTGGACATTCTAAAGGAGAATGAGATTCTCTCTCAGCATTACTCCTCCGTATACACCACATCACGTCGGTGTATCGGGGCGGAGCAATCACACCTTATTTGATATGGTGCGCTCTATGATGAGTACTACTGAGTTTCCTATTTCCTTTTGGGAGTTATGCACTTATGAAGCTGCATACCCATTGCATAGGGTTCCAATTAAATCTGTTGTCAACCACTTCATATGTGATATGGAATGGGAAAAGCCCATATTTAAGTATGTTAAGATTTGGGGTTGTCCGACCTATGTCTAAAAGCAAAATCCGGACAAGCTCGAGGCAAAGTCAGTTCTGTGGAAATTTGTTGGATATCCCAAGCATTCGCAAGGGAATATCTTCTACCAAACCGAGGAACAAAAAGATGTTTTGTTTCTCAGCATTCCACCTTTGTGAAAGGGAATTTCTTATGAAGAAATTATTGGTCATGAGGTAGAACTGGGAAAAGTTCCAGCTATACAAACTACAGCTGATGATTTGGTAGAACCAGAGGATTCAATAGTTTCCAACGAAGCTCAGCCTCTCCGCCGATCTAGTAGGGTTCCTCACCCACCTGAGAGATACTTCGGTTTTCTCTATGACAGTGGGAGCGAGGATTGCATCATGAGATGATGACCCAACTAGTTTCGAGCTGGCCATCAGGAGTGAGGACTCTGTGAGAATGGCTGGATGCTTAGCGATCTGAGATAGAATCCTTATACACCAACAAAGTATGGACTTTGGTTGCTTTATCTGAAGGGTTAAATCCTCATCAGGAGCAAGTATATCTTGAGAAGATTACTTGGTGTACAAGGAAAATTTGAGACTTTCAAAACTATGCTTAGGTCCATCCAGATCCTACTTGCCACGGCTACATACCATGACTACGATATCTGGCGGTTGGGTGTCATGACTGCTTTTCTGAAGGATGATTTGGAAGAGTGCATCTATAAGTACACAGCCAGAGGGCATCGTAGACAGTGGGAGCAGCAGAAACGCGAGCAAGATGTTTTATGTGATAAATCAGGCATCGCGGAGTTGGAACGTCTTTTTTGATGTGGTAGTCAAAGAGTTTGACTTCATCAAAATGGTAGATGAACCTTGTATATACAAAAAGGTAGTTGAGAGTATGGTGATGATCCTCGTATTGTACGTGGATGATATACTCTTGATAGGGAAGGAGTTTCCTATGCTACGCTCGGTCAATCTCCGCTTATCACAAGGATTCTCCATATAGGATCAAGGTGATACCTCCTAAATCCTGGGTTTTGGATTTATGAGATAGATCTAATTGGATGTTAGGATTCTCACTAGTTGTAGTAAGATGGTATCAATCTATCCTGGGGAGAATCACTGGAAAGGTTCCAGGGTGATAAGGACGACTGAATGTCAGTCGCAGGCATTTTCTTTACCCTCAATGGAGGGACGGTATGTTGGAAGAGTTCCAAGCTAGATACCGTGACTTACTAGACGATTAAAGGCAAGATACATCGTTACCAAGGATGCTACCAAAGAGGCAGTCTGGATATATTTAAGTTCATGAGATGAACTTCGTTCCTGCCATTGTGTGACAATGGAGTTGTGGCATATGCCAAGGAACCCCCATCCCATCAGAAATCCAGATATAATTCTTAGGCAGTATTACCTGATCGTGGAGATGGTTGATCTCCAGGGAGATCGAGGTTAGGAGAGTAGACACAGAGGACAACAGCGCGGATCCACGCACAAAGGCCTATTTCCCGGTTGAGACTTTTATGGGATGGTCGAGTATGAGATACTTCAACCACAGCTGATTGTTGGGTATGCGATACCACAACAGATGGCCCTAGTGCAAGTGGGAGATTGTTAGTTATATATATGCCCTAGAGGCCATTACTGTACATACGATGTATATTGTAGTGAATGCTTGGACATATATAGGGAGGACTTTCTTGCTCGACATGATAGTCTGCTATCTGGTTACTCTTTATCTTAACATGTACACTGATTGTCTCTATGTGACATGTTGATAAAGCCCTTAGGATGAGTACTTGACTTTCAGGACCATGATGCAAATCATACTAGTAGGGACAGTGTAGTCGCCAAGTACAACCTTCAAATATTCCTAGTTCTCGGCGAGTCCGTCCAGTGTATCCAGTCTCCACTAAGCACCCGAACACCATCGTTGATGTCAAACACCGATGGATATGGGATCATCCATCGCCCATCATATCGGTCATGATGCGTATACGCTAGTCTACTCTGGTGTATCGATGCCCTGTCTCGATACTGTTAGTTATATGTATTCCCTAGAGGCCATTACTGTACATAGGATGTATATTATAGTGGATGCTGGGACATATATAGGGAGGACTTTCTTGCTCGACATGATAGTATGCTATCTGGTTACCCTTTACCTTAACGTGTATGCTGATTATCTCTCTGTTACATGTTGGTAAAGCCCTTAGGATCTGTACTTGACTACCTGGACTATGATGCGGATCATACTAGTGGGGACATGGTAGTCCATAAGTACATCCTTCAAAGTCCCTAGTCGTGGGTGTATCGAGACGGGGCATCGATATACCAGTGTAGACTAGCGCATACCTTCTCGACCCATACAGATGGGCGATGGATGATCCCATATCCATTGGTGTTTGACATCAGAGATGATATACGGGTGCTCAGTGGAGACTGGGTACACTGGACGGACTCGCCGAGAACTCCCAGATGGTATTATACCTTACGTCAGATGGCAGTTCTCTGGTGACACTGGCACAGAGTAGTCTGTTGACCCGAGATCGTCATAGAGTCTTATGTGGTTCCCACTGTGCTTTGATTTCCATCTTACCACGTCCAAGAGGGCGTGCAAAACGGTGGTTTTTGGGTACAGTCCCGAATCACATGGAGGCAATGAGCGATAGGAGGGGATTCGTCTCTCCCGGTATAGGGGGTTCATGTTGCGCTGTGTTCGATTGGCTATAACCGGAAATCCCTGGCCAGGGTTGCTGAGATTTACTAGTAAGTGTTACCAGTAGTTTCTCGAATTGTTATAGACCTAATATCGACACGACTTATCGAGCTATTGGGGTCTGACGTTTACCACCCCTAGGCGAGATATGCGACATATCAGACGATCAGACCGGACTGTACGGTAGTGTTACTGGTTGGATTCACTGGAGTGTGAGCGGGCTTGCTCGTCGATCTTCAGATCGCTCAATACCCGGGTGGCCGTTACGTTTAGCAGACCGCTTGCGGCTTGTGGGTGTTTGATATGATCATCATTTGCTGCCGGCGTATTGACGAGTCTTTAGAGTCCTACACAGAGGTTTCCTGGCTCAAGCGAAACGAAATAGGAGCGCATATGAGATATGTGTGGGACCGAGAATAATGCGTGTATGTGATACCGTATTCTATTCTCGCAATGAATGTATCGAATAGTTATATGCGATATAACCTAGTTATCGAATCGAGGGTTGATTCGATAAGCCGATACATTGGATACTAGTCGGTTATATGCGATATGACCGGATCGTTAAACCAAGTGTTGATTTAATGATTTAATGCATAATTATATATTTGATATATTACTCTGCATTAACTGGTATTGGTTCACTTTAAATGGATTTTCTCACTTAGTGTACAAGTTGTATATGTGATATACTTTTTGTGCAAATAATTGTATCATGTTTGATGATACATGTTAACTTGGATTTGTGTGAAGATTAAACCATGGTTGTGAGAGTGGTTAGGGTTTTGTTTATTCTCCCATTATTTATTTATTCATTTATTTGTTTATTCTTTTGGAAAAGATAAAGAGAAAAGAATGGTGGCTAATTTTGTTTCATGTTGAAGCTTCTTGAAGCTTTGATCAAGTCAACCATTCTTATCTCATCCTTAACCCTAACCATTCCCACTAACCCTAGTTTAATCTCTACACTTTACAATGGTTACCTTTATGATAAGAATGATTATTCTTTTCTTTTCTATTTATTATTATCATAAGACTTTCTTCTTCTTCTTCCTTTCTTCACTTGAAGAAAGCATGCTCCATCAATGATGATTGATGGAAATGAGTGAGAAATCCAATTCTAAAGTCTACCCACTTCCTATTTCTTCATCCTCTACCTCTTGCCAAGTAGTAGAGTGTGTTTCCTTCACAAGTTTTCATGACTTGGTGAAGGTAGAGCTTGATTTAGCGATGCCTCGACGTAGATCATCTTCGGCATGGACATCGACGACCTAGCTTGCCCATTCTCCGACGAAGCCGACGCTAGAGCCCGGGAACTCATTTGGACAGCGAGGGGACTTCGTTGCGGAGCTATGGAGGTGGAGCACCGGATCTACAAAGGTTGTATTTCCGTATTCTTTATAGTTAAGTGTTAACTAGTTAGCTTTTCGCCTAGATTTCTAGCTAACGATCTGATACCACTGTAGGGTTCCTAGGCACTCTCTAGAGGTCTCACAAGGCATCAACCATGCCCGTTGATGTATTATATAGGCGTTACTTATGTTTTACACCCGCGCTAGCCCTGCCCCGCTCTGCCGTTAGTTACCTAACCTAACGGTGCACGAGGGGACATCGAGGCGAATGCGGATGGCATAAGTGTACGTCGTATTTATCTGTGATGTTTAGGTACTTAAATGATGGGACTTCATTAATATGATTAATGAAATAAAAGAAACCTAAGATGTTGTAGAATCGAATTTCAAAATAAAAAGGGTAGCTACAGTTCTTGCTTTGCACAGCGGTATATGCGATATATCCTGTACTTTATTTGATGAGGAAAGGACCGAGATCCCTTCACCGGGAGTGACTCCTTTAGCAATAACTGGCAGATGCTACACACTCGGTTTGTCTTTTGATTGCTTTTAAAGAGTTTTTGCTTTGCACAGTGATATATATGATATATCCCGCACCTCATTCGACGAGGAAAGGACCGACAATCCCTTCACCGGGAGTGACTCCTTTAGCAAAACTAGAAAAGCCTCAAAAACACTCCATTTCAAAATTCATTCGATCCTACAAAGATATCAAGTTCATTACGCAATAGGTTTTCAGAAAAACCTGTCGTAGCCCTCCGTCATTTCAGATAAGTCCTATTTAGTATTCGTGCTACGTTTGTTGACCTCCGTCAAGGCGTAGTGTGCGGTAGCTAACTAGTATTTATCTGCTTATGCATATGATGCAGATTGGATTAGGGTAGTCGTGCGGCCTTGTTGACCTCCGTCAAGGGTCGTGCGGGTGGGTTTAATTCGATCAAGAAATGACGGGTTGAACTTGACTAGTAGCCTATGGTTTGTTGGCCTCCGTCAAGGTCATAGGGTGCTAGGGGCAAAATATTACCGGGAATTTGAAGTGTTGAAATTTGCAATGAGATTGCATACCTTCTATGAGATAGTTGGATCCCGATACCCGCTGCAAGTAAGAGTTACTTCTGGTAGAGTTTTATACATTACAATTAGCCGATCAAGTAGGTGTCTAGAAAGGTGTTAACGAGGTTACGCCTCTGGGAAAATGAGGTTTACATTAATTAGGTTCGTGCGAAAGCACGGGGGACCTCCCTCAAAGTACCGACACTGGCCTGGCTGAAAGATTGGCGAACTTGTAGTGTGTAATTAATCCCGGCTAGTCTTTCCTTTTAGGGTTTGAAGGAAGATTTGATAAAAAGCAGTGGGAGGCATACTGATTAGATAAAATAATAACCAATCTATTCTTGCAAGAGCGCACGCTGAGTGTTTTCTTCTCTCTCTCTCCAGGTAGTGACCATATCACGCCTTAATCAAGATAATAATACGGATTATTGACCGAACCCGCTTGTTATACTGAGCTGGGGAACGTTGGTCCCGCTACAACTTATAATTGTTATAAGACAGAGCAGGAAATTGGGGAATACCAGATTTCCCGTGCCGCCCAAACGAGGAGAGTGCATGATGATGCATCATCTTCGGGTGTGTTCATTATAGAGAACTGAGAACGGGTGATAAGTTTCATGAGACAGAAAACGGGGCAAGTGTTGCAGCCAAGTCTGTTGGTCACTGTCACCCTATATTACCAGAATACATTGATTCTGAACGAATGTTATTAGATACCGAACCTGATATACAAAATCATATCTATCTCTTTATTAGTAAAGAAATGATAAAATTTTTGTATTGTTGGATAATGTTTTGAACATTTCCTATATCAAAAGTTGATTGGTTCAGGCACGTTATCTAAAAGCATTAATGTTCTAAATCAAACTACAGTTCTTAGTAAACGGAACACACACAAGAGGAAGAATTCAGAAATGAATGTATTCTTCTTGGGGTATTGTACACTAGGTCATATCAATGCGACCCGACTAGCTGAAGTTACATGAAGATGCATATTTAAATCAGTTTGAATCTACATCTTGTGAAACTTGCCAGTCATGTCACAGAGATAAGATGACCACATCTCTGTTTATTGGAAACAGAGAAAGAGTTAGTGAACTCTTGGGATGATACATGTTGATGTATGTAGGTCCCCTGTCTACACATGCCAAGACTGGTTCTTTATACTTCATTACGTTCTCTGATGATCTCTTTAGATTCAGACATATGTTCCTGTTGAAACACAAGTCCGAACTTTTTGAGATATTCACAGAATATAAGTTAGAAGTAGAGAACCAAAATACGGGTATAAGTATTATGTCCTTTGATGTGATCAAGGAGGAGAATACTTGAGCACGGAAATCCTGGATTATTCTAAAGGAGAATGAGATTCTCTCTCAGCATTACTCCTCCGTATACACCATAGCACGATGGTATATCGGGACGGAGCAATAGCACCCTATGTGATATGGTGTGCTCTATGATGAGTACTACTGAGTTACCTATTTCCTTTTTGGGAGTTATGCACTTGAGAAGCTGCATACCTATTGAATAGGGTTCAAATCAAATCAGTTGCCTACCACTTCATATTTGATATGATAAGGGAAGAGCCCATCTCTTAAGTTAGTTAAGATTTGGGGTTGTCCGGCCTATGTCTGAAAAGCAAAATCCGGACAAGCTCGAGGCAAAGTCAGTTATGTAGAACTGGAAATGTTCCAGCTATACAAACTACAGTTGATGATTTGATAGAACCAAAGGATTCAGTAGATACCAACGAACCTCAGCCTCTCCGCCGATCTAGTGAGGTTCCTCACCCACATGAGAGATACTTTGGTTACTCTATGACAGTGGGAGCGAGGATTGCATCATGAGATGATGACCTAACTAGTTTCGAGCTGGCCATCAGGAGTAAGACTCTGTAAGAATGGCTGGATGCTTACTGATCTGAGATGGAATCCTTATACACCAACAAAGTATGGACTTTGGTAGCTATATCTGAAGGGTTAAATCCCCATCAGGAGCAAGTATATCTTGAGAAGATTACTTGGTGTAGATGGAAAAGTTGAGACTTTCAAAGCTAGACTTGTTAAAGGTTTTCATCATCGACCAATCATGGATTATGATGAAACCTTTTCAAGTAGCTATGCTTAAGTCCATCCAGATCCTACTTGCCACGGCTACATACCATGACTACGATATCTGGTGGTTGGGTGTCTTGACTGCTTTTCTAAATGATGATTTGGAAGAGAGCGTCTATAAGTACACAGCCAGAGGGCTTCGTAGACAGTGGGAGCAGCGGAAACGTGTACAAGATGCTTTATAGGATAAAGCAGGCATCGCGGAGTTGGAACATCTGTTTTGATGAATTAGTCAAAGAGTTTGACATCATCAAAATGGTAGATGAACCTTGTATATACAAAAAGGTAGTAGGGAGTATGGTAATGATCCTCGTAGAGTACGTGGATAACATACTCTTGATAGGGAAGGAGTTTCCTATGCTACGCTCGATCAATCTCCGCTTATCACAATGATTCTCCACATTTGATCAAAGTGATACCTCCTAAATCCTGAGTTTTGGATCTATGAGATAGATTTAATTGGATGTTAGGATTCTCACTAGTTGTAGTGAGATAGTATCAATTGATCCTGGGGAGAATCACTGGAAGTGTTCCAGGGTGATAAGGACGACTGAATGTCAGTCACAGGCATTTTCTTTACCCGCGGTAGAGGGACGGTATGTTGGAAGAGTTCCAAGCTAAATACCGTGACATACTAGACGATAAAGGCAGGATACATCGCTACTTAAGATGCTACCAAAGAGGATGTTTGGGTGTATATTAGTTCATGAGATGAACTATGTTCCTCCTATTGTGTGACAATGGAGTCGTGGCTTATGCCAAGGAACGCAGGTCCCATCAGTGATCCAGACATATTCCAAGGCAGTATCACTTGATCATGGAGATGGTTGATCTCTAAGGGATCGAGGTTAGGAGAGTAGATTCAGAGGACAACACAGCGGATCTACTCACAAAGGCCTGTTCCCAGAGAGAGACTTTTATGGGATGGTTGAGTATGAGATACTGCAACCACTGCTATCAGATGGCCCTAGTGCAAGTGGGAGATTGTTAGTTATATGTATGCCCTAGAGGCCATTACTGTACATAGGATGTATATTGTAGTGGATGCTGGGACATATATAGGGAGGACTTTCTTGCTCGACATGATAGTATGCTATCTGGTTACCCTTTACCTTAACGTGTATGCTGATTATCTCTCTGTTACATGTTGGTAAAGCCCTTAGGATCTGTACTTGACTACCTGGACTATGATGCAGATCATACTAGTGGGGACATGGTAGTCCATAAGTACATCCTTCAAAGTCCCTAGTCGTGGGTGTATCGAGACGGGGCATCGATATACCAGTGTAGACTAGCGCATACCTTCTCGACCCATACAGATGTGCGATGGATGATCCCATATCCATTGGTGTTTGACATCAGAGATGATATACGGGTGCTCAGTGGAGACTGGGTACACTGGACGGACTCGCCGAGAACTCCCAGATGGTATTATACCTTACGTCAGATGGCTGTTCTCTGGTGACACAGGCACAGAGTAGTCTGTTGACCCGAGATCGTCATAGAGTCTTGTGTGGTTCCCACTGTGCTTTGATTTCCATCTTACCACGTCCAAGAGGGCGTGCAAAACGGTGGTTTTTAGGTACAGTCCCGAATCACATGGAGGCAATGAGCGATACGAGGGGATTCGTCTCTCCCGGTATAGGGGGTTGATGTTGCGCTGTGTTCGATTGGCTATAACCGGAAATCCCTGGCCAGGGTTGCTGAGATTTACTGGTAAGTGTTACCAGTAGTTTCTCGAATTGTTATAGACCTAATATCGACACGACTTATCGAGCTATTGGGGTCTGACGTTTACCACCCCTAGGCGAGTTATGCGACATATCAGACGATCAGACCGGACTGTACGGTAGTGTTACTGGTTGGATTCACTGGAGTGTGAGCGGGCTTGCTCGTCGATCTTCAGATCGCTCAATACCCGGGTGGCCGTTACGTTTAGCAGACCGCTTGCGGCTTGTGGGTGTTTGATATGATCATCATTTGCTGCCGGCGTATTGACGAGTCTTTAGAGTCCTACACAGAGGTTTCCTGGCTCAAGCGAAACGAAATAGGAGCGCATATGAGATATGTACGGGACCGAGAATAATGCGTGTATGTGATACCGTATTCTATTCTCGCGATGAATGTATTGAATGGTTATATGCGATATAACCTAGTTATCGAATCGCGGGTTGATTCGATAAGCCGATACATTGGATACTAGTCGGTTATATGCGATATGACCGGATCGTTAAATCAAGTGTTGATTTAATGATTTAATGCATAATTATATATTTGATATATTACTTTGCATTAACTGGTATTGGTTCACTTTAAATGGATTTTCTCACTTAGTGTACAAGTTGTATATGTGATATACTTTTTGTGCAAATAATTGTATCATGTTTGATGATACATGTTAACTTGGATTTGTGTGAAGATTAAACCATGGTTGTGAGAGTGGTTAGGGTTTTGTTTATTCTCCCATTATTTATTTATTCATTTATTTGTTTATTCTTTTGGAAAAGATAAAGAGAAAAGAATGGTGGCTAATTTTGTTTCATGTTGAAGCTTCTTGAAGCTTTGATCAAGTCAACCATTCTTATCTCATCCTTAACCCTAACCATTCCCACTAACCCTAGTTTAATCTCTACACTTTACCATGGTTACCTTTATGATAAGAATGATTATTCTTTTCTTTTCTAATTTTTATTATCATAAGACTTTCTTCTTCTTCTTCCTTTCTTCACTTGAAGAAAGCAAGCTCCATCAATGATGATTGATGGAAATGAGTGAGAAATCCAATTCTAAAGTCTACCCACTTCCTATTTCTTCATCCTCTACCTCTTGCCAAGTAGTAGAGTGTGTTTCCTTCACAAGTTTTCATGACTTGGTGAAGGTGGAGCTTGATTTAGCGATGCCTCGACGTAGATCATCTTCGGCATGGACATCGACGACCTAGCTTGCCCATTCTCCGACGAAGCCGACGCTAGAGCCCGGGAACTCATTTGGACAGCGAGGGGACTTCGTTGCGGAGCTATGGAGGTGGAGCACCGGATCTACAAAGGTTGTATTTCCGTATTCTTTATAGTTAAGTGTTAACTAGTTAGCTTTTCGCCTAGATTTCTAGCCAACGATCCATACACTAGGGTTTCTCGGCACCGTAATTTTTCAAACGGGCATGGTTGATGCCTTGTGAGACCTCTAGAGAGTGCCTAGGAACCCTACAGATACACCCTCGACTATGAACAGTTATAGGATGTACTCGTCGACTACCGTGGCCCCACTAGTATGATCTCATCATAGTCCCAGTAGTCGAGTACATATCCTAAGGGCTTTATTAACATGTAACATAGAAACAATCAGCGTATATGTTAAGATAAAGAACAACCAGATAGCATACTATCATATCGAGCAAGAAAGTCCTCCCTATATATGTCCAAGCATCCATTACAATATACATCGTATGTACAGTAATGGCCTCTAGGGCATACATATAACTAACACCTTCTTAACAGATCCAACTCCTATTCTGATGAAGTCAAAGCCTATGACTGTCACATCAAAAATAGATGATCTATCTCCGCTATACTCGCTTTAGTCTATAAAGACACAAGCTACTTGTCCACTATGCTTCCGCTGTTCCCACTGACTATAACAACCCTCTGGCAGGGTCATATACCCATGCACTTTTAAAGCTAGTTTAGAATGACGCTATACTCATCCTCCTGCCGGGTCTCATAGTCTAAAACAACAGTAATGGTAAGTCTGGGTAAACAAGAACTTCCCTGTTATCGTCTTTAAGAATACCAAAGTACCTCTCGGGCGCCTAAGGTTACCCACCATATCTGCGGAGTGGCCAATGGAATGTCAAACCAGATTGAATGTTTAGGTCCTATTAAATTTTCAGCAATCGTTTGCGGTTATGGAATCCCTTCCATTTCTACCATACTCCCACTACTGTTTTATGAAAAAATCCATTTTTATTAAAACTGTGGCGAGTCAAGAACAATATCACTATTGATCTTCCAGATGGTAGAAAATCAACCCTCGTCATAGCCCCGGTCAACCCACAAACAGCCATTACAGAAACGTGCCTTGAGTTATCCAGAGTCTGGTTTTAAGCATAAGCCGGACAACTCCCCGTACCTTAACAATGTTAAGATATGAACTATTCTATATCCAATATAGAAACAGAGGCACTGATTTAATTTGAACCAGATTCAAATCATGCAGCTGTCTCCAGTGCATGTCAACTACATGGAGAGAGGCCGATCAGTATTACTGAACTTAGGAGTGCTTCCAATTATGAGTAACCTGAAGGAGAAGCAAGTTCTCATAATCATTGCTATTAACTGAATACTATACACAAGTATCTACATCTTCGATCACCTTGAAGAATCCTGATACATGCAACGCCTCGTTCTCTACTTTATTCTTATACCTATAACTTCTCAAAATTTAGACCTTGCATTTCTACGAAACACATGTCTAAGAACTAGAGAAGTCACAAGTAAACAGAATATAGTACGAGTACCAACCCCTCTGTCCTCATGGACACTGGACAAAATACAATACTCTGTATAAGTCCCCTGAGTCTAATAACTCATTCCACGTGTGTCATAGGTTTAAAACTGTACTTATGGTTAAGAAGAATTACACCGCTGTTTAATGCTCCTTACCTAACCATCCACTGATATAGGTAAATGTCATAGACATAATTTCAAAAAGTTATATCTCACTTTATAAAAATAAACGTATAAATATCAATTTGAAATTTGTGCATAACAACGGATATTCAAAACCAAATATTTGCCGTCCGGCAAACAACCGAGGTGATTTCCTCAAATATCACCAATTACAACGAATCCCGATATAATGAGGATGATCACCCAATTCCCAATAACTTACTCCCACTCATCATCTGTAAAACCATACAGATGTGAGAATCAAACCTGGTAAATACATGCCCTGGAGCAAGGGCTAATTGGGAAATCAGTTTTCTTTTAACAATATACAGCGAAATTGAAACATGTAAATGTTTCGAAGGGGTATCCGGGTATTCCTAGTAATGCCTCTTCCATTATCAGATTCACAACTGTAACCGTATTCTTCTTTGCCATCTCTCCAAATCCCTTTTTATGTTTTTAGTCATTACCTTCTGCACACCACTTTAGGCTAAATGGTTTTCTTCCCTCCCTACCGTTCGACACAAGCCTATGGTTTGGAAGAAGACTATCCAATAAGCATAATAGGTGTACTCTCCTAATCCTAGGAGTACTCGTAACCTGAGAGATGGTGAAGATAAAAGACAACTGAATAAAACCTTATTCCTATTTCTCCTGAACCAGAATCCATCCCCGAACTGGAACAAGTCCCTTCGAGTTCGTATATAACCATACGATGGAGTATCCAATAAACTGTGGATCTTCATAGTGATATGATTTAGTGTAGGATTTTATAGATCAAAAATAATTTACCGCAATCAAGAACGGCGTCGCATGGTAGCTAGCCGGTGAGTACTGGTCGGTCCACAGGGATGTTGTGAATTTCCTAATCGCTCTTACGAGTTAATTCCGATGGGTGTTCGGATTGATTTATTAAATCTAAAAACTAAATCTATCTATACTAAGATTATCTAGATCTAAATCTTGCTAGGGTTAGGTTTAGGGTAGGTTTGGAAATGTAAATAAATCTCAACGCTTTCTATACCCAAATTAGGATCTAAGAGGAGTTATGGTAATTATCAATAAAACGGATTAGATCCATTCGGGAAGATATTTCTTCCTCTAGGTTCTTGCCCTTCCTTTATCGATCCTTACCCTAACCTCCATGGAAAACACGCGCAACCGGGCCTTTATATTACGGTATCACTGCTACCTCGTGGGATAGGGTGCCGTAGGGAGCGGTGTGTGTATGTATGCATGGAGTCCTATGAAAAAGTATGATGGGCAAGAAAGGGATGAGAGATCTCATCTCTCAAAAAGCCTTCCCTAAAGATAACCCTAACAAGCGAGGAGACTACTCGCTCATTAGGGAATTGAAGAACATTTATCTAGGGCAAGGAATTAAATCTAAACTAGAGCAATTAAATAAAACTACTTACAGATGGCTCTCTCCAAACATTTACACAGGGTTGTCAGATCTGAATAGATGATTTGAAAATAGGCACTGATGCTCTCCAAAAGAAATCTGAATTTTATTAATGAAAGGAGGCATAACCTAATACAAGGAATTGGGCTTCTATTTATAGGACATAGAAAACCCTAGGTTTACAATTGCCGCATGTCTGCATTTACAAAAATGCCCCTAGGAAGACTTAGTCAGCACCGCCAATATTATGGTAAAATTTTTATGCCTTGATTGCTCAACCCTGCCGCGGAACCGCGGCCTCGGCCAGGGTTTGGCCGCGGTTCCGCGGTTAACCTGGGGAGTTGGGTTATGAAAGTTGGTGTGCTGGCTCTGCTGTTCTTTTACTTCCTGTTTATACAGGTCTTTTCCCAGATTGGCTTCTAGGTCTTCTCCAGATCTCCCAGTGAACAATTGAAGTGGACTTTTAACCGTTCGCTTTGTAATCTCACTTTTGCATCGTCTTTTATCTTTTTCACTGTTTTTGCTCCTAGAACCTGTAACCTGTATTATGTAGCAGACATGGGTCAAAAGCACCTGTTTATTTGTAAAATGCATAAGAATGGGGAATATAATAATGCAATATTATGGTATGAATAAATACCCCCAAACTTATCTTTTGCTCTTCCTCAAGCAAACTTAGTTTTATTCTCGTCAAAAACCTAATCGCACTTTCGCAGGGAATCGCGATTGCACTGAGCTCGTGCAACAAGCCGTTAAACCTCTAGGTGTCCCTAGTAAGAGGAGTGTTGTCTCCTAAGGGTTTTCAGCGGATACTACCCACAAAATCCTATCAATTAGGCCCATTGACTTTTATTCTCCAATTAGGTTTTCTAACAAGGAATTCTATTATCTTCGACTCGTAAATTATCCACCCGTATTCTTCACGCTTCCTCATTATTTAACTTAAGATTATATACGTTCTATAGACTTACTTAGCCTTCGGCATCTTTTAAGTTTTCCTTCTAGGGTTCTATCTCAACTTAGGAATTTTTATCATCTCTATTAAAGATATAAGTCTTATTCTTCATTCCTATCTCTTATCTAAACCCCAATCACATACCCCTACGTGCGTGTATAAATCACCCCTACACTTGGAAATTCAAATCAAGCAATCATACTCTTGTCCGTTGTCCAAAGCACTTCTTAATTGGTGAATTTTTAAATGAATTTTGCTTACACATCCTTCATGCGATCGTTAATACTTCTTGAGGTACCAACGACCGATTACAAAATGCGTTTGCACTTTAAAGCATACTTCCTAGTCTTGTAACACCCAAGGCTTTTAGCAGTGACTCCCAAACCAGTTGGTCTAAGGCACTAGGTGATGAAGCACCCTCGCTAAATATTTTTTCTATTTTTGCAGCTTTAAGTAATCACAAAAACCAGTGTTCATTTTTTTTCTTTATTCACACTTTTATTTTTTTATTTTATTTTCTTCGTACTAAGGACTTTAAACAAGAGCATCTCAAGGTCTCTTCTACTATTCCAAGTTTCAAGGTGCGTGATTGTGCAAATTGTAGGGTGTACATTTTCAGAATTTAGACTTAAGCTAGGAACTATTTTTCAAACTCATACTTTAATAAAAACATCAATACTCTTCCCTTGTTTCGACTTAGCCCAAGAAGTGAACTCAAAATTTGCCTATTTCTAAATAAACTACAAAGACATATACTTTCTACCGTTAAACTTTAAGGAAGGTTATTTTTAGGGTTTTTAATTTACTAAGTCTAAGATCTAGTTGTTCCTAGCCAGTTAACCTATTTGTCAAACTCAAGTCAAATAAGGCCAAAATTGAATACATTAATTTTTATAATTTTTGAAAATTTTCAATTTTTATGGATTTTCAAATAAGTATGCAAATGGAAAAATATACACATGAATGCGAAGGAAGAAGACTTACCGAGCATACCCCCAAACATAAACTTGACAGTGTCCTCACTGTCAAGCTACACCAAGAGGGTCAAAATGTCGGCACACCCCTGTTTATTTATTTATAATCTTTTTTTATTGATAAAAGAAAAACAAAATATATATACAACAAGGTTCCCCCCAAACTAAACAAGGCCTTACACAGACCAAAAGTTAGCACCAACCATTCAAAAATTATATCATGGTAATGGTAGAGTTGGTGAAAGAATGGAGTGGAAAAAAAGAAATGAGAAGCACACGAGACCGTGTGGAGATAGAAACGGTATACGGTCTCGGTGGAGGAGAAGAATGGCGGAAGAGAGAAAGAAGTGTCGTACGAACTTGAGGGTGTAAATCGAGTGAATAAATTAGCACAATTTGGGATGACCGATGTGTTAAAAGTGATTGTGCTAATCTATCAACCCGTCGAGAAATGGGGTCAAATCCCTCAAGATTCGCAAGAAAACATTGGTCCGTCGAACTTGGTATTGGAGATGAAAGCGTAACGGTCTCTTGTAAGGTCGGAACGATAGGAAGGACGAAAGGGAGTGAATTAGGGATAGTCTCATTCTCACCGTAGTAAACTGTCTCGAACTGCAAAGATTCCATCAATGGTTCGAAACGACTGTAAGCAACCGAGTCTGATGGTTCAACTAACTCATCTAAAAATTCAAAGGACTCAAACTCGTGCGGTGAGTCTGCAACATCGTCCGAAAAAGTGAAACACTCGTAAGTGTTATCGGCTGTGAGAACTATGTCAGATTCAAAGGGAAATTTTTCAAGCTCACAGTCTTCAAGCGTGATCTTGTGTGTGGTCGGAACGATGGAAAGGAGGGAGGGTGATATAACAATTAAGGGTTCAGGAGGATGAATTGGAAAATCCGACACATCAAACAAAAATGGTTCAACCTCAATATTATCCTCAATACTATCCTCATAATTCTCCTCAATATTTTTCTCAAAAATTTTCCTATCCATGCCAATATCATTAAAATCAAGACGCATATGAAGTTCGGGAGAAACATTTAATGACTCGGGATGATGAATTGGACATAAAATTTCAATTAAATCGACGGGATTGAAAGATCGGCTACGTACGAAGGTGGTAAAGGTTGACATGGTTGACACAAAATGGGTTGCAATGTCGAACTGCTCCTCCTAGACGCTTCTATTTGATCTTTCAAAAAAATTTTGGGCATGGAGGGATCTTCCTTAAATCGACCGAAACAATTAACGTACAAGGCAAAGTTAGGTTCGGGATACCAAAGTTCGGCAAAAGATTTGTGATATGGGGTACCCATGATAGAAAAAAGAGAAGAGAAAGTAGGTAGGTGGTGCAAGGATTTCTTAGCGGCAAACTTTGCAAGTTTTGCTAAAACAAAATTTTCCTTTTTACCTTTTCTCTATATTTGGAAATTTTTGCCAAAAAGATTTTTGATAAAGGTATGCAAACAGAAAAGATCACCTGTAATCAATTTTTAATTTACGCGCGGCGCAAAGATTCCTGCATAAGATTTGTTATTTGGAAGGGGGAAGATTTTTAAAGCGCAAAGAATCCAGCAGGAAATTTGACAAAAGATATATTTTAGGTTGCATAGGGGGGAAAAAGGAAACAAACAGTGAAAATTTCGTGCGATGAAGAGCCAGAAGGACCACGGATTAGCGGAGGGAGGCGGCTTGCGCGGCGGAAAGGCGGCGGAGTTGAGGCTTCAGGTCTCTGAAAAAATTCTGGTGTTCTGTTGGTCCAATTCCCTTCTGTTCTGATCTACCTTTTTCTGTTTCGCACTCTGGATTTTTCCAGATCCGCCGATCGATTATAGATCCTGCAAAATTCAAACAAAAATACCCTTCACAAAATACAAAGAGGATAAATTTTTATATTTTTTTGATTTTTCAGTTTTTATGATTTTTTTAATTTTAGATTAACCCGAAATTACAAAAAGAAAATAACACGCCATCCCCGGCAATGGCGCCATTTGATTTAGTGCAGGATTTTATAGATCAAAAATAATTTACCGCAATCAAGAACGGCGTCGCTTGGTAGCTAGCCGGTGAGTACGGGTCGGTCCACAGGGATGTTGTGAATTTCCTAATCGCTCTTACGAGTTAATTCCGATGGGTGTTCGGATTGATTTATTAAATCTAAAAACTAAATCTATCTATACTAAGATTATCTCGATCTAAATCTTGCAAGGGTTAGGTTTGGGGTAGGTTTGAAAATGCAAATAAATCTCAACGCTTTCTATACCCAAATTAGGATCTAAGAGGAGTTATGGTAATTATCAATAAAGGGGATTAGATCCATTCGGGAAGATGTTTCTTCCTCTAGGTTCTTGTCCTTCCTTTATCGATCCTTACCTTAACCTCCATGGAAAACACGCGCAACCGGGCATTTATACTATGGTATCACTGCTACCTCGTGGGATAGGGTGCCGTAGGGAGCGGTGTGTGCATGTATGCATGGAGTCTTATGAAAAAGTATGATGGGCAAGAAAGGGATGAGAGATCTCATCTCTCAAAAAGCCTTCCCCAAAGCTAACCATAACAAGCGAGGAGACTACTCGCTCATTAGGGAATTGAAGAGCATTTATCTAGGGCAAGGAATTAAATCTAAACTAGAGCAATTAAATAAAACTACTTACAGATGGCTCTCTCCAAACATTTACACAGGGTTGTCAGATCTGAATAGATGATATGAAAAGAGGCACCGATGCTCTCCAAAAGAAATCTGAATTTTATTAATGAAAGGAGGCATAACCTAATACAAGGAATTGAGCTTCTATTTATAGGACATAGAAAACCCTAGGTTTACAATTGCCGCATGTCTGCATTTACAAAAATGCCCCTAGGAAGACTTAGTCAGCGCCGCCAATATTATGGTAAAATTTTTATGCCTTGATTGCTCAACCCTGCCGCGGAACCGCGGCCTCAGCCAGGGTTTGGCCGCGGTTCCGCGGTTAACCTGGGGAGTTGGGTTATGAAAGTTGGTGTGCTGGCTCTGCTGTTCTTTTACTTCCTGTTTATACAGGTCTTTTCCCAGATTGGCTTCTAGGTCTTATCCAGATCTCCCAGTGAACAATTGAAGTGGACTTTTAACCGTTCGCTTTGTAATCTCACTTTTGCATCGTCTTTTATCTTTTTCACTGTTTTTGCTCGTAGAACCTGTAACCTGTACTATGTAGCAGACATGGGTCAAAAGCACCTGTTTATTTGTAAAATGCATAAGAATGGGGAATATAATAATGCAATATTATGGTATGAACATGATACGGAGTGTTCTGGAGAAATACAAAGGTGATGTAGGATTGGCGAAGAAATACTTGGTTTGGTCGTGAATAGCAGTAGCAATTTACTTTGCTCTCTTACTAATCCCTTTATTTGTCTTTACTTAATACCTTCTATACACCTTCGTTAGGATAATTGGTTTTCTTCATTCTCTACCGTTCGGCACCTACCCATGGTTTGGATGAAGACTATCCAATTAGCGTAACAGGTGTACCGTCCTAATCCAAGGAGCACTCGCAACCTGAGAGAAGATAAAAGGAAAAGACAACTGAATAGTCCTATTCATTTTCTCCAGAATCGGAAACCATCCTCGAATCTGGAACAAGTTCCTTCGAGTTCGTATATATCCTTACGATGGTTTTATCCAATGGAAGTGGACGTTTGTAGTAATACGGGATGTTCTGGAGAAAAGGGTAAAAGTAGGAGTGGCAATGAGTTATGCAACTCTGACAATCCAAAAGCCGGTGTTTAAGAAGGTTCGGTTAACTTAGTCACTGAGTCGTAGTCTAGGGTCGGGCCATGGTCACTGCCGAAGAGAGAGAGAAAAGAAACACTCTGCATGCACTCTAACCTAGATCAGAATGGTTATCAATTTATCTAATCAGGAAACCTCCAACTCATCAGTGGGAATCGGGATCCAACTATCATCGCATGATAACGTGATGGAATCCACTCACGCTATCACACTCCAGTAGGTATGCGCATATCTGGCAAGTTTCAGTTTCTTTAGAAACTCTCGATGTGATTTTTTACCCCATGCTCTTATGACCTTGACTTTGGCCAACAAATCATAAGTCACATGTCAAGTTCTACCCGTCATTATCCAGGTTAATTTGAACCTATTCGTACCTACCCTTGACTTTGGCCAACAAAGCAGTACGACTGTCCCAAACCAACGCATCTATCTATGCAACAGAAAAGTAACAAATAGCTACCATACACTATGCCTTGACTTTGGCCAATAAACATAGCATGAATACTAAGTGCTACCCGTCTGAAATGACGGAGGGCTACAAATGGTTTTTGGCGAAAAACCTTTAACGTAATGAACTTGATATCGTTGAAGGAACCGGATAGCATTTTTATGAAAATATAGTGGCGAAAACCTTTGCTAAAGAGGTCACTCCCGGTGAAGAGATCTCGGCTCTTTCCCCGTAGAATGAGGTGCAGGATATTCCAACTGAATACCACGATGCAAAGAAAAAGGTAATCATCTATAGTGAAGTTATTACCATAACGCAAACTTCTGTCCAAGGGGTCACTCCCGGTGAAGGGATCTCGGCCCTTGCCTCGTCGACTGAGGTGCTGGATATTCATAACCGAATACCTCTGTGCAAAACAAAAGAGAACGTCTTTGCGATAACAGGTTTTTTGAAAAATGTTCCAACAACATCAGAATAGGTTTGTTTAGCTTGCATTGATCCGAATCAATGCAGTCCCAACAATTAATCACACCACAAAAGAATGAAAATACGATGTACGTATATGCCATCCGCATTCGCCACTGGGTCCTGTCATCACCCGTTAGGTTACTTAACTAACGACAGAGCGGGGACTGGACTAGCGCGGGTGTAAAACATATACAATATCTACTAGTATATATATCAATATATAATATTCGCTCAAGGCATGATAAAATGCAACATCACAGAGAGTAATAAGCATCACAGAACAATACAGATAATCTGGGATCCCCGGGTTTCATAGAGCCGCTACTGAAACACGACGTTCCCCTGGTCGTTTGGATAGCCTGTGTAATGGAATCCTAGACCCCTACGGGCGCGGCAAGTTACCCGCCAAAAGCTGAAGCGAGGCAGCCCCCTTCAACAAAGTGAATGGACCACCCAGAACTTCACGGAATTCGGTAACTTGAGCACCCCTCCTTAGGTCAACCTGTACCCCCTACGAGTGCGGCGAATAGCCTGCCAATTCTAGAGTGAAGCCCCTTCCGTCTCAAAGCCATGAGATGCGGGCCTGTTGCCCTCTAGAATCCGGCTATCCGTGCAACCCATCTTGGGGTAATCCTACTACAGAAAGTAAAATATACATAACGGGTACATCAACCTCAGCCCGGTCATGCCCCAAAAGAATAATATACAAACAGGCAGTGACGGCAGTCCACATGTCGGATGCTCGCCCCGCAATATCAAATGTACAAATATAACAAAACTGTACTAACATTGCATCCAGGCTATCCACCACAACAAATCCTCAACATCACAGCACAACACAGAACATCAACGTGAATGTCACGTTCGCAAATCCGTTTAAAAGGGCTATAGCAATTAGACAAGATTTACCGATCAAATGACATTCACGGTCGCAGATATAATGTAAATACTGTGAACTAATATGTTTAAAATTTTCGATCGACAAAATTTCCCGAAGTGGGCCCCAAGTACTATTCCCAGTGCTCAAAATAATCTGGGCCAAAACAAAAATTACCGGAAACCCTAATTCCAACTCAGAGACAACTGTAGAAAATTTGGTGAAGTGATGACATAGAACGGCGGCGGAACCGCGGCCAAAACATGGGTAAGGCCATAGTCCTGCGGCGCAACAGTAGCAACAGGCTACCAAATTTTCACAGATATCTTAGAAAAGGCTGCACGTATTTCTGCAACACTCAAAATAATTTTTCGACGACAAAATTTTTTTGAAAGAAACTGCACAAATTGAAATCGCGGTTTTGGAAAATTCGGCCGATCGATGTTCTAAACACGTTAGAGCAAGCTAGTTAAGGTTAATGGCGTGGCTCTGATACCATGTAAGTCTACGGTAGCGCCCCAGCCGTCTGTCCAAGGCCAAAATGCGGAAACGAAAACTTTTTCAAAACTAGAAAGTGGTGCTATCTTATACTTTAAACCCGGGTCGAACCATTAACCTACAACTAGCAACTAGAGAAAGGGTTGGAAAGCTATACCGATCGATCCGAGTCCTTCAGTCTTTGGCCACCATCCCAAGCTCCTCACGGCATCTCCGATCTCCGGTCTTCTCGTCGGAAGGGCACCACATCAACGAGTCTTTTTACGGGCTCCCACCTCTAAACTGAGGCAACTCGGACACGAAGTTTGCTAGCCGACGTGTCCAAGATTGCTGTAGATTATACGTAGAATGCTTCGTCTCATGGGTTAATCGAAATTGCCACAACGGAGGGAAGATCAAATGAGCTTTGGAATTGAGCTAAGGATTTTTGTACAAATGAAATGAGATCAAAAATTTTTTTCCCTCACAAAATTTTTGGGGCTCTCTCTTGTAGTGGCCGGCCATCATATGAGGAAATGGTGGTGGTGGTGAGCATAAGCACAAGTGTGATGATAAAGAGGAAAAAGAGTCACAACCAAAGTCTAATCCAATCCTTTCACAATTAATGCAACAATAACGCACAAAAAATGAAGCCAAGCTCTCTAGAAAACTCAAGAGGCTACAACAAAAATTCTGCAGCCCCAGCACCGCAATAAACCCCCTCCATTACAAATTTCATATTTGCAAATAAGCCCTCTTTCAACAAAGGAATTTCTTCCAAGAATGGAAGAAAGAAAAATGGCCAAAACGGAATACAAACTGGTAACTTCAAAAAGCGATCCCGTAATAAATTACAGGATAACCCCACGACTATATATATATACCCGCATTTGTATTCTGACCGAATACAAATGCAATGAGACAAAATCTACACAGTATAATACTAGGATTCGGCTTAAACCAAAACCCGCTAGTATTATCCGTCCGAACCATGACACGTGCACAAGTGCACGTGTACGTTCGAACCCTGCCATAAATCCATACGGCCTCTACAATTTTTCGCCCGAAACATGAAAACTGTCTGTGGGGGACTCTAAAGACTCATCAATACTTTGGCTGTG
Source organism: Agapanthus africanus (assembly GCA_030015575.1). Lineage (NCBI taxonomy): Eukaryota > Viridiplantae > Streptophyta > Magnoliopsida > Asparagales > Amaryllidaceae > Agapanthus > Agapanthus africanus. The sequence continues at coordinate 448,711,134 of CM057342.1, read as the reverse complement.
GATTTAACCACTGGCACGTTAGAGGTACTAGCCGTACGTAACGGGCTACCAGGTATTGACCAAAAGGGAGGTCGATGAGCGAACTCATCCTGACACCCTACTGAGCCTGTCAGTGACAATATCCGTATAGTCCAGTCCGTTCGTCTATGAGCATCGCATGTCGGGCCTAGGGGGTTGGTAAAAGTCAGACCCCTAAAAGCGGTACAAGTCGTGTCGGAGTGTAGCCCAGAACACCCTGAGATACTACCGGAATACCTACCAGTAAATCTCCTGCCTTTGCCAAGGACTTCGTGTAATGGCTCTCTCCTAGACACAGCACGATCTCACCCCCAATACCGGGAGAGACGAAACCCTTTCCGATCCGCTCACTGCCTCCATGTGGCTCGGGACTGTACCCAACTAAAACCTGTTTGCACGACTCCTTTGAGCCGTGGTAGGGTAGTAATCAAAGCACAGTGGGAACTCACACGAGACAAATGATGATCTCAGGTCGATGAACTAACATGTACACATGTCACCAAGGAACTGCTATCTGACGTCAGGTATAATACCAACTAGCATGTTCCCGGCGAGTCCTGTCCGGTGTACTCATAACCTAATGAGCACCTGTATCATCTTAGGTGATCCAACTGACACCAATGGCTTGTGAGACCGGCCACCGCCGCTCGTCGGGGTCTCGACTGTATACACTAGTCTACTAATGGAGTATCGATGCCCAGTCTCGAAACTCCCACGACTAGGGACCTTTTAAGGATGTGCTTATAGACCCCAGCTCCCACGTATATGATTGCCATCATACTGCTGGTAGTCAAGCAAGAATCCTAAGAGCTCTATCAACGTGTAATAGTGATGTGTAAGGTCACCTAAAGCAGTACACGATGATAAAGATAAACCAGATAGCATACTATCATCTTGAGTAAGACTGTCCTACCGGTATAGGTCCTCCCTCAATCACTGCAATCACGTGCCTGTGATCCAATAATTGACTCTGAGGGCACTATATCCAACAAAAATATCATTTTTATGATATTACACACTTTTATTCATATTTATAAAAATAATTACATTTTTTAGATATAATTCCGATACTCAATTTCATAAGCGATACCATTTTTGTAAACATATTAAATTCATATTTAAAATTATAAATTAATATTTATAATTTTCCAAAATGTTACATTTTATTTGCTCACTAGGGTTCTCACAAGTTCAAGATTTCACAACTCATGTGGGGGATTGATCTTGGAGGTGGAGGTGAGGAAAATGTAGATAGCAAGAGAGCAAGAGCTCAACTCAAGAAAATGGCTAAGTATTGAATCAAGTCAAGAATGGCTCTCTTTTGACCTCTCTTATTCAAGCATGGAATTATTTGCAATAATAAATTGCAACCTTGCTTGAATAGTGTGTCAAGACTAATAAACAATAAATAAAAGCCATGCTTTGCTCATCCCTCCAAAGACTCCCCATTTATCATTTCATTTTCTATTTTCACAAAATAGAAAATCCTACCATGTATCATATAATATATATATATCATATATATATTAATATATATATTATGAAGAAAATAATTAGTGAGCTATTAATAATCTTAGTTAATATAATTATATCAAATATAAATATATATATCATATTATTAAATCAATACTTGATTTAATAATCCGGTTATATCACATATAACCGACTAATATTATTTATTTATATATAATATTATCAAATCAACACTTGATTCGACAATCCGGTTATATCACATATAACCTAACTGATAACAAATAACCTCCAGATTAGAATACCGTATCACATGCTCATATTTAATCAGACCCCCGCACATATCAACATATGTGCCCTACTTCATTTCGCTTGAACCAGGAAACTTCTATATGGAACTCTAAAGACTCCTCAATACGCCAGCAGTAGGTAATGATCATATCAGTTACCTACAAGCCGTCAGTGGTACCAGCTGGACGTAACGGCTACCCAGGTATTGAGTGAATAGAAGATCAACAAGCAAGCTTGTCCAAACTCCTATGAAGCCTATAAGTAACACTTACCGTACAGTCTGGTCTCATCGTCTAATATGTTGCATATTGAGTGTGGGGGTGGAATTGTTAGACCCCAATAACTTGATAAGTCATGCCGATGTGTAGCCTATAACGGTATGAAAAATTACTGATAACACTTACCAGTAAATCTCATCAACAGCCCTGGCCAGGGACTTCCAGTTATAGCCAATCGAGCATAGCGCAACATTAATTCCCTATACCGGGAGAGACGAAACCCTTCCTATCGGTCATTGCTTCCATGCGACTCGGGACTGTACCCAAAATCCACCTGTTTGCACGACTCTTTTGAGCCGTGTTAGGAAGGAAATCAAAGCATAGTGGGAACCACACAAGACTCTATGACGATCTCGGGTCTACAGAGTAACCTGTACCACTGTCACCAGAGAACTGCTATCTAACGATAGGTATAGTACCATCTAGGAGTTCTCGGCGAGTCCTGTTCGGTGTACCCATTCTCTAATGAGCACCTGTATACAATATTTGATGCACAACACCAATGGATATGGGATCAACCATTGCCCCCATACAGGGTCCGAAATGTACACACTAGTCTACTCTGGAATATCGATGCGCTGTCTTGATATACCCGCGATTAGGAATAATTAAAGGATATGCTTGTGGACTACCCTGATCCCAGTAGTATGATCCGCATCATAGTCCTGGTAGTCAAGCCAACACCTTAAGGGCTTTATCAACATGTATCTGAGAGACAGTATAATAACACTAAGTGTACATGTTAAGATAAAAAGTAACCAGATAGCATACTATCATGTCGAGCAAGAAAGTCCTCTATAAATATGTCCAAGCATCCACTATAATATACATCAATGTACAATAATGGCCTCTAGGGCATACTTATTCCTAACACTTGGCCCCAAAACCAGAGAGCCAATTCTGATGTCTTGGCTCTCTGGATGCATTGGCCAGTCTATTCCGCACTTTGCAAGTGAGGAATATGACTTGGCCTCCATCCAGAGACCCAAGACTTGGCTCTCTGGTTGGGGGCCAAGTATCTGGAATGGGGGGGGTATTCCTCACTTTCAAAGTGCGGAATAATCCTCTATGGTTAACTTAGGTCTCTAACAGGGACCCAAGTCTAATCCGCACTTGCAAAGTGCGGATTAATACTTGGGCTCTCCCAGAGACCCACGTATAAGCCGCACTTTGCAAGTGCGGCTTAAAACGCGCCCTTGTTGCCAATTGCTACGCTTACGTGTCATTGATTTAACCCAATGTGCTATTCTTCTAAATAGTTTTAAAACTAGCCTAAATCTTTAGTTAGTTTATAATTAGTGCTAAATCCCAAATTTTGTCCTTTAAGGGTCTGCTTGCTAAATCTACTTAATTGGGGAAATGATTTAAGGGCCTGCTTGCTACGATGAAATCGAATGTAAGATTATAAGAAATCTCCACATTCTAAGTGACAAAAGTATGACAATAATAAACACTCAAACGTGTAGCAACGCCGACGACCGGCGGTGACGAAATGGCGGCAATGAAAACATGAGCAGATGGAGGGCGACGATGGTCGTTGGTGGCGGTCGACGATGGTCACGGCCGACGGAAGGCGGAGACAACGGGCGGGGGGCAGGGGCGGCAGTCATAAAGTGGTTGCAGTAGCCCATCAGGCTGAAATATTTTATGAGAATATTTAGGTATGGAAATACTTAGATAGACACCTATTTAAGAGAATATAATTGCCACGATTCGAGGGAATCATAAAATTACCAAACATTTTTTTTCTTAAAACAAGTATGAAAATCTTTTGTCGGAATATAAGATTCACTTTTAGATTAGCGCATACCAAGAGAGCTTGTTCGCTCTAAAACTAGATCTACCCTAAATACAAATTGATCGGTGCAACACAGCCTCCCTCGATGGTTGGGCCATCATTAGAGGAAGGGGAGAACTTTCTTCCTATAAAATAAATTAGACCCTTAGGTTGCATGGATAAAATAAAAACAACAAAGATAATTGTAACATTTTGAAAATTATAAATATTATATTATAATTTAAAAAAGGATATTATGAGTCTACGAAAATAATATCATGTATGGATTTTGGGTTTTCGGATTGGTATCCGTAAAAATATAACTATTTTGGAAAAAATTTAAAAATATAAGATATTTTAAAGATGGCATGTATTTTGTTTTGAGAAAAAATATGTGATTTAAATGATTTGTGTTTGTGTTACTTGTAAAGAGAGAATGAGGGAATATGTTTAGTTGTATTTGTTGGGTTATGCCATCACCCTGGCCATCAAACCGTGGCCGATTGCGGAACAAAAATTTTATAAACTGGCGCTAGAACAACCCACGAATATGGATCTACCATTAACCCTAAACCTAGAAAGCTATATAAAGTGTTAAGATGGTTATACCGAATGATCCGTGTCCTTCGGTCTTTAACCTCCTTCCCAAGCTCCTAGTGGCCACCATGATTAAGTTTGATCTCCGGTCTCCCTCTATCGAAGATAATCCACCTGAGAGTCTATGAATCAAGCTCATACCTCATAACCGAGGTAACTAGGGTACCTAGTTCGCTAAACTAGATAGCCTAGAAGATGTAGAGTCTAATGATGGATTTATTTTTCACTAAACACCCTAGGTTTCTCAACACATGAGACATTAAGGGTTGAGGTAGAAGAAGAAGCTTGAGAGATAAGAGTGTAAGCATGAAGCAAAACAAACTTAAGAAAATGGCTAAGTGTTGTGAGCAAGAGAAATGAATCGTCAAGTAAGGAAATATCTCACAACCCCAACAAATATCAAGCATAACATAATAGTGTTTCATGAGTCACCCTATGAGTCACCCCATGAGTTATCACATGAGTCACTAAGTGTGCCATGCTTCATAAATGCAAATGCACACTCATCCCTCACCCTCATTAAACCATTTAACTAAATGATCAAAACTAAAACGAGGTGTTAACATCTAGAACCTATCTTGTAATAAATTACAAGAATATCCATCATCCGTATATACATACCTGTATCCGTATTCCGAAAAATATGAATACAAAAGAGACGAAAATAATCCAACAATCCAATACTAGAATCCGGCTTAAACCAAAGCCACCAGTATAAACTGTCCGAATCATGATACGTGCACAAGTGCACGTATATGATCGAACCCTGCCGTAAAACCATACGGCCTCTACATCGTTTTTCCCGAAGCAGGGAAACCCTCTATGTGGGAGTCTAAACACTCATCAATACGCTGGCAGTGGGTTTAACCACAAGCATGTCAGCGACACTAGATGTACGTAACGGCTACCCAGGTATTAAGCGAAAGGAAGGCCAACAAGCAAACTCATCCTTCCCCATGCTGAGCTAGTCCGTGACAATCTTCGTACAGTACGGTCTCTTCGTCTAAGAGTATCGCATATCGAGTCTAGGGGGTAGATAAAGTCAGACCCCTAATAACGCTACATTTAGTATCGGTATGAAGACCATCACAACCTGAGAAACTACAGATCCAAATCAGTAATTCTCGACTACCTTGATCAAGAATTTCTAGTGATGGCCACCCTACACTATGCCACATCAACCCTCAATACCGGGAGAGATGAATCCCCGACGACCCGCTCCCTGCCTCCATGTGGCTCTTGACTGTACCCAACTAAAACCTGTTTGCTTGACTTCTTTGAGCCGTGGTAGGGTAGTAATCAAAGCACAGTTGGAACTCACACGAGACAAATGATGATCTCAGGTCAACAGATTAATCTATACACATGTCACCTGGGAACTGCTATCTGACAATAGGTCTAATTCCAACTAGCATGTTCCTAGTGAATCCGCCCAGTGTACTCATAACCCAATGAGCACCTGCATACTATCTTAGGTTAACAAACTAACACCACTGGCTTGTGAGACCGGCCACCGTCCCTCATCGAGGTCTCGATCAGTATACACTAGTCTACTCTAGAGTATCGATGCCCAGTCTCGATACTGCCATGACTAGGGACATTTAAGGATGTGCTTATAGACCACCCAGCTCCTACGTATATGATCGCCATCATAATGCTGGTAGTCAAGCAAGAATCCTATGGGCTCTATCAACATGTAATAGTGATCTGTAATACCACCTAAAGCATGTACATGATGATAAAAATAAACCAGATAGCATACTATCATTTTGAGTAATACTGTTCTATCCGTATAAGTCCTCCCTCAACCATCGTAATCGCGTGCCTGCGATTCAATAATTGACTTGATGGCACTATAGCCAACAATCTCCCACTTGCACTTAAGGTTAATTATTTTGGTGCCGCATACTTACAGCCCGTGTGATACCAAACACCCAACTTCTCTACTAATCAGTCTCATAAAGCTCGTTTGTGAAACTATTGTGTTCGAGAAATAGCCTCAGTGAGTGGATCCCCTCCAGTGTTTCTATCTTTATCTCTCTATATATCTCAACTTCGCGGAGAAAGACTATCTCCCGAAATGAGTAATACCTGTCTTAGAATTTGTCTGGATATCTGATGGGACCCAGTTCACAAATGAACTCCAAATCCAACAAACTTCTTAGACTGTATCATGCACTGAATTTAATCAGTTTCCAGCGCCATGCCGCCCACAGTATCCGCTTGGACCACCTGTCCAACATACTGACCTTCAAAAAAGGGAAACTATAACTCTGACATTCACTCTGTCATCCAGGTCATCTTGGAAGCCAGAAATGATAACCGTCTCATGAAGGAGGTTGCCGTTATCATATACCAAGAACATTCACTTATGTTCATAGCTGCTTCCCAATGTTTCTCCAGGATTGGATTAATATATACTTTTTACAGCCTGTGCAAAATCAATATCTAATGTTGAACTTGACATCTCATGATTGACTCAATTTCCTAAGCAAGTGATATACCAATCACGCAAATCCCTCTCCTCATCAGTCTAGAAGACATCTCTTTAGAGAGGGTTTCTCCATCACCTGCGGGTACACCACCACGCAAAGAGTCATCCATTCTAAAACACTTTAGAATAGTGTCAAGTACCCGAATTGGGACACTTCCTAAATCAAGATTTAAAATCAAAGATCTAGTCACAAGAATCCTTGATATTATTTCCATATCCTATGTGGAGAAATCACCTTGTGACAACCACAGTATAACTGATCGTGACAACCACAGTATAACTGATCGTAGTATAGGAATATCTCTTCCTATTTAGTGCATGTCATCCAAATAGCAGGACATCACTCCCTACTACCATCTTTCCAGATCCATCTCTTATTCTGATGAAGTCAAACTCTATGACTGTCACATCAAAAATAGATGATCTTTCTCCGCTATACCTGTTTTAGTCTATAAATAGACATAAGCTACTTGCCGACTATGCTTCAGCTGCTCCCACTGACTACAACCCTTTGGCAGAGTCATATACATGTGCACTTCTAAAGCTAGTTTAGAACGACGTTATACTCATCCTTATGCCAGATCTCATAGTCTAGAACAACAGCATTGGCAAGTTTGGGTAATCAAAAGCCTCCCTGTCACCATCTTTGAGGATACCGAAGTACCTCTCGGGTGCTTGAGGTTACCAACTAAATCTGCGGAGCGGCTAATGGATTGTCGAAGCCATTTGAATCTTTAGGTTATACTAAATTTTCAGTAATCGTTTGTGGTTCTGGAATCACTTCCAGTTTTACCATACTCCCACTAATGTTTTCTGAAAAAGAATCCATTTTACTAAAACTGGTAGCGGGTCAAGAAAAATATAACTATTGATCTTCTAGATGGTAGAATGTTAACCCTCGTCAAAACCCGGGATAACCCACAAACTGCCATTACTGAAACGTGCCTTGAGTTTGTCCAAATTATGGTTTTAAGTATCAGCCGGACAACTCTATATAACTTAACATCGTTAAGATATGAATCTATTCTATATATCCAATATAGAAACAATGACACTAATTTAATTGGAACCAGATTCAAAAAAACATGCAGCTGTTTCCAGTGAATATAAACCAAATGGAAGAAGGCCGTACAACATTACTCATCCAGGAATACATCCACGTATGATTAACCTGAAAGAGAAGCAAGTTCTCAAAACTATTACTTACAATGGAATACCAAACACAAGTATCTACATCTTCGATTACCTTGAAGAATCCTGATACTTGCAACATATGGTTCTCCACTTTATTCTTATACCTATAACTTATCAAAGTCTGGACCTTGTATTTTAACGAAATACTTGTCTAAAACTAGAGAAGTCACAACTAAACAGAATATAGTACGAGTACCAACCCCTTTGTCCTAATCGACACTGGACAATATACAATACTTTGTATAAGTCCCCTGAGTTAAATAACTCATACCCTGTGCATCATAGGTTGAAAACTGCACTATGGTTAAGAAGAATTACACCGCTGTTGAATGTTCTTTACCTAATCACCAACTTATAGGTAAATGTCATAGACATAATTTCAAAAAGTTATATCTCACTTTATAAAATAAACGTATAGATATATCAGTTTGAAATTGGTGCATAACAAGGGATATTCAAAATCAAATATTTGTCGTCAGGTAAAACCCAGGTGATATCCTCAAATATCACCAATTACAAAAAATTCTGATATGTATTAAAGATCTTACACCTAATTCCCAATATTTTACTCCCACTCATCATCTGTAACACTATACAGATGTGAGAATCAAATGTGGTAAATACATACCCTGGAGTCAGAATATTATTGGGAAAACAGTTTTCAATTAACACTGCACAGTGAAACTGAAACATGAAAATGTTTCGAAAGGGTATCCGGGTATTCCTAGTAATACCACTTCCACTATCCAGATTTATGACTATAACTGTATATTTCCTTACCCTGACTCCTGTTGGGTTAGCCTAGCACCTCATGAAGGGTTTGGAAGCATCACATGAACCAAAGGTGGAGTCTTTAGGGTGCTAAGTTAACAAACATCGGATCGTTCCTAGAAAATTAGGGTTTCTAAATTTATCACATCATCATATGAAAGAAAATCTAGGGTTTATAGAGTACAACCTTTGTAGCTCCCTACACTAGACTCCTCGGCTACTTGGGGTTTGAAAAGGCTCCGCTTGAACTCCTCGAGGTCACCGATGATCCATCCGGAGTCCGCTTTGTCCAAGCTAGCAACTTCGCAAGATCAAGAATGAAAATCGAAGCTAACACTCTAAACAAGTGGGCTAGACTTGTGTAGAATGGTGTTGTGGTTCTCTTTCTCACTTCAAAATCCTATTTTGATGAATATTTTGCTCACTTGAAAATTCAAGAGAGCATAAGCTCAAGGTTGAAGAAGATGATGGATATTATGAAGAAGAGAAGAATAACTCACAAGAGAAAAAGAAAAACATAAGTATATATATTTTCCTTTCTCATCTCAAACCATGGTTAAATGATATGGATATTTATTTCATCTTAGTTAAAAGAGAAGAGGAAGATAAATCATGGTTAAATGGTAGGTGAAAATGGTTAGGTCAAGAGAACAGTGTGGAAGATAACCAATCATTCACCTTTTTCTCTTTTCTTTTGATTTAGAAAAAATAGAAATAAATATCCATAATATAAACCATGGTGTGAGTCTTATATATCCACCATTTTCTATGTATAATCAACCATGATAGTTGATGTATATATGTATGTGTGCATGCACATCCATATGTGCATGAAACAATAAGAAATGCATACATGCATGCATACATCCAAAGATACAAGAAAAGATTTCTAGTGAGAATGTAATGGTTAAATGATAAATCAACACTTAATTTATCAATCCGGCCATATCACATACAACCTTAACCAAAAGCAAGCCGCCCGATCAATATACGGTATCCTATAGGCGTATTTTAATCGGGTCCATGCGCATATCGCATACGCGCACCACAACATTTCGCCTGGACTAGGAAACTCCATTGTGGGACTCTAAGACTCGTCAATACGCCGGAAGTGGGTGTTGATCATATCAAGCACCCCCAAGCCGTAAGCGGTCAGCTAAACGTAACGGCCACCCGGGTATTGAGCGATCAGAAGAGAACAAGCGAACCTGCTACAACTCCCGTCGAGCCAACCGGCAATACTTCCCGTACAGTCCGGTCTCCTCGTCTGATATGTCGCATATCAAGTCTAGGGGTGGTAAACGTCAGACCCCAATAACCGATAAGTCGTGCCGATGTGAGGCTCATAACGGGTCGAGAAACTACTGGTAACACTTACCAGTAAATCTCTGAATCAGCCCTGGCCAGGGACTTCCCTGTTATGGCCAATCGAGTATAGCGCAACATCAGCCCCCAATACCGGGAGAGACGAAACCCTTCCTATCGCTCATTACTTCCATGTGACTCGGGACTGTACCCAAAAACCACCGTTTTGCACGCCCTCATGGACGTGGTAAGGTGGAAATTAAAGCACAGTGGGAATCACACAAGACTCTATGACGATCTCGGGTCTACAGACTAACCTGCACAAGTGTCACCTGAGAACTGCCATCTGACGTGAGGTATAATACCATCTGGGAGTTCTCGGCGAGTCCGTCCAGTGTACCCAGTCTCCACTGAGCACCCGTATACCATCTCTGATGTCAAACACCAATGGATATGGGATAATCCATCGCCCATCTCATGGGTCGAGAAGCGTATACGCTAGTCTACACTGGTATATCGATGCCCCGTCTCGATACACCTACGACTAGGGACCTTGAAGGATGTACTTATGGACTACCATGTCCCCACTAGTATGATCTGCATCATAGTCCAGGTAGTCAAGTACACATCCTAAGGGCTTTACCAACATGTAACTATAAGACAGTTTAAAGAGACTAGTATACATGTTAAGATAAAGAGCAACCAGATAGCATACTATCATATCGAGCAAGAAAGTCATCTCTATATATGTCAAAGCATCCAATATAATATACATCATCTGTACAATACTGGCCTCTAGGGCATACATACAACTAACAATCTCCCACTTGCACTAGGGCCAGCTACTGTAGTATCGCATACCGAGCATCCCGAAGAGTCTCTCAAACTGTATCTGGTGAATGGCCTTCGTGAGTGGATCCGCTGTGTTATTCTTCGTGTCAACTTTCCTGACCTCGATCTCCCGGCGATCAACTATCTCCCGGATCAGGTGATACCGCCTCAGAATATGCCTAGATCGCTGATGGGACCTGGGTTCCTTGGCCAAAGCCACCGGTCCATTGTTATCGCAATACAAAGGTATTGGATGCTCAATGGATGGAACCGCTCCAAGTTCAGTAATGAACTTCTTGATCCAGACAGCCTCTTTAGCAGCATCGTTGGCAGCGATGTATTCAGCCTCCATCGTCGAGTCTGCCACGGTTTCCTGCTTGGAACTCTTCCAGCTAACCGCCCCTCCGTAAAGGGTAAAGACAAATCCCGACTGCGACTTAGAGTCGTCCTTATCACTTTGGAAGCTCGAATCGGTAAAGGACTCCACTTGGAGTTCTCCGTTACCATACACCAAGAGCATCTCTTTAGTCCTTCGTAAGTACTTGAAAATGCTCTTCACAGCTGTCCAGTGACTCTCTCCAGGATCAGCTTGATACCTGCTCACTACACTTAGTGAGTATGCTACATCGGGTCTGGTACATAGCATCGCGTACATGACAGAGCCTACAGCCGAAGCATAGGGTATCCCTTGCATGCGAGCTCTCTCTAAATCAGTCTTGGGAGACATCTCTTTGGAGAGAGTGACTCCAGAGATCGTGGGTAAGTTCCCACGCTTGGATTCTTCCATACTAAACCTCTTTAGTATGGTATCAATGTACCTGGATTGGGACAATCCCAATATCCGTTTGGATCTATCTCTATAGATCCTAATTCCCAATATGCAGGAGGCATCACCAAGATCTTTCATCGAGAATCTTTGTGATAAGAAGAGCTTGACCGATTGCAGCATAGGAATGTCATTTCCTATCAAGAGTATATCATCCACGTACAATACGAGGAAGACAACCTTACTCTCTGCTACCTTCTTGTAGATACAAGGTTCATCTACGTTTTTGACGAAATCAAACTCTTTGATAACGACGTCAAAGAAGATGTTCCAACTCCACGATGCCTTCTTTAATCCATAAATGGATTTAAGCAGCTTGCACACCTTCCCGCTGCTCCCACTATCTACGAAGCCCTCTGGCTGAGTCATGTACACGCACTCTTCTAAATCACCGTTTAGAAAGGCGGTCTTAACATCCATTTGCCAGATTTCGTAGTCATGATATGCAGCGATGGCAAGCATGATCCCGATGGATTTAAGCATAACCACTGGAGAAAAGGTTTCGTCATAGTCCACACCTGGTCTCTGATGAAAACCCTTTGCAACAAGTCTAGCTTTGAAAGTCTCCACTTTCCCATCTACACCAAGTTTTTTCTTGAAGATCCACTTGCTCCCAATGGGTTTTACCCCTTCAAGAGCAACTTCCAAAGTCCATACTTTGTTGGTGTACATGGATTCCATCTCGGACCGCATAGCATCCAGCCATTTCACTGAGTCCCCACTCGTGATGGCCTGCTCGAAGCTAGTTGGGTCATCATCCTCCATGATGCAATCCTCGCCCCTACCATCCATGAGAAAACCGTAGTATCTCTCAGGTTGGCGAGAAACCCTACTAGATCGGTGGAGCGGCTGGGGTTCATTGGGAACTACGGAATCCTCTGGTTCCACCAGATCTTCTGTTGCAGCTTTTGTAGCTGGAACCTCTTCCAGTTCTACTTCATGACCACCAATCTCTTTTTCAAGAAATTCCTTTTCTAAAAAGGTGGCATGCCGAGAAACAAACACTCTTTGTTCTTCAGGGTGGTAGAAGATATACCCTTGTGAATTCTTGGGATATCCTATAAATTTGCATAGAACAGACCGTGTCTCGAGTTTGTCTAGATTTTGTCGTTTGACATTGTTAGTTGTATGTATGCCCTAGAGGCCAGTATTGTACAGATGATGTATATTATATTGGATGCTTAGACATATATAGAGATGACTTTCTTGCTCGACATGATAGTATGCTATCTGGTTGCTCTTTATCTTAACATGTACACTAGTCTCTTTATACTGTCTTATAGTTACATGTTGGTAAAGCCCTTAGGATTTGTACTTGACTACCTGGACTATGATGCAGATCATACTAGTGGGGACATGGTAGTCCATAAGTACATCCTTCAAGGTCCCTGGTCGTGGGTGTATCGAGACGGGGCATCGATATACCAGTGTAGACTAGCGTATACGCTTCTCGACCCATGTGATGGGCGATGGATGATCTCATATCCATTGGTGTTTGACATCAGAGATGGTATACGGGTGCTCAGTGGAGACTGAGTACACTGGACGGACTCACCGAGAACTCCCAGATGGTATTATACCTCACGTCAGATGGCAGTTCTCAGGTGACACTTATACAGGTTAGTCTGTAGACCCGAGATCGTCATAGAGTCTTGTTTGATTCCCACTGTGCTTTGATCTCCACCTTACCACGTTCATGAGGGCGTGCAAAACGGTGGTCTTTGGGCACAGTCCCGAGTCACATGGAGGCAATGAGCGATAGGAGGGGTTTCGTCTCTCCCGGTATTGGGGGTTGATGTTGCGCAGTGCTCGATTGGTCGTAGCAGGGAAGTCCCTGGCCAGGGCTGATCAGAGATTTGCTGGTAAGTGTTACCAGTAGTTTCTCGACCCGTTATGAGACTCACATCGGCACGACTTATCGGGTTATTGGGGTCTGACGTTTACCACCCCTAGACTTGATATGCGACATATCATACGAAGAGACCGGACTGTATGGTAAGTGTTACTGGTCGGATTCGCAGGAGTGTGAGCGGGCTAGCTCGTCGATCTTCTGATCGCTCAATACCCGGGTGGCCGTTACGTTTAGCAGACCGCTTGCGGCTTGTGGGTGCTTGATATGATCACCATCTGCTACCGGCGTATTGACGAGTCTTTAGAGTCCTACACAGAGGTTTCGTAGCTCAAGCGAAACGAAATAGGAGTGCATATGAGATATGCGCGGGACCGAGAATAATGCGTGTATGTGATACCGTATTTGATTCTCGCGATTAATGTTTCGATTGGTTGTATGAGATATGACCTAGTTATCGAATCATTGATTCGATAAATCGATGCATTGAATACTAGTCGGTTATGTGCGACATGACCGGATCATTGAATCAAGTGTTGATTTAATGATTTAATGTATAATTATATATTTGATATATTACTTTGCATTAACTAGTATTGGTTCATTTTAAACGGATTTTTCTCACTTGATTTACACATTGTATATGTGATATACTTTTGTGCACATATTTGTATCATGTTTGATGATACTTGATCATATGGTTAAGTGTATAGAATTAAACCATAGTTAACTTGAGATTAGGGTTTTGATTATGCATTTATTCATTTATTTTTTTATTCATTTATTTGGATAAACTTGAAGATGAAAATGGTGGCAATTTTTGTTTCATATTGAAGCTTCATGAAGCTTTGACTTTGCTAACCATTCTTGTCTTCATGCTTAACCCTAACCCACTCAAATGACCATGGTTTATTCTCTACACTTAACCCTAGTTAAAGTTATGATAAGTTTGTATTTTCTTTTTATTTTAAAAGAGAACTTATCATAACTAGCTTCATCATCTTCTTCTTCTTCTAAAAAGAAAAAGCTTGCTACTTTAATGGCAACTTGAGTTCTAGTGAGAGAAATCCAATTCTAAAGTGAACCCACCTCCTATTTCTTCACCCTTTACCTCTTGCCAAGTTGTTTTGGGTGTTTTCTTCACAAGTTTCACAACTTTGTGAAGTCGGAGCTTGAACTAGTGCAACCTCGACGTAGATCGTCTTTGACACGAAGCCGACGACCTAGCTCGCCCGTTTCTCCGATGAGGCCGACGATTGGGTTCGGGATTCATGATGGACAGCGAGAGGACACCCATGTGGAGCTAAGGAAGTGGAAATCCGGATCTACAAAGGTTGTAGCTTCTCACTTCTAGTTAAAGTGTTAACTAGTTTATAGTTTCGCCTAGAAATCTAGCCGACGATCCGTGTTAGGGTTTCTCGGCACCCATAATTTTTAAATTGGCATGTTCGATGCCTTGTGAGACCTCTATAGTGTGCCTAGGAACCCTACAGTGGTATCAGAGCCTAGCTAGAGCCTTAGGCGAAGTCTAGATGGCGTTTGAAGCCCGAACGAACCCGAAACCCAAAACCAAACATGCTCTCTGTCCTTTTTCTAAAATCGGGGTTTTTTCCACATTAGAAATATGCAGAAAAATCAGCAGGCTAATCTAAGAGTTACTGTGAATTTCGATGGACTAATTCCATCGAAGAGACGCGGATCCGCGGCACGAGCATGGCTCGTGCGGCGGATGCGCGGCGCCTTTGTCGTTTTGTGCATTTTAATTTTCACAGTAATTCTCATTTTTCTGTGGTAGTTTTCCTGGGAATTTTTAATATTTATTCAAGAGTTGAATTTTCCAGGGTTGTTTTGGGGATTCGGTATTTCGATCGGATTATCAAATTTCGTCTTTTGTGTATTTCCGGATAATTTTCAGAATATGTTAAAAAGTTCGACCGGATATAAATACCCAATTTTTCCCCTGTCGGGAAATTTCCAAGTGTTGGATTTTTCCGTAGTTTAACGACGTTCTAAGTAGTGCAAGTAACGCGATGGACCCTCTAGAAGACAACAAACCTTAACTCGATTATGTGACCGTCTTGAACTGCCTTTTGAACCTTCGGGTTTGGGGCAGTACGGCGTGCCACATGTGAGGCGTTGGCTTGACCCTTCTACGGCTGGACCGTTGGTACTGAGGCACGAACTGAATGTTGTTAGACTTATTTCATGTGTTGAGCTGTATTGGGAAAACTTGGGTATTCGACTGTTCGATCGGAAAGTTTAACATTTTCTGTTTATCTGGAATGTGATACAATAATTGGAATTCACAAACAGTTATGAGATAACTGGATGAATGTTATAAATCTAGCAGTTTAGTCCCATATGATATTGAAAAGAGTTTTCGATAATGAGACTAAAATGCGGGGTTTGTAACTGTTAGGCATGTGATGTCTAAAGAGCTTGTGGATTCCAATTGTTGTAGTTTTACACTTTCTTTTCTGTGACCGTAAGTGTAATATGTGAATCGCCGGTTTCGTTGCTATATGTCAACAACAATTGGGATGCGCATATTTACTTACGTTGATGACATGTGATGTTATGTGTTGCTGGATATGTTATATTGGATTGTCGTGTTCGAATAGCCGGGGTTTTTTTATGTGAGATTAGTGTTTTCCATTTTCATTCATGTAAAAACTTGTATGTAATATTCTTTTATTTGGGGCATTTCCAGGTAGCGGAAGCTGTCACCCTTTGTATATTATTTACTTTTCCGCATTAGGATAGACCCAAGGAGGGGAGCACAAGTAACCGGGTTCTGGGGTCCAGTGGGAGACCAACTCGAGGAGTCGAGTCCGGGTCTCCTAACCCTAGAATTGGCAGGGTTGCTTGCCGCTCTCGTAGGGGTCTAGAGGTGTGGGATTGGCTATTCATCACGACCGTGGAATCCGTGTTTTATATTGGCTCGTATTGAAAACACGGACGCCCTAGTATATCCAATGTTTCATATGTTTCTTCTGCTGCGATATCTGTGATGCGATCATGTGATGTTCTTTGATAAATACTGTATATAGTATATATGATATATTATATAGGCGTTACTTATGTTTTGCACCCGCGCTAGCCCTGCCTTGCTCTGTCGTTAGTTACCTAACCTAATGGAGCACGATGGGACATCGAGGCGAATGCGGATGGCATAAGTGTACGTCGTATTTATCTGTGATGTTTAGGTGACTTAAATGATGGGACTTCATTAATGTGATTAATGAAAGAAAAGAAACCTAAGATGTTGTAGAATCAAATTTTAAAATAAAACAGGTAGCTACAGTTTTTGCTTTGCAAAGCGGTATATATGATATGCCCTGCACCTTATTCGATGAGGAAAGGACCGAGATCCCTTCACCGGGAGTGACTCCTTTAGCAATAACTGGCAGATGCTACACACTCGGTTTGCTTTTGATTGCTTCTATAGTTTCTGCTTTGCACAGTGATATATATGATATATCCCGCACCTTATTCGACGAGGAAAGGGCCGACGATCCCTTCACTGGGAGTGACCCCTTTAGCAAAACTAGAAAAGCCTCAAAATCACTCCATTTCAAAACTTCATTTGATTCTACAACGATATCAAGTTCATTACGCAATAGGTTTTCAGAAAAACCTGTCGTAGCCCTTCGTCATTTCAGATAAGTCCTGTTTAGTATTCGTGCTGTGTTTGTTGACCTTGTCAAGGCGCAGTGTGTGGTAGCTAACCAGTATTTATCTGCTTATGCATATGATGCAGATTGAGTTAGGGTAGTCGTACGGCCTTGTTGACCTTGTCAAGGGTCGTGCGGGTGGGTTTAATTCAATCAAGAAATGACGGGTTGAACTTGACTTACGGTCTATGGTTTGTTGACCTTGTCAAGGTCATAGATCGTTTGGGGCAAAAGATTATCGGGAATTTCAAGTGTTGAAATTTGCAATGAGATTGCATACCTTCTATGAGATAGTTGGATCCCGATACCCACTGCGAGTAAGAGTTACTCCTGGGAGAGTTTTACACATTACAATTAGCCGATCAAGTAGGTGTCTAGAAAGGTGTTAACGAGGTTACGCCTCTGGGAAAACGAGGTTTACATTAATTAGGTTCGTGCGAAAGCACGGGGGACCTCCCTCAAAGTACCGACACTGGCCTGGCTGAAAGATTGGCGAACTTGTAGTGTGTAATTAATCCCGGCTAGTCTTTCCTTTTAGGGTTTGAAGGATGATTTGATAAAATGCAGTGGGAGCCATCCTGATTAGATAAGATAATAACCAATCTGATCTTGCACGAGCTTACGCTAAAGTGTTTTCTTCTCTCTCTCTCCAGGTAGTGACCATTTCATGCCTTAAACAAGATAATAATATGGATGTATTGACCGAACCCGCATGTTATAATGTTCTGGGGAACGTTAGTTCCGTTCCTTCTTATAAAAGTTATAGGAATGAACAGGAAATAGGGGAATACCAGGATTCCCATGCCACCCGAATGAAGAAAGTACATGTTGATGCATTTTCTTCGGGTGTGTTCGTTACAGAGAACTGTTTCTCCATTTGCTCCACGTCCTGGGTATTAGATACCGGGTCAGGATCCCATATATGTAATCAGTTACATGGGCTTAGGAAAGGTAGAGAACTTGGAGAAGGTGATAAAGACATTAGAGTCGGAAATGGTGCAATTGTTGCAGCTAAGACTGTCGGGGAATATCACCTTACATTACCAACTGGTAATACATTGGTTCTGAAGAATGCTATTACATGCCGAACCTGATATGCAACATTATATCGGTTTCTTTACTGAGTAAAGAGGGATATAATTTTGTATTACAGGATAATGTTATGAACATTTTCCGTAACCAAAAGTAGGTTGGATCAGGCACGTTGTGCAATGGCATTTATGTTCTAAACCAATCAACAGTTCTGAGCATAACAAACACACACAAGAGGAAGAGTTCTGAACAGAACGAATCCTTCTTGTGGCATTGTAGACTGGGTCACATCAATGCGACACGACTGGCTAAGTTGCATAAGGATGGTATTTAAATCCGTTTGAATTTTCATCCTATGACACTTGCCAGTCATGTCTCAAAGGCAAGATGACCAAAGCTCCGTTTACGGGACACGGAGAAAGAGTTACCGAACTCTTGGGACTGATACATAGTGATGTATGCGGTCCCATGTCTACACATGCCAGGGATGGTTCTTCGTACTTCATTACATTCATTGACGATCTCTCTAGATTCGGATATGTGTTCCTGATGAAACACAAATCAGAAGCTTTTGAGAAATTTAAAGAATATAAACAAGAAGTCGAGAACCAAACCGGAAAAAGTATTAAAATCCTACGATCTGATCGAGGAGGAGAATACTTAAGCAATGAATTCCTGGAATTCCTAAAAGAGAATAGGATTCTCTCTCAGCTTACTCCTCCTTATACACCACAGCACAACGGTGTATCTGAACGGAGAAACCGCACCCTATTAGATATGGTGCGCTCAATGATGAGTACAGCTGAGTTACCTATTTCCTTTTGGGGATATGCGCTTGAGACAGCCATGGACCTATGGAATAGAGTTCCTACCAAATCAGTGCCTACCACTCCATATGAGATATGGAAAGGGAAGAGACCACATCTTAATTATATTAAGATATGGGGTTGTCCAGCCTATGTCAAAAGACAAAATCAGGACAAACTCGAGGCAAGATCTGTCTTATGCAAGTTTGTAGGATATCCCAAAAATTCACAAGGGTATATCTTCTACCACCCCGAGGAACAAAAGGTGTTTGTTTCTCGACATGCCACTTTCTTAGAAAAAAGTTTTCTTATGAAACAGATAAGTGGCATTGAGGTAGAACTGGAAGAGGTTCCAGCGACACAGACTACAACAGAAGATTTGGTTGAACCAGAGGATTCCGTAGTTCCCGATGAACCCCAGCCACTCCGCCGATCTAGTAGGGTTCCTCGCCAACCTGAGAGATACTACGGTTTTCTCATGGATGGAGGGAGCGAGGATTGCATCATGGAGGATGATGACCCAACTAGCTTCGAGCAGGCCATCACGAGTAGGGACTCAGTGAAATGGCTGGATGCTATGCGGTCCGAGATGGAATCCATGTACACCAACAATGTATGGACTTTGGAAGTTGCTCCTGAAGGGGTAAAACCCATTGGGAGCAAGTGGATCTTCAAGAAGAAACTTGGTGTAGATGGGAAAGTGGAGACTTTCAAAGCTAGACTTGTAGCAAAGGGTTTTCGTCATAGACCAGGTGTGGACTATGACGAAACCTTTTCTCCAGTGGCTATGCTTAAATCCATCCGGATCATGCTTTCCATTGCTGCCTTTCATGACTACGAAATCTGGCAAATGGATGTTAAGACCGCCTTTCTAAATGGTGATTTAGAAGAGTGCGTGTACATGACTCAACCAGAGGGCTTCGTAGACAGTGGGAGCAGCGGGAAGGTGTGCAAGCTGCTTAAATCCATTTATGGATTAAAGCAAGCATCGCGGAGTTGGAACATCTGCTTTGATGTCGTTATCAAAGAGTTTGATTTCGTCAAAAATCCAGATGAACCTTGTATCTACAAGAAGGTGGCAGAGAGTAAGGTTGTCTTCCTCGTATTGTACGTGGACGACATACTCTTGATAGGAAACGATATTCCTATGCTGCAAGCGGTCAAGCTCTTCTTATCACAAAGATTCTCAATGAAAGATCTTGGTGATGCCTCCTGCATATTGGGAATTAGGATCTATAGAGATAGATCCAAACGGATTTTGGGATTGTCCCAATCTAGGTACATTGACACCATACTAAAGAGGTTTAGTATGGAAGAGTCCAAGCGTGGGAACTTGCCCACGATCTCTGGAGTCACTCTCTCCAAAGAGATATCTCCCAAGACTGATTTGGAGAGAGCTCGCATGCAAGGGATACCCTATGCTTCGGCAGTAGGCTCTATCATGTATGCGATGCTATGTACCAGACCCGATGTAGCATACTCACTAAGTGTAGTGAGCAGGTATCAAGCTGATCCTGGAGAGAGTCACTGGACAGCTGTGAAGAGCATTCTCAAGTACTTACGAAGGACTAGAGATATGTTCTTGGTGTATGGTAACGGAGAGCTCCAAGTGGAGTCCTTTACCGATTCGAGCTTCCAGAGTGATAAGGACGACTCTAAGTCGCAATCGGGCTTTGTCTTTACCCTTTACGGAGGGGCGGTTAGCTGGAAGAGTTCCAAGCAGGAAACCGTGGCAGACTCGACGATGGAGGCTGAATACATCGCTGCCAACGATGCTGCCAAAGAGGCTGTCTGGATCAAGAAGTTCATTACTGAACTTGGAGTGGTTCCATCCATTGAGCGTCCAATACCTTTGTATTGCGATAACAATGGAGCGGTGGCTTTGGCCAAGGAACCCAGGTCCCATCAGCGATCCAGGCATATTCTGAGGCGGTATCACCTGATCCGGGAGATAGTTGATCGCCGGGAGATCGAGGTCAGCAGGGTTGACACGAAGGATAACACTGCGGATCCACTCACGAAGGCCATTCCCCAGATACAGTTTGAGAGACTCTTCGGGATGCTCGATATGCGATACTACAGCAGCTGGCCCTAGTGCAAGTGGGAGATTGTTAGTTGTATGTATGCCCTAGAGGCCAGTATTGTACAGATGATGTATATTATATTGGATGCTTGGACATATATAGAGATGACTTTCTTGCTCGACATGATAGTATGCTATCTGGTTGCTCTTTATCTTAACATGTACACTAGTCTCTTTATACTGTCTTATAGTTACATGTTGGTAAAGCCCTTAGGATTTGTACTTGACTACCTGGACTATGATGCAGATCATACTAGTGGGGACATGGTAGTCCATAAGTACATCCTTCAAGGTCCCTAGTCGTGGGTGTATCGTGACGGGGCATCGATATACCAGTGTAGACTAGC
Organism: Agapanthus africanus; assembly: GCA_030015575.1. Classification (NCBI taxonomy): domain Eukaryota; kingdom Viridiplantae; phylum Streptophyta; class Magnoliopsida; order Asparagales; family Amaryllidaceae; genus Agapanthus; species Agapanthus africanus. The sequence goes on along the minus strand of CM057342.1, from coordinate 448,689,491 downwards.
GTATACGCTTCTCGACCCATGTGATGGGCGATGGATGATCCCATATCCATTGGTGTTTGACATCAGAGATGGTATACGGGTGCTCAGTGGAGACTGAGTACACTGGACGGACTCGCCGAGAACTCCCAGATGGTATTATACCTCACGTCAGATGGCAGTTCTCAGGTGACACTTGTACAGGTTAGTCTGTAGACCCGAGATCGTCATAGAGTCTTGTGTGATTCCCACTGTGCTTTGATCTCCACCTTACCACGTCCATGAGGGCGTGCAAAACAGTGGTCTTTGGGCACAGTCCCGAGTCACATGGAGGCAATGAGCGATAGGAGGGGTTTCGTCTCTCCCGGTATTGGGGGTTGATGTTGCGCAGTGCTCGATTGGCCGTAGCAGGGAAGTCCCTGGCCAGGGCTGATCAGAGATTTGCTGGTAAGTGTTACCAGTAGTTTCTCGACCCGTTATGAGCCTCACATCGGCACGACTTATCGGGTTATTGGGGTCTGACGTTTACCACCCCTAGACTTGATATGCGACATATCAGACGAAGAGACCGGACTGTATGGTAAGTGTTACTGGTCGGATTCGCAGGAGTGTGAGCGGGCTAGCTCGTCGATCTTCTGATCGCTCAATACCCGGGTGGCCGTTACGTTTAGCAGACCGCTTGCGGCTTGTGGGTGCTTGATATGATCATCATCTGCTACCGGCGTATTGACGAGTCTTTAGAGTCCTACACAGAGGTTTCCTAGCTCAAGCGAAACGAAATAGGAGTGCATATGAGATATGCGCGGGACCGAGAATAATGCGTGTATGTGATACTGTATTTGATTCTCGCGATTAATGTTTCGATTGGTTGTATGAGATATGACCTAGTTATCGAATCATTGATTCGATAAATCGATGCATTGAATACTAGTCGGTTATGTGCGACATGACCGGATCATTGAATCAAGTGTTGATTTAATGATTTAATGTATAATTATATATTTGATATATTACTTTGCATTAACTAGTATTGGTTCATTTTAAACGGATTTTTCTCACTTGATTTACACATTGTATATGTGATATACTTTTGTGCACATATTTGTATCATGTTTGATGATACTTGATCATATGGTTAAGTGTATAGAATTAAACCATAGTTAACTTGAGATTAGGGTTTTGATTATGCATTTATTCATTTATCTGTTTATTCATTTATTTGGATAAACTTTAAGATGAAAATTGTGGCAATTTTTGTTTCATATTGAAGCTTCATGAAGCTTTGACTTTGCTAACCATTCTTGTCTTCATGCTTAACCCTAACACACTCAAATGACCATGGTTTATTCTCTACACTTAACCCTAGTTAAAGTTATGATAAGTTTGTATTTTCTTTTTATTTTAAAAGAGAACTTATCATAACTACCTTCATCATCTTCTTCTTCTTCTAAAAAGAAAAAGCTTGCTACTTTAATGGAAACTTGAGTTCTAGTGAGAGAAATCCAATTCTAAAGTGAACCCACCTCCTATTTCTTCACCCTCTACCTCTTGCCAAGTTGTTTTGGGTGTTTTCTTCACAAGTTTCACAACTTTGTGAAATCGGAGCTTGAACTAGTGCAACCTCGACGTAGATCGTCTTTGACACGAAGCCGACGACCTAGCTCGCCCGTTTCTCCGATGAGGCCGACGATTGGGTTCGGGATTCATGATGGACAGCGAGAGGACACCCATGTGGAGCTAAGGAAGTGGAAATCCGGATCTACAAAGGTTGCAGCTTCTCACTTCTAGTTAAAGTGTTAACTAGTTTATAGTTTCGCCTAGAAATCTAGCCGACGATCCGTGTTAGGGTTTCTCGGCACCCATAATTTTTAAATTGGCATGTTCGATGCCTTGTGAGACCTCTATTGTGTGCCTAGGAACCCTACAGACATAGGCTGGACAACCCCATATCTTAACATAGTTAAGACATGGTCTCTTCCCTTTCCATATCTCATATAGAGTGGTAGGCACAGATTTGGTAGGGACCATATTCAATAGATGTATGGCTGTTTCAAGCGCATACCCCCAGAAGAAAATAAGTAACTCAGCTGTGCTCATCATAGAGCGCACCATATCTAATAGGGTTCGGTTTCTCCGTTCTGATACACCGTTGTGCTGTGGTGTATATGGAGGAGTCAGCTGAGAGAGAATCCCATTCTCTTTTAGGAAGTCCAGGAACTCACTGCTCAAGTATTCACCTCCTCGATCAGATCGAAGGATTTTAATACTTTTTCCGGTTTGGTTCTCGACTTCTTGTTTATATTCTCTAAATTTCTCAAAAGCTTCAGACTTATGTCTTATCAAGAACACATGTCCGTATCTTGAGAGATCGTCAGTAAATGTAATGAAGTACGAAGAACCATCCCTGGCATGTGTAGACATGGGACCACATACATCACTATGTATCAGTCCCAAGAGTTCGGTAACTCTTTCTTCGTGTCCCGTAAACGGAGTTTTGGTCATCTTGCCTTTGAGACATGACTGGCAAGTGTTATAAGATGAAAATTCGAACGGTTTCAAATATCCATCCTTATGCAACTTAGCCAGTCGTGTCGCATTGATGTGACCCAGTCTACAATGCCACAAGAAGGATTCGTTCAGTTCTGAACTCTTCCTCTTATGTGTGTTTGTTATGCTCAGAACTGTTGATTGATTTAGAACATAAATGCCATTGCACAACGTGCCTGATCCAACCAACTTTTGGTTACGGAAAATGTTCATAACATTATCTTGTAATACAAAATTATATCCCTCTTTACTCAACAAAGAAACCGATATAATGTTGCATATCAGGTTCGGCATGTAATAGCATTCGTGTAGAACCAATGTATTACCAGTTGGTAATGCAAGGTGATATTCCCCGACAGTCTTAGCTGCAAAAATTGCACCATTTCCAACTCTAATGTCTTTATCACCTTCTCCAAGTTCTCTACCTTTCCTGAGCCCATGTAACTGATTACATATATGGGATCCTGACCCGGTATCTAATACCTAGGACGTAGGGCAAATGGAGAAACATTTCTCTGTAACGAACACACCCGAAGAAAATGCATCAACATGTACTTTCTTCATTCGGGTGGCATGGGAATCCTGGTATTCCCCTATATCCTGTTCAGTCCTATAACTCTAATAAGAAAGAACGGAACCAACGTTCCCCAGCACAGTATAACATGCGGGTTCGGTCAATACATCTATATTATTATCTTGATTAGGGTATGATATTTGTCGCTACCTGGAGAGAGAGAGAAGAAAACACTTTAGCGTATGCTCTTGCAAGATCAGATTGGTTATTATCTTATCTAATCAGGATGGCTCCCACTGTTTTTTATCAAATCTTCCTTCAAACCCTAAAAGGAAAGACTAGACGGGATTAATTACACCTTACAACTTCGTCGATCTTTCAGCCAGGCCAGTGTCGATACTTTGAGGGAGGTTCTCCGTGCTTTCGCACGGACCTAATTAAAGTAAACATCGTTTTCCCAGAGACGTAACCCCGTTGACACCTTTCTAGACACCTACTTGATCGGCTAATTGTCCTGTGTAAAACTCTTCCGGGAGTAACAATTACTCGCAGTGGGTATCGGGATCCAACTATCTCATAGAAGGTATGCAATCTCATTGCAAATTTCCACACTTGAAATTCCCGATAATATTTTGCCCCTAACGTGCTATGACCTTGACGAAAGCCAACAAACCACAGCCCGTTAGTCAAGTTCAACCCGTACATTTCTTGACTGAATTAAACCCACCCGCACGACCCTTGACGAAAGCCAACAAAGCCGTACGACTACCCTAATCCAGTCGCATCATATGCAGCAGATAAGCAGCATATAGCTACCGCACACTACACCTTGACGAAAGCCAACAAATGTAGCACGAATACTATAAACAACTTATCTGAAATGACGGAGGGCTACGACAGGTTTTTCTGAAAACCTATTGCGTAATGAGCTTGATATCGTTGTAGAATCAAGTGAAGTTTTTGAAACGGAGTGATTTTGAGGCTTTTATTAGTTTTGCTAAAGAGGTCACTCCCGGTGAAGGGATCTCGGCTCTTTCCTCATCGAATAAGGTGCGGGATATATCATATACATCACTGTGCAAAGCAAAACTCCAAAAGCAATCAAAAGCAAACCGAGTGTTGTAGCATCTGCCAGTTTCGCTAAAGAGGTCACTCCCGGTGAAGGGATCTCGGCTCTTTCCTCATCGAATAAGGTGCAGGGTATATCATATATACCGCTATGCAAAGCAAAACTGTAGCTACCATTTTATTTTAAAATTTCATTCTACAACATCTTTTAGGTTTCTTTTCTTTCATTAATCACATTAATGAAGTCCCGTCATTTAAGTCACCTAAACATCACAGATAAATACAACGTACACTTATGCCTGATTGTTAGGGATTCTGCGTGTTCAAGTTTTAGTTTAAATACCGCAATCAAGACGGTTTTGCTTGTAGCTAGCCGGTTGAGTACGGGTCGTCCGCAGGGAGATGGGAGTCTTTTTGAATGTGTTTTAACGAGTTAAGTCCGAGAGTTCAGATTTGTTTGTGATTATCTAAGTGTTAAGTTGATGTTTTAAAGAGAGCTTGTTAGGGTTAGGATTAGGTTAGTTTGAGTTGGGAGTCTCCACATCTTTCGTTGCCTCTCTTAATATCGGTGTTACGGTAATCGGCAACAACGGGGATTAGCACGACTAGGAAGGAACTTGCGAGCATAAGCTAGGCTTTCCAACGCATAAGTCCTTCCTTTTGGTGCTTGTCCGTCCGTTCTTGGCTCTTAGCCATAACCTCCGGTTAATTCAACCACACCCGTCTCACTACGGGATCACCGCTATCATGTAGGATACGGTGCCGTAAGGAGCGGATTGTGGTTCAATTAACGGGAGTCGATTTAAGCTGTTGGGCAAGGAAAGAGTGAGAGAGATTTCCTTCTCTCAAACTTCCCTTATCCTACCCTAACAAGTATGAACTACTCACACATCATGATACGGAAAAATAAAACAAAACAAAAGAGGAAGATAGAAAGAAGGAGATTAGAAGAATACGACTAGCTATTTGCGACCTCACCTTGGCGAGGATCGAGCGTAAGCATCATTGTCGTATTAAGGATAAAGAAAAAGAGAGAAGAAAGAAACAACAAGAAAATAACAACAACTACTTAACGAATTAAAATTACAACAATTATAAAAAAGGCAAGACAAGCATGATAATAAAATGATCTTCTTTATTCACCATTCTTCACTCACCAAGCTCATTACAAGTTTTAATTGAGAAGAGATGAGAAGAGGAAGAAGAAAACACTAAACCTAGCAAAATGAAAATACAAGAATGGACCCCTTCCTTCACAAAGTTCTGGGGTATTTATAGGCTGGAGAATGAAGACCTAGGGCACCCATCAGAACCATGATGAAAAGACCAAACTGCCCCCCAAAAGTCTCTGTCTGCGGCGCCAGTACGGCAGCGGATCCGCGGCCCTATGATGGAGTTGAGGCATGGTTTTTTCTGTACTTCCCTGGTCTTCTGTGTACTTCAGTATGGCATATGTGTTTTCTGAAAATACCTCCACATTTCTTCCAGAATTTCTGTTGAGGGAAAGGTGGACTTTTTGTGGATGTTTTTGTCATGATTGCCTCGAGCTCCGCGTAGATCTCTTGGATCTTGTGCTACCATTGAGCCTTGTGCATGAGAATGACATTGATTTGACATTTTGTCTTCCTAAACTGGTATCTGGCAACATACGGATGAAGAGCGGAGACCGTGTTTTATCTGTGGTTGGCAGGAACCCGGATTTTGTCGTGTTTTCCATGAATTTCACCGTTTTAGAACCGAGAACCTGTATCCTGTAATTGACTAGCAAACACGGCTCAAGAGTATCTACCGATATGCAATGTGATAAAAATTGGGCGGTAAGAAAATGCAAAAATCTGATATGAACAAATACCCCCAAACTTATCATTTGCTCGTCCCGACCAAAGCCAATTTATTCAAAAAAAATTTCCTAACCTCACTTTCGCAGGGAACGCGATTGCACTGAGCATGTCCAACAAGCCGTTAAACCTCTAGGTGTCCCTAGTAGGAGGAGTGTTGTCTCCTGAGGGTTTTCAGCGGATACTACCCACAAAATCCGGTCAAGTTGGTTTCGTAAAATAACTAAGATTCAAACCCTAAAGTTTTGTTTTAGAAAATAATAATTCTATAATCCTAAGTCTAGACCATCGAACCTTTATTTTTCACACCTCGCTTCTTATTTAACTACAGATTTTATATGTCTTTACGTGCAGTGCAAATAGTGTCGTTAAGTTCCAGAAGGATCGATTAAAGTCATCATGTCGCACAATAAAGCCCAGATATCAATTTTAAAAGGATCATATAAGTTTTATAAAGAGTTAAGCATTTTTCAAGTTTCGTTTTCCAGTAAGGTTTCAACTTCAGAATTTCTATCTTCCATAACAGGAAACTAAGTCGTATTTTTCACTCCACCTTTTTCTTGTTTTCATTTCATACACACCTCTGTGAACGTGCAATAGTCTTTATCATAAAATAAAACCTTCATATCTCCGTTAAAATTTTTATAAAAGCCTGTCTTTTATCAAGATTATTCTCACACAAAGAACCGTTAGGAATTTTAACTCGGAGAGAACACTTGCTTGACTTTGTTTTAAACTGGACTTTCTAGGCTTCTTAGCGAGCTTTGGGCCAATGCACCCAAACCAGTTGGTTTTAGGGCATTAGGTGTAGAAACACCCCAGCGGACTTGATTACTCAAGTTACCTAGGTCCAAAAACAAAAGACAGTTTGGCATGAAAATCAGATGATTTAATACGAACGGAGATATAACCGGCAGATCAGTTATTTTTTGGATAAAAGACGTGTTTAGTGGGTTTTGGTGTGTAATCATTCCAATCAAGTTCCAGATGGGTTATTTTTCAGACTTACCTCCAATTACGGCATCAATAACATTCCTTCATATTCGCTTTACTTCATAAACTATTCTTGACATTACTTATTTCAGAACAAACCTATTTGATCCTCAGAAAATCATTTATCTGTTTAAAAGTTTAAACATGAAAGACTCGTCATCTAATTCCCAAAATTCACGACACGTGTAGTGTGATGTAAAGACGTATATCAGCTATAGTTAACTTCAAAGGAGAGTTATCTTTCAGGTTTTCAAAATCTAAACATAAGATTTAGTTATTCCTATCTTTTCAAACAAAAACCGTCGAAATTTTGAATCAGAGTTTTTCCACAAGCTAACTTGACAAAAAGGTTTTTATATTTTTAGAAAATTTTCAAATTTTTATGGATTTTATGGATTTTAATATGCAGATGCAAAAATATACATATGAATGCGAAGATAAGAAATGCGTACCGAGCGTACCCCCAAACTTAAACTGGACAGTGTCCTCACTGTCGTTGCATGAAGAGATCATTTGAAGGGTCAAAATTGTCGGTTACCGATACACAAATTTTTATGTGTTTTTTTTTGTTTTTAAAGAAAAGAAAAAGAATATACACAAATATATACAAAATGGTTTGTACATACCCCCAAACTTATTTGGAACAGTGTCCACTGTTCTTGGCTGGATAACCGAAGTTTGGAGGTAGGCAGAGGAAGATCATTCAGGGTAAACCGGCTCCTGTAAAAACAGGAGCTCCTCTGTTGGTTCGGCGCTAAGTTACGGTTTGCATCGGTGTCCATTTACTTTGAAAAGTGAACCATCCTTTGGATTTTCCAAATCCACAGCGCCCTGCGGATACACATTCCGCACAAAATACGGCCTTTTCCAGCGAGATCTGAGCTTTCTTGGATGGAAGTGAAGTCGGGTGTCATAAAGCAGTACCTGCTGACCAGGTACGAAGGTTTTGCGCAAAAGGTGTTTATCGTGAAACACCTTCGTTCGATTCTTAACGACAACCGCGTTATCGTAAGCCTCATCCCTAAGCTCGCTTAGTTCGTTCAACTGCAGCTTCCGATGGCTGCCCGCATCCTCGAGAGACAGATTCAGCTCCTTTATCGCCCAAAATGCGCGATGCTCTATTTCGACAGGTAGGTGGCAGGCTTTTCCGTACACAAGCCGATAGAGAGACATGCCAAGGTCGGTCTTATAAGTGGTTCGAAATGCCCAAAGGGCATCAGTGAGTTTCAGCGACCAATCCTTACGGTTCTTGGAAACCGTCTTCTCCAGTATCTGCTTGATTTGCCGATTTGAAACTTCGGCCTGCCCGCAGGTTTGGGGGTGGTAGGGCGTAGAAAGCTTATGATTAATGGAGTATTTCCGCATCAAAGCTTCGAAAGTTTTATTGCAGAAATGACTTCCATTGTCGCTAATGATCGCTCGAGGGTGGCCAAACTGGGAGAAAATGTTTTCTTAAAGGAACCTAACGACAACCTTGTTGTCGTTAGTCCGGCTCGGCACAGCCTCGACCCATTTAGAGACGTAATCAACAGCTAGAAGGATGTACAAGTTCCCAAAAGAGCTGGGAAACGGCGCCATGAAATCTATCCCCCAAACATCGAAAATCTCCACAACCAAGATCGGTTGGAGCGGCATCTCGTTCCTCCGGGATATCCGGCCCATGTGTTAGCACCGGGAGCAAGTCTTGCAATAGTCATGAGCGTCTTTGAAGAGTTATGGCCCGTAGAAACCACATTACAAGATCTTCTCAGCTGTCTTTCTGGGGCCAAAATGCCCGCCACATGCTTGATCGTGGCAAAATGACAGCACACTCTTGAATTCCTCGTCAGGGACACACCGACGAATAATCTGGTCGGGACAGTACTTGAACAAGTAGGGTTCGTCCCAGTAAAAGTGTTTTACTTGGGATAAGAAGCGAAGTCTGTCCTGACTCGACCATTCAGTCGGGAGTAATCCTGTGGCCAAATAGTTCACAATATCTGCGAACCAGGGTTCGCATGATACTGTCAAGAGCTGTTCATCCGGGAAAACGTCGTTGATCGGAATTGGAAGCGAAGGCGAAGAAGGAAGTCGTGAGAGATGGTTGGCAACCACGTTTTCACATCCTCGTTTGTCCTTAATGACAAGGTCAAACTCTTGAAGCAAGAGGATCCAACGGATTAACAGAGATTTTGCATCTTTCTTCGCAAAAAGATGGCGCAGAGCAGAATGGTCCGTGTAGACAATGACTGGAGAGCCGATGAGGTAGGGCCTGAACTTTTCTAAAGCAAATACAACAGCTAAGAATTCCTTCTCAGTTGTTGTATAATTGAGTTGTGCGTCGTTCAGGGTTCGGCTCGCATAATAGATTACGTGCGGCATCTTGTTGATGTGTTGTCCAAGGACAGCACCAATGGCAAAGTCGGATGCATCGCACATAATCTCAAATGGGTGCGTCCAGTCAGGTGAGGAAAGAACGGGAGCATAAGTGAGTGAACGTTTCAGTGACTCGAATGCAGTCACACAGCTCGAGTTGAAGTCGAAAGGCGTATCCTTGGCCAGCAAAAGAGTTAAGGGCCTAGCAATCTTGCTAAAGTCCTTGATAAACCGTCTATAAAAACCGGCATGGCCAAGGAAGGCTCAGATATCTCTGACGCATCGGGGAGGAGGCAGATTGGAAATGACCTCAATCTTAGCTTTGTCAACCTCTATGCCATTTTGCGAGATGATATGTCCTAAGACAATACCCTCGCGCACCATGAAGTGGCATTTCTCCCTGTTCAAAGTGAGATTCTTGTCCTTACATCGGGTAAGGACAGCGTCAAGATGCAGTAAACACTCGTTGAAGGAATCGCCGAAGATGGAGAAGTCATCTATGAAAATCTCCAGAAATTTTTCCACCATGTCTGAGAAGATACCCATCATACACCGCTGGAAGGTAGCGGGCGCATTGCATAACCCAAAGGGCATGCGACGATATGCAAACGTACCGAAAGGACAAGTGAAAGTGCTCTTGTCCTGGTCTTTTTCGGCGATGGGAATTTGATTATAGCCGGAGTAGCCATCAAGAAAGCAGTAGTACTCGTGTCCGGCCAATCGTTCAAGCATCTGGTCAATGAAAGGTAGCGGAAAGTGGTCTTTCAGCGTTGCGGCGTTGAGTTTTCTGTAATCGATGCATACTCGCCACCTAGTTTGGGTGCGAGTAGGGATTAACTCGTTCGCCTCATTAGTGATGACCGTGATGCCCGACTTCTTGGGGACAACATGAATGGGGCTAACCCACTGGCTATCAGAGATAGGGTAAATGATACCACTATCTAGACATTTAACGATCTCCTTCTTCACAGCCTCTTTCATGACTGGATTAAGACGTCTTTGTGGATCCCGGGCTGGTTTGGCATCATCCATCAGATGAATGTGATGCTCAACGATCAGGGGACTAATCCTCTTGATGTCCGCCATGGACCAGCCAAAGGCTTGCCTGTTGCTGTGCAAGACCGCGAGAAGGGCTTTCTCTTGCTCGGGAGCTAGAGAAGCCGAAATGATGACAGGGAGGGTCTCGTTCTCACCTAAGTAAGCGTACTTAAGGTGAGACGGAAAAGGCTTAAGTTCGAGCGTTGGAGGTGAAACGATGGAAGGTAAGATTTGTGCAAATGTCTCGAACTCAAAGGACTCCAGCAAAGGTTCAAAACGAGTGTAGGCAACCGAGTTGGATGGTTCAGGCAACTCATCCGGAAAGTGGAAGGATTCAAACTCGGGTTGTGCGCAGCTAAGATCGTTTGAAAACGTGAAACACTCGTAGTCGTTGTCGGGCGCAGAAACATCAGCAGGTTCGAAGAGAAACGCACTAGTGGCGTCAAGATTATCGTGATCAAACAGAAACTCCTCGAATTCACACTCTTCTGGGGTGATCTCCTGGATCGAGCAGACATCCAGTATATGAGCATTAGGTTCGGCGGGTTGATTCCCCAACCTAAAAATGTTAAGTTCAATCGTCATATTTCCAAAAGAGAGGTTCATCGAACCATTGCGACAATTGATCACAGCATTTGAGGTTGCGAGAAATGGGCGACCGAGTATCACCGGAATTTGATTCCGGGGGTTAGCTACAGGCTGTGTATCTAAGACAATGAAGTCAACGGGGAATATGAAGTCCCCGACTTTTATTAACACATCCTCTAGCTCACCCCTAGGATGGGTGATTGATCGGTCGGCCATTTGGAGAGTGCAGTGCGTGGGTTTCAGCTCTCCGACGCCTAATTGCTCATATACTGAATACGGAAGCAGGTTAACACTGGCACCAAGATCTAATAGTGTGCGGTTGATATTCTTATCCCCAATGGTAATTGAAATCGTAGGACAGCCAGGGTCCTTCCGTTTTTGTGGTAAAGATTGGGTAAGGGAATCACTCACAGCACTAGCCAAGAAAACTTTCTTGGGTACCTGAGACTTCCTATTTTTCGTGCACAAGTCCTTTAAGATTTTCGCGTAGGACGGGACTTGTTGGACAGCATCTAAAAGAGGAATGTTAATGTTAACCTGCTTAAATAACTCCAAAATCTTCTCCATTTGAGGATTTTGTTTATTAGACCTCAACCGGTTTGGAAATGGAATATTTTGAAAATTGGTTGAGTCTAATGCTGGAGGAGGAGATTGTGGAGTTGGAACGGATCCCAGAATAGGTGTCTTCGTGGAGTGAGAAGTGGGTCCGTTCAGAGCAGAAGAAGAGGGAGGGGAGCCTCGTGAAGAACGGAGAATAGGCTCAGAAGACGAAGAAGAAGAAGAAGAAGAAGAAGCGGCCGGGGTGTCATCGTTGATCCGTTTGCCAATGTTGTTTTGCAGCATCCTCCCCGATCTCAGTGTGGTCACGGCACTCACATTATGGTTTTGTTGTTCAAGAGCAACATATGCATTATGTGGGTGAACGGGATTTGGAAGTGGCTGGGACGGGAGCTTCCCCTTTTCTCGCTCGTTTAAGGCCGCGTTTAGCTGTGCAATCTGGGCCTCGATGGTCTTGATGCTTTGCCCGTGTGCGGCAGTGTGTTGCACTAAGGATTGAATGGAAGACTGGATGTTGGCGGTGGATTGAGTCAATTATTTAACAAACGCCTCCAGACTTCGTTCGAGCGAGGAAACCTTATCGTTGTTTGACAGAACAAAGTTGTTTGGTGGAAAAGAATTGTTGGGTGCAAAGTTGTTCGTCTGATTTTGGAAAGGTTGGGGTTGGAAGGGCTGCTGATACTGAGTTTGTTGTTGCGCTTGTTGTTGCGGTGGAGGGGCCCTTTGGAAATTGTTGCCCTGGAATTGATTCTGATTCTGATTCCAGGCGAAATTGGGGTGGTTCCTCCAACCGGGATTGTAGGTGGAAGAGTATGGATCATTCCTCGGTCTTTGCTGGAAGGCAGCATTAACCTGATCCTGTCCTTGCGAGGGTGGATTGTAAGGACACTCTTCGGTCAAGTGGGAAGGATCGGAACAACAAGCGCAAATGGTACGGAGGGGGAGAACAGGGGCAGGAGCAGGAGCAGAAAATTTGCTCTCTATCGCTTCAAGCTTTCTTGTTATTGCAGCCATTTCAGCTTTCATCGCAATAGCGACATCAAGTTGGTGGATTCCTACCCTAGACTGACCGGTAGAAGTGGAGGTAGAAGAAGAAGAAGTCGGTCTGGTGCTCTTCCATTATAACGTTTGCTCCGCAAGGTCGTCAAAGAATTGCCACGCTTCCTCGTCAGATTTCGATAGGAAGTGGCCCTGACAGATGGTTTCTAACAACTGCTTCGTTGCTGGGTTCAGTCCCTCGTGTAAGGTTTGGCAGAGTTGCCATTTTTCTATACCGTGGTGAGGACACTGAACAAGAAGGTCTTTGTATCGGTCAAAGCACTTCCAGAAGGGTTCAGAAGGAAGCTGGGAGAATTGGTTGATTTCATTTCGAATCCTCGCGGTTTTATGATTCGGATAGAATTTTTTCAGAAACGATTTAACAAACTCGTCCCAGCTGGTGATTGAGTGGGAAGCGGTTCTATACAGCCATTTTTCAGCAAGATCGCATAGAGTGAACGGAATGACCCGTAGACGTATAGCATCGTCCGACAGCTGGGTGGTTTTCATCATGGCACAGACGTTTTGAAATTTGTTGATGAAGATATAGGCATCTTCAGATTCAAGCCCATGAAAACGTGGAAGCATGTTGATGAAGTGGGACTTAATTTCAAAGTTGTCCCCATTGGCCGGAGGAAGAGAAAGGCAGGTAGGAAGTGCAGAACGGGTGGGATAGAAACGATCCTGGAGCGCGATTCGCTGCGGCGCTACAACAGGCGGTGGTGGTGGGATATTGGTCTCCGTAGGAGGTGGAGCCAATCCAGGGGTGGTCAAAGAGATGTTCGGATTAAATCCTGACATCGCGGAAGAAGAGGTTGGTGAAGGTGAAGGTTAAGATGTATGAACAGAATTCCAGTCAACGTCGGAGTTGGCCGGCAAAGGAAGGGGTGAAAGAGGAGTGGATGGAGTATCGACTTCGGAGTCGATCGCGTAGTCGGTAGCGACTAACGTAACGCGGACTAGACGGGCGCTAGTGTCCCGAGTCCAAGCGGACATACACTAAACGAGTTTAGTATAGTCAAAGCGGAGAAGGTGAGGGTAAGAAAACGTCAATTGAGAGAGGCGATGGGTGGTGGGTGAAAAATGGATTTGGCGACAAAAGGGCATGTTTTTATAAAAGTTTTTGATTTTTTTCTTTTTTTTTTCTTTTTTAGAAAGATTTTTACAGAAATATGTACGGATATACGGCTTAAGCAATCACAAACAAGATATGCACAATCACACCTAGATCTAGGGTAACCTAGGTCTACTAGACCTGCTCCTGAACTTGATTGTCGAAGTTAAACAGTGCCGAGAAACGGGCTTAAAAATACACTGATCATGAGGCCAGGTAAGTGCAGAGATAAGGGGAGGTTGTCCAACGCTTTCGTGAAGTTCCTTAATTAAATAACCCTTTCTCTTTCGGCGGTTGCGCCTTTAACACTTTCTTAGACACCCCGTAAACAATATACCGTTAACCGAGGTTCTAAACACGGTTTATCTTCTCCTAATGAGCGCGAAGTCCTTAGGGCTGAAGTCTAGTATTTTTTAATTTACAATGGACAATGCATATGCTTTAGTGATTTTTGGGGTCCTGGGAAGGGTGATGAAATACCCACCCAATCTGGATTGGTTTCAAGCCCCTTAAGTCCGTATTAAAGAATGCAAAGCGGTAACAAATCAACTGCAAACAATTTTTTTATTTGCGGCGCAAAGAATCCTGCACAAGAACAGTTTATTGGAAGGGGGAGAAGAATTTGCGCAAAGAAGGCTGCAGAAAACACAATTCAGTGGAGTCCAGAGGAGTGGAAGAGAGAAGAGAGAGTTACCCAAAAAAAATGGCAGCCCAAAGGCACCAAGTGGCCGCGGATCCGCGGCCTAAGCTTCCTTATGCCGCGGTTCCGCGGCTATATGGTGGGATTGGGCTTCTGAAATTTTTGGGAGTGTTCTGTTTGGTGTCCTCTGCTTGTCTGGATGTGCTGAATTTTTATTTGCTCACTGTACCTGCTCCAGATCTTGACAGTAGACCGTTTGTTCCGTTTTGATCCGTCGCGGTGTAGCCGCGAAATGTGGGTCTATCTTCCCACGTCTTTGGCACTGTACTTGAACTTCGTATTTTCAACGTCTTGGCAACTGAACTCGAACTTTGTATTTTCCTGCACACTTGCACAAAAACTAATCAAGAATAACAAGATGGTTTCTTTTACAAAGTATATTTTTTTTTTGTTTTTCGGTTATATTCACAAGTTAACCCGAAATTACACAAGGAAATAAACTACCGTCTCCCCGGCAACGGCGCCATTTGATTGTTAGGGATTCTGCGTGTTCAAGTTTTAGTTTAAATACCGCAATCAAGACGGTTTCGCTTGTAGCTAGCCGGTTGAGTACGGGTCGTCCGTAGGGAGATGAGAGTCTTTTTCAATGTGTTTTAACGAGTTAATTCCGAGAGTTCAGATTTGTTTGTGATTATCTAAGTGTTAAGTTGATGTTTTAAAGAGAGCTTGTTAGGGTTAGGATTAGGTTAGTTTGAGTTAGGAGTCTCCACATCTTTCGTTGCCCCTCTTAATATCGGTGTTACGGTAATCGGCAACAACGGGGATTAGCACGACTAGGAAGGAACTTGCGAGTATAAGCTAGGCTTTCCAACGCATAAGTCCTTCCTTTTGGTGCTTGTCCGTCCGTTCTTGGCTCTTAGCCATAACCTCCGGTTAATTCAACCACAACCGGTCTCACTACGGGATCACCGCTATCATGTAGGATAGGTGCCGTAAGGAGCGGATTGTGGTTCAATTAACGGGAGTCGATTTAAGCTGTTGGGCAAGGAAAGAGTGAGAGAGATTTCCTTCTCTCAAACTTCCCTTATCCTACCCTAACAAGTATGAACTACTCACACATCATGATACGGAAAAATAAAACAAAACAAAAGAGGAAGATAGAAAGAAGGAGATTAGAAGAATACGACTAGCTATTTGCGACCTCACCTTGGCGAGGATCGAGCGTAAGCATCATTGTCGTATTAAGGATAAAGAAAAAGAGAGAAGAAAGAAACAACAAGAAAATAACAACAACTACTTAACGAATTAAAATTACAACAATTATAAAAAAGGCAAGACAAGCATGATAATAAAATGATCTTCTTTATTCACCATTCTTCACTCACCAAGCTCATTACAAGTTTTAATGGAGAAGAGATGAGAAGAGGAAGAAGAAAACACTAAACCTAGCAAAATGAAAATACAAGAATGGACCCCTTCCTTCACAAAGTTCTGGGGTATTTATAGGCTGGAGAATGAAGACCTAGGGCACCCATCAGAACCATGATGAAAAGACCAAACTGCCCCCCAAAAGTCTCTGTCTGCGGCGCCAGTACGGCAGCGGATCCGCGGCCTAGACCCCCTATTGGCCGCGGATCCGCGGCCCTATGATGGAGTTGAGGCATGGTTTTTTCTGTACTTCCCTGGTCTTCTGTGTACTTCAGTATGGCATATGTGTTTTCTGAAAATACCTCCACATTTCTTCCAGAATTTCTGTTGAGGGAAAGGTGGACTTTTTGTGGATGTTTTTGTCATGATTGCCTCGAGCTCCGCGTAGATCTCTTGGATCTTGTGCTACCATTGAGCCTTGTGCATGAGAATGACATTGATTTGACATTTTGTCTTCCTAAACTGGTATTTGGCAACATACGGATGAAGAGCGGAGACCGTGTTTTATCTGTGGTTGGCAGGAACCCGGATTTTGTCGTGTTTTCCATGAATTTCACCGTTTTAGAACCGAGAACCTGTATCCTGCAATTGACTAGCAAACACGGCTCAAGAGTATCTACCGATATGCAATGTGATAAAAACTGGGCGGTAAGAAAATGCAAAAATCTGATATGAACAATGCCATCCGCATTCGCCTCGATGTCCCCTAGTGCACCGTTAGGTTAGGTAACTAACGACATAGCAGGGCAGGGCTAGTGCGGATGTAAAACATAAGTAACGCCTATATAATATATTATATATACTATATACTGTATCCATCAGAACATATCAAATGATCACATCACAGATATCGCAGCAGAAACATAGATATAATGTGGGATATACTAGGACGTCCGTATTTAGTATTTAGCCAACAATAGAAAATACGGATTCTACAGTCGCGATGAATAGCCAAGCCGACACCCTGGACCCCTACGAGAGCGGCAAGCGACCCTACCAATTCTGGAGTTTAGGAGACCCGGTCTCGACTCCTCGAAATGGCCTCCCACTGAACCCCAGAACCCGGTCACCTGTGCTCCCCTCCTTGGGTTCATCCTAATGCGGAAAAGTAAATAATATACAACACTGGTGGTATCAACCTCAACCCGGAAGTGCCCCAAATAAAAGAATATTACATTACATTTGAATTTACATGAATGAAAATATAAAACACTCATCTCACATAAAAAAAAACCCCGGCTATTCAATCGCGACAATCCTGCACATCATATCTCAGCAACACATAATATCACATATCATCAACGTAAGTAAGTATGCATACACCGATTGTTGTCGACGTATAGCAACGACAATCGGCAATACCACTACATACTACACTTACGGTCATAGAAAAGAAAGTGTAAAACTGCAATATCTGGAATCCACATTCTTCTTAGACATCGTAAATGCGAAATATCACATACCTCGTATTTCATGTCTTATAATATGAATTCCACACATTGCATCACATTCCAGATAATTAGACAGAATTAAAGTTTTCGAACGAATGATCAAATACCCAAGATTCCCTAAAGCTCAACACTTAAGCGAAGTTCAAAAACTTGGAGTGTGACACGGTAGTAGCGGTCCAGCCGTAGAAGGGTCAAGCCAACGCCTCACATGTAGCACGCCGTACTGCCCCAAACCCTAAGGTTCAAAGGGCAGTTCAAGACGGTCACATAATCGAGTTAAGGTTTGTTATCTTCTAGAGGGACCACTACAAAACTTGCACGAACCTCCGAAGGATTTAAACCCCGTGAAAAGTGAGCAAATGATACTCGTTCAAACACTTCAATACTTTCTAATTTACCCGGAAAAGTCACGAAATCAAAATTCCGATCGAATCGGCGAGTCAAAAACCATCTCCAGAATTTTTTAGCACTAAATACAGATTAAAAATACCCTAAAAAATTATACAAGCAGAAGTAAGCATTACAGTATAAAAATGATACAGTGATTGAGGTGTACGGCCACGGAACCGCGGCCCAAGCAAGCTTAGGCCGCGTTTCCGCGGTAATAATGACTGTTCATCGAATAATTTTTATACCGTAATTCTTATATTTACCTGCTGAATTTTTTACATATTTTTAATTCTGAAAATAACTAGATTTTTAAAAATGTCCAAAGAGCACTCAAAATCCGCATTTTCCGGTTCGATCGGAGTTTTAACTTCGTTAAAGTGTCGCCTAATGTTCTAGGTCGGCTCTGATACCAAAGTTGGGTTAGCCTAGCACCTCATGAATGGTTTGGAAGCATCACATGAACCAAAGGTGGTTTCTTTAGGGTGCTAAGTTAACAAACATCGGATCGTTCCTAGAAAATTAGGGTTTCTAAATTTATCACATCATCATATGAAAGAAAAGCTAGGGTTTAGAGAGTACAACCTTTGTAGCTCCCTATGCTAGACTCCTCGGCTACTTGGGGTTTGAAAAGGCTCCGCTTGAACTCCTCGAGGTCACCGATGATCCACCCGGAGTCCGCTTTGTCCAAGCTAGCAACTTCGCAAGATCAAGAATGAAAATCGAAGCTAACACTCTAAACAAGTGGGCTAGACTTGTGTAGAATAGTGTTGTGGTTCTCTTTCTCACTTCAAAATCCTATTTTGATGAATATTTTTCTCACTTGAGAATTCAAGAGAGCATAAGCTCAAGGTTGAAGAAGATGATGGATATTATGAAGAAGAGAAGAATAACTCACAAGAGAAAAAGAAAAACATAAGTATATATATTATCCTTTCTCATCTCAAACCATGGTTAAATGATATGGATATTTATTTCATCTTAGTTAAAAGAGAAGAGGAAGATAAATCATGGTTAAATGGTAGGTGAAAATGGTTAGGTCAAGAGAAGAGTGTGGAAGATAACCAATCATTCACCTTTTTCTCTTTTTTCTTTTGATTTAGAAAAAATAGAAATAAATATCCATAATATAAACCATGGTGTGAGTCTTATATATCCACCATTTTCTATGTATAATCAACCATGATAGTTGATGTATATATGTATGTGTGCATGCACATCCATATGTGCATGAAACAATAAGAAATACATACATGCATGCATACATCCAAAGATACAAGAAAAGATTTCTAGTGAGAATGTAATGGTTAAATGATAAATCAACACTTGATTTATCAATCCGGCCATATCACATACGACCCTAACCAAAAGCAAGCCGCCCGATCAATATACGGTATCCTATACGCGTATTTTAATCGGGTCCATGCGCATATCGCATACGCGCACCACAACATTTTGCCTGGACTAGGAAACTCCATTGTGGGACTCTAAGACTCGTCAATACGCCGGCAGTGGGTGTTGATCATATTAAGCACCCCCAAGCCGCAAGCGGTCAGCTAAACGTAACGGCCACCCGGGTATTGAGCGATCAGAAGAGAACAAGCGAACCTGCAACAACTCCCGTCGAGCCAACCGGCAACACTTCCCGTACAGTCCGGTCTCCTCGTCTGATATGTCGCATATCAAGTCTAGGGGTGGTAAACGTCAGACCCCAATAACCGATAAGTCGTGCCGATGTGAGGCTCATAACGAGTCGAGAAACTACTGGTAACACTTAGCAGTAAATCTCTGAATCAGCCCTGGCCAGGGACTTCCCTATTATGGCCAATCGAGCACAGCGCAACATCAACCCCCAATACCGGGAGAGACGAAACCCCTCCTATCGCTCATTGCCTTCATGTGACTCGGGACTGTACTCAAAAACCACCGTTTTGCACGCCCTCATGGACGTGGTAAGGTGGAAATCAAAGCACAGTGGGAATCACACAAGACTCTATGACGATCTCGGGTCTACAGACTAATCTGCACAAGTGTCACCTGAGAACTGCCATCTGACGTGAAGTATAATACCATCTGGGAGTTCTCGGCGAGTCCGTCCAGTGTACCCAGTCTCCACTGAGCACCCGTATACCATTTCTGATGTCAAACACCAATGGATATAGGATCATCCATCGCCTATCTCATGGGTCGAGAAGCGTATACGCTAGTCTACACTGGTATATCGATGCCCCGTCTCGATACACCTACGACTAGGGACCTTGAAGGATGTTCTTATGGACTACCATGTCCCCACTAGTATGATCTGCATCATAGTCCAGGTAGTCAAGTACACATCCTTAGGGCTTTACCAACATGTAACTATAAGACAGTTTAAAGAGACTAGTATACATGTTAAGATAAAGAGCAACCAGATAGCATACTATCGTATCGAGCAAGAAAGTCATCTCTATATATGTCCAAGCATCCAATATAATATACATCATCTGTACAATACTGGCCTCTAGGGCATACATGCAACTAACAACTCCAATCCCTTTATATGTCTTTACTTATTACCTTCTGTACAACGCACTTAGGCTAAATGGTTTTCTTCCTTCCATACCTTTCGGCACCAGCCTATGGTTTGGAAGAAGACTATCCAATAAGCGTAATAGTTGTACTCTCCTAATCCTAGGAGCCTTCACAACCTGAGAGAAGGTAAAGATAAAAGACAACCTGAATAATCCTATTGAATTTCTCCTGAACCGGAAACTATCCTCGAACTGAAATAAGTTTCATCGAATTCGTATGCAACTATACGATGGCATATCCAATTAATGTGGATCTTCGTAGTGATATGGAATGTTTCGGAGAAATGTAAAGGTGAAGTAGGAGTGGCGATGATATACGCGGCTTTGTCGTGAATGATAGCAGTCGCAATTTCCTTTTTCCCTCTTTCAAATACCTTTATATGTATTTACATATTACCATCTGTACACCAAACTTAGGCTAATCGGTTTTCTTCGTTCCCTACCCTTCGGCACCAGCCTATGGTTTGGAAGAAGACTATCCAGTAAGCATAATAGGTGTACTCTCCTAAATACCAGGAGCCCTCGCAACCTGAGAGAAGGTAAAGGGAAAAGACAATTAAATAATCCTATTCTATTTCTCCAGAATAAGAAACCATCCTCGACCTGAAACAAGTTTCTTCGAGTTTGTATCTAATTATACCATGGCATATCCAATAAATGTGGATCTTCATAGTGATACGGAATGTTCCGGAGAAATGCAAAGGGTAAAAGTAGGAGCGGCAATGATATATGCGATTATGACAATCCAAAAGCCAAAGTGTTTTAAGAAGGTTCGGTTAACTTCGTTCATGAGTTTTAGTTTAGAGTCGGGTCATGGTCGCTGCCAAAGAGAGAGAGAGAAAAGAAACACGCAGCATGCACTCTAACCTAGATTAGATTGGTTATTCACTTTATCTAATCAGGATGGCTCCCACTGTTTCCTCGAATTCTCCCTCAAACCCTAAAGGGAGAATTAGTCGGGATCATCTAAAATCACCCGAAGAGTAACACCTACTAATCAGTGGAAATCGGGATCCAACTATCATCGCATGATAACTTGATGGAATCCACTCAAGTCACCATGCTCCAGAAGGTATGCGCATGCCTGGCAAGTTTCCTCTATGTTTGAAACTCCCGATGTAGTTTTTACCCCTAGGACCCAAGTGACCTTGAATGAGCCAACATATCAAAGGGTCCTAGTCAAGTTCAACCCATCATTATCTTGATTGCATTAGACCCACCCGCACGAGTCCTTGACCGAGCCAAAATGACCGTACGAATGTCCTAACCAATCGCATTACCATGCAACAGAAAAGTACTACATAGATACCGAACACTACGCCTCGGCTAAGGATGACATACGTAGCACGAATATTAAGCAATACTAATCTGAAATGAAAGTGGGCTACGGCTGGTTTTTGGCGAAAAACTATTACGTAATGAACTTGATATCGTTGAAGGAACCAAGTGGTTTTACAAATATATAGTGTCGCAAACTTTTTCTAAGGAGGTCACTCCCTGTGAAAGGATCACGGCTCTTTTCTCGTCGAATGAGGTGCAGGATATTCCTAATCGAATACCATGATGCAAAGCCAAAGAATCGACTATAGTGAAGTTATTACGATGACGCAAACTTCTGCCCAAGAGGTCACTCCCGATGAAGGGATCTCGGCTCTTGCCTCGTGGAATGAGGTGCAGGATATTCCCAATAAAATATCACTGTGCAAAGAAAAAGTAAACATCTGTAATGTCTGTTTTCAAAAATCTTGGTTCCAAAGACATCATATTGGTTTCTTTTCCTTGCATTTATCAGAAAATAATGCGGTCCCATCAATTAAAACATATCACACCAGATAAAGGAACGAAAATATAATGTACTTATATGCCATCTGCATTCGCCACGGGGCTCGTCATCACCCGTTAGGTTACTTAACTAACGGAAGAGCGGAGGCTGGACTAGCACGGGTGCAAAACATATACAACATCTACCAGTATATATATAAATATATTTAACATTCATCCCAGGCATGATATAAGCAATATCACAGAATCTCAGCCAAGCAACACATGGTGGTGGATAATCCTGGAGCCTCGGGTTTCACTTGAGCCTCAAATGAGACCCGATGTTCCCTGTCGTGTAGATAGCTTGTGTAATGAAAACCTGGAGCCCTACGAGGGCGGCAAGTTACCCGCAAATCCCAGAAGAGAGGCAGCCCCAATCAACAAAGTGAATGGGCCACCCAGCACTTTACGGAATCCGGTAACTTGAGCACCCCTCCATGGGTCAAACTATACCCCCTACGAGTGCGGCGAATAGCCTGCCAATTCTAGAGTGAGGCCCCCTCCATCTCAAAGCCATGAGATGTGTACCTGTTGCCCTCTAGAACCCGGCTATTCGTGCACTCCACCGCGGGGTAATCCTAGTACAGAAAAGAAAATATATGTACAAGGGTGACATCGATCTCAACCCGGTCGTGCCCCAAACAAATAGTATACAACATGGCAGAGACAGCAGTCCACATGTCGGATGCTCGCCCCGCAATACCAAATGTACAAAAGAATCTAAACAGTACTACCATTGCACCACTGGCTATCCACCACGACGATCCAGCCACAACCACAGCACAACACAGAACATCAACGTGAATGTCATGTTCGCAAACCCGTCTAATAGACATATAGTAGTTAGACGAGTTATACCACTCTAATGACATTCACGGTCGTAGATAGTAATGTATGTACAGAAAAATTTTAAACAGTGTTAAAAATAGCGACTTCGAAATACCCCGAATTGCCCCCAAACCGAAGATAGCAAAATCTGCAATATGGGCAAAACCAAACAATACCTAAAAACCAATATTCCACAGACCAGAAAACCCAAAAAAATTCAAGACCAAAATTTCAAAATAGACCGGCCAGGCCAGGATTTTCTATGATCTCGCCGGCCAAGTTTTTGATTTTTGAGCTTCAGTTATGAGGGTGTTCTAGATACTAAATAAATAGCCTTCTGCAATTGTTTAAAAAAAATTTAAGACTAGAAAAAACGACAGAAACTGGAATAATCCAGGTATTGTTTCGGAGTTGTTTCTGTAGGGATGCTAGGCACGCGCACAAGGGTCTACGAGGCATCAACCATGCCCGATTTAAAAATTAGCCGTGCCGAACAACCCAAAGCCGGATCTTTAAACTAGAGATCAGGCGAAAACAAGTATGTTAAACACTTTAACACTAAGTGAGAGGGATTACAACCTTTTTAGATCCGGTCCTTCACTTCTTAAGCTCCGTGTTGAGGTCCCTTCGCTGCGATCATTATGTTCCGGACTCTCGAGAGGCTCCACGAAGAGAAAGATGCAAGCTTGCATCCGATCTTCGATAACAAAGATGATCTACCTTGAAGTTTCATTAACACAAGCTCTCACTCACTAAATGAAGTAAACACTCTCATCTAAAGGGCAAGGGTAGATGAGGATGATGAAGTAGGATTTTTGCTCTCATTTGTTTTCTTATTCTCACTCATTTTTCATCACAAAATCAAAGCTAGAAAGCTTTTCAAGAAAGAACTCAAGGAAGAAGAAGAATGAATGAATGATTAATTCTTTTGTAATGAATAATGAAAGTCTTGATAAGGATAGAAATGCAACCATGGTTCAAGTAACCATTGTAGAGATTTTACTAGGGTTAAGGGTTTGGGTTGAGTTAAAGAAATATCTTGCAAAATATCCTTTCCAAAACAAAAAATGAAAGCTTCTAGAAACTTCTAGAAATGATTAACCCAAATCAAACCCTAACCATGCTTAATCTCCACTAAACATGTTGCATTAATAACCATATCATATTACAATATTATATATCACATATATAATATAAATTGTAACAAAATAAAATAATACAATTAACATATATCGTATATATATCAATGTATTACCCGAGTGAGAAAAAGAATCTTTTACTGAGCTAATATTAGTTAATTTAATTTAATATATCATATATATTATTATACATTAAATTATCAAATCAACACTTGATCCGACAATTCGGCTATATCGCATATAACCGACTAATATCTGATTTACCGATTCATCGAATCAACACTTGATCCGATGACCCGGCAGATATCAAATGTCGCAAGAATATAATATGGTATCTCATATCACATTATCCTCAGTCCTGCACATATCACATATGTACCCCTACTCCGTTTTGCCTGAGTCAAGAAACCTCTGTGTAGGACTCTAAAGAATCGTCAATACGCCGGCAGTAGGTGATGATCATATGAAACACCCTCAAGCTGCAAGCGGTCAGCTAAACGTAACAGCCACCCAGGTATTGAGCGCTCAGAAGATCAACAAGCATGCCTGTATATTCTCCTGCGAATCCAATCAGTAACACTCCCGTACTGTCCGGTCTCGTCGTCTGATTTGTCGCATATCTCGCCTAGGGGTGGTAAACGTCAGACCCCAGTAACTTGATAAGTCGTGTCGATATGAGTTCTATAACAGTTCGAGAAACTACTGATAACACTTACTCAGTAAATCTCAGCAACCCTGGCCAGGGATTTCCAGTTATAACCAATCGAACACAACACAACATCAACTCCCTATACCAGGAGAGATGAATCCCCTCCTATCGCTCATTGCCTCCATGTGATTCAGGACTGTACCCAAAAGCTACCTTTTTGCACGCCCTCTTGGACATGGTATGATGGAAATCAAAGCACAGTGGGAATCACACAAGACTCTATGACGATCTCGGGTCAACAGACTACTCTGTACTAGTGTCACCGGAGAACTGCTATCTGACGTGAGGTATAATACCATCTGGGAGTTCTCGGCGAGTCCGTCCAGTGTACCCAGTCTCCACTGAGCACCCGTACACCATCCTTGATGTCAAACACTGATAGATATGGGATCATCCATCGCCCATCATATGGGTCAAGATGCGTATACGCTAGTCTACTCTGGTGCACCGATGCCCTGTCTCGATACAACCTCGACTAGGAACAGTTATAGGATGTACTCGTCGACTACCGTGGCCCCACTAGTATGATCTCATCATAGTTCCAGTAGTCGAGTACATATCCTAAGGGCTTTATCAACATGTAACATAGAGACAATCAGAGTACATGTTAAGATAAAGTACAACCAGATAGCATACTATCATGTCGAGCAAGAAAGTCCTCCCTATATATGTCCAAGCATCCATTACAATATACATCGTATGTACAGTAATGGCCTCTAAGGCATACATATAACTAACAATCTCCCACTTGCACTAGGGCCATCTGCTGTGGTATCGCATACCCAACAATTAGCTGTGATTGAAGTATCTCATACTCAACCATCCCATAAAAGTCTCTACTGGGAAAAAGGCCTTTGTGAGTGGATCCGCGCTGTTATCCTCTGTGTCTGCTCTCCTAACTTCGATCTCCCTGGAGATCAACCATCTCCATGATCAGGGGATACTGCCTAAGAATTATATCTGGATTTCTGATAGGACGGGGGTTCCTCGGCATAAGCCACAACTCCATTGTCACACAATGGCAGGAACGAAGTTCATCTCATGAATTATAATATATCCAGACTACCTCTTTGGTAGCATCCTTGGTAACGATGTATCTTGCCTTTAATCGTCTAGTAAGTCACGGTATCTAGCTTGGAACTCTTCTAACATACCGTACCTCCACTGAGGGTAAAGACAATGCCTGCGACTGACATTCAGTCGTTCTAATCACCCTGGAACCTTTCCAGTGATTCTCCCCAGGATCGATTGATACTATCTCACTACAACAAGTGAGAATCCTAGCATCCAATTAGATATATCTCATAGATCCAAAACCCAGGATTTAGGAGGTATCACCTTGATCCTATATTGAGAATCCTTGTGATAAGCGGAGATTGACCGAGCGTAGTATAAGAAACTCCTTCCCTATCAAGAGTATGTCATCCACGTATTCTACGAGGATCACCACCACACTCTCTACTACCTTTTTGTATATACAAGGTTTATATACCATTTTGATGAAGTCAAATTCTTTGACTACCACATCAAAACAGACGTTACAACTCCGCGATGCCTGCTTTATCACATAAAACATCTTGCACACGTTTCCGTTACTCCCACTGTCAACGAAGCCCTCTGGCTGTGTACTTATAGACGCTCTCTTCCAAATCAACATTTAGAAAAGCAGTCATGACACCCAACCGCCAGATATCGTAGTCATAGTATGTTGCCGTGGCAAGTAGGATCTGGATGGACTTAAGCATAGCTTTGAAAGTCTCAACTTTTCCATGTACACCAAGTAATCTTCTCAAGATATACTTGCTCCTGATGGGGATTTAACCCTTCAGTTAAAGCAACCAAAGTCCATACTTTGTTGGTGTATAAGGATTCCTTCTCAGATCGCTAAGCATCCAGCCATTTTGACAGAGTCCTACTCCTGAAGGCCAGCTCGAAACTAGTTGGGTCATCATCTCATGATGCAATCCTCTCTCCCACTGTCATAGAGAAACCAAAGTATCTCTCAGGTGGGTGAGGAACCCTACTAGATCGGCGGAGAGGCTGATGTTCGTTGGTTACTATTGAATCCTTCGGTTCTACCAAATCATCTGCTGTAGTTTGTATAGCTGGAACTTCTTCCAGTTCTACCTTATGACCACTAATTTCTTCACAAGAAATTCCCTTTCACAAAGGTGGCATGTTGAGAAACAAAACATCTTTTGTTCCTCGGTTAGGTAGATGATATTCCCTTGCGTAGGCTTGGGATATCCAACAAACTTCAACAGAACTGACTTTGCCTCGAACTTGTCCGGATTATGCTTTTAGACATAGGCTGGACATCCCCAAATCTTAACAAACTTAAGATATGGGCTCTTCCCATTCCATATCACATATGAAGTGGTAGGCAATTGATTTGATTTGAACCCTATTCAATAGGTATGCAGCTTCTCAAGTGCATAACTCCCAAAAGGAAATAGTAAACTCAGTAGTACTCATCATAGAGCGCACCATATCACATAGGGTGCAATTGCTCCGCCCCGATATACCAACGTGCTGTGGTGTATACGGAAGAGTAATGCTGAGAGAGAATCTCATTCTCCTTTAGAATAGTCTAGGAATCCCGTGCTCAAGTATTCTCCTCCTTGATCTCATCATAGGACATAATATTTATACCTGTTTTTGGTTCTCTACTTCTAACTTATATTCTGTGATTATCTCAAAAGTTTCGGACTTGTGTTTCAACAGGAACATATGTCTGAATATTGAGAGATCATCAGTGAATGTAATGAAGTACAAAGAACCGGTCTTGGCATCTGTAGACAGGGGACCTTCATACATCAGCATGTATCAATCCCAAGAGTTCACTAACTCTTTCTATGTTTCCAATAAACAGAGTTGTGGTCATCTTATCTTTGTGACATGACCAGCAAGTTTCACAAGATGTAAATTCAAACAAATTTAAATATGCATCTAAATGTAACTTAGCTAGTCGGGTCGCATTGATATGACATAGTCTACAATACCATAAGAAGGATCCGTTCATTTCTGAACTCTTCCTCTTGTGTGTGTTCTATACGTTAAGAACTATAGTTTGATTTAGAACGTCAATACTTTTAGATAACGTGCCTGAACCGATCAACTCTTGTTATAGGAAATGTTCAAAACTGTTGGAGATAGTGCCCTCAGAGTCAATTATTGGATCACAGGCACGTGATTGCAATGATTGAGGGAGGACCTGTCCCAGTAGGACAGTCTTACTCGAGATGATAGTATGCTATCTGGTTTATCTTTATCATCGTGTACTGCTTTAGGTGACCTGAAAGGTCACTATTGTACGTTGATAGAGCCCCTAGGATTCTTGCTTGACCACCAGCAGTATGAGGGCGATCATATAAGTGGGAGCTGGGGTCTATAAGCACATCCTTAAAAGGTCCCTAGTTGTGGGAGTTTCGAGACAGGGCATCGATACTCCAGAGTAGACTAGTGTATACAGTCGAGACCCCGACGAGGGGCGGTGGGCGGTCTCACAAGCCACTGGTGTCAGTTGGTTCACCTGAGATGTATACAGGTGCTCATTGGATTATGCGTATACCGGACAAGACTCGCCGGGAACATGCTAGTTGGTCTTATACCTGACGTCAGATAGCAGTTCCCTGGTGACATGTGTACAGGTTAGTTCATCGACCTGAGGATCGTCATTTGTCTCGTGTGAGTTCCCACTGTACTTTGATTACTACCCTACCACGCTCAAAGGAGACATGCAAACAGGTTTTAGTTGGGTACAGTCCCGAGCCACATGGAGGCAGTGAGCGGATCTTCGGGGGTTCGTCTCTCCCGGTATTGGGGGTGAGGTCGCGCTGTGTCTAGGAGAGCCATTATACAAAGCTCTCGGCCGAGGCAGGAGATTTACTGGTAGGTATTCCAGTAGTATCTCAGGGTGTTCTGGGCTACACTCCGACACGACTTGTACCGCTTTTGGGGGTCTGACTTTTACCAACCCCCTAGGCCCGCCATGCGATGCTCATAGACGAACGGACCGGACTGTACGGATATTGTCACTGACAGGCTCAGTAGGGTGTCAGGATGAGTTCGCTCATCGACGTCCCTTTTGGTCAATACCTGGTAGCCCGTTACGTATTGGCTTATACCTCTGACGTGCTAGTGGTTAAATCCACAACCAAGGTGTTGACGAGTCTTTAGAGTCCCCCACATTCAGTTGCTCAAGTTTTCGTGCGAAACGCTGTAGAGGCCGTATGGAGATATGGCATGGTCTGATCAGATACGTGCGGTATTGCACGGATCAGGATTGGATAGTTTGTACTAGAGGCCGTATGGATATATGGCAGGGTTCGATCAGATACGTGCGGTATTGCACGGATCAGGATCGGACGGATAATACTAGCCGGCTTTGGTTTAAGCCAGATCCTAGTATAGTACAGTGTAGATTTTGTCTCATTGCATTTGTATCCGGTCGGAATACAGATTCGGGTGTGTATACACAGTATCGGGGTTTTCCTGTAATTTATTACGGGACCAGTTTTCTGGAGTTGCCAGCTTGCTTTCTGTTTCGGCCATATTTCTTTGTATCCTTCATTGGCCGAAGATTGGTGGAGGAGTGCTTATTTACATTTGTGCAAATAAGCAATTTGGAAGGGGGTCTTTGCATATTGTTGTGTCATGATCACTTGACTTTCTTTTGTCATCATGGCTAGTCTTGTAGTGTCATGATGGCATGACTTTTTGGTGATGATGATGGATGATGATGGTTGTATGAGTGTTGGAGTTTCTTTGTGATCATTTGTTGATAATGATTTCCTTTCATGATATCATTTGACCTCTCTCTCACTTGTATTATTATGTGGATCCCTTCATTTTGCTACACAACCTCTCTCATTCTCTCCATTCCACAAGCCATGGCCGGCCAAGAAAGGCTAGGGGCTGTCCAAAATTTTAGTGTGGGATTTTTGCTCTTTTGCTCTTGGAAAAATCCCACAAGTTCCATCTCCATGAGATTGTATCATTCCTCCACCTATATGGCAATTCCTACAACCCCAAAAAGAGACATAGTAATCCACACTATATTCTACAGCAAATCTTGGGCACGTCGACTTGCCAGCTTCGTGCCCGAGTTGCCTCGGTATTGAGGTGAGAGCCCGTAAAAGATGCAGACGATGTGGTGCCCTTCCGGCAAGGAGGCGACGACCGGAGTTTCCGCAGGAGATCGGGACGACGACGAGAAGACCGGAGGACTCGGATCAGTCGGTATATCTCTAACCCGTCTTGTAGTTAGCTAGGACTAGTTAATGGCCCGATCCGGGTTTTAGTTCGCGGTGGTGCCGGTTTGAAAAATTAAAGTTAACCATCGCTTCCGCATTTGGCCTCGGGATGGAGGCCGGTGCGCCGCCATGCACTTACAGTGGTATCAGAGCCTCGCCATTAACATAGTCTAGCTTTATCTAATGTGTTTTACATTTCCGATCGAGCAAAAATTCCAAAATCCGCATTTTCAATAGCAACAGTTTTCCGTCGAAATTTTTTTGTCTCTAAAAATTTTTCTGTCTCTAAAAATTTTTCAGGTTGTATAAAACTGTTGTATTGGAAGTCCTAAGAGTTCTGGGGAAATTCGAGACACTGATCTTTCAGGGAGAGCGCGGAACCGCGGCCAAACCCGACTTGGCGCCGCGGTTCCGCCGCAGTATGGAGGGATCAATTCTTCGAATTTTTCCAGTGGGCTTCTGGGGTGAAAATAGGGTTTCTGGAATATTATTTTTGGGCCCAGAATTTCTTGATGTGCTACAGTAGTACTTGGGGGCCAACTTGATTAAATTTAATCGATCGGATATTTTAAACACATTGGTTCACAGTATTTACATTATATCTGCGACCGTGAATGTCGCTTGATCGGTAAATCCTGTCTAACTGCTATAGCTCGGTTAGACGGATTTGCGAACGTGACTTTCACGTTGATGTTCTGTGTATTGCTGTGATGTTGCGGATCGGTCGTGGGGATAGCCTGGTTGCAATGCTAGTACAGTTTTTTTGTATTATGTACATTTGATATTGCGGGGCGAGCGTCCGACATGTGGACTGCCGTCACTGCTTGTTTGTATTATTTTTTTGGGGCACGGGCAGGTTGCGGTCGATGTACCCGTTGTATGTATATTTTACTTTCTGTACTAGGATTGCCCCGCGGAGAGGTGCACGGATAGCCAGGTTCTAGAGGGAAACAAGCCCGCATCTCATGGCATTGAGACGGAGGGGGCTTTACTCTAGAATTGGCGGGCTATTCGCCGCACTCGTAGAGGGTACAGGTTGACCCAGGAGGGGTGCCCAAGTTACCGGATTCCGTGAAGTGCAGGGTGGTCCATTCACGTTGCTGAAGGGGGCTGCCTCGCTTCAGGTTTTGGCGGGTAACTTGCCGCGCCCGTAGGGGTCTAGGATTTCATTGCACAGGCTATCCACACGACCAGGGGAACGTCGGGTTTCAGCGGCTCTGTGAAACCCGGGGATCCCGGATATCTGTATTGTTCTGTGATGCTGTACATTTCTGTGATGTTGCATTTTTTATCACGCCTTGAGCGAAATATTATATATTGATATATATATTAGTAGATGTTGTATATGTTTTGCATCCGCGCTAGTCCAGTCCCCGCTCTGTCGTTAGTTAGCTAACCTAACGGGTAATGACGGGACCCAGTGGCGAATGCGGATGGCATATACGTACATCAGTATATTTTCGTTCTTTTTGGTGTGATCAATTGATGGGACTGAGTTGATTCGGATCAATGCAAGTTAAAAACAAACCTAATCTGATGTTGTTGGAACACTTTTCAAAAAGCTGTTATTGCAAGGGCGTTCACTTTTGTTTTGCATCGTGGTATTCAGTTGGAATATCCTGCTCCTCAGTCGACGAGGCAAGGGCCGAGATCCCTTCACCGGGAGTGACCCCTTGGACAAAAGGTTTGCATCAGGGCAATAACTTCACTATAGCCGATTACTTTTGCTTTGCATCATGGTATTCAGTTGGAATATCCTGCACCTCATTCTACGGGGAAAGAGCCGAGATCCCTTCACCGGGAGTGACCTCTTTAGCAAATGTTTTCGTTACTATATTTTCTAAAAGCTATCCGTTCCTTCAACGATATCAAGTTCATTACGTTAAAGGTTTTCGCCAGAAACCATTCGTAGCCCTCCGTCGTTTCATATGGATAGTCAATAGTATTCAAGCTATGTTTGTTGGCCAAAGTCAAGGCACAGGGTTTGGTAGCTGTTGGTTATTCATATGCAGCATAGATAGATGCGTTGGTTTGGAACAGTCGTACTGCCTTGTAGGCCAAAGTCAAAGGTAGGTACGGATGGATTCAAATTAACCTGGAGAATGACGGGTAGAACTTGACATGTGACTTATGATTTGTTGGCCAAAGTCAAGGTCATAAGAGCATGGGGTAAAAATCACATCGGGAGTTTCAAAAGAACTGAAACTTGCCAGATATGCGCATACCTTCCGGAGTGTGATAGCGTGAGCGGATTCCGTCACGTTATCATGCGATGATAGTTGGATCCCGATTCCCACTGTTGAGTTGGTTTACTCCTCGGGTGATCCCGACTAATTCTTCTTTTGGGTTTGGAGAAGAATTTGACGGTACAGTGGGAGGTTTCCTGATTAGATAAATTGGTAACCATTCTGATCTAGGTTAGAGTGCACGCTGAGTGTTTCTTTTCTCTCTCTCTTTGGCAGCGACCATTGACCCGACCCTAAGACTATGACTCAGAGACCAAAATTGACCGAACCTTCTTAAAACACCGGCTTTTGGATTGTCAGAGTTGCGGACCTCATTGCCACTCCTACTTTTACCCTTTTTTCTCCAGGACACCCCGTATTACTATGAACGTCCACTTCCATTGGACAAAACCATCGTATGGTTATATACGAACTCGAAAGGATTTATTCGAGGATGGTTTCTGGTTCTGGAGAAAACGAATAGGACTATTCAGTTGTCTTTTCCTTTTACCTTCTCTCAGGTTGCGAGTACTCCTTGGTTTAGGAGACAGTACACCTATTACGCAAATTGGATAGTCTTCTTCCAAACCTTAGGCTGGTGCCGACCGGTAGGGAATGAAGAAAACCAATTAGCCTAACGATGGTGTACAGAAGGTATTAAGTTAAGATAAAGCAAAGGATTAGTAAGAAGGCAAAGTAAATTGCGACTGATATTCACGACCAAACCAAGTATTTCTTCGCCAATCCTAAAATCACCTTTGTATTTCTCCAGGACACTCCGTATCACTACGAAGATCCACAGTTTATTGGATACTCCATCGTATGGTTATATACGAACTCGAAAGGAACTTGTTCCAGTTCGGGGATGGATTCTGGTTCAGGAGAAATAGGAATAAGGTTTATTCGGTTGTCTTTTATCTTCACCTTCTCTCGCTTTGCGAGTGTTCCTAGGATTAGGACAGTACACCCATTATGCTTATTGGATAGTCTTCTTCCAAACCATAGGCTGGTGCCGAACGGTAGGGAAGGAAGAAAACCATTTGGCCTAAAGGGGTGTGCAGAAGGTAATGACTAAAGACATATAAAGGGATTTGGAGAGGTGACAAAGAATTATACGGTTACAGTCGTGAATCTGGAAGAGGCATTACTAGGAATACCGGGATACCCCATCGAAACATTTCAATGTTTCAGTTTCACTGTGTACTGTTAATGGAAAACTGATTTCCCAATTAGACACTTGCTCCAGGGTATGTATTTACCAGGTATGATTCTCACATCTGTATGGTTTTACAGATGATGAGTGGGAGTAAGCTATTGGGAATTAGGTGATTTTCCTCATTATATCGGGATTCGTAGTAATCGGTGATATTTGAGGAAATCACCTGGGCTGTTTGCCGGTCAGCAAATATTTGGTTTTGAATATCCGCTGTTATGTACCAATTTCAAATCGATATATCTGTACGTCTATTTTCATAAGTACAGTTTACCTATATCAGTGGATGGTTAGGTAA
The DNA here is from genome assembly GCA_030015575.1 of Agapanthus africanus. Lineage (NCBI taxonomy): Eukaryota > Viridiplantae > Streptophyta > Magnoliopsida > Asparagales > Amaryllidaceae > Agapanthus > Agapanthus africanus. The sequence goes on along the minus strand of CM057342.1, from coordinate 448,655,900 downwards.
GGAGCATTAAACAGCGGTGCAATTCTTCTTAACCATAAGTACAGTTTTCAACCTACGACACACAGTGAATGAGTTATTAGACTCAAGGGACTTGTACAGAGTATTGTATGTTGTCCAGGGTCCATCAGGACAGAGGGGTTGGTCCTCGTACTATATTCGGTTTACTTATGACTTCTCTAGTTTTTAGACAGGTGTTTCGTGGAAACACAGGGTCCGAATTTTGAGAAGTTATAGGTATTTGAATAAAGTAGAGAACCAAGCATTGCAAGTATCGGGATTCTTCAAGGTGATCGAAGATGTAGATACTTGTGTAGGGTATTCAGTTGACAGTAATGATTTAGAGAACTTGCTTCTCTTTCAGGTTACTCATAATTGGAAGCATTCCTAAGTTGAGTAACGCTGATCGGCCTCCTTCCATTTGGTTGACATGCACTGGAGATAGCTGCATGATTTGAATCTGGTTCAATTAAATCGGTGCCTCTGGTCCTATATTGGATATAGAACAGTTCATATCTTAACGATGTTAAGGTACGGGGAGTTGTCCGGCTTATGATTAAAACCAGACACTGGACAACTCAAGGCACGTTTTTGTAATGGCTGTTTGTGGGTTGACCCAGGCTATGACGAGGGTTGACTTTCTACCATCTGGAAGAACAATAGCGATATTGTTCTAGACTCGCCACAGTTTTAAATAAAATGGATTTTTCAGAAAACGGCAGTGGGAGTATGGTAGAACTGGAAGTGATTCCAGAACCACAAACGATTACTGAAGATTTGATAGGAACCTAAAGATTCAATCTGGTTTGACATTCCATTGGCCACTCCGCAGATAAGGTGGGTAACTTCAGGCACCCGAGAGGTACTCCGGTAGCCTCAAGGACGGTGACAGGGAAGTTCTTGTTTACCCACACTTGCCATTGCTGTTGTTCCAGGCTGCGAGACCCGGCAGGAGGATGAGTATAGCGTCGTTCTGAACTGGCTTCAGAAGCGTACGTGTATATGACTCTGCCAGAGGGTTGTCGTGGTCAGTGGGAACAGCGGAAGCATGGTGGACAGGTAGCTTATGTCTATTTATAGACTAAAGCAGATGTAGCGGAGATAGATCATCAATTTCTGATGTGACAGTCATAGGTTTGACTTCATCAGAATAGGGGATGGATCTGTTGAGAAGGTAGTAGGGTGCGATGTCATGGTATTTGGATGACATACACAGAGTAGGAAAAGAAACTCCTATACTACGATCGGTTATACTTTGGTCGTCACACAGTGGTTTCTCCACATGGGACTTGGACATTATATCAGACATACTGGTTACTAGATCTAGATTTGGGTGGTTTCCCAATCAGGGTACTTAGACAGCATTCTAAGAGTATTTAGAATGGACGACTCCTGGCAAGGTAGTGTACCTGCAGATAATGGAGTCACCCTCTCTAAAGGTGTCTTACAGACTAAAGGGGAGAGGGATGTGCATGATTGGCAGATCACTAGCTCAGGCAATTGAGTCAATCATGAGATGTCAAGTACCACACCAGATGTTGTTCTTGCACTAGATGCAATAAGTTGACATTAATCCAATCCTGGAAAAACAGTCGGAAGCAGTTTTAGAACATAAGTGGATGTTCTAGGGATATGATAACGACAGCCTCATTCGGGAGACAGTTATCATTCCAGGCTTCCAAGGTGACCTGGAAGACAGGGTGGTCGTCAGAGTTATAGTTCTCCTTCTGTCGAGGGGCAGTATTTTTGGACAGGTGGTCCAAGGCAATACTGAGGGAGGCATGGCGCAGGATACTGATTAAGTTCAGTTGTCGATACAGTCTAAGAAGTTTGGATTTGGAGTTCATTTATGAGCTAGGTCCCATCAGACATCCAGACACATTCTATGACAGGTATTGCTCATTTCGGGAGATGGCTTTCTCCGCGAACATGAGATTTAGAGGGACATAGAAAGAAACATCAAAGCGGATCCTCTCACTGAGGCTATTCCTCGAACGCAATAGTTTCGCAAACGAGCTTTGTGAGACTGACTAGTAGAGGAGTTGGGTGTTCGGTATCACATGGGCTGTGAGTATGCGACATCGCAATAATTAGCCTTGAGTGCAAGTGGGAGATTGTTGGAGATAGTGCCCTCAGAGTCAATTATTGGATCACAGGCACGTGATTGCAATGATTGAGGGAGGACCTATCCCAGTAGGACAGTCTTACTCGAGATGATAGTATGCTATCTGGTTTATCTTTATCATTGTGTACTGCTTTAGGTAACCTGAAAGGTCACTATTGTACGTTGATAGAGCCCCTAGGATTCTTGCTTGACCACCAGCAGTATGAGGGCGATCATATAAGTGGGAGCTGGGGTCTATAAGCACATCCTTAAAAGGTCCCTAGTTGTGGGAGTTTCGAGACAAGGCATCGATACTCCAGAGTAGACTAGTGTATACAGTCGAGACCCCGACGAGGGGCGGTAGCCGGTTTCACAAGCCACTGGTGTCAGTTGGTTCACCTAAGATGTATACAGGTGCACATTGGGTTATGAGTACACCGGACAGGACTCGCCGGGAACATGCTAGTTGGTCTTATACCTGACGTCAGATAGCAGTTCCCTGGTGACATGTGTACAGGTTAGTTCATCGACCTGAGGATCGTCATTTGTCTCGTGTGAGTTCCCACTGTACTTTGATTACTACCCTACCACGCTCAAAGGAGACGTGCAAACAGGTTTTAGTTGGGTACAGTCCCGAGCCACATGGAGGCAGTGAGCGGATCTTCGGGGGTTCGTCTCTCCCGGTATTGGGGGTGAGGTCGCGCAGTGTCTAGGAGAGCCATTACACAAAGCCCTCGGCCGAGGCAGGAGATTTACTGGTAGGTATTCCAGTAGTATCTCAGGGTGTTCTGGGCTACACTCCGACACGACTTGTACCGCTTTGGGGGTCTGACTTTTACCAACCCCCTAGGCCCGCCATGCGATGCTCATAGACGAACGGACCGGACTGTACGGATATTGTCACTGACAGGCTCAGTAGGGTGTCAGGATGAGTTCGCTCATCGACGTCTCTTTTGGTCAATACCTGGTAGCCCGTTACGTATTGGCTTATACCTCTGACGTGCTAGTGGTTAAATCCACAACCAAGGTGTTGACGAGTCTTTAGAGTCCCCCACATTCAGTTGCTCAAGTTTTCGGGCGAAACGCTGTAGAGGCCGTATGGAGATATGGCACGGTCCGATTAGATACGTGCGGTATTGCACGGATCTGGATTGGACAGTTTGTACTAGAGGCCGTATAGATATATGGCAGGGTTCGATCAGATACGTGCGGTATTGCACGGATCAGGATCGGACGGATAATACTAGCCGGATTTGGTTTAAGCCGGATCCTAGTATAATACAGTGTAGATTTTGTCTCATTGCATTTGTATCCGGTCGGAATACAGATGCGGGTGTGTATACACAGTATCGGGGTTTTCCTGTAATTTATTACGGGACCAGTTTTCTGGAGTTGCCAGCTTGCTTTCTGTTTCGGCCATATTTCTTTGTATCCTTCATTGGCCGAAGATTGGTGGAGGAGGGCTTATTTGCATTTGTGCAAATAAGCAATTTGGAAGGGGGTCTTTGCATATTGTTGTGTCATGATCACTCGACTTTCTTTTGTCATCATGGCTAGTCTTGTAGTGTCATGATGGCATGACTTTTTGGTGATGATGATGGATGATGATGGTTGTATGAGTGTTGGAGTTTCTTTGTGATCATTTGTTGATAATGATTTCCTTTCATGATATCATTTGACCTCTCTCTCACTTGTATTATTGTGTGGCTCCCTTCATTTTGCTACACAACCTCTCTCATTCTCTCCATTCCACAAGCCATGGCCGGCCAAGAAAGGCTAGGGGCTGTCCAAAATTTTAGTGTGGGATTTTTGCTCTTTTGCTTTTGGAAAAATCCCACAAGTTCCATCTCCATGAGATTGTATCATTCCTCCACCTATATGGCAATTCCTACAACCCCAAAAAGAGACATAGTAATCCACACTATATTCTACAGCAAATCTTGGGCACGTCGACTTGCCAGCTTCGTGCCCGAGTTGCCTCGGTATTGAGGTGGGAGCCCGTAAAAGATGCAGACGATGTGGTGCCCTTCCGGCAAGGAGGCGACGACCGGAGTTTCCGCAGGAGATCGGGACGACGACGAGAAGACCGGAGGACTCGGATCAGTCGGTATATCTCTAACCCGTCTTGTTGTTAGCTAGGACTAGTTAATGGACCGATCCGGGTTTTAGTGCGCGGTGATGCCGGTTTGAAAAATTAAAGTTAACCATCGCTTCCGCATTTGGCCTCGGGATGGAGGCCGGGGCGCCGCCGTGCACTTACAAAAACATTATCCAACAATACAAAATTATATCCTTCTTTGCTAATAAAGAGAATGATATGGTGTTGTATATCAGGTTCGGTATCTAATAACATTCGTTCAGAATCAATGTATTCTGGTAATACAGGGTGATAGTGACCAACAGACTTGGCTGCAACACTTGCACCGTTTCTGTCTCATGAAACTTATCACCCGTTCTCAGTTCTCTACCTAGCTGTAGCCTATGTAACAGATTACATATGCAGGATCCTGATCCGGTATCTCATACCCAGGACGTAAAGGATACTGAGAAACAGTTCTATGTAATGAACACACCCGAAGATGATGCATCAAAATGCACTTTATTCATTTGGGCAGCACGGGAATTCTGGTAATTCCCAATTTCCTGCTCTGTCTTATAACAATTATAACTTAGAGCAGGACCAACGTTCCCCAGCTCAGTATAACAAGCGGGTTTGGTCAATATATCCGTTTTATTATCTTGATTAAGGTGTGATATGGTCTCTACCAGGAGAGAGAGAGAAGAAAACACTCAGCGTGCGCTTTTATAAGAATAGATTGGTTATCAATTTATCTAATCATGATGTCTCCCACTATTTTAGTCAAATCTTCCTTCAAAACCTAAAAGGAAAGACTAGCCGGGATTAATTACACCCTACAAGTTCGCCAATCTTTCAGCCAGGCCAGTGCCGGTACTTTGAGGGAGGTTCCCCGTGCTTTCGCACCGACCTAATTAAAATAAACCTCGTTTTCCCAGGGGCGTAACCCCGTTGACACCTTTCTAGACACCTACTTGATCGGCTAATTGTAATGTGTAAAACATTCCCAGGAGTAACTCTTATTCGCAGCGGGTATCGGGATCCAACTATCTCATAGAAGCTATGCAATCTCATTGCAAATTTCAACAATTGAAATTCCCAATAATATTTTGCCCCTAGCAACTTATGACCATGGCTAAGGTCAACAAATCATAAGTGCTAGCCAAGTTCAACCCGTCATTTCCCGATTGAATTAAACCCACCCGCACGACCCTTGGCTAAGGTCAACAAAGTCGCACGACTACCCTAACTCAATCACATCATATGCTTATACAGATAAGCACTAATCAGCTACCGCACACTACGCCTTGGCTAAGGTCAACAAACGCAGCATAAATACTAACCAGTACTTATCTGAAATGACGGAGGGCTACAACAGGTTTTTATGAAAACCCTTTGCGTAATGAACTTGATATCATTGTAGAATCGAGTGATTTTAAATGGAATGTTTTTTAGGCCTTTTCTAGTTTTGCTAAAGAGGTCACTCCCGGTGAAGGGATCGTCGGCTCTTTCCTCATCGAATAAGGTGCAGGATATTTCACAAATACCACTATGCAAAGCAAGAACTATAGAAGCAATCAAAAGACAAACCGAGTTTGTAGCATCTGCTAGTTTCACTAAAGAGGTCACTCCCGGTGAAAGGGTCTCGGCTCTTTCCTTACTGAATAAGGTGCTGGATGTTCTACAAGGAACACCGCTATGCAAAGCAAGACTAGAGCTACCAGTTTTTAAACAAGTTTTTACAACATCTTAGGTTTCTTTTATTTCATTAATCTAATTAATAAAGTCCCATTTTATTATGCTTCACAAGCATCACATTTGAAACAAAATCTGCACTATAACATATATCTCGTATATATAATATAAACATTCATCTCAGGCAGTAATATGATCTCATCACAGAACATTGCAGCAGAAGAACATATATGAAAATATTGGATATACTAGGACATCCGTGTTTTCAATACGAGCCTGTATAAAACACGGATTCTACGGTCGCGATGAATAGCCAAACCCACATCCCTAGACCCCTACGAGAGCGGGATGCAACACTGCCAATTATAGGGTTAGGAGACCCGGTCTCGACTCCTCGAGATGGCCTCCCACTGGAGCCCAAAACCCGGTTACTTGTGCTCCCCGCCTTGGGTCTACCTAATGCGGAAAAGTAAATAATATACAATGGTGACATCATCCTCAGCCCGGAAGTACCCCAATAAAAGAATATTGCATGAATGAAAAAAGAAAAACTCTCATCTCACATAAAACCCCCGGCTATTCAAACGCGACGATCCAATACAACATATCACAGCAGCACATAATATCTCATATCATCAACGTAAGCAAGTATGCGTATCCCGATTGTCGTTGATGTATAGCAATGAAGCCGACGATAAACCACATACTACGCTTACGGTCACAGAAAAAAAGTGTAAAACTACAACAGTTGGATCTGCAACCTCCTTAGACATCGCAGGCCTAACCAAATGAATTTCATAGACATCGCATGCCTAACAATTATAAACTCTGCATTTTAGTCTCATTATCGAAAACTCTTTTCAATATCAAGTCGGGCAATTCAACAAGATTCCCGACATTCTGATCGAATGCTCGTCGCAAACTTTAGTAGACGGCCGCATCCCCGGATGCCGTCGACGAAGTGCACTAAGGCGGAACACCGCTGCCGCGAGCACCCGAGCGGATGCTTTTGGCGACGGGGTTTTCCTACAGTCACTTGGTCGGGGCTATGGGGCGTGGCTGTCTATTAAGTTTACCCGGCGAGTATCCGCGTGCGCTACGTGATTGCGACGGACTTTTGATCACATCAAAATTCCGTGGCAACCGATCATCTGAGACTGAACTCTAGATTTACAACATTCAAATTAGTTATCTCATAACTACCTGTGGATTCCAAATATTGTATCACATTCCAGATAAATAGACAGTGTTAAAATTTCCGATCGAATAATCAAACACCCAAGATTTCCCAAATAGTTCTCAACACTTGAAATTAGTTAAAAACATCCATCATATGCCACAGTACCAATGGTCCAGCCGTAGAAGGGTCAAGCCAATGCCTCACATGTGGCACACCGTACCGCCACAAACCCTAAGGTTTAGAGGCAGTTCAAGGCGGTCAATTAATCGAGTTAAGGTTTGTTGTCTTCTAGAGGGTCCACCGCGTTACTTGCACGACTTAGAACGTTCTTAAACTACGGAAAAATCCAACGTTTTGAAATTTTCCGACAGGGAAAAAGTGAGTTATTGATATCCGTTCGAACTTTTTAACAGTTTCTAAAATTATCCGGAAAAATATAAACGAAGTTAAATTATCCGATCGAATCAACAAGTCCGCAAAAGATCCCAGAAAACTCAACACTTGAGCAAATAAAAAATTCCCAGAAGAATAATCAATTACAGATGGACATTACTGTGCAAATCACGTGCCATGATACAACTTTTTGGCCGTGGAATCGCCGCCAAAGCCAAGGTACGGCCGCGGTTCCACGGCGGTTTAACTGAATTGGAGGCACGTGATGCACAGTAACTGTTGTATTTCCCTGCTGATTTTTTTGAGTATTTTTAATCAAGAAAAAATCACTTTTTTAGAAAAAATCCAGAGAGGCGTCTAAGCCGGGGTTTCGGGGTTCGATCGGACTTTAAACTTTGCCTAGATATTGCCTAAAACTCTAGCTTGGCTCTGATACCACTGTTGGGATGCTAGGCACGTGCACAAGGGTCTACGAGGCATCAACCATGCCCGATTTAAAAATTAGCCGTGCCGAACAACCCAAAGCCGGATCTTTAAACTAGAGATTAGGCGAAAACAAGTATGTTAAACACTTTAAAACTAAGTGAGAGGGATTACAACATTTGTAGATCCGGTCCTTCACTTCTTAAGCTCCGTGTTGAGGTCCCTTCGCTGCGATCATCGTGTTCCGGACTCTCGAGAGGCTCCACGAAGAGAAAGATGCAAGCTTGCTTCCGATCTTCGATAACAAAGATGATCTACCTTGAAGTTTCATTAACACAAGCTCTCACTCACTGAATAAAGTGAACACTCTCATCTAAAGGGCAAGGGTAGATGAGGATGATGAAGTAGGATTTTTGCTCTCATTTGTTTTCTTATTCTCACTCATTTTTCATCACAAAATCAAAGCTAGAAAGCTTTTCAAGAAGAAACTCAAGGAAGAAGAAGAATGAATGAATGATTAATTCTTTTGTGATGAATAATGAAAGTCTCGATAAGGTTTGAAATGCAACCATGGTTCAAGTAACCATTGTAGAGATTTTACTAGGGTTAAGGGTTTGGGTTGAGTTAAAGAAATATCTTGCAAAATATCCTTTCCAAAACAAAAAATGAAAGTTTCTAGAAACTTCTAGAAATGATTAACCCAAATCAAACCCTAACCATGTTTAATCTCCACTAAACATATTGCATTAATAAACATATCATGTTACAATATTATATATCACATATATAATATATATTGTAACAAAATAAAATAATACAATTAACATATATCGCATATATATCAATGTATTACCCGAGTGAGAAAAAAAATCTTTTAGTGAGCTAATATTAGTTAATATAATTTAATATATCATATATATTATTATACATTAAATTATCGAATCAACACTTGATCCGACAATCCGGCTATATCGCATATAACCGACTAATATCTGATTGATCGATTCATAGAATCAACACTTGATCCGATGACCCGACAGATATCAAATGTCGCGAGAATATAATACGGTATCTCATATCGCATTATCCTCGGTCCTGCACATATCACATATGTGCCCCTACTCCGTTTTTCCTGAGTTAAGAAATCTCTGTGTAGGACTCTAAAGAATCGTCAATACGCCGGCAGTAGGTGATGATCATATCAAACAGCCACAAGCTGCAAGCGGTCAGCTAAACGTAACAGCCACCCAGGTATTGAGCGCTCAGAAGATCAACAAGCAAGCCTGTACATTCTCCTTCGAATCCAATCAGTAACACTCCCGTACAGTCCGGTCGCGTCGTCTGATATGTCGCATATCTCGCCTAGGGGTGGTAAACGTCAGACTCCAGTAGCTTGATAAGTCGTGTCCATATGAGGACTATAACAGTTCGAGAAACTACTGATAACACTTACCAGTAAATCTCAGCAACCCTGGCCAGAGATTTCCAGTTATAGCCAATCGAACACAGCACAACATCAACTCCCTATACCGGGAGAGACGAATCCCCTCCTATCGCTCATTGCCTCCATGTGATTCGGGACTTTACCCAAAAGCCACCTTTTTGCACGCCCTCTCGGACGTGGTATGATGGAAATCAAAGCACAGTGGGAATCACACAAGACTCTATGACGATCTCGGGTCAACAGACTACTCTGTACCAGTGTCACCGGAGAACCGCCATCTAACGTGAGGTATAATACCATCAGGGAGTTCTCGGCGAGTCCGTCCAGTGTACCCAGTCTCCACTGAGCACCCGTACACCATCCTTGATGTCATACACCAATGGATATGGGATCATCCATCGCCCATCATATGGGTCAAGATGCATATACGCTAGTCTACTCTGGTGCATCGATGCCCTGTCTCGATACACCATCGACTAGGAACTGTTAAAGGATGTACTCGTCGACTACCATGGCCCCACTAGTATGATCTCATCATAGTCCCAGTAGTCGAGTACATATCCTAAGGGCTTTATCAACTTGTAACATAGAGACAATCAGAGTACATGTTAAGATAAAGTACAACCAGATAGCATACTATCATGTCGAGCAAGAAAGTCCTCCCTATATATGTCCAAGCATCCATTACAATATATATCGTATGTACAGTAATGGCCTCTAGGGCATACATATAACTAACAGATTCAGTTTTGATACTTTAACATCGTCTAAAACCGCTAGTTTAGGGTTTATGGGTTGGCTCTGATACCATGTTAGGTTATGCCAGCGCCCTGGCCATCAAACCGTGGTCGATTGCGGAATAAAATTTTTACAAACTGGCGCTAGAACAACCCACGAATACGGATCTACCATTAACCCTAAACCTAGCAAGCTATATAAAGAGTTGAGATGGTTATACCGAATGATCTGTGTCCTTTGGTCTTTAACCTCCTTCCCAAGCTCCTAGTGGCCACCATGATCAAGTTTAATCTCCGGTCTCCTTCCATCGAAGATGATCCATCTGAGAGTATATGAATCAAGCTCCTACATCATAACCGAGGTAATTAGGGTACCTAGTTCGCTAAACTAGATATCCTAGAAGATGTAGATTTTAATGATGGATTGATTTGTCTCTAAACACCCTATGTTTCTCAACACATGAGACATTAAGGGTGGAGGTAGAAGATGAAGCATGAGAGATGATAGTGTAAGCATGAAGCAAAACCAACTCAAGAAAATGGCTAAGTGTTGTGAGCAAGAGAAATGGATCATCAAGTAAGGAAATATCTTACAACCCCAACAAATATCAAGCATGCCACAATAGTGTTTCATGAGTCACCCTATGAGTCACCACATGAGTCACCAAGTGTGCCATGCTTCATAAATGCCAATGCACACTCATCCCTCCTCCTCATTAAATCATTTATCTAAATGATCAAAACCAAAATGAGGTGTTAACTTCTAGAACCTATCTTGTAATAAATTACAAGAATACCCCTCATCCGTATATACATACCCGTATCCGTATTCCTAAAAATACGAATACAAAAGAGACAAAAATATTCCAACAATCCAATACTAGAATCCGGTTTAAACCAAATCCACTAGTATAAACTGTCCGAATCATGATACGTGCATAGGTGCACATATATGATCGAACCCTGCCGTAAAACCATACGGCCTCTACATTGTTTTTCCCGAAGCAGGGAAACCCTCTGTGTTGGAATCTAAAAACTCGTCAATATGCTGGCAGTGGGTTTAACCACAAGCATGTCAGCGGTACTAGCTGTACGTAACGGCTACCCAGGTATTGAGCGAAAGGAAGGCCGACGAGAAAACTCCTCCTGACCCCTACAGAGCCTGTTCGTGACAATCTCCGTACAGTACGGTCTCTTCGTAATAGAGTATCGCATATTGAGTCTAGGGAGGTGGATAAAGTCAGACCCCTAATATCACGACATTTAGTGTCGGTTTGAAGCCCATCACAACCTGAGAAACTACTGATCCAAATCAGTAATTCTCGACTACCTTGATCAAGGATTTCTGGTGATGGCCACCCGTGCACTATGCGACATCAACCCCCAATACCGGGAGAGACGAATTCCTGACGATCCGCTCACTGCCTCCATGAGACTCGGGACTGTACCCAACTAAAACCTGTTTGCATGACTCCTTTGAGACGTGGTAGGGTAGTAATCACAGCAAAGTGGGAATTCACACGAGACAAATGACGATCTCAGGTCAACAGACTAATATGTACACATGTCACCTGGGAGGTGCTATCTGACAATAGGTATAATATCAACTAGTACGTTCTCGGCGAGTCCGTCCAGTGTACTCATAACCGAATGAGCACCTGCATACTATTTTTGGTGAACAAACTAACACCAATGGATTGTGAGACCGGACACCGCCCCTCATCGGGGTATCGATCAGTATGCACTAGCCTACTCAGGAGTATCGATGCCCAGTCTCGATACTCCAACGACTAGGGACAATTAAGGTTGTGCTTATATACCACCCAGCTCCCATGTATATGATCGCCATGATAATGCTGGTGGTCAAGAAAGAATCCTATGGACTCTATCAATATGTAATAGTGATCTGTAATACCACCTAAATCATGTACATGATGATAAAGATAAAGCAGATAGCATACTATCATTTTGAGTAAAACTGTTATATCCATATAGGTCTTCGTTCAATCATCGCAATCTCGTGCCTGCGATTCAATAATTGACTTGAGAGCACTTTAGCCAACAGTATTATACCCTCATGTACACCACAACTCCACACAAATATCTATCATAAATATCCTAAGTATTATGGCTATCACTCTCATTCTTTCTTTTATCATTATACAAATATCTCTAAGTCCCTTAACCCTCACCCAAACCTTTGCCTCTCTTCACCAAATCACCTTAGAGCTTGATGATTCCTTCACTTATATCATTCAAGATACCAAGCTAGGCCTATTCCTCTTCAAAGATCCTCACCAAGTCATCCTTTGAGCATGATCCCTCTTCCTTTCTCCACAAGAAGTAAAAATCCTTTTTTTTCAAGTTTTCCTTTTTGTAGTGAGTCTAGAAGGGTTTAGTTGTTGATCACTACTTGTTAGAGGGAGATGGTGGTGTTTTGATGCTTAGGGTTTTAGTTTTGAAAGAGTTATAATTTTTAGAACATGGTTTTCATGATGTTTTGTTGTTCAAATTGAATCTGGAGCAAGTAGGGTTGTCTGAAAAATAAAACAAGACTAATGTGAGCTCCTAAAGACCCCCTGTGACTACCTTAGAAACTCGAGCCCCTAACTAATATACTTGGCCGCAGATTTAACCCTCATGGCCATAATTTACGGCCCCTCTAATGAGTTAGGTCTTGATTATTGTTCTGTAGCTTCATCTTGTGGTAATTAAGCTACTGTATTGTTGTTTTTGTCCCAGGTTACAAGTAGAGAAATTTGGGAGTGGTTTGGTGTGGTTTTGGAGATATTTTTTGGTTTTTAAAACATAGTTTTAGGTATTTCTGTACCACTACTTTATCGTTCAACGTTTGTACGCCAACGTCAGGGGTATTTTGTCATTTTTAGTGTATGTTGGCCATAGGTTCTAACCTGAGTGTGCTTCGCTCGTTGTATTGTTTTCGATTTGGATATTTATGCCGTTGTGTCATGATTTCGATTGTGGGTACGATCGCGGGGATTTCTGAGACGGCAAGGACGGGCGAGGCGATTGTGGGTTTCGACTAGCTCGATACGTCGGTGGGTAGATTTATATCTATGGGAGAAATCGGGTGGATGGCGTATAGCACCCCCCTAGTTACCTCGGTCTTGAGGTGGAGCTCGGACTACAGACTCTCAGGTGGATCATCATCGACTCAAGGAGGCCGTTGAAGAAGCCACGATCCGGATCGACCCATGGAGCCTACGGAGACGAGGAGGACAGCGGAGAAGACCCGAAGGACTTGTAGCATGAGTTATAATCTTCAAGCATAGTAGATAAAACCTCTAGTTTGGTTGTTAGCAACGGTTTAGCAAAGATCCTCAAACATAGTCTATGTTACCTTGTGATAAAAATTTGATTTTTACCTTTTCCGCCTTCCTGTAAGTACCGGGGTGTGTGACATAGATTGAAAGTGGTATCAGAGCCTGGCTTAACCATTACTAAAATGTTAGCAAAGTGTTAGAAATTAGATCGCCGGAAAAATCCCAAAACACGAACTAAAAATGCACTTTTCTGTTGATTTTAAACTCTGGTCCAAAAAGTTTTCCAGGGACCTTAAAAATACGTGCAGGCTTTTTTATGGGCACCCAAGAAAAATGAGGAAGTGAATTGGTCAGACAACCGCGGAACCACGACAGAACCTAGAGTTCCGCCGCGGATAGGCGGCCGAGTCGACGCAGAGTCAACTCGTTTTTCCCGCAGTGTGTCTATCTTGGTGTTTTGTGATTTATCTGATATTTTGTTTCTGCCCAATTTTTTAGAGTACTGTGTTGTGCTTGGGGTAGATTCAAATCTGGGAATCGATCGAAATTCTAGGTACTTTAGCTAATCGGATCTTTTGTGATGTGATATATGTACTGAACGTCTACTAATCGCTATACGTCGATTAGTGAGGGTTGTGCATATCTGTGTTCTGTGATATTGGACTGTGTATATGAACTCGTTGGATTGTCGTGAATGAATAGCCGCGGATGTGAGATGAGCGTTTTATCTTTCATTTGATGTAAATTGTAAATTGACGTAATATTATTTTTTGGTTGCACATCCGGGTTGAGGTTGTAGTCACTATTGTATATTATTTCTTTTACTGTTTTCTGCTCCTATGATAAAACCAAGGTGGGGTGCACAAACTACCGGATACTTTGAAGTGCCGAGTGGCCTACTCACTTTGTTGAGGGAGGCTGCTTCACTTCGGGTATTTGGCGGGTAGTTTGCCGCACCCGTAGGGGTCTAGGGTGGGGTTTGTCTTTTCATCACGATTGTGTAATCCGTCTTTCGTTGCAGGCTCGAACGAAGTGCAGATTCCTAGTATATCCAATGTATTCATCTGTGATCTGGAATGACTATCATTGCATCTGAACAATGTATATATCTATATATGATATCTAGTAGACGTTGCTTATGTTTTACATCCGCGCTAGTCCAGCCCCCGCTCTGTCGTTAGTTAAGTAACCTAACGGGTGATGACGGGGCCCAGTGGCGAATGCGGATGGCATAAGCGTACGTTATATTTTCGTTGTTTTCTGCAATGGTAGGATTAATTGATAGGACGCATTATATTAATGCAAAGAAAACAAACCAAAGCTGAATCGTTGGAACAATTTCAAAACCACTCGTTTTTTTCAAATCAGCAAAACTTTTAAAATGCGGAGCTTAAACCACTCCTTTTAAAAGCTATAAGGTTCCTTCGATTATATCAAGTTTACTACGTTCACGGTTTCTCCAAAACCATTCGTAGCCCTCCGTCATTTCATATGAATATTCAATAGTATTCAAGCTATGTTTGTTGGCCTTAGTCAAGGCATAGTGATTGGTAGCTGCTGGGTATTCATATGTTGCATAGATAGATGCGTTGGTTTGGGACAGTCGTACTACTTTGTTGGCCTTAGTCAAGGGTATGTACGGTTGGGTTCAAATTAACAAGGACAATGACGGGTAGAACTTGACATGTGACTTATGATTTGTTGGCTTTAGTCAAGGTCATAAGAGCATGGGGGAAAATCCACAACGGGAGTTTCTGAAGAAACTGAAACTTGCTAGTACTGCATACCATTTGGAGTGTGATAATGTTGGTAGGATTTCTTCTGAGTTATCACACAATGATATTTGGATCCCGATCCTACTGTGAGTATTCGCTACACCTCGGGACAATCTTCACTTAACGATCAATGCTATAAACCAAGTAGGTGTCTAGAACAGTGTTAGCGGGGCTACGCCTCCACGGAAAAGAGGTTATTTAATTAAGGAACTTCGCGAAAGCGTCGTAAAACCTCCCTTGAAGTACCGACACTAGCCTGGATGAACGGTTAAGCAAGTATTGTATGGTGAGATTAATCCTGACTAATTCTTCTTTTATGGTTTGAGGAAGGATTCGAGAAACAGTGGGAGCTATCCTGTTTAAATAAATTAAAAACCAATCTAAACTTGCTAGAGCATCATGCTAAGTGTTTTTCTTCTCTCTCTCTTAAATTGCAGCGACCCAGTGAACAGACATAGCTTACATCTAGATAATAAAATGACTGAATCTGACTGTATTGACTGGCAAAGGTCTGTCCAGATGTCCATTACCCAAGACAAGCTGGAACACCTCTTCACTACTCTAACCCCGGCTGTCTCAGGACCAATTTCCATCGTCACGAATATTTATATCCGTAAGACAAGGGAAAAGGATAGTGCGAATGCCAAATACCTCGTGTTGGCCTCTGTTGATGGTGTATACCAAAGGCAGCACGAGAAGATGGACTAAGCTTCCATCTTGCTCCATAACAAAGTTTTATATGGAGAGCAATCTTGTATCGCAAGATATGGGACCTCGAAAGAATTTCTTCAAGCGAGATTGGCTGTCGGGTCATATATAGGGGACAACGTCCCTACGATGACTAGCTATAAGCTCACGGACCTGGAGACCACATTGGGAAACAGGTCATATGCTGACTTGTTTCTACAGTCCCTACCCTCTACTTACACCCTGAAGGAAACCGGGGAGGTAGAAGGAAACGAAAAGGCAAAAGATTCGGGGCAAAAAGTAGAGAAGGAGGGTCGTTCCTATTGTTACGGAAAAGCACATCGGCAGAGGGATTGTAGGGATTTGAAAGCCAGTAACCAGGATTCGAAGCATGTTGTGGCTTCGGCCTCGAGTGTGTTGGTAATTGAAAACTGTATGTCAATTAACTCTACTTCCTGGGTAGTAGATACCGGATCCGGATCTCATATCTGTAATTCATTACAAGCTTTAAGAAACCGTAGAGTTATCATGATTGGTGATATGACTCTCAGAGTTGCGAACGGAATGAGCGTGGACGCTGAATCCGTAGGGGAATATCACCTAGGATTGACAAGTGGGCAGATATTGATTCTACGTAACTGTTTATATGTACCTAGTTTTGCATGTAATATCATATATGTATCCTTACTTTCTAACGAAGGATATGATTTTACTTTTGTAAGCGATGTGGTCCACATCCATCTTAATCAAGCTCTGATTGGGTCAGGTACATTAGAAAACGGTATATACGTATTAAATCAAGCTCAGGTTTTCAGTGTCCAGAACACACTTAAAAGAAAGTCTCCGGAAACAAATCAGGCTTTCTTATGGCATTGTAGATTGGGTCACATCAATAAAACACGGTTGACAAAGTTATATAGAGAGGGAAATTTGAATCCGTTCAAATATCAGTCATATGCTACTTCTGAATCTTGTATCATGCGAAAGATGACAAAGACTCCGTTCACTGGACACGGAGTAAGAGCGAGCGAGCTCTTAGGACTCATACACAGTGATGTATGTAGTTCAATGTCTATACATGCGCGAAGTGGCTATTCCAATTTCATTACTTTTATGGATGATTTCACTAGGTATGGACATATCTTCTTGATGAAGCATAAATCCGAGGCCTTTAAGAATTTCCGGGAATACAAGAATGAAGTGGAAAAGCAAACAGGCAAAAATATCAAGACACTTAGATCTGATCGAGGTGCTGAATACTTAAGTGCCGAGTTCCTGGGCTACTTAAAAGAGAATGGAATTCTCTCTCAGCTTACTCCTCCATACACACCACACCACAACGGTGTATCGAAGAGGCGGAATCGAACCTTATTGGATATGGTTGGTTCAATGATGAGTAAGGCTGAGTTACCACGATCCTTCTGGGGTTATGCACTAGAATCAGCTGCATATTTTTTGAACCAGTTTCCTACTAAGTCTGTGCCTACCACACCATATCAGATGTGGAGTAGGAAGAAACCCTGTCTTAAACACTTTAAGACGTGGGGTTGTCCGGCTTTTGTTAAAAAGCAGCATGCGGACAAGCTCGAGGCACGCTTAGTACAGTGTAAGTTTGTGGGATACCCAAAGAACTCCAAGGGGTAATTTTTCTATTACGCAGAGGAGAAAAAAGTCTTTGTTTCTTGTCATGCCCGCTTCTTGGAAACTGAATTTTTAGAAAATCAGATAAGTGGGAGCGCAATAGAACTGGAGGAAATTCTGGAATCACAAGCTATTACTAAAAGCTTGGTAGAACCAGAGGTTTCAGAAGAACCGGACATCCCAGCGCCACCCCGCAGGAGTAGCAGGCAGTCTCATCCGCCCGAGAGATACTACGATTTTCTCATAGACGGGGATCGAGAGGATTGCATCATTGACAATGATGAGCCTACTAGCTTCCAGCAAGCCATTCAGAGCGGGGACTCGGTAAAATGGCTGGATGAAATGCGGACCGAAATGGAGTCCATGTACACCAAAATAGTTTGGACTTTGGACATTGCTCCAGAAGGGGTAAAACCCGTAGGCTTCAAATGGATCTTAAAAAAGAAGATTGGTGTAGATGGACAGGTCGAAACCTATAAGGCTAGACTTATTGCAAAGGTTTTTCGTCAAAGACCTCGTTTGGACTATGACGAAACCTTTTCTCCAGTGGCTATGCTCAAATCCATTCTGGTCCTTCTTGCCATTGTTTCCTTCCACGATTATGATATCTGGCAGATGGATATAAAGACGGCTTTTCTAAATGGTAATTTAGAAGAGTGCGTCTATATGGATCAGCCAGAGAGTTTCATTCAGAGTGGGAGTAGCGGTAAAGTGTGCAAGTTGCTTAAGTCCATTTATGGACTAAAGTAGGCATCACGGAGTTGGAACATCTTCTTTGATGATACTGTCAAAGAATTCAACTTTATCAAAAATTCAGATGAACCATGCATTTACAGTAAGAATGTAGGGAGAACTGTGGTATTCCTCGTCTTGTACATGGATGACATTCTCTTGATAGGAAATGACATTCCTATGCTACAGTCAGTCAATGGATTCTTGTCACAGAGGTTCTCCATAAAGGACCTGGGTGATGCCTCTTACATTCTGGGGATCCAAATCTATCATGATAGATCTAAGAGGATGTTGGGACTTTTGCTGTCCAGGTATATTGACACCATACAGAAAAGATTCAGTATGGAAGATTCTAATCGCGTTAACCTACCGGCTTGTCACGGAATCACCCTCTCCAAAGAGATGCCTCCCAAGACTGATTTGGAAATGGCTCGCATGTCATCTATACCCTACGCATCTGCGGTATGCTCTATAATGTATGCGATGTTATGTACTGGACCAGATGTAGCATACGTATTGAGCGTTGTAAGCCGGTATCAGTCAGAACCAGGGGAGAAGCACTTGATAGCAGTAAAGAATATTCTCAAGTACCTGAGAAGGTCTAAGGAGATGTTCTTGGTGTATGGCGGAATAGACCTCCAGATCGAGGCCTTTGCTGACTCCAGCTTCCAGAGTGACAAGGATGACTCCAAGTCCATGTCAGGTTATGTCATTACCATCAATGGATGGGCGGTCTGTTGGAAGAGCTCCAAGCAAAACACCGTTGCAGACTCGACTATGGAAGCGGAGTACATAGCTGCTTGCAATGCCGCAAAAGAAGCTATCTGGATGAAGAAGTTCCTCACAGAACTTCTGGTAGTTCCAACCATTGTTGATCCAATACCGCTGTATTGCGACAACAACGGCGCTATAGGTTTAGCGAAAGAACCCCGGTCCCATCAGAAGTCCAGACACATTTTGAGGTGGTATCACATGATTAGGGAGATCGTAGATCGCCGGGAGATCGAGGTGAAGAGAGTAAATACGGAGAATAACACTACAGATCCATTCACAAATGTCATCCCTCAGACGCAGTTCGAGAGGCTATTCGAGAAGATAGGTCTGCGATATGCCAGCACATGGCCTAAGTGCAAGTAGCAGATTGTTAGTGTATAAGCCCTAGAGGCCATTATTGTCTCATACTGGTTTGTATATTACTTAATGGAAGTTTGGGATATTCACAGTTGTATTAACTTTCTTGCTCAAAATGGTAGTATGCTACTTGGTTTGTTTCTACTTTAATATGTGCATGTGTTTCTTTTAGCACACCGCTTATACATATTAGTGGAGCCCTTAGGATCTTTGCTTGATTACCAGCGCTGTGATGGCAGTCACACTAGTGGGGGCTAGGTAATCTACAAGCACATCCTTATACAGGTCCCTAGTCGTAGGATTATCTAGACGGGGCATCGATACTCCGGAGTAGACTAGTGTATACGCTTCTCATCCCAGCAGGGGAGATGGTCTGTCCCATAGCCATTATACGTCGTACTGGAGATAGTATGCAGGTGCTTGTTAGGTTACGAGTGCACCGGACAGGACTCGTCAGGAACTGCTGGTTGGTACTATACCTATCGTCAGATAGCAGTTCCCAGGTGACATGAGTACAGCTTAGTCCGTCGACTTGACACTGCCACTTCGCCTCGAGTGTGTTCCCACTGTACTTTGATTACTACCCTACCACGGCTCAAAGGAGTCGTGCAAACAGGTATTAGTTGGGTGCAGTCCTGAAGCACTTGGAGGCAGTGGCGGTTAGACAGGATTCGTCTCTCCCGGTATTGGGGGTTGATATCGTGCTGTGTCTTGAGAGCCATTACATAAAGTCCCTGGCCTGGGCAAGCGAGATTTACTTGTAGGTGTTCCAGTAGTTTCTCAGGGTGTTCTGGGCTACACTCCGACACGACTTATACCGCTATTAGGGGTCTGACGTTTACAGCCCCCTTTGCCCGATATGCAATACTCTTAGACGAACAGACCGGACTGTACGGAGATTGTCACATTCAGGCTCAGTGGGAGTTCGAATGGGTTTTCCTCATCGGCCTTCTTATCGACATCTACCTGGGGACCGTTACGTACAACTAGTACCACTTGCGGCCTGTGGTTAAACCCACTGCCAGCGTAGTGTCGAGTCTTTAGAGTCCCCCACAGAGAGTTTCCCAGCACTGGGCAAAAGGTGTAGAGGCCGTATGGTTTTATGGCAGTGCTTCGGTCACTTACGTGCACTTGTGCGCGTATGATGTTTGGGAAGATAATACTAGTGGGCTTTGGTTTAAGCCGGATCCTAGTATTATATATTGATGGATTAGTTTTGTCTCTTAGTATTCGTATTTTTCGGAATGCGGATGCGGTTGTGTATGCACGGATGTGAGGAGTAAAGAAGGAGATGCCTCATTAGGGTTTTGACCATTGGCTTGATTAGAACCATCATGAGGTGGAGGGTATTTTTTACTAATCCTTTTATTATTCATAATTGTGCCATGACTAATTGGTTTGACCATTTGACTAGGTTGACTATTGTTGACTTAGATATTTTTGTTAAGCACTAGATATTTTCATGCTTAGCATTAATTGTGACAAGCTTGTGGTCAAATCAATGTAGCCATCCAAATTATCATAATAAAAGTTTTAGCTTTCTTTTTCCATGGTTGATAATCTCATTTGCTTTCTCTTTCCTCAAGAGAGCTCCCATACATGCTCTTCTTCTTCTTCCTCACTACTAAACTCATAAGCTCTCATGTGTTGAGAAAATTAGAGTTTAAATAGACAAACAAATCCATCTTTATACTCTACATCACCTAGGACATCAAGACTAGCAACCTTGTTGCCCTAGTTACCTCGGTCTTGAGGTGGACCTCGGACTATAGACTCTCGGGTGGATCATCATCGACTCAAGGAGGTCGTTGAAGAAGCCACGATCCGGATCGACCCTTGGAGCCTACGTAGACGAGGAGGATAGCGGAGAAGACCCGAAGGACTTGTAGCATGAGTTATAATCTTCTAGCATAGTAGATAAAATCTCTAGTTTGGTTGTTAGCAATGGTTTAGGAAAGATCCTCAAACCTAGTCTATGTTACCTTGTGATAAAAATTTGATTTTTACCTTTTCCGACTCCCCGTAAGTACCGGGGTGTGTGACATAGACTTACAGGAAGTATTGTCACATTCCACATATTGTACGTGGATGACATTCTTATGATAGGAAACGACGTTCCTATGCTACAATCGGTCAAACTTTTCTTATCACAAAGGTTCTCTATGAAGGACCTGGGTGATACCTCATACATATTGGGCATGAAGATCTATAAGGATAGATCTAAATGGTTATTGGGATTGTCCCAAACCAGGTACATTAACACCATCCTAAAGAGGTTTAGTATGGAAGACTCCAAGCGTGGTTCCTTACCAGCCAGTCATGGGGTCACTCTCTCCAAGGACTTTTGCCCAAAGAATGATGAAGAAAGAGCTCGCATGAGCATTATACCCTACGCTTCTGCTGTAGGATCTATAATGTATGCGATGTTATGTACACGCCCTGATGTAGCTTATGCACTAGGTATAGTAAGCAGGTATCAATCCAACCCAGGGAAGAATCACTGGACAGCTGTGAAGAACATTCATAAGTACTTGCGAAGGACTAAAGAAATGTTCTTGGTGTAAGGTAACGGAGATCTCCAAATGGAGGCTTTTACCGATTCGAGCTTCCAGAGTGATAAGAATGACAACAAATCTATCTCAATGTTTGTCTTTACCATTAATGGAGGGGCAGTGTGTTGGAAGAGTTCCAAACAGGATACCATTGTGGATTCCACGATGGAAGCTGAGTATATTGCTGCAAATGATGCTGCCAAGGAAGTTGTCTGGATGAGGAAGTTCATCTCGGTGCTAGGAGTAGTTCCGACCATTGTTGATCCAATACCAGTGTATTGTTATAATAATAGGGCTATGGTGTTAGCCAAAAAGCCCAGGTCCCATCAGCGATCCAGACACATCCTCAGGCGATATCATCTGATCCGGGAGATAGTTGATCGCCGCGAGATCGAGATTCGGAGAGTAGATACAAAAGATAACACCGCGGATCCACTGACCAAGGCCTTCCCTCTGCCGCAGCATGAGCGACTTTTTGAGATGTTGGGTATGAGATACGCCAATAATTAGCCTTAGTGCAAGTGGGAGATTGTTGGATATATGTGTGCCCTAGAGGCCATTATATGATAGTGTTCGTACCGGTATGTGTGTGTGTATGTGTTTGTGTGTATTCAGGGGTCATTCTTGCTCGACATGATAGTATGCTATCTGATTGCACTTTTTATCTTGACATGTTCATTTGATCATGCTTTCATTCATTTGGTACATGTTGATATAACCCTTAGGATATGCAGGACTACTGAGATTATGATGCGGATCATACTAGTGGGATATGTGTAGTCTATGAGCATATCCTTGAAATGTTCCTAGTCGTGGGTGTATCGATACGGGGCATCGATATTACCAAAGTAGACTAGCGTATACGTTGCTTGTCTCATATGATGGGCGATGGATGATCCCATATCCATTGGTGTGGTGACACCAAAGACCGTATACGGGTGCTCAGTAAGACCGGGTACACTTAATGGACTCGCTGAAAACTCCTATTATATCTATCGTCGGATCGCGGTTTTCAGGTGACACCGGTACAGGTTAGTCTGTAGACCCGAGATCGTCATAGAGTCTTGTGTGCCTCCCACTGTACTTTGATCTCCACCCTACCACGGCTCTACTGAGACATGCAAACAGGTGGATTTTGGGTACAGTCCCGAGGCACATAGAGACAATGAGCAATAGGAGGGGTTTCGTCTCTCCCGGTATTGGGGGTCGTTGTTGCACCATGTATGATTGGCTATAATAGGAAGTCCCTGGCCAGGGCTGCTGAGATTTACTCATAAGTGTTATCAGTAGTTTCTCGATCTGTTACGAGCCATATACCGGCATGGCTTATTGGGTTATTGGGGCCGACGATGCCATCCCTAGACTCACATATGCAGCATATTTGATGAAGAGACCGTACTGTATGGTAAGTGTTACCAGTTGGCTCGACGGGAGTTTTGAAAGGTTTGCTTGTGTTTCTTCTGATCGCTCAATACCTGGGAGTCGTTATGTATAGCTTGTGCCACTGACGGTTTGTGGGCATGTGATGTGATCACTGCCTACGCTAGCGTATTGACGAGTCTGAGAGTCCCACAAAGGGGTCTCCTAACTCAGGCGAAAAGATGTGGGGTGCATATGTGATATGCGCGGGAGCTCGATTAAATGCGTGTATTGGATACCATATTTTAATCGAGCGTTTACTATTGGACGGGTCGTATGTGATATGACCGGGTTATTAAATCAAGTGTTGATTTAATATTAAATCCATTAGCTCATATATTAAAACCTATTTCTTTATGATACATGCATGAGTATATGTATATGTTGATATGGATGCACACATGCAAGCATACATGTGTCATGGTTGATGATACATTGGTGGTGCCAATGCTAGACTCACATGGTTGCTTATTTATATATTTTGTATATTTGAGAAAAGCAAAATGGCAATTAAATCATGGTTGACTATTCAACCCTCATTTCTTGTGTTGACAAAGTCAATACCATGGTTTCATTGCCAATGGTTTTAGCCCATGGTTTTGCTTAAACTCAAGTCATAAAATATCTAGATATTTTGTAACAATGGTTTGGTATGGCATGACTCTCACTTACTCTCTTGAGTTTAGAGAGGGTTATCATATTGTTCTCTTGAGTTTAGTTTGAGCCATCTCCTTCTTCCTCTTTCTCCTCAAAGCTCTCTAGGGTTTTAAAAGAAAGAGAAAGAATTAAAAAGAAAAGGTTTTTAATTGAGATCCAATCCCACATCACCATTGTACTTTAGTCTAGCCCACTATTGTGGAGTGTTTGCTTCATCTTTATCCTTGATCATGTGAAGCTTGGAGCTTGGTGCAAAGGGACTTTGTGGTGGATCATCGTGGACTTGGAAGGACACAAGCCAACCGGTTCAAACCTCACTCAATCCAAGGAGTCTAGGAGGAGGTCTACAAAGGTTGTCTTTTCTCCCTACTTAGTCTTAGACACAATATAGTATGTGATACTATAGTTTGTTACTCTGTTTTTCTAATTCGATTCATGGTTGGATTGTTTAGCACCCGCTTAAATTTTTGTTATAGCATGTGTGATGCAACCCTAAACCTAGGCATGGTGCTAGAGAATCCCTACATACTCACCCCTAGTGAGCACTCGTATACAATCTTAGGTGATCACACCAATGGTTGTGGGACCAACCACCGCCCCTCATCAGGGTCTAGAAAAGTACACACAAGTCTACTCTGGAGTATCGATGCCCAATCTCGATACTCCTGTGACTTGGGACATTTAAGGATGTGCTTATAGACTACCCAGCTCCTACAAGTATGATATCCATCACAACGCAGGCAGTCAAGCAAGATCCTATGGGCATTATCAACATGTAACCGCAATATGTAACAACGTGTATAACATATGCCATGTTAAGATAAAGTCAAACCATAATACTATACTATTATATCGAGTCTTTATCAATATGTGCAAGCTGTATAAAACATCAATGGAAACAAATACACGTATCCTGATAAAGACAACTCAAATAATATATTAGATAACTGAACAAGATCGTCCTGTACATACATATCCCCAGCATCCACATGTATACATATAAAATAATGGCCTTTAGGGCGTACATATCCAACAATCTCCCACTTGCACTAAAGGCCGGTTATTGGCATACTGAATACCCAACGTCTGCTCTAAGGCCAGCTGCTGGCATACCGCATACCCAACATCTCAAAAAGTCGCTCGAACCGCGCTTGAGGGAGGGCCTTTGTAAATGGATCCACAATGGTCTCTTTTGTATCCACTCTCCTGACCTCGATCGCCTGACGATCTATGATCTCCCTGATCAGGTGATACCGCCTTAAAATGTGTCTGGATTTCTGAAGGGACCGTGGTTCCTTCGCTAAAGCTATAGCCCCATTGTTATCGCAATACAAAGGTATCATATAAACAATGGACGGAACTACCTGAAGTTGAGCAATGAGCTTCTTCATCCAGACCGCTTCTTTCGCAGCATCGCTTGCAGCAATGTATTCGGCCTCCCTCGTCGAGTACGTGACGGTATCCTGTTTGGAACTCCTCTAACACACCGCCCCTCCGTTGAGGGTAAACACAAAACCCGAGACAGACTTGTTGTCATCCTTATCACTTTGGAAGCTTGAATCGGTAAAGGACTCGACCTTGAGGTCTCCATTACCAAAAACCAAGAACATCTCCTTAGTTCTTCTCAGGTACTTGAGAATGTTCTTCACTGCTGTCCAGTGGTTCTCACCTGGGTTCGACTAACACCGGTTAACTACGCTTAGCGCGTAAGCTACATCTGGTCTTATACATAGCATCGCATACATTATAGATCCTACCGCCGAAGCATAGGGTATAGTGCTCATGCGAACCCTCTCCTCATCAGTCTTGGGAGACATCTCCTTGTAGAGGGTGAATCCGTGCAATGCGGGTATGTTACCGCGTTTGGAATTTTCTATACTAAATCTCTTTAGTACGGTCTCTATGTACCTAGACTACGAATGTCCCAGTAATCTCTTAGATCTATATCTGTTGATCCTGATCCTAAGAATGTACGAGGCATCACCCGGGTCCTTCATAGAGAACCTTTGCAACAAGAACAGCTTCACCGATTGTAGCATAAGAATATCGTTTCCTATCAAAAGAATGTCGTCCACGTACAAGAATCGGAATACGGCAGTTCGTCCTACAATCTTCTTATAAATACAAGGCTCATCCTCGTTCTTGATGAAGTCAAATTCCTTGACTGTTTCATCAAAACAGATGTTCCAACTCCGCGATGCCTGCTTTAATCCATAAATAGATTTAAGCAACTTACACACCTTCCTGCTGCTCCCACTGTCTACAAAACCTTCTGGCTGATCCATATAAATGCACTCTTCCAAATTACCGTTTAGAAAAGCCGTTTTTACTTCCATCTGCCAGATCTCATAGTCATGGAAGGCAGCAATGACAAGTAGGATCTGAATGGATTTGAGCATAGCCACTGGAGAAAAGGTTTCGTCATAGACCACTCTTGGTCTTTGACGAAAATCTTTTGCAACAAGTCTAGCCTTATAGGTTTCCACCTGCCCGTCTACACCAAATTTCCTTTTGTAAATCCATTTGCATCTAACGGGTTTTACCCCTGGTAGAGCAATATCCAAGGTCCACACTTTATTTATGTACATGGACTCCATTTCGGATCGCATAGCATCCAGCCACTTATCAGAGTCCCTACTGATAATGGCCTTCCTGAAACTAGTAGGATTATCTTCTTCCAAGATGCTATCCTCTCGATCCACGTCTATGAGAAAACCGTAGTATCTCGGGCGGATGAAAAATCCTACTAGATTTGCGGAGTCGTTGAGGCTCGTCTGGGACTACTGAATCCTGGGGTTCCACCAAATTATCTGTTACAGTTTGTGGTTCCTGAATTTCTTCCAGCTCTACCGTACACCTACTAATTTCTTTTTCAAGAAATTCCCTTTTCAAAAAGATAGTGTGGCGAGATGCAAACACTATCTATTTCTCACTGTGGTAGAACAGATACCCCTTAGAATGCTTTGGGTATCCCACAAACTTACACAATACAGACTTTGCCTCGAGTTTACCTGGGTTCTGCTTTTTAACAAAAGCAGGACACCGCCATATCTTAATGTAATTAAGACATGGTCGCTTCCCACTCTATATTTCGTATGGGGTGGTAGTCACTGATTTGGTCGATGCTCTATTCAATATGATTGCGGCTGATTCAAGAGCAAACCCCCAGAATGAAAGAGGAAACTCAGCATTACTCATCATGGAGTGAACCATATCTATAAGGGTACGATTGCTCCGCTCCGATACACCGTTGTGCCGTGTTGTATATGGTGGAGTAAGCCGAGAGAGAATTCCATTCTCTTTTAGGTATTCTAGGAATTCTATGCTTAAGTACTCCCCACCTCTATCAGATCGGAGGATCTTGATATTTTTGCCAGTCTGGTTCTAGGTTCGGATATGTGTATCTTTTGAAACAAAAATCTGAAGCTTTTATGAAATTCAAAGAATTCAGAAAGGATGTAGTACGAGAACGTCAGTGAAAGTGATGAAGTACGAGAACCCACCCCGTGCATGTATAGACATTGGACCACATATATCACTGTGTTTGCGCCCCAAGAGCTCTGTTGCTCTTTCTCCGTGTCCGGTGAACGGAGATTTGGTCATCTTTCCCTTGAGACAAGACTGAAAAGTTCCATAAGATGAAAATTCGAACGTATTCAAATATTCATCCTTATGCAATTTACTCAGTCTTTCTCTCCGATATGACCAAGTCCACAATGCCACAAGTAGTTCGTTCTCTTCTGAACTCTTCCTCTTGCGTGTGTTCTGTAAATTGAAAACTGCGTTTTGATTTAGAACATAGATACCCTTAAACAGTGTACCTTCTGCAACCAATACCTTATCAAGATAAATGTTCATGATATTTCTATCAAGAACAAAATTATATGCATCGTTATTAAGAAAAGATACTGATATGATGTTGCAAACCATGGAAGGTACAAGTAGCAATTATTCAAAATCATAGTATTTCCACTTGGCAATGCTAAGTGATATTCACCGACGGCAGCAGCATTAACTTGTGCTCTGTTCCCTACTCTGAGGGACATATCACCAGGTCCAACTTGTTAGTGTATATGCCCTAGAGGCCATTACTGTATCATACTAGTATGTATATTACTTAATGGAAGCTTGGGATATTCACCTTGTATTGACAATCTTGCTCAAAATGGTAGTATGCTACTTGGTTTGTTTCTACTTCAATGTATACATGTGTTTATTTTTATTATATCACCTATACGCATTAGTGGAGCCCTTAGGATCTTTGCTTGATTACCAGCGTTGTGATGGCAGTCACACTAGTGGGGGCTGGGTAATCTATAAGCACATCCTTATGCAGGTCCCTAGTCGCAGGACTATCGAGACAGGGCATCGATACTCCGGAGTAGACTAGCGTATGCGCTTCTCATCCCAGTGTGGGAGATGGTCTGTCCCACAGCCATCAGTACGTCGTACTGGAGATAGTATGCGGGTGCTCGTTGGGTTACGAGTACACTGGACAGGACTCGTCGGGAACTGTTGGTTGGTACTATACCTATCGTCAGTTATCAGTTCCCAGGTGACATGAGTACAGCTTAGTCCGCTGACTTGACACTGTCACTTCGCCTCGAGTGTGTTCCCACTGTACTTTGATTACTACCCTACCACGGCTCAAAGGAGTCGTGCAAACAGGTAGTAGTTGGGTGCAGTCCCGAAGCACTTGGAGGCAGTGACGGTTAGACAGGATTCGTCTCTCCCGGTATTGGGAGTTGACATCGCGCTGTGTCTAGGAGAGCCATTACACGAGTAGTCCCTGGCCAGGGCAAGCGAGATATACTGGTAGGTTTCCAGTGTTATCTCAGGGTGTTTTGGGCTTCACTCCAACACGACTTGTACCGCTATTAGGGGACTGATATTTACCGCCCCATAGGCCCGCCATGCGATGTATCAGACGAACAGACCGGACTGTACGGAGACTGTCATATTCAGGCCCAGTAGGAGTTCAGATGGGTTTCACCACGTCAGTCTTCTTGTCGGCATCTACCTGGGGGCCGTTACGCACAGCTAGTGCCGCTTGCGGTCTGTGGTTAAACCCACTACCAGCGTAGTGTCGAGTCTTTAGAGTCCCACACAGAAAGCTATTCTCCTTTAGGCAAAAGAGTAGAGGTCGCATGGTTTTGCGACAGGTCGCATGGTTTTGCGACAGGGTTCGGTCACATCCGTGCACTTGTGCACGTTTAGTGTCCGGACAGTTAACACTAGCGGGCTTTGGTTTAAGCCAGATCCTAGTGTACGTTTTGGGATTGATTTTATCTCGTATGTATTCGTGTTTCTCGGAACGCGGATGCGGGTGTGTATGCACAGTTGACGGAGAGACAGAGGCGGAGGATTCTCATTAGGGTTGACTGTTGACTGTTGACCATTGACTTTTTGCTAAACCCTAATGAGAATATGATATATGATTAACAATAATATTAATTAAGTATTATGGTGACATGGTTGTTGATGGGTTGACTTTGTTGACTTGTTGACTTTGTTGACCGGTTGACTAGGTTGGACTAGTTGACCATATGACAATGGCTATCATTTCATGGCAAAGACTTTTTGCTTGCTTGTTTCTCTTGTGAAAAATGAGTGCATGAAATGATATGGCTATTGTAGCTTAAACCATCACATAATACTTGATTGCTATGATTTGTTATGATGGCTTTGGATTATGAGAGCCAAGAGGGAAAATGTCTTGCTCATTCTCTCATTTCCTTTCTCTCTCTTGGCTTGAGCTCTCACCCTCTTCCTCTTGCTCTCCCTCTCTCTCTAGTCTATGGTTCATTTGTCTCATGTGTTGAGAATGTCACGCCCCGAAAATACGGAATATGACCGGCACTTAAACTACGAACGTCTCGAGGCGTACGTAATCTAAGTAAGCCGAAAACCCAGAAATCCAAACCAAGAAAGGTAGTAGAGTGAAGGAAAACCAATTTAAAACAGGTAGTTTTAATAGCATAAGCCGAATTATGCGGTTTTTAAAAATAAAAACATCAAATATTTCCCGAAAATTTCGGCAGAGTCTCCTTTGTAAAAACTGGCCTCCAAACGGGATACAACATGAATAGTATACGAAATCAATAAAAAGGCATCCCCAAGCGGGAGCTAGCTCTTCGTCAATCGACGGTCACAACCACACAAGTAATATAATATACAACGCCAAGGGCGAGGATCAAAACTCAAAAGGAAACGCAAAACAACAAGAAATCCACAGAAATACAACGCGCGACTCTAAGGTCGAAAGAATAACATCACTGGTCTCTATCTCAAAAATAAATACATGTTTGGTTGATGAAACTTCTAGATACAACAGAATAATGATATACAAGATATATAATGGGGGTACGATACAAGTAAACCCACCTACTAGCAAATCACCCGAACGAAACTATGCCCGCAGAGCCGTAAAGAACCCTGTACGGCAAACCTGCAAGAAACTGGGGCACAACGGGGGTGAGTTGCCAACTCGTGAATAGAAAAACATCTACGAATAGAAATCGCATAAATAACGCAACCTAGGTCAATGATCATAATATATCCTCAAATATATGTATAACATGCAGCCTATAACAATGGCAAGGGTAATATCTAACTCGAGTGTAATCTCATGTGCCCGTGTCAGTGCCTCAGGTAGCAATATATCATATGAATGAGGTATGAATGCATGAAAACAGAATACATGTAAATGAAGAAACTGTTTTCATAATTTAGTGAGATTTCCTTTGTATTTTTAAAATGAGATATCATAAATGAAATCAGCATAAAACAGTGCCTAGCATCGGCACAAAACGTAATCCCAATATCTCGATATCTCTGTATCACAGTCTCTGTACCTCAACATCTCGAAATCTCAATGTCTCAATCACAATATCTAGGGCGCCGTCAGTCCAGACCGGCCCCTACCATCCATCTCAAGACCACGACGGTATCCTCCGGATATCCGACGCGTCGGGTAATATCACCGGTAGGTAGTGCTCCCCTGCCAGGCTCAACGTCAGCAACACGACCTTCTTGCCTCGGGGTACCTTACCGGGCCCACCATGTACCCGAAACGGTTCATCCATCTCCTCGAATCGGGTCTCGAAATCCATCAGCAAACTCATGGTAGACGACTCATACATCATAGGAAAAACGCATTTTTATTTAAGAAGAGAGGAAGCAGTTTATATATGTTTTGCGGTTTTCCTCCAAATCCAGAAAATATCATGGAAATCCGAATCATCAATAGCATGTAAAACCATGAATATAAGCATGAGAATCCATGAATACGGCATAACAATGAATAACAGTATGCATGAAGCGACAAGTAATAACTACAATATCTAAGCTGGCATATAAGGTATGTACACTAATATTATGTCAAACTACTAGCTATCAAGCTAAGTTAAGCAATAATATTTTCTAAGGTGTACGTGACATGGCAATTACCGATGAAGATGTGTGTGAGCCGGCAAGTAAGTGTATGTGGTACATACGCATCATCGGTAATGGTGCTGGTATCCTAACAGCATAATGTCAACAATGCAATATGAAATAACAATGTAAGTATGCGATGCGGAGCGAGCAACCAAAATGAGCGGGAGCTAAATATTAAACAATGGTGCCATTTGAAATAACACGAATCGCGGGGTTTTGAAAATAGGGGCTACGGCGGTTTTTAAGAAAGGATACGTTTTTTGAAATATCCGTAGATCCCTTGACCTGTCTTTTAAAATACCCACGATCCGCTAGTTTTGAAATAGGTAGGAGTCTAATCTAATTTAACAACTACACTAAACTATACGGGTGAACTAACAAGCTGAACTACAGGTAAGGAAACCGCCTATCATCTAAGTCGATACATATACATACCTGTATATGTATAGTCGGTGATCCCGCCTCAATAATATCATATCCGATACCATATCTATAATCAGGCATCCCAAGTCAAGAGTGCGGATCAATCATCAATATAGCTCGTAAGTAAATTCGTCGTACGGCATCCCAAATCTGGGTACGGGTCAATATCACATTCATCATACTATTCACCTGGTATCCTCTTTATCAAATATCATGATCGGGGTACTGATCTACGTCTAGTACAATACTGATACCGCCTAAGTATGCATGCACATGTATGAAACACTATGTCAAGGACCCGCTACAACGTCATGTCGTATCTCAAATACGAACCCTGCTATATCACCGATCTCACGGCCTCAAATCAAATCTCATCGACTCATCTTAAATCCCAAGTACTATCCTCATTATCCATGCATGCGTATATGAATGTACATATGCATAGTCCCATACCCACGCATATATATATACATATATACACATCCCAATCTGCACACAAGAAAGTAAAGTATGCAAGTCTGTGTGTGCGTATGTGGGTATAACAACTACTCTAGGTTTTCGCAACTAACCTAAAGGTAACCCATGAACACATAAACATAACATGAATAAACATTCTCGTATCATAAAACACCTATATAAACATATATATATGAGCTACACTACGGACTGCGGGGCTGCTATACGCCATCCACCCGACTTCTCCCCGTAGATATAAATCTACTCACCTGGTCCTCGCTCGCCGGTGCCGACGTCGCCACGCGCTTGCTTGTCGTCTCGAAGTCTACATGGGGGTACCTACATATCACAACGTATCGTATCGCATAAAAACCAAATCCGAAATCGATACGGTATATGAAAACCAATTCGGCACGCGTAGCACGCAGAGGTCAAAACCTATCGGCTACGCATGCAAGAATAGCTAAAGCAACCCTCGATGTCGATATACAAACGTCAAACCATCGAGAAAAACCCAAACACAACCATTTACGCATTCCCAAACACTAATTATAATATGAATTAGGTTGCAATTCACAAAAACCTCAAACTCACTTGAAAAGCCATTTTTCCGAAAATCAAGCAAGCAAAAATTAACCGTTTTAGTACAAAACTCGATATATAAACAAATCTAGCGGCCACAATATCCACTAAATATCATAACAAAGTCATATAAACCATTCCTATAATTTAATCTCATTAAATTTCATTAACTCCAAAATTCTAGTTTGCAAACATATCAATTTTAACACTTTTTAAAGTAAAATTCACAATTCATCAATTAAGCTTAGTTTTGCATATACTATAGTATTAAACCAAAATTTATAATGTTAATAATGTCATGAAACCTTAATCATATTTTAATCTAAACCATTTAATAAATTTCCAAAAACCTAGTTAGCAAATTAGCATAATTTGAACAATTTTAAAAAAACAATTAGTAACCTAGTAATTAACTTTGTTTTAGCATGCCCACTAGATAATAACCACACAATTAGATTATGATCAAATGACCTAAACCCTAACTTAGTATTCAAAACCCTTTCTTTAAATTTCAAACTTGAAATTTAAAACCCTAATTTAACACCTAATAGCTAGATTGAAGTAATCTAACAACAATTTAAGCATAAGGTTATGATTATACCTCACAAGCTTGAGATCAAACTTGCAAAAATCTTAGCCTCCAACAATGATTTCATGCTCCAAGATCCATGCTTGAATAGCTAAAGAATAATGGGTAAAGCTTGGATTTAGAATTAGCTTTGAATTTTTGAGAAAAAAGGGTGGATTTTTGATAGAAGTTTTGGGGATTTTGATGGAAAATGAGATGAAGAATTTGGGGGCTGTTGTGGGTTCAGATTTGGGCCAGAATTGGTGGGGATTGGGTGAGGGAGGAGAGAGAGGGAGGTGGGGAAAGTCCACTCTAGTCAATGTCCACTCTAATTCTTCCATTTTCTACTCATTTCTTTTCTTTTCTTTGACAAAAGAAGTGATTGGAGAGAGGGAGAGGGGGAGGGCTGTCATGGTGGGGCCGGCCACATGGGGAGAGAGAGAGAGGGTGAGGTGTGGGTGTGTGGGTTAGGGAAAAAGATAAATGTATTACCCCAACTCCCGTTAACACTAAATTTCACCGAAAAAAAGCCTTTTTTCTTCGATATTTTCTAAACCGTTTTGCCAAACGATTTCATTTAAAAAACCACATGATAAAATTTTATTTAAAGTTTTATCATGCACAAAATTTGTTTCAACTCAATCCAATTTGTAATTTTCCCTAATTAAATGTATTAGTAACGGCTTAAAATAATATTAAAATAATTAATTTCGGAAAAATTTTCAGAAAATTTGAAATTTCACCAGTGGCTCAATAAACACCAAATACTAGCAATTTCATAGCTAGAATATGTATATTTAATTTTATAATAATGATATTTGTATTTTGACTTTTTACCGAAAACCCCCTTACTTTACCGATTTTTTTCGAAATTTTACCGAAACGATTTTCAAAACGTTACAGAGAAGCAAGAACCATAGAGAAAATCCCAACACACTCTTCTCTACTCACTCTAGTTCACAAGGTTTAGCAAACCGAGTGAACTAGTTTCTTCAAAACTCGAAGAAGAAGTCAAAGATAGAAGCTTTCGGGTGGATCGATCTTCGGCGCAAGGAGACGACGGGGTGAAGCCGATCCGTACACCATCGAGGCTTGAAGACGAAGGAGTTCAAGAAAGAAAGGTATAACCCCCTAACCGAGTAGTTAACAACTCCTAGTTAGGTTGTTAGGTAGATAGTTTAACAAAGATCCGTTTTGAGTCCATGTTACCGCCTCTAGAAAATTATTTTTCACCAAATTCCGCAAGCCCGTAAGTACCGGGAGAGGTAGCATGGAATTACACAACTATCCTACTTTCTCTCAGTCCCTGCAATAAATTACAGATATGAGATCCTGATCCGATATCTAGTACCCAGGAGGTAGGACTGACCGAAAAACAGTTCTCAATAACAAGAACACCTGAAGGAGATGCAATAGTATGCTTCTTCTTCGCTGGGGTCATTAAGGAATTCATGCAATCCTCTTTCCTCTACACATACTTATGACTGTTGTCATAAATCAGACCCAAACTAACGTTACCCAGCCCCGAATAAGAATTTGGATCGGTCAAGCGATACATTTTATTATCTTGATTAGGGCGTGAAATTGTTGCTACCTGGAGAGAGAGAAAAGAAACACTTAGCGTGCACTCTTGCACGATTAGATTGGTTATTAATTTATCTAATCTGGATGGCTCCCACTTGTTTCGTCAAATTCTTCTTCAACTCCTAAAAGAAGAACTAGTCAGGATTAATCGCACGTCACAATACTTGCTTAACCTTTCGGCCAGGCTAGTGTCGATACTTCGAGTGAGGTTTTCCAACGCTTTCGTGAAGTTTCTTAATTATGTAACCTCTTTTCTCGGGAGTCATATCCCCGCTAACACCGTTCTAGATACCTACTTGGTTCATAGCATTTATTGTTAACTGAAATAATCTCCCAAAAGTAATCCTACTCATCAGTGGGATCGGGATCCAACTATCATTGTGTTATGACCTAGATGGAATCTACTCTAGTCACCACACTCCAGAAGGTATGCTAAAACTGCAAGTTTCCTGTATATTTGAAACTCCTGATGTGGTTTTTCCCCAAGCACTTATGACCATGACTTTGGCAAACAAATCATAATGCTCAATGTCAAGTTCTATCCGTCATTGTCCAGATTGATTTAGACCCACCCGTACACACCCTTGACTTTTTCCAATAAGGTGGTACGACTGTCCTAAACCAATGCATCTATCTATGCTATGGATAAGTAACATACAGATACCATTCACGATGCCTTGACTTTGGCCAACAAACACAGTTTGAATACAATGTGCTTTTTACCCGAAATGATGGAGGGCTACGGCTGGGATTTTGGTGAAATACGCGTTAACGTAATGAACTTGATATCGTTGAAGGAACCTGATAGCCTTGGAAAGGAGTGGTTTAAGCTCCTCTTTTGAAAACTTCTGGTTTTGAAGAAAACCGAGTAATCTATGGTATAGACTTTTACTCAAGAAGTCACTCCCCGTGAAGGGATCTCGGCTCTTTCCTCTTAGAATGAGGTACTGGATATTGACAACCGAATACCACTATGCAAAGCGAAAGAATATAACTATAGTTTTCGAAATTTATTCCAACAACATCTTTTTAGGTTTCTTTTCTTGCATTAATCAAAATTAATGTGGTACCATCAATTAACCTATCACACAAGAAAAGAACGAAAATACAATGTACGTATATGCCATCTGCATTTGCCACTGGGCCTGTCATCACCCGTTAGGTTACTTAACAAATGACAGAGCGGGGGATGGACTAGCGCGGGTGTAAAACATATACAACATCTACTAGTATATATATAAATATATATATAACATTCGTCCCAGCCATGATATAATCAACATCATAGAATCTCAGCAAGCAACACAGAGTGGTGGATAATCTTGGAGCCTCGGGTTTCATTTAAGCTGCAAGTAAAACCCGACGTTCCCGGTCGTGTGGATAGCCTGTGCAATGAAACCTGGACCCCTACGGGCACGGCAAGTTACCCGCCAATCCCAGAAGTGAGGCAACCCCAATCAACAAAGTGAATGGTCCACCCAGCACTCCACGAGGTTTAGTAACTTGAGCGCTCCTCCGTGGGTCATCCAATACCCTCTACGTGTGCGGTGAATAGCCCACCAATTCTAGAGTGAAGCCCCCTCCGTCGCAATAACATGAGATGCGGGCTTGTTGCCTTCTAGAACCCGGCTATTCGTGCACTCCATCGCGGGGTAATCCTAGTACAGAAAATAAAAATAATTTGTACAATGACATCGACCTCAATACAGTCGTGCCCCAAACAAAAAATATACAACAGGCAGTGACGGCTGTCCACATGTCGGACGCTCTCCCCGCAATATGAACATACAAATGAATCTTAATTGTACAACTATCATTGCAACAGCAAGCTATCGACCACGACAATCCAACCACAACCATAGTTCAAACACAAAATATCAACGTGAAACGTCATGTTCGCAAACCCGTCTAAAAAACATATAGCAGTTAGACGAGTTATACCGCTTAATTGACATTCATGGTCGCAGATAGAAGTGTATGTACTGAAACTATTAAACAGTGTTGAAAATCAAAGACTTCGAAATACCACGTATTGCCCCAAAACAAAAGATAGCAAAAAAGCCAATATGGGCATAATCAAACAATACCAGAGAACCAATATTCAAGAACACAGAACCCAAAAAAATCCAACACCCAATATGTCAACAGGGCCGGCGACACCGGGAATATTAGCATTCTCGCCGGCCATGTCAAGGAGTTTGGGTCTTGATTTTTACTGGTGTTCAAGTTACAACATGGGAAGCTTTCTATAATTTTTTAAATTTTTTTAAGACCTTAAAAAAATAATAGAAACTTGAATATTTGGCGATTGTTTCGGAGTTGTTTTGGTTTCGTTACTTTAACGTCGTTCAAAACTGCTAGTATAAGTTTATGGGCTGGCTCTGATAACATGAAAGGTTATGCTAATGCCCTGGCCATCAACCGAGGCCGATTGCAGAATAAATTTTATTCTAACGATGTAAACTTGGTGCTAGAATAACACTAAATCGGATCTACCATAAACCTAACTAGCAACTAAAGAAGCTATGTACTATGAAAAGAGTATATACCAAGAGGCTTAAGTCATTCGGGTCTTCACCGCTCTCCTTTTGCATGCTCCTAGTGGTCTCCATGTTCGGGCTTGATCGATGGCTTCCTCACGTCAAAGATGATCCACCCGAGAGTGTCTGCTTTGAGCGCCTACTATTAAACCAAGGTAACTAGGTTACTTAGTATGCTAATCTAAATACCTTAGATGATGTAGAGAGTAGTTAGGATTTGTTTAGTCTCTTGAACTCTAGGATTCTCAGCTAATGAGACAAGTTAGGGTAAGAGGAAGAAGAAGAGAGCTTGGAGGAGAGAGAGTGTGAAAGATATTATGAAGTGAATAATGGCTCGTTTTTTATATATATTAAGCAAAGATATTTACCACAAAATATCTAGATATTTACCACAAAATATCTAGATGCCACCTTGCCTCAATAGTAATCCATGAGTCACTAAGTGAGTCATCAAGTAGCCATGGTTCACTTAATAAAAGTCAATATCTTATACCTCCACCTCATTTAACATTTAATCAAAAAGATTAAATAACAAATGAGGTGTCTTCTTCTAGAAGCATTCTTGTAAAAAATTACAAGAATACCCCTCATCCGTATATACATACCCGTATCCGTATTTTGAAAAATACGAATACAAAAGAGACGAAAATAATCCAACAATATAATACTAGGATACGGCACAAGTACACGTATGTGATCGAACCCTGCCGTAAAACCATACGGCCTCTACATCGTTTCGCCCGAAGCAGGGAAACCCTCTGTGTGGGACTCTAAAGACTCGAAAGTATGCCGGTAGTGCGTTACTGGATAAATCCATAACCACAACTACGTCAGCGGCACTAGCTGTATGTAACGGCTACCCGGGTACCTGTCGAAAAGGAAAGCCGACGAAAAAACTCATCCGGATCCCTACCGAGCCTATCCAGGACAATATCCATACAGTCCAGTCACTTTGTTTAAGTGTATCGCATACCGGATCTAGGGGTGGTAAGTGTCAGACCCTAATAACCCGATAATTCGTGTTGATTCGGCTCAGGGCCAATCCGGGAAACTACTGATCAACCTATCAGTAAATCCAAACTGCCTTAACCAAGGTCTTATGGTCCTGAACAATCGAACACAATGCGATATCAACTCCTAATACCTGGAGAGACGAATCCCTGACAATCACTCACTGCCTTCATGTGGCTCGGGACTATACCCAACCAAAACCTGTTTGCACGACTCAGTAGAGCCGTGGTAGGTTAGTGATCAAAGCACAGTGGGAACTCACACGAGACAAATGAGGATCTCAGGTCCAAAGACTAACCTGTACACATGTCACAAGAGAACCGCTATCTGACAATATGTATAATACCATCTAGAGGTTCTCAGCGAGTCCGTCAAGTGTAGTCACCCCCAGTGAGCACCCGTATACAATCTTAAGTGATCACACTAATGATTGTGGGACTAACCACTGCCCTTCGTAGGGGTCTAGAAACGTACACGCAAGTCTACTCTGGAGAATATATGCCCAATCTCGATACTCCTGCGACTTGGGGCATTTAAGGATGTGCTTATAGACTACCCAGCTCCCACAAGTATGATCGCCATCACAATGCAGGTAGTCATGCAAGATCCTACAGGCTTTATCAACATGTAACCGCAATATGTAAAAACGTGTATAACATATGCCATGTTAAGATAAAGTCAAACCATAATAGTATACTACTATATCGAGACATTATCAATATGTCCAAGCTGGATAAAACATCAATAGAAACAAATACACATATCCTGATAAAGAAAACACAAATAATATACTATATAACTGAACAAGATCGTCCTGTACATATGATTGAATCGTTTCTATGTCGTGTTTTGAAAAGTGTAAAGATCACAACCAAAGCAATCTATACCGCAATCAATTGACGGTGTCTATTGTAGGTTCGTCCGTGAATACAGATCGTCCACTGAGAAAGTGTGATTTGTTCGTTTTCGTTTTAGTTGAGTTGAAAATTAAAGGATAAAAGAAATTTGCAAGAAAATTGATTCAAGATTTGTGAGTTTTAATTTCAAGAAACATAAAGAAAATAATGATCTAGAATCAAGAATCAAGAAATGTCCCAAACCAATTGAATTATCAAGATTTGTAAAGTAGCTTGTAGGAATCGATCCAATTGATAGTGATGATGAATACTAATGATTACGAATTCTTATCTATTGAGGATTTGTTGCTAGATCGTTGACGATCAATGTGGTTTAGGGATCTATTGAAGAAACTAGGGTTTCTCCATGATCATCCCTTGTCCTTTCATTGATTATGATTCAAATTCTAGCCTTTAGCAAATCGAATCACTGATCATTGATCTCTAATTTGGAGCGATGAAAGCGATCTCACTCAAATTAGGTTTTCGATGATTCAATTTCCTAAAGTTTACAAAACTCATAAGACTTAAGAATCGTTCAAGAATTTCATCAACATCATTTACCTATTCACTCGATTCCACTACAAGCGGAGATTTCACTCAAACATCATGAGAAAGGAAAGAATCAAGAATCGATAAAT
The DNA here is from genome assembly GCA_030015575.1 of Agapanthus africanus. Lineage (NCBI taxonomy): Eukaryota > Viridiplantae > Streptophyta > Magnoliopsida > Asparagales > Amaryllidaceae > Agapanthus > Agapanthus africanus. The sequence continues at coordinate 448,615,834 of CM057342.1, read as the reverse complement.
CTTCATAATGCAAGAATGTAAAGAAAAGCAAGATTTACAATATTCACCTTTATTAATCGACGATTAGGTACAATTCACTCAATTCGAGGTTACAAGATTTGAGGAGGTAACTAGATCCGCCGAAATTAGATCGATCTTCTTGAGTCGCGGATCGTCGTGGATCTCTTGCTCGGATGAAGGTCGGCGTTGCTTCAAAGGATATTCATTGCTTGCTTGATTCGCTTCTCGATGGATCTTGATTTGTCTTTTGAATTTGATTTAGGGCTAGGGTTTTGATTACAAGTTGTGTCACTCAACTTGTTTTTGGATTTGGTTCAATGGTCAACAACTCAATTAATGAACAACCTTTGTATTGAAGCCATAGGTCCCCTTTTATAGTTTTCCTTTATCTTCTCCTAGAAGCTAGGTTGTTATGAAGCTTGCATAGGAAGCTAGGTAGTTGTAGCGAAGTTTCTAGATTATGGTAGTTATCTAGCTTACGAGAGAAGACTTGGTGTTGGAGGGAAGCTTCTAGAGATTTCTAGGGACTTTGAAGCGTCTTGAAGAAGTTTGGCTGCTGAAGAGAAGCCTCAGGAAAAGTTCCAACCGCCGACGAGTCAGATCGGCCGTGGATCCGCAGCGAATCGGCCTGACTCGGCCGCGGATCCGCGGCCTTTTTTGGTGATCTCTGCATGAAATTTTCTGTTCTTAGTTGTGTTGGTTTTTTGGCACTTTCCTGATGTCTGAAATATTTTTATACTTTCTTGTTTACTGCCAGATCATAAGTCTTGGACTTGATATATTTTATCAGCACTTTTAGCAGTTCCGGCTCTTTTACCTGGAGAATTTCCTGCACACAATCTCGAGACAAGTGTTGAGATATAAAAATCATGCGAATAGTAATAAACACTTAATTTCCTTTTAGAATGTCGATTATAACTATAACACAGTGTATTTGGTATTTTCCAGATGAATTCGTAATCTGTGTTATATTTATAATAAACACCTATATATGATCAATAAGAGTCGGGAAATTAACGTGTTGAGAATGCACTATTTTCGACTGATCAAATTCCCCCAAACTTAATTTTGGTCGTCTCAAGCAAACGTCTTTTATTCAAGAGAAGGAAAAAATAAAGAAAAAGAAAAACTAACTAGCACACTTTCGTAGGCAACACGATTGCACTGAGCACGTGCAACAAGCCTTTAAACCTCTAGGTGTCCCTAGTAGGAGGAGTATTGTCTCCTGAGGGTTTTCAGCGGATTGCACCCACAAAATCCCATAATAAAAGGAAGACTGTGAAAGTTACATGTAAAGATAAGAATTGTAAAAGAAAGACTTTGAAAATCAGAGTTTCCAACTAATACTAGCTTTTCGGTTGTCATGAGCCCTATCTTAATAGTCATGAAAAGATATTAGAAATCACATTATCCCTCAATAAAATATCGTCTTTATTCTTTATTCCAATCTTTCTTCCAAACACCGATCATATATCCCTACTTGTGTGTAAAGACATCCCTACACTCGAAGAATTCAATTCAAGCTATCATCCTCTTGTCCATCTACCTCAGTACTTTTTAATTGATGAATATTTAGATGGATTTTCTCACACATTTTTCATGCGACCGTTAATACTTCTTGAGGTACTAACCGACCGATTACTCATGTGCTTGCCGATTAGGTGTATTAGTATTTTCCACGTCTTGCAACAGCTAAGGCTTAGCAGTGACTCCCAAACCAGTTGGTCTAAGGCACTTGGTGTTGAAGCACCCTCGCTATGTTTTTTTTATGCTTCCTTGGTGATAAGAAAACCGGTGTTCATTTTTCTACACCATTTTATATTTTTATGCTTCATTTATTATTTTCTTTGTACTTTGGCTTAAGAGCATTTCATGGTATCTTCTACTATCCCGAGCTTCAAGACGTGTGTAAGTGCGTATAGTAGGTATCAACGTTCAAATGTTTGGCTCCCAGAATAGGAACTATTTTTCAGACTTATTTTTATTCTCAGATTAGTGACATCTTTCATCTTACTAACCCTTGGGACAACGGCTCATAACTACTTATTACTAGTTCGTTTAAGAAAACTTCTAAATTTCTAGGTTTTCTTAAACTATTCTAATCTTTTAAATGTAATTTTTCACTATCTAATCTTTTATTATAAAATTAAATATTAAATATTTTTATCTTTTAAATTTTTTTTAAATTTTTATATGTTTTAAAAGTTTTTGTGCTTATGCAAAATATGATGCAAAATGATGCGAAAATAAGCACAAACCTCCCCCAAACTTGTTTTCAATAGTGTCATCGCTGTTGTCTTTTGCTAAAGCTCAAAAAACCTGTAAGCTTGGGTGGACAATTTGTTAAAGGGGACATGCAATATGATCATGAAAATCTCCCCCAAACTTATTCTTTATTTATGAAAAATTATTATTATTTTTGTATATATTTTTTTTATGTTTTTATTTATTAATTTTTTTATATGTATGTACAAGTTGACTCACCTCCATTCTAAAAATGAGACAAAATTACTAAGTTATGGAGGTGAGGTGGAGGAAAATTAGTCATCGCAAAGCGGCTCCTGTAAAAACATGAGCTCCTTCGAGGGGTCAGTGGAAAAATACGGTTTTAGTCTATGTCCATTCACTTTAAAAATTGTACCATTTTCAACATTTTCAACCTCAACTGCCCCGTGCGGGTATACATATCGCACAACAAAAGGTCCTTTCCACCGAGATTTTAGCTAACCCGCATGAAGATGGAGTCATGAATCATAAAGAAGGACTTGTTGACCAGATGTAAAGGTTTTTCTCGAAATGTTTTTATCGTGAAATACGTTAGTCCGATTCTTTACAATTACAGCATTACCATAAGCTTCATCGCGGAGTTCGCTTAGCTCGTTTAATTGCAGCTTCCGCAAGTTGCAGGCTTGAGTTAAGTGAAAGTTAAGTTCTCTAGTGGCCCACATTGCTTTTTGCTCAATCTCGACCGGAAGGTGACAAGCCATACCAAACACTAGTCTGTAAGGAGACATACCTAGATCGGTTTTATATGCAGTTCAGAATGCCCAAAGAGCATCCGTCAATTTGGTTGATCAATCTTTTCGATTTTTAGAAACAGTTTTCTCCAATATTTGTTTGATTTGTCTGTTTGAAACCTCAGCTTGCCCACTCGTTAGGGGATGATAGGGTGTAGAAAATTTATGGTTGATTGCATATTTTCGCATCAAAGTCTCGAAAGACCGATTGCAGAAATGCGTCCCGTTATCGCTAATGATAGCGCGTGGGTGTCCAATGTTAGGTTTACCTAGCACCCTATGAAAGGTTTGGAAGCATCACATGTCACAACGATTAGATTTTTATGGTTCTAAGTAAGCATACAAAGGATCTATCCTAGAAAAATTAGGGTTTCATAACTTTAAAACACATCACAAGAACAAAAGCTAGGGTTTTGAGAGTACAACCTTTGTAGCTCCCTACGCTAGACTCCTTGGCCACTTGGGAGTTGGAAACGGTTAGCTTGAGGTCTTCTAGCGTCCTCGACGATCCACCCGAAGCTCCTTTGTCCAAGCTTGCAACTTCACTTTATCAAGAGAATGAAATGAAGATAACACTCTAAACAAGTGGGCAAGACTTGTGTATAATGTTGTTGTGGTGGCATTTCTCACTTCAAAAACCTAACTTGATGGGTATTTTTCTCACTACAAAAGTCTAGAGAGCAAATGAAGAAGGAGGAAGAAGATGATGGCCTTTAGAACAAGAGTGAAAGAATAACTCTCTTGAGAAAATGAAAAATGTATGTATATATATTTTCCACTTCTCATCTCAAACCATGGTTAATGATAAAGATATTATTGTATTTGAGTTTAAAACACCAAAGAAAAATTAACCAAGGGTTAATAAGTAGGTGAGCATGGTAAGATGAAGAAGAGTGTAGAAACAATCCATGAATTAACCTTTTTTCTTTTCCTTTTTGTTTTAACACAAATGCAATAATAATCCATATAAAAACCTATGGTGTGAGTCTTATATTGCCACCATTTTCAATGTATATACAACCATGAAGGATGATGTATGTATGCATGTATGCATGCACATCCATATGTGCATGAATCAAAAAAGAAAGCATACATGCATGCATACATCCATCAAATACAAGAAAGGATTTCTAGTGAGAAAATAATGGTTAAATGATAAATCAACACTTGATTTATCAATCCGGCCATATCACACATGACCCAACCAAAAGCAAGCCGCCCGATTAATATACGGTATCTCATACGCGCATTTTAACCGGGTCCATGCGCATATCGCATACGCGCACCACAACGTTTCGCCTGGACTAGGTAACTCCTTTGTGGGACTCTAAGACTCGTCAATACGCCGGCAGTGGGTGATGATCATATCAAGCACCCCCAAGCCGCAAGCGGTCAGCTAAACGTAACGGCCACCCGGGTATTGAGCGATCAGAAGAAAATAAGCGAACCTGCTACAACTCCCGTCGAGCCAACCGGCAACACTACAGTACAGTCCGGTCTCTTCGTCAGATATGCTGCATATCGAGCCTAGGGATGGTAACGTTGACCCCAATAACTCAATAAGTCATGCCGGTGAATGGTCTATAACAGATCGAGAAACTACTGATAACACTTATCAGTAAATCTCAGCAGCCTTGGCCAGGGACTTACTGATATAACCAGTCGAGCATAGCAAAGCATCAACTCCCAATACCGGGAGAGACGAAACCCCTCCTATCGCTCATCGCCTTCGTGTGTCTCGGGACTGTACCCAACGGCCACCTGTTTGCACGACTCAGTAGAGCCGTGGTAGGGTGGTAATCAAAGTACAGTGGGAGAGCAACAAGACTCTATGACGATCTCGGGTCTACAGACTAACCTGTACCAGTGTCACCTGAGAACTGCTATCCGACGATAGATATAATTCCATATAGGAGTTCTCGGTGAGTCCGTCCAGTGTACCCAGTCATCACTGAGCACCCGTATATGATCTTGATGTCAAACATCGATGAATGTGGGAACATCCATCGCCCATCACATGGGTCTAGTATCATATACGCTAGTCTACTCTGGTATATCGATGCCCCGTCTCGATACACCTGCGACTAGGGACATTTCAGGATATGCTTATAAATTACAGATGTCCCACTAGTATGATCTCTATCATAATCACTGTAGTTAAGCCGATATCCTCAGGGCTTTATCAGCATGTATGAATGAATAAAAGCATGATCAAATCAACATGTCAGATAAAGAATAACCAGATAGCATACTATCATGTCGAGCAAGAATGTACACTGAATATATATATATATATATATACATGTACTGATACATCCACTATCATATAATGGCCTCTATGGCATACATATATCCAACAATCTCCCACTTGCACTAAGGCCAGTTATTGGCGTATCTCATACCCAACATCTCAAAAAGTCGCTCATGCTGCCGTTGAGGGAGGGCCTTGGTGAGTGGATCCGCGGCATTATTCTTTGTGTCTACTCTCTTAATCTCGATCTCGCGGTGATCTACAATCTCCCGGATCAAATGAAAGTGCCTCAAGATGTGTCTAGACAGCTGATGGGACCTGGGCTCCTTGGCTAACGCCATAGCCCCATTATTATCATAATACAACGGTATTAGATCAATAATGGTTGGAACTACTCCTAGCTCCGAGACGAACTTCCTCATCCAGACGGCTTTCTTGGCGGCATCATTCGCAGCAATGTACTCAGCTTCCATCGTAGAGTCTGCAACGGTATCCTGTTTGGAGCTCTTCCAACTTATCGCCCCTCCGTTGAGGGTAAATACAAACCCTGAGATAGATTTGCTGTCGTCCTTATCGCTCTGGAAGCTCGAATCGGTAAAGGTCTCCATTTGGAGATCTCCATTACCATACACCAAGAACAATTCTTTAGTCCTTCGCAAGTACTTAAGAATGTTCTTCACAGCTGTCCAGTGATTCTCCCCTGGGTTGGATTGATACCTGCTTACAACACTAATTGCATAAGCTACATCTGGGCGTGTACATAACATCGCATACATTATAGATCCTACTGCCGAAGCATAGGGTATAACGCTCATGCGAGCTCTCTCTTCATCGGTCTTTGGACAAGAATCCTTAGAGAGAGTGACCCCATGGCAAACGGGTAAGGCACCCCGCTTGGAGTCTTCCATACTAAACCTTTTTAGGATGGTGTTGATGTACCTGGTTTGGGACAATCCCAATAACTTTTTAGATCTATCCCTATAGATCCTTATGCCGAGGATGTATGTGGCATCACCCAAGTCCTTCATGGAGAACCTTAGTGATAAGAAAGATTTGACCGACTGTAGCATAAGAATATCATTTCCTATCAGAAGAATGTCATCCACGTACAATACGAGGAATGTGACAGCTCTTCCTACAGCCTTCTTATAAACACAAGGTTCATCTGGATTTTTGATGAAATCAAACTCTTTGATAACATCATCGAAACAGATGTTCCAACTCCGAGATGCCTGCTTTAACCCATATATGGATTTAAGCAATCTACATGCTTTCCCGCTGCTCCCACTGTCAATGAAGCCCTCTGGCTGATCCATATAAACGCATTCTTCTAAATCTCCATTTAGAAATGCTGTTTTAACGTCCATCTGCCAGATTTCATAGTCGTAGTGAGCAGCAATAGCAAGTAGGATCCGAATGGATTTAAGCATGGCTACGAGCGAAAAAGTTTCGTCATAGTCCAAACCTGGTCTTTGACGAAAACCTTTCGCCACAAGTCTTTCCTTATAGTTCTCTACCTGCCCATCTACACCAATTTTTCTTTTAAAGATCCATTTCCATCCCACAGGTTTTACCCCAGGGGGTACAATGTCCAAAGTACATACTTTGTTGGTGTATATAGACTCCATTTCGGATCTCATGGCATCCAGCCACTTCATAGAGTCTCCACTCGTGATAGGTTGCTGAAAACTGGTAGGATCATCATCATCCATGATGCAGTCTTCTCTGTCACCATCAATGAGGAAACCGTAGTACCTCTCCGGTGGACAAGAAGTCCTAACAGACCTTCGGAGTGGCCGAGGTTCCTCAGTTTCTATTGCAACAGCCGGTTCAACCAAATCGTCATTTGTAGTTTGTGTCTCTAGAATCTCTTCTAGATCCACCACTTTGCCATCATCTTTATCTGTGAAAAACTCTTTTTCCAAGAATGTGGCATACTGAGAAACAAACACCTTTTGTTCCTCTTTGTGGTAGAATAGATATCAATAAGAATTCTTTGGATACCCCACAAAATTACACATGACTGACCGTGTCTCGAGTTTGTCCGGATTCTGCTTTTTAACATAGGCCGGGAAACCCCAAAACTTAATTCTCTTAAGAGATGGTCTCTTCCCATGCCATATCTCATATGGCGTGGTAGACACGGTTTTGGTTAAAACCCTGTTCAGTAGAAACGCTGCAGTCTCCAATGCATGCCCCCAAAATGAGACGGGTAACTCAGCATCACTCATCATGGATCGGACCATATCTAATAGGGTCCTATCCCGTCGTTCAGACACACCGTTGTGCTGTGGTGTGTAAGGAGGAGTGAGCTGAGAGAGAATCCTATTCTCTTTTAGGAAGTTAGCAAATTCCGTACTGAGATACTCTCCACCTCGATCTGATCGAAGCATCTTCATACTCAAGCCGGTTTGTTTTTCTACTTCTTGTTTATATTCAATGAATTTCTCGAAAGCTTCAGACTTGTGCTTTAATAAAAATACATGACCGAATCTTGAGAAATCGTCAGTGAAAGTAATGAAGTAAGAAAAACCGCCTCTAGCCAGTGTAGACATTGGACCACAGACATCACTATGTATGAGTCCTAGGAGCTCGGTAGCTCTTTCTCCGTGTCCGGTAAACGGAGTTTTGGTCATTTTACCCTTGATACAAGACTGGCAAGTCGCATAAGATTTATATTCAAAAGAGTTTAAATATCCATTTTTGTGTAACTTCTTTAATCTTGTTTCGTTAATATGACCAAGTCTACAGTGCCAAAGAAAAGCTTCATTTAATTCTGAAAGTTTTCTTTTATTAGTGTATTGTATACTGAAAACTGTGTGTTGATTTAGGACGTATATCCCGTTATTAAGTGTACCATACCCAACCAACATTTGATTTAGGTGAATGTTCATAACATTGTTCTGCAATACAAAATTATATCCTTCATTGTCTAACAAAGAAACAAATATTATATTACATAGCATACTTGGTACAAAATAACATGGGTTCAAAACCAATATACACCCAGATGGCAACCCCAAGTGATACTCTCCCACTGCGATTGTATGTACATTGGAACCATTTCCAACGCGGAGAGTATGGTCACCTGTCTTCAAAACTTTGCTATTTCTTGCCCCTGCATAGAATTGCAAATGTGAGAACCTGAACCGGTATCTAATACCCAGGAAGCAAAGTTTATTGAAAAACAGTTTTCTGTCACAAACACACCTGAAGCGGAAGCATCCCCATGCTTCTTCTTGAGGTTCAAGTACTCCGTACAGTTGCGCTTCCAATGTCTTGTCTTGTGGCAATGAAAACATTCACCTTTCTCCGAGTCTCCAGCTTTGGACTTTTCCTTTCCCTTCACCTTTTTAACTCCACCCTTAGGATTGGTGAGCTTCTTCTTTTTCTTTCCTTCGGCCTTAGCTTTTGGGCGAGAAGAAGAAGATTGCCCAATAGTCATAACGGGAGTTTTCATTGATTTCATAGTGCTCTCTGCACTCCTTAACATATTAAGGAGTTCAGGTAGCTCCTTCTCCATGCCGTGCATGTTGAAGTTAACTATGAACTGAGCAAAGGTGGAGGGGAGGGACTGCAGAATAATATCCGTATATTGTTCATTGTCCATTGTCCATCCTAGGTCCTCAAGCTCTTCTATAAGAGCTATCATCTTTAGAACATGGTCTCCTACCGGTGTGCCAGGGGCCATTCGCATCTGAAACAATTTCTTTGATGCTTCGTATCGTAATACGCAGGATTGCTCTCCATACAACTCCTTTGTATGGAGGAATATGGTTTGAATGTCCATATTCTCGTGCTGCTTTTGAAGTGTATTGTCCATCGATGCAAGCGCGAGGCATTTGGCCGTGGCACAGTCAGCGTCCCATGTCTTGCGGACTTCAATGTCCACAACTGAGGATTTTGGACCTGCGGTGGGCGGGGTGTTCATACCAGAATACTGCATTTTATACCACCCATTCTTATGCTCGTGTGTTTATAGGTAGGTGCTTGTAATCCGTGTTTGTTACATATTTACAGAATACAGGTTTCCAGTACAAATATTGCAAATCAAGACAAAATCTCCACAGTTACACCAAATACAGAACATCTGTCACAGCAGATAAAAGCCGGGTTCCGGTCATCCATATCCGTCCAGTGCCGAGTACCAGTTCCAGAGACAAGACATATGACAGTGGTCATTCGTGTCTCGGACATGCACAGAGCACGAGAGGGGCTGCACAAGAATCAATGGGTGCGCGAAGCTCGAGGGAGAGAGAAGTCAAAAAGTGAAAAAGATAATGCAATCTTGGACTTGGAAATCTGCAGATATTCTGGAAGACTTTTGTGCAGTATGAAGTTTTCAAACACAAGGAAAAGCCAAACCAGGGAAGCACCTAAAGTTTGACCAACCAATCCCACTAGATGGCCGCGGATCCGCGGCCAATAGGGGGTATTGGCCGCGGATCCGCGGCCATGTTGGCGCCTCGTTCTGTCGTTTTTTGGGGACATTTTGGTACATTCATTTTATGGCAGATTGTTGCCCTAGGTTTTCAGTTCACCTCCTATAAATACCCCAGAACTTGCCAAGTTTTAGGTGTTCATTCTTTTGTTCCTCTTTTGTAGTTTTTAGTGTAGTTCTTCTTCTTCTTCATTCTTCCTCCATGGAAATGTAGTGAGAGCATTGAGTGGATGTGAATAAAGATGAAGGTTTTTGTATTATTCTTTTTTTTTTAGCTTCCCCCTTGAGCTCTCTACCTTAACTTGATCTTGCAACCTCTTAAGTGAGCTTGCAAGTTTAAGTTTTGGTCATTGGTCTCAAGGGGTTGTATCATTTTGTTCTCTCCTTAGTGCTTCATTTCACATGCGTTCTCTACCCTTCTCTTGATCTTGCAAGCTCTTGATTGAGCTTGCAAGTTTAAGGGTTGGCTATTGATCCCATGCTTGTTTTGAGTTCTATGGTTCTTGTAATTACTTTCTTGCATTTTTCATTCTTGTCTTTAATTACTTGCAATTTATTTCATGCACTTAAATTCCTCGCACTTGATTACTTGTAATCTTTTCTTTTCTTTGTTCTTTTCTTTTGCTCTTTGTTGTTCATTTTGTGAATGTTGTATTTATTGTTGTTGTTAAGAATCCATATGACATTGTAAATTAACATTTCTTTGCTCATTTCCTTTTCCCGTTATTTTCCATTGAACTCCGTCCAAACCATACGCAAGCGCTCCGTTAGGCACCCTACCCTAACAAGGTAACGGTGATTCCTAACCGCGACCGGTTGCGTTCGGTTTGGCCGGAGGCGAAAGCAAGAGACAAGAACGGAAGAACAAGGGTAAATAAGCCGTATTCCACGAATACCGTGCTTAAATCCCCTAATCCACGTTGTTGCCGATTGCTTTAGCTTCAATTGGTCAAGACTCGGCTCAAAGGTTTTGAGTACGGATTTCTTTAGCTTACAATCTCGTATCTTTTTCTTAACAACTTTATACTTGCAAATAAAACACATAGGTTAGTCTGAACAAACTCATACAGATTCTTTATTGACTCGTCTAAGACAAGAAAGGACATACAACCATCTCCCTGTGGATCGACCCGTGCTCAACCGGCTAGCTGCATAGCGACACCGTCTTGATTGCGGTTAACTTTAAATTCTTTCAATCAAATGGTCCATGCCAAAAATTTCTTTGAAAGATCGGATAGACGCGTCTAGGACGAACAACTGGACCCCGCAATCCACTTCGTATCAACCATTTCAAACATTCACCCCTTCTTGCGTTGATACACCTTTTGAAAATCCAGTTGTAGCCCCGAGACCAATGTCTCTTGCTGAACGAATTGAACTATCCCGTAGCCGATCTTTCACTCCTTTCACCGCTTCAAATTCTTGGGATCAACAATTCCATTCACCTTCCTATCCAAATGTTGATCCTGCTCCTGTCCAGCCATTCAATTCCTACAAATCCTACCCTACTTTTGCACCTTCCCTAGACATTGCATCAGAACCGCCATTTGGGAGTTTTCAGTATCCAAACAACTTTGAATCTTTTACTGAAACCCTTTCACAACCTATGTCTAGTCTGGAACAGTCGTTGGAAGACTTTAGGGTAGCGTCAAGCCAACAGATGATGGATTTAAATGCGTCCATAGCCGCTCTCATACAACCTACTGACCCGGTAGCTAGTTTCCAGCTAGCTCCAAATTTTCCAATGTATGAAGAGGCGGTAGGACAGGCTGAGAATTTGAGTGGAAAGAGTGAGCTGTATACCCTTCCAAATCAAACCTACCCATCCCAAATTGAATCCCACACCTCCTGTTTTGAAAGTCTATCGAGTATCCCACATGATTTATCAATTGAAGATAGAATGATGAATGAGTTGTGCGACTTCGTAGTGTTTGATTTGCCCGATTGTGAAGGGACTCATCCAAGTGAAACCGATCCTCAACCTTTTGACCTCTACACCTCCACTTTAGAACCTGAATCGATTGATATCCATGCTTTTGTTGAGGTGTCAGAGAATTTTGATTTTCACTTGATTAAGGATATTGACGCCTGGAATATTTTGGATGATGAACCCATAGATTTGACTAAGTTTTTCTCTCCAATTCATCATCCCGAGTCATTAAATGTTTTTCCCGAACAACATATGCGTCTGGACTTTGATGAAATATGCATGGATAAGCTTAACTTTGAGGAGAATTTTGAGGATATTTTTGAGGATGAAACAGTTCTAGATGATGAGTCGGATTTTCCAATTCATCCTGTTCCTTTCACTGGCTGTGTACACCCTCCAGAACCCTTAACCAATACCCTTCCTCAACCACTTTCCTCCATCCTTTCCATCGTTCTGACCTTGCAAGAACCCGTATCATTTTCACTTCTTGTGTCTGGTTTACCAAGTTCGGCGTATCCATAGTTTCTCACGAATCTTGAGGGATTTGATCCAATCTCTCGACGGGTTAATAGATTAGCACAATCGCTTTTTACACATCGCTCATCACAAATTGTGCTAATCTATTTACTCCATTTGCACCCTCAAGTTCGTATTCCACTTCTTTTCCCCTTCCGCCATTCTTCTTCCTCTCATATACCTAGACCGTATACCACTTCTATCTCCATACGGTCTCGCGTGTTCTCCATCTCTTTTCTCTACGCCTTCTTTCACCAACCGGCACATTATAGAGATAAAATCTTTAAATGGTTGGTACTAACTTTTGGCCTGTGTAAGGCCTTGTATAGCTTGATACTGTTCTTTCCCCCCTAATCCTGAATTTCAACGCTTAACAGTGGAAACACTGTTTTACTTAAGTTTGGGGGGGACACCTTTTTTGTATATATTTTTTGTTTTCTTTGTTGTATATACTTTGTTTTTAGGGAGCGCCGGCAATTTTGACCCTCTTGGTATAGCCTGACAGTGAGGGCACTGTCAAGTTTAAGTTTGGGGGTGTGCTCGGTAAGCTTTCTTCCTTCGCATTCATTTGTATATTTTGCATTTGCATACCTTATTAAAAACCCACAAAAAAATCAAAAATTTTCCAAAAATATAAAAACTTTGTCGTCAAGTTGGCTAATAGGGTAACTTAGGTCTTTATTCCGAAAGTTTAGTTGATATGTTAGAAATAACTAAATTCTATGCTTAGGAATTGAAAACCCTAAAAATAACCCTCATTCTGTCTAACTTTGGTAAGTATACGTCCTTACAGTTTTTTTTGAGAAATAGGTAATCTTGAGTTCAGTTCTTTAGTTAAGTCAAGATGAAGGGAAAGTATTGAAGCTTTACCGGAGGATAAGTCTGAAAAATAGTTTTTTTTTCTTGAGTTCAAATTTAGAAAGTATATACCCTACAAACTGCACTTACACGCACATTGAAACTTGGGATAGTAGAGGATACCTAGAAATACTCTTGCCTGAAAGCCTAGTATGAAAGAAAAAACGGTATTTAAAGCTAAACACCAAAAGAGCATATTGAAAAAGATATCCGGTCTTGAAAAAAAAAGAAAAAAAAGAAAAAGAAAAAAGAAAAAAATAGAATAAAGTCAAGACCTGGAAACTGCTATTTACGCTTTAATGTTCACACATTCAGTAATCGGTCGTTAGTGCCTCAAGAAGCATTAATAGTCGCATGAAAAGTGTGTGAGCAAATCCGTCCATCCTTAATGAAAAGAAGTAGTATTAGGTATTAGGGCAAGGGTATTATAGCTTGAATTGAATTCTCAAGTGTAGGGGTGCAAATACACACACACGTAGGGGTATACAATCGATGTTTGAATAAAAGATAGAAATAAAGAATAAGACTTGTGTTTTCTGTAAAGTTGATAAAAATCCCTGATTTGAGGCCGCACTTTAGAAAGAAAACTCAGGAGAACCAACATCTTTCTAAACTTTTTTGGAACGTATATAATCTAAGGTTAAATAGATAGGAGGTGTGAAAAATAAGGGTTGAATATTTCTAACTTAGGATGATAGAGTTTCTAACGTAACTACTAAACTGTAGGAGTAGAATCAACGTTAACTTATGACACTAGCTTGACGGGATTTTGTGGGTGTAATCCGCTGAAAACCCTCAGGAGACAACACTCCTCCTACTAGGGACACCTAGAGGTTTAACGGCTTGTTGCACGTGCTCGGTGCAATCGCGTTCCCTGCGAAAGTGCGGTTAGGATTTTAATTTTGTGAATAATTGGTTTTGCTCGGGACGAGCAAAAGTTAAGTTTGGGGGTATTTGTTCATACCAGAATACTGCATTTTATACCACCCATTCTTATGCTCGTGTGTTTATAGGTAGGTGCTTGTAATCCGTGTTTGTTACATATTTACAGAATACAGGTTTCCAGTACAAATATTGCAAATCAAGACAAAATCTCCACAGTTACACCAAATACAGAACATCTGTCACAGCAGATAAAAGCCGGGTTCCGGTCATCCATATCCGTCCAGTGCCGAGTACCAGTTCCATAGACAAGACATATGACAGTGGTCATTCGTGTCTCGGACATGCACAGAGCACGAGAGGGGCTGCACAAGAATCAATGGGTGCGCGGAGCTCGAGGGAGAGAGAAGTCAAAAAGTGAAAAAGATAATGCAATCTTGGACTTGGAAATCTGCAGATATTCTGGAAGACTTTTGTGCAGTATGAAGTTTTCAAACACAAGGAAAAGCCAAACCAGGGAAGCACCCAAAGTTTGACCAACCAATCCCACTAGATGGCCGCGGATCCGCGGCCAATAGGGGGTATTGGCCGCGGATCCGCGGCCATGTTGGCGTCTCGTTCTGTCGTTTTTTAGGGACATTTTGGTACATTCATTTTATGGCAGATTGTTGCCCTAGGTTTTCAGTTCACCTCCTATAAATACCCCAGAACTTGCCAAGTTTTAGGTGTTCATTCTTTTGTTCCTCTTTTGTAGTTTTTAGTGTAGTTCTTCTTCTTCTTCATTCTTCCTCCATGGAAATGTAGTGAGAGCATTGAGTGGATGTGAATAAAGATGAAGGTTTTTGTATTATTCTTTTTGTTTAGCTTCCCCCTTGAGCTCTCTACCTTAACTTGATCTTGCAACCTCTTAAGTGAGCTTGCAAGTTTAAGTTTTGGTCATTGGTCTCAAGGGGTTGTATCATTTTGTTCTCTCCTTAGTGCTTCATTTCACATGCGTTCTCTACCCTTCTCTTGATCTTGCAACCTCTTGATTGAGCTTGCAAGTTTAAGGGTTGGCTATTGATCCCATGCTTGTTTTGAGTTCTATGGTTCTTGTAATTACTTTCTTGCATTTTTCATTCTTGTCTTTAATTACTTGCAATTTATTTCATGCACTTAAATTCCTCGCACTTAATTACTTGTAATCTTTTCTTTTCTTTGTTCTTTTCTTTTGCTCTTTGTTGTTCATTTTGTGAATGTTGTATTTATTGTTGTTGTTAAGAATCCATATGACATTGTAAGTTAACATTTCTTTGCTCATTTCCTTTTCCCGTTATTTTCCATTGAACTCCGTCCAAACCATACGCAAGCGCACCATTAGGCACCCTACCCTAACAAGGTAACGGTGATTCCTAACCGCGACCGGTTGCGTTCGGTTTGGCCGGAGGCGAAAGCAAGAGACAAGAACGGAAGGACAAGGGTAAATAAGCCGTATTCCACAAATACCGTGCTTAAATCCCCTAATCCACGTTGTTGCCGATTGCTTTAGCTTCAATTGGTCAAGACTCGGCTCAAAGGTTTTGAGTACGGATTTCTTTAGCTTACAATCTCGTATCTTTTTCTTAACAACTTTATACTTGCAAATAAAACACATAGGTTAGTCTGAACAAACTCATACAGATTCTTTATTGACTCGTCTAAGACAAGAAAGGACATACAACCATCTCCCTGTGGATCGACCCGTGCTCAACCGGCTAGCTGCATAGCGACACCGTCTTGATTGCGGTTAACTTTAAATTCTTTCAATCACGGGGCTGAAGCCGTGAGGACATATGATACTTTATCATAAGTCAAGGCTATTTTCAGATTCCTCAGCTAGTCTTTATAATTGGTCCCATTCAGTTTATTTTTATCTAGTAAAAGCTTGAGTCCAGTCATTGGTATCTGCCATTAAGAGAGAGAAAAGAATACACTCAGCGAAAGCTCTTGCATAGATCAGATTGGTTATTATCTTGTCTAATCAATGTCTCCCACTGCTTTAATCAAGTTTTTCTTTCAAACCTTAAAAAGAAAACTAGCCAGGATTAATTACAGTCTACAACTTCGCTAACCGTTCAGCCAGGCCAGTGTCGGTACTTGAGGGAGGTTCCCCGTGCTTTCGCACGGACCTAATTAAAGTAAACCTCGTTTTCCCAGAGGCGTAGCTCCGTTAACACCTTTCTAGACACCTAATGAGTTAGCTAATTATAAACTGCAAAACTCTCCTGGGAGCAACTGTTGCCCACAGTGGGATCGGGATCCAACCATCATATGGAAGGTATGCAATCTCATTGCAAATCTCAACACTTGAAATTCCCGATATGATTTTTACCCCTAGTACTTATGACCTTAACTATGGTCAACAAATCATAAGTACCAGTCAAGTTTTATTCGTCATTTCTTGATCAATTAGACCCACCCATATGACCCTTAACTATGGTCAACAAAGTCGCATGAATGTCCTAATTAATCTGTATCATATGCAGTGTAGGAAGACAT
This sequence comes from Agapanthus africanus, assembly GCA_030015575.1. Classification (NCBI taxonomy): domain Eukaryota; kingdom Viridiplantae; phylum Streptophyta; class Magnoliopsida; order Asparagales; family Amaryllidaceae; genus Agapanthus; species Agapanthus africanus. The sequence continues at coordinate 448,599,422 of CM057342.1, read as the reverse complement.
CACTTAGCTACCGTACACTACGTCTTAACTAAAGTCAACAAACATAGCACGAATACTAAGTACTCTACTTCCTAAAATGACGGAGAGTTGCGGATGATTTTTAAGAAAATTTTTAACGCTTTGAACTTGATATCGTCGTAGAATCAAATGTTTTTCAAAAGGAGTGGCTTGTGCTCCGCAGTTTTGAAATATAGCTTTTTCATAAAGAGCCGAGTGGTTTTCAAATCTGATTCTACAACATCTTTTTAGGTTTATTTTCTTTACATTAATCAGATTAATGTAATCCCATCATTTAAGTCCTTAAACCAATCACAGAAAAGAAACAAAAATAACACGTACGCTTATGCCATCCGCATTCGTCACAATGTTCCGTTATGCACCGTTAGGTTACTTAACTAACGGCATACCGGGACGGGACTAGCGCGGGTGCAAAACATAAGCAACGTCTACTATATATCTCATATATAATATATCATTCGTCTCAAATATCACAAAACACAGGCAGCAGAAACATATATATAATGTGGGATATACTAGGATGTCCGTATTTAGTATTTAGCCAACAATAGAAAATACGGATTCCACTGTCGCGATGAATAGCCAAGCCCACACCCCTAGACCCCTACGAGAGCGGCAAGCAACCCTACCAATCCTGGAGTTTAGGAGACCCGGTCTCGACTCCTCGAGATGGCCTCCCACTGAACCCCAGAACCCGGTCACTTGTGCTCCCCTCCTTGGGTCTATCCTAATACGGAAAAGTAAATAATATACAACACTGGTGGCAGCAACCTCAACCCGGAAGTGCCCCAAATAAAAGAATATTACATTACATTTGAATTTACATGAATGAAAATATAAAACTCTCATCTCACATAAAAAAAACCCCGGCTATTCAATCGCGACAATCCTGCACATCATATCTCAGCAACACATAATATCATATATCATCAACATAAGTAAATATGCGTACCCCAATTGTCGTTGATGTATAGCAACGAAATCAGCGATATCGAACATACTACACTTACGGTCACAGAAAAGAAAGTGTAAAACTACAATATTTGGAATCCACATTCTCTTTAGACATCATAAATGCGAAATATCACATACTTCGTATTTCATGCCTAAACTATATGAATTCCACATATTGTATTATATTCCAGATAAATAGACAGTATTAAAGTTTTCGACCGAATGTTCAAATACCCAAAATTCCTTAAAGCTCAACACTTGAGCGGAGTTCAAAAAATCCGGAGTGTGTCACAGTAGTAGCGGTCCAGCCGTAGAAGGGTCAAGCCAACGCCTCACATGTGGCACGCCGTACTGCCCCAAACCTTAAGGTTCAAAGGGCAGTTCAAGATGGTCACATAATCGAGTTAAGGTTTGTTGTCTTCTAGAGAGTCCACCACAAAGCTTGCACATATATCCGAAAGATTTAAACCCCGTGAAAAGTGAGCAAACGACACTCGTTCGAACAATTCAACACTTTCTAATTATCCCGGAAAAACATGAAGTTAAAGTTCCGATCGAATCAATGAACTCAAAACAATCTCCAGAACTAACAGCACTAAATTCATATTAAAAATACTCCAAAAATATACAAGCAGATAACAAAGTTACTGTACAAATACGACACTATGATGCTTCAGTACGGCCGCGGAACCACGGCCCAAGCAGGCTATTGTCGCGGTTCCACGGTGGAATATACTGTTCATGGCACCGTCTTTTACAGTTGTCCTTATATTTACCTGCTGAATTTTTTGCATATTTTTAATTCTGAAAAATATCAGTTTTCAAAAAATGTCCAGAGAGTGTCCCGTAAATCCGTATTTCGGTTCGATCGGAGTTTATACTTCGCTAAGTGTCGCTTAATGTTCTAGGTCGGCTCTGATACCAATGTTAGGTTTACCTAGCACCCTATGAAAGGTTAGGAAGCATCACATGTCACAAAGATTAGATATTTAGGGTGCTAAGTAAGCATACAAAAGATCTATCCTAGAAAAATTAGGGTTTCATAACTTTAAAACACATCACAAGAACAAAAACTAGGGTTTTAAGAGTACATCCTTTGTAGCTCCCTACGCTAGACTCCTTGGCCACTTGAGAGTTGGAAACGGTTAGCTTGAGGTCTTCTAGCGTCCACGACGATCCACCCGAAGCTCCTTTGTCCAAGCTTGCAACTTCACTTTATCAAGAGAATGAAATGAAGATAACACTCTAAATAAGTGGCAAGACTTGTGTAGAATGATGTTGTGGTGGCTTTTCTCACTTCAAAAACTTAACTTGATGAGTATTTTGCTCACTACAAAAGTCTAGAGAGCAAATGAAGAAGGAGGAAGAAGATGATGGCCTTTTAGAACAAGAGTGAAAGAATAACTCTCTTGAGAAAATGAAAAATATATGTATATATATTTTCCACTTCTCATCTTAAACCATGGTTAATGATAAAGATATTATTGTATTTGAGTTTAAAACACCAAAGAAAAATTAACCAAGGGTTAATAAGTAGGTGAGCATGGTAAGATGAAGAAGAGTGTAGAAACAATCCATGAATTAACCCTTTTTCTTTTCCTTTTTGTTTTAACACAAATGCAATAATAATCCATATAAAAACCCATGGTGTGAGTCTTATATTGCCACCATTTTCAATGTATATGCAACCATGAAGGATGATGTATGTATGTATGTGTGCATGCACATCCATATGTGCATGAATCAAGAAAGAAAGCATACATGCATGCATACATCCATCAAATACAAGAAAGGATTTATAGTGAGAAAATAATGGTTAAATGATAAATCAACACTTGATTTATCAATCCGGCCATATCACATACGACCCAACCAAAAGCAAGCTGCCCGATTAATATACGGTATCTCATACGCGCATTTTAACCGGGTCCATGCGCATATCCCATACGCGCACCACAACATTTCGCCTGGACTAGGTAACTCCTTTGTGGGACTCTAAGACTCGTCAATACGCCGGCAGTGGGTGATGATCATATCAAGCACCCCCAAGCCGCAAGCTGTTGTTAGTTATATGTATGCCCTAGAGGCCATTACTATATATAGGATGTATATTGTAGTGGATGCTGGGACATATATAGTGAGGACTTTCTTGCTCGACATGATAGTATGCTATCTGGTTGATCTTTACCTTAACGTGTACACTAATTGTCTCTCTATTACATGTTGGTAAAGCCCTTAGGATGTATACTTAACTACCTGGACTATGATGCGGATCATACTAGTGGGGACATGGTAGTCCATAAGTACATCCTTCAAAGTCCCTAGTCGAGGGTGTATCGAGACGGGGCATCGATATACTAGAGTAGACTAGCGTGTACCTTCTCGACCCATACAGATGGGCGATGGATGATCCCATATCCATTGGTGTTTGACATCAGAGATGATATACGGGTGCTCAGTAGAGACTGGGTACACTGGACGGACTCGCCGAGAACTCCTAGATGGTATTATACCTCACGTCAGATGGCAGTTCTCTGGTGACACTGGTACAGAGTAGTCTGTTGACCCGAGATCGTCATAGAGTCTTGTGTAGTTCCCACTGTGCTTTGATTTCCATCTTACCACGTCCAAGAGGGCGTGCAAAACGGTGGTTTTTGGGTACAGTCCCGAGTCACATGGAGGCAATGAGTGATAGGAGGGGATTCGCCTCTCCCGGTATAGGGGGTTGATGTTGCGCTGTGTTCGATTGGCTATAACAGGAAATCCCTGGCCAGGGTTGCTGAGATTTACTGGTAAGTGTTACCGGTAGTTTCTCGAATTGTTATAGACCTCATATCGACACGACTTATCGAGCTATTGGGGTCTGACGTTTACCTCCCCTAGGCGAGATATGCGACATATCAGACGATCAGACCGGACTGTACGGTAGTGTTACTGGTTGGATTCACAGGAGTATGAGCGGGCTTGCTCGTCGATCTTCTGATCGCTCAATACCCGGGTGGCCGTTACGTTTAGCAGACCGCTTGCGGCTTGTGGGTGCTTGATATGATCATCACCTGCTGCCGGCGTATTGACGAGTCTTTAGAGTCCTACACAGAGGTTTCCTGGCTCAAGCGAAACGAAATAGGAGCGCATATGAGATATGTGCGGGACCGAGAATAATACGTGTATGTGATACCGTATTCTATTCTCGCGATGAATGTATCGAATGGTTGTATGCGATATAACCTAGTTATCGAATCAAGGATTGATTCGATAAGCCGATACATTGGATACTAGTCGGTTATATGCGATATGACCGGATCGTTAAATCAAGTGTTGATTTAATGATTTAATGTATAATTATATATATTTGATATATTACTTTGCATTAACTAGTATCGGTTCACTTTAAATGGATTTTCTCGCTCGTGATGTGCGCATTGCATATGCGATATGATTTTGTGCACTTGCTTGTATCATGTTTGATGATACATCTCTTTTGGTTAAGTGTAAAGAATTAAACCTTGGTTAATGAAATGGTTAGGGTTTACTTTTTCCTTATTCATTTTTTCATTTATTTATTCTTTTAGAAAAAGAAAAGCAAATGAGTAAATGGTGGCATGTTTTGTTTTATTCATGAAGTTTCATGAACACTTTGACTTTGTAACCATTTTGTCTCATGCTTAAACCTAACCATTCTACTTAACCCTAATTAATTCTCTACACCTAACCATAGTTCTATTATGATAAGAATTGATTATTCTTTTCATTTTTAGAATTAACTTATCATATCATTTCTTCTTCTTCTTCCTTGAACTCAAGAAGAAAACCTTGACTTCATCAATGGTGGATTGATGAAATGAGTGAGAAATCCAATTCTAAAGTCTACCCACTTCCTATTTCTTCATCCTCTACCTCTTGCCAAGTAGTAGAGTGTGTTTCCTTCACAAGTATTCATGGCTTAGTGAAGGTGGAGCTCGATCTAGTGATGCTTCGACGTAGATCATCTTCGGCACGTCGTCGACGACCTAGCCCGTCCATTCTCCGATGAAGCCAACGCTAGAGCCCGGGAATTCACTAGGACAGCGAAGGGACTTCGTTGCGGAGCTATGGAGGTGGAGCACCGGATCTACAAAGGTTGTATTTCCGTTTAACTTATAGTTAAGTGTTAACTAGATTTCATTTTCGCCTAGATTTCTAGCCAACGATCCGTAGTTTAGGGTTTCTCGGCACCATAATTTTTGAAATGGACATGGTTGATGCCTTGTGAGACCTCACTAGAGTGCCTAGGAACCCTACAGCTGTCAGCTAAACGTAACGGCCATCCGGGTATTGAGCGATCAGAAGAAAACAAGCGAACCTGCTACAACTCCCGTCGAGACAACCGGTAACACTACCGTACAGTCCGGTCTCTTCGTCGGATATGCTGCATATCGAGTCTAGGGATGGTAACGTCGACCCCAATAACATAATAAGTCGTGCCCGTGAATGGTCTATAATAGATCGAGAAACTATTGATAGCACTTATCAGTAAATCTCAGCAGCCCTGGTCAGGGACTTACTGATATAACCTGTCGAGCACAGCACATCATCAACTCCCAATACCGGGAGAGACGAAACGCCTCCTATCGCTCATCGCCTTCGTGTGTCTCGGGACTGTACCCAATGGCCACCTGTTTGCACGACTCAGTAGAGCCGTGGTAGGGTGGTAATCAAAGTACAGTGGGAGAGCACACAAGACTCTATGACGATCTCTGGTCTACAGACTAACCTGTACCAGTGTCACCTGAGAACTGCTATCCGACGATAGATATAATTCCATATAGGAGTTCTCGGTGAGTCCGTCCAATGTACCCAGTCATCACTGAGCACCCGTATATGATCTTGATGTCAAACATTGATGAATGTGGGAACATCCATCTCCCATCACATGGGTCTAGTATCATATACGCTAGTCTACTCTGGTATATCGATGCCCCGTCTCGATACACCTACGACTAGGGACATTTCAGGATATGCTTATAAACTACAGATGTCCCACTAGTATGATCTCTATCATAATCACTGTAGTCAAGCCATATCCTCAGGGCTTTATCAGCATGTATGAATGAATAAAAACATGATCAAATCAACATGTCAGATAAAGAATAACCAAATAGCATACTATCATGTTGAGCAAGAATGTACACTGAATATATATATATATATATACATGTACTGATACATCTACTATCATATAATGGCCTCTAGAGCATACATATATCCAACATCCAAATCGCGAAAAGATATTTTCTTTTAAAAACTTAATAACAACCTTTTTGTCATTAGTGCGACAAGGAATAGCTTCAACCCATTCTGAGACGTAATCAATCGCAAGCAGTACGTACAAATTCCCAAAGGAGTTGGGAAAAGGACCCATAAAATCTTTATCCCAAACGTCAAAATTTCAACCACTAAGATCGGTTGAAGAGGCATCTCATTTCTCCGAGAAGTCCTACCCGTGTGTTCACACTGTGCACAGGTTTTGCAATGATCAAATGAGTTTTTGAACGAAGTCGGCCAATAAAAACCGCATTGCAAGACCTTCTCTGCCGTCTTTCGAGACCCGAAATGGCCCCCACATGCCTAATCATGACAAAAAGATAGAACACTCTTGAATTCATCATTAGGGACACACCTGCGAATGATCTGGTCAGGACAATACTTAAACAAATAAGGTTCATCTTAGTAAAAATGTTTTATTTAGGATAGAAATCGATGTTTATCCTGTTTCGACCATTCACAGTGAATAAGTCATGTTACAAGATAAATCACAATATCTCCGAACCAAGGTTCAGTGGATACTTTCAAGAGTCGTTCATCTGGAAAAGAATCATTGATCGATAAGGTCACAAGTGAAGAAGAAATGCGTGAAAGATGGTCGGCTACCACGTTTTCACATCCTTTCTTATCTTTAATAACAAGATCAAATTCTTGTAATAGAAGGAACCAACGTATTAGCCTACCTTTAGCATCCTTCTTCGCCAAAAGATATTTCAAGGCGGAGTAGTCAGTGTACACAACAATAGGTGAGCCAATCAAGTAAGGCCTGAATTTTTCTAATGCAAATATAACCGCCAAAAGTTCTTTTTCGGTAGTTGTATAGTTAATTTGAGCATCGTTCAGGGTCTTACTTGCAAAATAGATCACGTGTGGCATCTTTTCATTGTGCTGTCCTAAGACTGCACCAACTGCAAAATCTTATGCATCACAGATAAGCTCAAACGGGTGGTTCCAATCTGGAGATGATAGAACGGGGGCTGTAGTGAGAGAGTGTTTAAGTGAGTCAAATGCAGCCTCACAATCCGAGTCAAAGTGAAAGGTTGTGTCCTTGGCCAAGAGAAGAGTTGAGGGTCTAGCAATTTTGCTAAAATCCTTAATGAATCTCTGGTAAAAGCCTGCATGGCCAAGAAAAGATCATATATCCTTGACGCATTTGGGATGAGGAAGGTTTTGAATGACATCTATTTTAGCTCTGTCAACCTCAATGCCTTTCCGTGAAATCATATGTCCAAGCACAATTCCCTCCTGGACCATGAAATGGCATTTTTCCCAATTCAAGGTTAAGTTCTTCTCTTTACAACGAGTAAGAACCGCGTCAAGATGAGATAGGCAGTCAGCAAAAGAATCTCCGAATATCGAGAAATCGTCCATGAAAATCTCCAAAAAATTCTCGACCATGTCCGAGAGTATCCCATCATACACCGCTGAAATGTAGCGGGAGCATTGCATAACCCAAAGGGCATGCGTCTATAAGCAAAAGTACCAAAAGGACAAGTAAATGTGGTTTTGTTTTGATCCTTTTTGGCAATAGGGACCTGGTTATAGCCAGAGTATCCGTCCATGAAGCAATAGTATTCCCGTTCAGCTAAGCGTTCTAGTATCTGGTCAATGAAAGGTAGAGGAAAATGGTCTTTCCTCGTTGCGGCATTGAGTTTTCTATAATCAATATATACACGCCACCCAGTTTCAGCGCGTGTCTGGATCAACTCATTTGCCTCATTTGTTACGACCGTGATGCCTAATTTCTTAGGGACGACATGAATTGTACTTACCCATTGGCTATCGGAGATTGGGTAAATGATACCATTGTCAAGGCATTTGACGATTTCTTTCTTTACTGCTTCCTTCATGATGGGGTTTAACGGTCTCTGTAGTTCTCGGGTTTGCTTGGCTTCATCCATCAGATGTATATGATGCTCAACAATCAATGGACTAATCCCTTTGATGTCAGCCATAGTCCAACCAAACGCCTGCCTATTAGATCTCAATACCGTCAAAAGTGCATTCTCTTGCTCTGAGGCTAGAGAAGCGGATATGATCACCGATAAAGACTCATTCTCACATAAATATGCATATTTAAGATGAGAAGGTAAAAGTTTGAGATCTAATGCTGGCGGAGAAACTATAGAAGGTGGGGTAAAAGAATTACATTCATATTCACGAAGAAGCTCGTAGCCCGCAAAAGATACAGACTCAGAAGGTGATGAGTCAAGAGTGTCAGACTCAAGAATGGAAAGAGTGTCATCACTAAGATGTTAAAGATCAAACATTGATGTGCTAGTGTCATCGAGATCTTCAAAGCAAAGTCCATCTACTTCGCAACTTTCGGGAGCAATCTCGTAGACAGAACAGACATCAAGTATGTGAGCAGAGGGTTCAGACGGCTGACTTCCAATTTTATAGATGTTCAGTTCAATTGTCATTTTTCCAAAAGATAGGTTCATTGAACCGTTTCGACAATTAATGATAGTATTGGAAGTGGCAAGGAATGGTCGACCCAAAATCACCGGAATTTGGTTCTGTGAGTTTGCTACAGGTTGTGTATCGAGAACAATGAAGTCCACAGGGAATATGAATTCCCCGACTTTTATCAACACATCCTCCAGTTCACCCCTAGGTTTGGTGATTGATCGGTCCGCCATTTGGAGAGTGCAGTGAGCTGGTTTCAACACTCCAATCCCTAACTGCTCGTAAACAGAATATGGAAGCAGGTTAACACTTGCGCCCAGGTCAAGTAAAGCACGGTTAATGTTTTTACCTCCAATAGAAATCGAGATTGTAGGATATCCTGAGTCCTTACGTTTCTTTGGTAACTGTGGGGTAAAAGCAGTGCTAACATTGTTAGTCATGAAAACCTTTTTAGGCACTTGAGTCTTCCTCTTCCTAGTGCAAAAGTCTTTGAGAATTTTCGCATAAGCGGGGACTTGTTGAATAGCATCTAGGAGAAGGATATTGATGTTAACCTATTTAAACATTTCCATAATCTTCTCCATATGTGGACTCGATTTGTTACCCCTTAATCGATTCGGATAAGGAGATTTAGCAATAATAGCTGGGTCCAACGTTAGAGGAGGTGGTGTGTGTGGAACTGATCCCAGAATAGAAGTGGGGATCGTCTTTGGTGGACTAGAAGAAGTATGCTGAGGTGTCGATCCTTGAGGAAAACGGATAATAGGCTCGCTAGATGGTGGTGGGGTAGAAGAAGTAGGATTATAAGTAGAAGAGGGTGTGGAAGGAAAAGTCTCAGCCGGGGTGTTATTGATTAATTCTTCACGAGTATCAATCTCTTCCCCAACTTGATTATTCATCACTCTTCCAGATCTCAACGTTATAATGGCATTCACATTGTAGCGTTGTGAATGTCCATGATTCGGTAGGGGTTGAGACGGAAGTTTCCCTTTCTCTCTAGCACTCATTTCGGCTTTTAATTGTGTAATTTTTTGCAAGTGAAGAGGATTCATCAGTACCGTTCAACTGCAATGGATTATACGGTGCAGGTGTGTTGACCGGATTTTGAAAGTTTTGTGATTGGTAGGGGTGCTGACTTATTTGTAGTGGTTACTGTTGTTGTGGAGGAACCCTTTGAAAGTTGTTTTGTTTTGGAACCGTGTTTTGAGTTTGGTGTTGGTTCCAAGCAAAGTTAAGGTGATTCCTCCAACCCTGATTACAAGTGGAAGAATACGGATCGTTTCTAGGTCATTGTTGGAAAGCAGCATCGTTATGCTCTTGACCTTGAAACGGAGAATTTAGAAGACATTCATCCGTGAGATGAGATGGATCAGAATAGCATCCACAGACAGTTTTGGAGAGTGACATCTGATTTAGGGAGGCTGCTAAAAATTTATGTTCCATAGCTTCGAGTTTCTTTTGCATTACTGCCATTTCAGCTCAAACTCTTATGGAAACATCAAGTTGATGAATACCACCCCTAGACGATGACTGGTTTACACTCTCCCACTGTAAAGTTCTTTCAGCGAAATCTTCTAAAAATCTCCAGGCTTCACAATCATCTTTATTCATGAAGTTGTCTTGACACATGGATTCAAGGTTCTGTTTTGTTGCAGGATTAATGCCCTCATAGATGATTCTGCATAGATCCCATCTAGGAATTCCATGATGAGGACATTGAACTAACAGATCCTTGAAGCGTTCAAAACACTTCGAGAATGGTTCATTTGGAAGCTAGGTAAATTGATTTATTTCGCTACGGACTCGAGCTGCTTTATGATTTTGATAGAATTTCTTTAGGAAAGCTGTTACGAATTCTTCCCAGTTCGAAATAGAATGTGCGGCTGTATTATAAAGCCACTTCTCGGCTATCTCGCATAAAGTAAATGGGAGAAGACGTAGACGCATAGCATCCACAGAAAGCTGTGAAGTACCCATCATAGCGCATAAATTTTCAAATTTGGTAATAAAGACGTATGCGTCTTCAGACTCGAGGCCGTGATATTTTGGTATAAGATTGATGTATTGAGGTTTGATTTCAAAATTGTCCTCATTGGCTGGTGGAATGGTCAGACAGGTTGAAAGAGGACCTCGCATAGGGTAACATCTCTCTTGGAGAGAGATGCGGGGCGGATTCTGCGCACCTGCGGACGGTGGCAGAGTAGTGTTAAATAAGTTCGATGGAGAACCGTCCATCGAAGTGGGTGTGGTAGTGGGTGAAAAAAAAGAAGATATAGAAATACCGACTTCGGAGTTGATAGAAGGAACGCGGACAAGACGGGTAGTAGAATCCCGTGTCCAGCCGAGCATGCACTAAATGGTTTAGCACAAGTGTCAGCATTGTGATAATTAAGGAAAAGATGAGTTTGGTGTTTATTTTGAAAAATAAGGATTTTTTTTTGAAAAATTCACACAAACTATGCACAAGCAACCCTAAATCTAGTGATCACCTAGGTCAAGTCTCTAGACCGCACCTAGACTTCCAGAAGACAAGTCGCAGGATAAATCCTCTACTGCCTCTTTGCCCCTTCTGTGGCCAGGTAAATGCCAGGTAAGTGGGAGGTTCTCCACTATGTAAGTAGTGGGCCTAATTAAATAACCACTTGCCTTAGACACACTTGCCCTAGACACCACAAAAGAAACGCGGATAAGAAATAGATTACCCACGACCTCCTTCTGTCCTAATTGAGCGCGACGGTCCTTAAAATCTTGTCTAGATATTTTTTAGTTAATAAGGGTGATGCGGATGCAAGTTTGTGATTTTTTGGGGCTTAGGAAGGGTAATGAAATCCTCACCTAATCTGAATTTGGTCTTTGCCCCTTAATTTCCGTGTTAAAATATGCAAACAACAAAGATCAAACACGTAAAAAAAATTCTTTTTGCGGCGCTGCGAATTTTTGCAAAGAAACCTGCAGGAATTGGTTATTGGACAGGGCAGGGAAGATATAAGAAAGACAGAAATGGACCTAGAAATTATTGTGCACTGAAGCCTTCAAAGAACCGCGTTTCCGCCGCAATAAGGTACCAAACACCGCGGATCCGCCGTAGTTTAATGTGATCCCTGAACAAAAATTTCAGCAATTGCTCCAATTGCCTCTCTAGACTTTTTGAGATGACCTGAAAATTTTTCCTCTCGCTCCAGAGATTCTAGATCTCCTTGCAACAGATCACAACAAATCGTTAAGCGCTTGTTGCGAATTTTGATCTAAAAAACTGATGGAATAATAAATTTTCCAACTCAAATTACAAAAACGAACAAATTAGCACACTATCCCCGGCAACGGCGCCATTTGATTGAATCGTTTCCGTGTGATGTTTTTAAAAGTGTAAAGATCACAACCAAAGAAATTTATACCGCAATCAATTGACGGTGTCTATTGTAGGTTCGTTGGTGAATGCGGATCGTCCATTGAGAAAGTGTGATTTGTTCGTTTTCGTTTTAGTTGAGTTGAAAATTAAAGGATAAAAGAAATTTGCAAGAAAATTGATTCAAGATCCGTGAGTTTTAATTTCAAGAAACATAAAGAAAATAATGATCTAGAATCAAGAATCAAGAAATTTCCCAAACCAATTGAATTACCAAGATTTGTAAAGTAACTTGTAGGAATCGATCCAATTGATAGTGATGATGAATACTAATGATTACGAATTCTTATCTATTGAGGATTTGTTGCTAGATAGATGATGATCAATGAGGTTTAGGGATCTATTGAAAAAACTAAGGTTTCTCCATAATCATCCCTTGTCCTTTCATTGATTATCATTCAAATTCTAGCATCTAGCAAATCGAATCACCGATCATTGATCTCTAATTTGGATCGATGAAAGCGATCTCGCTCAAATTAGGTTTTCGATGATTCAATTTCCTAAATTTTACAAAACTCATAAGACTTAAAAATCGTTCAAGAATTTCGTCAACATCATCTACCTATTCTCTCGATTCCGCTACAAGCGGAGATTTTACTCAAACATCATGAAAAAGAAAAGAATCAAGAATCGATAAATCTTCATAAAGCAAGAATGTAAAGAAAAGCAAGATTTACAATATTCACCTTTATTAATCGACGATTAGGTACAATTCACTCAATTCGAGGTTACAAGATTTGAGGAGGTAGCTAGATCCGCCGAAATTAGCTTCGCATCGATCTTCTTGAGTCGCGGATCGTCGCGGATCTCTTGCTCGGATGAAGGTCGGCGTTGCTTCAAAGGATCTTCATTTGCTTGCTTGATTCGCTTCTCGATGGATCTTTATTTGGCTTTTGAATTTGATTTGGGGCTATGGTTTTGATTACAAGTTGTGTCACTCAACTTGTGTTTGGATTTGGTTCAATGGTCAACAACTCAATTAATGAACAACCTTTGTAATGAAGCCATAGGTCCCCTTTTATAGTTTTCCTTTATCTTCTCCTAGAAGCAAGGTTGTTATGAAGTTTGCATAGGAAGCTAGGTAGCTGTAGGGAAGTTTCTAGATTAAGGTAGTTATCTAGCTTACAAGAGAAGACTTGCTGTTGGAGGGAAGCTTCTGGAGATTTCTAGGGACTTTGAAGCGTCTTGAAGAAGTTTGGCAGTTGAAGAGAAGCCTCGGGAAAAGCTCCAACCGCCGAGAGTCAGATCGGCCGTGGATCCGTGGCGGATCGGCCTGACTCGGCTGCGGATCCGCGGCCCTTTTTGGTGATCTCTGCATGAAATTTTCTGTGCTGAGTTGTGTTGGTTTTATGGCACTTTCCTGATGTCTGAAATATTTTTATACTTTCTTGTTTATTGCCAGATCACAAGTCTTGGACTTGATGTATTTTATCAGCACTTTTAGCAGTTCTGGCTCTTTTACGTGGAGAATTTCCTGCACACAATCTCGAGACAAGTGTTGAGATATAAAAATCATGCGAATAGTAATTAACACGTAATTTCCCTTAAGAATGTCGATTATAACTATAACACAGTGTATTTGATATTTTCCAGATGAATTCGTATTCTGTGTTATATTTACAATAAACACCTATATATGATCAATAAGAGTAGGGAAATTAATATGTTGAGAATGCACTATTTTTGACTAATCAACTTACATATCCCCAGCATCCACATGTATACATATACAATAATGGTCTCTAGGGCATACATATCCAACAATATATATATATGAAAACACACACACACACATATTGTCACGACCCGGAAAAGGCACATGACTGGCACTTGAATAATGTGAATTCTATAGGACCCCACCTAATTCAAGTAAGCCAAAAAGCCCAGAAATTTAAACCTTTTTGGGGGAAAATAATGGAGGTGCAGTTTTTAAATAAGGTTTACTGAAATCATACTTATTCTTATATATATATATATATATACATAAGTAGTAATATATGAAGCACTATGTTTATATCTATCTTGAAAACCCTTTTTGTCGTTTGAAATTTGGGCAGCACCTTCTTTGTAATTTTTAACCCAAAACGAATACAAACAATAATATATAAGGCATCCCCAAGTGGGAGCTAGCTCTTTTCCAATTGGCGGAAACAACCACGAATATGAATATACAACGCCTAAAGGCAAAGATCAAAACACAGAAAGAAAGCATGAAGACTAAAGTACCATCAAGAAAATCCCAACAATAATGAATACAAGAGCGTGACTCTAGGACGAAAGAATATACAACTGTGGTTATCTAAGTCTACTAAATATACAAGTCTGGTTGATTGAGCCTTTAACTAGATACAACTGAAACAATACAACTGAAATATAAAGTACATGTGCAACGGTGGTCACGATGCAAGTGAAACCACCTACCAAGCATTCACCCGAAAGAAATGATATGCCAGCAAGCCGCAACGGAACTTGTACGGCCGAACCTGGAAAGAAACTTTGGCACAACGGGGGTGAGTTGGCAACTGGTGAGTAGAAGACATCACCGAGTAGAAATCGAATGTATGACGACCTCTTAGGTCATACAATATTATACTCATAATATAACACTGAAATATCTAGTAGTGGCCAGGGTTATAATCTAAGTATAAGTGTAATACCAAGTACTCGTGTCAGTGTCATAAAGTAGCAACATGTCATATATGTGATGTATGAGTGCATCATGAATGAATAATTAACAAGAAATCAGGATATATCTATATGAGAAAGCTGTATTCTTATCTTAGTATAATTTTAGTATAAAAACTGGAGTATCATCAATGAAATCGACAGAAATCCGTGTCAAACATCGACACAAAATCCTTAAATCCCGGGCTCCATCATTCCGGATCGGCCCATATCATCAAATCTCACGACTATGGTCGGTATTCTCCGGATATCCGCCGCGCCAAAAATCACCGGTAGGTAGTCCTCTCCTGCCAGGCTCATCGTCTATAACTCGAGTTTCTTGCCCCGGGGTACCTTACCGGGTCCACCATGTATCCGAGACTGTTCATCCAACTCCTCGAATCGGGTCTCGAAAACCAACTCAATCAGGAAAACTCATGGTGGACGCCATATACAACATATCACGAGAAAACCGCAACTTGCATTTTTAAATTGATAATAATTTTATAAAATTCTTGCGGTTTTCCCCCAAATTCAGAAATCTCATGGAACATCCGAAATCTCAAAATCATTAGTCAATAAACAGTGAATGCCGGCATAAAGCCCCACAATATTGCATAACAGAATGAATATATAAATTCATGGGGTATTTAAGTAAGGAATGCAATATCTAAACTAGCATATGAGAGCAAGCATACTAATAATGTGTTGAAACTACCAGCTAGCAGGTTATACCAATGAAGTAACGTTTTCTAAAGTGTACGTGACATGACAATTACCGATGATGATATGTGTGAGCCGGCAAGAAAGTGTATGTGGAACATACGCATCATCGGTAATGGTGCTGGTGTCCTAACAGACGGGATTCATAATAGCTAAAGAAACACATGTAATAAATATGCAATGCAATGAGAACAACATAAATATAACAGAAAAGTGAATAGTAAATGCAACATTATAAAATATACATATCTGTGTACGAGTCATATGGTTTTAGTGTTTTGAAATAGCACGAATCGTGGTTTTTAGAAAAGTAGGGGCTACGGTGTTTTTGAAAAAAGATAAGTCATTTGAAAAATCCGTAGCATTCCTCGGGTTGTCTTTTGAAAATACTCACGATTCATTAGTTTCGAAAATAGGTATGACTCTAGCCAAGTCTAGCATCTACCTAAACAACTAAAAGACTAAACTAAGAAACTAGTCAGAAGGATAAGAAAATCTACATATATTCCGAGTCAATATACCTAGTAGTCGGCGATCCAGCCTCATAGCGTCACGTACTGTATAATACATAGTACGGCATCCTCGAGTCAAGAGTGTGGATCAATCATCTTATTTGTCTCGTACGGTAATATCCATCGTATGACATCCTCAAAATCGAGGGTACGGGTCAAAATCATACATAATATCATCATTCGTATGGTATCATCATCGTACAATATCATGATCATGGGTACGGTTCTAAAGTCTCGTACATTCAAATATTATCAACCCACGTATTATCGTATGTATGAATACATATCTCCCAACGATCTATTATAATATCATATCATATACCATATCACGACTGAATCACATATCAAAATCTAACGGCATCATGCCTGATCAATCGACTCATCTCCACATATCACATACTATCCTCATCACCCGTGTATATGTATATATATATACACATACACACATACATTTATATACACACACATATACACACAAAATCAAGTGTGTGTGTGTTTGTGTGCGCGCGTGTGTGTGTGACTACATATAACCTGCGATTCGCCACCAAGGTAATCATCCTATGGATAGGTCTTCCTAGATCAACCTAATCTAAGCTAAGGTCTTCTAAATACCCTATTCGCTAAGTATCCAAATATCGCATCCAAACATACTAATATAGTAATACCCTATTCTATGGTTGCGGGGGTGCTATACGCCATCCACCCGACCTCCCCCGTAGATATACATCTACTCACATTGAATCTCTCTTGCCGAAGTCGATGGCGCCACGCTCTTCCTTGTCGTACGAAGTCCACGCGAAGGTACCTACATATCACAACATATCGTATAGCATCAAATCCAATTCAAAACCCGACACAATACGCGAAATGTTCATAGGTTAGAACCTATAGCCTACGCATGCAAAAACAATCATAAAACCCTCGTCATTGACGTACAAACGTTCAACGACCAATCCCAATTCAAATATCAAAAACCAAGTTATTAAAATCCCCAAAACTCAAAACAGCAACTTCAAAAACTAGCTCCAGATTTTGAATCAAGAAACTAGGGACTGAACAAACATTACAGGGGGTAGGATTAAAGGTTTGGGAGCTCTCAACGGAACCCCTAAACCCACGACCAAACTTGGCCAGGCGAGATACTCCGTTTACCCGGCGTCGCCGGCCTCGCCCTTGAATTGGTGGCTCGTCTTCAAGTGGTGGTCTCCTTGGGTTCTAATGAGGTATCTTGGGTTGCTTGATTTTCCTATAAAGTTCCCAAAGGGCACCAGATTCTCTGTAGGCATCACAACCACAAAAATACGATATCAGCTAAATTCAAAGTTCACATTTTTGAGGTTTAGTCTCAGGTTTTTCCTATAATTCTAATACTACAGGGGTTGTGGTCACTAATTACAGCTCCACAACTCATAAATTCACCTAAACCTTAACTAGTAAAATTCTAAGATCACTAAACTATAACGGTTTAACTCCAAATTACTATAGGACATTAGGAAAACAATAAGCTTGATATAAAGTTTGGAATTATACTTCATTTGGTAACTCAAGAATTTTATTGAGTTGCCCAAAATCCTCAAATTCTTAACTTGATACCTCCATGGGGTTTGTAGTGAAGAGAGAAATAATTTTTGTGAAGGTAGCAAGGTATTTTAATGGATATTTGGGGGTGTTGTGAGGGTGGAAGTGAGGTGGAGAAATGAAGAAGGAGTTGAAGAATGAGGGGAGAAGAAAATGAAGGAGTTGAAGCATGAGGGGAGAAGAAAATGGAGGAAGAAGAGCCATGAGGGATCTTGAAAATTCTCACTCTCTCTCTTATACTCCCTTATCTTGTCCCCACTGTCAAAATTTGTCTCTTTATTCCTTTTAAATTTCAAAAACAAAAACAAAACCCAAGTTAATGGAAATGAAGCATGGTTTTCAAAACAAGTTAAATGTAATAAGTGTTATGCAACATGTCGTGTTGCATTTCATGCACATATCATATTTAATGAATAATTAGTACACACTAATCGAGTTTAGTAAATAATCCATTTACAAATAATTGCATGATAATTCATAAAACGCCCAAATCACATATATACCTTCAAATCAATAATTCTTATTAATTATCCAAATATTTTCCAAATTATCGGTATATAGTAATACCCTTTCATTAAAACTAATTCTCATACGTAATAATATTCATAGAAATTATTATTTTAATTATTTAAATTCCCAAAAATAATATTTTATTTTCTGAAAGGTTACAATCACCCCCTCTTAAATAAATTCGGTCACCGAATTTAAATTCAAACCCCCCAATACTTAAAACATTTCAATCAATAAATCATTTCAACGGGGCTTTGAGTATGGTGAATACACAAAATACATCTTAGAGCAATGCATGCGCATGAAAAACGAGCGTAGAACTCAAAATCAAAACTCCGTCAAGTATCACGCAATCATCGGAGTTATGGCGCAAATACAAATGTCAAAATCCAATACAAAAACCAACATGATATACTCTAAACTATAACAAGTATATAGTACGCATCGTTGTAAAATCGTCAAAACATCCAAATAGACATACATGCAAAACTTTTTCAAATCTCCGTGTGATGCGCATATCACGGCATATGTGGTGGACGTTCATTATAAGGAAAATAGCTACATGCATGTCCTTTGTTTAACATATACGTTCGGCCTTTTGAAAATGAATTTAGAAGGGTGTTCTTCATAAAGTTTCGTGTCATCATGGACACATGGGAAAATATCGAGACTATAGCTCCCTTTTTGAAGATCTCTTCGGTAAATATTGATGCATGCAAAATACTCAGGTACTGTCCTCAGACTAGTCCTGCTCAGTTACTAAACCATATAGTATATGTCGTAGAAAACTTGATGCTCAAAATGAAATCAATCTTGAATGTAGCATACAAAAATACCACGTGCGTCTGGTGGGGAAGGAAATTGAAACCAAATACAGGCGCCACAAATGTGTACAGAAACAGAACTAAGTGAAACAGGCATGCACAAGAACATGTGTCTAGTGCAACGGGTGTGCACGTCAACAATATCAGGTGCATCTGATATGCACTAAGAATCTCGATTTAGTGCATCTGGTGTGCACAAAATCGCATTTAGCGCACCATGTGTGCGCAAAAACTCCAAATTGAGTGCAGAAGGTGCACGAAAACATTATCGAATATCACAATCAAAATCAACGGTATACAACATACATCAATTCAATTCAAATATACAGCGGTGTATAAACTCATAAACATGTGCATCAGCATGCACAAAACCAAATCAAGGTACTAAAAGTATATAAAAACTATACCGAAAGCATAAGTCAAATCATATGTATACCATACATATGAAATCAAAATCAAGCATCTCGAACATCATAAGATCGAAATCGAGTGAAATGAATATGCACAAAACAGAAATCAGCACAACTGAAACATAGAAATACGATTCAATTGCATCTACGGTGCACATAAGATATATCAATAATAAAATGAATCGTTGAAATAATGAAAATCCAGAACAACGGAAACGTAAGTATGCCGCGGAACATACACACGTTACGTCACTTTACTTAAGTCACTTACTCCATCAACCAACGTCAACCTACGCGACGAAAGTTCGGGTCTAATACCCTCTCGGCCAAGTCTAAGTTTCGTAAAGTCGAGCCTAGATTCCGAATATATATATACGCCCTGAACTCCGTATAGTCAAACCTAGACTCGAACCAAAGTTAAACCTAACGCTCTGATACCAACTTTGTCACGACCCGGAAAAGCACGTGACTGGCACTTGAATAATGTGAAGTCTATAGGACCCCACCTAATTCAAGTAAACCAAAAAGCCCAGAAATCTAAACATTTTTAGGGGAAAATAATGGAGGTGCGGTTTTGAAATAAGGTTTACTGAAATAAAACTTATTCTTATATATATACATAAGTAGTAATATATGAAGCACTATGTTTATATCTAACTTGAAAACCCTTTATGTCGTTTGAAATTTGGGCAGCACATCCTTTGTATTTTTAACCCAAAACGAATACAAGCAATAATATATAAGGCATCCCCAAGCGGGAGCTAGCTCTTCGCTTATTGGAGGAAACAACCACATAATAATATGAATATACAACGCCGAAAGGCGAGGGTCAAAACGCAGAAAGAAAGAACGAAAACTAAAGTACCACAAAGAAAATCCCAAAAATAATGAATACAAGAGCGCGACTCTAAGGCCGAAAGAATATACAGCTATGGTTATCTAAGTCTACTAAATATACAAGTCTGGTTGATGGAGCTTTTAACTAGATACAACTAAAATAAATAACATTACAACTGAGATAAAAAGTTCATTTGCAACGGTGGTCACGTTGCAAGTGAAACCACCTACCAAGCAATCACCCAAAATAAATGATATGCAGGCAAACTGCAACGGAACCTGTATGGCCGAACCTGCAAAGAAACTGTGGCACATCGGGGGTGAGTTGCCAACTTGTGAGTAGAAGACATCACCGAGTAGAAATCGAATGTATCATGACCTCCTAGGTCATACAATAATATACTCATAATATAACACTGAAACATCTAGTAGTGGCCAGGGTAATAATCGTGTTGGCTATAGTGCCCTCAAGTCAATTATTGGATCGCAGGCACGTGATTGCAATGATTGAAGGAGGACCTATACCGGTAGGAAAATCTTACTCGAGATGATAGTATGCTATCTGGTTTGTCTTTATCATCGTGTACATGCTTTAGGTGACATTACAGATCACTATTACAGGTTGAAAGATCCTATATGATTCTTGCTTGACTGCCCGCAGTATGATGGTGATCATATACGTGGGAGTTGGGTGGTATATAGCACATCCTTAAAATGTCCCTAGTCGTGGGAGTTTCGAGACTGGGCATCGATACTCCAAGAGTAGACTAGTGTATAGTGATCGAGACCCCGATGAGGGGCGGTGGCCGGTCTCACAAGCCATTGGTATTAGTTGGTTCACCTAAGATGTATACAGGTGCTCATTGGGTTATGAGTACACCGGACGAACTCGCCGGGAACATGCTAGTTGGTATTATACCTATTGTCAGATAGCAGTTCCCTGGTGACATGTGTACAGGTTAGTCTATCGACCTGAGATCGTCATTTGTCTCGTGTGAGTTTCTATTATGCTTTGATTACTACCCTACCACGACTAAAAGGAGTCGTGCAAACAGGTTTTATTTGGGTACAGTCGCGAGCCACATGGAGGCAGTGAGCGGATCATCAGGGGATTCGTCTCTCCCAAGATTAGGGGTTGATGTCGCGGAGTGCACGGGTGGCCATAACCAGAAATCCTTGTCCAAGGTAGTCGAGAAGTACTGATCTAGGATCGGTAGTTTCTGAGGTGGTGATAGGTTTCGTACCGACACTAAATATCGCGTTATTAGGGGTCTGACTTTATCCATCCATCTAGACTTGATATGCGATACTCATAGACGAACGGACCGGACTGTACGGATATTGTCACTGTCAGGCTCAGTAGGTTTTCAGGATGGGTTTGCTCGTCGGCCTCCCTTTCGCTCAATACCTGGGTAGCTGTTACGTACAGCTAGTGCCATAGACATGATTGTGGTTAAACCCACTGCCAGCGTATTGACGAGTCTTTAGAGTCCCACACAGAGGGTTTCACTACTTCGGGCGAAACATTGTAGAGGCCGTATGGTTTTATGGCAGGGTTCGATCATATACATGCATTTGTGCATGCATCATGATCGGACGGATAATACTAGTGGGCTTTGGTTTAAGCCGGATCCTAGTATTATATTGTTGGATTATTTTCGTCTCGTTGTATTCGTATTCAGTCGGAATACGGATGCGGGTATGTATATACGGATGAAGGGTAATCTTGTAATTTATTACTAGATCGCTTTAGAGTTGCCATTTTTTTTATTGTGTTAAACATTTAGTATAAATGTTTAATTGGTAGGAAAGTGTGGGTCATTGATTCGTGCATGCCACATGGGTGTGACTCATGGTGGCATGATGAATGTTTTGTTTGTATTGTGAGATATTTGTAGTGAGCAAGTGAGATATTTATTCTTGAGTTGATTTTCTTTTGATGGTGGTATGCTTGATATTGCTCACTCACAACAACTCTCACAACACTCACAAAAGGAAAAAAGCAGCCACCTCTTTTCTTCACATGATTTTTCTTGACCTCACACTTTCCTCACTTGGCATCTTCTTCAACCTCCACCTTATATGTCTCATGATTTGAGAAACCTAGGGTGTATTGAGACAAAATAATCACACACACTCTCTACTTCACCTTGGCTATCTAGGTTAGCAAATTAGATACTCGAGTTGCTTCGGTTTTGAGGTCGGGGCCCGTATTACTAACTCTAGATGTGGATCGTCTTCGATGGGGGAGACCAGATATCAAACTTGATCGAGGATGCCGTGAGAAGCTTGGGACAGAGGTTGAAGACGGAAGGACACGGATCGTTCGGTATAACCTCTCTAAACTCCTTTCCATATAGCTAGTTTAGGGTTAATGGTACGATCCGGGAATCGGGTTCCATTAGCGCCGGTTTTTAAAGATTTTGTTCCGCATTTGGCCACGGTTTGATGGCCGGGGCGCTGGCGCAACCCAACATAGTATCAGAGCCAACCCATTAACCGCATACTAGTTGATTTAGACGATATTAAAGTATCGAAACCGAAACAACTCCGAAACAGTACCCAATGTATTCTAGTTTCTGTCGAATTTTATTTAGTCTTCTAAAAATATTTAAGCAACTGCAGAAGACTACCTGTATGACTACTAGGACACACACCAAATACTAGCCCCTAACTCCACTACTGACTCGGCCACATTAGCCAAAAATCCGGCCTGGCCGGTCCTAATGGGATATTGGGACTTGAATTTTGTAGTGTGCTTTAGTCTCTGGAATATTGGTTCAGTGGTATTGCTTGTTTAGCCCAGTTTGGATATGGATTTATCTTTTGGTTTGTGGGCTATTTGTGGTGTTTCGAAGTCGATATTTCTAATACTGTTTAAAGTTTTACAGTACATGCATTACTATCTGCGACCGTGAATATCATTAAGAGAGATACAACTTGTCTAATTGCTATAGTTCTTTTAGACAGGTTTGCGAACGTGACATTCATGTTGATGTTCTGTGTTGTGCTGTGTTGTGGCTGGTTCGTCATGGTGGATAGCTTAGGTGCAATGATAGTATAGTTTAGATTTATTTGTACATTTGATATCGCGGGGAGAGCGTCTGACATGTGGACTGCCGTCACTGCCTTCTTGTATATTATTTGTTTGGGGCACGATTGAGTTATGGTCGATGTCACTGTTGTACATATTTTTCTTTTCTGTACTAGGATTACACCGCAATGGAGTGAACGGATAGCCGGGTTCTGGAGGGCAACGGGTCTGCATCTCATGGCGTTGAGATGCAGGGGCCTCACTCTGGAATTGGCGGGCTATTTGCTGCACTTGTAGGGGGTACAGGTTGACCCAAGGAGGGGTGCTCAAGTTACCGGATTCCGTGAAGTGCCGGGTGGCCCATTCACTTTGATGAAAGGGTTGCCTCACTTTTGCTTTAGGCGGGTAACTTTCTGCGCTCGTAGGGGTCTAGGTTTTCATTGCACAGGCTATCCACACGAGTAGGGGAACATCGGGTTTCAGTTGCGGCATAATGGAAACCCGGGGCTCCCAGATTATCAGTATTGTTCTGTGATGCTTATCGCTTATCTGTGATGTTGCATTTATCATGCCTGGAGCGATTATTATATATTGTTATATATACTAGTAGATGTTGTATATGTTTTGCACCTGCGCTAGTCCACCCCCCGCTCTGTCGTTAGTTAAGTAACCTAACTGGTGATGACGGGGCCCAGTGGCGAATGCTGATGGCATATACATACATCATATTTTCGTTTTGTTCTGGTGTGATTAATTGATGGGACTGCGTTGATTCTGATCAATGCAAGGAAAACAGACCTATTCGATGTTATTGGAACACTTTTCAAAAGCTGTTATCACAAGGGCATTTTCTTTTGTTTTGCACAAAGATATTCGGTTATGAATATCCAGCACCTCATTCGACGAGGCAAGAGCCGAGATCCCTTCACCGGGAGTGACCTCTTGGGCAGAAGTTTGCGTCAGGGTAATAACTTCATTATAGTCAATTACTTTTTTGCCTTGCCTCGAGATATTCAGTTGAGAATATCCTGCACCTCATTCCACGAGGAAAAAGCCGAGATCCCTTCACCGGGAGTGACCCCTTTAGCAAAGGTTTTCGCCACTATATAATTGTAAAGCTATTCAGTTCATTCAACGATATAAAGTTCATTACGTTAAAGGTTTTTTGCTAAAAACCACTCGTAGCCCTCCGTCATTTCAGATGGGTAGAACTTAGTATTCATGCTATGTTTGTTGGCCTTAATCATGGCATAGTGTATGGTAGTTATTAGTTACTTTTCTGTTGCATAGATAGATGTGTTGGTTTGAGAAAGTCATACTACTGTGTTGGCCTTCGTCAAGGGTATGTACGGGTGGGTTCAAATTAACCTGGACAATGACGAGTAGAACTTGACATGTGATATGTTGGCCTTCGTCAAGGTCATAAGAGTATGGGGTAAAATCACATCGGGAGTTTCAAATATACAGGAAACTTGCCAAGCATGCGCATACCTTCTGGAGTGTGATAACTTGAGTGGATTCCATCTGGTTATCATACGAAGATAGTTGGATCCCGCTTCGCACTGATGAGTTGGTTTACTCATCGGGTGATTTTTAGATGATCCCGACTAATTCTTCTTTCGGGTTTGGAGGAGAATTTGAGGAAACAGTGGGCATCCTGATTAGATAAAGTGATTAACTATTCTGATCTAGATTAGAGTGCATGCTGAGTGTTTATTTTTTCTCTCTCTTTGGCAGCGACCAAGGCCCGACCCTAGACTAGAACTCAGAAACCAAGTTAACCGAACCTTCTTAAAACACACTAACTTTTGGATTGTCAAAGTTTCATACTTCATTGCCACTCCTAATTTTACCCCTTGCTTTTCTCCAGAGTTTCTGTAGCACTACAAAGATCCACATTTATTGGATATGACCATCGTATAGTTACATACGAACTCGAAGAAACTTGTTTCAGATTCAAGAATGGTTTCTGGTTCAGGAGAAATAGAATAAAGATTATTCAGTTGTCTTTTATCTTTACCTTCTCTCAGGTTGTGAGGGCTCCTAGGATTAGGAGAGGGTACACCTATTGCGCTTATTAGATAGTCTTCTTCCAAACCATAGGCATGTGCGGAAAGGTGCGGAAGGAAGAAAACCAATTAGCCTAAGTGAGGTGTACAGAAGGTAATAAGTAAAGACAAATAAAGGGATTAGAAAGAAGGCAAAGTAAATTGCGACTGCTATCATTCACGACAAAACCGCGTATATCATCGCCACTCCTACTTCATATTGCATTTGTCCAGAACACCCCGTATCACTACGAAGATCCACATTTATTAGATAATCCATCATATAGTTACATACGAACTCGAAAGAACTTGTTCCAGTTCGAGAATGGATTCTGGTTTAGGAGAAATAGAATAAGGATTATTCAGTTGCCTTTTCCCTTTACCTTCTCTCATTTTGCGGGGGCTCCTAGGATAAGGATGGTACACCTATCACGCTTATTGGATAGTCTTCTTCCAAACCTTAGGATGGTGCCAAAAGGTAGGGAAGGAAGAAAACCATTTAGCCTAAGTGCGGTGTACAGAAGGTAATAAGTAAAGACAAATAAAGGGATTGGAGAGATGGCAAGGAAATATACGGTCACAGTCATGAATCTGGATAATGGAAGAGGCATTACTAGGAATACCCGGCTACCCCTTCGAAACATTTTCATATTTCATTTTCACTGTACATTGTTAATTGAAAACTGATTTCCCAATTAGATCCTTACTCCAGGGTATGTATTTACCAGGTTTGATTCTCACATCTGTATGGTTTTACAAATGATTAGTAGGAGTTAGTTATTGGGAATTAGGTGATTATATCCTCATTATATCGGAACTCGTTGTAATTGGTGGTATTTGAGGAAATCACCTAGGGTTTTACCTGACGGAAAATATTTGGTTTTGAATATCCGTTGTTATGCACCAATTTCAAACTGATATATATGTACGTTTATTTTATAAAGTGAGATATAACTTTTTGAAATTATGTCCATGACATTTACCAATATCAGTTGATGATTGGGTAAAGAGCATTAAACAGCGGTGTAATTCTTCTTAACCATAGTATAGTTTTCAACCTACGATGCACGGGGTTTGAGTTATTCAACTCAGGGGACTTATACAAAGTATTGTATGTTGTCCAGTGTCCATTAGGATAGAGGGGTTGTTGCTCGTACTATATTCTTTTACTTATGACTTCTCCAGTTTTAGACAAGTATTTCGTAGAAATACAAGGTCCAAGTTTTGAGAAGTTTTATGTACAAGAATAAAGTAGAAAACCATGTGTTGAAAGTATTAGGATTCTTCAAGGTAATCGAAGATGTAGATACTTGTGTTTGGTATTCAGTTGATAGTAATGGTTTTGAGAACTTGCATCTTTTTCAGGTTACTCATATCTGGATTCACTCCTAGTTGAGTAATGTTGATCGGCCTCTTTCCATTTAGTTGACATGCACTGGAGACAGCTGCATGATTTGAATCTGGTTTCAATTAAATTAGTACCTCTGTTTTTATATTGTATGTAGAATGGTTCATATCTTAACGATGTTAAGGTATATGGAGTTGTCCGGCTTATGCTTAAAACTGGACTCTGGATAACTCAATGCACGTTTCTGTAATGGCAGTTTGTGGGTTATCCCGGGCTATGATGAGTGTTAACTTTCTACCATATGGAAGATCAATAGTGATATTGTTCTTGACTCGCCACAGTTTTAGTAAAATGGATTTTTTCAGAAAACAGTAGTGGGAATATGGTAGAACTGGAAGTAATTCCTGAACCACAAACGATTACTGAAAATTTAAAAGAACCTAAAGAGTCAATCGGGTTTGACATTCGATTAGCCACTCCGCAGATATAGTGGGTAACCTCAGGCGCCCGAGAGGTACTTTGGTATTCTCAAAGACGATAACAGGGAAGTTCTTGTTTACCCAGACTTGCCATTACTGTTGTTCTAGACTATGAGACCCGGCAGGAGGATGAGTATAGCGTCATTCTAAACTAGCTTTAAAAGTGCATGTGTATATGACCCTGCCAGAAAGTTGTTATAGTCAGTGGGAACAGCGGAAGCATAGTGAACAAGTAGCTTGTGTCTTTTTAAAGACTAAAGCGAGTATAGCGGAGATAGATTATCTATTTTTGATGTGACAGTCATAGGCTTTGACTTCATCAGAATAGGAGTTGGATCTGTTAAGAAGGTGTTAGTTATATGTATGCCCTAGAGGCCATTACTGTACATACGATGTATATTGTAATGGATGCTTGGACATATATAGGGAGGACTTTCTTGCTCGATATGATAGTATGCTATCTGGTTGTTCTTTATCTTAACATATACGCTGATTGTTTCTATGTTACATGTTAATAAAGCCCTTAGGGTATGTACTCGACTACTGGGACTATGATGAGATCATACTAGTGGGGCCACGGTAGTCGACGAGTACATCCTATAACTGTTCCTAGTCGAGGGTGTATCGAGACAGGGCATCGATACACCAGAGTAGACTAGCGTATACGCATCATGACCCATATGATGGGCGATGGATGATCCCATATCCATCGGTGTTTGACATCAACGATGGTGTTCGGGTGCTTAGTGGAGACTGGATACACTGGACGGACTCGCCAATAACTTCCAGATGGTATTATACCTCACGTCAGATGGCAGTTCTCTGGTGACACTGGTATAGGTTAGTCTGTAGACCCGAGATCGTCATAGAGTCTTGTGTGATTCCCACTGTACTTTGATTTCCATCATACCACGTCCAAGAGGGCGTGCAAAAAGGTGGCTTTTGGGTACAGTCCCGAATCATATGGAGGCAATGAGCGATAGGAGGGGATTCGTCTCTCCCGGTATAGGGAGTTGATGTTTCGCTGTGTTCGATTGGCTATAACTAGAAATCCCTGGCCAGGGTTGCTGGGATTTACTGATAAGTGTTATCAGTAGTTTCTCGAACTGTTATAGACCTCATATCGACACGACTTATCAAGCTACTGGGGTCTGACGTATACCACCCCTACGCGAGATATGCGACATATCAGACGAAGAGACCGGACTGTACGGGAGTGTTACTGATTGGATTCGCAGGAGTATGTATAGGCTTGCTTGTTGATCTTCTGATTGCTCAATGCCTGGGTGGCTGTTACATTTAGATGACCGCTTGCAGCTTGTGGGTGTTTGTTATGATCATCACCTACTGCCGGCGTATTGACGATTCTTTAGAGTCCTACACAGAGCTTTCTTGGCTCAGGCAAAACGGAGTAAGAGCACATATATGATATGTGCGGGACCGAGAACAATACATGAATGTGATACCGTATTAGATTCTCACGATATGAGATATCGGACGGGTATATGAGATATAGCCGGGTCATCGGATCAAGTGTTGATTTGATGAACTCGTACAGATTATATTGGTCGGTTATTTGTGAAATAGCCAGATTATTGGATCAAGTGTTGATTCAAAAATTTAATGTATAATTATATATTTGATATATTAAATTACATTAACTAATATAGGCTCGCTTTATTGATTCATTTTCTCATCGGGTAATACATTTATATATATGCGATATATGTTAATTGTATTATTTTATTTTGTTACAATAAATATTATATATGTGACATATAATATTGTAACAAATTATGATTACTAATGCAACATGATTAGTGGAGATTAAACATGGTTAGGGTTTGATTTGGGTTAATGTTTTCTAGAAGCTTCTAGAAGTTTTTATTTTGTTCTTGCAACGATATTTGTGTTGATATTTTGTAAGATATTTCCAAACCCAACCCACACCCTTTAACCCTAGTTAACTCTCTACATAGGTTAGCCTTTTCTTTGGTCAACCATGGTTGCATTTTGTACTTATCATAACAATACATTATTCATCACAAAAGAATTTATCTTCTTCCTCTTTGAAAAGCTTTCTTGCTTTGATTTTTGTGATGAAAGTGATTGAGAATAAGAAAACAAATGAGAGATAAAATCCTACTTCATCATACTCATCTACCCTTGCCATTTAGATGAGTGTGTTCACTTCATTAGTGAGTGGGAGCTTGTGTTAAAGAAACTTCAAGGTAGATCATCTTGGTTATCGAAGATCGGAAGCAAGCTTGCATCTTTCTCTTCGTGGAGCCTCTCTAGAGTCTGGATGCACGATGATCGCAATGAAGGGACCTTAACACGGAGCTTTAGAAGTGAAGGACATGATCTACAAAGGTTGTAATCCCTCTCACTTAGTGTTAAAGTGTTTAACATGCTTGTTTTTGCCTAATCTCTAGTTTAAAGATCTTGGTTAGGGTTGTTCGGCATGGTTAAATTTTAAATCGGCCATGGTTGATACCTTGTAGAACCTTATTAGAGTGTCTAGTAACCCTACAATGGTATCAGAGCCAAGGTAGAGCTTCAGGCGAAGTCCAGGCGAAGTTTAAAGTCCGATCGAACCCCGAAACCCCAAAACTTAACCCTTCTCTGGAAATTTTTTAAAATGTTGATTTTTTCATATTAAAAATACTCAGAAAAATAAGCAGGGAAATCTAAGAATTACTGCGAAGTACGATATCCTAATTCCTTCATGGGAGCGCGGAACCGCGGCCAAACCATGGGTTTGGCGGCGGTTCCGCGGCCATCATGTAGAATCATGGGCTCGTACTTCTAGGTTTGATTCTTGGGTACTTTTTCTTGCTACTGAGAATTTTTCATTCTACTCAAGTGTTGAGTTTTCTGGGTTGTATTGGGAGCTCGTTGATTCGATCGGAAAGTATAACTTCGTTTAGTTTGTCCGGGTAATTTTTAGAACGTATTAAAAAGATCGAACGGAGATCAATAACTCACTTTTTCCCCTGCCGGAAAATTTCCAAGTGTTGGATTTTTCCTTAGTTTAAGAACGTTCTAAGTCGTGCAAATAACGCGGTGGACCCTCTAGAAGAACACAAACCTTAACTCGATTATGTGACCGTCTGAACTGCCTCTAAACTTTAGGGTTTTGGGCAGTACGGCGTTGCCACATGTGAGGCGTTGGCTTGACTCTTCTACGGCTGGACCATTGGTACTATGGCATGTGATGGATGTTTTTAAACTAATTTCAAATGTTGAGAACTATTTGGGAAAACTTGGGTGTTCGATTATTCGATCGAAAAGTTTAACAATATCTATTTATCTGGAATGTGATACAATATTTGGAATCCACAAGTAGTTATGTGATAACTAATTTGAATGTTATAAATCTAGCAGTTCAGTCTCAGATGATCGGTTGCCACGGAATTTTGGTGTGATCAAAAGTCTGTCGCAATCACGTAGCGTACGCGGATACTCGCCGGGTAAACTTAATAGATAGCCATGCCCCATAGCCCCGACCAAGTGACTATAGGAGAACCCCGTCGCCAAAAGCATCCGTTCGGGTGCTCGCGGCAGCGGTGTTCCGCCTTAGTGCACTTCGTTGATGGCATCCGAGGGTGCTTCCGTCTACTAAAGTTTGCGACGAGCATTCGATCAGGATGTCGGGAATCTTGTTGAATTGCCCGACTTGATATTGAAAAGAGTTTTCGATAAAGAGACTAAAATGCGGGGTTTATAATTGTTAGGCATGCGATGTCTAAGGAATTCATTTGATTAGGCATGCCATGTGTAAGGAGGCTGCGGATTCTAACTGTTGTAGTTTTACACTTTCTTTTCTGTGACCGTAACGTAGTATGTGGAGTATCGCCGGCTTCGTTGCTATACATCAACGACAATCGGGATATGCATACTTGCATACGTTGATGATATGAGATATTATGTGTCGCTGTGATATGTCGTGTTTTGAATAGCCGGGGGTTTTATGTGAGATGAGGTTTTGTTATATTTTCATTCATGTAAAATTCATTTGTATGTAATATTCTTTTATTGGGGCACTTCCGGGCTGAGGTTGATGTCACCATTGTATATTATTTACTTTTCCGCATTAGATAGACCCAAGGCGGGGAGCATAAGTAACCGGGTTCTAGGGTCCAGTGGGAGACCATCTCGAGGAGTCGAGACCGGGTCTCCTAACCCTAGAATTGGCAGTGTTGCTTGCCGCTCTCGTAGGGGTCTAGGGATGTGGGTTTGGCTATTCTTCGCGACCGTGGAATCCGCGTTTTATACAAGCTCGCATAAAACATAGAAATCCTAGTATATCCAATATTTCATATATGTTCTTCTGCTGCAATGTTCTGTGATGAGATCATATTACTGCATGAGACGAATGTTTATATTATATATATGAGATATATGTTATATTGCAGATTTCGTTTCAAATGTGAGGCTTGTGAAGCATAATAAAATGGGACTTCATTAATGAGATTAATGAAACTAAAAGAAACCTAAAGATGTTGTAGAAACTTGTCTCAAAAACAGGTAGCTCTTGTTCTTGCTTTGCATAGCGGTGTTCCTTGTAGAACATCCAGCACCTTATTCGATAAGGAAAGAGCCGACGATCCACAACCGGGAGTGACCTCTTTAGCGAAACTAGCAGATGCTACAAACTCGGTTTGTCTTTTGATTGTTTTTATAGTTTTTGCTTTGCATAGTGATATTTGTGAAATATCCTGCACCTTATTCGATGAGGAAAAAGCCGACGATCCCTTCACCGGGAGTGACCTCTTTAGCAAAACTAGAAAAGGCCTCAAAAACATTCCATTAAAAAGCACTCGATTCTACAACGATATCATGTTCATTACACAAAGGGTTTTCTTAAAAACCTGTCATAACCCTCCGTCCTTTCAGATAAGTCCTACTTAGTATTCGTGGTACGTTTGTTGACCTCCGTCAAGGCGTAGTGTGCGGTAGCTAACTAGTATTTATCTGTTTATGCATATGATGCAGATTGTTTTAGGGTAGTCGTGCGGCCTTGTTGACTCCGTCAAGGGTCGTTCGGGTGGGTTTAATTCAATCAGGAAATAACGGGTAGAACTTGACTAGCAGCCTATGGTTTGTTGACCTCCGTCAAGGTCATAGGACGCTAGGGGTAAAATATTATCGGGAATTTCAAATGTTGAAATTTGCAATGAGATTGCATACCTTCTATGAGATAGTTGGATCCCGATACCCGCTGCAAGTAAGAGTTACTCCTGGGAGAGTTTTACACATTACAATTAGCCAAACAAGTAGGTGTCTAGAAAGGTGTTAACGGGGTTACGCCCCTGGGATGACGAGGTTTATTTTAATTAGGTCCGTGCGAAAGCGCGGGGAACCTCCCTCAAAGTACCGGCACTAGCCCGGCTGAAAGATTGGCGAACTTGTAGAGTGTAATTAATCCCGGCTAGTCTTTCCTTTTAGGGTTTGAAGGAAGATTTGACTAAAACAGTGGGAGCCATCCTGATTAGATAAATTGATAACCAATCTAATCTTGTAAAAGCGCACGCTGAGTGTTTTCTTCTCTCTCTCTCCAGGTAGCGACCATCTCACGCCTTAATCAAGATAATAATACGAATGTATTGACCGAACCCGCTTGTTATACTGCGCTAGGAAATGTTGGTCCCGCTCCAACTTATAATTGTTATAAGACAGAGCAGGAAATAGGGGATTACCAGAATTCCCATGCCGCCCAAACGAAGAAAGTGCATGTTGATGCATCTTCTTCGGGTGCGTTCATTGCACAGAACTGTTTCTCAATATCCTTTACGTCCTGGGTATTAGATATCGGATCAGGATCCCACATATGTAATTTGTTACATGGGCTACAGATAGGTAGAGAACTGAGAACGGGTGATATGTTTCATGAGATAGAAACGGTGCAAGTGTTGCAGCCAAGTCTGTTGGTAGATATCACCCTGTATTATCAGAATACATTGATTCTGACCGAATGTTATTAGATACCGAACCTGTGATACAACATCATATCAGTCTCTTTATTAGTAAAGAAGGATATAATTTTGTATTGTTGGATAATGTTTTGAACATTTACTATATCAAGAGTTGATCGGTTCAGGCACGTTATCTAAAAGCATTGACGTTCTATATCAAACTACAGTTCTTAGTATACAGAACACACACAAGAGGAAGAGTTCAGAAATGAACGAATCCTCCTTGAGGTATTGTAGACTAGGTCATGTCAATGTGACCCGAATAGCTGAAGTTACATAAAGATTCATATTTAAATTAGTTTGGATTTACATCTTAAAAAAACTTGCCAGTCATGTCACAAAGATAAGATGACCACAGCTCCGTTTATTGGAAACAGAGAAAGAGTTAGTGAACTCTTGGGATTGATACATGCTGATGTATGAAGGTCCCCTGTCTACACATGCCAAGACCGGTTCTTTGTACTTCAATACATTCAATGATGATCTCTCAAGATTCAGACATATGTTCCTGTTGAAACACAAGTCCAAAACCTTCGAAATAATCACTGAATATAATTTAGAAGTAGAGAACCAAAAAACGGGTATAAGTATTATGTCCTTTGATGAGATCAGGGAGGAGAATACTTGAGCACGGAGATCCGGGACTATTCTAAAGGAGAATGAGATTCTCTCTCAGCATTACTCCTCCGTATACACCATAGCACGATGGTATATCGGGGCGGAGCAATTGCACCCTATGTGATATTGTGCGCTCTATGATGAGTACTACTGAGTTTACTATTTCCTTTTGGGAGTTATGCACTTGAGAAGCTGCATACCTATTGAAGAGGGTTCCAATCAAATCAGTTGCCTACCACTTCATATGTGATATGGAAAGGGAAGAGCCCATATCTTAAGTTTGTTAAGATTTTGGGTTGTCCGGCCTATGTCTAAAAAGCAAAATCCGGACAAGCTTGAGGCAAAGTCAGATCTGTGGAAGTTTGTTTGATATCCTAAGCATACGCAAGGGAATATCTTCTACCTAACCGAGGAACAAAAGATGTTTTGTTTCTCAACATGCCACCTTTGTGAAAGGGAATTTCTTGTGAAGAAATTAGTGGTCATGAGGTAGAACTGGAAGGAGTTCCAGCTATACAAACTACAGCAGATGATTTGGTAGAACCAAAGGATTCAATAGATTCTAACGAACCTCAACCTCTCCGCCGATCTAGTAGGGTTGCTCACCCACCTGAGAGATACTTCGGTTTTCTCTATGACAGTGGGAGCGAGGATTGCATCATGAGATGATGACCAAACTAGTTTCGAGCAGGCCATCAGGAGTGGGACTCTATAAGAATGGCTGGATGCTTAGTGATCTGAGATGGAATCCTTATACACCAACAAAGTATGGACTTTGGTTGCTTAATCTGAAGGGTTAAATCCCCATCAGGAGCGAGTATATCTTGAGAAGATTACTTAGTGTACATGAAAAAGTTGAGACTTTCAAAGCTTTGCTTAAATCCATTCAGATCCTACTTGCCACTGTTACATACCATGACTACGATATCTGGCGGTTGGGTGTCATGACTGCTTTTCTAAATACTGATTTAGAAGAGAGCGTCTATAAGTACACATCCTGAGGGCTTCATAGACAGTGGGAGCAGCGGAAACGTGAGCAAGATGTTTTATGTGATAAATCAGGCATCACGGAGTTGGAACGTCTGTTTTGATGTTGTAGTCAAAGAGTTTGACTTCATCAAAATGGTAGATGAACCTTGTATATAAAAAAGGGTAGTAGAGAGTATGGTGGTGATCCTCGTAGAGTACGTGGATGACATACTTTTGATAGGGAAAGAGTTTCCTATGCTACGCTCGGTCAATCTCCTCTTAACACATGGATTCTCCATATAGGAAGGTGATACCTCTTAAATCCTGGGTTATGGATCTATGGGATAGATCTAATTGGATGTTAGGAATCTCACTAGTTGTAGTGAGATGGTATCAATCGGTCCTGGGGAGAATCACCGGAAAGGTCTCAGGGTGATAAGGACGACCGAATGTCAGTCGCAGGCTTTGTCTTACCCTCAGTGGAGGGACGGTATGTTGGAAGAGTTCCAAGATAGATACCGTGACTTACTAGATGATTAGAGGCAAAATACATCATTACCAAGGATGCTACCAAAGAAGCAGTCTGGATATATATAAGTTCATGAGATGAA
This sequence comes from Agapanthus africanus, assembly GCA_030015575.1. Lineage (NCBI taxonomy): Eukaryota > Viridiplantae > Streptophyta > Magnoliopsida > Asparagales > Amaryllidaceae > Agapanthus > Agapanthus africanus. The sequence continues at coordinate 448,564,188 of CM057342.1, read as the reverse complement.
CTTCGTTCCAACCATTGTGTGACAATGGAGTAATGGCTTTGGCCTAGGAACCCCCGTCCGATCAGAAATCCAGATATAATTCTTAGGCAGTATCTCCTGATCATGGAGATGGTTGATCTCCAGGGAGATCGAGATTAGGAGAGTAGACACAGAGGACAACAGCGCGGATCCACTCACAAAGACCTTTTTCCCAGTAGAGACTTTTATGGGATGGTTGAGTATGAGATACTTCAACCACAGCTAATTATCGGGTATGCGATACCACAATAGATGGCTCCAGTGCAAGTGGGAGATTGTTAGTTATATGTATGCCCTAAAGGCCATTACTGTACATACGATGTATATTGTAATGGATGCTTAGACATATATAGGGAGGACTTTCTTACTTGACATGATAGTATGCTATCTGGTTGTTCTTTATCTTAACATGTACGCTGATTGTCTCTGTGTTACATGTTGATAAAGCCATTATGATATGTACTCGACTACTGGGACTATGATGAGATCATAGTAATGGGGCCATGGTAGTCGACGAGTACATCCTATAACTGTTCCTAGTCTACGGTGTATCGAGACAGGGCATCGATACACTAGAGTAGACTAGCGTATACGCATCTTGACCCATATGATGGGCGATGGATGATCCCATATCCATCGGTGTTTGACATCAAGGATGGTGTATGGGTGCTCAGTGGAGACTGGGTACACTGGACGGACTCCCCGAGAACTCCAAAATGGTATTATACCTCACGTCAGATGCCAGTTCTCTGGTGACACTGGTACAGGTCAGTCTGTAGACCCGAGATCGTCATAGAGTCTTGTGTGATTCCCACTGTGCTTTGATTTCCATCATACCATTCCAAGAGGGCGTGCAAAAAGGTGGCTTTTGGGTACAGTCCCGAATCACATTGAGGCAATGAGCGATAGGAAGGGATTCGTCTCTCCCGGTATAGGGAGTTGATGTTGTGCTGTGTTCGATTGGCTATAACTGAAAATCCCTTGCCAGGGTTGCTGAGATTTACTGATAAGTGTTATCAGTCGTTTCTCGAACTATTATAGACCTCATATCGACACGACTTATAAAGCTACTGGGGTCTGACGTATACCACCCCTAGGCGAGATATGCGACATATCAGACGAAGAGACCGGACTGTACGGGAGTGTTACTGATTGGATTCGCAGGAGAATGTACAGGCTTGCTTGTTGATCTTCTGATCGCTCAATACCTAGGTGGCTGTTACGTTTAGCTGACCACTTGCAGCTTGTGGGTATTTGATATGATCATCACCTACTGCCGGCGTATTGACGATTCTATAGAGTCCTACACAGAGGTTTCTTGGCTCAGGCAAAACGGAGTAGGAGCACATATATGATATGTGCGGGACCGAGAACAATACGTGTATGTGATACCGTATTAGATTCTCATGATATGAGATATCGGCCGGATATATGAGATATAGCCGGGTCATCGGATCAAGTGTTGATTTGATGAACTGATACAGATTATATTAGTCGGTTATTTGTGAGCCAGATTATCGGATCAAGTGTTGATTCGATAATTTAATGTATAATTATATATTTGATATATTAAATTACATTAACTAATATAGGCTCGCTTTATTGATTCATTTTCTCATCGGGTAATACATTGATTTGTATGCGATATATGTTAATTGTATTATTTTATTTTGTTACAATAAATATTATATATGTGATATATTATATTGTAACAAGTTATGATTACTAATGCAACATGATTAGTGGAGAGTGGAGATTAAACATGGTTAGGGTTTGATTTGGGTTAATGTTTTCTATAGCTTCTAGAAGTTTTTACTTTGTTTCTTGCAAAGATATTTGTGTTGATATTTTGTAAGATATTTCCAAACCCAACCCACACCCTTTAACCCTAGTTAACTCTCCACATAGGTTAGCCTTTTCTTTGGTCAACCATGGTTGCATTTTGTAGTTATCATAACAATACATTATTTATCACAAAAGAATTTATCTTCTTCTTCCTCTTTGAAAAGCTTTCTTGCTTTGATTTTTGTGATGAAAGTGATTGAGAATAAGAAAACAAATGAGAGCTAAAATCCTACTTCATCATCCTCATCTACCCTTGCCATTTAGATGAGAGTGTTCACTTCATTAGTGAGTGAGAGCTTGTGTTAAAGAAACTTCAAGGTAGATCATCTTTGTTATCGAAGATCGAAAGTAAGCTTGCATCTTTCTCTTCGTGGAGCCTCTCTAGAGTCTGGATGCACGATGATCGCAGCGAAGGGACCTCAACACGGAGCTTTAGAAGTGAAGGACATGATCTACAAAGGTTGTAATCCCTCTCACTTAGTGTTAAAGTGTTTAATATGCTTGTTTTCGCCTAATCTCTAGTTTAAAGATCTTGGTTAGGGTTGTTCGGCATGGCTAAATTTTAAATCGGGAACGGTTGATGCCTTGTAGAACCATGTTTGAGTGCCTAGTAACCCTACAGAAGGTAGTAGGGTGTGATGTCCTGGTATTTGTATGACATACACTTTGTAGGAAATGAAATTCCTATATTATGATCGGTTATATTATGGTTGTCATACAGTGGTTTCTCCACATAGGATATGGATATTATATCAGGCATTCTGGTTACTGGATCTATGGTTTTAGATCTAGATTTGGGTAGTTTCCCAATCTGGGTACTTCGACTCTATTCTAAAGGTGTTTTAGAATGGACGACTCCTGGCATGGTGGTGTACCTGCTGGTGATGGAGTCAACCTCTCTAAAGGTGTCTTATAGACTAAAGGGGAGAAGGATGCGCATCATTGGCATATCACTTGCTTAGGCAATTGAATCAATCATGATATGTTAAGTACCAAACCAGATGTTTTTTTTTGCACTAGCTGCAATAAGTTTATATATTAGTCCAATCCTGGAGAAACGTTCGGAAGCAGTTTATGAACAAAAGTGGATGTTCTAGGGATTTGGTAACTGCAGGCTACTTCGGGAGACGGTTATCATTCCAAGCTTCCAAGGTGACCTGAATGACAGAGTGACTGTCAGAGTTATAGTTTTCACTCTTGACGGGGGGCAGTAGTTTGGACAGGTGGTCCAAGCGGATACTGAGGGAGGCATGGCGCAGGATACTGATTAAATTCAGTGGACGATACAGTCTAAGATGTTTGCTGGATTTTGAGTTCATTTATGAACTGGGTCGCATCAGATATCCAGACATATTCTAAGAGTGGTATTGCTCATTTCGGAAGATGGCTTTCTCCGCGAACTTGAGATAAAGAGAGACATAGAAAGAAACATTGGAGCGAATCCACTCACTGGGGCTATTTGTCGAACACAATAGTTTTACAAATGAGCTTTATGAAATTGAATAGTAGAGAAGTTGGGTGTTCGGTATCAAACGTGCTGTGAGTATGCGACACCGCAATAATTAGCCGTAAGTGCAAGTTGGAGATTGTTGGCTATAGTCCCTTTAAGTCAATTATTGGATCGCAGGCACGTGATTGCAATGATTGAAGGAGGACCTATACTGGTAGGACAGTCTTACTCGAGATGATAGTTGTAGCGCCTTGAAAAGTCGTTTTGGTGTTTTCCTGAAAAACGGTGAAAATTCGGTATTTTCCCGTAAACCGTCTTTTTTGTTATTTTGCAGTTTAGGACTAATTATACCTAATTTGGATAGATAATTGCTAGTTTTTAGTAGCAAATGAGTTGCTTATGAAATTCTGGTCGTTTAAAAATTTTCCCTAATTTTTCAATTTTTAATATTATTTTAAGCCGGTAAGAAAATACATTAAATTAGCGATAAATACAAATTTAAATGGGCTAAATTTAAGCTTTAAAATCATGTTAATTAAAATCTAGTTGTAACATAAATTTTTAGTATTTTATTTTAAGTTTTAACTATTTTTTTATTATAGAAAACGAAATTTATTCAATTTAAGCTTAAACTTGCAATTTTGGACTTGTAGGGGGTCTTTTTGCATAAATTTTTTTTTGTAAAACCCCCATTCACTCTTCCCTCACCCCAGGCTGGCCCACTTCAGTAGCACAAGGAAAAAAATTCCTTGCCTCCTTTGACTTTTTATTATGTGTTGAAATGAGGTGTTTTTATAAGGTTTTTGATTTATTAATTGGGTATGGGTCTTTAGTTGATTGGTATGGTTGACCTTGACTTTTTCCCAACTCCCCCACACCTCTCCCCACTCCCTCCTCAACCCAAATTCCTGCAGAAAACAGCCCCAAAAATTTTCCCCATTTCTCCTTCTATTTTGCTTCATTTTCACCTCAAAAATCCATCAAAATTCAAATTTCCTTCACAAATCCAATGCAAACCCTTAATCCATCTCTTCTCGCATCCCAATTGGTTTAAATCTTGGATAAAGGAGGTGCCTTGGGAGGCTAGGGTAAGCTAAGGTTTGAACTTGTGAGGTATAATTTCAATCTTTGGTTAATTGGTAGTTGTTATATGCTAAATTAGAATCTTGATGTGTTAATTTTTGTTGTTGATTTCTAATCAAGGTTTTAAAGTGAATGGTTTGAATTTTAATTAGGGTTTTAGAAACCATTAATAAGTTAATTAAGTTATTTTGCTTTCTAGTGTTTTACACTAACCTAATTAATGGAGTTATTTTGCTTAAGTGGTTCCATTTTATGCGAATCTAAGTTAATCTAGTGTGAATTTGGATCGCTATTGCTTTTTAGAAAAATCAAGAAAGGGCTTGTGTATGGAAATAGGTTGAAACATGGTTGTTGTGTTGTAATTATAGTGTTGTGGCTAGCTAGTTATGCGGTAGGATGTTCTTGCTAGGTTGTAGTCTTTTTGTCGCAAATCGGCAATGTTTGCACCGATTTTTTTTTTTGAATGTAATGCTTACTAGGTTTTTATAAAAATATTGTGATGAATTATTTGCAATATCTTGATGATATTTTTGGCATATCCTATGACATTTAGGATGTGTGAGTGCGGATTTTTGAGTGATCGGGTTTTAGCTTTGCCGGGAGACCAAATCGACGATTTTAGTTAGTTTTTGCGATTTTCGCGTGTGTTCTGCGCACCTTGTGCATGTTGTACCTAGCTTGTGAATGTTGGTATTTTCGTTTGGGATTTGCGTCATTTCATGGTATGTAACCTTATGTTTGGTATTGATGTAAATTCCAGGTTCGGTCGCGGAGACGTCAGACGCGGCACGAAAGGGGAAAGCGGTGATTGGACGTGACTAGCTAGGGATTCCGGTGAGTAGATGTAACATCTACGGGGGACTCTCATTGGATGGCGCAAGCCGCCCGATAGTTTTAGTAGCTTAAAAAGATTCTTAGTAATGTTAGTAATTAGGGGTGTAATACTTGTATGATTATTTGCTACATCCATGCCTTATATTGACATACATATGCGAACCCATTCTATAGGACACATGCACCGTTGCCAGGGTTTTTATATGCAGCACGAGCACAATTCATTCTTACACACACGCCTTGGTAATTGCCATGCCACCACACTAGATAACCTATAATTTGAAACCTTTTACTATAATTGATGCTTTAACCTGTGCTATTGCCTTTAATTCTTTAAAATGAAATCATAAGATTGCTAATCATGTGCATGTACTTCATCATGTTATTTGTTCATGCCTAGTCTATCAATCATACATCGCAACTTGATTATTGACACCATATGCATTCATTATCATTGGCATATGCATTTATGAGGATTTGTTGAGATTTTGTGATATTTCTGGATTTCGGGGGAAAGCCACAAAATTTCTAAGCTTACTATATTTTTAAATATGTAAATTGCGGTTTTCTAGTGATGTAAGTGTCGTCCACCATGAGTTTGCTGTGGTGTTCGAGACTCGTTTCGAGGAGTTGGATGAACCGTCTCGGGTACATGGTGGGCCCGGTAAGGTACCCCGGGGCAAGAAGCTCGTGGTGCTGACGATGAGCCTGGCAGGGGACGGATTACCTACCGGTGACTGTTTGGGGACGGCGGATATCCAGAGGATACCGACCGTGGCCGCGAGATGATGAGATAGTGATATTGAGATCGGTCAGCCGGATGGCTGAGGCCAGAGATACTATGACATGGATATATGAGATTTGTGATAGTTTTGAGGTGTCGTTGCTAGACACATGTTCTTGTTGATTCTATTGGTATTGCGCTGGTATTTCAAAAGAGATTCCTAAAAGAAAAACATGATTCTTATACTTACACATTCAGATCATGAGTTGATTCGCATTGCATTCATACCTGCTAGTATATTCATATTGCATACATACCTGCTATTATGTCCTGCCTTACCTGTATTTTAGATGCTAGGATGCTTGTGTGCATGCATTCGATAGCCTGTGTAGATGTTATTTATTACTCACGAGTTGGCAACTCACCCCCGTTGTGCCACAGCCTTTTGCAGGTCCGCTCCGTCAGTACAGTAGCGGCGGGCGCACTTGCTTCTTTTGCCTCTTTTGCCTGGACTCGAGGTTTTGCTCTTAGGTGGGTTATATTATTGTTTTTGTACCACCTTGTATATTCTTTGTATCTAGTGTACTCCATCTACTGTATCTACCAGTATTATTGTATATTGACCTAGAGATGAGACTGTGAGATTTGTGGACTTTTTATGCTGTATTTTGGGGTCGAGCTCACTTGAGTCGACATGCTGTTTTTCTCATGCTTCTTTATGATTATTTTGCATGTTGTTGTTTTATATTGCATGGGATTTGTGACCGCCTTGTGGCGAAGAGCTAGCTCCCGCTTGGGGATGCCATATTTGTTGGATTTATGTATATTCTTGTTGTTCCCATTTTAGGGGCCAGTATTTACAAAGGAGACTCTGCCGAAATTTTCGAAAAAATTGATATGGTTTTTAAAAAGGTTTTATATGACTTGTTTGATAAACTCTCTTTCAATTGATTGGTTTTTCTTCACTCTTTTGCTTTTTGGTTTTGGTTTCTGGGCTTTGGCTTACTTATTTTACGGACATCTTGAGACGTTTCGTAAACTTAAGTGCCAGTCAGGTCCGTGCCCTGCAGGTCATGACAAAGTTGGTATCAGAGCGATAGGTTTTACCTTTTTGAGTGTAGGATGACCCTTGGTAGATGGAGTAAGTGACTTAAGTAGGGTAACGTAGCGTGTGTATGTCCGCGGCATACTTGCGATACGGTACTCCGCCTAAGTGACTTTAGGATATACTTGCTTGAAATTCCTTCTTCGATTCCGTGTATCCTATGATTCTATTGCACTGTTCTTATTATCCTTTTTTCCTGTACCAGCCACTATGCCGCCGAAGGCTACGAGGGCACAGAGGGCTACCGCCCGAGACGAGATTCGAGTTTGCTCGTCCGAGACTAGGACTAAGCAGGGTGGTATGCCTACGCCGTAGGGACAGACCGATCCACCTTCCTCAGGCCGTATGGATAGGCTTGAGACTGGTATGGAGGAGTTGCGACAAGTGATGGGGAGTATGCAGGAGCTGCGTCAGATGGTAGGATCCCTAGTTGCAGCCAGTCGTACACCGAGGCCGGATGACGCACCTACTACATCCCAGACTACTATGATACCTGCTCCTACTACTACCGCCGTGACCATCCCGGTTTCACTACAGGATTTCATGAGGCTGAGACCTCCAGTATTCACCGGCACCGAGGCAGCGGAGGACCCACAGACGTTCCTTGACAGTTTAGCAAGGATCTGCCGTTCGCTGAGATGTTCGGATGATCGATGGGTGGAGCTTGCGAGTTTCCATCTAGAGGGTCTCGCGCAGACATGGTGGGAGTCAGTCTTGAGAGGTCGAGCTGCAGGTCTACCGCCTATGACGTGGGCCGAGTTTACAACAGTCTTTCTAGCTCGTTTCCTCCCAGAGAGCGTTCGTGACGCCAGAGCTCGTAGTTTTGAGGCCTTGATCAAGACACCTGGGATGACGGTGTCTGAGTATGACATCCAATTTACACAGTTGTCCCGATATGCTCCGTATTTTGTGGATACCGAAGAGAAAATAGTGAAGAGGTTCGTACAGGGACTTGATGCCCAGCTATATCTTGCCATTGGCGCCCTGCACTACGACACTTATTCAGCTGCTATGGATACGGCATTACGGATGGAGGCACGCATATCACAGACTTTGGCCGTTTCTGGGCCGAAGAGGATTCGCACAGAGGTGCCGTCTCAGAGGCAGCGTGCCAGATTCTTTCCGAGGGATGGGCCCGGCAGGGGATTTGGACGGGGTCAGTTATATGGTTCATATTCCCACGGATAGCAGCCGTCGCCAGGGTGTTTTGGGTGCGGGAGTCCGCACCATCTTGTCAAAGACTGTCCGGCGAGACGACAGGGAGCGGCGACCGTTCCGCATGTGACCCTACCACCATCACCACCCCCTCCTCAGAGAGCCCTACTTCCTACCACAGGCGATGCTCCACGCCAATTAGGTGCACCCAGAGGCCGTGGACGCGGCGGTCCTGTTCAGAGAGGACGAGGAGGCAGAGGCCGAGGTCGAGGTCAGCCCGCTATCGGTGGAGGACAGGCCCGAGTATTTGCTTTGACACCGCAGGATGCGCAGGCATCCAATGCCGTTGTGACAGGTACCTTGCCAGTTTGCTCTTTTGACGCACGGGTATTATTCGACCTAGGTTCCACACATTCGTACGTCTCTACACACTTTGCATCGATGTTGGGTCGTGAGTCGTTGTCGTTAGATCATCCGCTTGTTGTTGTTACTCCGGTAGGCGAGTCGTTTGTCGCTCGTTTTGTATTTCGATTGTGTTCCGTTCGTATCGGGGAGAGGGATTCATCGGTTGATTTGATTCTTCTCGATATGTTAGACTTTGATGTGCTTCTGGGCATGGACTGGCTGGCCACTTGTTATGCTTCGGTGGACTGCCGTGAGAAGGTAGTCAGATTTAGCTTTCCGGGAGAGCCAGTCCTTGTTATTCAGGGAGACCGCAGCGTCACCCTTCCGAGCTTGATTTCGTCTCTTCGCGCTGGTCAGCTCTTGCGGAAGGAATGTTAGGGATTCTTAGCGTATATTTGTGATACTCGAGCTGCAGAGGTTCCGTTGGACCGGGTTCCGGTTGTTTGTGAGTTCCCTAATGTTTTCCCTGATGAGCTACCTGGGCTACCACCTGAGCGCGACGTTGAGTTCTGCATCGATTTGATTCCCGGCTCAGGGCCTATTTCTATACCGCCTTATCGGATGGCCCCGGCAGAGCTTCGAGAGCTGAAGGATCAGTTGCAGGATTTCATAGATAAGGGGCTTATTCGACCTAGTGTTTCTCCGTGGGGTGCTCTGGTCCTGTTTGTCAAGAAGAAGGATGGAAGTTTGCGCTTATGTATCGACTACCGCCAGCTGAACAAGGTTACCGTGCGGAACAGATATTCGTTGCCATGCATTGATGATTTGTTCGACCAGCTTCAGGGTGCGGGGTATTTTTCGAGGATCGACTTGCGATCAGGATACCATCAGCTGCGAGTTCGACAGGAGGATATACCGAGGACAGCTTTCTGCACGCGCTACGGCCACTATGAGTTTTTGGTGATGTCGTTCGGACTCACCAACGCCCCAGCAGCATTCATGGATTTGATGAACCGTACATTCAGGCCGTATCTTGACTTGTTCATCATCGTGTTTATCGACGATATCTTGGTGTACTCCCGGAGCAGAGAGGAGCACGAGCAGCACTTGCGGATTACGTTACAGACTCTGAGGGAGCACCAGCTGTTCGCAAAGTTCTCCAAGTGTGCATTCTGGCTGGACAGCGTCGGATTCTTGGGTCACGTGATTACGAGAGACGGCATATGTGTGGACCCGAAGAAGATTGAGGCTGTTCAGCAGTGGCCCCGACCTACATCGGTTACTGAGATCCGTAGTTTTCTAGGCCTGGAAGGCTACTACAGGCGTTTTGTTCAGGACTTCTCCCGTATAGCTGCACCTTTGACCGGTTTGACCCGGAAGGGAGTTCCTTTCGTTTGGACAGAGGAGTGCGAGCGCAGTTTTCAGCAGCTACGGACTTGTTTAACTACGGCGCCGGTATTATCTTTGCCTTCAGGATCAGGCGGATTTGTGGTCTACCGTGATGCTTCGCGAGTAGGGTTAGGATGCGTATTGATGCAGCATGGCCGGGTGATCGCATATGCCTCTCGGCAGTTAAAGAAGCATGAACAGAACTACCCCACTCACTATTTGGAGATGGCTGCAGTGGTCTTTGCACTGAAGATTTGGCGACATTACCTATATGGCGAGTCGTGCCAAATATTCACAGACCATAAGAGCTTAAAATACATATTTCAGCAGCGAGACCTGAACCTCAGACAGCGTCGTTGGATGGAGTTGGTGAAAGACTACGACTGCGAGATCTTATATCACCCAGGCAAGGCGAATGTTGTGGCAGATGCTTTGAGCAGGAGGCCCAGGGGTAGTCTATCCTATTTGCGCACAGTGCAGAGGCAGTCGTCAGCAGATTGGCAGATTTTATGCGACAGCCGAGTTGAGTTCGAGTTCACTCAGACAGGGGGACAGCTCGCACATGTTCGTGCACGCCCACAGTTGCTTGACCGTATATATGAGGCACAGCGCAGAGACGACCGTTGCTCAGAGATCATGGCACAGATGGGACAGGGCAGATTTTCCGAGTTCGTGATTGATGATCAGGGGATTTTACGATATGGATCTAGACTGTGCGTACCAGATGCTGATGGATTGCGGCGCGACATTCTTGAGGAGGCACACCGATCATTGTATAGTGTCCACCCCGGTTCCACCAAGATGTACCATGATATGAGAGAGACTTACTGGTAGGACGGGATGAAGAGGGACATTGCGGAGTTTGTATCGAGATGCCTGACTTGTCAGCAAGTCAAGGCCGAGCACCAGAGGCCCGCAGGAAAGCTACAGCCGTTACCCATTCCGGAGTGGAAATGGGAGCAGATTTCGATGGATTTCGTTATGGGTCTACCCAGGACCAGTCGAGGGTACGACTCCATCTGGGTGATCGTAGATCGATTGACGAAAGCGGCTCACTTCCTGCCAGTGAAGACCACTTTCAGCTTCGCTCAGTATGCCCAGCTTTACATCGATGAGATCGTGTGGTTGCATGGCATACCGACTTGTATCGTGTCAGATCGAGGCACCTAGTTCACCAGCCGACTTTGGCAGAGACTTCAGGACGCTTTGGGCACTCGTTTGAGCTTCAGCACAGCGTTTCACCCGCAGACCGACGGACAGTCAGAGCGGACCATTCAAACTCTCGAGGACATGTTCAGAGCGTGCGTTTTAGACTTTGGCGGTAGCTGGGATCGTCATTTACCGTTAGTGGAGTTCTTCTACAACAACAGCTTCCAGGATACTATTCAGATGGCACCTTTCGAGGCATTGTATAGGAGGAGATGCAGATCGCTTGTCTGTTGGACAGAGCTCAGCGAGAGCAGTATTTTGGGGCCGCAGCTTGTTGAGGAGATGACAGCGAAGATACAGTTGATCCGAGACCAGATGAGAGCGGCTCAGTGCAGGCAGAAATCGTATGTAGACAGGCGCCGTCGCAGACTAGAGTTCGCAGTTGGCGATCATGTTTTTCTGAGGGTCTCTCCGATGAAGGGCGTGATGCGATTTGGGCGAAAAGGAAAGCTTAGTCCCAGATTTGTGGGTCCCTTCGAGATTCTCGAGCGTGTCAGCGCAGTTGCATATCGTTAGGCTCTTCCACCCAGCTTTCCCGATGTTCACCCCGTCCTCCATGTTTCGATGCTCCGCAAGTACCTTCACGACCCTTCGCATGCGATTCAGCACCCGACAGTCCAGCTAGAGCGCGACCTTTCTTTTGCAGAGCAGCCGGTGGCCATCCTGGATCGGCAGGTGAAGAAGTTGAGATCAAAAGTTATACCGACCGTCAAGGTCCTTTGGCGTGGCCCGAGCAGCGAGTAGGTCACCTGGGAGACCGAGGGCGAGATGAGGAAGAAATATCCCCATCTCTTTGAAGGTACGCGTAGTTATATTTTTAAATTCGGGGATCGAATTTCTTTAAAGGGGGAAGATTGTAGCGCCTTGAAAAGTCGTTTTGGTGTTTTCCTGAAAATCGGTGAAAATTCGGTATTTTCCCGTAAACCGTCTTTTTTGTTATTTTGCAGTTTAGGACTAAATATACCTAATTTGGATAGATAATTGCTAGTTTTTAGTAGCAAATGAGTTACTTTTGAATTTCTGGTCGTTTAAAAATTTTCCCTAATTTTTCAATTTTTAATATTATTTTAAGCCGGTAAGAAAATACATTAAATTAGCGATAAATACAAATTTAAATGGGCTAAATTTAAGCTTTAAAATTATGTTAATTAAAATCTAGTTGTAACATAAATTTTTAGTATTTTATTTTAAGTTTTAACTATTTTTTTATTATAGAAAACGAAATTTATTGAATTTAAGCTTAAACTTGCAATTTTGGACTTGTAGGGGGTCTTTTTGCATAAATGTTTTTTTGTGAAACCCCCATTCACTCTTCCCTCACCCCAGGCCGGCCCACTTCAGCAGCACAAGGAAAAAAATTCCTTTCCTCCTTTGACTTTTTATTATGTATTGAAATGAGGTGTTTTTATAAGGTTTTTGATTTATTAATTGGGTATGGGTCTTTAGTTGATTGGTATGGTTGACCTTGACTTTTCCCCAACTCCCCCACACCTCTCCCCACTCCCTCCTCAGCCCAAATTCCTGCAGAAAACAGCCCCAAAATTTTTCCCCATTTCTCCTTCTATTTTGCTTCATTTTCACCTCAAAAATCCATCAAAATTCAAATTTCCTTCACAAATCCAATGCAAACCCTTAATCCATCTCTTCTCGCATCCCAATTGGTTTAAATCTTGGAGAAAGGAGGTGCCTTCGGAGGCTAGGGCAAGCTAAGGTTTGAACTTGTGAGGTATAATTTCAATCTTTGGTTAATTGGTAGTTGTTATATGCTAAATTAGAACCTTGATGTGTTAATTTTTGTTGTTGATTTCTAATCTAGGTTTTAAAGTGAATGGTTTGAATTTTAATTAGGGTTTTAGAAACCATTAATAAGTTAATTAAGTTATTTTGCTTTCTAGTGTTTTACACTAACCTAATTAATGGAGTTATTTTGCTTAAGTGGTTCCATTTTATGCGAATCTAAGTTAATCTAGTGTGAATTTGGATCGCTATTGCTTTTTAGAAAAATCAAGAAAGGGGTTTGTGTATGGAAATAGGTTGAAGCATGGTTGTTGTGTTGTAATTATAGTGTTGTGGCTAACTAGTTATGCGGTAGGATGTTCTTGCTAGGTTGTAGTCTTTTTGTCGCAAATCGGCAATGTTTGCACCGATTTTTTTTTTGAATGTAATGCTTACTAGGTTTTTATAAAAATATTGTGATGAATTATTTGCAATATCTTGATGATATTTTTGGCATATCCTATGACATTTAGGATGTGTGAGTGCGGATTTTTGAGTGATCGGGTTTTAGCTTTGCCGGGCGACCAAATCGACGATTTTAGTTAGTTTTTGCGATTTTCGGGTGTGTTCCGCGCACTTTGTGCACGTTGTACCTAGCTTGTGAACGTTGGTATTTTCGTTTAGGATTTGCGTCGTTTCATAGTATGTAACCTTATGTTTGGTATTGATGTAAATTCCAGGTTCGGTCGCGGAGACGTCAGACGCGGCACGAAAGGGGAAAGCGGTAATTGGACGTGACTAGCTAGGGATTCCGGTGAGTAGATGTAACATCTACGGGGGACTCTCGTTGGATGGCGCAAGCCGCCCGATAGTTTTAGTAGCTTAAAAAGATTCTTAGTAATGTTACAAATAAGGGGTGTAATACTTGTATGATTATTTGCTACATCCATGCCTTATATTGACATACATATGCGAACCCATTCTATAGGACACATGCACCTTTGCCAGGGTTTTTATATGCAGCACGAGCACTATTCATGCTTACACGCACGCCCTGGTAATTGCCATGCCACCACACTAGATAACCTATAATTTGAAACCTTTTACTATAATTGATGCTTTAACCTGTGCTATTGCCTTTAATTCTTTAAAATGAAATCATAAGATTGCTAATCATGTGCATGTACTTCATCATGTTATTTGTTCATGCCTAGTCTATCAATCATACATCGCAACTTAATTATTGACACCATATGCATTCATTATCATTGGCATATGCATTTATGAGGATTTGTTGAGATTTTGTGATATTTCTGGATTTCGGGGGAAAGCCACAAAATTTCTAAGCTTACTATATTTTTAAATATGTAAATTGCGGTTTTCTAGTGATGTAAGTGTCGTCCACCATGAGTTTGCTGTGGTTTTCAAGACCCGTTTCGAGGAGTTGGATGAACCGTCTCGGGTACATGGTAGGCCCGGTAAGGTACCCCGGGGCAAGAAGCTCGTGGTGCTGACGATGAGCCTGGCAGGGGACGGATTACCTACCGGTGACTGTTTGGGGACGGCGGATATCCAGAGGATACCGACCGTGGCCACGAGATGATGAGATAGTGATATTGAGATGGGTCAGCCGGATGGCTGAGGCCAGAGATACTATGACATGGATATATGAGATTTGTGATAGTTTTGAGGTGTCGTTGCTAGACACAGGTTCTTGTTGATTCTATTGGTATTGCGCTGGTATTTCAAAAGAGATTCCTAAAGGAAAAACATGATTCTTATACTTACACATTCAGATCATGAGTTGATTCGCATTGCATTCATACCTGCTAGTATATTCATATTGCATACATACCTGCTATTATGTCCTGCCTTACCTGTATTTTAGATGCTAGGATGCTTGTGTGCATGTATTCGATAGCCTGTGTAGATGTTATTTATTACTCACGAGTTGGCAACTCACCCCCGTTGTGCCATAGCCTTTTGCAGGTCCGCTCCGTCAGTACAGTAGCGGCGGGCGCACTTGTTTCTTTTGCCTCTTTTGCCTCTTTTGCCTGGACTCGAGGTTTTGCTCTTAGGTGGGTTATATTATTATTTTTGTACCACCTTGTATATTCTTTGTATCTAGTGTACTCCATCTACTGTATCTACCAGTGTTGTTGTATATTGACCTAGAGATGAGACTGTGAGATTTGTGGACTTTTTATGCTGTATTTTGGGGTCGAGCTCACTTGAGTCGACATGCTGTTTTTCTCATGCTTCTTTATGATTATTTTGCATGTTGTTGTTTTATATTGCGTGGGATTTGTGACCGCCTTGTGGCGAAGAGCTAGCTCCCGCTTGGGGATGCCATATTTGTTGGATTTATGTATATTCTTGTTGTACCCATTTTGGGGGCCAGTATTTACAAAGGAGACTCTGCCGAAATTTTCGGAAAAATTGATATGGTTTTTAAAAAGGTTTTATATGACTTGTTTGATAAACTCGCTTTCAATTGATTGGTTTTTCTTCACTCTTTTGCTTTTTGGTTTTGGTTTCTGGGCTTTGGCTTACTTATTTTACGGACGTCTTGAGACGTTTCGTAAACTTAAGTGCCAGTCACGTCCGTGCCCTGCGGGTCGTGACAATAGTATGCTATATGGTTTGTCTTTATCATCGTGTACATACTTTAGGTGACATTACAGATCACTATTACATGTTGATAGAGCCCATATGATTCTTGCTTGACTACCAGCAGTATGATGGTGATCATATACGTGGGAGCAGGATGGTCTATAAGCACATCCTTAAAACGTCCCTAGTCATGGGAGTTTCGAGACTAGGCATCGATACCCAAGTGTAGACTAGTGTATAGTGATCGAGACCCCGACGAGGGGCGGTGGCCGGTCTCACAAGTTATTGGTGTTAGTTGGCACACTTAAGTGTATACATGTGGTCATTGGGTTATGAGTACAACGGACGGACTCGCCGGAAACATGCTAGTTGGTATTATACCTATTATCAGATAGCAGTTCCCCTGGTGACATGTGTACAGGTTAGTCTATCGACCTGAGATCGTCATTTTTCTCGTGTGAGTTCCTACTGTGGTTTGATTACTACCCTACCATGGCTCAAAGGAGCCATGCAAGCCGGTTTTAGTTAGGTACAGTCCCGAGCCACATGGAGGCAGTGAGCGGATCGTCAGGGGATTCGTCTCTCCCGGTATTGGGGGTTGATGTCGCGGAGTGCACGGGTGGCCATCACCAGAAATCCTTGGCCAAGGTAGTCGAGAATTACTGATCTAGGATCGTTTGTTTCTGAGGTGGTGATAGGTTTCATACCGACACTAAATATCGCGTTATTAGGGGTCTGACTTTATCCACCCCCTAAGACTCGATATGCGATACTTATAAACGAATGGACCGGACTGTACGGATATTGTCACTGTTAGGCTCAGTAGGGTTTCAGGATGAGTTTGCTCGTCGGCCTCCCTTTCGCTCAATACCTGGGAAGCCATTACGTACAGCTAGTGCTACAGACGTGCTTATGGTTAAACCTACTGCCAGCGTATTATCGAGTCTTTAGAGTCCCACACAAAGGGTTTCACTGCTTTGGGCGAAACGTTGTAAAGGCCGTATGGTTTTGTGACAAGGTTCGATCATATACGTGCACTTGTGCACGCATCATGATCGGACGGATAATACGAGTGGGCTTTGGTTTAAGCCGGATCCCAGTATTATATTGTTGGATTATTTTCGTCTCGTTGTATTCGTATTCAGTCGGAATACGGATGCGGGCATGTATATACGGATGATGGGTAATCTTGTAATTTATTACTAGACCACTTTAGAGTTTCCATTTCTTTTATTATGTTAAACATTTAGTTTAAATGTTTAATTGGTGTGGAAGTGTGAGTCGTTAATTCATGCATGGCACATGGGTGTGACTCATGGTGGCATGATGAATGTTTTGTTTGTATTGTGAGATATTTGTAGTGAGCAAGTGAGATATTTATTCTTGAGTTGATTTTCTTTTGTTGGTGGTATGCTTGATATTGCTCACTCACAACAACTCTCACAACACTCACAAAAGGAAAAAGGTCCTATTTTCTTCACATGATTTTTCATGAGCTCACACTTTCCTCACTTGGTATCTTCTTCAACCTCCACCCTGTATGTCTCATGAGTTGAGAAACTTAGGGTGTATTGAGACAAAGTAATCACACACACTCTCCACTTCACTTTGGCTATCTAGGTTAGTAAACTAGATACTCGAGTTGCTTCGGTTTTGAAGTCGGAGCGCGTTTTACTAACTCTCGACATGGATCGTCTTCAATGGGGGGAAACCGGAGATCAAACTTGATCGAGGAAGCCGCGAGGAGCTTGGGACAGAGGTTGAAGAACGAAGGACACAGATTTTTCGGTATAACCTCTCTAAACTCCTTTTCATATATCTAGTTTAGGGTTAATGGTACGATCCGGGAATTGGGTTCCGTTAGCGCCGGTTTTTAAAGTTTTTGTTCCGCATTTGGCCACGGATTGATGGCCGGGGCATTGGCATAACCCAACAAATCTAAGCATAAATGTAATACTAAGTACTCGTGTCAATGTCATAAAGTAGCAACATGTCATATATGTGATGTATGAATGCATCATGAATGAATAATTAACATGAAATCAGGATATATCTTTATGAGAAAGCTGTATTCTTATCTTAATAAAATTTTAGTAAAAAATCTGGAGTATCATCAATGAAATCGACAGAAATCCGTGTCAAACATCGACACAAAATCCTCAAATCCCGGGCTCCTTCAGTCCGGATCGGCCCATATCATCAAATCTCATGACTACGGTCGGTATCCTCCGGATATCCGCCGTGCCAAATTTCACCGGTAGGTAGTCCTCCCCTGCCAGGCTCATCGTCTACAACTCGAGCTTCTTGCCCTGGGATACCTTACCGGGTCCACCATTTACCCGAGATGGTTCATCCTACTCCTCGAATCGAGTCTCGAAAACCAACTCAATCACGAAAACTCATGGTGGATGCCATATACATCATATCACGAGAAAGCCGCAACATGCATTTTTAAAATGATAATAAGTTTACCCAAATCCGGAAATCTCATGGAAAATCCGAAATCTCAAAATCATGAGTCAATAAACAGTGAATATCAGCATAAAGCCCCACAATACTGCATAAAAAAATGAATATATAAATGCATGGGGTATCTAAGTTAGGAATGCAATATCTAAACTAGCATATGAGAGCAAGCATACTAATAATGTGTTGAAACTACCAGCTAGCCGGCAATACCAATGAAGTAACGTTTTCTAAAGTGTACGTGACATGGCAATTACCAATGATGATGTGTCCGAGCCGGCAAGCAAGTTTTTGTGGAACATACGCATCATCGGTAATGGTGTTGGTGTCCTAACAGAAAGGATTCATAATAGCTAAAGAAACACATGTAATAAATATGCAATGCAATGAGAACAACATAAATATAACAGAAAAGTGAACGGTAAACATAACATTATAAAATATACATATCAGTGTACGAGTCATACGGTTTTAGTGTTTTGAAATAGCACGAATCGTGGTTTTTAGAAAAGTAGGGTTGCAGTGTTTTTGAGAAAAAATATGTCCTTTAAAAAATCCGTAGCATCTCTCGGTTTTCTTTTGAAAATCCTCACGATTCGTTAGTTTTGAAAATAGGTATGATTCTAGCCAAGTCTAGCATTCACCTAAATAACTAAAAGAATAAACTAAAAACCTAGTCGGAAGGATAAGAAAATCTACATATATTCCAAGTCGATATACCTAGTAGTCGACGATCCAGCCTCATAGCGTCACGTACTGTATAATACATAGTACGGCATCCTCGAGTCAAGAGTGTGGATCAATCATCTCATATGTCTCGTACGGTAATATCCATCGTACGACATCCTCAAAATCGAGGGTACGGGTCAAAATCGTACATAATATCATCATTCGTACGGTATCATCATCGTACAATATCATGATCATGGGTACGGTTCTAAAGCCTCGTACATTCAAATATTATCAACTCACGTATTATCGTATGTATGAATACATATTGCCCAACGATCCATTATAATGTCATATCATATACATATCACAACTCAATCACATATCAAAATATCATGGTATCATGCCTGATCATATCGACTCATCTCCACATATCACATACTATCCTCATCACCCATGTATATGCATATATATATATATACACACATACACAGATACATATATATACATACACACACACACACACACACACACACATATACACACAAAATCTAGTGTGTGTGTGTGTGACTACATATAATCTGCGATTCGCCACCAAGGTAATCATCCTATAGATAGGTCTTCCTAGATCAACCTAATCTAACCTAAGGTCTTCTAAATACCCTATTCTATAAGTACCCAAATATCGCATCCAAACTTACTGTCACGACCGGAAAGTACGGAACGTGACTGGCACTTAGATTACGAGACGTCTAAAGGTGTAACGTAACCTATTTCAGCCAAAGCCCAGAAAAATCTAAACCAAAATCAAAAGAGTGAAGGAAACCTTTCAAGAAAACGACTATGAAATCAATTAAGTTGCATTTAACCCCTTTTTAAAAACATCAAAAATTTCCGAAAATTTCGGCAGAGTCACCTTTGTAAATACTATCCCCCAAAATAGGTACAACAAGATATATAAAGCTGTAATAACAAAATGGAATCTCCAAGCGGGAGCTAGCTTTTCGCCCAAGGCAGATCACAACCACATGCAATATATTATGTAATATCAAGAAAAAGAGCATAAAGAAATGCAAAATATAAGAAAACACAACGTCGGCTCAAGTGAGCTCGACCCCAAAGAAACCACATATACACAAATCTCTCAGTGTCATCACTAGGTTGCATATACAAATAAGAAGTGGTAGATGGAGAATACTAGATACAAAAATAGTACAAAAAGAGATAAAAGTGCCCTCGCAACCTACCTACGAGCAATGTCGCGAGTCTAAGCAAAAGAAGTCAACAATAAGATAAGTCGCCGCTACAAGGCGGATGAGTCCGACCTGCAAGACACTGTGGCACAACGGGGGTGAGTTGCCAGCTCATGAGTAGAATATAACATCTAGTAAGGCTATCGTAAGAATGCACGCAAATGCGTCACAACATGTATGTCCAGATGTGATGTAATACCTCTAGTATGCATGGACATTTATGCAATATCAATACTAAATCTTTAAGTGTTTTAAATGCTATGAGTTCTGCATTCTTACTTTAGAAAAAGAATATCTATGCAATAGCTAAGTACCATCGTGAAATCATCTGAAAACCGTGTCAAGCATCGACACCAAATATGAAAATACATCTGTCTCAATGTCTCACTGTATCAATATTTCAATACATCGGGCTCCATCAATCCGGATCGGCCCATATCATCAAATCCCACGACAACGGTCGGTATCTTCCGGATATCCGCCGCGCCAGACATCACCGGTAGGTAGTCTTCCCCTGCCAGGCTCATCATCTACAACTCGATCTTCTTGCCCCGGGGTACCATACCGGGCCCACCATGTAACCGAGACGGTTCATCCACTCCTCGAATCGGGTCTCGAAATCCAACAGAAAACATGAAAACTCATGGTGGAAAACACATACATCATGAGAAAACCGCAACTTTGTTTTAAAAATGATAATAATAAGCTTTTGTTAAATTCTTGCAGTTTTCCCCAAAATCCAGAAATCGCAGCAATACTGAAATCCTCAAGAAAATCATAATACCCAACATGTTGTATATGATAAATGTTTATGATATCAAGATATGCGATGTGATTTGTAGCCAGAAATCTATGTAAGCATGATGATGATGCGAGGTATATACATGCTATGCGATTTCATATATCGCGTATAATTCAAGTGGTGATACTAAACTAAACAGGTTCTACAGTGCTCGTGGCATGGCAATTACCAAAGGCGTGTGTGTTACATGAACAGTGCGCGTGCAACAGCCAATGGTAATGGTGTCACGTCCCGAAAGTACGGAATATGACCGGCACTTAAACTACGAACGTCTCAAGGCGTACGTATTCTAAGTAAGCCGAAAACCCAGAAATCCAAACCGAGAAAAGTAGTAGAGTGTAGGAAAACCAATTTAAATCAAGTAGTTTAAATAGCATAAGCCGAATTATGCGTTTTTTTTAAAACGTCAAATATTTCCTGAAAATTTCGGCAGAGTCTCCTTTGTAAATACAGGCCCCCAAACGGGATACAGCATGAATAGTAAACGAAATCAATAAAAGGCATCCCCAAGCGGGAGCTAGCTCTTCGTCAAACGACGGCCACAACCACACAAACAATATAATATACAACGCCGAAAGGCGAGGATCACAACAGAGAGGAAACTCAAAACAGCATGAAATTCGTAAAAATACAACGCGCGACTCTAAGGTCGATAGAATAAACAACATTGGTCTTGATCTCTGAAATAATCACATGTTTGGTTGATGGAACTTCTAGATACAACAGAATAATAATATACAAGATATATAATGGGGGTACGATACAAGTAAACCCACCTACTAGCAAATCACCCGAAGGAAACTATGCCCGCAAGCCGTAATGAAACCTGTACGGCAAACCTGCAAGAAACTGGGGCACAACGGGGGTGAGTTGCCAACTCGTGAATAGAAAAACATCTACGAATAGAAATCGCATGTATGACGCAATCCTAGGTCATACAATCAATATACATCCTCAAATATATAAATAACACGTAGCCTATAACTAGGCTAGGGTAAATATCTAACCCGAGTGTAATCTCATGTGCCCGTGACAGTGCCTCAGGTAGCAATATATTGTATGAATGAGGTATGAATGCAGGAAAACAGAATACATGTAAATGAAGAACTGTTTTCATAATTTAGTGAGATTTCCTTTGTATTTTTAAAATGAGGTATCATAATGAAATCAGCATAAAACAGTGCCTAGCATCGGCACAAAACGTAATCCCAATATCTCGATATCTCTGAATCACAGTCTCTGTACCTCAAAATCTCGAAATCTCAATATCTCAATCACAATATCTAGGGCGCCGTCAGTCCAGACCGGCCCCTACCATCCATCTCAAGACCACGACGGTATCCTCCGGATATCCGACGCGTCGGGTAAAATCACCGGTAGGTAGTGCTCCCCTGCCAGGCTCACATCGTCATCATCACGCGCTTCTTGCCCCGGGGTACCTTACCGGGTCCACCATGTACCCAAAACGGTTCATCCGCCTCCTCGAATCGGGTC
Organism: Agapanthus africanus; assembly: GCA_030015575.1. Classification (NCBI taxonomy): domain Eukaryota; kingdom Viridiplantae; phylum Streptophyta; class Magnoliopsida; order Asparagales; family Amaryllidaceae; genus Agapanthus; species Agapanthus africanus. The sequence goes on along the minus strand of CM057342.1, from coordinate 448,542,018 downwards.
TCAAAATCCATCAGCAAACTCATGGTGGACGACTCATACATCATGGGAAAACGACACTTTTTATTTTAAAGAGAGAAAGAAGCTTATATAAGTTTTGCGGTTTTCCCTCAAATCCAGAAAATCTCATAGAAATCCGAATCCAATCCTCAATAGCATGTAAACAGTGCATATCGGCATAAAAATCCATGAGTGCGGCATTACAATGAATATTAACATGCATGAAGTAACAAGTAATATCTACAATGTCTAATCTAGCATATAAGACGAGTACACTAATATCATGTCTAAATTATTAGCTAACAACCTATGTCAATGCAATAGTATTTCTAAAGTGTACGTGGCATGGCAATTACCGATGAAGATGTGTGTGAGCCGGCAAGTAAGTGTACGTGGTACATACGCATCATCGGTAATGGTGCTGGTGTCCTAACAATATGATATCAACATTGCAATAAGAAATTATAACATAAGTATGCGATGCGAAGCGAACCACAATAATAAACGGTAGCTGAATACTAGACGCAACTGTAACTAACCTGCATTAATCTAATATAAGTCCTACAAATGGTGCCTTTTAAAATTACACGAATCATGGGGTTTTGAAAATAGGGGCTATGGTGTTTTTATGAAAAGATACGTCTTTTGAAATATCCGTGGGATCCCTTGGGCTGTCTTTTAAAATACCCACGATTCGTTAGCTTTTTGAAATAGGTAAGAATCGAATCTAATCTAACAACTAAACTGAACTAAAGGGCTAAGCTAACAAGCTGGACTACAGGTAAGGAAACCGCCTAACATCTGAGTCGATACATATATATACCTATATATGTATAGTCGGTGATCCCGCCTCAATAATATCATATCCAATACCATATCTATAATCAGACATCCCAAGTCAAGAGTGCGGATCAATCATCAATATATAGCTCGTACGTAAATCCGTCGTACGGCATCCCAATCTGGGTACGGGTCAAAGTCACATCAATCACACTATTCATTTGGTATCTTCTTTATCAAATATCATGATCCGGCATAATGTCCTACGTCTAGTACAATATTGATACCATCTATGTATGCATACGGGTGTAAGAATTACTACGTCAGAAGACCCGCTAAAACATCATGTCGTATCTCAATACGAACCAAATCACATCACCGATCTCCTGGCCTCAAGCCCAATCTCATCGGCTCATCTCAAATCCCAATTACTATCTTCAAATCCAGTATATAAACACATCGTCCCCTACCCATGTGTAAATATACACATCAATATGTAATCCCATGTACGCACATATGAAAGAAGAATGTATGAAAGTATGGGTGTGTGTGTATGTGTGATGCAACCACTACTCTAGGGTTTCGCAACACTAAACCAATCCAATATACCAAATATCCATCTCTATCATCAATAATCTCAAACCATAAATAATCAATATGTGTGTGTATACGCATTTGTATATATCACCACGAACTGCGGGGGTGCTATACGCCATCCACCCGACTTCTCCCCGTAGATATAAATCTACTCACCTTGTTATATGTGCCGGTGCCGATGTCGCCGTTTGCATCTCCAACGCCTCGACGTCACGTGAGTTCCTACAAGAATATCACATGCTAAAACTTATGAAAATCACATATGAAACCAAAATGGTGCACACAGCGCCCATAGGTAAAAACCTGTGACCTGGTGTGCAAAAACAGCCAATCACCACTGTCGTCGACGTCCGAACGCCACCCGACAGATACGAATCATCGAATATCAAAATCCATACGAAAACACGTCGTAAAACATACGCCAACTCATGAAAATGAACCCAGATTTTACCCTAACAAGAACCAGTCAAAACTAGACATGCCGGGGGTCAATTTTACATGAAAAGGGGCTGTGCACGCAAAACGAGGCAATTTCAACCAGGTCTGGCCGCAAATTGCGGCCAGAATGAATAAAATTGCGGCCGTAAAAATGAGGTGGGGGCTAGGGCTTTGTGGGATGGTTCCAGGGTGCCTGCACAGCTCACTGACAGCTCAATTTTATTTTTGGGACCCCGGGTTGCTCCAGATTCACCTGCACGCTCTAATTCCTCACAAACCGACATGAAAAGTTCCGTAATTCCGTATTTTTGGGTTTCAGGTTGTGCTAGGCCAGTGTTTTGGTCAATATGGGGTCTAAGGTCACCATTAGGGTCCAATTGCACAGCCACACCTCAACTTTACCCTAACCCTATCTAGTTTTGTCCAAAGTGTACAAAATTTCGACAAAACGACACTAAACTTTAAAAGAGGCTAATTCATTTGAAATGCTACAACAAATGTGAAGGAAATACCTCTAAAGAGACTCATGAATCATCCAACAGCACCAAAACATCAACTTCCTTGGTCCATTGCGTAGATCTTGAGCTTGTGTGCATTTTTTTGTGAAACCGATATGGGGTTTTGAGTTTGTTTTAATGGTGTTTTGGGGAATTTTGAAGGAGGAGGAAGAATATGGAAGGGAGCAGCAGCAGCAGCAGCAATGGAGGAGGAAGAGAAGAGAATTGAGTGAAGGAATGAAGGGAAATGGCCAAGTCAACACCCTTACCTACTCTTTCTCACCCATACCTCAATATAATATCCTTTCTCTTTCTCTTTTTCTTTTTCTTTTTCCTTTTTCTCTAATTCCTTCTCACTCAAATAGTGATCCCAAAATAAAACCATGGCAAGAAAAATGTAACACAAGTCCAAAAAAAATGATATGTGCAAGTTTTGCACAAAAAGCCAAAAAATCCGATTAACGATTTTTAATCGCGATTAGTACTAAATTAGTATATAAATGCTCATAAAAACTTAAAAATGACTAATTTCCATAGAATACATAATTTTTGAATTTTCCATAATTTTTTCAAAATTTTTCCCATTTATCGATATTTAATTATAAATTTAATATTAAAATAATCAATAAAATAATATTAAATTATAAAAATTCTTAAAAATAATATTTTATTATTTTGGAATGTTACAATCTTCCCCCCTTAAAGAAATTCGGTCCTCGAATTTAAATTTAAACTCCCAATTTCTAAAACATTTCAAATGAAAGTCCAAGTCGTCGGGGCTCCGAAATCAACAATACACAAAACGCATCATAGCGCAATGCATGCGCAAGAGAAATGAGTAGATAACTCAAAAACAAAACCCCGTCAAGCATCCCGCAATCATCGGAGTTATGGTGAAGACACAAGGCCAAATCCAATATGAATCCAATACGATATATATCAAAACTATACATGTAATTAGCTGAAGTAAATACATGCCAAATCTTTTTAAGTTGCCGTGCGATGCACATAACACTGCACAGTGGCGGACGTCTATATCAGAATATATCTTTTGTTTAGTATGCACGATCCGCCGTTTTTGAAAACAATTTGGAAGGGTTCCCAGTTTTAAACGTTTTCGTGGCATATCAGACACGTATGTAAATAATGAGACTATAGCTCGCTTTTGGAAATCCCATTGAAATCTATCAATGCATGCAAAATATATCCAGGCACTGTCATCCGATCAGTCCTGCTTAGTACGAAAGCCAATCGCAATATCATTAAAATGTACTGCTTCATAAGAAATCGGTCTCAAAAAGTGCATATGAAAACCCTGTGCGTCCGGTGCGCACGGAGATCAAAATCCATGAATGTGCACAAAAAACAATATCAAGGTGCAACGGTTGTGCACACAACTTTGGTCATAAGCATCGTGTGTGCCTGACCGCAAAATAAGGTGCATCTGACATGCACGAAAATTCCGATTTAGTGCATCTGGTGTGCACCAAATCGCATCTCATAACAGGCGCCCAACATGCGCTAAAAATCCTAACCCGGTGCATCCATCATGCATGAAATCATGAAATCCAATATTGAGTGTCGAACACACGCAAAATCCAATCAGGTGCACAAAACAAATATCGAGTATCACAATCGAAATCGAAGTCCAGTGCATCTAAGTGCACAAAAGGCGTATCACTGCACTGTAAGCATATATAAACTATACAGAGTGCAGGAACCAAATCGTGTGTGTGCATACGCACAAAATCAACTCAAATTTCTAAAACCGTAAAATCACAAGCATGTGAAACCAAAGCATGAAAACGATATCAAGTGCAACACTGTGCAAAGATCGTAAATCCTCAATCATCAAAATCAAATCATGCGAATAAATCACCCAAAACATCGAAATCAATAATGGCGGATTAGTACCGCTCAAGCGCATCCTCCAAGAATCTCGGGCCAACTGTCGCGGTCACTAGTGGGACGTCTCGTCGATGATCATGAACTCTGGCCTGCTAGTGTGCGTAACAATGACCACTCCTAGGTCAAGGTCTTCACTGTGAATTACCAATCTCTCGGTCCATCGGCTCATCGGCCCTATCAGGTGTGCTAACGGGGATGATCTCGTTCTGGCATTTCTCTGGTCATCTCTCGGTTAATCATCGCGATCACTCGTAAGACAGCATATCACTGGCGTCGGCCTCTGGCTCTCTGAATGTATGTGACACATCTGATCCTGGGTGCAAGTATCATTGCAGCAGTATCCTAGAAGGAATCCTGCTCAAGGTCTCTTCCAAGTCTCGTCTCTGCCTAACTTTTCGGAAGTCATCGTCCTTTACTATATCTGTTTCTTGTTCCGGAACAGCTGCATACTCACCGCGACTCCTTCTGGAAGGTATATCCAAGTACAATGCCTCGGCATGCGTATCGCATCTCTGATGTCGGCGGAGTAGAACGTCATCTTATCAAGATCTCGTACGAACCACTTACTCAACTTTTCTCTAAGGTCGACCGCTTCGGACTCGTCTCGTCGTGGCTGCATGGACTGAGCTCCAACGACTATCCTCGTATCGGAAGTCTCCCAAGAAATGCATCTCACCACCTAGCATCCGAATTAAGTCGAGCCATCCAATCGAGTCGTCAAAACCTCATAATCCCCCAGGAGCTCAACATCTTGGGCACAGTTTAATAGTATCGAGTACATACCACAGCATCGGTGGTCCAGCCGTAGAAGGGCAAACCCAAGCCTCACTAATGGCGCCGCAGAACTGCCGCAAACCCTAAGGTTCAAAGGCTTTCACACGGTCATTAAGTCGAGTTAGGGTTTCATTCTTTTAGAGGGACCATAGAATTGCCTGCATGTCTTTCCGACTACCTTAAACTTGGAATAATAGGTTTCTGACATTCGATCGTCTCTGTCGACTCCCAACGTCTCCGCGTGAAGTCATCTCTAGCTGGAATCAGTCTATCTGATGACCTCGCATCGGGGTAGGCGAACGATCCACATGTCCTAGTCATTCATCCTCGATGACTAGCGACCTTCTATCATCTCTTAGTACAACTTATACTGCAATAGCTCCAACATCTGGGGCGATATCTCGTCGTTCGCAGTAATAACTGGCTCGCTCGTCTGCACGCTGAACATTGCCTCGATCATCATGAATAAGCAACACACCAACGGTCATCAAAATCTGGCTGGCCTCTATCATTGGCTCAATCCTCTGGTGCTAATCTGCACGTCCGAGAATTCTCATACAGCGATCCATCCAACGCTCGTGGCGCAAAAACACAATCTAAAAGACACATCTCTACAATCGTGTGTCACCCGAATCACGCCATGGTCAGTCCTCGTTCGTAACGAGCTCATGCTGACCGCAACTCTAGCCGTAGCTCTCCTTGCCCGTAATCGTGGCAGCAAAACCAAAACTGGTACCGATGAAGCCAGATCAGGAAGGAATATGATACTGAGCAAAGAAATGTACATCCTAAGGCTCCTTAAGTGGAGTGGCGTGTCGTAAATATGCCGCGGAACATACCAACGGTATGTCACTCTACTTTAGTCACCTATTCCATCAACCAAGGGTCATCCTACGCTACGAAGGTAAAACCTAACGCTCTGATACCAACTTTGTCACGTCCCGAAAGTACGGAATATGACCGGCACTTAAACTACGAACGTCTCAAGGCGTACGTATTCTAAGTAAGCCGAAAACCCAGAAATCCAAACCAAGAAAAGTAGTAGAGTGTAGAAAAACCAATTTAAATCAAGTAGTTTAAATAGCATAAGCCGAATTATGCATTTTTTTTTAAAACGTCAAATATTTCCTGAAAATTTCGGCAGAGTCTCCTTTGTAAATACAGGCCCCCAAACGGGATACAGCATGAATAGTAAACGAAATCAATAAAAGGCATCCCCAAGCGGGAGCTAGCTCTTCGTCAAACGACGGCCATAACCACACAAACAATATAATATACAACGCCGAAAGGCGAGGATCACAACAGAGAGGAAACTCAAAACAGCATGAAATTCGTAAAAATACAACGCGCGACTCTAAGGTCGATAGAATAAACAACACTGGTCTTGATCTCTGAAATAATCACATGTTTGGTTGATGGAACTTCTAGATTCAACAGAATAATAATATACAGGATATATAATGGGGGTACGATACAAGTAAACCCACCTACTAGCAAATCACCCGAAGGAAACTATGCCCGCAAGCCGTAATGAAACCTGTACGGCAAACCTGCAAGAAACTGGGGCACAACGGGGGTGAGTTGCCAACTCGTGAATAGAAAAACATCTACGAATAGAAATCGCATGTATGACGCAATCCTAGGTCATACGATCAATATACATCCTCAAATATATAAATAACACGTAGCCTATAACTAGGCTAGGGTAAATATCTAACCCGAGTGTAATCTCATGTGCCCGTGACAGTGCCTCAGGTAGCAATATATTGTATGAATGAGGTATGAATGCAGGAAAACAGAATACATGTAAATGAAGAACTGTTTTCATAATTTAGTGAGATTTCCTTTGTATTTTTAAAATGAGGTATCATAATGAAATCAGCATAAAACAGTGCCTAGCATCGGCACAAAACGTAATCCCAATATCTCGATATCTCTGAATCACAGTCTCTGTACCTCAAAATCTCGAAATCTCAATATCTCAATCACAATATCTAGGGCGCCGTCAGTCCAGACCGGCCCCTACCATCCATCTCAAGACCACGACGGTATCCTCCGGATATCCGACGCGTCGGGTAAAATCACCGGTAGGTAGTGCTCCCCTGCCAGGCTCACATCGTCATCATCACGCGCTTCTTGCCCCGGGGTACCTTACCGGGTCCACCATGTACCCGAAACGGTTCATCCGCCTCCTCGAATCGGGTCTCAAAATCCATCAGCAAACTCATGGTGGATGACTCATACATCATGGGAAAACCACACTTTTTAATTTAAAGAGAGAAAGAAGCTTATATAAGTTTTGCGGTTTTCCCTCAAATCCAGAAAATCTCATAGAAATCCGAATCCAATCCTCAATAGCATGTAAACAGTGCATATCGGCATAAAAATCCATGAATGCGGCATAACAATGAATATTAACATGCATGAAGTAACAAGTAATATCTACAATGTCTAATCTAGCATATAAGACGAGTACACTAATATCATGTCTAAATTATTAGCTAACAACCTATGTCAATGCAACAGTATTTCTAAAGTGTATGTGGCATGGCAATTACCGATGAAGATGTGTGTGAGCCGGCAAGTAAGTGTACGTGGTACATACGCATCATCGATAATGGTGCTGGTGTCCTAACAATATGATATCAACATTGCAATAAGAAATTATAACATAAGTATGCGATGCGAAGCGAACCACAATAATAAGCAGTAGCTGAATACTAGACGCAACTGTAACTAACCTGCATTAATCTAATATAAGTCCTACAAATGGTACATTTTGAAATTACACGAATCATGGGGTTTTGAAAATAGGGGCTACGGTGTTTTTATGAAAAGATACGTCTTTTGAAATATCCGTGGGATCCCTTGGGCTGTCTTTTAAAATACCCACGATTCGTTAGCGTTTTGAAATAGGTAAGAATCGAATCTAATATAACAACTGAACTAAACTAAAGGGCTAAGCAAACAAGCTGGACTACAGGTAAGGAAACCGCCTAACATCTGAGTCGATACATATATATACCTATATATGTATAGTCGGTGATCCCGCCTCAATAATATCATATCCGATACCATATCTATAATCAGACATCCCAAGTCAAGAGTGCGGATCAATCATCAATATATAGCTCGTACGTAAATCCGTCGTACGGCATCCCAATCTGGGTACGGGTCAAAGTCACATCAATCACACTATTCATTTGGTATCTTCTTTATCAAATATCATGATCCGGCATAATGTCCTACGTCTAGTACAATATTGATACCATCTATGTATGCATACGGGTGTAAGAATTACTACGTCAGAAGACCCGCTAAAACATAATGTCGTATCTCAATACGAACCAAATCACATCACCGATCTCCTGGCCTCAAGCCCAATCTCATCGGCTCATCTCAAATCCCAATTACTATCTTCAAATCCAGTATATAAACACATCGTCCCCTACCCATGTGTAAATATACACATCAATATGTAATCCCATGTACGCACATATGAAAGAAGAATGTATGCAAGTATGGGTGTGTGTGTATGTGTGATGCAACCACTACTCTAGGGTTTCGCAACACTAAACCAATCCAATATACCAAATATCCATCTCTATCATCAATAATCTCAAACCATAAATAATCAATATGTGTGTGTATACGCATTTGTATATATCACCACGAACTGCGGGGGTGCTATACGCCATCCACCCGACTTCTCCCCGTAGATATAAATCTACTCACCTTGTTATATGTGCCGGTGCCGATGTCGCCGTTTGCATCTCCAACGCCTCGACGTCACGTGAGTTCCTACAAGAATATCACATGCTAAAACTTATGAAAATCACATATGAAACCAAAATGGTGCACACTGCGCCCATAGGTAAAAACCTGTGACCTGGTGTGCAAAAACAGCCAATCACCACTGTCGTCGACGTCCGAACGCCACCCGACAGATACGAATCATCGAATATCAAAATCCATACGAAAACACGTCGTAAAACATACGCCAACTCATGAAAATGAACCCAGATTTTACCCTAACAAGAACCAGTCAAAACTAGACATGCCGGGGGTCAATTTTACATGAAAAGGGGCTGTGCACGCAAAACGAGGCAATTTCACCCAGGTCTGGCCGCAAATTGCGGCCAGAATGAATAAAATTGCGGCCGTAAAAATGAGGTGGGGGCTAGGGCTTTGTGGGATGGTTCTAGGGTGCCTGCACAGCTCACTGACAGCTCAATTTTATTTTTGGTGACCCCGGGTTGCTCCAGATTCACCTGCACGCTCTAATTCCTCACAAACCGACATGAAAAGTTCCGTAATTCCGTATTTTTGGGTTTCAGGTTGTGCTAGGCCAGTGTTTTGGTCAATATGGGGTCTAAGGTCACCATTAGGGTCCAATTGCACAGCCACACCTCAACTTTACCCTAACCCTCTCTAGTTTTGTCCAAAGTGTACAAAATTTCGACAAAACGACACTAAACTTTAAAAGAGGCTAATTCATTTGAAATGCTACAACAAATGTGAAGGAAATACCTCTAAAGAGACTCATGAATCATCCAACAGCACCAAAACATCAACTTCCTTGGTCCATTGCGTAGATCTTGAGCTTGTGTGCATTTTTTTGTGAAACCGATATGGGGTTTTGAGTTTGTTTTAATGGTGTTTTGGGGAATTTTGAAGGAGGAGGAAGAAGATGGAAGGGAGCAGCAGCAGCAGCAGCAATGGAGGAGGAAGAGAAGAGAATTGAGTGAAGGAATGAAGGGAAATGGCCAAGTCAACACCCTTACCTACTCTTTCTCACCCATACCTCAATATAATATCCTTTCTCTTTCTCTTTTTCTTTTTCTTTTTCCTTTTTCTCTAATTCCTTCTCACTCAAATAGTGATCCCAAAATAAAACCATGGCAAGAAAAATGTAACACAAGTCCAAAAAAAATGATATGTGCAAGTTTTGCACAAAAAGCCAAAAAATCCGATTAACGATTTTTAATCGCGATTAGTACTAAATTAGTATATAAATGCTCATAAAAACTTAAAAATGACTAATTTCCATAGAATACATAATTTTTGAATTTTCCATAATTTTTTCAAAATTTTTCCCATTTATCGATATTTAATTATAAATTTAATATTAAAATAATCAATAAAATAATATTAAATTATAAAAATTCTTAAAAATAATATTTTATTATTTTGGAATGTTACAAATGGTGTACGTGTCCTACAAGGTGATAACACACATGTGTATATGGATATCCATGCAATTCTAGCAGACGAATAGCTTTAAAGGTATGCAATGTGAATGAGGGGGGTTAGCTAACTAACCATGCATATTGTTGCAAGTAATAAAGTAATCCTAACTATCGGGCGCCTCGCGCCATTCAGACGATTCCCCCATAGATGTATACATCTACTCACCTGAAAGCCTCGCTAATCTGATCCATCCACCGATTTGCCTTTGCGCGCCGTATCCGATGTTTCCGCAACCGATCCTAGAATTGCACAACACATAACATAAGATTTCACCTCATGAAACAACACAAGTCACCATATGAAAAGATCAACGCTCTTGAATTAATCACAACGTGCACTCGGTGCGCGGAAAACACACGAAAATCGCTAAAACCTTAACTAAAATCGTCGTTTCGGGGCAACCGCCAAAACTAAAACCCGACTAGACAAAACTCCACATTCGCACACACTAATAGTCGTATGAGATGCTAATTGTATCGCCAATATATCGCAATTAGATCATCTCCTAATTTTTAGAAAATCTAGTAAGCATTGACATAGCAATTTCGATGCAAATATCGCGATTTAACGATATAGCGATCGCTACATCTCACAAACAACCAATCTAACCAACTAGATGGCCATAATAATAACTTAAACTCACTTATCCTATATCAAACCCTGATTAGAACATCAACCCTTCTCTTGAAATTCATGAGCAAGAAAATTAAACCAAATTTCACACTTAAACTACTAAATCTAGCAAATTTTAAACTACAATTAAACACTAGATTAGAATTATAACTTACTGTTAGTTATATGTATGCCCTAGAGGCCATTACTATACATAAGATGTATATTGTAGTGGATGCTTGGACATATATAGGGAGGACTTTCTTGCTCGACATGATAGTATGCTATCTGGTTGATCTTTACCTTAACGTGTACACTGATTGTCTCTCTGTTACATGTTGGTAAAGCCCTTAGGATGTGTACTTGACTACCTGGACTATGATGCGGATCATACTAGTGGGGACATGATAGTCCATAAGTACATCCTTCAAGGTCCCTAGTCGTGGGTGTATCGAGACAGGGCATCGATATACCATGTAGACTAGCGTATACCTTCTCGACCCGTACAGATGGGCGATGGATGATCCCATATCCATTTGTTGGAGATAGTGCCCTCATAGTCAATTATTGGATCGCAGGTACGTGATTGCAATGATTGCGGAGGACCTATCCCGGTAGGACAGTCTTACTCGAGATGATAGTATGCTATCTGGTTTGCCTTTATCAGTCGTGTACATGTTCAGGTGACTGATTGCATGTTACACTTTGATAGAGCCCTTAGGATCTTGCTTTACTACCAACAGTATGATGGCGATCATATACGTGAGAGTTGGGTAGTTTATATGCATATCCTTAATTGTGGTCCCTAGTCGTGGGAGTTTCGAGACAGGGCATCGATACTCCGGAGTAGACTAGTGTATACAGTCGAGACCCCGACGAGGGGCGGTGGCCGGTCTCACAAGCCACTGGTGTCAGTTGGATCACCTAAGATGTATATAGGTGCTCATTGGGTTATGAGTACACCGGACAGGACTCGCCGGGAATCTGCTAGTTAGTACTATACCTATAGTCAGATAGCAGTTCCCTGGTGACATGTGTACAGGTTAGTTCATCGACCTGAGGTCGTCATTTGTCTCGTGTGAGTTCCCACTGTGCTTTGATTACTACCCTACCACGGCTCAAAGGAGTCGTGCAAACAGGTAGCTTTTGGGTACAGTCCCGAGCCATATGGAGGCACGTGAGCGGATCGGCAGGGGATTCGTCTCTCCCGGTATTGGGGGCGAGATCGTGCTGTGTCTAGGAGAGCCATTACACAAAGTCCATGGCCATGGCAGGAGATTTACTGGTAGGTACTCCAGTAGTATCTCAGGGTGTTATTGGGCTACACTCCGACACGACTTATACTGCTTCTGGGGGTCTGACGTTGCTAGCCCCCTAGGCGGATATGCGATACTCATTGACGAACGGACCGGACTGTATATACATTGTCACTGTTAGGCTCAGTAGGGTTTCTGGATGTGTTAGCTCATCGGCCACCCTTGAGTGCGCTCATCAGTCTCCCTTAAGTTCAGTCCGTGGGCAACCGTTACGCATAGCTACTGCCGCTGACGGTTTGCGGTTAAACCCACTGCCAGGGTACTGAAGAGTCATTAGAGTCCCCCACAGACAGTTTCCCAAGTTTCGGGCGAAACGTTGTAGAGGCCGTATGGTTTTATGGCAGGGTTCGGAAAATGCACGTGCGTTTACGCACGTGTCAGTTTTCGGGCAGATGATACTGGTCGGCTTTGGTTTAAGCCGGATCCGAGTATTATATTGAGTAGGTATAATATCTTTGTCTCAGTTGCATTTGTATTCGGTCGTAATACAAATGCGGGTATATTTATACTGTTACGGGGTTATCCTGAAAGTCGTTTCAGGATCACTTTTGGAAGTTGCCAGTTTCCAGTTTTCTATCAGCCGTCTTTTAACATTTGGTTAAAGGCGGATTTATCTTTTCTTGGATGAGAGTGAGTCGTGCTTCTAGAAGGTTATAGAATTTGTGACAAGGCTAAGTGACTCATGCTTTGGTTTCATTACATTCTTGTTTTGGTTAAGATCTTTATGTTGATATTTTCATGTGTTCATATTATGATAAGGATGGTGGTTTATGGTCACCTCCTTATCTCCTCCTACACTCACCCTCCTCCTTTATATATGAATGAAAGGCCTCCTCTCTCTCTCACTCACTTGATTCATTTGTGAAAAGATTATGATAGCATTTGGGGTGCATGGAATTTTACAGTTTATTTCATTCCATCACCCAAGTCCCTCGGCAACTTCATTAACCGTCCGTCCACAGTTTTGGACGGAACGAGACAAAGTCATCTACTCATTCTCTACATCAATTCTTGGTCGTCTCTTTTAGCAAACTTGACGATCGAGTTGCCTCAAGTCAGAGGCGGGAGCCCGTTTAAAGAATCGGTGATGTGGTGCCACCTCGACGAGGAGATTGGAGATCGACGAGATCGGAGCAGCCGCAACGGAGCGTGGGATGATGGTTAAAGAACGAAGGACTCGGATCCTTCGGTATAACCTTTCTACACTCTTTACAGTTTGTTAGTTTAGCAATAATGGCAGATCCGGGTTAAAGTATACGATAGCGCCAGTTTAAAAGTTTTATTCCGCATTTGGCGTCTGTTGACGGCCGGGGCGCTAGCGTAGACTTACAGTGGTATCAGAGCCTAACCATTTTGCTATACTAACTTGTGCTAACGCGTTTAAAACATCGATCCGACCGGAAATCGAAAATTGCAAAATCCAAGCCCGACAGTTTCTGTTGATTTTAAATGGTCTCAAAAATTATTTCTGGATATCTTAAAAATCAGAGCAGGGTGTTCTAAGAACTACGACGAAATTTGGGGTCGTGATCCCTCCAAGATGCCGCGGAAGCGCGGCCAAACCCATGGTTTGGCCGCGCAACCGCGGCCACGTGGGGAGCACGTGCTCCCAAATTTTGTCAGTTGGTTCTCTGTGGGATTTTGGGGTTTTTGGTATATATCGTTTTGGCCCAGGTTTTGTTACTGTTCACCAGTAAGTCGTGGGGCCCACTTTTTTGATATTTTTGTCGATCGAAATTTAAACACATTAGTTTACAGTGCTTACATTATATCTCCGACCGGGAATGTCATTTGATCGGTAAACCGCGTTTGATTGCTATAGTTCTTTTAGACGGGTTTGCGAACGTGACATTCGCGTTGATGTTCTGTTTTATGCTGTGATGTTGCGGATTTGTCGTGGTGGATAGCAGTGTGCAATGGTAGTACAGTTTGAGTTTATTTGTACATTTGATATTGCGGGGCGAGCGTCCAACTTGTGGACTGCCGTCACTGCCTGTTGTATAATATTCTTTTGGGGCACGACCAGGTTGCGGTCGATGTACCTGTTGTACTATTTTTCATTACTGTACTAGGTTTTACCCCGAGACGGAGTGCACGGATAGCCGGGTTCTGGAGAGCAACGGGTCCGCATTTCATGGCTTTGAGAGGCAGAGGGTCCCCACTCTAGAATTGGCAGACTATTCGCCGCACTCGTAGGGGGTACAGGTTGACCCATGGAGGGGTGCCCAAGATTACCGGATTCCGTGAAGTGCCGGGTATTCCATTCACTATGCTGTGGGGACTGCCTCGCTTCAGGTTTTGGCGGGTAACTTGCCGCACCCGTAGGGGTCTAGGTTTCATTGTACAGGCTATCCACACGACAGGGGAACGTCGGGTTTCAGCAGCGGCTCTGTGAAACCCGGGGATCCCAGATTATCTGTATTGTTCTGTGATGCTTATTACTTTTCTGTAATGTTGCATATTATCATGCCTGGAGCGATTATGTATATTGGTTTATATACTATTAGATGTTGTATATGTTTTACACCCGCGCTAGTCCAGTCCCCGCTCTGTCGTTAGTTAAGTAACCTAACGGGTGATGACGGGACCCAGTGATGAATGCGGATGGCATATACGTACATTTTATTTTCGTTCTTTTCTGGTGTGATTAAATGATGGGACTGCGTTGATTCTGATCAATGCAAAGGAAAACAAACCTGTTTGAGTTGTTGGAACAATTTTAAAAAGGTGTTATTACAAAGACGTTTCTTTTTGTTATGCATAGCGGTATTCGGTGTGAATATCCAGCACCTCATTCGATGAGGCAAGGGCTGATATCCCTTCACCGGGAAAGACCCCTTGGACAGAAGTTTGCGTCAGAGTAATAACTTTACTATAGTCGATTACAAGTTGCTTTGCATAGCGGTATTCAGTGGAATATCCTGCACCTCATTCCACGAGGAAAGAGCCGAGATCCCTTTACCGGGAGTGACCTCTTTAGCAAAAGGTTTTCGCCACTATATTTTAAAAAGCCATCAGGTTCCTTCAGCGATATCAAGTTCACTACGCTAAAGGTTTTTCACCAAAAACCAGTCGTAGCCCTCCGTCACTTCTTTTGGGTATTCAGTAGTATTCAAGCTATGTATTTTGACCAACGCCAAGGCATAGTGTTTGGTAGCTGCTGGGTATTCAATTGTTGCATAGATAGATGAGTTAGTTTGGGACAGTCGTTCTGCCATTTTGGCCAACGTCAAGGGCATGTGCGGGTGGGTTCAAATTGACAAGATAGTGACGGGTAGAACTTGGCATGTGACTTATGACATTTTGACCAACGCCAAGGTTATAAGAGCATGGGGCAAAATTGAGATCGGGAGTTTCTAAAGAAACTGAAACTTGCCAAGTGTGCGCATACCTTCTGGAGTATGAGTAACGTGGATGCATTCCATCACGTTATCATGCGATGAGAGTTGGATCCCGATTCCCACTAACGAGTTGGTTTACTCTTCGGGTGATCCCGATTGATTCTTCTTTAGGTTTGGAGGAGAATTTGACAGGACAGTGGGAGGTTTCCGGATTAGATAAAGTTATGACCATTCTGATCTAGGTTAGAGTGCACGCAGAGTGTTTCTTTTCTCTCTCTCTCTTTGGCAGCGACCTTTGACCGACCCTAGACTATGACTCAGTGACCAAGTTGACCGAACCTTCTTAAAATACTGGCTTTTGGATTGTCTGAGTTGCATAAGTCATTGCCACTCCTTCTTTTACCCTTTGAATTTCTCAGAACACCCGTATTACTACGGATATCCACTTCCATTGGATAGATCCATCGTATGGTTATATACGAACTCGAAGGGACTTCTTCGAGGATGGATCCGGGTTCAGGAGAAATAGAATTGGTTTATTCAGTTGTCTTTTATTATCACCTTCTCTCAGGTTGCGAGAGCTCCTTGGTTTAGGAGAGTACACCTATTACACTTATTGGATAGTCTTATTCCAAACCATAGGCTGGTGCCGAAAGGTAGGGAATGAAGAAAACCAATTAGCCTAAGTAGGGTGTGCAGAAGGTAATATGTAAAGACAAAATAAAGGGATTAGAAAGAGGGCAAAGTAAATTGCGACTGATATCATTCACGACCAAAACCGCGTACTTCATCGCCACTCCTATTTCACCTTTAAAAGAATAAGGTATTATTCAGTTGTCTTTTATCATCATCTTCTCTCAAGATACGAGTACTCCTTGGTTTAGGAGGGTACACCTATTATGCTTACTGGATAGTTTCTTCCAAACCATAGGCTGGTGCCGAACGGTAGGGAAGGAAGAAAACCATTTAGCCTAACGATGGTGTACAGAAGGTAACGACTAAAGACAAATAAAGGGATTTGGAGAGACGGCAATAAAATATACGGTTGAAGTCATGAATTGGATTATGGAAGAGGCATTGCTATGAATACCAGGATACCCCTACGAAACATTTTCATGTTTCAGTGCATTGTTAAAGAAAAACTGTTTTCCCGATTAGACACTTACTCCAAGGGTATGTATTTACCAGGTTTCATTTTCATATCTGTATAGTTTTACAGATGATGAGTGGGAGTAAGTTATTGGGAATTAGGTGATCATCCTCATTATATCGGAATTCGTTGTAATTGGTGATATTTGAGGAAATCGCCAGGGTACAGTTTTCAACCTACGACGCACAGATTTTGAGTTGTTTAACTCAGCGGACTTATACAGAGTATTGTATGTTGTCCAGTGTCCTTCAGGACAAAGGGGTAGGTCCTCGTACTATGTTCTATTTACTTATAACTTCTCTAGTATTTGGACAAGTGTTTCGTAGAAATACAAGGTCTAAGTTTTGAGAAGTTGTGGGTATAAGAATAAAGTAGAGAACCAGGTATCACAAGTATCGGGATTCTTCAAAGAGATCGAAGATGTAGATTCTTGTGATTGGTATTCAGATGATAGTGATGGTTTTGAGAAACGTGTTTCTCTTTCGGGTTACTCATAATTGGATGGATTCCTAAGTTGAGTAATGCTGATTAGCCTCTTTCCATTAAGGTGATATGCACTGGAGACAGCTGCATGATTTGAATATGGTTCCAATTAAATAAGTGCCAAAGTTTCTGTATTGGATATAGAATGGATCGTACCTTAAAAGAAATTAAGGTACGGGGAGTTGTCCAGCTTATGCTTAAAACCAGACTCTGGATAACTTAGGGCACGTTTCTGTAATGGCTGTTTGTGGGTTGACCCTGGCTATGACGAGGGTTGATATTCTACCATTTGGAAGATCAATAGTGATATTGTTCTTGACTCGCCACAGTTTTAGTAAAATGGATCTTTTTCAGAAAACAGTAGTGGGAGTATGGTAGAACTGGAAGTGATTCCAGAACCGCGAACGATTACGGAAAATTTAATAGGACCTATATATTCAATCAGGTTTTGACATTCCAATAGCCACTCCGCAGATATGGTAGGGTAACCTCAGACGCCCGAGAGGTACTTCGGTAGCCTCAAGGACGGTGACAGGGAGGTTCTTATCTACCAAGACTTGATACTACTGTTGTTCCAGGATATGAGACCCGGTAGGAGGGTTGTCGTAGTCAGTGGGAGCAGCGGAGGCATAGTGGGCAAGAAGCTTATGTCTATTTATAGACTAGAGCAGTTATAGCGGAAAAGGATCATCTAATTTTGATGTGACAGTCATGGGTTTGACTTCAATCAGAATAAGGGATGGATCTGTTAAGATGGTAGTAGGGTGTGATGTCATGGTATTTGGATGACATACACAGAGTAGGAAGTAAAATTCCTATACTACGATCGGTTGAACTGTGATCGTCACACAGTTGTTTCTCCAGACAGGATATGGATATAATATTAGACATTCTGGTTTCTAGATCTATGGTTTTAGATCTGGATTTGGGTAGTTTCCCAATGTGGGTACTTTGACAGATATTCTAATGGTTTTTAGAATAGTTGACTCCTAGCATGGTAGTGTACCTGCAGGTGATGGAGTCACCCTCTCTAAAGGTGTCGTATAGACTAAAGGGGAGAGGGATGTGCATGATTGGCAGATCACTTGCTTAGGCAATTGAGTCAATCATGAGATGTCAAGTACCGCACCAAATGTTGTTTTTGCACTAGATGCAATAAGTTTGTATTAATCCAATCCTGGAGAAACATAAGGAAGCTGTTTTAGAACATTAGTACATGTTCTACGGATTTGATAACGGCAGCCTCTTTCGAGAGACGGTTATCATTCCAGGCTTCAAAGGTGACATGAATGACAGAGTGATTGTCAGAGTTTTAGTTTTCCCTCTGACGAGGGACAGTATTATGGACAGGTGGTTCCAGAGGATACTGTGGGTGGCATGGTGCCGGATACTGATTAGGTTCAGTGATCCATACAGTCTAAGAAGTTTGGATATGGAGTTCATTTATGAACTAAGGACCCATCAGATATCCAGACATATTCTAAGACAGGTACTACTCAATTCGGGAGATGGCTTTCTCCGCGAACTTGAGATTAAGAGAGATATAGAAAGATACTTCTAGGCGGATCCACTCACTGAGGCTATTTCTCGAACACAATAGTTTTACAAACGGGCTTTGTGAAACTGATTAGTAGAGGAGTTGGATGTTCGGTTTCACACGGGCTGTGAGTAGTCGACATCGCAATAATTAGCCTTGAGTACAAGTGGGAGATTGTTGGAGATAGTGCCCTCATAGTCAATTATTGGATCGCAGGTACGTGATTGCAATGATTGCGGAGGACCTATCCCGGTAGGACAGTCTTACTCGAGATGATAGTATGCTATCTGGTTTGCCTTTATCAGTCGTGTACATGTTCAGGTGACTGATTGCATGTTACACTTTGATAGAGCCCTTAGGATCTTGCTTTACTACCAACAGTATGATGGCGATCATATACGTGAGAGTTGGGTAGTTTATATGCATATCCTTAATTGTGGTCCCTAGTCGTGGGAGTTTCGAGACAGGGCATCGATACTCCGGAGTAGACTAGTGTATACAGTCGAGACCCCGACGAGGGGCGGTGGCCGGTCTCACAAGCCACTGGTGTCAGTTGGATCACCTAAGATGTATACAGGTGCTCATTGGGTTATGAGTACACCGGACAGGACTCGCCGGGAATCTGCTAGTTAGTACTATACCTATAGTCAGATAGCAGTTCCCTGGTGACATGTGTACAGGTTAGTTCATCGACCTGAGGTCGTCATTTGTCTCGTGTGAGTTCCCACTGTGCTTTGATTACTACCCTACCACGGCTCAAAGGAGTCGTGCAAACAGGTAGCTTTTGGGTACAGTCCCGAGCCATATGGAGGCACGTGAGCGGATCGGCAGGGGATTCGTCTCTCCCGGTATTGGGGGCGAGATCGTGCTGTGTCTAGGAGAGCCATTACACAAAGTCCATGGCCATGGCAGGAGATTTACTGGTAGGTACTCCAGTAGTATCTCAGGGTGTTATTGGGCTACACTTCGACACGACTTATACTGCTTCTGGGGGTCTGACGTTGCTAGCCCCCTAGGCGGATATGCGATACTCATTGACGAACGGACCGGACTGTATATACATTGTCACTGTTAGGCTCAGTAGGGTTTCTGGATGTGTTAGCTCATCGGCCACCCTTGAGTGCGCTCATCAGTCTCCCTTAAGTTCAGTCCGTGGGCAACCGTTACGCATAGCTACTGCCGCTGACGGTTTGTGGTTAAACCCACTGCTAGGGTACTGAAGAGTCATTAGAGTCCCCCACAGACAGTTTCCCAAGTTTCGGGGGAAACGTTGTAGAGGCCGTATGGTTTTATGGCAGGGTTCAGAAAATGCACGTGCGTTTACGCACGTGTCAGTTTTCGGGCAGATGATACTGGTCGGCTTTGGTTTAAGCCGGATCCGAGTATTATATTGAGTAGGTATAATATCTTTGTCTCAGTTGCATTTGTATTCGGTCGTAATACAAATGCGGGTATATTTATACTGTTACGGGGTTATCCTGAAAGTCGTTTCAGGATCGCTTTTGGAAGTTGCCAGTTTCCAGTTTTCTATCAGCCGTCTTTTAACATTTGGTTAAAGGCGGATTTATCTTTTCTTGGATGAGAGTGAGTCGTGCTTCTAGAAGGTTCTAGAATTTGTGACAAGGCTAAGTGACTCATGCTTTGGTTTCATTACATTCTTGTTTTGGTTAAGATCTTTATGTTGATATTTTCATGTGTTCATATTATGATAAGGATGGTGGTTTATGGTCACCTCCTTATCTCCTCCTACACTCACCCTCCTCCTTCATATATGAATGAAAGGCCTCCTCTCTCTCTCACTCACTTGATTCATTTGTGAAAAGATTATGATAGCATTTGGGGTGCATGGAATTTTACAGTTTATTTCATTCCATCACCCAAGTCCCTCGGCAACTTCATTAACCGTCCGTCCACAGTTTTGGACGGAACGAGACAAAGTCATCTACTCATTCTCTACATCAATTCTTGGTCGTCTCTTTTAGCAAACTTGACGATCGAGTTGCCTCAAGTCAGAGGCGGGAGCCCGTTTAAAGAATCGGTGATGTGGTGCCACCTCGACGAGGAGATTGGAGATCGACGAGATCGGAGCAGCCGCAACGGAGCGTGGGATGATGGTTAAAGAATGAAGGACTCGGATCGTTCGGTATAACCTTTCTACACTCTTTACAGTTTGTTAGTTTAGCAATAATGGCAGATCCGGGTTAAAGTATACGATAGCGCCAGTTTAAAAGTTTTATTCCGCATTTGGCGTCTGTTGACGGCCGGGGCGCTAGCGTAGACTTACACCATTGGTGTTTGACAACAGAGATGATATACGGGTGCTCAGTGGAGACTGGGTACACTGGATGGACAAGCCGAGAACTCCCAGATAGTATTATACCTTACGTCAGTTGGCAGTTCTCTGGTGACACAGGTACAGGTTAGTTTGTAGACCCGAGATCGTCATAGAGTCTTGTGTGATTCCCACTGTACTTTGATTTCCACCTTACCATGTCCAAGATGGCGTGCAAAACGGTGGTTTTTAGGTACAGTCCCGAATCACATGGAGGCAATGAGCGATAGGAGGGGATTCATCTCTCCCGGTATAGGGAGTTGATGTTGCGCTGTGTTCGATTGGCTATAACCGAAAATCCCTGGCCAGGATTGCTGAGATTTATTGGTAAGTGTTACCAGTAGTTTCTCGAACTGTTATAGACCTCATATCGACACGACTTATCGAGCTACTGGGGTCTGACGTTTACCACCCCTAGGCGAGATATGCGACATATCAGACGAACAGACCAGACTGTACGGTAAGTGTTACTGGTTGGATTCACAGGAGTATGAGCGGGCTTGCTCGTCGATCTTCTGATTGCTCAATACCCGGGTGGCCGTTACGTTTAGCAGACCGCTTGCGGCTTGTGGTTGTTTGATATGATCATCACCTGCTACCGGCGTATTGACGAGTCTTTAGAGTCCTACACAGAGGTTTCCTGGCTCAAGCGAAATGAAATAGGAGCGCATATGAGATATGTGCGGGACCGAGAATAATGCGTGTATGGTATGTGATACCATATTCTATTCTCGTGATGAATGTATCGATTGGTTGTATGCGATATAATCTAGTTATCGAATCGAGGATTGATTCGATAAGTCGATACATCGGATATTAGTCGGTCATATGCGATATGACCGGATCGTTAAATGAAGTGTTGATTTAATGATTTAATGTATAATTATATATTTGATATATTACTTTGCATTAACTAGTATTGGTTCACTTAAGATGGATTTTCTCACTTGAAGTGCACATTGTATATGTGATATATTTTTGTACACTTGTTTGTATCATGTTTGATGATACATGCAAACTTGGGTGTGTATGATTAAACCATGCTTATGTTAATGGTTAGGGTTTTGATTTACTTATCTATTTATTTTTATTTATTCATTTATTTTGGAAAGAAATGAAATGGTTGCTTCTTTTGTCTTTTGTTGAAACTTCATGAAGCTTTGAAACTTTGACCATTTTGTTTCTTAGCCTTAACCTAACCATTAAACCTAACCCTAGTTTATTCTCTACACTTAACCATGGTTGCTATATGATAAGTATCATTTTATTTTCTATATTCAATAATACTTATCATATTCTTTTTCTTCTTCTTCTTCTTCTTCAACAAGAAGAAAGCTTGCTACCATTAATGGTAACATGAGAAAAAGAGTGAGAAATCCAATTCTAAAGTGTACCCACTTCTTATTTCTTCATTCTCTACCACTTGCCAAGTAGTATAGGGTGTATTCTTCACAAGTTTCATGACTTGGTGAAGTTGGAGCTTGATCTTGAGTTGCCTCGACGTAGATCATCTTCGGCATCGAAGTCGACGACCGAGCCCGATCATTTCTCCGACGAAACCTTCGCCAGAGTCCGGATTTCGATAGGTACAACGGAGGGACGTCATCACGGAGCTTAGGAAGTGGAGGACCGGATCTACAAACGTTGTATTTTCCTTTCACTCTTAGTTAAGTTGTTAACTAGTTATCGTTTTTCGCCTTAAACTCTAGTCAACGATCGCATTTGGGTTTCTCGGCACCGGAAATTTTTGAATTTGGCATGGTTGAAGCCTTGTGAGACCTCATTAGTGTGCCTAGGAACCCTACAGTGGTATCAGAGCCTAGCTAGAGCCTTAGACAATGAGTAGACGAAGTTAGAAACCCGATTGAACCAGAAACCCTAATCTATAATCCTTCTCTGTACATTTTCTGGAAATGTGGATTTTTCCCAATTAAAAATAACCAAAAAATTCAGCAGGCAATTTTAGGAGTTACTATGAAATTCGTGCTCGTAATTCGATGAAACTGCCGCGGAACCGCGGCATTAGCATGCCTAATGCGGCGGTTCTGCGGCCGTAATGTAGGTTCTTGCAATAAAATTTGCACAGTAATTCCTACATTTTAGTGCTGTATTTTCTGGGATATTTTAACTTTTACTCAAGAGTTGAGTTTTCTGGGTTATATTGGGGACTCAGTGTTTCGATCGGGAAGTTTAACTTCGTCTGTGTTTTTCCGGATAATTTTAGAAAATCTTGAAAAGTTCGACCGGATATAAATACCCAATTTTTCCCCTGTCGGGAAATTTCCATGTGTTGGATTTTTCGGTGGTTTAAAGACGTTCTAAGTAGTGCAAGTAACGCGATGGTCCCTCTAGAAGAAAACAAACCTTAACTCGATTATGTGACCGTCTTGAACTGCCCTTTGAACCTTAGGGTTTGGGGCAGTACGGCGTGCCACATGTGAGGCGTTGGCTTGACCTTTCTACGGCTGGACCGTTGGTACTGAGGCATGAACTGGATGTTTTTAAACTTGTTTCATGTGTTGAGCTATTTTGGGAAAACTTGGGTGTTTGAATGTTCGATCGGAAAGTCTAACATTTTCTATTTATCTGGAATGGGATACAATATTTGGAATCCACAAGTAGTTATGAGATAACTGAATTGAATGTTATAAACATAGCAGTTTAGTCTCACTTGATTGGTTGCCACGGAATTTTGATGTGATCAAAAGTCCGTCGCAATCACGTAGCGTACGCGGATACTTGCCGGGTAAACTTAATAGACAGCCACACCCCAAAGCCCCGACCAAGTGACTGTAGAAGAACCCCATCGTCGAAAGCATCCGTTAAGGTGCTCGCGATAGCGGTGTTCCGCCTTGGTGCACTTCGTCAACGGTATCAGGGGGTGCGGCCGCCTACTAAAGTTTGCGACGAGCATTCGATCAGAATGTCGGGAATCCTGTTGAATTTCCCGACTTGATATTGAAAAGTGTTTTCGATAATGAGACTAAAATGCGGGGTTTGTAATTGTTAGGCATGCGATGTCTAAGGAATTCATTTGATTAGGCATGCGATGTCTATGTAGGTTGCGGATTCCAACTGTTGTAGTTTTACACTTTCTTTTCTGTGACCGTAAGTGTAATATGTGATATCGCCGGTTTCGTTGCAATATGTCAACGACAATTGGGATACGTATGTTTACTTACGTTGATGACATGTGATGTTATGTGTTGCTGGATATGTTATATTGGATCGTCGTGTTTGAATAGCCGGGGGGGGGGTTTTATGTGAGATGGGTGTTTTTCATTTTCATTCATGTAAAAACTTGTATGTAATATTCTTTTATTGGGGCACTTCCAGGTTGCGGAAGATGTCACCATTTCTATATTATTTACTTTTCCGCACTAGGATAGACCCGAGGAGGGGAGCACAAGTAACCGGGTTCTGGAGTCCAGTGGGAGACAAACTTGAGGAGTCGAGTCCGGGTCTCCTAACTCCAGAATTGGTAGGGTTACTTGCCGCTCTCGTATGGGTCTAGGGGTGTGGGTTTGGCTATTCATCACGACCGTGGAATCCGTGTTTTATACTGGCTCGTATTGAAAACACGGACGTCCTAGTATATCCAATATTTCATATGTTTCTTCTGCTGCGATATCTGTGATGTGATCATGTGATTTGTTCAGATAGATATAGTATATAGTACATATGATATATTTTATAGACGTTGCTTATGTTTTACACCCACGCTAGCCCTGCCCCGCTCTGCCGTTAGTTACCTAACCTAACGGTGCAGACAGGACATCGAGGCGAATGCGGATGGCATAAGCGTACGTTATATTTATCTGTGATGTTTAGGTAGACTTAAATGATGGGACTTCATTAATATGATTAATGAAAGAAAAAAGAAACCTAAGATGTTGTGGAATCGAATTTCAAAAATAAAACAGGTAGCTACAGTTCTTGCTTTGCACAGTGGTATATATGATATATCCTGCACCTTATTCGATGAGGATAGGGCCGACGATCCCTTCACCGGGAGTAACCCCTTTAGCAATAACTGGCTGATGCTACACACTCGGTTTGTCTTTTGATTGCTTCTATAGTTCTTGCTTTGCACAGTAATATATATGATATATCCCGCACCTCATTCGACGAGGAAAGGACCGACGATCCCTTCACCGGGAGTGAATCCTTTAGCAAAACTAGAAAAGCCTCAAAAGCACTCCATTTTAAAATCATTTGATTCTACAACGATATCAAGTTCATTACGCAATAGGTTTTCAGAAAAACCTGTCGTAGCCCTCCGTCATTTCAGATAAGTACTAGTTAGTATTCGTGCTGCGGTTGTTTGGCATGCGTCAAGGCGTAGTGTACGGTAGCTAACTAGTGCTCATCTGCTAGCATACGATGCGATTGGATTAGGGTATTCGTACGGCGTTGTTTGGCAAGCGTCAAGGGTCGTGCGGGTGGGTTTAATTCAATCAAGAAATGTACGGGTTGAACTTGACTAGCGGACTATGGGTTGTTTGTCATGCGTCAAGGTCATAGCACGCTAGGGGCAAAATATTATCGGGAATTTCAAGTGTTGAAATTTGCAATGAGATTGCATACCTTCTATGAGATAGTTGGATCCCGATACCCGATGCGTGTAATTGTTACTCCTGGGAGAGTTTTACACATTACAATTAGCCGATCAAGTAGGTGTCTAGAAAGGTGTCAACGGGGTTACGCCTCTGGGAAAACGAGGTTTACATTAATTAGGTTCGTGCGAAAGCACGGGGGACCTCCCTCAAAGTACCGACATTGGCCTGGCTGAAAGATTGGCGAACTTGAAGTGTGTAATTAATCCCGGCTAGTCTTTCCTTTTAGGGTTTGAAGGAAGATTTGATAAAAAACAGTGGGAGCCATCCTGATTAGATAAAATAATAACCAATCTATTCTTGCAAGGGCGCACGCTGAGTGTTTTCTTCTCTCTCTCTCCAGGTAGCGACCATGTCACGCCTTAATCAAGATAATAATACGGAATATTGACCGAACCCGCTTGTTATACTGAGCTGGGGAACGTTGGTCCCGCTCCAACTTATAATTGTTATAAGACAGAGCAGGAAATTAGGGGAATAGCAAGATTCCCATGTCGCCCAAACGAAGAAAGTGCATATGATGCATCTTCTTCGGGCGTGTTCGTTATACAGAACTGTTTCTCGGTATTCTTTACGTCCTGGATATGAGATACCAGATCAGGATCCCGCATATGTAATTTGTTACATGGGCTACAGATAGGTAAAGAACTGAGAACGGGTGATAAGTTTCATGAGGCAGAAAACGGGGCAAGTGTTGCAGCCAAGTCTGTTGGTCACTGTCACCATGTATTACCAATACATTGATTCTGAACGATGTTATTGGATACCGAACCTGATATACAAAATCGTATCAGTCTCTTTATTAGTAAAGAAATGATAAAATTTTGTATTGTTGGATAATGTTTTGAACATTTCCTATATCAAAAGTTGATCGGTTCAGGCACGTTATCTAAAAGCATTGATGTTCTAAATCAAACTACAGTTTTTAGTATACAGAACACACACAAGAGGAAGAGTTCAGAAATGAACGAATCCTTCTTGAGGCATTGTAGACTAGGTCATATCAATGCGACCCGATTAGCTGAAGTTACTTGTAGATGCATATTTAAATCAGTTTGAATTTACATCTTGTGAAACTTGCCAGTCATGTCACAAAGATATAATGACACCAGCTTTGTTTATTGGAAACAGAGAAAGAGTTAGTGAACTCTTGGGATGATACATGTTGATGTATAAAGGTCCCCAGTCTACACATGCCAAGACCGGTTCTTTGTATTTCATTACATTCTCTGATGATCTCTCAAGATTCAGACATATGTTCTTGTTGAAACACAAGTCCGAACCTTTTGAGATATTCACGGAATATAAGTAAGAAGTAGAGAACCAAAATGAGGGTATAAGTATTATGTCCTTTGATGCGATCAGGGAGGAGAATACTTGAGCACGGAATTCCTGGACTGTTCTAAAGGAGAATGAGATTCTCTCTCAGCATTACTCCTCCGTATACACCATAGCACGATGGTATATCGGGGTGGAGCAATAGCACCTTATGTGATATGGTGCGCTCTATGATGAGTACTACTGAGTTTCCTATTTCCTTTTAGGGAGTTATGCGCTTGAGAAGCTGCATACCTATTGAATAGGGTTCGAATCAGATCACAGCCTACCACTCCATATGAGATATGGTATGGGAAGAGCTCATGTCTTAAGCTAGTTAAGATTTGGGTTGTCCGGTCTATGTCTAAAAGCAAAATCCGGACAAGCTCGAGGCAAGGTCAGTTATGTAGAACTGGAAAGGTTCCAGCTATACAAACTGCAGCAGATGATTTGGTAGAACCAAAGGATTCAGTAGATTCCAACGAACCTCAGCCTCTCCGCCGATCTAGTAGGTTTCCTCATCCGCCTGAGAGATACTTCGGTTTCTCGATGACAGTGGGAGCGAGGATTGCATCATGAGATGATGACCCAACTAGTTTCAAGCAGGCCATCGAGAGTAGGGACTCTGTAAGAATGGCTGGATGCTTAGCGATCTGAGATGGAATCCTTATACACCAACAAAGTATGGACTTTAGTTGCTTTATCTGAAGGGTTAAATCCCCATCAGGAGCAAGTATATCTTGAGAAGATTACTTGGTGTACTTGGAAAAGTTGAGACTTTCAAAACTAGACTTGTTAAAGGTTTTCGTCATCGACCAGGCGTGGATAATGATGAAACCTTTTCCAGTGGCTATGCTTAAGTCCATCCGGATCCTACTTGCCACGGCTACATACCATGAATATGATATCTGGCGGTTGGGTGTCATGACTGCTTTTCTAAAATGATGTTTTAGAAGATAGCGTCTGTAAGTACACAGCCAGAGGGCTTCGTAGACAGTGGGAGCAGCGGAAACGTGTACAAGATGCTTTATAGGATAAAGCAGGCATCGCGGAGTTGGAACGTCTGTTTTGATGCAGTAGTCAAAGAGTTTGACATCATCAAAATGGTAGATGAACCTTGTATAAACAAAAAGGTAGTAGGGAGTATGGTGACGATCCTCGTAGAGTACGTGGATGACATACTCTTGATAAGGAAGGAGTTTCCTATGCTACGCTCGATCAATCTCCGCTTATCACAATGATTCTCCACATAGGATCAAAGTGATACCTACTAAATCCTGGGTTTTGGATCTATACGATAGATCTAAATGGATGTTAGGATTCTCACTAGATGTAGTGAGATGGTATCAATCGATCCTGGGGAGAATCACTGGAAGTGTTCCAGGGTGATAAGGACGACTGAATGTCAGTCACAGGCATTGTCTTTACCCTCTATGGAGGGACGGTATGTTAGAAGATTTCCAAGCTAGATACCGTGACATACTAGACGATTAAAGGCAAGATACATCGCTACTTAAGATGCTACCAAAGAGGCAGTCTGGATGTATATTTGTTCAAGAGATGAACTTAGTTCCTCCCATTGTGTAACAATGGAGTTGTGGCTTAGGCGTAGGAACGCCCGTCCCATCAGTGATCCAGACATATTCTGAGGCAGTGTCACCTGATCATGGAGATAGTTGATCTCCAGGGTGATCGAGGTTAGGAGAGTAGACTCAGAGGACAACACGGAGGATCCACTCACAAAGGACTTTTCCCAGAGAGAGACTTTTATGGGATGGTTGAGTATGAGATACTACAACCACTACTACATATGGCCCTAGTGCAAGTGGGAGATTGTTAGTTATATGTATGCCCTAGAGGCCATTACTATACATAGGATGTATATTGTAGTGGATGCTTGGACATATATAGGGAGGACTTTCTTGCTCGACATGATAGTTTGCTATCTGGTTGATCTTTACCTTAACGTGTACACTGATTGTCTCTCTGTTACATGTTGGTAAAGCCCTTAGGATGTGTACTTGACTACCTGGACTATGATGCGGATCATACTAGTGGGGACATGGTAGTCCATAAGTACATCCTTCAAGGTCCCTAGTCGTGGGTGTATCGAGACAGGGCATTGATATACCAGTGTAGACTAGCGTATACCTTCTCGACCCATACAGATGGGCGATGGATGATCCCATATCCATTGGTGTTTGACATCAGAAATGATATACGGGTGCTCAGTGGAGACTGGGTACACTGGACAGACTCGCCGAGAACTCCCAGATGGTATTATACCTTACGTCAGATGGCAGTTCTCTGGTGACACTGGTACAGGTTAGTCTGTAGACCCGAGATCGTCATAGAGTCTTGTGTGATTCCCACTGTGCTTTGATTTCCACCTTACCACGTCCAAGAGGGCGTGCAAAACGGTGGTTTTTGGGTACAGTCCCGAATCACATGGAGGAAATGAGCGATAGGAGGGGATTCGTCTCTCCCGGTATAGGGAGTTGATGTTGCGCTGTGTTCGATTGGCTATAACCGGAAATCCCTGGCCAGGGTTGCTGAGATTTACTGGTAAGTGTTACCAGTAGTTTCTCGAACTGTTATAACCTCATAGCGACACGACTTATCGAGCTACTGGGGTCTGACGTTTACCACCCCTAGACGAGATATGCGACATATCAGACGAACAGACCGGACTGTACGGTAAGTGTTACTGGTTGGATTTACTGGAGTATGAGCGGGCTTGCTTGTCGATCTTTTGATCGCTCAATATCCGGGTGGCCGTTACGTTTAGCAGACCGCTTGCGGCTTGTGGGTGTTTGATATGATCATCACCTGCTGCCGGCGTATTGACGAGTCTTTAGAGTCCTACACAGAGGTTTCCTGGCTCAAGCGAAACGAAATAGGAGCGCATATGAGATATGTGCGGGACACAGAATAATGCGTGTATGTGATACCGTATTCTATTCTCGCGATGAATGTATCGATTGGTTGTATGCGATATAACCTAGTTATCGAATCGAGGTTTGATTCGATAAGTCGATACATCGGATATTAGTCGGTCATATGCGATATGACCGGATCGTTAAATCAAGTGTTGATTTAATGATTTAATGTATAATTATATATTTGATATATTACTTTGCATTAACTAGTATTGATTCACTTAAGATGGATTTTCTCACTTGAAGTGCACATTGTATATGTGATATATTTTTGTACACTTGTTTGTATCATGTTTGAAGATACATGCAAACTTGGGTGTGTATGATTAAACCATGGTTATGTTAATGGTTAGGGTTTTGATTTACTTATCTATTTATTTTTATTTATTCATTTATTTTGGAAAGAAATGAAATGGTTGCTTCTTTTGTCTTTTGTTGAAACTTCATGAAGCTTTGAAGCTTTGACCATTTTGTTTCTTAGCCTTAACCTAACCATTAAACCTAACCCTAGTTTATTCTCTACACTTAACCATGGTTGCCATATGATAAGTATCATTTTATTTTCTATATTCAATAATACTTATCATATTCTTTTTCTTCTTCTTCTTCTTCTTCAACAAGAAGAAAGCTTGCTACCATTAATGGCAACATGAGAAAAAGAGTGAGAAATCCAATTCTAAAGTGAACCCACTTCCTATTTCTTCATCCTCTACCACTTGCCAAGTAGTATAGGCTGTTTTCTTCACAAGTTTCATGACTTGGTGAAGTTGGAGCTTGATCTTGAGTTGCCTCGACGTAGATCATCTTCGGCATCGAAGTCGACGACCTAGCCCGATCATTTCTCCGACGAAACCTTCGCCAGAGTCCGGATTTCGATAGGTACAGCGGAGGGACGTCATCATGGAGCTTAGGAAGTGGAGGACCGGATCTACAAAGGTTGTATTTTCCTTTCACTCTTAGTTAAGTTGCTAACTAGTTATCATTTTTTGCCTTAAACTCTAGTCAACGATCGCATTAGGGTTTTTCGGCACAGGAAATTTTTGAATTTGGCATGGTTGATGCCTTGTGAGACCTCATTAGTGTGCCTAGGAACCCTACACTTACAAGTGTTGATTCCTTTGCACTAAACCTCCAAAGTGGCCTCTTTTCTTCTTGCTTCAATCCAATTTGGGCTTGAGAAGGGATGACTTAAGGTTTTGATATGAATTAGTGAAGGATTTAGTGAATTTCGGTGAATTTTTGTGGATTTTTCAAGAGATTTTCAAGCAAGAAATGGGGAAAAGAGAAGGGGGGCTGCAGCTAGGGCTCGGCCAGGTTGTGGGAGGGGATGGAATGAAAGAATTGTGTGGAAATTTCCACACAAAAGTATCATCTAAGTTCAATTAATGCATATTACATCAAAACTTTTCAAAAAAAACCCCGTTTTCATTTCATTTTTCCAACCCATTTTACCATAAACAACTAAACTTGAAATGGTTTGCCAAAATTTTTGTTACACTTAATATTAGTTTATAATGGTTCCTAATTATGTAATTTACCCAATTAAATTTGTATTTATCACTAATAAAATGTATTTTTAAAAGCTTAAAATAATATTAAAAATAATTAATTAAGGAATTTTTTTAATTAACTAGAAAATTTTAAGTGATAAATTAGTGACCAATTTTTAGCAATATCTTATCTAAATTTGTATAATTAGGCCTATATAGAAAAAAATACCTATTTTGACTTTCCACGGAAAAGACTGCTAATCTTGCCGATTCCCGAAAAACTGCCTAAACAATTTTCGAAGCGTTACAATCTTCCTCTCTTAAAGAAATTCGGTCCCCGAATTTAAAATATAACTACACGTACCTTCAAAAAGATGGGGATATTTTTTCCTCATCTCGACCTCGGTCTCCCAGGTGACCTCCTCGCTGTTCGGGCCGCGCCAAAGAACCTTGACGGACGGTATAACCTTCGACCTCAATTTCTTCACCTGCAGATCCAAAATGACCACCGGCTGCTCGGTGAATGAAAGATCGCGCTCTAGCTGGATCGTCTGGTGCTGAATCGCATGGGAAGGATCATGAAGGTACTTGCGGAGCATCGAAACATGGAACACGGGATGAACATCGGGGAAACTGGGAGGAAGATCTAATCGATAAGCGACTGGACCAACACGCTCTACGATCTCGAAGGGACAAACATATCTAGGACTAAGCTTCCCTTTCCACCCAAATCTCATCACACCTTTCATCGGAAAGACCCTCAGGAAAACATGATCGCCAACAGCGAACTCGAGTCGGCGACGGTGCTTGTCAGCATATGATTTCTGCCTACTCTGTGCTGCTCTCATCCTGTCCCGAATCAGCTGTATCTTTTCGGTCGTGTTCTGTATGATCCGTGGTCCCAAAATACTGCTCTCCCTGAGCTCTGTCCAACATACAGGCGATCGACATATCCTCCTATACAAAGCCTCGAAAGGTGCCATCTGAATCGTCTCCTGGAAGCAATTATTGTAGGAGAACTCGATCAAAGGCAAATGACGATCCCAGCTACCACCGAAATCTAAAACAAAAGCTCTGAGCATGTCCTCAAGAGTCTGAATAGTACACTCTGACTGACCGTCAGTCTGCGGATGAAAGGCTGTGCTAAAACTCAATCGGGTTCCCAAAGCTTCCTGAAGTTTCTGCCACAATCGGCTGGTAAACTGGGTGCCCCGGTCGGACACGATGCAATTCGGAACGCCATGCAGCCACACGATCTCATCAATATAAACCAGGGCGTATTGAGAAAATCCAAAGGTAGTCTTCACTGGCAGGAAGTGAGCCGCTTTCGTCAGTCGATCCACAATCACCCAAATAGAGTCATACCCTCGACTGGTCCTGGGTACACCCACAATGAAGTCCATGGAGACCTGTTCCCACTTCCACTCAGAGATGGGTAAAGGCTGTAACTCGCCGGCTGGCCTCCGGTACTCGTCCTTGACTTGCTGACAAGTCAGGCATCTCGACACAAAGTCTGTAACATCCTTCTTCATCCCGTCCCACCAGTAAACCTCTCTCAAATCACGGTACATCTTGGTGGAACCTAGATCCACACTGTATACTGATTTATGTGCCTCCTCAAGAATATCACGCCTCAGTCCCTCAGAATCTGGTACGCACAGTCGAGTCCCAAATCGAAGTATCCCCTGATCATCAATTACGAACTCAGAAACTCTGCCCTGCCGAATCTGCTCGATAATCTCTAAAATACGGGCATCGCCGGACTGTGCCTCGCGGATACGGTCAAGTAACTGTCGGCGTGCTCTGAAATGGGCCAGCTGTCCCCCCGTAGGAGTAAACTCGAACTGCACTCTGCTGTCACATAAAACCTGCCAATCCGCCGTCGACTGCATCTGTACTGCGCTCAAACAAGATAAGCTACCTTCGGGTCTCCTACTCAAAGCATCTGCCACCGCATTCGTCATGCCCGGATGGTATAAAATCTCGCAGTCATAATCTTTTACCAACTCCATCCAACGGCGCTGTCTCAGATTCAGATCTCGCTGCTGAAAATATACTTCAAGCTCTTGTGGTCAGTAAATATCTGGCACGACTCGCCGTATAGGTAATGTCTCCAGATCTTAAGTGCAAATACCACTGCAGCCATCTCTAAATCATGAGTGGGGTAGTTCTGTTCATGTTTCCTCAACTGCCGAGAAGCTTACACGATAACTCTGTCGTGCTGCATCAATACACAGCCCAGCCCCACTCGAGAAGCATCACAATATACCACGAAACCGCCTGACCCTGAAGGCAATGCAAACATTGGTGCAGTAGTCAGACGAGTCTTCAACTGCTGGAAACTATCCTCACATGCCTGGGTCCAATCGAAAGGAACCCCTTTCCGGGTCAACCCGGTCAACGGTGTAGCAATAAGGAAGAAATCCTGGACAAAACGTCGATAATAGCCGGCCAGACCTAGAAAGCTGCGAACCTCTGTAACTGATACCGGTCTGGGCCAACGCTGCACTGCTTCGATCTTCTTCGGGTCCACACAAATGCCATCTCTCGTCACGACATGACCTAAGAAGTCGACACTGTCTAACCAGAATGCGCACTTGGAAAATTTGGCGAACAACTGATGCTCCCTCAAAGTCTGCAAAGTGATATGCAAGTGCAGCTCGTGCTCCTCCCGGCTCCGAGAATAAACCAAGATGTCGTCAATGAACACAATGATGAGCTGATCGAGATACGGCCTGAATACACGGTTCATCAAGTCCATAAATGCTGCCGGGGCATTGGTAAGCCCGAATGACATCACCAAGAACTCATAATGACCATATCGAGTACGAAAATCGGTCTTCGGAATATCCTCCTTCTGAACCCGCAACTGGTGATAACCTGACCGTAAATCAACCTTCGAGAAAAACCCTGCACCCTGGAGCTGATCGAATAAGTCATCAATGTGGGGTAGGGGATATCTGTTCCGCACAGTAACCCGGTTCAGCTGACGATAATCAATGCATAAGCGCATACTGCCGTCCTTCTTCTTAACAAACAGGACAGGAGCACCCCAGGATGACACACTCGGTCGGATAAGCCCTTTGTCCAGCAAGTCCTGTAACTGATCCTTCAGCTCCTTCAGCTCCGCCGGGGCCATCCGATAAGGAGGTATAGAGATAGGCCCCGTGCCGGGGATCAAGTCGATTAAGAACTCAATCTCGTGCTCTGGTGGCAGACCAGGCAGCTCATCAGGCAATACATCAGGGAAATCTCTCACAACAGGGACCTGGTCTAATGGAACCTCTGTGGAGCTAGTATCACAAACATAGGCTAAGAATCCCTGACACCCTTTCCTCAAGAGCTGACCAGCACGAAGAGAAGAAATCAAGCTGGGAAGGGTAGCACTACGATCTCCCTGAATAACAAGAACCGGCTCACCCGGAAAGCTGAATCTGACTGCCATCTCACGGCAATCCACGGATGCATAACAGATGGCTAGCCAGTCAATACCAAGAAGTGTAAGTCGATGTACTACACCCCAATACTTGTGGGGAGGCGGAATTTTCAAAAACGAACTTGTTTAGTGAACGAACATCGACTAACCGCTTGAATCGAAGCTAAACGATAACTAACCAAACATATAGTTGTTCTAAACTACTATGCTTAGGGATTATACCTATCGAAACTAGTCCTTCGTCTTTACGATCTCCTTGTTCTCCTCGGCCTTCTCTAGGTAGTAGACGATCCACCTGAGAGCAAAACTCCAAGCTTAGCCTCTAAACTTGAGGCAACTAACCTTCTTGGATTGCTAATCAAAGAAGCTAGAATGAAATAGAGTGATGGTTATGGATTGATTAGTCTTACTAATCCTAGATCTCAACACATGAGGGTGAGGATTAGTCTTTTGAAGAGAGAGAGCTTGAGGAGAGAGAATGTGAGAATGAATTATGATGAGAATAGTAAGTTATCATAATATATATGAAGCATTATCTTTTACCAAGAAAAGAAAAGAAAATGATGAATAAGCTTGCTTCATAAATATCTAATGGTGATTCATTATCATGACTCACTAAGCATTTATCATGCATTAATGATATGCATGAATCACCCTCATGACTCACTAAACTCATTTAATGCAAATGACACATAACCCTCCTTAGTCACCACTTCTAGAAGCTTCTCGTACAATTACGAGAATGCCCCTCCGATCCGTAAAAATACGGAAAAACTTTAGACTGTAAAAATCCAATAACCGGATACCAGTAACTGGCTTAAACCAAAGCCGACTGGTAAAAACTGTCCGAAAGTCGTACGCGCGTAAACGCACGTATGCGTCCGAATCCTTTGTCGCAAAACCATGCAACCTCTATATCGTTTCGCCTGGAGTAGGAAACTCTCTGTGTGGGACTATAGAGACTCGACTACTACGCTGGCAGTGGGTTTAACCACAGACCGCAAGCGGCACTAGCTGTACGTAACGGTCCCCAGGTAGTTGTCGATAAGAAGGTCGATGAGGAAACCCATCCGAACTCCTACTGAGTCTGATTTGACAATCTCCATACAGTCCGGTCCGTTCGTCCAAGACTATCGCATATCGGGCCTAGGGGGGCGGCAAGCGTCAGTCCCCTAATAGCGGTATAAGTCGTGTCGGAGGGAAGCCCATTACACCCTGAGAAACTACTGGAACCTACCAGCAAATCTCGCTTGTCCTGGCCAGGGACTTTGCGTAATGGCTCTCTGACACAGCACGATATCTACTCCCAATACCGGGAGGGACGAATCCTGTCTAACCGCCACTGCCTCCAAGTGCTCGGGACTGCACCCAACTGCTACCTGTTTGCACGACTCCTTTGAGCCGTGGTAGGGTAGCAATCTAAGAACAGTGGGACACACTCGAGGCGAAGTAGCAGTGTCAAGTCTGCGGACTATGCTGTACTCATGTCACCTGGGAACTGTTCACTGACGACTGGTATCAAACCAACCAACAGTTCCCTGTGAGTCCTGTCCAGTGTACCCATAACCTAACGAGCACCTGCATACTATCTCCAGTACGATATACTGACGGCTGTGGGACAGACCATCTCCCCAACTGGGATGAGAAGCGTACACACCAGTCTACTCCGGAGTATCGATGCTCTGTCTCGATAATCCAACGACCAGGGACCTGAATAAGGATGTGCTTGTAGACTACCCAGCCCCCACTAGTGTGACTGCCATCACAACGCTGGTAGACAAGCAAGATCCTAAGAGCTCTATCAATACGTACACTCACATATTAAGATAGAAAAACCAAGTAGCATACTACCATGTTTAGCAAGACTGTTATATACATGTGAATATCCCAAGCTTCCATTAAGTAATATACAAACTAGTATGATACAGTAATGGCCTTCTAGGGCATAAACACTAACAAGAAGAACGTCGAAGTCTAACATATCGAGGAGAATCAAATCAACTGAAGAATCTCTCTCCCCGATACGAACGGGACACGATCAGTACACAAAATGGGCAACAAACGACTCGCCTACCGGAGTAATAATGACAAGCGGCTGATCTAACGAAGAAGTCTCTCGGCCCAACCTCGGTGCAAAGTACGTTTAAACATAGGAATGTGTGGAGCCTGGATCAAATAATACCCGTGCATCAAAAGAACTTACTGGCATAGTACCTGTCACGACGGCATTGGATGCCTGTGGATCCTGAGGAGTCAACGCAAACACTCGGGCCTGTCCACCACTAATAGCTAGCTGTTCTCTACCTCTACCTTGGCCTCTACCCCTGCCTCTGTCGCCTCGTCCTCTCTAAACCGGACCGCCACGCCTATGACCTCTAGGACCAGTTGGTTGCCGTGGAGCATCATCAGGGGTAGGAAGTAGAGCTCTCTGAGGAGGCGGTGAAGGTGGTAAGGTCATATGCTGGACTGTCGCCATGCCCTGGTGCCCCATGGTACAGTCTCTGATACGGTGGTACTGACTCCCGCACCGAAAACATCCTGGCGACAACTGCTGGGTCTGTGGATATGAACCAAATAACTGACCTCGTCTCAATCCTCTACCACCACCATCTCCCGGAAATAATCTATCGCGGTGTCTACCCATCTGCCGCTGGGCTGGCGTATTAGTATGGATCCTCTTCGGCCCAAAAACGACTGGAGTCTCAGAAATGCGCTCCTCCAAAAGTAAGGCTGCGTCCATCGCGGCTGCGTATGTGTCAAAATGCTGGGTGCCGATGGCAAGGAATAGCTGTGTGTCAAGCCCTCGCACAAACCTCTTTATTCTCTTCTTTTCCGTGTCTACTAGGTACGGAGCATATCGAGACAACTGGGTAAACTGTATATCATACTCCATCACCGTCATCCCAGGAGTCTTACGCAGAGACTCAAAACTACGGGCTCGAGCATCTCGGACACTCTCTGGAAGAAAATGGGCAAGAAATGCAGCTGTGAACGCGTCCCAAGTCATAGGAGATAGACCTGCAGCTTGGCCTCTCTCTACTGAATCATACCATGTCTGGGCAAGGCCCTCCAGACGAAAACTCGCGAACTCCACCCATCTATCATCAGAACACCTCAACGAACGGCAAATCCTAGCCATCCTATCAAGAAATGACTGTGGGTCCTCTGTCGCATCCGTACCGGTAAAAGCTGGAGGTCTCAATCTTATAAACTCCTGTAGTGAAATAGGGATAGTCGCAGTGGTAGCAGGAGTGACCATCTGTGCAGCAGGTACAATCGTGGTCTGTGCGGTGGAAGGAACGTCCTCGGATCTCTATGCCCGACTGGACTCAACTATAGATCCCACCATCTGTCGCAACTCCTGCATACCGGCCTCTAATCTGGCAATACGGTCTGAAGAAGGCGGATCAATATGACCCTGAGGGGTAGGCGTATCATCCCGCTCGATCCTCACCTCAGATGAGCCCGCTCGAAACTCATCCCTAGCGGCAGCCCGCTGAGCTCTCGTAGTCTTAGGCATCGAAGATGGAATAAGAAACAGGAGCGATAAGAACATTGCAATTGAATCAAGGGATGCAAGGAATCAAGAAAGGAAATGCAAGCAATTATTTCCTAAGGTCACGTAGGCGGAGTACCGTATCGTAAGTATGCCGCGGAACATACCCACGCTACGCCACTCTGCTTAAGCCACCAACTCCATCTACTAAGGGTTGTCCTACACTCAGAAAGGTAAAACCTACGCTCTGATACCAACTTTGTCATGACCCGAAAGTACGGAACGTGACTGGCACTTAGATTACGAGACGTCTAAAGGCGTAATGTAACCTAAGTCAGCCGAAGCCCAGAAAAATCTAAACCAAAATCAAAAGAGTGAAGGAAACCTTTCATGAAAATGACTTTGAAATCAATTAAGTTGCATTTAACCCCTTTTTAAAAACATAAAAAATTTCCGAAAATTTCGGCAGAGTCTCTTTTGTAAATACTATCCCCCAAAATGGGTACAACAAGATATATAAAGCTGTAATAATAAAATGGTATCCCCAAGCGGGAGCTAGCTCTTCGCCCAAGGCGGATCACAACCACACGCAATATATATGTAATATCAAGAAAAAGAGCATAAAGAAATGCAAAATATAAGAAAACACAACGTCGGCTCAAGTGAGCTCGACCCTAAAGAAACCACATATACACAAATCTCTCAGTGTCATCACTAGGTCGCATATACAAATAAGAAGTGGTAGATGGAGAATACTAGATACAAAAATAGTACAAAAAGAGATAAAAGTGCCCTCGCAACCCACCTACGAGCAATGTCGTGAGTCTGAGCAAAAGAAGTCAACTATAAGATAAGCCTCCAACCTGAGGTCTTTTCCGCCGTAAACCAAGAACATCTCCTTAGTCCTCCTCAGGTACTTGAGAATGTTCTTTACTGCTATCCAGTGCTTCTCCCCTGGGTTTGACTGATACCGGCTTACCACGCTCAGTGCGTAAGCTACATCTGGTCTGGTACACAACATCGCATACATTATAGAGCCTACCGCAGAAGCGTAGGGTATAATAGACATGCGTTCCCTTTCCAAATCAGTCTTGGGAGACATCTCTTTGGAGAGGGTGATTCCGTGACAAGACGGTAGATTACCGCGCTTAGAATCTTCCATACTGAATCTTTTCAGCACAGTGTCGATATACCTGGACTGCGAAAGTCCCAACATCCTCTTGGATCTATCACGATAGATCCGGATCCCCAGAATGTACGAGGCATCACCCAGGTCTTTCATGGAGAACCTGTGTGACAAGAATCCTTTGACAGATTGTAGCATAGGAATGTCATTTCCTATCAATAGAATGTCATCCACGTACAAGACGAGGAATACGACACTTCTGGCCACAACTTTACTATATATGCACGGTTCATCTGGATTTTTGATAAAGTCATATTCTTTGACTGTCTCATCAAAACAGATGTTCCAACTCCGCGATGCCTGCTTTAGTCCATAAATGGACTTAAGCAGCTTGCATACTTTCCCGCTGCTCCCACTCTGATTGAAACCCTCTGGCTGATCCATATAGACGCTCTCTTCTAAATTTCCATTTAGAAAAGCCGTCTTTACGTCCATCTGCCAGATTTCATAATCATGGAAGGCAGCAATAGCAAGAAGGACCCGAATGGATTTGAGCATAGCCACTGGAGAAAAAGTTTCGTCATAGTCCAAACCAGGTCTTTGACGAAAACCCTTTGCAACAAGTCTAGCCTTATAGGTTTCCACCTGTCCATCTACACCAATCTTTTTCTTGAAGATCCATTTGCATCCTATGGGTTTTACCCCATCTGGAGCAAAGTCCAAAGTCCATACTTTGTTGGTGTACATGGACTCCATTTCGGTCCGCATTGCATCTAGCCATCGTACCGAGTCGCCGCTCTGGATGGCCTGCTGGAAGTCAGTAGGTTCATCATCATCTATAATGCAATCCTCTCTATCCCCATCTATGAGAAAACCGTAGTATCTCTCAGGCGGATGAGACGGCCTACTACTCCTGCGGAGGGGTGCGGGAATGTCCTGTTCTTCTTGAACTCCTGGTTCTACCAAACTTTCAGTAGCAGTTTGTGGTTCTGGAATTTCTTCCAGTTCTACTACGCTCCCACTCTTCTGATTTTCTAAAAATTCAGTTTCTAAGAAGCGGGCATGACGAGAAACAAAAACCTTTTGTTCCTCTGCGTAATAGAAACAATATCCTGTAGAGTTCTTTGGATATCCCACAAACTTACACACTACTGAGCGTGCCTCGAGCTTGTCCGGATGCTGCTTTTTTACAAAAGCTGGACATCCCCATGTCTTCAGGTACTGAAGATAGGGTTTCTTCCCACTCCACATCTGATATGGTGTGGTAGGCACAGTTTTGGTTGGAACTCTGTTCAAAAGATGTATCGCTGATTCTAGCGCATATCCCCAGAAAGATCGCGGTAACTCAGCATTACTCATCATGGATCGTACCATATCCAATAGGGTTCGATTCCGTCTCTCCGATACACCGTTATGCTGTGGAGTGTATGGAGGAGTAAGCTGAGAGAGAATTCCTTTCTCTTTTAGGTAACCTAGGAACTCGACACTTAAGTATTCTCCACCTCGATCAGATCTCAGTGTCTTAATACTTTTGCTTGTTTGGTTTTCCGCTTCACTCTTGTATTCCTTGAATTTCTCAAAGGCCTCGGATTTATGCTTCATCAAGAAGACATGTCCAAACCTAGAGAAATCATCTGTAAAAGTAATGAAGTAGGAATAACCACCTCTCGCATGTGTAGACATTGGACCGCATACATCACTGTGTATGAGTCCTAAGAGCTCGCTCGCTCTTACTCCTTGTCCAGTAAATGGAGTCTTTGTCATCTTTCCTTTGAGACAAGATTGGCAAGTGTCATAAGATTGATATTCGAACGTGTCCAAATATCCTTCTCTATGCAACTTAGTCAACCTTCTCTCATTGATATGACCCAGTCTACAATGCCATAAGAAAGCTTTATTTAAATCTGGAGACTTTCTTTTTAGTGTGTTCTGGACATTGAAAATTTGGAGTTGGTTTAAAACATATATGCCGTTATTAAGAGTACCGGACCCAATCAAACCATGATTAAGGTGGATGTTAACAACATCTCTTACAAACGTGAAATCATAACCTTTATTTGATAACAAGGAAACTGATATGATATTACACGTTAAGCTTGGTACAAAATAACAGTTATGTAAAACCAAAATATGTCCACTCGTCAATCCTAGGTGATAATCCCCGACGGATGCAGCTCCCACGCTAGCTCCGTTAGCAACCCTGAGGATCATATCACCTTCCTTCAGTACTCTACGGTTTCTCAGTGCCTGCAATGAATTGCAAATATGAGATCCTGATCCGGTATCCAATACCCAGGAAGTAGAGTTGATCGACAAACAAATCTCAATTACAAACACACCTGAAGTCGAAGCCACAGCTTGCTTCGGTTCCTGGTTCTTGGCGTTCCACGCCTTGCAATCCTTCTTCCAGTGCCCTTTCCTGTGACAATAGAAGCACTCATCCGGGCCAACTATCGGTACTGCTATCTTTTTCTTTCCCTTCTTTCCCACCTTACTAACACCTCCTCTAGGTTTGGGTGCGGCCTTCTTCTTCCTTCCTTTGGCCCTAGCCTTGGACCCGGAAGAAGATGCACCGCCAACAAACATAGCGGGTGTTTCCCTTGCCTTCTGCAAGGTGCCCTCTGTACTCCTTAACATGTTCAGGAGTTCCGCAAGTTCAACTTCTTTTCCTTGAAGATTGAAGTTGAGGATAAACTGGGCGTAGGTGGGAGGAAGGGATTGGAGAATAAGGTCAGTATACAGCTCATTATCCAAAGTCGTCCCAAGGTCTGCGAGCTCTTCAATATAGCCGATCATCTGTAGGACATGTTCACCTACCGATGACCCGACAGCCAACCTCGCTCGAAACAAGTTCTTAGAGGTCTCGTATCTTGCTATACGAGATTGCTCTCCATAAAGTTCCTTTGTATGGAGAAATATGCCATCTAGGGACATATCCTCGTGCCTCCTCTGATGTTCATTGTTCATTGAGGCAAGCACGACGCACTTGGCTCTCGCGCAATCTAAATCCCAGGTTTTGCGGATTTCCTTATCCGCATTGCTGGATTTGGGACCAGGGACAGCAGGTGCCGTAGCGGTGAGGACGTACCCCAGTTTGTCATAGGTCAAAGCCATTTTGACATTCCGCAGCCAATCTTTATAGTTTGGCCCTGTCAGTATATTTTTCTCTAAAAGTAACTTAAGTCCAGTCATTTTCAGGGTCGCTGCAATTAGGAGAGAGAGAAGAAAACTCTTTAGCATGATACTCTTGCAAGTTTAGAGTGGTTTTTAGTTTATCTAAACTGGATGGCTCCCACTGTTTCTCGAATCCTTCCTCAAACCATAAAAGAAGAATTAGCCAGGACTATTCTCACCGTACAATACTTGCTTAACCGTTCAGCCAGGCCAGTGTCGATACTTCGAGGGAGGTTTTCCAACGCTTTCGCGAAGTTCCTTAATTAAATAACCTCTTTTCTCTGGGGGCGTAACCCCGCTGACACCTTTCTGGACACCTACTAGGTTTATAGCATTGATCGTTAAGTGACGAATATCCTGATAAGTAGCATATACTCACAGTAGGATCGGGATCCAAATATCATCGTATGATAATGTTGAAGGAATCCTACCAACATTCATCAAACTCCAAATGGTATGCATCTCTTTGCAAATTTCAGTTTCTTTAGAAATTCCCGATATAAGTTTTTGCCCCATGCTCTTATGACCTTGACGTATGCCAACAAATCATAAGTCACATGTCAAGTTCTGCCCATCATTATCTTGTTAATTTGAACCCACCCGTATATACCCTTGACGTATGCCAACAAGGTAATGCGACTGTCCCAAACCAACACATCTATCTATGCAACAAATGAATACCCCAGCAGCTACCAAACACTATGCCTTGACGTATGCCAACAAACATAGC
Organism: Agapanthus africanus; assembly: GCA_030015575.1. Lineage (NCBI taxonomy): Eukaryota > Viridiplantae > Streptophyta > Magnoliopsida > Asparagales > Amaryllidaceae > Agapanthus > Agapanthus africanus. The sequence continues at coordinate 448,498,682 of CM057342.1, read as the reverse complement.
TTGAATACTACTGACCATCCATAAGAAATGACGGAGGGCTACGACTGGTTTTGGCGAAACCGTGAACGTAGTGAACTTGATATAACCGAAGGAACCTGATAGCTTTTAAAAGGAGTGGTTAAAGCTCCGCATTTAAAAATATCTATTTTTAAAATTAACCGAGTGGTTTCTTTTAAACTGTTCCAACGATTTAAACTTTGGTTTGTTTTTCTTTGCATTATAGATAATGCGTCCCATCATTAACCTATCATTGCAGAAAACAACGAAAATACAACGTCCTCTTATGCCATCCGCATTCACCACGGGGTCCCGTCATCACCCGTTATGTTACTTAACTAACGACAGAGCGGGGGCTGGGCTAGCGCGGGTGTAAAACATAAGTGACGTCTAAATAGCTATCATATATATAGATATTTTACATTCGTCTGACGCAATGATATACATTCCAGAACACAGATAAACAATATTGGATTTGCAAGCAATCTGTATTTCTTTTGAGCCTGCAAGAAAAGACAGATTACACAGTTGTGATGAATAGCCGTTACCCCACCCTCGACTCCTACGGGTACGGCAAACTACCCGCCCGGCAGTTTGTGTACCCCACCTTGGGTCAGTCCTAGGAGCAAAAACAGTAAAATGAAATAATACAACGGTGGCTACAACCGCAACCTGGATGTGCCCCGCAAAAATAATATTACAACAAATTACATTTACAACAAATGAATTAAACAAAAACCCATTGCTAAACCCCGGCTATACACCACAACAGTCCAATACAGTTCATATGCACAAACAGATATAACCATTACAGAAATGTGCAACCCCCTGCCAACCGACATACTAGCAGTTAGGGGAGGTTTACGAACACATTTATCAATCACAGATATAATCCATCATGGAAATACTGTACAATTTCGATCGATTAAACAACATTAATATTGCTCCAAAAACTGCTCTGTAAACTGGAAACCTGAGCAAAATTAAAATATTCCAGAAAACCCCAAATTACACAGAGAACCACCACAATAAAAATGGGTCCCTGAATCGTCCAAACGGCGGCGGATCCGCGGCGGCAACAGTGCTATGCGCCGCGGATCCACGGCTCCGTAGATGATTCAGGGCACCAAATTTTTTGTGTGTTCTTCTGGTGTCTTTTCAAGCTCTCTGAACTTCCCTGAAAAATTTTAGGACATCATTTTAAATTCGACAGAAACTTGTATTTTTTAGGGTTTTCCGGCTTCGTTTTTCCGTTCGAAATTCGTACAAATTTGCAATTAAGTTATTTATTGTTTAGCGAGGCTCTGATACCACTGTAAGTCGATGTACTACACCCCAATACTTGTGGGGAGGCGGAATTTTCAAAAACGAACTTGTTTAGTGAACGAACATCGACTAACCGCTTGAATCGAAGCTAAACGATAACTAACCAAACATATAGTTGTTCTAAACTACTATGATTAGGGATTATACCTATCGAAACTAGTCCTTCGTCTTTACGATCTCCTTGTTCTCCTCGGCCTTCTCTAGGTAGTAGACGATCCACCCGAGAGCAAAACTCCAAGCTTAGCCTCTAAACTTGAGGCAACTAACCTTCTTGGATTGCTAATCAAAGAAGCTAGAATGAAATAGAGTGATGGTTATGGATTGATTAGTCTTACTAATCCTAGATCTCAACACATGAGGGTGAGGATTAGTCTTTTGAAGAGAGAGAGCTTGAGGAGAGAGAATGTGAGAATGAATTATGATGAGAATAGTAAGTTATCATAATATATATGAAGCATTATCTTTTAACAAGAAAAGAAAAGAAAATGATGAATAAGCTTGCTTCATAAATATCTAATGGTGATTCATTATCATGACTCACTAAGCATTTATCATGCATTAATGATATGCATGAATCACCCTCATGACTCACTAAACTCATTTAATGCAAATGACACATAACCCTCCTTAGTCACCACTTCTAGAAGCTTCTCGCACAATTACGAGAATGCCCCTCCGATCCGTAAAAATACGGAAAAACTTTAGACTATAAAAATCCAATAACCGGATACCAGTAACTGGCTTAAACCAAAGCCGACTGGTAAAAACTGTCCGAAAGTCGTACGCGCGTAAACGCACGTATGCGTCCGAACCCTTTGTCGCAAAACCATGCAACCTCTATATCGTTTCGCCTGGAGTAGGAAACTCTCTGTGTGGGACTCTAGAGACTCGACTACTACGCTGGCAGTGGGTTTAACCACAGACCGCAAGCGGCACTAGCTGTACGTAACGGTCCCCAGGTAGTTGTCGATAAGAAGGTCGATGAGGAAACCCATCCGAACTCCTACTGAGTCTGATGTGACAATCTCCATACAGTCCGGTCCGTTCGTCCAAGACTATCGCATATCGGGCCTAGGGGGGCGGCAAGCGTCAGTCCCCTAATAGCGGTATAAGTCGTGTCGGAGGGAAGCCCATTACACCCTGAGAAACTACTGGAACCTACCAGCAAATCTCGCTTGCCCTGGCCAGGGACTTTGCGTAATGGCTCTCTGACACAGCACGATATCTACTCCCAATACCGGGAGGGACGAATCCTGTCTAACCGCCACTGCCTCCAAGTGCTCGGGACTGCACCCAACTGCTACCTGTTTGCACGACTCCTTTGAGCCGTGGTAGGGTAGCAATCTAAGAACAGTGGGACACACTCGAGGCGAAGTAGCAGTGTCAAGTCTGCGGACTATGCTGTACTCATGTCACCTGGGAACTGTTCACTGACGACTGGTATCAAACCAACCAACAGTTCCCTGTGAGTCCTGTCCAGTGTACCCGTAACCTAACGAGCACCTGCATACTATCTCCAGTACGACGTACTGACGGCTGTGGGACAGACCATCTCCCCAACTGGGATGAGAAGCGTACACACCAGTCTACTCCGGAGTATCGATGCTCTGTCTCGATAATCCAACGACCAGGGACCTGAATAAGGATGTGCTTATAGACTACCCAGCCCCCACTAGTGTGACTGCCATCACAACGCTGGTAGACAAGCAAGATCCTAAGAGCTCTATCAATACGTACACTCACATATTAAGATAGAAAAACCAAGTAGCATACTACCATGTTTAGCAAGACTGTTATATACATGTGAATATCCCAAGCTTCCATTAAGTAATATACAAACTAGTATGATACAGTAATGGACTTCTAGGGCATAAACAGTAACAAGAAGAACGTCGAAGTCTAACATATCGAAGAGAATCAAATCAACTGAAGAATCTCTCTCCCCGATACGAACGGGACACGATCAGTACACAAAATGGGCAACAAACGACTCGCCTACCGGAGTAATAATGACAAGCGGTTGATCTAACGAAGAAGTCTCTCGGCCCAACCTCGGTGCAAAGTACGTTTATACATAGGAATGTGTGGAGCCTGGATCAAATAATACCCGTGCATCAAAAGAACTTACTGGCATAGTACCTGTCACGACGGCATTGGATGCCTGTGCATCCTGAGGAGTCAACGCAAACACTCGGGCCTGTCCACCACTAATAGCTAGCTGTTCTCTACCTCTACCTTGGCCTCTACCCCTGCCTCTGTCGCCTCGTCATCTCTAAACCGGACCGCCACGCCCATGACCTCTAGGACCAGTTGGTTGCCGTGGAGCATCATCAGGGGTAGGAAGTAGAGCTCTCTGAGGAGGCGGTGAAGGTGGTAAGGTCATATGCGGGACTGTCGCCATGCCCTGGTGCCCCATGGTACAGTCTCTGATACGGTGGTACTGACTCCCGCACCGAAAACATCCTGGCGACAACTGCTGGGTCTGTGGATATGAACCAAATAACTGACCTCGTCTCAATCCTCTACCACCACCATCTCCCGGAAATAATCTATCGCGGTGTCTACCCATCTGCCGCTGGGCTGGCGTATTAGTATGGATCCTCTTCGGCCCAGAAACGACTGGAGTCTCAGAAATGCGCTCCTCCAAAAGTAAGGCTGCGTCCATCGCGGCTGCGTATGTGTCAAAATGCTGGGTGCCGATGGCAAGGAATAGCTGTGTGTCAAGCCCTCGCACAAACCTCTTTATTCTCTTCTCTTCCGTGTCTACTAAGTACGGAGCATATCGAGACAACTGGGTAAACTGTATATCATACTCCATCACCGTCATCCCAGGAGTCTTACGCAGAGACTCAAAACTACGGGCTCGAGCATCTCGGACACTCTCTGGAAGAAAATGGGCAAGAAATGCAGCTGTGAACTCGTCCCAAGTCATAGGAGATAGACCTGCAGCTTGGCCTCTCTCTACTGAATCATACCATGTCTGGGCAAGGCCCTCCAGACGAAAACTCGCGAACTCCACCCATCTATCATCAGAACACCTCAACGAACGGCAAATCCTAGCCATCCTATCAAGAAATGACTGTGGGTCCTCTGTCGCATCCGTACCGGTAAAAGCTGGAGGTCTCAATCTTATAAACTCCTGGAGTGAAATAGGGATAGTCGCAGTGGTAGCAGGAGTGACCATCTATGCAGCAGGTACAATCGTGGTCTGTGCGGTGGAAGGAACGTCCTCGGATCTCTATGCCCGACTGGACTCAACTATAGATCCCACCATCTGTCGCAACTCCTGCATACCGGCCTCTAATCTGGCAATACGGTCTGAAGAAGGCGGATCAATATGACCCTGAGGGGTAGGCGTATCATCCCGCTCGATCCTCACCTCAGACGAGCCCGCTCGAAACTCATCCCTAGCGGCAGCCCGCTGAGCTCTCGTAGTCTTAGGCATCGAAGATGGAATAAGAAACAGGAGCGATAAGAACATTGCAATTGAATCAAGGGATGCAAGGAATCAAGAAAGGAAATGCAAGCAATTATTTCCTAAGGTCACTTAGGCGGAGTACCGTATTGTAAATATGCCGCGGAACATACCCACGCTATGCCACTCTGCTTAAGCCACCAACTCCATCTACTAAGGGTTGTCCTACACTCAGAAAGGTAAAACCTACGCTCTGATACCAACTTTGTCATGACCCGAAAGTGTGGAACGTGACTGGCACTTAGATTACGAGACGTCTAAAGGCGTAATGTAACCTAAGTCAGCCGAAGCCCAGAAAAATCTAAACCAAAATCAAAAGAGTGAAGGAAACCTTTCATGAAAATGACTTTGAAATCAATTAAGTTGCATTTAACCCCTTTTTAAAAACATCAAAAATTTCCGAAAATTTCGGCAGAGTCTCTTTTGTAAATACTATCCCCCAAAATGGGTACAACAAGATATATAAAGCTGTAATAACAAAATGGTATCCCCAAGCGGGAGCTAGCTCTTCGCCCAAGGCGGATCACAACCACACGCAATATATATGTAATATCAAGAAAAAGAGCATAAAGAAATGCAAAATATAAGAAAACACAACGTCGGCTCAAGTGAGCTCGACCCTAAAGAAACCACATATACACAAATCTCTCAGTGTCTTCACTAGGTCGCATATACAAATAAGAAGTGGTAGATGGAGAATACTAGATACAAAAATAGTACAAAAAGAGATAAAAGTGCCCTCGCAACCCACCTACGAGCAATGTCGCGAGTCTGAGCAAAAGAAGTCAACTATAAGATAAGCCGCCACTACAAGGCTGATGAGTCCGACCTGCAAGACACTGTGGCACAACGGGGGTGAGTTGCCTGCTCGTGAGTAGAATATAACATCTAGTAAGGCTATCGTAAGAATGCACCCAAATGCGTCACAACATGTATGTCCAGATGTGATGTAATACCTCTAGTATGCATGCACATGTATGCAATATCAATACTAAATCTTTAAGTGTTTTAAATGCTATGAGTTCTGCATTCTTACTTTAGAAAAAGAATATCTATGCAATAGCTACGTACCATCGTGAAATCATCTGAAAACCGTGTCAAGCATCGACACCAAATATGAAAATACATCTGTCTCAATGTCTCACTGTATCAATATCTCAATACATCGGGCTCCGTCAGTCCGGATCGGCCCATATCAACAAATCTCACGACAACGGTCGGTATCCTCCGGATATCCGCTGCGCCAGACATCACCGGTAGGTAGTCTTCCCCTGCCAGGGTCATCATCTACAACTCGATCTTCTTGCCTCGGGGTACCATACCGGGCCCATCATGTACCCGAGACGGTTCATCCACTCCTCACATCGGGTCTTGAAATCCAACAGAAAACATGAAAACTCATGGTGGATGACACATACATCACGAGAAAACCGCAACTTTGTTTTAAAAATGATAATAATAAGCTTTTGTTAAATTCTTGCGATTTTCCCCAAAATCCAGAAATCGCAGCAATACTGAAATCCTCAAGAAAATCATAATACCCAATATATTGTATATGATAAATGTCTATGATATCAAGGTATGCGATGTGATTTGTGGCCAGAAATCTATGTAAGCATGATGATGATGCGAGATATATACATGCTATGCGATTTCATATATTGTGTATAATGCAAGTGGTGATACTAAACTAAACAGGTTCTATAATGCTCGTGGCATGGCAATTACCAAAGGCGTGTGTGTCACATGAACAGTGCGCGTGCAACAGGAGCCAATGGTAATGATGTGCGTGTCCTACGAGGTGATATCACACATGTGTATATGGATATCCATGCAATTCTAGCAGACGAATAGCTTTAAAGGTATGCAATGTGAATGAGGGGGGTTAGCTAACTAACAATGCATATTGTTGCATGTAATAAAGTAATCCTAACTATAGGGTGCCTCGTGCCATTCAGACGATTCCCCCATAGATATATACATCTACTCATCTGAAAGCCTCGCTAATCTGATCGAACCACCGCTTTGCCATTGCGCGCCGCGTCCGATATTTCCGCAACCGATCCTAGAATTGCACAACACATAATATAAAATTTCACCTCATGAAACAACGCAAGTCACCCTATGAAAAGATCAATGCTCTTGAATTAATCACAATGTGCACTCGGCGAGCGGAAAACACACGAAAATCGCTAAAACTTTAACTAAAATCGTCGTTTCGGGGCAACCGCCAAAACTAAAACCCGACTAGACAAAACCCGCATTCGTACACACTAATAGTCGTATGAGATGCTAATTTTATCGCCAATATATCGCAATTAGATCACCTCCTAATTTTTAGAAAATCTAGTAAGCATTGACATAGCAATTTCGATGCAAATATCGTGATTTAACGATATAGCGATCCCTACATCACACAAACAACCAATCTAACCAACTAGATGGCCATAATACTAACTTAAACCCACTTATCCTAAATCAATCCCTAATTAGAACATCAACCCTTCTCTTGAAATTCATGAGCAAGCAAATTAAACCAAATTTCACACTTAAACTACTAAATCTAGCAAATTTTAAACTATAATTAAACACTAGATTAGAATTATACCTTACAAGTGTTGATTCCTTTGCACTAAACCTCCAAAGTGGCCTCTTTTCTCCTTGCTTCAATCCAATTTGAGCTTGAGAAGGGATGACTTAAGGTTTTGATTTGAATTAGAGAAGGATTTAGTGAATTTCGGTGGATTTTTGTGGATTTTTCAAGAGATTTTCAAGCAAGAAATGGGGAAAAGAGAAGGGCTAGGGCTCGGCAAGGTTTTGGGAGGGGATGGAATGAAAGAATTGTGTGGAAATTTGCACACAAAAGTATCATCTAAGGTCAATTAATGCATGTTACATCAAAACTTTTCAAAAAAAAAAAACCCTTTTCATTTCATTTTTCCAACCCATTTTACCATAAACAACTAAACTTGTAATGGTTTGCTAAAATTTTTGATACACTTAATTTTAGTTTATAATGGTTCCTAATTATGTAATTTACCCAATTAAATTTGTATTTATCACTAATTAAATGTATTTTAAAAGCTTAAAATAATATTAAAAATAATTAATTAAGGATTTTTTTTTAATTAACTAGAAAATTTTAAGTGACAAATTAGTGACCAATTTTTAGCAATATCTTATCTAAATTTGTATAATTAGGCCTATATAGAAAAAAATACCTATTTTGACTATTTACGGAAAAGACTGCTGATCTTGCCGATTACCGAAAAACTGCCTAAACGATTTTCGAAGCGTTACACTTACTAATATTGTAATACCCTATTCTACGGTTGCGGGGGTGCTATACACCATCCACCTGACTTCTCTGTAGATATACATCTACTCACCTTGATCCTTGCTTGTCGAAGTCGATGGCGCCACGCTCTTCCTTGTATTACGAAGTCCACGTGAAGGTACCTACATATCACAACACATCGTATCGCATCAAATCCAATTCAAAACCGAACACGACACGCAAAATGCTCATAGGTTAGAACCTATAGCCTAAGCATGCAAAAACAATCATAAAACCCTCATCGTTGACGTACAAACGTTCAACGACCAATCCCAATTCAAATATCAAAAACCAAGTTATTAAATTCCCCAAAACTCAAAACAGCAATTTCGAAAAATAGCTCCAGATTTTGACTCAGGAAACTAGGGACTAAACAAACATTACAGAGGGTAGGATAAAAGGATTGGGAGCTATGGATAGAACCCCTACACCCACGACAAAACTTGGCCCGGCGAGATACTCCATTTACCCGGCGTCGCCGGCCCCGCCCTTGAATTTATGGCTCGACTTCAGGTGGTGGTCACCTAGTGTTTTCTTCACCAAAGCACTTTCCTCACTAAACACTTTGGTGATGAAAACACTCTACACTTGATCGCTAGTCAAGTGTAGAATAATGAAGTAGGGGATTAGATTTGCTCACTTATGTATTCAAAAATCCATAATTCACACCATATGTGAGGGTTTGGATTTTTGAAGTAATATGAGGAAGACAAAGATGAGAGCTAGAGAGCTCAAGAAGAAGCAAGTATGGAAAAATGGCTAAGCGTTGGAATGAGCTAAGAATGAATGGCAACACTTGACCCCTACTCATTCAAGCATGGAATTTTGCAATATAAAATTGCAACCATGCTTGAATAGCGAGTCAAGATGAATAAACTATGAATAAAGCCCATGCTTGCAACCATGCTCTCATTTTCCACCTCTTTTATATTTTTCTCAAAAATAGAAAATCAAGCCATGCTTCATTATTATTATTATTATATATATATCATATATATATATATATATCATATATATATATATATAATGAAGAATAATTAGTGAGCTAATGATATTAGTTAAGATATAATTATATCACATATAATATATATCACATTATTAAATCAACACATGATTTAATAATCCGGTAATATCACATATGACTAACTAATATCATTTATCTGTATATCACATTATCAAATCAACACTTGATTCGATAATCTGGTTATATCACATATAACCGAGCCGATAACAGATAACAGCCAGATTACAATACGGTATCACATACACGTATTTAATCAGGCCCATACACATATTGCATATGTGCCCTACTTCGTTTCGCTTGAACCAGGAATCTTCTGTGTGTGACTCTAAAGACGCGTCAATATGCCAGCAGTAGATTACAAACACATCAGTCACCTACAAGCCGTCAGCGGTACTAGCTGGACGTAACGGCTACCCAGGTATTGAGCGATATGAAGATCAACAAGCAAGCTTGTCCATACTCTCCATTAAGCCTATCAGTAACACTACCGTACAGTCCGGTCTCTTCGTCTGATATGTCACATATCATGACTAGGGATGGTAAACGTCAGCCACCAGTAATGTGATAAGTCATGCCGATGTCTGGACTATAACGGTTTGAGAGACTACTGATAACTCTTATTAGTAAATCTCTGCAGCAGCCCTGGCCAGGAACTTCCAGTTATAGCCAATCGATCATAGCGCAACATCAACCACCAATACCGGGAGAGGCGAAACCCCTCCTATCGCTCATTGCCTCCATGTGACTCGAGACTGTACCCAAAATCCACCTGTTTGCATGACTCCTTTGATCCGTGGTAGGGAGGAAATAAAAGCACAGTGGAAGCCATACAATACTCTATAACGATCTCGGGTCTACAGATTAACCTGTACCAGTGTCACCAGAGGACTGCTATCTGACGATAGGTATACTACCACATAGGAGTCATCGGCGAGTCATGTTCGGTGTAACCATTCTCCAACGAGCACCTGTGTACAATCTTTGATGTCACACACCAATGGTTGTGGGATCAACCATCGCCCTTTAAGGGACAAGAAACGTACACACTAGTCTATACTGGAATATCGATGCCTCGGTCTCGATATTCCCATGACTAGGAACAGATTAAAGGATATACTTATGGACCACCCTGGCGCCACTAGTATGATCTCATCATAATCCTGGTAGTCAAGTATATATCCTAAGGGCTTTATCAACATATGAAAGGAAGACAGTAAAGAATATCAGTCAACATGTTAAGATAAAGAGTAACCAGATAGCATACTATCATGTCGAGCAAGAAAGTCCTCTATATATATGTCCAAGCATCCACTATAATATACATCATATGTACAATAATGGCCTCTAGGGCATACATATAACTAACAATCTCCCACTCGCACTAAGGCCATGTGTTGTAGTATCTCATACCTAACATCCCAAAAAGTCTCTCAAATTGTATCTGGGGGAGGGCCTTTGTGAGTGGATCCGCTACGTTGTTCTTCGTGTCAACTCTCCTGACCTCGATCTCCCGGCGATCTACTATCTCCTTGATCTGGTGATACCACCTCAGAATATGTCTGGATCTCTGATGCGAACAGGGTTCCTTGGCCAAAGCCACCGCTCCATTGTTATCACAATACATAGGTATGGGATGCTCAATGGAGGGAACCACACCGAGCTCGGTAATGAACTTCTTAATCCAGACAGCTTCTTTGGCAGCATCGTTGGCAGCGATGTATTCAGTCTCCATCGTCGAGTCTGCTACGGTGACTTGCTTGGAACTCTTCCAACACACCGCCCCTCCGTTGAGGGTAAAAACAAAACCCGAGACCAACTTACAGTTGTCCTTATCACTTTGGAAGCTCGAATTAGTAAATGACTCCACTTGGAGTTCACCGTTACCATACACCAAGAACATTTCTTTAGTCATTCACAAGTAATTAAGAATGTTCTTCACAGCTGTCCAGTGTTTCTCCCCTGGATATGATTGATACTTGCTCACTACACCTAGTGAGTAAGCTACATCCGGTCTGGTACATAACATCGCGTACATGATAGAGCTTACTGCCGAAGCATAGGGCATCCCTTGCATGCGAGCCCTCTCCAAATCAGTCTTGGGAGACACCTTTTTGGAGAGAGTGATTCCTGAACAAGCGGTTACATTACCTCGCTTGGAATCTTCCATACTAAACCACTTTACTATGGTGTCTATGTACCTGGATTGGGACAATCCCAACACCCGTTTAGATCTATCTCTATAGATCTATATCCCCAGATTGTAGGAGGCATCACCAAGATCTTTCATGGAGAACTTGAGAGATAAGAAGAGCTTGACCGAGTGTAGCATAGGAACATCGTTTCCTATCAAGAGTATGTCATCCACATACAATACGAGGAAGACCACCTTACTCTCTACTACCTTCTTATATATACAAGGTTCATCTATATTTTTGATGAAGTCAAACTCTTTGATAGCTTCATAAAAACAGATGTTCCAACTCCGCGACACCTGCTTTAATCCGTAGATGGATTTAAGCATCTTGCACACTTTTTCGCTTCTCCCACTGTCTATGAAGCCCTCTGGCTGTGTCATGTTCACTCTCTCTTCTAAATCACCATTTAGAAAAGCGGTCTTGACGTCTATCTGCCAGATTTCATAGTCATAGTATGCAGCAATGGTAAGTAGGATCCTTATGGACTTAAGGATAGCGACAGGAGAACATGTTTCATCATAGTCGAAGCCAGGTCGTTGACGAAAACCTTTTACTATAAATCTAGCTTTGAAAGTCTCAACATTTCCATATACACCTATCTTCTTTTTGAAGATCTACCTGCTCCCAATGGGTTTTACCCCTTTAGGAGCAACTTACAAAGTCCATACTTGGTTGGTGTACATGGATTCCATCTCGAATCTCATATCATCCATCCATTTCAAAGAGTCCCCACTCATGATGGCCTGTTCGAAACTAGTCGGGTCATCATCTTCTATGATGCAATCCTCGCTCCCACCGTCTACGAGAAAACCGTCGTATCTCTCAAGTGGATGAGGAACCCTACTAGATCTGCGGAGTGGCTGGGGTTCCTTGGGTACTATTGGATCCTCTGGTTCTACCAAATCGTCAGTTGTGGTTTGTACTCCTGGAACTTCTTCCAGTTCTACCTCATTGCCACTAATTTCTTTCACAAGAAATTCCTTTTTCTAAAAAAGGTAGCATGTTGAGCAACAAACACCTTTTGTTCCTCAGTATGGTAGAAGAGATATCCATTTGAATGTTTTGGATATCCAAAAAACTTACAAAGAACTGATCGTGCCTCGAGTTTGTCCGGATTTTGCCTTTTGACATAGGCCGGACAACCCCATATCTTAAGTCGTTTAAGACATGGTCTCATCCCACTCCATATCTCATATGGTGTGGTAGATACAGATTTAGATGCAACTTGATTCAATAGGTATGCTGCTGTCTTAAGCGCATAACCCCAAAAGGAAATAGGCAACTCAGCAGTGCTCATCATAGAGCGCACCATATCTAATAGGGTGCGGTTCCTCCACTCCGATACACCGTTGTGCTGTGGTGTATACGGAGGAGTAAGCTGAGAGAGAATCCCATTCTCTTTTAGATAGTCACAGAATTCCGTGCTCAAGTATTCTCCTCCACGATCAGTTCGTAGAATTTTAATACTTTTACCTATCTGGTTATCAACTTTATGCTTATATTCTTTGAATTTCTCAAAAACTTCAGACTTGTGTTTAAACAGGAACATATGACCGAATCTTGAGAGATCGTCAGTGAATGTAATGAAATATGAGGAACCATCCGTAGCATATGTAGACATGGGACCGCATACATCACTATGTATCAGTCCCAAGAGTTCAGAAGCTCTTTCTCCGTGTCCAGTAAACGGAGTTTTAGTCATCTTGCCTTTGAGACATGACTGGCAAGTTTCATAAGATGAAAATTCGCCTGGATTCAAATATCCATCCTTATGTAACTTAGCTAGTCGTGTCGCATTGCTATGACCTAGTCTACTATGCCAAAAGAAGGATTCGTTCATTTCTGAACTCTTCCTCTTGTGTGTGTTGTGTACGTTAAGAACTGAGTTTTGATCCAGAACATATAAACCGTTACATAACGTACCAAACCCAATCAACACTTGATTTAGGTAAATGTTCATAACATTATTCTCTACTACAAAATTATATCCTTCTTTATCTAATAAAGAAATTGATATTAAATTACATATCATAGGCGGTACGTAATAACAGTCGTTCATGATCAATGCATTCCAATTTGGTAATACAAGTTGATATTCACCAACCGCTTTGGCTGCAACATTTGCACCATTCCCTACTTTAAGAGAATGATCACCTTTTCCATGTTCTCTACCTTTCTTCAGCCCATGTAACTGTAACGTTTTGAAAATCGTTTCGGTGAAATTTCGGAAAATCGGTAAAATAAGGGTGTTTTCTGTAAAAAATGTCAAAATACAAATATCTTTATTATAAAATTTAAAATACGTATTCTAGCTATGTAATTTCTAGTATTTGGTGTTTATTGAGCCATTGGTGAAATTTCAAATTTTCTGAAATTTTTTCCGAAATTAATTATTTTAATATTATTTTAAGCCGTCACTAATACATTTAATTAAGAAAAATTACAAATTGGAATGAGTTGAAACAAATTTTGTGCGTCATAGCACATTAAACAAAATTTTAAAATATTTTTTCTGAAATTAAATGGTTTTCCAAAACAGTTTTAGAAATTATTGGAGAAAAAGGGCTTTTTTTTGGTGAAATTAGTGTAAATGGAAATTGGGGTAATACATTTATCTTTTTCCCTCACCCACACTCGCCCACACCCTCTCTCCTCTCCCCAAATCAGCAGCCCCAAGCTGTCCCCCCTCATTTCCCCACAAAAAAAGTCAAAGCAAGGAAAGAAAAGAAAAGAAAATGAATAAAGAAAGGCAATAATGAAAGAGGTATGGTTTTGTTTGACTTGGGGTAAATTAATCACACACATTTCACTCTCTCTCCCCTCTCCTCTCACTTGGCCGAGCCCTCCCACATCAGCCCCAAATTTTCTCCACCTCTTTTCCTCTTCAAAAAAATCCACAAATTGCTACAAAAATCCACATAAAAGCTCACAAAATCAAAATCTAATCCCTACCCATTTTTACTTGACCATTCTAGTATGGATCTAGGGATCAAGATGGCATTTTGGATGGCTAGATTTCAAGTTGGATCAATGGGTTGTGAGGTATAAAATACTTGACCTTTTTGTTAAATTGTTGGTTATTGCTTTAATCTAGCTTATTTAGGAAATGAATTGTGGTTCTAATTGAAAGATTGGGTTTTCAAGAGAAGGATTAAATTATAGTTAGGGTTTTTGTTGTGTAATTATGGTTGCAAAGTGGATTTCATCATTTTGTGAAATGTGAGACATAACCAAGTTGTTAGTTTGCAAATTGTTAAGTTAGAATTGTAATAATTAAGCTATATTGCTAACTAAGTTTTTGTAAACCTTGTTTTTTATTAAGAGAAAAATGTAATTGGGTTTTTATGACTTCATTAACATTACAAAACGTAGTTTAATGCTTTAGATCATGCAAATCCAAGCTAGATTGGTGTATGTGCATTTTTTGCTATAAAATTGTTAAAATTGGTTAATTTGTAAACTAGAATTTTGGGGCTAAAGAAATTTAATGAGATTAAATTATCGAAATGGTTTTTATGACTTATTTAAGATGTTTAATAAGTATTATGCCATTAGATTTGTTGAACGTCGAGTTTTGTACTAAAACGGGTAATTTTTGCTTGCTAGATTTTCGGAAAAATGGTTTTTAAAGTGAATTTTGGGTTTTTGTGAATTTTAACCTACTTTATATTATAATTAGTGTTCATGAATGTGAAAATGAGTGTGTTTGGGTTTTTCTCGATGGTTTGGCATTTGTACGCCGACATCGAGGGTTTTTGGGTTGATTTGTGAAAGCAACCATAGGTTTTGACCTATGTGGGATTCGTGTGTCGTTTTGGTCATGAGTCGGATTTTAATGCGATACGGTTCGTTATGATATGTAGGTACCCCATGTGGACTTCGAGACGACAAGCAAGCACGTGGCGACGTCGGCACCGGCGAGCGAGGACCAGGTGAGTAGATTTATATCTACGGGAAGAAGTCGGGTGGATGGCATATAGCACCCCCGCAGTCCGTAGTATAGTTCATATATATATATATGTTTATATAGGTATTTTATGATACGAGAATGTTTATTCATGATATGATTATGTGTTCATGGATTAGCTTTGGGTTAGTTGCGAAACCCTAGAGTAGTTGTTATACCCACATACGCACACACAAACAGGTCCCTGGTCGTTGGATTATCGAGATAGGGCATCGATATTCCAGATTAGACTAAGTGTATACGCTTCTCATCCCAGTTGGGGAGATGGTCTGTCCCACAGCCATCAGTACGTCGTACTAGAGATAGTATACAGGTGCTCGTTAGGTTACGGGTACACCGGACAGGACTCGCCATGGAACTGATTGGTTGGTATTATACCCATCGTCAGTTAACAGTTCCCAGGTGACATGAGTACAGCATAGTCCGCAGACTTGACACTGCTGCTTCGCCTCGAGTGTGTCCCACTGTTCTTAGATTGCTACCCTACCACAGCTCAAAAGAGTCGTGCAAACAGGTAGCAGTTGGGTGCAATCCCGAGCACTTGGAGGCAGTGGCGGTTAGATAGGATTCGTCTCTCCCGGTATTGGGAGTTGATATCGCACTGTGTCAGAGAGCCATTATGCAAAGTCCCTGGCCAGGGCAAGTGAGATATACTGGTAGGTTCCAGTAGCTTCTCAGGGCGTAATGGGCTTCGCTCCGACACGACTTATACAGCTATTAGGGGACTGACGCTTGCCGTCCCCTAGGCTTGATTGCGATAGTCTTAGACGAACAGACCGGACTGTACGGAGATTGTCACATCAGGCTCAGTAGGGGTTTGAGATGGTTTTCCTCATCGGCCTTCTTATCGACATCTACCTGGGGACCGTTACGTACAGCTAGTGCCGCTTGCAGTCTGTAGTTAAATCCACTGCCAGCGTAGTGTCGAGTCTTTAGAGTCCCACACAGAGAGTTTCCCTGCTCCAGGCGAAACGATATAGAGGTCGTATGGTTTTACGACAAGGGTTCGGATGCGTACGTGTGTTTACGCACGTACGAATTTTCGGACAGTTTATACTAGCCGGCTTTGGTTTAAGCCAGTTTCTAGTATCGGGTTATTGGATTTATACAGTCTAAAGTTTTTCCGTGTTTTCACGGATTATAGGGGCATTCTCGTAATTTGTCGTGAACATTCTAGAAGAGTGGTGACTAAGGGGTTAAGGTGGCATGAGCATTAATTGATTAATGACTCATTTGTATGATTCATCCTTTGCACTTAATGACTCATTAATGAGATAATGAGTCATATGATGAATCACACAAGGTGAATGCATCAACCATAATGATTAAATCATTTATTTATTTATTTGATTAAATTGTTATGGTTGTTATATTCAAAATGAGTTCATCATTTTCTATTCATTCTCATCTTCTCCTTCTCTCTCCTCAAGCTCACTCTCTCTTGAAACCCTAACCCTAACCTCTCATGTGTTGAGATCAAGGGTTAGCTAGACTAAAACATCCATAACCTCACTCTATATCCCCTAGGTAGCTTAGATTAGCACTTTAAGCAACCTAGTTATCTCAAGTTTGAGATTTAGCTTGGCGTAGGAGCTTTCGGGTGGATCGTCTTTGATTCGAGGAGGCCGTGAAGTTGCCGATGTTCCAAGGAGCCTACGAGGAGTGGAGGACAGCGATGAAGACCCGAAGGACATGTAACGTGAGGTATAACTCCGGTACCGAGTAGTTAAACCTCTAGTATAACGTTAGCAATGGTTTAGATTACGATTCATGCGCTCAAGTCCGTGTTACGAAGCTTTGATAATCGGTTTTCATATATTCCGCCTCCCCGCAAGTTAGTGGGGTGCGTGGCATGGACTTACACCTCAGCTCCGAAACACCGTTGTGATGTGGTGTATAAGGAGGAGTAAGCTGAGAGAGAATACCATTCTCTTTTAAGTAATCTAGGAATTCCCTGCTTAAGTACTCCCCTCCTCTATCAGACCGGAGGATCTTGATACTTTTGCCAGTCTGGTTCTCTACTTCGTTTCTGAATTCCTTGAATGTCTCAAAAGCTTTAGATTTGTGTCTCATCGGATACACATATCCGAACCTAGAGAGATCGTCAGTGAATGTGATGAAGTAAAAGAACCCACCCCTTGCATGTATAGACATCGGACTACATACATCACTGTGTATGAGTCCCAAGAGCTCTGCTGCCCTCTCTCCATGTCCGGTGAACGGAGATTTGGTCATCTTTCCTTTGAGACAAGACTGACAAGTTTCATAAGATGAAAACTCGAACGCATCCAAGAGTCCATCTTTATGCAACTTACTCAGTCTTTTCTCTCCGATATGACCAAGTCTACAATGCCACAAGTAGGAATCATTCGTATCTGAATTCTTCCTCTTGCGTGTGTTTTGTACATTGAGAACTGTATTCTGATTTAGAACGTAGATACCATTACACAGTGTACCCTCTGCAACCAGTACCTTATGGAGGTAAATGTTTATGATATTTCTATCAAGAACAAAGTTATATCCATCTTTATCGAGTAAAGAAACTGATATGATGTTGCAAACCATGGAGGGTACATAGTAGCAATCGTTCAAAATCATAGTCTTGCCATTTGGCAATACTAGGTGATATTCACCGACGGCTGCCGCATTAACTTGTGCTCCGTTCGCTACTCTGAGCGACATATCACCCGGTGCAACTTTCCTACTTTTTCTCAGTCCCTGTAATAAATTACAGATATGAGATCCTGATTCGGTATCAAGTACCCAGGAGGTAGGGCTGACTGTAAAACAGTTCTCAATTACAAGAACACCTGAAGTAGATGCAAAACCATGCTTCTTCTTCAACTGGGTATCCTTGGAATCCATACAATCCCCTTTCCCTTGCTCATACTTATGACTGTTGTCACAAGTTAGAGCCGAACCATTGTTCCCCAGCCCCAAATAAGAATTCGGATCGGTCAAGCGATACATTTTATTATCTTGATTAGGGCGTGAAATGGTTGCTACCTGGAGAGAGAGAAAAGAAACACTTAGCGTGCGCTCTTGCAAGTTTAGATTGGTTTTTAATTTATCTAAACAGGATGGCTCCCACTGTCTCTCGAATCCCTCCTCAAACCATAAAGGAAGAATTAGTCGGGATCAATCTCACCGTACAACACTTGCTTAACCGTTCAGCCAGGCCAGTGTCGGTACTTCGAGGGAGGTTTTCCAACGCTTTCGCGAAGTTCCTTAATTAAGTAACCTCTTTTCCCTGTGGGCGTAGCCCCGCTAACACCTTTCTAGACACCTACTTGGTTTATAGCATTGATCGTTAAGCGAGAAAATTCCCGAGGAGTAGCATATACTCACAGTAGGATCGGGATCCAAATATCATCGCGTGACAAAACTGAAGGAATCCTACCAGAATCATCACACTCCAAATGGTATGCAACAATAGCAAGTTTCAGTACTTTTGAAACTCCCGATGTGGTTTTTGCCCCTAGGACCCAAGTGACCTTGACACAGTCAACAAATCAAAGCGTCCTACTCAAGTTCAACCCGTTATTATCTTGATTGCATTAAACCCACCCGCATAACCCTTGACACAGTCAACAAGGTTATACGACTGTCCTAACCAATCACATTGTATCCAGCAGATAAGCAATACTCAGCTACCGTTCACTACGCCTTGACACAGTCAACAAACGCAGCACGAATACTAAGTATAACTTATAAGAAATGACGGAGGGCTACGGCTGGTTATTGGCGAGAACCCGTTAACGTAATGAACTTGATATCGTTGAAGGAACGTGATACACTTTTGAAAATATAGTGGCGAAAAACTTTTGCTAAAGAGGTCACTCCCTGTGAAGGGATCTCGGCTCTTTCCTCGTCGAATGAGGTGCAGGATATTCCAAACTGAATACCTCGATGCAAAACAAGAATTAATCGACTATAGTGATGTTATTACCCTGACGCAAACTTTTGTCCAAGGGGTCACTCCCCATGAGGGGATCTCAGCCCTTGCCTCGTCGAATGAGGTGCTGGGCATTCATAACCGAATACCTCGATGCAAAACAAAAATGAACGTCCTTGTAATAACAGCTTTTTGAAAAATTGTTCCAACAACGTCTTTTAGGTTTATTTTCTTGCATTAGTTCTTTTAATGCGTCCCATCATTTAAATCCTACCATTGCAGAAAACAACCAAAATATGACGTACGCTTATGCCATTCGCATTCACCACGGGGCCCCGTCATCACCCGTTAGGTTACTTAACTAACGACAGAGCGGGGGCTGGGCTAGCGCGGCTGTAAAACACAAGCAACGCCTAAATAGTTATTATATATAGATATATAGCAATGATAGCCAATCCAGATCACAGATGAACACTTTGGATATACTAAGAACCCGCGATTCGTTCGAGCCTGCAATGAAAAGCGGATTACACGGTCGTGATGAATAGCCAATACCCTACCCAAGACCCCTACGGGTGCGGCAAACTACCCGCCAAGTACCCGAAGCGAAGCAACCTCCCTCAACGCCGTGAGTAGGCCACTCGGCACTTTGAGATACCCGGTAGTTTGTGCACCCCCTCCATGGGTCTATCCTAGGAGCAAAAACAGTAAAAAGAATTATACAATGACGGCTACAACCCCGACCCGGTTGTGCGGCCATACAAATAATATTACATCAATTTACAAATTTATTACATGAATGAAAGAAAAAGATACTCTCATCTCACATCCATCCCGGCTATTCATCCGCGACAATCCAACGAGTTCATATACACATACCATCAACAACAAAGATCACAGATATGTATAACCCCCACTAATCGACGTATAGCGATTAGTAGACGTTCAATACACATATAACATTACAGATATAACAATTAGCCAAAGTCTACAGAACATCGACCAAAAATACGAATTTTTAAGCCCCAAAAACAAATTTTGCTTTCTGGAAAATCTGGGCAGAAAAATCATATTGTAAAAATCCCAAAATACTCATCTAAGAAAACTGCAGGAAGCAGATCCCCCAACTAAGTCAAATCGGCCGTGGTTCCGCGGCATAAGCAAGCTTATGCCGCGGAGCCGCGGCGCTTTAGTCGAGTTGGGGGGTCAAATTTCTCCAGTTTTCTAACAAAAGCCTGAGCCGATTTTTAGTGCATGATTTATTAATTTTGGAGCAGATCTGAAAATCGGTAGAAACTAAATTTTTCGGGGTGATTTTGCGGTTTTTTTTTCCGGTCGATATTCTAAATACTTTGCTAACATGCTAGGGTGTGTTTAGTTAGGCTCTGATACCACTGTTAGGTCAACGTTACCTCTCCCGGTACTTTCGGGGTTGCGGAAACTGTAAAACAATAATTTTTTATGGACTTGGTAACATGGACCGTAAAAGCCGGATCTTTACTAAACAACATACTAGCATCCTAACTAGAGATATGTCTACTCGGTTAGGGGTTATACCTAAACTTGGTCTCCTTCTCTTCTTGTTGTTCTTCTCCTTGCTTGCTCTGAGGGTTGATCCGAACTTTGGTCACCTCCGCGGCCTCCTTGAGTCGAAGACGATCCACCCGAGAGATGTACACCGAGCTACAACTCGAGCCGAGGTAACTAGGGCAAAGAGATTGCGAGTCTAGAAGCCCTAGGTTGTGTAGAGGAGATGTATGGATGTGTTTGTCTTTGTGGGATCTTTTTCTCTCAACACATGAGATCAAAAGATGAGATCAAAAGGAAGAAGAAGGAGAAACTTAGCACCATGGAGCTTTTCTTTTTCTTCTCACTTCAAGAGAGAGAATGAGAAAAGAATAATGAAAAGATTAAGCCAAAAGAAATGAACCATGGTTCCAATAATACACAAAATCATCATTACTAATCCTATCATGATAGAAGTTGATGGCACATTGAATTGACCATTATCATAACACAAGAAATAAAAAGAAAATGAAAGAAGAGTGTGGATCTCTCTTGAAGGTCAATGGTCAACACGGTCAACGGGTCAACAAAGTCAAGAGAGATCCAAGGGGTCAAATGGTCAATGCAATTAGCCATCACTAATCTATCACTAAAAGGATCAGTAAACAATGTCTCCGGCTCATAACGGTTTTGACCAAACGAATTGTCAAAACCCTAATGAGTGTGCCACATTACGGTTTTGGCCGAAACAATTGCCAAAACCCTAATGGGGCACCTCCTCCTTCATCTCTCCTCAAAACTGTGCATACACACCCGCACCCGCTTTCCGTAGAATGCGGACGCACAGAAGACAAAACAAATCCATCTGTGCAATACTAGGATCTGGCTTAAACCAAAGCCCACTAGTATTGCCTGCCCGAACAGCATACGCACACAAGTGTACGTAAGTGATCGTAGCCCTGCCGTAAAACCATACGGCCTCTACACGTTTCGCTCAATGCAGGGAAACTCTCTGTGTGGGACTCTAAAGACTCGACACTACACTGGCAGTGGGTTTAACCACAGACCGCAAGCGGCACTAGCTGTACGTAACGGTCCCCAGGTAGATGTCGATAAGAAGGCCGATGAGGTAAACCCATCCGAACTCCTACTGAGCCTGTATGTGACAATCTCCGTACAGTCCGGTCCGTTCGTCTGATACATCGCATGGCGGGCCTAGGGGGGCGGTGAACGTCAGTCCCCTAATAGCGGTACAAGTCGTGTCGGAGTGAAGCCCATTACACCCTGAGATAACACTGGAATCCTACCAGTATATCTCGCTTGCCCTGGCCAGGGACTACTCATGTAATGGCTCTCCTAGACACAGCGCGATGTCAACCCCCAATACCGGGAGAGACGAATCCTGTCTAACCGTCACTGCCTCCAAGTGCTTCGGGACTGCACCTAACTACTACCTGTTTGCACGACTCAGTAGAGCCGTGGTAGGGTAGTAATCAAAGAAAAGTGGGAACACACTCGAGGCGAAGTGACAGTGTCAAGTCAGCGGACTAAGCTGTACTCATGTCACCTGGGAACTGATAACTGACGATAGGTATAATACCAACCATCAGTTCCCGACGAGTCCTGTCCAGTGTACTCGTAACCTAATTAGCACCCGCATACTATCTCAAGTACGACGTACTGACGGCTGTGGGACAGACCGTCTCCCGTGCTGGAATGAGAAGCACATACGCTAGTCTACTCTGGAGTATCGATGCCCTGTCTCGATAATCCCACGACTAGGGACGTGTATAAGGATGTGCTTGTGGATTACCCAGCCCCCACGAGTGTGATCGCCATCACAACGCCGGTAATCAAGTAAAGATCCTAAGGGCTCTACTAATGCGTATAGGTGATATAAAAGAAACACACATGTACACATTAAAGCAGAGACAAACCAAGTAGCATACTACTATATTGAGCAAGATTGTCTATACAACTGTGAATATCCCAAGCTTCCATCAAGTAATATACATACTAGTATGATACAGTAATGGCCTCTAGGGCATATACACTAACATAGAGAATGGTTAAGGATTAAGTAGTCTAATCTAATCCTTGTACTCAACACATGAGAGGGGAGGATTAGGGTTTGAAGAGGGAGAGCTTGAGGAGAGAGAAGATGAACATAATAATGAAATGAGAAAATGAGCTATCATAATATATATCAAGCATTATTGTTTTTCAAGAAAAGAAAACAAAATGATTTACAACCATGCTTGATAAATATCTAATGGTGATTCATCTCCATGAGTCATTAAGCATTTATGATGCATTAATGACATGGATGAATCATCCATATAACTCACTAACCTCGTTCAATGTATATGCCACCTAAACCTCCTTAGTCACCATCTTCTAGAAGCTTCTCGCGCAATTACGAGAACGCCCCTCCTATCCGTGAAAACACGGAAAAACTTTAGACTGTATAAATCCAATAACCGGATACTAGTAACTGGCTTAAACCAAATCCGACTAGTAAAAACTCTCCGGATGTCTTACGTGCGTAAACACACGTATGCGTCCGAACCCTTGTCGTAAAACCATACGACCTCTATATCGTTTCGCCTGGAGTAGGGAAACTCTCTGTGTGGGACTTTAGAGACTCGACTACTACGCTGGCAGTGGGTTTAACCACAGACCGCAAGCGGCACTAGCTGTACGTAACGGTCCCCAGGTAGATGTCGATAAGAAGGCCGATGAGGAAACCCATCCGAACTCCTACTGAGTCTGATGTGACAATCTTCGTACAGTCCGGTCCGTTCGTCTAAGACTATCGCATATCAGGCCTAAGGGGGTGGCAAGCGTCAGTCCCCTAATAGCGGTATAAGTCATGTCGGAGCAAAGCCCATTACACCCTGAGAAACTACTGGAACCTACCAGCAAATCTCGCTTGCCCTGGCCAGGGACTTTGCATAATGGCTCTCTGACACAGCGCGATATCAACCGCCAATACCGGGAGAGACAAATCCTGCCTAACCGCCACTGCCTCCAAGTGTTCGGGACTGCACCCAACTGTTACCTGTTTGCACGACTCCTTTGAGCCGTGGTAGGGTAGCAATCTAAGAACAGTGGGACACACTCGAGGCGAAGTAGCAGTGTCAAGTCTGCGGACTATGCTGTACTCATGTCACCTGGGAACTGTTAACTGACGACTGGTATAAAACCAACCAACAGTTCCCTATGAGTCCTGTCCGGTGTACCCGTAACCCAACGAGCACCTGCATACTATCTCCAGTACGACGTACTGACGGCTGTGGGACAGACCATCTCCCCAACTGGGATGAGAAGCGTGCACACTAGTCTACTCCGGAGTATCGATGCCCTGTCTCGATAATCCAACGACTAGGGACCTGAATAAGGATGTGCTTGTAGACTACCCTGCCCTCACTAGTGTGACTGCCATCACAACGCTGGTAGTCAAGCAAGATCCTAAGAGCTCTATCAATACGTATACTCACATATTAAGATAGAGAAAACCAAGTAGCATACTACCATATTTAGCAAGACTGTTATATACATGTGAATATCCCAAGCTTTCATTAAGTAATATACAAACTAGTATGATACAATAATGGCCCCTAGGGAATATACACTAACAGGCATATCACTTGCTTAAGCAATTGAGTCAATCATAAGATGTCAAGTACCACACCAGATGTTGTTTTTGCACTAGATGCAATAAATTGATATTAATCCTATCCTGGAGAAACGTTCGGATGAAGTTTTAGAACATAAGTGGATGTTCTATGGATATGATAACGACAGCCTCTATCGGGGGACGGTTATCATTCCAGGCTTCCAAGGTGACCTGGATGACAGAGTGACTGTCAGAGTTCTAGTTTTCCCTCTGACGAGGGGCAGTATTTTGGACAGGTGGTCCAAGCGGATACTTAGGGAGGCATGGCGCAGGATACTGATTGAGTTCAGTTGACGATACAGTCTTAGAAGTTTGGATTTGGAGTTCATTTATGAACTAGGTCCCATCAAATATCCAGACATATTCTAAGACAGGTATTGCTCATTTCGGGAGATGGCTTTCTCCGCGAACTTGAGATAAAGAGAGACATAGAAAGAAACATCAGAGCGAATCCACTCACTGAGGCTATTCCTCGAATGCAATAGTTTCACAAACGGGCTTTGTGAAACTGATTAGTAGAGGAGTTGGGTGCTCGGTATCACACGGGCTGTGAGTATGCGACATCGCAATAATTAGCCTTGAGTGCAAGTGGGAGATTGTTGGATATTGTGCCCTCAGAGTCAATTATTGGATCGCAGGCACGTGATTGCAATGATTGAGGGAGGACCTATACCGGTAGGACAGTCTTACTCAAGATGATAGTATGCTATCCGGTTTATCTTTATCATCGTGTACTGCTTCAGGTGACCTTATAGGTCACTATTGCACATTGATAGAGCCCTTAGGATTCTTGCTTGACGGCCAGCAGTATGATGGCGATCATATACATGGGAGCTGGGGTCTATAAGCACATCCTTAAAAGATCCCTAGTCGTGGGAGTTTCGAGACTGGGCATCGATACTCCATTAGTAGACTGGTGTATACAGTCGAGACCCCGACGCGGGGCGGTGGCCGGTCTCACAAGCCATTGGTGTCAGTTGGTTCACCTAAGATGTATAAAGATGCTCATTGGGTTATGAGTACACCGGACAGGACTCACCGGGAACATGCTAGTTGGTATTATACCTGACGTAAGATAGCAGTTCCCTGGTGACATGTGTACAGGTTAGTTCATCGACCTGAGATCATCATTTGTCTCGTGTGAGTTCCCACTGTGCTTTGATTATTACCCTACCACGGCTCAAAGGAGTCGTGCAAACAGGTTTTAGTTAGGTACAGTCCCGAGCCACATGGAGGCAGTGAGCTGATCGGTAGGGGTTTCGTCTCTCCCGGTATTGGGGGTGAGATCGCGCTGTATCTAGGAGAGCCATTATACGAAGTCCTTGGCCAAGGTAGGAGATTTACTGTTAGGTATTCCAGTAGTATCTCACGGTGTTCTGGGCTACACTCCGACACGACTTGTACCACTTTTGGGGGTCTGACTTTTACCAACCCCCTAGGCCCGACATGCGATTCTCATAGACGAACGGACCGGACTGTACGGATATTGTCACTGACAGGCTCAGTAGGGTGTCAGGATGAGTTCGCTCATCGACCTCCCTTTTGGTCAATACCTGGTAGCCCGTTGTTAGTTATATGTATGCCCTAGAGGCCATTACTGTACACACGATGTATATTGTAGTCGATGCTTGGACATATATAGGGAGGATTTTTTTGTTCGACATGATAGTACGCTATCTGGTTGCTCTTTATCTTTACATGTACTATGATAGTCTCTATGTTACATATTGATAAAGCCCTTAGGATATGTACTCGACCACTGGGACTATGATGAGATTATACTAGTGGGGCCACGGTAGTCGACGAGTACATCCTATAACTGTTCCTTGTCGAGGGTGTATCGAGACAGGGCATCGATATACCAGAGTAGACTAGCGTATACGCATCTTGACCCATATGATGGGCGATGGATGATCCCATATCCATCAGTGTTTGACATCAAGGATGGTGTACGGGTGCTCAGTAGAGACTGGGTACACTGGACGGACTCGCCGAGAACTCCCAGATGGTATTATACCTCACGTCAGATGGCAGTTCTCTGGTGACACTGGTACAGGTTAGTCTGTAGACCCGAGATCATCATAGAGTCTTGTGTGATTCCCACTGTGCTTTGATTTCCATCATACAACGTCCAAGAGGGCGTGCAAAAAGGTGGCTTTTGGGTACAGACCCGAATCACATGGAGGCAATGAGCGATAGGAGGGGATTCATCTCTCCCGGATAGGGAGTTGATGTTGCGCTGTGTTCGATTAGCTATAACTTGAAATCCCTGGCCAGGGTTGCTGAGATTTACTGGTAAGTGTTATCAGTAGTTTCTCGAAATGTTATGGACCTCATATCGACACGACTTATCAAGCTACCGGGGTCTGACGTTTACCGCCCCTAGGCGAGATACGCGATATATTAGACGAAGAGACCGGACTGTACGGGAGTGTTACTGATTGGATTCGCAGGAGAATGTACAGGCTTTCTTGTTGATCTTCTGATCGCTCAATACCTGAGTGGCTATTACGTTTAGCTGACTGCTTGCAGCTTGTGGGTGTTTGATATGATCATCACCTACTGCCGGCGTATTGACGATTCTTTAGAGTCCTACACAGAGGTTTCTTGACTCAGGAAAAATGGAGTAGGAGCACATATATGATATGTGCAGGACCAAGAACAATACGTGTATGTGATACCGTATTAGATTCTCGCGATATGAGATATCGGCCGGGTATATGAGATATAGCCGGGTCATCGGATCAAGTGTTAATTCGATGAACCGATACAGATAATATTAGTCGGTTATTTATGAAATAGCCGGATTATCGGATCAAGTGTTGATTTGATAATTTAATGTATAATAATATATTGATATATTAAATTACATTAACTAATATAAGCTCACTTATTGATTCATTTTCGCACCGGATAATACATTGATATATATGCGATATATGTTAATTGTATTATTTTCTTTTGTTACAAAAATATATTATATTTATCTGTGATATATAATATTGTAACAAGTTATGATTACTAATGCAACATGCTTAGTGGAGATTAAACATGGTTAGGGTTTGATTTGGGTTAAACTTTTTTAGAAGTTTCTAGGAGCTTTTCTTTTGTTTCTTTCAAAGATATTATGGTTGATATTTTTGGAGATATTTACTTAACCCAACCCACACCCTATACTATGGTTAAATCTCTACATTGGTTAAGTCTTATTTGACTTAACCATGGTTGCATTTGTAATGATATTAACATTTCATTATTCATCACAAAAGGATTATTCATTCATCTTCTTCTTCTTCCTACTTGCAACCCTTTCTAGCTTTGGGTTTTGTGATGGATTAGTGTAAGATTATGAAAACAAATGAGAGCTAAAATCCTACTTCATCATCCTAATCTATCCTATCCATTTAGATTAGGGTGTTCACTTCATTTGTGAGTGAGAGCTTTGTAAGTGCACGGCGGCGCCCCGGCCGTCTTTCCGAGGCCAAAATGCGGAAGCGATAATTTACTTTAACTTTTGAACCGGCACCACCGCGCACAAAAATCCTGGATCGGGGCATTAATCTAGTCCTAGCTAACTAAAGAGCAGGCAGAGAGATATACCGAGCGATCCGTGTCCTTCGGTCTTCTAGTCGCCGTCCTGATCTCCCGCGGAATGTCCGGTCTCTACCTCATCGCCGGAAGGGCACCACGTCGCCGGCTTCTTTTACGGGCTCCCACCTCTAGACCGAGGCAACTCGGGTACGAAGTTGGCGAGTCGACGTGCCCAAGATTTGCTGTAGATGAAGTGAAGATCTATATGTCTCATTTGGGGTTTGTAGGGAGTTGTCTTTTGGTGGAGGAAATGATATAAGGTTTTGGAGATGGAGTTGTGGGGATTTTACAAAGCCAAGGATACAAAGAAATCCCCACCACAATTTTTGGACAGCTCCTTAAGAGCTTGGCCGGCCAAACTTCAAGAAGAGGAGAGGAATGAATGAATGGGCCAAGGAAAATCATGCAAGAAAGAGAAAAGCTCATCATGATGAATAATCATCACACAAATCCAACACTCCGAATCAACCATCACCATCACAAAAGTCATACCATCATGAACTCAAGAAAGTCAAGGGTGGAAGAATCATCATGATCCAACAATATGCAAAGACCACCTCCCACAATGCTTATTTGCGCAAATGCAAATAAGCCCTCCTCCACCAATCTTCGGCCAATGAAAGATACAAAGAAAATTGGCCGAAACGGAAAACAAAATGGCAGCTTCCAAAAAGCGATCCCATAATAAATTACAGGAAAACCCCGCTACTGTATATACATACCCGCATTTGTATTCCGATCGAATACAAATGCACTGAGACAAAATCTACACTGTGCAATACTAGGATTCGGCTTAAACCAAAGTCCGCTAGTATTAACCGTCCGATCATGATCCGTGCAATACCGCACGTATCTGATCGAACCCTGCCATATCTCCATACGGCCTCTACAGCGTTTCGCCCGAAACTTGAGAAACTGGTCTGTGGGGAACTCTAAAGACTCATCAACAACTTGGTTGTGATTTAACCACTAGCACGTTAGAGGTATTAGCCTATACGTAACGGGCTACCAGGTATTGACCAAAAGGGACGTCGATGAGCGAACTCATCCTGACACCCTACTGAGCCTGTCAGTGATAATATCCGTACAGTCCGGTCCGTTCGTCTATGAGCATCGCATGGCGAGCCTAGGGGGTTGGTAAAAGTCAGACCCCCAAAAGCGGTACAAGTCCTGTCGGAGTGTAGCCCAGAACACCCTGAGATACTACTGGAATACCTACCAGTAAATCTCCTGCCTTGGCCAAGGACTTCGTGTAATGGCTCTCCTAGACACAGCGCGACCTCACCCCCAATACCGGGAGAGACGAACCCCTGAAGATCCGCTCACTGCCTCCATGCGGCTCGGGACTGTACCCAACTAAAACCTGTTTGCACGTCTCCTTTGAGCGTGGTAGGGTAGTAATCAAAGTACAGTGGGAACTCACACGAGACAAATGACGATCCTCAGGTCGATGAACTAACCTGTACACATGTCACCAGGGAACTGCTATCTGACGTCAGGTATAAGACCAAATAGCATGTTCCCGGCGAGTCCTGTCCGGTGTACTCATAACCCAATGAGCACCTGTATACATCTTAGGTGAACCAACTGACACCAGTGGCTTGTGAGACCGGCCACCGCCCCTCGTCGGGGTCTCGACTGTATACACTAGTCTACTCTAGAGTATCGATGCCCTGTCTCGAAACTCCTACGACTAGGGACCTTTTAAGGATGTGCTTATAGACTACCAGCTCTCACGTATATGATCGCCCTCATACTGCTGGCAGTCAAGCAAGAATCCTAAGGGCTCTATCAACGTGTAATAGCGACCTGTCAGGTCACCTAAAGCAGTACACGATGATAAAGGTAAACCAGATAGCATACTATCATCTTGAGTAAGACTGTCCTATCGGAATAGGTCCTCCCTCAATCATTGCAATCACGTGCCTGTGATCCAATAATTGACTCTGAGGGCACTATCTCCAACAATCTCCCACTTGCACTCAAGGCTAATTATTGCGATGTCGCATACTCACAGCCCGTGTGATACCGAACACCCAACTCCTCTACTAGTCAGTCTCACAAATCCCGTTTGCGAAACTATTGCGTTCGAGGAATAGCCTCAGTGAGTGGATCCGCATTGATGTTTCTTTTTATGTATCTCTATATCTCAAGTTCGCGGAGAATGCCATCTCCCGAAAAGAGCAATACTTGTCTTAGAATGTGTCTGGATGTCTGATGGGACCTAGCTTATAAATGAACTCCAAATCCAAACTTCTTAGACTGTATCGTCAACTGAACTTATTCAGTATCCTGCGCCATGCCTCCCTCAGTATTTCCTTGGACCACCTGTCCAAAGTACTGCCCCACGTCAGAAGGAAAACTATAACTCTGACAACCTCCCTGTCGTCCAAGTCACCTTGGAAGCCTGGAATGATAACTGTCTCCTAAAAGAGGCTGTTGTTATCATATCCCTAGAACACCCACTTATGTTCTAAAACTGCTTCCGATTGTTTCTCCAGGATTGGATTAATGTCAACTTCTTGCATCTACTGCAAAAACAACATCTGGTGTGGTACTTGACATCTCATGATTGACTCAATTGCCAAATTAAGTGATCTGCCAATCATGCACATCCCACTCCACATTAGTCTGTATGACACCTTTAGAGTGGGTGACTCCATCACCTGCAGGTACACTACCGTGCCTACAGTCGTCCATTCTAAATACTCTTGGAATGCTGTCTAAGTACCCTTAATTGGGAAACCACCCAAATCTAGATATAAAACCATAGATCTAGTAACCAGTATGTCTGATATAATGTCCAAGTCCCATGTGGAAAAACCACTGTGTGACGACCAAAGTATAACCGATCGTAGTATAGGAATATCACTTCCTACTCTGTGTATGTCATCCAAATACCAGGACATCACACGCTACTACCTTCTTAATAGATCCATCCCCTATTCTGATGAAGTCAAACCTATGACTGTCACATCAGAAATAGATGATCTATCTCCGCTATATCTACTTTAGTCTATAAATAGACATAAGCCACTTGTCCACCAATGCTTCCACTGCTCCCACTGACCACGACAACCCTCTGGCAGAGTCATATACACGTACGCTTCTAAAACTAGTTTAGAACGACGCTATACTCATCCTCCTGCCGGGTCTCACAGTCTGGAACAACATCAATGGCAAATCTGGGTAAACAAGAACCTCCCTGCCACCGTCCTTGAGGCTACCGGAGTACCTTTCGGGTGCCTGAGGTTACCCACCATATCTGCGGAGTGGCCAATGGAATGTCAAACCAGATTGAATCTTTTGGTTCTTATCAAACTTTCAGTAATCGTTTGCGGTTCTGGAATCACTTCCAGTTCTACCATACTCCCACTATTGTTTTCTGAAAAAATCCATTTTTGTTAAAACTGTGGCGAGTCAAGAACAATATCACTATTGATCTTCCAGATGGTAGAAAGTCAACCCTCGTCATAGCCTGGGTCAATCCACAAACAGCCATTACAGAAACATGCCTTGAGTTATCCAGAGTCTGGTTTTAAGCATAAGCCGGACAACTCCCCGTACCTTAACATCGTCAAGATACGAACTGTTCTATATCCAATATAGGAGCAGAGGCACTGATTTAATTGAACCAGATTCAAATCATGCAGCTGTCTCCAGCGCATGTCAACTAAATGGAAGGAGGCCGATCAGCGTTGCTCAACTCAGGAGTACTTCCAATTATGAGTAACCCGAAAGAGAAGCAAGTTCTCTTAATCATTACTTATCAACTGAATACCATACACAAGTATCTACATCTTTGATCACCTTGAAGAATCCCGATACTTTCAATACCTGGTTCTCTACTTTATTCATATACCTATAACTTCTCAAAACTCAGACCTTGCGTTTCTACGAAACACCTGTCTAAAAACTAGAGAAGTCATAAGTAAACCGAATACAGTACGAGGACCAACCCCTCTGTCCTAATGGACACTGGATAATATACAATACTCTGTATAAGTCCCTTGAGTCTAATAACTCAAACCCTGTGCATCGTAGGCCGAAAACTGTACTTATGGTTAAGAAGAATTACACCGTCGTTCAATGCTCCTTACCTAACCATCCACTGATATAGGTAAATGTCATGGACATAATTTCAAAAAGGTATATCTCACTCTATGAAAATAGACGTACAGATATATCAATTTGAAATTGGTGCATTATAACGGATATTCAAAACCAAATATTTGCCGTCCGGCAAACAACCCAGGTGACTTCCTCAAATATCACCACTTACAACGAATTCCGATATAATGAGGATGATCACCTAATTCCCAATAACTTACTCCCACTCATCATCTGTAAAACCATACAGATATGAGAATCATGCCTGGTAAATACATACCCTGGAGTAAGGACTAATTGGGAAATCAGTTATCTTTTAACAGTACACAGTGAAACTGAAATATTGAAATGTTTCGATGGGGTATCCGGGTATTCCTAGTAATGCCTCTTCCATTATCAAATTCATAATTGTAACCGTATAATTCTTTGTCATCTCTCCAAATCTCTTTATATGTCTTTAGTCATTACCTTCTGTACACCCCTTTAGGCCAAATGGTTTTCTTCCTTCCCTACCGTTCGGCACCAGCCTATGGTTTGGAAGAAGACTATCTAATAAGCATAATGGGTGTACTGTCCTAATCCTAGGAGCACTCGCAATGCGAGAGAAGGTGAGGATAAAAGACAACCGAATAAACCTTATTCCTATTTCCCCTGAACCAGAATCCATCCCCGAACTGGAACAAGTTCCTTTCGAGTTCGTATATAACCATACGATGGAGTATCCAGTAAACTGTGGATCTTCGTAGTGATACGGAGTGTCCTGGAGAAATACAAAGGTAAAGTGGGAGTGGTAATGAAATATTTGGTTTTGTCGTGAATAGCAGTCGCAATTTACTTTGCCCTCCTTCTAATCCTTTTTTTGTCTTTACATAATACCTTCTGTACACCATCGTTAGGCTAATTGGTTTTCTTCATTCCCTACCGGTCGGCACCTGCCTATGGTTTGGAAGAAGACTATCCAATTTTCGTAATAGGTGTACTATCTCCTAAACTAAGGAGTACTCGCAACTTGAGAGAAGGTAAAAAGGAAAAGACAACTGAATAGTCCTATTCGTTTTCTCCAGAACCGGAAACCATCCTCGAATAAATTCCTTCGAGTTCGTATATAACCATACGATGGTTTTGTCCAATGGAAGTGGACGTTCGTAGTAATACGGGGTGTCCTGGAGAAAAGGGTAAAATAAGGAGTGGCAATGAGGTTTGCAACTCTGACAATCCAAAAGCCAGTGTTTAAGAAGGTTCGGTTAATTTTGGTCTCTGAGTCATAGTCTAGGGTCGGGTCAATGGTCGCTGCCAAAGAGAGAGAGAAAAGAAACACTCGGCGTGCACTCTAACCTAGATCAGAATGGTTACCAATTTATATAATCTGGAAACCTCCCACTGTACCGTCAAATTCTCCTCCAATCCTAAAAGAAGAATTAGTCGGGATGTCCCGAGGAGTAAACCAACTCATCAGTGGGAATCGGGATCCAACTATCACCGCATGATAACGTGACGGAATCCGCTCACGCTATCATTCTCCAGAAGGTATGCGCATATCTGGCAAGTTTCAGTTTCTTTTGAAACTCCCGATGTGATTTTTGCCCCATGCTCTTATGACCTTGACTTTGGCCAACAAATCATAAGTCACATGTCAAGTTATACCCGTCATTCTCTAGGTTAATTTGAACCCACCCGTACAAGCCCTTGACTTTGGCCAACAAGGCTATACGACTGTCCCAAACCAACGCATATATCTATGCTGCATATGAATAACCAATAGCTACCAAACACTGTGCTTTGACTTTGGCCAACAAACACAGCTTGAATACTATTGACTATCCATATGAAATGATGGAGGGCTACGAATGGTTTCTGGCGAAAACCTTTAACGTAATGAACTTGATATCGTTGAAGGAACCGGATAGCTTTATAAAAATATAGTGACGAAAACCTTTGCTAAATAGGTCACTCCCGGTGAAGGGATCTCGGCTCTTTTCCCGTAGAATAAGGTGCAGGATATTCCAACTGAATACCACGATGCAAAGCAAAAGTAATCGGCTATAGTGAAGTTATTGCCCTGACGCAAACTTCTGTCCAAGGGGTCGCTCCCGGTGAAGGGATCTCGGCCCTTGCCTCGTCGACTGAGGAGCAGGATATTCCAACTGAATACCACTGTGCTAAACAAAAGAGAACGCCCTTGCAATAACAGCTTTTTGAAAAAATGTTCCAACAACATCAGAATAGGTTTGTTTTAACTTGCATTGATCCGAATCAATGCAGTCCCATCAATTGATCACACCAATAAAGAACGAAAATAATGACGTATATGCCATCCGCATTCGCTACTGGGTCCCGTCATTACCCGTTAGGTTAGCTAACTAACGACGGAGCGGGGACTGGACTAGTGCGGATGCAAAACATATACAACATCTACTAGTATATATATCAATATAAAATATTTCGCTCAAGGCGTGATAAAATGCAACATCACAGAAATGTAATAAGCATCACAGAACAATACAAATATCTGGGATCCCCGGGTTTCACAGAGCTGCTACTGAAACCCGACGTTCCCCTGGTCGTGTGGATAGCCTATGCATTGAAATCCTAGACCCCTACGGGCGCGGCAAGCTACCCGCCAAAACCTGAAGCGAGGCAGCCCCCTTCAGCAACGTGAATGGACTACCCAGCACTTCACGGAATCCGGTAACTTGGGCATCCCTCTTGGGTCAACCTATACCCCCTACGAGTGCGGCGAATAGCCCGCCAATTCAAGAGTGAAGCTCCCTCCGTCTCAATGCCATGAGATGCGGGCTCGTTGCCTTCTAGAACCCGGCTATCCATGCACCCCTCCGCGGGGTAATCCTAGTACAGAAAGTAAAATATACATACAACGAGTACATCGACCGCAACCTAGTCATGCCCCAAAAGAATAATACAAACAGGCAGTGACAGCAGTCCACATGTCGGACGCTCGCCCCGCAATATCAAATGTATATAATACAACAAAACACTGTACTAGCATTGCATCCAGGCTATCCCTACGACCAATCCGCAATCATCACAGCATAACACAGAACATCAACGTGAATGTCACGTTCGCAAATCCGTCTAACCGGGCTATAGCAGTTAGACAGGATTTACCGATCGAGTGACATTCACGGTCGCAGATATAATGTAAATACTGTGAACTAATGTGTTTAAAATTCTCGATCGATCAAAATTATCGAAGTGGGCCCCAAGCACTACTGTAGCACTCACAGAAAATCTAGGCCCAAAAAGAATGTTCCAAAACCCCTATTTTCAACACAGAGACACTCTGTAGAAATTTGATACACTGTACAGTAAAGACTGCGGCGGAACCACGGCCCAAGCATGGGTTTGGCCACGGTTCCGCGGTCGTATAGTGTGATCACGTGATCAAATTTCTACAGAAGTCTTATAATTCCCTACACATCATTCTGCAACAACCTGAAAAATTTTTGGAGCCAAAAAAAATTCGACAGAAACTGATGCACATGAAAACGCGGTTTTCGGAATTTTGTTCGATCGGAAATGTAAACACATTAGACAAAGCTAGACTAGGTTAATGGCGAGGCTCTGATACCAGTGTAAGTGCATGGCGGCGCCCCGGCCGTCTTTCCGAGACCAAAATGCGGAAGCGATAATTTACTTTAACTTTTGAACCGGCACCACCGCGCACAAAAATCCCGGATCGGGCCATTAATCTAGTCCTAGCTAACTAAAGAACGGGTAGAGAGATATACCGAGCGATCCGTGTCCTTCGGTCTTCTCGTCGCCGTCCCGATCTCCCGCGGAATGTCCGGTCTCCACCTCCTCGCCGGAAGGGCACCACGTCGCCGGCTTCTTTTACGGGCTCCCACCTCTAGACCGAGGCAACTCAGGCACGAAGTTGGCGAGTTGACGTGCCCAAGATTTGCTGTAGATGAAGTGAAGATCTATATGTCTCATTTGGGGTTTGTAGGGAGTTGCCTTTTGGTGGAGGAAATGATATAAGGTTTTGGAGATGGAGTTGTGGGGATTTTACAAAGCTAAAGATACAAA
This sequence comes from Agapanthus africanus, assembly GCA_030015575.1. Lineage (NCBI taxonomy): Eukaryota > Viridiplantae > Streptophyta > Magnoliopsida > Asparagales > Amaryllidaceae > Agapanthus > Agapanthus africanus. The sequence continues at coordinate 448,462,533 of CM057342.1, read as the reverse complement.
GAAATCCCCACCACAATTTTTGGACAACCCCTTAAGAGCTTGGCCGGCCAAACTTCAAGAAGAGGAGAGGAATGAATGAATGGGCCAAGGAAAATCATGCAAGAAAGAGAAAAGCTCATCATGATGAATAATCATCACACAAATCCAACACTCCAAATCAACCATCACCATCACAAAAGTCATGCCATCATGAACTCAAGAAAGTCAAGGGTGGAAGAATCATCATGATCCAGCAATATGCAAAGACCACCTCCCACAATGCTTATTTGCGCAAATCCAAATAAGCCCTCCTCCACCAATCTTCGGCCAACGAAAGATACAAAGAAAATTGGCCGAAACGGAAAACAAACTGGCAGCTCCAAAAAACCGATCCCGTAATAAATTACAGGAAAACCTCGCTACTGTATATACATACCCGCATTTGTATTCCGACCGAATACAAATGCACTGAGATAAAATCTACACTGTGCAATACTAGGATCCGGCTTAAACCAAAGCCCGCTAGTATTAACCGTCCGATCATGATCCGTGCAATACCGCACGTATCTGATCGAACCATGCCATATCTCCATACGGCTTCTACAGAGTTTCGCCCGAAACTTGAGAAACTGGTCTGTGGGGGACTCTAAAGACTCGTCAACACCTTGGTTGTGGATTTAACCACCAGCATGTCATAGGTATTAGCCTATGCGTAACGAGCTATCAGGTATTGAACAAAAGGGACGTCGATGAGCGAACTCATCCTGACACCCTACTGAGCCTGTCAGTGACAATATCCGTACAGTCCGGTCTGTTCGTCTATGAGCATCGCATGGCGGGCCTAGGGGGTTGGTAAAAGTCAGACCCCCAAAAGCGGTACAAGTCGTGTCGGAGTGTAGCCCAGAACACCCTGAGATACTACTGGAATACCTACCAGTAAATCTCCTGCCTTGGCCAAGGACTTCGTGTAATGGCTCTCCTAGACACAGCGTGACCTCATCCCCAATACCGGGAGAGACGAACCCCTGAAGATCCGCTCACTGCCTCCATGTTGCTCGGGACTGTACCCAACTAAAACCTGTTTGCACGTCCCCTTTGAGCATGGTAGGGTAGTAATCAAAGTACAGTGGGAACTCACACGAGACAAATGACGATCCTCAGGTCGATGAACTAACCTGTACACATGTCACCAGGGAACTGCTATCTGACGTCAGGTATAAGACCAACTAGCTTGTTCCCGGCGAGTCCTGTCCGGTGCACTCATAACCCAATAAGCACCTGTATATATCTTAGGTGAACCAACTGACACCAGTGGCTTGTGAGACCGGCCACCGCCCCACGTCGGGGTCTCGACTGTATACACTAGTCTACTCTGGAGTATCGATGCCCTGTCTCGAAACTCCCACGACTAGGGACCTTTTAAGGATGTGCTTATAGACTACCAGCTCTCACGTATATGATCGCCCTCATACTGCTGGCAGTCAAGAAAGAATCCTAGGGGCTCTATCAACGTGTAATAGCGACCTGTCAGGTCACCTAAAGCAGTACACGATAATAAAGGTAAACCAGATAGCATACTATCATCTTGAGTAAGACTGTCCTACCGGAATAGGTCCTCCCTCAATCATTGCAATCATGTGCCTGTGATCCAATAATTGACTTTGAGGGCACTATCTCCAACTAGCTTGTGTTTAAGAAACTTCAAGGTAGATCATCTTAGTTATCGAAGATTGGAAGAAAGTTTGCATCATTCTCTTCGTGGAGCCTCTCTAGTGTCCGGGTACATGATGATCGCAGCGAAGGGACCTTAACACGGAGCTTATAAAGTGAAGGACCAGACTACAAAGGTTGTAATCCCAAACTCTTAGATGTTAAAGTGTTTAACATGCTTTGTTTCGCCTAATATCTAGTTTAAATATCTTGGTTAGGGTTGTTCGACACGTCTAAATTTTAAATCGGGTATGGTTGATGTCTTATAGACCCTTGTGAGAGTGCCTAGTAACTCTACAGTGGTATCAGAGCCAAGCTAGAGCTTTAGGCGAAGTCTAGACGAAGTTTAAAGTCTGATCGAACTCTGAATACCCTTAAAACCCTAGTTTCTGGAAAATTTTCAAAAAGTTGATTTTTTTCCGTATTAAAAATACACAGAAAAATAAGCAAGGAAATATAAGAATTACTGTGAAGTACGGGCCTCCAAATCGCTCACGTGACCACGGAACCGCGGCCAAACCATGGGTTTGGCGGCGGTTCCGTGGCTAAAAGTTAGAGTTGGGGCCCACTACTTCAGGTACACATTCTTAGGTCCTTTTTCATAGTTCTGGGAATTTTTAATTCTACTCAAGTGTTGAGTTTTCTTGGTTGTATTGGGAACTCGTTGATTCGATCGGAAAGTATAACTTCGTTTAGTTTGTCCTGGTAATTTTTAGAACGTGTTAAAAAGTTCGAACGAATATCAATAACTCACTTTTTCCCCTGCCGGAAAATTTCTAAACGTTGGATTTTTCCGTAATTTAAGAACGTTCTAAGTCGTGCAAGTAACGCGGTGGACCCTCTAGAAGAACACAAACCTTAACTTGATTATGTGACCGTCTGAACTGCCTCTAAATCTTAGGGTTTGTGGCAGTATGGCATTGCCACATGTGAGGCGTTGGCTAGACCCTTCTACGGCTAGACCATTAGTACTGTGGCATGTGATGGATGTTTTAAAACTAATTTCAAGTGTTGAGAACTATTTGGGAAATCTTGGGTATTTGTTTATTCGATCGGAAAGTTTAACATTGTCTAATTATCTGGAATGTGATACAATATTTAGAATCCACAAGTAGTTATGAGATAACTAATTTGAATGTTATAAATCTAGCAATTCAGTCTCAGATGATCGGTTGCCACGGAATTTTGATGTGATCAAAAGTCCGTCGCAATCACGTAGCGTACACGAATACTCGCCGGGTAAACTTAATAGACAGCCACGCTCCATAGCCCCGACCAAGTGACTGTAGGAGAACCCCGTCGCCAAAAGCATCCGTTCGGATGCTTGCGGAAGCGGTGTTTCGCCTTAGTGCACTTCGTCGACGGCATCCGGGGGTGCGGTCGTCTACTAAAGTTTGCGACGAGCATTCGTTCAGGATGTCGGGAATCTTGTTGAATTCCCCGACTTGATATTGAAAAGAGTTTTCGATAATGAGACTAAAATGCGGGGTTTATAATTGTTAGGCATGCGATGTCTAAGGAATTCATTTGGTTAGGCATGCGATGTCTAAGGAATTCATTTGATTAGGCATGCGATGTCTAAGTTTGCGACGAGCACAATTTAGTTTGCTTTTTGCGGCGCTGCGATTTTAGCAAAGAATCCTGCAACAAATTGTTAATTGGAGCAGATGAGGCAGGAGATAAGAAAGTTAGAAAGGACCTGAGAAAATTTGGTACAGAGAAGACTCAAGCCCGCCGCGGTTCCGCCGCACAAGTCGCCCTTTGCCGCGATTCCGCCGCGGTTTTCACTGTTCTCTGCACAAAATTTTTCCAGAGAGCTCCTGATCACTTCCTTAGTCCTCTGGAATTCTTCAATTAATTTTCCAAGTGCACAACAAGCTCCAGATTTCCTTGCAATTAACCACAACAACTCGTTTAGTGTTTTGCGTGAGTTTTGATCTAAAAAATATTGATGGAATAAACTTTTCAACTCAAATTTCAAAAAATGAACAAATAGCACACGATCCCCGGCAACGACGCCATTTTGATTGAAATGATTTTCCGGATTGTGTATGTTTTTAGAAAATTGAATATAGAAATCACAACCAAAAATATTTTGACCGCAATCAATAACGGTGTCCGATGTAGCGCGTTAGTAAGTGCGGATCGTCCACAGGGAAAGTGAGATCCGTTCAATTTTCGAATTAGATGAGTTGAAAATTTAAGGCAAAGAAAAGAAAACAATTCATGATTTGCGTTTGAAGATCAAGAAATAAGAAAAATCTAGATCTAGAAAAACATTAAAAACAAGAATTGAGATGTGTGATAATTTCCAACCAACAATCAAGATTAGAAGTATGGCTCGTAGAAGTAGATCGGATCTATAGATGTAATGAGATTTAATGATTACGCATTCTTATCCATTAATGAATTGGTACTAGATTGATGCAAATTCATCGAGGTTTAAGGATCTTACGAGGGAATTAGGGATTTCGCAACTCATCCTTTATCCTTTCGATGGATCGCATTCAAATTCTAGCTTCTAGTTAATCAAATGTTTAATAGTTGTTCCCTAGTTTCGAGTGAACACGATCAAGAAAGCATCATCTCGAAACTAGGTTATTAATCATTTGATTCACTAGAATTTCCAAACATTATAGGATTTAAGAATTGTAAAAATATCTAAATCATCATCATCTATAGATCGTCACAACTCCTACACGAGCGGAGATTACTCAAACATCATGATCACAAACACAATCATAAATTGAGATCTAATCATTATGTTTGAATTAAAAGATAAGCAAGAATATAGAAAATTCACCTTTATTTATCGACAATTTTTGTTACAACTCTCTTGAATTTACAAAAGGAAGGAACTAGATCGTCGATTCCGGCTTCGCTCGGCTCCTTGAGTCGCGGATCGGCGTGGATCTCTTGCTCCGTTGAAATCCGGCGTCGCTTCTAAAGGTTGAAGGCACTCTTGCTTGAATTTCTCTCGGGATCTTGATCTTGATTTTTGAATTGGATTTTTGAGGCACAAGTTGCGTCACTCAACTTGTGGGTTGAAGATGATGGTGATTCTTGAACAATTTGAACCCTAGATCTAGGCTCCTTTTTATAGATCTCAAAATTCTAGATCTAGGATTGAAATTTGAATTTTCCCTCCATAAGTTAGTTAGCAAAAGATTTGAATTTCCCTCCAAAAATTTGTTAAGAGAGCCTTCTAGAAATAGTTTGTTAAGCTGAGCCTTCTAGATGAGCCACGTGGAGTTTCTACAATGTTCTGGAAGCTTGGGCCGTTATTTTAGAGCATGTGAGGAAATTTGAGGAGCTGATGATGTCATAACGCCGCGGTTCCGCGGCTTAAGCCAGCTCCCGCCGCGGAACCGCGGCGGTTTGGAAGCCTCTGGGCTTGATTCTTCTGGTGTGGTCTTGGGCTGAGTTTTAGGCCTGTTTATGATATGTTAAATTTTATTTGGCCTTTTGTATCACTACCAGATCTTGTTTCTTGGAGTTGGCGTATCTTTTATCAGCTCTTTTCCAAATTTTGGGCCTTGCTTCTTGAATTTCCTGCATTAGACCCCAAGACAAGAGTTGCGCAATACAAGGGTGATGCAATGCCATGAAAAACACACAATTTCCCTAAAAGTGCCGGTTTTAGTATACAGTACAAGTAATCCAGTATTTTACAAGTGTTTTGCTAATATGTGCGATATGAATACCGGATACCTATACATGAATGCAAAAGATAGGGAAATTGCCGTGTTAGAAATGCAGTATTTTCGACTGATCAAATTCCCCCAAACTTTTTTTCGATCATCTCGATCGAACTGTTTTATTAAAAAGAGAAGGAGAAAATAAGGAAAGAGAAAAGCACACTTTCGTAGGCAACACGATTGCACTGAGCACGTGCAACAAGCCTTTAAACCTCTAGGTGTCCCTAGTAGGAGGAGTGTTGTCTCCTGAGGGTTTTCAGCGGATTGCACCCACAAAATCCAATAATAAAAGGAAGATCATGAATATTACATTTAAAGACAAGAATCATAAAAGAAAAGCCTTGAAAATTAGGATTTCCAACTAAGCTAGCTTTTCGGTTGTCATGAGCCCTATCTTAATGGTCATGAAAAGATGTCAGAAATCACGTCCTCCCTCAATAAAACATTGTCTTATTCTTCATTCCTATCTTTCTTCCACACATCGATCATATCACCTTGCGTGTGTGTTAAGGACATCCCTACACCTGGAGAATTCAATTCAAGCTATCATACTCTTGTCCATCAGCCTCAGTACTTTTTAATTAATGAATATTTAGACGAATTTGCTCACACACTTTCATGCGACCGTTAATACTTCATGAGGTACTAACCGACCGATTACTCATGTGTTTGCTTATTTGGTGTATTTTCCTTGTCTTGCACCACCTTAGGCATAGCAGTGACTCCCAGACCAGTTGGCCTTAGGGCACTAGGTGAAGAGGCACCCTCGCTATACATTTTTTATTGCCCTTGGTGATAACAAAGACCAGTGTCCATTTTTCTCACCACTTTATATTTTATTCATTTTTTTTATTTCCTTCATACATTGGCTTTAAGACAAGAGCATTTCAAGGTATCCTCTACTATCCCGGGCTTTAAGACGTGTGTCAGTGCGAATAGCAGGGTATCAATGTTCAAAATGCTTGGCTTTCCAGAATAGAAACTATTTTTCAGACTTATTTTTATCCTCAGATTAGTGACTTCCTCCATCTTACTAACCCTTGGGACAACGGCTCATAACTACTTATTACTAGTTCGTATAAGAAAACTTCTAATTTTCTTGGTTTTCTTAAATTTTTCTAATCTCATGGATGTAATTGTTCACTATCTAATCTTTTATTATCATAAATATTAAATATTTTTATATTTTGAAAATTTTTAAATTTTTTATGAGTTTTGAAAATTTTTGAATTTTTTATGGATTTTGAATTTTTTTTAATTTTTTTGGATTTTGAAAATTTTTTATAGGTTTTTATGGGTTTTGAAAAACTATTTACAAAAAATGATGAGCCAAAAATATGTACACAGAATTTTTATGGGTTTTGAAAATTTTTATGGTTTTTAAAGAAATGTTTTGTGCTTATGCAAATGATATGCACATGATGCAAAACTAAGCACAAACCTCCCCCAAACTTGTTTTCAACAGTGTCCTCACTGTTGCCAACCGCTAAATCTACAAAATCTGTAAGCCTAGGAGGAATTTATTAGTGGAAGAAAAATATATAAGTGAAGATCCTCCCCCAAACTTATTCTTGGCTCAAAATTTTTGTAAAATTTTTCTTTCCAAGGGCCAGAAAAATTGTCCCCCCCCAAACTTGAGTTATGCAATGTTAATCTTTTGAAAATCACATGAGGGGGTCAAAAATCTGTGGTCGATGCCAAGCTTTGCAAAGACCGAACGTTAACACCAACCATTCAAAAATTTTATCAATGCAGTGCTCGGGTTGGTGGTAGAAGAAATGGGGCAAGGGTAAGTGGTGGAATAGAATGTGTGTGCGTCTCATTTTGGAGGGACGATGCAATGAATGTGATGGATTGCTCGCATTCTTTTTACAGTTCAGAAGAAGGGGTGGAGGTTCAATTTCGTTGATTGGGAGATGATTCATCTTAACACCCGTGTCATTCAAAAATGCGAGTTCATCAGTGAAGATCTCCTCAATAGTTCCGTCAATAGCCCGAAGAATAATGTCATCACAAAGTGCAGGGTGATCTTCAGACTCTAAAAGCAGTTCATAATCGGTGTTAGTTGTTGACCCGGACATCTCGGTGGAAGAGTCCGTATGTGTATGATACATAGTAGGGTCAAACAACATCGTATGAAAAGAGTCAAGATCAGTATCATGAGGATCATCAAATTCGCTGCTGTCGACATCCATTAAGTCGACAGAACAGACCTGAGCAGTAGGTTCGGAGAGTACACTTCCCAACTTGTAAATGTTCAGCTCAATTGACCTATTCCCGAAAGATAGGGTCATAGAACCATTACGATAGTTGATGATAGCGTTGGAAGTGGCCAAAAAGGGGCGACCTAAAATCACCGGAATTTGATTTCATGGGTTCGCTACAGGCTGTGTATCAATTACAATAAAGTCCACAGGGAATATAAATTCCCCGACCTTTATCAACACATCCTCTAGTTCACCCCGAGGTTTGGTGATTGAACGGTCTGCCATTTGGAGAGTGCAGTGAGCAGGTTTCAACTCTCCAATCCCTAGCTGCTCATAGACAGAGTATGGAAGTAGGTTAACACTTGCGCCAAGGTCTAAAAGAGCACGGTTGATGTTTTTACCCCCAATAGAAATCGATATCGTAGGACATCCTGGGTCCTTACGTTTCTTTGGTAGCTGAGGGATAAAAGAAGTGCTAATGTTATTGGACATGAAGACCTTCTTCAGCACTTGAGTCTTCCTCTTCCTAGTGCACAAGTCCTTGAGAATTTTCGCATAAGCGGGGACTTGTTGAATCGCATCTAGGAGAGGGATGTTGATGTTAACCCGTTTGAACATTTCCATAATTTTCTCCATATGAGGACTCGATTTGTTAGCCCTTAACCGGTTCGGGTAAGGTGCTTTAGCAATGAGCACTGGGTCCATCATAGGAGAAGGAAGAGGGGGTAGACGAGATCCCGAAAGAGGAGTGGGGATCGTCTATGAAGAGCTAGAAGAGGTGAGCTGAGGTGGCGGGCCTAGAGGGAAATGGAGAATAGGCTCGCGAGAAGGCGGTGGGGTAGGAGAACAAGAATCTGACGTAGAAGTGTGTGTGTGAGGAAAGGTCTCAGCCGGGGTGTTGATAGGATTTTCAGTATCATCAACTTCTTCCCCAACATGGTTATCCAGCACTCTTCCTGATCTCAACGTTGTGACGGCATTTACATTGTAATGCCCAGGATTCGGTAGGGGTGGAGACGGAAGTTTCCCTTTTTCTCTCGCACTCATTTCGGCCATAAGTCGTGCAATCTCAGCTTCCATCGTTTTGATACTCTCAGCTTGGGACGCAGAGTTTTTCTTGATCTCACCGACGGAAGACCTAACCTCAGCCGACATTTCCATGAAATTTGACAAGAGTGATTTCATGGTTTGAGCGAATTGAGAGAACTCGTCAGAACAGGTCGACTGCATAGGATTAGAAGGTGCAGGAGGGTTGACCTGGTTTTGGAAATTTTGTGATTGGTAGGGGTGCTGGGTGAGTTGAAGTGGTTGTTGTTGTGGAGGAAGGACCCTTTGGAATTGATTCGGGTTTGGAACCATGTTTTGGGATTGGTTCTAGGCAAAATTCGGGTGATTCCTCCAACCCTGATTGTACGTGGAAGAATATGGATCGTTTCTAGGTCTTTGAAATGCGGTATTGGTATGCTCGAGACCTTGAAACTGAGAGTTTAATGGACATTCTTCCGTTAAGTGAGACGGATCAGAACAGCACCCACAAACAGTTTTGGGGAGCGACATTGGGTATAGGGAGACTGCTAAGAATTTGTGTTCCATAGCGTCGAGCTTCTTTTGCATTGCTGCCATCTCAGCTCGAACACCTTTGGACACGTCTATTTGGTGTACGCCACCCCTACTCGATGGCTGGGTTCCAGTCTCCTACTGTAAGCACTTTTCAGCGAACTCTTCTAAAAATTTCCATGCTTCCCCATCATCCTTGGTCATAAAGATGCCTTGACACATGTTTTCAAGGTTTTGTTTAGTGGTAGGGTTACTGCCCTCATATATGATTCGGCAAAGGTCCTATCTCGGGATGCCGTGATGTGGGCATTGAACCAAAAGATCCTTGAATCGGTCAAAGCATTTTGAAAATGGTTCAGCCGGAAGCTGGGAGAATTGATATAGTTCGCTACGGATTCGAGCTGTCTTTTGCATAGGGTAGAATTTCTTAAGGAACGCCGCAACGAATTCTTCCCAATTCGTGATGGAGTGTGCGGTGGTGTTATATAGCCACTTCTCGGCTATATCGCACATGGTAAATGGAAGAAGTCGTAGACGCATGGCATCCACAGAAAGTTGTGATGTACCCATCATTGCGCATACGTTTTCAAATTTGGTGATAAAAATGTAAGCGTCTTCAGTCACGAGACCGTGGAATTTGGGTAGAAGGTTGTGTAAGTCCACGTTGCGACCCCCGGTTCTTACGGGGAGGCGGAAACGGTATAAAATCAAAATTTTAACGCAAGAGGCAACATGGACTAAGCTAGGTCGGGATCTTTACCTAAACTAAAACTAGCATACTAAGCTAAAGATATTTAGCTACTCGGATGAAGATGGTTATACCTAAACTTGAACTCCTTCTCTTCAAGCTCCGATGGTGGTTCGATGGCTCCTTCTCGTTGTCTCCATACGCCGAAGATAGATCCACTTGAAAGCTCCAACCTTTAGCTCCTTCTTCGTTCTTTGAAGAAACTAGTTCACTTGGTTTGCTAAACCTAGTGAACTAGAATGAGTAGAGATGATTTAGAATGGGATTTTATCTATGGTTCTTGATTCTCAACTCATGAGACAAGAGAACCATAGATCAAGAGAGGGAGCAAGAGGTTGAGGGTGAGAGCAAGAGGAGAGCTCAAGAACAAGAGAGAGAATGAGCAAGAAAGAATGAGCAACTCTTTTGTCTTTCACCCTCTCATAATCCAAAGTGATCATAACTCATCATATCAAAAAAAGTCTTATGTGATGGTTTGAAGCAACCATAAGCTTATCATGTCATGCACTCATTTTACTCAAATGAGCAAGCAAGAAAAAGTCTTTGGCATGAAATGATAACCATGGTTATCATGATGGTCAACTAGTCAAGCCTAGTCAACCGGTCAACAAGTCAACAAAAGTCAACAAGTCACCAAAGTCAACAAGTCAACAAAAGTCAACAAGTCAACAATCATATCACCATAACACTTAATTAATATAATAGTTAATCACATATCATATTCTCATTAGGGTTGAGCATAAAGTCAAAAAGTCAACGGTCAACTGTCAACAACCCTAATGAGAATCCGCTGCCTCTGCCTCCCTGTCAACTGTGCATACACACCCGCATCCGCGTTCCGAGGAACACGAATGCAAACTGGATAAATCCAATCCCATAAGGTACACTAGGATCTGGCTTAAACCAAAGCCCGCTAGTGTAAACTGTCCGGACACTGTACGTGCACAAGTGCACGGATGTGACCGAACCCTGTCGCAAAACCATGCGACCTGTCGCAATACCATGCGACCTCTACTCTTTTGCCTAAAGGCGAAAAACTTTCTGTGTGGGACTCTAAAGACTCGACACTACGCTGGCAGTGGGTTTAACCACAGACCGCAAGCGGCACTAGCTGTGCGTAACGGTCCCCAGGTAATGCCGACAAGAAGACCGACGAGGCGAAACCCATCTGAACTCCTACTGAGCATGAGCGTGACATTCTCCGTACAGTCCGGTCTGTTCGTCTGATACATCGCATGGCGGGCCTAGGGGGCGGTAAACGTCAGTCCCCCAATAGCGGTACAAGTCGTGCCGGAGTGAAGCCCAATACACCCTGAGATAACACTGGAAACCTACCAGTATATCTCGTTTGCCCTGGCCAGGGACTACTCGTGTAATGGCTCTCCTAGACACAGCGCGATGTCAACCCCCAATACCGGGAGAGACGAATCCTGTCTAACCGTCACTGCCTCCAAGTGCTTCGGGACTGCACCCAACCACCACCTGTTTGCACGACTCCTTTGAGCCGTGGTAGGGTAGTGATCAAAGTACAGTGGGAACACACCCGAGGCGAAGTGACAGTGTCAAGTCAGCGGACTAAGCTGTACTCATGTCACCTGGGAACTGATAACTGACGATAGGTATAATACCAACTAGTCAGTTCCCGACGAGTCCTGTCCAGTGTACCCGTAACCTAACGAGCACCCGCATACTATCTTAAGTACGACGTACTGACGGCTGTGGGATAGACCGTCTCCCACACTGGGATGAGAAGCGCATGCGCTGGTCTACTCCGGAGTATCGATGCCCTGTCTCGATAGTCCTGCGACCAGGGACCTGAATAAGGATGTGCTTATAGATTACCCAGCCCCCACTAGTGTGACTGCCATCACAACGCTGGTAATCAAGCAAAGATCCTAAGGGCTCCACTAATGCGTATAAGTGATATACTGAAATAAACACAAGTACACATTGAAGTAGAAACAAACCAAGTAGCATACTACTATTTTGAGCAAGATTGTATATACAAGGTGAATATCCCAAGCATCCATTAAGTAATATACAAACTAGTATGATACAGTAATGGCCTCTAGGGCATATACACTAACAATCTCCCACTTGCACTAAGGCCATGTACTGGCGTATCGAAGACCTATCATCTCGATCAGCCGCTCGAACTGAGTCTGGGACAGGGCCTTGGTGAATGGATCAGCAGTGTTATCTTCTGAAGCGACTCTCCGAACCTCGATCTCCTGGCGATCTACGATCTCCCTGATCAGGTGATACCGCCTCAAGATGTGCCTGGATCTCTGATGGGACCTGGGTTCCTTCGCTAAAGCTATAGCCCCATTGTTGTCGCAATACAGAGGTATTGGATCAACAATGGACGGAACCACCTGAAGTTCTTTCAAGAACTTCCTCATCCAGACAGCTTCTTTTGCGGCATCAGATACAGCGATGTATTCCGCTTCCATCGTCGAGTCTGCAACGGTTTCTTGTTTGGAACTCTTCCAACACACCGCCCCTCCATTGAGGGTAAAGACAAAACCCGACATGGACTTGGAATCATCCTTGTCACTCTGGAAGCTGGAGTCAGCAAAGGCCTCGATCTGGAGGTCTTTTCCGCCATACACCAAGAACATCTCCTTAGTCCTTCTCAGGTACTTGAGAATGTTCTTTACCGCTATCCAGTGTTTCTCCCCGGGGTTTGACTGATACCGGCTTACCACACTCAGTGCATAAGCTACATCCGGTCTGGTACACAACATCGCATACATTATAGAGCCTACCGCAGAAGCGTAGGGTATAATAGACATGCGATCCCTCTCCAAATCAGTCTTGGGAGACATCTCTTTAGAGAGGGTGATCCCGTGACAAGCCGGTAGGTTACCGCGCTTGGAATCTTCCATACTGAATCTCTTCAGTATGGTGTCGATGTACCTGGACTGTGAAAGTCCTAATATCCTCTTGGATCTGTCACGGTAGATCCGGATACCCAGAATGTACGAGGCATCACCCAGGTCTTTCATGGAGAACCTGTGTGACAAGAACCCCTTGACAGATTGTAGCATAGGAATGTCATTTCGTATTAAGAGAATGTCATCCACGTATAAAACGAGGAATACTACAGTTCTCGCTACAAATCTACTATAGATGCATGGTTCATCTGGATTTTTGATAAAGCCAAATTCTTTGACCGTCTCATCAAAGCAGATGTTCCAACTCCGCGATGCCTGCTTTAGTCCATAGATGGACTTAAGCAACTTGCACACCTTTCCGCTGCTCCCACTCTGAATGAAACCCTCTGGCTGGTCCATATAGACATACTCCTCTAAATTTCCATTTAGAAAAGCTGTCTTTACGTCCATTTGCCAGATCTCATAATCGTGGAAGGCAGCAATGGAAAGAAGGATCCGAATGGATTTCAGCATGGCTACTGGAGAAAAGGTTTCGTCGTAGTCCAAGCCAGGTCTTTGACGAAAACCCTTTGCTACCAGCCTAGCTTTATAGGTCTCAACCTGTCCATCTACACCAATCTTCCTTTTGAAGATCCACTTGCATCCTACGGGTTTTACCCCGTCTGGAGCAATGTCCAACGTCCATACCTTGTTGGTGTACATGGACTCCATTTCGGTCCGCATTGCATCCAGCCATTTCACTGAGTCAACGCTCTGAACGGCCTGCTGGAAGCTAGTAGGCTCATCATAATCTATGATGCAATCCTCTCTATCCCCGTCTATGAGAAAACCGCAGTATCTCTCGGGCGGATGAGTCTGCCTACTACTCCTGCGGAGTGGCGCAGGAATGTCCTGTTCTGTTGAACCCTCTGGTTCCACTAAGCTTTCAGTAACAGTCTGTGGTTCTGGAACTTCTTCCAGTTCTATTGTGTTCCCACTTATCTGGGTTTCCAAAAACTCAGTTTCCAAGAAGCGGGCATGCTGAGAAACAAAGACCTTTTGTTCCTCAGCTGAATAGAAAAGATACCCCCTAGAGTTCCTTGGGTATCCCACAAACTTACACTGTACTGAACGTGCCTCAAGCTTGTCCGCATGCTGCTTTTTTACAAAAGCTGGACATCCCCATACCTTAAGATACTTAAGACAGGGTTTCTTCCCAGTCCACATCTCATATGGGGTGGTAGGCACAGTCTTGGTGGGAGCCTTGTTCAAGAGATACGCAGCTGCTTCTAGTGCATATCCCCAGAATGATCGCGGTAACTCAGCGTTACTTATCATGGACCGAACCATATCCAATAGGGTTCGGTTCCGTCTCTCCGATACACCATTATGTTGCGGAGTGTATGGAGGAGTAAGCTGAGAGAGAATACCATTCTCTTTTAAGTTATTCAGGAATTCGGCACTTAAGTATTCTCCACCTCGATCCGATCTTAGAATCTTAATACTTTTGCCGGTCTGTTTCTCTACTTCATTCTTATACTCCTGGAATTTTCCAAAGGCCTCGGACTTATGTTTCATCAAGAAGACATAACCGTACCTTGAGAAGTCATCCGTAAAAGTAATGAAGTAAGAATGTCCGCTTCGGGCATGTGTAGACATTGGACCGCACACGTCACTGTGTACGAGTCCTAAGAGCTCGCTCGCTCTTACTCCTTGTCCAGTAAACGGAGTCTTTGTCATCTTTCCTTTGAGACAAGATTGACAAGTGGCATACGATTGATATTCGAACGCATTCAAATATCCTTCTGTATGTAACTTATTCAACCTTCTCTCATTGATGTGACCCAATCTACAATGCCATAAGAAAGTCTAATTCATTTCCGGAGACTTTCTTTTGTGTGTATTCTGGATGTTGAAAATCTGTGGTTGGTTTAACACGTATATACCATTACTCAATGTACCTGACCCAATCAAAACTTGATTAAGGTGAATGTTTACAACATTACTTACAAACGCAAATTCATAACCTTCTTTAGAAACTAAAGATACAGAAATGATATTACAAGTTGCGTTGGGTACAAAAAAGCAATTACGCAAAACCAAAACATGTCCATCTGACATTCCCAGGTGATAGTCCCCCACGGCTTTAGCATCCATGCTAGCTCCGTTCGCAACTTTGAGGGTCATGTCACCTGCCTTCAAAACACTACGGTTTCTCAACGCCTGCAAAGAATTACAGATATGAGATCCTGATCCGGTATCCAATACCCAGGAAGTAGAGTTTATTGAAAGACAGTTTTCAATAACATACACACCTGAAGCTGAAGCTGCAACCTGCTTCAATTCCTGTGTTCTGGCCTTCCAGGCCCTGCAATCATTCTTCCAGTGTCCTTTCTTATGACAATAGAAGCATTCTTCCTTATCCACAAGCTTCCCCGCTATCTTTGTTGCTTTGCCTTTTCCCTTCGTATCCACTTTACCAACACCGCCCCTTGGTTTGGCGGGGGCCTTCTTCTTCTTTCCCTTGGCTTTCGCCTTGGACCTAGAAGAAGATGATCCTCCTACAAACAAAGTGGATGTTTCCCTACCTTTCTGTAGGGTGCCCTCTGCGCTCCTCAGCATGTTGAGGAGCTCTGATAGTTCAACCTCTTTTTCTTGTAGGTTGAAGTTCAGTATAAACTGGGCGTAAGTGGAAGGAAGGGACTGGAGAACTATATCCGTATATAGCTCACTCTCCAATGTGATCCCTAGGTCAGCGAGCTCCTCAATGAAGCCGATCATCTTTAGCACATGCTCGGCTACTGATGATCCGACGGCCATTCTTGTCGAAAATAACTTTTTCGACGCTTCGTATCTTGCGATACGTGATTGCTCTCCATACAGTTCTTTTGTATGGAGCAATATGGACTCCATGTCCATATTCTCATGCCTCCTCTGATGTTCGTTGTCCATCGAGGCAAGCAGGAGGCACTTGGCCTTCGCGCTATCAATCTCCCAAGTCTTGCGGATTTCCTTATCCGCGACACTGGAAGTTGGACCAGGGACAGGGGGAGCTTTGGTGGTAAGAAGATACCCCAGCTTGTCATAAGTGATTGCTATCGTGACATTCCTGAGCCAATCTTTGTAGTTTGGCCCTGTCAGTTTGTTTTTATCTAGGAGTAACTTAAGTCCAGTCATGTTGATTGGTCGCTGCAATTGGGAGAGAGAAGAAGAAACACTCAGCATGATGCTCTTGCAAGTTTAGAGTGGTTTTTAGTTTGTCTAAACAGGATGGCTCCCACTGTTTCTCGAATCCCTCCTCAAACCATAAAGGAAGAATTAGTCAGGATCAATCCCACCGTACAATACTTGCTTAACCGTTCAGCCAGGCCGGTGTCGGTACTTCGAGGGAGGTTTTCCAACGCTTTCGCGAAGTTCCTTAATTAGAGAACCTCTTTTCCCTGGGGGCGTAGCCCCGCTAACACCTTTCTAGGCACCTACTAGGTTTATAGCATTGATCGTTAAGTGAGAAATTTCCCGAGGAGTAGCATATACTCACAGTAGGATCGGGATCCAAATATCATCGCGTGACGAAACTGAAGGAATCCTACCAGAATCATCACACTCCAAATGGTATGCAAATCTAGCAAGTTTCAGTACTTATGAAACTCCCGATGTGGATTTTTGCCCCATGCTCTTATGACCTTGACGAAGGTCAACAAATCATAAGTCACATGTCAAGTTCTGCCCGTCATTATCCAGGTTAATTTGAATCCACCCGTATATACCCTTGACGAAGGTCAACAAGGTAATGCGAATGTCCCAAACCAACGCATCTATCTATGCTACATATGAATACCCAATAGCTACCAATCACTATGCCTTGACGAAGGTCAACAAACACAGCTTGAATACTATTGAATATTCATACGAAACGACGGAGGGCTACGAATGGTTTTGGCAAAACCGTGAACGTAGTGAACTTGATTTGGTCGATGGAACGAGATAGCTTTTAAAAGGAGTGGCTCAAGCTCCGCATTTTAAAAGTTGTTTTTGAAAAGAACCGAGTGGGTTTTCGAAAGTGTTCCAACGACTTTAGCTTGGTTTATTATCTTGCATTAGTTCTTTTAATGCGTGATATTCTTGCATTAGTTCTTTTAATGCGTCCCATCATTTAATCCTACCATTGCAGAAAACAACCAAAATATGACGTACGCTTATGCCATTCGCATTCGCCACGGGGCCCCGTCATTACCCGTTAGGTTACTTAACTAACGACAGAGCGGGGGCTGGGCTAGCGCGTCTGTAAAACATAAGCAACGCCTAAATAATATCATATATAGATATACTGCAATGATAAACATTTCAGATCACAGATAAATACATTGGATATACTAGGAATCTGTAATTTGTACGAGCCTGTAACAAAAACAGATTACACGGTCGCGGTGAATAGCCAAAACCCCACCCAAGACCCCTACGGGTGCGGCAAACTACCCGCCAAGTACCCGAAGCATAGCAACCTCCCTCATCTCCATGAGTAGGCCACTCGACACTTCGGCATACCCGGTAGTTTGTGCACCCCTCCATGGGTCTATCCTAGGAGCAAAAACAGTAAAAAGAAATTATACAATGACGGCTACAACCCCGACCCGGTTGTGCGGCCATACAAATAATTATTACATCAATTTACAAATTTACATGAATTGCAAGAAAAGAAAACTCTCGTCTCACAACCCCCGGCTATTCACCCGCGACAATCCAACATATTTATATACACATTCCAGCACATTACAGATCATGTATAACCCCGACCAATCGGCTTATAGCGATTAGCCGACGTTCAATACATGCAAACATCACAGATATAACCATCAAAGTCAAAGTGCAGTGAAGTTCGGAAAAAAAATACGGAATTATAGGACCCCAAAAGGAAATTTCTTTTCTGGAAAATCTGGGCACATATAATATATTCTAAAAATCCCAAAACCAACACAGACACACACTGCACGAAAAACGATGCAGAGAAGACGACAAACCGCGGCGCTTCCGCGGCACATGCCTACCTCGTGCGGCGGAAGCGCGGCGGTTTGAACGAATTAGGGCAACGTTTTTCTTGGGTGTTCACACAAAACCCTGAGCCGAATTTACAAGTGTAACGTTTTGCATTTTGAGCCAAAAAAAATTCAACAGAAACTCAGTTTTTGTAAAAGTTTGGTTTTTGGATATTTCCGGTTCCGAACTTCGTTACACTTCACTACCAAGCTAGTTTAAGTTTAGTTAGGCTCTGATACCACTGTAAGTCCACGTTGCGACCCCCGGTTCTTACGGGGAGGCGGAAACGGTATAAAATCAAAATTTTAACGCAAGAGGCAACATGGACTAAGCTAGGTCGGGATCTTTACCTAAACTAAAACTAGCATACTAAGCTAAAGATATTTAGCTACTCGGATGAAGATGGTTATACCTAAACTTGAACTCCTTCTCTTCAAGCTCCGATGGTGGTTCGATGGCTCCTTCTCGTTGTCTCCGTACGCCGAAGATAGATCCACTTGAAAGCTCCAACCTTTAGCTCCTTCTTCGTTCTTTGAAGAAACTAGTTCACTTGGTTTGCTAAACCTAGTGAACTAGAATGAGTAGAGATGATTTAGAATGGGATTTTATCTATGGTTCTTGATTCTCAACTCATGAGACAAGAGAACCATAGATCAAGAGAGGGAGCAAGAGGTTGAGGGTGAGAGCAAGAGGAGAGCTCAAGAACAAGAGAGAGAATGAGCAAGAAAGAATGAGCAACTCTTTTGTCTTTCACCCTCTCATAATCCAAAGTGATCATAACTCATCATATCAAAAAAAGTCTTATGTGATGGTTTGAAGCAACCATAAGCTTATCATGTCATGCACTCATTTTACTCAAATGAGCAAGCAAGAAAAAGTCTTTGGCATGAAATGATAACCATGGTTATCATGATGGTCAACTAGTCAAGCCTAGTCAACCGGTCAACAAGTCAACAAAAGTCAACAAGTCACCAAAGTCAACAAGTCAACAAAAGTCAACAAGTCAACAACCATATCACCATAACACTTAATTAATATAATAGTTAATCACATATCATATTCTCATTAGGGTTGAGCATAAAGTCAAAAAGTCAACGGTCAACTGTCAACAACCCTAATGAGAATCCGCTGCCTCTGCCTCCCTGTCAACTGTGCATACACACCCGCATCCGCGTTCCGAGGAACACGAATGCAAACTGGATAAATCCAATCCCATAAGGTACACTAGGATCTGGCTTAAACCAAAGCCCGTTAGTGTAAACTGTCCGGACACTGTACGTGCACAAGTGCACGGATGTGACCGAACCCTGTCGCAAAACCATGCGACCTGTCGCAATACCATGCGACCTCTACTCTTTTGCCTAAAGGCGAAAAGCTTTCTGTGTGGGACTCTAAAGACTCTACACTACGCTGGCAGTGGGTTTAACCACAGACCGCAAGCGGCACTAGCTGTGCGTAACGGTCCCCAGGTAATGCCGACAAGAAGACCGACGAGGCGAAACCCATCTGAACTCCTACTGAGCCTGAGCGTGACATTCTCCGTACAGTCCGGTCTGTTCGTCTGATACATCGCATGGCGGGCCTAGGGGGCGGTAAACGTCAGTCCCCCAATAGCGGTACAAGTCGTGCCGGAGTGAAGCCTAATACACCCTGAGATAACACTGGAAACCTACCAGTATATCTCGTTTGCCCTGGCCAGGGACTACTCGTGTAATGGCTCTCCTAGACACAGCGCGATGTCAACCCCCAATACCGGGAGAGACGAATCCTGTCTAACCGTCACTGCCTCCAAGTGCTTCGGGACTGCACCCAACCACCACCTGTTTGCACGACTCCTTTGAGCCGTGGTAGGGTAGTGATCAAAGTACAGTGGGAACACACCCGAGGCGAAGTGACAGTGTCAAGTCAGCGGACTAAGCTGTACTCATGTCACCTGGGAACTGATAACTGACGATAGGTATAATACCAACTAGTCAGTTCCCGACGAGTCCTGTCCAGTGTACCCGTAACCTAACGAGCACCCGCATACTATCTCAAGTACGACGTACTGACGCCTGTGGGACAGACCGTCTCCCACAATGGGATGAGAAGCGCATGCGCTGGTCTACTCCGGAGTATCGATGCCCTGTCTCGATAGTCCTGCGACCAGGGACCTGAATAAGGATGTGCTTATAGATTACCCAGCCCCCACTAGTGTGACTGCCATCACAACGCTGGTAATCAAGCAAAGATCCTAAGGGCTCCACTAATGCGTATAAGTGATATACTGAAATAAACACAAGTACACATTGAAGTAGAAACAAACCAAGTAGCATACTACTATTTTGAGCAAGATTGTATATACAAGGTGAATATCCCAAGCATCCATTAAGTAATATACAAACTAGTATGATACAGTAATGGCCTCTAGGGCATATACACTAACAGGTTGATGTACTGGGGCTTAATCTCAAAGTTATCCCCGTTGGCTGGTGGAATGGATAAGCAGGTCGAGAGAGGACCTCGCAAAGGGTAGCACCTCTCTTGGAGAGAGATGCGGGGAGGATCCTGCGCACCAACGGACGGCGGCAGAGCAGCGGTAAAGAGGTTCGATGGAGACGGATCCATCGGTGTGGGTGTGGTGGTGGGTAAAAGAAAGGTAAATGGAGAAATACCGACTTCGGAGTCGATCGAGGGGACGCGGACAAGTCAGGCACTAGAATCCCGTGTCCAGCCTATCTTGCACTAAAAGGGGTTAGTACAAGTGGCAGCGTGATTTATAATTAGGGGAATGAATGAATGAATGCGATGTTTGTTTAGAAAAATAATACGGATTTTGAGAATATGATGCGATCACAACAAATGCAACAAGCAATACTAAAATCTATGGTCACCTAGGTCAAAGCTCTAGACCGCTCCTAACTTCCAAAAGACAAGTCGCAGGATAAAATCCTCCACTGCCTCTTTGTTTTTCCTATGGCCAGGTAAGTGCCAGGTAAGTGGGAGGTTCTCCACTACGTAAGTAGTGGGCCTAATTAAGTAACCACTAGCCTTCGACACACTTGCCTTAGACACTACAAAAAGAAACGCGGATAAGAAATGAATTACCCACGGCCTTCTTCTGTCCTAAGTGAGCGCGACAGTCCTTAGAGTCATCTCAAGATATTTTTTAGTTAATGAGGGTAATGCGGATGCAGGTTTGTGATTTTTGGGGCCTAGGAAGGGTAATGAACTCCCCACCTAATCTGTATTTGGTCAATGCCCCTTAATATCCGTATTAATTATGCAAACAACCACAAAATCAAAAACAAGCACAATTTATTTTGCTTTTTGCGGCGCTGCGATTTTTGCAAAGAATCCTGCAACAAATTGTTAATTGGAGCAGATAAGGAAGGAGATAAGAAAGTTAGAAAGGACCTGAGAAAATTTGGTACAGAGAAGACTCAAGCCCGCCGTGGTTCCGCCTTACAAGTCGCCCTTTGCCGTGATTCCGCCGCGGTTTTCACTGTTCTCTGCAAAAAATTTTTCCAGAGAGCTCCTGATCACTTCCTTAGTCCTCTGGAATTCTTCAATTAATTTTCCAAGTGCACAACAAGCTCCAGATTTCCTTGCAATTAACCACAACAACTCGTTTAGTGTTTTGCGCGAGTTTTGATCTAAAAAATATTGATGGAATAAACTTTTCAACTCAAATTTAAAAAAATGAACAAATAGCACACAATTCCCGGCAACGGCGCCATTTTGATTGAAATGATTTTCCTGATTGTATATGTTTTTAGAAAATTGAATATAGAAATCACAACCAAAAATATTTTGACCGCAATCAATAACGGTGTCGGATGTAGCGCGTTAGTAAGTGCGGATCGTCCACAGGGAAAGTGAGATCCGTTCAATTTTCGAATTAGATGAGTTGAAAATTTAAGGCAAAGAAAATAAAACAATTCATGATTTGCATTTGAAGATCAAGAAATAAGAAAAATCTAGATCTAGAAAAACATTAAAAACAAGAATTGAGATGTGTGATAATTTCCAACCAACAATCAAGATTAGAAGTATGGCTCGTAGAAGTAGATCGGATCTATAGATGTGATGAGATCTAATAATTACGCATTCTTATCCATTAACGAATTGGTACTAGATCGATGCAAATTCATCGAGGTTTAAGGATCTTGCGAGGGAATTAGGGATTTCGCAACTCTTCCTTTGTCCTTTCGATGGATCGCATTCAAATTCTAGCTTCTAGTTAATCAAATGTTTAATAGTTGTTCCCTAGTTTCGAGTGAACACGATCAAGAAAGCATCATCTCAAAACTAGGTTATTAATCATTTGAGTCACTAGAATTTCCAAACATTATAGGATTTAAGAATTGTAAAAATATCTAAATCATCATCATCTAAAGATCGTCACAACTCCTACACGAGCGGAGATTACTCAAACATCATGATCACAAACACAATCACAAATTGAGATGCCTGCTTTGACCGTCTCATCAAAACAGATGTTCCAACTCCGCGATGCCTGCTTCAGTCCATAGATGGACTTGAGAAACTTGCACACCTTTCCGCTGCTCCCACTCTGAATGAAACCCTCTGGCTGGTCCATATAGACACACTCCTCTAAATTTCCATTTAGAAAAGCGGTCTTTAAGTCCATCTGCCAAATCTCATAATCGTGGAAGGCAGCAATGGAAAGAAGGATCCGAATGGATTTCAGCATAGCCACTGGAGAAAAGGTTTCGTCATAATCCAAACCAGGTCTTTGACGAAAACCCTTTGCAACAAGTCTAGCCTTATTGGTCTCAACCTGTCCATCTACACCAATCTTCCTTTTGAAGATCCACTTGCATCCTATGGGTTTTACCCCATCTGGAGCAACGTCCAACGTCCATACTTTGTTGGTGTACATAGACTCCATTTCGGTCCGCATTTCATCCAGCCATTTTACCGAGTCAACGCTCTGAATGGCCTGCTGGAAGCTAGTCGGCTCATCACTATCAATGATGCAATCCTCTCTATCCCCGTCTATGAGAAAACCGTAGTATCTCTCGGGCGGATGAGACTGCCTACTACTCCTGCGGAGCGGCGTAGGAATGTCCTGTTCTTTTGAGCCTTCTGGTTCTACTAAACTTTCAGTAATAGTCTGTGGTTCTGGAATTTCTTCCAGTTCTATTGCGCTCCCACTTATTTCCTTTTCTAAGAACTGGTGTTCCAGAAAGTGGGCATTACGAGAAACAAAGACCTTTTGTTCCTCTGCGTATAGAAAAGATACCCCTTGGAGTTCTTTGGGTATCCCACAAACTTGCACAGTATTGAGCGTGCCTCGAGTTTGTTCGCATGCTTCTTTTTGACAAAATCTGGACATCCCCAGATCTTCAGATATTGAAAATAGGGTTTCTTCCCACTCCATATATCATATGGTGTGGTAGGCACAGTCTAAGTTGAAACTCGGTTCAAAAGGTATGCAGCTAATTCTAGTGCATATCCCCAGAATGATCGCGGTAACTCATCGTTACTCATCATGGAACTTACCATATCCAATAGGGTCCGGTTCTTTCTCTCCGATACACTATTATGTTGCGGAGTGTATGGAGGAGTAAGCTAGGTAATCCAGGAACTCGACACTCAAGTATTCACCACCTCGATCAGATCTTAGTGTCTTGATACTTTTTCCTGTTTGTCTTTCTACTTCATTCTTATATTCCTGGAATTTTCCAAAGGCTTCGGATTTATGTTTCATTAAGAAGAGATATCCGTACCTTGAAAAGTCATCCGTAAAAGTAATGAAGTAAGAATAACCGCTTCACGCATGCGTAGACATTGGACCGCACACGTCGCTGTGTACGAGTCCCAAGAGCTCGCTCGCTTTTACTCCGTGTCCCGTGAACGGAGTCTTTGTCATCTTTCCTTTGAGACAGGATTGACAAGTTGCTTATGATTGATATTCGAACGGATCCAAATATCCTTCTGTATGTAACTTCGTCAACCTTCTCTCATTGATATGACCCTGTCTATAATGCCATAAGAAAGCCTGATTTGTTTCCGGAGACTTTCTATTGTGTGTATTCTGGGCATTGAAAATCTGTGGTTGGTTTAATATGTATATACCATTGCTTAATGTACCTGACCCAATCAGAACTTGATTAAGGTGAATGTTTACAACATTGCTTACAAATGCAAATTCATAATCTTCTTTAGATATTAAAGATACAGAAATGATATTACAAGTTGCATTGGGTACAAAATAACAATTACGTAAAACCAAAACATGTCCATCTGACATTCCCAGGTGATAGTCCCTCACGGCCTCAGCATCCATGCTAGCTCCGTTTGCAACTCTGAGGGTCATATCACCTGCCTTCAAAACCCTACGCTTTCTCAGTGCCTGCAAAGAATTACAGATATGAGATCCTGATCCGGTATCCAATACCCAGGAAGTAGAGTTTATTGATAGACAGTTTTCAATAACATACACACCTGAAGCTGAAGCCGCAACTTGCTTCAGATCCTGGTTTCTGGCCTTCCAAGCCCTGCAATCTTTCTTCCAGTGTCCACTCTTGTGACAGTAAAAGCACTCTTCCTTCCCCACAAGCTTTCCCGCTACTTTTGTTACCTTTGCCTTTCCCTTCGTATCCACTTTACTAACACCGCCCCTTGGTTTAGTGGGGGTTTTCTTCTTCGTTCCCTTGGCTTTCGCCTTGGACCTAGAAGAGGAAGATCCTCCTACAAACAAAGTGGATGTTTCCCTACCTTTCTATAGGGTGCCCTCTGCACTCCTCAGCATGTTGAGGAGTTCTGAAAGTCCAACCTCCTTTTCTTGCAGGTTGAAGTTCAGGATAAACTGGGTGTAAGTGGAAGGAAGGGACTGGAGAATCAAGTCCGTGTAGAGCTCGTTCTCCAACGTGGTCCCAAGGTCCGCTAGCTCTTCTATATAGCCAATCATCTTAAGCACGTGTTCCGCTACCGATGATCCGACGGCCAATCTCGCCGAAAACAGCTTTTTTGAGACTTCGTATCTGGCGATACGAGATTGCTCTCCATACAGTTCTTTTGTATGGAGAAATATGGATTCGAGGTCCATATTCTCGTGCCTCCTCTGATGTTCATTGTCCATAGAGGCAAGCACGAGGCACTTGGCCTTCGCGCAGTCGATTTCCCAGGTCTTACGGATTTCCCTATCCGCGACGCTGGTTTTGGGACCTGGGACAGGGGGAGCTTTGGTGGTAAGAAGTTACCCCAACTTATCGTAAGTGGTTGCCATTTTGACATTCCTGAGCCAATCTTTGTAGTTTGGCCTTGTCAGTATATTTTTATCTAGTAGTAACTTAAGTCCAGTCATGATGTTTGGTCGCTGCAATTAGGAGAGAGAGAGAAGAAACACTTTTAGCATGATGCTCTTGCAAGTTTAGAGTGGTTTTTAATTTGTCTAAACAGGATGGCTCTCACTGTCTCTCGAATCCCTCCTCAAACCAAAAAGGAAGAATTAGTCGGGATCAATCTCACCGTACAATACTTGCTTAACCGTTCAGCCAGGCCAGTGTTGGTACTTCGAGAGAGGTTTTCCAACGCTTTCGTGAAGTTCCTTAATTAAATAACCTCTTTTCCCTGGGGGCGTAGCCCCGCTAACACCTTTCTAGACACCAACTAGGTTTATAGCATTGATCGTTAAGTGAGAAATTTCCCGAGGAGTAGCATATACTCACAGTAGGATCGGGATCCAAATATCATCGCGTGACAAAACTGAAGGAATCCTACCAGAATCATCACACTCCAAATGGTATGCAGCGCTATGTCACGACCCGAAAGAGCACGTGACTGGCTCTTGAACCATATGAAGTCTATAGGACCCCATCTGATCCAAGTAAGCCAAAAGCCCAGAAATCTAAAACCATTTAAGGAGTAAATAAGGAAAACTGGTTTTAAGAAGTAAAGAAATCATGTTTCGAAAATCAAAGGTTTTAAATAACTAAGCCGAATATGTATTTTTAAAATGTGTAACCTTTCCTGAAAATTTCGGCAGAGTTTCCTTTGTAAAAACTGGCCCCGAACGGGGCACAACAAGAATAATATATATGAAATGATTAAAAGGCATCCTCAAGCGGGAGCTAGCTCTTCGTCAATCGACGGTCACAACCATGCAAGAAATAATAATATACAACCCCAAAGGGCGAGGATCAAAAAAACCCCGGAAAGAAACTCAAAACAGCCAGAAAACCGTAATACTACAAACGCGACTCTAAGGTCGAAATAATACAACACTGTTTTCTATGTCTGAAACGATATACAAGTTTTGATTGATAGAATTTCTAGATACAATGAAGAATACATGAACAATGGCGGTTCTGACACAAAAGAACCCACCTACCCAAGCAAGTCACCCATAAGGAAGTAGTGTGCCAGAAATGCCGCTATGGAATCTGTACGGCAAAACCTGCAAGAACTTTGGCACAACGGGGGTGAGTTGCCAACTCATGAATAGAAAAATATCTACAAGCAGAGATCGAATGCATGACCCATCCTAGGTCAATACGATCAGATATAAATAAACCTCAATATGAATAAGTCTGAAGCATGCTAAACTGGCAAGGTAATCTCTATGCATGAGTGTAGTGCCAAGTGCTCGTGCCAGTGCCTCAGGTAATAGCATATCATAAATGTGAGGTATGATCAATGTAATCAAATCTGCATACACGTGGATCCCATCCACTCGTCACCCAATGACAATAACCATCATGCATGTAAATATCGTAAAGCATGTGCATGGGAATAATATGAGGATATAAACCATCGGTGTCCCTCGCGACACGTCAAAATCATGGAACCGGAGTGCTCAGCATCGACACTCGAAAACATCATGAAAACTGTGCCCAGCATCGGCACGTAAATCCTCATATATCGGGCTCCGTCAGTCCGGATCGGCCCACGGGCTCCGTCTGCGGTATCGGCCCTCGGCCTCGGCAGTACGCCCATATCCATCTATCGACTCTGGTCAGTATCCTCCGGATAACCGCCAGGTCCAACCAATCACCGGTAGGTACTCGCCATCCTGCCAGGATCATCGTCTACTCCACGAAAAACATTTCTTGCCCCGGGGAACCATACCGGGTCCACCATGTACCCGCAATCGGCCTCATCCGCCTCCTCGAATCGAGTATCACATGTCGCTCTCAGCACCGAGAAAACACATGGTGGACGCACTGAAATATCATATCAAGGGTAACCGGGTTTTAAAACGATTACATATTCTCTTTTTGAAACACCCACGGTTCCTAAAAACCAGAAATATCATGGAAACAACATATCTCAATGCGTATAATCAGAAAGCATGATGTATGCGACATGTAAAGAAATGTAAGCAACATACACTGAATGCAACAGTACTACAGTGTAGTGACATGGCAATTATCGATGATGAAGTGTGTGAGCCGGCAAACAAGTATACGTGGAACATACGCATAATCGATAATGGTGCTGGTGTCCTAGCAGCATGACTGAATATATCAACAATACAAGCGATGCAATGCAAATAGCATGAATATGCGGAATTGAATAATCAACGCAACAGTAGAGAACCTGCCTCAATAGATATATCATGCAACCTTGCCTTTTGAAATAAGACGAATCAGGGCTTTTGGTAAAATAAGGGCTACAGTGTTTTAAGAAAAGATGCGTCGTTTTAAAATATCCGTATAAACCCTTCTGCCTATCTTTAAAATATCCCCGATTCGTTAGTTTTGAAATAGGTATGATTCGGGTCTAGTCTAACGCCTACTATGCGAACTACGAACCCAACAATCAAGTCAATCGGGAGGGGTATGGAAACCACCTAAATCTGAGTCGATATACATATATATGTATAGTCGGTGATCTCGCCTCAATTGTATCACGTACGATACAGTATATCATATAACATCCTCGAGTCATGAGTGCGGATCTAACATCAATATAAAGCTCGTACGGTAAATCGTCATCAGGCATCCCGATAGCTGGGTACGGGTCAATATCACATTCATCTCATCACATATCCGGTATCACTACCATCATATCACATCACAAACCTCATCGACTCAACTCAATCCCATGTATCATCCTCAATCCCGTATATGAACACATAGTCCCATACCCATGTGTAGATATACACACCTCTATATGCGCACAGATAAATGAAAGAATGCATGCAAGTATATGTGTACGTGTATGTGTGGGTGCAACCACTACTCTAGGGTTTCGCACTATACTACACCAATACATCCTTATCACCCATAATACCATTATTACCATCAATAATCCTAAACAACACATAATAAATATATGTGTATATACGTATTCGTATACATCACAACGGACTGCGGGGGTGCTATACGCCATCCACCCGACTTCTCCCCGTAGATATAATCTACTCACCTTGCTTCTCGTATGCCGATACCGATGTCACTATCTTCATCTTTTTCGCCTCAACATCACGTAGGGTACCTACAAGTATATCACAACGCTAAAGCACATGAAAATCACATCGGAAACCAAAATAGCACACGCTACTCGCATAGGTAAGAACCTATCGACTCGCATGTAAACACGATCAATATCCACTTGTCGTTGACGTCCAAACGCCACCCGACAGAAATGAATCATCAAATACCAAAATCCATGCTAAAACAAGTCGTAAATCATACGCCAACTCATGCAAATCAACCCAGATTTTACCCTAAATGGAATCAGTCAAAACTAGACATACCCAGGGTCAAGACTACTGGAAATAGGGCCATGCACACAAATCGAGACAGTTCCCTCCTGCTCTGGCTTCAATTTGCGGCCAGAAGGAATTAATTAGCGGCCGTACTTTTGAGTTAGGGGCTAGGGTTTGGTGTGGTGGTTCCATGGTGCCTGCACATCTCACTGTTAACTCAGTTTTATTTTTGGGGTCTCGAGGTGATAGCAGATTCTTAAATACGATCACAGATTCACAGTTTTTCTCCGACATCATCTCATAAATCCGTATTCTGGTTTCAAGTTTAGGTTTGGGTCCAAATTAGCATCACACAAGGGTTTCTAAGGTCACAACAAGCCTCAATTTCACTTTGATTTCAGGTCTAACCCTAAACCCTAACTTGATGTTTCACAAAACCACCAAACAACACCATATCGATATGAAACTAGAATGGATGCGATAAGAATTGAATTACTAAACTAGGGGTGCAAAAATTACCTCCTTTGGCAACTCAAGAAAATTCTTGAGTTGCTCAAAGTCCTCCAAATCCAATCTTGCTAGGTTCAATCTGTAGCTAGTGAGCTCGGAAACATTTTTTGTGAAGTGCGAATGGGGTTTTGGGGTTGATTTCATTGTGGATCTAGGGTTTCATGAAGAGGG
Source organism: Agapanthus africanus (assembly GCA_030015575.1). Classification (NCBI taxonomy): domain Eukaryota; kingdom Viridiplantae; phylum Streptophyta; class Magnoliopsida; order Asparagales; family Amaryllidaceae; genus Agapanthus; species Agapanthus africanus. The sequence continues at coordinate 448,433,380 of CM057342.1, read as the reverse complement.
AGAGTGAGGGAGAAGGAGCAGCAGCAGCTCAAGGTGAGGGAGAGGAGAGAGAATGAGGAGGGGAAAATGATGGGAGCATGGTTCAAAAAGTGAGGGTTGACTTGGTCTCTCTCTCTCTCATCATCATGCTACTTTTTCCTTTTCTTTTCTTTTCCTTTTTCTTTTCCTTCTCACTCCAATAGTGAACCCAAATGAACAACCATGGCAATAGAAATGTAACACAAGTGTAACAAGTGTGGAAAATGATATGTGCACAGTTTTGCACAAAAAAGCTAAAAATCCAATTAGCGATTTTTAATCGCGATTGGCACTAAATTAGCATATAACTAATCTTAAAAACTTTAAAATGGCCTAATTCCATAAAATACCCTATTTTAAAATTTTCCATAATTTTTCCCCATTTATTCGTATTTAATTATACCCGAATATTAAAATATTCATTAAAATAATATTAAATTATAAAAATTCCCGAAAATAATATTTTATTATTTTTGAAACGTTACAATCTACCCCCCTTAAAGAAATTCGGTCCCCGAATTTAAATTTAAAACTCCCAAATACTAAAACATTTCGATACAAATTCCAAGTCGTCGGGGCTCCGAAATCAGCAATACATAAAACGTATCCTAGCGCAATGCATGCGCATGAGTACTGAGCAGATAACTCAAAAGCAACACTCCATCAAGCATCCCGCAATCATCGGAGTCATGGTAAAGGCATAAATGTCAAATCCAATACAAAACCAATATGATATAGATCAGAACTATACATGTAGACATCCAATCTATACATGTGAATAGTTGATGTAAATGCATGCCAAATCTTTTTGAGTCGCTGTGCGATGAGCGTAACACTGCACAGTGGCGGACGTTTTTCATAAGAAAATAGCTATATACGTATATATATATATATATCCTTTGTTTAATAGGTATGTTCCGCCGTTTTGAAAGCAATTTAGAAGGGTTTCCTTGTTTTTAAAACGTTTCGTGTCATATTGGACACGTAGGTATATATATATCGAGACCATAGCTCGCTCTTTGGAAATCCCTTCGAACTATCAATGCATGCAAAATATATCCAGGTACTGTCCTCTGACTAGTCCTGCTCAGTATGAAAACAATATCCAATATCATAAAAATGTACTGCTCCAAAAGGAATAAATCCCAAAAATGCACATAACACCACCATGTGCGTCTTGTGTGCACGGAAATCAAAATCCATATATGTGCCATACAGGTGCACAAAACAACATCTAGGTGCAACGGGTGTGCACGAAGTATCTGTCATAGGCAACGTATGTGCCAGACAGCCAAAAACCGGTGCATCTGACATGCACGAAGAATCTCGATTTAGTGCATCGGGTGTGCACCAAAATCGTATCTCAAAACATGCGCCCAACATGCGCAAAAATCCAAATCGGTGCATCCATCGTGCATGAATGAAATCTAAACCCTGCGCACTCAACATGCACGGAATCACAAAATCCAATAGCAAACGTCGAACATGCGTAAGTCCAGTCGAAAGCACGGAGTGTAAGAATCAATCATCAATACCAGGGTCAAAATCGACGATATATAATGTGGCTCAATCAAAATCAAGTGTACCGCGATGGAAAATCTTACAACCGTGTGCATCAGCGTGTACAAATCAAATCAAAACACTAAAAGTACATGAAAATTACGCTGGAAGCGTAAATCAAATCACCGGCATAAAGTAGGCATGAAATCACAATCAATACCTCAAGAATAATAACTCTGCACAAAATATGAATACCCAGTAAATGCAACCATGGTGCACAAAATCAAATATCATGGAACTCAGTCATCAAGACTAAATCATGCAAATAGATCGCCTGAAATACCGAAATCCAAAGTGACGGATACGTGATAGTCAAATCACAAAATCACAAATCATAAATCATAAATACTGTCATCGGTATATCCTCCTTCGAGTCGAAAAGGTGCCGGAACATCCAATGCTAGCGGCGCAAGATATCTACTTGCCTCATGCTCGCGGCTGACGTCCTCTGCCTCTGGTTCCTTATCTTCCCTGTGGATTACCAATCTCGCAATCCATCGGCTCACCGGCCCGGTCAGGTGTGCTAACCGGAACGATTCCGTTCTGGCACTTTTCAGGTCATCACTCGGTCAATCCTCACGACCGCTCGTAAAGCAGCACATCTCTGGCGCCGAGCTCGGGTCCTCTGAATGCACATCACGCATCTGCTCCTGGTGCAAATCTTATTGCAGCAGTGTACTGGAAGGAATCCTACTCAAGGGCACTTCTGATCTTGCCTAAGCCAAACTGTACGGAGGCTGGTACTCTGGCATAATCTTTTCTCGCTCTCTGGATATCTGCGTCCTTAGTACAACATCCCCTCGGAAGCTGGTTGCATCCCTGCGCCTCTGTATGCATATCTGACCTTTAATCTTAACGGGGTGTAGCACCAGCTCGTCTGCATCTCGCACGAACTTCTTGTCTCGCTTGTCTGTACCATCGACCATTTCGACATCGCGTCTCTATCTGCGCACTGCAATTTCCTCGGCTACGGTCCCTCCGAAATCTCTAACACGGACTCGAAATCACGAACTCGGTATCTTCGTCACTCAGTAGGAGATATCTAGCTGATCACGTCCTAAGCATGCGTATCGCATCTCTGATGTCAGCGGAGTGGAACGTCATCTCGTCGAAATCTCATGCGAACTCTTACTCCACTCTGCTTCAATATCGACCGATTCGGACTCATCTCCTCGGCTACACAGACTGCGCTCCAACGGCTATGCTCGCATCTGGAGTCTCCCAAGCAGTATCCCGTTACAATATCCGAAAGATGTCGAACCATCCGATCGACTCGTCAGACCCTCACAATCCCCTAAGAGCTCAATATCTCAGGTACAGTTTAATAGTATCGAGTACATACCACAGCATCGGTGGTCCAGCCATCGAAGGGCAAACCCAAGCCTCACTAATGGTGCCGCGGAACTGCCGCAAACCCTAAGGTTCAAAGGCTTTCACACGGTCATCATGTAGAGTTAGGGTTTCATTCTTCTAGAGGGTCCATAGAATCGCTTGCATATCTTTCCGAATACTTTAAACTTGGAAAATAGGTTCCTGACATTCGATCGTCTCAATCGACTCTCAACGAATCTGCGTGAAGTCACCTCTAGCTGGAATCAATCTATCTGATAACCTTGCATCGAGGTAAGCGAACGAACCATATGTCCTAGTCAATAATCCTCGGTGACTAGCGACTCATTATCATATCTCCAAGAATATGCTCATGCTGCAGTAGCTCCAATCATCTGGGCGATATCTCATCTTCCGGAGCAACAACTGGCTCCTTCGTCCGTGCGGTGGACAACGCCTCAACCGTCCTGGATAAGCGATAATATCAACGGTCATCACATCCTGGCTGGCCTCTATCAGTGGCTCAATCCTCTGGTGCCGATTAGCACATCCAGAAATCTCATAAAAGCGATCACTCCAACGCTCATGTCGCGAAAACACAATAAGACGACTACTCAATATGAAATCGTATGCCTCTGGAATCACGCCCTGGTCAGTCCTCGTCCAAGACGAGCTTATGCTGACGCAACTCGAGCCGTAGTTCACTCTGCCCGTGCAATCATGGCGGCAAAACCATAACCAGTATCGATGAGGATAGATCATAGGAAGGAATATAATACGGTGCAAGGAAATGTACAATCTAAGGTTTCTTAAGCGGAGTGGCGTGTCGTAAGTATGCCGCGGAACATATCCACGGTACGTCACTCTACTTTAGTCACCTATTCTATCAACCAAGGGTCATCCTACGCGACGAAAGTTCGGGTCTAATACCCCCTCGACTAAGTCTAAGTTCCGTAAGGTCAAGCCTAAGTTCCGTATCTATATAACGCCCTAGGCTCCACATAGTCAAACATAGACTCGAACCAAGGTCAACCTAGCGCTCTGATACCAACTTTGTCACGACCCGAAAGAGCACGTGACTGGCCCTTAAACCATATGAAGTCTATAGGACCCCATCTGATCCAAGTAAGCCAAAAGCCCAGAAATCTAAAACCATTTAAGGAGTAAATAAGGAAAACTGGTTTTAAGAAGTAAAGAAATCATGTTTCGAAAATCAAAGTTTTTAAATAACTAAGCCGAATATGTATTTTTAAAATGTGTAACCTTTCCTGAAAATTTCGGCAGAGTTTCCTTTGTAAAAACTGGCCCCGAACGGGGTGCAACAAGAATAATATATATGTAATGATTAAAAGGCATCCCCAAGCGGGAGCTAGCTCTTCGTCAATCGACGGTCACAACCACGCAAGCAATAATAATATACAACGCCAAAGGGCGAGGATCAAAAAACCCACAAAAGAAACTCAAAACAGCCAGAAAACCGTAATACTACAAGCGCGACTCTAAGGTCGAAATAATACAACACTGTTTTCTAAGTCTGAAACAATATACAAGTTTTGGTTGATGGAATTTCTAGATACAATGAAGAATAAATGAACAATGGCGGTTCTGATACAAAAGAACCCACCTACCTAAGCAAGTCACCCATAAGGAAGCAGTGTGCCAGAAATGCCGCTATGGAATCTGTATGGCAAAACCTGCAAGAACTGTGGCACAACGGGGGTGAGTTGCCAACTCGTGAATAGAAAAATATCTACAAGCAGAGATCGAATGCATGACCCATCCTAGGTCAATACGATCAGATATAAATAAACCTCAATATGAATAAGTCTGAAGCATGCTAAACTGGCAAGGTAATCTCTATGCATGAGTGTAGTGCCAAGTGCTCGTGCCAGTGCCTCAGGTAATAGCATATCATAAATGTGAGGTATGATCAATGTAATCAAATCTGCATACACGTGGATCCCATCCACTCGTCACCCAATGACAATAACCATCATGCATGTAAATATCGTAAAGCATGTGCATGGGAATAATATGAGGATATAAACCATCGGTGTCCCTCGCGACACGTCAAAATCATGGAACCGGAGTGCCCAGCATCGACACTCGAAAACATCATGAAAACTGTGCCCAGCATCGGCATGTAAATCCTCATATATCGGGCTCCGTCAGTCCGGATCGGCCCACGGGCTCCGTCTGCGGTATCGGCCCTCGGCCCCGGCAGTACGCCCATATCCATCTATCGACTCTGGTCAGTATCCTCCGGATAACCGCCAGGTCCAACCAATCACCGGTAGGTACTCGCCACCCTTCCAGGCTCATCGTCTACTCCACGAAAAACATTTCTTGCCCCGGGGAACCATACCGGGTCCACCATGTACCGGCAATCGGCCTCATCCGCCTCCTCGAATCGGGTTTCACATGTCGCTCTCAGCACCGAGAAAACACATGGTGGACGCACTGAAATATCATATCAAGGGTAACCGGGTTTTAAAACAATTACATATTCGTTTTTTGAAACACCCACGGTTCCCAAAAACCAGAAATATCATGGAAACAACATATCTCAATGCGTATAATCAGAAAGCATGATGTATGCGACATGTAAAGAAATGTAAGCAACATACACTGAATGCAACAGTACTACAGTGTAGTGACATGGCAATTATCAATGATGAAGTGTGTGAGCCGGCAAACAAGTGTACGTGGAACATACGCATCATCGATAATGGTGCTGGTGTCCTAGCAGCATGACTGAATATATCAACAATACAAGCGATGCAATGCAAATAGCATGAATATGCGGAATCGAATAATCAACGCAACAGTAGAGAACCTGCCTCAATAGATATATCATGCAATCTTGCCATTTGAAATAAGAGGAATCAGGGCTTTTGGTAAAATAAGGGCTACGGTGTTTTAAGAAAAGATGCGTCGTTTGAAAATATCCGTACAAACCCTTCTGCCTATCTTTAAAATATCCCCGATTCGTTAGTTTTGAAATAGGTATGACTCGGGTCTAGTCTAACGCCTACTATGCGAACTACGAACCCAACAATCAAGTCAATCGGGAGGGGCATGGAAACCACCTAAATCTGAGTCGATATACATATATATATTTATAGTCGGTGATCTCGCCTCAATAGTATAACGTACGATATAGTATATCATATAACATCCTCGAGTCATGAGTGCGGATCTAATATCAATATAAAGCTCGTACGGTAAATCGTCGTACGGCATCCCGATAGCTGGGTACGGGTCAATATCACATTCATCTCATCACATATCCGGTATCACTACCATCATATCACATCACAATCCTCATCGACTCATCTCAATCCCATATATCATCCTCAATCCCGTATATGAACACATAGTCCCATACCCATGTGTAGATATACACACCTCTATATGCGCACAGATAAATGAAAGAATGCATGCAAGTATATGTCTACGTGTATGTGTGGGTGCAACCACTACTCTAGGGTTTCGCACTATACTACACCAATACATCCTTATCACCCATAATAACATTATAACCACCAATAATCCTAAACAACACATAATAAATATATGTGTGTATACGTATTCGTTTACATCACCACGGACTGCGGGGGTGCTATACGCCATCCACCCGACTTCTCCCCGTAGATATAATCTACTCACCTTGCTTCTCGTATGCCGATACTGATGTCGCTATCTTCATCTTTTTTGCCTCAACATCACGTAGGGTACCTATAAGTAGATCACAACGCTAAAGCACATGAAAATCACATCGGAAACCAAAATAAAACACGCTACTCACATAGGTAAGAACCTATCGACTCGCATGTAAACACGATCAATATCCACTTGTCGTTGACGTCCAAACGCCACCCGACAGAAATGAATCATCAAATACCAAAATCCATGCTAAAACAAGTCGTAAATCATACGCCAACTCAAGCAAATCAACCCAGATTTTACCCTAACTGGAATCAGTCAAAACTAGACATACCCAGGGTCAAGACTACTGGAAATAGGGCCATGCACAAAAATCGAGACAGTTCCCTCCTGCTCTGGCCGCAATTTGCGGCAAGAAGGAATTAATTGGCGGACGTACTTTGGAGTTAGGGGCTAGGGTTTGGTGTGGTGGTTCCATGGTGCCTGCACATCTCACTGTCAACTCAGTTTTATTTTTGGGGTCTCGGGGTGATAGCAGATTCTTAAATACGATCACAGATTCACAGTTTTTCTCCGATCGTCTCATAAATTCGTATTCTGGTTTCAAGTTCAGGTTTGGGTCCAAATTAGAATCACACAAGGGGTTCTAAGGTCACAACAAGCCTCAATTTCACTTTGATTTCAGGTCTAACCCTAAACCCTAACTTGATGTTTCACAAAACCACCAAACAACACCATATCGATATGAAACTAGAATGGATGCAATAAGAATTGAATTACTAAACTAGGGGTGCAGAAATTACCTCCTTTGGCAACTCAAGAAAATTCTTGAGTTGCTCGAAGTCCTCCAAATCCAATCTTGCTCGGTTCAATGTGTAGCTAGTGAGCTCGGGAACATTTTTTGTGAAGTGGGAATGGGGTTTTGGGGTTGATTTCATTATGCATCTAGGGTTTCATGAAGAGGGAGAGTGAGGGAGAAGGATCAGCAGTAGCTCAAGGTGAGAGAGAGGAGAGAGAATGAGGAGGGGAAAATGATGGGAGCATGGTTCAAAAAGTGAGGGTTGACTTGGTCTCTCTCTCTCATCATCATGCTACTTTTTCCTTTTCTTTTCTTTTCCTTTTTCTTTTCCTTCTCACTCCAATAGTGAACCCAAATGAACAACCATGGTAATAGAAATGTAACACAAGTGTAACAAGTGTGGAAAATGATATGTGCACATTTTTGCACAAAAAAGCTAAAAATCCAATTAGCGATTTTTAATCGCGATTGGCACTAAATTAGCATATAACTAATCTTAAAAACTTTAAAATGGCCTAATTCCATAAAATACACTATTTTAGAATTTTCCATAATTTTTCCCCATTTATTTGTATTTAATTATACCCGAATATTAAAATATTCATTAAAATAATATTAAATTATAAAAATTCCCGAAAATAATATTTTATTATTTTGGAAACGTTACACGCTAGCAAGTTTCAGTTTCTTTTGAAACTCCCGATGTGGATTTTTTGCCTCATGCTCTTATGACCTTGGCGTGAGGTCAAAATGTCATAAGTCACATGTCAAGTTCTACCCATCATTATCCAGGTTAATTTGAACCCACCCGTACCTACCCTTGACGTAGGCCAAAATGGAAGTACGACTATCTCAAACTAACGCATTCTATCTTTGCAACAGATAAATATCCGGCATCTACCAATCGCTATGCCTTGGCGTGAGGTCAAAATACATAGCTTGAATACTAACGAATATTTAACTGAAATGATGGAGGGCTACGAATGGTTTTGGAGAAACCGTGAACGTAGTGAACTTGATATAATTGATGGAACGCGATTGCTTTTAAAAGGAGTGGTTCAAGCTTCGCATTTAAAAGTTGGTTTTTGAAAAGAACCGAGTGGTTTTGAAAGTGTTCCAAGGACTTTTACTTGGTATATTTTCTTGCATTAAATTTTAATGCGTCCCATCATTAAATCCTACCATTGCAGAAAACAACGAAAATATGACATACGCTTATGCCATCCGCATTCGCCACGGGGTTCCGTCACCACCCGTTAGGTTACTTAACTAACGACAGAGTGGGGGCTGGACTAACGCGGATGCAAAACATAAGCAACGTCTAAATAGATATCGTATATAGATCTATTGCAATGATAGCCATTCCAGATCACAGATGAATACATTGGATATACTAGGAATCCCCATTCCGTTCGAGCCTGTAACGAAAATCTGATTACACTGTCGCGATGAATAGCCAATACCCCATCCTAGACCCCTACGGGTGCGGCAAACTACCCGCCAAGTACCCGAAGCGAAGCAACCTCCCTCAACGACGTGAGTAGGCCACTCGGCACTTCGAGATACCCGGTAGTTTGTGCACCCCACTCTGGGTCTATCCTAGGAGCAAAAACAGTAAAAAGAAATTATACAATGGCGGCTACAACCTCATCCCGGATGTGCGGCCATACAAATAATATTACATCAAATTTACATATTACATGAATTGAAAGATAAACAAAACTCTCATCTCACAATCCCCGGCTATTCATCCGTGACAATCCAACGAATTCATATACACATACCATCAACAATACAGATCACATATATGTATAACCCCCACTAATCGACGTATAGCGATTAACAGACGTTCAATACATATATAACATTACAGATACAACCGATTATCCAAAGTCTACAGAAAATCGACCAAAATACGGATTTGTAACCACCCCAAAAAAACTAATTTTTCTCTGGAAATTCTGGGCAGAAACAAACCATCTCAAAAATCACAAAACACCACCATAAGAAAACTGCAGAAGAAACGATCCAAGGCCGAGTCAACTCGGCCGCGGACCCACGGCAGGAGCAAGCTCGTGCCGCGGAACCGCGGTGAGTTGGTCGGTTCACTGGATCGTTTTTCTTGTCTGTTCTTTAAAAAGCCTGAGCCGATTTTTAGTACATGATTTATTATTTTTAGAGCAGAAATAAAAATCGGCAGAAACTTGAATTTTACGGGGTGTTTTGCGGTTTTTCGTCCGATCGAAATTCTAAATATTTTGCCAACATGCTAGGGTGTGTTTAGCTAGGCTCTGATACCACTGTAAGTCCACGTTACCTTTCCCGGTTCTTTCGGGCTTGCACAAACGGTGAAAAACGATTTTTCGGGTTATGGTAACATGGACTATAAAAATACGGATCTTTGCTAAACTACACACTAGCAACTAACTAGAGCTTTACCTACTCGGTTAGGGGTTATACCTCAACTTGAACTCCTTCTCTTGGTCTTGGACTCCTTGTGGTGGTCGGATGGTTCTCTCCTCGTCGCCTTCTCTTGTCGAAGATGGATCCACCTGAGGGTCTCTACCTTGAGCTCTTTCCCTGAACTTGAGAAAACTAAAGTGTCCGGCTTGCTAGACCTTCAACCTTAGGATGAGTAGAGAGTGGCTTTGGGTGTTTTATCTCAAAGGAAATGTTTCTCAACACATGAGATGAATTTTTCTTGAGCTAGAGGAAGAGGAAGAAGAAAGGATGAGAGAGAATGAATATGAGAGAATGAGAGAGTTTTACAACCATAACCAATATATGTGAATTAATCTAATTAATAATATTAATCAAAATGAAAAAGGTGATGGTTGGCTTGATAAGACCATTATCATTTCACATTAAATGTTTTTGCAAAGATCAAAGAGCATCTTTGGAGTGAAATGATGATGGTCAATGTTTCAACCATGGTCAATAAGTCAACCTTGGTCAACAAGTCAACAACCCTAACCATAACTCAATTTCATTTAATTTATATTATTAATTGATATTTCACATATTCATTAGGGTTTGGAAAAAGACAACTGTCAACTGTGCATACACACCCGTTCCAAAAACCTAATGAAAATCCTCTTCCTCTGCCTCAATCAACTGTGCATACACACCCGCATTCGTGTTCCGAGGAACACGAATACAATGAGATAAAACTAACCCCAAAACATATACTAGGATCCGGCTCAAACCAGAGCCCACTAGTAATGACTGTCCGGACACCAAACGTGCACAAGTGCGTGGATGTGAACGAACCCTGTCGCAAAACCATGCGACCTCTACTCTGTTTTGCCCAAAGGCGAATAACCCTCTGTGCAGGACTCTAAAGACTCGACACTACGCTGGCAGTGGGTTTAACCACAGACCGCAAGCGGCACAAGCTGTACGAACGGTCCCCATGTAGATGCCGATAAGAAGACTGACGAGGTAAACCCATCTGAACTCCTACTGAGCCTGAATGTGACAGTTTCCGTACAGTCCGGTCTGTTCGTCTAAGAATATCGCATGGCGGGCCTAGGGGCGGTAAACGTCAGTCCCCTAATAGCGGTACAAGTCGTGTCGGAGTGTAGCCCAGAACACCCTGAGATAACACTTGAAACATACCAGTATATCTCGCTTGCCCTGGCCAGGGACTTTGAGTAATGGCTCTCCTAGACACAGCGCGATATCAACCCCCAATACCGGGAGAGACGAATCCTGTCTAACCGTCACTGCCTTCAAGTGCTTCGGGACTGCACCCAACTGCTACCTGTTTGCACGACTCCTTTGAGCCGTGGTAGGGTAGCAATCTAAGAACAGTGGGAACACACTCGAGGCGAATTGACAGTGTCAAGTTAACGGACTAAGCTGTACTCATGTCACCTGGGAACTGATAACTGACGATAGGTATAATACCAACCAACAGTTCTCGACGAGTCCTGTCCAGTGTACTCGTAACCTAACGAGCACCCACATACTATCTCAAGTACGACGTAGTTACGGCTGTGGTACAGACCATCTCCCAAGCTGGGATGAGAAGCGCATACACTAGTCTACTCCGGAGTATCGATGCCCTGTCTCGATAGTCCAACGACTAGGGACCTGCATAAGGATATGCTTATGGATTACCCAGCCCCCACAAGTGTGACTGCCATCACAACGCTGGTAATCAAGCAAAAATCCTAAGGGCTCCACTAATGTGTAAAGGCGATATGCTATAAAAAAACACATGCACACATTAAAGCAGAAACAAACCAAGTAGCATACTACTATTTTGAGCAAGATTGTCTATACAACTGTGAATATCCCAAGCTTCCAACAAGTAATATACAAACTAGTACGATACAATAATGGCCTCTAGGGCATATACACTAGCAGTTAAATCCCCATCAGGAGCAAGTATATCTTGAGAAGATTACTTGGTGTACATGGAAAAGTTGAGACTTTCAAAGCTATGCTTAAGTCCATCCAGATCCTACTTTCCACTGCTACATACCATGACTACGATATCTGGTGGTTGGGTGTCATGACTGCTTTTCTAAATGATGTTTGGGAAGAAAGCGTTTATAAGTACACAGCCAGAGGGCTTCGTAGAAAGTGGGAGCAGCGGAAACATGTGCTAGTTGTTTTATGTAATAAAGCAGGCATCGCGGAGTAGGAACATCTGCTTTGATGTGATAGTCAAAGCGTTTGACTTCATCAAAATGGTAGATGAACCTTCTATATACAAAAAGGTAGAAGAGAATATAGTGGTGATCTTCGTAGAGTACGTGGATGACATACTCTTGATAGGGAAGGAGTTTCCTATGCTATGCTTGGTCAATCTCCTCTTATCACAAAGATTCTTTATAGGATCAAGGTGATACCTCCTAAATCCTGGGTTATGGATCTATGAGATAGATCTAATTGGATGTTAGGATTCTCACTAGTTGTAGTGAGATGGTATCAATCGATCCTGGGGAGAATCACTGGAAAAGTTCCTGGGTGATAAGGACGACTGGATGTCAGTCGCAGGCATTGTCTTTACCCTCAGTGGAGGGACGGTATGTTGGAAGAGTTCCAAGCTAGATACCGTGACTTACTAGACGATTAAAGGCAAGATACGTCGTTACCAAGGATGCTACCAAAGAGGCAGTCTGGATATATTTAAGTTCATGAGATGAACTTCGTTCCTGCCATTATGTGACAATGGAGTTGTGGTTTATGCCAAGGAACCCACGTCCCATCAGAGATCCAGACATATTCTTAGGCAGTATCGCCTGATCATGGAGATGGTTGATCTCCAGGCAGATCGAGGTTAGGAGAATAGACACAGAGGACAACAGCGCGGATCCACTCACAAAGGCCTTTTTCCCAGTAGAGACTTTTATGGGATGGTTGAGTATGAGATACTTAAACCACAGCTAATTGTTGGCTATGCGATACCACAACAGATGGCCCTAGTGCAAGTGGGAGATTGTTAGTTATATGTATGCCCTAGAGGCCATTACTGTACATACGATGTATATTGTAGTGGATGCTTGGACATATATAGGGAGGACTTTCTTGCTCGACATGAAAGTACGCTACCTGGTTGATCTTTATCTTAACATGTACTATGATAGTCTCTATGTTACATGTTGATAAAGCCCTTAGGATATGTACTCGACTTCTGGGACTATGATGAGATCATACTAGTGGGGCCACGGTAGTCGACGCGTACATCCTCTAACTGTTCCTAGTCGAGGGTGTATCGAGACTGGGCATCGATACACCAGAGTAGACTAGCGTATACGCATCTTGACCTGGGCGATGGATGATCCTATATCCATCGGTGTTTGACATCAAGGATGGTGTATGGGTGCTCAGTAGAGACTGGGTACACTGAACGGACTCGCCGAGAACTCCCAGATGGTATTGTACCTCACGTCAGATGGCAGTTCTCTGGTGACACTGGTACAGGTTTGTCTGTAGACCAGAGATCGTCATAGAGTCTTGTGTGATTCCTACCGTTGTTTGATTTCCATCATACCACGTCCAAGAGTCTTGTGTGATTCTCACTGTTGCCAACCGCTAAATCTACAAAATCTGTAAGCCTAGGAGGAATTTATTAGTGGGAGCAAAATATATAAGTGAAGATCCTCCCCCAAACTTATTCTTGATTCAAAATTTTTGTAAAATTTTTCTTTCCAAGGGCCAGAAAAATTGTCCCCCCCCAAACTTGAGTTATGCAATGTTAATCTTTTGAAAATCACATGAGGGGGTCAAAAATCTGTGGTCGATGCCAAGCTTTGCAAAGACCGAACGTTAACACCAACCATTCAAAAATTTTATCAATGCAGTGCTCGGGTTGGTGGTAGAAGAAGTGGGGCAAGGGTAAGTGGTGGAATAGAATGTGTGTGTGTCTCATTTTTGAGAGACGATGCAATGAATGTGATGGATTGCTCGCATTCTTTTTACAGTTCAGAAGAAGGGGTGGAGGTTCAATTTCATTGATTGGGAGATGATTCATCTTAACACCCGTGTCATTCAAAAATGCGAGTTCATCAGCGAAGATCTCCTCAATAGTTCCGTCAATAGCCCGAAGAATAATGTCATCACAAAGTGCAGGGTGATCTTCAGACTCTAAAAGCAGTTCATAATCGGTGTTAGTTGTTGACCCGGACATCTCGGTGGAAGAGTCCGTATGTGTATGATACATAGTAGGGTCAAACAACATCGTATGAAAAGAGTCAAGATCAGTATCATGAGGATCATCAAATTCGCTGCTGTCGACATCCATTAAGTCGACAGAACAGACCTGAGCAGTAGGTTCGGAGAGTACACTTCCCAACTTGTAAATGTTCAGCTCAATTGACCTATTCCCGAAAGATAGGGTCATAGAACCATTACGATAGTTGATGATAGCGTTGGAAGTGGCCAAAAAGGGGCGACCTAAAATCACCGGAATTTGATTTCGTGGGTTCGCTACAGGCTGTGTATCAATTACAATAAAGTCCACAGGGAATATAAATTCCCCGACCTTTATCAACACATCCTCTAGTTCACCCCGAGGTTTGGTGATTGAACGGTCTGCCATTTGGAGAGTGCAGTGAGCAGGTTTCAACTCTCCAATCCCTAGATGCTCATAGACAGAGTATGGAAGTAGGTTAACACTTGCGCCAAGGTCTAAAAGAGCACGGTTGATGTTTTTACCCCCAATAGAAATCGATATCGTAGGACATCCTGGGTCCTTACGTTTCTTTGGTAGCTGAGGGATAAAAGAAGTGCTAATGTTATTGGACATGAAGACCTTCTTCGGTACTTGAGTCTTTCTCTTCCTAGTGCACAAGTCCTTGAGAATTTTCGCATAAGCGGGGACTTGTTGAATCGCATCTAGGAGAGGGATGTTGATGTTAACCCGTTTGAACATTTCCATAATTTTCTCCATATGAAGACTCGATTTGTTAGCCTTTAACCGGTTCGGGTAAGGTGCTTTAGCAATGAGCACTGGGTCCATCATAGGAGAAGGAAGAGGGGGTAGACGAGATCCCGAAAGAGGAGTGGGGATCGTCTGTGAAGAGCTAGAAGAGGTGAGCTGATGTGGCGGGCCTAGAGGGAAATGGAGAATAGGCTCGCGAGAAGGCGGTGGGGTAGGAGAACAAGAATCTGACGTAGAAGTGTGTGTGTGAGGAAAGGTCTCAGCCGGGGTGTTGATAGGATTTTCAGTATCATCAACTTCTTCCCCAACATGGTTATCCAGCACTCTTCCTGATCTCAACGTTGTGACGGCATTTACATTGTAATGCCCAGGATTCGGTAGGGGTTGAGACGGAAGTTTCCCTTTTTCTCTCGCACTCATTTCGGCCATAAGTCGTGCAATCTCAGCTTCCATCGTTTTGATACTCTCAGCTTGGGACGCAGAGTTTTTCTTGATCTCACCGACGGAAGACCTAACCTCAGCCGACATTTCCGTGAAATTTGACAAGAGTGATTTCATGGTTTGAGCGAATTGAGAGAACTCGTCAGAACAGGTCGACAGCATAGGATTAGAAGGTGCAGGAGGGTTGACCTGGTTTTGGAAATTTTGTGACTGGTAGGGGTGCTGGGTGAGTTGAAGTGGTTGTTGTTGTGGAGGAAGGACCCTTTGGAATTGATTCAGGTTTGGAACCGTGTTTTGGGATTGGTTCCAGGCAAAATTCGGGTGATTCCTCCAACCCTGATTGTACGTGGAAGAATATGGATCGTTTCTAGGTCTTTGAAATACGGCATTGGTATGTTCGAGACCTTGAAACTGAGAGTTTAATGGACATTCTTCCGTTAAGTGAGACGGATCAGAACAGCACCCACAAACAGTTTTGGGGAGCGACATTGGGTATAGGGAGGCTGCTAAGAATTTGTGTTCCATTGCGTCGAGCTTCTTTTGCATTGCTGCTATCTCAGCTTGAGCACCTATGGTCACGTCTATTTGGTGTACGCCACCCCTACTCGATGGCTGGGTTCCAGTCTCCTACTGTAAGGACTTTTCAGCGAACTCTTCTAAAAACTTCCATGCTTCTTCATCATCCTTGGTCATAAAGGTGCCTTGACACATGTTTTCAAGGTTTTGTTTTGTGGTAGGGTTACTGCCCTCATATATGATTCGGCAAAGGTCCCATCTCGGGATGCCGTGATGTGGGCATTGAACCAAAAGATCCTTGAATCGGTCAAAGCATTTTGAAAATGGTTCAGCCGGAAGCTGGGAGAATTGATATAATTCGCTACGGATTCGAGCTGTCTTTTGCATGGGGTAGAATTTCTTAAGGAATGCCGCAACGAATTCTTCCCAATTCGTGATGGAGTGTGCGGTGGTGTTATACAGCCACTTCTCGGCTATATCGCACATGGTAAATGGAAGAAGTCGTAGACGCATGGCATCCACAGAAAGTTGTGATGTACCCATCATTGCGCATACGTTTTCAAATTTGGTGATAAAAACGTAAGCGTCTTCAGTCACGAGACCGTGGAATTTGGGTAGAAGGTTGATGTACTAGGGCTTAATCTCAAAGTTATCCCCGTTGGCTGGTGGAATGGATAAGCAGGTCGAGAGAGGACCTCGCAAAGGGTAGCACCTCTCTTTGAGAGAGATGCGGGGAGGATCCTGCGCACCAATGGACGGCGGCAGAGCAGCGGTAAAGAGGTTCGATGGAGACGGATCCATCGGTGTGGGTGTGGTGGTGGGTAAAAGAAAGGTAAATGGAGAAATACCGACTTCGGAGTCGATCGAGGGGACGCGGACAAGTCGGGCACTAGAATCCCGTGTCCAGCCTATCTTGCACTAAAAGGGGTTAGTACAAGTGGCAGCGTGATTTATAATTAGGGGAATGAATGAATGAATGCGATGTTTGTTTTGAAAAATGATACGGATTTTGAGAATATGATGCGATCACAACAAATGCAACAAGCAATACTAAAATCTATGGTCACCTAGGTCAAAGCTCTAGACCGCTCCTAACTTCCAAAAGACAAGTCGCAGGATAAAATCCTCCACTGCCTCTTTGTTTTTCCTGTGGCCAGGTAAGTGCCAGGTAAGTGGGAGGTTCTCCACTACGTAAGTAGTGGGCCTAATTAAGTAACCACTAGCCTTCGACACACTTGCCTTAGACACCACAAAAAGAAACGCGGATAAGCAATGAATTACCCACGGCCTTCTTCTGTCCTAACTGAGCGCGACAGTCCTTAGAGTCATCTCAAGATATTTTTTAGTTAATGAGGGTAATGCGGATGCAGGTTTGTGATTTTTGGGGCCTAGGAAGGGTAATGAACTCCCCACCTAATCTGGATTTGGTCAATGCCCCTTAATATCCGTATTAATTATGCAAACAACCACAAAAACAAGCACAATTTATTTTGCTTTTTGCGGCGCTGCGATTTTTGCAAAGAATCCTGCAACGAATTGTTAATTGGAGCAGATGAGGAAGGAGATAAGAAAGTTAGAAAGGACCTGAGAAAATTTGGTACAGAGAAGACTCAAGCCCGCCGCGGTTCCGCCTTACAAGTCGCCCTTTGCCGCGATTCCGCCGCGGTTTTCTCTGTTCTCTGCACAAAATTTTTCTAGAGAGCTCCTGATCACTTCCTTAGTCCTCTGGAATTCTTCAATTAATTTTCCAAGTGCACAACAAGCTCCAGATTTCCTTGCAATTAACCACAACAACTCGTTTAGTGTTTTGCGCGAGTTTTGATCTAAAAATTTTTGATGGAATAAACTTTTCAACTCAAATTTCAAAAAATGAACAAATAGCACACAATCCCGGCAACGGTGCCATTTTGATTGAAATGATTTTCCGGATTGTATATGTTTTTAGAAAATTGAATATAGAAATCACAACCAAAAATATTTTGACCGCAATCAATAATGGTGTCGGATATAGCGCGTTAGTAAGTGCGGATCGTCCACAGGGAAAGTGAGATCCGTTCAATTTTCGAATTAGATGAGTTGAAAATTTAAGGCAAAGAAAAGAAAACAATTCATGATTTGCATTTGAAGATCAAGAAATAAGAAAAATCTAGATCTAGAAAAACATTAAAAACAAGAATTGAGATGTGTGATAATTTCCAACCAACAATCAAGATTAGAAGTATGGCTCGTAGAAGTAGATCGGATCTATAGATGTGATGAGATCTAATAATTACGCATTCTTATCCATTAACGAATTGGTACTAGATCGATGCAAATTCATCGAGGTTTAAGGATCTTGCGAGGGAATTAGGGATTTCGCAACTCATCCTTTGTCCTTTCGATGGATCGCATTCAAATTTTAGTTTCTAGTTAATCAAATGTTTAATAGTTGTTCCCTAGTTTCGAGTGAACACGATCAAGAAAGCATCATCTCAAAACTAGGTTATTAATCATTTGAGTCACTAGAATTTCCAAACATTATAGGATTTAAGAATTGTAAAAATATCTAAATCATCATCATCTAAAGATCGTCACAACTCCTACACGAGCGGAGATTACTCAAACATCATGATCACAAACACAATCACAAATTGAGATGCCTGCTTTGACCGTCTCATCAAAACAGATGTTCCAACTCCGCGATGCCTGCTTCAGTCCATAGATGGACTTAAGCAACTTGCACACATTTCCGCTGCTCCCACTCTGAATGAAACCCTCTGGCTGGTCCATATAGATACACTCCTCTAAATTTCCATTTAGAAAAACGGTCTTTAAGTCCATCTGCCAAATCTCATAATCGTGGAAGGCAGCAATGGAAAGAAGGATCCGAATGGATTTCAGCATAGCCACTGGAGAAAAGGTTTCGTCATAATCCAAACCAGGTCTTTGACGAAAACCCTTTGCAACAAGTCTAGCCTTATAGGTCTCAACCTGTCCATCTACACCAATCTTCCTTTTGAAGATCCACTTGCATCCTATGGGTTTTACCCCATCTGGAGCAACGTCCAACGTCCATACTTTGTTGGTGTACATGGACTCCATTTCGGTCCGCATTTCATCCAGCCATTTTACCGAGTCAACGCTCTGAATGGCCTGCTGGAAGCTAGTCGGCTCATCACTATCAATGATGCAATCCTCTCTATCCCCGTCTATGAGAAAACCGTAGTATCTCTCGGGCGGATGAGACTGCCTACTACTCCTGCGGAGCGGCGTTGGAATGTCCTGTTCTTTTGAGCCCTCTGGTTCTACTAAGCTTTCAGTAATAGTCTGTGGTTCTGGAATTTCTTCCAGTTCTATTGCGCTCCCACTTATTTCCTTTTCTAAGAACTGGTGTTCCAGAAAGTGGGCATTACGAGAAACAAAGACCTTTTGTTCCTCTGCGTAATAGAAAAGATACTCCTTGGAGTTCTTTGGGTATCCCACAAACTTGCACAGTATTGAGCGTGCCTCGAGTTTGTTCGCATGCTTCTTTTTGACAAAATCTGGACATCCTCAGATCTTCAGATATTGAAAATAGGGTTTCTTCCCACTCCATATATCATATGGTGTGGTAGGCACAGTCTAAGTTGAAACTCGGTTCAAAAGGTATGCAGCTAATTCTAGTGCATATCCCCAGAATGATCGCGGTAACTCATCGTTACTCATCATGGAACTTACCATATCCAATAGGGTCCGGTTCTTTCTCTCCGATACACTATTATGTTGCGGAGTGTATGGAGGAGTAAGCTGAGAGAGAATTCCATTCTTTTTTAGGTAATCCAGGAACTCGACACTCAAGTATTCACCACCTCGATCAGATCTTAGTGTCTTGATACTTTTTCCTGTTTGTCTTTCTACTTCATTCTTATATTCCTAGAATTTTCCAAAGGCTTCGGATTTATGTTTCATTAAGAAGACATATCCGTACCTTGAAAAGTCATCCGTAAAAGTAATGAAGTAAGAATAACCGCTTCACGCATGCGTAGACATTGGACCGCACACGTCGCTGTGTACGAGTCCCAAGAGCTCGCTCGCTTTTACTCCGTGTCCAGTGAACGGAGTCTTTGTCATCTTTCCTTTGAGACAGGATTGACAAGTTGCATATGATTGATATTCGAACGGATCCAAATATCCTTCTGTATGTAACTTCGTCAACCTTCTCTCATTGATGTGACCCAGTCTATAATGCCATAAGAAAGCCTGATTTGTTTCCGGAGACTTTCTATTATGTGTATTCTGGGCATTGAAAATCTGTGGTTGGTTTAATATGTATATACCATTGCTTAATGTACCTGACCCAATCAGAACTTGATTAAGGTGAATGTTTACAACATTGCTTACAAATGCAAATTCATAATCTTCTTTAGATATTAAAGATACAGAAATGATATTACAAGTTGCATTGGGTACAAAATAACAATTACGTAAAACCAAAACATGTCCATCTGACATTCCCAGGTGATAGTCCCTCACGGCCTCAGCATCCATGCTAGCTCCGTTTGCAACTCTGAGGGTCATATCACCTGCCTTCAAAACCCTACGCTTTCTCAGTGCCTGCAAAGAATTACAGATATGAGATCCTGATCCGGTATCCAATACCCAGGAAGTAGAGTTTATTGATAGACAGTTTTCAATAACATACACACCTGAAGCTGAAGCCGCAACTTGCTTCAGATCCTGGTTTCTGGCCTTCCAAGCCCTGCAATCTTTCTTCCAGTGTCCACTCTTGTGACAGTAAAAGCACTCTTCCTTCCCCACAAGCTTTCCCGCTACTTTTGTTACCTTTGCCTTTCCTTTCGTATCCACTTTACTAACACCGCCCCTTAGTTTAGTGGGGGTTTTCTTCTTCGTTCCCTTGGCTTTCGCCTTGGACCTAGAAGAGGAAGATCCTCCTACAAACAAAGTGGATGTTTCCCTACCTTTCTGTAGGGTGCCCTCTGCACTCCTCAGCATGTTGAGGAGTTCTGAAAGTTCAACCTCCTTTTCTTGCAAGTTGAAGTTCAGGATAAACTGGGCGTAAGTGGAAAGAAGGGACTGGAGAATCAAGTCCGTGTAGAGCTCGTTCTCCAACGTGGTCCCAAGGTCCGCGAGCTCTTCTATATAGCCAATCATCTTAAGCACGTGTTCCGCTACCGATGATCCGACGGCCAATCTCGCCGAAAACAGCTTTTTTGAGACTTCGTATCTGGCGATATGAGATTGCTCTCCATACAGTTCTTTTGTATGGAGAAATATGGATTCGAGGTCCATATTCTCGTGCCTCCTCTGATGTTCATTGTCCATAGAGGCAAGCACGATGCACTTGGCCTTCGCGCAGTCGATTTACTAGGTCTTACGGATTTCCCTATCCGCGACGCTGGTTTTGGGACCTGGGACAGGGGAAGCT
The DNA here is from genome assembly GCA_030015575.1 of Agapanthus africanus. NCBI lineage: Eukaryota > Viridiplantae > Streptophyta > Magnoliopsida > Asparagales > Amaryllidaceae > Agapanthus > Agapanthus africanus. The sequence goes on along the minus strand of CM057342.1, from coordinate 448,412,254 downwards.
TTGGTGGTAAGAAGTTACCCCAACTTGTCGTAAGTGGTTGCCATTTTGACATTCCTGAGCCAATCTTTGTAGTTTGGCCTTGTCAGTATATTTTTATCTAGTAGTAACTTAAGTCCAGTCATGATGTTTGGTTGCTGCAATTAGGAGAGAGAGAGAAGAAACACTTTAGCATGATGCTCTTGCAAGTTTAGAGTGGATTTTAATTTTCTAAACTGGATGGCTCTCACTGTCTCTCGAATCCCTCCTCAAACCAAAAAGGAAGAATTAGTCGGGATCAATCTCACCGTACAATACTTGCTTAACCGTTCAGCCAGGCCAGTGTTGGTACTTCGAGGGAGGTTTTCCAACGCTTTCGTGAAGTTCCTTAATTAAATAACCTCTTTTTCCTGGGGGCGTAGCCCCGCTAACACCTTTCTAGATACCTACTAGGTTTATAGCATTGATCGTTAAGTGAGAAATTTCCCGAGGAGTAGCATATACTCACAATAGGATCGGGATCCAAATATCATCGCGTGACAAAACTGAAGGAATCCTACCAGAATCATCACACTCCAAATGGTATGCAGCGCTATGTCACGACCCGAAAGAGCACGTGACTGGCTCTTGAACCATATGAAGTCTATAGGACCCCATCTGATCCAAGTAAGCCAAAAGCCCAGAAATCTAAAACCATTTAAGGAGTAAATAAGGAAAACTGGTTTTAAGAAGTAAAGAAATCATGTTTCGAAAATCAAAGGTTTTAAATAACTAAGCAGAATATGTATTTTTAAAATGTGTAACCTTTCCTGAAAATTTCGGCAGAGTTTCCTTTGTAAAAACTGGCCCCGAACGGGGTACAACAAGAATAATATATATGAAATGATTAAAAGGCATCCTCAAGCGGGAGCTAGCTCTTCATCAATCGACGGTCACAACCACGCAAGAAATAATAATATACAACCCCAAAGGGCGAGGATCAAAAAAAACCCCAAAAGAAACTCAAAACAGCCAGAAAACCGTAATACTACAAACGCGACTCTAAGGTCGAAATAATAAAACACTGTTTTCTAAGTCTGAAACGATATACAAGTTTTGGTTGATGGAATTTCTAGATACAATGAAGAATACATGAACAATGGCGGTTCTGACACAAAAGAACCCACCTACCCAAGCAAGTCACCCATAAGGAAGCAGTGTGCCAGAAATGCTGCTATGGAATCTGTACGGCAAAACCTGCAAGAACTTTGGCACAACGGGGGTGAGTTGCCAACTCATGAATAGAAAAATATCTACAAGCAGAGATCGAATGCATGACCCATCCTAGGTCAATACGATCAGATATAAATAAACCTCAATATGAATAAGTCTGAAGCATGCTAAACTGGCAAGGTAATCTCTATGCATGAGTGTAGTGCCAAGTGCTCGTGCCAGTGCCTCAGGTAATAGCATATCATAAATGTGAGGTATGATCAATGTAATCAAATCTGCATACACGTGGATCCCATCCACTCGTCACCCAATGACAATAACCATCATGCATGTAAATATCGTAAAGCATGTGCATGGGAATAATATGAGGATATAAACCATCGGTGTCCCTCGCGACACGTCAAAATAATAGAACCGGAGTGCCCAGCATCGACACTCGAAAATATCATGAAAACTGTGCCCAGCATCGGCACGTAAATCCTCATATATCGGGCTCCGTCAGTCCGGATCGGCCCACGGGCTCCGTCTGCGGTATCCGCCCTCGGCCCCGGCAGTACGCCCATATCCATCTATCGACTCTGGTCAGTATCCTCCGGATAACCACCAGGTCCAACCAATCACCGGTAGGTACTCGCCATCCTGCCAGGATCATCGTCTACTCCATGAAAAACATTTCTTGCCCCGGGGAACCATACCGGGTCCACCATGTACCCGTAATCGGCCTCATCCGCCTCCTCGAATCGAGTATCACATGTCGCTCTCAGCACCGAGAAAACACATGGTGGACGCACTGAAATATCATATCAAGGGTAACCGGGTTTTAAAACGATTACATATTCTCTTTTTGAAACACCCACAGTTCCTAAAAACCAGAAATATCATGGAAAGAACATATCTCAATGCGTATAATCAGAAAGCATGATGTATGCGACATGTAAAGAAATGTAAGCAACATACACTGAATGCAACAGTACTACAGTGTAGTGACATGGCAATTATCGATGATGAAGTGTGTGAGCCGGCAAACAAGTATACGTGGAACATACGCATCATCGATAATGGTGCTGGTGTCCTAGCAGCATGACTGAATATATCAACAATACAAGCGATGCAATGCAAATAGCATGAATATGCGGAATCGAATAATCAACGCAACAGTAGAGAACCTGCCTCAATAGATATATCATGCAACCTTGCCTTTTGAAATAAGAGGAATCAGGGCTTTTGGTAAAATAAGGGCTACGGTGTTTTAAGAAAAGATGCGTCGTTTTAAAATATCCGTATAAACCCTTCTGCCTATCTTTAAAATATCCCCGATTCGTTAGTTTTGAAATAGGTATGATTCGGGTCTAGTCTAACGCCTACTATGCGAACTACGAACCCAACAATCAAGTCAATCGGGAGGGGTATGGAAACCACTTAAATCTGAGTCGATATACATATATATATATAGTCGGTGATCTCGCCTCAATTGTATCACGTACGATACAGTATATCATATAACATCCTCGAGTCATGAGTGCGGATCTAACATCAATATAAAGCTCGTACGGTAAATCGTCATACGGCATCCCGATAGCTGGGTACGGGTCAATATCACATTCATCTCATCATATATCCGGTATCACTACCATCATATCACATCACAAACCTCATCGACTCATCTCAATCCCATGTATCATCCTCAATCCCGTATATGAACACATAGTCCCATACCCATGTGTAGATATACACACCTCTATATGCGCACAGATAAATGAAAGAATGCATGCAAGTATATGTGTACGTGTATGTGTGGGTGCAACCACTACTCTAGGGTTTCGCACTATACTACACCAATACATCCTTATCACCCATAATACCATTATTACCATCAATAATCCTAAACAACACATAATAAATATATGTGTGTATACGTATTCGTATACATCACCACGGACTGCGGGGGTGCTATACGCCATCCACCCGACTTCTCCCCGTAGATATAATCTACTCACCTTGCTTCTCGTATGCCGATGCCGATGTCACTATCTTCATCTTTTTCGCCTCAACATCACGTAGGGTACCTACAAGTATATCACAACGCTAAAGCACATGAAAATCACATCGGAAACCAAAATAGCACACGCTACTCGCATAGGTAAGAACCTATCGACTCGCATGTAAACACGATCAATATCCACTTGTCGTTGACGTCCAAACGCCACCCGACAGAAATGAATCATCAAATACCAAAATCCATGCTAAAACAAATCGTAAATCATACGCCAACTCAAGCAAATCAACCCAGATTTTACCCTAAATGGAATCAGTCAAAACTAAACATACCCAGGGTCAAGACTACTGGAAATAGGGCCATGCACACAAATCGAGACAGTTCCCTCCTGCTCTGGCCGCAATTTGCGGCCAGAAGGAATTAATTGGCGGCCGTACTTTTGAGTTAGGGGCTAGGGTTTGGTGTGGTGGTTCCATGGTGCCTGCACATCTCACTGTTAACTCAGTTTTATTTTTGGGGTCTCGAGGTGATAGAAGATTCTTAAATACGATCACAGATTCACAGTTTTTCTCCGACATCATCTCATAAATCCGTATTCTGGTTTCAAGTTTAGGTTTGGGTCCAAATTAGCATAACACAAGGGTTTCTAAGGTCACAACAAGCCTCAATTTCACTTTGATTTCAGGTCTAACCCTAAACCCTAACTTGATGTTTCACAAAACCACCAAACAACACCATATCGATATGAAACTAGAATGGATGCAATAAGAATTGAATTACTAAACTAGGGGTGCAAAAATTACCTCCTTTAGCAACTCAAGAAAATTCTTGAGTTGCTCAAAGTCCTCCAAATCCAATCTTGCTAGGTTCAATGTGTAGCTAGTGAGCTCGGAAACATTTTTTGTGAAGTGGGAATGGGGTTTTGGGGTTGATTTCATTGTGGATCTAGGGTTTCATGAAGAGGGAGAGTGAGGGAGAAGGAGCAGCAGCAGCTCAAGGTGAGGGAGAGGAGAGAGAATGAGGAGGGGAAAATGATGGGAGCATGGTTCAAAAAGTGAGGGTTGACTTGGTCTCTCTCTCTCTCATCATCAGGCTACTTTTTTCTTTTCTTTTCTTTTCCTTTTTCTTTTCCTTCTCACTCCAATAGTGAACACAAATGAACAACCATGGCAATAGAAATGTAACACAAGTGTAACAAGTGTGGAAAATGATATGTGCACATTTTTGCACAAAAAAGCTAAAAATCCAATTAGCGATTTTTAATCGCGATTGGCACTAAATTAGCATATAACTAATCTTAAAAACTTTAAAATGGCCTAATTCCATAAAATACCCTATTTAAAAATTTTCCATAATTTTTCCCCATTTATTCGTATTTAATTATACCCGAATATTAAAATATTCATTAAAATAATATTAAATTATAAAAATTCCCGAAAATAATATTTTATTATTTTGGAAACGTTACAATCTACCCCCCTTAAAGAAATTCGGTCCCCGAATTTAAATTTAAAACTTCCAAATACTAAAACATTTCGATACAAATTCCAAGTCGTCGGGGCTCCGAAATCAGCAATACATAAAACGTATCCTAGCGCAATGCATGCGCATTAGTACTGAGCAGATAACTCAAAAGCAACACTCCATCAAGCATCCCGCAATCATCGGAGTCATGGTAAAGGCACAAATGTCAAATCCAATACAAAACCAATATGATATAGATCAAAACTATACATGTAGACATCCAATCTATACATGTGAATAGTTGATGTAAATGCATGCCAAATCTTTTTGAGTCGCTGTGCGATGCGCGTAACACTGCACAGTGGCGGACGTTTTTCATAAGAAAATAGCTATATACGTATATATATATATATCCTTTGTTTAATAGGTACGTTCCGCCGTTTTGAAAGCAATTTAGAAGGGTTTCCTTGTTTTTAAAACGTTTCGTGTCATATTGGACACGTAGGTATATATATATCGAGACCATAGCTCGCTCTTTGGAAATCCCTTCGAACTATCAATGCATGCAAAATATATCCAGGTACTGTTCTCTGACTAGTCCTGCTCAGTATGAAAACAATATCCAATATCATAAAAATGTACTGCTCCAAAAGGAATAAATCCCAAAAATGCACATAACACCACCCTGTGCGTCTGGTGCGCACGGAAATCAAAATCCATATATGTGCCATACAGGTGCACAAAACAACATCTAGGTGCAACGGGTGTGCACGAAGTATCTGTCATAGGCAACGTGTGTGCCAGACAGCCAAAAACCGGTGCATCTGACATGCACGAAGAATCTCGATTTAGTGTATCGGGTGTGCACCAAAATCGTATCTCAAAACATGCGCCCAACATGTGCAAAAATCCAAATCGGTGCATCCATCGTGCATGAATGAAATCTAAACCTTGCGCACTCAACATGCACGGAATCACAAAATCCAATAGCAAACGTCGAACATGCGTAAGTCCAGTCGAAAGCACGGAGTGCAAGAATCAATCATCAATATCAGGGTCAAAATCGACGATATATAATGTGGCTCAATCAAAATCAAGTGTATCTCGATGGAAAATCTTACAACCGTGTGCATCAGCGTGTACAAATCAAATCAAAACACAAAAAGTACATGAAAATTACGCTGGAAGCGTAAATCAAATCACCGGCATAAAGTAGGCATGAAATCACAATCAATACCTCAAGAATAATAACTCTGCACAAAATATGAATACCCAGTAAATGCAACCATGGTGCACAAAATCAAATATCATGGAACTCAGTCATCAAGACTAAATCATGCAAATAGATCGCCCGAAATACCGAAATCCGAAGTGACGGGTACGTGATAGTCAAATCACAAAATCACAAATCATAAATCATAAATACTGTCGTCGGTATATCCTCCTTCGAGTCGAAAAGGTGCCGGAACATCCAATGCTAGCGGCGCAAGATATCTACTTGCCTCATGCTCGCGGCTGACGTCCTCTGCCTCTGGTTCCTTATCTTCCCTGTGGATTACCAATCTCGCAATCCATCGGCTAACCGGTCCGGTCAGGTGTGCTAACCGGAACGATTCCGTTCTGGCACTTTTCAGGTCATCACTCGGTCAATCCTCACGACCGCTCGTAAAGCAGCACATCTCTGGCGCCGAGCTCGGGTCATCTGAATGCACATCACGCATCTGCTCCTGGTGCAAATCTTATTGCAGCAGTGTACTGGAAGGAATCCTACTCAAGGTCTTTTCTGATCTTGCCTAAGCCAAACTGTACGGAGGCTGGTACTCTGGCATAATCTTTTCTTGCTCTCTGGACATCTGCGTCCTTAGTACAACATCCCCTCGGAAGCTGGTTGCATCCCTGCGCCTCTGTATGCATATCTGACCTTTAATCTTAACGGGGTGTAGCACCAGCTCGTCTGCATCTCGCACGAACTTCTTGTCTCGCTTGTCTGTACCATCGACCATTTCGACATCGCGTCTCTATCTGCGCACTGCAATTTCCTCGGCTACGGTCCCTCCGAAGTCTCTAACACGGACTCGAAATCACGAACTCGGTATCTTCGTCACTCAGTAGGAGATATCTAGCTGATCACGTCCTGAGCATGCGTATCGCATCTCTGATGTCAACGGAGTGGAACGTCATCTCGTCGAAATCTCATGCGAACTCTTACTCCACTCTGCTTCAATATCGACCAATTCGGACTCATCTCCTCGGCTACACAGACTGCGCTCCAACGACTATGCTCGCATCTGGAGTCTCCCAAGCAGTGTCCCGTTACAATATCCGAAAGATGTCGAACCATCCGATCGACTCGTCAGACCCTCACAATCCCCTAAGAGCTCAATATCTCAGGTACAGTTTAATAGTATCGAGTACATACCACAGCATCGGTGGTCCAGCCATCGAAGGGCAAACCCAAGCCTCACTAATGGTGCCGCGGAACTGCCGCAAACCCTAAGGTTCAAAGGCTTTCACACGGTCATTATGTAGAGTTAGGGTTTCATTCTTCTAGAAGGTCCATAGAATCGCTTGCATGTCTTTCCGAATACTTTAAACTTGGAAAATAGGTTCCTGACATTCAATCGTCTCAATCGACTCTCAACGAATCTGCGTGAAGTCGCCTCTAGCTGGAATCAATCTATCTAATAACCTTGCATCGAGGTAAGCGAACGAACCATATGTCCTAGTCAATAATCCTCGGTGACTAGCGACTCATTATCATATCTCCAAGAAGATGCTCATGCTGCAGTAGCTCCAATCATCTGGGTGATATCTCATCTTCCGGAGCAACAACTGGCTCCTTCGTCCGTGCGGTGGACAACGCCTCAACCGTCCTGGATAAGCGATAATATCAACGGTCATCACATCCTGGCTGGCCTCTATCAGTGGCTCAATCCTCTGGTGCCGATCAGCACATCCAGAAATCTCATAAAAGCGATCACTCCAACGCTCATGTCGCGAAAACACAATAAGACGACTACTCAATATGCAATCGTATGCCTCTGGAATCACGCCCTGGTCAGTCCTCGTCCATGACGAGCTTATGCTGACGCAACTCGATCCGTAGTTCACTCTGCCCGTGCAATCATGGCGGCAAAACCATAACCAGTATCGATGAGGATAGATCATAGGAAGGAATATAATACGGTGCAAGGAAATGTACAACCTAAGTTTTCTTAAGCGGAGTGGCGTGTCGTAAGTATGCCGCGGAACATATCCACGGTACGTCACTCTACTTTAGTCACCTATTCCATCAACCAAGGGTCATCCTACGCGACGAAAGTTCGGGTCTAATACCCCCTCGACTAAGTCTAAGTTCCGTAAGGTCAAGCCTAAGTTCCGTATCTATATAACGCCCTAGGCTCCACATAGTCAAACATAGACTCGAACCAAGGTCAACCTAGCACGTGACTGGCCCTTAAACCATATGAAGTCTATAGGACCCCATCTGATCCAAGTAAGCCAAAAGCCCAGAAATCTAAAACCATTTAAGGAGTAAATAAGGAAAACTGGTTTTAAGAAGTAAAGAAATCATGTTTCGAAAATCAAAGTTTTTAAATAACTAAGCTGAATATGTATTTTTAAAATGTGTAACCTTTCCTGAAAATTTCGGCAGAGTTTCCTTTGTAAAAACTGGCCCCGAACGGGGTACAACAAGAATAATATATATGAAATGATTAAAAGGCATCCCCAAGCGGGAGCTAGCTCTTCGTCAATCGACGGTCACAACCACGCAAGCAATAATAATATACAACGCCAAAGGGCGAGGATCAAAAAACCCCCAAAAGAAACTCAAAACAGCCAGAAAACCGTAATACTACAAGCGCGACTCTAAGGTCGAAATAATACAACACTGTTTTCTAAGTCTGAAACAATATACAAGTTTTGGTTGATGGAATTTCTAGATACAATGAAGAATAAATGAACAATGGCGGTTCTGATACAAAAGAACCCACCTACCCAAGCAAGTCACCCATAAGGAAGCAGTGTGCCAGAAATGCCGCTATGGAATCTGTACGGCAAAACCTGCAAGAACTGTGGCACAACGGGGGTGAGTTGCCAACTCGTGAATAGAAAAATATCTACAAGCAGAGATCGAATGCATGACCCATCCTAGGTCAATACGATCAGATATAAATAAACCTCAATATGAATAAGTCTGAAGCTTGCTAAACTGGCAAGGTAATCTCTATGCATGAGTGTAGTGCCAAGTGCTCGTGCCAGTGCCTCAGGTAATAGCATATCATAAATGTGAGGTATGATCAATGTAATCAAATCTGCATACATGTGGATCCCATCCACTCGTCACCCAATGACAATAACCATCATGCATGTAAATATCGTAAAGCATGTGCATGGGAATAATATAAGGATATAAACCATCGGTGTCCCTCACGACACGTCAAAACATCATGAAAACTGTGCCCAGCATCGGCATGTAAATCATCATATATCGGGCTCCGTCAGTCCGGATCGGCCAACGGGCTCCGTCTGCGGTATCGGCCCTCGGCCCCGGCAGTACGCCCATATCCATCTATCGACTCTGGTCAGTATCCTCCGGATAACTGCCAGGTCCAACCAATCACCGGTAGGTACTCGCCACCCTGCCAGGCTCATCGTCTACTCCACGAAAAACATTTCTTGCCCCAGGGAACCATACCGGGTCCACCATGTACCGGCAATCGGCCTCATCCGCCTCCTCGAATCGGGTTTCACATGTCGCTCTCAGCACCGAGAAAACACATGGTGGACGCACTGAAATATCATATCAAGGGTAACCGGGTTTTAAAACAATTACATATTCTTTTTTTGAAACACCCACGGTTCCCAAAAACCAGAAATATCATGGAAACAACATATCTCAATGCGTATAATCAGAATGCATGATGTATGCGAAATGTAAAGAAATGTAAGCAACATACACTGAATACAACAGTACTACAGTGTAGTGACATGGCAATTATCAATGATGAAGTGTGTGAGCCGGCAAACAAGTGTACGTGGAACATACGCATCATCGATAATGGTGCTGGTGTCCTAGCAGCATGACTGAATATATCAACAATACAAGCGATGCAATGCAAATAGCATGAATATGCGGAATCGAATAATCAACGCAACAGTAGAGAACCTGCCTCAATAGATATATCATGCAACCTTGCCTTTTGAAATAACAGGAATCAGGGCTTTTGGTAAAATAAGGGCTACGGTGTTTTAAGAAAAGATGCGTCGTTTGAAAATATCCGTACAAACCCTTCTGCCTATCTTTAAAATATCCCCGATTCGTTAGTTTTGAAATAGGTATGACTCGGGTCTAGTCTAACGCCTACTATGCGAACTATGAACCCAACAATCAAGTCAATCGGGAGGGGCATGGAAACCACCTAAATCTGAGTCGATATACATATATATATTTATAGTCGGTGATCTCGCCTCAATAGTATCACGTACGATATAGTATATCATATAACATCCTCGAGTCATGAGTGCGGATCTAATATCAATATAAAGCTCGTACGGTAAATCGTCGTACGGCATCCCGATAGCTGGGTACGGGTCAATATCACATTCATCTCATCACATATCCGGTATCACTACCATCATATCACATCACAAACCTCATCGACTCATCTCAATCCCATATATCATCCTCAATCCCGTATATGAACACATAGTCCCATACCTATGTGTAGATATACACACCTCTATATGCGCACAGATAAATGAAAAAATGCATGCAAGTATATGTCTACGTGTATGTGTGGGTGCAACCACTACTCTAGGGTTTCGCACTATACTACACCAATACATCCTTATCACCCATAATACCATTATTACCACCAATAATCCTAAACAACACATAATAAATATATGTGTGTATACGTATTCGTATACATCACCACGGACTGCGGGGGTGCTATACGCCATCCACCCGACTTCTCCCCGTAGATATAATCTACTCACCTTGCTTCTCGTATGCCGATACTGATGTCGCTATCTTCATCTTTTTTGCCTCAACATCACGTAGGGTACCTATAAGTATATCACAACGCTAAAGCACATGAAAATCACATCGGAAACAAAAATAGAACACGCTACTCGCATAGGTAAGAACCTATCGACTCGCATGTAAACACGATCAATATCCACTTGTCGTTGACGTCCAAACGCCACCCGACAGAAATGAATCATCAAATACCAAAATCCATGCTAAAACAAGTCGTAAATCATACGCTAACTCAAGCAAATCAACCCAGATTTTACTCTAACTGGAATCAGTCAAAACTAGACATACCCAGGGTCAAGACTACTGGAAATAGGGCCATGCACAAAAATCGAGACAGTTCCCTCCTGCCCTGGCCGCAATTTGCGGCAAGAAGGAATTAATTGGCGGACGTACTTTGGAGTTAGGGGCTAGGGTTTGGTGTGGTGGTTCCATGGTGCCTGCACATCTCACTGTCAACTCAGTTTTATTTTTGGGGTCTCGGGGTGATAGCAGATTCTTAAATACGATCACAGATTCACAGTTTTTCTCCGATCGTCTCATAAATCCGTATTCTGGTTTCAAGTTCAGGTTTGGGTCCAAATTAGAATCACACAAGGGGTTCTAAGGTCACAACAAGCCTCAATTTCACTTTGATTTCAGTTCTAACCCTAAACCCTAACTTGATGTTTCACAAAACCACCAAACAACACCATATCAATATGAAACTAGAATGGATGCAATAAGAATTGAATTACTAAACTAGGGGCGAAGAAATTACCTCCTTTGGCAACTCAAGAAAATTCTTGAGTTGCTCAAAGTCCTCCAAATCCAATCTTGCTCGGTTCAATGTGTAGCTAGTGAGCTCTGGAACATTTTTTGTGAAGTGGGAATGGGGTTTTGGGGTTGATTTCATTGTGCATCTAGGGTTTCATGAAGAGGGAGAGTGAGGGAGAAGGATCAGCAGCAGCTCAAGGTGAGGGAGAGGAGAGAGAATGAGGAGGGGAAAATGATGGGAGCATGGTTCAAAAAGTGAGGGTTGACTTGGTCTCTCTCTCTCATCATCATGCTACTTTTTCCTTTTCTTTTCTTTTCCTTTTTCTTTTCCTTCTCACTCCAATAGTGAACCCAAATGAACAACCATGGTAATAGAAATGTAACACAAGTGTAACAAGTGTGGAAAATGATATGTGCACATTTTTGCACAAAAAAGCTAAAAATCCAATTAGCGATTTTTAATCGCGATTGGCACTAAATTAGCATATAACTAATCTTAAAAACTTTAAAATGGCCTAATTCCATAAAATACACTATTTTAGAATTTTCCATAATTTTTCCCCATTTATTTGTATTTAATTATACCCGAATATTAAAATATTCATTAAAATAATATTAAATTATAAAAATTCCCGAAAATAATATTTTATTATTTTGGAAACGTTACACGCTAGCAAGTTTCAGTTTCTTTTGAAACTCCCGATGTGGATTTTTTGCCTCATGCTCTTATGACCTTGGCGTGAGGTCAAAATGTCATAAGTCACATGTCAAGTTCTACCCATCATTATCCAGGTTAATTTGAACCCACCCTACCTACCCTTGACGTAGGCCAAAATGGCGGTACGACTATCTCAAACCAACGCATTCTATCTTTGCAACAGATAAATATCCGGCAGCTACCAATCGCTATGCCTTGGCGTGAGGTCAAAATACATAGCTTGAATACTAACGAATATTTAACTGAAATGATGGAGGGCTACGAATGGTTTTGGAGAAACTGTGAACGTAGTGAACTTGATATAATTGATGGAACGAGATTGCTTTTAAAAGGAGTGGTTCAAGCTCCGCATTTAAAAGTTGGTTTTTGAAAAGAACTGAGTGGTTTTGAAAGTGTTCCAAGGACTTTTACTTGGTTTATTTTCTTGCATTAAATTTTAATGTGTCCCATCATTTAATCCTACCATTGCAGAAAATAACGAAAATATGACGTACGCTTATGCCATCCGCATTCGCCACGGGGTCCCGTCACCACCCGTTAGGTTACTTAACTAACGACAGAGCGGGGGCTGGACTAATGCGGATGCAAAACATAAGCAACGTCTAAATAGATATCGTATATAGATCTATTGCAATGATAGCCATTCCAGATCACAGATGAATACATTGGATATACTAGGAATCCCCATTCCGTTCGAGCCTGTAACGAAAAGCTGATTACACTGTCGCGATGAATAGCCAATACCCCATCCTAGACCCCTACGGGTGCGGCAAACTACCCGCCAAGTACCCGAAGCGAAGCAACCTCCCTCAACGACGTGAGTAGGCCACTCGGCACTTCGAGATACCCGGTAGTTTGTGCACCCCACTTTGGGTCTATCCTAGGAGCAAAAACAGTAAAAAGAAATTATACAATGGCGGCTACAACCTCATCCCGGATGTGCGGCCATACAAATAATATTACATCAAATTTACATATTACATGAATTGAAAGATAAACAAAACTCTCATCTCACAATCCCCCGGCTATTCATCCGTGACAATCCAACGAATTCATATACACATACCATCAACAATACAGATCACAGATATGTATAACCCCCACTAATCGACGTATAGCGATTAGCAGACGTTCAATACATATATAACATTACAGATACAACCCATTATCCAAAGTCTACAGAAAATCGACCAAAATACGGATTTGTAACCACCCCAAAAAAACTAATTTTTCTCTGGAAATTCTGGGCAGAAACAAACCATCTCAAAAATCACAAAACACCACCATAAGAAAACTGCAGGAGAAACGATCCAAGGCCGAGTCAACTCGGCCGCGGACCCACGGCAGGAGCAAGCTCGTGCCGCGGAACCGCGGTGAGTTGGTCGGTTCACTGGATCGTTTTTCTTGTCTGTTCTTTAAAAAGCCTGAGCCGATTTTTAGTACATGATTTATTATTTTTAGAGCAGAAATAAAAATCGGCAGAAACTTGAATTTTACGGGGTGTTTTGCGGTTTTTCGTCCGATCGAAATTCTAAATATTTTGCCAACATACTAGGGTGTGTTTAGCTAGGCTCTGATACCACTGTAAGTCCACGTTACCTTTCCCGGTTCTTTCGGGCTTGCAGAAACGGTGAAAAACGATTTTTCGGGTTATGGTAACATGGACTATAAAATACAGATCTTTGCTAAACTACACACTAGCAACTAACTAGAGCTTTACCTACTCGGTTAGGGGTTATACCTCAACTTGAACTCCTTCTCTTGGTCTTGGACTCCTTGTGGTGGTCGGATGGTTCTCTCCTCGTCGCCTTCTCTTGTCGAAGATGGATCCACCTGAGGGTCTCTACCTTGAGCTCTTTCCCTGAACTTGAGAAAATTAAAGTGTCCGGCTTGCTAGACCTTCAACCTTAGGATGAGTAGAGAGTGGCTTTGGGTGTTTTATCTCAAAGGAAATGTTTCTCAACACATGAGATGAATTTTCCTTGAGCTAGAGGAAGAGGAAGAAGAAAGGATGAGAGAGAATGAATATGAGAGAATGAGAGAGTTTTACAACCATAACCAATATATGTGAATTAATCTAATTAATAATATTAATCAAAATGAAAAAGGTGATGGTTGGCTTGATAAGACCATTATCATTTCACATTAAATGTTTTTGCAAAGATCAAAGAGCATCTTTGGAGTGAAATGATGATGGTCAATGTTTCAACCATGGTCAATAAGTCAACCTTGGTCAACAAGTCAACAACCCTAACCATAACTCAATTTCATTTAATTTATATTATTAATTGATATTTCACATATTCATTAGGGTTTGGAAAAAGACAACTGTCAACTGTGCATACACACCCGTTCCAAAAACCTAATGAAAATCCTCTTCCTCTGCCTCAATCAACTGTGCATACACACCCGCATTCGTGTTCCGAGGAACACGAATACAATGAGATAAAACTAACCCCAAAACATATACTAGGATCCGGCTCAAACCAGAGCCCACTAGTAATGACTGTCCGGACACCAAACGTGCACAAGTGCGCGGATGTGAACGAACCCTGTCGCAAAACCATGCGACCTCTACTCTGTTTTGCCCAAAGGCGAATAACCCTCTGTGAAGGACTCTAAAGACTCGACACTACGCTGGCAGTGGGTTTAACCACAGACCGCAAGCGGCACAAGCTGTACGAACGGTCCCCAGGTAGATGCCGATAAGAAGACTGATGAGGTAAACCCATCTGAACTCCTACTGAGCCTGAATGTGACAGTTTCCGTACAGTCCGGTCTGTTCGTCTAAGAATATCGCATGGCGGGCCTAGGGGCGGTAAACGTCAGTCCCCTAATAGCGGTACAAGTCGTGTCGGAGTGTAGCCCAGAACACCCTGAGATAACACTTGAAACATACCAGTATATCTCGCTTGCCCTGGCCAGGGACTTTGAGTAATGGCTCTCCTAGACACAGCGCGATATCAACCCCCAATACCGGGAGAGACGAATCCTGTTTAACCGTCACTGCCTCCAAGTGCTTCGGGACTGCACCCAACTGCTACCTGTTTGCACGACTCCTTTGAGCCGTGGTAGGGTAGCAATCTAAAAACAGTGGGAACACACTCGAGGCGAATTGACAGTGTCAAGTCAACGGACTAAGCTGTACTCATGTCACCTGGGAACTGATAACTGACGATAGGTATAATACCAACCAACAGTTCTCGACGAGTCCTGTCCAGTGTACTCGTAACCTAACGAGCACCCGCATACTATCTCAAGTACGACGTACTTACGGCTGTGGTACGGACCGTCTCCCAAGCTGGGATGAGAAGCGCATACGCTAGTCTACTCCGGAGTATCGATGCCCTGTCTCGATAGTCCAACGACTAGGGACCTGCATAAGGATGTGCTTATGGATTACCCAGCCCCCACAAGTGTGACTGCCATCACAACGCTGGTAATCAAGCAAAAATCCTAAGGGCTCCACTAATGTGTAAAGGCGATATGCTATAAAAAAACACATGCACACATTAAAGCAGAAACAAACCAAGTAGCATACTACTATTTTGAGCAAGATTGTCTATACAACTGTGAATATCCCAAGCTTCCAACAAGTAATATACAAACTAGTACGATACAATAATGGCCTCTAGGGCATATACACTAGCAGTTAAATCCCCATCAGGAGCAAGTATATCTTGAGAAGATTACTTGGTGTACATGGAAAAGTTGAGACTTTCAAAGCTATGCTTAAGTCCATCCAGATCCTACTTTCCACTGCTACATACCATGACTACGATATCTGGTGGTTGGTTGTCATGACTGCTTTTCTAAATGATGTTTGGGAAGAAAGCGTTTATAAGTACACAGCCAGAGGGCTTCGTAGAAAGTGGGAGCAGCGGAAACATCTGCTAGTTGTTTTATGTAATAAAACAGGCATCGCGGAGTAGGAACATCTGCTTTGATGTGATAGTCAAAGCGTTTGACTTCATCAAAATGGTAGATGAACCTTCTATATACAAAAAGGTAGAAGAGAATATAGTGGTGATCTTCGTAGAGTACGTGGATGACATACTCTTGATAGGGAAGGAGTTTCCTATGCTACGCTCGGTCAATCTCCTCTTATCACAAAGATTCTTTATAGGATCAAGGTGATACCTCCTAAATCCTGGGTTATGGATCTATGAGATAGATCTAATTGGATGTTAGGATTCTCACTAGTTGTAGTGAGATGGTATCAATCGATCCTGGGGAGAATCACTGGAAAAGTTCCTGGGTGATAACGACGACTGAATGTCAGTCGCAGGCATTGTCTTTACCCTCAGTGGAGGGACGGTATGTTGGAAGAGTTCCAAGCTAGATACCATGACTTACTAGACGATTAAAGGCAAGATACGTCGTTACCAAGGATGCTACCAAAGAGGCAGTCTGGATATATTTAAGTTCATGAGATGAACTTCGTTCCTGCCATTATGTGACAATGGAGTTGTGGTTTATGCCAAGGAACCTACGTCCCATCAGAGATCCAGACATATTCTTAGGCAGTATCGCCTGATCATGGAGATGGTTGATCTCCAGGCAGATCGAGGTTAGGAGAATAGACACAGAGGACAACAGCGCGGATCCACTCACAAAGGCCTTTTTCCCAGTAGAGACTTTTATGGGATGGTTGAGTATGAGATACTTAAACCACAGCTAATTGTTGGCTATGCGATACCACAACAGATGGCCCTAGTGCAAGTGGGAGATTGTTAGTTATATGTATGCCCTAGAGGCCATTACTGTACATACGATGTATATTGTAGTGGATGCTTGGACATATATAGGGAGGACTTTCTTGCTCGACATGAAAGTACGCTACCTGGTTGATCTTTATCTTAACATGTACTATGATAGTCTCTATGTTACATGTTGATAAAGCCCTTAGGATATGTACTCGACTTCTGGGACTATGATGAGATCATACTAGTGGGGCCACGGTAGTCGACGCGTACATCCTATAACTGTTCCTAGTCGAGGGTGTATCGAGACTGGGCATCGATACACCAGAGTAGACTAGCGTATACGCATCTTGACCTGGGCGATGGATGATCCCATATCCATCGGTGTTTGACATCAAGGATGGTGTACGGGTGCTCAGTAGAGACTGGGTACACTGAACGGACTCGCCGAGAACTCCCAGATGGTATTGTACCTCACGTCAGATGGCAGTTCTCTGGTGACACTGGTACAGGTTTGTCTGTAGACCAGAGATCGTCATAGAGTCTTGTGTGATTCCCACCGTGCTTTGATTTCCATCATACCACGTCCAAGAGGGCGTGCAAAATGGTGGCTTTTGGGTATAGTCCCGAATCACATGGAGGCAATGAGCGATAGGAGGGGATTCGTCTCTCCCGGTATAGGGAGTTGATGTTGCGCTGTGTTCGATTGGCTATAACTGGAAATCCCTGGCCAGGGTTGCTGAGATTTACTGGTAAGTGTTATCAGTAGTTTCTCGAATTGTTATAGACCTCATATCGACACGACTTATCAAGCTACTGGGATCTGACGTTTACCACCCCTAGGCAAGATATGCGACATATCAGACGAAGAGACCGGACTGTACGGGAGTGTTACTGATTGGATTCACAGGAGACTGTACATGCTTGCTTGTTGATCTTCTAATCGCTCAATACCTGGGTGGCTGTTACGTATAGTTGACCGCTTGCAGCTTGTAGGTGTTTGATATGATCATCACCTACTGCCGGCGTATTGACGATTCTTTAGAGTCGTATATAGAGGTTTCTTGGTTCAGGCAAAATGGAGTAGGAGCACATATATGATATGTGCAGGACCGAGAACAATATGTGTATGTGATACCGTATTAGATTCTCGCGATATGAGATATTGGCCGGGTATATGAGATATAGCCGGGTCATCGGATCAAGTGTTGATTCGATGAACTGATACAGATAATATTAGTCGGTTATTTATGAAATAGCCGGATTATCAGATCAAGTGTTGTTTTGATAATTTAATGTATAATAATATATTTGATATATTAAATTACATTTACTAATATAAGCTCACTTATTGATTCATTTTCTCACCGGATAATATATTGATATATATGCGATATATGTTAATTGTATTATTTTCTTTTGTTACAAAAATATATTATATATGTGATATATAATATTGTAACAAGTTATGATTACTAATGCAACATGTTTAGTGGAGATTAAACATGGTTAGGGTTTGATTTGAGTAAAACTTTTCTAGAATTTTCTAGAAGATTTTCTTTTGTTTCTTTCAAAGATATCATGGTTGATATTTTTGGAGATATTTACTTAACCTAACCCACACCCTATACTATGGTTAAATCTCTACAATGGTTAAGTCTTTCTTTACTTAACCATGGTTGCATTTGTAATGATATTAACATTTCATTATTCATCACAAAAGGATTATTCATTCATCTTCTTCTTCTTCCTACTTGCAAACGTTTCTAGCTTTGGGTTTTGTGATGGATTAGTGTGAGATTATGAAAATAAATGAGAGCTAAAATCCTACTTCATCATCCTAATCTATCCTAACCATTTAGATTAGGGTGATCACTTCATTTGTGAATGAGAGCTTGTGTTTAAGAAACTTCAAGGTAGATCATCTTAGTTATCGAAGATTGGAAGAAAGTTTGCATCATTCTCTTCGTGGAGTCTCTCTAGAGTCCGGGTACATGATGATCGCAGCGAAGGGACCTCAACACTGAGCTTATGAAGTGAAGGACCGAACTACAAAGGTTGTAATCCCAAGCTCTTAGATGTTAAAGTGTTTAACAAGCTTTGTTTCGCCTAATCTCTAGTTTAAATATCTTGGTTAGGGTTGTTCGGCACGTCTAAATTTTAAATCGGGCATGGTTGATTCCTTGTAGACCCTTGTGAGAGTGCCTATTAACCCTACAGTGGTATCAGATCCATGCTAGAGCTTTAGGCAAATTCTAGACGAAGTTTAATGTCCAATCGAACTCCGAATACCCGTAAAACCCTAGTTTCTGGAAAATTTCAAAAAGTTGATTTTTTCGTATTAAAAATACTCAGAAAAATAAGCAGGGAAATATAAGAATTACTGTGAAGTACGGACCTCTAAATCGCTTACCTGACCGCGGAACCGCGGCCAAACCATGGGTTTGGCGGCGGTTCCGCGGCCAAAAGTTAGAGTTGGGGCCCACCACTTCAGGTACACATTCTTAGGTCCTTTTTCATAGTTCTGGGAATTTTTAATTCTACTCAAGTGTTGAGTTTTCTGGGTTGTATTGGGAACTCGTTGATTCGATCTAAAAGTATAACTTCGTTTAGTTTTTCCGGGTATTTTTTAGAACGTGTTAAAAAGTTCTACCGGATATCAATAACTCACTTTTTCCCCTGCCGGAAAATTTCCAAGCGTTGGATTTCTCCGTAGTTTAAGAATGTTCTAAGTCGTGCAAGTAACGCGGTGGACCCTCTAGAAGAACACAAACCTTAACTCAATTATGTGACCGTCTGAACTGCCTCTAAACCTTAGGGTTTATGGCAGTACGGCGTTACCACATGTGAGGCGTTGGCTTGACCCTTCTACGGCTGGACCATTGGTACTGTGGCATGTGATGGATGTTTTTAAACTAATTTTAAGTGTTGAGAACTATTTGGGAAATCTTGGGTGTTTGTTTATTCGATCGGAAAGTTTAACATTGTCTAATTATCTGGAATGTGATCAAAAGTCCGTCGCAATCACGTAGCGTAAGCGGATACTCGCCGGGTAAACTTAATAGACAGCCACGCTCCATAGCCCAGACCAAGTAACTGTAGGAGAACCCCGTCGCCAAAATCATCCGTTCGGATGCTCGCGGCAGCGGTGTTTCGCCTTAGTGCACTTCGTCGACGGCATCCGGGGGTGCGGCCGTCTACTAAAGTTTGTGACGAGCATTCGATCAGGATGTCGGGAATCTTGTTGAATTTCCGGACTTGATATTGAAAAGAGTTTTCGATAATTAGACTAAAATGTGGGGTTTATAATTGTTAGGCATGCAATGTCCAAGGAATTCATTTGGTTGGGCATGCGATGTCTAAGGTGGTTGCGGATTCCAACTGTTGTAGTTTTACACTTTTTTTTCTGCGACCATAAGCGTAGTATGTGGTGTATCGCCGGCATCGTTGCTATACATCAACGACAATCGGGATACGCGTACTTGCTTACGTTGATGATATGAGATATTATGTGTTGCTATGATATGTTATATTGGATCGTCGCGTTTTGAATAGCCGGGGGTTTTATGTGAGATGAGGATTTTTCTTTTTCATTCATGTAAAATTCATTTGTATGTAATATTCTTTTATTGGGGCACTTCCGGGCTGAGGATGATGTCACTATTGTATATTATTTACTTTTCCGCATTAGATAGACCCAAGGCGGGGAGCACAAGTAACCGAGTTCTAGGGTCCTGTGGGAGACCATCTCGAGGATTCGAGACCGGGTCTCCTAATCCTAGAATTGACAGTGCTACTTGACGCTCTCGTAGGGTCAAGGGATGTGGGTTTGGCTATTCATCGCGACCGTGGAATCCGTGTTTTATACAGGCTCGCATAAAACACGGAAATCCTAGTATATCCAAAATTTCATATGTTATCTTCTGCTGCAATGTTCTGTGACGAGATCATATTACTGCCTGAGACGAATGTTTACATTATATATATGAGATATATGTTATATTGCAGATTTCGTTTCAAATGTGATGCTTGTGAAGCATAATAAAATGGGACTTCATTAATGAGATTAATGAAATAAAAGAAACCTAAAGATGTTGTAGAAACTTGTTTAAAAACTGGTAGCTCTAGTTCTTGCTTTGCATAGCGGTGTTCCTTGTAGAACATCCAGCACCTTATTCGATAAGGAAAGAGCCGAGATCCCTTCACCGGGAGTGACCTCTTTAGTGAAACTAGCAGATGCTACAAACTCGGTTTCTCTTTTGATTGCTTCTATATTTCTTGCTTTGCACAGCGGTATTTGTGAAATATCCTGCACCTTATTCGATGGGGAAAGAGCCGACGATCCCTTCACCGGGAGTGACCTCTTTAGCAAAACTAGTAAAAGCCTCAAAAACACTCCATTTAAATTCACTCGATTCTACAACGATATAAAGTTCATTACGCAATGTGTTTTCTTAAAAACCTGTCGTAGCCATCCATCATTTCAGATAAGTAGTCTTTAGTATTCGTGTTGTGTTTGTTGACTTAGTCATGGCGTAGTGTGCGGTAGCTGATTAGTGCTTATCTGCAAAGCATATGATGCGATTGGATTAGGGTAGTCGTGCGGCCTTGTTGACTTAGTCAAGGGCCGTGCGGGTGGGTTTAATTCAATCGGGAAATGACGGGTTGAACTTTACTTGCGGTCTATGGTTTGTTGACTTAGTCAATGTCATAGATTGCTTGGGGTAAAATATTATTGGGAATTTCAAGTGTTAAAATTTGCAATGAGATTGCATACCTTCTATGAGATAGTTGGATCCCGATACCCACTGCGAGAAAGAGTTACTCCTCGGAGAGTTTTACACATTACAATTAGCCGATCAAGTAGGTGTCTAGAAAGGTGTTAACGGGGTTACGTCCCTGGGAAAATGAGGTTTATTTTAATTAGGACCGTGCGAAAGCACGGGTAACCTCCCTCAAAGTACCGGCACTGGCCTGGCTGAAAGATTGGCGAACTTATAGGGTGTAATTAATCCTGGCTAGTCTTTCCTTTTAGGATTTGAAGGAAGATTTGACTAAAACAGTGGGAGACATCTTGATTAGATAAATTGATAACCAATCCAATCTTGTAAAAGCGCACGTTGAGTGTTTTCATCTCTCTCTCTCCTGGTTGCGACTATGTCACGCCTTAATCAAAATAATAATACGGATGTATTGACCGAACCCGCTTGTTATACTGCGCTAGGGAACGTTGGACCCGCTCCAACTTATAATTGTTATAAGACAAAGCAGGAAATAAGGGATTACCAGAATTCCCGTACCGCCCAAACGAAGAAAGTACATGTTGATGCATCTTCTTCGGGTGTGTTCATTATTGAGAACTATTTCTCAATATCCTTTACGTCCTGGGTATGAGATACCGGATCAGGATCCCAAATATGGAATTTGTTACATGGGCTACAGATAGGTAGAGAGCTGAGAACGGGTGATAAATTTCATGAGATAGAAACGGTGCAAGTGTTGCAGCCAAATCTGTTGGTAGTTATCACCCTGTATTACCAGAATACAATGATTCAGAACAAATGTTATTAGATACTGAACCTGATATACAAACATCATATCAGTCTCTTTACTAGTAAAGAAGGATATAATTTTGTATTGTTGGATAATGTTTGGAACATTTCCTATATCAAGAGTTGATCGGATCAGGCACGTTATCTAAAAGCATAGTCATTCTAAATCAAACCACAGTTTTTAATGTACAGAACACACACAAGAGGAAGAGTTCAGAAATGAATGAATCCTTCTTGAGGCATTATACACTAGGTCATATCAATGCGACCTGACTAGCTGAAGCTACATATAGATGCATATTTAAATTAGTTTAAATTTACATCATGTGAAAACTTGCCGGTCATGTCACAGAGATAAGATGACCACAGCTCCGTTTATTGGAAACAGAGAAAGAGTTAGTGAACTCTTGGGATTGATACATGCTGATGTATGAAGGTCCCCTGTCTACAAATGCCAAGACCGGTTCTTTTTACTTCATTACATTCACTGATTATCTCTCAAGATTCAGACATATGTTCCTGTTGAAACACAAGTCCGAAACTTTTGAGATAATCACAGAATATAAGTTAGAAGTAGAGAACCAAAAACGGGCATAAGTATTATGTCCTTTGATGAGATCAAGGAGAAGAATACTTGAGCACGGGATTCCTTGACTATTCTAAAGGCGAATGAAAATCTCTCTTAGCATTACTCCTCCGTATACACCATAGCACGTCGGTGTATCAGGGCGGAGCAATCACACCCTATTTGATATGGTGCGCTCTATGATGAGTACTACCGAGTTTTCTATTTCCTTTGGGAGTTATACACTTGTGAAGCTGCATACCTATTGAATAGAGTTCCAACCAAATCAGATGCCTACCACTCCATATGTGATATGGTATGGGAAGAGCCCATCTCTTAAGAAAGTTAAGATTTGGGGTTGTCCGACCTATGTCTAAAAGCAAAATCCGGACAAGCTCGAGATAAAGTAAGTTCTGTGGAAGTTTGTTGGATATCCTAAGTATTCGCAAGGGAATATCTTCAACCAAACCGAGGAACAAAAGATGTTTTGTTTCTCAGCATGCCACCTTTGTGAAAGGGAATTTCTTTTGAAGAAATTATTGGTCATGAGGTAGAATTGGAAAGAGTTCCAGCTATACAAACTGTAGCTGATGATTTGGTAGAACCAAAGGATTCAATAGTTTCCAACGAACCTCAGCCTCTCCGCCGATCTAGTAGGGTTCCTCACCCACCTGAGAGATACTTCGGTTTTCTCTATGACAGTGGGAGCGAGAATTGCATCATGTGAAGATGACCCAACTAGTTTCGAGCAGGCCATCAGGAGTGGGAATCTGTAAGAATGGCTGGATGCTTAGTGATCTGAGATGGAATCCTTATACACCAACAAAGTATGGACTTTGGTTGCTTTATCTGAAGGGTTAAATCCCCATCAGGAGCAAGTATATCTTGAGAAGATTACTTGGTGTACAAGGAAAAGTTGAGACTTTCAAACCTATGCTTAAGTCCATCCAGATCCTACTTTCCACTGCTACATACCATGACTACGATATCTGGTGGTTGGGTGTCATGACTGCTTTTCTAAATGATGTTTTGGAAGAAAGCGTCTATAAGTACACAATCAGAGGGCTTCGTAGAAAGTGGAAGCAGCGGAAAGGTGTGCAAGTTGTTTTATGTGATAAAACAGGCATCGCGGAGTAGGAACGTCTGTTTTGATGTGATAGTCAAAGAGTTTGACTTCATCAAAATGGTAGATGAACCTTGTATATAGAAAAAGGTAGTAGGGAGTATGGTGGTGATCCTCGTAGAGTAGGTGGATGACATACTTGTAGGGTTCCTAGGCACTCTCAAGAGGTCTCACAAGGCATCAACCATGCCAATTTCTAAAAATACGGTGCCGAGAAACCCTAGACTAGATCGTTGGCTAGATGTTTAGGCGATAAAATGAAACTAGTTTACAGCTAAACTAAAACAACGGATATACAACCTTTGTAGATCCGGTCTTCCACCTCCACGGCTCCGTGATGAAGTCCTCTCCGCTGTCCATATCAAGTCCCGGGCTCTAGAGTCGGCTTCATCGGAGAAAGAGCGGGCTAGGTCATCGACGACGTGCCGAAGATGATCTACATCGAGGCATCGCTAGATCAAGCTCCAACTTCACCAAGTCAAGAAAACTTGTGAAGGAAACACACTCTACTACTTGGCAGGAGGTAGAGGATGAAGAAATAGGAAGTGGGTTCACTTTAGAATTGGATTTCTCACTCATTTTCATCAATCACCATTGATGAAGTGAAGCTTTCTTCATTGAAGAAGATGAAGAAGAAGAAGAAAGTGTTATCATAAGTTTTATGATAAGAATAACAATAGAAAAGAAAATCAATTCTTATCATAATCTAACCATGGTAAAGTGTAGAGAGCTAACTATAGTTCAATGAATTGTTAGGGTTTAATGAGATGAAGACAAAAGGTTTCTTTGGTCAAAGCTTCATGAAGCTTCAACAAGCTTCATGAAGAAAAGCAACCTTTTGTTTTCTTTATCTCTTATCTTTTTAATACAAATTAAAAGATAAAAGAATTAATAAATATATCAAAACCCTAACCATTTACTTAACTAAGGTTTAACTCTTTACACAAACCCTAGCTATCATATATCATCAAACATGATACAATCAAGTGCACAAAATATATCACATATACAATGTGCACAGGCGAGTGAGAAAATCCATCTTAAGTAAACCGATAATAGTTAATGCAAAGTAATATATCAAATATATAATTATGCATTAAATCATTAAATCAACACTTGATTCAATGATCCGGTCATGTCGAACATAACCGACTAGTATTCAATGTATCGACTTATCGAATCAACGCTTGAATCGATAACTAGGTTATATCGCATACAACCTTTCCGATACATTCATCGCGAGAATGGAATGCGGTATCACATACACGTATTATTCTCGGTCCCGCACATATCTCATATGCGCTCCTATTTCGTTTCGCTTGAGCCAGGAAACCTCTGTGTAGGACTCTAAAGACTCGTCAATACGCCGGCAGCGGATGATGATCATATCAAACATCCACAAGCCGCAAGCGGTCTGCTAAACGTAATGGCCACCCGGGTATTGAGCGATCAGAAGATCGACGAGCAAGCCCGCTCACACTCCAGTGAATCCAACCAGTAACACTACCGTACAGTCCGGTCTGATCGTCTGATATGTCGCATATCTCGCCTAGGGGTGGTAAACGTCAGACCCCAATAGCTCGATAAGTCGTGTCGATATGAGGTCTATAACAATTCGAGAAACTACTGGTAACACTTACCAGTAAATCTCAGCAACCCTGGCCAGGGATTTCCTGTTATAGCCAATCGAACACAGCGCAACATCAACTCCCTATACCGGGAGAGACGAATCCCCTCCTATCGCTCATTGCCTCCATGTGACTCGGGACTGTACCCAAAAACCACCGTTTTGCACGCCCACTTGGACGTGGTAAGATGGAAATCAAAGCACAGTGGGAACCACACAAGACTCTATGACGATCTCGGGTCAACAGACTACTCTGTACCAGTGTCACCAGAGAACTGCCATCTGACGTAAGGTATAATACCATCTGGGAGTTCTCGGCGAGTCCGTCCAGTGTACCCAGTCTTTACTGAGCACCCGTATATCATCTTTGATGTCAAACACCGATGGATATGGGATCATCCATCGCCCATCTGTATGGGTCGAGAAGGTATACGCTAGTCTACTCTGGTATATCGATTCCCCGTCTCGATACACCCACGACTAGGGACCTTGAAGGATGTACTTATGGACTACCATGTCCCCACTAGTATGATCCACATCATAGTCCAGGTAGTCAAGTACACATCCTAAGGGCTTTACCAACATGTAACAGAGAGACAATTAGTATACACGTTAAGGTAAAGTTCAACCAGATAGCATACTATCATGTCGAGCAAGAAAGTCCTCCCTATATATGTCCCAGCATCCACTACAATATACATCCAATGTACAGTAATGGCCTCTAGGGCATACATATAACTAACAATCTCCCACTTGCACTAGGGCCATCTGATAGCAGTGGTTGTAGTATCTCATACTCAACCATCCCATAAAAATCTCTCTCTGGGAACAGGCCTTTGTGAGTGGATCCGCTGTGTTGTCCTCTGAGTCTACTCTCCTGACCTCGATCCCCTGGAGATCAAGCATCTCCATGATCAGGTGATACTGCCTTAGAATATGTCTGGATCACTGATGGGACCGGCGTTCCTCGGCATAAGCCACAACTCCATTGTCTCACAATGGTAGGAACGTAGTTCATCTCATGAACCAATATACACCCAGACTGCCTCTTTGGTAGCATCTTAAGTAGCGATGTATCCAGCCTTAATCGTCTAGTATGCCACGGTATCTAGCTTGGAACTCTTCCAACATACCGTCCCTTTGCTGAGGGTAAAGACAATGCCTGCGACTGACATTCAGTCGTCTTTATCACCCTGGAACCTTTCCAGTGATTCTCCCCAGGATCGATTGATACCATCTCACTACAACTAGTGAGTATCCAAATATCCTGTTAGATCTATCTCATAGATCTAAAGCTTAGGATTTAGTAGGTATCACTTTGATCCTCTGTGGAGAATCATTGTGATAACCGGAGATTGATCGAGCGTAGCATAGGAAACTCCTTTCTTATCAAGAGTATGTCATCCACGTACTCTACGAGGATCACCACCATACTCCCTACTACCTTTTTGTATATACAAGGTTCATCTACCATTTTGATGATGTCAAACTCTTTGACTACTTCATCAAAACAGATGTTCCAACTCCGCGATGCCTGTTTTATCCTATAAAGCATCTTGTACACGTTTCCGCTGCTCCCACTGTCTACGAAGCCCTCTGGCTGTGTACTTATAGACGCCCTTTTCAAAAACATCATTTAGAAAAGCTGTCATGACACCCAACCACCAGATATCGTAGTCATAGTATGTAGCCGTGGCAAGTAGGATCTGGATGGACTTAAGCTTGGTTACTTGAAAAAGGTTTCATCACAATCCACGCCTGGTAAATGATGCAAACTTTTAACAAGTCTAGCTTTGAAAGTCTCAACTTTTCGATGTACACCAAGTAATCTTCTCAAGATATACTTGCTCCTGATGGGGATTTAACCCTTCAGATATAGCAACCAAAGTCCATACTTTGTTGGTGTACATGGATTCCATCTCAGATCGCTAAGCATCCAGCCATTCTTACAGAGTCCCACTCCAGATGGCCAGCTCAAAACTAGTTGGGTCATCATCTCATGATGCAATCCTCGCTCCTACTGTCATAGAGAAACCGAAATATCTCTCAGGTGGGTGAGGAACTCTACTAGATCGGCGGAGAGGCCGAGGTTTGTTGGTAACTATTGAATCCTTTGGTTCTTTCAAATCATCTGCTGTAATTTGTATAGCTGGAACCTTTCCAGTTCTACATTACAGACTTTGCCTCGAGCTTGTCCGGATTTTGCTTTCAGACATAGGCCGGTCAACCCCAAATCTTAACTAGCTTAAGACATGGGTTCTTCCCTTTCCATATCACATATGAAATGGTAGGCGACTGATTTGATTCGAACCCTATTCAATAGGTATGCAGCTTCTCAAGCGCATAACTCCCAAAAAGGAAATAGGTAACTCAGTAGTACTCATCATAGAGCACACCTTATCATATAGGGTGTGATTGCTCCGCCCCGATATACCATCGTGCTATGGTGTATACGGAGGAGTAATGCTGAGAGAGAATCTCATTCTCCTTTAGAATAGTCCAGGATTTCCATGCTCAAGTATTCTCCTCCTTGATCTCATCAAAGGACATAATACTTATACCTTTTATCGGTTCTCTACTTCTAACTTATATTCTGTGAATATCTCAAAAGGTTCGGACTTGTGTTTCAACAGGAACATAGGTCTGAATCTTGAGAGATCATCAGAGAATGTTATGAAGTATAAAGAACCGGTCCTGGCATGTGTAGACAGGGGACCTTACATACATCAACATGTATCATTCCCAAGAGTTCACTAACTCTTTCTCTGTTTCCATTAAACAGAGCTCTGGTCATCTTATCTTTGTGACATGACTGGCAAGTTTCACAAGATGTAAATTCAAACTGATTTAAATATGCATCTATATGTAACTTCAGCTAGTCGGGTCGCAGTGATATGACCTAGTCTACAATGCCTCAAGAAGGATTCGTTCATTTCTGAACTCTTCCTCTTGTGTGTGTTCCGTATACTAAGAACTGTAGTTTGATTTAGAACAACAACGCTTTTAGATAACGTGCCTGAACCGATCAACTTTTGATATAAGAAATGTTCAAAACATTATCCCACAATACAAAATTTTACCGTTTCTTTACTAATAAAGAGACAGATATGATTTTGTATATCAGGTTCGGTATCTAATAACATTCGTTCAGAATCAATGTATTGGTAATACAGGGTGACAGTGACCAACAGACTTGGCTGCAACACTTGCCCCATTTTCTGTCTCATGAAACTTATCACCCGTTCTCAGTTCTCTACCTTTCTGTAGCCCTATGTAACAGATTACATATCTGGGATCCTGATCCGGTATCACATACCCAGGACGTAGAGGATACAGAGAAGCAGTTCTTTGTAATGAACACACCCGAAGATGATGCATCAGCATGCACTCTCTTCGTTTGTGCGGCACGGGAATTCTGGTATTCCCCAATTCCTGCTCTGTCTTATAACAATTATAAGTTGGAGCGGGACCAACATTCCCCAGCTCAGTATAACAAGCGGGTTCGGTCAAATATCCGTATTATTATCTTGATTAAGGCGTGATGTGGTCGCTACCTGGAGAGAGAGAGAAGAAAACACTCAGCGTGCGCTCTTGCAAGAATAGATTGGTTATTATTTTATCTAATCAGGATGGCTCCCACTGCTTTTTATCAAATCTTCCTTCAAACCCTAAAAGGAAAGACTAGCCGGGATTAATTACACACTACAAGTTCGCCAATCTTTCAGCCAGGCCAGTGTCGGTACTTTGAGGGAGGTCCCCCGTGCTTTCGCACGAACCTAATTAATGTAAACCTCGTTTTCCCAGAGGCGTAACCTCGTTAACACCTTTCTAGACACTTACTTGATCGGCTAATTGTAATGTATAAAACTCTCCCAGGAGTAACTCTTACTCGCAGCGGGTATCGGGATCCAACTATCTCATAGAAGGTATGCAATCTCATTGCAAATTTCAACACTTGAAATTCCCGATAATATTTTGCCCCTAGTGTTCTATGACCTTGACGAATGCCAAACAACCCATAGTCCACTAGTCAAGTTCAACCCGTACATTTCTTGATTGAATTAAACCCACCCGCACGACCCTTGACGAATGCCAAACAACGCCGTACGAATACCCTAATCCAATCGCATCATATGCTCAAGCAGATAAATACTAGTTAGCTACCGTACACTACGCCTTGACGAATGCCAAACTACCGCAGCACGAATACTAACTAGTACATATCTGAAATGACGGAGGGCTACGACAGGTTTTTCTGAAAACCTATTGCGTAATGAACTTGATATCGTTGTAGAATCAAATGATTTTAAAATGGAGTGCTTTTGAGGCATTTCTAGTTTTGCTAAAGGAGTCACTCCCGGTGAAGGGATCGTCGGTCCTTTCCTCGTCGAATGAGGTGCGGGATATATCATATATATCACTGTGCAAAGCAAAAACACTTAAAAGCAATCAAAAGACAAACCGAGTGTGTAGCATCTGCCAGTTATTGCTAAAGGAGTCACTCCCGGTGAAGGGATCTCGGTACTTTCCTTATCGAATAAGGTGCAGGATATATCATATATACCGCTGTGCAAAGCAAGAACTGTAGCTACCTGTTTTATTTTGAAATTCAATTCTACAACATCTTAGGTTTCTTTTATTTCATTAATCACATTAATGAAGTCCCATCATTTAAGTACCTAAACATCACAGATAAATACGACGTACACTTATGCCATCCGCATTCGCCTCGATGTCCCCTCGTGCACCGTTAGGTTAGGTAACTAACGGCAGAGCGGGGCAGGGCTAGCGCGGGTGTAAAACATAAGTAACGCCTATATAATATATCATATATACTATATACTGTATCTATCACAGAACATCATATGATCACATCACAGATATCGCAGCAGAAGAATCATATGAAATATTGGATATACTAGGACGTCCGTGTTTTCAATACGAGCCAGTATAAAACACGGATTCCACGGTCGTGATGAATAGCCAAACCCACACCCCTAGACCCCTACGAGAGCGGCAAGCAACCCTGCCAATTCTAGAGTTAGGAGACCTGGACTCGACTCCTTGAGTTGGTCTCCCACTGGACTCCAGAACCCGGTTACTTGTGCTCCCCTCCTTGGGTCTATCCTAGTGCGGAAAAGTAAATAATATACAAAGGGTGACATCTTCCGCAACCTGGAAGTGCCCCAATTAAAGAATATTACATACAGATTTTTTTACATGAATGTAAATGAAAAACACTCATCTCACATAAAAACCCCCGGCTATTCGAACACGACGATCCAATATAACATATCCAGCAACACATAACATCACATGTCATCAACGTAAGTAAATATGCGCATCCCAATTGTCATTGACATATAGCAACAAAACCGACGATATCACATATTACACTTACGGTCACAGAAAAAAAAGTGTAAAACTACAACAGTTGGAATCCGCAATCACCTCAGACATCGCATGCCTGACCAAATGAATTCCTTAGACATCGCATGCCTGACAATTATAAACCCCGCATTTTAGTCTCAAAATCGAAAACACTTTTCAATATCAAGTCGGGTAATTCAACAAGATTCCCGACATCCTGATCGAATACTCGTCGCAAAGTTTAGTAGGCGGCCGCACCCCCGACGCCGTCGACGAAGTGCACCAAGGTGGAACACCGCCACCGCGAGCACCCGAACGGATGCTTTCGGCGACGGGGTTCTCCTACAGTCACTTGGTCGGGGCTATGGAGTGAGGCTGTCTATTAAGTTTACCCGGCGAGTATCCGCGTACGCTACGTGGTCGCGACGGACTTTTGATCACATC
Organism: Agapanthus africanus; assembly: GCA_030015575.1. Classification (NCBI taxonomy): domain Eukaryota; kingdom Viridiplantae; phylum Streptophyta; class Magnoliopsida; order Asparagales; family Amaryllidaceae; genus Agapanthus; species Agapanthus africanus. The sequence goes on along the minus strand of CM057342.1, from coordinate 448,380,705 downwards.
AAAATTCCGTGGCAACCGATCAAGTGAGACTAAACTGCTATGTTTATAACATTCATTCAGTTATATCATAACTTATTGTGAATTCCAATTATTGTATCACATTCCGAATAAAATAGAAAATGTTAAACTTTCCGATCGAACATCCAAACACCCAAGTTTTCCCGAAACAGATCAACTCTTGAAATAAGTCTAAAAACATTCAGTTCGTGCCTCAGTACCAACGGTCCAGCCGTAGAAGGGTCAAGCCAACGCCTCACATGTGGCACGCCGTACTGCCCCAAACCCGAAGGTTCAAAGGGCAATTCAAGACGGTCACATAATCGAGTTAAGGTTTGTTGTCTTCTAGAGGGTCCATCGCGTTACTTGCACTACTTAGAACGTCGTTAAACCACGGAAAAATCCAACACTTGGAAATTTCCCGACAGGGGAAAAGTTGGGTATTTATATCCGGTCGAACTTTTTAACATATCCAAAAATTATCCGGAAAGCCACATAGACAAAATTTGATACTCCGATCGAAACACCGAATCCCCAAAACAACCCATGAAAATTCAACTCTCGAATAAAAATTAAAAATTCCCAGAAAATCCAGCATTATCAATTAGGAGTTACTGTGTAAAATATATTAAATAAGGTGGCCGTACGGCCGCGGAACCGCCGCACGAGCCATGTTCGTGCCGCGGAACCGCGGCAGTTTAATGGATTTAGGAACACGAATTTCACAGAAACTCTTAAAATCACCTGCTGAATTTTCTGCATATTTTTAATGTTGAAAAATCCACAATTTTCAAAAAAGGACAGAGAGCATGTTTGGAATTAGGTTTCGGGTTCGTTCGGACTTCAAATTGCGTCTAGACTTCGCCTAAGGCTCTAGCTAGGCTCTGATACCACTGTAGGGTTCCTAGGCACTCTCAAGAGGTCTCACAAGGAATCAACCATGCCAATTTCTAAAAATACGGTGCCGAGAAACCCTAGACTAGATCGTTGGCTAGATGTTTAGGCGATAAAATGAAACTAGTTTACAGCTAAACTAAAAGAACGGATATACAACTATTGTAGATCCTGTCTTCCACCTCCACGGCTCCGTGATGAAGTCCTCTCCGCTGTCCATATCAAGTCCCGGGCTCTAGAGTCGGATTCATCGGAGAAAGAGCGGGCTAGGTCATCGACGACGTGCCGAAGATGATCTACGTCGAGGCATCGCTAGATCAAGCTCCAACTTCACCAAGTCAAGAAAACTTGTGAAGGAAACACACTCTACTACTTGGCAAGAGGTAGAGGATGAAGAAATAGGAAGTGGGTTCACTTTAGAATTGGATTTCTCACTCATTTTCATCAATCACCATTGATGAAGTGAAGCTTTCTTCATTGAAGAAGATGAAGAAGAAGAAGAAAGTGTTATCATAAGTTTTATAATAAGAATAAGAATAGAAAAGAAAATCAATTCTTATCATAATCTAACCATGGTAAAGTGTAGAGAGCTAACTATAGTTCAATGAATGGTTAGGGTTTAATGAGATGAAGACAAAAGGTTTCTTTGGTCAAAGCTTCATGAAGCTTCAACAAGCTTCATGAAGAAAAGCAACCTTTTGTTTTCTTTATCTCTTATCTTTTTAATACAAATTAAAAGATAAAAGAATTAATAAATATATCAAAACCCTAACCATTTACTTAACTAAGGTTTAACTCTTTACACAAACCCTAGCTATCATATATCATCAAACATGATACAATCAAGTGCACAAAATATATCACATATACAATGTGCACAGGCGAGTGAGAAAATCCATCTTAAGTAAACCGATACTAGTTAATGCAAAGTAATATATCAAATATATAATTATGCATTAAATCATTAAATCAACACTTGATTCAATGATCCGGTCATGTCGAACATAACCGACTAGTATTCAATGTATCGACTTATCGAATCAACGCTTGAATCGATAACTAGGTTATATCGCATACAACCTTTCCGATACATTCATCACGAGAATGGAATGCGGTATCACATACACGTATTATTCTCGGTCCCGCACATATCTCATATGCGCTCCTATTTCGTTTCGCTTGAGCCAGAAAACCTCTGTGTAGGACTCTAAAGACTCGTCAATACGCCGGCAGCGGATGATGATCAGATCAAACATCCACAAGCCGCAAGCGGTCTGCTAAACGTAACGGCCACCCGGGTATTGAGCGATCAGAAGATCGACGAGCAAGCCCGCTCACACTCCAGTGAATCCAACCAGTAACACTACCGTACAGTCCGGTCTGATCGTCTGATATGTCGCATATCTCGCCTAGGGGTGGTAAACGTCAGACCCCAATAGCTCGATAAGTCGTGTCGATATGAGGTCTATAACAATTCGAGAAACTACTGGTAACACTTACCAGTAAATCTCAGCAACCCTGGCCAGGGATTTCCTGTTATAGCCAATCGAACACAGCGCAACATCAACTCCCTATACCGGGAGAGACGAATCCCCTCCTATCGCTCATTGCCTCCATGTGACTCGGGACTGTACCCAAAAACCACCGTTTTGCACGCCCTCTTGGACGTGGTAAGATGGAAATCAAAGCACAGTGGGAACCACACAAGACTCTATGACGATCTCGGGTCAACAGACTACTCTGTACCAGTGTCACCAGAGAACTGCCATCTGACGTAAGGTATAATACCATCTGGGAGTTCTCGGCGAGTCCGTCCAGTGTACCCAGTCTCTACTGAGCACCCGTATATCATCTCTGATGTCAAACACTGATGGATATGGGATCATCCATCGCCCATCTATATGGGTCGAGAAGGTATACGCTAGTCTACTCTGGTATATCGATGCCCCGTCTCGATACACCCACGACTAGGGACCTTGAAGGATGTACTTATGGACTACCATGTCCCCACTAGTATGATCCACATCATAGTCCAGGTAGTCAAGTACACATCCTAAGGGCTTTACCAACATGTAACAGAGAGACAATTAGTATACACGTTAAGGTAAAGTTCAACCAGATAGCATACTATCATGTCGAGCAAGAAAGTCCTCCCTATATATGTCCCAGCATCCACTACAATATACATCCAATGTACAGTAATGGCCTCTAGGGCATACATATAACTAACAATACTCTTAATAGGGAAGGAGTTTCCTATGCTACGCTCGGTCAATCTCCTCTTATCACAAAGATTCTCTATAGGATCAAGGTGATACCTCCTAAATCCTGGGTTATGGATCTATGAGATAGATCTAATTGGATGTTAGGATTCTCACTAGTTGTAGTGAGATGGTATCAATCGATCCTGAGGAGAATCACTGGAAAAGTTTCTGGGTGATAAGGACGACTGAATGTCAGTCGCAGGCATTGTCTTTACCCTCAGTAGAGGGACGGCATGTTGGAAGAGTTCCAAGCTATATACCGTGATTTACTAGACGATTAAAGGCAAGATACGTCGTTACCAAAGATGCTACCAAAGAGGCAGTCTGGATATATTTAAGTTCATGAGATGAACTTCGTTCCTGCAATTGTGTGACAATGGAGTTGTGGCTTATGCCAAGGAACCCCCGTCCCATCAGAGATCCAGACATATTCTTAGGCAGTATCGCCTGATCATGGAGATGGTTGATCTCCAAGCAGATCGAGGTTAGGAGAGTAGACACAGAGGACAACAGCGCGGATCCACTCACAAAGGCCTTTTCCCAGTAGAGACTTTTATAGGATGGTTGAGTATGAGATACTTCAACCACAGCTAATTGTTTGGTATGCGATACCACAACAGATGGCCCTAATGCAAGTGGGAGATTATTAGTTATATGTATACCCTAGAGGCCATTACTGTACATACGATGTATATTGTAGTGGATGCTTGGACATATATAGGGAGGACTATCTTGCTCGACATGATAATACGCTATCTGGTTGCTCTTTATCTTAACATGTACTATGATAGTCTCTATGTTACATGTTGATAAAGACCTTAGGATATTTACTCGACTACTGGGACTATGATGAGATCATACTAGTGAGGCCACGGTAGTCGACGAGTACAACCTATAACTGTTCCTAGTCGAGGGTGTATCGAGAAAGGGCATTGATACACCAGAGTAGACTAGCGTATACGCATCTTGACCCATATGATAAGCGATGGATGATCCTATATCCATCGGTGTTTGACATCAAGGATGGTGTAAGGGTGCTCAGAAGAGACTGGGTACACTAGACGGACTCGCCGAGAACTCCCAGATGGTATTATACCTCATGTCAGATGGCACTTCTCTGGTGACACTGGTACAGGTTAGTCTGTAGACCCGAGATCGTCATACAATCTTGTGTGATTCCCATTGTGTTTTTATTTCCATCATAACACGTCTAAGAGGGCGTGCAAAAAGGTGGATTTTGGGTACAGTCCCGAATCACATGGAGGCAATGAGCGATAGGAGGGGATTCGTCTCTCCTGGTATAGGGAGTTGATGTTGCGCTGTGTTCGATTGGCTATAACTGGAAATCCCTGGCCATGGTTGCTGAGATTTAATGGTAAGTGTTATCAGTAGTTTCTCAAACTGTTATAGACCTCATATCGACACGACTTATCAAGCTACTGGGATCTGACGTTTACCACCCCTAGGCGAGATATGCGAGTTATCAGACGAAGAGACCGGACTGTACGGGAGTGTTACTGATTGGATTCGCAGGAGAATGTACAGGCTTGCTTGTTGATCTTCTGATCACTCAATACCTGGGGGGCTGTTACATTTAGCTGACCGCTTGCAGCTTGTGGGTGTTTGATATGATCATCACCTACTGCCAGCGTATTGGCGATTCTTTAGAGTTCTATACAGAGGTTTCTTGGCTCAGTCAAAACGGAGTTGGAGCACATATATGATATGTGCAGGACCGAGAACAATACGTGTATGTGATACCGTATTAGATTCTCACGATATAAAATATCGGCCGGGTATATGAGATATAGCCGGGTCATCGGATCAAGTGTTTATTCGATGAACTGATACAGATAATATTAGTCGGTTGTTTATGAAATAGCCGGATTATCGGATCAAGTGTTGATTTGATAATTTAATGTATAATAATATATTTGATATATTAAATTACATTAACTAATATAAGCTCACTTATTGATTCATTTTCTTACCGGATAATACATTGATATATATGCGATATATGTTAATTGTATTATTTTCTTTTGTTACAAAAATATATTATATATGTGATATATAATATTGTAACAAGTTATGATTACTAATGCAACATGCTTAGTGGAGATTAAACATGGTTAGGATTTGATTTGGGTTAAACTTTTCTAGAAGTTTCTAGAAGCTTTTCGTTTGTTTCTTTCAAAGATATTATGGTTGATATTTTTGGAGATATTTACTTAACCCAACCCACACCCTATACTATGGTTAAATCTCTACAATTGTTAAGTCTTTCTTGACTTAACCATGGTTGCATTTGTAATGATATTAACATTTCATTATTCATCACAAAAGGATTATTCATTCATCTTCTTCTTCTTCCTACTTGCAAACCTTTCTAGCTTTGGGTTTTGTGATGGATTAGTGTGAGATTATGAAAACAAATGAGAGCTAAAATCCTACTTCATCATCCTAATCTATCCCAGACATTTAGATTAGGGTGTTCACTTCATTTGTGAGTGAGAGCTTGTGTTTAAGAAACTTCAAGGTATATCATCTTAGTTATCGAAGATCGGAAGCAACTTTGCATCATTCTCTTTGTGGAGCCTCTCTAGAATCCGGGTACATGATGATCGCAGCGAAGGGACCTCAACACGGAGCTTATGAAGTGAAGGACCGGACTACAAAGGTTGTAATCCCAAACTCTTAGATGTTAAAGTGTTTAACATGCTTTGTTTCGCCTAATCTCTAGTTTAAAGATCTTGGTTAGGGTTGTTCGGCACGTTTAAATTTTAAATAGGGCGAAACGTTGTAGAGGCCGTATGATATATAGCAGGGTCCGATTATTTACGTGCAGTAGTGCACGGATCATGATCGGACGGATCATACTAGTGGGCTTTGGTTTAAACCGGATCCTAGTATTAGATTTGTTGGAATAGTTTAGTCTCATCGCATTCGCATTCGGTCGGAATGCGGATGCAGGTATGTATATATAGGTGAGGGGTACTCTTGTGATCCGTCACGAGTTTACTTTAGTAGATGCTATTCTCTTTTATTGTTGCAAACATTTAGATTAATGTTTGCATATGGAAATAATGAGCTCAAAATCTTGATTAGGTGCATTAATTATGACATGGACAAGGGTGGTGACTCATGGTCTTAGTCTTTGAACCATGTCATGTTTAGTGATTGATTTGTGAAGTGAAATGAGAGAGAGAGAGAAAGGGCAGCCATGTATAATGAGGTTAGCTCTTGTATTTTCGATTCCAACTCTCACTCTCATTTGATCTCAACACAAAAGAAAAAGAGAGGAAAGCTTCTTCTTCTTCTTCCTCTTTCTTGAGCTCATTATCTCCTCACTAATGGCATCCACTAAATCCTCAAGAGACAAAGTGATGACACAGATTCTCTGTAGGGTTACTAGGTACTCTAATAAGGGTCTATAAGGTATCAACCATGCCCGATTTAAAAATTAGCCGTGCCGAACAACCCTAAACCAAGATCTTAGACTAGAGATTAGGCGAAACAAACATGTTAAACACTTTAACAATAAGTGAGAGGGATTACAACCTTTGTAGATCCTGTCCTTCACTTCTAAAGCTCCGTGTTGAGGTCCCTTCGCTGCGATCATCGTGCATCCAGACTCTAGAGAGGCTCCACGAAGAGAAAGATGCAAGCTTGCTTCCGATCTTCGATACCAAAGATGATCTACCTTGAAGTTTCATTAACACAAGCTCTCACTCACAAAATGAAGTGAACACGCTCATCTAAATAGCAAGGTTAGATGAGGATGATGAAGTAGGATTTTTTCTCTCATTTGTTTTCTTATTCCCACTCACTTTCATCACAAAAATCAAAGCAAGAAAGCTTTGCAAAAGAGGAAGAAGAAGATGAATGAATGAATAATTCATTTGTGATGAATAATGAAATGTTGTGATAATTCCTTATGCAACCATGGTTGCTAATAAAATAATAGCTAACCTTTGTAGAGAGTTAACTCTAGTTAAGGGTGTGCTTTGGGTTACAAAATATCATACAAAATATCTTAGCTCATGACAAAAAGAAAACTTCTAGAAGCTACAAGAATGAGCTAACCCAAATCAAACCCTAACCTTGATTAATCTCCACTAATCATGTTGCATTAGTAATTATAACATGTTACAATATTATATATCACATATTTAATATATTTTGTAACAAAAGAAAATAATACAATTAACATATATCGCATATATATCAATGTATTACCCGAGTGAGAAAAAGAATCTTTAAGTGAGCTTACATTAGTTAATGTAATTTAATATATCAAATATATAATTATACATTAAATTATCGAATCAACACTTGATCCGATAATCCGGCTATTTCATAAATAACCGACTAATATAATCTGTATCCGTTCATCGAATCAACACTTGATCCGATGACCCAGTTATATCACATATACCCGGCCGATATCTCATATCGCAAGAATCTAATACGGTATCACATACACGTACTGTTCTCGGTCCCGCACATATCATATATATGCTCCTACTCCATTTTGCCTGCGTCAAGAACCTCTGTGTAGGACTTTTAAGAATCGTCAATACGCCGGCAGTAGGTGATGATCATATCAAACACCCACAAGCTGCAAGCGGTCTGCTAAACGTAACAGCCACCCAGGTATTGAGCGCTCAGAAGATCAACAAGCAAGCCTATACATTCTCCTGTGAATCCAGTCAGTAACACTCCCATACAGTCCGATCTCTTCGTCTGATATGTTGCATATCTCGCCTAGGGGTATGATTGTTAGAGTTTTTGCGTGCTTAGTTAATTACCGCAATCAAGACGGTTTCGCTTGTAGCTAGCCGGTTGAGTACGGGTCGTCCGCAGGGAGATGGGAATCTTTTTCTATGTGCTTTAACGAGTTAAGTCCAAATGTTCCGGTTTGTTTTGAGATTAACTACGTGCTAAAATGATATATAAAGAGAGCTTGTTAGGGTTAGGATTAGGTTAGTTTGAGTAAGGAGTCGCTCACTTCTTTCTTTGCCACTCTTAATATCGGTGTTACGGTAATCGGCAACAACGGGGATTAGCACGACTAGGAAGGAACTTGCGAGTATAAGCTAGGCTTTCTAACGCTTAAGTTCATCCTTTTGGTGCTTGTCCGTCCGTTCTTGGCTCTTAGCCTTAACCTCCGGTTAATTCAACCACAACCGGTCTCACTAAGGAATCACCGCTATCATGTAGGATAGGGTGCCGTAGGGAGCGGATTGTGGTTCAATTAACGGGAGTCCGAATTAAGATGTTGGGCAAGGAAAGAGTGAGAGAGATTTCCTTCTCTCAAACTTCCCTTATCCTACGCTAACAAGTTAGAAAACTACTCACCCATTACAAGAAAAAGGAAAATAAAACAAAGGAGGAAGATAGAAAGAAAGAGGTTAGAAGATTACAACTAGCTATTTGAGACCTCACCTTGGCAAGGATCAAGTTTATGCATCATTGTTGTTTAAGGATAAAGAAAAAGAGAACAAGAAATAAACAAACAACAAATAACAACAACTAGATTAGCAAATGAAAATTACAAGCAATTATAATTAACAAAATAACAAGACAAGCATGGTAACAAAAAGAACTCCTTTATTCATCCTTCACTCACAAAAGCTCACTACAAGTTTTTAATGGAGAAGAGATGAGAAGAGGAAGAACAACAACAACATATAACCTAAAATCTAAATTCAAGAATAAGCACCCTTGTCTTTGGCAAGTTCTGGACTATTTATAGGCAGGGAACTGGAAACCTAGGGCAACAAACTGACTGCATATAGAATGACCAAAATACCCCTGAAACCTCATCCACTGCGGAGCCCGTACGGCTGCGGTTCCGCAGCCTAAGCATGCTTATGCCGCGGAACCGCGGCCCTTTAGTGGAGTTAGGCAATGAAATTTGGTGGTTTTCCCTTCCTTTTAGTACTCTTCAGTGTGGTATTTGTTGTTTCTCAGAATCTCTTAACAATATTTCCATAATTTCAGCAGAAAAAGGTGATGTAATGTGGAACTTTTGTCATGATTTTTCTTGAGCTCCGCGTTGATATGTTGGATCTTGTGTTGCCATTGAGCTTTGTGTATGAAAATGACATTGATTTGCCATTTTGTCTCTTAAACTGGTGTGCGGCAACATACGGATAGAGAGCGGAGACCCGTGTTTTATCTGTGGTTGGCAGTAATCCGGAATTTGTCATGCTTTTCCATGAATTTCACTGTTTAGAGCTGAGAACCTGTATCCTGTAATTAACTAGCAAACACGGCTCAAGAGTACCTACCGATAAGCAATGTGATAAAAATTGGGCGGTATAAAAATGCAAAAATCTGATATGAACAAATACCCCCAAACTTATCCTTTGCTCGTCCCGAGCAAAGCCAATTTATTCATAAAAAATTCCTAATCTCACTTTCGCAGGGAACGCGATTGCACTGAGCATGTGCAACAAGCCGTTTAAACCTCTAGGTGTCCCTAGTAGGAGGAGTGTTGTCTCCTGAGGGTTTTCAGCGGATACTACCCACAAAATCCGGTCAAGCTAGTTTTGCAAAATAACTATGATTCAAACCGTAAAGTTTTGTTTTAGAAAATAACAATTCTATGATCCTAAGTCTAGACTATCGAACCCTTATTTTTCACACCTCGCTTCTTATTTAACTAAAGATTTTATATGTCTTTACGTGCAGTGCAAATAGTGTTGTTAAGTTCCAGAAGGGTCGATTAAAATCATCATGTCACACAATAAAGCCCGGATAAAAATTTTAAAAGGATCACATAAGTTTTATAAATAGTTAAGCATTTTTCAAGTTTCTTTTTCTAGTAAAGTTTCAACTTCAAAATTTCTATCTTCCCTAACAGGAAACTAGGTCTTATTTTTCACTCCACCTTTTTCTTGTTTTCATTTCATACACACCTCTGTGAACGTGCAATAGTCTTTATCATAGAATAAAACCTTCATATCTCCGCTAGAAATATTTTTTATAAAAACCTGTCTTTTGTCAAGATTATTCTCACACAAAGAACCGTTAGGAATTTTAACTCGGAGAGAACACTTGCTTGACTTTGTTTTAATATGGACTTTCTAGGCTTCTTAACGAGCTTTGGGCCAATGCACCCAAACCAGTTGGCTTTAGGGCATTAGGTGTAGAGACACCCCAGCGGACTTAATTACTCAAGTTACCTAGGCCCCAAAAAAAAAGACACTTTAGCGTGAAAATCATGATGATTCAATGCGAACGGAGATATAACCGGGAGTTCAGTTATTTTTTTTTGGATAAAAGACGTGTTTAGTGGGTTAGGTGTGTAATCATTCCAATCAAGTTTCAGATGGGTTATTTTTCAGAATTAGTTCCAATTAAGGCATCAATAACATTCCTTCATATTCGCTTCACTTCATAAACTATTCTTAATATTACTTATTTCAGAACAAACCTATTTGATCCTCAGAAAATCATTTATCCATTTAAAAGCTTTTAGACATAAAAGACTTGTCATCTAATTTCCAAAACTCACGACACGTATAGTGTGATGTAAAGACGTATATCAGCTATAGTTAACTTCAAAGGAGAGTTATCATTCAGGTTTTCAAAATCTAAAAGTAAGATATAGTTATTCTTATCTTATCAAACAAAACCGTCGAAATGTTGAATCAGAGTTCTCCCACTAGCTAACTTGACAGAAAAGTTTTTATGTTTTTAGAAAATTTTCTGATTTTTATTGGTTTTATGGATTTTAATATGCAGATGCAAAATATACATATGAATGCGAAGGTTAGAAATGCGTACCGAGCGTACCCCTAAACTTGAACTGGACAGTGTCCTCACTGTCATTGCATGAAGAGATCATTTGAAGGGTCAAAATTATCGGTTAGATATACACAATTTTTTTTTGTTTATGTTTTTGTTTTTAAAGAAAAGAAGAGTAGTAAAAATGGAAAAGAATATCCACAAATATATACAAAATGGTATATACATACCCCCAAACTTATTTGGAACAGTGTCCACTGTTCTTGGCTGGATAACCGAAGTTTGGTGGTAGGCAGAGGAAGATTATGCAGGGTAAATCGGCTCCTGTAAGACCAGGAGCTCCTCTGTTGGTTCGGCACTAAGGTACGGTTTAAGTCGGTGTCCGTTTACTTTGAAAAATGAACCATCCTTTGGATTCTCCAAATCCACAGCGCCATGCGGATACATATTCCACACAAAATACGGCCCTTTCCAGCGAGATCTGAGCTTTCCTGGAAAGAAGTGTAGCCGGGTGTCGTAAAGCAGTACCTGTTGACCAGGCCCGAAAGTTTTGCGCAAAAGGTGTTTATCGTGAAACACCTTTGTTCGGTTCTTAACGACAACCGCGTTATCGTAAGCCTCATCCCTAAGCTCGCTCAATTCGTTCAACTGCTGCTTCCGATGGCTGCCCGCATCTTCGAGAGACAGATTCAGCTCCTTTATCGCCTAAAATGCGCGATGCTCTATTTCCACAGGGAGGTACCAAGCCTTTCCGTACACAAGCCGATAGGGAGACAAGCCAAGATCGGTCTTATAAGCAGTTCGAAATGCCCAAAGGGCATCAGTGTGTTTTAACGACCAATCCTTACGGTTCTTGGAAACCGTCTTCTCCAGTATCTGCTTGATTTGCCGATTTGAAACTTCGGCTTGCCCACAGGTTTGGGGGTGGTAGGGCGTAGATAGATTATGATTAATGGAATATTTCCGCATCAAGGCCTCGAAAGTCTTATTGCAGAAATGAGTTCCATTTTCGCTAATGATCGCTCTGGAGTGCCCAAAACGGGAGAAAATGTTTTCTTTAAGAAACCTAATGACAACCTTGTTGTTGTTAGTCCGACTGGGCACAGCCTCGACCCACTTAGAGACGTAATCAACAGTGAGAAGGATATACAAGTTCCCAAAAGAGCTGGCAAACGGGCCCATGAAATCGATCCCCCAAACATCGAAAATCTCCACAACCAAGATTGGTTGGAGTAGCATCTCGTTCCTCCTGGATATCCGGCCCAAGTGTTGGCACCGGGAGCAAGTCTTGCAGTAGTCATGAGCGTCTTTGAAGAGTTGTGGCCAGTAGAAACCACACTGCAAGATCTTCTCAGCTGTCTTTCTAGGGCCAAAATGCCCGCCTCATGCTTGATCGTGGCAAAACGACAGCGCACTCTTGAATTCATCGTCAGGGACACACCGACAAATAATCTGGTCGGGACAGTACTTGAACAGATAGGGTTCGTCCCAGTAAAAGTGTTTCACTTGGGATAAGAATCGAAGTCTGTCCTGACATGACCATTCAGTCGGTAGTAATCCGGTGGCCAAATAGTTCACAATATCTGCGAACCAGGGTTCGCAAGACACTGTCAAGAGTTGTTCATCCGGAAAAACGTCGTTGATCGGAATTTGAAGCGACGGCGAAGAAGGAAGTCGTGAGAGATGGTCGGCGACTACGTTTTCACATCCTCTTTTGTCCTTGATGACAAGGTCAAACTCTTGAAGCAAGACGATCCAACGTATTAGCCGAGATTTTGCATCTTTCTTCGCAAAAAGATAGCGCAGAGTAGAATAGTCTGTGTAGACAATAATTGGAGAGCCGATGAGGTAAGGCCTGAACTTTTCTAAAGCAAATACAACAGCCAAGAATTCTTTCTCAGTTGTTGTATAATTAAGTTGGGCGTCGTTCAGGGTTCGGCTAGCATAATAGATTACGTGCGGCATCTTGTTGATGTGTTGTCCAAGGACAGCACCAATGGCAAAGTCGGATGCATCGCACATAATCTCAAATTGGTGCGTCCAGTCAGGAGAAGAAAGAACGGGAGCAGAAGTGAGTGAGCTTTTTAATGACTCGAACGCAGTCACACAGCTCGAGTTGAAGTCGAATGGCGTGTCCTTGTCCAGCAAAAGAGTCAAGGGCCTAGCAATCTTGCTAAAGTCCTTGATGAACAGTCTATAGAAACCGGCATGGCTAAGGAAGGCTCGGATGTCTCGGACGCATCTGGGAGGAGGGAGATTGGAAATGACCTCAATCTTCGCTTTGTCAACCTCTATGCCATTTTGCGAAATGATATGTCCTAAGACAATACCTTCGCGCGCCATGAAGTGGCACTTCTCCCAATTCAAAGTGAGGTTCTTGTCCTTACATCGGGTAAGGACAGCGTCGAGATGCAGCAAACACTCTTTAAAGGAATCGCCAAAAATGGAGAAATCGTCCATGAAGATCTCCAAGAATTTCTCCACCATGTCTGAGAAGATTCCCATCATATACCGCTGGAAGGTAGCGGGCGCATTGCATAACCCAAAGGGCATGCGACGATACGAAAACGTGCCGAAAGGACAAGTGAATGTGGTCTTGTCCTGGTCTTTTTCAGCGATGGGAATCTGATTATAGCCAGAGTAGCCATCTAGAAAGCAGTAGTACTCATGTCCGGCCAATCGCTCAAGCATCTGGTCAATGAAAGGTAGCGGAAAGTGGTCCTTCCGCGTTGCGGCGTTGAGTTTTCTGTAATCAATGCATACTCGCCACCCAGTTTGGGTGCGAGTAGGGATTAACTCGTTCGCCTCGTTGGTTATGACTGTTATACCTTATTTCTTGGGGACAACGTGAATGGGGCTCACCCACTGGCTATCAGAGATAGGGTAAATGATACCACTATTTAGACACTTTACGATTTCCTTTTTCACAGCCTCCTTCATGACTGGATTGAGTCGCCTTTGTGGATCCCTGGCTGGTTTGGCATCATCCATCAGATGAATATGATGTTCAACGATCAGGGGACTAATCCCCTTGATGTCCGCCATGGACTAGCTAAAAGCTTGCCTATTGCTGTGCAAGACCGCAAGAAGGGTTTTCTCTTGCTCTGGAGCTAGAGAAGCCGAGATGATAACAGGGAGGGTCTCGTTCTCACCCAAGTAAGCGTACTTAAGGTGAGACGGTAAAGGATTGAGTTCGAGCGTTGGAGGTGAAACGATTGAAGGCAAGATTGGTGAAAAGGTCTCGAACTCAAAGGATTCCAGCGAAGGTTCAAAACGAGTGTAAGCGACCGAGTTGGATTGTTCAGGTAACTCATCCGGAAATTCGAAGGATTCAAACTCGGGTGGTGAGTGGCTAAGATCATTCGAGAAAGTGAAACACTCGTAGTCATTGTCGGGCACAGAAATAGCAGCAGGTTCGAAGAGGAACGCATTAGTGGCGTTAAGGTTATCGTGATCGAACAAAAACTCCTCGAGTTCACACTCTTCTGGGGTGATCTCCTGGATTGAGCAAACGTCTAGTATATGAGCATTAGGTTCGGTGGGCTGATTCCCCAACCTAAAAATGTTGAGTTCAATTGTCATGTTTCCAAAAGATAGGTTCATCGAACCATTTCGACAATTGATCACAGCATTTGAGGTTGCAAGGAATGGGCGACCGAGTATCACCGGAATTTGATTCCGGGGGTTACAGGCTGTGTGTCTAATACAATGAAGTCAATGGGGAATATGAAGTCCCCAACCTTGATTAACACATCCTCTAGCTCACCCCTAGGATGGGTGATTGATCGGTCGGCCATTTGGAGAGTACAGTGTGTGGGTTTCAGCTCTCCTACTCCTAGTTGCTCATATACTGAGTAAGGAAGCAGGTTAACACTGGCACCAAGATCTAATAGTGCGCGATTGATGTTCTTATCCCCAATGGTAATAGAAATCGTAGGACAGCCAGGGTCCTTCCGTTTTTGAGGTAAAGATTGGGTAAGAGTATCACTCACAGCACTAGCCAAGAAAACTTTCTTGGGTACCTGAGATTTCCTGTTTTTCGTGCACAAGTCCTTTAAGATTTTGGCATAGGAAGGGACTTATTGGACAGCATCTAAAAGGGGAATGTTAAAGTTAACCTGCTTAAACAACTCCAGAACCTTCTCCATTTGTGTATTTTATTTATTAGACCTCAACCGGTTTGGAAATGGGACGTTTTTAAAATTGGTTGAGTCTAATGCTTGTGGAGGAGATTGTGGAGTTGCAACGGATCCCAGAGCTGGTATTTTCGTGGAGTGAGAAATGGGTCCGTCTAAACCAGAAGAAGAGGAAGAGCCTTTTGAAGAATGGAGAATAGGCTCAGAAGACGAAGAAGAAGAAGAGGAAGAAGAAGAAGCAGTCGGGGTGTCATCGTCGATTCGTGTGCCAATGTTGTTTTGCAGTATCCTTCCTGATCTCAATGTAGTCACGGCACTCACATTATAGTTCTGTTGTTCAAGAGCAACATGTACATTATGTGGGTGACCGGGATTTGGGAGTGGTTGAGATGGAAGCTTCCCCTTTTCTCGCTCGCTTAGCGCCGCATTCAGCTGTGCAATCTGGGCTTCGATGGTCTTGATGCTTTGCCCATGTGCAGCAGTGTGTTGCACCAAAGACTGAATAGACGACTGGATGTTTGCGGTGGATTGTGTCGATTGTTTAACGAATGCCTCCAGACTTCGTTCTGGAGAGGAAACCTTATCGTTGTTTGATGGAACAAAGTTGTTTTGCGGAAAAGAATTGTTGGTTGCAAAGTTGTTCGTCTGATTTTGAAAAGGTTGGGGTTGGAAGAGCTGCTGAAACTGATATTGAGTTTGTTGTTGCGCTTGTTGTTGCGGCGGAGGGGGCCTTTGGAAATTGTTGCCTTGGAATTGATGCTGATTCTGATTCCAAGCGAAATTGGGGTGGTTCCTCTAACCGGGATTGTAGGTGGAAGAGTATGGATCATTTCTCGGTTTTTGCTGAAATGAAGCATTTACCTGATCCTGTCCTTGAGATGGTGGATTGTAAGGACACTCTTCGGTTAAGTGAGAAGGATCGGAACAACAAGCACAAATGGTACGAAGGGGAAGAACATGGGCAGGAGCAGGAGATGAAAATTTGCTCTCTATCGCTTCAAGTTTTCTCGTTATTGCAGCCATTTCAGCTTTCATTGCAATAGAGACATCGAGTTGGTGAATTCCTAGCCTAGACTGACCAGTAGAAGTGGAGGAAAAAGAAGAAGTTGGTCTGGTGCTCTCCCATTGAAGCGTTTGTTCCGCAAGGTCATCGAAGAATTGCCATGCTTCCTCGTCAGATTTTGATAGGAAGTGGCCCTGAAAAATGGTTTCCAACAACTGCTTGGTTGCTGGGTTCAGGCCCTCGTATAAGGTTTGGCAAAGTTGCCATTTCTCGATACCATGGTGAGGGCACTGAACAAGAAGGTGTTTATACTGGTCAAAGCACTTCCAGAAGGGTTCAGTAGGAAGCTGGGAGAATTGGTTGATTTCGTTATGGATCCTCGCGGTTTTATGATTCGGATAGAATTTCTTGAGAAACGCTTTCACAAACTCGTCCCAACTGGTTATGGAGTGGGAAGCAGTGCTATACAGCCACTTTTCAGCAAGATCGCACAAAGTGAACGGAATGACCCGTAGCCGTATAGCATCGTCCGACAGCTGGGTCGTTTTCATCATGGCACAAACATTTTGAAACTTGTTGATGAAGATATAGGCATCTTCAGATTCAAGCCCATGAAATTTCGGAAGCATGTTAATGAAGTGGGGCTTAATTTCAAAATTATCCCCATTGGCCGGTGGAAGGGAAAGACGGGTGGGAAGTGCAGAACGGGTGGGGTAGAAACGATCCTGGAGCGCGATTCGCTGTGGCACTACAATAGGCGGTGGTGGTGGATTATTTGCATCCATAGGGGGTGGAATCAATCCCGGGGGAGTCAAAGGGATGTTTGGATTAAATCCTGACATCGCAGAAGAAGAGGTTGGTGATGGTGAAGGTGAGGATGTATGAACAGAATTCCGGTCAACGTCGGAGTTGGCCGGTAAAGGTAGGGGTGAAAGAGGCGTGGAAGGAGTTTCAACGTCTGAGTCGATCGCGTAGTCGGTAGCGACTAACGTAACGCGGACTAGGCGGGCGCTAGTGTCCCGAGTCCAAGCGGACATACACTGAGCGAGTTTAGTATAGTCAAAGCGGAGAAGGTGAGGATAAGAAAACGTCAATGGAGAAATATGATAGGTGGTGGGTGAAAAAAAATGGGATTTTGGCGACAGAGGACAAGTTTTTATAAAAGTTTTTGGTTTTTTGTGATTTATTTTCTTTTTTTTTTAGAAAGAGCTTTACAGAAATATGTACGGACTTACGGCTTCAAGCAATCACAAACAAGATATGCACAATCACACCAAGATCTAGGGTCACCTAGATCAGCTAGACAGCTCCCGACTGTTCCAAAGGGCTAGAAATAGGACATCAAACCGCCTCTTCTCCGCCAATTGCGGCCAGGTAAGTGCCTGGTAAGTGGGAGGCTCCCCACTACATAAGTAGTGGTCCTAATTAAGTAACCACTTGCCTAGATACCGCAAAGTCAGGATAGGATAAACGGCCGATGCCTGTAACTAGTCCTCTGTCCTATTGAGCGCGAAGTCCTTAGGGCCGAGTCTAGTATTTTTTAATTAAACAATGGTCAATGCATATGCTTTTTGTGATTTCTGGGGTCCTGGGAAGGGTGATGAAATCCCCACCCAATCTGGATTGGTTTCAAGCCCCTTAAAGTCCGTATTAATATATGCAAAGCAGTAACAATCAACTGCAATCAATTTTTATTTTTTAGCGCGGCGCAAAGAATCCTGCACAAAAACAATTTATTGGAAGGGGGAAGAGAATTTGCGCAAAGAATGCTGCAGAAAACACAGTTCAGTGGGGTTCAGAGGAGTGGGGAGGAGATAAGGAACACTCACAGGGAATTTGGCACCCTGAAGGCACCAAACGACCGCAGTTCCGCGGCCTAAGCCTGCTTATGCCGCGGTTCCGCGGCTATATGTTGGCCTTGGCGCTTGATTTTTCTTGTAGGTGCTTCCTTGGCTGTCCTCTTCTTGTCTGGATTTCCTGAATCTTGATTTGCTCACTGTATCTGCTCCAGATTTTTACAGTAGACCGTTGGCTTCGTCTTGATCCGTCGCGGTGTAGCCGCGAGATATGGGTCTAACTTCCCACGTCTTTGGCACTGAACTCGACCTTCTTTTTATCCTGCACACATGCACAAAAACTATTCAAAAATAACAAGATGGTTTTTTTACAATGTATATATATTTTTTGTTTTGTTTTTCGGTTATATTTATATTCACAAATTAACCCGAAATTACACAAAGAAATAAACTACCGTCTCCCCGGCAACGGCACCATTTGATTGTTAGAGTTTTTGCGTGCTTAGTTAATTCCCGCAATCAAGACGGTTTCACTTGTAGCTAGCCGGTTGAGTACGGGTCGTCCGCAGGGAGATGGGAATCTTTTTCTATGTGCTTTAACGAGTTAAGTCCAAATGTCCAGGTTTGTTTTGAGATTAACTACGTGCTAAAATGATATATAAAGAGAGCTTGTTAGGGTTAGGATTAGGTAAGTTTGAGTTAGGAGTCGCTCACTTCTTTCGTTGCCACTCTTAATATCGGTGTTACGGTAATCGGCAACAACGGGGATTAGCACGACTAGGAAGGAACTTACGAGTATAAGCTAGGCTTTCCAACGCTTAAGTTCTTCCTTTTGGTGCTTGTCCGTCCGTTCTTGGCTCTTAGTCTTAACCTCCGGTTAATTCAACCACAAACGTTCTCACTAAGGAATCACCGCTATCATGTAGGATAGGGTGCCGTAGGGAGCGGATTGGGGTTCAATTAACGGGAGTCCGAATTAAGATGTTGGGCAAGGAGAGAGTGAGAGAGATTTCCTTCTCTCAAACTTTCCTTATCCTACCCTAACAAGTTAGAAAACTACTCACCCATTACAAGAAAAAGGAAAATAAAACAAAGGAGGAAGATAGAAAGAAAGAGATTAGAAGATTACAACTAGCTATTTTAGACCTCACCTTGGCAAGGATCAAGCTTAAGCATCATTGTTGTTTAAGGATAAAGAAAAAGAGAAAAAGAAAGAAACAAACAACAAATAACAACAACTAGATTAGAAAATGAAAATTACAAGCAATTATAATTAACAAAATAAGAAGACAAGCATGGTAACAAAAAGAACTCCTTTATTCATTCTTCACTCACAAAAGCTCACTACAAGTTTTTAATGGAGATGAGATGAGAAGAGGAAGAACAACAACAACATATAACCTAAAATCTAAATACAAGAATAAGCACCCTTGTCTTTGACAAGTTCTGGACTATTTATAGGCAGGGAACTGGAAACCTAGGGCAACAAACTGACTCCATATACAATGACCAAAATACCCCTGAAACCTCATCCACTACGGAGCCCGTACGGCCGCGGTTCTGCGGCCTAAGCATGCTTATGCCGCGGAACCGCGGCCCTTTAGTGGAGTTAGGCCATGAAATTTGGTGGTTTTCCCTTCCTTTTAGTATTCTTCAGTGCGGTATATGTTGTTTCTCAGAATCTCTTCATAATATTTCCAGAATTTCAGCAGAACAAAAGGCGATGTAATGTGGATCTTTTGTCATGATTTTTCTTGAGCTCCGCGTAGATATGTTGGATCTTGTGTTGCCATTGAGCTTTGTGCATAAAAATGATATTGATTTGCCATTTTGTCCCTTAAACTGGTGTGCGGCAACATACGGATAGAGAGCGGAGACCCGTGTTTTATCTGTGGTTGGCAGTAATCCGGAATTTGTCGTGCTTTTCCATGAATTTCACTGTTTAGAGCTGATATCCTGCAATTGACTAGCAAACACGGCTCAAGAGTACCTACCGATAAGCAATGTGATAAAAATTGGGCGGTATAAAAATGCAAAAATCTGATATGAATAGGGTGGTAAACGTCAGACCCAATAGCTTGATAAGTCTTGTCGATATGAGGTCTATAACAGTTCGAGAAACTACTGATAACACTTATCAGTAAATCTCAGCAACCCTGGCCAGGGATTTCCAGTTATAGCCAATCAAACACAGCGCAACATCAACTCCCTATGCCGGGAGAGACGAATCCCCTCCTATCGCTCATTGCCTCCATGTGATTCGGGACTGTACCCAAAAGCCACCTTTTTGCATGCCCTCTTGGACGTGGTATGATAGAAATCAAAGCACCGTGGGAATCACACAAGACTCTATGACGGTCTCGGGTATACAGACTACTCTGTACCAGTGTCATCAGAGAACTACCATCTGATGTGAGGTATAATACCATTTGGGAGTTCTTGGTGAGTCCGTCCAGTGTACCCAGTCTCCACTGAGCCCCCGTACACCATCCTTGATGTCAAACACCGATGGATATGGGATCATCCATCGCCCATCATATGGGTCAAGATGCGTATACGCTAGTCTACTCTGGTGCATCGATTCCCTGTCTCGATACACCCTCGACTAGGAACAGTTATAGGATGTACTCGTCGACTACCGTGGCCCCACTAGTATGATCTCATCATAGTCCCAGTAGTCGAGTACATATCCTAAGGGTTTTATCAACATGTAACATAGAAACAATCAAAATACATGTTAAGATAAAGAGCAACCAGATAGCGTACTATCATGTCGAGCAAGAAAGTCCTCCCTATATATGTCCAAGCATCCACTACAATATACTTCGTATGTACAGTAATGGCCTCTCATACATATAACTAACAATCTCCCACTTGCACTAGGGCCATCTGTTGTAGTATCACATACTCAACAATTAGCTGTGGTTGAAGTATCTCATACTCAACCATCCCATAAAAGTCTCTACTGGGAAAAAGGCCTTTGTGAGTGGATCCGCGCTGTTGTCCTCTGTGTCTATTCTCCTAACCTTGATCTCCCTGGAGATCAACCATCTCCATGATTAGGTGATACTGCCTAAGAATTATATCTGGATTTCTGATGGGGCGGGGGTTCCTCGGCAAAAAGCCACAACTCTATTGTCACACAATGGTAGGAACGAAGTTCATCTCATGAACTTTTATCTATATCCAGACTGCCTCTTTGGTAGCATCCTTGGTAACGATGTATCTTGCCTTTAATCGTCTAGTAAGTCACGGTATCTAGCTTGGAACTCTTCCAACATACCGTCCCTCCACTGAGGGTAAAGACAATGCCTGCGACTGACATTCAGTCGTCCATATCACCCTAGAACCTTTCCAGTGATTCTCCCCAGGATCGATTGATACCAACTCACTACATCTAGTGAGAATCCTAACATCCAATTAGATCTATCACATAGATCCTAAACCCAGGATTTAGGAGGTATCACCTTGATCCTATATGGAGAATCCTTGTGATAAGAGGAGATTGACCGAGCGTAGCATAGGAAACTCCTTCCCTATCAAGAGTATGTTATCCACGTACTCTACGAGGATCACCACCATAGTCTCTACTACCTTTTTGTATATACAAGGTTCATCTAGCATTTTGATGAAGTCAAACTCTTTGACTACCACATCAAAATAGACGTTCCAACTCCGCGATGCCTGCTTTATCACATAAAACATTTTGCACACGTTTTCGCTGCTCCCACTATCTATGAAGCCCTCTGGCTATGTACTTATAAACGCTCTCTTCTAAAACATCATTTAGAAAAGCAGTCATGACACCCAACCACCAGATATCGTAGTCATGGTATGTAGCCGTGGAAAGTAGGATCTGGATGGACTTAACATAGCTTTGAAAGTCTCAACTTTTCCATGTACACCAAGTAATCTTCTCAAGATATACTTGCTCCTGATGGGGATTTAACCCTTCAGATAAAGCATCCAAAGTCCATACTTTGTTGGTGTATAAGGATTCCATCTCAGATCGCTAAGCATCCAGCAATTCTTACAGAGTCCCACTCCTGATGGCAAGCTCGAAACTAGTTGGGTCATCATCTCATGATGCAATCCTCTCTCCCATTATCATAGAGAAAACCAAAGTATCTCTCAGGTGGGTGAGGAACCCTACTAGATCGGCGGAGAGGCCGAGGTTCGTTAGAATCTATTGAATCCTTTGGTTCTACCAAATCATCAGCTGCAGTTTGTATAGCTGGAACTCATTCCAGTTCTACCTCATGACCACTAATTTCTTCACAAGAAATTCCCATTCACAAAGGTGGCATGCTGAGAAACAACACATCTTTTGTTCCTCGGTTTGGTAGAAGATATTCCCTTGCTAATGCTTGGGATATCCAACAAACTTCCACAGAACTGACTTTGCCTCGAGCTTGTTCGGATCGGATTTTGCTTTTAGACATAGGCTGGACAACCCCAAATCTTAACTTAGTTAAGATATGGGCTCTTCCCATTCCATATCACATATGAAGTGGTAGGCAACTGATTTGATTTGAACCTTATTCAATAGGTATGCAGCTTCTCAAGTGCATAACTCCCAAAAGGAAATAGGAAACTCAGTAGTACTCATCATAGAGCATACCATATCACATAGGGTGCTATTGCTCCACCCCGATATACCATCGTGCTATGGTGTATACAGGGGAGTAATGCTGAGAGAGAATCTCATTCTCCCTTAGAATTGTCCAGGATCTCCGTGCTCAAGTATTCTCCTCCCTGATCACATCGAAGGACATAATACTTATACCCGTTTTTGGTTCTCTACTTCTAACTTATATTCTGTGATTATCTCAAAAGTTTCGGACTTGTGTTTCAATAGGAACATATATCTGAATCTTGAGAGATCATCAGTGAATGTAATGAAGTACAAAGAACCAGTCCAGGCATTTGTAGACAGGGGACTTTCATACATCAACATGTATCAATCCCAAGAGTTTCACTAACTCTTTCTCTGTTTCCAATAAAAAGAGCTGTGGTCATGATATCTCTGTGACATGACCGGCAAGTTTCACAAGATGTAAATTCAAACTAATTTAAATATGCATCTATATGTAACTTCAGCTAGTCGGGTCGCATTGATATGACCTAGTCTACAATGCCTCAAGAAGGATTCGTTCATTTCTGAACTCTTTCTCTTGTGTGTGTTCTGTATACTAAGAACTGTAGTTCGATTTAGAATGTCAATGCTTTCAGATAACGTGCCTGAACCGATCAACTCCTGATATAGGAAATGTTCAAAACACTTTCCAACAATACAAAATTATATCCTTCATTACTAATAAAGAGACGATATGATGTTGTACTTCAGGTTCGGTACCTAAAAATATTCATTCAGAATCAATGTATTCTGATAATACAGGGTGATAACTACCAACAGACTTGGCTGCAACACTTGCACCGTTTCTATCTCATGAAACATATCACCCATTCTCAGTTCTCTACCTATCTGTAGCCCATGTAACAAATTACATTTGTGGAATCCTGATCCGGTATCACATACCCAGGACGTAAAGGATATTGAGAAACAGTTCTGTGTAATGAACACACCCGAAGAAGATGCATCAACATGCACTTTCTTCGTTTGGGCGGCACGAGAATTTTGGTAATCCCCTATTTCCTCCTCTGTCTAATAACAATTATAAGTTGGAGCGGGACCAACATTCCTTAGCGCAGTATAACAAGCGGGTTCGGTCAGTTCATCCGTATTATTATCTTGATTAAGGCGTGACATAGTCGTAACCAAGAGAGAGAGAGAAGAAAACACTCAGCGTGCGCTTTTACAAGATTAGATTGGTTATCAATTTATCTAATCAGGATGTCTCCCTCTGGTTTAGTCAAATCTTCCTTCAAACCCTAAAAGGAAAAACTAGCCAGGATTAATTACACTCTACAAGTTCGCCAATCTTTCAGCCAGGCTAGTGCCGGTACTTTGAGGGAGGTTCCCCATGTTTTTATAAGGACCTAATTTAAGTAATCCTCGTTTTACCAGGGGCGTAACTGTTAGGTCCATGTTACCCACCTCGGTTCTTTCGGGGAGGCGGAATGGGTAAAAATAAAATTTTTCTCACAAGGTGACAAGGACCATCCATGATGGATCTTTGCTAAACAAAAAGTAACACATAAACTACAAGTTCTAGCAACTATGTAGAATGGTTATACCTAGATCTTGAACTCCTTCTCTTCTTGTTGTGGTTCTCCTGCTTGCTTGCTCCTTGTAGTGGTTTGAATGGCTCCTCCTCGTCGTCTTCTCTTTGCCGAAGATAGATCCACCCGAGGGCCTCGAACTTGAGCTCCTACCTCAACCAAGAGGTAACTAAAGTGGTTGGCTTGCTAAACCTAGAACTCTAGAATGAATAGAGAGATGCTTTGATGGTTTAGTCTTAAAAAGCTTATGATTTCCAACACATGGAACACTTAAGGTTTGAGAGAGGAAGAGGGAGAGCTTTCTCAAGAGAGAGAAAGAGTATGATAGAATAAGCTCTCATCTTGCAACCATGCTCACATATGAGATAATATGAAAATAACAATAATAATTAATGAAAAAGTGTGATGGTTCATTTGGAATGACCATTATCATTTCACATTAAATGAATTTTGCAAGAATCAAGGAGTATCTTTCATGTGAAATGATGATGGTGAATATGTCAACATGGGTCAACAAGTCAACCAAAGTCAAAAGGTCAACAACCCTAACCATGACACAATTATCTTTAATTAATACCAATAATCATATTTCTTATTCTCATTAGGGTTTGGAAAAAGTCAATGGTCAACAACCCTAATGAGAATCATCTGCCTCTGCCTCTGTTAACTGTGCATACACACCCGCATCTGTGTTCCGAGGAACACGAATACACTGAGACAAAACCAATCCCAAAACAAATACTAGGATCTGGTTTAAACCAAAGCCCGCTAGTAATAACTGCCCGGACACCAAACGTGCACAATTGCGCGAATGGGAACGAACCCCGTCGCAAAACCATGCGACCTCTACTCTGTTTTGCCCATAGGCGAATAACCCTCTGTGTAGGACTCTAAAGGCTCGACATTACGCTGGCAGTGGGTTTAACCATAGGCCGCAAGCGGTATTAGCTGTACGTAACGGTCCCCAGGTAGATGCCGATAAGAAGACAGATAAGGTGAACCCATCCGAACTCCTACTGAGCCTGAATGTGACAATCTCCGTACAGTCCGGTCTGTTCGTATAAGAGTATCGCATGTCGGGCCTAGGGGGTGGTAAACGTCAGACCCCTAATAGCGGTACAAGTCGTGTCGGAGTGTAGCCTAGAACACCCTGAGCAACTACTGGTAACACTACCAGCAAATCTCGCTTGCCCTGGCCAGGGACGACTATGTGCAATGGCTCTCCTAGACACAACGCGATATCAACTCCCAATACCGGGAAAGACGAATCCTGTCTAACCGTCACTGCCTCCAAGTGCTTCGGGACTACACCCAACTTCTACCTGTTCGCACGACTCAATAGAGCCGTGGTAGGGTAGTAATCTAAGAACAGTGGGAACACACTTTAGACGAAGTGACAGTGTCAAGTCAACGGACTAAGCTATACTCATGTCACCTGGGAACTGTTAACTGACGATAGGTATAATACCAACCAACAGTTCCCGACGAGTCCTGTCCAGTGTACTCGTAACCTAACCAGCACCTGCATACTATATCCAGTACGACGTACTGATGGCTGTGGGACAGACCATCTCCCCTGCTGGGACAGAAGCGTATGCACCAGTCTACTCTGGAGTATCGATGCCTTGTCTCGATAATCCTACGACTAGGGACCAAAATAAGGATTTGCTTATAGACTACCCAGCCCCTAATAGTGTGATCACCATCACAACACCGGTAGTCAAGCAAAGATCCTAAGGGCTCCATCAATATGTTTTAGCGATATGTTAAAAGAAACATATACACATATTAAGATAGAAACAAACCAAGTAGAATACTACTATATCGAGCAAGACTGTCGTAAACCAGTATATATATCCTAATCTTCCAAAATGTATTATACAAACTAGTACTATACAATAATGGTCTCTAAGGCATACATATCCAACAATCTCCCACTTGCACTAAAGTCCAGTAATTGGTGTACCGCATACCCAACGTCTGCACTACGGCCAGCTGCTGGCGTATCGCATACCCAATAGCTCAAAAAGTCGCTCGAACTGTGTTTGAGGAAGGGCCTTTGTGAATGGATCCGCCGTGTTGTCTTTTGTGTCCACTCTCCGTACCTCGATCTCCTGGCGATCAATGATCTCCCTGATCAGGTGATACCACCTTAAGATGTGTCTGGATTTCTGATGGGACCTTGGTTACTTCGCTAAAGCTATAGCCCCATTGTTATCGCAATACAAAGGTATTGGGTCAACAATGGACGGAACCACCAGAAGTTTGGTAATGAACTTCTTCATCCAGACCGTCTCTTTTGCGGCATCGCTTGCAACAATGTATTCAGCCTCCATCGTCGAGTCTGCGACGGTATCCTGTTTGGAACTCCTCCAACACACCGTCCCTCCGTTGAGGGTAAACACAAAACCCGAGACAGGCTTGCTATCATCTTTGTCACTCTGGAAGCTTGAATCGGTAAAGGACTCGACCCTGAGGTCTCCATTACCGTAAACCAGGAACATCTCCTTAGTCCTTCTCAGATACTTGAGAATGTTCTTCACTGCTATCCAGTGGTTCTCACCTGGGTCTCACTGATACCGGCTCACCACGCTCAGCGCGTAAGCTACATCTGGTCTTGTACATAGCATCGCATACATTATAGATCCTACCGCTAAAGCGTAGGGTATAGTGCTCATGCGAACCCTCTCCTCGTCAGTCTTAGGAGACATCTTCTTGGAGACGGTGATTACGTGCAATGCGGGTATATTACTGCGCTTGGAATCTTCCATACTAAATCTCTTTAGTACGGTCTCTACGTACCTGGACTGCGAAAGTCCCAGTAGTCTCTTGGATCTATCTCTGTAGATCTTGATCCCCAGAATGTACGAGGTATCACCCCGGTCCTTCATGGAGAACCGTTGTGACAAGAATAGCTTGACCGATTGTAGCATAGGAATGTCATTTCCTATCAAAAGAATGTCGTCCACGTACAAGACTAGGAACACGACAGTTCGTCCTACAATCTTCTTATAGACATAAGGTTCATCTTCGTTCTTGATGAAATCAAATTCCTTGATTGCCTCATCAAAATAGATATTCCAGCTCCGCGATGCCTGCTTTAAACCATAAATGGATTTAAGCAGCTTGCACACCTTCCTACTGCTCCCACTGTCCACGAAACCTTCTGGATGATCCATGTAAACGCACTCTTCCAAACAGCCGTTTAGAAAAGCCGTTTTTATGTCCATCTGCCAGATTTCATAGTCATGGAAGGCAGCAATGGCAAGTAGGATCCGAATAGATTTGAGCATAGCCACTGGAGAAAAAGTTTCGTCATAGTCCACACCAGGTCTTTGACGAAAACCTTTTGCAACGAATCTAGCATTATAGGTTTCCACCTGCCCATCTACACCAAGTTTCCTTATGTAGATCCATTTGCATCCAATGGGTTTTACCCCAGGTGCAGCAATTTCCAAGGTCCACACTTTATTGGTGTACATGGAATCCATTTCGGATTGCATAGTTTCCAGCCACTTATCAGAGTCCCTACTGATAATGGCCTGCTTGAAATTGGTAGGGTCATCTTCTTCCAAGATGCAATCCTCTCGATCCCCGTCTATGAGAAAACCGTAGTATCTCTCAAGCGGATGAGAAATCCTACCAGATCTGCGGAGTGGCTGAGGTTCGTCTGGGACTATTGAATTTTCTGGTTCTACTAAATCCTCAGTTTGACTTTGTGGATCGGATATTTCATCCAGTTCTACCGTGCTCCCACTTATTTCTTCTGCAAGAAATTGCCACTCTAAAAAAGTGGCGCGACGAGCAACAAACACCTTCTGTTCCTCAGTGTGGTAGAACAGATATCCCAGAGAATTTCTAGGATATCCCACAAACTTGCACAAAACCGACCGTGCCTTAAGCTTGTCCGGATTTTGTACTTTTACATAGGCCGGACAACCCCATATCTTAATACGTTCAAGATACGGTTTTTTACCACTCCATATTTCATATGGAGTCTTAGGCACAGATTTAGATAGAACCTGATTCAGTAAGTATGCCGCTATTTCTAGCGCAAGTCCCCAAAATGAAAAAGGTAACTCAGCATTACTCATCATGGATCGAACCATATCCAATAGGATACTATTCCTTCTCTCCGATACACCGTTGTGCTGTGGTGTATAAGGAAGAGTAAGCTGAGAGAGAATACCATTCTCTTTTAAGTAATCTCGGAATTCCTCGCTTAAGTACTCCCCTCCTCTATCAGACCGGAGGATCTTGATACTTTTCCTATCTGGTTCTCTACTTCATTTCTGAATTCCTTGAATTTCTCAAAAGTTTCAGATTTGTGTTTCATCAGATACACATATCCGAACGTAGAGAGATCGTTAGTGAATGTGATGAAGTACGAGAACCAACCATTTGCATGTATAGACATTGGACCACATACATCACTGTGTATGAGTCCCAAGAGCTCTGTTGCTCTTTCTCCATGTCCGGTGAACGGAGATTTGGTCATCTTTCCTTTGAGACAAGACTGACAAGTTGCATAAGATGAAAACTCGAACGCATTCAACAGTCCATCATTTTGCAACTTAGTCTTTTCTCTCCGATATGACCAAGTCTACAATGCCACAAGTAGGATTCGTTCGTATCTGAACTCTTCCTCTTGAGTGTGTTTTGTACATTGAGAACTGTATTCTGATTTAGAACGTAGATACCTTCACACAGTGTACCTTCTGCAACCAGTACCTTATGAAGGTAAATGTTCATGATATTTCTATCAAGAACAAAATTATATCCATCTTTTTTGAGTAAAGAAACTGATATGATGTTTCAAACCATGGAAGGTACATAGTAGCAATCGTTCAAAATCATAGTATTGCCATTTGGCAACACTAGGTGATATTCACCGACGGCTACAGCATTAACTTGTGCTCGGTTCGCTACCCTGAGCGACATATCACCAAGTGCAACTTTCCTACTTTTTCTCAGTCCCTGCAATAAATTACAGATATGAGATCTGATCCGATATCAAGTACCCAGGAGGTAGGGCTGACCGTAAAGCAGTTCTCAATTACAAGAACACCTGAAGTAGATGCAAAACTATGCTTCTTCTTCAACTGGGTATCCTTGGAATCCATACAATCCTCTTTCCCTTGCTCATACTTATGACTGTTGTCACAAATTAGAGCCGAACCGACATTCCTCAGCCCCAAATGAGAATTCGGATCGGTCAAGCAATACATTTCATTATCTTGATTAGGGCGTGAAATGGTTGCTACCTGGAGAGAGAGAGAAAAGAAACACTCAGCGTGCGCTCTTGCAAGATTAGATTGGTTTATTAATTTATCTAACCAGGATGGCTCCCACTGTTTCCTCAAATTCTTCTTCGAACCCTAAAAGAAGAATTAGTCAGGATTAATCGCACGTCACAATACTTGCTTAACCTTTCAGCCAGGCTAGTGTTGGTACTTCGAGGGAGGTTTTCCAACGCTTTCGTGAAGTTCCTTAATTAAATAACCTCTTTTTCCTGGAGGCGTAGCCCCGCTAACACCGTTCTAGACACCTACTTGGTTTATAGCATTGATTGTTAAGTGAAATAATCTCCCGAGAGTATCCAACTCATCAGTGGGATCGGGATCCAACTATCATTGTGTGATGACCTAGATGGTATCCACTCTTGTCACCACACTCCAGAAGGTATGCTAAATCTGCAAGTTTCAGTTTCTTTAGAAACTCCCGATGTGGATTTTTGCCCCTAACGGTTTATGACCTTGACAATGCCAACATATCATAAACCGCTAGTCAAGTTCGGCCCGTCATTATCTTGATTAACTTAGACCCACCCGCATATCTCTTGACAATGCCAACATAGCTATGCGACAGTCCTAAATAATCTGAAAAATAAAACTGCAAACAATCAATTCTTAGCTACCGATCACTACGCCTTGACAATGCCAAAATACGTAGCTCGAATACTAAGTAGTACTTGTAGGAAATGACGGAGGGCTACGGCTGGGCTTTTGGCGAAAAACCCGTTAACGTAATGAACTTGATATCATTGAATGAACCTGATAACCTTTTTAACATTATAGTGACAAAAACTTTTGCTAAAGAGGTCACTCCCTGTGAAGGGATCTCGGCTCTTTCCTCGTCGAATGAGGTGCAGGATATTCCAAATTGAATACCTCGATGCAAAATAAGAATAATCGACTATAGTGAAGTTATTACCCTGATGCAAACTTTTGTCCAAGGGGTCACTCCCGATGAAGGGATCTCGGCCCTTGCCTCGTCGATTGAGGTGCTGGGCATTCATAACCGAATACCTTTATGCAAAACAAAAGAGAACGTCCTTGCAATAACAGCTATTTGAAAATTATTCCAACAACGACTTTTAGGTTTGTTTTTCTTTGCATTAATATAATGCGTCCCATCAATTAATCCTACCATTGCAGAAAATAACGAAAATATGACGTATGCTTATGCCATCCGCATTAGCCATGGAGCCCCGTCATCACCCGTTAGGTTACTTAACTAACGACAGAGCGGGGGCTAGACTAGCGCAGATGCAAAACATAAGCAACGCCTATTAGATATCATATATAGATATATACATTCGTCAGATGCAATAATAGCCATTCCAGATCACAGATGAACACATTAGATATGCTAGGAATCCGCGTTTCGTTCGAGCCTACAACGAAAGACAGATTACACGGTCGTGATGAATAACCAAACCCCACCCTAGACCCCTACGGGTGCGGCAAACTACCCGCCAAATACCCGAAGTGAAGTAGCCTCCCTCAACAACATGAGTAGGCCACTCAGTACTTCAACGTACCCGGTAGTTTGTGCACCCCACCTTGGGTCTATCCTAGGAGCAAAAACAGAAAAACAAATAATATACAATGGCGGCTATAACGTCATCCCGGATGTGCGGCCATAAAAATAATATTACATCAATTTACATATTACATCAAATGAAAGATAAAGAAACTCTTATATCACAAAACCCCGGCTATTCATCCACGACAATCCAATAAGTTCATATACATAATCCAACAACATTACAGATCACAGATATGTACAATCCTCACTAATCGACGTATAGCGATTAGCCGACTTTCAGTGCACATATCACATTACAGATATAACCATTTAGCCAAAGTTTGTAGAACTTCGATCAAAATACCAATTTGTAACTACCCCAAACACAATATTGTTCTCTGGATAATCTGAGAAGAAACAAAATATCTCAAAAATCACAAAACATCATACTGAAGAAACTGCAGCAAACCCGAGTCGCGGCCGAGTCAACTCAGCCGCGGATCCGCGGCGAAACGCATGGTATCGCAGCGGTTACGCTGCGCTTTAACCGAGTCGTGGGCTCAATTTTACTGCATGTTCCTAAAAAACCCTGCACCAATTTTTAATATATGTGGAATTATTTTTAGAGCAGTTTAAAAAATCGGCAAAAAGTATGGTTTTTCGATATGTTTTCGGGATTTTTTTCCGGATCGAAATTCTAAACACTTTGCTAACAGTTAATTGTTGTTTAGCTAGGCTCTGATACCACTGTTAGGTCCATGTTACCCACCCCGGTTCTTTCGGGCAGGCGGAATAGGTAAAAATCAAAATTTTCTCACAAGGTGACATGGACCATCCATGATGGATCTTTGCTAAACAAAAACTAACGCATAAACTACAAGTTCTAGCTACTATGTAGAATGGTTATACCTAGATCTTGAACTCCTTCTCTTCTTGTTGTGGTTCTCCTTCTTGCTTGCTCCTTGTAGTGGTTTGAACGGCTCCTCCTCGTCGTCTTCTCTTTGCCGAAGATAGATCCACCCGAGGGCCTCGAACTTGAGCTCCTACCTCAACCGAGAGGTAACTAAAGTGGTTGGCTTGCTAAACCTAGAACTCTAGAATGAGTAGAGAGATGATT
This sequence comes from Agapanthus africanus, assembly GCA_030015575.1. NCBI lineage: Eukaryota > Viridiplantae > Streptophyta > Magnoliopsida > Asparagales > Amaryllidaceae > Agapanthus > Agapanthus africanus. The sequence goes on along the minus strand of CM057342.1, from coordinate 448,348,747 downwards.
TGATGGTTTAGTCTCAAAAAGCTTATGATTTCCAACACATGGAATACTTAAGTTTTGAGAGAGGAAGAGGGAGAGCTTTTTCAAGAGAGAGAAAGAGTATGATAGAATAAGCTCTCATCTTGCAACCATGCTCACATATGAGATAATATGAAAATAACAATAATAATTAATGAAAAAGTGTGATGGTTCATTTGGAATGACCATTATCATTTCACATTAAATGAATTTTGCAAGAATCAAGGAGTATCTTTCATGTAAAATGATGATGGTCAATATGTCAACATGGGTCAACAAGTCAACCAAAGTCAAAAGGTCAACAACCCTAATCATGACACAATTATCTTTAATTAATACCAATAATCATATTTCTTATTCTCATTAGGGTTTGGAAAAAGTCAACGGTCAACAACCCTAATGATAATCCTCTGCCTGTGCCTCTGTCAACTGTGCATACACACCCGCATCCGTGTTCCGAGGAACACGAATACACTGAGACAAAACCAATCCCAAAACAAATACTAGGATCTGGCTTAAACCAAAGCCCGCTAGTAATAACTGCCCGGACACCAAACGTGCACAAGTGCGCAAATGGGAACGAACCCCGTCGCAAAACCATGCGACCTCTACTCTGTTTTGCCCAAAGGCGAATAGCCCTCTGTGTGGGACTCTAAAGGCTTGACACTACGCTGGCAGTGGGTTTAATCACCGGCCGCAAGTGGTGCTAGCTGTACGTAACGGTCTCCAGGTAGATGCCGATAAGAAGACAGATGAGGTGAACCCATCCGAACACTTACTGAGCCTGAATGTGACAATCTCCGTACAGTCCGGTCTGTTCGTCTAAGAGTATCGCATGTCGGGCCTAGGGGGTGGTAAACGTCAAACCTCTAATAGCAGTACAAGTCGTGTCGGAGTGTAGCCCAGAACACCCTGAGAAACTACTGGTAACACTACCAGCAAATCTCGCTTGCCCTGGCCAGGGACAACTATGTGTAATAGCTCTCCAAGACACAGCGCGATATCAACTCCCAATAACGGGAGAGACGAATCCTGTCTAACCGTCACTGCCTCCAAGTGCTTCGGGACTGCACCCAACTTCTACCTATTTGCATGACACAATAGAGCTGTGGTAGGGTAGTAATCTAAGAACAGTGGGAACACACTTTAGGCGAAGTGACAGTGTCAAGTCAACGGACTAAGCTGTACTCATGTCACCTCGGAACTGTTAACTGATGATAGGTATAATACCAACCAACAGTTCCAGACGAGTCCTGTCCAGTGTACTCGTAACCTAACGAGCACCTGCATACTATATCCAGTACGACGTACTGATGGCTGTGGGACAGACCATCTGCCCTGCTGGGATGAGAAGCGTATGCACCAGTCTACTCTGGAGTATCGATGCCCTGTCTCGATAATCCTACGACTAGGGACCAAAATAAAGATGTGCTTATAGACTACCCAGCCCCCACTAGTGTGATCGCCATCACAACGCTGGTAGTCAAGCAAAGATCCTAAGGGCTCCATCAATATGTTTTAGCGATATGTTAAAAGAAACATATACACATATTAAGATATAAACAAACCAAGTAGCATACTACTATATCGAGCAAGACTGTCGTAAACCCGTATATATATCCCAAGCTTCCAAAATGTATTATACAAACTAGTACTATACAATAATGGCCTCTAGGGCATACATATCCAACAGTAACCCCGTTAACACCTTTCTAGACACCTACTTGATCGGCTAAGTGTAATATGTAAAACTCTCCCAGGAGTAACTATTACTCACAGCGGGTATCGGGATCCAACTATCTCATAGAAGGTATGCAATCTCATTGCAAATTTCAACACTTGAAATTCCCAATAATATTTTCCCCCTAGCGTCCTATGACCTTGGCGGAGGACAAACTATCCATAGTCCGCTAGTCAAGTTCAACCCGTTCATTTCTTGATTGAATTAAACCCACCCGCATGACCCTTGACGAAGGCCAAACTAAGCCGTACGAATACCCTAATCCAATCGCATCGTATGATAGCAGATAAGCACTAGTTAGCTGTTAGTTATATGTATGCCCTAGAGGCCATTACTATATATGTGTTGTATATTGTAGTGGATGCTTGGACATATATAGGGAGGACTTTCTTGCTCGACATGATAGTATGCTATCTGGTTACTCTTTACCTTAACATGTATACTGATTGTCTCTCTGTTACATGTTAGTAAAGCCCTTAGGATGTGTACTTGACTACCTGGACTATGATGCGGATCATACTAGTGGGGACATGGTAGTCCATAAGTACATCCTTCAAGGTCCCTAGTCGTGGGTATATCGAGACGGGGCATCGATATACCAGAGTAGACTAGCGTATACCTTCTCGACCCATACAGATGGGCGATGGATGATCCTATATCCATTGGTGTTTGACATCAGAGATGATATACGGGTGCTCAGTGGAGACTGGGTACACTGGACGGACTCGCCGAGAACTCCCAGATGGTATTATACCTTACGTCAGATGGCAGTTCTCTGGTGACACTGGTACAGGTTAGTCTGTAGACCCGAGATCGTCATAGAGTCTTGTGTGATTCCCACTGTGCTTTGATTTCCACCTTACGACGTCCAAGAGGGCGTGCAAAATGGTGGTTTTTGGGTACAGTCCCGAGTCATATGGAGGCAATGAGCGATAGGAAGGGTTTCGTCTCTCCCGGTATTAGTGGTTGATGTTGCGCTATGCTCGATTGGCCATAACAGGGAAGTTCTTGGCCAGGGCTGGTTTAGAGATCTATTGGTAAGTGTTACCTGTAGTTTCTCAACCCATTATGAGCCTCATATCGCCATGAATTATCGGTTATTTGGGTCTGACGTTTACCACTCCTTGACTTGATATGCGACATATCAGACGAGGAGACCGGACTGTACGGTAGTGTCACTGTCAGGACTTTTGCAGGAGTTGGAGCGGGCTTGCTTGCTGATCTTTTGATCGCTCATTACCCGGGTAGCCGTTACGTCCAGCTAGTACCGCTGACGGCTTGTGGATGTTTGATATGATCATCACCTACTGCCGGCGTATTGACGAGTCTTTAGAGTCTTACATAGAGGTTGTACTGGCTCAGGAAAAACGAGATAGGAGCGCATATATGATATGTGCGGGACCGAGAATGATACGAGTATGTGATACCGTATTCTATTCTCGCGATGATTGTATCGACTGGTTGTATGCGATATAACCTAGTTATCAAATCAAGGATTGATTCGATAAGTCGATACATTCGATATTAGTCGGTTATATGGGATATGACCGGATTGTTAAATCAAGTGTTGCTTTAATGATTTAATGTATAATTATATATTTGATATATTACTTTACATTAACTAGTACTGGTTCACTTAAGATTGATTTTCTCACTTGATGTGCATAAGTTGTATATGTGATATATTTTTGTGCACAAGTTTATATCATGTTTGATGATACATGCAAACTTAGGCGTGTGTGTGACTTACACTATATTTAGGTTAATGGTAAAGGTTTTTAACTCATTTTGTAATTCAGAAATGTTGCTCATTTTTGAATTTGCTTGAAGCTTCATGAAGCTTTCAAGCATCTTTGACAAAGTGCACCATTTTTGTTTTGCATCACATTTTCATTAACCTAACCATTCACCTAAACTCTAGTTTAGTCTCTACAATGGTTTAACTCACCCATGGTTGCATTATGATAGACATCACTTGATTTTCTAATTATGATTATTCTAATTCTTTTCTTTTCTCCTTCTTCTTCTTGAAGAAAAGGAAAAGCTTGCTAGAAAATTATCAAGAGAAGATTAAGTGTGAGAAATCAAAATATAAAGAGTACCCATTTCCTATCTCACCATCCTCTACTAGACTAGCACTTTAGTTTAGGGTGTTTGCTTCACTAATTCTATGGTTAGTGAGGTAGAAACTTGAGTCCGTATTCCCTCGACGTAGATCATCTTCGGCATCGAAGACTTCAAGCGATCCCGTTGCAGTTTCTCAAGGAGCCGTCCGAGAGTCCGGGAGTTGGATGATCGCGGCGAAGGGACGTCATCACGGAGCTTTGGAAGTGCAGGACCGGATCTACAAACGTTGTAGTCCCTTCCCTTAGTGATAATTGTTATCTACTAGCTTTATGTTTCGCCTAATCTCTAATTAACAATCTTGCTTAGGGTTGTTAAGCACCTAAAAATTTTAATCCGGCATGGTCGATGCCTTGTACAGCCTCATTAGTGTGCCTAGTAACCCTACAGTGGTATCAGAGCCTAGCTAGAGCATTAGGCGATGTGTTAACGAAGTTAAAACCCCGATCGAACCCGAATACGACATTTCAAACCCCTCTCTGTACATTTTTTAAAATCTGGGTTTTTCCAGAATTAAAAATACCTAAAAAATTCAGCAGGCTAATATAAGAATTATGGTGAAAAACGAGCCCCGAATTCCTCAACATGGCCACGGAACTGCGACAATTAGCCACCTTTGGCGGCGGTTCCGCGGCAAGGTATGGGAATCAGGGACGGATTTTTGCACAGTAATTCTTGTCTCTGTGGTTACTATTTTATGGGTATTTTTAATCCGACTCAAGTGTTAAGTATTTTAGGGTTTATTTTGTAATCGTCGATTCGATCGGGAATTTTAAATTCGTTATTGTTTTTCCTGATATTTTAGAACATGTTAAAAAGTTTGACCGGATATAAATACCCACTTTTTCCCCTGTCGGGAAATTTCCAAGTGTTGGATCTTTCCGTAGTTTAAGAACGTTCGAAGTAGTGCAAGTAACGTGATGGACCCTCTAGAAGACAACAAACCTTAACTCGATTATGTGACCGTCTTGAACTGCCCTTTGAAGCTTAGGGTTTGGAGCAGTACAGCGTGCCACATGTGAGGCGTTGGTTTGACCCTTCTACGGCTGGACCGTTGGTACCGTGGCATGAAATGGATGTTTTTAGACTTATTTCATGTGTTGAGCTGTTTCGGGAAAACTTGGGTGTTTGATTGTTCGATCGAAAAGTTTAACATATTCTATTTATCTGGAATTTGATACAATATTTGGAATTCACAAGTAGTTATGAGATAACTAATATGAATGTTCTAAATATAGCACTTTGGTCTCACTTGATCGGTTGCCACGGAATTTTGATGCGATCAAAAGTCCGTCGCAATCACGTAGCGTACGCGGATACTCGCCGGATAAACTTAATAGACCGCTACACCCCTTAGCCCCGACTAAGTGATTGTAGGAGAACCCCATCGCCGAAAGCATCCGTTCGGCAGCTCGCGGTAGCGGTGTTCCGCCTTGGTGCACTTCTTCGACGGTATCGGCGGTGCGGCCGCCTACTAAAGTTTGCGACAAGCATTCGATCAGGATGTCGGGAATCCTGTTGAATTGCCCGACTTGATATTGAAAAGTGTTTTCGATAAAGAGACTAAAATGCGGGGTTTATAATAGTTAGGCATGCGATGTCTAAAGAATTCATTTGGTTAGGCATGCGATGTCTAAAGAGTTTGCGGATTCCAACTATTGTAGTTTTACATTTTCTTTTCTGTGACCGTAAGTGTAACATGTGATATCGCCGGTTTCGTTGCTATATGTCAACGACAATTGGGATGCGCATATTTACTTACGTTGATGACATGTGATGTTATGTGTTGCTGGATATGTTATATTGGATCGTCGTATTTGAGTAGCCGGGGTTTTTTTATGTGAAATGAGAGTTTTTATTTTCATTCATGTAAATTTAATTGTATGTAATATTCTTTTATTGGGGTACTTCCAGGTTGCGGAAGATGTCACCGTTGATGTATATTATTTACTTTTCCGCATTAGGATAGACCCAAGGAGGGGAGAACAAGTAATCGGGTTCTAGGGTCCAGTGGGAGACCAACTCGAGGAGTCGAGTCCGGGACTCCTAACTCTAGAATTGGTAGGGTTGCTTGCCGCTCTCGTAGGGGTCTAGGGTGTGGGTTTGGCTATTCATCGTGACCATGGAATCCGTGTTTTATAGAGGCTCAAAATAAAACACGGACGTCTTAGTATATACAATATTTCATATGTTTCTTCTTCTACGATATCTGTGATGTGATCATTTCATGTTCTGTGTTAAATACTGTACATAGTATATATGATATATTATATAGACGTTTCTTATGTTTTACACCCGCGCTAGCCCTGCCCCGCTCTGCCATTAGTTACCTAACCTAATGGTGCACGAGGGGACATCGAGGCGAATGCGGATGGCATAAGTGTCCGTCGTATTTATCTGTGATGTTTAGGTGCTTAAATGATGGGACTTCATTAATATGATTAATGAAAATAAAAGAAACCTAAAAGATGTTGTGGAATCGAATTTTCAAAAACAGGTAGCTACAGTTCCTGCTTTGCATCGCGGTGTTCCTAGTAGAACATCCTGCACCTTATTCGATGAGGAAAGGGCCGAGATCCCTTCATCGGGAGTGACCTCTTTAGCAATAACTTGCAGATGCTACAACACTCGGTTTGTCTTTTGATTGTTTCTATAGTTCTTGCTTTGCATAGTGGTATATATGATATATCCTGCACCTTATTCGATGAGGAAAGGGCCGACGATCCCTTCACCGGGAGTGACCCCTTTAGCAAAACTAGAAAAGCCTAAAAAACACTCCATTTCAAAATCATTTGATTCTACAACGATATCAAGTTCATTACGCAATAGGTTTTCAGAAAAACCTGTCGTAGCCCTCCGTCATTTCAAATAAGTAGTAGTTAGTATTCGTGCTGCGTTTGTTGGCCTTTGTCAAGGCGTAGTGTGCGGAAGCTGACTAGTGCTTATCTGTTTATGCATATGATGCAGATTGGGTTAGGGTAGTCGTACGACCTTGTTGGCCTTTGTCAAGGGTCATGCGGGTGGGTTTAATTCAATCATGAAATGACGGGTTGAACTTGACTAGCATCCTATGGTTTGTTGGCCTTTGTCAAGGTCATAGGAGGTTAGGGGCAAAATTTTCGGGAATTTCAAGTGTTGAAATTTGCAATGAGATTGCATACCTTCTATGAGATAGTTGGATCCCGATACCCGCTGCGAGTAAGAGTTACTCCTGGGAGAGTTTTACAAATTATAATTAGCCGATCAAGTATGTGTCTAGAAAGGTGTCAACGGGGTTAAACCTCTGGGAAAACGAGGTTTAGATTAATTAGGTTCGTGCGAAAGCACGGTGGACCTCCCTCAAAGTACCGACACTGGCCTGGCTGAAAGATTGGCGAACTTGTAGCGTGTAATTAATCCCGGCTAGTCTTTCCTTTTATGGTTTGAAGGAAGATTTGATAAAAACAGTGGGAGCCATCCTGATTAGATAAAATAAATACCCAATTTAATCTTTCAAGAGCGCACGCAGAGTGTTTTCTTCTCTCTCTCTCCAGGTAACGACCATATCACGCCTTAATCAAGATAATAATATGGATGTATTGACCGAACCCGCTTGTCATACTGAGCTAGGGAACGTTTGTACCGCTCCAACTTATAATTGTTATAAGACCGAGCAGGAAATTTGGGGAATACCAGATTTCCGGTGCCTCCCAAACGAAGAAAGTGCATACTGATGCATCATCTTCGGGTATGTTCATTACAAAGAACTGTTTCTCAATATCTTTTACGTCCTGGGTATATGATACCGGATCAGGATCCCGCAAATGTAATCTGTTACATGGGCTACAGATAGGTAAAGAACTGAGAACGGGTGATAAGTTTCATGAGATAGAAAACGGTGCAAGTGTTGCAGCCAAGTCTGTTGGTCACTATCACCCTGTATTACCAGAATACATTGATTTTGAACGAATGTTATTAGATACCGAACCTGATATACAAAATCATATCAGTCTCTTTTCAAGTAAAGAAAGAATATAATTTTGTATTGTTGGATAATGTTTTGAACATTTCCTATATCAAAAGTTGATCAGTTCAGGTACGTTATCTAAAAGTATTGACGTTCTAAATCAAACTACAGTTCTTAGTATACAGAACACACACAAGAGGAAGAGTTCAGAAATGAACGGATCCTTCTTGAGGCATTGTGGACTAGGTCATATCAATGCGACCCGACTAGCTGAAGTTACATATAGATGCATATTTAAATCAGTTTGAATTTACATCTTGTGAAACTTGCCAGTCATGCCACAAAGATATAATGACACCAGCTCTGTTTATTGGAAACAAAGAAAGAGTTAGTGAACTTTTAGGATTGATACATGCTGATGTATGAAGGTCCCCTGTCTACATATGCTAAGATAGGTTCTTTTTTACTTCATTACATTCTCTGATAATCTCTCAAGATTCAGACATATGTTCCTGTTGAAAAACAAGTCCGAACCTTTTGAGATATTCACGGAATATAAGTTAGAAGTAGAGAACCAAAACGGGTATTAGTATTATGTCCTTTGATGTGATCAAGGAGGAGAATACTTGAGCACGGAATTCCCGGACTATTCTAAAGGAGAATGAGATTCTCTCTCAGCATTACTCCTCCGTATACACCATAGCACGATAGTATATCAGGGCGGAGCAATAACACCCTATATGATATGTTGTGCTCTATGATGATTTCTACTGAGTTTCCTATTTCCTTTTGGGAGTTATGCACTTATGAAGTTGCATACCTATTGAATAGGGTTCAAATCAAATCTGATGCCTACCACTTCATATGTGATATGGAAAGAGAAGAGCCCATATCTTAAGTCAGTTAAGATTTGGGGTTGTCCAGCCTATGTCTAAAAGCATAATCCGGACAAGCTCGAGGCAAAGTAAGATCTGTGGAAGTTTGTTGGATATCCCAAGCATTAGCAAGGGAATATCTTCTACCAAACCAAGGAACAAAAATGTTTTGTTTCTCAACATGCCACCTTTGTGAAAGGGAATTTCTTGAGAAGAAATTAGTGGTCATGAGGTAGAACTGGAAAAGGTTCCAGCTATACAAATTACAGCAGATGATTTGGTAGAACCAAAGGATTCAGTAGATTCCAACGAACCTCAGCCTCTCCGTCGATCTAGTAGTGTTCCTCACCCACCTGAGAGATACTTCGGTTTTTCTATGACAGTAGGAGTGAGGATTGCATCATGAGATGATGACCCAACTAGTTTCGAGCTGGCCATCAGGAGTAGGACTCTGTAAGAATGGCTGGATGCTTAGTGATCTGAGATGGAATCCTTATACACCAACAAAGTATGGACGTTGGTTGCTTTATCTGAAGGGTTAAATCCCCATCAGGAGCAAGTATATCTTGAGAAGATTACTTGGTGTACATGGAAAAGTTGAGACTTTCAAAGCTAGACTTGTTAAAGTTTTGCATCATTAACCAGGTATGGATTATGTTGAAACCTTTTCTAAGTAGCTATGCTTAAGTCCATCCAGATCCTACTTTCCACGGCTACATACCATGACTACGATATCTGGTGGTTGGGTGTCATGACAGCTTTTCTAAATGATGTTTTAGAAGAGAGCGTTTATAAGTACACAGCCAGAGGGCTTCGTAGACAGTGGAAGCAGCGGAAACGTGTACAAGATGTTTTATAGGATAATGCAGGCATTACGGAGTTGGAACGTCTGTTTTGATGTGGTAGTCAAAGAGTTTGACTTCATCAAAATGGTAGATGAACCTTGTATATACAAAAAGGTAGTAGGGAGTATGGTAGTGATCCTCGTAGAGTACGTGGATGGCATACTATTGATGGGGAAAGAGTTTCCTATGCTACGCTCGGTCAATCTCCGCCTATCACAAGGATTCTCCATATAGGATCAAAGTGATACCTCTTAAATCCTAAGTTTTGGATCTATGAGTTAGATCTAACTGGATGTTAGGATTCTCACTAGTTGTAGTGAGATGGTATCAATTGATCCTGGGGAGAATCACTGGAAAGGTTCCAGGGTGATAAGGACGACTGAATGTCAGTCACAGGCATTGTCTTTACCCTCAGTGGAGGGACGATATGTTGGAAGAGTTATAAGCTAGATACAGTGACATACTAGACGATTAAAAGCAAGATACATCGTTACCAAAGATGCTACCAAAGAGGCAGTCTGGATATTTGTATAAGTTCATGAGATGAACTTCGTTCCTACCATTGTGTGACAATGGAGTTGTGGCTTATGCCTGGGAATGCCCGTCCCATCAGTGATCCAGATATATTTCATAGGCAGTGTCACCTGATCATGGAGATGGTTAATCACCAAGGGATCGAGGTTAGGAGAGTAGACTCAGAGGACAACACGGCGGATCCACTCACAAAGGCTTTTTCCCAGAGAGAGACTATTATGGGATGGTTGAGTATGAGATACTACAACCACTGTTATCAGATGGCCCTAGTGCAAGTGGGAGATTGTTAGTTATATGTATGCCATAGAGGCCATTACTATACATGTGTTGTATATTGTAGTGGATGCTTGGACATATATAGGAAGGACTTTCTTGCTCGACATGATAGTATGCTATCTGGTTACTCTTTACCTTAACATGTATACTGATTGTTTCTCTGTTACATGTTGGTAAAGCCCTTAGGATGTGTACTTGACTACCTGGACTATGATGTGGATCATACTAGTGGGGACATGGTAGTCCATAAGTACATCCTTCAAGGTCCCTAATCGTGGGTATATCGAGACGGGGCATCGATATACCAGAGTAGACTAGCGTATACCTTCTCGACCCATACAGATGGGCGATGGATGATCCCATATCCATTGGTGTTTGACATCAGAGATGATATACGGGTGCTCAGTGGAGACTGGGTACACTGGACGGACTCGCCGAGAACTCCCAGATGGTATTATACCTTATGTCAGATGGCAGTTCTCTGGTGACACTGGTACAGGTTAGTCTGTAGACCCGATATCGTCATAAAGTTTTATGTGATTCCCACTGTGCTTTGATTTCCACCTTACCACGTCTAAGAGGGCGTGCAAAACGGTGGTTTTTGGGTACAGTCCCGAGTCACATAGAGGCAATGAGCGATAGGAGGGGTTTCGTCTCTCCCGGTATTGGGGGTTGATGTTGCGCTGTGCTAGATTGGCCATAACAGGGAAGTCCCTGGCCAGGGATGGTTTAGAGATCTACTGGTAAGTGTTACCCGTAGTTTCTCGACCCGTTATGAGCCTCATATCGGCATGACTTATCGGTTATTGGGGTCTGACGTTTACCACCCCTAGACTTGATATGCGACATATCAGACGAGAAGACCGGACTGTACGGTAATGTCACTGTCAGGCTTTTTGCAGGAGTTGGAGCGGGCTTGCTTGCTGATCTTCTGATCGCTCAATACCCGGGTAGCCGTTACGTCCAGCTAGTACCGCTGACGGCTTGTGGGTGTTTGATATGATCATCACCTACTGCCGGCGTATTGACCAGTCTTTAGAGTCCTACATAGAGGTTGTACTGGCTCAGGAAAAACGAGATAGGGGCGCATATGTGATATGTGCGGGACCAAGAATGATACGAGTATGTGATACCGTATTCTATTCTCGCGATGATTGTATCGACTGGTTGTATGCGATATAACCTAGTTATCAAGTCAAGGATTGATTCGATACATTCGATATTAGTCGGTTATATGCGATATGACCGGATCGTTAAATCAAGTGTTGATTTAATGATTTAATGTATAATTATATATTTGATATATTACTTTACATTAACTAGTATTGGTTCACTTAAGATTGATTTTCTCACTTTATGTTCACAAGTTGTATATGTGATATATTTTTGTGCACAAGTTTGTATCATGTTTGATGATACATGCAAACTTGGGTGTGTGTGTGACTTACACTATATTTAGGTTAATGGTAAAGGTTTTTAATTCATTTTGTAATTCAAAAATGGTGCTCATTTTTGAATTTGCTTGAAGCTTCATGAAGCTTTCAAGCATCTTTGACAAAGTCCACCATTTTTGTTTTGCATCACATTTTCATTAGCCTAACCATTCACCTAAACTCTAGTTTAGTCTCTAAAATGGTTTAACTCACCCATGGTTGCATTATGATAGACATCACTTGATTTTCTAATTATGATTATTCTTATTCTTTTCTTTTCTTCTTCTTCTTCTTGAAGAAAAGGAAAAGCTTGCTAGAAAATTATCAAGTGAAGATTAAGAGTGAGAAATCAAAATCTAAAGAGTACCCATTTCCTATCTCACCATCCTCTACTAGACTAGCACTTTAGTTTAGGGTGTTTGCTTCACTAATTCTATGGTTAGTGAGGTAGAAGCTTGAGTCCGTATTCCCTCGACGTAGATCATCTTCGGCATCGAAGACTTCAAGCGATCCCGTTGCAGTTTCTTAAGGAGCCGTCCGAGAGTCCGGAAGTTCGATGATCGCGGCGAAAGGACGTCGTCACGGAGCTTTGGAAGTGGAGGACCGGATCTACAAAGGTTGTAGTCCCTTCCCTTAGTGATAATTGTTATCTACTAGCTTTATGTTTCGCCTAATCTCTAGTTAACGATCTTTCTTAGGGTTGTTAAGCACCTAAAAATTTTAATCCGGCATGGTCGATGCCTTGTACAGCCTCATTAGTGTGCCTAGTAACCCTACAGTGGTATCAGAGCCTAGCTAGAGCATTAGGCGATGTGTTAACGAAGTTAAAAGCTCGATCGAACCCGAATACGACATTTCAAACCCCTCTCTGTACATTTTTTAAAATCTGGGTTTTCCAGAATTAAAAATACCTAAAAAATTCAGCAGGCTAATATAAGAATTATGGTGAAAAACGAGCCCCCAATTCCTCAACATGGCCGCGGAACTGCGGCAATTAGCCACCTTTGGCGGCGGTTCCGCGGCAAGGTAAGGGTATTAAGGACGGATTTTTGCACAGTAATTCTTGTCTCTGTGGTTACTATTTTATGGGTATTTTTAATCTGACTCAATTGTTGAGTATTTTGGGGTTTATTTTGTAATCGTCGATTCGATCGGGAATTTTAAATTCGTTATTTTTTTTCCGGATATTTTAGAACATGTTAAAAAGTTTGACCGGATATAAATACCCACTTTTTCCCCTGTCGGGAAATTTCCAAGTGTTGGATCTTTCCGTAGTTTAAGAACATTCGAAGTAGTGCAAGAAACGCGATGGACCCTCTAGAAGACAACAAACCTTAACTCGATTATGTGACCGTCTTGAACTGCCCTTTGAACCTTAGGGTTTGGGGCAGTACGGCGTGCCATATGTGAGGCGTTGGTTTGACCCTTCTACGGCTGGACCGTTGGTACTGTGGCATGAAATGGAAGTTTTTAGACTTATTTCATGTGTTGAACTGTTTCGGGAAAACTTGGGTGTTTGATTGTTCGATCGAAAAGTTTAATATTTTCTATTTATCTGGAATGTGATACAATATTTGGAATTCACAAGTAGTTATGAGATAACTAATATGAATGTTATAAACATAGCACTTTGGTCTCACTTGATCGGTTGCCACGGAATTTTGATGCGATCAAAAGTCCGTCGCAATCACGCAGCGTACGTGGATACTCGCCGGATAAACTTAATAGACAGCTACACCCCTTAGCCCCGACCAAGTGACTGTAGGAGAACCCCGTCGCTGAAAGCATCCGTTCGGGAGCTCGCGGTAGCGGTGTTCCGCTTGGTGCACTTCGTCGACGGTATCGGGGGTGCGGCCGCCTACTAAAGTTTGCGACAAGCATTCGATCAGGATGTCGGGAATCTTGTTGAATTGCCCGGCTTGATATTGAAAAGTGTTTTCGATAAAGAGACTAAAATGCGGGGTTTATAATAGTTAGGCATGCGATGTCTAAAGAATTCATTTGGTTAGGCATGCGATGTCTAAAGAGTTTGCGGATTCCAACTATTGTAGTTTTATATTTTCTTTTCTGTGACCGTAAGTGTAACATGTGATATCGCCGGTTTCGTTGCTATATGTCAACGACAATTGGGATGCGCATATTTACTTACGTTGATGACATGTGATGTTATGTATTGCTGGATATGTTATATTGGATCGTCTTGTTCGAGTAGCCGGGGTTTTTTATGTGAGATGAGAGTTTTTATTTTCATTCTTGTAAATTTAATTGTATGTAATATTCTTTTATTAGGGTACTTCCAGGTTGCGGAAGATGTCACCGTTGATATATATTATTTACTTTTCCGCACTAGGATAGACCCAAGGAGGGGAGCACAAGTAATCGGGTTCTAGGGTCCAGTGGGAGACCAACTCGAGTAGTCGAGTCCGGGACTCCTAACTCTAGAATTGGTAGGGTTGCTTGCCGCTCTCGTAGGGGTCTAGGGGTATGGGTTTGGCTATTCATCGTGACCATGGAATCCGTGTTTTATAGAGGCTCAAAATAAAACACGGACGTCCTAGTATATCCAATATTTCGTATGTTTCTTCTGCTGCGATATCTGTGATGTGATCATTTGACGTTCTGTGTTAAATACTGTATATAGTATATATGATATATTATATAGATGTTACTTATGTTTTACACCCACGCTAGCCCTGCCCCGCTCTGCCATTAGTTACCTAACCTAACGCTGCATGAGGGGACATCGAGGCGAATGCGGATGGCATAAGTGTCCGTCGTATTTATCTGTGATGTTTAGGTGCTTAAATGATGGGATTTCATTAATATGATTAATGAAAATAAAAGAAACCTAAAAGATGTTGTGGAATCGAATTTTCAAAAACAGGTAGCTACAGTTCTTGCTTTGCATCGCGGTGTTCCTAGTAGAACATCCTGCACCTTATTCGATGAGGAAAGGGCCGAGATCCCTTCACAGGGAGTGACCCCTTTAGCAATAACTGGCAGATGCTACAACACTCGGTTTGTCTTTTGATTGCTTCTATAGTTCTTTCTTTGCATAGTGGTATATATGATATATCCTGCACCTTATTCGATGAGGAAAGGGCCGACGATCCCTTCACCGGGAGTGACCCCTTTAGCAAAACTAGAAAAGCCTAAAAAACACTCCATTTCAAAATCATTTGATTCTACAACGATATCAAGTTCATTACGCAACAGGTTTTCAGAAAAACCTGTCGTAGCCCTCCGTCATTTCAAATAAGTAGTAGTTAGTATTCGTGCTGCGTTTGTTGGCCTTTGTCAAGGCGTAGTGTGCGGTAGCTGACTAGTGCTTATCTGTTTATGCATATGATGCAGATTGGGTTAGGGTAGTCGTACGACCTTGTTGGCCTTTCTCAAGGGTCGTGCGGGTGGGTTTAATTCAATCAAGAAATAACGGGTTGAACTTGACTACCATCCTATGGTTTGTTGGCCTTTGTCAAGGTCATAGGAGGTTAGGGGCAAAATTATCGGGAATTTCAAGTGTTGAAATTTGCAATGAGATTGCATACCTTCTATGAGATAGTTGGATCCCGATACCCGCTGCGAGTAAGAGTTACTCCAGGGAGAGTTTTACACATTACAATTAGCCGATCAAGTAGGTGTCTAGAAAAGTGTCAACGGGGTTACGCCTCTGGGAAAACGAGGTTTACATTAATTAGGTTCGTGCGAAAGCACGGTGGACCTCCCTCAAAGTACCGACACTGGCCTGGCTGAAAGATTGGCGAACTTGTAGCGTGTAATTAATCCCGGCTAGTCTTTCCTTTTAGGGTTTGAAAGAAGATTTGATAAAAACAGTGGGAGCCATCCTGATTAGATAAAATAAATAACCAATCTAATCTTGCAAGAGCGCACGCAGAGTGTTTTCTTCTCTCTCTCTCCAGGTAGCGACCATATCACGCCTTAATCAAGATAATAATATGGATGTATTGACCGAACCTGCTTGTTATACTGAGCTAGGGAACGTTGGTCCCGCTCCAACTTATAATTGTTATAAGACCGAGCAGAAAATTTGGGGAATACCAGATTTCCGGTGCCGCCCAAACGAAGAAAGTGCATACTGATGCATCATCTTCGGGTATGTTCATTACAAAGAACTATTTCTCAATGTCTTTTACGTCCTGGGTATATGATACCGGATCAGGATCCCGTAAATGTAATCTGTTACATGGGCTACAGATAGGTAAAGAACTGAGAACGGGTGATAAGTTTCATGAGATAGAAAACAGTGCAAGTGTTGCAGCCAAGTCTGTTGGTCACTATCACCCTGTATTACCAGAATACATTGATTCTGAACGAATGTTATTAGATACCGAACCTGATATACAAAATCATATCAGTCTCTTTTCAAGTAAAGAAAGAATATAATTTTGTATTGTTGGATAATGTTTTGAACATTTCCTATATCAAAAGTTGATCAGTTCAGGTACGTTATCTAAAAGTATTGACGCTCTAAATCAAACTACAATTCTTAGTATACAGAACACACACAAGAGGAAGAGTTCAGAAATGAACGGATCCTTCTTGAGGCATTGTAGACTAGGTCATATCAATGCGACCCGACTAGCTGAAGTTACATATAGATGCATATTTAAATCAGTTTGAATTTACATCTTGTGAAACTTATCAGTCATGTCACAAAGATATAATGACGCCAGCTCTGTTTATTGGAAACAAAGAAAGAGTTAGTGAACTTTTGGGATTGATACATGCTGATGTATGAAGGTCCCCTGTCTACATATGCTAAGATAGCTTCTTTTTACTTCATTACATTCTCTGATAATCTCTCAAGATTCAGACATATATTCCTGTTGAAACACAAGTCCGAACCTTTTGAGATATTCACGGAATATAAGTTAGAAGTAGAGAACCAAAACGGGTATAAGTATTATGTCCTTTGATGTGATCAAGGAGGAGAATACTTGAGCACGCAATTCCTGGACTATTCTAAAGGAGAATGAGATTCTCTTTCAGCATTACTCCTCCGTATACACCATAGCACGATGGTATATCGGGACGGAGCAATAACACCCTATATGATATGGTGTGCTCTATGATGAGTACTACCGAGTTTCCTATTTCCTTTTGGGAGTTATGCACTTATGAAGTTGTATACCTATTGAATAGGGTTCAAATCAAATCTGATGCCTACCACTTCATATGTGATATGGAAAGAGAAGAGCCCATATCTTAAGTCAGTTAAGATTTGGGGTTGTCCAGCCTATGTCTAAAAGCATAATCCGGACAAGCTCGAGGCAAAGTAAGATCTGTGGAAGTTTGTTGGATATCCCAAGCATTAGCAAGGGAATATCTTCTACCAAACCAAGGAACAAAAATGTTTTGTTTCTCAACATGCCACCTTTGTGAAAGGGAATTTCTTGAGAAGAAATTAGTGGTCATGAGGTAGAACCGGAAAAGGTTCCAGCTATACAAATTACAGCAGATGATTTGGTAGAACCAAAGGATTCAGTAGATTCCAACGAACCTCAGCCTCTCCGTCGATCTAGTAGGGTCCTCACCCACCTGAGAGATGCTTCGGTTTCTCAATGACAGTGGGAGTGAGGATTGCATCATGAGATGATGACCCAACTAGTTTCGAGCTGGCCATCAGGAGTAGGACTCTGTAAGAATGGCTGGATGCTTAGTGATCTGAGATGGAATCCTTATACACCAACAAAGTATGGACTTTGGTTGCTTTACCTGAAGGGTTAAATCCCCATCAGGAGCAAGTATATCTTGAGAAGATTACTTGGTGTACATGGAAAAGTTGAGACTTTCAAAGCTAGACTTGTTAAAGGTTTGCATCATTAACCAGGTATGGATTTTGTTGAAACCTTTTCTAAGTAGCTATGCTTAAGTCCATCCAGATCCTACTTTCCACGGCTACATACCATGACTACGATATCTGGTGGTTGGGTGTCATGACAGCTTTTCTAAATGATGTTTTAGAAGAGAGCGTCTATAAGTACACAGCCAGAGGGCTTCGTAGACAGTGGGAGCAGCGGAAACAGCGGAAACGTGTACAAGATGCTTTATAGGATAAAGCAGGCATTACGGAGTTGGAACGTCTGTTTTGATGTGGTAGTCAAAGAGTTTGACTTCATCAAAATGGTAGATGAACCTTGTATATACAAAAAGGTAGTAGGGAGTATGGTAGTGATCCTCGTAGAGTACGTGGATGGCATACTCTTGATGGGGAAAGAGTTTCCTATGCTACGCTCGGTCAATCTCCGCCTATCACAAGGATTCTCCATATAGGATCAAAGTGATACCTCCTAAATCTTAAGTTTTTGATCTATGAGATAGATCTAACTGGATGTTAGGATTCTCACTAGTTGTAGTGAGATGGTATCAATTGATCCTTGGGAGAATCACTGGAAAGGTTCCAGGGTGATAAGGACGACTGAATGTCAGTCGCAGGCATTGTCTTTACCCTCAGTGGAGGGACGATATGTTGGAAGAGTTCTAAGCTAGATACCGTGACATACTAGACGATTAAAAGCAAGATACATCGTTATCAAAGTTGCTACCAAAGAGGCAGTCTGGATATTTGTATAAGTTCATGAGATGAAGTTCGTTCCTACCATTGTGTGACAATGGAGTTGTGGCTTATGCCTGGGAACGCCCGTCCCATCAGTGATCCAGAAATAATTCATAGGCAGTGTCACCTGATCATGGAGATTGTTAATCTCCAAGCGATCGAGGTTAGGAGAGTAGACTTAGAGGACAACACGGCGGATCCACTCACAAAGGCTTTTTCCCAGAGAGAGACTATTATGGGATGGTTGAGTATGAGATACTACAACCACTGTTATCAGATGGCCCTAATGCAAGTGGGAGATTGATAGTTATATGTATGCCCTAGAGGCCATTACTATACATGTGTTGTATATTGTAGTGGATGCTTGGACATATATAGGGAGGACTTTCTTGCTCGACATGATAGTATGCTATCTAGTTACTCTTTACCTTAACATGTATATTGATTGTCTCTCTGTTACATGTTGGTAAAGCCCTTAGGATGTGTACTTGACTACCTGGACTATGATGCGGATCATACTAGTGGGGACATGGTAGTCCATAAGTACATCCTTCAAGGTCCCTAGTCGTGGGTATATCGAGACGGGGCATCGATATACCAGAGTAGACTAGCGTATACCTTCTCGACCCATACAGATGGGCGATGGATGATCCCATATCCATTGGTGTTTGACATCAGAGATGATATACGGGTGCTCAGTGGTGACTGGGTACACTGGACGGACTCGTCGAGAACTCCCATATGGTATTATAGCTTATGTCAGATGGCAGTTCTCTGGTGACACTGGTATAGGTTAGTCTGTAGACCCGAGATCGTCATAGAGTCTTGTGTGATTCCCACTATGCTTTGATTTCCACCTTACCACATCTAAGAGGGCGTGCAAAACGGTGGTTTTTGGGTACAGTCCCGAGTCATATGGAGGCAATGAGCGATAGGAGGGGTTTCGTATCTCCCGGTATTGGGGGTTGATGTTGCGCTGTGCTCGATTGGCCATAACAGGGAAGTCTTTGGTCAGGGATGGTTTAGAGAACTACTGGTAAGTGTTACCCGTAGTTTCTCGACCCGTTATGAGCCTCATATTGGCATAACTTATCGGTTATTGGGGTCTGACGTTTACCACCCTTAGACTTGATATGCGACATATCAGACGAGGAGACCGGACTGTACGGTAGTGTCACTGTCAGGCTTTTTGCAGGAGTTGGAGCGGGCTTGCTTGTTGATCTTCTGATCGCTCAATACCCGGGTAGCCGTTACGTCCAGCTAGTACCGCTGACGGCTTGTGGGTGTTTGATATGATCATCACCTACTGCCGGCGTATTGACGAGTCTTCAGAGTCCTACATAGAGGTTGTACTGGCTCAGGCAAAACGAGATAGGAGCGCATATGTGATATGTGCGGGACCAAGAATGATACGAGTATGTGATACCGTATTCTATTCTCGCGATGATTGTATCGACTGGTTGTATGCGATATAACCTAGTTATCAAATCAAGGATTGATTCGATAAGTCGATACATTCGATATTAGTCGGTTATATGTGATATGACCGGATCGTTAAATCAAGTGTTAATTTAATGATTTGATGTATAATTATATATTTGATATATTACTTTATATTAACTAGTATTGGTTCACTTAAGATTGATTTTCTCACTTGATGTGCACAAGTTGTATATGTGATATATTTTTGTGCACAAGTTTGTATCATGTTTGATGATACATGCAAACTTGGTTTTGTGTGTGACTTACACTATATTTAGGTTAATGGTGAAGGTTTTTAATTTATTTTGTAATTCAGAAATGGTGCTCATTTTTGAATTTGCTTGAAGCTTCATGAAGCTTTCAAGCATCTTTGACAAAGTCCACCATTTTTGTTTTGCATCACATTTTCATTAAGCTAACCATTCACCTAAACTCTAGTTTAGTCTCTAAAATGGTTTAACTCACCTATGGTTGCATTATGATAGACATCACTTGATTTTCTAATTATGATTATTCTTATTCTTTTCTTTTCTTCTTCTTCTTCTTGAAGAAAAGGAAAAGCTTGCTAGAAAATTATCAAGTGAAGATTAAGTGTGAGAAATCAAAATCTAAAGAGTACCCATTTCCTATCTCACCATCCTCTACTAGACTAGCACTTTAGTTTAGGGTGTTTGCTTCACTAATTCTATGGTTAGTGAGGTAGAAGCTTGAGTCCGTATTCTCTCAACGTAGATCATCTTCGGCATCGAAGACTTCAAGCGATCCCGTTGCAGTTTCTCAAGGAGCCATCTGAGAGTCCGGGAGTTGGATGATCGCGGTGAAGGGACGTCGTCACGGAGCTTTGGAAGTGGAGGACCGGATCTACAAAGGTTGTAGTCCCTTCCCTTAGTGATAATTGTTATCTACTAGCTTTATGTTTCGCCTAATCTCTAGTTAACGATCTTGCTTAGGGTTGTTAAGCACCTAAAAATTTTAATCCGGCATGGTCGATGCCTTGTAGAGCCTCATTAGTGTTCCTAGTAACCCTACATTAGCTACCGTACACTACGCCTTGACGAAGGCCAAACTACCGCAGCACGAATACTAAGTAATACATATCTGAAATGACGGAGGGCTACGACAGGTTTTTAAGAAAACCCTTTGCGTAATGAACTTGATATCGTTGTAGAATCGAGTGATTTTTTTAATGGAATGTATTTGAGGCCTTTTCTAGTTTTGCTAAAGGGGTCATTCCCGGTGAAGGGATCGTCGGCTCTTTCCTCATCGAATAAGGTGCAGGATATTTTACAAATATCACTATGCAAATCAAAAACTATAGATACAATCAAAAGACAAACCGAGTATGCAGCATCTGCTAGTTTCACTAAAGAGGTCACTCCCGGTGAAGGGATCTCGGCTCTTTCCTTATCGAATAAGGTGCTGGATGTTCTTCAAGGAACACCGCTATGCAAAGCAAGAACTAGAGCTACCAGTTTTTAAACAAGTTTGTACAAAATCTTTAGGTTTCTTTTATTTCATTAATCTCTTTAATGAAGCCCCATTTTATTATGCTTCACAAGCATCACATTTGAAACGAAATCTGCAATATAACATATATCTCATATATATAATATAAACATTTGTCTCATGCAGTAATATGATCACATCACAGAACATTGCAGCAGAAGAAACATATATGAAATATTGGATATACTAGGAGGTCTGTGTTTTAGGACGAGCCTGTATAAAACACGGATTCCACGGTCGCAATGAATAGCCAAACCCACATCCCTAGACCCCTACGAGAGCGGCAAGCAACATTGCCAATTCTAGGGTTAGGAGAGACGGTCTCCCTCTGGACCCTAGAACCCGGTTATTTGTGCTCCCCGCCTTGGGTCTACCTAATGTGGGAAAGTAAATAATATACAATGGTGACATCATCCTCAGCCCGGAAGTGCCCCAATAAAAAAATATTACATACAAATGAATTTTACATGAATGAAAAAGAAAAAAACTCTCATCTCACATAAAACCCCCGGCTATTCAAAACACGACGATCCAATATAACATATCACGGCAACACATAATATCAAATATCATCAACGTAAGCAGGTATGCATATCCCGATTGTCGTTGATGTATAGCAACGAACCCGGCGATACACCACATACTATGCTTGCGGTCGCAGAAAAGAAAGTGTAAAACTACAACAGTTGGAATCCGCAACTTCTTTAGACATCGCATTCCTAACCAAATGAATTTCTTAGACATCGCATGCCTAACAATTATAAACCCCGCATTTTAGTCTCATTATCGAAAACTTTTTTCAATATCAAGTCGGGCAATTCAACAAGATTCCCGACAACCTGATCGAATGCTCGTCGCAAACTTTACTAGACGGCCGCACCCCCGGATGCCGTCAATGAAGCGCACTAAGGCGGAACACCGCTGCCGCGAGCATCCGAACAGATGCTTTTGGCGACGGGGTTCTCCTACAGTCACTTGGTCGGGGCTATGGGGTATTGCTGTCTATTAAGTTTACCCGGCGAGTATCCGCGTATGCTACGTGCTTGCAACGGACTTTTGATCGCATCAAAATCCCATGGCAACCGATCATCTGAGACTAAACCGCTAGATTTATTCAAATTAGTTATCTCATAACTTCTTGTGGATTCCAAATATTGTATCATATTCCAGATAAATAAACAATGTTAAACTTTCCGATCGAATAAACAAACACCCAAGTTTTCCCAAATGGCTCAACACTTGAGCGGAGTTCAAAAAGTATTCATCACATGCCACAGTACCAATGGTCCAGCCGTAGAAGGGTCAAGCCAACGCCTCACATGTGGCAACACCGTACTGCCCCAAACCCTAAGATTTAGAGGCAGATCAAGATGGTCACATAATCGAGTTGAGCTTTGTGTTCTTCTAGAGGGTCCACCGCGTTACTTGCATGATTTTCCGAAAGTTTCAAACTCGAGAAAAAATCCAACTTTTAGAAAATTTTCCGACAGGGGAAAAAGTGAGTTATTGATATCCGTTCGAACTTTTTAACAATTTCTAAAATTACCCGGAAAAACATAAACGAAGTTAAATTATCCGATCGAATCAACGAGTCCCCAATACATCCCAGAAAACTCAACACTTGAGTATAATTAAGAATACCCAGAAACATCAGGAAATAGATACGGACATTATAGTATAAAATACCAACCCTAACTCTACTGTAGCGCCGCGGAACCGCCGCGCAAGCCTTGGTACGACCGCGGTTCCGCGGCACTTTAAGCGAATTAATTGCTCGTATTTTGCACAAATCTTATAATTCCTTGCTGATTTTTTGAGTATTTTTAATACAGAAAAAATCACATTTTTAGAAAATATCCGGAGAGGGGTCTAAATCGGGGTTTCCGGGTTCGATCAGACTTTAAACTTCGTCTAGACATCGCCTAAAGCTCTAACTTGGCTCTGATACCACTGTAGGGTTACTAGGCACTCTAATAAGGGTCTATAAGGCATCAACCATGCCCGATTTCAAAATTAGCCATGCCGAACAACCCTAAACCAAGATCTTAGACTAGAGATTAGGCGAAACAAACATGTTAAACACTTTAACACTAAGTGAGAGGGATTACAACCTTTGTAGATCCTGTGCTTCACTTCTAAAGCTCCGTGTTGAGGTCCCTTCGCTGCGATTATCGTGCATCCAGACTCTAGAGAGGCTCCACGAAGAGAAAGATGCAAGCTTGCTTCCGATCATTGATAACAAAGATAATCTACCTTGAAGTTTCATTAACACAAGCTCTCACTCACAAAATGATGTGAACACCCTCATCTAAATGGCAAGGGTAGATGAGGATGATGAAGTAGGATTTTTGCTCTCATTTGTTTTCTTATTCTCACTCACTTTCATCACAAAAATCAAAGCAAGAAAGCTTTGCAAAAGAGGAAGAAGAAGATGAATGAATGAATAATTCATTTGTGATGAATAATGAAATGTTGTGATAATTCCTTATGCAACCATAGTTGGTAATAAAATAATAGCTAACCTTTGTAGAGAGTTAACTCTAGTTAAGGGTGTGGTTTGGGTTACAAAATATCATACAAAATATCTTAGCTCATGACAAAAAGAAAAGCTTCTAGAAGCTAAAAGAATGAGCTAACCCAAATCAAACCCTAACCTTGATTAATCTCCACTAATCATGTTGCATTAGTAAATATAACATGTTACAATATTATATATCACATATATAATATATTTTGTAACAAAAGAAAATAATACAATTAACATATATTGCATATATATCAATGTATTACCCGAGTGAGAAAAAGAATCTTTAAGTGAGCTTACATTAGTTAATGTAATTTAATATATCAAATATATAATTATACATTAAATTATCGAATCAACACTCGATCCGATAATCCGGATATTTCACAAATAACCGACTAATATAATCTGTATCAGTTCATCGAATCAACACTTGATCCGATGACCCGGTTATATCACATATACCCGGCCGATATCTCATATCGCGAGAATCTAATACGGTATCACATACACGTATTGTTCTCGGTCCCGCACATATCATATATGTGCTCCTACTCCGTTTTGCCTGAGTCAAGAAACCTCTGTGTAGGACTCTTAAGAATCGTCAATACGCCGGCAGTAGGTGATGATCATATCAAACACCCACAAGCTGCAAGCGGTCGGGTAAACATAACAGCCACCCAGGTATTGAGCGCTCAGAAGATCAACAAGCAAGCCTATACATTCTCCTATGAATCCAGTTAGTAACTCTCCCGTACAGTCCGGTCTTTTCGTTTGATATGTCGCATATCTCGCCTAGGGGTGGTAAACATCAGACCCCAGTAGCTTGATAAGTCGTGTCAATATGAGGTCTTTAACAGTTCGAGAAACTACTGATAACACTTACCAGTAAATCTCAGCAACCTTGGCCACGGATTTCCAGTTGTAGCCAATCAAACAGAGCGCAACATCAACTCCCTATACCGGGAGAGACGAATCCCCTCTTATCGCTCATTTCCTCCATGTGATTCAGGACTGTACCCAAAAGCCACCTTTTTGCACGCCCACTTGGACGTGGTATGATGGAAATCAAAGCACAGTGAGAATCACAAAAGACTCTATGACGATCTTGGGTCTATAGACTACTCGGTACCAGTGTCACCAGAGAACTACCATCTGACGTGAGGTATAATACCATCTGGGAGTTCTCGGCGAGTCCGTCCAGTGTACCCAGTCTCTACTGAGCACCCGTACACCATCCTCAATGTCAAACACCGATGGATATAGGATAATCCATCGCCCATCATATGTGTCAAGATGCGTATACGCTAGTCTACTCTGGTGCATCGATGCCTTGTCTCGATACACCCTCGACTAGGAACAGTTATAGGATGTACTCGTCGACTACTGTGGCCCCACTAGTATGATCTCATCATAGTCCCAGTAGTTGAGTACATATCCTAAGGGCTTTACCAACATGTAACATAGAGACAATTAAAGTACATGTTAAGATAAAGAGCAACCAGATAGCGTACTATCATGTCGAGCAAGAAATTCATCCGTATATATGTCCAAGCATCCACTACAATATACATTGTATGTACAGTAATGGCCTTTAGGGCATATATATAACTAACATTCTCTACTTCACCTTGGACACATCGGCTAGCGAACTTCGTGCCTGAGTTGCTTTGGATGAAGCGGGAGCCCGTAAAAAGACTCGAAGATGTGGTGCCCTTTCCGACGAGGAGATCGAGACCAGAGATGCCGTGAGGAGCTTGGGATGGTGGCCAAGACCGAAGGACCCGGATCGATCGGTATAGCTTTTCCAACCCTTTCTCTAGTTGCTAGTTATAGGTTAATGATTCGATCCAGATTTAAAGTATACGATAGCGCCGGTTTCTAGTTTTGAAAAAGTTTTCGTTTCCGCATTTTGGCCTCGGACAGACGCCCGGGGCGCTACTGTAGACTTACAAAAATTATATCACATATAATATATATCACATTATTAAATCAACACTTGATTTAATAATCCGGATATATCACATATGACCGTCTAATATCATTTATCTGTATATCACATTATCATATAAACACTTGATTCGACAATCTGGTTATATCACATATAACCGAACCGATAACAGATAACAGATAACACCCAGATTACAATACGGTATCACATACACGTATTTAATCAGGCCCATACACATATTGCATATGTGTCCTACTTCATTTCGCTTGAACCAGGAAACTTCTGTGTGGGACTCTAAAGACTCGTCAATATGCCAGCAGTAGGTGATGATCACATCAGTCACCAACAAACCATCAGCGGTACTAGCTGGACGTAACCGCTACTCGGGTATTGAGCGATATGAAGATCAACAAGCATGCTCGTCCATACTCTCCATGAAGCCTATCAGTAACACTACCGTACAGTCCGGTCTCTTCGTCTGATATGTCGCATATCATGTCTAGGGGTGGTAAACGTCATCCCCCAGTAACGTGATATGTCATGCCGATGTCTGGCCTATAACGGTTTGAGAAACCACTGATAACTCTTATCAGTAAATCTCAGCAGCAGCCCTGGCCAGGAACTTCTAGTTGTAGCCAATAGAGCATAGCGCAACATCAACCCCCCATACTGGGAGAGACGAAACACCTCTTATCGCTCATTGCCTCTATGTGACTCGGGACTGTACCCAAAATCCACCTGTTTGCATGACTCCTTTGAGCCGTGGTAGGGAGGAAATCAATGCATAATGGGATCCACACAAGAGTCTACTATGATCTCGGGTCTACAGACTAACCTGTGTAAGTCCACGTTGCGACCCCCGGTTCTTACGGGGAGGCGGAAACGGTATAAAATCAAAATTTTAACGCAAGAGGCAACATGGACTAAGCTAGGTCGGGATCTTTACCTAAACTAAAACTAGCATACTAAGCTAAAGATATTTAGCTACTCGGATGAAGATGGTTATACCTAAACTTGAACTCCTTCTCTTCAAGCTCCGATGGTGGTTCGATGGCTCCTTCTCGTTGTCTCCGTACGCCGAAGATAGATCCACTTGAAAGCTCCAACCTTTAGCTCCTTCTTCGTTCTTTGAAGAAACTAGTTCACTTGGTTTGCTAAACCTAGTGAACTAGAATGAGTAGAGATGATTTAGAATGGGATTTTATCTATGGTTCTTGATTCTCAACTCATGAGACAAGAGAACCATAGATCAAGAGAGGGAGCAAGAGGTTGAGGGTGAGAGCAAGAGGAGAGCTCAAGAACAAGAGAGAGAATGAGCAAGAAAGAATGAGCAACTCTTTTGTCTTTCACCCTCTCATAATCCAAAGTGATCATAACTCATCATATCAAAAAAGTCTTATGTGATGGTTTGAAGCAACCATAAGCTTATCATGTCATGCACTCATTTTACTCAAATGAGCAAGCAAGAAAAAGTCTTTGGCATGAAATGATAAACATGGTTATCATGATGGTCAACTAGTCAAGCCTAGTCAACCGGTGAACAAGTCAACAAAAGTCAACAAGTCAACAAAGTCAACAAGTCAACAAAAGTCAACAAGTCAACAACCATATCACCATAATACTTAATTAATATAATAGTTAATCACAAATCATATTCTCATTAGGGTTGAGCAAAAAGTCAAAAGTCAACGGTCAACTATCAACAACCCTAATGAGAATCCGCTGCCTCTGCCTCCCTGTCAACTGTGCATACACACCCGCATCCGCGTTCCGAGGAACACGAATGCAAACTGGATAAATCCAATCCCATAAGGTACACTAGGATCTGGCTTAAACCAAAGCCCGCTAGTGTAAACTGTCCGGACACTGTACGTGCACAAGTGCACGGATGTGACCGAACCCTGTCGCAAAACCATGCGACCTGTCGCAATACCATGCGACCTCTACTGTTTTGCCTAAAGGCGAAAAGCTTTCTGTGTAGGACTCTAAAGACTCGACACTACGCTGGCAGTGGGTTTAACCACAGACCGCAAGCGGCACTAGCTGTGCGTAACGGTCCCCAGGTAATGCCGACAAGAAGACCGACGAGGCGAAACCCATCTGAACTCCTACTGAGCCTGAGTGTGACATTCTCCGTACAGTCCGGTCTGTTCGTCTGATACATCGCATGGCGGGCCTAGGGGGCGGTAAACGTCAGTCCCCCAATAGCGGTACAAGTCGTGCCGGAGCGAAGCCCAAAACACCCTGAGATAACACTGGAAACCTACCAGTATATCTCGTTTGCCCTGGCCAGGGACTACTCGTGTAATGGCTCTCCTAGACACAGCGCGATGTCAACCCCCAATACCGGGAGAGACGAATCCTGTCTAACCGTCACTGCCTCCAAGTGCTTCGGGACTGCACCCAACCATTACCTGTTTGCACGACTCCTTTGAGCCGTGGTAGGGTAGTGATCAAAGTACAGTGGGAACACACTCAAGGCGGAGTGACAGTGTCAAGTCAGCGGACTAAGCTGTACTCATGTCACCTGGGAACTGATAACTGACGATAGGTATAATACCAACTAGTCAGTTCCCGACGAGTCCTGTCCAGTGTACCCGTAACCTAACGAGCACCCGCATACTATCTCAAGTACGACGTACTGACGGCTGTGGGACAGACCGTCTCCCACACTGGGATGAGAAGCGCATGCGTTGGTCTACTCCGGAGTATCGATGCCCTGTCTCGATAGTCCTGCGACCAGGGACCTGCATAAGGATGTGCTTATAGATTACCCAGCCCCACTAGTGTGACGGCCATCACATCGCTGGTAATCAAGCAAAGATCCTAAGGGCTCTTCTAATGTGTATAGGCGATATACAAAAATAAACACATGTACACATTGAAGTAGAAACAAACCAAGTAGCATACTACTATTTTGAGCAAGATTGTATATACAAGGTGAATATCCCAAGCATCCATTAAGTAATATACAAACTAGTATGATACAGTAATGGCCTCTAGGGCATATACACTAACAATCTCCCACTTGCACTAAGGCCATGTACTGGCGTATCGAAGACCTATCATCTCGATCAGCCGCTCGAACTGAGTCTGGGGCAGGGCCTTGGTGAATGGATCAGCAGTGTTATCTTCTGAAGCGACTCTCCGAACCTCGATCTCCTGGCGATCTACGATCTCCCTGATCAGGTGATACCGCCTCAAGATGTGCCTGGATTTCTGATGGGACCTTGGTTCCTTCGCTAAAGCTATAGCCCCGTTGTTGTCGCAATACAGAGGTATTGGAACAACAATGGACGGAACCACCTGAAGTTCTTTCAAGAACTTTCTCATCCAGACAGCTTCCTTTGCGGCATCAGATGCAGCGATGTATTCCGCTTCCATCGTCGAGTCTGCAACGGTTTCTTGTTTGGAACTCTTCCAACACACCGCCCCTCCATTGAGGGTAAAGACAAAACCCGACATGGACTTGGAATCATCCTTGTCACTCTGGAAGCTGGAGTCAGCAAAGGCCTCGATCTGGAGGTCTTTTCCGCCATACACCAAGAACATCTCCTTAGTCCTTCTCAGGTACTTGAGAATGTTCTTTACCGCTATCCAGTGTTTCTCCCCTGGGTTAGACTGATACCGGCTTACCACACTCAGTGCATAAGCTACATCCGGTCTGGTACACAACATCGCATACATTATAGAGCCTACCGCAGAAGCGTAGGGTATAATAGACATGCGATCCCTCTCCAAATCAATCTTGGGAGACATCTCTTTAGAGAGGGTGATCCCGTGACAAGCCGGCAGGTTACCGCGCTTGGAATCTTCCATACAGAATCTTTTCAGCACGGTGTCGATGTACCTGGACTGAGAAAGTCCTAATATCCTCTTGGATCTGTCACGGTAGATCCGGATACCCAGAATGTATGAGGCATCACCCAGGTCTTTCATGGAGAACCTGTGTGACAAGAACCCCTTGACAGATTGTAGCATAGGAATGTCATTTCCTATTAAGAGAATGTCATCCACGTATAAAACGAGGAATACTACAGTTCTCGCTACAAATCTACTATAGATGCATGGTTCATCTGGATTTTTGATAAAGCCAAATTCTTTGACCGTCTCATCAAAGCAGATGTTCCAACTCCGCGATGCCTGCTTTAGTCCATAGATGGACTTAAGCAACTTGCACACCTTTTCGCTGCTCCCACTCTGAATGAAACCCTCTAGCTGGTCCATATAGACACATTCCTCTAAATTTCCATTTAGAAAAGCTGTCTTTACGTCCATTTGCCAGATCTCATAATCGTGGAAGGCAGCAATGGCAAGAAGGATCCGAATGGATTTCAGCATGGCTACTGGAGAAAAGGTTTCGTCGTAGTCCAAGCCAGGTCTTTGACGAAAACCCTTTGCTACCAGCCTAGCTTTATAGGTCTCAACCTGTCCATCTACACCAATCTTCCTTTTGAAGATCCACTTGCATCCTACGGGTTTTACCCCGTCTGGAGCAATGTCCAACGTCCATACCTTGTTGGTGTACATGGACTCCATTTCGGTCCGCATTGCATCCAGCCATTTCACTGAGTCAACGCTCTGAACGGCCTGCTGGAAGCTAGTAGGCTCATCATAATCTATGATGCAATCCTCTCTATCCCCGTCTATGAGAAAACCGTAGTATCTCTCGGGCGGATGAGACTGCCTACTACTCCTGCGGAGTGGCGCAGGAATGTCCTGTTCTGTTGAACCCTCTGGTTCCACTAAGCTTTCAGTAACAGTCTGTGGTTCTGGAACTTCTTCCAGTTCTATTGTGCTCCCACTTATCTGGGTTTCCAAAAACTCAGTTTCCAAGAAGCG
Source organism: Agapanthus africanus (assembly GCA_030015575.1). Taxonomy (NCBI): domain Eukaryota; kingdom Viridiplantae; phylum Streptophyta; class Magnoliopsida; order Asparagales; family Amaryllidaceae; genus Agapanthus; species Agapanthus africanus. The sequence continues at coordinate 448,318,076 of CM057342.1, read as the reverse complement.
GGCATGCTGAGAAACAAAAACCTTTTGTTCCTCAGCGGAATAGAAAAGATACCCCCTGGAGTTCCTTGGGTATCCCACAAACTTACACTGTACTGAACGTGCCTCAAGCTTGTCCGCATGCTGCTTTTTTACAAAAGCTGGACATCCCCATACCTTAAGATACTTTAGACAGGGTTTCTTCCAAGTCCACATCTCATATGGGGTGGTAGGCACAGTCTTGGTGGGAGCCTTGTTCAAGAGATACACAGCTGCTTCTAGTGCATATCCCCAGAATGATCGTGGTAACTCAGCGTTACTCATCATGGACCGAACCATATCCAATAGGGTTCGGTTCCGTCTCTCCGATACACCATTATGTTGCGGAGTGTATGGAGGAGTAAGCTGAGAGAGAATACCATTCTCTTTTAAGTAATTCAGGAATTCGGCACTTAAGTATTCTCCACCTCGATCCGATCTTAGAATCTTAATACTTTTGCCGGTCTGTTTCTCTACTTCATTCTTATACTCCTGGAATTTTCCAAAGGCCTCGGACTTATGTTTCATTAAGAAGACATAACCGTACCTTGAGAAGTCATCCGTAAAAGTAATGAAGTAAGAATGTCCGCTTCGGGCATGTGTAGACATTGGACCGCACACGTCACTGTGTACGAGTCCCAAGAGCTCGCTCGCTCTTACTCCATGTCCAGTAAACGGAGTCTTTGTCATCTTTCCTTTGAGACAAGATTGACAGGTGGCATATGATTGATATTCGAACGCATTCAAATATCCTTCTGTATGTAACTTAGTCAACCTTCTCTCATTGATGTGACCCAATCTACAATGCCATACGAAAGTCTGATTTAGTTCTGGAGACTTTCTTTTGTGTGTATTCTGGACGTTGAAAATCTGTGGTTGGTTTAACACGTATATACCATTACTCAATGTACCTGACTCAATCAAAACTTGATTAAGGTGAATGTTTACAACATTACTTACAAACGCAAATTCATAACCTTCTTTAGAAACTAAAGATACAGAAATGATATTACAAGTTGCGTTGGGTACAAAAAAGCAATTACGCAAAACCAAAACATGTCCATCTGACATTCCCAGGTGATAGTCCCCCACGGCTTTAGCATCCATGCTAGCTCTGTTTGCAACTTTGAGGGTCATGTCACCTGCCTTCAAAACACTACGGTTTCTCAACGCCTGCAAAGAATTACAGATATGAGATCCTGATCCGGTATCCAATACCCAGGAAGTAGAGTTTATTGAAAGACAGTTTTCAATAACATACACACCTGAAGCTGAAGCTGCAACCTGCTTCAATTCCTGTGTTCTGGCCTTCCAGGCCCTGCAATCATTCTTCCAGTGTCCTTTCTTATGACAATAGAAGCATTCTTCCTTATCCACAAGCTTTCCCGCTATCTTTGTTGCTTTTGCTTTTCCCTTCGTATCCACTTTACTAACACCGCCCCTTGGTTTGGCGGGGGCCTTCTTCTTCTTTCCCTTGGCTTTCGCCTTGGACCTAGAAGAAGATGATCCTCCTACAAACAAAGTGGATGTATCCCTACCTTTCTGTAGGGTGCCCTCTGCGCTCCTCAGCATGTTGAGGAGCTCTGAAAGTTCAACCTCTTTTTCTTGTAGGTTGAAGTTCAGTATGAACTGGGCGTAAGTGGAAGGAAGGGACTGGAGAACTATATCCGTATATAGCTCACTCTCTAATGTGATCCCTAGGTCAGCGAGCTCCTCAATGTAGCCGATCATCTTTAGCACATGCTCGGCTACTGATGATCCGACGGCCATTCTTGTCGAAAACAACTTTTTCGACGCTTCGTATCTTGCGATACGTGATTGCTCTCCATACAGTTCTTTTGTATGGAGCAATATGGACTCCATGTCCATATTCTCATGCCTCCTCTGATGTTCGTTGTCCATCAAGGCAAGCAGGAGGCACTTGGCCTTCGCGCTATCAATCTCCCAAGTCTTGCGGATTTCCTTATCCGCGACGCTGGAAGTTGGACCAGAGACAGGGGGAGCTTTGGTGGTAAGAAGATACCCCAGCTTGTCATAAGTGATTGCTATCTTGACATTCCTGAGCCAATCTTTGTAGTTTGGCCCTGTCAGTTTGTTTTTATCTAGGAGTAACTTAAGTCCAGTCATGTTGATTGGTCGCTGCAATTAGGAGAGAGAAGAAGAAACACTCAGCATGATGCTCTTGCAAGTTTAGAGTGGTTTTTAGTTTGTCTAAACAGGATGGCTCCCACTGTTTCTCGAATCCCTCCTCAAACCATAAAGGAAGAATTAGTCAGGATCAATCCCACCGTACAATACTTGCTTAACCGTTCAGCCAGGCCGGTGTCGGTACTTCGAGGGAGGTTTTCCAACGCTTTCGCGAAGTTCCTTAATTAAAGAACCTCTTTTCCCTGGGGGCGTAGCCCCGCTAACACCTTTCTAGGCACCTACTAGGTTTATAGCATTGATCGTTAAGTGAGAAATTTCCCGAGGAGTAGCATATACTCACAGTAGGATCGGGATCCAAATATCATCGCGTGACGAAACTGAAGGAATCCTACCAGAATCATCACACTCCAAATGGTATGCAAATCTAGCAAGTTTCAGTACTTATGAAACTCCCGATGTGGATTTTTGCCCCATGCTCTTATGACCTTGACGAAGGTCAACAAATCATAAGTCACATGTCAAGTTCTGCCCGTCATTATCCAGGTTAATTTGAATCCATCCGTATATACCCTTGACGAAGGTCAACAAGGTAATGCGAATGTCCCAAACCAACGCATCTATCTATGCTACATATGAATACCCAATAGCTACCAATCACTATGCCTTGACGAAGGTCAACAAACACAGCTTGAATACTATTGAATATTCATACGAAACGACGGAGGGCTACGAATGGTTTTGGCAAAACCGTGAACGTAGTGAACTTGATTTGGTCGATGGAACGAGATAGCTTTTAAAAGGAGTGGCTCAAGCTCCGCATTTAAAAGTTGTTTTTGAAAAGAACCGAGTGGTTTTTCGAAAGTGTTCCAACGACTTTAACTTGGTTTATTATCTTGCATTAGTTCTTTTAATGCGTGATATTCTTGCATTAGTTCTTTTAATGCGTCCCATCATTTAATCCTACCATTGCAGAAAACAACCAAAATATGACGTACGCTTATGCCATTCGCATTCGCCACGGGGCCCCGTCATTACCCGTTAGGTTACTTAACTAACGACAGAGCGGGGGCTGGGCTAGCGCGTCTGTAAAATATAAGCAACGCCTAAATAATATCATATATAGATATACTGCAATGATAAACATTTCAGATCACAGATAAATACATTGGATATACTTGGAATCTGTAATTTGTACGAGCCTGTAATAAAAACAGATTACACGGTCGCGGTGAATAGCCAAAACCCCACCCAAGACCCCTACGGGTGCGGCAAACTACCCGCCAAGTACCCGAAGCGTAGCAACCTCCCTCATCTCCATGAGTAGGCCACTCGACACTTCGGCATACCCGGTAGTTTGTGCACCCCTCCATGGGTCTATCCTAGGAGCAAAAACAGTAAAAAGAAATTATACAATGACGGCTACAACCCCGACCCGGTTGTGCGGCCATACAAATAATTATTACATCAATTTACAAATTTACATGAATTGCAAGAAAAGAAAACTCTCGTCTCACAACCCCCGGCTATTCACCCGCGACAATCCAACATATTTATATACACATTCCAGCACATTACAGATCATGTATAACCCCGACCAATCGACTTATAGCGATTAGCCGACGTTCAATACATGCAAACATCACAGATAAAACCATCATAGTCAAAGTGCAGTGAAGTTCGGAAAAAATACGGAATTATAGGACCCCAAAAGGAAATTTCTTTTCTGGAAAATCTGGGCACATATAATATATTCCAAAAATCCCAAAACCAACACAGACACACACTGCACGAAAAACGATGCACAGAAGACGACAAAGCGCGGCGCTTCCGCGGCGGATGCCTAGCTCACGCGGTGGAAGGGCGGCGGTTTGGACGAATTACTGTATCGTTTTTCTTGGGTGTTCACACAAAACCCTGAGCCGAATTTACAAGTGTAAAGTTTTTCATTTTGACCAGAAAAAATTTCAACAGAAACTCAAGTTTTGTAAAAGTTAGGTTTTTGGATTTTTTTTCGGTTCCGAACTTCGTTACACTTTACTACCAAGCTAGTTTAAGTTTAGTTAGGCTCTGATACCACTGTAAGTCCACGTTGCGACCCCCGGTTCTTACGGGGAGGCGGAAACGGTATAAAATCAAAATTTTAACGCAAGAGGCAACATGGACTAAGCTAGGTCGGGATCTTTACCTAAACTAAAACTAGCATACTAAGCTAAAGATATTTAGCTACTCGGATGAAGATGGTTATACCTAAACTTGAACTCCTTCTCTTCAAGCTCCGATGGTGGTTCGATGGCTCCTTCTCGTTGTCTCCGTACGCCGAAGATAGATCCACTTGAAAGCTCCAACCATTAGCTCCTTCTTCGTTCTTTGAAGAAACTAGTTCACTTGGTTTGCTAAACCTAGTGAACTAGAATGAGTAGAGATGATTTAGAATGGGATTTTATCTATGGTTCTTGATTCTCAACTCATGAGACAAGAGAACCATAGATCAAGAGAGGGAGCAAGAGGTTGAGGGTGAGAGCAAGAGGAGAGCTCAAGAACAAGAGAGAGAATGAGCAAGAAAGAATGAGCAACTCTTTTGTCTTTCACCCTCTCAGAATCCAAAGTGATCATAACTCATCATATCAAAAAAGTCTTATGTGATGGTTTGAAGCAACCATAAGCTTATCATGTCATGCACTCATTTTACTCAAATGAGCAAGCAAGAAAAAGTCTTTGGCATGAAATGATAACCATGGTTATCATGATGGTCAACTAGTCAAGCCTAGTCAACCGGTCAACAAGTCAACAAAAGTCAACAAGTCAACAAAGTCAACAAGTCAACAAAAGTCAACAAGTCAACAACCATATCACCATAATACTTAATTAATATAATAGTTAATCACAAATCATATTCTCATTAGGGTTGAGCAAAAAGTCAAAAGTCAACGGTCAACTATCAACAACCCTAATGAGAATCCGCTGCCTCTGCCTCCCTGTCAACTGTGCATACACACCCGCATCCGCGTTCCGAGGAACACGAATGCAAACTGGATAAATCCAATCCCATAAGGTACACTAGGATCTGGCTTAAACCAAAGCCCGCTAGTGTAAACTGTCCGGACACTGTACGTGCACAAGTGCACGGATGTGACCGAACCCTGTCGCAAAACCATGCGACCTGTCGCAATACCATGCGACCTCTACTGTTTTGCCTAAAGGCGAAAAGCTTTCTGTGTGGGACTCTAAAGACTCGACACTACGCTGGCAGTGGGTTTAACCACAGACCGCAAGCGGCACTAGCTGTGCGTAACGGTCCCCAGGTAATGCCGACAAGAAGACCGACGAGGCGAAACCCATCTGAACTCCTACTGAGCCTGAGTGTGACATTCTCCGTACAGTCCGGTCTGTTCGTCTGATACATCACATGGCGGGCCTAGGGGGCGGTAAACGTCAGTCCCCCAATAGCAGTACAAGTCGTGCCGGAGCGAAGCCCAAAACACCCTGAGATAACACTGGAAACCTACCAGTATATCTCGTTTGCCTTGGCCAGGGACTACTCGTGTAATGGCTCTCCTAGACACAGCGCGATGTCAACCCCCAATACCGGGAGAGACGAATCCTGTCTAACCGTCACTGCCTCCAAGTGCTTCGGGACTGCACCCAACCATTACCTGTTTGCACGACTCCTTTGAGCCGTGGTAGGGTAGTGATCAAAGTACAGTGGGAACACACTCGAGGCGGAGTGACAGTGTCAAGTCAGCGGACTAAGCTGTACTCATGTCACCTGGGAACTGATAACTGACGATAGGTATAATACCAACTAGTCAGTTCCCGACGAGTCCTGTCCAGTGTACCCGTAACCTAACGAGCACCCGCATACTATCTCAAGTACGACGTACTGACGGCTGTGGGACAGACCGTCTCCCACACTGGGATGAGAAGTGCATGCGCTGGTCTACTCCGGAGTATCGATGCCCTGTCTCGATAGTCCTGTGACCAGGGACCTGCATAAGGATGTGCTTATAGATTACCCAGCCCCACTAGTGTGACGGCCATCACATCGCTGGTAATCAAGCAAAGATCCTAAGGGCTCTACTAATGTGTATAGGCGATATACAAAAATAAACACATGTACACATTGAAGTAGAAACAAACCAAGTAGCATACTACTATTTTGAGCAAGATTGTATATACAAGGTGAATATCCCAAGCATCCATTAAGTAATATACAAACTAGTATGATACAGTAATGGCCTCTAGGGCATATACACTAACAACCTGTACCAGTGTCACTAGAGGACTAATATCTGACGATAGGTATACTACCACATAGGCGTCCTCGGCGAGTCCTGTTCGGTGTACCCATTCTCCAACGAGCACCTGTGTACAATCTTTGATGTCACACACCAATGGTTGTAGGATAAACCATCGCCCTCTAAGGGAAAAGAAACGTACACACTGGTCTACACTGGAATATCGGTGCCCTGGTCTCGATATTCCCACGACTAGGAACAAATTAAAGGATGTACTTGTGGAACACCCTGCCCCCCACTAATATGATCTCATCATAATCATGGTAGTCAAGTACATATCCTAAGGGCTTTATCAACATATGAGAGCAATACAGTAAAGAATACCAGTCAACATGTTGAGATAAAGAGTAACCAGATAGCATACTATTATGTCGAGCAAGAAAGTCCACTATATATATATGTCCAAGCATCCACTATAATATACATCATATGTACAAAAATGGCCTCTAGGGCATACATATAACTAACAAACCTCATCTTGGAAAATTCTAACATCGCTAATCCATATAAGCTTAACTCTATACTATACCAGGACATTACGAAAACTAAAAACATAACTAGAAGTGTAGAATTATACCTCATTTGGAAACTCAAGAAAATTCTTGGGTTTCCCAAAGTGCTCAAAATCTCAACTTGATTCTTTCATAGGGTTTGTAGTGAGATTGGGATCATTTTACAGGGTTACTAGGCACTCTCACAAGGGTCTATAAGGCATCAACCATGCCCGATTTAAAATTTAGACGTACCGAACAACCCTAACCAAGATTTTTAAACTAGAGATTAGGCGAAACAAAGCATGTTAAACACTTTAAGTGTTTGGGATTACAACCTTTGTAGTCTGGTCCTTCACTTCTAAAGCTCCGTGTTGAGGTCCCTTCGCTACGATCATTGAGTATCCGGACTCTCGAAAAGCTCCATGAAGAGAAAGATGCAAGCTTGCTTTCGATCTTCAATAACTAAGATGATCTACCTTGAAGTTTCTTTAACAAAAGCTCTCACTCACTAAATGAAGTGAACACCCTAATCTAAATGGCTAGGATAGATTAGGATGATGAAGTAGAATTTTATCTCTCATTTATTATCAAATTCTCACTCTAATTCATCACAAAATGAAAATCTAGAAAGCTTTTTCAAAGCTCAAGAAAGAAGAAGAAGAATAGTAATCCTTTTGTGATGAATAATGAATTGTGTTGATAATTACTTATACAACCATGGTTAAAGATGATCGGCTAACCATTGTAGAGACTTAACTAGGGTTAAAGGGTGTGGGTTGGGTTTGGAAATATCTTGCAAAATATCTTTGCAAAAACAAAAAGAAAGCTTCTAGAAAAGTTTAACCCAAATCAAACCCTAACCTCGTTTAATCTCCACTAATCATGTTGCATTAGTAATTATAACATGTTACAATATTATATATCACATATATAATATATTTTTGTAACAAAAGAAAATAATGCAATTAACATATATCGCATATATATCAATGTATTACCCGAGTGAGAAAAAGAATCTTTTAGTGAGCTTATATCAGTTAATGTAATTTAATATATCAAATATATAATTATACATTAAATTATCGAATCAACACTTGATCCGATAATCCGGCTATTTCAAAAATAACCGACTAATATAATCTGTATCAGTTCATCGAATCAACACTTGATCCGATGACCCGGCTATATCACATATACCCGGCCGATATCTCATATCGCGAGAATCTAATACGGTATCACATACACGTATTGTTCTCGGTCGCGCACATATCATATATGTGCTCCTACTCCGTTTTGCCTGAGTCAAGAAACCTCTGTGTACGACTCTAAATAATCGTCAATACGCAGGCAGTAGGTGATGATCATATCAAACACCCACAAGCTGCAAGCGGTCAGCTAAATGTAACAGCCACCCAGGCATTGAGCTATCAGAAGATCAACAAGCAAGCCTGTACTTTCTCCCGTGAATCCAATCAGTAACACACCCGTACAGTCTGGTCTCTCCGTCTGATATGTCGCATATCTCGCCTAGGGGTGGTAAAACGTCAGACCCCAGTAGCTTGATAAGTCGTGTCGATATGAGGTCTATAACAGTTCGAGAAACAACTGATAACACTTACCAATAAATCTCTGCAACCCTGGTCAGGGATTTCCAGTTATAGCCAATCGAACACAGCGCAACATCAACTCCCTATACCGGGAGAGACGAATCCCCTCCTATCGCTCATTGCCTCCATGTGATTCGGAACTTTACCCAAAAGCCACCTTTTTGCACGACCTCTTGGACGTGGTATGATGGAAATCAAAGCACAGTGGGAATCACACAAGACACTATGAAGATCTCGGGTCTACAGACTGCTCTGTACCAGTGTCACCAGAGAACTGCCATCTGACGTGAGATATAATACCATCTGCGAGTTCTCGGCGAGTCCGTCCAGTGTACCCAGTTTCCACTGAGCACCCATACACCATCCTTGATGTCAAACACCGATGGATATGGGATCATCCATCGCCCATCATATGGGTCAAGATGCGTATACGCCAGTCTACTCTGGTGCATCGATGCCCTGTCTCGATACACCCTCGACTAGGAACAGTTATAGGATGTACTTGTCGACTACTGTGGCCCCACTAGTATGATCTCATCATAGTCCCAGTAGTCGAGTACATATCCTAAGGGCTTTATCAACATGTAACATAGAGACAATCAGAGTACATGTTATGATAAAGTACAATCAGATAGCATACTATCATGTCGAGCAAGAAAGTCCTCCCTATATATGTCCAAGCATCCATTACAATATATATCATATGTACAGTAATGGCCTCTAGGGCATATATATAACTAACAATCTCCCACTTGCACTAGGGCCATCTGTTGCGGTATCACATACCCAACAATTAGCTGTAGTTGAAGTATCTCATACTCAACCATCCCATAAAAAGTCTCTTCTGGGAAAAAGACCTTTGTGAGTGGATCCGCACGGTTGTCCTCTGTGTCTACTCTCCTAACCTCGATCTCCCTGGAGATCAACCATCTCCATAATCAGGTGATACTACCTAAGAATTATATCTGGATTTCTGATGGGACGGGGCTTCCTTGGCATAAGCCACAACTCCATTGTCACACAATGGTAGGTATGAAGTTCGTCTCATGAACTTAAATATATCCAGACTGCCTCTTTGGTAGCATCGTTGGTAATGATGTATCTTGCCTTTAATCATCTAGTAAGTCACGGTATCCAGCTTGGAACTCTTCGAACATACCGTCCCTCCACTGAGGGTAAAGACAATGCCTGCGACTGACATTCAGTCGTCCTTATTACCCTGGAACTTTTCCAGCGATTCTCCCCAGGATCGATTGATACCATCTCACTACAACTAGTGAGAATCCTAACATCCAATTAGATCTATCTTATAGAACCAAAACCCAGGATTTAGGAGGTATCACTTTGATCCTATATGGAGAATCCTTGTGATAAGCGGAGATTGACCGAGCGTAGCATAGGAAACTCCTTCCCTATCAAGAGTATGTCATCCACGTACTCTACGAGGATCACCACCATACTCTTTACTACCTTTTTGTATATACTTGGTTCATCTACAATTTTAATGAAGTTAAACTCTTTGACTACCACATCTAAACAGACGTTCCAACTCCGCGATGCCTGATTTATCACATAAAACATCTTGCTCACGTTTCCGCTGCTCCCACTGTCTACGAAGCCCTCTGGCTGTGTACTTATAGATGCTCTCTTCCAAATCATCATTTAGAAAAGCAGTCATGACACCCAATCGCCAAATGTCGTAGTCATGGTATGTAGCCGTAGCAAGTAGGATCTGGATGGACTTAAGCATAGCTTTGAAAGTCTCAATTTTTCCATGTACTCCAAGTAATCTTCTCACGATATACTTGCTCCTGATGGGAATTTAACCCTTCAGATAAAGCAACCAAAGTCCATACTTTGTTGGTGTACAAGGATTCCATCTCAGATCGCTAAGCATCCAGCCATTCTTACAGAGTCCCACTCCTGATGGCCTGCTCGAAACTAGTTGGGTCATCATCTCATGATGCAATCCTCGCTCCCACTATCATAGAGAAAACCGAAGTATCTCTCAGGTGGGTGAGGAACCCTACTAGATCGGCGGAGAGGCTGAGGTTCGTTGGAAACTATTGAATCCTTTGATTCTACCAAATCATCAGCTGCAGTTTGTATAGCTGGAACCTTTCCAGTTCTACCTCATGACCAATAATTTCTTCACAAGAAATTCCCTTTCACAAAGGTGGCATGCTGAGAAACAAAACATTTTTTGTTCCTCAGTTTGGTAGAAGATATTCCCTTGCGAATGCTTGGGATATCCAACAAACTTCCACAGAACTGACTTTGCCTCGAGCTTGTCCGGATTATGCTTTTAGACATAGGCTGGACAACCCCAAATCTTAACAAACTTAAGATATGGGGTCTTCCCATTCTATATCACATATGAAGTGGCAGGTAACTGATTTGATTTGAACCCTATTCAATAGGTATGCAGCTTCACAAGTGCATAACTCCCGAAAGGAAATAGGCTACTTAGTAGTATTCATCATAGAGCGCACCATATCTAATAGGGTGTGATTGCTCCGCCCCGATACACTGACGTGCTGTGGTGTATACGGAGGAGTAATGCTGAGAGAGAATCTCATTCTCCTTTAGAATAGTCCAGGATTTCCGTGCTCAAGTATTCCCCTCCTTGATCTTATCAAAGGACATAATACTTATACCCGTTTTTGGTTCTCTACTTCTAACTTATATTTATTGAATTTCTTAAAGTTCTAGACTTTTGTTTCAACAAAAACATATGTCCGGATCTTGAAAGATAATCAGTGAATGTAATGAAGTACAAAGAACTGGTCTTGGCATGTGTAGACAGGGGACCTTCATACATCAGCATGTATCAATCCCAAGAGTTCACTAACTCTTTCTCTGTTTCTAATAAACGGAGCTGTGGTCATCTTATCTCTGTGACATGACCGAAAAGTTTCACAAGATGTAAATTCAAACTAATTTAAATATGCATCTATATGTAACTTCGCTAGTCGGGTGGCATTGAAATGACCTAGTCTACAATACCTCAAGAAGGATTCGTTCATTTATGAACTCTTCCTCCTGTGTGTGTTCTGTACATTAAAAACTGTGGTTTGATTTAGAGCGTCAATGCTTTTAGATAACGTGCCTGAACCGATCAACTCTTGATATAGGAAATGTTCAAAACATTATCCAACAATACAAAATTATATCCTTTCTTTACTTATAAAGAGACTGATATGATGTTGTATATCAGGTTCGGTATCTAATAACATTCATTCAGAATCAATGTATTCTTGTAATACAGGGTGATAACTACCAACAGACTTGGCTGCAACACTTGTACCGTTTCTATCTCATGAAACTTATCATCCGTTCTCTGTTCTCTACCTATCTGTAGCCCATGTAACAAATTACATATATGGGATCCTGATCCGATATCAAATACCCAGGACGTAAAGGATACCGAGAAACAGTTCTCGGTAATGAACACACCCGAAGAAGATGCATCAGCATGCACTTTCTTCGTTTGGGCGGCACGGGAATTCTGGTAATCCCCTATTTCCTGCTCTTTCTTATAACAATTATAAGTTGGAGCGGGACCAACGTTCCCTTGCGCAGTATAACAAGCGGGTTCGGTCAATACATCCGTATTATTATCTTGATTAAGGCGTGACATAGTCGTAACCAGGAGAGAGAGAGAGAGAGAAGAAAACACTCAGCGTGCGCTTTTACAAGATTAGATTGTTTATCAATTTATCTAATCAGGATGTCTCCCATTGTTTTAGTCAAATCTTCCTTCAAACCCTAAAAGGAAAGACTAGCCGGGATTAATTACACCCTACAAGTTTGCCAATCTTTCAGCCAGGCCAGTGTCGGTACTTTGAGGGAGGTTCCCCGTGCTATCGCACGGACCTAATTAAAGTAAACCTCGTTTTCCCAGGGGCGTAACCCCGTTGACACCTTTCTAGACACCTACTTGATCGGCTTATTGTAATGTGTAAAACTCTTCCAGGAGTAACTCTTACTCGCAGCGGGTATCGGGATCCAACTATCTCATAGAAGGTATGCAATCTCATTGCAAATTTCAACACTTGAAATTCCTAATAATATTTTTGACCCCTAGCATGCTATGACCTTGAAGCATGCCAAACAACCCACAGTCCGCTAGTCAAGTTCAACCCGTGCATTTCCTGATTGAATTAAACCCACCCGCACGACCCTTGACCCATGCCAAACAACGCCGTACGAATACCCTAATCCAATCGCATCGTATGCTAGCAGATAAGCACTAGTTAGCTACCATACACTACGCCTTGACGCATGCCAAACTACCGCAGCATGAATACTAAGTAGTACTTATCTGAAATGATGGAAGGCTACGCAGGTTTTTAAGAAAACCATGAGCGTAATAAACTTGATATCGTTGTTGAATCGAGTGATTTTTAATGGAATGTTTTTTAGGCCTTTTCTAGTTTTGCTAAAGAGGTCACTCCCAGTGAAGGGATCGTCGGCTCTTTCCTCATCGAATAAGGTGCAGGATATTTCACAAATATCACTATGCAAAGCAAAAACTATAATGAAGTTTGAAGAAAAGTCAAAGTCCACCTTTTACTTCTATCATTCTCTTTTCTTTTCTTTTCTTTTGAAAAACAAGTGGGGACAATTGAGGGGGGGCTGCTGAATTCAGCCAAGGGGAAGGAAAAATGGGGGTGTGTGAGTGTGGGTATGGGTGTGGGGTGATGGAAAATGATAAATACTATACCCCAAACATCCATTTACACTAAATTCACTAAAAAAAACCTTTTTTCTTCAATAATTTCTAAACCGTTTTGGCAAACCATTTCATTTCAAAAACAACATGTTAAAATTTTGTTTAATGTGTTATGATGCACAAAATTTATTTCAACTCATTCCAGTTTGTAATTTACCTTAATTAAATGTATTAGTGACGGCTTAAAATAATATTAAAATAATTAATTTCGGAAAAAATTTCAGAAAATTTGAAATTTCACCAGTGGCTCAATAAACACAAAATACTAGCAATTACATAGCTAGAAAATGTATATTTAATTTTATAATCAAGATATTTGCATTTTGACAATTTACAGAAAACCCCCTTATTTTACCGATTTTCCGAAATTTCACCGAAACGATTTTCAAAACGTTACAATCTTCCCCCCTTAAAGAAATTCGGTACCCGAATTTAAATTAAAACTCCCCCCAAATACCAAAACATCGAAGCAAAACCATCAAGTCGTCGGGGCTTCGAAATCATAAATACATAAAACAAATCGTAACGCAGCGCATGCGCATGAAAAATGAGCATATAACTCAAATCAAAACTCCATCAAGCATCCCGCAATGATCGGAGTCATGGTAAGGACACAAATGTCAAATCCAAAACAAAACCAATATGATATAACTCGAAACTATACACGTAAATATCAAATCTATATATGTAAATATCTGAAGAAAATGCATGCCAAATCTCTTAAAGTCGCTGTGCAATGCGCATAACACTGCGCAGTGGCGGACGTCTATCATAAGAAAATAACCATATACATATATACCTTTTGTTTAAAATGTACGTTCCGCCGTTTTGGGAAACAATTTAGAAGGGTTTCCTTGTTTTAAACGTTTCGTGTCATATCAGACACGTAGATAAATACTGGGACTATAGCTCGCTTTTGGAATTCCCTTCGATAGCTATCAATGCATGCAAAACACATTCAGGTACTGTTCTCTGACTAGTCCTGCTCAGTACGAAACTCATAGCAATCATCATAAAAACGTACTGCTCCATAAGAAATCAATCCCAAAATATGCATATAAATGCTATGTGCGTCTGGTGCGCACGGAAATCAGAATCCATACATGTGCCATACATGCGCACTGAAACAACATCTAAGTGCATCGGGTGTGCACACAACATTTATCATAGGCAACGTGTGTGCCTGACAGCAAAATTAGGTTCATCTGACATGCACGAAAAATCCCGATTTAGTGCATCTGGTGTGCACCAAAATCGCTTCTCAAAACATGCGCTCAACATGCGCAAAAATCCAAACCAGGTGCATCCATCATGCACGAAATCGTGAAATCCAATATCAATCGCCGAACATGCGCAAAATCAAATCAGGTGCACAAGTTGCACAAAACAAACATCGAGTATCAAAATCGAAATCGAAGTCCAGTCCATCTAGGTGCACAAAATGCGTATCACTGCACTGCAAGCATATGTGAATCATACCGAGTGCAAAAACCAAATCGTGTGCATATATACGCACAAAATCAACTCAGCTGTATGGAACCCATAAAATCATAAACGTGAGAAACCAAGGCACGAAAACGATATCAAGTGCAACAACTGTGCAAAAATCGTAAATACTCAGTAGGTGCAACCATGGTGCATGAAAACAAATATCGTGAAACTCAAACATCAAAATCAATCATGCGAATAGATCGCCCAAAATACCCAAAATCAAGTATGGCGGAATAGTCCCGTTCAAGCATATCCTCCAAGAATCTCTGGCCAACTGTCGTGGTCACGCATAGCATGTCTCATCGACGATCCTGAACTCTAGCCCGCCGGTGTGCGTAACATGACCACTCCTGGGTCCAAGTCTTCTCGTAATTCATTCCAGAAAGGTCCTGTCGAAATCTCTCCCAAATCTCGTCTCTGCCGAATTGTCCGGAAGTTATCGTCCCTTACTAGATCTATTCTCGTACCGGAACGGCTGCATACTCATCGGGACTCCTCCTGGAAGGTATATCCAAGTACAATGCCTCGGCATGCGTATCGCATCTCTGATGGCGGAGTGGAACGTCGTCTCATCAAGATCTCGTACGAACCTCTTACTCCACTTTTCTCTGATGTCGACTGCTTCGGACTCGTCTCGTCGTGGCTGCATGGACTGAGCTCCTACGGCTATCCTCGTATCTGGAGTCTCCCAAGAAATGCATATCACCACCTAGCATCCGAATGAAGTCGAACCATCCGATCGATTCGTCAAAACCTCATAATCCCCTAAGAGCTCAACATCTTGGATACAGTTTATTAGTATCGAGTACGTACCACAGCATCGACGGTCCAGCCGTAGAAGGGCAAACCCAAGCCTCACTAATGGCGCCGCGGAACTGCCGTAAACCCTAAGGTTCAAAGGCTTTCACACGGTCATTAAGTCGAGTTAGGGTTTCATTCTTCTAGAGGGTCCATAGAATTGCCTGTATATCTTTCTGAATACATTAAACTTGGAATAATAAGTTTCTGACATTCGATCGTCTCTATCGACTCTCAACGTATCCGCGTGAAGTCGTCTCTAGCTGGAATCAATCTATCTGATGACCTCGCATCGGGGTAGCGAACGAACCACATGTCCTAGTCATTCATCCTCGGTGACTAGCGACCTTCTATCATCTCTTAGTATAACTCGTCCTGCAATAGCTCCAACATCTGGGGCGATATCTCGTCGTTCGCAGCAATGAAGTCCTATTTTATTATGCTTCACAATCATCACATTTGAAACGAAATCTGCAATATAACATTATCTCATATATATAATATAAACATTCGTCTCAGGCAGTAATATGATCTCATAACAGAAAATTGCAGAAGCAGAACATATATGAAATATTGGATATACTAGGATGTCCGTGTTTTAATACGAGCCTGTATAAAACACGGATTCCACGGTCGCGATGAATAGCCAAACCCACACCCCTAGACCCCTATGAGAGCTGCAAGCAACACTGCCAATTCTAGGGTTAGGAGACCCGGTCTCGACTCCTCGAGATGGTCTCCCACTGGACCATAGAACCCGGTTACTTATGCTCCCCGCCTTGGGTCTACCTAATGCGGAAAAGTAAATAATATACAATGGTGACATCATCCTCAGCCCGGAAGTGCCCCAATAAAAGAATATTACATACAAATGAATTTTACATTAATGAAAAAGAAAAACCCTCATCTCACATAAAACCCCCGGCTGTTCAGAACGCGACGATCCAATATAACATATCACAGCAACACATAATATCTCATATCATCAATGTAAGCAAGTATACGTATACCGATTGTCGTTGATGTTTAGCAACGAAGCCGGCGATACACCATATACTACGCTGACGGTCACAGAAAAGAAAGTGTAAAACTACAACAGTTGGAATCCGCAACCTCCTTAAACATCTCATATCTAACCAAATGAATTCCTTAGACATCTCATTCCTAACAATTATAAATCCCGCATTTTAGTCTCAATATCGAAAACTCTTTTAAATATCTAGTCGGGCAATTCAACAAGATTCCCGACATTCTGATCGAATGCTCGTCGTAAACTTTAGTAGACGGCCGCACCCCCGTATGCCGTCGACGAAGTGCACTAAGGCGGAACACCGCTGCCGCGAGCACCCGAACGGATGCTTTTAGCGACGGGGTTCTCTTACAGTCACTTGGTCGGGGCTATAGGGCGTGGCTATCTACTAAGTTTACCCGGCGAGTATCCGCGTACGCTACGTGATTGCAATAGACTTTTGATCACATCAAAATCCCGTGGCAACCGATCAAATGAGACTGAACTGCTAGATTTATAACATTCAAATTAGTATCTCATAACTATTTGTGGATTCCAAATATTGTATCACATTCCAGATAAATAGACAATGTTAAACTTTCCGATTGAATAATCAAACACCCAAGTTTTCCCAAATAGCTCAACACTGGAAATTAGTTTTAAAACATCCATCACATGCCACAGTACCAATGGTCCAACCGTAGAAGGGTCAAGCTAACGCCTCACATGTGGCAACGCCGTACTGCCACAAACCCTAAGATTTAGAGGCAGTTCAAGACGGTCACATAATCGAGTTAAGGTTTGTGTTCTTCTATAGGGTCCACCGCGTTACTTGCATGACTTAGAACGTTCTTAAACTACGGAAAAATCCAACACTTGGAAATTTTCCGGCAGAGGAAAAAGTGAGTTATTGATATCCGTTCGAACTTTTTAACACTGTCATGTCCCGAAAGTATGGAATATGACCGGCACTTAGACTACGAACGTCTCGAGGCGTACGCACTCTAAGTAAGCCTAAAACCCAGAAATCCAAACCAAGAAAAGTAGTGGAGTGAAGGAAAACCAACTAAAAGCAAGTAGTTCTAATAGCATAAGCCGAATTATGCGTTTTAAAAAAAACATCAAGTATTTTCTGAAAATTTCGGCAGAGTCTCCTTTCTAAAAACTGGCCCACAAACGGGATACAACATGAATAGTATACGAAATCAATAAAAAGGCATCCCCAAGCGGGAGGTAGCTCTTCGTCAATCGACGGTCACAACTACACAAGCAATATAATATACAACGCCAAGGGCGAGGATCAAAACTCAAAGGGAAACTCAAAACCGTAAGAAAATCCATAGAAATACAACGCGCGACTCTAAGGTCGAAAGAATAAACATTACTAGTCTTTATCTCTAAAATAAATACATGTTTGGTTGATGGAACTTCTAGATACAACAGAATAATAATATACAAGGTAAAATGATGGGTACGATACAAATAAACCCACCTACTAGCAAGTCACCCGAAAAGAAGCAGTGCCAGCAAAGCCATAATGAAACCTGTACGGCAAAACCTGCAAGAACTGTGGCACAACAGGGGTGAGTTGCCAACTCGTGAATAGAAAAACATCTACGAACAGAAACAGCATTTATGACGCAATCCTAGGTCATACGATCACAATATATAATCTTCAAATATAAAACCTGCAGCCTATAACAATGGCTAAGGTAAATATCTAACCCAAGTGTAATCCCATATGCCCGTGTCAGTGCCTCAGATAGCAATATATCATATGGATGATGTATGAATGCATGAAAATAGAATACATGTACTAAAGAAATTGCTTTCATAATTTAGTGAGATTTCCTTTGTATTCTTAAAATGAGGTATCATAAATGAAATCAACATAAACAGTGTCTAGCATCGACACAAAACATAAATCTCAATGTCTCAAAATCTCAGGCTCTGGCTATCCGGACTGGCCTGTATCATCAAATCTCAGTACCTCAAAATCTCGAAATCTCAATGTCTCAATCTTAAAATCTAGGGCTCCGTCAGTCCAGACCGGCCCCTACCATCCATCTCAAGACCACGACGGTATCCTCCGGATATCCGACGCGTCGGGTAAAATCACCGGTCGGTAGTGCTCCCCTGCCAGGCTCAACGCCATCATCTGCGATCCTCTTGCCCCGGGGTACCGCACCGGGTCTACCATGTACTCGAAACGGTTCCTCCACTCCTCAAACCCGGGTCTCGAAATCCATCAGCAAACTCATGGTGGACGACTCATACATCATGGGAAAACCGCACTTTTAATTTAAAAGAGAGAAAAAAGGTTTATTTATGTTTTTGCGGTATTCCTCCAAATCCAAGAAATCTCATGAAATCCAAATCCAAATCATCAATAGCATGTAAACAGTGAATATAGGCATGAAAACCCATGAATGCGGTACAACAGTGAATAATAACATCCATGAAGTAGCAGGCAATAACTACAATGTTTAAACTAGCATATAAGGCAAGCACACTAATATTATGTCTAAACTATTTTCTAACAACCTATGTCAATGAAATAGTATTTCTAAAGTGTTCGTGACATGGCAATTACCGATGAAGATGTGTGTGAGCCGGCAAGTAAGTGTACGTGGTACATACGCGTCATCGGTAATGGTGCTGGCATCCTAACAGCATGATATCAATAATAGGATATGAATCATAATATAAGCATGCGATGCGGAGCGAACAGCAATACTGAGCGGGAGCTAAATACTAGACACAATGATAACAAATCTGCATTTAATGTAATATGAGTCATACAGCTACACTAAACTATAGGGCTGAGCTAATAGGCTAACTGAAGGTAAGGAAACCGCCTAACATCTGAGTCGATACATATGTATATATATATATATAGTCGGTGATCCCGCCTCGACAATATCACATCCGATACCATATCTATAATCAGTTATTCCCAAGTCAAGAGTGCGGATCAAACATCAATATATAGCTCGTACGTAAATCCATCGTACGGCATCCCAAAATCTGGGTACGGGTCAATATCTCATTCATCAAATTATTCATTTGGTATCCTCTTTATCCAAGATCATAATCTGGGTACTGATCTACATCTAGTACGATACTAATATCATCAACATAGTCATGATCTTACTGCTGATCTACAGCCTCATACAAACCGATATCATCATCATATATCGTCATAAAGAGGTATACATCGCCTAATGCGACCTATTATGAAAATCTTAATATATCTTATCTCATATCACGATCACATGTCAACCATTCAATGTATAACACTATTCACATGTATCGTCGTCCCAAGATCCGCTATAATATCAGGACGTATCTCAAACATGAATTCTACCAAATCACCGATCTTATGATCTCAAATCACATCTCATCGACTCACCTCGATTCCCAAACACTATCCTCAAATCCAGTATGTGAACACATATCCCATACCCATGTGAACACATAACAATATAACCCCATATTAGCACATATGAAAGAAGAATGCATGCAAGTATGGGTGTGTGTGTAAATGTGGTGCAACCTCTACTCTAGGGTCTCGCATCGCTAAACCTATCCAATCACACCTAAAATCTATCTTTATCATCTATAAACTCAACAATAAATATTCAATATATATGTATATATACGTATTCGTATACATCACCATGAACTTCGGGGGTGCTATACGCCATCCACCCGACTTCTCCCTGTAGATATAAATCTACTCACCTGGTCCTCACTCGGCGGTGCCGACATCGCCACGCGCTTGCTTGTCGTCTCGAAGTTCACATGGGTACCTACATGATAACGCACCGTATCGCATTAAAACCAAACTCGAAATCGAAACGGCATACGAAAATCAAATCGACACGCGTATCCCGCATAGGTCAAAACCTATCGCCTACGCATGCAAGAATAGCCAAACCAACCCTCGATGTCGATGTACAAAGATCAAACCATCGAGGAAAACCCAAACACACTAATTTGCGCAATCACGAATGCTAATTATAATATAAAATAGGTTAAAATTCACAAAAACCCCAAACTCATTTTAAAAGCCATTTTTCCGAAAATCTAGCAAGCAAATATTACCCGTTTTAGTACAAAACTCGACGTTTAAATAAATCTAGCGGCCATAATACTTATTAAACATCTTTAATAAGTCATACAACCCATTCCAAAAATTTAATCTCATCAATTCTTATAAAACTAAAATTTCTAGTTTTGCAATTTATCTAATTTTAACAATTTCAACTAAAAATGCACAAAATAACCACTACGCTTGGTTTTGCATGAACCAAGGCATTAAACCACTCAATATAATATTTATAATGACATGTAACCTTAATTAGAATTTTATCTCACCAAAATATAAATATTTTAAAAACCTAGTTTGCAATTTATATAATTATCACAATTTAAATCAACAAAAATGCAAACTAGCAACTTAATTTGATTTAGCATAACATTGATATGTCAAATACATCCCACAACCATAGTCTCACAACACAAAACCCTAACTAGATTTTCATAAACCCTAATCTAAAGCTTCTCTTGAAAACCCACATCTTTCAATTAAACCATAATTAAGCACCTAATAAGCTACATTAAGGAATTTAAACCAACAATTGAACAATGGGTCAAAAGTTATACCTCACAAACCATGATCAAACTTGAAATCTAGACCTCCATTTTGAAATCCTTGCACCAAGATCCATGCTAATGGAGATGAGGGAAAATGGGTAGGGCTTTGTTTTGAATTTTAGTTTAGATTTTGATGGGAATTGGTGAATTTTTTTGAGGGAAAAATGAGGGAAGAAGAGGGGAGAGGGGGGATGCTGTTGGGCCTGCAGATTTCGGCCAGGAAATGTGGGGGGGTGAGGGTGGAGAGAGAGTGAGGTGGAGAAAGTGAGAAGAAAGGTCAACGTCCACCTTTTATTTCTATCATTCTCTTTTCTTTTCTTTCGCAAAACAAGTGGGGACAATTGAGGGGGGGGCTGCTGAATTCAGCCAAGGGGAAGGAAAAATGGGAGTGTGAGTGTGGGTATGGGTGTGGGGTGATGGAAAATGATAAATACTATACCCCAAACATCCATTTACACTAAATTCACTAAAAAAGCCTTTTTTCTTCAATAATTTCTAAACCGTTTTGGCAAACCATTTCATTTCAAAAACAACAAGTTAAAATTTTGTTTAATGTGTTATGATGCACAAAATTTGTTTCAACTCATTCCAGTTTGTAATTTTCCCTAATTAAATGTTTTAATGACGGCTTAAAATAATATTAAAATAATTAATTTCAGAAAATTTTGCAGAAAATTTGAAATTTCACCAGTGGCTCAATAAACACCAAATACTAGCAATTACATTGCTAGAAAATGTATATTTAATTTTATAATAATGATATTTGCATTTTGACTTTTTACAGAAAACCCCCTTATTTTACCGATTTTCCGAAATTTCACCGAAACGATTTTCAAAACGTTACAATCTTCCCTCCTTAAAGAAATTCGGTCTCCGAATTTAAATTAAAACTACCCCCAAATACTAAAACATCTAAGCAAAACCATCAAGTCGTCGGGGCTCCGAAATCATAAATACATAAAACAAATCGTAGCGCAGCGCATGCGCATGAAAAATGAGCATATAACTCAAATCAAAACTCCGTGAAGCATCCCGCAATCATCGGAGCATGGTAAGGACACAAATGTCAAATCCAAAACAAAACCAATATGATATAACTCGAAACTATACACGTAAATATCAAATCTATATATGTAAATATCTGAAGGAAATGCATGCCAAATCTCTTAAAGTCGCTGTGCAATGCGCATAACACTGCACAGTGGCGGACGTCTATCATAAGAAAATAACCATATACATATATACCATTCGTTTAAAATGTACGTTCCGCCGTTTTGGGAAACAATTTAGAAGGGTTTCCTTATTTTAAACGTTTCGTGTCATATCAGACACGTAAATAAATACTGGGACTATAGCTCGCTTTTGGAATTCCCTTCGATAGCTATCAATGCATGCAAAATACATTCAGGTACTGTTCTCTGACTAGTCTTGCTCAGTACGAAAACTCATAGCAATCATCATAAAAACGTACTGCTCCATAAGAAATCAATCCCAAAATATGCATATAAATGCTATGTGCGTCTGGTGCGCACGGAAATCAGAATCCATACATGTGCCATATATGCGCACAGAAACAACATCTAAGTGTATCGGGTGTGCACACAACATTTGTCATAGGCAACGTGTGTGCCTGACAGCAAAATCAGGTGCATCTGACATGCACGAAAAATCCCGATTTAGTGCATCTAGTGTGCACCAAAATCGCTTCTCAAAACATGCACTCAACATGCGCAAAAATCCAAACCAGGTGCATCCATCATGCACGAAATCATGAAATCCAATATCAAGCGCCGAACATGCGCAAAATCAAATCAGGCGCATAAGGTGCACAAAACAAACATCGAGTATCACAATCGAAATCGAAGTCCAGTGCATCTAGGTGCACAAAATGTGTATCACTGCACTGCAAGCATATGTGAATCATACCGAGTGCAAAAACCAAATCGTGTGCGTATATATGCACAAAATCAACTCAGCTGTATGGAACCCATAAAATCATAAACGTGAGAAACCAAGGCACGAAAACGATATTAAGTGCAACAACTGTGCAAAAATCGTAAATACTCAGTAGGTGCTACCATGGTGCATGAAAACAAATATCGTGAAACTCAATCATCAAAATCAATCATGCGAATAGATCGCCCAAAATACCCAAAATCAAGTATGGCGGAATAGTCCCGCTCAAGCACATCCTCCAAGAATCTCTGGCCAACTGTCGTGGTCACTCATAGCATGTCTCATCGACGGTCCTGAACTCTGGCCTGCCGGTGTGCATAACATGACCACTCCTAGGTCCAAGTCTTCTCGTAATTCATTCCAGAAAGGTCCTGTCGAAATCTCTCAAAAATATCGTCTCTGTCGAACTGTCCGGAAGTTATCGTCCCTTACTAGATCTGTTCTCGTGCCGGAACGGCTACATACTCATCGCGACTCCTTCTGGAAGGTATATCCAAGTACAATGCCTCGGCATGCATATCTCATCTCTGATGGCGGAGTGGAACGTCGTCTCATCAAGATCTCATACGAACCTCTTACTCCATTTTTCTCTGATGTCGACTGCTTCAGACTCGTCTCGTCGTGGCTGCATGGACTGAGCTCCTACGGCTATCCTCGTATCTGGAGTCTCCCAAGAAATGCATCTCACCACCTAGCATCCGAATGAAGTCGAACCATCCGATCGATTCGTCAAAACCTCATAATCCCCCAAGAGCTCAACATCTTGGGTACAGTTTATTAGTATCGAGTACGTACCACAGTATCGATGGTACAGCCGTAGAAGGGCAAACCCAAGCCTCACTAATGGCGCCGCGAAACTGCCGCAAACCCTAAGGTTCAATGGCTTTCACACGGTCATTAAGTCGAGTTAGGGTTTCATTCTTCTAGAGGGTCCATAGAATTGCCTGCATGTCTTTCCGAATACTTTAAACTTAGAATAATAGGTTTCTGACATTCGATCGTCTCTATCGACTCTCAACGTATCCGCGTGAAGTCGTCTCTAGCTGGAATCAATCTATCTGATGACCTCGCATCGGGGTAGCGAACGAACCATATGTCCTAGTCATTCATCCTCGGTGACTAGCGACCTTCTATCATCTCTTAGTACAACTCGTCCTGCAATAGCTCCAACATCTGGGGAGATATCTCGTCGTTCGCAGCAATGACTAGCTCACTCGTCTGCACGCTGAACAATGCCTCAATCATCAGGAGTAAGCAATACCTCAACGGTCATCAAAATCTGGCTGGCCTCTATCAGTGGCTCGATCCTCTGGTGCTGATCTGCACGTCCGAGTAATCTCATACAGCGATCCATCAAACGCTCGTGGCATGAAAACACAATAAAAAGACACATCTCTGCAATCGTGTGTCGCCGGAATTACGCCCTGGTCGGTCCTCGTCCATAACGAGCTCGTGCTGACCGCAACTCTAGCCGTAACTCTCCCTGCCCATAATCGCGGCAGCAAAACCATAACTGGTACCGATGAGGCTAGATCAGGAATGAATATAATATTGAACAAAAAAATGTACATCCTAAGGCTTCTTAAGTAGAGTAGCGTATCGTAAGTATGCCGCGGAACATACCCACGGCACGTCACTCTACTTTAGTCACCTATTCCATCAACCAAGGATTATCCTACACTCCGAAGGTAAAACCTAACGCTCTGATACCAACTTTGTCACGTCCCGAAAGTACGGAACATGACCGGCACTTAGACTACGAACGTCTCGAGGCGTACGTACTCTAAGTAAGCCGAAAACCCAAAAATCCAAACCAAGAAAAGTAGTGGAGTGAAGGAAAACCAACTAAAAGCAAGTAGTTTTAATAGCATAAGTCGAATTATGCGTTTTAAAAAAAAACATCAAGTATTTTCTGAAAATTTCGGCAGAGTCTCCTTTATAAATACTGGCCCCCAAACGGGATACAACATGAATAATATACGAAATCAATAAAAAGGCATCCCCAAGCGGGAGCTAGCTCTTCATCAATCGATGGTCACAACCACACAAGCAATATAATATACAACGCCAAGGGCGAGGATCAAAACTCAAAGGGAAACTCAAAACAGTAAGAAAATCCATAGAAATACAACGCGCGACTCTAAGGTCGAAAGAATAAACATTACTGGTCTCTATCTCTAAAATAAATACATGTTTGGTTGATGGAACTTCTAGATACAATAGAATAATAATATACAAGATAAAATGATGTGTACGATACAAATAAACCCACCTACTAGCAAGTCACCCGAAAAGAAGCAGTGCCAGCAAAGCCGTAATGAAACCTGTACGGCAAAACCTGCAAGAACTGTGGCACAACGGGGGTGAGTTTCCAACTCGTGAATAGAAAAACATCTACAAACAGAAACCGCATGTATGACGCAATCCTAGGTTATACGATCAAAGTATATAATCCTCAAATATAAAACCTGCAGCCTATAACTATGGCTAGGGTAAATATCTAACCCAAGTGTAATCCCATATGCCCGTGTCAGTGCCTCAGGTAGCAATATATCATATGGATTATGTATGAATGCATGAAAACAGAATACATGTACTAAAGAAACTGCTTTCATAATTTAGTGAGATTTCCTTTGTATTCTTAAAATGAGGTATCATAAATGAAATCAAAATAAACAGTGTCTAGCATCGACACAAAACATAAATCTCAATGTCTCAAAATCTCAGGCTCCGGCTATCCGGACTGGCCTGTATCATCAAATCTCAGTACCTCAATATCTCAAAATCTCAATGTCTCAATCTCAAAATCTAGGGCGCCGTCAGTCCAGACCGGCCCCTACCATCCATCTCAAGACCACGACGGTATCCTCCGGATATCCGACGCGTCGGGTAAAATCACCGGTCGGTAGTGCTCCCCTGCCAGGCTCAACGTCATCATCTGCGATCCTCTTGCCCCGGGGTACCGCACCGGGTCCACCATGTACTCGAAACGGTTCCTCCACTCCTCGAACTCGGGTCTCGAAATCCATCAGCAAATTCATGGTGGACGACTCATACATCATGGGAAAACCGTACTTTTTATTTAAAAGAGAGAAAAAAGGTTTATTTATGTTTTTGCGGTTTTCCTCCAAATCCAAGAAATCTCTTGAAATCCAAATCCAAATCATCAATAGCATGTAAACAGTGAATATAGGCATGAAAATCCATGAATGCGGCACAACAGTGAATAATAACATGCATGAAGTAGTAGGCAAAAACTACAATATCTAAACTAGCATATAAGGCAAGTACACTAATATTATGTCTAAACTATTAGCTAACAACCTATGTCAATGATATAGTATTTCTAAAGAGTTCGTGACATGGCAATTACCGATGAAGGTGTGTGCGAGCCGGCAAGTAAGTGTACGTGGTACATACGCGTCATCGGTAATGGTGCTGGTGTCCTTACAGCATGATATCAACAATAGGATATGAATCATAATATAAGCATGCGGTGCGGAGCGAACAACAATAATGAGCGGGAGCTAAATACTAGACACAATGACAACAAATCTGCATTTAATGTAATATGAGTCATACAGCTACACTAAACTATAGGGATGAGCTAATAGGCTAACTGAAGGTAAGGAAACCGCCTAACATCTGAGTCGATACATATGTGTGTGTGTGTGTGTGTGTGTGTGTGTGTAGTCGGTGATCCCGCCTCGACAATATCACATCCGATACCATATTTATAATCAGTTATTCCCAAGTCAAGAGTGCGGATCAAACATCAATATATAGCTCGTACGTAAATCTGTCGTACGACATCCCCAAATCTGGGTACGGGTCAATATCTCATTCATCAAATTATTCATCCGTTATCCTCTTTATCCAAGATCATGTTGGAGATAGTGCCCTCAGAGTCAATTATTAGGTCACAGGTACGTGATTGTAATGATTGAGGGAGGACCTATCCCGGTAGGACGGTCTTACTCGAGATGATAGTATGCTATCTGGTTTACCTTTATCATCGTGTACTGCTTTAGGTGACATGACACGTCGCTATTACACGTTGATAGAGCCCCTAGGATTCTTGCTTGACCACCAGCAGTATGAGGGCGATCATATAAGTGGGAGCTGGGGGTCTACAAGCATATCCTTAAAAGGTCCCTAGTCGTGGGAGTTTCGAGACCGGGCATCGATACTCCATTAGTAGACTAGTGTATACAGTCGAGACCCCTACGAGGGGCGGTGGCCGGTCTCACAAGCCACTGGTGTCAGTTGGATCACCAAAGATGTATACAGGTGCTCATTGGGTTATGAGTACACCGGACAGGACTCGCCGGGAACATGCTAGTTGGTCATATACCAGACGTCAGATGGCAGTTCCCTGGTGACATGTGTGCAGGTTAGTTCATCGACCTGGGGATCGTCATTTGTCTCGTGTGAGTTCCCACTGTACTTTGATTACTACCCTACCACGGCTCAAAGGAGTCGTGCAAACAGGTTTTAGTTGGGTACAGTCCCGAGCCACATGGAGGCAGTGAGCGTATCTTCAGGGGTTCGTCTCTCCCGGTATTGGGGGTGAGGTCGTGCTGTGTCTAGGAGAGCCATTACACAAAGTCCTTGGCCAAGGCAAGGAGATTTACTGGTAGGTATTCCAGTAGTATCTCAGGGTGTTCTGGGCTACACTCCGACACGACTTGTACCGCTTTTAGGGGTCTGACTTTTACCAACCCCCTAGGCCCGCCATGCGATACTCATAGACGAATGGACCGGACTGCACGGATATTGTCACTGACAGGCTCAGTTGGGTGTCGGGGTGAGTTTCCTCATCGACGTCCATTTTGGTCAATAGCTGGTGGCCCGTTACGTATTGGCTTATACCTCTGACGTGCTAGTGGTTAAATCCACAGCCATTGTATTGACGAGTCTTTAGAGTCCACCACACTTTCAGTTACTCAGCTTTCGGGCGAAACGCTGTAGAGGCCGTATGGAGATATGGCAGGGTCCGATCAGATACGTGCGGTATTGCACGGATCAGGATCGGACGGTTTGTACTAGTAGCCGTATAGGTTTATGGCAGGGTTCGATCAGATACGTGCGGTATTGCACGGATCAGGATTGAACGGATAATACTAGCCGGCTTTGGTTTAAGCCGGTCCTAGTTTAGTACAGTGTAGATTTTGTCTCTTTGCATTTGTATCCGGACGGAATACAGATGCGGGTGTGTATGCACAGTATTGGGGTTTTCCTGTAATTTATTACGGGACCAGTTTTCTGGAGTTGCCAGTTTGCATTCCGTTCCGGCCGGTTTTCCTTTGTTCTTTCCCGGCCGGACTTTTTCGATGGAGGGGGTTATTTGCAGTTTTGCAAATAACACTTTGTGGGGGGGGGTTTCTTGCAATTGTATTGATTATGATGGCTTTCATATCTTGCACCATTGACTTGCTTTTTATTGTGATTGAAAGGGTATGGGTTGAATAGTAGAACAAGCATGGTTCATGTTTGTTTGTGGTCACCTCTTCACTTCTCCTACACTCACCTCCCTTCTAGCTTCATATGGTTTTTTCTCCACCCTTTATTCTCACTTGATGATAAGTCTTTCATGGTTGTGAGAAGAAGAAGAGAGAGCTTCATTCATGAGAGTTTTCTTTCTTGATCTAGTTTTCATGCTAGAAAAATGCAAGCACCATTTTTCTAATCCTTGTTTCCTCCATCATCCTCATTGGCAACAACATAACCCCAAAGAGACAAGCATCTTCTACACTACATTCTACAGCATATCTTGAGCATGTCGAGTTGCCGGCTTCATGCTCGAGTTGCCTCGGTATTGAGGCGGGAGCCCGTAAAAGACGAAGGCGATGTGGTGCCCTTTCCGGCGAGGAGGCGACGATGTGGAGCCAAGACTTTCCGCGGGAGATCGGGATGATGAAGAGAAGACCGGAGGACTTGGATCGTCGGTATATCTCTTCCCTTTCTTATTAGTTGCGTAGACTAGTTTAATGGTTACGATCCGGATGTTTAGTGCGCGGTGTTGCCGGTTTGCAAAGTCCGCAAAAATTTAAAGTTATTCACCGTTTCCGCATTCCGGCGTCGGATTGACGGCCGGGGCGCCGCCGTGCACTTACAGTGGTATCAGAGCCTCGCCATTAACTTAGTCTAGCTTTGTGTAATGTGTTTGCATTTCCGATCGATCAAAAAGTCCAAAAACCCGTATTTTTTGCACATCAGTTTCTGTCGAATTTTTTTTGAGTCCAAAAATTTTTCAGGTTGTCTCAGAGTGCTGTGCAGGGAATTCTAAGCATACTGTAAAAATTTGGTACCATGAACCCACTATACCACCGCGGAAGGGCGGCCAAAACCCTACTTTGGCCGCGCTTCCGCGGCAAGTTTCACTGTTCATGCTCCCAAAAGTTTGCAGAATGTTCCTGAGTTGAAAATGGGCTTTCTGGAATATTAAAGTTGGGCCAATTATTTCTGTGAGTGCTACAGTTTTCTTTGGGGCCCACTTGTTAATTGTTTGATCAATCGGAAAATCTTAAACACATTTTTCACAGTATTTACATTATATCTGCGACCGTGAATGTCACTCGATCGGTAAATCCGGTCTAACTGCTATAGCCCGGTTAGACGGATTTGCGAACGTGACTTTCACGTTGATGTTCTGTTTTTGCTGTGTTGTTGCGGATCGGTCGTGGGGATGCCTGGATGCAATGCTAGTACAGTTTTGTTGTATTATGTACATTTGATATTGCGGGGCGAGCGTCCGACATGTGGACTGCCGTCCCTGCCTGTTTGTATTATTCTTTTGGGGCACGACCTGGTTGCGGTCGATGTACCCGTTGTATGTATATTTTACTTTCTGTACTAGGATTACCCCGCGGAGGGGTGCACGGATAGCCGGGTTCTAGAGGGCAGCAAGCCCGCATCTCATGGCATTGGGACGGAGGGGGCTTCACTCTAGAATTGGCGGGCTATTCGCCGCACTCGTAGGGGGTACAGGTTTGACCCAGGAGGGGTGCCCAAGTTACCGGATTCCGTGAAGTGCTGGGTGGTCCATTCACGGCGCTGAAGGGGGCTGCCTCGCTTCAGGTTTTGGCGGGTGACTTGCCGCGCCCGTAGGGGTCTAGGATTTCATTGCACAGGCTATCCACACGACCAGGGGAACGTCGGGTTTCAGCGGCTCTGTGAAACCCGGGGATCCCAGATATCTGTATTGTTCTGTGATGCTGTACATTTCTGTGATGTTGCATTTCTTTCACGCCTTGAGCGAATATAATATATTGGTATATATATTAGTAGATGTTGTATATGTTTTGCATCCGCGCTAGTCCAGTCCCCGCTCTGTCGTTAGTTAGCTAACCTAACGGGTAATGACGGGACCCAGTGGCGAATGCGGATGGCATATACGTACGTCAATATATTTTCGTTCTTTGTGGTGTGATCAATTGATGGGACTGCATTGATTCGGATCAATGCAAGTTAAAAACAAACCTAATCTGATGTTGTTGGAACACTTTTTCAAAAAGCTGTTATTGCAAGGACGTTTACTTTTGTTTTGCATCGTGGTATTCATTGGAATATCCTGCTCCTCAGTCGACGAGGCAAGGGCCGAGATCCCTTCACCGGGAGTGACCCCTTGGACAGAAGTTTGCGTCAGGGCATTAACTTCACTATAGCCGATTACTTTTGCTTTGCACAGTGATATTCGGTTATGAATATCCAGCACCCCATTCTACGGGGAAAGAGCCGAGATCCCTTCACCGGGAGTGACCTCTTTAGTAAAGGTTTTCGTTACTATATTTTCTAAAAAGCTATCCGTTCCTTCAACGATATCAAGTTCATTACGTTAAAGGTTTTCGCCAGAAACCATTCGTAGCCCTCCGTCGTTTCAGACGGGTAGCACGTAGTATTCATGCTATGTTTGTTGACCTTCGTCAAGGCATAGTGTATGGTAGCTGCTTGTTACCTTTCTGCTGCATAGATAGATGCGTTGATTTGGGACAGTCGTACAGCCTTGTTGACCTTCGTCAAGGGCTTGTACGGGTGGATTCAAATTAACCTGGATAATGACGGGTAGAACTTGACATGTGACTTATGATTTGTTGACCTTCGCCAAGGTCATAAGAGCATGGGGCAGAAATCACATCGGGAGTTTCAAAAGAACTGAAACTTGCCAGATATGCGCATACCTTCTGGAGTGTGATACCGTGAGCGGATTCCGTCACGTTATCATGCGATGAGAGTTGGATCCCGATTCCCACTGATGAGTTAGTTTACTCCTCGGGTAACTCCGACTAATTCTTCTTTCAGGTTTGGAGGAGAATTTGAGGTACAGTGGAAGGATTCCAGATTAGATAAATTGGTAACCATTCTGATCTAGGTTAGAGTGCACGCTGAGTGTTTCGTTTCTCTCTCTCTTTGGCAGCGACCATTGACCCGACCCTAAGACTTTGACTCAGTGACCAAGTTGACCGAACCTTCTTAACACTGGCTTTTGGATTATCAGAGTTGCAGACCTCATTGCCACTCCTACTTTTACCCTTTTCTCCAGGACACCCCGTATTACTACGAACGTCCACTTCCATTGGACAAAACCATCGTATGGTTAGATACGAACTCGAAGGAATTCGAGGATGGTTTCCGGTTTTGGAGAAAACGGATAGGATTATTCAGTTGTCTTTTCTTTTCACCCTCTCTCAGGTTGCGAGTACTCCTTAGTTTAGGAGTAGTACACCTATTACGCAAATTGGATTGTCTTCTTCCAAACCTTAGGCTGGTGCCGACCGGTAGGGAATGAAGAAAACCAATTAGCATAACGATGGTGTGCAGAAGGTATTAAGTTAAGACAAAGCAAGGGATTAGTAAGAGGGCAAAGTAAATTGCAACAGATATTCACGACCAAACCAAATATTTCGTTACCACTCCCACATCACCTTTGTATTTCTCCAGGACACTCCGTATCACTACGAAGATCCACAGTTTATTTGGATAATCCATCGTATGGTTATATACGAACTCGAAAGGAACTTGTTCCAGTTCGGGGATGGATCCTGGTTCAGGAGAAATAGGAATAAAGTACATTCAGGTGTCTTTTATCTTCACCTTCTCTCGCATTGCGAGTGTTCCTAGGATTGGGACAGTACACCCATTATGCTTATTGGATAGTCTTCTTCCAAACCATAGGCTGGTGCCGAACGGTAGGGAAGGAAGAAAACCATTTGGCCTAAAAGGGTGTGCAGAAGGTAAAGACTAAAGACATATGAAGGGATTTGGAGAGGTGGCAAAGAACTATACGGTTACAGTCGTGAATCTGGAAGAGGCATTACTAGGAATACCAAAATACCCCATCGGAACATTTCAATGTTTCAGTTTCACTGTGTAAAGTTAAAGAAAAACTGATTTCCCGATTAGATACTTACTCCAGGGTATGTATTTACCAGGTACGATTCTTACGTCTTTATGGTTTTACAGATGATGAGTGGGAGTAAGTTATTGGGAATTGGGTGATTATCCTCATTATATCGGGATTCGTTGTAATCGGTGATATTTGAGGAAATCACCTGGGCTGTTTGCCGGTCGGCAAATATTTGGTTTTGAATATCCGCTGTTATGCACCAATTTCAAATTGATATATCTGTACGTCTATTTTCATAGAGTGAGATATACCTTTCTGAAATTATGTCTATGACATTTACCTATATCAGTGGATGGTTAGGTAAGGAGCATTAAACAGCGGTGTAATTCTTCTTAACCATAAGTACAGTTTTCAACCTACGACACACAGTAAATGAGTTATCAGACTCAAGGGACTTGTACAGAGTATTGTATGTTGTCCAGGGTCCATCAGGACAGAGGGGATGGTCCTCGTACTATATTCAGTTTACTTATGACTCCTCTATTTTTTAGACAGGTGTTTCGTAGAAACACAGAGTCTGAGTTTAGAGGAGTTATAGGTATTTGAATAAGAGTAGAGAACCAGGTGTAGCAAGTATCGGGATTCTTCAAAGTGATCGAAGATGTAGATACTTGTGTATGGTATTCAGTTGATTGTAATGATAAAGAGAAATTCCTTCTCTTTCAGGTTACTCATAATTGGAAGCATTCCTAAGTTGAGTAACGCTGATCGGCCTCCTTCCATTTAGTTGACATGCGCTGGGGACAGCTGCATGTTTTGAATCTGGTTCAATTAAATCAGTGCCTCTGTTTCTATATTGGATATAGAACAGTTCATATCTTAACGATGTTAAGGTACGGGGAGTTGTCCGGTTCATGATTAAAACCAGACACTGGACAACTCAAGGCACGTTTCTGTAATGGCTGTTTGTGGGTTGACCCAGGCTATGACGAGGGTTGACTTTCTACCATCTGGATGAACAATAGCGATATTGTTCTAGACTCGCCACAGTTTTATTAAAAATGGATTTTTTCAGAAAACAGAAGTGGGAGTATGGTAGAACTGGAAGTGATTCCAGAACCACAAACGATTACTGAAGATTTGATAAGGAACCTAAAGATTCAATCTGGATTGACATTCCATTGGCCACTCCGCAGATAAGGTGGGTAACTTCAGGCACCCGAGAGGTACTACGGTAGCCTCAAGGACGGTGACAGGGAAGTTCTTGTTTACCCACAATTGCCATTGCTGTTGTTCCAGGTTACGAGACCCGGCGGGAGGATGAGTATAGCGTCGTTCTAAACCAGTTTTAGAAGTGTACGTCTATATGACTCTGCCAGAGGGTTGTCGTAGTCAGTGGGAGCAGCGGAAGCATTGGTGGACAGGTTGCTTATGTCTATTTATAGACTAGAGCAGATGTAGCGGAGATAGATCATCTATTTCTGACGTGACAGTCATGGGTTTGACTTCATCAGAATAGTGGATGGATCTGTTGAGAAGGTAGTAGGGTGTGATATCCTGGTATTTGGATGATATACACAGAGTAGGAAAGGAAACTCCTATACTACAATCGGTTATACTTTGGTCGTCACACAGTTGTTTCTCCACAAAGGAAATGGATTTTATATCAGGCATACTGGTTACTAGATCTATGGTCTTAGATCTAGATTTGGGTGGTTTCCCAATCAGG
Organism: Agapanthus africanus; assembly: GCA_030015575.1. Taxonomy (NCBI): domain Eukaryota; kingdom Viridiplantae; phylum Streptophyta; class Magnoliopsida; order Asparagales; family Amaryllidaceae; genus Agapanthus; species Agapanthus africanus. The sequence goes on along the minus strand of CM057342.1, from coordinate 448,283,794 downwards.
GTACTTGACGGCATTCTAAGAGTATTTAGGATGGACGACTCCTGGCACGGTAGTGTACCTGCAGGTAACGGAGTCACCATCTCCAAATGTGTCTTACAGACTAAAGGGGAGAGGGACGGGCATGATTGGCAGATCACTTGCTCAGGCAATTGAGTCAATCGTGAGATGTCAAGTACCACACCAGATGTTGTTCTTGCACTAGATGCAATAAGTTGACATTAATCCAATCCTGGAGAAACAGTCGGAAGCAGTTTTAGAACATAAGTAGATGTTCTAGGGAGATGATAACGACAGCCTCATTCAGGAGACAGTTATCATTCCAGGCTTCCAAGGTGACATGGACGACAAGGAGGTTGTCAGAGTTATAGTTTTTCCTTCTGATGAGGGGCAGTATTTTGGACAGGTGGTCCAAGGCAATACTGAGGGAGGCATGGCGCGCAGGATACTGATTAAGTTCAGTTGACGATACAGTCTAAGAAGTTTGGATTTGGAGTTCATTTATGAGCTATGTCCCATCAGACATCCAGACACATTCTAAGACAGGTATTGCTCTTTTCGGGAGATGGTTTTCTCCGCGAAATTGAGATATAGAGAGACATAGAAAGAAAAAACTAAGCGGATCCACTCACTGAGGCTATTCCTCGAACGCAATAGTTCCGCAAACGAGCTTTGTGAGACTGACTAGTAGAGGAGTTGGATGTTCGGTATCACACGGGCTGTGAGTATGCGACATCGCAATAATTAGCCTTGAGTGCAAGTGGGAGATTGTTGGAGATAGTGCCCTCAGAGTCAATTATTAGGTCACAGGTACGTGATTGTAATGATTGAGGGAGGACCTATCCCGGTAGGACAGTCTTACTCGAGATGATAGTATGCTATCTGGTTTACCTTTATCATCGTGTACTGCTTTAGGTGACATGACACGTCGCTATTACACGTTGATAGAGCCCCTAGGATTCTTGCTTGACCACCAGCAGTATGAGGGCGATCATATAAGTGGGAGCTGGGGGTCTACAAGCATATCCTTAAAAGGTCCCTAGTCGTGGGAGTTTCGAGACCGGGCATCGATACTCCATTAGTAGACTAGTGTATACAGTCGAGACCCCGACAAGGGGCGGTGGCCGGTCTCACAAGCCACTGGTGTCAGTTGGATCACCTAAGATGTATACAGGTGCTCATTGGGTTATGAGTACACCGGACAGGACTCGCCGGGAACATGCTAGTTGGTCATATACCAGACGTCAGATGGCAGTTCCCTGGTGACATGTGTGCAGGTTAGTTCATCGACCTGGGGATCATCATTTGTCTCGTGTGAGTTCCCACTGTACTTTGATTACTACCCTACCACGGCTCAAAGGAGTCGTGCAAACAGGTTTTAGTTGGGTACAGTCCCGAGCCACATGGAGGCAGTGAGCGTATCTTCAGGGGTTCGTCTCTCCCGGTATTGGGGGTGAGGTCGTGCTGTGTCTAGGAGAGCCATTACACAAAGTCCTTGGCCAAGGCAAGGAGATTTACTGGTAGGTATTCCAGTAGTATCTCAGGGTGTTCTGGGCTACACTCCGACACGACTTGTACCGCTTTTGGGGGTCTGACTTTTACCAACCCCCTAGGCCCGCCATGCGATACTCATAGACGAACGGACCGGACTGCACGGATATTGTCACTGACAGGCTCAGTTGGGTGTCGGGGTGAGTTTCCTCATCGACGTCCATTTTGGTCAATAGCTGGTGGCCCGTTACGTATTGGCTTATACCTCTGACGTGCTAGTGGTTAAATCCACAGCCATTGTATTGACGAGTCTTTAGAGTCCACCACACTTTCAGTTACTCAGCTTTCGGGCGAAACGCTGTAGAGGCCGTATGGAGATATGGCAGGGTCCGATCAGATACGTGCGGTATTGCACGGATCAGGATCGGACGGTTTGTACTAGTAGCCGTATAGGTTTATGGCAGGGTTCGATCAGATACGTGCGGTATTGCACGGATCAGGATTGAACGGATAATACTAGCCGGCTTTGGTTTAAGCCGGTCCTTGTTTAGTACAGTGTAGATTTTGTCTCTTTGCATTTGTATCCGGACGGTATACAGATGCGGGTGTGTATGCACAGTATTGGGGTTTTCCTGTAATTTATTACGGGACCAGTTTTCTGGAGTTGCCAGTTTGCATTCCGTTCCGGCCGGTTTTCCTTTGTTCTTTCCCGGCCGGACTTTTTCGATGGAGGGGGTTATTTGCAGTTTTGCAAATAACACTTTGTGGGGGGGTTTCTTGCAATTGTATTGATTATGATGGCTTTCATATCTTGCACCATTGACTTGCTTTTTATTGTGATTGAAAGGGTATGGGTTGAATAGTAGAACAAGCATGGTTCATGTTTGTTTGTGGTCACCTCTTCACTTCTCCTACACTCACCTCCCTTCTAGCTTCATATGGTTTTTTCTCCACCCTTTATTCTCACTTGATGATAAGTCTTTCATGGTTGTGAGAAGAAGAAGAGAGAGCTTCATTCATGAGAGTTTTCTTTCTTGATCTAGTTTTCATGCTAGAAAAATGCAAGCACCATTTTTCTAATCCTTGTTTCCTCCATCATCCTCATTGGCAACAACATAACCCCAAAGAGACAAGCATCTTCTACACTACATTCTACAGCATATCTTGAGCATGTCGAGTTGCCGGCTTCATGCTCGAGTTGCCTCGGTATTGAGGCGGGAGCCCGTAAAAGACGAAGGCGATGTGGTGCCCTTTCCGGCGAGGAGGCGACGATGTGGAGCCAAGACTTTCCGCGGGAGATCGGGATGATGAAGAGAAGACCGGAGGACTTGGATCGTCGGTATATCTCTTCCCTTTCTTATTAGTTGCGTAGACTAGTTTAATGGTTACGATCCGGATGTTTAGTGCGCGGTGGTGCCGATTTGCAAAGTCCGCAAAAATTTAAAGTTATTCACCGTTTCCGCATTCCGGCGTCGGATTGACGGCCGGGGCGCCGCCGTGCACTTACAGATCATAATCTGGGTACTGATCTACGTCTAGTACGATACTAATATCATCAACATAGTCCTGATCTGACTGCTGATCTACAGCCTCATACAAACCGATATCATCATCATATATCGTCATAAAGAGGTATACATCGCCTAATGCGACCTATTATGAAAATCTTAATATATCTTATCTCATATCATGATCACATGTCAACCATTCAATGTATAACACTATTCACATGTATCGTCGTCCCAAGATCCGCTATAATATCAGGACATATCTCAAACATGAATTCTACCAAATCACCGATCTTATGATCTCAAATCACATCTCATCGACTCACCTCGATTCCCAAACACTATCCTCAAATCTAGTATGTGAACACATATCCCATACCCATGTGAACACATAACAATATAGCCCCATATAAGCACATATGAAAGAAGAATGCATGCAAGTATGGGTGTGTGTGTATATGTGGTGCAACCTCTACTCTAGGGTCTCGCATCGCTAAACCTATCCAATCACACCTAAAATCTATCTTTATCATCTATAAACTCAATAATAAATAATCAATATATATGTATATATACGCATTCGTATACATCACCACGAACTGCGGGGGTGCTATACGCCATCCACCCGACTTCTCCCCGTAGATATAAATCTACTCACCTGGTCCTCGCTCGGCGGTACCGACGTCGCCACGTGCTTGCTTGTCGTCTCGAAGTCCACATGGGGTACCTACATGTCATAACGCACCGTATCGCATTAAAACCAAACTCGAAATAGAAACGGTATACGAAAATCAAATCGGCACGCGTATCCCGCATAGGTCAAAACCTATCGCCTACGCATGCAAGAATAGCCAAACCAACCCTCGATGTCAATGTACAAACGTCAAACCATCGAGAAAAACCCAAACACACTCATTTTCGCAATCATGAACACTAACTATAATATAAAATAGGTTAAAATTCACAAAAACCCCAAACTCACTTTAAAAGCCATTTTTCCGAAAATCTAGAAAGCAAATATTACCCGTTTTAGTACAAAACACGACGTTTAAACAAATCTAGCGGCCATAATACTTATTAAACATCTTTAATAAGTCATACAACCCATTCCAAAAATTTAATCTCATCAATTCTTATAAAACTAAAAATTCTAGTTTTGCAATTTATCTAATTTTAACAATTTCAACTAAAAATGCACAAAACAACCACTACGCTTGGTTTTGCATGAACCAAGGCATTAAACCACTCAATATAATATTTATAATGACATGTAACCTTAATTAGAATTTTATCTCACCAAAATATAAATATTTTAAAAACCTAGTTTGCAATTTATATAATTATCACAATTTAAATCAACAAAAATGCAAACTAGCAACTTAATTTGATTTAGCATAACATTGATATGTCAAATACATCCCACAACCATAGTCTCACAACACAAAAGCCTAACTAGATTTTCACATACCCTAATCTAAACCTTCTCTTGAAAACCCACATCTTTCAATTAAACCATAATTAAGCACCTAATAAGCTACATTAAGGAATTTAAACCAACAATTGAACAATGGGTCAAAAGTTATACCTCACAAACCATGATCAAACTTGAAATCTAGACCTCCATTTTGAAATCTAGACATCCATTTTGAAATCCTTGCACCAAGATCCATGCTAAAGGAGATGAGGGAAAATGGGTAGGGCTTTGTTTTGAATTTTAGTTTAGATTTTGATAGGAATTGGTGAATTTTTTTGAGGGAAAAATGAGGGAAGAAGAGGGGAGTGGGGGGCTGCTGTTGGGCCTGCAGATTTCGGCCAGGAAATGTAGGGGGGTGGGTGGAGAGAGAGTGAGGTGGAGAGAGAGTGAGGTGGAAAGTCAAAGTCCACCTTTTACTTCTATCATTCTCTTTTCTTTTCTTTTGCAAAACAAGTGGGGACAATTGAGGGGGGGCTGCTGAATTCAGCCAAGGGGAAGGAAAAATGGGGGTGTGTGAGTGTGGGTATGGGTGTGGGGTGATGGAAAATGATAAATACTATACCCCAAACATCCATTTACACTAAATTCACAAAAAAAGCCTTTTTTCTTCAATAATTTCTAAACCGTTTTGGCAAACCATTTCATTTCAAAAACAACATGTTAAAATTTTGTTTAATGTGTTATGATGCAAAAAATTTGTTTCAACTCATTCCAGTTTGTAATTTTCCCTAATTAAATGTATTAGTGACGGCTTAAAATAATATTAAAATAATTAATTTCGGAAAATTTTTCAGAAAATTTGAAATTTCACCAGTGGCTCAATAAACACCAAATACTAGCAATTACATAGCTAGAAAATGTATATTTAATTTTATAATAAAGATATTTGCATTTTGACTTTTTACAGAAAACCCCCTTATTTTACCGATTTTCCGAAATTTCAACGAAACGATTTTCAAAACGTTACAAACACGTTCTAAAATTACCCAGAAAAACTTAAATGAAGTTAAACTTTCCGATCGAATCAACGAGTTCCCAATACACCCCAGAAAACTCAACACTTGAGTAAGATTAAAAATACCCAGAAGCTTGTACACACACCTACGGATGAACCCTCCAAATACGTGTCCCTAGTTCGTTCATATGGCCGCGGAGCCACCGCGGCATGCATGTTCTTGCCGCAGTTCCACGGCTGTTAGAGGGACTTGGGGGCTCGTATTGCACTGTTATCCTTAGAATTTACTGCTGATTTTTTGAGTATTTTTAATGCAGAAAAAATCACATTTTTATAAAATTTCCAGAGAAGGGTAAAAACCGGGGTCTCGGGGTTCGAGCGGACTTTAAACTTCGTCTAGACTTCGCCTAAAGTTCTAGTTTGGCTCTGATACCACTACAGGATTACTAGGCACTCTCACAAGGGTCTATAAGGTATCAACCATGCCCGATTTAAAATTTAGACGTGCAGAACAACCCTAACCAAGGTCTTTAAACTAGATATTAGGCGAAACAGAGCATGTTAAACACATTAACACTAAGAGTTTGGGATTACAACCTTTGTAGTCTGGTCCTTCACTTCTAAAGCTCCGTGTTGAGGTCCCTTCGCTGCGATCATCGAGTATCGAGACTCTCGAAAAGCTCCACGAAGAGAAAGATGCAAGCTTGCTTCCGATCTTCGATAACTAAGATGATCTACCTTGAAGTTTCTTTAACACAAGCTCTCACTCACTAAATGAAGTGAACACCCTAATCTAAATGGATAGGATAGATTAGGATGATGAAGTAGGATTTTAGCTCTCATTTATTATCAATTCTCACTCTAATTCATCACAAAATGAAAACCTAGAAAGCTTTTTCAATGCTCAAGGAAGAAGAAGAAGAATAGTAATCCTTTTGTGATGAATAATGAATTGTGTTGATAATTACTTATGCAACCATGGTTAAAGATGATAGGCTAACCATTGTAGAGACTTAACTAGGGTTAAAGGGTGTGGGTTGGGTTTGGAAATATCTTGCAAAATATCTTTGCAAAAACAAAAAGAAAGCTTCTAGAAGCTTCTAGAAAAGTTTAACCCAAATCAAACCCTAACCTCGTTTAATCTCCACTAATCATGTTGCATTAGTAATTATAACATGTTACAATATTATATATCACATATATAATATATTTTTGTAACACAAGAAAATAATACAATTAACATATATCGCATATATATCAATGTATTACCCGAGTGAGAAAAAGAATCTTTTAGTGAGCTTATATCAGTTAATGTAATTTAATATATCAAATATATAATTATACATTAAATTATCGAATCAACACTTGATCCGATAATACAGCTATTTCACAAATAACCGACTAATATAATCTGTATTAGTTCATCGAATCAACACTTGATCCGATGACCCGGCTATATCACATATACGCGGCCGATATCTCATATCGCGAGAATCTAATACGGTATCACATACACGTATTGTTCCCGGTCCCGCACATATCATATATGTGCTCCTACTCCGTTTTGCCTGAGTCAAGAAAGCTATATGTAGGACTCTAAAGAATCGTCAATACGCCGGCAGTAGGTGATGATCATATCAAACACCCACAAGCTGCAAGCGGTCAGCTAAATGTAACAGTCACCCAGGTATTGAGCGATCAGAAGATCAACAAGCAAGCCTGTACTTTCTCCCGTGAATCCAATCAGCAACACTCCCATACAGTCCGGTCTCTCCGTCTGATATGTCGCATATCTCGCCTAAGGGTGGTAAAACGTGAGACCCCAGTAGCTTGATAAGTCGTGTCGATATGAGGTTTATAACAGTTCGAGAAACTACTGATAACACTTACCAGTAAATCTCAGCAACCCTGGCCAGGAATTTCCAGTTATAGCCAATCGAACACAGCGCAATATCAACTCCCTATACTGGGAGAGACGAATCCCCTCCTATCGCTCATTGCCTCCATGTGATTCGGGACTGTACCCAAAAGCCATCTTTTTGCACGCCCATTTGGACGTGGTATGATGGAAATCAAAGCACAGTGGGAATCACACAAGACTCTATGACGATCTCGGGTCTACAGACTACTCTGTACCAGTGTCACCAGAGAACTGCCATCTGACGTGAGGTATAATACCATTTGCGAGTTCTTGGCGAGTCCGTCCAGTGTACCCAGTCTCCACTGAGCCCCGTACACCATCCTTGATGTCAAACGCCAATGTATATGGGATCATCCATCACCCATCATATGGGTCAAGATGCGTATACGCCAGTCTACTCTGGTGCATCGATACCCTGTCTCTATACACCCTCGACTAGGAACAGTTATAGAATGTACTCGTCGACTACCATAGCCCTACTAGTATGATCTCATAATAGTCCCAGTAGTCGAGTACATATCCTAAGGGCTTTATCAATATGTAACATAGAGACTATCAGAGTACTTGTTAAGATAAAGTACAACCAGATAGCATACTATCATGTCGAGCAAGAAAGTCCTCTCTATATATGTCCAAGCATCCATTACAATATACATCATATGTACAGTAATGGCCTTTAAGGCATACATATAACTAACTCATTTTTTGTGAAGGAAGTATGGTGTTTAGTCTAAGTTTTGATGGTGTTTGAGTGTGGTAGAGAGGTGGAGGAGGTGGAGATGGAGGTGGAGAAGAAGATGTGAGATGAAGATGTAGAATGAAGAAGGGGCTATGGTCAAAAGATTACCCCTTCACTCTCTCTCTCTCTCACTCACTTGCCCATACCCTCATGTTCCCCACATCACAAATATCTTCTCTTTCTTTTTCTTTTTATTTCCAAATCAAAACAAAAACCATGTAAATGAAATGAAGCATGGTTCAAAAATATGAAATAAGTGTTTGCAAAATGTTTTGTTGCATGCCATGAACATAAGCAAGATTAAAGCATAATTAGCGAAATGTTAATCAAGTTTAGCATTAACTTGTATACAATTAATTGTATAATAATTTATAGAATGCCCAAATCATATAAATACCTTCAAATCAATAATTTATATTAATTTTCCAATTATTTTTCAAACTATAAATATATAACCATACTACCTCATTAAAACCAATTTCTAAATCTTTATAATATTCATAAAATTTATTATTTTATTTATTTAAATTCCAAAAATAATATTTTATTTTTCTGAAATTTTAAAATCTTTCCCCCTTAAATAAATTCGGTCCCGGAATTTAAATTCAAACCCCCCAATGACTAAAACATTTCAGCAAAACAATCAAGTCGTCGGGGCTCCGAAATTATGAATAAATAAAACATATCATAGCGCAAAGCATGCGCGTGAAAACGAGGGCAAAACTCAAAATCGAAATCCGTCAAGCGTCACGCAATTTTCGGAGTTACGACGAAAATACAAATATCAAAATCCGTTGTCATGATCAAGTATAATGTAGTTATGACTATATCATATATGTAGTATGAATCATTGTGAAATCATTAAAACAACCATATAAAAGTGTATGCAAAATCCTTTTTAAATCACAGTGCGATGCGCATATCACTGCACAACTAGCGGACGTTAATTTATAAAGAAAATAACCATATATATATCCTTTGTTCTACAATATACGTCCCGCCTTTTGAAAATGTTTTATAAGGGATTTCTTGATAAAGTTTTGTGTCATCATGGACACGTAGGAATATATTGAGACTATAGCTCTATTGAAATCCCCTCGCAAGTATCGGTGCATGCAAAAATACCCAGGTACTGTCCTCAGACTAGTCCTGCTCAGCTATTAAACCATATAATGTATATCATAAAATATGCTGCTCAAAAGAAATCAAAATGTATGCAAAGAATGCCACGTGCGTCTAGTGCGCACGGAAATCGAAATCAAACACAGGTGCCAAGAATGTGCACAGAAACAAAACTAAATGCAACGGTGTTCACGAAAGCATCTGTCAAGTGTAACAGGCATGCCCGACAAAAATATCAGGTGCATCTGATATGCACGAAGAATATCGATTTAGTGCATCTGGTGAGAACAAAATTGCATCTATTGCGCCATGTGTGTGCAAGAATCCCAATCAAGTGCACAAGGTGCACGAAAACATAAATCCAGTGCACTAAGGTGCATGAAAATATCGAGTGTCAAGATCGAAATCAACGGTATATGACATACACCAAATCAAACTCAAGTATACTGCGATATATAAACTCATAAACATGTGCAACTGCGTGCACAAAACCATATCAAGTACTGAAAGTGGGTGTAAACTACACCGAATGCATAAGTAAAAATCATGTGCATACTGTATGCATGAAATCAAAATCAAATATCTCGGAATGCATAAAATCAAAATCAAGTGCAATAGGTATGCACAAAAAATGAACATCGGTATAACTGATATATGAATATACAAATCAAGTGCAACCGTGGTGTTAGTTGTATGTATGTATGCCCTAGAGGCCATTATTGTACATGAGATGTATATAATAGTGGATGCTGGGACATATATAGGGCGGACTTTCTTGCTCGACATGATAGTACGCTATCTGGCTGCTCTTTATCTTAACATGTACACTTATTGTCTCTCTGTTAGATGTTGATAAAGCCCTTATGATGTGTACTCGACTTCCAGGATTAAGATGCAGATCATACTAGTAGGGCCTGGGTAGTCCATGAGTACATCCTTCAATGTTACCAATCGTGGGAATATCGAGACGGGGCATCGATATTCAAGAGTAGACTAGCGTATATCTTCTCGACCCATGTGATGGGCGATTGATGATCCCATATCCATTGGTGTTTGACATCAGAGATGGTATACGGGTGGTCAGTGGAGACTGGGTACACTGAACGGACTCACCGAGAACTCCCAGATGGTATTATACCTCACGTCAGATGGCAGTTCTTTGGTGACACTGGTACAGCTTAGTCTGTTGACCCGAGACCGTCATAGAGTCTTGTGTGTCTCCCACTGTGCTTTGATTTCCACCCTACAACGGCTCTACTGAGTCATGCAAACAGGTTGTTTTTGGGTACAGTCCCAAGTCACATGGAAGTAATGAGCGATAGGAGGGGATTCGTCTCTCCCGGTATTAGGGGTTGATGTTGCGCTATGTTCGATTGGTCATAAATGGAAATCTCTATCCAGGGTTGATATGATTTACTGGTAAGTGTTATCAGTAGTTTCATTCTCGTTATGGACCTTACATCGGCATGACTTATCAAGCTACTGTGGTCTGACGTTTACCACCCATAGGCGAGATATGTGACATATCAGACGAACAGACCGGACTATGCAGTAAGTCTTACCGATTGGATTCGTAGGAGTGTGAGAAGGCTTGCTCGTTGATCTTCTGATCGCTCAATACCCGGGTGGCCGTTACGTTTAGCAGACCGCTTGCGGCTTGTGGGTGGCTGATATGATCACCACCTACTGCCGGCGTATTGACGAGTATTTAAAGTCCTACACAGAGGTTTCCTGGCTCAAGCGAATAGGAGTACATATGAGATATGTGCGGGACCGAGAATAATACGAGTTTGTGATACCATATTCTACTCTCGCGATTTGTATCATCGGTCGGTTATATGCGATATAGCTGGGTTACCGAATCAAGTGGTGATTCGATATATTGATACACTAGATATTAGTCGGTTATATGCGATATGACCGGATCATTAAATCAAGTGTTGATTTAATAATTTAATATATAATTATATATTTGATATATTACTTTACATTAACTAGTATTGGTTCACTTAAGATTATTCTCACTTGATGTGCACAAAGTGTTTATGTGATATGTAATTGTGTACATGCTTGTATCATGATTGATGATACATGCAAACATAGGTGGGTGTGTGGCATACACCATGCTAATTATGATTTAGGTTCTTATTTATCTTAATTATTCAAAATGGTGGCATCTTTTGTTATGACATGAAGCTTCATGAAGCTTGAAGTATCTTTGAAAAAGTCTACTTATTTTGTCTCAATTAAGATATTTATTAACCAAACCATTATATTTAGCCATGGTTATGTCTTTACAATAGTTAGTGGATGATACTAACTCACCCATGGTTGCATAATTATGATTATTCTTTTCACATTTTTCATTCTTACTTCTTCTTCTTAATCATCCAAAAGAAAAACCTTGCTAGATTTTTCTAAGTGAAGAAATAAAGTGAGAAACCAAAATCTAAAGTGAACCCACTTCCTATTTCATCATCGTCTACTACCTTCCATTTAGTTTAGGGGGTTCTCTTCACAAAGTTCATGACCTAGTGAAGGGTTAGCTTGAGTTTGAGTCACCTCGACGTAGATCATCTTCGGCCACGAAGACTACTAGCAAGCTTGTTCATTTCTCCGAGGAAACCATCACTAGAGTCCGGGAGCTCGATGATCGCAGCGAAGGGACGTCAAAATGGAGCTTTAGAAGTGAAGGACCGGATCTACAAAGGTTTTATTTTTGTTCACTTCTCTTTGTAATGTAGATTAATTGTTTTGGTTACCCTAGTTTTCTAGCATGATTCTTAGTTTGATTGCTTGGCACCCCCTTGAACTTTTGTTGTGGCATGTGTGATACTTGCAAACCCTAGGCTAGGTGCTAAGGAATCCCAACATGGTATCAGAGCCTAACTAGAAACTTAGACGATGTTAGATGTAATACGGAAACAAAAAAAAGTCCGTAAACACACAATTTCTGGAACCCTGCACATAATGCTCTCTGTTGTTTTTCAAAAGTTCTGTAAAATTGTGCAAACAAGTGCAGAGTCATGTATGTGATACCTATAGTGCATAGAACAAAAACGAGACCCATTGCTCCGATTTCAACCAAGCACTCTCCCTCTAAAACCGGGGAGGTCGGCCCTGCATGCTCCTCTGTGCATCGTTTTTGTTTTGTGCTCTGGTGTGTGTATTTTGGGGTTTCAGGTATTGTTTGCTTGGTCCAAATTTTCATGTGATGTAAATTTTGCAATAGGACTAAAACGGAGTGTTCCGTAGTTGTATAATTTAACATTGTGATGGTAACCTAGGCTATGTTTGACAGTTTGAACGATCTTCAAACATCACCCCATGACCCCCTCTGAAATTTCCAAGTGTTGGAATTTTCTAAGTTAATTATATTCAATGTTCATGCAAGTAACTCTATGGACCCTCTAGAAGAACATAAACCTTAACTCGATTCTATGCCCTCGGAACCGCTGCTTGAACCCTAGGGTTTGCCGTAGTTCCGCGGTGTCATAGGTGAGGCGTTGGTTTGACCTTTCTACGGCTGGATCATAGGTACTGTGGCACGTTTTGGGTACTTTAACTTCGCTCAAGTGTTGAGCTCATTGGGAGATGAGGGTGTTGTTTCATTCGCTCGAAACGTTTAACATCGTCTAGTATAATGTGATACAATACTTGGAATCAACAACATTTGAATTTTATAAGTCTAGAAATTTAGTTTCATTTGATTGGTTGCCACGGGATTTTGATGTGATCAAAATTCCGTCGCAATCACTTTGTGTGTACGGATACTCGCCGGGTAACATTACTAGATAGCCATGCCCCATAACCCCGACCAAGTGACTGTAGGAGAACTCCGTTGCCAAAAAGCATCCGTCCGGGTGCTCGCAGCCGCAGTGTTCCGCCTAAGTGCACTTCATCGTCGGTATCGGGGGGTGCGGCCGTCTACTAAAGTTTCCGACGAGCATTCGATCGGAATGTCGGGAATCTTGTTGAATTGCCCGAATGATTACTGGAAATTGTTTTCAATATCGAGACTAAAATGTGGGGTTTATAATTGTTAGGCATGCGATATCTAAGGAATTCATATTGTTAGGCATGAAATCCGCAATATGGGATATTACGGGGTTATGATGTCTAAGGTGGTTGCGGATTCCAACTGCTGTAGTTTTCATTTTCTTTTCTGCGACCGTAAGTGTAATATATGGAGTAGTGCCGGTTTCGTTGCTATACGTCAACGACAATTGGGATACACATATTTACTTACGTTGATGACATGTGATGTTATGCGTTGCTGGATATGTTATATTGGTTCGTCATGTTTGAATAGCCGGGTTTTTTTTATTTTAGATGAGTGTTTTTCATTTTCATTCATATAAAATTTTTTTATGTAATATTCTTTTATTGGGGCACTTCCGGGTTGAGGAAGATGTCACCGTTGATGTATATTATTTACTTTTCCGCATTACGATAGACCCAAGGAGGGGAGCACAAGTAACCGGGTTCTAGAGTCTAGTGGGAGACCATCTCGAGGAGTCGGGTCCGGGTCTCCTAACTCTAGAATTGGTAGGGTTGCTTGTCGCTCTCGTAGCGGTCTAGGGATGTGGGTTTGGCTATTCATCACGACCGTTGAATCCGTGTTTTATACAGACTCAAAATAAAACACGGACATCCTAGTATATCCAATATTTCATATGTTGTTTTCTGCTGCGTTATCTGTGATGTGATCATTTGATATGTGGAGATAGATACTGTATATAGTATATATGATATATTATATAAACGTTGCTTATGTTTTACACCCGCGCTAGCCCTGTCCCACTCTTCCGTTAGTTACCTAACCTAACGGTGCTTGACGGGACATCGAGGCGAATACGGATGGCATAAGTGTATGTTATATTTATCTGGGATGTTTAGGTGACTTAAATGATAGGACATTCATTAATAAGATTAATGAAAGAAAATAAACCTAAAAGATGTTGTGGAATCGAATTTCAAAAATGAGGTAGCTCTAGTTGTTGCTTTGCATAGCGGTATTCCTTGTAGAATATCCAGCACCTCATTCGACGAAGAAAGAGCCAAGATCCCTTCACCGGGATTGACCCCTTTAGCAATAACAAGCAGATGCTACAACCCTCGGTTTTGTCTTTTGATTGCTTTTCTAGTTCTTGTTTTGCATAGTGGTATTGTGAATATCCTGCACCTCATTCGACGAGGAAAGAGCCGAGATCCCTTCACCGGGAGTGACCTCTTTAGCGAAACTTGCAAAAGCCTCAAAAACACTCCATTTAAAACCATTTGATTCTACAACGATATCAAGTTCAAAGCGTTAAAGTTTTTTTTAAAAACCATCCGCAACCTTCCATCATTTTAGGAAGTAGAGTACTTAGTATTCGTACTGCGTTTGTCGACCATAGGCGAGGCGTAGTGTACGGTAGCTAAGTGATGTCTTCCTACAAAGCATATGATGCGATTAGTCAGGTTAGTCATGTGACTTTGTTGACCTTAGCCAAGGGTCATGTGGGTGGGTCTAATTAATCATGAAATGATGGGTAGAACATGACAAGTGCTTATGATTTGTTGGCCATAGCCAAAGTCATAAGTGCTAGGGGTAAAAACCATTATCAGGAGTTTTAAGTATTGAAATTTGCAATGAGATTGCATACCTTCTATTTGATAGTTGGATCCTGATACCCACTACGAGTAATTGTTACTCCTGGGAGAGTTTTGCACTTTGCAATTAGTCGATCAAGTAGGTGTCTAGAAAGGTGTCAACGGGGTTACGCCCCTGGGAAAAAGAGGTTTATTTTAATTAGGTCCGTGCGAAAGCACGGGGAACCTCCCTCAAAGTACCGGCACTGGCCTGGCTGAAAGATTGGAGAACTTGTAGGGTATAATTAATCCCGACTAGTCTTTCCTTTTAAGGTTTGAACGAAGATTTGATAAAAACAGTGGGAGCCATCCTGATTAGATAAAATAACCAATCTAATTTTGCAAGAGCGCACGCAGAGTGTTTTCTTCTCTCTCTCTCCTGGTAGCGACCATGTCACGCCTTAATCAAAATAATAATATGGATATATTGACCAAACTCGCTTGTTATACTGAGCTGGGGAACGTTGGTCCCGCTCCAACTTATAATTGTTATAAGACCGAGCAGGAAATAGGGGAATACCAGGATTCCTATGCCGCCAAAACGAAGAAAATTCATGATGATGCATCTCCTCCGGGTGTGTTCATTACAAAGAACTATTTCTCAGTATCCTCTACATCCTGGGTATTTGAAACCGGATTAGGATCCCACATGTGTAATCTGTTACATGGGCTACAGAAAGGTAGAGAACTGAGATTAGGGTGATATAACTCTAAGCATAAAGATTGATGCAATTGTTGCAGCCAAATTAGCTGGCAGTTATTGTTGGATATAGTGCCCTCAGAGTCAATTATAGGATCGCAGGCATGTGATTGCAATGATTGAGGGATGACCTATGCCGGTAGGACAATCTTACTCAGGATGATTGTATACTATCAGGTTTGTCTTTATCATCGTGTACATATTTTAGGTGACATTGTGGTTCACTATTATACGTTGATGGAGAATAGTATGCTACCATGGTTTATCTTTATCATCGTGTACTACTTTAGGTGACCTTACAGGTCGCTATTACACGTTGATAGAGCTCTTAGGATTCTTGCTGGACTACCAGCAGTATGATGGTAATCATATACATGAGTGTTGGGTAGTCTATAAGCACATCCTTAAAGTGGTCCCTAGTCGTGGGAGTTTCGAGACTGGGCATCGATACTCCGTTAGTAGACTAGTGTATACAGTCGAGACCCCGACGAGGGGCGGTGGCCGGTCTCACAAGCCATTGGTGTCAGTTGGTTCACCTAAGCTGTATACAGGTGCTCATTGGGATATGAGTATACCGGACAGGACTCGCCGGGAACATGCTAGTAGGTATTATACCTGACGTCAGATAGCAGTTCCCTGGTGACATGTGTACATGTTAGTTCATGGACCTGAGATCGTCATTTATCTCGTGTGAGTTCCCACTGTGCTTTGATTACTACCCTACCACGGCTCGAAGGAGTCGTGCAAACAGGTTTTAGTTGGGTACAGTCCCGAGCCACATAGAGGCAGTGAGCGGATTGGCAGGGGTTGATCTCTCCCGGTATCGGGGGTGAGGTCGCGTTGTGTCTAGGAGAGCCATTACACGAAGTCCTTGGCCAAGGCAGGAGATTTACTGGTATGTATTCCAGTAGTATCTCAGGGTGTTCTGAGCTACACTCCGACACGACTTGTACCGCTTTTGGGGGTCTGACTTTTACCAACCCCCTTGGCCCGACATGCGATGCTCATAGACGAACGGACCGGACTGTACGGATATTGTCACTGACAGGCTCAGTAGGTTGTCAGGATGAGTTCGCTCATCGACCTCCCTTTTGGTCAATACCTGGTAGCCCGTTACGTACGGCTAATACCTCTGACGTGCTAGTGGTTAAATCCACAGCCAAAGAATTGACGAGTCTTTAGAGTCCCCCACAGACAGTTTCTCATGTTCCGGGCGAAACGTTGTAGAGGCCGTATGATATATGGCAGGGTCCGATCATATACGTGCAGTAGTGCACGGATCATGATCGGGCGGATCATACTAGTGGGCTTTGGTTTAAACCGGATCTTAGTAATAAATTTGTTGGATTACTTTAGTCTCATCGCATTCGCATTCAGTCGGAATGCTGATGGAGGTATGTATATACAGGTGAGGGGTATCCTTGTGATCCATCATGAGTTTACTTTAGATTTTGCCGTATCTTTTTATTGTTGCAAACATTTGGATTAATGTTTGTAAATGGAAATTGTGAGCTAGAAACCATCATTTGGTGCATTAAATGATACATGTACTTCATAGGTGAGCCATGGTATCATTTCTTGTGCAAATATAACATTATGTGATTGATTAGTGTGTTGAATTGATGTGAGGAGAGAGAGAGGGCAGCCACTTGATATTGGGTTTGCTCTTGTATTTTCTTCTTGCTCTCTCACAATAATTCAACACAAGAAAAGGAAAAAGAAAGCTTCTTCTTCTTCTTCCTCCTCTAGCTCATAATCTCTATCAATGGCAACACCTTCAACCTCCATCCATCTCATGGATGCAAGAGACAAAGTGATCACAAACATTCTCTACAACACCTTGGACACGTCGGCTAGCACACTTCGTGCCCGAGTTGCTTCGGATGAAGCGGGAGCCCGTAAAAAGACTCGTAGATGTGGTGCCCTTTCCGACGAGGAGATCAAGACCGGAGATGCCGCGAGGAGCTTGGGATGGTGGCCAAAGACCGAAGGACACGGATCGATCGATATAGCTTTCCAACCTTTTCTCTAGTAGCTAGTTGTAGGTTAATGGTTCGATCTGGGTTTTAAGCATACGATAGCGACGGTTTCTAGTTTGAAAAAGTTTTCGTTTCCGCATTTTGGCCTCGTACAGACGGCCGGGGCGCTACCGCAGTCTTACATGGTATCAGAGCCACGCCATTAACCTTTTTTAGCTTGCTCTAACGTGTTTAGAACATCGATCGAACGAAATTTTCCAAAACTGCATTTCCAAGTTATCAGTTTCTGTCGAATTTTTCCTGTCGTCGAAAAATTATTTAGTGTGCTGTAGAAAATCAGGCAGGGTTTTTTAGGAGCACTGTATAAATTTGGTAACATGATCCAACAGTAACGCTGCAGAACCGCGGCCCTACCCCCTTTTGGCCGCGGTTCCGTCGCCATTCTGAGGCTTTACTGCGCCAAATTTCTTCAGTAAGTCTCTGACTTGGAAAAGGGGTTTCTGGTAATTTTATTTTGGGCCCAGATTTATTTGAGTACCGGGTATTGTACTTAGGGCCCACTTCGGGAATTTTTGTCGATCGAAAATTTTAAATATGTTAGTTCACAGTATTTACATTACATCTGCGACCGTGAATGTCATTTGATCGGTAAATCCTGTCTAATTGCTATAGTTCTTTTAGACGGATTTGCGAACGTGGTATTCACGTTGATGTTCTGTGTTGTGCTGTGATGTTGCAGATTTGTCGTGGTGGATAGCCTGGATGCAATGGTAGTACAGTTTGGTTGTATTTATACATTTGATATTGCGGGGCGAGCGTCCGACATGTGGACTGCCGTCACTGTCTGTTTGTATATTATTCTTTTGGGGCATGACCGGGCTGAGGTCGATGTACCCGTTGTATATATTTTACTTTCGGTACTAGGATTACCCCACGGAGGGGTGCACGGGTAGCCGGGTTCTAGAGGGCAACGGGCCCGCATCTCATGGCTTTGAGACGGAGGGGGCTTCACTCTAGAATTGGCGGGCTATTCGCCGCACTCGTAGGGGGTACCGGTTGACCCAAGGAGGGGTGCTCAAGTTACCAGATTCCGTGAAGTGTTGGGTGGTCCATTCACGTTGTAGAAGGGGCTGCCTCGCTTCAGGTTTTGGCAGGTAACTTGCCGCGTCCGTAGGGGTCTAGGATTTCATTGCACATGCTATCCACATGACCAGGGGAACGTCGGGTTTCAGTAGCGACTCTATGAAACCCGGGGATCCCAGATTATCTGTATTGTTCTGTGATGCTTATTACATTTCTGTGATGTTGCATTTTATCACGCCTTAAGCGATTATTATATATTGATATATATACTAGTAGATGTTGTATATGTTTTACACCCGCGCTAGTCCAGTCCCCGCTCTGTCGTTAGTTAAGTAACCTAACGGGTGATGATAGGAACTAGTGGAGAATGCGGATGGCATATACGTACGTTTTATTTTTGTTCTTTTGTGGTGTGATTAATTGATGGGACTACATTGATTCGGATCAATGCAAGCTAAACAAACCTATTCTGATGTTGTTGGAACATTTTTCAAAAAGCTGTTATTGCAAGGATGTTCTCTTTTGTTTTGCACAGTGATATTCGGTTATGAATATCCAGCACCTCAGTCGACGAAGCAAGGGCCGAGATCCCTTCACCGAGAGTGACCCCTTGGACAGAAGTTTGGGTCAGGGTAATAACTTCACTATAGCCGATTACTTTTTGCTTTGCATCATGGTATTCAGTTGGTGTTAGTTATATATGTATGCCCTAGAGGCCATTACTGTACATTGGATGTATATTGTAGTGGATGCTGGGACATATATAGGGAGGACTTTCTTGCTCGACATGATAGTATGCTATCTGGTTGAACTTTACCTTAACGTGTATACTGATTGTCTCTCTGTTACATGTTGGTAAAGCCCTTAGGATGTGTACTTGACTAACTGGACTATGATGCGGATCATACTAGTGGGGACATGGTAGTCCATAAGTACATCCTTCAAAGTCCCTAGTCGTGGGTGTATCGAGACGGGGCATCGATATACCAGAGTAGACTAGCGTATACCTTCTCGACCCATACAGATGGGCGATGGATGATCCCATATCCATTGGTGTTTGACATCAGAGATGATATATGGGTGCTCAGTGGAGACTGGGTACACTGGACGGACTCGCCGAGAACTCCCAGATGGTATTATACCTTACGTCAGATGGCAGTTCTCTGGTGACACTGGTACAGAGTAGTCTGTTGACCCGAGATCGTCATAGAGTCTTGTGTGGTTCCCACTGTGCTTTGATTTCCATCTTACCACGTCCAAGAGGGCGTGCAAAACAGTGGTTTTTGGGTACAGTCCCGAATCACATGGAGGCAATGAGCGATAGGAGGGGATTCGTCTCTCCCGGTACAGGGAGTTGATGTTGCGCTGTGTCCGATTGGCTATAACCGGAAATCCCTGGCCAGGGTTGCTGAGATTTACTGGTAAGTGTTACCAGTAGTTTCTCGAATTGTTATAGACCTCATATCGACACGACTTATCGAGCTATTGGAGTCTGACGTTTACCACCCCTAGGCGAGATATGCGACATGTCAGATGATCAGACCGGACTGTACGGTAAGTGTTACTGGTTGGATAAACTGGAGTGTGAGCGGGCTTGCTCGTCGATCTTCTGATCGCTCAATACCCGGGTGGTCGTTACGTTTAGCAGACCGCTTGCGGCTTGTGGGTGTTTGATATGATCATCACCAGCTGCCGGCGTATTGACGAGTCTTTAGAGTCCTACACAGAGGTTTCCTGGCTCAAGCGAAACGAAATAGGAGCGCATATGAGATATGTGCGGGACCGAGAATAATGCGTGTATGTGATACCGTATTCTATTCTCGCGATGAATGTATCGATTGGTTGTATGCGATATAACCTAGTTATCGAATCAAGTATTGATTCGATAAGCCGATACATAGGATACTAGTCGGTTATATGCGATATGACCGGATCGTTAAACCAAGTGTTGATTTAATGATTTAATGTATAATTATATATTTGATATATTACTTTGCATTAACTAGTATTGGTTCACTTTAAATGGATATTCTCACTCGGATGTGCACATTGTATATGTGATATAATTTTGTGCACTTGATTGTATCAAGTTTGATGATACATGTTTGCTAGGGTTTTTGTGTAAAGATTAAACCATGGTTACATGATAATGGTTAGGGTTTTGTTTTATTCATTTATTTATTTATCTATTCTTTATGGAAAATGAAAAGCATAAAGAGAAAAATGGTTGTTAACTTTGTTTGTATTATGAAGCTTCATGAAGCTTTGACTTAGTGACCATTTTGTCTCATGCTTAACCCTAACCACTTCACTTAACCTTGGTTCATTCTCTACACTTAACCATGGTAACTATTATGATAAGAATGAATGGAATTATCTTTTCAAGTTAATCTTTTTATTCTATCATAATATTATCTTCTTCTTCTTCTTCTTCAAGATGAAGAACCTTGACTTCATCAATGGTGATTGATGAAAATGAGTGAGAAATCCAATTCTAAAGTGAACCCACTTCCTATTTCTTCATCCTCTACCTCTTGCCAAGTAGTATAGGGTGTTCTCTTCACAAGTTTCATGACTTGGTGAAGTGGGAGCTTGATCTAGTGATGCCTCAACGTAGATCATCTTCGGCACGAAGCCGACGACCTTGCCCGCCCATTTCTCCGATGAAGCCGACGCTAGAGCCCGGGATTTCATTTGGACAGCGGAGAGGACTTCATCACGGAGCTGTGGAGGTGGAGAACTGGATCTACAAAGGTTGTATTTCCGTTCACTTAGTTAATTTGTTAACTAGTTTCTTTTTCGCCTAGAATTCTAGCCAACGATCCGTAGTCTAGGGTTTCTCGGCACCGTAAAATGTGAAATTGGCATGGTTGATGCCTTGTGAGACTTCATTAGCGTGCCTAAGAACCCTACAGTGGTATCAGAGCCGAGCTAGAGCCTTAGGCGAAGCGTAGACGAAGTTTGAAACCCGAACGAACCCGAAACCCTAATCCGACCCGCTCTCTGGACTTTTTCTAAATACTGGGTTTTTTCCAGATTAAAAATTGCTAAAAAATTCAGCAGGGAATATGATGAATTACTGTGAAGCACGTGCAATTGATTCCACAGAAGAGCCGCGGAACCGCGGCGCCACCCTGGCTTGCGCGGCGGTTCCGCGGCCATAATACTGAATCAATGCACGTGGTTTGCACAGTAATTAGTTTCTGTATGTGCTGGATTTTCTGGGAATATTTAATATTTATTCAAGAGTTGAATTTTCTGGGGTTGTTTTGGGGATTCGGTGTTTCGATCGGATTATCAGATTTTGTCTATGTGGATTTCCGGATAAATTTTAGAATATGTTAAAAAGTTCGACCGGATATAAATACCCAACTTTTCCCCTGTCGGGAAATTTCCAAATGTTGGATTTTTCCGTGGTTTAACGACGTTCTAAGTAGTGCAAGTAACGCGATGGTCCCTCTAGAAGACAACAAAGCTTAACTCGATTATGTGACCGTCTTGAACTGCCTTTTGAACCTTCGGGTTTGGGGCAGTACGGCGTGCCACATGTGAGGCGTTGGCTTGACCCTTCTACGGCTGGACCGTTGGTACTGAGGCACGAATTGAATGTTGTTAGACTTATTTCATGTGTTGATCTGTATCGGGAAAACTTAGGTGTTCGATTGTTCGATCGGAAAGTTTAACATCTTCTATTTATCCGGAATGGGATACAATAATTGGAATTCACAAGAAGTTAAGAGATAACTGAATGAATGTTATAAACATAGCACTTTAGTCTCACTTGATCGGTTGCCACGGAATTTTGATGTGATCAAAAGTCCGTCGCAATCACGTAGCGTACACGGATACTCGCCGGGTAAACTTAATAGACAGCCTCACTCCATAGCCCCGACCAAGTGACTGTAGGAGAACCCCGTCGCCGAAAGCATCCGTCCGGGTGCTCGCGGTAGCGGTGTTCCGCCTTGGTGCACTTCATCGACGGCATTAGGGGTGCGGCCGTCTACTGAAGTTTGCGACGAGCATTCGATCAGGATGTCGGGAATCTTGTTGAATTGCACGACTTGATATTGAAAAGTGTTTTCGATAATGAGACTAAAATGCAGGGTTTATAATTGTTAGGCATGCGATGTCTAAAGAATTCATTTGATTAGGCATGCGATGTCTAAAGAGATTGCGGATTCCAACTGTTGTAGTTTTACACTTTCTTTTCTATGACCGTAAGTGTAATATGTGATATCGCCGGTTTCGTTGCTATATGTCAAAGACAATTGGGATGCGCATATTTACTTACGTTGATGACATGTGATGTTATGTATTGCTGGATATGTTATATTGGATCGTCTTGTTTGAATAGCCGGGGGTTTTTATGTGAGATGAGTGTTTTTCATTTTCATTCATGTAAAAACTTGTATGTAATATTCTTTTATTGGGGCACTTCCAGGTTGCGGAAGATGTCACCTTTTGTATATTATTTACTTTTCCGCACTAGGATAGACCCAAGGAGGGGAGCACAAGTAACCGGGTTCTGGAGTCCAGTGGGAGACCAACTCGAGGAGTCGAGTCCGGGTCTCCTAACTCCAGAATTGGTAGGGTTGCTTGCCGCTCTCGTAGGGGTCTAGGGGTGTGGGTTTGGCTATTCATCGCGACCGTGGAATCCGTGTTATACACTGGCTCGTATTGAAAACACGGACGTCCTAGTATATCCAATATTTCATATGTTTCTTCTGCTGCGATATCTGTGATGTGATCATGTGATGTTCTGTGATAGATACAGTATATAGTATATATGATATATTATATAGGCGTTACTTATGTTTTACACCCGCGCTAGCCCTACCCCGCTCTGTCGTTAGTTACCTAACCTAACGGTGCACGAGGGGACATCGAGGCGAATGCGGATGGCATAAGTGTACGTCGTATTTATCTGTGATGTTTAGGTATATAAATGATGGGATTCCATTAATATGATTAATGAAATAAAAGAAACCTAAGATGTTGTAGAATCGAATTTCAAAATAAAACAGGTAGCTACAGTTTTTGCTTTGCACAGTGATATATGTGATATATCCCGCACCTCATTCGACGAGGAAAGGACCGACGATCCCTTCACCGGGAGTGACTCCTTTAGCAAAAACTGGCAGATGCTACACACTCGGTTTGTCTTTTGATTGCTATTAAGAGTTTTTGCTTTGCACAGTGATATATGTGATATATCCCGCACCTCATTCGACGAGGAAAGGACCGACGATCCCTTCACCGGGAGTGACTCCTTTAGCAAAACTAGAAAAGCCTCAAAAACACTCCATTTTAAAATCATTTGATTCTACAACGATATCAAGTTCATTACGCAATAGGTTTTCAGAAAAACCTGTCGTAGCCCTCCGTCATTTCAGATAAGTCCTATTTAGTATTCGTGCTACGTTTGTTGACCTCCGTCAAGGCGTAGTGTGCGGTAGCTAACTAGTATTTATCTGCTTATGCATATGATGCAGATTAGATTAGGGTAGTCGTGCGGCTTTGTTGACCTCCGTCAAGGGTCGTGCGGGTGGGTTTAATTCGATCAAGAAATGACGGGTTGAACTTGACTAGTAGCCTATGGTTCGTTGACCTCCGTCAAGGTCATAGGGTGCTAGGAGCAAAATATATCGGGAATTTCAAGTGTTGAAATTTGCAATGAGATTGCATACCTTCTATGAGATAGTTGGATCCCGATACCCGCTGCGAGTAATTGTTACTCCTGGGAGAGTTTTACACATTACAATTAGCCGATCAAGTAGGTGTCTAGAAAGGTGTTAACGGGGTTACGCCTCTGGGAAAACGAGGTTTACATTAATTAGGTTCGTGCGAAAGCACGGGGGACCTCCCTCAATATACCGACACTGGCCTGGCTGAAAGATTGGCGAACTTGTAGTGTGTAATTAATCCCGGCTAGTCTTTCCTTTTAGGGTTTGAAGGAAGATTTGATAAAAAGCAGTGGGAGCCATCCTGATTAGATAAAATAATAACCAATCTATTCTTGCAAGAGCGCACGCTAAGTGTTTTCTTCTCTCTCTCTCCAGGTAGCGACCATATCACGCCTTAATCAAGATAATAATATGGATATTTGACCGAACCTGCTTGTTATACTGAGCTGGGGAACGTTGGTCCCGCTCCAACTTATAATTGTTATAAGACAGAGCAGGAAATTGGGGATTACCAGAATTCCCGTGCTGCCCAAACGAAGAGAGTGCATGATGATGCATCATCTTCAGGTGTGTTCATTATAGAGAACTGTTTCTCAGTATCCTTTACGTCCTGGGTATGTGATACCAGATCAGGATCCCAGATATGTAATATGTTACATAGGGCTACAGAAAGGTAGAGAACTGAGAACGGGTGATAAGTTTCATGAGGCAGAAAATGGGGCAAGTGTTGCAGCCAAGTCTGTTGGTCACTGTCACCCTGTATTCCAAATATATTGATTCTGAACGAATGTTATCAGATACCGAACCTGATATACAAAATCATATCTATCTCTTTATTAGTAAAGAAATGATAAAATTTTGTATTGTTGGATAATGTTTTGAACATTTCCTATATCAAAAGTTGATCGGTTCAGGCACGTTATCTAAAAGCATTGATGTTCTAAATCAAACTACAGTTCTTAGTATACGGAACACACACAAGAAGAAGAGTTCAGATATGAACGAATTCTTCTTGAAGGTATTGTAGACTAGGTCATATCAATGCGACCCGACTAGCTGAAGTTACTAGTAGATGCATATTTAAATCAGTTTGAATTTACATCTTATGAAACGTGCCAGTCATGTCACAAAGATATAATGACCATAGCTCTGTTTACTGGAAACAGAGAAAGAGTTAGTGAACTCTTGGGATGATACATATTGATGTATGTCAGGTCCCCTGTCTACATATGCCAGGACTGGTTCTTTGTACTTCGTTACATTCTCTGATAATCTCTCAAGATTCAGACATATGTTCCTGTTGAAACACAAGTCCGAACCTTTTGAGATATTCACAGAATATGATTTAGAAGTAGAAAACCAAAACACGGGTATAAGTATTATGTCCTTTGATGAGATCGAGGAGGAGAATACTTGAGCACGGAAATCCTGGATTATTCTAAAGGAGAATGAGATTCTCTCTCAGCATTACTCCTCCGTATACACCATAGCACGATGGTATATCGGGGTAGAGCAATTACACACTATTTGATATGGTGTGTTCTATGATGAGTACTGCTGAGTTACCTTTTTCCTTTTAGGAGTTATGCACTTATGAAGTTGCATACCTATTGAATAGGGTTCAGATCAAATCAGTTGCCTACCACTTCATATGTGATATGGAAAGGGAAGAGCCCATGTCTTAAGCTAGTTAAGATTTGGGGTTGTCCGGCCTATGTCTGAAAAGCAAAATCCGGACAAGCTCGAGGCAAGGTCTGTAATGTAGAACTGGAAAGGTTCCAGCTATAAAAACTACAGCAGATGATTTGATAAAACCAAAGGATCCAATAGTTACCAACGAACCTCAGCCTCTCCGCCGATCTAGCAGGGTTCCTCACCCACCTAAGAGATACTTCGGTTTCTCTATGACAGTGGGTGCGAGGATTACATCATGAGATGATGACCCAACTAGCTTCGAGCTGGCCATCAGGAGTAAGACTCTGTAAGAATGGCTGGATGCTTAGTGATCTGAGATGGAATCCATGTACACCAACAAAGTATGGACTTTGGGTGCTATATCTGAAGGGTTAAATCCCCATCAGGAGCAAGTATAGCTTGAGAAGATTACTTGGTGTAGATGGAAAAGTTGAGACTTTCAAAGCTAGACTTGTTAAAGCTTTTCGTTATCGACCAGGCGTGGATTATGATGAAACCTTTTCAAGTGGCTATGCTTAAGTCCATCCAGACCCTACTTGCCACGGCTACATACCATGACTACGATATCTGGCGGTTGGGTGTCATGACTGCTTTTCTAAATGATGTTTTGGAATAGAGCGTCTATAAGAACATAGCCAGAGGGCTTCATAGACAGTGGGAGCAGCGGAAACGTGTGCAAGATGCTTTATAGGATAAAGCAGGCATCGCGGAGTTGAAACATCTGTTTTGATGGATAAGTCAAAGAGTTTGACATCATCAAAATGGTAGATGAACCTTGTATAAACAAAAAGGTAGTAGGGAGTATGGTGGTGATCCTCGTAGAGTACGTGGATGTCATGCCCTTGATAGGGAAGGAGTTTCCTATGCTACGCTCGGTCAATCTCCGCTTATCACAATGATTCTCCATATAGGATCAAAGTGATACCTCCTAAATCCTGGGTTTTGGATCTATGAGATAGATCTAAATGGATGTTAGGATTCTCACTAGTTGTAGTGAGAAGGTATCAATCGACCCTGGGAAGAATCACTGGAATGGTTCCAGGATGATAAAGACGACTGAATGTCAGTCACAGGCACTGTCTTTACCCTCAGTAAAGGGACGGTATGTTGGAAGAGTTCCAAGCTAGATACCGTGACATACTAGACGATAAAGGCAGGATACATCGCTACTTAAGATGCTACCAAAGAGGCAAGTCTGGATGTATATTTGTTCATGAGATGAACTTTGTTCCTCCCATTGTGTGACAATGGAGTTGTGGCTTATGCCAAGGAACGCCGGTCCCATCAGTGATCCAGACATATTCTAAGGCGGTGTCACCGGATCATGGAGATGGTTGATCTCCAAGGAGATCGAGGTTAGGAGAGTAGACTCAGAGGACAACACAGCGGATCCACTCACAAAGGCCTGTTCCCAGAGAGAGATTTTAATGGGATGGTTGAGTATGAGATACTACAACCACTGCTATCAGATGGCCCTAGTGCAAGTGGGAGATTGTTAGTTATATATGTATGCCCTAGAGGCCATTACTGTACATTGGATGTATATTGTAGTGGATGCTGGGACATATATAGGGAGGACTTTCTTGCTCGACATGATAGTATGCTATCTGGTTGAACTTTACCTTAACGTGTATACTGATTGTCTCTCTGTTACATGTTGGTAAAGCCCTTAGGATGTGTACTTGACTAACTGGACTATGATGCGGATCATACTAGTGGGGACATGGTAGTCCATAAGTACATCCTTCAAAGTCCCTAGTCGTGGGTGTATCGAGACGGGGCATCGATATACCAGAGTAGACTAGCGTATACCTTCTCGACCCATACAGATGGGCGATGGATGATCCCATATCCATTGGTGTTTGACATCAGAGAAGATATACGGGTGCTCAGTGGAGACTGGGTACACTGGACGGACTCGCCGAGAACTCCCAGATGGTATTATACCTTACGTCAGATGGCAGTTCTCTGGTGACACTGGTACAGAGTAGTCTGTTGACCCGAGATCATCATAGAGTCTTGTGTGGTTCCCACTGTGCTTTGATTTCCATCTTACCACGTCCAAGAGGGCGTGCAAAACGGTGGTTTTTGGGTACAGTCCCGAATCACATGGAGGCAATGAGCGATAGGAGGGGATTCGTCTCTCCCGGTACAGGGAGTTGATGTTACGCTGTGTCCGATTGGCTATAACCGGAAATCCCTGGCCAGGGTTGCTGAGGTTTACTGGTAAGTGTTACCAGTAGTTTCTCGAATTGTTATAGACCTCATATCGACACGACTTATCGAGCTATTGGGGTCTGACGTTTACCACCCCTAGGCGAGATATGCGACATGTCAGATGATCAGACCGGACTGTACGGTAAGTGTTACTGGTTGGATTCACTGGAGTGTGAGCGGGCTTGCTCGTCGATCTTCTGATCGCTCAATACCCGGGTGGTCGTTACGTTTAGCAGACCGCTTGCGGCTTGTGGGTGTTTGATATGATCATCACCTGCTGCCGGCGTATTGACGAGTCTTTAGAGTCCTACACAGAGGTTTCCTGGCTCAAGCGAAACGAAATAGGAGCGCATATGAGATATGTGCGGGACCGAGAATAATGCGTGTATGTGATACCGTATTCTATTCTCGCGATGAATGTATCGATTGGTTGTATGCGATATAACCTAGTTATCGAATCAAGTATTGATTCGATAAGCCGATACATAGGATACTAGTCGGTTATATGCGATATGACCGGATCGTTAAATCAAGTGTTGATTTAATGATTTAATGTATAATTATATATTTGATATATTACTTTGCATTAACTAGTATTGGTTCACTTTAAATGGATATTCTCACTCGGATGTGCACATTGTATATGTGATATACTTTTGTTCACTTGATTGTATCAAGTTTGATGATACATGTTTGCTAGGGTTTTTGTGTAAAGATTAAACCATGGTTACATGATAATGGTTAGGGTTTTGTTTTATTCATTTATTTATTTATCTATTCTTTATGGAAAATGAAAAGCATAAAGAGAAAAATGGTTGTTAACTTTGTTTGTATTATGAAGCTTCATGAAGCTTTGACTTAGTGACCATTTTGTCTCATGCTTAACCCTAACCACTTCACTTAACCTTGGTTCATTCTCTACACTTAACCATGGTAACTATTATGATAAGAATGAATGGAATTATCTTTTCAAGTTAATCTTTTTATTCTATCATAATATTATCTTCTTCTTCTTCTTCTTCAAGATGAAGAACCTTGACTTCATCAATGGTGATTGATGAAAATGAGTGAGAAATCCAATTCTAAAGTGAACCCACTTCCTATTTCTTCATCCTCTACCTCTTGCCAAGTAGTATAGGGTGTTCTCTTCACAAGTTTCATGACTTGGTGAAGTGGGAGCTTGATCTAGTGATGCCTCGACGTAGATCATCTTCGGCACGAAGCCGACGACCTTGCCCGCCCATTTCTCCAATGAAGCCGACGCTAGAGCCCGGGATTTCATTTGGACAGCGGAGAGGACTTCATCACGGAGCTATGGAGGTGGAGAACCGGATCTACAAAGGTTGTATTTCCGTTCACTTAGTTAATTTGTTAACTAGTTTCTTTTTCGCCTAGAATTCTAGCCAACGATCCGTAGTCTAGGGTTTCTCGGCACCGTAAAATGTGAAATTGGCATGGTTGATGCCTTGTGAGACCTCATTAGCGTGCCTAGGAACCCTACAGTTGGAATATCCTGCACCTCATTCTTCGGGGAAAGAGCCAAGATCCCTTCACCTGGAGTGACCTCTTTAGCAAAGGTTTTCGCCACTATATTTTTATAAAAAGCTATCAAGTTCCTTCAACGATATCAAGTTCATTACGTTAAAGGTTTTTCGCCAAAAACCAAACGTAGCCCTCCGTCATTTCAGATTAGTATTGCTTAGTATTCGTGCTACGTATGGCGTGCTCAGCCGAGGCGTAGTATGCGGTAGCTCTGTAATGCTTTTCTGTCTTATGGATATGCGATTAGTTAGGACAGTCTTACGGTCATTTTGGCTCAGTCAAGGACTCGTGCGGGTGGGTCTAATGCAATCAAGATAATGATGGGTTGAACTTGGCTAGGATCCTTTGATATGTTGGCTCAGTCAAGGTCACTTGGGGCCTAGGGGTAAAAACACACATCGGGAGTTTCTAAAGAAACTGAAACTTGCCAGGCATGCGCATACCTTCTGGAGTGTGATAACGTGAGTGGATTCCGTCACATTATCATGCGATGATAGTTGGATCCCGATTCCCACTGATGAGTTGGTTTACTCCTCGGGTGATCCCGACTAATTCTTCTTTCAGGTTTGGAGGAGAATTTGAGGATACAGTGGGAGGTTTTCTGATTGGATAAATTGATAACCATTCTGATCTAGGTTAGAGTGCACGCTAAGTGTTTCGTTTCTCTCTCTCTTTGGCAGCGACCATGACCCGACCCTTGACTATGACTCAGTGACTAAGTTAACCGAACCTTCTTAAATCACTGGCATTTGGATTGTCAGAGTTGCATACCTCATTGCCACTCCTACTTTTACCCTTTTCTCCAGAACACCCCGTATTACTACGAACATCCACTTCCATTGGATAAAACCATCGTATGGTTATATACGAACTCGAAGGACCTTGTTCCAGATTCGAGGATAGTTTCCGGTTCTGGAGAAAATGAATAGGACTATTCAGTTGTCTTTTCCTTTTACCTTCTCTGAGGTTGCGAGTGCTCCTTGGATTAGGATAGTACACCTATTATGCTAATTGGATAGTCTTCTTCCAAACCATAGGCAGGTGCCGAACGGTAAGGAATGAAGAAAACCATTTAGCCTAACGATGGTGTACAGAAGGTAATAAGTAAATACATATAAAGGGATTAGTAAGAGGGCAAAGTAAATTACGACTGCTATTCACGACCAAACCAAGTATTTCATCGCCACACCTACTTCACCTTTGTGTTTCTCCAGGACACTCCGTATCACTACGAAGATCCAAAGTTTATTTGGGTACTCCATCGTATGGTTATATACGAACTTGAAGGAACTTGTTCCAGTTCGGGGATGGATTCTGGTTCATGAGAAATAGGAATAAGGTTTATTCAGTTGTTTTTTATTTTCACCTTCTCTCAGGTTACGCGTACTCCTAGGATTAGGAGAGTACACCCATTATGCTTATTGGTTAGTCTTCTTCCAAACCATAGGCTGGTGCCGAACGGTAGGGAAGGAAGAAAACCATTTGGCCTAAAGGGGTATACAGAAGGTAATGACTAAAGTCATATAAAGGGATTTGGAGAGATGGCAAAGAAATATACGGTTATAGTCATCAATCTGGATAATGGAAGAGGCATTACTAGGAATACCCGGATACCCCTTCAAAACATTTATATGTTTCAGTTTTACTGTGTATTGTTAAAAGAAAACTGATTTCCCAATTAGCCCTTGCTCCAGGGTATGTATTTACCAGGTTTGATTCTCACATCTCTATGGTTTTACAGATGATGAGTGGGAGTAAGTTATTGGAAATTGGGTGATCATCCTCATTATATCGGGATTCGTTGTAATTGGTGATATTTGAGGAAATCGCCAGGGTTGTTTGCCGGACGGCTAATATTTGGTTTTGAATATCCGTTGTTATGCACCAATTTTAAATTGATATATGTGTACGTTTATTTTTATAAATTGAGATATAACTTTTTGAAATTATGTCTATGACATTTACCTATATCAGTGGATGGTCAGGTAAGGAGCATTAAACAGCGGTGTAATTCTTCTTAACCATAAGTTTTCAACCTACGACACACAGGGAATGAGTTATTAGACTCAGGGGACTTATACAGAGTATTATATGTTGTCCAGTGTCCATGAGGACAGGGGGGTTGGTACTCGTACTATATTCTGTTTACTTGTGATTTCTCTAGTTCTTAGACATGTGTTTCGTAGAAATGCAAGGTCTAAGTTTTGAGATGTTATAGGTATAAGAATAAAGCAGAGAACCAGGTATTGCAAGTATCAGGATTCTTCAAGGTGATCGAAGATGTAGATACTTGTGTATGGTATTCAGTTGATAGTAATGATTATGAGAACTCGCTTCTCTTTCAGATTACTCATATCTGGATGTATTCCTAAGTTGAGTATTGCTGATCGGCCTCTCTCCATTTAGTTGACATGCACTGGAGATAGCTGCATGATTTGAATCTGGTTCCAATTAAATCAGTGCCTCTGTTTCTATATTGGATATAGAATAGTTCATATCTTAACAATGTTAAGATACGGGGAGTTGTCCGGCTTATGCTTGAAACCAGACTCTCGATAACTCAAGGCACGTTTCTGTAATGGCTATTTGTGGGTTGACCCGGGCTATGACGAGGGTTGACTTTCTACAATCTGGAAGATCAATAGTGATATTGTTCTTGACTCGCCACAGTTTTAGTAAAATGGATTTTTTCAGAAAACAGTATTGGGAGTACGGTAGAACTGGAAGTGATTCCAAAACCGCAAACGATTACTGAAAATTTGATAAGAACCTAAAAATTCAATCTGGTTTGATATTCCATTGGCCACTCCGCAGATATGGTGGGTAACCTCAGGCACTCGAGAGGTACTTCGGTATGCTCAAGGACGGTGATAGGGAGGTCCTTGCTTACCCTGACTTGACACTACTGTTGTTCCAGGCTATGAGACCCTGCAGGAGGATGAGTATAGCGTCGTTCTAAACTAGCTTTAGAAGTGCACGTGTATATGACTCTACTAGAGGGTTGTCGTAGTCAGTTGGAGCAGCGGAAGCATAGTGGACAAGTAGCTTATGTCTATTTATGGGCTAAAGCGGATATAGCGGAGATAGATCATCTATTTCTAATGTGACAGTCATAGGTTTGACTTCTTCAAAATAGGAGATGGATCTGTTAAGAAGGTGATAGGGTGTGATGTCCAGGTATTTGGATAAAATACACAGAGTAGGAAGTGAAATTCTTATACTACGATCGGTTATACTTTGGTTGTCACACAGTGGTTTCTCCACATAAGAATTGGATATTATATCAGATATTCTGGTTACTAGATCTATGGTTTTAGATCTGGATTTGGGTAGTATCCCAATCTGGGTACTTATACAGCATTCTAAAGGTATTTTAGAATGGACGACTCCTGGCATGGTGGTGTACCTGCAGGTGATGGAGTCACCCTGTCTAAAGGTGTCTTACAGACTACAGGGGAGAGGGATATGCATGATTGGCAGATCACTTGCTTAGGCAATTGAGTTGATCATGAGATGTCAAGTACAACACCAGATGTTGTTTTTGCACTAGATGCAGTAAGTTGATATTAATCCTATCCTGGAGAGACATTCGGAAGAAGTTTTAGAACATAAGTGGATGTTCTAGGGATATGATAACGACAGCCTCTTTTCGGGGACGGTTATCATTCCAGGCTTCCAAGGTGACCTGGATGACAGAGTGGCTGTCAGAGTTATAGTTTTGCCTCTGACGAGGGGCAATATTTTGGAAAGGTGGTCTATGCGGATACTAAGGGTTGTATAGCGCAGGATACTGATTAAGTTCAGTTGACGATACAGTCTAAGAAGTTTGGATTTGGAGTTCATTTATGAACTAGGTCCCATCAGATATCCAGACATATTCTAAGACAGGTATTGCTCATTTCGGGAGATGGCTTTCTCCGCGAACTTGAGATAAAGAGAGACATAGAAAGAAACATCAGGGCAGATCCACTCACTGAGGCTATTCCTCGAACGCAATAGTTTCGCAAACGGGCTTTGTAAGACTGATTAGTAGAGGAGTTAGGTGTTCGGTATCACACGGGCTGTGAGTATGCGACATCGCAATAATTAGTCTTGAGTGCAAGTGGGAGATTGTTGGATATAGTGCCCTCAGAGTCAATTATTGGATCGCAGGCACGTGATTGCGGTGATTGAGGGAGGACCTATGCCGGTAGGACAATCTTACTCAGGATGATTGTATACTATCAGGTTTTTCTTTATCATCGTGTACATGTTTTAGGTGACATTTTGATTCACTATTACACGTTGATGGAGAATATTATGCTACCATGGTTTATTTTTATCATCGTGTACTGCTTTAGGTGACCTTACAGGTCGCTATTACACATTGATAGAGCCCTTAGGATTCTTGCTTGACTACCAGCAGTATGATGGCGATCATATACGTGAGAGTTGGGTAGTCTATAAGCACATCCTTAAAGTGGTCCCTAGTCATAGGAGTTTCGAGACTGGGCATCGATACTCCGTTAGTAGACTAGTGTATATAGTGGAGACCCCGACGAGGGGCGGTTGCCGGTCTCACAAGCCATTGGTGTCAGTTGGTTCACCTAAGATGTATACAGGTGCTCATTGGGTTATGAGTACACTGGACAGGACTCGCCGGGAACATACTAGTTGGTATTATACCTGACGTCAGATAGCAGTTCCCTGGTGACATGTGTACAGGTTAGTTCATCGACCTGAGATCGTCATTTGTCTCGTGTGAGTTCCCACTGTGCTTTGATTACTACCCTACCACGGCTCAATGGAGTCGTGCAAACATGTTTTAGTTAGGTACAGTCTCGAGCCATATGGAGGCAGTGAGCGAATCGACAGGGGTTCGTCTCTCCCGGTATTGGGGATGAGGTCGCGCTGTGTCTAGGAGAGCCAATACACGAAGTCCTTGGCCAAGGCTGGAGATTTACTGGTTGGTATGCCAGTAGTATCTCAGGGTGTTCTGGGCTACACTCCGACACGACTTGTGCCGCTTTTGGGGGTGTTACTTTTACCAACCCCCTAGACCCGACATGCGATGCTCATAGACGAACGGACCGGACTATACAGATATTGTCACTGACAGGATCAGTAGGGTGTCAGATTGAGTTCGCTCATCGACCTCCCTTTTGGTCAATACCTAGTAGCCCATTACGTACGGCTAATACCTCTGACGTGCTAATGGTTAAATCCATAGCCAAAGTATTGACGAGTCTTTAGGGTCCCCCACAGACATTTTCTCAAGTTTCGAGCGAAATGTTGTAGTGGCCGTATGATATATTGCAGGGTCCGATCATATACGTGCAGTAGTGCACGGATCATGATCGGGCGGATCATACTAGCGGGTGTTGGATATAGTGCCTCAGAGTCAATTATTGGATCACAGGCACGTGATTGCAATGATTGAGGGAGGACCTATGCCGGTAGGACAGTCTTACTCAAGATGATAGTATGCTATCTGGTTTGTCTTTATCATCGTGTACGGCTTTAGGTGACCTTACAGGTCACTATTGCACGTTGATAGAGCCCTTAGGATTCTTGCTTGACGGCCAGCAGTATGATGGCGATCATATACATGGGAGCTAGGGTCTATAAGCACATCTTTGAAAGGTCCCTAGTCGTGGGAGTTTCGAGACTGGGCATCGATACTCCATTAGTAGACTAGTGTATACAGTAGAGACCCCGACGAGGGGCGGTGGCCGGTCTCACAAGCCATTGGTGTCAGTTGGTTCACCCAAGATGTATACAGGTGCTTGTTCCACTCCGAAAGACGACGACGACGACGTGAGGACGTCTTGCCTGAGATTCGGGGCAGATGCTATATGGTTTTATCCGTCCACCTCTCCGAAGATGCCAAGTTGATTTATGGCACCGTGTATCGGAGGTTTAGACGAATGCGGCCGATGTAGCAGACTTCGTCAGATTCCCCCTCGCTAGAGAGGTTTTTGATTGTGGGGACGCTCTTCCCTGCAGGCGCAAGCCCCTGTAGTTAATTACGCTACTGCATCGCGGTAGCCACTTTCTCCTTCTCCAGAATTTCACTTCGTGTCGTGTGTGTTTGTTTTGTTTGTGGTTGCCCGTGGATTGTATACGGAGACTCAGTAATGCCGTCGCCCGTAGGACGTGGATTAGTCCAAATCCGTATTTGCTTAGATTTGGGTTTGGTGTTTTAGTTTAAGGATACGTTAGCCGCATTGAGGCTAAGATCAACTTAAACGTTCGTTAAGGATACGTTAGTCTGATTTGAGACTAAGATCGACTTAACGGAAAGAGCATTTAGGGGCTCTATTGTTCCATTTTAAGGACGTAGTGGTCCGTTTAATATATATGGCCAGCGGGACCCGTCACCTCTCCGACGACGTTGAAGGATTACAACGACATGTGTCAGAGGAGTTCAGAGATGTGCCCTTGAACCGAAGTTGATTTGGAGTTTTATGGTCCATTTGAATGTTTAAGGATACGTTAGCCAGGTTTGGGGCTAAGGTCAACTTAAACGGGATCGTTTAGATCCGGCAAAGGAGCATTTGGAGGCTCCATTGTTACAGTTTAGGGACGTAGCGGTCCATCATTAGTTTAAGGACGTTTCGGTCCAACATTAGTTTAAGGACGTTTCGGTCTATATTGATGTGTGGTCGTCGGGACCCGTCACCTCTCTAACGTCGTTGAGGGATTACAGCGATAGGTGTCAGAGGAGTTCGGAGATGTACCCTCGAACCGGAGGTAAATTGATTTAGGAGAGCAATTTTGCTCAGTCAATTTAATTTGAGGACTTACGGCCATGATTGGGCTAAGTCCAGTTGAGAATGTTCAACATTTTGTTTACATTTGGCCAGTTAGCCCTTTGTTTGGGCTTTCCCCTTTTAAAACAATGCATAGCATTATTTTTGGTCTGTTTAGACTTTTTAATTGGGCTCTGCCCTTTTTAATAGTGTGCAGTACTTTTATTTGGTCTATCAGACCTTTGATTGCGCTCTGCCCATTAATAATGCAATGCATTTAATACTCTGACAGTGCTCCACGTGGCTTGTCAGGCGCTTTGCACCAATTGAGGAGCGCAAGGCGCAAACTCATATGGTGATGACACGTGTCACGATCTGAAGAGCGCAAGCGCAACAGTGCAGTGCGCTGTGTCAGTGCGCTGCGCTGTTGCGCTGCTGACACGTGGCACTCCCTGGTGGCTTGCGCCGACACAGGAGTGCAACAGTGCTATTTTTCAAGTGCAAAGAACTGTTTTATCTTTTGATCGATTTTAAATCAAAGAAGACAAGTTTTTCTTGTTTTTAAAGAACCAATGGTTCATAAACAAAGTGCAAAGCACTATTATTACTTATTTTTCTTTTTATTGAAGATCATTGATCTTCTTCTCAGATCAATGATCTGTTTATAAGAGATTTTTCTCTTTTTTCTAAATGTTTTTACCTTTTTTGTTCTTGAGGAATTCTCTCCAATTCTTCAGAGCTCTTAATGATGATGTTCATGATCTTGGATTGAGGTCAGGGTCCTTTATATAGTGCCCATAAATTAGTTAAATTTGTTAAAGAGATTTTTCTCTGAGTGATTTAGGGAATTTTCCCCACCGTTGGATTTTTGATCCAAGGGCTCCTGTTTTACAGAAGAAAATCTTCTTGTTTTAACAAGAACAGAAAAATTTCTTTAAAATTGGCGCAAATGCCCCAGCGCGTGACACGTGTCGCGCAGCGCACAGCGCAGCGCAGCTGCGCTTGCGCACCTGCGCGTGACACGTGTCGCGCAGCTGCTCTTGCGCAGCTCCGCTGACACGTGTCGCGCAGCGCATCGCTTGCGCAAAAGCGACTGCGCTAACACGTGTCGCGCAGTGCAGCGCTTGCGCAACTGAAGCTTTGCTTCTATTTGTTTTTTCATAGAGCTTTGCTCTGATTGGGCACGCTGCCTTGGGCGCTGCGCTGACGTATCAGCACCTGACACGTGGCGCGTTGCGCCTAGGATTTGAAGCGTTGTTTCAAAATTCGAATTTTGAATTTCAACAGAGTTTTGCTCTGATTGGGGGGAAAAAAATGCGTCCCCACCATTGCGCTCACGTGAGTGTAGCGGTGGCAAGCTCCTGACCGTTGGATCAACGGGTGAGTTGAAGGGGCGCAAGAGCCATATAAATAGGACCTCTGGCCCTTAGAAAATCTTCACCATCTTTTCAAGATTTTGATTTTCCAGAGCTTTGCTCTTGCTTAAGAACTTCAGAGCTTTGCTCATTTCCAAAGTTAGAAACTTTAGGAAAAATTAATTCAAATTAAATTAAATTATTCAAATCAGTCTTAACCAAAAGAGTTTTGCTCTCACAGATCTTTTGATCTAAAGAAATCCCTTTTGGGGTTTCATAAACAGAGCTTTGCTCTCAAAGATCTTTTGATCTAAAGAAATCCCCATTGGGGTTTCATAAGCAGAGCTTTGCTCTCAAGAATTTGCTTTAAGGTTTCTTAACCCATGAACAGAGCTTTGCTTATTGACAGAATGTTGATCTCTTGATCTTCTGATGATGAACTCTTAAGAGTTTTCTTGGATTTTCAAGATCCCAAATTTTTTATTAATTTTAAATTTCTTTTTTAAAATTAAAATTCTCTTTTTGATGGACTATTTCAGAGCTAAGCTCTTTTTAAGGAATTTTATTCCTTTGAGACCAGAATTTGACAAGTGTCATTCTGTGACAGAGCTTTGCTCTGAAAGAGGAGATTTTCTCCTTGTCTCTAGGGATTCCCCACTGATGAGAATATTCACTTGGGGATCTTTTCATTAATTGACAGTCTCACCCAATGATGGGGCTGTCTTATTACATGAGGCACTGTCATCCAGATTTTGTGGGTCCCCATTTGGTCCCCTACCCACTGCACTGCTGTGTGGTGTAATTAATTAATTTTAATTTAATTAATCTTTAATTTAATTAATTAATTAATGAATTTCTTCAAACGCCAAGCGTTGGAATTACAACACTAACGGCTAATTTCCTTTCTCTTGCAGTGACTATGTCTTTCGACACTTCGTTCCCGTTCGCTCGTTCGGAGGAAGGATTTCTTGAAGCGCCCTTGGACCGCGAAGTCCTGGCTATGATCAAGGACCACGACCCGGAATATAAGAGTCTCTACCTCTGGGGATCGTGGTATAATCAGATTATCATGGGTCGACGGAGCTTCACGTGCGCCGTACCGTCAGAACCGATTACGGCGATTCATTATGCCACCCCACCCTCGGTGCAGTATGCCGTGGAGATGGTTGATTGGACCTCGAAGGGTTTTCTTCATCCCGCCATAGATGCGATTCCGGTCCAGCATCCTATGGTTTTGGATATCCTAGGACGCCGCATCTGTCAAGGCGAGGCACGACCTTGGGGGCAATCATATAACATCGGTCTGATCCCCCGCCACCCGATTGGCTATCTGCCGTGGGCCCGGTATATCCTGTCGACGAAGAAGTCGCAGTTGATAAGGTTAGGATTGTACACTGCGGTTTACGTCTCTCTCTTCCAGTATCCCACGCTCTCCACCGGGTGGTTCAAGGCTTTCTTGGAGCAGTGGAACATTCTTACCCACACTTTCCTCGCCATGGATCGGGAAGTGTCAATTTCTCTGGAGGAGTTCACGGAGGTATCCGGTTTACCGGTTATAGGGGAACACTATGAGGAGTTGCTCCCGACAGACGAGTATGTCTTCGGTGCTAAGCCGGTGGTAAGAGGGCTCATGCCGGAGAATGCTGTTCAACACCAATTCCCAAGCTTGATTAAAGTTTTGAACATCTATGAGGCCCTTTTCCTCGAACCTGGGAGTCACGAAGTTAGCTTTGAGGATTTCATCGCTCTGTTCCTTTGCCCAAGCATCCTCTCATAAGGAGCTGCCAAGTTTGCTACCCTGGATGACCCTTTCGGTCTAGGTATGGATAACCTGCCGGCGAAGGAAATAGACCAAAAGGGTTTTTTCCTTCCGGACTTCCCGACCATGTCTTTTGCAGAAATTGCAGCCCCTGGGATGGACGAGGAAGCCTTTTTCTTAGGATTTCTAGGGTTGTGGCTGAGTTGGTTTGCGATTCCAATGAACTCTCGCCATATGCGGCCTTCTGTCTTTTACCCAGCCCACCGGATGACCATCGGGGTAAAAGTGGCCATTGGGATCGCCGGCTTGGCACACTTATATCTTGGCCTCAGTCGAGCAGCGGATGCTAATGAGCCTGGGGTACAGCACGTGGTCTTTCGATGCACTACTTCGCATCATGGCTCGAGCTACACACGGCGGGTGTCTTCGGCATGCATAAAAGGCCCTCGTTCTTCGACAAGTGCGGTTTCCCTCGCATTATACAGCTGATCGGCGCATCAATTGTGACCCCATCACCACGAAATGCCAGGGGTTTACTCCTTCGCCCTCACACCGTTGGAGCCGGGATGTCCTTCATTGACAAGGTATTGACTATTGGAAAGGCGTCCACCATTGCGGTGCGACCATTACAAGGAGGATGGAGCCTCAGTTTTGACGGCCCGAGAGACCTTCCACTTATATTCTATTAGACCGGGCTTCCTAGTCTTCAGGCAGAACGGCGCGGCAATTTTCATGAGATATAACCCGCATCGTTTTGCCCAACAACTGGGCTACGATCAAGGGGTACCCTTAGAAGCTTTCCTACTAGAACCTGCTGCCATTGAAGAAGGGATGGAGAACGCGCTGCATCACTTCATGCGCCTGAACACGGGTTCTCATTTTTTTATCAATGCGCCGTCCTGCGCTCCACGACTCCTCAATGTATATAGAGAATGGTACAATCATTCAACGGGAGCCGTTATAAAGGAAGAGAGGCGAGTGTTGGTCGACCGTAAAGGTACACCTCCCGGCAGCGACCGCAAAGCTCCTCTGGTGCCGAGGACCCCGGTAGTGCCTCCACTGAAAGATGACAGAGTCGGACCATCGTGTGCGCAGAGTCCTCTACCCGGATTGCCGCTCCCCGATATTGCGGATGCACCTCCAGCGCCCTGTGCTCCAGTGGAGAGACAGTGGTTGTTGCCTCGCCGGAGTCTGGCATGGGTGCGGACATCGGGACGCGCCGTTCCATGGTGGCTGCTAAGCGTAAGTCAATCCCGCGTGCACCTAGGGTTGGCGGGCAGAAGAAAAAGAAGTCGCTCTTCGCTGCAGACATCGTGTTCGGTCAGGAACCTCACGCTCCCTATGGTGAGGGCCTGAGTGAATATGGGACTAACGAGGGATTAGTCATGCCGCCGGATGACACGGACTTGGAGACCGCCCTCGAAGCTTCGGAGCGGT
The DNA here is from genome assembly GCA_030015575.1 of Agapanthus africanus. Classification (NCBI taxonomy): domain Eukaryota; kingdom Viridiplantae; phylum Streptophyta; class Magnoliopsida; order Asparagales; family Amaryllidaceae; genus Agapanthus; species Agapanthus africanus. Next base: position 448,242,771 of record CM057342.1, on the reverse strand, counting down.
TGGCGAGGCGCGATGCGTGGCTAGCTAAGCTTGCAGCATCAGGTAATCACTAGTCGCATTTTTTATTGCATCATATTTTTATTATTGCCTGTGACTAACATTTTTCCTTCTTTTCTTCCAACAGGCATCACCACTGAAGAAGCCATTGCTGCTTCCCTCAAGACTTTCCAAGAGGAGGAACGTCTTAGAGCGTCCTTGGGCCTTAGTAAGTTTCAATTCATCAAGTTTCTATTTTCCTTGTGTTATGGTCGATCTAACCTCTCCCTTTTCATTGCAGGAACCTCAATGCCATTCCCGCCAAGTGACGCAGATGTTCTGCCAACTGCCGATGTTCTTGCTTCTTCGGGGCTACCGCGGGAGGTCCGTCTTGAAGAGCCGATGAGAGATGCCTTAAAGGCTCTGAAGGCATCTCTGAACGAGGACGACGATGCCTTGATGAAGGAAGCGTCGAAGAGATCCATCGCGACAGCTCGGGAGGAGAGGAAACGGTCAAGGCGCGAAGCGAAGGCACGCAGGGCTTCCTTGGCCATTGGAGCGGGCCCATACACCATCCCTCGTGCCAATACTCCATCAGAAGAGCACCCAGTCGCTTTGTTTACGGCTCATAGACAGGCAGTGCGCGCCAGTAGGGAGGCTAACAATAAGTCCACATCAGGTAGTATTCCTTTTTTTTTAGAATTTTGTTGTAAGAATCATAAAGCTGCTGGTTCTTATATATTCTATCCTGCAGGGCCAAGTCCGACCAAGGGGGAGGCGGAGACCGTCGATCCCAAGTAAACAGAAGAGGCGGCACCTGCCGAACCCGAGCTGACGGTGGGCAACGTCGCTGGGGCTGCGGAGCCTGAGATAGAGGTTGAGGGATCTGCAGCCGAGAAGGTCATTGATGCCGAGCCTGAAGTGGCGGCAGATGAAATGATCGTTATAACCGAGTACATGGTAGTGGCGGACGAGGCGCTTGAGGCCGGCGACCTCGTGGTGACGGCGGACGAGCCGATGGACACCGCGGAGCCCGAAGAAGTAGCGGGTGAGATGGGCACGACTCTTGGGGAAGAGTCAGCCGCTCTCTCTCAAGAGTCCGGCAATGCTCCGATCATTGCTCTCCCCGCCTACGATCTTCCACCGTCTCCTGGCCGCGCGAGCACGACGACGGCCCCCATTGAGTCGGGTGATGAGGCCACGGGCGGTGGCCTCATGTCGATGGAGGAGGGAGTCGCCTCCGTTTCAGCCGGCAGCTCATCAGGTAAATCCTAAGTTGCTGTCTTTCTTTACCTTACAATCCTTTCTGACAAGTTCACCTTTGTTCGTAACGCAGGTGCAGCCAGCGCCGATGCCCCACTGCTCGAGGGAGCGCCTTCAACGACTGCCTTGGCGGTGGTCACCTCTTAACCCTCTCTCATACCATCGAAGATGTTGGAAGGTATGGGTTTGCAACTTATTAATCTTATCTTTCAGATGTATAATTTGTGTATTAAAATCGTACTGTTATGTCTTTTTAGGAGTGCTCTTTGACCATCTTTATCAAGTGTTGCTCCCACACTTCTCCTTCCTATCTGAATTCGCTTCTTCCTCTGGTGGCGCTGGTGAGTATGATTTCCATTGATATCTTTCTTTTTCATTGATGGAATTACTTCTAACTTTTTGAAGGAGGGGATGAAAGATCGGCTGCGCCACCGGCCCTTCCGGCCTTGCCACCTGCCTCAGCTGGTACAATGACTATCACATTGATAACTCCCCCCTTTTTATTTCCTGAACTGTTATCTGATCACATCTTGTTTCTTTTCAGCCGTCGTTCCGGTCTCGGCGCTCTTTGAGCCTCGCATCATAATGCCGGCAGGTCCTTATCTGAGACGTCCATTTTCGAAAGGCGCCGCGAATAGTCTGCGCATGTTGAGCGATTACGTTGAGGAACTCGACGTCGAGACTCCTACATCTACTGCAGACTTCGCTACGGCGGTTAACCCGATGCTGGTGATACTCGTGAACTTCCATGACGAGGGCATCATCACGTCTTGGGTTAACCACTGCAGGGAGATCGAGGTTCGCCTACATCAGCTGGAGTCGATGCGTCCCGTTCCCGAGACCTTAGCCGCCAGCCATCAAAGAGCAGCGTGGATTGAGCAGAGTGCTTCTTACTTCCGCCATCTCGAACAAGAAGTTACTTCAAGGCGTAAGGAGCGTGGTGAGACTTCGAGCAAATCTGCCCAACTGCATGCTCGGGTGGAGGCCAACGCTGCACGACTGAAGGTTATCTTTGAGGGCATTCTGCAATGCCTCTCCGAAGGGTTATCACTGAGGCAACAGCTTGACGTTGTTGAGCGAGATGCACCTAACCAGGAAGCAGCCCAGAAGGCGGCGGAGGAGCAACTTTCATCCTTTTTGCAGCAGCGGGCCCAGGTGGAAGCGGAAGTGGCCGTGACAGCCATTCAGTAGGAGGCGCTGAAGGAAGTGCGAGAGCAGCTTGCGGATTTGTTAAAGACACTTCCTCCTTAGTAGCTATCCCTTTTTGTATCATTTGTACTTGTAAAAAAATGTATATATATTTTTTATTTTTTAACACAATGTATCTTGTACCCAATTAAGTTTATGAATAAAAGATATACATTCTTTGTAATGTCTTGTGCCACTTCTTCACCTTTTCTTTCTTTTATTATCAGCATGCCACCTTAGTAAACATGGTTGACAGATAATAGAGCACGCATCTTGGATTCCTCAAGAAATAGCGATGGCTTAGGCCGCAGGTTCAGATTTGCCGCCTAAGACTTTTCAACTCTATGAGCCGTAAGGGTCTCATAGGGACTTTTCTCCCTACGGATCGAGAGGATCTCATAGGTGGATTTTCTCCTTGGGAATCGTGAGGATTCCCAAGTGCGTTTCCTCTTATAAGTCGTAAGGATCCTATAAGAGAATTTTCCCTCTTACGCGTCGAGAGGACCCGTAAGCGGTTGTTTCCCTCCTTGTCGAAACTCGACTTTGGAGAGTGAGTCCCGTGAATAGCATGCAAGAGGCCGTTTAGACCGACTTGCAGGGTCCCATTGTTCAGGAAGCAAGTTTTTTTTTAATCCCTGCTGCCTGAGGCTTCATCTTGCAAGTTGAGACGAATCGGGAATTTCCCGCGGATACACTGGTTTCTCTGCGAGCCGTCGCGAATCAGGAGGTTCTCGTCAAGGACGCTGGTTTTCCCGAGTTGAGGTATTTGCCAGGGATTATTTGTTTTCCTGGTGTTGAGACGAATCGAGAATTTCCCGTGGAGACACTGGTTTCTCTGCGAGTCGACGCGAATCAGGAGGCTCTCATCAAGGACTGGTTTCACTGAATTGAGGTATTTGCCAAGGATTATTTGTTTCCCTGGTGTTGAAATGAATCGAGAATTTCCCACGGAGACATTGGTTTCTCTGCGAGTCGATGCGAATCAGGAGGCTCTCGTCAAGGATGTTTGTTTCCCTGAGTTGAGGTATTTGCCAAGGATTATTTGTTTCCCTGGTGTTGAAACGAATCGAGAATTTCCCACGGAGACATTGGTTTCTCTGCGAGTCGATGCGAATCAGGAGGCTCTCGTCAAGGATGTTTGTTTCCCTGAGTTGAGATATTTGCCAAGGATTATTTGTTTCCCTGGTGTTGAAACAAATCGAGAATTTCCCACGGAGACATTGGTTTCTCTACGAGTCGATGCGAATCAGGAGGCTCTTGTCAAGGATGTTTGTTTCCCTGAGTTGAGGTATTTGCCAAGGATTATTTGTTTCCCTGGTGTTGAAATGAATCGAGAATTTCCCACGGAGACATTGGTTTCTCTGCGAGTCGATGCGAATCAGGAGGCTCTTGTCAAGGATGTTTGTTTCCCTGAGTTGAGGTATTTGCCAAGGATTATTTGTTTCCCTGGTGTTGAAACGAATCGAGAATTTCCTACGGAGACATTGATTGCTCTGCGAGTCGACGCGAATCAAGTGGCTCTCGTCAAGGACGCTGGTTTCCCTGAGTTGAGATATTTGCCAAGGATTATTTGTTTCCCTGGTGTTGAAACAAATCGAGAATTTCCCGTGGAGACATTGGTTGCTCTGCGAGTCGACGCGAATCAGGAGGCTCTCGTCAAGGACGCTGGTTTCCCTGAGTTGAGGTATTTGCCAAGGATTATTTGCTTCCCTGGTGTTGAAACGAATCGAGAAATTCCCGCGGAGACACTGGTTTCTCTGCGAGTCGATGCGAATCAGGAGGCTCTCGTCAAAGACGCTGGTTTCCTTGAGTCGAAGTATTTCGCCGAAGACAGTGGCTTCTTCGGGGTTGGGATGAACCATCGAGATTAGGCTTCGTTTTCTGGCGGAGCCTGTTGGGAAAGTATGGTTCCCTCTTTGTTTGCGCCCTTGGATTGTATACAGGGATCGATGTGATCTCAACTGTAGGGCCAAAGTTTCATCATTTCTCTTTTTTTGTTTTATTTCCGCGATGCTCTATCATTTCAGCTTTTATATCGCGAAGGTCACGATTGCCCAATCATTTCGGCTATTTTTCGCGGTGCCCAATCATTTCGGCTGTTTATTTCATTTTTACTCACTGCTTTTTATTGCGAGTTGCCCAATCATTTCGGCTATTTTGTGTGCATACGTTTTTACTCGCTGCTTTTTATTGCAAGTTGCCTCATCATTTCGGCTATTTCGTATGCATGTGCGGCCTACTGGCTTTTCGCCGTAAACCTGAAATTAGACACCGATTTCAGCATCAGCACCGCTACAACTGGGATATTACCAGGAGCGAATCATCATTTGCCTCTGTCGATGTCGACCAAAGATGGCTCAGCGAACAGGGTTAAGGTCCTGTCGACTAAGGCTTTTGACTTCATGAGCCGTAAGGGTCTCACAAAGTTATTTCTCCCTACAAGTCGTGAGGATCTTGTAGGTGTATTTTCTCCTTAGGAATCGTGAGGATTCCTAAGTGTTTGTTCCTCCGTAAGTCGTAAGGATCCTACAAGAGGATTTTCTCCTTGTAAGTCGAGAGGATTTACAAGGGTTGTTCACCATGTGAACATATCCCTAGTCTCGGATGAGGCTTAGTTAGGGAAATGTTTATTCGCGTCCGTGGATTGTATACAAGGGCCAGTATTGGACCACTTGTAGGGCAATATCGGAGGTTGTAAGGGTTGCTTAAGCACAGGTTTAGGTCTCTGTAACTTAAGACTTTCAAATCTTATGAGCCGTGAGGGTCTCATAAGAAAGTTCTCCTTACGAGTCGTGAGGATCTCGCAAGTGTATTTTCTCCTTAGGAATCGTGGGGATCCCTAAATGTGTTGCTCCCTTGTGAGTCGTAAGGATCTCACGTGGGTGGTTTCTCCTTACAAGGTCGAGAGGACCCTATAAATGTCTTTTAATGAGGTTGCGCCCTTCGGGTTTTCACAAACACTCGCCGGTAGTCCTGCTGTTTTTACTCACGGAGCCCTTTCGGGTTTTCATCCGTGCCCGTTTTGCTTATGGACATACCGTTTTTATTTATCTTTTTATTTTCTTCTTTTTTTTTAAGAGGACGCGCCCTTTCGGGTTTTCACAAACACTCGTCGGTAGCCCTGCTGTTTTTACTCACGGGGCCCTTTCGGGTTTTCATCCGTGCCCTTTTTGCTTATGGACATACCGTTTTTATTTATTATATTTTTCTTCTTTTTTTTATCTCGTCAGCCTACGGATGCTGCGGTATTAGTTTAAGGACGTTTCGGTCCTGTTGTTAGTTTAAGGACGTTTCGGGCCGTTGTTAGTTTAAGGACGTTTCGGTCCGTCATGGAGAAGGCTGGCTACTGCTTATAAAGCTTGAGCTTACGAAGATAGCGAGCGGACATAGTCGTCGTCATCTATCATTGACCTGGGCTGTGGCTCATTAAGCGTAGTATTTCTTTAGGAATCGACCATTTATTAGCCTATAAGGCCTTTCACCGTGCATGTCCATGAGTAGATAGGCCCCACCCTGGTAGACCTTATCTATGATGTACGGGCCTTCATAGTTTGGCTCGAATTTTTCCTGCTTGGCGCGATTGGGGATCATAGGCCTTTTGACCACTAGCACGAGTTCACCTTGGCGGAATGTCCTCGGTCGGGTCAATCTTTCATATGAGCGCGTCATCTTTGCTTTATAAGCTTCCAGATTTTGTTGCGCTATGAGCCGTGTTTCTTCAAGGGCATCAAGGGCATCAAGCTCCTCAAGCCGAAGGTGAGCATTTTCTTCGTTCGTCATCTCGTAGTGGACTGCCACTCGCAGAGAGGGTAGCTCTATCTCGAGGGGGAGTACTGCTTCCGTAACGAATACCAACGCGTATGGCGTTGTGTTCGTAGCCGTCTTGAAGGTGGTTCGATATGCCCAAAGAGCCACTTGCAGTCTCTCGTGCCAGTCTTTCTTATTTCGGGACACCGTCTTTTTCATGATCTTTATCAGGGTCTTGTTAAAGGCCTCGGCTAGACCATTAGCTCGCGGATTATAAACCGAGGAATATCTCCAGTCTATATTGTGTTATTGCGCGAAGCGACTGATCTTGTGGCTTCTGTAGGCTGGCCCGTTATCGGAGATGATCCGTCTCGGCGTTCCAAACCGATATATGACGTGTTTCTTGAGGAAATGGAGGATATTCTCCGTCTTCATCTCTCTTAACGGTACTGCTTCTGCCCATTTGGAGAAGTAATCAGTCGTCGCTAGGATGAAACGATGTCCCTTGGACGATGCTGGTTCGATGGGGCCGACTATGTCAGTTCCCCACATTTCGAACGGCCAGCTAGCCACCCGTTGGATGTAGTGGATTTGGATGCTGGTGGATGAAGTCCCCATGGATTTGGCATGAGTGGCATTGCTTCGCATATTCGAGGCAATCCTGAATCATCGTGGGCCAGTAGTAGCCCATCCGTTTGATCTTGAACTTCATCTTCGGGCCCGCTTGGTGAGAACCACAGATTCCGTCATGAACTTCCTGAACGACTCTTTCTGCTTCGTCGGGTCCTAAGCATCTCAGCCACAGAGAATCAAACGACCTCTTGTACAGAGTATCGTTGACGAAGGCGAAAGACAGAGCTCGTTTCGTGAGCTGATGTCTTGCGGACGCGTCTTCGGGCGTTCGACGATATTTGAAGTAGTCTATAAAGACTTCTATCCAATCCTCAGCCTTTTCCCGGTCTTTTATTTGCAAAGTCGTCTGTTCAGTCGCTCCCTTCTCTTCGGATGATTCCGGAGGTATTTCTGCTGGGGCAAGCACCCGACGGCTTTGTACCACGATTCTGACGTCATCGAGGTTCTCGTATGCCAGTTCTTTAGCAAGCTTGGCCAATGCGTCTGCTTTGCTGTTTTCTGCGCGCGGTATACTTTCCAAAGTATAGGAGGGAATTTGGGTCAACAGTTGTTGCACCTTTTCACCGTACTTCACCAACTCTGGTTTGCACGTTTGGTAGTCGCCGTTTACTTGACTAACGACCAATTGAGAATCTCCGTATATGAGGAGGTTTTCAATTCCCATGTCAATGGCGATCTCGAGGCCTGCTATCAAAGCTTCGTATTCGGCTTCGTTATTCGTCCTCGGCTCTGTTAGGGAGAAAGCAAAGCGCATTATCCCTCCTTGTGGAGTTATAAAGATGAGTCCTACCCCTGATTTAATTACATGGGTATTTTGCTTGCGCTTCTTCATGGAGGATGCTTCGTCGAAATAAAGCTCCCGTCGGGTATCACCACCGTCGATCGCATCAAACGCATGTTCGTCTGGAAGATCGCAATTCAAAGGAGAATCGGCGGGTATCGGATGCTCAGCGAGGAAGTCGGCGATGGCCTGGCCTTTCACTGCCTTGAGAGGTTGATAGGTTATCGAGAACTCCATCAAGAGCAGAGCCCATTTAGCGAGTCGTCCCGTCAATATGGCTTTTGACATTAAGTATTTAAGAGGGTCCACCTTCGAAATGAGACGGACCTCATGCACCAACGCATAGTGCCTGAGCTTTGTTATCGCCGAGATCAACGCCAGGCATTCTTTTTCAATAGGTGAATAGTTGCTTTCTGCCCCCAATAGAACTCGACTTAAGTAATAGAGTGCTCTTTCTTTCCCCTGGTCATTCTCTTGTGCCCACAATGCGCCTAAAGAACCTTCGAGGGCGGTCGTGTAAAGAATGAGAGGCTTTCCCTTAACAGGAGCAGCCAACACTGGCGGGTTCTGCAGGTACTATTTAATCTCGTCCAGCGTGCCCTGGCATTTTTGATCCCAGACGAATGGAGTCCCCTTCTTCATCAGGTGACTGTAAGGGAGGCACTTGCCAGAGAGGTTAACTATAAATCGCCGAATATATACGAGCTTTCCTTGGAGAGACCGCAACTGTTTGAGAGTTCTCGGCGGAGGCATTTCCATGATCGCCTTGATCTTTGACGGATCTATCTCGATGCCTCGGTGTCGGATGATGAATCCCAGGAATTTGCCTGAAGAAACTCCGAATTCAAACTTGAGAGGGTTCATCTTCAAGTTGTATTGTCGAAGACGTCTAAATACGGTCTTTAGATGCTCGAGATGCTCCTCATATGATTTGCTCTTGACCACGAGGTCGTCGATATAGCACTCGACGATTTCAAGTATAAGGTCATCGAAGATCTTCGTCATGGCCCTCTGATAGGTGGCACGGGCATTTTTTAAACCGAAGGGCATCACTTTATAACAGAATATTCCTAAAGGGGTCCTGAAGGCGGTGTGCATCTGGTCTTCGGGATGCATCTTTATCTGATTATACCCTGATGAGCCGTCCATGAAGGAGAAAACCTCATGAGTGGACGTATTGTCTATCATTAGTTCAGTGACTGGTACTGGGAAATCATCCTTCGGGCAGGCTTTATTGAGATCCCGAAAGTCCACGCATATGCGCACCGTCCCATTTTTCTTTATCACCGGGACGATGTTAGCGATCCATTCAGGATATTGAACCTCCTGGATAAAGCCAGAGTCGATTAACTTCTTGACCTCGGCGTTGATGCTCATCTCAAGCTCGAGCCGCATTCTCCTCGGCGCCTGTTTGACTGGCTTGACGTCCGGGGATATCGCCAATTTGTGCACAGCAATTTCTGGATCTAGTCCTGGCATCTCGGAATAGTTCCATGCGAAGCAATCTTTGTGTTGTACAAGGACGTCTTTTAACGCAGCCACCCTTTCTTCAGATAGCAGCTCTCTGACGAACGTCGGCCGTGGGTCACTTGCCATCCCCAACTCAAGTTTCTTGAGGTTGTCTGCAGTGGTATGCATTCCATCCTCCAGTTCTTTCGCGGCTGGTGGAAATTCTGAGATCACCTCATCATTGCTATTTTCAAAGCACCAGGGAAGGTTGTCCATGTTCTCGGGCTCTTCTTTCAATATTGTTATTATGTGACAAGTGCGAATTCGCTTCCAATCCTAATGTGGAGTTGGTTCTGTTCTCATGGCTTTGGGTTCATGCTTTTGTGGTGATGTTACCCTCCAGTTGTCGGACAGAGCGAATTTGCCGAGCTGCTATTGATCTTCGACCCAATTCTTAAAGGTGAAGCAGTCTTCGAGAGGGTGCCCTATTACTCGATGGTAAGAGCAATAGTTTGGGTCAGAGACATCGCCTGCTTGTTCGGGGTATTTGGACTCCGGCAGTGTAAGCATTTGATGTTTTAGAGCAAGATCAAGTATCTTCTTCGTCTTGTCCCGAGGAAATGAGTATGCTCGACACATTTTCTTTATGAGGGATAGATCAATAACGTTCGACTCCCGTTTGCGTAGCTTCTTGGCCCCGCTTTGTTGCTGTTGAGTGCTTTTTCGCCTTTCGACTTGTTTCTGCCTCTGCGTCGAGCCTTTTTTATAACAGGTTGACAGGGGGCGGCACTCTCATCTTTGACGGCCTGTTGAAGGAGGCGTAGCATTTTGGCTTTCTCGTAGATGGCCATTTCACGGTTGTGATCGTCGCGGACTTTTTGACTAGCTTCCCTTATAAGCCTGTCCATTTGTTCTTCAAACGACGAGCTGGGCACTTTTGCATCAGGAAATTTTACTGGTTCAGGATTAGTGTCCTCCCGTTGAGCATCCGCTTTTTCATTGAAGTCATGCATGACGTAACAGTCGCGGAGCAGCTCTCGTTTCTTGGAGTGAATGTATCCGCGCCCGATTGTCTCCATTCTCCCATTAGGCAGCTTGTGCTGAGTTCCGGGGACGTTCCAGACCCTGTCATAGAATTTGGCCTTTCTAACGGTCTGTTTGAAGGGTATCCCTTGGCGCTTCAACAGCCTCTTCAAGCCTTCTGTATAATATCTGGGTAGACGGATGGGTTGAAGCCTGTCCAGCGTAGGATTCGCCCCGTGCCAGATTTCTTTCTCCACTTTGTTTTCTTTAGAGCGGTAGAATAGAATTGCCTTCTCGCCTGGGAGGGATATAGAACGTCTGCAGATCCTCTACACCATCGGTATCGAGCGCATCCAGTTCCTTATAATGTTTAAGCGGCACCATGGCGACTTGCAGACTTTGCTCTTTGTCAGCGGAAACTCGTATTGAAGGTCGAGCAGATGGTCCTGGCTTGGTGTATTGGGGTGGACCCGAATAAACTTGACAGCATGGACCTTATCCTCCGAGTCACTACCAAAGATCAACGTAGGAGCGGAGGGTCCTGGCTTGGTGTATTGGGGTGGACCCGAATAAACTATCTCCTCTTCCTCCTCGGTATCACTGCCGAAGACAGGGATGGTAGCGTTAGTTTTATTCTCCGGCTTGTGACACCTTTCCGTGTCTTCGAAACTCGGTAAGAAGTATTTGGCATCTTCATATTTGCGAACTTCGTTCACGGAAAACGGATTCAGTTCTCCCGTCACGGTATACTCGAGACCATCCCTAAAATATTTCATACACTGATGTTGTGTAGAAGGGATGATGTTGTACTCGTGTAACCATGGTCGGCCGAGCAGAGCGTTGTAGCATGTCTTGGCATCTATGACGTGGAATTTAATGTCCGTGACGAGCAGCCCAAAGCATAGCGTCAGTATCACAGATCTAAGGGTCTTTGATGATTGGGAGTCGAATCCGGAGATGGTGATCTTGTCTGGAGCGAAGTGTTGGACGCTCATGCAGATTTCCTTCAACACTCGCACGTTAAGGAGATTAACAGATGATCCGTTATCGACCTGGATTTTGCCGATCTTTATATCATGGCAGTATCCTGAGACATAGAGGGGGAGATTGTGTTCGCACGTCCCAAGGAGAAGGTCTTCATCGCCAAAAGTGACATCGGCCGTGCGCACTTCCTCCAATTCATCCTTCATCTTTTCTTCAGCCAGGAAAGCTTGGAACTGCTCCGGGTCTTGTAGTGCCTTAATTAACAAATCTCTCGCCTCCTTTGATAGTTAAAGGGCGTCAAGAATGCTGAGCTGCGAGGGTAGCTTTCTCAGATGTGCTAAGACGTTGTAATCCACCTTATTTTTCTTCGGCGGGTTTTTGGCAGTTAGCTCTTCCATGACTTGGTCATCTAGGGTAATGTCCTCAGAAACCTTTTCTTTCCCTTTATCTTTTTTGTTTGAGGGTCCGAGATTCTTTTCGGGCAACGTACGATTACGCAGCCGGATATTTTCACAAATCCTCGGCTCTTCTTCTTTTCCCGCAGTGGACTCTTTAAAGAGGGGGCTAAGAGCCAGCTCCTCGTCGGTATCGCTCCCGAATTTGAGCACTTATGATCCCCCGGCGTTAACCATGCGACAATTGCCGGTAGTTCTGTTAATCCCTTCGGTCGTATCGCTCTGCTCTAGGTGAGTCTTGCGCTTTTCCCGCTTAAGATGCTGCCGGTGAGCAACATATCCTTGCCACCATCTATCAAAAGCTTTGCACTCTTCAGTGGGGTGCGAAATCTTCCGATGATACAAGCAATAGGAAGGGTGCATTTCCGCTTCACCAGTAACACTTCCCTCAGAGGATGGTAGCTTCATACCCATTGACACGGCTTTAGCAAACCTTTTCCTAATTTTAAATTTGATTTTATCCGCAGTGGGCGTACTTTGCTCCAGTGGGAGTATCTCAGCTCTTTCGTCAAGGCGTTGGCACTTGGCCCTTTCAAATATGATCGCCTCGCGCTCCCGATCAGCTTTACTTTTTGATTGATCGTAAAATTCGAGACTGTGTAAGTAAATCAACTCAAATGATCCCTGATAACGGTTTCATTTGATTGTAAAGAATTTCTTGTTTGTGTAAATCGAATAAAGCGAATAAGTTTCAATGTGTCGGTAATATTGAATAAAATTCATAATCAAAGAATTATATTTGACCGCAATCAATTACGGTGTCGGTTGTAGATCGTAAGCGAGTGCGGATCGTCCACAGGGATTGTCCGATTCGTTTCTGTATTTAATTTGTTTGAATTGAAAAGTTAATCAAAAAGAAAAGAAAGCATGATTCAAGATTTATCAATTGTTTCAAGTGTCACTATTCTATTCAAGAATCAAGAAAATGATAAACAATCAAGAATCGGGTTTCGATGATATTTCCAACCAAATGTCAAGAATCTAAATGAGGCTCGTAGGAATCGATCGGATCTATAGACGTGATGTAATCTCAAGATTTCGTGTTCTTGTCCTTCGAAGGATTGATACTAGATCGATGATGATCGACGAGAGTTAGGGCTTTCTTGATGAAACTAGGGTTTCATCATTTAACCCTTGTTCTTTCGTCGATGTCATTCACATTCTAGCCTCTAGCAATTTCAAGAAATGATCATAACTCCCCAATCTCGAGCGATATCAATCAAGAAAGCATCGCAACGAATTGGGTCGTCGATTCTTGAACTTGCTAGGGTTTACAAAACTCGTAGGATTCAAGAATCGATTTAAGATATGTTACATCATCATTCTATTGATCGTCTCGACTCCTCGACGAGCGGAGTATTACTCAAACATCATCACACAGAAAGCATTCAAGAATTGAAAAGATATCATGATGCAAGAATTTAAAGAAAACAAGATAAAAGAATATCACCTTTTATTTATATCAACAATTTGATTACAGTCGCTCAAGAACTACAAGAGGAAGAACTAAATTGTCGATTTGGCGTCACTCGGCTCCGTGAGTCGCGGATCGGCTTGGACCACTTGCTCTGTTGAAGATCGGCTCGGCTCATAAAAGGTTGCAAGGCTTCTTGCTTGATGGGGTACTCGGGATCTTGGCTTTTGATTGGAATTAGGGTTAGGGTTTCACACAAGTCCTCTCACTAGACTTGTGGAAGAAGAAATGAAGAAAGAGAGTGAATGGATCTATTGGCTGCTAGAATGAACTAATGGAGGGATTTTTCCATGATACTTTACAAGTGAGCCTAGGGTCTTATTTATAGATCTCCCAAACCCTAGGTCTAGGTTTGAAATTACAATTCCCTCCAAAAGTTTGTTGAGGCTTCTAGAAGGAGTTTGTTAGGAGCTAGCTTAGGCTTTAAGCTAGGATTAATTAAGCATTAGAAACCCTAGTTTGCTGATCTGGCAGAAACCTCTGAAGTCTTCTGGAAGTTGACATGTCTTTCTGAAGTCTGGACCCTGAGATAAGCATTGTGGTGCAAAGATGAAGTGGTGATGTCGACAAACCGCCGCGGAACCGCGGCCTAAGCCGGCTTGCGCCGCGGTTCCGCGGCCAAGTTGTGGCTTCATGGCTTGGTTCTTCTGTTGTGGTCTTGGGTTGATATTTGTAGCTTTATCTGATGTGTTGATTTATATTTGTCCCTTTGGATTGATACCAGAACTGAAATCATTGAGTTGGCGTAATGTTTGATCGGTACCGTATAATTTTTGGCCTTTCTTCTGGATTTTCCTGCACAGATCTCAAAACAAGTGTTGCGCAATATAGGGATGATGTGATGCCACGAAGTGCAGTCAATTTCCTTTATAGTGCTGGTTTTAGAGTCTAACACATGCAATCTGATATTTTGCTACAGTTTTGCTAATATGTGAAATATGAATGCCGAACACTTCTAAATGAATGCAAAAGATAGGGAAATTGCCGTGTTAAAAATACAATATTTTCGACTAATCAAATTCCCCCAAACTTAATTTCGATCGTCTCGAGCGAACTGTTTATTAAAAAGAAGGTGAAAATAAAGAAAGAGAAAAACTAACTAGCACACTTTCATAGGCAACACGATTGCACTGAGCACGTGCAACAAGCCTTTAAACCTCTAGGTGTCCCTAGTAGGAGGAGTGTTGTCTCATGAGGGTTTTCAACGGATTGCACCCACAAAATCCAATAATAAAAGAAAGATCATGAATATTACATTTAAAGAAAAGAATTGTAAAAGAAAGACTTTGAAAATTAGGGTTTCCAACTAGGCTAGCTTTTCGGTTGTCATGAGCCCTATCTTAATGGTCATGAAAAGATGTCAGAAATCACGTCCTCCCTCAATAAAACATCGTCTTATTCTTCATTCCTATCTTTATTCCAAACATCAATCATATCACCCTGCGTGTGTGTAAAGACATCCCTACACCCGGAGAATTGAATTCAAGCTATCATACTCTTGCCCATCAGCCTCAGTACTTTTTAATTAGTGAATATTTAGATGAGATTGCTCACACACTTTCATGAGACCGTTAATACTTCTTGAGGTACTAACCGACCGATTACTCCTGTGCTTGCTTACTTGGTGTATTTTCCTCGTCTTGCACCACCTCAGGGATAGCAGTGACTCCCAGACCAGTTGGCCTTAGGGCACTAGGTGAAGAAGCACCCTCGCTATACAATTTTTATTGCCCTTGGTGATAACAAAACCAGTGTCCATTTTTTTCACCAATTTATATTTTCTTTATTCACTTTTTTTTTCTTTTTATTTCCTTCATACATCGGCTTTAAGACAAGAGCATTTCAAGGTATCCTCTACTATCCCGGGCTTTAAGACGTGTGTAAGTGCGAATAGAAGGGTAGCAACGTTCAAAATGTTTGGTTTCCAGCATAGAAACTATTTTTCAGACTTATTTTTATCCTCAGATTAGTGACGTCTTTCATCTTACTAACCCTTGGGACAACGGCTCATAACTACTTATTACTAGTTCGTATAAGAAAACTTCTAATTTTCTTAGTTTTCTTAAATTTTTCTAATCTCATGGATGTAATTTTTCACTATCTAAACTTTAATTATCTTATTTATATACAAAAAAAAGTGTAAATATTAAAATTATTTTTATACTTGAAAATTATTAAATTTTTATGGGTTTTGAAAAATTTTCAATTTTTATAGATTTTTAAAAGAAATGTTTTGTGCTTATTCAAATGATATGCAAATGATGCAAAAATAAGCACAAACATCCCCCAAACTTGTTTTCAACAGTGTCCTCACTGTTGCCAACCGCTATATCTACAAAACCTGTAAGTCTGGGAGGAATTATTATTGGGGGCAAAATATTTAAGTGAAGAACTTCCCCCAAACTTACTCTTTTCACTCACCTCCTTTCAAAAAATGATGCAATGATATACAGGATATGAAGGTGAGACGGAGGTATGTTAATCCAAATAAACTGGCTCTTGTAAGAACAAGAGCTTCTCCGTGGGGTCAGTGAAAAAATACGGCTTTAGTCTATGTCCATTCACTTTGAAAAAGGTGACGTTTTTAACATTTTCTACTTCTATTGCCCCGTGCGGGTATACAGACCGCACAATAAAAGTTCCCTTCCATCGAGATCGGAGCTTACCCGCGTGAAGGTGTAATCGTGAATCATAAAGAAGGACTTGTTGACCTTGTGAAAATGTTTTTCTCAAAATGTTCTTATCGTGAAAAACCTTAGTCCTATTCTTTATGATTACAGTGTTATCATAAGCTTCATCGCGGAATTCGCTTAGCTCATTAAGTTGCAGCTTCTGAAAGTTGCAGGCTTCTTTTAGATCAAAATTTATTTCCTTAATAGCCCACAATGCTTTATGCTCTATCTCGACGGGTAAATGACATGGTTTCCCAAACACTATCCTATATGGAGACATTCTTAGGTCGGTCTTATATGCAGTCCTGAATGCCCAAAGAGCATCCGTCAGTTTGGTCGACCAGTCTTTTCTATTTTTAGCAACAGTCTTCTCCAGGATAAGTTTGATTTGTCTGTTTGAGATTTCAGCCTGCCCGCTTGTTTGGGGATGATAGGGTGTAGAAAGTCGGTGGTTGATTGAATATTTCTGCATCAGAGTCTCGAAAGACCTGTTGCAGAAATGTGTCCCATTATCGCTAATGATAGCGCGTCGGTGTCCAAATCGCGAAAAGATATTCTCTTTTAAGAATTTAATGACAACTTTCTTGTCATTAGTGCGACATGGAATGGCTTCAACCCACTTTGAGACATAATCAACCGCCAGCAGTATGTACAAATTCCCAAAGGAGTTGGGAAAAGGACCCATAAAATCAATGCCCCAAACATCGAATATTTCAACAACCAGAATGGGTTGCTGAAACATTTCATTCCTCTGGGAGATTCTACCCGTATACTGACATTGTGTACAGGTTTTGCAATGCTCAAATGCGTCCTTGAATAAGGTCGGCCAATAAAATCCACATTACAAAACCTTCTCCGCTGTCTTTCTAGGACCGAAGTGACCCCCACAGGCCTGATCATGAAAAAAAGAAAGAACACGCTTGATTGTTAGGTGTTGTGCGTGTTCAAGTTTTAGTTTAAATACCGCAATCAAGACTGTTTCGCTTGTAGCTAGCCGGTTGAGTACGGGTCGTCCGTAGGAAGACGGGAGTCTTTTTCAATGTGTTTTAACGAGTTAAGTCCGGTTTTTTAGATTTTGTTGTGGTTATCTAAGTGTTGAGTTGATATTTAAAGAGAGCTTGTTAGGATTAGGATTAGGTTAGTTTGAGTTAGGAGTCTCCACATCTTTCGTTGCCCCTCTTAATATCGGTGTTACGGTAATCGGCAACAACGGGGATTAGCACGACTAGGAAGGAACTTGCGAGTATAAGCTAGGCTTTCCAACGCATATGTCCTTTCTTTTGGTGCTTGTCCGTCCGTTCTTGGCTCTTAGCCATAACCTCCGGTTAATTCAACCACAACCGGTCTCACTACGGAATCACCGCTATCATGTAGGATAGGGTGCCGTAAGGAGCGGATTGTGGTTCAATTAACGGGAGTCGAATTAAGCTGTTGGGCAAGGAAAGAGTGAGAGAGATTTCTTTCTCTCAAACTTCCCTTATCCTACCATAACAAGTATTAAACTACTCACACATCATGATACGGAAAAATAAAACAAAACAAAAGAGGAAGATAGAAAGAAAGAGATTAGAAGAATACGACTAGCTATTTGCGACCTCACCTTGGCGAGGATCGAGCGTAAGCATCATTGTCGTATTTAAGGATAAAGAAAAAGAGAGAAGAAAGAAACAACAAGAAAATAACAACAACTACTTAACGAATTAAAATTACAACAATTAACAAGATAAAGAGACAAGCATGATAATAAATGGTTCTTCCTTATTCATCACTCTTCCCTCACAAGCTCACTACAAGTTTCAATGGAGAAGAGGTGAGAAGAGGAAGAAGAAACACAACTAAACCTAGCAAAATGAAAATACAAGAAATGGACCCTTTCCTTCTCTCAGTTCTGGGCTATTTATAGGCCAAAAAATGAAAACCTAGGGCAACCACCAGAACACATATACAAGGACCAAAATACCCCTAAAAAATTATCAACTGCCGCCACCATATGGCCGCGGATCCGCGGCCTAGACCCCCTATTGGCCGCGGATCCGCGACCCTATAGAGGAGTTAGGCCCTCTTCTTTTTTGTGCTTCCCTGTTCTTCAGTGTACATAATTCTGGTACATGTATTTTCTCAATTTGGCTCCACGATTTTTCCAGAATTTCTGTTGAGGGAAAGGTGGACTTTTTATCAAGATTTGGCATGATTGCCTCGAGCTTCGCGTAGATTTCTTGGAACTTGTTGTTGCCATTGAGCCTTGTGCATGAAGGTGACAATCGATTTGCCATTTTGTCTTCCTAAACTGGTATCTGGCAACATACGGATGAAGAGCGGAGACCGTGTTTTATCTGTGGTTGGCAGGAACCCGGATTTTGTCGTGTTTTCCATGAATTCCACCGTTTTAGAACCGAGAACCTGTATCCTGCAATTGACTAGCAAACACGGCTCAAGAGTATCTACCGATATGCAATGTGATAAAAATTGGGCGGTATGAAAATGCAAAAATCTGATATGAACAAATACCCCCAAACTTATCATTTGCTCGTCCCGAGCAAAGCCAATTTATTCACAAAAAATTTCCTAACCTCACTTTCGCAGGGAACGCGATTGCACTGAGCATGTGCAACAAGCCGTTAAACCTCTAGGTGTCCCTAGTAGGAGGAGTGTTGTCTCCTGAGGGTTTTCAGCGGATACTACCCACAAAATCCGGTCAAGTTGGTTTTGTAAAATAACTAAGATTCAAACCCTAAAGTTTTGTTTCAGAAAATAACAATTCTATAATCCTTAGTCTAGACTATCGAACCTTTATTTTTCACACCTCGCTTCTTATTTAACTACAGATTTTATATGTCTTTACGTGCAGTGCAAATAGTGTCGTTAAGTTCCCGAAAGGTCGAATAAAGTCATCATGTCGCACAATAAAGCCCAGATAACAATTTTAAAAGGATCACATAAGTTTTATAAAGAGTTAAGCATTTTTCAAGTTTCGTTTTCCAGTAAGGTTTCAACTTCAGAATTTCTATCTTCCTTAACAGGAAACTAAGTCGTATTTTTCACTCCACCTTTTTCTTGTTTTCATTTCATACACACCTCTGTGAACGTGCAATAGTCTTTATCATAGAATAAAACCTTTATATCTCCGCTAAATTTTTTTATAAAAGCATGTCTTTTATCAAGATTATTCTCACACAAAGAACCGTTAGAAATTTTAACTCGGAGAGAACACTTGCTTGACTTTGTTTTAACCTGGACTTTCTAGGCTTCTTAGCGAGCTTTGGGCCAATGCGCCCAAACCAGTTGGTTTTAGGGCATTAGGTGTAGAAACACCCCAGCGGACTTAATTACTCAAGTTACCTAGGTCCAAAAACAAAAGACAGTTTGGCATGAAAATCAGATGATTTAATACGAACGGAGATATAACCGGCAATTCAATTTTTACTTTATTTTATTTTTTTTTTGGATAAAAGACGTGTTTAGTGGGTTTGGTGTGTAATCATTCCAATCAAGTTTCAGATGGGTTATTTTTCAGACTTAGCTCCAATTACGGCATCAATAACATTCCTTCATATTCGCTTTACTTCATAAACTATTCTTGACATTACTTATTTCAGAACAAACCTATTTGATCCTCAGAAAATCATTTATCTGTTTAAACATTTTTCAACATAAAAGACTTGTCATCTAATTCCCAAAAACTCACGACACGTGTAGTGTGATGTAAAGACGTATATCAGCTATAGTTAACTTCAAAGGAGAGTTATCTTTCAGGTTTTCAAAATCTAAACATAAGATTTAGTTATTCCTATCTTTTCAAACTAAAACCGTCGAAATGTTGAATCAGAGTTCTTCCACAAGCTAACTTGACAGAAAAGTTTTTATGTTTTTAGAAAATTTTCAGATTTTTATGGATTTTATGGATTTTAATATGCAGATGCGAAATATATACATGAATGCGAAGGTAAGAAATGCGTACCGAGTGTACCCCCAAACTTAAACTGGACAGTGTCCTCACTGTCGTTGCATGAAGAGATCATTTGAAGGGTCAAAATTGTCGGTTAGCGATACACAAATTTTTATTTGTTTTTGTTTTTAAAGAAAAGAAAAAGGATAAAAATATATACAAAATGGTTTGTACATACCCCCAAACTTATTTGGAACAGTGTCCACTGTTCTTGGCTGGATAACCGAAGTTTGGAGGCAGGCAGAGGAAGATCATTCAGGGTAAACCGGCTCCTGTAAGAACAGGAGCTCCTCTGTTGGTTCGGCGCTAAGGTACGGTTTGCATCGGTGTCCATTTACTTTGAAATGTGAACCGTCCTTTGGATTTTCCAAATCCACAGCGCCCTGCGGATACACATTCCGCACAAAATACGGCCCTTTCCAGCGAGATCTAAGCTTTCCAGGATGGAAGTGAAGTCGGGTGTCGTAAAGCAGTACCTGCTGACCAGGTACGAAGGTTTTGCGCAAAAGGTGTTTATCGTGAAACACCTTCGTTCGGTTCTTAACGACAACCGCTTTATCGTAAGCCTCATCCCTAAGCTCGTTCAGTTCGTTCAACTGCAGCTTCCGATGGCTGCCCGCATCCTCAAGAGACAGATTCAGCTCCTTTATCGCCCAAAATGCGCGATGCTCTATTTCGACAGGTAGGTGGCAGGCTTTTCCGTACACAAGCCGATAGGGAGACATGCCAAGGTCGGTCTTATAAGCGGTTCGAAATGCCCAAAGGGCATCAGTGAGTTTCAGCGACCAATCCTTACGGTTCTTGGAAACCGTCTTCTCCAGTATCTGCTTGATTTGCCGATTTGAAACTTCGGCCTGCCCGCAGGTTTGGGGGTGGTAGGGCGTAGAAAGCTTATGATTAATGGAATATTTCCGCATCAAGGCCTCGAAAGTCCTATTGCAGAAATGACTTCCATTGTCGCTAATGATCGCTCGGGGGTGCCCAAACCGGGAGAAAATGTTTTCTTTAAGGAACCTAACGACAACCTTGTTGTCATTAGTCCGGCTGGGCACAGCCTCGACCCATTTAGAGACGTAATCAACAGCGAGAAGGATGTACAAGTTCCCAAAAGAGCTGGGAAACGGCCCCATGAAATCTATCCCCCAAACATCGAAAATCTCCACAACCAATATCGGTTGGAGCGGCATCTCGTTCCTCCGGGATATCCGGCCCATGTGTTGGCACCGGGAGCAAGTCTTGCAATAGTCATGAGCGTCTTTGAAGAGTTGTGGCCAGTAGAAATCACATTGCAAGATCTTCTTAGCTGTCTTTCTGGGCCAAAAATGCCCGCCACACGCTTGATCATGGCAAAATGACAGCACACTCTTGAATTCCTCGTCAGGGACACACCGACGAATAATCTGGTCGGGACAGTACTTGAACAAGTAGGGTTCGTCCCAGTAAAAGTGTTTTACTTGGGATAAGAAGCGAAGTCTGTCCTGACTCGACCATTCAGTCGGGAGTAATCCTGTGGCCAAATAGTTCACAATATCTGCGAACCAGGGTTCGCATGATACTGTCAAGAGCTGTTCATCCGAGAAAACGTCGTTGATCGGAATTGGAAGCGAAGGCGAAGAAGGAAGTCGTGAGAGATGGTCGGCAACCACGTTTTCACATCCTCGTTTGTCCTTAATGACAAGGTCAAACTCTTGAAGCAAGAGGATCTAACGGATTAACCGAGATTTTGCATCTTTCTTCGCAAAAAGATGGCGCGGAGCAGAATGGTCAGTGTAGACAATGACTGGAGAGCCGATGAGGTAGGGCCTGAACTTTTCTAAAGCAAATACAACAGCTAAGAATTCCTTCTCAGTTGTTGTATAGTTGAGTTGGGCGTCGTTCAGGGTTCGGCTCGCATAATAGATTACGTGCGGCATCTTGTTGATGTGCTGTCCAAGGACAGCACCGATGGCAAAGTCGGATGCATCGCACATAATCTCGAATGGGTGCGTCCAGTCAGGTGAAGAAAGAACGGGAGCAGAAGTGAGTGAGCGTTTCAGTGACTCGAATGCAGTCACACAGCTCGAGTTGAAGTCGAAAGGCGTATCCTTGGCCAGCAAAAGAGTCAAGGGCCTAGCAATCTTGCTAAAGTCCTTGATAAACCGTCTATAAAAACCGGCATGGCCAAGGAAGGCTCGAATATCTCTGACGCATCGGGTAGGAGGCAGATTAGAAATGACCTCAATCTTTGCTTTGTCAACCTCTATGCCATTTTGCGAGATGATATGTCCTAAGACAATACCCTCGCGCACCATGAAGTGGCATTTCTTCCAGTTCAAAGTGAGATTCTTGTCCTTACATCGGGTAAGGACAGCGTCAAGATGCAGCAAACACTCGTTGAAGGAATCGCCGAAGATGGAGAAGTCATCCATGAAAATCTCCAGAAATTTTTCCACCATGTCTGAGAAAATTCCCATCACACACCGCTGGAAGGTAGCGGGCGCATTGCATAACCCAAAGGGCATGCGTCGATATGCAAACGTGCCGAAAGGACAAGTGAATGTGGTCTTGTCCTGGTCTTTTTCGGCGATGGGGATTTGATTATAGCCGGAGTAGCCATCAAGAAAGCAGTAGTACTCGTGTCCGGTCAATCGTTCAAGCATCTGGTCAATGAAAGGTAGCGGAAAGTGGTCTTTCCGCGTTGCGGCGTTGAGTTTTCTATAATCAATGCAAACTCGCCACCCAGTTTGGGTGCGAGTAGGGATTAACTCATTCGCCTCGTTGGTTATGACCGTGATGCCCGACTTCTTGGGGACAACATGAATAGGGCTAACCCACTGGCTATCAGAGATAGGGTAAATGATACCACTATCTAGACCTTTGATGATCTCCTTCTTCACAGCCTCTTTCATGACTGGATTGAGACATCTTTGTGGATCCCGGGCTGGTTTGGCATCATCCGTCAGATGAATGTGATGCTCAACGATCAGGGGACTAATCCCCTTGATGTCTGCCATGGACCAGCCAAAAGCTTGCCTGTTGCTGTGCAAGACCGCGAGAAGGGCTTTCTCTTGCTCGGGGGCTAGAGAAGCCGAGATGATGACAGGGAGGGTCTCGTTCTCACCTAAGTAAGCATACTTAAGGTGGGACGGCAACGGCTTGAGTTCGAGCGTTGGAGGTGAAACGATGGAAGGCAAGACTGGTGCAAAGGTCTCGAACTCAAAGGACTCCAGCAAAGGTTCAAAGTGAGTGTAAGCAACTGAGTTGGATGGTTCAGGTAACTCATCCGGAAAGTCGAAGGATTCAAACTCGGGTTGTGCGCGGCTAAGATCGTTTGAAAACGTGAACCACTCGTAGTCGTTGTCGGGCGCAGAAACAGCAGCATGTTCGAAGAGAAACGCACTAGTGGCGTCAAGATTATCGTGATCAAACAGAAACTCCTCGAATTCACACTCTTCTGGGGTGATCTCCTGGATCGAGCAGACATCCAGTATATGAGCATTAGGTTCGGCGGGCTGATTCCCCAACCTAAAAATGTTGAGTTCAATCGTCATGTTTCCAAAAGAGAGGTTCATCGAACCATTGCGACAATTGATCACAGCATTTGAGGTTGCGAGAAATGGGCGACCGAGTATCACCGGAATTTGATTCCGGGGGTTAGCTACAGGCTGTGTATCTAATACAATGAAGTCAACGGGGAATATGAAGTCCCCGACTTTTATTAACACATCCTCTAGCTCACCCCTAGGATGGGTGATCGATCGGTCGGCCATTTGGAGAGTGCAGTGCTTGGGTTTCAGCTCTCCGACGCCTAATTGCTCGTATACTGAATACGGAAGTAGGTTAACACTGGCACCAAGATCTAATAGTGCGCGGTTGATGTTCTTATCCCCAATAGTAATTGAAATCGTAGGACAGCCAGGGTCCTTCCGTTTTTGTGGTAATGATTGGGTAAGGGCATCACTCACAGCACTAGCCAAGAAAACTTTCTTGGGTACCTGAGACTTCCTCTTTTTCGTGCACAAGTCCTTTAAGATTTTCGCGTAAGACGGGACTTGTTGGACAGCATCTAAAAGAGGAATGTTAATGTTAACCTGCTTAAATAACTCCAGAATCTTCTCCATTTGAGGATTTTGTTTATTAGACCTCAACCGGTTTGGAAATGGAACATTTTGAAAATTGGTTAAGTCTAATGCTGGAGGAGGAGATTGTGGAGTTAGAACGGATCCCAGAATAGGTGCCTTCGTGGAGTGAGAAGTGGGTCCGTTCAGAGCAGAAGAAGAGGAAGGGGAGCCTTGTGAAGGACGGAGAATAGGCTCAGAAGACGAAGAAGAAGAAGAAGAAGCAGCAGAAGAAGAAGAAGACGCGGCTGGGGTGTCATCGTTGATTCGTTTGCCAATGTTGTTTTGCAGCATCCTTCCCGATCTCAGTGTGGTCACGGCACTCACATTATGGTTCTGTTGTTCAAGAGCAACATGTGCATTATGTGGGTGACCGGGATTTGGGAGTGGCTGAGACGGGAGCTTCCCCTTCTCTCGCTCGCTTAAGGCCGCGTTCAGCTGTGCAATCTGGGCCTCGATAGTCTTGATGCTTTGCCCGTGTGCGGCAGTGTGTTGCACTAAGGATTGAATGGAAGACTGGATGTTGGCGGTGGATTGAGTCGATTGTTTAACAAACGCCTCCAGACTTCGCTCGAGCGAGGAAACCTTATCGTTGTTTGACGGAACAAAGTTGTTTGGTGGAAAAGAATTGTTGGGTGCAAAGTTGTTCGTCTGATTTTGGAAAGGTTGGGGTTGGAAGGGCTGCTGATATTGATGTTGAGTTTGTTGTTGCGCTTGTTGTTGCGGCGGAGGGGCCCTTTGGAAATTGTTGCCCTGGAATTGATTCTGATTCTGATTCGAGGCGAAATTGGGGTGGTTCCTACAACCGGGATTGTAGGTGGAAGAGTATGGATCATTCCTCGGTCTTTGCTGGAATGCAGCATTAACCTGATTCTGTCCTTGCGAGGGTGGATTGTAAGGACACTCTTCGGTCAAGTGGGAAGGATCGGAACAACAAGCGCAAATGGTACGAAGGGGAAGAACAGGGGCAGGAGCAGGAACAGAGAATTTGCTTTCTATCGCTTCAAGCTTTCTTGTTATTGCAGCCATTTTAGCTTTCATCGCAATAGAGACATCAAGTTGGTGGATTCCTACCCTAGACTGACCGGTAGAAGTGGAGGTAGAAGAAGAAGACGTCGGTCTGGTGCTCTCCCACTGTAGCGTTTGCTCCGCAAGGTCGTCAAAGAATTGCCACGCTTCCTCGTCAGATTTCGATAGGAAGTGGCCCTGACAGATGGTTCCCAACAACTGCTTCGTTGCTGGGTTCAGTCCCTCGTATACGGTTTGGCAAAGTTGCCATTTCACTATACCGTGGTGAGGACACTGAACAAGAAGGTCTTTGTATCGGTCAAAGCACTTCCAGAAGGGTTCAGAAGGAAGCTGGGAGAATTGGTTGATTTCATTTCGAATCCTTGCGGTTTTATGATTCGGATAGAATTTTTTCAGAAACGCTTTAACAAACTCGTCCCAGCTGGTGATTGAGTGGGAAGCGGTGCTATACAGCCATTTTTCAGCGAGATCGCATAAAGTGAACGGAATGACCCGTAGACGTATAGCCTCGTCCGACAGCTGGGTGGTTTTCATCATGGCACAGACGTTTTGAAATTTATTGATGAAGATATAGGCATCTTCAGATTCAAGCCCATGAAAACGTGGAAGCATGTTGATGAAGTGGGGCTTAATTTCAAAGTTGTCCCCATTGGCCGGAGGAAGAGAAAGGCAGGTGGGAAGTGCAGAACGGGTGGGATAGAAACGATCCTGGAGCGCGATTCGCTGCGGCGCTACAACAGGCGGTGGTGGTGGGATATTGGTCTCCGTAGGAGGTGGAGCCAATCCAGGGGTGGTCAAAGAGATGTTCGGATTAAATCCTGACATCGCGGAAGAAGAGGTTGGTGAAGGTGAAGGTGAAGATGTATGAACAGAATTCCGGTCAACGTCGGAGTTGGCCGGCAAAGAAAGGGGTGAAAGAGGAGTGGACGGAGTATCGACGTCTGAGTCGATCGCGGAGTCGTAGCGACTAACGTAACGCGGACTAGACGGGCGCTAGTGTCCCGAGTCCAAGCGGACATACACTAAACGAGTTTAGTATAGTCAAAGCGGAGAAGGTGAGGGTAAGAAAAACGTCAATTGAGAAAGGCGATGGGTGGTGGGTGAAAAATGGATTTGGCGACAAAAGGGCAAGTTTTTATAAAAGTTTTTGATTTTTTTTCTTTTTTTTTCTTTTTTTAGAAAGATTTTAACAGAAATATGTACGGATATACGGCTTAAGCAATCACAAACAAGATATGCACAATCACACCTAGATCTAGGGTAACCTAGGTCTACTAGACCTGCTCCTGAACTTGATTGTCGAAGTTAAACAGTGCCGAGAAACGGGCTTAAAAATACACTGATCACGAGGCCAGGTAAGTGCAGAGATAAGGGGAGGTTGTCCAACGCTTTCGTGAAGTTCCTTAATTAAATAACCCTTTCTCTTTCGGCGGTTGCGCCTTTAACACTTTCCTAGACACCCTGTAAACAATATACCGTTAAGCGAGGTTCTAAACACGGTTTATCTTCTCCTAATGAGCGCGAAGTCCTTAGGGCTGAAGTCTAGTATTTTTTAATTTACAATGGACAATGCATATGCTTTTGTGATTTTTGGGGTCCTGGGAAGGGTGATGAAATCCCCACCCAATCTGGATTGGTTTCAAGCCCCTTAAGTCCGTATTAAAGAATGCAAAGCGGTAACAAATCAACTGCAAACAATTTTTATTTGTGGCGCAAAGAATCCTGCACAAGAACAGTTTATTGGAAGGGGGAGAAGAATTTGCGCAAAGAAATCTGCAGAAAACACAATTTATTGGAGTCCAGAGGAGTGGAGAAGGAGAGAGAGACTTACAGAGAGATTTTGGAAGCCTGAGGCCACCAATTGGCCGCGGATCCGCGGCCTAAGCCTCCTTATGCCGCGGTTCCGCGGCGGTTCTGGGGAAGTGGGGCTCTGAAATTTTTGGGTGTCCTCTGTTGCGTGTCCTCTGCTTGTCTGGATGTGCTGAAGTTTTATTTGCTCACTGTACCTGCTCCAGATCTTGACAGTAGACCGTTAACTTCGTTTTGTCCGTCGCGGTGTAGCCGCGAAATGTGGGTCTATCTTCCCACGTCTTTGGCACTGTACTTGAACTCCGTATTTTCAACGTCTTGGCCACTGAACTTGAACCATGTATTTTCCTGCACACTTACACGAAAGCTAATCAAAAAAAATAACAAGATGGTTTTTTACAATGTATATTTTTTTTTTGTTTTGTTTTTTGGTTATATTCACAAGTTAACCCGAAATTACACAAGGAAATAAACTACCGTCTCCCCGGCAACGGCGCCATTTGATTGTTAGGTGTTGTGCGTGTTCAAGTTTTAGTTTAAATACCGCAATCAAGACTGTTTCGCTTGTAGCTAGCCGGTTGAGTACGGGTCGTCCGTAGGAAGACGGGAGTCTTTTTCAATGTGTTTTAACGAGTTAAGTCCGGTTTTTTAGATTTTGTTGTGGTTATCTAAGTGTTGAGTTGATATTTAAAGAGAGCTTGTTAGGATTAGGATTAGGTTAGTTTGAGTTAGGAGTCTCCACATCTTTCGTTGCCCCTCTTAATATCGGTGTTACGGTAATCGGCAACAACGGGGATTAGCACGACTAGGAAGGAACTTGCGAGTATAAGCTAGGCTTTCCAACGCATATGTCCTTTCTTTTGGTGCTTGTCCGTCCGTTCTTGGCTCTTAGCCATAACCTCCGGTTAATTCAACCACAACCGGTCTCACTACGGAATCACCGCTATCATGTAGGATAGGGTGCCGTAAGGAGCGGATTGTGGTTCAATTAACGGGAGTCGAATTAAGCTGTTGGGCAAGGAAAGAGTGAGAGAGATTTCTTTCTCTCAAACTTCCCTTATCCTACCATAACAAGTATTAAACTACTCACACATCATGATACGGAAAAATAAAACAAAACAAAAGAGGAAGATAGAAAGAAAGAGATTAGAAGAATACGACTAGCTATTTGCGACCTCACCTTGGCGAGGATCGAGCGTAAGCATCATTGTCGTATTTAAGGATAAAGAAAAAGAGAGAAGAAAGAAACAACAAGAAAATAACAACAACTACTTAACGAATTAAAATTACAACAATTAACAAGATAAAGAGACAAGCATGATAATAAATGGTTCTTCTTTATTCATCACTCTTCCCTCACAAGCTCACTACAAGTTTCAATGGAGAAGAGGTGAGAAGAGGAAAAAGAAACACAACTAAACCTAGCAAAATGAAAATACAAGAAATGGACCCTTTCCTTCTCTCAGTTCTGGGCTATTTATAGGCCAAAAAATGAAAACCTAGGGCAACCACCAGAACACATATACAAAGACCAAAATACCCCTAAAAAATTATCAACTGCCGCTACCATATGGCCGCGGATCCGCAGCCTAGACCCCCTATTGGCCGCGGATCCGCGGCCCTTTAGAGGAGTTGGGCCCTCTTCTTTTTTGTGCTTCCCTGTTCTTCAGTGTATATAATTCTGGTACATGTATTTTCTCAATTTGGCTCCACGATTTTTCCAGAATTTCTGTTGAGGGAAAGGTGGACTTTTTGTCAAGATTTGGCATGATTGCCTCGAGCTCCGCGTAGATTTCTTGGAACTTGTTGTTGCCATTGAGCCTTGTGCATGAAGGTGACAATCGATTTGCCATTTTGTCTTCCTAAACTGGTATCTGGCAACATACGGATGAAGAGCGGAGACCGTGTTTTATCTGTGGTTGGCAGGAACCCGGATTTTGTCGTGTTTTCCATGAATTCCACCGTTTTAGAACCGAGAACCTGTATCCTGCAATTGACTAGCAAACACGGCTCAAGAGTATCTACCGATATGTAATGTGATAAAAATTGGGCGGTATGAAATGCAAAAATCTGATATGAACAACGCTTGAACTTTTCAATCGGGACACACCGGCGAATGATCTGATCAGGACAATATTTAAACAAATAGGGCTCGTCCCAGTAAAAGTGTTTTACTTAGGATAGAAAACGGTATTTGTCCTGTTTTGACCAATCGCTGGGTATTAGTCCCGTGGCATGATAGTTCACAATATCCCTGAACCAAGGTTCAGCGAATACGTTCAAGAGTTGTTCATCAGGGAACGAATCATTGATCGGCAGGGTCACAGGGGAAGAAATGATGCGTGAAAGATGGTCAGCTACTACGTTTTCACATCCTTTCTTATCTTTGATAACAAGATCAAATTCTTGTAACAGAAGGATCCAACGTATTAGTCGACCTTTTGTATCTTTCTTCGCCGGAAGATGTTTTAAAGCGGAATGGTCAGTATACACAACTATAGGTGAGCCAATTAAGTAAGGCCTGAATTTTTCTAATGCAAATACAACCGCTAAAAGTTCTTTTTCTGTGGTTGTATAATTGATTTGAGCATCATTCAGGGTCTTACTTGCATAGTATATCATGTGTGGCATCTTTTCGATGTGCTGTCCTAAGACTGCACCTACTGCAAAATCAGATGCGTCACATATCAGCTCAAAGGGGTAGTCCCAGTTTGGCGATGATAACACGGGGGCTGAAGTGAGTGAGTGTTTAAGTGAGTCGAAAGCTGTCTCGCAATCCGAGTCAAAATGGAAGGTCGTATCCTTGGCCAGGAGAAGAGTTAAAGGTCTAGCAATTTTGCTAAAGTCCTTAATGAATCTCCTATAAAAGCCCGCATGGCCAAGGAAAGATCAAATATCCTTGACGCTTTTGGGATGAGGGAGGTTTTGAATGACATCTATCTTAGCTCTGTCAACCTCAATGCCTTTCTGTGAAATGACATGTCCAAGAACAATTCCTTCTTGGACCATAAAATGGCATTTTTCCCAGTTTAAAGTTAAGTTCTTCTCTTTGCAACGAGTAAGAACTGCGTCAAGATTCGCAAGGCAATCAAAAAATGAGTCTCCAAAAATCGAGAAATCGTCCTTAAAGATCTCCAGAAAAATCTCTACCATATCAGAGAATAACCCCATCATACACCGCTGAAAGGTAGCGGGAGCATTGCATAACCCAAAGGGCATGCGACTGTAAGCAAAGGTACCAAAAGGACAAGTAAAAGTTGTTTTATCTTGATCCTTTTTGCCGATGGGGACCTGATTATAGCCTGAGTATCCGTCCATAAAACAATAATACTCTCGTCCTGCTAAGCGTTCCAGCATTTGATCAATGAATGGTAGAGGAAAGTGGTCTTTCCTCGTGGCAGCATTGAGTTTTCTATAATCAATACATACACGCCACCCAGTTTGGGTGCATGTTTGAATCAACTCATATGCCTCATTGGTAATAACAGTGATGCCGGATTTCTTAGGAACGACATGTATAGGACTCACCCATTGGCTATCGGAGATGGGGTATATAATACCATTATCTAGGCATTTGACGATCTCTTTCATCACCGCTTCCTTCATGACGGGATTCAACCGTCTCTGTGGTTCTTGGGTTGGTCTGGCATCATCCATCACATGTATATGAAGTTCGACAATCAAGGGACTAATCCCTTTGATGTCCGCCATACTCCAACCAAACGCCTCTTTGTTAGATCTCAATATCGATAAAAGTGCATTCTCTTGCTCTGATGCTAGAGAAGCGGATATGATAACCGGTAAAGACTCATTCTCACCTAAATAAGCATATTTAAGATGAGAAGGTAAAATTTTGAGATCTAGTTCGGGCGGCGAAATGATAGAAGGAGGGATCATTGAGTGATTTTTGGATTTACAAAGAAGCTCAGAGCCTGTGAAAGATACAGACTCGGGTGGAGAAAAGTCAGGAGTGTAGGACTAAAGTGTAGAAAAAGTGTCCTCACTAAGATCTTGTGTGAAATCAAACAGAGATGTGGTAATGTAATCGAGATCAGTAAAGCAAAGTTCCTCAGCTCCGCAACTATCGGGAGCGATCTCATGGACAGAGCACACATCTAAAATATGAGCAGAGGGTTCAGATGGCTGACTTCCAACTTTGTAGATATTTAGTTCAATGGTCATATTTCCAAATGATAAATTCATTGAACCATTTCTACAATTTATAAAAGCGTTGGAAGTGGCAAGAAAAGGACGACCCAGAATCACCGGAATTTAGCCCCGGGGGTTCGCTACAGGCTGTGTGTCGAGTACAATGAAGTCTACAGGGAAAACAAATTCCCCGACCTTTATCAACACATCCTCTAATTCACCCCTTGGTTTGGTGATTGAACGGTCTGCCATTTGGAGAGTGCAGTGAGCAAGTTTCAGCTCTCCGATCCCTAGTTGCTCATAGACTGAGTATGGAAGGAGGTTAACACTTGTGCCAAGGTCTATAAGAGCACGATTTATGTTTTTACCCTCAATAGAAATCGATATTATAGGACATCCTGGGTCCTTTCGTTTCTATGGTAGCCGGGGAATAAAAGCAGTGCTGATATTATTAGCCATGAAGACCTTCTTCGGCACTTGAGTCTTCCTCTTCCTAGTGCATAAGTCCTTAAGAATTTTCGCATAAGCGGGGACTTGTTGAATTGCATTTAGGAGAGGGATGTTGATGTTAACCTGTTTGAACATTTCCATAATTTTCTCCATATGAGGACTCGTTCTATTACCCCTTAACCGGTTCGGGTAAGGAGCTTTCGCAATAAGCGCAGGGTCCATCATAGGAGAAGGAAGAGGGGGTAGACGAGGTCCCAAAAGAGGAGTGGGGACCGTCTGTGGAGAACTATAAGGGTTGGGTTCAGGTGTCGAGCCTAGTGGGAAATGGAGAATAGGCTCGCGAGAAAGTGGTGTGGTAGAAGAAGAAGGATCAGAAGTAGAAGTGTGTGTGTGTGGAACGGTCTCAGCCGGGGTGTTGATATGATTTCCAATATCATCAATACCTTCCCCGACATGATTATTCAGCACTCTTCCCGATCTCAACGTTGTGACGGCATTTACATTGTAATGCCCAGGATTCTGTAGGGGTTGAGAGGGAAGTTTCCTTTTTTCTCTCGCACTCATTTCGGCTTTAAGGCGAGCTATTTCAGCTTCCATCGATCTGATACTCTCAGCTTGGGACGCTGAGTTTTTCTTTATCTCACTGACGGAAGATCTAACCTCAGTCGAAACCACTATGAAATTTGATAAAAGTGATTTCATGGTTTGAGTGAATTGATAGAATTCGTCAGAACAGGACAACTGCATAGGATTAGACTGTGTAGGATTGTTGACCTGATTTTGGAAGTTTTGTGACTGATAGGGGTGCTGAGTGAGTTGAAGGGGTTGCTGTTGTGGTGGAGGAAGAGCCCTTTGAAAATTATTCATGTTTGGAACCGTGTTTTGAGATTGGTTTTGGTTCCAAGCGAAATTCGGGTGATTCCTCCAACCCTGATTGTACGTGGAAGAATATGGATCATTTCTAGGTCATTGAAATGCGGCATTAGAATGCTCGTGACCTTGAAACGCAGAGTTTAATGGACATTCTTCCGTTAAATGAGACGGATCAGAACAGCACCCACAAACAGTTTTGTGGAGTGACACTGGGTTTAGGGAGGCTGATGCAAATTTGTGTTCCATAGCGTCGAGCTTCTTCTGCATTGCTGCCATCTCAGCTCGAACACCTATGGACACATCTATTTGGTGTACGCCACCCCTATTCAATGGTTGGGTTCCACTCTCCCACTGTAGTGATTTTTCAGCGAACTCTTCTAAATACTTCCAAGCTTCCCCATCATCTTTGGTCATAAAAGTACCTTGACACATATTTTCAAGGCTCTGTTAAGTGTTTGGGTTAATGCCCTCATAAATGATTCGGCACAATTCCCATCTCGGGATGCCGTGATGAGGACACTGAACCAATAGATCCTTGAAACGTTCAAAGCATTTTGAAAATGGTTCAGTAGGGAGCTGGGCAAATTGATTCAGTTCGCTACGGATTCGAGCTGTCTTTTGTATTGGGTAAAATTTCTTAAGGAATGCCGCGACGAATTCTTCCCAATTCGTAATAGAGTGTGCGGTAGTGTTATATAGCCACTTCTCGGCTATATCGCACAATGTAAATGGAAGAAGTCGTAGACGCATAGCATCCACTGAAAGTTGTGACGTACCCATCATTGCGCATACGTTTTCAAATTTGGTAATGAAAACGTAAGCGTCCTCAGTCTCGAGTCCGTGGAATTTGGGTAAAAGATTGATGTACTGGGGCTTAATCTCAAAGTTATCCCCATTGGCTGGTGGTGTGGATAAGCAGGTCGAAAGAGGACCTCGAATAGGGTAGCACCTCTCCTGGAGAGAGTTGCGGGGTGGATTCTGCGCACCAACGGACGGCGGTAGATTAGGGTTAAAGAAGTTTGATGGATTCGGATCCATCGGTGTGGGTGTGGTAGTGGGTAAAGAAAAGGTAAATGGAGAAATATCGACTTCGGAGTCGATAAAGGGTACGCGGACTAAACGGGCACTAGAATCCCGTGTCCAGCCTATCTTGTACTAAAAAGGGTTAGTACAAGTGGCAGCGTTGACTTATAATTAGGGGTAATGAATGAATGCGGTGTTTGCTTTTGAAAAAGGGACGGATTTTTGAAAAAATGATGCGACACAACAAATGCAACACACAAACCCTAGAATCTAGTGGTTGCCTAGATCAGATCTCTAGACCGCTCCTAACTGCCAGAAGACAAGACGCAGGATAGAATCCTCCACTGCCTCTTTGTCCCTCCTGTGGCCAGGTAAGTGCCAGGTAAGTGGGAGGTTCTCCACTACGTAAGTAGTGGGCCTAATTAAGTAACCACTAGCCTTCGACACACTTGCCTAGGCACCACAAGAGAAACGCGGATAAGCAATGAATTACCCACGGCCTTCTTCTGTCCTAAGTGAGCGCGACGGTCCTTAGAGCCATCTCTAGATATTTTTTAGTTAATGTGGGTCAATGCGGATGCAAGTTTTGTGGTTTTCGTGGCCTAGGAAGGGTAATGAAATCCCCACCTAATTTGGATTTGGTCGTGCCCCTTAATATCCGTATTTATATGCAAACAACCAAGAAACAAAATCACGCACAATTTTAATTTTTGCTTTTTGCGAGCTGCGATTATATGCAAAGAAACCTGCAGAAATTTGTTAGTTGGAGCTAAAAAGAGGAGAGAGGAGAAGGTAAGAAATCACCTGAGACAAAAATTGTACAGAGAACCCTCCAAAAGGCCGTGGTTCTGCCGCAATTGGAGCTTATTGCCGCCCTTCCGCGGTCTTATGATGGAATCACTGCACTAAAATTCAACAGGGAGCTTCTGTAGACTCCATCAACTCTCTGGTATTTTCCAAAAATTTTCTTCAATTGCCAAACAGCTCCAGATTTTCTTGCAATGAACCACAACAAATCGTTTAGGGTTTGCACGAATTTTGATCTCAAAATAACAATGGAATAAATCTTTCAATTCAAAATTTTACATGAAACGAATTAGCGCGTAATCCCCGGCAACGGCGCCATTTGATTGATCGTAAAATTCGAGACTGTGTAAGTAAATCAACTCAAATGATCCCTGATAACGGTTTCATTTGATTGTAAAGAATTTCTTGTTTGTGTAAATTGAATAAAGCGAATAAGTTTCAATATGTCGGTAATATTGAATAAAATTCACAATCAAAGAATTATATTTGACCGCAATCAATTACGGTGTCGGTTGTAGATCGTAAGCGAGTGCGGATCGTCCACAGGGATTGTGCGATTCGTTTCTGTATTTAATTTGTTTGAATTGAAAAGTTAATCGAAAAGAAAAGAAAGCATGATTCAAGATTTATCAATTGTTTCAAGTGTCACTATTCTATTCAAGAATCAAGAAAATGATAAACAATCAAGAATCGGGTTTCGATGATATTTCCAACCAAATGTCAAGAATCTAAATGAGGCTCGTAGAAATCGATCGGATCTATAGACGTGATGTAATCTCAAGATTTCGTGTTCTTGTCCTTCGAAGGATTGATACTAGATCGATGATGATCGACGAGAGTTCGGGCTTTCTTGATGAAACTAGGGTTTCATCATTTAACCCTTATTCTTTCGTCGATGTCATTCACATTATAGCCTCTAGCAATTTCAAGAAACGATCGTAACTCCCCAATCTCGAGCGATATCAATCAAGAAAGCATCGCAACGAATTGGGTCGTCGATTCTTGAACTTGCTAAGGTTTACAAAACTCGTAGGATTCAAGAATCGATTTAAGATATGTTACATCATCATTCTATTGATCGTCTCGACTCCTCGACGAGCGGAGTATTACTCAAACATCATCACACAGAAAGAATTCAAGAATTGAAAAGATATCATGATGCAAGAATTTAAAGAAACAAGATAAAAGAATATCACCTTTTATTTATATCAACAATTTGATTACAGTCGCTCAAGAACTACAAGAGGAAGAACTAAATTGTCGATTTGGCGTCGCTCGGCTCCGTGAGTCGCGGATCGGCTTGGACCACTTGCTCTGTTGAAGATCGGCTCGGCTCATAAAAGGTTGCAAGGCTTCTTGCTTGATGGGATACTCGGGATCTTGGCTTTTGATTGGAATTAGGGTTAGGGTTTCACACAAGTCCTCTCACTAGACTTGTGGAAGAAGAAGATGAAGAAAGAGAGTGAATGGATCTATTGGCTACTAGAATGAACTAATGGAGGGATTTTTCCATGATACTTTACAAGTGAGCCTAGGGTCTTATTTATAGATCTCCCAAAGCCTAGGTCTAGGTTTGAAATTACAATTCCGTCCAAAAGTTTGTTGAGGCTTCTAGAAGGAGTTTGTTAGGAGCTAGCTTAGGCTTTAAGCTAGGATTAAT
The DNA here is from genome assembly GCA_030015575.1 of Agapanthus africanus. Taxonomy (NCBI): domain Eukaryota; kingdom Viridiplantae; phylum Streptophyta; class Magnoliopsida; order Asparagales; family Amaryllidaceae; genus Agapanthus; species Agapanthus africanus. Next base: position 448,207,283 of record CM057342.1, on the reverse strand, counting down.
TAAGCATTAGAAACCCTAGTTTGCTGATCTGGCAGAAACCTCTGAAGTCTTCTGGAAGTTGACATGTCTTTCTGAAGTCTGGACCCTGAGATAAACATTGTGGTGCAAAGATGAAGTGGTGACGTCGACAAACCGCCGCGGAACCGCGGCCTAAGCCGCCTTGCGCCGCGGTTCCGCGGCCAAGTTGTGGCTTCATGGCTTGGTTCTTCTGTTGTGGTCTTGGGTTGATATTTGTAGCTTTATCTGATGTGTTGATTTATATTTGTCCCTTTGGATTGATACCAGAACTGAAATCATTGAGTTGGCGTAATGTTTGATCGGTACCGTATAATTTTTGGTCTTTCTTCTGGATTTTCCTGCACAGATCTCAAAACAAGTGTTGCGCAATATAGGGATGATGCGATGCCATGAAGTGCAGTCAATTTCCTTTATAGTGCCGGTTATAGAGTCTAACACATGCAATCTGATATTTTGCGACAGTTTTGCCAATATGTGAAATATGAATGCCGAACACTTCTAAATGAATGCAAAAGATAGGGAAATTGCCGTGTTAAAAATACAATATTTTCGACTAATCACTTTTGAAGAGAGCTTCATTGAGGAACGCGTCGATTACTTCATTCGATGGCCATAGAATTTTTGGTTCGGGATCTGCCCCCAGTGTTTCAGTACAAGGAGTCTCCTCATCGCCCATGAACGAATGGGAAATCACATGACAGCTCGCCACGTATTCTTCAGATTCGTCAGATGAACTTTCTCCCTCATCTTCCTCTTGAAAGACGTGATTGAGGAATTCTTGGAATGTAATGGGAGTCCGTGCCTTCTGGTTGTATTCCTCCAGCGCGTCAATTTGTTTTTGCAAGTCCGTGCGTTTGTCGCCAGGCTTCACGGGCTTCTTTGACTTCTTTTTCTTCTTCTTTGAAGATTTCGACGGCTGGTTGTGAATGCTTGGGCCACCTCCATCAATCTTTTGAGTCGGACGAGGCTTCAACATCCCTTCAATGATTTGCGGCTCCAACGGGTTCTTCCACTTGATTGCTGGGCAAAATTGAAGATCATTTCGCATGGGCAAAATTGAAGATCATTTAGTATCCTCTTTGTCTTGGCTGATAATACAACTTCCCAAGGAGCTTCTTCAACGACAGAGCATGTTGCCCCCGGCGTATTCATTCCCTTAGAGGTGTGGGGCTGCGGTGGATTCACCTTCTATTTGTCGGACAATGCAAACTTGCCCTGTCGGTACTGGTCTTCAAGCCAATTTTTGAAGACGTAGCAATCCTCGATCGGATGACCCAGTACTCGATGATAAGGAAAGTAGTTGGGCTCATTGACATCACTTGGTTGCGACGGACGTTTTGGATCCGGCAGATTTATGAGTCGGTTGCGCAACGCCAGTTCGAATAACCTTCTCGTTCTATCTCGAGGAAACGAGTAAGGACGTCCCATCCTCTCCTCAAGGGCTACGTACGGGCGCATATTATTTTGACGAACGACCGGCTTCGAGTTGTTCGGCTGTTGTTGAGCATTAGCGACAACGATCGCTTTCCCCTTCCCCTTCTCATTTCGGGAGTCCGGCTTTGGAAGAGGAGGTTTATGGCCCATCTGATCCATTTGCGCCAGCTTGTCGATTAGTGCCTGGAAGGTGGTCGGCTTGAAGAACATCATAAATTGCGAGATGGTTGCTTGCGGGTCGAGGGTTCCCACAAACATACCCACTGCAGGAGCTTCTTCAATGCGTTGCTCGCATTTTGACCATAAGTTCCGCCACCTTATAGCGTATTGGACCCATGTCTCGCCTGGCTTCATCCTGGCATTAATCAGTGCCGTCATCGGGGTGCGTTCGCTGGCGCTTGCAAAACGCTGAGTAAACAACAGCTCCATCTCCACGAAGGTCTTGATAGAGTCGTTCGGGAGCTCAGAGTACCATTCGAACGCCGTATCTGATAAACTTCCAACAAACTGGCGAAGCAACAGTTTTGTCATCACCGCCGGTGTTGCTGCAAAGTGCCCTGAATTGGGCAACATGCCGGTGGGGATTGCCTGTCCCCTTATAGACATGGAACTTGGGAATTGTGTAGCCCGGCGGGTACTTGATCTGGTCGTACCAGCTCGGATATGGTCGTCCTGTTTTTATGACCTGACCGGCTGCTTCGGTCGCATGATGAACCCGTATTTGTTGGGCTATATACTCGTCCAAGTCAGCTTTGGAGATTGTCTCCTCCTTGGCTGTTGACAGTGCCGGTGGAGGATTTGACGTTTTTCCCCTATCGTCTTCAAGGACGATCGGGGGATCTTCGGCCGGAGGATCCTGCTGGATCATCATCCCTACCATGTCTTGGAACAGAAGGCCCATACGCTTTATGTTGGCTGCTTGTTCAGCAGTCTCTTTGTCCTTCTTCTCCAATATTCGTCGAAGGAATTCGGCGTCGGTTTCTTGTTCTTGGCGTTCATCAGAAGACGTTTCAGGGCATTCTTTTGGCCCAGTAAGTGCGGCCATCGCGTTCATCATTTCAAGGCATTCTTTTGAACCAGCTTTTCGTGTTGCTCCTGAGCTTTGGTCACCGACCGTGTAAGCGGTCTATGACCCGTCGAAGCGCGGCTATCCTCCTTTCCGGAAGCCATATAAACTGTATGAACTATTATGCCCCCGGACTTAGGGTGTTTAGGTTCACCACCTTTGATATTCGCCATGGGTGTAGGGACTTTTTCTGGCCTTCTTCTCTTATGGGCTGTAGAAGTTGAGGGGGCCGCTGTTTTGGGCACCCAAGCGGTCGTCGCCTTTCGTTGCTTGATCGGGGGATTTTCTTTTTGCCGACCTTTCGACTTCTTGTGTTGGTGAGAGAAATTAGGATCAATCACAGATTCTCGGACTCGTCGCCATGTCTTGTAAACCCTGGAGGACAGCGATTGAGGAGACTGCTCCGGCTTTTTTGCTTCCATGGCGGTCTCTACCGGTGGAGGAGATCTTTTGAGCACCGCAGTTGGCGAGTTTCTGCGTACTCTATTCAGTAGCTCGAAGCTGTTCCCAGTTGGAACAGCAGCGTTAACTTCCACCGTTGGAGCCGGCAGAGTCATCCTAGAAGGGGAGTTGCCCTCGGTCTTCCTTACCCGGCGCCAGTGGCGTCGTCGGGCGCGACGAGTCGTCGGTATTGGTTCAGAGACAGAAACAACTTCTTCTTGCCCCCTGTCTGAATGAGGCACCGCTGGTGTTAACCTCTTAAAGACTGAGGTTGTCCTTTGAGAGGTGATACTCAACCTGTCGAAGACAGATCCTCGAGCAGGGGCAGGAATAGTCAGTCTTGAAAAGACTGACTCTTTGACAGGGGAAGCCGCCTTGACGACTTCTGGAGCAGCGGTTATTGCCTTCCTTGGGACAACCACCTTGGGATTCACAGGCTTCTTGGCGGGCCCCTCAGAGTTTTGATCCAGCCTCGCAAAGACAGAGGCAGTTGGCTTGGTAATGGACGACCCGTTGACAGGGGCCGTCGTAGCAGTGAGCCGGTCGAAGACTGACTTCTTCTTCGCTTTTGGTGCAGGTATTGGCATAGAGAAGCTTGTAGGTGGGATCATGGTCCCGAAAAACAGGCCGGTGGTGGCCTGGGTCACCTGTTCTACCGGCAGAGCGAGGAAGGAGGCCTCTTGGAGCCCATATGCTACGCCTCCAGGTGAGGTGGAGCGTCCGTTGCAGTGGCACTTCGAGCAGTTGGTGCAGTTAGAGGCCATTGATGCTTGAGTTCTGCGCCAGGCAAAAGACCAAATCTTAGTAACTTGAAATCCAAAGGCAACCGTTAACAAACCGTGATTGGTTCGCGAAGACGACACACGAAGTGTGGAGTAGAAAGAGGAAAAGGTCCCACCGGACGTGCCAGAATCTGTTCCCCTCCGAAAGACGGCGGCGACGAAGTGAGGACGTCTTGCCTGAGATTCGGGGCAAATGCTATATGGTTTTATCCGTCCACCTCTCCGAAGATGCCAAGTTGATTTATGGCACCGTGTATCGGAGGTTTAGACGAATGCGGCCGATGTAGCAGACTTCGTCAGATTCCCCCTCGCTAGAGAGGTTTTTGATTGTGGGGACGCTCTTCCCTGCAGGCGCAAGCCCCTGCAGTTAATTACGCTATCGCATCGCGGTAGCCACTTTCTCCTTCTCCAGAATTTCACTTCGTGTCGTGTGTGTTTATTTTGTTTGTGGTTTCCCGTGGATTGTATACGGAGACTGAGTAATGCCGTCGCCCGTAGGACGTGGATTAGTCCAAATTCATATTTACTTAGATTTGGGTTTGGTGCTTTAGTTTAAGGATACGTTAGCCGCATTGAGGCTAAGATCAACTTAAACGTTCGTTAAGGATACGTTAGTCTGATTTGAGACTAAGATCGACTTAACGGAAAGAGCATTTAGGGGCTCTATTGTTCCATTTTAAGGACGTAGTGGTCCGTTTAATATATATGGCCAGCGGGACCCGTCACCTCTCCGACGACATCGAAGGATTACAACGACATGTGTCAGAGGAGTTCAGAGATGTACCCTTGAACCGAAGTTGATTTAGAGTTTTATGGTCCATTTGAATGTTTTAGGATACGTTAGCCAGGTTTAGGGCTAAGATCAACTTAAACGGGATCGTTTAGATCCGGCAAAGGAGCATTTGGAGGCTCCATTGTTCCAGTTTAGGGACGTAGTGGTCCATCATTAGTTTAAGGATGTTTCGGTCCAACATTAGTTTAAGGACGTTTCGGTCCAACATTAGTTTAAGGACGTTTCGGTCCATATTGATGTGTGGTCGTCGGGACCCGTCACCTCTCTGACGTCGTTGAGGGATTACAACGATAGGTGTCAGAGGAATTCGGAGATGTACCCTCGAACCGGAGGTAAATTGATTTAGGAGAGCAATTTTACTCAGTCAATTTAATTTGAGGACTTACGGTCATGATTGGGCTAAGTCAAGTTGAGATTGTTCAACATTTTGTTTACATTTGGCCTATTAGCCCTTTGTTTAGGCTTTCCCCTTTTAAAACAATGCATAGCATTATTTTTGGTCTGTTTAGACTTTTTTAATAGTGTGCAGTACTTTTATTTGGTCTATTAGACCTTTGATTGGGCTCTGCCCTTTAATAATGCATTGCATTTAATACTCTGACAGTGCCCCACGTGGCTTGTCAGGCGCTTTGCGCCAATTGAGGAGCGCAAGGCGCAAACTCATATGGTGATGACACGTGTCACGATCTGAAGAGCGCAAGCGCAACAGCGCAGTGCGCTGTGTCAGTGCGCTGCGCTGTTACGCTGCTGACACGTGGCGCTCCCTGGTGGCTTGCACCGACACAGGAGCGCAACAGTGCTATTTTTCAAGTGCAAAGCACTGTTTTATCTTTTGATCGATTTTAAATCAAAGAAGACAAGTTTTTCTTGTTTTTAAAGAACCAATGGTTCATAAGCAAAGTGCAAAGCACTATTATTACTTATTTTTCTTTTTATTGAAGATCATTGATCTTCTTCTCAGATCAATGATCTGTTTATAAGAGAATTTTCTCTTTTTTCTAAAGGTTTTTACCTTTTTTGTTCTTGAGGAATTCTCTCCAATTCTTCAAAGCTCTTAATGATGACGTTCATGATCTTGGATTGATGTCTAGGGTCCTTTATATAGTGCCCATAAATTAGTTAAATTTGTTAAAGAGATCTTTCTCTGAGTGATTTGGGGAATTTTCCCCACCGTTGGATTTTTGATCCAAGGGCTCCTGTTTTACAGAAGAAAATATTCTTGTTTTACCAAGAACAGAAAGATTTCTTTAAAATTTTAATTCTGTTTGGCGCAAATGGCCCAGTGCGTGACACGTGTCCCGCAGCGCACGGCACAGCGCAGCTGCGCTTGCGCACCTGCGCTGACACGTGTCGCGCAGCGCACGGCACGGCGCAGCCGCGCTTGCGCAACTGCGCTGACACGTCACGCAGCGCACAGCGTGGCGCAGCCGCGCTGACACGTGTCGCGCAGCGCACAGCTTGCGCAAAAGCGACTGCGCTGACACGTGTCGCGCAGCGCAGCGCTTGCGCAACTGAAGCTTTGCTCTGATTGGACGCGCTGCCTTGGGCGCTGCGCTGACGTATCAGCGCCTAACACGTGGCGCGTTGCGCCCGGGATTTCAAGCGTTGCTTCAAAATTTGAATTTTGAATTTCAACAGAGCTTTGCTCTGATTGGGGGAAACAGTGCTCATTGGGTTATGAGTACACCGGACAGGACTCGCCGGCAACCTGCTAGTTGGTATTATACCTGACGTCAGATAGCAGTTCCCTGGTGACATGTGTACAGGTTAGTTCATCGACCTGAGATCGTTATTTGTCTCGTGTGAGTTCCCTCTGTGCTTTGATTTCTATCCTACCACGGCTCAAAGGAGTCGTGCAAGCAGGTTTTAGTTGGGTACAGTCCCGAGCCACATGGAGGCCATGAGCGGATCGGCAGTGGTTTCTTCTTTCCCGGTATTGGGGGTGAGATCGCGCTGTGTCTAGGAGAGCCATTACACAAAGCCCTCAGCCGAGGCAGGAGATTTACTGGTAGGTATTCCAGTAGTATCTCAGGGTGTTCTGGGCTACACTCCGACATGACTTGTACCGCTTTTGGGGGTCTGACTTTTACTAACCCCCTGGGCCCGCCTTGCGATACTCATAGACTAACGGACCGGACTGTACGGATATGGTCACTGACAGGCTCAGTAGGGTGTCAGGATGAGTTCGCTCATCGACCTCCCTTTTGGTCAATACTTGGTTGCCCGTTACGTACGGCTAATATCTCTGACGTGCTAGTGGTTAAATACACAGCCAAAGTATTGACGAGTCTTTAGAGTCCCCAACAGACAGTTTTTCAAGTTTTGGGCGAAACGTTGTAGAGGTCGTATGATATATGGCAGGGTTCGATCATATACGTGCGGTATTGCACGGATCATGATCGGGCGGATCATACTAGTGGGCTTTGGTTTAAGTCGGGTCCTAGTATTAGATTTATTGGATTACTTTAGTCTCATCGCATTCGTATTCAGTCGGAATGCTGGTGCAGGTATGTATATACAGGTGAGGGGTATCCTTGTGATCCGTCACGAGTTTACTTTAGATGTTGCCGTATCTTTTTATTGTTGCAAACATTTGGATTAATGTTTGTTAATGGAAATAATGAGCTAGAATTTCATCATGACATACATTAAATGTGACATGGACTTCATTAGTGACTCATGGTCTCTTTTTATGTGCTAATGTCACATTATATGATGGATTGGTGTTGATTTGATAAGAGGAAAGAGAAAGGGGCTGCCTTATGCAAGCTTGGTCTTGTGTTTTGGTTACACTCTCTCATTTTTATCATAGCAAAAGAAAAAGGAAAGAGAGCCTCATTCTTCTTCTTCTTCCTCTAGCTCTTTGTCTCCTTCAATAGCTTCATGTCTAACCTCCATCCAAATCCATGGATGCAAGAGACAAAGTGATCACAAACATTCTCTACAACATCTTGGACACGTCGGCTAGCACACTTCGTGCCCGAGTTGCTTCGGACGAAGCAGGAGCCTGTAAAAAGAATCGATGATGTGGTGCCCTTTCCGACGAGGAGATCGAGACCGGAGTTGCCGCGAGGAGCTTGGGATTGTGGCCAAAGACTGACGGACACGGATCGATCGGTATAGCTTTCCAACCCTCTCTCTAGTTGCTAGTAGTAGGTTAATGGTTCGATCCGGGTTTTAAGCATACAATAGCGCCGGTTTTCAAGTTAAGAAAATTTTTCGTTTCCGCATTTTGGCCTCGGAAAGACGGCCGGGGCGCTACCGTAGACTAACATGGTATCAGAGCCACGCCATTAACCTTTACTAGCTTGCTCTAACGTGTTTAGAACTTCGATCGGACGAAATTTCCAAAAACCGCGATTCCAATTGTTCAATTTCTGTCGAAATTTTTCTGTTGTCAAAAAATTATTTGGTGTATTGCAGTAAATCAGGAAGGTTTTTTTAAGAAATCTGAGAAAATTTGGTGGGCTGATTTCACTGTAGCGCTGCGGATCCGCAGCTGTACCCACGTTTTGGACGCGGATCCGCGGCCGTACTGTAGCCACAGTGCACCAAATTTCTTCAATAGGTCTCTGACTTGGAAAAGGGGTTTCTGGTAATTTTATTTTGGACCCAGATTTATTTGAGTACTGGGTATTGTGCTTGGGGCCCACTTCAGGAAATTTTGTTGATCGAAAATTTTAAACATGTTAGTTCACAGTATTTCATTATATCTGCGATCGTGAATGTCATTTGATCGGTAAATCCTGTCTAATTGCTATAGCTCTTTTGGACGGATTTGTGAACGTGACATTCACGTTGATGTTCTGTGTTGTGCTGTGATGTTGCGGATTTGTCGTGGTGGATAGCCTGGATGCAATGGTAGTACAGTTTGGTTGTATATGTACATTTGATATTGCGGGGAGAGCGTCCGACATGTGGACTGTTGTTACGGCCTGTTTGTATATTATTCGTTTGGGGCACGACCGGGCTGAGGTCGATGTACCCGTTGTATATATTTTACTTTCTGTACTAGGATTACCCCGCTGTGGGGTGCACGGATAGCCGGGTTCTAGAGGGCAACGAGCCCGCATCTCAGGGCTTTGAGACGGAGGCGGCTACACTCAAGAATTGGCGGGCTATTCGTCGCACTCGTAGGGGGTACAGGTTGATCCAAGGAGGGGTGCTCAAGTTACCGGATTCCGTGAAGTGCTGGGTGGTCCATTCACATTGTTGAAGGGGGCTGCCTCGCTTCAGGTTTTGGCGGGAACTTGCCGCGCCCGTAGGGGTTTAGGATTTCATTTCACAGGCTATCCACACGACCAGGGGAACGTCGGGTTTCAGTAGCGGCTCTATGAAACCCGGGGATCCCAGATTATCTGTATTGTTCTGTGATGCTTATTACATTTATGTGATGTTGCATTTTATCACGCCTTGAGCGAATATTATATATTGATATATATACTAGTAGATGTTGTATATGTTTTACACACGCGGTAGTCCAATCCCCGCTCTGTCATTGGTTAAGTAACCTAACGGGTGATGATGGGACCCAGTGGCGAATGCGGAATGCATATACATACATCGTATTTTCATTCTTTTGTGGTGTGATCAATTGATGGGACTGCATTGATTCGGATCAATGCAAGCTTAACAAACCTATTCTGACGTTGTTGGAACAATTTTCAAAAAGCTGTTATTGCAAGGACGTTCTCTTTTGTTTTGCACAGTGGTATTCGGTTATGAATATCCAGCACCTTAGTCGACGAGGCAAGGGCCGAGATCCCTTCACCGGGAGTGACCCCTTGGACAGAAGGTGTTGGAGATAGTGTCCTCAGAGTCAATTATTGGATCACAGGCACGTGATTGCAATGATTGAGGGAGGACCTATCCCGGTAGGACAGTCTTACTCGAGATGATAGTATGCTATCCGGTTTATCTTTATCATCGTGTACTGCTTTAGGTGACCTGACATGTCGCTATTACACGTTGATAGAGCCCCTAGGATTCTTGCTTGACTACCAGCAGTATGATGGCGATCATATACGTGGGAGCTGGTAGTCTACAAGCACATCCTTAAAAGGTCCCTGGTCGTAGGAGTTTCGAGACATGGCATCGATACTCCATTAGTAGACTAGTGTATACAGTCGAGACCCCGACGAGGGGCGGTGGCCGGTCTCACAAGCCACTGGTGTCAGTTGGTGCACCTAAGATGTATACAGGTGCTCATTGGGTTATGAGTACACCGGACATGACTCGCCGGGAACCTGCTAGTTGGTCTTATACCAGATGTCAGATAGCAGTTCCCTGGTGACATGTGTACAGGTTAGTTCATCGACCTGAGATCGTCATTTGTCTCGTGTGAGTTCCCACTGTGCTTTGATTACTACCCTACCACGGCTCAAAGGAGTCGTGCAAACAGGTTTTAGTTGGGTACAGTCCCGAGCCACATGGAGGCAGTGAGCGGATCTGCAGGGGTTCGTCTCTCCCGGTATTGGGGGTGAGGTCGCACTGTGTCTAGGAGAGCCATTACGCAAAGCCCTCGGCCGAGGCAGGAGATTTACTGGTAGGTATTCCAGTAGTATCTCAGGTCGTTCTGGGCTACACTCCGACACGACTTGTACCGCCTTTGGGGGTCTGACTTTTACCAACCCCCTAGGCCCGACATGCGATCCTCATAGATGAACGGACCGGACTGTACGGATATTGTCACTGACAGGCTCAGTAGGGTGTCAGGATGAGTTCGCTCATCGACGTCCCTTTTGGTCAATAGCTGGTGGCCCGTCACGTATTGGCTAATACCTCTGACGTGCTAGTGGTTAAATCCACAGCCATAGTATTGACGAGTCTTTAGAGTCCACCACTCTTTCAGTTACTCAAGCTTTCGGACGAAACGCTGTAGAGGCCGTATGGAGATATGGCAGGGTCCGATCAGATACGTGCGGTATTGCACGGATCAGGATCGGACGGTTTGTACTAGTGGCCGTATGGTTATATGGCAGGGTTCGATCAGATACGTGCGGTATTGCACGGATCAGGATTGGACGGATATTACTAGCCGGCTTTGGTTTAAGCCGGATCCTAGTATAGTACAGTGTAGATTTTGTCTCTTTGCATTTGTATCCGGACGGAATACAGATGCGGGTGTGTATGCACAGTATCGGGGTTTTCCTGTAATTTATTACGGGACCAGTTTTCTGGAGTTGCCAGTTTGCATTCCATTCCGGCCGGTTTTCCTTTGTTCTTTCCCGGCCGGACTTTTCCGATGGAGGGGGTTATTTGCAGTTTTGCAAATAACATTTGTGGAAGGGGGTTTCTTGTAAATATATTCATTATGATTAGATTTGCCTCCTTGCTTTTTCATGATGATTTTTGCATTAATGAGATTTGAAAGGGTATGGAGAGAAATGTATGGTTGATGTTTCTTTTGCTTTAGGATGTGGTCACCTCTTTCTATCTCCTACACTCACCTCCCTTTGTTGATTCCTCCCACCATTTCCCACTTATATTGGCCGGCCACATTAGAGGAGGGGATGAGGAAATTTCATTTTGTAGTGTGGGAAAATTATCATCTCATTTGGATACACCAAAGTTCATCTCCACTTTTGTTCATTACTTCCCTCCATCCAATGGCAACTTCATTACCCTAAAAAGAGACAAGCGTCTTCTACACTACATTCTACAGCACACCTTGGGCATGTCGACTTGCCGGCTTCATGCTCGAGTTGCCTCGGTATTGAGGCGGGAGCCCGTAAAAGACACAGGCGATGTGGTGCCCTTCCGGCGAGGAGGCGATGACATGGAGACTAGACTTTCCGCATGAGACCGGGACGATGAAGAGAAGACCGGAGGACTCGGATCACTTGGTATACTTCTCTTCCCATCTCTTGTTAGCTAGCAGTAGGTTAATGGTTAACGATCCGGGTTTTCTTTGTCCGCGGTAGCGCCGGTTTCCAAGTAAGGAAAAATTTTGATTCCGCTTTTTGGCCTCGGATAAACGGCCGGGGCGCTGCCGTGGCGCAACATGGTATCAGAGCCACGCCATTAACCTTGTCTAGCTTGTTCTAATGTGTTTTACTTATCCGATCGACCGAAATTCCAAAAACCTCATTTTTGTTCACATCAGTTTCTGTTGAAAATTTTTGGTGTCTAAAAATTTTTCAGGTTGTATAAAATTAATGTACTGGAAATTCTAAGACTTCTGTAAAAATTCGACACATTCAGTCGACAACCCTAGCGCGGAACCGCGGCCAAACCCCCCCTGGGGCCGCGGTTCCGCCGCACATTGTTGTCTTCTCTGTGTCAAATTTGTACAGTGGGCTTGTGGGCTAATTTTGTGTGTTTTGGAATATTAAATTTGGGCCCAGGTTTTCTGTAACTGCTACAGTATTGGTTGAGGGCCCACTTGTTAATTGTTTGATCGATCGGATATTTTTTAAACACATTGTTTCATAGTATTTACATTATATCTTCGACCGTGAATGTCACTTGATCGGTAAATCCCGTCTAACTGCTATAGCCCGGTTAGACGGATTTGCGAACGTGATTTTCACGTTGATGTTCTATGTTTATGCTGTGTTGTTGCGGATCGGTTGTGGGGGATAGCCTGGATGCAATGCTAGTACAGTGTTGTTGTATTATGTACATTTGATTTTGCGGGGCGAGCGTCCGACATGTGGACTGCCGTCACTGCCTGATTGTATTATTCTTTTGGGGCACGACCTGGTTGCGGTCGATGTACCCGGTGTATGTATATTTTACTTTCTGTACTAGGATTGCCCCGCGGAGGGGTGCACGGATAGCCGGGTTCTAGAGGGCAACGGGCCCGCATCTCAGGGCATTGAGACGGAGGGGGCTTCAGTCTGGAATTGGCGGGCTATTCGTCGCACTCGTAGGGGGTACAGGTTGACCCAGGAGGGGTGCCTAAGTTACCGGATTCCGTGAAGTGCTGGATGGTCCATTCACGGTGCTGAAGGGGGCTGCCTCGCTTCAGGTTTTGGCGGGTGACTTGCCGCGCCCGTAGGGGTCTAGGTTTTCATTGCACAGGCTATCCACACGACCAGGGGAACGTCGGGTTTCAGCAGCGGCCATGTGAAACCCGGGGCTTCCAGATATCTGTATTGTTCTGTGATGCTGTACATTTCTGTGATGTTGCATTTTATTCACGCCTTGAGCGAAATACTATATATTGGTATATATATTAGTAGATGTTGTATATGTTTTTCATCCGCGCTAGTCCAGTCCCCGCTCTGCCGTTAGTTAGCTAACCTAACGGGTGATGACGGGACCCAGTGGCGAATGCAGATGGCATATGTACGTCAGTATATTTTCGTTCTTTATGGTGTGATCTTTTGATGGGACTGCATTGATTCGGATCAATGCAAGAAAAACAAACCTAATTCTGATGTTGTTGGAACACTTTTCAAAAAGCTGTTATTGCAAGGACGTTCACTTTTGTTTTGCATCGTGGTATTCATTTGGAATATCCTGCTCCTCAGTCGACGAGGCAAGGGCCGAGATCCCTTCACCGGGAGTGACCCCTTGGACAGAAGTTTGCGTCAGGGCATTAACTTCACTATAGCCGATTACTTTTGCTTTGCATCGTGGTATTCAGTTGGAATATCCTGCACCTCAATCTACGGGGAAAGAGCCGAGATCCCTTCACCGGGAGTGACCTCTTTAGTAAAGGTTTTCGTCACTATTTTTTATAAAAAGTTGTGCAGTTCCTTCAACGATATCAAGTTCATTACGTTAAAGGTTTTTCGCCAAAAACCAGTCGTAGCCCTCCGTCATTTCAGATTAGTATTACTTAGTATTCGTGCTGCGTATGTCGTGCTTAGCCGAGGCGTAGTGTTCGGTAGCTATGTAGTGCTTTTCTGTTGCATGGATATGTGATTGGTTAGGACAGTCGTACGATCATTTTGGCTCAGTCAAGGACTCGTGCGGGTGGGTCTAATGCAATCAAGATAATGACGGGCTGAACTTGACTAGGATCCTTTGATATGTTGGCTCAGTCAAGGTCACTTGGGTCCTAGGGGTAAAAATCACATCGGGAGTTTCAAAAGAACTGAAACTTGCCAGGCATGCGCATACCTTCTGGAGTGTGGTGACGTGAGTGGATTCCGTCACGTTATCATGCGATGAGAGTTGGATCCCGATTCCCACTGATGAGTTGGTTTACTCCTCGGGTGATCCCGACTAATTCTTCTTTCAGGTTTGGAGGAGAATTTGAGGTACAGTGGGAGGCTTCCAGATTAGATAAAGTGATAACCATTCTGATCTAGGTTAGAGTGCACGCTGAGTGTTTCTTTTCTCTCTCTCTGGCAGCGACCATTGACCCGACCCTGGACTATGACTCAGTGACCAAGTTGACCGAACCTTCTTAACACTGGCTTTTGGATTGTCAGAGTTGCAAACCTCATTGCCACTCCTACTTTTACCCTTTTCTCCAGGACACCCCGTATTACTACGAACGTCCACTTCCATTGGACAAAACCATCGTATGGTTATATACGAACTCGAAGGACTTCGAGGATGGTTTCTGGTTCTGGAGAAAACGGATAGGACTATTCAGTTGTCTTTTCTTTTCACCTTCTCTCAGGTAGCGAGTACTCCTTGGTTTAGGAGTAGTACACCTATTACGCAAATTGGATAGTCTTCTTCCAAACCTTAGGCTGGTGCCGACCGGTAGGGAATGAAGAAAACCAATTAGCATAACGATGGTGTGCAGAAGGTATTATGTTAAGACAAAGCAAGGGATTAGTAGGAGGGCAAAGTAAATTGCGACTGATATTCACGACCAAACCAAGTATTTCTTCGCCAATCCTAAATCACCTTTGTATTTCTCCAGGACACTCCGTGTCACTACGAAGATCCACAGCTTATTGGATACTCCATCGTATGGTTATATACGAACTCGAAAGGAACTTGTTCCAGTTCGAGGATGGATTCTGGTTCAGGAGAAATAGGAATAAGGTTTATTCGGTTGTCTTTTATCTTCACCTTCTCTCGTTTTGCGAGTGCTCCTAGGATTAGGACAGTACACCCTTTATGCTTATTGGATAGTCTTCTTCCAAACCATAGGCTGGTGCCGAACGGTAGGGAAGGAAGAAAACCAATTGGCCTAAAGGGGTGTACAGAAGGTAATGACTAAAGACATAGAAAGGGATTTAGAAAGATGGCAAAAAATTATACGGTTACAGTTGTGAATCTGGATAATGGAAGAGGCATTACTAGGAATACCAGGATACCCCGACGAAACATTTCAATGTTTCAGTTTCACTGTGTACTGTTAAAAGAAAACTGATTTCCCGATTAGACACTTACTCCAGGGTATGTATTTACCAGGTTGGTTTCTCACATCTGTATGGTTTTACAGATGATGAGTGGGAGTAAGTTATTGGGAATAGGGTGATCATCCTCATTATATCGGGATTCGCTGTAATCGGTGATATTTGAGGAGATCACCTGGGCTGTTTGCCGGTCGGCAAATATTTGGTTTTGAATATCCGCTGTTGTGCACCAATTTCAAATTGATATATCTGTACGTCTATTTGAATAGAGTGAGATATACCTTTTGATATTATGTCGTTGACATTTACCTATATCAGTGGATGGTTAGGTAAGGAGCATTAAACAGCGGTGTAATTCTTCTTAACCATAAGTACAGTTTTCAACCTACGACATACAGTGAAAGAGTTGTTAGACTCAGCGGACTTATACAGAGTATTGTATGTTGTCCAGTGTCCATTAGGACAGAGGGGTTGGTCTTCATACTATATTCTGTTTACCTTTAACTTCTCTAGTTCTTAGACATGTGTTTCGTAGAAACACAGGGTCTAAGTTTTGAGGAGTTATAGGTATTTGAATAGAGTAGAGAACCAGGTGTAGCAAGTATCGGATTCTTCAAGGTGATCGAAGATGTAGATACTTGTGTATGGTATTCAGTTGATAGTAATGATAAAGAGAAATTGCTTCTCTTTCAGGTTACTCATAATTGGAAGCATTCCTAAGGTGAGTAACGCTGATCGGCCTCCTTCCATTTAGTTGACATGCACTGGAGACAGCTGCATGATTTGAATCTGGTTCAATTAAATCAGTGCCTCTATTTCTATATTGGATATAGAACAGTTCATATCTTAACGATGTTAAGGTACGGGGAGTTGTCCGGCTTATGCTTAAAACCAGACACTGGGCAACTCAAGGCACGTTTCTGTAATGGCTGTTTGCGGGTTGACCCAGGCTATGACGAGGGTTGATTTTCTACCATCTGGAAGATCAATAGAGATATCGTTCTTAACTCGCCACATTTTAAAATGAAATGGTTATTTTTCAGAAAAACAGTAGTGGGAGTATGGTAGAACTGGAAGTGATTCCAGAACCGCACACGATTACTGAAGATTTGATAAGGAACCTAAAGATTCAATCTGATTTGACATTCCATTGGCCACTCCGCAGATACGGTGGGTAACTTCAGGCACCCGAGAGGTACTCCGGTAGCCTCAAGGACGGTGACAGGGAAGTTCTTGTTTACCCACACTTGCCATTGTTGTTGTTCCAGGCTGCGAGACCCGGCAGGAGGATGAGTATAGCGTCGTTCTAAACTAGCTTTAGAAGTGCACGTCTATATGACTCTGCCAGAGGGTTGTCGTAGTCAGTGGGAGCAGCGGAAGCATTGGTGGACATCAGGCTTATGTCTATTTATAGACTAAAGCAGATATAGCGGAGATAGATCATCTATTTCTGATGTGACAGTCATAGGTTTGACCTCATCAGAATAGGGGATGGATCTGTTGAGAAGGTAGTAGGGTGTGATATCCGGGTTTTGGATGACATACCCAGTAGGAAGTGACATTTCCAATACTACGATCGGTTATATTTTGGTCGTCACACAGTGGTTTCTCCACAAGGGACTTGGACATTATATCAGACAAACTGGTTACTAGATCTATGGTTTTAGATCTAGATTTGGGTAGTTTCCCAATCAGGGTACTTTGACAGCATTCTAAGAGTATTTAGAATGGACGACTCCTGGCACAGTAGTACAGCAGCAGGTAATGGAGTCACCCTCTCTAAAGGTGTCTTACAGACTAAAGGGGAGAGGGATACGCATGATTGACAGATCACTTGCTTAGGCAATTGAGTCAATCATGAGATGTCAAGTACCACACCAGATGTTGTTCTTGCACTAGATACAATAAGTTGATATTGATCCAATCCTGGAGGAACAGTCGGAAGCAGTTTTAGAACATAAGTGAATGTTCTAGGGATATGATAACGGCTGCCTCCTTTAGGAGACGGTTATCACTCCAGGCTTCCAAGGTGACATGGACGACAAGGAGGTTGTCAGAGTTATAGTTTTTCCTTCTGACGAGGGGCAGTATTTTGGACAGGTGGTCCAAGGCAATACTGAGGGAGGCATGGCGCAGGATACTGATTAAGTTCAGTTGACGATACAGTCTAAGAAGTTTGGATTTGGAGTTCATTTATGAGCTAGGTCCCATCAGACATCCAGACATTCTAAGACAGGTATTGCTCATTTCGGGAGATGGCTTTCTCCGCGAACTTGAGATATAGAGAGACATAGAAAGAAACATCACAGCGGATCCACTCACTGAGGCTATTCCTCGAACGCAATAGTTTCGCAAACGGGTTTTGTGAGACTGACTAGTAGAGGAGTTGGGTGTTCGGTATCACACGGGCTGTGAGTATGCGGCATCGCAATAATTAGCCTTGAGTGCAAGTGGGAGATTGTTGGAGATAGTGCCCTCAGAGTCAATTATTGGATCACAGGCACGTGATTGCAATGATTGAGGGAGGACCTATCCCGGTAGGACAGTCTTACTCGAGATGATAGTATGCTATCCGGTTTATCTTTATCATCGTGTACTGCTTTAGGTGACCTGACATGTCGCTATTACACGTTGATAGAGCCCCTAGGATTCTTGCTTGACTACCAGCAGTATGATGGCGATCATATACGTGGGAGCTGGTAGTCTACAAGCACATCCTTAAAAGGTCCCTGGTCGTAGGAGTTTCGAGACATGGCATCGATACTCCATTAGTAGACTAGTGTATACAGTCGAGACCCCGACGAGGGGCGGTGGCCGGTCTCACAAGCCACTGGTGTCAGTTGGTGCACCTAAGATGTATACAGGTGCTCATTGGGTTATGAGTACACCGGACATGACTCGCCGGGAACCTGCTAGTTGGTCTTATACCAGATGTCAGATAGCAGTTCCCTGGTGACATGTGTACAGGTTAGTTCATCGACCTGAGATCGTCATTTGTCTCGTGTGAGTTCCCACTGTGCTTTGATTACTACCCTACCACGGCTCAAAGGAGTCGTGCAAACAGGTTTTAGTTGGGTACAGTCCCGAGCCACATGGAGGCAGTGAGCGGATCTGCAGGGGTTCGTCTCTCCCGGTATTGGGGGTGAGGTCGCGCTGTGTCTAGGAGAGCCATTACGCAAAGCCCTCGGCCGAGGCAGGAGATTTACTGGTAGGTATTCCAGTAGTATCTCAGGGCGTTCTGGGCTACACTCCGACACGACTTGTACCGCCTTTGGGGGTCTGACTTTTACCAACCCCCTAGGCCCGACATGCGATCCTCATAGATGAACGGACCGGACTGTACGGATATTGTCACTGACAGGCTCAGTAGGGTGTCAGGATGAGTTCGCTCATCGACGTCCCTTTTGGTCAATAGCTGGTGGCCCGTCACGTATTGGCTAATACCTCTGACGTGCTAGTGGTTAAATCCACAGCCATAGTATTGACGAGTCTTTAGAGTCCACCACTCTTTCAGTTACTCAAGCTTTCGGGCGAAACGCTGTAGAGGCCGTATGGAGATATGGCACGGTCCGATCAGATACGTGCGGTATTGCACGGATCAGGATCGGACGGTTTGTACTAGTGGCCGTATGGTTATATGGCAGGGTTCGATCAGATACGTGCGGTATTGCACGGATCAGGATCGGACGGATATTACTAGCCGGCTTTGGTTTAAGCCGGATCCTAGTATAGTACAGTGTAGATTTTGTCTCTTTGCATTTGTATCCGGACGGAATACAGATGCGGGTGTGTATGCACAGTATCGGGGTTTTCCTGTAATTTATTACGGGACCAGTTTTCTGGAGTTGCCAG
This sequence comes from Agapanthus africanus, assembly GCA_030015575.1. NCBI lineage: Eukaryota > Viridiplantae > Streptophyta > Magnoliopsida > Asparagales > Amaryllidaceae > Agapanthus > Agapanthus africanus. The sequence continues at coordinate 448,188,626 of CM057342.1, read as the reverse complement.
TTTGCATTCCATTCCGGCCGGTTTTCCTTTGTTCTTTCCCGGCCGGACTTTTCCGATGGAGGGGGTTATTTGCAGTTTTGCAAATAACATTTACGGAAGGGGGTTTCTTGCAAATATATTCATTATGATTAGATTTGCCTCCTTGCTTTTTCATGATGATTTTTGCATTAATGAGATTTGAAAGGGTATGGAGAGAAATGTATGGTTGATGTTTCTTTTGCTTTAGGATGTGGTCACCTCTTTCTATCTCCTACACTCACCTCCCTTTGTTGATTCCTCCCACCATTTCCCACTTATATTGGCCGGCCACATTAGAGGAGGGGATGAGGAAATTTCATTTTGTAGTGTGGGAAAATTATCATCTCATTTGGATACACCAAAGTTCATCTCCACTTTTGTTCATTACTTCCCTCCATCCAATGGCAACTTCATTACCCTAAAAAGAGACAAGCGTCTTCTACACTACATTCTACAGCACACCTTGGGCATGTCGACTTGCCGGCTTCATGCTCGAGTTGCCTCGGTATTGAGGCGGGAGCCCGTAAAAGACGCAGGCGATGTGGTGCCCTTCCGGCGAGGAGGCGATGACATGGAGACTAGACTTTCCGCATGAGACCGGGACGATGAAGAGAAGACCGGAGGACTCGGATCACTTGGTATACTTCTCTTCCCATCTCTTGTTAGCTAGCAGTAGGTTAATGGTTAACGATCCGGGTTTTCTTTGTCCGCGGTAGCGCCGGTTTCCAAGTAAGGAAAAATTTTGATTCCGCTTTTTGGCCTCGGATAGACGGCCGGGGCGCTGCCGTGGCGCAACAGAAGGTTGCGTCAGGGTAATGACTTCACTATAGCCGATTGCCTTTTACTTTGCATCATGGTTTTCAATTGGAATATCCTGCACCTCATTCTATGGGGAAAGAGCTGAGATCCCTTCACCGGGAGTGACCTCTTTAGCAAAGGTTTTCGTCACTATATTTTTATAAAAATCTATATAGTTCCTTCAACGATATCAAGTTCATTACGTTAAAAGTTTTTCGCCAAAAACTAAACGTAGCCCTCCGTCATTTCTTACAAGCATTACTTAGTATTCGTGCTGCGATTGTTGACTGTGTCAAGGCGTAGTGTACGGTAGCTAAGTAGTGTTCGTTTGTGGCATATTAATGAGATTGGTTAGAACAGTCGTGCGGCCTTGTTGAAGGGCTCATATGGGTGGGTTTAATGCAATCCAGGATAATGACGGGTTGAACTTGACTCGGACTCTTTGATTTGTTGACTGAGTCAAGGTCACTTGGGTCTTAGGGGTAAAAATCGCATCGGGAGTTTCTAAAGAAACTTAACCTTGCTAGGCATGCGCATACCTTCCGGAGTGTGATAACGTGAGTGGATTCCGTCACGTTATCATGCGATGATAGTTGGATCCCGATTCCCACTGATGAGTTGGTTTACTCCTCGGGTGATCCCGACTAATTCTTCTTTCAGGTTTAGAGGAGAATTTGAGGTTACAGTGGGAGGTTTCCTGATTAGATAAAGTGATAACCATTCTGATCTAGGTTAGAGTGCACGCTGAGTGTTTCTTTTCTCTCTCTCTCTTTGGCAGCGACCATGGCCTGACCCTTGACTATGACTCAGTGACCAAGTTAACCGAACCTTCTTATAACACTGGCTTTTGGATTGTCAAAGTTGCATACTTCATTGCCACTCCTTGTTTTACCCTTTTCTCCAGAACACCCCGTATTACTACGAACGTCCACTTCCATTGTATAAAACCATCGTATGGTTATATACGAACTCGAAGGAACTTGTTCCAGATTCGAGGATGGTTTCCGGTTCTGGAGAAAACGAATAGGACTATTCAGTTGTCTTTTCCTTTTACCTTCTTTCAGGTTGCGAATGCTCCTTGGATTAGGACAGCACACCTATTACGCTTATTGGATAGTCTTCTTCCAAACCATAGGCAGGTGCCGAACAGTAGGGAATGAAGAAAACCAATTAGCCTAACGATAGTGTATAGAAGGTAATAAATTAAGACAAATAAAGGGATTAGAAAGAGGGCAAAGTAAATTGCGACTGCTACTCACGACCAAACCAAGTATTTCATTACCACTCCTACTTCATCTTTGTATTTCTCCAGAACACTCCGTATCACTACGAAAATCCACAATTTATTTGGATATTCCATCGTATGGTTATATACGAACTCGAAAGGAACTTGTTCCACTTCGGGGATGGATTCTGGTTCAGGAGAAATAGGAATAAGGTTTATTCAGTTATCTTTAGTCTTCACCTTCTCTCAGGTTGCGAGTGCTCCTAGGATTAGGACAGTGCACCTATTACGCTTATTGGATAGTCTTCTTCCAAACCGTAGGCTGGTGCCGAATGGTAGGGAAGGAAGAAAACCATTTAGCCTAACGAAGGTGTACAGAAGGTAACGACTAAAGACATATAAAGGGATTTGGAGAGATGGCAAAGAATTTACGGTTACAGTTGTGAATCTGGATAATGAAATACCCGGATACCCCTACGAAATATTTCAATGTTTTAGTTTCACTGTTTACTGTTAAAAGAAAACTGATTTCCCAATCAGCCCTTACTCCAGGGTATGTATTTACCAGGTTTGATTCTCACATCTGTATGGTTTTACAGATGATGAGTGGGAGTAACTTATTGGGAATTGGGTGATCATCCTCATTATATCGGGAGTCGTTGTAATTGGTGATATTTGAGGAAATCACCTGGGTTGTTTGCCGGACGGCAAATATTTGGTTTTGAATATCCATTGTTATGCATCAATTTCAAATTGACATATCTGTACGTCTATTTTTATAGAGTGAGATATAACTTTTTGAAATTATGTCTATGACATTTACCTATATCAGTGGATGGTTAGATAAGGAGCATTAAACAGCGGTGTAATTCTTCTTAACCATAAGTACAGTTTTAAACCTACGACACACAGGGAATGAGTTATTAGACTCAGGGGACTTATACAGAGTATTGTATGTTATCCAGTGTCCATGTGGACAGAGGGGTTGGTACTCGTACTATATTCTATTTACTTGTGACTTCTCTAGTTCTTAGACATGTATTTCGTAGAAATGCAAGGTCTAAGTTTTGAGAAGTTATACGTATATGAATAAAGTAGAGAACCAAGTATTGCAATTATCGGGATTCTTCAAGGTGATCGAAGATATAGATACTTGTGTATGGTATTCAGTTAACAGTAATGATTAAGAGAACTTGCTTCTCTTTCAAGTTACTCATAATTGGAAGTACTCCTAAGTTGAGTAATGATGATAGGCCTCTCTCCTTTTAGTTTACATGCACTGAAGACAGCTGCAAGATTTGAATCTGGTTCCATTTAAATCAGTGCCTCTATTTCTATATTGGATATAGAATAGTTCATATCTTAACAATGTTAAGGTACGGGGAGTTGTCCGGCTTATGCTTAAGACCAGACTCTGGATAACTCAAGGCACGTTTCTGTAATGTCAGTTTGTGGGTTGACCCGGGCTATGACGAGGGTTGACTTTCTACCATCTGGAAGATCAATAGCGATATTGTTCTTGACTCCCCACAGTTTTAATAAAAATGTATTTTTTCAGAAAACAGTAGCGGGAGTATGGTAGAACTGGAAGTGTTTCCAGAACCGCAAACGATTACTGAAAATTTGATAAGATCCTAAAGATTCAATCTGGTTTGACATTCCATTGGCCACTCCGCAGATATGGTGGGTAACCTCAGGCACCCGAGAGGTACTCCGGTAGCCTCAAGGATGGTGACAGGGTGGTTCTTGTTTACCCAGACTTGCCATTGCTATTGTTCCAGACTATGAGACCCGGCAGGAGGATGAGTATAGCGTCGTTCTGAACTGGCTTTAAAAGCGTGCATGTATATGACTCTGCCAGTGGGTTGTCGTAGTCAGTGGGAGCAGCGGAAGAATAGTGGACAAGTAACTTATGTCTATTTATAGACTAAAGCAGATATAGCGGAGATAGATCATCTATTTCTGATGTGACAGTCATAGGTTTGACTTCATCAGAATAGGGATGGATCTGTTAAGAAGGTAGTAGGGTGTGATGTCCTGGTATTTGGATGACATACACAGAGTAGGAAGTGAAATTCCTATACTACGATCGGTTATACATTGGTTGTCACACAGTGGTTTCTCCACAAAGGATATAGATATAATATCTGATATTCTGGTTACTAGATCTATGGTTTTAGATCTAGATTTGGGTAGTTTCCCAATCTGGGTACTTAGACAGAATTCTAAAGGTGTTTGACTTCATCAAAATGTTAGATGAACCTTGTATATACAAAAGGGTAGTAGAGAGTAAGGTGGGATTCCTCGTAATGTATGTGGATGACATACTCTTGATAGGAAAAGAGTTTCCTATGCTACGCACGGTCAATCTCCTCTTATCACAATGATTCTCCATATAAGATCAAGGTGATACCTCCTAAATCCTGAGTTTTTGGATCTATGAGATAGATCTAAGTGGATGTTAGGATTCTCACTAAGTGTAGTAAAATAGTATCAATCGATCCTGGGGAGAATCACTGGATAAATTCCAAGGTGATAAGGATGACTGAAATTCAGTCGTAGGCATTGTCTTTACCCTCGGTGGAGGGACGGTATGTTAGAAGAGTTCCAAGCTAGATATCGTGGAAAACTAGATGACAAAGGCTGGTAACATCGCTATCAAAGATGCTACCAAAGAGGCAGTCTCGGTGTATATTTGTTTATGATATGAACAAGATTCCTACCATTGTGTGACAATGGAGGTGTGCCTTTGGCCTAGGAACCCCGGTCCCATCAGTGACCCAGACATATTCTGAGGCAGTATCACCTGATCATGGAGATGGCTGATCTCCAGGGAGATCGAGGTTAGGAGAGTAGACTCAGAGGACAACACGGCGGATCCACTCACAAAGGACTTTTCCCAGAGAGAGACTTTTATGGGATGGTTGAGTATGAGATACTACAACCACCGCTATATGATGCCCCCAGTGCAAGTGGGAGATTGTTAGTTGTATGTATGCCCTAGAGGCCATTATTGTACATGAGATGTATATAATAATGGATGCTGGGACATATATAGGGAGGACTTTCTTCCTCGACATAATAGTACGCTATCTGGTTGCTCTTTATCGTAACATGCACACTTATTGTCTCTCTGTTACATGTTGATAAAGCCCTTAGGATGTGTACTCGACTTCCAGGATTATGATGCAGATCATACTAGTGGGGCCTGGGTAGTCCATGAGTACATCCTTCAATGTTCCTAGTTATAGGAATTTTGAGACGGGGCATCGATATTCCAGAGTAGACTAGCGTATATCTTCTCAACCCATGTGATGGGCTATGGATGATCCCATATCCATTAGTGTTTGAAATCAGAGATGGTATACGGGTGCTCAGTGGAGACTGGGTACACTGAACGGACTCGCTGAGAACTCCCAGATGGTATTATACCTCACGTCAGATGGCAGTTCTCTGGTGACACTGGTACAGCTTAGTCTGTTGACCCGAGATCGTCATAGAGTCTTGTATGTCTCCCACTGTGCTTTGATTTCCACCCTACCACGGCTCTACTAAGTCGTGCAAACAGGTGGTTTTTGGATACAGTCCCGAGTCACATGGAGGCAATAAGCGATAGGAGGGGATTCGTCTCTCCCGGTATTGGGGGTTGATGTTGCGCTATGTTCGATTGGCCATAACTGGAAATCCCTGGCCTGGGTTGATGTGATTTACTGGTAAGTGTTATCGGTAGTTTCTCGCTTGTTATGGACCTTACATCGGCATGACTTATCAAGCTACTGGGGTGTGACGTTTACCACCCCTAGGCGAGATATGCGACATATCAGACGAATAGACCGGACTGTGCGGTAAGTGTTACTGATTGGATTCACAGGAGTGTGAGCAGGCTTGCTCATTGATCTTCTGATCGCTCAATACCCGGGTGGCCGTTATGTTTAGCAGACCGCTTGCGGCTTGTGGGTGACTGATATGATCACCACCTACTGCCGGCATATTGACGAGTCTTTAGAGTCCTACACAGAGGTTTCCTGGCTCAAGCGAAACGAAATAGGAGCACATATGAGATATGTGCGGGACCGAGAATAACACGAGTATGTGATACCGTATTCAACTCTCACGATTTGTATCATCGGTCGGTTATATGCGATATAGCCGGGTTACCGAATCAAGTGTTGATTCGATATATTGATACACAAGATATTAGTCGGTTATATGCTGTAGGGTTCCTAGGCACTCTCAAGAGGTCTCACAAGGCATCAACCATGCCAATTTCAAAATTTACGGTGCCGAGAAACCCTAGACTACGGATCGTTAACTAGAAATCTAGGCGACCAAAGCAACTAGTTTACAACTAAACTAAAAGAACAGAAATACAACCTTTGTAGATCCGGTCCTCCACCTCCACGGCTCCATGATGAAGTCCTCTCCGCTGTCCAAATGCAATCCCGGGCTCTAGCGTCGGCTTCATCGGAGAAATGGGCGGGCAAGGTCGTCGGCTTCGTGCCGAAGATGATCTATGTCGAGGCATCACAAGATCAAGCTCCCACTTCACCAAGTCATGAAACTTGTGAAGAAAACACACTCTACTACTTGGCAAGAGGTAGAGGATGAAGAAATAGGAGGTGGGTACACTTTAGAATTGGATTTCTCACTCTTTTTCTCACTTTGCCATTGATGAAGCAAGCTTTCTTCAAGTGAAGAAGAAGAAGAAGCAAGAAAGAATATGATGATAATATTATGATAAGTTATTTTCCAAAATAGAAAATCAATGAATACTTATCATAATCCAACTCTAGTTAGGTGTAGAGAATTAACTAAGGTTAGGTTGTATGGTTAGGGTTAGAGAAAGAAACAAAATGGTCAACCAATTCAAAGCTTCATGAAGCTTCAAGGATAATCCAAAATTGGCCACCATTTTATTTCTTTCACAAATCAATGAATAAATAAAAGAATAAGTAAATGAAGCATAAGAAACCCTAACCATTGACCAACCATGGTTTAAACCATACACCAAACAATCATGTATCATCAAACATGATACATTCAAGTGCACAAAACTATATCACATATACAATGTGCAAATGAAGTGAGAAAACCCATTTAAAGTGAACCAATACTAGTTAATGCAAAGTAATATATCAAATATATAATTATGCATTAAATCATTGAATCAATACTTGATTTAATGATCCGGTCATATCGCATATAACCGACTAATATCAATATTAACAACTTATCGAATCAACACTTGATCCGATAACCCGGCTATATCGCATATAACCGATCAATGTCACAAATCGCGAGAATCGAATACAGTATCACATACTGGTATTATTCTCGGTCCCGCACATATCTCATATGCGCTCCTATTTCGTTTCGCTTGAGCCAGGAAACCTCTGTGTAGGACTCTAAAGACTCGTCAATACACCGGCAGCAGGTGATGATCATATCAAGCACCCACAAGCCGCAAGCGGTCTGCTAAACGTAACGGCCACCCGGGTATTGGGCGATCAGAAGATCGACGAGCAAGCCCGCTCACACTCCTGTGAATCCAACCAGTAACACTTACCGTACAGTCCGGTCTGATCGTCTGATATGTCGCATATCTCGCCTAGGGGTGGTAAACGTCAGACCCCAATAGCTCGATAAGTCGTGTCGATATGAGGTCTATAACAGTTCGAGAAACTACTGGTAACACTTACCAGTAAATCTCAGCAACCCTGGCCAGGGAATTCCGGTTATAGCCAATCGAAAACAGCGCAACATCAACTCCCTATACCGGGAGAGACGAATCCCCTCCTATCGCTCATTGCCTCCATGTGATTCGGGACTGTACCCAAAAACCACCGTTTTGCACGCCCTCTTGGACGTGGTAAGGTGGAAATCAAAGCACAGTGGGAACCACACAAGACTCTATGACGATCTCGGGTCAACAGACTACTCTGTACCAGTGTCACCAGAGAACTGCCATCTGACGTAAGGTATAATACCATCTGGGAGTTCTCGGCGAGTCCGTCCAGTGTACCCAGTCTTTACAGAGCACCCGTATATCATCTCTGATGTCAAACACCAATGGATATGGGATCATCCATCGCCCATCTGTATGGGTCGAGAAGGTATACGCTAGTCTACTTTGGTATATCGATGCCCCGTCTCGATACACTCACGACTAGGGACTTTGAAGGATGTACTTATGGACTACCATGTCCCCACTAGTATGATCCGCATCACAGTCCAGGTAGTCAAGTACACATCCTAAGGGCTTTACCAACATGTAACAGAGAGACAATCAGTGTACACGTTAAGGTAAAGATCAACCAGATAGCATACTATCATGTCGAGCAAGAAAGTCCTCCCTATATATATCCCAGCATCCACTACAATGCACATCCAATGTACAGTAATGGCCTTTAGGGCATACATATAACTAACAATCTCCCACTTGCACTAGGGCCATATGATAGCAGTGGTTGTAGTATCTCATACTCAACCATCCCATAAAAGTCTCTCTCTGGGAAAAGGCCTTTGTGAGTGGATCTGCTGTGTTGTCCTCTGAGTCTACTCTCCTAACCTCGATCTCCTTGGAGATCAACCATCTCCATGATCAGGTGATACTGCCTTAGAATATGTCTGGATCACTGATGGGACTTGCGTTCCTTGGCACAAGCCACAACTCCATTGTCTCACAATGGTAGGAACGTAGTTCATCTCATGAACCAATATACACACAAACAGCCTCTTTGGTAGCATCTTTAGTAGCGATGTATCCTGCCTTTATCGTCTAGTATGCCACGGTATCTAGCTTGAAACTCTTCCAACATACCGTCCCTTTACTGAGGGTAAAGACAATGCCTGCGACTGACATTCAGTCGTCTTTATCACCCTGGAACCCTTCCAGTGATTCTCCCCAGGATCGATTGATACCATCTCACTGCAACTAGTGAGAATCCTAACATCCAATTAGATCTATCTCATAGATCCAAATTCTAGGATTTAGTAGGTATCACTTTGATCTTATGTGGAGAATCAGTGTGATAAGCGGAGATTGATCGAGCGTAGCATAGGAAACTCCTTCCCTATCAAGAGTATGTCATCCACGTACTCTACGAGGATCGACACCATACTCCCTACTACCTTTTTGTTTATACAAGGTTCATCTACCATTTTGATGATGTCAACTTCTTTGACTAATCCATCAAAACAGATGTTCCAACTCCGCGATGCCTGCTTTATCCTATAAAGCATCTTGCACACGTTTCCGCTGCTCCCACTGTCTACGAGGCCCTCTGGCTGTGTACTTATAGACGCACTCTTCTAAAACATCATTTAGAAAAGCTGTCATGACACCCAACCACCAGATATCGTAGTCATGGTATGTAGCCGTGGCAAGTAGGATCTGGATGGACTTAAGCATAGCCATTGGAAAAAGGTTTCATCATTATTCACGCCTGGTGAATGACGAAAACCTTTAACAAGTCTAGCTTTGAAAGTCTCAACTTTTCCATCTACACCAAGTAATCTTCTCAAGATATACTTGCTCCTGATGGGGATTTAACCCTTCAGATATAGCAACCAAAGTCCATACTTTGTTGGCGTATAAGGATTCCATCCCAGATCGATAAACATCCAGCCATTCTTACAGAGTCTTACTCCTGATGGCCAGCTCGAAACTAGTTGGGTCAATATCTCATGACGCAATCCTCGCTCCCACTGTCATAGAGAAACCGAAGTATCTCTCAGGTGGGTGAGGATCCCTACTAGATCGGCGGAGAGGCTGAGGTTCGTTGGAATCTACTGAATCCTTTGGTTCTACCAAATCATCTGCTGTAGTTTGTATAGCTGGAACCTTTCCAGTTCTACATTACAGACCTTGCCTTGAGCTTGTCCGGATTTTGCTTTTAGACATAGGCCGGTCAACCCCAAATCTTAACTAACTTAAGGTATGGGCTCTTCCCTTTCCATATCACATATGAAGTGGTAGGCAACTGATTTGATTGGAACCCTATTCAATAGGTATGCAGCTTTTCAAGCGCATATCTCCCAAAAGGAAATAGGTAACTCAGTAGTACTCATTATAGAGCACACCATATCAAATAGGGTGTATCTGCTCCGCCCCGATATACCATCGTGCTATGGTGTATGCAGAGGAGTAATGCTGAGAGAGAATCTCATTCTCCATTAGAATAGTCCAAGAATTTTGTGCTCAAGTATTCTCCTCCTTGATCTCATCATAGGACATAATACTTTTACCCGTATTTGATTCTCTACTTGTAACTTATATTCTGTGAATATCTCAAAAGGTTCGGACTTGTGTTTCAACAGGAACATAGGTCTGAATCTCGAAAGATCATCAGAGAATGTAATGAAGTACAAAGAACCGGTCTTGGCATGTGTAGACAGGGGACCTTACATACATCAACATGAATCATCCCAAGAGTTTACTAACTCTTTCTCTGTTTCTAATAAGCAGAGCTGGTGTCATTATATCTTTGTGACATGACTGGCAAGTTTCACAAGATGTAGATTCAAACTGATTTAAATATGCATCTACATGTAACTTCAGCTAGTCGGGTCACATTGATATGACCTAGTCTATAATGCCTCAAGAAGGATTCGTTCATTTCTGAACTCTTCCTCTTGTGTGTGTTCCGTATACTAAAGAACTGTAGTTTGATTTAGAACATTAATGCTTTTAGATAACGTGCCTGAACCGATCAACTTTTGATATAGGAAATGTTCAAAACATTATCCAACAATACAAAATTATATCCTTTCTTTACTAATAAAGAGACTGATATGATTTTGTATATCAGGTTCGGTATCTAATAACATTTGTTCAGAATCAATGTATTTGGAATACAGGGTGACAGTGACCAACAGACTTGGCTGCAACACTTGCCCCATTTTCTGCCTCATGAAACTTATCACCCGTTCTCAGTTCTCTACCTTTCTGTAGCCCTATGTAACAGATTACATATCTGGGATCCTGATCCGGTATCATATACCCAGGATGCAGAGGATACTGAGAAACAGTTCTTTGTAATGAACACACCCGAAGATGATGCATCATCATGCACTCTCCTCGTTTGGGCGGCACGGGAATTCTGGTATTCCCTAATTTCCTGCTCTGTCTTATAACAATTATAAGTTGGAGCGGGACCAACGTTCCCCAGCTCAGTATAACAAGAGGGTTCGGTCAAATATCCGTATTATTATCTTGATTAAGGCGTGATATGGTCGCTACCTGGAGAGAGAGAGAAGAAAACACTCAGCATGCGCTCTTGCAAGAATAGATTAGTTATTATTTTATCTAATCAGGATGGCTCCCACTGCTTTTTATCAAATCTTCTTTCAAAACTTAAAAGGAAAGACTAGCCGGGATTAATTACACACTACAAGTTCGCCAATCTTTCAGCCAGGCCAGTGTCGGTACTTTGAGGGAGGTCCCCCGTGCTTTCGCATGAACCTAATTAATGTAAACCTCGTTTTCCCAGAGGCTTAACCTCGTTAACACCTTTCTAGACACCTACTTGATCGGCTAATTGTAATGTGTAAAACTCTCCCAGGAGAAACAATTACTCGCAGTGGGTATCGGGATCCAACTATCTCATAGAAGGTATGCAATCTCATTGCAAATTTCAACACTTGAAATTCCCGATAATATTTTGCCCCTAGCAGCTATATGATCTTAACATAGTCAACAAATCATAAGTGCTAGTCAAGTTCAACCCGTCATTTCCCGATTGAATTAAACCCACCCGTATGACCCTTAACATAGTCAACAAAGTCGCACGACTACCCTAATCCAATCGCATTATATGCTTATGCAGATAAGCGCTAATTAGCTACCGTACACTACGCCTTAACATAGTCAACAAACGTAGCACGAATACTAACTAGTACTTATCTGAAATGACGGAGGGCTACGACAGGTTTTTCTGAAAACCTATTGCGTAATGAACTTGATATCGTTGTAGGATCGAATGAATTTTGAAATGGAGTGTTTTTGAGGCTTTTCTAGTTTTGCTAAAGGAGTCACTCCCGGTGAAGGGATCGTCGGTCCTTTTTTCGTCGAATGAGGTGCGGGATATATCATATATATCACTATGCAAAGCAAAAACTCTTAAAAGCAATCAAAAGACAAACCGAGTGTGTAGCATCTGCCAGTTATTTCTAAAGGAGTCACTCCCGGTGAAGGGATCTCGGTCCTTTCCTCATCGAATAAGGTGCAGGATATATCACATATACCTCTGTGCAAAGCAAGAACTGTAGCTACCTGTTTTATTTTTGAAATTCGATTCTACAACATCTTAGGTTTCTTTTACTTTCATTAATCACATTAATGAAGTCCCATCATTTAAATACCTAAACATCACAGATAAATACGACGTACACTTATTCCATCCGCATTAGCCTCGATGTCCCCTCGTGCACCGTTAGGTTAGGTAACTAACGGCTGAGCGGGGCAGGGCTAGCGCGGGTGAAAAACATAAGTAACGTCTATATAATATATCATATATACTATATACTGTATCTATCACAGAACATCACATGATCACATCACAGATATCGCAGCAGAAGAATCACATGAAATATTGGATATACTAGGACGTCCGTGTTTTCAAAACGAGCCAGTATAAAACACAGATTCCACGGTCGTGATGAATAGCCAAACCCACACCCCTAGACCCCTACGAGAGCGGCAAGCAACCCTACCAATTCTAGAGTTAGGAGACCCGGACTCGACTCCTCGAGTTGGTCTCCCACTGGACTCCAGAACCCGGTTACTTATGCTCCCCTCCTTAGGTCTATCCTAGTGCGGAAAAGTAAATAATATACAAACGGTGACATCTTCCGCAACCTGGAAGTGCCCCAATAAAAGAATATTACATACAAGTTTTTACATGAATGAAAATGAAAAACACTCATCTCACATAAGAACCCCCGGCTATTCAAACACGACGATCCAATATAACATATCCAGCAACACATAACATCACATGTCATCAACGTAAGTAAATATGCGCATCCCAATTGTCGTTGACATATAGCAACGAAACCGGCGATATCACATATTACACTTACGGTCACAGAAAAGAAAGTGTAAAACTACAACAGTTGGAATCCGCAATCTGCATAGACATCGCATGCCTAATCAAATGAATACCTTAGACATCACATGCCTAACAATTATAAACCCCGCATTTTAGTCTCATTATCGAAAACTCTTTTCAATATCAAGTCGGGCAATTCAACAAGATTCCCGACATACTGATCGAATGCTCGTCGCAAACTTCAGTAGACGGCCGCACCCCCGATACCGTCGACGAAGTACACCAAGGCGGAACACCGCTACCGCAAGCACCCGGACGGATGCTTTCGGCGACGGGGTTCTCCTACAGTCACTTGGTCGGGGCTATGGAGCAAGGCTGTCTATTAAGTTTACCCAGCGAGTATCCGCGTACGCTACGTGATTGCGACGGACTTTTGATCACATCAAAATTCCGTGGAAACCGATCAAGTGAGACTAAACTGCTATGTTTATAACATTCATTCAGTTATCTCATAACTACTTGTGAATTCCAATTATTGTATCCCATTCCAGATAAATAGAAAATGTTAAACTTTTCGATCGAACAGTCAAACACCCAAGTTTTCCCGATACAGATCAACACATGAAACAAGTCTAAAAACATTCAGTTCGTGCCTCAGTACCAACGGTCCAGCCGTAGAAGGGTCAAGCCCACATGTGGCACGCCATACTGCCCCAAACCCGAAGGTTCAAAGGGCAGTTCAAGACGGTCACATAATCGAGTTAAGGTTTGTTGTCTTCTAGAGGGACCATCGCGTTACTTGCACTACTTAGAACGTCGTTAAACTACGGAAAGATCCAACACTTGGAAATTTCCCGACAGGGGAAAAATTGGGTACTTATATCCGGTCGAACCTTTTAACATACTCTAAAATATTCGGAAAGCCACACAGACAAAATTTGATAATCCGATCGAACAACGAAACCCCAAAACAACCCCAGAAAATTCAACTCTTGAATAAATATTAAAAATTCCCAGAAAATCCAACACCAGAAAAGAGGAATTACTGTGCAAAAATGGGTAGCTGACGTCATCATTCGGCCGCGGAACCGTCGCAGAAGCCAGGCTTCTGCCGCGGTTCCGCCGCACTTTGGTGGATTCATGGGTACGGGCTTCACAGTAATTCTTACAATTCCCTGCTGATTTTTCTGCATATTTTTAATATCGAAAAACTCCAGTTTTTAGAAAAAGTCCAGAGAGCTATTTTGGGGTTATGGTTTTGGTTCGATCGGGTTTCAAACGTAGTCTACGCATCGCCTAAGGCTCTAGCTAGGCTCTGATACCACTTTAGGGTTCCTAGGCACTCTCAAGAGGTCTCACAAGGCATCAACCATGCCAATTTCAAAATTTACGGTGCCGAGAAACCCTAGACTACGGATCGTTAACTAGAAATCTTGGCGACCAAAGCAACTAGTTTACAACTAAACTAAAAGAACGGAAATACAACCTTTGTAGATCCGGTCCTCCACCTCCATGGCTCCGTGATGAAGTCCTCTCCGCTGTCCAAATGCAATCCCGGGCTCTAGCGTCGGCTTCATCGGAGAAATGGGCGGGCAAGGTCATCGGCTTCGTGCCGAAGATGATCTACGTCGAGACATCACAAGATCAAGCTCCCACTTCACCAAGTCATGAAACTTATGAAGAAAACACACTCTACTACTTGGCAAGAGGTAGACGATGAAGAAATAGGAGGTGGGTACACTTTAGAATTGGATTTCTCACTCTTTTTCTCACTTTGCCATTGATGAAGCAAGCTTTCTTCAAGTGAAGAAGAAGAAGAAGCAAGAAAGAATATGATGATAATATTATGATAAGTTATTTTCCAAAATAGAAAATCAATGAATACTTGTCATAATCCAACTCTAGTTAGGTGTAGAGAATTAACTAAGGTTAGGTTGTATGGTTAGGGTTAGAGAAAGAAACAAAATGGTCAACCAATTCAAAGCTTCATGAAGCTTCAAGGATAATCCAAAATTGGCCACCATTTTATTTCTTTCATAAATCAATGAATAAATAAAAGAATAAGTAAATGAAGCATAAGAAACCCTAACCATTGACCAACCATGGTTTAAACCATACACCAAACAATCATGTATCATCAAACATGATACATTCAAGTGCACAAAACTATATCACATATACAATGTGCAAATGAAGTGAGAAAACCCATTTAAAGTGAACCAATACTAGTTAATGCAAAGTAATATATCAAATATATAATTATGCATTAAATCATTAAATCAGTACTTGATTTAATGATCCGGTCATATCGCATATAACCGACTAATATCAATAGTAACAACTTATCGAATCAACACTTGATCCGATAACCCGGCTATATCGCATATAACCGATCAATGTCACAAATCGCGAGAATCGAATACAGTATCACATACTGGTATTATTCTCGGTCCCGGACATATCTCATATGCGCTCCTATTTCGTTTCGCTTGAGCCAGGAAACCTCTGTATAGGACTCTAAAGACTCGTCAATACGCCGGCAGCAGGTGATGATCATATCAAGCACCCACAAGCCGCAAGCGGTCTGCTAAACGTAACGGCCACCCGGGTATTGAGCGATCAGAAGATCGACGAGCAAGCCCGCTCACACTCCTGTGAATCCAACCAGTAACACTTACCGTACAGTCCGGTCTGATCGTCTGATATGTCGCATATCTCGCCTAGGGGTGGTAAACATCAGACCCCAATAGCTCGATAAGTCGTGTCGATATGAGGTCTATAACAGTTCGAGAAACTACTGGTAACACTTACCAGTAAATCTCAGCAACCCTGTCCAGGGATTTCCGGTTATAGCCAATCGAACACAGCGCAACATCAACTCCCTATACCGGGAGAGACGAATCCCCTCCTATCGCTCATTGCCTCCATGTGATTCGGGACTGTACCCAAAAACCACCGTTTTGCACGCCCTCTTGGACGTGGTAAGGTGGAAATCAAAGCACAGTGGGAACCACACAAGACTTTATAACGATCTCGGGTCAACAGACTACTCTGTCCCAGTGTCACCAGAGAACTGCCATCTGACGTAAGGTATAATACCGTCTGGGAGTTCTCGGCGAGTCCGTCCAGTGTACCCAGTCTCTACTGAGCACCCGTATATCATCTCTGATGTCAAACACCAATGGATATGGGATCATCCTGTTAGTTATATGTATGCCCTAGAGGCCATTACTATACATAGGATGTATATTGTAGTGGATGCTGGGACATATATAGGGAGGACTTTCTTGCTCGACATGATAGTATGCTATCTGGTTGATCTTTACCTTAACGTGTACATTGATTGTCTCCCTGTTACATGTTGGTAAAGCCCTTAGGATCTGTACTTGACTACCTGGACTATGATGCGGATCATACTAGTGGGGACATGGTAGTCTATAAGTACATCCTTCAAAGTCCCTAGTAGTGGGTGTATCGAGACAGGGCATCGATATACCAGAGTAGACTAGCGTGTACCTTCTCGACCCATATAGATGGGCGATGGATGATCCCATATCCATTGGTGTTTGACATCAGAGATGATATACGGGTGCTCGGTAGAGACTGGGTACACTGGACGGACTCGCCGAGAACTCCCAGATGGTATTATACCTCACGTCAGATGGCAGTTCTCAGGTGACACTGGTACAGAGTAGTCTGTTGACCCGAGATCGTCATAGAGTCTTGTGTGGTTCCCACTGTGCTTTGATTTCCATCTTACCACGTCCAAGAGGGCGTGCAAAACGGTGGTTTTTGGGTACAGTCCCGAGTCACATGGAGGCAATGAGCGATAGGAGGGGATTCGTCTCTCCGGTATAGGGAGTTGATGTTGCGCTGTGTTCGATTGGCTATAACAGGAAATCCCTGGCCAGGGTTGCTGAGATTTACTGGTAAGTGTTACCAGTAGTTTCTCGAACAGTTATAGACCTCATATCGACACGACTTATTGAGCTATTGGGGTCTGACGTTTACCACCCCTAGGCGAGATATGCGACATATCAGACGATCAGACCGGACTGTACGGTAGTGTTACTGGTTGGATTCACTGGAGTGTGAGCGGGCTTGCTCGTCGATCTTCAGATCGCTCAATACCCGGGTGGCCGTTACGTTTAGCAGACCGCTTGCAGCTTGTGGATGTTTGATATGATCATCATCCGCTGCCGGCGTATTGACGAGTCTTTAGAGTCCTACACAGAGGTTTCCTGGCTCAAGCGAAACGAAATAGGAGCGCATATGAGATATGTGCGGGACCGAGAATAATACGAGTATGTGATACCGTATTCCATTCTCGCGATGAATGTATCGATTAGGTTATATGTGATATACCCTAGTTATCGAATCAAGGATTGATTCGATAAACCGACACATTGGATACTAGTCGGTTATATGTGATATGACCGGATCATTAAATCAAGTGTTTGATTTAATGATTTAATGTATAATTATATATTTGATATATTACTTTGCATTAACTAGTATCGGTTCACTTTAGAAGGATTTTCTCACATGGATGTACAAGTTGTATATGTGATATACTTTTTGTGCATTTTATTGTATCATGTTTGATGATGCATGTTTACTTGGTTAAGTGTAAAGAATTAAACCATTGTTAAACTTATGATTAGGGTTTGATTTCCTTTTCTCATTTATTTATCTATTTATTCATTTTGGAAAATAGATGGAAAAAGGAGAAAAGAATGGTGGCTTTTTTTGTTGTTTAGTGGAAGCTTCATGAAACCTTAACCCTAACCATTCCTTTAACCTTGGTCAATTCTCTACACATAACCATAGTTACTATTATTATAAGGATGGTTTTTCTTTTCTTTTCTAATTAATCTTATCATAATTTTCTTCTTCTTCTTCCTTCAACTCAAGAAGAAAACCTTAACTTCATCAATGGTGGATTGATGAAAAGTGTGAGAAATCCAAAACTAAAGTCTACCCACTTCCTATATCTTCATCCTCTACCTCTTGCCAAGTAGTAGAGTGTGTTTTCTTCACAAGTTTTCCAGACTTGGTGAAGGTGGAGCTTGATCTAGCGATGCCTCGACGTAGATCATCTTCGGCATGGACATCGACGACCTAGCTCGCCTATTCTCCGATGAAGCCGACGCTAGAGCCCGGATTTGATTTGGACAGCGGAGAGGACTTCGTTGCGGAGCTATGGAGGTGGAGCACCGGATCTACAAAGGTTGTATATCCGTATTCTCATAGTTAAATGTTAACTAGTTAGCTTTTTCGCCTAGTTTTCTAGCAAACGATCCGTAGTCGGGTCTCTCGGCACCTAGAATTTTTGAAATGGGCATGTTCGATGCCTTGTGAGACCTCCTTGGGGTGCCTAGGAACCCTACAGTGGTATCAGAGCCTAGCTAGAGCCTTAGGCGAAGTCTAGACGTATTTTGAAGTCCGAACGACCCGAAACCCCAACCGGAAAATGCTCTCTGGACGTTTTCAGAAAACGTGGATTTTTTCAAATTAAAAATTGCTAAAAAATTCAGCAGGGAAAAATAAGAATTATGATGCAAAATTTTTCCGATGAACAGTACAAACCGCGGCGGAAGCGCGGCAGAAGCCAGCTTTCTGCGGCGGTTCCGCGGCGGAATGATGACGTCATCGTACACTGTTTGCACAGTAACTCCTATTATTTTATGCTGGATTTTCTGGGTATTTTTAAAATTTATTCTAGAGTTGAATTTTTTGGAGTTGTTTTGGGGATTCGGTGTATCGATCGGGGTATCAAATTTTGTCTATTTGGCTTTCCGGATAATTTTTAGAATATGTTAAAAAGTTCGACCGGATATAAATACCGAATTTTTCCCCTGTCGGGAAATTTCCAAGTGTTGGATTTTTCCAAAGTTTAACGACGTTCTAAGTAGTGCAAGTAACGCGATGGACCCTCTAGAAGACAACAAACCTTAACTCGATTATGTGACCGTCTTGAACTGCCCTTTGAACCTTCGGGTTTGGTGCAGTACGGCGTGCCACATGTGAGGCGTTGGCTTGACCCTTCTACGGCTGGACCGTTGGTACTGAGGCACGAACTGAATGTTGTTAGACTTATTTCATGTGTTGATCTGTATCGGGAAAACTTGGGTGTTCGATTGTTCGATCGGAAAGTTTGACATTTTCTATTTATCCGGAATGGGATACAATAATTGGAATTCACAAGTAGTTATGTGATAACTGAATGAATGTTATAAACATAGCAGTTTAGTCTCACTTGATCGGTTGCCACGGAATTTTGATGTGATCAAAAGTCCGTCGCAATCACGTAGCATACGCGGATACTCGCCGGGTAAACTTAATAGACAGCTTCACTCCATAGCCCCGACCAAGTGACTGTAGGAGAACCCTGTCGCCGAAAGCATCCGTTCGGGTGCTCGCGGCAGCGGTGTTCTGCCTTGGTGCACTTCGTCGACGGTATCGGGGGTGCGGCCGTCTACTAAACTTTGCGACGAGTATTCGATCAGAATGTCGGGAATCCTGTTGAATTTCCCGACATGATATTGAAAAGTGTTTTTGATTTTGAGACTAAAATGCGGGGTTTATAATTGTTAGGCATGCGATGTCTAAGTAATTCATTTGGTCAGGCATGCGATGTCTGAGATGGTTGCGGATTCCAACTGTTGTAGTTTTACACTTTCTTTTCTGTGACCGTAAGTGTAATATGTGATATCGCCGGTTTCGTTGCTATATGTCAACGACAATTGGGATGCGCATATTTACTTACGTTGATGACATGTGATGTTATGTGTTGCTGGATATGTTATATTGGATCGTCGTGTTTGAATAGCCGGGGTTTTTTATGTGAGATGAGTGTTTTTCATTTTCATTCATGTAAAAACTTGTATGTAATATTCTTTTATTGGGGCACTTCCAGGTTGCGGAAGATGTCACCGTTTGTATATTATTTACTTTTCCGCACTAGGATAGACCCAAGGAGGGGAGCACAAGTAACCGGGTTCTGGAGTCCAGTGGGAGACCAACTCGAGGAGTCGAGTCCGGGTCTCCTAACTCTAGAATTGGTAGGGTTGCTTGCCGCTCTCGTAGGGGTCTAGGGGTGTGGGTTTGGCTATTCATCACGACCGTGGAATCCGTGTTTTATACTGGCTCGTATTGAAAACACGGACGTCCTAGTATATCCAATATTTCATATGATTCTTCTGCTGCGATTTCTGTGATGTGATCATGTGATGTTCTGTGATAGATACAGTATATAGTATATATGATATATTATATAGACGTTACTTATGTTTTACACCCACGCTAGCCCTGCCCTGCTCTGCCGTTAGTTACCTAACCTAACGGTGCACGAGGGGACATCGAGGCGAATGCGGATGGCATAAGTGTACGTCGTATTTATCTGTGATGTTTAGGTACTTAGATGATGGGACTTCATTAATGTGATTAATGAAATAAAAGAAACCTAAGATGTTGTAGAATCGAATTTCAAAATAAAATAGGTAGCTACAGTTCTTGCTTTGCACAGAGGTATATGTGATATATCCTGCACCTTATTCGATGAGGAAAGGACCGAGATCCCTTCACCGGGAGTGACTCCTTTAGCAATAACTGGCAGATGCTACACACTCGGTTTGTCTTTTGATTGCTTTTAAGTGTTTTTGCTTTGCACAGAGGTATATGTGATATATCCTGCACCTTATTCGATGAGGAAAGGACCGACGATCCCTTCACCGGGAGTGACTCCTTTAGCAAAACTGGAAAAGCCTCAAAAGCACTCCATTTTAAAATCATTTAATTCTACAACGATATCAAGTTCATTACGCAATAGGTTTTCAGAAAAACCTGTCGTAGCCCTCCGTCATTTCAGATAAGTAGTAGTTAGTATTCGTGCTACGTTTGTTGGCCTGCGTCAAGGCGTAGTGTGCGGTAGCTGACTGGTGCTTATCTGCATAAGCATATGATGTGATTGGATTAGGGTAGTCGTGCGACTTTGTTGGCCTGCGTCAAGGGTCGTGCGGGTGGGTTTAATTCAATCAGGAAATGACGGGCTGAACTTGACTAGCGCACTATGGTTTTTTGGCCTGCGTCAAGGTCATAGGACGCTAGGGGCAAAATATTATCGGGAATTTCAAGTGTTGAAATTTGCAATGAGATTGCATACCTTCTATGAGATAGTTGGATCCCGATACCCGCTGCGAGTAATTGTTACTCCTGGGAGAGTTTTATACATTACAATTAGCCGATCAAGTAGGTGTCTAGAAAGGTGTTAACGAGGTTACGCCTCTGGGAAAACGAGGTTTACATTAATTAGGTTCGTGCGAAAGCACGGGGGACCTCCCTCAAAGTACCGACACTGGCCTGGCTGAAAGATTGGCGAACTTGTAGTGTGTAATTAATCCCGGCTAGTCTTTCCTTTTAGGGTTTGAAGGAAGATTTGATAAAAAGCAGTGGGAGCCATCCTGATTAGATAAAATAATAACCAATCTATTCTTGCAAGAGCGCACGCTGAGTGTTTTCTTCTCTCTCTCTCTCCAGGTAGCGACCATATCACGCCTTAATCAAGATAATAATACGGATTTATTGACCGAACCCGCTTGTTATACTGAGCTGGGGAACGTTGGTCCCGCTCCAACTTATAATTGTTATAAGACAGAGCAGGAAATTGGGGAATACCAGAATTCCCGTGCCGCCCAAACGAAGAGAGTGCATGCTGATGCATCATCTTCGGGTGTATTCATTACAAAGAACTGTTTCTCTGTATCCTCTACGTCCTGGGTATGAGATACCGGATCAGGAACCCAGATATGTAATCTGTTACATAGGGCTACAGAAAGGTAGAGAACTGAGAACGGGTGATAAGTTTCATGAGGCAGAAAACGGGGCAAGAGTTGCAGCCAAGTCTGTCGGTCACTGTCACCCTGTATTACGAATACATTGATTCTGAACGAATGTTATTAGATACCGAACCTGATATAAAAAATCATATCTATCTCTTTATTAGTAAAGAAATGATAAAATTTTGTATTGTTGGATAATGTTTTGAACATTTCCTATATCAAAAGTTGATCGGTTCAGGCACGTTATCTAAAAGCATTGATGTTCTAAATCAAACTACAGTTCTTAGTATACGGAACACACACATGAGGAAGAGTTCAGAAATGAACGAATCCTTCTTGAGGTATTGTAGACTAGGTCATATCAATGCGACCCGACTGGCTGAGTTACATAAAGATGCATATTTAAATGAGTTTGAATTTACATCTTGTGAAACTCGCCAATCATGTCACAAAGATAAGATGACCACAGCTCCGTTTATTGGAAACAGAGAAAGAGTTAGTAAACTCTTAGGATGATACATGTTGATGTATGTAGGTCCCCTGTCTACACATGCCAGGACTGGTTCTTTATACTTCATTACATTCTCTGATGATCTTTCGAGATTCAGACCTATGTTCTTGTTGAAACACAAGTCCGAACCTTTTGAGATATTCACAGAATATAAGCGAGAAGTAGAGAACCAGAATACGGGTATAAGTATTGTGTCCTTTGATGAGATCAAGGAGGAGAATACTTGAGCACGGAATTCCTGGACTATTCTAAAGGAGAATAAGATTCTCTCTCGGCATTACTCCTCCGAATACACCATAGCACGATGGTATATCGGGGCGGAGCAGATACACCCTATTTGATATGGTGTGCTCTATGATGAGTACTACTGAGTTACCTATTTCCTTTTGGGAGTTATGCACTTGAGAAGTTGCATACCTATTGAATAGGGTTCCAATCAAATCAGTTGCCTACCGCTTCATATGTGATATGGAATGGAAAAGGCCCATGTCTTAAGCTAGTTAAGATTTGGGGTTGACCGGCCTATGTCTAAAAGCAAAATCCGGACAAACTCGAGGCAAGGTCTGTTATGTACAACTGGAAAGGTTCCAGCTATGCAAACTATAGAAGATGATTTGATAGAACCAAAGGATTCAATAGTTACCAACGAACCTCAGCCTCTCCGCCGATCTAGTGAGGTTCCTCACCCGCCTGAGAGATACTTCGGTTACTCTATGACAGTGGGAGCGAGGATTGCATCATGAGATGATGACCCAACTAGTTTCGAGCTGGCCATCAGGAGTGTGACTCTGTAAGAATGGCTGGATGCTTAGCGATCTGAGATGGAATCCATGTACACCAACAAAGTATGGACTTTGGTTGCTATATCTGAAGGGTTAAATCCCCATCAGGAGCAGGTATATCTTGAGAAGATTACTTGGTGTACATGGAAAAGTTAAGACTTTCAAAGCGAGACTTGTTAAAAGTTTGCATCATTGACAAGGTGTGGATAATGATGAAACCTTTTCAAGTAGCTATGCTTAAGTCCATCCAGATCCTACTTGTCACGGCTACATATGATGACTGCGATATCTGGTGGTTGGGTGTCTTGACTGCTTTTCTAGATGATATTTTAGAAGAGTGCGTCTATAAGTACACAGCCAGAGGGCCTCGTAGACAGTGGGAGCAGCGGAAACGTGTGCAAGATGCTTTATAGGATAAAGCAGGCATCGCGGAGTTGGAACATCTGTTTTGATGGATTAGTCAAAGAAGTTGACATCATCAAAATGGTAGATGAACCTTGTATAAACAAGAAGGTAGTAGGGAGTATGGTGACGATCCTCGTAGAGTACGTGGATGACATACTCTTGATAAGGAAGGAGTTTCCTATGCTACGCTCGATCAATCTCCGCTTATCACAATGATTCTCCACATAGGATCAAAATGATACCTCCTAAATCCTGGATTTTGGATCTATGAGATAGATCTAAATGGATGTTAGGCTACTCACTAGTTGTAGTGAGATGGCATCAGTTGATACTGGGGAGAATCACTGGAAGGGTTCCAGGGTGATAAAGACGACTGAATGTCAGTCACAGGCATTGTCTTTTCCCTCAGTAAAGGGACGGTATGTTGGAAGAGTTCCAAGCTAGATACCGTGGCATACTAGACGATAAAGGCAGGATACATCGCTACTTAAGATGCTACCAAAGAGGCAGTCTGGGTGTATATTAGTTCATAAGATGAACTTTGTTCCTCCCATTGTGTGACAATGGAGTTGTGGCTTATGCCAAGGAACGCCGGTCCCATCAGTGATCCAGACATATTCTAAAGCAGTATCACTTGATCATGGAGATGGTTGATCTCCAGGGTGATCGAGGTTTGGAGAGTAGACTCAGAGGACAACACAGCGGATCCACTCACAAAGGCCTGTTCCCAGAGAGAGACTTTTATGGGATGGTTGAGTATGAGATACTACAACCACTGCTATCAGATAGCCCTAGTGCAAGTGGGAGATTGTTAGTTATATGTATGCCCTAGAGGCCATTACTATACATAGGATGTATATTGTAGTGGATGCTGGGACATATATAGGGAGGACTTTCTTGCTCGGCATGATAGTATGCTATCTGGTTGATCTTTACCTTAACGTGTACATTGATTGTCTCCCTGTTACATGTTGGTAAAGACCTTAGGATCTGTACTTGACTACCTGGACTATGATGCGGATCATACTAGTGGGGACATGGTAGTCTATAAGTACATCCTTCAAAGTCCCTAGTCGTGGGTGTATGGAGACAGGGCATCGATATACCAGAGTAGACTAGCGTGTACCTTCTCGACCCATATAGATGGGCGATGGATGATCCCATATCCATTGGTGTTTGACATCAGAGATGATATACGGGTGCTCAGTAGAGACTGGGTACACTGGACGGACTCGCCGAGAACTGCCAGATGGTATTATACCTCACGTCAGATGGCAGTTCTCTGGTGACACTGGTACAGAGTAGTCTGTTGACCCGAGATCGTCATAGAGTCTTGTGTGGTTCCTACTGTGCTTTGATTTCCATCTTACCACGTCCAAGAGGGCGTGCAAAACGGTGGTTTTTGGGTACAGTCCCGAGTCACATGGAGGCAATGAGCGATAGGAGGGGATTCGTCTCTCCCGGTATAGGGAGTTGATGTTGCGCTGTGTTCGATTGGCTATAACAGGAAATCCCTGGCCAGGGTTGCTGAGATTTACTGGTAAGTGTTACCAGTAGTTTCTCGAACAGTTATAGACCTCATATCGACACGACTTATTGAGCTATTGGGGTCTGACGTTTACCACCCCTAGGCGAGATATGCGACATATCAGACGATCAGACCGGACTGTACGGTAGTGTTACTGGTTGGATTCACGGGAGTGTGAGCGGGCTTGCTCGTCGATCTTCAGATCGCTCAATACCCGGGTGGCCGTTACGTTTAGCAGACCGCTTGCGGCTTGTGGATGTTTGATATGATCATCATCCGCTGCCGGCGTATTGACGAGTCTTTAGAGTCCTACACAGAGGTTTCCTGGCTCAAGCGAAACGAAATAGGAGCGCATATGAGATATGTGCGGGACCGAGAATAATACGTGTATGTGATACCGTATTCCATTCTCGCGATGAGTGTATCGATTAGGTTATATGCGATATACCCTAGTTATCGAATCAAGGATTGATTCGATAAACCGACACATTGGATACTAGTCGGTTATATGTGATATGACCGGATTATTAAATCAGGTGTTTGATTTAATGATTTAATGTATAATTATATATTTGATATATTACTTTGCATTAACTAGTATCGGTTCACTTTAGAAGGATTTTCTCACATGGATGTACAAGTTGTATATGTGATATACTTTTTGTGCATTTTATTGTATCATGTTTGATGATGCATGTTTACTTGGTTAAGTGTAAAGAATTAAACCATGGTTAAACTTATGATTAGGGTTTGATTTCCTTTTCTCATTTATTTATCTATTTATTCATTTTGGAAAATAGATGGAAAAAGGAGAAAAGAATGGTGGCTTTTTTTGTTGTTTAGTGGAAGCTTCATGAAACCTTAACCCTAACCATTCCTTTAACCTTGGTCAATTCTCTACACATAACCATAGTTACTATTATGATAAGGATGGTTTTTCTTTTCTTTTCTAATTAATCTTATCATAATTTTCTTCTTCTTCTTCCTTCAACTCAAGAAGAAAACCTTAACTTCATTAATGGTGGATTGATGAAAAGTGTGAGAAATCCAAAACTAAAGTCTACCCACTTCCTATTTCTTCATCCTCTACCTCTTGCCAAGTAGTAGAGTGTGTTTCCTTCACAAGTTTTCCAGACTTGGTGAAGGTGGAGCTTGATCTAGCGATGCCTCGACGTAGATCATCTTCGGCATGGACATCGACGACCTAGCTCGCCTATTCTCCGATGAAGCCGACGCTAGAGCCCGGATTTGATTTGGACAGCGGAGAGGACTTCGTTGTGGAGCTATGGAGGTGGAGCACCGGATCTACAAAGATTGTATATCCATATTCTCATAGTTAAATGTTAACTAGTTAGCTTTTTCGCCTAGTTTTCTAGCAAACGATCCGTAGTCGGGTCTCTCGGCACCTAGAATTTTTGAAATGGGCATGTTCGATGCCTTGTGAGACCTCCTTGGGGTGCCTAGGAACCCTACACATCCATCGCCCATCTGTATGGGTCGAGAAGGTATACGCTAGTCTACTCTGGTATATCGATGCCCCGTCTCGATACACCCACGACTAGGGACTTTGAAGGATGTACTTATGGACTACCATGTCCCCACTAGTATGATCCGCATCACAGTCCAGGTAGTCAAGTACACATCCTAAGGGCTTTACCAACATGTAACAGAGAGACAATCAGTGTACACGTTAAGGTAAAGATCAACCAAATAGCATACTATCATGTCGAGCAAGAAAGTCCTCCCTATATATATCCCAGCATCCACTACAATGCACATCCAATGTACAGTAATGGCCTCTAGGGCATACATATAACTAACATATGCGATATGACCGGATCATTAAATCAAGTGTCAGTTTAATGATTTAATGTATAATTATATATTTGATATATTACTTTACATTAACTAGTATTGGTTCACTTAAGATTATTTTCTCACTTGATGTGCACAAAGTGTATATGTGATATATAATTGTGTACATGTTTGTATCATGATTGATGATACATGCAAACATGGGTGGGTGGGTAGCATAAACCAAGTTAATTATAATTTAGGTTTTTATTTATCTTAATTATTCAAAATGGTGGCATCTTTTGTCATGACTTGAACCTTCATGAAGCTTGAAGTATCTTTGACAAAGTACACTTATTTTGACTGGATTAAGATATTTATTAACCAAACCATTATATTTAGCCATGGTTATATCTCTACAATAGTTAGTGGATGATACTAACTCACCCATGGTTGCATAATTATGATTATTCTTTTCTCATTTTTCATTCTTACTTCGTCTTCTTTATCATCCAAAAGAAAAACCTTGCTAGATTTTTCTAAGTGAAGAAATAAAGTGAGAAACCAAAATCTAAAGTGAACCCACTTCCTATTTCATCATCCTCTACTACTTGCCATTTAGTTTATGGTGTTCTCTTCACAAAGTTCATAACCTAGTGAAGGGGTAGCTTGAGTTTGAGTCATCTCGACGTAGATCATCTTCGGCCTCGAAGACTACTAGCAAGCTTGTTCAATTCTCCAAGGAAACCATCACTAGAGTCCGGGAGCTCGATGATCGCAGCGAAGGGACGTCAACACGGAGCTTTAGAAGTGAAGGACCGGATCTACAAAGGTTGTATTTTTGTTCACTTCTCTTCGTAATGTAGATTACTTGTTTTGGTTAACCTAGTTTTCTAGCATGATTCTTAGTTTGATTGCTTGGCACCCCCTTGAATTTTTTTTGTGGCATGTATGATGCTTGCAAACACTAGGCTAGGTGCTAAGGAATCCCAACACGTGGTGCACATAGCAAATATCAATCATGAGACAAATCGTTAAAATACCGAAATTTAAAACGACGAAAACGTGATATCTAAATCACTAAGGTGCAATTCATAATTAACTGTCGTCGATGTGCCCCTACCTTAATATCGAAAGGTGCCGGTGCATCCAAGGCTGGCAAAGAAAGAATATCTACTTGCCTCTTGCCCACGGTCTGGCGTCCTCTATTCTTAGATCCTCGTTTCTCTCTACGGATTACCAGTTACATGACTCCTCAGCTCGACAGCCCGGTTAGGAGTAATAACGGAAACAATCCTGTTCTGGCGCTCCTCTGAAGATCTCCGACCAATTAACATGGTCACTCTTAATGTATCGCGTCAATGATGGAAATCTCTGTCGCACTGAGTGTGCGCGATATAATCGATCCCGGTTCAAATCTTTATTGCGATGTACTCCCGGAAGATCCCGTCAGGGTCTCTTTCCAATCTCATCTCTGCCGGACTGCTCGGAAGTTAGCACTCTTTACTTAGTCCGTTTCTTGTTCTGGGACAACTGCATTCTCATCATGACTTTCCTCAAGAAATTATGGCCGTATCCAACATCTCTGCGTGAGCATAAATTCTCTGATATCAACGGAGTGGAACAACAACTCGTACAGATCTCGCGCGAACCACTTACTCAGCTTCCCTTCAATATGGACCAATTCGGAATCATCTCTTCGTAACTGTGTGGACTGCGCTCCAATTGGCTGTACTTATATCTAGAGTCCCTTTTGAAGCTACGAACTCGGCATCTCTAATACCCTGTGGAAGATTTCTGGCCAATTTCAACCTAGGAAACTCGTCTAAGTCATCAGAGTAATGCGCTTTCGCTCGCCTTTTCTCGATCCACTCACAACACGTCTGGGTGAGGTCCTTCTATCCGAAGCTGGTCAACTTGCTGATCTTATATCGGAGCAACCAACAAAGAATGTCCTTTCTTGATCGATTTATTCTATATCTGTGTAAGATCATTCAAACTGGAATTCTTCAATTTAACTGAGCCTGCTTCGGCGCATTAGATCAGACGAATCTTCTCAGTCACTCTATTCAAAATAGACTAGCTACCTTCTGTCACATCTCCGTTTATAAACTCATGTTGCATTAGCTTCAATGGTCTGGGGGCGATATCTTCCCAACTCAGCAACAACTGGCTCATCTGTCAGCACGGTAGACAATGCCTCGATCATCTGGAGTAGACGGTAGCTTAATAATCTTCGCAATCTGGCTGGCCTCAAGCAATGGCCCGATCATCTGGGGCAGATCTATAATGTTCGCGTCAACGAGAAATCCTAGTCGAACAATATATCAATGCGTTCGTGTGTCACCGAAATACATCCTGGTCAGTTCTCGTCCTTGACGAGCTTGTGCTGACCGCATCTCTAACCGCAGCTTTCTCTGCTCGTGTAACCAAGGTAACGGAAACCACGATTCGATATCGAAGAGGATAGATCATTGGAACGAATAGAAATACAGTGCATAAGAAATGTACAACCAAGGCTACTTAAGCGAAGTAGCATATCGTAAGTATGCCGTGGAACATACACACGGTACGTCACTCTACTTAAGTCACCTACTCGATCAACCAAGGTTAACCTATGCGACGAAAGTTCGGGTCTAATACTGCCTCGGCCAAGTCTATGTTTCGTAAAGTCAAGCCTAGCTTCCGAAATATATATACGCCCTAGACTCTACATAGTCAAACCTAAAGTCGAACCAAAGTTAAACCTAACGCTCTAATACCAACTTTGTCATGACCCGGAAAAGGCACATGACTGGCACTCGAATCATGTGAAGTCTATAAGACCCTACCTAATTCAAGTAAGCCAAAATCCTAAAAAATCTAAACATTTTTAGGGAAAAAATAGTGGAGGTGATGTTTTGAAATAACGGCATAATGAAATCAAGATCTTTCTTTAAAACATAAGTTATACCTTATGAAAATGCAATACTTTATATCTATCATCAAAACATTTTTCGTCGTTAGCGGTTTCCCCAGAAATCTTTCTCATTAACGCAACCTTCTGGATTGAATTTGCTCCAGCGGAAGCTTTGAAATTTGGGCAACACCTCCTTTGTAAATCTTAACCCGAAAGCAATAATAAATATAGGCATCCCCAAGAAGGAGCTAGCTCTTCGCCAATTGGTGGAAACAACCACACAATGATATAAATATACAACGCCAAATGGCGAGGATCAAAACACGGAAAGAAAGAAAGAAAACTACAGCATCATCAAGAAACCAAAACTATAATGAATAAGTACAAGAGCGTGACTCTAAGGCCGAAAAAATATACAATAAAGGTTTCTAAATCTACAAATATACAAGGCCTGGTTGATGGAGCTTTTAACTAGATACAACTGAATGAAATATACAAGTATATAATGGTGGTCACGATGCAAATATATCCCACTTATCAATGCAATCACCCTGAAGAAGGTAGTGTGCCAGCAAGCCGCAATAGAACCTGTGCGGTCGAACCTGCAAGAAAACTGTGGCTCAATAGGGGTAAGTTGCCAACTCAAGAGTAGAAGACATCACCGAGTAGAAATCGTATGAGTGACGATCTCCTAGGTCATACTGTACAATAATAATGTATAAAGACATCGAGTGGTAGCAAGGATAATAATATATGCATATGTATAATAATACTCAAGTAATTATGTCCAAGTCATAATGTAATACCATGACATATGTAAATATATATAAGAGTGTAAATGTAATGTCAAGTACCCGTGTCCGTGCCACAAAGTGACTACATGGCAAGTGTATCATGTATAAATGCATCATCCAACGTGTGTCTAGCAACGACACACAAAATCATGATAAAACCTGAGTGTCCAGCATCGACACTCGAAAACATCATGATAATAGTGTCCGTCAGCGACACATAATACACATATCTCGGGCTCCGTCAGTCCGGATCGGCCCATATCATCTGATCTCACGACTGCGGTCGGTGTCGTCCGGATATCCGCCGCGCCAAACTATCACCGGTCGGTATTGCTCCCCTGTTGGCTATAGTGCCCTCAAGTCAATTATTGGATCGCAAGCACGTGATTGCAATGATTGAGGGTGAACCTATACTGGTAGGACAAACTTATTCGAGATGATAGTATGCTATCTGGTTTGTTTTTATCGTCGTGTACATGTTTTAGGTTACATTACATATCACTATTACATGTTGATAGAGCCCATAGGATTCTTGCTTGACTACCAGCAGTATGATGGCGATCATATATGTGAGAGTTCGGTAGTCTTTAAGCACATCCTTAAATGGTCGCTTGTAACATTTCAGAAAATATAAAATATTATTTTTGGAATTTAATATTAAAATAATATATTTCGCGAAAAATACCCGATTTGCGAAATTGGGGTTTTCGTAAAAAGGTATAAATATATACCAATAATTGTGAAATAATTGAAGATTTAAAATGATTTATTCATTTAAATATATATTTATTGGATTCGGCATTTTTAAAAGTTTAGTATATGCAGTTTGGATAAAACCCGATTAGTGCACTGCTAATCGCGATTAAGCCAAATCCGTGTTTATACAGTTTTCCATGGTTAGTGCACCATATCATGTCGCATTTGATTACATGTTATATCTTATGTTGTTTTTATGGTATTATGTGTTTTGGTTTTAAAAATAAAAAGAGAAGAATATGAAACAGGGTAAAAGGGTAATAAGAGTGAGAGAGAGGGTGAGAATAAGAGAAGGAAGAGAGAGGAGAAGCCACATTTTTCCTTCCCCATTATTCTTTTCATCTCCTTCCTCCTCAAGTCTCCCTCCACCTTCACCCCATGAAATCATCTCAAATCCTTCATCCAAACCCTAAACCCCTTTCATTAAAGTTGATCCCCTCTTCACCCTTTACACTTTGGACCCATCAATGATGGATTTTGAGGACTTTGGAGAGCTAGGGTTTTGATTGGCTACATCCATGAGTTATAATTCATTTCCTTTAGATTAGTTTCTAGTTTCCTTGCATTCTAGTGTAGTTTAGAGGTTGATTTTGTATGGAATTGTGATCTTAGAAATTCCTAGAGAAGGGTTTGATTAATTGTGAGGAATTGATGATGTGTAGAGGCTGTTAACAAGACTTGAGTGGTGTTTTACTAACCTAGAACAGAAAATAGAACCCAAACACGAACATAGAATTTTCCGACATTGGTAAATTTGACAGTTTGTCGATGTATTTAGAGATATGGGATGACCAGGACCTTTGTAAATAAAGTTCCCTTGACCATGAGACGTGCAGGCAACCATGAATCACCCCCTGAAACCTGAGCCCCTCCCCCCACTTCGTGGCCGCAGATTAATTCCCCCAGGCCGTAATTTGTGGCCTGGTCATGGTGAATGTGTGTGGTTCTTAGTTCATAGCTCCTATATCTGATAATTAGACCTCCTATATATGCAAAATTCCCTAGTTTGGCCTAGGATGAAATCTGGGGGCACATTGGGGTACTTTTGGTTATGTTTTCCGTATTTTATAAACTTGGGTTTTGTTGTTTGGAGTTGTTTTTGGTTGTTGCTGTTAGTGTATATGCCCTAGAGGCCATTACTGTATCATACTGGTTTGTATATTACTTAATGGATGCTTGGGATATTCACCTTGTATATACAATCTTGCTCAAAATAGTAGTATGCTACTTGGTTTGTTTCTACTTCAATGTGTACTCGTGTTTATTTCAGTATATCACTTATACGCATTAGTGGAGCCCTTAGGATCTTTGCTTGATTACCAGCGTTGTGATGGCAGTCACACTAGTGGGGGCTGGGTAATCTATAAGCACATCCTTATTCAGGTCCCTGGTCGCAGGACTATCGAGACAGGGCATCGATACTCCGGAGTAGACCAGCGCATGCGCTTCTCATCCCAGTGTGGGAGACGGTCTGTCCCACAGCCGTCAGTACGTCGTACTTGAGATAGTATGCGGGTGCTCGTTAGGTTACGGGTACACTGGACAGGACTCGTCGGGAACTGACTAGTTGGTATTATACCTATCGTCAGTTATCAGTTCCCAGGTGACATGAGTAC
Organism: Agapanthus africanus; assembly: GCA_030015575.1. Taxonomy (NCBI): domain Eukaryota; kingdom Viridiplantae; phylum Streptophyta; class Magnoliopsida; order Asparagales; family Amaryllidaceae; genus Agapanthus; species Agapanthus africanus. Next base: position 448,155,609 of record CM057342.1, on the reverse strand, counting down.
AGCTTAGTCCGCTGACTTGACACTGTCACTCCGCCTCGAGTGTGTTCCCACTGTACTTTGATCACTACCCTACCACGGCTCAAAGGAGTCGTGCAAACAGGTGGTGGTTGGGTGCAGTCCCGAAGCACTTGGAGGCAGTGACGGTTAGACAGGATTCGTCTCTCCCGGTATTGGGGGTTGACATCGCGCTGTGTCTAGGAGAGCCATTACACGAGTAGTCCCTGGCCAGGGCAAACGAGATATACTGGTAGGTTTCCAGTGTTATCTCAGGGTGTATTGGGCTTCACTCCGGCACGACTTGTACCGCTATTGGGGGACTGACGTTTACCGCCCCCTAGGCCCGCCATGCGATGTATCAGACGAACAGACCGGACTGTACGGAGAATGTCACGCTCAGGCTCAGTAGGAGTTCAGATGGGTTTCGCCTCGTCGGTCTTCTTGTCGGCATTACCTGGGGACCGTTACGCACAGCTAGTGCCGCTTGCGGTCTGTGGTTAAACCCACTGCCAGCGTAGTGTCGAGTCTTTAGAGTCCCACACAGAAAGCTTTTCGCCTTTAGGCAAAAGAGTAGAGGTCGCATGGTATTGCGACAGGTCGCATGGTTTTGCGACAGGGTTCGGTCACATCCGTGCACTTGTGCACGTACAGTGTCCGGACAGTTTACACTAGCGGGCTTTGGTTTAAGCCAGATCCTAGTGTACCTTATGGGATTGGATTTATCCAGTTTGCATTCGTGTTCCTCGGAACGCGGATGCGGGTGTGTATGCACAGTTGACAGGGAGGCAGAGGCAGTGGATTCTCATTAGGGTTGTTGACAGTTGACCGTTGACTTTTGACTTTTTGCTCAACCCTAATGAGAATATGATATGTGATTAACTATTATATTAATTAAGTATTATGGTGATATGGTTGTTGACTTGTTGACTTTTGTTGACTTGTTGACTTTGGTGACTTGTTGACTTTTGTTGACTTGTTGACCGGTTGACTAGGCTTGACTAGTTGACCATCATGATAACCATGGTTATCATTTCATGCCAAAGACTTTTTTCTTGCTTGCTTTTTGAATAAAATGAGTGCATGATATGATAACCTTATGGTTGCTTCTAACCATCACCAAAAGACTTTTTTGATATGATGAGTTATGATCACTTTGGATTATGAGAGGGTGAGAGAGAAAAGAGAGCCTCATTCTTTCTTGCTCATTCTCTCTCTTGTTCTTGAGCTCTCCCCTTGCTCTCACCCTCAACCTCTTGCTCCCTCTCTTGATCTATGGTTCTCTTGTCTCATGAGTTGAGAATCAAGAACCATAGATAAAATCCCATTCTACTTCCTCTCTACTCATTCTAGTTCACTAGGTTTAGCAAACCAAGTGAACTAGTTTCTTCAAAGACCGAAGAAGGAGCTAAAGGTTGGAGCTTTCAAGTGGATCTATCTTCGGCGTACGGAGACGACGAGAAGGAGCCATCGGACCACCACCGGAGCTTGAAGAGAAGGAGTTCAAGTTTAGGTATAACCATCTTCATCCGAGTAGCTAAACATCTTTAGCTTAGTTTGCTAGTTTTAGTTTAGGTAACGATCCCGACCATAGTTTAGTCCATGTTGCCTCTTGCGATAAAAATTCGTTTTTTATACCGTTTCCGCCTCCCCGTAAGAACCGGGGGTCGCAATATGGACTTACAGTGGTATCAGAGACTAACTAAACTTAAACTAGCTAGGTAGTAAAGTGTAACGAAGTTCGGAACCGAAAAAAATCACAAAACCGGAAAACTACAAAAACTGAGTTTCTGTTGAATTTTTTTCTGGTCAAAATGAAAAACTTCATACTCCTAAATTCGTCTCAGGGTTTTGTTAGAACACCCATGAAAAACGATTCACCAATTCGTCTAAACCGCCGCGCTTCCGCCGCGTGACCCTTCTTGGCCGCCGCGGAAGCGCCGCGGTTTGTTGTCTTTAGTGCGTCGTTTTTCGTGCAGTGTGTGTCTGTGTTGGTTTTGGGATTTTTGAGATATATTATATGTGCCCTGATTTTACAGAAAAGAAATTTCCTTTTGGGGTCCTATAATTCCGTATTTTTTCCGAACTTCGTTGCACTTTGACTATGATGGTTATATCTGTGATGTTTGCATGTATTGAACGTCGGCTAATCGCTATAAGTCGATTAGTCGGGGTTATACATGATCTGTAATGTGCTGGAATGTGTATATAAATATGTTGGATTGTCGCGGGTGAATAGCCGGGGGTTGTGAGACGAGAGTTTACTTTTCTTGCAATTCATGTAAATTTGTAAATTGATGTAATAATTATTTGTTTGGCCGCACAACCGGGTCGGGGTTGTAGCCGTCATTGTATAATTTCTTTTTACTGTTTTTGCTCCTAGGATAGACCCGTGGAGGGGTGCACAAACTACCGGGTATGCCGAAGTGTCGAGTGGCCTACTCATGGAGATGAGGGAGGTTGCTACGCTTCGGGTACTTGGCGGGTAGTTTGCCGTACCCGTAGGGGTCTTGGGTGGGGTTTTGGCTATTCACCGCGACCGTGTTATCTGTTTTTGTTACAGGCTCGTACAAATTACAGATTACTAGTATATCCAATGTATTTATCTGTGATCTGAAATGTTTATCATTGCTTACTATTTAGGCGTTGCTTATGTTTTACAGACGCGCTAGCCCAGCCCCCGCTCTGTCGTTAGTTAAGTAACCTAACGGGTAATGACGGGGCCCAGTGGCGAATGCGAATGGCATAAGCGTACGTCATATTTTGGTTGTTTTCTGCAATGGTAGGATTAAATGATGGGACGCATTAAAAGTACTAATGCAAGAATATCACGCATTAAAAGAACTAATGCAAGATAATAAACCAAGTTAAAGTCGTTGGAACACTTTCGAAAAACCACTCGGTTCTTTTCAAAACAAACTTTTAAAATACGGAGTTTGAGCCACTCCATTTTAAAGCTATCTCGTTCCATCGACCAAATCAAGTTCACTACGTTCACGGTTTTGCCAAAACCATCCGTAGCCCTCCATCATTTCAGTTAAATATTCGGTAGTATTCAAGCTATGTATTTTGACCTCACGCCAAGGCATAGTGATTGGTAGCTGCCGGATATTTATCTGTTGCATAGATAGAATGCGTTGGTTTGAGACAGTCGTACTGCCATTTTGGCCTACGTCAAGGGTATGTACGGGTGGATTCAAATTAACCTGGATAATGATGGGACGAACTTGACATGTGACTTATGACATTTTGACCTCACGCCAAGGTCATAAGAGCATGGGGCAAAAATCCACATCGGGAGTTTCATAAGTACTGAAACTTGCTAGATTTGCATACCATTTGGAGTGTGATGATTCTGGTAGGATTCCTTCAGTTTCGTCACGCGATGATATTTGGATCCCGATCCTACTGTGAGTATATGCTACTCCTCGGGAAATTTCTCACTTAACGATCAATGCTATAAACCTAGTAGGTGCCTAGAAAGGTGTTAGCGGGGCTACGCCCCCAGGGAAAAGAGGTTCTCTAATTAAGGAACTTCGCGAAAGCGTTGGAAAACCTCCCTCGAAGTACCGACACCGGCCTGGCTGAACGGTTAAGCAAGTATTGTACGGTGGGATTGATCCTGACTAATTCTTCCTTTATGGTTTGAGGAGGGATTCGAGAAACAGTGGGAGCCATCCTGTTTAGACAAACTAAAAACCACTCTAAACTTGCAAGAGCATCATGCTGAGTGTTTCTTCTTCTCTCTCCTAATTGCAGCGACCAATCAACATGACTGGACTTAAGTTACTCCTAGATAAAAACAAACTGACAGGGCCAAACTACAAAGATTGGCTCAGGAATGTCACGATAGCAATCACTTATGACAAGCTGGGGTATCTTCTTACCACCAAAGCTCCCCCTGTCCCTGGTCCAACTTCCAGTGTCGCGGATAAGGAAATCCGCAAGACTTGGGAGATTGATAGCGCGAAGGCCAAGTGCCTCCTGCTTGCCTCGATGGACAACGAACATCAGAGGAGGCATGAGAATATGGACATGGAGTCCATATTGCTCCATACAAAAGAACTGTATGGAGAGCAATCACGTATCGCAAGATACGAAGCGTCGAAAAAGTTGTTTTCGACAAGAATGGCCGTCGGATCATCAGTAGCCGAGCATGTGCTAAAAATGATCGGCTTCATTGAGAAGCTCGCTGACCTAGGGATCACATTGGAGAGTGAGCTATATACGGATATAGTTCTCCAGTCCCTTCCTTCCACTTACGCCCAGTTTATACTGAACTTCAACCTACAAGAAAAAGAGGTTGAACTATCAGAGCTCCTCAACATGCTGAGGAGCGCAGAGGGCACCCTACAGAAAGGTAGGGAAACATCCACTTTGTTTGTAGGAGGATCATCTTCTTCTAGGTCCAAGGCGAAAGCCAAGGGAAAGAAGAAGAAGGCCCCCGCCAAACCAAGGGGCGGTGTTGGTAAAGTGGATACGAAGGGAAAAGGCAAAGCAACAAAGATAGCGGGGAAGCTTGTGGATAAGGAAGAATGCTTCTATTGTCATAAGAAAGGACACTGGAAGAATGATTGCAGGGCCTGGAAGGCCAGAACACAGGAATTGAAGCAGGTTGCAGCTTCAGCTTCAGGTGTGTATGTTATTGAAAACTGTCTTTCAATAAACTCTACTTCCTGGGTATTGGATACCGGATCAGGATCTCATATCTGTAATTCTTTGCAGGCGTTGAGAAACCGTAGGGTTTTGAAGGCAGGTGACATGACCCTCAAAGTTGCGAACGGAGCTAGCATGGATGCTAAAGCCGTGGGGGACTATCACCTGGGAATGTCAGATGGACATGTTTTGGTTTTGCGTAATTGCTTTTTTGTACCCAACGCAACTTGTAATATCATTTCTGTATCTTTAGTTTCTAAAGAAGGTTATGAATTTGCGTTTGTAAGTAATGTTGTAAACATTCACCTTAATCAAGTATTGATTGGGTCAGGTACTCTGAGTAATGGTATATACGTGTTAAACCAACCACAGATTTTTAATGTCCAGAATACACACAAAAGAAAGTCTCCAGAAATAAATCAGACTTTCTTATGGCATTGTAGATTGGGTCACATCAATGAGAGAAGGTTGACTAAGTTACATACAGAAGGATATTTGAATGCGTTCAAATATCAATCGTATGCCACTTGTCAATCTTGTCTCAAAGGAAAGATGACAAAGACTCCATTTACTGGACAAGGAGTAAGAGCGAGCGAGCTCTTGGGACTCGTACATAGTGACGTGTGCGGTCCAATGTCTACACATGCCCGAAGCGGACATTCTTACTTCATTACTTTTACGGATGACTTCTCAAGGTACGGTTATGTCTTCTTAATGAAACATAAGTCCGAGGCCTTTGGAAAATTCCAGGAGTATAAGAATGAAGTAGAGAAACAGACCGGCAAAAGTATTAAGATTCTAAGATCGGATCGAGGTGGAGAATACTTAAGTGCCGAATTCCTGGACTATTTAAAAGAGAACGGAATTCTCTCTCAGCTTACTCCTCCATACACCCCGCAACATAACGGTGTATCGGAGAGACGGAACCGCACCCTATTGGATATGGTGCGGTCCATGATGAGTAACGCTGAGTTGCCGCGATCATTCTGGGGATATGCGCTAGAATCAGCAGCATACCTTTTGAACCGAGTTCCGACTAAGACTGTGCCTACCACCCCATATGAAATGTGGAGTGGGAAGAAACCCTATCTTCAATATCTGAAGATCTGGGGATGTCCAGCTTTTGTCAAAAAGCAGCATGCGGACAAACTCGAGGCACGCTCAGTACTGTGCAAGTTTGTGGGATACCCAAAGAACACCAGGGGGTATCTTTTCTACTACGCAGAGGAACAAAAAGTCCTTGTTTCTCGTAATGCCCACTTTCTAGAACACCAGTTCTTGGAAAAGGAAATTAGTGGGAGCGCAGTAGAACTAGAAGAAATTCCAGAACCACAGACTATTACTGAAAGGTTAGTGGAACCAGAGGGTTCAACAGAACAGGACATTCCTACGCCGCTCCGCAGGAGTAGTAGGCAGTCTCATCCGCCCGAGAGATACTGCGGTTTTCTCATAGACGGGGATAGAGAGGATTGCATCATAGATTATGATGAGCCTACTAGCTTCCAGCAGGCCGTTCAGAGTGTTGACTCAGTAAAATGGCTGGATGCAATGCGGACCGAAATGGAGTCCATGTACACCAACAAGGTATGGACGTTGGACATTGCTCCAGACGGGGTAAAACCCGTAGGATGCAAGTGGATCTTCAAAAGGAAGATTGGTGTAGATGGACAGGTTGAGACCTATAAAGCTAGGCTGGTAGCAAAGGGTTTTCGTCAAAGACCTGGCTTGGACTACGACGAAACCTTTTCTCCAGTAGCCATGCTGAAATCCATTCGGATCCTTCTTGCCATTGCTGCCTTCCACGATTATGAGATCTGGCAAATGGACGTAAAGACAGCTTTTCTAAATGGAAATTTAGAGGAGTGTGTCTATATGGACCAGCCAGAGGGTTTCATTCAGAGTGGGAGCAGCGGAAAGGTGTGCAAGTTGCTTAAGTCCATCTATGGACTAAAGCAGGCATCGCGGAGTTGGAACATCTGCTTTGATGAGACGGTCAAAGAATTTGGCTTTATCAAAAATCCAGATGAACCATGCATCTATAGTAGATTTGTAGCGAGAACTGTAGTATTCCTCGTTTTATACGTGGATGACATTCTCTTAATAGGAAATGACATTCCTATGCTACAATCTGTCAAGGGGTTCTTGTCACACAGGTTCTCCATGAAAGACCTGGGTGATGCCTCATACATCCTGGGTATCCGGATCTACCGTGACAGATCCAAGAGGATATTAGGACTTTCACAGTCCAGGTACATCGACACCGTACTGAAAAGATTCAGTATGGAAGATTCCAAGCGTGGTAACCTACCAGCTTGTCACGGGATCACCCTCTCTAAAGAGATGTCTCCCAAGACTGATTTGGAGAGGGATCGCATGTCTATTATACCCTACGCTTCTGCGGTAGGCTCTATAATGTATGCGATGTTGTGTACCAGACCGGATGTAGCTTATGCACTGAGTGTGGTAAGCCGGTATCAGTCAAACCCTGGGGAGAAACACTGGATAGCGGTAAAGAACATTCTCAAGTACCTGAGAAGGACTAAGGAGATGTTCTTGGTGTATGGCGGAAAAGACCTCCAGATCGAGGCCTTTGCTGACTCCAGCTTCCAGAGTGACAAGGATGATTCCAAGTCCATGTCGGGTTTTGTCTTTACCCTCAATGGAGGGGCGGTGTGTTGGAAGAGTTCCAAACAAGAAACCGTTGCAGACTCGACGATGGAAGCGGAATACATCGCTGCATCTGATGCCGCAAAAGAAGCTGTCTGGATGAGGAAGTTCTTGAAAGAACTTCAGGTGGTTCCGTCCATTGTTGATCCAATACCTCTGTATTGCGACAACAACGGGGCTATAGCATTAGCGAAGGAACCCAGGTCCCATCAGAGATCCAGGCACATCTTGAGGCGGTATCACCTGATCAGGGAGATCGTGGATCGCAAGGAGATCGAGGTTCGGAGAGTCGCTTCAGAAGATAACACTGCAGATCCATTCACCAAGGCCCTGCCCCAGACTCAGTTCGAGCGGCTAATCGAGATGATAGGTCTTCGATACGCCAGTACATGGCCTTAGTGCAAGTGGGAGATTGTTAGTGTATATGCCCTAGAGGCCATTACTGTATCATACTGGTTTGTATATTACTTAATGGATGCTTGGGATATTCACCTTGTATATACAATCTTGCTCAAAATAGTAGTATGCTACTTGGTTTGTTTCTACTTCAATGTGTACTCGTGTTTATTTCAGTATATCACTTATACGCATTAGTGGAGCCCTTAGGATCTTTGCTTGATTACCAGCGTTGTGATGGCAGTCACACTAGTGGGGGCTGGGTAATCTATAAGCACATCCTTATTCAGGTCCCTGGTCGCAGGACTATCGAGACAGGGCATCGATACTCCGGAGTAGACCAGCGCATGCGCTTCTCATCCCAGTGTGGGAGACGGTCTGTCCCACAGCCGTCAGTACGTCGTACTTGAGATAGTATGCGGGTGCTCGTTAGGTTACGGGTACACTGGACAGGACTCGTCGGGAACTGACTAGTTGGTATTATACCTATCGTCAGTTATCAGTTCCCAGGTGACATGAGTACAGCTTAGTCCGCTGACTTGACACTGTCACTCCGCCTCGAGTGTGTTCCCACTGTACTTTGATCACTACCCTACCACGGCTCAAAGGAGTCGTGCAAACAGGTGGTGGTTGGGTGCAGTCCCGAAGCACTTGGAGGCAGTGACGGTTAGACAGGATTCGTCTCTCCCGGTATTGGGGGTTGACATCGCGCTGTGTCTAGGAGAGCCATTACACGAGTAGTCCCTGGCCAGGGCAAACGAGATATACTGGTAGGTTTCCAGTGTTATCTCAGGGTGTATTGGGCTTCACTCCGGCACGACTTGTACCGCTATTGGGGGACTGACGTTTACCGCCCCCTAGGCCCGCCATGCGATGTATCAGACGAACAGACCGGACTGTACGGAGAATGTCACGCTCAGGCTCAGTAGGAGTTCAGATGGGTTTCGCCTCGTCGGTCTTCTTGTCGGCATTACCTGGGGACCGTTACGCACAGCTAGTGCCGCTTGCGGTCTGTGGTTAAACCCACTGCCAGCGTAGTGTCGAGTCTTTAGAGTCCCACACAGAAAGCTTTTCGCCTTTAGGCAAAAGAGTAGAGGTCGCATGGTATTGCGACAGGTCGCATGGTTTTGCGACAGGGTTCGGTCACATCCGTGCACTTGTGCACGTACAGTGTCCGGACAGTTTACACTAGCGGGCTTTGGTTTAAGCCAGATCCTAGTGTACCTTATGGGATTGGATTTATCCAGTTTGCATTCGTGTTCCTCGGAACGCGGATGCGGGTGTGTATGCACAGTTGACAGGGAGGCAGAGGCAGTGGATTCTCATTAGGGTTGTTGACAGTTGACCGTTGACTTTTGACTTTTTGCTCAACCCTAATGAGAATATGATATGTGATTAACTATTATATTAATTAAGTATTATGGTGATATGGTTGTTGACTTGTTGACTTTTGTTGACTTGTTGACTTTGGTGACTTGTTGACTTTTGTTGACTTGTTGACCGGTTGACTAGGCTTGACTAGTTGACCATCATGATAACCATGGTTATCATTTCATGCCAAAGACTTTTTTCTTGCTTGCTTTTTGAATAAAATGAGTGCATGATTTGATAACCTTATGGTTGCTTCTAACCATCACCAAAAGACTTTTTTGATATGATGAGTTATGATCACTTTGGATTATGAGAGGGTGAGAGAGAAAAGAGAGCCTCATTCTTTCTTGCTCATTCTCTCTCTTGTTCTTGAGCTCTCCCCTTGCTCTCACCCTCAACCTCTTGCTCCCTCTCTTGATCTATGGTTCTCTTGTCTCATGAGTTGAGAATCAAGAACCATAGATAAAATTCATTCTACTTCCTCTCTACTCATTCTAGTTCACTAGGTTTAGCAAACCAAGTGAACTAGTTTCTTCAAAGACCGAAGAAGGAGCTAAAGGTTGGAGCTTTCAAGTGGATCTATCTTCGGCGTACGGAGACGACGAGAAGGAGCCATCGGACCACCACCGGAGCTTGAAGAGAAGGAGTTCAAGTTTAGGTATAACCATCTTCATCCGAGTAGCTAAACATCTTTAGCTTAGTTTGCTAGTTTTAGTTTAGGTAACGATCCCGACCATAGTTTAGTCCATGTTGCCTCTTGCGATAAAAATTCGTTTTTTATACCGTTTCCGCCTCCCCGTAAGAACCGGGGGTCGCAATATGGACTTACAGTTGCGCGTTTGTACGTCAACAACAAGGGTTGTTGGATTGTTTTGCATGCGTAGGCTATAGGTTCTAACCTATGAGCGCACCGTGTGTCGTATTTGTTTTCCGAACTTGATTTTAATAGCGATTGCGAATATGTTTTACTGTAGGTACTTTCGTTTGGATTCCGAGACGACGGAGCTGTAAGCCTGCGGTAGCGCCCCGGCCGTCAATCCGAGGCCAAAAGGCGGAACAAAAACTTTTTAGAAAACTGGCGCTATAGTAGTCTTTCACGCGGATCGAACCATTAACATAATCTAGCAACTAGAGAAAGGTTAGAAAAGCTATACTGATCGATCCGTGTTCTTCGGTCTTTAGCCACCATCCCTAGCTCCTCGCGGCATCTCTGATCTCCGGTCTCCTCGTCGGAATGGCACCACATCAATGAGTCTTTTTACGGGCTCCCGCTTCATCCGAAGCAACTCGAACATGAAGTTTGCCAGCCGACATGTCCAAGGTGAAGTAGAGAATGTGTGTGATAACTTTGTCTCAAGAATCCATTGATTCTCAACTAATGAGAGTGTATGGATGGAGATTGAAGATGAAGCCATGGTGGAAATGGTGAGCTAGAGGAGGAAGAAGAAGAAGAAGAGGCTTTCTTTTTTTATTGTGTGAGATAAAAGATGAGAGCACTAGAATGATAATCCAAGAGCCAACCCCAAGCCTATGGCTGCCCTCTCTCTCTCCATCCATTATTTCACACCCTTAATCAAACACTAATGTGACATTTGCACAATTAAAGAGACCATGAGTCACTAAACATGTCTATGTCACATTTAATGCACCTCATCATGAACTAAGCTCATAATTTCCAGCAAAATAAACATTAACACAAATGTTTATGACAACAAAAAGATATGGCAACATCTAAAGTAAACTCGTGATGGATCACTAGAATACCCCTCACCTGTATATACATACCTGCATCCGCATTCCGACAGAATGCGAATGCTATGAGACTAAAGTAATCCAATAAATTTAATACTAGGATCCGGCTTAAATCAAAGCCCAGTAGTATGATCCATCCGATCATGAAACGTGCACAAGTGCACGTATATGATCAAATCCTGCCATAATACCATACGACCTCTACAACATTTCGCCCGAAACTTGAGAAACTGTCTGTGGGGGACTCTAAAGACTCGTCAATACACTGGCTGTGGATTTAACCACTAGCATGTCAGTGGCACTAGCTGTGCGTAACGGCCGCTGAGGTATTGACCAAAAGGGAGGATGATAAGCGAACTCATCCAGTAACCCTACTGAGCCTGTCAGTGACAATATCCATACAGTCCGGTCCGTTCGTCTATGAGTATCGCATGTCGGGCCTAGAGGGGCTGGTAACGTCAGACCCCCAATAGCGGTACAATTTGTGTCGGAGTGTAGCCCAGAACACCCTAAGATACTACTGGAATACATACCAGTAAATCTCATGCTTTGGCCAAGGACTTCATATGGTGGCTCTCCTAGATACATCACGATCTCACCCCCAATACCGGGAGAGACGTAACCCGTGTCGATCCGCTCACTGCCACCATGTGGCTCTGGACTGTACCCAACTAAAACCTGTTTGCACGACTCCTTTGAGCCGTGGTAGGGTAGTAATCAAAGCACAGTGGGAACTCACAGGAGAAAAATGACGATCTCAGGTCGATGAACTAACTTGTACACATGTCACCAGGGAACTGCTATTTGACGCTAGGTATAATACCAACTAGCATGTTCTCGGCGAGTCCTGTCCGGTGTACTCATAACCCAATGAGCACCTGTATACGTCTAAGGTGAACCAACTGACACCAATGGCTTGTGAGACCAGCCACCGCCCCTCGTCGCGGTCTCGATCGTATACACTAGTCTACTCATGGAGTATCGATGCCCAGTCTCGAAACTCCCACGACTAGGGACCTTTTAAGGATGTGCTTATAGACCCCAGCTCCCACGTATATGATCGCCATCATACTGCTTGCAATCAAGCAAGAATCCTATAGGCTCTATCAATATAGTGATTCGTAATGTCACCTAAAGATGTACACGATGATAAAGATAAACCCGGTAGCATACTATTCTCTATCAACCTGTAATAGTGAACAGCAATGTCACCTAAAGCAAGTACACGATGATAAAGACAAACCAGATAGTATACAATACACTCGAGTAAAACTGTCTTACCGGTATAGGTCCACCCTCAATCATTGCAATTACGTGCCTGTGATCCAATAATTGACTTTGAGGGCACTATATCCAACAATCTCCCACCTAGACTCAAGGCTAATTATTACGATGTCGCATACTCACAGCCCGTGTGATACCGAACACCCAACTTCTCTACTGATCAGTTTCACAAAGCTTGTTTGTGAAACTATTGCGTTCGAGAAATAGCCTTAGCTTGTGGATCCGCTCTGATGTTCCTTTCTATATCTCTCTTAATCTCAAGTTCGTGGAGAAAGCCATTTCCCGAAATGAGCAACACTTGTCTTAGAATATGTCTGGATATCTGATGGGACCTAGTTCACAAATGACCTCCAAATTCAGTTTACATCTTAAACTGTATCGTCAACTGAATTTAATTAGTATCCTGCGTCATGCCTCCTTCTGTATCCGCTTGGACCATCTGTCCAAACTACAACCCCTCGTCAGAGGTAAAACTATAACTCTGACAGTCACTTTGTCAACCAGGTCACCTTGAAAACCTAGAATGATAACCGTCCCTTGAAGGAGACTGTCGTTATCAAATCCCTAGAACATCCGCCTATGTTCTAAAACTGCTTCCGAACGTTTCTCCAGGATTGGATTAATATATCAACTGATTGCATCTGGTGCAAAAACAACATCTGGTATGGTACTTGACATCTCATGATTGACTTAATTGCCTAAGCAAGTGATATGTCAATCATCCACATCCCTCTCCCCATTAGTCAGTAAGACACCTTCAGAGATGGTGACTCCATCACCTGCAGGTATACTACCATGCTAGGAGTCGTCTATTCTAAACCACCAATAGAATACTGTCTAAGTACCCAGATTTGGAAACCACCCAAATCTGATCTAAAAACCATAGATCTAGTAACCAGAATGCTTGCTATTTTATCCATATCCTATGTGGAGAAACTACTGTGTGACAACCATAGTATAACCGATCGTAGTATAGGAATTTCACTTCCTACTCTGTGTATGTCATTCAAATACCAGGACATCACACCCTACTTCTTTCTTAACAGATCCATCCCTTATTCTAATGAAGTCAAAGCCCATGACTATCACATCAGAAATAGATGATCTTTCTCCGCTATATCTGCTTTAGTCTATAAATAGACAGAAGCAACTTGTCCACAATGCTTCCGCTGCTCCCACTGACTATGACAACCCTCTGGCAGAGTCTTATACACGTGCACTTCTAAAGCTAATTTAGAACGACGCTATACTCATCCTCCTGCCGGGGTCTCATGGTCTGGAACATCAGCAATTGAAAGTCTGGGCAAACAAGAACCTCCCTGTCACCGTCCTTGAGGCTACCGGAGTACCTCTCGGGTGCCTGAGGTTACCCACCATATCTACAAAGTGGCTAATGGAATGTCAATTCTGACTGAATCTTTAGGTCCTATTAATTTTTCAGTAATCGTTTGCGGTTCTGGAATCACTTCCAGTTATACCATACACCCACTACGGTTTTCTAAAAAAATCCATTTTACTAAAACTGTGGCGCGTCAAGAACAATATCACTATTGATCTTCCAGATGGTAGAAAGTCAACCCTCGTCATAGCCCGGGTTAACCCACAAACAGCCATTACAAAAACGTTCCTTGAGTTATCCAGAGTCTGGTTTTAAGCATAAGCCGGACAACTCCCCGTACCTTAACATCGTTAAGATATGAACCGTTCTATATCCAATATAGAAACAGAGGCACTGATTTAATTGGAACTAGATTCAAATCATGCAGCTGTCTCCATTGCATGTCAACTAAATGGAGAGAGGCCGATCAGCATTACTCAACTTAGGAGTGAATCCAATTATGAGTAACCTGAAAGAGAAGCAAGTTCTCAAAACCATTACTATCAACTGAATACCAAAACACAAGTATCTACATCTTTAATCACCTTGAAAAATCCCGATACTTGCGACACCTGGTTCTCTACTTTATTCATATACCTATAACTTCTGAAATCTTAGATCCTATATTTCTACGAAACACTTGTCTAAAACTAGAGAAGTCACAAGTAAACAGAATACAGTACGAGGACCAACCCTTCTATCCTAATGGACAATGAACAATATACAATACTTTGTATAAGTCCCCTGAGTTGAATAACTCAAACCCTGTGCATCGTAGGTTGAAAAATGTACTATGTTTATGAAGAATTACACCGCTGTTGAATGCTCCTTACCTAACCATCAACTGATATAGGTAAATGTCATGGACATGATTTCAAAAAGTTATATCTCACTTTATAAAATAAACGTACAGATATATCAATTTGAAATTGGTGTATAAAAACGGATATTCAAAACCAAATATTTGTCGTCCGGCAAACAACTTAGGTGATTTTCTCAAATATCACCAATTACAACGAATCCCGATATAATGAGGATGAGCACCCAATTACCAATAACTTGCTCCCACTCATCATCTGTAAAACCATATAGATGTGAGAATCATACCTGGTAAATACATACCTTGGAGTAAGTACTAATTGGGAAATCAGTTTTCTATTAACAATACACAGTTAAACTGAAACATGATACTGTTTCGAAGGGGTATCCGTGTATTTCTAGTAATGCCTCTTCCATTATCAGATTCATGACTATAATCGTATATTTCTTTGCCATCTCTCCAAATCCCTTTATTTGTCTATAGTCGTTACCTTCTGTACACCACCGTTAGGCTAAATGGTTTTCTTCCTTCCCTACCGTTCGGTATCAGCCTATGGTTTGGAAGAAGACTATCCAATAAGCGTAATAGGTGTACTGTCCTAATCTTAGGAGCACTCGCAACCTAAGAGAAGGTGAAGATAAAAGACAACTGAATAAACCTTATTCTTATTTCTCCTGAACCAGAATCTATCCCTGAACTGGAACAAGTTTCTTCGAGTTCGTATATAACCATACGATGGAGTATCCAAATAACTGTGGATCTTCGTAGTGATACGGGGTGTTCTGGAGAAATACAAAGGTGAAGTAGGAGCGGCGATGAAATACTTGGTTTGGTCGTGAATGATAGCAGTCGCAATTTACTTTGCCCTCTTACTAATCCCTTTATTTGTCTTTACTTATTACCTTCTGTACATCATACTTAGGCCAATCGGTTTTCTTCATTCCCTACCTTTCGACTCCTGCCTATGGTTTGGAAGAAGACAATCCAATAAGCGTAATAGGTGTACTGTCTCCTAATCCTAGGAGCCCTCATAACCTGAGAGAAGGTAAAAGGAAAAGACAACTGAATAGTTCTATTCATTCTCTCCAGAACCAGAATCCATCCTCGAAAAAAGTTCCTTCGAGTTCGTATATAACCATACGATGGATTTATCCAATGGAAGTGGATGTTCGTAGTAATACGAGGAGTTCTAGAGAGAAGGGTAAAAGTAGGAGTGGTAACGAGTTGTGCAACTCTGACAATCCAAAAGCCAGTGTTTTAAGAAAGTTCGGTTAACTTGGTCACTGAGTTTATAGTCTTGGGTCGGGCCATGGTCGATGTCAAAGAGAGAGAGAGAAAAGAAACACTCAGCGTGCACTCTAACCAAGATCAGAATGGTTAATCACTTTATCTAATCAGGATGTCTCCTACTGTATCATCAAATTCTCCTCTAAACCTGAAAGAAGAATTAGTCGGGATCACCCGAGGAGTAAACTAACTCATCAGTGGGAATCGGGATCTAGCTATCATCTCATGATAACTGTTAGTTATATGTATGCCTTAGAGGCCATTACTAAACATGTGTTGTATATTGTAGTGGATGCTTGGACATATATAAGGAGGACTTTCTTGCTCGACATGATAGTATGCTATCTGGTTACTCTTTACCTTAACGTGTATACTGATTGTCTCTCTGTTACATGTTGGTAAAGCCCTTAGGATGTGTACTTGACTACCTGGACTGTGATGCGGATCATACTAGTGGGGACATGGTAGTCCATAAGTACATCCTTCAAGGTCCCTAGTTGTGGGTATATCGAGACGGGGCATCGATATACCAGAGTAGACTAGCGTATACCTTCTCGACCTATACAGATGGGCGATGGATGATCCCATATCCATTGGTGTTTGACATCAGAGATGATATACGGGTGCTCAGTGGAGACTGGGTAGACTGGACGGACTCGCCGAGAACTCCCAGATAGTATTATACCTTACGTCAGATGGCAGTTCTCTGGTGACACTGGTACAGGTTAGTCTGTAGACCCGAGATCGTCATAGAGTCTTGTGTGATTCCCACTGTGCTTTGATTTTCACCTTACCACGTCCAAGAGGGCGTGCAAAACGGTGGTTTTTGGTTACAGTCTCGAGTCACATGGAGGCAATGAGCGATAGGAAGGGTTTCGTCTCTCCCGGTATTGGGGGTTGATGTTGCGCTGTGCTCGGTTGGCCATAACAGGGAAGTCCCTAGCCAGGGCTGGTTTAGAGATTTACTGGTAAGTGTTACCCATAGTTTCTCGACCCATTATGAGCCTCATATCGGTACGACTTATCGGTTATTGGGGTCTGACGTTTACCACCCCTAGACTTGATATGCGACATATCAGACGAGGAGACCGGACTGTATGGTAGTGTCACTGTCATGCTTTTTGCAAGAGTTGGAGCGGGCTTCCTTGCTGATCTTCTGATCGCTCAATACCCGGGTAGCCGTTACGTCCAGCTAGTACCGCTGACGGCTTGTGGGTGTTTGATATGATCATCACCTACTGCCGGCGTATTGACGAGTCTTTAGAGTCCTACATAGAGGTTGTACTGGCTCAGGCAAAACGAGATAGGAGCGCATATGTGATATGTGCGGGACCGAGAATGATACGAGTATGTGATACCGTATTCTATTCTCGCAATGATTGTATCGATTGGTTATATGCGATATAACCTAGTTATCGAATCAAGGATTGATTCGATAAATCGATACATTGGATATTAGTCGGTTATATGCGATATGACCGGATCGTTAAATCAAGTGTTGATTTAATAATTTAATGTATAATTATATATTTGATATATTACTTTACATTAACTAGTATCGGTTCACTTAAGATTGATTTTCTCACTTGATGTGCACAAGTTGTATATGTGATATATTTTTGTGCACAAGTTTGTATCATGTTTGATGATACATGCAAACTTGGGTGTGTGTATCACTTACCCCTTGATTAGGTTAATGGTTAGGGTTTTATGTATTTTATTTATTTTGGAAAAACTAAATGGTGGCTTTTTTGTTTCTTTGCTAAAAGCTTCATGAAGCATGCTAGCATCTTTGAAAAAGTCTTGCCATTTTGTTTTATCCTTAACCTAACCATCAACCTAAACCCTAGTTTATTCTCTACATGTGTTAACTCACCCATGGTTGCAATATGATAAACATCACTTGATTTTCTATTTTGAAAAAAGGATTTTCTTTTCTTTCTTCTTCTTCTTCTTCATGAAGAAAAAGAAAAGCTTGCTAGAAAATTATCACGTGATGAATCCAAGTGAGAAATCAAAATCTAAAGAGTACTCACTTCCTATCTCACCATCCTCTACTAGACTAGCACTTTAGTTTAGGGTGTTTGCTTCACTAATTCTATGGTTAGTGAGGTAGAAGCTTGAGTCCGTATTCCCTCGACGTAGATCATCTTCAGCACCGAAGATTTCAAGCGATCCCGTTGCAATTTCGTCTTGAAGCAGTCCGAGAGTCCGGGAGTTGATTGATCGCAGCGAAGGGACGTCGTCATGGAGCTTTGGAAGTGGAGGACCGGATCTACAAAGGTTGTAGTCCCTTTCCTTTAGTGTAAATATGATTTACTTGCCATAGTTTTCGCCTAATCTCTAGTTAACGATCTTGCTTCGGGTTTTTCGGCACCTAAAAAATTTAATTTGGCATGGTCGATGCCTTGTAGAGCCTCCTTAGTGTGCCTAGTAACCCTACAGTGGTATCAGAGCCTAGCTAGAGCTTTAGGCGATGTGTAGACGATGTTAGAAACCCGATCGAACCCCGAAACCCTAATCGATACCCCTTTCTGTTCATTTTCTGAAATTTTGGATTTTTCCAGATTAAAAATATCCAAAAAATTCAGCAGGCTTTTCTAAGAGTTACTGTGCAGCACATGCCCGTAACTCGACAGATGCGCCGCGGAACCGCGGCCCCACCATGGTTTTTGCGGCGGTTCCGCTGCCAATGTGTTGAATCAGGGCACGTGGTTTCCACAGTAATTTCTCTCTGTTAGTGCTGTGTTTTCTGGGAATTTTTAATATTTACTCAAGAGTTGAGTTTTCTGGGTTGTATTGGGGACTCGGTGTTTCGATCGGGATGTTTAACTTCGTCTATAGGTTTTTCCGGATTATTTTAGAATATGTTAAAAAAGTTCGACCGGATATAAATACCCACTTTTTCCACTGTCGGGAAATTTCCAAGTGTTGGATCTTTCCGTAGTTTAAAGACGTTCTAAGTAGTGCAAGTAACGCGATGGACCCTCTAGAAGACAACAAACCTTAACTCGATTATGTGACCGTCTTGAACTGCCCTTTGAAGCTTAGGGTTTGGGGCAGTACGGCGTGCCACAAGTGAGGCGTTGGCTTGACCCTTCTACGGCTGGACCGTTGCTACTGTGGCATGAAATGGATGTTTTTAAACTTATTTCATGTGTTGAGCTGTTTCGGGAAAACTTGGGTGTTTGATTGTTCGATCCGAAAGTTTAACATTTTTTATTTATCCGGAATGTGATACAATATTTGGAATCCACCTCTAGTTATGAGATAACTAATTTGACTGTTATAAACATAGCAGTTTAGTCTCTGATGATCGGTTGCCACGGAATTTTGATGTGATCAAAAGTCCGTTGCAATCACGTAGTCTACGCGGATACTCGCCTGGAAAACTTAATAGACAGCCATTCCCCATAGCCCCGACCAAGTGACTGTAGGAGAACCCCGTCGCCGAAAGCATCCGTTCGGGTGCTCGCGGCAGAGGTGTTCCGCCTTAGTGCACTTCGTCGACGACGTTCGGGGGTGCGGCCGCCTACTAAAGTTTGCGACGAGCATTCGATCAGGATTTCGGAAATCTTGTTGAATTGCCCGACTTGATATTGAAAAGAGTTTTCGATAATGAGACTAAAATGCGGGGTTTATAATTGTTAGGTGTTAGTTATATGTATGCCCTAGAGGCCATTACTATACATTTGTTGTATATTATAGTGGATGCTTGGACATATATAGGGAGGACTTTCTTGCTCGACATGATAGTATGCTATCTGGTTACTCTTTACCTTAACATGTACACTGATTGTCTCTCTGTTACATGTTGGTAAAGCCCTTAGGATGTGTACTTGACTATCTGGACTATGATGCGGATCATACAAGTGGGGACATGGTAGTCCATAAGTACATCCTTCAAGGTCCCTAGTCGTGGGTGTATCGAGACGGGGCATCGATATACCAGAGTAGACTAGCGTATGCCTTCTCGACCCATACAGATGGGCGATGGATGATCCCATATCCATTGGTGTTTGATATCAGAGATGATATACGGGTGCTCAGTAGAGACTGGGTACACTGGACGGACTCGCCGAGAACTCCCAGATGGTATTATACCTTACGTCAGATAGCAGTTCTCTGGTGACACTGGTACAGGTTAGTCTGTAGACCCGAGATCGTCATAGAGTCTTGTGTGATTCCCACTGTGCTTTGATTTCCACCTTACCACGTCCAAGAGGGCGTGCAAAACGGTGGTTTTTGGGTACAGTCCCGAGTCACATGGAGGCAATGAGCGATAGGAGGGGTTTCGTCTCTCCCGGTATTGGGGGTTGATGTTGCGCTATGCTCGATTGGCCATAACAGGGAAGTCCCTGGCCAGGGATGGTTTAGAGATTTACTGGTAAGTGTTACCAGTAGTTTCTCGACCCGTTATGAGCCTCTCATCGGCATGACTTATCGGTTATTGGGGTCTGACGTTTACCATCCCTAGACTTGATATGCGACATATCAGACGAGGAGACCGGACAGTACGGTAGTGTCACTGTCAGGCTTTTATAGGAGTTGGAGCGGGCTTGCTTGCTGATCTTCTGATCGCTCAATACCCGGATAGCCGTTACGTCCTGTTAGTACCGCTGACGGCTTGTGGGTGTTTGATATGATCGTCACCTACTGCCGGCGTATTGACGAGTCTTTAGAGTCCTACATAGAGGTTGTACTGGCTCAGGCAAAACGAGATAGGAGCGCATATGTGATATGTGCAGGACCGAGAATGATACGAGTATGTGATACCGTATTCTATTCTTGCGATGATCGTATCGATTGGTTGTATGCGATATAACCTAGTTATCGAATCAAGTGTTGATTCGATAAGTCGATACATTGATATTAGTCGGTTATATGCGATATGACCGGATTGTTAAATTAAGTGTTGATTTAATGATTTAATGTATAATTATATATTTGATATATTTCTTTACATTAACTAGTATTGGTTCACTTAAGATTGAATTTCTCACTTGATGTGCACATGTTGTATATGTGATATATTTTTGTGCACAAGTTTGTATCATGTTTGATGATACATGCAAACTTGGGTGTATGAGTGACTTACACTATATTTAGGTTAATGGTAAAGGTTTTTAACTGTTTTTGTAATTCAAAAATGGTGCTCATTTTTGAATTTGCTTGAAGCTTCATGAAGCTTTCTAGCATCTTTGACAAAGTCCACCATTTTTGTTTTGCATCACATTTTCATTAACCTAACCATTCACCTAAACTCTAGTTTAGTCTCTATAATGGTTTAACTCACCCATGGTTGCATTATGATAGATATCACTTGATAATTCATTTTATTTTTTATTCTTATTCTTTTCTCTTCTTCTTCTTCTTCATGAAGAAAAGAAAAGCTTGCTAGATAATTATCAAGTGATGAATCCAAGAGAGAAATCAAAATCTAAAGAGTACCCATTTCCTATCTCACCATCCTCTACTAGACTAGCACTTTAGTTTAGGGTGTTTGCTTCACTAATTCTTTGATTAGTGAAGTAGAAGCTTGAGTCCGCATTCCCTCGACGTAGATCATCTTCGGCATCGAAGACTTCAAGCGATCCCGTTGCAACTTCTCAAGGAGCCGTCCGTGAGTCCGGGAGTTGGATGATCGCAACGAAGGTACATGGTCACGGAGCTTTGGAAGTGGTGGACCGGATCTACAAAGGTTGTAGTCCCTTCCCTTTAGTGTAAATGTGATTTACTTGCTTTTGATTCGCCTAATATCTAGTTAACGATCTAGCTTAGGGTTGTTCGGCACTTAAATTTTTTAATCCGGCATGGTCGATGCCTTGTAGAGCCTCCTTAATGTGCCTAGTAACCCTACATTAGGCATGCGATGTCTAAGGAATTCATTTGGTTAGGCATGCGATGTCTAAAGAGTTTGCGGATTCCAACTGTTGTAGTTTTACACTTTCTTTTCTTCGACAGTAAGTGTAATATGTGATATCGCCGGTTTCGTTGCTATATGTCAACGACAATTAGGATGGGCATATTTACTTACGTTGATGACATGTGATGTTATGTGTTGCTGGATATGTTATATTGGATCGTCGCGTTTTGAATAGCCGGGGGTTTTATGTGAGATGAGAGTTTTTATTTTCATTCATATAAAAACTTGTATGTAGTATTCTTTTATTGGGGCACTTCCGGGTCTCCTAACTCTAGAATTGGTAGGGTTGCTTGCCGCTCTCGTTGGGGTCTAGGGGTGTGGGTTTGGATATTCATCGTGACCGTGGAATCCGTGTTTTATACTGGCTCGTATTAATACCACAGACGTCCTAGTATATCCAATGTTTCATATGTTTCTTCTGCTGTGATATCTGTGATGTGATCATGTGATGTGTTGTGATAGATACTATATATAGTATATATGATATATTATATAGACGTTACTTATGTTTTACACCCGCGCTAGCCCTGCCCTGCTCTGCCGTTAGTTACCTAACCTAACGGTGCACGAGGGGACATCGAGGCGAATGCGGATGGCATAAGTGTACGTCGTATTTATCAGTGATGTTTAGGTACTTAAATGATGGGACTTCATTAATGTGATTAATGAAAGAAAGAAAAAGAAACCTAAAAGATGTTGTGGAATCGAATTTTCAAAAACAGGTAGCTACCGTTCTTGCTTTGCATCACGGTGTTCCTTGTAGAACATGCTGCACCTTATTCGATAAGGAAAGGGCCGAGATCCCTTCACCGGGAGTGACCCCTTTAGCAATAACTGGCAGATGCTACAACCCTCGATTTGCCTTTTGATTGCTTCTATAGTTCTTGCTTTGCATAGTGGTATATATGATATATCCTGCACCTCTTTCGACGAGGAAAGGGCCGACGATCCCTTCACCGGGAGTAACCCCTTTAGCAAAACTTGAAAAGCCTAAAAAAACACTCCATTTTAAAATCATTTGATTCTACAACGATAACAAGTTCATTACGCAATAGGTTTTCTTAAAAACCTGTCGTAGCCCTCCGTCATTTCAGATAAGTACTAGTTAGTATTCGTGCTACGTTTGTTGACTATGTTAAGGCGTAGTGTGCGGTAGCTGATTAGTGCTTATCTGTATAAGCATATGATGCGATTGGATTAGGGTAGTCGTGCGACTTTGTTGACTATGTTAAGGGTCGTGCTGGTGGGTTTAATTCAATCGGGAAATGACGGGTTGAACTTGACTAGCACTTATGATTTGTTGACTATGTTAAGGTCATATAGCTGTTAGGGGCAAAATTATCGGGAATTTCAAGTGTTGAAATTTGCAATGAGATTGCATACCTTCTATGAGATAGTTGGATCCCGATACCTGCTACGAGTAAGAGTTACTCCTGGGAGAGTTTTACACATTACAATTAGCCGATCAAGTAAGTGTCTAGAAAGGTGTCAACGGGGTTACACCTCTGGGAAAACGAGGTTTACATTAATTAGGTTCGTGCGAAAGCACGGGGGACCTCCCTCAAAGTACCGACACTGGCCTGGCTGAAAGATTGGCGAACTTGTAGCATGTAATTAATCCCGGCTAGTCTTTTCTTTTAGGGTTTGAAGGAAGATTTGATAGAAACAGTGGGAGCCATCCTGATTAGATAAAATAATAACCAATCTATTCTTGCAAGAGCGCACGCAGAGTGTTTTCTTCTCTCTCTCTCCAGGTAGGGACCATATCACGCCTTAATCAAGATAATAATACGGATATTTGACCAAACCCGCTTGTTATACTGAGCTGGGGAACGTTGGTCCCGCTCCAACTTATAATAGTTATAAGACAGAGCAGGAAACTGAGGATTACCAGAATTCCCGTACCGCCCAAATGAAGAGAGTGCATGTTGATGCATCATCTTCGGGTGTGTTCATTACAGAGAACAGTTTCTCAGTATCCTTTACGTCCTGAGTATGTGATACCGGATCAGGATCCCACATATGTAATTTATTACATGGGCTATAGATAGGTAGAGAACTGAGAAAGGGTGATAAGTTTAATGAGACAGAAAACGGTGCAAGTGTTGGAGCCAAGTCTGTTGGTCACTATCACCCTGTATTACCAGAATACATTGATTCTGAACAAATGTTATTAGATACCGAACCTGTTATACAAAATCATATCAGTCTCTTTATCAGTAAAGAAAAGATATAATTTTGTATTGTTGGATAATGTTTCAAACATTTCCTATATCAAGAGTTGATCGGTTCAGGCACGTTATCTAAAAGCATTGCCGTTCTAAATCAAACTACAGTTCTTAGTATACAGAACACACACAAGAGGAAGAGTTCAGAAATGAACGGTTCCTTCTTGAGGCATTGTAGACTAGGTCATATCAATGCGACCCGACTAGCTGAAGTTACATATAGATGCATATTTAAATCAGTTTGAATTTACATTTTGTGAAACTTGCCAGTCATGTCACAAAGATATAATGACACTAGCTCTGTTTATTGGAAACAGAGAAAGAGTTAGTGAACTTTTGGGATTGATACATGCTGATGTATGAAGGTCCCCTGTCTACATATGCCAAGATAGGTTCTTTTTACTTCATTACATTCTCTGATAATCTCTCAAGATTCAGACATATGTTCCTGTTGAAACACAAGTCCAAACCTTTTGAGATATTCACGGAATATAAGTTAGAAATAGAGAACCAAAATACGGGTATAAGTATTATGTCTTTTGATGCGATCAGGGAGGAGAATACTTGAGCACGGAATTCCTGGACTATTCTAAAGGAGAATGGTATTCTCTCTCAGCATTATTCCTCCGTATACACCATAGCACGATGGTATATCGGGACGGAGCAATAACACCCTATATGATATGGTGTGCTCTATGATGAGTACTACTGAGTTTCTTATTTCCTTTTAGGAGTTATGCACTTATGAAGTTGCATACCTATTGAATAGGGTTCAAACCAAATCCGATGCCTACCACTTCATATGTGATATGGAATGAGAAGAGCCCATATCTTAAGTCAGTTAAGATTTAGGGTTGTCCAGCCTATGCCTAAAAGCATAATCCGGACAAGCTCGAGGCAAAGTAAGATCTGTGGAAGTTTGTTGGATATCCCAAGCATTAGCAAGGGAATATCTTCTACCAAACCAAGGAACAAAAATGTTTTGTTTCTCAACATGCCACCTTTGTGAAAGGGAATTTCTTGAGAAGAAATTAGTGGTCATGAGGTAGAACTGGAAAAGGTTCCAGCTATACAAATTACAGCAGATGATTTGGTAGAACCAAAGGATTCAGTAGATTCCAACGAACCTCAGCCTCTCCGCCGATCTAGTAGGGTTCCTCACCCACCTGAGAGATACTTCGGTTTCTCTATGACAGTGGGAGTGAGGATTGCATCATGAGATGATGACCCAACTAGTTTCGAGCTGGCCATCAGGAGTAGGACTCTGTAAGAATGGCTGGATGCTTAGTGATCTGAGATGGAATCCTTATACACCAACAAAGTATGGACTTTGGTTGCTTTATCTGAAGGGTTAAATCCCCATCAGGAGCAAGTATATCTTGAGAACATTACTTGGTGTACATGGAAAGGTTGAGACTTTCAAAGCTAGACTTGTTAAAGGTTTGCATCATTGACCAGATATGGATTATGTTGAAACCTTTTCTAAGTAGCTATGCTTAAGTCCATCTAGATCCTACTTGCCACGGCTACATACCATGACTACGATATCTGGTGGTTGGGTGTCATGACAGCTTTTCTAAATGATGTTTTAGAAGAGAGCATTTATAAGTACACAGCCAGAGGGATTCGTAGAC
Source organism: Agapanthus africanus (assembly GCA_030015575.1). NCBI lineage: Eukaryota > Viridiplantae > Streptophyta > Magnoliopsida > Asparagales > Amaryllidaceae > Agapanthus > Agapanthus africanus. The sequence continues at coordinate 448,130,216 of CM057342.1, read as the reverse complement.
AGTGGCAGCAGCGGAAACGTGTACAAGATGTTTTATAGGATAAAGCAGGCATCGCGGAGTTGGAACGTCTGTTTTGATGTGGTAGTCAAAGAGTTTGACTTCATCAAAATGGTAGATGAACCTTGTATATACAAAAAGGTAGTAGGGAGTATGGTAGTGATCCTCGTAGAGTACGTGGATGACATACTCTTGATGGGGAAAGAGTTTCCTATGCTACGCTCGGTCAATCTCCGCCTATCACAAGGATTCTCCATATAGGATCAAAGTGATGCCTCCTAAATCCTAAGTTTTGGATCGATGAGATAGATCTAACTGGATGTTAGGATTCTCACTAGTTGTAGTGAGATGGTATCAATTGATCCTAGGGAGAATCACTGGAAAGGTTCCAGGATGATAAGGACGACTGAATGTTAGTCACAGGCATTGTCTTTACCCTTAGTGGAGGGACGGTATGTTGGAAGAGTTCCAAGCTAGATACCGTGACATACTAGACGATTAAAGGCAAGATACATCGTTACCAAAGATGCTACCAAAGAGGCAGTCTGGATATTTGTATAAGTTCATGAGATGAACTTCGTTCCTACCATTGTGTGACAATGGAGTTATGGCTTATGCCTAGGAACGCCCCTCCCATCAGTGATCCAGATATAATTCTTAGGCAGTGCACCAGATCATGGTGATGGTTGATCTCCAGGGGATCGAGGTTAGGAGAGTAGACTCAGAGGACATCACGGCGGATCCACTCATAAAGGCTTTGTCCCAGAGAGAGACTATGATGGGATGGTTGAGTATGAGATACTACAACCACTGTTATCAGATGGCCCTAGTGCAAGTGGGAGATTGTTAGTCATATGTATGCCCTAGAGGCCATTACTATACATGTGTTGTATATTGTAGTGGATGCTTGGACATATATAAGGAGGACTTTCTTGCTCGACATGATAGTATGCTATCTGGTTACTCTTTACCTTAACGTGTATACTGATTGTCTCTGTGTTACATGTTGGTAAAGCCCTTAGGATGTGTACTTGACTACCTGGACTGTGATGCGGATCATACTAGTGGGGACATGGTAGTCCATAAGTACATCCTTCAAGGTCCCAAGTCATGGGTATATCGAGACGGGGCATCGATATACCAGAGTAGACTAGCGTATACCTTCTCGACCCATACAGCTGGGCGATGGATGATCCCATATCCATTGGTGTTTGACATCATAGATGATATACGGTTGCTCAGTGGAGACTGGTTACACTGGACGGACTCGCCGAGAACTCCCAGATGGTATTATACCTTACGTCAGATGGCAGTTCTCTGGTGACACTGGTACAGGTTAGTCTGTAGACCCGAGATCGTCATAGAGTATTGTTTGATTCCCACTGTGCTTTGATTTCCACCTTACCACGTCCAAGAGGGCATGCAAAACGGTGGTTTTGGGGTACAGTCCTGAGTCATATGGAGGCAATGAGCGATAGGAGGGGTTTCGTCTCTCCCGGTATTGGGGGTTGATGTCGCGCTGTACTCGATTGGCCATAACAGGGAAGTCCCTGGCCAAGGCTGGTTTAGAGATTTACTGGTAAGTGTTACCCGTAGTTTCTCGACCCATTATGAACCTCATATCGGCACGACTTATCGGTTATTGGGGTCTGACGTTTACCACCCCTAGACTTGATATGCGACATATCAGACGAGGAGACCGGACTGTACGGTAGTGTCACTGTCAGGCTTTTTGCAGGAATTGGAGCGGGCTTCCTTGCTGATCTTCTGATCGCTCAATACCCGGGTAGCTGTTACGTCCAGCTAGTACCGCTGACGGCTTGTGGGTGTTTGATATGATCATCACCTACTGCCGGCGTATTGACGAGTCTTTAGAGTCCTACATAGAGGTTGTACTTGCTCAGGCAAAACGAGATAGGAGCGCATATGTGATATGTGCGGGACCGAGAATGATACGAGTATGTGATACCGTATTCTATTCTCACGATGATTGTATCGATTGGTTATATGCGATATAACCTAGTTATCGAATCAAGGATTGATTCGATAAATCGATACATTGGATATTAGTCGGTTATATGCGATATGACCGGATCGTAAATCAAGTGTTGATTTAGTGATTTAATGTATAATTATATATTTGATATATTACTTTACATTAACTAGTATTGGTTCACTTAAGATTGATTTTCTCACTTGATGTGCACAAGTTGTATATGTGATATATTTTTGTGCACAAGTTTGTATCATGTTTGATGATACATGCAAACTTGGGTGTGTGTATTACTTACCCCTTGTTTAGGTTAATGGTTAGGGTTTTATGTATTTTATTTATTTTGGAAAAACTAAATGGTGGCTTTTTTGTTTCTTTGCTAGAAGCTTCATGAAGCATGTTAGCATCTTTGAAAAAGTCTTGCCATTTTGTTTTATCCTTAACCTAACCATCAACCTAAACCCTAGTTTATTCTCTACATGTGTTAACTCACCCATGGTTGCAATATGATAAACATCACTTGATTTTCTATTTTGAAAAAAGGATTTTCTTTTCTTTCTTCTTCTTCTTCGTCTTCATGAAGAAAAAGAAAAGCTTGCTAGAAAATTATCAAGTTATGAATCCAAGTGAGAAATCAAAATCTAAAGAGTATCCACTTCCTATCTCACCATCCTCTACTAGACTAGCACTTTCGTTTAGGGTGTTTGCTTCACTAATTCAATGGTTAGTGAGGTAGAAACTTGAGTCCGTATTCCCTCGACGTAGATCATCTTCGGCACCGAAGACTTCAAGCGATCCCGTTGCAATTTCATCTTGAAGCAGTCCGAGAGTCCGGGAGTTGATTGATCGCAGCGAAGGGACGTCGTCACGGAGCTTTGGAAGTGGAGGACCGGATCTACAAAGGTTGTAGTCCCTTTCCTTTAGTGTAAATGTGATTTACTTGCCATATTTTTCGCCTAATCTCTAGTTAACGATCTTGCTTCGGGTTGTTCGACACATAAAAAATTTAATTTGGCATGGTCGATGCCTTGTAGAGCCTCCTTAGTATGCCTAGTAACCCTACAATAATGTGATGGAATCCACTCACGTTATCACACTCCAGATGGTATGCGCATGCCTGGAAAGTTTCAGTTTCATTAGAAACTCCCGATGTGATTTTTACCCCATGCTCTTATGACCTTGATGAAGACCAACATATCATAAGTCACATGTCAAGTTCTACCCGTCATTATCCAAGTTAATTTGAACCCACCCGTACATACTCTTGACGAAAGCCAAAATAGTAGTACGACTGTCCCAAACCAACGCATCTATCTATTCAACAGAAAAGTAACAAATAGATACCATACACTATGCCTTGACGAAGGCCAACATACATAGCATGAATACTAAGTGCTACCTGTCTGAAATGACGGAGGGCTATGATTGGTTTTTGGCGAAAAACCTTTAACTTAATGAACTTGATATCGTTGAAGGAACCGGATAGCTCTTTACAAATATATAGTGGCGAAAACCTTTGCTAAAGAGGTCACTCCCGGTGAAGGGATCTCGGCTCTTTCCCCGTAGAATGAGGTGCAGGATATTCCAAACAGAATACCACGATGCAAAGCAAAAAGTAATCGACTATAGTGAAATTATTACCCTGACGCAAACTTCTGCCAAAGGGTCACTCCCGGTGAAGGCATTTCGGCCCTTGCATCATCGACTGAGGTGCTGGATATTCATAACCGAATACCACTGTGCAAAGCAAATGAAAACGTCCTTGTAATAACAGCTTTTGAAAAATGTTCCAACAACATCGAATAGGTTTTTTTTCCTTGCATTTATCCGAATCAACGCAGTCCCATCAATTAAGCACACCAGAAAAGAACGAAAATAAAATGTACGTATATGCCATCCGCATTCGCCACTGGGTCCCGTCGTCACCCGTTAGGTTACTTAACTAACGATAGAGTAGGGACTGGACTAGCGCGGGTGTAAAATATATACAACATCTACTAGTATATATATATATATCAATATACAATAATCGCTTCAGGCGTGATAAATGCAACATCACAGGAAAGTAATAATCATCACAGAACAATACAGATATCTGGGAGCCTTGGGTTTCCTTTAAGCCGCAACTGAAACCCGACGTTTCCCTGGTCGTGTGGATAGCCTGTGCAATGAAAACCTAGACCCCTACGGGTGCGGCAAGTTACCCGCCAAAAACAGAAGAGAGCCAGCCCCCTTCATCAAAGTGAATGGACCACCCAACACTTCACGGAATCCGATAACTCGAGCACCCCACCTTGGGTCAACCTGTACCCCCTACGAGTGCGGCGAATAGCCTGCCAATTCTAGAGTGAAGCCCCCTCCGTCTCAATGCCATGAGATGCGGGCCCGTTGCCCTCTAGAATCCGGCTATCCGTGCACTCCACCGCGGGGTAATCCTAGTACAGAAAATAAAATATGTACAACGTGTAAATCGACCTCAACCCGGTCTTGCCCCAATAGAATAATATACAAACAGGCAGTGACGGCAGTCCACATGTCGGACGCTCGCCCCGCGATATCAAATGTACAAATAAAACTAAACTATACTAACATTGCACCAAGCTATCCACCACGACAAATCTGCAACATCACAGCACAACACAGAACATCAACGCAAATGTCACATTCGCAAAACCCATCTAAAAGAGCTATAGCAATTAGACGAGATTTACCGCTCGAGTGACATTCACAGTCGCAGATATAAGGTAAGCACTGTGAACTAACGTATTTAAAATTCCGATCAACAAAACTTCCCGAAGTGGGCCCCAAGTGCAAAACCAGCGCTCAAATGAATCTGGGACAAAACTATATATCACAAAAATCATATTTCCATGAACTAAAGCCCCAAAAAAAAATTTAGGTTACTGTAGCCCAAAAAGGGCCGCGGAAAGGCTGCCAAATGCGACATTTCACGGCGGTGCCGCGGTGGAATTTTAGAGTTAGGTCTCCAAACTTTTTCTGTAGCTTTAGATATACCTGTATGTATTTTTAAGATGCCTAAAATATTTTTTTGACCAAATTTGAAAATCGATAGCAAGCACACTGAAATGAAAATACGATTCGAAAATTTTGATCGATCAATGTTTTAAACGCATTAGAACAAGCTAGTAAAGGTTAATGGTGTGGCTCTGATACCATGTAAGCCTGCGGTAGCGCCCCGACCGTCAATCCAAGGCCAAAAGGCGGAACAAAAACTTTTTAGGAAACAGGCGCTATCATAGTCTTTCACCCGGATCGAACCATTAACATAAACTAGCAACTAGAGAAGGGTTAGAAAAGCTATACCGATCGATCCGTGTCCTTCGGTCTTTAGCCACCATCCCTAGCTCCTCACGGCATCTCCGATCTCCGGTCTCCTCATCGGAAGGGCACCACATCAATGAGTCTTTTTACGGGCTCCCGCATCATTCGAAGTTACTCGAACATGAAGTTTGCTAGCCGACATGTCCAAGGTGAAGTAGAGAATGAGTGTGATAACTTTATCTAAAGCTTCCATTGATTCTCAACTCATGAGAGTGTATGGATGGAGGTTGAAGATGAAGCCATGGTGGAAATGGTGAGCTAGAGGAAGAAGAAGAAGAAGAGGTTTTCTTTTGTTATTGTGTGGGATAAAAGATGAGAGCACTAGAATGATAATCCAAGAGCCAACCCCAAGCCTATGGCTGCCCTCTCTCTCTCCATCCATCATTTCACACCCTTAATCAAACACTAATGTGACATTTGCACAATTAAAGAGACCATGAGTCACTAAACATATCAATGTCACATTTAATGCAACTCATCATGAACTAAGCTCATAATTTCCACCAAAATAAACATTAACCCAAATGTTTATGACAACAAAAAGATATGGCAACATCTAAAGTAAACTCGTAACGGATCACAAGGATACCCCTCACCTGTATATACATGCCTGCATCCGCATTCCGACTGAATGCGAATGCTATGAGACTAAAGTAATCCAACAAATCCAATACTAGGATCCGGCTTAAACCAAAGCCCAATAGTATGATCCATCCGATCATAATCCATGCATAAGTGCACGTATATGATCGAACCCTGCCATAATACCATACGACCTCTACAACGTTTCGCCCGAAACTTGAGAAACTGTCTGTGGGGGACTCTAAAGACTCGTCAATACACTGGCTGTGGATTTATCCACTAGCATGTCAGTGGCACTAGCTGTGCGTAACGGCTGCCGAGGTATTGACCAAAAGGGAGGCTGATAAGCGAACTCATCCAGTAACCCTACTGAGCCTGTCAGGGACAATATCTGTACAGTCCGGTTCGTTCGTCTATGAGTATCGCATGTCGGGCCTAGGGGGCTGGTAACGTCAGACCCCCAATAGCGGTACAAGTCATGTCGGAGTGTAGCCCAGAACACCCTGAGATACTACTGGAATACCTACCAATAAATCTTCTGCCTTGGCCAAGGACTTCGTGTAGTGGCTCTCCTAGACACAGCGCGATCTCACCCCCAATACCGGGAGAGACGTAACCCCTGCCGATCCGCTCACTGCCTCCATGTGGCTCGGGACTGTACCCAACTAAAACCTGTTGCACGATTCCTTTGAGCCGTGGTAGGGTAGTAATCAAAGAAATGTGGGAACTCACATGAGAAAAATGACGATCTCAGGTCGATGAACTAACCTGTACACATGTCTCCAGGGAACTGCTATCTGACGCTAGGTATAATACCAACTAGTATGTTTCCGGCGAGTCCTGTCCGGTGTACTCATAACCCAATGAGCACCTGTATACGTCTTAGGTGAACCAACTGACACCAACGGCTTGTGAAACCAGCCACCGCCCCTTGTCGGGGTCTCGATCGTATACACTAGTCTACTCATAGAGTATCGATGCCCAGTCTCGAAACTCCCACGACTAGGGACCTTTTAAGGATGTTCTTATAGACCCCAGCTCCCGTGTATATGATCGCCATCATACTGCTGGCAGTCAACCAAGAATCCTATAGGCTCTAACAACGTGTAATAATGATCTGTAATGTCACCTAAAGCTGTACACGATGATAAAGATACACCCGGTAGCATACTATTCTCTATCAACGTGTAATAGTGAACTGCAATGTCACCTAAAGCATGTACATAATGATAAAGACAAACCAGATAGTATACAATCCTCTCGAGTAAGACTGTGTTACCGGTATAGGTCCTCCCTCAATCATTGCAATTACGTGCCTGCGATCCAATAATTAACTTTGAGGGCACTATATCCAACAGGACCGTGGCGTCATCGACTTCGGCAAGCAAGGATCAAGGTGAGTAGATCTATATCTACGGGGGAAGTCGGCTGGATAGCGTATAGCACCTCCCCAATATTAAATGGAAACCGATCTCTAGGATACAGTCGTAGAAACCTAGATTAGGAAACTAGGATTATGGTTTAAAGGATAGTTAGAGATGATATTAGTAATATAACTTATAACATGTAGTTGCAATATAATAGGTATGAGTTTTAGGGTAGCATGACACTTGATGTATAAGGTAAATTTGTATATATGTTTGACCTGATATGAGATAGTTTTGTGATGGAAAATAGTTTACGTTGTGATATGACTACTTGGTGTGATATGTCGTTATATGGATACGAGTCGATTTGTGATAATTGATACCTTTGCCGGTCCCATGATCTGAGATTGATACGGATGTGACCTGAAAGATAGGTGTATATATGGATAATGTTGTGAATCTTAAGTGATAAGCCGTATGAGACATGAGGTCCGTACCCTCCTTGTCATATAGGTTGTTAGGATCCCAAATTGGCTAATGACGCCGTACGATGAGTTACCGTCCGTGATGAGTTATTTGATGATTGATCCATACCCTTGACTAGAGGAGGCTGATTAATAGATTCACCGACTCGGTCATGTTAGATATGTATACCTTATACCTTTTAGCTGCCAATTTACTTTATGCTACATTCATGTCATTACCATTGCATTTCCTATACTTGTGCTAGTACACTTGCACCATTATCGTTGATGCGTATGTCACACTTACACAGGTTTGCCGGCTCACACACTTCATCATTGATAATTTTCATGTCACTAGACAGTAGAATTGCAGTATCATGATATGACTCCTTACATAATTTACTTGCTATAGTTACATATACACTTTTATACGATGTTGCATTTGACCTTGGAGGAATTGGGAACCGCAGGACATATTTTAAAACAGGATTCATTTTAAAGAGCGGTTTTCCCTTGATATATGCATATTACTGCTCCATGTTGCATGATTTACGGATATGCTTACATTTTATTATATGTCGCATACATCATGCTTTACGATTTTACGCATTGAGATATGTTGTTTTCATGAGATTTTGGATTTGAGAACCATGGTTATTTCAAAGGCAAATATGTATTATTTTAAAAACCCGGTTTCTTGTGATATGATATTTCGGTGCGTCCACCATGCGTTTTTTCGATTCTGAGATTGGTTTGTGACACCCGATTCGAGGAGGAGGAGGAACCGTCTGCGGGTGAATGGTGGACCCGGTGCGGTACCCCGGGGCAAGAAGGTTGCAGATGATGGCGTTGAGCCTGGCAGGGGAACACTACCTACCGGTGATAGTATTTGGACTCGGCGGTTTATCCGGAGGATACCGACCGGAGTAGAGAGATGGACTTGAAGGCCGATCTGAGGATGTGGCGACTGAGATATGAGGATTTACGTGTCGATGCTAGACACGGCTTTCATGATATTTCGAGCGTCGGTGTTGGACACTCAGGTTACATGTTTTGGTGTGTCATTGATGGACACACACATTCTTGATATCCTCATATATTTACATGCATATGCTATTACGATGTTTCGAGTGGACGAGATCCACATGTATATTGACATTTATTATATCGTGGATGATATCCACATGCATACAGGCATTCATTATATTGTTAGATGATATCCACCTGCATACTGCATTGATTTATATTGTCAACACATATTTACATACGGTCACCCTAGATATCATAGTATTGCCTTCATGATATAGCTGACTTAGGAAATCGTTACTTTATTCAACTTCTACATGTTGTTTTCTACTCACGAGTTGGAAACTCACCCTGTTGTGCAACAGTTATTTCAGGTTGACCGCTTGGATCGGCAGCGGCATGGTTAGCGCACAGCTTGCTTTTTGGGTGTTTTGCTTTGGTAGGTGGGATATTTGCATCGTGCCCACTATCGTATTTTTATTATATATTGTATCTAGTCAACTCCATCAATCAAAACTAGTATTTGTATATGTAATGAGACTTAGTGAAACTTGTAGTTGCTAGATTTGAGCGATGGCTTTTATATTCGCTTTTTTTGGGTTGATGTCTTGCCTTATTTATTACTATTTTGTGTTGATCTTCGTTGTTGGGCGTCGTATACTTATTTTATTACTTGCGTGGATGTGAATCCGCCGTTTAGCGAAGAGCTAGCTCCCGCTTGGGGATGCCTTTTATATTATCTTGTATTTGTGGTTTTGGATCAAAATATACAAAGGAGGTGCTGCCCAAATTTTTTAAAAGGACGAACATGTTTTACAATAAGTACGATAGACTTGCATTTTTCATGTTCCCTTTTCTATGCATTTAAGAAAACACTTTTCTTCATTATACCTTATTTCAAACTGCACCTCTTTTGATGCTTTAAAAGGTTTAGATTTCTGGGTTTCAGCTTACTTGGATTACGTTGCATCTTTAGACGTTGCGTGATTTATGTGCTGGTCACGAGCTAATATTTCTAGTCGTGGCAAAGTTGGTATCAGAGTGCTAGGTTTAACCTTCGTACGAGTTTAGGTTTGACTATGTGGAGTCTGGGGCGTAAATTATTTCGGAACCTAGGCTTGACCTTACGGAACATAGACTTGGACAGGGGGTACTAGACCCGAACTTTCGTTACATAAGCTGACCCTGATTGATAGAGTAGGTAGCTTGAGTAGAGTAACGTACCATACGTATGTTCCGCGACATATTTACGATACGATACTCCACTTAAGAAACCTTAGGAATTACATATTTTGAGATCCTTGATTCTATTTGTTTCCATGATCATACCCTTATTGATTCCAATCCTCCTTTCATGTATCCATTTTGGGATCTGTTGATTCCTTTCATTCGATTGATATGGTTTCATCGATACATGCTTGAGGTTCCTCTCACCATGGTTTGAGCGTAGATTGAGCTGCTGCTAGTGTTGCGGTCAGGACGAGCTCGTCATGGACGAGGACTGACCATCGTGTTTTCTGGTCACACGAGAATGTCTCGATTTTGTATTGGTGTTGTGACTTCTCGTTTGAGGCGAGTGTTCGGCGTTGCAACGTATGATCTGGCAGTTGATAGAGGCTGCCAGTTGTGCGAGGACTGTTGATGTACAGCATACCTCAGAGATTTTGATGTCATCTACCGTGTGGACAGATGAACCAGCTGTTGCTGAGATTGATGTGATGTCGCTTCCAGAGCTTACAAGCTGAGATCGCTGGAGTTTTCAGGTAGAGATGCGACAGATGATAGCTAGTCTACTTTGAGATAAGGGACGAAGGGTATTCACATGTTGTCTAGGAAAAGTTAAAAAGTTCGAAACGAATGTCAGAAACCCATTTTTCCAAGTTTAAAGTATTCGTAGGAACATGCAAGTAATTCTGTGGACCCTCTAGAAGAATGAAACCCTAACTCGACATGATGACCATGGAACCGCTTTTGAACCTTAGGGTTTGCGGCAGTTTAGCGGTGCCATCAGTGAGGCTTGGGTTTGCCCTTCTACGGTTGGTCCATAGGTACTGTGGCGTGTACTAGATATTATTAAACTGTGCTCAGAGTTGAGCTTTCGGGTAATTATGGGACTTTGAAAAATCGAACGAAAAGTTTAACGTCATCCTGATATCATATGATAGGAGACGAGTAAGCAGACCAGCTTTAAATAGAGGACCTCACCTAGATGCGTTGTGAGTTGATCGAGAACGGATGAGTATTGAGTATTCCTCCGATGGTATGGACGAGTTCCCGAGGACGTGTTCGGCTAGAGATCTTCTACAGAGTGATGAAGATACCGAGTTCGTGATTTCGAGTCCGTGTGAGAGACTCCGGAGTGACTGTAGCCGAGGCAATTGGAGTACGCAGATAGCATGACGTGACGTCGAAGCAGACGATAATAATGACGAGTGGAACAAGAGGTTCGTGCGAGATGTCAACGAGCCGTTGCTACTCCCCGTTGAGATTAGAGATCTGATATGTATACAGAGGCGTGAAATACGACCAGTTCCCGAGGAAAGGCTATGCTGAGAACGCAGATGTCCAGAAAGCAAGAAGAAGATTAGGCAAGAGTACAAGCCTCCGTATAGTTCGGCATAGGTAAGATCGGAAGAGACCCTGAGCAGGTTCCTTCCAGGATACTACTGCAATAAGATTTGCACCCAGGATCAGATGTGCGACGTGTATTCAGAGGACCAGAGGCCGACACCAGTAACGTGTTGCTTTATGAGTGGTCATACTAATTGGCCAAGAGACGACCAGAAAAGTGCCAGAGCGGAACCGTTTCCGTTAGCACATTGATCAGTCGAAATAGTGCATTCTTAACACGTTAATTTCCCTACTCTTATCATTCATATATAGGTGTTTATTGTAATTATAACACAGATTATGGATTCATATGGAAAATATCAAATAACCTGTGTTATAGTTATAATCGACAATCTAGAGGGAAATTACGTGTTTATTACTAATTGCATTGATTTGTATATATCAACACTTGTCTAGAGATTGTGTGTAGGAAATTCTTCCGGTAAGAGAGCCGGAAATGCTAAAAGTGCTGATAAAAATACACCAAGAACAAGACTTGTGATCTCGCAGTAAACAAGAAAGATTTATAATATTCCAGACATCAGGAAATATCACTAAAGCCAACAATAGAATACACTGGAATTTTCATCCACCAATACCACCAATCGGCCGCGGATCCGCGGCCGAATGGGCCGATCCTCTGCGGACCCGCGGCCACGTACACTCATCGAGGGTTCGTCATTTCTCCCGAGGTCCCTTTTCAATGGCAAACTTCTTCAAGACACTTCAGTCTCCAGAAATCTCCAGAAGCTTCCTTTCTAACAGCGAAGCTTCTTGTACAAGCCTAATACCTACCAAGCTTCTCAAGCAAGCTAGCTAACTCAATCTAGAAGCTTCCTTCATAACTACCAATCTTGCAAATGAAGCTAAACCCAGCTTAGCTTCTAAAGGAAGCTATATCAAGCTTCTAGGGGAAGCTAAAAGAGAAGACTATATAAAGGGACCCAAGGCTTCATCAAAAAGGTTGTTGAAACATACACAATTGGGGTGATTGAATATTGAGCCAAATTCCCACAAGTTGATTGACGCAACTTGCATTTCAAAACCCTAGCCCAAATTCCATCTCAAAAAGCCAATTCAAGATTCATCGAGTACCAAATCTAGCAAGCATCCACGATCCTTTTGAAGCGACGCCGATCTTCATCCGAGCAAGAAATCCACGACGATCCGCGACTCAAGAAGACGATGCGAAGCTAAATTCGATGATTTTAGTTCTTCCTCAATTCTTGTAGTTCTTGAGTGTATTGTAACGAAATATCGAATAATAAAAGGTGACTATCTTTAATCTTGCTTTCTATTCATTCTCGCATTATGATTTAGTTGTTGATTTCTTTATAATGATGCGTGAATAAAACTCCGCTTGCATCGGAATCGAAAGAATAGATAGAATGATGTTGATGAATTCTTGAATAATTCTTAAGTCTTATGAGTTTTGTAAACCATAGGTAATTGAATCAAGACCTAGTTTTGAGTGAGATGCTTTCTTGAACGTTTTCGCTCTAAATTAGAGATCAACAATCGATGATTGAATTTCCTAGAGGCTAGAATTTGAATGCTAATTAATGAAAGAACAAAGGATGAGGATGAAGAAACCCTAGTTTCTTCAATAGATCCCTAAACCTCATTGATTATCATCGATCTAGCATCAAATCTTCAATAGATAAGAATTTGAAATACTAAGCATCAATTATCACTATCGATTCAATTGATTCCGACAAGCCTCTTTTCAAATCTTGATAATTCAAACAATTTGGGACACTTATCGATTCTTGATTCTAAATCTTTATTTTCTTTAAGTTTCTTGAAATAAAAACTCACAAATCTTGAATCAATTTTCTTGCAATTTTTTTATCTTTTCATTTCAATTCATCTAAAACAAAATCGATCAAAACACACATCTCAATGGACGATCCGTATTCATTAACGCGCTACATCGACACCGTTAATTGATTGCGGGATAAATATCTTTGATTGTGATTACTTTTCATTTCATACAAATTCACGACAAAGAAATGATCAATCAAATGGTGCCGTTGCCGGGGATGTGTGCTATTTTGTTATTCGAGTTGAAAAAATTATTATTCCATCAAATTTTCATCCAAGATTCGCTTCAAGTGCTTAATGATTAGTGTTTGATTTTTTTTTTTTTGCGAGGGAATCTGGAATCATTTCAGCAGTGAGATCAAGATTCAGAGAAGATCTGAAGAATAGAGAGGAGTACAAGAAGCTATACAAAAATTTTCAAACCCTAAGTCCCCCATTGCGCCGCGGTTCCGCGGCCATAATGGCGTTTTTGCGGCGGAACTGCCGCCGTTTAGGGTTTGTACTGTGCAAAACTTCTCTGGTATATTCTCTGTGTTCCCCTCTTCTCTCTGATCTTGTCCAATATCAGTTTTCTGCAGGATTCTTTGCAAAATTCAGCACCGCTAAAAAAATAAATTTGTTGCGGTTCTTGAAATTGGTTGTTTGAGCATATTTTAATACGAAAATTAAGGGGCAAAGAACAAATTCAGATTAGGTGGGGATTTCATTACCCTTTCTAAGCCCCGAAAATCATAAAACTTGCATCCGCATCACCCTCATTAATTAAAAAATATCTAGACAAGACTCTAAGGACCGTCGCGCTCAATTAGGACAGAAGGAGGTCGTGGATAATCTATTGCTTATCCGCGTTTCTTTTGTGCTGTCTAACTCAAGTGCGTCTAAGGCAAGTGGTTACTTAATTAAGCCCACTAGTTACGTAGTGGAGAACCTCGCACTTACCTGGCACTTACCTGGCCACAGGAGGGATAAAGAGGCAGTAGAGGATTTATCCTGCGATTTGTCTTCTGGAAGTATAGAAGCGGTCTAGTGACTTGACCTAGGTGATAATTAGATATAGGGTTGCTTGTGCATGTTTGTGTGAATTTTCATAAATCCGTCTGTTTTCAAAACAAACCAATTATTTTCTCCCCCTTTTACCCTTTTCCCCCTCTTCTCTTCTTATAATGAGTGACCCAAACAGAAGAACTCTTGCCGAGCTTTGGTGTCCACAACCAGATATTTCTTGTTTTCGTAATCCCTTCGGTATACCGTCCGATTCTCCCATGTCCTTAAGAGATCGGATAGAACAAGCGGGTAGAAACAGTTGGCGACCTCAGTCCATGTCCTATCAACAATATCCTTATTCTACATCCGTTTCTGTTGATACTCCGAGCGAGGATGCCCCTAGACGCATATCCATTGCTATGCATATAGCTAGGGATAGAGGCCAAAGTTTCAATCCGGACCAATATCAACCATATCCTTATTCTACATCCGTTTCTGTTGATACTCCGAGTGAGGATGCCTCTAGACGCATATCCATTGCTGAGCATATAGCTAGGGCTAGAGGCCAAAGTTTCAACCCGGACCAATATCAACCATCACCTCCACTTTCTAAAGAAGAATTTCATAATCGGTTTGTGGCATGTATGATGTCCAATAGCCAACCGACCAACCAATATCAATATTCTTCTTATCATCATGTTGATCTGACTCCGAACCAATTTTCGTAACCATTCTATTCCTATCAATCTAATTCGACTTTTCCACCTTCTCTAGACAGTTCTTCTAATCAGTCATTTGGGAGTTTTAATTGTCTACAAGATTTTCAATCTTATACGGAAACCCCTTATCAACCCAAGTCTAGTCTTGAGCAGACATTAGGATGTCGAACCAAATGAGGAAGGAGACAACAGAGTGGATGCAAGCAAATAATTTCAAACGTGCCCAAAATTTTTCAGTATATAATTCGGGCATAGGACAAAATGAGAATTTGGGTAGTGAAACAGAATTATACACTCTTCCTAATCAAACCTTCCCTTTGCAAACTGAAATCCACAACTCCAGTTTCACAGATTCATCGAGTACAACAAAAGATTCACCAATGGACGATAGAATGTATGAGAAGTTGTGTAATAATGCAGTGTTTGATTTACCCGACTGTGAAGGGTCCATTTCGAGTGAAACCATGCCAAATCTTTGTGATCTCTACACCTCCACTCTTGAACCAAAATTGATTGAAAACCATACTTTGAATGAGGTGTTTGGGAATTTTAACCTTCACTTGAATGAGGTGATTGACATTGGGGATATATTGATTGATGAACCCGAAATTTTGGATGAGTTTGTCCCACCTATTCATCAGATCCTTTCTCTTCCTTGCGGTCATCACCTTGAGCCTTTAATTCTTCCCAAACCCCAATTGCATTTTGAAGTTGATAATAATGGTATAACCGAACAACAGACCGAAACTCAGCCTACATCTTCCACATCTGGTTTAGCAATCCTCGACACACCAATTTATTTAACCATTTCACCTTCTACTCTCTCTGGTTCTTCTTCTGTTCCGGTAATGATAGTGAGCGTTGATGAATCACAATCCGTTAATTCAAATTCGACAATCCCAAAAAGCCAACTTGATTTGGATATTTTTGAAAATGAGGTAGATGAGTTTTTTTAGTCTTCTACCTCCATGTATTTTGACAAATCAAGTATGGTAAAATCTGACACAAAATTTATTGACAGCAAAATGCTTGATCACATCATCGATGAAAGTTTTGAAGAACTTTTTGCTGACGAACTTGAATTTCTCAATAATACGGATTTTGTGATTGATCAACCTCCACCTATAGAAGTATAACCGCCGCCACTCCTTCTTCTTAATCATTCACATTCATCCTCATTCTTTCATTTCTCTAATTTAAAAATCAAACTCTTTCCAGACCACCACTTATCTCTTCCACATTTTTTCCTGACTCGATACAACATGTTCTTCCACTGACCTATACGCTACACTGATAAAATCTTTGAATGGTTGGTATTAATTTTTGGTCTTTGTAAATTCTTATTTTGACCAAATGACTTACCCCCTCTTAAAATGCTTAATATTGTCTAACTCATATTTGGGGGGGGGGGATGTTTTTGGCTCTTGAGCATAACTGTTGTCCTCAAAATTGTGAGCCAAAAATAAGTTTGGGGGAGGATTTTCACTTTCACTAATTTTTGCCCACGTTAATAAATGTCCTCCTAAACTTACAGGTTTTTGTGATCTAGCAGATAGCAACAGTGAGGACACTGTTGAAAACAAGTTTGGGTGAGTTTTGTGCTTATTTGCGCATCATTTGCATCATACTTTGCATAAGCACAAAACATGTAATAAAATAAAAATAAAATTTTTGTATATAAATAAGATAATAAAAGATTAGATAGTGAAAAATTACATCCAAAAGATTAGAAAAATTTAAGAAAACCTAGAAAGTTAGAAGTTTTCTTAAACGAAACTACTAATAAGTAGTTATGAGCCGTTATCCCAAGGGTTAATAAGATGAAAGAAGTCACTAATCTGAGGATAAAAATAAGTCTGAAAAATAGTTCCTATTCTGGAAGCCAAACATTTAAATGTTGATACCCTACTATTCGCACTTACACACGTCTTGAAACTCGGGATAGTAGAGGATACCTTGAAATGCTCTTGTCTAAAAGCCGAAGTATGAAGGAAATAATAAATGGAAAATAAAAAATAAAATGGTGAGAAAAATGAACACTGGTTTTGTTATCACTAAGGCAGCAATAAAAAAATATAGCGAGGGTGCTTCATCACCTAGTGCCTTAGACCAACTGGTTTGGGAGTCACTGCTAAGCCTTAGTTGTTGCAGGATGAGGAAAATATTAAATACACCAAATCAGCAAGCATGTTGAGTAATCGGTCGGTTAGTACCTCAAGAAGTATTAACGGTCGCATGAAAAATATGTGAGCATAATCCATCAAAATATTAATTAAAAAGTACTGAGATGGATGGACAAGAATATGATAGCTTGAATTGAATTCTTCGAGTGTAGGGATGTTCTTCTCACACACGTAGGGGTATATGATCAATG
Organism: Agapanthus africanus; assembly: GCA_030015575.1. Lineage (NCBI taxonomy): Eukaryota > Viridiplantae > Streptophyta > Magnoliopsida > Asparagales > Amaryllidaceae > Agapanthus > Agapanthus africanus. Next base: position 448,112,934 of record CM057342.1, on the reverse strand, counting down.
TTTGGAAGAAAGGTAGGAATGAAGAATAAAGATGATGTTTTATTGAGGGATGATGTGATTTCTAACATCTTTTCATGACTATTAAGATAGGGCCCATGACAACCGAAAAGCTAGTATTAGTTGGAAACTCTGATTTTCAAAGTTTTTCTTTTATGATTCTTATATGTAACTTTCACGGTCTTCCTTTTATTATGGGATTTTGTGGGTGAAATCCGCTGAAAACCCTCAGGAGACAACACTCCTCCTACTAGGGACACCTAGTGGTTTAAAGGCTTGTTCCACGTGCTCAATGCAATCGTGTTGCCTATGAAAGTGTGCTAGTTAGTTTTTCACTTTCTTTATTTTCTCCTTCTTTTTAAATAAAGATGTTTGCTCGAGACGACCAAAATTAAGTTTGGGAGAATTTGATCAGTCGAAAATAGTGTATTCTCAACACGTTAATTTCCCTACTCTTATCATTCATATATAGGTGTTTATTGTAATTATAACACATATTATGAATTCATATGGAAAATACCAAATAACCTGTGTTATAGTTATAATCTACAATCTAGAGGGAAATTACGTGTTTATTACTAATTGCATCGATTTGTATATATCAACACTTGTCTCGAGATTGTGTGCAGGAAATTCTTCCGGTAAGAGAGCCAGAAATGCTAAAGGTGCTGATAAAAATACACCAAGTCCAGGACTTATGATCTGGAAGTAAACAAGAAAGATTTATAATATTCCAGACATCAGGAAATATCACTAAAGCCAACAACAGAATAAACTGGAATTTTCACGCACCAATACCACCAATCGGCCCCGGATCCGCGGCCGAATGGGCCGATCTGCCGCGGATCCGCGGCTACGTACACTCATCGAGGGTTGGTCATTTCTCCAGAGGTCTCTTTTCAATGGCAAACTTCTTCAAGCCACTTCAGTCTCCAGAAATCTCTAGAAGCTTCCTTTCTAACAGCCAAGCTTCTTGTACAAGCCTAATACCTACCAAGCTTCTCAAGTAAGCTAGCTAACTAACTCAATCTAGAAGCTTTCTTCATAGCTACCTACCTTGCAAAGGAAGCTAAACCTAGCTTAGCTTCTAAAGGAAGCTATTTTAAGCTTCTAGGTGAAGCTAAAGGAGAAGACTATATAAAGGGACCCAAGTCTTCATCAAAAAGGTTGTTGAAACTTACACAATTGGGGTAATTGAATATTGAGCCAAATTCCCACAAGTTGAGTGACACAACTTGCATTTCAAAACCTTAGCCCCAATTCCATCTCAAAAAGCCAATTCAAGATTCATCGAGTACCAAATCGAGCAAGCATCCACGATCCTTTTGAAGCGACGCCGATCTTCATCCGAGCAAGAGATCCATGATGATCCTCGACTCAAGAAGACGATGCGAAGCTAGGTTTAATGATTTTAGTTCTTCCCCAATTCTTGTAGTTCTTGAGTGTATTGTAATGAATTATCGAATAATAAAAGGTGACGATCTTTAATCTTGCTTTCTATTCATTCTCGCATTATGATTTAGTTCTTGATTTCTTTATAATGATGCGTGAATAAAATTCCGCTTGCATCGGAATCGAAAGAATAGATAGAATGATGTTGATGAATTCTTGAATAATTCTTAAGTCTTATGAGTTTTGTAAACCCTAGGTAATTGAATCAAAGATGACCTAGTTTTGAGCGAGATACTTTCTTGAACGTTTTCGCTCTAAATTAGAGATCAACAATCGATGATTGAATTTCCTAGAGGCTAGATTTTGAATGCTAATTAACGAAAGGAAAAGGGATGAGGTTGAAAAAACCCTAGTTTCTTCAATAAATCCCTAAAACTCGTTGATTATCATCGATCTAGCATCAAATCTTCAATAGATAAGAATTTGAAATTCTAAGCATCACTTATCACTATCGATTCAATTGATTCCGACAAGCTTCTTTTCAAATCTTGATAATTCAAACAATTTGGGACACTTATCGATTCTTGATTCTAGATCTTTATTTTCTTTAAGTTTCTTGAAATAAAAACTCACAAATCTTGAATCAATTTTCTTGCAATTTCTTTTATCTTTTCATTTCAATTCATCTAAAACAAAATCGATCAAAACACACATCTCAATGGACGATCCGTATTCATTAACGTGCTATATCGACACCGTTAATTGATTGCGGTATAAATATCTTTGATTGTGATTACTTTTCAATTCATACAAATTCACGACAAAGAAATGATCAATAACACACCGGACGGACCGATGAGCCGATGGATTGCGAGATTGGTAATCCACAGATAAATGAGGACCCAGAGACAGAGGACGCCAGACCGTGAGCAAGAGGCAAGCGGATGTACTTGCACCACCAGTTTTGGGCGCACCATTATATTTTTTTCGACATTGTAGGAGGTATACCTCAATGTCATTTGTTGTGGTTGTGATCCGAGTATCATGCTTATATCGCTTGGATTTGAGGTTTGATGATAAGTTTTATGATATCTATTTCGTGCACCACTGCTGCACCAACTGGGTCATTACATATTTGTGCATAGTTATTGCATTTGATATACCTTTTCTATACACTGTTGTGTTGGTTTATGATTTTTGCATATATATTGCACTCGATATTTATTTTTGTGCCTTGGCTGCACATGTTTATGATTTCCAGGATTTCATACAGTTGATTTGATTGTGCGTGTGGTATGCACTCGATTTGATATTGCACTTGGTATAGCTTATATGTGCTTGCAGTGCATTGATATGTGTTTTGTGCACGCAGTTGCACATGTTTATGATTTTATACACTTTGGTACACTCAGTATTGCTTTTTATGCACTTGAGTTACTGATTGGTATTTTGTGCATTTGATACACCAGATTTGTGTTTTTGTGCATTTGTTACACAAGACTTATATGTTTTGTAAATGCTATTGTACTAGATGCTTTTTACGGACCTGACGGATGCACTTGATTTGGATTTTCGCGCATGATATGAGATGTGATTTTGTGCACACCGGATGCACTCAATTGAGATTTCCGTGCACAATAGATGCACCAGATATTGCTGTCGTGCACACCCGTTGCACTGGACAGATGCTTTCGAGCACACCCGTTGCACATAGTTTTGCTTTGTGTATATGGTGGCACCTGTGTTTGGATTTGATTTCCGTGCGCACCGGACGCTCGTAATTGTTGGATACGCCTTTTGAGGCTGATTTTGCTTTTGAGCACCTTGTTTTCATGTTGGGCACTATATTGTGTAGTAGCCAAACTGGACTGATTTGAGGACAGTACCTGAGTATTTTGCATGCATTAAAAGTTTAACAAGAGGTTTTCAAAAAGGAGCTATAGTCTCACTATTTCCTACGTGTCTGTGAGCGACACGAACGTTATAAAGGAAAACCTTTCGAGATATTTTAAAAATGGCGGAACGTATAATTTGAGCAAAAACATATACAGGTATATTTACTACTTTACAATGAGTGTCCGCCCTTGTGCCGTGAGTTACGCATCACACGGCAATTCAGAAAAGATTTTGCATGTGTTTTATTCAGTTTAAGACTTTTCCAAGGATGCGTGCTATATATGTATTATAGTATTTGGCTATGCATATTGGATTTCAGTAGGGGATTTCGAGATCTGTATCTCCATTGTAACTCCGATGATATGCGTGCAAATCCGATAATTTGCAAGACGCTTGACGGAGATCGATTTTGAGTTGTATTCGTTTTCAATCGCACGTGATGCGCTGTGGTTTTCTATATCTTCCATGATTTCGGAGCCTCGACGATTTGAGTTGATTACTGAAATGTTTTAGTATTTAGGGGTTTAAATTTAAATTCGGGGACCGAATTTCTTTAAGGGGGGAAGATTGTAACATTTCAGAAAATATAAAATATTATTTTTGGAATTTAATATTAAAATAATATATTTCACGAAAAATACCCGATTTGCGAAATTGGGGTTTTCGTAAAAAGGTATAAATATATACCAATAATTGTGAAATAATTAAAGATTTAAAATGATTTATTCATTTAAATATATATTTATCGGATTTGGCATTTTTAAAAGTTTATTATATGCAGTTTGGATAAAACCCGATTAGTGCACTGATAATCGCAATTAAGCCAAATCCGTGTTTATACAGTTTTCCATGGTTAGTGCACCATGTCATGTCGCATTTGATTACATGTTATTTCTTATGTTGTTTTTAGGGTATTATGTGTTTTAGTTTTAAAAATAAAAAGAGAAGAATATGAAAAAAGGTAAAAGGGTAATAAGAGTGAGAAAGTGGGTGAGAATAAGGGAAGGGAGAGAGAGGGGCAGCCACATTTTTCCTTCCCCATTATTCTTTTCATCTCCTTCCTCCTCAAGTCTCCCTCCACCTTCATGTTAGAGTATATGCCCTAGAGGCCATTACTGTATCATACTAGTTTGTATATTACTTAATGGAAGCTTGGGATATTCACCTTGTATAAACAATCTTGCTCAATATAGTAGTATGCTACTTGGTTTGTTTCTACTTCAATGTGTACTTGTGTTTATTTCAGTATATCACTTATACGCATTAGTGGAGCCCTTAGGATCTTTGCTTGATTACCAGCGTTGTGATGGCAGTCACACTAGTTGGGGCTGGATAATCTATAGGCACATCCTTATACAGGTCCCTAGTCGTAGGACTATCGAGACAGGGCATCGATACTCCGGAGTAGACTAGCGTATGCGCTTCTCATCCCAGTATGGGAGATGGTCTGTCCCACAGCCATCAGTACGTCGTACTGGAGATAGTATACGGGTGCTCGTTGGGTTACGAGTACACTGGACAGGACTCGTCGGGAACTGACAGGTTGGTATTATACCTATCGTCAGTTATCAGTTCCCAGGTGACATGAGTACAGCTTAGTCCGCTGACTTGACACTGGCACTTTGCCTCGAGTGTGTTCCCACTGCACTTTGATCACTACCCTACCACGGCTCAAAGGAGTCGTGCAAACAGGTGGTGGTTGGGTGCAGTCCCGAAGCACTTGGAGGCAGTGACGGTTAGACAGGATTCGTCTCTCCCGGTATTGGGGGTTGACATCGCGCTGTGTCTAGGAGAGCCATTACACGAGTAGTCCCTGGCCAGGGCAAGCGAGATATACTGGTAGGTTCCAGTGTTATCTCAGGGTGTTTTGGGCTTCACTCCGACACGACTTGTACCGCTATTGGGGGACTGACGTTTTACCGCCCCCTAGGCCCGACATGCGATGTATCAGACGAACAGACTGGACTGTACGGAGAATGTCACATTCAGACTCAGTAGGAGTTCAGATGGGGTTTCACCTCGTCAGCCTTCTTGTCGACATCTACCTGGGGACCGTTACGCACAGCTAGTGCCGCTTGCGGTCTGTGGTTAAACCGACTGCCAGCGTAGTGTCGAGTCTTTAGAGTACCACACAGAGGGTATTCGCCTCTGGGCAAAACAGAGTAGAGGTCGCATGGTTTTGCGACAGGGTTCGTTCTCATCCGCGCACTTGTGCACGTTTGGAGTCCGGACGGATTATACTGGCAGGCTCTGGTTTGAGCCAGATACTGGTATATGTTTTGGGGTTGCTTTTATATCTTGGTATTCTTGTTCCTCGGAACGAGAATGCAGGTGTGTATGCACAGTTGCTTGAGGCGGAGGATGAGGTATTTCATTAGGGTTTCGGAACGGGTGCGTATGCACAGTTGACAGTCTTCATTTTCCAAACCCTAATGGATTTATAAATTATCTATTAATAATAGTAATTAAATGAGAATTTTGTTATGGTTGATTTTGTTGACTTGTTGACCATGGTTGACTTGTTGACCATGGTTGAATGTTGACCACCATCATGCTTTGAAAGATCCTCCTTGATTCATGCTTACACTTCATTTAAAGAAGCATGATAGTGGTCATTCCAAATTACCATCAACTATTCTTATTTTGAATTATTATTATTTAGATAATTCTTTTCTTTTGGCATTATGGTTGCAAGAAAGAAAAGATTGCTCATTATCTCATTTAGCTTCTCTCTCCTCACTTCATCTTCTTCTTCCTCTAGCAAAAGAGAACCCTTCTCATGTGTTGAGAATCCTTCTCTTTTAAAAGAAAAGCAACCCCTAGTCACTCTCTACTCATTCTAGGTTCAAGGTTTAGCAAGCCGGAAACCCTAGTTCACTCAAAGATCGAGGAAGAGCCCAAAGGTCGAACCTTCGAGGTGGATCCATCTTCGACGGAAGAAGGCGACGAAAAGAGAACCATCAACCTCTACAAGGTTTAAAGAAGAAGGAGTTCAAGTTTAGGTATAATCATCTTCCATAGTAGCTAACTCCTTTTAGTGTATTTGCTAGTTTAGTTTAGACACGATCCCGACCTTGTTTAGTCCATGTTGCCTCTTGCGATAAATTTTTTTTTTTATACCGTTTCCGCCTCCCCGTAAGAACCGGGGGTCGCAATATGGACTTACAGTGGTATCAGAGACTAACTAAACTTAAACTAGCTTGGTAGCGAAGTGTATGGAAGTTCGAAACCGAAAAAATCGCAAAACCGGAAAAACCAAAACCCTAAGTTTCTGTTGAATTTTTTTCTGCTCTAAATGAAAAACTTTATACTTGTAAATTCGGCTCAGGGTTTTGTTTGAACAGACAAGAAAAACGATGCACTAATTCAGTTAAACCGCCGCGCTTCCGCGGCACGAGGTAGGCATGTGCCGCGGAAGCGCCGCAGTTTATTTTCCTCTCTGCATCGTTTTTCGTGCAGTGTTCTTCTGGTGGGATTTTGGGATTTTTCAGATGTATTATATGTACCCAGATTTTCCAGAACAGAAATTCACTTTTGGGGTCCTATAATTCCGTATTTTTTCCGAACTTCACTGCACTTTGGCTATGTTGGTTATATCTGTGATGTTTGCATGTATTGAACGTCGGCTAATCGCTATAAGTCGATTAGTCGGGGTTATACATGATCTGTGTTTGATATTGGAATGTGTATATGAATGTGTTGGACTGTCGCGGGTGAATAGCCGGGGTGGATGTGAGATGAGCTTTTGTTTTTCTTTCATTCATTGTAAATGTAAATTGATGTAATAATATTATTTGTTTGGCCGCACAACCGGGTCGGGGTTGTAGCCGTCATTGTATAATTCTTTTTACTGTTTTTGCTCCTAGGATAGACCCATGGAGGGGTGCACAAACTGCCGAGTACTTGGCGGGTAGTTTGCCGCACCCGTAGGGGTCTTGGGTGGGGTATTTGGCTATTCACCGCGACCGTGTAATCCGCTTTTCATTGCAGGCTCGAAAGGATTGCGGATTGCTAGTATATCCAATGTATTCATCTGTGATCTGTAATGTCTATCATTGCTTTCTATTTAGGCGGTGCTTATGTTTTACAGCCGCGCTAGCCCAGCCCCCGCTCTGTCGTTAGTTAAGTAACCTAACGAGTGATGACGGGACCCCGTGGCGAATGCGAATGGCATAAGCGTACGTCATATTTTGGTTGTTTTCTGCAATGGTAGGATTAAATGATGGGACGCATTAAAAGAACTAATGCAAGAATATCACGCATTAAAAGAACTAATGCAAGATAATAAACCAAGCTAAAGTCGTTGGAACACTTTCGAAAAACCACTCGGTTCTTTTCAAAACTAACTTTTAAATGCGGAGCTTGAGCCACTCCTTCTAAAAGCTATCTCGTTCCATCGATTATATCAAGTTCACTACGTTCACGGTTTCGCAAAAACCATCCGTAGCCCTCCGTCGTTTCATATGAATATTCAACAGTATTCAAGCTGTGTTTGTTGGCCTTAGTCAAGGCACAGTGTTTGGTAGCTGGTGGGTATTCATATGTTGCATAGATAGAATGCGTTGGTTTGGGACAGTCGTATTGCCTTGTTGGCCATAGTCAAGGGTATATACGGGTGGGTTCAAATTAACCTGGATAACGACGGGAAGAACTTGACATGTGACTTATGATTTGTTGGCCTTAGTCAAGGTCATAAGAGCATGGGGCAAAAATCCACATCGGGAGTTTCATAAGTACTGAAACTTGCTAGATTTGCATACCATTTGGAGTGTGATGATTATGGTAGGATTCCTTCATTTTCGTCACGCGATGATATTTGGATCCCGATCCTACTGTGAGTATATGCTACTCCTCGGGAAATAATGTTATAAACCTAGTAGGTGCCTAGAAAGGTGTTAGCGGGGCTACGCCCCCAGGGAAAAGAGGTTCTTAAATTAAGGAACTTCGCGAAAGCGTTGGAAAACCTCCCTTGAAGTACCGACACTGGCCTGGCTGAACGGTTAAGCAAGTATTGTACGGTGGGATTGATCCCGGCTAATTCTTCCTTTGTGGTTTGAGGAGGGATTCGAGAGACAGTGGGAGCCATCCTGTTTAGACAAATTAAAAACCATTCTAAACTTGCAAGAGCATCGTGCTAAGTGTTTCTTCTCTCCCCCTGCAGCGACCAAATCGAAATGACTGGACTTAAGTTACTTCTAGATAAAAACATACTGACAGGGCCAAACTACAAAGATTGGCTCAGGAATGTCAAATTGGCAATCACTTACGACAAGCTGGGGTATCTTCTTACCACCAAAGCTCCCCCCGTCCCAGGTCCCACCTCCAGCGTCGCGGATAAGGAAATCCGTAAGACTTGGGAGATTGATTGCGCGAAGGCGAGGTGCCTCGTGCTTGCCTCTATGGACAACGAACATCAGAGGAGGCATGAGAATATGGACCTCGAGTCCATATTTCTCCATACAAAAGAACTGTATGGAGAGCAGACTCGTATCGCAAGATACGAAGTGTCGAAGAAGTTGTTTTCGACAAAGTTGGCCGTCGGATCATCGGTAGCGGACCACGTGCTTAAGATGATTGGCTACACTGAGGAGCTCGCAGAACTTGGGACCACGTTGGATAGTGAACTCTATACAGATTTAATTCTCCAGTCCCTTCCATCCACTTACGCCCAGTTCATACTGAATTTCAACTTGCAAGAAAAGGAAGTTGAACTTTCAGAACTCCTCAACCTGCTGAGGAGCGCAGAGGGCACCCTACAGAAGGGTAGGGATACACCCGCTTTGTTTGTAGGAGGATCTTCTTCCTCTAGGACCAAGGCGAAAGCCAAGGGAAAGAGGAAGAAAGCCCCCGCCAAACCAAGAGGCGGTGTTAGTAAAGTGGGTACGAAGGGAAAGGAAAAGGCAACAATGATTGCGGGGAAGCTTGTTGGTAAAGAGGAATGCTTCTATTGTCACAAAAGTGGACACTGGAAGAAAGATTGCAGGGCTTGGAAAGCCAGGACACAGGAACTGAAGCAGGTTGCGGCTTCAGCTTCAGGTGTGTATATTATTGAAAACTGTCTTTCTATAAACTCTACTTCCTGGGTATTGAATACCGGATCAGGATCTCATATCTGTAATTCTTTGCAGGCGTTGAGAAACCGTAGGTTTTTGAAGGCAGGTGACATGACCCTCAGAGTTGCGAACGGAGCTAGCATGGATGCTAAAGCCGTGGGGGACTATCACCTGGGAATGACAGATGGGCATGTTTTGGTTTTGCGTAATTGCTTTTTTGTACCCAACGCAACTTGTAATATCATTTCTGTATCTTTGGTTTCTAAAGAAGGTTATGAATTTGCGTTTGTAAGTAATGTTGTAAACATTCACCTTAATCAAGTTCTGATTGGGTCAGGTACACTGAGCAATGGTATATACGTATTAAACCAACCACAGATTTTCAATGTCCAGAATACACACAAAAGAAAGTCTCCAGATATCAATCAGGCTTTCTTATGGCATTGTAGACTGGGTCACATCAATGAGACACGGTTGACTAAGTTACATAAAGAAGGATACTTGGATCCGTTCGAGTATCAGTCTTATGCCACTTGTGAATCTTGTCTCATGGGAAAGATGACAAAGACTCCGTTCACTGGACACGGAGAAAGAGCGAGCGAGCTCTTGGGACTCATACACAGTGACGTGTGTGGTCCAATGTCTACACATGCGCGAAGCGGTTATTCATACTTCATTACTTTCACAGACGATTTCTCTCGGTATGGACATGTCTTCTTAATGAAGCACAAATCCGAGGCCTTTGAGAAATTTCGGGATTACAAGAATGAAGTTGAAAAACAAACCGGCAAAAGTATCAAGATTCTAAGATCGGATCGAGGTGGAGAATACTTAAGTGCCGAGTTCCTGAATTACTTAAAAGAGAATGGGATTCTCTCTCAGCGTACTCCTCCATACACTCCGCAACATAACGGTGTATCGGAAAGGAGGAATCGAACCCTATTGGATATGGTTCGTTCCATGATGAGTAAGGCTGAGTTACCGCGATCTTTTTGGGGATATGCACTAGAAACAGCTGCACATCTCTTGAACCAAGTTCCTACTAAGACTGTGCCTACCACACCATATCAGATGTGGAGTGGGAAGAAACCCTGTCTTAAAGCCTTTAAGACATGGGGATGTCCGGCTTTTGTAAAAAAGCAGCATGCGGACAAGCTCGAGGCACGCTCAGTACAGTGCAAGTTTGTGGGATACCCAAAGAACTCCAAGGGGTATCTATTCTATTACGCAGAGGAGCAAAAAGTCCTTGTTTCTCGTCATGCCCACTTCTTGGAAACTGAGTTTTTGGAAAATCAGATAAGTGGGAGCGCAGTAGAACTGGATGAAATTCCAGAACCTCAGACTATTACTGAAAGCTTAGTGGAACCAGAGGGTTCAAAAGAACAGGACATTCCTACGCCGCTCCGCAGAAGTAGTAGGCAGTCTCATCCGCCCGAGAGATACTACGGTTTTCTCATAGACGGGGATAGAGAGGATTGCATCATAGACTATGATGAGCCTACTAGCTTCCAACAGGCCGTTCAGAGCGTTGACTCGGTAAAATGGCTGGATGCAATGCGGACCGAAATGGAGTCCATGTACACCAACAAAGTATGGACGTTGGACATTGCTCCAGACGGGGTAAAACCCGTAGGATGCAAGTGGATCTTCAAAAGGAAGATTGGTGTAGATAGACAGGTTAAGACCTATAAAGCTAGACTTGTAGCAAAGGGTTTCCGTCAAAGACCTGGCTTGGACTATGACGAAACCTTTTCTCCAGTGGCTATGCTGAAATCCATTCGGATCCTTCTTGCCATTGCTGCCTTCCACGATTATGAGATTTGGCAGATGGACGTAAAAACCGCTTTTCTAAATGGAAATTTAGAGGAGTGTGTCTATATGGATCAGCCAGAGGGTTTCATTCAGAGTGGGAGTAGCGGAAAGGTGTGCAAGTTGCTTAAGTTCATCTATGGACTAAAGCAGGCATCGCGGAGTTGGAACATCTGTTTTGATGAGACGGTCAAGGAATTTGACTTTATCAAAAATCCAGATGAACCATGCATCTATAGTAGATTTGTAGCGAGAACTGTTGTATTCCTTGTTTTATACGTGGATGACATTCTCTTAATAGGAAATGACATTCCTATGCTACAATCTGTCAAGGGTTTCTTGTCACACAGGTTCTCCATGAAAGACCTGGGTGATGCCTCATACATCCTGGGGATCCGGATCCATCGTGATAGATCCAAGAGGATATTAGGACTTTCACAGTCCAGGTACATCGACACCGTACTGAAAAGATTCAGTATGGAAGATTCCAAGCGCGGTAACCTACCGGCTTGTCACGGGATCACCCTCTCTAAAGAGATGTCTCCCAAGACTGATTTGGAGAGGGATCGCATGTCTATTATACCCTACGCTTCTGCGGTAGGCTCTATAATGTATGCGATGTTATGTACCAGACCGGATGTAGCTTATGCACTGAGTGTAGTAAGCCGGTATCAGTCAAACCCTGGGGAGAAACATTGGATAGCAGTAAAGAACATTCTCAAGTACCTGAGAAGGACTAAGGAGATGTTCTTGGTGTATGGCGGAAAAGACCTCCAGATTGAGGCCTTTGCTGACTCCAGCTTCCAGAGTGACAAGGATGATTCCAAGTCCATGTCGGGTTTTGTCTTTACCCTCAATGGAGGGGCGGTGTGTTGGAAGAGTTCCAAACAGGAAACCGTTGCAGACTCGACTATGGAAGCGGAATACATCGCTGCATCTGATGCCGCAAAAGAAGCTGTCTGGATAAGGAAGTTCTTAAAAGAACTTCAGGTGGTTCCGTCCATTGTTGACCCAGTACCTCTGTATTGCGACAACAACGGGGCTATAGCTTTAGCGAAGGAACCCAGGTCCCATCAGAGATCCAGGCACATCTTGAGGCGGTATCACCTGATCAGGGAGATCGTGGATCGCAAGGAGATCGAGGTTCGGAGGGTTGCTTCAGAAGAAAACACTGCAGATCCATTCACCAAGGCCCTACCCCAGACTCAGTTCTAGCGGCTGATCGAGATGATAGGTCTTCGATACGCCAGTACATGGCCTTAGTGCAAGTGGGAGATTGTTAGTGTATATACCCTAGAGGCCATTACTGTATCATACTAGTTTGTATATTACTTAATGGAAGCTTGGGATATTCACCTTGTATAAACAATCTTGCTCAATATAGTAGTATGCTACTTGGTTTGTTTCTACTTCAATGTGTACTTGTGTTTATTTCAGTATATCACTTATACGCATTAGTGGAGCCCTTAGGATCTTTGCTTGATTACCAGCGTTGTGATGGCAGTCACACTAGTGGGGGCTGGGTAATCTATAGGCACATCCTTATACAGGTCCCTAGTCGTAGGACTATCGAGACAGGGCATCGATACTCCGGAGTAGACTAGCGTATGCGCTTCTCATCCCAGTGTGGGAGATGGTCTGTCCCACAGCCATCAGTACGTCGTACTGGAGATAGTATACGGGTGCTCGTTGGGTTACGAGTACACTGGACAGGACTCGTCGGGAACTGACAGGTTGGTATTATACCTATCGTCAGTTATCAGTTCCCAGGTGACATGAGTACAGCTTAGTCCGCTGACTTGACACTGGCACTTCGCCTCGAGTGTGTTCCCACTGCACTTTGATCACTACCCTACCACGGCTCAAAGGAGTCGTGCAAACAGGTGGTGGTTGGGTGCAGTCCCGAAGCACTTGGAGGCAGTGACGGTTAGACAGGATTCGTCTCTCCCGGTATTGGGGGTTGACATCGCGCTGTGTCTAGGAGAGCCATTACACGAGTAGTCCCTGGCCAGGGCAAGCGAGATATACTGGTTGGTTCCAGTGTTATCTCAGGGTGTTTTGGGCTTCACTCCGACACGACTTGTACCGCTATTGGGGGACTGACGTTTTACCGCCCCCTAGGCCCGACATGCGATGTATCAGACGAACAGACCGGACTGTACGGAGAATGTCACATTCAGACTCAGTAGGAGTTCAGATGGGGTTTCACCTCGTCAGCCTTCTTGTCGACATCTACCTGGGGACCGTTACGCACAGCTAGTGCCGCTTGCGGTCTGTGGTTAAACCGACTGCCAGCGTAGTGTCGAGTCTTTAGAGTCCCACACAGAGGGTATTCGCCTCTGGGCAAAACAGAGTAGAGGTCGCATGGTTTTGCGACAGGGTTCGTTCTCATCCGCGCACTTGTGCACGTTTGGAGTCCGGACGGATTATACTGGCAGGCTCTGGTTTGAGCCAGATACTGGTATATGTTTTGGGGTTGCTTTTATATCTTGGTATTCTTGTTCCTCGGAACGAGAATGCAGGTGTGTATGCACAGTTGCTTGAGGCGGAGGATGAGGTATTTCATTAGGGTTTCGGAACGGGTGCGTATGCACAGTTGACAGTCTTCATTTTCCAAACCCTAATGGATTTATAAATTATCTATTAATAATAGTAATTAAATGAGAATTTTGTTATGGTTGATTTTGTTGACTTGTTGACCATGGTTGACTTGTTGACCATGGTAGAATGTTGACCACCATCATGCTTTGAAAGATCCTCCTTGATTCATGCTTACACTTCATTTAAAGAAGCATGATAGTGGTCATTCCAAATTACCATCAACTATTCTTATTTTGAATTATTATTATTTAGATAATTCTTTTCTTTTGGCATTATGGTTGCAAGAAAGAAAAGATTGCTCATTATCTCATTTAGCTTCTCTCTCCTCACTTCATCTTCTTCTTCCTCTAGCAAAAGAGAACCCTTCTCATGTGTTGAGAATCCTTCTCTTTTAAAAGAAAAGCAACCCCTAGTCACTCTCTACTCATTCTAGGTTCAAGGTTTAGCAAGCCGGAAACCCTAGTTCACTCAAAGATCGAGGAAGAGCCCAAAGGTCGAACCTTCGAGGTGGATCCATCTTCGACGGAAGAAGGCGACGAAAAGAGAACCATCAACCTCTACAAGGTTTAAAGAAGAAGGAGTTCAAGTTTAGGTATAACCATCTTCCATAGTAGCTAACTCCTTTTAGTGTATTTGCTAGTTTAGTTTAGAAACGATCCCGACCTTGTTTAGTCCATGTTGCCTCTTGCGATAAAAATTTGTTTTTTATACCGTTTCCGCCTCCCCGTAAGAACCGGGGGTCGCAATATGGACTTACACTTCACCCCATGAAATCAACTCAAATCCTTCATCCAAACCCTAAACCCCTTTCATTAAAGTTGATCCCCTCTTCACCCTCTATACTTTGGACCCATCAATGTTGGATTTTGAGGACTTTGGAGAGCTAGGGTTTTGATTGGCTACATCCATGAGGTATAATTCATTTCCTTTAGATTAGTTTCTAGTTTCCTTTCTTTCTAGTGTAGTATAGAGGTTGATTTTGTGTGGAATTGTGATCTTAGAAAATCCTAGAGAAGGGTTTGAGTAATTGTGAGGAATTGATGATGTGTAGAGACTGTTAATAAGACTTGAGTGGTGTTTTACTGACCTAGAAAAGAAAATAGAACCCAAACACGAACTTAGAACTTTCCGACATTGGCAAATTTGACGGTGTGTGGGTGTATTTAGAGATCTGGGATGACCCAGGACCATTGTAAATAAAGTTCCCTTGACCATGAGGCGTGCATGCAACCATGAATCACCCCCTGAAACCTGAGCCCCTCCCCCCACTTCATGGCCGCAGATTAATTCTCCCAGGACGCAATTTGCGGCTTGGTCATGGTGAATGTGTGTGGTTCTTGGTTCATAGCTCCTATATCCGATAATTAGACCTCCTATATATGCAAAATTCCCTAGTTTGGCATATAGTGAAATCTGGGAGCACATTGGGGTACTTTTGGTTATGTTTTCCATATTTTGTAAACTTAGGTTTTGTTGTTTGGATTTGTTTTTGGTTGTTGGGCGTTTGTACATCAACAACAAGAGTTGTTTGATTGTTTTGCATGCGTAGGCTATAGGTTCTAACTTATGAGCGCACCGTGTGCCGTATTTGTTTTCCGAATTTGATTTTAATAGAGATTGCGAATATGTTTTATTGTAGGTACCTTCGTGTGGATTTCGAGACGACGGAGCGTGACGTTAGCGACTTCGGCAAGCAAGGATCAAGGTGAGTAGATCTATATCTACAGGGGAAGTCGGGTGGATGGCTTATAGCACCCCCGCAATAATAAATGGAAACCGGTCTCTAGGATACAGTCGTAGAAACCTAGATTAGGAAACTTGGAATATGGTTTAAAGGATAGTTAGAGATGATATTAGTAACATAACTTATAACATGTAGTTGCAATATAATAGGTATGAGTTTTAGGGTAGCATGATGCTGGATGTATAAGGTAAATTTGTATATAAGTTTGACTTGATATGAGATAGTATTGTGATGGAAAAGAGTTTACGTTGTGATATGACTACTTGGTGTGATATGTCGTTATATGGATACGAGTCGATTTGTGATAGTTGATACTTTTGTCGGTCCCATGATCTGAGATTGATACGGATGTGACCTGAGAGATAGGTATATATATGGATAATGTTGTGAATCTTGAGTGATAAGCCGTATGAGACGTGAGGTCCGTACCCTCCTTGTCATATAGGTTTTTAGGATCCCAAATTGGTTAATGACGACGTACGATGAGTTATAGTGCATGATGAGTTATTTGATGATTGATCCATACCTTTGACTAGAGTGTTAGGTTTACCTAGCACCCTATGAAAGGTTTGGAAACATCACATGTCACAAAGATTAAATTTTTTATGGTGCTAAGTAAGCATACAAAGGATCTATCCTAGAAAATTAGGGTTTCAAAACATTAAAGGCAACAAAGGCTAGGGTTTAGAGAGTACAACCTTTGTAGCTCCCTACGCTAGACTCCTTGGCCTCTTGAGAGTTGGAGGAGGGTTCGCTTGAGGTCTTCTAGTGTCCACGATGATCCACCCGAAGCTCCTTGTCCAAGCTAACAACTTCACTTTTCCAAGAGAATGAAATGAAGCAAACACTCTAAACAAGTGTGCTAAACTTGTGTAGAATGATGTTGTGGTTCTTATTCTCACTTCAAAATCCAATCTTGTTAAGTATTTTGCTCACTACAAAAGTCTAGAGAGAAAAAGAGGAAGGAAGAAGAAGATGATGGCTTTTCTTTGAACAAGAGTGAAAAGAATAACTCTTGAAAAGAAAAAGAATATATATATATATATATATATATATATATATTTATTTATTTCTTCTCATCTCAAACCATGGTTAAATGTTTAAGATATTATTTAATTTGAGTTAAAACACAAAGAGAAGGTTAATCCATGGTTAGAAGTAGGTGAGCATGGTTAGGTTAAGGAAGTGTGTAGAAAACAACCATTTATTAACCTTTTCTTTTTCATTTTGTTTTTAACACAAATATAAACAATAATCCAAATAAATAAACCATGGTGTGAGTCTTATATTTCCACCATTTTCAATGTATAATCAACCATGAAGGATGATGTATGTATGTATGTATGTATGCACATCCATATGTGCATGAATCTAAAAAGAAAGCATACATGCATGCATACATCCATCAAACACAAGAAATGATTTCTAGTGAGAAACTAATGGTTAAATGATAAATTAACACTTGATTTATTAATCCGGCCATATCACATACGACACCACCAAAAGCAAGCCGTCCGATCAATATACGGTATCCAATACGCGCATTTTAACCGGGTCCATGCACATATCGCATACGCGCACCACAACGTTTCGCCTAGACTAGGTAACTCTTTTGTGGGACTCTAAGACTCGTCAATACGCCGGCAGTGGGTGATGATCATATCAAGCACCCCCAAGCCGCAAGCGGTCAGCTAAACATAACGGCCACCCGGGTATTGAGCGATCAGAAGAAAACAAGCGAACCTGCTACAACTCCCGTAGAGCCAACCGGCAATACTTCCCGTACAGTCCGGTCTCCTCGTCTGATATGTCGCATATTAAGTCTAGGGGTGGTAAACGTCGGACCCCAATAACCGATAAGTCGTGCCGATGTGAGGCTCATAACGGGTCGAAAAACTACTGGTAACATTTACCAGCAAATCTCCGAATCAGCCCTGGCCAGGGACTTCCCTGTTACGGCCAATCGAGCACAGTGCAACATCAACCCCAAATACCGGGAGAGACGAAACCCCTCCTATCGCTCATTGCCTCCATGTGACTCGGGACTGTACCCAAAAACCACCGTTTTGCACGCCCTCATGGACATGGTATGGTGGAAATCAAAGTACAGTGGGAATCACACAAGACTCTATGACGATCTCGGGTCTACAGACTAACCTGTACAAGTGTCACCAGAGAACTGCCATATGACGTGAGGTATAATACCAACTGGAAGTTCTCGGCAAGTCCGTCCAGTATACCCAGTCTCCACTGATCACCCATATACCATCTCTGATGTCAAACACCAATGGATATGGGATCATCCATCGCCCATCTCATGGGTCGAGAAGCGTATACGCTAGTCTACACTAGTATATCGATGCCCCATCTCGATACACCCACGACTAGGGACCTTGAAGGATGTACTTATGGACTACCATGTCCCCACTAGTATGATCCGCATGATAGTCCAGGTAGTCAAGTAAACATCCTAAGGGCTTTACCAACATGTAACTATAAGACAGTATAAAGAGACAAGTATACATGTTAAGATAAAGTGCAACCAGATAGCATACTATCATATCGAGAAAGAAAGTCATCTCTATATATGTCCAAGCATCCAATATAATATACATCATCTGTACAATACTATCCTCTAGGGCATGTAAGTGCACGGCGGCTCCCCGGCCGTCAATCCGACGGCCAAATGCGGAAGCGGTGATAAACTTTAATTTTGCGAACTTAGCAAACCGGCACCACCGCGCACTAAACCCCGGATCGGGCCATTAAACTAGATCTAGCTAACAACAAGACGGGTTAGAGATATACCGAGTGATCCGAGTCCTCCGGTCTTCTCGTCGTCGTCCCGATCTCTCACGGAATGTCCGGTCTCCATCTCCTCGCCGGAAGGGTACCACGTCGCCTGCATCTTTTACGGGCTCCCACCTCAATACCGAGGCAACTCGGGCGCGAAGTTGGCTGGCCGACGCGTCCAAGATTTGCTGTAGAAAGTGTAGTGTAGAGGCTATGTCTCATTTGAGGTTTTGTTGCCATTTGAAGATGATGGAGGAAACAAGATACGGAAAAATGGTGCTTGCATTTTTCCTAGCATGAAATGAGATCAAGAAAAATCCCACAAGCTCAAAATGAAACTCTCTCATATTTTTCTCACAAGTGTAGCCCTCTCTCTCAAGTGAGAATGGTGGAGGAAAGATATATCAAACATAACAAGAAGGGAGGTGAGTGTAGGAAAAGGTGGAGGGTGACCCCTTCCTTCAAGGTAAACCTCAAATCAAACCCTTAATCAACCCATATCCTATCAAATCTCATAAAAGAAAATACCATCATGAAAAAAACAAAGATGCTTATCCTATCATAATGAATACATTTGCAAGAAACCCCCTCCACAAATGTTATTTGCACAATTGCAAATAACCCCCTCTAACGGAAAAGTCCGGCCGGGAAAGAACAAAGGAAAACCGGCCGGAACGGAATGCAAACTGGCAACTCCAGAAAACTGGTCCCGTAATAAATTACAGGAAAACCCCGCTACTGCATATACATGCCCGCATTTGTATTCCGACCGGATACAAATGCAATGAGACAAATCTACACTGTACTATACTAGGATCCGGCTTAAACCAAAGCCGGCCAGTAAAAACCGTCCGATCCTGATCCGTGCAATACCGCACGTATCTGATCGAACCCTGCCATATATCCATACGGCCTCTAGTACTAACCGTCCGATCCTGATCCGTGCAATACCGCACGTATCTGATTGGACCCTGCCGTATCTCCATACGGCCTCTACAGCGTTTCGCCCGAAACTTGAGTAACTGCATGTGTGGTGGACTCTAAAGACTCGTCAATACTGTGGCTGTGGATTTAACCACTAGCACGTCAGAGGTATAAGCCAATACGTAACGGGCCACCAGCTATTGACCAAAAGGGACGTCGATGAGCGAACTCATCCTGACACCCTACTGAGCCTGTCAGTGACAATATCCGTACAGTCCGGTCCGTTCGTCTATGAGCATCGCATGTCGGGCCTAGGGGGTTGGTAAAAGTCAGACCCCCAAAAGCGGTACAAGTCGTGTCGGAGTGTAGCCCAGAACACCCTGAGATACTACTGGAATACCTACCAGTAAATCTCCTGCCTTGGCCAAGGACTTCGTGTAATGGCTCTCCTAGACACAGCGCGACCTCACCCCCAATACCGGGAGAGACGAACCCCCGAAGATCCGCTCACTGTCTCCATGTGGCTCGGGACTGTACCCAACTAAAACCTGTTTGCACGACTCCTTTGAGCCGTGGTAGGGTAGTAATCAAAGCACAGTGGGAACTCACACGAGACAAATGACGATCCCCAGGTCGATGAACTAACCTGTACACATGTCACCTGGGAACTGCTATCTGACATGAGGTATAAGACCAACTAGCATGTTCCCGGCGAGTCCTGTCCGGTGTACTCATAACCCAATGAGCACCTGTATACATCTTAGGTGAACCAACTGATACCAGTGGCTTGTGAGACCGGCCACCGCCCCTCGTCGGGGTCTCGACTGTATACACTAGTCTACTCTGGAGAATCGATGCCCTGTCTCGAAACTCCCACGACTAGGGACCATTTAAGGATGTGCTTATAGACTACCAGCTCCCACGTATATGATCGCCCTCATACTGCTGGCAGTCAAGCAAGAATCCTAGGGGCTCTATCAACGTGTAATAGCGACCTGTAAAGTCACCTGAAACAGTACACGATGATAAAGGTAAACCAGATAGCATACTATCATCTCGAGTAAGACTGTCGTACCAGGATAGGTCCTCCCTCAATCATTGCAATCACGTGCCTGTGATCCAATAATTGACTCTGAGGGCACTATCTCCAACAATCTCCCACTTGCACTCAAGGCTAATTATTGCGATGTCGCATACTCACAGCCCGTGTGATACCGAACACCCAACTCCTCTACTAGTCAGTCTCACAAAGCCTGTTTGCGAAACTCTTGCGATCGAGGAATAGCCTCAGTGAGTGGATCCGCCTTGAAGTTTCTTTCTATGTCTCTCTATATCTCAAGTTCGCGGAGAAAGCCATCTCCCGAAATGAGCAATACCTGTCTTAGAATGTGTCTGGATGTCTGATGGGACTTAGCTTATTAATGAACTACAAATCCAAACTTCTTAGACTGTATCGTCAACTGAACTTAATCAGTATCCTGCGCCATGCCTCCCTCAGTATTGCTTTGGATCACCTGTCCAAAATACTGCCCCTCGTCAGAGGGAAAACTATAACTCTGACAACCTCCTTGTCGTCCAGGTCACCTTGGAAGCCTGGAATGATAACCGTCTCCTAAAGGAGGCTGCCGTTATCAATTCCCTAGAACATTAACTTATGTTCTAAAACTGCTTCCGATTGTTTCTCCAGGATTGGATCAATATCATCTTATTGCATCTAGTGCAAGAACAACATCTGGTGTGGTACTTGACATCTCATGATTGACTCAATTGCCTAAGCAAGTGATCTGCCAATCATGCACATCCCTCTCTACTTTAGTCTATAAGACACCTTTAGAGAGGGTGACTCCATTACCTGCAGGTATACTACCGTGCCAGGAGTCGTTCATTCTAAATACTCTTAGAATGTTGTCTAAGTACCCTGATTGGGAAACCACCCAAATCTAGATCTAAAACCATAGACCTAGTAACCAGTATGTCTGATATAATATTCAAGTCCTATGTGGAGAAACCATTGTGTGAAAACCAAAGAATAACCGATCGTAGTATAGGAGTTTCCTTTCCTACTTTGTGTATGTCATCCAAATACCATGACATCACACCCTACTACCTTCTCAACAGATCCATCCCCTATTCTGATGACGTCAAACCCATGACTGTCACATCAGAAATAGATGATCTATCTCCGCTATATCTGCTTTAGTCTATAAATAGACATAAGCCTGATGTCCACCAATGCTTCCGCTGCTCCCACTGACTACGACAACCCTCTGGCAGGGTCATATAGACGTGCACTTCTAAAGCTAGTTTAGAACGACGCTATACTCATCCTCCTGTCGGGTCTCGCAGCCTGGAACAACAACAATGGCAAGTGTGGGTAAACAAGAACTTCCCTGTCACCGTCCTTGAGGCTACCGGGGTACCTCTCGGGTGCCTGAAGTTACCCACCTTATCAGCGGAGTGGCCAATGGAATGTCAATCCATATTGAATCTTTAGGTTCCTTATCAAATCTTCAGTAATCGTTTGCGGTTCTGGAATCACTTCCAGTTCTACCATACTCCCACTACTGTTTTCTGAAAAAATCCATTTTTATTAAAACTGTGGCGAGTCTAGAACAATATTACTATTGTTCTCCCAGATGGTAGAAAGTCAACCCTCGTCATCGCCTTGGTCAACCCATAAACGGCCATTACAGAAACGTGCCTTAAGTTGTCCAGTGTCTGGTTTTAATCATAAGCCGGACAACTCCCCGTACCTTAACAACGTTAAGATATGAACTGTTCTATATCCAATATAGAACCAGATGCACTGATTTAATTTAACCAGATTCAAATCATGCAGCTGTCTCCAGTGCATGTCAACTAAATGGAGAGAGGCCGATCAGCGTTACTCAACTTAGGAATGCTTCCAATTATGAGTAACCTGAAAGAGAAGCAATTTCTCTTTATCATTACTATCAACTGAATACCATACACAAGTATCTACATCTTCGATCACTTTGAAGAATCCCGATACTTGCTACACCTGGCTCTCTACTCTATTCAAATACCTATAACTCCTCAAAACTTAGACCCTGTATTTCTACGAAACACATGTCTAAGAACCAGAGAAGTTAAAAGTAAACAGAATATAGTAAGAAGACCAACCCCTCTGTCCTAATGGACACTGGACAACATACAAAACTCTGTATAAGTCCGCTGAGTCTAATAACTCTTTCACTGTGTGTCGTAGGTTAAAAACTGTACTTATGGTTATAAAGAATTACACCGATGTTTAATGCTCCTTACCTAACCATCCACTGATATAGGTAAATGTCATAGACATAATTTCAAAAAGGTATATCTCACTCTATGAAAATAGACGTACAGATATATCAATTTTGAAATTGGTGCATAACAGCGGATATTCAAAACCAAATATTTGCCGACCGGCAAACAGCCCAGGTGATTTCCTCAAATATCACCGATTACAACGAATCCCGATAAAATGAGGATAATCACCTAATTTCCAATAACTTACTCCCACTCATCATCTGTAAAACCATACAGATGTGAGAATCATACCTGGTAAATACATACCCTGGAGCAAGTGTTAATTGGGAAATCGGTTTTCTTTTAACAGTACACAGTGAAACTGAAACATTGAAATGTTTCGATGGGGTATCCTGGTATTCCTAGTAATGCCTCTTCCATTATCCAGATTCACAACTATAACCGTATAATTCTTTGCCACCTCTCCAAATCCCTTTATATGTCTTTAGTCATTACCTTCTGCACACCCCTTTAGGCCAATTGGTTTTCTTCCTTCCCTACCGTTCGGCACCAGCCTATGGTTTGGAAGAAGACTATCCAATAAGCATAATGGGTGTACTGTCCTAGTCCTAGGAGCACTCGCAATGCGAGAGAAGGTGAAGATAAAAGACAACCGAATAAACCTTATTCCTATTTCTCCTGGACCAGAATCCATCCCCGAACTGGAACAAGTTCCTTTCGAGTTCGTATATAAGCATACGATGGATTATCCAATAAACTGTGAATCTTCGTAGTGATACGGAGTGTCCTGGAGAAATACAAAGGTGATTTAGGATTAGCGAAGAAATACTTGGTTTGGTCGTGAATATCAGTCGCAATTTACTTTGCCCTCTTACTAATCCCTTGCTTTGTCTTAATCTTAATACCTTCTGCACACCGTTTAGGCTAATTGGTTTTCTTCATTCCCTACCGGTCGGCACCAGCCTAAGGTTTGGAAGAAGACTATCCAATTTGCATAATAAGTGTACTATCTCCTAAACCAAGGAGTACTCACAACTTGAGAGAAGGTAAAAGGGAAAAGACAACTGAATAATCCTATCCGTTTTCTCCAGAACCGGAAACCATCCTCGAATTCCTTCGAGTTCGTATCTAACCATACGATGGTTTTGTCCAATGGAAGTGGACATTCGTAGTAATACGGGGTGTCCTGGAGAAAAGGGTAAAAGTAGGAGTGGCAATGAGGTCTGCAACTCTAACAATCAAAAGCCAGTGTAAAGAAGGTTCGGTTAACTTGGTCTCTGAGTCATAGTCTTAGGGTCGGGTCAATGGTCGCTGCCAAAGAGAGAGAGAAAAGAAACACTCAGCGTGCACTCTAACCTAGATCAGAATGGTTACCAATTTATCTAATCAGGAAACCTCCCACTGTACCTCAAATTCTCCTCCAAACCTAAAAGAAGAATTAATCGGGGATACCCGAGGAGTAAACTAACTCATCAGTGGGAATCGGGATCCAACATTCATCGCATGATAAAGTGATGGAATCCGCTCATGTTATCACACTCCAGAAGGTATGCGCATATCTGGCAAGTTTCAGTTCTTTTGAAACTCCCGATGTGATTTTTACCCCATGCTCTTATGACCTTGACTTTGGCCAACATATCATAAGTCACATGTCAAGTCCAACCCGTCATTCTCCAGGTTAATTTGAATCCACCCGTACCTACCCTTGACTTTGGCCAAAATGGCAGTACGACTGTCCCAAACCAACGCATCTATCTATGCTGCATATGAATACCCAATAGCTACCAATCACTGTGCCTTGACTTTGGCCAACATACACAGCTTGAATACTATTGACTACCCATATGAAACGACGGAGGGCTACGAATGGTTTCTGGCGAAAACCTTTAACGTAATGAACTTGATATCGTTGAAGGAACGGATAGCTTTTTAGAAAATATAGTGACGAAAACCTTTACTAAAGAGGTCACTCCCGGTGAAGGGATCTCGGCTCTTTCCCCGTAGAATGGGGTGCTGGATATTCATAACCGAATATCACTGTGCAAAGCAAAAGTAATCGGCTATAATGAAGTTAATGCCCTGACGCAAACTTCTGTCTAAGGGGTCACTCCCGGTGAAGGGATCTCGGCCCTTGCCTCATCGACTGAGGAGCAGGATATTCCAAATGAATACCACAATGCAAAACAAAAGTGAACGTCCTTGTAATAACAGCTTTTTGAATAGTGTTCCAACAACATCAGAATAGGTTTATTTTAACTTGCATTGATCCGAATCAATGCAGTCCCATCAATTGATCACACCACAAAGAACGAAAATATACTGATGTACGTATATGCCATCCGCATTCGCCACTGGGTCCCGTCATTACCCGTTAGGTTAGCTAACTAACGACAGAGCGGGGACTGGACTAGCGCGGATGAAAAACATATACAACATCTACTAATATATATACCAATATATTATATTTCGCTCAAGGCGTGATAAAATGCAACATCACAGAAATGTACAGCATCACAGAACAAAACAGATATCTGGGATCCCCGGGTTTCACAGAGCCACTACTGAAACCCGACGTTCCCCTGGTCGTGTGGATAGCCTGTGCAATGAAATCCTAGACCCCTACGGGCGCGGCAAGTTACCCGCCAAAACCTGAAGCGAGGCAGCCCCCTTCAGCACCATGAATGGACCACCCAGCACTTCACGGAATCCGGCAACTTGGGCACCCCTCCTGGGTCAACCTGTACCCCCTACGAGTGCGGCGAATAGCCCGCCAATTCTAGAGTGAAGCCCCCTCCGTCTCAATGCCATGAGATGCGGGCCCGTTGCCCTCTAGAACCCGGCTATCCGTGCACCCCTCCGCGGGGTAATCCTAGTACAGAAAGTAAAATATACATACAACGGGTACATCGACCGCAACCAGGTCATGGCCCAAAAGAATAATACAAACAGGCAGTGACGGCAGTCCACATGTCGGACGCTCGCCCCGCAATATCAAAAGTACATAATACAACAAAACAGTACTAGCATTGCATCCAGGCTATCCCCCACGACCGATCCGCAACATCACAGCAAAAACACAGAACATCAACGTGAAAGTCACGTTCGCAAATCCTTCTAACCGGGCTATAGCAGTTAGACAGGATTTACCGATCAAGTGACATTCAAGGTCGCAGATATAATGTAAATACTGTGAAATAATGTGTTTAAAATATCCGATCGATCAAAAAATTAACAAGTGGGCCCCCAAGCAATACTGTAGCACTCACAGAAATTGTGGGCCCAATTTTAATATTCCAAAACCCCTATTTTTAGCCCACAAGCCCACTGCAAAAAAAACGATGACATGATCCCTCATTCCTGCGGCGGAACCGCGGCCAAAGAGGGGTTATGGCCGCTGTTCCGCGGTCGTACGGAGGGATCGTGTTGTCGAATTTTTCCAGTGTTCTTAGAACTCCCTGCACATCATTCTGAGACAACCTGAAAAATTTTGACTTCAAAAAATTTCGACAGAAAACTGATGTAAAGAAAAACGCGGGTTTTTGGAATTTTGGTCGATCGGAAATGCAAACACATCAAACAAAGCTAGACGAAGTTAATGGCGAGGCTCTGATACCACTGTAAGTGCACGGCGGCACCCCGGCCGTCAATCCGACGGCCAAATGCGGAAGCGGTGATAAACTTTAATTTTGCGAACTTAGCAAACCGGCACCACCGCGCACTAAACCCCGGATCGGGCCATTAAACTAGATCTAGCTAACAACAAGACGGGTTAGAGATATACCGAGTGATCCGAGTCCTCCGGTCTTCTCGTCGTCGTCCCGATCTCTCGCGGAATGTCCGGTCTCCATCTCCTCGCCGGAAGGGCACCATGTCGCCTGCATCTTTCACGGGCTCCCACCTCAATACCGAGGCAACTCGGGCGCGAAGTTGGCTGGCCGACGCGTCCAAGATTTGCTGTAGAAAGTATAGTGTAGAGGCTATGTCTCATTTGGGGTTTTGTTGCCATTTGAAGATGATGGAGGAAACAAGATACGGAAAAATGGTGCTTGCATTTTTCCTAGCATGAAATGAGATCAAGAAAAATCCCACAAGCTCAAAATGAAACTCTCTCATATTTTTCTCACAAGTGTAGCCCTCTCTCTCAAGTGAGAATGGTGGAGGAAAGATATATCAAACATAACAAGAAGGGAGGTGAGTGTAGGAAAAGGTCGAGGGTGACCCCTTCCTTCAAGGTAAACCTCAAATCAAACCCTTAATCAACCCATATCCTATCAAATCTCATAAAAGCAAAAACCATCATGAAAAAAACAAAGATGCTTATCCTATCATAATGAATACATTTGCAAGAAACCCCCTCCACAAATGTTATTTGCACAATTGCAAATAACCCCCTCTAACGGAAAAGTCCGGCCGGGAAAGAACAAAGGAAAACCAGCCGGAACGGAATGCAAACTGGCAACTCCAGAAAACTGGTCCCGTAATAAATTACAGGAAAACCCCGCTACTGCATATACATGCCCGCATTTGTATTCCGACCGGATACAAATGCAATG
Organism: Agapanthus africanus; assembly: GCA_030015575.1. Classification (NCBI taxonomy): domain Eukaryota; kingdom Viridiplantae; phylum Streptophyta; class Magnoliopsida; order Asparagales; family Amaryllidaceae; genus Agapanthus; species Agapanthus africanus. The sequence goes on along the minus strand of CM057342.1, from coordinate 448,085,902 downwards.
AGACAAATCTACACTGTACTATACTAGGATCCGGCTTAAACCAAAGCCGGCCAGTAAAAACCGTCCGATCCTGATCCGTGCAATACCGCACGTATCTGATCGAACCCTGCCATATATCCATACGGCCTCTAGTACTAACCGTCCCATCCTGATCCGTGCAATACCGCACGTATCTGATCGGACCCTGCCATATCTCCATACGGCCTCTACAGCGTTTCGCCCGAAACTTGAGTAACTGTATGTGTGGTGGACTCTAAAGACTCGTCAATACTGTGGCTATGGATTTAACCACTGGCACGTCAGAGGTATAAGCCAATACGTAACGGGCCACCAGCTATTGACCAAAAGGGACGTCGATGAACGAACTCATCCTGACACCCTACTGAGCCTGTCAGTGACAATATCCGTACAGTCCGGTCCGTTCGTCTATGAGCATCGCATGTCGGGACTAGGGGGTTGGTAAAAGTCAGACCCCCAATAGCGGTACAAGTCGTGTCGGAGTGTAGCCCAGAACACCCTGAGATACTACTGGAATACCTACCAGTAAATCTCCTGCCTTGGCCAAGGACTTCGTGTAATGGCTCTCCTAGACACAGCGCGACCTCACCCCCAATACCGGGAGAGACGAACCCCCGAAGATCCGCTCACTGCCTCCATGTGGCTCGGGACTGTACCCAACTAAAACCTGTTTGCACGACTCCTTTGAGCCGTGGTAGGGTAGTAATCAAAGCACAGTGGGAACTCACACGAGACAAATGACGATCCCCAGGTCGATGAACTAACCTGTACACATGTCACCTGGGAACTGCTATCTGACATAAGGTATAAGACCAACTAGCATGTTCCCGGCGAGACCGGCCACCGCCCTTCGTCGGGGTCTCGACAGTATACACTAGTCTACTCTGGAGAATCGATGCCCTGTCTCGAAACTCCCACGACTAGGGACCATTTAAGGATGTGCTTATAGACTTCCAGCTCCCACGTATATGATCGCCCTCATACTGCTGGCAGTCAAGCAAGAATCCTAGGGGCTCTATCAAAGTGTAATAGCGACCTGTAAGGTCACCTGAAACAGTACACGATGATAAAGGTAAACCAGATAGCATACTATCATCTCGAGTAAGACGGTCGTACCGGGATAGGTCCTCCCTCAATCATTGCAATCACGTGCCTGTGATCCAATAATTGACTCTGAGGGCACTATCTCCAACAGGGCATATATACAACTAACAATCTCCCACTTGCACTAGGGCCAGCTGTTGTAGTATCGCATACCGAGCATCCCGAAGAGTCTCTCAAACTGTATCTGGGGAATGGCCTTCGTGAGTGGATCCGCTGTGTTATTCTTCGTGTCAACCCTCCTGACCTCGATCTCCCGGCGATCAACTATCTCCCGGATCAGGTGATACCGCCTCAGAATATGCCTGGATCGCTGATGGGACCTGGGTTCCTTGGCTAAAGCCACCGCTCCATTGTTATCCTAATACAAAGGTATTGGATGCTCAATGGATGGAACCACTCCAAGTTTAGTAATGAACTTCTTGATCCAGACAGCCTCTTTGGCAGTATCGTTGGCAGCGATGTATTCAGCCTCCATCGTCGAGTCTGCCATGGTTTCCTGCTTGGAACTCTTCCAGATAACCGCCCCTCCGTAAAGGGTAAAGACAAATCCCGACTGCGACTTAGAGTCGTCCTTATCACTCTGGAAGCTCGAATCGGTAAAGGACTCCACTTGGAGTTCTCCATTACCATACACCAAGAGCATCTCTTTAGTCCTTCGTAAGTACTTGAGAATGCTCTTCACAGCTGTCCAGTGACTCTCTCCAGGATCAGCTTCATACCTACTCACTACACTTAGTGAGTATGCTACATCGGGTCTGGTACATAGCATCGCGTACATGATAGAGCCTACAGCCGAAGCGTAGGGTATCCCTTACATGCGAGCTCTCTCCAAATCAGTGTTGGGAGACATCTCTTTGGAGAGAGTGACTCCGGAGATCGTGGGTAAGTTCCCATGCTTAGATTCTTCCATACTAAACCTCTTTAGTATGGTGTCAATGTACCTGGACTGGGACAATCCCAATATCCTTTTAGATCTATCTCTATAGATCCTGATTCCCAATATGCAGGAGGCATCACCTAGATCTTTCATTGAGAATCTTTGTGATAAGAAGAGCTTGACCGATTGCAGCATAGGAATGTCATTTCCTATCAGGAGTATGTCGTCCACGTACAATACGAGGAAGACAACCTTACTCCCTGCTACCTTCTTGTAGATACAAGGTTCATTTACGTTTTTGACGAAATCAAACTCTTTGATAACGACGTCAAAGCAGATGTTCCAACTCCGCGATGCTTGCTTTAATCCATAAATGGATTTAAGCAGCTTGCACACCTTCCCGCTGCTCCCACTATCTACGAAGCCCTCTGGCTGAGTCATGTACACGCACTCTTCTAAATCACCATTTAGAAAGGCGGTCTTAACATCCATTTGCCAGATTTCTTAATCATGATATGCAGCGATGGCAAGCATGATCCGGATGGATTTAAGCATAGCCACTGGAGAAAAGGTCTCGTCATAGTCCACACCTGGTCTTTGACGAAAACCCTTTGCAACAAGTCTAGCTTTGAAAGTCTCTACTTTCCCATCAACACCATGTTTTTTCTTGAAGATCCACTTGCTCCCAATGGGTTTTACCCCTTCAGGAGCATCTTCCAAAGTCCATACTTTGTTGGTGTACATGGATTCCATCTCGGACCGCATTGCATCCAGCCATTTCACTGAGTCCCCACTCGTGATGGCCTGCTCGAAGCTAGTTGGGTCATCATCCTCCATGATGCAATCCTCGCTCCCACCATCTATGAGAAAACCATAGTATCTCTCAGGTTGGCGAGGAACCCTACTAGATCGGCGGAGAGGTTGAGGTTCGTTGGGAGCTACTGAATCCTCTGGTTCCACTAAATCTTCAGTTTGAGTTTGTGTAGCCGGAACTTCTTCCAGTTCTACCTGGTTGCCACTAATTTCTTTTGTAAGAAATTCCTTTTCTAAAAAGGTGGCATGTCGAGAAACAAACACTTTTTGTTCCTCAGTATGGTAGAAAAGATATCCATGTGAATGTTTGGGATATCCCACAAACTTGCATAGAATTGACCGTGCCTCGAGTTTGTCCGGATTTTGCATTTTAACATAGGCCGGACAACCCCATATCTTAAAACGTTTAAGACATGGTCTCTTCCCACTCCATATCTCATATGGTGTGGTAGGTACAGATTTAGATGGAACTTGATTCAATAGTTATGCCGCAGTTTCCAGCGCATACCCCCAGAAGGAAATAGGTAACTCAGCTGTGCTCATCATAGAGCACACCATATCTAATAGGGTGCGGTTCCTCCGTTCAGATACACCGTTGTGCTGTAGTGTATATGGAGGAGTCAGCTCAGAGAGAATCCCATTCTCTTTTAGGAAGTATAGGAGTTCATTGCTCAAGTATTCACCTCCTCGATCAGATCGAAGGATTTTAATACTTTTTCCGGTTTGGTTCTCGACTTCTTGTTTATATTCTCTAAATTTCTCAAAAGCTTCTGATTTGTGTTTCATCAGGAACACATATCCGAATCTAGAGAGATCGTCAGTGAATGTAATGAAGTACGAAGAACCATCCCTGGCATGTGTGGACATGGGACCGCATACATCACTATATATCAGTCCCAAGAGTTCAGTAACTCTTTCTCCGTGTCCCGTAAACGGAGTTTTGGTCATCTTGCCTTTGAGACATGACTAGCAAGTGTCATAAGATGAAAATTCGAACGGTTTCAAATATCCATCCTTATGCAACTTAGTTAGTCGTGTCGCATTGACGTGACCCAGTCTACAATGCCACAAGAAGGATTCGTTCAGTTCTGAACTCTTCGTCTTGTGTGTGTTTGTTATACTCAGAACTGTTGATTGATTTAGAACATAAATGCCATTGCACAACGTGCCTGATCCAACCAACTTTTGGTTAGGGAAAATGTTCATAACATTATCCTGTAATACAAAATTATATCCCTCTTTACTCAACAAAGAAACCGATATAATGTTGCATATCAGGTTCGGCATGTAATAGCATTCGTTCAGAATCAATGTATTACCAGTTGGTAATACAAGGTGATATTCCCCGACGGTTTTAGCTGCAACAATTGCACCATTTCCAACTCTTATGTCTTTATCACCTTCTCTAAGTTCTCTACCTTTCTTTAGCCCATGTAACTGATTACATATATGGGATCCTGACCCGGTATCCAATACCCAGGACGTAGAGGAAATGGAAAATTAGTTCTCTGTAACGAACACACCCGAAGAAATGCATCATCATGTACTTTCTTCATTCGGGTGGCATGGGAATCCTGGTATTCCCCTATGTCATGTTCAATCCTATAACTCTTATAAGAAAGAACGGAACCAACGTTCCCCAGCACAGTATAACATGCGGGTTCGGTCAATACATCCATATTATTATCTTGATTAAGGCATGACATGGTTGCTACCTGGAGAGAGAGAGAAGAAAACACTTTAGCGTATGCTCTTGCAAGATCAGATTGGTTATTATTTTATCTAATCTGGATGGCTCCCACTGTTTTTATCAAATCTTCATTCAAACCCTAAAAGGAAAGACTAGCCGGGATTAATTACACCCTACAACTTCGCCGATCTTTCAGCCAGGCCAGTGTCGGTACTTTGAGGGAGGTTCCCCGTGCTTTCGCATGGACCTAATTAAAGTAAACCTCGTTTTCCTAGAGCCGTAACCCCGTTGACACCTTTCTAGACACCTACTTGATCGGCTAATTGTCCTGTGTAAAACTCTCCCGGGAGTAACAATTACTCGCAGTGGGTATCGGGATCCAACTATCTGATAGAAGGTATGCAATCTAATTGCAAATTTCAACACTTGAAATTCCCGATAATATTTTGCCCCTAACCCCTATGACCTTGACAAAGGCCAACAAATCATAGGATGTTAGTCAAGTTCAACCCGTCATTTCTTGATTGAATCAAACCCACCCGCGCGACCCTTGACAAAGGCCAACAAGATCGTACGACTACCCCCAAAACAATCTGCATCATATGCATAAACAGATAAGCACTATTTAGTTACCGTACACTACGCCTTGACAAAGGCCAACAAACGCAGCACGAATACTAAACAGTTCTTATCTGAAATGACGGAGGGCTACGACAGGTTTTTCTGAAAACCTATTGCGTAATGAACTTGATATCGTTGTAGAATCAAATGAATTTTGAAATGGAGTGATTTTGAGTCTTTTATTAGTTTTTCTAAAGAGGTCACTCCCGGTGACGGGATCTCGGCTCTTTCCTTATGGAATAAGGTGCAGGATATATCATATACATCACTATGCAAAGCAAAACACCAAAAGCAGTCAAAAGTCAAACCGAGTGTTATAGCATCTGCCAATTTTGCTAAAGAGGTCACTCCCGGTGAAGGGATCTCGGCTCTTTCCTCATCGAATAAGGTGCAGGATATATCATATACATCACTATGCAAAGCAAAACTGTAGCTACCCTTTTTTATTAAAATTTGATTCTACAACATCTTTTAGGTTTCTTTTCTTTCATTAATCACATTAATGAAGTCCCATCATTTAAGTCAGCTAAACATCACAGATAAATACGACGTACACTTATGCCATCCGCATTCGCCTCGATGTCCCCTCGTGCACCGTTAGGTTAGGTAACTAACGACAGAGCAGGGCAGGGCTAGTGCGGGTGTAAAACATAAGTAACGTCTATATAATATATCATATATACTATATACAGTATCCATCAGAACAAAATCAAATGATCACATCACAGATATCGCAGCAGAAACATAGATATAATATGGGATATACTAGGACGTCCGTATTTAGTATTTAGACAACAATAGAAAATACGGATTCTACAGTCGCGATGAATAGCCAAGCCCACACCCTGGACCCCTACGAGAGCGGCAAGCGACCCTACCAATTCTGGAGTTTAGGAGACCCGGTCTCGACTCCTCGAGATGGCCTCTCACTGAACCCCAGAACCCGGTCACCTGTGCTCCCCTCCTTGGGTCCATCCTAATGCGGAAAAGTAAATAATATACAACACTGGTGGCATCAACCTTAACCCGGAAGTGCCCCAAATAAAAGAATATTACATTACATTTGAATTTACATGAATGAAAATATAAAACTCTCATCTCACATAAAAACCCCCGGCTATTCAATCGCGACAATCCTGCACATCATATCTCAGCAACACATAATATCATATATCATCAACGTAAGTAAGTATGCGCACCCCAATTATCGTTGATGTATAGCAACGAAACCGGCGATATCGACATACTACACTTACGGTCACAGAAAAGAAAGTGTAAAACTGCAATATCTGGAATCCACATTCTCTTTAGACATCGTAAATGCGAAATATCACATACTTCGTATTTCATGTCTAGTAATATGAATTCCACATATTGCATCACATTCCAGATAATTAGACAGTATTAAAGTTTTTTGAACGAATGATCAAATACCCAAAATTCCCTAAAACTCAACACTTGAGCGGAGTTCAAAAACCCGGAGTGTGACACAGTAGTAGCGGTCCAGCCGTAGAAGGGTCAAGCCAACGCCTCACATGTGGCACGCCGTACTGCCCCAAACCCCTAAGGTTCAAAGGGCAGTTTAAGACGGTCACATAATCGAGTTAAGGTTTGTTGTCTTCTAGTGGGTCCATCACAAAACTTGCACGTATTTCCGCAAGATTTAAACCCTGTGAAAAGTGAGAAAATGATACTCATTCGAACAATTTAATACTTTCTAATTTACCCGGAAAAGACACGAAATCAAAATTCCGATCGAATCACCGACTCCAAAACAATCTCCAGAACAAACAGCACTAAATTCAGATTAAAAATACCCAAAAATATATACAAGCAGTTTTAAGCATTACTGTAAAAATTCCATGCATTAACTCATAATTACGGCCGCGGTTCCACGGTGAAAGTAACTCTTCACTGCATCGAATTTTACAGAAGTGCTTATATTTTCCTTCTGAATTTTTTACATATTTTTAATTCTGAAAATATCCAGGTTTTAAAAAATGTCCAGAGAGTGTCCGAAAAGATCGTATTTTGGTTCGATCGGAGTTTTGACTTCGCTAAAGTGTCGCCTAATATTCTAGGTCGGCTCTGATACCAATGTTAGGTTTACCTAGCACCCTATGAAAGGTTTGGAAGCATCACATGTCACAAAGATTAAATTTTTTATGGTGCTAAGTAAGCATACAAAGGATCTATCCTAGAAAATTTGGGTTTCAAAACTTTAAAGGCAACAAAGACTAGGGTTTAGTGGGTACAACCTTTGTAGCTCCCTACGCTAGACTCCTTGGCTTCTTAAAAGTTGGAGGAGAGTTCGCTTGAGGTCTTCTAGTGTCCACGACAATCCACCCGAAGCTCCTTGTCCAAGCTAACAACTTCACTTTTCCAAGAGAATGAAATGAAGCAAACACTCTAAACAAGTGGGCTAAACTTGTGTAGAATGATGTTGTGGTTCTTATTCTCACTTCAAAATCCAATCTTGTTAAGTATTTTGCTCACTACAAAAGTCTAGAGAGCAAAAGAGGAAGGAAGAAGAAGATGATGGCTTTTCTTTGAACAAGAGTGAAAAGAATAACTCTTGAAAAGAAAAAGAAAATATATATATATATATATATATATATTTATTTTTTCTCATCTCAAACCATGGTTAAATGTTTAAAATATTATTTAATTTGAGTTAAAACACAAAGAGAAGGTTAATCCATGGTTAGAAGTAGGTGAGCATGGTTAGGTTAAGGAAGTGTGTAGAAAACAACCATTTATTAACCTTTTCTTTTTCATTTTGTTTTTAACACAAATATAAACAATAATCCAAATAAAAGAAACCATGGTGTGAGTCTTATATTGCCACCATTTTCAATGTATAATCAACCATGAAGGATGATGTATGTATGTATGTATGTATGTATGCACATCCATATGTGCATGAATCTAAAAAGAAAGCATACATGCATGCATACATCCATCAAACACAAGAAATGATTTCTAGTGAGAAACAAATGGTTAAATGATAAATCAACACTTGATTTATTAATCCGGCCATATCACATACGACACCACCAAAAGCAAGCCGCCCGATCAATATACGGTATCCAATACGCGCATTTTAACCGGGTCCATGCGCATATCGCATACGCGCACCACAACGTTTCCCCTGGACTACGTAACTCCTTTGTAGGACTCTAAGACTCGTCAATACGCCGGCAGTGGGTGATGATCATATCAAGCACCCCCAAGCGGCAAGTGGTCAGCTAAACGTAACGCCCTCATGGACGTGGTAAGGTGGAAATTAAAGTACAGTGGGAATCACACAAGACTCTATGACGATCTCGGTGTAAGTCCGCGTTGCCCAGCTCGATGCTTGCGGGGAGGCGGAAAACGGAATAAAAATCGGATTTTTATCGAACTAGGCAACATGGACTAGCTTAAGGAGGATCTTTGCTAAACAAAAACTAACTAAAAGCTAACTAGATTTAGCTATATGGAAGAAAGGTTATACCTTGGGCTTTATGTCCTTCTCTCCTTACTCCATGGAGTGGAAGAAAGAGATCACCTTGTCGCCTTCTCTAGTCGAAGAAGGATCCACCCGAGAGCCTCAACCATTGGCTTCAACTTCAAGCTAGAAGTAACTAAGGTGCCAGAAGTGCTAATCGTAGAACCTTAGATGAGAGTAGAGATTACTTTGGAGTGGTTTAACTCAAGCTCAAGTGTTTCTCAACACATGAGAGGGGAGAGCTTGAGAGAGAGGAAGAGGAGGAGAGAGAATCAATATGATATAATGAGAGAATAAAGAGCCATTCTCACATATATGTGTGAATTATTGTAAAAAGATAATTAGCAAGATAATTGTCATGGTTTAATCAAGACTTGACCATTATCATTTCATATTAAATGCAAATTGCAAGGATCAAAGAGCATCTTTTATATGGAATGATGATGGTCAAAGTGTCAACCTAGGTCAACAAGTCAAGATAGTCAAATGGTCAACAACCCTAACCATGCACAATTATATTTAACTAATATCAATTAATCATAATACACACATAAGCATTAGGGTTAATAAAATGACAATGGTCATTAACCCTAATCAAAGTCCTCTCCCTCTGTCTCAATCAACTGTGCATACGCACCCGTATTCGTGATCCGAGGAACACGAATACAAAGAGATAAAACCAATCCCAAATCATATACTAGGATCTGACTTAAACCAAAGCCCGCTAGTATAAGCTGTCCGGACAGCAAACGTCCACAAGTGCGCGGATGTGAACGAACCCTGTCGCAAAACCATGCGACCTCTACTCATTTTACCTAAAGGCGAATAACTCTCTGTGTGGGACTCTAAAGACTCGACACTACGCTGGCAGTGGGTTTAACCACAGACCGCAAGCGGCACTAGCTGTATGTAACTGTCCCCAGGTTGATGCCGATAAGAAGACTGACGAGGTGACCCCATCTGAACTCCTTCTGAGCCTGTATGTGAAAATCTCCGTACAGTCCGGTCTGTTCGTCTGATACATCGCATGGCGGGCCTAGGGGGGCGGTAAACGTCAGTCCCCTAATAGCGGTACAAGTCGTGTCGGAGTGTAGCCCAGAACACCCTGAGATAACACTGGAAACCTACCAGTATATCTCGCTTGCCCTGGCCAGGGACTACTCGTGTAATGGCTCTCCTAGACACAGCGCGATGTCAACCCCCAATACCGGGAGAGACGAATCCTGTCTAACCGTCACTGCCTCCAAGTGCTTCGAGACTGCACCCAACTACTACCTGTTTGTATGACTCCTTTGAGCCGTGGTAGGGTAGTAATCTAAGTACAGTGGGAACACACTCGAGGCGAAGTGACAGTGTCAAGTCAGCGGACTAAGCTGTACTCATGTCACATGGGAACTGATAACTGACGATAGGTATAATACCAACCAACAGCTCCCGACGAGTCCTGTCCAGTATACTCGTAACCTAACGAGCATCCGCATACTATCTCAAGTACGACGTACTGACGGCTGTGGGACAGACCGTCTCCCCCGCTGGGATGAGAAGCACATACGCTAGTCTACTCCGGAGTATCGATGCCCTGTCTCGACAGTCCAACGACTAGGGACCTGTATAAGGATATGCTTATGGATTACCCAGCCCCCATGAGTGTGACTGCCATCACAACGCTGGTAATCAAGCAAAGATCCTAAGGGCTCTACTATTATGTATAAGCGATATGCTAAAAGAAACACATGTACATATTGAAGTAGAGACAAACCAAGTAGCATACTACCATTTTGAACAAGATTGTATATACAACTGTGAATATCCCAAGCTTCCATTAAGTAATATACAAGCTAGTATGATACAGTAATGGCCTCTAGGGCATATACACTAACAATCTCCCACTTGCACTAAGGCCATGTACTGGCGTATCGAAGACCTATCATCTCGATCAGCCACTCGAACTGAGTCTGGGATAGGGCCTTCGTGAGTGGATCTGCAGTGTTATTCTCCGTATTTACTCTCTTCACCTCGATCTCCCGGCGATCTACGATCTCCCTGATCAGGTGGAACCGCCTCAAAATGTGCCTGGACTTCTGATGGGACCTAGGTTCCTTCGCTAAAGCTATAGCTCCGTTGTTGTCGCAATACAGCGGTATTGGATCAACAATGGTAGGAACCACCTGAAGCTCCATGAGGAACTTCTTCATCCAGACAGCTTCCTTTACGGCATCGCAAGCAGCTATGTACTCCACTTCCATAGTTGAGTCTGCAACGGTCTCCTGCTTGGAACTCTTCCAGCAAACCGCCCCTCTATTGAGGGTAAAGACAAAACCCGACATGGACTTGGAGTCATCCTTGTCACTCTGGAAGCTGGAGTCAGCAAAGGCCTCGAGCTGGAGGTCTTTTCCGCCATACACCAAGAACATCTCCTTAGTCCTTCTCAGGTACTTGAGAATGTTCTTTACCGCTATCCAGTGTTTCTCCCCTGGTTTGACTGATACCGGCTTACAACGCTCAATGCGTATGCTACATCTGGTCTGGTACAAAACATCGCATACATTATAGAGCCTACCACAGAAGCGTAGGGTATAATAGACATGCGATCCTTTTCCAAATTAGTCTTGGGAGACATCTCTTTGGAGAGGGTGATCCCGTGACAAGCCGGTAAATTACCGCGCTTGGAATCTTCCATACTGAATCTTTTCAGTATGGTGTCGATGTACCTTGACTGTGAAAGTCCCAACATCCTCTTAGATCTATCACGATAGATCTGGATCCCCAGAATGTAGTTGGCATCGCCCAGGTCCTTCATGGAGAACCTCTGCGACAAGAATCCTTTGACTGACTGTAGCATAGGAATATCATTTCCTATTAGGACAATGTCATCCACGTACAAGACGAGGAATACGACAGTTCTCCCTACAATCTTACTGTAAATGCATGGTTCATCTGGGTTTTTTATAAAGTCGAATTCTTTGACAGTATCATCAAAGCAGATGTTCCAACACCGCGATGCCTGCTTAAGTCCATAGATGGACTTTAGTAACTTGCACACTTTACCGCTGCTCCCACTCTGAATGAATCCTTCTGGCTGATCCATATAGACGCACTCTTCCAAATTTCCATTTAGGAAAGCCGTCTTTACGTCCATCTGCCAGATTTCATAATCGTGGAAGGAAGCAATGGCAAGAAGGATCCGAATGGATTTCAGCATAGCCACTGGAGTAAAGGTCTCGTCATAGTCCAAACCAGGTCTTTGACGAAAACCCTTTGCAACAAGTCTAGCTTTATAGGTCTCAACCTGCCCATCTACACCAATCTTCTTTCTGAAGATCCATTTGCAGCCTACGGGTTTTACCCCTTCTGGAGCAAAGTCCAAAGTCCAAACTTTGTTGGTGTACAGGACTCCATCTCGGCCCGCATTGCATCCAGCCATTTTACCGAGTCGCCGCTCTGAATGGCTTGCTGGAAGCTAGTAGGCTTACCATAATCCATAGTGCAATCCTCTCTATCCCCGTCTATGAGAAAACCGTAGTATCTCTCGGGCGGATGAGATTGCCTACTACTCCTGCGGAGTGGCACTGGGATATCCGGTTCTCTTGAAACTTCTGGTTCCTTCAAGCTTTCAGTAATAGTTTGTGGTTCTGGAATTTCTTCTAGTTCTATTGCGCTCCCACTTATCTGATTTTCTAAAAATTCAGTTTCCAAGAAGTGGGCATGCTGAGAAACAAAAACCTTTTGTTCCTCTGCGGAATAGAAAAGATACCCTCTGGAGTTCTTTGGGTATACCACAAACTTACACAGTACTGAGCGTGCCTCGAGCTTGTCCGCATGCTGCTTTTTTACAAAAGCTGGACATCCCCATGTCTTAAGGTACTTCAGACAGGGTTTCTTCCCACTCCACATTTGATATGGGGTGGTAGGCACAGTCTTGGTTGGAGCCTTGTTCAAGAGATATGCAGCTGTTTCTAGCGCATAACCCCAGAAAGATCGCGGCAACTCAGCCTTACTCATCATGGAACGAACCATATCCAATAGGGTTCGATTCCGCCTTTCCGATACACCGTTGTGTTGTGGTGTGTATGGAGGAGTAAGCTGAGAGAGAATTCCATTCTTTTTTAAGTAGCCCAGAAACTCGGCACTCAAGTATTCACCACCTCGATCAGATCTCAGTTTCTTGATACTTTTGCCTGTTTGTTTTTCAACTTCATTCTTGTATTCTTGAAATTTCTCAAAGGCCTCGGATTTGTGCTTTATCAAGAAGACATGCCCATACCTAGAGAAATCATCTGTGAAAGTAATGAAGTATGAATAACCACTTCGCCCATATGTAGACATTAGACCATACACATCACTGTGTATGAGTCCCAAGAGCTCGCTTGCTCTTTCTCCGTGTCCAGTGAAAGGAGTCTTTGTCATCTTTCCCATAAGACAAGATTCACAAGTGGCATAAGACTGATACTCGAACGGATTCAAGTATCCCTCTTTATGTAACTTTGTTAACCGTGTTTCATTAATGTGACCCAGTCTACATTGCCATAAGAAAGCCTGATTTGTTTCCGGAGACTTTCTTTTAAGTGTGTTCTGGACACTGAAGATCTGAGCTTGATTCAATACGTATATCCCGTTTTGTAATGTACCTGACCCAATCAGAACTTGATTTAGGTGGATGTTGACTACATCGCTTACAAAAGTAAAATCATATCCTACCTTAGAAATTAAGGATACAGATATGATATTACAAGTCGCACCTGGTACATAAAAAAAGTTACGCAGAATCAATATCTGCCCAGTTGTCAGTCCTAGATGATATTCTCCTACGGATTCAGCATACATGCTCATTCCGTTAGCAACCCTGAGATTCATATCACTTTTCCTGATAACCCTACGGTTTCTCAGAGCTTGTAACGAATTACAGATATGAGATCCTGATCCGGTATCTGTTAGTTGTATGTATGCCCTACAGGCCAGTATTGTACAGATGATGTATATTATATTGGATGCTTGGACATATATAGAGATGACTTTCTTGCTCGATATGATAGTATGCTATCTGGTTACTCTTTATCTTAACATGTACACTAGTCTCTTTATACTGTCTTATAGTTACATGTTGGTAAAGCCCTTAGGATTTGTACTTGACTACCTGGACTATGATGCAGATCATACTAGTGGGGACATGGTAGTCCATAAGTACATCCTTCAAGGTCCCTAGTCGTGGGTGTATCGAGACGGGGCATCGATATACCAGTGTAGACTAGCGTATACGCTTCTCGACCCATGTGATGGGCGATGGATGATCCCATATCCATTGGTGTTTGACATCAGAGATGTTATACGGGTGCTCAGTGGAGACTGAGTACACTGGACGGACTCGCCGAGAACTCCCAGATGGTATTATACCTCACGTCAGATGGCAGTTCTCAGGTGACACTTGTACAGGTTAGTCTGTAGACCCGAGATCGTCATAGAGTCTTGTGTGATTCCTGTTAGTTATGTATATGCCCTAGAGGCCATTGTTGTACATATGATGTATATTATAATGGATGCTTGGTTATATATAGAGATGACTTTCTTGCTCGTCATGATAGTATGCTATTTGGTTTCACTTTATCTTAACATGTTGACTTGTATTGGTTTACTGTTTTACTCTCACATGTTGATAAAGCCCTTAGGATCTGTACTCGACTACTGGGACTATGATGAGATCATACTAGTGGGGCCGCGGTAGTCGATGAGTACATCCTATAACTGTTCCTACTCGAGGGTATATCGAGACAGGGCATCGATACACCAGAGTAGACTAGCGTATACGCATCTTGACCCATATGATGGGCGATGGATGATCCCATATCCATCGGTGTTAGACATCAGAGATGGTGTACGGGTGCTCAGTGGAGACTGGGTATACTGGACGGACTCGCCGAGAACTCCCAGATGGTGTTATACCACACGTCAGATGGCAGTTCTCCGGTGACACTGGTACAGGGTAGTCTGTATTCCCGAGATCGTCATAGAGTCTTGTGTGATTCCCACTGTGCTTTGATTTCCACCTTACCACGTCCAAGAAGGCGTGCAAAACGGTGGCTTTTGGGTACAGTCCCGAATCACATGGAGGCAATGAGCGATAGGAGGGGATTCGTCTCTCCCGGTATAGGGAGTTGATGTTGTGCTGTGTTCGATTGGCTATAACTGGAAGTCCCTGGCCAGGGCCGATATAGAGATTTACTGGTAAGTGTTACTAGTAGTTTCTCGACCCGTTATGAGCCACACATCGACACGACTTATCGGTTACTGGGGTCTGACGTATACCACCCCTAGACTTGATATGCGACATATCAGATGAACAAACCGGACTGTATGGGAGTGTTACTAGTTGGATTCACAGGAGAACGCACAGGCTAGCTTGTTGATCTTCTGATCGCTCAATACCTGGGTGGCTGTTACGTTTAGCTGACCGCTTGCAGCTTGTGGGTGTTTGATATGATCATCACCTGCTACCGGCGTATTGACGATTCTTTAGAGTCCTACACAGAGGTTTCTTGGCTCAGGTGAAACGGAGTAGTGGCGCATATGTGATATGCGTAGGAGCGAGAATAATGCGATATGGGATACTGTATTATATTCTCGCGATATTTAGAAATGAACCGGGTCATCGGATCAAGTGTTGATTCGATGAATCGGTACATGATATATTAGTCGGTAATATTCGATATAGCCGGATCGTCGAATCAAGTGTTGATTCGATGATTTAATGTATAATAATATATATGATATATTGTATTACATTATCTAATATTGGCTCGCTTTATTATTTCATTTTCTCAGTGGATGATACATTGATATATATGCGATATATGTTAATTGTATTATTTTCTTTTGTTGCATATATATAATATATATGTGATATATATTATTGTGACATGATATGATTAATTGTTAAACATGTTTAAGGATGATTAATTGAGATTAGGGTTAGTAGCTTCATGCATCTTCTAGAAGCTTTTTCTTTTGTCATTCTTAAGATCTTTATGGATGACACATTCTTTAACTCAACCAAACCCTAACTCTAGTTATTTCTCTACAAAATCCTAGCCACTCATCCTTGACCATGGTTTACAATTCAATCATATGGTTTATATTCTATTCATCACAAAAGAAAAATATATGATTATCTTTTCATTATCATCTTCTTCCTTCTTCAAGAAAGCTTGCTAGTTTTTCTTTAAGTGATGAAATAAAATGAGAAAATGATTTAAAAAGAAAGCAAAATTACTACTCTCTCATTCTCATCTCATCTAGCCCATGGGATTAGTGTGTTCTTCTCTTTTGAGTGAGAAAGCTTGAGTCGTAGCAACTTCAAGGTAGATCATCGGAGATTTGGAATACTTCGAGCTAGCATGGATCGTTCGAGTCGTGGAGCCTCTCATGAGTCTGGGAGATCGTGGATCGTGGAAAAGGGACTTCTACTCGGAGCTTGTGAAGTGAAGGAGCGGACTACAAAGGTTGTAATCCCTCACACTTAGATAAAAGTTATCATCTTGCATGTTAAACTCTAATAATCTAGCAAAGATCCCGGCTTTGGGTTGTTCGGCACGTCTAAATTTAAATCCGGGCATGTTTGATGCCTTTTGAACCTTCACAAGAGTGCCTAGGAACCCTACAGTGGTATCAGAGCCTAGCTAGAGCATTAGGAGATGTGTTTACGAAGTTAAAACTCCGATCAAACCCGAAACGACGCAAAAAGACCCCTCTCTGGAAATTTTTTAAATTTTGGGATTTTTCTGAATTAAAAATATGTAAAAAAATCAGCAGGGAATTCTAAGAATTACCAAGAAGCCCGAGCCCTCAATTCGATCAAACGGCCGCGGAAGCGCGGCGCAAGCTTGCTTGCGCGGCGGTTCCGCGGCGGATTGATCGATTGGCGACACGTGGCTTCCTGGTAATAACCGTAGGTACTTGTTGACTTTTCTGGGTATTTTTAATCTGTTTCAGGTGTTTAAAATTCTGGGGTTTGTTTTGTAATAGTAGACTCGATCGGAAATTTTAAATTCGTATTTCTTTCCGGATATTTAGAAACTGTTAAACTATTTGAACGGTATCATTAACTTACTATTTCCCGGTACGGCAAACTTTCAAGTGTTGAAATTTATTCGGGTTTAAATCTTTCGGAAAAATTGTACAAGTTAAGCAGTGGACCCATCTAGAAGACAACAAACCTTAACTCGATTATGTGACCGTCTTGAACTGCCTTTTGAACCTTCGGGTTTGGGGCAGTACGGCGTGCCATATGTGAGGCGTTGGCTTGACCCTTCTACGGCTGGATCACCGGTACTGTGACATATTCTGGGATTATTTGAACCCCGCTCAAGTGTTGAGCAGTTTAGGAAATTTTGGGTGTTTGATTATCTGTTCGGAAAGTTTAATACTGTCTATTTATCTGCAATGTGATACAATATGTGGAATTCATAGAGTTAGGCATGAAATGCGAAGTATGTGATATTTCGGATTTACGATGTCTAAAGTGATTGTGGATTCCAAATGTTGTAGTTTAACACTTTCTTTTCTGTGACCGTAAGTGTAATATGTGATATCGCCGGTTTCGTTGCTATATGTCAACGACAATTGGGATGCGCATATTTACTTACGTTGATGATATGAGATATTATGTGTTGCTGTGATATGTTATATTGGATCGTCGCGTTCTGAATAGCCGGGGGTTTTATGTGAGATGAGGGTTTTTATTTTCATTCATGTAAAATTCATTTGTAATGTAATATTCTTTTATTTGGGGCACTTCCAGGTTGCGGTTGATGTCACCAGTATATATTATTTACTTTTCCGCATTAGGTAGACCCAAGGAGGGGAGCACAAATAACCGGGTTCTAGGGTACAGTGGGAGGCCATCTCGAGGAGTCGAGACTGGGTCTCCTAACCCTAGAATTGGCAGTGTTACTTGCCGCTCTCGTAGGGGTCTTGGGATGTAGGTTTGGCTATTCGTCGCGACCGTGGAATCCGTGTTTTATACAGGCTCGTATTGAAAACACGGACGTCCTAGTATATCCAATATTTCATATATGTTCTTCTGCTGCAATGTTCTGTAATGAGATCATATTACTGCCTGAGACGAATGCTTATACTATATATATATATGTTGATATATAAATATTACTGCTTTCGTTTCTTCGATGATGCTTAGGAAGCATAAGCTGATGGGATTTTTATTAATGAGATTAATAAAAGAAAAGAAACCTAAAGATGTTGTAGAATCAAAACTTAATAAAAAGGGTAGCTACAGTTTTGCTTTGCACAGTGATATATACGATATATCCAGCACCTTATTCGATGAGGAAAGGACCGAGATCCCTTCACCGGGAGTGACTCCTTTAGCAAAACTGGCAGATGCTACAAAACGCGGTTTGTCTTTTGATTGCTTTAAGTGTTTTGCTTTGCACAACGGTGTATATGATATATCCTGCACCTTATTCGATGAGGAAAGGGCCGACGATCCCTTCACCGGGAGTGACCCCTTTAGCGAAACTAAGAAAAGCCTAAAAAACACTCCTTTTTCAAAACTTCACTCGATTCTACGACGATATCAAGTTCATTACGCTCAGGGTTTTCTGAAAAACCTGCGTAGCCCTCCGTCATTTCAGATAGATATTATTTAGTATTCGTGCTACGCTTGTTGGCCTGCGTCAAGGCGCAGTGTGCGGTAGCTAACTAGTATATATCTGTTTATGCATATGATGCAGATTGGATTAGGGTAGTCGTGCGACTTTGTTGGCCTGCGTCAAGGGTCGTGCGGGTGGGTTTAATTCAATCAAGAAATGACGGGTTGAACTTGACTAGCGCACTATGGTTTGTTGGCCTGCGTCAAGGTCATAGGATGCTAGGGGTAAAAATATTATCGGGAATTTCAAGTGTTGAAATTTGCAATGAGATTGCATACCTCCTATGAGATAGTTGGATCCCGATACCCACTGCGAGTAAGAGTTACTCCTGGGAGAGTTTTACACAGGACAATTAGCCGATCAAGTAGGTGTCTAGAAAAGTGTTAACGGGGTTACGCCTCTGGGAAAACGAGGTTTACATTAATTAGGTCCGTGCGACAGCACGGGGAACCTCCCTCAAAGTACCGACACTGATCTGGCTGAAAGATTGACGAAATTGTAAGGTGTAATTAATCCCGGCTAATCTTACCTTTTAGGGTTTTAAAGGTAGATTTGATAAAAACAGTGGGAGACATCCTGATTAGATAAGATAATAACCAATATAATCTTGCAAGAGCATACGCTAAAGTGTTTTCTTCTCTCTCTCTCCAGGTAGCGACCATTTCAGGCCATAATCAAGATAATAATATGGATGTATTGACTGAACCCAATTATTGTACTGAGCTAGGGAATGTTGGACCCGTTCTTTCTTATAAGAGTTATAAGACTGAACAGGAAATAGAAGAATATCTGGATTCTCGCGCCGCCCAAAAGAACATGCATGTTGATGCATCTTCTTCGGGTGTGTTAGTTATTGAGAACTGTTTCTCAGTTCACCCTACGTCCTGGGTATTAGATACCGGATCAGGATCCCACATATGTAAACAGTTACATGGGCTGCGTAAAGGTAGAGAACTGGGAAAAGGTGATCATTCCGTTCAAGTAGGGAACGGTGCAAGTATTGTGGCCAAAGCAGTTGGCGAATATCACCTTGTATTACCAAGTCGTAATACACTGGTTCTAAATGAGTGCTATTATATACCGAACATGATGTGCAACATTATATTAGTCTCCTTATTAAGTAAAGAAGGATATAATTTTGTAGTACAGGATAATGTTATGAACATATTCCTAGATCAAAAGTTGATTGCATCAGGCTCGTTACATAATGGCATATTCATTCTAAATCAGAATACAGTCCTGAATATACAAAACACACACAAGAGGAAAAGTTCGGATATGAACGAATCCTACTTGTGGCATTGTAGACTTGGTCATATCAATGCGACACGACTAGCTAAGTTACATAAAGATGGTTATTTGAATCCGTTCGAATTATCATCTTATGATACTTGCCATTCATGTCTCAAAGGAAAAATGACCAAAGCTCCGTTTAGTGGACACGGAGATAGAGTTACTGAACTCTTAGGACTAATACATAGTGATGTTTGTGGTCCCATGTCTACGCATGCCAGGAACGGTTCTTCCTACTTCATTACATTCACTGACGATCTCTCAAGATTCGGATATGTGTTCCTGATGAAACACAAGTCTGAAGCTTTTGAGAAATTCAGAGAATATAAGCACGAAGTAGAGAATCAAACGGGCAAAAGTATTAAGATTCTTCGATCTGATCGAGGAGGTGAATACTTAAGCGGTGAGTTCCTAGATTATCTAAAAGAGAATGGGATTCTCTCTCAGCGTACTCCTCCTTATACACCACAACACAACGGTGTATCTGAGCGGAGGAATCGCACCCTATTAGATATGGTGCGCTCTATGATAAGTATAGCTGAGTTACCTATTTCCTTCTGGGGGTATGCACTGGAGACAGCTGCAGACCTATTGAATATGGTTCCCACCAAATCTGTGCCAACCACTCCATATGAGATATGGAAAGGAAAGAGACCATATCTTAATTATGTTAGGATATGGGGTTGTCCGGCATATGTGAAAACACAAAATCCGGACAAACTCGGCGCAAGGTCTATTCTGTGCAAGTTTATTGGATATCCCAAACATTCGCGCGGGTATATCTTCTACCACACCGAAGAACAAAAGGTGTTTGTTTCTCGGCATGCCACCTTTTTAGAAAAAGAATTTCTTGAAAAAGAGATTAGTGGCTTAGAGGTAGAACTGGAAGAAGTTCCAGCAACACAAACTGCAACTGAAGATTTAGTGGAACCAGAGGATTCAGTAGTACCCGACGAACCCCAGCCTCTTCGCCGATCTAGTAGGGTTTCTCGTCCACCTGAGAGATACTACGGTTTTCTCATTGATGGTGGAAGCGAGGACTGCATCATGGATGATGATGAACCGACTAGTTTCGAGCAGGCCATCACGATTAGTGACTCTGTGAAATGGCTGGATGCAATGCGATCTGAGATGGAATCCATGTACACCAATAAAGTATGGATTTTGGAAAATGCTCCTGAAGGGGTAAAACCCATTGGGAGCAAGTGGATTTTTAAAAAGAAATTTGGTGTAGATGGAAAAGTTGAGACTTTCAAAGCTAGACTTGTAGCAAAGGGTTTTCGTCAACGACCAGGTGTGGATTATGACGAAACCTTTTCTCCAGTGGCTATGCTTAAGTTCATCCGGATCTTACTTGCCATTGCTGCATACCATGACTATGAAATCTGGCAAATGGATATTAAGACCGCCTTTCTAAACGGTGATTTAGAAGAGAGCGTGTACATGACTCAGCCAGAGGGCTTCGTAGATAGTGGGAGCAGCGGAAAGGTGTGCAAGCTGCTTAAATCCATTTATGGGTTAAAGCAAGCATCGCGGAGTTGGAACATCTGTTTTGATGTTGTAGTCAAAGAGTTTGACTTCATCAAAAATATAGATGAACCTTGTATCTATAAGAAGGTAGCAGAGGGTAAGGTTGTCTTCCTCGTATTGTACGTGGATGACATACTCTTGATAGGAAATGATATTCCTATGCTGCAATCAGTTAAGCTCTTCTTAGCGCAGAGATTCTCAATGAAAGATCTAGGTGATGCCTCCTGCATATTGGGAATCATGATCTATAGAGATAGATCTAAACGGATACTGGGATTGTCCCAATCCAGGTACATTGACACCATACTAAAGAGGTTTAGTATGGAAGAATCCAAGCGTGGGAACCAACCCACGATCTCTGGACTCACTCTCTCCAAAGAGATGTCTCCCAAGACTGATTTGGAGAGAGCTCGCATGCAAGGGATACCCTATGCTTCGGCAGTAGGCTCTATCATGTATGCGATGCTATGTACCAGACCCGATGTAGCATACTCACTAAGTGTAGTGAGTCGGTATCAAGCAGATCCTGGAGAGAGTCATTGGACAGCTGTGAAGAACATTCTCAAGTACTTACGAAGGACTAAGGAGATGTTCTTGGTGTATGGTAATGGAGAACTCCAGGTGGAGTCCTTTACCGATTCCAGTTTCCAAAGTGATAAGGACGACTCTAAGTCGCATTCGGGTTTTGTCTTTACCCTCAATGGAGGGGCGGTATGTTGGAAGAGTTCCAAACAGGATACCGTTGCAGACTCGACGATGGAGGCTGAATACATCGCTGCCAACGATGCTGCCAAAGAGGCTGTCTGGATCAAGAAGTTCATTAGTGAACTTGGAGTGGTTCCATCCATTGAGCATCCAATACCTCTGTATTGCGATAACAATGGAGCTGTGGCATTGGCCAAGGAACCCAGATCCCATCAAAAGTCCAGACATATTCTGAGGCGGTATCACCTGATCAGGGAGATAGTTGATCGCCGGGAGATCGAGGTCAGGAGAGTAGATACGAGGGACAACACTGCGGATCCATTCACGAAGGCTATTCCCCAGATACAGTTTGAGAGATTATTCGGGATGCTAGGTATGAGATACTACAGCAGCTAGCCTTAGTGCAAGTGGGAGATTGTTAGTTATGTATATGCCCTAGAGGCCATTGTTGTACATATGATGTATATTTATAATGGATGCTTGGTTATATATAGAGATGACTTTCTTGCTCGTCATGATAGTATGCTATTTGGTTTCACTTTATCTTAACATGTTGACTTGTATTGGTTTACTGTTTTACTCTCACATGTTGATAAAGCCCTTAGGATCTGTACTCGACTACTGGGACTATGATGAAATCATACTACTGGGGCCGCGGTAGTCGATGAGTACATCCTATAACTGTTCCTAGTCGAGGGTATATCGAGACAGGGCATCGATACACCAGAGTAGACTAGCGTATACGCATCTTGACACATATGATGGGCGATGGATGATCCCATATCCATCGGTGTTAGACATCAGAGATGGTGTACGGGTGCTCAGTGGAGACTGGGTACACTGGACGGACTCGCCGAGAACTCCCAGACGGTGTTATACCACACGTCAGATGGCAGTTCTCCGGTAACACTGGTACAGGGTAGTCTGTAGACCCGAGATCGTCATAGAGTCTAGTGTGATTCCCACTGTGCTTTGATTTCCACCTTACCACGTCCAAGAGGGCGTGCAAAACGGTGGCTTTTGGGTACAGTCCCGAATCACATGGAGGCAATGAGCGATAGGAGGGGATTCGTCTCTCCCGGTATAGGGAGTTGATGTTGTGCTGTGTTCGATTGGCCATAACTGGAAGTCCCTGGCCAGGGCTGATATAGAGATTTACTGGTAAGTGTTACGAGTAGTTTCTCGACCCGTTATGAGCCACACATCGACACGACTTATCGGTTACTGGGGTCTGACGTATACCACCCATAGACTTGATATGCGACATATCAGATGAACAGACCGGACTGTACGGGAGTGTTACTAGTTGGATTCACAGGAGAACGCACAGCCTAGCTTGTTGATCTTCTGATCGCTCAATACCTGGGTGGCTGTTACGTTTAGCTGACCGCTTGCAGCTTGTGGGTGTTTGATATGATCATCACCTGCTACCGGCGTATTGACGATTCTTTAGAGTCCTACACAGAGGTTTCTTGGCTCAGGCGAAACGGAGTAGTGGCGCATATGTGATATGCGCAGGAGCGAGAATAATGCGATATGGGATACCGTATTATATTCTCGCGATATTTAGAAATGAACCGGGTCATCGGATCAAGTGTTGATTCGATGAATCGGTACATGATATATTAGTCGGTAATATTCGATATAGCCGGATCGTCGAATCAAGTGTTGATTCGATGATTTAATGTATAATAATATATATGATATATTGTATTATATTATCTCATATTGGCTCGCTTTATTATTTCATTTTCTCAGTGGATGATACATTGATATATATGCGATATATGTTAATTGTATTATTTTCTTTTGTTGCATATATATAATATATATGTGATATATATTATTGTGACATGATATGATTAATTGTTAAACATGTTTAAGGATGATTAATTGAGATTAGGGTTAGTAGCTTCATGCATCTTCCAGAATCTTTTTCTTTTGTCATTCTTAAGATCTTTATGGATGACACATTCTTTAACTCAACCAAACCCTAACTCTAGTTATTTCTCTACAAAATCCTAGCCACTCATCCTTGACCATGGTTTACAATTCAATCATATGGTTTATATTCTATTCATCACAAAAGAAAAATATATGATTATCTTTTCATTATCATCTTCTTCCTTCTTCAAGAAAGCTTGCTAGTTTTTCTTTAAGTGATGAAATAAAATGAGAAAATGATTTAAAAAGAAAGCAAAATTACTACTCTCTCATACTCATCTCATCTAGCCCATGGGATTAGTGTGTTCTTCTCTTTTGAGTGAGAAAGCTTGAGTCGTAGCAACTTCAAGGTAGATCATCGGAGATTTGGAATACTTCGAGCTAGCATGGATCGTTCGAGTCGTGGAGCCTCTCATGAGTCCGGGAGATCGTGGATCGCGGAAAAGGGACTTCTACTCGGAGCTTGTGAAGTGAAGGAGCGGACTACAAAGGTTGTAATCCCTCACACTTAGATAAAAGTTATCATCTTGCATGTTAAACCCTAATAATCTAGCAAAGATCCTGGCTTTGGGTTGTTCGGCACGTCTAAATTTAAATCCGGGCATGTTTGATGCCTTTTGAACCTTCACAAGAGTGCCTAGGAACCCTATAATTCCCACTGTGCTTTGATCTCCACCTTACCACGTCCACGAAGGCGTGCAAAACGGTGGTCTTTGGGCACAGTCCCGAGTCACATGGAGGCAATGAGCGATAGAAGGGGTTTCGTCTCTCCCGGTATTGGGGGTTGATGTTGCGCAGTGCTCGATTGGCCGTAGCAGGGAAGTCCCTGGCCAGGGCTGATCAGAGATTTGCTGGTAAGTGTTACCAGTAGTTTCTCGACCCGTTATGAGCCTCACATCGGCACGACTTATCGGGTTATTGGGGTCTGACGTTTACCACCCCTAGACTTGATATGCGACATATCAGACGAAGAGACCGGACTGTATGGTAAGTGTTACTGGTCGGATTCGCAGGAGTGAGCGGGCTAGCTCGTCGATCTTCTGATCGCTCAATACCCGGGTGGCCGTTACGTTTAGCAGACCGCTTGCGGCTTGTGGGTGCTTGATATGATCATCATCTGCTACCGGCGTATTGACGAGTCTTTAGAGTCCTACACAGAGGTTTCCTAGCTCAAGCGAAACGAAATAGGAGTGCATATGAGATATGTGTGGGACCGAGAATAATGCATGTATGTGATACCGTATTTGATTCTCGCGATTAATGTTTCGATTGGTTGTATGAGATATGACCTAGTTATCGAATCATTGATTCGATAAATCGATGCATTGAATACTAGTCGGTTATGTGCGACATGACCGGATCATTGAATCAATTGTTGATTTAATGATTTAATATATAATTATATATTTGATATATTACTTTGCATTAACTAGTATTGGTTCATTTTAAACGGATTTTTCTCACTTGATTTACACATTGTATATGTGATATACTTTTGTGCACATATTTGTATCATGTTTGATGATACTTGATCATATGGTTAAGTGTATAGAATTAAACCATAGTTAACTTGAGATTAGGGTTTTGATTATGCATTTATTCATTTATTTGTTTATTCATTTATTTGGATAAACTTTAAGATGAAAATGGTGGCAATTTTTGTTTCATATTGAAGCTTCATGAAGCTTTGACTTTGCTAACCATTCTTGTCTTCATGCTTAACCCTAACCCACTCAAATGACCATGGTTTATTCTCTACACTTAACCCTAGTTAAAGTTATGATAAGTTTGTATTTTCTTTTCATTTTTAAAAGAGAACTTATCATAACTAGCTTCATCTTCTTCTTCTTCTAAAAAGAAAAAGCTTGCTACTTTAATGGCAACTTGAGTTCTAGTGAGATAAATCCAATTCTAAAGTGAACCCACCTCCTATTTCTTCACCCTCTACCTCTTGCCAAGTTGTTTTCGGTGTTTTCTTCACAAGTTTCACAACTTTATGAAGTCGGAGCTTGAACTAGTGCAACCTCGACGTAGATCGTCTTTGACACGAAGCCGACGACCTAGCTCGCCCGTTTCTCCGATGAAGCCGACGATTGGGTTCGGGATTCATGATGGACAGCGAGAGGACACCCACGTGGAGCTAAGGAAGTAGAAATCCGGATCTACAAAGGTTGTAGTTTCTCACTTCTAGTTAAGTAGTTAAGTAGTTTACCTTTTCGCCTAAACATCTAGTCCACGATCCGTGTTCGGGTTTCTCGGCACCAATAATTTTTTAAATTGGCATGTTCGATGCCTTGTGAGACCTCTATAGTGTGCCTAGGAACCCTACAGTGGTATCAGAGCCTAGCTAGAGCCTTAGGCGAAGTCTAGATGGCGTTTGAAGCCCGAACGAACCCGAAACCCCAAACCAAACATGCTCTCTGTCCTTTTTCTAAAATCGGGGATTTTTCCACATTAAAAATATGCAGAAAAATCAGCAGGCTAATCTAAGAGTTACTGTGAATTTCGATGGACTAATTCCATCAAAGAGCCGCGGATCCGCGGCACGAGCATGGCTCGTGCGGCGGATGCGCGGCGGCTTTGTCGTTTTGTGCATTTTAATTTTCACAGTAATTCTCATTTTTCTGTGGTGGTTTTCCTAGGAATTTTTAATATTTATTCAAGAGTTGAATTTTCCAGGGTTGTTTTGGGGATTCGGTATTTCGATCGGATTATCAAATTTCGTCTTTTGTGTATTTCCGGATAATTTTCAGAACATGTTAAAAGGTTCGACCGGATATAAATACCCAATTTTTCCCCTGTCGGGAAATTTCCAAGTGTTGGATTTTTCCGTAGTTTAACGACGTTCTAAGTAGTGCAAGTAACGCGATGGACCCTCTAGAAGACAACAAACCTTAACTCGATTATGTGACCGTCTTGAACTGCCCTTTGAACCTTCGGGTTTGGGGCAGTACGGCGTGCCACATGTGAGGCGTTGGCTTGACCCTTCTACGGCTGGACCGTCGGTACTGAGGCACGAACTGAATGTTGTTAGACTTATTTCATGTGTTGAGCTGTATCGGGAAAACTTGGGTATTCGACTGTTCGATCGGAAAGTTTAACATTTTCTGTTTATCTGGAATGTGATACAATAATTGGAATTCACAAACAATTATGTGATAACTGAATGAATGTTATAAATCTAGCGGTTTAGTTTCACTTTATATTGAAAAGTGTTTTCGATAATGAGACTAAAATGCGGGGTTTATAACTGTTAGGCATGTGATGTCTAAGTATTTCATTTGATTAGGCATGTGATGTCTAAAGAAGTTGCGGATTCCAATTGTTGTAGTTTTACACTTTCTTTTCTGTGACCGTAAGTGTAGTATGTTCATATCGCCGGTTTCGTTGCTATACGTCAACGACAATTGGGGTATGCATACTTACTTACGTTGATGGCATGTGATGTTATGTGTTGCTGGATATGTTATATTGGATCGTCGTGATTGAATAGCCGGAGGTTTTTATGTGAGATGAGTGTTTTTCATTTTCATTCATGTAAAAACTTGTATGTAATATTCTTTTATTTGGGGCACTTCCAGGTAGCGGAAGTTGTCACCCTTTGTATATTATTTACTTTTCCGCATTAGGATAGACCCAAGGAGGGGAGCACAAGTAACCGGGTTCTGGGGTCCAGTGGGAGACCAACTCGAGGAGTCGAGTCCGGGTCTCCTAACCCTAGAATTGGCAGGGTTGCTTGCCGCTCTCGTAGGGGTCTAGGGGTGTGGGATTGGCTATTCATCACGACCGTGGAATCCGTGTTTTATACTGGCTCGTATTGAAAACACGGACGTCCTAGTATATCCAATATTTCATATGTTTCTTCTGCTGCGATTTCTGAGATGAGATTCTGTGATGGATATAGTATATAGTATATATGATATATTATATAGACGTTACTTATGTTTTACACCCACGCTAGCCCTGCTCTGCTCTGTCGTTAGTTACCTAACCTAACGGTGCACGAGGGGACATCGAGGCGAATGCGGATGGCATAAGTGTACGTCATATCTATCTGTGATGTTTAGGTACTTAAATGATGGGACTTCATTAATGTGATTAATGAAAGAAAAGAAACCTAAGATGTTGTAGAATCAAATTTTAAAATAAAACAGGTAGCTACAGTTTTTGCTTTGCAAAGCGGTATATATGATATGCCCTGCACCTTATTCGATGAGGAAAGGACCGAGATCCCTTCACCTGGAGTGACTCCTTTAGCAATAACTGGCATATGCTACACACTCGGTTTGCTCTTGATTGCTTTTGAGTTTTTGCTTTGCAAAGCGGTATATATGATATGCCCTGCACCTTATTCGATGAGGAAAGGGCCGACGATCCCTTCACCGGGAGTGACCCCTTTAGCAAAACTAGAAAAGCCTCAAAATCACTCCATTTCAAAACTCCATTTGATTCTACAACGATATCAAGTTCATTACGCAATAGGTTTTCAGAAAAACCTATCGTAGCCCTCTGTCATTTCAGATAAGTACTATTTAGTATTCGTGCTGCGGTTGTTTGGCATGCGTCAAGGCGTAGTGTACGGTAGCTAACTAGTATTTATCTGCTTATGCATATGATGCAGATTGGATTAGGGTATTCGCACGGCGTTGTTTGGCATGCGTCAAGGGTCATGCGGGTGGGTTTAATTCAATCAGGAAATGACGGGTTGAACTTGACTAGCGGACTATGGGTTGTTTGGCATGCGTCAAGGTCATAGCACGCTAGGGGCAAAAGATTATCGGGAATTTCAAGTGTTGAAATTTGCAATGAGATTGCATACCTTCTATAAGATAGTTGGATCCCGATACCCACTGCGAGTAAGAGTTACTCCTGGGAGAGTTTTACACATTACAATTAGCCGATCAAGTAGGTGTCTAGAAAGGTGTTAACGAGGTTACGTCTCTAGGAAAACGAGGTTTACATTAATTAGGTTCGTGCGAAAGCACGGGGGACCTCCCTCAAAGTACCGACACTGGCCTGGCTGAAAGATTGGCGAACTTGTAGTGTGTAATTAATCCCGGCTAGTCTTTCCTTTTAGGGTTTGAAGGAAGATTTGATAAAAAGCAGTGGGAGCCATCCTGATTAGATAAGATAATAACCAATCTGATCTTGCACGAGCTTACGCTAAAGTGTTTTCTTCTCTCTCTCTCCAGGTAGCGACCATTTCATGCCTTAAACAAGATAACAATATGGATGTATTGACCGAACCCGCATGTTATACTGTGCTGGGGAACGTTAGTTCCGTTCCTTCTTATAAGAGTTATAGGAATGAACAGGAAATAGGGGAATACCAGGATTCCCATGCCACCCGAATGAAGAAAGTACATGTTGATGCATTTTCTTCGGGTGTGTTCGTTACAGAGAACTGTTTCTCCATTTGCTCCACATCCTGGGTATTAGATACCGGGTCAGGATCCCATATATGTAATCAGTTACATGGGCTTAGGAAAGGTAGAGAACTTGGAGAAGGTGATAAAGACATTAGAGTCGGAAATGGTGCAATTGTTGCAGCTAAGACTGTCGGGGAATATCACCTTACATTACCAACTGGTAATACATTGGTTCTGAACGAATGCTATTACATGCCGAACCTGATATGCAACATTATATCGGTTTCTTTACTGAGTAAAGAGGGATATAATTTTGTATTACAGGATAATGTTATGAACATTTTCCGTAACCAAAAGTTGGTTGGATCAGGCACGTTGTGCAATGGCATTTATGTTCTAAACCAATCAACAGTTCTAAGCATAACAAACACACACAAGAGGAAGAGTTCTGAACTGAACGAATCCTTCTTGTGGCATTGTAGACTGGGTCACATCAATGCGACACGACTGGCTAAGTTGCATAAGGATGGATATTTAAATCCGTTTGAATTTTCATCCTATGACACTTGCCAGTCATGTCTCAAAGGCAAGATGACCAAAGCTCCGTTTACGGGACACGGAGAAAGAGTTACCGAACTCTTGGGACTGATACATAGTGATGTATGCGGTCCCATGTCTACACATGCCAGGGATGGTTCTTCGTACTTCATTACATTCACTGACGATCTCTCTAGATTCGGATATGTGTTCCTGATGAAACACAAATCAGAAGCTTTTGAGAAATTTAGAGAATATAAACAAGAAGTCGAGAACCAAACCGGAAAAAGTATTAAAATCCTACGATCTGATCGAGGAGGAGAATACTTAAGCAATGAATTCCTGGAATTCCTAAAAGAGAACGGGATTCTCTCTCAGCTTACTCCTCCTTATACACCACAGCACAACGGTGTATTCGAAAGGAGAAACCGCACCCTATTAGATATGGTGCGCTCAATGATGAGTACAGCTGAGTTACCTATTTCCTTCTGGGGATATGCGCTTGAGACAGCCATGGACCTATTGAATAGAGTTCCTACCAAATCAGTGCCTACCACTCCATATGTGATATGGAAAGGGAAGAGACCACATCTTAATTATATTAAGATATGGGGTTGTCCAGCCTATGTCAAAAGACAAAATCCGGACAAACTCGAGGCAAGATCTGTCTTATGCAAGTTTGTAGGATATCCCAAAAATTCACAAGGGTATATCTTCTACCACCCCGAGGAACAAAAGGTGTTTGTTTCTCGACATGCCACTTTCTTAGAAAAAAGTTTTCTTATGAAACAGATAAGTGGCATTGAGGTAGAACTGGAAGAGGTTCCAACGACACAGACTACAACAGAAGATTTGGTTGAACCAGAGGATTCCGTAGTTCCCGATGAACCCCAGCCACTCCGCCGATCTAGTAGGGTTCCTCGCCAACCTGAGAGATACTACGGTTTTCTCATGGATGGAGGGAGCGAGGATTGCATCATGGAGGATGATGACCCAACTAGCTTCGAGCAGGCCATCACGAGTAGGGACTCAGTGAAATGGCTGGATGCTATGCGGTCCGAGATGGAATCCATGTACACCAACAAAGTATGGACTTTGGAAGTTGCTCCTGAAGGGGTAAAACCCATTGGGAGCAAGTGGATCTTCAAGAAGAAACTTGGTGTAGATGGGAAAGTGGAGACTTTCAAAGCTAGACTTGTAGCAAAGGGTTTTCGTCAAAGACCAGGTGTGGACTATGACGAAACCTTTTCTCCAGTGGCTATGCTTAAATCCATCCGGATCATGCTTGCCATTGCTGCCTTTCATGACTACGAAATCTGGCAAATGGATGTTAAGACCGCCTTTCTAAATGGTGATTTAGAAGAGTGCGTGTACATGACTCAGCCAGAGGGCTTCGTAGACAGTGGGAGCAGCGGGAAGGTGTGCAAGCTGCTTAAATCCATTTATGGATTAAAGCAAGCATCGCGGAGTTGGAACATC
Source organism: Agapanthus africanus (assembly GCA_030015575.1). Lineage (NCBI taxonomy): Eukaryota > Viridiplantae > Streptophyta > Magnoliopsida > Asparagales > Amaryllidaceae > Agapanthus > Agapanthus africanus. Next base: position 448,054,770 of record CM057342.1, on the reverse strand, counting down.
TGCTTTGATGTCGTTATCAAAGAGTTTGATTTCATCAAAAATCCAGATGAACCTTGTATCTACAAGAAGGTGGCAGAGAGTAAGGTTGTCTTCCTCGTATTGTACGTGGACGACATACTCTTGATAGGAAACGATATTCCTATGCTGCAAGCGGTCAAGCTCTTCTTATCACAAAGATTCTCAATGAAAGATCTTGGTGATGCCTCCTGCATATTGGGAATTAGGATCTATAGAGATAGATCCAAACGGATTTTGGGATTGTCCCAATCCAGGTACATTGACACCATACTAAAGAGATTTAGTATGGAAGAGTCCAAGCGTGGGAACTTGCCCACGATCTCTGGAGTCGCTCTCTCCAAAGAGATGTCTCCCAAGACTGATTTGGAGAGAGCTCGCATGCAAGGGATACCCTATGCTTCGGCAGTAGGCTCTATCATGTATGCGATGCTATATACCAGACCCGATGTAGCATACTCACTAAGTGTAGTGAGCAGGTATCAAGCTGATCCTGGAGAGAGTCACTGGACAGCTGTGAAGAGCATTCTCAAGTACTTACGAAGGACTAGAGATATGTTCTTGGTGTATGGTAACGGAGAGCTCCAAGGGGAGTCCTTTACCGATTCGAGCTTCCAGAGTGATAAGGACGACTCTAAGTCGCAGTCGGGCTTTGTCTTTACCCTTTACGGAGGGGCGGTTAGCTGGAAGAGTTCCAAGCAGGAAACCGTGGCAGACTCGACGATGGAGGCTGAATACATCGCTGCCAACGATGCTGCCAAAGAGGCTGTCTGGATCAAGAAGTTCATTACTGAACTTGGAGTGGTTCCATCCATTGAGCGTCCAATACCTTTGTATTGCGATAACAATGGAGCGGTGGCTTTGGCCAAGGAACCCAGGTCCCATCAGCGATCCAGGCATATTCTGAGGCGGTATCACCTGATCCGGGAGATAGTTGATCGCCCGGAGATCGAGGTCAGGAGGGTTGACACGAAGAACAACACGGCGGATCCACTCACGAAGGCCATTCCCCAGATACAGTTTGAGAGACTCTTCGGGATGCTCGGTATGCGATACTACAGCAGCTGGCCCTAGTGCAAGTGGGAGATTGTTAGTTGTATGTATGCCCTAGAGGCTAGTATTGTACAGATGATGTATATTATATTGGATGCTTGGACATATATAGAGATGACTTTCTTACTCGATATGATAGTATGCTATCTGGTTACTATTTATCTTAACATGTACACTAGTCTCTTTATACTGTCTTATAGTTACATGTTGGTAAAGCCCTTAGGATTTGTACTTGACTACCTGGACTATGATGCAGATCATACTAGTGGGGACATGGTAGTCCATAAGTACATCCTTCAAGGTCCCTAGTCGTGGGTGTATCGAGACGGGGCATCGATATACCAGTGTAGACTAGCGTATACGCTTCTCGACCCATGTGATGGGCGATGGATGATCCCATATCCATTGGTGTTTGACATCAGAGATGGTATACGGGTGCTCAGTGGAGACTGAGTACACTGGACGGACTCGCCGAGAACTCCCAGATGGTATTATACCTCACGTCAGATGGCAGTTCTCAGGTGACACTTGTACAGGTTAGTCTGTAGACCCGAGATCGTCATAGAGTCTTGTGTGATTCCCACTGTGCTTTGATCTCCACCTTACCACGTCCATGAGGGCGTGCAAAACGGTGGTCTTTGGGCACAGCCCCGAGTCACATGGAGGCAATGAGCGATAGGAGGGGTTTCGTCTCTCCCGGTATTGGGGGTTGATGTTGCGCAGTGCTCGATTGGCCGTAGCAGGGAAGTCCCTGGCCAGGGCTGATCAGAGATTTGCTGGTAAGTGTTACCAGTAGTTTCTCGACCCGTTATGAGCCTCACATCGGCATGACTTATCGGGTTATTGGGGTCTGACGTTTACCACCCCTAGACTTGATATGCAACATATCAGACGAAGAGATCGGACTGTATGGTAAGTGTTACTGGTCGGATTCGTAGGAGTGTGAGCGGGCTAGCTCGTCGATCTTCTGATCGCTCAATACCCGGGTGGCCGTTACGTTTAGCAGACCGCTTGCGGCTTGTGGGTGCTTGATATGATCATCATCTGCTACCGGCGTATTGACGAGTCTTTAGAGTCCTACACAGAGGTTTCCTAGCTCAAGCGAAACGAAATAGGAGTGCATATGAGATATGTGCGGGACCGAGAATAATGCGTGTATGTGATACCGTATTTGATTCTCGCGATTAATGTTTCGATTGGTTGTATGAGATATGACCTAGTTATCGAATCATTGATTCGATAAATCGATGCATTGAATACTAGTCGGTTATGTGCGACATGACCGGATCATTGAATCAATTGTTGATTTAATGATTTAATGTATAATTATATATTTGATATATCACTTTGCATTAACTTGTATTGGTTCATTTTAAACGGATTTTTCTCACTTGATTTACACATTGTATATGTGATATACTTTTGTGCACATATTTGTATCATGTTTGATGATACTTGATCATATGGTTAAGTGTATAGAATTAAACCATAGTTAACTTGAGATTAGGGTTTTGATTATGCATTTATTCATTTATTTGTTTATTCATTTATTTGCATAAACTTTAAGATGAAAATGGTGGCAATTTTTGTTTCATATTGAAGCTTCATGAAGCTTTGACTTTGCTAACCATTCTTGTCTTCTTGCTTAACCCTAACCCACTCAAATGACCATGGTTTATTCTCTACACTTAACCCTAGTTAAAGTTATGATAAGTTTGTATTTTCTTTTCATTTTTAAAAGAGAACTTATCATAACTAGCTTCATCTTCTTCTTCTTCTAAAAAGAAAAAGCTTGCTACTTTAATGGCAACTTGAGTTCTAGTGAGATAAATCCAATTCTAAAGTGAACCCAACTCCTATTTCTTCACCCTCTACCTCTTGCCAAGTTGTTTTGGGTGTTTTCTTCACAAGTTTCACAACTTTGTGAAGTCGGAGCTTGAACTAGTGCAACCTCGACGTAGATCGTCTTTGCCACGAAGCCGACGACCTAGCTCGCCCGTTTCTCCGATGAAGCCGACGATTGGGTTTGGGATTCATGATGGACAGCGAGAGGACACCCACGTGGAGCTAAGGAAGTGGAAATCCGGATCTACAAAGGTTGTAGCTTCTCACTTCTAGTTAAGTAGTTAAGTAGTTTACCTTTTCGCCTAAACATCTAGTCCACGATCCGTGTTCGGGTTTCTCGGCACCAATAATTTTTGAAATTGGCATGTTCGATGCCTTGTGAGACCTCTATAGTGTGCCTAGGAACCCTACAGTATCCAATACTCAGGAAGTAGGGTTAACTTACATACAGTTCTCTATTACAAACACACCCGAAGCCGAAGCCACAACATGCTTCGAATTCTGGCTACTGGCTTTGCAAGCCCTGCAATCCTTCTGCCCATGTTCATTCCCGTAACAATAGGAACGTCCCTTTTTCACTATATCCATTCCCGAAACTTCTGCCCTTCCCTTTCTTTCTACTTTCCTGGCTTCCTTCAGGGTAGTAGGTAGAGACTGTTGAACTAAGTCAGTATCTGACCCGTTCTTCAACGTGGTCTTCAGGTCCGTGAGCTCAAAAGAGCTGGTCTTTGTAAGGACGTTGCCCCCTACAGATGACCCGATAGCCAAACTCGCTGGAACCAATTCATTCGAGGTCTCATATCTTGCGATACGAGATTGCTCTCCATATAAATCTTTGTTATGGAGGAAGATAGAAACTGAGTCTATCTTCTCGTGCTGCCTCTGGTATGCACCATCAACTGAGGCTAACACGAGGCACTTGGCTTTCGCACAGTCTTTTTCCGATGTCCTATGGATATGAATATCCGTGACAGGGAAAGCTGGACCTGAGACGGCAGGGGTTGGATTAGTTAAGGGCTGTCCCAGCTTGTCATGGGCAATGGACATCTGGACAGACCTTTGCCAGTCATAACAGTCCGATTCAGTCATTTTATTATCCAGATGTAACCTAGGTGCGGTCATTGGGTTGCTGAAATTAAGAGAAAGTGAAGAAAACACTTAGCATGATGCTCTTGCAAGTTTAGATTGGTTTTTAATTTATCTAAACAGGATGGCTCCCATTGTCTCTCGAATCCCTCCTCAAACCATAAAGGAAGAATTAGCCGGGATCAATCTCACCGTACAATACTTGCTTAACCGTTCAGCCAGGCTAGTGTCGGTACTTCGAGGGATGTTTTCCAACGCTTTCGCGAAGTTCCTTAATTAAGTAACCTCTTTTCCCAGTGGGCGTAGCCCCGCTAACACCTTTCTAGACACCTATTAGGTTTATAGCATTGATCGTTAAGTGAGAAAGTTCTCGGGGAGTAGCATATACTCACAGTAGGATCGGGATCCAAATATCATCGCGTGACAAAACTGAAGGAATCCTACCAGAATCATCACACTCCAAATGGTATGCAGCGCTAGCAAGTTTTAGTACTTTTGAAACTCCCGATGTGGATTTTTTCCCCATGCTCTTATGACCTTGACGAAGGTCAACAAATCATAACTCACATGTCATGTTCTACCCGTCATTGTCCAGGTTAATTTGAACCCACCCGTACATACCCTTGACGAAGGTCAACAAGGTAATACGACTGTCCCAAACCAACGCATCTATCTATGCTACATATGAACACCCAACAGCTACCAATCACTATGCCTTGACGAAGGTCAACAAACATAGATTGAATACTATTAAATGTCCATACGAAATGACGGAGGGCTACGAATGGTTTTGGCGAAACCGTGAACGTAGTGAACTTGATATAATCGATGGAACGAGATAGCTTTTAAAAGGAGTGGTTCAAGCTCCGTGTTTAAAAGTTTGGTTTTAAAAAGAACCGAGTGGTTTTCAAAGTGTTCCAATCGACTTTTACTTGGTTTATTTTCTTGCATTAGTTCTTTTAATGCGTCCCATCATTTAATCCCACCATTGCAGAAAACAACCAAAATATGACGTACGCTTATGCCATTCGCATTCGCCACGGGGCCCCGTCATCACCCGTTAGGTTACTTAACTAATGACAGAGCGGGGGGTGGGCTAGCGCGGCTGTAAAACATAAGCAACGCCTAAATAGTTATCGTATATAGATATATAGCAATGATAGCCATTACAGATCACAGATGAATACATTGGATATACCAGGAATCCGTAATCCGTTCAAGCCTGCAACGAAAAACGGATTACACGGTCGCGGTGAATAGCCAATACCCCACCCAAGACCCCTACGGGTGCGGCAAACTACCCGCCAAGTACCCGAAGCGAAGCAACCTCCCTCAACTTCGTGAGTAGGCCACTCGGCACTTCGAGATACCCGGTAGTTTGTGCACACCCTCCATGGGTCTATCCTAGGAGCAAAAACAGTAAAAAGAATTATACAATGACGGCTATAACCCCGACCCGGTTGTGCGTCCATACAAATAATATTACATCAATTTACATGTTACATGAATTGAAAGAAAAGAAAACTCTCGTCTCACAAAACCCCTCGGCTATTCACCCGCGACAATCCAACGCATTCATATACACATACCATCAACAAACACAGATCACAGATATGTATAACCCCCACCAATCGACGTATAGCGATTAGCAGACGTTCAATACATATAAACATCACAGATATAACCCATTAGTCAAAGTGTAGTGAAGTTCGATCAAAAATACGGATTTATAGGCACCCCAAATACAAATTTCTTTTCTGGAAAATCTGGGCAGAAATAAACCATCTTAAAGATCACAAAACCTTAACAGATGAATACTGCACCAAACTCGGTTCAGAACGGAGTCAAAACGGCCGCGGTTCCGCGGCAATTGGCATGCTTTTGCCGCGGAACCTCCGCGCTTTGAACTGTTCACTGGACCGTTTTTGGTGTGCTTCTTGACAAAACCCTGAACCGATTTTTGAAGTATGATTTTTTATTTTCTGAGCAGAAAAAAACAACAACAGAAACTTAGGGTTTTGATGTTTTAGTTTTGCGATTTTTCCGATCGAACTTCCATACACTTTACTAACTAGCTAGTTTATGTTTAGTTAGGCTCTGATACCACTGTAAGTCTACGTTGCCCAGCCCGGTGCTTGCGGGGAGGCGGAAAACGGAATAAAAATCGTATTTTTATCGAACTAGGCAACATGGACTAGCTTAAGGAGGATCTTTGCTAACCAAAAACTAACTAAAAGCTAACTAGATTTAGCTATATGGAAGAAAGATTATACCTTGGGCTTTATTTCCTTCTTTCCTTGCTCCTTGGAGTGGAAGAAAGAGATCACCTTGTCGCCTTCTCTAGTCGAAGAAGGATCCACCTGAGAGCCTCAACCTTTGGCTTCAACTTCAAGCTAGAAGTAACTAAGGTGCTAGAAGTGCTAATCCTAGAACCTTAGATGAGAGTAGAGATTACTTTGGAGAGATTTAACTCAAACTCAAGTGTTTCTCAACACATGAGAGGGGAGAGCTTGAGAGAGAGGAAGAGGAGGAGAGAGAATCAATATGATAGAATGAGAGAATAAAGAGCTATTCTCACATAAATGTGTGAATTATTGTAAAAAGATAATTAGCAAGATAATTGTCATGGTTTAATCAAGACTTGACCATTATCATTTCATATTAAATGCAAATTGCAAGGATCAAAGAGCATCTTTTATATGGAATGATGATGGTCAAAGTGTCAACCTAGGTCAACAAGTCAAGATAATCAAATGGTCAACAACCCTAACAATGCACAATTATATTTAACTAATATCAATTAATCATAATACACACATAAGCATTAGGGTTAATAAAATGACAATGGTCATTAACCCTAATCAAAGTCCTCTCCCTCTGTCTCAATCAACTGTGCATACGCACCCGTATTCGTGATCCGAGGAACACGAATACAAAGAGATAAAACCAATCCAAAATCATATACTAGGATCTGGCTTAAACCAAAGCCCGCTAGTATAAGCTGTCCGGACAGCAAACGTGCACAAGTGCGCGGATGTGAACGAACCCTGTCGCAAATCCATGCGACCTATACTCATTTTGCCTAAAGGCGAATAGCTCTCTGTGTGGGACTCTAAAGACTGGACACTACGCTGGCAATGGGTTTAACCACAGACTACAAGCGGCACTAGCTGTACGTAACGGTCCCTAGGTAGATGCCGATAAGAAGACTGATGAGGTGACCCCATCTGAACTCCTACTGAGCCTGTATGTGACAGTCTCCGTACAGTCTGGTCTGTTCGTCTGATACATCGCATGGCGGGCCTAAGGGGCGGTAAACGCCAGTCCCCTAATAGCGGTACAAGTCGTGTCGGAGTGTAGCCCAGAACACCCTGAGAAAATACTGGAAACCTACCAGTATATCTCGCTTGCCCTGGCCAGGGACTACTCGTGTAATGGCTTTCCTAGACACAGTGCGATATCAACCCCCAATACCGGGAGAGACGAATCCTGTCTAACCGTCACTGCCTCCAAGTGCTTCGGGACTGCACCCAACTACTACCTGTTTGTACGACTCCTTTGAGCCGTGGTAGGGTAGTAATCTAAGTACACTGGGAACACACTCGAGGCGAAGTGACAGTGTCAAATCAGCGAACTAAGCTGTACTCATGTCACCTTGGAACTGATAACTGACGATAGGTATAATACCAACCAACAGTTCCCGACGAGTCCTGTCCAGTGTACTCGTAACCTAACGAGCACCCGCATACTATCTCAAGTACGACGTACTGACGGCTGTAGGACAGACCGTCTCCCCCGCTGGGATGAGAAGTGCATACGCTAGTCTACTCCGGAGTATCGATGCCCTGTCTCGACAGTCCAACGACTAGGGAGCTGTATAAGGATGTGCTTATGGATTACCCAGCCCCCACGAGTGTGACTGCCATCACAACGCTGGTAATCAAGCAAAGATCCTAAGGGCTCTACTAATATGTATAAGCGATATGCTAAAAGAAACACATGCACATATTTAAGTAGAGACAAACCAAGTAGCATACTACCATTTTGAGTAAAATTGTATATACAACTGTGAATATCCTAAGCTTCCATTAAGTAATATACAAGCTAGTATGATACAGTAATGGCCTCTAGGGCATATACACTAACACTTGGGTCTACAGACTAACCTGTACAAGTGTCACCAGAGAACTGCCATCTGACGTGAGGTATAATACCAACTGGGAGTTCTTGGCGAGTCCGTCCAGTGTACCCAGTCTCCACTGAGCACCCGTATACCATCTCTGATGTCAAACACCAATGGATATGGGATCATCCATCGCCCATCTCATAAGCCGAGAAGCGTATACGCTAGTCTAAACTGGTATATCGATGCCCCATCTCGATACACCCACGACTAGGGACCTTGAAGGATGTACTTATGGACTACCATGTCCCCACTAGTATGATCCGCATCATAGTCCAGGTAGTCAAGTACACATCCTAAGGGCTTTACCAACATGTAACTATAAGACAGTATAAAGAGACAAGTATACATGTTAAGATAAAGAGCAACCAGATAGCATACTATCATATCGAGCAAGAAAGTCATCTCTATATATGTCCAAGCATCCAATATAATATACATCATCTGTGCAATATTGGCCTCTAGGGCATACATACAACTAACATAGAGGAGGCCGATTGATAGATTCACCGACTCGGTCATGATAGATACGTATACCTTATACCTTTTAGCTGCCAATTTACTTTATGCTACATTCTTCTCATTACCATTGCATTTCCTATACTTGTGCTAGTACACTTGCACCATTATCAATGATGCGTATGTCATACTTACACAGGTTTCCCGGCTCACACACTTCATCATCGATAATTGCTATGTCACTACACAGTAGAATTGCAGTATTATGATATGACTCCTTACATAATTTACTGGCTATAGTTACATATACACCTTCGTACGATGTTGCATTTGACCTTGGAGCAATTGGGAACCGCAGGATATATTTTAAATCTGGATTCATTTTAAAGAGCGGTTTTCCCTTGATATATGCATATTACTATTCCATGTTGCATGATTTACGGATATGCTTAAATTCTGCTATATGTCGCATACATCATGCTTTACGATTTTACGCATTGAGTTATGTTGTTTTCTTGAGATTTTGGATTTGAGAACCGTGGTTATTTCAAAGGAAAATATGTATTGTTTTAAAAACCCGGTTTCTCTTGATATGATATTTCAGTGCGTCCACCATGCGTTTTCTCGGTTCTGTGATTGGCATGTGACACCCGATTCGAGGAGGAGGAGGAACCTTCTGCGGGTGCATGGTGGACCCGGTGAGGTACCCCGGGGAAAGAAGGTCACAGATGATGGCGTTGAGCCTGGCAGGGGAGCACTACCTACCAGTGATAGTATTTGGACTCGGCGGTTTATCCGAAGGATACCGACCGGAGTAAAGAGATGGACTTGAGTGCCGATATGAGGATGCGGCGCCTGAGATATGAGGATTTACGTGTCGATGCTGGATACGGCTTTCATGATATTTCGAGTTTCGGTGTTGAACACTCAGATTACATGTTTTGGTGTGTCATTGATGGACACACACATTCTTGATATCCTCATATATTTACATGCATATGCTATTACGATGTTTCAAGTGGACGAGATCCACATGTATATTGACATTTATTATATCGTGGATGATATCCACATACATACAGGCATTCATTATATTATATCCACATGCATACTTCATTGATTTATATTGTCGGCACATATTTACATACGGTCACCCTAGATATCATAGTATTGCCTTCATGATATAGTTCACCTAGGAAATCATTACTTTATTCGATTTCTACCTGTTGATGTTTTCTACTCACGAGTTGGCAACTCACCCCTGTTGTGCCACAGTAATTGCAGGTTGACCGCTTGGATCGGCAGCGGCATGGTTGGTGCACAGCTTGCTTTTTGGGTGTTTTGCTTTGGTAGTTGGGACATTTGTATCGTGCCAAGTCTCGTATTTTTATTACATATTGTATCTAGTCAACTCTATCAATCAAAACTAGTATTTGTATAAGTAATGAGACTTAGTGAGACTTGTAGTTGCGAGATTTGAGCGATGGGTTTTATATTCGCTTTTTTTTGGGTTGATGCCTTGCCTTATTTATTACTATTTTGTGTTGATCTTCGCCGTTGGGCGTCGTATACTTGTTTTATTACTTGCGTGGTTGTGAATCCGCCAATTGGCGAAGAGCTAGCTCCTTCTTAGGGATGCCTTTTATATTATCTTGTATTTGTGGTTTTGGATCAAAATATACAAAGGATATGCTGCCCAAATTTTTAAAAAGGACGAACATATTTTACAATAAGTAGGATAGACTTGCATTTTTCATGTTCCCTTTTCTATGCATTTAAGAAAACACTTTTCTTCATTATACCTTATTTCAAACTACACCTCTTTTGTTTCTTTAAAAGGTTTAGATTTCTGGGTTTCAGCTTACTTGGATTACGTTACGTCTTTAGACGTTGCGTGATTTAAGTGCTAGTCACGAGCTAATATTTCGGGTCGTGACATCCCAAGTCGAGGGAGTTTCAAGACAGGGTATCGATACTCCAGAGTAGACTAGTGTATACAGATTGAGACCCCGACGAGGGGCTGTGGCCGGTCTCATAAGCCATTGGTGTCAGTTGGTTCACCTAAGATGTATACAGGTTCTCATTAGGTTATGACTACACCGGATGGACTCGCCAGGGCACTGTTGATTGGTACTATACCTATCGTCAGGAGCCGTTCCCAGGTGACATGAATACATCTTAGTCCGTTGACTTGACACTGCTATTTTGCCTCAAGTGTGTTCCCACTGTTCTTTGATTGCTACTCTACCACGGCTCAAAGGAGACGTGCAAACAGGTAGTAGTTGGGTGCAGTCCCGAAGCACTTGGAGGCAATGGCGGTTAGACAGGATTCGTCTCTCCCGGTATTGGGGTTGATATCGCGCTGTGTCTAGAGAGCCATTACACAAAGTTCTTGGCCAAGACAAGTGAGATTTACTGGTAGGTATTCCAGTAGTTTCTCAAGGTGTTCTGGGCTACACTCCGACATGACTTATACCGCTATTGGGGGTCTGACGTTTACCATCAACCTAGGCCCGATATGCGATACTCATAGACGAACTGACCGGACTGTACGGAGATTGTCACAGATAGGCTCAGTAGGGTTTCAGGATGAGTTCGCTCGTCGGCCTCCCTTTCGCTCAATACCTGGGTAGTCGTTACGCACAGCTAGTGCCACTGACGTGCTTATGGTTAAACCCACTGCCGGCGTATTGACGAGTCTTTAGAGTCCCCCAAAGAAAGTTTCCAAAGTTCGGGCGAAACGTTGTAGAGGCTGTATGGTTTTATGGCACGGTTCGATCATATACGCGCACTCGTGCACGGATCATGATCGGACGGATCATACTAGTGGGCTTTGGTTTAAGCAGGATTCTAGTATTAGATTGGTTGGATTACTTTCATCTCGTTGTATCCGTATTCAGTCGGAATACAGATGCATATATGTATATACAGTCGAGGGGTATTCTTGTAATCCGTTACAATATTATTTTGAAGATGCCATTTCTTTTTATTACATTAAACATTTAGGATTTTATTGTAAATGTCTAATGTTGAGGTGGAAAGGTGAGCATGAGCTTGGCATGGTGCATTTATAGCTTGTGCCATGCTTCATTTGATTTTTGCTTTTTGTTTCGTGAGATATTTTGTGAAGGGGGCTGCTCATTACTAGAGCTTGCATCTTTTTTTTCACTAGCCACACTCACAAAATACCACACACAACACAATGGAAAATGAGCAGCCACCATTTTTTGGGTTGCCATTTTCATTGCATGCCAAGTCTCAAGCTCACATCTTTCACCATGGCTTCTTCTTCACCTCCACCCTATCCCTCTCATGTGTTGAGAATCCTAGGGTGATTGAGACAAAGTAATCACACACTATCTCTACTTCACCTTGGACATGTCGGCTAGCAAACTTCATGTCCGAGTTGCTTCGGTTTGAAGCCGGGGCCCGTATAAAGAATCCTCGACATGGAGCAACTTCGACGAGCGAGATCGGAGAGCGAACTTCATTGGGGCAGCTGCGAGGAGCATGGCATAGAGATTGAAGACCGAAGGACACGGATCGATCGGTATAATCTCCAAACACTTACAGTAGTTAGCTACTTTACGGTTAATGGCACGATCCGGGTTATTGGTTGTGGTAGCGCCAAGTTTCAAAAGTTTTTGTTCCGCATTTGGCCTCGGATTGACGGCCGGGGCGCTGTCGTAACCCAACATGGTATCAGAGCCAACCCATTAACCCTTAGCTAGCTTATTTAGACAATGTTAATGTATCGAAATCGAAACAACCCGAAACTATATCCTGCACATTCCAGTTTCTGTTGTTTTTAAAAGTGTCTTCAAAATTTTTTTTAACACCTCCAGAAGACTACTGACATTACCACTAGACCATTGACCAAATACTAAGCAATTCCATCACTAAAAAACTCAGCACATGGCTCTAAAATCCAGTGAGGCCGGCCTATTTGAAGAATTAGGGTTTCGTATTTGGGCTGTGGTCTTTTCTCTGGAATCTTGGTTCAGTGGTATTGTTTGTTAAGCCCTGTTTGGATATGGTTTTATCTAGCTGTTTCGGGCTAATCGGGGGTTATTTCGAAGTCGATATTATCTGACGTTGTTTAAAGTTTAAAGTACATACTTTTCATCTGCGACCGTGAATGTCATTTGATCGGTACAACTTGTTTAATCTCTATAGTCCTTTTAGAAGGGTTTGCGAATGTGACATTCACGTTGATGTTCTGTGTTATGCTGTGATATTGCAGATTGTCGTGGTGGATAGCTTGGATGCAATGTTAGTACATTTTAGTATTATTTATACAATTGATATCGCGGGGCGAGCGTCCGACATGTGGACTGCCGTCACTGCCTGTTTGTATATTATTCTCTTGGGGCACGACCGGGTTGATGTCGATATACCTGATGTACATATTTTATTTTCTGTACTAGGATTACCCCACAGTGGAGTGCATGGATAGCCGGGTTCTAGAGGGCAACGGGCCCGCATCTCATGGCTTTGAGACGGAGGGGGCTTCACTCTAGAATTGGCGGGCTATTCGCCGCACTCGTAGGGGGTACAGGTTGACCCAAGGAGGGGTGCTCAAGTTACCGAATTCCGTGAAGTGCTGGGTGGTCCATTCACTTTGCTGAAGGGGGCTGCCTCGCTTCTGGTTTTGGCGGGTAACTTCCTGCGCTCGTAGGGGTCTAGATTTTCATTGTACAGTCTATCCACATGACCAGGGGAACGTCGGGTTTCAGTTGCGGCACAAAGGAAACCCGGGGCTCCCAGATTATCTATATTGTTCTGTGTTGCTTATTACTTTTCTGTGATGTTGCATTTATCATGCCTGGAGCGATTATTATATATTGATATATATACTAGTAGATGTTGTATATATTTTACACCCGCGCTAGTCCGGTCCCCGCTCTGTCGTTAGTTAAGTAACATAACGGGTTATGACGGGGCCCAGTGGCAAATGCGGATGGCATATACGTACATTATATTTTCGTTCTTTTATGGTGTGATTAATTGATGGGATTGTGTTAATTCGGATCAATGCAAGGAAAACATACCTATTCGATGTTGTTGGAACAATTTTCAAAAAACTGTAATTACAAAGTCGTTTTCTTTTGTTTTGCACGGTGGTATTCGGTTATGAATATCCAGCACCTCATTCGACGAGGCAAGGGCCGAGATCCCTTCATCGGGAGTGACCCCTTGAACATGAGTTTGCGTCAGTGTAATAACATCACTATAGTCAATTACTTTTTGCTTTGCATCGTGGTATTCAGTTGGAATATCCTGCACCTCATTCTACGGGGAAAGAGCCGATATCTCTTCACCGGGAGTGACCACTTTATTCGCCACTATATACCTATAAAAGGATATTCGGTTCCTTCAACGATATCAAGTTTATTACGTTAATGGTTTTTCGCCAAAAACATGTTGGAGATAGTGCCCTCATAGTCAATTATTGGATCGCAGGTACGTGATTGCAATGATTGCGGAGGACCTATACCGGTAGGACAGTCTTACTCGAGATGATAGTATGCTATCTGGTTTGCCTTTATCAGTCGTGTACATGTTCAGGTGACTGATTACATGTTACACTTTGATAGAGCCCTTAGGATCTTGCTTTACTACCAAATGTATGACGGCGATCATATACGTGAGAGTTCGGTAGTTTATATGCATATCCTTAATTGTGGTCCCTAGTCGTGGGAGTTTCGAGACAGGGCATCGATACTCCGGAGTAGACTAGTGTATACAGTCGAGACCCCGACGAGGGGCGGTGGCCGGTCTCACAAGCCACTGGTGTCAGTTGGATCACCTAAGATGTATACAGGTGCTCATTGGGTTCTGAGTACACCGGACAAGACTCGCCGGGAATCTGCTAGTTAGTACTATACCTATCATCAGATAGCAGTTCCCTGGTGACATGTGTACAGGTTAGTTCATCGACCTGAGGTCGTCATTTGTCTCGTGTGAGTTCCCACTGTGCTTTGATTTCTACCCTACCACGGCTCAAAGGAGTCGTGCAAACAGGTAGCTTTTGGGTACAGTCCCGAGCCATATGGAGGCACGTGAGCGGATCGGCAGGGGATTCGTCTCTCCCGGTATTGGGGGCGACGTCGTGCTGTGTCTAGGAGAGCCATTACACATAGTCCATGGCCATGGCAGGAGATTTACTGGTAGGTACTCCAGTAGTATCTTAGGGTGTTATTGGGCTACACTCCGACACGACTTATACTGCTATTGGGGGTCTGACGTTACTAGCCCCCTAGGCAGATATGCGATACTCATAGACGAACGGACCGGACTGTATATACATTGTCACTGTTAGGCTCAGTAGGGTTTCTGGATGTGTTCGCTCATCAGCCTCCCTTGAGGTCAGTCCATGGGCAGCCGTTACGCATAGCTAGTGCCGCTGACGGTTTGTGGTTAAACCCACTGCCAGGGTACTGACGAGTCATTAGAGTCCCCCACAGACAGTTTCCCAAGTTCGGGCGAAACGTTGTAGAGGCCGTATGGTTTTATGGCAGAGTTCGGAAAATGCACGTGCGTTTATGCACGTGTTATTTTTCGGGCAGATGATACTGGTCAGCTTTGGTTTAAGCCGAATCCGAGTATTGTATTGAGTAGATATAATATCTTTGTCTCAGTTGTATTTGTATTCGGTCGTAATACAAATGCGGGTATATTTATACAGTTACGGGGTTATCCTGAAAGTCGTTTCAGGATCACTTTTGGAAGTTGCCAGTTTCCAGTTTTCTATCAGCCGTCTTTTAACATTCGGTTAAAGACGGATTTATCTTTTCTTGGATGAGGGTGAGTCATGCTTCTAGAAGGTTCTAGAAAGGGTGACTAGACATGGTGAGTCATTAGTGCTTTAATGGAACCATTAATGCAATGGTGACTAGGTTAATGAATCACCATTTGCATTAATGAGGTTTTGTTTTCCTTAGGATATTTGTTCTTGATATTATCTTGTGGTCACCCCCCCTCTCCTACACTCACCCTCCTCCTTCCTATATATAGCCGGCCCCTCCCCCCCTCACTCTATCACTTGATGTTTTCACTTTGTAGAAAAAGATTATGATAGTTTTCGGTGTATGGAATTTCACAGCTCATTTCATTCCATCACCCGATTCCCACGGCAACTTCTTTAACCGTTCGTCCATGGTTTTGGATGAAGCGAGACAAAGTATTCCACTCATTCTCTACATCAATCTTGGTCGTCTCTTTTAGCAAACTTGACGACCGAGTTGCCTCAAGTCAGAGGCGGGAGCCCATTTAAAGAATCAGTGACGTGGTGCCACCTGGACGAGCAGATCGGAGATCGACGAGATCAGAGCAGCCGCAATGGAGCGTGGGATGATGGTTAAAGAACGAAGGACTCGGATCGTTTGGTATAACCTTTCTACACTCTTTACAGTTTGTTAGTTTAGCAATAATGGCAGATCCGGGTTAAAGTATACGATAGCGCCAGTTTAAAAGTTTTTGTTCCGCATTTGGCGTCTGTAGACGGCCGGGGCGCTAGCGTGGACTTACAATGGTATCAGAGACTAACCATTTTTCTATACTAACTTGTGCTAACGCGTTTAAAACATCGATCGAACCGGAAATCAAAAACCGCATTTTTCCATTTTCACAGTTTCTGTCGATTTTAAATAGTGTCCTAAAAATATTCCACATATCACAGAAATCTGTGCTGGGTTTTCTAAGAACACCGTACAAATTTGGGATCATGATTCGACAAGACTGCCACGGAAACGCGGCCAAACCCATGGTTTGGCCGCGGATCCGCGGCCATTCTGTGTCATCATGCCCCCAAATTTGCTCAGTGGGTTCTTCTCTGGAAATTGGGGTTTTTGGTATATATCTTTTGGGCCCAGATTTTGTAACTGTTCACCAGTTGTTTGAGGGGCCCACTTTGTGATATTTTGTCGATCGAAATTTAAACATGTTAGTTTACAATTCTTACATTATATCTCCGACCGGGAATGTCATTTGATCGGTAAACCGCGTCTGATTGCTATAGTTCTTTTAGACGGGTTTGCAAACGTGACATTCGCGTTGATGTTCTGTGTTGTGCTGTGATGTTGCGGATTTGTCGTGGTGGATAGCAGTGTGCAATGGTAGTGCAGTTTGAGTTTATTTGTACTTTTGATATTGCGGGGCGAGCGTCCAACATGTGGACTGCCGTCACTGCCTGTTGTATAATATTCTTTTGGGGCACGACCAGGTTGCGGTCGATGTACCTGTTGTACTATTTTTCATTACTGTACTAGGTTTTACCCCGCGACGGAGTGCACAGATAGCCGGGTTCTGGGGGGCAACGGGTCCGCATCTCATGGCTTTGAGAGGCAGAGTGGTCCAACTCTAGAATTGGCAGACTATTCGCCGCACTCGTAGGGGGTACAGGTTGTGTAAGTGCACGGCGGCGCCCCGGCCGTCAATCCGACGCCGGAATGCGGAAGCGGTGAATAACTTAAAATTTGCGGACTTAGCAAACCGGCACCACCGCGCACTATCACCCGGATCGTTACCATTAACTAGTCTAAGCTAACTACAAGAAAGGGAATAGAGATATACCGACGATCCAAGTCCTCCGGTCTTCTCGTCATGGTCCCGATCTCCTGCGGAAAAGTCCCGTCTCCTCCTCGTCGCCGGAAGTGCACCACATCGCCTTCTTCGTTTACGGGCTCCCACCTCAATACCGAGGCAACTCGGGCACGAAGCCGGCTACTCGACGTGCCCAAGGTTCGTTGTAGAATGTGTAGTGAAGAAGTCTCATTTGGGGTTCATGGAGATGCCATTTTGGTGGAGGGATGATACAAGAATCATGTGGAGGAACTAGGGGGTTTTTGGAGCATGAAATGAACAAGATTTCCACCCTCAAAAACTTGGACAGCCCTTGCCTAATTTGGCCGGCCTCTCTTGGTGGGGAAGTGAGTGAGAATGAGAGAGAGGTGATAGAAAAAGAGAGCCATCCCATAATACCATGGAGAGAGAGAGAGAGAGGGCTATCATGCAAAAGGAATCATCACAAAATAAAACCCACACTCAACAAACAAATCATCTCTCATCATCAACAATCATGTCCACAAAAGTCATGCCATCATAACAAGAAGTCAAGGTATGGAACAACCATGATGAAGTCAAAAAGTCAAGTGATCATGACATGGCAATAAGCAAAAGACCCCCTCCACAAATGCTTATTTGCAACAATGCAAATAAGCCCTCCTCCACCAAACTTCGGCCAATGAACGGAACAATGGAAATCGGCCAAAACGAAAAGCAAACTGGCAACTCCAGAAAACTGGTCCCGTAATAAATTACAGGAAAACCCCGATACTGTGCATACACACCCGCATCTGTATTTCGACCGAAATACAAATGCAATGAGACAAAATCTACACTGTACTATACCAGGATCCGGCTTATACCAAAACCGGCCAGTAATGTCTGTTCGATCCTGATCCGTGCAATACCGTACGTATCTGATCGAACCCTGCCATATAACCATACGGCCTATAGTACAGACTGTCCGATCCTGATCCGTGCAATACCGCACGTATCTGATCGGACCTTGCCATATCTCCATACGGCCTCTACAACCTTTCGCCCGAAAGCTGAGTAACTGAAAATGTGGTGGACTCTAAAGACTCGTCAATACTATGGCTGTGGATTTAACCACTAGCACGTCAGAGGTATATGCCAATACGTGACGGGCCACCAGCTATTGACCAAAAGGGACGTCGATGAGGAAGCTCACCCCGACACCCAACTGAGCCTGTCAGTGACAATATCCGTGCAGTCCGGTCCGTTCGTCTATGAGTATCGCATGGCGGGCCTAGGGGGTTGGTAAAAGTCAGACCCCCAAAAGCGGTACAAGTCGTGTCGGAGTGTAGCCCAGAACACCCTGAGATACTACTGGAATACCTACCAGTAAATCTCCTTGCCTTGGCCAAGGACTTTGTGTAATGGCTCTCCTAGACACAGCACGACCTCACCCCCAATACCGGGAGAGACGAACCCCTGAAGATACGCTCACTGCCTCCATGTGGCTCGGGACTGTACCCAACTAAAACCTGTTTGCACGACTCCTTTGAGCCGTGGTAGGGTAGTAATCAAAGTACAGTGGGAACTCACACGAGACAAATGACGATCCCCAGGTCGATGAACTAACCTGCACACATGTCACCAGGGAACTGCCATCTGACGTCTGGTATATGACCAACTAGCATGTTCCCGGCGAGTCCTGTCCGGTGTACTCATAACCCAATGAGCACCTGTATACATCTTAGGTGATCCAACTGACACCAGTGGCTTGTGAGACCGGCCACCGCCCCTCGTCGGGGTCTCGACTGTATACACTAGTCTACTAATGGAGTATCGATGCCCGGTCTCGAAACTCCCACGACTAGGGACCTTTTAAGGATATGATTGTAGACCCCCAGCTCCCACTTATATGATCGCCCTCATACTGCTGGTGGTCAAGCAAGAATCCTAGGGGCTCTATCAACGTGTAATAGCGACATGTCAGGTCACTTAAAGCAGTACACGATGATAAAGGTAAACCAGATAGCATACTATCATCTCGAGTAAGACTGTCCTACCGGGATAGGTCCTCCCTCAATCATTACAATCACGTACCTGTGACCTAATAATTGACTCTGAGGGCACTATCTCCAACAATCTCCCACTTGCACTCAAGGCTAATTATTGCGATGTCGCCTACTCACAGCCCGTGTGATACCGAACATCCAACTCCTCTACTAGTCAGTCTCACAAAGCTCGTTTGCGGAACTATTGCGTTCGAGGAATAGCCTCAGTGAGTGGATCCGCTTAGTTGTTTCTTTCTATGTCTCTCTCAAAATCTCAAGTTCGCGGAGAAAGCCATCTCCCGAAAAGAGCAATACCTGTCTCAGAATATGTCTGGATGTCTGATGGGACCTAGCTCAAAAATGAACTTCAAATCCAAACTTCTTAGACTGTATCGTCAACTGAACTTAATCAGTATCCTGCGCCATGCCACCCTCAGTATTGCCTTGGACCACCTGTCCAAAATACCGCCCCTCATCAGAAGGAAAACTATAACTCTGACAACCTCCTTGTCGTCCATGTCACCTTGGAAGCCTGGAATGATAACTGTCTCCTGAATGAGGCTGTCGTTATCATATCCCTAGAACATCCACTTATGTTCTAAAACTGCTTCCGACTGTTTCTCCAGGATTGGATTAATGTCAACTTATTGCATTTAGTGCAAGAACAACATCTGGTGTGGTACTTGACATCTCATGATTGACTCAATTGCCTGAGCAAGTGATCTGCCAATCATGCACGTCCCTCTCCCCTTTAGTCTGTAAGACACCTTTGGAGAGGGTGACTCCATTACCTGCAGGTACACTACCGTGCCAGGAGTCGTCCATCCCAAATACTCTTAGAATGCTGTCAAGTACCCTGATTGGGAAACCACCCAAATCTAGATCTAAAACCATAGATCTAGTAACCAGTATGTCTGATGTAAAATCCAAGTCCCATGTGGAGAAACCACTGTGTGACGACCAAAGTATGACCGATTGTAGTATAGAAGTTTCTTTTCCTATTCTGTGTATGTCATCCAAATACCAGGATATCACACCCTACTACCTTCTCAACAGATCCATCCCCTATTCTGATGAAGTCAAACCTATGACTGTCACGTCAGAAATAGATGATCTATCTCCGCTACATCTGCTTTAGTCTATAAATAGACATAAGCTACCTGTCCACCAATGCTTCCGCTGCTCCCACTGACTACGACAACCCTCTGGCAGAGTCATATAGACGTACACTTCTAAAACTGGTTTAGAACGACGCTATACTCATCCTCCCGCCGGGTCTCGCACCCTGGAACAACAGCAATGGTAATTGTGGGTAAACAAGAACTTCCCTGTCACCGTCCTTGAGGCTACCGTAGTACCTCTCGGGTGCCTGAAGTTACCCACCTTATCTGCGGAGTGGCCAATGGAATGTCAATCCAGATTGAATCTTTAGGTTCCTTATCAAATCTTCAGTAATCGTTTGTGGTTCTGGAATCACTTCCAGTTCTACCATACTCCCACTACTGTTTTCTGAAAAAATCCATTTTTATTAAAACTGTGGCGAGTCTAGAACAATATCGCTATTGTTCATCCAGATGGTAGAAAATCAACCCTCGTCATAGCCTGGGTCAACCCACAAACAGCCATTACAGAAACGTGCCTTGAGTTGTCCAGTGTCTGGTTTTAATCATAAACCGGACAACTCCCCGTACCTTAACATCGTTAAGATATGAACTGTTCTATATCCCATATAGGACCAGAGGCACTGATTTAATTGAACCAGATCCAAATCATGCAACTGTCTCCAGTGCATGTCAACTAAATAGAAGGAGGCCAGATCAGCGTTACTCAACTTAGGAATACTTCCAATTATGAGTAACCTGAAAGAGAAGCAATTTCTCTTAATCATTACTATCAACTGAACACCATACACAAGTATCTACATCTTCGATCTCTTTGAGGAATCCCGATACTTGCTATACCTGGTTCTCTACTCTATTCAAATACATATAACTTCTCCAAATTCGGACCCTGTGTTTCCACGAAACACCTGTCTAAAAATTAGAGGAGTCATAAGTAAACCGAATATAGTACGAGGACCATCCCCTCTGTCCTGATGGACTCTGGACAACATACAATACTCTGTAAAAGTCCCTTGAGTCTGATTACTCATTCACTGTATGTCGTAGGTTGAAAACTGTACTTATGGTTAAGAAGAATTACACCGCTGTTTAATGCTCCTTACCTAACCATCCACTGATATAGGTAAATGTCGTAGACATAATTTCAGAAAGGTATATCTCACTCTATGAAAATAGACGTACAAATATATCAATTTGAAATTGGTGCATAACAGCGGATATTCAAAACCAAATATTTGCCGACCGGCAAACAGCCCAGGTGATTTCCTCAAATATCACTGATTACAACGAATCCCGATATAATGAGGATAATCACCCAATTCCCAATAACTTACTCCCACTCATCATCTGTAAAACCATCCAGATGTGAGAATCGTACCTGGTAAATACATACCCTGGAGTAAGTATCTAATCGGGAAATCAGTTTTCCTTTAACATTACACAGTGAAACTGAAACATTGAAATGTTCCGATGGGGTATTCTGGTATTCCTAGTAATGCCTCTTCCAGATTCACGACTGCAACCGTATAGTTCTTTGCCACCTCTCCAAATCCCTTCATATGTCTTTAGTCTTTACCTTCTGCACACCCTTTTAGGCCAAATGGTTTTCTTCCTTCCCTACCGTTCGGCACCAGCCTATGGTTTGGAAGAAGACTATCCAATAAGCATAATGGGTGTACTGTCCCAATCCTAGGAACACTCGCAATGAGAGAGGGTGAAGATAAAAGACACCTGAATAAATCTTATTCCTATTTCTCCTGGACCAGAATCCATCCCCGAACTGGAACAAGTTCCATTCGAGTTCGTATATAACCATACGATGGAGTATCCATATAAACTGTGGATCTTCGTAGTGATACGGAGTGTCCTGGAGAAATACAAAGGTGATGTGGGAGTGGTAATGAAATATTTGGTTTGGTCGTGAATATCTGTTGCAATTTACTTTGCCCTCTTACTAATCCCTTGCTTTGTCTGAACTTAATACCTTCTGCACACCATCGTTATGCTAATTGGTTTTCTTCATTCCCTACCGGTCGGCACCAGCCTAAGGTTTGGAAGAAGACAATCCAATTTGTGTAATAGGTGTACTACCCCTAAACCAAGGAGTACTCGTAACCTGAGAGAGGGTAAAAGGAAAAGACAACTGAATAATCCTATCCGTTTTCTCCAGAACCGGAAACCATCCTCGAATAAATTCTTTCGAGTTCGTATCTAACCATACGATGGTTTTGTCCAATGGAAGTGGACGTTCGTAGTAATACGGGGTGTCCTGGAGAAAAAAGGGTAAAAGTAGGAGTGGCAATGAGGTATGCAACTCTGACAATCCAAAAGCCGGTGTTTAAGAAGGTTCGGTCAACTTGGTCACTGAGTCAAAGTCTTAGGGTCGGGTCAATGGTCGCTGCCAAAGAGAGAGAGAAAAGAAACACTCAGCGTGCACTCTAACCTAGATCAGAATGGTTACCAATTTATCTAATCTGGAATCCTCCCACTGTACCTCAAATTCTCCTCCAAACCTGAAAGAAGAATTAGTCGGGGTCACCCGAGGAGTAAACTAACTCATCAGTGGGAATCGGGATCCAACTATCATTGCATGATAACGTGACGGAATCCGCTCACGCTATCACACTCCAGAAGGTATGCGCATATCTGGCAAGTTTCAGTACTTTTGAAACTCCCGATGTGATTTCTGCCCCATGCTCTTATGACCTTGGCGTGAGGTCAAAATATCATAAGTCACATGTCAAGTTCTACCCGTCATTATCCAGGTTAATTTGAATCCACCCGTACATACCCTTGACGTAGGCCAAAATAGTAGTACGACTGTCCCAAACCAACGCATCTATCTATGCAACAGATAAATACCCGGCAGCTACCAATCACTATGCCTTGGCGTGAGGTCAAAATACATAGCTTGAATACTACCGAATATTTAACTGAAATGACGGAGGGCTACGAATGGTTTCTGGCGAAAACCTTTAACGTAATGAACTTGATATCGTCGAAGGAACGGATAGCTTTTAAAAATATAGTGACGAAAACCTTCGCTAAAGAGGTCACTCCCGGTGAAGGGATCTCGGCTCTTTCCCCGTAGAATGGGGTGCAGGATATTCCAAATGAATACCGCGATGCAAAGCAAAAGTAATCGGCTATAGTGAAGTTAATGCCCTGACGCAAACTTCTGTCCAAGGGGTCACTCCCGGTGAAGGGATCTCGGCCCTTGCCTCGTCGACTGAGGAGCAGGATATTCCAATGAATACCACGATGCAAAACAAAAGTAAACGTCCTTGCAATAACAGCTTTTTGAAAAGTGTTCCAACAACATCAGATTAGGTTTGTTTTTAACTTGCATTGATCCGAATCAATGCAGTCCCATCAATTGATCACACCACAAAGAACGAAAATATACTGATGTACGTATATGCCATCCGCATTCGCCACTGGGTCCCGTCATTACCCGTTAGGTTAGCTAACTAACGACAGAGCGGGGACTGGACTAGCACGGATGTAAAACATATACAACATCTACTAATATATATACCAATATATAGTATTCGCTCAAGGCGTGAATAAAATGCAACATCACAGAAAATGAACAGCATCACAGAAACAATACAGATATCTGGGATCCCCGGGTTTCACAGAGCCACTACTGAAACCCGACGTTCCCCTGGTCGTGTGGATAGCCTGTGCAATGAAATCCTAGACCCCTACGGGCGCGGCAAGTCACCCGTCAAAACCTGAAGCGAGGCAGCCCCCTTCAGCCCCGTGAATGGACCACCCAGCACTTCACGGAATCCGGCAACTTGGGCACCCCTCCTGGGTCAACCTGTACCCCCTACGAGTGCGGCGAATAGCCCGCCAATCCTAGAGTGAAGCCCCCTCCGTCTCAATGCCATGAGATGCGGGCTTGTTGCCCTCCAGAACCCGGCTATCCGTGCACCCCTCCGCGGGGCAATCCTAGTACAGAAAGTAAAATATACATACAACGGGTACATCGACCGCAACCAGGTCGTGCCCCAAAATAATAATACAATCAGGCAGTGACGGCAGTCCACATGTCGGACGCTCGCCCCGCAATATCAAATGTACATAATACAACAAAACTGTACTAGCATTGCATCCAGGCTATCCCCCACGACCGATCCGCAACATCACAGCAAATACATAGAACATCAACGTGAAAGTTACGTTCGCAAATCCGTCTAACCGGGCTATAGCAGTTAGACCGGATTTACCGATCGAGTGACATTCACGGTCGCAGATATAATGTAAATACTGTGAAAAATGTGTTTAAAAAATTTCCGATTGATCAAACAATTAACAAGTGGGCCCCAAAGAAAACTGTAGCACTCACAGAAACAATTGGCCCAACTTTAATATTCCAAAGCCCATATTTTAAGCCCAGAAGGCCTCTGTAAAAAAATGGTGAAGTGATGTGAATAGTGCGCGGCGGAAGGGCCGCACAAAGGTGGTTTTCGCGGCGGTTCCGCGCTCCAACTGTGGAGTTACTTCGTCAAATTTTTACAGAACTCTTAGATTTTCCAGTACATCAATATTTTATAACCTGAAAAATTTTTCGAGACCAAAAATTTTCAACAGAAACTGATGCGAACTAAAATGCAGTTTTGGAACTTTTTGATCGATCGGAAATGCAAACACATCAAACGAAAGCTAGACGAAGTTAATGGCGAGGCTCTGATACCAGTGTAAGTGCACGGCGGCGCCCCGGCCGTCAATCCGACGCCGGAATGCGGAAGCGGTGAATAACTTAAAATTTGCGGACTTAGCAAACCGGCACCACCGCGCACTATCACCCGGATCGTTACCATTAACTAGTCTAAGCTAACTACAAGAAAGGGAATAGAGATATACCGACGATCCAAGTCCTCCGGTCTTCTCGTCATGGTCCCGATCTCCTGCGGAAAAGTCCCGTCTCCTCCTCGTCGCCGGAAGTGCACCACATCGCCTTCTTCGTTTACGGGCTCCCACCTCAATACCGAGGCAACTCGGGCACGAAGCCGGCTACTCGACGTGCCCAAGGTTCGTTGTAGAATGTGTAGTGAAGAAGTCTCATTTGGGGTTCATGGAGATGCCATTTTGGTGGAGGGATGATACAAGAATCATGTGGAGGAACTAGGGGGTTTTTGGAGCATGAAATGAACAAGATTTCCACCCTCAAAAACTTGGACAGCCCTTGCCTAATTTGGCCGGCCTCTCTTGGTGGGGAAGTGAGTGAGAATGAGAGAGAGGTGATAGAAAAAGAGAGCCATCCCATAATACCATGGAGAGAGAGAGAGAGAGGGCTATCATGCAAAAGGAATCATCACAAAATAAAACCCACACTCAACAAACAAATCATCTCTCATCATCAACAATCATGTCCACAAAAGTCATGCCATCATAACAAGAAGTCAAGGTATGGAACAACCATGATGAAGTCAAAAAGTCAAGTGATCATGACATGGCAATAAGCAAAAGACCCCCTCCACAAATGCTTATTTGCAACAATGCAAATAAGCCCTCCTCCACCAAACTTCGGCCAATGAACGGAACAATGGAAATCGGCCAAAACGAAAAGCAAACTGGCAACTCCAGAAAACTGGTCCCGTAATAAATTACAGGAAAACCCCGATACTGTGCATACACACCCGCATCTGTATTTCGACCGAAATACAAATGCAATGAGACAAAATCTACACTGTACTATACCAGGATCCGGCTTATACCAAAACCGGCCAGTAATGTCTGTTCGATCCTGATCCGTGCAATACCGTACGTATCTGATCGAACCCTGCCATATAACCATACGGCCTATAGTACAGACTGTCCGATCCTGATCCGTGCAATACCGCACGTATCTGATCGGACCTTGCCATATCTCCATACGGCCTCTACAACCTTTCGCCCGAAAGCTGAGTAACTGAAAATGTGGTGGACTCTAAAGACTCGTCAATACTATGGCTGTGGATTTAACCACTAGCACGTCAGAGGTATATGCCAATACGTGACGGGCCACCAGCTATTGACCAAAAGGGACGTCGATGAGGAAGCTCACCCCGACACCCAACTGAGCCTGTCAGTGACAATATCCGTGCAGTCCGGTCCGTTCGTCTATGAGTATCGCATGGCGGGCCTAGGGGGTTGGTAAAAGTCAGACCCCCAAAAGCGGTACAAGTCGTGTCGGAGTGTAGCCCAGAACACCCTGAGATACTACTGGAATACCTACCAGTAAATCTCCTTGCCTTGGCCAAGGACTTTGTGTAATGGCTCTCCTAGACACAGCACGACCTCACCCCCAATACCGGGAGAGACGAACCCCTGAAGATACGCTCACTGCCTCCATGTGGCTCGGGACTGTACCCAACTAAAACCTGTTTGCACGACTCCTTTGAGCCGTGGTAGGGTAGTAATCAAAGTACAGTGGGAACTCACACGAGACAAATGACGATCCCCAGGTCGATGAACTAACCTGCACACATGTCACCAGGGAACTGCCATCTGACGTCTGGTATATGACCAACTAGCATGTTCCCGGCGAGTCCTGTCCGGTGTACTCATAACCCAATGAGCACCTGTATACATCTTAGGTGATCCAACTGACACCAGTGGCTTGTGAGACCGGCCACCGCCCCTCGTCGGGGTCTCGACTGTATACACTAGTCTACTAATGGAGTATCGATGCCCGGTCTCGAAACTCCCACGACTAGGGACCTTTTAAGGATATGATTGTAGACCCCCAGCTCCCACTTATATGATCGCCCTCATACTGCTGGTGGTCAAGCAAGAATCCTAGGGGCTCTATCAACGTGTAATAGCGACATGTCAGGTCACTTAAAGCAGTACACGATGATAAAGGTAAACCAGATAGCATACTATCATCTCGAGTAAGACTGTCCTACCGGGATAGGTCCTCCCTCAATCATTACAATCACGTACCTGTGACCTAATAATTGACTCTGAGGGCACTATCTCCAACAGGTTGACCCAAGGAGGGGTGCCCAAGATTACCGGATTCCATGAAATGCAGGGTGGTCCATTCACTATGCTGTAGGGGGCTGCCTCATTTCAGGTTTTGGCGGGTAACTTGCCACACCCGTAGGGGTCTAGGTTTCATTGCACAGGCTATCCACACGACAGGGGAACGTCGGGTTTCAGCAGCGGCTCTGTGAAACCCGGGATCCCAGATTATCTGTATTGTTCTGTGATGCTTATTACTTTTCTGTAATGTTGCATATTATCACGCCTGGAGCGATTTTTGTATATTGGTTTATATACTATTAGATGTTGTATATGTTTTACACCCACGCTAGTCCAGTCCCCGCTCTGTCGTTAGTTAAGTAACCTAACGGGTGATGACGGGACCCAGTGACGAATGCGGATGGCATATACGTACATTTTATTTTCGTTCTTTTCTGGTGTGATTGATTGATGGGACTGCGTTGATTCTGATCAATGCAAAATAAAACAAACCTATTTGGCAGTTGTTGGAACAATTTAAAAGGTGTTATTACAAAGATGTTTCCTTTTGTTTTGCATAGCGGTATTCAGTGGAATATCCTGCACCTCATTCGACGGGGCAAAGGCCGATATCCCTTCACCGGGACTGACCCCTTGGGCAGAAGTTTGCGTCAGGGTAATAACTTCACTATAGTCGATTACAAGTTGCTTTGCATCGCGGTATTCAGTGGAATATCCTGCACCTCATTCCACGAGGAAAGAGCCGAGATCCCTTCACCGGGAATGACCTCTTTAGCAAAAGGTTTTCGCCACTATATTTTTTATAAAAAGCTATCAGGTTCCTTCAGCGATATCAAGCTCACTACGTTAAAGGTTTTTCGCCAAAACCAGCCGTAGCCCTCCGTCATTTCATATGAATGGTCAGTAGTATTCAAGCTATGTTGGTCTGGCCCTTAGCCAGGATATAGTGATTGGTAGCTGCTGGGGTATTCACATGTTGCATAGATAGATGCGTTGGTTTGGAACAGTCATACAGCCTTTTTGGCCCTTAGTCAAGGGCGAGTATGGGTGGGTTTAAATTGACAAGATAATGATGGGTAGAACTTGGCATGTGACTTATGATGGGTTGGCCCTTAGTCACGATCATAAGAGCATGGGGCAAAAATCTTATCGGGAGTTTCTAAAGAAACTGAAACTTGCCAAGTATGCGCATACCTTCTGGTGTATGAGTAACGTGGATGCATTCCATCACGTTATCATGCGATGAGAGTTGGATCCCAATTCCCACTGATGAGTTGGTTTACTCTTCGGGTGATCCCGATTGATTCTTCTTTAGGTTTGGAGGAGAATTTGACAGGACAGTGGGAGTTTTCCGGATTAGATAAAGTGATAACCATTCTGATCTAGGTTAGGGTGCACGCAGAGTGTTTCTTTTCTCTCTCTCTTTGGCAGCGACCTTTGACCGACCCTAGACTATGACTCAGTGACCAAGTTGACCGAATCTTCTTAAAATACTGGCTTTTGGATTGTCTATGTTGCATAAGTCATTGCCACTCCTTCTTTTACCCTTTGAATTTCTCAGAACACCCGTATTACTACGGACATCCACTTCCATTGGATAGATCCATCGTATGGTTATATACGAACTCGAAGGGACTTCTTCGAGGATGGATCCAGGTTCGGGAGAAATAGAATTGGTTTATTCAGTTGTCTTTTATTATCACCTTCTCTCAGGTTGCGAGGGCTCCTTGGTTTAGGAGAGTACACCTATTACGCTTATTGGATAGTCTTATTCCAAACCATAGGCAGGTGCCGAAAGGTAGGGAATAAAGAAAACCAATTAGCCTAAGTAGGGTGTGCAGAAGGTAATATGTAAAGACAAAAGAAAGGGATTAGAAAGAGGGCAAAGTAAATTGCGACTGTTATCAATCACGACCAAAACCCGTACTTCATCGCCACTCTTATTTCACCTTTAAAAGAATAAGGTATTATTCAGTTGTCTTTTATCATCACCTTCTCTCGAGATGCGAGTACTCCTTGGTTTAGGAGGGTACACCTATTATGCTTACTGGATAGTCTTCTTCCAAACCATAGGCTGGTGCCGAACGGTAGGGAAGGAAGAAAACCATTTAGCCTAACGATGATGTACAGAAGGTAACGACTAAAGACAAATAAAGGGATTTGGAGAGATAGCAATAAAATATACAGTTGTAGTCATGAATTGGATTATGGAAGAGGCATTGCTATGAATACCAGGATACCCCTACGAAACATTTTCATGTTTCAGTGCATTATTAAAGAAAACCTGTTTTCCCGATTAGACACTTACTCCAAGGGTATGTATTTACCAGGTTTCATTCTCATATCTGTATGGTTTTACAGATGATGAGTGGGAGTAAGTTATTGGGAATTAGGTGATTATCCTCATTATATCGGAATTCGTTGTAATTGGTGATATTTGAGGAAATCGCCAGGGTACAGTTTTCAACCTACGACGCACAGGTTTTGAGTTGTTTAAACTCAGCGGACTTATACAGAGTATTGTATGTTGTCCAGTGTCCTTCAGGACAAAGGGGTAGGTCCTCGTACTATGTTCTGTTTACTTATAACTTCTCTAGTATTTAGACAAGTGTTTCGTAGAAATACAAGGTCTAAGTTTTGAGAAGTTGTGGGTATAAGAATAAAGTTGAGAACCAGGTGTCACAAGTGTCGGGATTCTTCAAAAAGATCGAAGATATAGATTCTTATGATTGGTATTCAGATGATAGTGATGGTTTTGAGAAACGTCTTTCTCTTTCAGGTTACTCATAATTAGATGGATTCCTAAGTTGAGTAATGCTGATTAGCCTCTTTCCATTAAGTTGATATGCACTGGAGACAGCTGCATGATTGAATATGGTTCCAATTAAATAAGTGCCATAGTTTCTATATTGGATATAGAATAGTTCGTACCTTAAAAGATGTTAAGGTACGGGGAGTTGTCCAGCTTATGCTTAAAACCAGACACTGGATAACTCAGGGCACGTTTCTGTAATGGCTGTTTGTGGGTTGACCCTAGGTATGACGAGGGTTGATATTCTACCATTTGGAAGATCAATAGTGATATTGTTCTTGACTCGCCACAGTTTTAGTAAAATGGATTTTTTCAGAAAACAGTAGTGGGAGTATGGTAGAACTGGAAGTGATTCCAGAACCGCAAACGATTACGGAAAATTTAATAGGACCTATATATTCAATCAGGTTTGATATTCTATTAGCCACTCCGCAGATATGGTGGGTAACCTCAGACACTCGAGAGGTACTTCGGTAGCCTCAAGGACGGTGACAGGGAGGTTCTTATCTACTCAGACTTGACACTACTGTTATTCCAGGCTATGAGACCCGGTAGGAGGGTTGTCGTAGTTAGTGGGAGCATCGGAAGAATAGTGGGCAAGTAGCTTATGTCTATTTATAAACTAGAGCAGTTATAGCGGAGATAGATCATCTAATTTTGATGTGACAGTCATGGGTTTGACTTCAATCAGAATAGGGGATGGATCTGTTAAGAAGGCAGTAGGGTGTGATGTCATGGTATTTGGATGACATACACAAAGTAGGAAGTAAAATTCCTATACTACGATCGGTTGTACTGTGGTCGTCACACAGTTGTTTCTCCAGACAGGATATGGATATAATATTTGACATTCTGGTTTCTGGATCTATGGTTTTAGATCTGGATTTGGGTAGTTTCCTAATGTGGGTACTTTGACAGTATTCTAATGGTTTTTAGAATAGATGACTCCTAGCATGGTGGTGTACCTGCAAGTGAGGGAGTCGCCCTCTCTAAAGGTGTCTTACAGACTAAAGGGGAGAGGGCTGTGCATGATTGGCAGATCACTTGCTTAGGCAATTGAGTCAATCGTGAGGTGTCAAGTACCGCACCAAATGTTTTCTTTCCACTAGATGCAATAAGTTTGTATTAATCCAATCTTGGAGAAACATAAGGAAGCAGTTTTAGAACATAAGTACATGTTCTACGGATTTGATGACGGCAGCCTCTTTCGGGAGACGGTTATCATTCCAGGCTTCAAAGGTGACATGGTTGACAGAGTGATTGTCAGAGTTATAGTTTTTCCCTCTGACGAAGAGGGACAGTATTATGGACAGGTGGTCCAAGAGGATACTGTGGGAGGCATGGTGCCGGATACTGATTAGGTTCAGTGATCGATACAGTCTAAGAAATTTGGATTTGGAGTTCATTTATGAACTAGGTCCCATCAGATATCCAGACATATTCTAAGACAGGTATTACTCGATTCGGGAGATGGTTTTCTCCGCGAACTTGAGATTAAGAGAGATATAGAAAGAAACATCTAGGCGGATCCACTCACTGAGGCTATTTCTCGAACACAATAGTTTTACAAACGGGCTTTGTGAAACTGATTAGTAGAGGAGTTGGATGTTCGGTTTCACACGGGATGTGAGTAGTCGACATCGCAATAATTAGCCGTGAGTTCAAGTGGGAGATTGTTGGAGATAGTGCCCTCATAGTCAATTATTGGATCGCAGGTACGTGATTGCAATGATTGCGGAGGACCTATACCGGTAGGACAGTCTTACTCGAGATGATAGTATGCTATCTGGTTTGCCTTTATCAGTCATGTACATGTTCAGGTGACTGATTACATGTTACACTTTGATAGAGCCCTTAGGATCTTGCTTTACTACCAACTGTATGACGGCGATCATATACGTGAGAGTTGGGTAGTTTATATGCATATCCTTAATTGTGGTCCCTAGTCGTGGGAGTTTCGAGACAGGGCATCGATACTCCGGAGTAGACTAGTGTATACAGTCGAGACCCCGACGAGGGGCGGTGGCCGGTCTCACAAGCCACTGGTGTCAGTTGGATCACCTAAGATATATACAGGTGCTCATTGGGTTATGAGTACACCGGACAGGACTCGCCGGGAATCTGCTAGTTAGTACTATACCTATCGTCAGATAGCAGTTCCCTGGTGACATGTGTACAGGTTAGTTCATCGACCTGAGGTCGTCATTTGTCTCGTGTGAGTTCCCACTGTGCTTTGATTTCTACCCTACCACGGCTCAAAGGAGTCGTGCAAACAGGTAGCTTTTGGGTACAGTCCCGAGCCATATGGAGGCACGTGAGCGGATCGGCAGGGGATTAGTCTCTCCCGGTATTGGGGGCGAGGTTGTGCTGTGTCTAGGAGAGCCATTACACATAGTCCATGGCCATGGCAGGAGATTTACTGGTAGGTACTCCAGTAGTATCTCAGGGTGTTATTGGGCTACACTCCGACACGACTTATACTGCTTTTGGGGGTCTGACGTTACTAGCCCCCTAGGCAGATATGCGATACTCATAGACGAACGGACCGGACTGTATATACATTGTCACTGTTAGGCTCAGTAGGGTTTCTGGATGAGTTCGCTCATCAGCCTCCCTTGAGGTCAGTCCATGGGCAGCCGTTACGCATAGCTAGTGCCGCTGACGGTTTATGGTTAAACTCACTGCCAGGGTACTGACGAGTCATTAGAGTCCCCCACAGACAGTTTCCCAAGTTCGGGCGAAACGTTGTAGAGGCCGTATGGTTTTATGGCAGAGTTCGGAAAATGCACGTGCGTTTACGCACGTGTTATTTTTCGGGCAGATGATACTGGTCGGCTTTGGTTTAAGCCGAATCCGAGTATTGTATTGAGTAGATATAATATCTTTGTCTCTGTTGCATTTGTATTCGGTCGTAATACAAATGCGGGTATATTTATACAGTTACGGGGTTATCCTGAAAGTCGTTTCAGGATCACTTTTGGAAGTTGCCAGTTTCCAGTTTTCTATCAGCCGTCTTTTAACATTCGGTTAAAGACGGATTTATCTTTTCTTGGATGAGGGTGAGTCATGCTTCTAGAAGGTTCTAGAAAGGGTGACTTGACATGGTGAGTCATTAGTGCTTTAATGGAACCATTAATGCAATGGTGACTAGGTTAATGAATCACCATTTGCATTAATGAGGTTTTGTTTTCCTTAGGATATTTGTTCTTGATATTATCTTGTGGTCACCCCCCCTCTCCTACACTCACCCTCCTCCTTCCTATATATGGCCGGCCCCTCCCCCCTCACTCTCTCACTTGATGTTTTCACTTTGTAGAAAAAGATTATGATAGTTTTCGGTGTATGGAATTTCACAGCTCATTTCATTCCATCACCCGATTCCCACGGCAACTTCTTTAACCGTTCGTCCATGGTTTTGGACGAAGCGAGACAAAGTATTCCACTCATTCTCTACATCAATCTTGGTCGTCTCTTTTAGCAAACTTGACGACCGAGTTGCCTCAAGTCAGAGGCGGGAGCCCGTTTAAAGAATCAGTGACGTGGTGCCACCTGGACGAGCAGATCGGAGATCGACGAGATCAGAGCAGCCGCAATGGAGCGTGGGATGATGGTTAAAGAACGAAGGACTCGGATCGTTCGGTATAACCTTTCTACACTCTTTACAGTTTGTTAGTTTAGCAATAATGGCAGATCCGGGTAAAAGTATACGATAGCGCCAGTTTAAAAGTTTTTGTTCCGCATTTGGCGTCTGTAGACGGCCGGGGCGCTAGCGTG
Organism: Agapanthus africanus; assembly: GCA_030015575.1. Classification (NCBI taxonomy): domain Eukaryota; kingdom Viridiplantae; phylum Streptophyta; class Magnoliopsida; order Asparagales; family Amaryllidaceae; genus Agapanthus; species Agapanthus africanus. The sequence continues at coordinate 448,020,855 of CM057342.1, read as the reverse complement.
GACTTACAAAACCAGCCGTAGCCCTCCGTCATTTCAGATTAGTTAGTATTCGTGCTACATATGTCATGCATTGCCGAGGCGTAGTGTTCGGTAACTCTGTAATGCTTTTCTGTCGCATTGATATATGGATTGGTTAGGACAGTCGTACGGTATGTTGGCATTGTTAAGGACTCGTACGGGTGGGTTTAACGCAATCAAGATAATAACGGGTTGAACTTGACTAGGACTCTTTGATATGTTGGCATTGTCAAGGTCACTTGGGTCCTAGGGTAAAAACAGACATCGGAGTTTCTAAGATACTGAAACTTGCCAGGCGTGCGCATACCTTCTGGAGTGTGATAACGTGAGTGGATTCCACTTCTATTGGCAGCGACCATGCCCGACCATTAGACTATAACTCAGTGACCAAGTTAACCGAACTTTCTTAAAACACTGGCTTTTGGATTGTCTAAGTTGCATACATCATTGCCACTCCTTCTTTAACCCTTTGCATTTCTCCAGAACACCTCTGTATCATTACGAACATCCACTTCCATTGGATAAATCCATCGTATAGTTACATACGAACTCGAAGGAACTTGTTCCAGATTCGAGGATGGATTCTGGTTCTGGAGAGATTGAATAGGATTATTCAGTTGTCTTTTCCTTTTACCTTCTCTCAGGTTGTGAGGGCTCCTAGGATTAGGAGAGAGTACACCTATTATGCTTATTGGATAGTCTTCTTCAAAACCATAGGCAGGTGCCAAAAGATAGGGAATGAAGAAAACCGATTAGCCTAAGTGTGGTGTACAGAAGGTAATCAGTAAAGACAAATAAAAGGATTAGAAAGAGGGCAAAGTAAATTGCGACTGCTATCATTCACGACCAAACAGCGTATTTCATCGCCACTCCTACTTCACCTTTCTTTTTTCCGGTTCAGGAGAAAAAGAATAAGGTTTATTCAGTTGTTTTTTATCATCACCTTCTCTCAGTTTGTGAGTACTCCTAGGATTAGGAGAGTGCACCTATTATGCTTATTGGATAGTCTTCTTCCAAACCATAGGCTGGTGCCGAACGGTAGGGAAGGAAGAAAACCAATTACCTAAGTGTGGTGTACAGAAGGTAATGAGTAAAGACAAATAAAGGGATTTGGAGAGATAGAAAGGAAATATACGGTTACAGTCATGAATTGATAATGGAAGAGGCATACTAGGAATACCCAGATACCCCTTCGAAACATTTTCAAGTTTCAGTTTCACTATGCCTTGTTAATAGAAAACTGATTTCCCAATTAGCCCTTGCTCAGGGTATGTATTTACCAGGTTTGATTCTCACATCTATAAGGTTTTACAGATGATGAGTGGGAGTATGTTATTGGGAATTAAGTGATCATCCTCATTATATCGGAATTCATTGTAATTGGTGATATTTGAGGAAATCGCCGGGGTTTTTTGCAGGACGGCAAATATTTGGTTTTGAATATCCGTTGTTATGCACCAATTCCAAACTGATATATCTGTAAGTTTATTTTATAAAGTGAGATATAACCTTTTGAAATTATGTCCATGACATTTACCTATATCAGTTGATGGTTATGTAAGGAGCATTCAACAGCGGTGTTATTCGTCATAACCATAGTACAGTTTCAACTACGACGCACAGAGTTTATGTTATTACTCAGGGGATTTATACAAAGTATTGTATGTTGTCCAGTGTCTATTAGGACATAGGGGTTGGTGCTCGTACTATATTCTGTTTACTTATGACTTCTCTAGTTTTTAGACAAGTGTTTCACAGAAATACAAGATTTAAGTTTGAGAAGTTATTGTACTAGAATAAAGTAGAGAACCACATGTTGCAAGTATCGGATTCTTCAAGGGTTATCACGACCCAAAGTTCGGCCCGTGACCGGCACTTAACCACGTAACGTCTACAGGCGTAACGCGATTAAGTAAACCGAAACCACGAATCAAAACCATAAAAGTACTGAGAGTTGAAAGCATTGGTTAAAACATTTAGAAAACTCGAGTAAAGAAAATCTTTGAAGTTTGAATTATTTTCTTAAAAATTTTGGCAGCACCTCCATTGTAAAAACTAACCCCGAAATCGGGTACAAGACTTGATATAAGTAAAATGACAAACAATCAGAATAAAGCATCCCGAAATAGGAGCAATCACGCCCAACGGCGAAAACAACCACCACAATAATAGTATACAACGTCGTAGCGAAGAATGAACAATATAAGTGAAAAATAGCATAAAGATAAAACTGCATAAATAAAGCCGGCTCACATGAGCTCGCATCTAGAGTACAAAAATAATATACATCGTCCTCTACAACTGGTCTCTAAGTCAATACATGAAATGGTAGATGGAGAGTACTAGATACAATAGAGTGTACACATGGAAAATAAACGGATACCGCAAACCCACCTATCAGCAAAACGGCTCACACGCCAACTGCAGTAGTATCCGTAGCAAAAAGATACAAGGAGGTAGCCCTGCCGCAACTACTCTGAGGGTCGACCTGCGAAACACTGTGCACAACGGGGGTGAGTTACCAACTCGTGAATAGTAAATAATATATAAAGGTAATCGCGAGTATGCACGTACTTGTTGGGTAAAATTTACACCCCGGTTGACCAAGTCAAAATCAAAGTCAACCCTAAGCCAAGTGGCCCAAGCCCAGATCTAGTGGGCCCATGCCCGGGACGAGCCCGAACATGAAGCGGCCGGCCTCCCACCCCATGCCAAGATAAAACTTTTGTAATAAATAATTTTGTTGCATTTCTTTAATTTTATTTTATGGATAAATGTAAGAAAAATAGGCATAAAGCCAAATTTTTGTGAAGCCCATGGCTTATGTGCAAAAGAAATGACACATGAGCTATGGGATAGGCAAAATGCTATTTTGTGAAGCCCAAGGGGCTATGTGTAAAGTGTATAGCCTATAAAGGCAAGGATAATGAAAATATCTCACAACTTTTCTCTCACAAAAAAATTTAGATCTGAGATCTTTTCTCCTTCTTCAAGATTCCAAAATCTTCTTCTTTCTTTTGAATTAAATCAAGAGTTTTACTCTTCATTTTATAAAACAAATAGTTTTTCACCACCAAACCCACAAAAAGGAACTTCGATCTGTCACTATGATCTCAAAAAGGAGAGATTGTTAAAAATCTCATATCTCTTGATCTTCAAGATCCAGCCAACAGAAGAGGAAGGAGAGAACCCCCGCTTCATTAACCCAAAGCATCTTAGGAGTTTAAACTCCACCCTATTTTCTCTTTAGAGAATTTCCGGGCTAAAAGCCCCTTTTTCCTCACCGACGCGCTAGTGCTTGAGTGCAAAGCGCCCACGTGCCGACTCGTGGCGCTCTTGCGCTCCAGCGCTCTGTGCTCGAGCGCAAGCGCCCACGTGCCGACATGTGGCGCGCTTGCGCTCCAGCGCTCTGCGCTCCAGCTCGAGCGCAAAGCGCCCACGTGCGACACGTGGCGCACTTGCACTCCAGCACTCTGCGTTCGAGCGCAAAGCGCCGTCGTGCCGACACGTGGCGCGCTTGCGCTCAACCGTCCAGCGCCCACGTGCCGACACGTGGCGCACTTGCACTCCAGCACTCTGCGTTCGAGCGCAAAGCGCCGTCGTGCCGACACGTGGCGCGCTTGCGCTCAACCGTCCAGCGCGCCACGATGCCGACACGTGGCGCACTTGTGCTCCAGCACTCTAACGTTCGAGCGCAAAGCGCCCACGTACCGACACATGGCGCGCTTGCGCTCAAGCGCCCAGCGCCCGAGCGCAAACCGTCCACGTGCCGACACGTGGCGCGCTTGCGCTCCAGCACTCTACGCTCGAGCGTAAAGCGCCCACCGTGCTGACACGTGGCGCACTTGCGCTCAAGCGCCTAGGCGCTGGCCTCACGCATCCTTTGGATGTCTTTTCCCCCTTTATTTATATATACATGTATATGTATACATATGTACACATACACATACTCCACGGCACTGTCCCTGTTAGAAAAAATTTCTAACGGGGCGCTGCCCCGCACCCCGCAACGGGGCTGCTAGCCCCCTTGACCCCCAGCCCGCTATCGGGTAGCGGGACCCCCGTAAAAACTCGGCGTGGCTCCGATATATCAAACCCCCCCAAAACAAAACACACGTACACTGCACATCGAGTTCGCATGACCAGTTTAACCCGTCAATCGGAGGTTCCCTCGCTCCAAAGGCGAGGGGTAATTAACGGCAGTTTAGTCCGCGGCTGCCGGAGATTCGGATCCCCACAATCATTAAACCCTGGCCAACCCTAGGCAGGGGAATCTGTAGTACACCTGACAAGCGTGCGCGTATTCCCATCTCAATAGGGTGACGAAAAACACCTACAGATTCTGGCACGCCCGGTGGGACCTTTCTCTCCTCCCATATTTCGGGTTAAACGTTCATGCGAACTCAATCAATATACATATCGATTGTCTATACTGAAATGATGTTTTTTTCTATGCAGCAATCAACTTACGACGACAATGTCACCCAAGAAGAATTCATCTTCCAACGCGACCCCGATCCCGTACGTGGTCAAGGTCAATGCTCGTGTGGTTCTCCCCGCAAGCCTCAGTCGACAGTGGGAGGAACCGCCCCGCCAGTTTAGTTCCATCATCATCTACGCTGCCGGAAGCGCTCATCTGGCAGAAATCCGAGCAAAGCAGGCGGCCAAGCCGGTCTCAAGGGGAAAGAGGCCGAATGTTGTGATCGCCAAGGCACCACAACCGAAACTTAAAACGGTGTCTGAATGACTCTCTGGCACTCCAGCAAGGGGCAAGACTTCCGGTAGGAAGGGCAACATCAAATGTTGCGGACGAACTCAGGCGATGACTCCAACAAGTGCACAGTCGATCGTATCTGCAAAATCCTCCATCGCCAGGTCTACGGCGTCTTCCCAAAGAGCCGAAGTCTGCTAGGTACTTAAAGCAGAAAAGTTAAGGCAGAAGCGGCTCAGGTATCGAGCCAACAAGAGGGCTAGGACTTCGGCCAAATGGAATCTTGTGAAGTTCCAAGTGCAGGGTCGCCCCGCGACGACGGCTGAGTCGGACATGAGAATCAGCAATTCCTTCGAGCCTTTGAAGTGGGTTCAGAAAAATACCATGACCGCCAGAATTAAGAAGAAAGCGGTCCGAACAATGCTACAAAGAGACGTGTCCCCTCCCCAACAGATAAAGTATGACACGTCTCTTCAAAAGTCTATCAGGCACTCTGCGCCGCACGAAAGTAGCGGGGCAAACCCAGAAAAGAAGCGCCGGCACCATTCAAGAACCTGGTTAGGCCAGCCGCCTTCAATCGATTGCCAGCTAACGAAATAGGAGGGCCAAGACAGCGATCCGTGAAATGAGCCACCGATAATAAAAAGACGGCTGGATATGTTGTCCATATGGTCTATATGGCGGGCGGGCGTCCCAGCGACAACCTTCGCAGCAAAAGCAAGGATGGGGCCACCACATGAAAGGTTAGCCTAGCACCACATAAAGGGTTTGGAAGCATCACATGAACCAAAAGTGGAGTCTTTAGGATGCTAAGTTAACGAACAAAGAATCGTTCCTAGAATCAATTAGGGTTACAAATTTTTCACATCATCATATGAAAGAAATGCTAGGGTTTAGAGAGTACAACCTTTGTAGCTCCCTACGCTAGACTCCTCGGCTACTTGGGGTTTGAAAAAGCTCCGCTTGAACTCCTCGAGGTCACCGATGATCCACCCGGAGTCCGCTTTGTCCAAGCTTGCAACTTTATCCGATCAAGTGAACGAAATCAAGCTAACACTCTAAACAAGTAGGCTAGACTTGTGTAGAATGGTGTTGTGGTTCTCTTTCTCACTTCAAAATCCAATCTTGATGAGTATATTGCTCACTACAAAGAACTAAAGAGCAAAATTAGAGAGGAAGAAGAAGATGATGGCAATATGAGAAGATGATAAGTTCAAGTCTAAAAAGAAAATAGAAAATATATCAATATATATTTTCCTCTTCTCATATCAAACCATGGTTAGGATATTATTGAACTTGAGTTAAAAACACTAAAGGAAAAGTAACCCATGGTCAAATGGTGGGTGAGAATGGTTAGGTCAAGAGAAGAGTGTAGAAACAAATCAATAATGACCATTTTGCTTTTTCCCTTTTTGTTTTAAATCAAATGCAATTTAATCCATAAATAAAACCATGGTGTGAGTCTTATATTGCCACCATTTTCATGTATATACAACCATGAAGGATGTATGTATGTATGTATGTGTATATGTACATCCATATGTGCATGAATCAATAAAGAAACTATACATGCATGCATACATCCATCATACTCAGGAAAGGATTTCAAGTGAGAAGCTAATGGTTAAATGATAAATCAACACTTGATTTATCAATCCGGCCATATCACATATGACCCCTACCAAAAGAAAGCCGCCCAACCAATATACGGTATCCTATACGCGCATTTTAATCGGGTCCATGCGCATATCGCATACGCGCACCACAACGTTTCGCCTGGACTAGGAAACTCCATTGTGGGACTTTGAGACTCGTCAATACGCCGGCAGTGGGTGATGATCATATCAAGCACCCCCAAGCCGCAAGCGGTCAGCTAAACGTAACGGACACCCGGGTATTGAGCGATCAGAAGAGAACAAGCGAACCTGCTACAACTCCCGTCGAGCCAACCGGCAACACTTCCCGTACAGTCCGGTCTCCTCATCTGATATGTCGCATATCAAGTCTATGGGTGGTAAACGTCAGACCCCAATAACCGATAAGTCGTGCCTATGTGAGGCTCATAACGGGTCGAGAAACTACTGGTAACACTTACCAGCAAATCTCTGAATCAGCCCTGGCCAGGGACTTCCCTGTTACGGCCAATCGAGCACAGCGCAACATCAACCCCCAATACCGGGAGAGACGAAACCCCTCCTATCGCTCATTGCCTCTATATGACTCGGGACTGTACCCAAAAACCACCGTTTTGCACGCCCTCATGGACGTGGTAAGGTGGAGATCAAAGCACAGTGGGAATCACACAAGACTCTATGACGATCTCGGGTCTACAGACTAACCTGTACAAGTGTCACCTGAGAACTGCCATCTGACGTGAGGTATAATACCATCTGGGAGTTCTCGGTGAGTCCGTCCAGTGTACCCAGTCTCCACTGAGCACCCGTATACCATCTCTGATGTCAAACACCAATGGATATGGGATCATCCATCGCCCATCTCATGGGTCGAGAAGCGTATACGCTAGTCTACACTGGTATATCGATGCCCCGTCTCGATACACCTACGACTAGGGACCTTGAAGGATGTACTTATGGACTACCATGTCCCCACTAGTATGATCTGCATCATAGTCCAGGTAGTCAAGTACACATCCTAAAGGATTTACCAACATGTAACTATAAGGCGGTTTAAAGAGACTAGTATACATGTTAAGATAAAGTGCAACCAGATAGCATACTATCATATCGAGCAAAAAAGTCATCTCTATATATGTCCAAGCATCCAATATAATATACATCATCTGTACAATACTGGCCTCTAGGGCATACATACAACTAACAATATCCCACTTGCACTAGGGCCAGCTGCTGTAGTATCGCATACCGAGCATCCCGAAGGGTCTCTCAAACTGTATCTGGGGAATGGCCTTCGTGAGTGGATCCGCTGTGTTGTTCTTCGTGTCAACCCTCCTGACCTCGATCTCCCGGCGATCAACTATCTCCCGGATCAGGTGATACCGCCTCAGAATATGCCTGGATCGCTGATGGGACCTGGGTTCCTTGGCCAAAGCCACCGCTCCATTGTTATCGCAATACAAAGGTATTGGATGCTCAATGGATGGAACCACTCCAAGTTCATTAATGAACTTCTTGATCCAGACAGCCTCTTTGGCAGCATCGTTGGCAGCGATGTATTCAGCCTCCATCGTCGAGTCTGCTATGGTTTCCTACTTAGAACTCTTTCAGCTAACCGCCCCTCCGTAAAGGGTAAAGACAAATCTCGACTGCGACTTAGAGTCGTCCTTATCACTCTGGAAGCTCGAATCGGTAAAGGACTCCACTTGGAGTTCTCCGTTACCATACACCAAGAGCATCTCTTTAGTCCTTCGCATGTACTTGAGAATGCTCTTCACAGCTGTCCAGTGACTCTCTCCAGGATCAGCTTGATACCTGCTCACTACACTTAGTGGGTATGCTACATCGGGTCTGGTACATAGCATCGCGTACATGATAGAGCCTACAGCCGAAGCATAGGGTGTCCCTTGCATGCGAGCTCTCTCCAAATCAGTCTTGGGAGACATCTCTTTGGAGAGAGTGACTCCAGAGATCGTGGGTAAGTTCCCACGCTTGGATTCTTCCATACTAAACCTCTTTAGTATGGTGTCAATGTACCTGGATAGGGACAATCCCAATATCCGTTTGGATCTATCTCTATAGATCCTAATCCCCAATATGCAGGAGGCATCACCAAGATCTTTCATCGAGAATCTTTGTGATAAGAAGAGCTTGGCCGATTGCAGCATAGGAATGTCATTTCCTATCAAGAGTATGCCGTCCACGTACAATACGAGGAAGACAACCTTACTCTCTGCCACCTTCTTGTAAATACAAGGTTCATCTATGTTTTTGACGAAATCAAACTCTTTGATAACGACGTCAAAGCAGATGTTCCAACTCCGCGATGCTTGCTTTAATCCATAAATGGATTTAAGAAGCTTGCACACCTTCCCGCTGCTCCCACTATCTACGAAGCCCACTGGCTGAGTCATGTACACGCACTCTTCTAAATCACCATTTAGAAAGGCGGTCTTAACATCCATTTGCCAGATTTCGTAGTCATGATATGCAGCGATGGAAAGCATGATCCAGATGGATTTAAGCATAGCCACTGGAGAAAAGGTCTCGTCATAGTCCACACCTGGTCTTTGACGAAAACCTTTTGCAACAAGTCTAGCTTTGAAAGACTCTACTTTCCCATCTACACCAAGTTTTTTCTTGAAGATCCACTTGCTCCCAATGGGTTTTACCCCTTCAGGAGCATTTTCCAAAGTCCATATTTTGTTGGTGTACATGGATTCCATCTCTGACCGCATAGCATCCAGCCATTTCACTGAGTCCCCACTCGTGATGGCCTGCTCGAAGCTAGTTGGGTCATCATCCTCCATGATGCAATCGTCGCTCCCACCGTCAATGAGAAAACCGTAGTATCTCTCAGGTGGGTGAGAAACCCTGCTAGATCGGCGGAGTGGCTGGGGTTCGTCAGGTACTACTGAATTCTCTGGTTCTACCAAGTCTTCTGTTATAGTTTGTGTCGCTGGAACCTCTTCCAGTTCTACCTCAATGCCACTGATCTGTTTCATAAGAAAACCTTTTTCTAAGAAGGTGGAATGTCGAGAAACAAACACCTTTTGTTCCTCGGGGTGGTAGAAGATATACCCTTGTGAATTTTTGGGATATCCTACAAACTTAAATAAGACAGATCTTGCCTCGAGTTTGTCCGGATTTTGTCTTTTGACATAGGCCGGACAACCCCATATCTTAACATACTTAAGAGATGGTCTCTTCCCTTACCATATCTCATATGGAGTAGTAGGCACGGATTTGGTAGGAACCATATTCAGTAGGTGCATGGCTGTCTCAGGCGCATACCCCCAGAAGGAAATATGTAACTCAGCAGTGCTCATCATAGAGCGCACCATATCTAATAGCGTGCGATTCCTCCGTTCCGATACACCGTTATGCTGTGGTGTATAAGGAGGAGTGAGCTGAGAGAGAATCCCATTATCTTTTAAATAATCCAGAAAATCGTTGCTCAAGTATTCTCCTCCTCGATCAGATTGAAGGATCTTAATACTTTTGCCCGTTTGGTTCTCTACTTCGTGCTTATATTCTCTGAATTTCTCAAAAGCTTCAGACTTGTGTTTTATCAGGAACACATGTCCGTATCTAGAGAGATCGTCAGTGAATGTAATGAAGTAGGAAGAACCGTCCCTGGCATGTGTAGACATGGGACCGCATACATCACTATGTATCAGCCCTAAGAGTTCCATAACTCTTTCTCCGTGTCCCGTAAACAGAGTTTTGGTCATTTTACCTTTGAGACATGACTGGCAAGTGTCATAAGATGAAAATTCAAACGGATTCAAATATCTATCTTTATGCAACTTAGCTAGTCGTGTCGCATTTATGTGACCTAGTCTACAATGCCATAAGAAGGATTCGTTCAGTTCTGAACTCTTCTTCTTGTGTGTGTTTTGTAAATTGAGGACTGTATTTTGATTGAGAATGAATATGCCATTATGTAACGAGCCTGATGCAATCAACTTTTGATCTAGGAAAATGTTCATAACATTATCATGTACTACAAAATTATATCCTTCTTTACTCAGTAAAGAAACTGATATAATGTTGCACATCATGTTCGGTATATAATAGCACTCATTCAGAACCAGTGTATTACGACTTGGTAATACTAGGTGATAATCGCCAACTGCTTTGGCTGCAACACTTGCACCATTCCCTACTTGAACGGAATGATCACCCTTTCCCAGTTCTCTACCTTTCTGTAGCCCATGTAATTGTTTACATACGTGGGATCCTGATCCGGTATCTAATACCCAGGACGTAGGGTGAACTGAAAAACAGTTCTCAATGACAAACACACCCGAAGAAGGTGCATCGACATGCATGTCCTCTGTTTGGGCGGCGTGAGAATCCAGACATTCTCCTGTTTCCTGTTCAGTCTTATAACTCTTATAAGATAGAACGGGTCCAACGTTCCCCTGTACAGTATAGCATGCGGGTTCGGTCAATACATCCATATTATTATCTTTATTAAGGCATGACATGGTCGCTACCTGGAGAGAGAGAGAGAAGAAAACACTTTAGCGTATTCTCTTGCAAGATCAGATTGGTTATTATCTTATCTAATCAGGATGGCTCCCACTGTTTTTATCAAATCTTCCTTCAAACCCTAAAAGGAAAGACTAGCCGGGATTAATTACACCCTACAACTTCGCCGATCTTTCAGCCAGGCCAGTGTCGATACTTTGAGGGAGGTTCCCCGTGCTTTCGCACGGACCTAATTAAAGTAAACCTCGTTTTCCCAGAGGCGTAACCCCGTTGACACCTTTCTAGACACCTACTTGATCGGCTAATTGTCCTGTGTAAAACTCTCCCAGGAGTAACAATTACTCGCAGTGGGTATCGAGATCCAACTATCTCATAGAAGGTATGCAATCTTATTGCAAATTTCAACTCTTGAAATTCCCGATAATGCTTTTGCCCCTAACGTACTATAACCTTAACGAATGCCAAACAACCCATAGTGCGCTAGTCAAGTTCAACCCGTACATTTCTTGATTGAATTAAACCCACTCGCACGACCCTTGACGAATGCCAAACAACGCCGTACGAATACCCTAATCCAATCGCATCATATGCTACAGATAAATAGTAAATAGCTACCGTACACTACGCCTTGACGAATGCCAAACAACCGTAGCACGAATACTAAGTAATATCTATCTGAAATGTCGGAGGGCTACACAGGTTTTTCAGAAAAACCATGAGCGTAATGAACTTGATATCGTTGTAGAATCGAGTGAATTTTGAAATGGAGTGATTATGAGGCTTTCATTAGTTTTGCTAAAGAGGTCACTCCCGGTGAAGGGATCTCGGCTCTTTCCTCATCGAATAAGGTGCGGGATATATCATATATATCACTGTGCAAAGCAAAACTCCAAAAGCAGTCAAAAGTCAAACCGAGTGTGTAGCATCTGCCAGTTATTGCTAAAGGGGTCACTCCCGGTGAAGGGATCTCGGCCCTTTCCTCATCGAATAAGGTGCAGGGTATATCATATATACCGCTATGCAAAGCAAAACTGTAGCTACCATTTTTATTTTAAAAATTTTGATTCTACAACATCTTTTAAGTTTCTTTTCTTTCATTAATCACATTAATGAAGTCCCATCATTTAAGTTACCTAAACATCACAGATAAATACGACGTACACTTATGTCATCTGCATTCGCCTCGATGTCCCCTCGTGCACCATTAGGTTAGGTAACTAACGACAGAGCAGGGCAAGGCTAGTGCGGGTGTAAAACATAAGTAACGTCTATATAATATATCATATATACTATATACTGTATCCATCAGAACATATCAAATGATCACATCAAAGATATCGCAGCAGAAACATAGATATAATGTGGGATATACTAGGACGTCCGTATTTAGTAGTTAGCCAGCAATAGAAAATACGGATTCTACAGCCGCGATGAATAGCCAAGCCCACACCCTGGACCCCTATGAGAGCGGCAAGCGACCCTACCAATTCTGGAGTTTAGGAGACCCGGTCTCGAATCCTCGAGATGGCCTCCCACTGAACCCCAGAACCTGGTCACCCGTGCTCCCCTCCTTAGGTCCATCCTAATGCGGAAAAGTAAATAATATACAACACAGGTGGCATCGACCTCAACCCGGAAGTGCCCTAAATAAAAGAATATTATATTACATTTGAATCTACATGAATGAAAATATAAAACTCTCATCTCACATAAAAAAAACCCCGGCTATTCAATCGTGACAATCCTGCACATCATATCTCAGCAACACATAATATCTCATATCATCAACGTAAGTAAGTATGCATACACCGATTGTCGTCGACGTATAGCAACGACAATCGGTAAATACATACTACACTTACGGTCACAGAAAAGAAAGTGTAAAACTGTAATATTTGGAATCCACATTCTCTTTAGACATCGTAAATGCGAAGTATCACATACCTCGTATTTCATGTCTTATAATATGAATTCCACACATTGCATAACATTTCAGATAATTAGACAGTATTAAAGTTTTCGAACGAACGATCAAATACCCAAGATTCACTAAAGCTCAACACTTGAGCGGAGTTCAAAAACCCGGAGTGTGACACAGTGGTAGCGGTCCAGCCGTAGAAGGGTCAAGCCAACGCCTCACATGTGGCATGCCATACTGCCCCAAACCCTAAGGTTCAAAAGGCAGTTCAAGACGGTCACATAATCGAGTTAAGGTTTGTTGTCTTCTAGAGGGACCACCACAAATAAACTTGCACGTATTTCCGAAAGATTTTAAACCCCGTGAAAAGTGAGCAAATGATACTCGTTCAAACACTTCACTACTTTCTAATTTACCCGGAAAAGTCACGAAATCAAAATTCCGATCGAATCGACGAGTCCACAACCATCTCCAGAATTTTTCAGCACTAAATACAGATTAAGAATACCCTAAAAAATATACTAGCAGAAGTAAGCATTACAGCATAAAAATTATACAGTGATTGAGGTGTACGGTCGCGGAACCGCGGCCTAAGCAAGCTTAGGCCGCGTTTCCGCGGCAGAAAAGACTGTTCATCGAAATATTTTTATACCGCAATTCTTAGTTTTACCTGCTGAATTTTTTACATATTTTTAATTCTGAAAATAACCAGATTTTGAAAAAAGTCCAGAGAGCACCGAAAAAGCCGTATTTTCGGTTCGATCGGAGTTTTAACTTCGTAAAGGTGTCGCCTAATGTTCTAGGTCGGCTCTGATACCAATGAAAGGTTAGCCTAGCACCACATAAAGGGTTTGGAAGCATCACATGAACCAAAAGTGGAGTCTTTAGGGTGCTAAGTTAACGAACAAAGAATCGTTCCTAGAATCAATTAGGGTTACAAATTTTTCACATCATCATATGAAAGAAATGCTAGGGTTTAGAGAGTACAACTTTTGTAGCTCCCTACGCTAGACTCCTCGGCTACTTGGGGTTTGAAAAAGCTCCGCTTGAACTCCTCGAGGTCACCGATGATCCACCCGGAGTCCGCTTTGTCCAAGCTTGCAACTTTATCCGATCAAGTGAACGAAATCAAGCTAACAATCTAAACAAGTGGGCTAGACTTGTGTAGAATGGTGTTGTGGTTCTCTTTCTCACTTCAAAATCCAATCTTGATGAGTATATTGCTCACTACAAAGAACTAGAGAGCAAAATTAGAGAGGAAGAAGAAGATGATGGCAATATGAGAAGATGATAAGTTCAAGTCTAAAAAGAAAATAGAAAATATATCAATATATATTTTCCTCTTCTCATATCAAACCATGGTTAGGATATTATTGAACTTGAGTTAAAAACACTAAAGGAAAAGTAACCCATGGTCAAATGGTGGGTGAGAATGGTTAGGTCAAGAGAAGAGTGTAGAAACAAATCAATAATGAACATTTTGCTTTTTCCCTTTTTGTTTTAAATCAAATGCAATTTAATCCATAAATAAAACCATGGCGTGAGTCTTATATTGCCACCATTTTCATGTATATACAACCATGAAGGATGTATGTATGTATGTATGTGTATATGTACATCCATATGTGCATGAATCAATAAAGAAACTATACATGCATGCATACATCCATCATACTCAAGAAAGGATTTCAAGTGAGAAGCTAATGGTTAAATGATAAATCAACACTTGATTTATCAATCCGGCCATATCACATATGACCCCTACCAAAAGAAAGCCGCCCGACCAATATACGGTATCCTATACACGCATTTTAATCGGGTCCATGCGCATATCGCATACGCGCACCACAACGTTTCGCCTGGACTAGGAAACTCCATTGTGGGACTCTGAGACTCGTCAATACGCCGGCATTGGGTGATGATCATATCAAGCACCCCCAAGCCGCAAGCGGTCAGCTAAACGTAATGGCCACCCGGGTATTGAGCGATCAGAAGAGAACAAGCGAACCTGCTACAACTCCCGTCGAGCCAACCGGCAACACTTCCCGTACAGTCCGGTCTCCTCGTCTGATATGTCGCATATCAAGTCTAGGGGTGGTAAACGTCAGACCCCAATAGCCGATAAGTCGTGCCGATGTGAGGCTCATAACGGGTCGAGAAACTACTGGTAACACTTACCAGCAAATCTCTGAATCAGCCCTGGCCAGGAACTTCCCTGTTACGGCCAATCGAGCACAGCGCAACATCAACCCTCAATACCGGGAGAGACGAAGCCCCTCCTATCGCTCATTGCCTCCCTGTGACTCGGGACTGTACCCAAAAACCACCGTTTTGCAAGCCCTCATGGACGTGGTAAGGTGGAGATCAAAGCACAGTGGGAATCACACAAGACTCTATGACGATCTCGGGTCTACAGACTAACCTGTACAAGTGTCACCTGAGAACTGCCATCTGACGTGAGGTATAATACCATCTGGGAGTTCTCGGCGAGTCCGTCTAGTGTACCCAGTCTCCACTGAGCACCCGTATACCATCTCTGATGTCAAACACCAATGGATATGGGATCATCCATCGTCCATCTCATGGGTCGAGAAGCGTATACGCTAGTCTACACTGGTATATCGATGCCCCGTCTCGATACACCTATGACTAAGGACCTTGAAGGATGTACTTATGGACTACCATGTCCCCACTAGTATGATCTGCATCATAGTCCAGGTAGTCAAGTACACATCCTAAGGGCTTTACCAACATGTAACTATAAGACAGTTTAAAGAGACTAGTATACATGTTAAGATAAAGTGCAACCAGATAGCATACTATCATATCGAGCAAGAAAGTCATCTCTATATATGTCTAAGCATCCAATATAATATACATCATCTATACAATACTGGCCTCTAGGGCATACATACAACTAACACCACATCCCAAGTCCAATCTGGCTTGAATGTGGTTGCCGCTTCCCAAGAACAGCCGCCTCCACTGGAAGATAAAAACCCTCATGAGGAGGACGATAGGCAGAAGGACCCTTCGGTCCAGGCAGAGTCAAGCTCAGAGAGCGAGGAAGAGCCGACTTTCAGCCCCAGGACCGCGGAGCAAGAGCTGCTCCAAGAGCTGCGAAAACAGCTCAAGAGCAAGGATAAAAAGATGGCCAAGCTCTATGTAAGTCCATGTCACGCACCCCACGAACTTGCGGGGAGGCGGAATATATGAAAAACGATTATCAAAGCTTCGTAACATGGACTTGAGCGCATGAATCATTATCTAAACCATTGCTAACTATCTACTAGAGGTTTAACTACTCGAATTCGAAGTTATACCTCACGTTACATGTCCTTCGGGTCTTCATCGCTGTCCTCCACTCCTCGTAGGCTCCTTGGAACATCGGCACCTCTACGGCCTCCTCGAGTCAAAGACGATCCACCCGAAAGCTCCTACGCCAAGCTTAATCTCAAACTTGAGATAACTAGGTTTCTTAAATTGCTAATCTAAGCTACCTAGGGGATATAGAGTGAGGTTATGGATGTATTAGTCTAGCTAATCCTTGATCTCAACACATGAGAGGCTAGGGTTAGGGTTTGAAGAGAGAGTGAGCTTGAGGAGAGAGAAGGTGAAGATGATAATGAAATGAGATTAATGATCTATCATAATATATATGAAGCATTATTTATTTATCCAAAAAAGAAATAATAGAATTAACAACCATGCTTCATAAATATCTATGAGTGATTCATCTCCATGAGTCATTAAGCATTTATGATGCATTAATGACATGGATGAATCACACAAATGAGTCACTAATCTCATTTAATGCAATGCCACTTTACCCCCCCCCCCCAAGTCACCACTCTTCTAGAAGCTTCCCGACAAATTACGAGAACGCCCCTCTAATCCGTGAAAACACGGAAAAACTTTAGACTATATAAATCCAATAATCCGATACTAGAATCTGGCTTAAACCAAAGACGGCTAGTAAAAACTGTCCGAAAAGTCGTACGTGTGAAAACACACGTACGCGTCCAAACCCTTGTCGTAAAACCATACGACCTCTATATCGTTTCTCCTGGAGCACGGAAACTCTCTGTATGGGACTCTAAAGACTCGACACTACGCTGGCAGTGGGTTTAACCACAGACTGCAAGCGGTACTAGCTGTACGTAACGGTCCCCAGGTAGATGTCGATAAGAAGGCCGATGAGGAAAACCATCCGAACCCCTACTGAGCCTGATGTGACAATTTCCGTACAGTCCGGTCTGTTCATCTAAGACTATCGCATATCAAGCCTACGGGGCGGCAAGCGTCAGTCCCCTAATAGCTGTATAAGTCATGTCGGAGCGAAGCCCATTACACCCTAAGAAGCTACTGGAACCTACCAGTATATCTCGCGTGCCCTGGCCAGGGACTTTGCGTAATGGCTCTCTGACACAGCGCGATATCATCTCCCAATACCGGGAGAGACGAATCCTGTCTAACCACTACTGCCTCCAAGTGCTCGGGACTGCACACAACTACTACCTGTTTGCACGACTCCTTTGAGCCGTGGTAGGGTAGCAATCTAAGAACAGTGGGACACACTCGAGGCGAAGTAGCAGTGTCAAGTCTGCGGACTATGCTGTACTCATGTCATCTGGGAACTGTTAACTGACGACGAGTATAATACCAACTAATGAGTTCCCCTGCAAGTCCTGTCCGGTGTACCCGTAACCTAACGAGCACCTGTATACTATCTCCAGTACGACGTACTGATGGCTATGGGACAGACCATCTCCCTAACTGGGATGAGAAGCGTACACACTAGTCTACTCTGGAATATCGATGCCCTATCTCGATAATCCAACGACCAGGGACTTTTATAGGATGTTGCTTACAGACTACCCAGCCCCCACTAGTGTGACTGCCATCACAACGCTGGTAATCAAGCAAAGAATATATGGGCTCTACTAATATGAATAAGTGATACGTTACAAGAAACATATGCACATATTAAAGTAGACACAAACCAAGTAGCATACTACCATTTTTAGCAAGACTGTTTATACAACTGTGAATATCCCAAACTTCCATTAAGTAATATACAATCTAGTATGATACAATAATTGCCCCTAGGGCATATACACTAACAATCTCCCACTTGCACTAGGGCCATGAGCTGGCATATCGTAGACCTATCATCTCGAATAGCCTCTCGAACTGCGTCTGAGGAAGGGCCTTTGTGAATGGATCAGCAATGTTTTTCTCCGTCTCTACTCTTTTCACCTCGATCTCCCGGCGATCTACGATCTCCCTGATCAGGTGATACCGCCTTAAGATGTGTCTGGATTTCTGATGGGACCTGGATTCCTTCGCTAAAGCTATAGCGCCGTTGTTGTCACAATACAGAGGTATTGGACCAACACTGGAAGGAACCACCTGAAGTTCTGTGAGGAACTTCTTCATCCAGACAGCTTCTTTTGCGGCATCGCAAGAAGCTATGTACTCCGCTTCCATTGTTGAGTCGGCAACGGTTTCCTGCTTGGAACTCTTCCCAACAGACCGCCCCTCTATTGAGGGTAAAGACATAACCCGACATGGACTTGGAGTCATCTTTGTCACTCTGGAAGCCGGAGTCGGCAAAGGCCTCCATCTGGAGGTCTTTTCCGCCATACACTAAGAACATCTCCTTAGTCCTTCTTAGGTACTTGAGAATATTCTTTACTGCTATCCAGTGCTTCTCCCCTGGGTTTTCCTGATACCAGCTTACAACGCTCAATGCGTATGCTACATCTGGTCTGGTACATAACATCGTATACATTATAGAGCCTACCGCAGAAGCGTAGGGTATAATCGACAGGCGATCCCTTTCCAAATCAGTCTTAGGAGACATCTATTTGGAGAGGGTGATTCCGTGACAAACCGGTAGGTTACCGCGCTTAGAATTATCCATACCGAATCTCTTCACTATGGTGTCTATGTACCTGGACTGCGAAAGTCCCAATATCCTCTTTGATCTATCACGATAGATCCGGATCCCCAGAATGTAGGTGGCATCACCCAGGTCTTTCATGGAGAATTTATGTGACAAGAATCTTTTGACTGACTGTAATATAAGAATATCATTTCCTATTAGGAGAATGTCATCCACGTACAAGACGAGGAATACTACAGCTCTCCCTATAATTTTACTGTATATGCATGGTTCATCTGGATTTTTGATAAAGTCGAATTCTTTGACAGCATCATCAAAACAGATGTTCCAACTCCGTGATGCCTGCTTTAGTCCATAAATGGACTTAAGCAACTTGCATACTTTACCGCTGCTCCCACTCTGAATGAATCCCTCTGGCTGATCTGTATAGACGCTCTCTTCCAAATTTCCATTTAGAAAGGCCGTCTTTACGTCCATCTGCCAGATCTCATAATCGTGGAAGGCAGCAATAGCAAGAAGGACCCGAATGGATTTGAGCATAGCCACTGGAGAAAAGGTTTCGTCATAATCCAAACCAGGTCTTTGACGGAAACCCTTTGTAACAAGTCTAGCTTTATAGATTTCAACCTGTCTATCTACACCAATCTTCTTTTTGAAGATCCATTTGCATCCTATGGGTTTTACCCCATCTGGAGCAAAGTCCAAAGTCCATACTTTGTTAGTGTACATGGACTCCATTTCGGTCCGCATTGCATCCAGCCATTTTACTGAGTCACCGCTCTGAATGGCTTGCTGGAAGCTAGTAGGCTCATCATAGTCAATAGTGCAATCCTCTCTATCCCCGTCTATGAGAAAACCGTAATATCTCTCGGGCGGATGAGACTGCCTACTACTCTTGCGGAGTAGTTCGGGAATGTCCCTTTCTTCTGAAACTTCTGGTTCAACCAAAATTTCAGTTGTAGTTTGTGGTTCTGGAATTTCTTCCAGTTCTATTGCGCTCCCACTCTTCTGATTTTCCAAAAATTCAGTTTCCAAGAAGCAGGCATGACGAGAAACAAAAACCTTTTGTTCCTCTGCGTAATAGAAATAATATCCCTTGGAGTTCTTTGGATATCCCACAAACTTACATTTTACTGAGCGTGCCTCGAGCTTGTCCGCATGCTGCTTTTTTACAAAAGCTGGACATCCCCATGTCTTAAAATGTTTTAGACAGGGTTTCTTCCCACTCCACATCTGATATGGTGTGGTAGGCACAGTTTTGGTAGGAATCTGGTTCAAAAGATATGCAGCTGATTCTAGTGCATATCCTCAGAATGATCGTGGTAACTCAGCGTTACTCATCATGGAACGAACCATATCCAATAGGGTTCGATTCCTCCTTTTCGATACACCGTTATGTTGTGGCGTGTATGGAGGAGTAAGCTGAGAGAGAATTCCATTCTCTTTTAAGTAACCCAGGAACTCGGCACTTAAGTATTCACCACCTCGATCAGATCTCAGTGTCTTTATACTCTTGCCTGTTTGTTTCTCCACTTCATTCTTGTATTCTTGGAATTTCTCAAAAGCCTCGGATTTATGCTTCATTAAGAAGACATATCCATACCTAGAGAAATCATCTGTAAAAGTAATGAAGTAGGAATAACCACCTCGCACATGTGTAGACATTGGACCGCACACGTCACTGTGTACGAGTCCCAAGAGCTCGCTTGCTCTTACTCCGTGTCCAGTGAACGGAGTCTTTGCCATCTTTCTCATGAGACAAGATTCACAAGTAACATAAGATTGATATTTGAACGGATTCAAATATCCTTCTCTATGTAACTTAGTCAACCTTCTCTCATTGATGTGACCTAGTCTACAGTGCCATAAGAAGGCCTGATTTATATCTGGAGACTTTCTTTTAAGTGTGTTCTGGACACTGAAAATCTGAGCTTGATTTAATACGTATATTCCGTTTAGTAATGTACCTGACCTAATCAGAACTTGATTTAGGTGGATGTGAACCACATCACTTACAAAAGTAAAATCATATCCTTCCTTAGAATGTAAGGATACATATATGATGTTACAAGTTGTTCCTGGTACATAAAAATAGTTACGCAGAATCAATATCTGCCCAGTTGTCAGTCCAAGATGATATTCCCCTACGGATTTAGCGTCCATGCTCATTCCGTTAGCAACCGTGAGGGTCATATCACCTATCCTGATAACCCTACAGTTTCTCAAAGCCTGTAATGAATTACAGATGTGAGATCCTGACCCGGTATCCAATACCCAAGAAATAGGGTTAACTGACATACAGTTCTCTATTACAAACACACTTGAGGCTGAAACCACAACATGCTTCGTATCCTGGCTACTGGCTTCTAAACCCCTGCAATCATTCTGCCATTGTTCATTCCTGTAACAATAGGAACGTCCCTCTTTTACTATATCCAGTCCCGAAACTTTTGCCTTTCTCTTTCATTCTCCGTCCCAGGTTTCCTTCAGGGTAGGAGGCAGAGACTGTAGAATCAAGTCAGTATTTGACTCGTTTCCCAACGCGGTCTCCAGGTCCTGGAGCTGATCAATACAGCTAGTCATTGTAAGGACGTTGTCCCCTACAGATGACCCGTCAGCCATCCTCGCTTGAATTAATTCGTTCGAGGTTTCATATCTAGTGATATGAGATTGCTCTCCATATAAATCTTTATTATGGAGAAAGATGGAAACTAAGTCCATCTTCTCGTGCTGCTTCTGGTATACACCATCAACTGAAGCTAACACGAGGCACTTAGCTTTCGCTTTATCTTTTTCCATTGTCTGACGGATATCCATATCCGCGATAGTGGAAACTGGACCTGGGACGGCGAGATCTTGAGATATAATAGGGTGGTCTAGCTTGTTATAGCCAATGGACATCTGGACAGACCTTTGCCAGTCATATAAGTCATATCCAGTCAATTTATTATCTAAATGTAACCTAGGTGTGGTCACAAGGTCGCTGCAATTAAGAGAGAGAAGAAAACATTTTACCATGATGCTGTTGCAAGTTTAGATTGGTTTTAAGTTTATCTAAACAGGATGGCTCCCACTCTTTCTCGAATCCTTCCTCAAACCATAAAAGAAGAATTAGTCAGGACAATTCTCACCGTACAATACATGCTTAACCGTTCAGCCAGGCCAGTGTCGATACTTCGAGGGAGGTTTTCCAACGCTTTCGCGAAGTTCCTTAATGAAATAACCTCTTTTCTCTGGGGGCGTAGCCCCGCTGACACCTTTCTAGGCACCTACTTGGTTTATAGCATTGATCGTTAAGTGACGAATCTCCTGATAAGTAGCTTGTACTCACAGTAGGATCGGGATCCAAAATATCATCGTATGATAATGTTGAAGGAATCCTACCAACATTCATCAAACTCTAAAATGGTATGCATCTCTCTGCAAATTTCAGTTTCTTTAGAAATTCCCGATGTGGATTTTTGCCCCATGCTCTTATGACCTTGACTAAGGGCCAACAAATCATAAGTCACATGTCAAGTTCTAGCCGTCATTGTCTAGGTTAATTTGAACCCACCCGTACATACTCTTGACTAAGGGCCAACAAAGTAATACGACTGTCCCAAACCAACGCATCTATCTATGCAACAAATGAATACCCCAGCAGCTACCAAACACTATGCCTTGACTAAGGGCCAACAAACATAGCTTAAATACTACTGACCATCCATAAGAAATGACGGAGGGCTACGAATGGTTTTGGCAAAACCGTGAACGTAGTGAACTTGATATAATCGAAGGAACCTGATACTTTTTTTTAAAAGGAGTGGTTAAAGCTCCGCAATTAAAATTTCTGCTCTTTTAAAATAACCGAGTGGTTTCTTTTAAATTTGTTCCAACGATTAAACTTTGGTTTATTTTCTTTGCATTATAATAATGCGTCCCATCATTTACCCTATCATTGCAGAAAACAACGAAAATACCACGCCCTCTTATGCCATCCGCATTCGCCACTGGGTCCCGTCATCACCCGTTAGGTTACTTAACTAACGACAGAGTGGGGGCTGGGCTAGCGCAGGTGTAAAACATAAGTGACGTCTAATAGCTATCATATATAGATATTGTACATTCGTCAGACGCAATAATAAGCATTCCAGATCACAGATGAACTTTATTGGATTTACTAGCAATCCGCATTTGCTTTGAGCCTGCAATAAGAGACGGATTACATAGTTGTGATGAATAGGCATTACCCCACCCTAGACCCGTACGGGTACGGCAAACTACCCGTCAAGTACCCGAAGTGAAGCGGTCTCCCTCAACAATGTGAGTAGGCCACTACACACTTCAACGTACCCGGTAGTTTGTGTACCCACCTTGGGTCTATCCTAGGAGCAAAAACAGTAAAAAGAAATAATACAACGGTGGCTACAACCGCAAGCTGGATGTGCCCCGCAAAAGAATATTACATTATATTACATTTACATTGAATGAATATAAAACACATCTCAAACCCCGGCTAATCATCACAACAGTCCAATACAGTTCATATACACAAACAGTAAACATTTCAGAAATGTGCAACCCCCATCCAACCGACATACTAGCAGTTAGGGGAGGTTTACGAACACATTAAACATTACAGATAAAAACCCGATTAGCAAATATCTTAGAACATCGATCGATTATCATATTCCGTGTTTACCCCAAAAGAAAACCCGCAAAGAAGCAACCTAGGTCGAAACAGAACATACAGGAAAACAAAAAAACAGAAATTATGAATTACTGTGAAACTCCGAGTCAACTCTGCGTTGACTCGGCGGCGGATCCGCGGCAGAAGCACTCTATTGCCGCGGATTCCCAGCCGTCTTGCCGAGTTACTGGCTCGTATTTTCCCAGTATTCATTAATTTCCCTGCTGTGAATTTTAAGGTATGTCAAATAATTTTTCAGACACTTTTAAAATTAAAAGAAACTTGGAATATCCGGGTTTTTGTTTTCGTGTTTTCCGTCGATCGAACTTCTAATCAGTTGCTAACAAGCTAGTAATGGTTTAGTTGGCTCTGATACCACTGTAAGTCCATGTCACGCACCCTACGAACTTGTGGGGAGGCAGAATATATGAAAAACGATTATCAAAGTTTCGTAACACGAACTTGAGCGCAAGAATCGTTATCTAAACCATTGCCAACTATCTACTAGAGGTTTAACTACTCGGATTCGAAGTTATACCTCACGTTACATGTCCTTCGGGTCTTCATCGCTTTCCTCCACTCCTCGTAGGCTCCTTGGAACATCAGCACCTCTACGGCCTCCTCGAGTCAAAGACGATCCACCCGAAAGCTCCTACGCCAAGCTTAATCTCAAACTTGAGATAACTAGGTTGCTTAAAGTGCTAATCTAAGCTACCTAGGGGATATAGAGTAAGGTTATGGATGTATTAGTCTAGCTAACCCTTGATCTCAACACATGAGAGGCTAGGGTTAGGGTTTGAAGAGAGAGTGAGCTTGAGGAGAGAGAAGGTGAAGATGATAATGAAATGAGATAATGATCTATCATAATATATATGAACCATTATTTATTTATCCAAAAAAGAAATAATAGAATTAACAACCATGCTTCATAAATATCTATGAGTGATTCATCTCCATGAGTCATTAAGCATTTATGATGCATTAATGGCATGGATGAATCACACAAATGAGTCACTAATCTCATTTAATGCAATGCCACCTTACCCCCCCCCCAAGTCACCACTCTTCTAGAAGCTTCCCGACAAATTACGAGAACGCCCCTCTAATCCGTGAGAACACGGAAAAACTTTAGACTGTATAAATCCAATAACCCGATACTAGAATCTGGCTTAAACCAAAGCCGGCTAGTAAAAACTGTCTGAAAAGTCGTACGTGCAAAAACACAAGTACGCGCCCAAAACCTTGTCGTAAAACCATACGACCTCTTTATCGTTTTGCCTGGAGCAGGGAAACTCTCTGTGTGGGACTCTAAAGACTCGACACTGCGCTGGCGGTGGGTTTAACCACAGACCGCAAGCGGCACTAGCTGTACGTAACGGTCCCCAGGTAGACGTCGATAAGAAGGCCGATGAGGAAAACCATCCGAACCCCTACTGAGCCTGATGTGACAATCTCCGTACAGTTCGGTCTGTTCGTCTAAGACTATCGCATATCAAGCCTAGGGGGCGGCAAGCGTCAGTCCCCCAATAGCTGTATAAGTCGTGTCGGAGCGAAGCCCATTACACCCTAAGAAGCTACTGGAACCTACCAGTATATCTCGCTTGACCTGGCCAGGGACTTTGCGTAATGGCTCTCTGACACAGCGCGATATCATCTCCCAATACCGGGAGAGACGAATCCTGTCTAACCACTACTGCCTCCAAGTGTTCGGGACTGCACACAGCTGCTACATGTTTGCATGACTCCGTTGAGCCGTGGTAGGGTAGCAATCTAAGAACAGTGGGACACACTCGAGGCGAAGTAGCAGTGTCAAGTCTGTGGACTATGCTGTACTCATGTCACCTGGGAACTGTTAACTGACGACGGGTATAATACCAACTAATGAGTTCCCCTGCGAGTCCTGTCTGGTGTACCCGTAACCTAACGAGCACCTGTATACTATCTTCAGTACGACGTACTGATGGCTATGGGACAGACCATCTCCCCAACTGGGATGAGAAGCGTACACACTAGTCTATTCTGGAATATCGATGCCCTATCTCGATAATCCAACGACCAGGGACTTTTATAGGATGTTGCTTACAGACTACCCAGCCCCCACTAGTGTGACTGCCATCACAACGCTGGTAATCAAGCAAAGAACCTATGGGCTCTACTAATATGTATAAGTGATACGTTACAAGAAACATATGCACATATTAAAGTAGACACAAACCAAGTAGCATACTACCATTTTTAGCAAGACTGTATATACAACTGTGAATATCCCAACCTTCCATTAAGTAATATACAATCTAGTATGATACAGTAATGGCCCCTAGGGCATATACACTAACACTCTATTCGAAAATTGAAGACCTAACGAATGTTCTGATGCAGCTTACGGCTCAAATTGCTCGAGCGCCTCCCAATCAAGCACAAGTCGCTACTAATCAGCCGGGTGATGACAATCCGAAGCAGCCAATGCCTGTTCCTTCGGGTCTAAGACTGGTCGAGCCGCACGAAAGCCGGCCACATTCCGCTTCTGGGGACGCCTTGGCCCCAGATAGCACTATCCCGCTAACACAAGATCGGATAATGGATTTGGTCACCAGCAAAGTTAAAACACTGGTGGCTAAAGCTGATGCTCAGAAAGAAATTGGCAGTAGTGGGCGGCCATATCCCGCACAGTACGATCTGATCGAGTTTCCGAGCGGCTACGTCATTTCTAAGTTCGGAAGATTTGACGGAACGGGGAATGCAAATCAGCACGTCGCCCACTTCAAAGCATCATGCGGAAATACAGGGGGCAATGACGCGCTCCTTCTTCGTCAGATTGTCAACAGCCTGACCGGTGTCGCCTTCGACTGGTACGCGAGTATACCAGACGGGTCCGTCATTACCTTTGCCCAAATGGAGTCTCTGTTCCGGCAAAGGTTCATGAGCGTCAGTGATAAAATCTCCATTGCCAACCTTGTGAGGACCAAGCCGGGGAAGAATGAAAGCAACACCGACTTTATCGCTCGATGGCATAATCTCACAGTCAAGTGCGAACCGCCGCAGGAGCAGGACCAGTCCGTCAGCCTTCTCATTGGGAACCTCAGCAATTGGATGGTCGCATTCTTGTGTACAGCAGGCCTCAAGACGTTTCAAGAGCTAACCAAGAAATTCCAAATGCTGGAACGCTCGAAGCAAGAGTCCCCGCCGGACTCTCAGAGAGACAAAACTTGGAAAAGCAAGCGGGACGACAGCCGTAGAAGCAGGAGTTCCAGCAGTACCAATGTCTTCAATGCGTCCGACAATGAAGAAAAGCGAAGGGCAGGCGAATCCAAAACCAACCGGTCTCGAAAGCCATTGCTGGGAGGAGATGGGCCTTCCCTAGAGGAGAAGAAGAACAAGGTTTACTCTTTCAGAAGGGACAAGGTCCGTAAGATATTTAAAAATGACTTGAACAACGGCCTACAATTGCCGGAGTCGAAAAGACCCCAAGAAGCAAAAATGACCGACAATCCCCTGTATTGCCCGTACCACCGAGTAGTGAGCCATGCGATCGAGGATTGCTATATCTTCAAAGACTGGGTCGAGAAGCAGTACAAGACTGGAGAGATCGAGCTGTCCAAAAGTGTGTTGGTGAACAATCAAGTTGCGACCACCAACTTTATACAGACAAAAGTTGAAGCCTTCTGGGAGCAGACAGCCGAACCCGCTGCCCTGAGAAATGAAACGGACTCATCGCGGCCTCCGTGGAGTACGCACATATCTAATAAGACGAAGAAGATGATAATGCTACTTCGGAAAGAGCCCAGGACAGAATGGGAAGGGCAGAAGAAGCCTACCAGTCCAGCTGCCAATGCGGCTCCATCAGGCTCAAAATCCAACAAGCTCAAGAAGAAGAAAAGTGCAGCTCGGCGCGAAAAGGAGTCTGCAGGGAGATCGACCATTCAAAAATATATCGATTCCCTCGAAGAATATGAACAGAAGGAAAGAACTTTGGTTCAATTGAAGGAGTTCCTCCCTGTACAAGCGGCTGAAATTCTGGAGGAGTTAGAAGAAGACTCCAATGAAGAGATCCCAGTAGTGACCTGCTACGCCATCCATCTTGGCAGCGACTCTGAGGATGAGCTCTGTTTTCCCGAAAAGGACGAGGAGCTCGCCACAAAGGCCAATCAAATCCAGCTCAGAAGCGGCAGGGCTCTACCGCCAAATCAGGGCAACGGCCCAAAAGGGAAGGAAAAACAGGTGGCTAATGAGGAAGATGGCAGAGAGCCGGCTGATGAAAACTCAAGTCCTTCTTCGGTGGACTATAATGTCTTGGCACATCTCCGGATGCATCCGTCTCTCCTGAGCATCTACGATGCCTTGGTCCTATCTAAGGAGCTTAGAGATGTCCGCATTCACGCTCTATAAAATCTTGAGCGGTATCAGGCTTGCTTTGCGGAAATTAATATGAAAGAAGCTCAGTACACTTTGCAAGCCGCCGCAGTCACATTTAAGGATGAAGACTTGCTACTGGGAACGGCTGAGCATAATCGGCCACTTTACGTGACCGGGGAAAGCGACGGAGATTGAATTAATCGCATATTGATTGATCCGGGGTCCTCAGTGAACATCATGAACTTGCGAACTTTGAAGAGTTTGTCAATGGACGTCCGGCACCTGTCAAGGGAAAGGATTGTCATTCAGGGCTTCAATCAAAACTGCCAGCAAGTTCTGGGGTCTATAGCTTTGCCAATAAAATTCGGGGATCTACAAACTGAAGCTAAGATATACGTGATCGACGCGGACACGTCTTATAAGATTCTCTTAGGGCGGTCGTGGCTCCACGATTACGGCATCATTCCGTCAACTCTCCATCAATGCATGAAGTATAATAAAAATGGCAAAGAAAGGCGCATTGACGGAGACATCCAGCCGTTCGGTGTGCATGAAGTCCTATATGAAGATTTTCGGTACTTTATGAACCACCAAAATGCTAAGCCACAACTAACTGAGGATAGACCAGCCCCAAGACTCAAAAGCAAATCTGCGCCGGCTGTCACTTTCAAAAGCAAAAATGCCCAAGTGCGCCCGCATTTCGGTAGCGACACTGATGAGTCCGACGCTGAAAGTCCGTCCTTCCGTAAAACTCGCCCTCATTTCGGTAGTGATACGGATGAATCTATCACTGAAGCCCCATCTAGCAGAAAAGTCCGCCCTCATCTTGGTAGCGACACTGAAGAGTCAGAGGAAGAAGACCTGTCGTGCAACAGTGGTGCAGATTGGACCCCCATGCAAAAAAGCGAAACTACGAGAGACCCTCGAAATTGCAGAAGGGTCCCTAGCCGTCACAAGGGTGCCGGAGCAGATGTGCAAAGAGCTCGATGCGTTGTCAGTCTCCACCGTGGACCAGCCGAAAACTTTCTACGTCTCCAGGAGGAAAAATGGACAGAAGGGCATCCTGTTTTACGGGTCAACCCCCGTTGTGCACCCGGACGATCTTTCTATCGCGTGCCTTCCCTATGAGAGAGGCATAAGATCCGTCCTCAACCCCAGATACTATGCGCCCGAGATGCGGGAATACTTTAAAAAGTGCGGATGCCGGTTATATCAAACGGAGTCCGAAGCAATGTTTTACGAAGGGCTATGGCATCCACCCCAGGTCCGAGCACTCATCGATGGACGAATTCCAGATAAACGGGACATAGGCTACGTTCAACCTGATTCCAAAGTGTGCGACATGATCCATGTTGGTGAGGCCAGCCAAAGCTCAAATGATGATGACGAAATAGCCGAGCCAGAAGAAGCTCCTCAAGAGCTCGAAGATGGAGGACAAGCAACCTTCGATGAGCTAACCGAGATTGACTTAGGAATGCCCGATAATCCAAGGCCGACCTACATCAGCTCAATCTTGTCGGAGGAAATGAAAGAGTAGATAATTGCCCTGCTTCATGAGTTCGTCAACTGTTTCGCGTGGACGTACAAAGAAATGCCTGGCATTTCCCCTGAAGTAGCCGTGCATAAGCTGGCTATATCTCCTAATGCTAACCCAGTCAAACAAGCTCCTTGAAGAATAAGAAGGGAGTTGGAAGAATAGGTCATCGAGGAAACCAAGAAACTCATCGATGCTGGCTTCATCAGGGAAGAGAAATATGCGGATTAGATCGCATGCATAGTCCTAGTGAAGAAGAAAAATGGGCAGATCCGAGTTTGTGTCGATTTCAGGGACCTCAACAAGGCATGTCCTAAAGATGACTTCCCGCTACCGGTCATGGAAATGATGGTCAATGACACCTCAAATTACGAACTGTTCACCTTTATGGATGGCTCGTTTGGATATAATCAGATCAAGATGTCGCCTGAGGATGAGAAGCACACAGCATTTCGAACCCCGATCGGAATATATTGCTTCAAGGTAATGCCGTTCGGACTGAAAAACGCAGGTGCTACATATCAAAGGGCAATAACCAATATCTTTGATGACCTAATCCATAAAGTTGTTGAATGTTATGTTGATGATCTGGTCGTCAAGACTAAAACCAAGGCCGATCATATCCAAGATCTTAGGACCGTTCTCACCAAACTGAGGGAATACGATCTGAAGATGAATCCTCTGAAGTGCGCTTTTGGCGTGTCATCGGGAAAATTCCCGGGCTTCATAGTCCGACATCGAGGGATCGAAGTTGACCCATCAAAGATAAAGGCCATCATGGAGATGCCCCCTCCGAAGAGTCTGACACAGCTAAGATCTTTTCAAGGCAAGCTTGCTTATATACGGAGGTTTATCTCAAATTTATCGGGAAGGTGTAGGCCCTTCTCAAAGCTCATGAAGAAAGGAGCTCCTTTTATCTGTGATGCCGAATGTCAAGCAGCATTCAAAAGCATCAAACAATACTTGTTGCACTCTCCAGTGCTGGTCGCTCCCATTCCAAATAAACCGCTGATTCTCTACTTTGCCGCACTAGATGAGTCACTCGGTGCGCTCCTTGCCCAGAATAACGAGGAGGGAAAAGAAAATGCCCTCTACTACCTCAGTCGAACTTTAGTCGGGGCGGAACACAACTACTCCCCAATCGAAAAGCAATGCCTGGCTCTAATATTTGCTGTGAAGAAGCTGAGGCACTATTTGCTCGCTCATCGGGTTATGCTGATCTCCAAGGTCGACCCGCTCAAACACTTGATGACCAAAGCAGGCCTAGCTGGCAGAATGGCAAGATGGGCTGTCATGCTACTTGAGTTTGACATAGTTTATACCCCTCAGAAAGCAGTAAAAAGGCAAGCTCTTGCAGACTTTCTCGCTGCTCATCCCATACCAGAAGGGTCGCCGCTAAATTGTGAGTTACTCGATGAACAAGTGCTGCACCTCGAGGAAGACGGGCCATATTGGGAGCTCTACTTCGATGGGGCCTCATCAATAAGGAGCTTCGGCGGATCAAGCGTCCCGGAGGTAAAAGCGGGGATAGGATTGGTGCTCATCATGCCATCAATGGGAACCCTACGGTGTTCTTTCGCTCTCACCAAGCCTCGGACAAATAATGAAGCTCTGATAGCTGGTTTGGAGCTCGCCATAGAAATGGAAATCCTTCGGCTACGGGTTTAGTGACTCCCAGCTTTTCGTCAGCCAAGTAAGCGGTGACTATAAGATATACAAACCCGAGTTAGCCCGGTACAGAAGCCGGGTGGTGGAACTCATGAAACGGTTCACTCACATTAAACTAATGAGAGTCCCTAGAGCGTTGAACGGAAAGGCTGACGTACTCGCTCGCTTAGCCAAGGAGCTGGCTGAACCTGACATGGACGAAATTCTGATCACGGTCAGGAGCCGGCAAATTCTACCCCCAGTCTCTCTACGAGGAGAGGAAAGCACGGAACAGAAGAGCGGCCCTGTCGAAGAAGATTCGATCATCCAAGACGAGCCCCATTGGAGAGAACCCTTCATAAAGTACTTCCGATACAACAAGCTGCCCGAAGAAAAATCTGCGAGGATTCAGGTGAAGAAAAGAGCTCTCCGATACGTGTTTGTGAATAAAACGTTATACCGCAGGTCATATGACCAACTCTAGCTTAGGTGTCTGTCATTGGCCGAAGCCCAAAAGGTCATGAAAGATGTTCACTCGGGCGTTTGCGGTGCTCACCAATCTGGCCCCAAGATGCGACTTCAAATCAAACAACTTGGGTATTACTGGCCCACCATGATACGGGATTGCGGAGAGCATGCAAAGAAATGTCAGATCTGCCAAATCCATGGTGATTTCATTCACAAGCATCCCAATCCGTAGCATCCTACGGTAGCGTCGTGGCCCTTCGAAGTCTGGAGCACCGACATTGTTGGCCCAATTGATCCTCCGTCATCCAAAAGCCACCGATTCATACTGGCCGCGACAGATTACTTCTCCAGATGGGCTGAAGTTGTCCCGCTAAAAGAAGTCAAGACAAAAGATATTCTGACATTCTTCCAGCATAATATTCTGTACCACTTCGGTACACCAAGAAGAATCATTTCTGACAACGGGCCTTCTTTCAAGAGCTTCAATATCTCAAGGTTCGCTACTCAGCACAAGATAGATTGGAGATATTCCTCCATCTATAATCCAAGAGCCAATGGGCTAGCCGAAGCCTTCAATAAGACTCTATGCAAGCTCCTGAGGAAAAATGTTTCAGCCAACAAGAGAGACTGGAATCTCAAGCTTCACAAGGCGATGTGGGCATATCGTACCACGCACCGTACTCTAACTCAGTCCACTCCATACTCATTGCTCTTCGGAGTGGAGGCGATCCTCCCCCTCAAAATCGAGGTTCCAAGTTTAAGAATGGCCATCCAACACGAGTTGATGGAAGAGGAAAACGTGCTCCTTCGGCTTGAAGAGCTCGACGCGCTCGAAGAAAAGAGGCTCGCGGTGCAGCAAAACCTAGAGCTATATCGAGCCCAAATGTCACGGGCCTATGACAAGATAACCCGTCTCCGCGCCTTCAAGAAAGGTGAATTGGTGTTGGTCCTCAAAAGACCGATTATCCCCAATCGACATGGCAATGGAAAATTCGATCCAAACTGGAAAGGACCATACATCATCGAGAAAGTGTTTGACGGAGGATCCTACCAACTAATAAGTGCCGAGGGAGAAAGGCCCATGCCACCCATCAATGGCCGATATCTCAAGAAATACTACACGTGAATGCTCCAAGTCGCAAGAGAATTGAGCACATCAGCCATATGGTCTGGATCATACATCCTGCAAAACCGTATACAATCCACGGGCGTAAATGACCCCTATCTCTCCCAAATCCTGCCGGTGAGACTACTTTTAAAGTCCCACCAGCGGCAGAAAAAAAGAAAAAAAGAAAAAAAAAAAGAAAGAAGAAAAAAAAAGTAAGAAATAAAAAAAATAATAAACGCTATGTCCACAAGCAAAACGGGCACGGATGAAAACCCGAAAGGGCTCCGTGAGTAAAAACAGCAGGACTACCGGCGAGTCTGTGAAAACCCGAAGGGCGCAAAGTCGTGAAAAGAGATGAAATACACTCGCAAAGTCCTCTCGACCTTGTGAGGAGAAAACCCTGCGTGAGGTCCTTACGACTCACAAAGGAGCAACACACTTAGGAATCCTCACTATTCCTAAGGAGAAAATACACATGCGGGATCCTTACGACTCGTAGGGAGAAAATGCTTTTTTGGGACCCTCACGGCCCATAAAATTTAAAAGCCTTAGGTGATAGGGACCCAAACCTGTCTCCTAAGCCATCGTTCCCCAACGGGCAAAGGCAAATGATGAGTTGCCCCTGGCATTATTCCAGTGCAGCAATGCTGATGCCAAACAAGATCCAAATTCCAAGTCCCCAAACGGTGAATGATGAGTCGCTCCTGGTACCACATTCCAGTGCAGCGATGCAGACGCCAACCAAAATCCAATTTCTCAAAATTCTCCCAGCCCTACGGTTGGTCCCAAAGTTGACTACCGTATACAATCCACGGGCTCAAATAATTCTCGTCATACCCATGCCCCACCACAATTACCAGTTACGCGGCTGGTCTCCGCCTTTGGAATTATGCTCCATTGAGAAGACCCACTCATGTGTCCTCACGATACATGAGGAGAACAAATCTTGGTGGGATCCTTATGACTCATAAAGGAAAAACACATTTATGAGTCCTCACGACTCCAAAGGAGAAAATACACCTGCAGGATGCTTACGACTCGTAGGGAGAAAATCCTTTTATGGGACCCTCACGGCCCATAAAATTGAAAAGCCTTAGGTGATAGGGACCTAAACCTATCTCCTAAGCCATCGCTC
This sequence comes from Agapanthus africanus, assembly GCA_030015575.1. Lineage (NCBI taxonomy): Eukaryota > Viridiplantae > Streptophyta > Magnoliopsida > Asparagales > Amaryllidaceae > Agapanthus > Agapanthus africanus. The sequence continues at coordinate 447,987,252 of CM057342.1, read as the reverse complement.
CCCCAACAGGAATAGGCAAACGATGAATTGCTCCTGGCACGTGTGCTTCAGTGTTAGCAACGCTGATGCCTACCCTAACCCCAAAATCCCAAACTCCAATCCAATAGACCCCTAAGTCTTTAAACTAGGGGCAGATGACCCCTATGTCGTTAAACTAGGAACAGATGACCCTTAAGTCGTTAAACTGGGAACAAGGGAAATCTCCTCATGGCAGATGATGATTCGCTCCTGGTACAATATTCCAGTGCAGCGATGCTGATGCCAAACCAAAACCAAAATCCCCAAATCCTGTCATGACAAATGATGATTCGCTCCTGGTACCATATTCCAGCGTATCGATGCTGATGTCAACCAAAATCACATCAAGTCAGCAAAACAACCAACGACCTCCCTGGCAGAATCAAATTCCACCTCGGAAACAAGTCATCTTCATCCTTGACACCGCAAGAAGCGGAGCAAGTCAAATCCGGCATCGACCGTCCACGTCGCTAAAAGGGCAGCATCGACCGTCCAAGTCGCAAAAAGGGCAGAACCGACCGTTCACGTCGCTAAAAAGGCAGCACCGACCGTCCAACTCGCAAAAAGGGCAGAACCGACCGTCCACATCGCTAAAAGGGCAGCACCGACCGTCCAACTCGCAAAAAGGGCAGAACCGACCGTCCACGTCGCTAAAAGGGCAGCATCGACCGTCCAAGTCGCAAAAAGGCCAGAACCGACCGTCCACGTCGCTAAAAGGGGAGCACCGACCGTCCAAGTCGCAAAAAGGGCAGAACCGACCGTCCACGTCCCTAAAAGGGCAGCACCGATCGTCCAAGTCGCAAAAAGGGCAGTACCGACCGTCCACGTCGCTAAAAGGGCAGCACCGACCGTCCAAGTCACAAAAAGGTCAGAACCGACCGCCCACGTCGCTAAAAGGGCAGCGCCGACCGTCCAAGTCGCAAAAAGGGCAAAACCGACCGCCCACGTCGCTAAAAGGGCAGCACCGACCATCCAAGTCACAAAAAGGGCATAACCGACCGTCCAAGTCGCAAAAAGGGCCGCATCGACCGTCCAGGTCGTAAAAAAGGCAGTGCCAGCTTCCCAAAAGGTGGGAACCGAATCAAGTCGCCTCCACGTGAAAGAAGATCCATCAATTTCATGCATACGACCCACATATGTGGTGTGCATTTATTGATGGGGGGCAATTTGTTGGGGTAAAAATTTACACCCCGGTTGACCAAGTCAAAATCAAAGTCAACCCCAAGCCAAGTGGGCCTAAGCCCAGATCTAGTGGGTCCATGCCCGGGTCGAGCCCGAACATGAAGCGGCCGGCCTCCCCCCATGCCAAGATAAAAATTTTGTAATAAATAATTTTGTTGCATTTCTTTTCTTTTATTTTATGGATAAATGTAAGAAAAATAGGCATAAAGCCAAATTTTTGTAAAGCCCATGGCTTATGTGCAAAAAGAAATGGCACATGAGCCATGGGATAGGCAAAATGCCATTTTGTGAAGCCCAAGTGGCTATGTGTAAAGTGTATAGCCTATAAAGGCAAGGATAATGAAAATATCTCACAACTTTTCTCTCTCCAAAAAAATTTTAGATCTGAGATCTTTTCTCCTTGTTCAAGGTTCCAAAATCTTCTTCTTTCTTTTGAATTAAATCAAGAGTTTTACTCTTCATTTTATAAAACAATATAGTTTTTCACCACCAAACCCACAAAAAGGAACTTGGATCTGTCACTAGATCTAAAAAAGGAGAGATTTTTAAAAATCCCATATCTCTTGATCTTCATGATCTAGCCAACAGAAGAGGAAGAAGAAGAACCCCCTTCATTAACCCAAAGCATCTTAGGAGTTTAAACTCCACCCTATTTTCTCTTTAGAGAATTTCAGGGGCTAAAAACCCTCTTTTTCCTCGCCGGCGCGCTAGCGCTTGAGCGCAAAGCGCCCACGTGCCGACACGTGGCGCGCTTGCGCTCCACCGCTCTGCGCTCCAGCGCTCTACGCTCGAGCGCAAAGCACCTACATGTCGACACGTGGCGCGCTTGCACTCTAGCGCTCTGCGTTCGAGCGCAAAGCGCCCACGGGCCGACAAGTGGCGCGCTTGCGCTCAAGCGCCCAGCGCCCGAGCGTAAAGCGCCCACGTGCCGACACGTGGCGCGCTTGCACTCCAGCACTCTGCGTTCGAGCGCAAAGCGCCCACGTGCCGACACGTGGCGCGCTTGCGCTCAAGCGCTCAGCGGCCGAGCGCAAACCGTCCACGTGCCGACACGTGGCGCGCTTGCGCTCTAGCACTCTATGCTCGAGCGCAAAGTGCCCACGTGCCGACACGTGGCACGCTTGCGCTCAAGCGCCTAGGCGCTGGCCTCACGTATCCTTTTGATGTCTTTTTCACCCTTTATTTATATATACATGTATATGTATACATATGTATACATATGTACACATACACATACTCCACGACACTGTCCTTGTTAGAAAAAAAAATTCTAACGGGGCGCTGCACCGCACCCCGCCAGGGGGCTGCTAGCGTCCTTGACCCCCAGCCCGCTATCCGGGTAGCGGGACCCCCGTAAAAACTCTTCGTGGATCCCGATATATCCAAACCCCCCTAAAACAAAACACACGTACACTGCACATCGAGTTCGCATGACCAGTTTAACCCGTCAATCGGAGGTTCCCTCGCTCCAAAGACGAGGGGTAATTAACGGCAGTTTAGTCCGCGGTTGCCGGAGATTCGGATCCCCATAATCATTAAACCCCGGTCTACCCTAGGCAGGGGGAATCTGAAGTACGCCTGACAAGCGTGCGCGTATTCCCATCTCAATGGGGTGACGAAAAATACCCTACAGTTCTGCGATACTCTAATATGTGCAATCTGATAACATCAATATGGTAATCTGGGTATGCAATAATCATGCAAGGTACTCTATCAGGTACTATAACTACATGATGCAATGCATATCAATGATTGCTAAGCATGGGATAAAATATCATCTGCACGAATCATCATCGTGGAAAAACCCGGTGTCCACCAAATACACCCTAAACCCCAAGTAACATAGGCGCCGTCAATCTAATCGGCCCTCGTATCCAGTAAATCTCATATGAACGGAGTGTCCAACATCGGCACTCGAAGAACATCATGAAATATCCGTGTCCAATATCGACACGCAAATCCTCATCTATCGGGCTCCGTCAGTCTGGATCAGCCCACGGGCTCCGTCAGCGGGATCGGCCCTCGGGCTCCGACAGTACGGGTCGGCCCATATCCATCTCTCGACTCTGGTCGGTATCCTCCGGATAACCGCCAGGTCCAACCAATCACCGGTAGGTAATAGTCCCTCAGCCAGGCACACTGTCTGTATACACAGCATCCCTTTCTTGCCCTGAGGTACCATACCAGGTCTACCATGTACCCGCAATCGGCCTCATCCAGGTCCTCGAATCGGGTTCACATGTCAACCGTCAAAGAACCGAGAAAACGCATGGTGGACACACAGAAATATCATATCAAGACAAACCGGGTTTTCAAAATAGTGCATAATTTCTTAAAAAAATACCACGGTTCTCAAATCCAGAAATCACATGAAATCCAAAACACAATGCGTGAATCCATGCAATGTGTCGTATGCCGCGTAGCATCGTACTACAAGTAAAAAGGGAAAACCGCTCTTTTAAATGGATCCAGTTTTGAAAATATTTCTTGCGGTCCCCATTTCTCTAGAAATCAAAGCCAGCATCATCTATGTATATATGTAGGTCTGGATGCACAAGATATACATACGCGAATATGAATGTATATTATGCATGTGTGCCAATATAGATGTATAAGTGGTTATATACGCAAGCGTGAGTGTACAATATGTATACGTGCCAATATGGATGTACAAGTGGTATATACGGAAGCATGTATGCACAATATGTATATGTGCCAATATGGATGTATAAGTGGGTATATACGCAAGCAGGAGTGTACATTATGTATACGTGCCAATATGGATGTACACGTGGTATATACGCAAGCATGAGTATACAATATGTATACGTGCCAATATGGATGTACAAGTGGTATATACTCAAGCATGAGTGTACAATATGTATATGTGCCAATATGGATGTACAAGTGGTATATACGCAAGCATGAGTGTACAATAGGTATACGTGCCAATATGGATGTAAGAGTGGTATATACGCAAGCATGAGTGTACAATAGGTATATGTGCCAATATGGATATATAAGTGGGTATATACACAAGCATGAGTGTACAATATGTATACGTGCCAATATGGATGTACAAGTGGTATATACGCAAGCATGAGTGTAAAATATGTATACGTGCCATTATGGATGTACAAGTGGTATATACGCAAGCATGAGTGTACAATATGTATACGTGCCAATATGGATGTACAAGTGGTATATACGCAAGCATGTATGTACAATATGTATATGTGCCAATATGGATGTATAAGTGGGTATATATGCAAGCATGAGTGTACAATATGTATACGTGCCAATATGGATGTACAAGTGGTATATACGCAAGCATGTATGCACACAAAGGGACAGAATCATGAATAATCATTAATGATGACATAATCTAAACGATGTATGGTTTGTAGCAATTCTACAGTGCGAGTGTCATGGCAATTACTAACGGTGTGTGTAACATACAATTAGTGCTCGTGCAGCATAAATCATTAGTAATAGTGCGGTGCTTCATAAATACTATGTCTATATGCAACAAAAGTGCGGTACGCTACAATGGTACGTATGCACAACCAATATATACATATGAATATAACACGCGACTACAATATCCTATAAAGCCCTGACGCTTAACGCCATACGGGCGATTTCCCCGTAGATGTTAAATCTATTCACCGTGATATCGATCTACGTGTATCCCACCACCTGCTTCTCTTTCTTCACGGTGTCCGAAGTCCCTGCCTCCGACCATAGAATTCACACAAAGTAATACACATAAGCTAAAATCCTGCAAAAATGCAATATCAAAACCAAACAAGAAACTCACGTCGCAAACTAAACGCATGGGTACTCGATACGACAAAACGTGTGTATACGCGTCTGAAACTACCCTGACACGCTGCGACACACAGCAACCACCAAACCCACTCATAAAACATACGTGTCGCGCAAGTTTAAAAGTATTGAAAACAAGGTATTTGGTTCCAGATTTTTATACAAACAAAATTAAGAAAAGTTGCATATACCAAACACCTTAGATATGTAGCAGACTCCCCCAGCCCAAACCCCGACACCAAACTCACCCCTATAGCCGCAATTTGTGGCCAGAACTATTAAAATTGCGGCCAGGTATGGGAATTAGGGTCCCGTGCTCCGTATGTGTGGTCTAGGTCTAGTGAACATGCTCCAATAAACTCAACTTTTCCCTGAAGCACCCGGGTCAAAAGCAGATCTCAAAATGATCCCAAATCTTAACTAAATCGCTAATTAACATCAAATTAATACAATATAGTATTTTTGTGAAATCTGGTGCAAAAACTTAGATTAGATGACACCAACAACACTTAATTAAGCCACATTAGCCATAAAAACCTTAACTTGGCCTAAACTTCACTTAAATCACAAAACTAGCACTAAAATTAACTTAAACACTAAATTATGCGAAATAACTACAAGTTTAGTAAAAATGGAAGTTTTGGTTAACTTTATACCTCAAGTTGGTCTAAGTGTGGCTCAAACTTGACGACTTTGCCTTAAGGATCAGCAAGGAAAGGTTTTGGGGTGTTTTAGCAAAAGATTTTGTGAAGAAAGATGGAATTTTTTTTGATAGGGATTGGAGCTTGAATGAATGGAGAAGAAAGAAATGAGAAGAAGAAGAAAAGAAGAAGAGGGAGGGGGAGCTGCTGGTGCTGCTCAGAAAAAAGAGAGGGAGAGAGAGTGTGAGGTGTGAGGAATTGAGTGTTTTGTTTTTTTGAAAAACAATTGAGAGGGTGGGAGTCAACCATGCCTCTCTCTCTCCTCATTAATTACCAAGCATGCTTTCTCATGCTCATCATGCCTTCTCTCTCTCCTCAATTCTCAAGTCAACCCCCAAAAGAAAATCATTTATATTTGAATTTTGAAAATTATAACTTAATTAACTTCATATTATCTTAATGAAATAGGTTAACACACCATGACTACATAAGCATGGTTTAACCCTAAATTAGCCCCAGGTTAACATGCACATGTGTGTGCAAGCCCAATTAAATTCTAATAAAATATTCATTAATTTTTATAAATATTTGAAAACCATTTTGGTAAACTTTATACTAAAAACCATACTATCGCTTAATTAATCCCAAATCGCATCCTAAGGTGTTACGATCTCCTCCCTTTTAGAAATTCGTCCCCAAATTTAAAAATTTTACTAGGCGTACGTTCAAAAAGATGAGGGAATTTCTTCTGCATCTCGCCCTCGTCCTCCCAAGTGATCTCTTCACCATTCGGGCTACGCCAAAGAACCTTCACAGATGGCATGACATTTGATCGAAGTTTCTTCACCTGCCGGTCCACTATCACTACTGGCTGCTCGGTGAACGAAAGATCGCACTCGACCTGAACGGTCTGATGCTGAATCATGTGAGAAGGGTCATGAAGGTATATGCAAAGCATCGACACATGGAATATGGGGTGAACATACGGGAAGTCAGGTGGAAGAGCCAACCGATATGCCACTGCGCCCACACGCTCGAGGATCTCGAAGGGGCCTATAAATCTGGGACTAAGCTTCCTTTTCCGCCCAAATCTCATCACGCCCTTCATCGGAGAGACCCTCAGAAAAACATGATCGCCAACGGCGAACTCGAGTTTGCGGCGGCGTCTGTCAGCATACGATTTCTGCCTGCTCTGAGCTGTCCTCATCCTGTCTCGAATCAACTGTATCTTCTCGGTCGTCTCCTGTACAATCTGCGGCCCCAGAATACTGCTCTCACTGAGCTCTGTCCAACAGACGGATGATCGACATCTCCTCCCATATAAAGCCTCGAAAGGTGCCATCTGAATCGTATCTTGGAAGCTATTATTGTAGGAGAACTCCACCAAGGGCAAATGACGATCCCAGCAGCCACCGAAATCTAGAATATAAGCTCGAAGCATGTCCTCAAGAGTCTGAATAGTCCGCTCTGACTGGCCGTCGGTCTGCGGATGGAAGGCTGTGCTGAAACTCAAGCGGGTGCCCAAAGCCTCCTAAAGCCTCTGCCATAGTCGGCAGGTGAACTGGGTGCCTCGGTCGGAAACGATACATGTCGGGACTCCATGCAATCGTACGATATCGTCGATGTATATCTGGGCATACTGAGCAAATCAAAAAGTGGTCTTCACTGGCAGAAAGTGAGCCGCTTTCGTCAATCGATCCACGATCACCCAAATGGAGTCGTACCCCCGACTGGCCGTGGGTAGACCTACAATGAAGTCCATAGAAATCTGCTCCCATTTCCACTACGGAATGGGCAACGACTGTAGCTCTCCCACGGGCCTCGGGTGCTCCGCCTTGACTTGCTGACAAGTCAGACATCTCGACACAAAGTCTGTGACGTCCCTCTTCATCCCTTCCCACCAGTAAACATCCCTCAGATCATGGTATATCTTGATAGAACCTGGATGAACGCTGTACACCAATCGATGTACCTCCTCAAGAATCTTACGCCTCAGTCCCTCAGAATCTGGTACGCATAGTCTAGTTCCAAATCGCGGTAGCCCCTGATCATCGATCATGAACTCGGAGTCTCTGCCATGTATAATCTGCTCCCTGATCTCTGAAAGAAGGTCATCACTAGGCTGCGCCTCGCCGATACGGTCAAGCAACTGTGGACGTGCACGGATATGCGCAAGCTGTGCCCCAGTCGGATTAAACTCGAACTGTACTCGGTTGTCGCATAAAGTTTGCCAATCTGCCGACGACTGCCTCTGCACTGTGCTTAAATAAGATAGACTACCTCTGGGCCTCCGACTCAAAGCATCCGCCACTACATTCGCCTTGCCCGGATGATAAAGGATCTCGCAATCGTAGTGCTTCACTAGCTCCATCTAACGGCGCTGTCTCAGATTCAGGTCTCGCTGCTGAAATATATACTTCAAGCTCTTGTGGTCCGTGAATATCTGGCACGCCTCGCCGTATAGGTAATGTCTCCATATCCTGAGTACAAACACCACTGCAGCCATCTCCAAATCGTGAGTAGGGTAGTTCTATTCGTGTTTCTTCAGCTGCCGAGAAGCATAACAAATAACCTTATTGTGCTGCATCAATACGCACCCTAGCCCTACCCGAGACGCGTCACAATAAACCACAAATCCGCCCGATCCTGAAGGCAATGATAACACCGGTGCCGTAGTCAAACGAGTCTGCAACTGCTGAAAGCTTTTCTCGCATGCCGCCGTACAATCAAATGGAACTCCCTTCCGGGTCAACCCGGTCAACGGTGCAGCGATACGGGAGAAGTCCTGAACAAATCGTCGGTAGTAGCCGGCCAGTCCTAGGAAGCTGTGGACCTCCGTAACTGATGCTGGTCTGGGCCAATGCTGAACGACCTCGATCTTCTTCGGATCCACACATATGCCATCTCTCGTCACCATATGACCCAAGAAGTCTACACTGTCGAGCCAGAATGCGCACTTGGAGAATTTAGCGAATAGCTGATGCTCCCTCAAGGTCTGCAATGTAATACGCAAGTGCTGTTCGTGCTCCTCTCGGCTCCGGGAGTACACTAAGATATCGTCGATGAATACAATGATGAACTGATCAAGATACGGCCTGAAGACGCAGTTCATCAAATCCATAAACGCTGCTAAGGCATTGGTGAGTCCGAACGACATCACCAAAAAATCATAGTGGTTGTAACGTGTGCGAAAAGCCGTCCTCGGAATATCCTCCTGCCAGACTCGCAACTGATGGTAGCCTGATCGCAAGTCAATCTTCGAGAAGTGTCCCGCACCCTGAAGCTGGTCGAACAAATTATCGATACGAGGCAAGGGATATCTGTTCCGCACAGTAACCCGGTTCAGCTGACGGTAATCAATATACAAGCGCAAACTGCCGTCCTTCTTCTTGACGAGCAGGACAAGAGATCCCCATGGCGAAACACTCGGGCGTACAAGTCCCCTATCTAGCAACTCTTGCAATTGATCCTTCAGCTCCCTAAGCTCCGTCGGGGCCATCCGGTAAGTCGGTATAGAAATCGGCCCCGTGCCGGGAATCAGATCAATGTAAAACTCTATCTCACGCTCTGGCGGCAATCCAGGCAACTAATCGGGAAAGACGTCATAAAACTCTCGTACGACTGGAACCCGGTCCAACGAATCTACTGTGGCTCCGGTATCACGAATAGAAGCTAGGAATCCTTGACATCCCCTCCTCAAAAGCCGACTAGCGTGAAGGGCTGAAATCAAACTGTGAGCGGCGGCACCACGGTCCCCCTGCACAACAAAAACCGACTCGCCCGGAAAACAAAACCTAACCGTCTTCTCGCGGCAGTCCACAGACGCATAGCACGTGGCGAACCAGTCCATACCCAGGAGAACATCGAAGTCCAATATCTCAAGAAGGATCAAGTCGACGGATAACTCTCTCCCACCAATACGGACAATACACGACTGGAACACATGTCTAGCAATAAACGACTCGCCCACAGGAGTCATCACAGCAAGCGGCTGATCAAGCAAACAAGACTCTCTGCCTAAACTCGGCACGAAGTGTGTGAAAACGTACGAGTGCGTAGATCCCGGATCGAAAAACACGTGTGCGTCAACATAACATACTGAAAGAGTACCTGAGACCACTGCATTGGTTGCCTGCATGTCCCGATCTGTCAAAGCAAAGACCTGTGCCTGCCCTCTACCTGCGACTGGCGGTCCTCTACTGGCAACTGGATGTCCTCTACCGGCAACTGGCTGTCCTCTGCCTCGGCCACCTCGTCCTCTCTGAGAAAACCCTCCTCGACCACGACCTCTCTGTGCATAAGTCTGACCGGAGCAACAGCAGGTACAAGAGGCAAAGCCTTCTGAGGTGGAGAACATGGTAGGGTAATACGTGGTACGGCCGTCTCGCCCTCATGTGGCTCCGGACAATCTCGAATACGATGATAAGTACTCTCACACCGGAAACATCTAGATGGTGCCGGCTGACCCTCCTCGGGATAAGAGCTGAATAGCTGACATCGTCCCGAACCTCCGCTACCCCCCGTACCTGAATGGAACCTGTCGGCTGTCTCTGTGCTGACGTATCTGTACGAACCCTCTTCGGCCCTGGAACTACCGAAGTCTCAGCAAGGCGCTCCTCGACTAATAAGGCTACATCTATAGCTGCGGCATAGGTCTCGCAATGCTGTGCGCTGATCGAAAGAAACAACGGGGTAAGCTGGCCTCGAACGAACCTCTTGACCCGCATCTCCTCAATAGCTACCAAATACGGGGCATACGTCGATAGCTCGGTAAACAGTACGTCGTACTCTGCCACTGTCATCTCCGGAGTCTGGCATAACGACTCAAAACGGCATGGTCGAGCATCCTGGACAATCTGTGGAAGGAAGCGGGCAAGAAATACCGTCACAAACTCGGCTTAGGTCATGGGAGGAAGACCTGCTGCTCTGCCCTTCTCTATCGACTCACACCACTTCTGCGCAAGATCTTCCAGGCAAAAGCTCGCGAACTCAACCCATCTCGTGTCGGAGCACTTAAGTGAACGACATATCCTGGCCATCCTATCGATAAATGACTGCGGGACCTCGGATTCATCGGTGCCTGTGAAGACTGGAGGCTTCAGCCTCATAAATTCTGATAACGATACTGCGATCACCTCTGTAGCTGCAGGTGCAACTGCCTGAACTGTAGGTACCATCATGGTCCCCGTAGTAGGTCGAACAAGCTCTTGTCTCTGCGCTCGAATGGCCTCAACTAACGGCCCCATCATCTGGCGCATCTCCTGCATACCGGCCCCTAGCATAGCGATCTGGTCTGTCGAAGGTGGAACAGTCTGCTCCGGTACAACGGGTGTACTGCCCGGATCAGTCCTCGTTTCAGATGAGTCAACTCTATTCTCGGCTCTCGCTGCCGCTCTCTACGCCCTCGTAGTCTTCGGCGGCATAATGTCTTGAAATGAAACAATATTCGATAAGAATACGGAAATCGAATCACAAGAATGTATATAATATCGCGAAGAAATGTCAACCAATAAGTCATAAGGTCACTTAGGCGGAGTACCGTGTCGTGAGTATGCTGCGGAACATACACACGCTACGCCATTCTGCTTCAGCTACCTACTCCATCATACCAAGGTCATCCTACACTACGAAAGGTAAAACCTACGCTCTGATACCAACTTTGTCACGACCCAAAGTTCGGCCCATGACCGACACTTAACCACGTAACGTCTACAGGCGTAACACAATTAACTTAGACGAAACCCAGAAATCAAAACCATAAAAGTATAGAGTGTTGAAAACATTGGTTTAAAACATTTAGAAAACTCGAGTAAAAAAAAATCTTTGAAGTTTGAGTTATTTTCTTAAAAATTTCGGCAGCACCTCCTTTGTAAAAACTAGCCCCGAAATCGGGTACAAGACATAACATAAGTAAAATGACATACAATAAGAATAAAGCATCCCCAAACGGGAGCAATCATGCCCAACGGCGGAAACAACCACCACAATAATAGTATACGACGCCGTAGCAAAGAATGAACAATATAAGTGAAAAACAGCATAAAAGATAAAACTGCATAGATAAAGCCGGCTCACACGAGCTCGACATCCAGAGCATAAAAATAATATACATCGTCTTCACAACTGGTCTCTAAGTCAATACATGAAATGGTAGATGGAGAGTACTAGATACAATAGAGTGTACACATGGAAAATAAACGGATACCGCAAACCCACCTATCAGCAAAACGGCTCACACGCCAACTGCAGTGGTATCCGTAGCAAAAAGATAGAAGGAGGTAGCCCTGCCGCAACTACTCTGAGGGTCGACCTCCAAACACTATGGCACAACGGGGGTGAGTTGCCAACTCGTGAATAGTAAATAACATATAAAGGTAATCGTGAGTATGCACGTACTGCGATACTCTAACATGTGCAATCTGATAACATCAATAAAGCAATCTGGGTATGCAATAATCATGCAAGGTACTCTATCAGGTAGTACAACTACATGATTCAATGCATATCAATGAATGCTGAGCATGGGATAAAATATCATCTGCATGAATCATCATCATGGAAAAGCCCGGTGTCCGCCAAATGCACCCTAAACCCCAAGTAACTCATGCGCCGTCAATCTAATCGGCCCTCATATCCTGTAAATCTCATATGAACGGAGTGCCCAAAATCGGCACTCGAAAAACATCATGAAATACTCGTGTCCAACATCAACACGCAAATCCTAATCTATCGGGCTCCGTCAGTCCGGATCGGCCCACGGGCTCCGTCTGTGGGATCGGCCCTCGGGTACCGGCCGTACGGGTCGACCCATAGCCGTCTCTCGACTCTGGTCGGTATCCTCCGGATAACCGCCAGGTCCAACCAATCACCGGTAGGTAGTAGTCCCTCTGCCAGGCTCACCGTCTGTATACACATCATCCTTTTTTTGCCCCAGGGTACCATACCGGGTCCACCATGTACCCGCAATCAGCATCATCCAGCTCCTCTAATCGGTTTCACAGGTCACACGTCTCAGAACCGAGAAAACGCATGGTGGACACACTGAAATATCATATCAAGACAAACCGGGTTTTCAAAATAGTGCATACTTTGTTAAACTAATACCATGGTTCTCAAATCCAGAAATCACATGAAATCCAATACTCAATGCATGAATCCATGCAATGTGTCGTATGCCGCATAACATCGTACTACAAGTAAAAAGGGAAAACCGCACTTTTAAATGGGTCCAGTTTTGAAAATATTTCATGCGGTCCCCATTTCTCTAGAAATCAAAGCCAGCATCCTTTATGTATGTGAAATATGTATGTATGTAGGTATGGATGCACAAGATATACATACGCGAATATGAATGTATATTATGCATGTGAGCCAATATAGATGTATAAGTGGTTATATGCACAAGCGTGAGTGTACAATATGTATACGTGCCAATATGAATGTACAAGTGGTATATACGCAAGCATGTATGTACAATATGTATACGTGCCAATATGGATGTACAAGGGGTATATACGCAAGCATGGGTGTACAATATGTATACGTGCCAATATGGATGTACAAGCGGTATATACGCAAGCATGAATGTACAATATGTATATGTGCCAATATGGATTTACAAGTGGTATATACGCAAGCATGAGTGTACAATAGGTATACGTGCCAATATGGATGTACAAGTGGTATATACGCAAGCATATATGTACAATATGTACATGTGCCAATATGGATGTATAAGTTGGTATATACGGAAGTATGAGTGTACAATATGTATACGTGCTAATATGGATGTACAAGTGGTATATACGCAAGCATGAGTGTACAATATGTATACATGCCAATATGGATGTGCAATTGGTATATACGCAAGCATGAGTTGACAATATGTATACGTGCCAATATGGATGTACAAGTGGTATATACGCAAGCATGTATGCACAATATGTATATGTGCCAATATGGATGCATAAGTGGGTATATACGCAAACATGAGTGTACAATATGTATACGTGCCAATATGGTTGTATAAGTGATATATGCGCAAGCATGAGTGTACAATATGTATACGTGCCAATATAGATGTAGAAGTGGTATATACGCAAGCATGTTTGCACACAAAGGAACATAATCATGTCTAATCATAAATGATGAGATAATCTAAACGATGTATGGTTTGTAGCAATTCTATAATACGAGTGTCATGGCAATTACTAACGGTGTGTGTATAACATACAATTAGTGCTCGTGCAGCATAAACCGTTAGTAATAGTGCGGTGCTTCATAAATACTATGTCTATATGCAACCAGAGAGGGGTACGCTACAATGGTACGTAAGCACAACCAATATATATATATATATGAATATAACACACGACTACAATATCCTATCAAGCCCTGACGCTTAATGTCATACGGGCGATTTCCCTATAGATGTTAAATCTACTCACCGTGATCTCGATCTACGTGTATCCGACCACCTGCTTCCCCTTCTTCACGGCGTCCGAAGTCCCCGGCTGCAACCCTAGAATTCACATAAATTAATACACATAAGCTAAAATCGTGCAAAAACGCGATATCAAAACCAAACGAGAAACTCGCGTCGCAAACTAAACGCGCGTGTACTCATACGCCAAATCGTGTGTATACACGTCTGAAACTACCCTGACACGCTGCGACACACAGAAACCATCAAACCCACTCACAAAATGTACGTGTCGCGCAAGTTTAAAAGTATTGAAAACAAGGTATTTGGTTCCAGATTTTTATACAAACAGAATTAAGAAAAGTTGCATATACCAAACACCTTAGATATGTAGCAGACTCCCCCAGCCCAAACCCCGACACCATTCTCACCCCTCCGACCGCAATTTGCGGCCAAAACTATTAAAATTGCGGCCAGGTATGGGAATTAGTGTCCCGTGCTCCGTATGTGTGGTCTAGGTCTAGTGAACTTGCTCTAGTAAACTCAACTTTTTCCTGAAGCACCTGAGTCAAAAGCCGATCTCAAAATGAACCCAAATCTTAACTAAATCACTAATTAACATCAGATCAATACAATATGTTATTTTTGTGAAATCTGGTGCAAAAACTTAGATTAGATGACACCAACAACACTTAGTTAAGCTACATTAGCCATAAAAACCTTAACTTGTCCTAAACTCCACTTAAATCACAAAACCAGCACTAAAATTAAATTAAACACTAAATTATGCTAAATAACTACAAGTTTAGTAAAAATGGAAGTTGAGGTTAACTTTATACCTCAAGTTGGTCTAGGTGTGGCTCAAACATGACGACTTTGCCTCAAGGATCAGCAAGGAAGGGCTTTGGGGTGTTTTAGCAAGAGATTTTGTGAAGAAAGATGGATTTTTTTTTGATAGGGATTGGAGCTTGAATGAATGGAGAAGAAAGAAAAGAGAAGAAGAAGAAAAGAAGAAGAGGGAGGGGGAGCTGCTGCTGCTGCTCAGAAAAATTGAGAGGGAGAGAGAGTGTGAGGTGTGAGGAATTGAGTGTTTTGTTTTTTTGAAAAACAATTAAGAGGGTGGGAGTCAACCATGCCTCTCTCTCTCTCCTCATTAATTACCAAGCATGCTTTCTCATGCTCATCATGCCTTCTCTCTCTCCTCAATTCTCAAGTCAACCCCGAAAAGAAAATCATTTATTTTTGAATTTTGAAAATTAAAACTTAATTTACTTCATATTATCCTAATGAAATGGGTTAACACCCCATGACTACATAAACATGGTTTAACCCCAAATTAGACCTAGGTTAACATGCACATATGTGTACAAGCCCAATTAAATTCTAATAAAATATTCATTAATTTTTATAAAATATTTGAAAACCATTTTGGTAAACTTTATACTAAAAACCATACTATCGCTTAATTAATCCTTAATCGCATCCTAAGGTGTTATAGAAGATGTAGATACTTGTGTTTGGTATTCAGTGGATAGTAATGTAAGCCTACGGTAGCGCCCCAGCCGTCAATCCGAGGCCAAACACAGAACAAAAACTTTTACTAAACCGGCGCTAACGCAGATTTTCACCCGGATCATGCCATTAAAACTAAACAAGCAAACTGCTAAAATAATAGAATGGCTATACCGATCAATCTGTGTCCTTCGGTCTTTAGCCATCATCCTAAGCTCCTCGCGATATCTCCGATCTCCTCGTCGAAGTGGCACCATATCTAGAAGTCTTTTTACAGGCTCCCGCTTCAAGCCGAAGCAACTCGGACATGATGTTTGCTAGCCGACATGTCCAAGGTGATGTAGAGAATGTGTGTGATAACTTTGTCTCAAGCATCCATTGATTCTCAACACATGTGATGGTATGGATGGAGGTTGAAGAAGATGCCATTAATGGAGATTGTGAGCTCAAGAAGAAAGAGGAAGATGAAGAGATTTCTTTTGTGTGTGATAAAAATGAGAGAGAGCACTAGAAAAATTATCATCTCAAGAGCCAACCCCAACTCATATGGCTGCCCCCTCTCTCTTTCTTCATCTTAATCTCACACAAATAAATCAATAAACAAGTGGCATGGCACAAAAAATAATACCATGAGCATCACCCTTGCACATGCCGCAATTAATGCTCCTCATGATGACTTGAGCTCATAATTACCACTAATAAACATTAATCCAAATATTTATGACAATAAATAGAATGGTATCTTCTAAAGTAAACTCGTGATGGATCACAAGGATACCCCTCATCTGTATATACATACCTGCATCCGCATTCCGACTGAATACGAATACAATGAGACTAAAGTAATCCAACAAATCTAATAGTAGGATCCGGCTTAAACCAATGCCCACTAGTATGATCCGTCCGATCATGATCCATGCAGAAGTGCACGTATATGATTGAACCCTACCATAAAACCATACGGCCTCTACAACGTTTCTCCCGAAACTTGGGAAACTATCTGTGGGGGGCTCTAAAGACTCGTCAATACGCTGGCAGTGGGTTTAACCACAAGCACGTTAGTGGTACTAGCTGTACGTAACGGCCGCCTAGGTATTGACCAAAAGAGAGGCTGATGAGTGAACTCATCCTGAAACCCTACCAAGCCTGTCAGTGACAATATCCGTACAGTCCGTTCCGTTCGTCTATGAGTATCGTATATCATGCCTAGGGGGCTGGTAAACATCAGACCCCCAATAGCGGTATAAGTCGTGTCGGAGTGTAGCCCAGAACACCTGAGATACTACTGAAATACCTACCAGTAAATCTCACTTGCCTTGGTCAAGGACTTCGTGTACTGGCTCTCCTAAACACAGCGCGATCTCACTCCCAATACCGGGAGAGACGAATCCCCTGCCGATCCGCTCACTGCCTCTATGTGGCTCGGGACTGTACCCAACTAAAACCAGTTTGCACGACTCCTTTGAGCCATGGTAAGGTAGTAATCAAAGCACAATGGGAACTCAGACGAGACAAATGACGATCTCAGGTCGATAGACTAACTTGTACACATGTCACCAGGGAACTGCTATCTGACGACAGGTATAATACCAACTAGCATATTCCCGGCGAGTCATGTCCGGTGTACTCCTAACCCAATGAGCACCTGTATACGTCTTAGGTGAACCAACTGACACCAATGGCTTGTGAGACCGGCCATCGCCCCGCGTCCGGGTCTCGATCGTATACAATAGTCTACTCATGGAGTATCGATGCCCAGTCTCGAAACTCCCACGACTAGGGACACTTTAAAGATGTGCTTATAGACTACCCAACTCTCACGTATATGATCGCCATCATACTGCTGGTAGTCAAGCAAGAATCCTAAGGGATCTATCAACGTGTAATAGTGATCTGTAATATCACCTAAAGCATGTACACGATGATAAAGACAAACCAGATAGCATACTATCATCTCAAGTAAGATTGTCCTACCGATATAGGTCCTTCCTCAATCATTGCAATCACATGCCTATGATCCAATAATTGACTTTGAGGGCACTATATCAAACAATCTCCCACTTGCACTTAAGGCTAATAATTGCGATGTCGCATACTCATAGCCCGTGTGATACCGAACCCCCAACTCCTCTGCTAATCAGTTTCACAAAGCTCGTTTGCGAAGCTATTGCGTTCGAGAAATAGCCTCAGTGAGTGGATCCACCATGATGTTTCTTTCTATGTCTCTCTTTGTTGGATATAGTGCCCTCAGAGTCAATTATTGGATCACAGGCACGTGATTGCAATGATTGAGGAAAGACCTATACGGGTAGGACAGTCTTACTCGAGAGCTTTGTATACTATCAGGTTTGTCTTTATCATCGTGTATATGCTTTAGGTGACATTGTTGTTCACTATTACACGCTGATAGAGAATAGTATGCTACCATGGTTTTTCTTTATCATCGTGTACTGCTTTAGGTGACCTTACAGGTCACTATTGCACGTTAATAGAGCCCATAGGATTCTTGCTTGACTACCAGTAGTATGATGGCGATCATATACGTAAGAGTTGGGTAGTCTATAAGCACATCCTTAAAGTGGTCCCTAGTCGTGGGAGTTTCGAGACTGGGCATCAATACTCCATTAGTAGACTAGTCTATACAGTCGTGACCCCGACGAAGGGAGGTGGCCGGTCTCACAAGCCATTGGTGTGAGTTGGATCACTTAAGATGTATACAGGTGCTCATTGGGTTATGAGTACACCGGACAGGACTCGCCGGGAACATGCTAGTTGGTATTATACCTGACGTCAGATAGCGGTTCCGTGGTGACATGTGTACAGGTTAGTTCATCGACCTGAGATCGTCATTTGTCTCGTGTAACTTCCCACTGTACTTTGATTACTACCCTACCACGGCTCAAAGGAGTCGTGCAAACAAGTTTTAGTTGGGTACAGTCCCGAGCCACATGGTGGTAGTGAGCGGATCGGCAGGGGTTTCGTCTCTCCCGGTATTGGGGTGAGATCGCGCTGTGTCTAGGAGAGCCATTACATGAAGTCCTTGGCCAAGGCAAGAGATTTACTGGTAGGTATTCCAGTAGTATCTTAAAGTGTTCTGGGCTATCTTCCGACACGACTTGTACCGCTTTTGGGGGTCTAACTTTTATCAACCCCCTAGTCCCGCCATGCGATGCTCATAGACGAACGGACCGGACTGTGCGGATATTGTCACTGACAGGCTCAGTAGGGTGTCAGGATGAATTTGCTCATCGACCTCCCTTTTGGTCAATACCTGGTGGCCCGTTACATACAGCTAGTACCTCTGACGTGCCAGTGGTTAAATCCATAGCCAAAGTATTGACGAGTCTTTAGAGTCCCCCACAGATAGTTCTCAAGTTTCGGGCGAAACGTTGTAGAGGCCGTATGATATATGGCAGCGTCCAATCATATACGTGCAGTAGCGCACGGATCGTGATCGGGCGGATCATACTAGTGGGCTTTGGTTTAAGCCGGATTCTAGTATTAGATTTGTTGGATTATTTTAGTCTCGTCGCACTCGCATTCAGTCGGAATGCGGATGCAAGTATGTATATACAGGTGAGGGGTATCCTTTTGATCCGTCACGAGTTTACTTTAGATGTTGCCGTATCTTTTTATTGTTGCAAACATTTGGATTAATGTTTGTTAATGGAAATTGTGAGCTAAATATCATCATTTGGAGCATTAATTGTGACACATGCACAAGTGGTGACTCATGGTCTCTTTCTTTGTGCATGTGTCACATTATTTGATAGATTTGTGATGATATGATAAGAAGAGAGAGAGTGGGGCTGCCTTGAGGAGGTTGGTCTTGTATTATTGTGATAATCTCTCTCCCATTTTGATCATATCACAACACAAGAAAAAAGAAAAAGCTCTTCTCTTCTTCTTCTTCCTCTAGCTCATAATCTCCATGAATGGAAACACCTTCAACCTCCATCTATGTAATGGATACAAGAGACAAAGTGATCACAAACATTCTCTACAACACCTTGGACACGTCGGCTAGCACACTTCGTGCCCGAGTTGCTTCGGATGAAGCGGGAGCCCGTAAAAATACTCATAGATATGGTGCCCTTTCCGAAGAGGAGATCAAGACCGGAGATGCCGCGAGGAGCTTGAGATGGTGGCCAAATACCGAAGGACACGAATCGATTGGTATAGCCTTTCTATCCCTTCTCTAGATAGCTAGTTGTAGGTTAATGGTTCGATCCGGGAAGAAGTATACGATAGAGCCAGTTTCAAGTTAAGAAAAAGTTTTGTTTCCGCATTTTGGCCTCGGGAAGACGGTTGGGGCGCTACCGTAGACTTACATGGTATCAGAGCCACGCCATTAACCTTTACTAGGTTGCTCTAACGTGTTTAGAAGTTCGATCGGACGAAATTTCCAAAAACTGCATTTCCAAGTCATCGGTTTCTGTCGAAATTTGTTTGTGGTCAAAAGATTATTTTTTGTGTTGCAGAGAAATAAGAAGGCTGTTATAAGAACACTACAGAAAAATGGTTGCGTGAAGTCACTGTATTGCCGCGGAACCGCGGTCGTACCCCGCTTTTGGCCGCGGTTCCGCCCCAGCACAGTAACTTCTCTGCACCATTTTTCCTACAGTGATTTATGAGTTGGAATTAGGGTTTTTGGTAATTTTTGTTTGGGCCCAGATTATTTTGTGTGCTGGATTTGTGCTTGGGGCCCACTTCGGGAAATTTTGTCGATCAAAATTTTTAAATATGTTGGTTCACAGTATTTACATTATATCTGCGACCGTGAATGTCATTCGATCGGTAAATCCTGTCTAATTGCTATAACTCTTTTGGACGGATTTGCGAACGTGACATTTACGTTGATGTTCTGTGCTGTGCTGTGATGTTGCGGATTTGTCGTGGTGGATAGCCTGGATGCAATGGTAGTACAGTTTGGTTTTATATGTACATTTGATATTGCGGGGCGAGCGTCCGACATGTGGACTGCCGTCACTTCCTGTTTGTATATTATTCTTTTGGGGCACGATCGGGCTGAGGTCGATGTACCCGTTGTATATATTTTACTTTCTGTACTAGGATTACCCCGCGGTGGGGTGCACGGATATCCGAGTTCTAAAGGGCAACGGGCCCGCATTTCATGGCTTTGAGACGGAGGGGGCTTCACTCTAGAATTGGCGGGCTATTCGCCGCACTCGTAGAGGGTATAGGTTGACCCAAGGAGGGGTGCTCAGGTTACCGGATTCCGTGAAGTGCTGGGTTGTCCATTCACTTTGTTGAAGGGGGCTGCCTCGCTTCAGGTTTTGGCGGGTAACTTGCCGCGCCCGTAGGGGTCTAGGATTTCATTGCACAGGCTATCCACACGACCAGGGGAACGTCGGGTTTCAGTAGCGGCTCTATGAAACCCGGGGATCCCAGATTATCTGTATTGTTCTGTGATGCTTATTACATTTCTTTGATGTTGCATTTTATCATGCCTTGAGCAAATATTATATATTGATATATATACTAGTAGATGTTGTATATGTTTTACACCCGCGCTAGTCCAGTCCCCGCTCGTTCGTTAGTTAAGTAACCTAACGGGTGATGACGGGACCTAGTGGCGAATGCGGATGGCATATACGTACATCATATTTTCGTTCTTTATTAGTGTGATCAATTGATGGGACTGCGTTGATTCAGATCAATGCAAGCTAAACAAACCTATTCTGATGTTGTTGGAACATTTTTCAAAAAGCTGTTATTGCAAGGGCGTTCTCTTTTGTTTTGCACAATGGTATTTGGTTATGAATATCTAGCACCTCAGTCGACGAGGCAAGGGCCGAGATCCCTTCACCAGGAGTGACCCCTTGGACAAAAGTTTTCGTCAAGGTAATAACTTGACTATAGCCGATTGCCATTTTGCTTCGCATCGTGGTATTCAGTTGGAATATCCTGCACCTCATTCTACGGGGAAAGAGCCGGATCCCTTCACCGGGAGTGACCTCTTTAGCAAAGGTTTTCGCCACTATATTTTTATAAAAAGCTGTCCGGTTCCTTCAACGATATCAAGTTCATTACGTTAAAGGTTTTTTGCTAAAATCCATTCGTAGCCCTCCATCATTTCAGACGGGTAGCACTTAGTATTCATGCTGTGTTTGTTGGCCAAAGTCAAGGCATAATGTATGGTAGCTATTTGTTACATTTCTGTTGCATAGATAGATGCGTTGGTTTGGGACAGTCGTACTGCTTTGTTGGCCAAAGTCAAGGGTAGGTACAGGTCGGTTCAAATTAACCTGAAAAATGACGGGTAGAACTTGACATGTGACTTATGATTTGTTGGCCAAAATCAAGGTCATAAGAGCATGGGGTAAAAATCACATCGGGAGTTTCTAAAGAAACTGAAACTTGCCTGGCTTGCGCATACCTTCGGGAGTGTGATAACGTGAGTGGATTCCATCACGTTATCATGCGATGATAGTTGGATCCCGATTCCCACTGATGAGTTGGTTTACTCCTCGGGTGATCCCGACTAATTCTTTTTTCAGGTTTGGAGGAGAATTTGAGGTTACAGTGGGAGGTTTCCTGATTAGATAAATTGATAACCATTCTGATCTAGGTTAGAGTGCACGCTGAGTGTTTCTTTTCTCTCTCTCTTTGGCAGCGACCATGACCCGACCCTTGACTATGACTCAGTGACCAAGTTAACCGAACCTTCTTAAAACACTGAATTTTGGATTGTTAGAGTTGCATACCACATTGCCACTCCTTCTTTTACCCTTTTCTCCATAACACCCCGTATTACTATGAACATCTACTTCCATTGGATAAAACCATCGTATGGTTATATACGAACTTGAAGGAATTTATTCGAGGATGGTTTTCGGTTCTGCAGAAAACGAATAGGACTATTCAGTTGTCTTTTCCTTTTACCTTCTCTCAGGTTGCGAGTGTTCCTTGGATTAGGACAGTACACCTATTACGCTTATTGGATAGTCTTCTGCCAAACCATAGGCATGTGCCAAACGGTGGGGAATGAAGAAAACCAATTAGCCTAACGATGGTGTACAGAAGGTAATAAGTAAAGACAAATAAAGGGATTAGTAAGAGGGCAAAGTAAATTGCGACTACTATTCACGACCAAACCAAGTATTTCATCACCACTCCTACTTCACCTTTGTATTTCTCCAGAACACCTCGTATCACTACGAAGATCCACAGTTATTTGGATATTCCATCGTATGGTTATATACGAACTTGAAGGAACTTGTTCCAGTTCAGGGATGGATTCTGGTTCAGGAGAAATAGGAATAAAGTTTTATTCAGTTGTCTTTTATCTTTACCTTCTCTTGGGTTGCTAGTGCTCCCAGGATTAGGACAGTACACCCATTATTCTTATTGGATAGTCTTCTTCCAAACCATAAGCTGGTGCCGAACGGTATGGAAGGAAGAAAACCATTTATCCTAACGATGGTATGTAGAAGGTAACGACTAAAGACATATAAAGGGATTTGGAGAGATGGCAAAGAAATATACGGTTACAGTTGTGAATCTGATAAAGGAAGAGGCATTACTAGGAATACCCGGATACCCCTTCGAAACATTTATATGTAACAGTTTCAAGTGTATTGTTAAAAGAAAACTGATTTCCCCAATTAGCCCTTGCTCCAAGGTATGTATTTACCAGGTTTAATTCTCACATCTGTATAGTTTTACAGATGATGAGTGAGAGTAAGTTATTGGGAATTAGGTGATCATCCTCATTATATCGGGATTCGTTGTAATTGGTGATATTTGAGGAAATCGCCTGGGTTGTTTGCCGGATGACAAATATTTGGTTTTGAATATCCGTTATAATGCACCAATTTCAAATTGATATATCTATACGTTTATTTTTATAAAATGAGATATAACTTTTTGAAATTATGTCTATGACATTTACCTATATCAGTGGATGGCTAGGTACGGAGCATTAAACAACGGTGTAATTCTTCTTAACGATAAGTACAGTTTTCAACCTACGACACACAGGGAATGAGTTATTAGACTCAGGAGACTTATACAGAGTATTGTATGTTGTCCAGTGTCCATTAGGATAGAGGGGTTGGTACTCGTACTATATTCTGTTTACTTGTGACTTCTCTAGTTCTGACATATGTTTCATAGAAATACAAGATCCAAGTTTTGAGAAGTTATAGGTATATGAATAAAGTAGAGAACCAGATGGTGCAAGTATCAGGATTCTTCGAGGTGATCGAAGATGTAGATACTTGTGTATGGTATTCAGATGATAGTAATGATTATGAGAAACTTGTTTCTCTTTCAGGTTACTCATGTTTGGATGCACTCCTAAGTTGAGTAATGCTGATCGGCCTCTCTCCATTTAATTGACATGCACTGGAGACAGCTGCATGATTTGAATCTGGTTCCAATTAAATTAGTGTCTCTGTTCCTATATTGGATATAGAATAGTTCGTACCTTAACAATGTTAAGGTACGGGGAGTTGTCCGGCTTATGCTTAAAACCAGACTCTGGATAACTCAAGGCACGTTTCTATAATGGCTGTTTATGGGTTGACCCGGGCTATGAAGAGGGTTGACTTTCTACCATCTGGAAGAACAATTGTGATATTGTTCTTAACTCGGCACAGTTTTGATAAGAAATAGATTTTTCAGAAAACAGTAGTGGGAGTATGGTAGAACTGGAAGTGATTCCAGAACCGCAAACGATTACTGAAAATTTGATAAGAACCTAAAGATTCGATCTGGTTTGACATTCCATTGGCCACTCCGCAGATATGGTGGGTAACCTCGAGCACCCGAGAGGTACTCCGGTAGCCTCAAGGACGGTGACAGGGAGGTTCTTGTTTACCCGGACTTGCCATTGCTGTTGTTCCAGGCTATGAGACCCGGCAGGAGGATAAGTATAGCGTCGTTCTAAACTAACTTTAGAAGTGTACGTGTATATGACTCTGCCAGAGGGTTGTCGTAGTCAGTGGGAGCAGCGGAAGCATAGTGGACAAGTAGCTTATGTCTATTTATGGACTAAAGCAGATATAGCGGAGATAGATCATCTATTTCTGATGTGACAGTCATAGGTTTGACTTCATCAGAATAGGGGATGGATCTGTTAAGAAGGTAGTAGGGTGTGATGTCCTGATATTTGGATGACATACACAGAGTAGGAAGTGAAATTCCTATACTACGGTCGGTTATACTTTGGTTGTCACAAAGTGGTTTCTCTACAAAGGATATAGATATAATATCAGACATTCTGGTTACTAGATCTATGGTCTTAGATCTAGAATTGGGTAGTTTCCCAATATGGGTACTTAGACAACATTCTAAAGGTGTTTTAGAATGGACGACTCTTGGCATGGTAGTGTACCTGCAGGTGATGGAGTCACCCTCTCTGAAGGTGTCTTACAGACTAAAGGGGAGAGGGACGTGCATGATTGGCAGATCACTTGCTTAGGCAATTGAGTCAATCATGAGATGTTAAGTACCACACCAGATGTTGTCTTTGTACGAGATGTAATAAATTGATATTAATCCTATCCTGGAGAAATGTTCAGAAGCAGTTTTAGAACATGAGTGGATATTCTAGGGATATGATAACAACCGCCTCTTTTAGGAGACGGTTATCATTCCATGCTTCCAAGGTGACCTGAATGACAGAGTGACTGTCGGAGTTATAGTTTTCCCTCTGACGAGAGGCAGTAGTTTGGACTGGAGGTCCAAGCAGATACTGAGGGAGGCATGGCGCAGGATACTGATTAAGTTCAGTTGTCGATACAGTCTAAGAAGTTTGGATTTGGAGTACATTTATGAACTAGGTCCCATCAGTTATCCAGACATATTCTAAGACAGGTATTGCTCATTTCGGGAGATAGTTTTCTCCGCGAACTTTAGATAAAGAGAGACATAGAAAGAAACATCAGGGCGGATCCACTCACTGAGGTTATTCCTCGAACGCAATAGTTTCACAAATGGGCTTTGTGAGACTGATCAGAAGAGGAGTTCGGTGTTCGGTATCATACGGGCTGTGAGTATGCGACATCGCAATAATTAGCCTTGAGTGCAAGTGGGAGATTGTTGGATATAGTGCCCTCAGAGTCAATTATTGGATCACAGGCACGTGATTGCAATGATTGAGGGAGGACCTATACCGGTTGGACAGTCTTACTCGAGAGGTTTGTATACTATCTGGTTTGTCTTTATCATCGTGTACATGCTTTAGATGACATTGTTGTTCACTATTACACGTTGATAGAGAATAGTATGCTACCATGGTTTGTATTTATCATCGTGTACTGCTTTAGGTGACCTTACAGGTCACTATTCCACGTTGATAGAGCCCATAGGATTCTTGCTTGACTACCAGCAGTATGATGGTGATCATATACGTGAGAATTGGGTAGTCTATAAGCACATCCTTAAAGTGGTCTCTAATCGTAGGAGTTTCGAGACGGGGCATCGATACTCCATTAGTAGACTAGTGTATACAGTCGAGACCTCGACGAGGGGTGGTGGCTGGTCTCACAAGCCATTGGTGTGAGTTGGATCACCTAACATGTATACAGGTACTCATTGGGTTATGAGTACACCGGACAGGACTCGCCGGGAACATGCTAGTTGGTATTATACCAGACGTCAGATAGCAGTTCCCTGGTGACATGTGTACAGGTTAGTTCACCGACCTGAGATCGTCATTTTTATCGTGTGAGTTCCCACTGTACTTTGATTACTACCCTACCACGGCTCAAACGAGTCATGCAAACAGGTTTTAGTTGGGCACAGTCACGAGCCACATGGAGGCAGTGAGCGGATCGGCAGAGGTTTCGTCTCTCCCGGTATTGGGAGTGAGATCGCGCTGTGTTTAGGAGAGCCATTACACGAAGTGCTTGGCCAAGGCAAGAGATTTACTAGTAGGTATTCCAGTAGTATCTCTGGGTGTTCTGGGCTACACTCCTACACAACTTGTACCGCTTTTGGGGGTCTAACTTTTACCAACCCCCTAGGCCCGCCATGCGATGCTCATAGACGAACGGACCGAACTGTACGAATATTGTCACTGACAGGCTCAGTCGGGTGTCAGGATGAGTTGGCTCATCGACCTCCCTTTTAGTCAATACCTAGTGGCCCGTTACGTACAGCTGGTACCTCTGACGTGCCAGTGGTTAAATCCACAGCCAAAGTATTGACGAGTCTTTAGAGTCCCCCACAGACAGTTCTCAAGTTTCGGGCGAAACGTTGTAGAGGCCGTATGATATATGGAGGGTCCGACAATATACGTGCAGTAGTGCACGGATCATGATCGGGCGGATCATACTAGTGGGCTTTGGTTTATACCGGATCGTAGTATTAGATTTGTTGGATTACTTTAGTCTCTTCGCACTCGCATTCAGTCGGAATGCGGATGCAGGTATGTATATACAGGTGAGGGGTATCCTTATGATCCGTCATGAGTTTACTTTAGATGTTGTCGTATCTTTTTATTGTTGCAAACATTTGGATTAATGTTTGTTAATGGAAATTGTGAGCTAAATATCATCATTTGGAGCATTAATTGTGACACATGCACAAGTGGTTACTCATGGTCTCTTTCTTTGTGCATGTGTCACATTATTTGATAGATTTATGATGATATGATAAGAAGAGAGAGAGTGGGGCTGCCTTGAGAAGGTTGGTCTTGTATTATTGTGATAATCTCTCTCTCATTTTGATCATATCACAACACAAGAAAAGAAAAAGCTCTTCTCTTCTTCTTCTTCCTCTAGCTCATAATCTCCATGAATGGCAACACCTTCAATCTCCATCCATGCAATGGATACAAGAGACAAAGTGATCACAAACATTCTCTACAACACCTTGGACACGTCGGCTAGCACACTTCGTGCCCGAGTTGCTTCGGATGAAGCGGGAGCCCGTAAAAAGACTCGTAGATATGGTGGCCTTTCCGACGAGGAGATCAAGACCGGAGATGCTGCGAGGAGCTTGGGATGGTGGCCAAAGACTGAAGGACACGGATCGATCGGTATAGCCTTTCTATCCCTTCTCTAGATAGCTAGTTGTAGGTTAATGGTTTGATCCAGGAAAAGTATACGATAGCACCAGTTTCAAGTTAAGAAAAAGTTTTGTTTCCACATTTTGGCCTCTGATAGACGGCCGGGGCGCTACCGTAGACTTACACTCTTAATCTCAAGTTCGCGGAGAAAGCCATCGCATGAATTGAGTAATACCTGTCTTAGAATATGTCTGGATATCTGATGGGACGTAGTTCACAAATGAACTCCAAATCTAAACTTCTTAGACTGTATCGTCAACTAAACTTAATCAGTATCCTGCGCCATGCCTCCCTCAGTATCCGCTTGGACCACCTGTCTAAACTACTGCCGTCGTCAGAGGGAAAACTATAACTCTGACAGTCACTCTGTCAGCCAGGTCACCTTGGAAGCCTGGAATGATAACTGTCTCCCGAAAGTGGCTGTCGTTATCACCTCCCTAGAGCATCCACTTATATTCTAAAACTGCTTCCGAACATTTCTCCAGGATTGGATTAATATCTGAACTTATTGCAGCGGGTGCAAAAACTACATCTGGTGTGGTACTTGACATCTAAAGATTGACTCAATTGCCTATGCAGGTGATATGCCAATCATGCACATCCCTCTCGCCTTTAGTCTGTAAGAGACCTTTAGAGTGGGTGACTCCATCACCTGCAGGTATACCACCATGCCAGGAGTCATCCATTCTAAAACACATTTAGAATGCTGTCTAAGTACCCAGATTGGGACACTTCCCAAATCTCGATCTAAAACCATAGATCTAGTGACCAGAATGCCCGATATTTTATCCATATCCTATATGGAGAAACCACTGTGTGACAACCACAGTATTACCGATCGTAGTATAGGAATTTCACTTCCTAGAAAGTGTATGTCATCTAAATACCAGGACATCACACCCTAATACCTTCTTAACAGATCCATAACCTATTCTGATGAAGTTAAAGCCTATGACTGTCACTTCAAAAATAGATGATCTATCTCCGCTATATATGTTTTAGTCTATAAATAGACATAAGCAACTTATCCACTACGTTTCCGCTGCTCCCACTGACTATGACAACACTCTGGTAGAGTCATATACTAGTGCACTTCTAAAGCTAGTTTAGAACGACGCTATACTCATCCTCCTGCCGGGCCTCATAGTCTGGAACAACAGCAATGGAAAGTCTGGGTAAACAAGAACCTCCCTATCACCGTCCTTGAGGCTACCGGAGTACCTCTCGGGTGTCTGAGGTTACCCACCATATCTGCGGAGTGGCTAATGGAATGTCAAACCTGATTGAATCTTTATGTCCTATTAAATTTTCAGTAATCGTTTGCAGTTCTGGAATCACTTCCAGTTCTACCATACCCCCACTACTGTTTTCTGAAAAAGTCCATTTTACTAAAACTGTGGCGAGTCAAGAACAATATCACTATTGATCTTCCAGATGGTAGAAAATCAACCCTCGTCATAGCCCGGGTTAACCCACAAACTGCCATTACAGAAACGTGCCTTGAGTTATCTATTGTCTGGTTTCAAGCATAAGCCGGACAACTCCATATACCGTAACATTAGTAAGATATTAACTGTTCTATATACAATATAGAAACAGAGGCACTGATTTAATTAGAACCAGATTCAAATCATGATGCTGTCTCCAGTGCATGTCAACTAAATAGAGAGAGGCCGATCAGCATTACTCAACTTAGGAGTGCATCCAATTATGAGTAACCTGAAAGAGAAACAAGTTTCTTAAAACCATTACTATCAACTGAATACCTCACGCAACTATCTACATCTTCGATCACCTTGAAGAATCCTGATACTTGCGACACCTGGTTCTCTTCTTTATTCTTGTACCTATAACTTCTAAAAACATAGACCTTGTATTTCTATGAAACACGTGTCTAAAACTAGAGAGGTCACAAGTAAATAGAATATAGTACGAGCATGAACCCCTCTGTCCTAATGGATACTGGACAACATACAATACTCTGTATAAATCCACTGAGTTGAATAACTCAAACCCTGTGCGTCGTAAGTTGAAAACTGTACTATGGTTATCAAGAATTACACTGCTGTTTAATACTCCTTACCTAATCATCAACTGATATATGTAAATGTCATGGACATAATTTTAAAAAGTTATATCTCACTTTATAAAATAAACGTAGAGATATATCAGTTTGAAATTGGTGCATAACAACGGATATTCAAAACCAAATATTTGTCGTCCGGCAAAAACCCATGCAATTTCCTCAAATATCATCAATTACAACGAATTCCGATATAATGAGGATGATCACCTAATTCCCAATAACAGGTTAGTTATGTATATGCCGTAGAGGCCATTGTTGTACATATGATGTATATTATAATGGTTGCTTGGATATATATAGAGAGGACTTTCTTGCTCGTCATGATAGTGTAAGTGCACGGCGGCGCCCCGGCCGTCAATCCGACGCCAAAAATGCGGAAGCGAAAAACTTTAATTTTGCAAACTAGCAAACCGGCACCACCGCGCACTAAACACCCGGATCGAACCATTAACTAGTCCTAGCTAACTACAAGATGGGGAAGAGAGATATACCGACTGATCCGAGTCCTACGGTCTTCTCGTCGTCGTCCCGATCTCCCGCGGAAACTCCGGTCGTCGCCTCCTTGCCGGAAGGACACCACATCGTCTGCATCTTTTACGGGCTCCCACCTCAATACCGAGGCAACTCGGGCACGAAGCTGGCTAGTCGACGTGCCCAAGATTTGCTGTAGAATGTGCAGTGCTCAAGTCTCATTTTGGGGTTGTAGGAATTACCTTTGGTGGAGGAAATGAACCATATATATCTTTGGATGAACAAAGGGATTTTTGGCATGGGAATGAGACACCATTTTCTTATCTCAAATTTTGGACAGCCCCATGCCTCTCTTGGCCGGCCATGGCTTGGAATGGGAGAGGAGAGAGTGAAAAATGAGGGAGAAGAATGAATCAAAAGAATGAGAGTCTCTCATAATCCAAGAGAGAGAAAAGAGATGATGAGAAGAAATCATCACAAGGAAAATCCAACACTCAACCACAACCATCATAACCAAACATCATCATCAAGCATGATGACTTCAAAAAGGTCAAGCCATCATGAAGATAGAAGTCAAGCAAGTCAAGGTATGCTCCACCCATCATGATGCAACAAAATGCAAAGAACACCCTCCACAAAAGCTTATTTGCACAATGCAAATAAGCCCTCCTCCACCAATCTTCGGCCAATGAACGATACAAAGGAAATCGGCCGAAACGGAAAGCAAACTGGCAACTCCAGAAAACTGGTCCCGTAATAAATTACAGGAAAACCCCGATACTGTGTATACACACCCGCATTTGTATTCCGACCGAAATACAAATGCAATGAGACAAAGTCTACACTGTACTATACTAGGATCCGGCTTAAACCAAAGCCGGATAGTAATATCCGTCCGATCCTGATCCGTGCAATACCGCACGTATCTGATCGAACTCTGCCATATATCCATACGGCCTCTAGTACTAACTGTCCGATCCTGATCCGTGCAATACCGCACGTATCTGATCGGACCTTGCCATATCTCCATACGGCCTCTACAGCTTTTCGCCCGAAAGCTTGAGTAACTGAATGTGGGGGACTCTAAAGACTCGTCAACACCTTGGTTGTGGATTTAACCACTAGCATGTCAGAGGTATAAGCCAATACGTAACGGGGTACCAGGTATTGACCAAAAGGGACGTCGATGAGCGAACTCATCCTGACACCCCCACTGAGCCTGTCAGTGACAATATACATACAGTCCGGTCCGTTCGTCTATGAGCATCGCATGGCGGGCCTAGGGGGTTGGTAAAAGTCAGACCCCCAAAAGCGGTACAAGTCATGTCGGAGTGTAGCCCAGAACACCCTGAGATACTACTGGAATACCTACCAGTAAATCTCCTTGCCTCGGCCGAGGGCTTTGTGTAATGGCTCTCCTAGACACAGCGCGACCTCACCCCCAATACCGGGAGAGACGAACCCCTGAAGATGCGCTCACTGCCTCCATGTGGCTCGGGACTGTACCCAACTAAAACCTGTTTGCACGACTCCTTTGAGCCGTGGTAGGGTAGTAATCAAAGTACAGTGGGAACTCAAACGAGACAAATGACGATCCCCAGGTCGATGAACTAACCTATACACATGTCACCAGGGAACTGCCATCTGACGTCTGGTATATGACCAAGTAGCATGTTCCCGGCGAGTCCTGTCCGGTGTACTCATAACCCAATGAGCACCTGTATACATCTTAGGTGATCCAACTGACACCAAAGGCTTGTGAGACCGGCCACCGCCCCTCGTCGGGGTCTCGACTGTATACACTAGTCTATTCTGGAGTATCGATGCCCTGTCTCGAAACTCGCACGACTAGGGACCTTTTAAGGATGTGCTTATAGACCCCAGCTCCCACTTATATGATCGCCCTCATACTGCTGGTGGTCAAGCAAGAATCCTAGGGGCTCTATCAACGTGTAATAGCGACCTGTCAGGTCACCTAAAGCAGTACACGCTGATAAAGATAAACCAGATAGCATACTATCATCTCGAGTAAGACTGTCCTACTGGGACAGGTCCTCCCTCAATCATTTTAATTACGTGCCTGTGATCCAATAATTGACTCTGAGGGCACTATCTCCAACAATCTCCCACTTGCACTCAAGGCTAATTATTGCGATGTCGCATACTCACAGTCCGTGTGATACCGAACACCCAACTCCTCTACTAGTCAGTCTCACAAAGCCCGTTTGCGAAACTATTGCGTTCGAGGAATAGCCTCAGTGAGTGGATCCGCCTTGACGTTTCTTTCTATGTCTCTCTATATCTCAAGTTCGCGGAGAAAGCCATCTCCCGAAATGAGCAATACCTGTCTTAGAATGTGTCTGGATGTCTGATGGGACCTAGCTCATAAATGAACTCCAAATCCAAACTTCTTAGACTGTATCGTCAACTGAACTTAATCAGTATCCTGCGCCATGCCACCCTCAGTATTGCCTTGGACCACCTGTCCAAAATACTGCCCCTCGTCAGAAGGAAAAACTATAACTCTTACAACCTCCTTGTCGTCCAGGTCACCTTGGAAGCCTGGAATGATAACCGTCTCCCGAATGAGGCTGTCGTTATCATATCCCTAGAACATCCACTTATGCTCTAAAGCTGCTTCCGACTGTTTCTCCAGGATTGGATCAATATCAACTTATTGCATCTACTGCAAGAACAACATCTGGTGTGGTACTTGACGTCTCATGATTGAATCAATTGCCTGAGCAAGTGATCTGCCAATCATGCATATCCCTCTCCACTTTAGTCTGTAAGACACCTTTAGAGAGGATGACTCCATCACCTGCAGGTATACTACCGTGCCAGGAGTCATCCATTCTAAATACTCTTAGAATGTTGTCTAAGTACCCAGATTGGGAAACCACCCAAATCTAGATCTAAAGCCATAGATCTAGTAACCAGTATGTCAGATATAAAATCCATTTCCTTTATGGAGAAAACACTGTGTGACAACCAAATTATAACCGATTGTAGTATAGGAGTTTCTTTTCCTATTCTGTGTATGTCATCCAAATACCATGACATCACACCCTACTACCTTCTCAACATATCCATCCCCTATTCTGATGAAGTCAAACCTATGACTTTCACATCAGAAATTGATGATCTACCTCCGCTATATCTGCTTTAGTCTATAAATAGACATAAGCTACCTGTCCACCAATGCTTCTGCTGCTCCCACTGACTACGACAACCCTCTGGCAGAGTCATATACACGTATACTTCTAAAGCTAGTTTAGAACGACGCTATACTCATCCTCCTGCCGGGTCTCGCAGCCTGGAACAACAGCAATGGCAAGTGTGGGTAAACAAGAACTTCCCTGTCACCGTCCTTGAGGCTACCGGAGTACCTCTCGGGTGGCTGAAGTTACCCACCAAATCTGTGGAGTGGCCAATGGAATGTCAAACCAGATTGAATCTTTAGGTTCCTTATCAAATCTTCAGTAATCGTTTGCGGTTCTGGAATCACTTCCAGTTCTACCATGCTCCCACTACTGTTTTCTGAAAAATCCATTTTTATTAAAACTGTGGCGAGTTTAGAACAATATCTCTATTGATCTTCCAGATGGTAGAAAGTCAACCCGCGTCATAGCCTGGGTCAACCCACAAACAGCCATTACAGAAACGTTCCTTGAGTTGTCCAGTGTCTGGTTTTAATCATAAACCGGACAACTCCCCGTACC
Source organism: Agapanthus africanus (assembly GCA_030015575.1). Lineage (NCBI taxonomy): Eukaryota > Viridiplantae > Streptophyta > Magnoliopsida > Asparagales > Amaryllidaceae > Agapanthus > Agapanthus africanus. The sequence continues at coordinate 447,953,330 of CM057342.1, read as the reverse complement.
TTAACATCGTTAAGATATGAACTGTTCTATATCCAATATAGAACCAGAGGCACTGATTTAATTGAACCAGATTCAAATCATGCAACTGTCTCCAGTGCATGTCAACTAAATGGAAGAGAGGCCGATCAGCGTTACTCAACTTAGGAATACTTCCAATTATGAGTAACCTGAAAGAGAAGTAAGTTCTCTTAATCATTACTATCAACTGAATACCATAGACAAGTATCTACAACTTCGATCACTCTGAAGAATCCCGATACTTGTAGTACCTGGTTCTCTACTTTATCCATATACCTATAACTTCTCAAAATTCGGACCCTGTGTTTCCACGAAACACTTGTCTAAAAACTAGAGAAGTTATAAGTAAACCGAATATAGTACGAGGACCAACCCCTCTGTCCTGATGGACCCTGGACAACATACAATACTCTGTATAAGTCCCTTAAGTTTGATAACTCAATCACTGTGTGTCGTAGGTTGAAAACTGTACTTATTGTTAAGAAGAATTACACCGCTGTTTAATGCTCCTTACCTAACCATCCACTGATATAGGTAAATGTCACAGACATAATTTCAAAAAGGTATATCTCACTCTATGAAAATAGACGTACAGATATATCAATTTGAAATTGGTGCATAACAGCGGATATTCAAAACCAAATATTTGCCGACTGGCAAACAACCCAGGTGACTTCCTCAAATATCACCGATTACAACGAATCCCGATATAATGAGGATGATCACCCAATTCCCAATAACTTACTCCCACTCATCATTTGTAAAACCATACAGATGTGAGAATCATACCTGGTAAATACATACCCTGGAGCAAGTGTCTAACTGGGAAATCAGTTTTCCTTTAACAGTACACAGTGAAACTGAAACATTGAAATGTTTCGATGGGGTATCCCGGTATTCCTAGTAATGCCTCTTCCAGATTCACAACTGTAACCGTATAATTCTCTGCTACCTCTCCAAATCCCTTCATATGTCTTTAGTCATTACCTTTTGTACACCCCTTTAGGCCAAATGGTTTTCTTCCTTCCCTACCGTTCGGCACCAGCCTATGGTTTGGAAGAAGACTATCCAAAAGCATAATGGGTGTACTGTCCTAATCCTAGGAGCAATCGCAATGAGAGAAGGTGAAGATAAAAGACAACCGAATAAATCTTATTCCTATTTCTCCTGAACCAGAATCCATCCCCGAACTGGAACAAGTTCCTTTCGAGTTCGTATATAACCATACGATGGAGTATCCAATAAACTGTGGATCTTCGTAGTGATACGAAGTGTTCTGGAGAAATACAAAGGTGATTTTAGGATTGGCGAAAAAATACTTGGTTTTGTCGTGAATATCAGTCGCAATTTACTTTGCCCTCTTACTAATCCCTTGTTATGTCTTTACTTAATGCCTTCTGCACACCATCGTTATGCTAATTGGTTTTCTTCATTCCCCACCGTTCGGCACCAGCCTAAGGTTTGGAAGAAGACTATCCAATTTGCGTAATAGGTGTACTACTCCTAAACCAAGGAGTACTCGCAACCTGAGAGAAGGTAAAAGGAAAAGACAACTGAATAGTCCTATCCGTTTTCTCCAGAACCTGAAACCATCCTCGAATAAATCTCTTCGAGTTCGTATATAACCATACGATGGTTTTGTCCAATGGAAGTGGACGTTCGTAGTAATACGGGGTGTCCTGGAGAAAAGTGTAAAAGTAGGAGTGGTAATTAGGTTTGCAACTCTGACAATCCAAAAGCCAGTGTTTAAGAAGGTTCGGTCAACTTGGTCACTGAGTCATAGTCTTAGGGTCGGGTCAATGGTCGCTGCCAAAGAGAGAGAGAAAAGAAACACTCAGCGTGCACTCTATCCTAGATCAGAATGGTTACCAATTTATCTAATCTGGAAACCTCCCACTGTACCGTCAAATTCTCCTCCAAACCTGAAAGAAGAATTAGTCGGGGTCACCCGAGGAGTAAACTAACTCATCAGTGGGAATCGGGATCCAACTATCATCGCATGACAACGTGACGGAATCCGCTCACGGTATCACACTCCAGAAGGTATGCGCATATCTGGCAAGTTTCAGTTCTTTTGAAACTCCCGATGTGATATTTTGCCCCATGCTCTTATGACCTTGACTTTGGCCAACATATCATAAGTCACATGTCAAGTTCTACCCGTCATTTTCCAGGTTAATTTGAATCCACCCATACCTACCCTTGACTTTGGCCAAAATGGCAGTACGACTGTCCCAAACCAACGCATCTATCTATGCTGCATATGAATACCCCAATAGCTACCAATCACTATGCCTTGACTTTGGCCAACATACACAGCTTGAATACTATTGACCATCCATATGAAACGACGGAGGGCTACGAATGGTTTCTGGCGAAAACCTTTAACGTAGTGAACTTGATATCGTTGAAGGAACGGATAGCTTTTATAAAAATATAGTGACGAAAACCTTTGCTAAAGAGGTCACTCCCGGTGAAGGGATCTCGGCTCTTTCCCCGTAGAATGAGGTGCAGGATATTCCAACTGAATACCACGATGCAAAGCAAAAGTAATCGGCTATAGTGAAGTTATTGCCCTGACGCAAACTTTTTGTCCAATGGGTCACTCCCGGTGAAGGGATCTCGGCCCTTGCCTTGTCGACTGAGGAGCAGGATATTCCAACTGAATACCACGATGCAAAACAAAAGTGAACGTCCTTGCAATAACAGCTTTTTGAAAAGTTCCAACAACATCAGACTAGGTTTGTTTTTAACTTGCATTGATCCAAATCAATGCAGTCCCATCAATTGATCACACCACAAAGAACGAAAATATACTGATGTACGTATATGCCATCCGCATTCGCCACTGGGTCCCGTCATTACCCATTAGGTTAGCTAACTAACGACAGAGCGGGGACTGGACTAGCGCGGATGCAAAACATATACAACATCTACTAATATATATATACCAATATATTATATTTCGCTCAAGGCGTGATAAAAATGCAACATCACAGATATGAATGGCATCACAGAACAATACAGATATCTGGGATCCCCGGGTTTCACAGAGCCGCTGAAACCCGACGTTCCCCTGGTCGTGTGGATAACCTGTGCAATGAAAACCTAGACCCCTACGGGCGCGGCAAGTTACCCGCCAAAACCTGAAGCGAGGCAGCCCCCTTCAGCGACGTGAATGGACTACCCAGCACTTCACGGAATCCGGTAACTTGGGCACCCCTCCTGGGTCAACCTGTACCCCCTACGAGTGCGGCGAATAGCCTGCCAATTCTAAAGTGAAGCCCCCTCCGTCTCAATGCCATGAGATGCGGGCTTGTTGCACTCTAGAACCCGGCTGTCCGTGCACCCCTCCGCAGGGCAATCCTAGTACAGAAAGTAAAATATACATACAACGGGTACATCGACCGCAACCTGGTCGTGCTCCAAAATAATAATACAAACAGGCAGTGATGGCAGTCCACATGTCGGACGCTCGCCCCGCTATATCAAATGTACATAATACAACAAAACTGTACTAGCATTGCATCCAGGCTATCCCCCACGACCAATCCGCAACATCACAGCAATACACAGAACATCAACGTGAAAGTCACGTTCGCAAATCCGTCTAACCGAGCTATAGCAGTTAGACAGGATTTACCGATCAAGTGACATTCACGGTCGCAGATATAATATAAATACTGTGAACTAATGTGTTTAAATATCCGATCGATCAAATTTTAACAAGTGGGTCCCAAGTACTACTGTAGCACATCAAGAAATTCTGGGCCCAAAATTAATATTCCAAAAACCCTAAAATCAACCCAGAGAGCAACTGCAGAAATTTGATGCAGTGATCTCAACATAGTGCGGCGGAACCGCGGCCCAAAGGGGTGTTTGGCCACGGTTCCGCGCTCCCACTGTGGAGTCACTGTATCGAATTTCTACAGTGTTCTTAGAATTTCCAGTACATAACTTTTCTGCAACCTGAAAAAATTTTCGAGCAAGAAAAAATTCAACAGAAAACTGATGTGAAGAAAACGCGGATTTTGGAATTTTGATCGATCGAAAATGTAAACACATTAAACAAAGCTAGACTAAGTTAATGGCGAGGCTCTGATACCACTGTAAGTGCACGGCGGAGCCCCGGCCGTCAATCCGACGCCAAAAATGCGGAAGCGAAAAACTTTAATTTTGCAAACTAGCAAACCGGCATCACCGCGCACTAAACACCCGGATCAAACCATTAACTAGTCCTAACTAACTACAAGATGGGGAAGAGAGATATACCGACTGATCCGAGTCCTCCGGTCTTCTCGTCGTCGTCCCGATCTCCCGCGGAAACTCCGGTCGTCGCCTCCTTGCCGGAAGGACACCACATCGTCTGCATCTTTTACAGGCTCCCACCTCAATACCGAGGCAACTCGGGCACGAAGCTGGCTAGTCGACGTGCGCAAGATTTGCTGTAGAATGTGTAGTGCTCAAGTCTCATTTTGGGGTTGTAGGAATTGCCATTGGTGGAGGAAATGAACCATATATATCTTTGGATGAACAAAGGGATTTTTGGCATGGGAATGAGACACCATTTTCTTCTCTCAAATTTTGGACAGCCCCATGCCTCTCTTGGCCGGCCATGGCTTGGAATGGGAGAGGAGAGAGTGAAAAATGAGGGAGAAGAATGAATCAAAAGAATGAGAGTCTCTCATAATCCAAGAGAGAGAAAAGAGATGATGAGAAGAAATCATCACAAGGAAAATCCAACACTCAACCACAACCATCATAACCAAACATCATCATCAAGCATGATGACTTCAAAAAGGTCAAGCCATCATGAAGATAGAAGTCAAGCAAGTCAAGGTATGGTCCACCCATCATGATGCAACAAAATGCAAAGAACACCCTCCACAAAAGCTTATTTGCATAATGCAAATAACCCGTCCTCCACCAATCTTCGGCCAATGAACGATACAAAGGAAATCGGCCGAAACGGAAAGCAAACTGGCAACTCCAGAAAACTGGTCCCGTAATAAATTACAGGAAAACCCCGATACTGTGTATACACACCCGTATTTGTATTCCGACCGAAATACAAATGCAATGAGACAAAGTCTACACTGTACTATACTAGGATCCGGCTTAAACCAAAGCCGGATAGTAATATCCGTCCGATCCTGATCCGTGCAACACCGCATGTATCTGATCGAACTCTGCCATATATCCATACGGCCTCTAGTACTAACTGTCCGATCCTGATCCGTTCAATACCGCACGTATCTGATCGGACCTTGCCATATCTCCATACGGTCTCTACAGCTTTTCGCCCGAAAGCTTGAGTAACTGAATGTGGGGGACTCTAAAGACTCGTCAACACCTTGGTTGTGGATTTAACCACTAGCATGTCAGAGGTATAAGCCAATACGTAACGGGCTACCAGGTATTGACCAAAAGGGACGTCGATGAGCGAACTCATCCTGACATCCCACTGAGCCTGTCAGTGACAATATCCATACAGTCCGGTCCGTTCGTCTATGAGCATCGCATAGCGGGCCTAGGGGGTTGGTAAAAGTCAGACCCCCAAAAGCGGTACAAGTCGTGTCGGAGTGTAGCCCAGAACACCCTGAGATACTACTGGAATACCTACCAGTAAATCTCCTTGCCTCGGCCGAGGGCTTTGTGTAATGGCTCTCCTAGACACAGCGCGACCTCACCCCCAATACCGGGAGAGACGAACCCCTGAAGATGTGCTCACTGCCTCCATGTGGCTCGGGACTGTACCCAACTAAAACCTGTTTGCACGACTCCTTTGAGCCGTGGTAGGGTAGTAATCAAAGTACAGTGGGAACTCAAACGAGACAAATGACGATCCCCAGGTCGATGAACTAACCTGTACACATGTCACCAGGGAACTGCCATCTGACGTCTGGTATATGACCAACTAGCATGTTCCCGGCGAGTCCTGTCCGGTGTACTCATAACCCAATGAGCACCTGTATACATCTTAGGTGATCCAACTGACACCAATGGCTTGTGAGACCGGCCACCGCCCCTCGTCGGGGTCTCGACTGTATACACTAGTCTACTCTGGAGTATCGATGCCCTGTCTCGAAACTCGCACGACTAGGGACCTTTTAAGGATGTGCTTATAGACCCCAGCTCCCACTTATATGATCGCCCTCATACTGCTGGTGGTCAAGCAAGAATCCTAGGGGCTCTATCAACGTGTAATAGCGACCAGTCAGGGCACCTAAAGCAGTACACGCTGATAAAGATAAACCAGATAGCATACTATCATCTCGAGTAAGACTGTCCTACTGGGACAGGTCCTCCCTCAATCATTGTAATCACGTGCCTGTGATCCAATAATTGACTCTGAGGGCACTATCTCCAACAGATAGTATGCTATTTGTTTTCACTTTATCTTAACATGTTGACTTGTATTTGTTTATTGTCTTACTCTCACATATTGATAAAGCTATTAGGATCTGTACTCGACTACTGGGACTATGATGTGATCATACTAGTAGGGCCACGGTAGTCGATGAGTACATCCTATAACTGTTCCTAGTCGAGGGTGTGTCGAGACTAGGTATCGATACACCAGTGTAGACTAGCGTATACGCATCTTGACCTATATGATGGGCGATGGATGATCCTATATCCATCGGTGTTTGACATCAAGGATGGTGTACGGGTGCTCAGTGGAGACTGGGTACACTGGATGGACTCGCCGAGAACACCCAGATGGTATTACCTCACGTCAGATGGCAGTTCTCCGGTGACACTGGTACAGGGTAGTCTGTAGATCCGAGATCATCATAGAGTCTTGTATGATTCCTACTGTGCTTTGATTCCCACCTTACCATGTCCAAGAGGGCGTGCAAAACGGTGGCTTTTGGGTACAGTCCCGAATCACATGGAGGCAATGAGCGATAAGAGGGGATTTGTCTCCCCCGGTATAGGGAGTTGATGTTGTGCTGTGTTCGATTGGCTATAACTGGAAGTCCCTGGCCAGGGCTGATATAGAGATTTACTTGTAAGTGTTACCAGTAGTTTCTCAACCTGTTATGAGCCTCACATCGACATGACTTATCGGTTACTGGGGTCTGACTTATACCACCCCTAAACTAGATATGCAACATATCAGACGAAGAGACCGGACTGTACGGGAGTGTTACTGATTGGATTCAGAGGAGAATGTACAGGCTTGTTTGTTGATTTTCTGATCACTCAATACCTGGGTGGCTGTTACGTTTAGCTGACCGCTTGCAGCTTGTGGGTGTTTGATATGATCATCACCTGCTACCGGCGTATTGACGATTCTTTAGAGTCCTACACAGAGGTTTCTTGACTCAGGCAAAACGGAGTAGGGGCACATATGTGATATGTGCATGACCGAGGATAATGCGATATGAGATACCGTATTATATTCTCGTGATATTTTGGTATGAGCCGGGTCATTGGATCAAGTGTTGATTCGATGAATCGGTACATGATATATTAGTAGGTTATATTCTATATAGCCGGATTGTCGGATCAAGTGTTGATTCGATAATTTAATGTATATTAATATATGTGATATATTGCATTACATTAACTAATATTGGCTCACTTTATTATTTCATTTTCTCGCCGGATAATATATTGATATATATGCGATATATGTTAATTGTATTATTTTCTTTTGTTACAAATATATATTATATATGTGATATATAATAATGTAAAATGATATGATTACTAATGCAACATGTTTAGTGGAGATTAAATAAGGTTAGGGTTTGATTTTTCTTGTAGCTTCTAGAAGCTTTTTGTTTGTTTCTAGTAAAGATATTATGCTAGATATTTTGCTTGATATTTTCTAACCTAACCCAAACCCTTTACCCTAGGTTAAGTCTCTACATGAGTTAGTCTCTTCATATTCAACCATGGTTGCATCATTAATCCTGATGATATTTTTCATTATTCATCACAAAAGGATTTTTCCTTCTTCTTCATCCTTTGAGCTTTGAGAAAGCTTTCAAGGTTTTCTTTATGTGATGTTTTAGTGTGAGAATTTGATAATAAAAGAGAGCACAAATACTACTTCATCATCCTCATCTAATCTAGCCAATTAGATTAGGGTGTTCACCTCATTAGAGAGAGGGAGTTTGAGTTATAGAAATTTCGAGGTAGATCATCGGAGAAAAAGAAGACTACAAGCTAGCATGGATCATTCGGGTTGTGGAGCCTCTCATGAGTCCGGGAGATCATGGATCGCGGCGAAGGGACTTCTACTTGGAGCTTATGAAGCGAAGGAGCGGAATAAAAGGTTGTAATCCCTTACTCTTAGTTGTAAAGATGTTTACTTGCATGTTTAACCCTAATTATCTTGCAAAGATCCCGGCTTTGGATTGTTCGGCACGTCTAAAATTTTATCCGGGCATGGTTGATGCCTTATAGACCCTTGTATGAGTGCCTAGGAACCCTACAGTGGTATCAGAGCCTAGCTAGAGTATTAGGCGACGTGTATACGAAGTTAAAACTCCGATCGAACCCCGAAACATCAAACATGACCCCCTCTCTGGAAATTTTGTAAAAATGTGATTTTTTCTGCATTAAAAATACTTTGAAAAATCAGCAGGGAATTAGAAGAATTACTATGGAAAACGAGCATGTAATTCGTACGGACCGCCGCGGAACCGCGGCAATACCATGCTTGAGCCGCGGATCCGCGGCCGTATAGTTGAATTGGGCTTTGGTTTTGGTACAGTAATATCCATAGCTGTTCCTGCATATTTCTGGGTATTTTTAATCTTACTCATGTGTTGAGTGTTCTGGGGTTTATTTTGAATTCGTTGATTCGATCCGAAAGTTTAATTTCGTTCTGTTTTCCGGATAATTTAGAAACTGTTAAAATGTTCGTACGGATATCATTAACTCATTTTTTCCCGGAACAAAAAACTTTCAAGTGTTGAATTTTTCTTGAGTTTAAATCTTTCGGAAAAACATGCAAGTAACACGGTGGACCCTCTAGAAGAACACAAACCTTAACACGATTATCTGACCGTCTGAACTGCCGCTAAAGCTTAGGGTTTGGGGCAGTACGGCATACCACATATGAGGCGTTGGTTTGACCCTTCTACGGCTGGACCATTGGTAATGTGGCATATTCTGGGATTGTTTGAACTCTGCTCAAGTGTTGAGCTATTTAGGAAATCTTGGGTATTTGATTATTCAATCGGAAAGTTTAATACTGTCTATTTTATCTGGAATGTGATACAATATGTGGAATTCATATTGTTAGGCATGAAATGCGAAGTATGTGATATTTCGGATTTACGATGTCTAAAGTGATTGTGGATTCCAAATGTTGTAGTTTTACAATTTCTTTTATGTGACCGTAAGTGTAGTATGTAGTTGTATTGCCGGTTTTCGTTGCTATACATCAACGACGATCGGTGTATGCATACTTACTTACGTTGATGGTATGAGAAATTATGTGTTGCTGTGATATGTTATATTGGATCGTCGTGTTCTGAATAGCCGGGGGTTTTATATTTGATGAGGGTTTTTATTTTCATTCATGTAAAATTCATTTGTATGTAATATTCTTTTATTGGGCCACTTCCGGGATGAGGTTGATGTCACCAGTGTATATTATTTATTTTTCCGCATTAGGTAGACCCAAGGAAGGGAGCACAAGTAACCGGGTTGTAGGGTCCAGTGGGAGACCATCTCGAGGAGTCGAGACCGGGTCTCCTAACCCTAGAATTGGCAATGTTACTTGCCGCTCTCGTAGGGGTCTACGGATGTGGGTTTGGCTATTCATCGCGACCGTGGAATTCGTGTTTTATACAGGCTCGTATTAAAAACACGGACATCCTTGTATATGTTAATTATATGTATGCACTAGAGGCCATTACTGTACATATGATGTATATTGGAATGGATGCTTAGACATATATAGGGAGGACTTTCATTCTCAACATGATAGTATGCTATCTGGTTGTACTTTATCTTACCATGTACTCTGATTGTCTCTATGTTACATGTTGATAAAGCCCTTAGGATATGTACTCGACTACTGGGACTATGATGAGATTGTTAGTTTTATATAAGCCCTAGAGGCCATTACTGTACATACGATGTATATTGTAGTGGATGCTTGGACATATATAGAGAGGACTTTCTTGCTCAACATGATAGTACGCTATCTGGTTGCTCTTTATCTTAACATGTACTCTGATTGTCTCTATATTACATGTTAATAAAGCCCTTAGGATGAGTACTTGACTACCAGGACTATGATTCGGATCATACTAGGGGGGACAGTGTAGTCGCCAAGTACATTCTTCACTTGCTCCTAGTCGTGGGAGTACCGAGACAGGGAATCGATACTCCAGAGTAGACTAGCGTATGCGCTTCTTGACCCATATGATGGGCGATGGATGATTCATATCCATTTGTGTTTGACATCAGAGAAGGTATACGGGTGCTCAGTGGAGACTAGGTACACTGGACGGACTCGCCGAGAACTCCCAGATGGTATTATACCTCACGTCAGATGGCAGTTCTCTAGTGACACTGGTACAGGTTAATCTGTAGACCTGAGATCGTCATAGAGCCTTGTGTGATTCCCACTGTGCTTTGATTTCCACATTACCACGTCCATGAGGGCGTGCAAAATGGTGTCTTTTGGGTACAGTCCCGAATCATATGGAGACAATGAGCGATAGGAGGGGATTCGTCTCTCCCGGTATAGGGAGTTGATGTTGCGCTGTGTTCGATTGGCTATAACTGAAAATCCCTGGCCAGGGTTGCTGAGATTTACTGGTAAGTGTTATCAGTAGTTTCTCGAACTGTTATAGATCTCATATCGAAATGACTTATAAAGCTACTGGGGTCTGACGTTTACCATCCCAAAGCGAGATATGCGACATATCTGACGAAGAGACCGGACTGTACGGGAGTGTTACTGATTGGATTCACAGGAGAATGTACAGGCTTGCTTGTTGATCTTCTGATCGCTCAATACCCTGGTGGCCGTTATGTTTAGCAGACCACTTGCGGCTTGTGGGTGTTTGATATGATCATCACCTACTACCGGCGTATTGACGAGTCTTTAGAGTCATACACAGAGGTTTCCTGGCTCAAGCGAAACGGGGTAGGAGCGCATATGTGATATGTACAGGAACGAGTTTAATGCGAGTATGTGATACCGCATTATATTCTCGCGATGTGTGACATGATTGGTTATATGTGATATAGCCGAGTTATCGGATCGAGCGTTGATTCCATAAGATGTTGCTTTTGATATTAGTCGGTTATATGTGATATAGCCGGATTTTTAAATCAAAAGTTGATTTGATAATTTAATGTATAATTATATATTTGATATATTATAATACATTAACTAATATTTAGCTCACTATTGATTTCTTTTTCTCACATGATGTGCACATTGTATATATATACACGATATGTACATTTGTGTACATGGATTGTGTCATGTTTGATGATACATACAAGATGGGTGTATGAGATTAACACAATGCTAGGGTTAAGTTAGGGTTTCTGTTTATGTTAAGCTAATTCAAAAGAGATTGAGTTTGTTATGCTAAAACTTGCACAAAAGCTTATGGATAAGCTTTGACAAAGTCAACCCTTTTGTCTAGTTTAAGATATTTATCTAACCCAACCTTTAACCATACCCATGAGTTAATTCTCTACATGAGTTAGCCATGAGGGCTTAACTCAACCATAGGTCCAATAATTCATTTGGATGAATTATTCACAACTCTTCTTCTTCTTCAAGCTCCATGAAAAAGCTTGCTAGCTCTAATGGAGTTTTGAGATAAAGTGTGAGAAAATAAATTCTAAAGTGAGATCACCTCCTACTTCTTCATCCTCTACCACTTTCCATATAGTAGAGTGTGTTCTCTTCACAAAGTTCATGACCTAGTGATGGAATAGCTTGATTCAGTGTCTCCTCGATGTAGATCATCTTCGGCTTCAAAGTCATCGAAGCAAGCACGTTCGTTTCTTCATAGAGCCTCTCTAGAGTCCGGGGTTTGCAATCGCGGCGAAGGGGACTACTACACGGAGCTATTTGAAGTGAAGGACCGGACTACAAAGGTGTCATCCCAAACTCCTAGAAGTAAAGTTGTTTACTTGCTTGTAGTTTTCGCATAATCTCTAGTATACGATCTTGGTTAGGGTTGTTCGGCATGTCTAATTTTTGAATCGGGCATGGTTGATGCCTTGTAGAACCTTGTGAGAGTGCCTAGTAACCCTGCAGAGATCATACTAGTGGGGCCACGGTAGTGGACGAGTACATCCTATAACTGTTCCTAGTCGAGGGTGTATCGAAACAGGGCATCGATACACCAGAGTAGACTAGCGTATACGCATCTTGACCAATATGATGGGCGATGGATGATCCCATATCCATCAGTGTTTGTCATCAAGGATGGTGTACGGGTGCTCAGTAGAGACTGGGTACACTGGACGGACTCGCCGAGAACTACCAGATGGTATTATACCTCACGTCAGATGGCAGTTCTCTGGTGACACTGGTACAGGTTAGTCTATAGATCCGAGATCGTCATAGATGTTAGTGTATATGCCCTAGAGGCCATTATTGTATCATACTAGATTGTATATTACTTAATGGAAGCTTGGGATATTCACAGTTATATATACAGTCTTGCTAAAAATGGTAGTATGCTACTTGGTTTGTATCTACTTTAATATGTGCATATGTCTCTTGTAACGTATCACTTATACATATTAGTAGAGCCCATAGGATCTTTGCTTGATTACCAGCATCGTGATGGCAGTCACACTAGTGGGGGCTGGGTAGTCTGTAAGCAACATCCTATACAGGTCCCTGGTCGTTGGATTGTCGAGATAGGGCATCGATATTCCGGAGTAGACTAAGTGTATACGCTTCTCATCCCAGTTGGGGAAATGGTCTGTCCCACAGCCATCAGTACGCCGTACTGGAGATAGTATACAGGTACTCGTTAGGTTACGGGTACACCGGACAGGACTCGCCGAGGAACTGATTGGTTGGTATTATACCCATCGTCAGTTATCAGTTCCCAGGTGACATGAGTACAGCATAGTCCGCAGACTTGACACTGCTACTTAGCCTCGAGTGTGTCCCACTGTTCTTAGATTGCTACCCTACCACGGCTCAAAGGAGTCGTGCAAACAGGTAGCAGTTGGGTGCAGTCCCGAGCACTTGGAGGCAGTGGCGGTTAGATAGGATTCGTCTCTCCCGGTATTGGGAGATGATATCGCACTGTGTCAGAGAGCCATTACGCAAAGTCCCTGGCCAGGGCAAACGAGATATACTGGTAGGTTCCAGTAGCTTCTCAGGGTGTAATGGGCTTCGCTCCGACACGACTTATACAGCTATTAGGGGACTGACGCTTGCCACCCCCTAGGCTTGATATGCGATAGTCTTAGGCGAACAGACCGGACTGTACGGAGATTGTCACATCAGGCTCAGTGGGAGTTCGGATGATTTACCTCATCGGCCTTCTTATCGACATCTACCTGGGGACCGTTACGTACAGCTAGTGCCGCTTGCGGTCTGTGGTTAAACCCACTGCCAGCGTAGTGTCGAGTCTTTAGAGTCCCACACAGAGAGTTTCCCTGCTCCAGGCGAAACGATATAGAGGTCGTATGGTTTCACGACAAGGGTTCGGATGCATACGTGTGTTTACGCACGTACGACTTTTCGGACAGTTTATACTAGCCGGCTTTGGTTTAAGCCAGATTCTAGTATCAGGTTATTGGATTTATACAGTCTAAAGTTTTTCCGTGTTTTCACGGATTAGAGGGGCGTTCTCGTAATTTGTCGAGAAGGTTCTAGAAGAGTGGTGACATGAGGGGTTGAGGTGGCTTTTTCATGATTACTTTGTGTGACTCATTTATATGATTCATCATATCATTAATGCTTCGTTAATGATCTAATGACTCACATGATGAATCACTCTCCTTGATTAAATGAAACATGGTGAATAATCAATTAATTGATATTATTTGATAATTCATTATGTATCATATATTCAAGTGAGAAGGATTTTTTGTACTCATTCTCATCTTCTCCTTCTCTCTCCTCAAGCTCACTCTCTCTTGAAACCCTAACCCTAACCTCTCATGTGTTGAGATCAAGGGTTAGATAGACTAAAACATTCATAACCTCACTCTATATCCTCTAGGTAGCTTAGATTAGCACTTTAAGCAACCTAGTTATATCAAGTTTGAGATTTAGCTTGGCGTAGGAGCTTTCGGGTGGATCGTCTTTGATTCGAGGAGGCCGTGAAGTTGCCGATGTTCCAAGGAGCCTACGAGGAGTGGAGGACAGCGATGAAGACCCGAAGGACATGTAACGTGAGGTATAACTCCGGTACCGAGTAGTTAAACCTCTAGTATAACGTTAGCAATGGTTTAGATTACGATTCATGCGCTCGAGTCCGTGTTACGAAGCTTTGATAATCGTTTTTCATATATTCCGCCTCCCCGCGAGTTAGTGGGGTGCGTGACATGGACTTACAGTGGTATCAGAGCCAACTAAATCATTACTAGCTTGTTAGCAACTGATTAGAAGTTCGATCGACGGAAAAACACGAAAAACAAAACCCTAATGCTTGACAGTTTCTGTTAATTTTAAAAGTATCGTAAAAATTTTTTGACATACCTTAAAATTCACAGCAGGGAATTATAAGAAATCTGGGAAAATTCGAGGAGGCAACTCGACAAAACGGCCGTGGATCCGCGGCAATAGAGAGCTTATGCCGCGGATCCGCCGCCGAGTCAACGCCGAGTTGACTCGGAGTTTCACAGTAATTCATAATTTTGGGTTTTTTGTTTTCCTGTATATACTGTTTCTGCCCAGGTTGCCTCTGTGATGATTTGCTTTTGGGGGTAGACACGGATATAAGTAATCGATCGATGTTCTAATCAATTTGCTTATTGGATCTTTATCTGTAATGTTTAATGTGTTCGTAAACCTCCCCTAACTGCTAGTATGTCGGTTGGCAGGGGGTTGCACATTTCTGTAATGGATTTTATCTGTTTGTGTATATAAACTGTATTGGACTGTTGTGGTGAATAGCCGGGTTTTGTGATGGGTTATTGTATTAATTCATTCGATGTAATTGTAATAAGTTGTAATATTATTTTACGGGGCACATCCAGGTTGCGGTTGTAGCCACCGTTGTATTATTTCTTTTTACTGTTTTTGCTCCTAGGATAGACCCAAGGTGGGGTGCACAAACTACCGGGTATTTTGAAGTGTTGAGGCGGACCGCTTCACTTCTGGTATTTGGCGGGTAGTTTGCCGTACCCGTAGGGGTCTGGGGTGGGGTAATGGCTATTCATCACAACTGTGTAATCCGTCTTTCCTTGCAGGCTCAAAAGAAACGCGGATTACTTGCATATCCAATAAAGTTTATCTGTGATCTGGAATGCTTATTATTGCGTCTGACGAATGTACAATATCTATATATAAATAGCTATTAGACGTCACTTATGTTTTACACCCGCGCTAGCCCAGCCCCCGCTCTGTCGTTAGTTAAGTAACTTAACGGGTGATGACGGGACCCCGTGGCAAATGCGGATGGCATAAGAGGACGTTGTATTTTCGTTGTTTTCTGCAATGATAGGATAAATGATGGGACGCATTATTATAATGCAAAGAAAATAAACCAAAGTTTAATCGTTGGAACAAATTTAAAAGAAACCACTCGGTTATTTTAAAAGAAATCAGATTTTTAATTACGGAGCTTTAACCACTCCTTTTAAAAAAGTATCAGGTTCCTTCGATTATATCAAGTTCACTACGTTCACGGTTTTGCCAAAACCAGTCGTAGCCCTCCGTAATTTCAGTTAAATATTCAGTAGTATTCAAGCTATGTATTTTGACCTTCGCCAAGGCATAGTGATTGGTAGCTGCTGGATATTTATCTGTAGCATAGATAGATGCGTTGGTTTGGGACAGTCGTACTACTATTTTGGCCTTCGTCAAGGGTATGTACGGGTGGGTTCAAATTAACCTGGATAAAGACGGGTAGAACTTGACATGTGACTTATGATATGTTGGCCTTCATTAAGGTCATAAAAGCATGGGGCAAAAATCCACATCGGGAATTTCTAAAGAAACTGAAATTTGCAGAGAGGTGCATACCATTTTGGAGTTTGATGAATGTTGGTAGGATTCCTTCAACATTATCATACGATGATATTTTGGATCCCGATCCTACTGTGAGTATATGCTACTTATCAGGAGATTCGTCACTTAACGATCAATGCTATAAACCAAGTAGGTGCCTAGAAAGGTGTCAGCGGGGTTACGCCCCCAGAGAAAAGAGGTTATTTAATTAAGGAACTTCGCGAAAGCGTTGGAAAACCTCCCTCGAAGTATCGACACTGGCCTGGCTGAACGGTTAAGCAAGTATTGTACGGTGAGAATTGTCCTGGCTAATTCTTCTTTTATGGTTTGAGGAGGGATTCGAGAAACAGTGGGAGCCATCCAGTTTAGATAAATTAAACCACTCTAAACTTGCAAGAGCATCATGCTAATAGTATCTTCTTCTCTCTCTTAAAATTGCAGCGACCCTGTGACCAAACATAGGTTACATCTAGATAATAATTTGACTGAATCTGACTTATATGACTGGCAAAAGTCTGTCCAGATGTCCATTGCCTATGACAAGCTGGACCACCCTATTGAGGGACATTCCTATTGCTATGGGATTGGGCATTGGCAGAGTGATTGCAGGGCTTTAGAAGCCAGTAGCCAGGATACGAAGCATGTTGTGGCTTCGACTTCGGGTGTGTTTATGATAGAAAATTGTATGTCAGTTAACCCTACTTCCTGGGTATTGGATACCGGGTCAGGAACTCACATCTGTAATTCTTTACAGGCTCTGAGAAACTGTAGGGTTATAGGGATAGGTGATATGACCCTCACAGTTGCTAACGGAATGAGCATGGACGCTGAATCCGTAGGGGAATATCATCTTGGACTGACAACTGGGCAGATATTGATTCTGCGTAACTGTTTTTATGTACCAGGTACGACTTGTAATATCATATCTGTACCCTTACTTTCTAAGGAAGGATATAATTTTACTTTTGCAAGAGATGTGGTTCACATCCACCTAAATCAAGTTTTGATTGGGTCAGATACATTAGAAAACGGAATATACGTATTAAATCAAGCTCAGATTTTCAGTGTCCAAAACACACTTAAGAGAAAGTCTCCGGAAACAAATCAGGCTTTCTTATGGCATTGTAGACTGGGTCACATCAATGAGAGAAGATTAAAAAGGTTACATAGAGAGGGATACTTGGATCCGTTCGAGTATCAGTCTTATGCCACTTGTGAATCTTGTCTCATGGGAAAGATGACAAAGACTCCGTTCACTGGACACGGAGAAAGAGCAAGCGAGCTCTTAGGACTCATACACAGTGATGTGTGTGGTCCAATGTCTACACATGCGCGAGGTGGTTATTCCTACTTCATTACTTTTACGGATGATTTCTCTAGGTATGGACATATCTTCTTAATGAAGCATAAATCCGAGGCCTTTGAGAAATTCCAGGAATACAAGAATGAAGTGGAAAAACAAACCGGCAAAAGTATCAAGACACTGAGATCTGATCGAGGTGGTGAATACTTAAGCGCCGAGTTCGTGGGTTACTTAAAAGAGAATGGAATTCTCTCTCAACTTACTCCTCCATACACACCACAACACAATGGTGTATCAGAAAGGAGAAATCGAACCCTATTGGATATGGTTCGTTCCATGATGAGTAAAGCTAAGTTACCGCGATTTTTCTGGGGTTATGCACTAGAATCAGCTGCATATCTTTTGAACAAGGTTCCAACCAAAACTGTGCCTACCACACCATATCAGATATGGAGTGGGAAGAAACCCTGTCTTCAGTACCTAAAGACATGGGGATGTCCAGCTTTTGTTAAAAAGCAGCATGCGGACAAACTCGAGGCATGCTCAGTACTGTGTAAGTTTGTGGGATACCCAAAGAACTCCAGGGGGTATTTTTTCTATTACGCAGAGGAACAAAAGATTTTTGTTTCTCGTAATGCCCATTTTCTAGAATATCAGTTTTTAGAAAAAGAAACTAGTGGGAGCGAAATAGAACTGGAAGAAATTCCAGAAACACAAACTACTACTGAAAGTTTGGTAGAACCAGAAGTTCAAGAAGAACAGGACATCCCAACGCCACTCCGCAGGAGTAGTAGGCAATCTCATCCGCCCGAGAGATACTACGGTTTTCTCATAGACGGGGATAGAGAGGATTGCACTATTGATTACGATGAGCCTACTAGCTTCCAGCAAGCCATTCAGAACGGTGACTCAGTAAAATGGCTGGATGCAATGCGGACCGAAATGGAGTCCATGTACACCAACAAAGTATGGACTTTGGACATTGCTCCAGATGGGGTAAAACCCGTAGGATGCAAATGGATCTTCAAAAAGAAGATTGGTGTAGATAGACAGGTTGAAACCTATAAGGCTAGACTCGTTGCAAAGGGTTTCCGTCAAAGACCTGGTTTGGACTACGACGAAACCTTTTCTCCAGTGGCTATGCTTAAATCTATTCGGGTCCTTCTTGCTATTGCTGCCTTCCACGATTATGAAATCTGGCAGATGGACGTAAAGACAGCCTTTCTAAATGGTAATTTGGAAGAAAGCGTCTATATGGATCAGCCAGAAGGATTCATTCAGAGTGGGAGCAGCGGTAAAGTATGCAAACTGCTTAAGTCCATTTATGGACTAAAGCAGGCATCGCGGAGTTGGAACATCTGTTTTGATGATGCTGTCAAAGAATTTGACTTTATCAAAAATCCAGATGAACCATGCATATACAGTAAGATTGTAGGGAGAGCTGTAGTATTCCTCGTCTTGTACGTGGATGACATTCTCCTAATAGGAAATGATATTCCTATATTACAGTCAGTCAAAAGATTCTTGTCACATAAATTCTCCATGAAAGACTTGGGTGATGCCACCTACATTCTGGGGATCCGGATCTGTCGTGAAAGATCAAAGAGGATATTGGGACTTTCACAGTCCAGGTACATAGACACCATAGTGAAGAGATTCAGTATGGAAGATTCTAAGCGCGGTAACCTACCGGCTTGTCACGGAATCACCCTCTCAAAAGATATGTCTCCCAAGACTGATTTGGAAAGGGATCGCATGTCGATTATACCCTACGCTTCTGCGGTAGGCTCTATAATGTATGCGATGTTATGTACCAGACCAGATGTAGCATACGCATTGAGCGTAGTAAGCCGGTATCAAGCAAACCCAGGAGAGAATCACTGGATAGCAGTAAAGAACATTCTCAAGTACCTGAGAAGGACTAAGGAGATGTTCTTGGTATATGGCGGAAAAGACCTTCAGATGGAGGCCTTTGCCGACTCCGGCTTCCAGAGTGACAATGATGACTCCAAGTCCATGTCGGGTTATGTCTTTACCCTCAATGGAGGGGCGGTCTGTTGGAAGAGTTCCAAGCAGGAGACCGTTGCAGACTCAACGATGGAAGCAGAGTACATAGCTGCTTGCAATGCCGCAAAAGAAGCAGTCTGGATGAAGAAGTTCCTCACAGAACTTCAGGTGGTTCCTACTAGTGTTGATCCAATACCTCTGTATTGTGACAACAACGGCACTATAGCTTTAGCGAAGGAACCCAGGTCCCATCAGAAGTCCAGACACATCTTAAGGCGGTATCACCTGATCAGGGAGATCATAGATCGCCGGGAGATCGAGGTGAAGAGAGTTAAGACGGAGGATAACATTGCTGATCCATTCACAAAGGCCATTCCTCAGACGCAGTTCGAGAGGCTATTCGAGATGATAGGTCTACGATATGCCAGCTCATGGCCCTAGTGCAAGTGGGAGATTGTTAGTGTATATGCCCTAGAGGCCATTATTGTATCATACTAGATTGTATATTACTTAATGGAAGCTTGGGATATTCACAGTTATATATACAGTCTTGCTAAAAATGGTAGTATGCTACTTGGTTTGTATCTACTTTAATATGTGCATATGTCTCTTGTAACGTATCACTTATACATATTAGTAGAGCCCATAGGATCTTTGCTTGATTACCAGCATCTTGATGGCAGTCACACTAGTGGGGGCTGGGTAGTCTGTAAGCAACATCCTATACAGGTCCCTGGTCGTTGGATTGTCGAGATAGGGCATCGATATTCCGGAGTAGACTAAGTGTATACGCTTCTCATCCCAGTTGGGGAAATGGTCTGTCCCACAGCCATCAGTACGCCGTACTGGAGATAGTATACAGGTGCTCGTTAGGTTACGGGTACACCGGACAGGACTCGCCGAGGAACTGATTGGTTGGTATTATACCCATCGTCAGTTATCAGTTCCCAGGTGACATGAGTACAGCATAGTCCGCAGACTTGACACTGCTACTTAGCCTCGAGTGTGTCCCACTGTTCTTAGATTGCTACCCTACCACGGCTCAAAGGAGTCATGCAAACAGGTAGCAGTTGGGTGCAGTCCCGAGCACTTGGAGGCAGTGGCGGTTAGATAGGATTCGTCTCTCCCGGTATTGGGAGATGATATCGCACTGTGTCAGAGAGCCATTACGCAAAGTCCCTGGCCAGGGCAAACGAGATATACTGGTAGGTTCCAGTAGCTTCTCAGGGTGTAATGGGCTTCGCTCCGACACGACTTATACAGCTATTAGGGGACTGACGCTTGCCACCCCCTAAGCTTGATATGCGATAGTCTTAGGCGAACAGACCGGACTGTACGGAGATTGTCACATCAGGCTCAGTGGGAGTTCGGATGATTTACCTCATCGGCCTTCTTATCGACATCTACCTGGGGACCGTTACGTACAGCTAGTGCCGCTTGCGCTCTGTGGTTAAACCCACTGCCAGCGTAGTGTCGAGTCTTTAGAGTCCCACACAGAGAGTTTCCCTGCTCCAGGCGAAACGATATAGAGGTCGTATGGTTTTACTGTTGGAGATAGTGCCCTCATAGTCAATTATTGGATCGCAGGTACGTGATTGCAATGGTTGTGGAGGACCTATCCCGGTAGGACGGTCTTACTCGAGATGATAGTATGCTATCTGGTTTGCCTTTATCAGTCGTGTACATGTTCAGGTGACTGATTGCATGTTACACTTTGATAGAGCCCTTAGGTTCTTGCTTTACTACCAACAGTATGATGGCGATCATATAAGTGAGAGTTGGGTAGTTTATATGCATATCCTTAATTGTGGTCCCTAGTCGTGGGAGTTTCGAGACAGGGCATCGATACTCCGGAGTAGACTAGTGTGTACAGTCGAGACCCCGACGAGGGGCGGTGGCCGGTCTCACAAGCCACTGGTGTCAGTTGGATCACCTAAGATGTATACAGGTGCTCATTGGGTTATGAGTACACCGGACAGGACTCGCCGGGAATCTGCTAGTTAGTACTATACCTATCGTCAGATAGCAGTTCCCAGGTGACATGTGTACAGGTTAGTTCATCGACCTGAGGTCGTCATTTGTCTCGTGTGAGTTCCCACTGTGCTTTGATTTCTACCCTACCATGGCTCAAAGGAGTCGTGCAAACAGGTAGCTTTTGGGTACAGTCCCGAGCCATATGGAGGCACGTGAGCGGATCGGCAGGGGATTCGTCTCTCCCGGTATTGGGGGCGAGGTCGTGCTGTGTCTAGGAGAGCCATTACACAAAGTCCATGGCCATGGCAGGAGATTTACTGGTAGGTACTCCAGTAGTATCTCAGGGTGTGATTGGGCTACACTCCGACACGACTTATACTGCTATTGGGGGTCTGACGTTACTAGCCCCCTAGGCGGATATGCGATACTCATTGACGAACGGACCGGACTGTATATACATTGTCACTGTTAGGCTCAGTAGGGTTTCTGGATGAGTTCACTCATCGGCCACCCTTGAGTGCGCTCATCGGCCTCCCTTGAGGTCAGTCCATGGGCAGCCGTTACGCATAGCTAGTGCCGCTGACGGTTTGTGGTTAAACCCACTGCCAGGATACTGACAAGTCATTAGAGTCCCCCACAGACAGTTTCCCAAGTTCGGGCGAAACGTTGTAGAGGCCGTATGGTTTTATGGCAGGGTTCGGAAAATGCACGTGCGTTTACGCACGTGTCAGTTTTCGGGCTGATGATACTGGTCGGCTTTGGTTTAAGCCGGATCCGAGTATTATATTGAGTAGGTATAATATCTTTGTCTCAGTTGCATTTGTATTCGGTCGTAATAAAAATGCGGGTATATTTATACAGTTACGGGGTTATCCTGAAAGTCGTTTCAGGATCACTTTTGGAAGTTGCCAGTTTCCAGTTTTCTATCAGCCGTCTTTTAACATTTGGTTAAAGACGGGTTTATCTTTTCTTGAGATGAGTGTAGATTCTTCTAGAAGATTCTAGATGAGGTGACTAGGATTAATTGGTGTTGAGTTTTCATTGGATGCATTAAAGGCTTGATGATGTGTATTAGTGACTCATGCTTTGATTTCCTCCATTTTTTGTAAAGCTTAAGATATTTGTTCTTCAAGATAAGCTTCATGTCTTATGGTCACCCTCTTTATCCTACGGTCACCTCCCTCCTTCTATAAAGTGGCCGGCCCTCTCTCTCCTCACTCTCTCTCTCACTTGATGTTTCATATTTGCTAGAAAAGATTATGATAGGTTTTATCGGTGTATGGAATTTCACAGCTCATTTCATTCCAACACCCGATTCCCACGGCAACTTCATTAACCGTCCGTCCATAGCTTTGGACGGAACGAGACAAAGTCATCCACTCATTCTCTACATCAATCTTGGTCGTCTCTTTTAGCAAACTTGACGACCTAGTTGCCTCGAGTCAGAGGCGGAAGCCCGTTTAAAGAATCAGTGATGTGGTGCCACCTGGACGAGCAGATCAGAGATCGACGAGATCGGAGCAGCCGCAACGGAGCGTGGGATGATGGTTAAAGAACGAAGGACTCGGATCGTTCGGTATAACCTTTCTACACTCTTTACAGTTTGTTAGTTTAGCAATAATGGCAGATCCGGGTTAAAGTATACGATAGCGCCAGTTAAAAAGTTTTTGCTCCGCATTTGGCGTCTGTAGACGGCCGGGGCGCTAGCGTAGACTTACAGTGGTATCAGAGCCTCACCATTTTGCTATACTAACTTGTGCTAACGCGTTTAAAACATCGATCGAACCGGAAATCGAAAATTGCAAAATCCTACCTTGACAGTTTCTGTTGATTTTAAATGGTCTCAAAAATTAATTCTACATGTCTTAAAAATCTGTGCAGGGTTTTTTAAGCGTACGGACAAAATTTGAGCAAGTGATCTCACTAGAGTGCCGCGGATTAGCGGCCAAACCCATGGTTTGGCCGAACATCCGCGGCCGTTCTAGGGGATCAGTGCACCAAATTTTTTCTGTGTGTTCTCTGTTGGATTTTGGGGTTTTTGGTAAATATCGTTTTGGCCCAGATTTTGTTACTGTTCACCAGTAAGTCGTGGGGCCCACTTTTTGATATTTGGTCGATCGAAATTTAAACATGTTAGTTTACAGTGCTTACATTATATCTCCGACCGGGAATGTCATTTGATCGGTAAACCGCGTCCGATTGCTATAGTTCTTTTAGACGGGTTTGCGAACGTGACATTCGCGTTGATGTTCTGTGTTGTGCTGTGATGTTGCGGATTTGTCATGGTGGATAGCAGTGTGCAATGGTAGTACAGTTTGAGTTTATTTGTACATTTGATATTGCGGGGCGAGCGTCCAACTTGTGGACTGCCGTCACTGCCTGTTGTATAATATTCTTTTGGGGCACGACCAGGTTGCGGTCGATGTACCTGTTGTACTATTTTTCATTACTGTACTAGGTTTTCACCCCGCGACGGAGTGCACGGATAGCCGGGTTCTGGAGGGCAACGGGTCCGCATCTCATGGCTTTGAGAGGCAGAGGGGCCCCACTCTAAAATTGGCAGACTATTCGCCGCACTCGTAGGGGTACAGGTTGACCCAAGGAGGGGTGCTCAATTTACCGGATTCCGTGAAGTGCCGGGTGTTCCATTCACTATGCTGTGGGGACTACCTCGCTTCAGGTTTTGGCGGGTAACTTGCCGCACCCGTAGGAGTCTAGGTTTCATTGCACAGGCTATCCACACGACAGGGGAACGTCGGGTTTCAGCAGCGGCTCTATGAAACCCGGGGATCCCAGATTATCTGTATTGTTCTGTGATGCTTATTACTTTTCTGTAATGTTGCATATTATCACGCCTTGAGCGATTATTGTATATTGGTTTATATACTATTAGATGTTGTATATGTTTTACACCCGTGCTAGTCCAGTCCCCGCTCTGTCGTTAGTTAAGTAACCTAACGGGTGATGACGGGACCCAGTGACGAATGCGGATGGCATATACGTACATTTTATTTTCGTTCTTTTCTGGTGTGATTAATTGATGGGACTGCGTTGATTCTGATCAATGCAAAAAGTTAAACAAACCTGTTTTCAGTTGTTGGAAAAAATTTAAAAAGTGTTATTGCAAAGACGTTTACTTTTGTTTTGCATAGCGGTATTCAGTGGAATATCCTGCACCTCATTCGACGGGGCAAGGGCCGATATCCCTTCACCGGGACTGACCATTAGGCAGAAGTTTGCATCAGGGTAATAACTTCACTATAGTCGATTACATGTTGCTTTGCATAGCGGTATTCAGTGGAATATCCTGCACCTCATTCCACGAGGAAAGAGCCGAGATCCCTTCACCGGGAATGACCTCTTTAGCAAAAGGTTTTCGCCACTATATTTTAAAAAGCTATCAGGTTCCTTCAGCGATATCAAGTTCACTACGCTAAAGGTTTTTCGCCAAAAACCAGCCGTAGCCCTCCGTCACTTCTTTTGAGTATTCAGTAGTATTCAAGCTATGTATTTTAGCCAAAGTTAAGGCATAGTGTTTGGTAGCTGCTGGGTATTTCAATTGTTGCATAGATAGATGAGTTAGTTTGGGACAGTCGTTCTGCCGATTGGCCAAAGTCAGGGGCATGTGCGGATGGGTTCAAATTTACAAGATAGTGACGGGTAGAACTTGGCATGTGACTTATGACATTTTGACCAAAGCCAAGGTTATAAGAGCATGGGGCAAAAATCAGATCGGGAGTTTCTAAAGAAACTGAAACTTGCCAAGTATGCGCATACCTTCTGGAGTATGAGTAACGTGGATGCATTCCATCACGTTATCATGCGATGAGAGTTGGATCCCGATTCCCACTGATGAGTTGGTTTACTCTTCGGGTCATCCCGATTGATTCTTCTTTAGGTTTGGAGGAGAATTTGACAGGACAGTGGGAGGTTTCCGGATTAGATAAAGTGATAACCATTCTGATCTAGGTTAGAGTGCACGCAGAGTGTTTCTTTTCTCTCTCTCTCTTTGGCAGCGACCTTTGACCGACCCTAGACTACGACTCAGTTGACCGAACCTTCTTAAAATACTGGCTTTTGGATTGTCTTTGTTGCATAAGTCATTGCCACTCCTTCTTCTACCCTTTGAATTTCTCAGAACACCCGTATTACTACGGATATCCACTTCCATTGGATAGATCCATCGTATGGTTATATACGAACTCGAAGGGACTTCTTCGAGGATGGATCCAGGTTCAGGAGAAATAGAATTGGTTTATTCAGTTGTCTTTTATTATCACCTTCTCTCAGGTTGCGAGGGCTCCTTGGTTTAACGCATATTGGATAGTCTTCTTCCAAACCATAGGCAGGTGCCGAAAGGTAGGGAATGAAGAAAACTAATTAGCCTAAGTAGGGTGTGCAGAAGGTAATATATAAAGACAAAATAAAGGGATTAGAAAGAGGGCAAAGTAAATTGCGACTGATATCATTCACGACCAAAACCGCGTACTTCATCGCCACTCCTATTTCACCTTTAAAGGAATAAGGTATTATTCAGTTGTCTTTTATCATCACCTTCTCTCGAGATGCGAGTACTCCTTGGTTTAGAAGGGTACACCTATTATGCTTACTGGATAGTCTTCTTCCAAACCATAGGCTGGTGCCGAACGGTAGGGAATGAAGAAAACCATTTAGCCTAACGATGGTGTACAGAAGGTAACGACTAAAGACAAATAAATGGATTTGGAGAGATGGCAATAAAATATACGGTTGATGTCATGAATTGGATTATGGAAGAGGCATTGCTATGAATACCAGGATACCCCTACGAAACATTTTCATGTTTCAGTGCATTGTTAAAGGAAAACTGTTTTCCCGATTAGACACTTACTCCAAGGGTATGTATTTACCAGGTTTCATTATCATATCTGTATGGTTTTACAGATGATGAGTGGGAGTAAGTTATTGGGAATTAGGTGACCATCCTCATTATATCGGAATTCGTTGTAATTGGTGATATTTGAGGAAATCGCCAGGGTACAGTTTTTAACCTACGACGCACAGGTTTTGAGTTGTTTGACTCAGCGGACTTATACAGAGTATTGTATGTTGTCCAGTGTCCTTCAGGACAAAGGGGTAGGTCCCCGTACTATGTTCTGTTTACTTATAACTTCTCTAGTATTTAGACAAGTGTTTCGTAGAAATACAAGGTCTAAGTTTTGAGAAGTTGTGAGTATAAGAATAAAGTAGAGAACCAGGTATCACAAGTATCGGGATTCTTCAAAGAGATCGAAGATGTAGATTCTTGTGATTGGTATTCAGATGATAGTGATGGTTTTTGAGAAACGTGTTTCTCTTTCAGGTTACTCATAATTGGAAGGATTCCTAAGTTGAGTAATACTGATTAGCCTCTTTCCATTAAGTTGATGTGCACTGGAGACAGCTGCATGATTTGAATATAGTTCCAATTAAATAAGTGCCAAAGTTTCTGTATTGGATATAGAATGGATCGTACCTTAAAAGATATTAAGGTACGGGGAGTTGTCCAGCTTATGCTTAAAACCAGACTCTGGATAACTCAGGGCACGTTTCTGTAATGGCTGTTTGTGGGTTGACCCTGGCTATGACAAGGGTTGATATTCTACCATTTGGAAGATCAATAGTGATATTATTCTTGACTCGCCACAGTTTTAGTAAAATGGATCTTTTTCAGAAAACAATAGTGGGAGTATGGTAGAACTGGAAGTGATTCCAGAACCGCGAACGATTACGGAAAATTTAATAGGACCTATATATTCAATCAGGTTTGACATTCCAATAGCCACTCCGCAGATATGGTGGGTAACCTCAGACACCCGAGAGGTACTTCGGTAGCCTCAAGGACGGTGACAGGGAGGTTCTTATCTACCCAGACTTGACACTACTGTTGTTCCAGGATATGAGACCCGGTAGGAGGGTTGTCGAAGTCAGTGGGAGCAGCGGAAATTTAGTGGGCAAGTAGCTTATGTCTATTTTATAGACTTGAGCAGTTATAGCGGAGATAGATCATCTAATTTTGATGTGACAGTCATGGGTTTGACTTCAATCAGGATAGGGGATGGATCTGTTAAGAAGGTAGTAGGGTGTGATGTCATGGTATCTGGATGACATACACAGAGTGGGAAGTAAAATTCCTATACTACGATCGGTTGTACTGTGATCGTCACACAGTTGTTTCTCCAGACAGGATATGGATATAATATTTGACATTCTGGTTTCTGGATCTATGGTTTTAGATCTGGATTTGGGTAGTTTCCCAATGTGGGTACTTTGACAGATATTCTAATGGTTTTTAGAATAGTTGACTCCTAGCATGGTGGTGTACCTGCAGGTGATGGGGTCACCCTCTCTAAAGGTGTCGTATAGACTAAAGGGGAGAGGGATGTGCATGATTGACAGATCACTTGCTTAGGCAATTGAGTCAATCATGAGATGTCAAGTACCACACCAGATGTTGTTTTTGCACTAGATGCAATAAGTTTGTATTAATCCAATCCTGGAGAGACATAAGGAAGCAGTTTTAGAACATAAGTGGATGTTCTACGGATTTGATGGCGGCAGCCTCCTTCGGGAGACGATCATCATTCCAGGCTTCAAAGGTGACATGGATGACAGAGTGATTGTCAGAGTTATAGTTTTCCCTCTGACCAAGAGGGACAGTATTATGGACAGGTGGTCCAAGAGGATACTGTGGGTGGCAAGGTGCCCGATACTGATTAGGTTCAGTGATCGATTCGGTCTAAGAAGTTTGGATATGGAGTTCATTTATGAACTAAGGTCCCATCAGATATCCAGACATATTCTAAGACAGGTATTACTCGATTCGGGAGATGGCTTTCTCCGCAAACTTGAGATTAAGAGAGATATAGAAAGATACTTCTAGGCGGATCCACTCACTGAGGTTATTTCTCGAAAACAATAGTTTTACAAACGGGTTTTGTGAAACTGATTAGTAGAGGAGTTGGATGTTCGGTTTCACACGGGCTGTGAGTAGTCGACATCGCAATAATTAGCCTTGAGTGCAAGTGGGAGATTGTCGGAGATAGTGCCCTCATAGTCAATTATTGGATCGCAGGTACGTGATTGCAATGGTTGCGGAGGACCTATCCCGGTAGGACAGTCTTACTCGAGATGATAGTATGCTATCTGGTTTGCCTTTATCAGTCGTGTACATGTTCAGGTGACTGATTGCATGTTACACTTTGATAGAGCCCTTAGGATCTTGCTTTACTACCAACAGTATGATGGCGATCATATAAGTGAGAGTTGGGTAGTTTATATGCATATCCTTAATTGTGGTCCCTAGTCGTGGGAGTTTCGAGACAGGGCATCGATACTCCGGAGTAGACTAGTATGTACAGTCGAGACCCCGACGAGGGGCGGTGGCCGGTCTCACAAGCCACTGGTGTCAGTTGGATCACCTAAGATGTATACAGGTGCTCATTGGGTTATGAGTACACCGGACAGGACTCGCCGGGAATCTGCTAGTTAGTACTATACCTATCGTCAGATAGCAGTTCCCAGGTGACATGTGTACAGGTTAGTTCATCGACCTAAGGTCGTCATTTGTCTCGTGTGAGTTCCCACTGTGCTTTGATTTCTACCCTACCACGGCTCAAAGGAGTCGTGCAAACAGGTAGCTTTTGGGTACAGTCCCGAGCCATATGGAGGCACGTGAGCGGATCGGCAGAGGATTCGTCTCTCCCGGTATTGGGGGCGAGGTCGTGCTGTGTCTAGGAGAGCCATTACACAAAGTCCATGGCCATGGCAGGAGATTTACTGGTAGGTACTCCAGTAGTATCTCAGGGTGTGATTGGGCTACACTCCGACACGACTTATACTGCTTTTGGGGTCTGACGTTACTAGCCCCCTAGGCGGATATGCGATACTCATTGACGAACGGACCGGACTGTATATACATTGTCACTGTTAGGCTCAGTAGGGTTTCTGGATGAGTTCACTCATTGGCCACCCTTGAGTGCGCTCATCGGCCTCCCTTGAGGTCAGTCCATGGGCAGCCGTTACGCATAGCTAGTGCCGCTGACGGTTTGTGGTTAAACCCACTGCCAGGATACTGACAAGTCATTAGAGTCCCCCACAGACAGTTTCCCAAGTTCGGGCGAAACGTTGTAGAGGCCGTATGGTTTTATGGCAGGGTTCGGAAAATGCACGTGCGTTTACGCACGTGTCAGTTTTCGGGCTGATGATACTGGTCGGCTTTGGTTTAAGCCGGATCCGAGTATTATATTGAGTAGGTATAATATCTTTGTCTCAGTTGCATTTGTATTCGGTCGTAATACAAATGCGGGTATATTTATACAGTTACGGGGTTATCCTGAAAGTCGTTTCAGGATCACTTTTGGAAGTTGCCAGTTTCCAGTTTTCTATCAGCCATCTTTTAACATTTGGTTAAAGACGGGTTTATCTTTTCTTGAGATGAGTGTAGATTCTTCTAGAAGATTCTAGATGAGGTGACTAGGATTAATTGGTGTTGAGTTTTCATTGGATGCATTAAAGGCTTGATGATGTGTATTAGTGACTCATGCTTTGATTTCCTCCATTTTTTGTTAAGCTTAAGATATTTGTTCTTCAAGATAAGCTTCATGTCTTATGGTCACCCTCTTTATCCTACGGTCACCTCCCTCCTTCTATAAAGTGGCCAGTCCTCTCTCTCCTCACTCTCTCTCTCACTTGATGTTTCATATTTTCTAGAAAAGATTATGATAGGTTTTATCGGTGTATGGAATTTCACAGCTCATTTCATTCCAACACCCGATTCCCACGGCAACTTCATTAACCGTCCGTCCATAGCTTTGGACGGAACGAGACAAAGTCATCCACTCATTCTCTACATCAATCTTGGTCGTCTCTTTTAGCAAACTTGACGACCGAGTTGCCTCGAGTCAGAGGCGGAAGCCCGTTTAAAGAATCAGTGATGTGGTGCCACCTGGACGAGCAGATCAGAGATCGACGAGATCGGAGCAGCCGCAACGGAGCGTGGGATGATGGTTAAAGAACGAAGGACTCAGATCGTTCGGTATAACCTTTCTACACTCTTTACAGTTTGTTAGTTTAGCAATAATGGCAGATCCGGGTTAAAGTATACGATAGCGCCAGTTAAAAAGTTTTTGCTCCGCATTTGGCGTCTGTAGACGGCCGGGGCGCTAGCGTAGACTTACAGTGGTATCAGAGCCTCACCATTTTGCTATACTAACTTGTGCTAACGCGTTTAAAATATCGATCGAACCGGAAATCGAAAATTGCAAAATCCTACCTTGACAGTTTCTGTTGATTTTAAATGGTCTCAAAAATTAATTCTACATGTCTTAAAAATCTGTGCAGGGTTTTTTAAGCGTACGGACAAAATTTGAGCAAGTGATCTCACTAGAGTGCCGCGGATTAGCGGCCAAACCCATGGTTTGGCCGAACATCCGCGGCCGTTCTAGGGGATCAGTGCACCAAATTTTTTCTGTGTGTTCTCTGTTGGATTTTGGGGTTTTTGGTAAATATCGTTTTGGCCCAGATTTTGTTACTGTTCACCAGTAAGTCGTGGGGCCCACTTTTTGATATTTGTTCGATCGAAATTTAAACATGTTAGTTTACAGTGCTTACATTATATCTCAAACCGGGAATGTCATTTGATCGGTAAACCGCGTCCGATTGCTATAGTTCTTTTAGATGGGTTTGCGAACGTGACATTCGCGTTGATGTTCTGTGTTGTGCTGTGATGTTGTGGATTTGTCATGGTGGATAGCAGTGTGCAATGGTAGTACAGTTTGAGTTTATTTGTACATTTGATATTGCGGGGCGAGCGTCCAACTTGTGGACCGCCGTCACTGCCTGTTGTATAATATTCTTTTGGGGCACGACCAGGTTGCGGTCGATGTACCTGTTGTACTATTTTTCATTACTGTACTAGGTTTTCACCCCGCGACGGAGTGCACAGATAGCCGGGTTCTGGAGGGCAACGGGTCCGCATCTCATGGCTTTGAGAGGCAGAGGGGCCCCACTCTAAAATTGGCAGACTATTCGCCGCACTCGTAGGGGTACAGGTTGACCCAAGGAGGGGTGCTCAATTTACCGGATTCCGTGAAGTGCCGGGTGTTCCATTCACTATGCTGTGGGGACTACCTCGCTTCAGGTTTTGGCGGGTAACTTGCCGCACCCGTAGGGGTCTAGGTTTCATTGCACAGGCTATCCACACGACAGGGGAACGTCGGGTTTCAGCAGCGGCTCTGTGAAACCCGGGGATCCCAGATTATCTGTATTGTTCTGTGATGCATATTACTTTTCTGTAATGTTGCATATTATCATGCCTTAAGCGATTATTGTATATTGGTTTATATACTATTAGATGTTGTATATATTTTACACCCGCGCTAGTCCAGTCCCCGCTCTGTCGTTAGTTAAGTAACCTAACGGGTGATGACGGGACCCAGTGACGAATGCGGATGGCATATACGTACATTTTATTTTCGTTCTTTTCTGGTGTGATTAATTGATGGGACTGCGTTGATTCTGATCAATGCAAAAAGTTAAACAAACCTGTTTTCAGTTGTTGGAACAAATTTAAAAAGTGTTATTGCAAAGACGTTTACTTTTGTATTGCATAGCGGTATTCAGTGGAATATCCTGCACCTCATTCGATGGGGCAAGGGCCGATATCCCTTCACCGGGACTGACCCCTTGGGCAGAAGTTTGCGTCAGGGTAATAACTTCACTATAGTCGATTACATGTTGCTTTGCATAGCGGTATTCAGTGGAATATCCTGCACCTCATTCCACGAGAAAAGAGCCGAGATCCCTTCACCGGGAATGACCTCTTTAGCAAAAGGTTTTCGCCACTATATTTTAAAAAGCTATCAGGTTCCTTCAGCGATATCAAGTTCACTACGCTAAAGGTTTTTCGCCAAAAACCAGCCGTAGCCCTCCGTCACTTCTTTTGAGTATTCAGTAGTATTCAAGCTATGTATTTTAGCCAAAGTTAAGGCATAGTGTTTGGTAGCTGCTGGGTATTTCAATTGTTGCATAGATAGATGAGTTAGTTTGGGACAGTCGTTCTGCCGATTGGCCAAAGTCAGGGGCATGTGCGGGTGGGTTCAAATTGACAAGATAGTGACGGGTAGAACTTGGCATGTGACTTATGACATTTTGACCAAAGCCAAGGTTATAAGAGCATGGGGCAAAAATCAGATCGGGAGTTTCTAAAGAAACTGAAACTTGCCAAGTATGCGCATACCTTCTGGAGTATGAGTAACGTGGATGCATTCCATCACGTTATCATGCGACGAGAGTTGGATCCCGATTCCCACTGATGAGTTGGTTTACTCTTCGGGTTATCCCGATTGATTCTTCTTTAGGTTTGGAGGAGAATTTGACAGGACAGTGGGAGGTTTCCGGATTAGATAAAGTGATAACCATTCTGATCTAGGTTAGAGTGCACGCAGAGTGTTTCTTTTCTCTCTCTCTCTTTGGCAGCGACCTTTGACCGACCCTAGACTACGACTCAGTTGACCGAACCTTCTTAAAATACTGGCTTTTGGATTGTCTTTGTTGCATAAGTCATTGCCACTCCTTCTTCTACCCTTTGAATTTCTCAGAACACCCGTATTACTATGGATATCCACTTCCATTGGATAGATCCATCGTATGGTTATATACGAACTCGAAGGGACTTCTTCGAGGATGGATCCAGGTTCAGGAGAAATAGAATTGGTTTATTCAGTTGTCTTTTATTATCACCTTCTCTCAGGTTGCGAGGGCTCCTTGGTTTAGGAGAGTACACCTATTACGCATATTGGATAGTCTTCTTCCAAACCATAGGCAGGTGCCGAAAGGTAGGGAATGAAGAAAACCAATTAGCCTAAGTAGGGTGTGCAGAAGGTAATATATAAAGACAAAATAAAGGGATTAGAAAGAGGGCAAAGTAAATTGCGACTGATATCATTCACGACCAAAACCGCGTACTTCATCGCCACTCCTATTTCACCTTTAAAGGAATAAGGTATTATTTAGTTGTCTTTTATCATCACCTTCTCTCGAGATGCGAGTACTCCTTGGTTTAGAAGGGTACACCTATTATGCTTACTGGATAGTCTTCTTCCAAACCATAGGCTGGTGCCGAACGGTAGGGAATGAAGAAAACCATTTAGC
Source organism: Agapanthus africanus (assembly GCA_030015575.1). Lineage (NCBI taxonomy): Eukaryota > Viridiplantae > Streptophyta > Magnoliopsida > Asparagales > Amaryllidaceae > Agapanthus > Agapanthus africanus. The sequence continues at coordinate 447,919,713 of CM057342.1, read as the reverse complement.
CTAACGATGGTGTACAGAAGGTAACGACTAAAGACAAATAAAGGGATTTGGAGAGATGGCAATAAAATATACGGTTGATGTCATGAATTGGATTATGGAAGAGGCATTGCTATGAATACCAGGATACCCCTACGAAACATTTTCATGTTTCAGTGCATTGTTAAAGGAAAACTGTTTTCCCGATTAGACGCTTACTCCAAGGGTATGTATTTACCAGGTTTCATTATCATATCTGTATGGTTTTACAGATGATGAGTGGGAGTAAGTTATTGGGAATTAGGTGACCATCCTCATTATATCGGAATTCGTTGTAATTGGTGATATTTGAGGAAATCGCCAGGGTACAGTTTTTAACCTACGACGCACAGGTTTTGAGTTGTTTGACTCAGCGGACTTATACAGAGTATTGTATGTTGTCCAGTGTCCTTCAGGACAAAGGGGTAGGTCCTCGTACTATGTTCTGTTTACTTATAACTTCTCTAGTATTTAGACAAGTGTTTCGTAGAAATACAAGGTCTAAGTTTTGAGAAGTTGTGAGTATAAGAATAAAGTAGAGAACCAGGTATCACAAGTATCGGGATTCTTCAAAGAGATCGAAGATGTAGATTCTTGTGATTGGTATTCAGATGATAGTGATGGTTTTTGAGAAACGTGTTTCTCTTTCAGGTTACTCATAATTGGAAGGATTCCTAAGTTGAGTAATACTGATTAGCCTCTTTCCATTAAGTTGATGTGCACTGGAGACAGCTGCATGATTTGAATATAGTTCCAATTAAATAAGTGCCAAAGTTTCTGTATTGGATATAGAATGGATCGTACCTTAAAAGATATTAAGGTACGGGGAGTTGTCCAGCTTATGCTTAAAACCAGACTCTGGATAACTCAGGGCACGTTTCTGTAATGGCTGTTTGTGGGTTGACCCTGGCTATGACAAGGGTTGATATTCTACCATTTGGAAGATCAATAGTGATATTATTCTTGACTCGCCACAGTTTTAGTAAAATGGATCTTTTTCAGAAAACAGTAGTGGGAGTATGGTAGAACTGGAAGTGATTCCAGAACCGCGAACGATTACGGAAAATTTAATAGGACCTATATATTCAATCAGGTTTGACATTCCAATAGCCACTCCGCAGATATGGTGGGTAACCTCAGACACCCGAGAGGTACTTCGGTAGCCTCAAAGTCAGTAAAAGGGAGGTTCTTATCTACCCAGACTTGACACTACTGTTGTTCCAGGATATGAGACCCGGTAGGAGGGTTGTCGAAGTCAGTGGGAGCAGCGGAAATTTAGTGGGCAAGTAGCTTATGTCTATTTTATAGACTTGAGCAGTTATAGTGGAGATAGATCATCTAATTTTGATGTGACAGTCATGGGTTTGACTTCAATCAGGATAGGGGATGGATCTGTTAAGAAGGTAGTAGGGTGTGATGTCATGGTATCTGGATGACATACACAGAGTGGGAAGTAAAATTCCTATACTACGATCGGTTGTACTGTGATCGTCACACAGTTGTTTCTCCAGACAGGATATGGATATAATATTTGACATTCTGGTTTCTGGATCTTTGGTTTTAGATCTGGATTTGGGTAGTTTCCCAATGTGGGTACTTTGACAGATATTCTAATGGTTTTTAGAATAGTTGACTCCTAGCATGGTGGTGTACCTGCAGGTGATGGGGTCACCCTCTCTAAAGGTGTCGTATAGACTAAAGGGGAGAGGGATGTGCATGATTGACAGATCTCTTGCTTAGGCAATTGAGTCAATCATGAGATGTCAAGTACCACACCAGATGTTGTTTTTGCACTAGATGCAATAAGTTTGTATTAATCCAATCCTGGAGAGACATAAGGAAGCAGTTTTAGAACATAAGTGGATGTTCTACGGATTTGATGGCGGCAGCCTCCTTCGGGAGACGATCATCATTCCAGGCTTCAAAGGTGACATGGATGACAGAGTGATTGTCAGAGTTATAGTTTTCCCTCTGACCAAGAGGGACAGTATTATGGACAGGTGGTCCAAGAGGATACTGTGGGTGGCAAGGTGCCCGATACTGATTAGGTTCAGTGATCGATTCGGTCTAAGAAGTTTGGATATGGAGTTCATTTATGAACTAAGGTCCCATCAGATATCCAGACATATTCTAAGACAGGTATTACTCGATTCGGGAGATGGCTTTCTCCGCAAACTTGAGATTAACAGAGATATAGAAAGATACTTCTAGGCGGATCCACTCACTGAGGTTATTTCTCGAACACAATAGTTTTACAAACGGGTTTTGTGAAACTGATTAGTAGAGGAGTTGGATGTTCGGTTTCACACGGGCTGTGAGTAGTCGACATCGCAATAATTAGCCTTGAGTGCAAGTGGGAGATTGTCGGAGATAGTGCCCTCATAGTCAATTATTGGATCGCAGGTACGTGATTGCAATGGTTGCGGAGGACCTATCCCGGTAGGACAGTCTTACTCGAGATGATAGTATGCTATCTGGTTTGCCTTTATCAGTCGTGTACATGTTCAGGTGACTGATTGCATGTTACACTTTGATAGAGCCCTTAGGATCTTGCTTTACTACCAACAGTATGATGGCGATCATATAAGTGAGAGTTGGGTAGTTTATATGCATATCCTTAATTGTGGTCCCTAGTCGTGGGAGTTTCGAGACAGGGCATCGATACTCCGGAGTAGACTAGTGTGTACAGTCGAGACCCCGACGAGGGGCGGTGGCCGGTCTCACAAGCCACTGGTGTCAGTTGGATCACCTAAGATGTATACAGGTGCTCATTGGGTTATGAGTACACCGGACAGGACTCGCCGGGAATCTGCTAGTTAGTACTATACCTATCGTCAGATAGCAGTTCCCAGGTGACATGTGTACAGGTTAGTTCATCGACTTGAGGTCGTCATTTGCCTCGTGTGAGTTCCCACTGTGCTTTGATTTCTACCCTACCACGGCTCAAAGGAGTCGTGCAAACAGGTAGCTTTTGGGTACAGTCCCGAGCCATATGGAGGCACGTGAGCGGATCGGCAGGGGATTCGTCTCTCCCGGTATTGGGGGCGAGGTCGTGCTGTGTCTAGGAGAGCCATTACACAAAGTCCATGGCCATGGCAGGAGATTTACTGGTAGGTACTCCAGTAGTATCTCAGGGTGTGATTGGGCTACACTCCGACACGACTTATACTGCTATTGGGGGTCTGACGTTATTAGCCCCCTAGGCGGATATGCGATACTCATTGACGAACGGACCGGACTGTATATACATTGTCACTGTTAGGCTCAGTAGGGTTTCTGGATGAGTTCACTCATCGGCCACCCTTGAGTGCGCTCATCGGCCTCCCTTGAGGTCAGTCCTTGGGCAGCCGTTACGCATAGCTAGTGCCGCTGACGGTTTGTGGTTAAACCCACTGCCAGGATACTGACAAGTCATTAGAGTCCCCCACAGACAGTTTCCCAAGTTCGGGCGAAACGTTGTAGAGGCCGTATGGTTTTATGGCAGGGTTCGGAAAATGCACGTGCGTTTACGCACGTGTCAGTTTTCGGGCTGATGATACTGGTCGGCTTTGGTTTAAGCCGGATCCGAGTATTATATTGAGTAGGTATAATATCTTTGTCTCAGTTGCATTTGTATTCGGTCGTAATACAAATGCGAGTATATTTATACAGTTACGGGGTTATCCTGAAAGTCGTTTCAGGATCACTTTTGGAAGTTGCCAGTTTCCAGTTTTCTATCAGCCATATTTTAACATTTGGTTAAAGAAGGGTTTATCTTTTCTTGAGATGAGTGTAGATTCTTCTAGAAGATTCTAGATGAGGTGACTAGGATTAATTGGTGTTGAGTTTTCATTGGATGCATTAAAGGCTTGATGATGTGTATTAGTGACTCATGCTTTGATTTCCTCCATTTTTTGTTAAGCTTAAGATATTTGTTCTTCAAGATAAGCTTCATGTCTTATGGTCACCCTCTTTATCCTACGGTCACCTCCCTCCTTCTATAAAGTGGCCGGCCCTCTCTCTCCTCACTCTCTCTCTCACTTGATGTTTCATATTTGCTAGAAAAGATTATGATAGGTTTTATCGGTGTATGGAATTTCACAGCTCATTTCATTCCAACACCCGATTCCCACGGCAACTTCATTAACCGTCCGTCCATAGCTTTGGACGGAACGAGACAAGGTCATCCACTCATTCTCTACATCAATCTTGGTCGTCTCTTTTAGCAAACTTGACGACCGAGTTGCCTCGAGTCAGAGGCGGAAGCCCGTTTAAAGAATCAGTGATGTGGTGCCACCTGGACGAGCAGATCAGAGATCGACGAGATCGGAGCAGCCGCAACGGAGCGTGGGATGATGGTTAAAGAACGAAGGACTCGGATCGTTCGGTATAACCTTTCTACACTCTTTACAGTTTGTTAGTTTAGCAATAATGGCAGATCCGGGTTAAAGTATACGATAGCGCCAGTTAAAAAGTTTTTGTTCCGCATTTGGCGTCTGTAGACGGCCGGGGCGCTAGCGTAGACTTACATTTACGACAAGGGTTCGGATGCATACGTGTGTTTACGCACGTACGACTTTTCGGACAGTTTATACTAGCCGGCTTTGGTTTAAGCCAGATTCTAGTATCAGGTTATTGGATTTATACAGTCTAAAGTGTTTCCGTGTTTTCACGGATTAGAGGGGCGTTCTCGTAATTTGTCGAGAAGGTTCTAGAAGAGTGGTGACATGAGGGGTTGAGGTGGCTTTTTCATGATTACTTTGTGTGACTCATTTATATGATTCATCATATCATTAATGCTTCATTAATGATCTAATGACTCACATGATGAATCACTCTCCTTGATTAAATGAAACATGGTGAATAATCAATTAATTGATATTATTTGATAATTCATTATGTATCATATATTCAAGTGAGAAGGATTTTTTGTACTCATTCTCATCTTCTCCTTCTCTCTCCTCAAGCTCACTCTCTCTTGAAACCCTAACCCTAACCTCTCATGTGTTGAGATCAAGGGTTAGATAGACTAAAACATTCATAACCTCACTCTATATCCTCTAGGTAGCTTAGATTAGCACTTTAAGCAACCTAGTTATCTCAAGTTTAAGATTTAGCTTGGCGTAGGAGCTTTCGGGTGGATCGTCTTTGATTCGAGGAGACCGTGAAGTTGCCGATGTTCCAAGGAGCCTACGAGGAGTGGAGGACAGCGATGAAGACCCGAAGGACATGTAACGTGAGGTATAACTCCGGTACCGAGTAGTTAAACCTCTAGTATAACGTTAGCAATGGTTTAGATTACGATTCATGCGCTCAAGTCCGTGTTACGAAGCTTTGATAATCGTTTTTCATATATTCCGCCTCCCCGTGAGTTAGTGGGGTGCGTGACATTGACTTACAATAGAGTCTTGTATGATTCCTACTTTGCTTTGATTTCCATCATACCACGTCCAAGAGGGCGTGCAAAAAGGTGGCTTTTGGGTACAGTCCCGAATCACATGGAGGCAATGAGCGAGAGGAGGGGATTCGTCTCTCCCGGTATAGGGAGTTGATGTTGCGCTGTGTTCGATTGGCTATAACGGGAAATCCCTGGCCTGGGTTGCTGAGATTTACTGGTAAGTGTTATCTGTAGTTTCTCGAACTGTTATAGACCTCATATCGACACGACTTATCAAGCTACTAGGGTCTGACGTTTACCACCCCTAGGCGAGATATGCAACATATCAGACGAAGAGACCGGACTGTACGGGAGTGTTACTGATTGGATTCGCAGGAGAATGTACAGGCTTGCTTGTTGATTTTTTGATCGCTCAATACTTGGGTGGCTGTTATGTTTAGCTGACCGCTTGCAGCTTGTGGGTGTTTGATATAATCATCACCTACTGCCGGCGTATTGACGATTCTTTAGAGTCCTACACAGAGGTTTCTTGACTCAGGCAAAACGGAATAGGAGCACATATATGATATGTGCGGGACCGAGAACAATACGTGTATGTGATACCGTATTAGATTCTCACGATATAAGATATCGACCGGGTATATGAGATATAGCCGGGTCATCGGATCAAGTGTTGATTCGATGAACTGATACAGATTATATTGGTCGGTTATTTGTGAAATAGCCGGATTATCGGATCAAGTATTTATTCGATAATTTAATGTATAATTATATATTTGATATATTAAATTACATTAACTGATATAAACTCACTAAAAGATTCTTTTTCTCACTCGGGCAATACATTGATATATATGCGATATATGTTAATTGTATTACTTTCTTTTGTTACAAAAATATATTATATATGTGATATATAATATTGTAGCATGTTATAATTACTAATGCAACATGATTAGTGGAGATTAAACGAGATTAGGGTTTGATTTGGGTTAAACTTTTCTAGAAGCTTCTAGAAGCTTTCTTTTTGTTTTTGCAAAGATATTTTGCAAGATATTTCAAACCCAACCCACACCCTTTTAACCCTAGTTAAGTCTGTACAATGGTTAGCCTATCATCTTTAACCATGGTTGCATAAGTAATTATCAACTCAATTCATTATTCATCACAAAAGGATTACTATTATTCTTCTTCTTCTTCCTTGAGCTTTGAGAAAGCTTTCTAGGCTTTCTTTATGTGATGATTTAGTGTGAGAAATAGAAAATAAATGAGAGCTAAAATCCTACTTCATCATCCTAATCTATCCTAGCCATTTAGATTAGGGTGTTCACTTCATATTGTGAGTGAGAGCTTGTGTTAAAGAAACTTCAAGGTAGATCATCTTAGTTATCGAAGATCGGAAGCAAGCTTGCATCTTTCTCTTCGTGGAGCTTTTCGAGAGTCCGGATACTCGACGATCGCAGCAAAGGGACCTCAACACGGAGCTTTAGAAGTGAAGGACTGGACTACAAAGGTTGTAATCCCAAACTCTTAGTGTTAAAGTTTTTAACATGCTTTGTTTCGCCTAATCTCTAGTTTAAAGATCTTGGTTAGGGTTGTTCGGCACGTCTAAATTTTAAATCGGGCATGGTTGATGACTTATAGACCCTTGTGAGAGTGCCTAGTAACCCTGCAGTGGTATCAAAGCTGAGCTAGAGCTTTAGGCGAAGTCTAGGCGAAGTTTAAAGTCCGATCGAACCCCGAAACCCCGGTTTATACCCTTCTCTGGAAATTTTATAAAAATGTTGATTTTTCATATTAAAAATACTCAAAAAAATCAGCATGGAAATACAAGTATTACTGTGCAACACGTGCCTTTGATCTCATTAAAGCGCCGCGGAACCGCGGCCGTACCATGGCTTGCGCGGCGGTTCCGCGGCCAAGCAGTAATATAATGGTTTGAGTTTTGCACAGTAACATCCGTAGCTAATTCCTGATACTTATGGGTATTTTTGATATTACTCAAGTGTTGAGTTTTCTAGGTTGTATTGGGATCTCGTTGATTCGATCAGAAAGTTTAACTTCGTATAATTTTTCCCGGGTAATTTTCAGAACGTGTTAAAAAGTTCGAACGGATATCAATAACTCACTTTTTCCCCTGTCGGAAATTTTTTCAAAAGTTGGATTTTTTCTCGAGTTTAAAACTTCCGGAAAATCTTGCAAGTAACGCGGTGGACCCTCTAGAAGAACAAAACCTTAACTCGATTATGTGACCGTCCGAACTGCCTCTGAACCATAGGGTTTGGGACAGTACGGCGTTGCCACATGTGAGGCGTTGGCTTGACCCTTCTACGGCTGGACCATTGGTACTGTGGCATGTGATGGATACTTTTTGAACTCCGCTCAAGTGTTGAGCTATTTGGGAAATCTTGGGTGTTTGTTTATTCGATCGGAAAGTTTAACATTGTCTATTTATCTGGAATGTGATACAATATTTGAAATCCACAAGTAGTTATGAGATAACTAATTTGAATGTTATAAATCTAGCTCTTTAGTCTCAGATGATCGGTTGCCATGAGATTTTGATGCGATCAAAAGTCCATTGCAATCACGTAGCGTACGCGGATACTCGCCGGGTAAACTTAATAGATAGCCACGCCCCATAGCCCCGACCAAGTGACTGTAGGAGAACCCCGTCGCCAAAAGCATACGTTCGGGTGCTCGCGGCAGCGGTGTTCCGCTTTAGTGCACTTTGTCGACGGCATCCGGGAGTGCGGCCGTCTACTAAAGTTTGCGACAAGCATTCGATCAGGATGTCGGGAATCTTGTTCAATTGCCCGACTTGATATTGAAAAGAGTTTTCGATAATGAGACTAAAATGCGGGGTTTATAATTGTTAGGCATGCGATGTCTAAGGAATTCATTTGGTTAGGCATGCGATGTCTAAAGAGGTTGCGGATTCCAACTGTTGTAGTTTTACACTTTCTTTTCTATGACCGTAAGCGTAGTATGTGGTGTATCGCCAGTTTTGTTGCTATACATCAACGACAATCGGGATACGCATACTTGTTTACGTTGATGATATGAGATATTATGTGTTGCTGTGATATGTTATATCGGATCGTCGTATTCTGAATAGCCGGGGGTTTTATGTGAGATGAGGGTTTTCAATTTTCATTCATGTAAAATTCATTTGTATGTAATATTATTTTATTGGGGCACTTCTGGGCTGAGGATGATGTCACCATTGTATATTATTTACTTTTCCGCATTAGGTAGACCCAAGGAGGGGAGCACAAGTAACCGGGTTCTGGGGTCCAGTGGGAAACCATCTCGAGGAGTCGAGACCGAGTCTCCTAACCCTAGAATTGGCAGTGTTGCTTGCCGCTCTCGTAAGGGTCTAGAGATGTGGGTTTGGCTATTCATCACGACCGTGGAATCCGTGTTTTATACAGGCTCGATATAAAACACGGACGTCCTCGTATATCCAATATTTCATATATGTTCTTCTGCTGTAATGTTCTGTGATGAGATCATATTACTGCCTGAGACAAATGTTCATATTATATATATAAAATATATATTATATATTGTTGATTTCGTGTCATATCTGATGCTTGTGAAGCATAATAAAATGGGACTTCATTAATGAGATTAATGAAACTAAAAGAAACCTAAGATGTTGTAGTAACTTGTTTAAAAACTGATAGCTCTAGTTCTTGCTTTGCATAGCGGTGTTCCTTGTAGAACATCCAACACCTTATTCGATAAGGAAAGAGCCGAGATCCCTTCACCGGGAGTGACCTCTTTAGTGAAACTAGCAGATGCTACAAACACGGTTTGTCTTTTGATTGCTTCTATAGTTTTTGCTTTGCATAGTGATATTTGTGAAATATCCTGCAACTTATTCGATGAGGAAAGAGCCGACGATCCCTTCACCGGGAGTGACCTTTTTAGCAAAACTAGAAAAGGCCTCAAAAACATTCCATTAAAAAAATCACTCGATTCTACAACGATATAAAGTTCATTACGCAAAGGGTTTTCTTAAAAACCTGTCGTAGCCCCCCATCGTTTCAGATAAGTAGTATTTAGTATTCGTGCTGCATTTGTTGACTTAGTCAAGGCGTAGTGTGCGGTAGCTGATTAGTGCTCATCTGTAAAGCATATGATGCGATTGGATTAGGGTAGTCGTGCGGCCTTGTTGACTTCACTACTAGAAATAAGGGTTGCCCCTATGGATTTACCCGTAGGGGCAACTCACTGCCCCTACGGATATATCCGTAGGGGCAAAAAATTAATCTGTAGGTGCAAACGTCGTAGGTGCAAGTTGAAGCCCTGAACTTGCCCCTACGGTCAAAAACTTGCCCCTACGGAGTTCTATGTAGGTACATTTGCACCTACGGATTAGGGCGTAGGGGAAAAAATGTTATTTTATTTATGGTTATTTGAATTATATTAACTGTACTACGGATATATCCGTAGGGCCAAGTAGTATCCCCTACGAATATATGCGTAGGTACTTATCTGTAGGGGAAAAATATCAGGATTCCTGATATTTTGCCCCTACGGATATATCCGTAGGGTATTTTTTTGCCCCTACAGATAAATCCGTAGGGGCAAGACCAACCCCCCTGACACTGAGATCAGTGGGAAATATCAGTTACTGCTGATATTTTGCCCCTACGGCTTAATCCGTAGGGGCAACATGTGTACCTACGGATTAATCCGTAGGTACACATTATCTGTTTTTTTTTTAAAAAGGGGCTGCCTTATTTTTTCTCGCCCTGTGCACAATAATATATATATCAATAAAATATAAAATTAATTATCACACAACATATATCGCAGTATTCATAATCACATCTCACGCATATAATATACAAAAGAAACCCAAATACTGAATATGATATAAATATAAACCAATATCAATATCAATATCGTTTCAAAATGTAGTACAATATGTATGATATAAATAAATACATGTTTCAAAAAATAAGAACCAAAAAGCTACCCTAGCTCGGTCCAGCTCCACCTCTGAATAACGATAGAATAACGCGCGCCTGCTCCTCGGTCAATAAACTTTGCAATTCGGCTCGAGCAGGAGTCTGAGCGTCCTGTGGAGCTGGCGATGTGGTCTGCGCAGCCGCCGTCGAGGGAGTCGCTTGCGGAGCTGCGGCTGCGGGAGTCTGAGCGGGCGCTGGAGCTATAGGAGCTGTCTGCGGAACCGTAGCCGATGTAGTGGCTTGCGGAGCCGCAGCCGAAAGAGATGCATGCCATGTACCCTGTCGCGTCTGTACCAAACGTGTGTAATAAGCGTGTAAGAACTGTGTATTATTCGAATTCGTATCATTATCAAGTTATTTCGAAATCCTATTTGGATATCTAGTTTGAAAAACCGTTGTTTATTTTAATTACATATGTATGTATGATTAATCAAACCCAAGTCTAAAAGCAAATAAGCTCAAGCTACGTACTAATTATGGATATGTTGATATCTATAATATGACATAATATTTTACTATAAAGTAGTATACATACCAGCATCTCCTTCAACTCCTCAACGGTGGCCCTCAAGCTCTCCAGTTCCTGCTGGACACGTCGCTCAGTGGAGACGGAGGAAGTAACCGCCGGGGTGGAGTCCAACCTCATATGGGCCCTGCTAGGGCCCAGTCCCCGGCCTCTCTCCCAACCTCCATGGTGCCCTCGGTGTGCGGCGTCCAGAACTGGGGTCAGCAGCCTCGGATCGCTCTGTCCGGTAAAATTGATCCCCAAGGCTTCGGCCTGCTCAACCACCCGCTCCTACACCCACATTAAGCAGTAAAGTATAAGTTTAAAATTTAAACTTGAAGCTTCCAAAACTAAAATTTCAAATATGGGTAGAATAAATATTTAACACTTATGCAATACTCCTGGGTAGCGACGTCGGGATATCGAAGCTCACCCGTGGCGGGATTGGTCGAGGTGCCGTGGACGGCAAGATATGCGGACAGCACGCTCGGTGTACCACCTTGCGCCACGGTCTGAGCTGTCTGCAATATTAGAAAATAACTCTTAATATTAGAAATATTAGAAAATAACTCTTAATATTGCAGAATATCAGAAAGGTCGGTCTATTGTAATTTACCGATAACTCCATGGCTCGAGTAATATTCCTCGAGCCACCCGTGTAAATGGGGCGGCCCCTCTTCGCCGACTTCCTGTTCTCTGTATTCTGAGCGGCCTGTTTCTGCACAACGCATTAACATTTAGTTTTATAATTAAGGAACACAAAGAAATAAATTATATCATAAACAATGAATTACATTTAAAATACATACCTGTTTGCGTTGGGAGTCGAAATAATCGCACAATAGATGCCATGTCTCTACGTCGACTCTCGCAAACGCCGGAGTGATAGGAGGGCCACTCTCTCTGCCTCGGGGGTCGCCATCCACAGGGAGTAGCAGTCGGCCTTCAGCTCATTCCTGTTTTATCGGACTTTGGTCTGCATGTTCTTCATCAGGCCATTGTACAGAGCATGAAGGTCGAGCACCCTCCTAGGGTGATCAGGGTCGGGTACAGGCTGAAAATCGTAATCCGACTGAAAATACAAAAAAAATATTGTTATTAGATTGCAAGTGTTAATAATAAATATATTGGATAAATCAAATGAAAATAGGCCGTTAATACGTACCCGAGCCTGATCAAAGAAGAGGGCGAATGAGCGCCGGTGCTGCTCGCCCCACTCAACGTGAAGTGGATAGTTCTTCACGAGCCGGCTCTCATCCCCCATATACCGGCCGAACCTCTCGGCATGAGGACCGGTATAGCGATAGTCAAGGGTAAAAAAGAGGGGGAATGCTGCCTCCCTCTAGCTCTGTCAGGCCTCAGCCTATGGGACTGATTCGGGCCTCGAGTCCCCCTCTGGGGATGGGGAGGCCTTGCGTCTGCACGAAATATCAAGACAATCAATATTAAGACAAAGTTGTATTAAGAAATCAAGCTTAAGAGAAAATTGAAGTGTGATATATACCTCCGGTGACTATCGCACGAGCCTGGGCCCGGGCAGCAGCACGAGCGGGACGATAGTTCCTCCGGTGAGGAACAACCGGGGTCCCGTATGCGGACGCATCCCCTGTAACTAGAAAATAAACATTGACGCTAAATTTCCATGAACTTCATATTTATTCTATAGAGCATATGTAAAATGAATAAATATTTTATATTTATTCATACTAACCTGCAGACGATGCGGATGGTATGGAAGCGGCAGGAGTGGCCCCTGCGGAAGATGTGGACGCACCACCTATAATTAGACAATTAAAAATAGATTATATAAGTAATTGCAAAAAGAATGTGTAGATCAATAATATAACGTTCTAAATCAATATGCATGCACTATAGGATATATAAACATACCCGCAGGTGCGGTGGTGTCACCACCTACAGCTAGACAATAATAAAAAATGCTAAGTAAGAGCAAAAGGAATGTATGTATATTTATGATATAGCATTCTAAATCAATATACATGCACTATATGATATATAAACATACCTGGAGGAGCGGGAGTGGCCTCTGTCCCAGATGTCGACGTATCACCAACAACTAGACAATCAAACATTGACAATATAAGTAATTTTGACATAAACATGCATGAATATCTGTAATATTACATTCAAAATGGATATGCGTGCAGTATACCTGGAGGTGTGGCAAAATCCATACGGAAGGAGGCATCCGAAGGGGTCTCCGATCTGGGTGCAAGACCGGCCCTCTGAAGCTCCCTACGAAGCTCTCCGGGCGGCAGAACCGCTCTGCCCCTGCCTCTGCCTCTGCCGCAGCTGGAGCTCCTGCCGCCCCTCGCTGCTCCCGACATCGTCATCAAATCTAGATAAACGGTTCGTGGACGCATTAGACAATCATTAAAAGTATTGACTATATATGTATAGAGCATAAAATGTGAAGTAATAATATAACATTACTGATAACCTTTTTCGTTTCGTGGACGCATTATACATATCTACTTGGATTTCATCGTCGATGTCATTTCTAACCCACGTAACTTCATGATCGGTCGAAGACAACCCGTCCTTCGAAACAGACGGTCGGAGCACTTTAAGCTTTCTCTCTTCTTCATCCTCATCGCTGTCCTCGTATTCTGGGACATCGTAGATATCTCTGGGTTTCCATCGGCATACAACACTCCACCCCGGATGCTTCAAACACTGTGAGTAATATACTTGGAACGCTTGGTTAGGAAAGATAAACGAATCTTCCTGACCGTAAAATCGAAGTGTGTTCACACTGGTCAATCCATATTCATCTTTCTAAGTCCCAAGATTGCTTCTCCACCTGTCCGTATCGGTTCGCGTATCGTACCAAGTACACTGGAATATATAAAAGGGTTCTGATCGTCCGGGATAGTAGATGCCGAGTATACAATTTAAGTACCAATAATAAATCACACTGTCCGATCCTACCGTCGCAATCCCACTATTCTAAGTGGTTCTAGATGTTTCTAATTCCTTAACTTCGAATTTGTATCCAAGGACACCAAATCCTTTGTAATATGCAACCTCCATACTAGGAAATTGAGCTAAAAATCTTGAATCACTCTCAAATGATGCAGACAAGTTCGGATCGTGGATCTAACAAAACAAATTTTACGACAAATACATAACGATACAAGTTTAGATTAAAACTTCTAGCAATAAAATGTTATTCGAATAACTCACATGATCTGTGACCCAATCACAAAAATTATCCTGATGATATTTTTCCAATTGTTCTTTATTCCAATCAGGATGCCCCTCACGTACCTCGTTAAAATGAATTCTGTTTTCGACAAATAATGGTGACATTAATATTATATCATTTCATACACACACAAACACAGATATAACAATTAATCCAAAAAAAACTTACTCTCTAATTTGTTCAAGACATGCGCAATTAAGCAAGATAAATCGGTATATCTTGTTGATAAACATAGTGTCTACCCTCTTATACTCGGCTTTACCATATGGTCCGTCTTGAATTCTTAGTGGTCGGTTAAGCCTTATCTTAATGTTCTCGTCCAGATAGCGGGAACAAAATATGGTTGCTTCATCAAGAAGATAACCTTGCATGATAGAACCCTCTGGTCGATTTTTATTGCGTATATACTTCTTAAGAGTGTAGAGGTACCTAATGAAAATATGTTGAATAAATAAATACGGGCATACAGGACAACAATAAATTTATAAATTGCACAAAAAGAAAAATTACACGTACCTCTCGACGGGATACATCCATCGATATTGTACCGGTCCAGCTAATTTCGCCTCAGTTGCAAGATGAACCGTCAAGTGTATTATGATATCGAAGAATGACGGTGGGAAAATACGCTCAAACTTGCAAAGTATCAACGCAATAGAATTTTCTAGTTTATCCAGCGTCACAACCTCCAGTGTTTTAGCACATAACTCCCTGAAAAAACAACATAGGTCGTTGATTACTAGACCAACCGAGTCGGGGAGAGAAGTCCTGAGGGCTAAGGGAAGAAGGTGCTCCAAGATAACATGGTGATCATGGCTTTTCAGCCCATCGATCTTGCCCTTCACAATTTTTATTTTCTTGCTGAATGATCCTGAGAAACCTGTGGGGACTTTCAAATCATGCAACACCTGCAGGAATCTTTTCTTCTCCGGTTGTGACATATGATAAGCGGCATTGGGAAGTACAAACTTGTCCGGTTTACCCGCTACCGGTCTAGGGTGCAATTCACTTCTTATTCCCCACTCTTGTAGATCCATCCGAGCATTCATGTTGTCTTTAGATTTCCCGTCTTTACAAAGAAGCAAGTTAAGTATGTGCTCTGATACTCCCTTCTCTATAAACATGACGTCCAGACAATGACACACTGAATTTGTAGATCAGTACGGAAGCTCAAAGAAAATGCTTAACTTGTTCCAATATGGTGGTTTGACCTGTTTCGTCAGATCCATCCCGAAGGTCACGTTATTGTAACCATCCCATTTAGCAGTCACGTCCTCTCTGGACAATGGGGATGGAAGTCCAAGAAGCTCCTGATGACCATCAAAGTGAACCGTGTCCAACCTATAGGGGTGGTCTGGAGGCAGGAAACGTCGATGGCCGCAATAACAAACCTTCCTGCTAAAATTCAAGAATTTCGATGTTGTGTGTTTATAGCAATGAGGACATGCTTTGTGACCATGTACGGACCAACCAGATAGCATTCCATACGCAGGAAAGTCATTAATTGTCCACATTAAAGCCGCACGCAGTATGAAGGTTGTATTTGTGTTTGCATCATATGTCTCTACACCGTCAATGAACAAAGATTTCAACTCCTCGATCAGAGGTCGGAGATAGACGTCGATATTGTTCCCCGGTGAGTTTGGTCCGTCGATAAGAAGAGGCATCATAAAGTATGATTGGTCCATAGCCAACCAAGGCGACAGATTATAAATTATCATTACAACGGGCCATGTGCTGTGATTTCCAGCCATATATGAATGGGCAGAAGCCATTAGTAGCCAGTCCGAGCCGGACATTGCGAGGATCGCTACTGATTATTGCATGCCTCCTATCGAAATCCTTCCATGCCGGTGAATCTCTTGGATGGCTCATTTTTCCATCTTCATTTGGAGGAGCACGGTGATGCCAAATCATTGCCTCGGCTGTTTTCTTGCACCTGAATAGCCTCTATAGCCTCTGTGTTATGGGAAAGTATCGTGCTATCTTCACAGGTATATCAGGCTTCTTATCAGAATCTTTCGGCTTATACCTGGCCTCTCCGCATGTTGGACACTCTTTCAAATCTGAATTCTCTTTCCGGTACAAAACGCAATTTTTAGGACATGCTTGAATCTTCTCGCACTTTAGACCCAAATTAGACATTATCTTCTGGGCTTCGTACCAGCTGTTGGGCACATTATTTCCCGGAGGCATAGAATCTTTCAAGAACGAAAGAAGCATTGTGAATGACTTGTTGCTCCATCCATTTAGACACTTAATTTGGAAAAGTTGGACGAACCATGAGAGGGTGGAATACTTCGCATTCTCATAAATTGGTTTCCTAGCATCATTCATGAAATTTTCATATTTATCCGCACGCAGTCCTTGACCGAAAGGAATGTCATCTTCGGTACGAATAGATTCACCTAGGACAGCCTCTACCATATCCTCCATTTCTTCTGATGGACATAAATTACCGCCTTCTCATTTTGCCGCATTACCAAATTCTTCTTCTTCTCCTGCCGCATTATCGTGTTCTACTTCTTCTGCCGCTGTACTGCATTCTTCTCCTTCCCCGTGATATTTCCAAGTTGTATAAAGTATAGTAAACCCATGTTTTACAATATAAAGCTCTGCCAATTCTACCTTCTGCCAGTACTTATTGCCACATCTATCGCACGGACAGAGAATCTTCTCTATTATGATCTTATTATGTGCGCGTGCAAATTCAAGGAAAGCAGCAACTCCTGCGACAAACTTAGGTTGCATACGTTGTTTCCAATTCACATACATCCAGTCCTTAAGTCTGACGTACTCATGGGCCATGTTAGACTGTATAACATATAAATTGTAGTTTATGCTGACTATATTGAGAAATATAAGAACGGGATAGTTACTGACAAAGGAGAAAATCCGTGTATATGCTTTGTGTGTGCGTTTGTTGTTGAAAAAAAGATGAGCATCGCACGTATGTTAACCGATAGACGGGGACAAAGTGGCGCTTTTAGTTTCATATATGAGTATCGATGAGAATATGAAGGTTTCATATTATCATATAGTGGTTTTAACCCGAACATCTCGAATCGCTCTCTAATTATGCATTTGTTGTGTATTCTTATTGTATGTGTGTGTTCCGGCTGTCGGGAGTAGGCCTCTATCCCATTAAGAATGTATAGAGCGAACACCCATCACTTGTGCTTTCAACCGTTTCGAGTAAATTTCGGCAGCACCTCCCCACTGTTCTCCGAGTACACTGTAATAGAATAGATAATCATTTCAAAGCTGTGAAACAACGTTGAAATGAACATCTAATCTATCTTTGTACACGGAGAACCAGCGAAAAGGTACCGACGAAATATCTCGAAACGGATGAAAACACAAGTGAATGAAGAGGTTTGCTTTATACATTCTTAACTTGTCCACACGGGACAAATCTATGGGTTACCATACGATTGAATTTTCTCGTCGCGTAGACTATACGATGGTTCTTAGTATCGAGCTATACCGTCCGATATTTAACAACCTTCGTATGGTTCTATGTCACGACGAGCATCGCACGTATGTTAACCGATAGACGGGGACTAAGTGGCGCTTTTAGTTTCATATATGAGTATCGATGGGAATACGAAGGTTTCATATTATCATCGAGTATCATATATTGGTTTTAACCTGAACATCTCGAATCGCTCTCTAATTATGCGTTTGTTGTGCATTCGTGTTGTATGTGTAACATGATTTTAAACCATTGAGATCAAGATTGATAGAACTGATCATCCTACATTGCAATAGCATTCATCAACCAAAAACTATTATTGCAATGGCATTCATCTATAACAATCAACAATTAAAACTACAAATGTAGGATGCTGATATCATAAAGCGTTATACGCAACATATGAATTCACATGACTGAAACATGCATCAAAAAAACATGTTCATCCAAAAGAGAGGCCACTGTCAACATATATAGACAAATACGTTATAAAAACAGTAACTAATTAACAAGTTGGTTAGCATCTGGATCAAGAAAATGATAGGAAAAACAATTGACTATGATCTATAATGACAAGTCTATTACCATGACTCTCGACTAACAAAGGTGGCTTTTCGTCCTCGGTAGCTTGATAATTGGGATTTCATGGCGAATAAAAATATGCATATGCCGTTTGACCGGGAACTTCAATAGGAAACTCAATAAGGTCGGGTGTACTGAAGCACGCTTTGTATTTCGCTATATCAGGTGATGAAGCCCAAGCCCTAGCTAGCCCAGCCCCACCCCAACCGAACCCTATCGAAGGTAAAGAACGTCCTTACACTTTCATATTTCTATTAATGATGCAAGTCTCCACCAAGTCAAATTCTTGCAATATCATTCTTTTTAGAGTATGTCTAATTTAATAGATAGAATTTTCAAAGTTGGGCAACCAAGAAAAAGTAACAAGGGATTTTACATACATGCCAAAGCTTTGATTATTTATTTATTTATTTTCCATTTCATATTAGTACTTTTATATGTTTGATGATGGCAAGAAATACAAATTATATTAGAACATTGTACATACCTAATTTCCACTTGAAATCGGTTTTTTCTTTTATCAGTACTCGTTGACATATAGTAACAAACAATGTTTGATTAGAAGGACCCAAGATTTTCTCGATCAACAATAATTTTAGTAATCAAACTAGGCTAAAATTGCTGGAAATTCCTCTCAGGTTTGCCAAATTCAGCAAACCCCAACCCCAACCTAACCCTAACCCCAGACCCAGCCCCAGCCCAGCCCCACCCCAACCCCAACCTAGCCCTAGCCCCAGCCCAGCCCCAGCCCCAGCCCCGCCCAGCCCCAACCTAACCCTAACCCCAGCCCCAGCCCCAGCTAAACCCCAACCCAAATCCTAAGCCAAACCCTAACCCCAGACCCAGCCCCAGCCCAGCCCCACCCTAACCCCAACCTAACCCTAGCCCCAGCCCCAGCCACAGCCCAGCCCCGCCCCGCCCCAACCTAACCCTAACCCCAGCCCCAGCTAAACCCCAACCCCAACCCTAAGCCAAACCCTAACCCCAGCCCTAGCCCCAGCCGCAGCCGAACCCCAACCCTAACCATAACCCCAACCCCAACCCCAACCCCGACCGCAACCCCTACCGAACCCCAACTCCAACCGCAACCCAAGCCCCAGCCATGAACCCTAGCCCTAAATAATCAAAAATTTCTTTAATTTAGTTGAAGATTTACTAACCTGAACGGCGGTGGCGACGACGAGAACGGTGGTGGGCGACGACGAGAACGGCGGCGACGACGAGAACAGCGGTGGCGACGACGAGAACAGCGGGAATGATTTGGGGATTTT
The DNA here is from genome assembly GCA_030015575.1 of Agapanthus africanus. Taxonomy (NCBI): domain Eukaryota; kingdom Viridiplantae; phylum Streptophyta; class Magnoliopsida; order Asparagales; family Amaryllidaceae; genus Agapanthus; species Agapanthus africanus. Next base: position 447,900,277 of record CM057342.1, on the reverse strand, counting down.
GTTTCGCGCGCAATCGAGAGAGGAAGAAAAAGATAACGGGCGTAGGCGATCGATCTGTGCCCTTTATTAAATCGCTATTTAGTTGCCCTACGGATTTGTCAGTAGGTCCTTGGTTTGCGGCTCCGTAGGGGCAAACACCAAATTAAGAATTAATATTTTTATTCTTGAACGTCTTGGCCCGTAGGGGCAACCTTCTAGCCCTACGGATTAATCCGTAGGGCCAACATAAATCTGCCCCTATGGATTTCAATATCCGTAGGGGCAACCCCCTATTTTAGTAGTACTTAGTCAAGGGACGTGCGGGTGGGATTAATTCAATCGGGCAATGACGGGTTGAACTTTACTTGCGGTCTATGATTTGTTGACTTAGTCAAGGTCGTAGATCGCTTGGGGTAAAATATTATTGGGAATTTCAAGTGTTGAAATTTGTAATGAGATTGCATACCTTCTATGAGATAGTTGGATCCCGATACCCTCTGCGAGTAAGAGTTACTCCTGGGAGAGTTTTACACATTACAATTTGCCGATCAAGTAGGTGTCTAGAAAGGTGTCAATGGGGTTATGCCTCTGGGAAAACGAGGTTTACTTTAATTAGGTCTGTGCGAAAGCACGGGGAACCTCCTTCAAAGTACCGGCACTAGCCTGGCTGAAAGATTGGCGAACTTGTAGGGTGTAATTAATCCCGGCTGGTCTTTCCTTTTAGGGTTTGAAGGAAAATTTAACTAAAACAGTGGGAGACATCCTGATTAGATAAATTGATAACCAATCTAATCTTGTAAAAGCACACGCTGAGTGTTTTCTTCTCTTTCTCTCCTGGTTGCGAATATGTCACGCCTTAATCAAGATAATAATACGGATGTATTGACCGAACCCGCTTGTTATACTGCGCTAGGGAACGTTGGTCCCGCTCTAACTTATAATTGTTATAAGACAGAGCAGGAAATTAGGGAATACCAGATTTTCCGTGCCGCCCAAACGAAGAAAGTGCATGCTGATGCATCTTCTTCGGGTGTGTTCATTACCGAGAACTGTTTCTCAGTATCCTTTACGTCCTGGATATAAGATACCGGATCAGGATCCCGCATATGTAATTTGTTACATGGGCTACAGATAGGTAGAGAACTGAGAACGGGTGATAAGTTTCATGAGATAGAAACGGTGCAAGTATTGCAGCCATGTCTGTTGGTAGTTATCACACTGTATTACCAGAATACAGTGATTCTGAACGAATGATATTAGATACCGAACCTGATATACAACATCATATCAGTCACTTTATTTATTAAAGAAAGGATATAATTTTTTATTGTTGGATAATGTTTTGAACATTTCCTATATCAAGATTTGATCGGTTCAGGCACGTTATCTAAAAACATTGACGTTCTAAATCAAACTACAATTCTTAGTATACAGAACACACACAAGAGGAGGAGTTCAGAAATGAACGAATCCTTCTTGAGGCATTGTAGACTAGGTCATATCAATGCGACCCGACCAGCTGAAGTTACATATAGATGCATATTTAAATTAGTTTGAATTTACATCTTGTGAAACTTACCGGTCATGTCACAGAGATAAGATGACCACAACTCCGTTTATTGGAAATAGAGAAAGAGTTAGTGAACTCTTGGGATTAATACATGCTGATGTATGAAAGTCCCCTGTCTACAAATGCCAGGACAGGTTCTTTGTACTTTATTATATTCACTGATAGTCTCTCAAGATTCACACATGTGTTCCTGTTGAAACACAAGTCCGAACCTTTTGAGAAATTCACAGAATATAAGTTAGAAGTAGAGAACCAAAATACGGGTATAAGTATTATGTCCTCTGATAAAATCAAGGAGGAGAATACTTGAGCACGGAATTCCTGGATTATTCTAAAGGAGAATGAGATTCTCTCTCAGCATTACTCCTCTGTATACACCACAGCACGTCGGTGTATCGGGGTGGAGCAATCACACCCTATTTGATATGGTGCGCTCTATGATGAGTACTACTGAGTTTCCTTTTTCCTTTTGGGAGTTATGCACTTGAGAAGTTGCACACCTATTGAATAGGGTTTCAATCAAATCAGTTGCCTACCATTTCATATGTGATATGGAATGGGAAGAGTCCATATCTTAAGTAAGTTAAGATTTGGGATTGTCCGGCCTATGTCTAAAAGCAAAATCCGGACAAGCTCGAGGCAAAGTCAGTTCTGTGGAAGTTTGTTGGATATCCCAAGCATTCGCAAGGGAATATCTTCTACCAAACCGAGGAACAAAAGATGTTTTGTTTCTCAGCATGCCACCTTTGTGAAAGGGAATTTCTTGTGAAGAAATTATTGGTCATGAGGTAGAACTGGAAAGAGTTTCAGCTATACAAACTGCAGCTGATGATTTGGTAAACCGGGAGGATTCAATAGTTTCCAACGAACCTCTGCCTCTCCACCGATCTAGTAGGGTTACTAATCCACCTGAGAGATACTTCGGTTTCTCTATGACAGTGGGAGCAAAGATTGCATCATAAGATGATGACCCAACTAGTTTCGAGCAGGCCATCAGGAGTGGGAGTCTGTAAGAATGGCTGGATGCTTAGCGATCTGAGATGGAATCCTTATACACCAACAAAGTATGGACTTTGGTTGCTTTATCTGAAGGGTTAAATCCCCATCAGGAGCAAGTATATCATGAGAAGATTACTTGGTGTACATGGAAAAGTTGAGACTTTCAAAGCTATGCTTAAAGTCCATCCTGATCCTACTTGCCACGGCTACATACCATGACTACGATATCTGGAGGTTGGGTGTCGTGACTGCTTTTCTAAATGATGATTTGGAAGAGAGCGTCTATAAGTACACAGCCAGAGGGCTTCGTAGACAGTGGGAGTAGCGGAAACATGAGCAAGATGTTTTATGTGATAAATCAGGCATCGCGGAGTTGGAACGTCTGTTTTGATGAGGTAGTCAAAGAGTTTGACTTCATCAAAATGGTAGATGAACCATGTATATACAAAAAGGTAGTAGAGAGTATGGTGATGATCCTCGTAGAATACGTGGATGACATACTGTAGATAGGGAAGGAGTTTCCTATGCTACGCTCGGTCAATCTCCTCTTATCACAAAGATTCTCTATAGGATCAAGGTGATACCTCCTAAATCCTGGATTATGGATCTATGAGATAGATCTAATTCGATGTTAGGATTCTCACTAGTTGTAGTGAGATGGTATCAATTGATCCTGGGGAGAATCACTGGAAAGATTCCAGGGTGATAAGGACGACTGAATGTCAGTCGCAGGCATTGTCTTTACCCTCAGTGGAGGGACGGTATGTTGGAAGAGTACCAAGCTAGATACTATGACTTACTAGACGATTAAAGGCAAGATACGTCATTACCAAGGATGCTACCAAAGAGGCAGTCTGGATATATATAAGTTTATGAGATGAACTTCGTTCCTACCATTATGTGACAATGGAGTTGTGGCTTATGCCAAGGAACCCCCGTCCCATCAGAAATCCAAATATAATTCTTAGGCAGGATCACCAGATCATGGAGATGGTTGATCTCCAGGGATATCGAGGTTAGGAGATTAGACACAGAGGATAACAGCGTGGATCCACTTACAAAGGCCTTATTCCCAGTAGAGACTTTTATGGGATTGTTGAGTATGAGATACTTCAACCATAGCTAATTGTTGGGTATGTGATACCACAACAGATGGCCCTAGTGCAAGTGGGAGATTGTTAGTTATATGTATGCCCTAGAGGCCATTACTGTACATATGATGTATATTGTAATGGATGCTTAGACATATATAGGGAGGACTTTCTTGCTCAACATGATAGTATGCTATCTGGTTGTACCTTATCTTAACATGTACTCTTATTGTCTTTATGTTACATGTTGATAAAGCCCTTAGGATATGTACTCGACTACTGGGACTATAATGAGATCATACTAGTGGGGCCACGGTAGTCGACGAGTACATCCTATAACCGTTCCTAGTCGAGGGTGTATCAAGACAGGGAATCGATACACCAGAGTAGACTAGCGTATACGCATCTTGACCCATATGATGGGCGATGGATGATCCCATATCCATCGGTGTTTGACATCAAGGATGGTGTACGGGTGCTCAGTAGAGACTGGGTACACTGGACGGACTCGCCGAGAACTCCCAGATGGTATTATACCTTACGTCAGATGACAGTTCTCTGGTGACACTGGTACTGGTTAGTCTGTAGACCCGAGATCGTCATAGAGTCTTGTGTGATTCCCACTGTGCTTTGATTTCCATCATACCACGTCCAAGAGGGCGTGCAAAAAGGTGGCTTTTGGGTACAGTCCCGAATCACATAGAGGCAATGAGCGATAAGAGGGGATTCGTCTCTCCCATTATAGGAAGTTGATGTTGCGCTGTGTTCGATTGGCCATAACTGGAAATCCCTGGCCAGGGTTGCTGAGATTTACTGGAAAGTGTTATCAGTAGTTTCTCGAACTGTTATAGACCTCATATCAACACGACTTATTAAGCTACTAGGGTCTGACGTTTACCACCCCTAGGCGAGATATACGACATATCAGACGAAGAGACTGGACTGTACGGAAGTGTTACTGATTGGATTCGCAGGAGAATGTACAGGCTTGCTTGTTGATTTTCTGATCGCTCAATACCTGGGTGGCTATTACGTTTAGCTGACCGCTTGCAGCTTGTGGGTGTTTAATATGATCATCACCTACTGCCGGCGTATTGACGATTCTTTAGAGTCCTACACAGAGGTTTCTTGATTCAGGCAAAACGGAGTAGGAGCACATATATGATATGTACGGGATCGAGAACAATACGTGTATGTGATACCATATTAGATTCTCACGATATGAGATATCGGCCGGGTATATGAGATATAGCCGGGTCATCGGATCAAGTGTTGATTCGATGAACTGATACAGATTATATTAGTCGGTTATTTGGGAAATAGCCGGATTATCGGATCAAGTGTTGATTCGATAATTTAATGTATAATTATATATTTGATATATTAAATTACATTAACTGATATAAGCTCACTAAAAGATTCTTTTTCTCACTCGGGTAATACATTGATATATATGCGATATATGTTAATTGTATTATTTTCTTTTGTTACAAAAATATATTATATATGTGATATATAATATTGTAACATGCTATAATTACTAATGCAACATGATTAGTGAAGATTAAATGAGGTTAGGGTTTGATTTGGGTTAAACTTTTCTAGAAGTTTCTAGAAGCTTTCTTTTTGTTTTTGCAAAGATATTTTGCAAGATATTTCCAAAGCCAACCCACACCCTTTTAACCCTAGTTAAGTCTCTACAATGTTTAGCCTATCATCTTTAACCATGGTTGCATAAGTAATTATCAACACAATTCATTATTCATCAAAAAAGGATTACTATTATTCTCCTTTTTCTTCCTTGAGCTTTGAGAAAGCTTTCTAGGTTTTCTTTATGTGATGATTTAGTGTGAGAAATAGAAAATAAATGAGATCTAAAATCCTACTTCATCATCCTAATCTATCCTAGCCATTTAGATTAGGGTGTTCACTTCATTTAGTGAGTGAGAGCTTGTGTTAAATAAACTTCAAGGTAGATCATCTTAGTTATCGAAGATCGGAAGCAAGCTTGCATCTTTCTCTTCGTGGAGCTTTTCGAGAGTTCGGATACTCGATGATCGCAGTGAAGGGACCTCAACACGGAGCTTTAGAAGTGAAGGACCGAACTACAAAGGTTGTAATCGCAAACTCTTAGTGTTAAAGTGTTTAACATGCTTTGTTTCGCCTAATCTCTAGTTTAAAGATCTTGGTTAGGGTTGTTCAGCACGTCTAAATTTTAAATCGGGCATGGTTGATGCCTTATAGACCCTTGTGAGAGTGCCTAGTAACCCTGCAGTATATCCAATATTTCATATATGTTCTTCTGCTGCAATGTTCTGTGATGAGATCATATTACTTCCTGAGACGAATGCTTATACTATATATATATGCTGATATATAAATATTACTGCTTTCGTTTCTTCTGTGATGCTTAGGAAGCATAAGCTGATGGGATATATTAATGAGATTAATAAAAGAAAAGAAACCTAAATGATGTTGTAGAATCAAAACTTTATAAAAAGGGTAGCTAAAGTTTTGCTTTGCATAGCGGTATATACGATATATCCTGCACCTTATTCGATGAGGAAAGTGCCGAGATCCCTTCACCGGGAGTGACCTCTTTAGCGAAACTGGCAGATGCTATAAAATCACGGTTTAGTTTTTGACAGCTTAAATAGTTCTTGCTTTGCACCGTGATATATATGATATACCCTGCACCTTATTCGATGGGGAAAGAGCCGAGATCCCTTCACCGGGAGTGACCTCTTTAGCGAAACTAGAAAAACCTAAAAAACACTCCTTTTCAAAATCACTTGTTTCTACAACGATATCAAGTTCATTACGCTCATGGTTTTCTGAAAAACCTGCGTAGCCCTCCGTCATTTCAGATAAATCCTACTTAGTATTCGTGCTGCGTTTGTTGACCTTGTCAAGGCACAGTGTACGGTAGCTAATTAGTGTTTATCTGCTAAAACATGAGATGTGATTGGATTAGGGTATTCGTACGGCCTTGTTGACCTTGTCAAGGGTCATGCGGGTGGGTTTAATTCAATCGGGAAATGACGGGTTGAACTTGACTTGCGATTTATGGTTTGTTGACCTTGTCAAGGTCATAGATCGCTAGGGGCAAAATATTGTCGGGAATTTCAAAGTATTGAAATTTGCAATGAGATTGCATAACTCCTATGAGATAGTTGGATCCTGATACCCACTGCGAGTAAAAGTTACTCCTGGGAGAGTTTTACACAGGACAATTAGCCGATCAAGTAGGTGTCTAGAAAGGTGTTAACGGGGTTATGCCTCTGGGAAAACGAGGTTTATTTTAATTTGGTCCGTGCGAAAGCACGGGGAACCTCCCTCAAGTACCGACACTGATCTGGCTGAAAGATTAACGAAATTGTAGGGTGTAATTAATCCCGGCTAATCTTACCTTTTAGGGTTTGAAGGAAGATTTGATAAAAACAGTGGGAGACATCCTAATTAGATAAGATAATAACCAATCTAATCTTGCAAGAGCATATGCTAAAGTGTTTCCTTCTCTCTCTCTCCAGGTAGCGACCATGTCAGGACTTAATCAAGATAATAAAATGGATGTATTGACTGAACCCCCTTATTATACCGAGCAGGGGATCGTTGGTCCCGTTCTTTCCTATAAGAGTTATAAGACTGAGCAGAAAACAGGAGAATATCTGTATTCTCACGCCGCCCAAACAAAGAGCAAGCATGCTGATGTATCTTCTTCGGGTGTGTTAGTTATTGAGAACTGTTTCTCAGTTCACCCTACGTCCTGGGTATTAGATACCGGATCGGGATCCTACATATGTAAATTGTTACGTGGGCTACGTAAATGTAGAGAACTGGGAAAAGGTGATCATTCCGTACAAGTAGGGAATGGTGCAAGTATTGCAGCCAAAGCAGTTGGCGAATATCACCTTGTATTACCAAGTAGTAATACAATGATTCTGAACGAGTGCTATTATATACCGAACATGATGTGCAACATTATATCAGTTTCTTTATTAAGTAAAGAAGGATATAATTTTGTAGTACAGGATAATGTTATGAACATATTCCTGAATCAAAAGTTGATTAGATCAGGCTCGTTACATAATGGCATATACGTTCTCAATTAAAATACAGTCCTTAATATACAAAATACACACAAGAGGAAAAGTTCAAAAATGAACGAATCCTTCTTACGGCATTGTAGACTCGGTCATATCAATGCGACACGGCTAGCTAAGTTACATAAGGATGGATATTTGAATTCGTTCGAATTATCATCTTATGATACTTACCATTTATGTCTCAAAGGAAAAATGACAAAAACTCCGTTTAGTGGACACGGAGAAAGAGTTACGGAACTCTTAGGACTGGTACATAGTGATGTATGCGGTCCCATGTCTGCACACGCTAGGAATGGTTCTTCCTACTTCATTACATTCACTGACGATCTCTCAAGATTCGAACATGTGTTCCTGATGAAACACAAGTCTGGAGCTTTTGAGAAATTCAGAGAATATAAGCACGAAGTAGAGAACCAAATGGGCAAAAGTATTAAGATCCTTCGATCTGATCGAGGAGGAGAATACTTGAGCAATGAGTTCTTAGATTATCTAAAAGAGAATGGGATTCTCTCTGAGCTTACTCCTCCTTATACACCGCAGCACAACGGTGTATCGGAGCGGAGGAATCGTACCCTATTAGATATGGTGCGCTCTATGATGAGTAATGATGAGTTACCTATTTCCTTCTGGGGGTATGCACTAGAGACAGCAGCATACCTACTAAATCAAGTTCCGTCTAAATCTGTACCTACCACACCATATGAGATATGGAGTGGGAAGAGACCGTATCTTAAACGAGTTAAGATATGCGGTTGTCCGGCCTATGTCAAAAGGAAAAATCCTGACAAACTCGAGGCACGATCAGTTCTTTGCAAGTTTGTATGATATCCGAAGAATTCTTATGGATATTTTTTCTACCACAGTGAGGAGCAAAAGGTGTTTGTTGCTCAACATACCACCTTTTTAGAAAAGAAATTTCTTGCAAAAGAGATTAGTGGCTCTGAGGTAGAACTGGAAGAAGTTCCAGCAACACAAACTGCAACTGAAGATTTAGTGGAACCAGAGGATTCGGTAGTACCCGACGAACCCCAGCCTCTCCGCCGATCTAGTAGGGTTTCTCATCCACCTGAGAGATACTACGGTTTTCTCATTGATGGTGGAAGTGAGGATTGCATCATGGAAGATGATGACCCGACTAGTTTCGAGCAGGCCATCACGAGTGGTGACTCTGTGAAATGGCTGGATGTAATGCGATCTGAGATGGAATCCATGTACACCAACAAAGTATGGACTTTGGAAAATGCTCCTGAAGGGGTAAAACCCATTGGGAGAAAATGGATTTTTAAAAAGAAAATTGGTGTAGATGAAAAAGTTGAGACTTTCAAAGCTAGACTTGTTGCAAAGGGTTTTCGTCAACGACCAGGTATGGATTATGACGAAACCTTTTCTCCAGTAGCTATGCTTAAGTCCATCCGGATCTTACTTGCCATTGCTGCATACCATGAGTACGAAATCTGGCAAATGGATGTTAAGACCGCCTTTCTAAATGGTGATTTAGAAGAGTGCGTGTACATGACTCAGCCAGAGGGTTTCGTAGATAGTAGGAGCAGCGGAAAAGTGTGCAAACTGCTTAAATCCATCTATGGGTTAAAGCAAGCATCGCGGAGTTGGAACATCTGCTTTGATGTTGTAGTCAAAGAGTTTGACTTCATCAAAAATATAGATGAACCTTGTATATATAGAAAGGTTGCAGAGAGTAAGGTTGTCTTCCTTATATTATACGTCGATGACATACTCTTGATAGGAAATGATGTTCCTATGCTGCAGTCAGTCAAGCTCTTCTTATCACAAAGATTCTCAATGAATGATCTAGGTGATGCCTCCTGCATATTGGGAATCATGATCTATAGAGATAGATCTAAACGGATACTGGGATTGTCCCAATCCAGGTACATTGACACCATACTAAAGAGGTTTAGTATGGAAGAATCCAAGCGTGGGAACCAACTCACGATCTCTGGACTCACTCTCTCCAAAGAGATGTCTCCCAAGACTGATTTGGAGAGAGCTCGCATGCAAGGGATACCCAATGCTTCGGCAGTAGGCTCTATCATGTATGCGATGCTATGTACCAGACCCGATGTAGCATACTCACTAAGTGTGGTGAGTCGGTATCAAGCAAATCCTGGAGAGAGTCACTGGACAGCTGTGAAGAACATTCTCAAGTACTTGCGAAGGACTAAAGAGATGTTCTTGGTATATGGTAATGGAGAACTCCAGGTAGAGTCCATTACCGATTCAATCTTCCAAAGTGATAAGGACGACTCTAAGTCGCACTCGGGATTTGTCTTTACCCTCAATGGAGGGGCGGTATGTTGGAAGAGTTCCAGACAGGATACCGTTGCAGACTCGACGATGGAGGCTGAATACATCGCTGCCAACGATGCTGCCAAAGAGGCTGTCTGGACAAAGAAGCTTATTAGTGAACTTGGTGTGGTTCCATCCATTGAGCATCCAATACCTTTGTATTGTGATAACAATGGAGCTGTGGTTTTGGCAAAGGGACCCAGGTCCCATCAGAAGTCCAGACATATTCTGAGGCGGTATCACCTGATCAGGGAGATAGTTGATCGCCGGGAGATCGAGGTCAGGAGAGTAGATACGAAGGACAACACTGCGGATCCACTCATGAAGGTCATTCCCCAGATACAATTTGAGAGATTATTTGGGATGCTAGGTATGAGATACTACAGCAGCTGGCCATAGTGCAAGTGGGAGATTGTTAGTTATGTATATGCCCTAGAGGCCATTGTTGTACATATGATGTATATTATAATGGATGCTTGGATATATATAGAGAGGACTCTCTTAATCGTCATGATAGTATGCTATTTGGTTTCACTTTATCTTAACATGTTGACTTGTATTTGTTTACTGTCTTACTCTCACATGTTGATAAAGCCCTTAGGATCTGTACTCGACTACTGGGACTATGATGAGATCGTACTAGTGGGGCCACGGTAGTCGATGAGTACATCCTATAACTGTTCCTAGTCGAGGGTGTGTCGAGACAGGGCATCGATACACCAGTGTAGAGTAGCGTATACGCATCTTGACCCATATGATGGGCGATGGATGATCCCATATCCATCGGTGTTTGACATCAAGGATGGTGTACGGGTGCTCAGTGTAGACTAGGTACACTAGAAGGACTCGCCGAGAACTCTCAGATGGTATTATACCTCACGTCAGATGGCAGTTCTTCGGTGACACTGATACAGGATAGTCTGTAGAACCGAGATCGTCATAGAGTCTTGTGTGATTCCCACTGTGATTTGATTCCCACCTTACCACGTCCAAGAGAGCATGCAAAACGGTGGCTTTTTGGTACATTCCCGAATCATATGGAGGCAATGAGCGATAGGAGGGGATTCGTCTCTCCCGGTATAGGGAGTTGATGTTGTGCTGTGTTCGATTGGCTATAACTGGAAGTCCCTAGCCAGGGATGATTTAGAGAATTTACTGGTAAGTGTTACCAGTAGTTTCTCGACCCGTTATGAGCCTCACATCGACACGACTTATCGGTTACTGGGGTCTAACGTATACCACCCCTAGACTAGATATGCAACATATCAGACGAAGAGACCGGACTGTACGAGAGTGTTCCTGATTGGATTCACGGCAGAATATATATGCTTGTTTGTTGATCTTCTGATCGCTCAATACCTGGGTGGCTGTTACGTTTAGCTGACCGCTTGCAGCTTGTGGGTGTTTGATAAGATCATCACCTGCTACCAGCGTATTGACGATTCTTTAGAGTCCTACACAGAGGTTTCTTGACTCAAGCAAAACGGAGTAGGGGCAGATATGTGATATGTGCATGATCGAGGATAATGCGATATGAGATACCGTATTATATTCTCGTGATATTTTGGTATAGGCCGGGTCATCGAATCAAGTGTTGATTCGATGAATCGGTACATGATATATTAGCCGGTTATATTCGATATAGCCGGATTGTCGGATCAAGTGTTGATTCGATAATTTAATGTATAATAATATATGTGATATATTGCATTACATTATCTAATATTGGCTCGCTTTATTATTTCATTTTCTCACCGGATAATACATTGATATATATGCGATATATGTTAATTGTATTATTTTCTTTTGTTACAAATATATATTATATATGTGATATATAATAATGTAACATGATATGATTACTAATGAAACATGTTTAGTGGAGATTAAACAAGATTAGGGTTTGATTTGGGTTAGCTTTTTCTTTTAGCTTCTAGAAGCTTTTAGTTTGTTTCTAGCAAAGATATTATGCTAGATATTTTGCTTGATATTTTCTAACTAAACCCAAACCCTTTACCCTAGGTTAAGTCTCTACATGAGTTAGCCTCTTCATATTCAACCATGGTTGAATTATTAATCATGATGATATTTTTCATTATTCATCACAAAAGGATTTTTCCTTCTTCTTATTCCTTTGAGCTTTGAGAATGCTTTCTAAGTTTTCTTTATGTGATGTTTTAGTGTGAGAATTTGATAATAAAAGAGGGCACAATACTACTTCATCATCCTCATCTAATCTACCCAATTAGATTAGGGTGTTCACCTCATTAGAGAGAGAGAGAGCTTGAGTTATAGAAACTTTGAGATAGATCATCGGAGAAAAGGAAGACTACAAGCTAGCATGGATCATTCAGGTTGTGGAGCCTCTCTTGAGTCCGGGAGATCATGCATCGCGGCGAAGGGACTTCTACTTGGAGCTTATAAAGCGAAGGAGCGGACTACAACGGTTGTAATCCCTCAATCTTAGTTGTAAAGATGTTTACTTGCATGTTTAACCCTAAATATCTAGCAAAGATCCCGGCTTTGGGTTGTTCGGCACGTCTAAAATTTTATCCTGGCATGGTTGATGCCTTATAGACCCTTGTATGAATGCCAAGGAACCCTACATAACTTACTCCAACTCATCATCTATAAAACCATACAGATGTGAGATGCATACTTACTAAATAGATACCCTGGAGTAAGGATCTAATTGGGAAATCAGTTTTCATTTAACAACACATAGTGAAACTGAAACATGAAAATGTTTCGTAAGGGTTTCCGGGTATTCCTACTAATTCCTCTTCCATTATCCAGATTCATGACTATAACCGTATATTTCCTTGCCATCTCTCCAAAACCCTTTATTTGTCTTGAGTCATTACCTTCTGTACACCTCCTTTCGGCTAAATGGTTTTCTTCCTTCCCTACCGTTCGGCACCAGCCTATGGTTTGGAAGAAGACTATCCAATAAGCGTAATAGGTGTACTGTCCTAATCCTAGGAGTACTTGCAATCTGAGAGAAGGTAAAGATAAAAGACAACTGAATAAACCTTATTCCTATTTCTCTTGAACCAGAATCCATCCCCAAGCTAGAACAAGTTCCATCGAGTTCGTATATAACCATACGATGGATTATCCAATAACTGTGGATCTACGTAGTGATACGGGGTGTTCTGGAGAATACAAAGGTGAAGTAGGAGTGGCGATGAGATACTGGGTTTGGTCGTGAATGATAGCAGTCGCAGTTTATTTTGCCCTCTTTCTAATCCCTTTATTTGTCTTTACTTATTACCTTCTGTACACCATACTTAGGCTAATTGGTTTTCTTCATTCCCTACCTTTCGGCACCTGCCTATGGTTTGGAAGAAGACTATCCAAAAATCGCAATAGGTGTACCCTCTCCTAATCCTAAGAGCCCTCAAAACATGAGAGAAGGTAAAAGGAAAAGACAACTGAATAATCCTATTCAATCTCTTCAGAACCAGAATCCATCCTCGAATCTGGAACAAGTTCCTTCGAGTTCGTATATAACCATACGATGGATTTATCCAATGGAAGTGGATATTCGTAGTGATACGGGGTGATCTGGAGAAATGCAAAGGGTAAAAGAAGGAGTGGCAATGATGTAAGCAACTCAGAAAATCCAAAAGCCAGTGTTTTAAGAAAGTTCGGTTAACTTGGTCACTGAGTCATAGTCTAGGGTCGGGCCATGGTCGCTGACAAAGAGAGAGAAAAGAAATACTCTGCGTGTACTCTAACCTAGATCAGAATGGTTAATTACTTTGTCTAATCAGGAAACCTCCCACTGTATCCTCAAATTCTCCTCCAAACCTGAAAGAAGAATTAGTCAGGATAATCTAAAATCACCCGAGGAGTAAACCAACTCATCAGCGGGAATCGGGATCCAACTATCATCGCATGATAACGTGATGGAATCCATTCACGTTATCACACTCCAGAAGGTATGCGCATGCCTGGCAAGTTTCAGTTTCTTTAGAAACACCCGATGTGATTTTTACCCCATGCTCTTATGACCTTGACGAAAGTCAAAAATCATAAGTCACATGTCAAGTTCTACCCGTCATTGTCCAGGTTAATTTGAATCCACCCGTACTCGCCCTTGACGAAGGTCAACAAGGCTGTACAACTGTCCCAAACCAACGCATCTATCTATGCAACAGAAAAGTAACAAATAGCTACCATACACTATGCCTTGACAAAGGTCAACAAACATAGCATGAATACTAAGTGCTACCCGTCTGAAATGACGGAGGGTTACGAATGTTTTTTAGCGTAAAACCGTTAACGTAATGAACTTGATATCGTTGAGGGAACCAGATAGCTTTTTACAAAAATATAGTGACGAAAACCTTTGCCAAAGAGGTCACTCCCGGTGAAGGGATCTCGGCTCTTTCCCCGTAGAATGAGGTGCAGGATATTCCAACTGAATACCGCGATGAAAAGAAAAAGACTATAGTGAAGTAATTACCCTAACACAAACTTCTGCCCAAGGGGTCACTCCCGATGAAGGGATCTTGGCCCTTGCCCCGTCGAATGAGCTACTTGATATTCCAAACTGAATACCGCTGTACAAAACAAAAGAGAACATCCTTGTAATAACAGCTTTCTGAAAATTGTTCCAACAACATTGAATAGGTTTGTTTTCCTTGCATTGATCAGAATCAATGCAGTCCCATCAATTAATCACACCAGAAAAGAACGAAAATAAAATGTACGTATATGCCATCCGCATTCGCCACTGGGTCCCGTCATCACCCGTTATGTTACTTAACTAACGATAGAGCGGGGACTGGACTAGCACGGGTGTAAAACATATACAACATCTACTAGTATATATATCAATATACAAAAATCGTTCCAGGCGTGATAAATGCAACATCACAGAAAAGTAATATGCATCACAGAACAATACAGATATCTGGGAGCCCCGGGTTTCCTTTGAGCCGCAAGCGAAACCCGACGTTCCCCTGGTCGTGTAGATAGCCTGTGCAATGAAACCTAGACCTCTACGAGTGCGGCAAGTTATCCGCCAAAAAATGAAGCGAGGCGGCCCCCTTCAGCAAAGTGAATGGACCACCCAGCACTTCATGGAATCCGGTAACTTTAGCACCCCTACTTGGGTCAACCTGTACCCCCTACGAGAGCGGTGAATAGCCCGCCAATTCTAGAGTGAAGCCCCCTCCATCTCAAAGCCATGAGATGCGGGCCCATTGCCCTCTAGAACCCGGCTATCCGTGCACTCCAACACGGGGTAATCCTAGTACAGAAAAAAAATATGTACAACTTATACATCGACCTCAACCTGGTCGTGCCTCAAAAGAATAATATACAAAAAGGCAGTGACGGCAGTCCACATGTCAGACGCTCACCCCGCGATATCAAATCTACAAATAAAACTAAACTGTACTAATATTGCACCAAGCTATCCACCACGACAAATCCGCAACATCACAACACAACAAAGAATATCAACGCGAATGTCACGTTCGCAAACCCGTCTAAAAGAGCTATAGCAATTAGATAAGATTTACCGCTCGAAAGATATTCACGGTCACAGATATAATGTAAGCACTGTGAACTAATGTATTTAAAATGTCGATCGACAAAACATCCCGTAGTAGGCCCCAAGTAAAAATCCAGTACTCTAACAAATCTGGGCCCAAACAAAATATTCCAGAAATCACAATTCGACATTTAAAATACCCAGAAGATAAATAGTGAATAGTGTCAGCCATACCGCCGCGCAACCACGGCAAACATGGTGGTTTTGCCGCGGTTCCGCGGTGCATTGGTACGATCATTCTCGCAATTTCTTCCAGAGTCTTAAAAAATCCTGCACGATTTTCTGACATACCCCAAAAAAATTTTAGACCAGTTTAAAAATTCGGCAGAAACTTGAAATTTGGAATCGCGGTTTTGGAAATTTCGTTCGATCGATCTTTTAAACACGTTAGAACAAGCTAGTAAAGGCTAATGACGTGGCTCTGATACCATGTAAGTCTACGGTAGCACCCCGGCCGTCAATCCGAGGCAAAACGCGGAACAAAAACTTTTACTAAACCAGCGGTAACGCAGACTTTCACCCGGATCGTGCCATTAACACTAACTAGCAAACTGTGAAAATGATAGAATGGCTATACCGATCGATCCGTGTCCTTCGATCTTTAACCATCATCCTAAGCTCCTCGCGGCATCTCCGATCTTGCTCGATCTCTAATCTCCTCATCGAAGTGGCACCACATTTAGAAGTCTTTTTACAGGTTCCCGCTTCAATCCGAAGCAACTCGGACATGAAGTTTGCTAGCCGACATGTCCAAGGTGATGTAGAAAATGTGTGTGATAACTTTGTCTCAAGCATCCATTGATTCTCAACACATGAGATGGTATGGATGGAGATTGAAGAAGATGCCATTAATGAAGATTGTGAGCTCAAGAAGAAAGAGGAGGAAGAAGAGCTTTCTTTTGTGTGTGATAAAAATGAGAGAGAGCACTAGAAAAATTATCATCTCAAGAGCCAACCCAAACTCATATGGCTGCCCTCTCTCTCTCTCTCCATCTCAATCTCAGACAAATAAATCAGTAAACAAGTGACATGGCACAAAAAATAATACCATGAGTCATCACCCATGCATATGCCACAATTAATGCTCCTCATGATGACTTGAGCTCATAATTACCACTAATAAACATTAATCCAAATGTTTATGACAATAAATAGAATGGCATCTTTTAAAGTAAACTCGTGACGGATCACAAGGATACCCCTCATCTCTATATACATACCTGCATCCGCATTCCGACTGAATGCGAATACAATGAGACTAAAAGTAATCCAACAAATCTAATACTAGGATCCAACTTAAACCAAAGCCCACTAGTATGATCCGTCCGATCATGATCCGTGCACAAGTGTACGTATATGATCGAACCCTGCCATAAAACCATACGGCCTCTACAACGTTTGCCCGAAACTTGGGAAACTATCTGTGGGGGACTCTAAAGACTCCTCAATACGTTGGCAGTGGGTTTAACCACAAGCACGTCAGTGGTACTAGCTGTACGTAATGGCAGCCTAGGTATTGACCAAAAGGGAAGCTGATGAGCGAACTCATCCTGAAACCCAACCGAGCCTGTCAGTGACAATATTCATAGAGTCTGTTCCGTTCGTCTATGAGTATCGCATATCGGGCCTACAGGGCTGGTAAACGTCAGACCTCCAATAGCGGTATAAGTCATATCGGAGTGTAGCTCAGAACACCCAGAGATACTACTGGAATACCTATCAGTAAATCTCACTTGCCTTGGCCAAGGACTTCGTGTAATGGCTCTCCTAGACACAGCGCGATCTCACTCCCAATACCAGGAGAGACGAATCCCCTGCCGATCCGCTCACTGCCTCCATGTGGCTCGGGACTGTACCCAACTAAAACAAGTTAGCACGACTCCTTTGAGCCATGGTAGGGTAGTAATCAAAGCACAGTAGGAACCCACACGAGACAAATGACGATCTAAGGTCGATAGACTAATTTGTACACATGTCACCAGGGAACTTTTATCTGACGACAGGTATAATAGCAACTAGCATGTTCCCGGCGAGTCCTGTCCGGTGTACTCATAACCCAATGAGCACCTGTATAGGTCTTAGGTGAACCAACTGACACCAATGGCTTGTGAGACCGGCCATTGCCCCTCGTCGGGGTCTCGATCGTATACACTAGTCTACTCATAGAGTATCGATGCCTAGTCTCGAAACTCCCACGACTAGGGACACTTTAAGGATGTGCTTATAGACTACCTAACTCTCACGTATATGATCGCCATCATACTGCTGGTAGTTAAGCAAGAATCCTAAGGGCTCTATCAACGTTTAATAGTGATCTGTAATATCACCTAACGCATGCACACAATGATAAAGACAAACCAGATAGCATACTATCATCTCGAGTAAGATTGTCCTACCGGTATAGGTCCTCCCTCAATCATTGCAATCACGTGCCTGCGATCCAATAATTGACTTCGAGGGCACTATATCCAATAATTAATGGTTTTGAGAACTTTCTTCTCATTCAGGTTACTCATATCTGGATGCACTCCTAAGTTGAGTAATGCTGATCGGCCTCTCTCCATTTAGTTGACATTCACTGGAGACAGCTGTATTATTTGAATCTGGTTCTAATTAAATCAGTGCCTCTGTTTCTATATTGTATATAGAATGGATCATATCTTAATGATGTTAAGGTATATGGAGTTGTCCGGCTTTTGCTTAAAACCAGACTCTGGATCACTCAAGGCACGTTTCTATAATGGCAGTTTGTGGGTTATCCCAGGCTATGACAAGGGGTAACTTTCTACCATCTGGAAGATCAATAGTGATATTGTTCTTGACTCGCCACAGTTTTAGTAAAATGGACTTTCCAGAAAACAGTAGTGGGAGTATGGTAGAATTGGAAGTGATTCCAGAACCACAGACGATTACTGAAAATTTAATAAGAACCTAAAGATTAAATCTGGTTTGACATTCCATTAGCCACTCCGCAGATATGGTGGGTAACCTCAGGCACCCGAAAGGTACTCCGGTAGCTTCAAGGATGGTGACAGGAAGTTTCTTGTTTACCCAGACTTGCCATTACTGTTGTTCTAGACTATGAGACCCGGCAAGAGTATGAGTATAGCGTCGTTCTAAACTAGCTTTAGAAGTGCAAGTTTATATGACTCTGCCAGAGGGTTGTTGTAGTCAGTAGGAGCAGCGGAAGCGTAGTGGACAAGTAGCTTATGTCTATTTATATACTAAAGCAGATATAGCGAAGATAGATCATCTATTTTTGGTGTGTCGGTCATAGGTTTTGACTTCATCAGAATAGGGGATGGATCTGTTGAGAAGGAAGTAGGGTGTGATGTCCTGGTATTTGGATGACATGCACGTTGTAGGAAGTGAAATTCCTATAATACGACCGGTTATGCTTTGGTTGTCACACAGTGGTTTCTCCACATAGGATATGGATATAATATCAGACATTCTGGTTACTAGATCTATGGTTTTAGATCTAGATTTGGGAAGTGTCCCAATCTGGGTACTTAGACAGTATTCTAAAAGTATTTTAGAATGGACGACTCCTGGCACGGTAGTGTACCTGCAGGTGATGGAGTCACCCTCTCCAATGGTGTCTTACAGACTAATGGGGAGAGGGATGTGCATGATTGGCGTATCACTTGCTTAGGCAATTGAGTCAATCATGAGATGTCAAGTACCACAGCAGATGTTGTTTTTGCACTAGATGCAATAAGTTGATATATTGATCCAATCCTGGAGAAACGTTCGGAAGCAATTTTAGAACATAAGTGATATGTTCTAAGGATATGATAACGATAGCCTTCTTCGGGAGACAGTTATCATTCCAGGCTTCCAAGGTGACCTGGATGACAGAGTGACTGTCAGAGTTATAGTTTTCCCTCTGTCGAGGGGCAGTAGTTTGGACAGGTGATCCAAGCGGATACTGAGGGAGGCGCGGCGCAGGATGCTGATTAAGTTCAGTTGACGATACAGTCTAAGAAATTTGCTGGATTTGGAGTTCATTTGTGAACTGGGTTCCATCAGATATCCAGACATATTCTAAGACAGCTATTGCTCATTTCGGGAGATGGCTTTCTCCGCGAACTTGAGAGTAAGAGAAACATAGAAAGAAATATCAGAGCGGATCCACTCACTGAGGCTATTTATCGAAAGCAATAGTTTTCACAAACAAGCTTTGTGAAACTTATTAGTAAAGGAGTTAGGTGTTCGGTACCACTCTGGCTGTAAGTATGCGACACCGCAAAAATTAGCCTTAAGTTAAAGTGGGAGATTGTTGGTTATCGTGCCCTCAAATCAATTATTGGATCGCAGACATGTGATTGCAATGATTGAGGGAGGTTCTATACAGGTAGGACAATCTTACTCGAGATGATAGTATGCTATCCGGTTTTGACTTTATCATCATGTGCATGCTTTAGGTGACATTACAGATCACCATTACATGTTGATAGAGCCCATAGGATTCTTGCTTGACTACCACCAGTATGATGACGATCATATACGTGAGAGTTAGGTAGTCTATAAGCACATCCTTAAATGGTCCCTAGTCGAGGGAGTTTCGAGACAGGGCATCGATATTCCAGAGTAGACTAGTGTATACAGATCGAGACCCCGACAACGGGCGGTGGCCGGTATCACAAGCCATTAGTGTCAGTTGGTTCACTTAAGATGTATACAGGTGCTCATTGGGTTATGAGTATACCGGACGGACTCGCAGGGGCACTGCTGATTGGTACTTTACCTATCGTCAAGAGCAGTTCCCAGGTGACATGAGTACAGCGTAGTCCGTTGACTTGACACTGCTATTTTTCCTCAAGTGTGTTCCCACTGTTCTTTGATTGCTACCCTAGCATGGCTCAAAGGTGTCGTGCAAACAGGTAGTAGTTGGGTGCAGTCCCGAAGCACTTGGAGGCAGTGCCGGTTAGACAGGATTCGCCTCTCCCGGTATTGGGGGTTGATATCGCGCTGTGTCTGGAGAGCCATTACACAAAGTCTTTGGCCAAGGCAAGTGAGATTTGCTGGTAGGTATTCCAGTAGTTTCTCAAGGTATTCTGGGCTACACTCCGACACGACTTATACCGCTATTGGGGGTCTGACGTTTACCATGCCCCTAGGCCCGATATGCGATACTCATAGACGAACAGACCGGACTGTATGGACATTGTCACAGATAGGCTCAGTAGGGTTTCAGGATGAGTTAGCTCGTCGGCCTCTCTTTCGCTAAATACCTGGGTAGCCGTTACGTACAGCTAGTGCCACTGACGTGCTTATGGTTAAACCCACTGCCAGCGTATTGACGAGTCTTTAGAGTCCCCCACAGAAAGTTTCCCAAGTTTGGGCAAAATGTTTTAGAGGCCGTATGGTTTTATGGCAGGGTTCGATCATATACGTGCACTCGTGCACGGATCATGATCGGACGGATCATACTAGTGGGCTTTGGTTTAAGCCGGATCCTAGAATTAGATTAGTTGGATTACTTTCGTCTCGTTGTATTCGTATTCAGTCGGAATACAGATGCAGGTATGTATATACAGTCGAGGGGTATTCTTGTAATCTGTTACAAGATTATTTTGAAGATGCCATTTCTTTTTATTATTTAAACATTTAGGGTTTTATTGTAAATGTATAATGTTGGGGTGGAAAGGTGAGCATAGGCTTGGCATGGTGCATTTATGGCATGAGCCATGCTTCATTTGTTTATTTCTTTTTGTTTTGTAAGATATTTTTTGAAGGGGGATGCTCATTACTAGAGCTTGCATCTTTTTTTTTCACTAGCCTCACTCAAAAAATACCACACACAACACAAAGGAAAATGAGCAGCCACCATTTTTTAGGTTGCCATTTTCATTGCATGCCTAGTCTCAAGCTCACATCTTTCACCATGGCTTCTTCTTCACCTCCACCCTATCCCTCTCATGTGTTGAGAATCCTAGAGTGATTGAGACAAAGTAATCACACACTATCTCTAGTTCACCTTGGACATGTCGGCTAGCAAATTTCTTGTCCGATTTGCTTCGGTTTGAAGCGGGAGCCCGTATAAAGAATCCTCGACGTGGAGCCACTTCGATGAGCGAGATCGGAGAGCAAACTTCGTTGGTGCAGCCGCGAGGAGCTTAACGCAAAGATTGAAGACCGAAGAACACGGATCGATCGGTATCTCTGAACACTTTACAGTAGTTAGCTAGTTTACGGTTAATGGAATGATCCGGGTGATTGGTTGTGGTAGCGCCAAGTTTCAAAAGTTTTTTTTCCTCAATTGGCCTCGGATTGACATCCGGGGCGCTGCCGTAACCCAACATTCTTGCCCCGGGATACCGCACCGGGTCTACCATGTACCCACAGGCGGTGTCTCCTCACACCTCGTGGCGGGTAATCATATATCATATATGCTCCAGAACCGAGAAATCTTATGGTGGACGTCACACAACATATTAAGGAAAACCGCATCTTTCTTTTAAAAGGAGCATAAGTTTTCAATTTCACATGCGGTTTCTCAAATACCGAAATCTCATGAAATACCGAAATCTCATAATCATGAGTCAATAAGGAACAATGAATATCGGCATAAAACACGTCCACAGTGCATAAACAGAATGTATATACAAGAATGCATGCGACATCTAAGTAAGGAATGCAAAGTCTAAAACTAGTATGTGATATCATGAATGTAAACAATACTATTAAACTACAAATTATCAGATAGTACGAGTGAATTAACGATTCTCTAATGTGTACGTGGCATAGCAATTACCAATGATGATATGTGTGAGCCAGCCAGTATGTGTACGTGCAACATACGCATCATCGCTAATGATGCATGTGTCCTAACAGACGAGATCGTAACAGCTAATGAAAGCACATGTATATATATACAATGAAATGGAATTAACATAAACTTAGCAGAAAGATAAATAGCAAACGTAGCAAGATAAGATATATATAGCTATATACGAGCCATACGGTTACCGTATTTAAAATAGTACGAATCATAGTTTTTGGAAAAGTAGGGGCTACGGTGTTTTTGAGAAAAGATATATCATTTTGAAAATCCATAGCGTCCCTCGGGTTGCTCATTGAAAATACCTATGATTCGTTAGTTTTGAAAATAGGTATGACTCGAACTCTATTCTAACATCTACTTAAGTAATTAAGGGACTAAACTAAAACGGTGTCGAAAGTGAAAGGAAATCTAAAGCATAATCAAGTCGATAAGTCTAGTAGTTAGCGATCCAGCCTCATAGCATCATGTATGGTATAATCCATCGTACGGCATCCTTGAGTCAAGAGTGCGGATCAATCATCATATAAATATCTCGTACGGTATAGTCCGTCGTACGGCATCCTCAAATTTGAGAGTACAGGTCAAATACCATATATAATTCATAATTCATACGGTATCATTCATTGTACTATATCATAATCAAGGGTACGAATCTAAGGCCACGTACATCTAGTATCTCATCAAATTGCATGTTATCGCTTGTTATGTGTATATCGCCCAACGATCCTTCAATATATCATATCATATACGAGATCTCAACTCGATCATATAACATAACCTCACGACATCATGTCTGATCATATCGACTCAATTCCATTAACATAATATCCTCATCTCAAGTGTATATGTGTGTATATATATATATATATATGAACAAACACACACGCACAGACATATATACCAAGTGTGCGTGTGTGTACGTGTATGTGACATCACATAACCTAAGGTTCACGACTAAGATAAAGATAGACTAAGAGTATACCTTCCTACAAGTACGCCCATTCTACCCTGAAGTCTCCTAGAACACTATTTGCTAGTTATCCAAATCTTGCATCAACACACACACACACACACACACACACAACATATTCTATGGTTGCGAGGTGCTATACGCCATCCACCCGACTTCCCACGTAGATATACATATACTCACCTATGATCCTCGCTTTGCCGAAGTCGATGATGCCTTGCTCTCCCTTATCGTCCCGAAGTCCACGCGAAGGTACCTACAGTACAAAGAATATCTTATCAAAATAAAAAATCAAGTACAAGAAAACCGATATGGCACACAAAATGCACATAGGTTAGATCCTACGGTCAACGTGTGCAAAAACAACCAAATAACCCTCGTCGTTGACGTACAAACGTTCAAATCCAAATTCAAATACCAAAAACCAAGTTTCAGAAATCAGAAAACATTGTCAAAACCAACACAAAATGCTCCCAGATTTTAGCATAGGTAGTCTAGGACAAAACTAACAATACAGTAACTAGGTTATGACGAGTGTGAGCTACAGGCCAAACCTCAACATCAATTTCAAATATTTGGCCGGCGAGAATAGCTAAAGCGCTCGGTGTCGCCAGCCCCCTTTCGGACTCTTGGTCTCGTTCTTCTGTGGTGGTCTTCTAGTGGTCTACTAAGTCAATTTAGTTGTTTATTTTTCCTATAAAGAACCCATGTTGCTCCAGATTCCATTTGAGCATAAAAAAATAAATGAAAACCGACACGAGAAAATTCTAAGTTCATGTATCTGGTTCAAGTCTCTAGTCTTGGCCAGTAAATATCACTAAGGTTATGAAAAACACTCACTACACCTCAATTACACTATCACAACTCACATTCTCCCCTAACCTCATCTTGGAAAATCCTAAAATCTCTAATCTATATAAGCTTAACTCTAAACTACATTAGGACATTAGAAAAACTAAAAACTTAACTAGAAGTGTAGAATTATACCTCATTTGGCAACTCAAGAAAACTCTTAGGTTGCCCAAAGTGCTCAGAATCTCTACTTGATTCCTTCATAGGGTTTGTAGTGAGGTTGAGATCATATTTTATGAAGGAAGTATGGTGTTTAGGCTAAGTTTTGATGGTGTTTAAGTGTGGTAGAGAGGTGGAGGAGGTGGAGGTTGAGGTGGAGAAGAAAGTGTGAGATGAAGATGTAGAATGAAGAAAGGACCATGGTCAAATGATTACCCCTTCACTCTCTCTCTCTCTCACTCACTTGCCCATACCCTCATGCTCCTGTAGGATTGTTCAGCACGACAGCAGGATTTCGGGAGGTATCGTCCATGCCAATTTCAAAAATTTGCCATACCAAAGAACCCTAACCTAGTATCTTAACTAGAGAATTTGGACGAAACAACAATGTAAACAACTTTACATCTAAGTAGATGAGGAATACAACAGTTGTGGACCGGTCCTTCACTTCTAAAGCTCCGTGTAGTAGTCCCTTCGCTCCAAGTACCGGACAGTACGGTAGAGGATGATGAAGTAGGAATTTTTCTCACTTTAGATTTATTTTTCTCACAATATTTCTTCACCATTTGAAAAGCTAGAAAGCTTTTTCATGAGGAAGAAGAAGATGATGTGGAGATGAGAATGAAACTCATGAGGTGAAAATAGCAACCATAGGTGAGTTAGTGTCATACACTGACTCATGTAGAGAATAAACCATGGATAATAATAATGGTTAGGTTAATAAATATCTACAAGTAAAATAAAATTAGTGGACTTGGTCAATTGTTCCACAAGCTTCTACAAGCTTGAACCATGTGACTAATTTCCAACAATTTTTTATTAACCTTAAATAAATAAAACCTAACATTAACATAAGCATGGTGTGAGTCTCATACATCCATGTAGCATGTGGCATCAAGTATGACACAAAATAATGTACATTAATATATATCACATATATACTAAGTGTACACAAGTGAGATAAAGAAATGTTTAAGTGAGCAAATATTAGTTAATGTAAATTAATATATCACATATATAATTATACATTAAATTATTAAATCAACACTTGATTTAATAATCCGTCTATATCACATACAACCGACTAATAGGAAATGTATCAACTTATCGAATCAACACCTGATCCGATAACCCGGCTATATCTCATATAACCGACCGATATCACATATCTCGAGAATAGAATACGGTATCACATACGCGTATTAATCTCAGTCCCGCACATATCACATATGTGCTCCTACTTTGTTTCTCTTGAGCCAGAAAACCTCTGTGTAGGACTCTAAAGACACGTCAGTACGCCGGCAGTAGGTGATGATCATATCAATCACCCACAAGCCGCAAGCGGTCTGCTAAACGTAACGGCCACCCGGGTATTGAGCGATCAGAAGATCAACAAGAAAGCCTGCTCATACTCCTGCGAATCCAATCAGTAACTCTACCGTACTGTCCGGTCTCTTCGTCAGATATGTCGCATATCACAGCCTGGGGGTGGTAATCGTCAAACCCCAATAGCCAGATAACTCATGCCGATGCAAGGTCCATAACGGTTCGAGAAACTACCGATAACACTTACCAGTAGATCTCAGCAATCCTAGCCAGGGATTTCCTGTTATAGCCAATCAAGTATAGCGCAACATCAACCCCTAATACCGGGAGAGACGAAATCCCCTCCTATCGCTCATTGCCTCCATGTGACTCGGGACTGTACCCAAAAACCACCGTTTTGCACGATCTCTTGAATGTGGTAAGGTGGAAATCAAAGCACAATGGGAATCACACAAGACTCTATGACGATCTCGGGTCGACAGACTAGCTTGTACTAGTGTCACCAGAGAACTGCTATCTGACGATAGGTATAATACCATGTAGGAGTTCTCGGCGAGTCTGTTCAGTGTATCCAGTCTCCACTGAGCACCCGTATACCTTCTCTGATGTCAAACACCAATGGATGTGGGATCATCCATCGCCCATCATATGGGTCAAGAAGCACATACGCTAGTCTACTCTGGAGTATCGATGCCCTGTCTCGATATTCCCACGAATAGGAACAATTGAAGGATGTACTTACCAACTACCTCTGTGTCACGTCCTGAAACTACGGAATATGACCGGCACTTAAACTACGTACGTCTCAAGGCGTGCATATTCTAAGTAAGCCGAAAACCCAGAAATCCAAACCAAGGAAAGTAGTAGAGTGAAGGAAAACCAATTTAAATCAAGTAGTTTTAATAGCATAAGCCGAACTATGCGTTTTTATAAACATCAAATATTTCCTGAAAATTTCGGCAGAGTCTCCTTTGTAAATACTGGCTCCCAAACGGGATACAACATGAATAGTATACGAAATCAATAAAAAGTCATCCCCAAGCGGGAGCTAGCTCTTCGTCAATCGACGGTCACAACCACACAAGCAAGATAATATACAACGCCAAGGGCGACGATCAAAACTCAAAAGGAAACTCAAAACAATAAGAAATCCACAGAAATATAACGCGCGACTCTAAGGTCGAAAGAATAACATCACTGGTCTCTATCTCAAAAATAAATACAAGTTTGGTTGATGGAACTTCTAGATACAACAGAATGACAATATACAAGGTATAATAGTGGGTACGATACAATAAACCCACCTACTAGCAAATCACCCGAAAATGGAAGTAGTGCCAGCAAAGCCGTAATGAAACCTGTACGGCAAACCTGCAAGAAACTGTGGCACAACGGGGGTGAGTTGCCAACTCATGAGTAGAAAAACATCTACGAACAGAAATCGCATGAACAACGCAATCCTAGGTGATATGATCATAATATATCCTCAAATATATAACCAGCAGCCTATAACAATAGCTAGGGTAAATATCTAACCCAAGTGTAATCTCATGTGCCCGTGTCAGTGCCTCAGCTAGCAATATATCATATGGATGATGTATGAATGCATGAAAACAGAATACATGTACTAAAGAAACTGCTTTCATAATTTAGTGAGTTTTCCTTTGTATTTTTAAAATGAGGTAGCATAATGAAATCAGCATAAACAGTGTCTAGCATCGACACAAAACATAAATCTCAATGTCTCAAAATCTCAGGCTCCGGCTATCCGGACTGGCCTGTATCATAAAATCTTAGTACCTCAATATCTTGAAATCTCAATGTCTCAATCTCAATATCTAGGGCGCCGTCAGTCCAGACCGGCCCCTACCATCATCTCAAGACCACGACGGTTTCCTCCGAATATCCGACGCGTCGGGTAAAATCACCGGTCGGTAGTGCTCCCCTGCCAGGCTCAACGCCATCATCTGCGATCCTCTTGCCCCGGGGTACCGCACCGGGTCTACCATGTACCGGAAACGGTTCCTCTATCTCCTCGAATCGGGTCTCGAAATCCATCAGCAAACTCATGGTGGACGACTCATACAACATGGGAAAACTGCACATTTTATTTAAAAACAGAGAAAAGAAGTTTATATAAGTTTTGCGGTTTTCCCCCAAATCCAGAAAATCTCATGGAAATCCGAATACAAATCATCAATAGCATGTAAAACCATGAATATAGGCATGAGAATCCATGGATGCGGCATAACAATGAATAACAGTATGCATGAAGTAGCAAGTAATAACTACAATGTCTAAACTAGCATATAAGGAAAGTATACTAATATCATGTCTAAACTATTAGCTAACAACTTATGTCAAATGAAATAGTATTTTCTAAAGTGTTTGTGACATAGCAATTACCGATGAAGATGTGTGTGAGCCGGCAAGTAAGTGTACGTGGTACATATGCGTCATCGGTAATGGTGCTGGTGTCCTAACAGCATGATATCAACAATAGAATACGAAACATAATATAAGCATGCGATGCGGAGCGAACAACAATAATGAGCGGGAGCTAAATACTAGACACAAAGATAACAATCTATATTTAATATAAATCTAGTCTAACCACTACACTAAACTAAAGGGCTAAGCTAACTGGCTACTGAAGGTAAGGTAACCGCCTAACACCTGAGTCGATACATATATATATATATATATATGTATATATATATATATTAGTCGGTGATCCCGCCTCAATAATATCACATCCGATACCATATTTATAATCAAATATTCCCAAGTCAAGAGCGCGGATCAAACATCAATATATAGCTCGTACCTAAATCCGTCGTACGACATCCCAAATCTGGGTACGGGTCAATATCACATTATTCATCTGGTATCCTCTTCATCAAAGATCATAATCCGGGTACTGACCTACGTCTAGTACGATACTAATATCATCAATATAGTCATGATCTGACTACTGATCTACAGCCTCATACAAACCGATATCATCATCATATATCGTCATAAAGAGGTATACATCGCCTAATGCGACCTATGTGAATATCTTAATATATCTTATCTAATATCACGATCACATGTCAACCATTCAATGTATAACACTATTCATATGTATCGTCGTCCCAAGATCCGCTATAACATCACGACGTATCTCAAGTACGAATCCTGCCATACCACCGTTTTCGCGGTCTCAATCAAATCTTATCGACTCATCTCAAATCCTAAATACTATCCTCAAATCCAGTAGGTGAACACATAGTCCCATACCCATGTGAACACATAACAATATAACCCCATATAAGCACATATGAAAGAAGAATGTATGCAAGTATGGGTGCGTGTGTGTGTAAATGTGGTGCAACCTCTACTCTAGGGTCTCGCAACACTAAACCTATCCAATCACACCTAAAATGTATCTTTATCATCAATAAACTCAACAATATAATCAATATATGTGTGTGTATACGTATTCATATACAACACCACGAACTGTGGGGGTGTTATACGCCATCCACCCGACTTCTCCCCGTAGATATAAATCTACTCACCTGATCCTCGCTCGCCGGTGCCGACGTCGCCACGCGCTTGGTTGTCGTCTCGAAGTCCACATGGGGTACCTACATATCATAACGCACCGTATCGCATTAAAATCCGACTCATGACCAAAACGACACACGAACCCCACACAGGTCAAAACCTATGGTTGCTTTCACAAATCAACCAAAAAAAAAAACCTCGACGTCGGCTTACAAACGCCAAACCATCGAGGAAAACCCAAACACACCCATTTTTACATTCACAAACACCAAACATATATATGGAATAGGTTAGAATTCACAAAAATCCCAAATCCACTAATTATATAACAAATAGTGTTAAATTCATCAAAACCATAAAATTAAACAAATTGTTTTATTTCCCAAAAACCTAGTTAGCGGTCGCTAACCGTTTTTAATACAAATCTTAATGTTTTAGCAAAACTAGTGGTTACAGTATTCACTAATTAGCTTAAATAGGCCACATGAACATTTACTATATTTTTAAATCTTGCTAAACTCCCTTAAACCAAAATCTAGTTAGCACAAATACCCTTTTTGTTCAAAACCTGAAGTTTTAACCAATAAAAACATTTAAACATTTTTTGTGGCCAAAATGCTCACTAAATAACTTAATTAAGTCACCCAAACCCAAACTAAGTTTTAAACTCACTAATTATAATAGATCTAAAAAAACTAGTTTGCAATTAGCTTAATTAGAATAATTTAGATGCAAAAATTAGCAATTTTAGCACTTAGATTACACTTTGCATGACTTAGCATGTTAACTACACTATGCAAACATAACATTTTAATAAAACCCTAACTTGATTTTAAAAACCCAATTCTAGAATTTCCAAACCCTAACTTTAAAATTTAAAACTAGCAATTCCACCAATTTAACACTTAAATAAATTAGCTTTAAGAAATTAACTAACAAATTAAGCAAAAAGGGTTAGAATTTATACCCAATAAATTTGAAGATCCACAAGCACACATAGCCTCCCAAATTGAAATTTTGTTCCCTAGATCCATGCAATTTTGGCTAATGAGAAATGGATAGGAATTAGATTTTGATTTTGTGGGATTTTTGAAGCATTTTGGATGATTTTTTTGATGGAGTTTTGAAGGGAAAAAGAAGGAGAAAGGGGGGCTGCTGCTGGTCCAGATTCCGCCAAGGGGATGAGGTGGAAAAGGTGAGGGGATGGTTCCAAAAAGTTCCAAGTCAAAGCCCCTCCCAATTACCATAATACCCCCACCCAACTAATATATATAAAAACCTATATTTTAAACCATTTAAATGAGTTAAAGAAGCAAAAGAGTGGAGGGGGAAATGTGGGCTGTAGGTGGTAGTGGGCTGGCCAACTGGAGGTGAGGGTGTGTGAGAGAGTGTACAAGAAAATTTTGTGCCAAAAGAACCCCTCAAGTTACAAAGATGCAAGTTTTAGTTTAATTAATCAAATTTTAGTTTTCCCTTAAATATCACCAATTAGAATTTGAAATAAATTTCTAAAAATTTATATTAATCACTAGATTTTAGTTGACATGGTTCTATAGGGTGTAATTAGCCTATTCAAATTTTTATTTATCGCAAATTTAATGTACTTTTAACAGCTTAAAAAAATATTAAAATAATTAATTTCGTAAAAATTTTCAGAAAATTAGAAATTTTATGAGTGGTTCAATAAACACAAAATACTAACAATTACATAGCTAGAATATGTATATTTAATTTTATAATAATGATATTTGTATTTTGACTTCTTACTGAAAACCCCCTTATTTTACCGATTTTCCGAAATTTTACCAAAACGATTTTCAAAACGTTACAATCTTCCCCCCTTAAAGAAATTCGGTCCCCGAATTTAAATTAAAACTTTTCCCAAATACTAAAACATCTAAGCAAAACCATCAAGTCGTCGGGGCTCCGAAATCATAAATACATAAAACAAATTGTAGCGCAGCGCATGCGCATGAAAAATGAGCATATAACTCAAAATCAAAACTCCGTCAAGAATCCTGCAATCATCAGAGTCATGGTAAAGACACAAATCTCAATTCCAATACAAAACCAATATGATATAACTCGAAACTATACATGTAAATATCAAATCTATATATGTAAATATCTGAAGGAAATGCATGCCAAATCTCTTAAAGTCGCTGTGCAATGCGCATAACACTGCACAGTGGCGGACGTCTATCATAAGAAAAAAAACCATATACATATATACCTTTGTTTAAAATGTACGTTCCGCCGTTTTGGGAAACAATTTAGAAGGGTTTCCTTGTTTTAACCGTTTCGTGTCATATCAGACACGTAGGTAAATACTGAGACTATAGCTCGCTTTTTTTTTGAATTCCCTTCGATAGCTTTCAATGCATGCAAAATACATTCAGGTACTGTCCTCTGACTAGTCCTTCTCAGTACGAAAACACATAGCAAATGTCATAAAAACGTACTGCTCTATAAGAAATCAATCCCAAAATATGCATATGAATACTACGTGCGTCTGGTGCGCACAGAAATCAAAATCCATATATGTGTCATACATGCACACAGAAACAACATCTAAGTGCATCGGATGTGCACACAACATCTGTCATAGGCAACGTCTATGCCTGACAACAAGGACAGG
The DNA here is from genome assembly GCA_030015575.1 of Agapanthus africanus. NCBI lineage: Eukaryota > Viridiplantae > Streptophyta > Magnoliopsida > Asparagales > Amaryllidaceae > Agapanthus > Agapanthus africanus. The sequence goes on along the minus strand of CM057342.1, from coordinate 447,868,372 downwards.
TGCATCTGACACGCACGAAGAATCTCGATTTAGTGCATCTGGTGTGCACCAAAATCGCATCTCAAAACATGCGCTCAACATGCGTGAAAATCCAAGGCAGGTGCATCTATCATGCATGAAATCATGAAATCCAATATCAAGCGCTGAACGTGCGCAAAATCCAATCAGGTGCACAAGGTGCACAAAACCAATATCGAGCATCACAATCGAAATCGAAGTCCGGTGCATCTAAGTGCACAAAATGCGTATCACTGCACTGCAAGCATATGTGAACTATACCGAGTGCAAAAACCAAATCGTATGCGTATATACGCACAAATCAACTCAACGGTATGAAATCCATATAATCACAAGCATGATAAACCAAGGTACGAAAACTATCTCAAGTGCAACAACTGTGCAAAAATCGTAAATACTCAGTAGGTGCAACCATGGTGGATGAAAACGATATCATGAAACTCAATCATCAAAACCAAATCATGCGAATAGATCGCTCAAAATACCAAAATCAAGTATGGAGGAATAGTCCCGCTCAAGCAAATCCTCCAAGAATCTCTGGCCAACTGTCTTGGTCACTCATAGCATGTCTCGTCGACGATCCTGAACTCTGGCCTGCCGGTGTGCGTAACATGACCACCCCTGGGCCCAAGTCTTCTCGTAATTTATGCCAGAAAGGTCCTGTCGAGGTCTCTCCCAAATCTCGTCTCTGCCGAACTGTCCGGAAGTCATCGTCCTCTACTATATCTGTTTCTTATTCCGGAATGGCTACATACTCATCGCGACTCCTTCTGGAAGGTACATCCAAGTACAATGCCTCGGCATGCGTATCACATCTCTGTTGTCGGCGGAGTGGAACTTCGTCTCATCAAGACCTCGTACGAACCTTTTACTCCACTTTTCTCTAATGTCGACTGCTTCGGACTCGTCTCGTCGTGGCTGCATGGACTGAGCTCCAACGGCTATTCTCGTATCCGGAGTCTCCAAGAAATGCATCTCACCACCTAGCATCCGAATGAAGTCGAACCATCCGATCGATTCGTCAAAACCTCATAATCCCCCAAGAGCTCAACATCTTGAGTATAGTTTAACAGTATCGAGTACGTACCACAGCATCGACGGTCCAGCCGTAGAAGGGCAAACCTAAGCCTCACTAATTGCGCCGCGGAACTGCCGCAAACCCTATGGTTCAAAGGCTTTCATACAGTCATTAAGTCGAGTTAGGGTTTCATTCTTCTAGAGGGTACATAGAATTTCCTGCATGTCTTTCCGAATACTTTAAACTTGGAATAATAGGTTTCTGACATTCGATCGTCTCTGTCGACTCTCAACGTCTCCGTGTGAAGTCGTCTCAAGCTGGAATCAATCTATCTGATGACCTCGCATCGGGGTAGCGAACGAACCACTTGTCCTAGTCATTCATCTTCGGTGACTAGCGACCTTCTATCATCTCTTAGTACACTCGTACTGCAATAGCTCCAACATCTGGGGTGATATCTCGTCGTTCGCAGCAATAACTGGCTCGCTCGTCTGCTCGCTGAACAGTGCCTCAATCATCATGAATAAGCAATACGCCAACGGTCATCAAAATCTGGCTGGCCTCTATCATTGGCTCGACCCTCTGATGCTGATCTGCACGTCCGAGTAATCTCATACAGCGATCCATCAAATGCTCGTGGCGCGAAAACATAATAAAAAGACACGTCTCTACAATCGTGTGTCGCCGGAATTACGCCCTGGTCAGTCCTTGTCCATAACGAGCTCGTGCTGACCGCAACTCTAGCCGTAGCTCTCCCTGCCCGTATTCGTGGTAGCAAAACCATAACTGGTACCGATGAGGCTAGATCATAGGAAGGAATATAATACTGAACAAGGAAATGTACATCCTAAGGCTTCTTAAGTGGAGTAGCGTATCGTAAGTATGCCGCGGAATATACCCACCATAGTCACTCTACTTTAGTCACCTATTCCATCAACCAAGTGTCATCCTAGGCTCTGAAGGTAAAACATAACGCTTTGATACCAACTTTGTCACGTCCCGAAAGTACGGAATATGACCGGCACTTAAACTACGTACGTCTCAAGGCGTGTGTATTCTAAGTAAGCCGAAAACCCAGAAATCCAAACCAAGGAAAGTAGTAGAGTAAAAGAAAACTAATTTAAATTAAGTAGTTTTAATAGCATAAGCCGAACTATGCGTTTTTGAAAACATCAAATATTTCCTGAAAATTTCGACAGAGTCTCCTTTGTAAATACTGGCTCCCAAACGGGATACAACATGAATAGTATACGAAATCAATAAAAAGGCATCCCAAAGCGGGAGCTAGCTCTTCGTCAATCGACGGTCACAACCACACAAGCAATATAATATACAACGCCAAGGGCGAGGATCAAAACTCAAAAGGAAACTCAAAACAACAAGAAATCCACAGAAATATAACGCGTGACTCTAAGGTCGAAAGAATAACATCACTGGTCTCTATCTCAAAAATAAATACATGTTTGGTTGATGGAACTTCAAGATACAACAGAATGACAATATACAAGGTATAATAGTAGGTACGATACAATAAACCCACCTACTAGCAAATCACCCGAAAATGGAAGTAGTGTCAGCAAAGCCGTAATGAAACCTGTACGGCAAACCTGCAAGAAACTGTGGCACAACGGGGGTGAGTTGCAAACTCGTGAGTAGAAAAACATCTACGAACAGAAATCGCATGAACAACGCAATCCTAGGTCATATGATCATAATATATCCTCAAATATATAACTAGCAGCCTATAACAATGGCTAGGGTAAATATCTAACCCAAGTGTAATCTCATGTGCCCGTGTCAGTGCCTCACGTAGCAATATATCATATGGATGATGTATGAATGCATGAAAACAGAATACATGTACTAAAGAAACTGCTTTCATAATTTAGTGAGATTTCCTTTGTATTTTTAAAATGAGGTATCATAATGAAATCAGCATAAACAGTGTCTAGCATCAATACAAAACATAAATCTCAATGTCTCAAAATCTCAGGCTCCGGCTATCCGGACTAGCCTGCATCATAAAATCTCAGTACCTCAATATCTCGAAATCTCAATGTCTCAATCTCAATATCTAGGGCGCCGTCAGTCCAAACCGGCCCCTACCATCATCTCAAGACCACGACGGTATCCTCCGGATATCCGACGCGTCGGGTAAAATCACCGGTCGATAGTGCTCCCCTGCCAGGCTCAACGCTATCATCTGCGATCCTCTTGCCCAGGGGTACCGTACCGGGTCCACCTTGTACCCGAAACAGTTCCTCCGTCTCCTCGAATCGGGTCTCGAAATCCATCAGCAAACTCATGGTGGACGACTCATACAACATGGGAAAACCGCACTTTTTATTTAAAAAGAGAGAAAAGAAGTTTATATAAGTTTTGCGGTTTTCCCCCAAATCCAGAAAATCTCATGGAAATCCGAATCCAAATCATCAATAGCATGTAAAACCATGAATATAGGCATGAGAATCCATGAATGCGGCATAACAATGAATAACAGTATGCATGAAGTAGCAAGTAATAACTACAATGTCTAAACTAGCATATAAGGCAAGTATACTAATATCATGTCTAAACTATTAGCTAACAACCTATGTCAAATGAAATAGTATTTTCTAAAGTGTTTGTGACATGGCAATTACCGATGAAGATGTGTGTGAGCCGGCAAGTAAGTGTACGTGGTATATACGCGTCATCGGTAATGGTGCTGGTGTCCTAACAGCATGATATCAACAATAGAATATGAAACATAATATAAGCATGCGATGCGGAGCGAACAACAATAATGAGCGGGAGCTAAATACTAGACACAAAGATAACAATCTATATTTAATATAAATCTAGTCTAACCACTACACTAAACTAAAGGGCTAAGCTAACTGGCTACCGAAGATAAGCAAACCGCCTAACACCTGAGTCGATACATATATGTGTGTGTGTGTGTGTGTGTGTGTGTGTGTGGTAGTCGCTGATCCCGCCTCAATAATATCACATCCGATACCATATCTATAATCAAATATTCCCTAGTCAAGAGCGCGGATCAAACATCAATATATAGCTCGTACGTAAATCCGTCGTACGGCATCCCAAAGCTGAGTACGGGTCAATATCACATTATTCATCTGGTATCCTCTTCATCAAAGATCATAATCCGGGTTTTGACCTACGTCTAGTACGATACTAATATCATCAATATAGTCATAATCTGACTACTGATCTACAACCTCATACAAACCGATATCATCATCATATATCGTCATAAAGAGGTATATATCGCCTAATGTGACCTATGTGAATATCTTAATATATCTTATCTAATATCACGATCACATGTCAACCATTCAATGTATAATACTATTCACATGTATCGTCATCCTAAGATCCGCTATAACATCAGGACGTATCTCAAGTACGAATCCTGCCATATCACCGTTCTCGCGGTCTCAATCAAATCTTATCGACTCATCTCAAATCCCAAATACTATCCTCAAATCATGTGAACACATAGTCCCATACCCATGTGAACACATAACAATATAACTCTATATAAGCACATATGAAAGAAGAATGTATGCAAGTATGGGTGTGTGTGTGTAAATGTGGTGCAACCTCTACTCTAGGGTCTCGCAACACTAAACCTATCCAATCACACCTAATTTCTATCTTTATCATCAATAAACTCAATAATATAATCAATATATATGTGTGTATACGTGTTCGTATACATCACCACGAACTGCGGGGTTGATATACGCCATCCACCCGATTTCTCCCCGTAGATATAAATCTACTCACCTGATCCTCGCTCGCCGGTGCCGACGTCGCCACGCGCTTGCTTGTCGTCTCGAAGTCCACATGGAGTACCTACATATCATAACGCACCGTATCGCATTAAAATCCGACTCATGATCAAAATGACACACGAACCCCACATAGGTCAAAACCTATGGTTGCTTTCACAAATCAACAAAAAAAAACCCTCGACGTCGGCGTACAAACGCCAAACCATCGAGGAAAACCCAAACACACCCATTTTCACATTCACAAACACTAAACATATATATGGAATAGGTTAGAATTCACAAAATCCCCAAATCCACTAATTATATAACAAATAGGGTTAAATTCATCAAAACCATAAAATTAAACAAATTGTTTTATTTCCGAAAAACATAGTTAGCGGTCGCTAACCGTTTTTAATACAAATCTTAATGTTTTAGCAAAACTAGTGGTTACAGTATTCACTAATTAGCTTAAATAGGCCACATGAACATTTACTATATTTTTAAATCTTGCTAAACTCTCTTAAACCAAAATCTAGTTAGCACAAATACCCTTTTTGTTCAAAACCTGAAGTTTTAACCAATAAAAACATTTCAACAATTTTTTGTGGCCAAAATACTCACTAAATAACTTAATTAAGTCATCCAAACCCAAACTAAGTTTTAAACTCACTAATTATAATAGATCTAAAAAAACTAGTTTGCAACTAGCTTAATTAGAATAATTTAGATGCAAAAATTAGCAATTTTAGCACTTAGATTACACTTTGCATGACTATGCTTGTTAACTACACTATGCAAACATAACAATTTAATAAAACCCTAACTTGATTTTGAAAACCCAATTCTAGAATTTCCAAACCCTAACTTCATAATTTAAAACTAGCAATTCCACCAATTTAACACTTAAATAAATATCTTTAAGAAATTAACTAACAAATTAAGCAAAAAGGGTTAGAATTTATACCCATTAAATTTGAAGATCCACAAGCACACATAGCCTCCCAAATTGAAATCTTGTTCCCTAGATTCATGCAATTTTGGCTAATGAGAAATGGGTAGGAATTAGATTTTGATTTTGTGGGATTTTTGAAGCATTTTGGATGATTTTTTTGATGGAGTTTTGAAGGGAAAAGAGAAGGAGAAAGGGGGGCTGCTGCTGGTCCAAATTCGGACAAGGGGAGGAGGGGGAAAAGGTGAGGGGATGGTGCCAAAAAGTTCCAAGTCAAAGCCCCTCCCAATTACCATAATACCCCCACCCAACTAATATATATAAAAACCTATATTTTAAACCATTTAAATGAGTTAAAGAAGCAAAAGAGTGGAGGGGGAAATGTGGGCTGCAGGTGGAAGTGGGGCCGGCCAAGTGGAGGTGAGGGTGTGTGAGAGAGTGTACAAGAAAATTTTATGCAAAAAGAACCCCTCAAGTTACAAAGATGCAAGTTTTAGTTTAATTAATCAAATTTTAGTTTTCCCTTAAATATCACCAATTAGAACTTGAAATAAATTACTAAAAATTTATATTACTCACTAAATTTTAGTTGACATGGTTCTATAGGGTGTAATTAGCCTATTCAAATTTGTATTTATCACTTATTTAATGTACTTTTAACAGCTTAAAATAATATTAAAATAATTAATTTCGGGAAAAATTTCAGAAAATTAGAAATTTTACGAGTGGCTCAATAAACACAAAATACTAGAAATTATATAGTTAGAATATGTATATTTAATTTTATAATAAAGATATTTGTATTTTGACTTTTTACTGAAAACCCCCTTATTTTACCGATTTTCCGAAATTTCACCGAAATGATTTTCAAAACGTTACACTCTGCCCCACTAGTATGATCTGCATCATAATCCTGGTAGTCAAGTACTCATCCTAAGGGCTTTATCAACATATAATAGAGAGACAATAAGTGTACATGTTAAGATAAAGAGCAACTAGATAGCATACTATCATGTCGAGCAAGAAAGTCCTCCCTATATATGTCCAAGCATCCACTATAATATACATCACATGTATAATAATGGCCTCTAGAGCATGCATATAACTAACAATCTCCCACTTGCACTAAGGCCATTTGTTGTAGTATCTCATACCCAACGCCCCATACAAGTCTCTCTAGGGAAAGGCCTTTGTGAGTGGATCCGCCGTGTTATCCTTTGTGTCTACTCTCCTAACCTCGATCCCTTGGAGATCAACCATCTTCCTGATCAGGTGATACTGTCCTCAGAATATATTTGGAACGCTGATGGGAACGGCGTTCCTAGGCCAAACCCACAACTCCATTGTTGTCACAATAACAGTTATCGGACGCTCAATGGTAGGAACCATGTTCATCTCATGAACAAGAATTATCCAGACATCTACTTTGGTAGCATCGTTGGTAGCGGTGTATTCAGCCTTTATCGTCTAGTATGCCACGATATCTAGCTTGGAACTCTTCCAACATACTATCCCTCCACTGAGGGTAAAGACAATGCCTGTGATTGACTTTCAATCGACCTTATCACTCTGGAAGCTTGAATTGGTAAAGGACTCCCACCGGAGTCCACCGTTACCAAAACCCCAAGAACATCTCTTTAGTGCTTCTCAAGTACTTAAGAATGTCCTCTACAGCTGTCCAGTGATTCTCCCAAGATCCGATTGATTCCTGATCGCTACTCCTAGTGAGTCAGCTACATCTGGTCTGGTACGTAATATCGTATGCATGATAAAGACTACTCCTAGTGAGTCAGCTACATTTGTTGGCTTTCGTCAAGGGTCGTGCGGGTGGGTTTAATTCAGTCAAGAAATGTACGGGTTGAACTTGACTAGCGGGCTATGTTTTGTTGGCTTTCGTCAAGGTCATAGCACGTTAGGGGCAAAATTATCGGGAATTTCAAGTGTTGAAATTTGCAATGAGATTGCATACCTTCTATGAGATAGTTGGATCCCGATACCTGCTGCGAGTAATTGTTACTCCTGAGAGAGTTTTACACATTACAATTAGCCGATCTAGTAGGTGTCTAGAAAGGTGTCAACGGGGTTACGCCTCTGGGAAAACGAGGTTTACTTTAATTAGGTCCGTGCGAAAGCACGGGGAACCTCCCTCAAAGTACCGACATTGGCCTGGCTGAAAGATTGGCGAAGTTGTAGGGTGTAATTAATCCCGGGTAGTCTTTCCTTTTAGGGTTTGAAGGAAGATTTGATAAAAACAGTGGGAGCCATCCTGATTAGATAAAATAATAACCAATCTGATCTTGCAAGAGTGCACGCAGAGTGTTTTCTTCTCTCTCTCTCCAGGTAGCGACCATATCACGCCTTAATCAAGATAATAATATGGATATATTGACCGAACCCGCTTGTTATACTGAGCTGGGGAACGTTGCTCCCGCTCCAACTTATAATTGTTATAAGACAGAGCAGGAATTAGGGGATTACCAGAATTCCCATGCCGCCCAAACGAAGAAAGTGCATACTGATGCATCTTCTTCGGGTGTATTAATTACCGAGAACTGTTTCTCAGTAACCTCTACGTCCTGGGTATGTGATACCGGATCAGGATCCCGCATATGTAAACTGTTACATGGGCTACAGAGAGGTAGAGAACTGAGAACGGGTGATAAGTTTCATGAGACAGAAAACGGTGCAAGTGTTACAGCCAAGTCTGTTGGTCACTGTCACCCTGTATTACCAGAATACATTGATTCTGAACGAATGTTATTAGATACCGAACCTGATATACAACATCATATCAGTCTCTTTATTAGTAAAGAAAGGATATAATTTTGTATTGTTGGATAATGTTTTGACATTTCCTATAGCAAAAGTTGATCGGATCAGGCACGTTATCTAAAAACATTGACGTTCTAAATCAAACTACAGTTCTTAGTACATAGAACACAAACAAGAGGAAGAGTTCAGAAATGAACGGATCCTTCTTGAGGCATTGTAGACTAGGTCATATCAATGCGACCCGACTGGCTGAAGTTACATTTAGATGCATATTTAAATTAGTTTGAATTTACATCTTGTGAAACTTGCCGGTCATGTCACAAAGATTAGATGACCATAGCTCTGTTTATTGGAAACAGAGAAAGAGTTAGTAAACTCTTAGGATTGTTACATGTTGATGTATGAAGGTCCTCTGTCTACATATGCCAAGACCGGTTCTTTGTACTTCATTACATTCTCTGATGATCTCTTAAGATTCAGACACATGTTCCTGTTGAAACACAAGTCCGAACCTTTTGAGATATTCACAGAATATAAGTTAGAAGTAGAGAACCAAAAACAGGTATAAGTATTATGTCTTTTGATGTGATCAAGGAGGAGAATACTTGAGCACGGAATTCCTGGATTATTCTAAAGGAGAATAAGATTCTCTCTCAGCATTACTCCTCCGTATACACCACAGCACGTCGGTGTATCGGGGCGGAGCAACCACACCCTATTTGATATGGTGCGCTCTATGATGAGTACAACTGAGGTTCCTATTTCCTTATAGGGAGTTATGCACTTATGAAGTTGCATACCTATTGAATAGGGTTCCGATCAAATCAGTTGCCTACCACTTCATGTGTGATATGGATTGGGAAGAGCCCATATCTTAAGTTTGTTAAGATTTGGGGATGTCCGGCCTATGTCTAAAAAGCAAAATCCGGACAAGCTCGAGGCAAACTCAGTTCTGTAGAAGTTTGTTGGATATCCTAAGCATTCGCAAGGGAATATCTTCTACCTAACCGAGGAACAAAAATGTTTTGTTTCTCAACATGCCACCTTTGTGAAAGGGAATTTCTTGTGAAGAAATTAGTGGACATGATGTAGAACTGGAAATGTTCCAGCTATACAAACTGCAGCTGACGATTTGGTAGAACCAAAGGATTCAATAGTAACCAACGAACCTCAGCCTCTCCGCCGATCTAGTAGGGTTCCTCACCCACCTGAGAGATACTTTAGTTTCTCTATGACAGTGGGAGCGAGGAATGCATCATGAGATGATGACCCAACTAGTTTCGAGCAGGCCATCAGGAGTGGGACTCTGTAAGAATGGATGGATGCTTATCGATCTGAGATGGAATCCTTATACACCAACAAAGTATGGACTTTGGTTGCTTTATCTGAAGGGTTAAATCCCCATCAGGAGCAAGTATATCTTGAGAAGATTACTTGGTGTACATGGAAAAGTTAAGACTTTCAAAGCTAGACTTGTTAAAAGTTTGCATCATTGACCACGTATGGATTATGATAAAACCTTTTCTAAGTAGCTATGCTTAAGTCCATCCAGATCCTACTTGCCACGGCTACATACCATGACTACGTTATCTGGCGGTTGGGTGTCATGACTGCTTTTCTAAGTGATGTTTTAGAAGAGTGCGTCTATAAATACACAGCCAGAGGGCTTCGTAGACAGTAGGAGCAGTGGAAACGTGTGCAAGATGTTTTATGTGATAAAGCAGGCATCGCGGAGTTGGAATGTCTGTTTTGATGTATTAGTCAAAGAGTTTGACATCATCAAAATGGTAGATGAACCTTGTAAAGACAAAAAGGTAGTAGAGAGTATGGTGGAGATCCTCGTAGAGTACGTGGATGACATACTCTAGATAGGGAAGGAGTTTCCTATGCTACGCTCGATCAATCTCCGCTTATCACAATGATTCTCCATATAGGATCAAGATGATACCTCCTAAATCCTGAGTTTTGATCTATGAGATAGATGTAATAGGATGTTAGGATTCTCACTAGTTGTATTGAAATTGTATCAATCGATCCTGGGGAGAATCACTGGAAAGGTTCCAGGGTGATAAGGACGACTGAAAGTCAGTCACAGGCATTGTCTTTACCCCTCAGTAAAGGGACGGTATGTTGGAAGAGTTCCAAGCTAGATACCGTGGCATACTAGACGATAAAGTCTGGATACATCGCTACCAAAGATGCTACCAAAGAGGAAGTCTGGATGTATATTTGTTCATGAGATGAACTTCGTTCCTACCATTGTGAGACAATGGAGTTGTGGCATATGCCTAAGAACGCCCGTCCCATCAGTGATCCAGACATATTCTGAGGTAGTATCACCTGATCATGGATATGGTTGATCTCCAAGGGATCGAGGTAAGGGGAGTAGACTCAGAGGACAACACGGCGGATCCACTCACAAAGGCCTTTTCCCAGAGAGAGACGATTATGGGATGGTTGAGTATGAGATACTACAACTGCTGTTATCAGATGGCCCTAGTGTAAGTGGGAGATTGTTAGTTATATGTATGCCCTAGAGGCCATTACTATACATCTGATGTATATTGTAGTGGATGCTTGGACATATATAGGGAGGACTTTCTTGCTCGACATGATAGTATGCTATCTGGTTACTCTTTGCCTTAACGTGTATACTGATTGTCTCTCTATTACATGTTGGTAAAACCCTTAAGATATGTACTTGACTACCTGGACTATGATGCGGATCATACTAGTGGGGACAAGGTAGTCCATAAGTGCATCCTTCAAAGTCCCTAGTCGTGGGTATATCGAGACGAGGCATCGATATACCAGAGTAGACTAGCGTATACCTTCTCGACCCATACAGATGGGCGATGGATGATCCCATATCCATTGGTGTTTGACATCAGAGATGATATACGGGTGCTCAGTGGAGACTGGGTACACTGGACGGACTCGCCGAGACTCCCAGATGGTATTATACCTTAGGTCAGATGGCAGTTCTCTGGTGACACTGGTACAGGTTAGTCTGTAGACCCGAGATCGTCATAGAGTCTTGTGTGATTCCCACTGTGCTTTGATTTCCACCTTACCACGTCCAAGAGGGCGTGCAAAACGGTGGTTTTTGGGTACAGTCCCGAGTCACATGGAGTCAATGAGCGATAGGAGGGGTTTCGTCTCTCCCGATATTGGGGGTTGATGTTGCGCTATGCTCGATTGGCCATAACATGGAAGTCCCTGGCCAGGGCTGGTTTAGAGATTTACTGGTAAGTGTTACCAGTAGTTTCTCGACCCGTTATGAGCCTCATATCGGCATGACTTATCAGTTATTGGGGTCTGACGTTTACCACCCCTAGACTTGATATGCGATATATCAGACGAGGAGATCGGACTGTACGGTAGTGTCATTGTCAGGCTTTTACAGGAGTTGGAGCGGGCTTGCTTGCTGATCTTCTGATCGCTCAATACCCGGTTAGCCGTTACGTCCAGCTAGTACCGCTGACGGCTTGTGGGTGCTTGATATGATCATCACCTACTGCCGACCTATTGACGAGTCTTTAGAGTCCTACATAGAGGTTGTACTGGCTCAGGCGAAACGATATAGGAGCGCATATGTGATATGTGCGGGACCGAGAATGATGCGAGTATGTTATACCGTATTCAATTCTAGCGATGGTTGTATCGATCGGTTGTATGCGATATAACCCAGTTATCGAATCAAGGGTTGATTCGATAAGTCGATACATTGAATGTTAGTCGGTTGTATGCGATATAACCGGATTATTAAGTCAAGCGTTGATTTAATAATTTAGTGTATAATTGTATATTGGATATACTAATTTACATTGACTAACATTGGTTCACTAAAGCATTTATTTTTCTCACTTGTACACAACTTAATATATATGTGATATATATTTATTTGTGTCCACATTTTAATATCATGGTTGTTGATACACTTGTCATGGGTGTATGAGACATACACCATTATGTATATATTGGTATGGTTTTTAATATTCAAAGTAAATACAAAATTAATGAGTATTTGTTCATAAGCATGAAGCTTCATGAAGCTTATGGTGCCTTGACCAAAGTCCACTAGTTTTGTTTTACTTAGGATTTTATAAACCTAACCACTATAACTCACCATGGTTATGTCTCTACATGAGTTAAGTATATGATACTTACTCACCATGCTTACCACTCTCTCTCTCTTCATAAGTTTTTATATTCATTTGAGCTCCTCTTCTTCCTCCTTCATTTTTCTTTCTAGGGTTTGAAATAGAGAGAGAATCAAAGTGAGAAAAGAAATTCTAAAGTGTACCCATTTCCTATCTCACCATCCTCTACTAGACAAGCACTTTAGTTTTGGGTGTTTGCTTCACTAATTCTTTGGTTAGTGAAGTAGAAGCTTGAGTTCGTATTCCCTCGACGTAGATCATCTTCGGCCTCGAAGACTTCAAGCGATCCCGTTGCAATTTCTCAAGGTGCCGTCCGAGAGTCCGGGAGTTGGATGATCGCAGCGAAGGGACGTCGTCACGGAGCTTTGGAAGTGGAGGACCGGATCTACAAAGGTTGTAGTCCCTTTCCTTTAGAGTAAAGTTGTTTTCTTGCTATTAGATTCGCCTAATATTTAGTTAACGATCTTACTTAGGGTTGTTCGGCACCTAAATTTTTTAATCCGGCATGGTCGATGCCTTGTAGAGCCTTGTTAGTGTACCTAGTAACCCTACACCCAGGTCATGAGATATTATGATAAGGATACCTGATAATTGATGAGAGGATGAGAGGAATGTGATATTGACCCGTACCCAGCTTTTAGGATGCCGTACGATGATTTACCATACGAGCTTTATATTGATGATAGATCCGCACTCATGACTCGAGGATGTCATATGATATTGTATCGTACACGGTATCACTGAGGCGGGATCACCGACTATTATATGTATATATGTATCGACTCAGATTTAGGTGGTTTCCATACCCTCCCCATTAGCTAATTAGTTAGATCTGTAGTTACCTTATAGATGTTAGACTAGACCTGAGTCATACATATTTCAAAACTAACGAATCAGGAGTATTTTAAAGACAGGCAAAAGAATTCTACGGATATTTTCAAAAGACGTATCTTTTCTTAAAAAAACCGTAGCCTTTATTTTAGTAAAAAACCCGATTCGTCTTATTTCCAATGGCAAACTGTATAACCTTTTATCTTGATGCAGATGCATCACTGTTGCATTTATTAGTCGATTCCTGCATATTCTTGTTATTCGCATCGCATTGCATGTGCAAATGGTTATTGCTATATTAAACTCATGCTGTTAGGATACCAGCACCATTATCGATGATGCATATGTTCCACGTACACCTGCTTGCCGGCTCACACACTTCATCATCAATAATTGCCATGTCACTACACTGTAGAACTGTTGCATTCAGGATATGATCTCTTGCATGGTATACTTGTGTACATACCCCTTGTACACCCATACTTACATATATAAGTATTTGCACATATATAGATAATTCTGGCTTGATGAAAGATTTGGGAACCGCAAGATACTCTTTAAAACTGATTCATTTTAAAAGAGCGGTTTTCCTTCAATATGTGCATATTACTATTCCATATTGCATGATATACTGATATGCTTACATTTCTTTTACATGTCGCATACATCATGCTTTTGATTATACGCATTGAGATATGTTGTTTCCATGATATTTCTGGATTTGGGAACCGTGGATATTTCAAAAGAGAGTATGTAATTGTTTTAAAACCCGGTTACCCTTGATATGTTATTTCAGTGCGTCCACCATGTGTTTTCTCGGTGCTGAGAGCGACATGTGAAACCCGATTCGAGGAGGCGGTGGGGCCGATTACGGGTACATGGTGGATCCGGTATGGTACCCCGGGGCAAGAAAGGGATGCTGTGTATATAGACGGTAAGCCTGGAAAAGGGACTACTACCTACCGGTGAATGTATTTGAGCTCGGCGGATATCCGGAGGATACCGACCGGAGTTGAGAGATGATATGGGCTGATCCAGACTGACGGAGCCCGATATATGAGGATTTACGTGCCGATGCTAGGCACAGGTTTCATGATGTTTTCGAGTGTCGATGGTTGACACTCAGGTTCCATGATTTTGATATGTCGCGACCGACACATGTTGATTTACATCCTCATACTTCCATGCATATGTTTCTGATATTTACATGCATGATACTTATTGTCATTGGTTGACACTTGGACGATTTCCATATACATATATTGACATTGGAAGATATCCAAATATTCATAGACTTCATGATATAGTCGAAATTGATCATACCTCATATTTATGATATGTTATTACCTGAGTCGCTGGCACGAGCACTTGACACTACACTCATGTATAGATGTTATATTGTCACCTTATCATGCTTCAGACTTATTTATTGAGGATATATTATTACTGATCGTTTTGACCTAGGATTAAGCCATGCATACGATTTCTACTCGGCGATGTTTTCTATTCACGAGTTGGCAACTCACCCCCGTTGTGCCACAGTTCTTGCAGGTCTTGCCGTATAGGTTTCATTGCGGCTTTTCTGGCACACTGCTTCCTTTCTGGGTGATTGCATTGGTAAGTGGGTTCACTCGCATCGCGACTACCCTAGTATTATTTTATTCAGTTGTATCTAGAAATTCCATCAACCAAACTTGTATATTGTTTTAGACTTAGAAAACCAGTTGTGTATTATTTCGACCTTAGAGTCGCGCGTTGTAGTATTATGGTTTTCAGGTTGATTTTGAGTTTCTTTTTGAGTTTTGATCCTCACCCTTTGGCATTGTATATTATATTGCTTGCGTGGTTTTGACCGTCTATTGACGAAGAGCTAGCTCCCGCTTGGGGATGCCTTTTATCATTGTATATGTATTATTCTTGTTGTACCCCGTTCGGGGCCAGTATTTACAAAAGAAACTCTGCCGAAATTTTCAGAAAAGAATATAGATTTTAAAAATGCATATTCGGCTTACTTATTTAAAAACCTTGTTTTTAAAACATGTTTTCTTTATTTCTTAAAAACTAGTTTTCTTATTTACTCCTTAAAATGGTTTTAGATTTCTGAGCTTTTGGCTTACTTAAGTTAGATGAGGTCCTATAGGCTTCATATGATTCAAGTGCCAGTCACGTGCTATTTCGGGTCGTGACAAAGTTGGTATCAGAGCGCTAGGTTGACCTTGGTTCGAGTCTAAGTTTGACTATGCGAAGCCTAGAGCGTTCGTATATATACGGAACTTAGGCTTGACCTTACGGAACTTAGACTTAGTCGAGGGGGTATTATACCCGAACTTTCGTCGTGTAGGATGACCCTTGGATGATGGAGTAGGTAGCTTCAGTAGAGTGACGTACCGTACATATGTTCCGCAGCATATCTACGATACGCTACTCCGCTTAAGAAACCTTAGGATGTGCATTTCCTTGCACAATATTATTTTCATTCCTATAATCTATCCTCATCGATAGTGGTTATGATTTTGCTGCCACGATTACACGGGTAGAGAGAGCTACGGCTAGAGTTGCGTCAGCTTGAGCTCATCACGGACGAGGACCGACCAGGGCGTGATTCCAGGGACATACGATTGCATAGAGAGGCGTCGTTTTATTGTGTTCTCGCGCCATTAGCGTTTGACAGATCGCTGTTACGAGATTTCTCGGATGTGCTGATCGGCACCAGAGGATCAAGCTACTGCTAGACGCCAGCCAGGATGTGATGACCATTGATATATCGCTTATTCATGATGATTGATGTTCTGTTCAGCGTACAGACGAATGAGCCAGTTGTTGCTGCAATGACGAGATATCGCCCAGATGTTGGAGCTACTGCAGCAGGAGCATATACTTAGAGATATGATGGAAGGTCGCTAGTCACCCAAGGATGAACGACTAGGACATGTGGTTCGTTCGCTTACCCTGATGCGAGGTCATCAGATAGATTGATTCCAGCTCGAGACGACTTCACGCAGATTCGTTGAGAGTCGATAGAGACGATCGAATATCAGGAACCCGATTCCAAGTTTAAAGTATTCGGAAAGACATGCATGCGATTCTATGGACCCTATAGATGAATGAAACCCTAACTCGACATAATGACCGTGTGAAAGCCTTTGAACCTTAGGGTTTGCGGCAGTTCCGCGGCGCCATTAGTGAGGCTTGGGTTTGCCCTTCAACGGTTGGACCGCCGACGCTGTGGTATATACTCGATACTATTAAACTGTGCCCATGATATTGAGATCTTGGGGGATTATGAGGTTTTGACGAATCGATCAAAAGGTTCGACATTTTCCGGATGCCATGTGGCGGGATGCATTTTTAGGAGACTCCAGATACGAGTATAGCAGTTGGAGCACAGTCCATGAAGCCATGATGAGACAAGTCCGAAGCAGTCGACAGCAGAGAAAAGTGGAGTAAGAGTTCGTACGAGATCTTAATGAAATGACGTTCCACTCCGCCGACATCAGAGATGTGATACGCATGCAGAGGCGTTGTATATGGATTCCTTCCAGGACACTGCTGCTTTACGAGTGGTCGTGAGGATTGACCGAGAGATGACCAGAGAAGTACCAGGACGGAATCACCCCGTTAGCACACCTGACAGGGCCGATGAGCCGATAGATTGCGAGATTGGTAATCCACAGAGGAGATAAGGACCCAGAGACAGAGGACGCCAGACCATGAACAGGAGGCAAGTAGATATCTTGCGCTGCTAGCATGGTTGCACCTATTGGGTATTTATATTTTGCGCATAGTTATTACGCTTGAAGTATTGATTGTGACTTCATGCCTATTTTATGCCGGTGGATTGATTTACGCTTCCAGCATAGTTTTCATGCACTTTTGGTGTTTTGATTTGATTTGTGCACGCTGATGCACATGGTTGTGAGCTTATACACCGCGGTATACCAAATTTGGATTGAGCCGTATAGTATACCGTCGATTTTGATTTTGATATTGATGTTGATTTCTTGCACTCTGTGCATTTGATTTGGATTTTCGCGCGTGTTGAGCGCATGTTTTGAGATACGATTTTGGTGCACACCAGATGCACTAAATCGGCATTCCTTGTGCATGTCAAATGCACCTGTTTTTGCTGTCAAGCATGCCCGTTACCCTTGGCAGATGTTTCATGCACACCCGTTGCACCTAGATAATGTTTCTGTGCACATGTATGGCATATATATGGATTTTGATTTCCGTGCGCACCAGACGCACGTATCATCTTTATGCACATTTTTGTGATTGATTTCTTATGGAGCAGTACGTTTTTATATTTTTTGCTATAGGTTTTTATACTGAGCAGGACTAGTTAGAGGACAGTGCCTGGATATATTTTGCATGCATTGATAGTTATCGAAGGGATTTCCAAAAGGGGAGCTATAGTCTCAGTATTTACCTACGTCTCTGATATGGCACGAAACGTTTAAAACAAGGAAACCCTTCTAAATTGTTTTCAAAACGGCGGAACGTACATATTAAACAAAAGATATATACGTATATGGTTATTTTATTATAATAGACGTATGCCACTGTGCAGTGTTATGCGCATCGCACAGCGACTTGAAAAGATTTGGCATGTATTTACTTCAACTATTTACATGTATAGATTTGATGTCTACTTGTATAGTTCTGATTTATATCATATTGGTTTTATTTTGGATTTGATATTTGTGTCTTTACCATGACTCCGATGATTGCAGGATGCTTGACGGAGATTTGATTTTGAGTTATCTACTCATTACTCATGCGCGTGCATTGTGCTATGGTGTGTCTTATGTATTGATGATTTCGGAGCCCCGACGACTTGGACTTTCTATTGAAATGTTTTAGAATTTGGGGGTTTAAAATTAAAATTCGGGGACCAAATTTCTTTAAGGGGGGAAGATTGTAACATTTCAAAAATATAAAATATTAATTTTGGGGATTTTTATAATTTAATATTATTTTTAATGAATATTTTAATATTTCGGTATAATTAAATAGCGATAAATGGGGAAAAATTTAGAAAATTATAGAAACTACTACAAGAGGGTGTTTTATGTGAATTATGGCATTTTTAAGTTTTTATGATTAGTTTGACACTAATTTAGTGCTAATCGCGATTAAAAATCGCTAATCACGGATTAAGCGTGTTTTGTGCACTTATCTTGCACAAAGTCTTTTTACACACTTGTGCATTTTCTACCATGGTTCTTTTAGGTTTCCTATTGCAATATTAGAGAGAAGAATAGAAGAGGAAAAGAAAAGAAAAGAAAAGAAAAGAAAAGGGTTTGGATTAGAATAATAGGTATGGGTGAGAGTGAGAAAGGTGAGGGTCACTTTTGACTTAGCCATCCACTAAACTCACAACCTTAATCACATTTTCCTCTCCCCTCCTTCTTCTTGCTGCTGTTGATGCCTCCCCCTCACTCCCTCCCCTCTTCAAACCTCTCAAACTCCATGAAAAACACTTCAAAACTCAAATCCCATTTCACAAAAATGTGCACAAGCTCATGGAGAACGCTTTGGACCAAGAAAGGAAAGGTTTTGGCCACTTGGGGCAACTCAAGAATTTTCTTGAGTTGCCAAATAAGGTAATTTCTAGATCTATAGCTTAGTATTTGCATTACTTTTACCCCCATGTTATGATAGAACCGATATCGAGTGGTTTTGTGGACTTAGGAAAAACCTAGTTAGGGTTAATGGGAATTGAGAGTGGTGATGGGTAATTAAGCTCAGTAGAGGCCACACAAACCACCTAGTGCTAGAATTCTTACCTAAACCAGAGACTTGAAACCCGGAATATGGATTTAGAAACCCGATATCGGGAAATTGTGGAATCTGTGAGGGCTATTTGGAATCTACTATCACACCGAGGCTCTAAAAATTATTTTGTAAGGACAGTGAGACATGCAGGCATCCAGGAACCCTCACCCGAAACCTTAGCTCCTACCCCCTCTTTCAGGCCGCAAATTAATTGTTTATGGCCGCAATTTGCGGCCAGATCAGGTTCGAAATGCTTCGTTTTTGTTTCAAGGCCTAATCTCCGGTAAATTAGACCCTTGGTATATGCAAAACTGTCTGATTTGACCTAGGGTGAAATCTGGGACCCTTTTCTGTAGTTGTTGTTTTGGATTCGTGTTTCGTTTCTCGTATTTTGAATTCTGGATTTGCGTATTGTGTTTTACCTCGATCACTTGACGTTTGTACGACGAGATCGAGGGTCGTTTGATAGTTTTGAAAGCGTAGTCATAGGTTCTAACCTATAGGCATTAGCGTGTCGTTTTGGGTATTCCCGATGTGATTTTAATACGCGTTCCGATTATGTTATCTATGTAGATACCATCATATGGATTCCATACGATGAAGAAGATGAAGGCGACAACAACATCGACAAGCAAGACGCAATATGAGTAGATTATATCTACGGGGGAAGTCAGGTGGATAGCGTATAGCACCCCCGCAGTTCGATGTTTAGTATAGTATATATATACTATTTATGACAGCTTATAGTGTGTCGTGGGTAGTTGAGATGAGATTAGGTGTACTATGGTTAGATTAGGGCGTAGAAGTAAACTAGTATAGTTCCTAGTTGCGAACCCTAGAATAGGCTTACACCCATACGCACACACATGCATATTCGTTATACATATTCCTAGATGACGAGGATTGTGGATGATATTTGGAGATGAGTCGATGATATTGGGCAGAGTGCCATGAGATCGGTGATATATTTTGATTCGTATTTGGGATACGACATGTGATTTTAGCGGGCCCTTGGACGTGTGTTTCATACAAGCATTCATAATTACCTAGATGGTATCGAATTGTACTAGACTTAGATCAGTACCCCAGGTCATGAGATATGATGATAAGGATACCTGATAATTGATGAGAGGATGAGAGGAATGTGATATTGACCCGTACCCAGCTTTTAGGATGCCGTACAATGATTTACCGTACGAGCTTTATATTGATGATAGATCCGCACTCATGACTCAAGGATGTCATATGATATTGTATCGTACACGGTACCACTGAGGCGGGATCACCGACTATTATATGTATATATGTATCGACTAAGATTTTGGTGGTTTCCATACCCTCCCCATTAGCTGATTAGTTAGATTTGTAGTTACCATGTAGATGTTAGACTAGACCCGAGTCATACCTATTTCAAAACTAACGAATCGGGAGTATTTTAATGACAGGCAAAGGAATTCTACGGATATTTTCAAAAGACGTATCTTTTCTTAAAAACACCGTAGCTCTTATTTTACTAAAAACCCCGATTCGTCTTATTTCAAATGGCAAACTGTATGACCTTTTATATTGATGCAGATGCGTCACTGTTGCATTTATTAGTCGATTCCTGCATATTCTTGTTATTCGCATCGCATTGCATGTGCAAATGGTTATTGCTATATT
Organism: Agapanthus africanus; assembly: GCA_030015575.1. NCBI lineage: Eukaryota > Viridiplantae > Streptophyta > Magnoliopsida > Asparagales > Amaryllidaceae > Agapanthus > Agapanthus africanus. The sequence goes on along the minus strand of CM057342.1, from coordinate 447,847,396 downwards.
AAACTCATGCTGTTAGGACACTAGCACCATTATCGATGATGCATATGTTCCACGTACACCTGCTTGTCGGCTTACACATTTCATCATCGATAATTGCCATGTCACTACACTGTAGCACTGATGCATTCAGGATATAATCTCTTGCATGGTATACTTGTGTACATACCCCTTGTACACCCATACTTACATACATACGTATTTGCACATACATAGATGATTCTGGCTTGATTAGAGATTTGGGAACCGCAAGATACTCTTTAAAACAGATTCATTTTAAAAGAGCGATTTTCCGTCAATATGTGCATATTAGTATTCCATATTGCATGATATACTGATATGCTTACATTTCTTTTACATGTCGCATACATCATGCTTTTGATTATATGCATTGAGATATGTTGTTTCCATGATATTTCTGGATTTGGGAACCGTGGATATTTCAAAAGAGAGTATGTAATTGTTTTAAAACCCGGTTACCCTTGATATGATATTTCAGTGCGTTGTGTTTTCTCGGTGCTGAGAGCGACAAGTGAAACCCGATTCGAGGAGGCGGTGAGGCCGATTACGGGTACATGGTGGACCCGGTATGGTACCCCGGGGCAAGAAAGGGATGCTGTGTATATAGACGGTGAGCCTGGCAGAGGGACTACTACTTACCGATGATTGTATTTGAGCTCGGCAGATATCCGGAGGATACCGACCGGAGTTGAGAGATTATACGGGCTGATCCAGACTGACGGAGCCCGATATATGAGGATTTACGTGCCGATGCTAGGTACAGGTTTCATGATGTTTTCGAGTGTCGATGCTTGACACTCAGGTTCCATGATTTTGATATGTCACGACTGACACATGTTGATTTACATCCTCATACTTCAATGCATATGTTTCTGATATTTACATGCATGATGCTTATTGTCATTGGGTGATACTTGGACGATTTCCATATACATATTTTGACATTGGAAGATATCCAAATATTCATAGACTTCATGATATAGTCAACATTGATCATACCTCATATTTATGATATGTTATTACCTGAGGCGCTGGCACGAGCACTTGACACTACACTCATTTATAGATGTTATATTGCCACCTTATCATGCTTCAGACTTATTTATTGAGGATATATTATTACTGATCGTTTTGACCGAGGATTGTGCCATGCATACGATTTCTACTCTGCGATCTTTTCTATTCACGAGTTGGCAACTCACCCCCGTTGTGCCACAGTTCTTGCAGGTTTTGCCGTACAGGTTTCATTATGGCTTTTCTGGCACACTACTTCCTTTCTGGGTGATTGCATTGGTAGGTGGGTTCACTCGCATCGTGACGACCCAAGTATTATTTTATTCGGTTGTATCTAGAAATTCCATCAACCAAACTTGTATATTGTTTCAGACTTAGAAAACCAGTTGTGTATTATTTCGACCTTAGAGTCGCGTGTTGTAGTATTATGGTTTTCAAGTTGATTTTGAGTTTCTTTTTGAGTTCTGATTCTCGCTCTTTGGCGTTGTATATTATATTGCTTGCGTGGTTGTGACCGTCGATTGACGAAAAGCTAGCTCCCGCTTAGGGATGCCTTTTATCATTGTATATGTATTATTCTTGTTGTACCCCGTTCGGGACCAGTATTTACAAAAGAAACTCTGCCGAAAGTTTCAAAAAAGAATTTAGATTTTAAAATTGCATATTCGGCTTACTTATTTAAAAACCTAATTTTGAAAACATGTTTTCTTTATTTCTTAAAAACTAGTTTTCTTATTTACTCCTTAAAATGGTTTTAGATTTCTGGGCTTTTGGCTTACTTGAGTTAGATGAGGTCCTATAGGCTTCATATGATTCAAGTGCCAGTCACGTGCTATTTCGGTTCGTGACAATGTTGGAGCTACTGCAGCACGAGTTGCACTCACAGATATGAAAGATGGTCGCTAGTCACATGAGGATGAATGACTAGACTTATGATTCGTTCGCTTACCCCGATGCGAGGTCATCAGATTGATTGATTCCAGCTTGAGTAGACTTCATACGGATACGTTGGGAGTCGATAGAGACGATCGAATGTCAAAAACCCATTTTCCAAGTTTAAAGTATTTGAAGACAACATGCAAGTAACTCTGTGGACCCTCTAGAAGAATGAAACACTAAGTCGACATAGTGACCATGTAAAAGCCTTTGAACCTTCGGGTTTGCGGCAGTTCCGCAGTGCCATTTATGAGGCTTGGGTTTGCCCTTCTACGGCTGGTCCATAGGTGCTGTGGCATGTACTCGATACTATTAAAATGTACCCAAGATGTCGATCTCTTGGGGGATTATGAGGTTTTGACGAGTCGATCGGATGGTTCGACATCTTTCGGATATCATGTGATGGGATGCATTGCTTGGGAGACTCTAGATACGAGTATAGCCGTTGGAGCGCAGTCCATGCAGCCATGAAGAGACGAGTCCGAAGCAGTCGATATTAGAGAAAAGTGGAGTAAGAGGTTCGTACGAGATCTTGATATGACGACGTTCCACTCCGCCGACATCAGAGATGTGATACACATGCAGAGGCATTATTTATGGATATATCTTCCAGAAGGAGTCGCGATGAGTATGCAGCCGTTCCGGAATAAGAAACAGATATAGTAAAAGATGATAACTTACGGGCAGTTCGGCAGAAACGAGATTTGGGAGAGACCTCGATAGTACCATTCTGGAATATTTTACGAGAAGACTTGGACCCAGGAGTAGTCATTTTACGCACACCCCGCATGCCAGAGTTCGGCATCGTCGACGAGACATGATACGAGTGACCACGACAGTTGGCTAGAGATTCTTAGAGGATGTGCTTGAGCGGGACTATTCCGCCATACTTGATTTCGGTATTTCGGGCGATCTATTCGCATGATTGAGTTTTGATGACCGAGTTTCATGATATTTATTTTCGTGCACCATGGTTGCACCTACTTGGTATTTATAGTTTGTGCACAGATATTGCACTGATATCGTTTTGTGCCTTGGCTGCAAATGTTTATGATTTCTTGGATTCCATACAGTTGAGTTGATTTTGTGCTTATGATACACACACGATTTGGTTTTGCACTCAGTATAGTTCACATACGCTTGCAGTGCATTGATATGTATTTTGTGCACTACAGTTGCATAGGACTTCGATTTAATATTATTTGAGATATTGATTTTGATTTCATGCCTAGGGCATGCATATGATTTGACTTATGCTTACGGCATAGTTTTCATGCACTTTTAGTATTTTGATTAGATTTTATGCACGCTGATGCACATGGTTGTGAGATTTGATACCACGGTATACCTGATTTGGATTTGAGATGTGTTGTATACCGTCAATTTCGATTGTGATACTCGATATTTGTTTTGTGCACCTTGTACAGCTGATTGGATTTTTGCGCATATTTGACGCGCTCGGATTGGATTTGCGCAAGTTCGGCGCTAGATATTGGATTTCGTGCATGATGGATGCACCTGATTTGGATTTTCGCGCATGTTGGACGCACGATATGAGATGCGATTTTTGTGCACACCAGATGCACTAAATCGGGATTCTTCGTGCATATTATATGCACCTGATATTGCTGTCAGGCACACTGTTGCCTCTGACAGGTGTTTCTTGCACACCCGTTGCACTTAGATGTTGTTTCTCTGCACATGTATAGCACATTCATGACTTTTGATTTCCGTGCGCACCAGACGCACGCGGCATTCTTATGCGAATTTTGGGATTGATTTTTAGAGCAGTATGTTTTTGTGATATTACTATTTGTTTCGTACTGAGCAGGACTAGTCAGAGGATAGTACCTGGATATATTTTGCATGCTTTGATAGTTATCGAGAGAATTTCCAAAAAGAGAGCTATAGTCTCAGTATTTACCTACATGTCTGATATAACACGAAACGTTTAAAAACAAGGAAACCCTTCTAAATTGTTTTAAAACGGCGGCACGTGCATATTAAACAAAAGATATATACATATATGGTTATTTTCTTATAATAGACGTCCGCCACTGTGCAGTGTTATGTGCATCGCACAGCAACATGAAAAAGTTCGGCTTGCATATATTTCAGATGTTTTAATGATATTTACATGTTATACTTTTGATGTATATCATGTCGGTTTCGTATTGGATTTAGGCATTGGTGTCTTCACCATGACTCCGATGATTGCGGGATGCTTGACGGAGTTTTACTTTTGATTGATATACTCGTGTTCATGCGCATTCATCGCGCCGCTGTGCTTTATGTATTTATGATCTCGGGACCACGACGACTTGGACCTTTACTGAAATGTTTTAGTATTTGAGGGATTTAAATTTAAATTCGGGGACCGAATTTCTTTAAGGGGGAAGATTGTAACATTTCAGAAAAATAAAATATTATTATTATTTATTATTTAAGGGTGCAGGGAAATCTAGGATGACTTGGAACTTTTACGAGATAAATAAACAACTTCAGAGACCTAGTTAGAGCACCACGAGACCACCCTACGAAGACGACACACTAACTCCCCAGGAAATCCGAAGAGGCCGGAATTTGGACTAAGGTGGCCGGCCACTTTAGTGAGCTAGGTGCCCTAGTTCCTCCAGTAGGTCATATACACCATATATATCACCCTGGTGTTTGGGAACTTTGTTTACACCTTAATCAAAATCTAGAAGCACTTTAGTATGCTTTTTGGATATGTTTTCCGTATTTTAAATGATAAGTTTTGATATTTGGATTTGCGTTTAGCTGTTGGATGTTTGTACATCAACGACTAGGGAGGATTGGTCATGTTTTGAATGCGAAGCGATAAGTTTTGACCTATGTGAGTCCCGCATGTCGTTTTGGTTTCGATTTGGTTTTTAATGCGATACGATACGTTGTGACATGTAGGTACCCCCATGTGAACTTCGAGATGACAAGCAAGCGCGTGGCGATATCGGCATCAGCAAGCGAAGCTCAGGTGAGTAGATATATATCTACGGGGGAAGTCCGGTGGATAGCACCCCCGCAGTTTCGTAGTGATGTATACGAATACGTATACATATATATATACATAGTATATGTTGTATATGATTATGGTTTATCATGATAGGGTGATATGTTCATGGATTAGTTTAGGGTTAGTTGCGAAACCTTAGAGTAGTTGTTACACCCACACACGCACACACGCACTTGCATACATTTATGTTTTTACCTGTGCATAATATGGGGATATGTATATATATATATATATACACATGGGTATGGGACTATTTATATATATATATATATATATATTATTGGATATAGTGCCCTCAGAGTCAATTATTAGATCACAGGCACGTGATTGCAATGATTGAGAGAGGACCTATACCGGTAGGACAGTCTTACTCAAGATGATAGTATGCTATCTGGTTTGTCTTTATCATCGTGTACAGCTTTAGGTGACATTGCAGGTCACTATTACACACTGATAGGGCCCTTAGGATTCTTACTTGATTACCAGCAGTATGATGGCGATCATATACGTGAGAGTTGGGTAGTCTATAAGCACATCCTTAAGTGGTCCCTAGTCGTGGGAGTTTCGAGATTGGGCATCGATACTCCATTAGTAGACTAGTGTATACAGTCGAGACCCCGACGAGGGGCGGTGGTCGGTCTCACAAGCCATTGGTGTCGGTTGGTTCACCTAAGATGTATACAGGTGCTCATTGGGTTATGAGTACACCGGACAGGACTCGCCGGGAACATGCTAGTTGGTATTATACCTGACGTCAGATAGCAGTTCCCTGGTGACATGTGTATAGGTTAGTTCATCGACCTGAGATCGTCATTTGTCTCGTGTGAGTTCCCAATGTGCTTTGATTACTACCCTAGCACGGCTCAAAGGAGTCGTGCAAACAGTTTTTAGTTGGGTACAGTCCCGAGCCACATGGAGGCAGTGAGCGGATCGGCAGGGGTTTCGTCTCTCCCGGTATTGGGGGTGAGATCGCGCTGTGTCTAAGAGAGCCATTACACGAAGTACTTGGCCAAGGCAGGAGATTTACTGGTAGGTATTCCAGTAGTATCTCAGGGTGTTCTGGGCTACACTCCGATACGACTCGTACCGCTTTTGGGGGTCTGACTTTTACCAACCACCTAGGCCCAACATGCGATGCTCATAGACGAATGGACCGGACTGTACGGATATTGTCACTGACAGGCTCAGTAGGGTGTCAGGATGAGTTCGCACATCGACTTCCCTTTTGGTCGAAACCTGGTAGCCCGTTACGTATAGCTAGTACTTCTGACGTGCCAGTGGTTAAATCCACAGCCAACGTATTGACGAGTCTTTAGAGTCCCCAACAGACAGTTTTCAAGTTTCGGGCGAAACGTTGTAGAGGCCGTATGATATATGGCAGGGTTCGATCATATACGTGCAGTAGTGCACGGATCATGATCGGGCGGATCATACTAGTGGGCTTTGGTTTAAGCCGGATCCTAGTATTAGATTTGTTGTATTACTTTAGTCTCATCGTATTAGCATTCAGTCAGAATGCGGATGTAGGTATGTATATACAGGTGAGGGGTATCCTTGTGATCCGTCACAAGTTTACTTTAGATGTTGCCGTATCTTTTTATTGTTGTAAACATTTGGATTAATGTTTACAAATGGAAATTGTGAGCCTAAATCATCATTTTGTGCATTTAATGTGACATAGACTTCATTAGTGACTCATGGTCTCTTTTCTTGTGCTAATGTCACATTATTTGATTGATTTGTGGTTTGAAATGAAAGGAAAAGAGAGAAGGGCGGCCATGATAGAGTTTACTCTTGTATTTGTTTGTGAACACTCTCTCATTTTTATCATGGATAACAAAAGAAAGAAAATGGCTCCTCTTCTTCTTCTTCCTCTAGCTCACAACCTCCATTAATGGCATCATCTCTAACCTCCATCCATACACTCTCATGTGATGAGAATCAATAGATGCTTGAGACAAAATGATTACACACATTCTCTACATCGCCTTAGACACGTCGGCTAGCGAACTTCATGCCCGAGTTGCTTCGGATGAAGCGGGAGCCCGTAAAAAGGCTCGAAGATGTGGTACCCTTTCCGACGAGAAGACCGGAGATCGGAGATGCCGTGAGGAGCTTGGGATGGTGGCCAAGACTGAAGGACACGGATCGATCGGTATAGCTTTTCCAACCCTTCTCTTGTTAGCTAGTTGTAGGTTAATGGTTCGATCCAGATTTAAAGTATACGATAGCGTCGGTTTCTACTTTAAGAAAAGTTTTCATTTCCGCATTTTGGCCTCGGACAGACGGCCGGGGCGCTACCGTAGACTTACATAGTATCAGAGCCACGCCATTAACCTTTACTAGATTGCTCTAACGTGTTTAGAACTTCGATCGAAAGAAATTTCCATAACCGCGATTCCAATTTGTGCAGTTTCTGTCGAAATTATTTTGTCGTCGAAAAATTATTTTGAGTGTGTCAGAAAATCAGGCAGGGTTTTCATAGAACACTGCAGAAATTTCGTTGCCTGAACCCACTGTAGAGCCGCGGAACCATGGCCGTACCCCCGCTTTGGCCGCGGTTCCGCCGCAGTACTGTAGCAACACAGCACCAAAATTTCTGAAGTGCTCTCTGACTTGGAATTGGGGTTTCTGGTATTTTTTGTTTGGGCCCAGATTTGTTTGAGTACTGGGAATTGTGCTTGGGGCCCACTTCGGGAAATTTTGTCGATCGAAAATTTTAAACATGTTAGTTCACAGTATTTACATTATATCTGCGACCGTGAATGTCATTTGATCGGTAAATCTTGTCTAATTGCTATAGCCCTTTTAGACGGATTTGCGAACGTGACATTCACGTTGATGTTCTGTGTCGTTTTGTGATGTTGCAGATTTGTCATGGTGGATAGCTTGGTGCAATGTTGGTACAGTTTGGTATTATTTATACATTTGATATTGCGGGACGAGCGTCTGATATGTGGACTGCCGTCACTGCCTGTTTGTATATTATTCTTTTGGTGCACGACCGGGCTGAGGTCGATGTACCCGTTGTATATTTTACTTTCTGTACTAGGATTACCCCGCGGTGGGGTGCACGGATAGCCGGGTTCTAGAGGGAAACAAGCCCGCATCTCATGACTTTGAGACGGAGGGGGCTTCACTCTAGAATTGGCGGGCTATTCTCCGCACTCGTACGGGGTACAGGTTGACCCAAGGAGGGGTGCTCAAGTTACCGGATTCCGTGAAATGCTGGGTGGTCCATTCACTTTGCTGTAGGGGGCTGCGTCGCTTTAGGTTTTGGCGGGTAACTTGCCGCGCCCATAGGGGTCTATGATTTCATTGCACAGGCTATCCACATGACCAGGGGTACGTCGGGTTTCGGTAGCGGCTCTATGAAACCCGCGGATCCCAGATTATCTGTATTGTTCTGTGATGCTTATTACATTTCTATGATATTGCATTTTATCACGCCATGAGCGAATATTATATATTGATATATATACTAGTAGATGTTGTATATGTTTTACACCCGCGCTAGTCCAGTCCCCGCTCTGTCGTTAGTTAAGTAACCTAACGGATGATGACGGGACCAATTGGAGAATGCGGATGACATATATCTACATTATATTTTTGTTCTTTTATGGTGTGATTAATTGATGGGACTGCATTGATTCGGATCAATGCAAGCTAAACAAACCTGTTCGATGTTGTTGGAACATTTTTCAAAAAGCTGTTATTGCAAGGACGTTCTCTTTTGTTTTGCACAGTGGTATTCGGTTATGAATATCCAGCACCTCAGTCGACGAGGCAAGGGCCGAGATCCCTTCACCGGGAGTGACCCCATGGATAGAAGTTTGCGTCAGAGTAATTGTCACGCCCCGCTTCCCGGTGTACAGCGAAGAGGACGCGACGAGGTCCGCTACGTATATACGTAGAAGTACATACGCTAAGCGTATCTAAGCAATATAAAAGTAAATCACAAGAGACAAAAGATATAGAAATAACAGCAACTTTATTAATATCATTTTTTTGTACAATGTATGAAAAGTAAATACAACTGAAATGAAAAGCGATGCCTAAACAATGGCATAACAGGAAATGAAAATAATGAATAGAACAAGATACAATGTCTAGAGCTCAGGGTCTTCGTGAAACTGCTCCAAGTCTTCACCGGTGGGCTCGATCTCTGCTGGGTCCAAAACACCTGACGACATTCAAAGAAAAAAGAAACAGAATGTCGTCAGCGAACAGGTCGCTCGGTAAGTCCCAAAGATAAGGAAGAATTAGAAAAGACAGAATAAGAGGTATCTTCTAAAGAATAATATTGTAGAGTATTGTGTTCACGCTGTTGTTTGTACCTTGGTTCGGAAGGATGCCAGTGTATACGAGAGGGGTCTCAGTATGCTAGAGACCAGGGCAAATAGAAGTACAAGGCTCCGTTATACAACCCGGAACAACGGCAATTGGATTCATGTTAGATGTCTTAATCTTACCGCCTCGTGCCACCTTTAACACCTTCTGCACCAATCTACCCCTTAAACCTCGTAGTGTTTTGATTGTATTATTGTTGTATTGTATTGTAAAAGTTGGATGACTGACCAAAACCATGATATCAGTAAACAGATTGTAACTGCATAATCAGGTAAATGGAATAACGGATTAATGGATGTATATCCATGCTTTGATTCAGTCAAGTTGTATAAATTGTTAACTGGATTCTGAGATTCATGTATTCAAATTGAATTGGAATATTAAAGAATATAGATTGACTTGAATCGTATTCAAGTCAGAAATAATCAGACTCAAACCCGAGTTAGACCAAAAGAAATGTAAGTCGAAGTTCTATAATTATTAGGGCCCTTATTGTAATTTATAAAACTTGAGGGGGTTTTATGTAAAAGTACTTTTGTATAGTTTCGAAATACACCTCAAGTATTTATTATTCGTCTTTATTGTTATAATGAATGTGATTTTATTTTGTCTTATTTCTAGTGAAAATATCCTAATTACATAAATAAAGGTATCAATTTGTAATATTGATTTAATTGAAATTTTTGGTATTTTAATGTAACTTTTAATCTTGTAATTTCTAGGAAAAGGTGGAAACTTTATCTTATAATAAAATAAGTGTTTAAATGTTAAATAAACATATGTTTATACAAGAATAATTTTTAATAAATATTTTATTTTCCAAAAAAATCTCATTTTTCTTAAATGTCGTATTTTAAACCTTTCGAGACCGAATGCTCCTTGCAGAGGTCTGAATCTCGCACTACTACGCCCGAGGGTGCACGATAAACCGTACTATCCCTAACGAGTTCCTTAAAGGCGGGTTGTAGTGGCGCTTTGCAAATATTTAATAAATACTAATCATTTAGAAAACGGTTTTATAAAGATAAGGTATTTATTTGTAAAAGAGTGTAAATTTCCGTAACTTAGATTCTAGGGTTTCCTAAGCCATCTAGCCTATTTCTAAATGATCTAAACGACAAGTCATTAGAAATCTCAAATCGCCTCTTCACCGCCAATTGCGGCCAGGTAAGTGCCAGGTGAGTGGGAGGCTCTCCACTACAAGTAGTGGCCCTAATTAAGTAACCACTCGCCTTAGACACACTTGCCTAGACACCACAAAGTCAGATTTAGATAAACGATCGATGTCTATAACTTATCTTATTTCCTATTAAAAGATATTACATTAAAATTGTATATAACTTAGAACATTTAGAAAAGGTTTATAAAGAAAATGGTATTTTAATGTAAAATCTTGTTTTATTGCATTCTAAGTTTTCAAGGTAGCGTGTTATGATTACATATGAGTGTGTGTGGAGGTAGGTCATTACCTCGTGATCTACTTTAAGGTATAGCAATGTTAAAGGGTTAAATGTGATAAACCAAACATGGTGGTATTTAAGTGAAAGAATACGATATATTGCAAAAGCTATCATTTCATGTGTGAAAACTTGTTCAAATTGATTTTTAAGTGATTAGTAGTCAACATAAATATGTTTAAGCATTATGGAATTAGTGATAAGTGAGTTTTCATAGAAAACCGAATCGAAAATCGGTTTGTTCCAATTTCCGTCGAGTATTTTAATGAAAGAAAAGAAGGATAGAAAAGGGGGACTTACGGGTTTGGACAACGCTAGAGAGTGAGAGGGAGGTAGAGGGTTTACGGGTACGTCGAAACGTCGTCGAGAGCTCCTAGCACGATCACCGGAATTTCGCCATCGATTTCGTCAGCGCTTCGCCTTTCGCTCGTTTTCTAACGTACCAAGTTCCCTTGAAATTTTGGGAGAGTGGACATAGGAATGTAGGGTGAGAGGGTAGAGGGTATGGGGGTTTATATAAGGTTAGGCTAGGGTTAGGCTTTTAATTAAAAATATATTAAAATATATAAAAAAAACATTAAAAATCATTAAATTTTTGGAGTAAAAGGGATTTATTGAGAAATTGATAACCGATCAAAAAATTTAAAGTATGTAGATGAGAAGACCAGGTCAACACGGAATTTTTCCGTGTTGACGACTCGGCCGTCCGGCTGAGTCCGGCCGGCGGCGCCGGCCCGAGTCGGCCGGTCCGCCGGCCGACTCGGCCGAGTCGGGATACCGTTGGGTAGGGGTTCTCCTGGGGGGATTTATGGTATATTTATTTTTTTTTATGTTCAGTTCAAGTTTTGTGAGTTGTGCCGTTTTGACTGTTGACTTTCCAAAAATTTAAAACTATATAAATACAAAAATAATGTGGGGCAGGGGATTTGAACTCTGGTGGCTTGGTTCAGCAGTGCAAGGTATTACCAATGAGATACAAGCTCCTTCTTGTAATTATTGTGGGAAAATAACTACTTAAAGTGGTAACAGCAACATTAAATATCCCAAGTATTATTTTAATTTTAAAACAATTTTATGTACTCTAAAAATGGAGTTATTTAAAAACAAAATAATTACTTATATATATATTGTGCTCAGGTTAAAATACTCTTTTATGGATTTTAAAAATTTTAAAAAAAAATTTGTATAGAAAGGTGTATAGGAAAATTAGGGTTGTTACATTCTACCCTCCATAAAAAAATTTCGTCCTCAAAATTTGTAAAAGGAAAGTATAACAGTGCTAGGAAGTTTGGTGAATGTAGTTTATAAAAGTGATACGATGGTGAAAAGGCTTACCGGTGTTACCTTGACCTACAGTCTCAGCTTCTACGGCTTCTAATGTGAAGGTTTGTCGCCGTGGTACATTCTTTCAAGCTGGCGCCACATTCTGCCTTTGGGGTCTGTTTCTCTGCCCTCTAGGCATGTCCCTCATTACTTGTTGGAATTGGCGAGTAGGCTGTGCAGGTGGTGGAGCAGGTAGTGCAGGACGAGTTGCAGGAGCCTGGATGGTTGGCCGCTGCGTGTAGTTGGTGGGTGTGTGAGTTGAGTTGCTGTTGTAAGGACAGTTCCTAATTCCGTGGGTGGATGCGCCATAAATTAGATACAGGCCTTTTGCGCTCCTACAGTCCTTCCACAAGTGTCCCTTTCTATGGCAGTAATGGCAAATTTCTTCAGTTCTCCTGGGTACAAACGATGGCCTGGAAGAGGCTCCTCCTGCCATTTGGTTGGCAGGGCGTTTGTCTCCTGCAGACTGAGGTCTGCCCCTTGCTTTTATCACTGCCTCATAACTGCGGGAAGCTTCCAGAGCATCCTCATGAGTCAGAAATTTTCCCGTGGCTAGAGCAGCCTGAATCTCCGTGTCCAGTCCTTGTTGAAAGCGACAGGCTCTGATCTCGTCCGTCGGTATCAAGTGTGCCGCGAATCGGCTTAGCATAGTGAATTCAGCGTCGTACTCATCTACTGATTTGTCCCATATTGAACCCTGTTGTAGATGAATAAACTGCTGCTCCATTGCAAACCTGGCAGTCACAGGGAAGTATTTCGCGTCAAATTTCTTACGAAAAGTCTTCCATTCAATAGGCTGCACCAGACGGCTTTCTTCCGCCTTCCACCAGTTGCGAGCATTATCCGTGAGCTGTAGTTTTGCTACACGGACCCAAGCGATATCTGGCACTTGAGCTGCTGCCAGATCGTCTTCGATGCTTTGTGCCCATTCTTCCGCTTCAAAAGGGCTTCCTTTTCCAGAGAACTGCTTGGGGTGTAAAGCCCTGAATTGCTTTACTCCCGGTGCGTCGGTCTCGGGACGGTTCAGAAGTTGTTGCTGTCCCTCAAGAAGGCTGCGAATCGCTTCAAGTAGCACTGTTTGCTCGGTGGGTAGTGCAGGAATAGCTGGTGCGAGAGGTAGTGCTGGAGGTGTTGTTGACGTTGGTGCTGGTGTTGTTCGGGGAATCCATAATCTTGAAGAAAATTTTTGGGTTAGGACAGATTCAAATACATGAAATGATAAAATTCAAGGATTAGAAATTTGTAAGATTCAAGAAACATGAATTTTAAAGAATGTTTTAGTTGCTGGTTCTTGTGTTATATTGCTGAGGTTGTTCACGCAGACCAGAACTGCATGATAGGGATTCATACAGCTCTGACCTGCATAGGCCACCAACAAAACCTGTCACGCCCCGCTTCCCGGTGTACGGCGAAGAGGACACGACGAGGTCCGCTACGTATATACTTAGAAGTACATACGCTAAGCGTATCTAAGCAATATAAAAGTAAATCACAAGAGACAAGAGATATATAAATAACAGCAACTTTATTAATAACATTCTTTTGTACAATGCATGAAAAGTAAATACAACTGAAATGAAAAGCTATGCCTTAACAATGGCATAACAGGAAATGAAAATACTGAATAGAATAAGGTATAATGTCTAGAGCTCAGGGTTTTCGTGAAACTGCTCCGAGTCTTCACCGGTAGGCTCGATCTCTGCTGGGTCCAAAACACCTGACGACATTCAAAGAAGAAAGAAAAAGAATGTCGTCAGCGAACAGGTCGCTCGGTAAGTCCCAAAGATAAGGAAGAATTAGAAAAGACAGAATAAGAGGTATCTTCTAAAGAATAATATTGTAGAGTATTGTGTTCACGCTGTTGTTTGTAGCTTGGTACGGAAGGATGCCAGTGTCTACGAGAGGGGTCTCAGTATGCTAGAGACTAGGGAAAATGGAAGTACAAGACTCCGTTATACGACCCGGAACAACGGCAATTGGATTCATGTTAGATGTCTTAATCTTACCGTCCCGTGCCACCTTTAACATCTTCCACACCAATCTACCCCTTAAACCCCGTAGTGTTTTGATTGTATTATTGTTGTATTGTATTGTATAAGTTGGATGACTGACCAAAACCATGATATCAGTAAACAGATTGTAACTGCATAATCAGGTAAATGGAATAACGGAATAATGGATGTATATCCATGCTTTGATTCAGTCAAGTTATATAGATTGTTAACTGAATTCTGAGATTCATGTGTTCATATTGAGTTGGAATATTAAAGAATATGGATTGACTTGAATCGTATTCAAGTCAGAAATAATCAGAGTCAAACCCGAGTCAGACCAAAAGAAATGTAAGTCGAAGTTCTATAATTGTTAGGGTCTTTATTGTAATTTATAAAACTTGAGGGGGGTTTATGTAAAGATAGTTTTGTATAGTTTTCAAGATATACCTCAAGTATTTATTATTAGTCTTTATTGTTATAATGAGTGTGATTTTATTTTGTCTTATTTCTAGCGAAAATATCCTAATTACATAAATAAAGGTATTAATTTGTAATATTGATTTAATTGAAATTCTTGGTATTTTAATGTAACTTTTAATTTTGTAATTTTTAGGAAAAGGTGGAAACTTTATCTTATAATAAAATAGGTGTTTAAATGTTAAATAAACATATGTTTATACAAGAATAATTTTTAATAAATATTTTATTTTCCAAAAAAATCTCATTTTTCTTAAATGTCGTATTTTAAACCTTTCGAGACCGAATGCTCCTTGCGGAGGTCTGAATCTCGCACTACTACGCCCGAGGGTGCACGATAAACCGTACTATCCCTAACGAGTTCCTCAAAGGTAGGTTGTAGTGGCGCTTTGCAAAGATTTAATAAATACTAATCATTTAAAAAACAGTTTTATAAAGATAAGGTATTTATTTGTAAAAGGGTGTAAATTTCCGTATCTTAGATTCTAGGGTTTCCTAAGCCATCTAGCCTATTTCTAAATGGTCTAAACGACAAGTCATTAGAAGCTTCAAATCGCCTCTTCACCGCCAATTGCGGCCAGGTAAGTGCCAGGTTAGTGGGAGGCACTCCACTACAAGTAGTGGCCCTAATTAAGTAACCACTCGCCTTAGACACACTTGTCTAGACACCACAAACTCAGGTTTAGATAAACGATCGATGTCCATAACTTATCATATTTCCTATTAGAAGATATTACATTAAAATTGTATACAACTTAGAACTTTTGGAAAAGGTTTATAAAGAAAATGGTATTTTAATGTAAAATCTTGTTTTATCGTATTCTAAGTTTTCAAGGTAGCGTGTTATGATTACATATGAGTGTGTGTGGAGGTAGGTCATTACCTCGTGATCTACTTTAAGGTATAGCAATGTTAAAGGGTTAAATGTGATAAACCAAACATGGTGGTATTTAAGTAAAAGAATACGATATATTGCAAAAGCTATCATTTCTTGTGTGAAAACTTGTTCAAATTGATTTTTAAGTGATTAGTAGTCAACATGAATTTATTTAAGCATTATGGAATTAGTGATAAGTGAGTTTTGATAGAAAACCGAATCGAAAATTGGTTTGTTCCGATTTCCGTCGGGTTTATAAATTCGTATTTTAATGAAAGAAAAGAAGGATAGAAAATGGGGACTTACGGGTTTGGACAACGCTAGAGAGTGAGAGGGAGGTAGAGGGTTTGCCGGCGCTTCGAAACGTCGTCGAGAGCTTCTAGCACGATCACCGGAATTTCGCCGTCGATTTCGTCAGCGCTTCGCCTTTCGCTCGTTTTCTAACGTACCAAGCTCCCTTGAAATTTTGGGAGAGTAGAAATAGGAATGTAGGGTGAGAGGGTAGAGGGTATGGGGGTTTATATAGGGTTAGGCTAGGGTTAGGGTTTTAATAAAAAAAAATATAAAAATATATAAAAAACATTAAAAATCATTAAATTTTTGGAGTAAAAGTGATTTATTGAGAAATTGATAATCGATCAAAAAAATTAAAGTATGTTGGTGAGAAGACCAGGTCAACACGGAATTTTTCCGTGTTGACGACTCGGTCGTCCGGCCGAGTCCGGCCGGCGGCGCCGGCCCGAGTCGGACCGAGTCGGGGTACCGTTGGGTAGGGGGTCTCCTGGAGGGATTTATGGTATATTTATTTTTTTATGTTCAGTTCAAGTTTTGTGAGTTATGGCGTTTTGACTGTTGACTTTCCAAAAATTTAAAACAAAATAAATACAAAAATAATATGGGGCAGGGGATTTGAACTCTGGTGGCTAGGTTCAGCAGTGTAAGGTATTACCAATGAGCTACAAGCTCCTTCTTGTAATTATTGTGGGAAAATAACTACTTAAAGTGGTAACAGCAACATTAAATACCCCAAGTATTATTTTAATTTTAAAACAATTTTATGTACACTAAAAATGGAGTTATTTAAAAACAAAATAATTACTTATATATATATTGTGCTCAGGTTAAAATACTCCTTTATGGATTTTAAAATTTTTAAAAAAAAATTTGTATAGAAAGGTGTATAGGAAAATTAGGGTTGTTACAGTAATAACTTCACTATAGCCGATTACTTTTTGCTTTGCATCATGGTATTCAGTTGGAATATCCTGCACTTCATTCTACGGGGAAAGAGCCGAGATCCCTTCATCGGGAGTGACCTCTTTAGCAAAATGTTTTCGCCACTATATTTTTATAAAAAGCTATCCGGTTCCTTCAACGATATCATGTTCATTACGTTAAAGGTTTTTCGCCAAAAACCATTCGTAGCCCTCCGTTATTTCAGACAGGTAGCACTTAGTATTCATGCTATGTTTGTTGGCCTTAGTCAAGGCATAGTGTATAATAGCTATTTGTTACTTTTCTGCAGCATAGATAGATGGCGTTGGTTTGGGACAGTCGTATAGCCTTGTTGGCCCTAGTCAAGGGCTTGTACGGGTGGGTTCAAATTAACCTGGACAATGGCGGGTAGAACTTGACATGTGACTTATGATTTGTTGGCCTTAGTCAAGGTCATAAGAGCATGGGGAAAAAATCACATCGGGAGTTTCTAAAGAAACTAAAACTTGCCAGATATGCGCATACCTTCTGGAGTGTGATAACGTGAGTGGATTCCATCACGTTATCATGCGATGATAGTTGGATCCCGATTCCTACTGATGAGTTGGTTTACTCCTCGGGTGATCCCGACTAATTCTTCTTTAAGGTTTGGAGGAGAATTTGAGGTTATAGTGGGAGGTTTCCTGATTGGATAAATTGATAACCATTCTGATCTAGGTTAGAGTGCACGCTGAGTGTTTCTTTTCTCTCTCTCTTTAGCAGCGACCATGGCCGGACCCTAAACTATGACTCAGTGACCAAGTTAACCGAACCTTCTTAAAACACTGGCTTTTGGATTGTCAGAGTTGCATACCTCATTACCACTCCAACTTTTACCCTTTTCTCCAGAACACCACGTATTACTACGAACATCCACTTTTATTAGATAAAACCATCGTATGGTTATATACGAACTCGAAGGAACTTGTTCCAGATTCGAGGATGGTTTCCGGTTCTGGAGAAAATGAATAGGATTATTCAGTTGTCTTTTCCTTTTACCTTCTCCCAGGTTGCGAGTGCTCCTTGGATTAGGACGGTACACCTGTTACGCTAATTGGATAGTCTTCATCCAAACCATAGGCAGGTGCCGAACGGTAGGGAATGAAGAAAACCATTTAACCTAAAAGGTGTACAGAAGGTAATAAGTTAAGACAAATAAAAGGATTAGAAAGAGGGTAAAGTAAACTGCGACTACTATTCACGACCAAACCAAGTATTTCATCGCCATTCCTACTTCACCTTTGTATTTCTCTAGAATACTCCGTATCACTATGAAGATCCACAGTTTATTGGATACTCCATCGTATGGTTATATACGAACTCGAAGGGATTTGTTCCAGTTCGGGGATGGATTCTGGTTCAGGAGAAATATGAATAAGGTTTTATTCAGTTGTCTTTTATGTTCACCTTCTCTCAGGTTACGAGTGCTCCTAGGATTAGGAGAGTACACCCATTATGCTTATTGGATAGTTTTCTTCCAAACCATAAGCTGGTGCCGAACGGTAGGGAAGGAAGAAAACCATTTAACCTAAAGGGGTGTATAGAAGGTAATGACTAAAGACATATAAAGGGATTTGGAGAGATGGCAAAGAAATATACGGTTACAGTTGTGAATCTGATAATAGAAGAGGCATTACTAAGAATACCCGGATACCCCTTCGAAACATTTACATGTTTCAGTTTCACTGTGTATTGTTAAAAGAAAACTGATTTCCCAATCAGCCCTTGCTCCAGGGTATGTATTTGCCAGGTTTGATTCTCACATCTGTATGGTTTTACAGATGATGAGTGGGATTAAGTTATTGCGAATTAGGTGATCATCCTCATTATATCGGAATTCGTTGTAATTGGTGATATTTGAGGAAATTGCCTGGGTTGTTTGCCGGACAGCAAATATTTGGTTTTGAATATCCGTTGTTATGCACCAATTTCAAATTGATATATCTGTACGTTTATTTTTATAAAGTGAGATATAAATTTTTGAAATTATGTCTATGACATTTACCTATATCAGTGGATGGTTAAGTAAGGAGCATTAAACAGCGGTGTAATTCTTCTTAACCATAAGTACAGTTTTCAACCTACGATACACAGGGAATGAGTTATTAAACTCAGGGGACTTATACAGAGTATTGTATGTTTTCCAGTGTCCATAAGGACAGAGGGGTTGGTACTCGTACTATATTCTATTTACTTGTGACTTCTCTAGTTCTTAGACATGTGTTTCGTAGAAATGCAAGGTCTAAGTTTTGAGAAGTTATAGGTATAAGAATAAAGTAGAGAACCAGGCATTGCAAGTATCAGGATTTTTCAAGCTGATCGAATATGTAGATACTTGTGTATGGTATTCAGTTAATAGTAATGATTAAGAGAACTTGCTTCTCTTTCAGGTTACTCATAATTGGAAGTACTCCTAAGTTGAGTAATGCTGATCGGCCTCTCTCCATTTAGTTGACATGCACTGGAGACAGCTGCATGATTTGAATCTGGTTCCGATTAAATCAGTGCCTCTGTTTCTATATTGGATATAGAATAGTTCATATCTTAACAATGTTAAGATATGGGGAGTTTTCCAGCTTATGCTTAAAACCAGACTCTGGATAACTCAAGGCACGTTTCTGTAATGGCTATTTGTGGGTTGACCCGGGCTATGACGAGGGTTGACTTTCTACCATCTGGAAGATCAATAGTGATATTGTTCTTGACTCGCCATAGTTTTAGCAAAATGGATTTTTTTAGAAAACAGTAGTGGGAGTATGGTAGAACTGGAAGTGATTCCAGAACCGCAAACGATTACTGAAAATTTGATAAGAACCTAAATATTCAATCTGGTTTGACATTCCATTGTCCACTCCGCAGATATGGTAGGTAACCTCAGGCACTAGAGAGGTACTTCGTTATGCTCAAGGACGGTGACAGGGAGGTTCTTGTTTACTTAAACTTGACACTACTGTTGTTCCAGGCTATGAGACCCGGCAGGAGGATGAGTATAGCATCGTTCTGAACTGGCTTTAGAAGTGCACGTGTATATGACTCTGCCAGAGGGTTGTCGTAGTCAGTGGAAGCAGCGGAAGCATAGTGGACATGTAACTTGTGTCTATTTATGGACTAAAGCAGATATAGCGGAGATAGATCATCTATTTCTGATGTGACAGTCATAGGTTTGACTTCATCAGAATAGGGGATGGATCTGTTAAGAAAGTAGTAGGGTATGATGTCCTGGTATTTGGATGACATACACAGAGTAGGAAGTGAAATTCTTATAGTACGATCGGTTATACTTTGGTTGTCACACAGTGGTTTTTCCACATAGGACTTGGATGTTATATCAGACATTCTGGGTACTAGATCTATGGTTTTAGATCTAGATTTGGGTAGTTTCCCAATCTGGGTACTTAGACAGCATTCTACAGGTGTTTTAGAATGGACGACTCCTGGCATGGTAGTATACCTGCAGGTGATGGAGTCACCATCTCTAATGGTGTCTTACAGACTAAAGGGGAGAGGGATGTGCATGATTGGCAGATCACTTTCTTAGGCAATTGAGTCAATCATGAGATGTCAAGTACCACACCAGACGTTATTTTTGCACTATATGCAATAAGTTGATATTGATCCTATCCTGGAGAAACATTCGGAAGCAATTTTAGAACATAAGTGAATGTTCTAGGGATATGATAACAACAGCCTCTTTTAGGAGACGGTTATCATTCGAGGCATCCAAGGTGACCTGGATGACAGAGTGACTGTCAAAGTTATAGTTTTCCCTCTGACGAGGGGCAGTAGTTTGGACAGATGGTCCAAGCGGATACTGAGGGAGGCATGGCGCAGGATACTGATTAAGTTCAGTTGACGATACAGTCTAAGTAGTTTGGATTTGGAGTTCATTTATGAACTAGGTCCCATCAGATATCCAGATATATTCTAAGACAGGTATTGCTCATTTCGGGAGATGGCTTTCTCCGCGAAGTTGAAATAAAGAGAGACATAGAAAGAAACTGTCACGACCCGAAAGAGCACGAGACTGGCCCTTGAATCCTATGAAGTCTATAGGACTCCATCTGATCGAAGTAAGCCAAAAGCCCAGAAATCTAAAACCATTTAAGCAGTAAATAAAGGAAAAAACTATCTTTAAGAGGTAAAGAAAACATGTTTTGAAAATCAAGTTTTTAAATAACTAAGCCGAATATGCATTTTTAAAATGTGTAATCTTTCCTGAAAATTTCGGCAGAGTTTCCTTTGTAAAAACTGGCCCCGAACGGGGTACAACAAGAATAACGTAAATATGAAATGATAAAAGGCATCCCCAAGCGGGAGCTAGCTCTTCGTCAATTGACGGTCACAACCACGCAAGCAATATAATATACAACGCCAAAGGGTGAGGATCAAAACCCAAAAAGAAACTCAAAACAGCCAGAAAACCGTAATACTACAAGAGCAACTCTAAGGTCGAAATAATACAACACTGTTTTCTAAGTCTGAAACAATATACACGTTTTGGTTGATGGAATTTCTAGATACAATGAATAATACATGTACAATGGCGGTTCCGATACAAAAGAACCCACCTACCCAAGCAAGTCACCCATAAGGAAGCAGTGTGCCAGAAATGCCGCTATGGAATCTGTACGGCAAAAACCTGCAAGAACTGCGGCACAACGGGGGTGGGTTGCCAACTCGTGAATAGAAAATATCTACAAGCAGAGATCGAATGTATGACCCATCCTAGGTCAAAACGATCAGATATATATATAAACCTTAATATGAATAAGTCTGAAGCATGCTAAACTGGCAATGTAATCTCTATACATGAGTGTAGTGCCAAGTACTCGTTCCAATGCCTCAAGTAATAGCATAACATAAATATGAGGTACAATCAATGAAATCAATCTGCATGTACGTGGATCCCGTCCACTCGTCACCCAATGACAATAACCATCAGGCATGTAAATATCATCAGCATATGCATGGAAATATGAGGATATAAACCACCTGTGTCCCTCGCGACACGTCAAAATCATGAAAACTGCGCCCAGCATCGGCACGTAAATACTCATATATCGGGCTCCGTCAGTTCGGATCGGCCCTCGGGCTCTGTGTGCGGTATCGGCCTTCGGCCCCGGCAGTACGCCCATATCCATCTATCGACTCTGGTCAGTATCCTCCGGATAACCGCCAGGTACAACCAATCACCGGTAGGTACTCGCCACCCTGCCAGGCTCATCGTCTACTCCACGAAAAACATTTCTTGCCCTGGGAAACCATACCGGGTCCACCTTGTACCCGCAATCGGCCTCATCCGCCTCCTCGAATTGGGTTTCACATGTCGCTCTCAGCACCGAGAAAACACATGGTGGACGCACTGAAATATCATATCATGGGTAACCGGGTTTTTAAAACAATTACATATTCTCTTTGAAACGCCCACTGTTCCCCAAAACCAGAAATATCATGGAAACAGCATATCTCAATGCGTATAATCAGAAAGCAGCATGTATGCGACATATAGCAGAAAAGTAAGCATATCAATATGTCATGCAAGGGTCATATCCTGAATGCAACAGTACTACAGTGTAGTGACATAGCAATTATCGATGATGAAGTGTGTGAGCCAGCAAACAAGTGTACGTGGAACATACACATCATGGATAATGGTGCTGGTGTCCTAGCAGCATAATTGAAATATATCAACAATATAAGCGATGCAATGCAAACACCATGGATATGCGGAATCGAATAATCATGCAACAGTAAAGAACCTGCCTCAATAAATATATCATGCAGCCTTGACATTTGAAATAAGACGAATCGGGGTTTTTAATAAAATAAGGGTTACGGTGTTTTAAGAAAAGATACTTCGTTTGAAAATACCCGTAGAATCCCTTTTTGCCTATCTTTAAAAATATCCCCGATTCGTTAGTTTTGAAATAGGTATGACTCGGGTCAGTCTAATGTCTACTAAGTAATCTAAACAGGAGGGGTATGAAACCACCTACATCTGAGTCGATATACATATATATAAACAATAGTCGGTGATCTCGCCTCAATAGTATCACGTACGATACGGTATATCATATAACATCCTCGAGTCATGAGTGAGGATCGAACATCAATATAAAGCTCGTACGGTAAATCGTCGTACGGCATCCCAATAGCTAGGTACGGGTCAATATCACATTCATCTCATCATGTATCAGGTATCATTACCATCATATCACATTATCTCTGGTACAAATCTAAGTCTAGTACCATCGATACCATCTACATAAATATGAATGCGGGGTAAAACACATGCCCAAAGGCCCGCTAAAACTATCATGTCGCACCTCAAATACGAACTCTGTCATATCGCCGAATCTCACGGCCTCAAATCCCGTATATGAACACATAGTCCCATACCCATGTGTAGATATACACACCTCCAAATGCGCACAGATAGATGAAAGAATGTATGCAAGTATACGTGTACGTGTATGTGTGAGTGCAACCACTACTCTAAGGTTCGCACTATACCAAACCAATACATCCTTATCGTTGATAATTCCATTATTACCATCAATAATCTTAACAACACATAATAAATATATGTGTGTATACGTATTCGTATACATCACCACGGACTGCGGGGGTGCTATACGCCATCCACCCGACTTCTCCCCATAGATATAAATCTACTCACCTGGTCTTCGCTTGCCGAAATTGATGACGCCATGCTCCTTCGCCTTGGAATCCTTGCGAGGGTACCTAGAATAATAAACAGTCGCAATACGTATTAACATCGAGGCAGAAAATCGATACATCGCACAGTGTGCTCATAGGTTGGAACCTATGGCCTAAACGTGCAAATCAATTAAACGACCCCTGTTGTCGATGTACGAACATCCGACAACCAAATACAAATCCAAATATCAAGAAAGTGCATTTCAAAATACGGAAAACATAGCCTAAAACACACCAAAATGCTTCCAGATTTTCCCCAGGTGACAAATAGCCAAAACTGCACATAGGAGGGGTCTATTTTAGTGCAAAAGGAGCCCTGGAACAAAACTGGAACAATTCTACCCTACTCTGGCCGCAAATTACCGCCAGAATGATTAAATCTGCGGCCATGGGTTTGAATTAGGGGCTCGGGTCTTGGTGGTAGCTTCCTAGGGGCCTGCACGACTCACTGTCAGCTCAATTTTATTTTTGGTGCCCCCGGGTTGCTCCAGATTCCAGAACACCTTCACAGATCACACATTTATCCGATGTCGGGTTTCTAAATCCGTGTTTTGGGGTTTCTAGGGTCTGGTCCAGGTCACTAAACAGCACCTAAGTTTAGTTAACAGCTATTAGGAATCACCCAATTCAAACCAACACTCAAACATTCACTAGGGTTTCCCAATGTCCACTAATATGCACAAAACGACATCTAAACATGATATCTCACAAAACTAATATAAAGGGAAGAAATTATACCTCATCTAGTACACTCTAGGCAGCACTAACTTCCCAACGTCGTCAAAATCCTATTTTGCTCGGTCCATCGTATAGAGGTTGAAGAGGGGATTAATATTTGTGAAGGGTGTGTAGGGTTTTGGGGCATGGTTGGAGATGGATCTATGGATTTTTGTGGAGGGTTTTTGGAGTTGAGGAGATGAAGAGGAAGATGAAAAATATGATTGGGATTCAAAAATGGTAGCAGCCCCCTCCCTCTCTCTCACAATTCACACTCTCTCTCTCTCTCCAAAAGCCCACATAACCTAATCATTATGTCTCCCTTGACTTTTTCCTTTTTCTTTTTCTTTTCTCTCCACCAAAACCATAATTTAAAGCCCAAATGAAATGAAACATGTGTAAAAATGGACATGTCATGGTGCACTAACCATGGAAACTGTAAAAACGTGGATTTGGCTTAATCGCGATTAGCAGTGCACTAATCGGGTTTTTATCGAAACTGCGTATAATAAATTTTAAAAGTGCCAAATCCTTTAATTATATTATTAAATGAATAAATCATTTTAATTTCTATTTATTTCATAATTATTGGTATATATTTATACCCTTTTTCGAAAACCCCAATTTCACAAATCGGCAGTTTTCGGAAAAAATATTATTTTAATATTAAATTCCCAAAAATAATATTTTATATTTTCCGAAATGTTACAGAAACATCAGGGTGGATCCACTCACTGAGGCTATTCCTCGAACGCAATAGTTTCGCAAACGGGCTTTGTGAAACTGATTAGTAGAGGAGTTGGGTGTTCGGTATCACAAGGGCTATGAGTATGCGACATCGCAATAATTAGCCTTGGGTGCAAGTGGGAGATTGTTGGATATAGGGACCTCAGAGTCAATTATTGGATCACAGGCACATGATTGCAATGATTGATGGAGGACCTATACCGGTAGGACAGTCTTACTCAAGATGATAGTATGCTATTTGGTTTGTCTTTATCATCGTGTACAGCTTTATGTGACATTGCAGGTCACTATTACACATTGATAGAGCCCTTAGGATTCTTGCTTGACTACCAGCAGTATGATGGCGATAATATACGTGAGAGTTGGGTAGTCTATAAGCACATTCTTAAGTGGTCCCTAGTCGTGGGAGTTTCGAGACTGGGCATCGATACTCCATTAGTAGACTAGTGTATACTGTCGAGACCCCGACGAGGGGCGGTGGCCGGTCTCACAAGCCATTGGTGCCAGTTGGTTCACCTAAGATGTATACAGGTGCTTATTGGGTTATGAGTACACCGGATATGACTCGCCGAGAATATGCTAGTTGGTTTTATACCTGACGTCAGATAGCAGTTCACTGGTGACATGTGTACAGGTTAGTTCATCGACCTGAGATCGTCATTTGTCTCGTGTGAATTCCCACTGTGCTTTGATTACTACCCTACCACGGCTCAAAGGAGTCATGCAAACAGGTTTTAGTTGGGTACAGTCCCGAGCCACATGGAGGCAGTGAGCGGATCGGCAGGGGTTTCGTCTCTCCCGGTATTGGGGGTGAGATCGCGCTGTGTCAAGGAGAGCCATTACACGAAGTCCTTGGCCAAGGCAGGAGATTTACTGGTAGGTATTCCAGTAGTATCTCAGGGTGTTCTGGGATACACTCCGACACGACTTGTACCGCTTTTGGGGGTATGACTTTTACCAAACCCCTAATCCCGACATGCGATGCTCATAGACGAACGGACCGGACTTTACGGATATTGTCACTGACAGGCTCAGTAGGGTGTCAGGATGAGTTCGCTCATCGACTTCCCTTTTGGTCAATACTGGTAGCCCATTACGTACAGCTAGTACCTCTGACGTGCCAGTGGTTAAATCCACAGCTAAAGTATTGACGAGTCTTTAGAGTCCCCCACAGACAGTTTTCAAGTTTCGGGCGAAACGTTGTAGAGGCCGTATGATATATGGCAGGGTTCGATCATATACGTGCAGTAGTGCATGGATCATGATTGGGCGGATCATACTAGTGGGCTTTGGTTTAAGCTGGATCCTAGTATTAGATTTGTTGGATTACTTTAGTCTCATCGTATTCGCATTCAGTCGGAATGTGGATGCACGTATGTATATACAGGTGAGGGGTATCCTTGTGATCCTTCACGAGTTTACTTTAGATGTTGTTGTATCTTTTTATTGTTGTAAACATTTCGATTAATGTTTACAAATGGAAATTGTGAGCTTAAATCATCATTTTGTGCATTTAATGTGACATAGACTTCATTAGTGACTCATGGTCTCTTTTCTTGTGCTAATGTCACATTATTTGATTGATTTGTGGCTTGAAATGAGAGGAAGTGAGAGAAGGGCAGCCATGATAGAGTTTACTCTTGTATTTTTTTGTGAACACTCTCTCATTTTTATCATGGATAGCAAAAGAAAGAAAATGGCTCCTCTTCTTCTTCTTCCTCTAGCTCACAACCTCCATTAATGGCATCATCTCTAACCTCCATCTATACACTCTCATGTGATGAGAATCAATGGATGCTTGAGACAAAATGATTACACACATTCTCTACATCGCCTTGGACACGTCGGCTAGCGAACTTCGTCCCCGAGTTGCTTCGGATGAAGCGGTAGCCCATAAAAAGGCTCGAACATGTGGTGCCCTTTCCGACGAGAAGACCGGCGATCGGAGATGCCGCGAGGAGCTTGGGATGGTGGCCAAGACCGAAGGACAGGGATCGATCGGTATAGCTTTTCTAACCCTTCTCGTGTTAGCTAGTTGTAGGTTAATGGTTCGATCCAGATTTAAAGTATACGATAGCGCCGGTTTATAGTTTAAGAAAAGTTTTCGTTTCCGCATTTTGGCCTCGGACAGACGGCCGAGGCACTACCGTAGACTTACATATATATAAGTATACATATACATGGATTATAAGGATAGTACTTAGGATTTGAGATGAGTCGATGAGATTGGGCTTGAGGCCGTGAGATCGGTGATGTGACATGGTTCGTATTTGAGATACGACTTGATATGTTTAGCGGGTCCTTTAGGCGTGGTGTTTTCATAAACACGCATGCATACATAGATGTTATCAGTATTATACTAGATGTAGATCAGTACCCCGGATCATGATATTTGATAAAGAGGATACCATATGAATAATGTGATAGATGTGACATTTGACCCGTACCCAGATTTGGGAGGCTGTACGACGGATTTACCGTACGAGCTTTACATTGATGATAGATCCGCACTCTTGATTTAAGGATGTCATATTATAGAAATTGTATCGTATGTGATACTATTGAGGCGGGATCACCGACTATTATATATATATATGTATGTATGTATGTATCGACTCAGATGTTAGGCGGTTTCCGTACCTTTCGTTTAGCCTGTTAGCTCATCCCTATAGTTAGTGTAGTTGTTAGACTAGATTCGATTCCTACCTATTTCAAAACTAACGAATTGTGGGTATTTTAAAGGACAGGCCAAGGGATTTTACGGATATTTTAAAGGACGTATCTTTTCTTAAAACACCGTAGCCCTTATTTTCAAAACACCTTGATTCGTGTTATTTCAAATGGCAAAAACTGTATGACTCATATTATATAAATGCAGATTAGTTATCATTGTGTTTATTATTCAGCTCCCGCATATTACTACTGTTCGCATCGCATTTGCATGTTTATATTGTATTTCCGTATGCCATTATTGAGATTATGCTGTCAGCACACCAGCACTATTACTGATGATGCGTATGTTCCACATACACTTACTTACCGGCTCACACACATCATCATCGGTAATTGCCATGTCACTTACACTTTAGAGAATATTATTTCATTGATATATCTTGTTAGCTGATAATTTCGACATGATATTAGTGTACTTGCTTTATATGCTAGTTTAAACATTGCAGTTATTACATGCTACTTCATGCATATTATTATTCACTGTTTACTTGCTATTGATGATTGGATTTCGGATTTTCATGAGATTTCCTGGATTTGGGGGAAAACCGCAAGAATATATATAAACTTCTTTCTCTTTTTAAAATGAAAAGCGCAGTTTTCCCATGATGTATGAGTCGTTCACCATGAGTTTTCAGGATTGCCGTTGGATTTGGAAACCCGATTCGAGGAGTTGGATGAACCGTCTCGGGTACATGGTAGGCCCGGTATGGTACCTCTGGGCAAGAAGCTCGAGTTGTATTCGATAAGCCTGGCAGGAGAGCACTACCTACCGGTGATATTATTTGGACTCGTCGGTTTTCCGGAGATACCAGCCGGAGTCCAGAGATGGTTATAGGCTGATCCGTTCTGCCGGAGCTCGTGGGCTGATCCCGCAGATGATACGGATGCCTGAGATATTAAGATTTGAGACACTGAGATTTTGAGATTTGATGATACAGGCCAGTCCGGGTAGCCGGAGCCTGAGATATTGAGATATTAGGATTTATGTTTTGTGTCGATGCTTGACACCGATTTCTCTATTGATTTCATTGATGATACTCGATTTATATACTTACAGAAATCCCATTGAATAAAACAGTTGTCTCACTCATTACATTACATTACATTCATACCTCATACGCATGATACATTGCTACCTGAGGCACTGACACTAGCACATGGGATTACACTTATTTATAGATGTTTACCCTTGCCGCCTTTTTATGCTTCAGACTTATCATTTTGAGGTTATATTTATATTGATCGTATTGAACTAGGATTGCGTCATACATACGATTTCTGCTCTGTGATGTTTTCTACTCACGAGTTGGCAACTCACCCCCGTTGTGCCACAGTTTCTTGCAGGTTTTGCCGTACAGGTTTCGTTACGGCTTTGCTGGCACACTGCTTCCAGTCCGGGTGATTTGCTTGGTAGGTGGGTTCACTTGTATCGTGACCACCATTGTACTTTATTTTATTCATTGTATCTATTAAACTCCATCAACCAAACATGCATTTATTTCAGACTTAGAGACTAGAGTTGTTATTCTTTCGATCTTAGAGTCATGTGTTGTATTACTATGGATTTTATGCTGTTTTAAGTTTCCTTTTCAGTTTTTCGTCGCCCTTTGGCGGTGTATACTTTATGCTTGCGTGGTTGTGGCAGCCGATTGACGAAGAGCTAGCTCCCGCTTGGGGATGCCTTTTAACATTATATATGCTTTTATCATGTTGTACCCCGTTCGGGGCCAGTATTTACAAAGGAAACTCTGCCGAAATTTTCAGAAAAGATTTGATGTTTTAAAAATGCATAATTCGGCTTATGTTATTAAAACCACTCATTTTAAAATAAGTTCTTCTTACCTAAAAATGGTTTTAGATTTCTGGGCTTTTGGCTTACTTGAATTAGATGTGGTCCTATCGACTTCATATGATTCAAGTGCCAGTCACGTGCTATTTCGGGACGTGGCAAGTAAGAGGTTCGTACAAGATCTTGATGAGATGACGTTCTACTCTGCCGACATCAGAGTTATGATATGCATGCAGAAGCGTTGTATATGGATATCCTTCCGGAAGGAGTCGCGATGAGCATGCAGCCGTTCCAGAACCAGAAATAGATATAGTAAAGGGTGATAACCTCCGGACAGTTCAGCAGAGATGAGATTTGGGAGTGACCTCGACAGGACCTTTCTGGAATAATTTACGAAAAGACTGGGACCCAGGAGCGGTCCTGTTACGCACACCCAGCAGACCAGAGTTCGGCATTGTCGACGAGACATGTTATGAGTTACCACAACAGTTGGCCAAAGACTCTTAGAGGATGTGCTTAAGCGGGACTATTTCTCCATACTTGATTTCGGTATTTTGGGCAATTTATTCGCATGATTGAGTTTTGATGACTGAGTTTCATGATATTTGTTTTCATGCACCATGGCTGCACCTACTGAGTATTTACGTTTTGTGCATAGTTATTGCACTTGAGATATGCTTTATACACCGTTGTGTTGATTTATGAATTGTGCAGGTTTATTGCACTTGATTCAGTTTTGTGCCTTGGCTGCACATGTTTATGATTTCATGGATTGCATACAGCTGATTTGATTTTTATGCAGGTGGTATGCACTCGATTTGGTTTTTGCACTGGATTGAGATTTTGTGCACCACAGTAGCACTTGACTTTGATTAGATATCATTCGAGATATTGATTTTGATTTCATGCCTATGGTATGCATGTGATTTGACTTATGCTTACGGAATAGTTTTCATACACTTTTAGTATTTTGATTCGATTTTGTGGACGCTGATAAACATGGTTGTGAGATTATATACCACGGTATACCTGATTTGGATTTGGATTGAGATGTGTTATATACCATCGATTTCGATTGTGATATTCGATATTATTTTCGTGTACCTTGTGCACTGTATTTGGATTCTTGCGCATATTTGGGCGCTTGATGCGATTTTGGTGCACACCAGATGCACTAAATCGAGATTCTTCATGCACATCAGATGCACCTGATGTTGCTGTCAGGCACACCCGTTGCCTCTGACAGGTGTTTCATGCACACCCGTTGCACTTAGATGTTGTTTCCGTGCACATGTATGGAACATTCATGGATTTGATTTCCATGCGCACCAGACTCACGCAGCATTCTTATGCACATTTTGGGATTGATTTTTGGGGCAGTATGTTTTTATGATATTTACTATATGTTTCGTACTGAGCAGGATTAGTCAGAGGACGGTACCTGGATATATTTTGCATGCATTGATAGTTATCGAAGGGATTTCCAAAAAGGGAGCTATAATCTCAGTATTTACCTACGTGCCTGAGATGACACGAAACGTTTAAAATAAGGAAACCCTACTAAATTATTTTCAAAATGGCGAGACGTCCATATTAAACAAAGGATATATATAGATATAACTATTTTCTTACAATAAACGTCCGTCATCGTGCTGTGTTACGCGCATCGCACAACAACTTAAAAAGGTTTGGCATGCATTTCTTTCATATGTTTGACGAATTTACAACAATATGTACCTGTATAGTTTTGATGCATATCATGTTGGTTTTCGTATTGGATTGGACATTGGTGTCTTCACCACGACTCCGATGATTGCGGGATGCTTGACGAAGTTTTGCTTTTGATTGATATACTCGTTTTCGTGTGCATGTATTGCGCTATGATGCGTTTTACGTATTGATGATTTCGGAGCCCCGACAACTTGGACTTTTTACTGAAATGTTTTAGAAATTGAGGGGTTTAAATTTAAATTCGGGGACCGAATTTCTTTAGGAGGGGAAGATTGTAACATTTCATAAAATATAAAATATTATTTTTGGAATTTAATATTAAAATAATATATTTCCCGAAAACTGCCCGATTTGCGAAATTGGGGTTTTCGAAAAAGGGTATAAATATATACTAATAATTGTGAAATAAATGGAAATTAAAATAATTTATTCATTTTAAAATATATTTAAAGGATTTGGCATTTTAAAAATTTTCTATGTGCAGTTTCGATAAAAACCTGATTAATGCACTTCTAATCGCGATTATGCCAAATCCGTGTTTCTACAGTTTTTATGGTTAGTGCACCATGACATGTTACATGTTATTTTATTTATGTTGTTTTATGTTATGGGTGGGCATTTGGGTGAGAAAAGAAAAGAAAAGAGAAAGGGTTAAAAAGGGTGTAATGACGACTTGAGGAGAGAGAAAAGGGGGCATAATCATGATGGGAGACCATGCTTGAGAGAAAGAGAAGGGGGGTGCTGCCTCATTGTGCCTCCACCATTATTTTCTTCTTCTTCCTCCTCATCTTCCTCCATCTTCTACCTCCATTAACCCATATCAAAATATTCACCAAAACCCCATACCCATTTCTTTAAAAACATGCACAAGCTTAAGGGAAGCACATTAGACAAAGCAAAATGGGATTTTGACAACTTTGGAGAGCTAGGGTTTTTCTTGGGTTGCCTAAGTGAGGTATAAATTCTTCCATCTAGTTTAATTTAAGGTCTAATAGGACCTTATAGTAGTTTAGAGTCAAATTGGTATTGATTAGTGAGGTTAGAAAATTTCTAGAGAAGGATTTGGGTTTGAGTGGTGTTGTGGTGATATAGTGGCTGTTAACAAGACTTGAGTGATATTTTTACTGACCTAGAACAGAGAATAGAACCCAAAACACGGACTTAGA
The DNA here is from genome assembly GCA_030015575.1 of Agapanthus africanus. Lineage (NCBI taxonomy): Eukaryota > Viridiplantae > Streptophyta > Magnoliopsida > Asparagales > Amaryllidaceae > Agapanthus > Agapanthus africanus. Next base: position 447,815,059 of record CM057342.1, on the reverse strand, counting down.
AGCCCGGACATCAGATAATTGTGTGAATTATGATGGTATTTAGTGTAGGGTTCCTAGGCACACTAGTGAAGGTTCATAAAGCATCAAACATGCCCGAATAAAATTCTACATGTGCCGAACAACCCAAAGACGGGATCTTTGCTAGATTATTAGGGTTTAGCATGCAAGATAACAACTTTTTATCTAAGTGTGAGGGATTACAACCTTTGTAGTCCGCTCCTTCAATTCACAAGCTCCGAGTAAAAGTCCCTTTGCCGCGATCCACGATCTCCCGGACTCAAGAGAGGCTCCACGACTCGAACGATCCATGCTAGCTTGAAGTGTTCCGATTCTCCGATGATCTACGTCGAAGTTGCAAAAACCCAAGCTTTCTCACTCTATAGAGATGAACACCCTAATCTAATGGGCTAGATTAGATGAGGATGATGGAGTAGTATTTATGCTATCTTTTTATTTCACTTTCTCACAATAAATCATCACATAATTTCTAGTGAGCTCTCTCTTTCAAAATTCAAAGAGAGAAGAAGATGAAGAAGAAAGAATAATCCTTTTGTGATGAATAGAACTAAAGAATATATGATTGATTATTGAACCATGGTCAAGGATGAGAGGCTAAAACTTTGTAGAGAATAAACTAGAGTTAGGTTTTGGTTAGGTTAAGGATAAGTATCAACCATAATATCTTAACCAAGACAAAAAGGAAAAGCTTCTAGAATGTGCAAGAAGAAGCTAACCCTAATCTAATCCCATTTAATCATCCTTAAACATGTTTAATAATAAATCATATCATGTCATAATAATACACATATATATTATATATTTGCAACAAAAGAAAATAATACATTTAACATATATCGCATATATATCAATGTATTAATCCGGTGAGAAAATGAAATAATAAAGCGAGCCAATATTAGATAATGTAATACAATATATCATATATATTATTATACATTAAATCATCGAATCAACACTTGATCCAACGATCCGGCTATATCGAATATAACCGGCTAATATATCATGTACCGATTCATCGAATCAACACTTGATATGATGTCCCGATTGTTAGTTATATGTATGCCCTAGAGGCCATTACTGTACATGCGATGTATATTGTAGTGGATGCTAGGACATATATAGGGAGGACTTTCTTACTCGACATGATAGTATGCTATCTGGTTGTACTTTATCTTAACATGTACTCTGATTGTCTCTATATTACATGTTGATAAAGCCCTTAGGATATGTACTCGACTACTGGGACTATGATGAGATCATACTAGTGGGGCCACGGTAGTCGACGAGTACATCCTATAACTGTTCCTAGTCGAGGGTGTATCGAGACAGGGCATCGATGCACCAGAGTAGACTAGCGTATACGCATCTTGACCCATATGATGGGCGATGGATGATCCCATATCCATCGGTGTTTGACATCAAGGATGGTGTACGGGTGCTCAGTAGGGACTGGGTACACTGGACGGACTCGCCGAGAACTCCCAGATGGTATTATACCATACGTCAGATGGCAGTTCTCCGGTGACACTGGTACAGAGTAGTCTGTTGACCCGAGATCGTCATAGAGTCTTGTGTGGTTCCCACTGTGCTTTGATTTCCATCATACCACGTCCAAGAGGGCGTGCAAAAAGGTGGCTTTGGGTACAGTCCCGAATCATATGGAGGCAATGAGCGATAGGAGGGGATTCGTCTCTCCCGGTATAGGGAGTTGATGTTGTGCTGTGTTCGATTGGCTATAACCGGAAATCCCTGGCCAGGGTTGCTGAGATTTACTGGTAAGTGTTATCAGTAGTTTCTCGAACTGTTATAGTCCTCAAATCGACACGACTTATCAAGCTACTGGGGTCTGACGTTTACCACCCCTAGGCGAGATATGCAACATATCAGACGACGAGACCGGACTGTACGGGAGTGTTACTGTTTGGATTCGCAGGAGAATGTACAGGCTTGCTTGTTGATCTTCTGAGCGCTCAATACCTGGGTAGCTGTTACGTTTAGCTGACCGCTTGCAGCTTGTGGGTGTTTGATATGATCATCACCTACTGCCGGCGTATTGACGATTCTTTAGAGTCCTACACAGAGGTTTCTTGACTTAGGCAAAATGGAGTAGGAGCACATATGTGATATGTGCGGGACCGAGGATAATGCGATATATGATACCGTATTATATTCTCGTGATATTTGATTTCAGCCGGGTCGTCGGATCAAGTGTTGATTCGATGAATCGGTACGGATAAATATTAGCCGGTTATATGCGATATAGCCGGATTGTCGGATCAAGTGTTGATTCGATAATTTAATGTATAGTAATATATATGATATATTAAATTACATTAACTAATATTTGCTCACTAAAAGATTCTTTTTCTCACTCGGGTAATACATTGATATATATGCGATATATGTTAAATGTATTATTTTATTTTGTTACAATAAATATTGTATATGTGATATATAATATTGTAACATATTATAATTATTAATGCAACATGTTTAGATAAGTTTAAACATGATTAGGGTTTGGATTAGGGTTAAACCTTCTAGTTGATTCTAGAAGCTTTACTTTGTCTTTGTTAAGATATTATGATAGATATTTGTAAGTGACTCACCCTTTGACCTAACCCAAACCCTAACCCTAGTAAACTCTCTACAATGGTTACTACAACCATGGTTGCATAAATAATTATGATAACTTTTATTATTCATCACAATTCTATTTTTGTTCATCTTCTTCTTCATTCACTCTTCATGAAAATGCTTGCTTGATTTTTCCTAAGTGATGAATAAATATGAGAAAAAGATAAATAAAGAGAGCAAAAATCCTACTTCATCATCCTCATCTTCCCTTGCCATTTAGATGAGGGTGTTCACATCATTTCATGAGTGTTAGCTTGTGTTAAAGAAACTTCAAGGTAGATCATCTTAGTATCGAAGATCGGAAGCAAAGGTTGCGTTTTTCTCTTCGTGGAACCTCTCGAGAGTCCGGATCCCGATGATCGCAGCGAAGGGACCACAACACGGAGCATATGAAGTGAAGGACCGGATCTACAAAGATTGTAATCCCTCTCACTTAGTGTTAAAGTGTTTAGCATGCTTGTTTTCGCCTAATCTCTAGTTTAAAGTTCCGTATTCGGGTTGTTCGGCATGGCTAAATTTTTAATCGGGCATGGTTGATGCCTCGTAGACCCTTGTGCGCGTGCCTAGCAATCCTAAAGTGGTATCAGAGCCAAGCTAGAGCTTTAGGCAAAGTCTAGACGAAGTTTAAAGTCCGATCGAACCCGGAAAACCCGATATAACCTAGTTTCTGGAAATTTTTTAAAACTGTGATTTTTTTCAAATTAAAAATGCTCAAAAAAAATCAGCAGGGAAATACAAGAGTTACTGTGGAGCACGTGCGCCTGATTCCACCAAAGAGCCGCGGTTCCGCCGCGCTTTTGTCACTGTACTGTTTGAAATTTGCACAGTAATTCTTGTCTTTTAGTGTTGTATTTTCTGAGAATTTTTAATATTTATTCAACTGTTGAACATTCTGGGTTGTATTGGGGATTCGATGATTCGATCGGGAACTTTAACTGCGTCTTTTGTGTTCTGTCCGGGTAATTTATAGAAACTGTTAAAAAGTTCGAACGGATATCAATAACTCACTTTTTCCCCTGTCGGAAAATTTTTCAAAAGTTGGATTTTTCCTCATGTTTAAGAACGTTCTAAGTCGTGCAAGTAACGCGGTGGACCCTCTAGAAGACAACAAACCTTAACTCGATTATGTGACCGTCTTGAACTGCCCTTTGAACCTTAGGGTTTGGGGCAGTACGGCGTGCCACATGTGAGGCGTTGGCTTGACCCTTCTACGGCTGGACCATTGGTACTGTGGCATGTGATGGATGTTTTTAAACTGATTTCAAGTGTTGAGATATATTCGGGAAATCTTGGGTGCTTGATGATTCGATCGGAAAGTTTAATTTTTTCTATTTATCTGGATTGTGATACAATATTTGGAATCCACAGGTAGTTATAAGATAACTGATTTGAATATTATAAACATAGCACTTTAGTCTCAGATGATCGGTTGCCACGGAATTTTGATGTAATCAAAAGTCCGTTGCAATCACGTAGTGTACGCGGATACTCGCCGGGTAAACTTAATAGACAGCCACGCCCCATAGCCCCGACCAAGTGACTGTAGGAGAACCCCGTCGCCGAAAGCATCCGTTCGGGTGCTCCCGGTAGCGGTGTTCCGCCTTGGTGCACTTCGTCGACGGTATCGGGGGTGCGGCCGTCTACTAAAGTTTGCGACGAGCATTCGATCAGGACGTCGGGAATCTTGTTGAATTGCCCGACTTGATATTGAAAAGAGTTTTCGATAATGAGATTAAAATGCGGGGTTTATAAGGAATTCATTTGGTTAGGCATGTGATGTCTAAGGAGGTTGCGGATTCCAACTGTTGTAGTTTTACACTTTCTTTTCTGTGACCGTAAGCGTAGTATGTGGTGTATCGCCGGCTTCGTTGCTATACATCAACGACAATCGGGATACGCATACTTGCTTACGTTGATGATATGAGATATTATGTGTTGCTGTGATATGTTATATTGGATCGTCGCGTTTGAATAGCCGGGGGTTTTATGTGAGATGAGAGTCTTTTCTTTTTCATTCATGTAAAATTCATTTGTATGTAATATTCTTTTATTGGGGCACTTCCAGGTAGCGGAAGATGTCACCGTTGTATATTATTTACTTTTCCGCATTAGGTAGACCCAAGGCGGGGAGCACAAGTAACCGGATTCTAGGGTCCAGTGGGAGACCATCTCGAGGAGTCGAGACCGGGTCTCCTAACCCTAGAATTGGCAGTGTTACTTGCCGCTCTCGTAGGGGTCTAGGGATGTGGGTTTGGTTATTCATCGCGACCGTGGAATCCGTGTTTTATACAGGCTCGTATTGAAAACACGGACATCCTAGTATATCCAATATTTCATATATGTTCTTCTGCTGCAATGTTCTGTGATGAGATTATATTACTGCCTGAGACGAATGTTTATATTATATATATGAGATATATGTTATATTGCAGATTTCGTTTCAAAAGTGATGCTTGCGAAGCATAATTAAATGGGACTTCATTAATGAGATTAATGAAATAAAAGAAACCTAAGATGTTGTAGAAACTTGTTTAATAAAAACTGGTAGCTCTAGTTCTTGCTTTGCATAACGGTGTTCCTTATAGAACATCCAGCACCTTATTCGATAAGGAAAGGACCGAGATCCCTTCACCGGGAGTGACTCCTTTAGCAATAACTGGCAGATGCTACAAACTCGGTTTGTCTTTTGATTGCTTCTATAGTTCTTGCTTTGCACAGCGGTATATATGATATATCCTGCACCTTATTCGATGAGGAAAGGGCCGACGATCCCTTCACCGGGAGTGACCCCTTTAGCAAAACTAGAAAAGCCTCAAAAACACTCCATTTAAAATCACTCGATTCTACGACGATATCAAGTTCATTACGCAAAGGGTTTTCATAAAAACCTGTCGTAGCCCTCCGTCATTTCAGATAAGTAGTAGTTAGTATTCGTGCTACGTTTGTTGGCCTGTGTCAAGGCGTAGTGTGCGGTAGCTAACTAGTATTTATCTGCTTATGCATATGATGCAGATTGAGTTAGGGTAGACGTGCGACTTTGTTGGCCTGCGTCAAGGGTCGTGCGGGTGGGTTTAATTCAATCAAGAAATGACGGGTTGAACTTGACTAGCGCACTGTGGTTTGTTGGCCTGCGTCAAGGTCATGGGACGCTAGGGGTAAAATAATATCGGGAATTTCAAGTGTTGAAATTTGCAATGAGATTGCATACCTTCTATGAGATAGTTGGATCCCGATACCCGCTGCGAGTAAGAGTTACTCCTGGGAGAGTTTTACACATTACAATTAGCCGATTAAGTAGGTGTCTAGAAAGGTGTTAACGGGGTTACGCCCCTGGGAAAACGAGGTTTACTTTAATTAGGTTCGTGCGAGAGCACGGGGGACCTCCCTCAAAGTACCGATACTGGCCTGGCTGAAAGATTGGCGAACTTGTAGCGTGTAATTAATCTCGGCTAGTCATTCCTTTTAGGGTTTGAAGGAAGATTTGATTAAAACAGTGGGAGACATCCTGATTAGATATATTAGATAACCAATCTAATCTTGCAAGAGCATACGCTGAGTGTTTTCTTCTCTCCCTCTCCAGGTAGCGACTATATCATGCCTTAATCAAGATAATAAAATGGATATATTGACCGAACCCGCTTGTTATACTGAGCTGGGGAACGTTGGTCCCGCTCCAACTTATAATTGTTATAAGACAGAGCAGGAAATTGGGGATTACCAGAATTCCCGTGCCGCCCAAACGAAGAAAGTGCATAATGATGCATCATCTTCGGGTGTGTTCATTACACAGAACTGTTTCTCAGTATCCTTTACGTCCTGGGTATGTGATACCGGATCAGGATCCCGTATATGTAATCTGTTACATGGGCTACAGATAGGTAGAGAACTGAGAACGGGTGATATGTTTCATGAGATAGAAAACGATGCAAGTGTTGCAGCCAAGTCTGTTGGTCACTGTCACCCTGTATTACCAGAATACATTGATTCTGAACAAATGTTATTAGATACCGAACCTGATATACAAAATCATATCGGTCTCTTTATTAGTAAAGAAAGGATATAATTTTGTATTGTTGGATAATGTTTTGAACATTTCCTATATCAAAAGTTGATCGGTTCAGGTACGTTATCTAAAAGCATTGATGTTCTAAATCAAACTACAGTTCTTAGTATACGGAACACACACAAGAGGAAGAGTTCAGAAATGAATGAATCCTTCTTGAGGTATTGTAGACTAGGTCATATCAATGCAACCTGACTGGCTGAAGTTACATTTATATGCATATTTAAATCTGTTTGAATTTACATCTTGTGAAACTTGCCGGTCATGTCACAAAGATAAGATGACTATAGCTCTGTTTATTGGAAACAGAGAAAGAGTTAGTGAACTCTTGGGATTGATACATGCTGATGTATGAAGGTCCCCTGTCTACACATGCCAAGACCGGTTGTTTTTACTTCATTATGTTCTCTGATAATCTCTCAAGATTCAGACATGTGTTCCTGTTGAAACATAAGTCCGAAGCTTTTGAGATATTCACAGAATATAAGTTAGAAGTAGAGAACCAAAATACAGGTATAAGTATTATGTCCTTTGATGAAATCAAGGAGGAGAATACTTGAGCACGGAATTCCTGGACTATTCTAAAGGAGAATGAGATTCTCTCTCAGCATTACTCCTCCGTATACACCACAGCACGTCGGTGTATCGGGGTGGAGCCATAACACCCTATGTGATATGGTGTGCTCTATGATGAGTACTACTGAGTTTCCTATTTTCTTTAGGGAGTTATGCACTTGTGAAGTTGCATACCTATTGAATAGGGTTCAAATCAAATCCGTTGCCTACCACTTCATATGTGATATGGAAAGGGAGGAGCCCATATCTTATGTTTGTTAAGATTTGGGGTTGTCCGGCCTATGCCTAAAAGCAAAATCCGGACAAGCTCGAGGCAAGGTCTGTTATGTACAACTGGAAAGGTTCCAGCTACACAAAATGCAGCTGATGATTTGGTAGAACCAAAAGATTCAATAGTTTCCAACGAACCTCAGCCTCTCCGCCGATCTAGTACGGATTCTCACCCACCTGAGAGATACTTCGGTTTCTCTATGACAGTGGGAGCGAGGATTGCATCATGAGATGATGACCCAACTAGTTTCGAGCTGGCCATCAGGAGTGGGACTCTGTAAGAATGGCTTGGTGCTTATCGATCTGAGATGGAATCCTTATACACCAACAAAGTATGGACTTTGGTTGCTTTATCTGAAGGGTTAAATCCCCATCAGGAGCGAGTATATCTTGAGAAGATTACTTGGTGTACATGGAAAAGTTGAGACTTTCAAAGCTAGATTTGTTAATGGTTTGCATCATAGACCAGGTGTGGATTATGTTGAAACCTTTTCTAAGGATCTATGCTTAAGTCCATCCAGATCCTACTTGCCATGGCTACATACCATGACTACGATATCTGGTGGTTGGGTGTCATGACTGCTTTTCTAAATGATGTTTTAGAAAAGAGCGTCTATAAGTACACAGCCAGAGGGCTTCATAGACAGTGGGAGCAGCGGAAACGTGTGCAAGATGTTTTATATGATAAAATCGGCATCGCGGAGTTGAAACATCTGTTTTGATGTGGCAGTCAAAGAGTTTGACTTCATCAAAATGGTAGATGAACCTTGTATATACAAAAAGGTAGTAGGGAGTATGGTGGTGATCCTCGTAGAGTACGTGGATGACATACTCTTGATAGGGAAGAAGTTTCCTATGCTACGCTCGGTCAATCTCCGCTTATCACAAGGATTCTCCATGTAGGATCAAGGTGATACCTTCTAAATCCTGGGTTTTAGGATCTATGAGATAGATCTAATTGGATGTTAGGACACTCACTAGTTGTAGTGAGATGGTATTAATCAATCCTGGGGAGAATCACTGGAAAGGTTCCAGGCTGATAAGGACGACTGAATGTCAGTCACAGGCTTGTCTATACCCTCAGTGGAGGGACGGTATGTTGGAAGAGTTCCAAGCTAGATACCGTGACATACTAGATGATTAAAGGCAAGATACATCGTTACCAATGATACTACAAAAGAGGCAGTCTGGATATTTATAAGTTCATAAGATGAACTTCGTTCCTACCATTGTGTGACAATGGAGTTGTGGCTTATGCCAAGGAACTACCGTCCCATCAGAAATCCAGATATAATTCTTAGGCAGTATCACCTGATCACGGAGATGGTTAATCTCCAGGGAGATCGAGGTGAGGAGAGTAGACACAGAGGACAACAGCGCGGATCCACTCACAAAGGCCTTTTTCCCAGTAGAGACTTTTACGGGATGGTTGAGTATGAGATACTTCAACCGCAGCTAATTGTTGGGTATACAATACCATAACAGATGGCCCTAGTGCAAGTGGGAGATTGTTAGTTATATGTATGCCCTAGAGGCCATTACTGTACATGTGATGTATATTGTAGTGGATGCTAGGACATATATAGGGAGGACTTTCTTGCTCGACATGATAGTATGCTATCTGGTTGTACTTTATCTTAACATGTACTCTGATTGTCTCTATATTACATGTTGATAAAGCCCTTAGGATATGTACTCGACTACTGGGACTATGATGAGATCATACTAGTGGGGCCACGGTAGTCGACGAGTACATCCTATAACTGTTCCTAGTCGAGGGTTTATCGAGACAGGGCATCGATGCACCAGAGTAGACTAGCGTATACGCATCTTAATCCATATGATGGGCGATGGATGATCCCATATCCATCGGTGTTTGACATCAAGGATGGTGTACGGGTGCTCAGTGGGGACTGGGTACACTGGACGGACTCGCCGAGAACTCCCAGATGGTATTATACCATACGTCAGATGGCAGTTCTCCGGTGACACTGGTACAGAGTAGTCTGTTGACCCGAGATCGTCATAGAGTCTTGTGTGGTTCCCACTGTGCTTTGATTTCCATCATACCACGTCCAAGAGGGCGTGCAAAAAGGTGGCTTTTCGGTACAGTCCCGAATCATATGGAGGCAATGAGCGATAGGAGGGGATTCGTCTCTCCCGGTATAGGGAGTTGATGTTGTGCTGTGTTCGATTGGCTATAACCGGAAATCCCTGGCCAGGGTTGCTGAGATTTACTGATAAGTGTTATCAGTAGTTTCTCGAACTGTTATAGTCCTCAAATCGACACGACTTATCAAGCTACTGGGGTCTGACGTTTACCACCCCTAGGCGAGATATGCAACATATCAGACGACGAGACCGGACTGTACGAGAGTGTTACTGTTTGGATTCGCAGGAGAATGTACAGGCTTGCTTGTTGATCTTCTGAGCGCTCAATACCTGGGTAGCTGTTACGTTTAGCTGACCGCTTGCAGCTTGTGGGTGTTTGATATGATCATCACCTACTGCCGGCGTATTGACGATTCTTTAGAGTCCTACACAGAGGTTTCTTGACTCAGGAAAAACGGAGTAGGAGCACATATGTGATATGTGCGGGACCGAGGATAATGCGATATATGATACCGTATTATATTCTCGCGATATTTGATTTCAGCCGGGTCGTCGGATCAAGTGTTGATTCGATGAATCGGTACGGATAAATATTAGCCGGTTATATGCGATATAGCCGGATTGTCGGATCAAGTGTTGATTCGATAATTTAATGTATAATAATATATATGATATATTAAATTACATTAACTAATATTTGCTCACTAAAAGATTCTTTTTCTCACTCGGGTAATACATTGATATATATGCGATATATGTTAAATGTATTATTTTATTTTGTTACAATAAATATTGTATATGTGATATATAATATTGTAACATATTATAATTATTAATGCAACATGTTTAGATGAGTTTAAACATGATTAGGGTTTGGATTAGGGTTAAACCTTCTAGTTGATTCTAGAAGCTTTACTTTGTCTTTGTTAAGATATTATGATAGATATTTGTAAGTGACTCACCCTTTGACCTAACCCAAACCCTAACCCTAGTAAACTCTCTACAATGGTTACTACAACCATGGTTGCATAAATAATTATGATAACTTTTATTATTCATCACAATTCTATTTTTGTTCATCTTCTTCTTCATTCACTCTTCATGAAAAAGCTTGCTTGATTTTTCCTAAGTGATGAATAAATATGAGAAAAAGATAAATAAAGAGAGCAAAAATCCAACTTCATCATCCTCATCTTCCCTTGCCATTTAGATGAGGGTGTTCACATCATTTCATGAGTGTTAGCTTGTGTTAAAGAAACTTCAAGGTAAATCATCTTAGTATCGAAGATCGGAAGCAAAGGTTGCGTTTTTCTCTTCGTGGAACCTCTCGAGATTCCGGATCCCGATGATCGCAGCGAAGGGACCACAACACGGAGCATATGAAGTGAAGGACCGGATCTACAAAGATTGTAATCCCTCTCACTTAGTGTTAAAGTGTTTAGCATGCTTGTTTTCGCCTAATCCCTAGTTTAAAGTTCCGTATTCGGGTTGTTCGGCACGGCTAAATTTTTAATCGGGCATGGTTGATGCCTCGTAGACCCTTGTGCGCGTTCCTAGCAACCCTACACTACTCCGTTTCGCCTGAGCCAAGAAACCTCTGTGTAGGACTCTAAAGAATCGTCAGTATGCCGGTAGCAGGTGATGATCATATCAAACACCCACAAGCTGCAAGCGGTCCGCTAAACGTAACAGCCACCCAGGTATTGAGCGATCAGAAGATCAACAAGCTAGCCTGTCCGTTCTCCTGTGAATCCAATCAGTAACACTCCCGTACAGTCCGGTCTGTTCGTCTGATATGTCGCATATCAAGTCTAGGGGTGGTATACGTCAGACCCCAGTAACCGATAAGTCGTGTCGATATGAGGCTCATAACAGGTCGAGAAACTACTGGTAACACTTACTAGTATATCTCTACATCAGCCCTGGCCAGGGACTTCCAGTTATAGCCAATCGAACACAGCACAACATCAACTCCCTATACCGGGAGAGACGAATCCCCTCCTATCGCTCATTGCCTCCATGTGATTCGGGACTGTACCCAAAAGCCACCGTTTTGCACGCCCTCTTGGACGTGGTAAAGTGGAAATCAAAGCACAGTGGGAATCACACAAGACTCTATGACTATCTCGGGTCTACAGACTACCCTGTACCAGTGTCACCGGAGAACTGCCATCTGACGTGTGGTATATCACCAACTGGGAGTTCTCGGCGAGTCCGTCCAGTGTACCCAGTCTCCACTGAGCACCCGTACACCATCCTTGATGTCAAACACCGATGGATATGGGATCATCCATCGCCCATCATATGGGTCAAGATGTGTATACGCTAGTCTACTCTGGTGTATCGATACCCTGTCTTGATATACCCTCGACTAGGAACATTTATAGGATGTACTCATCGACTACCGTGGCCCCACTAGTATGATCTCATCATAATCCCAGTAGTCGAGTACATATCCTAAGGGCTTTATCAACATGTGAGAGAAAAACAGTAAACCAATACAAGTCAACATGTTAAGATAAAGTGAAACCAAATAGCATACTATCATGACGAGCAAGAAAGTCATCTCTATATATAACCAAGCATCCATTATAAATATACATCATATGTACAACAATGGCCTCTAGGGCATATACATAACTAACAATCTCCCACTTGCACTAAGGCCAGCTGCTGTAGTATCTCATACCTAGCATCCCGAATAATCTCTCAAACTGTATCTGAGGAATGGCCTTCGTGAGTGGATCCGCAGTGTTGTCCTTCGTATCTACTCTCCTGACCTCGATCTCCCGGCGATCAACTATCTCCCTGATCAGGTGATACCGCCTCAGAATATGTCTGGATTTCTGATGGGATCTGGGTTCCTTGGCCAAAGCCACAGCTCCATTGTTATCGCAATACAGAGGTATTGGATGTACAATGGATGGAACCACACCAAGTTCAGTGATGAACTTCTTCATCCAGACAGCCTCTTTGGCAGCATCGTTGGCAGCGATGTATTCAGCCTCCATCGTTGAGTCAGCAACGGTATCCTGTTTGGAACTTTTCCAACATACCGCCCCTCCATTGAGGGTAAAGATAAATCCCGAGTGCGACTTAGAGTCGTCCTTATCACTTTGGAAGCTGGAATCGGTAAAGGACTCCACCCGGAGTTCTCCGTTACCATACACCAAGAACATATCTCTAGTCCTTCGCAAGTACTTGAGAATGTTCTTCACAGCTGTCCAGTGACTCTCTCCAGGATCTTCTTGATACCGACTCACTACACTTAGTGAGTATGCTACATCGGGTCTGGTACATAGCATCGCATACATGATAGAGCCTACTGCCGAAGCATAGGGTATCCCTTGCATGCGTGCTCTCTCCAAATCAGTCTTGGGAGACATCTCTTTGGAGAGAGTGAATCCAGAGATCATGGGTTGGTTCCCACGCTTGGATTCTTCCATACTAAACCTCTTTAGTATGGTGTCAATGTACCTGGATTGGGACAATCCCAGTAGCCGTTTGGATCTATCTCTATAGATCCTAATCCCCAATATGCAGGAGGCATCACCTAGATCTTTCATTGAGAATCTTTGTGATAATAAGAGCTTGAATGATTGCAGCATAGGAATATCATTTCCTATCAGGAGTATGTCATCTACGTACAATACGAGGAAGACAACCTTACTCTCTGCTACCTTCTTATAGATACAAGGTTCATCTATGTTTTTGATGAAGTCAAACTCTTTGACTACAACATCAAAACAGATGTTCCAACTCCGCGATGCTTGCTTTAACCCATAAATGGATTTAAGCAGCTTGCACACCTTTCTGCTGCTCCCACTATCTACGAAGCCCTCTGGCTGAGTCATGTACACGCACTCTTCTAAATCACCATTTAGAAAGGCGGTCTTAACATCCATTTGCCAGATTTCGTAGTCATGGTATGCAGCAATGGCAAGTAAGATCCGGATGGACTTAAGCATAGCCACTGGAGAAAAGGTTTCGTCATAATCCACACCTGGTCGTTGACGAAATCCCTTTGCAACAAGTCTAGCTTTGAAAGTCTTAACTTTTCCATCTACACCAAATTTCTTTTTAAAAATCCACTTGCTCCCAATGGGTTTTACCCCTTCAGGAGCATTTTCCAAAATCCATACTTTATTGGTGTACATGGATTCCATCTCAGATCGAATTGCATCCAGCCATTTCACAGAGTCACCACTTGTGATGGCCTGCTCGAAACTAGTCGGGTCATCATCTTCCATGATGCAATCCTCGCTTCCACCATCAATGAGAAAACCGTAGTATCTCTCAGGTGGATGAGAAACCCTGCTAGATCGGCGGAGAGGCTGGGGTTCGTCGGGTACTACTGAATCCTCTGGTTCTACTAAATCTTTAGTTGTAATTTGTGTTTCTGGAACCTCTTCCAGCTCTACCTCTTTGCCACTAATTTCTTTTGCAAGAAATTCCTTTTCTAAAAAGGTGGCATATTGAGAAACAAACACTTTTTGTTCCTCAGCGTGATAGAAAATATATCCTTGAGAATTCTTAGGATATCCCATAAATTTGCAAAGAGCTGATCGTGCCTCGAGTTTGTCTGGATTTTGTCTTTTGACATAGGCCGGACAACCCCATATCTTAACTCGTTTAAAATATGGTCTCTTCCTACTCCATATCTCATATGGTGTGGTAGGTACAGATTTAGACGGAACTAGATTCAATATGTATATGGCTGTCTCAAGCGCATGCCCCCAAAAGGAAATAGGTAACCGAGCATCGCTCATCATAGATCGCACCATATCTAATAGGGTCCGATTCCTTCGTTCCGATACACCGTTGTGCTGTGGTGTATAAGGAGGAGTAAGCTGAGAGAGAATCCCATTCTCTTTTAGATAATCTAGGTACTCACTGCTTAAGTATTCACCTCCTCGATCAGATCGAAGAATCTTAATACTTTTGCCCGTTTGGTTCTCTACTTCGTGCTTATATTCTCTGAATTTCTCAAAAGCTTCAGACTTGTGTTTCATCAAAAACACATGTCCGAATCTAGAGAGATCGTCAGTGAATGTAATGAAGTAGGAAGAGCCATTCCTGGCATGCGTAGACATGGGACCACATACATCACTATGTATTAGTCCTAAGAGTTCAGTAACTCTTTCTCCGTGTCCACTAAACGGAGCTTTGGTCATTTTTCCTTTGAGACATGAATGGCAAGTATCATAAGATGATAATTCGAACGGATTCAAATAACCATCCTTATGTAACTTAGCCAGTTGTGTCGCATTGATATGACCAAGTCTACAATGCCACAAGTAGGATTCGTTCATATCTGAACTTTTCCTCTTGTGTGTGTTTTGTATATTCAGGACTGTATTCTGATTCAGAATGAATATGCCATTATGTAACGAGTCTGATGCAATCAACTTTTGATCTAGGAATATGTTCATAACATTATCCTTTACTACAAAATTATATCCTTCTTTACTTAATAAAGAAACTGATATAATATTGCACATCATGTTCGGTATATAATAGCACTCATTTAGAATCAGTGTATTACGACTTGGTAATACAAGGTGATATTCGCCAACTGCTTTGGCTGCAATACTTGCACCGTTCTCTACTTGAATGGAATGATCACATTTTCCCAGTTCTCTACCTTTACGTAGCCCATGTAACAATTTACATATGTGGGATCCCGATCCGGTATCCAATACCCAGGACGTAGGGTGAACTGAGAAACAGTTCTCAATAACTAACACACCTGAAGAAGATGCATCAACATGCATGTTCTTTTGGGCGGAGTGAGAATCCAGATATTCTCCTATTTCCTGTTCAGTCTTATAACTTTTATAAGAAAGAACGGGTCCAACATTCCCCTGTTTAGTATAATAAGCGGGTTCAGTCAATACATCCACATTATTATCTTGATTATGGCCTGACATGGTCGCTACCTGGAGAGAGAGAGAAGAAAACACTTTAGCGTATGCTCTTGCAAGATTAGATTGGTTATTATCTTATCTAATCAGGATGTCTCCCACTGTTTTTATCAAATCTACCTTCAAACCCTAAAAGGTAAGATTAGCCGGGATTAATTACACCCTACAATTTCGTCAATCTTTCAGCCAGATCAGTGTCGGTACTTTGAGGGAGGTTCCCCGTGCTTTCGCACGGACCTAATTAAAGTAAACCTCGTTTTCCCAGAGGCGTAACCCCGTTAACACTTTTCTAGACACCTACTTGATCGACTAATTGTCCTGTGTAAAATTCTCCCAGGAGTAACTCTTACTCGCAGTGGGTATCGGGATCCAACTATCTCATAGAAGGTATGCAATCTCATTGCAAATTTCAACACTTGAAATTCCCGATAATATTTTGCCCCTAACGATCTATGACCTTAACTAAGTCAACAAACCATAAATCGCAAGTCAAGTTCAACCCGTACATTTCCCGATTGAATTAAACCCACCCGTACGACCCTTAACTGAGTCAACAAGGCCGTACGAATACCCTAATCCAATCACATCTCATGTTTTAGCAGATAAACATTACTTAGCTACCGTACACTATGCCTTAACTAAGTCAACAAACATAGCACGAATACTAAATAATATCTATCTGAAATGACGGAGGGCTACGCAGGTTTTTCAGAAAACACTGAGCGTAATGAACTTGATATCGTCATAGAATCGAGTCGTTTTTGAAAAAGGAGTGTTTTTGAGGCTTTTCTTAGTTTTGCTAAAGAGGTCACTCCCGGTGAAGGGATCTCGGCTCTTTCCTCATCGAATAAGGTGCAGGGTATATCATATATATCACTGTGCAAAGCAAAACTCTAAAAGCAATCAAAAGACAAACCGGGTTTTGTAGCATCTGCCAGTTTCGCTAAAGTGGTCACTCCCGGTGAAGGGATCTCGGCTCTTTCCTCATCGAATAAGGTGCAGGGTATATCATATATACCACTATGCAAAGCAAAACTGTAGCTACCCTTTTATAAAGTTTTGATTCTACAACATCTTTTAGGTTTCTTTTTCTTTTTATTAATCTCATTAATAAAAAAATCCCATCAGCTTATGCTTCCTAAGCATCACAGATAAATACGACGTACACTTATCCCATCCGCATTCGCCTCGATGTCCCCTCGTGCACCGTTAGGTTAGGTAACTAACGACAGAGCAGGGCAGGGCTAGTGCGGGTGTAAAACATAAGTAACGTCTATATAATATATCATATATACTATATACTGTATCCATCAGAACATATCAAATGATCACATCACAGATATCGCAGCAGAAACATAGATATAATGTGGGATATACTAGGACGTCCGTATTTAGTACTTAGCCAATAATAGAAAATACGGATTCCACAGTCGCGATGAATAGCCAAGCCCACATCCTGGACCCCTACGAGAGCGGCAAGCGACCCTACCAATTCTGGAGTTTAGAAGACCCGGTCTCGACTCCTCGAGATGGCCTCCCATTGAACCCCATAACCCGGTCACCTGTGCTCCCCTCCTTGGGTCCTTCCTAATGCGGAAAAGAAAATAATATACAACACTGGTGGCATCAACCTCAACCTGGAAGTGCCCCAAATAAAAGAATATTACATTACATTTGAATTTACATGAATGAAAATATAAAACTCTCATCTCACATAAAACCCCCGGCTATTCAATCGCGACAATCCTGCACATCATATCTCAGCAACACATAATATCACATATCATCAACGTAAGTAAGTATGCATACACCGATCGTCGCCGATGTATAGCAACGAAGACCGGCAATACAACTACATACTATACTTACGGTCACAGAAAAGAAAGTGTAAAACTACAATATTTGGAATCCACAATCACTTTAGACATCGTAAATCCGAAATATCATATACTCCGCATTTCATGCCTAACTGTATGAATTCCAGATATTGTATCACATTCCAGATAAATAGACAGTATTAAACTTTTCGAATAGATATCAAATACCCAGAATTTCCCAAAGTGCTCAACACTTAAGCGGAGTTCAAATAATCCCAGAATATGTCATAATACCAGTGATCCAGCCGTAGAAGGGTCAAGCCAACGCCTCACATGTGGCACGCCGTACTGCCCCAAACCCGAAGGTTCAAAAGGCAGTTCAAGACGGTCACATAATCGAGTTAAGGTTTGTTGTCTTCTAGAGGGTCCACCGCTTAACTTGTACAATTTTTCCGAAAGATTTAAACCCGAAAAAAAATTCAACACTTGAAAGTTTGCCGTGCCTGGATAAAGTGGGTTAATGATATCCGTTCAAACAGTTTAACAGTTTCTAAATATCCGGAAATAATAACGAATTTAAATTTTCCGATCGAATCTACGATTACAAAAGAAACCCCAGAATACTCAACACTTGAGTCAGAATAAAAATACCCATAAAATATACACCAGAGAAATATGAATTAATATGCAAAAATTATCCCCTGAACTCCCACAAGCTGCAAGCGGTCAGCTAAACGTAACAGCCACCCAGGTATTGAGCGATCAGAAGATCAACAAGCTAGCCTGTCCGTTCTCCTGTGAATCCAATCAGTAACACTCCCGTACAGTCCGGTCTGTTCGTCTGATATGTCGCATATCAAGTCTAGGGGTGGTATACGTCAGACCCCAGTAACCGATAAGTCGTGTCGATATGAGGCTCATAACAGGTCGAGAAACTACTGGTAACACTTACCAGTATATCTCTACATCAGCCCTGGCCAGGGACTTCCAGTTATAGCCAATCGAACACAGCACAACATCAACTCCTTATACCGGGAGAGACGAATCACCTCCTATCGCTCATTGCCTCCATGTGATTCGGGACTGTACCCAAAAGCCACCGTTTTGCACGCCCTCTTGGACGTGGTAAGGTGGAAATCAAAGCATAGTGGGAATCACACAAGACTCTATGACGATCTCGGGTCTACAGACTACCCTGTACCAGTGTCACCGGAGAACTGCCATCTGACGTGTGGTATATCACCAACTGGGAGTTCTCGGCGAGTCCGTCCAGTGTACCCAGTCTCCACTGAGCACCCGTACACCATCCTTGATGTCAAACACCGATGGATATGGGATCATCCATCGCCCATCATATGGGTCAAGATGCGTATACGCTAGTCTACTCTGGTGTATCGATGCCCTGTCTTGATATACCCTCGACTAGGAACATTTATAGGATGTACTCATCGACTACCGTGGCCCCACTAGTATGATCTCATCATAATCCCAGTAGTCGAGTACATATCCTAAGGGCTTTATCAACATGTGAGAGAAAAACAGTAAACCAATACAAGTCAACATGTTAAGATAAAGTGAAACCAAATAGCATACTATCATGACAAGCAAGAAAGTCCTCTCTGTATATATCCAAGCATCCATCATAATATACATCATATGTACAACAATGGCCTCTAGGGCATATACATAACTAACATTTAGGAATCTGGAGTAAATCGTGGACCTGAAAAATTATTTAGCATACACAGTAATACATGTAGGCGCCCAGAGAGCTAACCCCAAAACCTGAGCCACCGCTACATGTTCTGGCTGCAATTTGCGGCCAGGGTGGGACCAATTGTGTTTGTATTTGTTCTGTGGCTTTATCTCCAGAAAACTAGACCCTTCTTGTATGCAAAATTGACCAATTTGGCCTAGGGTAAAATCTGGGACCATTTCCTTGTGTTGCTGTTTTCATTCCGGGTTTGTTTTGCGTATTTTGAATTCTGGATTTTTGGAATTTGGTTTTAACTCGATGGTTTGACGTTTGTACGACGATATCGAGAGTTGTTTAGTGGTTTTGAAGGCGCAGTCTATAGGTTCGAACCTATAGGCTTTTAGCATGTCGTTTTGGCTTTGATTTGGATTTTAATGCGATACGATACGTTATGATTTGTTGGTACCTCACGAGGGCTTCTATGTGACAAGCAAGCTCGTGGCGACATCGGCATCGGCAAGCGAAGATCAAGGTGAGTAGATTTATATCTACGGGGGAAGTCAGGTGGATGGCGTATAGCACCCCCGCAATTTCATAAGATTTTGATGTGACATGGAATGGATATACATATATGGGTTATTGTGAGATATGAACCTTAGAAAGAAAAGAATTAGGAGATCATGGAATAGTGTTAGTGAGATTTGAAGAAAAGGATTTAGTTGGGTTCTTAGTCGTGAACCCTGGAGTAAGGTTGACAAACATACACGTGCATACACGGGATATGGTTTGGGTGTATATGTTGTATGTATACATATATATGGATGTGTTGGGGGGGGGTGTGTGTGTATACCCTTATATTCGGTTGATGAGGATAGTATATGGTATTTAGAGATGAGTCGATGAGGATTGGGCATGGTGCCATGAGATCGGTGGTGTGATTTGGTTCGGATTAGGAGATACGACCTGATAGTATAGCTGGACTTTAGGCGATGTGTTTCGGACACACGCACATATATTTGTTGATGGTATCAGTTTGTACTAGACTTAGATCTGTACCCCAGTTCATGATATATGATGATAAGGATACCAGATGAGTAATGGGATAAATATGATGTTTGACCCATACCCAGATTTGGGATGCCGTACGATAGATTTACCGTACGAGATATAGTTATGATGTTAGATCCGCACTCTTGACTCGAGAATTGTCATATAATATATATTGTATCGCACGTGATACTATTGAGGTGAGATCACCGACTACTAGATATATATATAGAACGACTCAGACTTAGGTGGATTCCCTTACCCTTTCGACTGGGCTCGAGTCATACTCATTTTCAAAAGTGAAGAATTGTGAGTAATTTAAATACCAAATTGTATGACTCGTATATTGGGTATGTATATTTTACATGGTTGCCGTTACTACATCACTTTCTGTATATTCATGATGTTTCATCGCATTGCATGCTTGTACATATGTTATCTGTAATTATTATGAAACCCTGCTGTTTAGACACATGCACCATTATCGATGATGCGTATGTTCCACGTACACCTGCTTGCCGGCTCACACACATCATCATCGGTAATTGCCATGTCACGTACACTTTAGAGAATACTATTTCATTAACATGGCCTGCTAGCTGATAGTTGCAATATGTTATAGCTTTCATATGCTAGTTTAACTATTGCATTCATTGCATAATATCAGATGCATTCATATAATCATTAGTTATGCAGTATTATGGAGATTTATGCTGGTTTTTACTTTTATTGACATGGTGATTTGCTGTTTTCGGATCCTCCTTGAGATTTTCTGGATTTGGAAACCGCATGTGAAACTTTTATAAACTGATGATGTATTTTGAAGCGAAAAATGCGGTTTTCCTTGATATGATGAGTCTTGTCCACCATGATGTTTTCTCGGTTCTGAGATGGTTTTCGAGACCCGATTCGAGGAGTTGGATGAACTGTATGCGGGTACATAGTGGACCCGGTATGGTACCCCGGGGCAAGAAGCTCGAGTTTTAGACGAGAGCCCGGCAGGGGCAGACTACCTACCGGTGATTGGTCTGGCGCGGCGGATATCCGGAGGATACCGTTCATGGTCGTGTGATTGACGATATGGGCTGATCCGGACTGACGGAGCCCGAGGTATTGAGACACTGAGATATTGAGATTTGAGACTTATGTTTTGTGTCGATGCTTGACACGGATCCTATGTTGATTTCAATGATGATATCTCGACTTATATACATACAGAATCTCATTAAATAAAGAAAAACAGTTCTTCGAATCATGATGTACTCTGTTCTCATTATATGGATTTGCACATCATTTTAGTGACATATTGCTACCTGACATTTGTACATCATATTACTGACATGTTGTTACCTGAGGCACTGACACGAGTACTTAGTATTACACTTAGGGATAGATGTTTACCCTTACCTTTATATTATGCTTCAGGCCATATTATTATTTTGAGGATATTACTGATCGTATGACCTAGGATTGCGTTATACATACGATTTCTGCTCTGTGATGTTTTCTACTCACGAGTTGGCAACTCACCCCCGTTATGCCACAGTTTCTTGCAGGTTTTGCCGTACAGGTATCTTGACGGCTTGCTGGCACACTGCTTTCATTTTGGGTGATTGCTTTGGTAGGTGGGTTCACTCACATCGTGACCACCCTTGTGCATTTTATTTATTCAGTTGTATCTAGTAAACTTCATCAACCAGACTTGTATTATTTGATAGACATAGAAGACCAGTGTATATTCTTTCGACCATAGAGTCGCGCGATGTATTATATGGTTTTCCTCTGGTTTTTTTGATGATGTTGGATTTTTATCCTAAGTTTGAACCTCACCTTTCGGCGTTGTATATTTTTTTGTTTGCGTGGTTGTGACCGTCAATTGACGAAGAGCTAGCTCCCACTTGGGGATGCCTTTATTCATTATATATGCTTTATCAGGTTTGTACCCGTTTGGAGTCAGTTTTTACAAAGGAAACTCTGCCGAAATTTTCAGAAAAGACTTGAGATTTTAAAAATGCATATTTCGTCTTATGTTGTTTAACTTCTTGCTTTAAAAATTGGTTTTTCCTTCACTTTACTGCTTTACTTGGTTTGGATTTTTGGGTTTTGGCTTACTTAGATTACGTACGCCTCGAGACATTTCGTAGTTTAAGTGTCGGTCATATTCCATACTTTTCGGGTCGTTACAATATATCTCAATATCTCAATATCTCGGGCTCCGGCAATCCGGACTGGCCCAAATCATCAAATCTAAAAATCTCGGGCTCTGGCAATCCGGACTGGCCCATATCATCAAATCTCAATATCTCGGGCTCCGGCGATCCGGACTGGCCCATATCCTCAAATCTCAATATCTCAGGCTCCGGCAATCCGGACTGGCTCATATCATCAAATCTCACGACTACGTCGGTATCCTCCGGATATCCGCCGCGTCACAAATAACCGGTCGGTAGTGCTCCCCTGCCGGGCTCAACGCCATAATCTGCGACCATCTTGCTTCGGGGTACCGCACCGAGTCCACCATGCATCCGCAGACGGTTCATCCTCCTCCTCGAATCGGGTGTATGATACCTCTCAAGAACAGGGAAAACTCATGGTGGACATCTCTTACATCATATCACGAGAAAACCGCAAATTTCTATCTTTGAAATGAAAATGAGTTTTGATTGATCTAATTTTTGGATCGTGTTTTGAAAATATAATCACAACCAAAGAATTTATAACCGCAATCAATTAACGGTGTCGAAATAGTTTCGTTAATGAATACGGATCGTCCACTGAGATGTATGTACTTGTTCGATCTTATTTTAGTTGAGTCGAAAAGAAAATATAAAAGAAAATGATTCTAGATTAATGAGATTTAATTTCAAGAAACATCAAGAAAATAGATCTAGAATCAAGCAAATGTCCAAATCAATTTAGTTATCAAGATTATGTAGAATAGCTTGTAGGAATCGATCAAATTAGTAGCAATGATGAATATTAAAAATTACGAATCTTATCTATTGATGAATTGTAGCTAGATCGATGACAATGAATGAAGATTAGGGATCTATTGAAGAAACTAGGGTTTCTCCTTCACTATCCCTTGTCTTTTCATTGATCATCATATGGATCTAGCCTCTAGCAAAGAAAATCACCAATTGTTTGACCTTAATTTGCAACGAAATAATCAAGAACTTGATCTCGCTCCAAATTAGGTCATTGATGATTCTTTTTCCTTGAGTTCACAAATTTCATACGACTTAAGATTAGTTTTAGGATTTCATCATCATTAAATCTACCGATTCTCTTGATTCCTTTACAAGCGGAGGTTTCACTCACACATCATGAAAATTAAAGAATCACAATCGAGAAATTTCATAATGTAAGAATGTAATGAAAACGAGAATTAACAATTTATCACCTTTATTAAATCTTCTTCAAATTACACCTCTCAATTTGAGGTTATAAGATTAGCTCTCAATCGCTCTTTAGAAAGGGAATTTGTCGTCGATCTTTGCGAGGCTCGATCGCCGTGAGTCGTGGATCGGATCCGGATCTCTTGCTTTTGATGACGACCGGCGTTGCGATGAAGGATCGTTAATTTTTTGCTTGATTTGCTTCTCAATGGATCTTGATTTTCCTTTGGATTTGGATTGGATCTCAAGTTGTGTCACCCAACTTGAATTTGAATTGTATTGTGGCTCAATTGTGTAACAATTAACAACCCCCAAAATTGAGATCTAGATCCCCTTTTAAAGCCTTAATTTAAGCTTCCTTCATAAGCTTGGTTGTTATGCAGAGCTTTCCAGAGAATGCCACGTGGAAATGAAGCGACTTGAGCAAGCTAAGCGGTTACAGGTGAGCTTCTGGAAAAGTTTCATCACCGGCACCCCCAACTCGGTCACGGATCCGCGGCCGTTTAAGGAGATCATTGAATCATGTTTCTAGGTTATTTGATGTTGGTCTATGGTTGTTCTTTTGATGTCTGGAATCTTAAAATTATTCCTTGGTTGCTGCCAAATTTCAAGTCTTTGACTTGCTGCGTTTTATCGGCACTTTTGCGATTCCGGTTCTTTGACCTGAAGAATTTTCTGCACACAATCTCGATAAAACGTGTTAAGATATACAATATCATGCGTGTAGTAATAAACACACAATTTCCCACCAGAGTGTCGATTATAACTGTAACATGCGGTGTTTGGTATTTTCCAGATGAATTTGTAATCCGTGTTATACTTACAATAAACACCCTTAGATGATTAGAAAGAGTAGGGAAATTGTTGTGTTAAGAATGCAATATTTTCGACTGATCAAATTCCCCCAAACTCAATTTTGGCCGTCTCGAGCAAACTTCTTTTATTCAAGAGAAGGAGAAAATATAAGAAAAAGAAAAAACTGACTAGCACACTTTCCTAGGCAGCACGATTGCACTGAGCATGTGCAACAAGCCTTTAAACCTCTAGGTGTCCCTAGTAGGAGGAGTGTTGTCTCCTGATGTTTTCAGCGGATTGCACCCATAAAATCCTATAATAAAAGGAAGACTGTGAAAGTTACGTATAAAGATAAGAATTATAAATGAAAGACTTTGAAAATTAGAGTTTCCAACTACACTAGTTTTCAGTTGTCATGAGCCCAATCCTAATGGTCATGAAAAGATATTAGAAATCACATCATCCCTCAACAAAACGACGTCTTTATTCTTCATTCCTATCTTTCTTCCAAACACCAATCATATACCCCTACGTGTGTGAAAGAGACATCCCTACACTCGGAGAATTCAATTCAAGCTATCATACTCTTGTCCATCTACCTTAGTACTTTTTAATCGATGAATATTTTGGATGGAATTGCTCACACATTTTTCATGCGACCGTTAATACTTCTTGAGGTACTAACCGACTGATTACTCATGTGCTTGCTTATTAGGTGTATTAGTATTTTCCTCGTCTTGCTATACCTAAGGATTAGCAGTGACTCCCAAACCAGTTGGTCTAAAGTACTAGGTGATGAAGCACCCTCGTTATATTTTTTAATGCTGCCTTGGTGATTACAAAACCAGTGTTCATTTTTCTTCACCATTTTATACTTTTATACTTCATTTATTTTCTTCGTACTTAGGTTTTTTAGACATGAGCATTTCAAGGTATCCTCTACTATCCCGAGTTTCAAGACGTGTGTAAGTGCGTATAGTAGGGTATCAACATTCAAATGTTTGGCTTCCAGAATAAGAACTATTTTTTTTAGAATTATTTTTATACACAGATTAGTGACTTCTTTCATCTTACTAACCTTTGGGACAACGGCTCATAACTACTTATTACTAGTTTCATTTAAGAAAACTTCTAACTTTTTTTGGTTTTCTTAAACTTTTCCAATCTTTTAAATGTAATTTTTCACTATCTAATCTTTTATTATAAAATTAAATATTAAATTTTTTTTATATGCTTTGTGCTTATGCAATGTATAATGCATAATTAAGCACAAACCTCCCCCAAAGCTGTTTACAACAGTGTCCTCACTGTTGCCATCTGTTAAATCTCAGAAACCTGTAGACTTGGGAGGAAATTTATCAACGGGGACAATAATATATGAACATGAAAATCTTGCCCAAACTTATTCTTTTCACTCACCTCTATTCTAAAAATGATACAGTATTTTTTTCAAGACATGGAGGTGAGACGGAGGAATTTTAGTCAAGATAATATGGCTCCTGTAAAAACAGGAGCTCCTCCGTGGGGTCAGTGGAAAAATACGGTTTTAATCCATGTCCATTCACTTTGAAAATTATACCGTTTTCAACATTTTCAACCTCAACTGCCCCGTGGGGGTATACATACCGCACAACAAATGGTCCTTTTCCACCGAGATTTTAGCTTACCCGCATGAAGATGGAGACGTGATCATAAATAAGAACTTGTTGACCAGGTGTAAAAGTTTTTCTCAAAATGTTTTTATCGTGAAATACCTTAGTCCGGTTCTTTACAATTACAACATTATCGTAAGCTTCATCGCGGAGTTCGCTTAGCTTGTTTAATTGCAGCTTCCGAAAGGTGCAGGCTTGATATAAGTCAAAGTTAAGTTTTTGAATGGCCCACATTGCTTTGTGTTCAATCTCGACCGGAAGGTGGAAAGCTTTACCAAACACTAGACGATAAGGAGACATACCTAGATCGGTTTTATATGCGGTACGAAATGCTCAAAGAGCATCCGTCAATTTGTTTGACCAATCTTTTCAATTTTTAGAAACTGCTTTCTCGAAAATTTGTTTGATTTGTCTGTTTGAAATCTCAGCTTGCCCGCTCATTTGTGAATGATAGGGTGTGGAAAGTTTGTCGTTGATTGCATATTTCTGCATCAAAGTCTCGAAAGACCGATTATAGAAATGCGTCCCGTTATCGCTAATGATAGCACGTGGGTCTCCAAATCGCGAAAAGATATTTTCTTTTAAGAACTTAATGACAACCTTTTTGTCATTAGTGCGACATGGAATAGCATCAACCCATTTCGAGACGTAATCAACCGCTAACAAGATGTACAAATTCCCAAAAGAGTTGGGAAAAGGACCCATAAAATCAATACCCCAAATGTCAAAAATTTCAACTACCAAGATTGGTTGAAGAGGAATTTCATTTCTCTGAGAAATCTGACCCGTGTGTTGACACTGTTGACAGGTTTTGCAATGATCAAACGCATCTTGGAATAAAGTCAGTCAATAAAAACCGCATTGCAAAACATTCTCCGCCGTCTTTCTTGGACCAAAGTGACCTCCACATGCCTGATCATGACAAAAAGAAATAACACTCTTGAATTCATCATTGGGGACACATCTGCGAATGATCTGGTCAGGACAATACTTAAACAGATAGGGTTCATCCCAGTAAAAGTGTTTTACTTGGGATAGAAATCGATGTTTGTCCTATTTTGCCCATTCGCGGGGAATAAGTCTCATAGCAAGATAATTCACAATATCCCCAAACCAAGGTTCGTCGGATACGTTTAAGACTTGTTCGTCCGGAAAAGAGTCATTAATTTGCAGGGTCACAGGTGAAGAAGAGATGCGCGAAAAATGGTCGGCTACTAAGTTTTCACATCCTTTCATATCTCGAATAACATGATCAAATTCTTGTAATAGAAGGATCCAACGTATTAACCTACCTTTAGCATCCTTCATCTCCAAAAGATGTTTCAAGGCGGAGTGGTCAGTGTACACAACAATTGGTGAGCCAATCAAGTAAGGCCTGAATTTTTCTAATGCAAATACAACTGCCAAAAGTTCCTTTTCGGTAGTTGTATAACTAATTTGAGCATCATTCAGGGTCTTACTTGCATAATAAATCACGTGTGGCATATTTTCAATATGTTGTCCTAAGACTGCACCAACAACAAAATCTGATGATTCACACATAAGCTCAAACGGGTGGTTCCAATCTGGAGATGATAGAACGGGGGCTGCAGTGAGAGAGTTTTTAAGTGAGTCAAATGCAGCCTCACAATCCGAGTCAAAGTGAAAGGTTGTGTCCATGGCCAAGAGAAGAGTTAAGGGTCTAGCAATTTTGCTAAAATCCTTAATGAATCTCCGATAAAAGCCTGCATGGCCAAGAAAACATCGTATATCTTTGACGCATTTGGGATGAGGAAGGTTATGAATGACATCTATTTTAGATCTGTCAATCTCAATGCCTTTCCGTTAAATAACATGTCCAAGCACAATTCCCTCTTGGACCATGAAATGGCATTTTTCCCAATTCATGGTTAAGCTCTTCTCCTTACAACGAGTAAGAACCGCGTCAAGATGAGATAGGCAGTCAGCAAAAGAATCTCCGAATATCGAGAAATCATCCGTAAAAATCTCCAGAAAATTCTCGGCCATGTCCGAGAATATCTCCATCATACACCGCTGAAATGTAGCAGGAGCATTGCATAACCCAAAGGGCATGCGTCTGTAAGCAAAAGAACCAAATGATAAGTAAATGTGGTTTTGTCTTGATCCTTTTCGGCAATAGGGACCTGGTTATAGCCAGAGTATCCGTCCATGAAGCAATAATATTCCCGTCCAGCTAAGCTTTCTAGCATCTGGTCAATAAAAGGTAGAGGAAAGTGGTCTTTCCTCGTTGCGGCATTGAGTTTTCTATAATCAATACATACACACCACCCAGTTTAGGCGTGTGTCTGGATTAACTCGTTTGCCTCATTTGTTATGACCGTGATGCCAGATTTCTTAGGGACTACATGAATTGGACTTACCCATTGGCTATCAGAGATTGGGTAAATGATACCACTGTCAAGGCATTTGACGATTTCTTTCTTTACTGCATCCTTCATTACGGGGTTTAACCGTCTCTATGGTTCTTGGGTTGGCTTGGCTTCATCCATCAGATGTATATGATGTTCAACAATCAAGGGACTAATCCCTTTGATGTCAGCCATAGTCCAACCAAAAGCCTGACTATTAGATCTCAAGACTGTCAAAAGCGCATTCTCTTGCTCTAAGGATAGAGAAGCGGATATAATCACGGGTAAAGACTCATTCTCACCTAAATATGCATATTTAAGATGAGAAGGTAATTATTTGAGATCTAATGTCGGCGGAGAAACAATAGAAGGTGGGGTAAAAGAATGACATTCAGATTCACGAAGAAGCTCGTAGCCTGCAAAGGATACAGGCTCGGAAAATGAAGAGTCGAAAGGTTCAGACTCAAGAGTGGAAAAAGTGTCCTCACTAAGATGTTTAAGATCAAACATTGATGTGCTAATGCCGTCGAGATAATCAAAGCAAAGTTCATCAACTTTGTAGCTTTCGGGAGCTATCCCGTGGACTGAACAGACATTAAAAATGTGAGCAGAGGGTTCAGACGGCTGACTTCCAATTTTGTAAATGTTCTGTTCAATTGCCATTTTTCCAAAAGATAGGTTCATAGAACCGTTTCGACAATTAATGACAGCATTGGAAGTGGCAAGGAATGGTCGACCAAGAATCACCGGAATTTTGTTCCGTGGGTTCGCTACGGGTTGTGTATCGAGAACAATAAAGTCCACAGGGAATATAAATTCCCCGACTTTTAACAACACGTCCTCCAGTTCGCCCCTAGGTTTGGTGATTGATCGGTCTGCCATTTGGAGAGTGCAATGAGCTGGTTTCAACTCTCCAATCCCTAACTGCTCGTAGACAGAGTATGGAAGCAGTTTAACACTTGCGCCAAGGTCTAGTAAAGCACGGTTAATGTTTTTACCCCCAATAGAAATCGAGATTGTAGGACAGCCAGGGTCCTTACGTTTCTTTGGTAACTGTAGGGTAAAAGCAGTGCTAACATTATTTGTCATGAATACATTTTTGGGCACTTGAGTTTTCCTCTTCCTAGTGCACAAGTCCTTAAGAACTTTCGCATAAGACGAGACTTGTTGCATAGCATCTAGGAGAGGGATATGGATGTTAACATGTTTAAACATTTCCATAATCTTCTCCATATGCGGACTTGATTTGTTTCCCCTTAACCGATTCGGATAAGGAGCTTTAGTAATAATAGCCGGGTCCAACATTGGAGAAGGTGGTGTGTGTAGAACTGATCCCAGAATAGGAGTGGGGATCGTCTTTGGTGGACTAGAAGCGGTATGCTGGGGGTTCGAGCCTTGGGGAAAATGAAGAATAGGCTCGCAAGAAGGTGGTGGGGTAGACGAACAAGGGTCAGAAGTGGAAGTGAATGTGGAAGTGGAAGGAAAAGTGGAAGTGAAAGCCAGGGTGTTATTGATAGATTCATCATTATTATCAATCTCTTCACCGACTTGGTTATTCAGCACTCTTCCGGATCTCAACGTTGTAATGGCATTCACATTGTAGTGTTGTGAATGTCCAGGATTCGGTAATGGTTGAGACGGAAGTTTCCCTTTCTCTCTAGCACTCATTTCGGCATTTATTCGTGCAATTTGGGCTTCCATCAATTTAATACTCTCACTTTGAGAGGCAGAGTTCTTCTTTATGTCATCGATAGAAGTCCTTATATCAGCCGACACTTGGATGGATTGTTTCATAAACATTTCCAAGGTTCTTTCGAGTGAAGAAGAGTTATCGATACCGGTCAATTGCAAAGAATTATTATACGGTGCAGAAGTGTTGACCGGATTTTAAAAATTTTGTGATTGATAGGGGTGCTGACTCAGTTGTAGTGGTTGCTGTTGTTGTGGAGGGACCCTTTGAAAGTTGTTTTGGTTTGGAACCGTGTTTTGAGTTTGGTGTTGGTTCCAAGCAATGTCAGGGTGATTCCTCCAACCCTGATTATAAGTGGAAGAATATGGATCATTTCTAGGTCTTTGCTGAAAAGCAGCATTAGAATGCTCTTGACCTTGAAACGGAGAATTCAATGGACATTCTTCCGTCAGATGTGATGGATCAGAACAGCATCCACAGAAAGTTTTGGAGAGTGTCATCTGATTTAGGGAGGCTAATAAAAATTTGTGTTCCATAGCTTCGAGTTTCTTTTGCATTGCTTCCATTTCAGCTCTAAGTCCTATGGAAACATCAAGTTAATGAATACCACCCCTAGACGATGGTTGACTTAGACTCTCCTATTGTAATGTTTTTTCAGCGAAATCTTCTAAAAATTTCCAAGCTTCACCATCGTCTTTAGACATGAAGTTGTCTTGACCCATGGATTCAAGCACCTATTTTGTTGTTGGATTATTGCCCTCATATATGATTCTGCACAGATCCCATCGGTGGATTCCGTAATGAGGACATTGAACCAACAAATCCTTGAAGCGATCAAAACACCTCGAAAATGGTTCATTGGGAAGCCGGGTAAATTGATTTATTTCGCTACAGACTCGAGCAGTCTTATGATTGGGATAGAATTTCTTTAGGAAAGTTATGATGAATTCATCCCAGTTTGAAATAGAATGTGCGGCTGTGTTATAAAGCCACTTCTCGGCTAAATCGCACAAAGTAAACGGGAGAACACGTAATCTCATAGCATCCACAGAAAGCTGTAAAGTACCCATTATAGCGCATACGTTTTCAAATTTAGTAATAAAAACGTATGCGTCTTCAGACTCGAGACCGTGATATTTGGGTAAAAGATTGATGTATTGAGCTTTGATTTCGAAATTGTCCCCATTAGCTGGTGGAATGGTAAGACAGGTAGAAAGAGGACCTCGAATAGGGTAGCATCTCTCTAGGAGAGAGATGCGGGGCAGATTTTGCGCACCTGCGGACGGTGGCAGAGTGGTGTTAAAGAAGTTCGATGGAGATTCGTCCATCGAAGTGGGTGTGGTAGTGGGTGAAGAAAAAGTAGATGTAGAAATACCGACTTCGGAGTCGATAGGAGGAACGAGGACAAGACGGGTACTAGAATCCCGTGTCCAGCTGAGTATGCACTAAATGGTTTAGCACAAGTGGCAGCGTAAGTGATAATTAGAGAAAAGATGGATTTGGTGTTTGTTTTTGAAAAAGACGGATTTTTTAAAAATCACACAAACAATGCACAAACAACCCTAGATTTAATGGTCACCTAGGTCAAGTCTCTAGACCGCTCCTAGACTTCCAGAAGACAAGTCACAAGATAGATCCTCTACTGCCTCATTATCCTTTCTGTGGCCAGGTAAGTGCCAGGTAAGTTGGAGGTTCTCCGCTACGTAAGTAGAGGGCCTAATTAAGTAACCACTTTCCTTAGACACACTTGCCTTAGGCACCACAAAAAAAACGCGGATAAGCAATAGATTACCCATGACCTTCTTCTGTCCTAATTGAGCGCGACGGTCCTTAGAGTCATGTGTAGATCTTTTTTAGTTAATGAGGGTAATGTGGATGCAAGTTTTGTGATTTTTGGGGCTTAGGAAGTGTAATGAAATCCCTACCTAATCTTAATTTGGTCTTTGCCCCTTAATTTCCGTATTAAAATATGCAAACAACTAGTATCAAAATACGCAACAATTTTTTTTTGCGGCACTGCGAATTTTCGCAAAGAATCCTGCAGAAAATTGTTATTGGACAAGAGCAGGGAGGAGATAAGAAAGTCGGAAGTTGACCTGAGAAAAAAGGAGCACTGAAGCCTCTATCTCGCCGCGGTTTCGCCACGAAATCGAGCTTATGGCCGCGGATCCGTGGTCTTGTTGCAAGATCTGTGAACAAAAATTTTTCCAGCTGCTCCTGTTACTTCACTGGACTTCCTGAGATGATCTGAATATTTTTCCCTTTGCTCCAATGATTCCAGATTCCCTTGCAAAATTCACAACTAATCGTTAAGCGCTTGATGCGATTTTGATCTAAAAATTCTGATGGAATAATAAAATTTATCAACTCAAATTGCAAAAACGAACAAATTAGCACACATCCCCGGCAACGGCGCCATTTGATTGATCTAATTTTGAAAATATGATCACAACCAAAGAACTTATAACCGCAATCAATTAATGGTGTCGAAATAGTTTCGTTAATGAATACGGATCGCCCACTGAGATGTCTGTACTTGTTCGATCTTGTTTTAGTTGAGTCGAAAAGAAAATATAAAAGAAAATAATTCAAGATTAATGAGATTTAAATTCAAGAAACATCAAGAAAATAGATCTAGAATCAAGAAGATGTCCAAATCAATTTAGTTATCAAGATTATGTAGGATAGCTTATAGGAATCGATCAAATTAGTAGCAATGATAAATACTACAAATTACGAATCTTATCTATTGATGAATTTTAGCTAGATCGATGACAATGAATGAAGATTAGGGATCTGTTGAAGAAACTAGGGTTTCTCCTTCACTATCCCTTGTCATTTCATTGATCATCATACGGATCTAGCCTCTAGCAAAGAAAATCATCAATCGTTTGACCCTAATTTGCAATGAAATAATCAAGAACATGATCTCTCTCCAAATTAGGTCATTGATGATTCTTTTTCCTAGAGTTCACAAATCTCATAAGACTTAAGATTAGTTTTAGGATTTCATCATCATTAGATCTACTGATTCTCTCGATTCCTTTACAAGCGGAGATTTCACACACACATCATGAAAATTAAAGAACCGCAAACGAGAAATTCCATAATGCAAGAATGTAATGAAAACGAGAATTAACAATTTATCACCTTCATTAAATCTTCTTCAAATTACACCTCTCAATTTGAGGTTACAAGACTAGCTCTCGATCGCTCTTTAGAAAGGAAATTTGTCGTCGATCTTTGCGAGGCTCGATCGCCGTGAGTCATGGATCGGATGCGGATCTCTTGCTCTTGATGGCGACCAGCGTTGCGATAAAGGATCGTTGATTGCTCGCTTGATTTGCTTCTCAATGGATCTTGATTTTTCTTTGGATTTAGATTGGATCTCAAGTTGTGTCACTCAACTTGAATTTGAATTATATTGTTGCTCAATTGTGTAACAATTAAAACCCCCAAAATTGATATCTAGATCCCCTTTTATAGCCTCAAATTAAGCTTCCTTCATAAGCTCGGTTGTTATGCAGAGCCTTCCAGAAGATGCCACGTGGAAATGAAGCGTCTTGAGGAAGCTAGGCGGTTGCAGGTGAGCTTATAGAAAAGTTCCTTCACCGGCGCCCCCAAATCGGCCGCGGATCCGCGACGGATCGGGCAAGATCGGCTGCGGATCCGCGGCCGTTTAAGGAGATCATTGCATCATGTTTCTGGGGTGATTTGATGTTGGTCTTTGGGTGTTCTTTTGATGTCTGGAATCTTATAATTATTCCTTGGTTGCTACCAGATTTCAAGTCTTTGACTTTCTGCGTTTTATCGGCACTTTTGCGATTCCGGTTCTTTGACCTGAAGAATTTTTAGCACACAATCTCGATAAAATATGTTGAGATATACAATATTATGCGTGTAGTAATAAACACACAATTTCCCTCCAGAGTGTCGATTATAATTGTAACACTTGGTATTTGGTATTTTCCAGATGAATTTGTAATCCGCGTTATACTTACAATAAACACCCTTAGATGATTAGAAAGAGTAGGGAAATTGATGTGTTAAAATTGCAATATTTTCGACTGATCAAGTTTATAAAATCCTTGCGGTTTCTCCAAATCCAGAAATCTCATGGATAATCCGAAATCCCAAACTCGAGAGTAAATAACAGTGAAATACCGGAATAAAGTCCCATAATATTGCATGACAATGAATATATATACATGCACGGGTAGCTAAGTAAAGAATGCAATATCTAAACTAGCACAGTAATGATATATCGGAACCATCAACTAGCAAGCTATATCAATGAAGTAATATTCTCTAAAGTGTTCGTGACATGGTGATTACCGATGATGATGTGTGTGAGCCGGCAAGCAAGTGTACATGGAGCATACACATCATCGTTAATGATGCTGGTGTCCTGACAACATGGGTTCATAATAACTAAAGAAACACATTTATAAGCATGCAATGCGATGAGAACATCATGAAAATATATAGTAAATGCTACAATGAAGAATATGAATTTCTATATAAGAGTCATACAGTTTTGGCATTTGAAATAGCACGAATCGTGGTTTTTAGAAAATAAGGGCTACGGTGCTTGTAAGAAAATGTACGTCCTTTGGAAAATACGTAGTATCACTCGGCCTGTCTTTTAAAATACTCACGATTTGTTGGTTTGAAAATAAGTATGACTCGAGCCCAGTCTAACATCTACTTAATACACTACGGGACTAAGCTAAGAGACTAGTCGAAAAGGTAAGGAAATCCACCTAAAGTCCGAGTCGATATATTTAGTCGTCGGCGATCCCGCCTCAATAGCGTCACGTACGGTAAAATATATAATACGACATCCTCGAATCAAGTGTGTGGATCAATCATCATAATTATACCTCGTACGGTAAAATCCATCGTACGACATCCCAAAATCGGGGTACGGGTCAAATATCACATATATCTCATTATTCATATGGTATTGCTATCATAATATCATGAACTAGGGGTACTGATCTAAAGTCTAGTACATTCCGATACCATCATCATATATCCACGTGTGTATGAAAACACATCGCCCATCGATCCACTAATATCATGTCGTATATCATAACACAACTCAAATCACATAAACGATCTCACGGCATCATGCCTGATCATATCGACTCTCCTCCGAGTATCATATATTATCCTCATCACCCGTGTATACGTATACGTGTGTGTGTGTGTGTGTGTGTATCAACACATCCATACACATATATATACACATATAACTATATACACCAAAAACATATCACGTGTGTGCATGCGTGTGTGTGTATCTGTAGGGTTCCTAGGCACCCTAATGAGGTCTCACAAGGTATCGAACATGCCATTTTCAAAAATTCTGGTGCCGAGAAACCCTAGTGTACGGATCGTTTGCTAGAATTCTAGGCGAAAAAGCTAACTGGTTAACACTTAACTAAGAGATACGGAAATACAACCTTTGTAGATCCGGTTCTCCACCTCCATAGCTCCGCAATGAAGTCTTCTCCGCTGTCCAAATCAAATCCGGGCTCTAGCGTCAACTTCATCGGAGAATAGGCGAGCTAGGTCGTCGATGTCCATGCCGAAGGTGATCTACGTCGAGGCATCGCTAAATCAAACTCCGACTTCACCAAGTCAAGAAACTTGTGAAGAAAACACACTCTACTACTTGGCAAGAGGTAGAGGATGAAGAAATAGGAAGTGGGTTCAATATAGAATTGGATTTCTCACTCTTTATCATCAATCACCATTGATGACTTCAAGCTTTTCTTCTTGAGTTCAAGGAAGAAGAAGAAGAAGTGATATGATAAGTTAAATTAAAAATGAAAAGTAAAAAGAATACTTGTCATAATTGAACCATGGTCAAGTGTAGAGAATAAATCATGGTTAGTGGGATGGTTAGGGTTAAGCATGAGACAAAATGGTCACTTGGTCAAAGTCTTCATGAAGCTTCATGAACAAAACAAAAGAAGCCACCATTTTCTCATTTGCTTTTCATTTTCCAAAATGAATAAATGAATAAATAAATAGATATGAAAATGTAAACCCTAACCATTACATAACCATGGTTTAAACTTTACACAAAACACAAATAAACATGTATCATCAAACATGATACAATTAAGTGCACAAAAATCATATCGCATATGCAATGCGCACACCCGAGTGAGAAAATCCATTTAAAGTGAACCGATACTAGTTAATGCAAAGTAATATATCAAATATATAATTATTCATTAAATCATTAAATCAACACTTGATTTAACGATCCGGTCATAACGCATATAACCGACTAGTATCCTTAGTAACAACTTATCGAATCAACACTTGATCCGATAACCCGGCTATATCGGATATAACCGATCAATGTCACATCGCGAGAATCGAATACAGTATCACATACTGGTATTATTCTCGGTCCCGCACATATCTCATACGCGCTCCTATTTCGTTTTGCTTGAGCCAGGAAACCTCTGTGTAGGACTCTAAAGACTCGTCAATACGCCGGCAGCAGGTGATGATCATATCAAACACCCACAAGCCGCAAGCGGTCTGCTAAACGTAACGGCCACCCGGGTATTGAGCGATCTGAAGATCGACGAGCAAGCCCGCTCACACTCTAGTGAATCCAACCAGTAACACTACCGTACAGTCCGGTCTGATCGTCTGATATGTCGCATATCTCGCCTAGGGGTGGTAAACGTCAGACCCCAATAGCTCAATAAGTCGTGTCGATATGAGGTCTATAACAATTCGAGAAACTACTGGTAACACTTACCAGTAAATCTCAGCAACCCTGGCCAGGGATTTCCTGTTATAGCCAATCGAACACAGCGCAACATCAACTCCCTATACCGGGAGAGACGAATCTCCTCCTATCGCTCATTGCCTCCATATGACTCGGGACTGTACCCAAAAACCACCGTTTTGCACGCCCTCTTGGACGTGGTAAGATGGAAATCAAAGCACAGTGGGAACCACACAAGACTCTATGACGATCTCGGGTCAACAGACTACTCTGTACCAGTGTCACCAGAGAACTGCCATCTGACGTGAGGTATAATACCATCTGGGAGTTCTCGGCGAGTCCGTCCAGTGTACCCAGTCTCCACAGAGCACCCGTACATCATCTCTGATGTCAAACACCAATGGATATGGGATCATCCATCGCCCATCTGTATGGGTCGAGAAGGTATACGCTAGTCTACTCTGGTATATCGATGCCCCGTCTCGATACACCCACGACTAGGGACTTTGAAGGATGTACTTATGGACTACCATGTCCCCACTAGTATGATCCGCATCATAGTCCAGGTAGTCAAGTACAGATCCTAAGGGCTTTACCAACATGTAACAGAGAGATAATCAGCATACACGTTAAGGTAAAGTTCAACCAGATAGCATACTATCATGTCGAGCAAGAAAGTCCTCCCTATATATGTCCCAGCATCCACTACAATATATATCCTATGTATAGTAATGGCCTCTAGGGCATACATATAACTAACAATCTCCCACTTGCACTAGGGCCATCTGCAGCAGTGGTTGTAGTATCTCATACTCAACCATCCCATAAAAGTCTCTCTCTGGGAAAAGGCCTTTCGTGAGTGGATCCGCTGTGTTTGTCCTCTGAGTCTACTCTCCAAACCTCGATCTCCCTGGAGATCAACCATCTCCATGATCAAGTGATACTGCCTTAGAATATGTCTGGATCACTGATGGGACCGGCGTTCCTTGGCATAAGCCACAACTCCATTGTCACACAATGGGAGGAACATAGTTCATCTCATAAACCAATATACACCCAAACAGCCTCTTTGGTAGCATCTTAAGTAGCGATGTATCCAGCCTTTATCGTCTAGTATGTCACGGTATCTAGCTTGGAACTCTTCCAACATACCGTCCCTTTACTGAGGGTAAAGACAATGCCTGCGACTGACATTCAGTAGTCTTTATCACCCTGGAACCTTTCCAGTGATTCTCCCCAGGATCGATTGATACCATCTCACTACAACTAGTAAGATTCCTAACATCCAATTAAATCTATCTCATAGATCCAAAAACCCAGGATTTAGGAGGTATCACTTTGATCCTATATGGAGAATCATTGTGATAAGCGGAGATTGATCGAGCGTAGCATAGGAAACTCCTTCCCTATCAAGAGTATGTCATCCACGTACTCTACGAGGATCGTCACCATACTCCCTACTACCTTTTTGTTTATACAAGGTTCATCTACCATTTTGATGATGTCAACTTCCTTGACTAATTCATCAAAACAGATGTTCCAACTCCGCGATGCCTGCTTTATCCTATAAAGCATCTTGCACACGTTTCCGCTGCTCCCACTGTCTACGAAGCTTTCTGGCTGTGAACTTATAGACGCTCTCTTCTAAAACATCATTTAGAAAAGTTGTCATGACACCCAACCACCAGATATCGTAGTCATGGTATGTAGCCGTAGCAAGTAGGATCTGGATGGACTTAAGCATAGATCCTTAGAAAAAGTTTCATCATGATCCACACCTGGTCAATGATGCAAACCTTTAACAAGTCTAGCTTTGAAAGTCTCAACTTTTCCATCTACACCAAGTAATCTTCTCAAGATATACTTGCTCCTGATAGGAATTTAACCCTTCAGATATAGCAACCAAAGTCCATGCTTTGTTGGTGTACATGGATTCCATCTCAGATCACTAAGCATCCAGCCATTCTTACAGAGTCTCACTCCTGATGGCCAGCTCGAAACTAGTTGGGTCATCATCTCATGATGCAATCCTCGCTCCCACTGTCATAGAGAAACTGAAGTATCTCTCAGGTGGGTGAGGAACCCTACTAGATCGGCGGAGAGGCTGAGGTTCGTTGGTAACTATTGAATTCTTTGGTTCTTTCAAATCATCAGCTGTAGTTTGTATAGCTGAAACACTTCCAGTTCTACATAACTGACCTTGCCTCGAGCTTGTCCGGATTTTGCTTTTTAGACATAGGCCGGACAACCCCAAATCTTAACTAGCTTAAGACATGGGCTCTTCCCTTTCCATATCACATATGAAATGGTAGGCAACTTATTTGATTGGAACCCTATTCAATAGGTATGCAGCTTCTCAAGTGCATAACACCCAAAAGGAAATAGGTAGCTCAGTATTACTCATCATAGAGCACACCTTATCACATAGGGTGTAATTGCTCCACCCCGATATACCATCGTGCAATGGTGTATACGGAGGAGTAATTCTGAGAGAGAATCTCATTCTCCTTTAGAATAGTCCAGGATTTCCGTGCTCAAGTATTCTCCTCCTTGATCACATCAAAGGACATAATACTTATACCCGTATTTTGGTTCTCTACTTCTAACTTATATTCTGTGAATATCTCAAAAGGTTCGGACTTGTGTTTCAACAAGAACATATGTCTGAATCTAAAGAGATCATCAGAGAACGTAATGAAGTATAAAGAACCATTCCTGGCATGTGTAGACAGGAGACCTTCCATACATCATCATGTATCAGTCCCAAGAGTTCACTAACTCTTTCTCTGTTTCCAATAAACAGAGCTGTGGTCATCTTATCTTTGTGACATGACTGGCGAGTTTCACAAGATGTAAATTCAAACTGATTTAAATATGCATCTAAATGTAACTCAGCCAGTCGGGTCGCATTGATTTGACCTAGTCTACAATACCTCAAGAAGGATTCGTTCATTTCTGAACTCTTCCTCTTGTGTGTGTTCTGTATACTAAAGAACTGTAGTTTGATTTAGAACGTCAATACTTTTAGATAACGTGCCTGAACCGATCAACTTTTGATATAGGAAATGTTCAAAACATTATCCAACTATACAAAATTTTATCATTTCTTTACTAATAAAGAGATAGATATGATTTTGTATATCAGGTTCGGTATCTAATAACATTTGTTCAGAATCAATGTATTCGTAATACAGGGTGACAGTGACCAACAGACTTGGCTGCAACACTTGCCCCGTTTTCTGCCTCATGAAACTTATCACCCGTTCTCAGTTCTCTACCTTTCTGCAGCCCTATGTAACAGATTAATTATCTGGTATCCTGATCTGGTATCACATACCCAGGACGTAAAGGATACTGAGAAACAGTTCTCTGTAATGAACACACCCGAAGATGATGCATCAGCATGCACTCTCTTCGTTTGGGCGGCACGGGAATTCTGGTAATCCCCAATTTCCTGCTCTGTCTTATAACAATTATAAGTTGGAGCGGGACCAACGTTCCCCAGCTCAGTATAACAAGCGGGTTCGGTCGATATTCCGTATTATTATCTTGATTAAGGCGTGATATGGTCGCTACCTGGAGAGAGAGAGAAGAAAACACTCAGCGTGCGCTCTGTCAAGAATAGATTGGTTTTTATTTTATCTAATCAGGATGGCTCCCACTGCTTTTTATCAAATCTTCCTTCAAACCCTAAAAGGAAAGACTAGCCGGGATTAATTACACACTACAAGTTCGCCAATCTTTCAGCCAGGCCAGTGTCGGTACTTTGAGGGAGGTCCCCCGTGCTCTCGCACGAACCTAATTAATGTAAACCTCGTTTTCCCAGAGGCGTAACCTCGTTAACACCTTTCTAGACACCTACTTGATCGGCTAATTGTAATGTATAAAACTCTCCCAGGAGTAACTCTTACTCGCAGCGGGTATCGGGATCCAACTATCTCATAGAAGGTATGCAATCTCATTGCAAATTTCAACACTTGAAATTCCCGATAATATTTTGCCCCATGCGATCTATGACCTTGACTGAGTCAACAAACCATAGACCGCAAGTAAAGTTCAACCCGTCATTTCTCGATTGAATTAAACCCACCCGCACGACCCTTGACTGAGTCAACAAGGCCGCACGACTACCCTAATCCAATCGCATCATATGCTTTGCAGATAAGCAATAATCAGCTACCGCACACTACGC
Source organism: Agapanthus africanus (assembly GCA_030015575.1). Taxonomy (NCBI): domain Eukaryota; kingdom Viridiplantae; phylum Streptophyta; class Magnoliopsida; order Asparagales; family Amaryllidaceae; genus Agapanthus; species Agapanthus africanus. The sequence goes on along the minus strand of CM057342.1, from coordinate 447,774,043 downwards.
CTTGACTGAGTCAACAAACGCAGCACGAATACTAACTATTACCTATCTGAAATGACGGAGGGCTACGACAGGTTTTTAAGAAAACCTTTTGCGTAATGAACTTTATATCGTTGTAGAATCAAATGATTTTAAAAAATGGAATGCTTTTGAGGCTTTTCTAGTTTTGCTAAAAGAGTCACTCCCGGTGAAGGGATCGTCGGTCCTTTCCTCGTCGAATGAGGTGCTGGATATATCATATATATCACTGTGCAAAGCAAAAACTCTTAAAAGCAATCAAAAGACAAACCGAATGTGTAGCATCTTCCAGTTATTGCTAAAGGAGTCACTCCCGGTGAAGGGATCTCGGTCCTTTCCTCATCGAATAAGGTGCAGGATATATCACATATACCGCTGTGCAAAGCAAGAACTGTAGCTACCTGTTTTATTTTTGAAATTCGATTCTACAACATCTTAGGTTTCTTTTACTTTCATTAATCACATTAATGAAGTCCCATCATTTATGTACCTAAACATCACAGATAAATACAACGTACACTTATGCCATCCGCATTCGCCTCGATGTCCCCTCGTGCACCGTTAGGTTAGGTAACTAACGGCAGAGCGGGGCAGGGCTAGCACGAGTGTAAAACATAAGTAACGCCTATATAATATATCATATATACTATATACTGTATCTATCACAGAACATCACATGATCACATCACAGATATCGCAGCAGAAGAAACATATGAAATATTGGATATACTAGGACGTCCGTGTTTTCAATACAAGCCAGTATAAAACACGGATTCCACAGTCGTGATGAATAGCCAAACCCACACCCCTAGACCCCTACGAGAGCGGCAAGCAACCCTACCAATTCTAGAGTTAGGAGACCCGGACTCGACTCCTCGAGTTGGTCTCCCACTGGACCCCAGAACCCGGTTACTTGTGCCCTCCTCCTTGGGTCTATCCTAGTGCGGAAAAGTAAATAATATACAAAGGGTGACAACTTCCGCAACCTGGAAGCACCCCAATAAAAGAATATTACATACAAGTTTTTACATGAATGAAAATGAAAAACACTCATCTCACATAAAAACCCCCGGCTATTCAAACACGACGATCCAATATAACATATCCAGCAACACATAACATCACATGTCATCAACGTAAGTAAATATGTCCATCCCAATTGTCGTTGACATATAGCAACGAAACCGGCGATATCACATATTACACTTACGGTCACAGAAAAGAAAGTGTAAAACTACAACAGTTGGAATCCGCAACCTCCTCAGACATCGCATGCCTGACCAAATGAATTCCTTAGACATCGCATGCCTAACAATTATAAACCCCGCATTTTAGTCTCTTTATCGAAAACACTTTTCAATATCAAGTCGGGCAATTCAACAAGATTCCCGACATCATGATCGAATGCTCGTCGCAAACTTCAGTAGACGGCTGCACCCCTAATACCGTCGACGAAGTGCACCAAGGTGGAACACCGCTACCGCGAGCACCCAGATGGATGCTTTCGGCGACGGGGTTCTCCTACAGTCACTTTGTCGGGGCTTTGGAGTGAGGCTGTCTATTAAGTTTATCCGGCGAGTATCCGCGTACGCTACGTGATTGCGACGGACTTTTGATCACATCAAAATTCCGTGGCAACCGATCAAATGAGACTAAACTGCTATGTTTATAACATTCATTCAGTTATCACATAACTACTTGTGAATTCCAATTATTGTATCCCATTCCGGATAAACAGAAAATGTTAAACTTTCCGATTGAACATTCGAACACCCAAGTTTTCCCAATACTGATCAACACATGAAACAAGTCTAACAACATTCAGTTCGTGCCTCAGTACCAACGGTCCAGCCGTAGAAGGGTCAAGCCAATGCCTCACATGTGGCACGCCGTAATGCCCCAAACCCGAAGGTTCAAAGGGCAGTTCAAGACGGTCACATAATCGAGTTAAGGTTTGTTGTCTTCTAGAGGGTCCATCGAGTTACTTGCACTACTTAGAACGTCGTTAAACTACGGAAAAATCCAACACTTGGAAATTTCCCGACAGGGGAAAAATTGGGTATTTATATCCGGTCGAACTTTTTAACATATTCTAAAATTTATCCGGAAAGCCACATAGACAAAATTTGATACCCCGATCGAAACACCGAATCCACAAAACAACTCCAGAAAATTCAGCTCTTGAATAAAAATTAAAAATTTCCAGAAAATCCAGCATAATATAATAGGAGTTACTGTGCAAACAGTATACGATGACGTCATCATTCAGCCGCGGAACCGCCGCAGAAGCCAGGCTTCTGCCGCGGTTCCGCCGCGGTTTGTACTGTTCATCAGTAAATTTTTGAATGGTAATTCTTATTTTTTCCTGCTGAATTTTTTAGCAATTTTTAATTTGGAAAAATCCACGTTTTCAGAAAACGTCCAGAGAGCATTTTCCGGGTTGGTTTCGGGTTCGTTCGGGCTTCAAATTCCGTCTAGACTTCGCCTAAGGCTCTAGCTAGGCTCTGATACCACTGTAGGGTTCCTAGGCACCCTAATGAGGTCTCACAAGGCATCGAACATGCCATTTTCAAAAATTCGGGTGCCGAGAAACCCTAGTGTACGGATCGTTTGCTAGAATTCTAGGCGAAAAAGCTAACTAGTTAACACTTAACTAAGAGATACGGAAATACAACCTTTGTAGATCCGGTTCTCCACCTCCATAGCTCCGCAATGAAGTCTTCTCCGCTGTCCAAATCAAATCCGGGATCTAGCGTCGGCTTCATCGGAGAATAGGCGAGCTAGGTCGTCGATGTCCATGCCGAAGATGATCTACGTCGAGGCATCGCTAAATCAAACTCCGACTTCACCAAGTCAAGAAACTTGTGAAGAAAACACACTCTACTACTTGGCAAGAGGTAGAGGATGAAGAAATAGGAAGTGGGTTCAATATAGAATTGGATTTCTCACTCTTTATCATCAATCACCATTGATGACTTCAAGCTTTTCTTCTTGAGTTCAAGGAAGAAGAAGAAGAAGTGATATGATAAGTTAAATTAAAAATGAAAAGTAAAAGGAATACTTATCATAATTGAACCATGGTCAAGTGTAGAGAATAAATCATGGTTAGTGGGATGGTTAGGGTTAAGCATGAGACAAAATGGTCACTTGGTCAAAGTCTTCATGAAGCTTCATGAACAAAACAAAAGAAGCCACCATTTTCTCATTTGCTTTTCATTTTCCAAAATGAATAAATGAATAAATAAATAGATATGAAAATGTAAACCCTAACCATTACATAACCATGGTTTAAACTTTACACAAAACACAAATAAACATGTATCATCAAACATGATACAATTAAGTGCACAAAAATCATATCGCATATGCAATGCGCACACCCGAGTGAGAAAATCCATTTAAAGTGAACCGATACTAGTTAATGCAAAGTAATATATCAAATATATAATTATGCATTAAATCATTAAATCAACACTTGATTTAACGATCCAGTCATAACGCATATAATCGACTAGTATCCTTAGTAACAACTTATCGAATCAACACTTGATCCGATAACCCGGCTATATCGGATATAACCGATCAATGTCACATCGCGAGAATCGAATACAGTATCACATACTGGTATTATTCTCGGTCCCGCACATATCTCATACGCGCTCCTATTTCGTTTTGCTTGAGCCAGGAAACCTCTGTGTAGGACTCTAAAGACTCGTCAATACGCCGGCAGCAGGTGATGATCATATCAAACACCCACAAGCCGCAAGCGGTCTGCTAAACGTAACGGCCACCCGGGTATTGAGCGATCTGAAGATCGACGAGCAAGCCCGCTCACACTCCAGTGAATCCAACCAGTAACACTACCGTACAGTCCGGTCTGATCGTCTGATATGTCGCATATCTCGCCTAGGGGTGGTAAACGTCAGACCCCAATAGCTCAATAAGTCGTGTCGATATGAGGTCTATAACAATTCGAGAAACTACTGGTAACACTTACCAGTAAATCTCAGCAACCCTGGCCAGGGATTTCCTGTTATAGCCAATCGAACACAGCGCAGCATCAACTCCCTATACCGGAAGAGACGAATCCCCTCCTATCGCTCATTGCCTCCATGTGACTCGGGACTGTACCCAAAAACCACCGTTTTGCACGCCCTCTTGGACGTGGTAAGATGGAAATCAAAGCACAGTGGGAACCACACAAGACTCTATGACGATCTCGGGTCAACAGACTACTCTGTACCAGTGTCACCAGAGAACTGCCATCTGACGTGAGGTATAATACCATCTAGGAGTTCTCGGCGAGTCCGTCCAGTGTACCCAGTCTCCACTGAGCACCCGTACATCATCTCTGATGTCAAACACCAATGGATATGGGATCATCCATCGCCCATCTGTATGCGTCGAGAAGGTATACGCTAGTCTACTCTGGTATATCGATGCCCCGTCTCGATACACCCACGACTAGGGACTTTGAAGGATGTACTTATGGACTACCATGTCCCCACTAATATGATCCGCATCATAGTCCAGGTAGTCAAGTACAGATCCTAAGGGCTTTACCAACATGTAACAGAGAGATAATCAGCATACACGTTAAGGTAAAGTTCAACCAGATAGCATACTATCATGTCGAGCAAGAAAGTCCTCCCTATATATGTCCCAGCATCCACTACAATATACATCCTATGTATAGTAATGGCCTCTAGGGCATACATATAACTAACAGTATCAACCTATACTTTAGGGTTTCGCGACTAAGAAATTGAACTAAAAATGTTTTCTTCCAACTACACTAAAACTAACCCATGCTCTCCATAAGCCGTTCATGCTAATTATCCACGTATCACAAACACTTAAATAAAATATATATAATATGTTCACGTACTACATTACAAAACTGCGGGGGTGCTATACGCCATCCACCCGACTTCCCCCGTAGATATACATCTACTCACCTTGATCCTTAATTGCCGAAGTCAATGTCGCCATGCTCCTCCTTGTTATCCGAAGTCCACGTGAGGTGCCTACACATATAAACACATATTATCGTAAACAGAATCGTGTACGAAAATCAAAACGGCACATGAATCTCGCATAGGTTAAAACCTATGGTCTACACATGCAAAAGACCAAATAACCCTCGTCATCAACGTACAAACGCCAATCGATCGAGACAAAACACAATATGCAAAGTTCAAGTCATTAAAAGTCACAAAACAAAACAGCAACTCAAGAAAATGGTTCCAGATTTAGTCTCAGGTAAAATTATCCAATTCTGCATATGGGGTAAGTCTAATTTTCCTAAAATGGAGCCATGGACCAAGCACTTGGCGATTCCATCGTACCAAGGCCGCAATTTGCGGCCAAAACGTGATTATTTGCGGCCACAAAAAAGGGTTAGGGTCTCGGGTCATGGGTATAGCTTCTGGGTTGCCTGCACACCTCTCAGTAATTTCTACTTTACTTATAGATTCCCCGGGTGATAGCAGATCTCGAAACAACATCATAATTCCTATACAAATCCGATATCGGGGATTTCTAAGTTTGTGAATTGGGGTTTTACTCTCATGTTTTAATACTGAAGGGGTTGTAGTTACCAATTACACCTCAATACACAATCACAAACCAAATCATGCCCTAAACCTCATCTTGGAATTTTCCAATATCACTAATCCTTGATGTTTCAATTCTAAGCTAAACTTGAAGCTATAAAAACTCAAATACTACACTAATGGTGACGGAAATACCTCATATGGATGATGGATATATGTATGCCCTAGAGGCCATTATATGATAGTAGATGTATCGGTATGTGTATATATATATTCAGAGGACATTCTTGCTCGACATGATAATAAGCTATCTGGTTGTACTTTATCTTGACATGTTCATTTGATCTTGCATCTTATTTATTTGGTACATATTGATAAAGCCCTTAGGATATTTTCTAGACTACCGGGATTATGATGTGGATCATACTAGAAGGGACATATGTAGTTTATAAGCATATACTTGAAATGTTCCTAGTCATGGATGTATCGAGACAGGGCATCGATATTCCAGAGTAGACTAGTGTATATGGTTCTTGTCCTATATGATGATGATCCCATATCCATCTGGTGTGGTGACACCAAAGATTGTATACGAGTGCTCAGTGGAGACTGGGTACACTGAACGGACTCGCCGAGAACTCCTGTGTGGTACGATATCTATCGTCGGATAGCAGTTCTCAAGTGACACTGGTACAGGTTAGTCTGTAGACCCGAGATCGTCATAGAGTCATGTGTGTCCTCCCACTGTACTTTGATCTCCACCCTAACACGGCTCTACTGAGTCGTGCAAACAGGTGGATTTTGGGTACAGTCCCGAGGCGCATGGAGGCAATGAGCGATAGGAAGGATTTCGTCTCTTCCAGTATTGGGGGTTGATGTTGCGCTATGCTCGATTGGCTATAACAGGAAGTCCTTGGCCACGGCTGCTGAGTTTTACTAATAAGTGTTATTAGTAGTTTCTCGATCTGTTATGAGCCATAAACAGATATGACTTATTGAGTTATTGGGGTCGACGATACCAACCCTAGACTCGATATGCAGCATATCTGACGAAGAGACCAGGCTGTACGGTAAGTGTTCCCAGTTGGCTCAATGGGAGTTTTGAAAGGTTCTCTTGTTTTTCTTCTCATCGCTCAATACCCGGGTGGCCGTTATGTTTAGCTGACCTCTTGCGGCTTGTAGGTGTTTGATGTGATCATCACCTACTGCCGGCGTATTGACGAGTCTTAGAGTCCCACACAGGAGTTTCTTAGCTCAGGAGAAACGATGTGGTGTGCATATGAGATATGCACGGGAGCTCGATTAAATGCGTGTATGTGATACCGTATTTTAATCGGGGGTTTTTCTATTGGTCAGGTCATATGTGTTAGTTATATGTATGCCCTAGAGGCCATTACTGTACATACGATGTATATTGTAGTGGATGCTTGGACATATATAGGGAGGACTTTCTTGCTCGACATGATAGTACGCTATCTGGTTGTAGTTCATCTTAACATGTACTCTGATTGTCTCTATGTCACATGTTGATAAAGCCCTTAGGATATGTACTCGACTACTGGGACTATGATGAGATCATACTAGTGGGGCCATGGTAATCGACGAGTACATCATATAACTGTTCCTAGTCGAGGGTGTATCGAGTCAGGGCATCGATACACCAGAGTAGACTAGCGTATACGCATCTTGACCCATATGATGGTCGATGGATGATCCCATATCCATCGGTGTTTGACATCAAGGATGGTGTACGGGTGCTCAGTAGAGACTGGGTACACTGGACGGACTCGCCGAGAACTCCCAGATGGTATTATACCTCACGTCAGATGGCAGTTCTCCGGTAACACTGGTACAGGTTAGTCTGTAGACCCGAGATCGTCATAGAGTCTTGTGTGATTCCCACTGTGCTTTGATTTCCATCATACCACGTCCAAGAGGGCGTGCAAAAAGGTGGCTTTTGGGTACAGTCCCGAATCACATGGAGGCAATGAGCGATAGGAGGGGATCATCTCTCCTGGTATAGGGAGTTGATGTTGTGCTGTGTTCGGTTGGCTATAACTGGAAATCCCTGGCCAGGGTTGCTGAGATTTACTGGTAAGTGTTATCAGTAGTTTCTCGAACTGTTATAGACCTCATATCGACACGACTTATCACGCTAATGGGGTCTGATGTTTACCACCCCTAGGCGAGATATGCGACATATCAGATGACGAGACCGGACTGTATGGGAGTGTTACTGATTGGATTCGCAGGAGAACGTACAGGCTTGCTTGTTGATCTTCTGATCGCTCAATACCTTGATGGCTGTTACGTTTAGCTGACCGCTTGTAGCTTGTAGGTGTTTGATATGATCATCACCTACTGCCGGCGTTTTGACGATTCTTTAGAGTCCTACACAGAGGTTTCTTGACTCAGGCAAAATGGAGTAGGAGCACATATCTGATAAGTGCGGGACCGAGGATAATGCGATATGAGATACCGTATTCTATTCTCGCGATATTTGATATCAGCCGGGTCATCGGATCAAGTGTTGATTCGATGAATCGGTAAATGAGATATTAGTCGGTTATATGCGATATAGACGGATTGTCGGATCAAGTGTTAATTCGATAATTTAATGTATAATAATATATAGGATATATTAAATTACATTAACTAATATTAGCTCACTAAAAGATTCTTCTTCTCACTCGGGTAATACATTGATATATATGCGATATATGTTAATTGTATTACTTTATTTCGTTACAATAAATATTATACATGTAATATATAATATTGTAACATGATATGATTACTAATGCAACATGTTTTGTGGAGATTAAACAAGGTTAGGGTTTGAATTGGGTTAGTTCTTTCATGAACATTCTAGAAGGTTTTTTTTGTTTTGAGTGAAGATATTATGCTTGATATTTTGTAATAACTCATTCTTAACCCAACCCAAACCCTAGCCCTAGTTAAATCTCTACAAAGGTTTAGTTGACCATGGTTACATTATTAATCATATATTATTTCATTATTCATCACAAAAGGTTTTGAATTGATTTTTCTTCTTCTTCTTCCTTGAGTTCTTCATGTAAAAGCTTTCTAGCATTTTCAAAGGTGATGAAAATGAGTGAGAAATAGAAAACAAATGAGAGCATAAATCCTACTTCATCATCCTCATCTATCCTTGCCATTTAGATGAGGGTGTTCACTTCATTATGTGAGTGAGAGCTTGTGTTAATGAAACTTCAAAGTAGATCATCTTTGTTATCGAAGATCGGAAGCAAGCTTGCATCTTTCTCTTCGTGGAGCCTTTCTAGTGTCTGGATGCATGATGATCGCAGCGAAAGGACTTCAACACGGAGCTTTAGAAGTGAAGGACGGGATCTACAAAGGTTGTAATCTCTCTCACTTAGTGTTAAAGTGTTTAACAAGCTTGTTTTCGCCTAAACTCTACTACAAAGATCTTGTTTAGGGTTGTTCAGCACGGCTAAATTTTAAATCGGGCATGGTTGATGCCTCGTAGACCCTTGTGCATGTGCCTAGTAACCCTACAGTGGTATCAGAGCCAAGCCAGAGCTTTAGGCGAAGCCTGGGCGAAGTTTAAAGTCCGATCGAACCCCGAAACCCCAAAACATACCCTTCTCTGGAAATTTTGTCAAAATGTTGATTTTTTCATATTAAAAATACTCAAAAAAATCAACAGGGAAATACAAGAATTACTGTGCAGCACGTGCCTCCAATTCCTTTAATGCGCCGCGGAACTGCGGCAATGACCTGGCTTGCGCGGCGGTTCCGCTGCCAAACAGTAACATTAGGGTTTACTGTTTGCACAGTAATGTCCGTATTTCTTTCCTGATATTTTTGGGATTTTTTATTTCTACTCAAGTGTTGAGTTTTCTAGGTTGTATTGGGAGCTTGTTGATTTGATCGGATAATTTAACTTCGTTTAATTTTTTTCCGGATAATTTTAGAAACTGTTAAAAAGTTCGAACGGATATCAATAACTCACTTTTTCCCCTGTCGGAAAATTTTTCAAAAGTTGGATTTTTTCTTGAGTTTGAAACTGCCGGAAAATCATGCAAGTAATGCGGTGGACCCTCTAGAAGAACACAAACCTTAACTCGATTATGTGACCGTCTGAACCGCCTCTGAACCTTAGGGTTTGTGGCAGTACGGCGTTGCCACATGTGAGGCGTTGGCTTGACCCTTCTACGGCTGGACTATTGGTACTGTGGCATGTGATGGATATTTTTTTGAACTCCGCTCAAGTGTTGAGCTATTTGGGAAATCTTGGGTGTTTGTTTATTCGATCGGAAAGTTTAACACTGTCTTTTTATCTGGAATGTGATAAAATATTTGGAATCCACAAGTAGTTATGAGATAACTAATTTGAATGTTATAAATCTAGCAGTTCAATCTCAATTGATCGGTTGCTATGGGATTTTGATGCGATCAAAAGTCCGTCGCAATCACGTAGCGTACGCGGATACTCGCCAGGTAAACTTAATAGATAGCCATGTAAGTCTACGGTAGCGCCCCGGCCGTCAATCTGACGCCAAATGCGGAACAAAAACTTTTATAACTGGCGCTATCGCATACTATAACCCGGATCTTGCCATTAACGCAAAACTAACAAACTACAAAGTGGGTAGAAAGGTTATACTGAACGATCCGAGTCCTTCGTTCTTTAACCATCATCCCACTCTTCGTTGCGGCTGCTCCGATCTCCTGGCTCCTCGTCGAGGTTGCACCATATCTACGGATCTTTAAACGGGCTCCCGCCTCTGAACCGAGGCAACTCGGTCATCAAGTTTGCTAAAAGAGATGACCAAGATTGATGTAGAGAATGAGTAGAACACTTTATCTCGCTTCATCCAAAACCATGGATGAACGGTTAATGAAGTTGCCTTTTTAATCGGGTAAATGAGAAACGAACATATGAAATTTCCATGAAGCAAATTCCATAATCTTTTTTAATCAAAATCTATATCACTCCAAATGAGGGGTCGACCATATATATGTGAGAGGAGGGGTGAGTGTAGGAGCAAAAAGGGTGACCATAGGCAAAAGATCTTTATCAAATACGAAAGAAGAGTTAATGCAAAAGAATGATTCACCTCATCATCCATTTAATGCAACCAATGAATCATATAACACCTCACTAACCTAGTCACCATTTCTAGAATCTTCTAGAAGCACTCTCATGACTCACCCTCATGACCCACCCTCATGAAGAAAAGATAAATCCGCATTAAACCGAATGTTTAAGACGGGTGATAGAAAACTGGAAACTTCCAAAAGCGATCCCGAAACGAATTTCAGGATAACCCCGTAACAGTATAAATATACCCGCATTTGTATTACGACCGAATACAAATGCAACTGAGACAAAGATATTATATCTACAAAGTATAATACATGGATCCGGCTTAAACCAAAGCCCACCAGTATTATCTGTCCGAAATATGACACCTGCGTAAACGTACGTGCATTTTCCGAACCCTGCCATAAAACCATACGGCCTCTACAACGTTTCGCCCGAACTTGGGAAACAATCTGTGGGGGACTCTAATGACTCGTCTGTACCCTGGCAGTGGGTTTAACCACAAGCACGTCAGCGACACTAGCAGTGCGTAACGGCTGCCCATGTACTGACCTCAAGGGTAGCCGATGAGGGAACTCATCCAGAAACCCTACTGAGCCTAACAGTGACAATATACATACAGTCCGGTCCGTTCATCTATGAGTATCGCATATCGGGCCTAGGAGGCTGGTAACGTCAGACACCCAATAGCGGTATAAGTCGTGTCGGAGACAAGCCCTGAACACCCTGAGAAACTACTGGAATACTTACCAGTAATTCTTACCTGTCTTGGCCAAGGACTTGGTGTAATGGCTTTTCTAGACACAGCGCGATCTCACCCCCAATACCGGGAGAGACGAATCCCCTGCCGATCCGCTCACTTGCCTCCATGTGACTCGGGACTGTACCCAAAAAATACCTGTTTGCATGACTCCTTTAAGCCGTGGTAGGGTAGAAATCAAAGCACAGTGGGAACTCACACGAGACAAATGACGACCTCAGGTCGATGAACTAACCTGTACACATGTCACCAGGGAACTGCTATCTGACGCTAGGTATAATACCAACTAGCAGGTTCCCAGCGAGTCCTGTCCGGTGTACTCATAACCCAATGAGCACCTGTATACATCTTAGGTGATCCAACTGACACCAGTGGCTTGTGAGACCGGCCACCACCCCTCGTCGGGGTCTCGACTGTATACACTAGTCTACTCCGGAGTATCGATGCCCTGTCTCGAAACTCCCACGACTAGGGACCACTTTTAAGGATGTGCTTATAGACTACCCAACTCTCACGTATATGATCGCCATCATACTGTTGGTAGTCAAGCAAGATCCTAAGGGCTCTATCAACATGTAACAGTGATCAGTCACCTAAACCTGTACACGACTGATAAAGGCAAACCAGATAGCACACTATCATCTCGAGTAAGACTGTGCTACGGGTATAGGTCCTCCTCAATCATTGCAATCACGTACCTGCTATCTAATAATTGACTTTGAGGGCACTATATCCAACAATCTCCCACTTGCACTTAAGGCTAATTATTGGGATGTCGCATACTCACAGCCCGTGTGATACCGAACATCCAACTCCTCTACTAATCAGTTTCACAAAGCTCGTTTGTAAAACTCTTGTGTTCGAGAAATAGCCTCAATGAGTGGATCCGCCCTGATGTTTCTTTCTATGTCTCTCTTAATCTCAAGTTCGCAGAGAAAGCCATCTCCCGAATTGAGTAATACCTGTCTTAGAGTATGTATGGATATCTGATGGGAACTAGTTCATAAATGAACTCCAAATCCAAAATTCTTAGACTGTATCGATAACTGAACCTAATCAGTATCCTGCACCATACCTCCCACAGTATCCTCTTGGACCACCTGTCCATAATACTGCCCCCATCGTCAGAGGGAAAACTATAACTCTGACAATCACTCTGTCATCCATGTCACCTTTGAAGCCTGAAATAATAACCGTCTCTAAAAGGAGGATGCCGTCATCAAATCCGTAGAACACGCACTTATGTTCTAAAACTGCTTCCTTATGTTTCTCCAGGATTGGATTAATATAAACTTATCGCATCTAGTGCAAAAACAATATCTTGTGTGGTACTTGACATCCAACGATTGACTCAATTGCCTAAGCAAGTATTCTGCCAATCATGCACATCCCTCTCCCCTTTAGTCTGTAGACACCTTTAGAGAAGGTGACTCCATCATCTGCAGGTACACCACCATGCCAGGAGTCATCTATTCTAAATACCTTTAGAATACTGTCAAAGTACCCAGATTGGGAAACTACCCAATTCTAGATCTAAAACCATAAATCTAGTAACCAGAATGTCTGATATTATATCCATATCCTGTGTGGAGAAACAACTGTGTGACGACCAAAGTATAACCGATCGTAGTATAGGAATTTTACTTCCTACTCTGTGTATGTCATCCAAATACCAGGACATCACACACTACTACCTTCTCAAATGATCCATCCCCCATTCTGATGAAGTCAAACCTATGACTGCCACATCAAAAAAATAGATGATCTATCTCCGCTATATCTGCTCAAGTCTATAAATAGACATAAGCTACTTGCCCACTATGCTTCCACTGCTCCCACTGACCACAACAACCCTTTGGCAGAATAATATATACGTGCACTTCTAAAGCTAGTTTAGAACGACGCTATACTTAACCTACTGCCGGGTCTCATAGCCTGGAACAACAGTAGTGTCAAGCCTGGGTAAACAAGAACCTCCCTGTCACCGTCCTTGAGGCTACCGGAGTACCTCTTGGGTGTCTGAGGTTACCCACCATATCTGCGGAGTGGCTAATGGAATGTCAAACCTGATTGAATGTTTAGGTCCTATTAAATTTTCCGTAATCGTTTGCGGTTCTGGAATCACTTCCAGTTCTACCATACTCCCACTACTGTTTTCTGAAAAAATCTAGTTTACTAAAACTGTGGCGAGTCAAGAACAATATCACTATTGATCTTCCAGATGGTAGAAAATCAACCCTCGACATAGCCCGGGTCAACCCACAAACTGCCATTACAGAAACGTGCCTTGAGTTATCCGGAGTCTGGTTTTAAGCATAAGCTGGACAACTCCCCGTACCTTAACATCGTTAAGATATGAACCATTCTATATCCAATATAGAAACTTTGGCACTTATTTAATTGGAACCAGATTCTAATCATGTAGCTGTCTCCAGTGCATATCAACTTAATGGAGAGAGGCTAATTAGCATTACTCAACTTAGGAATCCATCCAATTATGAGTAACCTGAAAGAGAAACAAGTTTCTAAAAACCATTACTATCAACTGAATACCAATCACAAGAATCTACATCTTCGATCTCTTTGAAGAATTCCGATACCTGCGACATCCGGTTCTCTACTTTATTCTTATACCCACAACTTCTCAAAACTTAGACCTTGTATTTCTGCGAAACACTTGTCTAAAAACTAGAGAAATCATAAGTAAACAGAACATAGTACGAGGACCAACCCCTTTATCCTGATGGACACTGGATAACATACAATACTCTGTATAAGTCCGTTGTGTTGAATAACTCAAAACCTGTGCATCGTAGGTTGAAAACTGTACTTATGGAAAAGAACTACTCCGCCGTTCAATGCTCCTTACCCAATCGTCAACTGATGTAGGTAAATGTCATCGACATAATATCAAAAAGTTATATCTCACTTTATAAAAATAAACGTACAGATATATCATTTTGAAATTGGTGCACAACAACGGATACTCAAAACCAAATACATGTCTGCCGGCAATAACCCAGGCGACTTCCTCAAATATCACCAATTACAACGAATTCCGATATAATGAGGATGATCACCTGATTCCCAATAACTTCCTCCAACTCATCATCTGTAAAACCATACAGATGTGAGAATCATACCTGGTAAATACATACCCTGGAGTAAGTATCTAATCGGGAAATCAGTTTTCCTTTAACAATGTACAATGTAACTGAAACATGAAAATGTTTCATAGGGGTATCCTGGTATTCCTAGTAATGCCTCTTCCATAATCCAATTCATGACTGTAACCGTATAATTCTTTGCCATCTCTCCAAATCCCTTTATTTGTCTTTAGTCGTTACCTTCTGTACACCCCTTTAGGCAAAGTGGTTTTCTTCCTTCCCTACCGTTCGACACCAGCCTATGGTTTGGAAGAAGACTATCCAGTAAGCACAATGTAAGCCCGCGGGGGCGCCCCGGCCGTCGATCCGACGCCGGAAACGCGGAAAACAAAAATTTTGCGAACTTTGCAAAACGGCACCACCGCGGACTTTTTACCCGGATCGGGCCATTAACCTAGCTAGCTAGCAAAATAGAAAAGAGTAGAGATGCTATACCAAGCGATCCGTGTCCTTCGGTCTTCGTCTCCACTCCGATCTCCCGCGGAATCTCCGTCACCTCCTCGCTCGTCGGAAAGGGCACCACGTAGCCGGAATCTTTTACGGGCTCCCGCCTCTTGACCGAGGCAACTCGGGCGCGAAGTTGGCTAGCCGACGCGTCCAAGGCTTGCTACAGAAATAGTGTAGAAGGTTATCTCATTGGGGTTTCTTGAAGTTGCCATGATGTTTGGAGGAAAGGAATAATAAGCTATGGAGGGAATTGTGTAATTTTTTGCAAGCAAGCAAGCATGAGAATGAGATGATATATTTCCACCACTAGAAAAAAGATCCTCTCATCTCCCTCTCTCAAGAATGGCCGTCCCTCTCTCTCTAGAATGAGATTGGAGAGAGAAAAAGAATTCTCCAAGTATATAAAAATACAATGGAAAAACCAAATAAAGAAAATGGTCACTCTCATTTCTTTTCTCATCATAACAAAGCACCATCAAATGAAAAGCATAATGAAAGGACTAGAAAGGCATCTCATGATGATAAGAAGGAACAAAAGCAAGGAAGCCCTCCACAAAAGAGTTATTTGCAAATTGCAAATAACCCCCTTCCATCAAAAGTCCGGCCGAGAAGGAATAAAAGAAAACCGGCCGGAACGGAATGCAAACTGGCAACTACAGAAAACTGTTCCCGTAATAAATTACAGGAAAACCCCACTACTGCAAATACATGCCGGCATTTGTATTCCCACTGAACACAAATGCAAAGAGACAAAACTACACTAACTAAAACTAGAATCCGGCTTAAGCCAAAGCCGGCTAGTAAAATCTGTCCGATCACGATCCGTGCAATACCGCACGTATCTGATCGAACCCTGCCATATCTCCATACGGCCTCTACAGCGTTTCGCCCGAAACTTGAGTAACTGTCTGTGTGGTGGACTCTAAAGACTCGTCAATACTATGGCTGTAGATTTAACCACTAGCACGTCAGAGGTATTAGCCATACGTGACGGGCCACCAGCTATTGACCAAAAGGGACGTCGATGAGCGAACTCATCCTGACACCCTACTGAGCCTGTCAGTGACAATATCCGTACAGTCCGGTCCGTTCGTCTATGAGTATCGCATGGCGGGCCTAGGGGGTTGGTAAAAGTCAGACCCCCAAAAGCGGTACAAGTCGTGTCGGAGTGTAGCCCAGAACACCCTGAGATACTACTGGAATACCTACCAGCAAATCTCCTGCCTTGGCCAAGGACTTTTCATGTTCTGGCTCTCCTAGACACAGCACGACCTCACCCCCGATACCGGGAGAGACGAACCCCTGCAGATCCGCTCACTGCCTCCATGTGGCTCGGGACTGTACCCAACTAAAACCTGTTTGCACGACTCCTTTGAGTCGTGGTAGGGTAGTAATCAAAGTACAGTGGGAACTCACACGAGACAAATGACGATCCCAGGTCGATGAACTAACCTGTACACATGTCACCTGGGAACTGCTATCTGACGTCTGGTATATCCCAACTAGCAGGTTCCCGGCGATTCCTGTCCGGTGTACTCATAACCCAATGAGCACCTGTATACATCTTAGGTGAATCAACTGACACCAGTGGCTTGTGAGACCGGCCACCGCCCCTCGTCGGGGTCTCGACTGTATACACTAGTCTACTCTGGAGAAACGATGCCCTGTCTCGAATCTCCCACGACTAGGGACCTTTTAAGGATGTGCTTGTAGACCCCAGCTCCCACTTATATGATCGCCCTCATACTGCTGGAAGTCAAGCAAGAATCCTAGGGGCTTTATCAACGTGTAATAGCGACTCGTAAGGTCACCTAAAGCAGTACACGATGATAAAGATAAACCAGATAGCATACTATCATCTCGAGTAAGACTGTCCTACCGGGATAGGTCCTCCCCTCAATCATTGCAATCACGTGCCTGTGACCCAATAATTGACTCTGAGGGCACTATCTCCAACACACAATAGGTGTACTCTCCTAAACTAAGGAGCCCTCGCAACCTGAGAGAAGGTGATGATAAAAGACAACTGAATAATACCTTATTCTATTTCTCCAGAACTGGGGAAAAAAGTAAAGGTGAAATAGGAGTGGCGATGAAGCACTCGGTTTGGTCGTGAATAATAGCAGTCGCAATTTAGTTTGCCCTCTTTCTAATGCCTATATTTTGTCTTTACATATTACCTTCTGTACACCCTACTTAGGTTAATTGGTTTTCTTCATTCCCTACCTTTCGGCACCTACCTATGGTTTGGAAGAAGACTATCCAATAAGCGTAATAGGTGTACTCTCGTAAACTAAGGAGCCCTCGCAACCTGAGAGAAGGTGATAATAAAAGACAACTGAATAAACCAATTCTATTTCTCCTGAACCTGGATCCATCCTCGAAGAAGTCCCTTCGAGTTCGTATATAACCATACGATGGATCTATCCAATGAAAGTGGATGTCCGTAGTAATACGGGGTGTTCTGAGAAATGCAAAGGGTAAAAGAAGGAGCGGCAATGACTTATGCAACTTAGACAATCCAAAAGCCAGTATTTTAAGAAGGTTCGGTCAACTTGGTCATTGAGTCATAGTCTAGGGTCAGTCAAAGGTCGCTGCCAAAGAGAGAGAGAAAAGAAACACTCTGCGTACACTTTAACCTAGATCAGAATGGTTATCACTTTATCTAATCAGGAAACCTCCCACTTTACTGTCAAATTCTCCTCCAAACCTGAATGAAGAATCAATCGGGATCACCCGAAGAGTTAAACAGCTCATCAGTGGGAATCAGGATCCAACTCTCATCGCATGATAACGTGACGGAATCCACTCTCGTTATCACACTCCAGAAGGTATGCGCATGCCTGGCAAGTTTCAGTTTCTTTAGAAACTCCCGATATGATTTTTACCCCACGTTCTTATGACCTTGACGAAAACCAACAAATCATAAGTCACATGTCAAGTTCTATCCATCATTATCTTATCAATTCGAACCCACCTGTACATACCCTTGACGAAAGACAACAAGGTAATACGACTTTCCCAAACCAACTCATCTATTTATGTAACAAATGAATACCCCAGCAGCTACCAAACACTATGCCTTGACGAAAGCCAACAAACATAGCTTGAATACTACTGACCATCCATAAAAAATGACGGAGGGCTACGGCTGGTTTTTGGCGAAAAACCTTTAACGTAATGAACTTGATCTCGTTGAAGGAGCCTGATAGCTTTTTATAAAAATATAGTGGCGAAAACCTTTGCTAAAGAGGTCACTCCCAGTGAAGGGATCTCGGCTCTTTCCTCGTGTAATGAGGTGCAGGATATTCCAACTGAATACCGCGATTTAAAGAAACTTGTAATCGACTATAGTGAAGTTATTACCCTGACGCAAACTTCTGCCAAGGGGTCACTCCCGGTGAAGGGATATCGGCCCTTGCCTCATCGAATGAGGTGCGGGATATTCCAACCGAATACCACTGTGCATGACAAAAGGAAACGTCTTTGTAATAACACCTTTTAAAACTGTTCCAACAACATCTAAATAGGTTTGTTTTCCTTTGCATTGATCAGAATCAACGCAGTCCCATCAATTAATCACACCAGAAAAGAACGAAAATTAAAATGTATGCATATGCCATCCGCATTCGTCACTGGGTCCCGTCATCACCCGTTAGGTTACTTAACTAACGACAGAGCGGGGGCTGGACTAGCGCGGGTGTAAAACATATACAACATCTACTAGTATATATACCAATATACAATAATCGCTTCAGGCGTGATATTATGCAACATTACAGAAAAGTAATAAGCATCACAGAACAATACAGATAAGCTGGGATCCCCGGGTTTCACAGAGCCGCTACTGAAACCCGACGTTCCCCTGGTCATGTGGATAGCCTATGCAATGAAACCTAGACCCCTACGGGTGCTGCAAGTTACCCGCCAAAATCTGAAGCGAGGCAGCCCTCTACAGCAAAGTGAATGGACCACCCTGCACTTCACGGAATCCGGTAACTTGAGCACCCCTCCTTGGGTCAACCTGTACCCCCTACGAGTACGGCGAATAGTCTGCCAATTCTAGAGTGAGGCCCCTCTGCCTCTCAAAGCCATGAGATGCGGACCCGTTGCCCTCTAGAACCCGTCTATCCGTGCACTCCGTCGCGGGGTAAACCTAGTACAGAAATGAAAAATATGTACAACGGGTACATCGACCTCAGCCCGGTCATGCCCCAAAAGAATATTATACAAACAGGCAGTGACGACAGTCCACATGTTGGACGCTCGCCCCGCAATATCAAATGTATAAATAAATCCAAACTGCACTACCATTGCACATTGCTATCCACCATGACAAATCCGCAATGTCACAGCACAACACAGAACATCAACGCGAATGTAACGTTCGTAAACCCGTCTAAAAGGACTATAGCAATTAGACGCGGTTTACCGCTCGAATGAAATTCACGGTCGGAGATATAATGTACGTACTGCAAACTAACAAGTTTAAAATTTCGATTGACAAAACTTCCCGAAGTGGGCCCCACATACATCTGCTGTACAGTAATAAAATTTGGGCCCAAAAGAAATATTCCAAAAACCACAATTTATCATGAAGAACACACTGTAGAAATTTGGATTACTGTAGCTCTAAAACGGCGGCGGCATCGCGGCCAAACTAGGGTTTGTGCGGCGGTTCCACGGCTCTTTGGAAGCTTCAGTTGACCAAATTTCACCAGAATTCTTAAAAAAGCCTGCACGATTTTCTGAGATGCTCAAAATGATTTTTAGGCCTGTTTTAAAAATCGACAGAAACTTTATCATAAAAATTGCGGTTTTCGAAATTCCATTCGATCGATATTTTAAACGCGTTAGAACATGTTAGTAAAGCTTAATGGCGTGGCTCTGATACCATGTAAGTCTACGGTAGCGCCCCGGCCATCAATCTGACGCCAAATGCGGAACAAAAACTTTTATAACTGGCGCTATCGTATACTATAACCCGGATCTTGCCATTAACGCTAAACTAACAAACTACAAACTGGGTAGAAAGGTTATACCGAACGATCCAAGTCCTTCGTTCTTTAACCATCATCCCACGCTTCGTTGTGGCTCCTCCGATCTCCTGGCTCCTCGTCGAGGTGGCACCACATCTACGGATCTTTAAACGGGCTCCCACCTCTGACCCGAGGCAACTCGGTCATCAAGTTTGCTAAAAGAGATGATCAAGATTGATGTAGAGAATGAGTAGAACATTTTGTCTCGCTTCATCCAAAACCATGGATGAACGGTTAATGAAGTTGCCTTTTTAATCGGGTAAATGAGAAATGAACATATGAAAGTTCCATGAAGCAAATTCCATAATCTTTTTTAATCAAAATTTATATCACTCCAAATGAGGGGCCGGCCACATATATGTGAGGGGAGGGGTGAGTGTAGGAGCAAAAAGGGTGACCATAAGAAAAAGATCTTTAGCAAATACAAAGAAGAGTTAATGCAAAAGAATGAGTCACCTAAACACATCATCAACCATTTAATGCAACCAATGAATCATATAACACCTCATTAACCTAGTCACCATTTCTAGAATCTTCTAGAAGCACTCTCATGACTCACCCTCATGAAGAAAAGATAAATCAGCATTAAACCGAATGTTTAAGACGGGTAATAGAAAACTGGCAACTTCCAAAAGCGATCCCGAAACGAATTTCAGGATAACCCCGTAATAGTATAAATATACCCGCATTTGTATTACGACCGAATACAAATGCAACTGAGACAAAGATATTATATCTACAAAGTATAATACATGGATCCGGCCTAAACCAAAGCCTACCAGTATTATCTGCCCGAAAAATGACACGTGCGTAAACGCACGTGCATTTTCCGAACCCTGCCATAAAACCATACGGCCTCTACAACGTTTCGCCCGAACTTGGGAAACAATCTGTGGGGGACTCTAATGACTCGTCAGTACCCTGGCAGTGGGTTTAACCAAAAGCACGTCAGCGACACTAGCAGTGCGTAACGGCTGCCCATGTACTGACCTCAAGGATAGCCGATGAGCGAACTCATCCTGAAACCCTACTGAGCCTAACAGTGACAATATACATACAGTCCGGTCCGTTCGTCTATGAGTATCGCATATCGGGGCTAGGAGGCTGGTAACGTCAGACACCCAATAGCGGTATAAGTCATGTCGGAAACAAGCCCTGAACACCCTGAGAAACTACTGGAATACTTACCAGTAATTCTCACCTGTCTTGGCCAAGGACTTGGTGTAATGGCTTTCCTAGACACAGCGCGATCTCACCACCAATACCGGAAGAGACGAATCCCCTGCCGATCCGCTCACTTGCCTCCATGTGGCTCGGGACTGTACCCAAAAAATACCTGTTTGCATGACTCCTTTGAGCCGTGGAAGGGTAGAAATCAAAGCACAGTGGGAACTCACACGAGACAAATGACGACCTCAGGTCGATAAACTAACCTGTACACATGTCACTAGGGAACTGCTATCTGACGCTAGGTATAATACCAACTAGTAGGCTCCCGGCGAGTCCTGTCCGGTGTACTCATAACCCAATGAGCACCTGTATACATCTTAGGTGATCCAACTGACACCAGTGGCTTGTGAGACCGGCCACCGCCCCTCGTCGGGGTCTCGACTGTATACACTAGTCTACTCCGGAGTATCGATGCCCAGTCTCGAAACTCCCACGACTAGGGACCACTTTTAAGGATTTGCTTATAGACTACCCAACTCTCACGTATATGATCGCCATCATACTGTTGGTAGTCAAGCAAGATCCTAAGGGCTCTATCAATATGTAACAGTGATCAGTCACCTGAACCTGTACACGACTGATAAAGGCAAACCAGATAGCATACTATCATCTCGAGTAAGACTGTGTTACCGGTATAGGTTCTCCTCAATCATTGCAATCACGTACCTGCGATCCAATAATTGACTTTGAGGGAACTATATCCAACAAGCCACTCCCCATAGCCCCGACAAAGTGACTGTAGGAGAACCCCATCGCCAAAAGCATCTGTTTGGGTGCTCGCGGCAGCAGTGTTCCGCCTTAGTGCACTTCATCGACGGCATCCGGGGGTGCGGCCGTCTACTAAAGTTTGCGACGAGCATTCGATCAGGATGTCGGGAATCTTGTTGAATTTCCCGACTTGATATTGAAAAGAGTTTTCGATATAGAGACTAAAATGCAGGGTTTATAATTGTTAGGCATGCGATTTCTAAGGAATTCAATTAGTTAGGCATGCGATGTCTACGGAGGTTGCGGATTCCAACTGTTGTAGTTTTACACTTTCTTTTCTGTGACCGTAAGCGTAGTATGTGGTATATTGCCGGCTTCGTTGCTATACATCAACGACAATCGGGATACGCATACTTGCTTACGTTGATGATATGAGATATTATGTGTTGCTGTGATATGTTATATTGGATCGTCGCGTTCTGCATAGCCGGGGGTTTTATGTGAGATAAGAGTTTTTCTTTTTCATTCATGTAAAATTCATTTGTATGTAATATTCTTTTATTGGGGCACTTCCGGGCCGAGGATGAAGTCACCATTGTATATTATTTACTTTTCCGCATTAGGTAGACCCAAGGCGGGGAGCACAAGTAACCGGGTTCTAGGGTCCAGTGGGAGATCATCTCGAGGAGTCGAGACTGGGTCTCCTAGCCCTAGAATTGGCAGTGTTGCTTGCCGCTCTCGTAGGGGTCTAGGGATGTGGGTTTGACTATTCATCACGACCGTAGAATCCGTGTTTTATACAGGCTCGTATTAAAACATGGACGTCCTAGTATATCCAATATTTCATATATGTTCTTCTGCTGCAATGTTCTGTGATGAGATCATATTATTGCCTGAGATGAATGTTTATATTATATATATGAGATATATGTTATATTGCAGATTTCGTTTCAAAAGTGATGCTTGTGAAGCATAATAAAATGGGACTTCATTAATGAGATTAATGAAACTAAAAGAAATCTAAAGATGTTGTAGAAACTTGTTTAAAAACTGGTAGCTCTAGTTCTTGCTTTGCATAGCGGTGTTCCTTGTAGAACATCCAGCAGCTTATTCGATAAGGAAAGAGCCGAGATCCCTTCACCGGGAGTGACCTCTTCAGTGAAACTAGCAGATGCTACAAACTCAGTTTGTCTTTTGATTGCTTCTATAGTTTTTGCTTTGCACAGCGATATTTGTGAAATATCCTGCACCTTATTCGATGAGGAAAGAGTCGATGATCCCTTCACCGGGAGTGACCTCTTTAGCAAAACTAGAAAAGGCCTAAAAAACATTCCATTCAAAATCACTCGATTCTACAACGATATCAAGTTCATTACGCAAAGGGTTTTTCTAAAAACCTGTCGTAGCCCTCCGTCATTTCAGATATGAACTACTTAGTATTCGTGCTGTGGTAGTTTGGCCTTCGTCAACGCATAGTCTACGGTAGCTAACAAGTGCTTATCTACTAGCATACGATGCGATTGGATTAGGGTATTCGTACGGCGTAGTTTGGCCTTCGTCAAGGGTCGTGCGGGTGGGTTTAATTCAATCAAGAATTGAATGGGTTGAACTTGACTAGCGGACTGTGGGTAGTTTGGCCTTCGTCAAGGTCATAGGATGCTAGGGGTAAAATATTATTGGGAATTTCAAGTGTTGAAATTTGCAATGAGATTGCATACTTACTATGAGATAGTTGGATCCCGATACTCGCTGCGAGTAAGAGTTACTCCAGGAAGAGTTTTACACATTACAATTAGCCGATCAAGTAGGTTTCTAGAAAGGTGTTAACGGGGTTACGCCCCTGGGAAAACAAGGTTTACTTTAATTAGGTCCGTGCGAAAGCACGGGGAACCTCCTTAATGTAGGGTTCCTAGGCACACTAATGAGGTCTCACAAGGCATCAACCATGCCAATTTCAAATTTTACAAGTGCCGAGAAACCCTAATACGGATCGTTAACTAGAATTTTAGGCGAAAGATGCAACTAGTTAACAACTTAACTAAGAGAACGGAAATACAACCTTTGTAGATCCGGTGGTCCACCTCCATAGCTCCGCGATGAAGTCCCCTTGCTGTCCAAATCAAATCCTGGGCTCTAGCGTTGGGTTCATCGGAGAAATGGGCGGGCTAGGTCATCGACTACGATGCCGAAGATGATCTACGTCGAGGCATCACAAGATCAAGCTCCCACTTCACCAAGTCATGAAACTTGTGAAGAAAACACCCTATACTACTTGGCAAGAGGTAGAGGATGAAGAAATAGGAGGTAGGTTCACTTTAGAATTGGATTTCTCACTTGATTTCTTCACTTGCCATTGATGAGGCAAGCTTTCTTCATGTGAAGAAGAAGAAGAAGATGAAAAATGTTATGATAAGTTATTCTAAAATAGAAAAGAAAAGCAATACTTATCATAATACAACCATGGTTAGGTGTAGAGAATTAACTAGGATTAGTGAATGGTTGGGTTAAGACATGAAGACAAAATGGTCACTTTAGTCAAACCTTCATGAAGCTTCAACAAGCTACATCTTTTAAAGCAACCATTTTCTCTTTTTCTTATGTCAAAACAAAATAAATAAATGCATAAATAAATCAAATGAAACCCTAACCATTAACTAACCATGATTTAATCACACACTTAACCAAGTTAACATGTATCATCAAACATGATACAATCAAGTGCACAAAAGTATATCACATATACAACTTGTGAACTTCAAGTGAGAAAATCCTTTTAAAGTGAACCAATACTAGTTAATGCAAAGTAATATATCAAATATATAATTATGCATTAAATCATCAAATCAACACTTGATTTAACGATCCGGTCATATCTCATATGACCGACTAATATCTAATGTATTGATTTATCGAATCAATCCTTGATTCGATAACTAGGTTATATCGCATACAACCAGATCGATACATTCATCGCGAGAATAGAATACAGTATCACATACACACATTATTCTCGGTCCAGCACATATCTCATATGCGCTCCTATTTCGTTTCGCTTGAGCCAGGAAACCTCTGTGTAGGACTCTAAAGACTCATCAATACGCCGGCAGCAGATGATGTTCATATCTATCACCCACAAGCCGCAAGCGGTCTGCTAAACGTAACGGCCACCCAGGTATTGAGCGATCAGAAGATCGACGAGCAAGCCCGCTCACACTCCTGTGAATCCAACCAGTAACACTTACCATACAGTCCGGTCTGATCGTCTGATATGTCGCATATCTCGCCTAGGGGTGGTAAACGTCAGACCCCAATAACTCGATAAGTCATGTCGATATGAGGTCTATAAAAGTTTGAGAAACTACTGGTAACACTTACCAGAAAATCTCAGCAACCCTTGCCAGGGATTTCCGGTTATAGCCAATCGAACACAGCGCAACATCAACTCCCTATACCGGGAGAGGCGAATCCCCTCCTATCGCTCATTGCCTCCATGTGATTCGGGACTGTACCCAAAAGCCACCGTTTTGCACGCCCTCTTGGACGTGGTAAAGTGGAAATCAAAGCACAGTGGGAACCACACAAGACTCTATGACGATCTCGGGTCAACAGACTACTCTGTACCTGTGTCACCAGAGAACTGCCATCAGACGTAAGGTATAATTCCATCTGGGAGTTCTCGGCGAGTCCGTCCAGTGTACCCAGTCTCCACTGAGCACCCGTATATCATCTCTGATGTCAAACACCAATGGATATGGGATCATCCATCGCCCATCTGTATGGGTCGAGAGGTACACGCTAGTCTACTCTGGTATATCGATGCCCCGTCTCGATACACCCACGACTAGGGACTTTGAAGGATGTACTTATGGACTACCATGTCCCCACTAGTATGATCCGCATCATAGTCCAGGTAGTCAAGTACACATCCTAAGGGCTTTACCAACATGTAACAGAGAGACAATCAGTATACACGTTAAGGTAAAGATCAACCAGATAGCATACTATCATGTCGAGCAAGAAAGTCCTCCCTATATATGTCCAAGCATCCACTACAATATACATGCTATGTATAGTAATGGCCTCTAGGGCATACATATAACTAACAATCTCCCACTTGCACTAGGGCCATCTGATAGCAGTGGTTGTAGTATCTCATACTCAACCATCCCATAAAAGTCTCTCTCTGGGAAAAGGCCTTCGTGAGTGGATCCGCCGTGTTATCCTCTGAGTCTTCTCTCCTAATCTCGATCACCCTGGAGATCAACTATCTCCATGATCAGGTGATGCTGCCTCAGAATATGTCTGGATCACTGATGGGATGGGTGTTCCTTGGCACAAGCGACAACTCCATTGTCACACAATGGGAGGAACTTAGTTCATCTCATGAACCAATATACACCCAAACATCCTCTTTGGTAGCATCTTAAGTAGCGATGTATCCTGCCTTTATCGTCTAGTATGCCACGGTATTTTGCTTGGAACCCTTCCAACATACCGTCCCTTTACTGAGGGTAAAGACAATGCCTGTGACTGACATTCAGTCGTTTTTATCACCCTGGAACCTTTCCAGTGATTCTCCCCAGAACCAATTGATACCATCTCACTACAACTAGTGAGAATCCTAACATCCATTTAGATCTATCTCATAGATCCAAAACCCAGGATTTAGGAGGTATCATTATGATCCTATATGGAGAATCATTGTGATAAGCGGAGATTGACCGAGCGTAGCATAGGAAACTTCTTTCTTATCAAGAGTATGTCATCTACGTACTCTACGAGGATCTTCACCATACTCTCTACTACCTTTTTGTTTATACAAGGTTCATCTACCATTTTGATGATGTCAAACTCTTTGACTAACACATCAAAACAGATGTTCCAACTCCGCGATGCCTGCTTTATCACATAAAACATCTTGCACAAGTTTCCGCTGCTCCCACTGTCTACGAAGCCCTCTGGCTGTGTACTTATAGACGCTCTCTTCCAAATCATCATTTAGAAAAGCTGTCATGACACCCAACCACCAGATATCGTAGTCATGGTATGTAGCCGTGGTAAGTAGGATCTGGATGGACTTAAGCATAGATCCTTAGAAAAGGTTTCATCATGATCCATATCTGGTCAATGATGCAAACCTTTAACAAGTCTAGCTTCGAAAGTCTCAACTTTTCCATGTACACCAAGTAATCTTCTCAAGATATACTTGCTCCTGATGGGGATTTAACCCTTCAGATATAGCAACCAAAGTCCATACTTTGTTGGTGTATAAGGATTCCATCTCAGATCGCTAAGCATCCAGCCATTCTTACAGAGTCTCACTCCTGATGGCCAGCTCGAAACTAGTTGGGTCATCATCACATGATGCAATCCTCGCTCCCACTGTCATAGAGAAACCGAAGTATCTCTCAGGTGGGTGAGGAACCCTACTAGATCGGCGGAGAGGTTGAGGTTCGTTGGAAACTATTGAATCCTTTGGTTCTACCAAATCATCAGCTGCAGTTTGTACAGCTGAAACCATTCCAGTTCTACATAACTGATCTTGCCTCGAGCTTGTCCGGATTATGCTTTTAGACATAGCCCAGACAACCCCAAATCTAATCCAACTTAAGATATGGGCTCTTCCTTTTCCATATCACATATGAAGTGGTAGGAAACTAATTTGATTTGAACCCAATTCAATAGGTATGCAGCTTCTCAAGTGCATAACTCCCAAAAGGAAATAGGTAACTCAGTAGTACTCATCATAGAGCACACCATATCACATAGGGTGCTATTGCTCCACCCCGATATACCATCGTGCTATGGTGTATACGGAGGAGTAATGCTGAGAGAGAATCTCATTCTCCTTTAGAATAGTCCAGGATTTCCGTGCTTAAGTATTCTCCTCCCTGATCTCATCATAGGACATAATACTTATACCCTTATTGGTTCTCTACTTCTAACTTATATTCTGTGAATATCTCAAAAGGTTCAGACTTGTGTTTCAACAGAAACATATGTCTGAGTCTCGAGAGTTCATCAAAGAATGTAATGAAGTAAAAAGAACCGGTCCTGGCATATGCAGACAGGGGACCTTTATACATCAACATGTATCATCCCAAGAGTTCACTAACTCTTTCTCTGTTTCTAATAAACAGAGCTGTGGTCATCTTATCTCTGTGACATGACTGGCAAGTTTCACAAGATGTAAATTCAAACTCATTTAAATATGCATCTATATGTAACTTCAGCTAGTCGGATCGCATTGATATGACCTAGTCTACAATGCCTCAAGAAGGATTCGTTCATTGCTGAACTCTTCCTCTTGTGTGTGTTCCGTATACTAAGAACTGTAGTTTGATTTAGAACATTAATGCTTTTAGATAACGTGCCTGATCCTATCAACTTTTGATATAGGAAATGTTCAAAACATTATCCATTTATACAAAATTTTATCGTTTCTTTACTAATAAAGAGACAGATATGATTTTGTATATCAGGTTCGGTATCTAGTAACATTCGTTCAGAATCAATGTATTGGTAATACAGGGTGACAGTGACCAACAGACTTGGCTGCAACTCTTGCCCCGTTTTCTGCCTCATGAAACTTATCACCCGTTCTTTGTTCTCTACCTTTCTTTAGCCCTATGTAACAGATTACATATCTGGGATCCTGATCTGGTATCACATACCCAGGACGTAGAGGATACAGAGAAACAGTTCTTTGTAATGAACACACCCGAAGATGATGCATCAGCATGCACTCTCTTCGTTTGGGCGGCACGGGAAATCTGGTATTCCCCAATTTCCTGCTCTGTCTTATAACAATTATAAGTTGGAGCGGGACCAACGTTCCCCAGCTCAG
This sequence comes from Agapanthus africanus, assembly GCA_030015575.1. Taxonomy (NCBI): domain Eukaryota; kingdom Viridiplantae; phylum Streptophyta; class Magnoliopsida; order Asparagales; family Amaryllidaceae; genus Agapanthus; species Agapanthus africanus. The sequence goes on along the minus strand of CM057342.1, from coordinate 447,745,183 downwards.
TATAACAAGCGGGTTCGGTCAAAAATCCGTATTATTATCTTGATTAAGGATATGGTCGCTACCTGGAGAGAGAGAGAAGAAAACACTCAGCGTGCGCTCTTGCAAGATCAGATTGGTTATTATTTTATCTAATCAGGATGGCTCCCACTGCTTTTTATCAAATCTTCCTTCAAACCCTAAAAGGAAAGACTAGCTGGGATTAATTACACACTACAAGTTCGCCAATCTTTCAGCCAGGCCAGTGTCGGTACTTTGAGGGAGGTCCCCCGTGCTTTCGCACGAACCTAATTAATGTAAACCTCGTTTTCCCAGAGGCGTAACCTCGTTGACACTTTTCTAGACACCTACTTGATCGGCTAATTGTAATATGTAAAACTCTCCCAGGAGTAACTCTTACTCGCAGCGGGTATCGGGATCCAACTATCTCATAGAAGGTATGCAATCTCATTACAAATTTCAACACTTGAAATTCCTGATAATATTTTGCCCCTAGCGTCCTATGACCTTGACGGAGGTCAACAAACAATAGGCTACTAGTCAAGTTCAACCCGTTATTTCTTGATCGAATTAAACCCACCCGCACGACCCTTGACGGAGGTCAACAAGGCCGCACGACTACCCTAATCCAATATGCATCATATGCATAAGCAGGTAAATACTAGTTAGCTACCGCACACTACGCCTTGACGGAGGTCAACAAACGTAGCACGAATACTAAATAGGACTTATCTGAAATGACGAAGGGCTACGACAGGTTTTTCTGAAAACCTATTGCGTAATGAACTTGATATCGTTGTAGAATCAAATGATTTTAAAAATGGAGTGTTTTTGAGGCTTTTCTAGTTTTGCTAAAGGAGTCACTCCCGGTGAAGGGATCGTCGGTCCTTTCCTCGTCGAATGAGGTGCGGGATATATCATATATATCACTGTGCAAAGCAAAAACTCTTAAAAGTAATCAAAAGACAAACCGAGGGTTGTAGCATCTGCCAGTTATTGCTAAAGGAGTCACTCCCGGTGAAGGGATCTCGGTCCTTTCCTCATCGAATAAGGTGCAAGATATATCATATACACCGCTGTGCAAAGCAAGAACTGTAGCTACCTATTTTATTTTGAAATTCAATTCTACAACATCTTAGGTTTCTTTTACTTTCATTAATCACATTAATGAAGTCCCATCATTTAAGTACCTAAACATCACAGATAAATACGGCGTACACTTATGCCATCCGCATTCGCCTCGATGTCCCCTCATGCACCGTTAGGTTAGGTAACTAACGGCAGAGCGGGGCAGGGCTAGCGCGGGTGTAAAACATAAGTAACGCCTATATAATATATCATATATACTATATACAGTATCCATCACAGAACATCACATGATCACATCACAGATATCGCAGCAGAAGAATCATATGAAATATTGGATATACTAGGACGTCCGTGTTTTCAATACGAGCCAGTATAAAACACGGATTCCACGGTCGTGATGAATAGCCAAACCCACACCCTTAGACCCCTGCGAGAGCGGCAAGCAACCCTACCAATTCTAGAGTTAGGAGACCCGGACTCGACTCCTCGAGTTGGTCTCCCACTGGACTCCAGAACCCGGTTACTTGTGCTCCCCTCCTTGGGTCTATCCTAGTGCGGAAAAGTAAATAATATACAAAGGGTGACATCTTCCGCAACCTGGAAGTGCCCCAATAAAAGAATATTACATACAAGTTTTTACATGAATGAAAATGAAAAACACTCATCTCACATAAAAACCCCCGGCTATTCAAACACGACGATCCAATATAACATATCCGGCAACACATAACATCACATGTCATCAACGTAAGTAAATATGCGCATCCCAATTGTCGTTGACATATAGCAACGAAACCGGCGAGATCACATATTACACTTACGGTCACAGAAAAGAAAGTGTAAAACTACAACAGTTGGAATCCGCAACATCCTCAGACATCGCATGCCTGACTAAATGAATTCCTTAGACATCGTATGCCTAACAATTATAAACCCCGCATTTTCGTCTCATTATCGAAAACTCTTTTCAATATCAAGTCGTGTAATTCAACAAGATTCCCGACATTTTGATCGAATGCTCGTCGCAAACTTCAGTAGACAGCCGCACCCCTGACGCCGTCGACGAAGTGCACCAAGGCGGAACACCGCTGCCGCGAGCACCCGAACGAATGCTTTCGGCGACGGGGTTATCCTACAGTCACTTGGTCGGGGCTATGGAGCGAGGCTGTCTATTAAGTTTACCCGGCGAGTATCCGCGTACGCTACGTGATTGCGACGGACTTTTGATCACATCAAAATTCCGTGGCAACCGATCAAGTGAGACTAAACCGCTATGTTTATAATATTCATTCAGTTATCTCATAACTATTTGTGAATTCCAATTATTGTATCACATTCCAGATAATTAGAAAATGTTAAACTTTCCGATCGAACATTCAAACACCCAAGTTTTCCCGATACAGATCAACACATGAAACAAGTCTAAAAAACATTCAGTTCGTACCTCAGTACCAACGGTCCAGCCGTAGAAGGGTCAAGCCAACGCCTCACATGTGGCACGCCGTACTCCCCCAAACCCTAAGGTTCAAAGGGCAGTTCAAGACGGTCACATAATCGAGTTAAGGTTTGTTGTCTTCTAGAGGGACCATCGCGTTACTTGCACTACTTAGAACGTCGTTAAACTACGGAAAGATCCTACACTTAGAAATTTCCCGACAGGGGAAAAGGTGGGTATTTATATCCGGTCGAACTTTTTAACATATTCAAAAATTATCCGGAAAAGCACACAGACAGAATTAGACAATCCGATCAATACACCGAGTCCCCAATACAACCCAGAAAATTCAACTCTTGAAAAATTATTAAAAATTCCCAGGAAAACCAGCACTGCAAACTAAGAATTACTGTGCAAAATTTAACGCAAGAAGAGACCACATGGCCGCGGAACCGCCGCATTAGCCATGCTAATGCCGCGGTTCCGCCGCACTTTGGTGGATTCATGAGTACGGGCTTCACAGTAATTCTTACAATTCCCTGCTGAATTTTCTGCATATTTTTAATTCTCAAAAATCCACAATTTTCAAAAAAGTACAGAGAGCAATTTTGGGTTTAGGGTTTTGGTTCGATCGGGTTTCTAACATCGTCTAAGCATCGCCTAAGGCTCTAGCTAGGCTCTGATACCACTGTAGGGTTCCTAGGCACACTAATGAGGTCTCACAAGGCATCAACCATGCCAATTTGAAATTTTACAAGTGCCGAGAAACCCTAATACGGATCGTTAACTAGAATTTTAGGCGAAAGATGCAACTAGTTAACAACTTAACTAAGAGAACGGAAATACAACCTTTGTAGATCCGGTGCTCCACCTCCATAGCTCCGCGATGAAGTCCCCTTGCTGTCCAAATCAAATCCCGGGCTCTAGCGTTGGCTTCATCGAAGAAATGGGCGGGCTAGGTCATCGACTACGATGCCGAAGATGATCTACGTCGAGGCATCACAAGATCAAGCTCCCACTTCACCAAGTCATGAAACTTGTGAAGAAAACACCCTATACTACTTGGCAAGAGGTAGAGGATGAAGAAATAGGAGGTGGGTTCACTTTAGAATTGGATTTCTCACTTGATTTCTTCACTTGCCATTGATGAGGCAAGCTTTCTTCATGTGAAGGAGAAGAAGAAGATGAAAAATGTTATGATAAGTTATTCTAAAATAGAAAAGAAAAGCAATACTTATCATAATACAACCATGGTTAGGTGTAGAGAATTAACTAGGATTAGTGAATGGTTGGGTTAAGACATGAAGACAAAATGGTCACTTTAGTCAAACCTTCATGAAGCTTCAACAAGCTACATCTTTTAAAGCAACCATTTTCTCTTTTTCTTATGTCAAAACAAAATAAATAAATGCATAAATAAATCAAATGAAACCCTAACCATTAACTAACCATGATTTAATCACACACTTAACCAAGTTAACATGTATCATCAAACATGATACAATCAAGTGCACAAAAGTATATCACATATACAACTTGTGAACTTCAAGTGAGAAAATCCATTTAAAGTGAACCAATACTAGTTAATGCAAAGTAATATATCAAATATATAATTATGCATTAAATCATCAAATCAATACTTGATTTAACGATCCGGTCATATCTCATATGACCGACTAATATCTAATGTATTGATTTATCGAATCAAGCCTTGATTCGATAACTAGGTTATATCGCATACAACCAGATCGATACATTCATCGCGAGAATAGAATACAGTATCACATACACACATTATTCTCGGTCTCGTACATATCTCATATGCGCTCCTATTTCGTTTCACTTGAGCCAGGAAACCTCTGTGTAGGACTCTAAAGACTCGTCAATACGCCGGCAGCAGATGATGATCATATCTATCACCCACAAGCCGCAAGCGGTCTGCTAAACGTAACGGCCACCCGGGTATTGAGCGATCAGAAGATCGACGAGCAAGCCCGCTCACACTCCTGTGAATCCAACCAGTAACACTTACCATACAGTCCGGTCTGATCGTCTGATATGTCGCATATCTCGCCTAGGGGTGGTAAACGTCAGACCCCAATAGCTCGATAAGTCGTGTTGATATGAGGTCTATAACAGTTCGAGAAACTACTGGTTACACTTACCAGTAAATCTCAGCAACCCTGGCCAGGGATTTCCGGTTATAGCCAATCGAACACAGCGCAACATCAACTCCCTATACCGGGAGAGACGAATCCCCTCCTATCGCTCATTGCCTCCATGTGATTCGGGACTGTACCCAAAAGCCACCATTTTGCACGCCCTCTTAGATGAGGTAAGGTGGAAATCAAAGCACAGTGGGAACCACACAAGACTCTATGACGATCTCGGGTCAACAGACTACTCTGTACCAGTGTCACCAGAGAACTGCCATCTGACGTAAGGTATAATACCATCTGGGAGTTCTCGGCGAGTCCGTCCAGTGTACCCAGTCTCCACTGAGCACCCGTATATCATCTCTGATGTCAAACACCAATGGATATGGGATCATTCATCGCCCATCTGTATGGGTCGAGAAGGTATACGCTAGTCTACTCTGGTATATCGATGCCCCGTCTCGATACACCCACGACTAGGGACTTTGAAGGATGTACTTATGGACTACCATGTCCCCACTAGTATGATCCGCATCATAGTCCAGGTAATCAAGTACACATCCTAAGGGCTTTACCAACATGTAACAGAAAGACAATCAGTATACACGTTAAGGTAAAGATCAACCAGATAGCATACTATCATGTCGAGCAAGAAAGTCCTCCCTATATATGTCCAAGCATCCACTACAATATACATCCTATGTATAGTAATGGCCTCTAGGGCATACATATAACTAACACTTAAAGTACCAGCACTGGCCTGGCTGAAAGATTGGCGAACTTGTAGGGTGTAATTAATCCCGGCTAGTCTTTCCTTTTAGGGTTTGAAGGAAGATTTGACTAAAACAGTGGGAGACATCCTGATTAGATAAATTGATAACCAATCTAATCTTGTAAAAGCGCACGCTGAGTGTTTTCTTCTCTCTCTCTCCCGGTAGTGACCATATCACGCCTTAATCAAGATAATAATACGGATGTATTGACCGAACCCGCTTGTTATACTGCGCTAAGGAACATTGGTCCCGCTCCAACTTATAATTGTTATAAGACAGAGCAGGAAATTGGGAAATACCAGAATTTCCGTGCCGCCGAAACGAAGAAACTGTATGCTGATGCATCATCTTCGTGTGTGTTCATTACAGAGAACTGTTTCTCAGTATCATTTACGTCCTGGGTATGAGATACCAAATCAGGATCCCGCAAATGTAATTTGTTACATGGGCTACAGATAGGTAGAGAACTGAGAACGGGTGATAAATTTCATAAGATAGAAACGGTGCAAGTGTTGCAGCCAAGTCTGTTGGTAGTTATCACCCTGTATTAGCAGAATACAATGATTCTGAACGAATGTTATTTGATACCGAACGTAATATACAACATCATATCAGTCTCTTTATTAGTAAAGAAAGGATATAATTTTGTATTGTTGGATAATGTTTTGAACATTTCCTAAATCAAGAGTTGATCGGTTCAGGCACGATATCTAAAAGCATAGACGTTCTAAATCAAACCACAGTTCTTAACATACAGAACACACACAAGAGGAAGAGTTCAGAAATAAACGAATCCTTCTTGTGACATTGTAGACTAGGTCATATCAATGCAACCCGACTAGCTGAAGTTACATAAAGATGCATATTTAAATTAGTTTGAATTTACATCTTGTGAAACTTGCCGGTCATGTCACAGAGATAAGCTGATCACAGTTCCGTTTATTGGAAACAGAGAAAGAGTAAGTGATCTCTTGGGATTGATACATGCTGATGTATGAAGGTCTCCTGTCTACACATGCCAAGACCGGTTTATTGTACTTCATTATATTCACTGATGATCTCTCAAGATTCAGACATATGTTCTGTTGAAACACAAGTCTGAAACTTTTGAGATAATCACAGAATATAAGTTAGAAGTAGAGAACCAAAAACGGGTATAAGTATTATGCCCTTTGATGAGATCAAGGAGGAGAATACTTGAGCACGGAATTCCTGGACTATTCTAAAGGAGAATGAGATTCTCTCCCAGCATTACTCCTCCGTATACACCACAGCACCTCGGTGTATTGGGGCGGAGCAATAGCACCCGATGTGATATGGTGTGCTCTATGATGAGTACTACTGAGTTTCCTATTTCCTTTTGGGAGTTATGCACTTGAGAAGCTGCATACCTATTGAATAGGGTTCCAACCAAATCAGTTGCCTACCACTTCATATGTGATATGGAATGGGAAGAGCCCATATCTTAAGTTTGTTAAGATTTGGGGTTGTCCAGCCTATGTCTAAAAGAAAAATCCGGCCAAGCTCGAGGCAATGTCAGTTCTGTAGAAATTTGTTGGATATCCTAAGCATTCGCAAGGGAATATCTTCTACCAAACCGAGCAACAAAAGATGTTTTGTTTCTCAGCATGCTACCTTTTGTGAAAGGGAATTTCTTATGACGAAATTATTGGTCATGAGGTAGAACTGGAAAGAGTTCCAGCTATACAAACTGCAGCTGATGATTTGGTAGAACCAAAGGATTCAATAGTTTCCAACGAACCTCAGCCTCTCCGCCGATCTAGTAGGGTTCCTCACCCACCTGAGAGAGATACTTCGGTTTTCTCTATGACAGTGGGAGCGAGGATTGCATCATGAGATGATGACCCAACTTATTTCGAGCTGGCCATCAGGAGTAGGACTCTGTAAGAATGGCTGGATGCTTAGCGATCTGAGATGGAATCCTTATACACCAACAAAGTATGGACTTTGGTTGCTTTATCTGAAGAGTTAAATCACCATCAGGAGCAAGATATCTTGAGAAGATTACTTGGTGTACATAGAAAAGTTGAGACTTTCAAAGCTATGCTTAAGTCCATCCAGATCCTACTTGCCACGGCTACATACTATGACTACGATATCTAGCAGTTATGTGTCATGACTGCTGATTGAATGAATTTCTCGTTGTGTAGGTTTATAGAAAATTGTATAGAAATCACAACCAAAAATATTTTGACCGCAATCAATAACGGTGTCGGATGTAGCGCGTTAGTAAGTGCGGATCGTCCATAGGGAAAGTGAGATCCGTTCAATTTTCGAATTAGATGAGTCGAAAATTTAAAGAAAAGAAAAGAAACAATTCATGATTTGTAAAATTGAATATCAAGAATTAGAAAAATCTAGATCTAAGAAAACATTAAAATCAAGAATTGAGATGTGTGATGATTTCCAAACCAACAATCAAGATTCGAAGTGTGGCTCGTAGGAGTAGATCGGATCTGTAGATGTGATGAGATCTAATGATTACATACTCTTATCCATTAATGAATTGATACTAGATCGATGAAAATTTATCGAGGGTTAAGGATCTTGCGAAGAAATTAGGGATTCCTCATCTCATCCTTTGTCCTTTCGATGAATCTCATTCAAAATCTAGCTTCAAGTTAATCAAATGATCAATCGTTGATCCCTAGTTTCGAGCGAACACAATCAAGAAAGCATCGTCTCGAGACTAGGTCATCGATCATTTGATTCATAAGAATTTACAAACGTTATAGGATTTAAGAATTGTAAAAGAGTCTAAATCATCATCATCTATCGATCGTCACAACTCTTACACGAGCGGAGTTTAACTCAAACATTATAATAACAAACACAATCACAAATTGAGATCGAATCATAATGCTTGAATTAAAAGATAAGCAAGATATAGAAATTTCACCTTTATTTATCGACAAATTTCGTTACAACTCTCTTGAAATTTACAAAAGGAAGGAACTAGATCGTCGATTTCGGCTTCGCTCGGCTCCTTGAGTCGCGGATCTCCTTGGATCTCTTGCTCCGGTGAAGTCCAGCGTCGCTTTCTAAAGGATCGAAGGCATCTCGCTTGAATGGTACTCGGGATCTTGATCTTGATTTTTGGAATTGGAATTAGGGTTAGGGTTTTGAGGCACAAGTTGTGTCACTCAACTTGTGGGTGGAAGATGAAGGATAATTTCTTTAACCCTTCAACCCTAGATCTAGGCTCCTTTTAATAGACCTCAAAACCCTAGATCTAGGATTTCAAATTTCAAATTTCCCTCCAAAAGTTTGTTAAAGAGAGCCATCTAGAAATAACTTGTTAGGCGGAGCCTTCTAGATGAGACCGGGTGGAGAATCTGGAAGCTTGGGCCGTTATTGGAGACACGTGGAAAAAATCTTCGTCATTGCTGACGTCACCAAGCCGCGGATCCGCGGCTCAAGCCGGCTTCGGCCGCGGATCCGCGGCTCTGTTGAAGCCTTGGGGTTTGATTTCCTCTGGTGTTTCTTGGGCTGACATTTGGGCCTTTTTCTGATATGTTGAATTTTATATTTCCCTCTAGATTGCTACCAGCTCTCAAGTCTTTGAGTTGGCATAATTTTTTATCAGCACTATGACAATATTGGCCTTTCTTCTGGAATTTTCTGCACAGACTCCAAAACAAGTGTTCCGCAATACAAGGATGATGCGATGCCATGATAAACAGTCAATTTCCCTAAAAATGCTGGTTTTAATATACATTACAGGTAATTCAGTATTATACAGGTGTTTTGCTAATATGTGCAATATGAATACTGAACACCTCTAGATGAATGCAAAAGATAGGGAAATTGCCGTGTTAAAAATGCAGTATTTTCGACTGATCAAATTCCCCCAAACTTATTTTCGATCGTCTCGAGCGAACTGTTTTATTAAAAAGAGAAGGAGAAAATAAAGAAAGGGAAAATCTAACTAGCACACTTTCGTAGGCAACACGATTGCACTGAGCACGTGCAACAAACCTTTAAACCTCTAGGTGTCCCTAGTAGGAGGAGTGTTGTCTCCTGAGGGTTTTCAGCGGATTGCACCTACTAAATCCAATAATAAAAGGAAGATCATGAATATTACATTTAAAGAAAAGAATTGTAAAAGAAAAGCCTTGAAAATTAGGGTTTCCAACTAAGCTAGCTTTTCGGTTGTCATGAGCCCTATCTTAATAGTCATGAAAAGATGTCAGAAATCACGTCCTCCCTCAATAAAACATCGTCTTATTCTTCATTCCTATCTTTCTTCCAAACATCGATCATATCACCCTACGTGTGTGTAATAGACATCCCTACACCTGGAGAATTCAATTCAAGCTATCATACTCTTGTCCATCCACCTCAGTATTTTTTAATTAATGAATATTTAGATGAATTTGCTCACACACTTTCATGCGGCCGTTAATACTTCTTGAGGTACTAACCGACCGATTACTCATGTGCTTGCTTATTTGGTGTTTTTCCTCCTCTTGCACCACCTAAGGCTTAGCAGTGACTCCCAGACCAGTTGGCCTTAGGGCACTAGGTGAAGAGGCACCCTCGCTATATTTTTTTATTGCTGCCTTGGCGATAACAAAATCAGTGTCCATTTTTCTCACCATTTTATATTTTCTTCATTTTTTTTATTTCTTTCATACTTTGGCTTTTAGACAAGAGCATTTCAAGGTATCCTCTACTATCCCGAGCTTCAAGACGTGTGCAAGTGCGAATAGCAGGGTATCAACGTTCAAAATGTTTGGCTTCCAGAATAGGAACTATTTTTCAGACTTATTTTTATCCTCAGATTAGTGACTTCCTTCATCTTACTAACCCTTGAGACAACGGCTCATAACTACTTATTACTAGTTCGTATAAGAAAATTTCTAATTTTCTTGGTTTTCTTAAACTTTTCTAATCTCATGGATGTAATTTTTCACTATCTAATCTTTTATTATCTTATTTATGTACAAAAATGTTAAATGTTAAATATTTTTATATTTTGAAAAATTTTATGGGTTTTGAAAATTTTTAAATTTTTTTTAAATTTTTTAAAATTTTTTTATAGGTTTTTAAAGAAATGTTTTGTGCTTATGCAAATGATGCAAAAATAAGCACAAACCTCCGCCAAACTTGTTTTCAACAGTGTTCTCACTGTTGCCAACCGCTATATCTACAAAACCTGTAAGCCTGGGAGAAATTTATTAGCGGGGGCAAAATATATAAGTGAAGATCCTCCCCCAAACTTATTCTTTTCACTCACCTCCATTCAAAAGATGATACAGTAATATACAGGACATGGAGGTGAGACGGAAGAATTTTAATCAAGATAAAATGGCTCCTGTAAGAACAGGAGCTCCTCCGTAGGGTCAGTGGAAAATACGGCTTTAGTCTATGTTCATTCACTTTGAAAAATGTGCCGTTTTTAACATTTTCTACCTCTACTGCCCCGTGCGGGTATACAGACCGCACAACAAAAGGTCCCTTCCACCGAGATCGAAGCTTACCCGCGTGAAGGTGTAGTCGTGAATCATAAAGAAGGACTTGTTGACCAGGTGTAAATGTTTTCCTCAAAATGTTTTTATCGTGAAAAACCTTAGTCCTATTCTTTACGATTACAGCGTTATTATAAGCTTCATCGCGGAGGCCGCTTAGCTCATTTAATTGCAGCTTCCGAAAGTTGCAGGCTTGGTTTAAGTCAAAGTTGATTTCCTTAATAGCCCACAATGCTTTATGCTCAATCTCGACCGGTAAGTGACATGCCTTCCCAAACACTAACCTATATGGAGATATCCCTAGATCGGTTTTAAATGCAGTTCGGAATGCCCAAAGAGCATCCGTCAGTTTGGTCGACCAATCTTTTCTATTCTTCGCAACAGTTTTCTTCAGGATTTGTTTGATCTGTCTATTCGAAATCTCAGCCTGCCCGCTCGTTTGGGGATGATAGGGTGTAGAAAGTCTGTGGTTGATTGCTTATTTCCGCATCAAAGTCTCGAAAGACCTGTTGCAGAAATGTGTCCCGTTATCGCTGATGATAGCGCGTGGGTGTCCAAATTGCGAAAAGATGTTTTCTTTTAAGAACTTAATGACAACCTTCTTGTCATTAGTGCGACATGGAATGGCTTCAACCCACTTCGAGACGTAATCAACCGCAAGCAGTATGTACAAATCCCAAAGGAGTTGGGAAAGGGACCCATAAAGTCAATGCCCCAAACATCGAAAATTTCAACCACTAAGATGGGTTGCTGTGGCATCTCATTTCTCCGGGAAATCCTACTCGTGTGTTGACACTGTGTACAGGTTTTGCAATAATCAAATGCGTCCTTGAACAAGGTCGGCCAATAAAATCCGCATTGCAAAACCTTCTCCGCCGTCTTTTTAGGACCGAAGTGACCCCCACAGGCCTGATCATGACTAAAAGATATAACACTCTTGAACTCCTCATTTGGGACACACCGGCGAATGACCTGATCAGGACAATACTTAAACAGATATGGATCATCCCAGTAAAAGTGTTTTACTTGGGATAGAAAACGGTGTTTGTCCTGTTTTGACCAATAGCTGGGTATCAGTCCCGTGACAAGATAGTTCACAATATCCCTGAACCAAGGTTCATTGGATATGCTCAAGAGTTGTTCGTCCGGAAACGAATCATTGATCGGCAGGGTCACGGGTGAAGAAGAGATGCGTGAAAGATGGTCGGCTACAACGTTTTCACATCCTTTCTTATCTTCGATAACAAGATCAAATTCTTGTAATAGAAGGATCCAACGTATTAGCCTACCTTTAGCATCCTTCTTTGCCAAAAGATGTTTCAAGGCGGAGTGGTCAGTGTACACAACTATTGGTGAGCCAATTAAGTAAGGCCTAAATTTTTCTAATGCAAATACAACTGCCAAAAGTTCTTTTTCGGTAGTTGTATAGTTAATTTGAGCATCGTTCAGGGTCTTACTCGCATAATAGATCACGTGAGGCATCTTTTCAATGTGCTGTCCTAAGACTGCACCAACTGCAAAATTTGATGCATCACACATAAGCTCAAAGGGGTAGTCCCAATTTGGAGACGATAGAACGGGGCTGTAGTGAGGGAGTGTTTGAGTGAGTCGAATGCTGCCTCACAATCCGAGTCAAAGTGGAAGGTCGTATCCTTGGCCAAGAGAAGAGTTAAAGGTCTAGCAATTTTGCTAAAGTCCTTAATGAATCTCCTATAAAAGCCCGCATGGCCAAGAAATGATCGGATATCCTTGACGCTTTTTGGATGAGGAAGGTTTTGAATGACATCTATCTTAGCTCTGTCAACCTCAATGCCTTTTCGTGAAATAACATGTCCAAGCACAATTCCCTCTTGGACCATGAAATGGCATTTTTCCCAATTCAAGGTTAAGTTCTTCTCTTTGCAACGAGTAAGAACTGCGTCAAGATTCGATAGGCAGTCAGAAAAAGAGTCTCCGAAAATCGAGGAATCATCCATGAAAATCTCCAAAAAATTCTCGACCATGTCAGAGAATATCTCCATCATACACCGCTGAAAGGTAGCGGGAGCATTGCATAACCCAACGGGCATGCGTCTATAAGCAAAGGTACCAAAAGGACAAGTAAAAGTGGTTTTATCTTGATCCTTTTTGGCAATGGGGACCTGATTATAGCCAGAGTATCCGTCCATAAAGCAATAATACTCACATCCAGCTAAGCGTTCCAGCATCTGATCAATGAAAGATAAAGGAAAGTGGTCTTTCCTGTGGCGGCATTGAGTTTTCTGTAATCAATACATACACGCCACCCAGTTTGGGCGCGTGTCTGAATCAACTAATTTGCCTCGTTGGTAATAACAGTGATGCCAATTTCTTAGGGACGACATGAATTGGACTCACCCATTGGCTATCGGAGATTGGGTATATAATACCATTATCAAGGCATTTGACGATCTCTTTCATCACCGCTTCCTTCATGACGGGGTTCAACTGTCTCTGTGGTTCTCGGGTTGGTCTGGCATCATCCATCAAATGTATATGATGTTCTACAATCAAGGGACTAATCCCTTTGATGTCCGCCATGGTCCAACCAAACGCCTCCCTATTAGATCTCAATACCGTTAGAAGTGCATTCTCTTGCTCTGATGCTAGAGAAGCGGATATGATAACCGGTAAAGACTCATTCTCACCTAAATAAGCATATTTATGATGAGAAGGTAAAATTTTGAGATCTAATGCTGGCAGAGAAATAATAGAAGGTGGGATCATCGAGTGATTTTCGGAGTCACAAAGAAGCTCATAGCCTGTAAAAGATACAGACTCGGATGGTGATGAGTCAGGAGTGTCAGACTCAAGCGTGGAAATGGTGTCCTCACTAAAATAGTGTGCAAGATCAAACAGTGATGTGGTAGTGTCGTCAAGATCTTCAAAGCAAAGTTCCTCAACTCCACAACTTTCGGGAACAATCTCGTAGACAGAGCACACATCAAGGATATGAGCAGAGGGTTCTGATGGCTGACTTCTAATTTTGTAGATGTTCAGTTCAATAGTCATATTTCCAAATGATAAGTTCATCGAACCATTTCTACAGTTAATGACAGCATTGGAAGTGGAAAGTAATGGTCGACCCAAAATCACCGGAATTTGGCTCCGGGGGTTTGCTACGGGTTGTGTATCGAGTACAATGAAGTCCACAGGGAATACAAATTCCTCGACCTTTATCAACACATCCTCTAGTTCACCCCTAGGTTTGGTGATTGAACGGTCTGCCATTTGGAGAGTGCAGTGAGCTGGTTTCAACTCTCCAATCCCTAGCTGCTCATAGACAGAACATGGAAGTAGGTTAACACTTGCGCCAAGGTCTAAAAGAGCACAGTTGATGTTTTTACCCCCAATAGAAATCGATATCGTAGGACATCCTGGGTCCTTACGTTTCTTTGGTAGCTGTAGGATAAAAGTAGTGCTAATGTTATTAGACATGAAGACCTTCTTTGGCACTTGAGTCTTCCTCTTCCTAGTGCACAAGTCTTTAAGAATTTTCGCATAAGCGGGGACTTGTTGAATCGCATCTAGGAGAGGGATGTTGATGTTAACCTGTTTGAACATTTCCATAATTTTCTCCATATGTGGACTTGATTTGTTACCCCTTAACCGATTTGGGTAAGGAGCTTTAGCAATAAGCGCTGGGTCCATTATAGGAGAAGGAAGTGGGGGTAGACGTGATCCCAAAAGAGGGGTGGGGATCGTCTGTGGAGAATTAGAAGAGGTGGCCTGAGGTGTCGAGCTTAGTGGGAAACGGAGAATAGGCTCGTGAGAAGGCGGTGGGGTAGAAGAACAAGGATCAGAAGTAGAAGTGTGTGTATGAGGAAAGGTCTCAGCCGGGGTGTTATTGATAGAATTTTCAATATCATCAATTTCTTCCCCAACATGGTTATTCTGCACTCTTCCTGATCTCAACGTTGTGACGGCATTTACATTGTAATGCTCAGGATTCGGTAGGGGTTGAGACGAAAGTTTCGCTTTTTCTCTCGCACTCATTTCGGCTTTAAGTCGTGCAATTTCAGCTTCCATCGATCTGATATTCTCAGCTTGGGACGCTGAGTTTTTGTTTATCTCACTGACGGAAGACCTAACCTCAGCCGACACTTCCATGAAATTTGACAAGAGTGACTTCATGGTTTGAGTGAATTGAGAGAACTAATCAGAACATGTCAACTTCATAGGATTAGATGGTGCAGGAGGGTTGACCTGGTTTTGAAAATTTTGTGACCGGTAGGGGTGCTGAGTTTGTTGAAGTGGTTGCTGTTGTGGTGGAAGAGCCCTTTGGAAATTATTTAGGCTTGGAACCGTGTTTTGATGTTGTTGTTGTCGGTTCCAAGCAAAATTCGGGTGATTCCTCCAACCCTGATTGTGCGTGGAGGAATATGGATCGTTTCTAGGTCTTTGAAATGCGGCATTGGTATGCTCGTGACCTTGAAACGGAGAATTCAATGGACATTCTTCCGTTAAGTGAGAAGAATCATAACAGCACCCATATACAGTTTTGGGGAGCGATATCGGATTTAGGGAGGCTGCTAAAAATTTGTGTTCCATAGCTTCGAGCTTCTTTTGCATCGCTGCCATTTCAGTTCGAACACCTATGGACACATCAATTTGGTGTACGCCACTCCTAGATGATGACTGGGTTCCACTCTCCCACTGTAAGGATTTTTCAGCGAACTCTTCTAAAAATTTCCAAGCTTCCCCATCATCCTTGGTCATAAAGGTGCCTTGACACATGTTTTCAAGGTTTTGTTTAGTGGTAGGGTTAATGCCCTCATATATGATTCGGCAAAGATCCCATCTCGGGATGCCGTGATGTGGACATTGAACCAAAAGATCCTTGAAGCGTTCAAAGCATTTCGAGAATGGTTCAGTCGGAAGCTGGGTGAATTGATTTAGTTCGCTATGGATTCGAGCTGTCTTTTACATAGGGTAGAATTTCTTAAGGAATGCCGCAACGAATTCTTCCCAATTCGTAATGGAATGTGCGGTAGTGTTATACAGCCACTTCTCGGCTATATCGCACAAGGTAAATGGAAGAAGACGTAGACGCATAGCATCCACAGAAAGTTGTGACGTACCCATCATTGCGCATACATTTTCAAATTTGGTAATAAAAAAGTATGCGTCCTCAGACTCGAGACCGTGGAATTTGGGTAGAAGATTGATGTACTGGGGTTTAATCTCAAAATTATCCCCGTTGGCTGGTGGAATGGATAAGCAGGTCGAAAGAGGACCTCGCAAAGGATAGCACCTCTCTTGGAGAGAGATGCGGGGTGGATTCTGCGCACCTACGGACGGCGGCAGAGTAGTGGTAAAGAAGTTCGATGGAGATGGATCCATCGGTAAGGGTGTGGAGGTAGGTAAAGATGAAGTAAATGTAGAAATATCGACTTCGGAGTCGATCGGGGGGACGCGGACTAAACGGGCATTAGAATCCCGTGTCCAGCCTATCTTGCACTAA
This sequence comes from Agapanthus africanus, assembly GCA_030015575.1. NCBI lineage: Eukaryota > Viridiplantae > Streptophyta > Magnoliopsida > Asparagales > Amaryllidaceae > Agapanthus > Agapanthus africanus. The sequence continues at coordinate 447,728,759 of CM057342.1, read as the reverse complement.
AAAGGGTTAGTACAAGTGGCAGCGTGACTTATAATTAGGGGAAATGAATGAATGCGGTGTTTGTTTTGAAAAATGATACGGATTTTTGAACATATGATGCGATCACAACAAATGCAACAAGCAAAACCCTAATTCTAGGGGTCACCTAAGTCAAAGCTCTAGACCGCTCCTAACTGCCAAAAGACAAGTCGCAGGATCAATCCTCCACTGCCTCTTTGTCTCTCCTGTGGCCAGGTAAGTGCCAGGTAAGTAGGAGGTTCTCCACTACGTAAGTAGTGGGCCTAATTAAGTAACCACTAGCCTTCGACCTACTTGCCTTAGACACCACAACAGAAACGCGGATAAACAATGGATTACCCACGGCCTTCTTCTGTCCTAAGTGAGCGCGACGGTCCTTAGAGTCATCTCTAGAGTTTTTTTAGTTAATGAGGGTAAATGCGGATGCAAGTTTGTGATTTTTGGGGCTTAGGAAGGGTAATGAACTCCCTACCTAATCTGGATTTGGCCGTGCCCCTTAAATTCAATATTAATATGCAAACAACCACAAAAAATCAAAACACGCACAATTTTTATTGCTTTTTGCGGCGCTGCGAATTTTTGCAAAGAAACCTGCAGCAAATTGTTAATTGGAGCAGACAGAGGAGGAGATAAGAAAGTAAGAAAGCACCTGAGTGAATTTTGTACAGAGAAGACTCCACAAAGCCACGGATCCGCCGCAGTAGGGAGCTAATGCCGCGGAAACGCGGTGGTTCAGTGTGATCCCTGCACGGAAATTTTTGGTACTGTTCCTGTTCAACTCCTGAGCTCTCTGGAATGCTCCGAATATTTTTCCACTTGCACAGAAAGCTCCAGATTTCCTTGCAGCAAACCACAACGAATCGTTTAGTGTTTTGCGCGAATTTTGATCTCAAAATTATGATGGAATAAATCTTTCAACTCAAATTTTAAAAAAAATGAACAAATTAGCACACGATCCCCGGCAACGGCGCCATTTGATTGAATGAATTTTTCATTGTGTAGGTTTATAGAAAATTGTATAGAAATCACAACCAAAAATATTTTGACCGCAATCAATAACGGTGTCGGATGTAATGCGTTATTAAGTGCGGATCGTTCACATGGAAAGTGAGATCCGTTCAATTTTCGAATTAGATGAGTCGAAAATTTAAAGAAAAGAAAAGAAATAATTCATGATTTGTAAAATTGAATATCAAGAATTAGAAAAATCTAGATCTAAGGAAACATTAAAATCAAGAATTAAGATGTGTGATGATTTCCAAACCAACAATCAAGATTCGAAGTGTGGCTCGTAGGAGTAGATCGGATCTGTAGATGTGATGAGATCTAACGATTACATACTCTTATCCATTAATGAATTGATACTAGATCGATGAAAATTTATCGAGGGTTAAGGATCTTGCGAAAAAATTAGGGATTCCTCATCTCATCCTTTGTCCTTTCGATGAATCTCATTCAAAATCTAGCTTCAAGTTAATCAAATGATCAATCGTTGATCCCTAGTTTTGAGCGAACAGAATCAAGAAAGCACCGTCTCGAGACTAGGTCATCGATCATTTGATTCACAAGAATTTACAAACGTTATAGGATTTAAGAATTGTAAAAGAGTCTAAATCATCATCATCTATCGATCGTCACAACTCCTACACGAGCGGAGTTTTACTCAAACATTATAATAACAAACATAATCACAAATTGAGATCGAATCATAATGCTTGAATTAAAAGATAAGCAAGATATAGAAATTTCACCTTTATTTATCGACAAATTTCGTTACAACTCTCTTGAAATTTACAAAAGGAAGGAACTAGATCGTTGATTTCGGCTTCGCTCGGCTCCTTGAGTCGCGGATCTCCTTGGATCTCTTGCTCCAGTGAAGTCCAGCGTCACTTTCTAAAGGATCGAAGGCATCTCGCTTGAATGGTACTCGGGATCTTGATCTTGATTTTTTGGAATTGGAATTAGGGTTAGGGTTTTGAGGCACAAGTTGTGTCACTCAACTTGTGGGTGGAAGATGAAGGATAATTTCTTTAACCCCTCAACCCTCGATCTAGGCTCCTTTTTATAGACCTCAAAACCCTAGATCTAGGATTACAAATTTCAAATTTCCCTCCAAAAGTTTGTTAAAGAGAGCTTTCTAGAAATAGTTTGTTAGGCCGAGCCTTCTAGATGAGGCCATGTGGAGAATCTGGAGTCTTCTGGAAGCTTGGGCCGTTATTGGAGACACATGGAAAAAATCTTCGTCATTGCTTACATCACTAAGCCGCGGATCTGCTGCTCAAGCCGGCTCCGGCCGCGGATCCGCGACTCAGTTGAAGCCTTGGGGCTTGATCTCTTCTGGTGTTTCTTGGGCTGACATTTGGGCCTTTTCTGATATGTTGAATTTTATATTTCCTTCTAGATTGCTACCAGCTCTCAAGTCTTTGAGTTGGCGTAATTATTTATCAGCACTATGACAATTTTGGCCTTTCTTCTGGAATTTCCTGCACAGACTCCAAAATAAGTGTTGCGCAATACAAGGATGATGCGATGCCATGATAAACAGTCAATTTCCCTAAAAATGCTGGTTTTAATATACAGTACAGGTAATTCAGTATTATACAGGTGTTTTGCTAATATGTGCAATATGAATACTGGACACCTCTAGATGAATGCAAAAGATAGGGAAATTGCCGTGTTAAAAATGCAGTATTTTCGACTGATCAACTGTTTTTCTAAATGATGTTTTAGAAGAGAGCGTCTATAAGTACACAGCCAGAGGGCTTCGTAGACGGTGGGAGCAGCGGAAACATGTGCAAGATGCTTTATATGATAAAGCAGGCATCGTGGAGTTGGAACATCTGTTTTTATGTGGTAGTCAAAGAGTTTGACTTCATCAAAATGGTAGATGAACCTTGTATATACAAAAGGGTAGTAGGGAGTATGGTGATGATCCTCGTAGAGTACGTGGATGACATATTCTTGATAGGGAAGGAGTTTCCTATATTACGCTCGGTCAATCTCCGCTTATCACAAGGATTCTCCATATAGGATCAAAGTGATACCGCCAAAATCCTGGGTTTTGGATCTATAAGATAGATCTAATTGGATATTAGGATACTCACTAGTTGTATTGAGATGGTATCAATCGATCCTGGGGAGAATCACTGGAAAGGTTCCAGGGTGATAAGGACGACTGAATGTCAGTCGCAGGCATTGTCTTTACCCTCAGTGGATGGACGGTATGTTGGAAGAGTTCCAAGCTAGATACCATGACTTACTAGACGATTAAAGGCAAGATACGTCGTTACCTAGGATGCTACCAAAGAGGCAGTCTGGATATATATAAGTTCATGAGATGAACTTCGTTCCTACCATTGTTTGACAATGGAGTTGTGGCTTATGCCAAGGAACCCCCGTCCCATCAGAGATCCAGATATAATTCTTAGGAAGTATCACCTGATTATGGAGATTGTTGATCTCCCGGTACATCAAGGTTAGGAGAGTAGACACAGAGGACAACAGCGCGGATCCACTCACAAAGGCCTTTTTCCCATTAGAGACTTTTATGGGATGGTTGAGTATGAGATACTTCAACCATACCACAACAGATGGCCCTAGTGCAAGTGGGAGAATGTTAGTTATATGTATGCCCTTGAGTCCATCACTGTACATACGATGTATATTGTAGTGGATTCATGGACATATATAGGGATGACTTTTTTGCTCGACATGATAGTACGCTATCTGGTTGTACTTTATCTTAACATGTACTCTGATTGTCTCTATGTTACATATTGATAAAGCCCTTAGGATATGTACTCAACTACTGGGACTATGATGAGATCATACTAGTGGGGCCATGGTAGTCGACGAGTACATCCTATAACTGTTCCTAGTCGAGGGTGTATCGAGACAGGGCATCGATACACCAGATTAGACTAGCGTATACGCATCTTGACCCATATGAAGGGCGATGGATGATCCCATATCCATCGGTGTTTGATATCAAGGATGGTGTATGGGTGCTCAGTAGAGACTGGGTACACAGGACGGACTTGCCGAGAACTCCCAGATGGTATACCTCACGTCAGATGGCAGTTCTCCGGTGACACTGGTACAAGTTAGTCTGTAGACCCGAGATCGTCATAGAGTCTTGTTTGATTCCCACTGTGCTTTGATTTCCATCATACCACGTCCAAGAGGGCGTGCAGAAAGGTGGCTTTTGGGTACAGTCCCGAATCACATGGAGGCAAAGAGCGATAGGAGGGGATTCATCTCTCCCGGTATAGGGAGTTGATGTTGTGCTATGTTCGATTGGCTATAACTGGAAATCCCTGGCCAGGGTTGCTGAGATTTACTCGTAAGTGTTATCAGTAGTTTCTCGAACTGTTATAGACCTCATATCGACACGACTTATCAAGCTACTAGGGTCTGACGTTTACCACCCCTAGGCGAGATATGCGACATATCAGACGACGAGAACGGACTGTACGGGAGTATTACTGATTGGATTCGCAGGAGAATGTACAGGCTTGCTTGTTGATCTTCTGATCGCTCAATACCTGGGTGGCTGTTACGTTTAGCTGACAGCTTGCTGCTTGTGGGTGTTCGATATGATCATCACTTACTACCGGCGTATTGACGATTCTTTAGAGTCCTACACAGAGGTTTCTTGACTCAGGCAAAACGGAGTTGGAGCATATATCTGATTTGTGCGGGACCGAGGATAATACGATATGAGATACCATATTCTATTCTCGCGATATTTGATATCAGCCGGGTCATCGGATCAAGTGTTGATTCGATGAATCGGTAAATGAGATATTAGTCGGTTATATGCGATATAGACGGATTGTCGGATCAAGTGTTGATTCGATAATTTAATGTATAATAATATATAGGATATATTAAATTACATTAACTAATAGCTCACTAAAAGATTCTTCTTCTCACTCGGGTAATACATTGATATATATACGATATATGTTAATTGTATTACTTTATTTTGTTACAATAAATATTATACATGTGATATATAATATTGTAACATGATATGATTACTAATGCAACATGTTTTGTGGAGATTAAACAAGGTTAGGGTTTGAATTGGGTTAGTTCTTTCATGAACATTCTAGAAGGTTTCTTTTTGTTTTGAGTGAAGATATTATGCTTGATATTTTGTAATGACTCATTCTTAACCCAACCCAAACCCTAGTCCTAGTTAAATCTCTACAAAGGTTAGTTGACCATGGTTAAATTATTAATCATATATTATTTCATTATTCACCACAAAAGGTTTTGAATCGATTTTTCTTCTTCTTCTTCCTTGAGTTCTTCATGGAAAAGCTTTCTAGGTTTTTCAAAGGTGATGAAAATGAGTGAGAAATAGAAAACAAATGAGAGCATAAATCCTACTTCATCATCCTCATCTATCCTTGCCATTTAGATGAGGGTGTTCACTTCATTATGTGAGTGAGAGCTTGTGTTAATGAAACTTCAAGGTAGATCATCTTTGTTATCGAATATCGGAAGCAAGCTTGCATCTTTCTCTTCGTGAAGCCTCTCTAGAGTCTGGATGCACGATGATCGCAGCGAAGGGACCTCAACACGGAGCTTTAGAAGTGAAAGACAGGATCTACAAAGGTTGTAATCCCTCTCAATTAGTATTAAAGTGTTTAACATGCTTGTTTTCACCTAAACTCTAGTATAAAGATCTTGTTTAGGGTTGTTCGGCACGGCTAAATTTTAAATCGGGCATGGTTGATGCCTCGTAGACCCTTGTGCGTGTGCCTAGTAACCCTACAGTATGTGATATGACCGGTTTATTAAATCAAGTGTTGATTTAATATAGACTTTTAGCTCATTTTTTAATAAAACTTTTCTTTTGGATGTATGCATGAATGGGTGTATGTGTATATGTTGATGTGAATGCACACATATATGAATACATGGTGTCATGGTTGTTAATACATGTGAGATGGCAATGCAAGACTCACATGGTTCATTTATATATATATGTGTATATATATATATATATGTATATATATATATATATATTTGTTTGTTTGTTTTGAGAAAAAGAAAATGGGATTAAATCATGGTTGAAAATATTCCACACTCTTCTACACTTGATCTAATTTAAACCATGGTTTAATTTTCATTTGGCTTTTGACTCAACACAAAAATATCTAGATATTTATTAACCATAGTTTGGCATGAATAAATTATATCTTATATATTTATTTCTATGCTCATTTTTATTAGAGAATTGTTTTAAAAAGAGCTCTAGCTTTTGCCATCTTCATCTTCTTCTTCTCTTAAGCTCTCTTGAGTTTCTAAAGTGAGTGAAGTAAAAAGAATGGAAAGGTTTTAAGTGAGAACACAACCCACATCACCATTCTACTTTAGTCTAGCCCACTAGTTTAGAGTGTTTGCTTTATTTTCATCCTTGATCAAGTGAAGCAAGGAGATTTGAGAAAAAGGACTTCGAGTGGATCGTTGTGAACATAGAAGGATTCTAGCAAGCCGGTTCAAACTTTAGGAGATCCAAGAAGTCAAGGAGGCAAGTCTACAAAGGTTGTATCACTTACCTCTTAGTGTTAGATTACCTCTAGTATATGATACTAGTTTGTTGTTACCCTAAAGTTCTAGTTCGATTCCTAGTTTAGTTTGCTTAGCACCCCCTAAATTTTTATTGTGGTATGTGTGATGCTTCCAAACCCTAAGCAAGGTGCTAAGGAAACCCTACAGTGGTATCAGAGCCAAGCTAGAAATTTAGCCACGATATTATAACCATTACGAAAATGAAAACAACTCCGAAAAATACGATGTTTTGAAACCCTAAAATTGCTCTCTGTTGAATTTTTAAAAAGCCGCCTAAAAATTATTTGAGCAACTGCAGAAGATTGTATGTGATATAGTGAGAAAACAATATAAAAACGAGGCCAATACCTCGGATTTCAAACGAGCACACCACCACAAAAACCGGCCAGATCGGCCGGAATTGCTCACCCGTGCCTCGTCTTTCTACTTTGTTCTGGTCCGTAGGTTTTGGGGTTTCAGGTATTCTTTGTTTAGCCCAAAATTTCATGTGATGTTTATTTTGCTTAGGGGCTAATTCGGAGTAATTCGTAGTCGTATATTTTAACACTGTAATGGTAACCTAGACAATATTTAATAGTTCGAACGAACTTCAAACCCCACATCAAGACCCCCGCTGAAATTTCTAAGTGTTGGAATTTCCCAAGTTGAACATATTCGGTAGATCGTGCAAGTATCCCTATGGACCCTCTAGAAGAACGTAACCCTAACTCGATCCAATGGCCATGGAACCGCGACCAAACCATACGGTTTGCCATAGTTCTGTGGCGCCATAGGTGAGGCAAGGGTTGACCCTTCTACGGCTGGTCCATAGACACTGTGGCACGTTTTTAGGTATTTTAACTTTGCTTAAGTGTTGCGCTCTCGGGGTAATTTGTGGGTGTTTGTTGATTCGATCGAAACGTTAAACATCGTCTGGATATATTTGAAAGTGATGATTCCAAGTGTTGTTGTTTTTCACTTTTTTTTCTGCGACCGTAAGTGTAGTATGTGGTGTATCGCCGATTTCGTTGCTATACATCAACGACAATCGGGGTACGCATACTTACTTACGTTGATGACATATGATGTTATGTGTTGCTGAGATATGATGTGCAGGATTGTCGTGATTGAATAGCCGGGGGTTTTATGTGAGATGAGAGATTTTATTTTCATTCATGTAAAATTAATTGTATTTAATATTCTTTTATTTGGGGCACTTCCGGGTTGAGGATGATGTCACCATTGTTGTATATTATTTACATTTCCGCATTAGGATAGACCCAAGCAGGGGAGCACTAGTGACCGGGTTCTAGGATTCAATAGGAGACCATATCGAGGAGTCGAGACCGGGTCTCCTAAAATCTAGAATTGATAGGGTCACTTGCCGCTCTCGTAGGGGTCTAGGGGTGTGGGCTTGGCTATTCATCGCGACCGTGGAATCCGTATTTTCTATTGATGGCTAAATATAAAATACGGACCTCCTAGATATCCTATATTTTCATATGTGCTTCTGCTGTTGATATTCTGTGATGTGATCACTTTATATGCTGAGACAAATGGTATTATATATATGATATATAACAAACGTTGCTTATGTTTTACATCCGCGCTAGTCCCACCCCGCTATGCCGTTAGTTAAGTAACCTAACGGTGCATAATGGGACATTATGGCGAATGCGAATGGCATAAGCGTACATTCTATTTTCGTTTCTTTTCTGTGATGACTTAAGGACTTAAAAGATGGGATTACATTAATGAGATTAATGTAAAGAAAAATGAACCTAAAATATGTTGTAGAATCGGATTTTAAACTTACTCGGCCTTTTATGAAAAAACAAGTTTTGAAAGTGCGGAGCTTAAGCCACTCCTTTTAAACCCATTTGATTCTACAACGATATCAAGTTTAAAGCATTAAAAGTTTTCTTAAAAACTATTCGCAGCCCTCCGTCATTTTAGTAAGTAAAGTACTTAGTATTCATGCTGCGTATTTTGTGTAGGGTTCTGTCACGACCCGAAATAGCCCGTGACTGGCACTTGAATCATATGAAGCCTATAGGACCCCATCTAATTCAAGTAAGCCAAAAGCCCAGAAATCTAAAACCATTTTAAGTAATAAATAAAGGAAAACTTGTTTTAAAGAGCGTAGAAAACATGTTTTAAAACAAGGGTTTTTAACTAACATAAGCCGAATATGCATTTTAAAAATCTCATGTCTTTTCTGATAATTTCGGAAGAGTTTCCTTTGTAAATAATGACCCCGAACGGGGTACAACATGATAAAAGCATATATACAATGATAAAAGGCATCCCCAAGCGGGAGCTAGCTCTTCGTCAATCGACGGTCACAACCACGCAAGCAATATAATATACAATGCCAAAGGCCGAGGATCAAAACACAAAAGAACTCAAAGTCAATATGAAAACCATAATACTACAACGCGCGACTCTAAGGACGAAATAATACATAACTGGTTTTCTAAGTCTGAAACAATATACAATTTTAGTTGATAGAATTACTAGATACAACTGAATAAAATAATACAAGGGTGGTCACGATGCGAGTGAACCCACCTACCAATGCAATCACCCCGAAAGGAAACAGTGTCCCAGAAGAGCCGCAATGAAACCTGTACGGCAAAACTTGCAAGAACTGTGGCACAACGGGGGTGAGTTGCCAACTCGTGAATAGAAAACATCGCAGAGTAGAAATTGTATGCATGACATAATCCTTGGTCAATACGATCGGATATATATATATATAAACCTCAAATGAATAAGTCTGAAGCAGGATAAGGTGGCATTGTAACATCTATACAAGAATGTAGTGCCAAGTGCTCGTGCCAGTGCCTCAGGTAATAACATATAATATATATGTGGTATGATCAATGTAATCAATGTCAACTATATCAGGAAGTCTATGAGTATGTAGATATCATCCAACTATGTGATCAATGTCAATATATATGTGGAAATCGTCCACGTGTCACCCAATGACAATAAGCATCATGCATGTAAATATCATAAACATATTCATGGAAGTATGAGGATGTAAATCAACATGTGTCTCTCGCGACATATCAAACTCATGGAACCTGAGTGTCAAGCATCGACACTCGAAAACATCATGAAACCTGTGCCTAGCATCGGTACGAAAATCCTCATATATCGGGCCCCGGCAGTCCGGATCGGCCCATATCATCTCTCAACTCCGGTCGGTATCCTCCGGATATCCGCCGAGCTCAAATACAATCAACGGTAGGTAGTAGTCCCTCTGCCAGGCTCACCGTCTGTATACACAGCATCCCTTTCTTGCACCGGGGTACCATACCGGGCCCACCATGTACCCGCAATTGGTCTCACCACCTCCTCGAATCGGGTTTCACATGTCGCTCTCAGCACCGAGAAAACACATGGTGGACGCACTGAAATATCATATCAACAGTAACCGGGTTTTTAAAACAATTATATAATCTCTTTTGAAATATCCACGGTTCCCAAATCCAGAAATATCATGGAAACAACACATCTCAATGCGTATAATCAAAAGCATGATGTATGCGACATGTAAAAGAAATGTAAGCATATCAGTATATCATGCATTATGGAATAGTAATATGCACATATTGAGGGAAACCTCTCTTTTAAAATGAATCAGTTTTAAAGAGTATCTTGCGGTTCCCAAATCTCTAATCAAGCCAGAATCACCTATGTATGTGCAAATACTTATGTATGTAAATATGGGTGTACAAGGGGTATGTACACAAGTATGCTATGCAAGAGATCATATCCTGAATGCAACAGTGCTACAGTGTAGTGACATGGCAATTATCGATGATGAAGTGTGTGAGCCGGCAAGCATGTGTACGTGGAACATATGCATCATCGATAATGTTGCTGGTGTCCTAACAGCATGAGTTGAATATAACTATAATCATTTTTATTATGCAATGCGATGCAAATAGTAAGCATATACAGCAAATGAATAATAAACACAACAGTGTAGAAGCTACATCAATGCATACATATCACACTGTTTTGCCATTTGAAAGAAGACGAATCGGGGGTTTTAGGAAGGTAAGGGATACGGTGTTTTTAAGAAAAGATGCGTCTTTTGAAAATATCCGTAGAATTCCTTTGCCTGTCTTTAAAATACTCCCGATTCATTAGTTTTTGAAATAGGTATGACATCGTCCTAGCCTAACATCTACTAGCAAATCTACAGCTCTAACTAGCAAGTCAATCAGGAGAGGTATGGAAACCACCTAAACCTGAGTCGATATATATATATAAATATAATAGTTGGTGATTCCGTCTCAATAGTATCATGTACGATACAATATATCATATGACATCCTCGACTCATGAGTGCGGATCTATCATCAATATAAAGCTCGTATGGTAAATCATTGTACGGCATCCCTAAAGCTGGGTACGGGTCAATATCATATTCATCTCATCAATTATCTGGTATCCTTATCCTCATAGCTCATGATCTGGGGTATTGATCAAAGTCTAGTACAAATCGACACCATCTATATAAAAATAAATACGTGTAGGAAACACACGTCCAAAGGCCTACTAAAATCACATGTCGTATCCCAAATACGAATCACATCATATCACCGATCTCCGGGCACTATGCCCAAACTTCTCGACTCTTCTCCAAATATCACCCACTATCCTCATCATCTAGGTATATGTATAGCAATAAGCATGTGTGTGCGTGTGAGTGTAAGACTATTCTAGGTTTCGCATCTAGGAAACTGTACTAGTTTACATCTAAACCCTATTCTCATAGTACACCTAATAACATCTCAATTATCCATATCGCACCTAATGCTATCAAACATATATATAGTATAAATCTAGTTTACTAAACCTCGAACTGCGGGGGTGCTATACGCCATCCGCCCGACTTCCCCCGTAGATATAATCTACTCACCTGCATCCTGAGTGTCAGTGTCGACGCCGCCATCATTTTCTTCATCGCATCGAATCCACATGAAGGTACCTACATAGATAACATAATCGGAATGCGTATTAAAATCACATCGGGAATACTAAAACATCATGCTAAGGCCTATAGGTTAAAACCTATGGACTACGCTTTCAAAACCATCAAACAACCCTCGATATCGTCGTACGAACGTCAAGTGATCGAGGTAAAAAACAAATACGAGAATCAAGAATTTAAAATACGAGAAACGAAAACATGAATCAAAACAGCAACTAAGGAAAAAGGTCCCAGATTCTACCCTAGGTCAAATCAGACAATTTTGCATATACCCAGGGTCTATTTTACTGATGAGGGGACTACAGAACCAAAACGAGTCAATTCTACCCTGGTCTGGCCGCAATTTGCGGCCAGAAAGATTAAATTTGCGGTCTACATTGGGTGCTAGGGGCTAGGATTTTGGTGGTAGCTTCCTAGATGCCTGCATGTATCACTGTGTTTGCAAAATAATTTTCAGAGTCTCGGGGTGATAGCAGATTCCAATTTCCCTACTTAATTCTCACAATTTTCCGTATCTGCAGAATTCAAAGTTCGCAACCTGGGGTTTGTCTAAGGTTTTAATCCAAAATAACATCACCACAGGGGTTGTATAGCCTCTAGTAACCCTAATTTCACCTTTGATTTCAACTAAAACCCTAATCTTCAACTCAAGTTTTCAAACTCCCTAAAACCATACAATATCGGTTACAATTTTAACATGGATGCTAAAGGCAAAGAAATTCTATACTAGTGATGGAAAAATTACCTCATGTTGCACTCAAGAATCCCCTAGGGCACCAAAATCAAATCTTTCTTGGCCCAAAGTGTTGCTAATGAGCTTTTGCACAAAGTTTGTGAAGAGGGGATTATGTTTTGGAGTTGTTTTGGGTGTGTTTGTGATGCTTGAAGATGGAAGAGGAGGGGGGAGGCAGCAGCAGCAGCAGAAAAACAAAGAGAGGGAAGAGAAATCAGAGGAATAATGATGGGGGGATGGCTCATAATAAGGGTTGACCCCTCACCCACTCTCTCTCTCTAACCCATACTGTTAGTTGTATGTATGCCCTAGAGGCCAGTATTCTACAGATGATGTATATTATATTGGATGCTTGGACATGTATAGAGATGACTTTCTTGCTCGATATGATAGTATGCTATCTGGTTGCTCTTTATCTTAACATGTACACTTGTCTCTTTAAACTGTCTTATAGTTACATGTTGATAAAGCCCTTAGGATGTGTACTTGACTACCTGGACTATGATGCAGATCATACTAGTGGGGACATGGTAGTCGATAAGTGCATCCTTCAAGGTCCCTAGTCGTGGGTATATCGAGACAGGGCATCGATATACCAGTGTAGACTAGCGTATACGCTTCTCGACCCATGAGATGGGCGATGGATGATCCCATATCCATTGATGTTTGACATCAGAGATGGTATACGGGTGCTCAGTGGAGACTGGGTACACTGGACGGACTCGCCGAGAACTCCCAGATGGTATTATACCTCACGTCAGATGGCAGTTCTCAGGTGACACTTGTACAGGTTAGTCTGTAAACCCGAGATTGTCATAGAGTCTTGTGTGATTCCCACTGTGCTTTGATCTCCACTTTACCACGTCCATGAGGGCGTGCAAAACGGTGGTCTTTGGGTACAGTCCCGAGTCACATGGAGGCAATGAGCGATAGGAGGGGTTTCGTCTCTCCCGGTATTGGGGGTTGATGTTGCGCAGTGCTCGATTGGCCGTAACAGGGAAGTCCCTGGCCAGGGCTGATCAGAGATTTGCTGGTAAGTGTTACCAGTAGTTTATCGACCCGTTATGAGCCTCACATCGGCACGACTTATCGGTTATTGGGGTCTGACGTTTACCACCCCTAGACATGATATGCGACATATCAGACGAACAGACCGGACTGTACGGTAAGTGTTACTGGTTGGATTCACAGGAGTGTGAGCGGGCTGGCTCGTCGATCTTCTGATCGCTCAATACCCGGATGGCCGTTACGTTTAGCAGTCCGCTTGCGGCTTGTGGGTGCTTGATATGATCATCATCTGCTACCGGCGTATTGACGAGTCTTTAGAGTCCTACACAGAGGTTTCCTGGCTCAAGCGAAACGAAATAGGAGCGCATATGAGATATGTGCGGGACCGAGAATAATGCGTGTATGTGATACCGCATTTCATTCTCGCGATGAATGTTTCGATTGGTTGTATGCGATATGACCTAGTTATCGAATCATTGATTCGATAAAACGATACATAAGATACTAGTCGGTTATATGCGATATGACCGGATCGTTAAATCAAGTGTTGATTTAATGATTTAATGTATAATTATATATTTGATATATTACTTTGCACTAACTAATATTGGTTCATTTTAAATGGATTTTCTCACTTGATGTACATGTTGTATATGTGATATACTTTTGTGCACATCTTTGTATCATGTTTGATGATACTTGCTCATTTGGTTAAGTGTGAAGAATTAAACCATGGTTAAGAGATGATTAGGGTTTTGCCTTTTTATTTATTTATTTGTTTATTTATTTAGAAAAGGTTTAGATGAGAATGGTGGCTTTCTTTGTCTCTTATTGAAGCTTCATGAAGCTTTGACTTTTGCAACCATTCTTGTCTTCATGCTTAACCCTAACCCTCTCAAAATAACCATGGTCTATTCTCTACACTTAACCTTAGTTAGGATATGATAAGTATTGTTTTCTTTTTCATTTTAAATACAACTTATCATATTCTTTCTTCTACTTGATCATCTTCTTCTTCAAGAAAAGCTTAAGCCCATCAATGGCAACTTGAGCAAAAGTGAGTGAAATCCAATTCTAAAGTGAACCCACCTCCTATTTCTTCACCCTCTACCTCTTGCCAAGTTGTTTTGGGTGTTTTCTTCACAAGTTTCACAACTTGGTGAAGTTGGAGCTTGAACTTGTGCAACCTCGACGTAGATCATCTTCGGCACGAAGCCGACGACCTATTTCGCTCATTTCTTCGATGAAGCCGATGCGAGAGTCCGAGATCCGACTAGGACAGCGAGAGGACGTCTACGTGGAGCTAAGGAAGTGGATAACTGGATCTACAAAGGTTGTAGCCTCTCTCCTTTAGTTAAAGTGTTAACTAGATTCGTTTTTCGCCTAGAATTCTAGCCGACGATCCGTATTAGGGTTTCTCGGCACCCATAAAAATTTAAATTGGCATGGTTGATGCCTTGTGAGACCTCTATAGTGTGCCTAGGAACCTTTCACTGGTATCAGAGCCTAGCTAGAGCCTTAGGCGAAGTCTAGACGATGTTTGAAACCCGATCGAACCCGAAAACCTAACTTTTTGATGCTCTCTGGACTTTTTCTAAAAACTGGGATTTTTCCAGATTAAAAATTGCTAAAAAATTCAGCAGGGCAATCTATGAATTACGGTGCAAAAATAACTTACTGAAGAGTCAACAGTGCGGCGGAACCGCGGCAGAAGCCTTGTTTCTGCGGCGGTTCCGCGGCAAATTTATTGAATTATAAAATAATTTTTGCACAGTAACTGATTGATTCTGGTGTTGGATTTTCTGGGAATTTTTAAAATTTATTCAAGAGTTGAATATTCCAGGTTGTTTTGGGGATTCGATGATTCGATCGGATTATCAGATTTTGTCTATGTGGATTCCGGATAATTTTTTGAATTTGTTAAAAAGTTCGACCGGATATAAATACCCAACTTTTCCCCTGTCGGGAAATTTCCAAGTGTTGGATTTTTCCGTAGTTTAACGACGTTCTAAGTAGTGCAAGTAACGCGATGGACCCTCTAGAAGACAACAAACCTTAACTCGATTATGTGACCGTCTTGAACTGCCCTTTGAACCATCGGGTTTGGGGCAGTACGGCGTGCCACTTGTGAGGCGTTGGCTTGACCCTTCTACGGCTGGACCGTTGGTACTGAGGCACGAACTGAATGTTGTTAGACTTATTTCATGTGTTGAGCTGTATCGGGAAAACTTGGGTATTCGACTGTTCGATCGGAAAGTTTAACATTTTCTGTTTATCTGGAATGTGATACAATAATTGGAATTCACAAACAGTTATGAGATAACTGAATGAATGTTATAAATCTAGCGGTTTAGTTTCACTTGATATTGAAAAGAGTTTTCGATAATGAGACTAAAATGCGGGGTTTATAACTGTTAGGCATGTGATGTCTAAGTATTTCATTTGATTAGGCATGTGATGTCTAAAGAGGTTGCGGATTCCAACCGTTGTAGTTTTACACTTTCTTTTCTGTGACCGTAAGTGTAGTATGTTCATATCGCCGGTTTCGTTGCTATACGTCAACGACAATTGGGGTATGCATACTTACTTACGTTGATGACATGTGATGTTATGTGTTGCTGGATATGTTATATTGGATCGTCGTGTTTGAATAGCCGGGGGTTTTTATGTGAGATGAGTGTTTTTCTTTTTCATTCATGTAAAAACTTGTATGTAATATTCTTTTATTTGGGACACTTCCAGGTAGCGGAAGTTGTCACCTTTTGTATATTATTTACATTTCCGCATTAGGATAGACCCAAGGAGGGGAGCACAAGTAACCGGGTTCTAGGGTTCAGTGGGAGACCATCTCGAGGAGTCGAGTCCGGGTCTCCTAACCCTAGAATTGGTAGGGTTGCTTGCCGCTCTCGTAGGGGTCTAGGGGTGTGGGATTGGCTATTCGTCACGACCGTGGAATCCGTGTTTTATACTGGCTCGTATTGAAAACACGGACGTCCTAGTATATCCAATGTTTCATATGTTTCTTCTGCTGCGATATCTGTGATGTGATCATGTGATGTTCTGTGATAGATACAATATATAGTATATATGATATATTATATATAGACGTTACTTATGTTTTGCACCCACACTAGCCCTGCCCTGCTCTGTCGTTAGTTACCTAACCTAACGGTGCACGAGGGGACATCGAGGCGAATGCGGATGGCATAAGTGTACGTCGTATTTATCTGTAATGTTTAGGTATTTAAATGATGGGACTTCATTAATGTGATTAATGAAATAAAAGAAACCAATTGATGTTGTAGAATCAAATTTTAAATAAAACAGGTAGCTATAGTTCTTGCTTTGCATAGCGGTATATATGATATACCCTGCACCTTATTCGATGAGGAAAGGACCGAGATCCCTTCACCGGGAGTGACTCCTTTAGCAATAACTGGCAGATGCTACATACTCGGTTTGTTTTTGATTGCTTCTATAGTTTCTGCTTTGCACAGTGATATATATGATATATCCCGCACCTCATTCGACGAGGAAAGGGCCTACGATCCCTTCACCGGGAGTGACCCCTTTAGCAAAACTAGAAAAGCCTCAAAATCACTCCATTTTAAAACTTCATTTGATTTTACAACGATATCAAGTTCATTACGCAATAGGTTTTCAGAAAAACCTGTCGTAGCCCTCCGTCATTTCAGATAAGTTGCATATAGTATTCGTGCTACATTTGTTGGCTTTCGTCAACGTGTAGTGTGCGGTAGCTATGTGCTGTTTATCTGCTGCATATGATGCGACTGGATTAGGGTAGTCGTACGGCTTTGTTGGCTTTCGTCAAGGGTCGTGCGGGTGGGTTTAATTCAGTCAAGAAATGTACGGGTTGAACTTGACTAGCGGGCTGTGGTTTGTTGGCTTTCGTCAAGGTCATAGCACGCTAGGGGCAAAAGTATTATCGGGAATTTCAAGTGTTGAAATTTGCAATGAGATTGCATATCTTCTATGAGATAGTTGGATCCCGATACCCACTGCGAGTAAGAGTTACTCCTGGGAGAGTTTTACACATTACAATTAGCTGATCAAGTAGGTGTCTAGAAAGGTGTTAACGAGGTTACACCTCTGGGAAAACGAGGTTTACATTAATTAGGTTCGAGCGAAAGCACGGGGGACCTCCCTCAAAGTACCGACACTGGCCTGGCTGAAAGATTGGCGAACTTGTAGTGTGTAATTAATCCCGGCTAGTCTTTCCTTTTAGGGTTTGAAGGAAGATTTGATAAAAAGCAGTGGGAGCCATCCTGATTAGATAAGATAATAACCAATCTGATCTTGCACGAGCATACGCTAAAGTGTTTTCTTCTCTCTCTCTCCAGGTAGCGACCATTTCATGCCCTAATAAAGATAATAATATGGATGTATTAACCGAACCCGAATGTTATACTGTGCTGGGGAACGTTGGTTCCGTTCTTTCCTATAAGGGTTATAGGACTGAACAGGATATAGGGGAATACCAGGATTCCCATGCCACCCGATTGAAGAAAGTACATGATGATGCATTTTCTTCGGGTGTGTTCGTTACAGAAAACTGTTTCTCCATTTGCCCTACGTCCTGGGTATTAGATACCGGGTCAGGATCCCATATATGTAATCAGTTACATGGGCTTAGAAAAGGTAGAGAACTTGGAGAAGGTGATAAAGACATTAGAGTTGGAAATGGTGCAATTGTTGCAGCTAAGACTGTCGGGGAATATCACCTTGTGTTACCAACTGGTAATACATTGGTTCTGAACGAATGCTATTACATGCCGAACCTGATATGCAACATTATATCAATTTCTTTATTAAGTAAAGAGGGATATAATTTTGTATTACAGGACAATGTTATGAACATTTTCCGTAACCAAAAGTTGGTTGGATCAGGAACGTTGTGCAATAGCATTTATGTTCTAAATCAATCAACAGTTCTGAGTATAACAAACACACACAAGAGGAAGAGTTCTGAACTGAACGAATCCTTCTTATGGAATTGTAGACTGGGTCACATCAATGCGACACGACTAGCTAAGTTGCATAAGGATGGATATTTGAAACCATTCGAATTTTCATCTTATGACACTTGCCAGTCATGTCTCAAAGGCAAGATGACCAAAACTCCATTTACGGGACACGGAGAAAGAGTTACCGAACTCTTGGGACTGATACATAGTGATGTATGCGGTCCTATGTCTACACATGCCAGGGATGGTTCTTCGTACTTCATTACATTCACTGACGATCTCTCAAGATACGGACATGTGTACTTAATAAGACACAAGTCTGAAGCTTTTGAGAAATTTAGAGAATATAAACAAGAAGTCGAGAACCAAACCGGAAAAAGTATTAAAATCCTTCGATCTGATCGAGGAGGTGAATACTTGAGCAATGAATTCCTGGACTTCCAAAAAGAGAATGGGATTCTCTCTCAGCTGACTCCTACATATACACCACAGCACAACGGTGTATCAGAACGGAGGAACCGCACCCTATTAGATATGGTGCGCTCTATGATGAGCACAGCTGAGTTACCTATTTCCTTCTGGGGGTATGCGCTTGAGACAGCCATACATCTATTGAATATGGTCCCAACCAAATCTGTGCCTACCACTCCATATGAGATATGGAAAGGAAAGAGACCAAGTCTTAACTATGTTAAGATATGGGGTTGTCCAGCCTATGTCAAACGACAAAATCCGGACAAACTCGAGGCACGGTCTGTTCTATGCAAATTTGTAGGATATCCCAAGAATTCTCAAGGGTATATCTTCTACCACCCTGAGGAACAAAGAGTGTTTGTTTCTCGGCATACCACCTTTTTAGAAAAAGAATTTCTTGAAAAGGAGATTAGTGGTCATAAGGTAGAACTGGAAGAGGTTCCAGCTGCAGAAGCTACAACAGAAGATCTGGTGGAACCAGAGGATTCCGTAGTTCCCGATGAACCCCAGCCATTCCGCCGATCTAGTAGGGTTCCTCGCCAACCTGAGAGATACTACGGTTTTCTCATGGATGGTGGGAGCGAGGATTGCATCATGGAGGATGATGACCCAACTAGCTTCGAGCAGGCCATCACGAGTAGGGACTCAGTGAAATGGCTGGATGCTATACGGTCCGAGATGGAATCCATGTACACCAACAAAGTATGGACTTTGGAAGTTGCTCCTGAAGAGGTAAAACCCATCGGGAGCAAGTGGATCTTCAAGAAGAAACTTGGTGTAGATGGGAAAGTGGAGACTTTCAAAGCTAGACTTGTAGCAAAGGGTTTTCGTCAAAGACCAGGTGTGGACTATGATGAAACTTTTTCTCCAGTGGCTATGCTTAAATCCATCCGGATCATGCTTTCCAACGCTGCATACCATGATTACGAAATCTGGCAAATGGATGTTAAAACCGCTTTTCTAAATGGTGATTTAGAATAGTGCGTGTACATGACTCAGCCAGAGGACTTCGTTGACAGTGGGAGCAGCGGAAAGGTGTGCAAGCTGCTTAAATCCATTTATGGATTAAAGCAAGCATCGCGGAGTTGGAACATCTGCTTTGACGTCGTTATCAAAGAGTTTGATTTCGTCAAAAACCCAGATGAACCTTGTATTTACAAGAAGGTGGCAGGGAGTAAGGTTGTCTTCCTCGTATTGTACATGGACGACATACTCTTGATAGGAAATGATATTCCTATGCTGCAATCGGTCAAGCTCTTCTTATCACAAAGATTCTCAATGAAAGATCTTGGTGATGCCTCCTGCATATTGGGAATTAGGATCTATAGAAATAGATCCAAACGGATTTTGGGATTGTCCCAATCCAGGTACATTGACACCATACTAAAGAGGTTTAGTATGGAAGAATCCAAGCGTGGGAACTTGCCCACGATCTCTGGAGTCACTCTCTCCAAAGAGATGTCTCCCAAGACTGATTTGGAAAGAGCTCGCATGCAAGGGATACCCTATGCTTCGGCTGTAGGCTCTATCATGTATGCGATGCTATGTACCAGACCCGATGTAGCATACTCACTAAGTGTAGTGAGTAGGTATCAAGCTGATCCTGGAGAGAGTCACTGGACAGCTGTGAAGAGCATTCTCAAGTACTTACGAAGGACTAAAGAGATGCTCTTGGTGCATGGTAACGGAGAACTCCAAGTGGAGTCCTTTACCAATTCGAGCTTACAGAGTGATAAGGACGACTCTAAGTCGCAGTCGGGATTTGTCTTTACCCTTTACGGAGGGGCGGTTAGCTGGAAGAGTTCCAAGCAGGAAACCGTGGCAGACTCGACGATGGAGGTTGAATACATCGCTGCCAACGATGCTGCCAAAGAGGCTGTCTGGATCAAGAAGTTCATTACTGAACTTGGAGTGGTTCCATTCATTGAGCATCCAATACCTTTGTATTGCGATAACAATGGAGCGGTGGCTTTGGCCAAGGAACCCAGGTCCCATCAGCGATCCAGGCATATTCTGAGGCGGTGTCACCTGATCCGGGAGATAGTTGATCGCCGGGAGATCGAGGTCAGGAGAGTTGACACGAAGAACAACACGGCGGATCCACTCACGAAGGCCATTCCCCAGATACAGTTTGAGAGACTCTTCGGGATGCTCGGTATGCGTTACTACAGCAGCTGGCCCTAGTGCAAGTGGGAGATTGTTAGTTGTATGTATGCCCTAGAGGCCAGTATTGTACAGATGATGTATATTATATTGGATGCTTGGACATGTATAGAGATGACTTTCTTGCTCGATATGATAGTATGCTATCTGGTTGCTCTTTATCTTAACATGTACACTTGTCTCTTTAAACTGTCTTATAGTTACATGTTGATAAAGCACTTAGGATGTGTACTTGATTACCTGGACTATGATGCAGATCATACTAGTGGGGACATGGTAGTCGATAAGTACATCCTTCAAGGTCCGAAATCATCAATAGATACAATGCATCATAGCGCAATGCATGCGCAAGAACAATGAGCAGATCACTCAAAAACAAAACTCCGTCAAGATCCCGCAATCATCGGAGTTATGGTACAGACACACTGTCAAATCCAAAACAAAACCAATATGACATAAATCAGAACAATACATGTAAATATCTGAAGAAAATGCATGAAAGGTATATCCAGGCACTGTCCTCTGACTAGTCCTGCTCAGTACGAAAATAAATAGCAAATATCATAAAAACGTACTGGTCCATAAGGAATAAATCCCAAAATGTATATAAGAATACCCTGTGCGTCTGGTGCGCACGGAAATCAAAATCCATATATGTGTCATACATGTGCATAGAAGCAACATCAAGGTGCAACGGGTGTGCACGAAACATCTGTTATAGGCAACGTGTGTGCCTGACAGCAAAATCAGGTGCATCTGACATGCACGAAGATTCTCGATTTAGTGCATCTGGTGTGCACCAAAATCGTATCTCAAAACATGCGCTCAACACACGCGAAGATCCAAATCAGGTGCATCCATCATGCACGAATAAAATCTAAATCATGCGCACTTAACATGCACGAAATCACGAAATCCCATACCAAGCGTCGAACATATGCAAAGTCCAAATCAAATGCACGGAGTGCAAGAAATCGACATCAATATCAGAATCAAAATATCGAATGACATCAAATCGAAGTCAGGTGCAACCGTAGTGCACAAAATATAAATCCGGTACAACAAAGGCATGAAATATAAATCTGGTGTGATAAACGCACGAAACCTAAATGTGGTGCGACAAACGCACGAAATATAAAACTGGTGCATCCTGTGCACAAAACCCAAACAATAACTCAAATGCGTGAATAGCAACATCGAGTGTACCAAGGTGTAAAAATCATAAGCGTGTGCAACTGCGTGCACAAAACACATATCAATCCACTGCAAGCACATATAACCTATACCGAGTGCAAAAATCAAATCGTGTGCGTATCATATGCACAAAATCAACTCAACTGTAGGAAATCCATGAAGTCATAAGCATGTGCAGCCAAGGCACGAAAACGATATCAGGTGCAATAACTGTGCACAAATATGAATACCCAGTAGGTGCAACCATGGTGCACGAAAACAGAAATCATGGAACACAGCCATCAAGACTAAATCATGCGAGTAAATCGCCCAAAATACCGAAATCCAAGTTGACGAATACGTGATAATCGAATCACAAAATCACAAATCATAAATACCGTCGTCGGTATATCCTCCTTCAAGGTCGAGAAGGTATCGGTGCATCCAATACTAGCAGCGCAAGATATCTACTTGCCTCTTGCTCACGGTCTGGCGTCTTCTATCTCTAGGTCCTTATCTCCTCTGTGGATTACCTATCTCGCAATCAATCGGCTCATCGGCCCTGTCGAGGTCTCTCTCAAATCTCGTTTCTGCCGAATTGCCCGGAAGTCATCGTCTTCTACTAAAGCTAATTCTTGATCCGGAACGGCTGTATGCTCATCGCGACACCTCCTGGAAGGTATATCCATATACAACGCCTCTGCATGCGTATCGCATCTCTGATGTCAGCGGAGTGGAACGTCATCTCGTCGAAATCTCGTGCGAACTCTTTAGTCCACTTGTTCCAATGTCGGCTGATTCGGACTAGTCTTCTCGTGGCTGCATGGACTGCGCTCCAAGGGCTATACCCGTATCTGGAGTCTCCCAAGCAGTGTATCCTATCACATGATATCCGAAAGATGTCGAACCATCTGATCGATTCGTCAAAACCTCATAATCCCCCAAGAGCTCAATATCTTGGGCACATTTTAATAGTATCGAGTACATACCATAGCGTCGGCAGTCCAGCTGTAGAAGGGCAAACCCAAATCTCACTAATGGCGCCGCGGAACTGCCGCAAATCCTAAGGTTCAAAGGCTTTCACACGTTCATTATGTCGAGTTAGGGTTTCATTCTTCTAGAGGGTCCATAGAATCTCTTGCATGTATTTCGGAATACTTTAAACTTGGAATATGGGTTTCTGACATTCGATCGCCTCCATCGACTACCAACGAACCTGCGTGAAGTCGTCTCTAGCTGGAATCAATCAATCGGATGACCTCGCATCGAGGTAAGCGAACGAACCACATGTCCTAGTCGTTCATCCTCGGGTGACTAGCGACCTTCCATCATATCTCTAAGTATATACTCATGCTGCAGTAGCTCCAATCATCTGGGCGATCTCTCGTCATTTGCAGCAACAACTGGCTCATTCGTCTGTACGCTGAATAGCGCCTCAATCATCGTGAATAAGTGATATATCAATGGTCATCACATTCTGGCTAGCCTCTAGCAGTAGCCTGATCCTCTGGTCCCAATCTGCACGCCCTAGAAATCTCGTAAAAGCGATCTGTCAAACTCTCATGGCGCGGAAACACACTAAAACGACGCCTCTCTATACAATCGCATGTCTTTGGAATCACGCCCCGGTCAGTCCTCGTCCATGACGAGCTCATGCTGACGCAATTCTAGCCGTAGCTCTCTCTGCCCGTGTAATCGTGGCAGCAAAATCATAACCAGTATCGATAAGGATAGATCATAAGAATGAATATAATACGGTGCAAGGAAATGTACATCCTGAGGTTTCTTAAGCGGAGTAGCGTATCATAAGTATGCCGCGGAACATACGTATGGTACGTCACTCTACTCAAGCTACCTACTCCATCAACCAAGGGTCATCCTACGCGACGAAAGTTCGGGTATAATACCCCCTCGACTAAGTCCAAGTTCCGTAAGGTCAAGCCTAAGTTCCGTATATATATAAACGCTCTAGGCTCTGCATAGTCAAATTTAGACTCGAACCAAGGTTAACCTAGCGCTCTGATACCAACTTTGTCACGACCCAAAATAGCCCGTGACTGGCACATGAATCATATGAAGCCTTTAGGACCCCATCTAATTCAAGAAAGCCAAAAGCCCAGAAATCTAAAACCATTTTAAGTAATAAATAAAGGAAAACTAGTTTTAAAGAGCGAAGAAAACATGTTTTAAAACAAGGGTTTTAAACTAACATAAGCCGAATATACATTTTAAAAATCTCATGTCTTTTCTGAAAATTTCGGCAGTGTTTTCTTTGTAAATAATGGCCCCGAACGGGGTACAACATGATAAAAGCATATATACAATGATAAAAGGCATCCCCAAGCGGGAGCTAGCTCTTCGTTAATCGACGGTCACAACCACGCAAGCAATATAATATACAATGCCAAAAGGCGAGGATCAAAACTCAAAAGAACTCAAAGTCAATATGAAAACCATAATACTACAACGCGCGACTCTAAGGTCGAAATAATACATAACTGGTTTTCTAAATCTGAAACAATATACAATTTTGGTTGATGGAATTACTAGATATAACTGAATAAAATAATACAAGGGTGGTCACGATGCGAGTGAACCCACCTAACAATGCAATCACCCCGAAAGGAAACAGTGTGCCAGAAGAGCTGCAATGAAACCTGTACGACAAAACCTGCAAGAACTGTGGCACAACGGGGGTGAGTTGCCAACTCGTGAATAGAAAACATTGCAGAGTAGAATTAGTATGCATAACATAATCCTAGTTCAATATGATCAGATATATATATAAATCTCAAATGAATAAGTCTGAAGCAGGATAAGGTGGCAATGTAACATCTATACAAGAGTGTAGTGCCAAGTGCTCGTGCCAGTGCCTCAGGTAATAATATATCATATATATGAGGTATGATCAATGTAATCAATGTCAACTATATCAGGAAGTCTATGAGTATGTAGATATCATCCAACTATGTGATCAATGTCAATATATGTATGTTGAAATCGTCCACGTGTCACCCAATGACAATAAGCATCATGCATGTAAATATCATAAACATATGCATGGAAGTATGAGAATGTAAATCAACATGTGTCGCTCATAACATATCAAAATCATGGAACCTGAGTGTCAAGCATCAACACTCGAAAACATCATGAAACCTGTGCCTAGCATCGGTACGAAAATCCTCATATATCAGGCCCCGGCAGTCCGGATCGGCCCATATCATCTCTCAACTGCGGTCGGTATCCTCCGGATATCCGTTGAGCTCAAATAGAATCACCGGTAGGTAGTAGTCCCTCTGCCAGGCTCACCGTCTGTAAATACAGCATCCCTTTCTTGCCCCGGGGTACCATATCGGGCCCACCATATACCCGCAATCGGCCTCACCGCCTCCTTGAATCGGGTTTCACATGTCGCTCTCAGCACCGAGAAAACACATGTTGGACGCACTAAAATATCATATCAAGGGTAACCGGGTTTTTAAAACAATTATATAATCTCTTTTGAAATATCCACGGTTCCCAAATCCAGAAATATCATGGAAACAACATATCTCAATGCGTATAATCAAAAGCATGATGTATGCGACAAGTAAAAGAAATGTAAGCATATCAGTATATCATGCATTATGGAATAGTAATATGCACATATTGAAGGAAACCGCTCTTTTAAAATGAATTAGTTTTAAAGAGTATCTTGCGGTTCCCAAATTTCTAATCAAGCCAGAATCATCTATGTATGTGCAAATACTTATGTATGTAAATATAGGTGTACATGCGGTATGTGCACAAGTATGCCATGCAAGAGATCATATCCTGAATGCAACAGTGCTACAGTGTAGGGACATGGCAATTATCGATGATGAAGTGTGTAAGCCGGCAAGCATGTGTACGTGGAACATATGCAGCATCGATAATGGTGCTGGTGTCCTAACAGCATGAGTTTAATATAACTATAATCATTTTTATCATGCAATGCGATGCAAACAGTAAGCTTATACAGCAAATGAATAATAAACACAACAGTATAGAAGCTACATCAATGCATACATATCACATTGTTTTGCCATTTGAAAGAAGACAAATCAGGGTTTTTAGGAAGATAAGGGCTACGGTGTTTTTAAGAAAAGATGCGTCTTTTGAAAATATCCGTAGAATTCCTTTGCCTGTCTTTAAAATACTCCCGATTCCTTAGTTTTTGAAATAAGTATGACATCGGCCTAGCCTAACATCTACTAGCAAATCTACAGCTCTAACTAGCAAGTCAATCAGGAGGGTATGGAAACCACCTAAACCTGAGTCGATATATATATATATATATGTCGGTGATCCTGCCTCAATAGTATCATGTACGATACAACATATCATATGACATCCTCGAGTCATGAGTGCGGATCTATCATCAATATAAAGATCGTACGGTAAATCATCGTACGGCATCCCAAAAGCTGGGTATGGGTCAATATCACATTCATCTCATCAATTATCTGGTATCCTTATCCTCATAGCTCATGATCTGGGGTACTGATCTAAGTCTAGTACAAATCGACACCATCTATATAAATATAAATACGTGGGGGAAACACACATCCAAAGTGTTAGTTATATGTATGCCCTAGAGGCCATTACTGTACATACGATGTATATTGTAGTGGATGCTAGGACATATATAGGGAGGACTTTCTTGTTTGACATGATAGTACGCTATCTGGTTGCTCTTTATCTTAACATGTACTCTGATTGTCTCTATGTTACATGTTGATAAAGCCCTTAAGATATGTACTCGACTACTGGACTACAATGAGATCATACTAGTGGGGCCACGGTAGTCAACGAGTACATTCTATAACTGTTCCTAATCGAGGGTGTATCGAGACAGGGCATCGATACACCAGAGTAGACTAGCGTATACGCATCTTGACCCATATGATGGGCGATGGATGATCCCATATCCATCGGTGTACGACATGGTGCTCAGTGGAGACTGGGTACACTGGACGGACTCACCGAGAACTCCCAGATGGTATCATACCTCACGTCAGATGGCAGTTCTCTGGTGACACTGGTACAGGTTAGTCTGTAGACCCGAGATCGTCATAGAGTCTTGTGTGATTCCCACTGTTCTTTGATTTCCATCATACCACGTCCAAGAGGGCATGCAAAAAGGTGGCTTTTGGGTACAGTCCCGAATCACATGGAGGCAATAAGCGATAGGAGGGGATTCGTCTCTCCCGGTATAGGGAGTTGATGTTGCGCTGTGTTCGATTGGCTATAACTGGAAATCCCTGGCCAGGGTTGCTGAGATTTACTGGTAAGTGTTATCAGTAGTTTCCCGAACTGTTATAGACCTCATATCGACACGGCTTATCAAGCTACGGGGGTCTAACGTTTACCACCCCCAGACGAGATATGCGACATATAAGACGAAGAGACCGGACTGTACGGGAGTGTTACTGATTGGATTCGCAGGAGAATGTACAGGCTTGCTTGTTGATCTTCTGATCGCTCAATACCTGGGTGGCTGTTACGTTTAGCTGACCGCTTGCAGCTTGTGGATGTTTGATATGATCATCACCTACTGCCGGTGTATTGACGATTCTTTAGAGTCCTATACAGAGGTTTCTTGGCTCAGACAAAACGGAGTAGGAGCACATATATGATATGTGCGGGACCGAGAACAATACGAGTATGTGATACCGTATTAGATTCTCGCGATATGAGATATCGGCCGGGTATATGAGATATAGCCGGGTCATCGGATCAAGTGTTGATTCCATGAATCGGTACATGATATATTAGTCGGTTATATTCGATATAGCCGGATTGTCGGATCAAGTGTTGATTCGATAAATTAATGTATGATATTATATGTGATATATTGAATTACATTATCTAATATTGGATCGCTTTATTGATTCATTTTCTCACCGGGTAATACATTGATATATATGCGATATATGTTAATTGTATTATTTTCTTATGTTACAAATATATTATATATGTGATATATAATATTGTAACATGATATGATTACTAATGCAATATGTTTAGTGGAGATTAAACAAGATTAGGGTTTGAATTGGGTTAATTCTTTCATGAACCTTCTAGAAGATTTTCTTTTGTCATGAACTACGATATTATGGTTGATATTTTAAGTGACTCATTCTTAACCCAACCCAAACCCTTAGCCCTAGTTAAATCTCTACATGAGTTAGCCTTGTCATAGTTGATCATGGTTGCATTTGTAATGATATTATCATTTTGCATTATTCATCACAAAAGGATTATTCATTGTTCATCTTCTTCTTCCTTCTTGCAAAGCTTTCTAGCTTTGATTCATGTGATGAAAATGGGTGAGATTATGAAAATAAAATAGAGTTAAATTCCTACTTCATCATCCTAATCTATCCTAGCCTTTTAGATTAGGGTGTTCACTTCATTTAATGAGTGTGAGCTTGTGTTAAAGAAACTTCAAGGTAGACCATCTTAGTTATCGAAGATCGGAAGCAAGCTTGCATCTTTCTCTTCGTGGAGCCTCTCTAGAGTCTGGATACTCGATGATCGCAGCGAAGGGACCTCAACATGGAGCTTTAGAAGAGAAGGACCGGACTACAAAGGTTTTAATTCCAAACTCTTAGTGTTAAAGTGTTTAACATGCTTTGTTTCGCCTAATCTCTAGTTTAAGATCTTGGTTAAGGGTTGTTCGGCACGTCTAAATTTTAAATCGGGCATGGTTGATGCCTCGTAGACCCTTGTACGTGTGCCTAGTAACCCTATAGTGGTATCAGAGCCAAGCTAGAGCTTTAGACGAAGTCTAGGCGAAGTTTAAAGTCCGATCGAACTCCGAATACCCGAAAAACCCTAGTTTCTGGAAATTTTTCAAAACTGTTGACTTTTTCATATTAAAAATACTCAAAAAAATCAGGAGGGTATTTTAGGAATTACTGTGCAAAACGACACCCTAAATCCACTAAAGCGCCGCGGAACCGCGGCCGAACCAGGGTATTGGCGGCGGTTCCGCGGCAAGACTTGGGTATTGAGGGTTAGATTTTGCTATAGTTGATCCGTAGGTACTTCCTGATGCTTCTGGGAATTTTTAATTATACTCAAGTGTTGAGTTTTCTATGTTGTATTAGCGACTCGTTGATTCGATCGGATAATTTAACTTCGTTTAAATTCATTCCGGGTAATTTTATAACATGTTAAAAAGTTCGAACGGATATCAATAACTCACTTTTTCCCCTGTCGGAAAATTTTTCAAAAGTTGGATTTTTTCTCGAGTTTGAAACTTCCGGAAAATCATGCAAGTAACGCGGTGGACCCTCTAGAAGAACACAAACCTTAACTCGATTATGTGACCGTCTGAACCGCCTCTAAACCTTAGGGTTTGGGGCAGTACGGCGTTGCCACATGTGAGGCGTTGGCTTGACCCTTCTACGGTTGGACCATTGGTAATGTGGCATGTGATGGATATTTTTTGAACCCCGCTCAAGTGTTGAGCTATTTGGGAAATCTTGGGTGTTTGTTTATTCGATCGGAAAGTTTAACATTGTCTATTTATCTGGAATGTGATACAATATTTGGAATCCACAAAAAGTTATGAGATAACTAATTTGAATGTTATAAACATAGCAGTTTAGTCTCAATTGATCGGTTGCCACGGAATTTTGATGTGATCAAATGTCCGTCGCAATCACGTAGCGTACGCGGATACTCGTCGGGTAAACTTAATAGATAGCCACACCCCATAGCCCCGATCAACCGACTGTAGGAGAACCCCGTCGCCAAAAGCATCCGTTCGGGTGCTCGCGGCAGCGGTGTTCCGCCTTAGTGCACTTCGTCGACGGCATCCGGGGGTGCGGCCGTCTACTAAAGTTTGCGATGAGCATTCGATCAGGATGTCGGGAATCTTGTTGAATTGCCCGATTAGATAATGAAAAGAGTTTTCGATATAGAGACTAAAATGCGGGGTTTATAATTGTTAGGCATGCGATGTCTAAGGAATTCATTTGGTTAGGCATGCGATGTCTAAGGAGGTTGCAGATTCCAACTGTTGTAGTTTTACACTTTCTTTTCTGCGACCGTAAGTGTAATATGTGGTGTATCGTCGGCTTCGTTGCTATACATCAATGACAATTGGGATACGCATATTTACTTACGTTGATGATATATGATATTATGTGTTGCTGTGATATGTTATATTGGATCGTCACGTTCTTAATAGCCGGGGGTTTTATGTGAGATGAGGGTTTTTATTTTCATTCATGTAAAATTCATTTGTATGTAATATTCTTTTATTGGGGCACTTCCGGGCTGAGGATGATGTCACCATTATATATTATTTACTTTTCCGCATTAGGTAGACCCAAGGCGGGGAGCACAAGTAACCGGGTTCTAGGGTCCAGTGGAAGACCATCTCGAGGAGTCGAGACCGGGTCTCCTAACCCTAGAATTGACAGTGTTGCTTGCCGCTCTCGTAGGGGTCTAGGGATGTGGGTTTGGCTATTCACCGCGACCGTGGAATCCGTGTTTTATACAGGCTCGTATTAAAACACGGACATCCTGGTATATCCAATATTTCATATATGTTCTTCTGCTGCAATGTTCTGTGAAAAGATCATATTACTGCCTGAGATGAATGTTTATATTATATATATGAGATATATGTTATATTGCAGATTTCGTTTCAAATGTGATGCTTGTGAAGCATAATTAAAATGGGACTTCATGAATGAGATTAATGAAATAAAAGAAACCTAAATATGTTGTAGAAACTTGTTTAAAAACTGGTAGCTCTAGTTATTGCTTTGCATAGCGGTGTTCCTTGTAGAACATCCAGCACCTTATTCGATAAGGAAAGAGCCGAGATCCCTTCACCGGAAGTGACCTCTTTAGCGAAACTAGCAGATGCTACAAACTCGGTTTGTCTTTTGATTGTTTCTATAGTTTTTGTTTTGCATGGTGGTATTTGTGAAATATCCTACACCTTATTCGATGAGGAAAGAGCCGACGATCCCTTCATCGGGAGTGATCTCTTTAGAAATACTAGAAAAGCCTAAAAATCACTCCATTTATAATCACTCGAATCTACAACGATATAAAGTTCATTACGCAAAGGATTTTCTTAAAACCTGTCGTAGCCCTCCGTCATTTCAGATAAGTACTTCATAGTATTCGTACTACGTTTGTTGGCTTTCGTCAAGGCGTAGTGTGCGGTAGCTATTTATGCTTATCTGTATAAGAATATGAAGCAATTGAGTTAGGGTAGTCGTGCGACTTTGTTGGCTTTCGTCAAGGGTCGTGCGGGTAGGTTTAATTCAATCGGGAAATGACGGGTTGAACTTGACTAGTAGCCTATGGTTTGTTGGCATTCGTCAAGGTCATAGGACGCTAGGGGTAAAATATTATTGGGAATTTTAAGTGTTGAAATTTGCAATGAGATTGCATACCTTCTATGAGATAGTTGGATCCCAATACCCGCTGCAAGTAAGAGTTACTCCTGGGAGAGTTTTACACATTACAATTAGCCTATCAAGTAGGTGTCTAGAAAGGTGTTAACGGGGTTACGCCCCTGGGAAAACGAGGTTTATTTTAATTAAGTCCGTGCGAAAGCACGGGGAACCTTCCTCAAAGTACCGGCACTGGCCTGGCTGAAAAATTGGCGAACTTGTAGAGTGTAATTAATCCCGTCTAGTCTTTCCTCTCAGGGTTTGAAGGAAGATTTGACTAAAACAGTGAGAGCCATCCTGATTAGATAAATTGACAACCAATCTAATCTTGTAAAAGCGCACGCTGTGTGTTTTCTTCTCTCTCTCTCTCTCTCCTGGTTGCAACTATGTCACGGCTTAATCAAGATAATAATATGGATGTATTGACTGAACCCACTTGTTATACTGCGCTA
Source organism: Agapanthus africanus (assembly GCA_030015575.1). Classification (NCBI taxonomy): domain Eukaryota; kingdom Viridiplantae; phylum Streptophyta; class Magnoliopsida; order Asparagales; family Amaryllidaceae; genus Agapanthus; species Agapanthus africanus. The sequence continues at coordinate 447,696,726 of CM057342.1, read as the reverse complement.
GGGAACGTTGGTCCGGCTCCAACTTATAATTGTTATAAGACAGAGCAGGAAATAAGGGATTACCAGAATTCCCGTGCCACCCAAACGGAGAAAGTGCATGCTGATGCATCTTCTTCGGGTGTGTTCATTACCGAAAACTGTTTCTCAGTATCCTTTACGTCCTGGGTATGAGATACCGGATCAGGATCCCGCCAATGTAATTTGTTACATGGCTATAGATAGGTAGAGAACTAAGAACGGGTGATAAGTTACATGAGATAGAAACGGTGCAATTGTTGCAGCCAAGTCTGTTGGTATTTATCACCTTGTATTATCAGAATACATTGATTCTGAACGAATGTTATTAGATACCGAACCTGATATACAACATCATATCAGTCTCTTTATTAGTAAAGAAAGGATATAATTTTGTATTGTTGGATAATGTTTTGAACATTTCCTATATCAAGAGTTGATCGGATCAGGCACGTTATCTAAAAGCATAGACGTTCTAAATCAAACCACAGTTCTTAATGTACAGAACACACACAAGAGGAAGAGTTCAGAAATGAACGAATCCTTCTTGAGGTATTGTAGACTAGGTAATATCAATGTGACCCGACTAGCTGAAGTTACATATAGATGTATATTTAAATTAGTTTGAATTTACATCTTGTGAAACTTGCCGGTCATGTCACAGAGATAAGATGACCACAGCTCCGTTTATTGGAAACAGAGAAAGAGTTAGTGAACTCTTGGGATTGATACATGCTGATGTATGAAGGTCTCCTGTCTACACATGCCAGGACCGGTTCTTTGTACTTCATTACAATCACTGATTATCGCTCAAGATCCGGAAATATGTTCCTGTTGAAACACAAATCTGGAACTTTTAAGAAATTCAATGAATATAAGTTAGAAGTAGAGAACCAAAAACGGGTATAAGTATTATTTCCGTTGATGAGATCAAGGAGGAGAATACTTGAGCACGGGATTCCTGGACTATTCTAAAGGAGAATGAGATTCTCTCTCAGCATTACTCCTCCGTATACACCACACCACGTAGGTGTATCGGGGCGGAGCAATCACACCCTATTTGATATGGTGCGCTCTATGATGAGTACTACTGAGTTTCCTATTTCCTTTTGGGAGTTATGCACTTGAGAAGCTGCATACCTATTGAATAGGGTTCAAATCAAATCAGTTACCTACCGCTTCATATGTGATATGAAATGGGAAGAGCCCATATCTCAAGTTTGTTAAGATTTGGGGTTGTCCAGCCTATGTCTAAAAGCATAATCCGAACAAGCTCGAGGCAAAGTATGATCTGTGGAAGTTTGTTGGATATCCTAAGCATACGCAAGGGAATATCTTCTACCAAACCGAGGAACAAAAGATGTTTTGTTTCTCAGCATGCCACATTTGTGAAAAGGAATTTCTTGTGAAGAAATTATTGATCATGAGGTAGAACTGGAAAGAGTTCCAGCTATACAAACTGTAGCTGATGATTTGGTAGAAGCAAAGGATTCAATAGTTTCCAACGAACCTTAGCCTCTCCGCCGATCTAGTAGGGTTCCTCACCCACCTGAGAGATACTTCGGTTTCTCTATGACAGTGGGAGCGAGGATTGCATCATGAGATGATGACCCAACTAGTTTCGAGCTGGCCATCAGGAGTGGGACTCTGTAAGAATGGCTGGATGCTTAGTGATCTGAGATGGAATTCTTATACACCAACAAAGTATGGACTTTGGTTGCTTTATCTGAAGGGTTAAATCCCCATCAGGAGCAAGTATATCTTGAGAAGATTACTTGGTGTACATGGAAAAGTTGACACTTTCAAAGCTATGCTTAAGTCCATCCAGATCCTACTTGCCACGGCTATATACCACGACTACGATATCTGGCGGTTGGGTGTCATGACTGCTTTTCTAAATGATGATTTGGAAGAGTGCATCTATAAGTACACAGCCAGAGGGCTTCGTAGACAGTGGGTGCAGCGGAAACGTGAGCAAGATATTTTATGTGATAAATCAGGCATCGCGGAGTTGGAACATCTGTTTTGATATGGTAGTCAAAGAGTTTGAATTCATCAAAATGGTAGATGAACCTTGTATATACAAAAAAAGGTAGTAGGGAGTATGGTGGTGATCCTCGTAGAATACGTGGATGACATACTCTTGATAGGGAAGGAGTTTCCTATGCTACGCTCGGTCAATCTCCGCTTATCATAATGATTCTCCATATAGGATCAAAGTGATACCTCCTAAATCCTGGGTTTTGATCTATGAGATAGATGTAACTGGATGTTAGGATTCTCACTAATTGCAGTGAGATGGTATCAATCGATCCTGGGGAGAATCACTGGAAAGGCTCCAGGGTGATAAGGACGACTGAATGTCAGTCGCAGGCATTGTCTTTACCCTCAGTAGAGGGACGGTATGTTGGAAGAGTTCCAAGCTAGATACCGTGACCTACTAGACGATTAAAGGCAAGATACATCGTTACCAAGGATGCTACCAAAGAGGCAGTCTGGATACATATAAGTTCATGAGATGATCTTCGTTCCTACCATTGTGTGACAATGGAGTTGTGGCTTTTGCTAAGGAACCCCCCGTCCCATCAGAAATCCAGATATAATTCTTAGGCAGTATCACCTGATCATGGAGAAGGTTGACCCCCAGGGAGATCGAGGTTAGGAGAGTGGACACAGAGGAAAACAGGATGGATCCACTCACAAAGGTCTTTTTCCCAGAAGAGACTTTTATGGGATGGTTGAGTATGAGATACTTCAACCACAGCTAATTGTTGGGTATGTGATACCACAACAGATGGTCCCAGTGCAAGTGGGAGATTGTTAGTTATAAGTATGCCCTAGAGGCCATTACTGTACATACGATGTATATTGTAGTGGACGCTAGGACATATATAGGGAGGACTTTCTTGCTTGACATGATAGTACGCTATCTGGTTGCTCTTTATCTTAACATGTACTCTGATTGTCTCTATGTTATATATTGATAAAGCCCTTAGGATATGTACTCGACTACTGGGATTACGATGAGATCATACTAGTGGGGCCACGGTAGTCGACGAGTACATCCTATAACTGTTCCTAGTCGAGGGTGTATCGAGACAGGGCATCGATACACCAGAGTAGACTAGCGTATACGCATCTTGACCCATATGATAGGCGATGGATGATCCCATATCCCTCGGTGTTTGACATCAAGGATGGTGTACGGGTGCTCAGTGGAGACTAGGTACACATAACGGACTCGCCGAGAACTCCCAGATGGTTTTATACCTCACGTCAAATGGCAGTTCTCTGGTGACACTGGTACAGGTTAGTCTGTAGACCCAAGATCGTCATAGAGTCTTGTGTGATTCCCACTGTGCTTTGATTTCCATCATACCACGTCCAAGAGGGCGTGCAAAAAGGTAGCTTTTGGGTACAGTTCCGAATCATATGGAGGCAATGAGCGATTAGAGGGGATTCATCTCTCCCGGTATAGGGAGTTGATGTTGCGATGTGTTCGATTGGCTATAGCTGGAAATCCCTGGCCAGGGTTGCTGAGATTTACTGGTAAGTGTTATCAGTAGTTTCTCGAACTATTATAGACCTCATATCGACACGACTTATCAAGCTACTAGGGTCTGACGTTTACCACCCCTAGGTGAGATATGCGACATATCAGACAAAGAGACCGGACTGTACGGGAGTGTTACTGATTGGATTCGCAGGAGAATGTACAGGCTTGCTTGTTGATCTTCTGATCGCTCAATACCTGGGTGGCTGTTACGTTTAGCTGACCGCTTGCAGCTTGTGGGTGTTTGATATGATCATCCCCTACTGCCGGCGTATTGACGATTCTTTAGAGTCCTACACAGAGGTTTCTTGGCTTAGGCAAAACGGAGTAGGAGCACATATATGATATGTGCGGGACCGAGAACAATACGAGTATGTGATACCGTATTAGATTCTCGTGATATGAGATATTGGCCGGGTATATGAGATATAGCCGGGTCATCGGATCAAGTGTTGATTCGATGAATCGGTACATGATATATTAGTCGGTTATATTCGATATAGCCGGATTGTCGGATCAAGTGTTGATTCGATAATTTAATGTATGATAATATATGTGATATATTGAATTACATTATCTAATATTGGCTCGCTTTATTGATTCATTTTCTCACCGGGTAATACATTGATATATATGCGATATATGTTAATTGTATTATTTTCTTATGTTACAAATATATATTATATATGTGATATATAATATTGTAACATGATATGATTACTAATGCAACATGTTTAGTGAAGATTAAACAAGGTTAGGGTTTGAATTGGGTTAGTTCTTTCATGAACCTTATAGATGGTTTTCTTTTGTCATGAACTAAGATATTATGGTTGATATTTTAAGTGACTCATTCTTAACCCAACCCAAACCCTTAGCCCTAGTTAAATCTTTACATGAGTTAGCCTTGTCATAGTTGACCATGGTTGCATTTGTAATTGTTAGGTCCACGTTACCTCTCCCGGTACTTTCGGGGTTGCTGAAACGGTAAAACAAATTTTTTTCTGGACTTGGTAACATGGACCATAAAAGCCGGATCTTTACTAAACAATACACTAGCATCCTAACTAGAGATTTATCTACTCGGTTAGGGGTTATACCTCAACTTGAAATCCTTCTCTTCTTGTTATTCTTCTCCTTGCTTGCTCCGAGGCTTGATCCGGACTTTGGTCACCTCCACGGCCTCCTTGAGTCGAAGACGATCCACCCGAGAGATGTACACCGAGCTCCACCTCGAGCCGAGGTAACTAGGGCAAAGAGATTGCTAATCTAGAAGCCCTAGGTTGTGTAGAGGTGATAAAGGGATGGTTTTGTCTTTGTGGGATCTTTATCTCTCAACACATGAGATCAAAAGATGAATCAAGAGTAGGAAGAAGAAGGAGGAGCTAGCAACCATGGTTCATTTCTTTTTCTTCTCACTTGAAAAGGCAAGAGAGAGAATGAGAAAGAAATTGTGAACTAAAGAAATTAACCATGGTTCCAATAATGCACTAAAACCATCATTACAAATCCTATCAAGATAAAGTTGATGGCTACATTGAAATGACCATTATCATAATCCAAAAGAAAAAGAAAAAGAAAAGAAGAGTGTAGATCCCTCTTGAAAGTCAATAGTCAACACGGTCAACCGGTCAACAAAGTCAAGAGAGGTCAACGGGGTCAAATGGTCAATGCAATTAGCCGTCATAAAATTATCACTAAAAGGATTAGCAAATGATGTCCGCGGCTCATAATGGTTTTGACCAAATGAACTGTCAAAACCGTAATGAGCCTGCCACATAACGGTTTTGGCCGAACCAACTGCCAAAACCCTGATGAGGCACCTCCTCCTTCATCGCTCCGGAAAACTGTGCATACACACCTGCATCCGCATTCCGTAGAATGCGGATGCACAGAAGACAAAACAAATCCATCCGTGCAATACTAGAATCCGGCTTAAACCAAAGCCCACTAGTACTGCCTGCCCGAACACCACACGCACACAAGTGTACGTAAGTGATCACAGCCCTGCCGTAAAACCATACGGCCTCTACACGTTTCGCTCAGTGCAGGGAAACTCTCTGTGTGGGACTCTAAAGACTCGACACTACGCTGGCAGTGGGTTTAACCACAGACCGCAAGTGGCACTAGCTGTACGTAATGGTCCCCAGGTAGATGTCGATAAGAAGGCCGATGAGGTGAACCCATCCAAACTCTTACTGAGCCTGTATGTGACAATCTCCGTACAGTCCGGTCTGTTCGTCTGATACATCGCATGGCGGGCCTAAGGGGGCGGTAAATGTCAGTCCCCTAATAGCGGTACAAGTCGTGTCGGAGTGAAGCCCATTACACCCTGAGATAACACTGGAAACCTACCAGTATATCTCGCTTGCCCTGGCCAGGGACTACTCGTGTAATGGCTCTCCTAGACACAGTGCGATGTCAACCCCCAATACCGGGAGAGAAGAATCCTGTCTAACCGTCACTGCCTCCAAGTGCTTCGGGACTGCACCCAACTACTACCTGTTTGCATGACTCAGTAGAGCCGTGGTAGGGTAGTAATCAAAGAACAGTGGGAACACACTCGAGGCGAAGTGACAGTGTCAAGTCAGCGGACTAAGCTGTACTCATGTCACCTGGGAACTGATAACTGACGATAGGTATAATACCAACCATCAGTTCCCGACCAGTCTTGTCCAGTGTACTCGTAACCTAACGAGCACCCGCATACTATCTCAAGTACGACGTACTGACGGCTGTGGGACAGACCGTCTCCCGTGCTGGGATGAGAAGCGCATACGCTAGTCTACTCTGGAGTATCGATGCCCTGTCTCGATAATCCCATGACTAGGGACGTGTATAAGGATGTTCTTGTGGATTACCCAGCCCCCACGAGTGTGATCGCCATCACAACGCCGGTAATCAAGCAAAGATCCTAAGGGCTCTACTAATGCGTATAGGTGATATAAAAGAAACACACATGTACACATTAAAGCAGAGACAAACCAAGTAGCATACTACTATATTGAGCAAGATTGTCTATACAACTGTGAATATCCTAAGCTTCCATCAAGTAATATACATACTAGTATGATACAGTAATGGCCTCTAGGGCATATACACTAACAGTAATGATATTATCATTTTTCATTATTCATCATAAAAGGATTATTCATTGTTCATCTTCTTCTTCCTTCTTGCAAAGCTTTCTAGCTTTGATTCATGTGATGAAAATGGGTGAGATTATGAAAATAAAATAGACCTAAATTCCTACTTCATCATCCTAATCTATCCTAGCCATTTAGATTAGTGTGTTCACTTCATTTAGTGAGTGTGAGCTTGTGTTAAAGAAACTTCATGGTAGATCATCTTAGTTATCGAAGATCGGAAGCAAGCTTGCATCTTTCTCTTCGTGGAGCCTCTCTAGAGTCCGGATACTCGATGATCGCAGCGAAGGGACCTCAACACGGAGCTTTAGAAGTGAACGACCGGACTACAAAGGTTGTAATCCCAAACTCTTAGTGTTAAAGTGTTTAACATTCTTTGTTTCGCCTAATCTCTAGTTTAAGATCTTGGTTAAGGGTTGTTCGGCACGTCTAAATTTTAAATAGGGTACGGTTGATGCCTCGTAGACCCTTGTACGTATGCCTAGTAACCCTACACAAAGGCCCGCTAAAATCACATGTCGTATCCCAAATACGAATCACATCATATCATCGATCTCCGGGCACTATGCCCAAACTTCTCGACTCATCTCCAAATATCACCCACTATCCTCATCATCTAGGTATATGTATAACAATAAGCATGCGTGTGCGTGTGAGTGTAAGCCTATTCTAGGTTTCACATCTAGGAAACTATGCTAGTTTACATCTAAACCCTAGTACACCTAATCTCATCTCAATTATCCATATCGCACCTAATGCTATCAAACATATATATAGTATAAATATAGTATACTAAACCTCGAACTACGGGGGTGCTATACGCCATCCACCCGACTTCCCCCGTAGATATAATCTACTCACCTGCATCCTGAGTGTCGGTGTCGACGTCGACTTCATCTTCTTCATCGCATCGAATCCACATGAAGGTACCTACATAGATAACATAATTGGAATGCGTATTAAAATGACATCGGGAATACTAAACGTCACGCTAAGGCCTATAGGTTAGAACCTATGGACTACGCTTTCAAAACCATCAAACAACCCTCGATATCTTCGTACGAACGTCAAGTGATCGAGGTAAAACACAAATACGAGAATCAAGAATTTAAAATACGAGAAACGAAAACACGAATCAAAACAGCAACTAAGGAAAAAGGTTCCAGATTCTACCCCAGGTCAAATCAGACAATTATGCATATACCCAGGGTCTATTTTACTGATGAGGGGACTACAGAACCAAAACGAGTCAATTCTACCCTGGTCTGGCCGCAATTTGCGGCCAGAAAGATTAAATTTGCGGTCTAAATTAGGAGCTAGGGGTTAGGGTTTAGGTGGTAGCTTCCTAGATGCCTGCATGTATCACTGTGTTTGCAAAATAATTTTCAGAGTCTCGGGGTGATAGCAGATTCCAATTTCCCTACACAATTCTCACTATTTTCCGTATCTGCAGAATTCAAAGTTCGCAACCTGGGGTTTGTCTAAGGTTTTAATCCAAAATAATATCACCACAGGGGTTATATAGCCTCTAGTAACCCTAATTTCACCTTTGATTTCAACTAAAACCCTAATCTTCAACTTAAGTTTTCAAACTCCCCAAAACCACACAATATCGGTTACAATTTTAACATGGATGCTAAAGGCAAGGAAATTCTATACTAGTGATGGAAAAATTACCTCATGTTGCACTCAAGAATTCCCTAGGGCACCAAAATAAAATCTTTCTTGGCCCAAAGTGTTTCTAATGAGCTTTTGCACAAAGTTTGTGAAGAGGGGATTATGTTTTGGAGTTGTTTTGGGTGTATTTGTGATGCTTGAAGATGGAGGAGGAGGGGGGAGGCAGCAGCAGCAGCAGGAAAACAAAGAGAGGGAAGAGAAATGAGAGGAAGAAATGATGGGGGGGATGGCTCATAACAAGGGTTGACCCCTCACCCACTCTCTCTCTAACCCATACCTCATATAATACTCTTTTCTTTTCTGTTTTCTATTTTCCTATAATCAACAACCATGGTAAAAAGAATATGAAGGAAAGCCATGAAAATGTAACAAGTGAAAAAAAACAAATATGGTGCATGTTTTGTACAAATATGCTAAAAATCTGATTAGCGATTTTTAATCGCGATTAGCACTAAGTTAGCATATAATTAATCATAAAAACTTAAAATTTGCATAATTCACATAAAACACGCTCTTTTAGTAATTTCTATAATGTACAATTTTTTCCCCGATTTATCGGTATTTAATTATACCGAAATATTAAAATATTCATTAAAATTAATATTAAATTATAAAAATTCCCAAAAATAATATTTTATTTTTTTGAAATGTTACAGGTTCCCGTCGACGACAGCAAGGTTTCGGGAGGTATCGTCCATGCCATTTTTAAAAATTTGCCGGTAAATGGAACTCTAAACAAGAATCGATAACTAGAAATATAATACGGAAACAATGTAAACCATTTTACATCTAAGTAATATCGAAATACAACCTTTGTAGATCGGTCCTTCACTTCATAAGCTCCTTGTAGCAGTCCGTTCGCTGCGATCATCGAACTCCGGGACACTTGGATGGCTCCATGAAAAGAGGGCAACGGTTTTGCTTGAAGTCTTCGAGGCCGAAGATGATCTACGTCGAAGGAATACGAACTCAAGTTACCACTTAACCAAAATGAAGCAAACACCCAATATTAAAGTGCTAGTCTAGTAGAGGATGGTGAAATAAGAAATGGGTTCACTTTAGAATTTCTTTTCTCACATTATTTCTCACTTTGGATCAAACCCTAGCAAGCTTTTCTTTTTCAAGAAGAAGATGAAGAAAGAGATGAGAATAAGAATTAATCCAAGTGAGAGTTCTAACTATGGTGAGTGAGTATCATATACTAACTAATGTAGAGATATAACCATGGCTAATTATAGTGGTTAGGTTAAATAATATCTTAAGTAAAACAAAACTAGTGGACTAAGTCAATGCAACCATAAGCTTCATGAAGCTTCATGCACTTGAGCTTATCATCTACTAATTTTAGAATTACTTTAAATATAAAAACCTAACACTATAATTAGTATGGTATAAGTCTTATACATCCATGTAAGTTGTATCAACAACCATGATACAAGAATGAACACAAATAAATATATATCATATATATATTAAGTTGTGCACAAGTGAGAAAAACAAATGCTTAAGTGAACCAATATTAGTTAATGTAAATTAGTATATCACATATACAATTATACACTAAATTATCAAATCAACACTTGACTTAATAATCCGGCTATATCACATATAACCGACTAACACAAAATGTACTTACTTATCGAATCAACACTTGATTCGATAACCCGGTTATATCACATATAACCGGCCGATACAAAAGTCGCGAGAATAGAACACGGTATCACAAATACGCATTATTCTCGGTCCCGCACATATCACATATGCGCTCCTATTTCTTTTCACCTGAGCCTGTAAAACCTCTATGTAGGACTCTAAAGACTCATCAATACGCCGGCAGTAGGTGATGATCACATCAAGCACCCATAAGCCGTCAGCGGTACTAGCTGGACGTAACGGCTACCCGGGTATTGAGCGATCAGAAGATCAGCAAGCAAGCCCGCTCCAACTCCAGCAAAAGACTGACAGTGACACTACCGTACAGTCCGGTCTCCTCGTCTGATATGTCGCATATCAAGTCTAAGGGTGGTAAACGTCAGACCCCAATAACCGATAAGTCGTGCCGATATGAGGCTCATAACGGGTCGAGAAAATACTGGTAACACTTACCAGTAAATCTCTAAACCAGTCCTGGCCAGGGACTTCCCTGTTATGGCCAATCGAGCACAGCGCAACATCAAACCCAAATACCGGGAGAGACAAAACCCCTCCTATCGCTCATTGCCTCCATGTGACTCGGGACCGTACCCAAAAACCACCATTTTGCACACCCTCTTGGACGTGGTAAGGTGGAAATATAAGCACAGTGGGAATCACACAAGACTCTCTGACGATCTCGGGTCTACAGACTAACCTGTACCAGTGTCACCAGAGAACTGCCATCTGACGTGAGGTATAATACCATCTGGGAGTTCTCGGCGAGTCCGTTCAGTGTACCCAGTCTCCACTGAGCACCCGTATATCATCTCTGATGTCAAACACCAATGGATATGGGATCATCCATCGCCCATCTATATGGGTCGAGAAGCTATACGCTAGTCTACTCTGGTATATCGATGCCCCATCTCGATACACCCACGACTAGGGACCTTGAAGGATGTACTTATGGACTACCATGTCCCCACTAGTATGATCCGCATCATAGTCCAGATAGTCAAGTACACATCCTAAGGGAATTACCAACATGTAACAGAGAGACAATCAGCGTACACGTTAAGGTAAAGAGTAACCAGATAGCATACTATCATGTCGAGGAAGAAAGTCCTCCCTATATATATCCAAGCATCCACTACAATATACATCTCATGTATAGTAATGGCCTCTAGGGCATACATATAACTAACAATCTCCTACTCTCACTAGAGCCATCTGATAACAGTGGTTGTAGTATCTCATACTCAACCATCCCATAAAAGTCTCTCTCTGGGAAAAGGCCTTTTATGAGTGGATCCTCCGTGTTGTCCTCTGAGTCTATTCTCCTAACCTCGATCCCCTGGAGATCAACCATCTCCATGATCAGGTGATACTGCCTTAGAATATGTCTGGATCACTGATGGGACGGGCGTTCCTAGGCATAAGCTACAACTCCATTGTCACATAATGGCAGGAACGAAGTTCATCTCATAAACTAATATACACCCAAACAGCCTCTTTGGTAGCATCTTTGGTACCGATGTATCTAGCCTTCATCGTATAGTATGTCACGTAATCTGTCTTGGAACTCTTCCAACATACCGTCCCTCTACTGAGAGTAAATACAATGCCTGTGACTGACATTCAGTCGTCCTTATCACCCTGGAAGCTATCCAGTGATTCTCCCCAGGATCGATTGATACCATCTCACTACACCTAGTGAGAATCCTAACATCCATTTAGATCTATCACATAAATCTAAAACCCTGGATCTAGGAGGTATCACCTTGATCCTATATGGAGAATCTATGTGATAAGAGGAGATTGACGAAGCGTAACATAGAAAACTCCTTTCCTATCAAGAGTATGTCATCTACGTACAATACGAGGATGACAACCTTATTCTCTACTACCTTTTTGTATATACAAGGTTCATCTACCATTTTGATGAAGTCAAACTCTTTGACTATCACATCAAAATAGATGTTCCAACTCCGCGATGCCTACTTCATCCCATAAAGCAACTTGCACACGTTTCCGCTGCTCCCACTGTCTACGAAGCTCTCTGGCTGTGTACTTATAGACGCTCTCTTCTAAATCACTATTTAGAACAGCAATCATGACACTCAACTGCCAAATATCGTAGTCATGGTAAGTAGGAGTGGCAAGTAGGATCCGGATGGACTTAAGCATAGGCCCATAGGCCCATAGAAAAGGTTTCATCATAAGCCACACCTGGTCGATCATGCAAACCTTTAACAAGTCTAGCTTTGAAAGTCTCAACCTTTCCATGAACACCAAGTAATCTTCTCAAGATATACTTGCTCCTAATGGGGATTCAACCCTTTAGATATAGAAACCAAAGTCCATACTTCGTTGGTGTATATAGATTCCATCTCAGATCGCATAGCATCCAGCCATTCTTACAGAGTCCCCACTCTTGATGGCCTGCTCGAAACTAGTTTGGTCATCATCTCATGATGCAATCCTCACTCCCACTGTCATAGAGAAACCAAAGTATCTCTCAGGTGGGTGAGGAACCCTACCAGATCGGCGGAGAGGCTGAGTTCGTTGGGAGCTATTGAATCCTCCGGTTCTACCAAATCGTCAGCTGCAGTTTGTATAGCTGGAACTTCTTCCAGTTCTACGTCATGACCACAAATTTCTTTCCAAAATAAATTCCTTTTCTAAAAAGGTGGCATGCCGAGAAATAAAACACCTTTTGTTCCTCGGTGTGGTAGAAGATATTCCTTTGCGAATGCTTGGGATATCCAACAAACATCCACAGAACTGACCTTGCCTCGAGTTTGTCCGTATTTTTCTTTTAGACATAGGCCGGACAACCCCAAATCTTAATTGTCTTAAGAGATAGGCTTTTTCCATACCATATCACATATGGAGTGGTAGGCACCTGATTTGGTTGGAACGCCATTCAATAGGCATACAGTTTCTTAAGTGTATAACCCCTAAAAAGGAAACATGCAACTCAGTAGTACTCATCATAGAGCGCACCATATCTCATAGGGTGCAATTGCTCCGCCCCGATACACCGACGTGCTGTGTTGTATGCGGAGGAGTAATGCTGAGAGAGAATCTCATTCTCCTTTAGAATAGTCCAGGAATTCCGTGCTCAAGTATTCTCTTCCCTGATCTCATCAAAGGACATAATACTTATACCTGTTTTGGTTCTCTACTTCTATCTTATATTCATTGAATATCTCAAAAGGTTCAGACTTGTGTTTCAACAGGAACATATGTCCGAATCTTGAGAGATCGTTAGTGAATGTAATGAAGTACAAAGAACCAGACCTGGCATATGTAGATAAAGGACCTACATACATCATCATGTATCAATCCCAAGAATTCACTAACTCTTTCTCTGTTTCCAGTAAACGGAGTTATGGTCATTTCATCTTTATGACATGACTGGCAAGTTTCATAAGATATAAATTCAAACTGATTTAAATATGCATTTTTATGTAACTTCAGCTAGTCGTGCCGCATTGATATGACCTAGTCTACAATGCCTCAAGAAGGGTTCGTTCATTTCTGAACTCTTCCTCTTGTGTGTATTTTAAACGTGAAGAACTGTGGTTTGATTTAGAACGTTTATACTTTTAGATAACGTGCCTGAACCGATCAACCTTTGATATAGGAAATGTTCAAAACATTATCCACCAATACAAAATTATATCCTTCTTTACTAAATAAAGAGACTGATATGTTGTTGTACATCAGGTTCGGTATCTAAAAACATTCGTTCGGAATCAATGTATTCGGTAATACAGGGTGATAACTACCAATATCTTAGCTGCAACAATTGCACCGTTTCCAACTCTTGAAATTTTATCACCCGTTCTTAGTTCTCTACCTATCTGTAGCCCATGTAACATTTTACATATGTGGGATCCTGATCCGGTATCACATACCCAGGACGTAGATGCTACTGAAAAACAGTACTCGGTAATGAACACACCCGAAGAAGATGCATCATCATGTACTTTCTTCGTTTGGGCGGCACGGGAATCCTTATAATCCGTTATTTCCTGCTCGGTCTTATAACAATTATAAGTTGGAGCGGGACCAACGTTCCCCAGCACAGTATAACAAGCAGGTTCGGTCAATACATCCATATTTTATCTTGATTAAGGCGTGACATGGTCGCTACCTGGAGAGAGAGAGAGAAGAAAACACTCTGCGTGCGCTCTTGCAAGATTATATTGGTTATTATTTTATCTAATCAGGATGGATCCCACTGTTTTTATCAAATTTTCCTTCAAACCCTAAAAGGAAAGACTAGCCGGGATTAATTACACCCTACAAGTTCACCAATCTTTAAGCCAGGCTAGTGCCGGTACTTTGAGGGAGGTTCCCCGTGCTTTCACACGAACCTAATTAAAATAAACCTCGTTTTCCAAGGGGCGTAACCCCGTTGACACCTTTCTAGATAACTACTTGATCGTCTAATTGTAAAGTGCAAAACTCTCCCAGGAGTAATAATTACTCGCAGTGGGTATCGGGATCCAACTATCTCATAGAAGGTATGCAATCTCATTGCGAATTTCAACACTTGAAATTCCCGATAATATTTTGCGTCTAACGTGCTATAACCTTAACGAAAGCCAACAAAGCATAGCCCGCTAGTCAAGTTCAACCCGTACATTTCTTGACTGAATTAAACCCACTCGCACGACCCTTGATGAAAGCCAACAAAGCCGTATGACTACCCTAATCCAATCGCATCATATGCAGTAGATAAGCAGCATATAGCTACCGCATACTACACCTTGACGAAAGCCAACAAATGCCGAACGAATACTATATACTACTTATCTGAAATGACGGAGGGCTACGACAGGTTTTTCTGAAAACCTATTGCGTAATGAACTTGATATCGTTGTAGAATCAAATGATTTTTTTAAATGGAGTGTTTTTTAGGCTTTTGCTAGTTTTGCTAAAGAGGTCACTCCCGGTGAAGGGATCTCGACTCTTTCCTCATCGAATAAGGTGCGGGATATATCACATATATCACTATGCAAAGTAAAAACTATAAAAGTAATCAAAAGACAAACCAAGGGTTGTAGCATCTGCCAGTTATTGCTAAAGGGATCACTCCCGGTGAAGGGATCTCGGCCCTTTCTTTATCGAATAAGGTGCAGGATGTCCTACAAGGAACACCTCAATGCAAAGCAAGAACTGAAGCTACCTGTTTTTGAAAATTCGATTCCACAACATCTTTTAGGCTTCTTTTCTTTCATTAATCACATTAATGAAGTCCCATCATTTATGTCACCTAAACATCACAGATAAATACAACGTACGCTTATGCCATCCGCATTCGCCTCGATGTCCCCTCGTGCACTGTTAGGTTAAGTAACTAACGGCAGAGCGGGGCAGTGCTAGCACGGGTGTAAAACATAAGCAACGTCTATATAATATATCATATAGTCTATATACAGTATCCATCTCAACATATCAAATGATCACATCATAGATATAGAAGCAGAAGAAACATATGAAATATTGGATATACTAGGACGTCCGTGTTTTATTTTGAGCCTCTATAAAACACGGATTCCACGGTCGCAATAAATAGCCAAACCCACACCCCTAGACCCCTATGAGAGCAGCAAGCAACCCTACCAATTCTAGAGTTAGGAGACCCGGACTCTACTCCTCGAGTTGGTCTCCCACCGGACCCTAGAACCCGGTTACTTGTGCTCTCCTCCTTGGGTCTATCCTAGTGTGGAAAAGTAAATAATATACATCAAAGGTGACATCAACCTCAACCCGGAAGTGCCCCAATAAAAGAATATTACATACATTTAATTTTACATGAATGAAAATAAAAACTCTCATCTCACATAAAACCCCCCGGCTATTCAAAACGCGACGATCCAATATAACATATCTAGCAACACATAACATCACATGTCATAAACGTAAGTAAATATGCGCATCCCAATTGTCGTTGACATATAGCAACGAAACCGGCGATATCACATATTACACTTACGGTCGTAGAAAAGAAAATGTAAAACTACAAAATTTGGAATCCACAAACACCTTAGACATCATAAATAAGAAATATCACATACTTCGCATTTCATGCCTAACTGTATGAATTCCACATATTGTATCACATTATAGAAAAAGCTAGATGATGTTAAACATTCCAATCGAGTCATTAAACACCCAAAATTACCCAAAAAGCTCAACACTTGAGCGTAGTTTAAAGTAATTCAGCACACGCCACAGTACCAACGAACCGGCCATAGAAGGGCCAAACCAACGCCTCACATGTGAAACGCTAAACCACCACAAACCCTAGGGTTCAAGTGGCGGTTTTGACGGCCACATAATCGAGTTAAGGTTTTGTTCTTCTAGAGGGTCCATCGCATAACTTGCATGATCTTTGAAAGCTTTTTAACTACGGGAAATATCCAACATTTGGAAATTTTTCCGGTAAGGGTTAAAGTGGGTATTTAACATCCGATTGAACTTTTTAACAACGTCTAAAGTTACCCGAAAATAGCTAAAATACGACTACGAAACACTCCGAGTTGTTATTATAGTAAATTAACATCACATGATAATTTAGCAAAAATAAGCAACACCTGAAGCACCAAAACCCAAGGAACAGAACACTGGAAAAATTTGGAGGGGGGCTCGGATTGGGCCGGTGAGGGGGGGTGTGGCCGGCCTAAACAGGGCAGAATGCCTCCAGATTTTTGCAGTGTTCATAGTATCATACATACATCATTCTGTACATGTTTAAAAAAATTTTAGGGATCGTTTAAAATTCGACAAAATATGGGTTTTAGGGTATCATGTTTCAGAGTTCGTATCGTATTCGTAATCTAACAAAATCCGTATTAATTCCTAGCTAGGCTCTGATACCACTGTAGTGTTCCCGTCGACGGAGCAAGGTTGCGAGAGGCATCGTCCATGCCATTTTTAAAAATTTGCCATTAAAGGGAACTCTAAACAAGAATCGATAACTAGAAATATAATACAGAAACAATGTAAACCATTTTACATCTAAGTGAAATCGAAATACAACCTTTGTAGATCGGTCCTTCACTTCATAAGTTCCTTATAGTAGTCCCTTCGCTGCGATCATCGAACTCCCGGACCCTTGGACGGCTCCATGAGAAGAGGGCAACAGTTTTGCTTGAAGTCTTCGAGGCCGAAGATGATCTACGTCGAGGGAATACGAACTCAAGCTACTACTTCACCGAAGTGAAGCAAACACCCTATACTAAAGTGCTTGTCTAGTAAAGAATGGTGAAATAGGAAATGGGTTCACTTTAGAATTTCTTTTCTCACATTATTTCTCACTTTGGATCAAACCCTAGCAAGCTTTTCTTTTTCAAGAAGAAGATGAAGAAAGAGATGAGAATAAGAATTAATCCAAGCGAGAGTTCTAACCATGGTGAGTGAGTATCATATACTAACTCATGTAGAGACATAACCATGGCTAATTATAGTGGTTAAGTTAAATAATATCTTAAGTAAAACAAAACTAGTGGACTAAGTCAATACAACCATAAGCTTCATGAAGCTTCATGCACTTGAGCTTATCATCTACAAATTTTAGAATTACTTTAAATATAAAAACCTAACACTATAATTAGTCTTATACATCCATGTAAGTTATATCAACAACCATGATACGAGAATGACCACAAATAAATATATATCACATATATATTAAGTTGTGCACAAGTGAGAAAAACAAATGCTTATGTGAACCAATCTTAGTTAGTGTAAATTAGTATATCACATATACAATTAAACACTAAATTATCAAATCAACACTTGACTTAATATTCCGGCTATATCACATATAACCGACTAACACAAAATGTACCAATTTATCGAATCAACACTTGATTCGATAACCCGGCTATATCACATATAACCGGCCGATACAAAAGTCGCAAGAATAGAACACGGTATCACATACACACATTATTCTCGGTCCCGCACATATCATATATGCGCTCCTATTTCGTTTCGCCAGAGCCTGTAAAACCTATATGTAGGACTCTAAAGACTCGTCAATACGCCGGCAGTAGGTGATGATCACATCAAGCACCCACAAGCCATCAGCGGTACTAGCTGGACGTAACGGCTATCTGGGTATTGAGAGATCAGAAGATCAGCAAGCAAGCCCGCTCCAACTCCTGCAAAAACCTGACAGTGACACTACCGTACAGTCCGGTTTCCTCGTCAGATATGTCGCATATCAAGTCTATGGGTGGTAAACGTCAGACCCTAATAACCGATAAGTCGTGCCGATATGAGGCTCATAACGGGTCGAGAAACTACTGGTAACACTTACCAGTAAATCTCTAAACTAGCCCTGGCCAGGGGCTTCCCTGTTATGGCCAATCGAGCACAGCGCAACATCAACCCCCAATACCGGGAGAGACGAAACCCCTCCTATCGCTCATTGCCTCCATATGACTCGGGACTTTACCCAAAAACCACCGTTTTGCACACCCTCTTGGACGTGGTAAGGTGGAAATCAAAGAACAGTGGGAATCACACAAGACTCTATGACGATCTCGGGTCTACGGACTAACCTGTACCAGTGTCACCAGAGAACTGCCATCTGACGTGAGGTATAATACCATCTGGGAGTTCTCGGCGAGTCCGTCCAGTGTACCCAGTCTCTACTGACCACCCGTATATCATCTCTGATGTCAAACACCAATGGATATGGGATCATCCATCGCCCATCTATATGGGTCGAGAAGCTATACGCTAGTCTACTCTGGTATATCGATGCCCCGTCTCGATACACCCATAACTAGGGACCTTGAAGGATGTACTTATGGAATACCATGTCCCCACTAGTATGATCCGCATCATAGTCCAGGTAGTCAAGTACACATCCTAAGGGCTTTACCAACATGTAACAGAGAGACAATCAGCGTACACGTTAAGGTAAAGAGTAACCAGATAGCATACTATCATTTCGAGCAAGAAAGTCCTCCCTATATATGTCCAAGCATCCACTACAATATACATCTCATGTATAGGAATGGCCTCTAGGGCATACATATAACTAACATTTTGAATTTAGTTAAGGCGTAGTGTACGGTAGCTAAGTGATGTCTTCCTACACCGCATATGATGCGATTAGTTAGGACATTCATATGATTATGCTGACTATTGTTAAGGGTCATATGGGTGGTTCTGGTTAATCACGAAATGACGGGAAGAACTTGACTAGTACTTATGATATGTTGACTATAGTTAAGGTCATGAGTACTAGGGTAAAAACCATATCGGGAGTTTCAAGAGTTGAAATTTGCAATAAGATTGCATACCTTCTATGTGATAGCAGGATCCCGGTCCCACTGTGAGCAAGAGTTGCTCCCGGGAGAGTTTTCTACTTTACAATTAGCTAACCCATTAGGTATTTAGGAAGGTGTCAACGGGGCTACGCCTCTGGGAAAATGAGATTAATTCTAATTAGGTCCGTACGACAGCACGGGGAACCTCCCTCAAAGTACCGGTACTGGCCTGGCTGAACGGTTACCGATGTTGTAGAATGTAATTAATCCCGGCTAGTTTCTTTTTAAAGGTTGTAAGGAAAATTTGATAAAAGCAGTGGGAGACATCGATTAGATAAGATAATAACCAATCTGATCTTTACAAAAGCTTTCGCTGAGTGTATTCTTTTTCTCTCTCTTAATGGCAGATACCAATGACAGGCCTTAAGCTTCTACTAGATAAAAACAAGCTGACCAGAAGGAACTATAAAGACTGGCTGGGGAACATTAACATTGCTCTCACATATGATAAAGTATCATATGTCCTCACTACCTCAGCCCCACCTACCCCAGGCCCTGAATCTTCTGTTGTGGATAGGGAAATCCGCAAAACGTGAGATATTGACTGTGCCACTGCCAAATGCCTCGCGCTTGTATCGATGGACAATACACATCAAAAGCAGCACGAGCAGATGGATGTCCAATCCATCTTTCTCTATACAAAAGAGTTGTATGGGGAGCAATCTCGGACCCTGAGATACGAAGCATCTCGAAAGTTGTTTCAGATGCGGATGGCTCCTAGCACACCAGTAGGCAATCACATGTTGAAGATGATAGCTCTTATAGAAGAGCTTGAGGACCTCAGATGGATAATGGATAACGAACAATATACTGATATTTTCCTTCAGTCTCTTCCCCCCGCCTTTGCTCAATTCATAGTGAACTTCAACATGCATAACAAGGAGGAGCCACTACCCGAACTTCTTAATATGTTGAGAAGTGTAGAGAGCACGCTTAAGGCGAAGTCCCCCTCTCTGATTATTGGACAATCTTTCTCTTCCGTCCTAAAAACCAAGGCCAAGGGAAAGAATAAGAAAAAATCCACCAAACCGAGAGGTGGAATCAAGAAGGCAAAGGGAGAGGACAAATCCAATGCTGCGGAGTCGGGGAAAGGAGAATGTTTCTATTGCAAGAAAACGGGGCACTGGAAGCAAAATTGTACTGAGTACTTGGATCTCAAGAAAAAGAAGCATGGTGATGCTTTCGCTTCAGGTGTTTTAGTAACTGAAAATAGATTCTCTATTAACTCTGCTTCCTGGGTATTGAATACCGGTTCAGGTTCTCATATCTGCAATTTTGTGCAGGCGTTGAGAAATAGCAGAGTTTTGAAGACCGGTGATCATACTCTCCGAGTTGAAAATGGTTCCAATGTACATACAGTTTCAGTAGGAGAGTATCACCTAGGGTTGCCGTCGGGTTGTATATTGGTTTTGAACCCATGTTATTTTGTACCAAGCATGCTTTGTAATATAATATCTGTTTCTTTGTTAGACGATGAAGGATATCATTTTGTATTGCAGCATAATGTTATGAACATTAAACTGAATCAAGAGTTGATTGGTTATGGTACACTAAATAACGGGATATACGTCCTAAATCAACATACAGTTTTCAACATACAACAAACAAATAAAAGAAAATTTTCAGATATAAATGAAGTTTTTCTTTGGTATTGTTGACTTGGTCATATTAATTAAACAAGACTAAACAAGCTTCATAAAGATGGATATTTAAATCCTTTTGAGTATAAATCTTATGTGACTTGTCAGTCTTGTATCAAAGGGAAAATGACCAAAACTCCGTTTACTGGACACGGAGAAAGAACTACAGAGCTCTTGGGCCTCATACATAGTGATGTATGTGAGCCAATGTCTACACATGCGAGAGGAGGTTTTTCTTACTTCATAACTTTTACTGATGATTTCTTAAGATTCGGTCATGTATTTTTGTTAAAGCATAAGTCTGAAGCTTTCGAGAAATTCAAGGAGTACAAACTTGAAGTAGAAAAACAAACAGGAATGAGCATCAAAATACTTCGATCAGATCGAGGTGGGGAGTATCTTAGTACAGAGTTTACAAACTTCCTAAAAGAGAATAGGATTCTCTCTCAGTTCACTCCACCTTACACACCACAGCACAACGGTGTGTTAGAGCGACGGAATCGTACCCTATTAGATATTGTACGATCCATGATGAGTGATATTGAGTTACCTCTCTCTTTTTGGGGGCATGCATTGGAGACTACAGCTTTTCTGTTGAACAAAGTTCCAACCAAGACCGTGTCTACCACTCCATATGAGATATGGTATGGGAAGTGACCTGATTGATAATCGATTTCGATGTCGTGTTTAGAAAAGTGTAAAGATCACAACCAAAGAAATTTGTAAACTGCAATCAGTAACGGTGTCAATTGTAGGTTCATTAGCAAGTGTGGATCGTCCACAGGGAAAGTGTGATTTGATCGTATTTGATTTAGATGAATTGAAAATTAAAGAATCAAAGACAAGAAAATTCGATTCAAGATTTATAAAAGTGAATTTCAAGAATTATCAAAATCTAGATCTAATATCAAGAATACTAAAAATCATGAATCAAGAATCAAGAATCGTCCAATTTGAATTAGTTATCAAGATTTGTAATGAGGCTCGTAGGAATCGATCGACTCGATAGTGAGTATGAAGACTTGTGATTACATATTCTTATCTTTTGAAGATTTGTTGCTAGATAGATGACGATCAACGAGAATTAGGGATCTCTTGCGGAAACTAGGGTTTCATCATCTATCCCTTGTCCTTTCGTTGATTTTCATTCACATTCTAGCCTCTAGGAAATTCAAGCTTCGATCGTTAATCTCTAGTTAAGAGCGAAAACATTCAAGAAAGCATCTCGCTCGAAACTAGGTTGTGGATGATTCAATTTACTAGAGTTTACAAAACTCATTGGACTTAAGAATCGTACAAGGATTTAATCATCGTCATCTATCAATTTTCTTGATTCCTCCACGAGCGGAGTTTTTGTAAGACTACGGTAGCACTCCGGCCGTCTATACGAGGCCAAAATGCGGAAACGAAAACTTTTTCAAACTAGAAACCGGCGCTATCGTATGCTTAAAACCCGGATCGAACCATTAACCTACAACTAGATATCTAGAGAGAGGGTTGGAAAGCTATACCGATCGATCTGTGTCCTTCGGTCTTCGGTCACCATCCGAAGCTCCTCGCGGCATCTCCGGTCTTGATCTCCTCGTCCGAAAGGGCACCATATCTATGAGTCTTTTTACGGGCTTCTGCTTCATCCGAATCAACTCGAGCACGAAGTGTGCTAGCCGACGTGTCCAAGGTGATGTAGAGAATGTTTGTGATCACTTTGTCTCTTGCATCCATTGATTTGGATGGAAGTTAGAGATGAAGCCATTGATGGAAGTTTTGAGCTAGAGGAAGAAGAAGAAGAAAAGAGCCTTTTTCTTTCTTGTGTTTCTTATGATAAAATAAGAGAGAGTTGAAACAATAATATGAGAGCTCACCTCCTCATGGCAGCCCCTCTCTCTCTCCTCTTATCATATCATCACAAAACCATCATATAATGTGACATTTACACACTAAAAGAAACCATGAGTCACCATATATCTCCATGTCACATTTAATGCATCTCATGATGAATTCTAGCTCATTATTTCCATAAGCAAACATTAATCCAAATGTTTGCCACAACAAAAAGTTACGGCAACATCTAAAATAAACTCGTGACGGATCACAAGGATACCCCTAACTTGTATATACATACCTGCATCCGCATTCCGACTGAATGCGAATGTGATGAGACTAAAGTAATCTAACAAATCTAATACTAGGATCCGGCTTAAACCAAAGCCCACTAGTATGATCCGCCCGATCATTATCCGTGTATTACTGCACGTATATGATCGGACCCTGCCATATATCATACGACCTCTACAACGTTTCGCCCGAAACTTGAGAAACTGTCTGTGGGGGACTCTAAAGACTCGTCAATACTTTGGCTATGGATTTAACCACTAGCACGTAAGAGGTATTAGCCGTACGTAACGAGCTACCAGGTATTGACCAAAAGGGAGGTCGATGAGCGAACTCATCCTGACACCCTACTGAGCCTGTCGGTGACAATATCCGTACAGTCCGGTCCGTTAGTCTATGAGTATCGCATGTCGGGCCTAGGGGGTTGGTAAAAGTCAGACCCCCAAAAGCGGTACAAGTCATGTCGGAGTGTAGCCCAGAACACCCTGAGATACTACTGGAATACCTACCAGTAAATCTCCTGCCTTGGCCAAGGACTTCGTGTAATGGCTCTCCTAGACACAGCGCGATCTCACACCCAATACCGGGAGAGACGAAACCCCTGCCGATCTGCTCACTACCTCCATGTGGCTCGGGACTGTACCCAACTAAAACCTGTTTGCACGACTCCTTTGAGCCGTGGTAGGGTAGTAATCAAAGTACAGTGGAAACTCACACGAGAGAAATGACGATCTCAGGTCGATGAACTAAACTGTACACATGTCACCAGGGAACTGCTATCTGACGCTAGGCATAATACAAACAAGCATGTTCCGGGCGAGTCCTGTCCGGTGTACTCATAACCCAATGAGCACCAATATACATCTCAGGTGAACCGACTGACACCAATGGCTTGTGAGACCGGCCACCACCCCTCGTCGGGGTCTCGACTGTATACACTAGTCTACTAATGGAGTATCGATGCCCAGTCTCAAAACTCCCACGACTAGGGACCTTTTAAGGATGTGCTTATAGACCCCAGCTCCCACGTATATGATCGCCATCATACTGCTGATAGTCAAGCAAGAATCCTAAGGGATCTATCAACATGTAATAGCGACCTGTAAGGTCACCTAAAGCAGTACACGATGATAAAGATAAACCATGGTAGCATACCATTCTCCATCAATGTGTAATAGTGAACCACAATGTCACCTAAAGCATGTACACGATGATAAAGACAAACCAGATAGTATACAATCATCCTGAGTAAGATTGTCCTACCGGCATAGGTCCTCCCTCAATCATTGCAATCACGTGCCTGCGATCCAATAATTGACTCTGAGGGCACTATATCCAACAATCTCCTACTTGCACTCAAGGCTAATTATTGCGATGTCGCATACTCACAGCCCGTGTGATACCGAACACCCAACTCCTCTACTAATCAGTCTCACAAAGCTCGTTTGCAAAACTATTGCGTTCGAGAAATAGCCTCAGCTAGTGGATCCGCCCTGATGTTTCTTTCTATGTCACTCTTTATCTCATGTTCACGGAGAAAGCCATCTCTCGAAATGAGCAATACTTGTCTTAGAATATGTCTGGATATCTGCTAGGACCTTGTTCATAAATGAACTCCAAATCCAAACTTCTTAGACTGTATCGTCAACCGAACTTAATCAGTATCCTGCGCCACACCTCCCTCAGTATCCGCTTGGACCGCCTGTCCAAAATACTGCCCCTCGTCAGAGGGAAAACTATAACTCTGACAGTCACTCTGACATCCAGGTTGCCTTGGAAGCTTGGAATGATAACCGTCTCCTGAAAGAGGCTGTCGTTATCATATCCCTAGAATATCTACTTGTGTTATAAAACTGCTTCCGAATGTTTCTCTAGGATTGGATCAATATAACAACTTATTGCATCTTGTGCAAAAACAACATCTAGTGTGGTACTTGACATCTCATGATTGACTCAATTGCCTAAGCAAGTGATATGCCAACCATGCACATCCCTCTCCCCTTTAGTCTATAAGACACCTTTAGAGAGGGTGACTCCATCACCTGCAGGTACACTACCATGCCAGGAGTCGTCCATTCTAAAACACCTTTAGAATGCTGTCTAAGTACCCAGATTGGGAAACTACCCAAATCTAGATCTAAAACCATAGATCTAGTAACCAGAATGTCTGATATTATATCTATATCCTATGTGGAGAAACCACTGTGTGACAACGAAAGTACAACCGTTCGTAGTATAGAAATTTTACTTCCTACTCTGTTTATGTCATCCATATACCAGGACATCACACCCTACTACCTTCTTAACAGATCCATCCCCTATTCTGATGAAGTCAAACCTATGACTATCACATCAGAAATAGATGATCTATCTCCGCTATATCTGCTTTAGTCTATAAATAGACATAGGCTACTTGTCCACTATGCTTCCGCTGCTCCCACTTACCGCGACAACCCTCTGGCAGAGTCATATACACATATACTTCTAAAGCTAGTTTAAAACGACGCTATACTCATCCTCCTGCCGGTTCTCACAGTCTAGAACAACAGCAATGGCAAGTCTGGGTAAACAAGAACCTCCCTGCCACCGTCCTTGAGGCTACCGAAGTACCTCTCGGGTGCCTGAGGTCACCCACCATATCTGCGGAGTGGCCAATGGAATGTCAAACCAGATTGAATCTTTAGGTTCTTATCAAACTTTCAGTAATCGTTTGCGGTTCTGGAATCACTTCCAGTTCTACCATACTCCCACTACAGTTTTCTGAAAAAATCCATTTTTATTAAACTGTGGCGAGTCAAGAACAATATCACTATCGATCTTCCAGATGGTAGAAAGTCAACCCTCGTCATAGCCCGGGTCAACCCATAAACAGCCATTACAGAAACGTGCCTTAAGTTATCCAGAGTCTGGTTTTAATGTAACGCCTTGAAAAGTCGTTTTGGTGTTTTCCTGAAAATCGGTGAAAATTTGGTATTTTTCCGAAAACCGTCCTTTTTGTTATTTTGCAGTTTAGGACTAATTATACCTAATTTGGATAGGTAATTGCTAGTTTTTAGTAGCAAATGAGTTAATTATGAAATTCTGGTCGTTTAAAATTTTTCCCTAATTTTTCAATTTTTAATATTATTTTAAGCCGGTAAGAAAATACATTAATTTAGCGATAAATACAAATTTAAATGGGCTAAATTTAAGCTTTAAAATCATGTTAATTAAAATCTAGTTGTAACATAAATTTTTAGTATTTTATTTTGATTTTTAACTAATTTTTATTATAGAAAACGAAATTTATTGAATTTAAGCTTAAACTTGCAATTTTGGACTTGTAGGGGGTCTTTTTGCATAAAATTTCTTTTGTGAAACCCCTCTCTCTCTTCCCTCAGCCCTAGGCCGGCCCCACCATGATCAGGTCCAGAAAATTTCTTGCCTCACTTTGACTTTATTCATGTGATGAAATGGATTGTTTTGAGAATTGATTAAAATATAGTATGTTGAAGGTATGGTGCTTTGACTTTGGGGGAGTTTGACTAGTGACCATTCCCACACCCCACACCACTCCCCTCTCCCTTTGCTCTGGTTGAAACCAGCAGCCCCCTCCCCTTCATCTCTTTTCTTTCAACTTCTTCAAAATTCTTCAAGTTTGCTTCAAAAAAAATTGCAATTTAAAGCTCACAAAATAACCCCATCCTTCATCCCTTTTTCCTTCACCTCCCTTGCTTGGATCATGATGCTTTGAGGCCATCAATTGAAGCAAATTTCTTCTTGCTAGATCTATAAAAATTTGAGGTATAATTTCTACTCTTGTAAGTTGACATGGTTAGAATTCTTTAATCTAGTTGTTTAGTGTTAATTTTAGTGTTAATCCTAATCTAGTTTTTTTTAAAGTTAATGGTTGAATTAAACTAGGGTTTCTTGAAGCCATGTTTTAGTTAATTAAATCCTTTTAATTAATCTAGTTGTTACTTAACCAATCTATATGGTTACTTTGCTTATGTGGCTTGATGCAATGCTAATCTAAGTTAACTTGTGTGAAATTTTCATTGTTGTTGCTAATTGCCAAAAATCAAGAGAAGGGTTTGTGTTGGAATTATGGTTTGATGCATAGTTAATGGTTTAAAATTAGTGTAATGGCTAGCTAGTGGGTTAGTTTGGATTGTTGTGTTGGATTGTGTTAATTTTGTCGCTAATTGTCGATGTTTGCACCAAATTTGCAAACTTCTAGCTTACTAGGTTTTTATTAAATTATTGTGACGAATTAATTGCGATATCTAGATTATATTGTTGGCATATCCTATGACTTTTAGGATGTGTGAGTGCGGATTTTTGAGTAATCGGGTTTTAGTTTTGCCGGGCGACCAAATCGACGATTTTTGCAGTTTTTGCGATTTTCGCGTGTGTTCCGCGCACCTTGTGCACGTTGTACCTAGCTTGTGAACGTTAGTATTTTCGTTTGGGTTTTGCATCGTTTTTGATATGTAACCTTATGTTTGGTATTGATGTAAATTCCAGGTTCGGTCGCGGAGACGTCAGACGCGGCACGAAAGGGGAAAGCGGTGATTGGACGTGACTAGCTTGGGATTCCGGTGAGTAGATGTAACATCTATGGGGGACTATCGTTGGATGGCGCAAGTCGCCCGATAGTTTTAGTACCTTAAAAAGATTCTTAGTAATGTTAGTAATTAGGGGTGTAATACTTGTATGATTATTTGCTACATTCATGCCCTATATTGACATACATATACGAAACCATTTTATAGGACACCTACACCATTGCCAGGGTTTTTATATGCAGCACGAGCACAATTCATGCTTACACACACGCCCTGGTAATTGCCATGCCACCACACTAGATAACCTATAATTTGAAACCTTTTACTAATTGATGCTTAAACCTGTGCTATTGCCTTTAATTCCTTAAAATGAAATCGTAGGATTGCTATTCATGTGCATGTACCTCATCATATTATTTGTTCATGCCTAGTCTATTAATCATACATCGTAGATTAATTATTGATACCATATGCATTCATCACCATTGATATATGCACTTATGAGGATTTCTTGAGATTTTATGATATTTCTGGATTTCGGGGGAAAGCCGCAAAATTTCTAAACTTATTATGTTTTTAAAATATGTAATTGCGGTTTTCTAGTGATGTAAAGTGTCGTCCACCATGAGTTTGCTGTGGTTTTCGAGATCCGTGTCGAGGAGTGGAGGAACCGTCACGGGTACATGGTGGGCCCGGTATGGTACCCCGGGGCAAGATGAATGTGGTGTTGACGTTGAGCCTGGCAGGGGACGGATTACCTACCGGTGACTTCATTGAGCACGGCGGATATCCAGAGGATACCGACCGGGGCCGCGAGAGGCTGAGATATTGATATTGAGATGGGTCAGCCGGATGGCTGAGGCCAGAGACACTATGACATAGATTTATGAGATTTGAGACAGTTTTCAGGTGTCGTTGCTGGACACAGATTGTTGTCGATTCTATGAGTATTATGCTGGCATTTTAAAAGAGTTTCAAAAACAAAAAGAGATAAAATGTTTCTTATATGTACCTGTTGAGACCTCAGATATTCATGTTGCATACATACACCTGCTAATACACTGATGTTGTATACACACCTGCTAGTGCATCCAGTCTTACCTGTATTAGAGATGCTAGAATACTTGTGTGCATGCATACGATAGCCTGTGTAGATGTTATTTATTACTCACGAGTTGGCAACTCACCCCCGTTGTGCCACAGCCTTTTGCAGGTCCGCTCCGTCAGTACAGTAGCGGCGGGCGCTCTTGTTTCTTTTGCCTGGACTCGAGGTTTTGCTCTTAGGTGGGTTATATTATTATTTTTGCACCACCTTGTATATTCTTTGTATCTAGAGTACTCCATCTACTGTATCTACCAGTATTGTTGTATATTGACCTAGAGATGAGACTGTGAGATTTGTGGACTTTTTATGCTGTATTTTAGGGTCGAGCTCACTTGAGTCGACATGCTGTTTTTCTCATGCTTCTTTATGATTATTTTGCATGATGTTGTTTTATATTGCGTGGGATTTATGACCGCCTTGTGGCGAAGAGCTAGCTCCCGCTTGGGGATGCCTTATTTGTTGGATTCATATATATTCTTGTTGTACCCATTTTGGGGGCCAGTATTTACAAAGGAGACTCTGCCGAAATTTTCGGAAAAATTTGTATTGTTTTTTTTAAAAAGATTTTTATATGACTTATTTGATAAACTCGCTTTCAATGGATTGGTTTTCCTTCACTCTTTTGCTTATTTGGTTTTGGTTTCTGGGTTTTGGCTTACTTATTTTACGGACGTCTTGAGACATTTCGTAACCTAAGTGCCAGTCACGTTCCGTACCCTGGGGGTCGTGACAAAGTTGGTATCAAAGCGATAGGTTTTACCTTTTTGAGTGTAGGATGACCCTTGGTAGATGGAGTAAGTGACTTAAGTAGGGTAACGTAGCGTGTGTATGTCCGCGGCATACTTGCGATACGGTACTCCGCCTAAGTGACTTTCGGATATACTTGCTTGAAAATTCCTTCTTCAGTTCCATGTATCCTATGATCCTATTGCACTATTCTTACTATCCGTTTTCCTGTAACAGCCACTATGCCGCCGAAGGCTACGAGGGCACAGAGGGCTGCCGCTCGAGACGAGATTCGAGCTGGCTCGTCCGAGACTAGGACTGAGCAGGGGGGTATGCCTACGCCGTAAGGACAGACTGATCCGCCTTCCCCAGGCCGTATGGATAGGCTTGAGTCCGGTATGGAGGAGCTGCGACAGATGATGGGAGGCATGCAGGAGCTACGTCAGATGCTAGGATCCCTAGTTGCAGCCAGTCGTACACCGAGACCGGACGACGTACCTACTACATCACAGACGACCATGATACCTGCTCCTACTACTACCACCGTGGCCATCTCGGTTTCACTACAGGATTTCATGAGGCTGAGACCTCCAGTATTCACCGGCACCGAGGCAGCGGAGGACCCACAGACGTTCCATGACGGTTTACCCAGGATCTTCTGTTCGCTGAGATGTTCGGATGATCGATGGGTAGAGCTTGCGAGTTTCCGACTAGAGGGTCTTGCGCAGACATGGTGGGAGTCAGTCTTGAGAGGTCGAGCTGCAGGTCTACCGCCTATGACTTGGGCCGAGTTTACAGCGGTCTTTCTAGCTCGTTTCCTCCCAGAGAGCGTTCGTGACGCCAGAGCTCGTAGCTTCGAGGCCTTAGTCAAGACACCTGGGATGACGGTGTCTGAGTATGACATCCAGTTTACACAGTTATCCCGATATGCTCAGTATTTGGTGGATACCGAAGAGAAGATGGTGAAGAGGTTCGTACAGGGACTTGATGCCCAGCTATATCTTGCCATTGGCGCCCAGCACTACGACACTTATTCAGCTGCTATGGATGTGGCATTACGGATGGAGGCACGCATATCACAGACTACGGCCGTTTCTGGGCCGAAGAGGATTCGCACCGATGTACCGTCTCAGAGGCAGCGCGCCAGATTCCTTCCGAGAGATAGGCCTGGCAGAGGATTTAGACATAGACAGTTATATGGTTCTTATCCCCAGGGACAGCAGCCGTCGCCAGGGTGTTTTGGGTGCGGGAGTCCGCACCATCTTGTCAGAGACTGTCCGGCGAGACGACAGGGAGCACCGCCAGTTCCGCATGTGACCCTACCACCATCACCACCCCCTCCTCAGAGAGCCCTACTTCCTACCACCGGCGATGCTCCACGCCAGTTAGGTGCACCCAGAGGCCGTGGACGCGGCGGTCCTGTTCAGAGAGGACGAGGAGGCAGAGGCCGAGGTCGAGGTCAGCCCGCTATCGGTGGAGGACAGGCCCGAGTATTTGCTTTGACACCGCAGGATGCGCAGGCATCCAATGCCGTTGTGACAGGTACCTTGCCAGTTTGCTCTTTTGACGCACGGGTATTATTTGACCCAGGTTCCACACATTCGTACGTCTCTACACACTTTGCACCGATGTTGGGCCGTGAGTCGTCGTCGTTAAATCATCCGCTTGTTGTTGTTACTCCGGTAGGCGAGTCGTTTGTCGCTCGTTTTGTATTTCGTTCGTGTCGGGGAGAGGGATTCATCAGTTGATTTGATTCTCCTCGATATGTTGGACTTTGATGTGCTTCTGGGCATGGATTGGCTAGCCACTTGTTATGCTTCGGTGGACTGCCGTGAGAAGGCAGTCATATTTAGTTTTCCGGGAGAGCCAGTCCTTATTATTCAGGGAGACCGCAACGTCACCCTTCCCAGCTTGATTTCGTCTCTTCGCGCTGGTCAGCTCTTGCGGAAGGGATGTCAGGGATTCTTAGCGTATATTTGTGATACTCGAGCTGCAGAGGTTCCGTTGGACCGGGTCCCGGTTGTTTGTGAGTTCCCTGATGCTTTCCCTGATGAGCTACCTGGGCTACCACCTGAGCGCGATGTTGAGTTCTGCATCGATTTGATTCCCGGCTCGGGGCCTATTTCTATACCGCCTTATCAGATGGCCCCGGCAGAGCTTCAAGAGCTGAAGGATCAGTTGCAGGATTTGTTAGATAAGGGGCTTATTCGACCTAGTGTTTCTCCGTGGGGTGCTCCGGTCCTATTTGTCAAGAAGAATGATGGAAGTTTGCGCTTATGTATCGACTACCGCCAGCTGAACAAAGTTACCGTTCGGAACAGATATCCATTGCCACGCATTGATGATTTGTTCGACCAGCTTCAGGGTGCGGGGTATTTTTCGAGGATCGACTTGCGATCAGGATACCATCAGCTGCGAGTTCGACAGGAGGATATACCGAGGACAGCTTTTCGCACGCGCTACGGCCACTACGAGTTTTTGGTGATGTCGTTCGGACTCACCAACGCCCCAGCAGCATTCATGGATTTGATGAACCGTACATTCAGGCCGTATCTTGACTTGTTCATCATCATGTTTATCGACGATATCTTGGTGTACTCCCGGAGCAGAGAGGAGCACGAGCAGCACTTGCAGATTACGTTACAGACTCTGAGAGAGCACCAGCTGTTCGCAAAGTTCTCCAAGTGTGCATTCTGGCTGGACAGCGTCGGATTCTTGGGTCACGTGGTTACGAGAGACGACATTTGTGTGGACCCGAAGAAGATTGAGGCTGTTCAGCAGTGGCCCCGACCTACATCGGTTACTGAGATCCGTAGTTTTCTAGGCCTGGCGGGCTACTACAGGCGTTTTGTTCAGGATTTCTCCCGTATAGCTGCACCGTTGACCGGTTTGACCCGGAAGGGAGTTCCTTTCGTTTGGACAGAGGAGTGCGAGCGCAGTTTTCAGCAGCTACGGACTCGTTTGACTACGGCGCCGGTATTATCTTTGCCTTCGGGATCGGGCGGATTTGTGGTCTACTGTGATGCTTCGCGAGTAGGGTTAGGATGCGTACTGATGCAGCATGGCCGGGTGATCGCTTATGCTTCTCGGCAGTTGAAGAAGCATGAACAGAACTACCCCACTCATGATTTAGAGATGGCTGCAGTGGTCTTTGCATTGAAGATTTGGCGACATTACCTATATGGCGAGTCGTGCCAAATATTCACAGACCACAAGAGCTTAAAATACATTTTTCAGCAGCGAGACCTGAACCTCAGACAGCGTCGTTGGATGGAGTTGGTGAAAGACTACGACTGCGAGATCTTATACCACCCAGGCAAGGCGAATGTGGTGGCAGATGCGTTGAGTAGGAGGCCCGGGGGTAGTCTATCCTTTTTGCGCGCAGTGCAGAGGCAGTCGTCAGCAGATTGGCAGATGTTATGCGACAGCCGAGTTGAGTTCGAGTTCACTCAGACAGGGGGACAGCTCGCGCATGTTCGTGCATGCCCACAGTTGCTTGACCGTATATATTAGGCACATCGCAGTGACGACCGTTGCTCAGAGATCATGGCACAGATGGGACAGGGCAGATTTTCCGAGTTCGTGATTGATGATCAGGGGATTTTACGATATGGATCTAGACTGTGCGTACCAGATGCTGATGGATTGCGGCGCGACATTCTTGAGGAGGCACACCGATCAGTGTATAGTGTCCACCCCGGTTCCACCAAGATGTACCATGATATGAGAGAGACCTACTGGTGGGACGGGATGAAGAGGGACAATGCGGAGTTTGTATCGAGATGCCTGACTTGTCAGCAAGTCAAGGCCGAGCACTAGAGGCCCGCAGGAGAGCTACAGCCGTTATCCATTCCAGAGTGGAAATGGGAGCAGATTTCGATGGACTTCGTTGTGGGTCTACCCAGGACCAGTCGAGGGTACGACTCCATCTGGGTAATCGTAGATCGATTGACGAAAGCGGCTCACTTCCTGCCAGTGAAGACGACTTTCAGCTTCGCTCAGTATGCCCAGCTTTACATCGACGAGATCGTGCGACTACATGGCGTACCGACTTGTATCGTGTCAGATCGAGGCACCCAGTTCACCAGCCGACTTTGGCAGAGACTTCAGGAGGCTTTGGGCACTCGTTTGAGCTTCAGCACAGCGTTTCATCCGCAGACCGACGGACAGTCAGAGCGGACCATTCAGACTCTCGAGGACATGCTCAGAGCGTGCGTTTTAGACTTCGGCGGTAGCTGGGATCATCATTTACCTCTAGTGGAGTTCTCCTACAACAACAGCTTCCAGGATACTATTCAGATGGCACCTTTCGAAGCATTGTATGGGAGGAGATGCAGATCGCCCGTCTGTTGGACAGAGCTCAGCGAGAGCAGTATTTTGGGGCCGCAGCTTGTTGAGGAGACGACAGCGAAGATACAGTTGATCCGAGATCGGATGAGAGTGGCTCAGAGCAGGCAGAAATCCTATGCAGACAGGCGCCGTCGCAGGTTAGAGTTCGCAGTTGGCGATCATGTTTTTCTGAGGGTCTCTCCGATGAAGGGCGTGATGCGTTTTGGGCGAAAGGGGAAGCTTAGCCCTAGATTCGTAGGTCCCTTCGAGATCCTCGAGCGTGTCGGCGCTGTTGCATATCGTTTGGCCCTTCCACCCAGCTTTCCCGATGTTCACCCCGTCTTCTATGTTTCGATGCTCCGCAAGTACCTTCACGACCCTTCGCATGCGATTCAGCACCCGACAGTCCAGCTAGAGCGCGACCTTTCTTTTGCAGAGCAGCCGGTGGCCATCCTGGATCGGCAGGTGAAGAAGTTGAGATCGAAGATTATACCAACCGTCAAGGCCCTTTGGCGTAGCCCGAGCAGCGAGGAGGTCACCTGGGAGACCGAGGGCGAGATGAGGAAGAAATATCCCTATCTCTTTGAAGGTACGCGTAGTTATTTTTAAATTCAGGGACCAAATTTCTTTAAAGGGGGGAAGATTGTAATGCCTTGAAAAGTCGTTTTGGTGTTTTCCTGAAAATCGGTGAAAATTCAGTATTTTTCCGAAAACCGTTCTTTTTGTTATTTTGCAGTTTAGGACTAATTATACCTAATTTGGATAGGTAATTGCTAGTTTTTAGTAGCAAATGAGTTAATTATGAAATTCTGGTCGTTTAAAATTTTTCCCTAATTTTTCAATTTTTAATATTATTTTAAGCCGGTAAGAAAATACATTAATTTAGCGATAAATACAAATTTAAATGGGCTAAATTTAAGCTTTAAAATCATGTTAATTAAAATCTAGTTGTAACATAAATTTTTAGTATTTTATTTTGATTTTTATCTAATTTTTATTATAGAAAACGAAATTTATTGAATTTAAGCTTAAACTTGCATTTTTGGACTTGTAGGGGGTCTTTTTGCATAAAATTTCTTTTATAAAACCCCTCTCTCTCTTCCCTCAGCCCTAGGCCAGCCCCACCATGATCAGGTCCAGAAAATTGCTTGCCTCACTTTGACTTTATTCATGTGATGAAATGGATTGTTTTGAGAATTGATTAAAATATAGTATGTTGAAGGTATGGTGCTTTGACTTTGGGGGAGTTTGACTAGTGACCATTCCCACACCCCACACCACTCCCCTCTCCCTTTGCTCTAGCCGAAACCAGCAGCCCCCTCCCCTTCATCTCTTTTCTTTCATCTTCTTCAAAATTCTTCAAGTTTGCTTCAAAAAAAATTGCAATTTAAAGCTCACAAAATAACCCCATCCTTCATCCCTTTTTCCTTCACCACCCTTGCTTGGATCATGATTCTTTGAGGCCATCAATTGAAGCAAATTTCTTCTTGCTAGATCTATAAAAATTTGAGGTATAATTTCTACTCTTGTAAGTTGACATGGTCAGAATTCTTTAATCTAGTTGTTTAGTGTTAATTTTAATGTTAATCCTAATCTAGTTTTTTTTAAAGTTAATGGTTGAATTAAACTAGGGTTTCTTGAAGCCATGTTTTAGTTAATTAAATCCTTTTAATTAATCTAGTTGTTACTTAACCAATCTATATGGTTACTTTGCTTATGTGGCTTGATGCTATGCTAATCTAAGTTAACTTGTGTGAAATTTTCATTGTTGTTGCTAATTGCCAAAAATCAAGAGAAGGTTTGTCTTGGAATTATGGTTTGATGCATAGTTAATGGTTTAAAATTAGTGTAATGGCTAGCTAGTGGGTTAGTTTGGATTGTTGTGTTGGATTGTGTTAATTTTGTCGCTAATTGTCGATGTTTGCACCAAATTTGCAAACTTCTAGCTTACTAGGTTTTTATTAAATTATTGTGACGAATTAATTGCGATATCTAGATTATATTGTTGGCATATCCTATGACTTTTAGGATGTGTGAGTGCGGATTTTTGAGTAATCGGGTTTTAGTTTTGCCGGGCGACCAAATCGACGATTTTTGCAGTTTTTGCGATTTTCGCGTGTGTTCCGCGCACCTTGTGCACGTTGTACCTAGCTTGTGAACGTTAGTATTTTCGTTTGGGTTTTGCGTCGTTCTTGATATGTAACCTTATGTTTGGTATTGATGTAAATTCCAGGTTCGGTCGCGGAGACGTCAGACGCGGCACGAAAGGGGAAAGCGGTGATTGGACGTGACTAGCTAGGGATTCCGGTGAGTAGATGTAACATCTACGGGGGACTATCGTTGGATGGCGCAAGTCGCCCGATAGTTTTAGTACCTTAAAAAGATTCTTAGTAATGTTAGTAATTATGGGTGTAATACTTTTATGATTATTTGCTACATTCATGCCCTATATTGACATACATATACGAAACCATTTTATAGGACACCTGCACCATTGCCAGGGTTTTTATATGCAGCACGAGCACTATTCATGCTTACACACACGCCCTGGTAATTGCCATGCCACCACACTAGATAACCTATAGTTTGAAACCTTTTACTAATTGATGCTTAAACCTGTGTTATTGCCTTTAATTCCTTAAAATGAAATCGTAGGATTGCTATTCATGTGCATGTACCTCATCATATTATTTGCTCATGCCTAGTCTATTAATCATACATCGTAGCTTAATTATTGATACCATATGCATTCATCACCATTGATATATGCACTTATGAGGATTTCTTGAGATTTTATGATATTTCTGGATTTTGGGGGAAAGCCGCAAAATTTCTAAACTTATTATGTTTTTAAAATATGTAATTGCGGTTTTCTAGTGATGTAAAGTGTCGTCCACCATGAGTTTGTTGTGGTTTTCGAGATCCGTGTCGAGGAGTGGAGGAACTGTCACGGGTACATGGTAGGCCCGGTATGGTACCCCGGGGCAAGATGAATGTGGTGTTGACGTTGAGCTTGGCAGGGGACGGATTACCTACCGGTGACTTCATTGAGCACGGCGGAT
Source organism: Agapanthus africanus (assembly GCA_030015575.1). Taxonomy (NCBI): domain Eukaryota; kingdom Viridiplantae; phylum Streptophyta; class Magnoliopsida; order Asparagales; family Amaryllidaceae; genus Agapanthus; species Agapanthus africanus. The sequence goes on along the minus strand of CM057342.1, from coordinate 447,659,820 downwards.
ATCCAGAGGATACCGACCGGGGCCGCGAGAGGCTGAGATATTGATATTGAGATGGGTCAGCCGGATGGCTGAGGCCAGAGACACTATGACATGGATTTATGAGATTTGAGACAGTTTTCTGGTGTCGTTGCTGGACACAGATTGTTGTCGATTCTATGAGTATTATGCTGGCATTTTAAAAGAGTTTCAAAAACAAAAAGAGATAAAATGTTTCTTATATGTACCTATTGAGACCTCAGATATTCATGTTGCATACATACACCTGCTAATACACTGATGTTGTATACACACCTGCTAGTGCATCCAGTCTTACCTGTATTAGAGATGCTAGAATACTTGTGTGCATGCATACGATAGCCTGTGTAGATGTTATTTATTACTCACGAGTTGGCAACTCACCCCCGTTGTGCCACAGCCTTTTGCAGGTCCGCTCCGTCAGTACAGTAGCGGCGGGCACTCTTGTTTCTTTTGCCTGGACTCGAGGTTTTGCTCTTAGGTGGGTTATATTATTATTTTTGCACCACCTTGTATATTCTTTGTATCTAGGGTACTCCAGCTACTGTATCTACCAGTATTGTTGTATATTGACCTAGAGATGAGACTGTGAGATTTGTGGACTTTTTATGCTGTATTTTGGGGTCGAGCTCACTTGAGTCGACATGCTGTTTTTCTCATACTTCTTTATGATTATTTTGCATGATGTTGTTTTATATTGCGTGGGATTTATGACCGCCTTATGGCGAAGAGCTAGCTCCCGCTTGGGGATGCCTTATTTGTTGGATTCATATATATTCTTGTTGTACCCATTTTGGGGGCCAGTATTTATAAAGGAGACTCTGCCGAGATTTTCGGAAAAATTTGTATTGTTTTTTTTAAAAAGATTTTTATATGACTTATTTGATAAACTCGCTTTCAATGGATTGGTTTTCCTTCACTCTTTTGCTTATTTGGTTTTGATTTCTGGGTTTTGGCTTACTTATTTCACGGACGTCTTGAGACGTTTCGTAACCTAAGTGCCAGTCACGTTCCGTACCCTGCGGGTCGTGACATTTAAGCATAAGCCGGACAACTCCCCGTACTTTAACAACGTAAAGATATGAACTATTCTATATCCAATATTGAAATAGAGGCACTGATTTAATTGGAACCAGATTCAAATCATGCAGCTGTCTCCAGTGCATGTCAACTAAATGGAGAGAGGCCAATCAGCATTACTCAACTTAGGAATGCTTCCAATTATGAGTAACCTGAAAGAGAAGCAAGTTCTCTTAATCATTACTATTAACTGAATACCATACACAAGTATCTACATCTTCGATTTCTTTGAAGAATCCCGATACTTGCAACACTTGGTTCTCTACTTTACTCTTATCCCTATAACTTCTCAAAACTTAGACCTTGCATTTCTACGAAACACATGTTTAAGAACTAGAGAAGTCACAAGTAAATAGAATATAGTACGATAACCAACCCCTCTGTCCTCATGGACACTGGACAACATACAATACTATGTATAAGTCCCCTGAGTCTAACAACTCAATCCCTTCGTGTCGTAGGTTGAAAACTGTACTTATGGTTAAGAAGAATTACACCACTGTTCAATGCTCCTTACCTAACCATCCACTGATATAGGTAAATGTTATAGACATAATTTCAAAAAGTTATATCTCACTTTATAAAAATAAACGTACAGATATATCAATTTGAAATTGGTGCATAACAATGGATATTCAAAACCAAATATTTGCCATCCGGCAAACAACCCAGGCGATTTCCTCAAATATCACCAATTACAACGAATCCCGATATAATGAGGATGATCACCCAATTTCCAATAACTTACTCCCACTCATCATATGTAAAACCATACAGATATGAGAATCAAACCTGGTAAATACATACCTTGGAGGAAGGACTAATTGGGAAATCGGTTTTCTTTTAACAATACACAGTGAAACTGGAACATGTAAATGTTTCGAAGGGGTATCCGGGTATTCCTTAGTAATGCCTCTTCCATTATCAGATTCACAACTGTAACCGTATATTTCTTTGCCATCTCTCCAAATCCCTTTATATGTCTTTAGTCATTACCTTCTGTACACCCACTTAGGCTAAATGGTTTTCTTCCTTCCCTACCGTTCGGCACCAGCCTATGGTTTGGAAGAAGACTATCCAATAAGCGTAATAGGTGTACTATCCTAATCCAAGGAGCACTAGCAACCTGAGAGAAGGTAAAAGGAAAAGACAACTGAATAGTCCTATTCGTTTTCTCCAGAACCAGAGACCAACCTCGAATCTGGAACAAGTTCCTTCGAGTTCGTATATAACCATATGATGGTTTTATCCTATATAGTGGATGTTCGTAATAATACGGGGTGTTCTGGAGAAAAGGGTAAAAGTAGGAGTGGTAATGAGGTATGCAACACTGACAATCCAAAAGCCAGTGTTTTAAGAAACTTTGGTTAACTTGGTCACTGAGTCATAGTCAAGGGTCGGGTCATGGTCGCTGCCAAAGAGAGAGAGAAAAGAAACACTTTGCGTGCACTCTAACCTAGATCAGAATGGTTATCACTTTATCTAATCAGTAAACTGTTAGTTATATGTATGCCCTAGAGGCCATTACTATACATAGGATGTATATTGTAGTGGATGCTTGGACATATATAGGAAGGACTTTCTTGCTCGACATGATAGTATGCTATATGGTTGCTCTTTACCTTAACGTGTACACTGATTGTCTCTCTGTTACATGTTGGTAAAGCCCTTAGGATGTGTACTTGACTACCTGGACTATGATGCGGATCATACTAGTGGGGACATGGTAGTCCATAAGTACATCCTTCAAGGTCCCTAGTCGTGGGTGTATCGAGACGGGGCATCGATTTACCAGAGTAGACTAGCGTATACCTTCTCGACCCATACAGATGGGCGATGGATGATCCCATATCCATTGGTGTTTGACATCCGAGATGATATACGGGTGCTCAGTGGAGACTGGGTACACTGGACGGACTCGCCGAGAACTCCCGATGGTATTATACCTTACGTCAGATGGCAGTTCTCTGGTGACACTGGTACAGAGTAGTCTGTTGACCCGAGATCGTCATAGAGTCTTGTGTGGTTCCCACTGTGCTTTGATTTCCACCTTACCATGTCCAAGAGGGCGTGCAAAATGGTGGTTTTTGGGTACAGTCCCGAATCACATGGAGGCAATGAGCGATAGGAGGGGATTCGTCTCTCCCGGTATAGGGAGTTGATGTTGCGCTGTGTTCGATTGGCTATAACCGGAAATCCCCGGCCAGGGTTGCTGAGATTTACTGGTAAGTGTTACCAGTAATTTCTCGAACTGTTATAGACCTCATATCGACATGACTTATCGAGCTATTGGGGTCTGACGTTTACCGCCCCTAGACGAGATATGCGACATATCAGACGACGAGACCGAACTGTACGGTAAGTGTTACTGGTAGGATTCACAGGAGTGTGCTTGCTCATCGATCTTCTGATCGCTCAATACCCGGGTGGCCGTTACGTTTAGCAGACCGCTTGCGGCTTGTGGGTGTTTGATATGATCATCACCTGCTGCCGGCGTATTGACGAGTCTTTAGAGTTCTACACAGAGCTTTCCTGGCTCAAGCGAAACGAAATAGGAGCGCATATGAGATATGTGCGGGACTGAGAATAATGCGTGTATGTGATACCGTATTCTATTCTCGCGATGAATGTATCCAATGGTTGTATGTGATAAAACCTAGTTATCGAATCGAGGATTGATTCGATAAGTCGATACATCGGATATTAGTCGGTCATATGCGATATGACCGGATCGTTAAATCAAGTGTTGATTTAATGATTTAATGCATGATTATATATTTGATATATTACTTTGCATTAACTAGTATTGGTTCACTTTAAATGGATTTTCTCACTTGAATTACACAAGTTGTATATGTGATATACTTTTGTGCACTTGTTTGTATCATGTTTGATGATACATGCAAACTTGGGTTTGTGTAAAGAATTAAACCATGGTTATGTTAATGGTTAGGGTTTTGATTTACTCACTTATTCATTTATCTATTTATTTTATTTTGGTTAAAAAAAGGAAAAGAAAAACTAAATGGTTGCTTTCATACTAGATGGTTCTTGATGCTTCATGCATCTTTGACTAAAGTAACCATTTTATCTTCATATCCTAAACCTAACCATTAAACCTAACCTTAGCTAATTCTCTACACCTAACTATGGTTGCTATATGATAAGATAATTCTTTTTATACTCATCATAATTTCTTTTCTTCTTCTTCTTCTTGGAAAAAGAAGAAAACCTTGCTTCCATCAATGGCAACTTGAGAAAAAGAGTGAGAAATCCAATTCTAAAGTGAACCCACTTCCTATTTCTTCATCATCTACCACTTGCCAAGTAGTATAGGGTGTTTTCTTCACAAGTTTCATGACTTGGTGAAGTTAGAGCTTGATCTTGTGTTGCCTCGACGTAGATCATCTTCGGCATCGAAGTCGACGACCTAGCCCGATCATTTCTTCGATGAAACCACCGCGAGAGTCCGGGATCCGATGGGTACAGCGGAGGGAATTCATCACGGAGCAATGGAGGTGGAGAACCGGATCTACAAAGGTTGTATTTCAGTTCATTTATTAGTAAAGCAGTTTACTAGTTGTAGTTATCGCCTAAAACTCTAGTCAACGATCGCATTAGGGTTTCTCGGCACCTAGAATATTTGAATTTGGCATGGTTGATGCCTTGTGAGACCTCTTGAGCATGCCTAGGAACCCTACAGTGGTATCGGAGCCTAGCTAGAGCCTTAGGGGATGCGTAGACGATGTTAGAAACCCGATCGAACCCGAAACCCTAATCCGAGACCACTCTCTGTACATTTTCTGAAAATGTGTATTTTTCCAAACTAAAAATAGCCAAAAAATTCAGCAGGGTTTAATATGAATTACTGTGAAATTTGAGGGTCTAAATCCATTAAACCGCCGCGGAACCGCGGCCGTACCCTAGGTTAGGCGGCGGTTCCGCGGCAATTCTATTGCCTCTTTCACTTCTTTTTGCACAGTAATCTCAATTTAAAGTTGCTGTATTTATTGGGAATTTTTAATCTATACTCCACTGTTGAGTTTTCTGGGGTTGTTTTGGGGATTCGATTATTCGATCGGATTGTCTAATTTTGTCTATGTGTTTTCCGGATAATTCTTAAATATGTTAAAAAGTTCGACCGGATATAAATACCCACTTTTTCCCCTGTCGGGAAATTTCCAAGTGTTGGATCTTTCCGTGGTTTAATAACGTTCTAAGTAGTGCAAGTAACGCGATGGACCCTCTAGAAGACAACAAACCTTAACTCGATTATGTGACCGTCTTGAACTGCCCTTTGAACCTTAGGGTTTGGGGCAGTACGGCGTGCCACATGTGAGGCGTTGGCTTGACCCTTCTACGGCTGGACCGTTTGTACTGAGGCATGAAGTGAATGTTTTAAAACTTGTTTCATGTGTTGAGCTGTTTCGGGAAAACTTGGGTGTTCGATTGTTCGATCGGAAAGTTTGACATTTTCTATTTATCCGTAATGTGATACAATAATTGGAATTCACAAGTAGTTATGAGATAACTGAATGAATGTTATGAATCTAGCGGTTTAGTCTCACTTGATCGGTTGCCACGGAATTTTGATGTGATCAAAAGTCCGTCGCAATCACGTAGCGTACGCGGATACTCGCCGGGTAAACTTAATAGACAGCCTCACTCCATAGACCCGACCAAGTGACTGTAGGAGAACCCCGTCACCGAAAGCATCCGTTTGGGTGCTTGCGGCAGTCGTGTTCCGCCTTAGTGCACTTCGTCGACGGTATCGGGGGTGTGGCCGTCTACTAAAGTTTGCGACGAGCATTCGATCAGAATGTCGGGAATCTTGTTGAATTGCCCGACTTGATATTGAAAAGAGTTTTCGATAATGAGACTAAAATGCGAGGTTTATAATTGTTAGGCATGTGATGTCTAAGGAATTCATTTGATTAGGCATGCGATGTCTAAAGTGTTTGCGGATTCCAACTGTTGTAGTTTTACACTTTCTTCTCTATGACCGTAAGTGTAATATGTGATATCGCCGGTTTTGTTGCTATATGTCAACGACAATTGGGATACGCATGTTTACTTACGTTGATGACATGTGATGTTATGTGTTGCTGGATATGTTATATTGGATCGTCATGTTTGAATAGCCGGGGGGTTTTTATGTGAGATGAGTGTTTTTCATTTTCATTCATGTAAAAACTTGTATGTAATATTCTTTTATTGGGGCACTTCCAGGTTGCAGAAGATGTCACCTTTTGTATATTATTTACTTTTTCGCACTAGGATAGACCCAAGGAGGAGGGCACAAGTAACCGGGTTCTGGGGTCCAGTGGGAGACCAACTCGAGGAGTCGAGTCCGGGTCTCCTAACCCTAGAATTGGTAGGGTTGCTTGCCGCTCTCGTAGGGGTCTAGGGGTGTGGGTTTGGCTATTCATCGCGACCGTGGAATCCGTGTTTTATACTGGCTCGTATTAAAAACACGGACGTCCTAGTATATCCAATATTTCAAATGATATTTTCTGCTGCGATATCTGTGATGTGATCATGTGATGTTCTGTGATAAATACTGTATATAGTATATATAATATATTATATAGACGTTACTTATGTTTTACACCCGCGCTAGCCCTGCCCTGCTCTGCCGTTAGTTACTTAACCTAACGGTGCACGAGGGGACATCGAGGCGAACACGGATGGCATAAGTGTACGTCGTATTTATCTGTGATGTTTAGGTACTTAAATGATGGGACTTCATTAATGTGATTAATGAAATAAAAGAAACCTAAGATGTTGTGGAATCGAATTTCAAAAATAAAATAGGTAGCTACAGTTCTTCCTTTGCACAGCGGTATATGTGATATATCCTGCACCTTATTCGATGAGGAAAAGACCGAGATCCCTTCACCGGGAGTGACTCCTTTAGCAATAACTGGCAGATGCTATACACTCGGTTTGTCTTTTGATTGCTTTTAAGAGTTTTTGCTTTGCACAGTGATATATATGATATATCCCGCACCTTATTCGATGAGGAAAGGGCCGACGGTCCCTTCACTGGGAGTGACCCCTTTAGCAAAACTAGAAAAGTCTCAAAAACACTCCATTTTAAAATCATTTGATTCTACAACGATATCAAGTTCATTACGCAATAGGTTTTCAGAAAAACCTGTCGTAGCCCTCCGTCCTTTCAGATAAGTAGTAGTTAGTATTCGTGCTACGTTTGTTGGCCTGCGTCAAGGCGCAGTGTGCGGTAGCTAACTAGTAATTATCTGCTTATGCATATGATGCAGATTGGATTAGGGTAGTCGTGCGACTTTGTTGGCCTGCGTCAAGGGTCGTGCGGATGGGTTTAATTCAATCAGGAAATGACGGGTTGAACTTGACTAGCGCACTATGGTTTGTTGGCCTGCGTCAAGGTCATAGGACGCTAGGGGCAAAATTATCGGGAATTTCAAGTATTGAAATTTGCAATGAGATTGCATACCTTCTATGAGATAGTTGGATCCCGATACCCGCTGCGAGTAAGAGTTACTCCTGTGAGAGTTTTACACATTACAATTAGCCGATCAAGTAGGTGTCTAGAAAGGTGTTAACGGGGTTACGCCTCTGGGAAAACGAGGTTTACCGTAATTAGGTCCGTGCGAAAGCACGGGGAACCTCCCTCAAAGTACCGACACTGGCCTGGCTGAAAGATTGGCGAACTTGTAGCGTGTAATTAATCCCGGCTAGTCTTTCCTTTTTGGGTTTGAAGGAAGATTTGATAAAAACAGTGGGAGCCATCCTGATTAGATAAAATAATAACCAATCTGATCTTGCAAGAGCGCACGCTGAGTGTTTTCTTCTCTCTCTCTCCAGGTAGCGACCATATCACGCCTTAATCAAGATAATAATACGGATATTTGACCGAACCCGCTTATTATACTGAGCTGGGGAACGTTGGTCCCGCTCCAACTTATAAATGTTATAAGACAGAGCAGGAAATTGGGGATTACCAGAATTCCCGTGCCGCCCAAACGAAGAAAGTGCATGCTGATGCATCATCTTCGGGTGTGTTAATTATAAAGAACTGTTTCTCAGTATTCTTTATGTCCTGGGTATGTGATACCAGATCAGGATCCTGCATATGTAATTTGTTACATGGGCTACAGATAGTTAAAGAACTGAGAACGGGTGATAAGTTTCATGAGACAGAAAACGGGGCAAGTGTTGCAGCCAAGTCTGTTGGTCACTGTCACCCTGTATTACCAGTACATTGATTCTGAACGAATGTTATTAGATACCGAACCTGATATACAAAATCATATCACTCTCTTTATTAGTAAAGAAATGATAAAATTTTGTATTGTTGGATAATGTTTTGAACATTTCCTATATCAAAAGTTGATCGGTTCAGGCACGTTATCTAAAAGCATTGATGTTCGAAATCAAACTACAGTTCTTAGTATACAGAACACACATAAGAGGAAGAGTCCAGAAATGAACGAATCCTTCTTGAGGTATTGTAGACTAGGTCATATCAATGAGACCCGACTAGCTAAGTTGCACATAGATGCATATTTAAATCTGTTTGAATTTACATCTTGTGAAACTTGCCAGTCATGTCACAAAGAATAGATGACCATAGCTCTGTTTATTGGAAACAGAGAAAGATTTAGTGAACTCTTGGGATGATACATGTTGATGTATGTAGGTCCCCTGTCTATACATGCCAAGACCGGTTATTTGTACTTCATTACATTCTCTGATGATCTCTCAGGATTCAGACATATGTTCCTGTTGAAACACAAGTCCGAACCTTTTGAGATATTCACAGAATATAAGTTAGAAGTAGAGAACCAAAAACGGGTATAAGTATTATGTCATTTGATATGATCAAGGAGGAGAATACCTGAGCACGGGATTCCTGGACTATTCTGAGAATGACATTCTCTCTCAGCATTACTCCTCCGTATACACCATAGCACGATGGTATATCGGGGCGGAGCAATAGCACCCTATGTGATATGGTGTGCTCTATGATGAGTACTACTGTGTTTCCTATTTTCCTTTTTGGGAGTTATGAACTTGAGAAGCTGCATACCTATTGAATAGGGTTCAAATCAAATCAGTTGTCTAACACTTCATATTTGATATGGTATGGGAAGAGCCTATGTCTTAAGCTTGTTAAGATTTGGGGTTGTCCGGCCTATGTCTAAAAGCAAAATCCGGACAAGCTCGAGGTAAGGTCAGTAATGTAGAACTGGAAAGGTTCCAGCTATACAAACTACAGAAGATGATTTGATAAAACCAAAGGATTCAAAAGTTACCAACGAACCTCAGCCTCTCCGCCGATCTATTAGGGTTCCTCACCCACCTGAGAGATACTTCGGTTTCTCTATGACAGTGGGAGTGAGGATTGCATCATGAGATGATGACCCAACTAGTTTCGAGCTGGCCATCAGGAGTAAGACTCTATAAGAATGGCTGGATGCTTAGTGATCTGAGATGGAATCCTTATACACCAACAAAGTATGGACTTTGGTTTCTATATCTGAAGGGTTAAATCCCCATCAGGAGCAAGTATATCTTGAGAAGATTACTTGGTGTACTTGGAAAAGTTAAGACTTTCAAAGCTAGACTTGTTAAAGGCTTGCATCATTGACCAGGCATGGATTATGTTGAAACCTTTTCTAAGGAGCTATGCTTAAGTCCATCCAGATCCTACTTGTCACGGCTACATACCATGACTACGATATCTGGTGGTTGGGTGTCATGACTGCTTTTCTAAATAATGTTTTGGAAAAGAGCGTCTATAAGTACACAGCCAGAGGGCCTCATAGACAGTGGGAGCAGCGGAAACGTGTGCAAGATGTTTTATGTGATAAAACAGGCATCGCGGAGTTGGAACATCTGTTTTGATGAGTTAGTCAAAGAGTTTGACATCATCAAAATGGTAGATGAACCTTGTATATACAAAAAGGTAGTAGAGAGTATGGTGGTGATCCTCGTAGAGTACGTGGATGACATACTCTTGATAGGGAAGGAGTTTCCTATGCTACGCTCGATCAATCTTCGCTTATCACAATGATTCTCCATATAGGATCAGAGTGATACTTCCTAAATCCTGGGTTTTGATCTATGAGATAGATCTAATTGGATGTTAGGATACTCACTAGATGTAGTGAGATGGTATCAATCGATCCTGGGGAGAATCACTGGAAGTGTTCCAGGGTGATAAAGACGGCTGAATGTCAGTCACAGGCATTGTCTTTACCCTCTATGGAGGGACGGTATGTTGGAAGAGTTCCAAGCTAGATACCGTGACATACTAGACGATAAAGGCAGGATACATCGCTACTTAAGATGCTACCAAAGAGGCTGTTTGGGTGTATATTGGTTCATGAGATGAACTATGTTCCTACCATTGTGTGACAATGGAAGTGTGGCTTTAGCCCAGGAACCCCGGTCCCATCAGTGACCCAGACATATTCTAAGGCAGTATCACCTCATCATGGAGATGGTTGATCTCCAGGCTGATCGAGGTTAGTAGAACAGACTCAGAGGACAACACGGCGGATTCACTCACAAAGGCCTTTTCCCAGAGAGAGACTTTTATGGGATGGTTGAGTATGAGATGCTACAACCACTGCTATCAGATGGCCCTAGTGCAAGTGGGAGATTGTTAGTTATATGTATGCCCTAGAGGCCATTACTATACATAGGATGTATATTGTAGTGGATGCTTGGACATATATAGGGAGGACTTTCTTGCTCGACATGATAGTATGCTATCTGGTTGCGCTTTACCTTAACGTGTACACTGATTGTCTCTCTGTTACATGTTGGTAAAGCCCTTAGGATGTGTACTTGACTACCTGGACTATGATGCGGATCATACTAATGGGGACATGGTAGTCCATAAGTACATCCTTCAAGGTCCCTAGTCGTGGGTGTATCGAGACGGGGCATCGATATACCAGAGTAGACTAGCGTATACCTTCTCGACCCATACAGATGGGCGATGGATGATCCCATATCCATTGGTGTTTGACATCGGAGATGATATATGGGTGCTCAGTGGAGACTGGGTACACTGGACGGACTCGCCGAGAACTCCCAGATGGTATTATACCTTACGTCAGATGGCAGTTCTCTGGTGACACTGGTACAGAGTAGTTTGTTGACCCGAGATCATCATAGAGTCTTGTGTGGTTCCCACTGTGCTTTGATTTCCACCTTACCACGTCCAAGAGGGCGTGCAAAATGGTGGTTTTTGGGTACAGTCCCGAATCACATGGAGGCAATGAGCGATAGGAGGGGATTCGTCTCTCCCGGTATAGGGAGTTGATGTTGCGTTGTGTTCGATTGGCTATTACCGAAAATCCCTGGCCAGGGTTGCTGAGATTTACTGGTAAGTGTTACCAGTAGTTTCTCGAACTGTTATAGACCTCATATTAACACGACTTATCGAGCTATTGGGGTCTGACGTTTACCACCCCTAGGCGAGATATGCAACATATCTGACGATGAGACCGGACTGTACGGTAAGTGTTACTGGTTGGATTCACAGGAGTGTGAGCGGGCTTGCTCGTCGATCTTCTGATCGCTCAATACCCGGGTGGCCGTTACGTTTAGCAGACCGCTTGCGGCTTGTGGGTGTTTGATATGATCATCACCTGCTGCCGGCATATTGACGAGTCTTTAGAGTCCTACACAGAGGTTTCCTGGCTCAAGCGAAACGAAATAGGAGCGCATATGAGATATGTGCGGGACCGAGAATAATGCGTGTATGTGATACCGTATTCTATTCTCGCGATGAATGTATCGAATGGTTGTATGTGATATAACCTAGTTATCGAATCGAGGATTGATTCGATAAGTCGATACATCGGATATTAGTCGGTCATATGCGATATGACCGGATCGTTAAATCAAGTGTTGATTTAAGGATTTAATGCATGATTATATATTTGATATATTACTTTACATTAATTAGTATTGGTTCACTTTAAATGGATTTTCTCACTTGAATTACACAAGTTGTATATGTGAAATACTTTTGTGCACTTGTTTGTATCATGTTTGATGATACATGCAAACTTGGGTTTGTGTAAAGAATTAAACCATGGTTATGTTAATGGTTAGGGTTTTGATTTACTCACTTATTCATTTATCTATTTATTTTATTTTGGTTAAAAAAAAAGGAAAAGAAAAACTAAATGGTTGCGTTCATACTAGATGGTTTTTGATGCTTCATGCATCTTTGACTAAAGTAACCATTTTGTCTTCATATCCTAAACCTAACCATTAAACCTAACCTTAGTTAATTCTCTACACCTAACTATGGTTGCTATATGATAAGATAATTCTTTTTATACTTATCCTAATTTCTTTTCTTCTTCTTCTTCTTGGAAAAAGAAGAAAATCTTGCTTCCATCAATGGCAACTTGAGAAAAAGAGTGAGAAATCCAATTCTAAAGTGAACCCACTTCCTATTTCTTCATCCTCTACCACTTGCCAAGTAGTATAGGGTGTTTTCTTCACAAGTTTCATGACTTGGTGAAGTTGGAGCTTGATCTTGTGTTGCCTCGACGTAGATCATCTTCGGCATCGAAGTCGACGACCTAGCCCGATCATTTCTTCGATGAAACCACCGCGAGAGTCCGGGATCCGATGGGTACAGCGGAGGGACTTCATCACGGAGCAATGGAGGTAGAGAATCGGATCTACAAGGGTTGTATTTCCGTTCACTTATTAGTAAAGCAGTTTACTAGTTGTAGTTATCGCCTAAAACTCTAGTCAACGATCGCATTAGGGTTTCTCGGCACCTAGAATTTTTGAATTTGGCATGGTTGATGCCTTGTGAGACCTCTTGAGCATGCCTAGGAACCCTACATAAACCTCCCACTGTATCGTCAAATTCTCCTCCAAACCTGAAAGAAGAATTAGTCGGGATCACCCGAGGAGTAAACCAACTCCCCAGTGGGAATCGGGATCCAACTATCATCGCATGATAACGTGATGGAATCCACTCACGTTATCACACTCCAGAAGGTATGCGCATATCTGGCAAGTTTCAGTTTCTTTAGAAACCTCGATATGATTTTTACCCCTAGGACCCAAGTGACCTTGACGAATAATCAACAAATCAAAAGGTCATAGTCAAGTTCAACCCGTCATTATCTTAATTGCGTTAAACCCACCCGCACGACCCTTGACGAATAATCAACAAAGTCGTACGGCTTTCCTAACCAATCCATATATCCACGCGACAGAAAAGCATTACAGAGCTACTGCACACTACGCCTCGGCAAATAGCAACGATAAATATAGCGCGAATACTAAGCAATACTAATCTGAAATGACGGAGGGCTGCGACAAGTTTTTGGCGAAGAACCATTAACGTAATGAACTTGATATCGTTGAAGGAACCGTATAGCTTTTTATAAAAATATAGTGGCGAAAACCTTTGCTAAAGAGGTCACTCCCGGTGAAGGCTCGACTCTTTCCCCGTTGAATGAGGTGCAGGATATTCCAACTGAATACCACGTTGCAAAGCAAAAAGGCAATCGGCTATAGTGAAGTTATTACCCAGATGCAAACTTCTGTCCAAGGGGTCACTCCCGGTGAAGGGATCTCGGACCTTGCCTCGTCGACTGAGGTGCTGGATATTCATAACCGAATACCACTGTGCAAAACAAAAGAGAAAATCCTGGCAATAACAGCTTTTTTTGAAAAATGTTCCAACAACATCAGAATAGGTTTGTTTAGCTTGCATTGATCCGAATCAAAGCAATCCCATCAATTAATCACGCCACAAAAGAACGAAAATATGATGTACGTATATGCCATCCACATTCGCCACTGGGTCCCGTCATCACCCGTTAGGTTACTATACTAACGACAGAGCGGGGACTGGACTAGCGCGGGTGTAAAACATATCCAATATCTACTAGTATATATATCAATATATAATATTCGCTCAAGGCGTGATAAAATGCAACATCACAGAAATGTAATAAGCATCACAGAACAATACAGATAATCTGGGATCCCCGGGTTTCATAGAGCCGCTACTGAAACCCGACGTTCCCCTGGTCGTGTGGATAGCCTGTGCAATGAAATCTTAGATCCCTACGGGCACGGCAAGTTACCCGCCAAAACCTGAACCGAGGCAGCCCCCTTCAACAACGTGAATGGACCACCCATCACTTCACGGAATCCGGTAACTTGAGCACCCCTCCTTGGGTCAACCTGTACCCCCTACGAGTGCGGCGAATAGCCCGTCAATTCTAGAGTGAAGCCCCCTCCGTCTCAATGCTATGAGATGCGGGCCCGTTGCCCTCTAGAACCCGGCAATCCGTGCACCCCACCGTGGGGTAATCCTAGTACAGAAAGTAAAATATATAACAAGTACATCGACCTCAGCCCGGTCGTGCCCCAAAAGAATAATATACAAACAGGCGGTGACGGCAATCCACATGTCGGACGCTCGCCCCGCAATATCAAATGTACAAATACAACCAAACTGTACTACCATTGCATCCAGGCTATCCACCACGACAAATCCACAACATCACAGTACAACACAGAACATCAACGTGAATGTCATGTTCGCAAATCCGTCTAAAAGAACTATAACAATTAGACCGGATTTACCGATCAAATGACATTCACGGTCGCAGATATAATGTAAATACTGTGAACTAACATGTTTAAAATTATTGATCGACAAAATTTCCCGAAGTGGGCCCCAAGCACAATACCCAGTACTCAAATAAATCTTGGCCCAAAATAAAATTACCAGAAACCCCTTTTTCAAGTCAGAGACCAACTGAAGAAATTTGGTGCAGAGAAGGATCTTTACTGTGGCGGAACTGCGGCCAAAACAAGGGTATGGCCGCGGTTCCACGGCGCAACAGTACAATCACTTCACCAAATTTTCCCAGATGTCTTAGAAAAGCCTGCACAAATTTCTGCAATACACCAAATAATTTTTTGACCACAGGAAAAATTCGACAGAAACCGTGACTTTGAAAACGCGGTTTTGGAAATTTCGTTCGATCGAAGTTCTAAACACGTTAGAGCAAGCTAGTAAAGGTTAATGGCGTGGCTCTGATACCATGTAAGACTACGATAGCGCCCCGACCGCCTGTACGAGGCCAAAATGAGGAAACGAAAACTTTTTCAGACTAGAAACCGGCGCTATCGTATGCTTAAAACCTGGATCAAACCATTAACCTGCAACTAGCTATCTAGAGAGAGGGTTGGAAAGCTATACCGATTGATCCGTGTCCTTCGGCCTTCGGCCACCATCCCAAGCTCCTCGCGGCATCTCCGGTCGTGATCTCCTCGTCGGAAAGGGAACCACATCTACGAGTCTCTTTACGGGCTCCCACTTCATCCGAAGCAACTGGGGCACGGCGTGCTAGCTGACGTGTCCAAGGTGATGTAGAGAATGTTTGTGATCACTTTGTCTCTTGCATCCATTGATTTGGATGGAGGTTGGAGATCAAGCCATTGATGGAAGTTTTGAGCTAGAGGAAGAAGAAGAAGAAAAGAGCCTTTTTCTTTCTTGTGTTTCTTATGATAAAATGAAAGAGAGTTGAAACAATAATATGAGAGCTCACCTCCTCATGGCAGCCCCTCTCTCTCTCCTCTTATCATATCATCACAAAACCATCATATAATATGATATTTACACACTAAAAGAGACCATGAGTCACCATATATGTCCATGTCACATTTAATGCATCTCATGATGAATTCTAGCTCATTATTTTCATAAGAAAACATTAATCCAAATGTTTACCACAACAAAAAGATATGACAACATCTAAAATAAACTCATGACGGATCACAAGGATACCCCTCACCTGTATATACTTACCTGCATCCGCATTCCGACTGAATGCGAATGCGATGAGACTAAAGTAATCCAACAAATCTAATACAAGGATCCGGCTTAAACCAAAGCCCACTAGTATGATCCGCCTGATCATTATTCGTGCACTACTGCACGTATATGATCGGACCCTGCCATATATCATACGGCCTCTACAACGTTTCGCCCGAAACTTGAGAAACTGTCTGTGGGGGACTCTAAAGACTCGTCAATAGTTTGGCTATGGATTTAACCACTAGCACGTAAGAGGTATTAGCCGTACGTAACGAGCTACCAAGTATTGACCAAAAGGGAGGTCGATGAGCGAACTCATCCTGACACCCTACTGAGCCTGTTAGTGACAATATCCGTACAGTCCGGTCCGTTCGTCTATGAGCATCGCAAGTCGGGCCTAGGGGGTTGGTAAAAGTCAGACCCCCAAAAGCGGTACAAGTCATGTCGGAGTGTAGCCAGAGCACCCTGAGATACTACTAGAATACCTACCAGTAAATCTCCTGCCTTGGCCAAGGACTTCGTATAATGGCTCTTCTAGACATAGCGCGATATCACCCCCAATACCGGGAGAAACGAAACCCCTGCCGATCCGCTCACTGCCTCTATGTGGCTCGGGACTGTACCCAACTAAAACCTGTTTGCACGACTCCTTTGAACCGTGGTAGGGTAGTAATCGAAGTACAATGGGAACTCATACGAGACAAATGACGATCTCAGGTCGATGAACTAACCTGTACACATGTCACCAGGGAACTGCTATCTGACGCTAGGTAAAATACCAACTAGCATGTTCCCGGTGAGTCCTGTCCGGTGTACTCATAACCCAATGAGCACCTGTATACATCTTAGGTGAACTTACTGACACCAATGACTTGTGAGACCGGCCACCGCCCCTCGTCGGGGTCTCGACTGTATACACTAGTCTACTAATGGAGTATCGATGCCCAGTCTCGAAACTCCCACGACTAGGGACCTTTTAAGGATGTGCTTATAGACTCCAGCTCCCACATATATAATCTCCATCATACTGCTGGTAGTCAAGCAAGAATCCTAAGGGCTCTATCAACGTGTAATAGCGACCTGTAAGGTCACCTAAAGCAGTACACGATGATAAAGATAAACCATGGTAGCATACTATTCTCCATCAACGTGTAATAGTGAACCATAATGTCACCTAAATCATATACACGATGATAAAGACAAGCCAGATAGTATACAATCATCCTGAGTAAGATTGTCCTACCGGCATAGGTCATCCCTCAATCATTGCAATCACGTGCCTGCGATCCAATAATTGACTCTGAGGGTACTGTATCCAACAGTTTTTACTCAAGCATCATGATAAGGAAAACAATCAAGAATTGAGAACTCATCACAATGCAAGAATGTGAAGAAAGCAAGATTAAAGATCTTCACCTTTTATTATTCAACAATTCGTTACAGTTTGCTCAAAGACTACAAGAAATTGAGGAGAGAACTAGATCGTCAAATTGAGCGTCGCATCGTCTTCGTGAGTCGCGGATCTTCTTGGATCACTTGCTCGGTAGAAGATCGGCGTCGCTTCAAAAAGGCTTGATGGCTTCTTGCTTGTTTTTGTACTCGGAGATCTTGAATTTAGATTTTGGTGTTTGATTAGGGTTACAAGTTATGTAACTCAACTTGTGTTGGAAATTGTTGAACAACGAACAACCTTTAGAATGATGCCTTTGGGTCCTTTTTATAGCCTTCTCCTTTGTTTCCCCTAGAAGCTTGATTAAGATTAGCTTCCTTTAGAAGCTAGGTTTAGTTTAGCTTCTCTTGCAAGCTTGGTGGTTGAATAGAAGCTTCTAGAGTTAGTAAGTTATGTAGCTTACAAGAGAAGCTTGGTAGATATTAGACTTGTACAAGAAGCTTGGCTGTTAGGAAGGAAGCTTCGGGAGATTTCTGGAGAAAGAAGTGTCTTGAAGCAGGTTTGAACTTGAGAAAAGAAGCCTCGGGAAGAGCTTTGCTGATGATGTTGGATATAGTGCCCTCAGAGTCAATTATTGGATCACAGGCACGTGATTGCAATGATTGAGGGATGACCTATACCGGTAGGACAGTCTCACTCAAGAGGATTGTATACTATCTGGTTTGTCTTTATCATCGTGTACATGCTATAGGTGACATTGTTGTTCACTGTTACACGTTGATAGCGAATAGTATGCTACCATGGTTTGTCATTATCATCGTGTACATGCTTTAGGTGACCTTACAGATCACTATTACACATTGATAGAGCCCTTAGGATTCTTGCTTGACTACCAGCAGTATGATGGCGATCATATACGTGGGAGCTGGGGTCTATAAGCACATCCTTAAAAGGTCCCTAGTCGTGGGAGTTTCGAGACTGGGCATCGATACTCCAATAGTAAACTAGTGTATACAGTCGAGACCCCGAAGAGGGGCGGTAGTCGGTCTCACAAGCCATTGGTGTCAGTTAGTTCACCTAAGATTTATACAGGTGCTCATTGGGTTATGAGTACACCGGGCAGGACTCGCCGGGAACATGCTAGTTGCTATTATACCTGACGTCAGATAGCAGTTCCCTGGTGACCTGTGTACAGGTTAGTTCATCGACCTGAGATCGTCATTTGTCTCGTGTGAGTTCCCACTGTGCTTTGATTACTACCCTACCACGGCTCAAAGGAGTCGTGCAAACAGGTTTTAGTTGGGTACAGTCCCGAGCCACATGGAGGCAGTGAGCGGATTGGCAGGGGTTTCATCTCTCCCGGTATTGGGGGTGAGATCGCGCTGTGTCTAGGAGAGCCATTACACGAAGTCCTTGGCCAAGGCAGGAGATTTACTGGTAGGTATTCCAGTAGTATCTCAGGGTGTTCTGGGCTACACTCCGACATGACTTGTACCGCTTTGGGGTGTCTGACTTTTACCTACCCCTAGGCCCGACATGCGATGCTCATAGACGAATGGACCGGACTGTACGGATATTGTCGCTGACAGGCTCAGTAGGGTGTCAGGATGAGTTCGCTCATCGAACTCCCTTTTGGTCAATACCTAGTAGCCCGTTATGTATGGCTAGTACCACTGACGTGCTAGTGGTTAAATCTACAGCTAAAGTATTGACGAGTCTTTAGAGTCCCCCACAGACAGTTTCTCAAGTTTCGGCCGAAACGTTGTAGAGGCCGTATGATATATGGCAGGGTTCGATCATATACGTGTAGTCATGCACGGATAATGATCGGACGGATCATATTAGTGGGCTTTGGTTTAAGCCGGATCCTAGTATTAGATTTGTTCGATTACTTTAGTCTCATCGCATTCGCATTCAGTCGGAATGCGGATGCAGGTATTGTTAGTTATATGTATGCCCTAAAGGGCGTTACTGTACATACGATGTATATTGTAATGGATGCTTGGACATATATAGGGAGGACTTTCTTGCTCGACATGATAGTACGCTATCTGGTTGCTCTTTATCTTACCATGTACTCTGATTGTCTCTATGTTACATGTTGATAAAGCCCTTAGGATATGTACTCGACTACTGGGACTATGATGAGATCATACTAGTGGGGCCACAGTAGTCGACGAGTACATCCTATAACTGTTCCAAGTCGAGGGTGTATCGAGACAGGGCATCGATGCACCAGAGTAGACTAGCGTATACGCATCTTGACCCATATGATGGGCGATGGATGATCCCATATCCATCGGTGTTTGACATCAAGGATGGTGTACGGGTGCTTAGTGGAGACTGGGTACTCTGGACGGACTCGCCGAGAACTCCCAGATGGTATTATGCCTCACGTCAGATGGCAGTTCTCCGGTGACACTGGTACAGAGTTGTCTGTTGACCTGAGATCGTCATAGAGTCTTGTGTGATTCCCACTATGCTTTGATTTCCATCATACCACGTCCAAGAGGGCGTGCAAAAAGGTGGCTTTTGGGTACAGTCCCGAATCACATGGAGGCAATGAGCGATAGGAGGGGATTCGTCTCTCCCGGTATAGGGAGTTGATATTGTGCTGTGTTCGATTGGCTATAACCGGAAATCCCTGGCCAGGGTTGCTGAGATTTATGGGTAAGTGTTATCAGTAATTTCTTGAACTGCTATATACCTCATATCGACACGACTTATCTAGCTACTGGGGTCTGACGTTTACCACCCCTAGGCGAGATATGCGACATATCAGACGACGAGACCGGACTGTACGGGAGTGTTACTGATTGGATTCACAGGAGAATGTACAGGATTGCTTGTTGATCTTCTGAGCGCTCAATACCTGGGTGGCTGTTACGTTTAGCTGACCGCTTGCAGCTTGTGGGTGTTTGATATGATCATCACCTACTGTCGGCGTATTGACGATTCTTTAGAGTCCTACACAGAGGTTTCTTGGCTCAGGCAAAACGGAGTAGGAGCACATATGTGATATGTGCAGGACCGAGGATAATGCGGTATGTGATACCGTATTGGATTTTCGCGGTATGAGATATCGGCCGGGTATATGTGATATAGCCGGGTCATCGTATTAGTCGGTTATATGCAATATAGCCGGATTGTCGGATCAAGTGTTGATTTGATAATTTAATGTATAATAATATATATGATATATTAAATTACATTAACTAATATTAGCTCACTAAAAGATTCATTTTCTCACGGGATAATAAATTGATATATATGCGATATATGTTAATTGTATTATTTTCTAATGTTACAAAATATATTGTATATGTGATATATTATATTGTAACATGTTAGGGTTACAAATTTAAACATGGTTTATGGTTTAAACTTGGTTAGGGTTTGGATTAGGGTTAGCTTTTGCATGAAGCTTCCATGAAGCTTCATGAAGCTTTGACTTTGTGGTTGCTTGATATTTTGTGAAGATATTATGTTAACCCAATCCAAACCATTAACTCTAGTTAACTCTCTACAAAGGTTAACTCTATCATGCTTGACCCCTGGTTAGATTTGTTACCACTACAATAATTCATTGTTCATCACAAAAGGAAAAAGATTATTCATTCTTCTTCTTGCTTGAGTTCCTTCTTGAAAAGCTTTCTAGTTTTGCTTTTGTGATGAAAATGAGTGAGAAAAAGATTATAAAAGAGATCAAAAATCCTACTTCATCATCCTCATCTATCCTTGCCATTTAGATGAGGGTGTTCACTTCATATTATGAGTGTTAGCTTTTGTTATCGAAACTTCAAGGTAGATTATCTTTGTATCGATGATCGGAAGCAAGACTGCATCTTTCTCTTCGTGGAACCTCTCGAGAGTCTGGAACACGATGATCGCAGCGAATGGACTTCAACACGGAGCTTTAGAAGTGAAGGACCGGATCTACAAAGGTTGTAATCCCTCTCACTTAGTGTTAAAGTGTTTAACATGTTATTTTTCGCCTAAACCCTAGTTTAAAGATCCGACTTCGGGTTGTTCGGCACGGCTAAAATTTTAATCGGGTATGGTTGATGCCTCGTAGACCATTGTGCGCGTGCCTAGCAACCCTACAGTGGTATCAGAGCCAAGCTAGAGCTTTAGGCGAAGTCTAGACGAAGTTTAAAGTCCGATCGAACCCGACAACCCCGATGTAAACCTTTCTCTGTACATTTTTTGAAAATGTGATTTTTTATGAATTAAAAATACTCAGAAAAATAAGCAGGAAAAAATAAGAATTACTGTGAAGCACGGCCCTTTAATTCGCTAATATGACCGCGGAACCACGGCCAAACCAAGGGTTTGGCGGCGGTTCCACGGCCAAAATTTGGACTTAGTCTCTCATATTTCATATATTTATTCTTAGGTCCTTTCTTGGCAATATTTTCTGGGAATTTTTTAATTGCACTCAAGTGTTGAGTTTTCTAGGGTTGTATTGGGGACTCGTTGATTCGATCGGATATTTTAACTCTGTTTAGTTCGTCCGGGTAATTTTTTAGAAACTGTTAAAAAGTTCGAACGAATATCAATAACTCACTTTTTCCCCTGTCGGGAAATTTTCAAAAGTTGGATTTTTTCTCGTGTTTGAAACTTTCGTAAAGTCATGCAAGTAACGCGGTGGACCCTCTAGAAGACAACAAACCTTAACTCGGTTATGTGATCGTCTAGAACTGCCTCTGAACCTTAGGGTCTGTGGCAGTACGGCGTGCCACATGTGAGGCGTTGGCTTGACTCTTCTACGGCTGGACCATTGGTACTGTGGCATGTGATGGATGCTTTTAAACTGATTTCAAGTGTTGAGATATATTGGGGAAATCTTGGGTGTTTGATTATTCGATCGGAAAGTTTAACATTGTCTATTTATCTGGATTGTGATACAATATTTGGAATCCACAAGAAATTATGAGATAACTAATTTGAATGTTGTAAACATAGCAGTTTAGTCTCAGATGATCGGTTGCCACGGAATTTTAATGTGATCAAAATTCCGTCGCAATCACGTAGCGTATGCGGATACTCGCCGGGTAAACTTAATAGACAGCCACGTCCCATAGCCCCGACCAAGTGACTGTAGGAGAACCCCGTCGCCAAAAGCATCCGTTCGGGTGCTCGCGGCAGCGGTGTTCCGCCTTAGTGCACTTCGTCGACGGCATCCGGGGGTAGGGCCGTCTACTAAAGTTTGCGACGAGCATTCGATCAGGTTGTCGGGAATCTTGTTGAATTGCCCGACTTGATATTGAAAAGAGTTTTCGATAATGATGTCTAACGAATTCAATTGGTTAGGCATGTGATGTCTAACGAATTCAATTGGTTAGGCATGTGATGTCTAAAGAGGTTGCGGATTCCAACTGTTGTAGTTTTTCACTTTCTTTTCTATGACCGTAAGCGTAGTATGTGGTGTATCGCCAGCTTCGTTGCTATACATCAACGACAATCGGGAAATGCATACTTGCTTACGTTGATGATATGAGATATTATGTGTTGCTGTGATATGTTATATTGGATCGTCGCGTTCTGAATAGCCGGGGGTTTTATGTGAGATGAGAGTTTTTCTTTTTCATTCATGTAAAATTCATTTGTATATAATATTCTTTTATTGGGGCACTTTTGGGCTGAGGATGATGTCACCATTGTATATTATTTACTTTTCCGCATTAGGATAGACCTAAGGAAGGGAGCATAAGTAACCGGGTTCTGGGGTCCAGTGGGAGACCATCTCGAGGAGTCGAGACCGGGTCTCCTAACCCTAGAATTGGCAGTGTTACTTGCCGCTCTCGTAGGGGTCTAGGGATGTGGGTTTGGCTATTCATCGCGACCGTGGAATCCGTGTTTTATACAGGCTCGTATTGAAAACACGGACATCCTAGTATATCCAATATTTCATATATGTTCTTCTGCTGCAATGTTCTGTGATGAGATCATATTACTGCCTGAGATGAATGTTTATATTATATATATGAGATATATGTTATATTGCAGATTTCGTTTCAAATGTGATGCTTGTGAAGCACAATTAAAATGGGACTTCATTAATGAGATTAATGAAACTAAAAGAAACCTAAAGATATTGTAGAAACTTGTTTAAAAACTGGTAGCTCTAGTTCTTGCTTTGCATAGCGGTGTTCCTTGTAGAACATCCAGCACCTTATTCGATAAGGAAAGAACCGAGATCCCTTCACCGGGAGTGACCTCTTTAGTGAAACTAGCCGATGCTGCACCCTCGGTTTATCTTTTGATTGCTTCTATAGTTCTTACTTTGCACAGCGGTATATATGATATATCCTGCACCTTATTCGATGAGGAAAGGGCCGACGATCCCTTCACCGGGAGTGACCTCTTTAGCAAAACTAGAAAAGCCTAAAAAACACTCCATTTAAAAATCACTCGATTCTACAACGATATCAAGTTCATTACGCAAAGGGGTTTCTTAAAAACCTGACGTAGCCCTCCGTCATTTCAGATAAGTAGTATTTAGTATTCGTGCTGCGTTTGTTGACCTCTGTCAAGGCGTAGTGTGTGGTAGCTGATTAGTGCTTATCTGTATAAACATATGATGTGATTGATTTAGGGTAGTCATGCGACCTTGTTGACCTCTGTCAAGGGTCGTGCGGGTGAGTTTACTTCAATCAGGAAATGACTGGTTGAACTTGACTAGCAGCCTATGGTTTGTTGACCTCTGTCAAGGTCATAGGACTCTAGGGGCAAAATATTATTAGGAATTTCAAGTGTTGAAATTTGCAATGAGATTGCATACCTTCTATGAGATAGTTGGTCCTGATACCCGCTGCGAGTAAGAGTTACTCCTGGGAGAGTTTTACACATTACAATCAGCCGATCAAGTAGGTGTCTAGAAAGGTGTTAACGGGGTTACGCCTCTGGGAAAAGGAGGTTTACTTTAATTAGGTCCGTGCGAAAGCACGGGGAACCTCCCTCAAAGTACCGACAGTGGCCTGGCTGAAAGATTGGCGAACTTGTAGCGTATAATTAATCCCGGCTAGTCTTTCCTTTTAGGGTTTGAAGGAAGACTTGATTAAAACAGTGGGAGACATCCTGATTAGATATATTAGATAACCAATCTAATCTTTCAAGAGCATACGCTGAGTGTTTTCTTCTCTCTCTCTCCAGGTAGCGACCATATCACGCCTTAATCAAGATAATAATACAGATGTATTGACCGAACCCGCTTGTTATACTGAGCTGGGGAACGTTGGTCCCGCTCCAACTTATAATTGTTATAAGACAGAACAGGAAATTGGGGAATACAAGATTTCCCATGCCGCCCAAACGAAGAAACTGCATGCTGATGCATCTTCTTCGGGTGTGTTCATTACAGAGAACTGTTTCTCAGTATCCTTTACGTCCTGGGTATGTAATACCGGATCAGGATCCCGCATATGTAATCTGTTACATGGGCTACAGATAGGTAGAGAACTGAGAACGGGTGATAAGTTTCATGAGACAGAAAACGGTACAAGTGTTGCAGCCAAGTCTGTTGGTCACTATCACCCTGTATTACCAGAATACATTGATTCTGAACGAATGTTATTAGATACCGAAACTGATATACAACATCATATCAGTCTCTTTATTAGTAAAGAAAGGATATAATTTTGTATTGTTAGATAATATTTTGAACATTTCCTATATCAAGAGTTGATCGGTTCAGGCACGTTATCTAAAAGCATTAACGTTCTAAATCAAACTACAGTTCTTAGTATACAGAACACACACAAGAGGAAGAGTTCAGAAATGAACGAATTCTTCTTGAGGCATTGTTGACTAGGTCATATCAATGCGACCTGACTAGCTGAAGTTACATTTAGATGCATATTCAAATTAGTTTGAATTTACATCTTATGAAACTTGCCGGTCATGTCAAAAAAAGATAAGATGACCACAGCTCTGTTTATTGGAAACAGAGAAAGTGTTAGTGAACTTTTAGGATTGATACATGCTGATGTATGAAGGTCCCCTGTCTACACATGCCAAGACTGGTTCTTTGTACTTTATTATATTCACTGATGATCTCTCAAG
The DNA here is from genome assembly GCA_030015575.1 of Agapanthus africanus. NCBI lineage: Eukaryota > Viridiplantae > Streptophyta > Magnoliopsida > Asparagales > Amaryllidaceae > Agapanthus > Agapanthus africanus. The sequence continues at coordinate 447,634,402 of CM057342.1, read as the reverse complement.
ATTTAGACATATGTTCCTGTTGAAACACAAGTCCGAAGCTTTTGAGATATTCAAAGAATATAAGTTAGAAGTAGAGAACCAAAAACGGGTATAAGTATTATGTCCTTTGATGAGATCAGGGAGGAGAATACTTGAGCACGGAATTCCTGGACTATTCTAAAGGAGAATGAGATTCTCTCTCGGCATTACTCTTCCGTATACACCATAGCACGATGGTATATCGGGGCGGAGCAATAGCACCCTATGTGATATGGGTTGCTCTATGATGAGTACTACTGAGTTTCCTATTTCCTTTTGTGAGTTATGCACTTGAGAAGTTGCATACCTATTGAATAGAGTTCAAATCAAATCAGTTGCCTACCACTTCATATGTGATATGGAAAGGGAAGAGCCCATTTCTTAAGTTTGTTAAGATTTGGGGTTGTCAGGCCTATGTCTAAAAGCAAAATCTGGACAAGCTCGAGGCAAGGAATGTTATGTAGAACTGGAAAGGTTCCAGCTATACAAACTACAGCAGATGATTTGATAGAACCAAGGATTCAATAGTAACCAACGAACCTCAGCCTCTCCGCCGATCCAATAGGGTTCCTCACCCACCTGAGAGATACTTCGGTTTCTCTATGACAGTGGGAGCGAGGATTGCATCATGAGATGATGACCCAACTAGTTTCGGGCTGGCCATCAGGAGTGGGACTCTGTAAGAATGGCTGGATGCTTAGCGATTTGAGATGGAATCCATATACACCAACAAAGTATGGACTTTGGTTGCTTTATCTGAAGGGTTAAATCCCCATCAGGAGCGAGTATATCTTGAGAAGATTACTTGGTGTACATGGAAAAGTTGAGACTTTCAAAGCTATGCTTAAGTCCATCCAGATCCTACTTGCCACGGCTACATACCATGACTACGATATCTGGTGGTTGGGTGTTATGACTGCTTTTCTAAATGTTGTTTAAGAAAGGAGCGTTTATAAGTACACAGCCAGAGGGCTTCGTAGACAGTGGGAGCATCGGAAACGTGTGCAAGATGTTTATATGATAAAACAGGCATCGCAGAGTTGGAACATCTGTTTTGATGTTGTAGTCAAAGAGTTTAACTTCATCAAAATAGTAGATGAACCTTGTATATACAAAAAAAGGTAGTAGAGAGTATGGTGGTGATCCTCGTAGAGTACGTGGATGACATACTCTTGATAGGGAAGGAGTTTCCTATGCTACGCTCGGTCAATCTCCGCTTATCACAAAGATTCTCCATATAGGATCAAAGCGATACCTCCTAAATCCTGGGTTTTGGATCTATGAGATAGATCTAATTGGATGTTAGGATTCTCACTAGATGTAGTGAGATGGTATCGAACGATCCTGGGGACAATCACTGGAATGGTTCCAGGATGATAAGGACGACTGAATGTCAGTCGTAGGCATTGTCTTTACCCTCAGTGGAGGGACGGTATGTTGGAAGAGTTCCAAACTAGATACCGTGACATACTAGACGATTAAAGGAAAGATACATCGTTACCAAGGATGCTACCAAAGAGGCAGTCTGGATATATATAAGTTCATGAGATGAACTTCGTTCCTACCATTGTGCGACAATGGAGTTGTGGCTTTAGCCAAGGAACTACCGTCCCATCAGAAATCCAGATATAATTCTTAGGCAGTATCACCTGATCATGGAGATGGTTGATCTTCAGGGAGATCGAGGTTAGGAGAGTAGACACAGAGGACAACAGCGCGGATCCACTCACAAAGGCCTTTTTCCCAGTAGAGACTTTTATGGGATGGTTGAGTATGAGATACTTCAACCGCAGTTAATTGTTGGGTATGCGATACCACAACAGATGGCCCTAGTGCAAGTGGGATATTGTTAGTTATATGTATGCCCTAGAGGCCATTACTGTACATACGATGTATATAGTAATGGATGCTTGGACATATATAGGAAGGACTTTCTTGCTCGACATGATAGTACGCTATCTGGTTGCTCTTTATCCTAACATGTACTCTGATTGTCTCTATGTTACATGTTGATAAAGCCCTTAGGACATGTACTCGACTACTGGGACTATGATGAGATCATACTAGTGGGGCCATGGTAGTCGACGAGTACATCCTATAACTGTTACTAATTGAGGGTGTATCGAGACAGGGCATCGATGCACCAGAGTAGATTAGCGTATACGCATCTTGACCCATATGATGGGCGATGGATGATCCCATATCCATCGGTGTTTGACATCAAGGATGGTGTACGGGTGCTCAGTGGAGACTGGGTACACTGGACGGACTCGCCGAGAACTCCTAGATGGTATTATGCCTCACGTCAGATGGCAGTTCTCCGATGACACTGGTACAGAGTGGTCTGTTGACCCGAGATCGTCATAGAGTCTTGTGCGATTCCCACTGTGCTTTGATTTCCATCATACCACGTCCAAGAGGGCGTGCAAAAAGGTGGCTTTTGGGTACAGTCCTGAATCACATGGAGGCAATGAGCAATAGGAGAGGATTCGTCTCTCCCGGTATAGGGAGTTGATGTTGTGCTGTGTTCGATTGGCTATAACCGGAAATCTCTGGCCAGGATTGCTGAGATTTACTGGTAAGTGTTATCAGTAGTTTCTCGAACTGTTATAGACCTCATATCGACACGACTTATCGAGCTACTGGGGTCTGACGTTTACCACCCCTAGGCGAGATATGCTACAAATCAGACGACGAGACCGGACTGTACGGGAGTGTTACTGATTGGATTCATAGGAGAATGTACAGGCTTGCTTGTTGATCTTCTGAGCGCTCAATACTTGGGTGGCTGTTACGTTTAGCTGACCACTTGCAGCTTGTGGGTGTTTGATATGATCATCACCTACTGCCGGCGTATTGACGATTCTTTAGAGTCCTACACAGAGGTTTCTTGGCTTAGGCAAAACGGAGTAGGAGCACATATGTGATATGTGCAGGACCGAGGATAATGCTGTATGTGATACCGTATTGGATTCTCGCGATATGAGATATCGGCCGGGTATATGTGATATAGCCGGGTCATCGTATTATTCGGTTATATGCAATATAGCCGGATTGTCGGATCAAGTGTTGATTTGATAATTTAATGTATAATAATATATATGATATATTAAATTACATTAACTAATATTAGCTCACTAAAAGATTCATTTTCTCACTGGATAATACATTGATATATATGCGATATATGTTAATTGTATTATTTTCTAATGTTACAAAATATATTGTATATGTGATATATAATATTGTAACATGTTAGGGTTACAAATTTAAACATGGTTTAGGGTTTAAACTTGGTTAGGGTTTGGATTAGGGTTAGCTTTTGCATGAAGCTTCCGTGAAGCTTCATGAAGCTTTGACTTTGTGGTTGCTTGATATTTTGTGAAGATATTATGTTAACCCAATCCAAACCATTAACTCTAGTTAACTTTCTATAAGGGTTAACTCTTTCATGCTTGACCCTTGGTTAGATTTGTAACCACTACAATAATTCATTGTTCATCACAAAAGGAAAAAGATTATTCATTCTTCTTCTTGCTTGAGTTCCTTCTTGAAAAGCTTTCTAGTTTTGCTTTTGTGATGAAAATGAGTGAGAAAAAGATTATAAACGAGAGCAAAAATCCTACTTCATCATCCTCATTAATCCTTGCCATTTAGATGAGGGTGTTCAATTCATATTATAAGTGTTAGCTTGTGTTATCGAAACTTCAAGGTAGATCATCTTTGCATCGAAGATCGGAAGCAAGACTGCATCTTTCTCTTCGTGGAGCCTCTCGAGAGTCCAGAAAACGATGATCGCAGCGAAGGGACTTCAACACGGAGCTTTAGAAGTGAAGGACCGGATCTACAAAGGTTGTAATCCCTCTCACTTAGTGTTAAAGTGTTTAATATGTTAGTTTTCGCCTAAACCCTAGTTTAAAGATCCGGCTTCGGGTTGTTCGGCACGGCTAAAATTTTTATCGGGCATGGTTGATGCCTCGTAGACCCTTGTGCGCGTGCCTAGCAACCCTACAGGTATGTATATACAGGTGAGGGGTATCCTTGTGATCCGTCACGAGTTTAGTTAAGATGTTGCCATATCTTTTTATTGTTGCAGACATTTGGATTAATGTTTGCAAATGAAAATTGTGAGACCAAGGTTATGATGGAGTGCATTTAATGTAGCATGTGCAAAGGAGTGACTCATGGTCTCTTTTTATGTGAATATGTCACATTATTGTTTGATTTGTGTGTTGATATGATAAGAGGAGAGAGGGAGGGCAGCCATGAGTAGGTGTTAGCTCTTGTATTTTTCATTCTAACTCTCTCACTCTCATTATCATACAACATAAAAGAGAAAGGCTCATTTTTCTTCTTGCTCTAGCCCACAACCTCCATTAATGGCATCATCTTTAACCTCCATCCATACACTCTCATGTGATGAGAATCAATGGATGCTTGAGACAAAGAGATTACACACATTCTCTACTTCGCCTTGGGCACGTCGGCTAGCGAACTTCATGCCCGAGTTGCTTCGGATGAAGCGGGAGCCCGTAAAAAGGCACAATGATATGGTACCCTTTCCGAACAGGAGATCGAGATCGGAGATACCGCGAGGAGATTGGGATGGTGGCCAAAGACCGAACGACACGGATCGATCGGTATAGCCTTTCCAACCCTTCTCTTGTTTGCTAGTTATAGGTTAATGGTTCGATCCGGAATTAAAGTCTGCGATAGCGCCGGTTTCTAGTTTAGAAAAAGTTTTCGTTTCAGCATTTTGGCCTCGGACAGACGGCCGGGGCGCTACCGTAGGCTTACATGGTATCAGAGCCACGCCATTAAACTTTACTTGCTTGCTCTAACGTATTTAAAATATCGATCGAACGAAATTTTCAAAAACCGCATTTCCGATTCTGAAGTTTCTGTCGAATTTTTTTTATCGTCAAAATTTTTTTTTAGTGTGTCAGAAAATCAGGCAGGCTTTTTTAAGACCACAGCTGAAATTTGGTGAAGTGAACACACTGTAGCGCCGCGGAACCGCGGCATTACCCTTGTTTTGGCCGCGGTTCCGCCGCACTCCTATAGCATCAATGCACCAAACTTTCTGCAGTGGTCTCTGAGTTGGAATTGGGGTTTCTGGTAATTTTTGTTTTGGCCCAGATTATTTTGAGTACCGGGAATTGTACTTGGGGCCCACTTCGGGAAATTTTGTCGATCGAAAATTTTAAACATGTTAGTTCACGGTATTTACATTATATCTGCGACCGTGAATGTCATTTGATTGGTAAATCTTGTCTAATTGCAATAGCCCTTTTAGACGGATTTGCGAACGTGACATTCACGTTGATGTTCTGTGTTGTGCTGTGATGTTGCAGATTTGTCGTGATAGATAGCCTGGATGCAATGGTAGTACAGTTTGGTATCATTTGTACATTTGATATTGCGGGGCGAGCGTCCGACATGTGGACTGTCGTCACTGCCTGTTTGTATATTATTCTATTGGGGCACAACCGGGCTGAGGTCGATGTACCCGTTGTATATATTTTATTTTCTGTACTAGGATTACCCCGCGGTGAGGTGCACGGATGGCCGGGTTCTAGAGGGCAACGGGCCCGCATCTCATGGCTTTGAGACGGAGGGGGCTTCACTCTAGAATTGGCGGGCTATTCGCCTCACTCGTAAGGGGTACAGGTTGACCCAAGGAGGGGTGCTCAAGTTACCGGATTCCGTGAAGTGCTGGGTAGTCCATTCACTTTGTTGAAGGGGGCTGCCTCGCTTCAGGTTTTGGCGAGTAACTTGCCGCGCCCGTAGGGGTCTAGGATTTCATTACACAGGCTATCCACATGACCAGGGGAATGTCGGGTTTCAGTAGCGGCTCTATTAAACCCGGGGATCCCAGATTATCTGTATTTTTCTGTGATGCTTATAACATTTCTGTGATGTTGCATTTTATCACGCCCGGAGCGAATATTATATATTGATATATATACTAGTAGATGTTGTATATGTTTTACACCCGTGCTAGTCCAGTCCACGCTCTGTCGTTAGTTAAGTAACCTAACGGGTGATGACGGGACCCAGTGGCGAATGCGGATGGCATATACGTACATCGTATTTTCGTTTTTTTGTGGTGTGATTAATTGATGAGACTGCATTGATTCGGATCAATGCAAGCTAAACAAACCTGTTTGACGTTGTTGGAAAATTTTTCAAAAGCTGTTATTGCAAGGATTTTCTCTTTTGTTTTGCACAGTGGTATTCGGTTATGAATATCCAGCACCTCAGTCGACGAGGCAAGGGCCGAGATCCCTTCACCGGGAGTGACCCCTTGGACAGAAGTTTGCGTCAGGGTAATAACTTCACTATAGCCGATTAATTTTGCTTTACATCGTGGTATTCAGTTGGAATATACTGCACCTCATTCTACGGGAAAAGGGCCGAGATCCCTTCACCGGGAGTGACCTCTTTAGCAAAGGTTTTCGCCACTATATTTTTATAAAAAGCTATCTGGTTCCTTCAATGATATCAAGTTCATTACGTTAAAGGTTTTTCGCCAAAAACCATTTGTAGCCCTCCATCATTTCAGACGGGTAGCACTTAGTATTCATGCTATGTATGTTGGCCTTCGTCAAGGCATAGTCTATGATAGCTATTTGTTACTTTTCTGCAGCATAGATAGATGTGTTGGTTTGGGACAGTCGTACTACTATTTTGGCCTTCGTCAAGGGTATGTACGAGTGGGTTCAAATTAACCTGGATAATGACGGGTAGACCTTGACATGTGACTTATGATATGTAGGCCTTCGTCAAGGTCATAAGAGCATGGGGTAAAAATCACATCGAGAGTTTCTAAAGAAACTAAAACTTGCCAGATATGCGCATACCTTCTGGAGTGTGATAACGTGAGTGGATTCCATCACGTTATCATGCGATGATAGTTGGATCCCGATTCCCACTGATGAGTTGGTTTACTCCTCGGATGATCCCTACTAATTCTTCTTTCATAGTGTCGGTTTGTGTTAAATTGTTAGTTTAGTGCTAGATTATCGCGGCGATACGCGCGATACGTGAGTGGGTTCTGTGATCCAGCGTATCGCGGCGTGTCGCGATGGTTTTAGACGCGTACACACACGATTCAGCGTATCGTACACACGCGCGTTTAGTTCGCGACGCGAGTTTCTCGTTTTGGTTCGATATCGCGTTTCGCGGAATATTTGGCTTATATATGATTTCCATGTCTTATTTGCAGGTTTGCAGGCAGGGACTACGGACACTACTACAGGGGGGAGCAGATGGTAGGATTCACCTAGCGTGGAGTGTAGGTGAGTAGATTTAACATCTACAGGGGAATCGCCCGCATGGCATTATGCGTCTGGGCTAGGATTCAAATACCTGTCCCATATTCTACGTCATTGTTAGAATTGCGCCTTTACTGTATTTCCTTAGATATAGTTGTACTGTGACTAGTAGCCGTAGGGCACTGCACACATTATTGACGGATCATGTCGCACGAGCATGGATTGTACGCTACACACACACCGTCAATAATTGCCATGTCACACACTAACCCTTATAGATTCTATTGCTTATCACACATGACATATAGCTTATCGGTATACCTATAGTGTATCATACCTTTAGTGATAGGTACATTTACACCTTGCGATACAGCTACAGGTATACCTTGCACATATTTTACATATACCGGGAGGGATATCCTATATATTTTACTTATACCCAGGGGGGTATACGACATCAGTTCTTATAGGTAGATACCTATACATTGCTACACCTGTATGTTACACACATATTCAGTTGCAGTTACATATTTACCTTTACTGATGTTACTTAGCTGTACCTTTTTGGTTTCACATACATCTGGTTTCAGCTACATATTCTCATTTATATGCTCGCATTTCAGATATATCGCATATGTTTATTCCTGGATTGTGCATTATTATTTGGATTTTACATGATGTTTTCTGGATTTGGGAACCGCGGGAGTTCATGAAATTATGTATACATTGAAAAATCCTTGATATGATATTTGCGCATCCACCATGGGTTTTATCGGTGCTGATTATTTATACCCCATGCGAGGAGGCGTAGAGGCCGCATGAGGGTACATGGTAGGGCCCGGAGGTACCCCGGGGCGAGAACGGATCGCTGGATTTGTTAGACGGTGAGCCTGTCAGGGGAACCATACCATCCGGTGATATTACCTTTTACTCGGCGGTTATCTTGGGGATACCGACCGGAGTCTTGTACGTATGCATACGTGAAAGGCGAGGGTCAGAGCTAGGCACTCGTGCTTTCGGGACAGCGTATGATACGTACCTACCAGGATTTCTGTGTCGATGCTTGGCACATTGCTTTCATGATATTTCTTTTAATACCTTTGTATATATAACAGGGGATTAGCCGTTGTTATATATACCCTTACACCAATATTAGTGGAATGGGACACTAATATATGTGTATTGCCTCCATCATATTTATTTCTGCAAATATATATACCTTTAGGATGTTAGAAACTTACTTGAGATTCGACTTGGGATATATGTGATTCATTGACATTGGATATTGGATATGAAAGAGATTGTTGATTTGTACATTCGAGATATAGGAGATTACTCGATATTGTACATTGAGGTGATGTGAGACTTATATGATGTGAGAGCCCAACTTGGGGGCTGATTTGAGGATTTGGGATTTGAGTGTCTTGATGGATTGTGACCCTGCCACGATGTCAGGTTTCCGTGGAAATGACATATTCCACCCCATACCTCACACTTACCTATTTTATGCACAGTTTCATATATTGGTAGTACCTGTTAGTGTACCCTTATGATAGTTGCATATCTACTTTCTCATATCCCTATTGCATAGTTATTGCATACTATTATCATGTCATCATCGCTTCACACATTGATTGTACCTACTAGTGTACTTCCCTTTATTCAGCATTTGCATGACATGTTATTACTGTAATCGCATATCTTAGATTCATGCTGTACGTGCATTCCTGCGATTACCTGCATATGTTATCTACTATTCACGAGTTGGCAACTCACCCCCGTTGTGCCACAGGTGTTTCAGGTTGTTCCCCACGGTAGTCGAGGCAGGTTATTCAGCTTTTCAGCTATCATCTTTTGCTACAGATACCGCATCAGCTCACAGTACTATTTTCCTTAGGTGGGTTTTGGTGGTCATCTGTATTTTGTATTATACATTCTGTATGTCCACGTTGCCCACCCCGGTACTTGCGGGGAGGCGGAAAACGGAATAAAAATCAATTTTTTATCAACTTAGGCAACATGGACTAGACAAAGAAGGATCTTTGCTAAACAAAAACAAGCTAAAGCTAACTAGAAACTAGCTAAGTGTTAGAAAGGTTATACCTAGGGCTTTATGTCCTTCTCTCCTTGCTCCTTGGAGTAGTGGAAAGAGGTCACCTTTTTCGTCTTCTCACGTCGAAGAAAGATCCACCCGAAAGCCTCAACCTTTGGCTTCAACTCCAAGCTAGAAGTAACTAGGGTGCAAGAAGTGCTAATCCTTAAACCCTAGATGAGAGTAGAGATTATCAAGAAGGGGTTTTTCTCAAGCTCAAGTGTTTCTCAACACATGAGAGGGGAGAGCTTGAGGGAGAGGAAGAACAAGAGAGAGAAAGTGAATGATAGAATGAGAGAATAATAACCATTCTCACATATATGTGTGAATTATTGTAATTAGATAATTAGCTAGATAATTGTCATGGTTAATCAAGACATGACCATTATCATTTCATTTTTAATGCAATTTGCAAGGATCAAAGAGCATCTTCCAAATGAAATGATGATGGTCAAAGTGTCAACCTAGGTCAACAAGTCAAGGAGGTCAAATGGTCAACAACCATAACCATGCACAATTATATTAAACTAATATCAATTAACCATAATACACACATAAGCATTAGGGTTAATAAAATGACAATGGTCATTAACCCTAATCAAAGTCCTCTCCCTCTGTCTCAAGCAACTGTGCATACGCACCCGTATTCGTGATCCGAGGAACACGAATACAAAGAGAAAAAGCCAATCCCAAATCATATACTAGGATCCGGCTTAAACCAAAGCCCGCTAGTATAAGCTGTCCGGACAGCAAACGCGCACAAGTGCGCGGATGTGAACGAACCCTGTCGCAAAACCATGTGACCTCTACTCATTTTGCTTAAAGGCGAATAGCTCTCTGTGTGGGACACTAAAGACTCGACACTACGCTGACAGTGGGTTTAACCACAGACCGCAAGCGGCACTAGCTGTACGCAACGGTCCCCAGGTAGATGTCGATAAGAAGACTGACGAGGTGAACCCCATCTGAACTCCAACTGAGCCTGTATGTGACAGTCTCCGTACAGTCCGGTCTGTTCGTCTGATACATCGCATGGCGGGCCTAGGGGGGCGGTGAACGTCAGTCCCCTAATAGCGGTACAAGTCGTGTCGGAGTGTAGCCCAGAACACCCTGAGATAACACTGGAAACCTACCAGTATATCTCTCTTGCCCTGGCCAGGGACTACTCGTGTAATGGCTCTCCTGGACACAGCGCGATGTCAACCCCCAATACCAGGAGAGAAGAATCCTGTCTAACCGTCACTGCCTCCAAGTGCTTCGGGACTACACCCAAAAACTACCTGTTTGCACGACTCCTTTGAGCCGTGGTAGGGTAGTAATCAAAGTGCAGTGGGAACACACTCGAGGCAAAGTGACAGTGTCAAGTCAGTGGACTAAGCTGTACTCATGTCACCTGGGAACTGATAACTGACGATAGGTATAATACCAACCAACAGTTCCCGACGAGTCCTGTCCAGTGTACTCGTAACCTAACGAGCACCCGCATACTATCTCAAGTACGACGTACTGACGGCTGTGGGACAGACCGTCTCCCACACTAGGATGAGAAGCGCATACGCTAGTCTACTCCGGAGTATCGATGCCCTGTCTCGATAGTCCAACGACTAGGGACCTGTATAAGGATGTGCTTATAGATCACCCAGCTCCCACGAGTGTGAGCGCCATCACAACGCTGGTAATCAAGCAAAGATCCTAAGGGCTCTACTAATATGTATATCAGCGATATGCTAAAAGAAACACATGCACATATTAAAGCAGAGACAAACCAAGTAGCATACTACCATTTCGAGCAAGATTGTATATACAACTGTGAATATCCCAAACTTCCATCAAGTAATATACAAACTAGTATGATACTGTAATGGCCTCTAGGGCATATACACTAACAATCTCCCACTTGCACTAAGGCCATGTACTGGCGTATCGAAGACCTATCATCTCGATCAGCCGCTCGAACTGAGTCTGGGGCAAGGCCTTGGTGAATGGATCTGCTGTGTTATCTTCTGAAGCAACCCTCCGAACCTCGATCTCCTGGCGATCCACGATCTCCCTGATCAGGTGATACCGCCTTAAGATGTGTCTGGATTTCTGATGGGACCTGGGTTCCTTCGCTAAAGCTATAGCCCCGTTGTTGTCGCAATACAGAGGTATTGGGTCAACAATGGACGGAACCACCTGAAGTTCTCTCAAGAACTTCCTCATCCAGACAGCTTCTTTTACGGCATCAGATGCAGCGATGTATTCCGCTTCCATAGTCGAGTCAGCAACGGTTTCCTGTTTGGAGCTCTTCCAACACACTGCCCCTCCATTGAGGGTAAAGACAAAACCCGACATGGACTTGGAATCATCCTTGTCACTCTGGAAGCTGGAGTCAGCAAAGGCCTCAATCTGGAGGTCTTTTCCGCCATACACCAAGAACATCTCCTTAGTCCTTCTCAGGTACTTGAGAATGTTCTTTCCTGCTATCCAATGTTTCTCCCCAGGGTTTGACTGATACCTGCTTACCACACTCAGTGCATAAGCCACATCCGGTCTGGTACACAACATCGCATACATTATAGAGCCTACCGCAGAAGCGTATGGTATAATAGACATGCGATCCCTCTCCAAATCAGTCTTGGGAGACATCTCTTTGGAGAGGGTGATCCCGTGACAAGCCAGTAGATTACCGCGCTTGGAATCTTCCATACTGAATCTCTTCAGTATGATGTCGATGTACCTGGACTGCGAAAGTCCTAATATCCTCTTGGATCTGTCACGGTAGATCCGGATACCCAGAATGTATGAGGCATCACCCAGGTCTTTAATGGAGAACCTGTGTCACAAGAACCCCTTGACAGATTGTAGCATAGGAATGTCATTTCCTATTAAGAGAATGCCATCCACGTATAAAACGAGGAATACTACAGTTCTCGCTACAAATCTACAATAGATGCATGGTCCATCTGGATTTTTGATAAAGCCAAATTCCTTGACCGTCTCATCAAAACAGATGTTCCAACTCCGCGATGCCTGCTTTAGTCCATAAATGGACTTAAGCAACTTGCACACCTTTCCGCTGCTCCCACTCTGAATGAAACCCTCTGGCTGGTCCATATAGACACACTCCTCTAAATGTCCATTTAGAAAAGCTATCTTTACGTCCATCTGCCAAATCTCATAATCGTGGAAGACAGCAATGGCAAGAAGGATCCGAATGGATTTCAGCATGGCTACTGGAGAAAAGGTTTCGTCATAGTCCAAACCAGGTCGCTGAAGAAAACCCTTTGCTACCAGTCTAGCTTTATAGGTCTCAACCTGTCCATCTACACCAATCTTCCTTTTGAAGATCCACTTGCATCCTACGGGTTTTACCCCATCTGGAGCAATGTCCAACGTCCATACTTTGTTGGTGTACATGGACTCCATTTCGGTCCGCATTGCATCCAGCCATTTTACCGAGTCGACGCTCTGAATGGCTTGCTGGAAGCTAGTAGGCTCATCACAATCTATGATGCAATCCTCTCTATTCCCATCAATGAGAAAACCGTAGTATCTCTCGGGTGAATGAGACTGCCTACTAATCCTGCGGAGTGGCGTGGGAATGTCTTGATCTTTCGAACCCTCTGGTTCTACTAAGCTTTCAGTAATAGCTTATGGTTCTGGAATTTCTTCCAGTTCTATTGCGCTCCCACTTATTTCATTTTCTATGAACTAGTGTTCTAGAAAATGGGCATTATGAGAAACGAGGACTTTTTGTTCCTCTGCGTAATAGAAAAGATACCCCCTGGAGTTCTTTGGGTATCCCACAAACTTGCACAGTACTGAGTGTGCCTCGAGTTTGTCCGCATGCTGCTTTTTTACATAAGCTGGACATCCCTAAATCTTCAAGTATTGAAGATAGGGTTTCTTCCCACTCCATAACTCATATGGTGTGGTAGGCACAGTCTTAGTGGGAACTCGGTTCAAAAGGTATGCAGCTGTTTCTAGCGCATATCCCCAGAACGATCGCGGCAACTCAGCGTTACTCATCATGGACCATACCATATCCAATAGGGTTCGGTTCCGTCTCTCCGATACATCGTTATGTTGCGGAGTGTATGGAGGAGTAAGCTGAGAGAGAATTCCATTCTCTTTTAAGTAACCCAGGAACTCGGCACTCAAGTATTCACCACCTCGATCAGATCTCAGTGCCTTGATACTTTTGCCTGTTTGTTTTTCTACTTTATTCTTATATTCCTGGAACCTTTCAAAAGCTTCGGATTTATGCTTCATCAAGAAGACATGTCCGAACCTTGAGAAATCATCCGTAAAAGTAATGAAGTAAGAATAACCGCTTCGCGCATGTGTAGACATTGGACCGCACACGTCGCTGTGTACGAGTCCCAAGAGCTCGCTCGCTCTTACTCCGTGTCCAGTGAACGGAGTCTTTGTCATCTTTCCTTTGAGACAGGATTGACAAGTTGCATACGATTGATATTTGAACGGATCCAAATATCCTTCTGCATGTAACTTAGTCAACCTTCTCTCATTGATGTGACCCAGTCTACAATGCCATAAGAAAGTTTTATTGATTTCTGGAGACTTTCTTTTGTGTGTATTCTGGACATTGAAAATCTGTGGTTGGTTTAATACGTATATACCGTTGTTCAATGTACCTGACCCAATCAAAACTTGATTAAGGTGAATGTTCACTACATTACTTTACAAATGCAAATTCATCACCTTCTTTAGATAATAAAGATACAGAAATGATATTACAGGTTGCATTTGGTACATAATAACAACTATGCAAAACCAAAAAGTGTCCATCCGACAATCCCAGGTGATAGTCCCCCACGGCCTCAGCATCCATGCCAGCACCGTTTGCAACTCTGAGGGTCATGTCACCTGCCTTCAAAACTCTACGTTTTCTCAACGCCTGCAAAGAATTACAGATATGAGATCCTGATCCGGTATCCAATACCCAGGATGTAGAGTTTATTGATAGACAGTTTTCAATAACATACACACCTGAAGCTGAAGCTGCAACTCGCTTCAAATCCTGTGTTCTGGCCTTCCAAGCCTTGCAATCCTGTTTCCAGTGACCACTTTTGTGACAATAGAAGCATTCTTCCTTCCCCACCAGCTTTCCCGCTATCTTTGTTGCTTTTCCTTTTCCCTTCGTATCCACTTTACTAACACCGCCTCTTGGTTTGGCGGGGGTTTTCTTCTTCTTGCCCTTGGATTTCGCCCTGGACCTAGAAGAGGAAGATCCTCCTACAAACAAAGTGGATGTCTCCCTACCCTTCTGTAGGGTGCCCTCAGCACTCCTCAACATGTTCAGAAGTTCGGAAAGTTCAACCTTCTTTCCTTGCATGTTGAAGTTAAGAATAAACTGGGCGTAAGTGGAAGGAAGGGACTGGAGAATCAAATCAGTATAGAGTTCATTCTCCAACGTGGTCCCAAGGTCCGTGAGCTCCTCTATGTAGCCAATCATCTTAAGCACGTGTTCCGCTACCGATGATCCGACGGCCAACCTTGCCGAAAACAACTTCTTCGACACTTCGTATCTTGCGATACGAGACTGCTCTCCATACAGTTCTTTTGTATGAAGAAATATAGACTCTAGGTCCATATTCTCGTGCCTCCTCTGATGTTCGTTGTCCATCGAGGCTAGTACGAGGCATCTGGCCTTCATGCAATCTATTTCCCAGGTTTTGTAGATTTCCCTATCTACGACACTGGTTTTGGGACCTGGGACAGGGGGAGCTTTGGTGGTAAGGACATACCCCACCTTGTCGTAAGTGATTGCCATCTTGACATTCCTGAGCCAATCTTTGTAGTTTGGCCCTGTCAATATGTTTTTATCTAGTAATAACTTAAGTCCGGTCATGTTGAATGGTCGCTGCAATTAGGAGAGAGAAAAGAAACACTTTAGCATGATGCTCTTGCAAGTTTAGAGTGGTTTTTAGTTTGTCTAAACTGGATGGCTCCCACTGTCTCTCGAATCCCTTCTCAAACCGTAAAGAAAGGATTAGTCAGGATCAATCTCACCGTACAATACTTGCTTAACCGTTCAGCCAGGCCAGTGTCGGTACTTCGAGGGAGGTTTTCCAACACTTTCGCGAAGTTCCTTAATTAAGTAACCTCTTTTCCCTGTGGGCGTAGCCCCGCTAACACCTTTCTAGACACCTACTAGGTTTATAGCATTGATCGTTAAGTGAGAGTTTTCCCGAGGAGTAGCATATACTCACAGTAGGATCGGGATCCAAATATCATCGCGTGATAAAACCGAAGGAATCCTATCAGAATCATCACACTCCAAATGGTTTGCAGCGCTAGCAAGTTTCAGTACTTATGAAACTCCCGATGTGGATTTTTGCCCCATGCTCTTATGACCTTGGCGTGAGGTCAAAATGTCATAAGTCACATGTCAAGTTCTTCCCATCATTATCCCGGTTAATTTGAACCCACCCGTACCTACCCTTGACGTAGGCCAAAATGGCAGTATGACTGTCTCAAACCAACGCATTCTATCTATGCAACAGATAAATATCCGGCAGCTACCAATCACTATGCCTTGGCGTGAGGTCAAAATACATAGCTTGAATACTACCAAATATTTAACTGAAATGATGGAGGGCTACGGATGGTTTTGGCGAAACCGTGAACGTATTGAACTTGATATAATCGATGGAACGAGATAGCTTTTAAAAGGAGTGGTTCAAGCTCCGCGTTTAAAAGTTTAGTTTTGAAAAGAACCGAGTGGTTTTCAAAGTGTTCCTGTCACGACCCGAAAGTAGGAACATGACCGGCACTTAAACTACGAACGTCTCGAGGCGTACGCAATCTAAGTAAACCGAACACCCAGAAATCCAAACCAAGAAAGATGTAGAGTGCAGGAAAAACCAACTTAAAGCAAGTAGTTTCAATAGCATAAGCCGAATTAGGCGGTTTTAAAAACATCAAAAATTTCCCGAAAATTTCGGCAGAGTCTCCTTTGTAAATACTGGCCCCCAAATGGGATACAACATATATAGTATACGAAATCAATAAAAAGGCATCCCCAAGCGGGAGCTAGCTCTTCGTCAATCGACGGTCACAACCACACAAGTAATATAATATACAACGTCAAGGGCGAGGATCAAAATTCAAAAGGAAACTCAAAAACCACAAGAAAACCACAGAAATACAACGCGCGACTCTAAAGTCGAAAGAATAAACATCATTGGTCTCTATCTCAAATAAATACATGTTTAGTTGATGGAACTTCTAGATACAACAGAATAATAATATACAAGATATTAAATGGTGGTACGATACAAGTAAACCCACCTACTAGCAAATCACCCGAAGGAAACTATGCCCGCAAGCCGTAAAGAAACCTGTACGGCAAACCTGCAAGAAACTGGGGCACAACGGGGGTGAGTTGCCAACTCTTGAATAGAAAAATATCTACGCACAGAAATCGCATAAATAACGCAACCTAGGTGAATGATCATAATATATCCTCAAATATATGAATAACACGTAGCCTATAACAAGGCTAGGGTAAATATTTAACCCGAGTGTAATCTCATGTGCCCGTGTCAGTGCCTCAAGTAGCAATATATCATATGAATGAGGTATGAATGCATGAAAACAGAATACATGTAAATGAAGAACCGTTTTCATAATTTAGTGAGATTTCCTTTGTATTTTTAAAATGAGGTATCATAATGAAATCAGCATAAAACAGTGCCTAGCATCGGCACAAAACGTAATCCCAATATCTCGATATCTCTGTATCACAGTCTCTGTACCTCAATATCTCGAAATCTCAATGTCTCAATCACAATATCTAGGTCGCCGTCAGTCCAGACCGGCCCCTGCCATCCATCTGAAGACCACGACGGTATCCTCCGGATATCTGACGCGTCGGGTAAAATCACCGGTAGGTAGTGCTCCCCTACCAGGCTCACATCGTCATCATCACGCGCTTCTTTCCTCGGGGTACCTTACCGGGTCCACCATGTACCCGAAACGGTTCATCCGTCTCCTCGAATCGGGTCTCGAAATCCATCAGCAAACTCATGGTGGACGACTCATACATCATGGGAAAAACCGCACTTTTTATTTAAAAAGAGAGAAATCAGTTTATATAAGTTTTGCGGTTTTCCCCCCAAATCCAGAAAATTTCATGGAAATCCGAATCCAAATCATCAATAGCATGTAAAATCCATGAATATAGGCATAACAATGAATAACAGTATGCATGAAGTGACAAGTAATAACTACAATGTTAAGCTGGCATATAAGGCAGGCACACTAATATCATGTCAAATTACTAACTAACAAGCTAAGTCAAGCAATAATATTTTCTAAGGTGTACGTGACATGGCAATTGCCGATGAAGATGTGTGTGAGCCGGCAAGTAAGTGTACGTGGTACATACGCATCATCGGTAATGGGGCTGGTGTCCTAACAATATGATATCAACATTACAATAAGAAATTATAACATAAGTATGCGATGCGAAGCGAACCACAATAATAAGCGGGAGCTGAATACTAGACGCAACTGTAACTAACCTGCATTAATCTAATATAAGTCCTACAAATGGTGCCTTTTGAAATAACACGAATCATGGGGTTTTGAAAATAGGGGCTACGGTGTTTTTATGAAAAGATACGTCTTTTGAAATATCCGTAGGATCCCTTGGGCTATCTTATAAAATACCCACGATTCGTTAGTTTTTGAAATAGGTAAGAATCGAATCTAATCTAACAACTAAACTAAACTAAAGGGCTAAGCTAACAAGCTGGACTACAGGTAAGGAAACCGCCTAACATCTGAGTCGATCCATATACATACCTGTATATATATTAGTCGGTGATCCCGCCTCAATAATATCATATCCGATACCATATCTACAATCAGCCATCCCAAGTCAAGAGTGCGGATCAATCATCAAGATATAGCTCGTACGTAAATCCGTCGTATGGCATCCCCAAATCTGGGTACGGGTCAATATCATATTCCTCACACCATTCCTCTGGTATCCTCTTTATTCAAGATCATAGTCTAGGGTACTGACCAATGTCTAGTACAATACTAATATCCTCAATATACTCATGATTTGACTACAGATCAACAATCTCGTACAAACCAATACCGTCAGCACATAGCATCATCAAGGGTATACATCGCCCGATACGGCCTAAAATCAATATCCTAGCATATCATGCCTCATATCACGATCACATGTCGACCATTTTATTTATAACACTATTCACCCGTATCGCCGCCCCAAGATCCGCTATAAAACCAGGGCGTACCTTAAGTACGAATCCTGCCATATCACCGATATCACAACCACAAAACAAATCTCATCGACTCAGCTCAATCCCAAGTATCATCCTTAAATCCGTATGTGAACACATAGTCCCATACCCATGTGATCACATAACTATAAAGAATCCCATGAGCACATAAAAATAGGAATGTATGCAAGTATGTAGGTGTGTATGTGTAGTGCAACACTACCCTAGGGTTCGCAACATTAAAATAATCCAACATACCAATATCCATCCTAAACATCGTTATTAATCCCAAATAACATATAATAAATTGTTGGTGTGTATACGCATCCGTATACACACCACCACGGACTGCGGGGGTGCTATACGCCATCCACCCGACTTCTCCCCGTAGATATAAATTGTCACGACCCGCAGGGTACGGAACGTGACTGGCACTTAAGTTTACGAAACGTCTAAAGGCGTCCGTAAAATAAGTAAGCCAAAGCCCAGAAAACAAAACCAATTAAGCAAAAGAGTGAAGAAAACCCAATCATTTGAAAGCAAGTTTATCAAATAAGTCATGTAAAACCCTTTTTAAAAGCAATACTAATTTTCCCGAAAATTTCGGCAGAGTCTCCTTTGTAAATACTGGCCCCCAAAAATGGGTACAACAAAATATACATGAATCCAACAAAATAGGGCATCCCCAAGCGGGAGCTAGCTCTTCGCCATAAGGCGGTCACAAATCCCACGCAATGTAAATGACAATAAGCATAATAATCATAAGGAAGCAAGAAAAAGATAGCATGTCGGCTCAAGTGAGCTCGACCCCAAAATACAGCATAAAATCCACAAACCTCACAGTCTCATCTCTAGGTCAATATACAATAATCTGGTAGAAACAGTAGATGGAGTACACTAGATACAAGAATATACAAGGTGGTACAAAATAATAACATAACCCACCTATGAGCAAATCTCGAGCCCAAGCAAAACAGGCAAAAGAACAAGTGCGCCCGCCGCTACTGAACTGACGGAGCGGACCTGCAAAAGACTGTGGCACAACGGGGGTGAGTTGCCAACTCGTGAGTAATAAATAACATCTGCAAAGGCTATCGTATGCATGCACACAAGCATCCTAGCATCTAAAATACAGGTATGACTGGATGCACTAGCAGGTGTGTATATCATATCAGTGTGCTAATATGTATGCAACATGAAAATCTGAGGTCTCAATAGGTATATATAAGAAATATTTTATCTCTTTTTGTTTTTGAAACTCTTTTAGAATGCCAGCATAATGTCAATGAATCGACGAAAATCGGTGTCCAGCAACGACACCCAAAAGCTGTCTCAAATCTCATAAATGTATCTCTGGCCTCAGCCGTCCGGCTGACCCATCTCAAATATCAATATCTCATCATCTAGCGGCCACGGTCGGTATCCTCTGGATATCCGCCGTCCCAAACAGTCACCGGTAGGTAATCCGTCCCCTGCCAGGCTCAACGTCATCACCACATTCCTCTTGCCCCGGGGTACCATACCGGGCCCACCATGTACCCGTGCCGGTTCCTCCACTCCTCGAAACGGATTTCCAAATCCACAGCAAACTCATGGTGGACGACACTTACATCACTAGAAAACCGCAATTTACATATTTTAAAAAAATATAGTAAGTTTAGAAATTTTGCGGCTTTCCCCCGAAATCCAGCAATATCATAAAATCTCAAGAAATCCTCATAAGTGCATATATCAATGATAATGAATGCGTATGATATCAATAAACAAGTTGCGATGTGTGATTAATGTATTAAGCATGAATAATTAATATGATGAAGTACATGCACATGAATAGCAATACTACGGTTCCATTTTTAAGGAATTAAAGGCAATAGTACCAGTTTAAGTATCAATTAGTAAAAGGTTTCAATTTAAAAGTTATCTAGTGTGGTGGCATGGCAATTACCAGGGTGTGTGTGTAAGCATGAATAGTGCTCGTGCTGCATATAAAAACCCTGGTAATGGTGCAGGTGTCCTATAAAATGGTTTCGTATAGATATGTCAATATAATGCATGGATGCAGCAAATAGTCAATTACGCATTTCACCCCTAATTATTAACATTACTAAGGATCTTGTAGGTTACTAAAACTATCGGGCGGCTTGCGCCATCCAACGATAGTCCCCCGTAGATGTTACATCTACTCACCGGGATCCCTGGTTAGCTGTGTCCAATCACCGCCTTTCCCTTTCGCGCCGCGTCTGACGTCTCCGCGACCGAACCTGGAATTTACATCAATACCAAATATAAGGTTACATATCAAGAACGACGCAAAACCCCAACGAAACTACTAAAGTTCGCTAGCTCGGTACAACGTGCACAAAGTGCGCGGAACACACACGAAAATCGCAAAAACTGCCAAAAAAACGCCGATTTGGTCGCCCGGCAAAACTAAAACCCGACTACCCAAAAAACCGCGCTCACGCATCCTAAAAGTCGTAGGACAAGCCATTACAATCATTAAGATATCAAAAATAATCCATCACATAATTTATATAAAAATCTAGTAAGCATATACATTCCAAAAAATCGGTGCAACAATCGCTGATTTGCGACAAAACGACAACAATAAAGCATAATTACCCAAGCACACTACAAGCAATCTACAAACACTAATTACAACACAATAGCAATGATTCTAATCCTATTTTCCATAACCACCAATTCTTGAATTTAAAACCTAGCAAAATCCAATCAATTTCCACACTTGAAAACTTTATTTAACACAACAAAAGCCCACTTAAGAAAATTAACCTCTTAGGTTAGGTTAGCAAAATACTAGTTAACAAATTTAGGTTCAATCAACTAAATAATGTTTTCTAAACCTTAATCAACTCACTAATCATGTTTCACAATCCAATTCCATACAAAAACCTTCTCTTGAAATTCCTAAAACGACAATTACAACTAAAATCGAACTTTTAAAGTTAACTAAATTAACACAAATAGAAGACTACATAACAAGGTAACCATATAGATTAGTTCAATAACAACTAGATTAACATTAAAACAACTTAATTAACCATCATGGTTCAAAACCCTAGTTTAATATCAACCATTAACTAAAAGAAACTATATTAGGATTAACACTAAAATTAACACTAAACCATGCATTTAAAGGAATTAGCAACAAAAGAAAGTAACTTTGAAGGAATTTATACCTCTTGATCTATGGATCAAGCAAGAAAATTTTGCTCCAATTGATGGCCTCAAGCACCAAGATTCCAAGTAAGAATGGCTAAGGAAAATGATAGCATAAGGATTTTGTGTTGAAAAAGAGAAGGATTTGTGGATTTTTATTGAATTTTGTTGCAAATTTTGAAGAAAATGAGAGAGAAAGAGAAGGAAAATAATGGAGATGGGGGATGGTGCAGGTCTCGGCCAAAGAAGGAATGGGGGAGGGTGTGGGCAAGTGGGGAAAGTCATGGTCAAGTCCACAAAAGTCAATGTATCATACTTTATTCATTTTAATTAAAATAAAACCAAAAAAACTATCAAATTCAACTCAAGAAACAACTCAAGAATTGAGGCCAGAAATTTCTGGTCTCACACAAGGTGGGGCTGTCCTAGGGCTGAGGAAAAAGAGAGAGGGGTTTTACAAAAGAAATTTTATGCAAAAAGGCCCCCTACAACTCAAAAATTGCAAGTTTTAGCTCAAAATTCAATAAATTCGTTTCATAACATAAAAATTTGTTAAAAATCAAAATAAATTACTAAAAATTCATGTTATCACTAGATTATAATTATCATAATTTTAGAGATTAAAATTAGCCCGGAAAAATTTGTATTTATCGCTTATTTAATGTATTTTCTTACCGGCTTAAAATAATATTAAAAAATTGAAAAACAGGGAAATTTTTTTAAATGACCAAAATTTCATAATTAACTCATTAGCTACTAAAAGCAAGTAATTACCTATCCATTTAAGGTATAATTAGCCCTAAACTGCAAAATATCGAGAAAGACGGTTTTCGGAAAAATACCGAATTTTCACCGAATTTCAGGAAAACACCAAAACGACTTTTCAAGTCGCTACATAAATCTACTCACCTGGTCCTCGTTCGCCGGTGCCGACGTCGCCACGTGCTTGCTTGTCGTCTCGAAGTCCACATGGGGTACCTACATATCATAACGCACCATACCGCATTAAAATCCGACTCATGACCAAAACGACGCACGAATCCCACATAGGTCAAAACCTATGGTTGCTTTCGCAAATCGACCCAAAAACCCTCGACGTCGGCGTACAAACGCCAAACCATCGAGAAAACTCCCAACACACTCATTTTTACAATTACAAGCACTAATTATAATATAAAATAGCTTAAAATTCACAAAAACCCCAATTTCACTTAAAAAGTCATTTTTCCGAAAATCTAGCAAGCACAAATCACCGTTTTAGTACAAAACTCGATGTATAAACGAACCTAGCATCCACAATATTCACTAAATATCATAACAAAGTCATATAAACCATTCCTATAATCTGTTCTCATCAATTTACATAAATTCCAAAATCCCAGTTTGCAAAAATATCAATTTTTAACACTTTTTAAAGCAAAATTCACAATTCAACAATTAAACTTGGTTTTGCATAACCTAAGATATTAAACCACTCATAATAATGTTAATGATGTCATAAAAACATAATTACATTTTTAACCCAATTATTCAACCAATTTTAAATAGCTAGTTAGCAAATTAGCGTAATTATCATAATTTTTAAACTAACAATTAACAACTAGCTACTAACTTTGTTTTAACAAGCCATAAGAGCCTAATACATTACACAACCATACACCAATTTCACAAAACCCTAACTTGCATTCAAACCCTTTCTTGAATTTTATAACTAACAAAATCCAACCCAAACTATACATGAAACACTAAATTAGCACTAATTTGAAGCCCAAAAAGCAAGTTAAACTCTTAGATTTGGTTTGTATAAAACACTAGATAGCAAAATAGAATAATTAACTTAATAATGGTGTGCTAAAAACCTTAGTTTAACTCAAACCATTCTCTTGAAGATCCTAGATGAAAATAGCACCAATATTAACACTAAAACAACTCATTTAAAGAAATCTAACCATAAGAATTTAAATGGGTAAGAATTATACCTCTAGATCTAGAGATCTAGCAAGAAATTTTGACTCCAAAGATGGCCTCCTAGCATCCAAAATCCATGCAAGAAAGGTTAAGAAGAATGGATGAAGGATGGGCTTGAAATTGTGAAGTTTAAATGGAATTTTGATGACTTTAGAAGAAAAATGAGAGGGGAAATTTTGGGGCTGTTTATTGCAGGAATTTCGGCTGAGGAGAGAGTGGGGATAGGTGTGGGGGAGTTGTGGAAAAGAATCCAAGTCAAAGCCCCTCCTAAATTACCATAATACCCCCACCTACTTTACTATATATAAAAACCTTATTTTAACCCATTTCTCACATGATTTAAGGTCAAAAAGAGGGAAATAAAATTCTTGGGCTGCTACAAAAGTGTGGGGCCGGCCAAGGGGAGTGAGGGTGAGTGTGAGAGACTTCACGAAAAAATTCTATGCAAAAAGACCCCCCACAATACCATATTTGCAAGTTTTAGTTCAAAATAACTATATTTTTGTTTTCCATAAAATAAATCAATTAAAACTTGAAATAAAATACTAAAAAATTATATTACAACTAGATTTTAATTAACATGATTTTAAAGATTAAAATTAGCCCATTTAAATTTGTATTTATCGCTAATTTAATGTATTTTCTTACCGGCTTAAAATAATATTAAAATAGTTAATTTCGGAAAAGTTTTCAGAAAATTTGAAATTTCAGCAGTGGCTCAATAAACACCAAATACTAGCAATTACATAGCTAGAATATGTATATTTAATTTTATAATAAAGATATTTGCATTTTGACTTTTTACAGAAAACCCCCTTATTTTACCTTTTTTTGAAATTTCACCGAAACAATTTTCAAAACATTACAGTTCCAATCGACTTTTACTTGGTTTATTTTCTTGCATTAGTTCTTTTAATGCGTCCCATCATTTAATCCTACCATTGCAGAAAACAACCAAAATATGACGTACGCTTATGCCATTCGCATTCGCCACGGGGCCCCGTCATCACCCGTTAGGTTACTTAACTAACGACAGAGCGGGGGCTGGGCTAGCGCGGCTGTAAAACATAAGCAACGCCTAAATAGTTACCATATATATAAATATATAGCAATGATAGACATTACAGATCACAGATGAATACATTGGATATATTAGGAATCCGCAATCCGTTCGAGCCTGGAACGAAAAGCGGATTACACGGTCGCGGTGAATAGCCAATACCCCATCCAAGACCCCTACGGGTGCGGCAAACTACCCGCCAAGTACCCGAAGTGAAGCAACCTCCCTCACCACCGTGAGTAGGCCACTCGACACTTTGAGATACCCGGTAGTTTGTGCACCCCTCCATGGGTCTATCCTAGGAGCAAAAACAGTAAAAAGAATTATACAATGACGGCTACAACCCCGACCCGGTTGTGCGGCCATACAAATAATATTACATCAATTTACATATTACAATGAATGAAAGAAAAAGAAACACTCATCTCACATCCACCCCAGCTATTCACCCGCGACAATCCAACACATTCATATACATATACCATCATCAAACACAGATCACAGATATGTATAACCCCGACTAATCGACATATAGCGATTAGCCGACGTTCAATACATATAAACATCACAGATATAACCCTTATAGTCAAAGTGTAGTGAAGTTCGATAAAAATACGGATTTATAGGCCCCCAAAAACAAATCTCTATTCTGGAAAATCTAGGCACATATAAACCATCTTAAAAATCCCAAAACCAAGCCAGAAAAACACTGCACCAAACTCGATCGAGAGTCGAGCCAACTCGGCCGCGGTTGCGCGGCAATAGCTTGCTATTGCCGCGGAACCGCGGCGCTTTGGTCGATTCACTGGACCCGGTTTGGTGGCTTTCTTCACAAAACCCTGAGACGATTTTTAGAGTATGATTTATCTCATTTGGAACAGAAAAAATTTTAACAGAAAGTTTGGGTTTTGGAAACTCGGTTTTGCGATTTTTCCGATTCGAACTTCCATACACTTTACTACCTAGCTAGTTTATGTTTAGTTAGGCTCTGATACCACTGTAAGTCCACGTTGCCCACCCCGGTACTTGCGGGGAGGCGGAAAACGGAATAAAAATCAAATTTTTATCAACTTAGGCAACATGGACTAGACAAAGAAGGATCTTTGCTAAACAAAAACAAGCTAAAGCTAACTAGAAACTAGCTAAGTATTAGAAAGGTTATACCTAGGGCTTTATGTCCTTCTCTCCTTGCTCCTTGGAGTAATGGAAAGAGGTCACCTTTGTCGTCTTCTCACGTCGAAGAAAAATCCACCCGAAAGCCTCAACCTTTGGCTTCAACTCCAAGCTAGAAGTAACTAGGGTGCAAGAAGTGCTAATCCTTAAACCCTAGATGAGAGTAGAGATTATCAAGAAGGGGTTTTTCTCAAGCTCAAGTGTTTCTCAACAAATGAGAGGGGAGAGCTTGAGGGAGAGGAAGAACAAGAGAGAGAAAGTGAATGATAGAATGAGAGAATAATAACCATTCTCACATATATGTGTGAATTATTGTAATTAGATAATTAGTTAGATAATTGTCATGGTTAATCAAGACATGACCATTATCATTTCATTTTTAATGCAATTTGCAGGGATCAAAGAGCATCTTCCAAATGAAATGATGATGGTCAAAGTGTCAACCTAGGTCAACAAGTCAAGGAGGTCAAATGGTCAACAACCATAACCATGCACAATTATATTAAACTAATATCAATTAACCATAATACACACATAAGCATTAGGGTTAATAAAATGACAATGGTCATTAACCCTAATCAAAGTCCTCTCCCTCTGTCTCAAGCAACTGTGCATACGCACCCGTATTCGTGATCTGAGGAACACGAATACAAAGAGAAAAAGCCAATCCCAAATCATATACTAGGATCCGGCTTAAACCAAAGCCCGCTAGTATAAGCTGTCCGGACAGCAAACGCGCACAAGTGCGCGGATGTGAACGAACCCTGTCGCAAAACCATGCTACTCATTTTGCCTAAAGGCGAATAGCTCTCTGTGTGGGACTCTAAAGACTCGACACTACGCTGGCAGTGGGTTTAACCACAGACCGCAAGCAGCACTAGCTGTACGTAACGGTCCCCAGGTAAATGTCGATAAGAAGACTGACGAGGTGAACCCCATCTGAACTCCTACTGAGCCTGTATGTGACAGTCTCCATACAGTCCGGTCTGTTTGTCTGATACATCGCATGGCGGGCCTAGGGGGGCAGTGAACGTCAGTCCCCTAATAGCGGTACAAGTCGTGTCGGAGTGTAGCCCAGAACACCCTGAGATAACATTGGAAACCTACCAGTATATCTCTCTTGCCCTGGCCAGGGACTACTCGTGTAATGGCTCTCCTGGACACAGCGCGATGTCAACCCCCAATACCGGGAGAGACGAATCCTGTCTAACCGTCACTGCCTCCAAGTGCTTCGGGACTTCACCTAAAAACTACCTGTTTGCACGACTCCTTTGAGCCGTGGTAGGGTAGTAATCAAAGTGCAGTGGGAACACACTCGAGGCGAAGTGACAGTGTCAAGTCAGCAGACTAAGCTGTACTCATGTCACCTGGGAACTGATAACTGACGATAGGTATAATACCAACCAACAGTTCCCGACGAGTCCTGTCCAGTGTACTCGTAACATAACGAGCACCCGCATACTATCTCAAGTACGACGTACTGACGGCTGTGGGACAGACCGTCTCCCACACTGGGATGAGAAGCGCATACGCTAGTCTACTCCGGAGTATCGATGCCCTGTCTCGATAGTCCAACGACTAGGGACCTGTATAAGGATATGCTTATAGATCACCCAGCTCCCACGAGTGTGAGCGCCATCACAACGCTGATAATCAAGCAAAGATCCTAAGGGCTCTACTAATATGTATATCGGCGATATGCTAAAAGAAACACATGCACATATTAAAGCAGAGACAAACCAAGTAGCATACTACCATTTCGAGCAAGATTGTATATATAACTGTGAATATCCCAAGCTTCCATCAAGTAATATACAAACTAGTATGATACAGTAATGGCCTCTAGGGCATATACACTAACACATTCGTTGTATCTTATACTCTCCATCTACTATTATGTTGTTGACTTAAAGACTTGGTGAGGACGTTACTGTATATTATTTGTGGGTTTGTTGTCTTTTATATACAGCTTTCTCTCTATTTTCTTTATTTCTTCGCTATAGCTTCATATTTTTGTGTTGCATTCATCTTTGTTAGTTTTTACAAAAATGGGGTGTTGCTAAAATTTTAAAGAAATAAAGTAGAACTTTTAAAGAATTTGGGTTGCGATTTCAAATGTTTCAAAAACTTATATTATCTTTTCCGTATTTTCTTGGTTTAAATTTCTGGGTTTTGGCTTTCTTTTACTGTGTTACGTCTTTGAACGTTGCGTAGTATTAGGGCCGTCATGGGCCAATTTTGGGTCGTGACAGATGTGGTAGTCAAAGAGTTTGACTTCATCAAAATGGTAGATGAACCTTGTATATACAAAAAGGTAGTAGGGAGTATGGTGGTGATCCTCGTAGAGTAAGTGGATGACATACTCTTGATAAGGAAGGAGTTTCCTATGCTACGCTCCGTCAGTCTCCGCTTATCACAAGGATTCTGCATATAGGATCAAAGTGATACCTACTAAATCCTGGGTTTTGGATCTATGAGATAGATCTAATCGGATGTTAGGATACTCACTAATTGTAGTGAGATGGTATCAATCGATCCTTGGGGAGAATCACTGGAAAGATTCCAGAGTGATAAGGACGACTGAATGTCAGTCGCAGGCATTGTCTTTACCCTTAGTAAAGGGACGGTATGTTGGAAGAGTTCCAAGCTAGATACCATGACATACTAGACGATTAAAGGCAAGATACATCGTTACCAAAGATGCTACCAAAGAGGCAGTCTGGATCTATATAAGTTCATGAGATGAACTTCGTTCCTACCATTGTGTGACAATGGAGTTGTGGCTTTAGCCAAGGAACTACCGTCCCATCAGAAATCCAAATATAATTCTTAGGCAGTATCACCTGATCATGGAGATGGTTGATCTCCAGGGGATCGAGGTCAGGAGAGTAGACACAGACGACGACAGCGCGGATCCACTCACAAAGGCCTTTTCTCCAGTAGAGACTTTTATGGGATGGTTGAGTATGATATACTTCAACCACAGCTAATTGTTGGGTATGTGATGCCACAACAGATGGCCCTAGTGCAAGTGGGAAATAGTTAGTTATATGTATGCCTTAGAGGCCAGTACTGTACATACGATGTATATTGTAGTGGATGCTGGGACGTATATAGGGAGGACTTTCTTGCTCGACATGATAGTATGCTATCTGGTTGTACTTTATCTTAACATGTACTCTGATTGTCTCTAATACATGTTGATAAAGCCCTTAGGATATGTACTCGACTACTGGGACTATGATGAGATCATACTAATGGGGCCACGGTAGTCGACGAGTACATCCTATAACTGTTCCTAGTCGAGGGTGCATCGAGACAGGGCATCGATGCACCAGAGTAGACTAGCGTATACGCATCTTGACCCATATGATGGGCGATGGATAATCCTATATCCATCGGTGTTTGACATCAAGGATGGTGTACGGGTGCTCAGTGGAGACTGGGTACACTGGACGGACTCGCCGAGAACTCCCAGATGGTATTATACCTCACGTCAGATGGCAGTTCTCCGGTGACACTGGTACAGAGTAGTCTGTTGACCCGAGATCGTCTTAGAGTCTTGTGTGATTCCCACTGTGCTTTGATTTCCACCTTACCACGTCCAAGAGGGCGTGCAAAACGGTGGTTTTTGGGTACAGTCCCGAATCACATGGAGGCAATGAGCGATAGGAGGTGATTCGTCTCTCCCGGTATAGGGAGTTGATGTTGTGCTGTGTTCGATTGGCTATAACCGGAAATCCCTGGCCAGGGTTGCTGAGATTTACTGGTAAGTGTTACCAGTAGTTTCTCGAACTGTTATAGACCTCATATCGATACGACTTATCGAGCTACTGGGGTCTGACGTTTACCACCCCTAGGCGAGATATGCAACATATCAGACGACGAGATCGGACTGTACGAGAGTGTTACTGATTGGATTCACAGGAGTACTAGCAGGCTTTCTTGTTTATCTTCTTATCGCTCAATACCCCGGTGGCCATTACATTTAGCACACAGCTTGCGGCTTGTGGGTGTTTGATATGATCATCACCTACTGCCGGCGTATTGACGAGTCTTTAGAGTCCTACACAGGGGTTTCGTGGCTCAAGCGAAACGGAGTAGGAGCACATATGTGATATGTACGGGACCGAGATTAATATGATATGAGATACCGTATTCTATTCTCGTGATTCATGACATTGATCGGTTGTATGCGATATAGCCGGGTTATCGGATCAAGTGTTGATTCGATAAGTTGTTACTTTTGATATTAGTCGGTTATAGCCGGATTATTAAATCAAGAGTTGATTTAATAATTTAATGTATAATTATATATTTGATATATTACATTACATTAACTAGTATTAGCTCACTTAAGATTTATTTTCTCACTAGTTTGTGCACATTGTTTATATGTGATATATGCAAGTGTACATGTTTGTATCATGCTTGATGATACATCAAAGTTGGGTGTATGAGACTCATACCAAGATTTGGGTAAAGATTAGGGTTATTGTTTTATCTTAAGATTTAACAAAAGGGTTTAACTTAGTCAAAGTAATCAAGCTTGAAGAAGCTTGGAGAAGCTTTGAAAAAGTCCACTCTTTTGTCATTTCTTTTGATATTCTTTAACCTAACCTTTAACCTAATGCTTTGGTTAATTCTCTATATGAGTTAAGCATGATAGCTTAACTCACCCATGGTTACATTATTGAGGATAAGTTTTCATTTGGATGGATTATTCTTTCTTCTTCTTCTTTTTCTTCATCAAGCTCCATCCAAAAGCTTACTAGCTCCAATGGTGCCATGAGAAAAAGTGTGAGAAAATCAATTCTAAAGTGAGCCCACTTCCTACTTCTTCATCCTCTACCACTTGCCATGTAGTAGAGTGTGTTCTCTTCACAAAGTTCATGACCTAGTGAAGGAATAACTTGAGTTTGTGTCTCCCCGACATAGATCATCTTCGACCTCGAAGTCAACGAAGCAAGCACGTTCGTTCTTCTTGTGGAGCTTTTCTAGAGTCCGAAGTTCACGATCGCAGCGAAGGGGACATCTACACGGAGTTATTGAAGTGAAGGACCGGATCTACAAAGGTTGTAATCTCTTTCACTTAGTGTTAATGTTGTTAACATGCAAGTTTTCGCCAAAACCCTAGTTTAAAGATCCGTATTAAAGTTGTTCGGCACAGCTAAAATTTTAATCGGGCATGGTTGATACCTCGTAGACCCTTGTGGGCGTGCCTAGCAACCCTACATTCTGATCGTGGTTAGAGTGCACGCAGAGTGTTTCTTTTCTCTCTCTCTTTGGCAGCGACCATGACCCAACCCTTGACTATGACTCAGTGACCAAATTAACCGAACCTTCTTAAAACACTAGCTTTTGGATTCTCAGAGTTGCGGACCTCATTGCCACTCCTACTTTTACCCTTTTCTCCAGAACACCCCGTATTACTACGAACATCCACTTCCATTGGATTAAACCATTGTATGGTTATATACGAACTCGAAAGAACTTGTTCAAGACTTGAGGATGGTTTCCCGTTCTAGAGAAAATGAATAGGACTATTCAGTTGTCTTTTCCTTCTACCTTCTCTCAGGTTGCGAGTGCTCCTTGGATTAGGACGGTACACCTATTACGCTAATTGGATAGTCTTCTTCCAAACCATAGGCTGGTGCCGAACGGTAGGGAATGAAGAAAACCATTTAGCCTAAACGGTGTACAGAAGGTATTAAGTAAAGAAAAATAAAGGGATCAGTAAGAGAGGAAAGTAAATTGCGACTGTTATTCATGAACAAACCAAGTATTTCATCGCCACTCCTACTTCACCTTTGTATTTCTTCGGAACACCCCGTATCACTACGAAGATCCACAGTTTATTGGATACTCCATCGTATGATTATATACGAACTCGAAGGAACTTGTTCCAGTTCGGGGATGGATTCTGGTTCAGGAGAAATAGGAATAAGGTTTTATTCAGTTGTCTTTTATCTTCACCTTCTCTCAGGTTATGAGTACTCATAGGATTAGGGGAGTACACCCACAATGCTTATTGGATAGTCTTCTTCCAAACCATAGGCTGGTGCCGAACGGTAGGGAAGGAAGAAAACCATTTAGCCTAAAAGGGTGTACAGAAGGTAATGACTAAAGACATATAAAGGGATTTGGAGAGATGGCAAAGAAATATACGGTTACAGTTGTGAATCTGATAATGGAAGAGGCATTACTACGAATACCCGGATACCCCTTCGAAACATTTCCATGTTTCAGTTTCACTGTGTATTGTTAAAAGAAAACTGATTTCCCAATTAGCCCTTGCTCCAGGGTATGTATTTACCAGGTTTGATTCTCACATCTGTTGGTTTTACAGATGATGAGTGGGAGTAAGTTATTGGAATTGGGTGATCATCCTCATTATATCGGGATTCATTGTAATTGGTGATATTTGAGGAAATCGCCTGGGTTGTTTGCCGGACGGCAAATATTTGGTTTTGAATATCCGTTGTTATACACCAATTTCAAATTGATATATCAGTACGTTTATTTTTATAAAGTGAGATATAACTTTTTGAAATTATTTCCTAGACATTTACTTATATCAGTGGATGATTAGGTAATGAGCATTAAACAGCGGTATAATTCTTCTTAACCATAAGTACAGTTTTCAACCTACGACACATAGGGAATGAGTTATTAGACTCAGGGGACTTATACAGCGTATTGTTTGTTGTCCAGTGTCCATTAGGACAGAGGGGTTGGTACTCGTACTATATTCTGTTTACTTGTGACTTCTCTAGTTCTTAGACATGTGTTTCGTAGAAATGCAAGGTCTAAGTTTTGTGAAGTTATAGGTATATGAATAAAGTAGAGAACCAGGTATTGCAAGTATCAGGATTCTTCCAGGTGATCGAAGATGTAGATACTTGTGTATGGTATTCAATTGATAGTAATGATTATGAGAACTTGCTTCTCTTTCAGGTTATTCACATCTGGATGTATTCCTAAGTTGAGTAATGCTAATCGGGCTCTCTCCATTTAGTTGACATGCACTGGAGACAGCTGCATGATTTGAATCTGGTTCTAATTAAATCAGTGCCTCTGTTCCTATATTGGATATAGAATAGTTCATATCTTAACGATGTTAAGGTACGGGGAGTTTTCCGGCTTATTCTTAAAACCAGAATCTGGATAACTCAAGGCACGTTTCTGTAATGGCTGTTTGTGGGTTGACCCGGGCAATGACGAGGGTTGACTTTCTACCATCTGGAAGATCAATAGTGATATTGTTCTTGACTCGCCACAGTTTTAGTAAAATGGATTTTTTCAGAAAACAGTTGTGAGAGTATGGTAGAACTGGAAGTGATTCCAGAACCGCAAACGATTGCTGAAAATTTGATAAGAACCTAAAGATTTAATCTGGTTTGACATTCCATTGGCCACTCCGCAGATATGGTGGGTAACCTCAGGCACTCGAGAGGTGCTCCGGTAGCCTCAAGGACGGTGACAGGGAGGTTCTTGTTTACCCAGACTTACCATTGCTGTTGTTCCAGACGGTGAGACCCGGCAGGAGGATGAGTATAGCGTCGTTCTAAACTAGCTTTAGAACTGTACATGTATATGACTCTGCTAGAGGGTTGTCGTAGTCAGTGGGAGCAGCGGAAGCATAGTGAACAAGTAACTTATGTCTATTTATGGACTAAAGCAGATATAGCGGAGATAGACCACCTATTTCTGATATGACAGTCATAGGTTTGACTTCATCAGAATAGGGGATGGATCTGTTAAGAAGGTAGTAGAGTGTGATGTCCTTGTATTTGGATGACATACACGGAGTAGGAGGTGATATTCCTATACTACGATCGGTTATACTTTGTTTGTCACACAGTGGTTTCTCCACATAGGACTTGGATATTATATCAGACATTCTGGTAACTAGATTTATGGTTTTAGATCTAGATTTGGGTAGTTTCCCAATTTGGGTACTTAGACAGCGTTCTAAAGGTGTTTTAGAATGGACGACTCCTGGCACGGTAGTGTACCTGCAGGTGATGGAGTCACCCTCTCTAAAGGTGTCTTACAGACTAAAGGGGAGAGGGATGTGCATGATTGGCAGATCACTTGCTTAGGCAATTGAGTCGATCATGAGATGTCAAGTACCACACCAGATATTGTTTTTGCACGAGATGCAATAAGTTGATATTAATCCTGTCCTGGAGAAACGTTCGGAAGCAGTTTTAGAATATAAGTGGATTTTCTAGGGATATGATAACGGCAGCCTCTTTCGGGGGACGGTTATCATTCCAGGCTTCCAAGGTGGCCTGGATGACAGAGTGGCTGTCAGAGTTATAGTTTTCCCTCTGATGAGGGGCAGTATTTTGGACAGGTGGTCCAAGCGGATACCGAGGGAGGTGTGGCGCAGGATACTGATTAATTTCAGTTGATGATACAATCTAAGAAGTTTGGACTTGGATTTCATTTATGAACTAGGTCCCATCAGATATCCAAATATATTCTAAGAAAGTTATTGCTCATTTCGGGAGATGGTTTTCTCCATGAACTTGAGATAAAGAGAGACATAAAAAGAAACATTAGGGCGGATCCACTCACTGAGGCTATTCTTTGAACGCAATAGTTTCGCAAACGGGCTTTGTGAAACTGATTAGTAGAGGAGTTGGGTGTTCGGTATCACACGAGCTGTGAGTATGCGACATCGCAATAATTAGCCTTGAGTGCAAGTGGGAGATTGTTGGATATAGTGCCCTCAGAGTCAATTATTGGATCATTGGCACGTGATTGCAATGATTGAGGGAGGACCTATACCGGTAGGAAAGTCTTACTCAAGAGGATTGTATACTATCTGGTTTGTTTTTATCATCATGTACATGCTTTAGGTGACATTGTTTTTCACTATTACACGTTGATAGAGAATAGTATGCTACCATGGTTTGTCTTTATCATCGTGTACATGCTTTAGGTGACCTTACTGATCACTATTACACATTGATAGAGCCCTTAGGATTCTTGGTTGACTACCAGCAGTATGATGGCGATCATATACGTGGGAGCAGGGGTCTATAAGCACATCCTTAAAAGGTCCTTAGTCGTGGGAGTTTCGAGACTGGGCATTGATACTCCATTAGTAGACTGGTGTAAAGAGTCAGGACCCCAACGAGGGGCGATGGCGGGTCTAACAAGCCATTGGTGTCAGTTGGTTCACCTAAGATGTATACAGGTGCTCATTGGGTTATGAGTACACCGGACAGGACTCGCCGGGAACTTGCTAGTTGGTATTATACCCGACGTCAGATAGCAGTTCCCTGGTGACATGTGTACAGGTTAGTTCATCGACCTGAGATCGTCATTTGTCTCGTGTGAGTTCCCACTGTGCTTTGATTACTACCCTACCACGGCTCAAAGGAGTCGTGCAAACAGGTTTTAGTTGGGTACAGTCCCAAGCCACATGGAGGCAGTGAGCGGATCGGCAGGGGTTTCGTTTCTCCCGGTATTGGGGGTGAGATCGCACTGTGTCTAGGAGAGCCATTACACGAAGTCCTTGGCCAAGGCAGGAGATTTACTGGTAGGTATTCCAGTAGTATCTCAGGGTGTTCTTGGCTACACCCCGACACGACTTGTACCGCTTTTAGGGGTCTGACTTTTACCAACCCCCTAGGCCCGACATGCGATGCTCATAGATGAATGGACCGGATTGTACGGTTATTGTCCCTGACAGGCTCAGTTGGATGTCAGGATGAGTTCGCTCATCGACCTCCCTTTTAGTCAATACCTGGTACCCCGTTACGTACGGCTAGTACCACTGACGTGCTATAGGTTAAATCCATAGACAAAGTATTGACGAGTCTTTAGAGTCCCCCACAGAAAATTTCTCAAGTTTTGGGCGAAACGTTGTAGAGTCCGTATGATATATGGCAGGGTTCGATCATATACGTGCAGTAATGCACGGATAATGATCGGACGGATCATACTAGTGGGCTTTGGTTTAAGCCGGATTCTAGTATTAGATTTGTTAGATTACTTTAGTCTCATCGCATTCGCATTCAGTCGGAATGCGGATGCAGGTATGTATATACAGGTGAGGGGTATCCTTATGATCCGTCACGAGTTTACTTTAGATGTTGCCGTATCTTTTTATTGTTGCAAACATTTGGATTAATGTTTGCAAATGGAAATTGTGAGCTCAAGGTTATGATGGAGTGCATTTAATGTGGCATGTGCAAAGGTAGTGACTCACGGTCTCTTTTTATGTGCATATGTCACATTATTGTTTGATTTGTGTGTTGATATGATAAGAGGAGACAGGGAGGGCAGCCATGAGTAGGGGTTAGCTCTTGTATTTTTCATTCTAACTCTCTCACACTCATTATCATACAACACAGAAGAGAAAGGCTCCTTCTTCTTCTTCCTCTAGCTCACAACCTCCATTAATGGCATCATCTCAAACCTCCATCCATACACTCTCATATGATGAGAATCAATGGATGCTTGAGACAAAGTGATTACACACATTCTCTATTTCGCCTTGGACACGTCGGCTAGCGAACTTCGTGCCCGAGTTGCTTCGGATGAAGCGGGAGCCCGTAAAAAGACTCGATGATGAGGTGCCCTTTCCGACGAGGAGATCGAGATCGGAGATGCCGCGAGGAGCTTGGGATGGTGGCCAAAGACCGAAGGACATGGATCGATCGGTATAGCCTTTCCAACCCATCTCTTGTTTGCTAGTTGTAGGTTAATGGTTCGATCCGGGATTAAAGTCTGCGATACCGCCGGTTTCTAGTTTAGGAAAAGTTTTCGTTTCCGCATTTTGGCCTCGGACAGACGGCCGGGGCGCTACCGTAGGCTTACAGATGACGTGCTGACGTGGCCGTGGATCCACCGCCAATGGGGCCCTTCGGCCGCTAATCCGTGGCCCTTTGGGTGCCTTGGTGCACCAAAATTCCTGGGTGCATTATTTCTGATTCTTGGGGACTTATTTTATATCTAGAATATTTTTATACTCTTTTGTTTACTGCCAGATCACAAGTCTTGGACTTGGCGTTTTTTTATCAGCACTTTTAGCAGTTTTGGCTCTTTACCTGGAATTTCCTGCATAGATTCTCGAGACAAGTGTTGCGATATATACAATAGATTATGCGTGCAATGATAAACACTCAATTTCCCTCAAAAATGCCGGTTATAAAGTATAACACATGTTATTTGGTATTTTACAGTTGTTTTGCTAATATGTGCCATATTCATACCGAACACCTTTAGATGATTGCAAATAGTAGGGAAATTGATGTGTTAAAAATGCAGTATTTTCGACTGATCAAATTCCCCCAAACTTAATTTTGGTCGTCTCGAGCAAAATTTTTTTATTAGAAAGAGAAGGAGAAAATAAAGAAAAAGAAAAACTAAGTAGCACACTTTCGTGGGCAACACGATTGCACTGAGCACGTGCAACAAGCCTTTAAAGCTCTAGGTGTCCCTAGTAGGAGGAGTGTTGTCTCCTGAGGGTTTTCAGCGGATTACACCCACAAAATCCCATAATAAAAGGAAGACCGTGAAAGTTACATGTAAAGATGAGAATTGTAAAAAAAAACTTTGAAAATTAGAGTCTCTAACTAATACTAGTTTTTCGGTTGTCATGAGCCTTATCTTAATAGTCATGAAAAAATGTTAGAAATCACATCATCCCTCAATAAAACATCGTCCTTATTCTTCAGTCCTATCTTTCTTCCAAACATCGATCATATACCCCTACGTGTGTGTAATAGACATCCCTACACACGGAGAATTCAATTCAAGCTATCATACTCTTGTCCATCTGCCTCAATACTTTTTAATTTATGAATATTTAAATGAGATTGCTCACACATTTTTCATGCGACCATTAATACTTCTTGAGGTACTAACCGACCGATTACTCATATGCTTACTTATACGATGTGTTAGTATTTTCCGCCTTGCACCACCTAAGGCTTAGCAGTGACTCCCAAACCAGTTGGTCTAAGGCATTAGGTGATGAAGCACCTTTGCTATATTTTTTTTATTGCTGCCTTGGCGATAACAAAACCAGTGTTCATTTTTCTATACCATTTTATCTTGTATTCATTTATAATTTCCTTCATACTTTGGCTTTTAGACAAAAGCATTTCAAGGTATCCTCTACTATCCCGAGTTTCAAGACGTGTTTAAGTGCATATTGCAACGTTCAAATGTTTGGCTTCCAGAATAGAAACAATTTTTCAGACTTATTTTTATCCTCAGATTAGTGACTTCTTTCATCTTACTAACCCTTGGGACAACGGCTCATAACTACTTATTACTAGTTTCGTTTAAGAAAAGTTCTAACTTTCTTAGGTTTTCTTAAATTTTTCCAATCTTTTGGATGTAGTTTTTCACTAACCAATCTTTTATTATCTTATTTATGTAAAAAATGTTTTTTTTATTTTATATATTTTTTAAATTTTGTTTTGTGCTTTTTCAAAGTATGATGCAAATGATGCGCAAATAAGCACAAACCTCCCCAAACTTGTTTTCAACAGTGTCCTCACTATTGCCTTCTGCTAGATCTCAAACCTGTAAGCTTGGGAGGAAATTATTAATGGGGCAATAAATATGATCGTGAAAATCCTCCCCCAAACTTATTCTTTTTGCTTGCCATTTTGTGTAAAAATTTTCTTTTCAAGAGCCAGATTATACCCCCCCAAACTTGAGTTAAACAATATTAAGCTTTGAAAATCACAAGAGGGGGTCAAAGTTATTGGTCAATGCCAACCTTTGCAAAGACCAAAGATCAACACCAACCATTCGAAAATTTTATCCGTGTAGTGCACCGGTTGGTGAAAGAACAAGTTGAAAATAATAAGGAAGAAGTGGGGAAAACGTAAGTGGTATGAAGGAGAGGGTTTGCATCTCAATTTGGAGAGACGACTTAGTGAATGTGATGGATTACTCGCATCCTTTTTACAGTCCAGAAGAAGGGGTGGAGGTTCAATTTCATTGTTTGGGAGATGATTCATCTCAACACCCGTATTTTTCAAAAATGCGAGTTCATCAGCGATGATTTCCTCAAAAGTCTTATCAATACCCTGAAGAATAATGTCATCACAAAGCGCGGGGTGATCTTCAGACTCTAAAAACGGTTCATAATCAGTGTTAGTTGTTGACCCGGACAACTCGGTGGAAGAGTCCGTATGTGTATGATACATAGTGGGGTCAAACAACATATGAAAAGAGTCAAGATCAGTATCATGAGGATCGTCAAATTCGCTGCTGTCGACATCCATTAATTCGATAGAAGAGATCTGAGTAGTAGGTTCGGAGGGTACACTTCCTAACTTGTAAATGTTCAGCTCGATTGACTTCTTCCCGAAGGATAGGGTCATAGATCCATTACGACAGTTGATTATAGCATTAGAAGTGGCCAAAAGGGGGCGACCAAGAATCACCGGAATTTGATTCTGTGGGTTCGCTACAGGCTGTGTATCAAGTACAATAAAGTCCACAGGGAATACAAATTCCTCGATTTTTATCAACACATCCTCTAGTTCACCCCTAGGTTTGGTGATTGATCGGTCGACCATCTGGAGAGTTATGTTTGAGGGTTTTAACACACCGATACCTAGTTGCTCATAGACTGAATATGGAAGCAAGTTAACACTAGCGCCAAGGTCAAGTAAAGCACGGTTAATGTGTTTATCCCCAATAGAAATAGAAATAGTAGGACAGGCAGGGTCCTTACGTTTCCTTGGTAATTGTTGGGGAAAAGCTGTGTCTACAGTACTTGACATGAAAACCTTCTTTGGCACTTGAGTCTTCCTTTTCCTAGTGCACAAGTTTTTGAGAATTTTCGCATAAGCGGGGACTTTTTGTATTGTATCTAGAAGAGAGATGTTGATGTTAACTTGCTTAAAGATTTCAGTGATCTTCTCCATTTGTGGACTTGGTCTGTTCACCTTAACCGATTCGGATAAGGAGCTTGAGCAATAAGGTCGGGGTCCAACATTGGAGAAGATCTTGTGGGTAGGAACGATCTAAGAATAGGAGCGGGGATCATTTTTGGTGGACTAGAAGAGGTGGGCTTAGGGTTCGAGCCTTGGGGAAAACGGAGAATAGGCTCGGAAGAAAGTGGTGGGGTAGACGAACTGGGGTCAGAAGTAGAAGTAGAAGTGGAAGGAAAAGTCTCAGCCGGGGTATCATCGATTGATTTTTCATTATTATCAATCTCCTCACCAACATGATTGTTAAGCACTCTTCCAGATCTCAACGTGGTGATAGCATTCACATGATGTGAATAGCCAGGATTAGATAAATGTTGAGCTGGAAGTTTTCCTTTTTCTCTAGCACTCAATTCGGCATTTATACGGGCAATTTGTGCTTCCATCGATTTAATACTCTCACTTTGGGAGTCAGAGATTTTCTGGATTTTATCGACGGAAGACTTTATTTCAGCCAAAACTTGCATGAAGTTTGTCAGAAGCAAATTCATGAGTGAAGAGGATTCATCAGTACCGGTTAATTGCAAAGAATTGCTGTGCGGTGCAGTAGTGTTAACCGGATTTTGAAATTTTTTTGATTGGTAGGGGTGCTGACTTATTTGAAATGGTTGCTGTTGTGGTGGAAGAGCCCTTTCGAAATTGTTTTGATTTAGAACCGTGTTTTGTGTTTGTGATTAGTTCCAAGCAAAGTTAGGGTGATTCCTCCAACCCTGATTATACGTGGAAGAATACAGATCGTTTCTAGGTCTTTATTGGAAAGCAGCATTGGTATGCTCTTGACCTTGAAATAGAGAATTCAATGGACATTCTTCCGTAAGATGTGATGGATCAGAACAGCATCCACAAACAGTTTTGGAGAGTGACATTTGATTTAGGACGGCGGTAAAAATTTATTTTCCACTGTTTCGAGTTTCTTTTGCATTGCTGACATTTCAGCTCTAACTCCTATGGAAACATCAGATTGGTTATTGCCACCCTAGACGATGGTTAGTTTACACCCTCCCACTGCAAAGATTTTTCAGCGAAATCTTCTAAGAATCTCCAGGCTTCACCATCATCTTTAGTCATGAAGGTGCCTTGACAAATGGATTCAAGGGTTTGTTTTGTGTTAGGATTAATGCCCACATATATGATTCTACACAGATCCCATCTAGAGATTCCGTGATGTGGACATTGAACTAACAGGTCCTTGAAGCATTCAAAACACTTCGAGAATGGTTCATTTGGAAGCTGGGTAAATTGATTTATTTCGCTATGGACTCGAGCTGTTTTATGATTAGGGTAGAATTTCTTTAGGAAAGCTGTTACGAATTCTCCCCAATTCGAAATAGAATGTGTGGCAGTGTTATAAAGCCACTTCTCGACTATATCGCACAAGGTAAATGGGAGAAGACGTAGACGCATAGCATCCACAGAAAGCTGTGAAGTACCCATCATTGCGCATACATTTTCAAATTTGGTAATAAAGACATATGCGTCTTCAGACTCGAGACCGTGGTATTTTGGTAGAAGATTGATGTATTGGGGTTTAATTTCAAAATTGTCCCCATTGGCTGGTGGAATGGTGAGACAGGTCGAAAGAGGACCTTGCATAGGATAACATTTCTCTTGGAGAGAGATGCGGGGTGGATTCTGTGCACCTGCGGACGGTGGCAGAGTAGTGGTAAGGAAGTTCGATGGAGAATTGTCCATCGAAGTGGGTGTGGTGGTGGGTAAAGAAAAAGTAGACGTAGAAATACCGACTTCAGAGTCGATAGGGGAAACGCGGACAAGTCAGGCACTAGAATCCCGTGTCCAGTCGAGCATGCACAAAATGGTTTAGCACAAGTGGCAGCGTTGTGATAATTAAGGAAAATGATAAGTTGGTGTTTGTTTTGAAAAAGATACGGATTTTTGAAAAATTCAAATCACAAACAATTCACAAGCAACCCTAAATCTAGTGGTCACCTAGGTCAAGTCTCTAGACCGCTCCTAGACTGCCAGATGACAAGTCGCAAGATAGATCCTCTACTGTCTCTTTGCCTCTCCTGTGGCCAGGTAAGTGCCAGGTAAGTGGGAAGTTCTCCACTACGTAAGTAGTGGGCCTAATTAAGTAACCACTTGCCTTAGACACACTTGCCTTAGACACCACAAAAGAAACGCGGATAAGCAATAGATTACCCATGACCTCCTTCTGTCCTAAGTGAGCGCGACGGTCCTTAGAGTCTTGTGTAGATATTTTTTTAGTTAATGAGGGTAATGCAGATGCAATTTTGTGATTTTTGGGGCCTAGGACGGGTAATGAAATCCCGACCTAATCTGAATTTGGTCTTTGCCCCTTAATTTCCGTATTAAAAATGCAAACAACCAAGATCAAACACGCACAATTTTTATTTTTGCGGCCCTGCGAATTTTTGCAAAGAATCCTGCAGAAATTGGTTAATGTAGCAGAGTAAGAAGGAGATAAGAAAGACAGAGAGGACCTGAGAATTTTTGGTACAGTGACGCAGCTATCCCGCCGCGGAACCGCCGCGATAAGATACCAATGGCCGTGGTTTCGCGGTCTGTTGTTGAGATCTCTGCACAAAATTTCTTTCAAGTGCTCCTGTTCACCCATCGAACTCACTGGAATGTTCAGAAAATTTTCCCCTCTGCTCCGATGATTCCAGATTCCTTGCAACAATTCACAACAAATCGTTTAGTGTTTGTGAGAATTTTGATCTAAAAATTCTGATGGATTAATAAATCTTTCAACTCAAATTTCAAAAACGAACAAATTAGCACACGATCTCCGACAACGGTGCCATTTGATTGATAATCGATTTCGATATCGTGTTTAGAAAAGTGTAAAGATCACAACCAAAGAAATTTGTAAACCGCAATCAATAACGGTGTCAATTGTATGTTCGTTAGCAAGTGCGGATCGTCCACTGGGAAAGTGTGATTTGATCGTATTTGATTTAGATGAATTGAAAATTAAAGGATCAAAGACAAGAAAATTCAATTCAAGATTTATAAAAGTGAATTTCAAGAATTATCAAAATCTAGATCTAATATCAAGAATACTAAAAATCATGAATCAAGAATCAAGAATCGTCCAATTTGAATTAGTTATCAAGATTTGTAATGAGGCTCGTAGGAATCGATCGACTCGGTAGTGAGGATGAAGACTTGTGATTACGTATTCTTATCCTTTGATGATTTGTTGCTAGATAGATGACGATCAGCGAGAATTAGAGATCTCTTGCGGAAACTAGGGTTTCATCATCTATCCCTTGTCCTTTCGTTGATTTTCATTCACATTCTAGCCTCTAGGAAATTCAAGTATCGATCGTTAATCTCTAGTTAAGAGCGAAAACATTCAAGAAAGCGTCTCGCTCGAAACTAGGTTGTCGATGATTCAATTTACTAGAGTTTACAAAACTCATAGGACTTATGAATCGTACAAGGATTTAATCATCGTCATCTATCAATTTTCTCGATTCCTCCACGAGCGGAGTTTTTACTCAAACATCATGATAAAGAAAACAATCAAGAATTGAGAACTCATCACAATGCAAGAATGTAAAGAAAGTAAGATTAAAGATCTTCACCTTTTATTATTCAACAATTCGTTACACTTTGCTTAAAGACTACAAGAAATTGAGAAGAGAACTAGATCGTCGAATTGAGCGTCGCATCGTCTTCGTGAGTCGCGGATCTTCTTGGATCACCGAACAACCTTTAGAATGAA
Source organism: Agapanthus africanus (assembly GCA_030015575.1). Classification (NCBI taxonomy): domain Eukaryota; kingdom Viridiplantae; phylum Streptophyta; class Magnoliopsida; order Asparagales; family Amaryllidaceae; genus Agapanthus; species Agapanthus africanus. The sequence continues at coordinate 447,590,683 of CM057342.1, read as the reverse complement.
GCCTTTGGGTCCTTTTTATAGCCTTCTGTTTAGCTTCCCGTAGAAGCTTGATTAGGATTAGCTTCCTTTAGAAGCTAGGTTTAGCTTAGCTTCTCTTGCAAACTTGGTGGTTGAGTAGAAGCTTCTAGAGTTAGTTAGTTATGTAGCTTATAAGAGAAGCTTGGTAGATATTAGACTTATACAAGAAGCTTGGCTGTTAGGAAGGAAGCTTCGGGAGATTTTCTGGAGAAAGAAGTGTCTTGAAGCAGTTTTGAACTTGAGAAGAGAAGCCTCAGGAAGAGCTCTGCTGATGACGTGCTGACGTGGCCGCGGATCCGCCGCCAATGGGGCCCTTCGGCCGCGAATCCGCGGCCCTTTGGGTGCCTTGGTGCACCAAAATTCCTGGGTGCATTATTGCTGATTCTTGGGGACTTATTTTATATCAGGAATATTTTTATACTCTTTTGTTCACTACCAAATCACAAGTCTTGGACTTGGTGTATTTTTATCAACACTTTTAGCAGTTTTGGCTCTTTACCTGGAATTTCCTGCACAGATTATCGAGACAAGTGTTGCGATATACAATAGATTATGCGTGCAATGATAAACACTAAAATTCCCTCAAATATGCCGGTTATAAAGTATAACACATGTTATTTTGTATTTTACAGATGTTTTGCTAATATGTGCCATATTCATACCGAACACCTTTAGATGATTGCAAATAGTAGGGAAATTGATGTGTTAAAAATACTGTATTTTCGACTGATCAAGACCATCTCTTACACGAGTTAAGATTTGGGGTTGTCCGAATTTTGTCAAAAAGCAGAATCCAGGCAAACTCGAGACACGATCGGACAAATGTATATTTGTGGGATATCGAAAACATTCGTTTGGATATCTATTCTACCACAAGGAGGAACAAAAGGTGTTTGTTTCTCAGTATGCCGCATTTTTAGAAAATGAGATTTTTCCAAATGATACTGATGGCAATGTGGTAGATCTAAAAGAGGTTCTGGATACACAAGTTATAAATAACGACTTGGTTGTACCTGATGTTGCAACAGAATCTTATGAAGCTCAGCCGCTCCGTAGATCTGGTAGGACTTCTCGCCCACCAGAGAGATACTACGGTTTTCTCATTGATGGTGATAGAGAAGATTACATCATGGATGATGATGACCCTGCCAGTTTTCAGCAGGCTATCACGAGTGGTGACTCTGTGAAGTGGCTGGATGCCTTGAGGTCCGAAATGGAGTCTATATACACCAATAAAGTATGGAATTTGGAGGTTTTACCCTCTAGAGTAAAGCCCATAGGGTGCAAATGGATCTTTAAAAGAAAGATCGGTGTAGATGGGCAGTGGAGACCTATAAGGAAAGGTTGGTAGCGAAAGGTTTTCGTCAAAGACCAGGATTGGACTATGACGAGTCTTTCTCTCCGGTAGCCATTCTTAAATCCATTTGGATCCTACTTGCTATTGCTGCTCACTACGACTATGAAATCTGGCAGATGGACGTTAAAACTGCATTTCTAAATGGTGATTTAGAAGAATGCTTTTATATGGATCGGCCAGAAGGCTTCATTGATAGTAGGAGTAGCGGGAAAGCATGTAGGTTGCTTAAATCCATTTATGGATTAAAGCAGGAAACATGGAGTTGGAACATCTGTTTTGAGGATATTATCAAAGAGTTTGATTTGTTAGTTATATGTATGCCTTAGAGGCCATTACTGTACATGTGATGTATATTGTAGTGGATGCTTGGACATATATAGGGATGACTTTCTTGCTCGACATGATAGTATGCTATCTGGTTGCACTTTATCTTAACATGTATCTCTCTATTACATGTTGATAAAGCCCTTAGGATGAGTACTTGACTACCAGGACTATGATGCAGATCATACTAGTGGGGCAGAGGTAGTCAGTAAGTACATTCTTAGATTGTTCCTATTCGTGGGAGTATCGAGACAGGGGTTCGATATTCCAGATTAGACTAACGTATACGCTTCTCGACCCATATGATGGGCGATGGATGATCCCATATCCATTGGTGTTTGACATCAGAGAAGGTGTACGGGTGCTCAGTGGAGACCGGGTACACTGGACGGACTCGCCGAGAACTCCTAGATGGTATTATACCTATCGTCAGATAGCAGTTCTCTGGTGACACTGGTACAGGTTAGTCTGTCGACCCGAGATCGTCATAGAGACTTGTGTGATTCCCACCGTGCTTTGATTTCCACCTTACCATGGTCAAGAGATCGTGCAAAACGGTGGTTTTTGGGTACAGTCCCGAGTCATATGGAGGCAATGAGCGATAGGATGGGATTCGTCTTTCCCGGTATTGGGAGTTGATGTTGCACTATGCTCGTTTGGCCACAACATGAAATCCCTGGCCAGGGTTGCTAAGATTTACTGGTAAGTGTTACCAGTAGTTTCTCGAACCGTTATGGAACTTGCATCGGCATGACTTATCAGGCTATTGGGGTCTGAAGTTTATACTAACCCCAGGCTGTGATATGCGACAGATCTGACGAAGAGACCGGACTGTATGGTAGTGTTACTGATTTGATTCGCAGGAGTATGAGCATGCTTGCTTGTTGATCTTCTGATCGCTCAATGTTAGTTATATGTATGCCCTAGAGGCCATTACTGTACATATGATGTATATTGTAGTGGAAGCTTGGACATATATAGGGAGGACTTTCTTGCCGACATGATAGTATGCTATCTGCTTGCTCTTTATCTTAACATGTACGCTGATTGTCTCTATGTTACATGTTGATAAAGCCCTTAGGATATGTACTCGACTACTGGGACTATGATAAGATCATACTAGTGGGGCTACGGTAGTCAACGAGTACATCCTATAACTGTTCCTAGTCGAGGGTGTATCGAGACAGGGCATCGATACACAAGAGTAGACTAGCGTATACGCATCTTGACCCATATGATGGGCGATGGATGATCCCATATCCATCGGTGTTTGACATCAAGGATGGTGTACGGGTGCTCAGTAGAGGCCGGGTACACTGGACGGACTCGCCGAGAACTCCCAGATGGTATTATACCTCACGTCAGATTGCAGTTCTCTGGTGACACTGGTACAGGTTAGTCTGTAGACCCGAGATCGTCATAGAGTCTTGTGTGATTCCCACTGTGCTTTGATTTCCATCATACCACGTCCAAGAGGGCGTGCAAAAATGTGGATTTTGGGTACAGTCCCGAATCACATGGAGGCAATGAGCGATAGGAAGGGATTCGTCTCTTCCGGTATAGGGAGTTGATGTTGCGCTGTGTTCGATTGGCTATAACTAGAAATCCCTGGCCAGGGTTGCTGAGATTTACTGGTAAGTGTTATCAGTAGTTTCTTGAACTGTTATAGATCTTATATCGACACGACTTATCAAGCTACTGGGGTCTGACGTTTACCACCCCTAGGCAAGATATGCGACATATCAGACGAAGAGACCAGACTGTACGGGAGTGTTTCTGATTGGATTCGCAGGAGAATGTACAGGCTTGCCTGTTGATCTTCTGATCGCTCAATACCTGGGTGACTGTTACGTTTAGCTGACCGCTTGCAGTTTGTGGGTGTTTGATATGATCATCACCTACTGCAGGCGTATTGACGATTCTTTAGAGTCCTACACAGAGGTTTCTTGGCTCAGGCAAAACGGAGTAGGAGAACGTATATGATATGTGCGGAACTGAGAAGAATACGTGTATGTGATACCATATTAGATTCTCACGATATGAGATATAGCAGGGTCATCGGATCAAGTGTTGATTCGATGATTTGATACAGATTATATTAGTCAGTTATTTGTGATATTTCCAGATTATCGGATCAAGTGTTGATTTGATAATTTAATGTATAATAATATATATTTGATATATTAAATTACAATAACTAATGTAAGCTCACTTATTGATTCATTTTCTCACTCGGGTAATACATTGATATATATGCGATATATGTTAATTGTATTATTTTCTTTTGTTACAAAATACATTATATATGTGATATATAATATTGTAACATGTTATAATTACTAATGCAACATGATTAGTGGAGATTAAATATGGTTAGGGTTTGATTTGGGTTAGCTCATTCTTGAAGCTTTTCTTTTTGTCATGAGCTAAAATATTTTGTATGATATTTTGTAACCCAAACCACACCCTTAACTCAAGTTAACTCTCTACAATGGTTAGCTATTATTTTATTAGCAACCATAGTTGCATAAGGAATTATCACAACATTTCATGATTCATCACAAAAGGATTATTCATTGTTCATCTTCTTCTTCCTTCTTGCAAAGCTTTCTAGCTTTGATTCTTGTGATGAAAATGAGTGAGTTAATGAAAATAAATGAGAGCTAAAATCCTACTTCATCATCCTAATCTATCCTAGCCATTTAGATTAGGGTGTTCACTTCATTTATAAGTGAGAGCTTGTGTTAATGAAACATCAAGGTAGATCATCTTTGTTATCGAAGATCGGAAGCAAGTTTGCATCATTCTCTTTGTGGAGCCTCTCTAGAATCCTGGTACTCGATGATCGCAGCGAAGGGACCTCAACACGGAGCTTTAGAAGTGAAGGACCGGACTACAAAGGTTGTAATCCCAAACTCTTAGTGTTAAAGTGTTTAACATGCTTTGTTTCGCCTAATCTCTATTTTAAAGATCTTGGTTAGGATTGTTCGGCACGTCTAAATTTTAAATCGGGCATGGTTGATACCTTATAGACCTTTGTGAGAGTGCCTAGCAACCATGCAGTGGTATCAGAGCCAAGCTAGAGTTTTAGGCGAAGTCTAGGCGAAGTTTAAAGTCCGATCGAACCCCGAATACCCGATAAAACCTAGTTCTGGAAATTTTTTTAAAATGTTGATTTTTTCGTATTAAAAATATTCAGAAAATCATGCAGGGAAATATAGAAATTACTGTGAAGTACGGTCCTCTAAATCCCTCATGTGACCGCGGAACCGCGGCTGAACCACGCACGTGGTGGCGGTTCCGCGGCCGAACAGTGTCGTTGGGGCCCACTGCTTCACAGTATTATTCCTGGGTTCTTTTGCATTATTCTGGGAATTTTTAATTCCACTCAGGTGTTGAGTTTTTTGGGTTGTATTAGGGACTTGTTGATTCGATCGGATAATTTAACTTCGTTTAATTTTTTCCCGGGTAAAAAGTTCGAACGGATATCAATAACTCACTTTTTCCCTGTCGGAAAATTTTTCAAAAGTTGGATTTTTTCTCGAGTTTGAAACTTCCGGAAAATCATGCAAGTAACGCGGTGGACCCTCTAGAAGAACACAAACCTTAACTCGATTATGTGACCGTCTGAACCGCCTCTAAACCTTGGGGTTTGGGGCAGTACGGCGTTGCCACATGTGAGGCGTTGGCTTGACCCTTCTACGGCTGGACCATTGGTACTGTGGCATGTGATGGATGTTTTTAAACTAATTTCAAGTGTTGAGAACTATTTGGGAAATCTTGGGTGTTTGTTTATTTGATCGGAAAGTTTAACATCGTCTATTTATCTGGAATGTGATACAATATTTGGAATTCACAAGTAGTTATCAGATAACTAATTTGAATGTTATAAATCTAGCTGTTTAGTCTCAGATGATCGGTTGCCATGGGATTTTGATGCGATCAAAAGTCCGTTGCAATCACGTAGCGTACGCGGATACTCGCCGGGTAAACTTAATAGACAGCCACGCCCCATAGCCCCTACCAAGTGACTGTAAGAGAACCCCGTCGCCAAAAGCATCCGTTCGGTTGCTCACGGCAGCGGTGTTCCGCCTTAGAGCACTTCGTCGACGGCATCCGGGTGTGCGGCCGTCTACTAAAGTTTGCGACAAGCATTCGATTAGGGTGTCGGGAATTTTGTTGAATTGCCCGACTAGATATTGAAAAGTGTTTTCGAGATCGAGACTAAAATGCAGGGTTTATAATTGTTAGGCATGCGATGTCTAAGGAATTCATTTGGTTAGGCATGCGATGTCAAGGAGGTTGCGGATTCCAACTGTTGTAGTTTTACACTTTCTTTTCTGTGACCGTAAGCGTAGTATGTGGTGTATCGTCGGCTTTATTGCTATACATCAACGATAATCGGGATACGCATACTTGCTTATGTTGATGATATGTGATATTATGTGTTGCTGTGATATGTTATATTGGATCGTCGTGTTTGAATAGCCGGAGGTTTTATGTGAGATGAGAGTTTTTTTTCATTCATGTAAAATTTATTGTATGTAATATTCTTTTATTAGGGCACTTCCGGGCTGAGGATGATGTCACCATTGTATATTATTTACTTTTCCGCATTAGGTAGACCCAAGGCGGGGAGCACAAGTAACCGGGTTCTAAGGTCCAGTAGGAGACCATCTCGAGGAGTCGAGACCGGGTCTCCTAACCCAAGAATTGGAAGTGTTGCTTGCCGCTCTCGTAGGGGTCTAGGGATATGGGTTTGTCTATTCATCACGACCGTGGAATTCGTGTTTTATATAAGCTCGTATTAAAAACACGAACCTCCTAGTATATCCAATATTTCATATATGTTCTTCTGCTGCAATGTTCTATGATGAGATCAAATTACTGCCTGAGACGAATGTTTATATTATATATATGAGATATATGTTATATTGCAGATTTCGTTTCAAATGTGATGTTTGTGAAGCATAATTAAAATGGGACTTCATTAATGAGATTAATGAAATAAAAGAAACTTAAAGATGTTGTAGAAACTTGTTTAAAAACTGGTAGCTCTAGTTCTTGCTTTGCATAGCGGTGTTCCTTGTAGAACATCCAGCACCTTATTCGATAAGGAAAGAGCCGAGATCCCTTCACTGGGAGTGACCTCTTTAGTGAAACTAGCAGATGCTACAAACTCGGTTTGTCTTTTAATTGCTTCTATAGTTCTTGCTTTGCACAGCGGTATTTGTGAAATATCCTGCACCTTATTCGATGAGGAAAGAGCCGACGATCCCTTCACCAGGAGTGACCTCATTAGCAAAACTAGGAATGCCTCAAAAACACTCCATTTAAAATCACTCGATTCTACAACGATATCAAGTTCATTACGCAAAGGGTTTTCTTAAAAACCTGTCGTAGCCCTCCGTCATTTCAGATAAGTACTACTTAGTATTCGTGTTGCGGTAGTTTGGCATGCGTCAAGGCGTAGTGTACGGTAGCTAACTAGTGCTTATCAGCTAGCATACGATGCGAGTGGATTAGGGTATTCGTACGGCGTTGTTTGGCATGCGTCAAGGGTCGTGCGAGTGGGTTTAATTCAATCAAGAAATATACGGGTTGAACTTGACTAGCGGACTATGGGTTGTTTGGCATGCGTCAAGGTCATAGCACGCTGGGTGTAAAATATTATTGGGAATTTCAAGTGTTGAAATTTGCAATGAGATTGCATACCTTCTATGAGATAGTTGGATCCCGATACCCGCTGCGAGTAAGAGTTACTCCTGGGAGAGTTTTACAGATTACAATTAGCCGATCAAGTAGGTGTCTAGAAAGGTGTCAACGGGGTTACGCCCCTGGGAAAACGAGTTTTACTTTAATTAGGTCCGTGCGAAAGCATGGGGAACCTCCCTCAAAGTACCGGCACTGGCCTGACTGAAAGATTGGCGAACTTATAGAGTGTAATTAATCCCAGCTAGTCTTTCGTTTTAGGGTTTGAAGGAAGATTTGACTAAAACAGTGGGAGACATCCTGATTAGATAAATTAATAACCAATCTAATCTTGCAAGAGCATACGCTGAGTGTTTTCTTCTCTCTCTCTCTCTCCTGGTTACGACTATGTCACGCCTTAATCAAAATAATAATACGGATGTATTGACCAAACCCGCTTGTTATATTGCGCTAGGGAACGTTGGTCCCGCTCTAACTTATAATTGTTATAAGACAGAGCAAGAAATAGGGGATTACCAGAATTCCCGTGCCGCCCAAACGAAAAAAGTGCATGTTGATGCATCATCTTCAGGTGTGTTCATTACATAGAACGTTTCTCAAAATATCCTTTACGTCCTAGGTATTTGATACCGGATCAGAATCCCACATATGTAATTTGTTACATAGGCTACAGATATGTAGAGAACTGAGAACGGGTGATAAATTTCATGAGATAGAAACGGTGCAAGTGTTGCAGCCAAGTCTGTTGGTAGTTATCACCCTTACCAGAATACATTGATTTTGAACGAATGTTATTAGATACCGAACCTGATATACAACATCATATCAGTCTCTTTATCAGTAAAGAAGGATATAATTTTGTATTGTTGGATAATGTTTTGAATATTTCCTATATCAAGAGTTGATCGGTTCAGGCGCGTTATCTAAAAGCATAGACGTTCTAAATCAAACTACAGTTCTTAACGTACTGAACACACACAAGAGGAAGAGTTCAGAAATGAATAGATCCTTCTTGAGGTATTATAGACTAGGTCATATCAGTGTAACCCGACTAGCTAAAGTTACAATTAGATGCATATTTAAATTAGTTTGAATTTACATCTTGTGAAACTTGCCGGTCATGTCACAAAGATAAGATGACCACAACTCTGTTTATTGGAAACAGAGAAAGAGTTAGTGAACTCTTGCGATTGATACATGATGATGTATGTAAGGTCCTCTGTCTATACATACCAAGACTGGTTCTTTGTACTTCATTATATTCACTGATGATCTCTCAAGATTCAGACATATGTTCCTGTTGAAATACAAGTCCGAAACTTTTGATATATTCACAGAATATAAGTTATAAGTAGAGAACCAAAAATCGGGTATAAGTATTATGTCCTTTGATGTGATCAAGGAAGAGAATACTTGAGCACGGGATTTCTGGACTATTCTAAAGGAGAATGCGATTCTCTCTCAGCATTACTCCTCCGTATACACCACAGCACCTCGGTGTATCGGGGCGAAGCAATCACACCCTATGTGATATGGTGCGCTCTATGATGAGTACTACTGAGTTTCCTATTTACTTTTGCGAGTTATGCACTTGAGAAGCTGCATACCTATTGAATAGGGTTCCAATCAAATCAGTTGCCTACCACTTCATATGTGATATGGAATGGGAAGAGCCCATATCTTAAGTATGTTAAGATTTGGGGTTGTCCAGCCTATGTCTAAAAGCAAATTCCGGACAAGCTCGAGTCAAAGTCAGTTCTGTGGAAGTTTGTTAGATATCCCAAGCATACGCAAGGGAATATCTTCTACCTAACTGAGGAACAAAAGATGTTTTGTTTCTCATCGTGCCACCTTTGTGAAAGAGAATTTCTTGTGAAGAAATTATTGGTCATGAGGTAGAACTGGAAAGAGTTCCAGCTATACAAACTGCACCTGATGATTTGGTAAAACCCGGAGGATTCAATAGTTTCCAGCGAACCTCAGCTGCTCCGCCGATCTGGTAGGGTTCCTCACCCACCTGAAAGATACTTCGGTTCTCTCTATGACAGTGGGAGCGAGGATTGCATCATGAGATGATAACCCAACTATTTTCGAGCTGGCCATCAGGAGTGGGACTCTGTAAGAATGGCTGGATGCTTAGCGATCTGAGATGGAATCCTTATACACCAACAAAGTATGGACTTTGGTTGCTTTCTGAAGGGTTAAATCCCTATCAGGAGTAAGTATATCTTGAGAAGATTACTTGGTGTACATGGAAAAGTTGAGACTTTCAAAGCTATGCTTAAGTCCATCCAGATCCTACTTACCACGGCTACATACCATGACTACGATATCTGGCGGTTGGGTGTCATGACTGTTTTTCTTAATGTTGATTTGGAAGAGAGCGTCTGTAAGTACACAGCCAGAGGGCTTCGTAAACAGTAGGAGCAGCGGAAACGTGTGCAAGTTGTTTTATATGATAAATCAGGCATCGCGGAGTTGGAACGTCTGTTTTGATGCGGTAGTCAAAGAGTTTGACTTCATCAAAATGGTAGATGAACCTTGTATATACAAAAAGGTAGTAGGGATTACGGTGGTGATCCTCGTAGAGTACGTGGATGGCATACTCTTGATAGGAAAGGAGTTTCTTATGCTACGCTCGGTCAATCTCCGCTTATCACAAGGATTCTCCATATAGGATCAAAGTGATACCTCCTAAATCCTGGGTTTTGGATCTATGAGATAGATCTAATTGGATGTTAGGATACTCACTAGTTGCAGTGAGATGGTATCAATCGATCCTGGGGAGAATCACTGGAAAGGTTCCACGGTGATAAGGACGACTGAATGTCAGTCGCAGGCATTGTCTTTACCCTCAGTGGAGGAACGGTATGTTGGAAGAGTTCCAAGCTAGATACCATGACTTATTAGACAATTAAAGGCAAGATACATCATTACCAAGGATGCTACCAAAGAGGCAGTCTGGATGTATATAAGTTCATAAGATGAACTTCGTTCCTGCCATTGTGCGACAATAGAGTTGTGGCTTAAGCCAAGGAACCCCCGTCCCATCAGAAATCCAGATATAATTCTTAGGCAGTATCACCTGATCCTGGAGATGGTTGATCTCCAGGGAGATCGAGGTTAGGAGAGTAGACACAGAGGACAACAGTTCGGATCCACTCACAAAAGCCTTTTCCCCAGTAGAGACTATTATGGGATGGTTGAGTATGAGATACTTCAACCACAGCTAATTGTTGGGTATACGATACCACAACAGATGGCCCTAGTGCAAGTGGGAGATATACCCGGGTGGCCGTTACGTTTAGCAGACCGTTTGCGGCTTGTGGGTGTTTGATATGATCATCACCTACTGCCGGCGTATTGACGAGTCTTTAGAGTCCTATACAGAAGTTTCCTGGTTCATGCGAAACTACGTAGGAGCACATATGTGATATGTACGGGACCAAGATTAATGCGCGTATATGATACCGCATTCCATTCTCGCGATTTGTGATATCGGTCGGTTATATGTGATATAGCCAGGTTATCGGATCAAGTGTTGATTCGATAAGTTGATTCATATGATATTAGTCGGTTGTATGTGATATAGCCGGCTTATTAAATCAAGTGTTGATTTGATAATTTAATGTATAATTATATATTTGATATATTAACTTACATTAACTAATATTTGCTCACTAAGTATTCTTTTTCTCACTTGTGTGCATATAGTATATATGTGATATATATTAATGTACATTTTATTTGTGTCATGCTTGATGCCACATCCTACATGGGTGTATGAGACTTATACCATGCTTGATTTAATGTATGGTTTTTTATTTATCTAAGTAATTCAAAAATAGATGGATTTTTGTCATGGTTACAAGCTTGTAGAAGCTTGTAGAAATGTTTACCAAGTCCACTCTTTTTTTTCACTTGTAGATATTTATTAACCTAACCATTAAACCTCACCCATGGTCAAGTCTCTACATGAGTTAGTGCATGACACTAACTCACCCATGGTTTACATTCTCACCTCATGAGTTTAATTTGTTCATCACTTCATCTTCTTCCTCATGAAAAGCTTGCTAGCTTTTTCCAAGGTGAGAAAATATTGAGAGAAAAAGAAAACTAAAGAAAGCCCATTTCCTACTTCATCATCCTTTACTATTAGCCATTCAGTTTAGGGTGTTTGCTTCACTAAACCCTATTTTAGTGAAGAGTTAGCATGAGCATGAGTCTCCTCGACGTAGATCATCTTCGGCCTCGAAAACTTCGAGCAAGTTTGCATCTTTCACCTTGTGGAGCCTCTTAAGAGTTCAGGAGATTCTGACTCGCAGCGAAGGGATTTCTACACGGAGTATTTGAAGTGAAGGACCGGTCCACAAAGGTTGTATTCCGCATTCACTTAGTTGCAAAGTTGTTTGCATGATGTTTTGTTTATATCTCTACTTAAAGATCTAGGGTTAGGGTTCTTTAGAACGGCAAATTTTTTAAAACGGCATGGATGATATCTCCCGAAACCTTGCTGCCGCGCTAAATAACGCTACAGTGGTATCAGAGCCAAGCTAGAGATTTAAACGGTGTTTATTAGATTACGAAACCGAAACAACTCCGAAACTTGAAACAATATCACATAGTTTCTGTCGAATTTTTAAAGTGCTCTAAATTTTTTTTAAACAACTGCAAAATGTTGTATGGGATATAACATGAACACTGTGAAAATTTGAGGAAATTCTACATGAACATGGTCGGCCACATACCCTCTAAAACCGGTGAGCTCGGTCCAATATGCTCTTCCGGGCTTCAAATTTTTATGGTGTTCCAGTCTCTAGGTTTTGGTGTTTCAGGTGTTGTTTGTTTTTGCTAAATTTTCATGTGATGTTAACTTTCTGTAAAGGAAACTCTGAGTGTTTCGCGATCGTAATTCTAACATGTATTCGGGTTATTCAGACGATATTAAAAAGTTTGAACGGATATCAATAACCCATATTTTCCCTGCTGGAAATTTTCAAAGTGTTGGATTTTTTCCGAGTTTAAAATCTTCAGATAATCATGCAAGCGAGTCTGTGGACCCTCTAGAAGAATGATACACAAACTCGACTTTTTGGATCGCAGAACCGCGGTGATACCGTAGGGTTTGCCGCAGTTCCGTGGCGACATGAGTGAGGCATGGGTCGGCCCTTCTACGGATGGTTCATAGGAGCCGTGGCAGTTTCTGGGTATTTTTTGAACTCCGCTCAAGTGTTTAGCTTCTCGGGAAAGTTTGGTTATTTGATTATTCGATCGAAAAGTTTAACTTCGTCTAGTTATCTATGATTATGATACAATATTTGGAATCCACAAATAGTTATGAGATAACTAGTTTGAATTTTATAAATCTAGTAGTTTAATCTCATTTGATCGGTTGCCACGGGATTTTTATAAATATATATAACAATCATCCCGGGCATGATATAAAGCAACATCAAAGAATCTCAGCCAAGCAACATAGAGTGGTGGATAATCCTGGAGTCTCAGGTTTCATTTGAGCCGCAAATGAGACCCGACGTTCCCTATCATATGAATAGCCTGTGCAATGAAAACCTAGAGCCCTATGAGTGCGGCAAGTTACCCGCCAATCCCAGAAGTGAGGCAACCCCAATCAACAAAGTGAATGGGCCACCTAGCACTTGACGGAATCCGGTAACTTGAGCACCCCTCTGTGGGTCAAACTATACCCCCTACGAGTGCGGCGAATAGCCCGCCAATTCTAGAGTGCGAATCCTTCCGTCTTAAAGCCATGAGATGCGGGCCCGTTGCCCTCTAGAACCCGGCTATTCATGCACTCCACCGTGGGGTAAACCTAGTACAGAAAAGAAAAATATGTACAAGGGTGACATCGACCTCAACCCGGTCGTGCCCCAAACAAATAATATACAAACTGGCAGAGACAGCAATCCACATGTCGGACGCTCGCCCCGCAATATCAAATATACAAAATGAATCTAAACTATACTACCATTGCACCACTGGCTATCCACCACAACAATCCATCCACAACCACAGCACAACACAGAACATCAACGTGAATGTCATGTTCGCAAACCCGTCTAAAAGAACATATAGCAATTAGACGAGTTGTACCGCTTTAATGACATTCACGGTCGCAGATAGTAATGTATGTACTGAAAACTTTTAAACAGTATTAAAAATAGCGATTTCGAAATACCCCGAATTGCCCCCAAACCAAAAATAACAAAATATGTAATCTGGGCAAAAACAAACAATACCAATAACCCAATATTCAAGAACCCAAAACACACTAAAAAACACAAGCCCTAAGTCCTTACAAAAATCGGCGACGCCGGTCTTTTACCCGATCTCGCTGGCCAGAGCAAAGAATTTTGGGCTCGTTTTTTAGGTGTGTTCTAGTTGTCACAAGAGTAGTCTTCTATAAATGTTTAAATAATTTTTGAAGACTAAATGAAAATTGACAGAAACTTGAATAATACGGGTATTGTTTCGGAGTTGTTTCAGTTTTGATATTTTAACATCGTCTAAAACGGCTAGATAAGGGTTTATGGGTTGTCTATGATACCATGTTCGGTTATGTCAGCACCCTAGCCATCAAACTGTAAGGTTACACCAGCGCCCCGGCCATCAATCCATGACCAAACGCGGAACAAAAACTTTTAAAACCCGGCGCTAACGGAACCCGATTCCCGGATCGAACCTAGTAAACTGTAAAGTGTTTAGAGAGGTTATACAGATCGATCCGTGTCCTTCGGTCTTCAACCTCTGTCCAAGATCCTCGCGGCTTCCTCGAACAAGTTGGTTCTCCGGTCTCCCTCGTCGAAGACGATCCACGTTGAGGATTAGTAATACGGGCTCCCGCTTCAAAACCGAAGCAACTCGGGCATCCAGTTTGCTTGCCTAGATGGACAAGATGAGGTAGAGAATGTATGTGAATGCTTTGTCTCAATACACCCTAGGTTGCTCAACACATGAGACATGTTATGGTGGAGGTGAAAGAGTTGCTAAGAGGTGATGAAGTGAGCATAGGTTTTGGCTTGTGAAGAAAAAAGAAGTCTCTGTAGTTTTTTTTAGTGTTGAGATAATTTTAGTGATAAGCAACTCAAGAATCAACACCCCAAAATATCTGCCTCTTTCACAAAAAATATCTCAACCCAAAACAAAAAACAAATCATCACACCAAGCATCACCATGGCCCATCTCATGACACACACCATGACACCAAGTGCATGTGCCACCATTAATGCCCAAGACAAAACTTATGCTCACAATTTCCACAAATAAACATTTATCTAAATGTTTAATCCAAGAAAAAGAAATGGCAACCTCAAAAGTAAACTCGTAACGAATTACAAGAATACCCCTCATCCGTATATACATACCAGTATCCGTATTCCAACTGAATACGAATACAACAAGATGAAAGTAATCCAACAATATAATACTAGGATCCAGTTTAAACCAAAGCCCACTAGTATTATCCGTCCGATCATGATCCGTGCACAAGTGCACGAATATGATCGAACCCTGCCATAAATCCATACGGCCTCTACAACGTTTCGCCCGAATCAGGGAAACCCACTCTGTGGGACTCTAAAGACTCGTCAATATGCTGGCAGTGGGTTTAACCACAAGCACGTCAGTGGCACTAGCTATACGTAACGGCTGCCCAGGTATTGAGCAAAAAGGGAGGCCGATAGGCGAACTCATCCCGAAACCCTACTGAGCCTGACAGTGACAATATCCGTACAGTCCGGTCCGTTCGTCAAAGAGTATTGCATGTCGAGCATAGGGGGTGGATAAAGTCAGACCCCTAATAACTTGACATTCAGTGTCGGTATGAAGCCTATCACCAACTGAGAAACTACTGATCCGAATAAGTAATTCTCGTCTACCCCGGTCGAGGATTTCTGGTGATGGTCATCCGTGCATACCGCGGCATCAAAACCCAATATACCGGGAGAGACGAATCCCCTGATGATCCGCTCACTGCCTCCATGTGGCTCAAGACTGTACCCAACTAAAACCTGTTTGCACGACTCCTTTGAGCAGTGGTAGGGTAGTAATCAAAGTACAGTGGGAACTCACACGAGACAAATGACGATCTCAGATCGATAGACTAACCTGTACACATGTCACCAGGGAACAGCTATCTGATAATAGTTATAATACCAACTAGCATGTTCTCAGCAAGTCCGTCCGGTGTACTCATAACCCATTGAGCACCTGTATACATCTTAGGTGAACCAACTAACACCAATGGCTTGTGATACCGGCCACCGCCCTTGTCGGGGTCACGATCCGTATACACTAGTCTACTATTGGAGTATTGATGCGCAGTCTCGAAACTCCCATGACTAAGGACACTTTAAGGATGTGCTTATAGACCACCCAACTCTCATATATTTGATCGCCATCATACTGCTGGTAGTCAAGCAAGAATCATACGGGCTCTATCAATATGTAATAGTGATCTGTAATGTCACCTGAAGCATGTACACGATGGTAAAGACAAACCAGATAGCATACTATCATCTCGAGTAAAACTGTTCTACTGGTATAGGTCCTCTCTCAATCATTGCAATCACGTGCCTGCGATCCAATAATTGACTTGAGGGCACTATAGCCAAAAATCTCCCACTTGCACTTAAGGCTAATTATTGCGGTGTCGCATACTCACAGCCCGTTTGATTTCGAACACCCAACATCTCTACTAATCAGTTTCACAAAGCCCATTTGTAAAACTATTGCTTTCGAGAAATAGCCTCAGTGAGTGGATCCGCTCCAATGTTTCTTTCTATGTCTCTCTTTATCTCAAATTCACGGAGAATGCCATCTCCCGATATGAGCAATACCTGTCTTAGAATATGTCTGGATATCTGATGGGATCCAGTTCACAAATGAACTCCAAATCCAGTAAACTTCTTAGACTGTATCGTCAACTGAATTTAATCAGTATCCTGCGCCATGCCTCCCTCAGTATCCGCTTGGACCACCTGTCCAAAGAACTGCCCCTTGTTAAGAGGGAAAACAATAACTCTAACAGTCACTCTGTCATCCAGGTCACCTTGGAAGCCTGTAATCATAACCGTCTCCCGAAGGAGGCTGCCGTTATCAAATCCATAGAACATCCACTTATAGTCATAAACTGCTTCCGAACGTTTCTCTAGGATTGGATTAATATATCAACTTATTGTATCTAGTGCAAAAACAACATCTGGTGTGGTACTTGACATCTCATGATTGACTCAATTGCCTAAGCAAGTGATATGCCAATCATGCACATCCCTCTCCTCTTTAGTCTGTAAGACACCTTTAGAGAGGGTGACTCCATCAACTATAGGTACACCAGGAGTCGTCCATTCTAAAACACCTTTAGAATACTTTCTAAGTACCCAGATTGGGAAACTACCCAAATCTTGATCTAAAACCATAGATCAAGTAACCAGAATACCAGATATAATATCCAGATCCTATGTAGAGAAACCACTGTGTGATAACCACAGTATAACCGATCGTAGTATAGGAATTTCACTTCCTATAAAGTCTATATACCCCTAATACCGAGATATCACACCCTGATACCTTCTTAACAGATCCATTTCTTATTCTGATAAAGTCAAAGACTATGACTGTTACATCAAAAATAGATGATCTATCTCCGCTATACCTACTTTAGTCTATAAATGGACATAAGAAACTTTTCCACTATGCTTCCGCTGCTCCCACTGACTACAACCACCCTTTGGCAGAGTCATATACATGCACTTATAAAGCTGGTTTAGAACGACGCTATACTCATCCTCCTGCCAGGTCTCATAGTCCAGAACGGCAGTAATGGAAAGTCTGGGTAAACAAGAACATCCCTGTCACCGTCTTTGAGGATACCGAAGTACCTCTCGGGCACCTGAGGTGACCCACCATATCTGCGGAGTGGCTAATGGAATGTCAAACCCGATTGAATGTTTAGGTTCTTATTAATTTTCAGTAATCGTCTGTGGTTCTGGAATCACTTCTAGTTCTACCATACTTCCACTACTGTTTTCTAAAAAAATCCATTTTGCTAAAACTGAGGCGAGTTAAGAACAATATCACTATTGATCTTCCAGATGGTAGAAAGTTACCCCTCGTCATAGCCCGGGATAACCCACAAATTGCCATTACAGAAATGTGCCTTGAGTTATCCAGAGTCTGGTTTTAAGCATAAGCCGGACAACTCCATATACCTTAACATCGTTAAGATATGAACCATTCTATATACAATATAGAAACAGAGGCACTGATTTAATTGGAACCAGATTCAAATCATGCAGATGTCTCCAGTGCATGTCAACTAAATGGAGAGAGGCCGATCAGCAATACTCAACTTAGGAGTGCATCAAGATATGAGTAACCTGAAAGAGAAGCAAGTTCTGAAAACCATTACTATCAACTGAATACCATAACACAAGTATCTACATCTTCGATTACCTTGAAGAATACTGATACTTGCAACACATGGTTCTCTACTTTATTCTTATACCTATAACTTCTCAAAACATAGACCTTATATTTCTACGAAACACTTGTCCAAAACTGGAGAAGTCACAAGTAAACAAAATATAGTATGAGGACCAACCCCTTTGTCTTAATGGACACTGGACAACATACAATGCTTTGTATAAGTCCTCTGAGTTGAATAACTCATATCCTGTGCGTCGTAGGTTGAAAACTGTACTATGGTTAAGAAGAATTACACCGCCGTTTAATGCTCCTTACCTAACAATCACTGATATAGGTAAATGTCATGGACATAATTTCAAAACGTTTTATCTCACTTTATAAAATTAACGTACAGATATATCAGTTTGAAATTGGTGCATAACAATGGATATTCAAAACCAAATATTTTCCATCAGGCAAAACCCAGGCGATTTCCTCAAATATCACCAAGTACAACGAATTCCGATATAATGAGGATATAAACACCTAATTCCCAATAACTTACTCCCACTCATCATCTGTAAAACTATACAGATGTGAGAATCAAACTTGGTAAATACATACCCTGGAGTAAGGATCTAATTGGGAAATCAATTTTCAATTAACAACGCACAGTGAAACTGAAACATAAAAATGTTTCGAAGGGGTATCCGGGTAATCCTAGTAATGCTTCTTCCATTATCCAGATTCATGACTCTAACCGTATATTTCCCTGCCATCCCTCCAAATCCCTTTATTTGTCTTTACTCATTACCTTCTGTACACAATCCTTAGGCTAAACGGTTTTCTTCCTTCCCTACCGTTCGGCACCAGCCTATGGTTTGGAAGAAGACTATTTAATAAGCGTAATAGGTGTACTCTCCTAATCCTAGGAGTACTCGCAATTGAGAGAAGGCAAAGATAAAAGACAACTGAATAAACCTTATTCTATTTCTCCTGAACCAGAATCCATCCTCGAACTGGAACAAGTCCCTTCAAGTTCGTATATAACTATACGATGGATTATCCAATAAATGCGGATCTTCGTAGTGATACGGGGTGTTCTGGAGAAATACAAAGGTGAAGTAGGAGAGGCGATGATATACGCGGTTTGGTCGTGAATGATAGCAGCAGCAATTTACTTTGCCCTCTTTCTAATCCATTTATTTGTCTTTACTTATTACCTTCTGTACACCACACTTAAGTTAATTGGTTTTCTTCATTCCCTACCTTTCGACACCTGCCTATGGTTTGGAAGAAGACTATCCAATAATCGCAATAGGTGTACCCTCTCCTAATCCTTGGAGCCCTCACAACCTGAAAGAAGGTAAAAGGAAAAGACAACTGAATAGTCCTATTCAATTTCCCCTGAACCGGAAACCATCCTCGAATCTGAAACAAGTTTCTTCGAGTTCGTGTGTAACTATACGATGGTCATATCCAATAAATGTGGATCTTTGTAGTGATACGGAATGTTCCGGAGAAAAAGCAAAGGGTAAAAGTAGGACTGGCAATGAAGTATGCAACTCTGACAATCCAAAAGTCAACGTGTTTTATGAAGATCCGGTTAACTTGGTTTACTGAGTTATAGTCTAGGGTCGGGACATGGACGCTACCAAAGGGAGAGAGAAAAGAAACACTCAGCGTGCACTCTAACCTAGATTAGAATTGTCAATCACTTTATCTAATCAGGATGTCTTCCACTGTATCGTTAAATTCTCCTCCAAACCTGAAAGAAGAATTAGTCAGGATCATCTGAAAATCACCCGAGGAGTAAACCAACTAATCAGTGGGTATCGGGATCCAACTATCATCGCATGATAACCTGATGGAATCCACTCAAGTTATCACACTCCAGATGGTATGCGCATGCCTGGCAAGTTTCCTATATGTTTGAAACTCCCGATGTGACTTTTACCCTATGCTCTTATGTATTTGACGAAGGCCAACATATCATAAGTCACATGTCAAGTTCTACCCGTCATTGACCAGGTTAATTTGAACCCACCCGTACATACCCTTGACGAAGGCCAAAATAGTAGTACAACTGTCCCAAACCAATGCATCTATCTATGCAACAGAAAAGTAACAAATAGCTACTATACACTATGCCATGACGAAGGCCAACAAACATAGCATGGATACTAAGTGCTACCCGTCTGAAATGACGGAGGGCTACGAATGGTTTTTGGCGAAAAACCTTTAACGTAATGAACTTGATATCGTTGTAGGAACCGGATAGAATTTTATAAATATATAGTAGCGAAAACCTTTGCTAAAGAGGTCACTCTCGGTGAAGGGATATCGGCTCTTTCCTCGTCGAATGAGGTGCGGGGTATTCCCACTGAATACCACGATGCAAAGCAAAAAGTAATCGACTATAGTGAAGTTATTACCCTGATGCAAACTTCTACCCAAGAGGTCACTCCCGGTGAGGGGATCTCGGCTCTTGCCTCGTCGAATGAGGTGCTGGATATTCATAACCGAATACCACTGTGCAAAACAAAAGAAAACGTCTTTGTAATAACAGCTTTTTAAAAATGTTCCAACAACATCGAATAGGTCTGTTTTCCTTGCATTGATCTGAATCAACGCAGTCCCATCAATTAATCACACCACAAAAGAACGAAAATATGATGTACGTATATGCCATCCGCATTCGCCACTGGGTCCCGTCATCACCCGTTAGGTTACTTAACTAACGACAGAGCGGGGACTGGACTAGCACAGGTGTAAAACATATACAACATATACTAGTATATATATAACAATAAACAATAATCGCTCCAGGCGTGATAAATGCAACATCACAGAAAAGTAATAAGCATCACAAAACAATACAGATAATCTGGGAGCCCTGGGTTTCTTTTGAGCCGCAAGTGAAACCCAATGTTCCCATGGTCGTGTGGATAGCTTGTTGTAACGTTTCAGAAATCGTTTTGCGAATCTTTCCGTTTTAGGGCAAAATTGTCGGTTTTTCCCGTTTTAACCCGATTTCGATCAAGCGTCCGTATAACCTTACCGGCACTTTTTTTAGCTAAAATAAAACTTGTGCGCGAACTTTAGGGGTATTTGGGAGGTTTTGGTTCAGATAGAATTTTTCCGAAATAAAATATTATTTTAAGCGGTATTTTGCGCACGTAAATCGGAAAAAAATTTCTCTTGAGAATAAATTATTTTTTTGTCACTAGAATATTTTGGAAACTTTTTTTTAAATATCTAGATATTTTTGGAGTGCAAAAGGTTTTATTTTAAAAAGAAAAGAAAATGAATAAAAGGTAACATTTTTGCATTAAATGTGCATTAATTGTTTTCTTTTGCTAGAAAATTCCACACAATTCACCAAAAATCCCCCCATTCTCCCCTTGGCCGGCCCTTCCTTTCTCCTTGCTGCCCTCAATCATTTCCACCCATTTTCAACTCATTTTGCATCAAATAAATCATGAAAAATCCAAATAAAATCATAAAAACTCATTCCTTCTTTCTTCTTCACAAAAGTAGCTTGGATCTTCATTCAAAACATCATTTTGGAGGAAAAGATGATGAGTTTGGTTTCTTGGTTTTGATCTTTTGTGGAGGTATAAAACCCTAACCCTAATCCTTTTTGTTATTTCTAAATTTCTAGTTAGCATATTAATTGTTTATTTAAGCTTTTAATTTCATGTTTGAAATTCAAGACTTGATTTTTATGATAATCTAGTTAGGGTAAAACTTGATTTATGTGTTTAATGTTTATTTGAAGTGTTAATTTGTGTTTTGGAGAAGATTAACCTAGTAGAAAATGTTAATTTTTGCTAATGAACACTTTGTTTAATTATGCAATTTTGCTTACTAGGTTTTTGCTAAAATTTATTTAGCAAGTGTTAAAAATATAGAAATGGTTTTTATAGCTTAGTTAAGCTATTTTAAGGTGTTTATAATCGCTAGATATGCATTAGCCTGAAACTAGTGCGAAATATTGCGATAGGTTGCTTACTAGATTTCGGGGTTTTTCCGACGTGGGTTCGATTGGTCGTTGCGAGGTTATATCTATTTTATTCCTCGTAATTGTTTGTGTTGTGTTGCGCGATCGGGACGATCGGGGTCTAGACTGTTAGTTATATGTATGCCCTAGAGGCCATTACTATACATAGGATGTATATTATAGTGGATGCTTGGACATATATAGGGAGGACTTTCTTGCTCGACATGATAGTATGCTATCTGGTTACTCTTTACCTTAACGTGTATACTGATTGTCTCTCTGTTACATGTTGGTAAAGCCCTTAGGATGTGTACTTGACTACCTGGACTATGATGCGGATCATACTAGTGGGGACAGGGTAGTCCATAAGTACATCCTTCAAGGTCCCTAGTCGTGGGTGTATCGAGACGGGGCATCGATATACCAGAGTAGACTAGCGTATACCTTCTCGACCCATACAGATGGGCGATGGATGATCCCATATCCATTGGTGTTTGACATCAGAGATGATATACGGGTGCTCAGTGGAGACTGGGTACACTGGACGGACTCGCCGAGAACTCCCAGATGGTATTATACCTTACGTCAGATGGCAGTTCTCTGGTGACACTGGTACAGAGTAGTCTGTTGACCAGAGATCGTCATAGAGTCTTGTGTGGTTCCCACTGTGCTTTGATTTCCATCTTACCATGTCCAAGAGGGCGTGCAAAATGGTGGTTTTTGGGTACAGTCCCGAATCACATGGAGGCAATGAGCGATAGGAGGGGATTCGTCTCTCCCGGTATAGGGAGTTGATGTTGCGTTGTGTTCGATTGGCTGTAACCGGAAATCCCTGGCCAGGGTTGCTGAGATTTACTGGTAAGTGTTACCAGTAGTTTCTCGAACTGTTATAGACCTCATATCGACACGACTTATCGAGCTATTAGGGTCTGACGTTTACCACCCCTAGGCGAGATATGCGACATATCAGACGACGAGACCGGACTGTACGGTAAGTGTTACTGGTTGGATTCACAGGAGTGTGAGCGGGCTTGCTCGTCGATCTTCTGATCGTTCAATACCCGGGTGGCCGTTACGTTTAGCAGACCGCTTGCGGCTTGTGGGTGTTTGATATGATCATCATCTGCTGCCGGCGTATTGACGAGTCTTTAGAGTCCTACACAGAGGTTTCCTGGCTCAAGCGAAACGAAATAGGAGCGCATATGAGATATGTGCGGGACCGAGAATAATGCGTGTATGTGATACCGTATTCTATTCTCGCGATGAATTTATCGATTGGTTGTATGCGATATAACCTAGTTATCGAATCAAGGATTGATTCGATAAGTCGATACATTGGATATTAGTCGGTTATATGCGAAATGACCGGATCGTTAAATCAAGTGTTGATTTAATGATTTAATGCATAAATATATATTTGATATATTACTTTGCATTAACTAGTATCGGTACACTTAAGATGGATTTTCTCACTCGCATGTGCACATCGTATATGTGATATATTTTTTCTGTGCACTTGAACGTATCATGTTTGATGATGCAAGATTGCTAGGGTATGTGTGAAGAGTTAAACCTTGGTTAAGTAAATGGTTAGGGTTTTCTTTTATTCATTCATTTATCTTTTTATTTGGATTAAAAGAAAAGAGAAAAGAAAAACAAAAGGTTTCTTTCTTTCATGAAGCTTGTTGAAGCTTCATGAAGCTTTGACCAAAGAAACCCTTTTGTCTTCATCTCATTAACCCTAACCATTCATTTAATCTTAGTCAATTCTCTACACATAATCATGGTTAATATTATGATAAGAATGATTTTATTATTCTTTTTAGAATAACTTATCATAATATTCCTTCTTCTTCTTCTTCATCATCAACATGAAGAAAGCTTGCTCCATCAATGGCAACTTGAGCTAATGAGTGAGAAATCCAATTCTATAGTGAACCCACCTCCTATTTCTTCATCCTCTACCTCTTGCCAAGTAGTATAGGGTGTTTCCTTCACAAGTTTTCAAGGCTTGGTGAAGTTGGAGCTTGATCTTGTGATGCCTCGACGTAGATCATCTTCGGCATCGAACCAACGACCAAGCCCGCCCATTTCTCCGATGAAGCCAATGCTAGAGTCATGGATTTGATTTGGACAGCGGAGGGACCTCATCACGGAGCTATGGAGGTGGAGAACCGGATCTACAAAGGTTGTATTTCCGTTTACTCTTAGTAAAGTAGTTTACTAGTTCTAGTTTTCGCCTATATATCTAGCCAACGATCCGTATTAGGGTTTCTCGGCACCCGTAAACTTTGAAATTGGCATGGTTGATGCCTTGTGAGACTTCATTAGTGTGCCTAGGAACCCTACAGTGGTATCAGAGCCTAGCTAGAGCCTTAGGCGATGCGTAGAAGGAGTTAGAAATCCGATCGAACCGAAACCCCATTGCAAAATCGCTCTCTGTACATTTTTCAAAACTGTTGAATTTTGTGAATTAAAAATATGCAGAAAAATAAGCTGGAACAACTAAGAATTACTGTGAAGTTTGTGCTCCTAATTCCATAATTCGACCGCGGAACCGCGGCCAAACCAGGGGTTTGGCGGCGCTTCCGCGGCCCAAATTTGGACTTAGTCCCTCAAATTTCATATATTTATTCTTCGGTCCTTTCTTGGCAATTTTTTATGTGAATTTTTTAATTCCACTCAAGTGTTGAGTTTTCTAGGGTTTTATTGGGGATTCGTTAATTTGATCGGATAATTTAACTTCGTTTATGTTTTTCCGGATATTTTAGAAACTGTTAAAAAGTTCGACTGGATATAAATACCCACTTTTTCCCCTGCCGGGAAATTTCCAAGTGTTGGATTTTTCCGTAGTTTAATAACGTTCTAAGTAGTGCAAGTAACGCGATGGACCCTCTAGAAGACAACAAACCTTAACTCGATTATGTGACCGTCTTGAACTGCCCTTTGAACCTTCGGGTTTGGGGCAGTACGGCGTGCCACATGTGAGGTGTTGGCTTGACCCTTCTACGGCTGGACCGTTGGTACTGAGGCACGAACTGAATGTTGTTAGACTTATTTCATGTGTTGATCTATTTCGGGAAAACTTGGGTGTTTGACTGTTCGATCGGAAAGTTTAACATTTTCTATTTATCTGGAATGGGATACAATAATTGGAATTCACAAGTAGTTATTAGATAACTGAATGAATGTTATAAACATAGCAATTTAGTCTCACTTGATCGGTTGCTACGGAATTTTGATGCGATCAAAAGTCCGGCGCAATCACGTAGCGTACGCGGATACTCGCCGGGCAAACTTAATAGACAGCCTCACTCCATAGCCCCGACCAAGTGACTGTAGGAGAACCCCGTCGCCGAAAGCATCCGTTTGGGTGCTCGCGGCAGCGGTGTTCCGCCTTGGTGCACTTCGTCGACGGTATTGGGGGTGCGGCCGCCTACTAAAGTTTGCGACGAGCATTCGATTAGGATGTCGGGAATCTTGTTGAATTGCCCGACTTGATATTGAAAAGAGTTTTCGATAATGAGACTAAAATGCGGGGTTTATAATTGTTAGGCATGTGATGTCTAAGGAATTCATTGGTTTAGGCATACGATGTCTAAGGAGGTTGCGGATTCCAACTGTTGTAGTTTTACACTTTCTTTTCTGTGACCGTAAGTGTAATATGTGATATCGCCGGTTTCGTTGCTATATGTCAACGACAATTGGGATGCGCATATTTACTTACGTTGATGACATGTGATGTTATGTGTTGCTGGATATGTTATATTGAATCGTCGTGTTTGAATAGCCGGGGGGTTTTATGTGAGATGAGTGTTTTTCATTTTCATTCATGTAAAAACTTGTATGTAATATTCTTTTATTGGGGCACTTCCAGGTTGCGGAAGATGTTACCTTTTGTATATTATTTACTTTTCCGCACTAGGATAGACCGAAGGAGGAGGGCACAAGTAACCGGGTTCTAGGGTCCAGTGGGAGACCAACTCGAGGAGTCGAGTCCGGGTCTCCTAACTCTAGAATTGGTAAGGTTGTTTGCCACTCTCGTAGGGGTCTAGGGGTGTGGGTTTGGCTATTCATCGCGACCGTGGAATCCGTGTTTTATACTGGCTCGTACTAAAACACGGACGTCCTAGTATATCCAATATTTCATATATGTTTCTTCTGCTGCGATATCTGTGATGTGATCATGTGATGTGTTTTGTGATGGATACAACATATAGTATATATGATATATTATATAGACGTTACTTATGTTTTACACCCGCGCTAGCCCTGCCCCGCTCTGTCGTTAGTTACCTAACCTAACGGTGCATGAGGGGACATCGAGGCGAATGCGGATGGCATAAGTGTACGTCGTATTTATCTGTGATGTTTAGGTAACTTAAATGATGGGACTTCATTAATGTGATTAATGAAAGAAAAGAAACCTAAGATGTTGTAGAATCAAATTTCAAAAATAAAAGGGTAGCTACAGTTCTTGCTTTGCACAGAGATATATATGATATATCCTGCACCTTATTCGATGAGGAAAGGACCGAGATCCCTTCACCGGGAGTGACTCCTTTAGCAATAACTGGCAGATGCTACATAGTCGGTTTGTCTTTTGATTGCTTTTAAGAGTTTTTGCTTTGCACAGTGATATATATGATATATCCCGCACCTCATTCGACGAGGAAAGGACCGACGATCCCTTCACCGGGAGTGACTCCTTTAGCAAAACTAGAAAAGCCTAAAAAACACTCCATTTCAAAAAATCATTTGATTCTAAAACGATTTCAAGTTCATTACGCAATAGGTTTTCAGAAAAACCTGTCGTAGCCCTCCGTCATTTCAGATAAGTACTAGTTAGTATTCGTGCTGCGGTAGTTTGGCATTCGTCAAGGCGTAGTGTGAGGTAGCTAACTGGTATTTATCTGCTTATGCATATGATGCAGATTGGATTAGGGTATTCGTACGGCGTTGTTTGGCATTCGTCAAGGGTCGTGCGGGTGGGTTTAATTCAATCAAGAAATGTACGGGTTGAACTTGACTAGTGGACTATGGGTTGTTTGGCATTCGTCAAGGTCAAAGAACGCTAGGGGCAAAATATATCGGGAATTTCAAGTGTTGAAATTTGCAATGAGATTGCATACCTTTTATGAGATAGTTGGATCCCGATACCCGCTGCGAGTAAGAGTTACTCCTGGGAGAGTTTTATACATTACAATTAGCCGATTAAGTAGGTGTCTAGAAAGGTGTTAACGGGGTTACGCCTCTGGGAAAACGAGGTTTACATTAATTAGGTTCGTGCGAAAGCACGGGGGACCTCCCTCAAATTACCGACACTGGCCTGGCTGAAAGATTGGCGAACTTGTAGTATGTAATTAATCCCGGCTAGTCTTTCCTTTTAGGGTTTGAAGGAAGATTTGATAAAAAGCAGTGGGAGCCATCCTGATTAGATAAAATAAAAACCAATCTATTCTTGCAAGAGCGCATGCTGAGTGTTTTCTTCTCTCTCTCCAGGTAGCGACCATATCACGCCTTAATCAAGATAATAATACGGAAGAATTGACCGAACTCGCTTGTTATACTGAGCTGGGGAACGTTGGTCCCGCTCCAACTTATAATTGTTATAAGATAGAGCAGGAAATTGGGGATTACCAGAATTCCCGTGCCGCCCAAACGAAGATAGTGCATGATGATGCATCATCTTCGGGTGTGTTCATTATATAGAACTGTTTCTCAGTGTCTTTTACGTCCTGGGTATATGATACCGGATCAGGATCCCGCATATGTAATATGTTACATAGGGCTACAGAAAGGTAGAGAACTGAGAACGGGTGATAAGTTTCATGAGGCAGAAAACGGGGCAAGAGTTGCAGCCAAGTCTGTTGGTCACTATCACCCTGTATTACCAATACATTGATTCTGAACGAATGTTATTAGATACCGAACCTGATATACAAAATCATATCAGTCTCTTTATCAGTAAAGAAATGATAAAATTTTGTATTGATGGATAATGTTTTGAAATTTCCTATATCAAAAGTTGATCGGATCAGGCACGTTATCTAAAAGCGTTGATGTTCTAAATCAAACTACAGTTCTTTAGTATACTGAACACATACAAGAGGAAGAGTTCAGAAATGAACGAATCCTTCTTGAGGTATTGTAGACTAGGTCATATCAATGCGACCCGACTAGCTAATGTTACATACAGATGCATATTTAAATTAGTTTGAATTTACATCTTGTGAAACTTACCAGTCATGTCACAAAGATACGATGACCATAGCTCTGTTTACTGGAAACAGAGAAAGAGTTGATGAACTCTTGGGATGATACATGTTGATGTATGAGAGGTCCCCTGTCTACATATGCCAGGACTGGTTCTTTGTACTTCGTTACATTCTCTGATAATCTCTCAAGATTCAGACATATGTTCCTGTTGAAACACAAGTCCGAACCTTTTGAGATATTCACAGAATATGATTTAGAAGTAGAAAACCAAAACACGGGTATAAGTATTATGTCCTTTGATGAGATCGAGGAGGAGAATACTTGAGCACGGAAATCCTGGATTATTCTAAAGGAGAATGAGATTCTCTCTCAGCATTACTCCTCCGTATACACCATAGCATGATGGTATATCGGGGCGGAGCAATAGCACCCTATGTGATATGGTGTGCTCTATGATGAGTACTACTGAGTTTCCTATTTCCTTTTGGGAGTTATGCACTTGAGAAGCTGCATACCTATTGAATAGGGTTCAAATCAAATCAGTTGCCTACCGCTTCATATATGATATGGAAAGGGAAGAGCCCATATCTTAAGTTGGTTAAGATTTGGGGTTGTCCGGGCTATGTCTAAAAGCATAATCCGGACAAGCTCGAGGCAAGATCTGTTATGTAGAACTGGAAAGGTTCCAGCTATACAAAACTGCAGCTGATGATTTGAAAGAACCAAAGGATTCAATAGTTACCAACGAACCTCGGCCTGTCCGCCGATCTAGTAGGGTTCCTCACCCACCTGAGAGATACTTCGGTTTCTCGATGATAGTGGGAGCGAGGATTGCATCATGAGATGATGACCCAACTAGTTTCGAGTGGGACTTTGTAAGAATGGTTGGATGCTTACTGATCTGAGATGGAATCCATGTACACCAACAAAGTATGGACTTTGGTTGCTATATCTGAAGGGTTAAATCCCCATCAGGAGCAAGTATATCTTGAGAAGATTACTTGGTGTAGATGGAAAAGTTGAGACTTTCAAAGCTAGACTTGTTAAAGGTTTGCATCATTGACCAGGTGTGGATCATGAGGAAACCTTTTTCTAAGGAGCTATGCTTAAGTCCATCCAGATCCTACTTACCATGGCTACATACCATGACTACGATATCTGGTGGTTGTGTGTCATGATAGATTTTCTAAATGATGTTTTAGAATAGAGCGTCTATAAGTACACAGCCAGAGTGCCTCGTAGACAGTGGGAGCTGCGGAAACGTGTGCAAGATGTTTTATGTGATAAAGTAGGCATCGCGGAGTTGGAACATCTGTTTTGATGGATAAGTCAAAGAGTTTGACATCATCAAAATGGTAGATGAACCTTGTATAAACAAAAAGGTAGTGGGGAGTATGGTGGTGATCCTCGTAGAGTACGTGGATGTCATGCTCTTGATAAGAAAGGAGTTTCCTATGCTACGCTCGGTCAATCTCCGTTTATCACAATGATTCTCTATATAGGATAAAAATGATACCTCCTAAATCCTGGGTTTTGGATCTATGAGATAGATCTAATTGGATGTTAGGATTCTCACTAGTTGTAGTGAGACGGTATCAACCGATCCTAGGGAGAATCACTGGAAGGGTTCCAGGGTGATAAGGACGACTGAAAGACAGTCACAGGCATTGTCTTTACCCTCAGTAAAGGGACGGTATGTTGGAAGAGTTCCAAGCTAGATACCGTGGCATACTAGAAGATAAAGGCTCGATACATCGCTACTTAAGATGCTATCAAAGAGACAGTCTGGGTGTATATTAGTTCATGAGATGAACTTCCTTCCCCCCATTGTATGACAATGGAGTTGTGGCTTATGCCAAGGAACACCCGTCCCATCAGTGATCCAGACATATTCTAAGGCAGTGTCACCTGATCATGGAGATGGTTGATCTCCAGGGTGATCGAGGTTAGGAGAGTAGACTTAGAGGACAACACGGCGGATCCACTCACAAAGGCCTTTTCCCAGAGAGAGACTTTTATGGGATGGTTGAGTATGAGATACTACAACCACTGCTATCAGATGGCCCTAGTGCAAGTGGGAGATTGTTAGTTATATGTATGCCCTAGAGGCCATTACTATACATAGGATGTATATTGTAGTGGATGCTTGGACATATATAGGAAGGACTTTCTTGCTCGACATGATAATATGCTATCTGGTTACTCTTTACCTTAACGTGTATACTGATTGTCTCTCTGTTACATGTTGGTAAAGCCCTTAGGATGTGTACTTGACTACCTGGACTATGATGCGGATCATACTAGTGGGGACAGGGTAGTCCATAAGTACATCCTTCAAGGTCCCTAGTCGTGGGTGTATCGAGACGGGGCATCGATATACCAGAGTAGACTAGCGTATACCTTCTCGACCCATACAGATGGGCGATGGATGATCCCATATCCATTGGTGTTTGACATCAGAGATGATATACGGGTGCTCAGTGGAGACTGGGTACACTGGACGGACTCGCCGAGAACTCCCAGATGGTATTATACCTTACGTCAGATGGCAGTTCTCTGGTGACACTGGTACAGAGTAGTCTGTTGACCCGAGATCGTCATAGAGTCTTGTGTGGTTCCCACTGTGCTTTGATTTCCATCTTACCATGTCCAAGAGGGCGTGCAAAATGGTGGTTTTTAGGCACAGTCCCGAATCACATGGAGGCAATGAGCGATAGGAGGGGATTCGTCTCTCCCGGTATAGGGAGTTGATGTTGCGCTGTGTTCGATTGGCTGTAACCGGAAATCCCTGGTCAGGGTTGCTGAGATTTACTGGTAAGTGTTACCAGTAGTTTCTCGAACTGTTATAGACCTCATATCGACACGACTTATCGAGCTATTGGGGTCTGACGTTTACCACCCCTAGGCAAGATATGCGACATATCAGACGACGAGACCGGACTGTACGGTAAGTGTTACTGGTTGGATTCACAGGAGTGTGAGCGGGCTTGCTCGTTGATCTTCTGATCGTTCAATACCCGGGTGGCCGTTACGTTTAGCAGACCGCTTGCGGCTTGTGGGTGTTTGATATGATCATCATCTGCTGCTGGCGTATTGACGAGTCTTTAGAGTCCTACACAGAGGTTTCCTGGCTCAAGCGAAACGAAATAGGAGCGCATATGAGATATGTACGGGACCGAGAATAATGCGTGTATGCGATACCGTATTCTATTCTCGCGATGAATGTATCGATTGGTTGTATGCGATATAACCTAGTTATCGAATCAAGGATTGATTCGATAAGTCGATACATTGGATATTAGTCGGTTATATGCGATATGACCGGATCGTTAAATCAAGTGTTGATTTAATGATTTAATGCATAAATATATATTTGATATATTACTTTGCATTAACTAGTATCGGTTCACTTAAGATGGATTTTCTCACTCGCATGTGCACATCGTATATGTGATATATTTTTTCTGTGCACTTGAACGTATCATGTTTGATGATGCAAGATTGCTAGGGTATGTGTAAAGAGTTAAACCTTGGTTAAGTAAATGGTTAGGATTTTCTTTTATTCATTCATTTATCTTTTTATTTGGATTAAAAGAAAAGAGAAAAGAAAAACAAAAGGTTTCTTTCTTTCATGAAGCTTGTTGAAGCTTCATGAAGCTTTGACCAAAGAAACCCTTTTGTCTTCATCTCATTAACCCTAACCATTCATTTAACCTTAGTCAATTCTCTACACATAACCATGGTTAATATTATGATAAGAATGATTTTATTATTCTTTTTAGAATAACTTATCATAATATTCCTTCTTCTTCTTCTTCATCATCAACATGGAGAAAGCTCGCTCCATCAATGGCAACTTGAGCTAATGAGTGAGAAATCCAATTCTAAAGTGAACTCACCTCCTATTTCTTCATCCTCTATCTCTTGCCAAGTAGTATAGGGTGTTTCCTTCACAAGTTTTCAAAGCTTGGTGAAGTTGGAGCTTGATCTTGTGATGCCTCGACGTAGATCATCTTCGGCATCGAACCGACGACCAAGCCCGCCCATTTCTCCGATGAAGCCGATGCTAGAGTCATGGATTTGATTTGGACAGTGGAGGGACCTTATCACGGAGCTATGGAGGTAGAGAACCGGATCTACAAAGGTTTTATTTCCGTTTACTCTTAGTAAAGTAGTTTACTAGTTCTAGTTTTCGCCTATATATCTAGCCAACGATCCGTATTAGGGTTTCTCGGCACCCGTAAACTTTGAAATTGGCATGGTTGATGCCTTGTGAGACTTCATTAGTGTGCCTAGGAACCCTACATAGACTAGGTGTTTCGTAGTTTGGCGACCCCAATTAGGGTTTTTGGCCGATATCGTGCGCGATAGATGCGCTAAGCGCGCAGTGTAATTTTCACGGCGTTATTCTTGCGTTTCGATGTCTTTTCTTCGATGTAGGATATTTGCTTATGTGATGTGTTTGTGAAATTTTAGGTTCGCAAGAGGGGACTTCGGACGCTACGACAAGGGAAAACAGGTGGTAGGCTTCACTTAGCCAGGAGCGTTGGTGAGTAGATTTAACATCTACAGGGGAATCGCCCGCATGGCGTTATGCGTCAGGGCTAGAGATTTTATTACTTGTCGCATATTCTATGTTATTGTTAGAATTTCACCTTTACCCTATTACTTAGATATTGTTGTGCTTGGACTAGTATCCTTAGGACACTGCACATATTATTGACGATTCATGTTGCACGAGCACTGATTGTATGCTACACACACCGTAAATAATTACCATGTCACGCACAACCCACTTATAGATATGATATTGCTTGGTTAGGGACATTGATACTTTGATTCATATTTCTTTACACATTGACTTATAGCATACCAGTATACCTACGTGCTTACACATATGTTCTGACATACTTACATGCTAGTTATCTGTATACCTATAGTGTATCGTACCATTAGTGATAGGCGCATACACACTTTACGATACAACTACAGGTATACTTTGCATATATGTTACTTATACCCGGGGGGTACCCTACATATTTTACTATACCCAGTGGGGTATACTACATCATTTGCTTATAGGTAGACACCTATACTTAGCTGTACCATATTGATTTCGCATACATCTAGTTTCGGCTACATATTTTTCTTTATATGCTCGCATTTAAGATATATCGCACATATTTATTCCTGGATTTGCGCATTGTTATTTGGATTTTACATGATGTTTTCTGGATTTGGGAACCGCGGGAGTTCATGAAATTATGCATTAATTGAAAAACCCGGTTTCCTTGATATGATATTTGCGTAGCCACCATGAGATTTATCGGTTCCGATTATATACTCCATACGAGGTGTGGATGCCGTATGAGGGTACATGGTGGGGCCCGGTATGGTTCCCCTAGGCAAGAAGATCGATGGACTTTGCCGATTGAGCCAGGAGGCGGGCGAGTACCTACCGTTGACAGTACCAATGACTCGGCAGGGATCGTGGGGATACCGTTGGGAGTCAAGTACGTATAGATACATCGAGAGGCGAGGGTCAGAGCTAGGCACTCAAGCTTTCGGGATAGCGTATGATACGTACCTATCAGGGGGCCAGTCGTGGTGACAGCACCTGATAGATCAGTATTTCTGTGTCGATGTTTGGCACATTGGTTTCATGATATTTGTAATTACTCTTTTGTATATATAACAAGGGATTGAGCCGCTGTTATATATACCCTTACACCAATATTAGTGGAATGGGACGCTAATATATGTGTATTGACCTCATCATATTTATTTATGTCATTATATTTAGGATGTTAGAATTTTTGCTGGAGATTTGATTCGGGATATAAGAGATTCATTTGAGATTGGATACTGGATAGATATGTGAGATCTACTTGATATTGTACATTCGAGATATATGAGATCTACTTGCTGTTGTACATTCGAGATATGTGAGATATACTTGATATTGTACATACGAGATATGTGAGATCCACTTGATTTTGTACATTCGATATATACGAGATATACTTGATGATTGTACATTCGATATATGTGTGATATACTTGAGGTTGTACATTCGGGATATATGAGATATACTTGATATTGTGCAATTGAGGAGATGTGATACTTAGATAATATGAGAGCCAATTTGGGGGCTGATTCGAGGAATTGGTATTTAAATTGTCTTGCTTGATTGAGATCCTACCACGATGTCAGGATTCCGTGGAAATGACATACTTCACTCCATACCTCACCTTATCTGTTTGTGCACTGCTTCATGTACTAGTAGTACCTGTTAGTGTACCTTTCATGATTGTTGCACATTTACATTCTCATATCCCTATTGCATGATTATTGCATACTGTTGTCATATCATTATTGCTTTATATATATTGGTTGTACCTGCTAGTGTACTTTCCATTATTCTGCATTCATATGACATGTTATTACTGTTAATTGCATATCTTAGATTCACGTTTTACGTGCATACTTGCGATTACCTGCATATGTTATTTACTATTCACGAGTTGGCAACTCACCCCCCTTGTGCCACAGTGTTTGCAGGTGTTCCTCAGGATAGTCAGAGGCAGGCTCTTATCACACATCTTATCATCTTTTGCTACGGATACCGCATCAGCTCACAGTGTGCAGTTTGCTTAGGTGGGTTTTGTGGTTATTCGTTGTATTGTATATTCGTTGTATCCCTGTACTCTCCATCTACTATTTTCATATTGACTTAGAGACTTGGTGAGGACGATGTGGTATATTATGTTGGATTTGTTGTCTTTTATACAGTTTCCTTTCTATCGTCTTCTATTTCTTCGCTACGGCGTCGTATATTTGTGGTGGTGATTGTTTTCCGTCTTTGGGCATGGATTTTCTCCCGTTGGGGATAATTTACTTTTTATTCATGTTATACCCACTTTTGGGGTTGGTTTTTATAAAGGAGGTGCTGCCAAAATTTTAAAGGAAATAAAGTTGTACTTTTTAAAGAATTTGGGTTGTGATTTCAAAGACTTTTAAACAATATTTCTTATCTTTTCTTGTCTTTTACTGGTTTAGATTTCTGGGTTTTGGCTTTCTTTTACTGCGTTACGCCTGTAGACGTTGCGTAGTATTAGGGCCGTCACGTGCCAATTTCGGGTCGTGACAAAGTTGGTATCAGAGCGCTAGGTTTTACCTTTCGGAGAGTAGGATGACCTTGGTATGATGGAGTAGGTAGCTTAAGCAGAGTAACGTAGTGTGTGTATGTCTGCAGCATGGTCACGATACGGTACTTCGCCTAAAGTGACCTAAGTACAATTACTTGAAATTCCTTCCTTGATGATTCATATCCTTGTGATTCGATTTCCGTGTTCATATCGAATCTTATCCCTATTTATAGCCTTTGCCGCCGATGACTATGGGGACTCAGTGAGGTGCAGCGAGGGCCGAGGTCAGAGTTAACTCAGGTGGGTCAAGGACTGACCAGGACGGCATGCTCATTGCACAGGTATAGACGGATCCGCCTTCGACAGATAGTATCTCTAGGCTTGTCGCAGAGATGCAGGACATGTGCCAGACGATGAGTTCTTTGGTGGAGACCATTCGAGCGCAGCGACAGGAGGTTGTCATCCCTGTTACCCAGTTGTTCCTTACGATCAACAAACAGTATTCTGTCACCTATATAGCACCAGTGGATGCAGCCCCAGTTGATGAGGCACATATTCCAGAGACTTTGGGAGTTCCGGGACCGTGGAGGACTCGTACCGGGGTATCAGCTCAGAGACAGAGGCTTAGTCGTCGAGATAGCTTTCGTGACCGTTGCGGGAGTAGCAGAGGTTTGGGACAAGGGGATTCGTGTTAGCTAGATCAGCCGTTTGTTGTGTTAACTTCTGTCAGCGATTCTTTTGTTGCGCGACACGTATTTCAGTCGTATGCCAATCGGTTAGGAGATTCATCCGTCACTTGATCCTTCTAGAGATGTTGGATTTGACGTTCTCCTGGGCACGGACTGGTTAGTTACGTGCTAGGCGTCTGTGGACTATCGTAAGGAAACAGTTAGGTTTTGTTTTCCCCAGCGAGTCAGTTCTTGTTGTGCAGGTGGATAGTTGTGCCGCCTCTCACAACTTGAATTCAGCCTTTTTGCTAGTTGGCTTTTTAGGAGAGGATGTCGTGGATTCTTGGCGTTCATTCGTGATACCGTAGCCATAGAGGGTTGTTGGACCGGTTTTCTTTCATGAAAGAGTTTTCCGACGATGTTCCAGAGGAGCTGGCGAAGCTTAGAGAGCTTAAGAATCAGCTGCAGAGTTTTTTGTTGGGGAGCTTTGTGTGTCTGAGCGTTTCGCTTTTGGAAGCTCCTATTTCTGTTCGTCAAGGAGAAAGACGACAGACTGTGGTTGTGGATTGATAGATCGTCAATTGAACCGGCTTACGGTGCGGATAAGTATCCTTTACCTTGCCTTGACGATTTCTTCGATCAGCTCCACATTGCGAGATATTTTCTAAGTTGTTCGGGATCAGGTCATCATTGTTGCAGGTTCGGAGTGATGACATTCCGAAGACTGCCTTGTGTGTGCTACGGGCTTTGTGTGTTTTGGTGGTGTCGTTGGACTCACCAATGCCCTAGCGGCATTCGTAGACATGATGAACCAGATTTCTTCAGGCCGTTCCTTGACCAGTTATTGTTGTGTTATTCACGACATTCTGGTCTATTTTAATGTTTCTTCAGGGACAGGAGTAGCACTTGAGGATTTGTTATGAAGATGCTGGGAGAGTGCCAGCTGTTTGTTAGATTCTCGAAGTGTTCCTTCAGGCTTGTTTGTGTTGACTCCTAGGTCTTGTAGTCACGGGAGACGGTTTTGTATGGTTCCGAGGGAGATCGTGGCCATACAGCTTAGGCCCAGACTTGTGTGCAGGAAGGAGGTCCGCAGATTTTGGGCTTAGCAGGCTTCTACCGCCGTTTCGTGCAGGACTGTTAGTGTAGTGCTGCACCGTCGACTGAACTGACCTGAAAGGAGTTTTCTTTTCTTTAGACTGAGGCATGCGTGCGGAGTTTTTCAGAAGTTGGAGATTCGGTTAACAACTGCACCAGTTCTTTCTTGCTTTTTGGTTCGGGCGACTTTGTTGTTTTAACTGTGATGTTTCGCGAGTGGGGCTCGATTGTGTACTGAGGTGACACTATAGAGTTATCACTTTTGCTTCCCAACATTTGGAGGAAGTACGAGCAGGATATCCCACTCATGATCTGGAGATGGCCGCGATGGTAGTGCGTTGGGGATTGGAGACACTACTTGTTCGAGAGTCGTGTCAGATTTTCACGGACCACCAGAGCTTAATGTACATCTTCCTGCAGCGGGTTTTGATTGTTGAGACAGTGCCGTTGGATGGAACGTATGGAGGATTGTGTTTGTGAGATCCTTTATTACCCTTGGCAAGGCGATTGTGGTAGCTGATGCTGGAGTCGTAGGCCCGGGATTAGTTTGTTCCAGTTATGCGCAGTCAGAGACAGTCTTCTGCAGATTTACAGTTCTTGTGCGATCGTGGAGTACAGCTTAGGTTCGCCTCTATTGAGGGGACAGCTTGCTCATGTCCGCGCCCGACCACTTTTCCCTAATCGTTTTCGCGAGACACTGCCCGCCGACGCTCGTTCGTTAGAGATACTTGAGTATACTCGGCTGGGTAATGATTCGGAGTCCATGATTGTGACAAGGGTGTGCTAAATTAGGAATGCGTTTGTGTACCTAATATTATCGGGTAGAGACGTGAAATCCTAAAGCAAGCATATCAGTCAACTCTCTGTGTTCATTCAGGTTCCGCCAACATTGACGTGACTTGTGAGATAGTTACGGGTGGACAGGAATGTAAAGAGAAATTTCAGGTTTCGTTTCAAAGTGTTTGTCTTGTGTGCGTTTGTTTTAATTGTTTTCGGCAGTTGGAATTATCACTTGCCATTGTTCGGATTCTCCTTCGATAGCAGTTATCAGGAGACATTCCAATTGGCAACCTTCAGGTTTTGTTTGTTAGGCGGTGTCGATCTCCAGTCTGTTTTTCTGACTCTGCGTAGTAGGATTTTTGGACCCCAGCTAGTCAAGAGATTTCAGAAATGATCCAGCTGTTTCAGGTGAGGATGATGACAGTCCTGTGCGGACAGAGGTCTTATGCCGACCATGGTGGTCGCAGACTTGAGTTCGCAGTAGGAGATCATGTATTCCTACGGATTTTCCGATGAATGACATGTTGAGTTTTGGGAAGCTTATCCCAGGATTATAGGTCCTTTTGAGATCCTTCAAGCGAGTTAGTTTTCGTTGCCTTTAATTTGGCACTTCCGCCCAGATTATCGATTATTCACCCCGTTTTCTTTGTGTTAATACTTTGCAATTACCTTCATGACCTCTCACATGATTCTGAACAGACCATTAGTTAGGAATCGATCTTTTCGTTCACCAGGAGCCATGTGTGTTAGTGGCTCGGCAGGTGGAGAAACTTCGGTCAAGGGTCTTGTCATCTGTGGAGAGTTTTCTTGGACGTAGCCGTATAGTGAGGGGATCACTTGCGAGGCTGCGAGCGAGATTTGGGAGTTTTGTACTCTTCTCTTTGAAGGTACGCTTAATGAAAATTTTAAATTCGGGGATGAATTTTTATAAGGGGGGGGGAGATTGTAACGTTTCAGAAATCGTTTTGCGAATCTTTCCGTTTTAGGGTAAAATTGTCGGTTTTTCCCGTTTTAACCCGATTTCGATCAAACGTCCGTATAACCTTACCGGCACTTGTTTTAGCTAAAATAAAGCATGTGCGCGAACTTTAGGGGTATTTGGGAGGTTTTGGTTCAGATAGAATTTTTCCGAAATAAAATATTATTTTAAGCGGTATTTTGCGCACGTAAATCAGAAAAAAAATTCTCTTGAGAATAAATTATTTTTTTGTCACTATAATATTTTGGAAATTTCTTTTTAAATATCTAGATATTTTTGGAGTGCAGAAGGTTTTATTTTAAAAAGAAAGAAAATGAATAAAAGGTGGCATTTTTGCATTAAATGTGCATTAATTGTTTTCTTTTGCTAGAAAATTCCACACACTTCACCAAAAATCCCCCCATTCTCCCCTTGGCCGGCCCTTCCCTTCCCCTTGCTTCCCTCAATCATTTCCACCCATTTTCAACTCATTTTGTATCAAATAAATCATGAAAAATCCAAATAAAATCACAAAAACTCAAATATATTCATTTTCCTTCTTTCTTCTTCACAAAAGTAGCTTGGATCTTCATTCAAAACATCATTTTGGAGGAAAAGATGATGAGTTTGGTTTCTTGGTTTTGATCTTTTGTGGAGGTATAAAACCCTAACCCTAATCCTTTTTGTTGTTTCTAAATTTCTAGTTAGCATATTAATTATTTATTTAAGCTTTTAATTTCATGTTTGAAATACAAGACTTGATTTTTATGATAATCTAGTTAGGGTAAAACTTGATTTATGTGTTTAATGTTTATTTGAAGTGTTAATTTGTGTTTTGGAGAAGATTAACCTAGTAGAAAATGTTAATTTTTGCTAATGAACACTTTGTTTAATTATGCAATTTTGCTTACTAGGTTTTTGCTAAAATTTATTTAGCAAGTGTTAAAAATATAGAAATGGTTTTTATAGCTTAGTTAAGCTATTTTAAGGTGTTTATAATCGCTAGATATGCGTTAGCTTGAAACTAGTGCGAAATATTGCGATAGATTGCTTACTAGATTTCGAGGTTTTTCCGACGTGGCTTCGATTAGTCGTTGCGAGGTTATATCTATTTTATTCCTCGTAATTGTTTGTGTTGTGTTGCGCGATCGGGACGATCGGGGTCTAGACTAGGTGTTTCGTAGTTTGGCGACCCAAATTAGGGTTTTTGGCCGATGTCGTGCGCGATAGATGCGCTAAGCGCTCAGTGTAATTTTCAGGGCGTTATTCTTGCGTTTCGATATCTTTTCTTCGATTTAGGATATTTGCTTATGTGATGTGTTTGTGAAATTTTAGGTTCGCAAGCGGGGACTTCGGACGCTACGACAAGGGAAAACAGGTGGTAGGCTTCACTTAGTCAGGAGCGTTGGTGAGTAGATTTAACATCTACAGGGGAATCGCCCGGATGGCGTTATGCGTTAGGGCTAGAGATTTTATTACTTGTCGCATATTCTATGTTATAGTTAGAATTGCACCTTTACCCTATTACTTAGATATTGTTGTGCTTGGACTAGTATCTTTAGGACACTGCACATATTATTGACGATTCATGTTGCACGAGCACTGATTGTATGCTACACACACCGTCAATAATTGCCATGTCACGCACAACCCACTTTTAGATATGATATTGCTTGGTTAGGGACATTGAGATTTTGATTCATATTTCTTTACGCATTGACTTATAGCATACCTGTATACCTACGTGCTTGCACATATGTTCTGACATACTTACATGCTAGTTATCTGTATACCTATAGTGTATCGTACCATTAGTGATAGGCGCATCAACACTTTACGATACAACTACAGGTATACTTTGCATATATGTTAATTATACCCGGGGGGTACCCTACATATTTTACTATACCCAGAGGGGTATACTACATCATTTGCTTATAGGTAGACACCTATACTTAGCTGTACCATATTGATTTCGCATACATCTGGTTTCGGCTACATATTTTTCTTTATATGCTCGCATTTCAGTTATATCGCACATATTTATTCCTGGATTTGCGCATTGTTATTTGGATTTTACATGATATTTTCTGGATTTGGGAACCGCGGGAGTTCATGAAATTATGCATTAATTGAAAAACCCGGTTTCCTTGATATGATATTTGCGCAGCCACCATAAGATTTATCGGTTCTGATTATATACTCCATACGAGGTGTGGATGCCGTATGATGGTACATGGTGGGGCCCGGTATGGTTCCCCTCGGCAAGAAGATCGATGGACTTTGCCGATTGATCCTGGAGCCGGGCGAGTACCTACCGGTGACAGTACCAATGACTCGGCGGGGATCGTGGGGATACCGTTGGGAGTCATGTACGTATAGATACATCGAGAGGCGAGGGTCAGAGCTAGGCACTCGAGCTTTCGGGATAGCGTATGATACGTACTTATCAGGGGGCCAGTCGTGGTGACAGCACCTGATAGATCTGTATTTCTGTGTCGATGTTTGGCACATTAGTTTCATGATATTTATAATTACTCTTTTGTATATATAACAGGGGATTGAGCCGCTGTTATATATACCCTTACACCAATATTAGTGGAATGGGACGCTAATATATGTGTATTGACCTCATCATATTTATTTATGTCATTATATTTAGGATGTTAGAATTTTTGCTGGAGATTTGATTCGGGATATAAGAGATTCATTTGAGATTGGATATTGGATAGATATGTGAGATCTACTTGATATTGTACATTCGACATATATGAGTTCTACTTACTGTTGTACATTCGAGATATGTGAGATATACTTGATATTGTATATACGAGATATGTGAGATCCACTTGATTTTGTACATTCGATATATACGAGATATACTTGATGATTGTACATTCGATATATGTGTGATATACTTGAGGTTGTACATTCGGGATATATGAGATATACTTGATATTGTGCAATTGAGGAGATGTGATACTTAGATAATATGAGAGCCAATTTGGGGGCTGATTCGAGGAATTGGTATTTAAATTGTCTTGCTGGATTGTGATCCTACCACGATGTCAGGATTCCGTGGAAATGACATACTTCACTCCATACCTCACCTTATCTGTTTGTGCACTGCTTCATGTACTAGTAGTACCTGTTAGTGTACCTTTCATGATTGTTGCACATTTACATTCTCATATCCCTATCGCATGATTATTGCATACTGTTGTCATATCATTATTGCTTTATATATATTGGTTGTACCTGCTAGTGTACTTTCCATTATTCTTCATTCATATGACATGTTATTACAGTTAATTGCATATCTTAGATTCACGCTTTACGTGCATACTTGCGATTACCTGCATATGTTATTTACTATTCACGAGTTGGCAACTCACCCCCGTTGTGCCACAGTGTTTGCAGGTGTTCCTCAGGATAGTCAGAGGCAGGCTCTTATCACACATCTTATCATCTTTTGCTACGGATACTGCATCAGCTCACAGTGTGCAGTTTGCTTAGGTGGGTTTTGTGGTTATTCGTTGTATTGTATATTCGTTGTATCCATGTACTCTCCATCTACTATTTTCATATTGACTTAGAGACTTGGTGAGGACGATGTGGTATATTATGTTAGATTTGTTGTCTTTTATACAGTTTCCTTTCTACCGTCTTCTATTTCTTCGCTACGGCGTCGTATATTTGTGGTGGTGATTGTTTTCCGTCTTTGGGCGTGGATTTTCTCTCGTTGGGGATGCTTTACTTTTTATTCATGTTGTACCCACTTTTGGGGTTGGTTTTTATAAAGGAGGTGCTGCCAAACTTTTAAAGGAAATAAAGTTAGACTTTTTAAAGAATTTGGGTTGTGATTTCAAAGACTTTTAAACAATATTTCTTATCTTTTCTTGTTTTTTACTGGTTTAGATTTCTGGGTTTTGGCTTTCTTTTACTGCGTTACGCCTGTAGACGTTGCGTAGTATTAGGTCCGTCACGTGCCAATTTCGGGTCGTGACTCTTGTGCAATGAAAACCTAGACCCCTATGAGAGCGGCAAGTTACCCGCCAAAACCAGAAGCGAGGCAGCCCCCTTCATCAAAGTGAATGGGCCACCCAACACTTCACGGAATCCGGAAAATTGAGCAGCCCTCCTTGGGTCAACCTGTACCCACTACGATTGCGGCAAATAGCCCACCAATTCAAGAGTGAGGCCCCCTCCTTCTCAACGCTACGAGATGCGGACCCGTTGCCCTCCAGAACCCGGCTATCCGTGCTCTCCATCGCGGGGTAATCCTAGTACAGAAAAGAAAATATGTACAATGGTGACATCGACCTCAACCCGATCGTGCCCCAAACAAATAATATACAAACAGGCAGTGACGGCAGTCCACATGTCGGACGCTCGCCCCGCGATATCAAATGTACAAATAAAACTAAACTGCACTATCATCGCTGTAA
The DNA here is from genome assembly GCA_030015575.1 of Agapanthus africanus. Taxonomy (NCBI): domain Eukaryota; kingdom Viridiplantae; phylum Streptophyta; class Magnoliopsida; order Asparagales; family Amaryllidaceae; genus Agapanthus; species Agapanthus africanus. The sequence continues at coordinate 447,547,531 of CM057342.1, read as the reverse complement.
GTGCACGGCGGCGCCCCGGCCGTCAATCCGACGCCGGAATGCGGAAGCGGTGAAAAACTTAAATTTTGCGGACTTAGCAAACCGGCACCACCGCGCACTATAACCCGGATCGAACCATTAACTAGTCCAAGCTAACTACAAGAAGGGGAATAGAGATATACCGACGATCCAAGTCCTCCGGTCTTCTCGTCATGGTCCCGATCTCCTGCGGAAAAGTCCCGTCTCTTCCTCGTCGCCGGAAGTGCACCACATCGCCTATTTTGTTTACGGGCTCCCACCTCAATGCCGAGGCAACTCGGGCACGAAGCCGGCTACTCGACGTGCCCAAGATTCGCTGTAGAATGTGTAGTAGAATTTGTGTCTCACTTTTGGGGTTATCGGAATCACCCTTTTGGTGGAGGAATGATACAAGGAGTATGTGGAGGAGTTTTTGGATTTTGGAACATGAAATGAACCAAAAACCCCTTACCAAAATGTTTGGACAGCCCCCATCAAGAGAGTGGCCGGCCATGCTAGATGAGGGAGGTAGTGGAAAAATTAGAGTGTATCAAAAATAATGGGAGTCTTTCTCATATCAAGCAAGAGAGAGAGAGAGGAATGGTTATCATATGAACCAATGATAACAAAGGAAAACCAACACTCAACTAACAACCATCTCTCATCATCAACAACCATCATCAAAACCATGATGATAAAGAAAGTCAAGCAATCATGAGTTTATGAAGTCAAATGATGGGACAAGTATCATGACATGATAATATGCAAAGACCTCCTCCACAAATGCTTATTTGCAACAATGCAAATAAGCCCTCCTCCACCAATCTTCGGCCAATGAACGGAACAATGGAAATTGGCCGAAACGGAAAGCAAACTGGCAACTCCAGAAAACTGGTCCCGTAATAAATTACAGGAAAACCCCGATACTGTGCATACACACCCGCATTTGTATTCCGACCGAAATACAAATGCAATGAGACAAAATCTACACTGTACTATACTAGGATCCGGCTTAAACCAAAGCCGGCTAGTAATATCTGTTCGATCCTGATCCGTGCAATACCGCACGTATCTGATCGAACCCTGCCATATAACCATACGGCCTATAGTACAAACTGTCCGATCCAGATCCGTGCAATACCGCACGTATCTGATCGGACCTTGCCATATCTCCATACGGCCTCTACAACCTTTCGCCCGAAAGCTGAGTAACTGAATGTGGGGGACTCTAAAGACTCATCAACACCTTGGTTGTGGATTTAACCACTAGCACGTCAGAGGTATAAGCCAATACGTAACGAGCTACCAGGTACTGACTAAAAGGGATGTCTGTGAGCGAACTCAGCCTGACAACCCTACTGAGCCTGTCAGTGACAATATCCGTACAGTCCGGTCCGTTCGTCTATGAGCATCGCATGGCGGGCCTAGGGGGTTGGTAAAAGTCAGACCCCCAAAAGCGGTACAAGTCGTGTCGGAGTGTAGCCCAGAACACCCTGAGATACTACTGGAATACCTACCAGTAAATCTCCTTGCCATGGCCAAGGACTTCGTGTAATGGCTCTCCTAGACACAGCACGACCTCACCCCCAATACCGGGAGAGACGAACCCCTGAAGATACGCTCACTGCCTCCATGTGGCTCGGGACTGTACCCAACTAAAACCTGTTTGCACGACTCCTTTGAGCCGTGGTAGGGTAGTAATCAAAGTACAGTGGGAACTCACACGAGACAAATGACGATCCCCAGGTCGATGAACTAACCTGCACACATGTCACCAGGGAACTGCCATCTGACGTCTGGTATATGACCAACTAGCATGTTCCCGGCGAGTCCTGTCCGGTGTACTCATAACCCAATGAGCACCTGTATACATCTTAGGTGATCCAACTGACACCAGTGGCTTGTGAGACCGGCCACCGCCCCTCGTCGGGGTCTCGACTGTATACACTAGTCTACTAATGGAGTATCGATGCCCTGTCTCGAAACTCCCACGACTAGGGACCTTTTAAGGATAAGCTTATAGACCCCAGCTCCCACTTATATGATCGCCCTCATACTGCTGGTAGTCAAGCAAGAATCCCAGGGGCTCTATCAACGTGTAATAGCGACGTGTCATGTCACTTAAGACAGTACACGATGATAAAGGTAAACCAGATAGCATACTATCATCTCGAGTAAGACTGTCCTACCGGGATAGGTCCTCCCTCAATCATTACAATCACGTACCTGTGACCTAATAATTGACTCTGAGGGCACTATCTCCAACAATCTCCCACTTGCACTCAAGGCTAATTATTGCGATGTCGCATACTCACAGCCCGTGTGATACCCAACATCCAACTCCTCTACTAGTCAGTCTCACAAAGCTCGTTTGCGGAACTATTGCGTTCGAGGAATAGCCTCAGTGAGTGGATCCGCTTAGTTGTTTCTTTCTATGTCTCTCTATATCTCAAGTTCGCGGAGAAAACCATCTCCCGAAAAGAGCAATACCTGTCTCAGAATATGTCTGGATGTCTGATGGGACCTAGCTCATAAATGAACTCCAAATCCAAACTTCTTAGACTGTATCGTCAACTGAACTTAATCAGTATCCTGCGCGCCATGCCTCCCTCAGTATTGCCTTGGACCACCTGTCCAAAATACTGCCCCTCATCAGAAGGAAAACTATAACTCTGACAACCTCCTTGTCGTCCATGTCACCTTGGAAGCCTGGAATGATAACTGTCTCCTGAATGAGGCTGTCGTTATCATCTCCCTAGAACATCCACTTATGCTCTAAAACTGCTTCCGACTGTTTCTCCAGGATTGGATTAATGTCAACTTATTGCATCTAGTGCAAGAACAACATCTGGTGTGGTACTCGACATCTCACGATTGACTCAATTGCCTGAGCAAGTGATCTGTCAATCATGCCCGTCCCTCTCCCCTTTAGTCTGTAAGCCACCTTTGGAGAGGGTGACTCCATTACCTGCAGGTACACTACCGTGCCAGGAGTCGTCCATCCTAAATACTCTTAGAACGCTGTCAAGTACCCTGATTGGGAAACCACCCAAATCTAGATCTAAGACCATAGATCTAGTAACCAGTATGTCTGATATAAAATCCATTTCCTTTGTGGAGAAACAACTGTGTGACGACCAAACTATAACCGATCGTAGTGTAGGAGTTTCCTTTCCTACTCTGTGTATATCATCCAAATACCAGGATATCACACCCTACTACCTTCTCAACAGATCCATCCCCTATTCTGATGAAGTCAAACCCATGACTGTCACGTCAGAAATAGATGATCTTTCTCCGCTACATCTGCTCTAGTCTATAAATAGACATAAGCTACCTGTCCACCAATGCTTCCGCTGCTCCACTGACTACGACAACCCTCTGGCAGAGTCATATAGACGTACACTTCTAAAACTGGTTTAGAACTACGCTATACTCATCCTCCCGCCGGGTCTCGTAACCTGGAACAACAGCAATGGCAATTGTGGGTAAACAAGAACTTCCCTGTCACCGTCCTTGAGACTACCGTAGTACCTCTCGGGTGCCTGAAGTTACCCACCTTATCTGCGGAGTGGCCAATGGAATGTCAATCCAGATTGAATCTTTAGGTTCCTTATCAAATCTTCAGTAATCGTTTGTGGTTCTGGAATCACTTCCAGTTCTACCATACTCCCACTACTGTTTTCTGAAAAAATCCATCTTTAATAAAACTGTGGCGAGTCTAGAACAATATCGCTATTGTTCATCCAGATGGTAGAAAGTCAACCCGCGTCATAGCCTGGGTCAACCCACAAACAGCCATTACAGAAACGTGCCTTGAGTTATCCAGAGTCTGGTTTTAAGCATAATCCGGACAACTCCCCGTACCTTAACATCGTTAAGATACGAACTGTTCTATATCCAATATAGGACCAGAGGCACTGATTTAATTGAACCAGATTCAAATCATGCAGCTGTCTCCAGTGCATGTCAACTAAATGGAAGAAGGCCTGATCAGCGTTACCCAACTTAGGAATGCTTCCAATTATGAGTAACCTGAAAGAGAAGCAATTTCTCTTAATCATTACTATCAACTGAACACCATACACAAGTATCTACATCTTCGATCTCTTTGAAGAATCCCGATACTTGCTATACCTGGTTCTCTACTCTATTCAAATACCTATAACTTCTCAAAATTTGGACCCTGTGTTTCCACGAAACACCTGTCTAAAAACTAGAGAAGTCATAAGTAAACCGAATATAGTACGAGGACCAACCCCTCTGTCCTGATGGACCCTGGACAACATACAATACTCTGTATAAGTCCCTTGAGTCTGATAACTCATTCACTGTGTGTCGTAGGTTGAAAACTGTACTTATGGTTAAGAAGAATTACACCGCTGTTCAATGCTCCTTACCTAACCATCCAATGATATAGGTAAATGTCGTAGACATAATTTCAAAAAGGTATATCTCACTCTATGAAAATAGACGTACAGATATATCAATTTGAAATTGGTGCATAACAGCGGATATTCAAAACCAAATATTTGCCGACCGGCAAACAGCCCAGGTGATTTCCTCAAATATCACCGATTACAACGAATCCCGATACAATGAGGATGATCACCCAATTCCCAATAACCTACTCCCACTCATCATCTGTAAAACCATACAGATGTGAGAATCGTACCTGGTAAATACATACCCTGGAGTAAGTGTCTAATCGGGAAATCAGTTTTCCTTTAACATTACACAGTGAAACTGAAACATTGAAATGTTTCGATGGGGTATCCTGGTATTCCTAGTAATGCCTCTTCCAGATTCACGATTGTAACCGTATAATTCTTTGCCACCTCTCCAAATCCCTTCATATGTCTTTAGTCTTTACCTTCTGCACACCCTTTTAGGCCAAATGGTTTTCTTCCTTCCCTACCGTTCGGCACCAGCCTATGGTTTGGAAGAAGACTATCCAACAAGCATAATGGGTGTACTGTCCCAATCCTAGGAACACTCGCAATGAGAGAGGGTGAAGATAAAAGACAACCGAATAAACCTTATTCCTATTTCTCCTGAACCAGAATCCATCCCCGAACTGGAACAAGTTCCATTCGAGTTCGTATATAACCATACGATGGAGTATCCAAATAAACTGTGGATCTTCGTAGTGATACGGAGTGTCCTGGAGAAATACAAAGGTGATGTGGGAGTGGTAACGAAATATTTGGTTTGGTCGTGAATATCTGTTGCAATTTACTCTGCCCTCTTACTAATCCCTTGCTTTGTCTTAACTTAATACCTTCTGTGTAAGTGCACGGCGGCGCCCCGGCCGTCAATCCGACGGCCAAACGCGGAAACGGTGGTAAACTTAAATTTTTGCGGACTTGGCAAAACGGCACCACCGCGCACTAAACCCCGGATCGTTAACCATTAACAAGTCTAAGCAACTAAGAGGATGGGTTAGAGATATACCGACGATCCAAGTCCTCCGGTCTTCATCTCCACTCCGATCTCCTCGTCGTCGGAAAGGGCACCACGAAGCCGGGTACTTTTACGGGCTCCCACCTCAATACCGAGGCAACTCGCGCATGAAGCCGGCAACTCGACATGCTCAAGATATGCTGTAGGAAGATAGTGTAGAGTGTATGTCTCACTTTGGGGTTGGTTGCCATTTGTGGATGATGGAGGAAACAAGGTAAGAAAAATGGTGCTTGCATTTTTCTAAGTATGAAAAGAGATCAAGAATGCTACTCTCTCAAAGATCAAGATGAAGCTCTCTCCTTCTTCTCTCTTTTTCTTTTCTCTTTCTTTCTTCCATTTTTTTCATCAAGTGATAAGAATAAGGTGGAGGAAAGAATATGAAGCATAACCATAGAAGGAAGGTGAGTGTAGGAAAAGTAGAAAGGTGACTATATCCTAAACATCATCATAACAATCTTTCTTATCAACCTCAAATCCTTTCTAATCTCATTAATACAAATCAAGTGATGGTTGAAAAGAAAAGATGCTTTCATAATAAATCATCTTACAAATAAAACCTCCACCAAAGTGTTATTTGCAAAACTGCAAATAACCCCCTCCATCAGAAAAGTCCGGCCGGGAAAGAACAAAGGAAAACCGGCCGGAACGGAAAGCAAACTGGCAACTCCAGAAAACTGGTCCCGTAATAAATTACAGGAAAACCCCCATACTGTGCATACACACCCGCATCTGTATTCCGTCCGGATACAAATGCAATGAGACAAAATCTATACTGTACTAAACTAGGACCGGCTTAATCAAAGCCGGCTAGTAATATCCGTTCGATCCTGATCCGTGCAATACCGCACGTATCTGATCGAACCCTGCCATATAACCATACGGCCACTAGTACAAACCGTCCGATCCTGATCCGTGCAATACCGCACGTATCTGATCGGACCCTGCCATATCTCCATACGGCCTCTACAGCGTTTCGCCCGAAACTTGAGTAACTGTAAGTGTGGTGGACTCTAAAGACTCGTCAATACTATGGCTGTGGATTTAACCACTAGCACGTCAGAGGTATAAGCCAATACGTGACGGGCCACCAGCTATTGACCAAAAGGGACGTCGATGAGCGAACTCATCCTGACACCCTACTGAGCCTGTCAGTGACAATATCCGTGCAGTCCGGTCCGTTCGTCTATGAGTATCGCATGGCGGGCCTAGGGGGTTGGTAAAAGTCAGACCCCCAAAAGCGGTACAAGTCGTGTCGGAGTGTAGCCCAGAACACCCTGAGATACTACTGGAATACCTACCAGTAAATCTCCTTGCCTTGGCCAAGGACTTTGTGTAATGGCTCTCCTAGACACAGCACGACCTCACCCCCAATACCGGGAGAGACGAACCCCTGAAGATACGCTCACTGCCTCCATGTGGCTCGGGACTGTACCCAACTAAAACCTGTTTGCACGACTCCTTTGAGCCGTGGTAGGGTAGTAATCAAAGTACAGTGGGAACTCACACGAGACAAATGACGATCCCCAGGTCGATGAACTAACCTGCACACATGTCACCAGGGAACTGCCATCTGACGTCTGGTATATGACCAACTAGCATGTTCCCGGCGAGTCCTGTCCGGTGTACTCATAACCCAACGAGCACCTGTATACATCTTAGGTGATCCAACTGACACCAGTGGCTTGTGAGACCGGCCACCGCCCCTCGTCGGGGTCTCGACTGTATACACTAGTCTACTAATGGAGTATCGATGCCCAGTCTCGAAACTCCCACGACTAGGGACCTTTTAAGGATAAGCTTATAGACCGCCAGCTCCCACTTATATGATCGCCCTCATACTGCTGGTGGTCAAGCAAGAATCCTAGGGGCTCTATCAACGTGTAATAGCGACGTGTCAGGTCACCTAAAACAGTACACGATGATAAAGGTAAACCAGATAGCATACTATCATCTCGAGTAAGACTGTCCTACCGGGATAGGTCCTCCCTCAATCATTACAATCACGTACCTGGGACCTAATAATTGACTCTGAGGGCACTATCTCCAACATTCTGCACACCATCGTTATGCTAATTGGTTTTCTTCATTCCCTACCGGTCGGCACCAGCCTAAGGTTTGGAAGAAGACAATCCAATTTGCGTAATAGGTGTACTACCCCTAAACCAAGGAGTACTCGTAACCTGAGAGAGGGTAAAAGGAAAAGACAACTGAATAATCCTATCCGTTTTCTCCAGAACCGGAAACCATCCTCGAATAAATTCTTTCGAGTTCGTATCTAACCATACGATGGTTTTGTCCAATGGAAGTGGACGTTCGTAGTAAAACGGGGTGTCCTGGAGAAAAGGGTAAAAGTAGGAGTGGCAATGAGGTTTGCAACTCTGACAATCCAAAAGCCGGTGTTTAAGAAGGTTCGGTCAACTTGGTCACTGAGTCAAAGTCTTAGGGTCGGGTCAATGGTCGCTGCCAAAGAGAGAGAGAAAAGAAACACTCAGCGTGCACTCTAACCTAGATCAGAATGGTTACCAATTTATCTAATCTAGAATCCTCCCACTATACCTCAAATTCTCCTCCAAACCTGAAAGAAGAATTAGTCGGGGTTACCCGAGGAGTAAACTAACTCATCAGTGGGAATCGGGATCCAACTATCATCGCATGATAACGTGACGGAATCCGCTCACGTCATCACACTCCAGAAGGTATGCGCATATCTGGCAAGTTTCAGTTCTTTTGAAACTCCCGATGTGATTTCTGCCCCATGCTCTTATGACCTTGGCGAAGGTCAACAAATCATAAGTCACATGTCAAGTTCTACCCGTCATTATCCAGGTTAATTTGAATCCACCCGTACAAGCCCTTGACGAAGGTCAACAAGGCTATACGACTGTCCCAAACTAACGCATCTATCTATGCAGCAGAAAGGTAACAAGCAGCTACCATACACTATGCCTTGACGAAGGTCAACAAACACAGCATGAATACTACGTGCTACCCGTCTGAAACGACGGAGGGCTACGAATGGTTTCTGGCGAAAACCTTTAACGTAAAGAACTTGATATCGTTGAAGGAACGGATAGCTTTTTGAAAATATAGTGACGAAAACCTTCGCTAAAGAGGTCACTCCCGGTGAAGGGATCTCGGCTCTTTCCCCGTAGAATGGGGTGCAGGATATTCCAACTGAATACCGCGATGCAAAGCAAAAGTAATCGGCTATAGTGAAGTTAATGCCCTGACGCAAACTTCTGTCCAAGGGGTCACTCCCGGTGAAGGGATCTCGGCCCTTGCCTCGTCGATTGAGGAGCAGGATATTCTAAATGAATACCACGATGCAAAACAAAAGTGAACGTCCTTGCAATAACAGCTTTTTGAAAAGTGTTCCAACAACATCAGATTAGGTTTGTTTTTAACTTGCATTGATCCGAATCAACGGAATCCCATCAATTGATCACACCAAAAAGAACGAAAATATACTGATGTACGTATATGCCATCCGCATTCGCCACTGGGTCCCGTCATTACCCGTTAGGTTAGCTAACTAACGACAGAGCGGGGACTGGACTAGCGCGGATGTAAAACATATACAACATCTACTAATATATATACCAATATATAGTATTTCGCTCAAGGCGTGAATAAAATGCAACATCACAGAGAATGAACAGCATCACAGAAACAATACAGATATCTGGGATCCCCGGGTTTCACAGAGCCACTACTGAAACCCGACGTTCCCCTGGTCGTGTGGATAGCCTGTGCAATGAAATCCTAGACCCCTACGGGCGCGGCAAGTTACCCGCCAAAAACCTGAAGCGAGGCAGCCCCCTTCAGCAACGTCAATGGACCACCCAGCACTTCACGGAATCCGGTAACTTGGGCACCCCTCCTGGGTCAACCTGTACCCCCTACGAGTGCGGCGAATAGCCCGCCAATCCTAGAGTGAAGCCCCCTCCGTCTCAATGCCATGAGATGCGGGCTTGTTGCCCTCCAGAACCCGGCTATCCGTGCACCCCTCCGCGGGGCAATCCTAGTACAGAAAGTAAAATATACATACACCGGGTACATCGACCGCAACCAGGTCGTGCCCCAAAATAATAATACAAACAGGCAGTGACGGCAGTCCACATGTCGGACGCTCGCCCCGCAATGTCAAATGTACATATTACAACAAAACTGTACTAGCATTGCATCCAGGCTATCCCCCACGACCGATCCGCAACAACACAGCAAATACATAGAACATCAACGTGAAAGTCACGTTCGCAAATCCGTCTAACCGGGCTATAGCAGTTAGACCGGATTTACCGATCAAGTGACATTCACGGTCGCAGATATAATGTAAATACTGTGAAAAATGTGTTTAAAATATCCAATCGATCAAAAATTAACAAGTGGGCCCCAAAACAATACTGTAGCAGTTACAGAAAATATGGGCCCAAAATTAATGTTCCAGAAACCCAAATTTAACCCCAGAGGCCCACTGGAAAATTTCCACACACTGTTCAATAACTACGGCGGCGGAAGAGCGGCAATAAGTGGGTACTTGCCGCGCTTCCGCGCTCCGATGGGAGAATCAGTGTCTCGAATTTCTCCACTGGTCTTAGATATTCGAGCACAGTACTTTTATGCAACCTGAAAAATTTTTGGAGACTGAAAAAATTCAACAGAAACTGTCATGGGTGTATTTGGGTTTTCGGACATTTCGATCGATCGGAACTGAAAAACACATTACACCAAGCTAGACTAAGTTAATGGCGAGTCTCTGATACCAATGTAAGTGCACGGCGGCGCCCCGGCCGTCAATCCGACGCCGGAATGCGGAAGCGGTGAAAAACTTAAATTTTGCGGACTTAGCAAACCGGCACCACCGCGCACTATAACCCGGATCGAACCATTAACTAGTCCAAGCTAACTACAAGAAGGGGAATAGAGATATACCGACGATCCAAGTCCTCCGGTCTTCTCGTCATGGTCCCGATCTCCTGCGGAAAAGTCCCGTCTCCTCCTCGTCGCCGGAAGTGCACCACATCGCCTATTTTGTTTACGGGCTCCCACCTCAATGCCGAGGCAACTCGGGCACGAAGCCGGCTACTCGACGTGCCCAAGATTCGCTGTAGAATGTGTAGTAGAATTTGTGTCTCACTTTTGGGGTTATCGGAATCACCCTTTTGGTGGAGGAATGATACAAGGAGTATGTGGAGGAGTTTTTGGATTTTGGAACATGAAATGAACCAAAAACCCCTTACCAAAATGTTTGGACAGCCCCCATCAAGAGAGTGGCCGGCCATGCTAGATGAGGGAGGGAGTGGAAAAATTAGAGTGTATCAAAAATAATGGGAGTCTTTCTCATATCAAGCAAGAGAGAGAGAGAGGAATGGTTATCATATGAACCAATGATAACAAAGGAAAACCAACACTCAACTAACAACCATCTCTCATCATCAACAACCATCATCAAAACCATGATGATAAAGAAAGTCAAGCAATCATGAGTTTATGAAGTCAAATGATGGGACAAGTATCATGACATGATAATATGCAAAGACCTCCTCCACAAATGCTTATTTGCAACAATGCAAATAAGCCCTCCTCCACCAATCTTCGGCCAATGAACGGAACAATGGAAATTGGCCGAAACGGAAAGCAAACTGGCAACTCCAGAAAACTGGTCCCGTAATAAATTACAGGAAAACCCCGATACTGTGCATACACACCCGCATTTGTATTCCGACCGAAATACAAATGCAATGAGACAAAATCTACACTGTACTATACTAGGATCCGTCTTAAACCAAAGCCGGCTAGTAATATCTGTTCGATCCTGATCCGTGCAATACCGCACGTATCTGATCGAACCCTGCCATATAACCATACGGCCTATAGTACAAACTGTCCGATCCTGATCCGTGCAATACCGCACGTATCTGATCGGACCTTGCCATATCTCCATACGGCCTCTACAACCTTTCGCCCGAAAGCTGAGTAACTGAATGTGGGGGACTCTAAAGACTCATCAACACCTTGGTTGTGGATTTAACCACTAGCACGTCAGAGGTATAAGCCAATACGTAACGAGCTACCAGGTACTGACTAAAAGGGATGTCTGTGAGCGAACTCAGCCTGACAACCCTACTGAGCCTGTCAGTGACAATATCCGTACAGTCCGGTCCGTTCGTCTATGAGCATCGCATGGCGGGCCTAGGGGGTTGGTAAAAGTCAGACCCCCAAAAGCGGTACAAGTCGTGTCGGAGTGTAGCCCAGAACACCCTGAGATACTACTGGAATACCTACCAGTAAATCTCCTTGCCATGGCCAAGGACTTCGTGTAATGGCTCTCCTAGACACAGCACGACCTCACCCCCAATACCGGGAGAGACGAACCCCTGAAGATACGCTCACTGCCTCCATGTGGCTCGGGACTGTACCCAACTAAAACCTGTTTGCACGACTCCTTTGAGCCGTGGTAGGGTAGTAATCAAAGTACAGTGGGAACTCACACGAGACAAATGACGATCCCCAGGTCGATGAACTAACCTGCACACATGTCACCAGGGAACTGCCATCTGACGTCTGGTATATGACCAACTAGCATGTTCCCGGCGAGTCCTGTCCGGTGTACTCATAACCCAATGAGCACCTGTATACATCTTAGGTGATCCAACTGACACCAGTGGCTTGTGAGACCGGCCACCGCCCCTCGTCGGGGTCTCGACTGTATACACTAGTCTACTAATGGAGTATCGATGCCCAGTCTCGAAACTCCCACGACTAGGGACCTTTTAAGGATAAGCTTATAGACCCCAGCTCCCACTTATATGATCGCCCTCATACTGCTAGTGGTCAAGCAAGAATCCCAGGGGCTCTATCAACGTGTAATAGCGACGTGTCATGTCACTTAAGACAGTACACGATGATAAAGGTAAACCAGATAGCATACTATCATCTCGAGTAAGACTGTCCTACCGGGATAGGTCCTCCCTCAATCATTACAATCACGTACATGTGACCTAATAATTGACTCTGAGGGCACTATCTCCAACAATCGCATCCAAGCTATCTACCACGACAATCCGCAACAACACAGCACAACATTGAATATCAACATGAATGTCACGTTCGCAAACCCGTCTAAAAGAACTATTGCAATTAACAAGTTGTACCGCTCTAATGACATTCACGGTCGTAGATAATAATGTAAGTACTGTAAAACTTTAAACAATATTAGAAATATCGACTTCGAAATAACCCCGAATAGCCCCCAAACAACTAGATAAAACCATATCAGAACTGGGCCAAACTAGCAAAACCGCTGAACCAATATTCCTGTGACAAGACCACACCCAAAATACGAAACCCAGAAGCCTTATAATGGTCGGCCAGCTCGGTTTTTTCATCAATGCGCTCGGCCAAAAACAGTTGGAAATGGTTCGTGTTTGGGGTGCAGTCTAGTGGTCATGTTAGTAGTCTTCGGCAGTTACTAAAAAAATTTTAGAAGACCATATAAAATTCGACAGAAACTGGAATGTGCAGGGTATTGATTTGGAGTTATTTCGGTTTTGATAGTTTAACATTGTCTAAACCAACTAGTATGCGGTTAATGGGTTGGCTCTGATACCATGTAAGGTTACGCCAGCGCTCCAACCATCAATCCATGGCCAAACGCGGAACAAAAACTTTTAAAACCCGGCGCTAACGAAACCCGATTCCCGGATCGAACCATTAACCCTATACTAGTAAACTGTAAAGTGTTTAGAGAGGTTATACCGATCGATCTATGTCCTTTAGTCTTCAACCTCTGTCCAAGCTCCTCACGGCTTCCTCGAACAAGTTCGTTCTCCGGTCTCCCTCATCAAAGACGATCCACGTCGAGGATTAGTAATACGGGCTCCCGCTTCAAAACCGAAGCAACTCGGGCATCCAGTTTGCTAGCCTAGATGCACAAGATGAAGTAGAGAATGTGTGTGAATGCTTTGTCTCAATACACTCTAGGTTGCTCAACACATGACACATGTTAGGGTGGAGGTGAAAGAGTTGCCAAGAGGTGAAGAAGTTAGCATAGGTTTTGGCTTGTGAAGAAAAAAAGAAGTCTCTGTAGTTTTTTTTGAGTGTTGAGATAATTTTTGTGATAAGCAACTCAAGATTCAACACCCCAAATATCTGCCTCTTTCAAAAAAAATATCTCAACCCAAAACAAAAAAAAATCATCACACCATGCATCACTATGGCCCATCTCATGATACACACCATGACACCAAGTGCAAGTGCCACCATTAATGTCCAAGCCAAAACTTATGCTCACAATTTCCACAAATAAACATTTATCTAAATGTTTAATCCAAGAAAAAGAAATGGCAACCTCAAAAGTAAACTCGTAACGAATTACAAGAATACCCCTCATCTATATATATATACCTGCAACCGTATTCCGACTGAATACGAATACAACGAGACGAAAGTAATCCAACAATATAATACTAGGATCCGGGTTAAACCAAAGCCCACTAGTATTATCCGTCCGATCTTTATCCGTGCATAAGTGCACGAATATGATCGAACCCTGCCATAAAACCATATGGCCTCTACAACGTTCCGCCCGAATCAGGGAAACGCTCTGTGTGGGACTCTAAAGGCTCGTCAATACGCTGGCAGTTTGTGTAACCACAAGCACGTCAGTGTAACTAGCTATACATAACGGCTGCCCAGGTATTGAGCAAAAGGGAAATCGACGAGCGAACTCATCCTGAAACCCTACTGAGCATGACAGTGACAATATCCGTACAGTCCGGTCTGTTCGTCAAAGAGTATTGCATGTCAAGCCTAGGGGGTGGATAAAGTCAGACCCCTAATAACTTGACATTCAGTGTCGGTATGAAGCCTATAACTAACTGAGAAACTACTGATCCGAATCAGTAATTCTCGTCTACCCCGGCTGAGGATTTCTGGTGATGGCCACCCGTGCACACCGCGACCTCAACCCCCAATATACCAGGAGAGACGAATCCCCTGACGATCGGCTCACTGCTTCCATGTGGCTCAGGACTGTACCCAACTAAAATCTGTTTGCACGACTCCTTTGAGCCGTGGTAGGGTAGTAATCAAAGCACAGTGGGAACTCACAAGAGACAAATGACGATCTCAGGTCGATAGACTAACCTGTACAAATGTCACCTGTGAACTGCTATCTGACAATAGGTATAATACCAACTAGCATATTCCCGGCGAGTCTTTCCGGTGTACTCATAACCCAATAAGCACCTGTATACATCTTAGGTGAACCAACTTACACCAATGGCTTATGAGACCGGCCACTACCCCTCGTCAGGGTCTCGATCCGTATACACTAGTCTACTATTGGAGTATCGATGCCTAGTCTCGAAACTCCCATGACTAGGGACACTTTAAGGATGTGCTTATTGACTATCCAACTATCACGTATATGATCGACATCATACTGCTGGTAGTCAAGCAAGAATCCTATGGGCTCTATCAACATGTAATAGTGATCTGTAATGTCACCTGAAGCATGTACACGATGATAAAGACAAACCAGATAGCATACTATCATCTCTAGTAAGACTGATCTACCGGTATAGGTCCTCCCTCAATCATTGCAATCACGTGCCTGCGATCCAATAATTGACTTGAGGGCACTATATGTTGGATATATGTATGCCCTAGAGGCCATTATATGTATAGTGGATGCTTGGAAATGTATATATATATATATATATATATTACTTTTTTGCTCGACATGATAGTATGCTATCTGGTTTACTTTATCTGATATGTTGATTTGATCATGCTTTTATTCATTTGCACATGTTGATAAAGCCCTCAGGATATTTGCTAGACTACTGTGACTATGATGCGGATCATACTAGTAGGGCACGTGTAGTTTATAAGCATATCCTTGAATTGTTCCTAGTCGTGGGTGTATCGAGATAGGGCATCGATATTCCAGAGTAGCATATACCATTCTTGTCCCATGTGATGGGCGATGGATGATCCCATATCCATCTGGTGTGCTGACACCAAAGAATGTATGCGGGTACTCAGTGGAGACTGGGTACACTAAACGGAATCACAGAGAACTCCTATGTGGTATTATATATATCGTCGTATAGCAGTTCTCAGGTGACATTGATACAGGTTAGTCTGTAGACCCAAGATCGTCATAGAGTCTTGTGTGTCCTCCCACTGTACTTTGATCTCCACCCTACCACAGCTCTACTGAGTCGTGCAAACGGTGGTCTTTGGGTACAGTCCAGAGGCACATGGAGGCGATGAGCGATAGGAGGGGTTTCGTCTCTCCCGGTATTGGGAGTTGATGTTGTGCTATGCTCGATTGGCTAAAACAGGTAGTCCCTGGCCAGGGCTGCTGAGATTTACTGATAAGTGTTATCAGTAGTCTCTCGATCTGTTATGAGCCATACACCAGCATGACTTTTTGAGTTATTGGGGTTGACGATACCATCCCTGGACTCGATATGCAACATATCTATCGAGGAGACCGGACTGTACGGTAAGTGTTGCCAGATGTCTCGACGGGAGTTTTGACAGCTTTGCTGGTTTTCTTCTGATCGTTCAATACCCGGGTAGCCATTACGTTTAGCTGACCGCTTGCGGCTTGTGGGTGTTTGATATTATCATCACCCACTGCCGGCGTATTGACGAGTCTTAGAGTCCAACACAGAAGTTTCCTAGCCCAGGAGAAAAGATGTGGTGTGCATATGAGATATGCGCGGGACCCGATTGAATATGTGATACCGTATGTTAATCGGGCGTTTTTCTATTAGTCAGGTCGTATGTGATATGACCAGATTGTTAAATCAATTGTTGATTTAACATTTTGACTTTTAGTTTTATTTTAATTCTTTAGTCAAACCCTTTTTATTAAAGAGGAAGAATTCATGCATGTATGCACATGTTGATGTGCAAGCATGCACATGTTGATGTGCATGAATACATGCATACAAAAGTATCATGGTTGTTGATACAACTTTGGTGGCAATATAAGACTTACATGGTTATATAATATATGAATATATATTTGCATTTGTTTTAAAACAAAAGGAAAAGATGATGATTAATCCATGGTTATCTTCTACACTCTTCTTGAAGTTAACCTTGCTCACCCACTTTTTAACCATAGATTAATCTTTCCTTTTGTCTTTTAACTCAAGTGCAATAATATCTATATTATGTAACCATGGTTTAAGATGAAGAGTAGAAAATATATATACTTATCTTTTCTATTATTCATCAAGCTTTATCATTTCACAAAAGCTTTTGCCTTCATCTTCTTCTTCCTCCTTGCTCTCTAGGTTTTTCCATAGTGAGAGAGAGATAAAAAGAAAGGGTTTTGACAAAAGAAAAGTCACCACTTCATCATTCTACTCTAATCTATCCAATTAGTTTAGAGTGTTTAGCTTCATCTTCTTCTTGCATCAAGTGGAGCTACAAGCTTGGAGCTAGTGAATTTCGGGTGGATCATCGTGGACGTAGGAGCTTACTAGAAAGCCTTTCCAACCTCTCAATGATCCTAGGAGTCACTACAAAGAGGACTACAAAGGTTGTATTTCTTTCACTTAGTGTAAATATAGTTCTTGTATGTGATACTTGTGTTGTTACCCTAGAAATTCTAGTTAAAGATCCATGCTTAGTTTGCTTAACACCTCTAGAAATTTTAAAGTGGCATGTGTGATGCTTCCATATTCATTAGTAGGTGCTAGGGAACCTAACAATGGTATCAAAGCCATGTTAGAATTCTGGACTTGGTGTTATAACAAATACGAACACGAAAACGACTACGAAAAATACGGTATTACGGAACCCATGGATTGCTCTCTGGAAATTTTTTAAATGATCGTCTAAAATTTTTTTTAAAAGGTACAGAGTCATATTTGGACTGACATAAGCACACAGGTGAAATACGGGGGGAGGGGGGTCATCGGATTTGGACCGGCCACCTTAAGCAATATTCCGGCCAGGCCGGCCCCCTTCACCCAGAACCTCCCCGTATTGCTCCAGTGCTCTTTTTGGTTCATTTTGGGTTTTGTGGTATTGTTTGCTTAGCCCAATTTTCATGTGATGATTAAATTGACCTGGGTATATTTCGTAGTGATTCGTAATCGTATTTTTTAACACTAAATTGGTAACCTAGACTATTTTTAGCATTTCGAACGAACATCGGACACCCCACTTTCTACCCCGCTGAAATTTCCAAGTGTTGTGTTTTTCTAAAGTTAACTTTATATTCAATAGTAGCGCAAGTATCCTATGGACCCTCTAGAAGATCATAATAAGCTTAACTCGATTCTATACCCACGGAACCGCGAACGAACCTTCGGGTTTGCCGTAGTGCCGTGGTGTCATAGATGAGGCGTTGGTTAACTCCTTCTACGGCTGGATCATAAGACACTGTGGCGCAATTTTGAGTATTTGTAACTTTGCTCAAGTGTTAAGCTCTAGGGGTAAAACATGGGTGTTTGTTGATTTGATCGAAACGTTAAACATCGTCTTGATATCTGTGTTTGCAATTGTTGTTTTTCACTTTCTTTTCTGTAACCGTAAGCGTAGTATGTGGTGTATCACCGGCTTCGTTGCTATACATCAACGACAATGGGGATACGCATACTTGTTTACGTCGATGATATGAGATATTATGTGTTGCTGAGATATGATGCAGGATTGTCGCGATCGAATAGCCGGGGATTTTACGTGAGATGGGAATGGTTATTTTCATTCATGTAAAAGTCAATTGTATGTAATATTCTTTTATTTGGGGGACTTCTGGGTTGAGGATGATGTCACCATTATTGTATATTATTTACTTTTCCGCATTAGGATAGACCCAAGGAGGGGAGCACAAGTGATCGGGTTCTAGAGTTCAGAGGGAGGCCATCTCGAGGAGTCGAGACCGGGTCTCCTAAACTCTAGAATTGGCAGGATCACTTGCCGCTCTCGTAGGGGTCTAGGGGTGTGGGCTTGGCTATTCATCGCGACCGTGGAATCCGTATTTTCTATTGCTGGCTGAATACAAAATACGGACCTCCTAGACATCCTTTTTATTTTCATATGTGCTTTTGCTGCTGTTGATATTCTGTAATGTGATTATTTAGTATCCGAGACGAATGGATTATTATTATATATATGATATATAATAAACGCTGCTTATATTTTACACCCGCGCTTGTCCTGCCCCGCTATGCCGTTAGTTAAGTAACCTAACGGTGCATAACGGGACACTGTGGCGAATGCGGGTGGTATAAGCATACGTTCTATTTTCGTTTCTTTTCTGTAATGGCTTAGGAACTTAAATGATGGGACTACATTAATGAGATTAATGTAAAGTAAAAGAAACCTAAAGTTGTTGTAGAATCGGATTTGAAACTCACTCGGCCTTTTTATGAAAAATGCAAGTTTCAAAAGATGCGGAGCTTAACCCACTGCTTTTCTAAACTGTTTTGATTCTACAACGAGATCAAGTTCAAAGCTTTAAAGGTTTTCATAAAAAACCATCCGCAACCCTCCATCATTTTAGGAAGCAGAGTACATAGTATTCGTGCTGCGTATTTTGATCATAGTCAAGGCGTAGTGTACGGTAGCTAAGAGATGTCTTCCTACAAAGCATATGATGCGATCAATTAGGACATTCATGTGATTATGTTGATTATAGTCAAGGGTCATATGGGTGGGTCTAGTTAATCTCGAAATGACGGGTAGAACTTGACTAGTGCTTGTGATATTTTGACCATAGCCAATGTCATAAGCATCTAGTGGTAAAAACCATATCGGGAGTTTCAAAAGTTGAAATTTGCAATGAGATTGCATACCATCTATATGATAGTTGGATCCCGATCCCACTGTGAGTAAGTGTTACTTCCAGGAGAATTTTGCACTTTACAATTAGCTAATCCAGTAGGTGTCTAGAAAGGTGTCAACGGGGTATAACCTCTAGGAAAACGATGTTTATTTTAATTAGGTCCGTGCGAAAGCACGGGGAACCTCCCTCAAAGTACCGACACTGGCCTGGCTGACCGGTTAGCGAAACTGTAGAATGTAATTAATCCTGGCTAGTTTTCTTTTCATGTTTTGAAAGAAAATTTGATTAAAGCAGTGGGAGACATCGATTAGATAAGATAATAACCAATCTAATTCTTTGCAAGAGCATTTCGCTGAATGTATTCTTTTCTCTCTCCTAATGACAGATACCGATGATGGGACTTAAGCTTCTACTAGAGAAAAACAAACTAACTGGGACGAATTATAAAGAATGGAAGAGGAACTTGAACATTGCACTCGCATATGATAAAGTATCATATGTCCTCACTACCAAAGCCCTACCCGTCCCAGGACCTGAATCATCTGTTTCGGATAAGGAGATCCGAAAAACATGGGATATTGATTGCAACACGGTCAGGTGCTTCACGCTTGCTTCTATGGACAACATCCATCAGAAACAGCACGAGAAGATGGATGTAAAATCCATCTTTCTTCATACAAAGGAGTTGTATGAAGTGCAATCTCGTACTTTGAGATACGAGGTATCTCGAAAGCTGATTCAGATGCGAATGGCCCTTGGTGCATCAATAGGAGACCATGTCCTGAAGATGATTGGACTTATAGAAGAACTTGAGGAACTGGGATGGACTATGGATAATGAGCAATATACGGATGTTGTTCTGCAGTCTCTCTCCCCTGCCTCTGCTCCGTTCATAGTGAATTTCAATATGAACGATTTAGAGAAATCCTTTCCTGAACTTCTCAATATGTTGAGAAGTGCAGAGAGCATGCTGAAAACTGCCAAGACTCCCGCTCTGCTTGCTGGGCCATCTTCCTCTTCCGTCCCAAAAGCCAAGGCCCAGGGAAGGAAGAAGAACATGTCCATCAAATTGAAAGGTGGAGTCCAATAGGCGAAGGGGAAAGACAAAACCGGGGCCACGGGAAGTGGAAAAGGGGAATGTTTTTTCTGCCACAAGATGAGACATTGGAAACGGAACGGTGCTTTGTATCTTGCTGATCTCAAGAAGAAGAAGCATGCCGATGCTTCCACTTCAGGTGTGTTTGTAACTGAGAACTGTTTTTCAATTAACTCTGCATCTTGGGTATTAGATGCCGGTTCTAGTTCTCACATATGCAATTGTGTGCAGGGGCTGAGAAACAGTAGAGTTTTGAAGACTAGAGACCATACTCTGTGGGTTGGAAATGGTTCCAATGTACATGCTGTATCCGTAGGAGAGTATCATCTTGGGTTGCCTTCGGGTTGTATTTTGGTTTCGAACCCGTGTTATTTTGTACCTAGTATTCTATGTAATATAATATCCGTTTCTTTGTTAGACAATGAAGGATATCATTTTGTGTTGCAAAATAATGTTATGAACATTAACTTGAATCAAGAGTTGATTGGGTATGGTACAAATAACGGTATTTACGTCCTGAACCAACATACAGTTTTCAATATACAACATACTAATAAAAGGATGTTTTCAGATATAGATGAAACTTTTGTTTGGCATTGTAGACTAGGTCATATTAATGAAACAAGACTAAACAAGCTACATAAAGATGGATATTTAAAACCTTTTGAATATAAATCTTATGCGACTTGCCAGTCCTGTATCAAAGGTAAAATGACCAAAACTCCGTTTACTAGACACGGAGAAAGAGCTGAAGAACTCTTAAGCCTTATATATAGTGATGTATGCGGACCAATGTCTACACATGCACGAGGTGGTTTTTCATACTTCATCACTTTTACTGATGATTTCTCAAGATTCGGACACGTGTTTTTGATAAAGCACAAATCCGAAGCTTTCGAGAAATTCAAGGAGTACAAACTTGAAGTAGAAAAACAAACGGGCTTGAGCATCAAGAAACTTCGATTAGATCGAGGTGGAGAGTACTTAAGTACATAGTTTTCAGACTTCTTAAAAGAGAATGGGATTCTCTCTCAGCTCACTCCTCCTTACACACCACAGCACAACGGTGTGTCAGAACGGAGGAATCGTACCCTATTAGATATGGTACGATCCATGATGTGTGATGCTGAGTTACCGTTTTCCTTTTGGGGGCATGCATTGGAGACAACAATGTATCTGTTAAACAGGGTTCCAACCAAGACCATGTTTACCAACCCATATGAGATATAGAGTGGAAAGAGACCATCTATTAAAAGAGTTAGTATTTGGGGTTGTCCGGTTTTTGTTAAAAAGCAGAATCCGGAAAAACTCGAGACACGATCGGTCATGTGTAAATTTATGGGATATCTAAAACATTCCTATGGATATCTATTCTACCATAAGGAGGAACAAAAGGCGTTTGTTGCTCAGCATGCCACATTTTTAGAAAATGAAGTCTTCACAGAAAGTACTGATGGCAATGCGGTAGAACTAGAAGAGCTTCTAGAGACACAGATTACTGTGGACGAATTGGTTGAAACTGATGTTACAGTAGAACTTCAAGAACCTCAGCCACTCCGGAGATCTAGTAGAACTTCTCGCCCACCAGAGAGATACTATGGGTTTCTCATGTAAGTCTATGGTAGCACCCCGACCATCTGTCCGAGGCTAAAATGCGGAAACGAAAACTTTTTCTAAACTTAAAACTGGCGCTATCGCAGACTTTAATCCCGGATCGAACCATTAATCTACAACTAGCTAACTAGAGAAGAGTTAGAAAAGCTATACCGATCGATCCGTGTCCTTCGGTCTTTGGCCACCAACCCAAGCTCCTCGCGGCATCCCCGATCTCCGGTCTTCTCGTCGGAAAGGGCACCACATCTTCGAGTCATTTTACGGGCTCCCGCTTCGTCCGAAGCAACTCGGACATGAAGTTTGCTAGCCGACGTGTCCAAGGTGAAGTAGAGAATGTGTGTGATCACTTTGTCACTTGAGGACATAGTGGATGCCATTAGTGAGGAGATAGTGAGCTCAAAAAAGAAGAGGAAGAAGAAGAAGTTTTTCTTTTCTTTTTCTTATGTGTTGTGATGATAATGAGAGTGAGTGTGAGTGAGAAATACAAGAGCAAACCTTTACCTTATGGCTGCCCTTTCTCTCTCCCCCTCTCATTTCATCCACAAATCAATCACATAATGTGACATATGCACAAGTAAAGAGACCATGACTCATCACTTGTGTATGTGTCACAATTAATGCTCCTAATAATGATTTTGAGCTCATTATTTCCATATGCAAACATTAATCCAAATGTTTGCAACAATAAAATGAGAATGGCATCTACTAAAGTAAACTCATGACGGATCACAAGAGTACCCCTCACCTGTATATACATACCTGCATCCGCATTCCGACTGAATGCTAATGCGATGAGACTAAAGTAATCCAACAAATCTAATATTAGGATCCGGCTTAAACCAAAGCCCACTAGTATGATCCGCCCAATCATGATCCGTGCACTACTGCACGTATATGATCGGACTCTACCATATATCATACGGCCTCTACAACGTTTCGCCCGAAACTTGAGAAACTGTCTGTGGGGGACTCTAAAGACTCGTCAGTACACTGGCTGTGGATTGAACTACCGGCACGTCAGTGGTACTAGCTGTACGTAATGGGCTACCAGGTATTGACCAAAAGGGAGGTCGATGAGCGAACTCATCCTGACACCCTACTGAGCCTGTCAGTGACAATATCCGTATAGTCCGGTCCGTTCGTCTATGAGCATCACATGTCGGGCCTAGGGGGTTGGTAAAAGTCAGACCCCCAAATGCGGTACAAGTCATGTCGGAGTGTAGCCCAGAACACCCTGAGATACTACTGGAATACCTACCAGTAAATCTCCTGCCTTGTCTAAGGACTTCGTGTAATGGCTCTCCTAGACAAAGCGCGATCTCACCCCCAATACCGGGAGAGACGAAACCCCTGCCGATCCACTCACTGCCTCCATGTGGCTCGGGACTGTACACAACTAAAACCTGTTTGCACGACTCCTTTGAGCCGTGGTAGGGTAGTAATCAAAGCACAGTGGGAACTCACATGAGACAAATGACGATCTCAGATTAATGAACTAACCTGTACACATGTCACCAGGGAACTGCTATCTGACGTCAGGTATAATACCAACTAGCATGTTCCCGGCGAGTCCTGTCCGGTGTACTCATAACCCAATGATCACCTGTATACATCTTAGGTGATCCAACTGACACCAATGGCTTGTGAGACCGGCTACCGCCCCTCGTCGAGGTCTCGACTGTATACACTAGTCTACTAAAGGAGTATCGATGCCCAGTCTCGAAACTCCCACGACTAGGGACCACTTTAAGGATGTGCTTATAGACTACCCAACTCTCACGTATATGATCGCCATCATACTGCTGGTAGTCAAGCAAAAATCCTAAGGGCTCTATCAATGTGTGATAGTGACCTGTAATGTCACCTAAAGCTATACACGATGATAAAGATAAACCAGAGAGCATACTATCATCTTGAGTAAGACTGTCCTACCGGTATAGGTCCTCCCTCAATCATTGCAATCACGTGCCTGCGATCCAATAATTGACTTTGAAGGCACTTTATCCAACAATCTCCCACTTGCACTCAAGGCTAATTATTACGATGTCGCATACTCACAGCCCATGTGATACCGAACACCCAACTCCTCTACCGATCAGTCTCACAAAGCCCATTTGCGAAACTATTGATTTCGAGGAATAGCCTCAGTGAGTAGATCCGCCCTAATGTTTTTTTCTATGTCTCTCTTTATCTCAAGTTCACGGAGAAAGCCATCTCCCGAAATGAGCAATACCTGTCTTCGAATATGTCTGGATATCTGATGCGACCTAGTTCATAAATGAACTCCAAATCCAAACTTCTTAGACTGTATCGTCAACTGAACTTAATCAGTATCCTGCGCCATGTTTCCCTCAGTATCCTCTTGGATTACCTGTCCAAAATACTGCCCCTCGTCAGAGGGAAAACTACAACTCTGACAGTCACTCTGTCATTCAGGTCACCTTGGAAGCCTGAAATGATAACCGTCCCCCGAAAGAGGCTATCGTTATCATATCCCTAGAACATCCACTTATGTTCTAAAATTGCTTCCGAATGTTTCTCCAGGATAGGATCAATATCAACTTATTGCAACTAGTACAAAAACAACATCTGGTGTGGTACTTGATATCTCATGATTGACTCAATTGCCTTAGCAAGTGATATGCCAACCATGCACATCCCTCTCCCCTTTAGTCTGTAAGACACCTTTAGAGAGGGTGACTCCATCACATGCAGGTACACTACCATGCTTGGAGTCGACCATTCTAAAGCACCTTTAGAATGCTGTCTAAGTACCCAGATTGGGAAACTACCCAAATATAGATCTAAAACCATAGATCTAGTAAACAGAATGCCTGATATAATATCCAAATCCTTTGTGAAGAAACCACTGTTGTGACAACCAAAGTATAACCGATCGTAGTATAGGAATTTCACTTCCAACTCTGTGTAGTCATCCAAATACGAGGACATCACACCCTACTACCTTCTTAATAGATCCATCCCCTATTCTGATGAAGTCAAACCTATGACTGTCACATCAGAAATAGATGATCTATCTCCTCTATATTTGCTTTAGTCTATAAATAGACATAAGCTACTTGTCCACTATGCTTCCGCTGCTCCCACTGACTACGACAACCCTCTGGCAGAGTCATATACGCGTACACTTCTAAAGCTAGTTTAGAACGACGCTATACTCATCCTCCTGCCGGGACTCATAGCCTGGAACAACAGTAGTGTCAAGTCTGGGTAAACAAGAACCTCCCTGTCACCGTCCTTGAGGCTACCGGAGTACCTCTCGGGTGCCTGATGTTACCCACCATATCTGCGGAGTGGCCAATGGAATGTCAAACTAGATTGAATCTTTAGGTTCTTATCAAATTTTCAGTAATCGTTTGCGGTTCTGGAATCACGTCCAGTTCTACCATACTCCCACTACTGTTTTCTGAAAAAATCCATTTTACTAAAACTGTGGCGAGTCAAGAACAATATCACTATTGATTTTCCAGATTGTAGAAAGTCAACCCTCGTCATAGCCCGGGTCAACCCATAAACAGCCTTTAAAGAAACGTGCCTTGAGTTATCCAGAGTCTAGTTTTAAGCATAAGCCGGACAACTCCCCGTACCTTAACATTGTTATGATATGAACTATTCTATATACAATATAGAAACAGAGGCACTGATTTAATTGGAACCAGATTCAAATCATCCAGCTGTCTCCAGTGCATGTCAACTAAATGGAGAGAGGCCGATCAACAATACTCAACTTAGGAATACATCCAGATATGAGTAACCCGAAAGTGAAGCAAGTTCTCATAATCATTACTATCAACTGAATACCATACACAAGTATCTACATCTTCGATCATCTTGAAGAAACCTGATACTTGCAATACCTGGTTCTCTACTTTATTCATATACCTATAACTTCTCAAAACTTAGACCTTGCATTTCTACGAAACACATGTCTAAGAACTAGAGAAGTCACAAGTAAACAGAATATAGTACGAGTACCAACCCCTCTGTCCTCATGGACACTGGACAACATACAATACTCTGTATAAGTCCCCTGAGTCTAATAACTCATTCCACGTGTGTCGTTGGTTGAAAACTGTACTTATGGTTACGAAGAATTACACCGATGTTTAATGCTCCTTACCTAACCATCCACTGATATAGGTAAATGTCATAGACATAATTTCAAAAAGTTATATCTCACTTTATAAAAATAAACGTACAGATATATCAATTTGAAATTGGTGCATGACAACGGATATTCAAAACCAAATATTTGTCGTCCGACAAACAACCCAGGCGATTTCCTCAAATATCACCAATTACAACGAATCCCGATATAATGAGGTTGATCACCCAATTCCCAATAGCTTACTCCCACTCATCATTTGTAAAACCATACAGATGTGAGAATCAAACCTGGTAAATACATACCCTGGAGCAAGGGCTAATTGGGAAATCAGTTTTCTTTTAACAATACACAGTGAAACTGAAATATATAAATGTTTCGAAGGGGTATCCGGGTATTCCTAGTAATGCCTCTTCCATTATCAGATTCACAACTGTAACCATATATTACTTTGCCATCTCTCCAAATCCCTTTATATGTCTTAAGTCATTACCTTCTGTACACACCTTTAGGCTAAATGGTTTTCTTCCCTCCCTACCGTTCGGCACCACCCTATGGTTTGGAAGAAGACTATCCAATAAACATAATAGGTGTATTGTCCTAATCCTAGGTGCACTCGCAACACGAGCGAAGGTAAAGATAAAAGACAACTGAATAAACCTTATTCCTATTTCTCCTAAAACAGAATCCATCACCGAACTGGAACAAGTCCCTTCGAGTTCGTATATAACTCTACGATAGAGTATCCAATAAACTGTGGAACTTCGTAGTGATACGGAGTGTTATGGAGAAATACAATCGTGATGTATGATTGGCGAAGAAATATTTGGTTTGGTCGTGAATAGCAGTCGCAATTTACTTTGCCCTCTTACTAATCCCTTTATTTGCCTTTACTTAATACCTTTTGTACACCTTTTAGGCTAAATGGTTTTCTTCATGCCCTACCTTTCGGCACCTGCCGATGGTTTGGATGAAGACTATCCAATTAGCGTAATAGGTGTACCGTCCTAATCCAAGGAGCACTCGCAACCTGAGAGAAGGTAAAAAGAAAAGACAACTGAATAGTCCTATTAATTTTCTCCAGAACCGAAACCATCCTCGAATCTGGAACAAGTTCCTTCGAGTTCGTATATAACCATACGATAGTTTTATCCAATGGAAGTGGATGTTCGTAGTAATACGGGGTGTTCTGGAGAAAAGGGTAAAAGTAGGAGTGGCAATGAGGTATGCAACTCTGACAATCCAAAAGCCAGTGTTTTAAGAAGGTTCGGTTAACTTGGTCACTGAGTCATAGTCAAGGGTCGGGCCATGGTCGCTGCCAAAGAGAGAGAGAAAAGAAACACTCTGTGTGCACTCTAACTTTGATCAGAATGGTTATTAATTTATCTAATCAGGATACCTGTCACTATATCGTCAAATTCTCCTCCAAACCTGAAAGAAGAATTAGTCGGGATCACCCGAGGAGTAAACCAACTCATCAGTAGGAATCGGGATCCAACTATCATCGCATGATAATGTGATGGAATCCACTCACGTTATCACACTCCAGAAGGTATGCGCATATCTGGCAAGTTTCAGTTTCTTTAGAAACTCCCGATGTGATTTTTTCTCCATACTCTTATGACCTTGACGAAGGCAAACATATTATAAGTCACATGTCAAGTTCTACCCGTCATTTTCCAGGTTAATTTGAACCCACCCGTACATACCCTTGACGAAGGCCAAAATAGTAGTACGACTGTCCCAAACCAACGCATCTATCTATGCAGTAGAAAAGTAACAAATAGCTACCATACACTATGCCATGACGAAGGCCAACAAACATAGCATGAATACTAAGTGCTACCCATCTGAAATGACAGAGGGCTACAAATGGTTTTTGGCAAAAAACCTTTAACGTAATGAACTTGATATCGTTGAAGGAACCGGATAGCTTTTTATAAAAATATAGTGGCGAAAACCTTTGCTAAAGAGGTCACTCCCGGTGAAGGGATCTCGGCGCTTTCCACGTAGAATGAGGTGCAAGATATTCCAACCGAATACCACGATGCAAAGCAAAAAGTAATCGGCTATAGTGAAGTTATTACCCTGACGCAAACTTCTGTCCAAGGGGTCACTCCCGGTGAAGGGATCTCGGCCCTTGCCTCGTCGACTGAGGTGTAGGATATTCCAACTGAATACCACTGTGCAAAATAAAAAAGAACGTCGTTGCAATAACAGCTTTTTGAAAAATGTTCCAACAACATCAGAATAGGTTTGTTTAGCTTTCATTGATCCGAATCAATGCAGTCCCATCAATTAATCACACCACAAAAGAACGAAAATATGATGTACGTATATGCCATCCGCATTCGCCACTGGGTCCCGTCATCACCCGTTAAGTTACTTAACTAATGACAGAGCGGGGACTGGACTAGCGCGGGTGTAAAACATATACAACATCTACTAGTATATATATAGCAATATATAATAATCGCTCCAGGCATGATAAAATGCAACATCACAGAAATGTAATAAGTATCACAGAAAAATACAGATAATCTGGGATCCCCAGGTTTCCTTTGAGCCGCAAGTGAAACCCGACGTTCCCCTAGCCGTGTGGATAGCCTGTGCAATGAAATCCTAGACCCCTACGGGTGCGGCATGTTACCCGCCAAAACCTGAAGTGAGGCAGCCCCTACAGCAAAGTGAATGGACCACCCAGCACTTCATGGAATCCGGTAACTTGAGCACCCCTCTTTGGGTCAACCTGTACCCCCTATGAGTGCGGCGAATAGCCCGCCAATTCTAGAGTGAATCCCACTCCGTCTCAAAGCCATGAGATACGGGCCTGTTTCTCTCTAGAACCCGGCCATCCGTGCACCCCACCGCGGGGTAATCCTAGTACAGAAAAGAAAAATATATACAACGGGTACATCACCTTATCCCGGTCGTTCCCCAAAAGAATAATATACAAACAGGCAGTGACGACAGTCCACATGTAGGACGCTCGCCCCGCAATATCAAATGTGCAAATAATACCAAACTGTACTACCATTACATCCAGGCTATCCACCACGACAAATCCGGAACATCACAGCACAACACAGAACATCAACGTGAATGTCACGTTCGCAAATCCGTCTAAAAGGGCTATAGCAATTAGACAAGATTTACCGATCAAATGACATTCTCGGTCGCAGATATAAAGTAAGCATTATGAACTAACATATTTAAAATTTTCGATCGACAAAATTTCCCGAAGTGGGCCTCAAGCACAAATCCAGCACTCAAGATAATCTGGGCCAAAAATAAAAGTTCCCGAAACCCCAATTCCCAGTCAGAGACCACTGTAGAAAATTTGGTGGAGTTACGCAACAGTACTGCGGCTGAACCGCGGCCAAAACGTGGGTACAGTCGCGGTTCCGCGGCGCTACAGTGATATCTCCATACAAAATTTCTGCAGTGTTCGTAAAAAAGCCTGCCTAATTTTCTGCAATACGCAAAATAATTTTTCGACGACAAAAAAAATTCGACAGAAACTGCAAAATTGGAATCGCGATTTTAGAAATTTCGTTTGATCGATGTTTTAAATACGTTAGAACAAGCTAGTAAAGGTTAATGGCGTGTCTCTGATACCATGTAAGTCTACGGTAGCGCTCCGGCCGTCTGTCCGAGGCCAAAATACAGAAACGAAAACTTTTTCTAAACTTGAAACCGGCGGTATCACAGACTTTAATCCCGGATCGAACCATTAACCGACAACTACCTAACTAGAGAAGGGTTAGAAAAGCTATACCGATCGATCCGTGTCCTTCGGTCTTTGGCCACTAACCCAAGCTCCTCGCGGCATCTCCGATCTTCGGTCTTCTCGTCGGAAAGGGCACCACATCATCGAGTCTTTTTATGGGCTCCCGCTTCGTCCGAAGCAACTCGGACATGAAGTTTGCTAGCCGACGTGTCCAAGGTGAAGTAGAGAATGTGTGTGATCACTTTGTCTCTTGAGGATTTAGTGGATGCTATTAGTGATGAGATAGTGAGCTCAAGAAAGAAGAAGAAGAAGAAGAAGTTTTTCTTTTCCTTTTCTTATGTCTTGTGATGATAATGAGAGTGAGAGTGAGTGAGAAATACAAGAGCAAACCTTTACCTTATGGCTGCCCTTTCTCTCTCTCCCTCTCATTTCATCCACAAATCAATCACATAATTTGACATATGCACAAGTAAAGAGACCATGACTCATCAATTGTGCATGTATCACAATTAATGCTCCTAATCATGATTTTGAGCTCATTATTTCCATATGCAAACATTAATCCAAATGTTTGCAACAATAAAAAGAGAATGGCATCTACTAAAGTAAACTCATGACAGATCACAAGAGTACCCCTCACCTGTATATACATACCTGCATCCGCATTCCGACTGAATGCGAATGCGATGAGACTAAAATAATCCAACAAATCTAATACTAGGATCCGGCTTAAACCAAAGCCCACTAGTATGATCCGCCCGATCATGATCCGTACACTATTGCACGTATATGATCGGACCCTGCCATATATCATACGGCCTCTACAACGTTTCGCCCGAAACTTGAGAAACTGTCTGTCGGGGACTCTAAAGACTCGTCAATACACTGGCTGTGGATTTAACCACCAGCTGGTCAGTGGTACTAGCCGTACGTAACGGGCTACCAGGTATTGACCAAAAGGGAGGTCGATGAGCGAACTCATCCTGACACCCTACTGAGCCTGTCAGTGACAATATCCGTACAGTCCGGTCCGTTCGTCTATGAGCATCGCATGTCGGGCCTAGGGGATAGGTAAAAGTCAGACCTCTAAAAGCGGTACAAGTCGTGTCGGAGTGTAGCCCAGAACACCCTGAGATACTACTGGAATACCTACCAGTAAATCTCTTGCCTTGGCCAAGGACTTCGTGTAATCGCTCTCCTAGATACAGTGCGATCTCACCCCCAATACCGGGAGAGACGTAAACCCTGCCGATCCGCTCACTGCCTCTATGTGGCTCGGGACTGTACCCAACTAAAACCTATTTGCATGACTCCTTTGAGCCTTGGGTAGTAATCAAAGTACAGTGAGAACTCACACGAGACAAATGACGATCTCAGGTCGATGAACTAACCTGTACACATGTCACCAGGGAACTGCTATCTGACGTCAGGTATAATACCAATTAGCATGTTCCCGGCGAGTCCTGTCCGGGGTACTCATAACCCAATGAGCACCTGTATACATCTTAGGTGATCCAACTAACACCAATGTCTTGTGAGACCGGCCACCGCCACTCGTCGGGGTCTCGACTGTATACACTATTCTACTAATGGAGTATCGATGCCCAGTCTCGAAACTCCCACGACTAGGGACCACTTTAAGGATGTGCTTATAGACTACCCAACTCTCACGTATATGATCGCCATCATACTGCTGGTAGTCAAGCAAAAATCCTAAGGGCTCTATCAATGTGTGATAGTGACCTGTAATGTCACCTAAAGCTGTACACGATGATAAAAATAAACCAGATAGCATACTATCATCTTGAGTAAGACTATCTTACCGGTATAGGTCCTCCCTCAATCATTGCAATCGCGTGCCTGTGATCAATAATTGACTTTGAGGGCACTATATCCAACATCTCATTGATGGTGATAGAGAAGATTGCATCATGGATGATGATGACCCTACTAGTTTTCAGCAAGCTATCACGAGTGGTGACTCAGTAAAGTGGATGGAAGCCATGAGATCCGAAATAGAGTCCATGTACACCAACAAAGTATGGACTTTGGACGTTGCACCTCCTG
Source organism: Agapanthus africanus (assembly GCA_030015575.1). Lineage (NCBI taxonomy): Eukaryota > Viridiplantae > Streptophyta > Magnoliopsida > Asparagales > Amaryllidaceae > Agapanthus > Agapanthus africanus. The sequence goes on along the minus strand of CM057342.1, from coordinate 447,515,619 downwards.
GGATAAAACCTGTTGGGTGCAAATGGATCTTTAAAGGAAAGATTGGTGTCGATGGACAGGTAGAGACCTTTAAAGCAAGGTTTGTAGCGAAAGGTTTTCGTCAAAGACCAGGACTGGACTATGATGAAACATTCTCTCCAGTAGCAATGCTTAAATCCATTAGGATCCTACTTGCTATTGCTGCTCACTATGATTATGAAATCTAGCAGATGGACATTAAAACTGTATTTCTAAATGGTGATTTGGAAGAATGCGTTTATATGGATCAGCCAGAAGGCTTCATTGACAGTGGGAGCAGCGGGAAAGCATGTAGATTGCTTAAATCCATTTATGGATTAAAGCAGGCCTCACGGAGCTGGAACATCTGTTTTGATGATACAATCAAAGAGTTTGATTTTATCAAAAATATAGATGAACCATGCATTTATAAGAAGATTGTAGGGAGTACTGTCACATTCCTTATATTGTACGTGGATGACATTCTCTTGATAGGAAATGATACTCCTATGGTACAATCGGTCAAACTATTCTTATCACAAAGGTTCTCCATGAAGGACCTGGGTGATGCCTCGTGCATTTTGGGCATAAGGATCTATAGAGATAGATCCAAGAGGTTATTGGGATTGACCCAATCAAAGTATATTGACACCATCCTAAAAAGGTTTAGTATGGAAGATTCCAAGCGTGGTGCCTTGCCTGCTTGTCATGGAATCACTCTCACCAAGGACTTCTGTCCGAAGACTGATGAAGAGAGAGCTCGCATGAGCATTATACCCTACGCTTCAGCCGTAGAATCTATAATGTATGCGATGTTATGTACACGCCCTGATGTAGCTTATGCACTAGCTGTGGTAAGCAGGTATCAATGCAACCCAGGGGAGAAACATTGGATAGCAGTGAAGAACATTCTTAAGTACTTACAAAGGACTAAAGAATTGTTCTTGGTGTATGGTAATGGAGATCACCAGATGGAGGTCTTTACCGATTCCAGCTTCCAAAGTGATAAGGATGACAGCAAATCTATCTCAGGGTTTGTATTTACCCTCAATGGAGGGGCGGTTAGTTGGAAGAGTTCCAAACAGGATACCGTTGCAGACTCCACGATTGAAGCTGAGTATATTGCTGCAAATGATGCTGCCAAGGAAGCCGTCTGGATGAAGAAGTTCGTCACAGAACTAGGAGTAGTTCCAACCATTGTTGATCCAATACCTTTGTATTGTGATAATAATGGGGCTATGGCGTTAGCCAAAGAACCCAGATCCTATCAGAAGTCCAGACACATCCTAAGGCGATACCATTTGATCCGAGAGATAGTAGATCGCCACGAGATCGAGATTCGGAGAGTAGATACAAAGAATAACACAGCGGATCCACTCACCAAGGCCCTTCCACAGCCGCAGCATGAGCGACTTTTTAAGATGTTGGGTATGAGATAAGCTAATAACTGGCCTTAGTGCAAGTGGAAGATCCGGGATAGACGAAACCCCTCCTATCGCTCATCGCCTCCATGTGCCTCGGGACTGTACCAAAAGACCACCCTTTTGAACGACTCAGTAGAGCCGTGGTAGGGTGGAGATCAAAGTACAGTGTGAGGACACAGAAGACTCTATGACGATCTTGGGTCTACAGACTAACCTGTACCAGTGTCACCTGAGAACTGCTATCCGACGATAAATATAATACCACATAGGAGTTCTCTGTGAGTCCGTTCAGTGTACCCAGTCTCCACTGAGCACCCGCATACATTCTTTAGTGTCAGCACACCAGATGGATATGGGATCATCCATCGCCCATCACATGGGACAAGAATGGTATACGCTAGTCTACTCTAGAATATCGATGCCCTATCTCGATACACCCACGACTAGGAACAATTCAAGTATATGCTTATAAACTATACGTGCCCTACTAGTATGATCCGCATCATAGTCACAGTAGTCTAGCAAATATCCTGAGGCTTTATCAACATGTGCAAATGAATAAAAGCATGATCAAATCAACATGCCAGATAAAGTAAACCAGATAGCATACTATCATGTCGAGCAAGAAAGTAATATATATATATATATATATATATACATGTCCAAGCATCCACTATACATATAATGGCCTCTAGGGCATACATATATCCAACAATCTCCCACTTGCACTAAGGCCAGTTATTAGCGTATCTCATACCTAACACTATAGCCAACACAAACGTGGCTGATTGCGGAACATAAATTTTCTAAACTGGCGCTAAAACAACCCTTTAACCCGGATCTACCGTAAACCCTAATCGAGCAAAACAAAAGAGGTTAAGAATGGTTATACCGATCGATCCATGTCCTTTGGTCTTTAACCATCATCCTAAGCTCCTAGAGGCCACCATGATCAAGCTTGGTCACCGGTCTCCCTCCATCGAAGATGATCCACCTGAGGATTTGTATTCCGAGCTCCTACTTCATAGCCGAGGTAACTAGGGTACCTAATTCGCTAAACTAGATATTCTAGAAGATGTAGAGTCTAATGATGGATTGATTTGTCTCTAAACACCCTAAGTTTCTCAACACATGAGACTATTAGGGTGGAGGTAGAAGAAGAAACCAAGAAAGGATGAGAGTGTGAAACTAAGATCAACTCTAGAAAAAATGGCTAAGTGTTGTGAGCTAGAATAATGCATCAACTAAAGAAAATATCTGACAACCCTTAACAAATATCAACCATGCCACAATAGTAAACTATGAGTCACACCCATGAGTCACCAAGTGAACCATGCTACAATAAATTCCAAGCACAACTCATCCCTCCACCTCAAATAACCATTTAACCAAATGGTTATTAAACATAATGAGGTGTCTTCTTCTAGAAGCACCTTGTAATAAGTTATAAGAATACCCATCATCCGTATATACATACCCGTATCCGTATTCCGAAAAATACGAATACAAAGAGACGAAAATAATCCAACAATATAATACTAGAATCCAGCTTAAACCAAAGCCACTAGTATAAGCCATCCGAATCATGATACATGCACAAGTGCACGTATATGATCGAACCCTGCCGTAAAACCATACGGCCTCTACATCGTTTCGCCCGAAGAAGATAAACCCTTTGTGTGGGACTCTAAAGACTCGTCAATATGCTAGCAGTGGGTTTAACCACAAGCACGTCAGCGGCACTAGCTGTACGTAACGGCTACTCAGGTATTGAGCGAAAGGAAGGCCGACGAGCAAACTCATCCTGACCCCTACTGAGCCTGTCCATGACAATCTTTGTACAGTACGGTCTCTTCGTCTAAGAGTATCGCATATCGAGTCTAGGAGGTGGATAAAGTCAGACCCCTAATAATGCAACATTTCGTGTCGGTATGAATCCCATCACAACCTGAGAAACTAATGATCCAAATCAGTAATTCTCGACTACCTTGATCAAGGATTTCTGGTGATGGCCACCTGCACATCGTGACATCAACCCCCAATACCGGGAGAGATGAATCCCCGACGATCCTCTCACTGCCTTCATGTGGCTCGGAACAGTACCCAACTAAAACCTGTTTTCACGACTCCTTTGAGCCGTGGCAGGGTAGTAATCAAAGCACAGTGGGAACTCACACGAGACAAATGATGATCTCAGGTCAACAGACTAATCTGTACACATGTTACATGGGAATTGCTATCAGACAATAGGTATAATACCAACTAGCATGTTCCCGGCGAGTCTGTCCAGTGTACTCATAACCCAATGAGCACATGTATACTATCTTAGGTGAACAAACTAACTCCAATGTCTTGTGAGACCTGGCCACCGCCCCTCGTTGGGGTCCAGATAAGTACACACTAGTCTACTCCGGAGTATCGATGCCCAGTGTCATGACCCGAAATTGGAACGTGACGGCCCTTAAACTGCGCAACGTCTACAGGCATAACGCAATTTAAGTAAGCCGAAAACCCAGCAATCTAAACCATCAAAACTAGTAAGAAATAATAAAAAATTTTAAAAGTTTGAAATCTCAACCCAAATTCTTTAAATTCCCAATTTTATTTCCTTTAAAATTTTGGCAGCACATCCTTTGTAAAAACGAACCCCAAAAATGGGTACAACAAGATAAAAGTAAAGCATCCCCAAACAGGAGAAAAACACACCCAAAGACGGAAAACAACCACCACAACAGATATACGACGCCGTAACGAAGAAATAAAAGACGATAAAAAGAAACTGTATAAAAGACAACCAAGTCACCAAAACAGTATACAAAATCGTCCTCACATCAAATCTCTAAGTCATACAAGATAATGGTAGATGAAGAGTACAGGATACAACGAATATACAATGAACATGAACGGATAACCACAAAACCCACCTAAAGCAAAACTGCACACTGTGAGCCGAACCGGTATCCGCAGCAATAGATAATAAGATAGATGAATAGCCTGCCTCGACTACTCTAGGGAACAACCTGCAAAACACTATGGCACAACGGGGGTGAGTTGCCAACTCGTGAATAGTAAATAACATATGCAGGTAATCGCAAGTATGCACGTACAGCGCGAATCTAACATATGCAAGCTAATATCAATAATAGTCAAATGAATGCAACAGTCATGAAAGATACACTAGCAGATACAACTAATACATGAAGCAATAATAATATGACAATCTGTATGCAATAATCATATAAGGTACTCTATCAGGTACTACTAATACATGAAGCAATGATATGAAAATGTATATATGCAACAATCATGAAAGGTACTCTATTCTATCAGGTACTACTAATACATGAAGAAATGCATATAAAAGTATGTAAATGCAACAGTCATGAAAGTTACTCTATCAGGTACTAATACATGAAGAGGTGCATAAACAATAAATGCGAAGTATGGGATGAAACATGTCATTTCCACGGAATCCTGACATCGTGGTAGGACCAAAGTCCATCAAGACAATCCAAATCCCGATTTCCTCAAATCAGCCCTAAAATTGGCTCTCATATCATGTAAGTCTCATAAATCCTGAATGTACAATATCAAGTAAATCTCATATATCCTGAATGTACAAAATCAAGTAAATCTCATATATCCTGTATCCAATACCAAGTGAATCTCATATATCCTGAATCCAATATCAAGTGAATCTCAAATATCCTGAATCCAATATCAAGTGAATATCCTATATCCTGAAAAGTATATTTGCATGAATAAGTTGTAGGGATGCTAGGCATACGGACAAGGGTCTACGAGGCATCAACCATGCCCGATTTAAAAATTAGCCGTGCCGAACAACCCGATACGAGATCTTTAAACTAGAGATTATGCGAAAACTAGCATGTTAAACACTTTAACACTAAGTGAGAGGGATTACAACCTTTGTAGATCCGGTCCTTCACTTCATAAGCTCCGTGTTGAGGTCTCTTCGCTGCGATCATCGTGTTCCGGACTCTCGAGAGGTTCCACAAAGAGAAAGATGCAGTCTTGCTTCCGATCTTCGATAACATAGATGATCTACCTTGAAGTTTCATTAACACAAGCTAACACTCATAAAATGATGTGAACACCCTCATCTAAATGGCAAGGGTAGATGAGGATGATGAAGTAGGATTTTTGCTCTCTTTTATTTTCTCATTCTCACTCATTTTCATCACTTGAAAAAAGCTAGTAAGCTTTTTCCATGAAAAGTAGAAGGAAGAAGAAGAAGAAAAATAATAGAATTCCTTTTGTGATGAATAATGAAAAGATAAATATGATGAATAATGCAACCATGGTCAACTAAACCCATGTAGAGAATTAGCTAGGGCTAGGGTTTGGGTTGGGTTAAAGCATGAGTCATTTGAAAATATCAAGCATAATATCTTTTCCAAGACAAAAGAAAAGCTTCTAGAATCTACTAGAAGTCTTAACCCTAATCCAAACCCTAATCATGTTTAAACTCCACAAAACATGTTGAATTAATAACCATATCATGTTACAATATTATATATCACATATATAATATTTATCGTAACAAAATAAAATAATACATTTAACATATATCGCATATATATCAATGTATTACCCGAGTGAGAAAAAAAATCTTTTAGTCAGCTAATATTAGTTAATGTAATTTAATATATCATATATATTATTATACATTAAATTATCGAATCAACACTTGATCCGACAATCCGGCCATATCGCATATAACCGACGAATACGATGACCCGGCTATATCACATATACCTGGCCGATATCTCATATCACGAGAATCCAATACGGTATCACATACCGCATTATCCTCGGTCCCGCACATATCACATATGTGCTCCTGCTCCGTTTTGCCTGAGCCAAGAAACCTCTGTGTAGGACTCTAAAGAATCGTCAGTACGCCGGCAGTAGGTGATGATCATATCAAACACCCACAAGCTGCAAGCGGTCAGCTAAACGTAACAGCTACCCAGGCATTGAGCGCTCAGAAGATCAACAAGCAAGCCTGCACATTCTCCTGTGAATCCAAACAGTAACACTCCCGTACAATCCGGTCTCGTCGTCTGATATGTCGCATATCTCGCTTAGGGGTGGTAAACGTCAGACCCCAGTAGCTTGATAAGTCGTGTCGATATAAGGTCTATAACAGTTCGAGAAACTACTGATAACACTTACCAGTAGATCTCAGCAACCCTGGCTAGGGATTTCCGGTTATAGCCAATCGAACACAGCGCAACATCAACTCCCTATACCGGGAGAGACGAATCCCCTCCTATCACTCATTGCCTCCATGTGATTCGGGACTGTACCCAAAAGCCACCTTTTTGCACGCCCTCTTGGACGTGGTATGATGGAAATCAAAGCACAGTGGGAATCACACAAGACTCTATGACGATCTCGGATCAACAGACTACTCTGTACCAGTGTTACCGGAGAACTGACATCTGACGTGAGATATAATACCATCTGGGAGTTCTCGGTGAGTCCGTCCAGTGTACCCAGTCTCCACTGAGCACCCGTACACCATCCTTGATGTCAAACACCGATGGATATGGATCATCCATCGCCCATCATATGGGTCAAGATGCGTATACGCTAGTCTACTCTGGTGTATCGATGCCCTGTCTCGATACACCCTCTACTAGGAACAGTTATAGGATGTACTCGTCGACTACCGTGGCCCTACTAGTATGATCTCATCATAGTCCCAGTAGTCGAGTACATATCCTAAGGGCTTTATCAACATGCAATATAGAGACAATCAGAGTACACATTAAGATAAAGTACAACCAGATAGCGTACTATCATGTCGAGCAAGAAAGTCCTCCCTATATATGTCCAAGCATCCACTACAATATACATCGTATGTACAGTAATGGCCTCTAGGGCATACATATAACTAACATAAGTATGATGATGTATATGAATTGATATGTATAGATATATATTAGCGTCCCATTCCACACACACACACACGCGCACACATACACACATATATATACATATATAACAGCGTCCCATTCTACTAGTATATATACTTAGGAGTAAAAATATCATGAAAACCTGTGTCAAGGATCAACACATAAAGGCTGATCAATCAGGTGCTGTCACGATGACTGGCACCCTGATAGGTACGTATCATACGCTATCCAAAAACCCGAGTGTCCAGCTTCGACCCTCCTCCTTCGACGTATCCATACGTACATGACTCCCGTCGGTATCCCCACGATAACCGCCGAGTCATAGGTAATGTCACCGGTAGGTATGGTTCCCCTATCAGGCTCAATCGGCAAGGTCCTTCAATCGTCTTGCCCCGGGGAACATCCGGGTGCCACCATGTACCTTCATACGGCCCACGACGCTCCTCGCATGGGGTATATATATCAGAACCGATAAAACTCATAGTGGCTGCTGAAATATCATATCAAAAGAAACAGGGTTTTTCAAATAATGCATAATTTCATGAAACTACCACGGTCCTCAAATCCAGAAAACATCATGAAAAAATCCATATCTCAATGCGAAAATCCATGAATATAATATATGCAACGTAAAATTGAAATGCAAGCATATAAAGGAAAAACCGCTATTTAACTGCAACAAGTTAATATAAATATCATGCGGTTCCTAATTTCTCCAAGTCTCTATAACATCAAATAAAGGTAAACATGTAGCTATAGCCAGATATATGTGTAAACATAAAGGTATAGCAAAGTATAAGTATCTACCTATCAGTAATGATGTAATATACTCTCCAGGTATAAGTGAAGTATGTAAGCAAGGTATACATGTAGCTATGTCATTATGTGTGAAATATACCTATCACTAATGGTACAATACCCTATAGGTATACAGGTAACTAGCATGTAAGCATGTCAAGGCATAAAGGAATATGAATCAATGTCACAATTTCCCTAACCAAACAATATCATATCTATATGTGTGTTGTGCTTGTCATGGAAATTATGGATGGTGTGTGTAGCATACAATCAGTGCTCGTGCAACATGAGCCGTCAATAATAGTGCAGTGTCCTAAGGGTACAAGTCCATGCACAACAAGTAATTAAGCAATAAGGTGTATGCGCAACTCTATATATGAAATAGAATATGCGACAATATTATAATATCTCTAGTCCAGACGCATAACTCCATGCGGGCGATTCCCCTGTAGATGTTAAATCTACTCACCAACGCTCCTGACTAAGTAAAGCCTACAACCTGTTTTCCCTTCGTCGCAGCGTCCGAATTCCCCGCCTATGAACCTAAAACATAAAACAACAAAGCAAGTATATATATTAGCAATAGACCAAAAACACGTACAAACTACGCGGACCAACGCAACAACACAAACGTACTCTCAAGTGTTCGAATTGTAGCTAACGTACATAGCGACACAACGAAACCAACTCAAGAGCAACAGAACACCACGACACGAACCGTACCGGATAACGTGACGCGTGAAACGAAACACAAGAAAACGCAAAGTGGTCCCAGATTTTGCTATACTAACAATCTGTAAAGTTGCAAGTACCACGAGACCACAAACAACCCCAGAGACCCCTACACCAAAACCCAAACTCTAACTCCCTAGTCTGGCTGCAATTTGCGGCCAGAAGCAATAAATCTGCGGCAGTACCAAAAGGAAAGGGACTCCTATTTTGAGGGTAGGTTCTAGGTCGCTACACTAGGTCACTGTGATGGGAAATTTTGCAACAAATACCTGGTTTGATAGCAGATCATCCGAGAACTAAAAACAACACTAAAAATACGATATTTACCCGAAACGATACATAACGCTATATAAACTGAAACTAACAAGATACGCTATACAATAAACACATAACTAACAGAAAGAGATCATTACCTAACAAAAAGAACTCAAAGATCCAAGCTTCCCAAGCTCCAAGGCATCCAAGAGACAAAACCAAGCAAAAGATATGATTTTTGTGAGTTTTGATGAAGTTTTGAGATGGATTATTGATGGAATATTGAAGTGTTCAGTTTGAGGGTGAGAGGAATGAGAAAATAAAAAGAGATAGAGGAAATGAGAGAGTGTGAGTATAAAGAGCGAGGGAGGTGAGTGTAGGGTGAGAGTGAGGTGAGTGTAACCTTTGCATTAAATCACCATTTAATGCATTCACACAACATCTTGCCACCTCTTCTCTCCAAAACAAATATCTCTCTCAAAATATCAAGGATTAGGGTTAAGGCAAAGCAAGGGATTAGATTAAAGCAAAGGATTAGGTTAAAGGTTAACTTGTCAAGGTCACTAATCTAGATTAACACAAACAAACCCTCACATTAACGTGCACACGTGCGTGCATGTCCATAACAAATAATATTAAAATAATAATTAAATGGTATAAAATGGGAAGAACCCGAATTGGTAAACTTTTTACAGTAAACCTGAATTAACGTCTAAACTAACACTAACCAAAATCTAAGGCGTTACAATCTCCCCCCTTATAAAAATTCGTCCCCGAATTTAAAATTCTCATTAAGCGTACCTTCAAGAAGAAGCATACAAAAACTCCCAAATCTCGCTCGCAGTCTTCCAAGTGATCTCCTCAATATACGGCTACGCCCAAGAAAACCCTCCACAGATGGCAAGACCCTTGACCGAAGTTTCTCCACCAGCCGAACTACTAACACAATTAGTTGCCGGTGAACGAAAAGATCATGTCCCAAATTAAATGTTCTGGTGCTGAATCATGTGAGAAAGGTCATGAAGGTATTTGCAAAGTATCAACACAGGGAATACGGGGTGAATAATCAATAATCTGGGCGGAAGTGACAAATTATAGGCAACGGAACTAACTCGCTTTAAGGATCTCGAAAGGACCTACAATCCTGGGATAAGCTTCCCAAAACTCAACACGTCATTCATCGGAAAAATACGTAGGAATACATGATCTCCCACTGCGAACTCAAGTCTGCGACCACCCCGGTCGGCATAAGACCTCTGCCTGCACTGGGCTGCTCTCATCCTAACCTGAACCAACTGGATAATCTCCGAATTCTCTAGACTAGCTGGGGTCCAAAAATCCTACTCTCGCAGAGTCAGAGAAACTGACTGGCGATCGACACGACCTACCAACAAACCTAAAGATTGCCAATTGGAGTGTCTCCTGATAACAGCTATCGAAGGAGAACCCTAACGATAGCAAGTGACGATCCCAACTGCCAACAACAACTAGTACGTACGCACAAGCATATCCTCCAGAGTCGGTATATCCCGCTCTCACAAAACCATCATCCTGCGGATGGAAAAACGGAGCTAAAGCTCAACCAGTACCCAAGGCTTCGTGAAGCTCCTACCCAAGATGGCAAGCGAACAGGATGCCTCTATTGGATATAACGCATGAAGGAACTCCGTGCAAACGCACAAACTTAACAAAGAACAACTGAGCAAACTGAGCATAACCGGACAACAAACACCCAAATGGAGTCAAACCCTGACTAAACCTGGGTATACACCATAACAAAATTCGTGGAGATCTGGTTCCATTCCCACTCCAGAATGGTTAAAGGTTGCAACTCTCCAGACGATCTCAAATGCTCAACCTAAGCTCACAACAAGACAGACACTAGGAAACGAAATCTGAAACTTCACTCTTCATCCCTGCCCACCCGTAACTATCTCACAAGTCACGTCACAAATTGGTGGAACTTGAATGAACGCAGAAAGCTGACTGATGTGACTGCTCTAGGATTTCACGTCTCTACCCTACAGTATCAGGTACACCAACGCGTCCCTAAACGTAGCACACTCTGGTCCAAATCAAGGACTCGGAATCTTTACCCTGCCGAGTATGCTCAAGAATCTCAGACGAACGAGCATCGGCGGGCTGTGCCTCATGAAAATGATTAAGAAAAATGGATGGGCACGGACATGAGCAAGCTGTCCCCTCAGTAGAGGCGAACTTAAGCTGTACTCAATGATCGCACATGAACTGTAAATCTGTAGAAAACTATCTCAAAACTGTGCACAACAGGGACAAGCTAACCCCGGGCCTACGACTCCAGCATCAGCTACCACAATCGCCTTGCCACGGTAACAAGGATCTCACAAATACAATCCTCCACAAGCTCCATCCCACGACGCTGTCTCAACAATCAAAAGCCGCTGCAGGAAGACGTACATTAAGCACTGGTGGTCCGTGAAAATCTGACATGACTCTCCACACAAGTAGTGTCTCCAAATCTTCAAGGCATGACCACCGCGGGCATTTCTCGATCATGAGTGGGATATCCTGCTTGTACTTCCTCCAACTGTCGGGAAGCAAAAGCGATAACTCTATAATGCCACATCAATGCAAAATCGAGCCCTACTCGCGAAACATCACAGTTAAACAACAAAGTCGCCCGAACCAGAAAGCAAAGAAAGAACTGGTGCAGTTGTCAACTGAGTCTTCAACTGCTGAAAACTCTGCACGCATGTCTCAGTCCAAAGAAAAAAACCCTCCTTTACGGTCAGTTCAGTCAACGGTGCAGCGATACACTAACAATCCTGCATGAAACGGCGGTAAAAACCTGCTAAGCCCAAAAATCTGCGGACCTCCGTCCCGTACACAAGTCTGGGCCAAAGCTGTACGGCCTCGATCTTTCTCTGAACCATACAAAAACCATCTCCCGTAACTACAAGACCTAGGAGTCAACACAATTAAACCTGAAGGAACACTCCGAGAACTTAGCAAACCGCTGGTGCTCTCCCAGTGTCTGCAAAACAAATCCTCAAGTGCTGCTCACGTTCCTCACGACTCTTGGAATAGACCAGAATGTCATTAATGACACAACAATAAACTAGTTGAGGAACGGCCTGAAGAAATCTGGTTCATCACATCCAGGAATGCTGCTAGGGCATTGGTGAGTCCAACGACACCACCAAAACACAAACTGCCCGTAGCACGCACAAAAGCAGTCTTCGGAATGACATCACTCCGAACCCGCAACAATGATGACCTGATCCTAAACAAACTTAGAAAATGTCTCGCATACTGGAGCTAATCAAGAAATCGTCAATGCGAGGTAAAGGATACATATCCGCACCGTAAGCCAATTCAATTGACGATCAATCAATACACAACCTCAAACTGTCGTCCTTCTCTTGACGAACGGAATAGGAGCTCCCCAAAGCGAAACACTCAGACGCACAAGACCCCCAACAAACAACTCTGCAGCTGATCCTTAAGCTCCCTAAGCTTTGCCGGCTCATCTGGAACAACGTCGGAAAACTCTCACACGAAAGGAACCCGGTCCAACAACCCACTGTGGCTTCGATATCGCGAATGAAAGCCAAGAATCCTCGACATCCTCTCCTCAAAAGCCGACCAGCGAAAAGGGCTGAATTCAAGCTATGACAGACGGCACCACTGTCCCCCTGCACAACAAGAACTGACTCGTCGGGAAAACAAAGCCTGACTGTTTTCTCACGGCAGTCCACAGACACTTAGCACGTAGCTAACCAGTCCGTGCCCAGGAGAATGTCAAATCCAACATCTCTATAAGGATCAAAATGACGGACGAATCTCTATCTCCTATCCGATTGGCACACGACGGAAATACATGTCACGCAACAAAAGAATTGCTGACAGAAGTTAACACAACAACGGCTGATCTAGCTAACACGACTCTCGGCCAAACCATGACACAAAGTGTGTAAAACAAACAAGTGCATCAAAAGAACATACGAATTAATAATACCTGAAAACTCTGCATTGGACGCCCGCGTGTCCCGATGAGTAGAAGCTAACTCTCGTGTCTGCCCCCTACCCGCAAGTGGCTGAACTGCTCCTCTGCTAACATGTCCCCTCTGAGTGAATCCTCCACGACCACGACCTCTTCGAACACGAGTCTGACGCGGTGCTAAGGAACAATCCCTGATGAGGTGTTGAAGGCTCCCGCACCAGAAACACCCACGCGATGACTGCTGACCCTCCTGGGGATGAGAGCTGAATGACTGTCCTCGTCCTAAGCCTCTGCTACTCCCGCGACGGTCACGAAATCTGTCACGGCGACTACGCCTCTGTCTCTGGGCTGGTACACCGGTATGAGTCCTCCACTGTTCCGGAACTCCGAAAGTCTCTGGAAGATGTGCCTCGTCAACTGGGGCTGCATCTACTGGTGCTGTGTAGGTGATGGAATGATGTGTACTGATCGCAAGGAACAACTGGGTAACAGAGGTGGAAACCTCCTATCGCTTCGCTCGAATGGCCTCAACCAATGAACTCATCGTCTGGCGCATGTCCTGGATATCTGCCACAAGCCTAGCGAGATGATCTGTCGAAGGCGGATCCATCTGCCCCTGCGCAACGAGCGTGCCATCCTAGTCAGTCCCCGTCCCACCCGAGTCAGCTCTGACCTCGGCCCTCGCTGCATCACTCTGAGTCCCCATAGTCATCGGCGGCAAAGGCTATAAATGGAAAAGGATTCGATAAGAACACGGAAATCGAATCACAAGGATATGTATCATCAAGGAAGGAATTTCAAACAATTAGTACTTAGGTCACTTTAGGCGGAGTACCGCAGCGTGAGTATGCCGTGGACATACACACACTACGTTACTCTGCTTAAGCTACCTACTCCATCATACCTAGGTCATCCTACACTCCGAAAGTTAAAACCTAGCGCTCTGATACCAATTTTTTCACGGCCCGAAATTAGCACGTGACGGCCCTTAAACTACACAACGTCTACAGGCGTAACGCAATTTAAGTAAGCCGAAAACCCAACAATCTAAACCATCAAAACTAGTAAGAAATAATAGCTAATTTTAAAAGTTTGAAATCTCAACCCAAATTCTTTAAAGTCCCAATTTTATTTCCTTTAAAATTTTGGCAGCACCTCCTTTGTAAAAACCAACACCAAAAATGGGTACAACAAGATAAAAGTAAAGTATCCCCAAACGGGAGCAGAACACGCCCAAAGACGGAAAACAACCACCACAACAGATATATGACGCCGTAGCGAAGAAATAAAAGACGATAAAAAGAAACTGTATAAAAGACAACCAAGTCACCAAAACAATATACAAAATCGTTCTCACATCAAGTCTCTAAGTCATACAAGATAATGGTAGATGGAGTGTACAGGATACAACGAATATACAATGAACATGAACGGATAACCACAAAACCCACCTAAACCAAAATTGCACACTGTGAGCCGAAGTGGTATGCGCAGCAAAAGATGATATGATAGATGAATAGCCAGCCTCGACTACTTTAGGGAACAACCTGCAAAATACTGTGGCATAACGGGGGTGAGTTGCCAACTCGTGAATAGTAAATAACATATGCAGGTAATCGCAAGTATGCACGTACAGCGCGAATCTAACATATGCAAGCTAATAGCAATAATAGTCATATGAATGCAACAGTCATGAAAGGTACACAAGCAGATACAACTAATACATGAAGCAATAATAATATGACAATCTGTATGCAATAATCATGTAAGGTACTCTATCAGGTACTACTAATACATGAAGCAATGATATGAAAATGTATATATGCAACAATCATGAAAGGTACTCTATCAGGTACTACTAATACATGAAGAAATGCATATAAAAGTATGTAAATGCAACAGTCATGAAAGGTACTCTATCAGATACTACTAATACATGAAGCGGTGCATAAACAGTAAATGCGAAGTATGGGATGAAACATGTCATTTCCACGGAATTCTGACATCGTGGTAGGACCAAAGTCCATCAAGACAATCCAAATCCCAATTTCCTCAAATCAGCCCCCAAATTGGCTCTCATATCATGTAAGTCTCATAAATCCTGAATGTACAATATCAAAAATCTCATATATCCTGAATGTACAAAATCAAGTAATTCTCATATATCCTGTACCTAATACCAAGTGAATTTCATATATCCTGAATCCAATATCAAGTGAATCTCAAATATCCTTAATCCAAAATCAAGTGAATCTCCTATATCCTGAAAAGTATATTTGCATGAATAAGTATGATAATGTATATGAATTGATATGTATAGATATATATTAGCGTCCCATTCCACTAATATATATATATATATATATATACACACACACATATATAACAGCGTCCCATTCCACTGGTATATATACTTAGGAGTAAAAATATCATGAAAACCTGTGTCAAGTATCGACACATAAAGGCTAATCAATAAGGTGCTGTTGCCACGACTGGCACCCTGATAGGTACGTATCATACGCTACCCAAAAACCCGAGTGCCCAGCTTCGACCCTTGTCCTTAAAACGTATCCATACATACATGACTCCCGTCGGTATCCCCATGATAACCGCCGAGTCAAAGGTAATGTCACCGGCAGGTATGGTCCCCCTGTCAGGCTCAATCGGTAAGGTCCTTCAATCGTCTTGCCCCGGGGTACCTCCGGGCCCTACCATGTACCCTCATACGGCCCACGACGCTCCTCGCATGGGGCATATATATCAAAACCGATAAAACTCATGGTGGCAGCTGAAATATCATATCAAGAGAAACCGGGTTTTTCAAATAATGCATAATTTCATGAAACTACCACGGTCCTCAAATCCAGAAAACATCATGAAAAAAATCCATATCTCAATGCGAAAATCCATGAATATAATATAGGCAACGTAAAACTGAAATGCGAGCATATAAAGGAAAAACCGCTATTTAACTGCAACGAGTTAATATAAATATCATGTGGTTCCTAATTTCTCCAAGTTTATATAAAATCAAATAAAGGTAAACATGTAGCTATAGCCAGATATATGTGTAAACATAAAGGTATAGCAAAGTATAAGTATCTACCTATCAGTAATGATGTAATATACCCTCCAGGTATAAGTGAAGTATGTAAGTAAGGTATACATATAGCTATGTCATTATATGTGAAATATACCTATCACTAATGGTACAATACCCTATAGGTATACAGGTAACTAGCATGTAAGCATGTCAAAGCATAAAGGAATATGAATCAATGTCACAATATCCCTAACCAAACAATATCATATCTATATGTGTATTGTGCGTGTCATGGCAATTATTGACGGTGTGTGTGGCATACAATCAGTGCTCATGCAACATGAGCCGTCAATAATAGTGCAGTGTCCAAAGTGTACAAGTCCATGAACAACAAGTAACTAAGCAATAAGGTGTATGCGCAACTCTATATATAAAATAGAATATGCGACAATATTATAACATCTCTAGCCTAGACGCATAACGCCATGCGGGCGATTCCCCTGTAGATGTTAAATCTACTCACCAACGCTCCTGGCTAAGTAAAGCCTACCACCTGTTTTCCCTTCGTCGCAGCGTCCGAAGTCCCCGCCTGCGAACCTAAAACATAAAACAATAAAGCAAGTATATATATTAGCAATAGACCCAAAACACGTACAAACTACGCGGACAAACGCGACAACACAAACGTACTCTCAAGTGTTCGTATTGTAGCTAACGTGCATAGCGACACTACGAAACCAACTCAAGAGCAACAGAACACCACGACACGAACTGTATCGGATAACGTAACGCATGAAACGAAACACAAGAAAACGCAAAGTGGTCCCAGATTTTGCTATACTAACAATCTGTAAAAGTTGCATGTACCACGAGACCACAAACAACCCCAGAGACCCCTACACCAAAACCCAAACCCTAACTCCCTAGTCTGGCCGCTATTTGCGGCCAGAAGCAATAAATCTGCGGCCGTACCAAAAGGAAAGGGACTCGTATTTTGAGGGTAGGTTCTAGGTCACTGTGATGGGAAATTTTGCAACAAATACCTGGTTTGATAGCCGATCATCCGAGACCCAAAAACAACACTAAAAATACGATATTTACCCAAAACGATACATAACGCTATCTAAACTGAAACTAACAAGTTACGCTATACAATAAACACTTAACTAACAGAAAAAGATCATTACCTAACAAAAAGAACTCAAAGATCCTAGCTTCCCAAGCTCCAAGACATCCAAGAGGCAAAACCAAGCAAAAGATGTAATTTTTGTGAGTTTTGATGAAGTTTTGAGATGGATTAGTGATGGAATATTGAAGTGTTCAGTTTGAGGGTGAAAGGAATGAGAAAATATAAAGAGATAGAGGAAATGAGAGAGTGTGAGTATAAAGAGAGAGGGGGGTGAGTGTAACCTTTGCATTAAATCTCCATTTAATGCATTCGCACAACATCTTGCCACCTCTTCTCTCCAAAACAAATATCTCTCTCAAAATATCAAGGATTAGGGTTAAGGCAAAGCAAGGGATTAGATTAAAGAAAAGGATTAGGTTAAGGGTTAAGTTGTCATGGTCACTAATCTAGATTAACACAAACAAACCCTCACATTAACGTGCACACGTGCGTGCATGTCCATAACAAATAATATTAAAATAATAATAAAATGTTATAAAATGTGAGGAACCCGAATTGGTAAACTTTTTACAGTAAACTCGCATTAACGTCTAAACTAACACTAACCGAAATCTAAGGCGTTACACCCAGTCTCGATACTCCCATGACTAGGGACATTTAAGGATGTGCTTATAGACCACCCAGCTGTCACATATATGATCGCCATCATAATGCTGGTAGTCAAGCAAAAATCCTATGGGCTCTATCAATATGTAATAGTGATCTATAATACCACATAAAGCATGTACATGATGATAAAGACAAACCAGATTGCTACTATCATTTTGAGTAAGATTGTTCTATCCGTATAGGTCATCCCTCAATTATCGCAATCGTGTGCCTGCGATTCAATAATTGACTTGAGGGCACTATAGCCAACAGATATAACACAAAAATGATAATGAATGAGCTGTATTGAAATGCAGTTCTTCGTGTTGAACGGGTATTGTACCCAATACACTGACCTGAAAAACCGGAATTAGGAACGTGTCCTACCACATTACTACCTTGTCATTCTTGAATCTATAGTTTATGATTCCTTGTGTTATTGAATCGTGTTTCGTTGCTAATCATCTTCAAATGTTCTTGACTTTAGAATCATGGCAGGAAAAGATTTATGGGCATATCAGTGGCGTGTAGATGACACCTCACTACTTGGGGTCATATGTGGTATGTTGGAAAATCAAAAACGTCAGACAGAGCTGAACCAGCGACAGACCGAGGTTTTCCAAGAGGGCTTAAGGACGGCCCAACAGACTGCTATCACGGTAACTAAGAGGGCGACAGCACCTAGACCAGCTCAGCGTGTGGGTACTATGGCGGAGTTTAGGAAGCTCAATCCGGTAACGTTTACAGGATTGTAGGAGCTATTACCGGCAGAGCAGTAGCTGGTGGATACAGAAAATCTTTTAGTTGCTGCACAGATCCCGGACGGGGAAAAGGGTGGATGTAGTACGCATATAGTTGGTGGATTATGCTCGCGGATGGTGGCTTGTTGAGAAGACCGTTTGGCAAAGCCGATCGGCTGGGTGACTTTTACACGGAGTTTCTTGGAGAAGTTCTTTCCGCAATCTGCTAGGGAGGAAATTTAAGAGAAGTTTATTAGCTTAAAACAGAATAACGGATATATTGATACATATGCGGCTGAGTAGACCCGGCTTAGTCAATTTGCAGGGCCCTTGGTTGCCAACGAGGCAGATAGGGAAAGGTGGTTCATGCACAGTTTGGATGTAGAGATTCAGAGGTATATCACATCGTTGGGGTTGAACACTTTATCTCAAGTTCTCACGGCAGCTAGGGAACAGCAGAGATTATCAGTGAGAGTAAAGGGTACTCAACAGCAAGAGGTTGTGGTGCGGAAGACCTTGTATGCACCAACCAGAGCTCCTGGATGTAAAGGCATTCCGGTCAATAACAGGGGACAGTACCTATGAAAAGGCCTTTCATGTCAAATCAGAAAAGGAGTGTGGTTTGTGATTTCTTTCATCTACCCGGCCATATGCAGATGGATTGTCAGAGGGAACATGGACTCTGTTTAGTTTGTGGATCAGCTTACCATTCGATTGTTACGTGTCCTTCGAAACTGTAAGTCGATGCCACACACCCCGCGGGTTCGCGGGGAGGTGGAGTTTGCAAAAAAAAAAACGATTTTTATATGCTTCGCAACACCGATTAAACACCAGGATCGATACTAAACCCTGCGAAACATAACAACTAAGAAGTTTAACTACTATGTTAGAAAGTTATACCTCAAGTAGCAAGTCCTTTTTCTTCTTGTACTCCTCCTCCTCTTCTTCTGCTCCTTGAAGGGTGTACGGATCACGCCTCCTCGTCAGCCTCCTCAAGTCAAAGAAGATCCAACCGAGAGTGTCTACTAAGAGCTCCTACCTCTAAGATGATGTAACTAGGTTACCTAGAGTTCTAATCTAAGTGACATAGAGGATGTAGAAAGTGATTATGGATAGTTTAGTCTCACTAACCCTAGGTTTCTCAACACATGAGACAATTAGGGTTTGAGGGAGAAGAAGAGAGCTCTTGAGTTGAGAGAGTGTTTAAGATAATAATAGAATGAAGATGGCTAATTGTGATGACTATATGGCATCCCAAAATATCTCACCAAATATCTCACAAAATATCTAAGTCCACCCTTGCCTCAATAGTCATCCATGAGTCACCAAGTAGCCATGTTTCATTTATCATAAAATAACACCTCATACGTCCACCTCATTTATCTTTTAATCAAAAGATTAAAACACAAATGAGGTGTCCCCTTCTAGAAGTATACTAGAGTAAATTACAAGAATACCTCTCACCGTATATACATACCCGTATCCGTATTCCGAAAAACAAGAATACAATGAGAAGAAACTAATCCAATAATCTAATATAGGATCCGGCTTAAAGCAAAGTCCACTAGTATTATCCGCCCGAACATCATACGTGCATAAGTACACGTATATGTTCGAACCATGTCGTAAAACCATACGACCTCTACATCGTTTTGCCCGAAGCAGGGAAACCCTATGTGTAGGGTTCTAAAGACTCAACAGTATGCTGGAAGTAGGTTTAACCATAAGCACATCAGCGGTACTAGCTGCACGTTGTAAGTGCACGGCGGCGCCCCGGCCATCAATCCGAGGCCTAAATGCGGAAACGATACTTTTCTTTAACTTTAAAACCGGCACCACCACGCACAAAAATCCCGGATCGGTCCATTAACATAGTCCTAGCAAACTAGAGAAGGGGTAGAGAGATATACCGAGCGATCCGTGTCCTTCGGTCTTCTCGTCGTCATCCCGATCTCCCCACGGAATCTCCGGTCTTCATCTCCTCGTCGGAAGGGCACCACATCACCGGGTTCTTTTACGGGCTCCCACCTCTGGACCGAGGCAACTCGGGCACGAAGTTGGCGAGCCGACGTGCCCAAGAAGTGCTGTAGAATAGTATGGAACTCTTTGTCTTATTTGGGGTTGTATAAAGTTGCCCTTTTTAGTGGATGAATGAGTTGTGGAATTTTGTAGATGAACTTGGGGATTTTGCAAGCATGAAGAGAACAAAATCCCACTCCAAAAATTTTGGCAACCCTCTCCCCTTGAATGGCCGGCCTCATGTGGTGAAGGGAGAGAGAGAAATCCAAGGGGTGTGTGGATTAATAATACAAGAGAGATGTGAAGTGATGATGAGAAGAAATGATCACCAACCAAATCCAACACCCCACCAACCTAATCATAACCCATCACCATCAAGCAAAGTCAAGCAATGATGATCAAAGGAAGTCAAGGTCAAACAAGAGCTATCATGAAGCAACAATATGCAAAGACCACCCTCCACAAATCAAATTTGCATACTTGCAAATAAGCCCTCCTCCACCAACTTTCAGCCAAGGAAAGATACAAAGGAAAAAGGCCGAAACGGAATGCAAACTGACAACTTCAGAAAACTGATCCCGTAACAAATTACAGGAAAACCCCGCGACTGTATATACATACCCGCATTTGTATTCCGACCAAATACAAATGCAATGAGACAAAATCTACACTGTACAATACTAGGATCCGGCTTAAACCAAAGCCCGCTAGTATTATCCGTCCAATCATGATCCGTGCAATACCGCACGTATCTGATCAAACCCTGCCATATCTCCATACGGCCTCTACAGCGTTTCGCCCGAAACTTGAGAAAACAGTCTGTGGGGGACTCTAAAGACTCGTCAACACTTTGGCTGTGGATTTAACCACAAGCACGTCAGAGGTATTAGCCATACGTAACAGGTTACCAGGTATTGACCAAAAGGGACGTCGATGAGCGAACTCATCCTGACACCCTACTGAGCCTGTCAGTGAAAATATCCGTACAGTCCGGTCCGTTCGTCTATGAGCATCGCATGGCGAGCCTAGGGGATTGGTAAAATTCAGACCCCGAAAAGCGGTACAAGTCGTATCGGAGTGTAGCCCAGAACACCCTGAGATACTACTAAAATACCTACCAGTAAATCTCCTGCCTTGGCCAAGGACTTCATGTAATGGCTCTCCTAGACACAGCGCGACCTCACCCCCAATACCGGGAGAGACGAACCCCTGAAGATCCGCTCACTGCCTCCATGTGACTCGGGACTGTACCCAACTAAAACCTGTTTGCACGTCTACTTTGAGCGTGGTAGGGTAGTAATCAAAGTACAGTGGGAACTCACACGAGACAAATGACGATCTCAGGTCGATGAACTAACCTGCACACATGTCACCAGGGAACTGCCATCTGACGTCTGGTATAAGACCAACTAGCATATTCCCGGCGAGTCCTGTCCAGTGTACTCTTAACCCAATGAGCACCTGTATACATCTTAGGTGAACCAACTGACACCAGTGGCTTGTGAGACCGGTCACCGCCCCTCGTCGGGATTTCGACTGTATACACTAGTCTACTCTGGAGTGTCGATGCCCTGTCTCGAAACTCCCACGACTAGGGAGCTTTTAAGGATGTGCTTATAGACCCCAGCTCCCACGTATATGATCGCCCTCATACTGCTGGCAGTCAAGCAAGAATCCTAAGGGCTCTATCAACGTGCAATAGTGACTTGTAAGGTCGCCTAAAGAAGTACACGATGATAAAGGTAAACCAGATAGCATACTATCATCATGAGTAAGACTGTCCTACCGGCATAGGTCCTCCATAAATCATTGCAATCACGTGCCTGTGATCCAATAATTGACTCTGAGGGCACTATCTCCAACAATCTCCCACTTGCACTTAAGGCTAATTATTGCGATGTCGCATACTCACAGCCCGTGTGATACCGAACACCCAACTCCTCTACTAATCAGTCTCACAAAACCAGTTTATGAAACTAATGTGTTCAAGGAATAGCCTCATTGAGTGGATCCGCCTTGATGTTTCTTTCTATGATTCTCTTTATCTCAAGTTCGCGGAGAAAACCATCTCCCGAAATGAGCAATACCTGTCTTAGAATATGTCTGGATATCTGATGGGACCTAGCTCATAAATGAACTCCAAATCCAAACTTCTTAGACTGTATCGTCAACTGAACTTAATCAGTATCCTGCGTCATGCCTCCCTCAGTATCCCCTTGGACCACGTGTCCAAAATACTGCCCCTCGTCAGAAGGAAAACTATAACTCTGACAACCTCTCTGTCATCCATGTCACCTTGGAAGCCTGGAATGATAACTGTCTCCTAAAAGAGGCTGTTGTTATCATATCCCTAGAACATCCACTTATGTTCTAAAACTGCTTCCGATTGTTTCTCCAGGATTGGATTAATATCAACTTATTGCATCTCATGCAAAAAACAATATATGGTGTGGTACTTGACATCTCATGATTGACTCAATTGCCTAAGCAAGTGATCTGCCAATCATGCACATCCCTCTCCACTTTAGTCTGTAAGACACCTTTAGAGAGGGTGACTCCATCACCTGCAGGTATACTACCGTGCCAGGAGTCGTCCATTCTAAAAACTCTTAGAATGCTGTCTAAGTACCCTGATTGGGAAACCACCCAAATCTAGATCTAAAACCATAGATCTAGTAACCAGAATATCCCATGTAATATTCATGTCTTTTGTGGAGAAACCACTGTGTGACGACCAATGTATAACCGATTGTAGTATAGGTCACTTCCTACTCTGTGTATGTCATCCAAATACCAGGACATCACACCCTACTACCTTCTTAACAGATCCATCCCCTATTCTGATGAAGTCAAACCTATGACTGTCACATCAGAAATAGATGATCTATCTCCGCTATATCTGCTTTAGTCTATAAATAGACATAAGCCACTTGTCCACTATGCTTCCGCTGCTGCCACTGACTACGACAACCCTCTGGCAGAGTCATATACATGTACGCTACTAAAGCCAGTTCAGAACAACGCTATACTCATCCTCCTGCCGGGTCTCATAGTCTGGAACAACAGCAATGGCAAGTCTGGGTAAACAAGAACCTCCCTGCTACCGTCTTTGAGGCTACCGGGGTACCTCTCGGGTGCCTGAGGTTACCCACCTTATCTGCGGAGTGGCCAATGGAATGTCAATCCAGATTGAATCTTTTAGGTTCTTATCAAATTTTCAGTAATCGTTTGCGGTTCTGGAATCACTTCCAGTTCTACCATACTCCCACTACTGTTTTCTCAAAAAATCCATTTTTATTAAAACTGTGGCGAGTCTAGAACAATATCACTATTGATCTTCCAGATGGTAGAAAGTCAACCCTCGTCATAGCCTGGGTCAACCCGCAAACAGCCATTACAGAAACGTGCGTTGAGTTATCCAGAGTCTGGTTTTAAGCATAAGCTGGACAACTCCCCGTACCTTAATAACGTTAAGATATGAACTGTTCTATATCCAATATAGAACCAGAGGCACTGATTTCATTGAACCAGATTAAAATCATGCAGCTGTCGCCAGTGCATGTTAACTAAATGGAAGGAGGCCGATAAGCGTTACTCAACTTAGGAATGCGTCCAGATATTAGTAACCTGAAAGAGAAGCAAGTTCACTTAATCATTACTATCAACTGAATACCATACACAAGTATCTACATCTTCGATCACCTTGAAGAATCCCGATACTTGCAATACCTGGTTCTCTACTTTAATCTTATACTTATAACTTCTCAAAACTCAGACCTTGTATTTCCATGAAACACATGTCTAAGAACTAGAGAAGTCACAAGTAAAGAGAATATAGTGCGAGGACCAACCCCTCTGTCCTAATGGACACTGGACAACATACGATACTCTGTATAAGTCCCTTGAGTCCAGTAACTCATTCGCTGTGTGTCATAAGTTGAAAACTGTACTTGTGGTTAAGAAGAATTACACCGCTGTTTAATACTCCTTACCTAACCATCCACTGATATAGGTAAATGTCATAGACATAATTTCAAAAAGGTATATCTCACTCTATAAAAATAGACGTACAGATATATCAATTTGAAATTGGTGCATAACAGCGGATATTCAAAACCAAATATTTGCCGTCTAGCAAACAACCAAGGTGACTTCCTCAAATATCACCAATTACAACGAATTCCGATATAATGAGGACGATCACCTAATTCCCAATAGCTTACTCCCACTCATCATCTGTAAAACCATACAGATGTGAGAATCATACCTGGTAAATACATATCCTGGAGTAAGGACTAATTGGGAAATCGGTTTTCTTTTAACAGTACACACTGAAACTGAAACATTGAAATGTTTCGATGGGGGTATGCGGGTATTCCTAGTAATGCCTCTTCCATTATCCAGATTCACAACTGTAACCGTATATTTCTTTGCCATCTCTCCAAATCTTTTCATATGTCTTTAGTCATTACCTTCTGTACACCCTCTTAGGCTAAATGGTTTTCTTCCTTCCCTACCGTTCGGCACCAGCCTATGGTTTGGAAGAAGACTATCCAATAAGTGTAATGGGTGTACTGTCCTAATCCTAGGAGCACTCGCAATGCGAGAGAAGGTGAAGATAAAAGACAACCGAATAAACCTTATTCATATTTCTCCTGAACCAGAATCCATCCCCGAACTGGAACAAGTTCCTTTCGAGTTCATATTAACTATACGATGGAGTATCCAAATAACTGTGGATCTTCGTAGTGATACGGAGTGTCCTGGAGAAATACAAAGGTGAAGTGGGAGTGGTAATGAAATACTTGGTTTGATCGTGAATAGCAGTCGCAATTTACTTTGCCCTCCTTCTAATCCCTTTCTTTGTCTTTACATAATACCTTCTGTACACCATCGTTAGGCTAATTGGTTTTCTTCATTCCCTACCGGTCGGCACCTGCCTATGGTTTGGAAGAAGACTATCCAATTTGCGTAATAGGTGTACTATCCCCTAATCTAAGGGGCACTCGCAATCTGAGAGAAGGTAAAAGGAAAAGATAACTGAATAGTCCTATTTGTTTTCTCCAGAACCGGAAACCATCCTCGAATAAATTCTTTCAAGTTTGTATATAACCATACGATGGTTTTATCCAATGGAAGTGGACGTTCGTAGTAATACGGGGTGTCCTGGAGAAAAGGGTAAAAGTAGGAGTGGCAATGAGGTTTGCAACTCAGACAATCCAAAAGTCAGTGTTTTAAGAAGGTTCGGTTAATCTTGGTCACTGAGTCAAAGTCTAAAGGTCGGGTCATGGTCGGTGCCAAAGAGAGAGAGAAAAGAAACACTCAGCGTGCACTCTAACCTAGATCAGAATGGTTATCAATTTATCTAATCAGGAAACCTCCCACTGTAACGTCAAATTCTCCTCCAAACCTGAAAGAAGAATTAGTCGGGATCACCCGAGGAGTAAACCAACTCATCAGTGGGAATCATGATCCAACTATCATCGCATGCTAACGTGATGGAATCCACTCACGCTATCATACTCCAGAAGGTATGCGCATACTTGGCAAGTTTCAGTTTCTTTAGAAACTCCCGATGTGATTTTTACCCCATGCTCTTATGACCTTGACTTTAGCCAACAAATCATAAGTCGCATGTCAAGTTCTACCCGTCATTCTCCAGGTTGATTTGAACCCACCCGTACCTACCCATGACTTTGGCCAACAAGGCAGTACATTCTCCAGGCAACTTGTGGGGAGGCGGAATTTTCAAAAACAATCAAGTTTAAAGAACGAACATCGACTAACCGCTTGAATCGAAGCTAAACTGTAAATAACCGTACACAAAGAGTTTCTAATCTATTGTGTTTAGGGATTATACCTAACGAAATCTGTCCTTCGTCTTTGTGTCCTCCTTGGTTCTCCTCGACCTTCTCTAGGTAGTAGACGACCCACCCGAGAGCAAAACACCAAGCTAAACCTCTAACTTGAGGTAACTAATCTACTTTGATTGCTAATCAAAGAAGAAAGGATGATATAGAGTGAAGGTTATGGATGTTTAAGTCTAACTAAACCTTTGATCTCAACACATGAGGATTAAGGATTAGTTTCTTGAAGATGAGAGCTTGAGGAGAGAGAATGTGTGATGAGATAATGAGAGGAGAGAGAGTGTATCATAATATATTATGAAGCATTCTTATTACTTGAATAATGAATAATAGAAATGAATAAGCATGCTTCATAAATGCAAAATGGTGATTCATTAAGCATGTGTCATTATCATTTATTGTGCAATAATGATAATGATGAATCACTCTCATGACTCACAATCTTATCCAAAGTAACCTCCTTAGACACATCTTCTAGAAGCTTCTCGTATAATTACGAGAACGCCCCTCCAATCCGCAAAAAATACGGAAAAACTTTAGACTGAAAAAATCCAATAACCGGATACCAGTAACTGGCTTAAACCAAAGCCGACTGGTAAAAACTGTCCGAAAGTCGTACGTGCGTAAACGCACGTATGCGTCCGAACCCTTTGTCGCAAAACCATGCAACCTCTATATCGTTTCGCCTGGAGTAGGAAACTCTCTGTGTGGGACTCTAGAGACTCGACTACTACGCTGGCAGTGGGTTTAACCACAGACCGCAAGCGGCACTAGCTGTACGTAACGGTCCCCAGGTAGTTGTCGATAAGAAGGCCGATGAGGAAACCCATCCGAACTCCTACTGAGTCTGATGTGACAATCTCCATACAGTCCGGTCCGTTCGTCCAAGACTATCGCATATCGGGCCTAGGGGGGCGGCAAGCGTCAGTCCCCTAATAGCGGTATAAGTCGTGTCGGAGGGAAGCCCATTACACCCTGAGAAACTACTGGAACCTACCAGTAAATCTCGCTTGCCCTGGCCAGGGACTTTGCGTAATGGCTCTCTGACACAGCACGATATCTACTCCCAATACCGGGAGGGACGAATCCTGTCTAACCGCCACTGCCTCCAAGTGCTCGGGACTGCACCCAACTGCTACCTGTTTGCACGACTCCTTTGAGCCGTGGTAGGGTAGCAATCTAAGAACAGTGGGACACACTCGAGGCGAAGTAGCAGTGTCAAGTCTGCGGACTACGCTGTACTCATGTCACCTGGGAACTGCTCACTGACGACTGGTATCAAACCAACCAACAGTTCCCCGTGAGTCCTGTCCGGTGTACCCGTAACCTAACGAGCACCTGCATACTATCTCCAGTACGACGTACTGACGGCTGTGGGACAGACCATCTCCCCAACTGGGATGAGAAGCGTACACACTAGTCTACTCCAGAGTATCGATGCTCTGTCTCGATAATCCAACGACCAGGGACCTGTATAAGGATGTGCTTGTAGACTACCCAGCCCCCACAAGTGTGACTGCCATCACAACGCTGGTAGACAAGCAAGATCCTAAGAGCTCTATCAATACGTACACTTACATATTAAGATAGAAAAACCAAGTAGCATACTACCATGTTTAGCAAGACTGTTATATACATGTGAATATCCCAAGCTTCCATTAAGTAATATACAAGCTAGTATGATACAGTAATGGCCTTCTAGGGCATAAACACTAACAATCTCCCACTTGCACTAGGGCCATGTACTGGCATATCGCAGACCGATGATCTCGAGTAGCCTCTCGAACTGAATCTGAGGAAGGGCCTTCGTGAATGGATCAGCAATGTTCTCTTCAGTCGCAACTCTCCGAACCTCGATCTCCTGACGATCAATGATCTCCCTGATCAGGTGATACCGCCTCAAGATGTGTCTGGACTTCTGATGGGACCTTGGTTCCTTCGCTAAGGCTATAGCTCCGTTGTTGTCGCAATACAGAGGTATTGGATCAACTATGGTAGGAACCACCTGAAGTTCTGTTAGGAACTTCTTCATCCAGACTGCTTCTTTTGCGGCATCGCAAGCAGCAATATACTCCGCTTCCATCGTCGAGTCAGCAACGGTGTCCTGCTTGGAGCTCTTCCAGCACACCGCCCCTCCATTGAGGGTAAAGACATAACCCGACATGGACTTGGAATCGTCCTTATCACTCTGGAAGCCGGAATCAGCAAAGGCCTCCAACCTGAGGTCTTTTCCGCCGTAAACCAAGAACATCTCCTTAGTCCTCCTCAGGTACTTGAGAATGTTCTTTACTGCTATCCAGTGTTTCTCCCCTGGGTCTGACTGATACCGGCTTACCACGCTCAGTGCGTAAGCTACATCTGGTCTGGTACACAACATCGGATACATTATAGAGCCTACCGCAGAAGCGTAGGGTATAATAGACATGCGTTCCCTTTCCAAATCAGTCTTGGGAGACATCTCTTTGGAGAGGGTGATTCCGTGACAAGCCGGTAGATTACCGCGCTTAGAATCTTCCATACTGAATCTTTTCAGTACAGTGTCGATATACCTGGACTGCGAAAGTCCCAACATCCTCTTGGATCTATCACGATAGATCCGGATCCCCAGAATGTAAGAGGCATCACCCAGGTCTTTCATGGAGAATCTGTGTGACAAGAATCCTTTGACAGATTGTAGCATAGGAATGTCATTTCCTATCAATAGAATGTCATCCACGTACAAGACGAGGAATACGACATTTCTGGCCACAACTTTACTATATATGCACGGTTCATCTGGATTTTTGATAAAGTCATATTCTTTGACTGTCTCATCAAAACAGATGTTCCAACTCCGCGATGCCTGCTTTAGTCTATAAATAGACTTAAGCAGCTTGCATACTTTCCCGCTGCTCCCACTCTGATTGAAACCCTCTGGCTGATCCATATAGACGCTCTCTTCTAAATTTCCATTCAGAAAAGCCGTCTTTACGTCCATCTGCCATATTTCATAATCATGGAAGGCAGCAATAGCAAGAAGGACCCGAATGGATTTGAGCATAGCCACTGGAGAAAAGGTTTCGTCATAGTCCAAACCAGGTCTTTGACGAAAACCCTTTGCAACAAGTCTAGCCTTATAGGTTTCCACCTGTCCATCTACACCAATCTTTTTCTTGAAGATCCATTTGCATCCTATGGGTTTTACCCCATCTGGAGCAAAGTCCAAAGTCCATACTTTGTTGGTGTACATGGACTCCATCTCGGTCCGCATTGCATCTAGCCATCGTACCGAGTCGCCGCTCTGGATGGCCTGCCGGAAGTCAGTAGGTTCATCATCATCTATGATGCAATCCTCTCTATCCCCATCTATGAGAAAACCGTAGTATCTCTCAGGTGGATGAGACGGCCTACTACTCCTGCGGAGGGGTGCGGGAATGTTCTGTTCTTCTTGAACCTCTGGTTCTACCAAACTTTCAGTATTAGTTTGTGGTTCTGGAATTTCTTCCAGTTCTATTTCGCTCCCACTTGATTCCTTTTCTAAAAACTGATGTTCTAGAAAATGGGCATTACGAGAAACAAACACCTTTTGTTCCTCTGCGTAATAGAATAGATATCCCCTGGAGTGCTTTGGATATCCCATAAACTTACACTTTACTGATCGTGCCTCGAGCTTGTCCACATGCTGCTTTTTAACAAAAGCTGGACATCCCCAAATCTTTATATACTGTAGATGGGGTTTCTTCCCGCTCCACATCTGATATGGAGTGGTAGGCACAGTCTTGGTAGGAACCATGTTCAAAAGATATGCCGCTGAATCTAGCGCATAACCCCAGAAAGATCGCGGTAACTCAGCATTACTCATCATGGATCGTACCATATCCAATAGGGTTCGATTCCGTCTCTCCGATACACCGTTATGCTGTGGAGTGTATGGAGGAGTAAGCTGAGAGAGAATTCCTTTCTCTTTTAGGTAACCTAGGAACTCGGCACTTAAGTATTCTCCACCTCGATCAGATCTTAGTGTCTTAATACTTTTGCCGGTTTGGTTTTCTACTTCATTCTTATACTCCTGGAATTTCTCAAAAGCCTCGGATTTATTTTTCATCAGATAAATGAATCCGTATCTTGAGTAATCATCCGTGAAAGTAATGAAATAGGAAAAACCACCTCTCGCATGTGTAGACATTGGACCGCATACATCACTGTGTATGAGTCCTAAGAGCTCGCTCGCTCTTACTCCTTGTCCAGTAAATGGAGTCTTTGTCATCTTTCCTTTGAGACAGGATTGACAAGTGTCATAAGATTGATATTCGAACGTGTCTAAATATCCTTCTCTATGCAACTTAGTCAACCTTCTCTCATTGATGTGACCCAGTCTACAATGCCATAAGAAAGCTTTATTTAAATATGGAGACTTTCTTTTTAGTGTGTTCTGGACATTGAAAATTTGGAGTTGGTTTAGAACATATATGCCGTTATTTAGAGTACCGGACCCAATCAAACCATGATTAAGGTGGATGTTAACAGCATCTTTTATAAACGTGAAATCATAACCTTTATTTGATAACAAGGAAACTGATATGATATTACACGTTAAGCTTGGTACAAAATAACAGTTATGCAAAACCAAAATATGTCCACTCGTCAATCCTAGGTGATAATCCCCGACGGACGCAGCTCCCACGCTAGCTCCGTTAGCAACCCTGAGGATCATATCACCTTCCTTCAGCACTCTACGGTTTCTCAGTGCCTGCAATGAATTGCAAATATGAGATCCTGATCCGGTATCCAATACCCAGGAAGTAGAGTTGATCGACAGACAATTCTCAATTACAAACACACCTGAAGTCGAAGCCACAGCTTGCTTCGGTTCCTGGTTCTTGGCGTTCCACGCCTTGCAATCCTTCTTCCAGTGCCCTTTCCTGTGACAATGGAAGCACTCATCCTGGCCAACTATCGGTGCTGCAAGCTTTTTCTTTCCCTTCTTTCCCACCTTACTAACACCTCCTCTAGGTTTGGGTGCGGCCTTCTTCTTCCTTCCTTTGGCCCTAGCCTTGGACCCTGAAGAAGATGAACCGCCAACAAACATAGCGGGTGTTTCCCTTACCTTCTGTAAGGTGCCCTCTGCACTCCTTAACATGTTCAGGAGTTCCGCAAGTTCAACTTCTTTTCCTTGAAGGTTGAAGTTGAGGATAAACTGGGCGTAGGTGGGAGGAAGGGACTGGAGAATAAGGTCTGTATAGAGCTCATTATCCAAAGTCGTCCCAAGGTCTGCGAGCTCCTCAATATAGCCGATCATCTGTAGGACATGTTCACCTACCGATGACCCGACAGCCAACCTCGCTCGAAATAATTTCTTCGAGGTCTCGTATCTTGCTATACGAGATTGCTCTCCATAAAGTTCCTTTGTATGGAGAAATATGCCATCTAGAGACATATCCTCGTGCCTCCTCTGATGTTCATTGTTCATAGAGGCAAGCATGATGCACTTGGCTCTCGCGCAATCTAAATCCCAGGTTTTGCGGATTTCCTTATCCGCATTGCTGGATTTGGGACCAAGGACAGCAGGTGCTATAGCGGTGAGGACGTACCCCAGTTTGTCATAGGTCAAGGCCATTTTGACATTCCGCAGCCAATCTTTATAGTTTGGCCCCGTCAGTATATTCTTTTCTAAAAGTAACTTAAGTCCAGTCATTTTCAGGGTCGCTGCAATTAGGAGAGAGAGAAGAAAACACTTTAGCATGATGCTCTTGCAAGTTTAGAGTGGTTTTTAGTTTATCTAAACTGGATGGCTCCCACTGTTTCTCGAATCCTTCCTCAAACCATAAAAGAAGAATTAGCCAGGACTATTCTCACCGTACAATACTTGCTTAACCGTTCAGCCAGGCCAGTGTCGATACTTCGAGGGAGGTTTTCCAACGCTTTCGCGAAGTTCCTTAATTAAATAACCTCTTTTCTCTGGGCGCGTAACCCCGCTGACACCTTTCTGGACACCTACTAGGTTTATAGCATTGATCGTTAAGTGACGAATATCCTGATAAGTATCATATACTCACAGTAGGATCGGGATCCAAATATCATCGTCTGATAATGTTGTAGGAATGCTACCAACATTCATCAAACTCAAAATGGTATGCATCTCTTTGCAAATTTCAGTTTCTTTAGAAATTCCCGATATTTATTTCTGCCCCATGCTCTTATGACCTTGGCGTTAGGTCAAAATGTCATAAGTCACATGTCAAGTTCTACCCATCATTATCTTGTCAATTTGAACCCATCCGTATATATCCTTGACGTTCGGCCAAAATGATAATACGACTGTCCCAAACTAACTACATCTACCTATGCAACAAATGAATACCCAGTAGCTACCAAACACTATGCCTTGGCGTTAGGTCAAAATACATAGCTTGAATACTACTGAATACCCAGATGAAATGACGGAGGGCTACGAATGGTTTTGGCGAAACCGTGAACGTAGTGAACTTGATATAACCGAAGGAACCTGATAGCTTTTAAAAGGAGTGGTTAAATCTCCGCATTTAAAAATATCTGTTTTTAAAAATAACCGAGTGGTTTCTTTTAAATTGTTCCAACGATTTAAACTTTGGTTTGTTTTTCTTTGCATTATAGATAATGCGTCCCATCATTAACCTATCATTGCAGAAAACAACGAAAATACAACGTCCTTTTATGCCATCCGCATTTGCCACGGGGTCCCGTCATCACCCGTTTGGTTACTTAACTAACGACAGAGCGGGGGCTGGGCTAGCGCGGGTGTAAAACATAAATGACGTCTAAATAGCTATCATAAATATAGATATTTTACATTCGTCTGACGCAATGATATTCATTCCAGAACACAGATAAACAATATTGGATTTGCAAGCAATCTGTATTTCTTTTGAGCCTGCAAGAAAAGACAGATTACAGAGTTGTGATGAATAGCCGTTACCCCACCCTCGACCCCTACGGGTACGGCAAACTACCCGCCCGGCAGTTTGTGTACCCCACCTTGGGTCAGTCCTAGGAGCAAAAACAGTAAAATGAAATAATACAACGGTGGCTACAACCGCAACCTGGAAGTGCCCCGCAAAAATAATATTACAACAATTTACATTTACAACAAATGAATTTAAACAATAACCCATTGCAAACCCCGGCTATACACCACAACAGTCCAATACAGTTTATATGCACAGCAGATATAACCATTACAGAAATGTGCAACCCCCTGCCAACCGACATACTAGCAGTTGGGGGAGGTTTACGAACACATTAAACAATCACAGATATAATCCAATATGCAAATACTGTACAATTTCGATCGATTAAACAACATCAATATTGCTCCAAAATCTGCTCTGTTAAACAGTAACCTGAGCAAATATTAAATATTCCAGAGAACCCCAAACACCAGAGAGGACCCACACATGAAAGATGAGCCCATGAGTCGGCCAAAGCACCGCGGAAGGGCGGCGGATCCCACCGATTCGCCGCGCTTCCGCGGCCGAGTTGCCGAGTCATGGGTTCAAATTTCATGGGTGTTCTCCTGGACTCATTTCATGCTTTCTGAACACACCTGAAAAATTTTTGGACTTCATTTTAAGTTCGACAGAAACTTGAAACTTTTAGGGTTTTCCGGCTTCGTTTTTCCGTTCGAAATTCGTACAAATTTGCAATCAAGTTATTTAGTGTTTAGCGAGGCTCTGATACCACTGTAAGTCGATGTAGTACACCCCAGTACTTGTGGGGAGGCGGAATTTTCAAAAACAATCAAGTTTAAAGAACGAACATCGACTAACCGCTTGAATCGAAGCTAAACTGTAAATAACCGTACACAAAGAGTTTCTAATCTATTGTGTTTAGGGATTATACCTAACGAAATCTGTCCTTCGTCTTTGTGTCCTCCTTGGTTCTCCTCGACCTTCTCTAGGTAGTAGACGATCCACCCGAGAGCAAAACACCAAGCTAAACCTCTAACTTGAGGTAACTAATCTACTTTGATTGCTAATCAAAGAAGAAAGGATGATATAGAGTGAAGGTTATGGATGTTTAAGTCTAACTAAACCTTTGATCTCAACACATGAGGATTAAGGATTAGTTTCTTGAAGATGAGAGCTTGAGGAGAGAGAATGTGTGATGAGATAATGAGAGGGGAGAGAGTGTATCATAATATATTATGAAGCATTCTTATTACTTGAATAATGAATAATAGAAATGAATAAGCATGCTTCATAAATGCAAAATGGTGATTCATTAAGCATGTGTCATTATCATTTATTGTGCAATAATGATAATGATGAATCACTCTGATGACTCACAATCTTATCCAAAGTAACCTCCTTAGTCACATCTTCTAGAAGCTTCTCGTATAATTACGAAAACGCCCCTCCAATCCGCAAAAAATACGGAAAAACTTTAGACTGAAAAAATCCAATAACCGGATACCAGTAACTGGCTTAAACCAAAGCCGACTGGTAAAAACTGTCCGAAAGTCGTACGTGCGTAAACGCACGTATGCGTCCGAACCCTTTGTCGCAAAACCATGCAACCTCTATATCGTTTCGCCTGGAGTAGGAAACTCTCTGTGTGGGACTCTAGAGACTCGACTACTACGCTGGCAGTGGGTTTAACCACAGACCGCAAGTGGCACTAGCTGTACGTAACGGTCCCCAGGTAGTTGTCGATAAGAAGGCCGATGAGGAAACCCATCCGAACTCCTACTGAGTCTGATGTGACAATCTCCATACAGTCCGGTCCGTTCGTCCAAGACTATCGCATATCGGGCCTAGGGGGCGGCAAGCGTCAGTCTCCTAATAGCGGTATAAGTCGTGTCGGAGGGAAGCCCATTACACCCTGAGAAACTA
The DNA here is from genome assembly GCA_030015575.1 of Agapanthus africanus. Lineage (NCBI taxonomy): Eukaryota > Viridiplantae > Streptophyta > Magnoliopsida > Asparagales > Amaryllidaceae > Agapanthus > Agapanthus africanus. Next base: position 447,480,191 of record CM057342.1, on the reverse strand, counting down.
CTGGAACCTACCAGTAAATCTCGCTTGCCCTGGCCAGGGACTTTGCGTAATGGCTCTCTGACACAGCACGATATCTACTCCCAATACCGGGAGGGACGAATCCTGTCTAACCGCCACTGCCTCCAAGTGCTCGGGACTGCACCCAACTGCTACCTGTTTGCACGACTCCTTTGAGCCGTGGTAGGGTAGCAATCTAAGAACAGTGGGACACACTCGAGGCGAAGTAGCAGTGTCAAGTCTGCGGACTACGCTGTACTCATGTCACCTAGGAACTGCTCACTAACGACTGGTATCAAACCAACCAACAGTTCCCCGTGAGTCCTGTCCGGTGTACCCGTAACCTAACGAGCACCTGCATACTATCTCCAGTACGACGTACTGACGGCTGTGGGACAGACCATCTCCCCAACTGGGATGAGAAGCGTACACACTAGTCTACTCCAGAGTATCGATGCTCTGTCTCGATAATCCAACGACCAGGGACCTGTATAAGGATGTGCTTGTAGACTACCCAGCCCCCACAAGTGTGACTGCCATCACAACGCTGGTAGACAAGCAAGATCCTAAGAGCTCTATCAATACGTACACTTACATATTAAGATAGAAAAACCAAGTAGCATACTACCATGTTTAGCAAGACTGTTATATACATGTGAATATGCCAAGCTTCCATTAAGTAATATACAAGCTAGTATGATACAGTAATGGCCTTCTAGGGCATAAACACTAACAGTACGACTGTCCCAAACCAACGCATCTATCTATGCTGCATATGAACACCCAATAGCTACCAAACACTGTGCCTTGACTTTGGCCAACAAACACAGCTTGAATACTATTGACTATCCATATGAAATGACGGAGGGCTACGAATGATTTTTGGCAAAAAACCTTTAACGTAATGAACTTGATATCGTTGAAGGAACCGGATAGCTTTATAAAAATATAGTGACGAAAACCTTTACTAAAGAGGTCACTCCCGTTGAAGGGATCTCGGCTCTTTCCCCGTAGAATGAGGTGCAGGATATTCCAACTGAATACCACGATGCAAAGCAAAAGTAATCGACTATAGTGAAGTTATTGCCCTGACGCAAACTTCTATCCAAGGGGTCACTCCCGGTGAAGGGATCTCGGCCCTTGCCTCGTCGACTGAGGTGCTGGATATTCATAACCGAATACCACTGTGCAAAACAAAAGTGAACGTCCTTACAATAACAGCTTTTTGAAAAATTGTTCCAACATCAGAATAGGTTTGTTTAGCTTGCATTGATCCGAATCAATGCAGTCCCATCAATTGATCACACCAATAAAGAACGAAAATAATGATGTACGTATATGCCATCCGCATTCGCCACTGGGTCCCGTCATTACCCGTTAGGTTACTTAACTAACGACAGAGCGGGGACTGGACTAGCGCGGATGCAAAACATATACAAATCTACTAGTATATATATCAATATATAATATTCGCTCAAGGCGTGATAAAATGCAACATCACAGAAATGTAATAAGCATCACTGAACAATACAGATATCTGGGATCCCCAGGTTTCATAGAGCCGCTACTGAAACTCGACGTTCCTCTGGTCATGTGGATAGCCTGTGCAATGAAAATCCTAGACCCCTACGGGCGCGGTAAGTTACCCGCCAAAACCTGAAGCAAGGCAGCCCCCCTCAGCAACGTGAATGGACCACCTAGCACTTCACGGAATCCGGTAACTTGGGCACCCCTCCTTGGGTCAACCTGTAACCCCTACGAGTGCGGCGAATAGCCCGCCAATTCTAGAGTAAATCCCCCTCCGTCTCAATGCCATGAGATGCGGGCCCGTTTCGCTCTAGAACCCGGCTACCCGTGCACCCCTCCGCGGGGTAATCCTAGTACAGAAAATAAAATATACAAACAACGGGTACATCGACCTCACCCCGGTCGTGCCCCAAAAGAATAATATACAAACAGGCAGTGACGACAGTCCACATGTCGGACGCTCGCCCCGCAATATCAAATATATATAAATAACCAAATTGTACTAACATTGCATCCAGGCTATCCACCATGACAATCCGCAACATCATAGCACAACATAGAACATCAACGTGAATGTCACGTTCGCAAATCCGTCTAAAAGGGCTATAGCAGTTAGACAGGATTTACTGATTAAGTGACATTCACGGTCGCAGATATAACGTAAATACTGTGAACTAACATGTTTAAAATTTTCGATCGACTAAATTTTCCGGAGTGGGCCCCAAGCACTACTGTAGCACTCAAAGAAAATCTGGGCCTAAAAATAATATTCCAAAAACACCATTTTCAACTCAGGAGCTCTCTGTAAAATTTTGGTGCACTGAACAGTAAATGTGGCGGCGGAACCGCGGCCCAAGCATGGGTTTGGCCGCGGTTCCGCGGTGGAATAATAATAACATGTGACCAAATTTTCACAGAATGCATAAAAAACACTGCACGTATTTTTAAAATGTACCAAATAATTTTTAGAGCCAAAAAAAATTCAACAGAGAACTGAACCAGAAAATGCGGGTTTTCGGAAAATCCGTTCGATCGAACTTGTAAACACGTTAGAGCAAGCTAGACTAAGTTAATGGCATGGCTCTGATACCAGTGTAAGTGCACGGCGGCGTCCCGGCCATCATTCCGAGGCCAAAATGCGGAAACGGTACTTTTCTTTAACTTTAAAACCGGCACCACCGCGCACAAAAATCCCGGATCGGGCCATTAACATTGTCCTAGCAAACTAAAAAAGGGGTAGAGAGATATACCGAGCGATCCGTGTCCTTCGGTCTTCTCGTCGTCGTCCCGATCTCCCCGCGGAATCTCCGGTCTTCATCTCCTCGTCGGAAGGACACCACATCGCCGGGTTCTTTTACGGGCTCCCACCTCTAGAGCGAGGCAACTCGGGCACGAAGTTGGCGAGCAGACATGCCCAAGAAGTGCTGTAGAATAGTGTGGAACTCTTTGTCTCATTTGGGGTAGAATGAAGTTGCCTTTTTTAGTGGAGGAATGAGTTGTGGAATTTTGTAGATGAACTTGGGGATTTTGCAAGCATGAAGAGAACAAAATCCTACTCCAAAAATTTTGGCAGCCCTCTCCCCTTGAATGGCCGGCCTCATGTGGTGAAGGGAGAGAGAGAAATCCAAGGGGGGTTTGGATCAATAATACAAGAGAGAATGTGAAGTGATGATGAGAAGAAATGATCACCAACCAAATCCAACACTCCACCAACCTAATCATAGCCCATCACCATCAAGCAAAGTCAACCGGTGATGATCAAAGGAAGTCAAGGTCAAACAAGAGCTATCATGAAGCAACAATATTCAAATACCACCCTCCACAAATCAAATTTGCATACTTGCAAATAAGCCCTCCTCCACCAACTTTCAGCCAAGGAAAGATACAAAGGAAAAAGGCCGAAACGGAATGCAAACTGGCAACTTCATAAAACTGATCCCGTAACAAATTACAGGAAAACCCCGCGACTGTATATACATACCCGCATTTGTATTCCGACCGAATACAGATGCAATGAGACAAAATCTACACTGTACAATACTAGGATCCGGCTTAAACCAAAGCCCGCTAGTATTATCCGTCCAATCATGATCCGTGCAATACCGCACGTATCTGATCGAACCCTGCCATATCTCCATACGGCCTCTACAGCGTTTCACCCGAAACTTGAGAAAACGGTCTGTGGGGGACTCTAAAGACTTGCCAACACTTTGGCTGTGGATTTAACCACAAGCACGTCAGAGGTATTAGCCATACGTAATGGGCTACCAGGTATTGACCAAAAGGGACGTCGATGAGCGAACTCATCCTGACACCCTACTGAGCCTGTCAGTGAAAATATCCGTACAGTCCGGTCCGTTCGTCTCTGAGCATCGCATGGCGGGCCTAGGGGTTGGTAAAAGTCAGACCCCCAAAAGCCGGTACAAGTCATGTCGGAGTGTATCCCAGAACACCCTGAGATACTACTGGAATACCTACCAGTAAATCTCCTGCCTTGGCCAAGGACTTCGTGTAATGGCTCTCCTAGACACAGCGCGACCTCACCCCCAATACCGGGAGAGACGAACCCCTGAAGATCCGCTCACTGCCTCTATGTGGCTCGGGACTGTACCCAACTAAAACCTGTTTGCACGTCTCCTTTGAGCGTGGTAGGGTAGTAATCAAAGTACAGTGGGAACTCACACGAGACAAATGACGATCTAAGGTCGATGAACTAACCTGTACACATGTCACCAGGAAACTTCCATCTGACGTCTGTTATAAGACCAACTAGCATGTTCCCGGGGAGTCCTGTCCAGTGTACTCATAAGCCAATGAGCACCTATATACATCTTTGGTGAACCAACTGATACCAGTGGCTTGTGAGACCGGCCACCGCCCCTCGTCGGGGTCTCGACTGTATACACTAGTCTACTCTGGAGTGTCGATGCCTTGTCTCGAAACTCCCACGACTAGGGAGCTTTTAAGGATGTGCTTATAGACCCCAGCTCCCACGTATATGATCGCCCTCATACTGCTGGCAGTCAAGCAAGAATCATAAGGGCTCTATCAACGTGCAATAGTGACTTGTAAGGTCACCTAAAGCAGTACACGATGATAAAGGTAAACCAGATAGCATACTATCATCTTGAGTAAGACTGTCCTACCGGCATAGGTCCTCCATCAATCATTGCAATCACGTGCCTGTGATCCAATAATTGACTCTGAGGGCACTATCTCCAACATACGTAACGGCTACCCAGGTATTTGTCGATAAGAAAGCCAATGTGCAAACTCATCTGAACTCCTACTGAGCCTATCTGTGACGATCTTCGTACAGTCCGGTCTGTTCGTCTAAGAGTATCACATATCGGGCCTAGGGGCGGTAGCCGTCAGACCCCTAATAGCGTAATAAGTCATGCCAGAGTAGAGCCCAAAAACACCCTGAGAAAATACTGGAGTACCTACCAGTAAATCTCTCTTGTCCTGGCCAGGGACTTTGTGTAATGGCTTCCGAACACAGCACGAAATCAACCCCCAATACCGGGAGAGACGAATTCTATCTAACCGCCACTGCCTCCAAGTGCTTCGGGACTGCACCCAACTACTACCTATTTGCATGACTCATAAGAGCCGTGGTAGGGTAGTAATCTAAGAACAGTGGGAGCACACTCAAGGTGAAGTAGCAGTGTCAAGTCAACGGACTATGCTGTACTCATGTCACCTGGGAACCGCTACCTGATGATAGGTATAGTACCAACTAACATTTCCCCACGAGTCCGTCCAGTGTAACTCATAACCCAATGAGCACCTGCATATTATCTCCAGTACGATGTACTAATGGTTGTGGGACAGACCATCTCCCCTATTAGGTTGAGAAGCGTATACACTAGTCTACTCTGGAGTATCGATGCCTTGTCTTGATAATCCTATGACTAGGGACCTGTATAAGGATGTGCCTATAGACTACCCAACCCCCACTAGTGTGACTGCCATCACAATACTGGTAGTCAAGCAAAGATCCTAAGGGCTCTACCAATATGTATTAGTGATACGCTAAAAGAAACATATACACATATTAAGATAGAAACAAACCAAGTAGCATACTACCATGTTGAGCAAGACTGTCATAAAATCCATGTATATCCCAAGCTTCCAAAATATAATTTACAAACTAGTACTATACAATAATGGCCTCTAGGGCATATATCACTAACAATCTTCCACTTGCGCTAAGGCCATGTGTTGGCATATCGCAGACCTATCATCTCGAATAGCTTCTCAAACTGCGTCTGAGGGATGACCTTTGTGAGTGGATTGTAGTGTTGTTCTCCGTATCAACTCTCCGTACCTCGATCTCCCGGTGATCCACGATCTCCCTGATCAGGTGATACCGCCTCAAGATATGTATGGACTTCTGATGGGACCTAGGTTCCTTCTCTAAAACTATAGCTCCGTTGTTGTCACAATACAGAGGTATTGTATCAATAATGGACGGAACCACCTGAAGTTCTGTTAAGAACTTTCTCATCCAGACTGTTTCTTTTGCGGCATCACATGCGGTGATATACTCCTCTTCCATCGTCGAGTCAGCAACGGTGTCCTGCTTGGAGCTCTTCCAACAGACCGCCCCTTTATTGAGGGTAAAGACATAACCCGACATAGGCTTGGAGTCATCCTTGTCACTCTGGCAGCTGGAGTCAGCAAAAGCCTCGATCTAGAGGTCTTTTCCGCCGTACACCAAGAACATCCCCTTAGTCCTTTTCAGGCACTTGAGAATGTTCTTTACTGCTATCCAGTGCTTCTCCTCAGGGTTTAACTGATACCGGCTTACCACACTTAGAGCGTAAACAACATCTGGTCTGGTACATAACGTCGCATATATTATAGAGCCTACCGCAAAAGCGTAGGGTATAGTTGACATGAGATCCCTTTCCAAATCAGTCTTGAGAGACATCTCTTTGGAGAGGGTGATTCTGTGACAAGATGATAGATTACCGCGCTTTGAATCTTCCATACTGAATCTTTTCAGTATGGTGTCGATGTACCTGGACTGTGAAAGTCCCAACATCCTCTTATATCTATCACGATAGATCTGGATCCCCAAAATGTAAGAGGTATCACCCAGGTCTTTCATGGAGAACCTTTGTGACAAGAATCCTTTGACTGATTGTAGCATAGGAATGTCATTTCTTATCAAGAGAATGTCATCTATGTATAAGACGAGGAATACAACAGTTCTTGCTACAATCTTACTATAGATGTATGGTTCATCTGGATTTTTGATAAAGTCAAATTCTTTGACCGTCTCATCAAAACACATGTTCCAACTCCGAGATGCCTGGTTTAATCCATAAATGAATTTAAGCAACTTGCATACTTTCTCGCTGCTCCCACTCTGAATGAAACCTTCTGGCTGATCCATATAAACGCACTCTTCCAAATTTCCATTTAGAAAAGCGGTCTTTACGTCCATCTGCCAAATTTCATAATCGTGGAAGGAAGAAATGGCAAGAAGGATCCGATTGGATTTAAGCATAGCCACTGGAGAAAAGGTTTCATCATAGTCCAAACCAGGTCTTTGACGAATACCTTTTGCAACAAGACTAGCCTTATAGGTTTCAACCTGTCCATCTACACCAATCTTCTTTCTGAAGATCCATTTGTAGCCTACGAGTTTTACCCCTTCTGGAGCAATGTCCAAAATGCATACTTTGTTGGTGTACATGGACTCCATCTCGGTCCGTATTGCATTTGGCCATTTTACCTAGTCTCTGCTCTGAATGGCTTGCTGGAAACTAGTTGGCTCATTATTGTCAATGATGCAATCCTCTCTATCCCCGTCTATAAGAAAACCGTAGTATCTCTCATGCGGATGAGACAGCCTACTACTCCTGCGGAGTGGCACAGGGATGTCCTGTTCTTTTGAAACTTCTGGTTCCACCATGCTTTCAGTAATAGCTTGTGGTTCTGGAATTTCTTCCAGTTCTATTGTGCTCCCACTTATCTCTTTTTCTAAAAATTGAGTTTCCAAGAAGTGGGCATGACGAGAAAAAAACCTTTTGTTCCTCTGCGTAATAGAAAAGATACCCCTGGGAGTTCTTTAGGTATCCCACAAACTTACACAGTATTGAGCGTGCCTCGAGCTTGTCTGCATGCTGCTTTTCAACAAAAGCTGGACATCCCCATATCTTCAGATACTGAAGATAGGGTTTCTTCCCACTCATCATCTGATATGGTGTGGTAGGCACAGTCTTGGTAGGAACCTTGTTCATAAGATATGCAGCTGATTCTAGTGCATAGCCCCAGAAGGATCGCGGTAACTCAGTGTTACTCATCATGGAACGTACCATATCCAATAAGATTCAGTTGCATCTTTCCGATACACTGTTTTGTTGTAGTGTGTATGGAGGAGTAAGCTGAGCGAGAATTCCATTCTCTTTTAAGTCATCTAGGAACTCGGCACTTAAGTATTCACCACCTCGATCAGATCTCAGTGTCTTGATACTTTTGCCAGTTTGGTTTTCCACTTCATTCTTATATTCTCCGAATTTCTCAAAGGCCTCGGATTTATGTTTCATTAAGAAAACATGTCCATACCTAGAGAAATCATCCGTAAAAGTAATGAAATAGGAATAACCACTTCTTACATTTGTAGACATTGGACCACACACGTCGCTTTTTATGAGTCCCAAGAGCTCGCCGCTCTTACTCTGTGTCTAGTGAACGGAGTCTTTATCATCTTTCCTTTGAGACATGATTGACAAGTTGCATTAGACCAATATTCGAACGGATCTAAATATTCCTCTTTATGTAACTTGGTCAACCGTGTTTCATTGATGTGACCCAGTCTACAATGCCATAAGAAAGCTTGATTTAATTCTGGAGATTTTCTTTTTTGTGTGTTCTGAACGTTGAAAACTTGTAGTTGGTTTAATACGTATATACCGTTGTTTAGTGTACCCAGCCCAATCAAACCATGATTAAGGTGGATGTTTATGACATCGCTTACAAATGTAAAATCATAACCTTCTTTAGATAACAAAGATACAGAAATGATATTACAAGTCAAACTAGGTACACAAAAACAGTTGCGCAAAACCAAAATATGTCCACTTGTCAATCCTAAGTGATATCCCCCTACGGACACAGCATCTACGCTCGCTCTGTTAGCAACCCTGAGGGTCATATCACCCTCCTTCAAAACTCTACGGCTTCTCAGTGCCTGCAAAGAATTACAGATATGAGATCCTGATCCGGTATCCAATACTTAAGTAGCAGAGTTAATTGACAGATAGTTTTCAATCACAAACACACCTGAAGCCGAAGCTACAACCTGCTTCGCACCCTGGTTCTGGGCTTTCCAGCCCTGCAATCCTTCTTCCAATGGCCATTCTTGTGACAGTAGAAACATTCTTCCTTCCCTACCGTCGGCCCCCTAACTTTTGCCTTGCTCCTTCCCTCTACCTTACTAACATCGCCTTTCGCCTTGGTGGGGGCTTTCTTCTTCTTCCCCTTGACTTTCGCCTTGAATCTAGAAGAGGAAGATCCCCCAACAAGCAAAGCGGGTGTCTCCCTGGACTTCTGCAGGGTTCCCTCAGCGCTCCTCAACATGTTAAGGAGTTCTGGAAGTGTAACTTCCTTCCCTTAAATGTTAAAATTCAAGATAAACTGGGCGTAGGTAGAGGGGAGGGACTGTAGAATCAAGTCTATATACAGCTCGATCTCTAACGTGGTCCCCAGGTCCGCGAACTCTTCAATCAAGCTGATCATCTTAAGAACGTGGTCCCCTAAAGATGACCTGATAGCCAACCTCACTTGAAATAGTTTCTTTAAGGTCTCGTATCTTGGGATACGAGATTGCTCTCCATATAAGTCCTTGGTATGGAGGAAGATGGATTCAAGATCCATCTTCTCGTGGCGCCTCTGTTGTTCATTTTCCATAGAGGCCAGCACGAGACACTTGGTTTTCGCACTGTCAATTTACCAGGTCTTACGGATCTCCTTATCCGCGATGCTGGAATCTGGACCTAAGACGGCGGGGGCTTTAGTAGTAAGATGATAGCCTAGTTTGTCATATGTGATGGCCATCTGGACATTCCTGAGCCAATCTTTATAGTTTTTCCCCGTCAATATGTTTTTATCTAAAAGTAACTTAAGGCCGGTCATCTTGGTCGCTGCAATCAGGAGAGAGAGAAGAAACACTTTAGCATGTTGCATGTTTAGATTGTTTTTTAGTTTATGTAAACAGGATGGCTCCCACTGTTTCTCGAATCCTTCCTCAAACTATAAAAGAAGAATTAGTCCGGATTAATCTCACCTTACAATACTTGCTTAACCTTTCAGCCAGGCTGGTGTTGGCACTTCGAGGGTGGTTTCCCAATGCTTCCGCGAAGTTTCCCAATGCTTTCGCGAAGTTTCTTAATTATATAACCTCTTTTCCCTGGAGGCATAGCCCCGCTAATACCGTTCTAGACACCTACTTGGTTTATAGCATTGATCGTTTAGTAAAAAAATCTTCCGAGGAGTAGCAGATACTCACAGTAGGATCGGGATCCAAATATCATTGTGTAATAACCTTGAAGGAATCCTACCAAAATTATCACACTCCAAATGGTATGCAACACTAACAAGTTTCAGTTTCTTTATAAACACCCGATGTGGATTTTTGCCCCATGCTCTTATGACCTTGACGAAGGGCAACATATCATAAGTCGTAAGTCAAGTTCTACCCGTCATTATCCTGGTTAATTTGAACCCACCCATACATACCCTTGACGAAGGCCAAAATAGTAGTACGACTGTCCCAAACCAACGCATCTATCTATGCAACAAATGAATATTCAACAGCTACCAATCACTATGCCTTGGCAAAGGTCAAAATACATAGCTTGAGTACTACTGAATGTCCATCTGAAATGACGGAGGGCTACGAATGGTTTTGGGTAAACCGTGAATGTAATGAACTTGATATAATCGAAGGAACCATGATAGCTTTTTAAAGGAGTGGTTTAGGCTCTGCATTTAAAAGTTTGCTTTTTGGAAAAAACCGAGAGGTTTTTGAAATTGTTCCAACGATTCAATTTTGTTTTGTTTGCTTTGCATTAATCAATGCAGTCCCATCATTTAACCTACCATTTAAGAAAGAAACAAAAATACAATGTACGCTTATGCCATCCGCATTCGCCACTAGGTCCCGTCTAACACCGTTAGGTTACTTAACTAACGCCAGAGCGGGGGCTGGACTAGCACGGAAGCAAAACATAAGCAACGTCTATTATATAACATATATAATATATCCATTCGTCTCACGCAATAATAGGCATTCTAGATATCAGATGAACATATTGGATATAATAGGAATTCTTCGTTTCGTTTAAGCCTATAACGAAAGATGGATTCCACGGTCGTGTTGAATAGCCAAACCCCACCCTAGACCCCTACGGGTGCGGCAGACTACCCGCCAAATTCCCGAAGTGAAGCAACCTCCCTCAGTAAAATGAGTAGGCCACTCGGCACTTTAAAGAACCCTGTAGTTTGTGCAGAGTTGCCTAAGTCGGCAACAAGGTTTCGGGAGGCATCGTCTAAGCCAAATTAAAATTTTAGCCGTTCTAGCTAACCCTAACATAGAATCGTATACTAGAAATTGCGACGAATCGAATGAAAACGACTTTGCAACTAAAGTGAACAAGGAATACAACCTTTGTAGACCGGTCCTTCACTTCATTAGCTCTATGTAGTAGTCCCTTCGCTGCGATCATGAACTCCCGGACTCTAGAGAGGCACCCATGAAGAAATGAACATGCTTCCATCGAAGTCTTCGAGGCCGAAGGTGATCTACATCGAGGAAACAATAACCCAAGCTATCTCTTCACTAATTGTGGAATTAGTGAAGCAAACACCCTATACTAAATGGCAAGTAGTAGAGGATGATGAAGTAGGAAGTGGGCTCACATTAGATTTGATTTTCTCACTAATTTTCTCTCATCTCCATTGAAGCTAGAAATCTTTTTAGGAAGAAGAAGAAGAAAACTCTCATGATAATTATCCAAAGGATTATTGCAACCATGGGTGAGTTAAGCATCATATGCTAACCCTTGTAGAGACATAACTATGGTTAGGATAATTGGTTGGGTTAATAAATATCTTTAGGCAAAACAAAAGAGAAGACTTGGTCAATGATCAATACAAGCTTCTACAAGCTATTAGCCATGACAAATTGCCACCATTTTGTAATTACCAAAACTAAATAAAAACCCTAATAATTATCATAAGCATGTGTATGTCTCATACACCCATCTTGCATGTATCATCAAACATGACACAAAACATGTACACAAATATACATATCACATATATATAATGTGCACATCAAGTGAGAAAAGAAATCATAAGTGAGAAAGTATTAGTTAATGTAACTAAATATATCAAATATATAATTATACATTACATTATTAAATCAACAAATGATTTTATATTCCGTCTATATCACATATATCTGACTAATATCAAATGTAACAACTTATCGAATCAATACTTGATCTGATAACCTGGTTATATCACATATAACCGAGCAATGTCACAAATCGCGAGAATGGAATATGGTATCACATACACGCATTAATCTCGGTCCCGCACATATCACATATGTGCTCCTACTCCATTTCGCTTGAGCCAGGAAACCTCTGTGTAGGACTCTAAAGACTCGTCAATACGCCGGCAGTAGGTGATGATCATATCAAACACCCACAAGCCACAAGCGGTCTGCTAAACGTAACGGCCACCCAGATATTAAGCAATCAGAAGATCAACAAGCAAGCCCGCTCACACTCCTGCGAATCCAATCAGTAACTCTACCGTATAGTCCGGTCTCATCGTCTGATATGTCGCATATCTCGTTTAGGAGTGGTAAACGTCAAACCCCAGTAACTCGATAAGTCGTGCTGATATGAGGCTCATAACGTGTCGAGAAACTACTGATAACACTTACCAGTATATCTCTGAAGTAGCCCTGGCTAGGGACTTCCTGTTATAGCCAATCGATCACAGCGCAACATCAACCCCCAATACCGAGATAGACGAAACCCCTCCTATCGCTCATTGCCTCCATGTGATTCGGGACTTTACCCAAAAGCCACCATTTTGTACGTTATCTTGAATGTGTTAAAGTGGAAATCAAAGCATAGTGGGAATCATACAAGACTCTATGACGATCTCGGGTCTACAGACTAACCTGTACCAGTGTCACCAGAGAACTGCCATCTGACGTGAGGTATAAACCATCTGGGAGTTCTCGGCGAGTCCGTCCAGTGTACCCGGTCTCTACTGAGCACCCGTATACTATCTCTGATGTCAAACACCAATGGATATAGGATCATCCTGTTGGATATAGTGCCCTCAGAGTCAATTATTGGATCACAGGCACATGATTGCAATGATTGAGGGAGGACCTATGCCGGTAGGACAGTCTTACTCGAGATGATAGTATGCTATCTGGTTTACCTTTATCATCGTGTACTGCTTCAGGTGATCTTCCAGGTCACTATTACACGTTGATAGAGCCCTTAGGATTCTTGCTTGACAGCCAGCAGTATGATGGCGATCATATACGTGTGAGCTAGGGTCTATAAGCACATCCTTAAAAGGTCCCTAGTCGTGGGAGTTTCGAAACTGGGCATCGATACTCCATTAGTAGACTAGTGTATACAGTCGAGACCCCGATGAGGGGTGGTGGCCGGTCTTACAAGCCATTAGTGTCAGTTGGATCACCTAAGATATATACAGGTGCTCATTGGGTTATGAGTACACCGGACAGGGCTCGCCGGGAACATGCTAGTTGGTATTATACCCGACGTCAGATAGTAGTTCCCTGGTGACATGTGTATGTTAGTGTATATGCCCTAGAGGCCATTACTGTATCATACTGGTTTGTATATTACTTAATGGATGTTTGGGATATTCACCTTGTATATACAATCTTGCTCAAAATAGTAGTATGCTACTTGGTTTGTTTCTACTTCAATGTGTACATGTGTTTATTTTTTGTATATCGCCTATACACATTAGTAGAGCCCTTAGGATCTTTGCTTGATTACCAGCGATGTGATGGCCGTCACACTAGTGGGGCTGGGTAATCTATAAGCACATCCTTATGCAGGTCCCTGGTCGCAGGACTATCGAGACAGGGCATCGATACTCCGGAGTAGACCAGCGCATGCGCTTCTCATCCCAGTGTGGGAGACGGTCTGTCCCACAGCCGTCAGTACGTCGTACTTGAGATAGTATGCGGGTGCTCGTTAGGTTACGGGTACACTGGACAGGACTCGTCGGGAACTGACTAGTTGGTATTATACCTATCGTCAGTTATCAGTTCCCAGGTGACATGAGTACAGCTTAGTCCGCTGACTTGACACTGTCACTTCGCCTCGGGTGTGTTCCCACTGTACTTTGATCACTACCCTACCACGGCTCAAAGGAGTCGTGCAAACAGGTGGTGGTTGGGTGCAGTCCCGAAGCACTTGGAGGCAGTGACGGTTAGACAGGATTCGTCTCTCCCGGTATTGGGGGTTGACATCGCGCTGTGTCTAGGAGAGCCATTACACGAGTAGTCCCTGGCCAGGGCAAACGAGATATACTGGTAGGTTTCCAGTGTTATCTCAGGGTGTATTGGGCTTCACTCCGGCACGACTTGTACCGCTATTGGTGGACTGACGTTTACCGCCCCTAGGCCCGCCATGCGATGTATCAGACGAACAGACCGGACTGTACGTAGAATGTCACACTCAGGCTCAGTAGGAGTTCAGATGGGTTTCGCCTCGTCGGTCTTCTTGTCGGCATTACCTGGGGACCGTTACGCACAGCTAGTGCCGCTTGCGGTCTGTGGTTAAACCCACTGCCAGCGTAGTGTCGAGTCTTTAGAGTCCCACACAGAAAGCTTTTCGCCTTTAGGCAAAAGAGTAGAGGTCGCATGGTATTGCGACAGGTCGCATGGTTTTGCGACAGGGTTCGGTCACGTCCGTGCACTTGTGCACGTACAGTGTCCGGACAGTTTACACTAGCGGGCTTTGGTTTAAGCCAGATCCTAGTGTACCTTATGGGATTGGATTTATCCAGTTTGCATTCGTGTTCCTCGGAACGCGGATGCGGGTGTGTATGCACAGTTGACAGGGAGGCAGAGGCAGCGGATTCTCATTAGGGTTGTTGACAGTTGACCGTTGACTTTTTGACTTTATGCTCAACCCTAATGAGAATATGATATGTGATTAACTATTATATTAATTAAGTATTATGGTGATATGGTTGTTGACTTGTTGACTTTTGTTGACTCGTTGACTTTGGTGACTTGTTGACTTTTGTTGACTTGTTGACCGGTTGACTAGGCTTGACTAGTTGACCATCATGATAACCATGGTTATCATTTCATGCCAAAGACTTTTACTTGCTTGTTCATTTGAGTAAAATGAGTGCATGAAATGATATGGTTGTGGTTGCTTCTAACCATCACATAAGACTTTTGTTAATATGATGAGTTATCATTGCTTTGGATTATGAGAGGGTGAGAGACAAAATACTTGCTCATTCTTTCTTGCTCATTCTCTCTCTTGTTCTTGAGCTCTCCTCTTGCTCTCACCCTCAACCTCTTGCTCCCTCTCTTGATCTATGGTTCTCTTGTCTCATGAGTTGAGAATCAAGAACCATAGATAAAATCCCATTCTATTTCCTCTCTACTCATTCTAGTTCACTAGGTTTAGCAAACCAAGTGAACTAGTTTCTTCAAAGATCGAAGAAGGAGCTAAAGGTTGGAGCTTTCAAGTGGATCTATCTTCGGCGTACGGAGACGACGAGAAGGAGCCATCGGACCACCACCGGAGCTTGAAGACGAAGGAGTTCAAGACAAGCTAGGTATAACCATCTTCATCCGAGTAGCTAAATATCTTTAGCTAAGTATGCTAGTTTTAGTTTAGGTAAAGATCCCGACCTAGCTTAGTCCATGTTGCCTCTTGCGTTAAAATTTTGATTTTATACCGTTTCCGCCTCCCCGTAAGAACCGGGGGTCGCAACGTGGACTTACAGTGGTATCAGAGCCTAACTAAACTTAAACTAGCTTGGTAGTAAAGTGTAACGAAGTTCGGAACCGAAAAAAATCCAAAAACCTAACTTTTACAAAACCTGAGTTTCTGTTGAATTTTTTTCTGGTCAAAATGAAAAACTTTATACTCCTAAATTCGGCTCAGAGTTTTGTGTGAACACCCAAGAAAAACGATACAGTAATTCGTCGAAACCGCCGCCCTTCCGCCGCGTGAGCTAGGCATCCGCCGCGGAAGCGCCGCGCTTTGTCGTCTTCTGTGCATCGTTTTTCGTGCAGTGTGTGTCTGTGTTGGTTTTGGGATTTTTGATATATATTATATGTGCCCAGATTTTCCAGAAAAGAAATTTCCTTTTGGGGTCCTATAATTCCGTATTTTTCCGAACTTCACTGCACTTTGACTATGATGGTTATATCTGTGATGTTTGCATGTATTGAACGTCGGCTGATCGCTATAAGTCGATTGGTCGGGGTTATACATGATCTGTAATGTGCTGGAATGTGTATATAAATATGTTGGATTGTCGCGGGTGAATAGCCGGGGTTGTGAGACGAGAGTTTTCTTTTCTTGCAATTCATGTAAATCTGTAAATTGATGTAATAATTATTTGTATGGCCGCACAACCGGGAAGGGGTTGTAGCCGTCATTGTATAATTTCTTTTTACTGTTTTTGCTCCTAGGATAGACCCATGGAGGGGTGCACAAACTACCGGGTATGCCGAAGTGTCGAGTGGCCTACTCATGGAGATGAGGGAGGTTGCTACGCTTCGGGTACTTGGCGGGTAGTTTGCCGCACCCGTAGGGGTCTTGGGTGGGGTTTTGGCTATTCACCGCGACCGTGTAATCTGTTTTTGTTACAGGCTCGTACAAATTACAGATTCCTAGTATATCCAATGTATTTATCTGTGATCTGAAATGTTTATCATTGCAGTATATCTATATATGATATTATTTAGGCGTTGCTTATGTTTTACAGACGCGCTAGCCCAGCCCCCGCTCTGTCGTTAGTTAAGTAACCTAACGGGTAATGACGGGGCCCCGTGGCGAATGCGAATGGCATAAGCGTACGTCATATTTTGGTTGTTTTCTACAATGGTAGGATTAAATGATGGGACGCATTAAAAGAACTAATGCAAGAATATCACGCATTAAAAGAACTAATGCAAGATAATAAACCAAGTTAAAGTCGTTGGAACACTTTCGAAAAACCACTCGGTTCTTTTCAAAAACAACTTTTAAATGCGGAGCTTGAGCCACTCCATTTAAAAGCTATCTCGTTCCATCGACCAAATCAAGTTCACTACGTTCACGGTTTTGCCAAAACCATCCGTAGCCCTCCATCATTTCAGTTAAATATTCGGTAGTATTCAAGCTATGTATTTTGACCTCACGCCAAGGCATAGTGATTGGTAGCTGCCGGATATTTATCTGTTGCATAGATAGAATGCGTTGGTTTGAGACAGTCGTACTGCCATTTTGGCCTACGTCAAGGGTATGTACGGGTGGGTTCAAATTAACCTGGATAATGATGGGACGAACTTGACATGTGACTTATGACATTTTGACCTCACGCCAAGGTCATAAGAGCATGGGGCAAAAATCCACATCGGGAGTTTCATAAGTACTGAAACTTGCTAGATTTGCATACCATTTGGAGTGTGATGATTCTGGTAGGATTCCTTCAGTTTCGTCACGCGATGATATTTGGATCCCGATCCTACTGTGAGTATATGCTACTCCTCGGGAAATTTCTCACTTAACGATCAATGCTATAAACCTAGTAGGTTCCTAGAAAGGTGTTAGCGGGGCTACGCCCCCAGGGAAAAGAGGTTCTTTAATTAAGGAACTTCGCGAAAGCGTTGGAAAACCTCCCTCGAAGTACCGACACCGGCCTGGCTGAACGGTTAAGCAAGTATTGTACGGTGGGATTGATCCTGACTAATTCTTCCTTTATGGTTTGAGGAGGGATTCGAGAAACAGTGGGAGCCATCCTGTTTAGACAAATTAAAAACCACTCTAAACTTGCAAGAGCATCATGCTGAGTGTTTCTTCTTCTCTCTCCTAATTGCAGCGACCAATCAACATGACTGGACTTAAGTTACTCCTAGATAAAAACAAACTGATAGGGCCAAACTACAAAGATTGGCTCAGGAATGTCAAGATAGCAATCACTTATGACAAGCTGGGGTATCTTCTTACCACCAATGCTCCCCCTGTCCCTGGTCCAACTTCCAGCGTCGCGGATAAGGAAATCCGCAAGACTTGGGAGATTGATAGCGCGAAGGCCAAGTGCCTCCTGCTTGCCTCGATGGACAACGAACATCAGAGGAGGCATGAGAATATGGACATGGAGTCCATATTGCTCCATACAAAAGAACTGTATGGAGAGCAATCACGTATCGCAAGATACGAAGCGTCGAAAAAGTTGTTTTCGACAAGAATGGCCGTCGGATCATCAGTAGCCGAGCACGTGCTAAAGATGATCGGCTTCATTGAGGAGCTCGCTGACCTAGGGATCACATTGGAGAGTGAGCTATATACGGATATAGTTCTCCAATCCCTTCCTTCCACTTACGCCCAGTTTATACTGAACTTCAACCTACAAGAAAAAGAGGTTGAACTATCAGAGCTCCTCAACATGCTGAGGAGCGCAGAGGGCACCCTACAGAAAAGTAGGGATACATCCACTTTGTTTGTAGGAGGATCATCTTCTTCTAGGTCCAAGGCGAAAGCCAAGGGAAAGAAGAAGAAAGCCCCCGCCAAACCAAGGGGCGGTGTTAGTAAAGTGGATACGAAGGGAAAAGGAAAAGCAACAAAGATAGCGGGGAAGCTTGTGGATAAGGAAGAATGCTTCTATTGTCATAAGAAAGGACACTGGAAGAATGATTGCAGGGCCTGGAAGGCCAGAACACAGGAATTGAAGCAGGTTGCAGCTTCAGCTTCAGGTGTGTATGTTATTGAAAACTGTCTTTCAATAAACTCTACTTCCTGGGTATTGGATACCGGATCAGGATCTCATATCTGTAATTCTTTGCAGGCGTTGAGAAACCGTAGGGTTTTGAAGGCAGGTGACATGACCCTCAGAGTTGCGAACGGAGCTAGCATGGATGCTAAAGCCGTGGGGGACTATCACCTGGGAATGTCAGATGGACATGTTTTGGTTTTGCGTAATTGCTTTTTTGTACCCAACGCAACTTGTAATATCATTTCTGTATCTTTAGTTTCTAAAGAAGGTTATGAATTTGCGTTTGTAAGTAATGTTGTAAACATTCACCTTAATCAAGTTTTGATTGGGTCAGGTACTTTGAGTAATGGTATATACGTGCTAAACCAACCACAGATTTTTAATGTCCAGAATACACACAAAAGAAAGTCTCCAGAAATAAATCAGACTTTCTTATGGCATTGTAGATTGGGTCACATCAATGAGAGAAGGTTGACGAAGTTACATACAGAAGGGTATTTGAATGCGTTCGAATATCAGTCGTATGCCACTTGTCAATCCTGTCTCAAAGGAAAGATGACAAAGACTCCATTTACTGGACAAGGAGTAAGAGCGAGCGAGCTCTTGGGACTCGTACACAGTGACGTGTGCGGTCCAATGTCTACACATGCCCGAAGCGGACATTCTTACTTCATTACTTTTACGGATGACTTCTCAAGGTACGGCTATATCTTCTTAATGAAACATAAGTCCGAGGCTTTCGGAAAATTCCAGGAGTATAAGAATGAAGTAGAGAAACAGACCGGCAAAAGTATTAAGATTCTAAGATCGGATCGAGGTGGAGAATACTTAAGTGCCGAGTTCCTGGACTATTTAAAAGAGAACGGAATTCTCTCTCAGCTTACTCCTCCATACACCCCACAACATAACGGTGTATCGGAGAGACGGAACCGCACCCTATTGGATATGGTGCGGTCCATGATGAGTAACGCTGAGTTACCGCGATCATTCTGGGGGTATGCGCTAGAATCAGCTGCATACCTTTTGAACCGAGTTCCGACTAAGACTGTGCCTACCACCCCATATGAAATGTGGAGTGGGAAGAAACCCTATCTTCAATATCTGAAGATCTGGGGATGTCCAGCTTTTGTCAAAAAGCAGCATGCGGACAAACTCGAGGCACGCTCAGTACTGTGCAAGTTTGTGGGATACCCAAAGAACACCAGGGGGTATCTTTTCTACTACGCAGAGGAACAAAAAGTCCTTGTTTCTCATAATGCCCACTTTCTAGAACACCAGTTCTTGGAAAAGGAGATTAGTGGGAGCGCAGTAGAACTGGAAGAAATTCCAGAACCACAGACTATTACTGAAAGGTTAGTGGAACCAGAGGGTTCAACAGAACAGGACATTCCTACGCCGCTCCGCAGGAGTAGTAGGCAGTCTCATCCGCCCGAGAGATACTGCGGTTTTCTCATAGACGGGGATAGAGAGGATTGCATCATAGATTATGATGAGCCTACTAGCTTCCAGCAGGCCGTTCAGAGCGTTGACTCGGTGAAATGGCTGGATGCAATGCGGACCGAAATGGAGTCCATGTACACCAACAAGGTATGGACGTTGGACATTGCTCCAGACGGGGTAAAACCCGTAGGATGCAAGTGGATCTTCAAAAGGAAGATTGGTGTAGATGGACAGGTTGAGACCTATAAAGCTAGGCTGGTAGCAAAGGGTTTTCGTCAAAGACCTGGCTTGGACTACGACGAAACCTTATCTCCAGTAGCCATGCTGAAATCCATTCGGATCCTTCTTGCCATTGCTGCCTTCCACGATTATGAGATCTGGCAAATGGACGTAAAGACAGCTTTTCTAAATGGAAATTTAGAGGAGTGTGTCTATATGGACCAACCAGAGGGTTTCATTCAGAGTGGGAGCAGCGGAAAGGTGTGCAAGTTGCTTAAGTCCATCTATGGGCTAAAGCAGGCATCGCGGAGTTGGAACATCTGCTTTGATGAGACGGTCAAAGAATTTGGCTTTATCAAAAATCCAGATGAACCATGCATCTATAGTAGATTTGTAGCGAGAACTGTAGTATTCCTCGTTTTGTACGTGGATGACATTCTCTTAATAGGAAATGACATTCCTATGCTACAATCTGTCAAGGGGTTCTTGTCACACAGGTTCTCCATGAAAGACCTGGGTGATGCCTCATACATTCTGGGTATCCGGATCTACCGTGACAGATCCAAGAGGATATTAGGACTTTCACAGTCCAGGTACATCGACACCATACTGAAGAGGTTCAGTATGGAAGATTCCAAGCGCGGTAACCTACCGGCTTGTCACGGGATCACCCTCTCTAAAGAGATGTCTCCCAAGACTGATTTGGAGAGGGATCGCATGTCTATTATACCCTACGCTTCTGCGGTAGGCTCTATAATGTATGCGATGTTGTGTACCAGACCGGATGTAGCTTATGCACTGAGTGTGGTAAGCCGGTATCAGTCTAACCCTGGGGAGAAACACTGGATAGCGGTAAAGAACATTCTCAAGTACCTGAGAAGGACTAAGGAGATGTTCTTGGTGTATGGCGGAAAAGACCTCCAGATCGAGGCCTTTGCTGACTCCAGCTTCCAGAGTGACAAGGATGATTCCAAGTCCATGTCGGGTTTTGTCTTTACCCTCAATGGAGGGGCGGTGTGTTGGAAGAGTTCCAAACAGGAAACCGTTGCAGACTCGACGATGGAAGCGGAATACATCGCTGCATCTGATGCCGCAAAAGAAGCTGTCTGGATAAGGAAGTTCTTGAAAGAACTTCAGGTGGTTCCGTCCATTGTTGATCCAATACCTCTGTATTGCGACAACAACGGGGCTATAGCTTTAGCGAAGGAACCCAGGTCCCATCAGAGATCCAGGCACATCTTAAGGCGGTATCACCTGATCAGGGAGATCGTAGATCGCCAGGAGATCGAGGTTCGGAGAGTCGCTTCAGAAGATAACACTGCTGATCCATTCACCAAGGCCCTGCCCCAGACTCAGTTCGAGCGGCTGATCGAGATGATAGGTCTTCGATACGCCAGTACATGGCCTTAGTGCAAGTGGGAGATTGTTAGTGTATATGCCCTAGAGGCCATTACTGTATCATACTGGTTTGTATATTACTTAATGGATGCTTGGGATATTCACCTTGTATATACAATCTTGCTCAAAATAGTAGTATGCTACTTGGTTTGTTTCTACTTCAATGTGTACATGTGTTTATTTTTTGTATATCGCCTATACACATTAGTAGAGCCCTTAGGATCTTTGCTTGATTACCAGCGATGTGATGGCCGTCACACTAGTGGGGCTGGGTAATCTATAAGCACATCCTTATGCAGGTCCCTGGTCGCAGGACTATCGAGACAGGGCATCGATACTCCGGAGTAGACCAGCGCATGCGCTTTTCATCCCAGTGTGGGAGACGGTCTGTCCCACAGCCGTCAGTACGTCGTACTTGAGATAGTATGCGGGTGCTCGTTAGGTTACAGGTACACTGGACAGGACTCGTCGGGAACTGACTAGTTGGTATTATACCTATCGTCAGTTATCAGTTCCCAGGTGACATGAGTACAGCTTAGTCCGCTGACTTGACACTGTCACTTCGCCTCGGGTGTGTTCCCACTGTACTTTGATCACTACCCTACCACGGCTCAAAGGAGTCGTGCAAACAGGTGGTGGTTGGGTGCAGTCCCGAAGCACTTGGAGGCAGTGACGGTTAGACAGGATTCGTCTCTCCCGGTATTGGGGGTTGACATCGCGCTGTGTCTAGGAGAGCCATTACACGAGTAGTCCCTGGCCAGGGCAAACGAGATATACTGGTAGGTTTCCAGTGTTATCTCAGGGTGTATTGGGCTTCACTCCGGCACGACTTGTACCGCTATTGGGGGACTGACGTTTACCGCCCCCTAGGCCCGCCATGCGATGTATCAGACGAACAGACCGGACTGTACGTAGAATGTCACACTCAGGCTCAGTAGGAGTTCAGATGGGTTTCGCCTCGTCGGTCTTCTTGTCGGCATTACCTGGGGACCGTTACGCACAGCTAGTGCCGCTTGCGGTCTGTGGTTAAACCCACTGCCAGCGTAGTGTCGAGTCTTTAGAGTCCCACACAGAAAGCTTTTCGCCTTTAGGCAAAAGAGTAGAGGTCGCATGGTATTGCGACAGGTCGCATGGTTTTGCGACAGGGTTCGGTCACGTCCGTGCACTTGTGCACGTACAGTGTCCGGACAGTTTACACTAGCGGGCTTTGGTTTAAGCCAGATCCTAGTGTACCTTATGGGATTGGATTTATCCAGTTTGCATTCGTGTTCCTCGGAACGTGGATGCGGGTGTGTATGCACAGTTGACAGGGAGGCAGAGGCAGCGGATTCTCATTAGGGTTGTTGACAGTTGACCGTTGACTTTTTGACTTTATGCTCAACCCTAATGAGAATATGATATGTGATTAACTATTATATTAATTAAGTATTATGGTGATATGGTTGTTGACTTGTTGACTTTTGTTGACTCGTTGACTTTGGTGACTTGTTGACTTTTGTTGACTTGTTGACCGGTTGACTAGGCTTGACTAGTTGACCATCATGATAACCATGGTTATCATTTCATGCCAAAGACTTTTACTTGCTTGTTCATTTGAGTAAAATGAGTGCATGAAATGATATGGTTGTGGTTGCTTCTAACCATCACATAAGACTTTTGTTAATATGATGAGTTATCATTGCTTTGGATTATGAGAGGGTGAGAGACAAAATACTTGCTCATTCTTTCTTGCTCATTCTCTCTCTTGTTCTTGAGCTCTCCTCTTGCTCTCACCCTCAACCTCTTGCTCCCTCTCTTGATCTATGGTTCTCTTGTCTCATGAGTTGAGAATCAAGAACCATAGATAAAATCCCATTCTATTTCCTCTCTACTCATTCTAGTTCACTAGGTTTAGCAAACCAAGTGAACTAGTTTCTTCAAAGACCGAAGAAGGAGCTAAAGGTTGGAGCTTTCAAGTGGATCTATCTTCGGCGTACGGAGACGACGAGAAGGAGCCATCGGGCCACCACCGGAGCTTGAAGACGAAGGAGTTCAAGACAAGCTAGGTATAACCATCTTCATCCGAGTAGCTAAATATCTTTAGCTAAGTATGCTAGTTTTAGTTTAGGTAAAGATCCCGACCTAGCTTAGTCCATGTTGCCTCTTGCGTTAAAATTTTGATTTTATACCGTTTCCGCCTCCCCGTAAGAACCGGGGGTCGCAACGTGGACTTACAGTGTACAGGTTAGTTCATCGACCTGAGATCGTCATTTGTCTCATGTGAGTTCCCACTGTGCTTTGATTACTACCCTACCACGGCTCAAAGGAGTCGTGCAAACAGGTTTTAGTTGGGTACAGTCCCGAGCCACAGGGAGGCAGTGTGCAGATCTGCAGGGGTTTCGTCTCTCCCGGTATTGGGGGTGAGATCGCGCTGTGTCTAGGAGAGCCATTACACGAAGTCCTTGGCCAAGGCAGGAGATTTTCTGGTAGGTATTCCAGTAGTATCTCAGGGTGTTCTGGGCTACACTCCGACACGACTTGTACCGCTTTTGGGGGTCTGACTTTTACCAACCCCCTAGGACCGACATGCGATGCTCATAGACGAACGGACCAGACTGTACGGATATTGTCACTGACAGGCTCAGTAGGGTGTCAGGATGAGTTCGCTCATCGACCTCCCTTTTGGTCAATACCTGGTAGCCCATTACGTACGGCTAGTACCTCTGACGAGCTAGTAGTTAAATCCACAGCCAAAGTATTGACGAGTCTTTAGAGTCCCCCGCAGACAGTTTTCAAGTTTCGGGCGAAACGTTGTAGAGGTCGTATGATATATGGCAGGGTCCGATCATATACGTGCAGTAGTGCACAGATCATGATCGGGCGGATCATACTAGTGGGCTTTGGTTTAAGCCGGATCCTAGTATTAGATTTGTTGGATTACTTTAGTCTCATCGCATTCGCATTCAGTCGGAATGCGGATGCAGGTATGTATATACAGGTGAGGGGTATCCTTGTGATCCGTCACGAGTTTACTTTAGATGTTGCCGGATCTTTTTAGTTGGACCAAACATTTGGATTAATGTTTGGATGGTGGAAATTATGAGCTACAATTCATCATTTCATGCATTAAATGTGGCACATGCAACCTAGTGACTCATGGTCTCTTTTATTGTGCATGTGTCACATTTGAGATTGATTTGTGAGTTGATATGAGAGGAAGAAAGAGAAAGGGTAGCAATTAGGTTGTGGGTGAGCTCTTGTATTCTCTCACTCTCATTATCATCACACAACAAAAAAAAAGAAAGCTTCTTTTTCTTCTTCCTCTAGCTCGCAATCTCCATTGATGGCTTCATCTTCAACCTCCATCCATGCTATGGATGCAAGAGACAAAGTGATGACACACATTCTCTACTTCACCTTGGACACGTCGGCAAGCGAACTTCATGCCCGAGTTGCTTCGGATGAAGCGGGAGCCCGTAAAAAGACTCGAAGATTCGGTGCCCTTTCCGACGAGGAGATCGAGACCGGAGATGCCGCGAGGAGCTTGGGATGGTGGCCAAAGACCGAAGGACACGGATTGATCGGTATAGCTTTCCAACCCTTTCTCTAGTAGCTAGTTGTAGGTTAATGGTTCGATCCGGGTTTAAAGTATACGATAGCACCGGTTTCTAGTTTGAAAAAGTTTTCGCTTCCTCATTTTGGCCTCGGACAGACGGCCGGGGCGCTACCGTAGACTTACATGGTATCAGAGCCACGCCATTAACCTTTCCTAGCTTGCTCTAACGTGTTTAGAACTTCGATCGAACGAAATTTTCCAAAACTGCATTTCCAATAATGAAGTTTCTGTCGAATTTTTATTGCCGTCAAAAACTTATTTTGAGTATTGCAGAAAATCAGGCAGGCTTTTCTAAGAAAATTGCAGAAATTTTGTAGGCTGATTTCACTATAGCTGGCGGAACCATGGCCGTACCCGCGTTTTGGCCACGGTTCCGCCGCCGTACTGTATCATCAGTCCACCAAAATTTCCACGGTGGTCTCTGACATGGAAATGGGGTTTCTGGTATTTTTTGTTTGGGCCCAGATTTGTTTGAGTACTGGGAATTGTGCTTGGGGCCCACTTCGGGGAAATTTTGTCGATCGAAAATTTTAAATATGTTAGTTTACAGTATTTACATTATATCTGCGACCGTGAATGTCATTTGATCGGTAAATCTTGTCTAGTTGCTATAGCCCGTTTAGACGGATTTGCGAACGTGACATTCACGTTGATGTTCGGTGTTGTGCTGTGATGTTGCGGATTTGTCGTGGTGGATAGCCTGGATGCAATGGTAGTACAGTTTGGTTGTATTTGTACATTTGATATTGCGGGGCGAGTGTCCGACATGTGGACTGCCGTCACTGCCTGTTTGTATATTATTCTTTTGGGGCACGACCGGGCTGAGGTCGATGTACCCGTTGTATATATTTTTACTTTCTGTACTAGGATTACCCCACGGAGGGGTGCATGGATAGCCGGGTTCTAGAGGGCAGCGGGCCCGCATCTCATGGCTTTGAGACGGAGGGGGGCTTCACTCTAGAATTGGCAGGCTACTCACCTCACTCGTAGGGGGTACAGGTTGACCCAAGGAGGGGTGCTCAAGTTACCGGATTCCGTGAAGTGCTGGGTGGTCCATTCACGGTGTTGAAGGGGGCTGCCTCGCTTCAGGTTTCGGCGGGTAACTTACCGCGCCCATAGGGGTCTAGGATTTCATTGCACAGGCTATCCACACGACCAGGGGAACGTCGGGTTTCAGTAGCGGCTCTATGAAACCCGGGGATCCCAGATTATCTGTATTGTTCTGTGATACTTATTACATTTCTGTGATGTTGTATTTTATCACGCCTGGAGCGATATTATATATTGATATATATACTAGTATATGTTGTATATGTTATACACCCGCGCTAGTCCAGTCCCCGCTCTGTCGTTAGTTAAGTAGCCTAATGGGAGATGACGGGACCCAGTGGTGAATGCGGATGGCATATACGTACATCGTATTTTTGTTCTTTTGTGGTGTGATTAATTGATGGGACTGCATTGATTTGGATCATTGCAAGCTAAACAAACCTGTTTGATGTTGTTGGAACATTTTTCAAAAAGTTGTTATTGCAAGGACGTTCTCTTTTGTTTTGCGCAGTGGTATTCGGTTATGAATATCCAGCACCTCAGTCGACGAGGCAAGTGCCGAGATCCCTTCACCGGGAGTGACCCCTTGGACAGAAGTTTGCGTCAGGGTAATAACTTCACTATAGCTGATTACATTTTGCTTTGCATAGTGGTATTCAGTTGGAATATCCTACACCTCATTCTACGGGGAAAGAGCCGAGATCCCTTCATCGGGAGTGACCTCTTTAGCAAAGGTTTTCGCCACTATATTTTTATAAAATGCTATCCGGTTCCTTCAACGATATCAAGTTCATTACGTTAAAGGTTTTACGCCAAAAACCAATCGTAGCCCTCCGTCATTTCCTACAAGTGGTACTTGGTATTCGTGCTGCGTTTGTTGACTCCATCAAGGCGTAGTGTACGGTAGCTAAGTGGTGCTTGTTTGTAGCATGGATATGCGATTGGTTAGGATAGTCGTGCGGCCTTGTTGACCCCGTCAAGGGCACGTACGGGTGGGTTTAATGCAATCAAGATAATGACGGGTTGAACTTGACTAGGACTCTTTGATTTGTTGACTCCGTCAAGGTCACTTGGGTCCTAGGGGTAAAAACACACATCGGGAGTTTCTAAAGAAACTGAAACTTGCCAGGCATGCGCATACCTTCTGGAGTGTGGTGACTTGAGTGGATTCTATCAAGTTATCATGCGATGATAGTTGGATCCCGATTCCCACTGATGAGTTGGTTTACTCCTCGGGTGATCCCGACTAATTCTTCTTTCAGGTTTGGAGGAGAATTTGAGGTTACAGTAGGAGGTTTCCTGATTGGATAAAGTGATAACCATTCTGATCTAGGTTAGAGTGCACGCTGAGTGTTTCTTTTCTCTTTCTCTTTGGCAGCGACCATGACCCGACCCTTGACTATGACTCAGTAACCAAGTTGACCGAACTTTCTTAAAACACTAGCTTTTAGATTGTCGAAGTTGCATACCTCATTTCCACTCCTACTTATACCCTTTTCTCCAGAACACCCCGTATTACTACGAACATCCACTTCAATTGGATAAAACCACCGTATTGTTATATACGAACTCGAAGGAACTTGTTCTAGATTTGAGGATGGTTTCCGGTTCTGGAGAAAACGAATAGGACTATTCAGTTGTCTTTTCCTTTTACCGTCTCTCGAGTTGCGAGTACTCCTTGGATTAGGATAGTACACCTATTACGCTAATTGGAGAGTCTTCATCCAAACCATAAGCAGGTGCCGAACGGTAGGGAATGAAGAAAACCATTTTTCCTAGAAGGTGTACAGAAGGTATTAAGTAAAGACAAATAAAGGGGTTAGTAAGAGGGCAAAGTAAATTGCGACTGTTGTTCACGACCAAACCAAGTATTTCTTCGCCAAATCCTATTTCACCTTTGTATTTCTCCGGAACACCCCGTATCACTACGAAGATCCACAGTTTATTGTATACTCCATCGTATGGTTATATACGAACTCGAAGGAACTTGTTCCAGTTCGGTGATGGATTCTGGTTCAGGAGAAATAGGAATAAGGTTTTATTCAGTTGTCTTTTATCTTTACCTTCTCTCGGCTTGAGAGTACTCCTAGGATTAGGAGAGTACACCCATTATGCTTATTGGATAGTCTTCTTCCAAATCTTAGGCTGGTGCCGAACGGTAGGGAAGGAAGAAAACCAGTTAGCCTAAGAGTGCATACAGAAGGTAATGACTAAAGACATATAAAGGGATTTGGAGAGATGGCAAAGAAATATACAGTTACAGTTGTGAATCTGATAATGGAAGAGGCATTACTAGGAATACCCGGATACCCCTTCGAAACATTTACATGTTTCAGTTTCACTGTATATTGTTAAAAGAAAACTGATTTCCCAATTAGTCCTTACTCCAGGGTATGTATTTGCCAGGTTTGATTCTCACATCTGTATGGTTTTGCAGATGATGAGTGAGAGTAAGTTATTGGGAATTGGGTGATCATCCTCATTATATCGGGATTCGTTGTAATTTGTGATATTTGAGGAAATCGCCCGGGTTGTTTGCCGGACGGCAAATATTTGGTTTTGAATATCCGTTGTTATGCACCAGTTTCAAATTGATATATCTGTACATTTATTTTTATAAAGTGAGATATAACTTTTTGAAATTATGTCCATGACATTTACCTATATCAGTGGATGGTAAGGTAAGGAGCATTAAACAGCGGTGTAATTCTTCTTAACCATAAGTACAGTTTTCAACCTACGACACACAGGGAATGAGTTATTAGACTCAGGGGACTTATACAGAGTATTGTATGTTGTCCAGTGTCCTTGAGGACGGAGGGGTTGGTACTCGTACTATATTCTGTTTACTTGTGACTTTTCTAGTTCTTAGACATGTGTTTCGTAGAAATGCAAGGTCTAACATTTGAGAAGTTATAGGTATAAGAATAAAGTAGAGAACCAGGTATTGCAAGTATCAGGATTCTTCAAGGTGATAGAAGATGTAGATACTTGTATATGGTATTCAGTTGATAGTAATGACTAAGAGAACTTGCTTCTCTTTCAGATTACTCATAATTGGATGCATTCCTAAGTTGAGTAATGCTGATCGGCCTCCTTCCATTTAGTTGACATGCACTGGAGACAGCTGCATGATTTGAATCTGGTTCCAATTAAATCAGTGTCTCTGTTTCTATATTGGGTATAGAATAGTTCATATCTTAACAATGTTAAGGTACGGGGAGTTGTCCGGCTTATTCTTAAACCAGACTCTGGACAACTCAAGGCACGTTTCTATAATGGCTGTTTGTGGGTTGACTCGGGCTATGACGAGGGTTGACTTTCTACCATCTGGAAGATCAATAGTGATATTGTTCTTGACTCGCCACAGTTTTAGTAAAATGGATTTTTTTCAGAAAACAGTAGTGGGAGTATGGTAGAACTGGAAGTGATTCTAGAACCGCAAACGATTACTGAAAATTTGATAAGAACCCAAAGATTCAATCTGGTTTGACATTCCATTGGCCACTCCACAGATATGGTGGGTAACCTCAGGCACCCGAGAGGTACTTCGGTAGCCTCAAGGAAAGTGACAAGGAGGTTCTTGTTTACCCAGACTTGCCATTGCTGTTGTTCCAGACTATGGGACCCGGTAGGAGGATGAGTATAGCATTGTTCTGAACTGGTTTTAGAAGTGTACGTGTATATGACTCTGCCAGAGGGTTTTCGTAGTCAGTGGGAGCAGTGGAAGCACAGTGGACAAGTAGCTTATGTCTATTTATACACTAAAGCAGATATAGCGGAGATAGATCATCTATTTCTGATGTGACAGTCATAGGTTTGACTTCATCAAAATGGGGATGGATCTGTTAAGAAGGTAGTAGAGTGTGATGTCCTGGTATTTGGATGACATACACAGAGTAGGAAGTGAAATTCCTATACTACGATCGGTTATAATTTGGTTGTCACACAGTGGTTTCTCTACATAGGATATAGATATAATATCAGATATTCTGGTTACTAGATCTATGGTTTTAGATCTAGATTTGGATAGTTTCCCAATCTGGGTACTTAGACAGCATTCTACAGTTGTTTTAGAATGGACGACTCCTGGCACGGTAGTGTACCTGCAGGTGATGGAGTCACCCTATCTAAAGGTGTCTTACAGACTAGAGAGGAGAGGGATGTGCATGATTGGCAGATCACTTGCTTAGGCAATTGAGCCAATCATGAGATGTCAAGTACCACACCAGACGTTGTTTTTCCACTAGATGCAATAAGTTGTGATATTAATCCTATCCTGGAGAAACGTTCGGAGGCAGTTTTAGAACATAAGTCGATGTTCTAGGGAAATGATAACGGCAGCCTCTTTCGGGAGACGGTTATCATTCCACGCTTCCAAGGTGACCTGAATGACAGAGTGACTGTCAGAGTTATAGTTTTCCTTCTGACGAGGGGCAGTATTTGTTGCGCAACGGCAGCGCCCCGGCCGTCTACTCGAGGCCAAAATGCGGAATCAAAATTTTTTCTTAACTTTAACCGGCGCTACCGCGGACAATAAAAACCCGGATCGTGACCATTAACCTAATGGTAGCTAACAAGAGAAGGGAAGAGAGTTATACCAAGCGATCCGTGTCCTCCGGTCTTCGTTTCCACTCCGATCTCCCGCGGAATCTCTGTCAGTCACCTCCTCGTCGAAAAGGGCACCACGTAGCCGGATTCTTTTACGGGCTCCCACCTCTGGACCGAGGCAACTCGGGCGCAAAGTTGGCTAGCCGACGCGTCCAAGGGTACTGTAGGTTGCAGTGTAGTAGGTTGTCTCTTTTGGGATTTATGTTGCCATTGGTGATGGAGGAATGAGGTTAAGAAAAATGGTGCTTTCATTTTTTCCAAACAAGAAGAATTAGATGAAGAAATGTGTGCCACCACCAAAAATGAAAATCTCTCTCTCTCTCTCTCATGAAGTGGCCGGCCCCCTCAAGGAAATGGTGGAGAAAAAAAAACATGATACATGAGGGAGGTGAGTGTAGGAGAAGAATAATGGTGATCACACCCAAAACCATGATCACAATATCAAATCAAATTCAAATCCTTTCTCATCTCAAAAGGCAAAGGAAAAGACTAATAAAGAATCTCATCATGATGAAGCTACAAATGCAAGAAACCCCCTTCCAGAAATGTTATTTGCAAACTAGCAAATAACCCCCTCCATCGAAAAGTCCAGCAGCGAAAGAACAAAGAAAAACCGGTCGGAACGGAATGCAAACTGGAAACTTCAAAAAACTGATCTCGTAATAAATCACAGGAAAACCCCGCTACTGCATATACATGCCCGCATTTGTATTCCCACTGAATACAAATGCAAAGAGACAAAATCTACACCATCAAATACTAGGATCCGGCTTAAGCCAAAGCCGGCTAGTAAAAACCGTCCGATTACGATCCGTGCAATACCGCACGTATCTGAGCGAACCCTGCCATATCTCCATACGGCCTCTGCAGCGTTTCGCCCGAAACTTGAGTAACTGAGTGTGGTGGACTCTAAAGACACGTCAATACTATGGCTGTGGATTTAACCACTAGCACGTCAGAGGTATTAGCCATACGTGACGGGCCACCAGCTATTGACCAAAAGGGACGTCGATGAGCGAACTCATCCCGACACCCTACTAAGCCTGTCAGTGACAATATCCGTACAGTCCGGTCCGTTCGTCTATGAGTATCGCATGGCGGGCCTAGGGGGTTGGTAAAAGTCAGACCCCCAAAAGCGGTACAAGTCGTGTCGGAGTGTAGCCCAGAACACCCTGAGATACTACTGGAATACCTACCAGTAAATCTCCTGCCTCGGCCGAGGGCTTTGTGTAATGGCTCTCTTAGACACAGCGCGACCTCACCCCAATACCGGGAGAGACGAACCCCTGCAGATCCGCTCACTGCCTCCATGTGGCTCGGGACTGTACCCAACTAAAACCTGTTTGCACGACTCCTTTGAGCCGTGGTAGGGTAGTAATCAAAGTACAGTGGGAACTCACACGAGACAAATGACGATCTCAGGTCGATGAACTAACCTGTACACATGTCACCAGGGAACTGCTATCTGACGTCTGGTATAATCCCAACTAGCAGGTTCCCGGCGAGTCATGTCCGGTGTACTCATAACCCAATGAGCACCTGTATACATCTTAGGTGAACCAACTGACACCAGTGGCTTGTGAGACCGGCCACCGCCCCTCATCGGGGTCTCGACTGTATACACTAGTCTACTAATGGAGTATCGATGCCCAGTCTCGAAACTCCCACAACTAGGGACCTTTTAAGGATGTGCTTATAGACTCCAGCTCTCACGTATATGATCGCCCTCATACTGCTGGTAGTCAAGCAAGAATCCTAGGGGCCCTATCAATATGCAATAGCGACTCGTAAGGTCACCTAAAGCAGTACACGATGATAAAGATAAACCAAATAGCATACTATCATCTTGAGTAAGACTGTTCTACCGGGATAGGTCCTCCCTCAATCATTGCAATCACGTGCCTGTGATCCAATAATTGACTCTGAGGGCACTATCTCCAACAATCTCCCACTTGCACTCAAGGCTAATTATTTCGATGTCGCATACTCACAGCCCGTGTGATACCGAACACCCAACTCCTCTACTAGTCAGTCTCACAAAGCTCGTTTGCGAAACTATTGCGTTCGAGGAATAGCCTCAGTGAGTTGATCCGCTGTGATGTTTCTTTCTATGTCTCTCTATATCTCAAGTTCGCGGAGAAAGCCATCTCCCGAAATGAGCAATACCTGTCTTAGAATGTGTCTGGATGTCTGATGGGACCTAGCTCATAAATGAACTCCAAATCCAAACTTCTTAGACTGTATCGACAACCGAACTTAATCAGTATCCTGCGCCATGCCTTTCCCTCAGTATCCACCTGGACCACCTGTCCAAAATACTGCCCCTCGTCGGAGGGAAAACTATAACTCTGACAGCCACTTTGCCATCCAGGTCACCTTGGAAGCCTGGAATGATAACTGTCTCCCGAAGGAGAATGCCGTTATCAAATCCCTAGAACACGCATTTATGTCCTAAAACTGCTTCCGATCGTTTCTCTAGGATTGGTTTAATATCAACTTATTGCATCTACTGCAAGAACAACATCTGGTGTGGTACTTGACATCTCATGATTGACTCAATTGCCTAAGCAAGTGATCTGCCAATCATACACATCCCTCTCTACTTTAGTCTATAAGACACCTTTAGAGAGGGTGACTCCATCACCTGCAGGTACACTACCGTGCCAGGAGTCGTCCATTCTAAATACTCATAGAATGCTATCAAAGTACCCAGATTGGGAAACCACCCAAATCTAGATCTAAAACCATAGATCCAGTAACCAGAATGTCTGATATAATATCCAAGTCCTATGTGGAGAAACCACTGTGTGACAACCAAAGTATAACCGACCGTAGTATAGGAATATCACTTCCTACTCTGTGTATGTCATCCAAATACCAGGACATTACACCCTACTACCTTCTCAACAGATCCATCCCCTATTCTGATGAAGTCAAACCTATGACTTCAAATCAGAAATAGATGATCTATCTCCGCTATATCTGTTTTAGTCTATAAATAGACATAAGCTACCTGTCCACCAATGCTTCCGCTGCTCCCACTGACCATGACAAACCTCTGGCAGAGTCATATACACGTACACTTCTAAAGCTAGTTTAGAACGACGCTATACTCATCCTCCTGCCGGGTCTCACAGTCTGGAACAACAGCAATGGCAAGTCTGGGTAAACAAGAACCTCCCTGCCACCGTCCCTGAGCATACCGAAGTACCTCTCGGGTGCCTGAGGTTACCCACCATATCTGCGGAGTGGCCAATAGAATGTCAAACCAGATTGAATCTTTAGGTTCTTATCAAATCTTCAGTAATCATTTGCGGTTCTGGAATCACTTCCAGTTCTACCATACTCCCATTACTGTTTTCTGAAAAAATCCATTTTTATTAAAACTGTGGCGAGTCAAGAACAATATCACTATTGATCTTCCAGATGGTAGAAAGTCAACCCTCGTCATAGCCCGGGCCAACCCATAAACTGCCATTACTGAAACGTGCCTTGAGTTATCCGGAGTCTGGTTTTAAGCATAAGCCGGACAACTCCCCGTATCTTAACAATGTCAAGATATGAATTGTTCTATATCCAATATAGAAACAGAGGCACTGATTTAATTGAACCAGATTCAAATCATGCAGCTGTCACCAGTGCATGTCAACTAAATGGAAGGAGGCCGATCAGCGTTACTCAACTTAGGAATGCTTCAAATTATGAGTAACCTGAAAGAGAAGCAAGTTCTCATTACTATCAACTGAATACCATACACAAGTATCTACATCTTCAATCACCTTGAAGAATCCCGATACTTGCAATACCTGGTTTTCTACTCTATTCTTATACCAATAACTCCTCAAAACTCAGACCCTGTGTTTCTACGAAACACATGTCTAAGAACTAGAGAAGTTAAAAGTAAACAGAATATAGTACGAGGACCAACCCCTCTGTCCTAATCGACACTGGACAATATACAATACTTTGTATAACTCCCTGAGTCTAACAACTCATTCACTGTGTGTCGTAGGTTGAAAACTGTACTATGGTTATGAAGAATTACACCGCTGTTCAATGCTCCTTACCTAACCATCCACTGATATAGGTAAATGTCATAGACATAATTTCAAAAAGGTATATCTCACTCTATAAAAATAGACGTACAGATATATCAATTTGAAATTGGTGCACAACAACGGATATTCAAAACCAAATATTTGCCGTCCGGCAAACAACCCAGGTGACTTCCTCTAATATCACCAATTACAACGAATTCCGATATAATGAGGATGATCACCTAATTCCCAATAACTTTCTCCTACTCATCATCTGTAAAACCATACAGACGTGAGAATCAAACCTGGTAAATACATACCCTGGAGCAAGTTTCTAATTGGGAAATCAGTTTTCTTTTACAAGTACACAGTGAAACTGAAACATTAAAATGTTTCGATGGGGTATCCTGGTATTCCTAGCAATACCTCTTCCATTATCCTGATTCACAACTGTAACCGTATATCTCTTTGCTATCTGTCCAAATCCCTTTATATGTCTTTAGTCATTACCTTTTGTACACCCCTTTAGGCCAAATGGTTTTCTTCCTTCCCTACCGTTCGGCACCAGCTTATGGTTTGGAAGAAGTCTATCCAATAAGCATAATGGGTGTACTGTCCTAATCCTAGGAGCACTCGCAATTCGAGAGAAGGTGAAGATAAAAGACAACCGAATAAACCTTATTCCTATTTCTCCTGAACCAGGATCCATCCCCGAACTGGAACAAGTTCCTTTCGAGTTCGTATATTACCATACGATGGATTATCCAATAAACTTGGGATCTTCATAGTGATACGGAGTGTCCTAAAGAAATACAAAGGTGATTTAGGATTGGCGAAGAAATACTTGGTTTGGTCGTGAATAGCAGTCGCAATTTACTTTGCCCTCTTACTAATCCCTTTCTTTGTCTTAACTTAATACCTTCTGTACACCGTTTAGGCTAATTGGTTTTCTTCATTCCCCACCGTTCGGCACCAGCCTAAGGTTTGGAAGAAGACTATCCAATTTGCGTAATAGGTGTACTATCTCCTAAACCAAGGAGTACTCGCAACCTGAGAGAAGGTAAAAGGAAAAGACAACTGAATAGTCTTATTCGTTTTCTCCAGAACCTGAAACCATCCTCGAATAAATTCCCTCGAGTTCGTATATAACCATACGATGGTTTTGTCTAATGGAAGTGGATGTTCGTAGTAATACGGGGTGTCCTGGAGAAAAGGGTAAAAGTAGGAGTGGCAATGAGGTATGCAACTCAGACAATCCAAAAGCCAGTCTTATAAGAAGGTTCGGTCAACTTGGTCACTGAGTCATAGTCTAGGGTCGTGTCAATGGTCGCTGCCAACGAGAGAGAGAAAAGAAACACTCAGCGTGCACTCTAACCTAGATCAGAATGGTTATCACTTTATCTAATCTGGAAACCTCCCACTGTAACCTCAAATTCTCCTCCAAACCTGAAAGAAGAATTAGTCGGGATCACCCGAGGAGTAAACAAACTCATCAGTGGGAATCGGGATCCAACTATCATCACATGGTAACGTGACGGAATCCACTCTCGTCACTACACTCCAGAAGGTATGCGCATGCCTGGCAAGTTTCAGTTTCTTTAGAAACTCCCGATGATTGTTTTTACCCCTAGGACCCAAGTGAGCTTGACGAATAATCAACAAATCAAAAGGTCCTAGTCAAGTTCAACCCGTCATTATCTTGATTGCGTTAGACCCACCCGTACGACCCTTGACGAATAATCAACAAAGTCATACAACTGTCCTAACCAATCCACATATCCATGAGACAGAAAGCATTACAGAGCTACAGCACACTACGCCTCGGCGAATAGCAACGACAAACGCAGCGCGAATACTAAGCAATACTAATCTGAAATGACGGAGGGCTACGGCTGGTTTTTGGCGAAAAACCTTTAACGTAATGAACTTGATATCGCTGAAGGAACCGGATAACCTTTTATAAAAATATAGTGACGAAAACCTTTGCTAAAGAGGTCACTCCCGGTGAAGGGATCTCGGCTCTTTCCCCGTAGAATGAGGTGCAGGATATTCCAACTGAATACCACGATGCAAAGCAAAAGTAATCGGCTATAGTGAAGTTATTGCCCTGACGCAAACTTCTGTCGAAGGGGTCACTCCCGGTGAAGGGATCTCGGCCCTTGCCTCGTCGACTGAGGAGCAGGATATTCCAACTGAATACCACTGTGCAAAACAAAAGAGAACGCCCTTGCAATAACAGCTTTTTGAAAAATGTTCCAACAACATCAGAATAGGTTTGTTTAGCTTGCATTGATCCGAATCAACACAGTCCCATCAATTGATCACACCACAAAAGAACGAAAATAATGATGTACGTATATGCCATCCGCATTCGCCACTGGGTCCCGTCATCACCCGTTAGGTTACTTAACTAACGACAGAGCGGGGACTGGACTAGCGCGGATGCAAAAACATATACAACATCTACTAGTATATAAATAATATATAATTTCTCGCTCAAGGCGTGATAAAATGCAACATCACAGAAATGTAACCAGCATCACAGAACAATACAGATATCTGGGATCCCCGGGTTTCATAGAGCCGCTACTGAAACCCGACGTTCCCCTGGTCATGTGGATAGCCTGTGCAATGAAAATCCTAGACCCCTACGGGCGCGGCAAGTCACCCGCCAAAACCTGAAGCGAGGCAGCCCCCTTCAGCAACGTGAATGGACCACCCAGCACTTCACGGAATCCGGTAACTTGGGCACCCCTCCTGGGTCAACCTGTACCCCCTACGAGTGCGGCGAATAGCCCGCCAATTCTAGAGTAAAGCCCCCTCCGTCTCAACGCCATGAGATGCGAGCTCGTTGCCCTCTAGAACCCGGCTACCCGTGCACCCCTCCGCGGGGTAATCCTAGTACAGAAAGTAAAATATACATACAACGGGTACATCGACCGCAACCTGGTCGTGCCCCAAAAGAATAATACAAACAGGCAGTGACGGCAGTC
The DNA here is from genome assembly GCA_030015575.1 of Agapanthus africanus. Lineage (NCBI taxonomy): Eukaryota > Viridiplantae > Streptophyta > Magnoliopsida > Asparagales > Amaryllidaceae > Agapanthus > Agapanthus africanus. Next base: position 447,442,293 of record CM057342.1, on the reverse strand, counting down.
CACATGTCGGACGCTCGTCCCGCAATATCAAATGTACATATAAAGCAAAACTGTACTGCCACTGCAACCAGGCTATCCCCACGACCGATCCGCAACTACACAGTACAACACAGAACATCAACGTGAATGTCACGTTCGCAAATCCATCTAACCGGGATATAGCAGTTAGACAGGATTTACCGATCAAGTGACATTCACGGTCGCAGATATAATGTAAATACTGTGAACTAGCATGTTTAAAATATCCGATCGAACAAATTTTATCAAGTGGGCCCTATGCATTACTGTAGCACATAAAGAAAATCTGGGCCCAAAAAGAATATACCAAAACCCCTATTTCCAGCCCAAAAGCCCACTGCAAAAAATTGGTGCGTTGACAAGTCAAAAGAGCGGCGGAACCGCGGCCCAAGCATGGGTTTGGCCGCGGTTCCGCGGCGGTTTGGTGAGATCTCGCGACCAAATTTTCACAGATTGCTTGTATTTCCATGCACAGTATTCTTCAACACCCTGAAAAATTTTTGGAGCCAAGAAAATTTCGACAGAAACTGTGTATTTGAAAACGCGGGTTTTTGGAATTTTGTTCGATCGAAGATGTAAACGCACTAGAACAAGCTAGGCAAGGTTAATGGCGTGGCTCTGATACCATGTTGCGCCACGGCAGCGCCCCGGCCGTCTACTCGAGGCCAAAATACGGAATAAAATTTTCTTCTTAACTTTAACCGGCGCTACCGCGAACAATAAAAACCCGGATCGTGACCATTAACCTAATGCTAGCTAACAAGAGAAGGGAAGAGAGCTATACCAAGCGATCCGTGTCCTCCGGTCTTCGTCTCCACTCCGATCTCCCGCGGAATCTCTGTCCGTCACCTCCTCGTCGAAAAGGGCACCACGTAGCCGGATTCTTTTACGGGCTCCCACCTCTGGACCGAGGCAACTCGGGCGCGAAGTTGGCTAGCCGACGCGTCCAAGGGTACTGTAGGTTGTAGTGTAGTAGGTTGTCTCTTTTGGGGTTTATGTTGCCATTGGTGATGGAGGAATGAAGTTAAGAAAAATGGTGCTTTCATTTTTTCCAAACAAGAAGAATGAGATAAAGAAATGTTTGCCACCACCAAAAATGAAAATCTCTCTCTCTCTCATGAAGTGGCCGGCCCCCCTCAAGGAAATGGTGGAGAAAAAAAACATCATACATGAGGGAGGTGAGTGTAGGAGAAGAATAATGGTGACCACACCCAAAACCATGATCACAATATCAAATCAAATTCAAATCCTTTCTCATCTCAAAAAGCAAAGGAAAAGACTAATAAAGAATCTCATCATGATGAAGCTCCAAATGCAAGAAACACCCTTCCACAAATGTTATTTGCAAACTTGCAAATAACCCCCTCCATCAAAAAGTCCGGCCGCGAAAGAACAAAGAAAAACAGGTCGGAACGGAATGCAAACTGGCAACTTCAAAAAACTGATCCCGTAATAAATCACCGGAAAACCCCGCTACTGCATATACATGCCCGCATTTGTATTCCCACTGAATACAAATGCAAAGAGACAAAATCTACACCATCAAATACTAGGATCCGGCTTAAGCCAAAGCCGGCTAGTAAAAACCGTCCGATTATGATCCGTGCAATACCGCACGTATCTGATCGAACCCTGCCATATCTCCATACGGCCTCTACAGCGTTTAGCCCTAAACTTGAGTAACTGAGTGTGGTGGACTCTAAAGACTCGTCAATACTATGGCTGGGGATTTAACCACTAGCACGTCAGAGGTATTAGCCATACGTGACGGGCCACCAGCTATTGACCAAAAGGGACGTCGATGAGCGAACTCATCCTGACACCCTACTGAGCCTGTCAGTGACAATATCCGTATAGTCCGGTCCGTTCGTCTATGAGTATCGCATGGCGGGCTTAGGGGGTTGGTAAAAGTCTGACCCCCAAAAGCGGTACAAGCCGTGTCGGAGTGTAGCCCAGAACACCCTGAGATACTACTGGAATACCTACCAGTAAATCTCCTGCCTCGGCCGAGGGCTTTGTGTAATGGCTCTCCTAGACACAGCGCGATCTCACCCCAATACCGGGAGAGACGAACCCCTGCAGATCCGTTCACTGCCTCCATGTGGCTCGGGACTGTACCCAACTAAAACCTGTTTGCACGACTCCTTTGAGCCGTGGTAGGGTAGTAATCAAAGTACAGTGGGAACTCACACGAGACAAATGACGATCTCAGGTCGATGAACTAACCTGTACACATGTCACCAGGGAACTGCTATCTGACGTCTGGTATAATCCCAACTAGCAGGTTCCCGGCGAGTCCTGTCCGGTGTACTCATAACCCAATGAGCACCTGTATACATCTTAGGTGAACCAACTGACACCAGTGGCTTGTGAGACCGGCCACCGTCCCTCGTCGGGGTCTCAACTGTATACACTAGTCTACTAATGGAGTATCGATGCCCAGTCTCGAAACTCCCACGACTAGGTACTTTTTAAGGATGTGCTTATAGACTCCAGCTCTCACGTATATGATCGCCCTCATACTGCTGGTAGTCAAGAAAGAATCCTAGGGGCTCTATCAATGTGCAATAGCGACTCGTAAGGTCACCTAAAGTAGTACACGATAATAAAGATAAACCAGATAGCATACTATCATCTTGAGTAAGACTGTCCTACCGGGATAGGTCCTCCCTCAATCATTGCAATTACGTGCCTGTGATCCAATAATTGACTCTGAGGGCACTATCTCCAACAATATTTTGGACAGGTGGTCCAAGCGGATACTGAGGGAGGCATGGCGCAGGATACTGATTAAGTTCAGTTGACGATACAGTCTAAGAAGTTTGGATTTGTAGTTCATTTATGAACTAGGTCCCATCAGATATCCAGACATATTCTAAGATAGGTATTGTTAGTTGTATGTATGCCCTAGAGGCCAGTATTGTACAGATGATGTATATTATATTGGATGCTTGGACATATATAGAGACGACTTTCTTGCTCGATATGATAGTGTGCTATCTGGTTACTCTTTATCTTAACATGTACACTAGTCTCTTTAAACTGTCTTATAGTTACATGTTGATAAAGCCCTTAGGATGTGTACTTGACTACCTGGACTATGATGCAGATCATACTAGTGGGGACATGGTAGTCTATAAGTTCATCCTTCAAGGTCCCTAGTCGTGGGTGTATCGAGACAGGGCATCGATATACCAGTGTAAACTAGCGTATACGCTTCTCGACCCATGAGATAGGCGATGGATGATCCCATATCCATTGGTGTTTGACATTAGAGATGGTAAATGGGTGCTCAGTGGAGACTGGGTACACTGGACGGACTCGCCGAGAACTCCCAGATGGTATTATACCTCACGTCAGATGGCAGTTCTCAGGTGACACTTGTACAGGTTAGTCTGTAGACCCGAGATCGTCATAGAGTCTTGTGTGATTCCCACTGTGCTTTGATCTCCACCTTACCACGTCCATGAGGGCGTGCAAAACGGTGGTCTTTGGGTACAGTCCCGAGTCACATGGAGGCAATGAGCGATAGGAGGGGTTTCGTCTCTCCCGGTATTGGGGGTTGATGTTGCGCAGTGCTCGATTGGCCGTAACAGGGAAGTCCCTGGCCAGGGCTGATCAGAGATTTGCTGGTAAGTGTTACCAGTAGTTTCTCGACCCGTTATGAGCCTCATATTGGCACGACTTATCGGTTATTAGGGTCTGACGTTTACCGCCCCTAGACTTAATATGTAACATATCAGACGAACAGACCGGACTGTACGGTAAGTGTTACTGGTTGGATTCACAGGAGTATGAGCGGACTAGCTCGTCGATCTTCTTATCGCTCAATACCCGGATGGCCGTTACGTTTAGCAGACCGCTTGCGGCTTGTGGGTGCTTGATATGATCATCATCTGCTACCGGCGTATTGACGAGTCTTTAGAGTCCTACACAGAGGTTTCCTGGTTCAAGAAAAAAGAAATAGGAGCGCATATGAGATATGTGCAGGACCGAGAATAATGCGTGTATGTGATACCGTATTTCATTCTCGCGATGAATGTATCGATTGGTTTTATGCGATATGATTGATTCGATAAAACGATACATTGGATACTGGTCGGTTATATGCGATATGACCGGATCGTTAAATCAAGTGTTGATTTAATGATTTAATGTATAATTATATATTTGATATATTACTTTGCATTAACTGGTATTGGTTCATTTTAAATGGATTTTCTCACTTGATGTACATGTTGTATATGTGATATACTTTTGTGCACATCTTTGTATCATGTTTGATGATACTTGCTCATTTGGTTAAGTGTGAAGAATTAAACAATGGTTAAGAGATGATTAGGGTTTTGCCTTTTTATTTATTTATTTGTTTATTTAGTTAGAAAAGGTTTAGATGAGAATGGTGGCTTTCTTTTTCTCTTATTGAAGCTTCATGAAGCTTTGACTTATGCAACCATTCTTGTCTTCATGCTTAACCCTAACACATCCAAGTAACCATGGTATATTCTCTACACTTAACCTTAGTTAGGATATGATAAGTATTGTTTTCTTTTTCATTTTAATTTAACACTCATCATATTCTTTCTTCTTCTTGACCTTCTTCTTCAAGATAGAAAGCTTGATGCCATCAATGGCAACTTGAGATCTAAAGTGAGAAATCCAATTCTAAAGTGAACCCACCTCCTATTTCTTCACCCTCTACCTCTTGCCAAGTTGTTTTGGGTGTTTTCTTCACAAGTTTCACAACTTTGTGAAGTCGGAGCTTGAACTTGTGATGCCTCGACGTAGATCATCTTCGGCACGAAGCCGACGACCTAGTCCGCCCATTTCTCCGATCAAGCCGACGCATGAGTCCGGGATTCGAGATGGACAGCGAGAGGACGCCTACGTAGAGCCAAGGAAGTGGATATCCGGATCTACAAAGGTTGTAGCTTCTTATCTTTAGTTAAGTTGTTAACTAGATTCATATTTCGCCTAAACTTCTAGTCAACGATCCGTATTAGGGTTTCTCGGCACCCATAAATTTTGAAATTGGCAAGGTTGATGCCTTGTGAGACCTCTATAGTGTGCCTAGGAACCCTACAATGGTATCAGAGCCTAGCTAGAGCCTTAGGCGAAGTCCTGACGACGTTTGAAGTCCGATCGAACCAAAACCCTAACCCGAAAACGGCTCTCTGTACATTTTTTAAAAAATGGGTTTTTTCAAAATTAAAAATATGCAGAAAACTCAGCAGGGAATTCTAAGAATTACGGCGCAAAATTTATTTCATGATCCCTCAAATGAGCGGCGGAACCGCGGCATAAGCCTAGCTTATGCGGCGGTTCCGGGGCTAAAGTATGACGTCAGCCCTAACTATTTGCACAGTAATTCCTAATCAACAGTGCTGAGTTCTCTGGGTATTTTTAAATTTTATTCAAGAGTTGAATTTTCTGGGGTTGTTTTGGGGATTCGGTGTTTCTATCGGAGTATCAGATTTTGTCTTTGTGGCTTTCCGGATAATTTTTAGAATAAGTTAAAAAGTTCGACCGGATATAAATACCCAATTTTTTCCCTGTCGGGAAATTTCCAAAAGTTGGATTTTTCCGTAGTTTAACGACGTTCTAAGTAGTGCAAGTAACGCGATGGACCCTCTAGAAGACAACAAACCTTAACTCGATTATGTGACCGTCTTGAACTGCCCTTTGAACCTTCGGGTTTGGGGCAGTACGGCGTGCCACATGTGAGGCGTTGGCTTGACCCTTCTATGGCTGGACCGTTGGTACTGAGGCACGAACTGAATGTTGTTAGAATTATTTCATGTGTTGAGCTGTATCGGGAAAACTTGGGTATTCGACTGTTCGATCGGAAAGTTTAACATTTTCTGTTTATCTGAAATGTGATACAATAATTGGAATTCACAAACAAGTTATGAGATAACTGAATGAATGTTATAAATCTAGCGGTTTAGTTTCACTTGATATTGAAAAGAGTTTTCGATAATGAGACTAAAATGCGGGGTTTATAACTGTTAGGCATGAGATGTCTAAGTATTTCATTTGATTAGGCATGTGATGTCTAAAGAGGTTGAGGATTCCAACTGTTGTAGTTTTACACTTTCTTTTCTGTGACCGTAAGTGTAGTATGTTCATATAGCCGGTTTCGTTGCTATACGTCAACGACAATTGGGGTATGCATACTTACTTACGTTGATGACATGTGATGTTATGTGTTGCTGGATATGTTATATTGGATCGTCGTGTTTGAATAGCCGGGGGTTTTTATGTGAGATGAGTGTTTTTCATTTTCATTCATGTAAAAACTTGTATGTAATATTCTTTTATTGGGGCACTTCCAGATTGCGGAAGATGTCACCCTTTGTAAATTATTTACTTTTCCGCATTAGGATAGACCCAAGGAGGGGAGCACAAGTAACCGGGTTCTGGGGTTCAGTGGGAGACCAACTCGAGGAGTCGAGTCCGGGTCTCCTAACCCTAGAATTGGTAGGGTTACTTGCCGCTCTCGTAGGGGTCTAGGGGTGTAGGATTGGCTATTCATCACGACCGTGGAATCCGTGTTTTATACTGGCTCGTATTAAAAACACGGACGTCCTAGTATATCCAATGTTTCATATATTTCTTCTGCTGCGATATCTGTGATGTGATCATGTGATGTTCTGTGATAGATACAGTATATAGTATATATGATATATTATATAGACGTTGCTTATGTTTTGCACCCGCACTAGCCCTGCCCTGCTCTGTCGTTAGTTACCTAACCTAACGGTGCACGAGGGGACATCGAGGCGAATGCGGATGGCATAAGTGTACGTCATATCTATCTGTGATGTTTAGGTATTTAAATGATGGGACTTCATTAATGTGATTAATGAAAGAAAAGAAACCTAAGATGTTGTAGAATCAAATTTTTAAACAAAACAGGTAGCTACAGTTCTTGCTTTGCATAGCGGTATATATGATATACCCTGCACCTTATTCGATGAGGAAAGGACCGAGATCCCTTCACCGGGAGTGACTCCTTTAGCAATAACTGGCAGATGCTACACACTCGGTTTGCTTTTGACTGCTTCTATAGTTTCTGCTTTGCATAGTGATATATATGATATATCCTGCATCTCATTCGACGAGGAAAGGGCCGACGATCCCTTCACCGGGAGTGACCCCTTTAGCAAAACTAGAAAAGCCTCAAAATCACTCCATTTCAAAACTACATTTGATCCTACAATGATATCAAGTTCATTACGCAATAGGTTTTCTGAAAACCTGCGTAACCCTCCATCATTTCAGATAAGTACTAATTAGTATTCGTGCTACGGTAGTTTGGCATTCGTCAAGGCGTAGTGTACGGTAGCTAACTAGTATTTATCTGCTTATGCATATGATGCAGATTGGATTAGGGTATTCGTACGGCGTTGTTTGGCATTCGTCAAGGGTCGTGCGAGTGGGTTTAATTCAATCAAGAAATGTACGGGTTGAACTTGACTAGTGGACTATGGGTTGTTTGGCATTCGTCAAGGTCATAGAACACTAGGGGTAAAATATTATCGGGAATTTCAAGTGTTGAAATTTGCAATGAGATTGCATACCTTCTATGAGATAGTTGGATCCCGATACCCACTGCGAGTAAGAGTTACTCCTGGGAGAGTTTTACACATTGCAATAAGCTGATCAAGTAGGTGTCTAGAAAGGTGTCAACGAGGTTACGCCTCTGGGAAAACGAGGTTTACATTAATTAGGTTCGTGCGAAAGCACGGGGGACCTCCCTCAAAGTACCGACACTGGCCTGGCTGAAAGATTGGCGAACTTGTAGTGTGTAATTAATCCCGGCTAATCTTTCCTTTTAGGGTTTGAAGGAAGATTTGATAAAAAGCAGTGGGAGCCATCCTGATTAGATAAGATAATAACCAATCTGATCTTGCACGAGCATACACTAAAGTGTTTTCTTCTCTCTCTCTCCAGGTAGCGACCATTTCATGCCCTAATGAAGATAATAATATGGATGTATTGACCGAACCCGCATGTTATACTGTGCAGGGGAACGTTGAACCCGTTCTATCTTATAAGTGTTATAAGAATGAACAGGAAACAGGAGAATATCTGGATTCTCAAGCCGCCCAAAAGAACATACATGCTGATGCATCTTCTACAGGTGTGTTAGTTATTGAGAACTGTTTCTCAGTTCACCCTACGTCCTGGGTATTAGATACCGGATCAGGATCCCATATATGTAAGATGTTACATGGGTTACGGAAAGGTAGAGAACTGGGAAAAGGTGATCATTCCGTTCAAGTAGGGAATGGGGCAAATGTTGCAGCCAAAGCAGTTGGCGAATATCACCTAGTATTACCAAATGGTGATACACTAGTTCTGAATGAGTGCTATTATATACCGAACATGATGTGCAACATTATATCAGTCTCTTTATTAAGTAAAGAAGGATATAATTTTGTAGTACACGATAATGTTATGAACATATTCCTAGATCAAAAGTTGATTGCATCAGGCTCGTTACATAATGGCATATTCATTCTAAAACAAAATACAGTCCTCAATATACAGAACACACACAAGAGGAAAAATTCAGAAATGAACGAATCCTACTTGTGGCATTGTAGACTTGGTCATATCAATGCGACACGACTGGCTAAGTTACATAAGAATGGTTATTTGAATCCGTTCGAATTATCATCTTATGATACTTGCCATTCATGTCTCAAAGGAAAAATGACCAAAGCTCCGTTTAGTGGACATGGAGAAAGGGTTACTGAACTCTTAGGACTGGTACATAGTGATGTATGCGGTCCCATGTCTACCCATGCCAGGAACGGTTCTTCCTACTTTATTACATTCACTGACGATCTCTCTAGATACGGGCATGTGTTCCTTTTGAAACACAAGTCTGAATCTTTTGAGAAATTCAGAGAATATAAGCAAGAAGTAGAGAACCAAACGGGCAAAAGTATTAAGATCCTTCGATCTGATCGAGGAGGAGAATACTTGAGCAATGAGTTCCAAGATTATCTAAAAGAGAATGGGATTCTCTCTCAGCTTACTCCACCTTATACACCACAGCACAACGGTGTATCAAAATGAAGGAATCGCACCCTATTAGATATGGTGTGTTCAATGATGAGTACAGCTGAGTTACCTATTTCCTTCTGGGAGTATGCGCTTGAGACAGCCATACACCTATTGAATATGGTTCCTACCAAATCAGTGCCTACCACTCCATATGAGATATGGAAAGGGAAGAGACCATCTCTTAAGTATGTTAAGATATGGGGTTGTCCAGCCTATGTCAAAAGACAAAATCCGGACAAACTCGAGGCAAGATCAGTCTTATGTAAGTTTGTAGGATATCCCAAAAATTCACAAGGGTATATCTTCTACCACCCCGAGGAAAAAAAGGTGTTTGTTTCTCGACATGCCACTTTCTTAGAAAAAGGTTTTCTTATGAAACAGATTAGTGGCATTGAGGTAGAACTGGAAGAGGTTCTAGCAACACAAACAATAACTGAAGATTTAGTAGAACCAGAGGATTCAGTAGTACCCGACGAACCCCAGCCTCTCCGCCGATCTAGCAGGGTTTCTCGTCCACCTGAGAGATACTACGGTTTTCTCATTGACGGTGGAAGCGAAGATTGCATCATGGAGGATGATGACCCAACTAGCTTCGAGCAGGCCATCACGAGTGGGGACTCAGTGAAATGGCTGGATGCTATGCGGTCCGAGATGGAATCCATGTACACCAACAAAGTATGGACTTTGGAAGTTGCTCCTGAAGGGGTAAAACCCATTGGGAGCAAGTGGATCTTCAAGAAAAAACTTGGTGTAGATGGGAAAGTGGAGACTTTCAAAGCTAGACTTGTAGCAAAGGGTTTTCGTTAAAGACCAGGTGTGGACTATGACGAAACCTTTTCTCCAGTGGCTATGCTTAAATCCATCCGAATCATGCTTGCCATCGCTGCATATCATGACTACGAAATCTGGTAAATGGATGTTAAGACCGCCTTTCTAAATGGTGATTTAGAAGAGTGCGTGTACATGACTCAGCCAGAGGGCTTCGTAGACAGTGGGAGCAGCGGGAATGTGTGCAAGCTGCTTAAGTCCATTTATGGATTAAAGCAAGCATCGCGGAGTTGGAACATCTGCTTTGACGTCGTTATCAAAGAGTTTGATTTCGTCAAAAAACCAGATGAACCTTGTATTTACAAGAAGGTGGCAGAGAGTAAGGTTTTCTTCCTCGTATTGTACGTGGACGACATACTCTTGATAGGAAATGATATTCCTATGCTGCAATCGGTCAAGCTCTTCTTATCATAAAGATTCTCAATGAAAGATCTTGGTGATGCCTCCTGCATATTGGGAATAAGGATCTATAGAGATAGATCCAAACGGATATTGGGATTGTCCCAATCCAGGTACATTGACACCATACTAAAGAGGTTTAGTATGGAAGAATCCAAGCGTGGGAACTTGCCCACGATCTCTGGAGTCACTCTCTCCAAAGAGATGTCTCCCAAGACTGATTTGGAGAGAGCTCGCATGCAAGGGATACCCTATGCTTCGGAAGTAGGCTCTATCATGTACGCGATGCTATGTACCAGACCCGATGTAGCATACTCGCTAAGTGTAGTGAGCAGGTATCAAGCTGATCGTGGAGAGCATCACTGGACAGCTGTGAAGAGCATTCTTAAGTACTTGCGAAGGACTAAAGAGATGCTCTTGGTGTATGGTAACGGAGAACTCCAAGTGGAGTCCTTTACCGATTCGAGCTTCCAGAGTGATAAGGACGACTCTAAGTCGTAGTCGGGCTTTGCCTTTACCCTTTACAGAGGGGCGGTTAGCTGGAAGAGTTCCAAGCAGGAAACCGTGGCAGACTCGACAATGGAGGCTGAATACATCGCTGCCAACGATGTTGCTAAAGAGGCTGTCTGGATCAAGAAGTTCATTACTGAACTTGGAGTGGTTCCATCCATTGAGCATCCAATACCTTTGTATTGCGATAACAATGGAGCGGTGGCTTTGGCCAAGGAACCCAGGTCCTATCAGCGATCCAGGCATATTCTGAGGCGGTATCACCTGATCCGGGAGATAGTTGATCGCCGGGAGATCGAGGTCAGGAGGGTTGACACGAAGAACAACACGGCGGATCCACTCACGAAGGCCATTCCCCAGATACAGTTTGAGAGACTCTTCGGGATGCTCGGTATGCGATACTACAGCAGCTGGCCCTAGTGCAAGTGGGAGATTGTTAGTTGTATGTATGCCCTAGAGGCCAGTATTGTACAGATGATGTATATTATATTGGATGCTTGGACATATATAGAGATGACTTTCTTGCTCGATATGATAGCGTGCTATCTGGTTACTCTTTATCTTAACATGTACACTAGTCTCTTTAAACTGTCTTATAGTTACATGTTGATAAAGCCCTTAGGATGTGTACTTGACTACCTGGACTATGATGCAGATCATACTAGTGGGGACATGGTAGTCTATAATTCATCCATCAAGGTCCCTAGTCGTGGGTGTATCGAGACAGGGCATCGATATACCAGTGTAGACTAGCGTATACGCTTCTCGACCCATGAGATGGGCGATGGATGACCCCATATCCATTGGTGTTTGACATCAGAGATGGTATACGGGTGCTCAGTGGAGACTGGGTACACTGGACGGACTCACCGAGAACTCCCAGATGGTATTATACCTCACGTCAGATGGCAGTTCTCAGGTGACACTTGTACAGGTTAGTCTGTAGACCCGAGATCGTCATAGAGTCTTGTGTGATTCCCACCGTGCTTTGATCTCCACCTTACCACGTCCATGAGGGCGTGCAAAACGGTGGTCTTTGGGTACAGTCCCGAGTCACATGGAGGCAATGAGCGATAGGAGGGGTTTCGTCTCTCCCGGTATTGGGGGTTGATGTTGCGCAGTGCTCGATTGGCCGTAACAGGGAAGTCCCTGGCCAGGGCTGATAGGAGATTTGCTGGTAAGTGTTACCAGTAGTTTCTCAACCCGTTATGAGCCTCATATTGGCACGACTTATCGGTTATTGGGGTCTGACGTTTACCACCCCTAGACTTGATATGCGACATATCAGACGAACAGACCGGACTGTACGGTAAGTGTTACTGGTTGGATTCACAGGAGTATGAGCGGACTAGCTCGTCGATCTTCTGATCGCTCAATACCCGGATGGCCGTTACGTTTAGCAGACCGCTTGCGGCTTGTGGGTGCTTGATATGATCATCATCTGCTACCGGCGTATTGACGAGTCTTTAGAGTCCTACACAGAGGTTTCCTGGTTCAAGCAAAACGAAATAGGAGCGCATATGAGATATGTGCAGGACCGAGAATAATGCGTGTATGTGATACCGTATTTCATTATCGCGATGAATGTATCGATTGGTTGTATGCGATATGATTGATTCGATAAAACGATACATTGGATACTGGTCGGTTATATGCGATATGACCGGATCGTTAAATCAAGTGTTGATTTAATGATTTATTTTATAATTATATATTTGATATATTACTTTGCATTAACTGGTATTGGTTCATTTTAAATGGATTTTCTCACTTGATGTACATGTTGTATATGTGATATACTTTTGTGCACATCTTTGTATCATGTTTGATGATACTTGCTCATTTCGTTAAGTGTGAAGAATTAAACCATGGTTAAGAGATGATTAGGGTTTTGCCTTTTTATTTATTTATTTGTTTATTTATTTAGAAAAGGTTTCGATGAGAATGGTGGCTTTCTTTGTCTCTTATTGATGCTTCATGAAGCTTTGACTTATGCAACCATTCTTGTCTTCATGCTTAACCCTAACTCATCCAAGTAACCATGGTATATTCTCTACACTTAACCTTAGTTAGAATATGATAAGTATTGTTTTCTTTTTCATTTTAATTTAACACTCATCATATTCTTTCTTCTTCTTGACCTTCTTCTTCAAGATAGAAAGCTTGATGCCATCAATGGCAACTTGAGATCTAAAGTGAGAAATCCAATTCTAAAGTGAACCCACCTCCTATTTCTTCACCCTCTACCTCTTGCCAAGTTGTTTTGGGTGTTTTCTTCACAAGTTTCACAACTTTGTGAAGTCGGAGCTTGAACTTGTAATGCCTCGACGTAGATCATCTTCGGCACGAAGCCGACGACCTAGTCCGCCCATTTCTCCGATCAAGCCGACGCATGAGTCCGGGATTCGAGATGGACAGCGAGAGGACGCCTACGTGGAGCCATGGAAGTGGATATCTGGATCTACAAAGGTTGTAGCTTCTTATCTTTAGTTAAGTTGTTAACTAGATTCATATTTCGCCTAAACTTCTAGTCAACGATCCGTATTAGGGTTTCTCGGCACCCATAATTTTTGAAATTGGCATGGTTGATGCCTTGTGAGACCTCTATAGTGTGCCTAGGAACCCTACAGGTATTGCTCATTTCGGGAGATGGCTTTCTCCGCGAACTTGAGATAAAGAGAGATACGGAAAGAAACATCAGGGTGGATCCACTGACTGAGACTATTCCTCGAACGCAATAGTTTCACAAACGGGCTATGTGAAACTGATTATTAGAGAAGTTGGGTGCTCGGTATCACACGGGCTGTGAGTATGCGACATCGCAATAATTAGCCATCAGTGCAAGTGGGAGATTGTTGGATATAGTGCCCTCAGAGTCAATTATTGGATCACAGGCTCGTGATTGTAATGATTGAGGGAGGACCTATGCCGGTAGGACAGCCTTACTCGAGATGATAGTATGCTATCTGGTTTACCTTTATCATCGTGTACTGCTTCAGGTGACCTTACAGGTCACTATTACACGTTGATAGAGCCCTTAGGATTCTTGCTTGACGGCCAGCAGTATGATGGCGATCATATACGTGGGAGCTAGGGTCTATAAGCACATCCTTAATAGGTCCCTAGTCGTGGGAGTTTCGAAACTGGGTATCGATACTCCATTAGTAGACTAGAGTATACAGTCGAGACCCCGACGAGGGGCGGTGGCCGGTCTCACAAGCCATTGGTGTCAGTTGGATCACCTAAGATGTATAAAGGTGCTTATTGGGTTATGAGTACACCGAACAGGACTCGCCGGGAACATGCTAGTTAGTATTATACCTGACGTCAGATAGCAGTTCCCTGGTGACATGTGTACAGGTTAGTTCATCGACCTGAGATCGTCATTTGTTTCATGTGAGTTCCCACTGTGCTTTGATTACTACCCTACCATGGCTCAAAGGAGTCATGCAAACAGGTTATAGTTGGGTTCAGTCCCGAGCCACATGGAGGCAGTGAGCAGATCGGCAGGGGTTTCGTCTCTCCCGGTATCGGGGGTGAGATCGCGCTGTGTCTAGGAGAGCCATTACACGAAGTGTAGGGTTACTAGGCACTCCCACAAGGGTCTATAAGGCATCAACCATGCCCGATTTAAAATTTAGACGTACCGAACAACCCTAACCAAGATCTTTAAACTAGAGATTAGGCGAAACAAAGCATGTTAAACACTTTAACATCTAAGAGTTTGGGATTACAATCTTTGTAGTCCGGTCCTTCACTTCTAAAGCTCCGTGTTGAGGTCCCTTCGCTGTGATCATCGAGTACTCGGACTCTAGAGAGGCTCCACGAAGAGAAAGTTGCATGCTTGCTTCCGATCTTCGATAACAAAGATGATCTACCTTGAAGTTTCATTAACACAAGCTCTTACTCACAAATGAAGTGAACACCCTAATCTAATTGGCAAGAATAGATTAGGATGATGAAGTAGGATTTATGCTCTCATTTATTTTCTATTTCTCACTCATTTTCATCACTAAGCAAAAAGCTAGAAAGCTTTTTCATGAAAGAAGAAGGAAGAAGAAGAACCATTCTCTTTGTGATGAATAATGAATCCATGTGTGGTTCGAAATGCAACCATGTGTTAAGTATGATAACTTAACCCATGTAGAGAATGAACCATGGTGAAGGGTTGGGTTGGGTTAACAAATATCATAACAAAATATCTTTAGAAAATATCTTTGCAAAAACAAAAGAAAAAGCTTCTAGAAGCTTCTAGAAAAATTAACCCAAATCAAACCTTAATCATGTTTAATCTCCACTAATCACATTGCATTAATAACTCTAACATGTTACAATATTGTATATCACATATACAATATTTATTGTAACAAAATAAAATAATACAATTAACATATATCGCATATATATCAATATATTACCCGAGTGAGAAAAAGAATCTTTTAGTGAGCTTATATTAGTTAATGTAATTTAATATATCAAATATATAATTATACATTAAATTATCGAATCAACACTTGATCCGATAATCCGGCTATTTCACAAATAACCGACTAATATAATCTGTATCAGTTCATCGAATCAACATTTGATCCGATGACCCGGCTATATCTCATATACCCGGCCGATATCTCATATCGCGAGAATCTAATATGGTATCACATACACGTATTGTTCTCGGTCCCGCACATATCACATATGTGCCCCTACTCCGTTTTGCCTGAGTCAAGAAATTTCAGTGTAGGACTCTAAAGAATCGTCAATACGCCGGCAGTAAGTGATGATCATATCAAACACCCACAAGCTGCAAGCGGTCAGCTAAACGTAACAGCCACCCAGGTATTGAGCGATCAGAAGATCAACAAGCAAGCCTGCACATTCTCCTACGAATCCAATCAGTAACACTCCCGTACAGTCCGGTCTCTTCGTCTGATATGTCGCATATCTCGCCTAGGGGTTGTAAACGTCAGACCCTAGTAGCTTGATAAGTCATGTCGATATGAGGTCTATAACAGTTTGAGAAACTACTGATAACACTTAAAAGTAAATCTCAGCAAGCCTGGCCAGGGATTTCCAGTTATAGCCAATCGAACACTGCACAACATCAACTCCCTATACCGGGAGAGACGAATCCCCTCCTATCGCTCATTGCCTCCATGTGATTTGGGACCGTACCCATAAGCCACCTTTTTGCACGCTCTCTTGGACGTGGTATGATGGAAATCAAAGCACTGTGGGAATCACACAAGACACTATGACGATCTCGGGTCTACAGACTAACCTGTACCGGTGTCACCAGAGAACTGCCATCTGACGTGAGGTATATTACCATCTGGGAGTTCTCGGCGAGTCCGTCCAGTGTACCCAGTCTCCACTGAGCACCCGTATACCTTCTCTGATGTCAAACACCAATGGATATGGGATCATCCATCGCCCATCATATGGGTCAAGAAGCGCATACGCTAGTCTACTCTGGAGTATCGATGCCATGTCTCGGTACTCCTGTTAGGTCCACGTTACCTCTCACGGTACTTTCGGGGTTGCGGAAACGGTAAAACAAAAAAATTTCTAGACTTGGTAACATGGACCGTAAAAGCCGGATCTTTGCTAAACTAGAAACTAGCAAACTAAGAGAGGTGCTAACTACTATGCCGTAGAAATTATACCTCACGACACCGGTCCTTCGGGTCTTCACTCCGCTGCGCCGTTTGTCCATCCATGCTCCGAGGGTTGATCCGGACTTTGGTCACCTCCGCGGCCTTCTTGAGTCGAAGACGATCCACCCGAGAGATGTACACCGAGCTCCACCTCGAGCCGAGGTAACTAGGGCAACAAGATTGCTAGTCTTCGTACCCAAGGTTGTGTAGAAGAGAAAGATAGAGGTGTTTGTCTTTGTGGGATCTTTATCTCTCAAAACATGAGATCAAGAGGAGGAAGAAGGTGGAGCTAGCAACCATGGAGCATTTCTTTTCTTCTCATGAGAAAGAGCAAGAGAGAGAATGAGAAAAGAATTATGAAAAGATTAACTCAAGAAAATGAACCATGGTTGCAATAATACACCAAAAACATCATTACTAATCCTATCATGATAAAGTTGATGCTACATGGAATTGACCATTATCATAATAAAAAATTAAAAAGAAAATCAAAGAAGAGTGTAGACCTCTCTTGAAGGTCAAGGGTCAACACGATCAACGGGTCAACAATGTCAAGAGAGGTCAAGGTGGTCAAATGGTCAATGCAATTAGCCATCACTAAACTATCACTAAAAGGATTAGTAAACAATGTCTCCGGCTCATAATGGTTTTGACCAAACGAATTGTCAAAACCCTAATGAGCCTGCCATATTACGGTTTTGGCCGAACCAACTGCCAAAACCCCAATGGGGCACCTCCTCCTTCATCGCTCCTCAAAACTGTGCATACACACCCGCATCCGTATTCCGTAGAATGCGAATGCACAGAGGACAAAACAAATCCATCTGTGCAATACTAGGATCTGGCTTAAACCAAAGCCCACTAGTATTGCCTGCCCGAACAGCATACGCACACAAGTGCACGTAAGTGATCGTAGCCCTGCCGTAAAACCATACAGCCTCTACACGTTTCGCTCAGTGCAGGGAAACTCTCTGTGTGGGACTCTAAAGACTCGACACTACGGTGGAAGTGGGTTTAACCATAGACCGCAAGCGGCACTAGCTGTACGTAACGGTCCTCAGGTAGATGTCGATAAGAAGGCCGATGAGGTAAACCCATCCGAACTCCTACTGAGCCTGTATGTGACAATCTCCGTACAGTCCGGTCTGTTCGTCTGATACATCGCATGGCGGGCCTAGGGGGCGGTAAACGTCAGTCCCCTAATAGCGGTACAAGTCGTGTCGGAGTGAAGCCCAGAACACCCTGAGATAACACTAGAAACCTACCAGTATATCTCGCTTGCCCTGGCCAGGGACTACTCGTGTAATGGCTCTCCTAGACACAGCGCGATGTCAACCCCCAATACCGGGAGAGACGAATCCTGTCTAACCGTCACTGCCTCCAAGTGCTTCGGGACTGCACCCAACCACTACCTGTTTGCACGACTCAGTAGAGCCATGGTAGGGTAGTAATCAAAGAACAGTGGGAACACACTCGAGGCGAAGTGACAGTGTCAAGTCAGCGGACTAAGCTGTACTCATGTCACCTGGGAACTGATAACTGACGATAGGTATAATACCAACCATCAGTTCCCGACGAGTCTTGTCCAGTGTACTCGTAACCTAACGAGCACCCGCATACTATCTCAAGTACGACGTACTGACGGCTGTGGGACTGACCGTCTCCCGTGCTGGGATGAGAAGCGCATACGCTAGTCTACTCCGGAGTATCGATGCCCTGTCTCGATAATCCCACGACTAGGGACATGAATAAGGATGTGCTTGTCGATTACCCAGCCCCCACGAGTGTGATCGCCATCACAACGCCGGTAATCAAGCAAAGATCCTAAGAGCTCTACTAAGGCGTATAGGTGATATAGTAAAGAAACACATGTACACATTAAAGCAGAGACAAACCAAGTAGCATACTACTATTTCGAGCAAGATTATCTATACAACTGTGAATATCCCAAGCTTCCATCAAGTAATATACATACGAGTATGATACAGTAATGGCCTCTAGGGCATATACACTAACAATCTCCCACTTGCACTAAGGCCATGTACTGGCGTATCGAAGACCTATCATCTCGATCAGCCGCTCGAACCGAGTCTGGGGCAAGGCCTTCGTGAATGGGTCCGCTGTGTTGTCCTTTGTGTCCACTCTCCGCACCTCGATCTCCTGGTGATCAATGATCTCCCTGATCAGGTGATACCGCATTAAGATGTGCCTGGATTTCTGATGGGACCTTGGTTCCTTCGCTAAAGCTATAGCCCCATTGTTATCGCAATACAAAGGTATTGGGTCAACAATGGACGGAACCACCCGAAGTTCACTAATGAACTTCTTCATCCAGACCGCCTCTTTTGCGGCATCGCTTGCAGCAATGTATTCAGCCTCCATCGTCGAGTCTGCGACGGTATCCTGTTTGGAACTCCTCCAACATACCGCCCCTCTGTTGAGGGTAAACACAAAACCCGAGACAGACTTGCTGTCATCTTTGTCACTCTGGAAGCTTGAATCGGTAAAGGACTCGACCCTGAGGTCTCCATTACCGTAAACCAGGAACATCTCCTTAGTCCTTCTCAGGTACTTGAGAATGTTCTTCACTGCTTTCCAGTGGTCCTCACCTGGGTCTGACTGATACCGGCTTTCCGCGCTCAGCGCGTAAGCTACATCTGGTCTTGTACATAGCATCGCATACATTATAGATCCTACCGCCGAAGCGTAGGGTATAGTACTCATGCGAACCCTCTCCTCGTCAGTCTTAGGAGACATCTTCTTGGAGAGGGTAATTCCGTGCAATGCGGGTATGTTACCGCGCTTGGAATCCTCCATACTAAATCTCTTTAGTACGGTCTCTATGTACCTGGACTGCGAAAGTCCCAATAGTCTCTTGGATCTATCTCTGTAGATCTTGATCCCCAGAATGTACGAGGCATCACCCAGGTCCTTCATGGAGAACCGTTGTGAAAAAAATAGCTTGACCGATTGTAGCATAGGAATGTCATTTACTATCAAAAGAATGTCGTCCACGTACAAGACTAGGAATATGACAGTTCGTCCTACAATTTTCTTATAGACACAGGGTTCATCTTCATTCTTGATGAAATCAAATTCCTTGATTGCCTCATCAAAACAGATGTTCCAGCTCCGCGATGCCTGCTTTAATCCATAAATGGATTTAAGCAACTTGCACACCTTCCCGCTGCTCCCACTGTCTACGAAACCTTCTGGCTGATCCATGTAAACGTACTCTTCCAAACAACCGTTTAGGAAAGCCGTTTTAACATCCATCTGCCAGATTTCATAGTCATGGAAGACAGCAATGGCAAGTAGGATCCGAATGGATTTGAGCATAGCCACCGGAGAAAAAGTTTCGTCATAGTCCAAACCAGGTCTTCGACGAAAACCTTTTGCAACGAGTCTAGCCTTATTGGTTTCCACCTGCCCATCTACACCAAGTTTCCTTTTGTAGATCCATTTGCATCCAACGGGTTTTACCCCAGGTGGAGCAATATCCAAGGTCCACACTTTATTGGCGTACATGGACTCCATTTCAGATTGCATTGCTTCCTGCCACTTATCAGAGTCCCTATTGATAATGGCCTGCCTGAAACTGATAGGGTCATCTTCTTCCAAGATGCAATCCTCTCGATTCCCGTCTATGAGAAAACCGTAGTATCTCTCGGGCGGATGAGAAATCCTACCAGATCTGCGGAGTGGCTGAGGTTCGTCTGGGGTTATTGAATCTAGTGGTTCCTCCAAATTTTCAGTTATATTTTGTGGTCGCTGAATTTCTTCCAGTTCTACCGAACTCCCACTAGTTTCTTTTTCAAGAAACTCCCTTTCTAAAAAGGTAGCGTGGCGAGATACAAACACCTTCTGTTCCTTGGTGTAGTAGAACAGATATCCTAGTGAGTCTTTAGGATATCCCACAAATTTACACAGAACTGACCGTTCCTCTAGCTTGTCCGGTTTCTGCGTTTTCACATAGGCCGGACAACCCCATATCTTAAATCGCTTAAGATACGGATTTCTCCCACTCCATATTTCATATGGAGTCTTAGGCACAGATTTGGATGGAACATAATTCAGTAGGTATGCTGCTGTCTGAAGCGCATGTCCCCAAAATGAAAGAGGCAACTCGGCACTACTCATCATGGAGCGAACCATATCCAATAGGGTACGATTCCTCCGCTCCGATACACCGTTGTGCTGTGGTGTATAAGGAGGAGTAAGCTGAGAGAGAATACCATTCTCTTTTAAGTAATCTAGGAATTCAGTGCTTAAGTACTCCCCTCCTCTATCAGACCGGAGGATCTTGATACTTTTGCCAGTCTGGTTCTTTACTTCCTTTCGAATTCCTTGAATTTCTCAAAAGCTTCAGATTTGTGTTTCATAAGATACACATATCCGAATCTAGAGAGATCGTCAGTGAATGTGATGAAGTAGGAGAACCCACCCCTTGAATGTATAGACATTGGACCACATACATCACTGTGTATGAGTCCCAAGAGCTCTGTTGCTCTTTCTCCATGTCCGGTGAACGGAGATTTGGTCATCTTCCCTTTGAGACAAGACTGACAAGTTTCATAAGATGAAAACTCGAACGCATTCAAGAGTCCATCTTTATGCAACTTACTCAGTCTTTTCTCTCCGATATGACCAAGTCTACAATGCCACAAGTAGGATTCATTCGTATCTGAATTCTTCCTCTTGCGTGTGTTTTGTATATTGAGAACTGTATTCTGATTTAGAACGTAGATACCATTACACAGTGTACCCTCTGCAACCAGTACCTTATGAAGGTAAATGTTCATGATATTTCTATCAAGAACAAAGTTATATCCATCTTTATCGAGTAAAGAAACTGATATGATGTTGCAAACCATGGAGGGTACATAGTAGCAATCGTTCAAAATCATAGTCTTGCCATTTGGCAATACTAGGTGATATTCACCGACGGCTGCCGCATTAACTTGTGCTCCGTTCGCTACTCTGAGCGACATATCACCCGGTGCAACTTTCCTACTTTTTCTCAGTCCCTGTAATAAATTACAGATATGAGATCCTGATCCGGTATCAAGTACCTAGGAGGTACGGCTGACCGTAAAACAGTTCTCAATTACAAGAACACCTGAAATAGATGCAAAACCATGCTTCTCTTAAACTGGGTATCCTGGGAATCCATACAATCCCCTTTCCCTTGCTCGTACTTATAACTGTTGTCACAAGTTAGAGCTGAACCAACGTTCCCCAGCCCCGAATAAGAATTCGGATCGGTCAAGCGATACATTTTATTATCTTGATTAGGGCGTGAAATGGTTGCTACCTGGAGAGAGAGAAAAGAAACACTCAGCGTGCGCTCTTGCAAGATTAGATTGGTTTATTAGTTTATCTAACAAGGATGTCTCCCACTGTTTCCTCAAATTCTTTCTTAAAACCATTTAAAAGAAGAACTAGTCGGGATTTAATTCACGTCACAATACTTGCTTAACCTTTCAGCCACGCTAGTGTCGGTACTTCGAGGGAGGTTTTCCAACGCTTTCGCGAAGTTCCTTAATTTAAGAACCTCTTTTCTCTGGGGGCGTAGCCCCGCTAACACCTTTCTAGACACCTACTAGGTTTATAGCGTTGATCGTTAAGTGAAATAATCTCCCAAGAGTAATCCAACTCATCAGTGGGATCGGGATCCAACTGTCATTGTGTGATAACCTGGATGGAATCCACTCTAGTCACCACACTCCAGAAGGTATGCTAAATCTGCAGGTTTCAGTTTCTTTAGAAACTCCCGATGTGGTTTTTGCCCCTAGGACCCAAGTGATCTTGACGGAGTCAACAAATCAAAGAGTGCTAGTCAAGTTCAACCCGTCATTATCTGGATTGCATTAAACCCACCCGCATAACCCTTAACGGAGTCAACAAGGTTATACGACTGTCCTAATCAATCCCATATACCGATACAAACAAGCAGCACTTAGCTACCGTACACTACGCCTTGACGGAGTCAACAAACGCAGTACGAATACTAAGTGTTACTTGTAAGAAATGACGGAGGGCTACAGCTAGGTTTTTGGCGAAAAACCCGTTAACGTAATGAACTTGATATCGTTGAAGGAACCTGGTAATCTTTTTGAAAATATATTGGCGAAAACTTTTTGCTAAAGAGGTCACTCCCTGTGAAGGGATCTCGGCTCTTTCCTCGTCGAGTGAGGTGCTGGGCATTCATAAGATGAATACCTCGATGCAAAGCAAGAATAATCGACTATAGTGAAGTTATTACCCTGACGCAAACTTTTCTCCAAGGGGTCACTCCTGATGAGGGGATCTCGGCCCTTGCCTCGTCGAATGAGGTGCTGGGCATTCATAACCGAATACCTCGATGCAAAACAAAAATGAACGTCCTTGCAATAACAGCTTTTTGAAAAAATTGTTCCAACAACGTCTTTTAGGTTTCTTTTCTTGCATTAGTTCTTTTAATGTGTCCCATCATTTAAATCCTACCATTGCAGAAAACAACCAAAATACGACGTACGCTTATGCCATTCGCATTCGTCACGGGGCCCCGTCATCACCCGTTAGGTTACTTAACTAACAACAGAGCGGGGGCTGGGCTAGCGTGGCTGAAAAACATAAGCAACGCCTAAATAGTTATTATATATAGATATATAACAATGATAGCCAATCCAGATCACAGATGAACACTTTGGATATACTAGGAACCCGCGATTCGTTCGAGCCTGCAACGAAAAGCGGATTACACGGTCGTGATGAATAGCCAATACCCCACCCTAGACCCCTACGGGTGCGGCAAACTACCCGCCAAGTACCCGAAGTGAAGCAACCTCCCTCAACCCGTGAGTAGGCCACTCGGCACTTCGAGATACCCGGTAGTTTGTGCACCCCACCTTGGGTCTATCCTAGGAGCAAAAACAGTAAAAAGAATTATACAATGACGGTTACAACCCCGACCCGGTTGTGCGGCCATACAAATAATATTACATCAATTTACAAATTTTTTACATGAATGAAAGAAAAAGAAACTCCCATCTCACATCCACCCCGGCTATTCATCCGCGACAATCCAACGAGTTCATATACACAAACCATCAGCATTACAGATCACAGATATGTATAACCCCCACTAATCAACGTATAGCGATTAGTAGACGTTCAATACATATATCACATCACAGATACAACCCATTAGCCAAAGTCTACAGAAAATCGACCAAAATACGGATTTTTAAGCCCCAAAAACAAATTTTGCTTTCTGGAAAATCTGGGCAGAAAAATCATATTCTAAAAATCCCAAAATACCCATATAAGAAGACTGCAGGAAACCGGACCCATAACCGAGCTAAATCGGCCGCGGTTCCGCGGCGCTTTAGCCGAGTTAGGGGATCGAATTTCTCCAGTGTTCTATAAAAAGCCTGAGCCGATTTTTAGTGCATGATTTATTAATTTTTGGACAGATCTAAAAATCGGCAGAAACTTGAATTTTCCGGGGTGTTTTGCGGTTTTTCGTCCGGTCGAAATTCTAGATACTTTGCTAACTTGCTAGTTTATGTTTAGCTAGGCTCTGATACCACTGTTAGGTCCACGTTACCTCTCCCGGTACTTTCGAGGTTGCGGAAACGGTAAAACAAATTTTTTTCTAGACTTGGTAACATGGACCGTAAAAGCCGGATCTTTGCTAAACTAGAAACTAGCAAACTAAGAGAGGTGCTAACTACTATGCCGTAGAAATTATACCTCACGACACCGGTCCTTTGGGTCTTCACTCCGCTGCGCCGTTTGTCCATCCATGCTCCGAGGGTTGATCCGGACTTTGGTCACCTCCGCGGACTTCTTGAGTCGAAGACGATCCACCCGAGAGATGTACACCGAGCTCCACCTTGAGCCGAGGTAACTAGGGCAACAAGATTGCTAGTCTTGGTACCCTAGGTTGTGTAGAAGAGAAAGGTGGAGGTGTTTGTCTTTGTGGGATCTTTATCTCTCAACACATGAGATCAAAAGATGAATCAAGAGGAGGAAGAAGGAGGAGCTAGCAACCATGGAGCATTTCTTTTCTTCTCATGAGAAAGAGCAAGAGAGAGAATGAGAAAAGAATTATGAAAAGATTAACTTAAGAAAATGAACCATGGTTGCAATAATACACCAAAAACATCATTACTAATCCTATCATGATAAAGTTGATGCTACATTGAATTGAACATTATCATAATCAAAAATTAAAAAGAAAATCAAAGAAGAGTGTAGACTTCTCTTGAAGGTCAAGGGTCAACACGGTCGACGGGTCAACAAAGTCAAGAGAGGTCAAGGTGGTCAAATGGTCAATGCAATTAGCCATCACTAAACTATCACTAAAAGGATTAGTAAACAATGTCTCTGGCTCATAATGGTTTTGACCAAACGAATTGTCGAAACCCTAATGAGCCTGCCACATTACGGTTTTGGCCGAACCAACTGCCAAAACCCCAATGGGGCACCTCCTCCTTCATCGCTCCTCAAAACAGTGCATACACACCCGCATCCGTATTCCGTAGAATGCGAATGCACAGAAGACAAAACAAATCCATCTGTGCAATACTAGGATCTGGCTTAAACCAAAGCCCACTAGTATTGCCTGCCCGAACAGCATACGCACACAAGTGCATGTAAGTGATCGTAGCCCAGCCGTAAAACCATACGGCCTCTACACGTTTCGCTCAGTGCAGGGAAACTCTCTGTGTGGGACTCTAAAGACTCGACACTACGCTGGCAGTGGGTTTAACCACAGATCGCAAGCGGCACTAGCTGTACGTAACAGTCCCCAGGTAGATGTCGATAAGAAGGCCGATGAGGTAAACCCATCCGAACTCCTACTGAGCCTGTATGTGACAATCTCCGTACAGTCCGGTCTGTTCGTCTGATACATCTCATGGCGACCTAGGGGGGCAGTAAACGGCAGTCCTCTAATAGCGGTACAAGTCGTGTCGGAGTGAAGCCCAGAACACCCTGAGATAACACAGGAAACCTACCAGTATATCTTGCTTGCCCTGGCCAGGGACTACTCGTGTAATGGCTCTCCTAGACACAGCGCGATGTCAACCCCCAATACCGGGAGAGACGAATCCTGTCTAACCGTCACTGCCTCCAAGTGCTTCGGGACTGCACCCAACCGCTACCTGTTTGCACGACTCAGTAGAGCCGTGGTAGGGTAGTAATCAAATAACAGTGGGAACACACTCGAGGCGAAGTGACAGTGTCAAGTCAGCGGACTAAGCTGTACTCATGTCACCTGGGAACTGATAACTGATGATAGGTATAATACTAACCATCAGTTCCCGATGAGTCCTGTCCGGTGTACTCGTAACCTAACGAGCACCCGCATACTATCTCAAGTACGACGTACTGACGACTGTGGGACAGACCGTCTCCCGTGCTGGGATGAGAAGCGCATACGCTAGTCTACTCCGGAGTATCGATGCCCTGTCTCGATAATCCCACGACTAGGGACGTGAATAAGGATGTGCTTGTGGATTACCCAGCCCCCACGAGTGTGATCGCCATCACAACGCCGGTAATCAAGCAAAGATCCTAAGGTCTCTACTAATGCGTATAGGTGATATAGTAAAGAAACAAATGTACACATTAAAGCAGAGACAAACCAAGTAGCATACTACTATTTCGAGCAAGATTGCCTATACAACTGTGAATATCCCAAACTTCCATCAAGTAATATACATACTAGTATGATACAGTAATGGCCTCTAGGGCATATACACTAACAACTCCCATGACTAGGAACATTTGAAGGATGTACTTGGCGACTACACTGTCCCCACTTGTATGATCTACATCATAGTCCTGGTAGTCAAGTACTCATCCTAAGGGCTTTATCAACATGTAACATAGAGACAATCAGAGTACATGTTAAGATAAAGCGTAACCAGGTAGCGTACTATCATGTCGAGCAAGAAAGTCCTCCCTATATATGTCCAAGCATCCACTACAATATACATCGTATGTACAATAATAGCTTCTAGGGCATACATATAACTAACAATCTCCCACTTGCACTAGGGCCATCTGTTGTGGTATCGCATACCCAACAATCAGTTGTGGTTGAAGTATCTTATACTCAACCATCCCATAAAAGTCTCTACTGGGAATAGGCCTTTGTGAGTAGATCCGCGCTGTTGTCCTCTGTGTCTACTCTCCTAACCTCGATCTCCCTGGAGATCTACCATCTCCATGATCAGGCGATACTGCCTAAGAATATGTCTGGATCTCTGATGGGACGGGGGTTCCTTGGCATAAGCCACAACTCCATTGTCACACAATGGCAAGAACGAAGTTCATCTCATGAACTTATATATCCAGACGGCCTCTTCGGTAGCATCCTTGGTAATGACGTATCTTGCCTTTAATCGTCTAGTAAGTCATGGTATCTAGCTTGGAACTCTTCCAACATACCATCCTTCCACTGAGGGTAAAGACAATGCCTGCGACTGACATTCAGTCGTCCTTATCACCCTGGAACCTTTCCAGTGATTCTCCCCAGGATCGATTGATACCATCTCACTACAACTAGTGAGATTCCTAACATCTAACTAGATCTATCCCATAGATCTATAACCCAGGATTTAGGAGGTATCACCTTGATCTTATATGGAGAATCTTTGTGATAAGAGGAGATTGACCGAGCGTAGCATAGAAAACTCCTTACCTATCAAGAGTATGTCATCCACGTACTCTACGAGGATCACCACCATACTCTCTACAACCTTTTTGTATATACAAGGTTCATCTACCATTTTGATGAAGTCAAACTCTTTGACTACCTCATCAAAACAGACGTTCCAACTCCGCGATGCTTGATTTATCACTTAAAACATCTTGGTCACGTTTCCGCTGCTCCCACAGTCTACGAAACCCTCTGGCTGTGTACTTATAGACGCTCTCTTTCAAAACATCATTTAGAAAAGCAGTCATGACACCCAACCGCCAGATATCGTAGTCATGGTATGTAGCCGTGGCAAGTAGGATCTGGATGGACATTAAGCATAGCTTTGAAAGTCTCAACTTTTCCATGTACACCAAGTAATCTTCTCAAGATATACTTGCTCCTGATGGGGATTTAACCCTTCAGATAAAGCAACTAAAGTCCATACTCTGTTGGTGTATAAGGATTCCATCTCAGATCGCTAAGTATCCAGCCATTCTTATAGAGTCCCACTCCTGATGGCCTGCTCTAAACTAGTTAGGTCATCTTATCATGATGCAATCCTTGCTTCCACTGTCATAGAGAAACCGAAGTATCTCTCAGGTGGAAGAGGAACCCTACTAGATCGGCGGAGAGTCTGAGGTTCGTTGGAAACTATTGAATCATCCGGGCTTACCAAATCATCAGCTGTAGTTTGTATAGCTGGAACTCTTTCCAGTTCTACCTCATGACCAATAATTTTTCCACAAGAAATTCCCTTTCACAAAGGTGGCATGTTGAGAAACAAAACATCTTTTGATCCTCGGTTTGGTAGAAGATATTCCCTTGCGAATGCTTGGGATATCCAACAAACTTCCATAGAACTGACTTTGCCTCGAGCTTGTCCGGATTTTGCTTTTAGACATAGGCCGGACAACCCCAAATCTTAACAAACTTATGATATGGGCTCTTCCCTTTCCATATCACATATGAAGTGGTAGGCAACTGATTTGATTTGAACCCTATTCAATAGGTATGCAGCTTCTCGAGTGCATAACTCCCAAAAGGAAATAGGAAACTCAGTAGTACTCATCATAGAGCACACCATATCACATAGGATGCTATTGCTCTGCCCCGATATACCATCGTGCTATGGTGTATACGGAGGAGTAATGCTGAGAGAGAATCTCATTCTCCTTTAGAATAGTCCAGGAATTCCGTGCTCAAGTATTCTCCTCCTTGATCTCATCAAAGGACATAATACTTATACCCGTTTTTGGTTCTCTACTTCTAACTTATATTCTGTGATTATCTCAAAAAGTTTCGGACTTGTGTTTCAACAGGAACATATATCTGAATCTTGAAAGATCATCAGTGAATGTAATGAAGTACAAAAAACCGGTCCTGACATGTGAAGATAGGGGACTTTCATACATCAGCATGTATCAATCCCAAGAGTTCACTAACTCTTTCTCCGTTTCCAATAAACGGAGCTGTGGTCATTTTATCTCTGTGACATGACCGGCAAGTTTCACAAGATGTAAATTCAAACTAATTTAAATATGCATCTATATGTAACTTCAGCTAGTCGGGTCGTCTTGATATGACCTAGTCTACAATGCCTCAAGAAGGATTTGTTCATTTCTGAACTCTTCCTCTTGTGTGTGTTCTATACGTTAAGAACTGTGGTTTGATTTAGAACGTCTATGCTTTTAGATAACGTGCCTGAACCGATCAACTCTTGATATAAGAAATGTTCAAAACATTATCCAACAATACAAAATTATATCCTTTCTTTACTAATAAAGAGACTGATATGATGTTGTATATCAGGTTCGATATCTAATAACATTCGTTCAGAATCAATGTATTCTAATAATACAGGGTGATAACTGCCAACAGACTTGGCTGCAACACTTGCATCATTTCCAACTCTTGAAACTTATCACCCGTTCTCAGTTCTCTACCTATCTTTAGCCTATGTAACAGATTACATTTGTGGGATCCTGATCTAGTATCTCATACCCAGGACGTAAAGGATACTGAGAAACAGTTCTCGGTAATGAACATACCCGAAGATGATGCATCAACATGCACTTTCTTCGTTTGAGCGGCACGGGAATTCTGGTAATCCCCTATTTCCTGCTCTGTCTTATAACAATTATAAGTTTGTGCGGGACCAACGTTCCCTAGCGCAGTATAACAAGCGGGTTCGGTCAATACATCCATATTATTATTTTGATTAAGGTGTAACATAGTCGTAACCAGGAGAGAGAGAGAAGAAAACACTCAGCGTATGCTCTTGCAAGATTAGATTGGTTATCAATATATCTAATCAGGATGTCTCCCACTGTTTTAGTCAAATCTTCCTTCAAACCCTAAAAGGAAAGACTAGCCGGGATTAATTACACCCTACAAGTTCGCCAATCTTTCAGCCAGGCCAGTACCGGTACTTTGAGGGAGGTTCCCCGTGCTTTCGCACGGACCTAATTAAAGTAAACCTCGTTTTTCCAGGGGTGTAACCCCGTTAACACCTTTCTAGACACCTACTTGATCGGCTAATTGTAATGTGTAAAACTCTCCCAGGAGTAACTCTTACTCGCAGCGGGTATCGGGATCCAACTATCTCATAGAAGGTTTGTAATCTCATTGCAAAATTCAACTCTTGAATTCCCAATAATATTTTACTCCTAAACTCTTATGACCTTGACAAAGGCCAACAAACCATAGGATGCTAGTCAAGTTCAACCCGTCATTTCCTGATTGAATTAAACCCACCAGGCCAACAAAGTCGCACGACTACCCTAACTCAATCACATCATATGCTTATACAGATAAGCAGTAATCAGCTACCGCACACTACGCCCTGACAAAGGCCAACAAATGCAGCACGAATACTAAATACTACTTATCTGAAATGACGGAGGGCTACGACAGGTTTTTAAGAAAACCCTTTGCGTAATGAACTTGATATCGTTGTAGAATCGAGTGATTTTTAATGGAAAGTTTTTGAGGCCTTTCTAGTATTGCTAAAGTGGTCACTCCCGGTGAAGGGATCGTCGGCTCTTTCCTTATCGAATAAGGTGCAGGATATTTCATAATTACCACTATGCAAAGCAGAAACTATAAAAACAATCAAAAGACAAACCGAGTTTGTAGCATCTGCTAGTTTTGCTAAAGAGGTCACTCTCGGTGAAGGGATCTCGGCTCTTTCCTTATCGAATAAGGAGCTGGATGTTCTACAAGGAACACCGCTATGCAAAGCAAGAACCAGAGCTACCTGTTTTTGAGACAAATTTCTACAACATCTTTAGGTTTCTTTTAGTTTCATTAATCTCATTAATGAAGTCCCATTTTAATATGCTTCACAAGCATCACATTTGAAACGAAATATGCAATATAACATATATCTCATATATATAATATAAACATTCGTCTCAGGCAGTAATATGATCTCATCACAGAACATTGCAGCAGAAGAAACATATATGAAATATTGGAAATACTAGGAGGTCTGTGTTTTAGTACGAGCCTGTATAAAACACGGATTCCACGGTCGCGATGAATAGCCAAACCCACATCCCTAGACCCCTACAAGAGTGGCAAGCAACACTGCCAATTCTAGGGTTAGGAGACCAGGTCTCGACTCCTCGAGATGGTCTCCACTGGACCCTAGAACCCGGTTACTTGTGCTCATCGCCTTGGGTCTACCTAATGTGGGAAAGTAAATAATATACAATGGTGACATCATCCTCAGCCCGGAAGTGCCCCAATAAAAGAATATTACATACATTGAATTTTACATGAATGAAAATAAAAACCCTCATCTCACATAAAACCCCGGCTATTCAAAACACGACGATCAAATATAACATATCACAGCAACACATAATATCACATATCATCAACGTAAGTAAATATGCGTATCCTAATTGTCGTTGATGTATAGCAACGAAACCGGCGATACACCACATATTACACTTACGGTCGCAGAAAAGAAAGTGTAAAACTACAACAGTTGGAATCCGCAACCTTCTTAGACATCACATGCCTAACCAAATGAATTCCTTAGACATCGCATGCCTAACAATTATAAACCCTGCATTTTAGTCTCATTATCGAAAACACTTTTCAATATCAAGTCGGGCAATTCAACAAGATTCCCGACATCCTGATCGAATGCTCGTCGCAAACTTTAGTAGACGGCCGCACCCCCGGATGCCGTCGACGAAGTACACTAAGGCGGAACACCGTTGCCGCGAGCACCCGAACGGATGCTTTTGGCGACGGGGTTCTTCTACAGTCACTTGGTTGGGGCTATGGGGCGTGGCTGTCTGTTAAGTTTACCCGGCGAGTATCCACGTATGCTACGTGATTGCGACGGACTTTTGATCGCATCAAAATCCCATGGCAACCGATCATCTAAGACTAAACTGCTAGTTTTATATCATTCAAATTAGTTATCTCATAACTACTTGTGGATTCCAAAAATTGTATCACAATCCAGATAAATAGACAATGTTAAACTTTCCGATCGAATAATCAAACACCCAAGTTTTCCCAAATAGTTCTCAACACTTGAAATTAGTTTAAAAACATCCATCACATGCCACAGTACCAATGGTCCAGCCGTAGAAGGGTCAAACCAACGCCTCACATATGGCAACGCCGTACTGCCACAAACCCTAAGGTTTAGAGGCGGTTCAGACGGTCACATAATCGAGTTAAGGTTTGTTGTCTTCTAGAGGGTCCACCGCGTTACTTTCATGACTTAGAACGTTCTTAAACTACGGAAAAATCCAACACTTGGAAATTTTCCGGCAGGGGAAAAAGTGAGTTATTGATATCCGTTCGAACATTTTAACACGTTCTAAAAATTACCCGGACAAACTAAACAAAGTTATACTTTCCGATCGAATCAACGAGTTCCCAATACAACCCAGAAAACTCAACACTTGAGTAGAATTAAAAATTCCCAGAACTATCAAAAAGGACCAAAGAATATATTCCTGAAGTAGTGGGCCCCAACTCGAATTATTGGCCGTGGAACCGCCGCCAAACGCGTGGTTTGGCCGCGGTTCCGCGGTCACGTGAGGGATTTGGTGGTCCGTACTTCACAGTAATTCCTTTATTTCCCTGCATGATTTTTTGAATATTTTTAATATAGAAAAAATCAACATTTTAAAAAATTTCCGGAAACTAGGTTTTATCGGGTATTCGGAGTTCGATCGGACTTTAAACTTCGCCTAAAGCTCTAGCTTGGCTCTGTGTCACGACCCGAAAGTACGGAACGTGACCGGCACTTAAATTACGAAGCGTCTAGAGGCGCAACGTAATCTAAGTAAGCCGAAGCCCAGAAATCTAAACCATATAAAAGAAGAAGTAATGGAAAACATGTAGAAAAACAAGTTTAAAAGCAACATCCAATTTTCTCAAAAATTTCGGCAGAGTCTCCTTTGTAAAAACTGACCCCAAACGGGTACAAACAAGAATAATATATATACAAACAATAAAAAGGCATCCCAAGCGGGAGCAAGCTCTACGCCAACAGGCGGAAACAACCACACCATGCACAATAATATACAACGCCAAAGGGCGAGGCTCAAAACTCAAAAGATAATAAATCCACCAGATACCATAATAATACAAGCGCGACTCTAAGGTCGAAATAAATAACCGGTCCTTTAAACTATCAAGTAATACAAGTCTGGTTGATGGAGCTTACTAGATACCAATGAAATAATAAAAGTACAACGGCGTTCCTGATACAAGTGAACCAACCTACCAAGCAAATCACCCTGAATGAAATGATGTGCCAGCAAACTGCCAAGGAAACTTATACATCGAACCTGTAATAAAATTTAGCACAACGGGGGTGAGTTGCCAACTCGTGAGTAGAAGACATCTGCGAAAAGAAATTGAATGCACGATACTGTCCTAGGTCATAATAATATACAAATATATCACTAGTCATCTAGTAATGGCAGGGTAATAAACTACATGCAACTGCAAATGCTTCATGCTCGTGTCAGTGCCTCAAATAGTAATATGTCATGTGAATGAGTATGCATGCACCATGAATGTAAAACAATTAACCATCAAATATGGATATATCTGTATAAGAAGTCTTTAACTTTCATCATAGTAAAATTTGTATAGAAATCTGAAACATCATCGATGAAATCCATGGAAATCCATGTCAAGCATTGACACAAAACATGTAAATCTCAAGTCTCAATACCTCATAGTCTCAATATCTCGGGCTCCGTCAGTCCGGATCGGCCCATATCATCAAATCTCACGACAACGGTCGGTATCCTCCGGATATCGGCCGCGCCAGACATCACCGGTAGGTAGTCTTCCCCTGCCAGGCTCATCGTCTACAATTCGATCTTCTTGCCCCGGGCTACCATACCGGGCCCACCATGTACCCGACACGGTTCATCCACTCCTCGAATCGGGTCTCAAAATCCAACAGAAAACATGAAATCTCATGGTGGACGACACATACATCACGAGAAAACTGCAACTTATATTTTAAAAAGAGAGGGAGGGAGAGAAAAGTTTTTATATATATATTCTTGCGGTTTTCCCCATAATCCAGAAATCTCATAGAAATCCAAAATCCCAAAATCATGAGTAAGTAAATAATAAGTATCGGCATAAGCCCCACAATCCTGCATGATAACATGAAAATGTGAATGCATGAAATGTCTAAGTAATAAATGCAATGTCTAGACTAACACCTGAGAGTACTCACAATATTATATTAATCTAGCCTTTAGCTGATTCTATCAATAAAAGATAATATGTTCAAAGTGTACGTAATATAGCAATTACCGATGATGATGTGTGTGAGCCGGCAAATAAGTGTACGTGGAATATGCGCATCATCGGTAATGGTGCTGGTGTCCGAACAGGCAGAGTTTCATACTGACTAAAGAAACATATGTATGAACATGTAACTTGATGATTACGATCTGAATGTAAAGATGAATGTGTATGACCACCCATTTGTAATATACATATCTAACTACAACTAAATGACTCGAGCCTAAACTAGTATCCATCTAACCCCCTAAGAAACTAAACTAAAGAAACTAGTCGATAAGAAATAAGAATCAACCTAGGGTCTGAGTCCATATCTCTAATAGTCGGCGATCCATCCTCAATAGTGTCACGTACGTAGTACGACTTCCTCGAATCAAGAGTGCGGATCAATCATCACGTCTATGCCTCGTACGGTAAAATCCATCGTACGGCATCCCAATATCGGGGTACGGGTCAAGTATCACCTACGTACATCATCATTCGTATAATGTCATCATCAAATAATGTTATGATCAAAGGTACTGTACTGTAATTGCATACATCCCAATATCATCAATCATATATCATTGTCTATGTACATATACATCGTTAATTGTTCCTCAGAAATATCATGTCATATATATCATATCGTAATCTGTTCACACATATATCATATCGTAATTAAGTCACACATATATCATATCGTAACCAAGTCACACATATATCATATCGTAATCAAGTCACAGGTTACAGTCCGGGTTCTATTCTAGAGTCTCGTATATCTCAATGTCATCATCACCTATTATCGTTTATGTATACATATCCATTTTCTCATTTTCCAACGATCCGCTAACAACATAACACGACTGTATAGACAAGAGATCACGGCATCAAGCCCAGTTATATTGTCTCATCCCCATGTATTATATAACATGCTTATCTCACATATACATGTTGTGTATATATATATACCTACACACATTCCTATATATATATATACACATATACATATACACCAAGTCCAGTTTCTGTGTGTGCGTGTGTGTGCGTGTGCCTGAAACCTACGAATCCCCTCCAAGACATTCATCCTCTGGTAAAGTCTTTCTAAATCAGTCTAGTCCAACCTAAAGTCATTAATAGGTTCCTACTCACCAAGAATCTAAGGTCACGTCTGACTTCCTAATGACAATAAGTAATATTCTTATTCTACGTTTGCGGGGGTCCTAAACGCCATCCACCCGACTTCCCCCGTAGATATACATCTACTCACCTGGTCCTTGTCTGCCGAAGACGATGTCGCCCTCCTTTTCTTCCTCGTCCGAAGTCCACGTGAGGGGTACCTATACGCAAACATATATAATATCGTAAACTGAATCATGAACAAAACCAAAACGACGCACGGTACGCGCATTGGTTAAAACCTATGAGCTGCTCATGCAAAAGAACCAAATATCGCTCGATATCGGCATACAAACGCCGATTGATCGAGATAAAACACCAACAAACAACTCGTAGTTTCAAAACTTATTATTTATAATATAAAACATGGTTTAAATCATCGAAACCTTAAAATCGATCAAATCGTCCGATTTCGTAAAAACCTAGAAATTGTCAATTTACCGTTTTACTTCAAAACTTGATGTTTAAATGAAACTAATGGTCATAATATTTATTAAATAACATAACTAGATTATAGAAACCATTACTATATTTTTATCACACTAATTTGTATTAAATTGCAATTTCTAGTTTGCAATTTTATCAATTTCAACACCTTGTAAGCAAAATTTCACAATTTCACAACTAAACTTGATTTTGCATGAATTAACTTATTATACTAAAATTTATGATGTTAATAATTTAATGAAACCATAATTAGATTTTAAATCTCAATTATTTAAGAAATATCTAAAACCTAGTTAGCAAAAAAATAACATATTTGTCACCATTTCCATTATCAATTTGAAACTAGTAACCAAACTGGGTTTTTCATTCCATTAACATGTTAATATTCTCATTAAAACCACAATCTAGTGATAAAAATATTAATTTGAATTTTATCTCACCAATATATATAATTTATAAAAAATCTAGTTTGCAAAATTGTTTAATTTAAACAATTTTGGAAGAACAATTTACAATACATCAACTATACAAGATTTTCCATTTCTAAAAATGTTAAACTAGTAATTATAACCCCACTTAATTAATAAAAACCCTAACCTGATTTTAGAAACCCTATCTTGAATTTTAAATTTACAAATAGAATTAATTAAGAAAATCTAAATATGCTAGATTAAAGCATTTAACAACAAATAATCATAGGAATAAAAATTATACCTCCAAAACATGAGATCTAAACATGAAAACATGCTTCCAAAATAATGATTTCCAACTCCAAAATCCATGCTAAATAGGTCAAAGGAAAATGGTAGAGATTGAATATTGATTTTGAGGTTTATTTTTGGAATTTTTGTTGAATTTTTGATGATTTTTGAAGGAAAATGAGCTTGGAACAATTGGGGGGCTGCCATGAGGTGAGGGCAGGACAAGGCAATGAGAAAAGGAGAGAAAGAAAAATATGTGAGGAGTTGTGTAGAAAGTTCTTCAAAAGATGCATGTTTTATGTCTTTTCAACATTTTCTTTATTTTTTATTCACTTCTTTTCTAAGTTAATCCTAGAAAAGTCTAGAACCATGAAAAATTTTGGAAATGAATTTTGCATGATACACACTAGATTACAATATGTAATGGTTCACTTTTGCTATATTAACCCATTCAAATTTATAATTTACACGAATTTAATGCATAAATAAAGCTTATGTTAATATTTAAAATAATTAATTTAGGAAAAATATTTAATTAATCTAAAAATTTATAAGTGACTAAATAAACACCATTTACTATTAATTACATAATTAAAATAGGTCTTTTTAAATTTATAATGAAAAATAATTATGGTTAAGTTTTACGAAAAATGCGTTTTATTTTACCGAAAATCAGAAAATTCACTTAAAGGATTTTATTTATTTAATTATTTATTTATTTATTTTTTAAAACGTTACACTCTGATACCACTATAGGGTTACTAGGCACTCTCACAAGGGTCTACAGGGCATCAACCATGCCCGATTTAAAATTTAGACGTGCCGAACAACCCTAACCAAGATCTTTAAACTAGAGATTAGGCGAAACAAAGCATGTTAAACACTTTAACATCTAAGAGTTTGGGATTACAACCTTTGTAGTCCGGTCCTTCACTTCTAAAGCTCTGTGTTGAGGTCCCTTCACTGCGATCATCGAGTACTCGGACTCTAGAGAGGCTCCACGAAGAGAAAGATGCATGTTTGC
Source organism: Agapanthus africanus (assembly GCA_030015575.1). NCBI lineage: Eukaryota > Viridiplantae > Streptophyta > Magnoliopsida > Asparagales > Amaryllidaceae > Agapanthus > Agapanthus africanus. The sequence continues at coordinate 447,404,973 of CM057342.1, read as the reverse complement.
TTCCGATCTTCGATAACAAAGATGATCTACCTTGAAGTTTAATTAACACAAGCTCTCACTCACAAATGAAGTGAACACCTTAATCTAATTGGAAAGAATAGATTAGGATGATGAAGTAGGATTTATGCTCTCATTTATTTTCTATTTCTCACTCATTTTCATCACTAAGCAAAAAGATAGAAAGCTTTTTCATGAAAGAAGAAGGAAGAAGAAGAACCATTCTCTTTGTGATGAATAATGAATCCATGTGTGGTTAGAAATGCAACCATGGGTTAAGTATGATAACTTAACCCATGTAGAGAACGAACCATGGTGAAGGGTTGGGTTGGGTTAACAAATATCATTACAAAATATCTTTAGAAAATATCTTTGCAAAAACAAAAGAAGAAGCTTCTAGAAGCTTCTAGAAAAATTAACCCAAATCAAACCTTAATCATGTTTAATCTCCACTAATCACATTGCTTTAATAACCTTAACAAGTTACAATATTATATATCATATATACAATATTTATTGTAACAAAATAAAATAATACAATTAACATATATCGCATATATAACAATGTATTACCCGAGTGAGAAAAAGAATCTTTTAGTGAGCTTATATTAGTTAATGTAATTTAATATATCAAATATATAATTATACATTAAATTACCGAATCAACACTTGATCCGATAATCCGGCTATTTCACAAATAACCGACTAATATAATCTGTATCAGTTCATCGAATCAATATTTGATCCGATGACCCGGCTATATCTCATATACCCGGCCGATATCTCATATCGCGAGAATCTAATACGGTATCACATACACGTATTGTTCTCTGACCCACACATATCACATATGTGCCCCTACTCCGTTTTGCCTGAGTCAAGAAACCTCTGTGTAGGACTCTAAAGAATCATCAATACGCCGGCAGTAGATGATGATCATATCAAACACCCACAAGCTGCAAGCGGTCAGCTAAACGTAACAGCCACCCAGGTATTGAGCGATTAGAAGATCAACAAGAAAGCCTGCACATTCTCCTGCGAATTCAATCAGTAACACTCCCATACAGTCCGGTCTCTTCGTCTGATATGTCGCATATCTCGCTAGGGGTGGTAAACGTCAGACCTCAGTAGCTTGATAAGTCGTGTCGATATGAGGTCTATAACTGTTCGAGAAACTACTGATAACACTTACCAGTAAATCTCAGCAACCCTGGCCAGGGATTTCTAGTTATAGCCAATCGAACACTGCACAACATCAACTCCCTATACCGGGAGAGACGAATCCCCTCCTATCGCTCATTGCCTCCATGTGATTCGGGACTGTACCCAAAAGCCATCTTTTTGTACGCCTTCTTGGACGTGGTATGATGGAAATCAAAGCACAGTGGGAATCACACAAGACTTTATGACGATCTCGGGTCTACAGACTAACCTGTACCAGTGTCACCAGAGAACTGCCATCTGACGTGAGGTATAATACCATCTGGGAGTTCTCGACGAGTCCGTCCAGTGTACCCAGTCTCCACTGAGCACCCGTATACCTTCTCTGATGTCAAACACCAATGGATATGGGATCATCCATCGCCCATCATATGGGTCAAGAAGCGCATACGCTTGTCTACTCTGGAGTATCGATGCCCTGTCTCGGTACTCCCACGACTAGGAACATTTGAAGGATGTACTTGGCGACTACACTGTCCCTACTAGTATGATCTGTATCATAGTCCTGGTAGTCAAGTACTCATCCTTAGGGCTTTATCAACATATAACATAGAGACAATCAGAGTACATGTTGAGATAAAGTGTAACCAGATAGCGTACTATCATGTCGAGCAAGAAAGTCATCCCTATATATGTCCAAGCATCAACTACAATATACATCGTATGTACAGTAATGGCCTCTAGGGCATACATATAACTAACACGAAGTCCTTGGCCAAGGCAGGAGATTTACTTGTAGGTATTCCAGTAGTATCTCAGGGTGTTCTGGGCTACACTCTGACACGACTTGTACCGCTTTTAGGGTCTGACATTTACAAACCCCCTAGGCCCGATATGCGATGCTCATAGACGAACGGACAGGACTGTACGGATATTGTCACTGACAGGCTCAGTAGGGTGTCAGGATGAGTTCGCTCATCGACCTCCCTTTTGGTCAATACCTGGTAGCCCGTTACGTACGGCTAGTATCTCTAATGAGCTAGTGGTTAAATCCACAGCCAAAGTATTGACGAGTCTTTAGAGTCCCCCACAGACAGTTTTCAAGTTTCGGGCGAAACGTTGTAGAGGCCGTATGATATATGGCAGGGTCCGATCATATACGTGCAGTAGTGCACGGATCATGATCGGGCGGATCATACTAGTGGGCTTTGGTTTAAGCCGGATCTTAGTATTAGATTTGTTGGATTACTTTAGTCTCATCGCATTCGCATTCAGTCGGAATGCGGATGCAGGTATGTATATACAGGTGAGGGGTATCCTTGTGATCCGTTACCAGTTTACTTTAGATGTTACCGGATCTTTTTTGTTGGACCAAACATTTGGATTAATGTTTGGATGGTGGAAATTATGAGCTAGAATTCATCATTTGATGCATTAAATGTGGCACATGCAACCTAGTGACTCATGGTCTCTTTTATTGTGCATGTGTCACATTTGAGATTGATTTGTGAGTTGATATGAGAGGAAGAAAGAGAAAGGGCAGCCATTAGGTTGTGGGTGAGCTCTTGTATTCTCTCACTCTCATTATCATCACACAACAAAAGAAAAAGAAAGTTTCTTCTTCTTCTTCTTCCTCTAGCTCACAATCTCCATTGATGGCTTCATCTTTAACCTCCATCCATGCTATGGATGCAAGAGACAAAGTGATGACACACATTCTCTACTTCACCTTGGACACGTCGGCTAGCGAACTTCGTACCCGAGTTGCTTTGGATGAAGCGGGAGCCCGTAAAAAGACTCGAAGTTGTGGTGCCCTTTCCGGCGAGGAGATCGAGACCGGAGATGCCGCGAGGAGCTTGGGATGGTGGCTAAAGACCGAAGGACACGGATCCATCGGTATAGCTTTCCAACCCTTTCTCTAGTAGCTAGTTGTAGGTTAATGGTTCGATCCGGGTTTAAAGTATACGATAGCGCCGGTTTCATGTTTTGAAAAAGTTTTCGTTTCCTCATTTTGGCCTCGGACAAACGGCCGGGGCGCTACCGTAGACTTACACATCCATCGCCCATCTGCATGGGTCAAGAAGCTACACGCTAGTCTACTATGGTATATCGATGCCTTGTCTCGATACACCTACGAATGGGAACATTTGAAGGATGTACTTAGCGACTACACTATCCCCACTAATATGATCTGCATCATAATCCTGGTAGTTAAGTACTCATCCTAAGGACTTTATCAACATGTAAAATAGAGACAATCAGTGTACATGTTAAGATAAAGAGCAACCAGATAGCATACTATCATGTCGAGCAAGAAAGTACTTCATGTATATGTCCAAGCATCCACTACAATATACATCGTATGTACAGTAATGGCCTCTAGGGCACACATATAACTAACAATCTCCCACTTGCACTAGGGCCATATGTTGTAGTATCCAATACCTAACAATCAGCAGTGGTTGTAGTATCCCATACTCAACCATCCCATAAAAGTCTCTCTTGGGAAAATTCCTTTGTGAGTGGATCCGCCGTGTTGTCATCTGTGTCTACTTTCCTAACCTCGATCTGTTGGATATAGTGCCCTCAGAGTCAATTATTGGATCACAGGCACGTGATTGCAATGACTGCGGAGGACCTATACCGATAGGACAGTCTTACTCGAGATGATAGTATGCTATCTGGTTTGCCTTTATCAGTCGTGTACAGGTTCAGGTGACTGATCACTGTTACACTTTGATAGAGCCCTTTGGATCTTGCTTTACTACCAACAGTATGATGGCGATCATATACGTGAGAGTTGTGTGGTTTATACGAATATCCTTAATTGTGGGAGTTTCGAGACAGGGCATCGATACTCCGGAGTAGACTAGTGTATACAGTCGAGACCCCGACGAGGGGCGGTGGCCGGTCTCATAAGCCACTGGTGTCAGTTGGATCACCTAAGATGTATACAGGTGCTAATTGGGTTATGAGTACACCGGACAGGACTCACCGGGAATCTGCTAGTTGGTATTATACATATCGTCAGATAGCAGTTCCCTGGTAACATGTGTACAGGTTAGTTCATCGACCTGAGGTCGTCATTTGTCTCGTGTGAGTTCCCACTGTGCTTTGATTTCTACCCTACCACGGCTCAAAGGAGTCGTGCAAACAGGTATTTTTTGGGTACAGTCCCGAGCCACAAGGAGGCAAGTGAGCGGATCGGCAGGGGATTCGTCTCTCCCGGTATTGGGGGTGAGATCGCGCTGTGTCTAGGAGAGCCATTACACAAAGCCCACGGCCGTGGCAGGAGATTTACTGGAAGGTACTCCAGTAGTATCTCAGTGTGTTTTTAGGCTACACTCCGACACGACTTATACTGCTATTGGGGGTCTGACGTTACTAGCCCCCTTGGCCGATATGCGATACTCATAAACGAACGGACCAGGTTGTATATACATTGTCACTGTTAGGCTCAGTAGGGTTTCCGGATGAGTTCGCTCTTCGGCATCCTTTGAGGTCAGTCCATGGGCAGCCGTTACGCACAGCTAGTGCCGCTGGCGGCTTGTGGTTAAACCAACTGCCATGGTACTGACGAGTCATTAGAGTCCCCCACAGATAGTTTCCCAAGTTCGGGCGAAACGTTGTAGTAGCCGTATGGTTTTATGGCAGGGTTCGGAAAATGCACGTGCGTTTACGAACGTGTCATATTTCGGGCAGATAATACTGGTGGGCTTTGGTTTAAGCCGGATCCGAGTATTATACTGTGTAGATATAATATCTTTATCTCAGTTGCATTTGTATTCGGTCGTAATACAAATGCGGGTATATTTATACTGTTACGGGATTATCCTGAAATTCGTTTCGGCATCGCTTTTGGAAGTTGCCAGTTTCCAGTTTCTAGTTTTCTATCGGTCGTATTTAACATTCGGTTTAATGCGGATTTATCTTTTCTTGGGTGGGTCATGGTTCTAGAAGTTTCTAGAAATGGTGACTAGGATGATGAGGTGGCTAATGAGTCATTTATGCTTTAAATGAGAGTTGATGAGTTAAGGTGACTAGGTTAGTGAATCATGCTTTTGCATTTATTGTTTTAGTGAGTCATTGTTATGATAAGCTTCAAGTTTATAGTCACCCTCCTTCCTTGCTCCTACACTCACCCCCTCACCTACATATTGTGGCCGGCCCCTTTTTGTGAGATAGAGATTGATTTCATTTGGAAAAAGAATAAAGTTTTGGATGTTTGGAAATTTCATAGTTCATTTCTCATTCCATTTCATTTCGAGCGGCAACTTCATCAACCGTTCGTCCACGGCTTTGGACGAAGTGAGACAAAGTATTCTACTCATTCTCTACATCAATCTTGGTCATCTCTTTTAGAAAACTTGATGACCGAGTTGCCTCGAGTCAGAGGCGGGAGCCCGTTTAAAGATCCGTTGACGTGGTGCCACTTGGACGAGCAGATCGGAGATCGACGAGATCGGAGCAGCCGCAACAGAGGGTGGGATGATGGTTAAAGAACGAAGGACTCGGATCGTTCGGTATAACCTTTCTACCCTCTTTGTAGTTTGTTAGTTTAGCGATAATGGCAGATCCGGGTTATAGTATACGATAGCGCCAGTTAAAAGTTTTTGTTCCGCATTTGGCATCTGTTAGACGGACGGGGCGCTACCGTAGACTTACAGTGGTATCAAAGCCTTACCATTATGCTATACTAACTTGTGCTAACGTGTTTCAAACATCGATCGAACGGATTTTCGAAAACCGCAAAATTCCATGTTAAAGTTTCTGTCGATTTTCAAAAGGGTCTAAAAATTATTTTGCATATACCAGAAAATTAAGTAGGCTTTTTTAAGGAACCAAAAGAAAAACGACCCACTGAGTAGACCAAATCGCCGCGGAAACGCGGCCGCATTGGTGACTTAGTGGACCATGTTTCTTCTGTTGTTTCTACATGATAAATTGTGGTTTCTGGTACTGTTCTTTTGGGCCCAGATTTTGTTACTGTACAGTAGATGTACGTGGGGCCCACTTCGGGAAATTTAGTCGATCGAAATTTAAATATGTTAGTTTACAGTACTTACATTATATCTCCGACCGTGAATGTCATTCGAGCGGTAAACCGCGTCTGATTGCTATAGTTCTTTTAGACGGGTTTACGAACATGACATTCGCGTTGATGTTCTGTGTTGTGCTGTGATGTTGCGGATTTGTCGTGGTGGATAGCAGTGTGCAATGGTAGTGCAGTTTGGATTTATTTGTACATTTGATATTGCGGGGCGAGCATCCAACATGTGGACTGCCGTCACTGCCTGTTTGTATAATATTGTTTTGGGGCACGACCGGGTTGAGGTCGATGTACCCGTTGTATATATTTTTCATTTCTGTACTAGGTTTTACCCCGCGACGGAGTGCACGGATAGCCGGGTTCTGGAGGGCAACGGGTCCGCATCTCATGGCTTTGAGAGGCAGAGGGGCCTCACTCTGGAATTGGCAGACTATTCGCCGCACTCGTAGGGGGTACAGGTTGATCCAAGGAGGGGTGCTCAAGCTACCGGATTCCGTGAAGTGCAGGGTGGTCCATTCATTTTGCTGTAGGGGGCTGTCTCGCTTCAGGTTTTGGCGGGTAACTTGCCGCACCCGTAGGGGTCTAGGTTTCATTGCACAGGCTATCCACACGACCAGGGGAACGTCGGGTTTCAGCAGCGGCTCTGTGAAACTCGGGGATCCCAGATTATCTGTATTGTTCTGTGATACTTATTACTTTTCTGTAATGTTGCATATTATCAAGCCTGGAGCGATTATTATATATTGGTATATATACTATTAGATGTTGTATATGTTTCACACCCGCGCTAGTCGAGTCTCCGCTCTGTCGTTAGTTAAGTAACCTAACAGGTGATGACGGGACCCAGTGACCAATGCGGATGGCATATACGTACATTTTATTTTCGTTTTTTTCTGGTGTGATTAATTGATGGGACTGCGTTGATTCTGATCAATGCAAAGGAAAACAAACCTGTTTGGCAGTTGTTGGAACAATTTTAAAAAGTGTTATTACAAAGACGTTTCCTTTTGTTTTGCATAGCAGTATTCGGTTGGAATATCCTGCACCTCATTCGACGAGGCAAGGGCCGATGTCCCTTCACCGGGAATGACCCCTTGGGCAGAAGTTTGCGTCAGGGTAATAACTTCACTATAGTCGATTACATGTTGCTTTGCATCGCGGTATTCAGTTGGAATATCCTGCACCTCATTCCACGAGGAAAGAGCAGAGATCCCTTCACCGGGAGTGACCTCTTTAGCAAAGGTTTTCGCCAGTATATTTTTATAAAAAGCTATCAGGTTCCTTCAGCGATATCAAGTTCGTTACGTTAAAGGTTTTTTCGCCAAAAACTAGCCGTAGCCCTCCGTCATTTCTTTTGGGTATTCAGTAGTATTCAAGCTATGCATTTTAGCCAAAGTTAAGGCATAGTGTTTGGTAGCTGCCGGGTATTCATTTGTTGCATAGATAGATGAGTTGGTTTGGGACAGTCGTTCTGCCGATTGGCCAAAGTCAGGGGCATGTACGGGTGGGTTCAAATTGACAAGATAGTGACGGGTAGAACTTGGCATGTGACTTATGACATTTTGACCAAAGCCAAGGTCATAAGAGCATGGGGCAGAAATCATATCGGGAGTTTCTAAAGAAACTGAAACTTGCCAAGTATGCGCATACCTTCTGGAGTGTGAGTAACGTGGATGGATTCCGTCACGTTATCATGCGATGAGAGTTGGATCTCGATTCCCACTAATGAGTTGGTTTACTCTTCGGGTGATCCCGTTTGATTCTTCTTTTAGGTTTGGAGAAGAATTTGACAGTACAGTGGGAGGTTTCCTGATTAGATAAAGTGATAACCATTCTGATCTAGGTTAGAGTGCACGCAGAGTGTTTCTTTTCTCTCTCTCTCTCTGGCAGCGACCATTGACCGACCCTAGACTATGACTTAGTAACCAAGTTAATCGAAACTTCTTAAAATACTGGCTTTTGGATTGTCTAAGTTGCATAAGTCATTGCCACTCCTTCTTCTACCCTTTGCATTTCTCAGAACACCCCGTATTACTACGGACATCCACTTCCATTGGATAGATCCATCGTATGGTTATATACGAACTCGAAGGGACTTCTTCGAGGATGGATCCAGGTTCAGGAGAAATAGAATCGGTTTATTCAGTTGTATTATATTATCACCTTCTCTCAGGTTGCAAGGGCTCCTTGGTATAGGAGAGTACACCTATTACGCTTATTGGATGGTCTTCTTCCAAACCATAGGCAGGTGCCGAAAGTTGGGGAATGAAGAAAACCAATTAGCCTAAGTAGGGTGTACAGAAGGTAATATGTAAAGACAAAATAAAGGGATTAGAAAGAGGGCAAAGTAAATTGCGACCCCTATCATTCACGACCAAACCGCGTACTTCATCGCCACTCCTATTTCACCTTTAATAGAATAAGGTATTATTCAGTTGTCTTTTATCATCACCTTTTCTCAAGTTGCGAGTACTCCTTGGTTTAGGAGGGTACACCTATTATGCTTACTGGATAGTCTTCTTCTAAACCATAGGCTGGTGCCGAACGGTAGGGAAGGAAGAAAACCATTTAACCTAACGATCGTGTACAGAAGGTAATGAATAAAGACAAATAAAGGGATTTGGAGAGATGGCAATAAAATATACGGTTGAAGTCATAAATTGGATTATGGAAGAGGCATTGCTAGGAATACCAGGATATGCCTATGAAACATTTTCATGTTTCAGTGCATTGTTAAAGTAAAACTGTTTTCCCGATTAGATACTTACTCCAGGGTATGTATTTACTAGATATGATTCTCATATCTGTATGGTTCTACAGATGATGAGTGGGAGTAAGTTATTGGGAATTAGGTAATTATCCTCATTATATCGGAATTCGTTGTAATTGGTGATATTTGAGGAAATCGCCTGGGTACAGTTTTCCACCTACGACGCACAGGTTTTGAGTTGTTCAACTCAGCGGACTTATACAGAGTATTGTATGTTGTCCAAGTGTCCATCAGGACAAAGGGGTAGGTCCTCGTACTATGTTCTGCTTACTAGTGACTTCTCTAGTTTTTAGACAAGTGTTTCGTAGAAATACAATGTCTAAGTTTTGAGAAGTTGTGGGTATAAGAATAAAGTAGAGAACCAGGTGTCACAAGTATCGAGATTCTTCAAAGAGATCGAAGATGTAGATTCTTATGATTGGTATTCAGATGATAGTAATGGTTTTGAGAAACTTGTTTCTCTTTCAGGTTACTCATAATTGGATGTATTCCTAAGTTGAGTAATGCTGATTAGCCTCTTTCCATTAAGTTGATATGCACTGGAGACAGCTGCATGATTGAATCTGGTTCCAATTAAATAAGTGCCAAAGTTTCTATATTGGATATAGAATGGTTCATATCTTAACGATGTTAAAGTACGAGGAGTTGTCCGGCTTATGCTTAAAACCAGACTCTGGATAACTCAGGGCACGTTTCTATAATGGCTGTTTATGGGTTGGCCCAGGCTATGACAAGGGTTGACTTTCTACCATCTGGAAGATCAATAGTGATATTGTTCTTGACTCGCCACAGTTTTAGTAAATTGGATTTTTTTCAGAAAACAGTAGTGGGAGTATGGTAGAACTAGAAGTGATTCCAGAACCGCAAATGATTAGGGAAAATTTAATAAGACCTAAAGATTCAATCAGGTTTGACATTCCATTAGCCACTCCGCAGATATGGTGGGTAACCTCAAACACCCGAGTTGTACTCTAGTAGCCTCAGGGACGGTGACAGGGAGATTCTTGTTTACCCAAACTTGACACTACTGTTGTTCCAGACTATGAGACCCGGCAGGAGGATAAGTATAGCGTCGTTCTAAACTATCTTTAGAAGTGCACGTATATATTATTCTGCCAGAGGGTTGTCGTAGTCAGTGGGAGCAGCGGAAGCATAGTGGACAAGTAGTTTATGTCTATTTATAGACTAGAACAGATATAGCAGAGATAGATCATCTAATTTTTGATGTGACAGTCATAGGTTTGAATTCATCAGAATACGGGATGGATCTGTTAAGAAGGTAGTAGGGTGTGATGTCATGGTATTTGGATGACATACACAGAGTAGGAAGTAAAATTCCTATACTACGATCGGTTGTACTGTGGTCGTCACACAGTTGTTTCTCCAGACAGGATATGGATATAATATATGAATTCTGGTTTCTAGATCTATGGTTTTAGATCTAGATTTGGGTAGTTTCCCAATGTAGGTACTTTGACAGTATTCTAATAGTTTTTAGAATAGATGACTCCTGGCATGGTGGTGCACCTGCAGGTGATGGAGTCACCCTCTCTAAAGGTGTTTTATAGACTAAAGGGGAGAGGGATGTGCATGATTGGCAGATCACTTGCTTAGGCAATTGAGTCAATCGTAAGATGTCAAGTACCACACCAGATGTTGTTTTTCCACTAGATGCGATAAGTTTGTATTGATCCAATCCTGGAGAAACATAAGGAAGCAGTTTTAGAATATAAGTGCATGTTCTACGGATTTGATGACGGCAGCCTCCTTCAGAGATGGTTATCATTCCTGGCTTCAAAGGTGACATGGATGACAGAGTGATTGTCAAGTTTTCCCTCTGACGAGGGACAGTATTATGGACAGGTGGTCCAAGAGGATACTGTGGGAGGCATGGTGCAGGATACTGATTAGGTTCAGTGATCGATACAGTCTAAGAAGTTTGGATTTGGAGTTCATTTATGAACTAGGTCCCATCAGATATCCAGACATATTCTAAGACAGGTATTACTCAATTCGGGAGATGGCTTTCTCCGCGAACTTGAGATTAAGAGAGACATTGAAAGAAACATCCAGGCGGATCCACTCACTGAGGCTATTTCTCGAACACAATAGTTTTACAAATGGGCTTTGTGAAACTGATTAGTAGAGGAGTTGGATGTTCAGTTTCACACGGGCTGTGAGTAGTCGACATCGCAATAATTAGCCTTAAGTGCAAGTGGGAGATTGTTGGATATAGTGCCCTCAGAGTCAATTATTGGATCGCAGGCACGTGATTGAAATGATTGCGGAGGACCTATACCGGTAGGACAGTCTTACTCGAGATGATAGTATGCTCTCTGGTTTGCCTTTATCAGTCGTGTACAGGTTCAGGTGACTGATCACTGTTACACTTTGATAGAGCCCTTAGGATCTCGCTTTACTACCAACAGTATGATGGCGATCATATACGTGAGAGTTGGGTGGTTTATACGCATATCCTTAATTGTGGTCCCTAGTCGTGGGTGTTTCGAGACAGGGCATCGATTCTCCGGAGTAGACTAGTGTATACAGTCGAGACCCCGATGAGGGGCGGTGGCCGGTCTCATAAGCCACTGGTGTCAGTTGGATCACCTAAGATGTATACAGGTTCTCATTGGGTTATGAGTACACCAGACAGGACTCGCCGGGAATCTGCTAGTTGGTATTATACATATCGTCAGATAGCAGTTCCCTGGTGACATGTGTACAGGTTAGTTCATCGACCTGAGGTCGTCATTTGTCTCGTGTAAGTTCCCACTGTGCTTTGATTTCTACCCTACCACGACTCAAAGGAGTCGTGCAAACAGGTATTTTTGGGTACAGTCCCGAGACACATGGAGGCAAGTGAGCGGATCGGCAGGGGATTCGTCTCTCCCAGTATTGGGGGTGAGATCGCGCTGTGTCTAGGAGAGCCATTACACAAAGCCCACGGCCGTGGCAGGAGATTTACTGGTAGGTACTCCAGTAGTATCTCAGTTTGTTTTTAGGCTACACTCCGACACGACTTATACTGCTATTGGGGATCTGACGTTACTAGCCCCCTTGGCCGATATGCGATACTCATAGACGAACGGACCGGACTGTATATACATTGTCACTGTTAGGCTCAGTAGGGTTTCCGGATGAGTTCGCTCATCGGCATCCCTTGAGGTCAGTCCATGGGCAGCTGTTACGCACAGCTAGTGCCGCTGACGGCTTGTGGTTAACCCCACTGCCAGGGTACTGACGAGTCATTAGAGTCCCCCACAGATAATTTCCCAAGTTCGGGCGAAACGTTGTAGTAGCCGTATGGTTTTATGGCAGGGTTCGGAAAATGCACGTGCGTTTACACACGTGTCATATTCGGATAGATAATACTGGTGGGCTTTGGTTTAAGCCGGATCCGAGTATTATACTGTGTAGATATAATATCTTTGTCTCAGTTGCATTTGTATTCGGTCGTAATACAAATGCGGGTATGTTTATACTGTTACGGGGTTATCCTGAAATTCGTTTCGGGATCGCTTTTGGAAGTTGTCAGTTTCCAGTTTCCAGTTTTCTATCGGCCGTATTTAACATTCGGTTAAATGCGGATTTATCTTTTCTTGGGTGGGTCATGGTTCTAGAAGTTTCTAGAAACAGTGACTAGGATGATGAGGTGGCTAATGAGTCATTTGTGCTTTAAATGAAGTTGATGAGTTAAGGTGACTAGGTTTGTGAATCATGCTTTTGCATTTATTATTTTAGTGAGTCATTGTTATGATAAGCTTCAAGTTTATAGTCACCCTCCTTCCTTGCTCCTACACTCACCCCCTCACCTGCATATTGTGGCCAGCCCCTCTTTGTGAGATAGAGATTGATTTCATTTGGAAAAAGAATAAAGTTTTGGATGTATGGAAATTTCATAGTTCATTTCTCATTCCATTTCATTTCGAGTGGCAACTTCATCAACCGTTCGTCCACGGCTTTGGACGAAGTGAGACAAAGTATTCTACTCATTCTCTACATCAATCATGGTCATCTCTTTTAGCAAACTTGATAACCGAGTTGCCTCGAGTCAGAGGCGGGAGCCCGTTTAAAGATCCGTTGACGTGGTGCCACCTGGACGAGCAAATCGGAGATCGACGAGATCGGAGCAGCCGCAACGGAGCGTGGGATGATGGTTAAATAACGAAAGTCTCGGATCGTTCGGTATAACCTTTCTACCCTCTTTGTAGTTTGTTAGTTTAGCAATAATGGCAGATCCGGGTTATAGTATACGATAGCGCCAGTTAAAAGTTTTTGTTCCGCATTTGGCGTCTGTTAGACGGCTGGGGCGCTACCGTAGACTTACACGATCTCCCTGGAGATCAACCATCTCCATGATCAGGTGATATTGCCTAAGAACATGTCTGGATCACTGATGGGACGGGGGTTCCTAGGCATAATCCACAACTTCATTGTCACACAATGGTAGGAACGAAGTTCATCTCATGAACTAATATACACCCAGACTGCCTCTTTGGTAGTATCCTTGATAGCAATGTATCCAGCCTTTATTGTCTATTTTGCCACGGTATCTAGCTTGGAACTCTTCCAACATACCGTCCCTCCACTGAGGGTAAAGACAATGCCTGTGATAGATATTCAGTCGTCCTTACCACCCGGGAAGCTATCCAGCGATTCTCCCCAGGATCGATTGATACCATCTCACTACACCTAGTGAGAATCCTAACATCCAATTATATCTATCTCATAGATCCAAAACCCAGGATTTAGGAGGTATCACCCTGATCCTATATGGAGAATCCTTGTGATAAGAGGAGATTGACCGAGTGTAGCATAGGAAACTCCTTTTCTATCAAGAGTATGTCATCCACGTACAATACGAGGATCACCACCATACTCCATACTAACTTTTTGTATATACATGGTTCATGTACCATTTTGACTACTACATCAAAACAGATGTTCCATCTCCGCGATTCCTACTTTAACCCATAAAACAACTTGCACACGTTTCCGCTGCTCCCTCTGTTTACGAAGCCCTCTGGCTGTGTACTTATATACGCTCTCTTCTAAATCACCATTTAGAAGAGCAATCATGACACCCAACCGCCAGATATCGTAGTCATGGTATGTAGCAATGGCAAGTAGGATCCGGATAGACTTAAGCATAGCCACTGGAGAAAAGGTTTCATCATTATCCATACCTGGTCGATGACGAGAACCTTTTGCAATAAGTCTTAGCTTTGAAAGTCTCAACTTTTCCATGTACACCAAGTAATCTTCTCAAGATATACTTGCTCCTGATGGGGATTTAACCCTTCAGATATAGCAACCAAAGTCCATACTTTGTTGGTGTATATAGATTCCATCTCAGATCGCTTAGCATCCAGCCATTCTCACAGAGTCCCCACTCCTGATGGCCGCTCGAAACTAGTTGGGTCATCATCTCATGATGCAATCCTTGCTCCCACTGTCATAGAGAAAATCGAAGTATCTCTCAAGTGGATGAGGAACCCTACCAGATCGGGGGAGAGGCTGAGGTTCGTCGGGAACTATTGAATCATCCGGTTCTACCAAATCATCAGCTGTAGTTTGTATAGCTAGAACTCTTTCCAGTTCTATCTCATGACCAAAAATTTGTTTCTAAAATAAATTCCTTTTCTAAAAAGGTGGTTATGCCGAGAAATAAAATACCTTTTGTTCCTCGGTGCGGTAGAAGATATTCCCTTGCGAATTCTTGGGATATCCAACAAATTTCCACAGAACTAACCTTGCCTCGAGCTTGTCTGAATTTTTCTTTTAGACATAGGTCGGACAACCCCAAATCTTAACTTACTTAAGAGATAGGCTCTTCCTAGGCACCTGATTTGGTTGGAACCCTATTCAATAGGTATGCAACTTCTCAAGTGCATAACTCCCTAAAGAAAATAGGCAATTCTGTAATACTCATCATAGAGCGCACCATATCTCATAGGGTGTGATTGCTCCGCCCCGATACACCGACGTGCTGTGGTGAATTCGGAGGAGTAATGCTGAGAGAGAATCTCATTCTCCTTTAGAATAGTCCAGGATCTCCGTGCTCAAGTATTCTCCTCCCTGATCTCATCAAAGGACATAATATTTATACCCGTCTTGGTTCTCTACTTCTGACTTATATTTTATGAATTTCTCAAAAGCTTCAGACTTGTGTTTCAACAGAAACATCTGTCCGAATCTTGAGAGATCATCAGTGAATGTAATGAAGTACAAAGAACCAATTCTTGCATGTGTAGACATGGAACCTGCATACATCATCATGTATCAATCCTAAGAGTTCACTAACTCTTTCTCTGTTTCCAGTCAACGGAGCTATGGTCTTCTTATCTTTGTGACATGACTGGCAAGTTTCACAAGATGTAAATTCAAACTGATTTAAATATGTATCTTTATGTAACTTCGCTAGTTGTGTCGCATTGATATAACCTAGTCTACAATGCTCCATGAAGGATTCGTTCATTTCTGAACTCTTCCTCTTGTGTGTGTTTTGTACGTTAAGAACTATGGTTTGATTTAGAACGTATATGCTTTTAGATAACGTGCCTGATCCTATCAACTCTTGATATAGGAAATGTTCAAAACATTATCCAACAATACAAAATTATATTCTTCTTTACTAAATAAAGAGACTGATATGATGTTGTATATCAGGTTCGATATTTAATAACATTCGTTCAGAATCAATGTATTTCGGTAATACAGGGTGATAACTGCCGACACCTTGGCTGCAAAAATTGTACCGTTTCCAACTCTTGAAACTTATCACCCATTCTCAGTTTTCTACCTATCTGTAGCCCATGTAACAGTTTAAATTATATGGGATCCTGATCCGATATTTCATACTCAGGACGTAGAGTATACTGAGAAATTCTCGGTAATGAACACACCCGAAGAAGATGCATCATCATACACTTTCTTCGTTTGGGCGGCATAGGAATCCTGGTATTCCCATATTTCCTGCTCGGTCTTATAACAATTATAAGTAGGGCGGGACCAACGTTACCTAGCTCAGTATAACAAGCGGGTTCGGTTAATACTTCCATATTATTATCTTGATTAAAGCGTGACATGGTCGCTACCTAGAGAGAGAGAGAGAGAAGAAAACACTCAGCGTATGCTCTTGCGAGATTAGATTGGTTATTAATTTATCTAATCAGGATGGCTCCCACTATTTTAGTCAAATCTTCCTTCAAACCCTAAAAGGAAAGACTAGCCGGGATTAATTACACTCTACAAGTTCGCCAATCTTTCAGCCAGGCTAGTGCCGGTACTTTGAGGTAGGTTCCCCATGCTTTCGCACGGACCTAATTAAAATAAACCTCGTTTTCCCAGGGGCGTAACCCCGTTGACACCTTTCTAGACACCTACTTATCGGCTAATTGTAATGTGTAAAACTCTCCCAGGAGTAACTCTTACTCACAGTGGGTATCGGGATCCAACTATCTCATAGGAGGTATGCAATCTCATTGCAAATTTCAACACTTGAAATTCCCGATAATATTTTTCCCCTGGCTACTTATGACCTTGGCTAAGGTCAACAAATCATAAGCACTAGTCAAGTTCAACCCATCATTTCCTGATTGACTTAAACCCACCCGCATGACCCTTGGCTAAGGTCAACAAAGTCGCACGATTACCCTAACTCAATCACATCACATGCATAGCAGATAAGCACTAATTAGCTACCGCACACTACGCCTTGGCTAAGGTCAACAAACGTAGCACGAATACTAACTAGTACTTATCTGAAATGACGGAGGGCTACGACAGGTTTTTAAGAAAACCTTTTGCGTAATGAACTTAATATCGTTGTAGAATCAAATGATTTAAATGGAGTGTTTTTTAGGCTTTTGCTAGCTTCTCTAAAGAGGTCACTCCCGGTGAAGGGATCTCGGCTCTTTCCTTATCGAATAAGGTGCAGGATATTTACAACACCACTATGCCAAGCAAGAACTAGAAAAGCAATCAAAAGACGAAACCGTGGGTTGTAGCATTTGCCAGTTATTGTTAAAGAGGTCACTCCCGGTGAAGGGGTCTCGGCTCTTTCCTTATCGAATAAGGTGCTGGATATTCTACAAGGAATACCGCTATGCAAAGCAACAACTAGAGCTACCAGTTTTTGAAAATTCGATTCCACAACATCTTTAGGTTTATTTTCTTTCATTAATCTCATTAATGAATGTCCCATCATTTAAGTTACCTAACCATCACAGATAAATACAACGTATGCTTATGCTATCCACATTCGCCTCGGTGTCCTATCATGCAACGTTAGGTTAGGTAATTAACGGTAGAGCGGGGCAGTGCTCGCGCAGGTGTAAAACATAAGAAATGTCTATATAATATATACAGTATATATCACATCATACAAAGTGATCACATCGCAGAGTATCGCAGCAGAACACAACATATGAAATATTGGATATACTAGGATTTCCGGGTTTTATTTTAAGCCTGTATAAAACACGAATTCTGCAGGGTTACCTAGGACTGCAGCAAGGTTTCGGGAGGCATCGTCCATGCCAAATTCATAAAATTTCCGTTCTAGATAACCCTAACTTAGAATCGTTAACTAGAAATCCGACGGAATAAAATGCAAACACTTTGCAACTAAAAGAGAACAAGGAATACAACCTTTGTAGACCAGTCCTTCACTTCATTAGCTCCGTGTAGTCGTCCCTTCCCTGCGATCATGAACTTCCGGACTCTAGAGAGGATCCCATTAAGAAACGAATATTCCTGCATCGAAGACTTCGAGGCCGAAGATGATCTACGTCGAGAAGACACTAATCCAAGCTATCTCTTCACTAATTGTGAAATTAGTGAAGCAAACACCCTATACTAAATGGAAAGTAGTAAAGGATGATGAATTAGGAAGTGGGCTCACTTTAGAATTGATTTTCTCACATCTCCATTGAAACTAGAAAGCTTTTTGGAAGAAGAAGAAGAAGAAGATAACTCTCATGATAATTATCAAGTGAATGAAAGAATAAAATCATGAGGTTAGAAAATAAACCATGGTGAGTATATGACATCCCTTAACCCTTGTAGAGAGTTAACCATGGCTAGGATAAAGGGTTGGGTTTATAAATTTCTTTAGTAAAACAAAATGAGTAGACTAAGTCAATGCATAATACAAGCTTCTATAAGCTTTGTGTCATGACAAATTGCAACCATTTTGTAATTACCAAAATTAAATAAAAACCCTAGTGCTATCCCTAGCATGGTGTAAGTCATACACATACCCAAATTGCATGTATCATCAAGCATGACACATAACATGTACACTTATATATATCTCATATATACAATGTGCACATCAAGTGAGAAAAGAAATCTTAAGTGAGCTAATACTAGTTAATGTAAATTAATATATCAAATATATAATTATACATTAAATTATTCAATCAACCCTTTATTTAATAATCCGGCTATATCATATATAACCGACTAATATCATATGTAACAACTTATCGAATCAACACTTGATCCGATAACCCGGCTATATCACATATAACCGACCGATGTCACAATTCGCAAGAATAGAATACGGTATCTCATATCGTATTAATCTCGGTACCGCACATATCACATATGTGCTCCTACTCCATTTCACTTGAGCCAGGAAACCTCTATGTAGGACTCTAAAGACTCGCCAATACGCCGGCAGTAGGCGATGATCATATCGAACACCCGCAAGGCGCAAGCGGTCTGCTAAACGTAACGGCCACCCGGGTATTGAGCGATCAGAAGATCAATAAGCAAGCCTGCTCATACTCCTGTGAATCCAATCAGTAACACTACAATATAGTCCGGTCTCTTCGTATGATATGTGGCATATCTCGTCTAGGGGTGGTAAACGTTAGACCCCAGTAACTCGATAAGTCGTATCGATATGAGGCTCATATCGGGTCGAGAAACTACTGATAACCCTTACCATTATATCTCTGAAGCAGCCCTGGCAAGGGACTTCCTGTTATAGCGAATCGAGCACAGCGCAACATCAATCCCCAATACCGGGAGAGACGAAACCCCTCCTATCGCTCATTGCCTCCATGTGATTCGGGACTGTACCCAAAAGCCACCGTTTTGCACGTTCTCTTGAACGTAGTAAGGAGGAAATCAAAGCACAGTAGGAATCACACAAGACTCTATGATGATCTCGGGTCTACAGACTAACCTGTACCAGTGTCACCAGAGAACTGCCATCTGATGTGAGGTATAATACCATCTGGGAGTTCTCGGCGAGTCCGTTCAGTGCACCCAGTCTCCACTGAGCACCCGTATACAATCTCTGATGTCAAACACCAATGGATGTGGGATCATCCATCGCCCATCTACATGGGTCGAGAAGCTATACGCTAGTTTACCCTGGTATATTGATGCCCTGTCTCGATACACCTACGACTAGGAACATTTGAAGGATGTACTTAGTGACTGCACTGTCCCCACCAGTATGATCTGCATCATAATCCTGGTTGTCAAGTACTCATCCTAAGGGCTTTATTAACATGTAACATAGAGACAATCAGTGTACATGTTAAGATAAAGAGCAACCAGATAGCATACTTGTCACGACCCGAAAAGTATGGAACATGGCCAAACTACAAAACGTCTCGAGGCGTACGTAATCTAAGTAAACCAAAACACAGAAATCCAAACCAAGTAAAGCGGTAGAGTGAAGGAAAAACCAATTTTAAAGCAAGAAGTTTAACAACATAAACCGAAGTATGCATTTTTAAAATCTCAAGTTCTTTCTAAAAATTTCGGCAGAGTTTCCTTTGTAAATACTGACCCCAAATAGGTACAATACCTGATAAAGTATATGTAATGAATAAAGGCATCACCAAGCGGGAGCTAGCTCTTCGTCAATTGACGGTCACAACTATTCAAGCAATATAATATACAATACCGAAAGGCGAGGATCAAACTCAGGATAAAAATCCAACATCATTAATAAAACCAGAGGAAAACCATATAATACAGCGCGCGACTCTAAGGTCGAAAGAATATACACTGGTCTTCTATGTCTATCAAATAATACTGTAGGGTTACTAGGCACTCTCACAAGGTTCTACAAGGTATCAACCATGCCCGATTCAAAATTTAGACGTGCCGAACAACCCTAACCAAGATCGTATACTAGAGATTATGCGAAAACTATAAGCAAGTAAACAACTTTACTTCTAAGAGTTTGGGATTACAACCTTTGTACTCCGGTCCTTCACTTCAAATAGCTCCGTGTAGTAGTCCCCTTCGCTGCGAATGCAAACCCCAGACTCTAGAGAGGCTCTTTGAAGAAACGAACGTGCTTGCTTCGATGACTTCGAGGCCGAAGATGCTCTATGTCGAGGAGACACTGAATCAAGCTATTCCTTCACTAGGTCATGAACATTGTGAAGAGAACACACTCTACTACATGGCAAGTGGTAGAGGATGAAGAAGTAGGCGGTGGGCTCACTTTAGAATTGATTTTATCACACTTTATCTCAAAACTCCATTAGAGCTAGAAAGTTTTTTCATGGAGCTTGAAGAGGAAGAAGAAGACTTGTGAATAATTCATCCAAATGAATTATTGCACCCATGGTTGAGTTAATCTCTCATGGCTAACTCATGTAGAGAATTAACTCATGGCTATGGTTAAAGTTTTGGTTTGATAAATATCTTAAACTAGACAAAAGGTTTGACTTTGTCAAAGCTTATCCATAAGCTTTTGTGCAAGCTTTAGCATAACAAACTCAATCTCTTTTGAATTAGCTTAACATAAATAGAAACCCTAACTTAACCCTAGCATTGTGTTAATCTCATACACCCATCTTTCATGTATCATCAAACATAACACAATCCATGTACACAAATGTACATATCGCGCGCGTGTGTGTGTGTGTGTGTGTGTATATTGTGCACATCATGTGAGAAAAGAAAACAATAGTGAGCTAAATATTAGTTAATGTATTATAATATATCAAATATATAATTATACATTAAATTATCAAATCAACTCTTGATTTAATAATCCGGCTATATCACATATAACCGACTAATATCAAATGCAACAACTTATCGAATCAACGCTCGATCCGATAACTCGGCTATATCACATATAACCAATCATGTCACACATCGCGAGAATATAATGCGGTATCACATACTCATATTAATCTCGTTCCCGTACATATCACATATGCGCTCCTACTCCGTTTTGCTTGAGCCAGAAAACCTCTGTGTAGGACTCTAAAGACTCGTCAATACGCCGGCAGTAGGTGATGATCATATCAAACGGCCACAAGCCGCAAGCGGTCTGCTAAACGTAACGGCCACCCGGGTATTAAGCGATCAGAATATCAACAAGCAAGCATCTACTTTCTCTAGCGAATCCAATCAGTAACACTCCTGTACAGTTCAGTCTCTTCGTCTAATATGTCGCATATCTCGCCTAGGGGTGGTAAACGTCAGACCCCAGTAGCTTGATAAGTCGTGTCGATGTGAGGTCTATAACAGTTCGAGAAACTACTGATAACACTTACAAGCAAATCTCAGCAACCCTGGCCAGGGATTTCTAGTTATAGCCAATCGAACACAGCGCAACATCAACTCCCTATACCGGGAGAGACGAATCCCCTCCTATCACTCATTGTCTCCATGTGGTTCGGGATTGTACCTAAAAGCCACCGTTTTGCATGCCCTCATGGACGTGGTATGATGGAAATCAAAGTACAGTCGGAATCACACAAGACTCTATGACGATCTCGGGTCTACAGACTAACCTGTATCAGTGTCACCAGAGAACTGTCATCTGACGTGAGGTATAATACCATCTAGGAGTTCTCGGCGAGTCCGTCCAGTGTACCCAGTTTTCACTGAGCACCCGTATACCTTCTCTGATGTCAAACACCAATGGATATTGGATCATCCATCTCCCATCATATGGGTCAAGAAGCGCATACGCTAGTCTACTCTGGAGTATCGATGCCTTGTCTCGGTACTCCCACGACTAGGAACATTTGAAGGATGTACTTGGCGACTACTCTGTCCCCACTAGTATGATCCGCATCATAGTCCTGGTAGTCAAGTACTTATCCTAAGGGCTTTATCAACATGTAACATAGAGACAATCAGAGTACATGTTAAGATAAAGAGCAACCAGATAGCGTACTATCATGTCGAGCAAGAAAGTCCTCCCTATATATATCCAAGCATCCACTACAATATACATCGTTTGTACAGTAATGCCCTCTAGGCATACATATAACTAACAAATACAAGTCTGGTTGATGGAGTTTTTACTAGATACAACTGAATAACAAATATACAATGGTGGTCCTGATGCACAAGAACCCACCTACCAAAGCAAATCACCCGAAATGAAAGCAGTGTGCCAGCAAGCCGTCAAGATACTTGTATGGCAAAACCTGTAAGAAACTGTGGCACAACGGAGGTGAGTTGCCTACTCGTGAGTAGAAAATATCACAGAGCAGAAATCACATGTATGACGCTATCCTAGGTCATATCAAGTAATATCCTCAAATAATATCCTGATCCATCTACATATCAGTGCAATACCACGTGCTCGTGTCGGTGCCTCAGATAGCAACATATCAGATATATGATGTATGAATGCATTACGAATAAAATCAGAATACATCATGAAATCAACAGAGAAATCAGTGTCAAGCATCGACACATAATATAAATCTCAGTATCTCAATATCTCTGTATCTCAATGTCTCAAATCTCAATATCTCAATATCTCGGGCTCCGTCAGTCCGGATCGGTCCATATCATCAATCACACGACCACGAACAGTATCCTCCTAATATCCGCCGCGCCAAACAATAACCGGTAGGCAGTCTGCCCCTGTCGGGCTTATCATCTACAACTCGAGCTTCTTGCCCTAGGGTACCATACCGGGTCCACCATGTACCCGCAGACGGTTCATCCAACTCCTTGAATCGGGTCTTGAAAACCAACTCAGAACCGAGAAAACATCTTGGTGGACAATACTCATCATGTCAAGGAAAACCGCATCTTTCCCTTTAAAACAATTCATCAGTTTAATAAACTATCACATGCGGTTTCCAAATCTAGAAAATCTCAAGAAGTATCCGAAATCATCAAATCACCATGTTAATAAACAGTGAAAACCGGCATAATACTGCATAACCAATGAATATATGAATGCTTCTGATATCATGCAATGAGTGCAATAGTTAAACTAGCATATGAAAGCGATAACATATTGCAACTATCAGCTAGCAGGCTATGTCAATGAAGTAATATTCTCTAAAGTGAACGTGACATGGAAATTACCAATGATGATGTGTGTGAGCCAACAAGCAGGTGTACGTGGAACATACGCATCATCGGTAATGGTGCTGGTGTCCTGATAGCAGGGTTTCATAATAATTACAGATAACATATGTACAAGCATGCAATGCAATGAAACATCATGAATACACAGAAAGTGATGTAGTAACAGCAACCCTGAAGAATAAACCTACCCAATATACGAGTCATATCATTTGGCATTTAAAATACTCACAATTCTCCACTTTTGAAAACAAGTATGACCCGAGCCCGGTCAAAAGGGTAAGGAAATCCACCTAAGTCTGAATCGATCTATATATATCTAGTAGTCGGTGATCTCGCCTCAATAGTATCACGTACGATACAATATTTATATGACATCCTTGAGTCAAGAGTGCGGATCTAACATCATAAATATATCTCGTACGGTAAATCTATCGTACGGCATCCCTAAATCTGGGTACGGGTCAATATCATATTTATCTCATTACTCATCTGATATCCTTACAACACATATCGTGAACATGAGGGTACTGATCTAGGTCTAGTACATACTAAAATCATCAACATAAATGTATGCGTGTGTGCAAATACACATCGCCCAATCAATCCACTAATATCACGTCGTATCTCCTAATACGAACCAATCACATCACCGATCTTATGGCACCATGCTCAAACTCATCGACTCATCTCTAAATACCATATACTATCCTCATCATCCATACATATGAATACGAATATATATATATATATATATATATATATATATATATATATATATGTCCCTAATACGCATAAGGAAGTAAAGGTAAGCGGGTGTGTGTATGTGCGTGTATGAAAATCTTTACTCTAGGGTTTCGCGACTAAGAAATCAACTAAAGTCCTTTCTTCACTTCTCGCTAACACTAACCCATAATCTCCTAAAGCTTTTCCTGCTAAGTGTTCAAATCTCTCAATAATATAAAAATGTATATCTATATCATATCACATTATTTCTTACGACTTTGCGGGGGTGCTATATGCCATCCACCCGACTCCCCCCGTAGATATAATCTGCTCACTTTGATCTTCGCTCTCTGGAGTCGATGATGCCATGCTCATCCTCGTCGTCTCGAAGTCAACGTGAGGTACCTACACATCATAACGTATCGTATCGTATTAAAATCCAAATCAAAGCCAAAACGACACGCTAAAAGCCTATAGGTTCGAACCTATGGACTACGCCTTCAAAACCGCCAAACAACTCTCGATATCGTCGTACAAACGTCAAACCATCGAGTTAAAACCAAATTCCTAAAATCCAGAATTCAAAATACGCAAAACAAAATCTCGAATCAAAACAGCAATACAAGGAAATGGTCCCAGATTTTACCCTAGGCCAAATTAGTCAATTCTGCACATATGGAGGGTCTAGTTTACAGCTAAAGGAACCACAGAACAAATACGAATCAATTCCAACCCACCCTGGCCACAATTTGTGGCTAGATGGAATAAATCTGCGGCATGGGCTTTGGGTTAGGGGCTCGGGTCTTCAGGGTACACTCCAGGTTGCCTGCACGACTCCCAGTATTCGCTAAATAATTTTTAGTGTCTCCGGGTTACTCCAGATTCTCTTATACCCTCACAATTCGACACAAAACCGACATAATCAATTCCTAAATCTTTATTCTGGTTTCTATTCTCAAACCCAGGTCTTAAACGGCCACTCAACAACCACTCAAATCCAAATTTCACTCAAACCCTCACTAGGATTTTCCAAGTTCACAAATCCACATCTTAAACCCATTTCTAACTAACTAGAATATAAAGAAACTTAAAACTATCTAAATTGTAACGTTTTAAAAATAATTAAATAAATAAAATCGTTTAAGTGAATTTTATGATTTTCGGTAAAGTAAAACGTATTTTTCGTAAAACTAAACCGTAATTATTTTTCATTATAAATTTAAAAATACCTATTTTAATTATGTAATTACTATTAAATGGTGTTTATTTAGTCACTTATAAATTTTGAGTTTCATTAAATATTTTTCCTAAATTAATTATTTTAAATATTAACATAAGCTTTATTTATACACTAAATTAGTGTAAATTTCAAATTTGAAGGGGTTTAATTTGCAAAAATGAATCATTGCATATTAGAATCTAGTGTGTATCATGCAAAATTTATTTACAAATTTTTCCATGATTCTAGAATTTTCTTTAGGTGTTTTAGAAAAGAAATGATAAAAATTAAATGAATTGTTGAAAAGACATAAAGAAGTTGATATTTTGGGTGAAATTTCTACACTTTTCTTCACTTTTCTCACTCTCCTCTCCCTCCTCCATGGTGTGGCCGGCCTCAACCCCCCATGGCAGCCCCCCATCTTCAAAATTTAATTTACCACCAAAAATCCTACAAAAATCCAAATAAAAATCCACAAAATCCTAATTAATTCCTACCCTCTATTCTTTGCTCATCTTTACATGGATTTTGGAGATGGAAACCATTATTTTGGAGGCTTATTTTCATGTTTGGATTTCATGTGTGGAGGTATAAATTTTATTCTTTTGATTTATTGTTATTAGATGTTTCATTTAAGCATGTTTAGATTTAGTAAATTAATTCTATTTACAAGTTTTAAAATTCAAGTTAGGGTTTGTAAAATCAAGTTATGGTTTTATTAATTAATTAGGATTATAATAACTAGTTTAACACTTTTATAAATGGAAAATCATGCATGGTTGATATATTGTAAATTGTTGATCCAAAATTGTTTAATTTAAACAATTTTGCAAACTAGATTTCTATATATTGTATATATTGGTGAGATAAAATTCCAATTAATGTTTGAAACACTATATTGTGGTTTTAAGGAGGATATTAACTTGTTGGTGGAATGAAAAACTTAAATTGGTTACTAGTTTCTATTGATAATTGAAAAATAGTAATAAAAATGCTATTTTTGCTAACTAGAATTTGGAAATTCTTAAATAAATGAGGTTTAAAATCTAAATTATGATTTCATTATATTATTATCATCATGAATTATAGTTTAATACATTAATTCATGCAAAATCAAGTTTAGTTGTGATATTGCGAAATTTTGCTTAAAAGTATCGAAATCGGACAAGTTTGCAAACTAGAATTTTCAAACTAATATAAATTAGGGTGTTAAAAATATGGTAATGGTTTCTATAATCTAATTAGGTTAATTAATGAGTTTTATGACCATTAGTTTCATTTAAATGTCAAGTTTTTAAGTAAAACGGTAATTTGGCGTTTTCGGGTTTTTCGAAATCAGACGATTTGATTGATTTTTAGGATTTTGATGGATTAAATCATGTTTTATATTATAAGTAATGAGTTTTTAAACTACAAGTTGTTTTTTGATGTTTATCTCGATCAATCGGCGTTTGTACGCCGATATCGAGCGATATTTGGTTCTTTTGCATGAGCGGGACATAGGTTTTAACCTATGCGTGTTTCGTGCGTCGTTTTGGCTTTGTCTGTGATTCAGTTTACGATATTATATGTGTTTGCATATAGGTACCCCTCATGTGGACTTCGAACGAGGAATAAGAGGAGGGCGACATCATTTTCGGCAGACAAGGACCAGGTGAGTAGATGTATATCTACAGGGGGAAGTCGGGTGGATGGCGATTAGCACCCCCACAGGCGTAGAATAGGAATAAGTACTTATTGTCATTAGGAAGCCAGACATGAACTTAGATTCTTGATGAGTAGGACCCTAGTAGTGACCTTAGGTTGGACTAGATTGATTTAGAAAGACCTAACCCGAGGATGAATATCTTGGAGGAGATTCATAGGTTTCAGGTAGATACACGCACACGCACACACTGAGACTCGACGTGGTGTATACGTGTATGTGTATATATATATAGGACTAGGTGTAGGTATATATATATATACACAATACGTATATGTGATACAAGAATGTGACATGATACACAGGGATGAAACAATATAACTGGGCTGATGCCGTGATTCTTGGCTATAAGGTCGGGTTTTGATGTTAGCGGATCAATAGAAAATGAGATAATGGATTTGTATACATGAAGAATAATAAAGGGTGATGATGATATTGAAGTACATGGGACTCTAAAATAGAACCCGGATCGTAACCTGTGCCTGAAATTCTCATATGATATATGTGTGACTTGATTACGATATCATATGGGTGTGACTTGATTTCGATATGATATATGTGTAACTTAGTTACGATATCATATAGGTGTGACTTGATTACGGTACGATCTAAGTGTGACTTAATCATAATATAATACATATACATGATATTTCTGAGGGTAAATTAACGATGTATATTTATACCGGTAATGATACATGATGTATGCGATTACAGTATAGCACCTTGATCTTGACATGTGTTGATGATGATATTATACGAATGATGAGACACGTAGGAGGTACTTGAGCCGTACCCCGATATTGGGATGCCGTACGATGGATTTTACCGTACGAGGCGTAGATATGATGATTGATCCGCACTCTTGATTCGAGAAAGCCGTACTACGTACGTGACGCTATTGAGGCTGGATCGCCGACTATTAGAGAAATGGATTCAGACCTTAGGTGGACTTTTATTTCTTATTGACTAGTTTCTTAAGTTTAGTTCCTTAGGCGGTTAGATGGACACTAGTTAGGCTCGAGTCATATAGTTGTAGTTATACTTGTATATCACAGATGAGTGGTTATTATACATCCGTCTTTACATTCATACCGTAATCATAATGTTGCATGTTCATACTTATATTTCTGTAATCAGTATAAAACTCTGCCTGTTAGGACACCAGCACCATTACCGATGATGCACATATTCCACGCGCACTTATTTGCCGGCTCACACACATCATCATCGGTAATTGCTATGTCACGTACACTTTAGATCATATTATCTTTTATTGATACATTCAGCTAACAGCTAGATCGATATAATATTGTGATTACTCTCTGGTGTTAGTATAGACATGGTATGTTTTACTTAGACATTTCATGCATTCGCATTTTCATGTTATCATGCAGTATTATTGGGCATATGCCAACACTTATCATATACTTATTCATGATTTTGAGATTTTGGATTTCTATGAGATTTCTAGATTTTTGGGGAAAACCGCAAGAATATATATAAAAACTTCTCTCTCTCCTTCTCTCTTTTTAAAATATAAGTTGCGGTTTTCTCGTGATGTATGTGTCGTCCACCATGAGATTTCATGTTTTCTGTTGGATTTTGAGACCCGATTCGAGAAGTGGATGAACCGTCTCGGGTACATGGTGGGCCCGGTATGGTACCCCGGGGCAAGAAGATCGAGTTGTAGACGATGAGCCTGGCAGGGGAGGACTACCTACCGGTGATGTCCGGCGCGGTGGATATCCGGAGGATACCGACCGTTGTCGTGAGATTTGATGATATGGGCCGATCCGGACTGACGGAGCCTGAGATATTGAGGCTATGAGACATTGAGATTATGAGGTATGGAGACTTGAGATTTACATGTTTTGTGTCGATGCTTGACACGGATTTCCATGGATTTCATCGTTGATATTTCAGATTTCCATACACATTTTACCATGATAAAAGCTAAAGATTTCTTATACAGATATATCTAGATTTCAGGATTGGTTATTTTACATTCATGGTGCATGCATACTCATTCACATGACATGGTACTATATGAGGCACTGACACGAGCACGGGGCTGTTGCACTTACACGTAGCTTATTATCCTGTCTTACTTGATGACTAGTAGTATATTAGTATATTATTATGACCTAGGATAGCGTCGTGCATTCGATTTCTTTTCGCAGATATCTTCTACTCACGAGTTGGCAACTCACCCCCGTTGTGCCAAATTTTATTACAGGTTCGATGTACAGGTTTTCCTGGCAGCTTGCTAGCACATCTTTTCTTTCAGGGTGATTTGCACGGTAGGTTGGTTCACTTGTATCTGGACCGCCATTGTACTTTTATTATTTCATTTGTATCTAGAAAGCTCCATCAACCAAACTTGTATTACTTGATACTTTACTGGACCAGTTGTTTATTTCGACCTTAGAGTCGCGCTTGTATTATTATGATATCTGGTGGTTTTGTTTTCTTTTGAGTTTTGAGCCTCGCCCTTTGGCGTTGTATACTATTGTGCATTGGTGTGGTTGTTTCCGCCTGTTGGCGTAGAGCTAGCTCCCGCTTGGGGATGCCTTTTTATTGTTATATGTATTTATACTTGTTTGTTCCCGTTTGGGGCCAATTTTTACAAAGGAGATTCTGCCGAAATTTTTGAGAAAATTTGATGATACTTTTAAACTTGTTTTCTTCATGTTTTCCTTTACTTCTCCTTCTTTTATGGTTTAGATTTCTAGGTTTCGGCTTACTTAGGTTACGTTGCGCCTCTAGACGCTTCGTAATCTAAGTGCCGGTCACGTTCCGTACTTTCGGGTCGTGACAAAGTTGGTATCAGAGCGCTAGGTTTAACCTTTGTATATGTCTAGGGTGACCCTTGGTTGATGGAGTAGGCGACTTAGGTAGAGTGACGTACCGTGGGTATGATCCGCGGCATACTTACGATACGCTACTCTTCTTAAGTAGCCTTAGGTTGTACATTTCTTTGCACTGCATTTCATTCGTTCCTTTGATCTATCTTCGTCGATATGGAGGGTGGTTTCTGTTACCACGGGCGCACGGGCAGAGGGAGCTGCGGCTCGAATGCGATAACCATTAGGATATTGGTTATTCTTGAGGATTGAAGCATTGTTTAGCGTGCGGACGAAGGGTATTCACATGCCGTCCAGACGAAGTTAAAGGGTTTGAACGATTATCAAAAAACCTATTTTCCTAAGTTTAAGGTATTCGGAAGAACATGCAGGTATTTCGATGGACCTTCTAGAAGAATGAAACCCTAAATCGACATAATGACCACGAGAACGCCCTTGAACATTAGGGTTTACGGCAGTTCCGCGGTGCCATTAGTGAGGCTTGGGTTTGCCCTTCTACGGCTGGACCATCGATGCTGGGGTATGTACCAGATATTTTTAAACTGTACTTGAGTGTTGAGCTCTCGGGGAATTATGGGATTTTGATGGATCGATCGAAAAGTTTAATGTAGTCCGGATATCAGGTGAAGGGATCGACTACGTGGGAGACTCTAGATATGAGTATTGCCGTTAGTAGCACAGTCAGCACAACTACAAATAGACGAGTTCGAAGCAGTCTACACCAGAGGAAAGGGGGAAAGAGGCGCACATTGACGATAGTGTTTACGATTGTGATTTGGTGATTTGAATTTCGTATTTTCGTTGATTGGATTTTGGTATTTTGAGGACTTTGTTCTACGATTGGTATTTCTTATGTGTACCTTCATTACATTCTATTTGTGTTTTATATATCAGTGGTATTGATGGTGTTTAGTACGTACCCAGCGCACTTGATTGGTTTTAATACATTTTGAGATTTTGATTTGATTTCGTGCATATGGTTACACATGATTTTGACATATGCTTCGACCTAATTTTCATGCATTTTCGTACTGTGATTTCGATTTTGATATTCGGTGTATGTTTTCGTGCACCATGTGCACCTGATTGAGATTATTGCGCACACTTTGCGCACTTGATGCGATTTTGTGCACACCAGATGCAATAAATCGGGGTTTTGTGCAGATTAGATGCACCTGATAATGGAGTCATGCATGCCCGTTGCACTTGACAGATGTTTTTGGTGCACACCTGTTTCACTCAGTTTTGTTTTTGTGTGTATTCGTGGCATGTGTATTTGGTTTCTATTTCAGTGCGCACCGGACGCACATGATATTTTTATGATGTGATTGGGATTGATTTCAGTTTGAGCAGTATGCTTTTATAATCATTACTATTGATTTGATAACCAGGCGGGACGTGTATGTTAAATAAAAGATATATATAGCTATTTTTTAAAATAAACGTCCGCTACTTATGCCGTGACACGTGCATCACACGGCGATTTTCAAAAGGGGTTCTTGCATGCTTCTTTATCCAGATGTTTGGACGATTTTACTATGATGTGCACTATATATAAGTTATAGTTTTGATGTATATTATGTTGGTTTTCGTATTGGGTTTTGGTATTTATTTTCTCCATAACTCCGATGATTGTGTTATGCTTGACGGAGTTGATTTTAGTTTTGTATTGATGATTTCGGAGCCCCGACGATTTGAGTGTTTTGGCTGAATGTTTTAGTAATTGGGGGAAGTTTTAATTTAAATTCGGGGACCGAATTTCTTAAAGGGGGGAAGATTGTAACGTTTTCAAAATAATTAAATAAATAATTAAATAAATAAAATCGTTTAAGTGAATTTTATGATTTTCGGTAAAGTAAAACGTATTTTTCGTAAAACTAAACCGTAATTATTTTTCATTATAAATTTAAAAATACCTATTTTAATTATGTAATTACTAGTAAATGGTGTTTATTTAGTCACTTATAAATTTTGAGTTTAATTAAATATTTTTCCTAAATTAATTATTTTAAATATTAACATAAGTTTTATTTATACACTAAATTAGTGTAAATTTCAAATTTGAAGGGGTTTAATTTTAAAAAATGAATCATTGCATATTAAAATCTAGTGTGTATCATGGAAAATTTATTTACAAATTTTTCCATGATTCTAGAATTTTCTTTAGGTGTTTTAGAAAAGAAATGATAAAAATTAAATGAATTGTTGAAAAGACATAAAGAAGTTGATATTTTGGGTGAGGTTTCTACACTTTTCTTCACTTTTCTCACTCTCCTCTCCCTCCTCCATGGTGTGGCCGGCCTCAACCCCCCATGGCAGCCCCCCATCTTCAAAATTTAATTTACCTCCAAAAATCCTACAAAAATCCAAATAAAAATCCACAAAATCCTAATTAATTCCTACCCTCTATTCTTTGCTCATCTTTACATGGATTTTGGAGATGGAAACCATTATTTTGGAGGCTTATTTTCATGTTTGGATTTCATGTGTGGAGGTATAAATTTTATTCTTTTGATTTATTGTTATTAGATGTTTCATTTAAGCATGTTTAGATTTAATAAATTAATTCTATTTACAAGTTTTAAAATTCAAGTCAGGGTTTGTAAAATCAAGTTATGGTTTTATTAATTAATTAGGGTTATAATAACTAGTTTAACACTTTTATAAATGGAAAAATCATGCATGGTTGATATATTGTAAATTGTTGATCCAAAATTGTTTAATTTAAACAATTTTGCAAACTAGATTTCTATATATTGTATATATTGGTGAGATAAAATTCCAATTAATGTTTGAAACACTAGATTGTGGTTTTAAGGAGGATATTAACTTGTTAGTGGAATGAAAAACTTAAATTGGTTACTAGTTTCTATTAATAATTGAAAAATAGTAATAAAAATGTTATTTTTGCTAACTAGAATTTGGAAATTCTTAAATAAATGAGATTTCAAATATAAATTATGATTTCATTATATTATTATTATCATGAATTATAGTTTAATACATTAATTCATGCAAAATCAAGTTTAGTTGTGATATTGTGAAATTTTGCTTAAAAGTATCGAAATCGGGCAAGTTTGCAAACTAGAATTTTCAAACTAATATAAATTAGGGTGTTAAAAATATGGTAATGGTTTCTATAATCTAGTTAGGTTAATTAATGAGTTTTACGACCATTAGTTTCATTTAAATGTCAAGTTTTTAAGTAAAACGGTAATTTGGCGTTTTCGGGTTTTTCGAAATCAGACGATTTGATTGATTTTTAGGGTTTTGATGGATTAAATCATGTTTTATATTATAAGTAACGAGTTTTTAAACTACAAGTTGTTTGTTGATGTTTATCTCGATCAATCGGCGTTTGTACGCCGATATCGAGCGATATTTGGTTCTTTTGCATGAGCGGGACATAGGTTTTAACCTATGCGTGTTTCGTGCGTCGTTTTGACTTTGTCTGTGATTCAGTTTACGATATTATATGTGTTTGCATATAGGTACCCCTCACATGGACTTCGAACGAGGAAGAAGAGGAGGGCGACATCATTTACGGCAGACAAGGACCAGGTGAGTAGATGTATATCTACGGAGGGAAGTCGGGTGGATGGCGTTTAGCACCCCCACAAGCGTAGAATAGGAATAAGTACTTATTGTCATTAGGAAGCCAGACATGACCTTAGATTCTTGATGAGTATGACCCTAGTAGTGACCTTAGGTTGGACTAGATTGATTTAGAAAGACCTTACCCGAGGATGAATATCTTGGAGAAGATTCGTAGGTTTCAGGTAGATACACGCACACGCACACACTGAGACTCGACGTGGTGTATACGTGTATGTGTATATATATAGGACTAGGTGTATGTATATATATACACAATACGTATATGTGATACAAGGATGTGACATGATACACGGGGATGAAATAATATAACTGGGCTGATGCCGTGATTCTTGGCTATACAGTCGTGTTTTGATGTTAGCGGATCATTAGAAAATGAGATAATGGATTTGTATACATGAACAATAATAAAGGGTGATGATGATATTGAAGTACATAGGACTCTAAAATAGAACCCGGATCGTAACCTGTGCCTGAATTCTCATATGATATATGTGTGACTTGATTACGATATCATATGGGTGTGACTTGATTTCGATATGATATATGTGTAACTTAGTTACGATATCATATAGGTGTGACTTGATTACGGTACGATCTAAGTGTGACTTAATCACAATATAATACATATACATGATATTTCTGAGGGTAAATTAACGATGTATATTTATACCGGCAATGATATATGATGTATGCGATTACAGTATAGCACCTTGATCTTGACATGTGTTGATGATGATATTATACGAATGATGAGACACGTAGGAGGTACTTGAGCCGTACCCCGATATTAGGATGCCGTACGATGGATTTTACCGTACGAGGCGTAGATATGATGATTGATCCGCACTCTTGATTCGAGAAAGCCGTACTATGTACGTGACGCTATTGAGGCTGGATCGCCGACTATTAGAGAAATGGATTCAGACCTTAGGTGGACTCTTATTTCTTATTGACTAGTTTCTTAAGTTTAGTTCCTTAGGCGGTTAGATGGACACTAGTTAGGCTCGAGTCATATAGTTGTGGTTATACTTGTATATCACAGTTGAGTGGTTATTATACATCCGTCTTTACATTCATACCGTAATCATAATGTTGCATGTTCATACATATATTTCTGTAATCAGTATAAAACCCTGCCCGTTAGGACACCAGCACCATTACCGATGATGCGCATATTCCACGCACACTTATTTGCCGGCTCACACACATCATCATCGGTAATTGCTATGTCACGTACACTTTAGATCATATTATCTTTTATTGATACATTCAGCTAACAGCTAAATCGATATAATATTGTGATTACTCTCTGGTGTTAGTATAGACATGGTATGTATTATTTTGACATTTCATGCATTCGCATTTTCATGTTATCATGCAGTATTATTGGGCATATGCCGACACTTATCATATACTTATTCATGATTTTGAGATTTTGGATTTCTATAAGATTTCTGGATTTTTGGGGAAAACCGCAAGAATATATATAAAAACTTCTCTCTCTCTCCTCCTCTCTTTTTAAAATATAAGTTGCGGTTTTCTCGTGATGTATGTGTCGTCCACCATGAGATTTCATGTTTTCTGTTGGATTTCGAGACCCGATTCGAGGAGTGGATGAACCGTCTCGGGTACATGGTGAGCCCGGTATGGTACCCCGGGGCAAGAAGATCGAGTTGTAGACGATGATCCTGGCTGGGGAGGACTACCTACCGGTGATGTCTGGCGCGGCGGATATCCGGAGGATACCGACCGTTGTCGTGAGATTTGATGATATAGGCCGATTCGGACTGACGGAGCCCGAGATATTGAGACTATGAGACATTGAGATTATAAGGTATTGAGACTTGAGATTTACATGTTTTGTGTCGATGCTTGACACGGATTTCCATGGATTTCATCGTTGATATTTCAGATTTCCATACACATTTTACCATGATAAAAGCTAAAGATTTCTTATACAGATATATCAAGATTTCAGGATTGGTTATTTTACATTCATGGTGCATGCATACTCATTCACATGACATGGTACTATATGAGGCACTGACACGAGCACGGGGCTGTTGCACTTACACGTAGCTTATTATCCTGTCTTACTTGATGACTAGTAGTATATTAGTATATTATTATGACCTAGGATAGCGTCGTGCATTCGATTTCATTTCGCAGATATCTTCTACTCACGAGTTGGCAACTCACCCCCGTTGTGCCAAATTTTATTACAGGTTCGATGTACAGGTTTTCCTGGCAGCTTGCTGGCACATCTTTTCTTTCAGGGTGATTTGCACGGTAGGTTGGTTCACTTGTATCTGGACCGCCATTGTACTTTTATTATTTCATTTATATCTAGAAAGCTCCATCAACCAAACTTGTATTACTTGATACTTTACTGGACCAGTTGTTTATTTCGACCTTAGAGTCGTGCTTGTATTATTATGATATCTGGTGGTTTTGTTTTCTTTTGAGTTTTGAGCCTCGCCCTTTGGCGTTGTATACTATTGTGCATTGGTGTGGTTGTTTCCGCCTGTTGGCGTAGAGCTAGCTCCCGCTTGGGGATGCCTTTTTATTGTTATATGTATTTATACTTGTTTGTACCCGTTTGGGGCCAGTTTTTACAAAGGAGACTCTGCCGAAATTTTTGAGAAAATTGGATGATGTTTTTAAACTTGTTTTCTTCATGTTTTCCTTTACTTCTCCTTCTTTTATGGTTTAGATTTCTGGGCTTCGGCCTACTTAGGTTACGTTGCGCCTCTAGACGCTTCGTAATCTAAGTGTCGGTCACGTTTCGTACTTTCGGGTCGTGACATAAATGGTAGAAATTATACCTCATGAATGCAACTCAAGGAGAACCCTAGTTCGCCAATGTTGTCAAAAGCCCACTTTTCTTGGTCCAATGTGTAGAGGAGAAGGAGGGGATCAACTTTTGTGAAGGGAGTATAGGGTTTTGGCATGGTTTTAGAGATGGATCCTAGGGTTTGAGGTAGAAGGAGATGAGTTTAGGGAAGATGAAGAAAGAAAATAATGGGGGAGGGTACTAAGGATATGGCTGCCCTCTCTCTCTCTTCCTCTTATTCTCACCCTCACTCATATCTCACTCTCTCTCTCCATTCATTTCCCTTTTTAACCCTTTCTCTTTTCTTTTCTTTTCTTTTCTCACCCAAAAGCCTAAGCATAACATAAAACAACACAAATGAAATAACATATCACATGTCATGGTACACTAACCATGAAAACTGTAGAAACACGAATTTGGCTTAATCGTGATTAGCAGTGCACTAATCGGGTTTTTATCGAAACTGCATATAGAAAATTTTAAAAATGCCAAATCCTTTAAACATATTATCAAATAAATAAATCATTTTAATTTCCATTTATTTCACAATTATTGGTATATATTTATACCCTTTTTTCGAAAACCCCAATTTCACAAATCGGGCAGTTTTCGGGAAATATATTATTTTAATATTAAATTCCAAAAATAATATTTTATATTTTCTGAAATGTTACAATCTTCCCCCCTTAAAGAAATTCGGTCCCCGAATTTAAATTTAAACCCCCAAATTCTAAAACATTTCAATAATCAGATCAAATCAACGGGCCTCCGAAATCACAGAAGATATAAAAACATTACAGCGCATCGCGTGCGCCTGCAAAACGAGTACAAAACTCAAAAGGAAACTCAAAACAACATGATATACATCAAACTATACATGTAAATATCGTGGTAAATTCGTCAAAACGTCTGAAGAAAATGCATCCTAAACTCTTTTCAAATCGCTGTGCGATACGCATAGCACTGCACAGTGGCGGACGTCTATTGTAAGAAAATAACCATATATGTAGATATCCTTTGTTTAATATGTGCGCCTCGCTGTTTTGAAAACAATTTAGAAGGTTTTCCTTGTTTTAAACGTTTCGTGTCATATCAGACACGTATGTAAATACTTAGACTATAGCTCTCTTTTTGGAAATCCCTTCGATAACCATCAATGCATGCAAAATATATCCAGGTACTTTCCTCTGACTAGTCCTGCTCGGTACGAAAACAAATGGTAAATATCATAAAAACGTACTGCTCCATAAGAAATCAATCCCAAAATGTGCATATGAATGCTACGTGCGTCTGGTGCGCACGAAAATCAACATCCATGAATATGCCATACATGTGCACAGAACAAAATCTAAGCGCATCGGGTGTGCATGGAAGCCCCTGTCAAGGGCAACGGTGTGCCTGACAGCAATATCAGGTGCATCTGATGTGCACGAAGAATCTCGATTTAGTGCATCTGGTGTGCACCAAAATCGCATCAAGCGCCCAAATATGCGTAAGAATCCAAATCCAGTGCACAAGGTGAATGAAAACAATATCGAATATCGCAATCGAAATCGACGGTATATAACATATCTCAATTCAAATCCAAATCAGGTATACCGTGGTATATAATCTTACAACCATGTGCATCAGCATGGACAAAATCGAATCAAAATACTAAAAGTGTATGAAAACTATGCCGAAAGCATAAGTCAAATCACATGCATACCATAGGCATGAAATCAAAATCTACATCTCGAATGATATCTAATCAAAGTCAAGTACTACTGTGGTGCAAAATATCTCAATCCACTGCAACTAACATGCATGAAAACGAACATCAAGTGCAGACGCGCACAAAACCCAAATCCGGTAGCACAAATGCTCAAAAACATAAATCGGGTACAACTGAGGTACGGAGTATAATTCCGGTGCAACCAATGCACAAAATACCTAGCTGGTGCAACAAATGCTCGAAATATGAATCCGGTGCATCCAGTGCACGAAATACAAATCCATAACTCAAATGCGTATAAAAGCAACACTGAGTGTACCAAGGTGTATAAAATCATAACGCGTGCAACTGCGTGCACAAAAAACGTATCCACGCACTGCAAGCACATGTAAGCTATACCGAGTGCAAAAACAAAATCGAGTGCATATCACCTATACAAAAATCAAATCAGCTGTATGCAATCCATGAAATCATAAACATGTGCAGCCAAGGCACAAAACTAAATCAAGTGCAATAAACCTGCACAATTCATAAATCAACACAACGATGTTTAAAGCATATCTCAAGTGCAATGACTATGCACAAGACGTAAATACTCAGTAGGTGCAGCCATGGTGCACGAAAACAAATACCATGAAACTCAGTCATCAAAACTCAATCATGCGAATAGATCGCCCAAAAAACATAAATCAAGTTTGGTGGAATAGTCCCGCTCAAGCACATCCTCTAAGAGTCTCTGGCCAACTGTCGTGGTCACTCATAACATGTCTCATCGACGTTGCCGAACTCTGGCCTGCTGGGTGTGCGTAATAGGACCGCTCCTGGGTCCACGTCTTCTCGTAAATTATTCTAGAAAGGTACTGTCGAGGTCTCTCCCAAATCTCGTCTCTGCTGAACTGTCTGGACGTTATCACCCTTTACTATATCTGTTTCTGGTTCCGGAACGGCTGCATACTCATCGCGACTCCTTCTGGAAGATATATCCATATACAACGCCTCCGCATGCGTATCACATCTCTGATGTCAGCAGAGTGGAACGTCATCTCATCAAGATCTCGTACGAACCTCTTACTCCACTTTTCTCTAATGTCGACTGATTCGGACTCGTCTCCTTGTGGCTGCATGGACTGCGCTCCAACGGCTATACTCATATCTGGAGTCTCCCAAGCAATGCATCACATCACATGATATCCGAATGATGTCGAACTTTTCGATCGATTCGTCAAGGTTCCATAATCCCGCAAGAACTCAACATCTTGAGCACAGTTTAATAGTATCGAGCACCTACCACAGCACCGGTGGACCAGCCGTAGAAGGGCAAATCCAAGCCTCACTAATGGCACCGCGGAACTGCCGCAAACCCTAGGGTTCAAAGACTTTCACATGGTCATTATGTCGAGTTAGGGTTTTCATTCTTCTAGAAGGTCCATAACATTACTTGCATTTGTCTCTGAATACTTTAAACTTGGAAAATGGATCCTGACATTCGATCGCCTCTATCGACTACCAACGTATCTGTGTGAAGTCTTCTTAAGCTGGAATCAATCAATCTGATGACCTCGCATCGGGGTAGCGAACGAACCACATGTCCTAGTCATTCATCGTCAGGTGACTAGCGATCCTCTATCATATCTCCATGTATAAACTCGTGCTGCAACAGCTCCAACATCTGGGGCGATATCTCGTCATTCGCAGCAGCAACTGAATCTGTCGTCCGCACGCTGAACAGTGCCATCAATCATCATGAATAGTCGGTGCATCGATGGTCATCACATTCTGGCTGGCCTCTATCAGTGGCCCAATCCTTTGGTGCTGATCTGCACGTCCGAGTAATCTTGTAAAAGAGATCCATAAAACGCTCATGGCGTGAAAACACAACTAAACGACGCATCTATGCAAATCGTATGTCCCTGGAATCACGCCCTGGTCAATCCTCGTCCGTGACGAGCACATGCTGACGCAACTCTAGCCGTAGCCCTCTCTGCCCGTGTAATCGTGGCAGCAAAAACATAAACCGATACTGAAGAGGATAGATCATAAGAATGAAGATATTATTACTGTGCAAAGAAATGTACATCCTAAGGTTTCTTAAGAGGAGTATCGTATCGTAAGTATGCCGCCGCGGAACATACACACGGTACGTCACTCTTCTTAAGTCACCTACTCCATCAACCAAGGGTCATCCAACACTCAGAAGGTAAAACCAAACGCTCTGATACCAACTTTGTCACGACCCAAAAAGTACGGAACATGACCGGCACTTAAACTACGAAATGTCTCGAGGCGTATGTAATCTAAGTAAGCCAAAACCCAGAAATCCAAACCATGTAAAGCAGTAGAGTGAAGGAAAAACCAATTTTAAAGCAAGAAGTTTAACAACATAAGCCGAAGTATGCATTTTTAAAATCTCAAGTCCTTTCAAAAAATTTCGGCAGAGTTTCCTTTGTAAATACTGACCCCAAACGGGTATAAAACCTGATAAAGCATATATACTGAATAAAGGCATCACCAAGCGGGAGCCAGCTCTTCATCAATTGATGGTCACAACCATGCAAGCAATATAATATACAATGCCAAAAGGCGAGGATCAAACTCAGGATAAAAATCCAACATCATCAAAAAAACCAGAGGAAAACCATATAATACAGCGTGTGACTCTAAGGTCGAAAGAATATACACTGGTCTTCTATGTCTATCAAATAATACAAGTATGGTTGATGGAGTTTTTACTAGATACAACTGAATAAAAAATATACAATGGTGGTCCTGATGCAAAAGAACCCACCTACCAAAGCAAATCACCCGAAATGAAAGCAGTGTGCCAGAAAGCCGTCAAGATACCTGTACGGCAAAACCTGCAAGAAACTGTGGCACAACATGGGTGAGTTGCCAACTTGTG
This sequence comes from Agapanthus africanus, assembly GCA_030015575.1. NCBI lineage: Eukaryota > Viridiplantae > Streptophyta > Magnoliopsida > Asparagales > Amaryllidaceae > Agapanthus > Agapanthus africanus. The sequence continues at coordinate 447,364,086 of CM057342.1, read as the reverse complement.
AGTAGAAAATATCACAGAGCAGAAATCGCTTGTATGACGCTATCCTAGGTCATATCAAGTAATATTCTCAAATAATATCCCGATCCATCTACATATCAGTGCAATACCGCGTGCTTCTGTCAGTGCCTCAGATAGCAACATATCAGATATATGATGTATGAATGGATTACGAATAAAAGCAGAATACATCATGAAATCAACAGAGAAATCAGTGTCAAGCGTCGACACAAAACATATATCTCAGTATCTCAATATCTCTGTATCTCAATGTCTCAATCCGTCAGTCCGGATCGGCCCATATCATCAATCACACGACCACGAACGGTATCCTCCGGATATCCGCCGCGCCAAACAATCACTGGTAGGCAGTCTGCCCCTGCCGGGCTCATCATCTACAACTCGAGCTTCTTGTCCCGGGGTACCATACCGGGTCCACCATGTACCCGCAGACGGTTCATCCAACTCCTCGAATCGGGTTTCGAAAATCATCTCAGAACCGAGAAAACATCATGGTGGACAATACTCTGTCAAGGAAAACCGCATCTTTCTCTTTAAAAGAATTCATCAGTTTAATAAACTATCACATGCTGTTTCCAAATCCAGAAAATCTCAAGAAGGATCCGAAATCATCAAATCACCATGTCAATAAACAGTGAAAACCGGCATAAATCTCCATAATACGGCATAACCAATGAATATATGAATGCATCTGATATCATGCAATGAGTGCAATAGTTAAACTAGCATATGAAAGCGATAACATATTGCAACTATCAGCTAGCAAGCTATGTAAATGAAATAATATTCTCTAAAGTGAACGTGACATGGCAATTACCGATGATGATGTGTGTGAGCCGGCAAGCAGATGTACGTGGAACATACGCATCATCGGTAATGGTGCGGTGTCCTGATAGCAGGGTTTCATAATAATTACAGATAACATATATACAAGTATGCAATGCGATGAAACAACATGAATACACAGAAAGTGATGTAGTAACAGCAACCCTGAAGAATAAACCTACCCAATATATGAGTCATACCATTTGGTATTTAAAATACTCACAATTCTCCACTTTTGAAAACAAGTATGACTCGAGCCCAGTCAAAAGGGTAAGGAAATCCACCTAAGTCTGAGTCGATCTATATATATATCTAGTAGTCGGTGATCTCTCCTCAATAGTATCACGTACGATACAATATATATATGACCTCCTTGAGTCAAGAGTGCGGATCTAACATCATAAATATATCTCGTATGGTAAATCTATCGTACGGCATCCCCAAATCTGGGTATGGGTCAATATCATATTTATCTCATTACTCATCTGATATCCTTATCATCACATATCGTGAACAAGGAGGTACTGATCTAAGTCTAGTACAATACTAATATCATCAACATAAATGTATGCGTGTGTCCAAATACACATCGCCCAATCAATCCGCTAATATCACGTCGTATCTCCTAATACGAACCAATCACATCACCGATCTCATGGCACCATGCTCAAACTCATCGACTCATCTCCAAATACCATATACTATCCTCATCATCCATGCATATGAATACGAAAATATATATGTCCCCAATACGCACAAGGAAGTGAATGTAAGCGAGTGTGTGTATGTGCGTGTATGCAAATCTTTACTCTAGGGTTTTGCGACTAAGAAATCAACTAAAGTCCTTTCTTCACTTCTCACTGACACTAACCCATAATCTCCTAAAGCTTTTCCTGCTAAGTGTTCAAATCTCTCAATAACATAAAAATGTATATCTATATCACATCATATTATTTCTTACGACTTTGCGGAGGTGATATACACAATCAACCCGACTTCCCCCGTAGATATAATCTACTCACCTTGATCTTCGCTCTCTGGAGTCGATGACGCCACGCTCATCCTCATCGTCTCGAAGTCCATGTGAGGTACCTACACATCATAACGTATCGTATCGCATTAAAATCCAAATCAAAGCCAAAACGACACGCTAAAAGCCTATAGGTTCGAACCTACGGACTACGCCTTCAAAACCACCAAACAACTCTCGATATCGTCGTACAAACGTTAAACCATCGAGTTAAAACCAAATTCCTATAATCCAGAATTCAAAATATGCAAAACAAAATCCCGAATCAAAACAGCAATACAAGGAAATGGTCTCAGATTTTACCTTTGGCCAAATTGGTCAATTCTGCACATATGGAGGATCTAGTTTACAGCTAAAGGGACCACAGAACAAATATGAATCATTTCCATCCCACCCTGGCCGCAATTTGCGGTTAGATGGAATAAATCTGCGGCCTGGGCTTTTGGTTAGGGGCTCGGGTCTTCAGGGTACACTCCAGGTTGCCTGCACGACTCCCAGTATTCGCTAAATAATTTTTAATGTCTCCGGGTTACTCCAGATTCCCATATACCCTCACAATTCGACACAAAACTGACATAATCAATTCCTAAATCCGTATTCTGGTTTCTATACTCAAACCCAGGTCTTAAACGGCCACTCAACAGCCACTCAAATCCAAATTTCACTCAAACCCTCACTAGGATTTTCCAAGTTTACAAATCCACATCTTAAACCCATTTCTAACTAACTAGAATATAAAGAAACTTAAAACTATCTAAATGGTAGAAATTATACCTCATGAATGCAACTCAAGAAAAACCCTAGTTCGCCAATGTTGTCAAAATCCCACTTTTCTTGGTTCAATGTGTAGAGGAGAAGGAGGGGATGAACTTTTGTGAAGGGAGTATAGGGTTTTGGCATGGTTTTAGAGATGGATCCTAGGGTTTGAGGTGGAGGGAGATGAGTTCAGGGAAGATGAAGAATGAAAATAATGGGGGAGGGGACTAAGGATATGGCTGCCCTCTCTCTTTCTCTTCCTCTTATTCTCACCCTCACTCATATCTCACTCTCTCTCTCCAATCATTTCCCTTTTTAACCCTTTCTCTTTTCTTTTCTTTTCTTACCCAAAAGACCAACCATAACATAAAAGAACACAAATGAAATAACATGTAACATGTCATAGTGCACTAACCATGAAAACTGTAGAAACACGGATTTGGCTTAATCGCGATTAGCAGTGCACTAATCGAGTTTTTATCGAAACTGCATATAGAAAATTTTAAAAATGCCAAATTCTTTAAATATATTATTAAATGAATAAATAATTTTAATTTCTATTTATTTCACAATTATTGGTATATATTTATACCCTTTTTTCAAAAACCCCAATTTCGTAAATCGGGCAGTTTTCGGGAAATATATTATTTTAATATTAAATTCCAAAAATAATATTTTATATTTTCTGAAATTTTACAATACTATCATGTCGAGCAAGAAAGTCCTCCCTATATATGTCCAAGCATCCACTACAATATACATCGCATGTACTGTAATGGCCTCTAGGGCATACATATAACTAACAATCTCCCACTTGCACTAGGGCCAACAATCAGCAGTGGTTGTAGTATCCCATACTCAACCATCCCATAAAAGTCACTCTTGGGAATAGGCCTTTGTGAGTGGATCTGCCCTTTTCTCCTCTGTGTCTACTCTCCTATCCTCGATCTCCCTGGATATCAACCATCTCCATGATCACGTGATACTGCCTTAGAATATGTCTTGATCTCTGATGGGACGGGGGTTCCTAGGCTTAAGCCACAACTCCATTGTCACGCAATGGTAGGAACGAAGTTCATCTCATGAACTTATATACCTCCAGATTGCCTCTTTGGTAGCATCCTTGGTTGTGATGTATCCAGCCTTTATCGTCTATTTTGCCACGGTATCTAGCTTGGAACTCTTCCAACATACCGTCTCTCCACTGAGGGTAAAGACAATGCATGTGACTGACATTCATTCGACCTTACCACCCTGGAAGCTATCCAGTGATTCTCCCCAGGATCGATTGATACCATCTCACTACACCTAGTGAGAATCCTAACATCCACTTAGATCTATCTCATAGATCCAAAACCCAGGATTTAGGAGGTATCACATTGATCCTATATGGAGAATCAATGTGATAAGAGGAGATTGACCGAGTGTAGCATAGGAAACTCCTCTCCTAACAAGAGTATGTCATCCACGTACAATGCGAGGATCACCACCATACTCCCTACTACCTTTTTGTATATACAAGGTTCATCTACTATTTTGATAAAGTCAAACGCTTTGACTACCACATCAAAACAGATGTTCCAACTCCGCGATGCCTGCTTTAACCCATAAAGCAGCTTGCACACGTTTCCGCTGCTCCCACTATCTACGAAGCTCTATGGTTGTGTACTTATAGACGCTCTCTTCTAAATCACTATTTAGAAAAGCAGTCATGACACCCAACCGCCAGATATCGTAGTCATGATGTAGCAATGGCAAGTAGGATTCGAATGGACTTAAGCATAGACACTAGAAAAAGATTCATCATTATCCAAACCTGGTCGATAACGAGAACCTTTTGCAACAAGTCTTAGCTTTGAAAGTCTCAACTTTTCCATGTACACCAAGTAATCTTCTCAAGATATACTTGCTCCTGATGGGGATTTAACCCTTCAGATAAAGCAACCAAAGTCCATACTTTATTGGTGTATATGGATTCCATCTCAGATCGCTTAGCATCCAACCATTCTCACAGAGTCCCCACTCTTGATGGCCTGCTCGAAACTAATTGGGTCATCATCTCATGATGCAATCCTTGCTCCCGCTGTCATAGAGAAAACTGAAGTATCTCTCAGGTGGATGAGAAACCTTACCAGATCGGCGGAGAGGCTGAGGTTCGTCGGGAACTATTGAATCGTCCGGTTTTACCAAATCATCAGCAGTAGTTTGTATAGCTGGAACTCCTTCCAGTTCTACACCACTAATTTCTTCACAAGAAATTCCTTTTCTTAAAAAGTGGCATGCCGAGAAATAAAAAACCTTTTGTTCCTCGGTGTGGTAGAAGACATTTCCTTGCGAATGCTTGGGATATCCAACAAACTTCCACAGAACTGATCTTACCTCGAGATTGTCCGGATTTTGCTTTTAGGCATAGGCCAGACAACCCCAAATCTTAACATACCTAAGAGATTGGCTCTTCCCATACCATATCACATATGGAGTGGTAGGCACTGATTTGGTTAGAACCCTATTCAATAGGAATGCGGCTTCTCAAGTGCATAACCCCAAAAAGGAAATAGGCAACTCAGTAGTACTCATCATAGAGCACACCATATCACATTGGGTGCAATTGCTCCGCCCCGATACACCTACATACTGTGGTGTATACGGAGGAGTAATGCTGAAAGAGAATCTCATTATCCTTTAGAATAGTCCAGGAACTCCGTGCTCAAGTATTCTCCTCCCTAAACACATCAAAGGACATAATACTTATACCCGTTTTGGTTCTCTACTTCTTTCTTATATTCATTGAATTTCTCAAAGGCTTCAGACTTGTGTTTCAATAGGAACATATGTCTGAATCTTGAGAGATCATCACTGAATGTAATGAAGTACAAAGAACCAGTTCTGGCATGTGCAGACAGGGGATCATCATACATCATCATGTATCAATCCCAAGAGTTCATTAACTCTTTCTCTGTTTCCAATAAACGGAGCTATGGTCATCTTATCTTTGTGACATAACTGGCAAGTTTCACAAGATGTAAATTCAAACTGATTTAAATATGCATCTTTATGTAACTTAGCTAGTCGGGTCGCATTGATATGACCTAGTCAACAATGCCTCAAGAAGTATCCGTTTATTTCTAAACTCTTCCTCTTTTGTGTGTTCTGTACGTTAAGAACTGTAATTTGATTTAGAACGTATATGCTTTCAGATAATGTGCCTGAACCGATCAACTCTTGATATAGGAAATGTTCAAAACATTATCCAACAATACAAAATTATATCCTTCTTTACTAAATAAAGAGACTGATATGATGTTGTATATCAGGTTCGGTATCTAATAACCTTCATTCAGAATCAATGTATTTGGTAATACAGGGTGATAACTGCCAACAGAGTTGGCTGCAACAATTGCACCGTTTCTAACTCTTAAAACTTATCACCCATTCTCAGTTCTCTACCTATCTATAGCCCATGTAACAGATTACATATGTGGGATCCTGATCCGGTATCTCATACCCAGGACGTAAAGTATTCTGAGAAACAGTTCTCGCTAATGAACACACCCGAAGGAGATGCATCATCATGCACTTTCTTCGTTTGGGCAGCACGGGAATTCTTGTAATCCCCTATTTCCTGCTCGGTCTTATAACAATTATTAGTTGGAGTGGGACCAACGTTCCCCAGCTCAGTATAACAATCGGGTTCGGTCAATACATCCATATTATTATCTTGATTAAGGCGTTGTTAGTGATATGTATGCCCTAGAGGCCATTACTGTACATGTGATGTATATTGTAGTGGATGCTTGGACATATATATGGAGGACTTTCTTGCTCGACATGATAGTATGCTATCTGGTTGCTCTTTATCTTAAAATGTACTCTGATAGTCTCTAGGTTACATGTTGATAAAGCCCTTAGGATGAGTACTTGGCTACCAGGACTGTGATGCAGATCATACTAGTGGGGACAGTGTAGTCGCTAAGTACATCCTTCAAATGTTCCTAGTCGCAGGTGTATTGAGACAGGACATCGATATACCAGAGTAGACTAGCGTATGCTTCTTGACCCATCTAGATGGGCGATGAATGATCCCATATCCATTGATGTTTGACATCAGAGATTGTATACGGGTGCTCAGTGGAGACTGGGTACACTGGACGGACTCGCCGAGAACTCCCAGATGGTATTATACCTCACGTCAGGTGGCAGTTCTCTGGTGACACTGGTACAGGTTAGTCTGTAGATCCGAGATCGTCATAGAGTCTTGTGTGATTCCCACTTTGCTTTGATTTCCATCATACAACGTCCATGAGGGCGTGCAAAATGGTGGCTTTTGGGTACAGTCCCGAATTACATGGAGGCAATGAGTAATAGGAGGGGTTTCATCTCTCCCGATATAGGGAGTTGAAGTTGCGCTGTGTTCGATTGGCTATAACTGGAAATCCCTGGTTAGGGTTGCTGAGATTTACTGGTAAGTGTTATCAGTAGTTTCTCGAACTGTTATGGACCTCATATCGACGCGACTTATCGGTTACTGGGGTCTGACGTTAACCACCCCTAGACTAGATATGCGACATATCAGACGAAGAGACCGTACTGTACGGGAGTGTTACTGATTGGATTCGCAGTAGAATGTATAGGCTTGCTTATTGATCTTCTGATTGCTCAATACCTGGGTGGCTGTTACGTTTAGCTGACCGCTTGTAGCTTGTGGGGAGTTTGATATGGCCATCACCTACTGCCGGCGTATTGACGATTCTTTAGAGTCCTACACAGAGGTTTCCTGGCTCAGGCAAAACGGAGTAGGAGCACATATGTGATATGTGCGGGACCGAGAATAATACGTGTATGTGATACCGTATTAGATTCTCGCGATATGTGATATCGGCAGGGTATATATGATATAGCCGGGTCATCGGATCAAGTGTTGATTCGATGAACTGATACAGATTATATTGGTCGGTTATTTGTGAAATAGCCAGATTATCGGATCAAGTGTTGATGCGATAATTTAATGTATAATTATATATTTGATATATTATATTACATTAACTAATATGAGCTCACTTAAAGATTCTTTTTCTCACATGGATAATACATTGTTATATCTGTGATATATGTTAATTGTATTATTTTATTTCGTTACATTATATATTATATATGTGATATATAATATTGTAACATGTTAGGGTTACACATGCAACATGTTTTTTGGAGTTTAAACAAGTTAGGGTTTTGATTTGAGTTAGCTTTTAGGTTAGCTTTTTCATGAAGCTTCATGAAGCTTTCTTTTGTTTTTAGCTAAGATATTTTGTGAAGATATTTCTTAACCCAACCCAAAATCCTTTACCCTAGTTAATTCTCTACAAGGTTTAAGCCTTCATTCTTAACCCATGCTCGGATTTGTAACCACAACAACAATTTCATTATTCATCACAAAAGCTTTTTTCTTCTTCTTCCTCTTCCTTGAAAAAGCTTTCTAGCTTTTTGTGAAGTAATGATTTAAAGTGAGAAATTGAAAATAAAATAGTGCTAAATTCCTACTTCATCATCCTCATCTATTCTAGCCACTTAGATTAGGGTGTTTTCTTTGCTAATACTTGATTAGTTAAGCAATAGCTTGGGTTTGAGATTCTTCAAGATAGATCATCTTAGTTGTTGAAGATTAGAAGCAAGCTTGCATCTTTCTCTTCATGGAGCCTCTCTGAGTCCGGGTACTTGATGATCGCAGTGAAGGGACCTCAACACGGAGCTTATGAAGTGAAGGAACGGAATACAAATGTTGTAATCCCTAACTCTTAGATGTAAAGTTGTTTACATGCATGTTTAACCCTATGTCTCTAGTTAAGATCTTGGTTAGGGTTTGTTTAGCACCCCAAAAATTTTAAAGTAGCATGATTGATGCTTGCCAAAACCTTCACAAGGTGCTATACTAACCCTACAGTGGTATCAGAGCCAAGCTAGAGCATTAGGCGTTGTCTAGACGAAATTTGAAGTCCGATCGAACTCCGAAACTCCGATAAATCCCTCTTTCTGGAAATTTTTTCAAAAGTTGAAATTTTTCATATTAAAAATACTCAGAAAATCATGCAGGGAATTCTAAGGATTACTGTGAAGTACAAAGCCATAACTCACTCAAGTGACCGCGGAACCGCGGCCAAACCATGCGTTTGGCGGCGGTTCCGCGGCCAACTTTTGGAGTTAGGGGCTAATACTTCAGGGGTTTATTCTTGGGTACTTTTTCATGATTCTGGGAATTTTTAATTCTACTCAATTGTTGAGCTTTCTGGGAAATATTGGGAACTCGTTGATTCGATCAGATTAACTTCGTTTAAGTTTTTTCGGGTAATTTAGAACGTGTTAAAAGGTTCGAACGGATATCAATAACTCACTTTTTCCCCCGTCAGAAACTTTCAAGTGTTGGATTTTTCCTGAGTTTAAAACTTTCAGAAAAATCATGCAAGTGTATCTGTAGACCCTCTAGAAGAACGTAACCTTAACTTGATTATGTGACCGTCAAAACCACCACTGAACCATATGGTTTGTGGTAGTTTAGCGTTGCCACATGCGAGGCGTTGGTTTGACCCTTCTATGGCTGGTTCATAGCGGCTGTGACATGTTCTGGGATTTTTGAACTCCGCTCAAGTGTTAAGCTATTTAGGAAATCTTGGGCGTTTGTTTATTTGATCGGAAAGTTTAACATTGTCTATTTATCTAGAATGTGATACAATATGTGGAATTCATATAGTTAGGCATGAAATGCGAAGTATGTGATATTTCGGATTTAAGATGTCTGAAGAGATTGTGGATTCCAAATGTTGTAGTTTTACACTTTCTTTTCTGTGACCGTAAGCATAGTATGTGGTGTATTGCCGGTTTCGTTGCTATACATCAATGACAATCGGGATATGCGTACTTGCTTACGTTGATGATATGAGATATTATGTGTTGCTGTGATATGTTATATTGGATTGTCGTGTTTTGAATAGCCGGGGGTTTTATGTGAGATGAAAGTTTTTCATTTTCATTCATGTAAAATTCATTGTTTGTAATATTCTTTTATTGGGGCACTTCCGGGTTGAGGATGATGTCACCATTGTATATTATTTACTTTTCCGCAATAGGATAGACCAAAGGCGGGGAGCACAAGTAACCGGATTCTAAGGTCCAGTGGGAGACCATCTCGAGGAGTCGAGACCGGGTCTCCTAACTCTAGAACTGGCAGGGTTACTTGCCGCTCTCGTAGGGGTCTAGGGATGTAAGTTTGGCTATTCATCACGACCGTGGAATTCGCGTTTTAGACAGGCTCGCAATAAAACACGGACAACCTAGTATATCCAATATTTCATATAGATTCTTCTGCTGCAATGTTCTGTGATGAGATCATATTACTGCCTGAGACGAATGTTTATATTATATATATATGATATATGTTATATTGCTGATTTCGTTTCAAATGTGATGCTTGTGAAGCATAATAAAATGGGACTTCATTAATGAGATTAATGAAATAAAAGAAACCTAAACATTTTGTAGAAACTTGTTTAAAAACTGGTGGCTCTAGTTCTTGCTTTGCATAGCGGTATTCCTTGTAGAATATCCTGCACCTTATTCGATAAGGAAAGAGCCGAGATCCCTTCACCGGGAGTGACCTCTTTAGTGAAAACTAGCAGATGCTACAAACACGGTTTGTCTTTTGATTGCTTTTATAGTTTTTGCTTTGCATAGTGGTATTTGTGAAATATCCTGCACCTTATTCGATAAGGAAAGAGCCGACGATCCCTTCACCGGGAGTGATCTCTATAGCAAAACTAGAAAAGTCTCAAAAACATTCCATTTAAAATCACTCGATTCTACGACGATATCAAGTTCATTACGCAAAGGGTTTTCTCAAATACCTGTCATAGCCCTCCGTCATTTCAGATAAGTAATAGTTAGTATTCGTGCTGCGTTTGTTGACCTTGTCAAGACGTAGTGTGCGGTACCTGATTACTGCTTATCTGTATAAGCATATGATGCGATTGAATTAGGGTAGTCGTGCGACCTTGTTGACCTAGTCAAGGGTCATGCGGGTGGGTTTAATTCAATCAGGAAATGACGGGTTGAACTTGACTAGCGGTCTATGGTTTGTTAACCTAGTCAAGGTTATAGATCGCTCGGGGCAAAATATTATTGGGAATTTCAAGTGTTGAAATTTGCAATGAGATTGCATACCTCCTATGAGATAGTTGGATCCCGATACCTGCTGCGAGTAAGAGTTACTCCTGGGAGAGTTTTACACATTACAATGAGCCAATCAAGTAGGTGTCTAAAAAGGTGTCAACAGGGTTAAGCCACTGGGAAAATGAGGTTTACTTTAATTAGGTCCGTGCGAAAGCACGGGGAACCTCCCTCAAAGTACCGGCACTAGCCTGGCTGAAAGATTGGCGAACTTATAGCGTGTAATTAATCCCGGCTAGTCTTTCCTTTTAGGGTTTGAAGGAAGATTTGACTAAAACAGTGGGAGACATCCTGATTAGATATATTAATAACCAATATAATCTTGCAAGAGCATACGCTGAGTGTTTTCTTCTCTCTCTCTCCAGGTAGCGACCATGTCACGCCTTAATCAAGATAATAATACGGATATATTGACCGAACCCGCTTATTATACTGAGCTGGGGAACGCTGGTCCCGTTCCAACTTATAATTGTTATAAGACAGAGCAGAAAATAGGAGATTACCAGAATTCCCGTGCCGCCCAAACGAAGAAAGTGCATGCTGATGCATCTTCTTCGGGTGTGTTCATTACCGAGAACTATTTCTCAGTATCCTTTACGTCCTGCGTATCAGATACCGGATCAGGATCCCGCAAATGTAATCTGTTACATGGGCAACAGATAGGTAAAGAACTGAGAAAGGGTGATAAGTTTTAAAGAGTTAAAAATGGTGCAAGTGTTACAGCCAAGTCTGTTGGCAGTTATCACCCTGTATTAACAAATACATTGATTCTGAATGAATGTTATTAGATACCGAACCTGATATACAACATCATATCAGTCTCTTTATTAGTAAAGAAGGATATAATTTTTTATTGTTGGATAATGTTTTGAACATTTCCTATATCAAGAGTTGATCGGTTCATGCACGTTATCTAAAAGCATAGACGTTCTAAATCAAACTACAGTTCTTAATATACAGAACACACACAAGAAGAAGAGTTCAGAAATGAACTAATCCTTCTTTAGGTATTGTAGACTAGGTCATATCAATGCGACCCGACTAGATGAAGTTACATAAAGATGCATATTTAAATCTGTTTGAATTTATATCTTGTGAAACTTTCCAGTCAAGTCACAAAGATAAGATGACCACAGCTCTGCTTATTGGAAACAGAGAAAGAGTTAGTGAACTCTTGGGATTGATACATGATGATGTATGTAAAGTCCCTTTTCTACACATACCAGGACTGGTTCTTTATACTTCATTACATTCACTGATTATTTCTCAAGATTCAAACATATGTTCCTGTTGAAACATAAGTCTGAACCTTTTGAGAAATTCAATGAATATAAGTTAGAAGTATAGAACCAAAACGGGTATAAGTATTTTGTCCTTTGATGTGATCAGGGAGGAGAATACTTGAGCACGGAATTCCTGGACTATTCTAAAGGAGAATGAGATTCTCTCTCTGCATTACTCTTCCGTATATACCACAGCACGTTGGTGTATCGGGGCGGAGCAATCTCACCCTATGTGATACGGTATGCTCTATGATGAGTACTACTGAGTTGCCTATTTCCTTTTGGGGGTTATGCACTTGAGAAGCTGCATACCTATTGAATAGGGTTCCAACCAAATCAAGTGCCTACCACTCCATATGTGATATGGTATGGGAAAAGCCCATCTCTTAAGGATGTTAAGATTAGGGGTTGTCCGGTCTATGTCAAAAGCAAAATCCGGACAAACTCGAGGCAAGGTCAGTTCTGTGGAAGTTTGTTGGATATCCCAAGCATTAGCAAGGGAATATCTTCTACCTAACCGAGGAACAAAAGGTGTTTTATTTCTCAGCATGCCACCTTTGAGAAAGGGAATTTCTTGTGAAGAAATTAGTGGTCATGAGGTAGAACTGGAAAGAGTTCCAGCTATACAGACTGCAGCTGATTATTTGGTAAACCCGAAGGATTCAATAGTTCCAACGAACCTCAGCCTCTCCGCCGATCTGGTAAAGTTCCTCATCTACTTGAGAGATACTTCGGTTTCTCTATAACAGTAGGAGCGATGATTGCATCATGAGATGATGACCCAACTAGTTTCGAACAGGCCATCCGGAGTGGGGAATCTGTAAGAATGGCTGGATGCTAAGCGATCTGAGATGGAATCCATATACACCAACAAAGTATGGACTTTGGTTGCTTTATCTGAAGGGTTAAATCCCCATCAGGAGCAAGTATATCTTGAGAAGATTACTAGGTGTAGATGGAAAAGTTGAGACTTTCAAATCTATGCTTAAGTCCATCCAGATCCTACTTGCCATTGCTATATACCATGACTGCGATATCTGGCGGTTGGGTGTTAGGACTGCTTTTCTAAATAGTGATTTGGAAGAGAGCGTCTATAAGTACACAGCCAGAGAGCTTCGTAGACAGTGGGAGCAACGGAAACGTGTGCAATTTGTTTTATGGGATAAATCAGGCATCGCGGAGTTGGAACGTCTGTTTTGATGTGGTAGTCAAAGGGTTTTGACTTCATCAAAATAGTGGATGAACCTTGTATATACAAAAATATAATAAGGAGTATGGTGGTGATCCTCGTATAGTACGTGGATGACATACTCTTGATAGGGAAGGAGTTTCCTATGCTACGCTCGGTCAATCTCCACTTATCACATGGATTCTCTCTATAGGATCAAGGTGATACCTCCTGAATCCTGGATTTTGGATCTATGAGATAGATCTAATTGGATATTAGGATTCTCACTAGGTGTAGTGAGATGGTATCAATTGATCCTGGGGAGAATCATTGGAAAGCTTCCAAGGTGGTAAGGTCGACTGAATGTCAGTCACAGGGATTGTCTTTACCCTCAGTGGAGGGACGGTTTGTTGGAAGAGTTCCACGCTAGATACCGTGACATACTAGACGATAAAGGCAGGATAAATCACTACTAAGGATGCTACCAAAGAAATAGTCTGGATGTACACTAGTTCATGAGATGAACTTCATTCCTACCATTGTGTGACAATGGAGTTTTGGCTTATGCCAAGGAAACCCCGTCCCATCTGTGATCCAGACATATTCTAAGGCAGTATCACCTGATCTTGGAGATGGTTGATCTCCAGGGAGATCGAGGTTAGGAGAGTAGACACAGAGGACAACAGCGCGGATCTACTCACAAAGGCCTATTTCCCAGCAGAGACTTTTATGGGATGGTTGAGTATGAGATACTTCAACCACAGCTGATTGTTGGGTATGGGATACTACAATAGATGGCCCTAGTGCAAGTAGGAGATTGTTAATGATATGTATGTGTAAGTCCATGTCACGCACCACACGAGCTTGCGGGGAGGCGGAATATATGGAAAACGATTATCAAAGCTTCATAACACGGACTTGAGCACACGGATCGTGTCTAAACAATTACTAGCAAACTACGAAAGATTTAACTACTCTGATTCGAAGTTATACCTCACGTTACTTGTCCTTCGGGTCATCATCACTGTCCTCCACATCTCGTAGGCTCTATGGAACGTCGGCACCTCAACGGCCTCCTCGAGTCAAAGACGATCCACCCGAGAGCTACCACTCCAAGCTTGACCTCTAACTTGAGGTAACTAGGTTACTCAAAGTGCTAATCAAAGCAACCTAGGGAATATAGAGTAGGATTAGGGATTAATAAGTCTAGCTAACCCTTGATCTCAACACATGAGAGGTTAGGGTTAGGGTTTGAAGAGAGAGAGCTTGAGGAGAGAGAAGGTGAGAATGAGAATCCTTTTGGAATAATGATATCATTGTGAATATATGAAGCATATCATATTATTAAATGAATAACAAATAATAATGTGTCATCATGCTTCATTAATTCACATAGTGATTCATCTCATGAGTCATTTAAATCATAAATGAATCATTAACTCCATGGATGAATCACACCATGACTCATTAATCCAATAAATGCAAATGCCACCTTAGCCTCCAAGTCATCATCCTTCTAGAAGCTTCTCGACAATTTACGAGAACGCCCCTCCTATCTGTGGAAACACGGAAATACTTTAGACTGTATAAATCCAATAATCCGATACTAGAATCTGGCTTAAACCAAAGCCCGCTAGTAAAAACTGTCCGAACATCGTATGTGCATAAATGCACGTGCGTGTCCGAACCCTGTCGTAAAACCATACGACCTCTATATCGTTTCGCCCGAAGCAGGGAAACTCTCTGCGTGGGACTCTAAAGACTCGACACTACGCTGGCAGTGGGTTTAATCACAGACCGTAAGTGGCACTAGCTGTACGTAACAGTCCCCAGGTAGATATCGATAAGAAGGACGATGAGGAACCCATCCGAGCTCCTACTAAGCCTAATGTAACAATCTCCGTACAGTCCGGTCTGTTCGTCTAGGACTATCGCATATCGGGCCTAGGGGGGCGGTAAACGTCCGACCCCTAATAGCGGTATAAGTCGTGTCGGAGTGAAGCCCATTACACCTTGAGAAACTACTGGAAGCCACCAGTAAATCTCGCTTGCCCTGGCCAGGGACTTTGCGTAATGGCTCTCCATACATAGCGCGATATCAACCCCCAATACCGGGAGAGACGAATCTTGTCTAACCGCCACTGCCTCCAAGTGCTTCGGGACTGCACCCAACTACTACCTGTTTGCATGACTCCTTTGAGCCATGGTAGGGTAGTAATCTAAGAACAGTAGGAACACACCCGAGGCGAAGTAGCAGTGTCAAATCGACGGACTAAGATGTACTCATGTCACCTGGGAACTGCTATCTGACGATGGGTATAAATCCAACCTGCAGTTCCCGGCGAGTCCTGTCCGGTGTACCCGTAACCTAACGAGCACCTGCATACTATCTCCAGTACGATGTACTGATGGCTGTGGGACAGACCATCTTCCTATGCTGGGATGAGAAGCGTATACACCAGTCTGCTCCGGAGTATCGATGCCCTATCTCGATAATCCTACGACCAGGGACCTGTATAGGATGGTTCTTATAGACTACCCAGCCCCCACTGGTGTGACTGCCATCACAACACTGGTAATCAAGCAAAGATCCTAAGGGCTCTACTAATATGTATAAGCGATACGCTAAAAGGAACATATGCACATATTAAAGTAGACTTAAACCAAGTAGCATACTACCATTTTTAGCAAGACTGTTAATACAACTGTGAAAATCCCAAGCTTCTATTAAGTATTATACAAACTAGTATGATACAGTAATGGCCTCTAGGGCATAAACACTAACAATCTCCCACCTGCACTAGGGCCATGTACTGGCATATCGCAGACCTATCATCTCGAATAGCCTCTCAAACTGCGTCTGAGGAATGGCCTTTATGAATGCATCAGTAGTGTTATTCTCTGTATCTACTCTCTTTACCTCGATCTCCCGGCGATCTACGATCTCCCTGATCAGGTGATACCGCCTTAAGATGTGTCTGGACTTCTGATGGGACCTGGGTTCCTTCGCTAAAGCTATAGTGCCGTTGTTGTCGCAATACAGAGGTATTGGATTAACACTGGTAGGAACCACCTGATGTTCTGTGAGGAACTTCTTCATCCAGACAGCTTTTGTGGCATCGCAAGCAGGTATGTACTCCGCTTCCATCGTTGAGTCAGCAACTTTGTCCTTCTTGGAACTCTTCCAACAGACCGTCCCTCTGTTGAGGGTAAAGACATAACCCGACATGGACTTGGAGTCATCCTTGTCACTCTAGAAGCTGGAGTTGGCAAAGGCTTCGATCTGGAGGTCTTATCCGCCGTATACCAAGAACATCTCCTTAGTCCTCCTCAGTTACTTTAGAATGTTCTTTACTGCTATCCAGTGCTTCTCCCCTGGGTTTTCCTGATACCGGCTTACAACGCTCATTGCGTATGCTATATCTGGTCTGGTACATAACATCGCATACATTATAGAGCCTACCACAGAAGCGTAGGGTATAATCGACATGCGATCCCTTTCCAAATCAGTCTTGGGAGACATCTCTTTGGAGAGGTAGATTCCGTGACAAGCCGGCAGGTTACCGCGCTTAGAATCTTCCATACTGAATCTTTTCAATATGGTGTCTATGTACCTGGACTACGAAAGTCCTAACATCCTCTTTGATCTATCACGATAGATTTGGATCCCCAGAATGTAGGTGGCATCACCCAGGTCCTTCATGGAGAACTTCTGTGACAAGAATCTTTTGACTGACTGTAGCATAGGAATATCATTTCCTATTAGGAGAATGTCATCCACGTACAAGACGAGGAATACAACTCTCCCTACAATCTTACTGTATATGCATGGTTCATCTGGATTCTTGATAAAGTCGAATTCTTTGACAGTATCATCAAAACAGATGTTCCAACTCCGTGATGCCTGCTTTAGTCCATAATTGGACTTAAGCAACTTGCACACTTTACCGCTGCTCCCACTCTGAATGAATCCCTCTGGCTGATCCATATAGACGCATTCTTCCAAATTACCATTTAGAAAAGCCGTCTTTACGTCCATCTGCCAGATCTCATAATCGTGGAAGGCAGCAATGGCAAGAAGGACCCGAATGGATTTGAGCATAGCCACAGGAGAAAAGGTTTCGTCATAGTCCAAACCAGGTCTTTGACGAAAACCCTTTGCAACAAGTCTAGCCTTATAGGTTTCAACCTGTCCATCTACACCAATCTTCTTTCTGAAGATCCATTTGCATCCTACAGGTTTTACCCCATCTGGAGCAATGTCCAAAGTCCATACTTTGTTAGTGTACATGGACTCCATTTCGGTCTGCATTGCATCCAGCCATTTTACCGAGTCGCCGCTCTGAATAGCTTGCTGGAAGCTAGTAAGGTCATCATTATCAATGATGCAATTTTCTCGATCCCCGTCTATAAGAAAACCGTAGTATCTCTCGGGCGGATGAGACTGCCTACTACTTCTGCGGATAGGCGCTGGTATATCCCTTTCTTCTGAAACTTCTTGTTCTACCAAACTTTCAGTAACAGCTTGTGGTTCTGGAATTTCTTCCAGTTCTATTGCGCTCCCACTCTTCTGATTTTCTAAAAATTCAGCTTCCAAGAAGTGGGCATGACGAGAAACAAAAACCTTTTGTTCCTCTGCGTAATAGAAATAATACCCCTTGGAGTTCTTTGGATATCCCACAAACTTACACTGTACTGAGCGTGCCTCAAGCTTGTCCGGATGCTGCTTTTTTACAAAAGCTGGACATCCCCATGTCCTAAAGTGTTTAAGACAGGGTTTCTTCCCACTCCACATCTGATATGGTGTGGTAGGCACAGTCTTAGTTGGAACCTGGTTCAAAAGATATGCAGCTGATTCTAGTGCATAACAAACAAAAAAGATCGCGGTAACTCAGCCTTACTCATCATGGAACGAACCATATCCAATAGGGTTCGATTCCTCCGTTCCGATACACCGTTGTGTTGTGGTGTGTATGGAGGAGTAAGCTGAGAGAGAATTCCATTCTTTTTTAAGTAACCCAGGAACTTGGCACTTAAGTATTCACCACCTCGATCAGATCTCAGTGTCTTGATACTTTTGCCTGTCTGTTTTTCCACTTCATTCTTGTATTCTCGGAATTTCTCAAAGGCCTCAGATTTATGCTTCATTAAGAAGATATATCCATACCTAGAGAAATCATCCGTAAAAGTAATGAAGTAGGAATAACCACCTCGCGCATATGTAGACATTGGACCGCACACGTCACTGTGTACGAGTCCCAAGAGCTCGCTCGCTCTCACTCCGTGTCCAGTAAACGGAGTCTTTGTCATCTTTCCCATGAGACAAGATTCACAAGTAGCATAAGATTGATATTCGAACGGATTCAAATATCCTTCTCTATGTAACTTCGTCAACCGTGTTTCATTGATATGACCTAGTTTACAATGCCACAAGAAAGCCTGATTTATTTCTGGAGGCTTTCTTTTAAGCGTGTTCTGGACATTGAAAACCTGAGCTTGATTCAATACGTATATACCGTCATCTAATGTACCTGACCCAATCAGAACTTGATTTAGGTGGATGTGAACTACATCGCTTACGAATGTAAAATCATATCCCTCTCTTGAAAGTGAGGATACTGATATGATATTACAAGTCTAACTAGGTACATACAAACAGTTACGTAGAATCAATATCTGCCCACTTGACAAACCTAGGCGATATTCTCCTACGGATTCAGCGTCCACGCTCATTCCGTTTGCAACTATGAGAGACAAATCGCCTACCCTGATAACTCTACGGTTTCTCAAAGCATGTAATGAATTACAGATATGAGATCTTACTCCGGTATCTAGTACCCAGGAAGTAGAGTTAATTGACAAACAGTTCTCAATCACAAACACACTCGAGGCCGAAGCCACAACATGCTTCGTATCCTGGCTACTGGCTTCCAAAGCCCTACAATCATTCTGCCAATGCCCAATCCCATAACAATAGGAACATCCCTCCTTATATACACCAAGTCCAGAAACTTTTGCTCTTCCCTTTCCTTCTACTTCACTGAAACCGTATATCGGCTTTATGGAGGTCTTCTTCTTTTCACCCTTTGCTTTCGCCCTGGATGCATAAGAAGAAGGTCCCCCATTAAGCAGAGCGGGTGTCTCCCTGGTTTCTTTCAGGCTGTAAGTAGAGGGTGGGGACTGTGGAAATAAGTCAGCGCATGGCCTGTTTCCTAACGTTGTCTCCAGGTCCTTGAGCTCATCAATATAGCTAGTCATCGTAAGGACGTTGCCCTCTACAGATGACCCGATAGCCAACCTCGTTTGAAATAATTCGTTCGAGGTCTCATATCTTGCGATATGAGATTGCTCTCCATATAAATCTTTATTATGGAGAAAGATGGAAACTAAGTCCATCTTCTAGTGCTGCTTCTGGTATACACCATTAACTGAAGCCAACGCGAGGTACTGGGCATTCGCATTATCCTTTTCCCTTGTCTAACGGATATCCATATCCGCGACGGTGGAAACTGGACCTGGGATGGTGGGGGCTTGAGTAGTAATAGGGTGGTCCAGCTTGTCATAGGCATTGGACATCTGGACAGACTTTTGCCAATCATATAAGTCAGATTTAGTTATTTTGTTATCTAGATGTAACCTAGTCATGGTCACAAGGTCGCTGCAAAGAGAGAGAGAGGGAACACTTTAGCATGATGCTCTTGCAAGTTTAGATTGGTTTTTAGTATATCTAAACTGGATGGCTCCAAATGTTTCTCGAATCCTTCCTCAAACCATAAAGGAAGAATTAGCCAGGACTGATATCACCGTACAATACTTGCTTAACTGTTCAGCCAGGCCGGTGTCGGTACTTCGAGGGAGGTTTTCCAATGCTTTCGCGAAGTTCCGTAATTAAATAACCTCTTTTCTCTGGGGGCGTATCCCCGCTGACACCTTTCTCGACACCTTCTTGGTTTATAGCATTGATCGTTAAGTGACGAATCTCCTGTTGAGTAGCGGATACTCACAGTAGGATCGGGATCCAAATATTATCGTGTGATAATGCTGAAGGAATCCTACCAACATTCATCAAACTCCAAATAGTATGCAACACTAGCAAGTTTCAGTTTCTTTAGAAACTCCCGATGTGAATTTTTGCCCCATGTTCTTATGACCTTGACTAAAGGCCAACAAATCATAAGTCACATGTCAAGTTCTACCCATCATTATCTTGTTAATTTGAACCCACCCGTATATACTCTTGACTAAGGGCCAAACAAAGTAATACAACTGTCCCAAACCAACTCATCCATCTATGCAACAAATGAATACCCCAGCAGCTACCAATTATTATATCTTGACTAAGGGCCAAACAAAGATAGCTTGAATACTACTGACCATCCATAAGAAATGACGGAAGGCTACGACTGGTTTTGGCGAAACCGTGAACGTAGTGAACTTGATATAATCGAAGGAACCTGATAGCTTTTTAAAAGGAGTGGTTAAAGCTCCGCAATTTAAAAATTCTGCTCTTTTAAAATAACCGAGTGGTTTCTTTTAAATTTGTTCCAACGATTCAACTGTGGTTTATTTTCTTTGCATTAATATAACGCGTCCCATCAATTAACCTATCATTGCAGAAAACAACGAAAATACAACTTCCTCTTATGCCATCCGCATTCGCCACTTGGTCCCGTCATCACCCGTTAGGTTACTTAACTAACGACAGAGCGGGGGCTGGGCTAGCGCGGATGTAAAACATAAGTGACGTCTAAATAGCTATCATATATAGATATTGTACATTCGTCAGACGCAATAATAAGCATTCCAGATCACAGATGAACATATTGGATTTTCTACGAATCAGCATTCCTTTTGAGCCTGCAAAGAAAGACGGATTACACAGTCGTGATGAATAGCCATTACCCCACCCTAGACCCCTACGGGTACGGCAAACTACCTGCCAAGTACCCGAAGTGAAGCGGTCTCCCTCAACAACGTGAGTAGGCTACTAAACACTTCAACGTACCCGGTAGTTTGTGTACCCCACCTTGGGTCTATCCTAGGAGCAAAAAACAGTAAATGAAATAATACAACGGTGGCTACAACCTCAGCCCGGATGTGCCCCGCAAAAGAATATTACATCATATTACAATTTACATCGAATGAATGAATATAAAATCTCATCTCAAACCGCGGTTAATCATCACAACGATCCAATCAAGTTCATATACACAAGCCAGTAAAAACCATTACAGAAATGTGCAACCCCCTGCTAACCGACATACTAGCAATTAAGGGATGTTTACGAACACATTAAACATTACAGATAAAACCCGATTAGCAAATAACATAGAATATCGATCGACAACCTTTTTCCGTCTCTACCTCAAATGCAAGCCAGCACAGAAGTAACCTAGGCAGAAACAAAATATACTGGAAAACAAAACACCCAAATTCAAGAGTTACTGCGCAAATCGGAGTCAACTCAGAGTTAACTCAGCGGCGGATCCGCGGCCGATAGCACTAATCTGCCGCGGATCCGCGGCCTTATCACCGAGTTAGAAACTCGTATTTTCCCAGATTTCTTAGAATTCCCTGCTGTGAATTTTCATACCTATCAAATAATTTTTTCGACACGTTTAAAATTGACAGAAACATGAGGGGTCCGGGGTTTTGTTTTCGCGTTTTCCGACGATCGAAGTTCTAATTAGTTGCTAACAAGCTAGGAAAGGTTTAGTAGGCTCTGATACCACTGTAAGTCCATGTCACGCACTCTACGAGCTTGCGGGGAGGCGGAATATATGAAAAACGATTATCAAAGTTTCGTAACACGGACTTGAGCACACGGATCGTGTCTAAACCATTACTAGCAAACTACGAAGGTTTAACTACTCTGATTCGAAGTTATACCTCACGTTACTTGTCCTTCGGGTCATCATTGCTGTCCTCCAATCCTCGTAGTCTCTATGGAACGTCGGCACCTCAACGGCCTCCTCGAGTCAAAGACGATCCACCCGAGAGCTACTACTCCAAGATTGACCTCTAACTTGAGGTAACTAGGTTACTCAAAGTGCTAATCAAAGCAACCTAGGGAATATAGAGTAGGATTAGGGATTAATAAGTCTAGATAACCCTTGATCTCAACACATGAGAGGTTAGGGTTAGGGTTTGAAGAGAGAGAGCTTGAGGAGAGAGAAGGTGAGAATGAGAATACTTTTGGAATAATGATATCATTGTGAATATATGAAGCATATCATATTATTAAATGAATAACAAATAATAATGTGTCATCATGCTTCATTAATTCACATAGTGATTCATCTCATGAGTCATTTAAATCATAAATGCATCATTAACTCCATGGATGAATCACACCATGACTCGTTAATCCAATAAATGCAAATGCCACCTTAGCCTCCAAATCATCATCCTTTTAGAAGCTTCTTGACAATTTACGAGAATGCCCCTCCTATCCGTGAAAACACGGAAATACTTTAGACTGTATAAATCCAATAACCCGATACTAGAATCTGGCTTAAACCAAAGCCCGCTAGTAAAAACTGTCCGAACATCGTACGTGCATAAATGCACGTGCGTGTCCGAACCCTGTCGTAAAACCATACGACCTCTATATCGTTTCGCCCAAAGCAGGGAAACTCTCTGTGTGGGACTCTAAAGACTCGACACTACGCTGACAGTGGGTTTAACCACAGACAGCAAGCGGCACTAGCTGTACGTAACGGTCCCTAGGTAGAAGTCGATAAGAAGGACGATGAGGAACCCATCTGAACTCCTACTATGCCTGATGTGACAATCTCCGTACAGTCCGGTCTGTTTGTCTAGGACTATCGCATATCGGGCCTACGGGGGCGGTAAACATCAGACCCCTAATAGCGGTATAAGTCATGTCGGAGTGAAGCCCATTACACCTTGAGAAACTACTGGAAGCCACCAGAAAATCTCGCTTGCCCTGGCCAGAGACTTTGCGTAATAGCTCTCCATACACAGCGCGATATCAACCCCCAATACCGGGAGAGACGAATCCTGTCTAACCGCCACTACCTCCAAGTGCTTCGGGACTGCACCCAACTACTACCTGTTTGCACGACTCCTTTGAGCCGTGGTAGGGTAGTAATCTAAGAACAGTGGGAACACACCCAAGGCGAAGTAGCAGTGTTAAGTCGACGGACTAAGCTGTACTCATGTCACCTGGGAACTGCTATCTGACGATGGGTATAAATCCAACCTGCAGTTCCCGGAAAGTCCTGTCCTGTGTACCCGTAACCTAACGAGCACCTACATACTATCTCCAGTACGACGTACTGATGGCTAGTGGGGGCTGGGTAGTCTATAAGCACATCCTATACAGGTCCCTGGCCGTAGGATTATCGAGATAGGGCATCGATACTCCGGAGTAGACTGGTGTATACGCTTCTCATCCCAGCATATGGAGATGGTCTGTCGCCATCACAACGCTGGTAATCAAGCAAAGATCGTAAGGGCTCTACTAATATGTATAAGCGATACGCTAAAAGAAACATATGCACATATTAAAGTAGACTTAAACCAAGTAGCATACTACCATTTTTAACAAGACTGTCAATACAATAGTGAATATCCCAAGCTTCCATTAAGTATTATACAAACTAGTATGATACAGTAATGGCCTCTAGGGCATAAACACTAACAGTATGCCCTAGCGGCCATTATTGTACATGCGATGTATATTGTAGTGGATGCTTGGACATATATATGGAGGACTTTCTTGCTCGACATGATAGTATGCTATCTGGTTGCTCTTTATCTTAACATGTACTCCGATTGTCTCTATATTACATGTTGATAAAGCCCTTACGATGAGTACTTGGCTACTAGGAATACGATGCAGATCATACTATTGGGAACAGTGTAGTCGCTAAGTACATCCTTCAAATGTTCCTAGTCGCAGGTGTATCGAGATAGGGCATCGATATACCAGAGTAGGCTAGCGTATGCTTCTTGACCTGTCTAGATGGGCGATGGATGATCCCATATCCGTTGTTGTTTGACATCAGAGATTGTATACGGGTGCTCAGTGGAGACTGGGTACACTGGACGGACTCGCCGAGAACTCCCAGATGTTATTATACCTCACGTCAGGTGGCAGTTCTCAGGTGAAACTGGTACAGGTTAGTTTATAGACCCGAGATCGTCATAGAGTCTTGTGTGATTCCCACTGTGCTTTGATTTCCATCATACCACGTCCATGAGGGCGTGCAAAATGGTGGCTTTTGGGTACAGTCCCGAATCACATGGAGGCAATGAACGATAGGAGGGGTTTCGTCTCTCCCGGTATAGAGAGTTGATGTTGCGCTGTGTTCGATTGGCAATAACTGGAAATCCTTAGCCAGGGTTGCTGTGATTTACTGGTAAGTGTTATCAGTAGTTTCTCGAACTGTTATGGACCTCATATCGACATGACTTATCGGCTACTGGGGTCTGACGTTAACCACCCCTAGACTAGATATGCGACATACCAGACGAAGAGACCGGACTGTACGGGAGTGTTACTGATTGGATTCGCAGGAGAATGTACAGGCTTGCTTGTTGATCTTTTGATTGCTCAATACCTGGGTAGCTGTTACGTTTAGCTGACCGCTTGCAGCTTGTGGGTGTTTGATATGATCATCACCTACTGCCGGCGTATTGACGATTCTTTAGAGTCCTACACAGAGGTTTCCTGGCTCAGGCAAAACGGAGTAGGAGCACATATGTGATATGTGCGGGACCGAGAATAATACTTGTATGTGATACCGTATTAGATTCTCGCGATATGTGATATCGGCCAGGTATATGTGATATATCCGGGTCATCGGATCAAGTGTTGATTCGATGAACTGATACAGATTATATTGGTCGGTTATTTGTGAAATAGCCTGATTATAGGATCAAGTGTTGATTTGATAATTTAATGTATAATTATATATTTGATATATTATATTACATTAACTAATATGAGCTCACTTAAAGATTCTTTTTCTCGCATGGATAATACATTGATGTATATGCGATATATGTTAATTGTATTATTTTATTTTGTTACATTATATATTATATATGTGATATATAATATTGCAACATGTTAGGCTTACAAATGCAACATATTTTGTGGAGTTTAAACAAGTTAGGGTTTTGATTTGAGTTAGCTTTTGGGTTAGCTTTTTCATGAAGCTTCATGAAGCTTTCTTTTGTTTTTAGCTAAGATATTTTGTGAAGATATTTCTTAACCCAACCTAAAACCCTTTACCCTAGTTAATTGTCTACAAGGGTTAAGCCTTCATTCTTAACCCATGGTTGGATTTGTAACCACAACAATAATTTCATTATTCATCACAAAAGCTTTTTTCTTCTTCTTCTTCCTCCTTGAAAAAGCTTTCTAGCTTTTTGTGAAGTAATGATTTAAAGTGAGAAATTGAAAATAAAATAGTGCTAAATTCCTACTTAATCATCCTCATCTATTCTAGCCACTTAGATTAGGGTGTTTGCTTTGCTAATACTTGATTAGTGAAGCAATAGCTTGGGTTTGAGATTCTTCAAGGTAGATCATCTTAGTTGTTGAAGATTGGAAGCAAGCTTGCATCTTTCTCTTCATGGAGCCTCTCTGAGTCCGGGTACTTGATGATCGCAGCGAAGGGACCTCAACACGGAGCTTATGAAGTGAAGGAACGGACTACAAAGGTTGTAATCCCTAACTCTTAGATGTAAAGTTGTTTACATGCATATTTAACCTAAGTCTCTAGTTAAGATCTTGGTTAGGGTTTGTTTAGCACCCCAAAAATTTTAAAGTAGCATGATTGATGCTTGCTAAAACCTTCACAAGGTGCTATACTAACCCTACAGGCGTGACATGGTCGCTACCTGGAGAGAGAGAGCGAAGAAAACACTCAGCGTATGCTCTTGCAAGATTAGATTGGTTATTATTTTATCTAATCTGGATGGCTCCCACTGTTTTTGTCAAATCTTCCTCCAAACCCTAAAAGGAAAGACTAGCCGGGATTAATTACACCCTACAAGTTTGCCAATCTTTCAGCCAGGCTAGTGCCGGTACTTTGAGGGAGGTTCCCCGTGCTTTCACACGGACCTAATTAAAATAAACCTCGTTTTCCCAGGGGCGTAACCCTGTTAACACCTTTCTAGACACCTACTTGATCGGCTAATTTGTAATGTGTAAAACTCTCACAGGAGTAACTCTTACTCGCAGTGGGTATCGGGATCCAACTATCTCATAGGAGGTATGCAATCTCATTGCAAATTTCAACACTTGAAATTCCCGATAATATTTGCCCCTAGCTACTTATGACCTTGGCTAAGGTTAGAAAATCATAAGCGCTAGTCAAGTTCAACTCGTCATTTCATGATTGAATTAAACCGACCCGCACAACCCTTGGCTAAGGTCAACAAAGTCGCACGACTACCCTAACTCAATCGCATCATATGCTTAGCAGATAAGAACTAATTAGCTACCGCACACTACGCCTTGGCTAAGGTCAACAAACGTAGCCCGAATACTAACTAGTACTTATCTGAAATGACGTAGGGCTACGACAGGTTTTATGAAAACCTTTTGCGTAATGAACATAATATCGTTGTAGAATCAAATGATTTAAAATGGAGTGTTTTTTAGGCTTTTTTCTAGTTTCGCTAAAGAGGTCACTCCCGGTGAAGGGATCTCGGCTCTTTCCTCGTCGAATGAGGTGCAGGATATTCACAATACCACTATGCAAAGCAAGAACTAGAAAAGCAATCAAAAGAAGAAACCGAGGGTTGTAGCATCTGCCAGTTATTGCTAAAGAGGTCACTCCCGATGAAGGGATCTCGGCTCTTTCCTTATCGAATAAGGTGCTGGATATTCTACAAGGAATACCGCTATGCAAAACAACAACTAGAGCTACGTGTTTTTGAAAATTCGATTCCACAACATCTTTAGGTTTATTTTCTTTCATTAATCTCATTAATGAAGTCCCATCATTTAAGTTACCTAAACCTCACAGATAAATACAACGTAAGCTTATGCCATCTGTATTCGCCTCGATGTCCCGTCATGCACCATTAGGTTAGGTAACTAACAGCAGAGCGGGGCAGGGCTAGCGCGGGTGTAAAACACAAGCAACGTCTATATAATATATCACATATACTATATACAGTGATCACATCATAGATAAATCGCAGCAGAACACAACATATGAAATATTGGATATACTAGGATTTCCGGGTTTTAAATTAAGCCTGTATAAAACACGAATTCCACGGTCATGATGAATAGTCAATCCCACATCCCTAGACCCCTACGAGAGCGTCAAGCAACCCTACCAGTTCTAGAGTTAGGAGACCCGGTCTCGACGCCTCGAGATGGTCTCCTACTGGACCCTAGAACCCGGTTACTTATGCTCTCCACCTTGGGTTTATCCTAATGCGGAAAAGTAAATAATATACAATGGTGATATCATCCTTAACCCGAAAGTGCCCCAATAAAAGAATATTACATACAATGAATTTTACATGAATGAAAATGAAAAACTCTCATCTCACATTAAACCCCCGGCTATTCAAACACGACGATCCAATATAACATATCCCAGCAACACATAACATCACATGTCATCAACGTAAGTAAATATGCGTATCCCAATTGTCGTTGACATATAGCAACGAAACCGGTGAAACCCCACATATTACACGTACGGTCGCAGAAAAGAAAGTGAAAAACTACAACAATTGGAATCCGCAACCACCTTAGACATCACATGCCTAACCAAATGAATTCCTTAGACATCGCATGCCTAACAATTATAAACCCTTCCTTTTAGTCTCAATATCGAGAACACTTTTCAATAACAAGTCGGGCAATTCAACAAGATTCCCGATATCCTGATCGAATGCTCGTTGGAAACTTTATTAGACGGCCGCACCCCCCGATGTCGTCGACGAAGTGCACTAAGGCGGAACACCACAGCCGCGAGCACCCAAACGGATGCTTTTGGCGACGGGGTTCTCCTACAGTCACTTGCATGGGGCTATGGGGCGTGGCTATCTAGTAAGGTTACCCGGCGAGTATCCGCGTACGCTACGTGATTGCGACGGATTTTTGATCGCATCAAAATCCCGTGGCAACCGATCAAATGAGACTAAATTTCTAGATTTATAAAATTCAAATTAGTTTTGATTCCAAGTATTGTATCCAATCACATGTTATCCAGACGACGTTAAACATTTCGATCGATTCATCAAACTGCCATAATTTCCCGACAGCTCAACACTTGAGCACAGTTTTATTAATACCCAGAAATGCCACAGTACCTATGCACCAGCCGTAGAAGGGTAGACCCAAGCCTCACTCATGTCGCCATGGAACTGCGGCAAACCCTAGGGTATGACCGCGGTTCCGCGATCCAAAAAGTCGGGTTAGGGTTTCATTCTTCTAGAGGGTTCATAGAATTACTTGCATGTTTTTCCGAATACGTTAGATTTAGAAAAATAGGTTTTTGACATTCGATCGAACTTTTTAACCTCCCCTAGACAATATGTGAATAACCCGAAACAATGTAAAAACTACAAATACGAAAAACTCGGAATTGGTTATGGTGTAAGATTACATCACATGCAAAATTAGCAAAAACAAACAACACCTGAAACATCAAAACCCAGTCACTGGAACACAGTGAAAATTTAAAGCAAAACCAACATTTTTTGGCCGGCCACAACTACCTTTATCTCGGCCAAAATCCGAGTAAACTGCATGAAATTTTCATGGTGTTCATGATATATCCCATATAACATTCTGTACTTATTTAGAGAAAGTTTTGACAACTTTTTAGAATCGATAGAAACCAGTTTTTAGCGTTGCAAATTTTGGAGTATTTCATTTTCGTAATCTTAACAAAATCAGTCTAATTTTCTAGCATGGCTCTGATACCACTGCAGGGTTACCTAGGACGGAAGCAAGGTTTCGGGAGGCATCGTCCATACCAAATTCAAAAAATAGCCGTTCTAGCTAAACCTAACTTAGAATCGTTAACTAGAAATCCGACGGAATAAAATGCAAACACTTTGCAACTAAAAGAGAACAAGGAATACAACCTTTGTAGACCGGTCCTTCACTTTATTACCTCCGTGTAGTCGTCCCTTCGCTGCGATCATGAACTTCCGGACTCTAGAGAGGCTCCCATGAAGAAACGAACATGCTTGCATCGAAGTCTTCAAGGCCGAAGATGATCTACGTCGAGGAGACACTAACCCAAGCTATCTCTTCACTAATTGTGAAATTAGTGGAGCAAACACCCTATACTAAATGGAAAGTAGTAGAGGATGATGAAGTAGGAAGTGGGCTCACTTTAGAATTGATTTTCTCACATTTTTCCTCACATCTCCATTGAAGCTAGAAAGCTTTTTGGAAGAAAAAGAAGAAGATAACTCTCATGATAATTATCAAGTGAATGAAAGAATAAAATCATGAGGTTAGAAAATAAACCATGGTGAGTATATGACATCCCTTAACCCTTGTAGAGAGTTAACCATGGTTAGGATAAAGGGTTGGGTTTATAAATATCTATAGTAAAACAAATTGAGTAGACTAAGTCAATGCACAATACATGCTTCTACAAGCTTTGTGTCATGACAAATTGCAACCATTTTGTAATTACCAAAATTAAATAAAAACCCTAGTATTATCCCTAGCATGGTGTAAGTCATACACACACCCAAGTTGCATGTATCATCAAGCATGACACATAACATGTACACTTATATATATCTCATATATACAATGTGCACATCAAATGAGAAAAGAAATCTTAAGTGAGTTAATACAAGTTAATGTAAATTAATATATCAAATATATAATTATACATTAAATTATTAAATCAACTCTTGATTTAATAATCCGGTTATATCATATATAACCGGCTAATATCATATGTAACAACTTATCGAATCAACACTTGATCCGATAACCCGGCTATATCACATATAACCGACTGATGTCACAATTCGCGAGAATAGAATACGGTATCTCATATAGTATTAATCTCGGTCCTGCACATATCACATATGTGCTCCTACTCCGTTTCGCTTGAGCCAGGAAACCTCTGTGTAGGACTCTAAAGACTCGTCAATACGCCGTCAGTAGGTGATGATTATATCAAACACCCATAAGCCGCAAGCGGTCTGCTAAACGTAACGGCCACCCGGGTATTGAGCGATCAGAAGATCAACAAGCAAGCCTACTCATACTCCTGCGAATCCAATCAGTAACACTACCATACAGTCCGGTCTCTTCGTCTGATATGTCGCATATCTCGTCTAGGGGTGGTAAATGTCAGACCCCAGTAACTCGATAAGTCGTGTCGATATGAGGCTCATAACGGGTTGAGAAACTACTGATAACACTTACCAGTATATCTCTGAAGCAGCCCTGGCCAGGGACTTCCTGTTATAGGTAATCGAGCACAGCGCAACATCAACCCCTAATACCGGGAGAGACGAAACCCCTCCTATCGCTCATTTCCTCCATGATATTCGGGACTATACCTAAAAGCCACCATTTTAAACGTTCTCTTAAACGTGGTAAGGTGGAAATCAAAGCACAGTGGGAATCACACAAGACTCTATGACGATCTCAGGTCTACAGACTAACCTGTACCAGTGTCACCAGAGAACTGCAATCTTACGTGAGGTATAATACCATCTGGGAGTTCTCGGCGAGTTCATTCAGTGTACCCAGTCTCCACTGAGCACCCGTATACTATCTCTGATGTCAAACACCAATGGATATGGGATCATCCATCGCCCATCTACATGGGTCGAGAATCTATACGCTAGTCTACCCTGGTATATCGATGCCCTGTCTCGATACACCTACAACTAGGAACATTTGAAGGATGTACTTAGCGACTAGACTGTCCCCACTAGTATGATCTGCATCATAATCCTTGTAGTCAAGTACTCATCGTAAGGGCTTTATCAACATGTAACATAGAGACAATCAGTGTACATGTTAAGATAAAGAGCAACCAGATAGCATTCTATCATGTCGAGCAAGAAAGTCATCCCTAAATATGTCCAAGCATCCACTACAATATACATCGCATGTACAGTAATGGGCTCTAGAGCATACATATAACTAACAGATTCCACGGTCGCGATGAATAGCCAAACCCATATCCCTAGACCCCTACGAGAGCATCAAGCAACCCTACCAATTCTAGAGTTAGGAGACCCGGTCTCGACTCCTCGAGATGGTCTCCCACTGGACCCTAGAACCTGGTTACTTGTGCTCCCCGCCTTGGGTTTATCGGAAAAGTAAATAATATACAATGGTGACATCAATCTCTACCCTGAAGTGCCTCAATAAAAGAATATTACATACAATGAATTTTACATGAATGAAAATGAAAAACTCTCATCTCACATAAAACCCCCGGCTATTCAAACACGACGATCCAATATAACATATCCAGTAAGACATAACATCACATGTCATCAACGTAAGTAAACAAGCGTATCCCAATTGTCGTTGACATATAGCAACGAAACCGGCGATACACCACATATTACACTTACGGTCGCAGAAAAGAAAGTGAAAAACTACAACAATTGGGATCCGCAGCCACCTTAGACATCATAAACCCGAAATATCTCATATTCTGTATTTCATGCCTAACCAAATGAATTCCTTAGACATCGCATGCCTAACAATTATAAACCCCGCCTTTTAGTCTCAATATCGAAAACACTTTTCAATAACAAGTCGGGCAATTCAACAAGATTCCCGACATACTGATCGAATGCTCGTCTGAAACATTAGTAGGCGGGCACCCCCGATGCCGTCGACTAAGTGCACTAAGGCGGAACACCGCGGTCGCGAGCACCCGAATGGATGCTTTTAGCAATGGGGTTCTCCTACAGTCACTTGGTCGGGGCTATAGGGCATGGCTATCCAATAAGGTTACCCGGCTAGTATCCGTGTACTCTACATGATTGCGACGGACTTTTGATCACATCAAAATCCCGTGGCAACCGATCAAATGAGACTAAATTGCTAGGTTTACAAAATTCAAATTAGTTTTGATTCCAAGTATTGTATCCCATCACATGATATCCGGACGACGTTAAAGTTTTCGATCGATTCATCAAAGTCCCACAATTTCCCGACAGCTCAACACTTGAGCACAGTTTTAGTAATACCCAGAACATACCATAGTACCTATGCACCAGCCGCAGAAGGGCAGACCCAAGCCTCACTCATGTCGTTACGGAACTGCGGCAAACCCTAGGGTATGACTGTGGTTCTGCGATCCAAAAAGTCGAGTTAGGGTTTCATTCTTCTAGAGGGTTCACAGAATTACTTGCATGTTTTTCCGAATACGTTAAACTTGGAAAAATAGGTTTTTGACATTCGATCGACCTTTTTAACTTCGCCTAGACAACATGCGACAACCCGAAACAATGTTAAAACTACGAATACGAAACACTCTGAATTGCTTATAGTGTAAGATCACATCTCATGCAAAATTAGCAAAAACAAATAACACCTGAAACACCAAAACCTAGAGACTCGAACACTAGCAAAATTTGAAGCCTAAAATCCAAAATACAGCCGGTGAGCTCGGTTTTTTGCCCATTGTGGCCGGCCAAGTTGAGGAAAAAATGCTTCAAATTTTGTCAGTGTTCATGTTATATCACATATAACATTCTGCAGTTGTTTAAAAAAAATTTAGAACACTTTTTAAAATCGACAGAAAGCAAGTTTTGGCGTTGCGAGTTTCGGGGTATTTCGGTTTCGTAATCTTAACAAAATCCGTCTAATTTTCTAGCATGGCTCTGATACCACTGCAGGGTTTCCTAGCACGGCAGCAAGGTTTCGGGAGGCATCGTCGATGCCAAATTAAAATTTTAGCCGTTCTAGCTAACCCTAACATAGAATCGTATACTAGAAATTGCGACGAATCGAATGCAAACGACTTTGCAACTAAAGTGAACAAGGAATACAACCTTTGTAGACCGGTCTTTCACTTCATTAGCTCCATGTAGTAGTCCTTTCGCTGCGATCATGAACTCCAAGACTCTAGAGAGGCACCCATGAAGACTTGAACATGCTTGCATCGAAGTCTTCTAGGCCGAAGATGATCTACGTCGAGGAAAGAGTAACCCAAGTTATCTCTTCACTAATTGTGGACTTAGTGAATCAAACACCCTATACTAAATGTCAAGTAGTAGAGGATGATGAAGTAAGATGTGGGCTCACTTTAGATTTGATTTTCTCACTAATTTTCTCTCATCTGCATTGAAGCTAGAAATCTTTTTAGGAAGAAGAAGAAGAAGAAAACTCTCATGATAATTATCCAAAGGATTATTGAAACCATGGGTGAGTTAAGCATCATATTCTAACCCATGTAGAGACATAACTATGGTTAGGATAATTGGTTGGGTTAATAAATATCTTTAGGCAAAACAAAAGAGTGGACTTGGTCAATGATCAATACAAGCTTTTACAAGCTATTAGCCATGACAAATTGCCACCATTTTGTAATTACCAAAACTAAATAAAAATCCTAATAATTATCATAAGCATGTGTATGTCTCATACACCCATCTTGCATGTATCATCAAACATGACACAAAACATATACACAAATATCCATATCACATATATACAATATGCACATCAAGTGAGAAAAGAAATCATAAGTGAGCAAGTATTAGTTAATATAACTTAATATATCAAATATATAATTAGACATTAAATTATTAAATCAATAATTGATTTAATAATCCGGCTATACCATATATAACCGACTAATATCAAATGTAACAACTTATCGAATCAATACTTGATCCGATAACCCGGCTATATCACATGTAACCGAGCGATGTCACAAATCAAGAAAATGGAATGCGGTATCACATACACGCATTAATCTTGGTCCCGCACATATCACATATGTGCTCCTACTCCGTTTCGCTTGAGCCAGGAAACCTCTGTGTAGGACTCTGAAGACTCGTCAATACGCCGGCAGTAGGTGATGATCATATCAAACACCCACAAGCCGCAAGCGGTCTGCTAAACATAACGGCCATCCGGGTATTGAGCGATAAGAAGAACAACAAGCAAGCTTGCTCACACTCCTGCGAATCCAATCAGTAACACTAACATACAGTCCGGTCTCTTCGTCTGATATGTCGCATATCTCGTCTACGGGTAGTAAACGTCAGACCCCAATAACTCGATAAGTCGTGCCAATATGAGGCTCATAACGGGTTGAGAAACTACTGATAACACTTACCAGTATATCTCTGAAGTAGCCCTGGCCAGGGACTTCCTATTATAGCCAATCGAGCACAGCACAACATCAACCCCAATACCGGGAGAGACAAAACGCCTCCTATCGCTCATTGCCTCCATGTGATTCGGGACTGTACCCAAAAGCCATCGTTTTGCACGTCCTCTTAAACGTGGTAAGGTGGAAATCAAAGCACAGTGGGAATCACACAAGTCTCTATGACGATCTCGGGTCTACAGACTAACATGTACCAGTGTCACCAGAGAACCGCCATCTGACGTGAGGTATAATACCATCTGGGAGTTTTAGGCGAGTCCGTCCAGTGTACCCAGTCTCCACTGAGCACCCGTATACTATCTCTGATGTCAAACACCAATGGATATGGAATCATCCATCGCCCATCTGCATGCGTCGAGAAGCTATACGCTAGTCTACTCTGGTATATCTATGCCCTATCTCGATACACCTACGACTAGGAACATTTGAAGGATGTACTTAGCGACTACACTGTCCCCACTAGTATGATCTGCATCATAATCCTGGTAGTCAAGTACTCATCCTAAGGGCTTTATCAACATGTAATATAGAGACAATCAGTGTACATGTTAAGATAAAGAGCAACCAGATAGCATACTATCATGTCGAGCAAGAAACTCCTCCATGTATATGTCCGAGAATCCGCTACAATATACATCATATGTACCGTAATGGCCTCTACGGTACACATATAACTAACAGTTTGTAGACCCCACCTTAGGTATATCCTAGGAGGAAAAACAGTAAATGAAATAATACAACGGTGGCTACAAGCTCAACCCGGATGTGCCCGCAAAATGATCTTACATCAATATTACAATTTACATTGAATTAAAGAAAGAAAACTCTCTTCTCACATCCCCCAGCTATTCATCATCGACGATCCAATATTCCATATCCACAAACCAACAAGAACAGCAACACAGATATGTGCAACCCCCAACTAACCGACGTATAGCAATTAGCGGAAGTTTACGAACACATATATCAACTGAAACATGTTAAACGATGTTAAAACTGCGATTTCGAAATACTCCTTATTGCCACAATAGAAAGATAACAGTATATGCAAACATGGCAAAATCAAACACCACCTGAAACCCTAAATCCAAGTGACAAGAACACCAAACAAAATTCAACACAAAATGCAACAGTAAAACCGGACAGGCCAGTTTTTTTTAGTGTTTGGTCGGCCAGATTTTGGTGGATTTGTCTCGTTTTTGTTTGTTGTTCATCTTACAAGTAATAGAGTACTCTGCAATTTTTTTTTTAAAAAAATAGGGTCTTTGAAAAATTCGACAGAAACTTGGATCTACGTTTCGATGTTTCGGAGTTATTTCGGTTTCGTAGTTTTACTTGTCGTTTAATTTGTTAGTTAAGGGTTTAGTTGGCTCTGATACCACTGTAAGTCGATGTCACGCACCCCGCGGGTTCACGGGGAGGAAGTGTTTGAAAAAAAATGATTTTTATATGCTTGGCAACACCGACTAAACTCCAGGATCGATACTAAACCCTAGCAAACATAACAACTAAAAGGTTTAACTACTATGTTAGAATGTTATACCTCAAGTAACAAGTCCTTCTTCTTGTACTCCTCCTCCTCTTCTTGTGCTCCATGAAGGGTGTACGGATCACGCCTCCTCGTCGGCCTCCTCGAGTCAATGAAGATCCACCCGAGAGTGTCTACTAAGAGCTCCTACCTCCAAAATAAGGTAACTAGGTTACCTAGAGTGCTAATATAAGTGACCTAAAGGATGTAGAGAGTGATTATGGATAGTTTAGTCTCACTAACCCTAGGTTTCCCAAAACATGAGACAATTAGGGTTTGAGGGAGAAGAAGAGAGCTCTTGAGATGAGAGAGTGTTTAAGATAATAATAGAATGAAGATGGCTAATTGTAATGACTATATGGCATCCCAAAATATCTCACAAAATATCTCACCAAATATCTCACAAAATATCACAAAATATCTAAGTCCACCCTTGCATCAATAGTCATCCATGAGTCACCAAGTAGCCATGCTTCATTTATCACAAAATAACACATCATACCTCCACCTCATTTATCTTTTAATCAAAAGATTAAAACACAAATGAGGCGTCCCCTTCTAGAAGTATACTTGAGTAAATTACATGAATACCCTCACCGTATATACATACCCGTATCCATATTCCGAAAAATACGAATACAATAAGACGAAACTAATCCAATAATCTAATACTAGGATCCGGCTTAAACCAAAACCTACTAGTATTATCCGTCCGAACATCATACGTGCACAAATACACGTATATGTTCGAACCCTGTCGTAAAACCATATGACCTCTACATCGTTTCGCCCGAAACATGGAAACCTTCTGTGTAAGACTCTAAAGACTCGACAGTACGCTGGCAGTGGGTTTAACCATAAGTACGTCAGCGGTACTGGCTGCACGTAACAGCTACCCAGGTATCTATCGATAAGAAAGCTGATGAGCAAACTCATCTGAACTCCTACTGAGACTATCTGTGACAATCTCCGTACAGTCTGGCTTGTTCGTCTAATAGCGCACTAAGTCGTGCCGGAGTAGTGCCAAAAAACACCCTGAGAAACTACTGGAGTACCTACCAGTAAATCTCGCTTGCCCTGGCCAGAGACTTTGTGTAATGGCTTTCCAAACACAGCACGACATCAACCCCAATACCGGGAGAGACGAATCCTATCTAACCGCCACTGCCTCCAAGTGCTTCAGGACTGCATCCAACTACTACCTGTTTGCATGACTCATCAGAGCCTTGGTAGGGTAGTAATCTAAGAATAGTGGGAACACACTCGAGGCAAAGTAGAAATGTCAAGTCAACGGACTATGCTGTACTCATGTCTCCTGGGAACTGCTATCTGACGATAGGTATAGTACCAACCAACAGTTCCCTACGAGTCCATCCAGTATAACTCATAACCCAATGAGCACCTGTATACTATCTCCAGTACGACATACTAATGGCTGTGGGACAGACCATCTCCCCTGCTGGGATGAGAAGCGTATACACTAGTCTACTCTGGAGTATCGATGCCCTGTCTCGATAATCCTACAACTGGGGACCTGTATAAGGATGTGCTTATAGACTATCCAGCCCCCACTAGTGTGACTGTCATCACAACGCTGGTAGTCAAGCAAAGATCCTAAGGGCTCTACCAATATGTATTAGCGATACGCTAAAAGAAAAATATACACATTTTAAATAGAAACAAACCAAGTAGCATACTACCATATTGAGCAAGACTGTCATAAAATCCATGTATATCCGAAGCTTTCAAAATGTAATATACAAACTAGTACTATACAATAATGGCCTCTAGGGCATATATCACTAACAGAAACTACAGTTGAAAAAAAATATCCAGAAAACACCACAAAAGCAGACTTATGGGCAGAAGCAGATTACTCAGAGGCCTAATCAGAGACGAGCCTTCATTCTGACGGCCGAGGAGACCAAAGTTTCAGACGATGTTGTTTCAGGTATCCTACTTGTCTATAATTTTCCTACGTTGGCATTATTTGATTCTGGTGTATCCCATTGCTTTATATTGTCCAAATTTATCGGTGCACAATCTATTCCACATGCGGCCCTATCTAGCAGTTGGGACATACACCCCGGAAATGAGAGAATTATATCTAGTAGTGAATGCAATTGTTGTTCTATTGTTATTTGCGGACGGGAGTTGTTCGCAGATTTCTTGGTGATAGATACAGGCGGTTATGATGTTGTCTTGGGAATAGACTTTCTTGGTATTTTCCACGCTTATATAGACTGTAGAGCAAAAGAGGCGATTTTCCAAATTCCCGGACATTCAGAGTTCGAATTCTTGGGAGGCAGCAAATCTGTCGGGCCAGTTGAATTTAGGGCTAAACCTATAAAATGCCGTTTTTCGTCGATGGAAGTGATCAAGGAGGAAGCACCAGTAGTAGTTCGGGATTTCATGGATGTGTTCAAAGACATCTCGGGTTTACCGTCAAAACGAGATGTGGATTCGCGATTGATTTTATTCTTAAAGCAGCGCCAATTTCGAAGGCTTATTATCCGATAACACCGGTAGAACTGGAAGAGGTGAAGAGACAAGTTTCTGAATTATTAGAGAAGGGTTGGATTCACAGCAGTAGTTCACCGTGGGGAGCTCCAGTTCTCTTAGTCAAGAAGAAAGATGGCACGCGGAGAATGTGCATCAACTAACGAGAGTTAAATCGGATGATCATCAAGAATAAGTACCCAATTTCTCACATAGGTGAATTATTCGATCAATTCAATGGTGCGAGAATATTCTCAAAGTTTGATTTGCGATTGGGTTATCACCAAGTTCAGGTGAAAACGGAAGACATTTGCAAGACAGCGTTCTGAACTCGATATGGGCATTACGAGTATTTAGTTATGCCATTTGGAGTTACTAATGTTAGTTATGTATATACCCTAGAGGCCATTGTTGTACATATGATGTATATTATAATGGATGCTTGGATATATATAGAGAGGACTTTCTTGCTCGTCATGATAGTATGCTATTTGGTTTCCCTTTATCCTAACATGTTGACTTATATTAGTTTAATGTCTTACTCTCACATGTTGATAAAGCCATTAGGATATGCACTCGACTACTGGGAGTATGATGAGATCATACTGGTGGGGCCACGGTAGTCGATGAGTACATCCTATAACTGTTCCTAGTCGAGGGTGTGTCGACACAGGGCATCGATACACCAGAGTATACTAGCGTATACACATCTTGACCCATATAATGGGCGATGGATGATCCCATATCCATCGGTGTTTTGACATCAGAGATGGTGTACGGGTGCTCAGTGGAGACTGGGTACACTGGACGGACTCGCCGAGAACTCCCAGATGGTATTATACCTCACGTCAGATGGCAGTTCTCCGGTGACACAGGTACAGGGTAGTCCGTAGACCCGAGATCGTCATAGAGTCTTGTGTGATTCCCACTGTTCTTTGATTTCCACCTTACCATGTCCAAGAGGGCTTGCAAAATGGTGGCTTTTGGGTGCAGTCCCAAATCACATGAAGGCAATGAGCGATAGGAGGGGATTCGTCTCTCCCGGTATAGGGAGTTGATGTTGTGCTGTGTTCGATTGGCTATAACTGGAAGTCCCTGGCCAGGGCTGATATAGAGATTTACTGGTAACTGTTACCAGTAGTTTCTCGACCCGTTATGAGCGTCACATCGACACGACTTATCGGTTACTGGGGTCTGACGTATACCACCCCTAGACTAGATATGCAACATATCAGACGAAGAGACCGGACTGTACGGGGGTGTTACTGATTGGATTCACAGGAGAATGTACAGGCTTGCTTATTGATCTTCTGATCGCTCAATACCTGGGTGGATGTTACGTTTAGCTGACCGCTTGCGGCTTGTGGGTGTTTGATATGATCATCACCTGCTACCGGCGTATTGACGATTCTTTAGAGTCCTACACAGAAGTTTCTTGACTCAGGCAAAACGGAGTAGGGCACATATGTGATATGTGCACGACCGAGGATAATGCGATATGAGATACCATATTATATTCTCGCGATATTTAGATATGAGCCGGGTCATCGGATCAAGTGTTGATTCAATGAATCAGTACATGATATATTAGTCGGTTATATTCGATATAGCCAGATTGTCGGATCAAGTGTTTATTCGATAATTTAATGTATAATAATATATATGATATATTGCATTACATTATCTAATATTCGCTTTATTGATTCATTTTCTCACTGGATAATACATTGATATATATGCGATATATGTTAATTGTATTATTTTCTTCTTTTGTTAAAAAATATATTATATATATGTGATATATAATATTGTAACATAATATGATTACTAATGCAACATGTTTAGTGGAGATTAAACAAGGTTAGGGTTTGAATTGGGTTAGTTCTTTCATGAACCTTCTAGAAGGTTTTCTTTTGTCATGAGCTAAGATATTATGGTTGATATTTTCTAGTGACTCATTCTTAACCCAACCCAAACCTTTAGCCTTAGTTAATTCTCTACATGGGTTAGCCTTGTCATAGTTGACCATGGTTACATTATTAATCATATATCATTTCATAATTCATCACAAAAGGAATTAATTCATTATTCTTCTTCTTCTTCAACCTTGAGCTTTGAAAAAGCTTTCTAGGTTTTCTTTATGTAATGATTTTGTGTGAGAATTTGATATAAAAAGAAAGCATAAATAATACTCCATCATCCTCATCTAATCTAACCAATTAGATTAGGGTGTTCACCTCATTAGAGAGAGAGAGAGCTTGAGTTATAGAAACTTCGAGGTAGATCATCGGAGAAAAGGAAGACTACAAGCTAGCATGGATCGTTCGAGTTGTGGAGCCTCTCTCGAGTCCGAGAGATCGTGGATCGCGGTGAAGGGACTTCTACTCGGAGCTTATGAAGTGAAGGAGCGGACTACAAAGGTTGTAATCCCTTACTCTTAGTTGTAAAGATGTTTACTTGCATGTTAAACCCTAATAATCTAGCAAAGATCCCGGCTTTGGGTTATTTCGGCACGTCTAAATTTTAAATCGGGCATGGTTGATGCCTTATAGACCCTTGTATGACTGCCTAGTAACCCTACTACTAACACACCGGCGATATTTATGGACTTGATGAACCGGAATTTTCACCATTTCTAGATCAGTTCGTGGTGGTATTCATCGATGATATTCTAGTTTACTCGAGGAGCAAAGAAGAGCATGAAGAACACTTAAGGATCGCACTGTAGACGTGAAACAAGAAAATTTGTATGCTAAGATGAGCAAGTGCGAGTTTTGGCTTGATAAAGTGAAGTTCTTAGGTCATGTTGTATCCGGAGATGAAATCGCAGTTGACCCTGAAAAGATTGCAACTGTTCATGATTGGCTAACTCCAAAGAATGTATAGGAAATCAGAAGTTTCCTTGGGTTTGCTGGTTACTATCGAATGTTTGTGGAGAACTTCGTGCGGATAGCAGAACCATTAACCAAGCTAACATGAAAGGAGGTACCGTTTGTTTAGTCCGAGAAGTGTGCGTTAGCTTTTGAGACGCTGAAACAAAGGTTGACAGCCGCTCTTATTTTAACCATACCAGATGGTTTTAGAAGATTAATTATTCACAGCAACGCATCTGGGAAAAGCTTGGGATGTGTTTTGATGCAACATGAAAAGATTGTAGCTTATGCGTCGAAGCAGTTGAAGACTCATGAGAAGAACTACCCAGCTCACGATTTGGAATTAGCAGCAATTATCTTTGAGCTAAAGATTTGGAGACACTATTTATTGGGCGAGAAGGTCGAGGTGTTTACCAATCATAAGAGCCTAAAATATGTGTTCATATAGAAAGAGCTCAACATGAGACAGCGCAGGTGGTTGGAGCTGATGGCCGATTATGATCGTGATCTAAAGTACCATCCGGGGAAAGTTAATGTAGTACCGGATGCTTTAAGTTAGTTTCCAGTAATACAGATGTTGACTTCGCAGAAGAAGATTATAGCGGATTTTAATAAATTCGAGTTGGAGCTCGTACTACCAGATTCTTCGAGACAGTTATTGCAATTGTGAGTTCAGTCATCGTTGATTGATAGCTTTAAGGCAGCGCAGTTGTACGATCCTAGATTGCAGAAATTTCAAGGGCAGGTAGAGGCAGGACATCGAACGGATTTATTGATTCATGAAGATGGTTCTTTGAGGTATGGAAGTCGTTTGTGTGTACCTAAAGGAGAAGTTCATGAAGAATTCATGAAAGAGACCCATAGTTCCACATATTCGGTACATCCAGGAGGCACAAAAATGTA
Source organism: Agapanthus africanus (assembly GCA_030015575.1). Classification (NCBI taxonomy): domain Eukaryota; kingdom Viridiplantae; phylum Streptophyta; class Magnoliopsida; order Asparagales; family Amaryllidaceae; genus Agapanthus; species Agapanthus africanus. The sequence continues at coordinate 447,321,639 of CM057342.1, read as the reverse complement.
TAGAGATTTGCGACAGCACTTTTGGTGGGAAGGCATAAAAAGATAGATTGCTCGTTATGTGTCGAGGTTCTTGGTATGTCAGCAAGTTAAAGCTGAGAATCAAAGGGTCGCTGGTTTGTTCCAACCACTTCTGATTCCCTAATGGAAGTGGGCACATATAACCATAGATTTCGTGATAGCATTACCACGGAGTCCAAAGGGCAATAACGCAGTATGGGTGATTCTCGATCGACTGACCAAGACAAATCATTTTATACCATTTCGAGTCGGTCAGTCGACGGAGGCTTTAGCAGAGCGGTATATGCAGGAGATTGTGAGATTGCATGGAGTACCAGTGAGTATTGTTTCGGATCGTGACACCCGGTTCCTATCACATTTTTGGAGGAGTCTACAGGAAAGTTTGGGAACTCGCTTAAACTTTAGTATGGCCTATCACCCTCAGACGGATGGACAGTCCGAGAGAACGATCCAAACTCTTAAAGATATGTTGAGAGCTTGTATGTTAGAGTTCAAGGGTTCATGGAAGGATCGTTTACATTTAGTGGAGTTCTCGTACAATAACTGTTTTCAGGAAACTATACAGATGGCTCCATTTGAAATATTGTACGGTCATAAGTGTCACTCGCTCGTATGTTGGGACGATATTGGAGAAAGAAGATTGTAGGGACTGGAACTAATTGTGCAAACTGTAAAGAAAATTAACTTGATTCGTGATCATATGAAGGTGATATAAGATTGTTCATCATGAAAAACTGCATTTTAATACCGCAAATTCATTATCAATTTTGTGATATTTCGGTACTATTAACCCATGTCTACTCAGTAAATACAGATTACAGGTATTCGTGACAAAACACTGGAAACATACTCAAATTCACGGATACGACATTTGTGAGCCGACACTGCAACCAGAACAGAAAACCAATCAATATTCAAAGAGTTCTTTTTGCAACAAATAAGGTGTACACTGTTAGTTATGTATATGCCGTAGAGGCCATTGTTGTACATATGATGTATATTATAATGGATGCTTGAATATATATAGAGGGGACTTTCTTGCTCGTCATGATAGTATGCTATTTGGTTTCACTTTATCTTAACATGTTGACTTGTATTGGTTTACTATCTTACTCTCACATGTTGATAAAGCCCTTAGGATCTGTACTCGACTACTGGGACTATGATGAGATCATACTAGTGGGGCCATGGTAGTCGATGAGTACATCCTATAAATGTTCCTAGTCGAGGGTGTGTCGAAACAGGGCATCGAAACACCAGAGTAGACTAGCGTATACGCATCTTGTCCCATATGATGGGCGATGGATGATCCCATATCCATCGGTGTTTGACATCAAGGATGGTGTACGGGTGCTCGGTGGAGATTGGGTACACTGGACGGACTCGCCGAGAACTCCCAAATGGTGATATACCACACATCAGATGGCAGTTCTCCGGTGACACTGGTACAGGGTAGTCTGTAGACCCGTCATCATAGAGTCTTGTGTGATACCCGCTGTGTTTTGATTTCCACCTTACCACATCCAAGAGGGCGTGTAAAACGGTAGCTTTTGGGTGTAGTCCCGAATCACATGGAGGCAATGAGCGATAGGAGGGGATTCGTCTGTCCCGGTATAGGGAGTTGATGTTGTGCTGTGTTCGATTGGCTATAACTGGAAGTCCCTGGCCAGGGCTGTTATAGAGATTTACTGGTAAGTGTTACCAGTAGTTTCTCGACCCGTTATGAGCCTCACATCGACACGACTTATCGGTTACTGTGGTCTGACGTATACCACCCCTAGACTTGATATGCGACATATCAGACGAAGAGACCGGACTGTACGGGAGTGTTACTGATTGGATTCACAGGAGAACGTACAGGCTAGCTTGTTGATCTTCTGATCGCTCAATACCTGGGTGGCTGTTACGTTTAGCTGACCGCTTGCAGCTTGTGGGTGTTTGATATGATCATCACCTGCTACCGGCGTATTGACGATTCTTTAGAGTCCTACACAGAGGTTTCTTGACTCAGGCAAAATGGAGTAGGGGCACATATGTGATATGTGCACGACCGAGGATAATGCGATATGAGATACCGTATTATATTCTCGCGATATTTAGATATGAGCCGGGACATCGGATCAAGTGTTGATTCGATGAATCGGTACATGATATATTAGTCGGTTATATTCGATATAGCCGAATATTCGGATCAAGTGTTGATTCGATAATTTAATGTATAATAATATATATGATATATTGTATTACATTATCCAATATTGGCTCGCTTTATTATTTCATTTTCTCACCGGGTAATACATTGATATATATACGATATATATTAATTGTATTATTTTCTTTTTGTTACAAATATATAATATATATGTGATATATATTATAGTAACATGATATGATTACTAATGAAACTTGTTTAGAGGAGATTAAATAAGGTTAGGGTTTGATTTAGGTTAGTTGTTTCTTGCACCTTCTAGAAGGAATTTCTTTTGTCATGAAGAAGATATTATGGTTGATATTTTCTTATGACTCATTGTTTAACCCAACCAAACCCTAGCCCTAGTTAATTCTCTACAAGAGTTATCCTTGTCATCCTTGACCATGGTTGCATTATTATTCATATATTCATTTCATTATTCATCACAAAAGGGTGAACTCATTTTTCATCTTCATCTTCAACCTTGAGCTTTGAGAAAGCTTACTAGGTTTTCCTTTTGTGATGTTTTCATGTGAGAATTTGATATAAAAAGAAAGCATAAATACTACTCCATCATCCTCATCTAATCTAGCCAATTAGATTAGGGTGTTCACCTCATTAGAGTGAGAGAGCTTGAGTTATAGAAACTTCGACGTAGATCATCGGAGAAAAGGAACACTACAAGTGAGCATGGATCGTTCGAGTCGTGGAGCTTCTCTTGAGTCCGGGAGATCGTAGATCGCGGCGAAGGGACTTCTACTCGGAGCTTATGAAGCGAAGGAGCGGACTACAAAGGTTGTAATCCCTCACACTTAGTTGTAAAGATGTTTACTTGCATGTTAAACCCTAATAATCTAGCAAAGATCCCGGTTTTGGGTTGTTCGGCACGTCTAAATTTTTATTCGGGTATGGTTGATGCCTTATAGACCTTCATAAGAGTGCCTAGGAACCCTACATACACATTTTATGCAAAATGGTCCAACACAATACAAATGTGAACACAAGCTGCAATACCCCAGGTATTATCTGGTATACCCATATATACCAGATAAGCATGAGGACCCACTATAAAACAATGGGGAATATTCGGAATACATTCCGAAAGAGGACAGATCTGTACTATAAATGGAATGATACTACTCTTCAATACAGAGGCGCCTTTTAAGTAAACTGGTACTACATGAGTTTGAGAACTCCGTAGTTAAGCGTGCTCGGGTCAGGGAAGTCTTAGGATGGGTGACCTCCTGGGAAGTGGCCCCTGGTTGGGTCCGGTTCACTACGAAGGACAAAACCGTGCAACTTCGGCCAGAGCGGACAATACTCTCTGTATTGGTGGTGGGGCGTGACAGAATGGTATCAGAGCTGGTTCCTCAATAGAGTAGGTTTATATAGATAAATCAAACATCACCAGAGATCTCATGGAGAGCACATATGATCACAAAACAAACACGAGACCCAAAGCCCAACATTCGACCGGCGAATCTTCCCCAAAAACCGGCGCCACCGGCCCCCTGGCTCCAACTCAGCCCAATTTTCTTCTGGTCATTTATAGTCATCATCCTATTTATATTATTTGTTTATTCTAATGTGATGCATATAAATACCAGAACAGATAGAGGAAGATATATCAAATAGATACCTTGTTCATTCCTTAGTACTAGTTTTAGTTTTTAGTTTCAGTTGTGAAAAAAGTTGTGTAGAGCTCAAGCTTAGGATGGGTGACCTCCTGGGAAGTGGCCCCTGGTCGGGTCCGGTTCGCTCTGAAGGACAAAACCGTGCGGCTTCGGCCAGAGCGGACAATACTCTCTTTATTGGGGGTGGGGCGTGACACAAGATCTTTGATACATGCACCTTGGCGGGGCTGCCTTGCACAAGTGGGCACACTCAAATCATGACTTGTGCAAGTAGTGGGTCAAGTGGGTGTGTGATGATTGAATGGAAAGGGTGTGATGTGATTTAAAGCCGTTGTTTCCTTCCAAATCTACTGAGTGCAAACCAGGGTTATATAGATAAATCAAACATCACCAGAGATCTTATGGAGAGCACACATGATCACCAAACAGACACGAGACCCAAAGTCCAACATTCGACCGGCGAAACTTCCCCAAAAACCGGTGCCGCCGGCCCCCCTGGCTCCAACTCACCCCAATTTTCTTCTGGTCATTTATAGTCATCACATCATCCTATTTATATTATTTGTTTATTCTAATGTGATGCATATAAATACCAGAACAGATAGAGGAAGATATATCCAATAGATACCTTGTTCATTCCTTAGTACTAGTTTTAGTTTTTAGTTTCAGTTGTGAAGAGAGTTGTGTGGAGCTCAAGCTTGGTTTTCTTCTTCTTCTTCCCTCTTGAAGCTTTCTTTTGAGAGCTTCATTATGGAGGTTGAACAAGTAACCAACATCATCTATCTCAACCCATTCATTTGTTAATACAATTGTTCTTTTATTTGTTATTATCTTCTTTTGTGTTTTTCATTTCCTTTTATGATGTATGAGTAATCTTTTGGTTGTGGTGATGGTGGGGATGTGAGATTATTAGCTTTGCCTTCCTCCTCCTCTTGTGAATGTTTACTGTGCTCAAATTGTGATTATAACCTTAAGATTGTAACTTGGATTGGTTTGATATGATATGTGATCCTATGGTTACTTGGTAACCTCATCACACACCATATTCTCTCCAAAACCCCATGTTGCAAGCTTAAGGTTAGAATCAATTTAGTATTAAGGTTGCTGAGCATTAGATATGGTATTTTGTTAACAAATTGATTGACACGCTTCTTAGTTTCATATACCCTATACTATCACAAGCCACTTAGCAAACTTAATGTTAGTTATATGTATGCCCTAGAGGCCATTACTGTACATGAGATGTATATTGTAGTGGATGCTTGGACATATATAGGGAGGACTTTCTTGCTCAACGTGATAGTATTCTATCTGGTTACACTTTATCTTAACATGTACACTGATTGTCTCTCTGTTACATGTTGATAAAGCCCTTAGGATGTGTACTTGACTACCTGGATTATGATGTGGATCATACTAGTGGGACAAAGGTAGTGGGTAAGTAAATCCTTTAATGTCCCTAGTCGTAGGTATATCAAGACGGGGCATCGATATACCAAAGTAGACTAGCGTGTAGCTTCTCGACCCATGTAGATGGGCGATGGATGATCCCATATCCATTGGTGTTTGACATCAGAGATGATATACGGGTGCTCAGTGGAGACTGGGTACACTGGACAGACTCGACGAGAACTCCTAGATGGTATTATACCTCACGTCAGATGGTAGTTCTCTGGTGACACCGGTACAGGTTAGTCTGTTGACCCGAGATCGTCATAGAGTCTTGTGTGATTCCCATTTTGCTTTGATTTCCACCTTACCACTTGTTAGTGTATATGCCCTAGGGGCCATTATTGTATCATACTAGCATGTATATTACTTAATGGAAGCTTGGGATATTCACAGTTGTATTAACAGTCTTGCTCAACATAGTAGTGTGCTACTTGGTTTATATTTATCTTAATATGTGTATATGTTTCTTTTAACATATCGCAAATACATATTGATTGAGCCCATAGGATCTTGCTTGACTACCAGCATTGTGATGGCAGTCACACTAGTGGGGGCTGGGTAGTCTACAAGCACATCCTTTTTCAGGTCCCTAGTCGTAGGATTATCGAAACAGGGCATCGATACTCCGGAGTAGACTAGTGTGTACGCTTCTCGTCCCAGCAGGGGAAATGGTCTATCCCACAGCCATTAGTACGTTGTACTGGAGATAGTATGCAGGTGCTCGTTGGGTTACGGATACACCGGATAGGACTCGCAGGGAACTGTTGGTTGGTATTATACCCATCGTCAGTTAACAGTTCTCAGGTGACATGAGTACAGCATAGTCCGTAGACTTGACACTGCTGCTTCTCCTCGAGTGTGTTCCCACTGTTCTTAGATCGCTACCCTACCACGGCTCGACTGAGTCGTGCAAACAGGTAGCAGTTGGGTGTAATCCCGAAGCACTTGGAGGCAGTGGCGGTTAGATAGGATTCGTCTCTCCCGGTGTTGGGGGTTGATATCGTGCTGTGTTTGGAGAGCCATTATGCAAGGTCCCTGACCAGGGCAAGCGAGATTTACTGGTAGATTTTCCAGTAGCTTCTCAAGGTGTAATGGGCTTCACTCCGACACGACTTATACCGCTTTTAGGGGACTGACGCTTACCTCCCCCTTAGGCCCGATATGCGATAGTCTTAGACGAACAGACCGGACTGTACGGAGATTGTCACATTATGCTCAGTAGGAGTTCGGATGGGTTTCCTCATTGACCTTCTTATCGACATCTACCTGGGGACCGTTACGTACAGCTAGTACTGCTTGCGGCCTGTGGTTAAACCCACTGCCAGCATAGTGTCGAGTCTTTAGAGTCCCACACAGAGGGTTTCCCTGCTTCAGGCGAAACGATATAGAGGTCGTATGGTTTTACGACAGGGTTTAGACATATACGTGTACTTGTGCACGTGTGATGTTCGGACAGATTATACTAGCGGGCTTTGGTTTAAGCCAGATTCTAGTATTGGATTATTGGATTTATGCAGTCTCAGTATATCCGTGTTTTCCGTAAATACGGATGGGAGGGGTATTCTCGTAATTAGTCGAGAAGCTTCTAGAAGATAGGTGACTCATTTAGTTTTAATTCATTTGTGAATTAAACTTAATGATGTGGAGAGGTGATGTGTAATTTTCATTAATTGCACCATGAGTCATGAGGTGATTCACTTTAAGGTAATTAATGAAGCATGGTTGTTGATTATATATATTATTGTTTAGATATTTTCATGCTTCATAATATTATCCAAATGACTCAAGTTCAATTCATTATCACAAACACATTCTCTCTTCTCAAGCTCTCATCTTCTTCATCCTAACCCTAATCCTCTCATGTGTTGAGAACCCTAGGGTTAGCAAGACTAATAGATCCTTAATCTATCTCTATATTCTCTAGGTCACTTGGATTAGCAATCCTAGCCACTTAGTTACCTCAAGTTAGAGGTTAAAACTTGAAAAAGGAACTCTCGGGTGGATCTTCTATTACATCGAGGAGGCCGACGAGGAGGTGAACAACAAGAACAAGAAAGACTAGTATCTTGAGGTATGATCATCTATCATAGTAGTTAACTACTTCTAGATAGTTTGTTAGTTAGGGTTTAGCAAAGATCCGTTTGATAGTCGATGTTACTTTGAACAAAAAGATTGTTTTTCCTATTCCGCCTCCCCGCATCTTGTGGGGTGTGTAACGTTGACTTACAGTGGTATCAGAGCCTAGCTAAACCATAACTAACATGTTAGTAAAGTCTTTAGTAATTCGATCGCATTTTAATCCCGAAAAAACGACATTTTCACCATGTTTATGCCGATTTTAAATTGGGGTCTAAAAATTTTTCAGGGACCTTAAAAATACAGGCAGGGTTTTTTAAGAATTGCGAAGAAATTTGGGACCGTGACTCGTCCAAACCACCGCGGAACCGCGGCCGATCCAAGCGATCCGCCGCGAATCCATGTCCGAGTTGTCACCGAGTCAACCCAAATTTGCTCAGTTATTCTTCTGTGTTGATGTTGTATTTTCTAGGATGTTTTGTTTCTGCTCAGGTTTTATGTGCACAGAGAATTATTTTGAGTAGATTCATATGTGGTGCTTGATCGAAATTCTAAGAAATTTGGCTAACTGGATTATATCTGTGTTTTGTTTAATGTGTTCGTAAACCTCCCCTAATTGCTAGTATGTCGGTTAGCAGGGGGTTGCACATTTCTGTAATGGTTACTTTATGTTTGTGGATATGAACTTGTTGGATTGTCGTGAACGGATAGCCGGGGATGTGAGACGAGTGTTTCTTTCATTCAAATGTAAATTGTAATTTGTTGTAATATTCTTTTACGGGGCACATCCAGGTTGAGGTTGTAGCCACCGTTGTATTATTTCATTTACTGTTTTCTGCTCCTAGGATAGACCCAAGATGGGGTGCACAAACTACCGGGTACTTTGAAGTGCTTAGTGGCCTACTCACGTCATTGAGGGAGACCACTTCACTTCAGGTACTTGGCGGGTAGTTTGCCGTACCCGTAGGGGTCTAGGGTGGGGTTGGCTATTCATCACGACTATGTAAACCGTCTTTCATTGCAGGCTCAAAGGAAATACGGATTCCTAGAATATCCAATATGTTCATCTGTGATCTGGAATGCCTATTATTGCGTCTGACGAATGTACAATATCTATATATGATATCTAGTAGGCGTTGCTTAAGTTTTGCATCCGCGCTAACCCAGCCCCCGCTCTGTCGTTAGTTAAGTAACCTAACGGGTGAATGATGAGGCCCAGCGGTGAATGCGGATGGCATAAGCGGACGTTGTATTTTCGTTGTTTTCTGCAATGATAGGTTAATTAATGGGACACATTATATTAATGCAAAGAAAATAAACCAAAGTTGAATCGTTGGAACAATTTAAAAGAAACCACTCGGTTATTTTTTAAAACAGCAGATTTTTAATTGCGGAGCTTAAACCACTCCTTTTAAAAGCTATCAGGTTCCTTCGATCATATCAAGTTCACTACGTTCACGGTTTAGCCAAAACCATTCGTAGCCCTCCATCATTTCATTTGGGTATTCAGTAGTATTCAAGCTATATATTTTGACCAACGCCAAGGCATAGTGTTTGGTAGCTGCTGGGTATTCATCTGTTGCATAGATAGATGAGTTGGTTTGGGACAGTCGTACTGCCATTTGGCCAACGTCAAGGGTATGTACGGATGGGTTCAAATTAACAAGATAATGATGGGTAGAACTTGACATGTGACTTATGACATTTTGACCAACGTCAAGGTCATAAGAGCATGGGGCAAAAATCCACATCGGGGGTTTCTAAAGAAACTGAAACTTGCTAGAGTTGCATACCATATGTAGTGTGATTGTAACATTTTAGAATTCGTTATGCGAATTTTTCCGTTTTAGGGTAAAATTGTCGGTATTTTTCGTTTTAACCCGACTGTGATCAAACGTCCATATAGACTTGCCAGCACCTAGTTTAGCTAAAATAAAGCTAGTGCGCAAGCTTTGGGGGTTTATGGGACGTTTTGGTTCAATTTGAATTTTTCCCAATTTTAATATTATTTTAATGCGGTATTCACATTTTGGGAAATTTCTCTTAAGTGTTCGTTTCAACAATTAAGTTTGAGTTATTAAACCTTCACATCATATCTAGATATTTGTTTGGATATTAGGATTAAAATTTAGAGTAAAAGAGAAAAGAATTAAAGAAGATGCATGAATGTGCATGTGAATGCATTTATGTGTGCATTTATTGATTTTCTTGCTAGAATAATCCACACAATCCTTCACCTTCCCTCCCTTGGCCGAGCACCTTCCTCTTTCTTCTGCTCTTGACTTTTTGTTTCACCAATTGCATCATTCAAAGCTCAATAAATCTCCAAAATTCCAAAACAAATCACAAAAATGCATCAAGTCTTGAATTAGCATCTTGAAGCTAGGAAAGCTTGGATCTTGGGAGCAAGCTTTGATAGGTATAATCTCTACTCTGTTAAATAGAAGTTTTTATGTTATGTAGCTCGTTGGTTGTAGCGTAGGACACTTAAAGAAATCAATTTGTGAAATATCGTATTTTTAGTGTCTTTTTTAACCTCTGAGAACTGCTGTGATCTGGAAATTTTAGTGCGTGACCAAACAAAATTGTAGTGATATACTAGTGAACCTTAGCCCTCACCTGAGACACGAGACCCACCCCACCGGCTTTGGCCGGCAATGAGAAGAGCAATTCCGGCGACGTCGGTTTTTCTGGGGAGTTAGTGTTTGAGTTTTTGTGGGCAGTAATCTGCTGTGGTTTGGGGGTGTTTGGTACTGTTTACCTTTTTAGTAATTACAGTATGCAAAATCTGGGATCGTTTTCCTATAATCTAGTATTTTGTGTCCGCGCGATACGTTATACGACACGGATCGTGCTTTTGGTGTGATTTGTTCTCATAGGTTGTTTTCGTCGTGTCGCTATGCACGTTAGCCACAATACGAACACTTGAGAGTATGTTATGTGTTGTTGCGTCGGTTAAATGTAGTTTGTGTATGTTTTGGGTCTATTATTAATATATGCTTGCTTTATTGTTTTGATGTTGTAGGTTCGCAGGCGGTGACTTCGGACGCTGCGAAGAAGGGGAAACAAGTGGTTGGCTTCACTTAGCCAGGAGCATGTGAGTAGATTTAACATCTACAGGGGAATCGCCGCATGGCGTAATGCGTCTGAGCTAGAAATGACTTAACTTGTCGTATATTCTATGTCATATTTAGAATTGCGCATTCACCCTACTGCTTAGATATTTTTGTGCTTGGACTAGTATCCTTAGGACACAGCACATATTATTGACGGCTCATGTTGCACGAGCACTAATTGTACGCCACACACACCATCAATAATTGTCATGTCACGCACAACCTACATATAGAAATGATATTGTTCGGTTAGGGACATTGAGACATCGATTCATATTTCTTTATGCATATAACTTATAGCATACCTGTATACCTACATCCTTACACATATGCCCTGGCATGTTTAAATGCTAGTTAACCATATACCTATAGGGTAGTGTACCATTAGTGATAGGTATATACACATATGAGACATAGCTACATATACATCTGGTATACATACATACATATACCTGGAGGATATTATGGATAGGCATAGAGATGTACCTTGGTACTGATACTTTGACATCATACATACTTACATATGGACACACATATCTTGCTATACCGACATGGTTACGCATACCTTGTTATAGCTATATGTTCACCTGTCTTTATTGTTGTAGTTAAATAGTTGTTTTCCTTTATATGCTCATAGTACCGTTTCATGTTGCATATACTACATTCATAGATGTCATATGATGTTCTCTGATATTTTTACTAATATGTATATATAACAGTGGAATGGGACGCTGTTATATATGCCTATACACATATATTAGTGGAATGGGACGCTAATATGTGTGTATTGATTCATGTATTCATACGTATTCACTACTTGATGTTTTATGGATTTGAGGACCATGGTTGTTTCATGAAATTATGCATTATTTGAAAAACCCGGTTCCTCTTGACATGATATTTCTGCAGCCACCATGAGTTTTATCGGTTCTGATTATATACCCGATTCGAGGAGCGGTAGGCACCGTCTGCGGGTACATGGTGGGGCCCGGAGGTACCTCGGGGCAAGAAGATTGATGGACCATGCCGATTGAGCCTGGCAGGGGAGCCATACACTCCGGTGACATTACCAATGACTCGGCGGTTATCGTGGGGATACCGACGGGAGTCATGTACGTATGGATACGTCGAAAGACGAAGGTCAGAGCTAGGCAGTCGGGCTGTTCGATATAGCGTATGATACGTACCTATCAGGGGCCAGTCGTGGTGACAGCACCTGATAGATCAGTATTTCTGTGTCGATGCTTGACACTTGTTTCATGATATTTTGGGTGTCGATGTTAGACACTCACCTTATATGAAACTTACTTGATACTGATATTGTACACACAGGATATGTGGGATATACTGATATTGTACACACAGGATATGTGGGATATACTGATATTGTATATACATGATATGTGAAATCTACTTGATGTTGGACATTCATGATATATGAGATTTACATGATATGAGAGCCAATTTGGGGGCTGATTTATGGAAATTGGGAATTTGATTGTCTTGTTGGATTTTGGTCCTACCACGAGGTTAGGATTTCCGTGGAAATGACATGTTTTATTCCATACTCCATATTTATTGTTTATGCATTGCTTCATGTATTATTTGTACCTGATGGAGTACTTTCCATGACTGTTGCATTTACATATTATTATATACATTGCTTCATGTATTATTTGTACCTGATAGAGTACTTTACTTGATCATTTCATACTGATTGTCATATTATTGCTTCATATATTAGTAGTACCTGCTAGCGTACCTTTCATGATTGATACATTACATATGACCATTCATTGCTATTAGATGCTTATGTTAGATTCGCACTGTACGTACATACTCGCGATTACCTGCATATGTTATTTTACTATTCACGAGTTGGCAACTCACCCCCGTTGTGCCACAGTGTTTGCAGGTGTTCCTCAGGATAGTCAGAGGCCGGGCTATTTTCATCCATCGTATCATCTTTTCCTGCGGATACCGCTTCGCCTGACAGTGTGAAGTTTTGCTTAGGTAGGTCTTGTGGTAATCCGATGTTGCTTGTTATATATTCATTGTATCTTGTACTCTCCATCTACCATTATATTGTATGACTTAGAGACTTGATGAGAGGACGATATTGTATATTATTTTGTGACTTGGAGGTTTTTATGCAGTTTTATGTATATCATCTCTTTCTTTGCTACGGCGTCGTATATCTGTGCTGGTGATTGTTTTCCGCCGTTGGGTGTGGATTTTGCTCTCGTTTGGGATGCTTTTACTTATTTTATGTTGTACCCATTTTGGGGGCTTGTTTTACAGAGGGGGTGCTGCCAAAATTTTAAGGAATAAAAGTGAGACTTTAAAGAATTTGGGTTGTGACTTCAAAGGTTTTGAAAATACGATTATCACTTTCTTTCTACTTTTGATGGTTTAGATTGTTGGGTTTTGTCTTTCTTTTACTACATTACGCCTGTAGACGTTGTGTAGTATTAGGGCCGTCACGTGCCAATTTCGGGTCGTGACAAAGTTGGTATCAGAGCCTTAGGTTTTACCTTTCGGAGTGTAGGATGACCTTGGTATGATGGAGTAGGTAGCTTAAAGTAGAGTAACGTAGTGTGTGTATGTCCGTGGCATACTCACGATGCGGTACTCTGCCTAAAGTGACCTAAGTACAAATTGCTTGAACTTCCTTCCTTGATGATACATATCCTTGTGATTCGATTTCCGTGTTCATATCGAATCCTTCTTCCATTTATAGCCTTTGCCGCCGATGACTATGAGAACTCAGAGTGATGCAGCGAGGGCCGAGGTCAAAGTTGACTCACGTAGTACGAGGACTGACCTGGATGGCACGCTCGTTGTAGCAGACCAAATGGATCCGCCTTCGATAGATCATATTGATAGGCATGTGGCAGAGATGCAGGATTTGCGCCAGACGATGAGGTCTTTCGTTGAGACCAGTAGAGCGCGGCGATAGGAGGTGGTCACCCCTGTTACCCAGTTGTTCCTTGCAGTCAGCACTCAGCCTTGTGTTACATATACAGGACCAATGGATGCAGCCCGTTTTGACGAGGAGCGTTTTTTCGAGACTTTGGGAGTTCCGGAGAAGAGGAGGGCTCATACAGGTGTACCAGCTCAGAGACAGAGGCCTAGTCGTCAAGACAGATTTCGTGACCGTCGCAGGAGTAGCAAAGGCTTGGGAAGAGGACAGTCGTTCAGCTTTCATCCCTAGGAGGGTCAGCAGCCATCGTATGGATGTTTTCGATGCGGGAGCCTTCTTCACCACATCAGGAGTCTTTCCCTAACACCGCATCAAGGTCGATTTCAGAGAGGTCGTGGGCGCGGAGGGTTCGCTGTGAGGGGACAGTTTGGCAGAGGAGGAGTTCATCCAGTTTCGGGTAGGAGGCAGACACGAGAGTTTGCTTCTACTCATCGGGACGCGCGGGCATCCAATGCAGAGTTTTCGAGTTTTCTGTGGTGTATGTTCTTTTGACTCATAGGTTGGTTTTGTTCGGGATCTATGCACTTGTTGTTTTACACACTTTGTGCCTTGGTTGGGCTAAGAGTTATGTATGCTAGATCAGCTGTTTGTTGTGTTAACTTCTGTCAGCGATTCTTTTGTTGCGCGACACGTTTTCCGGTCGTGTGCCAATCGGATAGGAGATAGAGATTCGTCCGTCTTTGTGATCCTTCTAGAGATGTTGGATTTGACGTTCTCCTGGGCACGGACTGGTTAGCTACGTGCTAGGCGTCTGTGGACTGCCACGAGAAAACAGTCAGGTTTTGTTTTTCCGGTGAGTCAGTTCTTGTTGTGCAGGGGGACAGTTGTGCCGCCTCTCACAGCTTGAATTCAGCCTTTTTCGCTTGTCGGCTTTTTGAGGAGTGGATGTCGAGGATTCTTGATTTTCATTCATGATACCGGAACCACAGTGAGTTGTTAGACCGGGTTCCTTTCATGCGAGGGTTTTTCGACGTTGTTCCAGATGAGCCGGCGAAGCTTAGGGAGCTTAAGGATCAGCTGCAGAGTTGTTCGTTGGGGGACTTGTGCGTCTGAGTGCTTCACTTTGGGGAGCTCCTTTTCTGTTCATCTGGGAGAAGACGACAGTTTGAGGATGTGTGTTGATTGATCGCCAATTGAACCGGCTTACGGTGCTGATAGCTATCCTTTACCTCGCATTGACGATTTCTTCGATCATCTCCAGAGTGTGAGACATTTTTTCTAAGTTTGCTTTGGGATCAGGTCATCATTGGTTGCAGGTTCGGAGTGATGACATTCTGAAGACTGCTTTGTGCGTGCTACGGGCAGTATGTGTTTTGGTGGTGCCGTTGGACTCACCAATGTTAGTTGTATGTATGCCCTAGAGGCCAGTATTGTACAGATGATGTATATTATATTGGATGCTTGGACATATATAGAGATGACTTTCTTGCTCGATATGATAGTATGCTATCTGGTTACTCTTTATCTTAACATGTACACTTGTCTCTTTAAACTGTCTTATAGTTACATGTTGGTAAAGCCCTTAGGATGTGTACTTGACTACCTGGACTATGATGCAGATCATACTAGTGGGGACATGGTAGTCCATAAGTACATCCTTCAAGGTCCCTAGTCGTGGGTGTATCGAGACAGGGCATCGATATACCAGTGTAGACTAGCGTATACGCTTTTCGACCCATGAGATGGGCGATGGATGATCCCATATCCATTGGTGTTTGACATCAGAGATGATGTACGGGTGCTCAGTGGAGACTGGGTACACTGGACGGACTCGCCGAGAACTCCCAGATGGTATTATACCTCACGTCAGATGGCAGTTCTCAGGTGACACTTGTGCAGGTTAGTCTGTAGACCCGAGATCGTCATGGAGTCTTGTGTGATTCCCACTGTGCTTTGATCTCCACCTTACCACGTCCATGAGGGCGTGCAAAACGGTGGTCTTTGGGTACAGTCCCGAGTCACATGGAGGCAATGAGCGATAGGAGGGGTTTCGTCTCTCCCGGTATTGGGGGTTGATGTTGCGCAGTGCTCGATTGGCCGTAACAGGGAAGTCCCTGGCCAGGGCTGATTAGAGATTTGCTGGTAAGTGTTACCAGTAGTTTCTCGACCCGTTATGAGCCTCACATCGGCACGACTTATCGGTTTTTGGGGTCTGACGTATACCACCCCTAGACTTGATATGCGACATATCAGACGAACAGACCGGACTGTACGGTAAGTGTTACTGGTTGGATTCACAGGAGTGTGAGTGGGCTAGCTCGTCGATCTTCTGATCGCTCAATGCCCGGATGGCCGTTACGTTTAGCAGACCGCTTGCGGCTTATGGGTGCTTGATATGATCATCATCTGCTACCGGCGTATTGACGAGTCTTTAGAGTCCTACACAGAGGTTTCCTGGTTCAAGCGAAATGAAATAGGAGCGCATATGAGATATGTGCAGGACTGAGAATAATGCGTGTATGTGATACCGCATTTCATTCTCGCGATATATGTTTCGATTGGTTATATTCGATATGACCTAGTTATCGAATCATTGATTCGATAAATCGATACATTGGATTCTAGTCGGTTATGTGCGACATGACCGGATCATTGAATCAAATGTTGATTTAATGATTTAATGCATAATTATATATTTGATATATTGCATTGCATTAACTAGTATTGGTTCACTTTAAATGGATTTTCTCACTTGATGTACATGTTGTATATGTGATATACTTTTGTGCACATCTTTGTATCATGTTTGATGATGCTTGCTCATTAGGTTAAGTGTGAAGTATTAAACCATGGTTAAGAGATGATTAGGGTTTTGCCTTTTTATTTATTTATTTGTTTATTTATTTAGAAAAGGTTTAGATGAGAATGGTGGCTTTCTTTGTCTCTTGTTGAAGTTTCTTGAAGCTTTGACAAAATCCACCATCCTTATCTCATCCTTAACCCTAACCATTCCTATTAACTTTAGTTTAATCTCTACACTTGACCAT
This sequence comes from Agapanthus africanus, assembly GCA_030015575.1. Taxonomy (NCBI): domain Eukaryota; kingdom Viridiplantae; phylum Streptophyta; class Magnoliopsida; order Asparagales; family Amaryllidaceae; genus Agapanthus; species Agapanthus africanus. Next base: position 447,305,182 of record CM057342.1, on the reverse strand, counting down.
GGTCAAGATATGATAAGTATTCATATTAGTTTCTTTTTCAAATAAGAAACTTATCATATTTTTCTTCTTCATCATCTTCTTCTTCAAGAAAAGCTTGATGCCATCAATGGCAACTTGAGCAAAAGTGAGTGAAATCCAATTCTAAAGTGAACCCACCTCCTATTTCTTCACCCTCTACCTCTTGCCAAGTTGTTTTGGGTGTTTTCTTCACAAGTTTCACAACTTTGTGAAGTCGGAGCTTGAACTTGTGATGCCTCGACGTAGATCGTCTTTGACACGAAGCCGACGACCTAGCTCGCCCGTTTCTCCGATGAAGCCGACGATTGAGTTCGGGATTCATGATGGACAGCGAGAGGACACCCACGTGGAGCTAAGGAAGTGGAGAACCAGATCTACAAAGGTTGTAGCATCTAACTTTTAGTTAAGTAGTTAACTAGATTAACTTTTCGCCTAGATTTCTAGTCAACGATACGCATTAGGGTTTCTCGGCACCCATAATTTTTGAAATTGGCATGGTTGATGCCTTGTGAGACCTCTATAGTGTGCCTAGGAACCCTACAGTGGTATCAGAGCCTAGCTAGAGCCTTAGGCGAAGTCTAGACGGAGTTTGAAGTCCGAACGACCCCGAAACCCTAAAACCCATGAGCTCTCTGGACTTTTTCTAAAATCTAGGATTTTTCCAGATTAAAAATTGCTAAAAAATTCAGCAGGGAAATATATGAATTACGGTGCAAAAAATTCTTGATGAACAGTCTAAAGTGCGGCGGAACCGCGGCCTAAGCCTCCTTAGGCGGCGGTTCCGCGGCAGCTTTATTAAATTATTATATAATTTTTGCACAGTAACTGATATCTTCTGGTGTTGGATTTTCTGGGAATTTTTAAAATTTATTCAAGAGTTGAATTTTCTGGGGTGTTTTAGAGCTTCGATGTTTCGATCGGATTATCAAATTTCGTCTTTGTGTTTTTCCGGATAATTTTTTAGAATATGTTAAAAAGTTTGACCGGATATAAATACCCAATTTTTCCCCTGTCGGGAAATTTCCAAGTGTTGGATTTTTCCGTAGTTTAACGACGTTCTAAGTAGTGCAAGTAACGCGATGGACCCTCTAGAAGACAACAAGCCTTAACTCGATTATGTGACCGTCTTGAACTGCCCTTTGAACCTTCGGGTTTGGGGCAGTACGGCGTGCCACATGTGAGGCATTGGCTTGACCTTTCTACGGCTGGACCGTTGGTACTGAGGCACGAACTGAATGTTGCTAGACTTATTTCATGTGTTGGACTGTATCGGGAAAACTTGGGTGTTCGAATGTTCGATCGGAAAGTTTAACATTTTCTGTTTATCTGGAATGTGATACGATAATTGGAATTCACAAACAGTTATGAGATAACTGAATGAATGTTATAAATCTAGCAGTTTAGTCCCACATGATATTGAAAAGAGTTTTCGATAATGAGACTAAAATGCGGGATTTATATCTGTTAGGCATGTGATGTCTAAGTATTTCATTTGATTAGGCATGTGATGTCCAATGAGGTTGCGGATTCCAATTGTTGTAGTTTTACACTTTCTTTTCTGTGACCGTAAGTGTAATATGTGAATCGCCGGTTTCGTTGCTATATGTCAACGACAATTGGGATGCGCATATTTACTTACGTTGATGACATGTGATGTTATGTGTTGCTGGATATGTTATATTGGATTGTCGTGTTTGAATAGCCGGGGTTTTTTATGTGAGATGAGTGTTTTTCATTTTCATTCATGTAAAAACTTGTATGTAATATTCTTTTATTTGGGGCACTTCCAGGTAGCGGAAGTCGTCACCTTTTGTATATTATTTACTTTTCCGCATTAGGATAGACCCAAGGAGGGGAGCACAAGTAACCGGGTTCTGGGGTCGAGAGGGAGACCAACTCGAGGAGTCGAGTCCGGGTCTCCTAACCCTAGAATTGGCAGGGTTGCTTGCCGCTCTCGTAGGGGGTCTAGGGGTGTGGGATTGGCTATTCATCACGACCGTGGAATCCGTGTTTTATACTGCCTCGTATTGAAAACACGGACGTCCTAGTATATCCAATATTTCATATGTTTCTTCTGCTGCGATATCTGTGTTGTGATTCTGTGATGGATATAGTATATATGATATATTATATAGACGTTACTTATGTTTTACACCCGCGCTAGCCCTGCCCTGCTCTGTCGTTAGTTACCTAACCTAACGGTGCACGAGGGGACATCGAGGCGGATGCGGATGGCATAAGTGTACGTCATATCTATCTGTGATGTTTAGGTATTTAAATGATGGGACTTCATTAATGTGATTAATGAAAGAAAAGAAACCTAAGATATTGTAGAATCAGATTTTAAACAAAACAGGTAGCTACAGTTCTTGCTTTGCATAGCGGTATATATGATATACCCTGCACCTTATTCGATGAGGAAAGGACCGAGATCCCTTCACCGGGAGTGACTCCTTTAGCAATAACCGGCAGATGCTACACACTCGGTTTGGCTTTGATTGCTTTTAAGAGTTTTTGCTTTGCACAGTGATATATATGATATATCCCGCACCTCATTCGACGAGGAAAGGGCCGACGATCCCTTCACCGGGAGTGACCCCTTTAGCAAAACTAGAAAAGCCTCAAAATCATTCCATTTTAAAACTTCATTTGATTCTACAACGATATCAAGTTCATTACGCAATAGGTTTTCAGAAAAACCTGACGTAGCCCTCCGTCATTTCAGATAAGTACTAGTTAGTATTCGTGCTACGTTTGTTGACTATGTTAAGGCGTAGTGTGCGGTAGCTAATTAGTGCTTATCTGTATAAGCATATGATGCGATTGGATTAGGGTAGTCGTGCGACTTTGTTGACTATGTTAAGGGTCGTGCGGGTGGGTTTAATTCAATCGGGAAATGACGGGTTGAACTTGACTAGCACTTATGATTTGTTGACTATGTTAAGGTCATATAGCTGATAGGGGCAAAATATTATCGGGAATTTCAAGTGTTGAAATTTGCAATGAGATTGCATACCTTCTATGAGATAGTTGGATCCCGATACCCACTGCGAGTAAGAGTTACTCCTGGGAGAGTTTTACACATTACAATTAGCCGATCAAGTAGGTGTCTAGAAAGGTGTTAACGAGGTTACGCCTCTGGGAAAACGAGGTTTACAGTAATTAGGTTCGTGCGAAAGCACGGGGGACCTCCCTCAAAGTACCGACACTGGCCTGGCTGAAAGATTGGCGAACTTGTAGTGTGTAATTAATCCCGGCTAGTCTTTCCTTTTAGGGTTTGAAGGAAGATTTGATAAAAAGCAGTGGGAGCCATCCTGATTAGATAAGATAATAACCAATCTGATCTTGCACGAGCATACGCTAAAGTGTTTTCTTCTCTCTCTCTCTAGGTAGCGACCATTTCATGCCCTAATGAAGATAATAATATGGATGTATTGACCGAACCCGCATGTTATACTGTGCTGGGGAACGTTGGTTCCGTTCTTTCCTATAAGAGTTATAGGAATGAACATGATATAGGGGAATACCAGGATTCCCAAGCCACCCGAATGAAGAAAGTACATGTTGATGCATTTTCTTCGGGTGTGTTCGTTACAGAGAACTGTTTCTCCATTTGCTCTACGTCCTGGGTATTAGATACCGGGTCAAGATCCCATATATGTAATCAGTTACATGGGCTAAGGAAAGGTATAGAACTTGGAGAAGTTGATAAAGACATTAGAGTTGGAAATGGTGCAATTGTTGCAGCTAAGACTGTCGGAGAATATCACCTTGTATTACCAACTGGAAATACATTGGTTCTGAACGAATGCTATTACATGCCGAACCTGATATGCAACATTATATCGATTTCTTTGCTGAGTAAAGAGGGATATAATTTTGTATTACAGGACAATGTTATGAACATTTTCCGTAACCAAAAGTTGGTTGGATCAGGCATGTTGTGCAATGGCATTTATGTTCTAAACCAATCAACAGTTCTGAACATAACAAACACACACAAGAGGAAGAGTTCAGAACTGAACGATTCCTTCTTGTGGTATTGTAGACTGGGTCACATCAATGTGACACAACTGGCTAAGTTGCATAAAGATGGATATTTGAAACCTTTCGAATTTTCATCTTATGACACTTGCCAGTCATGTCTCAAACGCAAGATGACCAAAACTCCGTTTACGGGACACGGAGAAAGAGTTACCGAACTCTTGGGACTTATACATAGTGATGTATGCGGTCCCATGTCTACACATGCCAGGGATGGTTCTTCATACTTCATTACATTCACTGACGATCTCTCTAGGTTCGGGTATGTGTTCCTGATGAAACACAATTCAGAAGCTTTGGAGAAATTTAGGGAATATAAACAAGAAGTTGAGAACCAAACCGGAAAAAGTATTAAAATCCTACGATTTGATCGAGGAGGGGAATACTTGAGCAATGAATTCCTGGACTTCCTAAAAGAGAATGGGATTCTCTCTCAGCTGACTCCTCCATATACACCACAGCACAACGGTGTATCTGAACGGAGGAACCGCACCCTATTAGATATGGTGCGCTCTATGATGAGCACAGCTGAGTTACCTATTTCCTTCTGGGGATATGCACTGGAGACGGCTGCATACCTATTGAATCAAGTTCCATCTAAATCTGTACCTACCACACCATATGAGATATGGAGTGGGAAGAGACCATATTTTAAACGAGTTAAGATATGGGGTTGTCCGGCCTATGTCAAAAGGCAAAATCCAGACAAACTCGAGGCACGGTCAGTTCTCTGCAAGTTTGTGGGATATCCTAAGAATTCCCAAGGATATTTTTTCTACCATGCTGAAGAACAAAAAGTGTTTGTTTCTCAATATGCCACCTTTTTAGAAAAGGAATTCCTTGAAAAAGAAATTAGTGGCAAAGTGGTAGAGCTGGAAGAAATTCCAGATACACAAACTATAACTGAAGATTTAGTGGAACCAGAAGATTCGATAGTACCCGACGAACCCCAGCCTCTCCGCCGATCTAGTAGGGTTTCTCGTCCACCTGAGAGATACTACGGTTTTCTCATTGATGGTGGAAGCGAGGATTGCATCATGGATGATGATGACCCAACTAGCTTCGAGCAGGCCATCACGAGTAGGGACTCAGTGAAATGGCTGGATGTTATGCGGTCCGAGATGGAATCCATGTACACCAACAAAGTATGGACTTTGGACGTTGCTCCTGAAGGGGTAAAACCCATTGGGAGCAAGTGGATCTTCAAGAAGAAACTTGGTGTAGATGGGAAAGTGGAGACTTTCAAAGCTAGACTTGTAGCAAAGGGTTTTCGTCAAAGACCAGGTGTGGACTATGACGAGACCTTTTCTCCAGTGGCTATGCTTAAATCCATCCGGATCATGCTTGCCATCGCTGCTTATCATGATTACGAAATCTGGAAAATGGATGTTAAGACCGCCTTTCTAAATGGTGATTTAGAAGAGTGCGTGTACATGACTCAGCCAGAGGGCTTCGTAGACAGTGGGAGCAGCAGGAAGGTGTGCAAGCTGCTTAAATCCATTTATGGATTAAAGCAAGCATCGCGGAGTTGGAACATCTGCTTTGACGTCGTTATCAAAGAGTTTGATTTCGTCAAAAATCCAGATGAACCTTGTATCTACAAGAAGGTGGCAGAGAGTAAGGTTGTCTTCCTCGTATTGTACGTGGACGACATACTCCTGATAGGAAATGATATTCCTATGCTGCAATCGGTCAAGCTCTTCTTATCACAAAGATTCTCAATGAAAGATCTTGGTGATGCCTCCTGCATATTGGGGATTAGGATCTATAGAGATAGATCAAAACGGATTTTGGGATTGTCCCAATCCAGGTACATTGACACCATACTAAAGAGGTTTAGTATGGAAGAGTCCAAGCGTGGGAATTTGCCCACGATCTCTGGAGTCACTCTCTCCAAAGAGATGTCTCCCAAGACTGATTTGGAGAGAGCTCGCATGCAAGGGATACCCTATGCTTCGGCAGTAGGCTCTATCATGTATGCGATGCTATGTACCAGACCCGATGTAGCATACTCACTAAGTGTAGTGAGCAGGTATCAAGCTGATCCTGGAGAGAGTCACTGGACAGCTGTGAAGAGCATTCTCAAGTACTTACGAAGGACTAGAGATATGTTCTTGGTGTATGGTAACGGAGAGCTCCAAGTGGAGTCCTTTACCGATTCGAGCTTTCAGAGTGATAAGGACGACTCTAAGTCGCAGTCGGGCTTTGTCTTTACCCTTTACGGAGGGGCGGTTAGCTGGAAGAGTTCCAAGCAGGAAACCGTGGCAGACTCGACGATGGAGGCTGAACACATCGCTGCCAACGATGCTGCCAAAGAGGCTGTCTGGATCAAGAAGTTCATTACTGAACTTGGAGTGGTTCCATCCATTGAGCATCCAATACCGTTGTATTGCGATAACAATGCAGCGGTGGCTTTGGCCAAGGAACCCAGGTCCCATCAGCGATCCAGGCATATTCTGAGGCGGTATCACCTGATCCGGGAGATAGTTGATCACCGGGAGATCGAGGTCAGGAGGGTTGACACGAAGAACAACACGGCGGATCCACTCACGAAGGCCATTCCCCAGATACAGTTTGAGAGACTCTTCGGGATGCTCGGTATGCGATACTACAGCAGCTGGCCCTAGTGCAAGTGGGAGATTGTTAGTTGTATGTATGCCCTAGAGGCCAGTATTGTACAGATGATGTATATTATATTGGATGCTTGGACATATATAGAGATGACTTTCTTGCTCGATATGATAGTATGCTATCTGGTTACTCTTTATCTTAACATGTACACTTGTCTCTTTAAACTGTTTTATAGTTACATGTTGGTAAAGCCCTTAGGATGTGTACTTGACTACCTGGACTATGATGCAGATCATACTAGTGGGGACATGGTAGTCCATAAGTACATCCTTCAAGGTCCCTAGTCATGGGTGTATCGAGACAGGGCATCGATATACCAGTGTAGACTAGCGTATACGCTTCTCGACCCATGAGATGGGCGATGGATGATCCCATATCCATTGGTGTTTGACATCAGAGATGATGTACGGGTGCTCAGTGGAGACTGGGTACACTGGACGGACTCGCCGAGAACTCCCAGATGGTATTATACCTCATGTCAGATGGCAGTTCTCAGGTGACACTTGTGCAGGTTAGTCTGTAGACCCGAGATCGTCATGGAGTCTTGTGTGATTCCCATTGTGCTTTGATCTCCACCTTACCACGTCCATGAGGGCGTGCAAAACGGTGGTCTTTGGGTACAGTCCCGAGTCACATGGAGGCAATGAGCGATAGGAGGGGTTTCGTCTCTCCCGGTATTGGGGGTTGATGTTGCGCAGTGCTCGATTGGCCGTAACAGGGAAGTCCCTGGCCAGGGCTGATCAGAGATTTGCTGGTAAGTGTTACCAGTAGTTTCTTAACCCGTTATGAGCCTCACATCGGCACGACTTATCGGTTTTTGGGGTCTGACGTATACCACCCCTAGACTTGATATGCGACATATCAGACGAACAGACCGGACTGTACGGTAAGTGTTACTGGTTGGATTCACAGGAGTGTGAGCGGGCTAGCTCGTCGATCTTCTGATCGCTCAATACCCGGATGGCCGTTACGTTTAGCAGACCGCTTGCGGCTTGTGGGTGCTTGATATGATCATCATCTGCTACCGGCGTATTGACGAGTCTTTAGAGTCCTACACAGAGGTTTCCTGGTTCAAGCGAAACGAAATAGGAGCGCATATGAGATATGTGCAGGACCGAGAATAATGCGTGTATGTGATACCGCATTTCATTCTCGCGATATATGTTTCGATTGGTTATATTCGATATGACCTAGTTATCGAATCATTGATTCGATAAATCGATACATTGGATTCTAGTCGGTTATGTGCGACATGACCGGATCATTGAATCAAATGTTGATTTAATGATTTAATGCATAATTATATATTTGATATATTGCATTGCATTAACTAGTATTGGTTCACTTTAAATGGATTTTCTCACTTGATGTACATGTTGTATATGTGATATACTTTTGTGCACATCTTTGTATCATGTTTGATGATGCTTGCTCATTAGGTTAAGTGTGAAGTATTAAACCATGGTTAAGAGATGATTAGGGTTTTGCCTTTTTATTTATTTATTTGTTTATTTATTTAGAAAAGGTTTAGATGAGAATGGTGGCTTTCTTTGTCTCTTGTTGAAGTTTCTTGAAGCTTTGACAAAGTCCACCATCCTTATCTCATCCTTAACCCTAACCATTCCTATTAACCTTAGTTTAATCTCTACACTTGACCATGGTCAAGATATGATAAGTATTCATATTAGTTTCTTTTTCAAATAAGAAACTTATCATATTCTTTCTTCTTCATCATCTTCTTCTTCAAGAAATGCTTGATGCCATCAATGGCAACTTGAGCAAAAGTGAGTGAAATCCAATTCTAAAGTGAACCCACCTCCTATTTCTTCACCCTCTACCTCTTGCCAAGTTGTTTTGGGTGTTTTCTTCACAAGTTTCACAACTTCGTGAAGTCGGAGCTTGAACTTGTGATGCCTCGACGTAGATCGTCTTTGACACGAAGCCGACGACCTAGCTCGCCCGTTTCTCCGATGAAGCCGGCGATTGAGTTCGGGATTCATGATGGACAGCGAGAGGACACCCATGTGGAGCTAAGGAAGTGGAGAACCGGATCTACAAAGGTTGTAGCATCTAACTTTTAGTTAAGTAGTTAACTAGATTTACTTTTCGCCTAGATTTCTAGTCAACGATCCGCATTAGGGTTTCTCGGCACCCATAATTTTTGAAATTGGCATGGTTGATGCCTTGTGAGACCTCTATAGTGTACCTAGGAACCCTACAACCAATGCCCTAGCAGCAATCATGGATATGATGAACCAGATTTCTTCAAGACATTCCTCAACCAGTTTATTGTTGTGTCATTGATGACATTCTGGTCTATTCCAAGAGTCGTGAGGAACGTGAGCAGCACTTGGGGATTTGTTTTGCAGACATTGGGAGAGCCCGGAAGTTTGTTAAATTCTCAGAGTGTTCTTTCAGGCTTGATTGTGTTGACTCCTAGGTCTAGTAGTTACTGGAGATGGTTTTCGTATGGACCCGAGGAGGATCGAGACCGTACAGCTTTGACCCATACATATATCCGGGATAGAGGTCCGCAGATTTTGGGCTTAGCAGGTTTTTACCGTCGTTTCGTGCAGAATTGCTTGTGTATCACTGCACCGTTGACTGAACTGACCGGGAAGGAGGTTCTTTTTCTATGGACTGAGGCATGTGTGCGGAGTTTTTAGCAGTTGGAGATTTGGTTGACAACTGCACCAGTTCTTTCTTTGTTGTCTGGTTCGGGCGACCTTGTTGTTTAACTGTGATGTTTCGCGAGTGAGGCTCGATTTTGTGCTGATGTAGCATTATAGAGTTATCGCTTTTGCTTCCCTACAGTTGGAGGAAGTACGAGCAAGACATCCCACTCATAATCTAGTGATGGCCGAGGTGGTCGTGCGTTGAAGATCCGAGGACACTACTTGTGGTGAAAATCGTGTCAGATTTTCATGGACCACCAGATCTTAATGTACATCTTCCTACAGCGGGTTTTGATTGTTGAGATAGTTTTCTGCAGATTTACAGTTCTTGTGTGATCGTTGAGTAAAGCTAGGTTCGCCTCTACTGAGGGGACAGCTTGCTCATGTCCGCGCCCGACCACTTTTCCTTAATCGCTTTCGCGAGGCACTGCCCCTCGATACTCGTTCGTCAAACATTCTTGAGCATACTCGGCTGGGTAATGTTTTGGAGTCCTTGATTTGTGACTAGGGTGTGCTACGTTTAAGGACGTGTTTGTATGTACCTGGTGTGATGGGTAGAGACGCGAAATCCTAGAGCAGGCGCATCTGTCACTCTTTGTGTTCATCCAAGTTCCACAATAAGACGTAACTTGTGAGATAGTTACGGGTAGGCAGGGATGTAAAGAGAAGTTTCGGGTTTCGTTTCAAGGTGTCTGTCTTGTTGTGAGCTAGGGTTGAGCAGTTGAGACCGGCTGGAGAGTTGCAACCTTTAACCGTTCCGGAGAGGGAATGGGAGCAGATCTCCATGAATTTTCGTTGTGGCATCTACCCAGATTTAGTCAGAGTGACTCAATTTGGGTGGTTGTTGTCCGGTTATTCTCAATTTGCTCAGTTGTTCTTTGTTAGGTTTGTGCGTTGCACGGAGTTCCTTCATGTGCTGTATCCAATAGAGGCACACTGTTCGCTTGCCGTTTTGGGCAGAAGCTTCAGGAAGCCTTGGGTACTGGATGAGCTGTAGCTCCGCTTTTCCATCTGTGGGATGATGGTCAGTTGAGCGGACTATACAGACTCTGGAGGATATCATGTTCGTACGTACTAAGTGTTTGTTGGCAGTTGGGATCGTCATTTTGCCATTGTTAGAGTTCTCCTTTGATAGTTGTTATCAGGAGACACTCCAATTGGCAATCTGTGGGTTTTCTTGTTAGGATGTGTCGACCGCCATTCTGTTTTCTGACTCTGTGCGGGCAGGATTTTTGGACCCCAGCTAGTCTAGAGACTTCGGAGATGATCCAGTTGGTTCAGGTCAGGATGAGGACATCCCAGTGCAGACAGAGGTCTTATGTCGATCGTGGTGGTCACAGACTTAAGTTCGCAGTGGGAGATCATGTATTCCTAAGGATTTTCCGATGAATGACGTGTTGAGTTTTAGGGAATTTATCCCAGGATTGTAGGTCCATTTGATATCCTTAAAGCGAGTTAGTTCCGTTGCCTTTAATTTGGCACTTCCGCCCAGATTATTGAGTTTTCACCCTGTATTCCTTATGTCGATACTTTGAAATTACCTTCATGAACTTTCTCACATGATTTAGCATCAGACCATTTAGCTTGGACGCGATCTTTTCGTTCACCGGCAGCCATATGTGTTAGTGTCTCGGCAGGTGGAGAAACTTCGGTCAAGGGTCTTGCCATCTGTGGAGAGTTTTCTTGGACGTAGCCATATAGTGAGGCAATCACTTGGGAGGCTGCAATCGAGATTTGAGACTTTGTAATCTTCTCTTTGAAGGTACGTTTAGCGAGAATTTTTAATTCGGGGACCGAATTTCTATAAGGGGGAGATTGTAATGTTTTAGAATTCGTTATGCGAATTTTTTGGTTTTAGGGTAAAATTGTCGGTATTTTCCGTTTTAACCCGACTGTGATCAAATGTCCATATAGACTTGCCAGCACCTAGTTAAGCTAAAATAAAGCTAGTGCGCAAGCTTTGAGGGTTTATGGGAAGTTTTGGTTCAATTTGAATTTTTACCAATTTTAATATTATTTTAATGCGGTATTCAAATTTTGGGAAATTTCTCTTAAGTGTTCATTTCAACAATTAAATTTGAGTTATTAAACCTTCACATCATATCTAGATATTTGTTTGGATATTAGGATTAAAATTTAGAGTAAAAGAGAAAAGAATTAAAGAAGATGCATGAATGTGCATGTGAATGCATTTATGTGTGCATTTATTGCTTTTCTTGCTAGAATAATCCACACAATCCTTCACCTTCCCTCCCTTGGCCGAGCACCTTCCTCTTTCTTCTGCTCTTGACATTTTCTTTCACCAATTGCATCATTCAAAGCTCAATAAATCTCCAAAATTCCAAAACAAATCACAAAAATGCATCAAGTTTTGAATTAGCATCTTGAAGCTAGGAAAGCTTGGATCTTGGGAGCTAGCTTTGATAGGTATAATCTCTACTCTGTTAAATTGGAGTTTTTATGTTGTGTAGCTCGTTGGTTGTAGCGTAGGACACTTAAAGAAATCGATTTGTGAAATATCGTATTTTTAGTGTCTTTTTCAACCTCTGAGAACTGCAATGACCTGGAAATTTTAGTACGTGACCAAAAAAAATTATAGTGATGTACTAGTGAACCTAAGTCCTCACCTGAGACACGAGACCCACCCCACCAGCTTTGGCCGGCGATGAGAAGAGCAATTCCTGCGACGTCGGTTTTTCTGGGGAGTTAGGGTTTGAGTTTTTGTGGGTAGTTATCTGCTGTGGTTTGGGGGTGTTTGGTACTGTTTACCTTTTTAGTAATTACAGTATGCAAAATCTGGGATCATTTTCTTATAATCTAGTGTTTTGTGTCCGCACGATACGTTATACGACACGGATCATGCTTTTGGTGTGATTTTTGCTCTTAGGTTGTTTTCGTCGTGTCGCTATGCACGTTAGCCACAATACGAACACTTGAGAGTATGTTATGTGTTGTTGTGTCGGTTAAATGTAGTTTGTGCGTGTTTTGGGTCTATTATTAATATATGCTTGCTTTATTATTTTGATGTTGTAGGTTCGCATGCAGGGATTTCGGACGCTGCGAAGAAGGGGAAACAAGTGGTTGGCTTCACTTAGCCAGGAGCGTGTGAGTAGATTTAACATCTATAGGGGAATCGCCCAAATGGCGTTATGCGTCTGGGTTAGAAATGACTTAACTTGTCATATATTCTATGTCATATTTAGAATTGTGCATTCACCCTACTGTTTAGATATTATTGTGCTTGGACTAGTATCCTTAGGACACATCACATATTATTGACGGCTCATGTTGCACGAGCACTGATTGTACGCCACACACACCGTCAATAATTGCCATGTCACGCACAACCCACATATAGAAATGATATTGTTCGGTTAGGGACATTGAGACATTGATTCATATTTCTTTATGCATATGACTTATAGCATTCCAGTATACCTACATGCTTACACATATGCCCTGGCATGTTTACATGCTAGTTAACCATATACCTATAGGGTAGTGTACCATTAGTGATAGGTATATACACATATGAGACATAGCTATATATACATCTGGTATACATACATACATATACCTGGAGGAAACTATGGATAGGCATAGAGATGTACCTTGCTACTGATACTTTGACATCATACATACTTACATATGGACACACATATCTTGCTATACCGACATGGTTACGCATACCTTGTTATAGCTACATGTTCACATGTCTTTATTGCTGTAGTTAAATAATTGTTTTCCTTTATATGCTCATAGTACTGTTTCATGTTGCATATACTACATTCATAGATGTCATATGATGTTCTCTGATATTTTTACTACTATGTATATATAACAGTGGAATGGGACGCTGTTAAATATGCCTATACACATATATTAGTGGAATGGGACGCTAATATGTGTGTATTGATTCATGCATTCATACGTATTCACTACTTGATGTTTTATGGATTTGAGGACCGTGGTTGTTTCATGAAATTATGCATTATTTGAAAAACCCGGTTCCTCTTGACATGATATTTCTGCAGCCACCATGAGTTTTATCGGTTCTGATTATATACCCGATTCGAGGAGCGGTAGGCACCGTCTGCGGGTATATGGTGGGGCCCGGTGGTACCCCGGGACAAGAAGATTGATGGGCCATGCCGATTGAGCCTGGCAGGGGAACCATACACTCCGATGACATTACCAATGACTCGGCGGTTATCGTGGGGATACCGACGGGAGTCATATACGTATGGATACGTCGAAAGACGAAGGTCAGAGCTAGGCACTCGGGCTGTTCGATATAGCGTATGATACGTACCTATCAGGGGGCCAGTCGTGGTGACAGCACCTAATAGATCAGTATTTCTGTGTCGATACTTGACGCTTGTTTCATGATGTTTTGGGTGTCGATGTTAGACACTCACCTTATATGAAACTTACTTGATACTGATATTGTACACACAGGATTTGTGGGATATACTGATATTGTACACACAGGATATGTTGGATATACTGATTTTGTACACACAGGATATATGGGATATACTGATATTGTACATACATGATATGTGAAATCTACTTGATGTTGGACATTCATGATATATGAGATTTACATGATATGGGAGCCAATTTGGGGGCTGATTTGTGGAAATTGGGAATTTGATTGTCTTGTTGGATTTTGGTCCTACCACGAGGTTAGGATTTTCGTGGAAATGACATGTTTTATTCCATGTTCCACATTTATTGTTTATGCACTGCTTCATGTATTATTTGTACCTGATGGAGTACTTTCCATGACTGTTGCATTTACATATCATTATATACATTGCTTCATGTATTATTTGAACCTGATAGAGTACTTTACATGATCATTGCATATCGATTGTCATTTTATTATTTCATGTATTAGTAGTACCTGCTAGCGTACCTTTCTGTTGGAGATAGTGCCCTCAGAGTCAATTATTGGATCACAGGCACGTGATTGCAATGATTGAGGGAGGACCTATCCCGGTAGGACAGTCTTACTCGAGATGATAGTATGCTATCTGGTTTACCTTTATCATCGTGTACTGCTTTAGGTGACCTGAAAAGTCGCTATTACACGTTATAGTGCCCCTAGGATTCTTGTTTGACCACCAGCAGTATGAGGGCGATCATATACGTGAGAGCTGGTAGTCTATAAGCACATCCTTAAAAGGTCCCTAGTCGTGGGAGTTTCGAGACAGGGCATCGATACTCCAGAGTAGACTAGTGTATACAGTCGAGACCCCGACGAGGGGCGGTGGCCGGTCTCACAAGCCACTGGTGTCAGTTGGTTCACCTAAGATGTATACAGGTGCACATTGGGTTATGAGTACACCGGACAGGACTCGCCGGGAACATGCTAGTTGGTCTTATACCTGATGTCAGATAGCAGTTCCCTGGTGACATGTGTACAGGTTAGTTCATCGACCTGGGGATCGTCATTTGTCTCGTATGAGTTCCCACTGTACTTTGATTACTACCCTACCACGCTCAAAGGAGACGTGCAAACAGGTTTTAGTTGGGTACAGTCCCGAGCCACATGGAGGCAGTGAGCGGATCTTCAGGGGTTCGTCTCTCCCGGTATTGGGGGTGAGGTCGCGCTGCGTCTAGGAGAGCCATTACACAAAGCCCTCGGCCGAGGCAGGAGATTTACTGGTAGGTATTCCAGTAGCATCTCAGGGTGTTCTGGGCTACACTCCGACACGACTTGTACCGCTTTTGGGGGTCTGACTTTACCAACCCCCTAGGCCCGCCATGCGATGCTCATAGACGAACGGACCGGACTGTACGGATATTGTCTCTGACAGGCTCAGTAGGGTGTCAGGATGAGTTCGCTCATCGACGTCCCTTTTTGTCAATGCTTGGTAGCCCGTTACGTATTGGCTTATACCTCTGACGTGCTAGTGGTTAAATCCACAACCAAGGTGTTGATGAGTCTTTAGAGTCCCCCACATTCAGTTGCTCAAGTTTTCGGGCGAAACGCTGTAGAGGCCGTATGGAGATATGGCAAGGTCCGATCAGATACGTGCGGTATTGCACGGATCAGGATCGGACAGTTTGTACTAGAGGCCGTATGGATATATGGCAGGGTTCGATCAGATACGTGAGGTATTGCACGGATCAGGATCGGACGGATATTACTAGCCGGTTTTGGTTTAAGCCAGATCCTAGTATAGTACAGTGTAGATTTTGTCTCTTTGCATTTGTATTTCGGTCGGAATACAGATGCAGGTGTGTATGCACAGTAGCGTGGTTTTCCTGTAATTTATTACGGGACCGGTTTTCTGGAGTTGCCAGTTTGCTTTCCGTTTCGGCCATTTTCATTTGTATCTTTCTTTGGCCGAAGATTGGTGGAGGAGGGCTTATTTGCATTTGTGCAAATAAGCAATTTGGGATGGTGTTCTTTGCTTATTCTTGTGTCATGATGGTTGCACCATTCTTTGACCTTGACTTCTTCTTCTTTCATGATGGCTTGACCTTTTTGAAGTCATCATGCTTGATGATGATGGATTATGATGGTTGTATGAGTGTTGGATTTACTTGTAATCATTTCTTGATATCATGACCTTTATCTCTCTCCCTTGCATGATGAGTGTGTGGCTCCCCCCATTTTTTGATTCACTCTCATTCTCCTAAAAGCCATGGCCGGCCAAGTGATGGGGGGCTGTCCAAATTCTTGATGTGGGGATTTTTGTATCTTTGGCTTTGAAAAATCCCTACAACTCCATCTCCAAAAGCTTATCTCATTATCCTCCGCCAATGGCATCTCCTCAACCCCAAAATGAGACATATAGATCTTCACTATATTCTACAGCAAATCTTGGGCACGTCGACTCGCCAGCTTCGTGCCCGAGTTGCCTCGGTATAGAGGCGGGAGCCCGTAAAAGAAGCCGGCGACGTGGTGCCCTTCCGGCGAGGAGGTGGAGACCGGACACTCTGCGGGAGATCGGGACAACGGCGAGAAGACCGGAGGACTCGGATCACTCGGTATATCTCTCTTCCCCATCTTGTAGTTAGCTAGAACTAGTTAATGGCCCGATCCGGGTTTTAGTGCGCGGTGGTGCCGGTTCAAGAAAATTAAAGTTAACCATCGCTTCCGCATTTGGCCTCGGGATGGAGGCCGGGGCGCCGCCGTGCACTTACAGTGGTATCAGAGCCTCGCCATTAACATAGTCTTGCTTTGTCTAATGTGTTTTACATTTCCGATCGAACAAAATTCCAAAAACCTGCGTTTTCTTCACATCAGTTTTCTGTCGAATTTTTCCTGGCTCGAAAAAATTTTCAGGTAGTAAAATAGTGATGTACTGGAAGCTCTAAGCACTCTGTAGAAATTCGACACAGTAACTCGACTACTGAAGCGCGGAACCGCGGCCAAACCCCCCTTTGGGCCGCGGTTCCGCCGCACAATGATGTCCTTGCTGTATCAAATTTCTGCAGTCGCTTTCTGTTTTGAAAATAGGGGTTTTGGAATATTATTTTTGGGCCCAGAATTTCTTGATGTGCTACAGTAGTTCTTGGGGGCCCACTTGATAAAATTTGATCGATCGGATATATTAAACACATTGTTTCACAGTATTTACATTATATCTGCGACCGTGAAAGTCACTTGATCGGTAAATCCTGTCTAACTGCTATAGCCCGGTTAGACGGATTTGCGAACGCGACTTTCACGTTGATGTTCTGTGATTTTGCTGTGATGTTGCGGATTGGTCGGTGGGGATAGCCTGGATGCAATGCTAGTACAGTTTTTTGTTGTATTATGTACATTTGATATTGCGGGGCGAGCGTCCGACATGTGGACTGCCGTCACTGCCTGTTTGTATTATTATTTTGGGGCACGACCAGGTTGCGGTCGATGTACCCGTTGGATGTATATTTTACTTTCTTTACTAGGATTGCCCCGTGGAGGGGTGCTCGGATAGCCGGGTTCTAGAGGGCAACGAACCCGCATCTCATGGCATTGATACGGAGGGGGCTTCACTCTAGAATTGGCGGGCTATTCGCCGCACTCGTAGGGGGTACAGGTTGACCCAGGAGGGGTGCCCAAGTTACCGGATTCCGTGAAGTGCTGGGTGGTCCATTCACGTTGCTGAAGGGGGCTGCCTCGCTTCAGGTTTTGGCGGGTAACTTGCCGCGCCCATAGGGGTCTAGGATTTTCATTGCACAGGCTATCCACACGACCAGGGGAACGTCGGGTTTCAGCGGCTCTGTGAAACCCGGGGATCCCAGATATCTGTATTGTTCTGTGATGCTGTACATTTCTGTGTTGTTGCATTTTATCACGCCTTGAGCGAATATAATATATTGGTATATATATTAGTAGATGTTGTATATGTTTTGCATCCGCGCTAGTCCAGTCCCCGCTCTGTCGTTAGTTAGCTAACCTAACGGGTAATGACGGGACCCAGTGGCGAATGCGGATGGCATATACGTACATCAGTATATTTTCGTTCTTTGTGGTGTGATCAATTGATGGGACTGCGTTAATTCGGATCAATGCAAGTTAAAAACAAACCTAATCTGATGTTGTTGGAACAATTTTTCAAAAAGCTGTTATTGCAAGGACGTTCACTTTTGTTTTGCATCGTGATATTCAGTTGGAATATCCTGCTCCTCAGTCGACGAGGCAAGGGCCGAGATCCCTTCACTGGGAGTGACCCCTTGGACAAAAAGTTTGCGTCAGGGCAATAACTTCACTATAGCC
Organism: Agapanthus africanus; assembly: GCA_030015575.1. Classification (NCBI taxonomy): domain Eukaryota; kingdom Viridiplantae; phylum Streptophyta; class Magnoliopsida; order Asparagales; family Amaryllidaceae; genus Agapanthus; species Agapanthus africanus. The sequence continues at coordinate 447,287,092 of CM057342.1, read as the reverse complement.
GATTACTTTTGCTTTGCATCGTGGTATTCAGTTGGAATATCCTGCACCTCATTCTACGGGGAAAGAGCCGAGATCACTTCACCAGGAGTGACCTCTTTAGCAAAGGTTTTCGTCACTATATTTTTATAAAAAGCTATCAGTTCCTTCAACGATATCAAGTTCATTACGTTAAAGGTTTTCGCCAGAAACCATTCGTAGCCCTCCGTCGTTTCAGATGGGTAGCACGTAGTATTCATGCTATGTATGTTGGCCTTCGTCAAGGCATAGTGTATGGTAGCTGCTTGTTACCTTTCTGCTACATAGATAGATGCGTTGGTTTGGGACAGTCGTACTACTATTTTGGCCTTCGTCAAGGGTATGTACGGGTGGGTTCAAATTAACCTGGACAATGACGGGTAGAACTTGACATGTGACTTATGATATGTTGGCCTTCGTCAAGGTCATAAGAGCATGGGGCAAAAATCCACATCGGGAGTTTCAAAAGAACTGAAACTTGCCAGATATGCGCATACCTTCTGGAGTGTGATAGCGTGAGCGGATTCCGTCACGTTATCATGCGATGATAGTTGGATCCCGATTCCCACTGATGAGTTAGTTTACTCCTCGGGTGACCCCGACTAATTCTTCTTTCAGGTTTGGAGGAGAATTTGAGGTAAAAGTGGGAGGTTTCCAGATTAGATAAATTGGTAACCATTCTGATCTAGGTTAGAGTGCACGCTGAGTGTTTCTTTTCTCTCTCTCTTTGGCAGCGACCTTTGACCCGACCCTAGACTATGACTCAGAGACCAAGTTGACCGAACCTTCTTAAACACTGGCTTTTGGATTGTCAGAGTTGCACACCTCATTGCCACTCCTACTTTTACCCTTTTCTCCAGGACACCCCGTGTCACGACCCGAGAGTACGGAACGTGACTGGCACTTAGATTACGAGACGTCTAAAGGCGTACCGTAACCTAAGTCAGCCAAAGCCCAGAAAAATCTAAACCAAAATCAAAAGAGAGTGAAGGAAAACCTTTAATGAAAACGATTTTCAAATCAATTAAGTTGCAAAGAATCCCTTCTTAAAAACATCATAAATTTCTGAAAATTTTGGCAGAGTCTCCCCTGTAAATACTATCCCCCAAAATGGGTACAATAAGATATATAACTTATAATCACAAAATGGCATCCCTAAGCGGGAGCTAGCTCTTCGCCCAAGGCGGATCACAACCACACGCAATATATATATGCAATAACCATAAAAGAGCATAAAGAAATGCAAAATGTAAGAAAACACAACGTCGGCTCAAGTGAGCTCGACCCAAAAGAAACCACATATACACAAATCTCTCAATCTCATCACTAAGTCGCATATACAAAATAAGAACCGGTAGATGGAGAATACTAGATACAAAAATAGTACAAAAAGAGATAATAGGGCTCTCGCAACCCACCTACGAACAATGTCACGAGTCTGAGCAAAAGAAGTCACTAACAAGATAAGCCACCGCTACTAGGCTGATGAGTCCGACCTGCAAGACACTGTGGCACAACGGGGGTGAGTTGCCAGCTCGTGAGTAGAATATAGCATCTAGTAAGGCAGTCGTAAGAATGCACGCAAATGCGTTACAGCATGTATGTCCAGATGTGATGTAATACCTCTAGTATGCATGCACATGTATGCAATGTCATTACTAAATCTTTAAATGTTTTAAATGCTAAGAGTTCTGCATTCTTAAGTTTAGAAAAAGAATATCTGTATAATAGCTAAATACCATCAAGAAATCATCTGAAACCCGTGTCAAGCATCGACACCAAATATGAAATCACATCTGTTTCAATATCTCACTGTATCAATGTCTCAATACATCGGGCTCCGTCAGTCCGGATCGGCCCATATCATCAAATCTCACGACAACGGTCGGTATCCTCCGGATATCCGCCGCGCCAGACATCACCAGTAGGTAGTCTTCCCCTGCCAGGCTCATCGTCTACAACTCGATCTTCTTGCCCCGGGGTACCATACCGGGCCCACCATGTACCCGAGACGGTTCATCCACTCCTCGAATCGGGTCTCGAAATCCAATAGAAAACATGAAAACTCATGGTGGACGACACATACATCACGAGAAAACCGCAACTTTGTTTTAAAAATGATAAATATAAGCTTTTGTTAAATTCTTGCGGTTTTCCCCAAAAATCCAGAAATCGCAGCAATACTGAAATCCTCAAGAAAATCATAATGTCCAACATGTTGTATATGATATATGTCTATGATATCAAGGTATGCGATGTGATTTATGGCTAGAAATCTATGTAAGTATGATGATGATGCGAGGTATATACATGCTATGCGATTTCATATATCATGTATGATGCAAGTGGTGATACTGAGCTAAACAGGTTCTATGGTGCTCGTGGCATGGAAATTACCAAAGGCGTGTGTGTCACATGAATAGTGTGCGTGCAGCAGAAGCCAATGGTAATGGTGTTCGTGTCCTACGAAGTGATATCGCACATGTGTATATGAATATCCATGCAATCTAACAGACGATTAGTTATAAGGGTGTGCAATGTGAATCAGGGGAGTTAGCTAACAATGCAAATCTTGCCATAAATAAAGTAATCCTAACTACGGGGCGCCTCACGCCATCCAGACGATTCCCCCATAGATGAATACATCTACTCACCTGAATGCCTCGCTAATCCGATCCGACCACCGCCTTGCCTTTACGCGCCGTGTCCGATGTTTCCCCGACCGATCCTATATTTGCACAACACCAAGCATAAGATTACAAAACCTAAAATGATGCAAGTCACAATATACAATTGTCGACGCTCTCGAATTAAACATAGCATGCACTCGGTGCGCGGGAAAACGCACGAAAATCGCTAATCGTAAACTAGAATCGTCATTTCGGGGAAATCGACAAAACTACTACCCGACTAGACGAAACCCCGCGTTCGCGCACTCTAATAGTCGTATATGATGCTAATTATATCGCTAATATAACGCAATTAGATCACTTCCTAAAATTCATAAAAATCTAGTAAGCGATAGCATATCGATTTCAAAGCAAACATCGCTAATTTACGATATCGCGATCGCAACATCGCACAAATATTCGATCTAACCCACTAGATAGCCACAACACTAGCTTAAACCCACTTATCCAATATCAAACCCTAATCTAGAACATCATCCCTTTCTTAAAATTTCAAAAATTAACCATTACAATGAAATTAATCACTTTAAAATACTAAACTAGCTTATTTAAACTACAATTTAACAACTAGTTTAGGATTTATACCTCCCAAGTGAACCCCAACTTGCACTTGACCTTGAAAGATGCCTCCTTTCACCTTGTTTTAAAACAATTTAGGGTTGGAAAGAGGTGGACAAGGATTATGGTTTGAATTTATGAAGAAAATGGTGTATTTTTGTGGATTTTTCTTGATTTTATCATGATTTTAGAAGCAAGAAGTGAGGGGGAAAAATAAGAGCTGCTGCTGCCCAAGCTCGGCCAAGGTGGGAGGGGCAAGAGAAAACTGGAATGGTGTAGAAAATTCCATGGAAAAATCTCTTTCTAGTGCAATTAATGCTTTAACATCAAATTTTCACAAAAACCCCCTTTTTAAGCTCATTTTTGATATGATTCTTAAACCATTGAAAAAAAATCTTGAAAAGTCATGATACAATTTTATTAACACTAAATTTTAGTTTATAATATTTCCTATGTGTGTAATTTATCTAATTAAATTTGTATTTATCACTAATTTAATGTATTTTTAAAAGCTTAAAATAATACTAAAAATAATTAATTACGAAAAAAAAATTATTTAACTAGAAAATTTTAAGTAACATTTTAGTGACCAATTTATAGTAATATCTTATCTAAATTTTATATAATTAGGTCTATAATGGAAAATACCTATTTTGACTTTTTACGGAAAAAGCTGATAATTCAGCCGATTACCGAAAAACTGCCTAAACGATTTTCGAAGCGTTACAATCTTCACCCCTTAAAAAAATTCGGTCTCCGAATTTAGAATTTAACTACGCATACCTTCAAAAAGATGGGGATATCTCTTCCTCATCTCAACCTCGGTCTCCCAGGTGACCTCCTCGCTGTTCGGGCCACGCCAAAGGATCTTGACGGATGGTATAACTTTCGACCTCAATTTCTTCACCTGCCGATCCAAAATGACCACCGGCTGCTCGGTGAATGAAAGATCACTCTCTAGCTGGATCGTCTGGTGCTGAATCGCATGGAAGGATCATGAAGGTACTTACGGAGCATCGAAACATGGAAAACGGGATGAACATCGGGGAAGCTGGGCGGAAGAGCTAACCGATAAGCGACTGGACCAACACGCTCTAAGATCTCGAAAGGACCAACATATCTAGGACTCAGCTTCCCTTTCCGCCCAAATCTCATCACACCTTTCATCGGAGAGACCTTCAGGAAAACATGATCGCCAACAGCGAACTCGAGTCGGCGACGACGCTTGTCAGCATATAATTTCTGCCTGCTCTGATACCAACTTTGTCACGACCCGAGAGTACGGAACGTGACTGGCACTTAGATTACGAGATGTCTAAAGGCGTACCGTAACCTAAGTCAGCCAAAGCCCAGAAAAATCTAAACCAAAATCAAAAGAGAGTGAAGGAAAACCTTTAATGAAAACGATTTTCAAATCAATTAAGTTGCAAAGAATCCCTTCTTAAAAACATCATAAATTTCTGAAAATTTCGGCAGAGTCTCCCCTGTAAATACTATCCCCCAAAATGAGTACAATAAGATATATAACTTATAATCACAAAATGGCATCCCTAAGCGGGAGCTAGCTCTTCGCCCAAGGCGGATCACAACCACACGCAATATATATATGCAATAACCATAAAAGAGCATAAAGAAATGCAAAATGTAAGAAAACACAACGTCGGCTCAAGTGAGCTCGACCCAAAAGAAACCACATATACACAAATCTCTCAATCTCATCACTAAGTCGCATATACAAATAAGAACCGGTAGATGGAGAATACTAGATACAAAAATAGTACAAAAAGAGATAATAGGGCTCTCGCAACCCACCTACGAACAATGTCGCGAGTCTGAGCAAAAGAAGTCACTAACAAGATAAGCCGCCGCTACTAGGCTGATGAGTCCGACCTGCAAGACACTGTGGCACAACGGGGGTGAGTTGCCAGCTCGTGAGTAGAATATAACATCTAGTAAGGTAATCGTAAGAATGCACGCAAATGCGTTACAGCATGTATGTCCAGATGTGATGTAATACCTCTAGTATGCATGCACATGTATGCAATGTCATTACTAAATCTTTAAGTGTTTTAAATGCTAAGAGTTCTGCATTCTTAAGTTTAGAAAAAGAATATCCGTATAATAGCTAAATACCATCAAGAAATCATCTGAAACCCGTGTCAAGCATCGACACCAAATATGAAATCACATCTGTTTCAATATCTCACTGTATCAATGTCTCAATACATCGGGCTCCGTCAGTCCGGATCGGCCCATATCATCAAATCTCACGACAACGGTCGGTATCCTCCGGATATCCGCCGCGCCAGACATCACCGGTAGGTAGTCTTCCCCTGCCAGGCTCATCGTCTACAACTCGATCTTCTTGCCCCGGGGTACCATACCGGGCCCACCATGTACCCGAGACGGTTCATCCACTCCTCGAATCGGGTCTCGAAATCCAATAGAAAACATGAAAACTCATGGTGGACGACACATACATCACGAGAAAACCGCAACTTTGTTTTAAAAATGATAAATATAAGCTTTTGTTAAATTCTTGCGGTTTTCCCCAAAAATCCAGAAATCGCAGCAATACTGAAATCCTCAAGAAAATCATAATGTCCAACATGTTGTATATGATATATGTCTATGATATCAAGGTATGCGATGTGATTTATGGCTAGAAATCTATGTAAGTATGATGATGATGCGAGGTATATACATGCTATGCGATTTCATATATCATGTATGATGCAAGTGGTGATACTAAGCTAAACAGGTTCTATGGTGCTCGTGGCATGGAAATTACCAAAGGCGTGTGTGTCACATGAATAGTGCGCATGCAGCAGAAGCCAATGGTAATGGTGTTCGTGTCCTACGAAGTGATATCGCACATGTGTATATAAATATCCATGCAATCTAACAGACGATTAGTTATAAGGGTATGCAATGTGAATCAGGGGAGTTAGCTAACAATGCAAATCTTGCCATAAATAAAGTAATCCTAACTACGGGGCGCCTCGCCCCATCCAGAAGATTCCCCCATAGATGAATACATCTACTCACCTGAATGCCTCGCTAATCCGATCCGACCACCGCCTTGCTTTTACGCGCCGTGTCCGATGTTTCCTCGACCGATCCTATATTTGCACAACACCAAGCATAAGATTACAAAACCTAAAACGATGCAAGTCACAATATACAATTGTCGACGCTCTCGAATTAAACATAGCATGCACTCGGTGCGCGGGAAAACGCACGAAAATCGCTAATCGTAAACTAGAATCGTCATTTCGGGGAAATCGACAAAACTACTACCCGACTAGACGAAACCCCGCGTTCGCGCACTCTAATAGTCGTATATGATGCTAATTATATCGCTAATATAACGCAATTAGATCACTTCCTAAAATTCATAAAAATCTAGTAAGCGATAGCATACCGATTTCAAAGCAAACATCGCTAATTTACGATATCGTGATCGCAACATCGCACAAATATTCGATCTAACCCACTAGATAGCCACAACACTAGCTTAAACCCACTTATCCAATATCAAACCCTAATCTAGAACATCATCCCTTTCTTAAAATTTCAAAAATTAACCATTACAATGAAATTAATCACTTTAAAATACTAAACTAGCTTATTTAAACTACAATTTAACAACTAGTTTAGGATTTATACTTCCCAAGTGAACCCCAACTTGCACTTGACCTTGAAAGATGCCTCCTTTCACCTTGTTTTAAAATAATTTAGGGTTGGACAGAGGTGGACAAGGATTATGGTTTGAATTTATGAAGAAAATGGCGTATTTTTCTTGATTTTATCATGATTTTAGAAGCAAGAAGTGAGGGGGGAAAATAAGAGCTGCTGCTGCCCAAGCATGGCCAAGGTGGGAGGGGCAAGAGAAAAATGGAATGGTGTAGAAAATTCCATGAAAAAATCTCTTTCTAGTGCAATTAATGCTTTAACATCAAATTTTCACAAAAAACCCCTTTTTAAGCTCATTTTTGATATGATTCTTAAACCATTGAAAAAAAATCTTGAAAAGTCATGATACAATTTTATTAACACTAAATTTTAGTTTATAATATTTCCTAAGTGTGTAATTTATCTAATTAAATTTGTATTTATCACTAATTTAATGTATTTTTAAAAGCTTAAAATAATACTAAAAATAATTAATTACGAAAAAAAAATTATTTAACTAGAAAATTTTAAGTAACATTTTAGTGACCAATTTATAGTAATATCTTATCTAAATTTTATATAATTAGGTCTATAATGGAAAATACCTATTTTGACTTTTTACGAAAAAAGCTGATAATTCAGCTGATTACCGAAAAACTGCCTAAACGATTTTCGAAGTGTTACACCCCGTATTACTACGAACATCCACTTCCATTGGATAAAACCATCGTATGGTTAGATACGAACTCGAAAGAATTTATTCGAGGATGGTTTTAGGTTCTGGAGGAAACGGATAGCACTATTCAGTTGTCTTTTCCTTTTACCTTCTCTCAGGTTGCGAGTACTCCTTGGTTTAGGAGATAGTACACCTATTACGCAAATTGGAAAGTCTTCTTCCAAACCATAGGCAGGTGCCGACCGGTAGGGAATGAAGAAAACCAATTAGCCTAACGATGGTGTACAGAAGGTATTAAGTTAAGACAAAGCAAGGGATTAGTAAGAGGGCAAAGTAAATTGCAACTGATATTCACGACCAAACCAGGTATTTCATTACCACTCCCACTTCACCTTTGTATTTCTCCAGGACACTCCATATCACTACGAAGATCCACAGTTTATTGGATACTCCATCGTATGGTTGTATACGAACTCGAAAGGAACTTGTTCCAGTTCGGGGATGGATTCTGGTTCAGGAGAAGTAGGAATAAGGTTTATTCGGTTGTCTTTTTTCTTCACCTTCTCTCGCATTGCGAGTGCTCCTAGGATTAGGAAAGCACACCCATTATGCTTATTGGATAGTCTTCTTCCAAACCATAGGCTGGTGCCGAACGGTAGGGAAGGAAGAAAACCATTTGGCCTAAAGGGGTGTGCAGAAGGTAATGACTAAAGACATAAAAAGGGATTTGGAGAGGTGGCAAAGAATTATACGGTTACAGTCGTGAATTTGGAAGAGGCATTATTAGGAATACTGGGATACCCCATCGAAACATTTCAATGTTTCAGTTTCACTGTGTAATGTTAAAGGAAAACTGATTTCCCAGTTAGACACTTGCTCCAGGGTATGTATTTACCAGGTATGATTCTCACATCTGTATGGTTTTACAGATGATGAGTGGGAGTGAGTTATTGGGAATTGGGTGATCATCCTCATTATATCGGGATTCGTTGTAATCGGTGATATTTGAGGAAGTCATCTGGACTGTTTGCCGGTCGGCAAAATATTTGGTTTTGAATATCCGCTGTTGTGCACCAATTTCAAATTGATATATCTGTACGTCTATTTTCATAGAGTGAGATATACCTTTTTAAAATTATGTCTATGACATTTACCTATATCGGTGGATGGTTAGGTAAGGAGCATTGAACAACGGTGTAATTCTTCTTAACCATAAGTACAGTTTTCAACCTACGACACACAGTGAATGAGTTATCAGACTCAAGGGACTTATACAGAGTATTGTATGTTGTCCAGGGTCCATCAGGACAGAGGGGTTGGTCCTCATACTATATTCGGTTTACTTATGACTTCTCTAGTTTTTAGACAGGTGTTTCGTGGAAACACAGGGTCCGAATTTTGAGAAGTTATAGGTATTTGAATAAAGTAGAGAACCAGGTATTGCAAGTATCGGGATTCTTCAAAGTAATCGAAGATGTAGATATTTGTGTATGGTGTTCAGTTGATAGTAATGATTAAGAGAACCTGCTTCAATTTCAGGTTACTCATAATTGGAAGCATTCCTAAGTTGAGTAACATTGATCGGCCTCCTTCCATTTAGTTGACATGCACTGGGGACAGTTGCATGATTTGAATCTGGTTCAATTAAATCAGTGCCTCTGGTTCTATATTGGATATAGAACAGTTCGTATCTTAACGATGTTAAGGTACGGGGAGTTGTCCGGTTTATGCTTAAAACCAGACTCTGGATAACTCAAGGCACGTTTCTGTAATGGCTGTTTGTGGGTTGACCCAGGCTATGACGAGGGTTGATTTTCTACCATAAGAAAGATCAATAGCGATATTGTTCTTGACTCGCCACAGTTTTAATAAAAATGGATTTTTTTCAGAAAACAGTAGTGGGAGTATGGTAGAACTGGAAGTAATTCCAGAACCACAAACGATTACTGAAGATTTGATAGGAACCTAAAGATTCAATCTGATTTGACATTCCATTGGCCACTCCGCAGATAAGGTGGGTAACCTCAGGCACCCGAGAGGTACTTCGGTATGCTCAAGGACGGTGACAAGGAAGTTCTTGTTTACCCACACTTGCCATTGCTGTTGTTCTAGACTGTGAGACCCGGCAGGAGGATGAGTATAGCGTCGTTCTAAACTAGTTTTAGAAGTATACGTGTATATGACTCTGCCAGAGGGTTGTCATAGTCAGTGGGAGCAGCGGAAGCATTGGTGGACAGGTAGCTTATGTCTATCTATAGACTAAAGCAGATATAGCGGAGATAGATCATCAATTTCTGATGTGACAGTCATAGGTTTGACTTCATCAGAATAGGGGATAGATCTGTTAAGAAGGTAGTTGGGTGTGATGTCATGGTATTTGGATGACATACACAGAATAGGAAAAGAAACTCCTATACTACAATCGGTTATAGTTTGGTCGTCACACAGTGTTTTCTCCACATGGGACTTGTAAGTCCATGCTACCTCTCCCGGTACTTTCGGGAATGCGGAATTTGGTAGAAAACGATTTTCTTAAAGATGGTAACATGGACCTAAAACCCGGATCTTGGTTAAACATCTATCTAACAACCTAACTATGAGTTTTAGCTACTCGGTTAGGGGGTTATACCTTGCTTGTCTTGAACTCCTTCGTCTTCAAAGCTCCGATGGTGGTCCGATGGCTTCTTCTCGTCGTCTCCGTACGCCGAAGATAGATCCACCTGAAAGCTCCAACCTTTAGCTCCTTCTTCGTTCTTTGAAGAAACTAGTTCACTTGGTTTGCTAAACCTAGTGAACTAGAATGAGTAGAGAAGAAATAGAATGGGATTTTATCTATGGTTCTTGATTCTCAACTCATGAGACAAGAGAACCATAGATCAAGAGAGGGAGCAAGAGGTTGAGGGTGAGAGCAAGAGGAGAGCTCAAGAACAAGAGAGAGAATGAGCAAGAAAGAATGAGCAAGTATTTTGTCTCTCACCCTCTCATAATCCAAAGCAATGATAACTCATCATATTAACAAAAGTCTTATGTGATGGTTAGAAGCAACCACAACCATATCATTTCATGCACTCATTTTACACAAATGAGCAAGTAAACAAAAGTCTTTGCCATGAAATGATGGCTATGGTTATCATGATGGTCAACTAGTCAAGCCTAGTCAACCGGTCAACAAGTCAACAAAAGTCAACAAGTCAACAACCATATCACCATAATACTTAATTAATATAATAGTTAATCACATATCATATTCTCATTAGGGTTGAGCATAAAGTCAAATAGTCAACGGTCAACTGTCAACAACCTTAATGAGAATCCGCTGCCTCTGCCTCCCTGTCAACTGTGCATACACACCCGCATCCGCGTTCCGAGGAACACGAATGCAAACTGGATAAATCCAATCCCATAAGGTACACTAGGATCTGGCTTAAACCAAAGCCCGCTAGTGTAAACTGTCCGGACACTGTACGTGCACAAGTACACGGATGTGACCGAACCCTGTCGCAAAACCATGCGACCTGTCGCAATACCATGCGACCTCTACTCTTTTGCCTAAAGGCGAAAAGCTTTCTGTGTGGGACTCTAAAGACTCGACACTACGCTGGCAGTGGGTTTAACCACAGACCGCAAGCGGCACTAGCTGTGCGTAACGGTCCCCAGGTAATGCCGACAAGAAGACGGACGAGGCGAAACCCATCTGAACTCCTACTGAGCCTGAGTGTGACATTCTCCGTACAGTCCGGTCTGTTCGTCTGATACATCGCATGGCGGGCCTAGGGGGCGGTAAACGTCAGTCCCCCAATAGCGGTACAAGTCGTGCCGGAGTGAAGCCCAATACACCCTGAGATAACACTGGAAACCTACCAGTATATCTCGTTTGCCCTGGCCAGGGACTACTCGTGTAATGGCTCTCCTAGACACAGCGCGATGTCAACCCCCAATACCGGGAGAGACGAATCCTGTCTAACCGTCACTGCCTCCAAGTGCTTCGGGACTGCACCCAACCACCACCTGTTTGCACGACTCCTTTGAGCCGTGGTAGGGTAGTGATCAAAGTACAGTGGGAACACACTCGAGGCGGAGTGACAGTGTCAAGTCAGCGGACTAAGCTGTACTCATGTCACCTGGGAACTGATAACTGACGATAGGTATAATACCAACTAGTCAGTTCCCGACGAGTCCTGTCCAGTGTACCCGTAACCTAACGAGCACCCGCATACTATCTCAAGTACGACGTACTGACGGCTGTGGGACAGACCGTCTCCCACACTGGGATGAGAAGCGCATGCGCTGGTCTACTCCGGAGTATCGATGCCCTGTCTCGATAGTCCTGCGACCAGGGACCTGAATAAGGATGTGCTTATAGATTACCCAGCCCCCACTAGTGTGACTGCCATCACAACGCTGGTAATCAAGCAAAGATCCTAAGGGCTCCACTAATGCGTATAAGTGATATACTGAAATAAACACAAGTACACATTGAAGTAGAAACAAACCAAGTAGCATACTACTATTTTGAGCAAGATTGTATATACAAGGTGAATATCCCAAGCATCCATTAAGTAATATACAAACTAGTATGATACAGTAATGGCCTCTAGGGCATATACACTAACAATCTCCCACTTGCACTAAGGCCATGTACTGGCGTATCGAAGACCTATCATCTCGATCAGCCGCTCGAACTGAGTCTGGGGCAGGGCCTTGGTGAATGGATCAGCAGTGTTATCTTCTGAAGCGACTCTCCGAACCTCGATCTCCTGGCGATCTACGATCTCCCTGATCAGGTGATACCGCCTCAAGATGTGCCTGGATCTCTGATGGGACCTGGGTTCCTTCGCTAAAGCTATAGCCCCATTGTTGTCGCAATACAGAGGTATTGGATCAACAATGGACGGAACCACCTGAAGTTCTTTCAAGAACTTCCTCATCCAGACAGCTTCTTTTGCGGCATCAGATGCAGCGATGTATTCCGCTTCCATCGTCGAGTCTGCAACGGTTTCTTGTTTGGAACTCTTCCAACACACCGCCCCCTCCATTGAGGGTAAAGACAAAACCCGACATGGACTTGGAATCATCCTTGTCACTCTGGAATCTGGAGTCAGCAAAGGCCTCGATCTGGAGGTCTTTTCCGCCATACACCAAGAACATCTCCTTAGTCCTTCTCAGGTACTTGAGAATGTTCTTTACCGCTATCCAGTGTTTCTCCCCAGGGTTTGACTGATACCGGCTTACCACACTCAGTGCATAAGCTACATCCGGTCTGGTACACAACATCGCATACATTATAGAGCCTACCGCAGAAGCGTAGGGTATAATAGACATGCGATCCCTCTCTAAATCAGTCTTGGGAGACATCTCTTTGGAGAGGGTGATCCCGTGACAAGCCGGTAGGTTACCGCGCTTGGAATCTTCCATACTGAACCTCTTCAGTATGGTGTCGATGTACCTGGACTGCGAAAGTCCTAATATCCTCTTGGATCTGTCACGGTAGATCCGGATACCCAGAATGTACGAGGCATCACCCAGGTCTTTCATGGAGAACCTGTGTGACAAGAACCCCTTGACAGATTGTAGCATAGGAATGTCATTTCCTATTAAGAGAATGTCATCCACGTATAAAACGAGGAATACTACAGTTCTCGCTACAAATCTACTATAGATTCATGGTTCATCTGGATTTTTGATAAAGCCAAATTCTTTGACCGTCTCATCAAAGCAGATGTTCCAACTCCGCGATGCCTGCTTTAGTCCATAGATGGACTTAAGCAACTTGCACACCTTTCCGCTGCTCCCACTCTGAATGAAACCCTCTGGCTGGTCCATATAGACACACTCCTCTAAATTTCCATTTAGAAAAGCTGTCTTTACGTCCATTTGCCAGATCTCATAATCGTGGAAGGCAGCAATGGCAAGAAGGATCCGAATGGATTTCAGCATGGCTACTGGAGAAAAGGTTTCGTCGTAGTCCAAGCCAGGTCTTTGACGAAAACCCTTTGCTACCAGCCTAGCTTTATAAGTCTCAACCTGTCCATCTACACCAATCTTCCTTTTGAAGATCCACTTGCATCCTACGGGTTTTACCCCGTCTGGAGCAATGTCCAACGTCCATACCTTGTTGGTGTACATGGACTCCATTTCGGTCCGCATTGCATCCAGCCATTTCACTGAGTCAACGCTCTGAATGGCCTGCTGGAAGCTAGTAGGCTCATCATAATCTATGATGCAATCCTCTCTATCCCCGTCTACGAGAAAACCGTAGTATCTCTCGGGCGGATGAGTCTGCCTACTACTCCTGCGGAGCGGCGTAGGAATGTCCTGTTCTTCCGAACCCTCTGGTTCCACTAAACTTTCAGTAATAGTCCGTGGTTCTGGAATTTCTTCCAGTTCTACTGCGCTCTCACTTATTTCTTTTTCTATGAACTGGTGTTCTAGAAAGTGGGCATGACGAGAAACAAGAACTTTTTGTTCCTCTTCACAGTAGAAGAAATATCCCTTGGAATTCTTTGGATATCCCACAAACTTGCACAGTACTGAGCGTGCCTCGAGCTTGTCCGCATGCTGCTTTTTGACAAAAGCTGGACTTCCCCATATCTTAATGTGATTAAGATGGGGTCTCTTCCCACACCACATCTCAAATGGCGTAGTAGGCACAGTCTTAGTGGGAACACGGTTCAAAAGGTATGCGGCTGATTCTAGCGCATATCCCCAGAATGATCGCGGCAACTCAACGTTACTCATCATGGACCGCACCATATCCAATAGGGTGCGGTTCCGTCTCTCCGATACACCGTTATGTTGCGGGGTGTATGGAGGAGTAAGCTGAGAGAGAATTCCATTCTCTTTTAAATAGTCCAGGAACTCGGCACTTAAGTATTCTCCACCTCGATCCGATCTTAGAATCTTAATACTTTTGCCGGTCTGTTTCTCCACTTCATTCTTATACTCCTGGAATTTTCCAAAGGCCTCGGACTTATGTTTCATTAAGAAGACATAACCGTACCTTGAGAAGTCATCCGTAAAAGTAATGAAGTAAGAATGTCCGCTTCGGGCATGTGTAGACATTGGACCGCACACGTCACTGTGTACGAGTCCTAAGAGCTCGCTCGCTCTTACTCCATGTCCAGTAAACGGAGTCTTTGTCATCTTTCCTTTGAGACAGGATTGACAAGTGGCATACGACTGATATTCGAACGCATTCAAATACCCTTCTGTATGTAACTTCGTCAACCTTCTCTCATTGATGTGACCCAATCTACAATGCCATAAGAAAGTTTGATTTATTTCTGGAGACTTTCTTTTGTGTGTATTCTGGACATTAAAAATCTGTGGTTGGTTTAACACGTATATACCATTACTCAAAGTACCTGACCCAATCAAAACTTGATTAAGGTGAATGTTTACAACATTGCTTACAAACGCAAATTCATAACCTTCTTTAGAAACTAAAGATACAGAAATGATATTACAAGTTGCGTTGGGTACAAAAAAGCAATTACGCAAAACCAAAACATGTCCATCTGACATTCCCAGGTGATAGTCCCCCACGGCTTTAGCATCCATGCTAGCTCCGTTCGCAACTCTGAGGGTCATATCACCTGCCTTCAAAACCCTACGGTTTCTCAACGCCTGCAAAGAATTACAGATATGAGATCCTGATCCGGTATCCAATACCCAGGAAGTAGAGTTTATTGAAAGACAGTTTTCAATAACATACACACCTGAAGCTGAAGCTGCAACCTGCTTCAATTCCTGTGTTCTGGCCTTCCAGGCCCTGCAATCATTCTTCCAGTGTCCTCTCTTATGACAATAGAAGCATTCTTCCTTATCCACAAGCTTCCCCGCTATCTTTGTTGCTTTACCTTTTCCCTTCGTATCCACTTTACTAACACCGCCCCTTGGTTTGGCGGGGGCCTTCTTCTTCTTTCCCTTGGCTTTCGCCTTGGACCTAGAAGAAGATGATCCTCCTACAAACAAAGTGGATGTTTCCCTACCTTTCTGTAGGGTGCCCTCTGCGCTCCTCAGCATGTTGAGGAGCTCTGATAGTTCAACCTCTTTTTCTTGTAGGTTGAAGTTCAGTATAAACTGGGCGTAAGTGGAAGGAAGGGACTGGAGAACTATATCCGTATATAGCTCACTCTCCAATGTGATCCCTAGGTCAGCGAGCTCCTCAATGTAGCCGATCATCTTTAGCACGTGCTCGGCTACTGATGATCCGACGGCCATTCTTGTCGAAAATAACTTTTTCGACGCTTCGTATCTTGCGATACGTGATTGCTCTCCATACAGTTCTTTTGTATGGAGCAATATGGACTCCATGTCCATATTCTCATGCCTCCTCTGATGTTCGTTGTCCATCGAGGCAAGCAGGAGGCATTTGGCCTTCGCGCTATCAATCTCCCAAGTCTTACGGATTTCCTTATCCGCGACGCTGGAAGTTGGACCAGGGACAGGGGGAGCTTTGGTGGTAAGAAGATACCCCAGCTTGTCATAAGTGATTGCTATCTTGACATTCCTGAGCCAATCTTTGTAGTTTGGCCCTGTCAGTTTGTTTTTATCTAGGAGTAACTTAAGTCCAGTCATGTTGATTGGTCGCTGCAATTAGGAGAGAGAAGAAGAAACACTCAGCATGATGCTCTTGCAAGTTTAGAGTGGTTTTTAGTTTGTCTAAACAGGATGGCTCCCACTGTTTCTCGAATCCCTCCTCAAACCATAAAGGAAGAATTAGTCAGGATCAATCCCACCGTACAATACTTGCTTAACCGTTCAGCCAGGCCGGTGTCGGTACTTCGAGGGAGGTTTTCCAACGCTTTCGCGAAGTTCCTTAATTAAAGAACCTCTTTTCCCTGGGGGCGTAGCCCCGCTAACACCTTTCTAGGCACCTACTAGGTTTATAGCATTGATCGTTAAGTGAGAAATTTCCCGAGGAGTAGCATATACTCACAGTAGGATCGGGATCCAAATATCATTGCGTGACGAAACTGAAGGAATCCTACCAGAATCATCACACTCCAAATGGTATGCAAATCTAGCAAGTTTCAGTACTTATGAAACTCCCGATGTGGATTTTTGCCCCATGCTCTTATGACCTTGACTTTGGCCAAAATATCATAAGTCACATGTCAAGTTCTACCCGTCATTATCCAGGTTAATTTGGATCCATCCGTACCTACCCTTGACTTTGGCCAAAATGGCAGTACGACTGTCCCAAACCAACGCATCTATCTATGCTACACATGAACACCCAATAGCTACCAATCACTGTGCCTTGACTTTGGCCAACATACACAGCTTGAATACTATTGACTATTCATGCGAAACGACGGAGGGCTACGGATGGTTTTGGCAAAACCGTGAACGTAGTGAACTTGATTTGGTCGATGGAACGAGATATCTTTTAAAAGGAGTGGCTCAAGCTCCGCATTTAAAAGTTGTTTTTGAAAAGAACCGAGTGGTTTTTCGAAAGTGTTCCAACGACTTTAACTTGGTTTATTATCTTGCATTAGTTCTTTTAATGCGTGATATTCTTGCATTAGTTCTTTTAATGCGTCCCATCATTTAATCCTACCATTGCAGAAAACAACCAAAATATGACGTACGCTTATGCCATTCGCATTCGCCACGGGGCCCCGTCATTACCCGTTAGGTTACTTAACTAACGACAGAGCGGGGGCTGGGCTAGCGCGTCTGTAAAACATAAGCAACGCCTAAATAATATCATATATAGATATACTGCAATGATAAACATTTCAGATCACAGATAAATACATTGGATATACTAGCAATCTGTAATTTGTACGAGCCTGTAACAAAAAACAGATAACACGGTCGCGGTGAATAGCCAAAACCCCACCCAAGACCCCTACGGGTGCGGCAAACTACCCGCCAAGTACCCGAAGCGTAGCAACCTCCCTCATCTCCATGAGTAGGCCACTCGACACTTCGGCATACCCGGTAGTTTGTGTACCCCCTCCATGGGTCTATCCTAGGAGCAAAAACAGTAAAAAGAAATTATACAATGACGGCTACAACCCCTTCCCGGTTGTGCGGCCATACAAATAATTATTACATCAATTTACAAATTTACATGAATTGCAAGAAAAGAAAACTCTCGTCTCACAACCCCCGGCTATTCACCCGCGACAATCCAACATATTTATATACACATTCCAGCACATTACAGATCACAGATTTGTATAACCCCCACTAATCGACATATAGCGATTAGTAGACGTTCAATACAAATATCACATTACAGAAAAACCCGTTAGCTCAAGTCTTTTAGAAGTTCGATCAAAAATACGGATTTTCGGGACCCCAAAATAAAATTTTCGTTCTGGAAAATCTGGGTTGAAAATACATATACTAAAAATCCCAAAATACCCCAATTAGCAAACTGCAAAAAATAAAACCCATGACCGAGTCAACTCGGCCGCGGTTCCGCGGCGGGAGCGTGCTCCCGCCGCGTAACCGCGGCGCTTTGATCGAGTCATGGGCCCAAATTTTTGCAGTTTCTTTAAAAAAGCCTGAGTCGATTTTTGGTGTATATTAAAAAAGTTTTCCAGCACTTTTAAAATCGACAGAAAGTTTAAAATTCCGGGGTTCGTTTCGGGACTTTTTCGTTGATCGATCTTCTAGTTACTTGCTAACATGTTAGATAGAGTTTAACCTGGCTCTGATACCACTGTAAGTCCATGCTACCTCTCCCGGTACTTTCGGGAATGCGGAATTTGGTAGAAAACGATTTTCTTAAAGATGGTAACATGGACCTAAAACCCGGATCTTGGTTAAACATCTATCTAACAACCTAACTATGAGTTTTAGCTACTCGGTTAGGGGGTTATACCTTGCTTGTCTTGAACTCCTTCGTCTTCAAAGCTCCGATGGTGGTCCGATGGCTTCTTCTCGTCGTCTCCGTACGCCGAAGATAGATCCACCTGAAAGCTCCAACCTTTAGCTCCTTCTTCGTTCTTTGAAGAAACTAGTTCACTTGGTTTTCTAAACCTAGTGAACTAGAATGAGTAGAGAAGAAATAGAATGGGATTTTATCTATGGTTCTTGATTCTCAACTCATGAGACAAGAGAACCATAGATCAAGAGAGGGAGCAAGAGGTTGAGGGTGAGAGCAAGAGGAGAGCTCAAGAACAAGAGAGAGAATGAGCAAGAAAGAATGAGCAAGTATTTTGTCTCTCACCCTCTCATAATCCAAAGCAATGATAACTCATCATATTAACAAAAGTCTTATGTGATGGTTAGAAGCAACCACAACCATATCATTTCATGCACTCATTTTACACAAATGAGCAAGTAAACAAAAGTCTTTGCCATGAAATGATGGCTATGGTTATCATGATGGTCTACTAGTCAAGCCTAGTCAACCGGTCAACAAGTCAACAAAAGTCAACAAGTCAACAAAGTCAACAAGTCAACAAAAGTCAACAAGTCAACAACCATATCACCATAATACTTAATTAATATAATAGTTAATCACATATCATATTCTCATTAGGGTTGAGCATAAAGTCAAATAGTCAACGGTCAACTGTCAACAACCCTAATGAGAATCCGCTGCCTCTGCCTCCCTGTCAACTGTGCATACACACCCGCATCCGCGTTCCGAGGAACACGAATGCAAACTGGATAAATCCAATCCCATAAGGTACACTAGGATCTGGCTTAAACCAAAGCCCGCTAGTGTAAACTGTCCGGACACTGTACGTGCACAAGTGCACGGATGTGACCGAACCCTGTCGCAAAACCATGCGACCTGTCGTAATACCATGCGACCTCTACTCTTTTGCCTAAAGGCGAAAAGCTTTCTGTGTGGGACTCTAAAGACTCGACACTACGCTGGCAGTGGGTTTAACCATAGACCGCAAGCGGCCCTAGCTGTGCGTAACGGTCCCCAGGTAATGCCGACAAGAAGACGGACGAGGCGAAACCCATCTGAACTCCTACTGAGCCTGAGTGTGACATTCTCCGTACAGTCCGGTCTGTTCGTCTGATACATCGCATGGCGGGCCTAGGGGGCGGTAAACGTCAGTCCCCCAATAGCGGTACAAGTCGTGCCGGAGTGAAGCCCAATACACCCTGAGATAACACTGGAAACCTACCAGTATATCTCGTTTGCACTGGCCAGGGACTACTCGTGTAATGGCTCTCCTAGACACAGCGCGATGTCAACCCCCAATACCGGGAGAGACGAATCCTGTCTAACCGTCACTGCCTCCAAGTGCTTCGGGACTGCACCCAACCACCACCTGTTTGCACGACTCCTTTGAGCCGTGGTAGGGTAGTGATCAAAGTACAGTGGGAACACACTCGAGGCGGAGTGACAGTGTCAAGTCAGCGGACTAAGCTGTACTCATGTCACCTGGGAACTGATAACTGACGATAGGTATAATACCAACTAGTCAGTTCCCGACGAGTCCTGTCCAGTGTACCCGTAACCTAACGAGCACCCGCATACTATCTCAAGTACGACGTACTGACGGCTGTGGGACAGACCGTCTCCCACACTGGGATGAGAAGCGCATGCGCTGGTCTACTCCGGAGTATCGATGCCCTGTCTCGATAGTCCTGCGACCAGGGACCTGAATAAGGATGTGCTTATAGATTACCCAGCCCCCACTAGTGTGACTGCCATCACAACGCTGGTAATCAAGCAAAGATCCTAAGGGCTCCACTAATGCGTATAAGTGATATACTGAAATAAACACAAGTACACATTGAAGTAGAAACAAACCAAGTAGCATACTACTATTTTGAGCAAGATTGTATATACAAGGTGAATATCCCAAGCATCCATTAAGTAATATACAAACTAGTATGATACAGTAATGGCCTCTAGGGCATATACACTAACAGGACTTGGACATTATATCAGACATACTGGTTACTAGATCTATGGTTTTAGATCTAGATTTGGGTGGTTTCCCAATTAAGGGTACTTAGACAGCATTCTAAGAGTATTTAGAATGGACGACTCCTGGCACGGTAGTGTACCTGCAGGTGATGGAGTCACCCTCTCTAAAGGTGTCTTACAGACTAAAGGGGAGAGGGATGTGCATGATTGGCAGATCACTTGCTTAGGCAATTGAGTCAATCATGAGATGTCAAGTACCACACCAGATGTTGTTCTTGCACTACATGCAATAAGTTGACATTGATCCAATCCTGGAGAAACAGTCGGAAGCAGTTTTAGAACATAAGTGGATGTTCTAGGGATATGATAACGACAGCCTCATTCGGGAGACAATTATCATTCCAAGCTTCCAAGGTGACTTGGACAACAAGGAGGTTGTCAGAGTTATAGTTTTCCTTCTGATGAGAGGCAGTATTTTGGACAGATGGTCCAAGGCAATACTGAGGGAGGCATGGCGCAGGATACTGATTAAGTTCAGTTGATGATACAGTCTAAGAAGTTTGGATTTGGAGTTCATTTATAAGCTAGGTCCCATCAGACATCCAGACACATTCTGAGACAGGTATTGCTCATTTCGGGAGATAGGTTTCTCCGCGAACTTGAGATATAGAGAGACATAAAAAGAAACATCAAAGCGGATCCACTCACTGAGGCTATTCCTCGAACGCAATAGTTTCGCAAACAGGCTTTGTGAGACTGACTAGTAGAGGAGTTGGGTGTTTGGTATCACACGGGCTGTGAGTATGCGACATCGCAATAATTAGCCTTGAGTGCAAGTGGGAGATTGTTGGAGATAGTGCCCTCAGAGTCAATTATTGGATCACAGGCACGTGATTGCAATGATTGAGGGAGGACCTATCCTGGTAGGACAGTCTTACTCGAGATGATAGTATGCTATCTGGTTTACCTTTATCATCGTGTACTGCTTTAGGTGACCTGACATGTCGCTATTACACGTTGATAGAGCCCCTAGGATTCTTACTTGACCACCAGCAGTATGAGGGCGATCATATACGTGAGAGCTGGTAGTCTATAAGCACATCCTTAAAAGGTCCCTAGTCGTGGGAGTTTCGAGACAGGGCATCGATACTCCAGAGTAGACTATTGTATACAGTCGAGACCCCGACGAGGGGCGGTGGCCGGTCTCACAAGCCACTGGTGTCAGTTGGTTCACCTAAGATGTATACAGGTGCTCATTGGGTTATGAGTACACCGGACAGGACTCGCCGGGAACATGCTAGTTGGTCTTATACCTGACGTCAGATAGCAGTTCCCTGGTGACATGTGTACAGGTTAGTTCATCGACCTGGGGATCGTCATTTGTCTCGTGTGAGTTCCCACTGTACTTTGATTACTACCCTACCACGCTCAAAGGAGACGTGCAAACAGGTTTTAGTTGGGTACAGTCCCGAGCCACATGGAGGCAGTGAGCGGATCTTCAGGGGTTCGTCTCTCCCGGTATTGGGGGTGAGGTCGCGCTGTGTCTAGGAGAGCCATTACACAAAGCCCTCGGCCGAGGCAGGAGATTTACTGGTAGGTATTCCAGTAGCATCTCAGGGTGTTCTGGGCTACACTCCGACACGACTTGTACCGCTTTTGGGGGTCTGACTTTACCAACCCCCTAGGCCCGCCATGCGATGCTCATAGACGAACGGACCGGACTGAACGGATATTGTCACTGACAGGCTCAGTAGGGTGTCAGGATGAGTTCGCTCATCGACGTCCCTTTTTGTCAATGCCTGGTAGCCCGTTACGTATTGGCTTATACCTCTGACGTGCTAGTGGTTAAATCTACAACCAAGGTGTTGACGAGTCTTTAGAGTCCCCCACATTCAGTTGCTCAAGTTTTCGGGCGAAACGCTGTAGAGGCCGTATGGAGATATGGCAAGGTCCGATCAGATACGTGCGGTATTGCACGGATCACGATCGGACAGTTTGTACTAGAGGCCGTATGAATATATGGCAGGGTTCGATCAGATACGTGCGGTATTGCACGGATCAGGATCGGACGGATATTACTAGCCGGTTTTGGTTTAAGCCGGATCCTAGTATAGTACAGTGTAGATTTTGTCTCTTTGCATTTGTATTTCGGTCGGAATACAGATGCAGGTGTGTATGAACAGTAGCGGGGTTTTCATGTAATTTATTACGGGACCAGTTTTCTGGAGTTGCCAGTTTGCTTTCCGTTTCGGCCATTTTCATTTGTATCTTTCTTTGGCCGAAGATTGGTGGAGGAGGGCTTATTTGCATTTATGCAAATAAGCAATTTGGGAGGGTGTTCTTTGCTTATTCTTTTGTCATGATGGTTGCACCATTCTTTGACCTTGACTTCTTCTTCTTTCATGATGGCTTGACCTTTTTGAAGTCATCATGCTTGATGATGATGGATTATGATGGTTGTATGAGTGTTGGATTTACTTGTAATCATTTCTTGATATCATGACCTTTCTCTCTCTCCCTTGCATGATGAGTGTGTGGCTCCCCCCATTTTTTGATTCACTCTCATTCTCCCAAAAGCCATGGCCGGCCAAGTGATGGGGGGCTGTCCAAATTCTTGATGTGGGGATTTTTGTATCTTTGGCTTTGAAAAATCCCTACAACTCCATCTCCAAAAGCTTATCTCATTATCCTCCGCCAATGGCATCTCCACAACCCCAAAATGAGACATATAGATCTTCACTATATTCTACAGCAAATCTTGGGCACGTCGACTCGCCAGCTTCATGCCTGAGTTTCCTCGGTATAGAGGCGGGAGCCCGTAAAAGAAGCCGGCGACGTGGTGCCCTTCCGGCGAGGAGGTGGAGACCGGACACTCCGCGAGAGATCGGGACGACGGCAAGAAGACCGGAGGACTCGGATCACTCGGTATATCTCTCTTCCCCATCTTGTAGTTAGCTAGAACTAGTTAATGGCCCGATCCGGGTTTTAGTGCGCGGTGGTGCCGGTTCAAGAAAATTAAAGTTAACCATCGCTTCCGCATTTGGCCTCGGGATGGAGGCCGGGGCGCCGCCGTGCACTTACACTTTCATGATTGATACATTACATATGACCATTCATTGCTATTAGATGCTTATGTTAGATTCGCGCTGTACGTACATACTCGCGATTACCTGCATATGTTATTTTACTATTCACGAGTTGGCAACTCACCCCCATTGTGCCACAGTGTTTGTAGGTGTTCCTCAGGATAGTCAGAGACCGGGCTATTTTCATCCATCGTATCATCTTTTGCTGCGGATACCGCTTCGCCTGACAGTGTGCAGTTTTGCTTAGGTAGGTCTTGCGGTTATCCGATGTTGCTTGTTGTATATTCGTTGTATCCTGTACTCTCCATCTACCATTATATTGTATGACTTAGAGACTTGATGAGAGGACGATATTGTATATTATTTTGCGACTTGGAGGTTTTTATGCAGTTTTATGTATATCGTCTCTTTCTTCGCTACGGCGTCGTATATCTGTGGTGGTGATTGTTTTCCGCCGTTGGGCATGGATTTTGCTCCCGTTTATGATGCATTTACTTATTTTATGTTGTACCCATTTTGGGGGCTTGTTTTACAAAGGGGGTGCTGCCAAAATTTTAAGGAATAAAAGTGAGACTTTAAAGAATTTGGGTTGTGATTTCAAAGGTTTTGAAAATATACTATTATCACTTTCTTGCTACTTTTGATGGTTTAGATTGCTGGGTTTTGGCTTTCTTTTACTACATTACGCCTGTAGACGTTGTGTAGTATTAGGGCCGTCACGTGCCAATTTCGGGTCGTGACAGTGATAATTTTGGTAGGATTCTTTCAGCTTTATCACACGATGATATTTGGATCCCGATCCTGCTGTGAGTATATGCTACTCATCAGGAGATTCTTTTTACTTAAACGATCAATGCTATAAACCAAGTAGGTGTCGAGAAAGGTGTCAGCGGGGCTCCGCCCCAGGGAAAAAAGAGGTTATTTAATTAAGGAACTTCGCGAAAGCGTCGTAAAACCTCCCTCGACGTACCGACACCGGCTTGGCTGAACGGTTAAGAAAGTATTGTACAGTGAGAATAGTCCTGACTAGTTCTTCTTTTTTGGTTTGAGGAAAGATTCGAGAAACAGTAGGAGCCATCCTGTTTAGATAAATTAAAAACCACTCTAAACTTGCAAGAGCATCATGCTAAAATGTTTTCTTCTCTCTCTCCTAATTGCAGCGACCAAGAACATGACGGGCCTTAAGTTATTATTAGATAAAAATATTTTGACAGGGCCAAACTATAATGATTGGTTCAGGAATGTCAAGATGGCAATCACTTATGACAAATTGGGGTATGTCCTTACTACTAAGGCCCCTGCCGTCCCAGGTCCAAAATCCAGTGTCGCGGATAAGGAAATCCGCAAGACCTGGGAGTTAGACTACGCGAAGGCCAAATGCATCGTGCTTGCCTCTATGGATAATGAACATCAGAGGAGGCACGAGAATATGGATCTTGAAGCCATATTTCTCCATACCAAAGAACTGTATGGAGAGCAATCTCGTATAGCTAGATACGAGACCTCGAAGAACTTGTTTCAGTCGAGGCTCCCCGTCGGATCATCTGTAGGGGAACATGTCCTTAAGATGATTGGCTACATTGAGGAGCTCGCGGACCTCGGGACAACATTAGAGAACGAGCTATATACAGGCTTGGTTCTTCAGTCCTTTCCTTCCACCTATGCCCAGTTTATCTTGAATTTCAATATTCAAGGTAAAGAAGTTGAACTTCCAGAACTCCTTAACATGTTGAGGAGTGCAGAAGGCGCCTTGCAGAAAGCAAGGGAAACACCCGCTATGTTTGTTCGTGGTGCTTCCTCTTCCAGGTCCAAAGCAAGGACCAAAGGAAGGAAGAAAAAGGACGCTACCAAACCAAGAGGTGGTGTTGGTAAGGTAGGAGTCAAGGGAAAGGCAAAGGTTGTGGTGCCGGTAGTAGCAAAGGATGAGTGCTTCCACTGTCGTAGGAAAGGCCATTGGAAGAAAGATTGCAAAGCTTGGAATGCCAAGAACCAGGACCCGAGGCAAGTTGTGGCTTCAGCTTCAGGTGTGTTGATTGGTAGAGATTCTGCGTGTTCAAGTTTAGTTAATTACCGCAATCAAAACGGTTTCGCTTGTAGCTAGCTGGTTGAGTACGGGTCGTCCGCAGGGAGATGGGAATCTTTTTCTATGTGCTTTAACGAGTTAAGTCCAATTTTCCAGATTTGTTTGTGATTATCTAAGTGTTAAAATGATATGTAAAGAGAGCTTGTTAGGGTTAAGATTAGGTTAGTTTGAGTTAGGAGTCGCTCACTTCTTTCGTTGCCACTCTTAATATCGGTGTAACGGTAATCGGCAACAACGGGGATTAGCACGACTAGGAAGGAACTTGCGAGTATAAGCTAGGCTTTCCAACGCTTAAGTTCTTCCTTTTGGTGCTTGTCCGTCCGTTCTTGGCTCTTAGCCATAACCTCCGGTTAATTCAACCACAACCGGTCTCACTACGGAATCACCGCTATCATGTAGGATAGGGTGCCGTAAGGAGCGGATTGTGGTTCAATTAACGGGAGTCGATTTAAGATGTTGGGCAAGAAAAGAGTGAGAGAGATTTCCTTCTCTCAAACTTCCCTTATCCTACCCTAACAAGTATGAAACTACTCACCCATTATACGGAAAAGAAAATAACACAAAAGAGGAAGATAGAAAGAAGGAGATTAGAAGATAACAACTAGCTATTTGCGACCTCACCTTGGCAAAGATCAAGCGTAAGCATCATGGTTGTTTAAGGATAAAGGAAAAGAGAAAAGAAAGAAACAACAAGAAATAACAACAACTAAGTTAACAAATGAAAATTACAAGCATTTAACATAAGAGCAAGACAAGTATGATAATAAAATGAACTTCTTTATTCATCATTCTTCACTCACAAAAGCTCACTACAAGTTTTTCAATGGAGAAAAGATGAGAAGAGGAAGAAGAACAAGTATTCTAAAACCTAGAAAAATACAAGATTAGGCACCATTGGCTTCACAAGGTTCTGGACTATTTATAGGCAGGAAGCTGGAAATCTAGGGCAACATTCAGAACCTTCATCAAAAGACCCAAATACCCCTGAAAACACTCCCTCTGAGGAGCCAGTACGGCCACGGATCCGCGGCCTAGACCCACTATTGGCCGCGGATCCGCGGCCATCTAGAGGAGTTAGGCCCTCTACTTTGTGTGCTTCCCTGGTTTTTTATATACTTTATTCTGGTATATGTGTTTTCTCAGATTTTCTTCACAATTTTTCCAGAATTTCTGTTGAGCAATTGGTGATTTGATGTGGATCTTTTTGTCATGATTTCCTCGAGCTCCGCGTAGATTTCTTGGATCTTGTGTTGCCATTGAGCCTTGTGCATGAAAATGACATTGATTTGCCATTTTGTCTCTTAAACTGGTGTGTGGCAACAGACGGATAAAGAGCGGAGACCCGTGTTTTATCTGTGGTTGGCAGGAACCCGGATTTTGTCGTGTTCTTCCATGAATTTCACCGTTTAGAGCCGAGAACCTGTATCCTGCAATTGACTAGCAAACACGGCTCAAGAGTACCTACCGATAAGTAATGTGATAAAAATTGGGCGGTATAAAAATACAAAAATCTGATATGAACAAATACCCCAAAACTTATCATTTGCTCGTCCCGAGCAAAACCAATTTATTCACAAAAAATTTCCTAACCTCACTTTCGCAGGGAACGCGATTGCACTGAGCACGTGCAACAAGCCGTTAAACCTCTAGGTGTCCCTAGTAGGAGGAGTGTTGTCTCCTGAGGGTTTTCAGCGGATTACACCCACAAAATCCGGTCAAGTTAGTTTTGTAAAATAACTAAGATTCAAACCCTAAAGTTTTGTTTCAGAAAATAACAATTCTATTATCCTAAGTCTAGACTATCGAACCTTTATTTTTCACACCTCGCTTCTTATTTAACTACAGATTTTATATATCTTTACGTATAGTGCAAATAGTGTCGTTAAGTTTCCAGAAGGATCGATTTACGTCATCATGTCACACAATAAAACCCAGATAAAAATTTTTGAAAGGATCACATAAGTTTTATAAAGAGTTAAGTATTTTTCAAGTTTCTTTTTTCAGTAAAGTTTCAACTTTAGAATTTCTATCTTCCTTAACAGGAAACTAGGTCTTATTTTTCACTCCACCTTTTTCTTGTTTTCATTTCATACACACCTCTGTGAATGTGCAACAGTCATTATCATAGAATAAAACCTTCATATCTCCGCTAATTTTTTTTTTATAAAAGCCTGTCTTTTATCAATATTATTCTCACACAAAGAACCGTTAGGAATTTTAACTCGGAGAGAACACTTGCTTGATTTTGTTTTAATCTGGACTTTCTAGGCTTCTTAACGAGTTTTGGGCCAATGCACCCAAACCAAGTTGGCTTTAGGGCATTAGGTGTAGAAACACCCCAGCGGACTTAATTACTCAAGTTACCTAGGTCCACAAACAAAAGACAGTTTGGCGTGAAAATCATGATGATTTAATACGAACGGAGATATAGCCGGCAGTTCAATTATTTTTTTGGATAAAAGACGTGTTTAGTGGGTTTTGGTGTGTAATCATTCCAATCAAGTTCCAGATGGGTTATTTTTCAGACTTAGTTCCAATTAAGGCATCAATAACATTCCTTCATATTCACTCACTCATAAACTATTCTTGATATTACTTATTTCCGAACAAACCTATTTGATCCTCAGAAAATCATTTATCCATTTAAAAGTTTTTAGACATAAAAAGACTTGTCATCTAATTTCCAAAACTCATGACACGTGTAGTGTGATGTAAAGATGTATATCAGCTATAGTTAACTTCAAAGGAGAGTTATCTTTCAGGTTTTCAAAATCTAAACATAAGATTTAGTTATTCTTATCTTATCAAACAAAACCGTCGAAATGTTGAATCAGAGTCCTCCCACTAGCTAACTTGACAAAAAAGTTTTTATGTTTTTAGAAAATTTTCAGATTTTTATGGATTATATGGATTTTAATATGCAGATGCAGAATATACATATGAATGCGAAGGTAAGAAATGCGTACCGAGCGTACCCCCAAACTTAAACTGGACAGTGTCCTCACTGTCATTGCATGAAGGGTCAAAATTGTCGGTTAGATATACACAAAATTATTATTTTTATATTTTTAATTTTAATTTTTTTGTTTTTGGGTTTAAAGAAAAGAAAAAGAAAAGGAATATCCACAAAAATGTACAAAATGTATATACATACCCCCAAACTTATTTGGAACAGTGTCCACTGTTCTTGGCTGGATAACTGAAGTTTGGTGGTAGGCAGAGGAAGATCATGCAGGGTAAACCGGCTCCTGTAAGACCAGGAGCTCCTCTTTTGGTTCGGCGCTAAGGTACGGTTTTAGTCGGTGTCCGTTCACTTTGAAAAATGAACCGTCCTTTGGATTCTCCAAATCCACAGCACCCTGCGGATACACATTCCGCACAAAATACGGCCCTTTCCAGCGAGATCTGAGCTTTCCTGGATGGAAGTGAAGTCGGGTGTCGTAAAGCAGTACCTGCTGACCAGGTACGAAGGTTTTGCGCAAAAGGTGTTTATCATGAAACACCTTCGTTCGATTCTTAACGACAACCGCGTTATCGTAAGCCTCATCCCGAAGCTCGTTCAATTCATTCAACTGCAGCTTCCGATGGCTGCCCGCATCCTCGAGAGACAGATTCAGCTCCTTTATCGCCAAAAATACGCGATGCTCTATTTCGACAGGTAGGTGGCAGGCTTTTCCGTACACAAGCCGATAGGGAGACATGCCAAGGTCGGTCTTATAAGCGGTTCGAAATGCCCAAAGGGCATCAGTGAGTTTTAGTGACCAATTCTTACGGTTCTTGGAAACCGTCTTCTCCAGTATCTGCTTGATTTGCCGATTTGAAACTTCGGCCTGCCCGCAGGTTTGGGAGTGGTAGGGCGTGGATAGCTTATGATTAATGGAGTATTTCCGCATCAAGGCCTCAAAAGTTTTGTTGTAGAAATGACTTCTATTGTCGCTAATGATCGCTCGGGGGTGCCCAAAACGGGAGAAAATGTTTTCTTTAAGAAACCTAACGACAACCTTGTTGTCATTAGTCCGGCTGGGCACAGCCTCGACCCATTTAGAGACGTAATCAACAGCGAGAAGGATGTACAAGTTCCCGAAAGAGCTGGGAAACGGCCGAATGAAATCTATCCCCCAAACATCGAAAATCTCCACAACCAAGATTGGTTGGAGCGGCATCTCGTTCCTCCGGGATATCCGGCCCAAGTGTTGGCACCGGGAGCAAGTCTTGCAGTAGTCATGAGCGTCTTTGAAGAGTTGTGTCCAGTAGAAACCACATTGCAAGATCTTCTCGGCTGTCTTTTTGGGGCCAAAATGCCCGCCACACGCTTCATCGTGGCAAAATGACAGCACACTCTTAAATTCCTCGTCAGGGACACACCGACGAATAATCTGGTCGGGACAGTACTTGAACAGATAGGGTTCGTCCCAGTAAAAGTGTTTTACTTGGGATAAGAAGCGGAGTCTGTCCTGACTTGACCATTCAGTCGGTAGTAATCCCGTGGCTAAATAGTTCACAATATCTGCGAACCAGGGTTCGCAAGATACTGTCAAGAGCTGTTCATCCGGGAAAACGTCGTTGATCGGAATTTGAAGCGAAGGCGAAGAAGGAAGTCGTGAGAGATGGTCGGCAACTACGTTTTCACATCCTCGTTTGTCCTTAATGACAAGGTCAAACTCTTGAAGCAAGAGGATCCAACGTATTAACCGAGATTTTGCATCTTTCTTCGCAAAAAGATGGCGCAGAGCAGAATGGTCTGTGTAGACAATGACTGGAGAGCCGATGAGGTAGGGCCTGAACTTTTCTAAAGCAAATACAACAGCTAAGAATTCCTTCTCAGTTGTTGTATAATTGAGTTGGGCGTCGTTCAGGGTTCGGCTCGCATAATAGATTACGTGCGGCATCTTGTTGATGTGTTGTCCAAGGACAGCACCAATGGCAAAGTCGGATGCGTCGCACATAATCTCAAATGGGTGCGTCCAGTCAGGTGAAGAAAGAACGGGAGCAGAAGTGAGTGAGCGTTTTAATGACTCGAACGCAGTCACACAGCTCGAGTTGAAGTTGAATGGCGTGTCCTTGGCCAGCAAAAGAGTCAAGGGCCTAGCAATCTTGCTAAAGTCCTTGATGAACCGTCTATAGAAACCGGCATGGCCAAGGAAGGCTCGGATGTCTCGGACGCATCTGGGAAGAGGTAGATTGGAAATGACCTCAATCTTTGCTTTGTCAACCTCTATGCCATTTTGCGAGATGATATGTCCTAAGACAATACCTTCGCGCACCATGAAGTGGCACTTCTCCCAATTCAAAGTGAGGTTCTTGTCCTTACATCGGGTAAGGACAGCGTCAAGATGCAGCAAACACTCGTTGAAGGAATCGCCGAAGATGGAGAAATCATCCATGAAGATCTCCAGAAATTTTTCCACCATGTCTGAGAAGATTCCCATCATACACCGCTGGAAGGTAGCGGGCGCATTGCATAACCCAAAGGGCATGCGACGATATGCGAACGTGCCGAAAGGACAAGTGAATGTGGTCTTGTCCTGGTCTTTTTCGGCGATGGGAATTTGATTATAGCCGGAGTAGCCATCAAGAAAGCAGTAGTACTCGTGTCCGGCCAATCGTTCAAGCATTTGGTCAATGAAAGGTAGCAGAAAGTGGTCTTTCCGCATTGCGGCGTTGAGTTTTCTGTAATCGATGCATACTCGCCACCCAGTTTGGGTGCGAGTAGGGATTAACTCGTTCGCCTCATTAGTGATGACCGTTATACCTGATTTATTGGGGACAACGTGAATGGGGCTAACCCACTGGCTATCAGAGATAGGGTAAATGATACCACTATCTAGACATTTTACGATCTCCTTCTTCACAGCCTCTTTCATGACTGGATTGAGACGTCTTTGTGGATCCCGGGCTGGTTTGGCATCATCCATCAGATGAATGTGATGCTCAACGATCAGGGGACTAATCCCCTTGATGTTCGCCATGGACCAGCCAAAAGCTTGCCTGTTGCTGTGCAAGACCGTGAGAAAGGCTTTCTCTTGCTCTGGAGCTAGAGAAGCCGAGATGATAGGGAGGGTCTCGTTCTCATTTAAGTAAGGGTACTTAAGGTGAGACGGCAAAGGCTTGAGTTCAAGCGTCGGAGGTGAAACGATTGAAGGCAAGATTGGTGCAGAGGTCTTGAACTCAAAGGACTCCAGCAAAGGTTCAAAACGAGTGTAAGCGACCTAGTCGGATGGTTCAGGTAACTCATCCGGAAATTCGAAGGATTCAAACTCGGGTTGCGAGCGGCTAAGATCGTTCAAGAACGTGAAACACTCGTAGTCGTTGTCGGACGCAGAAACAGCAGCAGGTGCGAGGAGGAACGAACTAGTGGCGTTAAGATTAGCATGATCGAACAGAAACTCCTCGAATTCACACTCTTCTGGGGTGATCTCCTGGATTGAGCAAACGTCCAGTATATGAGCATTAGGTTCGGAGGGCTGATTCCCTAACCTAAAAATATTGAGTTCAATCGTCATGTTTCCAAAAGAGAGGTTCATCGAACTATTGCGACAATTGATCACACCATTTGAGGTTGCAAGGAATGGGCGACCGAGTATCACCGGAATTTGATTCCGGGGGTTAGCTACAGGCTGTTTATCTAATACAATGAAGTCAACGGGGAATATGAAGTGCCCGACTTTGATTAACACATCCTCTAGCTCACCCCTAGGATGGGTGATCGATCGGTCGGCCATTTGGAGAGTGCAGTGCGTGGGTTTCAGCTCTCCTACGCCTAATTGCTCGTATACTGAGTACGTAAGCAGATTAACACTGGCACCAAGATCTAATAGTGCGCGGTTGATGTTCTTATCCCCAATGGTAATAGAAATCGTAGGACAGCCAGGGTCCTTCCATTTTTGTGGTAAAGATTTGGTAAGAGCATCACTCACAGCACTAGCCAAGAAAACTTTCTTTGGTACCTGAGACTTCCTCTTTTTCGTGCACAAGTCCTTTAAGATTTTCGCGTATGATGGGACTTGTTGGACGGCATCTAAAAGAGGAATGTTAATGTTAACCTGCTTAAATAACTCCAAAATCTTCTCCATTTAAGGATTTTGTTTATTAGACCTCAATCGGTTTGGAAATGGGACGTTTTTAAAATTGGTTGAGTCTAATGCTTGTGGAGGAGATTGTGGAGTTGGAACGGATCCCAGAACAGGTGTTTTCGTGGAGTGAGAAGCGGGTCCGTTCAGAGCAGAAGAAGAAGAAGAAGAAGGAGAGCCTTTTGAAGAATGGAGAATGGGCTCAGAAGACGAAGAAGAAGGAGAAGAAGAAGAAGAAGCGGCCGGGGTGTCATCGTTGATCCGTGTGCCAATGTTGTTTTGCAGCATCCTTCCCGATCTCAATGTGGTCACGGCACTCACATTATGATTATGTTGTTCAAGAGCAACATGTACATTATGTGGGTGACCGGGATTTGGGAGTGGCTGGGACGGGAGCTTCCCCTTCTCTTGCTCGCTTAAGGCCGCATTCAGCTGTGCAATCTGGGCCTCGATGGTTTTGATGCTTTGCCCGTGTGCGGCAGTGTGTTGCACTAAGGACTGAATGGAAGACTGGATGTTGGCAGTAGATTGCGTTGATTGTTTGACGAACGCCTCCAGACTTCGTTCGAGCGAGGAAACCTTATCGTTGTTTGACGGAACGAAGTTGTTTTGGGGAAAAGAATTGTTGGGTGCAAAGTTGTTCGTCTGATTTTGAAAAGGTTGGGGTTGGAAGGGCTGCTGAAATTGATGTTGAGTTTGTTGTTGCGCTTGTTGTTGCGGCGGAGGGGGCCTTTGGAAATTGTTGCCTTGGAATTGATTCTGATTCTGATTCCAGGCGAAATTGGGGTGGTTCCTCCAACCGGGATTGTAGGTGGAAGAGTATGGATCATTCCTCGGTCTTTGCTGGAATGCAGCATTAACCTGATCCTGTCCTTGCGATGGTGGATTGTAAGGACACTCTTCGGTTAAGTGAGAAGGATCGGAATAACAAGCGCAAATGGTACGAAGGGGAAGAACATGGGTAGGAACAGGAGAAGAGAATTTGCTCTCTATCGCTTCAAGCTTTCTCGTTATTGCAGCCATTTCAGCTTTCATCGCAATAGAGACATCAAGTTGGTGAATTCCTACCCTAGACTGACCGGTAGAAGAAGAAGAAGTCGGTCTGGTGCTCTCCCATTGTAGCGTCTGTTCCGCAAGGTCGTCAAAGAATTGCCATACTTCCTCATCAGATTTCGATAGGAAGTGGCCCTGACAGATGGTTTCCAACAACTGCTTCGTTGCTGGGTTTAGGCCCTCGTATAAGGTTTGTCAAAGTTGCCATTTCTCTATACCGTGGTGAGGACACTGAACAAGAAGGTCTTTGTACCGGTCAAAACACTTCCAGAAGGGTTCAGAAGGAAGCTGAGAGAATTGGTTGATTTCATTGCGAATCCTTGCGGTTTTATGATTCGGATAGAACTTTTTGAGAAACGCTTTAACAAACTCGTCCCAACTGGTTATGGAGTGGGAAGCGGTACTATACAGCCATTTTCAGCAAGATCGCATAAAGTGAACGGAATGACCCGTAGACGTATAGCATCGTCCGACAGTTGGGTAGTTTTCAACATGGCACAAACGTTTTGAAATTTATTGATGAAGATATAGGCATCTTCAGATTCGAGCCCATAAAATCGTGGAAGCATGTTGATGAAGTGGGGCTTAATTTCAAAATTATCCCCATTGGCCGGTGGAAGAGAAAGGCAGGTGGGAAGTGCAGAACGGGTGGGATAGAAACGATCCTGGAGCGCGATTCGCTGCGGCGCTACAACAGGCGGAGGTGGTGGGTTATTGGTCTCCGTAGGAGGTGGAGCCAATCCAGGTGTAGTCAAAGAGATGTTCGGATTAAATCCTGACATCGCGGAAGAAGAGGTTGGTGATGGTGAAGGTGAAGATGTATGAACAGAATTCCGGTCAACGTCGGAGTTGGCCGGCAAAGGTAAAGGTGAAAGAGGCGTGGACGGAGTTTCGACGTCTGAGTCGATCGCGTAGTCGGTTGCGACTAACGTAATGCGGACTAGGCCGGCGCTAGTGTCCCGAGTCCAAGCGGACATACACTAAACGAGTTTAGTATAGTCAAAGCGGAGAAGGTGAGGGTGAGAAAACGTCAATGGAGAAATACGATGGGTGGTGGGTGAAAAATGGATTTGGCGACAAAGGGCAAGTTTTTATAAAAGTTTTTGATTTTTTTTTCTTTTTTCTTTTAGAAAGAGCTTTACAGAAATATGTATGGACTTACGGCTTTAAGTAATCACAAACAAGATATGCACAATCACACCTGGATCTAGGGTCACCTAGGTCTGCTAGACAGCTCCTAACTGTTCCAGAGGGCTAGAAATAGGACCTCAAACCGCCTCTTCTCCGTCTAATGCGGCCAGATAAGTGCCAGGTAAGTGAGAGGTTGTCCAACGCTTTCGTGAAGTTCCTTAATTAAATAACCACTTGCCTTCGTCACACTTGCCTAGGCACCGCAAAAGTCAGATAGGATAAACGGCCGATGCCTGTGACTAGTCCTCTGTCCTATTGAGCGCGAAATCCTTAGGGCCGAGTCTAGTATTTTTTAATTTAACAATGGTCAATGTATATGCTTTTTGTGATTTTTGGGGTCCTGGGAAGGGTGATGAAATCCCCACCCAATCTGAATTGGTTTCAAGCCCCTTAAGTCCATATTAATGAATGCAAAGCGATAACAAATCAACTGCAAACAATTTTTATTTTTAGCGCGGCGCAAAGAATCCTGCATAAGAACAGTTTATTGGAAGGGGAAAGAGAGTTTGCGCAAAGAATGCTGCAGAAAACACAGTTTATTGGAGTCCAGAGGAGTGGGAAAGAGGAGAGAAAGACTCACAGGGAATTTGGCACTCTGAGGGCACCAAACGGCCGCGGTTCCGCGGCCTAAGCTTGCTTATGCCGCGGTTCCGCGGTGTAGTAGTGGAGTTGGGGCTCCGTTTTTCTGGTGTGTGCTTCCTTGTCTGTCTTCTGCTCGTCTAGATTTCCTGATTTTGGATTTGCTTACTGGAACTGCTCCAGAATTTTACAGTAGACCGTTTGCTTCGTTTTGATCCGTCGCGGTATAGCCGTGAGAAGTGGGTCTATCTTCCCACGTCTTTGGCACTGAACTTGAACTCCGTATTATCCTGCACACTTGCACAAAAACTAATCAAAAAAATAACAAGATGATTTTTTTTTACAAAGTATATTTTTTTTTGTTTTGTTTTTCGGTTATATTTATATTCACAAGTTAACCCGAAATTACACAAAGAAATAAACTACCGTCTCTCCGGCAACGGCGCCATTTGATTGGTAGAGATTCTGCGTGTTCAAGTTTAGTTAATTACCGCAATCAAAACGGTTTCGCTTGTAGCTAGCCGGTTGAGTACGGGTCGTCCGCAGGGAGATGGGAATCTTTTTCTATGTGCTTTAACGAGTTAAGTCCAATTTTCCAGATTTGTTTGTGATTATCTAAGTGTTAAAATGATATGTAAAGAGAGCTTGTTAGGGTTAGGATTAGGTTAGTTTGAGTTAGGAGTCGCTCACTTCTTTCGTTGCCACTCTTAATATCGGTGTTACGGTAATCGGCAACAACGGGGATTAGCACGACTAGGAAGGAACTTGCGAGTATAAGCTAGGCTTTCCAACGCTTAAGTTCTTCCTTTTGGTGCTTGTCCGTCCGTTCTTGGCTCTTAACCATAACCTCCGGTTAATTCAACCACAACCGGTCTCACTACGGAATCACCGCTATCATGTAGGATAGGGTGCCGTAAGGAGCGGATTGTGGTTCAATTAACGGGAGTCGATTTAAGATGTTGGGCAAGGAAAGAGTGAGAGAGATTTCCTTCTCTCAAACTTCCCTTATCCTACCCTAACAAGTATGAAACTACTCACCTATTATACGGAAAAGAAAATAACACAAAAGAGGAAGATAGAAAGAAGGAGATTAGAAGATAACAACTAGCTATTTGCGACCTCACCTTGGCAAGGATCAAGCGTAAGCATCATGGTTGTTTAAGGATAAAGGAAAAGAGAAAAGAAAGAAACAACAAGAAATAACAACAACTGAGTTAACAAATGAAAATTACAAGCATTTAACATAAGAGCAAGACAAGTATGATAATAAAATGAACTTCTTTATTCATCATTCTTCACTCACAAAAGCTCAGTACAAGTTTTTCAATGGAGAAGAGATGAGAAGAGGAAGAAGAACAAGTATTCTAAAACCTAGAAAAATACAAGATTAAGCACCATTGGCTTCACAAGGTTCTGGACTATTTATAGGTAGGAAGCCGGAAATCTAGGGCAACATTCAGAACCTTCATCAAAAGACCCAAATACCCCTGAAAACACTCCCTCTGAGGAGCCAGTACGGCCACGGATCCGCGGCCTAGACCCACTATTGGCCGCGGATCCGCGACCATCTAGAAGAGTTAGGCCCTCGTACTTTGTGTGCTTCCCTGGTTTTTTATATACTTTATTTTGGTATATGTGTTTTCTCAGATTTTCTTCACGATTTTTCTAGAATTTCTGTTGAGCAATTGGTGATTTGATGTGGATCTTTTTGTCATGATTTCCTCGAGCTCCGCGTAGATTTCTTGGATCTTGTGTTGCCATTGAGCCTTGTGCATGAAAATGACATTGATTTGCCATTTTGTCTCTTAAACTGGTGTGTGGCAACAGACGGATAAAGAGCGGAGACCCGTGTTTTATCTGTGGTTGGCAGGAACCCGGATTTTGTCGTGTTTTTCTATGAATTTCACCGTTTAGAGCCGAGAACCTGTATCCTGCAATTGACTAGCAAACACGGCTCAAGAGTACCTACCGATAAGTAATGTGATAAAAATTGGGCGGTATAAAAATACAAAAATCTGATATGAACATGTGTTTGTAATTGAAAATTGTCTATCAATCAACTCTACTTCCTCGGTATTGGATACGTGATCAGGATCTCATATATGCAATTCATTGCAGGCACTGAGAAGCCGTAAAGTACTGAAGGCTGGTGATATGACCTTCCAGGTTGCTAACGGAGCGAGCGTGGATGCTGTGTCCGTAGGGGATTATCACCTTGGATTGACGAGTGGACATATTTTGGTTTTGCGCAACTGTTTTTGTGTACCTAGTTTAACGTGTAATATCATATCAGTATCGTTGTTATCAAAAGAAGGTTATGATTTCACGTTTGTAAGCGATGTTGTTAACATCCACCTTAATCATGGTTTGATTGGGTCCGGTGCACTAGATAACGGTATATACGTGTTAAAACAATTACAGATTTTCAAAGTCCAGAACACACTAAAAAGAAAGTCTCCAGATATAAATCAGGCTTTCTTATGGTATTGTAGACTAGGTCACATCAATGAGACAAGGTTAACTAAGTTACATAAAGAAGGATACTTGGATCCGTTCGAATATCAATCTTATGCCACTTGTCAATCATGTCTTAAAGGAAAGATGACAAAGACTCCGTTCACTGGACACGGAGTAAGAGCGAGTGAGCTCTTAGGACTCATACACAGCGATGTATGTGATCCAATGTCTACACATGCAAGAAGCGGTTTTTCATATTTCATTACTTTTACGGATGATTACTCTAGGTATGGATTCATTTTCTTGATGAAACATAAATCCGAGGCCTTTGAGAAATTCCGAGAATATAAGAATGAAGTAGAAAAAACAAAACCAGCAAAAGTATCAAGACACTGAGAACTGATCGAGTTGGTGAATACTTAAGTGCCGAGTTCCTGGGTTACCTAAAAGAGAATGGAATTCTCTCTCAGCTTACCCCTTGATTAGTCGAAAATAATGTATTTTTAACACGGCAATTTCCCTATCATTTGCACTCATTTAGAAGTGTACGGTATTCATATTTCACATATTAGCAAAACTGTCGCAAAATATCAGATTGCATGTATTAGACTCTAAAACCGGTATTTCTAGGGAAATTGACTGCATTCCATAGCATGGCAACATTTATATATATCGCAACCCGTGTTTCGAAGTCCGTGCAGGAAAATCAGAAGCTTGCTCAAATTTACACTGCTGAAAGAATACGCCAACTCAAGGAATTGGAATCTGGTAATGACCAAAAGGGTATTCTGAGATTCATCATATCAGAGAATGTACTTGAGAACAGCACAAGCCAACACAAGAGAGATGAAGCCACAACTCAGCCAAATGGCCGCGGAACCGCGGCCTAAGCCGCCTTGTGCCGCGGTTCCGCGGTGGTCTTGCCTCTTCATCACCCCAATTTTGCACCATAACTCCTACCTCAGTATGTACAGCTCAGAATGATACAACAAATTCCAGAAAGCCCTAGAAGCTTCTGCCAGATCAGCAAACCCTTGGAGCTACACCAAACTAGCCTATCATTCTAGAAACTTCTCCTTAAACCCTAGCTTAAACCCTAAGCTAGCTCTTAACAAACTCCTTCTAGAAACCTCAACAAACTTTTGGAGGGAATTGTAATTTCAAACCTAGACCTAGGGTTTGGGAGATCTATAAATAAGACCCTAGGCTCACTTGTAAACCATCATGGAAAAATCCCTCCATTAGTTCATTCTAGTAGCCAATAGATCCATTCACTCTCTTTCTTCATCTTCTTCCACAAGTCTAGTGAGAGGACTTGTGTGAAACCCTAACCCTAATTCCAATCAAAAGCCAAGATCCCGAGTACCCATCAAGCAAGAAGCCTTGCACCCTTTTATGAGCGAAGCCGATCTTCAACAGAGCAAGTGGTCCAAGCCGATCCGCGACTCACGGAGCCGAGCGACGCCAATTCAACAATTTAGTTCTTCCTCTTGTAGTTCTTGAGCGACTGTAATCAAATTGTTGATATAAATAAAAGGTGATATTCTTTTATCTTGTTTTCTTTAAATTCTTGCATCATGATATCTTTTCAATTCTTGAATGCTTTCTGTGTGATGATGTTTGAGTAATACTCCGCTCGTCGAGGAGTCGAGACGATCAATAGAATGATGATGTAATATATCTTAAATCGATTCTTGAGATCTACGAGTTTTGTAAACCCTAGCAAGTTCAAGAATCGACGACCCAATTCGTTGTGATGCTTTCTTGATTGATATCGCTTGAGATTGGGGAGTTACGATCGTTTCTTGAAATTGTTAGAGGCTAGAATGTGAATGATATCTATGAAAGAACAAGGGTTAAATGATGAAATCCTAGTTTCATCAAGAAAGCCCTAACTCTCATCGATCATCATCGATCTAGTATCAATCTTTCGAAGGACAAGAACACGAAATCTTGAGATTACATCACGTCTATAGATCCGATCGATTCCTACGAGCCTCATTTAGATTCTTGACATTTGGTTGGAAATATCATCGAAACCCGATTCTTGATTGTTTATCATTTCTTGATTCTTGATTAGATTAGTGACACCTGAATCAATCGATAAAAATCTTGAATCATGTTTTCTCTTCTTTTCGATTAACTTTTCAATTCAAACAAATTAAATACAGAAACGAATCGCACAATCCCTGTGGACGATCCGCACTCGCTTACGATCTACAGCTGACACCGTAATTGATTGCGGTCAAATATAATTCTTTGATTGTGAATTTTATTCAATATTACCGACACATAGAAACTTATTCGCTTTATTCGATTTACACAAACAAGAAATTATTACAATCAAATGAAACCGTTATCAGGGATCATTTGAGTTGATTTACTTACACAGTCTCGAATTTTACGAATCAATCAAATGGCGCCGTTGCCGGGGATTACGCGCTAATTTGTTTCATATTATAGTTTGAATTGAAAGATTTATTCCATTGTGATTTTTGAGATCAAAATTCGTGCAAACCCTAAACGATTTGTTGTGGTTCATTGCAAGGAGATCTGGAGATTGCTGGAAATTGGAAAAAAAATTTGGAATATACCAGAGAGCTGAGGGAGTCTACAGGAGCTCTCTTCTGAATTTTGGTGGAGTGATCTCATCATCCAACCGCGGAATCGCGGTCTAAGCACCCATATGCGGCGGAACCGCAGCATCTTGGAGGGTTCTCTGTGCAATTTTTCTTCAGGTGACTTCTTACCTTCTCCTCTCTCCTCTTTTTAGCTCCAACTAACAAATTTCTGCAGGATTCTTTGCATATAATCGCAGCGCCGCAAAAGCAAAATAAAATTTGTGCGTGATTTTGTTTCTTGGTTGTTTGCATTCTAATACGGATATTAAGGGGCACGGCCAAATCCAAATTAGGTGGGGAGTTCATTACCCTTCCTAGGCCCCGAAAATCGCAAAACTTGCATCCGCATTGACCCACATTAACTAAAAAATATCTAGAGATGACTCTAAGGACCGTCGCGCTCAATTAGGACAGAAGAAGGCCGTGGGTAATTCATTGCTTATCCGCGTTTTCTTGTGGTGTCTAAGGCGAGTGTGTCTAAGGCTAGTGGTTTTTAATTAGGCCCACTACTTACGTGGTGGAGTACCATCCCACTTACCTGGCACTTATCCGGCCACAGGGGGACAAAGAGGCAGTGGAGGATTCTATCCTGCGACTTGTCTTTTGGCAGTTAGGAGCGGTCTAGAGCCGGACCTAGGTGACCACTAGATTCTAGGGTTTGTGTGTTGCATTTGTTGTGTCGCATCATTTTTTCAAAAATCCGTCCCTTTTTCAAAGCAAACACCGCATTCATTCATTACCCCTAATTATAAGTCAACGCTGCCACTTGTACTAACCCTTTTTAGTACAAGATAGGCTGGACACGGGATTCTAGTGCCCGTTTAGTCCGCGTACCCTTTATCGACTCCGAAGTCGATATTTCTCCATTTACCTTTCCTTTACCCACTACCACACCCACACAGACGGATCCAAATCCATCGAACTTCTTTAACTCTAATCTGCCGCCGTCCGTTGGTGCGCAGAATCCATCCCGCATCTCTCTCCAGGAGAGGTGCTACCCTCTTCGAGGTCCTCTTTCGACCTGCTTATCCACACCACCAGCCAATGGGGATAACTTTGAGATTAAGCCCCAGTACATCAACCTTTTACCCAAATTCCACGGACTCGAGACTGAGGACGCTTACGTTTTCATTACCAAATTTGAAAACGTATGCGCATTGATGGGTACGTCACAACTTTCAGTGGATGCTATGCGTCTACGACTTCTTCCATTTACATTGTGCGATATAGCCGAGAAGTGGCTATATAACACTACCGCACACTCTATTACGAATTAGGAAGAATTCGTCGCTGCATTCCTTAAGAAATTTTACCCAATACAAAAGACAGCTCGAATCCGTAGCGAACTGAATCAATTTGCCCAGCTCCCTACTGAACCATTCTCTAAATGCTTTGAACGTTTCAAGGATCTATTGGTTCAGTGTCCTCATCACGGCATCCCGAGATGGGAATTGTGCCGAATCATTTATGAGGGCATTAACCCAAACACTAAACAGAGCCTTGAAAACATGTGTCAAGGTAATTTTATGACTAAGGATGATGGGGAAGCATGGAAGTATTTAGAAGAGTTCGCTGAAAAATCACTACAGTGGGAGAGTGGAACCCAACCATTGAATAGGGGTGGCGTACACCAAATAGATGTGTGCATAGGTGTTCGAGCTGAGATTGCAGCAATGCAAAAGAAGCTCGACGCTATGGAACACAAATTTGCAGCAGCCTCCCTAAACCCAGTGTCGCTCCCCAAAACTGTTTGTGGGTGCTGTTCTGATCCGTCTCATTTAACGGAAGAATGTATATTAAACTCTGCGTTTCAAGGTCACGAGCATTCTAATGCCGCATTTCAAAGACCAAGAAACGATCCATATTCTTCCACGTACAATCAGGGTTGGAGGAATCACCCGAATTTCGCTTGGAACCAAAACCAATCACAAAACACGGTTCCAAACACGAATAATTTTCAAAGGGCTCTTCCTCCACCACAACAGCAACCCCTTCAACTCACTCAGCACCCCTATCAGTCATAAAATTTCCAAAATCAGGTCAACACTCTTACACAGTCTAATCCTATGACCTGTTCTGACGAATTCTCTCAATTCACTCAAACCATGAAATCACTTTTATCAAATTTCATAGAGGTTTCGACTGAGGTTAGATCTTCCGTCAGTGAGATAAATAAAAACTCAGCGTCCCAAGCTGAGAGTATCAGATCGATGGAAGCTGAAATCTCATGCCTAAAAGCCGAAATGAATGCGAGAGAAAAAGGGAAACTTCCCTCTCAACCCCTACAGAATCCTGGGCATTACAATGTAAATGCCGTCACAACGTTGAGATCGGGAAGAGTGCTGAATAATCTTGTCGGGGAAGGTATTGATGATATTGGAAATCATATCAACACCCCGGCTGAGACCTTTCCACACACACACACTTCTCCTTCTGATCCTTCTTCTTCTACTACACCACCTTCTCGCGAGCCTATTCTCCATTTCCCATTAGGCTCGACACCTGAACCCAACCCTTATAGTTCTCCACAGACGGTCCCCACACCTCTTTTGGGACCTCGTCTACCCCCTCTTTCTTCTCCTGTGATGGACCCAGCGCTTATTGCGAAAGCACCTTACCCGAATCGGTTAAGGGGTAATAGAACGAGTCCTCATATGGAGAAAATTATGGAAATGTTCAAACAGGTTAACATCAATATCCCTCTCCTAAATGCAATTCAACAAGTCCCCGCTTATGCGAAAATTCTTAAGGACTTGTGCACTAGGAAGAGGAAGACTCAAGTGCCGAAGAAGGTCTTCATGGCTAATAATATCAGCACTGCTTTTATTCCCCAGCTACCAAAGAAACGAAAGGACCCAGGATGTCCTACAATATCGATTTCTATTGGGGGTAAAAACATAAATCGTGCTCTTTTAGACCTTGGCGCAAGTGTTAACCTCCTTCCATATTCTGTCTATGAGCAATTAGGGATTGGAGAGCTGAAACCTGCTCACTGCACTCTCCAAATGGCAGACCGTTCAATCACCAAACCAAGGGGTGAATTAGAGGATGTGTTGATAAAGGTCGGGAAATTTGTTTTCCCTTTAGACTTCATTGTACTCGACACACAGCCTGTAGCAAACCCCCGGGGCCAAATTCCGGTGATTCTGGGTCGTCCTTTCCTTGCCACTTCCAACGCTGTTATAAACTGTAGAAATGGTTCAATGAATTTATCATTTGGAAATATGACCATTGAACTAAATATCTATAAAGTTGGAAGTCAGCCATCAGAACCCTCTGCTCATATTTTAGATGTGTGCTCTGTCCATGAGATCGCTCCCGATAGTTGTGGAGCTGAGGAACTTTGCTTTACTGATCTCGACAACATTACCACATCTCTGTTTGATTTCACACAAGATCT
The DNA here is from genome assembly GCA_030015575.1 of Agapanthus africanus. Taxonomy (NCBI): domain Eukaryota; kingdom Viridiplantae; phylum Streptophyta; class Magnoliopsida; order Asparagales; family Amaryllidaceae; genus Agapanthus; species Agapanthus africanus. Next base: position 447,243,076 of record CM057342.1, on the reverse strand, counting down.
TAGTGAGGACACTTTTTCTACACTTGAGTCCTGCACTCCTGACTTTTCTCCACCCGAGTCTGTATCTTTCACAGGCTCTGAGCTTCTTTGTAAATCCAAAAATCACTCGATGATCCCTCCTTCTATCATTTCTCCGCCCGAATTAGATCTCAAAATTTTACCTTCTCACCTTAAATATGCATATCTAGGTGAGAATGAGTCTTTACCGGTTATCATATCTGCTTCTCTAGCATTAGAGCAAGAGAATACACTTTTATCGGTATTGAGATCTAACAAAGAGGCGTTTGGTTGGAGTATGGCGGACATCAAAGGGATTAGTCCCTTGATAGTTGAACATCATATACATGTGATGGATGATGCCAGACCAACCCGAGAACCACAGAGACGGTTGAATCCCGTCATGAAGGAAGCGGTCATGAAAGAGATCGTCAAATGCTTAGATAATGGTATTATATACCCCATCTCCGATAGCCAATGGGTAAGTCCTATACATGTCGTTCCTAAGAAATCCGGCATCACTGTTATAACCAATGAGGCAAATGAGTTGATTCAGACACGCGCCCAAACTGGGTGGCGTGTATGTATTGATTATAGAAAACTCAATGCTGCCATGAGGAAAGACCACTTTCCTCTACCATTCATTGATCAGATGCTGGAACGCTTAGCGGGACGAGAGTATTATTGTTTTATGGACGGATACTCAGGCTATAATCAGGTCCCCATCGCCAAAAAGGATCAAGATAAAACCACTTTTACTTGTCTTTTTGGTACCTTTGCTTACAGTCGCATGCCTTTTGGGTTATGCAATGCTCCCGCTACCTTTCAGCGGTGTATGATGGGGATATTCTCTAATATGATAGAGAATTTTCTGGAGATCTTTATGGACGATTTCTCGATTTTTGGAGACTCTTTTTCTGATTGCCTATCGAATCTTGACGCTGTTCTTACTCGTTGCAAAGAGAAGAACTTGACATTGAACTGGGAAAAATGCCATTTTATGGTCCAAGAAGGAATTGTTCTTGGACATGTCATTTCACAGAAAGGCATTGAGGTTGACAGAGCTAAGATAGATGTCATTCAAAACCTCCCTCATCCCAAAAGCGTCAAAGATATTCGATCTTTCCTTGGCCATGTGGGCTTCTATAGGAGATTCATTAAGGACTTTAGCAAAATTGCTAGACCTTTAACTCTTCTCCTGGCCAAGGATATGACCTTCTATTTTGACTCGGACTGCGAGACAGCTTTCGACTCACTTAAACACTCACTCACTTCAGCCCCTGTTTTATCATCACCAAACTGGGACTACCCCTTTGAGCTGATGTATGACGCATCTGATTTTGCAGTAGGTGCAGTCTTAGGACAGCACATCGAAAAGATGCCACACGTGATATACTATGCAAGTAAGACCCTGAATGATGCGCAAATCAATTATACAACCACAGAAAAAGAACTCTTAGCGGTTGTATTTGCATTAGAAAAATTCAGGCCTTACTTAATTGGCTCACCTATAGTTGTGTATACTGACCATTCCGCTTTAAAACATCTTCTGGCAAAGAAAGATGCAAAAGGTCGACCAATACGTTGGATCCTTCTGTTACAAGAATTCGATCTTGTTATCAAAGATAAGAAAGGATGTGAAAACGTAGTAGCTGACCATCTTTCACGCATCTCTTCTTCCCCTGTGACCCTATCATGCCACTGGACTGATACCGAGCGATTGGTCAAAACAGGACAAATACCGTTTTCTATCCCAAGTAAAACATTTTTACTGGGACGAGCCCTGTTTGTTTAAATATTGTCCTGATCAGATCATTCGCCGGTGTGTCCCGAATGAAGAGTTCAAGAGTGTTCTTTCTTTTTGTCATGATCAGGCCTGTGGGGGTCACTTTGGTCCTAAAAAGACAGCAGCGAAGGTTTTGCAATGTGGATTTTATTGGCCGACCTTATTCAAGGACGCATTTGAGCATTGCAAAACCTGTACACAATGTCAGTATACGGGTAGAATCTCCCAGAGGAATGAAATGCCTCAGCAACCCATTCTGGTTGTTGAAATATTCGATGTTTGGGGCATTGATTTTATGGGTCCCTTTCCCAACTCCTTTGGGAATTTGTACATACTGCTGGCGGTTGATTATGTCTCAAAGTGGGTAGAAGCCATTCCATGTCGCACTAATGACAAGAAAGTTGTCATTAAGTTCTTAAAAGAGAATATCTTTTCGCGATTTGGACACCCACGCGCTATTATTAGCGATAATGGGACACATTTCTGCAACAGGTCTTTCAAGGCTCTGATGCGAAAATACTCAATCAACCACCGACTTTCTACACTCTATCATCCCCAAACAAGCGGGCAGGTTGAAATCTCAAACAGACAAATCAAACTTATCCTGGAGAAAACTGTTGCTAAAAATAGAAAAGACTGGTCGACCAAACTGACGGATGCTCTTTGGGCATTCAGAACTGCATTTAAAACCGACCTAGGAATGTCTCCATATAGGATAGTGTTTGGGAAAGCATGTCATTTACCCGTCGAGATAGAGCATAAAGCATTGTGGGCTATAAAGGAAATAAATTTTGATCTAAACCAAGTTTGCAACTTTCGGAAGCTGCAACTTAATGAGCTAAGCGAACTCCGCGATGAAGCTTATGATAACGCTGTAATCATAAAGAATAAGACTAAGGTTTTTCACGATAAAAACATTTTGAGGAAAACATTTTCACCTGGTCAACAAGTCCTTCTTTATGATTCACGATTACACCTTCACGCGGGTAAGCTCCGATCTCGATGGAAGGGACCTTTTGTTGTGCGATCTGTATATCCGCACGGGGCAGTAGAAGTAGAAAATGTTAAAAACGACACCTTTTTCAAAGTGAATGGACATAGACTTAAGCCGTATTTTTCCACTGACCCCACGGAGGAGCTCTTGTTCTTACAAGAGCCAGTTTATTTTGATTAAAATTCCTCCGTCTCACCTTCATGTCCAGTATATCACTGCATCATCTTTTGAATGGAGGTGAGTGAAAAGAGTAAGTTTGGGGGAAGTTCTTCACTTATATATTTTGCCCCCACTAATAATTCCCCCCAGGCTTACAGTTTTTGTAGGTATAGCGATTGGCAACAGTGAGGACACTGTTGAAAACAAGTTTAGGGGAGGTTTGTGCTTATTTTTGCATCATTTGCATATCATCTGCATAAGCACAAAACATTTCTTTTAAAAATCTATAAAAATTTAAAAATTTTCAAAACCCACAAAAATTTAAAATTTTTCTAGTATAAAAATAATTTTAATATTTACACTTTTTTGTATATAAATAAGATAATAAAAGATTAGATAGTGAAAAATTACATCCATGAGATTAGAAAAATTTAAGAAAACCAAGAAAATTAGAAGTTTTCTTATACGAACTAGTAATAAGTAGTTATGAGCCGTTGTCCCAAGGATTAGTAAGATGAAGGACGTCACTAATCTGAGGATAAAAATAAGTCTGAAAAATAGTTTCTATTCTGAAAGCCAAACATTTTGAACGTTGATACCCTGGTATTCGCACTTACACACGTCTCGAAGCCTGGGATAGTAGAGGATACCTTGAAATGCTCTTGTCTTAAAGCCGATGTATGAAGGAAATAAAAAGAAAAAAAAAGTGAACAAAGAAAATATAAAGTGGTGAGAAAAATGGACACTGGTTTTGTTATCACCAAGGGCAATAAAAAATGTATAGCGAGGGTGCTTCTTCACCTAGTGCCCTAAGGCCAACAGGTCTGGGAGTCACTGCTATGCCTGAGGTGGTGCAAGACGAGGAAAATACACCAAATAAGAAAGCACAGGACTAATCGGTCGGTTAGTACCTCAAGAAGTATTAACGGTCGCATGAAAGTGTGTGAGCAATCTCATCTAATTATTCATTAATTAAAAAGTACTAAGGCTGATGGGCAAGAGTATGATAGCTTGAATTGAATTCTCCGGGTATAGGGATGTCTTTACACACACGCAGGGTGATATGATCGACATTTGGAAGAAAGATAGGAATGAAGAATAAGACGATGTTTTATTGAGGGAGGACGTGATTTCTAACATCTTTTCATGACCATTAAGATAGGGCTCATGACAACCGAAAAGCTAGCTCAGTTGGAAACCCTAATTTTCAAGGCTTTTCTTTTACGATTCTTTTCTTTAAAATGTAATATTCATGATCTTCCTTTTATTATTGGATTTTGTGGGTGCAATCCGCTGAAAACCCTCAGGAGACAACACTCCTCCTACTAGGGACACCTAGAGGTTTAAAGGCTTGTTCCACGTGCTCAGTGCAATCGTGTTGCCTATGAAAGTGTGCTAGTTAGTTTTTCTCTTTCTTTATTTTCTCCTTCTCTTTTTAATAAACAGTTCGCTCGAGACGATCGAAATTAAGTTTGGGGGAATTTGATTAGTCGAAAATATTGTATTTTTAACACGGCAATTTCCCTATCATTTGTACTCATTTAGAAGTGTACGGTATTCATATTTCACAAATTAGCAAAACTGTCGCAAAATATCAGATTGCATGTATTAGACTCTAAAACCGGCATTTGTAGGGAAATTGACTGCATTCCATAGCATGGCATCATTTCTATATATCGCAACCCGTGTTTCGAAGTCCGTGCTGGAAAATCATAAGCTTGCTCAAATTTACACTGCTAAAAGAATACGCCAACTCAAGGAATTGGAATCTGGTAATGATCAAAAGGGTATTCTGAGATTCATCATATCAGAGAATGTACTTGAGAACAGCACAAGCCAACACAAGAGAGATGAAGCTACAACTCAGCCAAATGGCCGCGGAACCGCGGCCTAAGCCACCTTGTGCCGCGGTTCCGCGGTGGTCTTGCCTCTTCATCACCCCAATTTTGCACCATAACTCCTACCTCAGTATGTACAGCTCAGAATGATACAACAAATTCCAGAAAGCCCCAGAAGCTTCTTCCAGATCAGCAAACCCTTGGAGCTACACTAAACTAGCCTATCATTCTAGCAACTTCTCCTTAAACCCTAGCTTAAACACTAAGCTAGCTCCTAACAAACTCCTTCTAGAAACCTCAACAAACTTTTGGAGGGAATTGTAATTTCAAACCTAGACCTAGGGTTTGGGAGATCTATAAATAAGACCCTAGGCTCACTTGTAAACCATCATGGAAAAATCCCTCCATTAGTTCATTCTAGTAGCCAATAGATCCATTCACTCTCTTTCTTCATCTTCTTCCACAAGTCTAGTGAGAGGACTTGTGTGAAACCCTAACCCTAATTCTAATCAAAAGCTAAGATCCCGAGTATCCATCAAGCAAGAAGCCTTGCACCCTTTTATGAGCGAAGCCGATCTTCAACAGAGCAAGTGGTCCAAGCCGATCCGTGACTCACGGAGCCGAGCGACGCCAATTCGACAATTTAGTTCTTCCTCTTGTAGTTCTTGAGCGACTGTAATCAAATTGTTGATATAAATAAAAGGTGATATTCTTTTATCTTGTTTTCTTTAAATTATTGCATCATGATATCTTTTCAATTCTTGAATGCTTTCTGTGTGATGATGTTTGAGTAATACTCCGCTCGTCGAGGAGTCGAGATGATCAATAGAATGATGATGTAATATATCTTAAATCGATTCTTGAGTCCTACGAGTTTTGTAAACCCTAGCAAGTTCAAGAATCGACGACCCAATTCGTTGCGATGCTTTCTTGATTGATATCGCTCGATATTGGGGAGTTACGATCGTTTCTTGAAATTGTTAGAGGCTAGAATGTGAATGATATCTATGAAAGAACAAGGGTTAAATGATGAAATCCTAGTTTCATCAAGAAAGCCCTAACTCTCATCGATCATCATCGATCTAGTATCAATCCTTCGAAGGACAAGAACACGAAATCTTGAGATTACATCACGTCTATAGATCCGATCGATTCCTACGAGCCTCATTTAGATTCTTGACATTTGGTTGGAAATATCATTGAAACCCGATTCTTGATTGTTTATCATTTCTTGATTCTTGATTAGATTAGTGACATCTGAATCAATCGATAAAAATCTTGAATCATGTTTTCTCTTCTTTTCGATTAACTTTTCAATTCAAACAAATTAAATACAGAAACGAATCGCACAATCCCTGTGGACGATCCGCACTCGCTTACGATCTACAACTGACACCGTAATTGATTGCGGTCAAATATAATTTTTTGATTGTGAATTTTATTCAATATTACCGACACATAGAAACTTATTCGCTTTATTCGATTTACACAAACAAGAAATTATTACAATCAAATGAAACCGTTATCAGGGATCATTTGAGTTGATTTACTTACACATTCTCGAATTTTACGAATCAATCACCCCTCTATACACTCCACAACATAACGGTGTATCGGAAAGACGGAACCGGACCCTATTGGATATGGTACGTTCCATGATGAGTAATGTTGAATTACCGCGATCTTTCTGGGGTTATGCACTAGAATCAGCTGCATATATTTTGAATAGGGTTCCTACCAAGACTGTGCCTACCACACCATATCAGATGTGGAGTGGGTAGAAACCCTATCTTCAGTATCTCAAGATATGGGGATGTCCAGTTTTTGTTAAAAAGCAGCATGCGGACAAACTCGAGGCATGCTCAGTACAGTGTATGTTTGTGGGATATCCAAAGAACTCCAAGGGGTATTTTTTCTATTTACGTAGAGGAACAAAAGGTTTTTGTTTCTCGTAATGCCCATTTTCTAGAACAGCAGTTTTTGGAAAAGGAAACAAGTGGGAGCACAATAGAACTAGAAGAAATTCCAGAACCACAAGCTACTACTGAATGCTTGGTAGAACCAGAAGTTACAGAAGAACAGGACATTCCCGCACCCCTCCGCAGGAGTAGTAGGCCGTCTTATCCACCTGAGAGATACTACGGTTTTCTCATAGACAGGGATAGAGGATTGCGTCATTGATAATGATGAACCTACTAGCTTCCAGCAGGCCATCCAGAGCGGCGACTCAGTAAGATGGCTGGATACAATGCGGACCGAGATGGAGTCCATGTACACCAACAAATTATGGACTTTGGACTTTGCTCCAGATGGGGTAAAACCCATAGGATGCAAGTGGATCTTCAAAAAGAAGATTGGTGTAGATGGACAGGTGGAAACCTATAAGGCTAGACTTGTTGCAAAGGGTTTTCGTCAAAGGCCTGGCTTGGACTATAACGAAACTTTTTCTCCAGTGGCTATGCTTAAATCTATTCGGATCTTTCTTGCCATTGTTGCCTTCCACGATTATGAGATCTGGCAGATGGACGTAAAGACGGCTTTTCTAAATGGGAATTTGGACGAGTGCGTCTATATGGATCAGCCAGAAGGCTTCAATCAGAGTGGGAGCAGCGGGAAAGTGTGCAAGTTGCTTTAGTCCATTTATGGACTAAAGCAGGCATCGCGGAGTTAGAACATCTATTTTGATGAAACGGTCAAAGAATATGACTTTATCAAAAATCTAGATGAGCCATGTATATATAGTAAGATTGTAACATGAATTGTCGTATTTCTCGTCTTGTACGTGGATGACATTCTCTTGATAGGAAATGACATTCCTATGCTACAATCTGTCAGAGGATTCTTGTCACACAGGTTCTCCATGAAAGACCTGGGTGATGCCTCTTACATTCTGAGGATCCAGATCTATCGTGATAGATCTAAGAGGATGTTGGGACTTTCGCAGTCCAGGTATATCAACACTGTACTGAAAAGATTCAGTATGGAAGATTCTAAGCGCGGTAATTTACCGGCTTGTCACGGAATCACCCTCTCCAAAGAGATGTCTCCCAAGACTGATTTGGAAAAGGATCGCATGTTGATTATACCCTACGCTTATGCGGTAGGCTCTATAATGTATGTGATGTTGTGTACCAGACCAGATGTAGCTTACGCACTAAGCGTGGTAAGCCGATATCAGTCAGACCCAGGGAAGAAGCACTGGATAGCAGTAAAGAACATTCTCAAGTACCTGAGAAGGACTAAGGATATGTTCTTGGTTTACGGCGGAAAAGACCTCCAGATCGAGGCTTTTGCTGGCTCCAGCTTCGAGAGTGACAAGGATGACTCTAAGTCCATGTCAGGTTATGTCTTTACCCTCAATGGAGGGGAGGTGTGCTGGAAGAGTTCCAAGTAGGATACCGTTGCTGACTCGACAATGGAAGCGGAGTATATCGCAGCTTCTGATGTCGCAAAAGAAGCAGTCTGGGTAAAGAAGATCTTACTAGAATTTCAGGTGGTTCCATCCATTGTTGATCCAATACCTCTGTATTGTGACAACAACAGGGCTATAGCTTTAGCAAAGGAACCCAGGTCCTATCAAAAGTCCAGACACATCTTGAGACGGTATCATCTGATCAGGGAGATCATAGATCGCCAGGAGATCGAGGTCCGGAGAGTTGCTACAGAGGAGAACACTGCAGATCCATTCATAAAGGCCTTACCTAAGACACAGTTCGAGAGGCTATTCGAGATGATAGGTCTTTGATAGGCCAGTACATGGCCCTAGTGCAAGTGGGAGATTGTTAGTGTATATGCCCTAGAGGCCATTATTGTATCATACTAGCTTGTATATTACTCAATGGAAGCTTGGGATATTCACAGTTGTATTAACAGTCTTGCTCAACATAGTAGTATGCTACTTGGTTTATATCTATCTTAATATGTGTATATGTTTCTTTTAACATATCGCAAATACATATTGATTGAGCCCATAGGATCTTGCTTAACTACCAGCGTTGTGATGGCAGTCATACTAGTGGGGGCTGGGTAGTCTACAAGCACATCCTTTTTCAGGTCCCTTGTCGCAAGATTATCGAAAAGTCGTTCCTCAGTAATATCATCATGACTCTCAAAGTCATGTGCGGTAGCAATACCAAACCAAATACGACGAGTAGTGGGGTCCTAAGCTAAACCTTGGAAATCTTAATGCCATAATGCCTTTCAAATCCTCCTAGCCATTATCCTACTGCAATAATTCTTGCTATGAAGAATGCCCATGTTGTGGCAATTCCACCCAGAAGGTAATGCGTTACTCCTACAGCACGTCCTTGTACAATGCTCAAGGCTCTAGGCTGAGTAGCTGGAGCAACTTTTAATTTGTTATGAGCCCAAACGATGGATTCAATGAGTTCTTGCCAATAACCGTGACCGCTGAATAGAAACATTAAACTAAAAGCCCAGACAAAATGAGCACCTAAGAAAAAAAGACCATATGCAGATAATGAAGAACCATAAGACTGAATTACCTGCGATGCCTGTGCCCATAAGAAATCCCGGAGCCACCCATTAATAGTAATGGAACTCTGTGCAAAGTTTCCTCCTGTGATATGAGTTACCACCCCTTGATCACTTATAGTACCCCAAACATCCGACTGCATTTTCCAACTAAAATGGAAAATCGATACTACGGAGTAGACTAGTGTGTACGCTTCTCATCCCAGCAGGGGAAATGGTCTGTCCCACAGCCATTAGTACGTTGTACTGGGAATAGTATGCATGTGCTCATTGGGTTACGGGTACACTGGACAGGACTTGCAGGGAACTGTTGGTTGGTATTATACCCATCATCAGTTAATAGTTCCCAGGTGACATGAGTACAACATAGTCCATAGACTTGACACTGCTACTTCGCCTCGAGTGTGTTCCTACTGTTCTTAGATCGCTACCCTAGCACGGCTCGACTGAGTCGTGCAAACAGGTAGCAGTTGGGTGCAGTCCCGAAGTACTTGGAGGCATTGGCGGTTAGATAGGATTCGTCTCTCCCGGTGTTGGGGGTTGATATCGCGCTGTGTTTGGAGAGCCATTACGCAAGGTCCCTGGCCAGGGAAAGCGAGATTTACTGGTAGGTTTTCCCATAGCTTCTCAAGGTGTAATGGGCTTCACTCCGACACGACTTATACCGCTTTTAAGGGACTGACGCTTACCGCCCCCTTAGGCCCGATATGCGATTGTCTTAGACGAACAGACCGGACTATATGGAGATTGTCACATTAGGCTAAGTAGGAGTTCGGATGGGTTTCCTCATCGACCTTCTTATCGATGTCTACCTGGGGACCGTTACGTACAGCTAGTATCTCTTGCGGCTTGTGGTTAAACCCACTGCTAGCGTAGTGTCGAGTCTTTAGAGTCCCACACAGAGGGTTTCCCTACTTCAGGCCAAACGATATAGAGGTCGTATGGTTTTACGACAGGGTTCAGACATATACGTGTACTTGTGCACGTGTGATGTTCGGACAGATTATACTGGCGGGCTTTGGTTTAAGCCAGATTCTAGTATTGGATTATTGGATTTATGCAGTCTCAGTATATCCGTGTTTTTCGTAAATACGGATGGGAGGGGCATTCTCGTAATTAGTCGAGAAGCTTCTAGAAGATAGGTGACTCATTTAGTTTTAATTCATTTGTGAATTAAACTTAATAAGGTGGAGGTGATGTGTAATTTTCATTAATTGCACCATCAGTGATGAGGTGATTCACCTTAAGGTAATTAATGAAGCATGGTTGTTGATTATATTTATTATTGTTTAGATATTTTCGTGCTGCATAATATTATCCAAATGACTCAAGTTCAATTCATTATCACAAACACATTCTCTCTCCTCAAGCTCTCATCTTCTTCATCCTAACCCTAATCCTCTCATGTGTTGAGAACCCTAGGGTTAACAAGACTAATAGATCCTTAATCTATCTCTATATCCTCTAGGTCACTTGGATTAACAATCCTAGCCACTTAGTTACCTCAAGTTAGAGGTTAAAGCTTGAAGAAGGAACTCTCAGGTGGATCTTCTATTACATCGAGGAGGCCGACGAGGATATGAACAACAAGAACAAGAAGGACTAGTATCTTGAGGTATAATCATAGTAATTAACTACTTCTAGATAGTTTGTTAGTTAGGGTTTAGCAAAGATCCGTTTGATAGTCAATGTTACTTTGAACAAAAAGATTGTTTTTCCTATTCCGCCTCCCCGCATCTTGTGGGGTGTGTAACGTTGACTTACACCACGTTCAAGAGAACGTGCAAAACAGTGGTCTTTGGGTACAGTCCCGAGTCACATGGAGGCAATGAGCGATAGGAGGGGATTTCGTCTCTCCCGGTATTGGGGGTTGATGTTGCGCTGTGCTCGATTGGCTATAACAGGAAGTCCCTGGCCAGGGCTGCTTCTGATATTTACTGGTAAGTGTTATCATTAGTTTCTCGACCCGTTATGAGCCTTACATCGGCATGACTTATCAAGTTATTGGGGTCTGACGTTTACCACCCCCAGGCGAGATATGCGACATATCAGACGAAGAGACCGGACGGTACGCTAGTGTTACTATTTGGATTCACAGGAGTATGAGCAGGCTTTCTTGTTGATCTTCTGATCGTTCAATACTCAGATGGCCGTTACGTTTAGCAGACCGCTTGCGGTTTGTGGGTGTTTAATATGATCATCGCCTACTGCCGGCGTATTGATGAGTCTTTAGAGTCCTACACAGAGGTTTCCTGGTTCATGCGAAACGAAGTAGGAGCACATAAGTGATATGTGTGGGACCGAGATTAATACTGTATGTGATACCGTATTCTATTCTCGTGATTTGTGTTATCGGACGTTATATGTGATATAGCCGGGTTATCTGATCACGTGTTGATTCGATAAGTTGATACACATGATATTAGTCGGTTATATGAGATATAGCCGGATTATTAAATCAAATGTTGATTTAATAATTTAATGTATAATTATATATTTGATATATTAACTTATATTAACTAATATTAGCTCACTTAAGAATTCTTTTTCTCACTTGTGTGCATTAGTGTATATGTGATATATATTAATGTACAACTTTTTGTGTCATGCTTGATGCCACATGCTTCATGGGTGTATGAGACTTACACCATAATAATAATAATGATAAGGTTTTATTTATTTAAAGTAAATCAAAATTAGTGGAGTTTAGTCACATGGTTAAAGCTTGTAGAAACTTGTGGAACCATTGACCAAGTCCACTCTTTTTGTTTTACTTGTAGATATTTATTAACCTAACCATTATTGTTAGCCATGGTTTAATCTCTACATGGGTTAGTGTATGACACTAACTCACCCATGGTTGCTATTCTCACCTCATTAGTTGATTATCATCTCTTGACTTCATCATCTTCATCCTTGAGAAAAAGCTTTCTAGCTTTTGGAAAAGTGAGAAAATATTGAGAGAAAAATAAATCTAAATTGAGCTCACTTCCTACTTCATCATCCTCTACTATTAGCCATTTAGTTTAGGGTATTTGCTTCACTAATCTACCATTAGTGAAGAGGTACCATGAGCTTGAGTCTCCTCGACGTAGATCATCTTTGGCCTCGAAGGCTTCGAGCAAGCTTGTTCATTTCTCCGGGAGAACCCTTTTTAGAGTTCGGTTGTTCATGACTTGCAGCGAAGGGACTACTACACGGAGCATTAGAAATGAAGGACCGGTCTACATAGGTTGTATTCCTCATTCACTTAGATGTAAAGAAGTTTACATATCGTATCGTCGCATTTTCTAGTAAAGATTCTATGGTTAGTGTTAGCTAGAACGACAAATCTTTGAAATTGGCATGGACGATGCCTCCCAAAACCTTGTTGCCGTACTAGGCAACCCTGCAGTGGTATCAAAGCCATGCTAGAAAATTAGACGATAGATGTAAGATTACGAAACCGAAACAACTCCGAAACTTGAAACCATAAGACATAGTTTCTGTCGTTTTTCAAAAGGGCTCTAAAATTTTTTAAAACAAATACAGAATGGTGTATGAGATACAACATGAACATTACCAAAATTTGGTCCAATTTCACCCTAAAGTGGCCAGCCACATCATGCATAAAACCGGCGAGCTCGGGTAAATTTTGGCTTTTTGGCTTCAAATTTTGGTGGTGTTCCATTCTCTGGGTTTTGGTGTTTCAGGTGTTGTTTGTTTTTGCTAAATTTTCATGTGATGTTAGCTTTCTGCAAAGGCAACTCGGAGTGTTTCACAGTCGTAATTCTAACATGTTTTCGGGTTATTTAGACGATATTAAAAAGTTTGAACGTATATCAATAACCCATATTTTCCCTCACTGAAATTTTCCAAGAGTTAGATATTTCCGAGTTTAAAATATTCAGAAAATCATGCAAGCGATTCTATGGACCCTCTAGAAGAACGATACCCAAACTTGACTTTTTGGATCGCGGAACCGCGTTCATACCCTAGGGTTTGCCGCAGTTCCGTGGCGACATGAGTAAGCCATGGGTCGGCCCTTCTACGGATGGTTCATAGGAGCTGTGGCAGTTTCTAGGTACTTTTTGAACTCCGCTCAAGTGTTGAGCTTGTTGGGAAATTTTGGGTTCTTGCTTATTCGATCGAAAAGTTTAACTTCGTCTAGCTATCTGTGATTGTGATACAATAATTGGAATCTATTTGGTTGCGTGCAAGTTTAACATTTCGGTCTCGAATGAAATCGGGAATCCTGTTGAATTACCCGACTTCTTTTGAAAAGTGTTTTCATAGTTGAGACCTAAATGTAAGATTTGCATTGTTAGGCATGAAATCCATAATATGTGATATTCCGGGTTTATGATGTCTAAGGGAAGTAACGATTCCAATTGTTGTAGTTTTTCACTTTCTTTTCTGCGACCGTAAGTGTAATATGTGGTGTATCGTCAGTTTCGTTGCTATATGTCAACGACAATTAGGATACACATATTTACTTACGTTGATGACATGTGATGTTATGTGTTGCTGTGATATGTTATATTGGATCGTCGTTTTTGAATAGCCGGGGGGTTTTATGTGAGATGAGAGTTTTTCATTTTCATTCATATAAAAGCTTGTATGTAATATTCTTTTATTGGGGCACTTCCGGGTTGAGAAAGATGTCACCGTTGATGTATATTATTTACTTTTCCGCATTAGGATAGACCCAAGGAGGGGAGCATAAGTAACCGGGTTCTAGAGTTCAGTGGGAGACCATCTCGAGGCGTCGAGTCCGGGTCTCCTAAATCTAGAATTGGTAGGGCTACTTACCGCTCTCGTAAGGGTCTTGGGATGTGAGTTTGGCTATTCATCACGACCGTGGAATCCGTGTTTTATACAGGCTTAATATAAAACCCGAAAATCCTAGCATATCCAATATTTCATATGTTGTTTTCTGCTGCAATATTCTGTGATGTTATCACTTTATATGATGAGATAGATACTGTATATAGTATATGTGATATATTATATAGACGTTGCTTATGTTTTACACCCGCGCTATCCCTGCCCCGCTCTGTTGTTTGTTACCTAAGCTAACGGTGTATGATGGGACATCGAGGCGAATGCGGATGGCATAAGCGTACGTTGTATTTATCTGTGATGGTTAGGTAACTTAAATGATGGGACTTCATTAATGAGATTAATGAAAGAAAGTAAACCTAATGATGGTGTGCAATCGAATTTTCAAAAACAGATAGCTCTAGTTCTTGCTTTGCATAGCAGTATTCCTTGTAGAATATCCAGCACCTTATTCGATAAGGAAAGAGCCGAGATCCCTTCACTGGGAGTGACCTCTTTAGCAATAACTGGCAGATGCTACAACACTCAGTTTCGTCTTTTGATTGCTTTTCTAGTTCTTGCTTTGCATAGTGGTATTGTGAATATCTTGCACCTCATTCGACGAGGAAAGAGCCGAGATCTCTTCACCGGGAGTGACCTCTATAGCGAAGCTAGCAAAAGCCTAAAAAACACTCCATTTAAAATCATTTGATTCTACAATAATATCAAGTTCATTACGCAAAAGGTTTTTTTAAAAACCTGTCGTAGCCCTCTGTCACGACCCGAAATATTAGCTTGTGACCAGCATTTAAATCACGCAACGTCTAAAGGCGTGACGTAATTCAAGTAAGCTGAAACCCAGAAATCTAATCCTTTTGAAGAAATAAAAGAGGTGCAATTTTGAAATAAGGTATAATGAAGAAAAGTGTTTTCTTAAATGCAAAGGAAAGGGAACATGAAAAATGCAAGTGAAATTTACTAGATTGAAAAACATGTTCGTCTTTTAAAAATTTGGGCAGCACCTCCTTTGTATATTTTGATCCAAAACCATAAATACAAGATAATATAAAAGGCATCCCAAAGCGGTAGCTAACTCTTCGCCAAACGGCGGATCACAACCACGCAAGTAATATAACAAGTATACGACGCCCAACGGTGAAAATCAACACAAAAAAAGCAATGAATAAAGCAAGACATCAACTCGATAAGCGAACATAAAACCCACGCACAAATCTCGCAACTACAAGTCTAACTAAGTCTTACTATTTATACAAATACTAGTTTTGATTGATGGAGTTGACTAGATACAATATGGAATAATAAGTACAAGAGAGGGTACGATACGACTGTCCCACCTACCAAAGAAAGTCGCCTGAAAGCAAGCTGTATGCCAACGATGCCGCTACCGATCCATGCGGTCAACATGTAATAACTGTGGCACAACGGGGGTGAGTTGCCAACTCGTGAGTAGAAAACATCAACAGGTAGAAATCGAATAAAATAACGATTTCTTAGGTCAACTATATCATAAAGGTAATACTATGATATCTAGGGTGACCGTATGTAAAAATGTGCCATCAATAAATAAATGCAAGTATGCAGGTGGATATCATCCAATAATATAATCAATGCCAATATACATGTGGATCTCGTCCACTCGAAACATCGTAATAGCATATGCATGTAAATATATGAGGATATTAAGAATGTGTCTGTCCATCAGTAACACACCAAACATATAACCTGAGTGTCCAACACCGACACTCGAAATATCATGAAACCCGTGTCCAGCATCGACACGTAAATCCTCATATCTCGGGCGCCGCATCCTCAGATCGGCCCTCATGTCCATCTCTCTACTCCAGTCGGTATCCTCCAGATAAACCGCCGAGTCCAAATACTATCACCGGTAGGTAGTGCTCCCCTGCTAGGCTCAACGCCATCATCTGCGACCATCTTTCCCCGGGATACCTTACGGGGTCCACCATGCACCCGCAGACGGTTCCTCCTCCTCCTCGAATCGGGAGGAACATGTCAATCTCAGAACCGATAAAACACATGGTGGACGCACTGAAATATCATATCAAGAGAAACCGGGTTTTTAAAACAATACATATTTTCCTTTGAAATAACCACGGTTCTCAAATCCAAATCTCATGAAAACAACATATCTTAATGCGTAAAATCGTAAAGCATGATGTATGCGACATATAACAGAATGTAAGCATATCCGTAAATCATGCAACATGGAACAGAAATATGCATATATCAAGGGAAAACCGCTCTTTAAAATGAATCCAGTTTTAAAATATGTCCTGCGGTTCCCAATTCCTCCATGGTCAAATGCAACATCGTATAAATGTGTATATGTAACTATAGCAAGTAAATTATGCAAGGAGTCATATCATGATGCAGCAATTCTACTGTGTAGTGACATGGCAATTATCGATGATGAGGTGTTTGAGCCAGCAAATCTTTGTAAGTGTGACATACGCATCATCGATAATGGTGCAAGTGTACTAGCATAAGTATAGGAAATGCAATGGTAATGACATGAATGTAGCATAAAGTAAATTGGCAGCTAAAAGGTATAAGGTATACGTATCTAACATGACCGAGTCTGTGAATCTATCAATCGGCCTCCTCTAGTCAAGGGTATGGATCAATCATCAAATAACTCATCACGTACGGTAACTCATCGTACAGCGTCATTAACCAATTTGGGATCCTAACAACCTATATGACAAGGAGGGTACGGACCTAACGTCTCGTACGGCTTATCACTCAAGATTCACAACATTATCCATATATATACCTATCTCTCAGGTCACATCCGTATCAATCTCAGATCATGGGACCGGCAAATGTATCAATTATCACAAATCGACTCGTATCCATATAACGACATATCACACCAAGTCGTCATATCACAACGTAAACTCTTTTCCATCACAATAATATCACATATCAAGTCAATTTTATATACAAATTTACCTTATAAATCAAGTGTCATGCTACCCTAAAACTCATACCTATTATATTGCAACTACAAGTTATAAGTTATATTACTAATATCATCTCTAACTATCCTTTAAACCATATTTCTAGTTTCCTAATCCAGATTTCTACGACTGTATCCTAGAGATCGGTTTCCATTTAATAATTTGCGGGGGTGCTATACGCCATCCACCCGACTTCCCCCGTAGATATAGATCTACTCACTTTGATCCTTGCTCGCCGAAGTCGATGACGCCATGCTTCATCGTCTCGGAATCCACACGAAGCTACCTACAATAAAACATATTCGCAATCGCTATAAAAATCAACTCCGGAAAACAAATACGGCACACGGTGCGCTCATAGGTTAGAACCTATAGCCTACGCATGCAAAACAATCAAACAACCCTTGTTGTTGATGTACAAACGCCCAACAACCAAAAACAAATCCAAACAACAAAACCCAAGTTTACAAAATGCGGAAAAACATAACCAAAAGCATCCCGATGTGCTCCCAGATTTCACCCTAGGCCAAACTAAGGTATTTTGCACATATAGGAGGTTTAATTATCAGATATAGGAGCTATGGACCAAGCATCACACGATTCCACCAAGGCGAGGCCGCAAATTGCGGCTTGGGGGAGTTTATTTATGGCCATACAACAAGGTTGGGGTCTCGGGTCTTTATGGTATGATCTAAATCACCTGCATACCTCTCTGTGATTGCTAAAAGAATTTTAGTGTCCCCGGGTTACTCCAGATCACTAATTGTCATCACAAAATCTACAAATTCACGATATCGGCAGATTTCAAAGTTCGCATTTTGGGGTTTAGTCTCAGGTTTGTGTAAGTCCACGGTAGCGCCCCGGCCATCTAACAGACGCCAAATGCGGAACAAAAACTTTTTACAAACTGGCGCTATCGCGTACTATAACCCGGATATGCCATTAAAGCTAAACTAACAAACTACAAAGTGGGTAGAAATGTTATACCGAACGATCCGAGTCCTTCGGTCTTCAACCATCATCCCACGCTTGTTGCGGCTGCTCCGATCTTCTGAATCTCCAGTCTTCTCGTCCAGGTGGCACCACGTTGACGGATCTTTAAACGGGCTCCCGCCTCTGAACCGAGGCAACTCGATCGTCAAGTTTGCTAAAAGAGACGACCAAGATTGATGTAGAGAATGAGTAGAACACTTTGTCTCGTTACGTCCAAAGCTATGGATGAACGGTTAATGAAGTTGCCTTTTGAATCATGTAAATGAGAAGTTGGTATATGAAACTATCATGAACCACAACTAAAATCTTTTTCCAAATCAACAACCTTATTATCCACCAAGGGGTGGCCGGCCACTATATAGGCAAGGGGGGTGAGTGTAGGAGGAGGGATGGTGAGAATAATAAGCACAATACTTATCATAACATTAATGAAAGCATGAGTCATATAACACCTAGTATGAACACATTTAATGCAATCAAGTGAGTCACAAACCAAGTCATCAACCAAGAAGCTTCCTCACTCATGACTCACCCATGGAAGAAAAGATAAATCCGTATTTAACCGAATGTTAAATACGGCTGATAGAAAACTGAAAACTGGCAACTTCCAAAAGTGATCCCGAAACGGATTTCAGGATAACCCCGTATCAGTATAAACATACCCGTATTTGTATTACGACCGAATACAAATGCAACTGAGACAAAGATATTATATCTACACAGTAAAATACTGGGATCCGGCTTAAACCAAAGCCTACCAGTATTATCTGCCCGAAAAATGACACGTGCGAAAACGCACGTGCATTTTCCGAACCCTGCCATAAAACCATACGGCCTCTACAACGTTTCGTCCAAACTTGGGAAACAGTCTGTGGGGGACTCTAATGACTTATCATCACACTGGCACTGGGTATAACCACTAGCACATCAGAGGTACAAGCTGTACGTAACGGTTGCTTATGTATTGATTGGAAGGGAAGCTGACGAGCGAACTCATCCATAAACCCTACTGAGCCTGACAGTGACAATATCCGTACAGTCCGGTCCGTTCGTCTAAAGAGTATCGCATATCGAGTCTAGGGGCGTGGATAAAGTCAGACCCCTAATAACGCGATAAATCGTGTCAGCATGAAGCCCATCACCATCTGAGAAACTACTATTCCAAATCAGTAATTCTCCACTACCTCGGCCGAGGATTTCTAGTGATGGCCACCCGTGCACTGTACGATATCAACCCCTAATACAGGGAGAGACGAATCCCCGACAATCCGCTCACTACCTCCATATGGCTCGGGACTATACCCAACTAAAACCTGTTTGCACGTCTCCTTTGAGCGTGGTAGGGTAATAATCTAAGCACAGTGGGAACTCACACGAGACAAATGACGATCTCAGGTCGACAAACTAACCTGTACACATGTCACCAAGGAACTGCTATCTGAAGATATGTATAATACCAACTAGCATGTTCCCGGCGAGTCCTGTCTGGTGTACTCATAACCTAATGAGCACCTGTATACATCTTAGGTGATCCTACTGACACCAATGGCTTGTGAGACCGGCCATCGCCCCTCATCGGGGTCTCGACTGTATACACTAGTCTACTCTGGAGTATCGATGCCCTGTCTCGAAACTCCCACGACTAGGGACACTTTAAGGATGTGCTTACAGACCCAGCTCCCACGTATATGATGGCCATCATACTGCTGGTAGTCAAGCAAGAATCCTATGGGCTCTATCATCATGCAATAGTGAACTAAAGCATGTATACGATGATAAAGACAAACCAGATAGCATACTATCATCTCGAGCAAGACTGTCATATCGGTATAGGTCCTCCCTCAATCATTGCAATCACGTCCGTGCGATCCAATAATTGACTTTGAGGGCACTATCTCCAACAGTTTGGTCAGGGATTCTAGTACTACAGGGCTTAAAGTCACTACTAAACCTCAATTCCACCATCTCTGTTAGTGTTTATGCCCTAGAAGGCCATTACTGTATCATACTAGCTTGTATATTACTTAATGGAAGCTTGGGATATTCACATGTATATAACGGTCTTGCTAAACATGGTAGTATGCTACTTGGTTTTTCTATCTTAATATGTAAGTGTACGTATTGATAGAGCTCTTAGGATCTTGCTTGTCTACCAGCGTTGTGATGGCAGTCACACTAGTGGGGGCTGGGTAGTCTACAAGCACATCCTTATTCAGGTCCCTGGTCGTTGGATTATCGAGACAGAGCATCGATACTCCGGAGTAGACTAGTGTGTAAGCTTCTCATCCCAGTTGGGGAGATGGTCTGTCCCACAGCCGTCAGTACGTCGTACTGGAGATAGTATGCAGGTGCTCGTTAGGTTACGGGTACACCGGACAGGACTCACGGGGAACTGTTGGTTGGTTTGATACCAGTCGTCAGTGAGCAGTTCCCAGGTGACATGAGTACAGCATAGTCCGCAGACTTGACACTGCTACTTCGCCTCGAGTGCGTCCCACTGTTCTTAGATTGCTACCCTACCACGGCTCAAAGGAGTCGTGCAAACAGGTAGCAGTTGGGTGCAGTCCCGAGCACTTGGAGGCAGTGGCGGTTAGACAGGATTCGTCCCTCCCGATATTGGGAGTAGATATCGTGCTGTGTCAGAGAGCCATTACGCAAAGTCCCTGGCCAGGGCAAGCGAGATTTGCTGGTAGGTTCCAGTAGTTTCTCAGGGTGTAATGGGCTTCCCTCCGACACGACTTATACCGCTATTAGGGGACTGACGCTTGCCGCCCCCCTAGGCCCGATATGCGATAGTCTTGGACGAACGGACCGGACTGTATGGAGATTGTCACATCAGACTCAGTAGGAGTTCGGATGGGTTTCCTCATCGGCCTTCTTATCGACAACTACCTGGGGACCGTTACGTACAGCTAGTGCCGCTTGCGGTCTGTGGTTAAACCCACTGCCAGCGTAGTAGTCGAGTCTCTAGAGTCCCACACAGAGAGTTTCCTACTCCAGGCGAAACGATATAGAGGTCGCATGGTTTTGCGACAAAGGGTTCGGACGCATACGTGCGTTTACGCGCGTACGACTTTCGGACAGTTTTTACCAGTCGGCTTTGGTTTAAGCCAGTTACTGGTATCCGGTTATTGGATTTATACAGTCTAAAGTTTTTCCGTATTTTTACGGATCGGAGGGGCGTTCTCGTAATTACTCGAGAAGCTTCTAGAAGATGGTGACTAAGGAGGGTTATGTGTCATTTGCATTAAATGAGTTTAGTGAGTCATGAGGGTGATTCATGCATATCATTAATGCATGATAAATGCTTAGTGAGTCATGACAATGAATCACCATTAGATATTTGTGAAGCATGCTTATTCATTATGCATTATTCTTTTTCTCAAAAATAAGAATGCTTCATATATATTATGATAGATTTACTATTCTCATTTGATATTCATTCTCACCTTCTCTCTCCTCAAGCTCTCATCTTCAAACCCTAATCCTTACACCTCATGTGTTGAGATCAAAGGATTAGAAAGACTAATCAATCAATAACCATCACTCTATTTCATTCTATCTTCTTTGATTAGCAATCCAAGAAGATTAGTTACCTCAAGTTAGAGGTTTAGTTTGGAGTTTTGCTCTCGGGTGGATCGTCTACTACCTAGAGAAGGCCGAGGAGAACAAGGAGATCGTAAAGACGAAGGACTGGTTTCATTAGGTATAATCCCTAAACACAATAGTTATGAAACTCTTTGTGTACGGTTATTTATAGTTTAGCTTCGATTCAAGCGGTTAGTCGATGTTCGTTCACTAAACAAGATTGTTTTTGAAAATTCCGCCTCCCCACAAGTTCTGGGGTGTAGTACATCGACTTACAGTGGTATCAGAGCCTCGCTAAACAATAAATAACTTAATTGCAAATTTGTAGGAATTTCGAACGGAAAAACGAAGCCGGAAAACCCTAAAAAATACAAGTTTCTGTCGAATTTAAAATGATGTCCTAAAATTTTTTAGGTAAGTGCAGAAAGCTTGAAATGAACACAGAAGAACACCCAAGAAATTTGGGTTCCTGATTCGTCTACAGTGCCGCGGAACCGCGGCGGATCCTACCGATCCGCCGCGCTTCCGCGGCCGAGTTGACGAGTCAGGAACTCGTTTTTCTTTTGTGGGTCCCCTGTGGTTTTTTGGATTTTCTGGGATATTTAATATTTGCTCAGGTTTCAGTTTAACAGAGCAGTTTTTGGAGCAATATTAAAGATGTTTAATCGATCGAAATTGTACAGTATTTGCATGTTGGATTATATCTGTGATTGTTTAATGTGTTCGTAAACCTCCCCTAACTGCTAGTATGTCGGTTGGCAGGGGGTTGCACATTTCTGTAATGGTTATATCTGTTTGTGCATATGAACTGTATTGGACTGTTGTGGTGTATAGCCGGGGTTTAGCAATGGGTTATTGTTTAATTCATTTGTTGTAAATGTAATTTGTTGTAATATTATTTTTGCGGGGCACATCCAGGTTGCGGTTGTAGCCACCATTGTATTATTTCATTTTACTGTTTTTGCTCCTAGGACTGACCCAAGGTGGGGTACACAAACTGCCAGGTGGGTAGTTTGCCGTACCCGTAGGGGTCGAGGGTGGGGTAACGGCTATTCATCACAACTGTGTAATCTGTCTTTTCTTGCAGGCTCAAAAGAAATGCAGATTGCTTGCAAATCCAATATTGTTTATCTGTGTTCTGGAATGTATATCATTGCGTCAGACGAATGTAAAATATCTATATATATGATAGCTATTTAGACGTCACTTATGTTTTACACCCGCGCTAGCCCAGCCCCCGCTCTGTTGTTAGTTAAGTAACCTAACGGGTGATGATGGGACCCCGTGGCGAATGCGGATGGCATAAGAGGACGTTGTATTTTCGTTGTTTTCTGCAATGATAGGTTAATGATGGGACGCATTATCTATAATGCAAAGAATATAAACCAAGTTTAAATCGTTGGAACAATTTAAAAGAAACCACTCGGTTATTTTTAAAACAGATATTTTTAAATGCGGAGACTTAACCACTCCTTTTAAAAGCTATCAGGTTTCCTTCGGTTATATCAAGTTCACTACGTTAACGGTTTCGCCAAAACCAGTCGTAGCCCTCCGTCATTTCTTATGAATGGTCAGTAGTATTCAAGCTATGTTTGTTTGGCCCTTAGTCAAGACATAGTGATTGGTAGCTGCTGGGGTATTCATTTGTTGCATAGATAGATGAGTTGGTTTGGGACAGTCGTATTACTTTGTTGGCCCTTAGTCAAGAGTATATACGGATGGGTTCAAATCAACAGGATAATGATGGGCAGAACTTGACATGTGACTTATGATTTGTTGGCCCTTAGTCAAGATCATAAGAACATGGGGCAAAAACATATATCGGGAATTTCTAAAGAAACTGAAATTTGCAAAGAGATGCATACCATTTGGAGTTTGATGAATGTTGGTAGGATTCCTTCAACATTATCATACGATGATATTTGGATCCCGATCCTACTGTGAGTATATGCTACTTATCAGGATATTCGTCACTTAACGATCAATGCTATAAACCTAGTAGGTGTCCAGAAAGGCGTCAGCGGGGTTACGCCCCCAGAGAAAAGAGCTTATTTAATTAAGGAACTTCGCAAAAGCGTTGGAAAACCTCCCTCGAAGTATCGACACTGGCCTGGCTGAACGGTTAAGCAAGTATTGTACGGTGAGAATAGTCCTGGCTAATTCTTCTTTTATGGTTTGAGGAAGGATTCGAAAAACAGTGGGAGCCATCCAGTTTAGATAAACTAAAAACCACTCTAAACTTGCAAGAGCATCATGCTAAAGAGTTTTCTTCTCTCTCTCTTAATTGCAGCGACCCTGAAAATGACTGGACTTAAGTTACTTTTAGAGAAAAATATACTGACAGGGCCAAACTATAAAGATTGGCTGCGGAATGTCAAAATGGCTTTGACCTATGACAAACTGGGGTACGTCCTCACCGCTACGGCACCTGCTGTCCCTGGTCCCAAATCCAGCAATGCGGATAAGGAAATCCGCAAAACCTGGGATTTAGATTGCGCGAGAGCCAAGTGCATCGTGCTTGCCTCTATGAACAATGAACATCAGAGGAGGCACGAGGATATGTCTCTAGATGGCATATTTCTCCATACAAAGGAACTTTATGGAGAGCAATCTCGTATAGCAAGATACGAGACCTCTAAGAACTTGTTTCGAGCGAGGTTGGCTGTCGGGTCATCGGTAGGTGAACATGTCCTGCAGATGATCGGCTATATTGAAGAGCTCGCAGACCTTGGGACGACTTTGGATAATGAGCTCTATACAGACCTTATTCTCCAGTCCCTTCCTCCCACCTACGCCCAGTTTATCCTCAACTTCAACCTTCAAGGAAAAGAAGTTGAACTTCCGGAACTCCTGAACATGTTAAGGAGTGCAGAGGGCACCTTGCAGAAGGCAAGGGAAACACCCGCTATGTTTGTTGGCGGTGCATCTTCTTCCGGGTCCAAGGCTAGGGCCAAAGGAAGGAAGAAGAAGGCCGCACCCAAACCTAGAGGAGGTGTTAGTAAGGTGGGAAAGAAGGGAAAGAAAAAGCTTGCAGCACCGGTAGTTGGCCAGGATGAGTGCTTCCATTGTCACAGGAAAGGGCACTGGAAGAAGGATTGCAAGGCGTGGAACGCCAAGAACCAGGAACCGAAGCAAGCTGTGGCTTCGACTTCAGGTGTGTTTGTAATTGAGAATTGTCTGTCGATCAACTCTACTTCCTGGGTATTGGATACCGGATCAGGATCTCATATTTGCAATTCATTGCAGGCACTGAGAAACCGTAGAGTGCTGAAGGAAGGTGATATGATCCTCAGGGTTGCTAACGGAGCTAGCGTGGGAGCTGCGTCCGTCGGGGATTATCACCTAGGATTGACGAGTGGACATATTTTGGTTTTACATAACTGTTATTTTGTACCAAGCTTAACGTGTAATATCATATCAGTTTCCTTGTTATCAAATAAAGGTTATGATTTCACGTTTGTAAGAGATGTTGTTAACATCCACCTTAATCATGGTTTGATTGGGTCCGGTACTCTAAATAACGGCATATATGTGTTAAACCAACTCCAAATTTTCAATGTCCAGAACACACTAAAAAGAAAGTCTCCAGATTTAAATAAAGCTTTCTTATGGCATTGTAGACTGGGTCACATCAATGAGAGAAGGTTGACTAAGTTGCATAGAAAAGGATATTTAGACTCGTTCGAATATCAATCTTATGACACTTGTCAATCTTGTCTCAAAGGAAAGATGACAAAGACTCCATTCACTGGACAAGGAGTAAGAGCGAGCGAGCTCTTAGGACTCATACACAGCGATGTATGTGGTCCAATGTCTACACATGCGAGAGGTGGTTTTTCCTATTTCATTACTTTCACGGATGATTACTCAAGATACGGATTCATTTATCTGATGAAACATAAATCCGAGGCTTTTGAGAAATTCCAAGAGTACAAGAGTGAAGCGGAAAACCAAACAGGCAAAAGTATTAAGACACTGAGATCTGATCGAGGTGGAGAATACTTAAGTGCCGAGTTCCTAGGTTACCTAAAAGAGAAAGGAATTCTCTCTCAGCTTACTCCTCCATACACTCCACAGCATAACGGTGTATCGGAGAGACGGAATCGAACCCTATTGGATATGGTACGATCCATGATGAGTAATGCTGAGTTACCGCGATCTTTCTGGGGTTATGCGCTTGAATCAGCGGCATATCTTTTGAACCAGGTTCCAACCAAGACTGTGCCTACCACACCATATCAGATGTGGAGTGGGAAGAAACCCTGTCTAAAACATTTTAGGACATGGGGGTGTCCAGCTTTTGTAAAAAAGCAGCATGTGGACAAGCTCGAGGCACGCTCAGTACTGTGTAAGCTTGTGGGATATCCAAAGAACTCCAAGGGATATTATTTCTATTACGCAGAGGAACAAAAGGTTTTTGTTTCTCGTCATGCCCACTTCTTAGAAACTGAATTTTTAGAAAATCAGAAGAGTGGGAGCGTAGTAGAACTGGAAGAAATTCCAGAACCACAAACTGCTACTGAAAGTTTGGTAGAACCAGTAGTTCAAGAAGAACAGGACATTCCCGCACCCCTCCGCAGGAGTAGTAGGCCGTCTCATCCGCCTGAGAGATACTACGGTTTTCTCATAGATGGGGATAGAGAGGATTGCATCATAGATGATGATGAACCTACTGACTTCCAGCAGGCCATCCAGAGCGGCGACTCGGTACGATGGCTAGATGCAATGCGGACCGAAATGGAGTCCATGTACACCAACAAAGTATGGACTTTGGACTTTGCTCCAGATGGGGTAAAACCCATAGGATGCAAATGGATCTTCAAGAAAAAGATTGGTGTAGATGGACAGGTGGAAACCTATAAGGCCAGACTTGTTGCAAAGGGTTTTCGTCAAAGACCTGGTTTGGACTATGACGAAACTTTTTCTCCAGTGGCTATGCTCAAATCCATTCGGGTCCTTCTTGCTATTGCTGCCTTCCATGATTATGAAATCTGGCAGATGGACGTAAAGACGGCTTTTCTGAATGGAAATTTAGAAGAGAGCGTCTATATGGATCAGCCAGAGGGTTTCAATCAGAGTGGGAGCAGCGGGAAAGTTTGCAAGCTGCTTAAGTCCATTTATGGACTAAAGCAGACATCGCGGAGTTGGAACATCTGTTTTGATGAGACAGTCAAAGAATATGACTTTATCAAAAATCCAGATGAACCGTGCATATATAGTAAAGTTGTAGCAAGAAGTGTCGTATTCCTCGTCTTGTACGTGGATGACATTCTATTGATAGGAAATGACATTCCTATGCTACAATCTGTCAAAGGATTCTTGTCACAAAGGTTCTCCATGAAAGACCTGGGTGATGCCTCTTACATTCTGGGGATCCGGATCTATCGTGATAGATCCAAGAGGATGTTGGGACTTTCGCAGTCCAGGTATATCGACACTATACTGAAAAGATTCAGTATGGAAGATTCTAAGCGCGGTAATTTACCGGCTTGTCACGGAATCACCCTCTCCAAAGAGATGTCTCCCAAGACTGATTTGGAAAGGGAACGCATGTCTATTATACCCTACGCTTCTGCGGTAGGCTCTATAATGTATGCGATGTTGTGTACCAGACCAGATGTAGCTTACGCACTGAGCGTGGTAAGCCGGTATCAGTCAGACCCAGGGGAGAAGCACTGGATAGCAGTAAAGAACATTCTCAAGTACCTAAGGAGGACTAAGGAGATGTTTTTGGTTTACGGCGGAAAAGACCTCAGGTTGGAGGCCTTTGCTGATTCCGGCTTCCAGAGTGATAAGGATGATTCCAAGTCCATGTCGGGATATGTCTTTACCCTCAATGGAGGGGCGGTGTGCTGGAAGAGCTCCAAGCAGGACACCGTTGCTGACTCGACGATGGAAGCGGAGTATATAGCTGCTTGCGATGCCGCAAAAGAAGCAGTCTGGATGAAGAAGTTCCTAACAGAACTTCAGGTGGTTCCTACCATAGTTGATCCAATACCTCTGTATTGCGACAACAACGGAGCTATAGCTTTAGCGAAGGAACCAAGGTCCCATCAGAAGTCCAGACACATCTTAAGGCGGTATCACCTGATCAGGGAGATCATTGATCGTCAGGAGATCGAGGTTCGGAGAGTTGCTTCTGAAGAGAACATTGCTGATCCATTCACGAAGGCCCTACCTCAGATTCAGTTCGAGAGGCTACTCGAGATCATCGGTCTACGATATGCCAGTACATGGCCCTAGTGCAAGTGGGAGATTGTTAGTGTTTATGCCCTAGAAGGCCATTACTGTATCATACTAGCTTGTATATTACTTAATGGAAGCTTGGGATATTCACATGTATATAACGGTCTTGCTAAACATGGTAGTATGCTACTTGGTTTTTCTATCTTAATATGTAAGTGTACGTATTGATAGAGCTCTTAGGATCTTGCTTGTCTACCAGCGTTGTGATGGCAGTCACACTAGTGGGGGCTGGGTAGTCTACAAGCACATCCTTATTCAGGTCCCTGGTCGTTGGATTATCGAGACAGAGCATCGATACTCCGGAGTAGACTAGTATGTACGCTTCTCATCCCAGTTGGGGAGATGGTCTGTCCCACAGCCGTCAGTACGTCGTACTGGAGATAGTATGCAGGTGCTCGTTAGGTTACGGGTACACCGGACAGGACTCACGGGGAACTGTTGGTTGGTTTGATACCAGTCGTCAGTGAGCAGTTCCCAGGTGACATGAGTACAGCATAGTCCGCAGACTTGACACTGCTACTTCGCCTCGAGTGTGTCCCACTGTTCTTAGATTGCTACCCTACCACGGCTCAAAGGAGTCGTGCAAACAGGTAGCAGTTGGGTGCAGTCCCGAGCACTTGGAGGCAGTGGCGGTTAGACAGGATTCGTCCCTCCCGGTATTAGGAGTAGATATCGTGCTGTGTCAGAGAGCCATTACGCAAAGTCCCTGGCCAGGGCAAGCGAGATTTGCTGGTAAGTTCCAGTAGTTTCTCAGGGTGTAATGGGCTTCCCTCCGACACGACTTATACCGCTATTAGGGGACTGACGCTTGCCGCCCCCCTAGGCCCGATATGCGATAGTCTTGGACGAACGGACCGGACTGTATGGAGATTGTCACATCAGACTCAGTAGGAGTTCGGATGGGTTTCCTCATCGGCCTTCTTATCGACAACTACCTGGGGACCGTTACGTAAAGCTAGTGCCGCTTGCGGTCTGTGGTTAAACCCACTGCCAGCGTAGTAGTCGAGTCTCTAGAGTCCCACACAGAGAGTTTCCTACTCCAGGCGAAACGATATAGAGGTCGCATGGTTTTGCGACAAAGGGTTCGGACGCATACGTGCGTTTACGCGCGTACGACTTTCGGACAGTTTTTACCAGTCGGCTTTGGTTTAAGCCAGTTACTGGTATCCGGTTATTGGATTTATACAGTCTAAAGTTTTTCCGTATTTTTACGGATCGGAGGGGCGTTCTCGTAATTACTCGAGAAGCTTCTAGAAGATGGTGACTAAGGAGGGTTATGTGTCATTTGCATTAAATGAGTTTAGTGAGTCATGAGGGTGATTCATGCATATCATTAATGCATGATAAATGCTTAGTGAGTCATGACAATGAATCACCATTAGATATTTGTGAAACATGCTTATTCATTATGCATTATTCTTTTTTCTCAAAAATAAGAATGCTTCATATATATTATGATAGATTTACTATTCTCATTTGATATTCATTCTCACCTTCTCTCTCCTCAAGCTCTCATCTTCAAACCCTAATCCTTACACCTCATGTGTTGAGATCAAAGGATTAGAAAGACTAATCAATCCATAACCATCACTCTATTTCATTCTATCTTCTTTGATTAGCAATCCAAGAAGATTAGTTACCTCAAGTTAGAGGTTTAGTTTGGAGTTTTGCTCTCGGGTGGATCGTCTACTACCTAGAGAAGGCCGAGGAGAACAAGGAGATCGTAAAGACGAAGGACTGGTTTCATTAGGTATAATCCCTAAACACAATAGTTATGAAACTCTTTGTGTACGGTTATTTATAGTTTAGCTTCGATTCAAGCGGTTAGTCGATGTTCGTTCACTAAACAAGATTGTTTTTGAAAATTCCGCCTCCCCACAAGTTCTGGGGTGTAGTACATCGACTTACAATCTCAATCAAAATCAAACCCTAACCTCCACTTGAAGTTTTCAAAGGTCACAAAACGACACATAAACAAATTCTAACTACACTAAATTGCTAGAAAGCTAAAACTGAACTAAGGCATGGGATTTTAACTCAATTGTGCAACTCAAGAAAAACCCTAACTTCCCAATGTCATCAAAATCCAACTTTGCTTGGTCCATTTTGTAGAGGATGAAGAGGGGATCATCTTTTGTGAAGGGGGTATAGGGTTTGAATGAAGGATTTGAGATGATTTCATGGGGTGAAGGTGGAGGGAAACTTGAGGAAGGAGGAGATGAGGAAAAAGAGAAAACAAATAGGGGGTGAGGATATATGGCAGCCCTCTCTCTCACACTCTCTTATTCTGACCCTCTCTCTCTCTCTCTCTCTGTGTGTCTCTTCTACCCTTTCTTATTTTCTTTTCTTTTTATTTTTAACACCAAAACACATAATACCCTAAAAAAAACATAAGAAATAACGTGAAATAAAAACGTACATGACATGGTACACTTGCCATGGAAAACTGTAGAGACACGGATTTGGCCTAATCGCTATTAGCAGTGCACTAATCGGTTTTTATCCAAACCGCATATAATAAACTTTTAAAAATGCCAAATCCGATAAATATATTTTTAAATGAATAAATCATTTAAAATCTTCAATTATTTCACAATTATTAGTATATATTTATACCATTTTACGGAAACCCCAATTTCGCAAATCGGGTATTTTTCGCGAAATATATTATTTTAATATTAAATTCCAAAAATAATATTTTATATTTTCTGAAATGTTACAATCTTCCCCCCTTAAAGAAATTAGGTCCCCGAATTTAAATTTAAACCCCCCCAATACTAAAACATTTCAGTAATCAACTCAAATCGATGGGGCTCCGAAGTCATGGAAGATATAGAAAAGCCGCAGCGCATCACATGCGACTGAAAACGAATACAAACTCAAAATCGAACTCCGTCAAGCGTCTCGCAAATCATCGGATTTGCACGCATATCATTGGAGTTACAATGGAGATACAGATCTCGAAATCCCCTACTGAAATCCAATATGCATAGTCAAATACTATAATACATATATATAGCACGCATCCTTAGAAAAATCTTAAAACCGAATAAAACACATGCAAAATCTTTTCTGAATTGTCGTGTGATGCATAACTCACGGCACAAGGGGCGGACGCTCATTGTAAAGTAGTAAATATACTTATATATGGTTTTGCTTGAATTATACGTTCTGCCGTCTTGAAATATCCCAAAAGGTTTTCCTTGATAAGCGTTCATGCCGCTCGCGGGCACGTAAGAAATAGTGAGACTATAGCTATATTTTTTTTTTGAAACCTCTTGTTAACCTTTTATTGCATGCAAAATACTCAGGTACTATCCCCAGATCAGTCGTGTTTGGCTACTACACAATATAGTGCCCAACATGAAAACAAGGTGCTCAAAAGCAAAATCAGCCTCAAAAGGCGTATCCAACAATCACGTGCGTCCGGTGCGCACGGAAATCAAATCCAAACACAGGTGCCACAATATGCACAAAGCAAAACTAAGTGCAACGGGTGTACACGAAAGCATCTGTCCAGTGCAACGGGTGTGCATGACAACAATATCTGGTGCAGCTATTCTGCACGAAAATCTCAATTGAGTGCATCCGGTGTGCACAAAATCACATCTCATATCATGCGCGAAAATCCAAATCAAACACGTCAGGTCCGTAAAAAGCATCTAGTGCATAGCATGTACGAAAAATATAAGTCTGGTGTAACAAATGCACAAAAATATGAATCTGGTGCATCAAATGCACAAAATACCAATTAATAACTCAAGTGCATAAAAAGCAACACCGAGCGTACCAAGGTGTATAAAATCATAAACGTGTGCAACTGCGTGCACAAAACACGTATCAATGCAGTGCAAGCACATATAAGCTATACCGAGTGCAAGATCAAATCGAGTGCATACCACACGCACAAAATCAAATCAACTGTATGAAATCCAGGAAATCAAAAACATGTGTAGCCAAGGCACAAAATCAATATCAAGTGCAATAGATATGCACAAATCATAAACCAACACGACGGTGTATAAAAACATATATCAAGTGCAATAACTATGCACAAAAATATAAATACCCAGTAGGTGCAACCATGGTGCACGAGATCAATATCATGAAACTCAATCATTAAAACTCAAATCCAAGCGATATAAGCGTGATACTTGGATCACAACGCAAATCGCAGCAAATGACATTGAGGTACGCCTCCTACAATGTCGAAAAATATTGGTGCGCCCAAAACCGACAGAGCAAGAACATCCGCTTGCCTCCTGCACACGGTCTGGCGCCCTCTGTCTCTGGGTCCTCATTACTCTGTGGATTACCAATTGCGCAATCCATCGGCTCATCGGTCCGTCCGATGTGCTAACGGAAACGATTCCGCTCTGGCAATTCTCTGGTCATCTCTTGGCCAATTAGTATGATCACTCATAAAACAGCACGTCACTGGCATCGGCCTCTGAATACACGTCACACATCTGATCCTGGGCGCAAATCATATCGCAGCAGTGTCCTGGAAGGAACCTGCTCAGGGTCTCTTTCGATCTTGCCTATGCCGAACTATACGGAGGCTGGTACTCTTACAAAATCTTTTCCCTCTTTCTGGGCATCTGCGTTCTCAGCATAGCGTTTCCTCGGGAACTGGTCGTATCTCACGCCTTTGTATACATATCAGATCTCTAATCTCAACGGGGAGTAGCAACAGCTCGTTGACATCTCGCACGAACCTCTTGTTCCACTCGTCTTTATTATCGTCTGCTTCGACGTCACGTCATGCTATCTGCGTGCTGCAATTGTCTCGGCTATCGTCAATCCGGAGTCTCTCACACGGACTCGAAATCGCGAACTCGGTATCTTCATCACTGAAGATCTCTAGCCGAACATGTTAGTTATATGTATGCCCTAGAGGCCATTACTGTACATACGATGTATATTGTAATGGATGCTTGGACATATATAGGGAGGACTTTCTTGCTCGACATGATAGTATGCTATCTTGTTGTACTTTATCTTAACATGTATTCTGATTGTCTCTATGTTACATGTTGATAAAGCCCTTAGGATATGTACTCAACTACTGGGACTATGATGAGATCATACTAGTGGGGCCACGGTAGTCGACGAGTACATCCTATAACTGTTCCTAGTCGAGGGTGTATCGAGACAGGGCATCGATACACCAAAGTAGACTAGCGTATACGCATCTTGACCCATATGATGGGCGATGGATGATCCCATATCCATCGGTGTTTGACATCAAGGATGGTGTACGGGCGCTCAGTAGAGACTGGGTACACTGGACGGACTCGCCGAGAACTCCCAGATGGTATTATACCTCACGTCAGATGGCAGTTCTCCGGTGACACTGGTACAGAGTGGTCTGTTGACCCAAGATTGTCATAGAGTCTTGTGTGATTCCCACTGTGCTTTGATTTACATCATAGCACGTCCAAGAGGGCGTGCAAAAACGTGTCTTTTGGGTACAGTCCCGAATCATATGGAGGCAATGAGCGATAGGAGGGGATTCGTCTGTCCCGGTATAGGGAGTTGATGTTGCGCTGTGTTCGATTGGCTATAACTGGAAATCCCTGGCCAGGGTTGCTGAGATTTACTGGTAAGTGTTATCAGTAGTTTCTCAAACTGTTATAGACCTCATATCGACACGACTTATCAAGCTACTGGGGTCTGACGTTTACCACCCCTAAGCGAGATATGCAACATATCAGACGAGGAGACCGGACTGTATGGGAGTGTTACTGATTGGATTCACAGGAGAATGTACAGGCTTGCTTGTTGATCTTCTGAGCGCTCAATACCTGGGTGGCTGTTACGTTTAGCTGACCGCTTGCAGCTTGTGGGTGTTTGATATGATCATCACCTACTGCCTGCGTATTGACGATTCTTTAGAGTCCTACACAGAGGTTTCTTGACTCAGGCAAAACGGAGTAGGGGCACATATGTGATATGTGCAGGACCGAGGATAATGCAATATGAGATACCGTATTATATTCTCGCGATATTTGATATCAGCCGGGTCATCGGATCAAGTGTTGATTCAATGAATCGGTAAATGAGATATTAGTCGGTTATATGCGATATAGCCGGATTGTCGGATCAAGTGTTGATTGAATAATTTAATGTATAATAATATATAGGATATATTAAATTGCATTAACTAATATAAGCTCACTAAAAGATTCTTTTTCTCACTCGGGTAATACATTGATATATATGCGATATATGTTAAATGTATTATTTTATTTTGTTGCAATAAATATTATATATGTGATATATAATATTGTAACATGATATGGTTATTAATGCAACATGTTTTGTGGAGATTAAACATGGTTAGGGTTTGATTAGGGTTAAGCATTTCTAGAAGTTTCTAGAAGCTTTGCTTTTGTTTCTTGCAAAGATATTTGTTATGATATTTTTGCAAGATATTTTTTCCTTAACCCAACCACACCTTTTAACCTTAGTTAAATCTCTACAAGGGTTACTTAACCCATGGTTGCATTTTTCAACCTTACTTGAGTTATTCATTGTTCATCACAAAAGAGTTAGTTCATCTTCTTCCTTCTTCTTTTTTGCTTGCAAAGCTTTCTAACTTTTTCTTTTTGTGATGAAAGTGAGTGAGAATAAGAAAACAAATGAGAGCAAAAATCCTACTTCATCATCCTCATCTATCCTTGCCATTTAGATGAGGGTGTTCGCATCATTTAGTGAGTGAGAGCTTGTGTTAATGAAACTTCAAGGTAGATCATCTTTGTTATCGAAGATCGGAAACAAGTTTGCATCATTCTCTTCATGGAGCCTCTCGAGAGTTTGGAACACGATGATCGCAGCGAAGGGACCTCAACACGGAGCTTAAGAAGTGAAGGACCGGATCTACAAAGGTTGTAATCCCTCTCACTTAGTGTTAAAATGTTTAACATGCTTGTTTTCGCCTAATCTCTAGTTTAAAGATCCGGCTTTGGGTTGTTCGGCATGGCCAAATTTTAAATCGGGCATGGTTGATACCTCGTAGACCCTTGTGCGTATGCCTAGCAACCCTACAGTGGTATCAGAGCCAAGCTAGAGCTTTAGGCGAAGTCTAGACGAAATTTAAAGTCCGATCGAACCCGGATAACCCCGATTGAACTCTTCTCTGGATTTTTTTTCAAAAATGTGATTTTTATGAATTAAAAATGCTCAGAAAATAGAGCAGGGAAATCTAAGGATAACTGTAGAAAACGACTGCCTAATTCCACTGTAGCGCCGCGGAACCGCGGCCGTACCCTGCTTTTAGCGGCGGTTCCGCGGCTGTATGTAAAGATCAGGGAGTCATTTTTCTACAATAACGTCTGTAGGTGATTCCTTATTCTTCTGGGAATTTTTAATTTGCTCAAGTGTTGAGTTTTCTGGGTTCTATTGGGGACTCGTTGATTCGATCGGATAATTTAACTTCGTTTAAGTTTTTTCCGGATAATTTTAGAAACTGTTAAAAAGTTCGAACGGATATCAATAACTCACTTTTTCCCCTTTCGGAAAATTTTCAAAAGTTGGATTTTTTCTCGAGTTTGAAACTTTCGTAAAGTCATGCAAGTAACGCGGTGGACCCTCTAGAAGACAACAAACCTTAACTCGATTATGTGACCATCTTGAACTGCCTCTAAACCTTAGGGTTTGCGGCAGTACGGCGTGCCACATGTGAGGCGTTGGCTTGACCCTTCTACGGCTGGACCAATGGTACTGTGGCATGTGATGGATATTTTTTGAACTCCGCTCAAGTGTTGAGCTATTTGGGGAATCTTGGATGTTTGATTATTCGATCGGAAAGTTTAACACTATCTTTTTATCTGGAATGTGATACAATATTTGGAATCCACAGGTAGTTATGAGATAACTAATTTGAATGTTATAAACATAGTAATTTAGTCTCAATTGATCGGTTGCCATGGAATTTTGATGTGATCAAAAGTCCGTCGCAATCACGTAGCGTACGCGGATACTCGCCGGGTAAACTTAATAGACAGCCACGCCCCATAGCCCGACCAAGTGACTGTAGGAGAACTCCGTCGCCAAAAGCATCTGTTCGGGTGCTCGCGGCAGCGGTGTTCCGCCTTAGCGCATTTCGTCGACGACATCTGGGGTGCGGCCGTCTACTAAAGTTTGCGACGAGCATTCGATCAGAATGTCGGGTATCTTGTTGAATTTCCTGACTTGATATTGAAAAGAGCTTTCGATAACGAGACTAAAATGCGGGGTTTATAATTGTTAGGCATGAGATGTCTAAGGAATTCATTTGGTTAGGCATGCGATGTCTAAGTGGGTTGCGGATTCCAACTGTTGTAGTTTTACACTTTCTTTTCTGTGACCGTAAGCGTAGTATGTGGTGTATCGCCGGCTTCGTTGCTATACATCAACGACAATCGGGATACGCATACTTGCTTACGTTGATGATATGAGATATTATGTGTTGCTGTGATATGTTATATTAGATCGTCGCATTCTGAATATCCGGGGGTTTTATGTGAGATGAGATTTTTTCTTTTTCATTCATGTAAAATTCATTTGTATGTAATATTCTTTTATTGGGGCACTTCCGGGCTGAGGATGATGTCACCATTGTATATTATTTACTTTTCCGCATTAGGTAGACCCAAGGCGGGGAGCACAAATAACCGGGTTCTAGGGTCCAGTGGGAGACTATCTCGAGGAGTCAAGACCGGGTCCCCTAACCCTAGAATTGGCAGTGTTGCTTGCCGCTCTCGTAGGGGTCTAGGGATGTGGGTTTGGCTATTCATCGCGACCGTGGAATCCGTGTTTTATACAGGCTCGTATTAAAACACGGACGTCCTAGTATATCCAATATTTCATATATGTTTCTTCTGCTGCAATGTTCTGTGATGAGATCATATTACTTCCTGAGACGAATGTTTATATTATATATATGAGATATATGTTATATTGCAGATTTCGTTTCAAATGTGATGCTTGTGAAGCATAATAAAATGGGACTTCATTAATGAGATTACTGAAATAAAAGAAACCTAAGATGTTGTAGAAACTTGTTTAAAAACTGGTAGCTATAGTTCTTGCTTTGCATAGCGGTGTTCCTTGTAGAACATCCAGCACCTTATTCGATAAGGAAAGAGCCGAGATCCCTTCACCGGGAGTGACCTCTTTAGTGAAACTAGCAGATGCTACAAACTCGGTCTGTCTTTTGATTGCTTCTATAATTCTTGCTTTGCATGGTGATATTTGTGAAATATCCTGCACCTTATTCGATGAGGAAAGAGCCGACGATCCCTTCACCGGGAGTGACCTTTTTAGCAAAACTAGAAAAGCCTCAAAAACCTTCCATTTAAAATCACTCGATTCTATAACGATATTAAGTTCATTACGCAAAAGGTTTTCATAAAAACCTGTCGTAGCCCTTCGTCATTTCAGATAAGTCCTACTTAATATTCGTGCTACATTTGTTGGCCTGCGTCAAGGCGTAGTGTGCGGTAGCTAACTAGTATTTATCTGTTTATGCATATGATGCAAATTGGATTAGGGTAGTCGTGCGACTTTGTTGGCCTGCGTCAAGGGTTGTACGGGTGGGTTTAATTCAATCAAGAAATTGTTAGTGTATATGCCCTAGAGGCCATTACTGTATCATACTAGTTTGTATATTACTTAATGGAAGCTTAGGATATTCACCTTGTATAAACAATCTTGCTCAAAATAGTAGTATGCTACTTGGTTTGTTTCTACTTCAATGTGTACATGTGTTTATTTTATTATATCACCTATACGCATTAGTGGAGCCCTTAGGATCTTTGCTTGATTACCAGCGTTGTGATAGCAGTCACACTAGTAGGGGCTGGGTAATCTATAAGCACATCCTTATGCAGGTCCCTAGTCGCAGGACTATTGAGACAGGGCATCGATACTCCGGAGTAGACTAGCGTATGCGCTTCTCATCCCAGTGTGGGAGATGGTCTGTCCCACAGCCATCAGTACGCCGTACTGGAGATAGTATGCGGGTGCTCGTTGGGTTACGAGTACACTGGACAGGACTCATCGGGAACTGACCGGTTGGTATTATACCTATCGTCAGTTATCAGTTCCCAGGTGACATGAGTACAGCTTAGTCCGCTGACTTGACACTGTCACTTCGCCTCGAGTGTGTTCCCACTGTACTTTGATTACTACCCTACCACGGCTCAAAGGAGTCGTGCAAACAGGTAGTAGTTGGGTGCAGTCCCGAAGCACTTGGAGGCAGTGACGGTTAGACAGGATTCGTCTCTCCCAGTATTGGGGGTTGACATCGCGCTGTGTCTAGGAGAGCCATTACACGAGTAGTCCCTGGCCACGGCAAGCGAGATATACTGGTAGGCTTCCAGTGTTATCTCAGCGTGTTTTGGGCTTCACTCCGACACGACTTGTACCGCTATTAGGGGACTGACGTTTACCGCCCCCTAGGCCCGCCATGCGATGTATCAGACGAATAGACCGGACTGTACGGAGACTGTCACATTCAGGCTCAGTAGGAGTTCAGATGGGTTTCACCTCGTCAGTCTTCTTGTCGGCATCTACCTGGGGACCGTTACGCACAGCTAGTGCCGCTTGCGGTCTGTGGTTAAACCCACTGCCAACGTAGTGTCGAGTCTTTAGAGTCCCACACAGAAAGCTATTCGCCTTTAGGCAAAAGAGTAGAGGTCGCATGGTTTTGCGACAGGTCGCATGGTTTTGCGACAGGGTCCGGTCACATCCGTGCACTTGTGCACGTACAGTATCCGGACAGTTAACACTAGCGGGCTTTGGTTTAAGCCAGATCCTAGTATACGTTTTGGGATTGGTTTTATCCAGTATGTATTCGTGTTCCTCGGAACGCAGATGCGGGTGTGTATGCACAGTTGACGGAGAGACAGAGGCAGAGGATTCTCATTAGGGTTGTTGATTGTTGACTGTTGATCATTGACTTCTTGCTAAACCCTAATGAGAATATGATATATGATTAACAATAATATTAATTAAGTATTATGGTGACATGGTTGTTGAGGGGTTGACTTTGTTGACTTGTTGACTTTGTTGACCGGTTGACTAGGTTGGACTAGTTGACCATCATGATGACAATGGCTATCATTTCATGGCAAAGACTTTTTACTTGCTTGTTCTCTTGTGAAAAATGAGTGCATGAAATGATATGGCTATTGTAGCTTAAACCATTACATAATACTTGATTGCTATGATTTGTTATGATGGCTTAGGATTATGAGAGCCAAGAGAGAAAAGTCTTTCTCATTCTATCATTTTCATTCTCTCTCTTGTTCTTGAGCTATCATCTTCTTCCTCTTGCTCTCCCTCTCTTTAGTCTATGGTTCACTTGTCTCATGTGTTGAGAAGCAAGAACCATAGAGAAAAATCCTAACACGCTCTTCTCTACTCACTCTAGTTCACAAGGTTTAGCAAACCGAGTGAACTAGTTTCTTCAAAGCTCGAAGAAGAAGTCAAAGGTAGAAGCTTTCGGGTGGATCGATCTTCGGCGCAAGGAGACGACGGGGTGAAGCCGATCCTTACACCATCGAGGTTTGAAGACGAAGGAGATCAAGAAAGAAAGGTATAACCCCCTAACCGAGTAGTTAACAACTCCTAGTTAGGTTGTTAGTTAGATATTTAACAAAGATCCGGTTTTGAGTCCATGTTACCGCCTCTAGAAAATTGTTTTTCGTCAAATTCCGCATGCCCGAAAGTACCGGGAGAGGTAGCATGGACTTACAGTGGTATCAAAGCCTAGTTAAACACTACCTAACATGTTAGCATAGTAACTAGAAATTCGATAGGAGAAAAAGTCACGAAATACACCCAAAAATATAACTTGCTGTCGATTTTCAAAGTTCTGTAAAAGTAATAAATCATGCTTTAAAAATCGACTCAGGGTTTTTAGAGTATACTGTAGAAAGACGGTCCTGTGATCTCATCAAAGCGCCGCGGAAACGCGGCAATAGCTTGCTATTGCCGCGGTTCCGCGGCCGTATTGGCTCTTCTCTGGATCTTCTTTGCTACAGTATATTCAGTAGGGTATTTTGGGAATTTTGGTATATGTTTTTTCAGCCCAGATTTTCCAGAAAGAAAATTTTATTTTTGGGGCTTTGAAAACCGTATTTTGATCGAGTTTCTAAAGACTTAAGCCGACGGGTTTTTATCTGTGATGTGATATTTGTATTGAACGTCTGCTAATCGCTATATGTCGATTAGTGGGAGTTATACAAATCTGTGATCTGTAATGTTATTGGTTTGTTTATATGAATTCATTGGATTGTCGCGGGTGAATAGCCAGGGGTTGTGAGACGAGAGTTTTCTTTTCTTTCAATTCATGTAAATTTGTAAATTGATGTAATAATTATTTATATGGCCACACAACCAGGTCGGGGTTGTAGCCGTCATTGTATAATTTCTTTTTACTGTTTTTGCTCCTAGGATAGACCCATGGAGGGGGTGCACAAACTACCGGGTATGCCGAAGTGCCGAGTGGCCTACTCACGGAGTTGAGGGAGGTTGCTTCACTTCGGGTACTTGGCGGGTAGTTTGCCGCACCCGTAGGGGTCTTGGGTGGGGTATTGGCTATTCACCGCGACTGTGTAATCTGCTTTTCGTTACAGGCTCGTACGAATTGCGGGTTCCTAGTATATCCAATGTGTTCATCTGTGATCTGAAATGGCTATCATTGCAATATATCTATATATGATATTATTTAAGCGTTGCTTATGTTTTACAGCCGCGCGAGCCCAGCCTCCGCTCTGTTGTTAGTTAAGTAACCTAACGGGTAATGACGGGGCACCGTGGCGAATGCGAATGGCATAAGCGTACGTCATATTTTGGTTGTTTTCTGCAATGGTAGGATTAAATGATGGGACGCATTAAAAGAACTAATGCAAGAATATCACGCATTAAAAGAACTAATGCAAGAAAATAAACCAAGTAAAAGTCGTTGGAATACTTTCGAAAAACCACTCGGTTCTTTTCAAAACCAACTTTTAAAATGCGGAGTTTGAGCCACTCCTTTTAAAAGCTATCTCGTTCCATCGATTATATCAAGTTCACTACATTCATGGTTTCGCCAAAACCATTCGTAGTCCTCCGTCGTTTCACATGGATAGTCAATAGTATTCAAGCTATGTATGTTGGCCAAAGTCAAGGCATAGTGATTGGTAGCTATTGGGTATTCATGTGTAGCATAGATAGATGCGTTGGTTTGGGACAGTCGTACTGCCATTTTGGCCAAAGTCAAGGGTATGTACGGGTGGATCCAAATTAACCTGGAGAATGACGGGTAGAACTTGACATGTGACTTATGATATTTTGGCCAAAGTCAAGGTCATAAGAGCATGGGGCAAAAATCCACATCGGGAGTTTCAAAAGAACTGAAACTTGCTAGCGCTGCATACCATTTGGAGTGTGATGATTCTGGTAGGATTCCTTCAGTTTTGTCACGCGATGATATTTGGATCCCGATCCTACTGTGAGTATATGCTACTCCTCGGGAAATTTCTCACTTAACGATCAATGCTATAAACCAAGTAGGTGTCTAGAAAGGTGTTAGCGGGGCTACGCCCACAGGGAAAAGAGGTTATTTAATTAAGAAACTTCATGAAAGCGTTGGAAAACCTCCCTCGAAGTACCGACACCAGCCTGGCCGAACGGTTAAGCAAGAATTGTACGGTGAGATTGATCCTGACTAATTCTTCCTTTTTAGTTTGAGGAGGGATTCGAGAGACAGTGGGAGCCATCCTGTTTAGATAAACTAAAAACCACTCTAAACTTGCAAGAGCATCATGCTGAGTGTTTCTTCTCTCTCCTAATTGCAGCGACCAATCGACATGACTGGACTTAAGTTACTTCTAGATAAAAATATACTGACAGGGCCAAACTACAAAGATTGGCTCAGGAATGTCAAGATGGCAATCATTTACGACAAGCTGGGGTATCTTCTTACCACCAAAGCTCCCCCTGTCCCAGGTCCCAAAACCAGCGTCGTGGATAAGGAAATCCGTAAGACCTGGGAACTAGACTGCGCGAAGGCCAAGTGCCTCGTGCATGCCTCTATGGACAACGAACATCAGAGGAGGCACGAGAATATAGACCTCGAATCCATATTTCTCCATACAAAAGAACTGTATGGAGAGCAATCTCGTATCGCAATATACGAAGTGTCGAA
Source organism: Agapanthus africanus (assembly GCA_030015575.1). Taxonomy (NCBI): domain Eukaryota; kingdom Viridiplantae; phylum Streptophyta; class Magnoliopsida; order Asparagales; family Amaryllidaceae; genus Agapanthus; species Agapanthus africanus. Next base: position 447,200,997 of record CM057342.1, on the reverse strand, counting down.
GAAGTTATTTTCGGAAAGATTGGCCGTCGGATCATCGGTAGCGGAACACGTGCTTAAGATGATTGGCTACATTAAGGAGCTCGCGGACCTTGGGACCACGTTGGAGAATGAGCTCTATACGGACTTGATTCTCCAGTCCCTTCCTTCCACTTACGCCCAGTTTATCCTGAACTTCAACTTATAAGAAAAGGAAGTTGAACTTTCAGAACTCTTCAACATGCTGAGGAGCGCAGAGGGCACCCTACAGAAAGGTAGGGAAACATCCACTTTGTTTGTAGGATGATCTTATTCTTCTAGGTCCAAGGCGAAAGCCAAGGGAAAGAAGAAGAAAGCCCCCGCCAAACCAAGAGGCGGTGTTAGTAAAGTGGATACGAAGGGAAAGGCAAAAGCAACAAAGAAAGTGGGAAAGCTTGTGAATAAAGAAGAATGCTTCTATTGTCATAAGAGTGGACACTGGAAGAAAGATTGCAGGGCTTGGAAAGCCAGAACACAGGATCTGAAGCAGGTTGCAGCTTCAGGTTCAGGTGTGTTTGTTATTGAAAACTGTCTTTCAATAAACTCTACTTCCTGGGTATTGGATACCGGATCAGGATCTCATATCTGTAATTCTTTGCAGGCGTTGAGAAACCGTAGGTTTTTGAAGGTAGGTGACATGACCCTCAAAGTTGCAAACGGAGCTAGCATGGATGCTAAGGCCGTGGGGGACTATCACCTGGGAATGTCAGATGGACATGTTTTGGTTTCACGTAATTGCTTTTTTGTACCCAACGCAACTTGTAATATCATTTCTGTATCTTTGGTTTCTAAAGAAGGTTATGAATTTGCGTTTGTAAGTAATGTTGTAAACATTCACCTTAATCAAGTCTTGATTGGGTCAGGTACATTGAGCAATGGTATATACGTATTAAACCAACCACAGATTTTCAATGTCCAGAATACACACAAAAGAAAGTCTCCAGAAATCAATCAGACTTTCTTATGGCATTGTAGACTGGGTCACATCAATGAGAGAAGGTTGACTAAGTTACATACAGAAGGATATTTGGATCCGTTCGAATATCAATCGTATGCCACTTGTCAATCCTGTCTCAAAGGAAAGATGACAAAGACTCCGTTCACTGGACACGGAGTAAGAGCGAGCGAGCTCTTGGGACTCGTACACAGCGACGTGTGCGGTACAATGTCTACACATGCGCGAAGCGGTTTTTCATAATTCATTACTTTTATGGATGACTTTTCAAGGTACGGTTATGTCTTCTTAATGAAACATAAGTCCGAAGCCTTTGGAAAGTTCCAGGAATATAAGAATGAAGTAGAAAAACAGACCGGCAAAAGTATCAAGATTCTAAGATCGGATCGAGGTGGTGAATACTTGAGTGCCGAGTTCCTGGACTATTTAAAAGAGAACGGATTTCTCTCTCAGCTTACTCCTCCATACACTCCGCAACATAACGGTGTATCGGAGAGACGGAACCGAACCCTATTGGATATGGTACGGTCCATGATGAGTAACGCTGAGTTACTGCGATCATTCTAGGGGTATGCGCTAGAATCAGCTGCATACCTTTTGAACCGAGTTCCCACTAAGACTGTGCTTACCACACCATATGAGATGTGGTGTGGGAAGAGGCCCCATCTTAATAACATTAAGACATGGGGATGTCCAGCTTTTGTCAAAAAGCAGCATGCGGACAAGCACGAGGCACGCTCAGTACAGTGCAAGTTTGTGGGATATCCAAAGAACTCCAAGGGATATTTCTTCTACTGCGAAGAGAAATAAAAGGTTTTTGTTTCTTGGCATGCCCACTTTCTAGAACACCAGTTCTTGGAAAAGGAAATTAGTGGGAGCGCAGTAGAACTGGAAGAAATTCCAGACCCACAGACTATTACTGAAAGCTTAGTGGAACCAGAGGGTTCAAAAGAGCAGGACATTCCTACGCTGCTCCGCAGGAGTAGTAGGCAGTCTCATCCGCCCGAGAGATACTACGGTTTTCTCATAGACGGGGATAGAGAGGATTGTATCATAGATTATGATGAGCCTACTAGCTTCCAGCAGGCCGTTCAGAGCGTTGACTCGGTAAAATGGCTGGATGCAATGCGGACCGAAATGGAGTCCATGTACACCAACAAATTATGGGCGTTGGACATTGCTCCAAACGGGGTAAAACCCGTAGGATGCAAGTGGATCTTCAAAAGGAAGATTGGTGTAGATGGACAGATTGAGACCTATAAAGCTAGACTTGTTGCAAAGGGTTTTCGTCAAAGACCTGGTTTGGACTATGACGAAACCTTCTCTCCAATGGCTATGCTGAAATCCATTCGGATCCTTCTTGCCATTGCTGCCTTCCACGATTATGAGATTTGGCAGATGGACGTAAAGACCGCTTTTCTAAATGGAAATTTAGAGGAGTGTGTCTATATGGACCAGCCAGAGGGTTTCATTCAGAGTGGGAGCAGCAGAAAGGTGTGCAAGTTGCTTAAGTCCATCTATGGACTAAAGCAGGCATCGCGGAGTTGGAACATCTGTTTTGATGAGACGGTCAAAGAATTTGGCTTTATCAAAAATCTAGATGAACCATGCATCTATAGTAGATTTGTAGCGAGAACTGTAGTATTCCTCGTTTTATACGTGGATGACATTCTCTTAATAGGAAATGACATTCCTATGCTACAATCTGTCAAGGTGTTCTTGTCACACAGGTTCTCCATGAAAGACCTGGGTGATGCCTCATACATCCTGGGGATCTGGATCCATCGTGATAGATCCAAGAGGATATTAGGACTTTCACAGTCCAGGTACATCGACACCATACTAAAAAGATTCAGTATGGAAGATTCCAAGCGCGGTAACCTACCGGCTTGTCACGGGATCACCCTCTCTAAAGAGATGTCTCCCAAGACTGATTTGGAGAGGGATCGCATGTCTATTATACCCTACGCTTCTGCGGTAGGCTCTATAATGTATGCGATGTTGTGTACCAGACCGGATGTAGCTTATGCACTGAGTGTGGTAAGCCGGTATCAGTCAAACCCTGGGGAGAAACACTGGATAGCGGTAAAGAACATTCTCAAGTACCTGAGAAGGACTAAGGAGATGTTCTTGGTGTATGGCAGAAAAGACCTCCAGATCGAGGCCTTTGCTGACTCCAGCTTCCAGAGTGACAAGGATGATTCCAAGTCCATGCCGGGTTTTGTCTTTACCCTCAATGGAGGGGCGGTGTGTTGGAAGAGTTCCAAACAGGAAACCGTTGCTGACTCGACTATGGAAGCGGAATACATCGCTGCATTTGTTGCCGCAAAAGAAGCCGTCTGGATGAGGAAGTTCTTGAAAGAACTTCAGGTGGTTCCATCCATTGTTGATCCAATACCTCTGTATTGCGACAACAACGGGGCTATAGCTTTAGCGAAGGAACCCAGGTCCCATCAGAAATCCAGACACATCTTGAGGCGGTATCACCTGATCAGGGAGATCGTGGATCGCCAGGAGATTGAGGTTCAGAGGGTTGCTTTAGAAGATAACACTGCAGATCCATTCACCAAGGCCTTGCCCCAGACTCAGTTCGAGCGGCTGATCGAGATGATAGGTCTTCGATACGCCAGTACATGGCCTTAGTGCAAGTGGGAGATTGTTAGTGTATATGCCCTAGAGGCCATTACTGTATCATACTAGTTTGTATATTACTTAATGGAAGCTTGGGATATTCACCTTGTATAAACAATCTTGCTCAAAATAGTAGTATGCTACTTGGTTTGTTTCTACTTCAATGTGTACATGTGTTTATTTTATTATATCACCTATACGCATTAGTGGAGCCCTTAGGATCTTTGCTTGATTACCAGCGTTGTGATGGCAGTCACACTAGTGGGGGCTGGGTAATCTATAAGCACATTCTTATGCAAGTCCCTAGTCGCAGGACTATCGAGACAGGGCATCGATACTCCAGAGTAGACTAGCGTATGTGCTTCTCATCCCAGTGTGGGAGATGGTCTGTCCCACAGCCATCAGTACGTCGTACTGGAGATAGTATGCGGGTGCTCGTTGGGTTACGAGTACACTGGACAGGACTCGTCGGGAACTGACCGGTTGGTATTATACCTATCGTCAGTTATCAGTTCCCAGGTGACATGAGTACAGCTTAGTCCGCTGACTTGACACTGTCACTTCGCTTCGAGTGTGTTCCCACTGTACTTTGATTACTACCCTACCACGGCTCAAAGGAGTCGTGCAAACAGGTAGTAGTTGGGTGCAGTCCTGAAGCACTTGGAGGCAGTGACGGTTAGACAGGATTCGTCTCTCCCGGTATTGGGGGTTGGCATCGCGCTGTGTCTAGGAGAGCCATTACACGAGTAGTCCCTGGCCACGGCAAGCGAGATATACTGGTAGGCTTCCAGTGTTATCTCGGGGTGTTTTGGGCTTCACTCCGACACGACTTGTACCGCTATTAGGGGATTGACGTTTACCGCCCCCTAGGCCCGCCATGCGATGTATCAGACGAACAGACTGGACTGTACGGAGACTGTCACATTCAGGCTCAGTAGGAGTTCAGATGGGTTTCACCTCGTCAGTCTTCTTGTCGGCATTTACCTAGGGACCGTTACGCACAGCTAGTGCCGCTTGCGGTCTGTGGTTAAACCCACTGCCAGCGTAGTGTCGAGTCTTTAGAGTCCCACACAGAAAGCTATTCGCCTTTAGGCAAAAGAGTAGAGGTCGCATGGTTTTGCGACAGGTCGTATGGTTTTGCGACAGGGTCCGGTCACATCCATGCACTTGTGCACGTACATTATCCGGACAGTTAACACTAGCGGGCTTTGGTTTAAGCCAAATCCTAGTGTACGTTTTGGGATTGGTTTTATCCAGTATGTATTCGTGTTCCTCGGAACGCGGATGCGGGTGTGTATGCACAGTTGACGGAGAGACAGAGGCAGAGGCAGAGGATTCTCATTAGGGTTGTTGACTGTTGACTGTTGATCATTGACTTTTTGCTAAACCCTAATGAGAATATGATATATGATTAACAATAATATTAATTAAGTATTATGGTGACATGGTTGTTGAGGGGTTGACTTTGTTGACTTGTTGACTTTGTTGACCGGTTGACTAGGTTGGACTAGTTGACCATCATGATGACAATGGCTATCATTTCATGGCAAAGACTTTTTACTTGCTTGTTCTCTTGTGAAAAATGAGTGCATGAAATGATATGGCTATTGTAGCTTAAACCATCACATAATACTTGATTGCTATGATTTGTTATGATGGCTTAGGATTATAAGAGCCAAGAGAGAAAAGTCTTTCTCATTCTATCATTTTCATTCTCTCTCTTGTTCTTGAGCTCCCATCTTCTTCCTCTTGCTCTCCCTCTCTTTAGTCTATGGTTCACTTGTCTCATATGTTGAGAAGCAAGAACCATAGAGAAAAATCCCAACACACTCTTCTCTACTCACTCTAGTTCACAAGGTTTAGCAAACCGAGTGAACTAGTTTCTTCAAAGCTCGAAGAAGAAGCCAAATGTAGAAGCTTTCGGGTGGATCGATCTTCGGCGCAAGGAGATGACGGGGTGAAGCCGATCCGTACACCATCGAGGTTTGAAGACGAAGGAGTTCAAGAAAGAAAGGTATAACCCCCTAACCGAGTAGTTAACAACTCCTAGTTAGGTTGTTAGTTAGATGTTTAACAAAGATCCGGTTTTGAGTCCATGTTACCGCCTGTAGAAAATTGTTTTTCATCAAATTCCGCATGCCCGAAAGTACCGGGAGAGGTAGCATGGACTTACAGAAATGACGGGTTGAACTTGACTATCGCACTGTGGTTTGTTGGCCTGCGTCAAGGTCAAGGGACGCTAGGGGTAAAATATTATTGGGAATTTCAAGTGTTGAAATTTGCAATGAGATTGCATACCTTCTATGATATAGTTGGATCACGATACCCGCTGCGAGTAAGAGTTACTCCTGAGAGAGTTTTACACATTACAATTAGCCGATCAAGTAGGTGTCTAGAAAGGTGTTAACGGGGTTACGCCCCTGGGAAAACGAGGTTTACTTTAATTAGGTCCGTGCGAAAGCACGGGGAACCTCCCTCAAAGTACCGGCACTGGCTTGGCTGAAAGATTGGCGAACTTGTAGCGTGTAATTAATCCCGGCTAGTCTTTCCTTTTAGGGTTTGAAGGAAGATTTGACTAAAACAGTGGGAGCCATCCTGATTAGATAAATTGATAACCAATCTAATCTTGTAAAAGCGCACGCTGAGTGTTTTCTTCTCTCTCTCCAGGTAGCGACCATATCACGCCTTAATCAAGATAATAATACGGATGTATTGACCGAACCCGCTTATTATACTGAGCTGGGGAACGTTGGTCCCGCTCCAACTTATAATTGTTATATGACAGAGCAGGAAATTGGGGAATACCAGATTTCCCATGCCGCCTAAACGAAGAAAGTGCATGCTGATGCATCATCTTCGGGGGTGTTCATTACATAGAACTGTTTCTCAGTATCCTTTACATTCTGGGTATGAGATACCGGATCAGGATCCCGTATATATAATCTGTTACATGGGGTACAGATAGGTAGAGAACTGAGAACGGGTGATAAGTTTCATGAGATAGAAATGGTGCAAGTGTCGCAGCCAAGTCTGTTGGTCACTATCATCCTATATTACCAGAATACATTGATTCTGAACGAATGTTATTAGATACCGAACCGGATATACAACATCATATCAGTCTCTTTATTAGTGAAGAAAGGATATAATTTTGTACTGATGGATAATGTTTTGAACATTTCCTATATCAAGAGTTGATCGGTTCAGGCACGTTATCTAAAAGCATTGACGTTCTAAATCAAACTACAGTTCTTAGTATACAGAACACACACAAGAGGAAGAGTTCAGAAATGAACGAATCCTTCTTGAGGCATTGTAGACTAGGTCATATCAATGCGACCCGACTAGCTGAAGTTACATAAAGATGCATATTTAAATTAGTTTGAATTTACATCTTGTGAAACTTGCCAGTCATGTCACAAAAATAAGATGACCACAGCTCTGTTTATTGGAAACAGAGAAAGAGTTAGTGAACTCTTGGGATTGATACATTTTGATGTTGAAGGGTTCCAAGGCACACTCAAGAGGTTCCACAAGGCATCAACCATGCCAAATTCTAATTTTTCATGTGCCAAAGAAACCCTATACTAGATCGTTACTAGAGGTAAAGGAGAAACATAAACAAGTTAACAACTTAACTACTAAGTGAACGGAAATACAACCTTTGTAGATTCGGTCCTCCACCTCCATAGCTCCGTGACGATATCCCTTCGCTGCGATCATCGGATCCTAGACTCTCGCGGTGGTTTCATCGGAGAAAAGATCGGGCTAGGTCGTTGACTTCGATGCCGAAGATGATCTACGTCGAGGCAACTCAAGATCAAGCTCCAACCTCACCAAGTCATGAAACTTGTGAAGAAAACACCCTATACTACTTGGCAAGTGGTAAAGGATGAAGAAATAGGAAGTGGGTTCACTTTAGAATTGGATTTCTCACTCTTTTTCTCATTTCACCATTGAAGCTAGCAAGCTTTCATGAAGCTTGATGAAGATCATCAAGATGAAAGAATAAAAAGGATTATATTTAAAAAGAAAATCCCATTCCTTCTTAGCAAAATGCAACCTTGGTTAAGTGTAGAGAATAAACTAGGGTTAGGTGAATGGTTAGGTTTAGAAAAGAGACAAGAATGGTCAAAGCTTCTTGAAGCTTCAAGGAAACAAACAAACGAAGCAACCATATCTTTTCTTTCCCTAAAATAAATAAAACAAAATAAATAGATAAGAAAAGATAACAAAACCCTAACCATTCACTTAAACATGGTTTAAAGTAAACCTACACCCAAGCTTGCATGTATCATCAAACATGATACAAACTAGTGCACAAAACTATATCATATATACAATGTGCACATCAAGTGAGAAAATCCATCTTAAGTGAACCAATACTAGTTAATGCAAAGTAATATATCAAATATATAATTATGCATTAAATCATTAAATCAACACTTGATTTAACGATCCGGTCATATCGTATATGACCGACTAATATCTAATGTATCGGCTTATCAAATCAATCCTTGATTCGATAACTAGGTTATATCGCATACAACCAATCGATACATTCATCGCGAGAATAGAATACGGTATCACATACACGCATTATTCTCTGTCCAGCACATATCTCATATGCGCTCCTATTTCGTTTCGCTTGAGCCAGGAAACCTCTGTGTAGGACTCTAAAGACTCGTCAATACGCCGGCAGCAGGTGATGATCATATCAAACACCCACAAGCCGCAAGCGGTCTGCTAAACGTAACGGCCACCTGGGTATTGAACGATCAGAAGATCGACGAGCAAGCCCGCTCATACTCCTGTGAATCCAACCAGTAACACTTACCGTACAGTCCGGTCTGTTCGTCTGATATGTCGCATATCTCGCGTAGGGGTGGTAAACGTCAGACCCCAGCAGCTCGATAAGTCGTGTCGATATGAGGTCTATAACAGTTCGAGAAACTACTGGTAACACTTACTAGTAAATCTCAGCAACCCTGTCCAGGGATTTCCGGTTATAGCCAATCGAACACAGCGCAACATCAACTCCCTATACCGGGAGAGACGAATCCCCTCCTATCGCTCATTGCCTCCATGTGATTCGGGACTGTACCCAAAAACCACCGTTTTGCACGCCCTCTTGGACGTGGTAAGGTAGAAATCAAAGCACAGTGGGAATCACACAAGACTCTATGACGATCTCGGGTCTACAGACTAACCTGTACAAGTGTCACCAGAGAACTGCCATCTGACGTGAGGTATAATACCATCTGGGAGTTCTCGGCGAGTCCGTCCAGTGTACCCAGTCTCTACTGAGCACCCGTATATCATCTCTGATGTCAAACACCAATGGATATGGGATTATCCATCGCCCATCTGTATGGGTCGAGAAGGTATACGCTAGTCTACTCTGGTATATCGATGCCCCGTCTCGATACATCCACGACTAGGGACCTTGAAGGATGTACTTATGGACTACCATGTCCCCACTAGTATGATCCATATTATAGTCCAGGTAGTCAAGTACACATCCTAAGGGCTTTACCAACATGTAACAGAGAGACAATCAGTGTACACGTTAAGGTAAAGAGCAACCAGATAGCATACTATCATGTCGAGCAAGAAATTCCTACCTATATATGTCCAAGCATCCACTACAATATACATCCTATGTATAGTAATGGCCTCTAGGGCATACATATAACTAACAATCTCCCACTTGCACTAGGGCCATCTGATAGCTGTGGTTGCAGTATCTCATACTCAACCATCCCATAAAAGTCTCTCTCTGGGAAAAGGCCTTTGTGAGTGGATCCGCCGTGTTGTCCTCTGAGTCTGTTCTCCTAACCTCGATCACCCTGGAGATCAACCATCTCCTTGATCAGGTGATACTGCCTTAGAATATGTCTGGGTCACTGATGGGACCGGGGTTCCCGGGCCAAAGCCACTCCATTGTCACACAATGGTAGGAACCTAGTTCATCTCATGAACCAATATACACCCAAACAACCTCTTTGGTAGCATCTTAAGTAGCGATGTATCCTGCCTTTATCGTCTAGTAAGCCACGGTATTTAGCTTGGAACTCTTCCAACATACCGTCCTTCCACTGAGGGTAAAGACAATACCTGTGACTGACATTCAGTCGTCATTATCACCCTGGAACACTTCCAGTGATTCTCCCCAGGATCAATTGATACCATCTCACTTCAACTAGTAAGAATCCTAACATCCATTTAGATCTATCTCATAGATCCAAAACCCAGGATTTAGTAGGTATCACTTTGATCCTATGTGGAGAATCATTGTGATAAGCGGAGATTGATCGAGCGTAGCATAGGAAACTTCTTCCCTATCAAGAGTATGTCATCCACGTACTCTACGAGGATCGCCACCATACTCCCTACTACCTTTTTGTATATACAAGGTTCATCTACCATTTGGATGAAGTCAAACTATTTGACTACTACATAAAAACAGATGTTCCAACTCCGCGATGCCTGCTTTATCCTATAAAGCATCTTGTACATGTTTCCGCTGCTCCCACTGTTTATGAAGCCCTTTGACTGTGTACTTATTGACTCTCTCTTCTAAAATATCATTTAGAAGAGCAGTCATGACACCCAACCGCCAGATATCGTAGTCTTGGTATGTAGCCGTGGCAAGTAGGATCCGGATGGACTTAAGCATAGCCACTGGAAAAGGTTTCATCATTATCCACGCCTGGTCGATGATGAAAACCTTTAAAATGTCTAGCTTTGAAAGTCTCAACTTTTCCATCTACACCAAGTAATCTTCTCAAGATATACTTGCTCCTGATGGGGATTTAACCCTTCAGATAAAGCAACCAAAGTCCATACTTTGTTGGTGTATAAGGATTCCATCTCAGATCGCTAAGCATCCAGCCATTCTTACAGAGTCCCACTCCTGATGGCCAGCTCGAAACTAGTTAGGTCATCATCTCATGATGCAATCCTCGCTCCCACTGTCATAGAGAAACCGAAGTATCTCTCAGGTGGGTGAGGAACCTTGCTAGATCGGCGGAGAGGCTGAGGTTCGTTGGTTACTATTGAATCCTTTGGTTCTATCAAATCATCTGCTGTAGTTTGTATAGCTGGAACCTTTCCAGTTCTACATAACAGACCTGGCCTCGAGCTTGTCCGGATTTTGCTTTTAGACATAAGTTGGACAACCCAAAATCATAACCAACTTAAGATATGGGCTCTTCCGTTTCCATATCACATATGAAGTGGTAGGCAACTGATTTGATTTGAACCCTATTCGATAGGTATGCAGCTTCTCAAGTGCATAACTCCCAAAAGGAAATAGGTAACTCAGTAGTACTCATCATAGAGCACACCTTATCATATAGGGTGTGATTGCTCCACCCTGATACACCGATGTGCTGTGGTGTATACGGAGGAGTAATGCGGAGAGAGAATCTCATTCTCCTTTAGAAAAGTCCAAGAATTCCGTGCTCAAGTATTCTCCTCCTTGATCACATCAAAGGACATAATACTTATACCCGTATTGGTTCTCTACTTCTAACTTATATTCTGTGAATATCTCAAAAGGTTCGGACTTGTGTTTCAACAGGAACATATGACTGAATCTTGAGAGATCATCAGAGAATGTAATGAAGTACAAAGAACCGGTCCTGGCATATGTAGACTGGGGACCTTACATACATCAACATGTATCAATCCCAAGAGTTTACTAACTCTTTCTCTGTTTCCAGTAAACGGAGCTATGGTCATGTTATCTTTGTGACATGACTAGTAAGTTTCACAAGATGTAAATTTAAACTAATTTAAATATGCATCTAAATGTAACTTCAGCCAGTCGGGTCGCATTGATATGACCTAGTCTACGATACCTCAAGAAGGATTCGTTCATATCTGAACTCTTCCTCTTGTGTGTGTTCCGTATACTAAGAATTGTAGTTTGATTTAGAACATCAATGCTTTTAGATAACATGCCCGAGCCGATCAACTTTTGATATACGAAATGTTCAAAACATTATCCATCAATACAAAATTTTATCATTTCTTTACTAATAAAGAGACTCATATGATTTTGTATATCAGGTTCGGTATCTAATAACATTCGTTCAGAATCAATGTATTGGTAATACAGGGGGACAGTGACCAACAGACTTGGCTGCAACACTTGCCCCGTTTTCTGTCTCATGAAACTTATCACCCGTTCTCAGTTCTTTACCTATCTGTAGCCCATGTAACAAATTACATATGCGGGATCCTGATCCGGTATCTCATATCCAGGACGTAAAGAATACTGAGAAACAGTTCTGTATAATGGACACACCCGAAGATGATGCATCAGTATGCACTTTCTTCGTTTGGGCGGCACGGGAATTCTGGTAATCCCCAATTTCCTGCTCTGTCTTATAACAATTATAAGTTGGAGCGGGACCAACGTTCCCCAGCTCAGTATAACAAGCGGGTTCGGTCAATATTTCGTATTATTATCTTGATTAAGGCGTGATATGGTCGCTATCTGGAGAGAGAGAGAAGAAAACACTCTGCGTACGCTCTGTCAAGATTAGATTGGTTATTATTTTATTTAATCAGAATGGCTCCCACTGTTTTAATCAAATCTTCCTTCAAACCCTAAAAGGAAAGACTAGCCGGTATTAATTACACACTACAAGTTCGCCATTCTTTCAGCCAGGCCAGTGTCGGTACTTTGAGGGAGGTCCCCCATGCTTTCGCACGAACCTAATTAATGTAAACCTCGTTTTCCCAGAGGCGTAACCTCGTTAACACCTTTCTAGACACCTACTTGATCGGCTAATTGTAATGTGTAAAACTCTCCCAGGAGTAACTCTTACTCGCAGCGGGTATCGGGATCCAACTATCTCATAGAAGGTATGCAAGCTCATTGCAAATTTCAACACTTGAAATTCCCGATAATATTTTGCCCCTAGCGTCCTATGACCTTGACGGAGGCCAAACTACCCATAGTCCGCTAGTCAAGTTCAACCCGTCATTTCCTGATTGAATTAAACCCACCCGCACGACCCTTGACGGAGGCCAAACAACGCCGTACGAATACCCTAATCCAATCGCATCATAAGCTAGCAGATAAGCACTAGTTAGCTACCGTACACTACGCCTTGACGGAGGCCAAACTACCGCAGCATGAATACTAACTAGTACTTATCTGAAATGACGGAGGGCTACGACAGGTTTTTCTGAAAACCTATTGCATAATGAACTTGATATCGTTGTAGAATCAAATGATTTTAAAATGGAGTGTTTTTTAGGCTTTTCTAGTTTTGCTAAAGGGGTCACTCCCGGTGAAGGGATCGTCGGCCCTTTCCTCGTTGAATGAGGTGCGGGATATATCATATATATCACTGTGCAAAGCAGAAACTATAGAAGCAATCAAAATACAAACCGAGTATGTAGCATCTGCCAGTTATTGCTAAAGGGGTCACTCCCGGTGAAGGGATCTCGGCCCTTTCCTCATCGAATAAGGTGCAGGATATATCATATATACCACTGTGCAAAGCAAGAACTGTAGCTACCTATTTTATTTTTGAAATTCGATTCCATAACATCTTTAGGTTTCTTTTATTTCATTAATCTCATTAATGAAGTCCCATCATGTAAGTACCTAAACATCACAGATAAATACAACGTACACTTATGACATCCGCATTCGCCTCGATGTCCCCTCGTGCACCGTTAGGTTAGGTAACTAACGACAGAGCGTGGCAGGGCTAGCGCGGGTGTAAAACATAAGTAACGTCTATATAATATATCATATATACTATATACAGTATCTATCACAGCATATCAAATGATCACATCACAGATATCGCAGCAGAAGAAACATATGAAACATTGGATATACTAGAACGTCTGTGTTTTCAATACGAGCCAGTATAAAACACGGATTCCATGGTCATGATGAATAGCCAAACCCACACCCCTAGACCCCTACGAGAGCGGCAAGCAACCCTACCAATTCTAGAGTTAGGAGACCCGGACTCGACTCCTCGAGTTGGTCTCCCACTGGACTCCAGAACCCGGTTACTTGTGCTCTCCTCCTTGGGTCTATCCTAGTGCGGAAAAGAAAATAATATACAAAAGGTGACATCTTCCGCAACCTGGAAGTGCCCCAATAAAAGAATATTACATACAAGTTTTTACATGAATGAAAATGAAAAAACACTCATCTCACATAAAAACCCCCGGCTATTCAAACACGACGATCCAATATAACATATCCAGCAACACATAAGATCACATGTCATCAACGTAAGTAAATATGCCCATCTCAATTGTCGTTGACATATAGCAACGAAACCGGCGATATCACATATTACACTTACGGTCGCAGAAAAGAAAGTGTAAAACTACAACAGTTGGAATCCGTAACCTCTTTAGACATCGCATGCCTAATCAAATGAATTACTTAGACATCGCATGCCTAACAATTATAAACCCCGTATTTTAGTCTCATTATCGAAAACTCTTTTCAATATCAAGTCGGGCAATTCAACAAGATTCCCGCTATTTTGATCTAATGCTCGTCGCAAACTTTATTAGGCGGCCGCACCCCCGATGCCGTCGACGAAGTGCACCAAGGCAGAACACCGCTGCCGCGAGCACCCGAACGGATGCTTTCAGCGACGGGGTTCTCTTACAGTCACTTGGTCGGGGATATGGGGTGTAGCTGTCTATTAAGTTTACCCGGCGAGTATCCGCGTACGCTACGTGATTGCGACGGACTTTTGATCACATCAAAATTCCGTGGCAACCGATCAATTGAGACAAAAGTGCTATGTTTATAACATTCATATTAGTTATCTCATAACTACTTGTGAATTCCAAATATTGTATCACCTTCCAGATAAACAGAAAATGTTAAACTTTCCGATCGAACGGTCAAACACCCAAGTTTTCCCGAAACAACTCAACACATGAAATAAGTTTAAGAACATTCACTTCGTGCCACAGTACCAACGGTCCAGCCGTAGAAGGGTCAAGCCAACGTCTCACATGTGGCATGCCGTACTGCCCCAAACCCTAAGGTTCAAAGGGCAGTTCAAGACGGTCACATAATCGAGTTAAGGTTTGTTGTCTTCTAGAGGGTCCATCGCGTTACTTGCACTACTTAGAATGTTTTCAAACTACGGAAAAATCCAACACTTGGAAATTTTCCGGCAGGGGAAAAATTGGGTATTTATATCCGGTCGAACTTTTTAACATATTCTTAAATTATCCAGAAAACACATAGACGAAGTTAAATAAACCGATCGAATCATCGAATCCCCAATACAACCCAGAAAACTCAACTCTTGAGTAGAAGTTAAAAATTCCCAGAAAATACAGCACTAAAATATAGGAATTACTGTGCAATTTTCAAAACCTGATGTGACTACTTGGCCGCGGAACCGCCGCACGAGCCATGCTCATGCCGCGGTTCCGCCGCGCCTTAGTCGAATTAGCCACTCGAATTTCACAGTAACTCCTAGAAACGACTGCTGATTTTTCTGCATATTTTTAATTAGGAAAATGCACAGTTTTGAAAAATGTACAGAGAATGGCTCGGATTAGGGTTTCATGTTTCGTTCGGATTTCTAACATCGTCAACACTTCGCCTAAGGCTCTAGCCAGGCTCTGATACCACTGTAGGGTTCCTAGGCACACTCAAGAGGTTCCATAAGGCATTAACCATGCCAAATTCTAATTTTTCATGTGCCAAAGAAACCCTATACTAGATCGTTACTAGAGGTAAAGGCGAAACATAAACAAGTTAACAACTTAACTACTAAGTGAATGGAAATACAACCTTTGTAGATCCGGTCCTCCACCTCCATAGCTCCGTGACGATGTCCCTTCGCTGCGATCATCGGATCCTAGACTCTCGCGGTGGTTTCATCGGAGAAAAGATCGGGCTAGGTCGTTGAATTCGATGCCGAAGATGATCTACGTCGAGGCAACTCAAGATCAAGCTCCAACCTCACCAAGTCATGAAACTTGTGAAGAAAACACCCTATACTACTTGGCAAGTGGTAGAGGATGAAGAAATAGGAAGTGGGTTCACTTTAGAATTGGATTTCTCACTCTTTTTCTCATTTCACCATTGAAGCTAGCAAGCTTTCAAGAAGCTTGATGAAGATCATCAAGATGAAAGAATAAAAAGGATTATATTTAAAAAGAAAATCCCATTCCTTCTTATCAAAATGCAACCTTGGTTAAGTGTAGAGAATAAACTAGGGTTAGGTGAATGGTTAGGTTTAGAAAAGAGACAAGAATGGTCAAAGCTTCTTGAAGCTTCAAGGAAACAAACAAACGAAGCAACCATATCTTTTCTTTCCCTAAAATAAATAAAACAAAATAAATAGATAAGAAAAGATAACAAAACCCTAACCATTCACTTAAACATGGTTTAAAGTAAACCTACACCCAAGCTTGCATGTATCATCAAACATGATACAAACTAGTGCACAAAACTATATCATATATACAATGTGCACATCAAGTGAGAAAATCCATTTTAAGTGAACCAATACTAGTTAATGCAAAGTAATATATCAAATATATAATTATGCATTAAATCATTAAATCAACACTTGATTTAACGATCCGGTCATATCGCATATGACCGACTAATATCTAATGTATCGGCTTATCAAATCAATCCTTGATTCGATAACTAGGTTATATCGCATACAACCAATCGATACATTCATCGCGAGAATAGAATACGGTATCACATACACGCATTATTCTCGGTCCCGCACATATCTCATATGCGCTCCTATTTCGTTTCGTTTGAGCCAGGAAACCTCTGTGTAGGACTCTAAAGACTCGTCAATACGCCGGCAGCAGGTGATGATCATATCAAACACCCACAAGCCGCAAGCGGTCTGCTAAACATATTGGCCACCCGGGTATTGAATGATCAGAAGATCGACGAGCAAGCCCGCTCATACTCCTGTGAATCCAACCTGTAACACTTACTGTACAGTCCGGTCTGTTCGTCTGATATGTCGCATATCTCGCCTAGGGGTGGTAAACGTCAGACCCCAGCAGCTCGATAAGTCGTGTCGATATGAGGTCTATAACAGTTCGAGAAACTACTGGTAACACTTACTAGTAAATCTCAGCAACCCTGGCCAGGGATTTCCGGTTATAGCCAATCGAACACAGCGCAACATCAACTCCCTATACCGGGAGAGACGAATCCCCTCCTATCGCTCATTGCCTCCATGTGATTCGGGACTGTACCCAAGAACCAGCATTTTGCATGCCCTCTTGGACGTGGTAAGGTGGAAATAAAAGCACAGTAGAAATCACACAAGACTCTATGACGATCTCGGGTCTACAGACTAACCTGTACCAGTGTCACCAGAGAACTGCCATCTGACGTGAGGTATAATACCATCTGGGAGTTCTCGGCGAGTCCGTCCAGTGTACCCAGTCTCCACTGAGCACCCGTATATCATCTCTGATGTCAAACACCAATGGATATGGGATCATCCATCGCCCATCTGTATGGGTCGAGAATGTTACGCTAGTCTACTCTGGTATATCGATGCCCCGTCTCGATACACCCACGACTAGGGACCTTGAAGGATGTACTTATAGACTATCATGTCCCCACTAGTATGATCCGCATCAAAGTCCAGGTAGTCAAGTACACATCCTAAGGGCTTTACCAACATGTAACAGAGAGACAATCAGGGTACACGTTAAGGTAAAGAGCAACCAGATAGCATACTATCATGTCGAGCAAGAAAGTCCTCCCTATATATGTCCAAGCATCCACTACAATATACATCCTATGTATAGTAATGGCCTCTAGGGCATACATATAACTAACAGATATATGAGAGTCCTCTGTCTACATATGCCAGGACCGGTTCTTTATATTTCATTACATTCTCTGATGATCTCTCAAGATTCAGACATATGTTCCTGTTGAAACACAAGTCCGAAACTTTTGAGATAATCACAGAATATAAGTTAGAAGTAGAGAACCAAAAACAGCTATAAGTATTATGTCCTTAGATGAGATCAAGGAGAAGAATACTAGAGCACGGAAATCCTGGACTATTCTAAAGGAGAATGAGATTCTCTCTCAGCATTACTCCTCCGTATACGCCATAGCACATCGGTGTATCGGGGCGGAGCAATCACACCCTATGTGATATGGTGTGCTCTATGATGAGTACTACTGAGTTTTCTATTTCTTTTTGGGAGTTATGCACTTGAGAAGCTGCATACCTATTGAATGTGGATTCAATAGTTTCCAACGAAGCTCAGCCTCTCCGCCGATCTAGTATGGTTCCTCACCCACTTGAGAGATACTTCGGTTTCTCTATGACAGTGGGAGCGAGGATTGCATCATGAGATGATGACCCAACTAGTTTCGAGCTGGCCATCAAGAGTGGGACTCTGTAAGAATGGCTGGATGCTTAGTGATCTGAGATGGAATCCTTATACACCAATAAAGTATGGACATTGGTTGCTTTATCTGAAGGGTTAAATCCCTATCAGGAGCGAGTATATCTTGAGAAGATTACTTGGTGTACATGGAAAAGTTGAGACTTTCAAAGCTATGCTTAAGTCCATCCAGATCCTACTTGCCACGGCTACATACCATGACTACGATATCTGGCGGTTGGGTGTCATGACTGCTTTTCTAAATGATGATTTGGAAGAGAGCGTCTATAAGTACACAGCCAGAGGGTTTCGTAGACAGTGGGAGCAGCAGAAACGTGTGCAAGATGTTTTATATGATAAAGCAGGCATCGCGGAGTTGGAACGTCTGTTTTGATGTGGTAGTCAAAGTGTTTGACTTCATCAAAATGGTAGATGAACCTTGTATATATAAAAAGGTAGTAGAGAGTATGGTGATGATCCTCGTAGAGTACGTGGATGACATATTCTTGATAGGGAAGGAGTTTCCTATACTACGCTCGGTCAATCTCCGCTTATCACAAGGATTCTCCATATAGGATCAAAATGATACCTCCTAAATCCTGGGTTTTGCATCTATGAGATAGATCTAATTGGATGTTAGGATACTCACTAGTTGTAGTGAGATGGTATCAATCGATCCTGAGGAGAATCACTGGAAAAGTTCCAGGGTGATGAGGACGACTGAATGTCAGTCGCAGGCATTGTCTTTACCCTTAGTGGAGGGACGGTATGTTGGAAGAGTTCCAAGCTAGATACCATGACTTACTAGATGATTAAAGGCAAGATACATCGTTACCAAACATGCTACCAAAGAGGCAGTCTGGATATATTTTAGTTCATGAGATGAACTTCGTTCCTACAATTGTGTGACAATGGAGTTGTGGTTTTGACCAAGGAACTCCCGTCCCATCAGAAATCCAGATATAATTCTTAGGCAGTATCACCTGATCGTGGAGATGGTTGATCTCCAGGGAGATCGAGGTTAAGAGAGTAGGCACAGAGGACAACAGCGCGGATCCACTCACAAAGGCCTTTTTCATAGTAGAGACTTTTATGGGATGGTTGAGTATGAGATACCTCAACCACAGCTAATTGTTGGGTATGTGATACCACAACAGATGGCCCTAGTGCAAGTGGGGGATTGTTAGTTATATGTATGCCCTAGAGGCCATTACTGTACTTACGATGTATATTTTAATGGATGCTTGGACATATATAGGGAGGACTTTCTTGCTCGACATGATAGTATGCTATCTGGTTGTACTTTATCTTAACATGTACTCTGATTGTCTCTATGTTACATGTTGATAAAGCCCTTAGGATATGTACTCGACTACTGGGACTATGATGAGATCATACTAGTAGGGCCACGGTAGTCGACGAGTACATCCTATAACTGTTCCTAGTCGAGGGTGTATCGAGACAGGGCATCGATACACCAGAGTAGACTAGCGTATACGCATCTTGACCCATATGATGGGCGATGGATGATCCCATATCCATCGGTGTTTGACATCGAGGATGGTGTACGAGTGCTCAGTAGAGACTGGGTACACTGGACGGACTCACCGAGAACTCCCAGATGGTATTATACCTCACGTCAGATGGCAGTTCTCCGGTGACACTGGTACAGAGTAGTCTGTTGACCCGAGATCGTCATAGAGACTTGTGTGATTCCCATTGTGCTTTGATTTCCATCACACCACGTCCAAGAGGGCGTGCAAAAAGGTGTCTTTTGGGTACGGTCCCGAATCACATGGAGGCAATGAGCGATATGAGGGGATTCGTCTCTGTCACGACCCGAAAATGGCCCGTGACGGCCCTAGTACTACGCAACGCCCTAAGACTTAACGTAGTAAAAGAAAGCCAAAACCCAGAAATCTAAAGCATAGAAATACGGAAAAGATAATATAAGTTTTTGAAACATTTGAAATCGCAACCCAAATTCTTTAAAAGTCCTACTTTATTTCTTTAAAATTTTGGCAACACCCCTTTTTGTAAAAACTAACCCAAGATGAATACAACACAAAAATATGAAGCTATAGCGCAGAAATAAAGACAATAGGAAGGAAACGGTATATAAAAAGCAAAAAATCCACAAATAATATACAATAACGTCCTCACCAAGTCTCTAAGTCAACAATACAATAGTAGATGGAGAGTACAAGATACAACGAATGTACAATACAAAATACAGATGACCACCAAAACCCACCTAAGCAAAATAGTACTGTGAGCTGATGCGGTATCTGTAGCAAAAGATGATAGCTGAAAAGCTGAATAGCCTGCCTCGACTACTCTGGGGAACAACATGAAACACCTGTGGCACAACGGGGGTGAGTTGCCAACTCGTGAATAGAAGATAACATATGCAGGTAATCGCAGGAATGCACGTACAGCATGAATCTAAGATATGCGATTACAGTAATAACATGTCATGCAAATGCTGAATAAAGGGAAGTACACTAGCAGGTACAATCAATATGTGAAGCAATAGTAACATGAGAATAATATGCAATAACCATGCAATAGGGATATGAGAAAGTAGATATGCAACTATCATAAGGGTACACTAACAGGTACTACCAATATGAATCTGTGCATAAAGTAGATAAGTGTGAGGTATAGGGTGGAATATGTCATTTCCACAGAAACCTGACATCGTGGCAGGATCACAATCCATCAAGACACTCAAATCCACAATTCCTCAAATCAGCCCCCAAACTGGGCTCTCACATCACATAGGTCTCACATCATCTCAATGTACAATACCGAGTAGCTCTCCTATATCTCGAATGTACAAATCAACAATCTCTTCCATATCCAATATCCAATCTCAATGAATCACCTATATCCCAAGTCGAATCTCAAGTAAGTTTCTAACATCCTAAAGGTATATATATATTTGCAGAAATAAATATGATGGGGGCAATACACATATATTAGCATCCCATTCCACTAATATTGGTGTAAGGGTATATATAACAACGGCTAATCCCCTGTTATATATACAAAGGTGTTTAAAAGAAATATCATGAAAACAATGTGCCAAGCATCGACACAGAAATCCTGATAGGTACGTATCATATGCTGTCCCGAAAGCACGAGTGCCTAGCTCTGACCCTCGCCTTTCAACATATGCATACGTGCATGACTCCGGTCGGTATCCCCAAGATAACCGCCGAGTAAAAGGTAATATCACCGGACGGTATAGTTCCCCTGACAGGCTCACCGTCTAACAAATCCAGCGATTCGTTCTCGCCCCGGGATACCTCCGGGCCACACCATGTACCCTCATGCGGCCTCTACGCCTCCTCGCATGGGGTATAAATAATCAGCACCGATAAAACTCATGGTGGATGCGCAAATATCATATCAAGGAAACCGGATTTTTCAATGTATGCATAATTTCATGAACTCCCACGGTTCCCAAATCCAGAAAACATCATGTAAAATCCAAATAATAATGCGCAATCCAGGAATAAACATATACGATATATCTGAAATGCGAGCATATAACAGAGAATATGTAGCTGAAACCAGATGTATGCGAAATCAATAAGGTACAGCTAAGTAACATCAGTAAAGGTAAATATGTGACTGCAACTGAATATGTGTGTAAAATACAGGTGTAGCAATGTATAGGTATCTACCTATAAGAACTGATGTCGTATACCCCCTGGGTATAACTAAAATATGTAGGATATCCCCCCGGTATAAGTAAAATGTGTGCAAGGTATACCTGTAGCTGTATCGTAAGGTGTATATGTACCTATCACTAAAGGTATGATACACTATAGGTATACCGATAAGCTAGATGTCACGTGTGATAAGCAATAGTATTTATAATGGTTAGTGTGTGACATGGCAATTATTGACGGTGTGCGTGTAGCATACAATCCGTGCTCGTGCAACATGAACCGTCAATAATATGTGCAGTGTCCTACGGCTGCTAGTCACAGTACAACTATATCAAGGAAATAAAGTAAAGGCGCAATTCTAACAATGACGTAGAATGTGCGATAGGTATTTGAATCCTAGCCCAGACGCATAACGCCATGCGGGCGATTCCTCTGTAGATGTTAAATCTACTCACCTATACTCCACGCTAGGTGAATCCTACCATCTGCTCCTCCCTGTAGTAGTGTCCGTAGTCCCTGCCTGCAAACCTGCAAATAAGACACAAAAATCATATATAAGCCAAATATTCCGCGAAACGCGATATCGAACCAAAACGAGAAACTCACGCCGCGAACTAAACGCGCGTGTGCACGATACGCTGAATCATGTGTGTACACGTCTAAAACCATCGCGACACGCCGCGATACGCTGGATCACAGAACCCTCTCACGTATCGCGCGTATCGCGCAAGCACAACGAACACCAAATACGATCTATAGTCACAGATTTTCCTACAGGTCAAATATTACAAAACTAGACATGCCAAAACACTACAATACACTGTAGACTACCCTACCCAAAACCTCAAGACCCAACACCCTACCTTGGCCGCAATTTGCGGCCAGATGGATTAAAATTGCGGCCCAAACTAGGAAAGGGTGGCTCGTGTTCTGGGTGTGGTATCTATACCTAGTGTACATGCTCCAGTATTCTCAATTTTAATCTGAAGGCACCGGGTCAAAAGCAGATCTCAGAAGTCACAAATATCGCTTTAAAATCACCAATTTGCACAAAACACAAACCCTATGGTATTTTAGTGTAATCCAGGGAAATTCTCAGTTCAACTGACCCTAACAACACTTAAATATGTAGGGTTAACCAACACAATCACCACTTCACCAATATTCCACACAAATCACCTTAACTAGCACTAAACTCATATTAATCGCAAACCGAAGCTAAACTAACACACAACTAAGAAAACTAGGAATTGGGTTTCAGAATTATACCCTAAAGAACCATAGAGAGCAGGAGAAGAAGTGGAAAGAGGAGATGAGCTGCTGCAATTTCTCCTTGTGTTGCTACTGCTGCCTGTGCTACTGCTGATGTTGCTGTTGTTTCTGTTGTTGCTGGTGCTGCTCTTGCTGATGTTGAGGTTGCTGATGAAGGAGCTGCTGCTGTTGCTTCCCTCTGCTGCTGCTGCTTCTCTCTGCAGGTGAGTGTGTGTGTGTGTTTGAGAGAACAAGAGAAAAGAGAGGAAATGAGAGAAATGAGTGAGAGTGAGAGCAACACAAAGATCCCTCCCATTCTCACTCTCTCTCTTCATTAAATGGGCATGGCACAAGCCATGTTGCCCCATGCCCATTTCCCTCTCAAGTCAACCATTCAACCAAATAAAATAAAACCCTTTTAAAATTCATTTCAAATTTAAAACAACCATGCACACTATTAAACCCAAAACACTTAAACAAAGCCTAAAACTAGATTAAGAGATGGTTAAACCCCAAATTAACACCCTAGTTCACATGCACAAGTGTGTGTGTGCCTAGAAAATTTCTAATAAAATACTCCTTAAATAGGATAAAATATTTAAAACTTAATTTGGTAAACTTTTTATTAAAAACCATACATTAAAATATAATTAGCTACAAAACACATTCTAAGGTGTTACAGTCTCTCTCGGTATAGGGAGTTGATGCTGCGCTGTGTTCGATTGGCTATAACTGGAAATCCCTGGCCAGGGTTGCTGAGATTTACCGGTAAGTGTTATCAGTAGTTTCTCGAACTATTATAGACTTCATATCGACACGACTTATCAAGCTACTGGGGTCTGACGTTTACCACCACTAGGCGAGATATGCGACATATCAGACGACGAGACCGGACTGTACGAGAGTGTTACTGATTGGATTCACAGGAGAATGTATAGGCTTGCTTGTTGATATTCTGAGCGCTCAATACCTGGGTGGCTGTTATGTTTAGCTGACCACTTGCAGCTTGTAGGTGTTTGATATGATCATTACCTACTGTCGGCGTATTGACGATTCTTTAGAGTCCTACACAGAGATTTCTTGACTCAGGCAAGATGGAGTAGGGGCACATATGTGATATGTGCAGGACCGAGGATAATGCGATATGAGATACCGTATTATATTCTCGCGATATTTGATATCAGCCAGGTCATCGGATCAAGTGTTGATTCGATGAATCGGTAAATGAGATATTAGTCGGTTATATGCGATATAGCCGGATTGTCGGATCAAGTGTTGATTGAATAATTTAATGTATAATAATATATATGATATATTAAATTACATTAACTAATATAAGCTCACTAAAAGATTCTTTTTCTCACTCGGGTAATACATTGATATATATGTGATATATGTTAAATGTATTATTTTATTTTGTTGCAATAAATATTATATATGTGATATATAATATTGTAACATGATATGGTTATTAATGCAACATGTTTTGTGGAGATTAAATATGGTTAGAGTTTGATTAGGGTTAAGCATTTCTAGAAGTTTCTAGAAGCTTTGCTTTTGTTTCTTGCAAAGATATTTGTTATGATATTTTTGCAAGATATTTTTTCCTTAACCCAACCACACCTTTTAACCTTAGTTAAATCTCTACAAGGGTTACTTAACCCATGGTTGCATTTTTCAACCTTACTTGAGTTATTCATTGTTCATCACAAAAGAGTTAGTTCATCTTCTTCC
Source organism: Agapanthus africanus (assembly GCA_030015575.1). Classification (NCBI taxonomy): domain Eukaryota; kingdom Viridiplantae; phylum Streptophyta; class Magnoliopsida; order Asparagales; family Amaryllidaceae; genus Agapanthus; species Agapanthus africanus. The sequence continues at coordinate 447,176,319 of CM057342.1, read as the reverse complement.
TTCTTCTTTTTTGCTTGCAAAGCTTTCTAGCTTTTTCTTTTGGTGATGAAAGTGAGTGAGAATAAGAAAACAAATGAGAGCAAAAATCCTACTTCATCATCCTCATCAATCCTTGCCATTTAGATGAGGGTGTTCACATCATTTAGTGAGTGAGAAGTTGTGTTAATGAAACTTCAAGGTAGATCATCTTTGTTATCGAAGATCGGAAGCAAATTTGCATCATTTTCTTCGTGGAGCCTCTCGAAAGTCTGGAACACGATGATCGCAGCGAAGGGACCTCAACACGGAGCTTAAGAAGTGAAGGACCGGATCTACAAAGGTTGTAATCCCTCTCACTTAGTGTTAAAATGTTTAACATGCTTGTTTTCGCCTAATCTCTAGTTTAAAGATCCGGCTTTGGGTTGTTCGGCACGGCCAAATTTTAAATCAGGCATGGTTGATGCCTCGTAGACCCTTGTGCGTGTGCCTAGCAACCCTACAGAACATGTCCTCGGGAACTCGTCCATACCATCAGAGGAATACTCAATACTCATCCGTTCTCGATCAACTCACAACGCACCTGTGTGAGATCCTCTATCTGAAACCGGTCCACTCACTGGTCTCCTATCATATGATATTCAGACGACGTTAAACTTTTCGTTCGATTTGTCAAAGTCCCATAATTCCCCGAAAGCTCAACTCTGAGCACAGTTTAATAATATCTAGTACACGCCACAGTACCTATGGACCAACCGTAGAACGGCAAACCCAAGCCTCACCGATGGCACCGCTAAACTGCCGCAAACCCTAAGGTTCAAAAGCGGTTCCATGGTCATCATGTCGAGTTAGGGTTTCATTCTTCTAGAGGGTCCACATAATTACTTGCATGTTCCTCCGAATACTTTAAACTTGGAAAAATGGGTTTCTGACATTCGTTCGAACTTTTAACTTCGCCTAGACAACATGTGAATACCCTTCGTCTCTCAACTCAAGATAGACTAGCTATCATCTGTCGTATCTCTGCCTGAAAGCTCCAGCGATCTCAGCTCGTAATCTTTGGAAGCGACATCACATCAATCTCAGCAACAGCTGGGTCATCTGTCCACACGGTAGTTGACATCAAAATCTCTGAGGTATGTGGTATATCAACAGTCCTCTCACAACTGGAAGCCTCTATCAACATCCCGATCATATGGTACAACGCCGAACACTCGCCTCAAAAGAGAAGTCACAACACCAATACAAAATCGAGACGTTCTCGTGTCACCAGAAAACACGATAGTCAGTCCTCGTCCATGACGAGATCACCCTGACCGCAACACTAGCAGCAGGTCAATCTGCGCTCAAACCATGGTGACAGGAACCTCAAGCATGTATCGATGAAACCATATCAATGGAAAGAAAGGAATCAAGAGATCCCAAAATGGATACATGATCATAAGGAGGAATGGAATCAATAAGAGTATGATCGTGGAAACAAATAGAATCAAAGATCTCAATATATGTAAAAATCATAAAGGTAATACTGTGATATCTAGGGTGACCGTATGTAAAAATGTGCCATCAATAAATAAATGCAAGTATGCAGGTGGATATCATCCAATAATATAATCAATGCCAATATACATGTGGATCTCGTCCACTCGAAACATCGTAATAGCATATGCATGTATGCAGGGTTACCTAAGACGGCAGCAAGGTTTCAGGTGGCATCGTCCATGCCAAATTCAAAAATTTTCCGTTTTAGCTAACCCTAACTTTGAATTGTTAACTAGAAATCGACGGAATATCAAATGCAAACACTTTGCAATAAGAAGTGAGCAAGGAATACAACCTTTGTTTACCGATCCTTCACTTCAATAGCTCCGTGTAGTAGTCCCTTCGCTGCGATCGTGAACTCCGGACTCTAGAGAGACTCCCATGAAGAAACGAACAAGCTTTCTTCGATGTCGTCGAGGCCGAAGATGATCTACGTCGAGGAGACACTAACCCAAGCTATTTCTTCACTAGGTCAAGAACTTTGTGAAGATAACACCCTATACTAAATGGAAAGTAATAGAGGATGATGAAGTAGGAAGTGGGCTTACTTTAGATTTCATTTTCTCACACTTTTTCTCACAACTCCATTGAAGCTAGAAAGCTTTTGGGAAGAAGAAGAAGATGAAGAAAATATCTCATATGATAATTATCCAAATGAATAATTTGCAACCATGGTGAGTTAAGCATCTCATGCTTAACCTTTGTAGAGATTTAGCCAAGGCTAGGTTAATTGGTAGGGTTAACAAATATCTAAGGTAAAACAAAACTTGAAGACTTAGTCAAAGCACTACAAGCTTCTACAAGCTTATCAACCATGACAAAATCATTTAATTTTAGAATTACTTAAATAAATAAACCCTAGCAATTAAACCAAGTATGGTGTAAGTCATACACACACCTTTGTTGCATGTATCTTCAAGCATGACACAATTCATGTACACAAAAATATATCACATATATTCAATGTGCACAAAATGAGAAAAAGAAATCATAAGTGAGCTTAATATTAGTTAATGTAATATAATATATCAAATATATAATTATACATTAAATTATTAAATCAACTCTTGATTTAATAATCCGGCTATATTATATATAACCGACTAATATCATATGTAAAATCTTATCGAATCAACACTTGATCCGATAACCTGGCCATATCACATATAATCGACTGATGTCACAAATCATGATAATAGAATACGGTATCTCATATCGTATCAATCTCGGTCCCGCACATATCACATATATGCTCCTACTCCGTTTCGCTTGAGCCAGGAAACCCCTGTGTAGGACTCTAAAGACTCGTCAATACGCCGACAGTAGGTGATGATCATATCAAACACCCACAAGCCGCAAGCGGTCTTGTAACAATCTGAAAATTTATAAATAAATAAAATTAATTAATTAAATAATAAAATGTTAAATTAAAAAGTTATTAAAACCAAATAAGACATTTTCATAAGTAGTATGTAAAATAAATTAAATTAAAATTTTAATATGTAACATAAATAAATTATAAGGGTTTTAATGAGAAATTTAGCTTCATTTTAATTTAAAATGGTGTTATGCAATAACATAGGTAGTGAGGGGTTGTTATGTAAAATTTAGGAATTTGTACAAATTGGAATTTGGTAAGGGTGTAAGTAGAAAAGAGGTTAGATAAGGTTTAGTTCAGAATTTTATCAAGATAAATCAATTTAGAAATGATAAAACATTGACACCTCCTACTCTCATGCACAACACACACCCCACACTTCCTCCTTGCATGAGGATGGCACATCTTGTGGGTTGACACCTCCTCCTACACCTCACCCTTCCCTTTTCTCATATATATCATATGTTCAGATCAGTAGCTAATTTAAAAATCTAAAAATTTAAAAAAAAAAGAAAAAGAAAACTATAGAAAACAAGGAAGAATAAGAGAAAGTAGAAGAAGAGCTAAGTCTAGCATTTCCTCACCATCAAGCCAGGACTAGGAGCTTGTGCATCTTGGAGAGAGTTCTTCCAGCAATATCCTTGTAGGTAAAATCCTTACTCACTGTAGGAATTAATTCTGTAATTAGTTTAAATTGGAAATCCAATGTATATAATATCGTATTTTAAGCAAAACTGAACTCTGTAGTTATTTGCTATAGTTTGGATAAAAATCAAGTTAACCAAACATTGCCAAAATGTTGTATGTTGGACCTAGGACAAACCATAGGAGCACGAACCCAGGGGCTCGGAATTTGGCCGGAGACCAACAATAGAATTCCGGCGTCGCCGAATTTTTGAAGAAGTTTGGTGTTTTGGCTTTTTGGGTAGGTCTCTGTGTAGGTTTTTGGTTATTTTGGTATTGGTTGATCAAGTTAGTTTAACTGTATATAAAATCTGGGAACTAATATCGGAAAAGAAATCAAAATTCTAAAATACGACACGGGTAAAACGTAACGCGTTCTGTTTTCTGTCGCGATGCAGCGTTGGGTTAAATTTCAGTGAGGTTAAGTGTTAGATCATTGCAATAGTCGTACATAGTGTAATTAGCACGTAAACTGGTGTTTTCTTGATTTTTGCCGTATCGGAATGTAACCGTTTTCTTATACAAGTTAATTAAATGTTTGATTTGAGTGCGGGAACTTTGGAGGCCACAAGGAAAGGAAAACGATTGGCGATTCCTGAGTAGTTACGACGTATTTCCTGTGAGTAGACTAGACAACTACTGGGAGATTGTGTAAAGATGGCGTGATACGCCCGTAGTTTTACTTAAATGCAAAGATTTGACTTTTGTAAGTTAAATTGATAGTATGCATTCATATATATACATGTAAATCGCTATGTCAATAATGGTTAGAACACTACATAATTATCGACGTGTTATGCCGCACATACACTTGTTTTACATGTTACACTACACCTCGTCGATATTGCCATGTCACTTTTACACCTAGCAGTTATCTTGTTAAAATAATTCCTATCATACCTTAATCACCAATAACATTAGTAAATTGCATCAATGATATCATGTGCAGTATTCGAGTATTCTAAGCTGATATAGAAGGTACTTATATTATTGAGGATTTATGGTTTTGAGCTTTCATATACTATTGCATAAATCCAGTGATTTTTCATGATTGATGTGACATGTCCACCATGAGATATTTTTATGATTTGGTTTTTATTCCGAACCGTGTTGGGGGTCATACGGTTGCGGATTTATAAGTTATTCAGACTAAGTCGGGGGGCATACAGTTGGATACATGGTGGACCCGATCGAGACCGAGGGGCAGGATAGCAGCATGATAGGCGGGGAGCCTAACGAGGATACTCGATACCGGAGATAGTTGTGAAACACAGCGGATATCTAGATGATATCGACCGGTGTTATTGATTACAGGATCGTTCGAGGAATGATGCCTGAGAGAATGGAAGATTTGTGTCGATGATGGACACGGAAAGATGAACTTTTATTGGAAATAAATGATGAGATTTCAGTTTTGATTATGTGATTAGTAGTACGGATTCATGTTTTCCACATGTTATCATGCATCATAATTATCCTTATTACAGTTAGTTATAGTTCGTCATTTTTACTTTATCAGCCGTTATATGTTAGTTTAATTCACTGAGTTGGCAACTCACCCCCGTTGTGCCACAGTTCCTTACAGTGGTAAAGTGGACGGTTAGCAGCAGTGCAGATCTACTTATCAGCTTTTATTGCATCTTTTGATAGGTGGGTTACATATGTAGTAACCTTATCTTTTGGTATTGTATTTTGAATCTAGAATATCTCCATCAGACCTTGTATTATGACTTAGAGTGAGTGATGGTTTTATGTATATTAATTGACAGATGAGATTGTTTAGTTCTATAAATTGTTATTTCTTTTACTTATGTCTGAAATTCTTATTGATGTGATATACGCTTGGATATTTATTTCCACTATTGATATTGTTGATCCCAACTAGGGATGCAACCAAACTTAACACTTTGTAATTGCTTTTATTATGAATTCACTAGTGAGTTACTGTTAATATCTTAATTTCATAAAACTGTGATTTTTACTTAATAACTAAATCTTTATAAAATTTCCGCAAAAAGTATTTTGATCTTGGTTTTTTGGCTTACTTGGTTTGTGTGATTATCTTTAGATATTATACAATCTAAGCGCCGGTCACATCCAAACTTTGGGTCGTGACAAAGTTGGTATCAGAGCTTAAAATTAACCTTACGGAATCGAGTAGTGAGTTAAGATAAGATGACGCGGGTCCGTGATTTAGGATGACCTTTGGTTTGAAGAAGTAGGTGATTTAGGATGAGTGCAGTACCGTATATATGTTCCGTAGCATATTTACGTTACCATACTCAGCCTAACTAACCTTAGGATGTATATCTTGATTTGTCCTTCCTTTGACTCTCTGTTACTGATTGTTCCTATTCGTAAGCCTTATCAACTCTCGTTTCTTGTTCCAGTTGATATAGCTACGCGGGCTAGGCGAGCCGCAGCCAAAGATGCAGCTAGGGCGAGTCCGCCTGTGACGGCGACTGGTAAACTGGACGTTCCGGCGGTGCATGAGCATGTTGATCCTCCTCCTCCAGATCGACTGACTAGGATAGAGGAGGGCATGTTAGGATTGCAGCGAGTGGTAGGACAGCTGGCTGAGGCCACTCGAGTACAGAGGCAGGATCCGGCACCGACCATGGCTGAGTCCGAGGTACAACCCACGCAGACGGTCGCGCTAATAGACACGAGAGTGATGGAGGTATCGCTTTCGGAGTTTATGAAGTTGAGGCCTCCAGTATTTACAGGGACCAATGTAGCGGAGGACCCTCAGTCCTTTCTTGATAGGATAGTGAGGATTTGCAGATCATTGCGATGTTATGATGCGAGGTCAGTTGAGCTGACTAGCTTTCGTTTAGAAGGACTTGCATAGGAGTGGTGTGAGTCGATGGAGAAAGGGCGAGCCACTGGTCTTCCTCCGATGTCGTGGACCAAGTTTTCCGAGGTCTTTCTTGCCAGATTTCTTCCCCAAAGTGTGAGGGACGCTAGAGCTAGCAGTTTTGAAGCGTTGCGGAAATCTGCGAGTATGTCGGTGGCAGATTATGATTTATGATTCACCCAGCCGTCGCGCTATGCTCCATATTTAGTTCCTATGGAGAAGCTTCGGGTGAAGCGGTTCATAAGGAGTCTGGACACGCAGTTGTATCTAGTTATAGGCTCCCAGCATTTGGATACATATGCGCAGGCAATGGATGCAGCAATACGGGTGGAGGAGCGTTTGAGCGAGGCAGTGGTTGTTCCAGAACCAAAGAGGAGTAGACCGATTGGGTCGATGACTAGACAGTTTGGCAGAGGTAGAGGCAGATACCCTCCAGGCTGCAGTTTCGGACGAGGTTGGACCCAGGGACAGATGTTCAGTTCATACCCCGATGATCAGAGGACCCCATTTACATGTTATAATTGCGGACTCCCAGGATATATGGATAGAGAGTGTACACGCCAGGGCGGGACTTTTACTCCGCAGGCTGCTTTACCCCCTTCACCTTCTACGTCGATGGTTTTACTTCCTCCCCCAGTTGGCACTACGCGCCAGGCAGTTTCACCATGAGGTCGAGGCTTTGCAGGACGCTCTCAGAAAGGTTGAGAAGATAGAGGTAGAAGACGAGAGGATGCGGGCAGGAGCCAGGCACGAGTCTTTGCGCTGACTCCACAGGAAGCCCAGGCATCCAATGCAGTTGTGACAGGTACTCTTGTAGTATGTTCGCTAGATGCACATATTTTATTTGATCCCGGTTCTACACATTCTTACGTATCTTCACGATTTTCATTCTCTTTAGGGAGAGAGTCGTCGCTATTAGAGTTATCGCTAGTTGTGATTACTCCAGTGAGGGATTCTTTTGTAGTTCGATATGTATTCAGATCTTGTTCAGTACGTATTGGTGATAAGGATTCTTTAGTTGATCTGATTCTCCTGGATATGTTAGATTTTGATATACTTCTCGGTATGGATTGGTTAGCCACTTGTCATGCTTATGTTGATTATCGGGGGAAAGCGGTTAGATTTTGTTTTCCAGGTGAACCGATCTTTGTTGTGCAGGGAGACTGTAATGTAACTCCTGCCAACCTGATTTCTGCTCTTTGTGCGGGACGACTCTTGATGAAGGGTTGTTATGGGTTCTTAGCATTTGTTCGGGACTTAGGAGCCGCTGAGATTCCGTTGGACCAGGTTCCGATCGGACGAGAATTTCCGGATGTGTTTCCTGCTGAATTACCAGGATTACCGCCCGATAGCGATATTGAATTTTGCATTGACTGGATTCCGGGTGCGGGGCCTATTTCTATATCACCCTATCGGATGGCCCTGACAGAGTTGAAGGAACTCAAAAGCCAGTTGCAAGAGTTGTTAGATAGAGGACTTGTTCGTCCAAGTGTATCACCGTGGGGGGCTCCAGTCTTGTTCGTTAAGAAGAAGGACGGTAGTATGAGACTGTGCATCGACTACCGACAGCTGAATCACGTCACTGTACGAAATAGGTATCCACTACCTCATATCGATGACTTGTTCGATCAATTGCAGGGAGCTGGCTACTTCTCGAAGATTGATTTGCGGTCAGGGTATCACCAGTTGAGGGTTCGGAAAGATGATATTCCGAAGACTGCTTTTCGCACACGATATGGGCATTATGAGTTTCTGGTGATGTCGTTCGGACTAACCAACGCCCCAGCAGCTTTTATGGATATGATAATCCGTATCTTCAGGCCCTTCCTTGATCAGTTTATTATAGTATTCATTGATGATATTCTCGTTTATTCCCGAAGCAGAGAGGAGCACGAGCAGCATTTACATATCACGTTGCAGACCTTGAAGAAGCATCAGCTATTCGCTAAATTCTCAAAGTGTGCTTTCTGGCTGGATAGTGTGGATTTCTTGGGTCACATAGTTATGAGAGATGGGATACGTGTGGACCCAAATAAGATCGAAGCGGTACAGCACTGGCCCAAACCTGTGTCAGTTACTGAGGTTCGGAGTTTCTTATGTCTGGCGGGTTATTACAGACGTTTTGTGCAGGATTTTTCTCGGATCGCTGCACCGTTGACTGGATTGACAAGGAAGGAGGTTCCCTTTCTTTGGACAGATGCATGTGAGCAGAGTTTTCAGCAATTGAAGACACGCTTGACGACTGCACCAGTCTTATCTTTATCTTCTGGGTCAGGTGGTTTTGTTGTGTATTGCGATGCATCTCGAGTGGGTTTAGGCTGTGTATTGATACAGCACGGCAGGGTTGTAGCTTATGCTTCTCGAAAGTTGAAGAGGCACGAGCAGAACTACCCCACTCATGATTTGGAGATGGCTGCTGTAGTTTTCGCACTGAAGATTTGGAGACACTACTTGTATGGAGAGTCGTGCCAAATTTTCACAGATCATAAGAGCTTAAAGTATATTTTTCAGCAAAGGGATCTGAACCTAAGGCAGCGTAGATGGATGGAACTTGTGAAAGATTACGATTGTGAGATCTTGTATCATCCAGGCAAAGCGAATGTTGTAGCAGATGCTTTGAGTCGGAGGCCTGGAGGTAGCTTATCTCATTTACGAATCTTGCAGAGACAGTCTTCTACAGACTGGCAGATTTTATATGATAGCCGTATACAGTTCGAGTTCACATCGACAGGAGGACAGTTAGCACATGTTCGCACCCGTCCTCAGTTATTGGATCGTATTCGAGAGACACAGCCCGCAGATGCTCGTATGACGGAGATCATGGATCAGGTTAGGCAGGGCAGAGAGTCGGAGTTCGTGATGGATGACCGTGGAGTATTACGTTTTGGGAATCGTCTTTGCGTGCCAGATTCTGATGGATTGAGACGTGAGATCTTAGAGGAGGCCCATCGATCAGCGTATAGTATATATCCTGGTTCCACCAAGATGTATCATGACCTGAAGGATGTTTATTGGTGGGAAGGAATGAAGAGAGACGTTGCGGAGTTTGTTTCGAGATGCTTGACTTGTCAGCAAGTCAAGGCCGAGCACCAGAGGCCGGCAGGAGAGTTACAGCCCTTGCCCATTCCGAAGTAGAAATGGGAACAGATTTCCATAGATTTCGTTGTGGGTCTACCCAGGACTAGCAAAGGGTATGATTCCATTTGGGTGATTGTAGATAGATTTACAAAGGCAACTCATTTTCTTTCGGTAAAGACGACGTATGGGTTTGCACAGTATGCTCAGATTTATATCGATGAGAATGTACGATTACATGGAGTTCCGACATGCATAGTATCAGATAGGGGTACCCAGTTTACTAGCAGGCTATGGTAGAAACTTCAAGAAGCTCTTGGTACATGATTGAGTTTTAGTACAGCTTTTCACCCACAGACGGATGGTCAGTCAGAACGGACCATTCAAACTCTAGAGGATATGCTTCGAGCTTGCAGCCTTGATTTCGGTAGTAGTTGGGATCGTCACTTACCTTTGATAGAATTTTCATACAACAATAGTTTTCAGGAGACGATCCAGATGGCACCCTTTGAAGCCTTGTATGGGAGGAATTGTCGATCACCCGTTTGCTGGACGGAACTGAGTGAGAGTAGCATTTTGAGACCGCAGATAGTACAGGAGACAACGAAAAAGATTCAGCTGATACGAGACAAAATGAGAGCGGCCCAGTGCAGACATAAATCATATGCAGATCGACGACGTCGTAGACTCGAGTTTGATGTAGGAGATCATGTGTTCCTTCGTGTATCTCCGATGAAAGGTATGATGCGTTTCGGGAAGAAGGGGAAGCTTAGCCCCAGATATGTCGGACCCTACGAGATTTTGGAGAGGGTGGGTGCTGTAGGTTATCGTTTAGCACTTCCACCGAGTTTTCCCGATGTGCATCCGGTGTTTCACATATCGATGATTCGCAAGTATCTTCACGATCCTTCTCACGCAATCCAGCATCAGACCTTACAGCTTGAGCCGGATTTATCCTACACAGTCCAGCCCGTAGCTATTCTAGACCGGCAGGCAAAGAAACTGAGATCAAGGGTACTTCCATCTGTAAAGGTTCTTTGGCGAGGAACGAATCGCGAAGATATTACTTGGGAGACCGAGGATGCGATGCGAAATTAATTTCCATATCTTTTCGAAGGTACATCTAGTTAAGTTTTAAATTCAGGGACCGAATTTTCTTAAGGGGGGAATATTGTAACATTCTGAAAATTTAGAAATAAATAAAATTAATTAATTAAATAATAAAATGTTAAATTAAAAAGTTATTAAAACCAAATAAGACATTTTCATAAGTAGTATGTAAAATAAATTAAATTAAAATTTTAATATGTAACATAAATAAATTATAAGGGTTTTAATGAGAAATTTAGCTTCATTTTAATTTAAAATGGTGTTATGCAATAACATAGGTAGTGAGGGGTTGTTATGCAAAATTTAGGAATTTGTGCAAATTGGAATTTGTTAAGGGTGTAAGTAGAAAAGAGGTTAGATAAGGTTTAGTTCAGAATTTTATCAAGATAAATCAATTTAGAAATGATAAAACATTGACACCTTCTACTCTCATACACAACACACACCCTACACCTCCACCTTGCATGAGGATGACACATCTTGTGGGTTGACACCTCCTCCTACACCTCACCCTTCCCTTTTCTCATATATATCTTATGTTCAGATCAGTAGCTAATTTAAAAATCTAAAAATTTAAAAGAAAGAAAAAGAAAACTAAAGAAAACAAGGAAAAACAAGAGAAAGGAGAAGAAGAGCTAAGTCTAGGATTTCCTCACCATCAAGCTAGGACTAGGAGCTTGTGCATCTTGGAAGGATTTCTTCCAGCAATATCCTTGTAGGTAAAATCCTTACTCACTGTAGGAATTAATTCTGTAATTGGTTTAAATTGGAAATCCAATGTCTATAATATTGTATTTTAAGTAAAACTGAACTCTGTAGTAATCTGCTATAGTTTAGATAAAAATCAACTTAACCAAACAGTGCCAAAATGTTGTATGTTGGACCTAGGACAAACCATAGGAGCACGAACCCAGGGGCTCGAAATTTGGCCGGCGACCAACAATAGAATTTCGGCGTCGCCGGATTTTTGAAGAAGCTTGGTGTTTTGGCTTTTTGGGTAGGTCTCTGTGTAGGTTTTTGGTTATTTTTGTATTGTTTGATCAAGTTAGTTTAACTGTATATAAAATCTGGGAACTAATATCGGAAAAGAAATCAAAATTCTAAAATACGACACGGGTAAAACGTAACGCGTTCTGTTTTCTGTCGCGATGCAGCGTTGGCTTAAATTTCAGTGAGGTTAAGTGTTAGATCATTGCAATCGTTGTACGCGGTGCAATTAGCACATACAACTGGTGTGTTCTTGATTTTTGCCATATCGGAATGTAACCGTTTTCTTATACAAGTTAATTAAATGTTAAGATTTGAGTGCAGGAACTTTGGAGGCCGTAAGGAAAGGAAAAGGATTGGCGATTCCTGAGTAGTTACGACGTATTTCCGGTGAGTAGACTAAACATCTACCGGGGGATTGTGTAAAAATGGCGTGATACACCCGTAGTTTTACTTAAATGCAAAGATTTCACTTTTGCATGTTAAATTAATAGTATGCATTCATATATATACATGTAAATCGCTATGTCAATAATGGTTAGAATAATGCACAATTATCGACGAGTTATGCCGCACATACACTTGTTTTACATGTTACACTACACCTCGTCGATATTGCCATGTCACTTTTACACCTAGCAGTTATCTTGTTAAAATAATTCCTATCAAACCTTAATCACCAATAACGTTAGTAAATTGCATCAATGATATCATGTGTAGTATTCGAATATTCTAAGCTGATATAGAAGGTACTTATATTATTGAGGATTTATGGTTTTGAGCTTTCCTATACTATTGCATAAATCCAGTGATTTTTCATGATTGATGTGACATGTCCACCATGAGATATTTTTATGATTTGGTTTTTATTCCGAACCGAGTTGGGGGTCATACGGTTGCAGATTTATAAGTTATCCAGACTGAGTCGGGAGGCATACAGTTGGATACATGGTGGACCCGGTCGAGACCGAGGGGCAGGATAGCCGCATGATAGGCGGGGAGCCTAACGAGGATACTCGATACCGGAGATAGTTGTGAAACACGGAGGATATCTAGATGATATCGACCGGTGTTATTGATTACAGGATCGTTCGAGGAATGATGCCTGAGAGAATGGAAGATTTGTATCGATGATGGACACGGAAAGATGAACTTTAATTGGAAATAAATGATGAGATTTCTGTTTTGATTATGTGATTAGTAGTACGGATTCATGTTTTCCACATGTTATCATGCATCATAATTATCCTTATTACAGTTAGTTATAGTTCATCATATTTACATTATCAGCCGTTATATGTTAGTTTTATTCACTGAGTTGGTAACTCACCCCCGTTATGCCACAGTTCCTTGCAGGGGTAGAGTGGATAGTTAGCAGCAGTGCAGATCTACTTATCAGCTTTTATCGCATCTTTTGATAGGTGGGTTACATATGTAGTAAACCTTCTCTTTTGGTATTTTATTTTGAATCTAGAATATCTCCAACAGACCTTGTATTATGACTTGGAGTGAGAGATGGTTATATGTATATTAATTGACGGATGAGATCGTTTAGTTCTATAAATTGTTATTTCTTTTACTTATGTCTGAAAATCTTATTGATGTCATATACGCTTGGATATTTATTTCCACTATTGATATTGTTGATCCCAACTACGGATGCAACCAAACTTAACACTTTGTAATTGCTTTTATTATGAATTCACTAGTGAGTTACTGTTAATATCTTAATTTCATAAAACTGTGATTTTTACTTAATAACTAAATCTTTATAAAATTTCCGCAAAAAGGATTTAGATCTTGGTTTTTCGGCTTACTTGGTTTGTGTGATAATCTTTAGATATTATACAATTTTAGTGCCGGTCATATCCAAACATTGGGTCGTGACAGGTCTGCTAAACGTAACGGCTACCCGGGTATTCAGCGATCAGAAGATCAACAAGGAAGCCCGCTCATACTCCTGCGAATCCAGTCAGTAACACTACCGTACAGTACAGTCGCTTCGTCTGATATGTCGCATATATCGTTTAGGGGTGGTAAACGTCAGACCCCAATAACTCGATAAATCGTGTTGATATGAGGCTCATAACGGGTCGAGAAACTACTGATAACACTTACCAGTATATCTCTAAAGCAGCCCCGGCCAGGGACTTCTTGTTATAGCCTATCAAGCACAGTGCAACATCAACTCCTAATACCGGGAGAGACGAACCCCTACCTATCGCTCATTGCCTCCATGTGACTCGGGACTGTACCCAAAAGCCACCGTTTTGCACGTTCTCTTGAACGTGGTAAGGTGGAAATCAAAGCACAGTGGAAATCACACAAGACACTATGACGAACTCAGGTCTACAGACTAACCTGTACCGGTGTCACCAGAGAACTGCCATCTGACGTGAAGTATAATACCATATGGGAGTTCTCGGCGAGTCCGTCCAGTGTACCCAGTCTCCACTGAGCACCCGTATACTGTCATTGATGTCAAACACCAATGGATATGGGATCATCCATCGCCCATCTACATAGGTCGAGAAGCTATATGCTAGTCTACTCTGGTATATCGATGCCCTGTCTCGATACACCTACAACTAGGAATAATTGAAGGATGTACTTAGCGACTATACTGTCCCCACTAGTATGATCTACATCATAATCCTGGTAGTCAAGTACTCATCCTAAGGGCTTTATCAACATGTAACATAGAGACAATCAGTATACATATTAAGATAAAGATCAACCAGATAGCATACTATCATGTCGAGCAAGAGAGTCCTCCATATATATGTCCAAGCATCCACTACAATATACATCGTATATACAGTAATGGCATCTAGGGCATACATATCACTAACAATCTCCCACTTTCACTAGGGCCATATGTTGTAGTATCTCATACCCAACAATCAGCAGTGGTTGAAGTATCTCATACTCAACCATCCCATAAAAGTCTCTACTGGAAAATAGGCCTTTGTGAATGGATCCGCGCTGTTGTCCTATGTGTCCACTCTCCTAACCTCGATCTCCCTGGAGATCAACCATCTCCATGATCAGGTGATACTGCCTAAGAATATGTCTGGATCACTGATGGGACGGGGGTTCCTAGGCCAAAGCCATAACTCCATTGTCATACAATGGTAGGAACGAAGTTCATCTCATGAACAAGTATAAATCCAGACTGCCTCTTTGGTAGTATCCTTGGTAGCGATGTATCCAGCCTTTTTCTTCTAGTGTGTCACGGTATCTAGCTAGGAACTCGTCCAACATACCGTCCCTCCACTGAGGGTAAAGACAATGCCTGTGACTGACATTCAGTCGTCCTTACCACCGTTGAAACTATCCAGTGATTCTTCCCAGGATCGATTGATACCATCTCACTACACCTAGTGAGAATCCTAACATCCACTTAGATCTATCTCATTGATCCAAAACCCAGGATTTAGGAGGTATCATCTTGATCATATATGGAGAATCCTTGTGATAAGAGGAGATTGACCGATTGTAGCATAGGAAACTCCTTCCCTATCAAGAGTATGTCATCCACGTACAATATGAGGATCGCCACCATACTCCCTACTGCCTTTTTGTATATACAAGGTTCATCTACCATTTTGATGAAGTCAAACTCTTTGACTACCACATCAAAACAGATGTTCTAACTCCGCGATGCCTGCTTTAACCCGTAAAGCAACTTGAACACGTTTCTGCTGCTCCCACTGTCTACGAAGCCCTCTGGCTGTGTACTTATAGACACTCTCTTCTAAATCATTATTTAGAAAAGCAGTCATGACACTCAACCGTCAGATATCGTAGTCATGGTATGAAGCAATTGCAAGTAGGATCTGGATGGACTTAAGCATAGCTTTGAAAGTCTCAAATTTTCCATGTACACCAAGTAATCTTCTCAAGATATATTTGCTTCTGACGGGGATTTAACCCTTCAGATAAAGCAACCAAAGTCCATACTTTGTTGGTGTATATGGATTCCTTCTCAGATCGCTTAGCATCGAGCCATTCTAATAGAGTCCCCACTCTTGATGGCCTGATCGAAACTAGTTGGGTCATCATCTCATGATGCAATCCTCGCTCCCACTGTCATAGAGAAAACCGAAGTGTTTCTAAGGTGGATGAGGAACCCTACTAGATCGGCGGAGAGGCTGAGATTCGTCGGGAACTATTAAATCCTCCGGTTCTACCAAATCATCAACTGCAGTTTGTATAGCTGGAACTCCTTCCAGTTCTACCTCATGACCACTAATTGCTTCACAAGAAATTCCCTTTTCAAAAGGTGGCATGCAGAGAAACAAAACACCTTTTGCTCCTCAGTGCGGTAGAAGATATTCTATTGCGAATGCTTGGGATTATCCAACAAACTTCTACAGAACTGACCTTGCATCGAGCTTGTCCAGATTTTGCTTTTGACATAGGCCAGACAACCCAAATCTTAACTTCCTTAAGAGATGGGCTTTTCCCATACCATATCACATATGGAGTGGTAGGCACCTGATTTGGTTGGAACCATGTTCAATAGGTATGCAGCTTCTCAAGTGCATAACCCCCAAAAGGAAATAGGCAACTCAGTAGTACTCATCATAGAGCACACCATATCACATAGGGTGCGATTGCTCTACCCTGAAATACCAACGTGTTGTGGTGTATATGGAGGAGTAATGCTGAGAGAGAATCTCATTCTCCTTTAGAATAGTCCAGGAATTTCGTGCTCAAGTATTCTCCTCCTTGATCACATCAAAGGACATAATACTTATACCCGTTTTGGTTCTCTACTTCTATCTTATATTCTTTGAATTTCTCAAAAGTTTCAGACTTGTGTTTCAACAGGAACACATGTGCGAATCTTGAGAGATCATCAGTGAATGTAATGAAGTACAAAGAACCAATCCTAGCATGTGTAGACAGAGGACTTACATACATCAGCATGTATCAATCCCAAGAGTTCACTAACTGTGGGATTTATCTTTGTGACATGACTAGCAAGTTTCACAAGATGTAAATTCAAACCGATTTAAATATACATCTTTATTTAACTTAGCTAGTCGGGTCGCATTGATATGACCTAGTCTACAATGCCTCAAAAAGTATCCGTTCATTTCTGAACTCTTCCTCTTGTGTGTGTTCTGTACGTTAAGAACTGTAGTTTGATTTAGAACGTATATGCTTTTAGATAACGTGCCTGAACCGATCAACTCTTGATATAGGAAATGTTCAAAACATTATCCAACAATACAAAATTATATCCTTCTTTACTAAATAAAGAGACCGATATGATATTATAAATCAGGTTCGGTATCTAATAGCATTGTTCAGAATCAATGTATTTGGTAATACAGGGTGATAACTGCCAATAGACTTGGCTGCAACAATTGCACCATTTCTAACTCTTAAAACTTATCACCCATTCTCAGTTCTCTACCTATCTATAGCCCATGTAACAGATTACATATGCGAGATCCTGATCCGGTATCTCATACCCAAGACATAAAGGATACTGAGAAACAGTTCTCGGTAATGAACACACCCGAAGAAGATGCATCATCATGCACTTTCTTCGTTTGGGCGGCACGGGAATTCTGGTAATCCCCTATTTCTTGCTCGGTCTTATAACAATTATAAGTTGGAGCAGGACCAACGTTCCCCAGCTCAGTATAACAAGCGGGTTCGGTCAATACATCCATATTATTATCTTGATTAAGGCGTGACATGGTCGCTACCTGGAGAGAGAGAGAGAGAGAGAGAAGAAAACACTCAGCGTATGCTCTTGCAAGATTAGATTGGTTATTATTCCACTGTTTTAGTCAAATCTTCCTTCAAACCCTAAAAGGAAAGACTAGCCGGGATTAATTACACCCTACAGGTTCGCCAATCTTTCAGCCAGGCCAAATCAACCACCTTAGACATCACGTGCCTAACCAAATGAATTCCTTAGACATCGCATGCCTAACAATTATAAACCCCGCATTTTAGTCTCGATCTCGAAAACACTTTTCAATATCTAGTTGGGCAATTCAACAAGATTCCCGACGTCCTGATTGAATACTCGTCGGAAACTTTAGTAGACGGCCGCACCCTTCGATACCGTCGACGAAGTGCACTAAGGCGGAACACCGCTGTTGCGAGCACCCGAACGGATGCTTTTGGCGACTGGGTTCTCCTACAGTCACTTGGTCGAGGCTATGGGGCGTGGCTATCTATTAAGTTTACCCAGCGAGTATCCGCGTACGCTACGTGATTGCGACGGACTTTTGATCTCATCAAAATCCCGTGGCAACCGATCATCTGAGACTAAACTGCTAGATTTATAACATTCAAATTAGTTACTCAAAACTACTTGTGGATTCTAAATATTGTATCCCATCACATAATATCCGGACGATGTTAAACTCTTCGATCAATTCATCAAAGTCCCACAATTTCCCGACAGCTCAACACTTGAGCACAGTTCAATGATACCCAGAATATGCCACAGTACCTATGCACCAGCCGTAGAAGGGCAAACCCAAGCCTCACTCATGTTGCCACGGAACTACGGCAAACCTTAGGGTTTGACCGTGATTCCGCGATCCAAAAAGTCGAGTTAGGGTTTCATTCTTCTAGAGGGTTCATAGGATCACTTGCTTGTTTTTCCGAATACGTTAAACTTGGAAAAATGGGTTTTTGTCATTAGATCGAACTTTTTAACTTCGTCTAGACAACATGCGAATAACCCGAAACAATGTTAAAACTACGAATACGAAACACTCCGAATTGTTTATAGTGTAAGATTATATCACATGCAAAATTAGCAAAAACAAACAACACCTGAAACAACAAAACTAAGTCACTGGAACACAGCAGAAATTTGAGGCCAAAACCCCATGAAGGAACCGAGGTCGCCGGATAGCATGCATGTCTCGCCGGCCATTTTCCAACCATCATACCTCGAATTCTTTTTGTGTTCATGTTGTATCACATACTACACTCTGCACATGTTTAAAAAAATTTCTGAAAGCTTTTTAAAAACGACAGAAACTTGAGTTTCTCGTTGCAAGTTTCGGAGTTGTTTCAGTTTCGTAATTCTAACAAAATTCGTATAAATTTCTAGCATGGCTCTGATACCACTACAGGGTTACCTAAGACGGCAGCAAGGTTTCGGGAGGCATCGTCCATGCCAAATTCAAAAATTTGCCTTTTTAGCTAACCCTAACTTTGAATCGTTAACTAGAAATCGACGGAATATCAAATGCAAACACCTTGCAATAAAAAGTGAGCAAGGAATACAACCTTTGTAGACCGGTCCTTCACTTCAATAGCTCCGTGTAGTAGTCCCTTCGCTGCGATCGTGAACTCCGGACTCTAGAGAGGCTCCCATGAAGAAACGAACAAGCTTGCTTCGATGTCTTCGAGGCCGAAGATGATCTACATCGAGGAGACACTAACCCAAGCTATTTCATCACTAGGTCAAGAACTTTGTGAAGAGAACACCCTATACTAAATGGCAAGTAGTAGAGGATGATGAAGTAGAAAGTGGGCTCACTTTAGATTTCATTTTCTCACAACTCCATTGAAGCTAGAAAGCTTTTTGGAAGAAGAAGAAGATGAAGAAAATATCTCATATGATAATTATTCAAATGAATAATTTGCAACCATGGTGAGCTAAGAATTTCATGCTTAACCTTTGTAGAGACTTAACTAAGGCTAGGTTAATTGGTAGGGTTAACAAATATCTAAGGTAAAACAAAACTTGAAGACTTAGTCAAAGCACTACAAGCTTCTAAAAGCTTATAAACCATGACAATCATTTAGTTTTAGAATTACATAAATAAATAAAACCCTAGCAATTAAACCAAGCATGGTGTAAGTCATGCACACATCATTGTTGCATGTATCATCAAGCATGACACAATTCATGTACACAAAAATATATCACATATATTAAATGTGCACAAAATGAGAAAAAGAAATCATAAGTGAGCTTAATATTAGTTAATATAATGTAATATATCAAATATATAATTATACATTAAATTATTAAATCAACTCTTGATTTAATAATCCGGCTATATCACATATAACTGACTAATATCATATGTAAAAACTTATCGAATCAACACTTGATCCGATAACCCTGCTATATCACATAACCGACTGATGTCACAAATCATGAGAATAGAATACGGTATCTCATATCGTATCAATCTCGGTCCCGCACATATCACATATGTGCTCCTACTCCTTTTCGCTTGAGCCAGGAAACCCCTGTGTAGGACTCTAAAGACTCGTCAATACGCCGGCAGTAGGTGATGATCATATCAAACACCCACAAGCCGCAAGCGGTCTGCTAAACGTAACAGCCATCCGGGTATTGAGCGATCAGAAGATCAACAAGCAAGCCTGCTCATACTCCTGCGAATCCAGTCAGTAACATTACCGTACAGTCCGGTCTCTTCATCTGATATGTCGCATATCTCGTCTAGGGGTGATAAACGTCAGACCCCAGTAACTCGATAAGTCGTGTCGATATGAGGCTCATAACGGGTCGAGAAACTACTGATAACACTTACCAGTATATCTCTAAAGCAGCCCTGGCCAGGGACTTTCTGTTATAGCCAATCGAGTACAGCGCAACATCAACTCCCAATACCGGGAGAGACGAAACCCCTCCTATCTCTCATTGCCTCCATGTGACTCGGGACTGTACCCAAAAGCCAACGTTTTGCTCGTTCTCTTGAACGTGGTAAGGTGGAAATCAAAGCACAGTGGGAATCACACAAGTCTCTATGACGATCTCGAGTCTACAGACTAACTTGTACCAGTGTCACCAGAGAACTGCCATCTGACGTGAGGTATAATGCCATCTGACGTGAGGTATAATACCATCTGGGAGTTCTCGGCGAGTCCATCCAGTGTACCCAGTCTCCACTGAGCACCCGTAGACTGTCTCTGATGTCAAACACCAATTGATATGGATCATCCATCGCCCATCTATATAGGTCGAGAAGCTATACGCTAGTCTACTCTAGTATTTCGATGCCCTGTCTCGATACACCCACGATTAGGAACAATTGAAGAATGTACTTAGCGACTACACTGTCCCCACTAGTATGATCTACATCATAATCCTGGTAGTCAAGTACTCATCCTAAGGGCTTTATCAACTTGTAACATAGAGACAATCAGTGTACATGTTAAGATAAAGAGCAACTAGATAGCATACTATCATGTCGAGCAAGAAAGTCCTCCATATATATGTCCAAGCATTCACTACAATATACATCGTATGTAATGGCCTCTACGGCATACATATCACTAACAATGTAAATATATGAAGATATCAAGAATGTGTGTGTCCATCAATGACACACCAAAACATATAACCTTAGTGTCCAACACCGACACTCGAAATATCATGAAACCCGTGTCCAGCATCGACACGTAAATCCTCATATCTCGGGCGCCGCATCCTCAGTTCGACCCTCATGTCCATCTCTCTACTCCGGTCGGTATCCACCGGATAAACCGCCGAGTCCAAATACTATCAACAGCGCCAGGCTCAACGCCATCATCTGCGACAATCTTGCCCCGGGGTGCCTTACCAGGTCCACCATGCACCCGCAGACGGTTCCTCCTCCTCTTCAAATCGGGTGGAACATGTCAATCTCAAAACCGAGAAAACACATGGTGGACGCACTGAAATATCATATCAAGAGAAACCGGGTTAAAACAATATATATTTTCCTTTGAAATAACCACGGTTCTCAAATCCAAATCAGATGAAAACAACATATCTCAATGCGTAAAATCGTAAAGCATGATGTATGCGACATATAACAGAATGTAAGCATATCCGCAAATCATGCAACATGGAACAGTAATATGCATATATCAAGGGAAAACCGCTCATTAAAATGAATCCAGTTTTAAAATATGTCTTGCGGTTCCCAATTCCTCCAAGGTCAAATGCAATATCGTATAAAGGTGTATATGTAACTATAGCAAGTAAATTATGCAAGGAGTAATATCATGATGCAGCAATTCTACTGTGTAGTGACATGGTAATTATCGATGATGATGTGTGTGAGCCAGCAAATCTGTGTAAGTGTGACATACGCATCATCGATAATGGTGCAAGTGTACTAGCATAAGTATAGGAAATGCAATGGTAATGACATGAATGTTGCATAAAGTAAATTGGCAGCTAAAAGGTATAAGGTATACGTATCTAACATGACCGAATCTGTGAATCTATCAATCAGCCTCCTCTAGTCAAGGGTATGGATCAATCATTAAATAACTCATCACGTACGGTAACTCATCGTACGGCGTCATTAACCAATTTGGGATCCTAACAACCTATAAGACAAGGAGGGTACGGACCTAACGTCTCGTACGGCTTATCACTCAAGATTCACAACATTCTCCATATATATACCTATCTCTCAGGTCACATCCGTATCAATCTCAGATCATGGGACCGGCAACGGTATCAATTATCACAAATCGACTCGTATCCATATAACGACATATCACACCAAGTCGTCATATCATAACGTAATCACTTTTCCATCACAATAATATCTCATATCAAGTCAATTTTATATACAAATTTACCTTATACATCAAGTGTCATGCTACCCTAAAACTCATACCTATTATATTGCAACTACAGGTTATAAGTTATATTACTAATATCATCTCTAACTATCCATTAAACCATAATCCTAGTTTCCTAATCTAGGTTTCTACGACTGTATCCTAGAGATCGGTTTCCATTTAATAATTTGCGGGGGTGCTATACGCCATCCACCCGACTTCCCCCGTAGATGTAGATCTACTCACTTTGATCCTTGCTCGCCGAAGTCGATGACGCCATGCTCCATCGTCTCGGAATCCACACGAAGGTACCTACAATAAAAAATATTCGCAATCGCTATTAAAATCAAGTTCGGAAAACAAATACGGCACACGGTGCGCTCATAGGTTAGAACCTATAGCCTACGCATGCAAAACAATCAAACAACCCTTATTGTTGACGTACAAACGCCCAACAACCAAAAACAAATCCAAACAACAAAACCCAAGTTTAGAAAATACGGAAAAACATAACCAAAAGCACCCCAATGTGCTCCCAGATTTCACCATAGGCCAAACTAATGGATTTTGCACATATAGGAGGTCTAATTATCAGATATAGGAGCTATGGACCAAGCATCACACGATTCCACCAAGGCAAGGCCGCAAATTGCGACCTGGGGGAGTTTATTTGCGGCCATACAACAAGGATGGGGTCTCGGGTCTTTATGCTATGCTCTAAATCACCTGCATACCTCTCTGTGTTTGCTAAAAGAATTTTAGTGTCCTCGGGTTACTCAAGATCACTAATTGTCATTACAAAATCTACAAATTCCCGATATCGGCAGATTTCAAAGTTTGCATTTTAGGGTTTAGTCTCAGGTTTGGTCAGGGATTCTAGCACTACAGGGGCTTAAAGTCACTACTAAATCTCAATTCCACCATCTGAATCAAAATCAAACCCTAACCTCCACTTGAAGTTTTCAAAGGTCGCAAAACGACACATAAACAAATTCTAACTACACTAAATTGCTAGAAAGCTAAAACTGAACTAAGGCATGGGATTTTACCTTAATTAGGTAACTCAAGAAAAACCCTAGCTTCCCAATGTCATCAAAATCCAACTTTGCTTGCTCCATTTTATAGAGGATGAAGAGAGGAACATCTTTTGTGAAGGGGGTATATGGTTTGGATGAATGATTTGAGATGATTTCATGGGGTGAAGGTGGAGGGAAACTTGAGGAAGGAGGAGATGAGGAAAAAGAGAAAACAAATGGATGTGAGGATATATGGCAGCCCTCTCTCTCTCACTCTCTTATTCTCACCCTCTCTCTCTCTCTCTCTCACTCTCTTCTACCCTTTCTCATTTTCTTTTCTTTTTATTTTTAACACCAAAACAGATAATACCCTAAAAACAACATAAGAAATAACGTGAAATCAAAACGTACATGACATGGTGCACTAACCATGGAAAACTGTAGAGACACGGATTTGGCCTAATCGTGATTAGCAGTGCACTAATCGGTTTTTATCCAAACTTCATATAATAAAGTTTTAAAAATGCCAAATCCAATAAATATATTTTTAAATGAATAAATCATTTTAAATCTTCAATTATTTCATAATTATTGGTATATATTTATACCATTTTATGGAAACCCCAATTTCGCAAATCGGGTATTTTTCACAAAATATATTATTTTAATATTAAATTCCAAAAATAATATTTTATATTTTCTGCAATATTACACCCTCCGTCATTTCAGATAAGTACTTCATAGTATTCTTGCTACGTTTGTTGACCTCCGTCAAGGCGTAGTGTGCGGTAGCTATTTATGCTTATCTGCAAAAGCATAAGATGCGATTGTGTTAGGGTAGTTGTGCGACCTTGTTGACCTCCATCAAGGGTCGTGCGGTGGGTTTAATTCAATCATGAAATGTACGGGTTGAACATGACTAGTACCCTATGGTTTGTTGACCTCCGTCAAGGTCATAGGATGCTACGGGCAAAATTATCGGGAATTTCAAGTGTTGAAATTTGCAATGAGATTGCATACCTTCTATGAGATAGTTGGATCACGATACCCACTGTGAGTAATTGTTACTCCTAGAAGAATTTTGCACTTTACAATTAGCCGATCAAGTAGGTGTCTAGAAAGGTGTCAACGGGGTTTCGCCCCTGGGAAAACGATGTTTATTTTAATTAGGTCCGTGCGAAAGCACAGGGAACCTCCCTCAAAGTACCGGCACTGGCCTGGCTGAAAGATTGGTGAACTTGTAGGGTGTAATTAATCCCGGCTAGTTTTTCCTTTTAGGGTTTGAAGGAAGATTTGATAAAAATAGTAGGAGCCATCCCGATTAGATAAAATAATAACCAATCTGATCTTGCAAGAGCATACGCTGAGTGTTTTCTTCTCTCTCTCTCTCTAGGTAGCGACCATGTCACTCCTTAATCAAGATAATAATATGGATGTATTGACCGAACCAGCTTGTTATACTGTGCTGGGGAACGTTGGTCCCACTCCAACTTATAATTGTTATAAGACCGAGCAGGAAATAAGGTATTACCAGGATTCCCGTGCCGCCCAAACGAAGAAAGTGCATGTTGATGCATCTTCTTCGGGTATGTTCATTACCAAGAACTGTTTCTCAGTATTCTCTACGTCCTGGGTATGAGATACCAGATCAGGATCCCACATATGTAATTTGTTACATGGGCTACAAATAGGTAGAGAACTGAGAATGGGTGATAAGTTTTAAGAGTTGGAAACGGTGCAATTGTTACAGCCAAAGTGTTGGCAGTTATCACCCTGTATTACCAAATACATTGATTTTGAATGAATGTTATTAGATACCGAACCTGATATAAAACATCATATCAGTCTCTTTATTTATTAATGAATGATATAATTTTGTATTGTTGGATAATGTTTTGAACATTTCCTATATCAAGAGTTGATCGGTTCAGGCGTGTTATCAAATGGCATATACGTTCTAAATCAAACTACGTTTCTTAACGTACAGAACACACACAAGAGGAAGAGTTCAGAAATGAACGAATCCTTCTTGAGGCATTGTAGACTAGGTCATATCAATGCGACTCGACTAGCCAAGTTATATTAAGATGCATATTTAAATCAGTTTGAATCTACATCTTGTGAAACTTGCCAGTCATGTCACAAAGATAAAATGACCATAGCTCCATTTACAGGAAACAAAGAAAGAGTTAATGAACTCTTGAGATTGATACATGATGATGTATAAGGTCCCCTGTCTACATATGCCAGGACTGATTCTTTATACTTCATTACATTCACTGATGATCTCTCAGGATTCGGACATATGTTTCTATTGAAACATAAGTCTGAAGCTTTTGTGAAATTCAAAGAATATAAGTCAGAAGTAGAGAACCGAAACGAGTATAAGTATTATGTCCTGTGATATGATCAGGGAGGAGAATACTTGAGCATGGAATTCCTGGACTATTTTAAAGGATGAGATTCTCTCTCAGCATTACTCCTCCGTATACACCACAGCACAATGGTGTATCGGGGCGGAGCAATCGCACCCTATTAGATATGATGTGCTCTATGATGAGTACTACTGAGTTGCCTATTTCCTTTTAGGGAGTTATGCACTTGAGAAGTTGGATACCTATTGAATAGGGTTCCAACCAAATCAGGTGCCTACCACTCCATATGCGATATGGTATAGGAAGAGCCCATGTCTTAAGTAAGTTAAGATTTGGGGTAGTCCGGCCTATATCTAAAAGCAAAAATTCAGACAAGCTCAAGGCAAGGTCAGTTCTGTGGAAGTTTGTTGGATACCCCAAGCATTTGCAAGGGAATATCTTCTACCGCACCGAGGAACAAAAGGTGTTTTATTTCTTGGCATGACCACCTTTTTAGAAAAGGAATTTATTTTGGAAACAAATTTGTGGTCATGAGGTAGAACTGGAAGGAGTTCCAGCTATATAAACTACAGCTGATGATTTGGTAAAACCGGAAGATTCAATAGCTCCCGATGAACCCCAGCCTCTCCGCCGATCCGGTAGGTTTCCTTATTCACCTGAGAGATACTTCGGTTTTCTCAATGACAGTGGGAGCGAGAATTGCATCATAAGATGATGAACCAACTAGTTTCGAGCAGGCCATCAAGAGTGGTGACTCTGGAAGAATGGCTGGATGCTATGCGATCTGAGATGGAATCTATATACACCAACAAATTATGGACTTTGGTTGCTTTATCTGAAGGGTTAAATCCCGATCAGGAGCAAGTATATCTTAAGAAGATTACTTGGTGTAGATGGAAAAGTTGAGACTTTCAAAGCTAGAAATGTTGTAAAAGGTTCTCGTCATCGACCAGGTGTGGATAATGATAAAACCTTTTCCCCAATGGCTATGCTTAAGTCCATCCGGATCCTACTTGCCATTGCTACATACCATGACTACGATATCTGGCGGTTGGGTGTCATGATTGCTTTTCTAAATACTGATTTAGTAGAAATCATCTATAAGTACACAGCCAGAGGGCTTCGTAGACAGTGGGAGCAGCGGAAACGAGTGCAATTTGCTTTACGGGTTAAAGCAGGCATCGCGAAGTTGGAACATCTGTTTTGATGTAGTAGTCAAAGTGTTTAACTTCATCAAAATGATAGATGAACCTTGTATATACAAAAAGGTTGTAGAGAGTATGGTGGTCATTCTCGTATTGTATGTGGATGACATACTCTTGATAGGGAAGGTGTTTCCTATGCTACGCTCGGTCAATCTCCTTTTATCACAAGGATTCTCCATATAGGATCAAGGTGATACCTCCTAAATCCTGGGTTTTGGATCTATGAGATAGATCTAAGTGGATGTTAGGATTCTCACTAGTTGTAGTGAGATGGTATCAATCGATCCTGGGGAGAATCACTGGATAGCTTCTAGGATGGTAAAGTCGACTGAATGTCAATCACAGGAATTGTCTTTACCCTCAGTAGAGGGACGGTATGTTGGAAGAGTTCCAAGCTAGATACCGTAACAAACTAGACGATAAAGGTTGGATACATCACTACCAAAGATACTACCAACGGGGCAGTCTGGGTGTATATATGTTCATGAGATGAACTTCGTTCCTACCATTGTATGACAATGGAGTTGTGGCTTATGCCTAGGAACCCCTGTCCCATAAGTGACCCAGATATATTCTAAGGCAGTATCACCTGATCATGGAGATGGATGATCTCCAGGGAGATCATGGTTAGGAGAGTAGACTCAGAGAACAACACGGCGGATCCACTCACAATGGCCTTTCCCAAGAGAGACTTTTATGGGATGGTTGAGTATGGGATACTACAACCACTGCTATAGATGGCCCTGGTGCAAATGGGAGATTGTAAGTTATATGTATGCCCTAGAGGCCATTACTGTACATGAGATGTATATTGTAGTGGATGCTTGGACATATATAGGGAGGACTTTCTTGCTCAACGTGATAGTATGCTATCTGGTTTCACTTTATCTTAATATGTACACTGATTGTCTCTCTGTTACATATTGATAAAGCCCTTAGGATGTGTACTTGACTACCTGGATTATGATGCGGATCAAACTAGTGGGACAAAGGTAGTCGGTAAGTACATCCTTTAATGTCCCTAGTCGTGGGTATATCGAGACAGGGCATCAATATACCAGAGTAGACTAGCGTGTAGCTTCTCGACCCATGTAGATAGGCGATGGATGATCCCATATCCATTGGTGTTTGACATCAGAGATGATATACGGGTGCTCAGTGGAGACTGGGTACACTGGACGGACTCACCGAGAACTCCTAGATGGTATTATACCTCACGTCACATGGCAGTTCTTTGGTGACACTTGTACAGGTTAGTCTGTCGACCCGATATCGTCATAGAGTCTTGTGTGATTCCCACTGTGTATTTCCGCCTTACCACATTCAAGAAAACGAGCAAAACAGTGGTTTTTGGGTACAGTCCTGAGTCACATGGAGGCAATGAGCGATAGGAGGGGATTTCGTCTCTCCCGGTATTGGGGGTTGATGTTGCGCTGTGCTCGATTGGCTATAACAGGAAGTCCCTGGCCAGGGTTGCTTCTAAGATTTACTGGTAAGTGTTATCAGTAGTTTCTCGACCCGTTATGAGCTTCACATCGGCATGACTTATCAAGCTATTGGGGTCTGACGTTTACCATCCCCAGGCGAGATATGCAACATATCAGACGAAGAGACCGGACTGTACGGTAGTGTTAATGTTTGGATTCGCAGGAGTATGAGCAGACTTGCTTGTTGATCTTCTGATCGCTCAATACCCGGGTGGCCATTACATTTAGCAGACCGCTTGCGGCTTGTGGGTGTTTGATATGATCATCGCCTACTGCCGGCGTATTGACGAGTCTTTAGAGTCCTACACAGAGGTTTCCTGGTTCATGCAAAACGAAGTAGGAGCACATATGTGATATGTGCGGGACCGAGATTAATACTGTATGCGATAACGTATTCTATTCTCGCGATTTTTGTTATCGGACGGTTATATGTGATATAGCCGGGTTATCGGATCAAGTGTTGATTCGATAAGTTGATACACATGATATTAGTCGGTTATATGAGATATTGATGGATTATTAAATCAAGTGTT
Source organism: Agapanthus africanus (assembly GCA_030015575.1). Lineage (NCBI taxonomy): Eukaryota > Viridiplantae > Streptophyta > Magnoliopsida > Asparagales > Amaryllidaceae > Agapanthus > Agapanthus africanus. The sequence goes on along the minus strand of CM057342.1, from coordinate 447,147,510 downwards.
GATTTAATAATTTAATGTATAATTATATATTTGATATATTAACTTACATTAACTAATATTAGCTCACTTAAGAATTCTTTTTCTCTCTTGTGTGCATTAGTGTATATGTGATATATATTAATGTACAACTTTTTGTGTCATGCCACATGCTTCATGGGTGTATGAGACTTACACCATACTAATAATAATGATAAGGTTTTATTTATTTAAAGTAAAGTAAAATTAGTGGAGTTTAGTCACATGGTTAAAGCTTGTAGAAGCTTGTGGAACTATTGACCAAGTCCACTCTTTTTGTTTTACTTGTAGATATTTATTAACTTAACCATTATTGTTAGCCATGGTTTAATCTCAGCATGGGTTAGTGTATGACACTAACTCACCCATGATTCCTATTCTCACCTCATTAGTTGATTCTCATCTCTTGACTTCAACATCTTCATCCTTAAGAAAAAGCTTTCTAGATTTTGGAAATGTGAGAAAATATTGTGAGAAAAATAAATCTAAAGTGAGCCCACTTCCTACTTCATCATCCTCTACTATTAGCCATTTAGTTTAGGGTGTTTACTTCACTAATCTATCATTAGTGAAGAGATAGCATGAGCTTGAGTCTCCTCGACGTAGATCATCTTCGGCGTCGAAGGCTTCGAGCAAGCTTGTTCATTTCTCCAGGAGAAACCTTTCTATAGTTCGGTTGTTCATGACTTGCAGTGAAGGGACTACTACACAGAGCATTAGAAGTGAAGGACCGGTCTACAAAGGTTGTATTCCTCATTCACTTAGATGTAAAGAAGTTTACATATTGTATCGTCGCATTTTCTAGTAAAGATTCTATGAGTAAGGTTAGCTAGAACGACAAATCTTTGAAATAGGCTTGGACAATGCCTCCCGAAACCTTGCTGCCGTGCTAGGCAACCCTGCACTTAACACTAAAACTACTTTCTCTCACATACTAATTTGTGTATTTGATGTTGATGTATGCTTGCTAACCCTTATGCTTACTGTTAATACTTCAAGCTTGGACATACAAACGGTAAGTGAGATAAGACGGATTAGTTTCGTGTCTTGCGTCAAATATCGGCAACTTGATGATTTGTGCTTCGCAAACGCCTTGACAAGTCATGCTTCACGTTGGGATCAACACAAGGACGGACAACTCATGATTAAGGGAGCGTCGAAGAATTCGTCGCGATTCAACCATCCGAACCAAAGCCACGGTCACTTCCTTTCACTTGCTTTCTATATTTCATATTCTCTAATTTTTGTGACATAAAACCAAAATTCTTTCTTCTCGAACCTTAAGCAACAATCCCTAATCACCAATTCCCTGTGGATCGACCCATGCTTGCCGGCTTGCTACAACGCGCCGTGCACTTGCGGTTTATAAATTTTAAAACGAGACCGAGTCACGTGCGCACTATTTCCAAAACCAATTCTTTTCAAACCCAACAAAAGGGTGCGCGGGTGAAGTCCCAACAAGTTTTTGGCACCGTTGTCGGGGAAATTGGTAGTCATTAGGGGTTGTTATTTCTGGTTCAAACTAACAAACTAACTATTAACTAAAAAGATTTCACAACTAACCAAACAGACATTTCTAACTTTTGTTCTCTATCTTTGTGACCTGCTAACTCTCTGTGATTAAATTTAAAAATCAAAGTATGTCATTAGAATACAAATATATCCTAGAAAAGTCACACAAAATTTGAGCACCCTTGCTTTTCAATTGGCCGGCGAGATCCTAAAATTTCCCGGCGCCACCGGTCCAATTTGGGTGTTTTTGGAACTTTCTTTCTGTGATATCTCCAGTATCTTGTTAGTGCTCTATTGGTATTGTTTGATTTTTTTAATTATGTGTGTGCAGGAGTTTGGGCAGATATATCGCTTTTTGCACTAAATATCGTATTTTCCGACATTTTCAGATTTTAGCGGAATTAGGAGCAGCAATCGTGCGGAGAAAGGTTCAAATTCAACTTGCAAAATGTTAGTGAAGTACAGTGCCAAAGATCCAGGTAATTTGATCCGCGCAAGCAAACATTCAAAAACTCATAAACACTTCAAAGGGGGTTTCTTAACCCAAATCACATCGGTACTGTTAGTTGTATGTATGCCCTAGAGGCCATTATTATACATGATTGTATATTATAGTGAATGCTTGGACATATATAGAGAGGACTTTCTTGCTCGACATGATAGTATACTATATGGTTGCTCTTTATCTTAACATGTATACTTGTATCTTTATACTGTCTCTCTCTTACATGTTGATAAAACCCTTAGGATGTGTACTTGACTACCAGGACTATGATGGAGATCATACTAGTGGGGCCAGGGTAGTCCATAAGTTCATCCTTTAATTGTTCCTAGTCATGGGAATATCGAGATAGGGCATCGATATTCCAGAGTAGACTAGCGTATACGTTTCTTGACCCAATTGATGGGCGATGGATGATCCCACATCCATTGGTGTTTGACATCAAAGATTGTATACGGGTTCTCAGTGGAGACTGGGTACACTGAATAGGACTCGCTGAGAACTCCTAGATAGTATTATACCTATCGTCAGATAGCAGTTCTCTGGTGACACTGGTACAGGTTAGTCTGTAGACCCGAGATCGTCATAGAGTCTTGTGTAATTCCCACTGTGCATTGATTTCCACCTTACCATGTTCAAGAGAGCGTGCAAAACGGTGGCTTTTGGGTATAGTCCCGAGTCACATGGAGGCAATGAGCAATAGGAGGGGTTTCGTCTCTCCCGGTATTAGGGGTTGATGTTGCGCTGTGCTCGATTGACTATAACAGGAAGTCCCTGGCCAGGGCTGATACTAAGATATACTGGTAAGTGTTATCAGTAGTTTCTCGACCCGTTATGAGCCTCACATCGGCATGACTTATCAAGCTATTTGGGTCTGACGTTTACCACCCCCAGGCTAGATATGCGACATATCAGACGAAGAGACCGGACTGTACGGTAGTGTTACTTATTGGATTCATGGGAGTATGAACAAGCTTGCTTGTTGATCTTCTGATCGCTGAATACCCGGGTAGCCGTTACGTCCAGCTAGTACCGCTGACGGCTTGTGGGCGACTGATATGATCATCACCTACTACCGGCGTATTGACGAGTTTTTAGAGTCCTACACAGAGGTTTCCTGGCTCAAGCGAAACGAAGTAAGGCACATATGTGATATGTGCGGGACCGAGATTAATACGTGTATGTGATACCGTATTCTAATCTCGCGATATAGGTTATATATGATATAACCGGATTATTGAATCAAGTGTTGATTCAATAATTTATTATATGATATTAGTTGGTTGTATGTGATATAGCCGGGTTATTAAATCAAGTGTTGATTTAATAATTTAATGTATAATTATATATTTGATATATTTATATACATTAACTAATATTAGCTCACTTAAGAAAATGTTTTCTCTAAATACATACAAATATATATGTGACAAATATTAATGTATTTATTTTTGTGTCATGCTAGAAAATACATTGGACTTAGGTGTGTGAGACTCATACCATACTTAAGATAATGTGGGGATTTAATTATTAAGGGAAAATCAAAATTAGGTGGAATATAGCAAGGCTTGATATGCTTGTGGAAGCATGGAGAAGCTTTGACTTAAGTCCACTAATTTTGTTTTACTCTAGATATTTATTAACCCAACCATTATCTTTAGCCATGGTTTAGTCTCTACATGAGAAATTATATGAGATAATTTCTCACCCATGGTTCATGACTTGATCACTTGAGATCATTTCTTCATCTCCTTCCTTGCACTCTAGCTGAAAGAAAAAAGAAAAGAGAGAAAAATAATTCTAAAGTGAGCAAAATTCCTACTTCATCAATCTATACAAAACTAGCCATTTAGTATAGGTTGTTTGCTTCACCAATTCTCAATTAGTGAAGAGGTAGCTTGAGTTGGAGATTTCTCAACGTAGATCATTTTCGGCCTCGAAGATCTTTAAGCATGCTTGTTTCTTTCGTCTAGTGGATCCTAACGAGACTCCGGGAGACCACTACTTGGAGCTAAGGGACTACTACACGGAGCTTTAGAAGTGAAGGACCGATCTACAAAGGTTGTATTCCTTGTTCACTTAGAGTAAAGTTGTTTACTTGGTTAGTTTAACCCTAATTCTCTAGTTAGATCCTTGGTCAAGCTCGCTCGGCACCCTAAATTTCAAAAATAGTATACTTAATACTTGCCGAAACCATGCCGGGGTGCTAAGTGAACCCAGCAGGTACGTATTTTTCTAACACCTTCGCTCAAATCCGACGCAATCCACTTTTATATCTTCTGCAGGATTCTTCGCAAAATTTGCCACAGAGAACTAACCCGTATTTGTTACAGCGCTTAAACCTAAAACGAAAAAGATTTGCCTGATTGATTGAATTTCTTAAACTCTTTTCTTGATTTGCGCATATGCATCTTAATACGGAGATTAAGGGCACGAGAACCAAACAAGATACGGTAAAGGATTTCATCATTTTTTTCTATAGCCCACAAATCACAAAACTGCATTCATGCATACCCACAATAATTTTAAAATCAATTAGAACTCTGACTTTAAGGACTTCGCACTCATTCGGAGAAGTTAACTGTGTTAAGAACACCGCTTAACGGTATACCATTCATGAGGTATCTAGGCAAAGTGTTCACGGCGAAACCGCCAAAAGAGAAGGGGTTATTCTAATTAAGGAACTTCGCGAAAGCGTTGGACAATCTCCCCTTATCTTTGCACTTACCTGGCTTTGTGATCCGTATATCTTGAGCCCGTTTCTCGACACAGTTTTACTTCGACAATCAGGTTCTTGAGCAGGTCTAGTTAACTTAGCATAATATAGACTGCTAGGGGTGTGATATTCTTTGTTTTTGTGATTTTGTGAGTACTTGTTGATATAGGTGATACACAGTTCGATTCGATTTTTCACGATCCTTATTCTTCTGTTAATACTCATTCTCAATTCGTTTGCTCAAATTTCCACGATTCTTCCCACATTCATGATAACTGTCCTTTCTTAGGGGGTGGCCAACCTGTTAGTTATATGTATGCCCTAGAGGCCATTGCTTTACATATGATGTATATTGTAATGGATGCTTGGACATATATAGGGAGGACTTTCTTGCTCGACATGATAGTACGCTATCTGGTTGTACTTTATCTTAACATGTACTCTGATTGTCTCTATGTTACATGTTGATAAAGCCCTTAGGATATGTACTCGACTACTGGGACTATGATGAGATCATACTAGTGGGGCCACGGTAGTCGACGAGTACATCCTATAACTGTTCCTAGTTGAGGGTGTATCGAGACAGGGCATCGATGCACCAGAGTAGACTAGCATATACGCATCTTGACCCATATTATAGGCGATGGATGATCCCATATCCATCGGTGTTTGACATCAAGGATGGTGTACGGGTGCTCAGTAGAGACTGGGTACACTGGACGGACTCGCCGAGAACTCCCAGATGGTATTATACCTTACGTCAGATGGCAGTTCTCCGGTGACACTGGTACAGAGTAGTCTGTTGACCCGAGATCATCATAGAGTTTTGTATGATTCCCACTGTGCTTTAATTTCCATCATACCACGTCCATGAGGGTGTGGAAAAAGGTGGCTTTTAGGTACAGTCCCGAATCGCATGGAGGCAATGAGCGATAGGAGGGGATTCGTCTCTCCCAGTATAGGGAGTTGATGTTGCGCTGTGTTCGATTGGCTATAACTGGAAATCCCTGGCCAGGGTTGCTGAGATTTACTGGTAAGTATTATCAGTAGTTTCTCGAACTGTTATAGACCTCAAATCGACACGACTTATCAAGCTACTGGGATTTGATGTTTGCCACCCCTAGGCAAGATATGCGACATATCAGACGACGAGACCGGACTGTACGGGAGTGTTAATGATTGGATCCGCAGGAGAATGTACATGCTTGCTTGTTGATCTTCTGATCGCTCAATACCTGGGTGGCTGTTACGTTTAGCTGACCGCTTGAAGCTTGTGGGTGTTTGATATGATCATCACCTACTGCCGGCGTATTGACGATTCTTTGGAGTCCTACACAGAGGTTTCTTGACTCAGGCAAAACGGAGTAGGGGCGCATATGTGATATGTGCAGGACCGAGGATAATGCGATATGAGATACCGTATTCTATTCTCGCGATATTTGATATCAGCCGGGTCATCGTATCAAGTGTTGATTCGATGAATCGGTAAATGATATATTAGTCGGTTATATACAATATAGCCGGATTGTCGGATCAAGTGTTGATTCGATAATTTAATGTATAATAATATATATGATATATTAAATTTCATTAACTAATATAAGCTCACTAAAAGATTCTTTTTCTCACTCGGGTAATACATTGATATATATGCGATATATGTTAATTGTATTATTTTATTTTGTTACAACAAATATTATATATGTGATATATAATATTGTAACATGATATGGTTATTAATGCAACATGTTTAGTGGAGATTAAGCATGGTTAGGGTTTAATTTGGGTTAAGCTTTTCTAGAACCTTCTAAAAGGTTTTGTTTTGTTTTGTGCAAAGATATTTGTTTTGATATTTTAAGTGACTCATCCTTTAACCTAACCAAAACCATAGCCCTAGTTAAATCTCTAAAAAGGTTACATTGACCATGGTTGCATTTTCTAACCTCCTTCTTGACTTTCATTATTCATCACAAAAGGATTCATCATCTTCTTCCTTGAGTTCTTCATGGAAAATCTTTCTAGCTTTTTCAAAGGTGATGAAAATGAGTGAGAAATAGAAAAAAATGAGAGCAAAAATCCTATTTCATCATTCTCATCTATCCTTGCCATTTAGATAAGGGTGTTCACTTCATTTAGTGAGTGAGAGTTTGTGTTAATGAAACTTCAAGGTAGATCATCTTTGTTATCGGAGATCGGAAGCAAGCTTGCATCTTTCTCTTCGTGGAGCCTCTCGAGAGTCCGGAACATGATGATCGCAGCGAAGGGACCTCAACACGGAGCTTATGAAGTGAAGGACCGGATCTACAAAGGTTGTAATCCCTCTCACTTAGTGTTAAAGTGTTTAACATGCTTTGTTTCACCTAATCTCTAGTTTAAAGATCTTGGTTAGGGTTGTTCGGCACGTCTAAATTTTAAATCGGGCATGGTTGATGCCTTATAGACCCTTGTAAGAGTGCCCAGCATCCCTACAGTGGTATCAGAGCCAAGCTAGAGTTTTAGGTGAAGTCTGGACGAAGTTTAAAGTCCGATCGAACTCCGAATACCCGTAAAACCCTAGTTTCTCGAAATTTTTCAAAAAGTTGATTTTTTCATATTAAAAATGCTCAGAAAATTCAGCATGTAATTTTATGGAACTGTGTGAAAAATGACAATGTAATTCGCCCAAGGCGCCGCGGAACCGCGGTATGAGCATGGGTCACGCGGCTGTTCCGCGGCCGTACAATGAAATCATTGTTTGCTTTTTGCACAGTAAAATCCGTAGGTGTTTCCTGATGCTTCTGGGAATTTTCAAATTTACTCAAGTGTTGAGTTTTCTAGGTTGTATTGGGAACTCATTGATTCGATCGGAAAGTTTAACTTCGTTTAATATTTCTGGCTTTGCATAGTGATATTTGTGAAATATCCTGCACCTTATTTGATGAGAAATGAGCCGACGATCCCTTCACCGGGAGTGACCTCTTTAGCGAAACTAGAAAAGCCTAAAAAACACTCCATTTAAAAATCACTCGATTCTACAACGATATCAAGTTCATTACGCAAAGGGTTTTCTTAAAAACCTGTCGTAGCCCTCCGTCATTTCAGATAAATACTACTTAGTATTCGTGCTGCGGTAGCTTGGCATTCGTCAAGGCGTAGTGTACGGTAGCTAACTAGTGCTTATCTGCTAGCATACGATACGATTGGATTAGGGTATTCGTACGGCGTTGTTTGGCATTCGTCAAGGGTCGTGCGGGTGGGTTTAATTCAATCAGGAAATGTACGGGTTGAACTTGACTAGCGGACTATGGGTGGTTTGGCATTCGTCAAGGTCATAGGACGCTAGGGGTAAAATATTATTGAGAATTTCAAGTGTTGAAATTTGCAATGAGATTGCATACCTTCTATGAGATAGTTGGATCCCGATACCCGCTGCGAGTAAGAGTGACTCCTGGGAGAGTTTTACACATTGCAATTAGCCGATCAAGTAGGTGTCTAGAAAGGTGTTAACAGGGTTACGCCCCTGGGAAAAGGAGGTTTACTTTAATTAGGTCCGTGCGAAAGCACGGGGAACCTCCCTCAAAGTACCGGCACTGGCCTGGCTGAAAGATTGGCAAACTTGTAGGGTGTAATTAATCCCGGCTAGTCTTTCCTTTTAGAGTTTGAAGGAAGATTTAACTAAAACAGTGGGAGACATCATGATTAGATAAATTGATAACCAATCTAATCTTGTAAAAGCGCACGCTGAGTGTTTTCTTCTCTCTCTCTCTCTCTCCTGGTTACGACTATGTCACGCCTTAATCAAGATAATAATACGGATGTATTGACCGAACCCGCTTGTTATACTGAACTGGGGAACGTTGGTCCCACTCCAACTTATAAATGTTATAAGACAGAGCAGGAAATTGGGGATTACCAGAATTCCCGTGCCGCCCAAACGAAGAAAGTGCATGCTAATGCATCTTCTTCGGGTGTGTTCATTACAGAGAACTGTTTCTCAGTATCCTCTACATCCTAGGTATGTGATACCGGATCAGGATCCCACATATGTAATTTGTTACATGGGCTACAGAAAGGTAGAGAACTAAGAACGGGTGATAAATTTCATGAGATAGAAACGGTGCAAGTGTTGCAGCCAAGTCTGTTGGTAGTTATCACCCTGTATTAACAAAATACATTGATTCTGAACGAATGTTATTAGATACCGAACCTGATATACAACATCATATCAGTCTCTTTATTAGTAAAGAAGGATATAATTTTGTATTGTTGGATAATGTTTTGAACATTTCCTATATCAAGAGTTGATCGATTCAGGCACGTTATCTAAAAGCATTAACGTTCTAAATCAAACCACAGTTCTTAGTATACAGAACACACACAAGAGGAAGAGTTCAGAAATGAACGAATCCTTCTTGAGATATTGTAGACTAGGTCATATCAATGCGACCTGACTAGCTGAAGTTACATTTAGATGTATATTTAAATTTGTTTGAATTTACATCTTGTGAAACTTGCCAGTCATGTCACAAAGATATGATGACCAAAGCTCTGTTTATTGGAAATAGAGAAAGAGTTAGTGAACTTTTGGGATTGATACATGATGATGTATGTAAGGTCCCCTGTCTACACATGCCAAGACCGGTTCTTTGTACTTTATTATATTCACTGATGATCTCTCAAGATTCACACATGTGTTCCTGTTGAAACACAAGCCCGAAGCTTTTGAGATATTCACAGAATATAAGTTAGAAGTAGAGAACCAAAAACGGGTAAAAGTATTATGTCCTTTGATGAGATAAAAGATGAGAATACTAGAGCACGGAATTCCTGGACTATTCTAAAGGAGAATGGGATTCTCTCTCAGCATCACTCCTCCGTATACACCATAGCACGATGGTATATCGGGGTGGAGCAATAGCACCCTATGTGATATGGTGTGCTTTATGATGAGTACTACTGAGTTTCCTATTTCCTTTAGGGAGTTATGCACTTGAGAAGCTGCATACCTATTGAATAGGGTTCAAATCAAATCAGTTGCCTACCACTTCATATGTGATATGGAATGGGAAGAGCCCATATCTTAAGTTTGTTAAGATTTAGGGTTGTCCAGCCTATGTCTAAAAGCATAATCCGGACAAGCTCGAGGCAAAGTCAGATCTGTGGAAGTTTGTTGGATATCCTAAGCATTCGCAAGGGAATATCTTCTACCTAACCGAGGAACAAAAGATGTTTTGTTTCTCAGCATGCCACCTTTGTGAAAGGAAATTTCTTAAGAAGAAATTAGTGGTCATGAGGTAGAACTGGAAGGAGTTCCAGTTATACAGACTGCATCAGATGATTTGGTAGAACCAAAGGATTCAATAGTTTCCAATGAACCTCAGCCTCTCCGCCGATCTAGTAGGGTTCCTCACCCTTGAGAGATACTTCGGTTTCTCTATGACAGTGGGAGCGAGGATTGCATCATGAGATGATGACATAACTAGTTTCGAGCAGGCCATCAGGAGTGGGACTCTGTAAGAATGGCTGGATGCTTAGTGATCTGAGATGGAATCCTTATACACCAACAAAGTATGGACTTTGGTTGCTTTATCTGAAGGGTTAAATCCCCATCAGGAGCGAGTATATCTTGAGAAGATTACTTGGTGTACATGGAAAAGTTGAGACTTTCAAAGCTATTCTTAAGTCCATCCAGATCCTACTTGCCACTGCTACATACCATGACTACGATATCTGGTGGTTGGGTGTCATGACTGCTTTTGTAAATGATGTTTTAGAAGAGAGCGTCTATAAGTACACAGCCAGAGGGCTTCGTAGACAGTGGGAGCAGCGGAAACGTGTGCAAGATGCTTTATAGGATAAAGCTGGCATCGCGGAGTTGGAACATCTGTTTTGATGTGGTAGTCAAAGAGTTTGACTTCATCAAAATGGTAGATGAACCTTCTATATACAAAAAGGTAGTAGGGAGTATGGTGGTGATCCTCGTAGAGTACGTGGATGACATACTCTTGATAGAGAAAGAGTTTCCTATGCTACGCTCGGTTAATCTCCGCTTATCACAAGATTCTCCATTAAGGATCAAAATGATACCTCCTAAATCCTGGGTTTTGGATCTATAAGATAGATCTAATTGGATATTAGGATACTCACTAGTTGTAGTGAGATGGTATCAATCGATCCTGGGGAGAATCACTGGAAAGGTTCCAGGGTGATAAGGACGACTGAATGCCAGTCGCTGGCATTGTCTTTACCCTCAGTGAAGGGACAGTATGTTGGAAGAGTTCCAACCTAGATACCGTGACATACTAGACGATTAAAGGCAAGATAGATTGTTACCAAGGATGCTACCAAAGAGGTAGTCTGGATATGTAAGTCGACGTTAGACACCCCACGAGTTGCGGGGAGGCGGAAATAGGAAAAACAATCATTTTGTTTAAACTAACTTCGACTAACTTACGGATCTTTGCCAAACCCTAACTAACAACATCATAGGAGGGATTAGCTACTATGAAAGAAGATTATACCTAATGAACCAAGTCCTGCTTGTTCCCGTTGACCACCTCCTCGTTGGCCTCCTCGTTGTAATAGAAGATCCACCGAGAGCTACTTCTCCAAGCTTGACCTCTAACTTGAGGTAACTAGGTTACTAAAAGTGCTAATCAAAGCAACCTAGAGGATATAGAGTAGGATTAGGGATCAAATAGTCTTGCTAACCCTTGATCTCAACACATAAGAGGTTAGGGTTAGGATTTGAAGAGAGAGAGCTTGAGGAGAGAGAAGGTGAGAATGAGAATGAAATGAAATAATATCTCATTTAGAATATATGAAGCATAATAATTATTAAATGAATAATCAAATGATAATATCAACCATGCTTCATTTATTCACTTTGTGTGATTCATCTCATGAGTCATTAATCATTAAATGCATCACTAACTCCTTTGTATGAATCACGCCACGAGTCATTAAATCATTTAATGAAAATGCCATCTTAGCCTCCACCTCACCAACCTTCTAGAAGCTTCTCAAGTAATTACGAGAACACCCCTCCTATCCATGAAAACACGGAAATACTGAGACTGTATAAATCAAATAATCCGATACTAGAATCTGGCTTAAACCAAAGCCTGCTAGTATAAACTGTCCGAACATCGTACGTGCGTAAAAACACGTATGTGTCCGAACCCTGTCGTAAAACCATACGACCTCTATATCGTTTCGCCCGAAGCAGGGAAACTCTCTGTGTGGGACTCTAAAGACTCGACTACTACGCTGGCAGTGGGTTTAACCACAGACCGCAAGCGGCACTAGCTGTACGTAACGGTCCCCAGGTAGATGTCGATAAGAAGGCCAATGAGGAAACCCATCCGAACTCCTACTGAGCCTGATGGGACAATCTCCGTACAGTTCGGTCTGTTCGTCTAGGACTATCGCATATCGGGCCTAGGGGACGGCAAGCGTCAGTCCCCTAAAAGCGGTATAAGTCGTGTCGGAGCAAAGCCTGTTACACCTTGAGAAACTACTGGAAAACCTACCGGTAAATCCGCTTGCCCTGACCAGGGACTTTGCGTAATGGCTCTCCAGACACAGCGCGATATCAACTCCCAATACCGGAAGAGACGAATCCTGTCTAATCGCCACTGCCTCCAAGTGCTTCGGGACTGCACCCAACTGCTACCTGTTTGTACGACTCCTTTGAGTCATAGTAGGGTAGCAATCTAAGAACAGTGGGAACACACTCGAGGCGAAGCAGCAGTGTCAAGTCTGCGAACTATGCTGTACTCATGTCACCTGGGAACTGTTAACTGACGACGGGTAAAATACCAACCAACAGTTCCCTGCGAGTCCTGTCCGGTGTACCCGTAACCCAACGAGCACCTGTTGTAATGCTTCGAAAATCGTTTAGGCAGTTTTTTCGATAATTGGCAAAATAAGCAGTCTTTTCCGTAAAAAGTCAAAATAAGTATTTTTCAATATAGGCCTAATTATACAAAATTTAGATAAGATATTGCTAAAATTTGGTCACTAATTGTCACTTAAAATTTTCTAGTTAATTAAAAAAAATTCCTTAATTAATTATTTTTAATATTATTTTAAGCTTTTAAAAATACATTAAATTAGTGTTAAATACAAATTTAAATGGGTAAATTACACACTAAGGAAACATTATAAACTAAAATTTAGTGTTAATAAAATTATATCAAGACTTTTCAAGATTTTTGTTCTATGGTTTAAGAATTATATCAAAAATGAATTTAAAATGGGTTTTTTGTGAAATTTGATGTGATATGCATTAATTGACCATAGAAGATACTTTGTGTGAGGAAATTTCCACACAACTCTTCCATTCTCAACCCCAAAGCTTCAGGCCGAGCCCCCTTCCAGCAACAGCCCCATTTCTTCCAAATTCTTTTGCTTCAAAATCATGCTAAAATCATCAAAAATCCACCATTTCCTTCACTAATTCAAACCTAACCCTTATGCTGTCCCTTCTCAAGCCCAAATTGGTCTAATACAAAGAGAAAGGAGGCCTCTTTAGAGGCTAAGTGCAAGGGAATCACAACTTGGGAGGTATAAGTTTTAATCTAGTTGTTAAATTTGTAGTTTAAATAAGCTAAATTAGTATTTTAAAGTGTTATTTTGTTTATAATTCCTTGTTTAATGAAATTCTAGATTAGGGTTTGAAGTATGATAATTGGGTTAAAATTTATGTTGTGGCCATCTAGTAGTTTGATTGGGGTGTTGGAGTTGGATTGTGATCGCGATATCGTTAATTCATGATATTTGCATCGAAATCGTTATGCTAATACTTACTAGGTTTATATAAAAATTAGGAGGTGATCTAATTGCGATATATGGACGATATTTATAGCATCTCATATGACTATTAGGGTGTGCGAATTCGGAATTTGGTTTAGTCGGGTTTTAGTTTTGACGGTTGCCCCGAAACGACGATTTTAGTTAAGGTTTTAGCGATTTTCGTGTGTTTCCCACGCACCGAGTGCACGTTGTGCCTAACTTATGAGCGTCGATCTTTTCATATTGTGACTTGCGTAGTTTCTGGAATATGTAATCTTATGTTGTGTGTTATACAATTTTAGGATCGGTTGCGGAAACATCGGACGCGGCGCGCAAAGGCAAAGCGGTGGCTGGATCTGATTAGCGAGGCATCCAGGTGAGTAGATGTATACATCTATGGGGGAATCGTCTGGATGGCGCGAGGCGCCCCATATTTAGGATTACTGTACTACTTGCAACTATTTGCATTGTTAGTTAGCTAACCCTCTCATTCATATGCATACCTTTATAGCTATTCGTCTGCTAGAATTGCATGGATATCCATATACACATGTGTGATATCACCTCATAGGACACGTACACCATTACCATTGGCTCCTGTTGCACGCGTACTATTCATGTAACACACACGCCTTTGGTAATTGCCATGCCACGAGCACTGTAGAACCCGCTTAATTCAGTATCAACACTTGCATCGTATATGATGCATCGAATTGCATAGCATATATATATATATATATACCTCACTTCATCATCATGCTACATAGGTTTCTAGATATAAATCACATTCCATACCTTTGACATCATAAGCATTTATTATATAAAACATGTTGGGTATTATGATTTTCTTGAGGATTTCAGTATTGCTGCGATTTCTGGATTTTGGGGAAAACCGCAAGAATTTAACAAATGCTTATTATTATCATTTTTTAAAATAAAGTTGCGGTTTTCTTATGATGTATGTGTCGTCCACCATGAGTTTCATGTTTTCTGTTGGATTTCGAGACCCGATTCGAGGAGTGGATGAACCGTCTCGGGTACATGGTGGGCCCGGTATGGTACCCTGGGGCAAGAAGATCGAGTTGTAGACGATGAGCCTGGCAGGAGAAGACTACCTACCGGTGATGTCTGGCCCGGCGGATATCCGGAGGATACCAACCGTTGTCGTGAGATTTGATGATATGGGCCGATCCGGACTGACGGAGCCCGATGTATTGAGACATTGATACAGTGAGACATTGAGACAGATATATTTCCATATTTTGTGTCGATGCTTGACACGGTTTTCAGATGATTTCATGAGGTTACTTAGCTATTGCACAGATATTCTTTTTTTTTTCTAAAGTTAAGAATGCAGAGCTTATAGTATTTTAAAACACTTAAAGATTTCATATTGATGTTGCATACATGTGCATACATACTAGTGGAATTACATCACATCTAGACATACATGTTGTGACGTATTTGCGTGCATTCTTACGATAGCCTTATTAGATGTTACTTGCTACTCACGAGCTGGCAACTCACCCCCGTTGTGCCACAGTGTCTGGCAAGTCGGACCCGTCAGCCTTCTAGCGGCGGGATTTTCTTATTGTTGGCTTCTTTTGCTCAGACTCGCGACATTGCTCGTAGGTGGGTTGAGAGGACACTTTTATCTCTTTTTGTATTACCATTGTATCTAGTATTCTCCATCTACCACTACTCATTTGTATATGCGACCTAGTGATGAGACTGAAAGATTTGTGTATATGTGGTTCCTTTTGGGTCGAGCTCACTTGAGCCGACGTTGTGTTTTCTTATATTTTGCATTTCATTATGCTCTTCTGCTTGATATTACAGATATATTGCGTGTGGTTGTGATTCGCCTTGGACGAAGAGCTAGCTCCCGCTTGGGGATGCCATTTTGTTATTACAGGTTTATATATCTTGTTGTACCCATTTTGGGGGATAGAATTTACAAAGGAGACTCTGCCGAAATTTCTGGAAATTTTTGATGTTTTTTTAAGAGTTAATGTAACTTAATTGATTTTATGTCGTTTTCATGAAAGGTTTCCTTCACTCTCATTGGTTTTTGGTTTAGATTTTCTGGGCTTTGGCTGACTTAGTTTACGTTACGCCTTTAGACGTCTCGTAATCTAAGTGCCAGTCTGTCACGTCCCGAAAGTACGGAACATGACCGGCACTTAAACTACGAAACGTCTCGAGGCGTACGTAATCCAAGTAAGTCGAAAACCCAGAAATGCAAACCAAGAAAAGTAGTAGAGTGAAGGAAAACCAATTTAAACAAGTAGTTTTAAAAGCATAAGCCGAATTATGTGGTTTTTAAGAACATCAAAATTTACTGAAAATTTCGGCAGGGTCTCCTTTGAAAATACTGGCCCCCAAACGGGATACAACATGAATAGTATACGAAATCAATAAAAAGGCATCCCCAAGCGGGAGCTAGCTCTTCGTCAATCGACGGTCACAACCACACAAGCAATATAATATACAACGCCAACGGCGAGGATCAAAATTCAAAAGGAAACTCAAAACCACAAGAAAACCGCAGAAATACAACGCGCGACTCTAAGGTCGAAGGAATAACATCACTGGTCTCTATCTCAAAATAAATACATGTTTGGTTGATGGAACTTCTAGATACAACAGAATAATAATATACAAGGTATAATGATGGGTACGATACAAATAAACCCACCTACCAGCAAGTCACCCGAAAAGAAGCAGTGCCAGCAAGCCGTAATGAAACCTGTACGGCAAAACCTGCAAGAACTGTGGCACAACGGGGGTGAGTTGCCAACTCATGAATAGAATACATCTACGAACAGAAATCGCATGTATGACGCAATCCTAGGTCATACGATCATAATATATCCTCAAAATATAACCAGCAGCCTATAACCATGGCTAGGGTATACCACTAAACAACAGTAATACCAAGTGCTCGTGTCAGTGCCTCAGATAGCAATAATCATATGGATGAGGTATGAATGCATGGAACAGAATGCATGTACTGACGAAAACAGCTTTCATAAATCAGTGAGATTTTTGTATTTTAAAAGTGAGGTACCATAAATGAAATCAGCATAAAACAGTGCCCAGCATCGACACAAAACAAGTGTCCAAATATCTCGATATCTCTGTGTCACAATCTATGTACCTCAAGTCTCAATCTCAATGTCTCAATCACAATATCTAGGGCGCCGTCAGTCTAGACCGGCCCCTACCATCCATCTCAAGACCACAACGGTATCCTCCGGATATCGGACGCGTCGGGTAATATCACCGGTAGGTAGTGCTCCCTGCCAGGCTCACATCGTCATCATCACGCGCTTCTTGCCCCGGGGTACCTTACCGGGTCCACCATGTACCCGAAACGGTTCATCCGTCTCCTCGAATCGGGTCTCGAAATCCATCAGCAAACTCATGGTGGACGACTCATACATCATGGGAAAACCGCACTTTTTATTTTAAAAAGAGAGAAATCAGTTCATATAAGTTTTTACGGTTTTCCTCCAAATCCAGAAAATCTCATGGAAATCCGAATCCAAAACCTCAATAACACGTAAAATAGTGAATATATGCATGAGAATCCATGAATGCGGCATAACAATGAATAACAGTATGCATGAAGTAGCAGGTAATAACTACAATGTCTAAACTAACATATAAGGCAAGAGCACTAATATCATGTCTAACTATTAGCTAACAGGCTATGTCAAGCAATAATATTTTCTAAGGTGTACGTGACATGGCTATTATCGATGAAGATGTGTATGAGCCGGCAAGTAAGTGTACGTGGTACATACGCATCATCGGTAATGGTGCTGGTATCCTAACCACAAGATATAAACAGTAGAATATGAAGCATAATATAAGCATGTGATGCGGAGCGAACAACAATAATGAGCGGGAGCTGAATACTAGACGCAACGATAACTAATCTGCATTAACCTAATATAAGTCCTACAATGGTGCCTTTTGAAAATAACACAAATCGTGGGGTTTTGAAAATAGGGGCTACGGTGTTTTTACGAAAAGATACGTCTTTTGAAATATCCGTAGGATCCCTTGACCTGTGTTTTAAAATACCTACGATTCGTTAGCTTTTGAAATAGGTAGGAGTCGAATCTAATCTAACAACTAAACTAAACTAAAGGGCTAAGCTAATAAGCTGGACTACAGGTAAGGAAACCGCCTAACATCTGAGTCGATACATATACATACCTGTATATATATTAGTCGGTGATCCCGCCTCAATAATATCATATCCGATACCATATCTATAATCAGACATCCCAAGTCAAGAGTGCGGATCAATCATCAAAATATAGCTCGTACGTAAATCCGTCGTACGGCATCCCCAACCCTGGGTATGGGTCAATATCATATTCATCACACTATTCATCTGGTATCCTCTTTATCCAAGATCATAGTCCAAGGTACTGACCTATGTCTAGTACAATACTAATATCATCAATATAGACATGATCTGACTACTGATCGACAGTCTCGTACAAACCGATATCATCAGCACATATCATCATCAAGGGGTATACATCGCCCAATACGGCCTAGTATCAATATCCTAGCATATCATATCTCATATCACGATCACATGTCGACCATTTTATTTATAACACTATTCACCCGTATCGCCGCCCCAAGATCCGCTATAACACCAGGACGTACCACAAGTACGAATCCTGCCAGAACACCGATATCACAACCACAAAACAAATCTCATCGACTCAGCTCAATCCCAAGTATCATCCACAAATCCGTATGTGAATACATAGTCCCATACCCATGTGAACACATAACTATAAAGAATCCCATGAGCACATATAAATAGGAATGTATGCAAGTATGTATGTGTGTATGTGTAGTGCAACACTACCCTAGGGTTCGCAACACTAAAATAATCCAACACACCAATATCCATCCTAAACATCGTTATTAAGCCCAAATAACATATAATAATTGTTGGTGTGTATACGAATCCATATACACCACCACGGACTGCGGGGGTGCTATACGCCATCCACCCGACTTCTCCCCGTAGATATAAATCTACTCACCTAGTCCTCGCTCGCCGGTGCCGACATCGCCACGTGCTTGCTTGTCGTCTCGAATTCCACATGGGGTACCTACATATCATAACGCACCGTATCGCATTAAAATCCGACTCATGACCAGAACGACTCACGAATCCCACATAGGTCAAAACCTATGGTTGCTTTCACAAATTAACTCAAAAACCCTCGACGTCGGCGTACAAACGTCAAACCATCGAGAAAGCTCCCAACACACTCATTTGTACAATTACAAGCACTAATTATAATATAAAATATCTTAAAATTCACAAAAACCTCAATTTCACTTAAAAAGTCATTTTTCCGAAAATCTAGCAAGCACAAATCACCGTTTTAGTATAAAACTCGATGTATAAATGAATCTAGCGGCCACAATATTCACTAAATATCTTAAATAATTCATGAAAACAATTCCCATAATTTAATCTCATTAAATTTCATAAACTCCAAAATTCTAGTTTGCAAACATATCAATTTTAACACTTTTTACAGTAAATTTCACAATTCATCCATTAAGCTTAGTTTTGCATATACAATAATATTAAACCAAAATTTATAATGCTAATAATGTCACTGAACCTTAATCATATTTTAATCTAAACCATTTAATAAATTTCCAAAAACCTAGTTAGCAATTTAGCAATATTAGAACAATTTACAAAAAAACAATTAGCAACCTAATAATAGCTTTGTTTTAGCATGCCCACTAGATAATAACCACACAATTAGATCATGATCAATTGACCTAAACCCTGACTTAGTAATCAAAACCCTTTCTTTAAATCTCAAACTTGAATTTTAAAACCCTAATTTAACACCTAATAGCTAGATTCAAGTAATTTAACAACAAATTAAGCATAAGGTTATGATTATACCTCACAAGCTTGAGATCAAACTTGCAAAATTCTTAGCCTCCAACAATGATTTCATGCTCCAAGATCCATGTTTGAATAGCTAAAGAATAATGGGTAAAGCTTGGATTTAGAATTAGCTTTGAATTTTTGAGAAAAAAGGTGGATTTTTGATAGAAATTTTGGGGATTTTGATGGAAAATGAGATGAAGAATTTGGGGCTGTTGTGGTTCAGGTTTTGGCCAGAATTCTTGGGGGATTGGGTGAGGGAGGAGAGAGAGTGAGGTGGGGAAAGTCCACTCTAATTCTATCATTTCCTACTCTTTTCTTTTCTTTTCTTTTGACAAAAGAAGTGATTGGAGAGAGGGAGAGGGGGAGGGCTGTCATGGTGGGGCCAGCCATATGGGAAGAGAGAGAGAGGGTGAGGTGTGGGTGTGTGGGTTAGGGAAAAAGATAAATGTATTACCCCAATTCCCGTTAACACTAAATTCACCGGAAAAAGCCTTTTTCTTCGATATTTTCTAAACCGTTTTGGCAAACGATTTCATTTCAAAAACCACATGATAAAATTTTATTTAATGTGTCATGATGCACAAAATTTGTTTCAACTCATTCCAATTTGTAATTTTCCCTAATTAAATGTATTAGTGACGGCTTAAAATAATAATAAAATAATTTTTTTTTCAGAAAATTTGAAATTTCACCAGTGGCTCAATAAACACCAAATACTAGCAATTACATAGCTAGAATATGTATATTTAATTTTTATAATAAGATATTTGCATTTTGACTTTTTACAGAAAACCCCCTTATTTTATCGATTTTCCGAAATTTCACCGAAACGATTTTCAAAACGCTACAATCTTCCCCCTTTAAAGAAATTCGGTCCCCGAATTTAAATTCAAACTCCTCCTAAATACAAAAACATCTAAGCAAAATCATCCAGTCGTCGGGGCTCCGAAACCATAAGTACATAAAACGCATCATAGTGCAATGCATGCGCATGAGCAATGAGCATATAACTCAAATTAGAACTCCGTCAAGCATCCCGCAATCATCGGAGTCATGGGAAAGACATCAATACCAAATCCAAAGCAAAACCAATATGATATAACTCGAAACTATACATGTAAAATATATTCAGGTACTGTCCTCTGACTAGTCCTGCTCAGTACGAAAACACATAGCAATATCATAAAAACGTATTGCACTATAAGAAAAATCAATCCCCAAAATACGCGTATGAATACTACGTGCGTCTTGTGCGCACGGAAATCAAAATCCAAATATGTGCCATACATATGCATAGAAACAACATCTAAGTGCATCGGGTGTGCACGAAACATCTGTCATAGGCAACATGTGTGCCTGACAGCAAAATCAGGTGCATCTGACATGCACGAAAAATCTCGATTTAGTGCATCTGGTGTGCACCAAAATCACACTTCAAAACATGCACCCAACATGCGCGAAAATCCAAATCAGGTGCATCCATCGTGCATGAAATCATGAAATCCAATATCAAGTGCCGAACATGCGCAAAATCAAATCAGGTGCATAAGGTGCACAAAACAAATATCGAACATCACCATCGAAATCAAAGTCCAGGGCATCTAAATGCACAACATACGTAACACTGCACTGCAAGCATATATGAACTATACCGCGTGCAAAAACCAAATCGTGTGCGTATATACGCACAAAATCAACTCAAATGTCTAAAACCGTAAAATCGCAAACATGTGAAACCAAGCACGAAAACGATATCAAGTGCAACACTGTGCAAAGATCGTAAATCCTCAATCATCAAAATCAAATCATGCGAATCAATCACCCAAAACATCGAAATCAATAATGGCGGAATAGTACCGCTCAAGTGCATCCTCTAAGAATCTCGGACTAACTGTCGCGGTCACCAGTGGGACGTCTCGTCGATGATCATGAACTCTGGCCTGCTGGTGTGCGTAACACGACCACTCCTGGGTCTAAGTCTTCTCGTAATTTGTCCCAGAAAGGTCCTGTCGAGGTCTCTCCCAAATCTCGCCTCTGCCGAACTGTCCGAAAGTCATCGTTCCTTACTAGATCTGTTCTCGTTCTAGAACGGCTGCATACTCATCACGACTCCTTCTGGAAGGTAAATCGAAGTACCATGCCTCGGCATGCGCATCGCATCTCTGATGTCGGCGGAGTGGAACGTCATCTCATCTAGATCTGGTACGAACCTCTTACTTCACTTTCCTCTAATGTCGTCTTCTTTGGACTCGTCTCGTCGCGGCTGCATGGACTGAGCTCCAACGGCTATCCTCGTATCTGGAGTCTCCCAAGACATGCATCTCACCACCTAGCATCCGAATTAAGTCGAGCCATCCGATCGAGTCGTCAAAACCTCATAATCCCCCAAGAGCTCAACATCTTGGGCACAGTTTAATAGTATCGAGTACATACCACAGCATCGGTGGTCCAGCCGTAGAAGGGCAAACCCAAGCCTCACTAATGGCGCCGTAGAACTGCCGCAAACCCGAAGGTTCAAAGGCTTTCACACGGTTATTAAGTCAAGTTAGGGTTTCATTCTTCTAGAGGGACCATAGAATTGCCTGCATGTCTTTCCGACTACTTTAAACTTGGAATAATAGGTTTCTGACATTCGATCGTCTCTGTCGACTCCCAACGTCTCCGTGTGAAGTCGTCTCTAGCTGGAATCAATCTATCTGATGACCTCGTATCGGGGTAGGCGAACGATCCACATGTCCAAGTCATTCATCCTCGATGACTAGAGACCTTCTATCATCTCTTAATACAACTCGTTCTGCACTAATTCCAGCATCTGGGGCAATATCTCGTCGTTCGCAGCAATAACTGGCTCGCTCTTCTGCACGCTGAACAGTGCCTCGATCATCATGAATAAGCAACACACCAACGGTCATCAAGATCTGGCTGGCCTCTATCATTGGCTCAATCCTCTAGTGTCGATCAGCACATCCGAGTAACCTCATAAAGGCGATCCGTCAAACGCTCGTGGCGCGGAAACACAGTAAAATGACACATCTCTGCAATCGTGTGCTGCCGAAATTTCTCCCTGGTCAGTCCTCGTTCGTGACGAGCTCGTGCTGACCGCAACTCTAGCTGTAGCTCACCCTGCCCATAATCGTGGCAGCAAAACCATAACTGGTACTTATGAGGCTAGATCGGAATGAATATAATACTGAGCAAAGAAATGTACATCCTAAGGCTTCTTAAGTGGAGTAGCGTATCGTAAATATGCCGCGGAACATACCTGTTGTACGTCACTCTACTTTAGTCACCTATTCCATCAACCAAGGGTCATCCTATGCTCCGAAGGTAAAACCTAACGCTCTGATACCAACTTTGTCACGTCCCGAAAGTACGAAACATGACCGGCACTTAAACTACGAAACGTCTCGAGGCGTACGTAATCCAAGTAAGCCGAAAACCCAGAAATGCAAACCAAGAAAAGTAGTAGAGTGAAGGAAAACCAATTTAAACAAGTAGTTTTAAAAGCATAAGCCGAATTATGCGGTTTTTAAGAACATCAAAATTTACTGAAAATTTCGGCAGGGTCTCCTTTGAAAATACTGGCCCCCAAACGGGATACAACATGAATAGTATACGAAATCAATAAAAAGGCATCCCCAAACGGGGGCTAGCTCTTCGTCAATCGACGGTCACAACCACACAAGCAATATAATATACAACGCCAACGGCGAGGATCAAAATTCAAAAGGAAACTCAAAACCACAAGAAAACCGCAGAAATATAACGCGCGACTCTAAGGTCGAAGGAATAACATCACTGGTCTCTATCTCAAAATAAATACATGTTTGGTTGATGGAACTTCTAGATACAACAGAATAATAATATACAAGGTATAATGATGGGTACGATACAAATAAACCCACCTACCAGCAAGTCACCCGAAAAGAAGCAGTGCCAGCAAGCCGTAATGAAACGTGTACGGCAAAACCTGCAAGAACTGTGGCACAACGGGGGTGAGTTGCCAACTCATGAATAGAATACATCTACGAACAGAAATCGCATGTATGACGCAATCCTAGGTCATACGATCATAATATATCCTCAAAATATAACCAGCAGCCTATAACCATGGCTAGGGTATACCACTAAACAACAGTAATACCAAGTGCTCGTGTCAGTGCCTCAGATAGCAATATATCATATGGATGAGGTATGAATTCATGGAACAGAATGCATGTACTGACGAAAACAGCTTTCATAAATCAGTGAGATTTTTGTATTTTAAAAGTGAGGTACCATAAATGAAATCAGCATAAAACAGTGCCCAGCATCGACACAAAACAAGTGTCCAAATATCTCGATATCTCTGTGTCACAATCTATGTACCTCAAGTCTCAATCTCAATGTCTCAATCACAATATCTAGGGCGCCGTCAGTCCAGACAAGCCCCTACCATTCATCTCAAGACCACGACGGTATCCTCCGGATATCCGACGCGTCGGATAATATCACCGGTAGGTAGTGCTCCCCTGCCAGGCTCACATCGTCATCATCACGCGCTTCTTGCCCTGGGGTACCTTACCGGGTCCACCATATACCCGAAACGGTTCATCCGTCTCCTCGAATCGGGTCTCGAAATCCATCAGCAAACTCATGGTGGACGACTCATACATCATGGGAAAACCGCACTTTTTATTTTAAAAAGAGAGAAATCAGTTCATATAAGTTTTTGCGGTTTTCCTCCAAATCCAGAAAATCTCATGGAAATCCGAATCCAAAACCTCAATAACACGTAAAATAGTGAATATATGCATGAGAATCCATGAATGCGGCATAACAATGAATAACAGTATGCATGAAGTAGCAGGTAATAACTACAATGTCTAAACTAACATATAAGGCAAGTGCACTAATATCATGTCTAACTATTAGCTAATAGGCTATGTCAAGCAATAATATTTTCTAAGGTGTACGTGACCTGGCAATTACCGATGAAGATGTGTGTGAGCCGGCAAGTAAGTGTACGTGGTACATACGCATCGTCGGTAATGGTGCTGGTGTCCTAACCACAAGATATCAACAGTAGAATATGAAGCATAATATAAGCATGTGATGCGGAGCGAACAACAATAATGAGCGGGAGCTGAATACTAGACGCAACGATAACTAATCTGCATTAACCTAATATAAGTCCTACAATGGTGCCATTTGAAAATAACACAAATCTTAGGGTTTTGAAAATAGGCGCTACGGTGTTTTTACGAAAAGATACGTCTTTTGAAATATCCGTAGGATCCCTTGACCTGTGTTTTAAAATACCCACGATTCGTTAGCTTTTGAAATAGGTAGGAGTCGAATCTAATCTAACAACTAAACTAAACTAAAGGGCTAAGCTAATAAGCTGGACTACAGGTAAGGAAACCGCCTAACATCTGAGTCGATACATATACATACCTGTATATATATTAGTCGGTGATCCCGCCTCAATAATATCATATCCGATACCATATCTATAATCAGACATCCCAAGTCAAGAGTGCGAATCAATCATCAAAATATAGCTCGTACGTAAATCCGTCGTACGGCATCCCCAAATCTGGGTATGGGTCAATATCATATTCATCACACTATTCATCTGGTATCCTCTTTATCCAAGATCATAGTCCAAGGTACTGACCTATGTCTAGTACAATACTAATATCATCAATATAGACATGATCTGACTACTGATCGACAGTCTCGTACAAACCAATATCATCAGCACATATCATCATCAAGGGGTATACATCGCCCAATACGGCCTAGTATCAATATCCTAGCATATCATATCTCATATCACGATCACATGTCGACCATTTTATTTATAACACTATTCACCCGTATCGCCGCCCCAAGATCCGCTATAACACCAGGACGTACCACAAGTACGAATCCTGCCATAACACCGATATCACAACCACAAAACAAATCTCATCGACTCAGCTCAATCCCAAGTATCATCCTCAAATCCGTATGTGAACACATAGTCCCATACCCATGTGAACACATAACTATAAAGAATCCCATGAGCACATATAAATAGGAATGTATGCAAGTATGTATGTGTGTATGTGTAGTGCAACACTACCCTAGGGTTCGCAACACTAAAATAATCCAACACACCAATATCCATCCTAAACATCGTTATTAAGCCCAAATAACATATAATAATTGTTGGTGTGTATACGCATCCGTATACACCACCACGGACTGCGGGGGTGCTATACGCCATCCACCCGACTTCTCCCCGTAGATATAAATCTACCCACCAAGTCCTCGCTCGCCGGTGCCGACGTCGCCACGCGCTTGCTTGTCGTCTCGAATTCCACATGGGGTACCTACATATCATAACGCACCGTATCGCATTAGAATCCGACTCATGACCAGAATGACTCACGAATCCCACAAAGGTCAAAACCTATGGTTTCTTTCACAAATTAACTCAAAAACCCTCGACGTCGGCGTACAAACGCCAAACCATCGAGAAAGCTCCCAACACACTCATTTGTACAATTACAAGCACTAATTATAATATAAAATATCTTAAAATTCACAAAAACCTCAATTTCACTTAAAAAGTCATTTTTCCGAAAATCTAGCAAGCACAAATCACCGTTTTAGTATAAAACTCGATGTATAAACGAATCTAGAGGCCACAATATTCACTAAATATCTTAAATAAGTCATAAAAACAATTCCCATAATTTAATCTCATTAAATTTCATAAACTCCAAAATTCTAGTTTGCAAACATATCAATTTTAACACTTTTTAAAGTAAATTTCACAATTCATCCATTAAGCTTAGTTTTGCATATACAATAGTATTAAACCAAAATTTATAATGCTAATAATGTCACGGAACCTTAATCATATTTTAATCTAAACCATTTAATAAATTTCCAAAAACCTAGTTAGCAATTTAGCAATATTAGAACAATTTACAAAAAAACAATTAGTAACCTAGTAATTAGTTTTGTTTTAGCATGCCCACTAGATAAGAACCACATAATTAGATCATGATCAATTGACCTAAACCCTAACTTAGTAATCAAAACCCTTTCTTTAAATCTCAAACTTGAATTTTAAAACCCTAATTTAACACCTAATAGCTAGATTCAAGTAATTTAACAACAAATTAAGCATAAGGTTATGATTATACCTCACAAGCTTGAGATCAAACTTGCAAAATTCTTAGCCTCTAACAATGATTTCATGCTCCAAGATCCATGCTTGAATAGCTAAAGAATAATGGGTAAAGCTTGGATTTAGAATTAGCTTTGAATTTTTGAGAAAAAGGGTGGATTTTTGATAGAAATTTTGGGGATTTTGATGGAAAATGAGATGAAGAATTTGGGGCTGTTGTGGTTCAGGTTTTGGCCAGAATTCTTAGGGGATTGGGTGAGGGAGGAGAGAGAGTGAGGTGAGGAAAGTCCACTCTAGTCAAAGTCCACTCTAATTCTATCATTTCCTATTCTTTTCTTTTCTTTTCTTTTGACAAAAGAAGTGATTGGAGAGAGGGAGAGGGGGAGGGCTTGTAAGTGCACGGCGGCGCCCCGGCCGTCAATCCGACGGCGGAACGCGGAAGCGGTGGTAAACTTAAAATTTTGCGGACTTGGCAAACCGGCACCACCGCGCACTTTAACCGGATCGGGCCATTAAACTAAATCTAGCTAACTACAAAGAGAAGGGAATAGAGATATACCGACGATCCAAGTCCTCCGGTCTTCTCGTCATGGTCCCGATCTCCTGCGGAAAAGTCCCGTCTCCTCCTCGTCGCCGGAAGTGCACCACATCGCCTACTTTGTTTACGGGCTCCCACCTCAATGCCGAGGCAACTCGGGCACGAAGCCGGCTACTCGACGTGCCCAAGATTCGTTGTAGAATATCTAGAGAAGAAGTCTCATTTGGGGTTTTGGAGCTTTGCCATTTTGGTGGAGGAAGAGAGAGGATTTTTGGAGAGGAACAAGAGAGCTCTTTTCTTTGCACAATATGAACCAAAAATGCCACACCAAAAATGAATCAATCAATCAAACCCCCACCCTCAAGTGGCCGGCCCATGTAGGAAGAAAAAAGGAGAGAGGGAAAAGTCAAGGGGGAGGTAACCATATGAATCATGCAAGAGAGAGAGAGAGGAATGGTTATCATGAAAAACAATGATACCAAAACAAAACCCATACTCCACCACCAACCATCAACCTCATCATCAACAATCATGATGAGCCAAAAGTCATGCCATCATGACAAGAAGAAGTCAAGGTCAATGAAAAGATGTCATGATAAAACAATATGCAAAGATCCCCTCCACAAACACTTATTTGCAACTATGCAAATAAGCCCTCCTCCACCAATCTTCGGCCAATGAACGGAACAATGGAAATTGGCTGAAACGGAAAGCAAACTGGCAACTCCATAAAACTGGTCCCGTAATAAATTACAGGAAAACCCCGATACTGTGCATACACACCCGCATCTGTATTTCGACCGAAATACAAATGCAATGAGACAAAGTCTACACTGTACTATACTAGGATCCGGCTTAAACCAAAGCCGGCTAGTGATATCTGTTCGATCCTGATCCGTGCAATACCGCACGTATCTGATCGAACCCTGCCATATACCAATACGGCCTATAGTACAAACTGTCCGATCCTGATCCGTGCAATACCGCACGTATCTGATCGGACCTTGCCATATCTCCATACGGTCTCTACAACCTTTCGCCCGAAAGCTGAGTAACTGAATGTGGGGGACTCTAAAGACTCGTCAACACCTTGGTTGTGGATTTAACCACTAGCACGTCAGAGGTATAAGCCAATACGTGACGGGCTACCAGGTACTGACCAAATGGGACGTCGATGAGGAAGCTCACCCCGACACCCAACTGAGCCTGTCAGTGACAATATCCGTGCAGTCCGGTCCGTTCGTCTATGAGCATCGCATGGCGGGCCTAGGGGGTTGGTAAAAGTCAGACCCCCAAAAGCGGTACAAGTCGTGTCGGAGTGTAGCCCAGAACACCCTGAGATACTACTGGAATACCTACCAGTAAATCTCCTTGCCTTGGCCAAGGACTTTGTGTAATGGCTCTCCTAGACACAGCACGACCTCACCCCCAATACCGGGAGAGACGAACCCCTGAAGATACGCTCACTGCCTCCATGTGGCTCGGGACTGTACCCAACTAAAACCTGTTTGCACGACTCCTTTGAGCCGTGGTAGGGTAGTAATCAAAGTACAGTGGGAACTCACACGAGACAAATGACGATCCCCAGGTCGATGAACTAACCTGCACACATGTCACCAGGGAACTGCCATCTGACGTCTGGTATATGACCAACTAGCATGTTCCCGGCGAGTCCTGTCCGGTGTACTCATAACCCAATGAGCACCTGTATACATCTTAGGTGATCCAACTGACACCAGTGGCTTGTGAGACCGGCCACCGCCCCTCGTCGGGGTCTCGACTGTATACACTAGTCTACTAATGGAGTATCGATGCCCAGTCTCGAAACTCCCACGACTAGGGACCTTTTAAGGATAAGCTTATAGACCCCCAGCTCCCACTTATATGATCGCCCTCATACTGCTGGTGGTCAAGCAAGAATCCTAGGGGCTCTATCAACGTGTAATAGCGACGTGTCATGTCACCTAAAGCAGTACACGATGATAAAGGTAAACCAGATAGCATACTATCATCTCGAGTAAGACTGTCCTACCGGGATAGGTCCTCCCTCAATCATTACAATCACGTACCTGTGACCTAATAATTGACTCTGAGGGCACTATCTCCAACAATCTCCCACTTGCACTCAAAGCTAATTATTGCGATGTCGCATACTCACAGCCCGTGTGATACCGAACATCCAACTTCTCTACTAGTCAGTCTCACAAAGCTTGTTTGCGGAACTATTGCGTTCGAGGAATAGCCTCAGTGAGTGGATCCGCTTAGTTGTTTCTTTCTATGTCTCTCTATATCTCAAGTTCGCGGAGAAACCCATCTCCCGAAATGAGCAATACCTGTCTTAGAATGTGTCTGGATGTCTGATGGGACATAGCTCATAAATGAACTCCAAATCCAAACTTCTTAGACTGTATCGTCAACTGAACTTAATCAGTATCCTGTGCGCCATGCCTCCCTCAGTATTGCCTTGGATCACCTGTCCAAAATACTGCCCCTCGTCAGAGGGAAAACTATAACTCTGACAACCTCCTTGTCGTCCATGTCACCTTGGAAGCCTGGAATGATAACTGTTTCCTGAATGAGGCTGTCGTTATCATCTCCCTAGAACATCCACTTATGTTCTAAAACTGCTTCCGACTGTTTCTCCAGGATTGGATTAATGTCAACTTATTGCATCTAGTGCAAGAACAACATCTGGTGTGGTACTTGACATCTCACGATTGACTCAATTGCCTGAGCAAGTGATCTGCCAATCATGCCCGTCCCTCTCCCCTTTAGTCTGTAAGACACCTTTGGAGAGGGTGACTCCATTACCTGCAGGTACACTACCGTGCCAGGAGTCGTCCATCCTAAATACTCTTAGAATGCTGTCAAGTACCCTGATTGGGAAACCACCCAAATTTAGATCTAAAACCATAGATCTAGTAACCAGTACGTCTGATATAAAATCCATTTCCTTTGTGGAGAAACAACTGTGTGACGACCAAAGTATAATCGATCGTAGTGTAGGAGTTTCTTTTCCTACTCTGTGTATATCATCCAAATACCAGGATATCACACCCTACTACCTTCTCAACAGATCCATCCCCTATTCTGATGAAGTCAAACCCATGACTGTCACGTCAGAAATAGATGATCTATCTCCGCTACTGGTGCTTCAGTCTATAAATAAACATAAGCAACCTGTCCACCAATGCTTCCGCTGCTCCCACTGACTACGACAACCCTCTGGCAGAGTCATATACACGTACACTTCTAAAACTAGTTTAGAACGACGCTATATTCATCCTCCCGCCGGGTCTCGCACCCTGGAACAACAGCAATGGTAATTGTGGGTAAACAAGAACTTCCCTGTCACCGTCCTTGAGGCTACCGTAGTACCTCTCGGGTGCCTGAAGTTACCCACCTTATCTGCGGAGTGGCCAATGGAATGTCAATCCAGATTGAATCTTTAGGTTCCTTATCAAATCTTCAGTAATCGTTTGTGGTTCTGGAATCACTTCCAGTTCTACCATACTCCCACTACTGTTTTTCTGAAAAAAAATCCATTTTTAATAAAACTGTGGCGAGTCTAGAACAATATCGCTATTGTTCGTCCAGATGGTAGAAAATCAACCCTCGTCATAGCCTGGGTCAACCCACAAACAGCTATTACAGAAACGTGCCTTGAGTTGTCCAGTGTCTGGTTTTAATCATAAACCGGACAACTCCCCGTACCTTAACATCGTTAAGATATGAACTGTTCTATATCATATATATAACCAGAGGCACTGATTTAATTGAACCAGATTCAAATCATGCAACTGTCTCCAGTGCATGTCAACTAAATGGAAGGAGGCCGATCAGCGTTACTCAACTTAGGAATACTTCCAATTATGAGTAACCTGAAAGAGAAGCAAGATCTCTTTATCATTACTATCAACTGAATACCATACACAAGTACCTACATCTTCGATCTCTTTGAAGAATCCCGATACTTGCTATACCTGGTTCTCTACTCTATTCAAATACCTATAACTTCTCAAAATTTGGACCCTGTGTTTCCGCGAAACACTTGTCTAAAAACTAGAGAAGTCATAAGTAAACCGAATATAGTACGAGGACCAACCCCTCTGTCCTGATGGACCCTGGACAACATACAATCCTTTGTATAAGTCCCTTGAGTCTGATAACTCATTCACTGTGTGTCGTAGGTTGAAAACTGTACTTATGGTTAAGAAGAATTACACCGCTGTTTAATGCTCCTTACCTAACCATCCACTGATATAGGTAAATGTCGTAGACATAATTTCAGAAAGGTATATCTCACTCTATGAAAATAGACGTACAGATATATCAATTTGAAATTGGTGCATAACTGCGGATATTCAAAACCAAATATTTGCCGACTGGCAAACAACCCAGGTGACTTCCTCAAATATCACTGATTCCAACGAATCCCGATATAATGAGGGTGATCACCTAATTCCCACTAACCTACTCCCACTCATCATCTGAAAAACCATACAGATGTGAGAGTCATACCTGGTAAATACATACCCTGGAGTAAGTGTCTAACTGGGAAATCAGTTTTCCTTTAACAGTACACAGTGAAACTGAAACATTGAAATGCTTCGATGGGATATCCCGGTATTCCTAGTAATGCCTCTTCCAGAATCACGACTGTAACCGTATAGTTCTTTGCCACCTCTCCAAATCCCTTCATATGTCTTTAGTCATTACCTTCTGCACACCCCTTTAGGCCAAATGGTTTTCTTCCTTCCCTACCGTTCGGCACCAGCCTATGGTTTGGAAGAAGACTATCCAATAAGCATAATGGGTGTACTGTCCCAATCCTAGGAACACTCGCAATGAGAGAGGGTGAAGATAAAAGACAACCGAATAAACCTTATTCCTATTTCTCCTGAACCAGAATCCATCCCCGAACTGGAACAAGTTCCATTCGAGTTCGTATATAACCATACGATGGAGTATCCAAATAAACTGTGGATCTTCGTAGTGATACGGAGTGTCCTGGAGAAATACAAAGGTGATGTGGGAGTGGTAATGAAATATTTGGTTTGGTCGTGAATATCTGTTGCAATTTACTTTGCCCTCTTACTAATCCCTTGCTTTGTCTGAACTTAATACCTTCTGTACACCATCGTTAGGCTAATTGGTTTTCTTCATTCCCTACCGGTCGGCACCAGCCTAAGGTTTGGAAGAAGACAATCCAATTTGCGTAATAGGTGTACTACCCCTAAACCAAGGAGTACTCGTAACCTGAGAGAGGGTAAAAGGAAAAGACAACTGAATAATCCTATCCGTTTTCTCCAGAACCGGAAACCATCCTCGAATAAATTCTTTCGAGTTCGTATCTAACCATACGATGGTTTTGTCCAATGGAAGTGGACGTTCGTAGTAAAACGGGGTGTCCTGGAGAAAAGGGTAAAAGTAGGAGTGGCAATGAGGTCTGCAACTCTGACAATCCAAAAGCCGGTGTTAAAGAAGGTTCGGTCAACTTGGTCACTGAGTCAAAGTCTTAGGGTCGGGTCAATGGTCGCTGCCAAAGAGAGAGAGAAAAGAAACACTCAGCGTGCACTCTAACCTAGATCAGAATGGTTACCAATTTATCTAATCTGGAAACCTCCCACTATACCTCAAATTTTCCTCCAAACCTTAAAGAAAAATTAGTCGGGGTTACCCGAGGAGTAAACTAACTCATCAGTGGGAATCGGGATCCAACTATCATCGCATGATAACGTGACGGAATCCGCTCACGTCATCACACTCCAGAAGGTATGCGCATATCTGGCAAGTTTCAGTTCTTTTGAAACTCCCGATGTGATTTCTGCCCCATGCTCTTATGACCTTGGCGAAGGTCAACAAATCATAAGTCACATGTCAAGTTCTACCCGTCATTATCCAGGTTAATTTGAATCCACCCGTACAAGCCCTTGACTAGGGCCAACAAGGCTATACGACTGTCCCAAACCAACGCATCTATCTATGCAGCAGAAAGGTAACAAGCAGCTACCATACACTATGCCTTGACGAAGGTCAACAAACATAGCATGAATACTACGTGCTACTCGTTTGAAACGACGGAGGGCTACGAATGGTTTCTGGCGAAAACCTTTAACGTAATGAACTTGATATCGTCGAAGGAACGGATAGCTTTTAAAAATATAGTGACGAAAACCTTTGCTAAAGAGGTCACTCCCGGTGAAGGGATCTCGGCTCTTTCCCCGTAGAATGGGGTGCAGAATATTCCAAATGAATACCACGGTGCAAAGCAAAAGTAATCGGCTATAGTGAAGTCATTGCCCTGACGCAAACTTCTGTCCAAGGGGTCACTCCCGGTGAAGGGATCTCGGCCCTTGCCTCGTCGACTGAGGAGCAGGATATTCCAAATGAATACCACGATGCAAAACAAAAGTGAACGTCCTTGCAATAACAGCTTTTTGAAAAGTGTTCCAACAACATCAGATTAGGTTTGTTTTAACTTGCATTGATTCGAATCAATGCAGTCCCATCAATTGATCACACCAAAAAGAACGAAAATATACTGATGTACGTATATGCCATCCGCATTCGCCACTGGGTCCCGTCATTACCCGTTAGGTTAGCTTACTAACGACAGAGCGGGGACTGGACTAGCGCGGATGCAAAACATATGCAACATCTACTAATATATATACCAATATATTATATTTTGCTCAAGGCGTGAAAGAAATGCAACATCACAGAGAATGAACAGCATCACAGAAACAATACAGATATATGGGATCCCCGGGTTTCACAGAGCCGCTGAAACCCGACGTTCCCCTGGTCGTGTGGATAGCCTGTGCAATGAAATCCTAGACCCCTACGGGCGCGGCAAGTCACCCGCCAAAACCTGAAGCGAGGCAGCCCCCTTCAGCGCCGTGAATGGACCACCCAGCACTTCACGGAATCCGGTAACTTGGGCACCCCTCCTGGGTCAACCTGTACCCCCTACGAGTGCGGCGAATAGCCCGCCAATCCTAGAGTGAAGCCCCCTCCGTCTCAATGCCATGAGATGCGGGCTTGTTGCCCTCCAGAACCCGGCTATCCGTGCACCCCTCCGCGGGGCAATCCTAGTACAGAAAGTAAAATATACATACAACGGGTACATCGACCGCAACCAGGTCGTGCCCCAAAATAATAATACAAACAGGCAGTGACGGCAGTCCACATGTCGGACGCTCGCCCCGCAATATCAAATGTACATAATACAACAAAAC
The DNA here is from genome assembly GCA_030015575.1 of Agapanthus africanus. NCBI lineage: Eukaryota > Viridiplantae > Streptophyta > Magnoliopsida > Asparagales > Amaryllidaceae > Agapanthus > Agapanthus africanus. The sequence goes on along the minus strand of CM057342.1, from coordinate 447,113,087 downwards.
TGTACTAGCATTGCATCCAGGCTATCCCCACGACCGATCCGCAACATCACAGCAAATACATAGAACATCAATGTGAAAGTCACGTTCGCAAATCCGTCTAACCGGGCTATAGCAGTTAGACCGGATTTACCGATCGAGTGACATTCACGGTCGCAGATATAATGTAAATACTGTGAAAAATGTGTTTAAGATTTTCCGATTGACCAAAAATTAACAAGTGGGCCCCAAACTAATACTGTAGCACTCACAGAAATAATTGGCCCAATTTTAATATTCCAAAACCCACAAAATAATCCCAGAAAGCCTCTGTAAAAAATTGGTGCAGTGAACTCCACAGTGCGCGGCGGAAGGGCGGCGTAATGGGGGTTCATGCGGCGCTTCCGCGCTCCCACTGTAGAATCATTTCATCGAAATTTTACAGAGTTCTTAGAATTTCCAGTACATCAATATTTTACAACCTGAAAAATTTTTCGAGACCAAAATATTTCAACAGAAACTGATGTGAACTAGAAATGCAAGTTTTGGAATTTTGGTCGATCGGAAATGCAAAACACATCAAACGAAGCTAGACGAAGTTAATGGCGAGTCTCTGATACCACTGTAAGTGCACGGCGGCGCCCCGGCCGTCAATCCGACGGCGGAACGCGGAAGCGGTGGTAAACTTAAAATTTTGCGGACTTGGCAAACCGGCACCACCGCGCACTTTAACCGGATCGGGCCATTAAACTAAATCTAGCTAACTACAAAGAGAAGGGAATAGAGATATACCGACGATCCAAGTCCTCCGGTCTTCTCGTCATGGTCCCGATCTCCTGCGGAAAAGTCCCGTCTCCTCCTCGTCGCCGGAAGTGCACCACATCGCCTACTTTGTTTACGGGCTCCCACCTCAATGCCGAGGCAACTCGGGCACGAAGCCGGCTACTCGACGTACCCAAGATTCGTTGTAGAATATCTAGAGAAGAAGTCTCATTTGGGGTTTTGGAGCTTTGCCATTTTGGTGGAGGAAGAGAGAGGATTTTTGGAGAGGAACAAGAGAGCTCTTTTCTTTGCACAATATGAACCAAAAATGAATCAATCAATCAAACCCCCACCCTCAAGTGGCCGGCCCATGTAGGAAGAAAAAAGGAGAGAGGGAAAAGTCAAGGGGGAGGTAACCATATGAATCATGCAAGAGAGAGAGAGAGGAATGGTTATCATGAAAAACAATGATACCAAAACAAAACCCATACTCCACCACCAACCATCAACCTCATCATCAACAATCATGATGAGCCAAAAGTCATGCCATCATGACAAGAAGAAGTCAAGGTCAATGAAAAGATGTCATGATAAAACAATATGCAAAGATCCCCTCCACAAACACTTATTTGCAACTATGCAAATAAGCCCTCCTCCACCAATCTTCGGCCAATGAACGGAACAATGGAAATTGGCCGAAACGGAAAGCAAACTGGCAACTCCATAAAACTGGTCCCGTAATAAATTACAGGAAAACCCCGATACTGTGCATACACACCCGCATCTGTATTTCGACCGAAATACAAATGCAATGAGACAAAGTCTACACTGTACTATACTAGGATCCGGCTTAAACCAAAGCCGGCTAGTGATATCTGTTCGATCCTGATCCGTGCAATACCGCACGTATCTGATCGAACCCTGCCATATACCAATACGGCCTATAGTACAAACTGTCCGATCCTGATCCGTGCAATACCGCACGTATCTGATCGGACCTTGCCATATCTCCATACGGTCTCTACAACCTTTCGCCCGAAAGCTGAGTAACTGAATGTGGGGGACTCTAAAGACTCGTCAACACCTTGGTTGTGGATTTAACCACTAGCACGTCAGAGGTATAAGCCAATACGTGACGGGCTACCAGGTACTGACCAAATGGGACGTCGATGAGGAAGCTCACCCCGACACCCAACTGAGCCTGTCAGTGACAATATCCGTGCAGTCCGGTCCGTTCGTCTATGAGCATCGCATGGCGGGCCTAGGGGGTTGGTAAAAGTCAGACCCCCAAAAGCGGTACAAGTCGTGTCGGAGTGTAGCCCAGAACACCCTGAGATACTACTGGAATACCTACCAGTAAATCTCCTTGCCTTGGCCAAGGACTTTGTGTAATGGCTCTCCTAGACACAGCACGACCTCACCCCCAATACCGGGAGAGACGAACCCCTGAAGATACGCTCACTGCCTCCATGTGGCTCGGGACTGTACCCAACTAAAACCTGTTTGCACGACTCCTTTGAGCCGTGGTAGGGTAGTAATCAAAGTACAGTGGGAACTCACACGAGACAAATGACGATCCCCAGGTCGATGAACTAACCTGCACACATGTCACCAGGGAACTGCCATCTGACGTCTGGTATATGACCAACTAGCATGTTCCCGGCGAGTCCTGTCCGGTGTACTCATAACCCAATGAGCACCTGTATACATCTTAGGTGATCCAACTGACACCAGTGGCTTGTGAGACCGGCCACCGCCCCTCGTCGGGGTCTCGACTGTATACACTAGTCTACTAATGGAGTATCGATGCCCAGTCTTGAAACTCCCACGACTAGGGACCTTTTAAGGATAAGCTTATAGACCCCCAGCTCCCACTTATATGATCGCCCTCATACTGCTGGTGGTCAAGCAAGAATCCTAGGGGCTCTATCAACGTGTAATAGCGACGTGTCATGTCACCTAAAGCAGTACACGATGATAAAGGTAAACCAGATAGCATACTATCATCTCGAGTAAGACTGTCCTACCGGGATAGGTCCTCCCTCAATCATTACAATCACGTACCTGTGACCTAATAATTGACTCTGAGGGCACTATCTCCAACAGGGCTGTCATGGTGGGGCCAGCCACATGGGAAGAGGGAGAGAGGGTGAGGTGTGGGTGTGTGGGTTAGGGAAAAAGATAAATGTATTACCCCAATTCCCGTTAACACTAAATTCACCGGAAAAAGCCTTTTTCTTCGATATTTTCTAAACCGTTTTGGCAAACGATTTCATTTCAAAAACCACATGATAAAATTTTATTTAATGTGTCATGATGCACAAAATTTGTTTCAACTCATTCCAATTTGTAATTCTCCCTAATTAAATGTATTAGTGACGGCTTAAAATAATAATAAAATAATATTTTTTTCCAGAAAATTTGAAATTTCACCAATGGCTCAATAAACACCAAATACTAGCAATTACATAGCTAGAATATGTATATTTAATTTTTATAATAAGATATTTGCATTTTGACTTTTTACAGAAAACCCCCTTATTTTATCGATTTTCCGAAATTTCACCGAAACGATTTTCAAAACGCTACACAGTCACGTTCCGTACTTTCGGGTCGTGACAAAGTTTGTATCAGAGCGTTGGTTTTACCTTTCTGAGTGTAGGACGACCCTTAGTAGATGGAGTAGGTGACTTAAACAGAGTGGCGTAGCGTGGGTATGTTCCGCGGCATACTTACGATACGGTACTCCGCCTAAGTGACCTTAGGAAATAATTGCTTGTATTTCCTTTCTTGATTCCTTGCATTCCTTGATTCAATTGCAATGTTCTTATCGCTCCTGTTTCTTATTCCAGCTTCGATGCCGCCAAAGACTACGAGAGCTCAGCGTGCTGCCGCTAGGGATGAGCTTCGAGCTAGTTCGTCTGAGGCGAGGATCGAGCGGGATGATACGCCTACCCCTCAGGGTCAGATTGATCCGCCCTCTCCAGATTGTATTGCCATATTAGAGGCCGGTATGCAGGAGTTGCGACAGATGATGGGATTGTTAGTTGAGTCCAGTCGGGCACAGAGATCCAAGGACGTTCCTTCCTCCGCACAGATCACGATTGTACCTGCGGCCAGACGGTTACTCCTGCTACTACTGCGACTATCCCTGTTTCACTACAGGAGTTTATGAGATTGAGACCTCCAGCTTTTACCGGTACGGATGCGACAGAGGACCCACAGGCATTTCTTGATAGGATGGCTAGGATTTGCCGTTCGTTGAGGTGTTCTGATGATAGATGGGTGGAGTTCGCGAGTTTTCGTCTGGAGGGCCTTGCCCAGACATGGTACGATTCAGTAGAGAGAGGCCGAGCTACAGGTCTACCTTCTATGACCTGGGACGAGTTTACAGCTGCATTTCTTACTCATTTCCTTCCGGAGAGTGTCCGAGATGCTCGAGCTCATAGTTTTGAGTCTTTGCGCAAGACTCATGGGATGACGATGTCGGAGTATGATATACAATTTACCCAGTTTTCTCGATATGCTCCGTACCTAGTAGACACAGAAGAGAAGAGAATAAAGAAGTTTGTGCGAGGGCTTGACACACAGCTATTCCTTGCTATCGGCACCCAGCACTTTGATACATACGCAGCCGCGATGGACGCAGCCTTACTTTTGGAGGAGCGCATTTCTGAGACTCCAGTCGTTTCTGGGCCGAAGAGGATCTGTACTGATACGCCAGCTCAGCGGCAGATGGGTAGACACCGTGATAGATTCTTTCCGGGAGAAGGTGGCGGCAGAGGATTGAGACGAGGTCAGTTATTTGGTTCATATCCGCAGACTCAGCAGTCATCGCCAGGATGTTTTCGGTGCGGGAGTCAGTACCACTGTATCAGAGACTGTACCATGGGGATCCAGGGCATGGCGACGGTCCCACATGTGACCTTACCACCTTCACCACCTCTTCAGAAAGCTCTACTTCCTACCCCTGATGATGCTCCACACCAGCCAGATGCTCCTAGAGGTCGTGGGCGTGGCGGTCCGGTTCAGAGAGGACGAGGCGACAGAGGCAGAGGCGGAGGCAGAGGTAGAGGCAGAGGACAGCCAGTTATTAGTGGTGGACAGGCCCGAGTGTTCGTGTTGACTCCTTAGGATGCACAGGCATCCAATGCCGTCGTGACAGGTACTCTGCCAGTATGTTCTTTTGATGCATGGGTATTATTTGATCCAGGCTCCACACATTCCTATGTATCCACGTACTTTGCACCGAGGTTGGGCCGAGAGTCTTCTTCGTTAGATCAGCCGCTAGTCGTTATTACTCCGGTAGGCGAGTCGTTTGTTGCCCGTTTTGTTTACCGATCTTGTCCCGTTCGTATCGAGGAGAGAGATTCTTCAGTTGATTTGATTCTCCTCGATATGCTAGACTTCGACGTTCTTCTTGGTATGGACTGGCTAGCCACCTGTTATGCATCCGTGGACTGCCGTGAGAAAGCAGTCAGATTCAGTTTTCCTGGTGAGCCGGTTCTTGTTATTCAGGGAGATCGTAGCGCTACCCTTCCCAGCTTGATTTCTTCCCTTCGCGCTGGTCAGCTCTTGCGGAAAGGGTGTCAGGGATTCTTAGCCTATGTTTGTGATGCTAGCGCTGCAGAGGTTCCACTGGACAGGTCCCTGTTGTGAGAGAGTTCCCTGATGTATTCCCTGACGAGCTGCCTGGTCTGCCACCAGAGCGTGAGATTGAGTTCTGTATTGACTTGATCCCTGGTATGGGGCCTATCTCTATACCGCCTTATCGGATGGCCCCGACAGAGCTTAGAGAGCTGAAGGATCAGTTACAGGACTTGCTGGACAAAGGGCTTATCCGACCGAGTGTGTCACCTTGGGGTGCTCCCGTCCTGCTTGTTAAGAAGAAGGACGGCAGTATGCGCTTATGCATTGATTATCGTCAGCTGAACTGGGTTACTATGCGGAACAGATATCCCCTACCCCGCATTGATGACTTATTCGATCAGCTCCAGGGTGCAGGGTTTTTCTCGAAGGTTGATTTACGGTCAGGTTATCACCAGTTGCGGGTGCAGAAGGAGGATATTCTAAAGACCGCTTTTCGTACTCGATACGGTCATTATGTGTTCTTGGTGATGTCGTTCGGGCTCACCAATGCCCCGGCAGCATTTATGGACTTGATGAACCGTGTATTCAGTCCGTATCTCGATCAGTTCATCATTGTGTTCATTGACGACATCTTGGTTTATTCTCAGAGCCGGGAGGAGCATGAGCAGCACTTGCGTATCACATTGCAGACATTGAGGGAGCATCAGTTGTTCACCAAATTTTCCAAGTGCGCATTTTGGCTAGACAGTGTCGACTTCTTGGGTCATGTGGTGACGAGAGATGGTATTTGTGTGGACCCGAAGAAGATCGAGGAAGTTCAGCGTTGGCCCAGACCGGTATTAGTTACAGAGGTTCGCAGCTTTCTAAGTCTTGCCGGCTATTATCGATGTTTTGTCCAGGATTTCTCACGCATTGCTGCACCGTTGACCGGGTTGACCCGGAAGGGGGTTCCTTTTGATTGGACCGAGGCATGTGAAGATAGCTTCCAGCAGTTGAAGACTCGTCTGACTACTGCACCAGTGTTAGCATTACCTTCAGGATCAGGCGGTTTCATGGTATATTGTGATGCTTCTCGAGTGGGGCTGGGCTGTGTATTGATGCAGCACGACAGAGTTATCGCGTATGCTTCTCGGCAGTTGAGGAAACACGAACAGAACTACCCCACTCATAATTTAGAGATGGTTGCAGTGGTATTTGCACTTAAGATCTGGAGACATTACCTATACGGCGAGTCGTGCCAGATATTCACTGACCACAAGATTTTGAAGTATATCTTTCAGCAGCGAGATCTGAATCTGAGACAGCGCCGTTGGATGGAGTTGGTGAAAGATTATGACTGCGAGATTTTATACCATCCGGGCAAGGCGAATGTGGTGGCAGATGCCTTGAGTAGGAGGCCCGGAGGTAGCTTATCCTGTTTTAGCGCAGTACAGATGCAGTCGACGGCGGATTGGCAGGTGCTATGTGTCAGCAGAGTGCAGTTCGAGTTTACTCCTACAGGGGGAAAGCTGGCCCATTTCAGAGCACGCCCACAGTTACTTGACCGTGTCCGCGAGGCACAGTCTGCCGATGCCCGTATTTTAGAGATTATCGAGCAGATTCGGCAGGGCAGAGTTTCCGAGTTCGTGATTGATGATCAGGGGATACTTCGATTTGGGACTCGACTGTGCATACCAGATTCTGAGGGACTGAGGCGTGATATTCTTGAGGAGGCCCATAGATCAGTGTACAGTGTGCATCCAGGTTCCACCAAGACGTACCGTGATTTGAGAGATATTTACTAGTGGGACGGGATGAAGAAGGATGTTACAGACTTTGTGTCGAGATGCCTGACTTGTCAGCATGTCAAGGCCGAGCACCAGAGGCCAGCCGGCGAGTTACAGCCTTTGCCCATCCCTGAGTGGAAGTGGGAACAGCTCTCTATGGACTTCATTGTGGGTCTACCCAGGACCAGTCGAAGGTATGACTCTATTTGGGTGATTGTGGATCGACTGACAAAAGCGGCTCACTTCCTGCCAGTGAAGACCACTTTTGGATTTGCTCAGTACGCCCAGGTTTATATTGATAAGATCGTGCGACTGTATGGCGTTCCGACTTGCATCGTGTCTGACCGGGGCACCCAGTTTACCAGCCGATTGTGGCAGAAACTTCAGGAAGCTTTAGGCACCCGATTGAGTTTTGGCACAGCCTTTCATCCGCAGGCTGACGGTCAGTCAGAGCGTACTATTCAGACTCTTGAGGACATACTCAAATCTTGTGTTTTAGATTTCGGTGGTAGTTGGGATCGTTATTTGCCCTTGATCGAGTTCTCCTACAATTATAGCTTCCAGGAGACGATTCAGATGGCACCTTTCGAGGCTTTATATGGGAGGAGATGTCGATCGCCTGTATGTTGGACAGAGCTCAGGGAGAGCAGTATTTTGGGACCGCAGATCGTACAGGAGATGACCGAAAAGATACAGCTGATTCGGGACAGGATGAGAGCGGCATAGAGTAGGCAGAAATCATACGCTGACAGGCGCCGTCGCCGACTCGAGTTCGCTGTTGGCGATCATGTTTTCCTGAGGGTCTCTCCGATGAAGGGTGTGATGAGAATTGGGCAAAAAGGGAAGCTTAGTCCCAGATTTGTTGGTCCCTTTGAGATCCTAGAGCGTGTCGGTTCAGTGGCTTATCGGTTAGTTCTTCCGCCCAGCTTCCCCAATGTTCACCCCGTGTTCCATGTTTCGATGCTCCTCAAGTACCTTCATCATCCTTCCCATGTGATTCAGTACCAGACGATCCAGCTAGAGTGCGATCTTTCATTCACCGAGCAGCCGGTGGTCATTTTGGATCGGCAGGTGAAGAAATTGAGGCCGAAGGTTATACCGTCCGTCAAAGTTCTTTGGTGTGGACCGAACAGCGAGGAAGTCACTTGGGAGACCGAGGTCGAGATGAGGAAGAGATATCCCCATCTTTTTGAAGGTACGCGTAGTTAAATTCTAAATTCGGGGACCGAATTTCTCTAAAGGAGGAAGATTGTAACGCTTCGAAAATCGTTTAGGCAGTTTTTTCGATAATCGGCAAAATAAGCAATCTTTTCCGTAAAATGTAAAAATAAGTATTTTTCAATATAAGCCTAATTATACAAAATTTAGATAAGATATTGCTAAAATTTGGTCACTAAATGTCACTTAAAATTTTCTATTTAATTAAAAATAATTTCCTTAATTAATTATTTTTAATATTATTTTAAGCTTTTAAAAGTACATTAAATTAGTGTTAAATACAAATTTAAATGGGTAAATTACACACTTAGGAAATATTATAAACTAAAATTTAGTGTTAATAAAATTGTATCAAGACTTTTCAAGATTTTTGTTCTATGGTTTAAGAATTATATCAAAAATGAATTTAAAATGGGTTTTTTTGTGAAATTTGTTGTGATATGCATTAATTGACCATAGAAGATACTTTCTGTGTGGAAATTTCCACACAACTCTTCCATTCTCAACCCCAAAGCTTTAGGCCGAGCCCCCTTCCAGCAACAGCCCCATTTCCTCCAAATTCTTTTGCTTCAAAATCATGCTAAAATCATCAAAAATCCAAAAAACCCACCATTTCCTTCACTAATTCAAACCTAACCCTTATGCTATCCCTTCTCAAGCCCAAATTTGTCTAAGACAAGGAGAAAGGAGACCTCTTTAGAGGCTAAGTGCAAGGGAATCACAACTTGGGAGGTATAAGTTTTAATCTAGTTGTTAAATTTGTAGTTTAAATAAGCTAAATTAGTATTTTAAAGTGTTATTTTGTCTATAATTCCATGTTTAATGAAATTCTAGATTAGGGTTTGAAGTATGATAATTGGATTAAAATTTGTGTTGTGGCCATCTAGTAGTTTGATTGGGGTGTTGGAGTTGGATTGTGATCGCGATATCATTAATTCGCGATATTTGCATCGAAATAGGTATGCTAATACTTACTAGGTTTATATAAAAATTAGGAGGTGATCTAATTGCGATATATGGACGATATTTATAGCATCTCATACGACTATTAGGGTGTGCGAATACGGAATTTGGTTTAATCGGGTTTTAGTTTTGACGGTTGCCCCGAAACGACGATTTTAGTTAAGGTTTTAGCAATTTTCGTGTGTTTCCCGCGCACCGAGTGCACGTTGTGCCTAACTTATGAGCGTCGATCTTTTCATATTGTGACTTGCGTAGTTTCAGGAATATGTAATCTTATGCTGTGTGTTATGCAATTTGAGGATCGGTTGCGGAAACATCGGACGCGGCGCGCAAAGGCAAAGCGGTGGCTGGGTCTGATTAGCGAGGCATCCAGGTGAGTAGATGTATACATCTATGGGGGAATCGTCTGGATGGCGCGAGGTGCCCCATAGTTAGGATTACTGTACTAGTTGCAACTATTTGCATTGTTAGTTAGCTAACCCTCTCATTCATATGCATACCTTTATAGCTATTCGTCTGCTAGAATTGCATGGATATCCATATACACATGTGTGATATCACCTCATAGGACACGTACACCATTACCATTGGCTCCTGTTGCACGCGTACTATTCATGTGACACACACGCCTTTGTTAATTGCCATGCCACGAGCACTGTAGAACCCGCTTAATTCAGTATCAACACTTGCATCATATATGATGCATCGAATTGCATAGCATATATATATATACCTCACTTCATCATCATGCAACATAGGTTTCTAGGTCTAAATCACATTGCATACCTTTGACATCATAAGCATTTATTATATACAACATGTTGGGTATTATGATTTTCTTGAGGATTTCAGTATTGCTGCGATTTCTGGATTTTAGGGAAAACCGCAAGAATTTAACAAAAGCTTATTATTATCATTTTTTAAAATAAAGTTGTGCTTTTCTCATGATGTATGTGTCGTCCAACATGAGTTTCATGTTTTCTTTTAGATTTCGAGACCCGATTCGAGGAGTGGATGATTCGTCTCGGGTACATGGTGGGCCCGATATGGTACCCCGGGGCAAGAAGATCGAGTTGTAGACGATGAGCCTGGCAGGGGAAGACTACCTACCGGTGATGTTTGGTGCAGCGGATATCCGGAGGATACCGACCGTTGTCGTGAGATTTGATGATATGGGTCGATCCGGACTGACGGAGCCCGATGTATTGAGACATTGATACAGTGAGACATTGAGACAGATATATTTCCATATTTGGTGTCGATTCTTGATACGGTTTTCAGATGATTTCATGAGGATACTTAGCTATTGCACAGATATTCTTTTTTTTCTAAAGTTAAGAATGCAGAGCTTATAGTATTTTAAAACACTTAAAGATTTCATATTGATGTTGCATACATGTGCATACATACTAGTGGCATTACATCACATCTAGACATACATGTTGTGATGTATTTGCGTGCATTCTTACGATAGCCTTATTAGATGTTACTTGCTACTCACGAGCTGGCAACTCACCCCCGTTGTGCCACAGTGTCTTGCAGGTCGGACCCGTCAGCCTTCTAGCGGCGGGATTTTCTTATTGTTGGCTTCTTTTGCTCAGACTCGCGACATTGCTCGTAGGTGGGTTGCGAGGACACTTTTATCTCTTTTTGTATTACCATTGTATCTAGTATTCTCCATCTACCACTACTCATTTGTATATACGACCTAGTGATGAGACTGAGAGATTTGTGTATATGTGGTTCCTTTTGGGTCGAGCTCACTTGAGCCGACGTTGTGTTTTCTTATATTTTGCATTTCATTATGCTCTTTTGCTTGATATTACATATATATTGCGTGTGGTTGTGATCCGCCTTGGGCTAAGAGCTAGCTCCCGCTTGGAGATGCCATTTTGTTATTACAGATTTATATATCTTGTTGTACCCATTTTGGGGGATAGAATTTACAAAGGAGACTCTGCCGAAATTTCTGGAAATTTTTGATGTTTTTTTAAGAGTTAATGTAACTTAATTGATTTTATGTCGTTTTCATGAAAGGTTTCCTTCACTCTCATTGCTTTTTAGTTTAGATTTTCTGGGCTTTGGCTGACTTAGTTTACGTTACGCCTTTAGACGTCTCGTAATCTAAGTGCCAGTCACGTTCCGTACTTTCGGGTCGTGACACCTGTATACTATCTCCTGTACGACGTACTGATGGCTGTGGGACAGACCATCTCCCCAACTGGGATGAGAAGCGTACACACTAGTCTACTCCGGAGTATCGATGCCCTGTCTCAATAATCCTACGACTAGGGACCTGAAAAAGGATATGCTTGTAGACTATCCAGCCCCCACTAGTGTGGCTGCCATCACAACGCTGGTAGTCAATCAAGATCCTAAGGGCTCTATCAATACGTACACACATATTAAGATAGATATAAACCAAGTAGCATACTACCATGTTTAGCAAGACTGTTAATATAACTGTGAATATCCCAAGCTTCTATTAAGTAATATACAAGCTAGTATGGTACAATAATGGCCTCTAGGGCATATACACTAACAATCTCCCACTTCCACTAGAGCCATGTACTGGCATATCGAAGACCGATCATCTCGAGCAGCCTCTCGAACTAAATCTGAGGTAAGGCCTTTCTGAATGGATCAGCAGTGTTCTCCTCTGTAGCAACTCTCCGGACCTCGATCTCCTGGCGATCTATGATCTCCCTGATCAGGTGATACCACCTTAAGATGTGTCTGGACTTTTGATGGGACCTGGGTTCCTTTGCTAAAGCTATGGCTCCGTTGTTGTCGCAATACAGCGGTATTGGATCAACAATGGTAAGAACCACCTGAAGTTCTATTAGGAACTTCTTCATCCAGACCGTTTCTTTTGCGGCATCGCAAGCAGCGATATACTCTGCTTCCATCGTCGAGTCAGCAACGGTGTCCTGCTTGGAACTCTTCCAGCACACCGCCCCTCCATTGAGGGTAAAGACATAACCTGACATGGACTTAGAGTCATCCTTATCACTCTGGAAGCTGGAATCAGGAAAGGCCTCGATCTTGAGGTCTTTTCCGCCGTAAACCAAAAACATCTCCTTAGTCCTTCTTAGGTACTTGAGAATGTTCTTTACTGCTATCCAGTGCTTCTCCCCTGGGTCTGACTGATACCGGCTTACCACGCTCAGTGCGTAAGCTACATCTGGTCTGGTGCACAACATCGCATACATTATAGAGCCTACCGCAGAAGCGTAGATTATAATAGACATGCGTTCCCTTTCCAAATCAGTCTTGGGAGACATCTCTTTGGAGAGGGTGATTCCGTGACAAGCCAGTAGATTGCCGTGCTTAGAATCTTTCATACTGAATCTTTTCAGTATAATGTTGATATACCTGGACTGCGAAAGTCCCAACATCCTTTTGGATCTATCACGATAGATCCGGATCCCCAGAATGTAAGAGGCACCACCCAGATCTTTCATGGAGAACCGGTGTGACAAGAATCCTTTGACAGATTGTAGCATAGGAATGTCATTTCCTATCAATAGAATGTCATCCACGTACAAGACGAGGAATACGATAGTTCATGCTACAATTTTACTATATATACATGGTTCATCTGGATTTTTGATAAAGTCATATTCTTTGACCGTTTCATCAAAATAGATGTTCCAACACCACGATGCCTGCTTCAGTCCATAAATGGACTTAAGCAACTAGCACACTTTCCCACTGCTCCCACTTTGATTGAAGCCTTCTGGCTGATCCATATGGGCGCACTCTTTTAAACTACCATTTAGAAAAGCCGTCTTTACGTCCATCTGCCAGATCTCATAATCATGGAAGGCGGCAATAGCAAGAAGGACCCGAATGGATTTGAGCATAGCCACTGGAGAAAAAGTTTCATCATAGTCCAAACTAGGTCTTTGACGAAAACCCTTTGCAACAAGTCTAGCCTTATAGGTTTCCACCTGTCCATCTACAGCAATCTTTTTCTTGAAGATCCATTTACATCATATGGGTTTTACCCCATCTGGAGCAAAGTCCAAAGTCCATACTTTGTTGGTGTACATGGATTCCATCTCGGTTCGCATTGCATCTAGCATCGTACCGAGTCGCCGCTCTGGATGGCCTGCTGGAAGCTAGTAGGTTCATCATCATCAATGATGCAATCATCTCTATCCCCATCTATGAGAAAACCGTAGTATCTCTCAGGCGGATGAGACGGCCTACTACTTCTGCGGAGGGGTGCGGGAATGTCCTGTTCTTCATGAACTACTGGTTCTACCAAACTTTCAGTAGTAATTTGTGGTTCTGGAATTTCTTCCAGTTCTATTTCGCTCCCACTTGTTTCCTTTTCTATAAACTGCTGTTCTAGAAAATGGGCATGACGAGAAACAAAACCTTTTGTTCCTCTGCGTAATAGAAGAAATACCCCTTGGAGTTCTTTGGATATCCCACAAACTTAAACTGTACAGATCATGCCTCGAGTTTGTCCGCATGCTGCTTTTTAACAAAAGCTGGACATCCCCATATTTTCATATGCTGAAGATGGGGTTTCTTCCCACTCCACATCTGATATGGAGTGGTAGGCACAGTCTTGGTAGGAGCCCTGTTCAAAAGATATGCCGCTGATTCTAGCGCAAAACCTCAGAAAGATAGCGGTAACTCAGCATTACTCATCATTGAACGTACCATATCCAATAGGGTTCGATTCCGTCTCTCCGATACACCGTTATGCTGTGGAGTGTATGGAGGAGTTAGCTGAGAGAGAATTCCTTTCTCTTTTAGGTAACCTAGGAACTCGGCACTTAAGTATTCACCACTTCGATCAGATCTCAGTGTCTTGATACTTTTGCCGGTTTGGTTTTCTACTTCATTCTTATACTCTTGGAATTTCTCAAAAGCCTTGGATTTATGTTTCATCAAGAAAATGAATCCGTACCTAGAGTAATCATCCGTAAAAGTAATGAAATAGGAAAAACCACCTCTTGCATGTGTAGACATTGGACCACATACATCGCTGTGTATGAGTCCTAAGAGCTCGCTCGCTCTTGCTCCATGTCCAGTGAATGGAGTCTTTGTCATCTTTCCTTTGAGACATGATTGACAAGTGGCATAAGATTGATATTCGAACGAATCCAAATATCCTTCTCTATGTAACTTAGTTAACCTTGTCTCATTGATGTGACCTAGTCTACAATGCCATAAGAAAGCCTTATTTAAATCTGGAGACTTTCTTTTTAGTGTGTTCTGGACATAGAAAATATGTAATTGGTTTAAGACATATATACCGTGATCTAGTGTACCGGACCCAATCAAACCATGATTAAGGTGGATATTAACAACATCGCTTACAAACGTGAAATCATAACCTTATTTTGATAACAACGAAACCGATATGATATTACACGTTAAACTAGGTACACAAAAACAGTTATGCAAAACCAAAATATGTCCACTCGTCAATCCAAGGTGATAATCCCCTACGGACACAGCACCCACGCTAGCTCCGTTAGCAACCTGGAGGGTCATATCACCAACCTTCAGCTCTCTACGGTCTCTCAGTGCCTCCAATGAATTGCATATATGAGATCCTGATCCGGTATCCAATAACCAGAAAGTAGAGTTGATTGAAAAACATTTTTCAATTACAAACACACCTGAAGTCGAAGCCACAGCTTGCTTCGGTTCCTGGTTCTTGGCATTCAAAGCTGTGCAATCTTTCTTTCAATGGCCTTTTCTACGACAGTGGAAGCACTCATCCTTTGCCATTACTGGTACCGCAACCTTTGCTTTTCCCTTGACTCCCACCTTACCAACACATCCTCTAGGTTTGGTAGCGTCCTTCTTCTTCCTTCCTTTGGCCTAGCCTTGGACCCGGAAGAAGAAGCACCGCGAACAAACATAGCGGGTGTTTCCCTTGCCTTCTGCAAGGTGCCCTTTGCACTCCTCAACATGTTAAGGAGTTCTGGAAGTTCAACTTCTTTTCTTTGAATGTTGAAATTCAGAATAAACTGGGCGTAGGTGGAAGGAAGGGACTGATGATCAAGTCTGTATAGAGCTCGTTCTCCAAAGTCGTCCCGAGGTCCTCGAGCTCTTCTATATAGCCAATCATCGTTAGGACATGTTCTCCTACAGATGATCC
Source organism: Agapanthus africanus (assembly GCA_030015575.1). Taxonomy (NCBI): domain Eukaryota; kingdom Viridiplantae; phylum Streptophyta; class Magnoliopsida; order Asparagales; family Amaryllidaceae; genus Agapanthus; species Agapanthus africanus. The sequence continues at coordinate 447,097,682 of CM057342.1, read as the reverse complement.
GACGGCCAGCCTCGACTGATACAAGTTCTTCGAGGTCTCGTATCTTGCTATACGAGATTGCTCTCCATACAGATCCTTTGTATGGAGAAATATGGATTCAAGATCCATATCCTCGTGCCTCCTCTGATGTTCATTATTCATAGAGGCAAGCACGATGCATTTGACCTTCGCGCAATCTAACTCGCAGGTCTTGTGGATTTCCCAATCCGCAATACTGGATTTTGGACCAAGGACAGCAAGTGCCTTAGTAGTAAGGACATACCCCGATTTGTCATAAGTCAAAGCCATTTTGACATTCCGAAGCCAATCTTTATAGTTTGGCCCTGTCAATATATTTTTCTCTAATAGTAACTTAAGGCCTGTCATATTCAGGGTCGCTGCAATTAGGACAGAGAGGGAACACTTTAGCATGATGCTCTTGCAAGTTTAGAGTGGTTTTTAGTTTATCTAAACTGGATGGCTCCCACTGTTTCTCGAATCCCTCCTCAAACCAAAAAGGAAGAACTAGCCAGGTCTATTTTCACTGTACAATACTTGCTTAACCGTTCAGCCAGGCAGGTGTCGGTACTTCGAGGGAGGTTTTCCAATGCTTTGGTGAAGTTCCTTAATTAAATAACCTCTTTTCTCTGGGGGCGTAGTCCCGCTGACACCTTTCTCGGCACCTACTTGGTTTATAGCATTGATCATGAAGTGACGAATCTCCTGATGAGTAGCGGATACTCACAGTAGGATCGGGATCCAAATATCATCGTGTGATAATGCTGAAGGAATCCTACCAACATTCATCAAACTCCAAATGGTATGCATCTCTTTGCAAATTTCAGTTTCTTTAGAAATTCCCGATATAAATTTTTGCCCCATGCTCTTATGACCTTGGCTTTGGTCAAAATGTCATAAGTCACATGTCAAGTTCTACCCATCATTATCTTATTAATTTGAACCCATCCGTAAATACCCCTGACTTTGGTCAAATGAGAATACTACTGCCCCAAACTAACTCATCTATCTATGAAACAAATGAATACCCCGTAGCTACCAAACACTATGCCTTGGCTTTGGTCAAAATACATAGCTTGAATACTACTGAATACCCAAATGAAATGACGGAGGGCTACGAATGGTTTTGGTGAAACCGTGAACGTAGTGAACTTGATATGATCGAAGGAACCTGATAGCTTTTAAAAGGAGTGGTTAAAGCTCCGCAATTTAAAAAATATCCTCTGTTTGAAAATAACCGAGTGGTTTCTTTTAAACTGTTCCAACGATACAACTTTGGTTTATTTTCTTTGCATTAATATAATGCGTCCCATCAATTAACCTATCATTGCAGAAAACAACGAAAATACAACGTCCTCTTATTCCATCCGCATTCGCCACTGGGTCCCGTCATCACCCGTTAGGTTACTTAACTAACGACAGAGCGGGGGCTGGGCTAGCGCGGGTGTAAAACATAAGTGACGTCTAAATAGCTATCATATATAGATATTGTACATTCGTCAGACGCAATAATAGGCATTCCAGATCACAGATGAACATATTAGATTTTCTACAAATCCGCATTCCTTTTGAGACTGCAAAGAGACGGATTACACAGTCGTGATGAATAGCCAAAAGCCCACTCTAAACACCTACGGGTACGGCAAACTACCCGCCAAGTATCCGAAGTGAAGCGGTCTCCCTCAACAACGTGAGTAGGCCACTAAACACTTCAAAGTACCCGGTAGTTTGTGCACTCCACCTTGGGTCTATCCTAGGAGCAAAAATCAGTAAATGAAATAATACAACGGTGGCTACAACCGCAACCTGGATGTGCCTCGCAAAAGAATATTACAACAATTTACAAATTACATTTGAATGAAAGAAACGCTCGTCTCACATCCCCGGCTATCCATACACGACAATCCAACAAGTCCACAAACACAAACAGTAAAAACCATTACAGAAATGCGCAACCCCCTGCCAACCGACATACTAGCAGTTATGGGAGGTTTACGAACATATTATACAAAACACAGATATAATCAAATTAGCCAAACATTTTAGAATTTCGATCGAGCAAACACAATTGATTCTACTCCAAAAACTTCTCTGTCCTCCTGAGACTTGAGCAGAAAAAAATCCCAGAAAAACCAAAATTAACACAGAAGAGTTACTGGGGAATTTTGGGGTGAATCGGCTTCAACTCGGCCGCGGATCCGCGGCGGATCGCTTGGATCAGCCGCGGTTCCACGGCTGTTTGGCCGAGTCAGGAACCCAAATTTCTCCAATATTCTTATATTTTCCTGCTTGTAATTTTAAGGGTCCCTGAAAAAATTTTAGACCCCGTTTTGAAAACGACAGAAACTTGGTAAAAAAGTCGTGTTTTCGGGATTTTTTTCGCGATCGAATTCCTAACGACTTTGCTAATAAGTTAGTTATGGTTTAGCGAGGCTCTGATACCACTGTAAGTCGACGTTAGACACCCCACGAGTTGCGGGGAGGCGGAAATAGGAAAAACAATCATTTTGTTTAAACTAACTTCGACTAACTTACGGATCTTTGTCAAACCCTAACTAACAACATCATAGGAGGGATTAGCTACTATGAAAGAAGATTATACCTAATGAACCAAGTTCTTCTTGTTCCCGATGACCACCTCCTTGTCGACCTCCTCGTTGTAATAGAAGATCCACCCGAGAGCTACTTCTCCAAGCTTGACCTCTAACTTGAGGTAACTAGGTTACTAAAAGTGCTAATCAAAGCAACCTAGAGGATATAGAGTAGGATTAGGGATCAAATAGTCTTGCTAACCCTTGATCTCAACACATGAGAGGTTAGGGTTAGGGTTTGAAGAGAGAGAGCTTGAAGAGAGAGAAGGTGAGAATGAGAATGAAATGAAATAATATCTCATTTAGAATATATGAAGCATAATAATTATTAAATGAATAATCAAATGATAATATCAACCATGCTTCATTTATTCACTTTGTGTGATTCATCTCATGAGTCATTAATCATTAAATGCATCACTAACTCCTTTGTATGAATCACACCATGAGTCATTAAATCATTTAATGCAAATGCCACCTTAGCCTCCACCTCATCAACCTTCTAGAAGCTTCTCGAGTAATTACGAGAACGCCCCACCTATCCGTGAAAACACGGAAATACTGAGACTGTATAAATCCAATAATCCGATACTAGAATCTGGCTTAAACCAAAGCCCGCTAGTATAAACTGTCCGAACATCGTACGTGAGTAAAAACACGTATGTGTCCGAACCCTGTCGTAAAACCATACGACCTCTATATCGTTTCGCCCGAAGCAGGGAAACTCTCTGTGTGGGACTCTAAAGACTCGACTACTACGCTGGCAGTGGGTTTAACCACAGACCGCAAGCGGCACTAGCTGTACGTAACGGTCCCCAGGTAGATGTCGATAAGAAGGCCAATGAGGAAACCCATCCGAACTCCTAGTGAGCCTGATGTGACAATCTTCGTACAGTCCGGTCTGTTCGTCTAGGACTATCGCATATCGGGCCTAGGGGCGGCAAACGTCAGCCCCTAAAAGCGGTATAAGTCGTGTCGGAGCGAAGCCCATTACACCTTGAGAAACTACTGGAAAACCTACCCGTAAATCTCGCTTGCCCTGTCCAGGGACTTTGCGTAATGGCTCTCCCGACACAGCGCAATATCAACTCCCAATACCGGGAGAGACGAATCCTGTCTAACCGCCACTGCCTCCAAGTGCTTCGGGACTGCACCCAACCGCTACTTGTTTGCACGACTCCTTTGAGCCGTGGTAGGGTAGCAATCTAAGAACAGTGGGAACACACTCGAGGCGAAGCAGCAGTGTCAAGTCTGCAGACTATGATGTACTCATGTCACCTGGGAACTGTTAACTGACGACGAATATAATACCAACCAACAGTTCCCTGCGAGTCCTGTCCGGTGTACCCGTAACCCAACGAGCACCTGTATACTATCTCCAGTACGACATACTGATGGCTGTGGGACAGACCATCTCCCCAACTGGGATGAGAAGCGTACACACTAGTCTACTCCGGAGTATCGATGCCCTGTCTCGATAATCCTACGACAAGGGACCTAAAAAAGGATATGCTTATAGACTACCCAGCCCCCACTAGTGTGACTGTCATCACAACGCTGGTAGTCAAGCAAGATCCTAAGGGCTCTATCAATACGTACACACATATTAAGATAGATATAAACCAAATAGCATACTACCATGTTTAGCAAGACTGTTAATATAACTGTGAATATCCCAAGCTTCCATTAAGTAATATACAAGCTAGTATGATACAATAATGGCCCCTAGGGCATATACACTAACAATCTCCCACTTGTACTAGGGCCATGTACTGGTATATCGAAGACCGATCATCTCGAGTAGCCCCTCGAACTGAATCTGAGGTATGGCCTTTGTAAATGGATCGGCGGTGTTCTCCTCTGTAGCAACTCTCCGGACCTCGATCTCCTGGCGATCTATGATCTCCCTGATCAGGTGATACCGCCTTAAGATGTGTATGGACTTCTGATGGGACCTGGGTTCCTTTGCTAAAGCTATAGCTCCGTTGTTGTCGCAATACAGCAGTATTGGATCAACAATGGTAGGAACCACCTGAAGTTCTGTTAGGAACTTCTTCATCCAGACCGCTTCTTTTGCGGCATCGCAAGCAGCGATATACTCTACTTCCATCGTCAAGTCAGCAACGGTGTCCTGCTTGGAACTCTTCCAGCACACCGCCCCTCCATTGAGGGTAAAGACATAACCTAACATGGACTTGGAGTCATCCTTATCACTCTGGAAGCTGGAATCAGCAAAGGCCTCGATCTTGAGGTCTTTTCCGCCGTAAACCAAAAACATCTCCTTAGTCCTTCTTAGCAACTTGAGAATGTTCTTTACTGCTATCCAGTGCTTCTCTCCTGGGTCTGACTGATACCGGCTTACCACGCTCAGTGTGTAAGCTACATCTGGTCTGGTGCACAACATCGCATACATTATAGAGCCTACCGCAGAAGCGTAGGGTATAATAGACATGCGTTCCCTTTCCAAATTAGTCTTGGGTGACATCTCTTTGGAGAGGGTGATTCCGTGACAAGCCGGTAGATTACCGCGCTTAGAATCTTCCATACTGAATCTTTTCAGTATAGTGTTGATATACCTGAACTGCGAAAGTCCCAACATCCTCTTGGATCTATCACGATAGATCCGGATCCCTAGAATGTAAGAGGCATCACCCAGGTCTTTCATGGAGAACCTGTGTGACAAGAATCCTTGGACAGATTATAGTATAGGAATGTCATTTCCTATCAATAAAATGTCATCCACGTACAAGACGAGGAATACGACAGTTCGTGCTACAATTTTATATATACATAGTTCATCTGGATTTTTGATAAAGTCATATTCTTTGACCGTTTCATCAAAACAGATGTTCCAACTCCGTGATGCCTGCTTCAGTCCATAAATGGACTTAAGGAACTTGCACACTTTCCCGCTGCTCCCACTCTGATTGAAGCCTTCTGGCTGATCCATATAGACGCACTCTTCTAAACTACCACTTAGAAAAGTTGTCTTTACGTCCATCTGCCAGATCTCATAATCATGGAAGGCGGCAATAGCAGGAAGGACCCGAATGGATTTGAGCATAGCCACTGGTGAAAAATTTTCATCATAGTCCAAAGCAGGTCTTTGACGAAAACCCTTTGCAACAAGTCTAGCCTTATAGGTTTCCTCCTGTCCATCTACACCAATCTTTTTCTTGAAGATCCATTTTCATCCTATGGGTTTTACCCCATCTGGAGCAAAGTCCAAAGTCCATACTTTGTTGGTGTACATGGACTCCATCTCGGTCCGCATTGCATCTTGCCATCGTACCGAGTCGCCGCTCTGGATGGCTTGCTGGAAGCTATTAGGTTCATCATCATTAATGATGCAATCCTCTCTATCCCCATCTATGAGATAACCGTAGTATCTCTCAAGCGGATGAGACGACCTACTACTCCTACGGAGGGGTGCGGGAATGTCCTGTTCTTCTTGAACTACTGGTTCTACCAAACTTTCAGTAGTAGTTTGTGGTTCTGGAATTTCTTCCAGTTCTATTTCGCTCCCACTTGTTTCCTTTTCTATAAACTGCTGTTCTAAAAAATGGGCATGACGAGAAACAAAAACCTTTTGTTCCTCTGCGTAATAGAAGAAATACCCCTTGGAGTTCTTTGGATATCCCACAAACTTACACTGTACTGATCGTGCCTCGAGTTTGTCCACATGCTGCTTTTTAACAAAAGCTGGACATCCCCATATTTTCATATGCTGAAGATGCGGTTTCTTCCCACTCCACATCTGATATGGAGTGGTAGGCACAAACTTGGTAGGAGCCATGTTCAAAAGATATGCCGCTGATTCTAGCGCATAACCCCAGAAAGATCGCGGTAACTCAGCATTACTTATCATGGAACGTACCATATCCAATAGGGTTCGATTCTGTCTCTCCGATACACCATTATGCTGTGGAGTGTATGGAGGAGTAAGCTGAAAGAGAATTCCTTTCTCTTTTAGGTAACCTAGGAACTCGGCACTTAAGTATTCACCACCTTGATCAGATCTCAGTGTCTTGATACTTTTGCCGGTTTGGTTTTCTACTTCATTCTTATACTCTTGGAATTTCTTAAAAGCCTCGGATTTATGTTTCATCAAGAAAATGAATCCGTACCTAGAGTAATCATCCGTAAAAGTAATGAAATAGGAAAAACCACCTCTTGCATGTGTAGACATTAGACCACATATATCGCTGTGTATGAGTCCTAAGAGCTCGCTTGCTCTTACTCCATGTCCAGTGAATGGAGTCTTTGTCATCTTTGCTTTGAGACATGATTGACAAGGGGCATAAGATTGATATTCGAATGAATCCAAATATCCTTCTCTATGTAACTTAGTTAATCCTTGTCTCATTGATGTGACCTAGTCTACAATGCTATAAGAAAGCCTTATTTAAATCTGGAGACTTTCTTTTTAGTGTGTTCTGGACATTGAAAATCTGTAATTGTTTTAAGACATATATACTGTTATCTAGTGTACCGGACCCAATCAAACCATGATTAAGGTGGATGTTAATAATATCGCTTACAAACGTGAAATCATAACCTTCTTTTGATAACAACGAAACCGATATGATATTACACGTTAAACTGGATACACAAAAACAGTTATGCAAAACAAAAATATGTCCACTCGTCAATCCAAGGTGATAATCCCCTACGGACACAGCACCCACGCTAGCTCCGTTAGCAACCCGGAGGGTCATATCACCAACCTTCAGCTCTCTACGGTCTCTCAGTGCCTGCAACGAATTGCATATATGAGATCCTGATCCGGTATCCAATACCCATGGAATAGAGTTGATTAACAGGCATTTTTCAATTACAAACACACCTGAAGTCGAAGCCACAGCTTGCTTCGGTTCCTGGTTCTTGGCATTCCAAGCTGTCCAACTTTCTTTCTATGGCCTTTTCTACGACAGTGGAAGCACTCATCCTTTGCCACTATTGGTACCATAACCTTTGCTTTTCCCTTGACTCCCACCTTACCAACACCTCCTCTAGGTTTGGTAGCGGCCTTCTTCTTCCTTCCTTTGGCCCTAGCCTTGGACCCGAAAGAAGAAGCACCGCGAACAAACATAGCGGGTGTTTCCCTTGCCTTCTGCAAGGTGCCCTCTGCACTCCTCAATATGTTAAGGAGTTCTGGAAGTTCAACTTCTTTTCTTTGAATGTTGAAATTCAGAATAAACTGGGCGTAGGTGGAAGGAAGGCACTGAAGAATCAAGTCTGTATAGAGCTCGTTCTCCAAAGTCGTCCCGAGGTCCTCGAGCTCTTCTATATAGCCAATCATTTTTAGGACATGTTCTCCTACAGATGATCCGACGGCCAGCCTCGACTGAAACAAGTTCTTCGAGGTCTCGTATCTTGCTATACGAGATTGCTCTCCATACAGATCCTTTGTATGGAGAAATATGGATTCAAGATCCATATCCTCGTGCCTCCTCTGATGTTCATTATTCATAGAGGCAAGCACGATGCATTTGGCCTTCGCGCAATCTAACTCCTAGGTCTTATGGATTTCCTTATCCGCAATACTGGATTTTGGACCAAGGACAGCAGGTGCCTTAGTAGTAAGGACATACCCCAATTTGTCATAAATCAAAGCCATTTTGACATTCTGCAGCCAATCTTTATAGTTTGGCCCTGTCATGTTCATGTTCAGGGTCGCTGCAATTAGAAGAGAGAGGGAACACTTTAGCATGATGCTTTTGCAAGTTTAGAGTGGTTTTTAGTTTATCTAAACTGGATGGATCCCACTGTTTCTCGAATCCCTCCTCAAACCAAAAAGGAAGAACTAGCCAGGTCTATTTTCACTGTACAATACTTGCTTAACCGTTCAGCCACGCAGGTGTGGGAACTTCGAGGGAGGTTTTCCAATGCTTTGGCGAAGTTCCTTAATTAAATAACCTCTTTTCTCTGGGGGCGTAGCCCCGCTGACACCTTTCTCGGCACCTACTTGGTTTATAGCATTGATCGTTAAGTGACGAATCTGCTGATGAGTAGCGGATACTCACAATAAGATCGGGATCCAAATCTCATCGTGTGATAATGCTGAAAGAATCCTACCAACATTCATCAAATTCCAAATGGTATGCATCTCTTTGCAAATATCAGTTTCTTTAGAAATTCCCGATATAAATTTTTGCCCCATGCTCTTATGACCTTGGCTTTGGTCAAAATGTCATAAGTCACATGTCAAGTTCTACCCATCATTATCTTGTTAATTTGAACCCATCCGTACATACCCCTGACTTTGGTCAAATGATAATACGACTGCCCCAAACTAACTCATCTATCTATGCAACAAATGAATACCCGGCAGCTACCAAACACTATGCCTTGGCTTTGGTCAAAATACATAGCTTGAATACCCAAATGAAATGACGGAGGGCTACGAATGGTTTTGGCGAAACCGTGAACGTAGTAAACTTGATATGATCGAAGAAACCTGATAGCTTTTAAAAGGAGTGGTTAAAGCTCCGCAATTTAAAAAATATCCTCTGTTTTAAAATAACCGAGTGGTTTCTTTTAAACTGTTCCAACGATTCAACTTTGGTTTATTTTCTTTTCATTAATATAATACGTCCCATCAATTAACCTATCATTGCAGAAAACAACGAAAATACAACATCCTCTTATGCCATCCGCATTCGCCACTGGGTCCCGTCATCACCCGTTAGGTTACTTAACTAACGACAGAGCGGAGGATGGGCTAGCGCGGGTGTAAAACATAAGTGACGTCTAAATAGCTATCATATATAGATATTGTACATTCGTCAGACGCGATAATAGGCATTCCAGATCACAGATGAACATATTGGATTTTTTACGAATCCGCATGCCTTTTGAGCCTGCAAAGAAAGACGGATTACACAGTCATGATGAATAGCCAAAAGCCCACCCTAGACCCCTACGGGTATGGCAAACTACCCGCCAAGTACCCGAAGTGAAGCGGTCTCCCTCAACAACGTGAGTAGGCCACTAAACACTTCAAAGTACCCGATAGTTTGTGTACCCCACCTTGAGTCTATCCTAGGAGCAAAAATCAGTAAATGAAATAATACAATGGTGGCTACAACCGCAACCTGGATGTGCCCCTCAAAAGAATATTACAACAATTTACAAATTACATTTGAATGAAAGAAACACTCGTCTCACATCCCCGGCTATCCATTCACGACAATCCAACAAGTCCACAAACATAAACAGTAAAAACCATTACAGAAATGTGCAACCCCCAGCCTACCGACATACTAGCAGTTAGGGGAGGTTTACGAACACATTATACAAAACACAGATATAATAAAATTAGACAAACATCTTAGAATTTCGATCAAGCAAACACTATTGATTCTACTCCAAAAACTTCTCTGTGCACCTGAGACTTGAGCAGAAAAAAATATCCCAGAAAAACCAAAATTAACACAGAAGAGTTACTGGGAATTTTTGGGTGACTCGGCTTCAACTCGGCCGCGGATCCGCGGCGGATCGCTTGGATCGGCCGCGGTTCCGCGGCTGTTTGGCCGAGTCAGGAACCCCAATTTCTCCAGTATTCTTATATTTTCCTGCTTGTAATTTTAAGGGTCCCTGAAAAATTTTTAGACCCAGTTTTAAAAACGACTGAAACTTGGAGAAAAAGTCGTGTTTTTGGGATTTTTTTCGCGATCGAATTTCTAACGACTTTGCTAATAAGTTAGTTATGGTTTAGCGAGGCTCTGATACCACTGTAAATCGACGTTAGACACCCCACGAGTTGCGGGGAGGCGGAAATAGGAAAAACAATCATTTTGTTTAAACTTAGTTCGACTAACTTACGGATCTTTGCCAAACCCTAACTAACAACATCATAGGAGGGATTAGCTACTATGAAAGAAGCTTATACCTAATGAACCAAGTCCTTCTTGTTCCCGTTGACCACCTCCTCGTCAGCCTCCTCATTGTAATAGAGGATCCACCCGAGAGCTACTTCTCCAAGCTTGACCTCTAACTTGAGGTAACTAGGTTACTAAAAGTGCTAATCAAAACAACCTAGAGGATATAAAGTAGGATTAGGGATCAAATAGTCTTGCTAACCCTTGATCTCAACACATGAGAGGTTAGGGTTAGGGTTTGAAGAGAAAGAGCTTGAGGAGAGACAAGGTGAGAATGAGAATGAAATGAAATAATATCTCATTTAGAATATATGAAGCATAATAATTATTAAATGAATAATCAAATGATAATATCAACCATGCTTCATTTATTCACTTTGTGTGATTCATCTCATGAGTCATTAATCATTAAATGCATCACTAACTCCTTTGTATGAATCACACCATGAGTCATTAAATAATTTAATGCAAATGCCACCTTAGCCTCCACCTCATCAACCTTCTAGAAGCTTCTCGAGTAATTACAAGAACGCCCCTCCTATCCGTGAAAACACGGAAATACTGAGACTGTATAAATCCAATAATCCGATACTAGAATCTGGCTTAAACCAAAGCCCGCTAGTATAAACTGTCCAAACATCGTACGTGCGTAAAAACACGTATGTGTCCGAACCCTGTCGTAAAACTATACGACCTCTATATCGTTTCGCCCGAAGCAGGGAAACTCTCTGTGTGGGACTCTAAACACTCGACTACTACACTGGCAGTGGGTTTAACCACAGACCATAAGCGGCACTAGCTGTACATAACGGTCCCCAGGTAGATGTCGATAAGAAGGCCGATGAGGAAACCCATCCGAACACCTATTGAGCCTGATGTAACAATCTCCGTACAGTCCGGTCTGTTCGTCTAGGACTATCGCATATCGGGCCTAGGGGCGACAAGCGTCAGTCCCCTAAAAGCGGTATAAGTCGTGTCGGAGCGAAGCCCATTACAACTTGAGAAACTACTGGAAAACCCACCCGTAAATCTCGCTTGCCCTGGCCAGGGACTTTGTGTTGGATATAGTGCCCTCAGAGTCAATTATTGGATCGCAGGTACGTGATTGCAATGATTGCGGAGGACCTATACCGGTAGGACAGTCTTACTCGAGATGATAGTATGCTATCTGGTTTACCTTTATCAGTCGTGTACAGGTTCAGGTGATTGATCACTGTTATACTTTGATAGAGCCCTTAGAATCTTGCTTTACTATCAACAGTATGATGGCGATCATATACGTGAGAGTTGGGTGGTTTATATGCATATCCTTAATTGTGGTCCGTAGTCGTGGGAGTTTCGAGACAGGGCATCGATACTCCGGAGTAGACTAGTGTATACAGTCGAGACCCGGACGAGGGGCGGTAGCCGGTCTCACAAGCTACTGGTGTCAGTTGGATCACCTAAGATGTATACAGGTGCTCATTGAGTTATGAGTACACCGGACAGGACTCGCCGGGAATCTGCTAGTTGGTATTATACATATCGTCAGATAGCAGTTCCCTGGTGACATGTGTACAGGTTAGTTCATCGACCTGAGGTCGTCATTTGTCTCGTGTAAGTTCCCACTGTGCTTTGATTTCTAGCCTACCACGGCTCAAAGGAGGCGTGCAAACAGGTAGTTTTTGTGTACAGTCCCGAGCCACATGGAGGCACGTGAGCGGATCGGTAGGGGATTCGTCTCTCTCGGTATTGGGGGTGAGATCGCGCTGTGTCTAGGAGAGACATTACATAAAGCCCACGGCCATGGCAGGAGATTTACTGGTAGGTACTCCAGTAGTATCTCAGGGTGTTTTTTGGGCTACACTCCGACACGACTTATACTGCTATTAGGGGTCTGACGTTACTAGCCCCCTAGGCAGATATGCGATACTCATAGACGAACGGACCGAACTGTATATACATTGTCAATGTTAGGCTCAGTAGGGTTTCCGGATGAGTTCGCTCATCGGCATCCCTTGAGGTCAGTCCATGGGCAGCCGTTACGCACAGCTAGTGCCGCTGACGGCTTGTGGTTAAACCCACTGCCAAGGTACTGACGAGTCATTAGAGTCCCCCACAGACAGTTTCCCAAGTTCGGGCGAAACGTTGTAGAGGCCGTATGGTTTTATGGCAAGGTTCGGAAAATGCACGTGCGTTTACGCACGTGTCATATTTCCGGCAGATAATACTGGTGGGCTTTGGTTTAAGCCGGATCCGAATATTATATTGTGTAGATATAATATCTTTATCTCAGTTGCATTTGTATTCGGTCGTAATACAAATGCGGGTATGTTTATACAGTTACGGGGTTGTCCTGGAATTCGTTTCAGGATCGCTTTTGGAAGTTGCCAGTTTCCAGTTTCCAGTTTCCGTATTTGACATTCGGTTAAATGCGGATTTATCTTTCCGTCACTCTGGTGAGTCGTGAGGGTGAGTCGTGCTTCTAGAAGCTTCTAGAATGGTGACTAGGTCATCATATAATAAATGCATACAAAGGTTCATGAACCTTTGTATGCATTTATTATATGATGACTAGGTTTTAATGACTCATGCTTTAACATTATTGATTCTTGTTAACCTTAGGATATTTTCTTCATGATAAGCTTTCCTTTGTGGTCACCTCCCTCCTCCTACACTCACCCTCTCTTCCTATATTATGGCCGGCCCCCATTGTGAGTGTGATAGTGAGATTGATTTTTGATTAAAAAGACTATGGTTTTGAGTGTATGGAAATTTGATAACTCATTTCTCATTCCATTTCATTTTGAGTGGCAACTTCATTAACCGATCGTCCACGGCTTTGGACGAAGTGAGACAAAGTATTCTACTCATTCTCTACATCATTCTTGGTCGTCTCTTTCAGCAAACTTGACGACCGAGTTGCCTCGAGTTAGAGGCGGGTGCCCGTTTAAAGAACCATTGACGTGGTGCCACCTGGAAGAGAAGATCGGAGATCGACGAGATCGGAGCAGCCGCAACGGAGCATGGCATGATGGTTAAAGAATGAAGGACTCGGATCGTTTGGTATAACCTTTCTACCCTTTTTACAGTTTGTTAGTTTAGCAATAATGGCAGATCCGGGTTATAGTATACGATAGCGCCAGCTAAAAGTTTTTTGTTCCGCATTTGGCGTCTGTTAGACGGCCGGGGCGCTACCGTAGACTTACAGTGGTATTAGAGCCTCACCATTATGCTTTACTAACTTGTGCTAACGCGTTTAAAACATCGATCGGACCGAATATCAAAAACTACAATTTTTCCATTCACAGTTTTTGTAGATTTTCAATCAAGTCTTAAAATCATTTTACATATCACAGAAATCTGTGCAGGGTTTTCTAAGCATGTGGTGCAAATTTGAGCACGTGACTCAACAGGAGCGCCGTGGAATCGTGGTCAAACCTAGGGTTTGACCGTGCATTCGTGGCCGTTATGTTGAATCATTGACCCAAATTTGTACAGTTGCTTCTCTGTTGGAATTTGAGGTTTTTTGTATATATCTTTTGGGCCCAGATTTTGTTACTGTACAACACATGTTCGTGGGGCCCACTTCGTGATATTTAGTCGATCGAAATTTAAACATGTTAGTTTACAGTACTTACATTATATCTCCGACCGTGAATGTCATTTGATCGATAAACCGCGTCTGATTGCTATAGTTCTTTTAGACGGGTTTACGAACGTGACATTCGCGTTGATGTTCTGTGTTGTGCAGTGATGTTGCAGATTTGTCATGGTGGATAGCAGTGTGCAATGGTAGTGCAGTTTGGATTTATTTGTACATTTGATATTGCGGGGCAAGCGTCCAACATGTGGACTGCCGTCACTGCCTGTTGTATAATATTCTTTTGGGGCACGACCAGGTTGAGGTTGATGTACCTGTTGTACTATTATTTATTTCTGTACTAGGTTTACCCCGCGACGGAGTGCACAGATAGCCGGGTTCTGGAGGGCAACGGGTCCGCATCTCATGGCTTTGAGAGGCAGAGGGGCCTCACTCTAGAATTGGCAGACTATTCACCGCACTCGTAGGGGGTTCAGGTTGACCCAAGGAGGGGTGCTCAATTTACCGGATTCCGTGAAGTGCCGGGTGTTCCATTCACTATGCTGTGGGGGACTACCTCGCTTCAGGTTTTGGCGGGTAACTTGCCGCACCCGTAGGGGTCTAGGTTTCATTGCACAGGCTATCCACACGACCAGAGGGACGTCGGGTTTCAGCAGCGGCTCTTTGAAACCCGGGGATCCCAGATTATCTGTATTGTTCTGTGATGCTTATTACTTTTCTGTAATGTTGCATATTATCACGCCTGGAGCGATTATTGTATATTGGTATATATACTATTAGATGTTGTATATGTTTTGCACCCGCGCTAGTCCAGTCCCCGCTCTGACGTTAGTTAAGTAACCTAACGGGTGATGAAGGGACCCAGTGACGAATGCGAATGGCATATACGTACATTTTATTTTCGTTCTTTTCTGGTGTAATTGATTGATGGGACTGCGTTGATTCTGATCAATGCAAAGGAAAACAAACCTGTTTTGGAGTTGTTGGAACAATTTTAAAAAGTGTTATTACAAAGACGTTCCCTTTTGTTTTGCATAGCGGTATTCGCTGGGAATATCCTGCACCTCATTCGACGAGGCAAGGGCCGATATCCCTTCACCGGGAATGACCCCTTGGGCAGAAGTTTACATCAGGGTAATAACTTCACTATAGTCGATTACAAGTTGCTTTGCATCGCGGTATTCAGTGGAATATCCTGCACCTCATTCCATGAGGAAAGAGCCGAGATCCCTTCACCGGGAATGACCTCTTTAGCAAAAGGTTTTCGCCACTGTTTTTTTATAAAAAGCTATTAGGTTCCTTCAGCAATATCAAGTTCACTGCGTTAAAGGTTTTTCGCCAAAAACCAGCCGTAGCCCTCCGTCATTTCGTTTGGGTATTCAGTAGTATTCAAGCTATGCATTTTAGCTAAAGTTAAGGCATAGTGTTTGGTAGCTGCTGGGTATTCAATTGTTGCATAGATAGATGAGTTGGTTTGGGACAGTCGTTCTGCCGATTGGCCAAAGTCAGGGGCATGTGCGGGTGGGTTCAAATTGACAAGGTAGTGACGGGTAGAACTTGGCATGTGACTTATGACATTTTGACCAAAGCCAAGGTCATAAGAGCATGGGGCAAAAATCATATCGGGAGTTTCTAAAGAAACTGAAACTTGCCAAGTATGCGCATACCTTCTGGAGTGTGAGTAACGTGAGTGGATTCCGTCACGTTATCATGCGATGAGAGTTGGATCCCGATTCCCACTGATGAGTTGGTTTACTCTTCGGGTGATCCCGATTTATTCTTCTTTCAGGTTTGGAGGAGAATTTGAGAGGACAGTGGGAGGTTTCCGGATTAGATAAAGTGATAACCATTCTGATCTAGGTTAGAGTGCACGCAGAGTGTTTCTTTTCTCTCTCTCTTTGGCAGCGACCTTTGACCGACCCTAGACTATGACTTAGTGACCAGGTTGACCGAACCTTCTGAAAATACTGGCTTTTGGATTGTCTGAGTTGCATAAGTCATTGCCGCTCCTTCTTTTATCCTTTGGATTTCTCAGAACACCCCGTATTACTACGGACATCCACTTTCATTGGATAGATCCATCGTATGGTTATATACGAACTCGGAGGGATTTCTTCGAGGATGGATCAAGGTTCAGGAGAAAAGGAATTAGTTTATTCAGTTGTCTTTTATTATCACCTTCTCTCAGGTTGCGAGGGCTCCTTGGTTTAGGAGAGTACACCTATTACGCTTATTGGATAGTCTTATTCCAAACCATAGGCAGGTGCCGAAAGGTAGGGAATGAAAAAAACCAATTAGCCTAAGTAGGGTGTGCAGAAGGTAATTTGTAAAGACAAAATAAAGGGATTAGAAAGAGGGCAAAGTAAATTGCGACTGTTATCATTCACGACCAAACCGCGTACTTCATCGCCACTCCAATTTCACCTTTGCTTTTTTCCCCAGTTCGGGAGAAATAGAATAAGGTATTATTCAGTTGTCTTTTATCATCACCTTCTCTCAAGTTATGAGTACTCCTAGGATTAGGAGAGTATACCTATTATGCTTACTGGATAGTCTTCTTCCAAACCATAGGCTGGTGCCGAACGGTAGGGAAGGAAGAAAACCATTTAGCCTAACGAAGGTGTACAGAAGGTAACGACTAAAGACAAATAAAGGGATTTGGAGAGAAGGCAAAGAAATATACGGTTAAAGTCATGAATTGGATTATGGAAGAGGCATTACTATGAATACCAGGATACCCCTACGAAACATTTTCATGTTTCAGTGTATTGTTAAATGAAAACTATTTTCCCAATTAGATACTTACTCCAAGGGTATGTATTTACCAGGTTTCATTCTCATATCTGTATGGTTTTATAGATGATGAGTGGGAGTAAGTTATTAGGAATAAGGTGATCATCCTCATTATATCGGAATTCGTTGTAATTGGAGATATTTGAGGAAATCGCCAGGGTACAGTTTTCAACCTATGACGCACAGGTTTTGAGTTATTCAACTCAGCGGACTTATACAGAGTATTGTATGTTGTCCAGTGTCCATCAGGACAAAGGGGTAGGTCCTCATACTTTGTTCTGTTTACTTACAACTTCTCTAGTTTTTAGACAAGTGTTTCGTAGAAATACAAAGTCTATGTTTTAAGAAGTTATGGGTATAAGAATACAGTAGAGAACCAGGTGTCACAAGTATCGGGATTCTTCTAAGAGATCGAAGATGTAGATTCTTGTGATTGGTATTCAGATGATAGTAATGGTTTTGAGAAACTTGTTTCTCTTTCAGGTTACTCATAATTGGATGGATTCCTAAGTTGAGTAATGCTGATTAGCCTCTTTCCATTAAGTTTATATGCACTGGAGACAGCTGCATGATTGAATATGGTTCTAATTAAATAAGTGCCAATGCTTCTATATTGGATATAGAATGGTTCATATCTTAACGATGTTAAGGTATGGGGAGTTGTCCGGCTTATGCTTAAAACCAGACTCTGGATAACTCAGGGCACGTTTCTGTAATGGCAGTTTGTGGGTTGGCCCAGGCTATGACGAGGGTTGACTTTCTACCATCTAGAAGATCAATAGTGATATTGTTCTTGACTCGCCACAGTTTTAGTAAAATGGGTTTTTTCAGAAAACAATAGTGGGAGTATGGTAGAACTGGAAGTGATTCCAGAACCGCAAACAATTACGGAAAATTTAATAGGACCTAAAGATTCAATCAGGTTTGACATTCCATTAGCCACTCTGCAGATATGGTGGGTAACCTCAGACACCCGAGAGGTACTTCAGTTGCCTCAAGGACGGTGACAGGGAGGTTCTTGTTTACCCAGACTTGACACTACTATTTTTCCAACCTATGAGACCAGGCAGGAGGTTAAGTATAGCGTCATTCTAAACTAGCTTTAGAAGTGCACGTGTATATTATTCTGCCAGAGGGTTGTCGTAGTCAGTGGGAGCAGCGGAAGTATAGTGGGCAAATAGCTTATGTCTATTTATAAACTACAGCAGTTATAGCGAAGATAGATCATCTAATTTTGATGTGACAGCCATGGGTTTGACTTCATCAGAATAGGGGATGGATCTGTTAAGAAGGTAGTAGGGTGTGATGTCATGGTATCTGGTTGACATACACAGAGTAGGAAGTAAAATTCCTATACTATGATCGGTTGTACTATGGTCGTCACACAGTTGTTTCTCCAGAAAAGATATGGATATAATATCAGACATTCTGGTTTCTGGATCTATTGTTTTAGATCTGGATTTGGGTAGTTTCCCAATGTGAGTACTTTGACAATATTCTAATGGTTTTTAGAATAGATGACTCCTAGCATAGTGGTGTACCTGCAGGTGATGGGGTCACCCTCTCTAAAGATGTCTTACAGACTGAAGGGGAGAGGGATGTGCATGATTGACAAGATCACTTGCTTAGGCAATTGAGTCAATCGTGAAATGTCAAGTACCACACCAGATGTTGTTTTTGCACTAGATGCAATAAGTTTGTATTAATCCAATCCTGGAGAAACATAAGGAAGCAGTTATAGAACATAAGGGCATGTTCTACGGATTTGATAACGGCAGCCTCTTTCGGGAGACGGTTATCATTCCAGGCTTCAAAGCTGACATGGCTGACAGAGTGATTGTCAGAGTTATAGTTTTCCCTCTGATGAGGGACAGTATTATGGATAGGTGGTCCAAGAGGATACTGTGGGAGGCTTGGTGCTGGATACTGATTAGGTTCAGTGATCGATACAATCTAAGAAGTTTGGATTTGGAGTTCATTTATAAACTAGGTCCCATCAGATATCCAGACATATTCTAAGACAGGTATTACTCAATTCGGGATATGGCTTTCTCCGCGAACTTGAGATTAAGAGAGATATAGAAAGATACTTCTGGGCGGATCCACTCATTGAGGCTATTTCTCGAACACAATAGTTTTACAAACGAGGTTTGTGAAACTGATTAGTAGAGGAGTTGGATGTTCGGTTTCACACGGGCTGTGAGTAGTCGACATTGCAATAATTAGCCTTAAGTGCAAGTGGGAGATTGTTGGATATAGTGCCCTCAGAGTCAATTATTGGATCGCAGGTACGTGATTGCAATGATTGCGGAGGACCTATACCGGTAGGACAGTCTTATTCGAGATGATAGTATTCTATCTGGTTTGCCTTTATCAGTCGTGTACAGGTTCAGGTGACTGATCACTGTTACACTTTGATAGAGCCCTTAGGATCTTGCTTTACTACCAACAGTATGATGGCGATCATATACGTGAGAGTTGGGTGGTTTATATGCATATCCTTAATTGTGGTCCCTAGTCGTGGGAGTTTCGAGACAGGGCATCGATACTCCGGAGTAGACTAGTGTATACAGTCGAGACCCCGACGAGGGGTGGTGGCCGGTCTCACAAGCCACTAGTGTCAGTTGGATCACCTAAGATGTATACAGGTGCTCATTGGGTTATGAGTACACCGGACAGGACTCGCCGGGAATTTGCTAGTTGGTATTATACATATCGTCAGATAGCAGTTCCCTGGTGACATGTGTACAGGTTAGTTCATCGACCTGAGGTCGTCATTTGTCTCGTGTGAGTTCCCATTGTGCTTTGATTTCTACCCTACCACGGCTCAAAGGAGTCATTCAAACAGGTAGTTTTTGGGTACAGTGCCGAGCCACATGGAGGCACGTGAGCGGATCGGCAGGGGATTCGTCTCTCCCGGTATTGGGGGTGAGATCGCGCTGTGTCTAGGAGAGCCATTACACAAAGCCCACGGCCGTGGCAGGAGATTTACTGGTAGGTACTCCAGTAGTATCTCAGGGTCTTTTTTGGGCTACACTCCGACACGACTTATACTGCTATTGGGGGTCTGACTTTACTAGCCCCCTAGGCAGATATGTGATACTCATAGACGAACGGACCGGACTGTATATACATTGTCACTGTTAGGCTCAGAAGGGTTTCCGGATGAGTTCGCTCATCGGCATCCCTTGAGGTCAGTCCATGGGCAGTCGTTACGCACAGCTAGTGCCGCTGACGGCTTGTGGTTAAACCCACTGCCAAGGTACTGACGAGTCATTAGAGTCCCCCATAGACAGTTTGCCAAGTTCGGGCGAAACGTTGTAGAGGCCGTATGGTTTTATGGCAAGGTTCGGAAAGAGCACGTGCGTTTACGCACGTGTCATATTTCGAGCAGATAATACTGGTGGGCTTTGGTTTAAGCCGGATCCGAATATTATATTGTGTAGATATAATATCTTTGTCTCAGTTGCATTTGTATTCGGTCGTAATACAAATGCGGGTATGTTTATACAGTTACGGGGTTGTCCTGGAATTCGTTTCAGGATCGCTTTTGGAAGTTGCCAGTTTCCAGTTTCCAGTTTCCGTATTTGACATTCGGTTAAATGCGGATTTATCTTTCCGTCAATCTGGTGAGTCGTGAGGGTGAGTCGTGCTTCTAGAAGCTTCTAGAATGGTGACTAGGTTCACGAACCTTTGTATGCATTTATTATATGATGACTAGGTTTTAATGACTCATGCTTTAACATTAATGATTCTTGTTAACCTTAGGATATTTTCTTCATGATAAGCTTTCCATTGTGGTCACCTCCCTCCTCCTACACTCACCCTCTCTTCCTATATTATGGCCGGCCCCCATTGTGAGTGTGATAGTGAGATTGATTTTTGATTAAAAAGACTATGGTTTTGAGTGTATGGAAATTTGATAACTCATTTCTCATTCCATTTCATTTTGAGTGGCAACTTCATTAACCGATCGTCCACGGCTTTGGACGAAGTGAGACAAAGTATTCTAATCATTCTCTACATCATTCTTGGTCGTCTCTTTTAGAAAACTTGACGACCGAGTTGCCTCGAGTCAGAGGCGGGAGCCCGTTTAAGGAACCGTTGATGTGGTGCCACCTGGACGAGCAGATCGGAGATCGACGAGATCGGAGCAGCCGCAACGGAGCGTGGCATGATGGTTAAAGAACGAAGGACTCGGATCGTTCGGTATAACCTTTCTACCCTCTTTACAGTTTGTTAGTTTAGCAATAATGGCAGATCCGGGTTATAGTATACGATAGCGCCAGTTAAAAGTTTTTTGTTCCGCATTTGGCGTCTGTTAGACGGCCGGGGCGCTACCATAGACTTACACTTTGCGTAATGGCTCTCCAGACACAGCGCGATATCAACTCCCAATACCGGGAGAGACGAATCCTGTCTAACCACCACTGCCTCCAAGTGCTTCGGGACTGCACCCAACTGCTACCTGCTTGCACGACTTTTTTGAGCCATGGTAGGGTAGCAATCTAACAACAGTGGGAACACACTCGAGGCGAAGCAGCAGTGTCAAGTCTGCGGACTATGCTGTACTCTTGTCACCTGGGAACTGCTAACTGACGACGGGTATAATACCAACCAACAGTTCCCTACGAGTCCTGTCCGGTGTACCCGTAACCCAACGAGCACCTGTATGGTATCTCCAGTACGACATACTGATTGCTGTGGGACAAACCATCTCCCCAACTGGGATGAGAAGCGTACACACTAGTCTACTCCGGAGTATCGATGCCCTGTCTCGATAATCGTACGACTAGGGACCTGAAAAGGATGTGCTTGTAGACTACCCAGCCCCCACTAGTGTGACTGCCATCACAACGCTGGTAGTCAAGCAAGATCCTAAGGGCTCTATCAATATGTACACACATATTAAGATAGATATAAACTAAGTAGCATACTACCATATTTAGCAAGACGGTTAATATAACTGTGAATATCCCAAGCTTCCATTAAGTAATATACAAGCTAGTATGATACAATAATGGCCCCTAGGGCATATACACTAACAGGATATATATAAGTTCATGAGATGAACTTCATTCCTACCATTGTGTGACAATGGAGCTGTGGTTTTAGCTAAGGAACTACCGTCCCATCAAAAATCCAGATATAATTCTTAGGCAGTATCACCTGATCATGGAGATGGTTGATCTCCAGGGAGATCAAGGTTAGGAGAATAGACACAGAGGACAATAGCGTGGATCCACTCACAAAGGCCTTTTTCCCAGTAGAGACTATTATGGGATGGTTGAGTATGAGATACTTCAACCACAGCGAAATGTTGGGTATGTGATACCACAATAGATGGCTCTAGTGCAAGTGGGAGATTGTTAGTTATATGTATGCCATAGAGGCCATTGCTGTACATATGATGTATATTGTAATGGATGCTTGGACATATATAAGGAGGACTTTCTTTCTCGACATGATAGTATGCTATCTGGTTGTACTTTATCTTAACATGTACTCTGATTGTCTCTATTTTACATGTTGATAAAGCTGTTAGGATATGTACTCGACTACTAGGACTATGATGAGATCATACTAGTGGGGCCACGGTAGTCGACGAGTACATCCTATAACTGTTCCTAGTCGAGGGTGTATCGAGACAGGGTATCGATGCACCAGAGTAGACTAGCGTATACGCATCTTGACCCATATGATGGGCGATGGATGATCCCATATCCATCGGTGTTTGACATCAAGGATTGTGTACGGGTGCTCAGTAGAGACTGGGTACACTGGATGGACTCGCCGAGAACTCCCAGATTGTATTATACCTCACGTCAGATGGCAGTTCTCCGGTGACACTGGTACAGAGTAGTCTGTTGACCCGAGATCGTCATAGTGTCTTGTGTGATTCCCACTGTGCTTTGATTTCCATCATACCACGTCCAAGAGAGCGTGCGAAAAGGTGGCTTTTGCCGAATCACATGGAGGCAATGAGCGATAGGAGGGGATTCGTCTCTCCCGGTATAGGGAGTTGATGTTGTGCTGTGTTTGATTGGCTATAACTGGAAATCCCGGGCCAGGGTTGCTGAGATTTATTGGTAAGTGTTATCAGTAGTTTCTCGAACTGTTATAGACCACAAATCGACACGACTTATCAAGCTACTGGGGTCTGATGTTTGCCACCCCTAGGCGAGATATACGACATATCAGACGATGAGACCGGACTGTACGGGAGTGTTACTGATTGGATTCGCAGGAGAATGTACATGCTAGCTTGTTGATCTTCTGATCGCTCAATACCTGGGTGGCTGTTACGTTTAGCTGACCGCTTGCAGCTTGTGGGTGTTTGATATAATCATCACCTACTGCCGGCGTATTGACGATTCTTTGGAGTCCTACACAGAGGTTTCTTGACTCAGGCAAAATGGAGTAGGGGCACATATGTGATATGTGCAGGACCGAGGATAATGCGATATGAGATACCGTATTCTATTCTCGCGATATTTGATATCAGCCGGGTCATCGGATCAAGTGTTGATTCGATGAATCGGTAAATGATATATTAGTCGGTTATATGCAATATAGCCGGATTGTCGGATCAAGTGTTGATTCGATAATTTAATGTATAATAATATATATGATATATTAAATTTCATTAACTAATATAAGCTCACTAAAAGATTCTTTTTCTCACTCGGGTAATACATTGATATATATGCGATATATGTTAATTGTATTATTTTATTTTGTTACAATAAATATTATATATGTGATATATAATATTGTAACATGATATGGTTATTAATGCAACATGTTTAGTGGAGATTAAACATGGTTAGGGTTTAATTTGGGTTAATCTTTTCTAGAACCTTCTAGAAGGTTTTGTTTTGTTTTGTGCAAAGATATTTGTTTTGATATTTTAAGTGACTCATCCTTTAACCCAACCAAAACCCTAGCCCTAGTTAAATCTCTAAAAAGGTTACATTGACCATGGTTGCATTTTCTAACCTCCTTCTTGACTTTCATTATTCATCACAAAAGGTTTCATCGTCTTCTTCCTTGAATTCTTCATGGAAAAGTTTTCTAGCTTTTTCAAAGATGATGAAAATGAGTGAGAAATAGAAAAAAAATGAGAGAAAAAATCCTACTTCATCATCCTCATCTATCCTTGCTATTTAGATGAGGGTGTTCACTTCATTTAGTGAGTGAGAGCTTGTGTTAATGAAACTTCAAGGTAGATCATCTTTGTTATCGAAGATCGGAAGTAAGCTTGCATCTTTCTCTTCGTGGAGTCTCTCGAGAGTTTGGAACATGATGATCGCAGTGAAGGGACCTCAACACGGAGCTTATGAAGTGAAGGACCGGATCTACAAAGGTTGTAATCCCTCTAACTTAGTGTTAAAGTGTTTAACATGCTTTGTTTCACCTAATCTCTAGTTTAAAGATCTTGGTTAGGGTTGTTCGGCATGTCTAAATTTTAAATCGGGCATGGTTGATGCCTTATAGACCCTTGTGAGAGTGCCTAGCATCCCTACACAACCATCCCAGAATTTTGATATCGGTCACCCACCTAACACTCTTGAACCCAATCCCACTTCAAACATAGATCAAATGTTTGAAAACTTAGAGAAAGAGGTCGACAAGATGATGGGTTTAGTATCGCTACCATTACAACCCTCCATTCCTGAAACAATTGACACGTCATTAGGGTCTGATGATGAGATGGATGCTAGGTTAACCGCTTTAGAGAAAGGTATTGAAGTGATGATTGCATTCGAGAATCAAACAGCTTCGACGCTAGCCAAGTTCATACAACAATCTGATCAATTGTTCCACACTCAAGCTCAATCTTTGGCTAGAATCAATGAACAAGTGAAATATTTAGCTGTGAGGATTCTAGGGAGTGAACAAAGTCAATTTGAACCCAATAATGTCAATATCTGTTATCTAGGAAGTCAGCTGAGTGAGATAAAGAATCAGACAAATTTTGATGATTTCATTGATGATGATGATGCAATTGAGTTGACTAAGTGTTATCAGGACAAACAAGAAAACTCTCTGAGTCAGTCCAATACTAGACTTCAGGTACAAAATAGGCCTCTAATCACTTGTGATTTTGAAGATGATTTAACCAATATACTACTTTAAGATGAGATTCTTGCACCAACTGATTTTTGCGCTAAAACTTTAAAGGAGGGAACTTGTGAATTTGACGGGTATGGTATCGATATAATTCACAATCAGGAACCCATAATTTTAGTATCACCTATCAATGTAGTTTTGGACGAAACGTTAGTGTGGGAACCTACATTTTTAGATAACATGGACCTACCTATATGTGAATGTGATGAGGGAGAACGTGTTTTGGGAGAAGTGAGATGTAACAACGAGAGTAAGATTGTTCAAGATCATAAAGAGGAAGACAGCCTTGAGAAACATTCTTTCATGCCGAGTTTTGAGGAGATATTTGCGGATGAACTTGATATTCTTCATGAGTTTGAGTCATGATCAATTTAGGAACATCTTACGGAGCTTTCTTTTGCTGAACTATTTGAGGATGAACTCCAGATTTTAAACAAACCTGACCTCGTACTCAACACATGCTTCTTGAACATACAAATCATTCGGGCAATAATTCTTTGACTCCCTCAAAACTTCATATTCGCTTTCAGCGTCTTTTGATCCCTACTTTCACACACCCATGCCTTTTACTAACTTCTAACCATACTACTAACATGTACGTTTTCTTTTTCTATTTTATATACTTTCTCTCTTACCGGCCTTAGCCGTATATCGACAAAAATTTTGAATGGCTGGTATTAATTTCTAGACTAACACAATCTCTTAACTTGTGAATACTGTAATTAGTTCTTAGATTTTTCTTTTTGTGAATAAAATCTCAACCTGATATCTAAGTCTAGCTACCGGAGACGGGGGCAACTATATGGACACTATAAAAACTCAGGTTTGGGGGTGAGCACTGCATTTTGGGGTGAGCACATTGTAAAACTCAGGTTTGAATGTATGAAAAGAGAAAAGTGGGGATTCATTTTGAAAAAGGTTTTTTTTGCAAAACATCTTCTAATAAATACCCAACACCAGACCCGAACCTCATTATTCAGCACTCAAACAAAAATTTCTATCTTCTCTGCTCTTCTCCAAATCCCCACAGAAACTCTAGCTCCGACTCCCTCAATTTGACCGGCAAAACTCCCTAAAAACGCTGCGCCGCCGGCCCTCCTATCTCCAATCAGAGATTTACTTCTTACTCGACGTAAGATTTTTCCTCCTCGCTCTCCTCTGTTGTTTAATTTTCCAGTAAAGTTCGAATACCCACAGTTAATGGCTCCCTTTGATTTGGAAAAAAAAATTTGTCGATATTTTCACCCATGAGGTATTTGGGAGTTATTTCTATGATGTGATCCGTCAAATGGGTTAGGAATTTTTGTTGTATAAGGATGAGGGGCTGTGTGCCATTGAACAATTGGTTGATGAGTTCTACGATGCGTTACAATCGGGCGAACAATTCCAGGAGCGTGTTCGTTATCATTTTCGGGAAAGAAGGAGGGTGTTCTCTGCTGACACAATTTCAAAGGTCATAGAAATCCCCACCCGACCTGGATTCCAATATCCGTTAGAACTTGCCGAGAATAGGACGATTGTGGGATCAAGATGCGAACTACGAGATGCTGGGCTAAATGCCCAGCAGATATACTGAAACGTCTATACTGCTTGCCGCTGGGTATACAGAAATGTCAAGGGGCTCATTCGAGTTTCCTCTTTTCCGGCGATTGTGGGTCATGTCGTCCACTGCTTAATGATGAAGAACTATCAGTTCTGCATTGTGAGCAAGTTGTTCAAAGCCGTCATGGAGGGTGTCGCAGGGCACAAATTGTTACTTCCAGTCCTCATCACTCAGATCTGCCATTACTATATGGTGGAGGACGATTTTGATGCCTGCATCACGATGTACGACACTGTCCCGGTCGAGATTGAGAGGATCTCACCGGGTTATACTGACATCAGGAGTGAGCAGCAAATCTGGTCACCCTCTGACCCTAGCGAGCATGCGGCTCCGCAGACATCATCCGAGATCTACTTAGGCGAGGATATACCGACTGATCCGTATAAGCTACACAGGATGGAGGTTCGCGGTATCAAGATGCTGATCCGGCAGAACGAAGAAATAAAGCAGCAGTTGGGCCAGATCTTAGCAAACCAAAATGAGACAAGTGGAAGCAGCAAAACCAAAGGAAAGGGAAAGACCAAGCGACAATGAGGACATTGTCCATTTCAAGTTTGGGGGTGAATTGAGATGGGGTTTTATCTTGTATCAGCATATAGTTTTGCATTTGCATATTTCCTGCATTTCCGCATTTCATATCATGTATTTTTTCTTTTTCTTTTTGCATGTAGTTGCATTTCATGTTTTCTTGTGTATTGCATTCTGCCGTTTGTATTAAACCAGAAACCCCTAAAAAAATTCAAAAAATTACAAAAACATAAAAACTTTGTCGTCGTGTTAGTTAGCAGGGAAGCTTAGACTCGAAGTCTGACGGTTCGGTTAATAAGATAGAAACAACTAAATCCTTTTCGAGAGATTGAAAACTCGAAAGATAACCCTCCTTTGAGTTTAACAGTAGCAAATGTATGTCTTTTATATCACTTTACACTTGTCATATATTTTTGATAATTAGATGAAAAGTCTGAAATGTCTTCAAACCTTTTTGAAAATTGATAAACATCTTGAGGATCAAACAGGTTTTTTCTGAATTAAGTAATATCAAGAATAATTCAAAGTGAAGTGGATATAAAGGATATTATTGAAGTTTTAATAGAAGCTAAAAGTCTGAAAAATAACCCATCTAGAACCTTATTGGAGTGATTACACACTTTATCCACAAGAACACGTCTTTGGGATTGAAAAGAAAAACTGGCAATACCTCCATTCGCACTACTTATATTTTAAATGCAACAAAATAAGTCTTTTGTTTTGTGGCCTTGGTAACTTGGGTAATTAAGTCCTAGGGGTGTCTCCACACCTAATGCCCTAAAACCATCTAGTTTGGGAGTTATTGACCCAAAGCTCTCTAAGTCTCCAATCGTCAAATAAAACAAGCTAAACAAGTGTTCTCTCCGAGTTAAAAGTCCTCACGGTTCTTTGTGGGAGAATAATCTTGGCGGAGATGATTTTTATATTATAACAGTTTTTTAGCGGAGATATGAAGGTTTAAATTATAAAGACTTTATGCACGGTCACGAAAGGTGTGTATGAACAAAAACAGGTGAAGGGTAGGAATGAAGAATAAGACTTAGTTCTCTGTTAAAATGATTGATATTCTGACTTGAAACCTAACTCGAGAACGAAACTTGAGAAAATCTTAAGTCTTTTCAAACTCGTTTAATCCTTTAGAAGTCTATCCTGGTCCATATTTATGGCATGATGACCCTAATCGAAGTTCATAAAAACTTAGCGACACTATTCGCACAACCACGTAAAGGCGTGTATGAGCTTATGTTAAAAAAGATGTGAGGAGTGAAAAAGAAGGGTTGGACGTTTCTGACTAGGGTAATAGAACTTCTAGCTTTGATCCTTAACTTAAGATTAGAATCAACTGTTTCCTCACGAAACTAACTTGACAGGATTTTGTGGGTGCAATCCGCTGAAAACCCTCAGGAGACAGCACTCCTCCTACTAGGGACACCAAGAGGTTTAACGGCTTGTTGCATGGGCTCAGTGCAATCGCGTTCCCTGCGAAATTGAGATTATGATTTTATTTTGCTCGAGACGAGAAAAAGATAAGTTTGGGGGTATTTGTTCATCATGAAAAACTGCATTTTAATACCGCCGATTCATTATCAATTTTGTGATATATCAGTACTATTAACCCGTGTCTGCTCAGTAAATACAGATTACAGATATTCATGACAAAACATTGGAAACATACTCAAATTCATGGATATGACATTTGTGAGCCGACACTGCAACCAGAACAGAAAACCGATCAATATTCAAAGAGTTCTTTCTGCAACAAATAAGGTGTACACATTTTATGCAAAATGGTCCAACACAATACAAATGTGAAAGCAAGCTCTTTGATACATGCACCTTTGTTGGGCTGCCTTGCACAAGTGGGCACACTCAAATCATGACTTGTGCAGGTGGTGGGTCAGGTGGGTATGTGACGATTGAATAGAAAGGGTGTGATGTGATTTAAAGCCATTGTTTCTCTCCAAATCTACTGAGTGCAAACCAGGGTTATATAGATAAATCAAACATCACCAGAGATCTCATGGAGAGCACACATGATCACCAAACAAACAAGAGACCTAAAGCCCAACATTTGACTGATGAAACTTCCCCAAAACCCGGCGCCGCCGGCCCCCTGGCTCCAACTCACCCCAATTTTCTTCTGGCCATTTATAGTCATCACATCATCCTATTTATATTATTTGTTTATTCTAATGTGATGCCTATAAATACCAGAACAGATAGAGGAAGATATATCCAATAGATACCTAGTTCATTCCTTAGTACTAGTTTTAGTTTTTAGTTTAAGTTGTGAAGAGAGTTGTATGGAGCTCAAGCTTGGTTTTCTACTTCTTCTTCCCTCTTGAAGCTTTCTTTTGAGAGCTTCATAATGGAGGTTGAACAAGTAACCAACATCATGTACCTCAACTCATTCATTTGTTAATAGAATTGTTCTTTTATTTGTTATTGTCTTCTTTTGTGTTATTCATTTCCTTTTATGATGTAAGAGTAATCTTTTGGTTGTGGTGATGGTGAGGATGTGAGATGATTGGCTTTGCCTTCCTCCTCCTCTTGTGAATGTTTAATATGCTCAAATTGTGATTATAACCTTAAGATTGTAAATTAGATTGGTTTGATATGATATGTGATCCTATGGTTACTTGGTAACCTCATCACACACCATATTCTCTCCAAAACCCCATGTTGAAAGCTTAAGGTTAGAATCAATTTAGTATTAAGGTTGTTAAGCATTAGATATGGTATTTTTTTAACAAGTTGATTGACACACTTCTTGGTTTCATATACCCTATACTATCGCAAGCCACTTAGCAATCTTAACACTAAAACTACTTGCTCTCACATACTAATTTGTGTATTTGATGTTGATGTATGCTTGCTAACTCTTGTGCTTAGTGTTGATATTTCAAGCTTGGACATACAAACGGTAAGTGAGATAAGACGGATTCGTTTCGTGTCTTGCGTCAAATATCGGCAACTTGATGATTTGTGCTTCGCAAACGCCTTGACAAGTCATGCTTCACGTTGGGATCAACACAAGGACGGACAACTCATGATTAAGGGAGCGTCGATGAATTCGCCGCGATTCAACCATCCGAACCAAAGCCACGGCCACTTCCTTTCACTTGCTTTCTATATTTCATATTCTCTAATTTTTGTGACACAAAACCTAAATTCTTTCTTCTCGAACCTTAAGCAACAATCCTTAATCACCAATTCCCTGTGGATCGACCCGTGCTTGCTAGCTTGCTACAACGCGCTGTGCACTTGCGGTTTATAAATTTTAAAACGAGACCGAGCTCGCGTGCGCACTATTTCAAAAACCAATTCTTTTCAAACCATACAAAATGGTGCGTGGGTGAAGTCCCAACAAGTTTTTGGCGCCGTTGTCGGGGAAATTGGTAGTCATTAGAGGTTGTTATTTCTGGTTCAAACTAACAAACTAACTATTAACTAAAAAAATTTCATAACTAACCAAACAAACATTTCTAACTTTTGTTCTCTGTCTTTGTGACCTGCTAACTCTCTGTGATTAAATTTAAAAATCAAAGTATGCCATCAGAATACTAATATATCCTAGAAAAGTCACACAAAATTTGAGCACCCTTGCTTTTCAATTGGCCGGCGAGATCCTAAAATTTCTCGGCGCCGCCGGTCCAATTTGGGTGTTTTTGGAACTTTCTTTTTGTGATATCTCCAGTATCTTGTTAGAACTCTATTGGTATTGTTTGATTTTTTTAATTATGTGTGTGCAGGAGTTTGGGCAGATATATCGATGTTTGCACTAAATATCGCATTTTCCAACATTTTCAGATTTTACCGGAATTAGGAGAACAATCGTGCGGAGAAAGGTTCAAATTCAACTTGCAAAACGTTAGTGAAATACAGTGCCAAAGATCCGGGTAGTTTGACCCTCGCAAGCAAACATTCAAAAACTCATGAACACTTCAAAGGGGGTTTCTTAACCCAAATCACATCGGTACTGTTAGTTGCATGTATGCCCTAAAGGCCATTATTATACATGATTGTATATTATAGTGGATGCTTGGACATATATAGAGAGGACTTTTTTGCTCGACATGATAGTATACTATATGGTTGCACTTTATCTTAACATGTATACTTGTATCTTTATATTGTCTCTCTCTTACATGTTGATAAAGCCCTTAGGATGTGTACTTGACTACCAGGACTATGATGAAGATCATACTAGTGGACTAGGGTAGTTCATAAGTTCATCCTTTAATTGTTCCTAGTCGTGGGAGTATAGAGATAGGGCATCGATATTCCAGAGTAGACTAGCGTATACGTTTCTTGACCCATTTGATGGGCGATGGATGATCCCACATCCATTGGTGTTTGACATCAAAGATTGTATACGGGTGCTCAGTGGAGACTGGGTACACTAAATAGGACTCACCGAGAACTCCTAGATGGTATTATACTGATCGTCAGATTGCAGTTCTCTGGTGACACTGGTACAGGTTAGTCTGTAGACCTGAGATCGTCATAGAGTCCTGTGTGATTCCCACTGTGCATTGATTTCCACCTTACCACGTTCAAGAGTGCGTGCAAAACGGTGGTTTTTGGGTACAGTCCCGAGTCACATGGAGGCAATGAGCAATAGGAGGGGTTTCGTCTCTCCCGGTATTGGGGGTTGATGTTGCGCTGTGCTCGATTGACTATAATAGGAAGTCCCTGGCCAGGGCTGATACTGAGATTTACTGGTAAGTGTTATCAGTAGTTTCTCGACCCGTTATGAGCCTCACATCGGCATGACTTATCAAGCTATTTGGGTCTGACGTTTACCACCGCCCAGCTAGATATGCGACATATCAGACGAAGAGACCGGACTATACGGTAGTGTTACTTTTTGGATTCATAGGAGTATGAACAAGCTTGCTTGTTGATCTTCTGATCGCTCAATACCCGGGTAGCCGTTAGGTCTAGCTAGTACCGCTGACGGCTTGTGGGTGACTGATATGATCATCACCTACTATCGGCGTATTGACGAATCTTTAGAGTCCTACACAGAGGTTTCCTGGCTCAAGCGAAACGAAGTAGGGCACATATGTGATATGTGCGGGACTGATATTAATACGTCTATGTGATACCGTATTCTAATCTCACGATATAGGTTATATATGATATAACCGGATTATTGAATCAAGTGTTGATTCAATAATTTATTATATGATATTAGTCGGTTGTATATGATATAGCCGAGTTATTAAATCAAGTGTTGATTTAATAATTTAATGTATAATTATATATTTGATATATTTATATACATTAACTAATATTAGCTCACTTAAGAAAATATTTTCTCCAAATACATACAAATATATATGTGACATATATTAATGTATTTATTTTTGTGTCATGCTAGATGATACATTGGACTTAGGTGTGTGAGACTCATACCATACTTAATATAATGTGGGGATTTAATTATTAAGGGAAAATCAAAATTAGGTGGAAATTAGCAAGGCTTGATATGCTTGTGGAAGCATGGAGAAGCTTTGACTTAAGTCCACTAATTTTGTTTTACTCTAAATATTTATTAACCCAACTATTATCTGTAGCCATGATTTAGTCTCTACATGAGAAATTATATGAGATAATTTCTCACCCATGGTTCATGACTTGATTACTTGAGATCACTTCTTCATCTCCTTCCTTGTTCTCTAGCTGGAAAAAAAAAAGAAAAGAGAGAAAAATAATTCTAAAGTGAGCAAAATTCCTGTAAGGTTACGGCGGCGTCTCGGCCGTCAATCCGAGGCCAAAATGCAGAAACAAAACTTTTCAAAAACTTGGCGCTACCTTAACCTTTACCCAGATTGAACCATTAACGCTAAACTAGCAACTAAAAAAAGGGTTGGAAAGCTATACCGATCGATCCGTGCCCTTCGGTCTTTAGCCACCATCCCAAGCTCCTCGCGGCATCTCCGGTCTCGATCTCCTCGTCGGAAAGGGTACCACATCTTCGAGTCTTTTTATGGGCTCCCGCTTCATCCGAAACAACTCGGGCACGAAGTTCGCTAGCCGACATGTCCAAGGTGAAGTAGAGAATGTTGTGACAACTTTGTCTCTTGCATCCATTGCATGGATGGAGGTTAAATATGAAGCCATCAATGGAGGTTGTGAGCTAGAAGAAGAAGAAGAAGAAGCTTTCTTTTTCTTTTGTTGTATGATAAAAATGAAAGCAAGAATGAATCATACAAGAGCAAACCCAAAGGGATATGGCTGCTCTTCTCTCTCTTCCTTTCATTTCAACTCACCAATCCATCACCAAATGTGACATATGCACAATAAAAGAGACCATGAGTCACTAGGTTTGCATGTGTCACAATTAATGCACCTCATGATGATATCTAGCTCACAATTTCCATATGCAAACATTAATCCAAATGTTTGCAACAATAAAAAGATATGGCAACATCTAAAGTAAACTCATGACGGATCACAAGGATACCCCTCACCTGTATATACATACCTGCATCCGCATTCCGACTGAATGCGAATGCGATGAGACTAAAGTAATCAAACAAATCTAATACTAGGATCCGGCTTAAATCAAAGCCCACTAGTATGATCCGCCCGATCATGATCCGTGCACTACTGCACTTATATGATCGGACCCTGCCATATATCATACGACCTCTACAACGTTTCACCCGAAACTTGAAAACTGTCTGTGGAGGACTCTAAAGACTCGTCAATACATTGGCCGTGGATTTAACAACTAGCACGTCAGAGGTACTAGCCATACGCAATAGGCCACCAGGTATTGACCAAAAGGGAGGTCGATGAGCGAACTCATCCTGACACCCTACTGAGCCTGTCAGTGACAATATCAGAACAGTCCGGTCCGTTCGTCTATGAGCATCGCATGGCGGGCTTAGGGGGTTGGTAAAAGTCAGACCCCCAAAAGCGGTACAAGTCGTGTCGAAGTGTAGCCCAGAACACCCTGAGATACTACTGGAATACCTACCAATAAATCTCCTGCCTTGGCTAAGGACTTCGTGTAATGGCTCTCCTAAACACAGCGCGATCTCACCCCCAATACAGGGAGAGACGAAACCCATGCCGATCTGCTCACTGCCTCCATGTGGCTCGGGACTATACCCAAATAAAACCTGTTTGCACGACTCCTTTGAGCCGTGGTAGGGTAGTAATCAAAGCACAGTGGGAACTCACAAGAGATAAATGACGATCTCAGGTCGATGAACTAACCTGTACACATGTCACCAGGGAACTACTATCTGACGTCAGGTATAATACCAACTAGCATGTTCCCGGCGAGTCCTGTCCGGTGTACTCATAACCCAATGAGCACCTGTATACATCTTAGGTGATCCAACTGACACCAATGGCTTGTAAGACCGGCCACCGCCCCTCGTCGGGGTCTCGACTGTATACAATAGTCTACTAATGGAGTTTCGATGCCCAGTCTCGAAACTCCCACGACTAGGGACCTTTTAAGGATATGCTTATAGACCCCAGCTCTCACGTATTAGATCTCCATCATACTGCTGGTAGTCAAGCAATAATCCTAAGGGCTTTATTAATGTGTAACGGCGACCTATAAGGTCACCTAAAGCAGTACACGATGATAAAGATAAACCAGATAGCATACTATCATCTTAAGTAAGATTGTCCTACCTGTATAGGTCCTCCCTCAATCATTGCAATCATGTGCCTGTGACCCAAGAATTGACTCTGAGGGCACTATATCCAACAATCTCCCACTTGCACTCAAGGATAATTATTGCAATGTCGCATACTCACAGCCCGTGTGATACCGAACACCCAACTCCTCTACTAATCAGTCTCACAAAGCCAGTTTGCAAAACTATTGCGTTCGAGGAATAGCCTCAGTGAGTGGATCCCCCCTGATGTTTCTTCCTATGTCTCTCTTTATCTCAAGTTCGCGGAGAATGACATCTCCTGAAATGAGCAATACATGTCTTAGAATATGTCTGGATATCTGATGGGACCTAATTCATAAATGAACTCCAAATCCAAACTTCTTAGACTGTATCGTCAAATGAACTTAATCAGTATCCTGCGCCACACCTCCCTGAGTATCCGCTTGGACCACCTGTCCAAAATACTGCCCCTCGTCAGAGGGAAAACTATAACTCTGACAACCACTCTGTCATCCAGGTCACCGTGGAAGCCTGGAATGATAACCGTCTCCTAAAAGAGGCTGTTGTTATCATCTCCCTAGAACATCCACTTATGTTCTAAAACTCCTTCCGAATGTCTCTCCAGGATAGGATTAATATCAACTTACTGCATCTCGTGCAAAAACATTATGTGGTGTGGTACTTGACATCTTATGATTGACTCAATTGCCTAAGCAAGTGATCTGCCAATCATGCACATCCCTCTCCCCTTTAGTCTGTAAAACACCTTTAGAGAGGCTGACTCCATCACCTGCAGGTACACCACCATGCCAGGAGTCGTCCATTCTAAAAACACCTTTAGAATGTTGTCTAAGTACCCAGATTGGGAAACTACCCAAATCTAGATCTAAAACCATAGGTCTAGTAACCAGAATATCTGATATAATATCCAATTCCTATATAGAGAAACCACTGTGTGACAACCAAAGTACAACCGATCGTTGTATAGGAATTTAACTTCCTACTCTGTGTATGACATCCAAGTACCAGGACATCACACCCTACTACCTTCTTAATGTAGGGTTCCTAGGCACACTCAAGAGGTTCCACAAGGTATCAACCATTCCAAAATCAAATTTTACATGTGCCGAGAAACCCTAATGCAAGATCGTTACTAGAGGTAAGGCGAAAAACATGCAAGTTAACTACTTTAACTACAAGTGAAAGGGATTACAACCTTTGTAGATCCGCTCCTCCACTTCTAAAGCTCCGTATTGACGTCCCTCCACTGCGATCATCGGGATCCCGGACAGTAGCGATGGTTTCGTCGGAGAAATGAGCGGGCTAAGTCGTTGACTTCGATGCCGAAGATGATCTACGTCGAGGCGACTCAAACTCAAGCTCCATCTTCACTTGGTCATGAACCTTATGAAGATAACACACTCTACTACATGGCAACTGGTAGAGGATGAAGAAATAGGAAGTGGGTTCACTTTGGATTTGGATTTCTCACTTGATTTCTTCACTTGGAATTTTCTAGCAAGGTTTCTTCTTCATGAAGAAGAAGAAGAAGAAGAAAGAAAAAATGAATTATTATGAAAAGAAAATTCAAGTGAAGACTTATCATTTAGCAACCATGGGTGAGTTAACTTTTGTGTAGAGAATAAACTAGAGTTTAGGTAATGGTTAGGTTAAAGAATAAAAACAAAATGGTTGCACCTTTTTCAAAGATGCTTGAAGCATCATGAAGCTTCTAGCAAAGCAAGAAAAGCAACCATTTAGTTTTAACAAAATAAATAAATAAAACCCTAACCATTAACCTAAACATGGTGTAAAGCATACACACACCCAAGTTTGCATGTATCATCAAACATGATACAAACCAGTGCCCAAACATATATCACATGTACTACTTGTGCATATCAAGTGAGAAAATCAATCTTAAGTGAACAATACTAGTCAATGTAAAGTAAAATATACAATATATAATTATACATTAAATCATTAAATCAACACTTGATTTAATGATCCGGTCATACTGCATATAACCGACTAATATCAAGTGTATCAATATATCGAATCAACATTTGATTCGGTAACCCGGCTATATCTCATATAACCGTCCGATGATACAAATCGCGAGAATAGAATTCAGTATCACATACTGGTATTATTCTCGGTCCCGCACATATCTCATATGCGCTCCTATTTCATTTCGCTTGAGCCAGGAAACCACTATGTAGGACTCTAAAGACTCGTCAATACGCCGGCAGTAGGTGATGATCATATCAAACACCCACAAGCCGCAAGCGGTCTGCTAAACGTAACGGCCACCCGGGTATTGAGCGATCAGAAGATCAACGAGCAAGCCCGCTCACACTCCTGCGAATCCAACCAGTAACACTTACCGTACAGTCCGGTCTGTTCGTCTGATATTTCGCATATCTCGCCTAAGGGTGGTAAACGTCAGACCCCAGTAGCTTGATAAGTCATGCCTATATAAGGTCCATAACAAGCGTGAAACTACTGATAACTCTTACCAATAAATCACTGCAACCCTGGCCAGGGATTTCCAGTTATGGCCAGTCAAGCATAGCGCAACATCAACCCCCTATACCGAGAGAGACGAATCCCCTCCTATCGCTCATTGCCTCCATGTGATCGGGACTGTACCCAAAAGCCACCTTTTTGCACGCCCTCTTGGACATGGTATGATGGAAATCAAAGCACAGTGGGAATCACACAAGACTCTATGACGATATCGGGTCAACAGACTACTCTGTACCAGTGTCACCGAAGAATTGCCATCTGACGTGAGGTATAATACCATCTGGGAGTTCTCGGCGTGTCCGTCCAGTGTACCCAGTCTCTACTGAGCACCTGTATATCATCTCTGATGTCAAACACCAATGGATATGGGATCATCCATCGCCCATCTGTATGGGTCGAGAAGGTATACGCTAGTCTACTCTGGTATATCGATGCCCTGTCTTGATACACCCACGACTAGGGACCTTGAAGGATGTACTTATGGACTACCATGTCCCCACTAGTATGATCCGCATCATAGTCAAGGTAGTCAAGTACACATCCTAAGGGTTTTACCAATATGTAACAGAGAGACAATCAGTGTACACGTTAAGGTAAAGAGCAACCAGATAGCATACTATCATGTCGAGCAAGAAAGTCCTCCCTATATATGTCCAAGCATCCACTACAATATACATCCTATGTATAGTAATGGCCTCTAGGGCATACATATAACTAACAATCTTCCACTTGCACTAGGGCCATCTGATAGCAGCGGTTGTAGTATCTCATACTCAACCATCCCATAAAAGTCTCTCTCTGGGAAAAGGCCTTTGTGAGTGGATCCGCCGTGTTGTCCTCTGAGTCTACTCTCCTAACCTCGATCTCCTTGGAGATCAACCATCTCCATGATCAGGTGATACTGCCTTAGAATATGTCTGGATCACTGATGGGACGGACGTTCCTTGGCATAAGCCACAACTCCATTGTCACACAATGGGAGGAACTAAGTTCATCTCATGAACTAATATAGACCCAGGCAGTCTCTTTGGTAGCATCTTAAGTAGCGATGTATCCAGCCTTTATCGTCTAGTAAGCCACGGTATCTAGCTTGGAACTCTTCCAACATACCGTCCCTTTACTAAGGGTAAAGACAATGCCTGTGACAGACATTCAGTCGTCCTTATCACCCTGGAATCTTTCCAGTGATTCTCCCCAGGATCGATTGATACCATCTCACTTAACTAGTGAGTATCCTAATATCCAATTAGATCTATCTCATAGATCCAAAACCCAGGATTTAGCAGGTATCACTTTGATCCTATATGGAGAATCCTTGTGATAAGCGGAGATTGACCGAGCGTAGCATAGGAAGCTCCTTTCCCATCAAAATTATGTTATCCATGTACTCTACGAGGATCACCACCATACTCCCTAATACCTTTTTGTATATACAAGGTTCATCTACCATTTTGATGATGTCAAACTCTTTGACTAACTCATCAAAACAGATGTTCCAACTCCGCGATGCCTGCTTTAATCTGTAAAGCAACTTGCACACGTTTCCGCTGCTCCCACTGTCTATGACGCCCTCTGGCTGTGTTCTTATAGACGTTCTCTTCTAAATCATTATTTAGAAAAGCAGTCATGGCACCCAACCACCAGATATCGTAGTTATGGTATGTAGCAATGGCAAGTAGGATCCGGATGGGCTTAAGCATAGCCACTGGAAAAGGTTTCATCATTATCCACGCCTGGTCGATGACGAAAACCTTTAACGAGTCTAGCTTTGAAAGTCTCAACTTTTCCATCTACACCAAGTAATCTTCTCAAGATATACTTGCTCCTGATAGGGATTTAACCCTTCAGATATAGCAACCAAAGTCCATACTTTGTTGGTGTATATGGATTCCATCTCAGATCGTTAAGCATCCAGCTATTCTTACAGAGTCCCTACTCTCGATGGCCTGCTCGAAACTAGTTGGTTCATCATCTCATGATGCATTCCTCGCTCCCACTGTCATCGAGAAACCGAAGTATCTCTCAGACGGATGAGGAACCCTACTAGATCGGCAGAGAGGCTGAGGTTCGTCGGGGACTATTGAATCCTTTGGTTCTGTCAAATCATCAGCTGCAGTTTTGTATAGCTGGAACCTTTCCAGTTCTACAGAATTGACCTTGCCTCGATCTTGTCCAGATTTTTGCTTTTGACATAAGCCGAACAATCCCAAATCTTAACTTACTTAAGAGATAGGTTCTTCCCATACCATATCTTATATGGAGTGGTAGGCACTGATTTGATTCGAACCTAATTCAATAGGTATGCAGCTTCTCAAGTGCATAACCCCCAAAAGGAAAAAGGTAACTCAGTAGTACTCATCATAGAGCGCACCATTTCTCATAGGGTGCTATTGCTCTGCCTCGATATACCATCGTGCTATGGTGTATACGAAGGAGTAATGCTGAGAGAGAATCTCATTCTCCTTTAAGATAGTCCAGGAATTCGGTGCTCAAGTATTCTCCTCCTTGATCTCATCAAAGGACATAATACTTATACCCGTATTTTGGTTCTCTACTTCTAATTTATATTCTGTGAATATCTCAAAAGCTTCGGACTTGTGTTTCAACATGAACATATGTCTGAATCTTGAGAGATCATCAGAGAATGTAATGAAGTACAAAGAACCGGTCTTGGCATGTATAGACAGGGGACCTTCATACATCAACATGTATCAATCCCAAGAGTTTACTAACTCTTTCTTTGTTTCCAATAAAGAGAGCTATGGTCATCTAATCTTTGTGACATGACCGGCAAGTTTCACAAGATGTAAATTCAAACTAATTTAAATATGCATCTAAATGTAACTTCAGCCAGTCGGGTAGCATTGATATGACCTAGTCTACAATGCCTCAAGAAGGATTCGTTCATTTCTGAACTCGTCCTCTTGTGTGTGTTCCGTATACTAAGAACTGTAGTTTGATTTAGAACATCAATGTTTTTAGATAACGTACCTGAACCGATCATCTCTTGATATAGGAAATGTTCAAAACATTATCCAACAATACAAAATTTTATCATTTCTTTACTAATAAAGAGACTGATATGATTTTGTATATCAGGTTCGATATCTAATAACATTCGTTCAGAATCAATGTACTGGTAATACAGGGTGACAGTGACCAACTGACTTGGCTGCAACACTTGCACCGTTTTCTGTCTCATGAAACTTATCACCCGTTCTCAGTTCTCTACCTTTCTGTAGCCCATGTAACAAATTACATATGCGGGATCCTGATCCGGTATCACATACCCAGGACGTAAAAGATACTGAGAAACAGTTCTGTGTAATGAACACACCCGAAGATGATGCATCAACATGCACTTTTTTCGTTTGGGCGGCACGGGAATTCTGGTAATCCCCTATTTCCTGCTCTGTCTTGTAACAATTATGAGTTGGAGCGGGACCAGTGTTCCCTAGCTCAGTATAACAAGCGGGTTTAGTCAATTTATCCGTATTATTATCTTGATTAAGGCGTGACATGGTCGCTACCTGGAGAGAGAGAGAAGAAAACACTCTGCGTGCGCTCTTGCAAGATCCGATTGGTTATTATTTTATCTAATCAGGATGGCTCCCACTGTTTTTATCAAATCTTCCTTCAAACCCTAAAAGGAAAGACTAGCCGGGATTAATTACACACTACAAGTTTGCCAATCTTTCAGCCAGGCCAGTGCCGGTACTTTGAGGGAGGTCCCCCGTGCTTTCGCACGAACCTAATTAAAGTAAACCTCGTTTTCCCAGGGGCGTAACCCCGTTGACACATTTCTAGACACCTACTTGATTGGCTAATTATAATGTATAAAACTCTCCCAGGAGTAACAATTACTCGCAGTGGGTATCGGGATCCAACTATCTCATAGAAGGTATGCAATCTCATTGCAAATTTCAACACTTGAAATTCCCGATTATTTTGCCCCTAACCTCCTATGACCTTGACAAAGACCAACAAACCATAGGATGCTAGTCAAGTTCAACCCGTCATTTCTTGATTGAATTAAACCCACCCGCATGACCCTTGACAAAGGCCAACAAGGTCGTACGACTACCCTAACCCAATCTGCATCATATGCATAAGCAGATAAGCACTAGTCAGCAACCGCACACTACGCCTTGACAAAGACCAACAAACGCAGCACGAATACTAACTATTACTTATCTGAAATGACGGAGGGCTACGACAGGTTTTTTTTAAGAAAACCCTTTGCGTAATGAACTTGATATCGTTGTAGAATCGAATGAATTTTAAATGGAGTGTTTTTGAGGCTTTTCTAGTTTTGCTAAAGGGGTCACTCCCGGTGAAGGGATCGTCGACCCTTTCCTCAACGAATAAGGTGCAGGATATATCATATATACCGCTGTGCAAAACAAAAACTATAGAAGCAATCAAAAGACAAACCGAGGGTTGCAGTATCTGCCAGTTATTGCTAAAGGGGTCACTCCCGGTGAAGGGATCTCGGCCCTTTCCTTATCGAATAAGGTGCTGGATGTTCTACAAGGAACACCGTGATGCAAAGCAAGAACTGTAGCTACCTGTTTTTGAAAAATTCGATTCCACAACATCTTTTAGGTTTATTTTCTTTCATTAATCACATTAATGAAGTCCCATCATTTAAGTCCACCTAAACATCACAGATAAATATAACGTACACTTATGACATCCGCATTCGCCTCGACGTCCCGTCTGCACCGTTAGGTTAGGTAACTAACGGCAGAGCGAGGCATGGCTAGAGCGGGTGCAAAACATAAGCAACGTCTATATATATATATACAATATCTATCTGAATATATCACATGATCACATCACAGATAACACAGAAGAAAAATATCATATGAAATATTGGATATACTAGGACGTCCGTGTTTTATTTTGAGCCTGTATAAAACACGGATTCCACGGTCGTGATGAATAGCGAATCCCACACCCCGAGACCCCTACGAGAGCGGCAAGCAACCCTACCAATTCTAGAGTTAGGAGACCCGGACTCGACTCCTCGAGATGGTCTCCCACAGGACCCTAGAACCCGGTTACTTGTGCTCCCCTCCTTGGGTCTATCCTAATGCGGAAAAGTAAATAATATACAAAGGCGACACATCCTCAACCCGGAAGTGCCCCAATAAAAGAATATTACATAAAAGTTTTTACATGAATGAAAATGAAAAACACTCATCTCACATAAAAACCCCCCGGCTATTCAAACACGACGATCCAATATAACATATCCAGCAACACATAACATCACATGTCATCAACGTAAGTAAGTATGCATACACCGATTGTCGTCGACGTATAGCAACGAAAATGGTGAAACAACTACATACTACACTTATGGTCACAGAAAAGAGAGTGTAAAACTACAACAGTTGGAATCCGTAAACTCTTTAAACATCGCATGCCTAACCAATTATAAACCCCTCATTTCAGTCTCATTATCGAAAACTCTTTTCAATATCAATTCGGGCAATTCAACAAGATTCCCGACATCCTGATCGAGTGCTCATCGCAAACTTTAGTAGACGGCCACACCCCCGATGCCGTCGACGAAGTGCACTCAGGCGGAACACCGCTGCCGTGAGCACCCGAACGGATGCTTTTTGGCGATGGGGTTCTCCTACGGTCACTTGGTCGGGGCTATGGGGCGTGGCTGTCTGTTAAGTTTACCTGGCGAGTATCTGCGTACGCTACGTGATTGCGACAGACTTTTGATCACATCAAAATCCCGTGGCAACCGATCATTTGAGACTAAACTGCTAGATTTATAACATCCAAATCAGTTATCTCATAACTACTTGTGGATTCCAAATATTGTATCACATTCCAGATAAATAGAAAATGTTAAACTTTCCGATCGAATAATCAAACACCCAAGTTTTCCCAAATGGTTCTCAACACTTGAGGGGAGTTTAAAAACATCCATTTCATGCCACAGTACCAACGGTCCAACCGTAGAAGGGTCAAGACAACGCCTCACATGTGGCATGCCGTACTGCCCCAAACCCTAAGGTTCAAAGGGCAGTTCAAGACGGTCACATAATCGAGTTAAGATTAGTTGTCTTCTAGAGGGTCCATCGTGTAACTTGCACGATTTAGAACGTTTTTAAACTACGGAAAAATCCAACACTTGGAAATTTTCCGGCAGGGCAAAAAGTGAGTTATTGATGCCCGGTCGAACTTTTTAACAGTTTCTAAAATATCCGGAAAAATATAAACGAAGTTAAATTATCCGATAGAATTAACGAGTCCCCAATACTACCCTAGAAAACTCAACACTTGAGTGGAATTAAAAAATTCCCAGAAAAAAATGACAAGAAAGGGCCTAAGAATAAATATATGAAGTTCCAGGGACTAATTCCGCGGTCAAATTTTTGAGTTACAGGTCCGTACTTCACAGTAATTCTTAGTTTTTCCTGCTTAATTTTCTGAGCATTTTTAATTCAGAAAATATCAACATTTTTGAAAATGTACAGAGAAGGGTATTCGTCGGGGTTTACGGGTTCGATCGGACTTCTAACTTCATCTACATTTTGCCTAAAGCTCTAGCTAGGCTCTGATACCACTGTAGGGTTCCTAGGCACACTCAAGAGGCTCCACAAGGTATCAACCATGCCAAAATCAAATTTTACATGTGCCGAGAAACCCTAATGCAAGATCGTTACTAGAGGTAAGGCGAAAAACATGCAAGTTAACTACTTTAACTACAAGTGAAAGGGATTACAAACTTTGTAGATCCGCTCCTCCACTTCTAAAGCTCCGTGTTGACGTCCCTCCGCTGCGATCATCGGGATCCCGGACTCTAGCGATGGTTTCGTCGGAGAAATGAGCGGGCTAGGTCGTTGACTTCGATGCCGAAGATGATCTACGTCGAGGCGACTCAAACTCAAGCTCTATCTTCACTTGGTCATGAACCTTATGAAGATAACACACTCTACTACATGGCAAGTGGTAGAGGATGAAGAAATAGGAAGTGGGTTTACTTTGGATTTTGATTTCTCACTTGATTTCTTCACTTGGAATTTTCTAGCAAGGTTTCTTCTTCATGAAGAAGAAGAAGAAGAAAGAAAAAATGAATTATTATGAAAAGAAAATTCAAGTGAAGACTTATCACTTAGCAACCATGGGTGAATTAACTTTTGTGTAGAGAATAAACTAGAGTTTAGGTAATGGTTAGGTTAAAGAATAAAAACAAAATGGTTGCACCATTTTCAAAGATGCTTGAAGCATCATGAAGCTTCTAGCAAAGCAAGAAAAGCAACCATTTAGTTTTAACAAAATAAATAAATAAAACCCTAACCATTAACCTAAATATGGTGTAAAGCATACACACACCCAAGTTTGCATGTATCATCAAACATGATACAAACCAGTGCACAAACATATATCACATGTACTACTTGTGCACATCAAGTGAGAAAATCAATCTTAAGTGAACAATACTAGTCAATGTAAAGTAATATATCCAATAT
This sequence comes from Agapanthus africanus, assembly GCA_030015575.1. NCBI lineage: Eukaryota > Viridiplantae > Streptophyta > Magnoliopsida > Asparagales > Amaryllidaceae > Agapanthus > Agapanthus africanus. The sequence goes on along the minus strand of CM057342.1, from coordinate 447,052,894 downwards.
ATAATTATACATTAAATCATTAAATCAACACTTGATTTAATGATCCGGTCATACTGCATATAACCGACTAATATCAAGTGTATCAATATATCGAATCAACATTTGATTCGGTAACCCGGCTATATCTCATATAACCGTCCGATGATACAAATCGCGAGAATAGAATTCAGTATCACATACTGGTATTATTCTCGGTCCCGCACATATCTCATATGCGCTCCTATTTCGTTTCGCTTGAGCCAGGAAACCTCTGTGTAGGACTCTAAAGACTCGTCAATACGCCGGCAGTAGGTGATGATCATATCAAACACCCACAAGCCGCAAGCGGTCTGCTAAACGTAACGGCCACCCGGGTATTGAGTGATCAGAAGATCAACGAGCAAGCCCGCTCACACTCCTGCGAATCCAACCAGTAACACTTACCGTACAGTCCGGTCTGTTCATCTGATATGTCGCATATCACGCCTAGGGGTGGTAAACGTCAGACCCCAGTAGCTTGATAAGTCATGCCGATATAAGGTCCATAACAAGTGTGAAACTACTGATAACTGTTACCAGTAAATCACTGCAACCCTGGCCAGGGATTTCCAGTTATGGCCAGTAGAGCATAGCGCAACATCAACCCCCTATACCGGGAGAGACGAATCCCCTCCTATCGCTCATTGCCTCCATGTGATCAGGACTGTACCCAAAAGCTACCTTTTGCATGCCCTCTTGGACGTGGTATGATGGAAATCAAAGCACACTGGGAATCACACAAGACTCTATGACGATCTCGGGTCAACAGACTACTCTGTACCAGTGTCACCGAAGAACTGCCATCTGACGTGAGGTATAATACCATCTGGGAGTTCTCGGCGAGTCCGTCCAGTGTACCCAGTCTCTACTGAGCACCCGTATATCATCTCTGATGTCAAACACCAATGGATATGGGATCATCCATCGCCCATCTGTATGGGTCGAGAAGGTATACGCTAGTCTACTCTGGTATATCGATGCCCTGTCTCGATACACCCACGACTAGGGACCTTGAAGGATGTACTTATGGACTACCATGTCCCCACTAGTATGATCCGCATCATAGTCCTGGTAGTCAAGTACATATCCTAAGGGTTTTACCAACATGTAACAGAGAGACAATCAGTGTACACGTTAAGGTAAAGAGCAACCAGATAGCATACTATCATGTCGAGCAAGAAATTCCTCCCTATATATGTCCAAGCATCCACTACAATATACATCCTATGTATAGTAATGGCCTCTAGGGCATACATATAACTAACACTTAACAGATCCATCCCCTATTATGATGAAGTCAAACTTATGACTGTCACATCAGAAATAGATGATCCATCTCGTTATATCTGCTTTATTCCATAAATAAACATAAGCTACTTGTCCACTATGCTTCCGCTGCTCCTACTGACTATGACAACCCTCTGGCAGAGTCATATACACGTGCACTTCTAAAGCTAGTTCAGAACGACGCTATACTCATCCTCCTGCCGGGTCTCATAGCCTGGAACAACAGAAATGGTAAGTCTGGGTAAACAAGAACCTCCGTGTCACTGTCCTTGAGCCTATCGGAGTACCTCTCGGGTGCCTGAGGTTACCCACCATATCTGCGGAGTGGCCAATGGAATGTCAAACTAGATTGAATTTTTAGGTTCTTATTAAATTTTCAGTAATCGTTTGCGGTTCTGGAATCACTTCCAGTTCTACCATACTCCCACTACTATTTTCTGAAAAATCCATTTTTATTAAAACTGTGGCGAGTCAAGAACAATATCACTATTGATCTTCCAGATGGCAGAAAGTCAACCCTCGTCATAGCCCGGGTCAACCCACAAACAGCCATTACAGAAATGTGCCTTGAGTTATCCAGAGTCTGGTTTTAAGCATAAGCCGGATAACTCCCCGTACCTTAACATTGTTAAGATATGAACTATTCTATATCCAATATAGAAACAGAGGCACTGATTCAATTGGAACCAGATTCAAATCATGCAGCTGTCTCCAGTGCATGTCAACTAAATGGAGAGAGGCCGATCGGCATTACTCAACTTAGGAATACATCCAGATATAAGTAACCTGAAAGAGAAGCAAGTTCTCATAATCATTACTATCAACTGAATACCATACACAAGTATCTACATTTTCAATCACCTTGAAGAATCCTGATACTTGCAATACCTGGTTCTCTACTTTATTCTTATACCTATAACTTCTCAAAACTTAGACCTTGCATCTCTACGAAACACATGTCTAAAAACTAGAGAAGTCACAAGTAAATAGAATATAGTACGAGTACCAACCCCTCTGTCCTCATGGACACTGGACAACATACAATACTCTGTATAAGTCCCCTGAGTCTAATAACTCATTCCCTGTATGTCGTAGGTTGAAAACTGTACTTATGGTTAAGAAGAATTACACCGCTGTTTAATGCTCCTTACCTCACCATCCACTGATATAGGTAAATGTCATAGACATAATTTCAAAAAGTTATATCCCACTTTATAAAAATAAACGTACAGATATATAAATTTGAAATTGGTGCATAACAACGGATATTCAAAACCAAATATTTGCTGTCTGGCAAACAACCCAGAAGATTTCCTCAAATATCACCAATTACAATGAATCCCGATTTAATGAGGATGATCACCCAATTCCCAATCACTTAATCCCACTCATCATCTGTAAAACCAAACAGATTGTTGGATATAGTGCCCTCAAAGTCAATTATTGGATCGCAGGTACGTGATTGCAATGATTGAGGAGGGCCTATACCGGTAGCACAGTCTTACTCGAGGTGATAGTATACTATCTGGTTTGCCTTTATCAGTCGTGTATAGGTTCAGGTGACTGATCACGATTACACGTTGATAAAGCCCTTAGGATCTTGCTTGACTACCAAAACTATGATAGCAATCATATACGTGAGAGTTGGGTAGTCTATAAGCACATCCTTAATAGTGGTCCCTAGTCGTGGGAGTTTCGAGACAGGGCATCGATACTCCGGAGTAGACTAGTGTATATAGTCGAGACCCCGACGAGGGGCGGTGGCCGGTCTCACAAGCCGCTGGTGTCAGTTGGATCACCTAAGATGTATACAGGTGCTCATTGGGTTATGAGTACACCCACCGGACAGGACTCTCCGGGAACCTGCTAGTTGGTATTATGCCTATCGTCAAATAGCAGTTCCCTGGTGACATGTGTACAGGTTAGTTCATCGACCTGAGGTCGTCATTTGTCTCGTGTGAGTTCCCACTGTGCTTTGATTTCTACCCTACCACGGCTCAAAGGAGTCGTGCAAACATGTCTTTTTTGGGTACAGTCCCGAGCCATATGGAGGCAAGTGAGCGGATCGGCAGGGGATTCGTCTCTCCCGGTATTGGGGGTGAGATCGCGCTGTGTCTAGGAGAGCCATTACACAAAACCCTCAGCCGAGGTAGGAGATTTACTGGTAGGTACTCCAGTAGTATCTCAGGGTGTTCTGGGCTACACTCCGACACGACTTATACCGCTATTGGGGGTCTGACGTTACCTGCCCCCTAGGCCGATATGCGATACTCATAGATGAATGGACAAGACTGTATGTATATTGTCACTGTTAGGCTCAGTAGGGTTCCAGGATGAGTTCGCTCATCGGCTTCCCTTGAGGTCAGTACATAAACAGCCGTTACGCACAGCTATTGCCGCTGACGGCTTGTGGTTAAACCCACTGCCAGGGTACTGAGGAGTCATTAGAGTCCCCCATAGATAGTTTTCCCATGTTCGGGCGAAACGTTGTAGAGGCCGTATGGTTTTATGGCAGGGTTCGGAAAATGCACGTGCGTTTATGCACGTGTCATATTTCGGGCAGATAATACTGGTGGGCTTTGGTTTAAGCCAGATCCATGTATTATATTGAGTAGATATAATATCTTTTTCTCAGTTGCATTTGTATTCGGTCGTAATACAAATACGGGGATGTTTATACAGTTACGGGGTTGTCCTGAAATTCGTTTCGGGATCGCTTTTGGAAGTTGCCATTTTTCTATCACCCGTCTTAAACATTCGGTTTAATGCGGATTTATCTTTTCTTCATTTGGGTGAGTCATGAGGGTGAGTCATGAGAAGGTTCTAGATTTGGTGACTAGGTTAGCGAGTCACCATTATGCATTAAATGTTTTATGCAAGGTGGAGTTTGCATTAATTGGTTTTGCAAGGTGTCTTAAGTGACTCATTCATTTCATTATTGCTTATGGTCACCCCCTTGCTCCTACACTCACCCCCTCCCTTTATTATGGCCGGCCCCCTCTTTTGGAGATGAGGATTGATTTTGCAAAGGAAAAAAGATTATTGATTTGGTTCATGAAAATTTGATAGCTCATTTCTCATTTCATTCCATTCAAAAGGCAACTTCATTAACCGTTCATCCATGGTTTTGGATGAAGCGAGACAAAGTGTTCTACTCATTCTCTACTTCATCTTAGTCATCTCTTTTAGCAGACTTGATGATCGAGTTGCCTCGGTATAGAGGCGGGAGCCCGTTCAAAGATCTGTAGATGTGGTGCCACCTCGACGAGGAGCCAGGAGATCGGAGCAGCCGTAACGGAGCGTGGGATGATGGTTAAAGAATGAAGGACTCGGATCGTTCGGTATAACCTTTCTACCCACTTTGTAGTTTGTTAGTTTAGCGTTAATGGCAGATCCGGGTTATAGTACGCGATAGCGCCAGTTATAAAAGTTTTGTTCCGCATTTGGCGTCAGATTGACGGCCGGGGCGCTACCGTAGACTTACAGTGGTATCAGAGCCACGCCATTAACCTTTACTAACTTGTTCTAACGCGTTTAAAACAACGATCGAACGGAATTTCGAAAACTGCAATTTTCTGGGTAAAGTTTCTGTCGATTTTTTAAACAGGTCTAAAAATCATTTTGAGCATCTCAGAAAATCGAGCAGGCTTTTTTAAGAATTCTGGTGAAATTTCGTCGAATAAAGCTACAGTACGGCTGCGGAACCGCCGCACAAACCAGGGTTTGGCCGCGGTTCTGCGGCCATTTAGTGGCTACAGTGTTTCAAATTTCTACAGTAGGGTCTCATTGAAAAATTGTGGTTTCTGGAATATTTCTTTTGGGCCCAGATTTTATTGCTATACTGCAGATGTACGTGGGGCCCACTTCGGGAAGTCTTGTCGATCGAAATTTTAAACTTGTTAGTTTACAGTACTTACATTATATCTCCGACCGTGAATGTCACTTGAGTGGTAAATTGCGTCTAATTGCTATAGTTCTTTTAGACGGATTTATGAACGTGACATTCGCGTTGATGTTCTGTGTTGTGCTGTGATGTTGCGGATTTATCGTGGTGGATAGCAGTGTGCAATGGTAGTGTAGTTTGGATTTATTTGTACATTTGATATTGCGGGGCAAGCGTCCAACATGTGGACTGTCGTCTCTGCCTGTTGTATAATATTCTTTTGGGGCACGACCGGGCTGAGGTTGATGTATCCATCGTACATATTTTTTTATTTCTGTACTAGGTTTACCCCGCGACGGTGTGCACGGATAGCCGAGTTCTGGAGGGCAACGGGTCCGCATCTCATGGCATTGAGAGGCAGAGGGGCCTTACTCTAGAATTGGCAGACTATTCGTCGCACTCGTAGGGGGTACAGGTTGACCCAACGAGGGGTGCTCAAGTTACCGGATTCCGTAAAGTACAGGGTGGTCCACTCACTATGCTGTAGGGGGCTACCTCGCTTCAGGTTTTGGCGGGTAACTTGCCGCACCCGTAGGGGTCGAGGTTTCATTGCACAGGCTATCCACACGACCAGGGGAACGTCGGGTTTCAGCAGTGGCTCTGTGAAACCCGGGGATCCCAGATTATCTGTATTGTTCTGTGATGCTTATTACTTTTCTGTAATGTTGCATATTATCACGCCTGGAGCGATTATTGTATATTAGTATATATACTAGTAGATGTTGTATATGTTTTGCACCCACACTAGTCCAGTCCCCGCTCTGTCGTTAGTTAAGTAACCTAACGGGTGATGATGGGACCCAGTGACGAATGCGGATGGCATATACGTACATTATATTTTCGTTCTTTTCTGGTGTGATTAATTGATGGGACTGCGTTGATTTTGATCAATGCAAAGGAAAACAAACCTGTTTGGACGTTGTTGGAACAGTTTTAAAAAGTGTTATTACAAAGTCGTTTTCTTTTGTTTTGCATAGTGGTATTCAGTTAAAATATCCTGCACCTCATTCGACGAGGCAAGGGCCGAGATCCCATCACCGGGAGTGACCCCTTGGGCAGAAGTTTACATCAAGATAATAACTTCACTATAGTCGATTACATGTTGCTTTGCATCGCGGTATTCAGTTGGAATATCATGCACCTCATTCCATGGGGAAAAAGCCGAGATCCCTTCACCGGGAGTGACCTCTTTAGCAAAGGTTTTCACCACTATATTTTTATAAAAAGCTATCAGGTTCCTTCAGCAAGATCAAGTTCATTATGTTAAAGGTTTTTCGCCAAAAAACCAGCTGTAGCCCTCCGTCATTTCTTTTGGGTATTCAGTAGTATTCAAGCTATGCATTTTGGCCAAAGTCAATGCATGGTGTTTGGTAGCTGTTGGGTATTCATTTGTTGCATAGATAGATGAGTTGGTTTAGAACAGTCGTTCTGCCATTTGACCAAAGTCAGGGGCATGTGTGGGTGGTTCAAATTGACAAGATAATGATGGGTAGAACTTGGCATGCGACTTATGGCATTTTGGCCAAAGTCAAGGTCATAAGAGCATGGGGCAAAAAATCATATCGGGAGTTTCTAAAGAAACTGAAACTTGCCAAGTATGCGCATACCTTCTGGAGTGTGATAACATGAGTGGATTCCTTCACGTTATCATGCGATGAGAGTTGGATCCCGATTCCCACTGATGAGTTGGTTTACTCTTCGGGTGATCCCGATTGATTCTTCTTTCAGGTTTGGAGGAGAATTTGATAGCACAGTGGGAGGTTTCCGGATTAGATAAAGTGATAACCATTCTGATCTAGGTTAGAGTGCACGCAGAGTGTTTCTTTTCTCTCTCTCTTTGGCAGCGACCTTTGACCGACCCTAGACTATGACTCAGTGACCAAGTTGACCGAACCTTCTTAAAATACTTGCTTTTGGATTGTCCGAGTTGCATAAGTCATTGCTGCTCCTTCTTTTACCCTTTGCATTTCTCAGAACACCCCGTATTACTACAAACATCCACTTCCATTGGATAGATCCATCGTATGGTTATATACGAACTCGGAGGTACTTCTTCGAGGATGGATCAAGGTTCAGGAGAAATAGAATTGGTTTATTCAGTTGTTTTTTATTATCACCTTCTCTCAGGTTGCGAGAGATCCTTAGTTTAGAAGAATACACCTATTACGCTTATTGGATAGTCTTATTCCAAACCATAGGCAGGTGCCGAAAGGTAGGGAATGAAAAAAAACCAATTAGCCTAAGTAGGGTGTACAGAAGGTAATAACTAAAGACAAAATAAAGGGATTAGAAAGAGGACAAAGTAAATTGTGACTGTTATCATTCACGACCAAAACCGCGTACTTCATCGCCACTCCTATTTCACCTTTGCTTTTCCCCCAGTTCGGGAGAAATAGAATAAGGTATTATTCAGTTGTCTTTTATCATCACCTTCTCTCAAGTTGCGAGTACTCCTTGGTTTAGGAGGGTACACCTATTATGCTTACTGGATAGTCTTCTTCCAAACCATAGGCTGGTGCCAAACGGTAGGGAAGGAAGAAAACCATTTAGTCTAACGATGGTGTACAGAAGGTAACGACTAAAGACAAATAAAGGGATTTGGAGTGATGGCAATGAAATATATGGCTATAGTCATGAATTGGATTATGGAAGAGGCATTACTAAGAATACCAGGATACCCCTACGAAACATTTTCATGTTTCAGTGCATTGTTAAAGGAAAACTGATTTCCCGATTAGATACTTACTCCAGGGTATGTATTTACCAGGTTTCATTCTCATATCTGTATGGTTTTACAGATGATGAGTGGGAGTAAGTTATTTGGAATTAGGTGATCATCCTCATTATATCGGAATTCGTTGTAATTGGTGATATTTGAGGAAATCGCCTGGGTACAGTTTTTCAACCTACGATGCACAGATTTTGAGTTATTCAACTCAACGGACTTATACAGAGTATTGTATGTTGTCCAGAGTCCATCAGGACAAAGGGATTGGTCCTCGTACTATGTTCTGTTTACTTATAACTTCTCTAGTTTTTTAGACAAGTGTTTCGCAGAAATACAAGGTCTAAGTTTTGAGAAGTTGTGGGTATAAGAATAAAGTAGAGAACCAGATGTCGCAGTATCGGGATTCTTCAAAGAGATCGAAGATGTAGATTCTTGTGATTGGTATGATAGTAATGGTTTTGAGAAACTTGTTTCTCTTTCAGGTTACTCATAATTGGATGGATTCCTAAGTTGAGTAATAATGATTAGCCTCTCTCCATTAAGTTGATATGCACTGGAGACAGCTGCATGATTTGAATCTGGTTCCAATTAAATAAGTGCCAAAGTTTCTATATTGGATATAGAATGGTTCAATCTTAACGATGTTAAGGTACGGGGACTTGTCCGGCTTATGCTTAAAACCAGACTCTGGATAACTCAGGGCACGTTTCTGTAATGGCAGTTTGTGGGTTGACCCAGGCTATGACGAGAGTTGACTTTCTACCCTCTAGATGATCAATGGTGATATTGTTCTTGACTCGCCACAGTTTTAGTAAAATGGATTTTTTCAGAAAACTGTAGTGGGAGTATGGTAGAACTGGAAGTGATTCCAGAACCGCAAACGATTACGGAAAATTTAATAAAACCTATAGATTCATTCAGGTTTGACATTCCATTAGCCACTCCGCAGATATGGTGGGTAACCTCAGACACCTGAGAGGTACTCCGGTAGCCTCAAGGACGGTGACAGGGAGGTTCTTGTTTACCCAGACTTGATACTACTGTTGTTCTAGGCTATGAGACCTGGCAGGAGGTTAAGTATAGCGTCGTTCTAAACTAGCTTTAGAAGTGCACGTATATATTATTCTGCCAGAGGGTTGTTGTGGTCAGTGGGAGCAGCGGAAGCCTAGTAGGCAAGTAGCTTATGTCTATAGACTAAAGCAGATATAGCGGAGATAGATCATCTATTTTTGATGTGACAGTCATAGGTTTGAGTTCATCAGAATAGGGGATGGATCTGTTAAGAAGGTAGTAGGGTGTGATGTCCTGGTATTTGGATGACATACACAGAGTAGGAAGTAAAATTCCTATACTACGATCAGTTGTATTGTGGTTGTCACACAGTTGATTCTCCACAAAGGATATGGATATAATATCAGACATTCTGGGTTACTAGATCTATGATTTTAGATCTATATTTGGGTAGCTTCCCAATATGGGTACTTTGACAGTATTCTAATAGTGTTTTAGAATAGATGACTCCTGGGATGGTGGTGTACCTGCAGGTGATGGAGTCACCCTCTCTAAAGGTGTCTTACAGACTAAAGGGGAGAGGGATGTGCATGATTGGCAGATCACTTGCTTAGGCAATTGAGTTAATCGTGAGTTGTCAAGTACCACACCAGATATTGTTTTTACACTAGATGCAATAAGTTTATATTAATCCAATCCTGGAGAAACATACGGAAGAAGTTTTAGAGCATAAGTGGATGTTCTACAGATTTGATTACGGCAGCCTCCTTTGGGAGACGGTTATCATTCTAGGCTTCAAAGGTGACATGGATGACAGAGTGATTATCAGAGTTATAGTTTTTCCTCTGTAGAAGAGGGGCAGTATTATGGACAGGTGGTCCAAGAGGATACTGTGGGAGGCATGGTGCTGGATACTGATTAGGTTCAGTTATCGATACAGTCTAAGAAGTTTGGATTTGGAGTTCATTTATGAACTAGGTCCCATCAGATATCCAGACATATTCTAAGACAGGTATTACTCAATTCGGGAGATGGCATTTTCCACGAACTTGAGATTAAGAGAGACATAGAAAGGAACATCAGGGCGGATCCATTCATTGAGGCTATTTCTCGAACACAAGAGTTTTACAAACGAGCTTTGTTAAACTGATTAGTAGGGGAGTTGGGTGTTCGGTATCACACGGGCTGTGAGTATGCGACATCGTAATAATTAGCCATAAGTGCAAGTGGGAGATTGTTGGATATAGTGCCCTCAAAGTCAATTATTGGATCGCAGGTACGTGATTGCAATGATTGAGGAGGACCTATACCGGTAGCACAGTCTTACTCGAGGTGATAGTATACTATCTGGTTTGCCTTTATCAGTCGTGTATAGGTTCAGGTGAATGATTACGATTACACGTTGATAGAGCCCTTAGGATCTTGCTTGACTACCAACAGTATGATGGCGATCATATACGTGAGAGTTGGGTAGTCTATAAGCACATCCTTAATAGTGGTCCCTAGTCGTGGGAGTTTCGAGACAGGGCATCGATACTCCGGAGTAGACTAGTGTATACAGTCAAGACTCCGACGAGGGGCGGTGGCCGGTCTTACAAGCCACTGGTGTCAGTTGGATCACCTAAGATGTATACAAGTGCTCATTGGGTTATGAGTACACCAGACAGGACTCGCTGGGAACCTGCTAGTTGGTATTATACCTATCGTCAGATAGCAGTTCCCTGGTGGCATGTGTACAGGTTAGTTCATCGACCTGAGGTCGTCATTTGTCTCGTGTGAGTTTCCACTGTGCTTTGATTTCTACCCTAACACGGCTCAAATGAGTCGTGCAAACAGGTCTTTTTTGGGTACAGTCCCGAGCTACATGGAGGCAAGTGAGCGGATCGGCAGGGGATTCGTCTCTCCCGGTATTGGGAGTGAGATCGCGCTGTGTCTAGGAGAGCCATTACACAAAACTCTTGGCCGAGGTAGGAGATTTACTGGTAGGTACTCCAGTAGTATCTCAGGGTGTTCTGGGCTACACTCCGACACGACTTATACTGCTATTGGGGGTCTGACGTTACCAGCCCCCTAGGCTGATATGTGATACTCATAGACGAACGGACCGGACTGTATGTATATTGTCACTGTTAGGCTCAGTAGGGTTCCAGGATGAGTTCGCACATCGGCTTCCCTTGAGGTCAGTACATAAACAGCCATTACGCACAGCTAGTGCCGCTGACGGCTTGTGGTTAAACCCACTGCCAGGGTACTGAGGAGTCATTAGAGTCCCCCACAGATAGTTTCCCAAGTTCGGGCGAAACGTTGTAGAGGCCGTATGGTTTTATGGCAGGGTTCGGAAAATGCACGTGCGTTTACGCACGTGTCATATTTCGGGCAGATAATACTGGTGGGCTTTGGTTTAAGCCGGATACATGTATTATATTGAGTAGATATAATATCTTTGTCTCAGTTGCATTTGTAGTCGTAATACAAATGCGGGTATGTTTATACAGTTACCGGATTATCCTGAAATTCGTTTCGGGATCGCTTTTGGAAGTTGCCAGTTTTCTATCATCCGTCTTAAACATTCGGTTTAATGCGGATTTATCTTTTCTTCATTTGGGTGAGTCATGAGGGTGAGTCATGAGAAGGTTCTAGATTTGGTGACTAGGTTAGTGAGTCACCATTATGCATTAAATGTTTTATACAAGGTGGAGTTTGCATTAATTGGTTTTGCAAGGTGTCTTAAGTGACTTATTCATTTCATTATTGCTTATGGTCACCCTCCCCTTGCTCCTACACTCACCCCTCCTTTTATTATGGACGGCCCCCTCTTTTGGAGATGAGGATTGTTTTTGCAAAGGAAAAAAGATTATTGATTTGGTTCATGAAAATTTGATAGCTCATTTCTTATTTCATTCCATTCAAAAGGCAACTTCATTAACCGTTCATCCATGGTTTTGGATGAAGCGAGACAAAGTGTTCTACTCGTTCTCTACTTCATCTTGGCCATCTCTTTTAGCAGACTTGATGACCGAGTTGCCTCGGTATAGAGGCGGGAGCCCGTTCAAAGATCCGTAGATGTGGTGCCACCTCGACGAGGAGCCAGGAGATCGGAGCAGCCGCAACGGAGTGTGGGATGATGGTTAAAGAACGAAGGACTCGGATCGTTCGGTATAACCTTTCTACCCACTTTGTAGTTTGTTAGTTTAGCATTAATGGCAGATCCGGGTTATTCTATGCGATAGCGCCAGTTATAAAAGTTTTGTTCCGCATTTGGCGTCAGATTGATGGCCGGGGCGCTACCGTAGACTTACACAGATGTGAGAACCAAACCTGGTAAATACATACCCTGGAGCAAGGGCTAACTGGGAAATCAGTTTTCTCTTAACAATACATAGTGAGACTAAAACATGTAAATGTTTCGGAGGGGTATCCGGGTATTCCTAGTAATGCCTCTTCCGTTATCAGATTCACAACTGTAACCGTATATTTCTTTGCCATCTCTCCAAATCCCTTTATATGTCTTTAGTCATTACCTTCTGTACACCACCTTTAGGCTAGATGGTTTTCTTCCTTTCCTACCGTTCGGCACTAGCCTATAGTTTAGAAGAAGACTATCCAATAAGCATAATGGGTGTACTCTCCTAATCCTAGGAGCACTCGCAACCCGAGTGAAGGTAAAGATAAAATACAACTGAATAAAACCTTATTCCTATTTCTCCTGAACCAGAATCCATCCCTGAACTGGAACAAGTTCCTTCGAGTTCGTATATAACCATACGATGGAGTATCCAAATAACTGTGGATCTTTATAGTGATACGGGGTGTTCCAGAGAAATACAAAGGTGAAGTAGGAGTGGCGACGAAATACTTGGTTTGGTCGTGAATAGCAGTCGCAGTTTACTTTGCCATCTTACTAATCCCTTTATTTTTCTTAACTTATTACCTTCTGTACACCATCGTTAGGCTAATTGGTTTTCTTCATTCCCTACCGTTCGGCACATGCCTTGTTGGATATAGTGCCCTCAGAGTCAATTATTGGATTACAGGCACGTGATTGCAATGATTGAGGGAGGACCTATACCGGTAGGACAGTCTTACTCAAGAGGATTGTATACTATCTGGTTTGTCTTTATCATCGTGTATATACTTTATGTGACATTGTAGTTCCTTATTACACGTTGATAGAGAATAGTATGCTACCATGGTTTATCTTTATCATCGTGTACTGCTTCAGGTGACCTTACAGGTCACTATTGCGCGTTGATAGAGCCTTTAGGATTCTTACTTGACTACCAGCAGTATGATGGCGATCATATACGTGGGAGCTGGGGTCTATAAGCACATCCTTAAAAGGTCCCTAGTCGTGGGAGTTTCGAGACTGGGCATCGATACTCCATTAGTAGACTAGTATATACAGTCGAGACCCCGACGAGGGGTGGTGGCCGGTCTCACAAGCCATTGGTGTCAGTTGGTTTACCTAAGATGTATACAGGTGCTCATTGGGTTATGAGCACACCGGACAGGACTCGCCGGGAACATGCTAGTTGGTATTATACCTGACGTCAGATAGCAGTTCCCTGGTGACATGTGTACAGGTTAGTTCATCGACCTGAAATCGTCATTTGTCTCGTGTGAGTTCCCACTATGCTTTGATTACTACCCTGCCACGGCTTAAAGGGGTCGTGCAAACAGGTTTTAGTTGGGTACAGTTCTGAGCCACATAGAGGCAGTGAGCAGATCGCTAGGGTTTTCGTCTCTCCCGGTATTGGGGGTGAGATCACGCTGTGTCTAGGAGAGCCATTACATGAAGTTCTTGGCCAAGGCAGGAGATATACTGGTAGGTATTCTAATAGTAACTCAGGGTGTTCTGGGCTACACTCCGACACGACTTGTACCGCTTTTGGGGGTCTGACTTTTACCAACCCCCTAGGCCCGACATGCGATGCTCATAGACGAACGGACCAGAATGTACGGATATTGTCACTGACAGGCTCAGTAGGGTGTCAGGATGAGTTCGCTCATCAACTTCCCTTTTGGTCAATACCTGGTAGCCCGTTACGTACGGCTAGTGCCTCTGGCGCGCTAGTGGTTAAATCCACAGCCAAAGTATTGACAAGTCTTTAGAGTCCCCCACAGACAGTTTTCAAGTTTCGGGCGAAACGTTGTAGAGGCCGTATAGTATTATGGCAGGGTTCGATCATATACGTGCAGTAGAGCACGGATCATGATCGGACGGATCATACTAATGGGCTTTGGTTTAAGCCGGATCCTAGTATTAGATTTGTTGGATTACTTTAGTCTCATCGCATTCGCATTCAGTCGGAATGCGGATGCAGGTATGTATATACAGGTGAGGGGTATCCTTGTGATCCGTCACGATTTTACTTTAGATAATGGCGTATCTTTTTATTGTTTCAAATATTTGGATTAATGTTTGCATATGGAAATTGTGAGCTAGAAATCATCATTTTGTGCATTTAATGTGGCATGTGCATGGGTAGTGACTCATGGTCTCTTTTTATGTGCATATGTCACATTATTGTTTGATTTGGTGTTGATATGATGAGAAGAGAGAGAGAGGAGCTGCCATGACATGTTTTTGGTCTTGTATTTTTCATTACAACTCTCTCACTCTTATTATCATACAACATAAGAAAAGGAAAAGCTTCTTCTTCTTCTTCTTCCTCTAGCTCACAACCTCCAATGATGGCTTCATCTTCAACCTCCATCCATGCAATGGATGCAAGAGACAAAGTTGTCACACACATTCTCTACTTCGCCTTGGACTCATCGGCTAGCGAACTTCATGCCCGAGTTGCTTCGGATGAAGCGGGAGCCCATAAAAAGACTCGAAGATGTGGTGCCCTTTCCGGCGAGGAGATCGAGATGGAGATGCCGCGAGGAGCTTGGGATGGTGGCCAAAGACTGAAGGACACGGATCGATCGGTATAGCTTTCCAACCCTTTCTCTAGTTGCTAGTTATAGGTTAATGGTTCGATCCGGATTTAAAGTATACGATAGCGCTGGTTTCTAGTTTGAAAAAGTTTTTGTTTCCGCATTTTGGCCTCGGACAGACGGCCGGGGCGCTACCGTAGACTTACATGGTATCAGAGCCACGCCATTAACCTTTACTAGCTTGCTCTAACGTGTTTAGAACTTTGATCGAATGAAATTTCCAAAACCGCGATTCCAATTTGTGCAGTTTCTGTCGAAATTTTTTTGTCGTCGAAAAATTATTTTGAGTGTGTTAGAAAATCAGGCAGGCATTTATTAGACCACTGCAGAAATTTCGTAGCATGACGTCACTATAGCGCCGCGGAACCGCGGCATTACCCCTGTTTTGGCCGCGGTTCCGCCGCACTCCTGTAGCCTAAATGCACCAAACTTTCTACAGTGGTCTCTGAGTTGGAATTAGGGTTTCTGGTAATTTTTTGTTTGGGCCCAGATTTGTTTGAGTACTGGGAATTGTGCTTGGGGCCCACTTCGGGAAATTTTGTCGATCGAAAATTTTAAATATGTTAGTTCACAGTATTTACATTATATCTGCGACCGTGAATGTCATTTGATCGGTAAATCTTGTCTAATTTCTATAGCCCTTTTAGACGGATTTGCGAACGTGACATTCACGTTGATGTTCTGTGTTGTGCTGTGATGTTGTGGATTTGTCGTGGTGGATAGCCTGGATGCAATGTTAGTACAGTTTGGTTGTATTTGTACATTTGATATTGTGGGGAGAGCGTCCGACATGTGGACTGCCGTCACAGCCTGTTTGCATATTATTCTTTTGGGGCACGACCGGGCTGAGGTCGATGTACCCGTTGTATATATTTTACTTTTTGTACTAGGATTACCCCGCGGTGGGGTGCACGGGTAGCCGGGTTCTAGAGGGCAACGGGCCCACATCTCATGGCTTTGAGACGGAGGGGGCTTCACTCTAGAATTGGCGGGATATTCGCCGCACTCGTAGGGGGTACAGGTTGACCCAAGGAGGGGAGCTCAAGTTACAGGATTCCGTGAAGTGTTGGGTGGTCCATTCACTTTACTGTAGGGGGCTGCCTCGCTTCAGGTTTTGGCGGGTAACTTACCGCGCCCGTAGGGGTCTAGGCTTTCATTGCACAGGCTATCCACATGACCAGGGGAACGTCGGGTTTCAGTAGAATCTCTATGAAACCCGGGGATCCTAGATTATCTGTATTGTTCTGTGATGCTTATTACATTTCTGTGATGTTGCATTTTTATCATGCCATGAGCGATTATTATATATTGCTACATATATAATAGTAGATGTTGTATATGTTTTACATCCGCGCTAGTCCAGTCCCCGCTCTGTCGTTAGTTAAGTAACCTAACGGGTGATGACGGGACCCAGTGGCGAATGCGGATGGCATATACGTATATCGTATTTTCGTTCTTTTGTGGTGAGATTAATTGATGGGACTGCATTGATTCGGATCAATGCAAGCTAAACAAACCTGTTTGATGTTGTTGGAACATTTTTTTAAAAGCTGTTATTACAAAGATGTTCTCTTTTGTTTTGCACAGTGGTATTCGGTTATGAATATCCAGCACCTCAGTCGACGAGGCAAGGGCCGAGATCCTTTCACCGGGAGTGACCCCTTGGACAGAAGTTTGCGTCAGGGTAATAACTTCACTATAGTCGATTAATTCTTGCTTTGTATCGTGGTATTCTGTTGGAATATCCGGCACCTCATTCTACAGGGAAAGAGCCGAGATCCCTTCACCAGGAGTGACATCTTTAGCAAAAGGTTTTCGCCACTATATTTTTGTAAAAAGCTATGCAGTTCCTTCAATGATATCAAGTTCATTACGTTAAGGGTTTTTCGCCAAAAACCAGCGGTAGCCCTTCGTCATTTCTTACGGGTATTACTTAGTATTCGTGCTGCGTTTATTGACCTAGTCAAGATGTAGTGTTCTGTAGCTAAGTGGTGCTTATTTGTTGCATAAATGGGATTGGTTAGGACAGTCGTGCGGCCTTGTTGACCTAGTCAAGGGCACGTACGGGTGGGTTTAATGCAATCCAGAATAATGACGGGTTGAACTTGACTAGCGGTTTATGGTTCGTTGACCTAGTCAAGGTCATAAGCCGCTTGGGGGTAAAAACACACATCGGGAGTTTCTAAAGAAACTGAAACTTGCCAGGCATGCGCATACCTTCTGCAGTGTGATAACGTGAGTGGATTCCATCACGTTATCATGCGATGATAGTTGGATCCCGATTCCCACTGATAAGTTGGTATACTCCTCGGGTGATCCCGACTATTTCTTCTTTCAGGTTTGGAGGAGAATTTGAGGTTACAGTGGGAGGTTTCCTGATTAGATAAATTGATAACCATTCTGATCAAGGTTAGAGTGTACGCTGAGTGTTTCTTTTCTCTCTCTCTTTGGCAGCGACCATGACCCGACCCTTGACTCAGTGACCAAATTAACCGAACTTTCTTAAAACACTGGCTTTTGGATTGTCAGAGTTGCATACCTCATTGCCACTCCTACTTTTACCCTTTTCTCCAGAACTCCCTGTAAGTCCGCGGCGGCGCCCCGGACGTCGATCCGACGCCGGAAACGCGGAAACGAAAAACTTTGCAAACTAGCAAACCGGCACCACCGCGCACTTTAATCCCGGATCGGGCCATTAACCTAGCTACTAGCAAACAAGAAAAGGAGTAGAGAAGTTATACCAAGCGATCCGTGTCCTTCGGTCTTCGTCTCCACTCCGATCTCCCGTGGAATCTCCGTCCGTCCCCTCCTCGTCGGAAAGGGAACCACGTAGCCGGGTTCGTTTACGGGCTCCCATCTCTGAACCGAGGCAACTCGGGCGCGAAGTTGGTTAGCCGACGCGTCCAAGATTTGCTGTAGATGTAGTGTAGTAGGTTGTCTATTTTGGGGTTAATGAAGTTTCCTTTTGTGTTGGAGAAGAGAATGAGCTTTGAAGAGATGAGAAAATGCAATTTTTGGCAAGGCAAAAATGAGAACCTCACAAAAGGAAATATCCTCTCCCCACTCCTTCTTGTGGCTGGCCCTCCTTTTTGAAATGGGTGGAGAGGAAAAAAACAATTAGAGAAAAAGAATGATAATGAGAAAAAGAAATGTCACACCCATTTCTAATCTCATCACATCCAAATCCAATCTCAAAAAGCAAAGGAAAAGACCAATAAAGAATCTCATGATGAAGGAAGCCACAATCACAATAAACCCCTCTACAATAAGTTATTTGCAAACTTGCAAATAACCCCCTCCACCAGAAAGTCCGGCCGCGAAGGAACAAAAGAAAACTGGCCGGAACGGAATGCAAACTGGCAACTTCAGAAAACTTATCCCGTAATAAATTACAGGAAAACCCCGCTACTGCATATACATGCCCGCATTTGTATTCGCACTGAAAACAAATGCAAAGAGACAAAACTACACTGTCTAATACTAGGATCCGGCTTAAACCAAAGCCGGCTAGTAAAAACCGTCCGATCACGATCCGTGCAATAACGCACGTATCTGATCGAACCCTGCCATATCTCCATACGGCCACTACAGCGTTTCGCCCTAAACCTGAGTGACAGTGTGTGGTGGACTCTAAAGACTCCTCAATACTATGGCTGTGGATTTAACCACTAGCACGTCAGAGGTATTAGCCATACGTGACGGGCTACCAGCTATTGACCAAAAGGGACGTCGATGAGCGAACTCATCCTGACACCCTACCGAGCCTGTCAGTGACAATATCCGTACAGTCCGGTCCGTTCATCTATGAGCATCGCATGGCGGGCCTAGGGGTTGGTAAAAGTCAGACCCCCAATAGCGGTACAAGTCGTGTCGGAGTGTAGCCCAGAACACCGTGAGATACTACAGGAATACTTACCAGTAAATCTCCTGCCTTGGCCAAGGACTTTTCATGTACTGACTCTCCTAGACACAGCGCGACCTCACCCCCAATACCGGGAGAGACGAACCCCTGCAGATCCGCTCACTGCCTCCATGTGGCTCGGGACTGTACCCAACTAAAACCTGTTTGCACGTCTCCTTTGAGCGTGGTAGGGTAGTAATCAAAGCACAGTGGGAACTCACACGAGACAAATGACGATCTCAGGTCGATGAACTAACCTGTACACATGTCACCAGGGAACTGCTATCTGACGTCAGGTATGATACCAACTAGCAGGTTCCCGGCGAGTCCTGTCCGGTGTACCCATAACCTAATGAGCACCTGTATACATCTTAGGTGAACCAACTGACACCAGTGGCTTGTGAGACCGGCCACCGCCCCTCGTCGGGGTCTCGACTGTATACACTAGTCTACACTGGAGAATCGATGCCCTGTCTTGAAACTCCCACGACTATGGACCTTTTAAGGATGTGCTTATAGACCCCAGCTCCTACGTATATGATCGCCCTCATACTGCTGGTAGTCAAGCAAGAATCCTAGGGGCTCTATCAACGTGCAATTGTGACTCGTAAGGTCACCTAAAGCAGTACACGATGATAAAGATAAACCAGATAGCATACTATCATCTTGAATAAGACTGTCCTACTGGGACAGGTCCTCCCTCAATCATTGCAATCACGTGCCTGTGATCCAATAATTGACTCTGAGGGCAATGTCTCCAACAATCTCCCACTTGCACTCAAGGCTAATTATTGCGATGTCGCATACTCACAGCCCGTGTGATACCGAACACCCAACTCCTCTACTAGTCTGTCTCACAAAGCTCGTTTGCGAAACTATTGCGTTCAAGGAATAGCCTCAGTGAGTGGATCCGCTATGATGTTTCTTTCTATGTCTCTCTATATCCTATGTTCGCGAAGAAAGCCATCTCCCGAAATGAGCAATACCTGTCTTAGAATGTCTGGATGTCTGATGGGACCTAGCTCATAAATGAACTCCAAATCCAAACTTCTTAGACTGTATCGTCAACTGAACTTAATCAGTATCCTGCGCCATCCTTCCCTCAGTATCCACCTGGTCCACCTGTCCAAAATACTGCCCCTTGTCAGAGGGAAAACTATAACTCTGACGGCCACCCTGTCGTCCATGTCACCATGGAAGCCTGGAATGATAACCGTCTCTTAAAAAAGGCTGCCGTTATCAATTCCCAAGAACATGCACTTATGTTCTAAAACTGCTTCCGACTGTTTCTCCAGGGTTGGATTAATATCAACTTATTGCATCTACTGCAAGAACAACATCTGGTGTGGTACTTGACATCTCATGATCAACTCAATTGCCTAAGCAAGTGATCTGCCAATCATGCGTATCCCTCTCCCCTTTAGTCTGTAAGACACCTTTAGAGAGGCTGACTCCATCACCTGCAGGTATACTACCATGCCAGGAGTCGTCCATTCTAAATACTCATAGAATGTTGTCTAAGTACCCAGATTGGGAAACCACCCAAATCTAGATCTAAAACCATAGATCTAGTAACCAGAATGTCTGATATAATATCCAAGTCCCATGTGGAGAAAACACTGTGTGACAACCAATGTATAACCGACCGTAGTATAGGAATATTACTTCCTACTTTGTGTATGTCATCCAAATACCAGGACATCACACCCTACTACCTTCTTAACAGATCCATCCCCTATTCTGATGAAGTCAAACCTATGACTGTCACATCAGAAATAGATGATCTATCTCCGCTATATCTGCTTTAGTCTATAAATAGACATAAGCCAACTGTCCACCAATGCTTCCGCTGCTCCCACTGACTACGACAACCCTCTGGCAAAGTCATATAGACATAAACTTCTAAAGCTAGTTTAGAACGACGCTATACTCATCCTCCTGCCGGGTCTCACAGTCTGGAACAACAACAATGGCAAGTCTGGGTAAACAAGAACCTCCCTGCCACCGTCCTTGAGCATACCGAAGTACCTCTCGGGTGCCTGAGGTTACCCACCATATCTATGGAGTGGCCAATGGAATATCAAACCAGGTTGAATCTTTAGGTTTTTATCAAATCTTTAGTAATCGTTTGCGGTTCTGGAATCACTTCCAGTTCTACCATACTCCCACTACTGTTTTCTGAAAAAAGATCCATTTTTATTAAAACTGTGGCGAGTCAAGAACAATATCACTATTGATCTTCCAGAGGTAGAAAGTCAACCCTCGTCATAGCCCGGGTCAACCCACAAACAGTCATTACAGAAACGTGCCTTGAGTCATCCAAAGTCTGGTTTTAAGCATAAGCTGGACAACTCCCCGTATCTTAACAATGTCAAGATATGAACTGTTCTATATCCAATACAGGAATAGAGGCACTGATTTAATTGAACCAGATTCAAATCATGCAGCTGTCTCCAGTGCATGTTAACTAAATGGAAAGAGGCCGATCAGCGTTACTCAACTTAGGAGTACTTCCAATTATGAGTAACCTGAAAGAGAAGCTAGTTCTTTTAATCATTACTATCAACTGAATACCATACACAAGTATCTACATCTTCGATCACCTTGAAGAATCCCGATACTTGCAATACCTGGTTCTCTAGTTAACTCATATACCTATAACTTCTCAAAACATAGACCTTACATTTCTACGAAATACATGTCTAAAAACTAGAGAAGTCATAAGTAAACAGAATATAGTACGAGGACCAACCCCTCTGTCCTAATGGACACTGGACAATACACAAAACTCTATATAAGTCCCTTGAGTCAAATGACTCATTCACTGTGTGTCGTAGGTTGAAAACTGTACTTATGGTTAAGAAGAATTACACCGCTGTTCAATGCTCCTTACCTAACCATCCACTGATATAGGTAAATGTGTTAGACATAATTTCAAAAAGGTATATCTCACTCTATAAAAATAGACGTACAGATATATCAATTTGAAATTGGTGCATAACAACGGATATTCAAAACCAGATATTTGCCGTCCGGCAAACAACCCAGGTGACTTCCTTAAATATCACCAATTACAACGAATCCCGATATAATGAGGATGATCACCTAATCCCTAATAACTTACTCCCACTCATCATCTGCAGAACCATACAGATGTGAGAATCAAACCTGGTAAATACATACCCTGGAGCAAGTGTCTAATTGGGAAATCAGTTTTCCTTTAATAGTACAAGGTGAAATTGAAACATTGAAATGTTTCATAGGGGTGTCCGGGTATTCCTAGTAATGCCTCTTCCATTATCCAGATTCACAACTGTAACCGTATAATTCTTTGCCACCTCTCTAAATCCCTTTATATGTCTTTAGTCATTACTTTCTGTACACCTTTTTAGGCCAAATGGTTTTCTTCCTTCCCTACCGTTCGGCACCAGCCTATGGTTTGGAAGAAGACTATCCAAAAAGCATAATGGGTGTACTGTCCTAATCCTAGGAGCACTCGCAATGCGAGAGAAGGTGAAGATAAAAGACAACCGAATAAACCTTATTCCTATT
Source organism: Agapanthus africanus (assembly GCA_030015575.1). NCBI lineage: Eukaryota > Viridiplantae > Streptophyta > Magnoliopsida > Asparagales > Amaryllidaceae > Agapanthus > Agapanthus africanus. The sequence continues at coordinate 447,030,511 of CM057342.1, read as the reverse complement.
TCTCCTGAACCAGGATCCATCCCCGAACTGGAACAAGTTCCTTTCGAGTTCGTATATAACCATACGATGGATTATCCAATAAACTTGGGATCTTCGTAGTGATACGGAGTGTCCTGGAGAAATACAAAGGTGATTTAGGATTGGCGAAGAAATACTTGGTTTGGTCGTGAATAGCAGTCGCAATTTACTTTGCCCTCTTACTAATCCCTTTCTTTATCTAAACTTAATACCTTCTGTACACCGTTTAGGCTAATTAGTTTTCTTCATTCCCTACCGGTCGGCACCTGCCTATGGTTTGAAAGAAGACTATCCAATTTGCGTAATGGGTGTACTATCCCCTAATCTAAGGGGTACTCGCAACCTGAGAGAAGGTAAAAGGAAAAGACAACTGAATAGTCCTATTCGTTTTCTCCAGAACCAGAAACCATCCTCGAATAAATTCCTTCGAGTTCGTATATAACCATACGATGGTTTTGTCCAATGGAAGTGGACGTTCGTAGTAATACGGGGTGTCCTGGAGAAAAGGGTAAAAGTAGGAGTGGCAATGAGGTCTGCAACTCTGACAATCCAAAAGCCAGTGTTAAGAAGGTTCGGTCAACTTGGTCACTGAGTCATAGTCTAGGGTCGGGTCAATGGTCGCTGTCAAAGAGAGAGAGAAAAGAAACACTCAGCATGCACTCTAACCTAGATCAGAATGGTTATTACTTTCTAATCTGGAAACCCCCCACTGTAACGTCAAATTCTTCCCCAAACCTGAAAGAAGAATTAGCCGGGATCACCCGAGGAGTAAACCAACTCTTCAGTGGGAATCGGGATCCAACTATCATCGCATGATAACGTGACGGAATCCGCTCACGTTATCACACTCCAGAAGGTATGCGCATATCTGGCAAGTTTCAGTTTCTTTAGAAACTCCCGATGTGATTTTTACCCCATGCTCTTATGACCTTGACGAAGGCCAACATATCATAAGTCATATGTCGAGTTCTACCCGTCATTATCCAGGTTAATTTGAACCCACCCGTACATACCCTTGATGAAGGCCAAAATAGTAGTACGACTGTCCCAAACCAACGCATCTATCTATGCTGCAGAAAAGTAACAGATAGCTACCATACACTATGCCTTGACGAAGGCCAACATACATTGCATGAATACTAAGTGCTACCCGTCTGAAATGACGGAGGGCTACGAATGGTTTCTGGCGAAAAGCTTTAACGTAATGAACTTGATATCGTTGAAGGAACGGATAGCTTTATAAAAATATAGTAACGAAAACCTTTGCTAAAGAGTTCACTCCCGGTAAAGGGATCTCGGCTCTTTCCCCGTGGAATGAGGTGCAGGATATTCCAACTGAATACCACGATGCAAAGCAAAAGTAATCGGCTATAGTGAAGTTATTGCCCTGACGCAAACTTTTGCCAAGGGGTCACTCCCGGTGAAGGGATCTCGGCCCTTGCCTCGTCGACTGAGGAGCTGGATATTCATAACCGAATACCACTGTGCAAAACAAAAGAGAACGCCCTTGCAATAACAGCTTTTTGAAAAATGTTCCAACAACATCAGAATAGGTTTGTTTATCTCGCATTGATCCGAATCAACGCAGTCCCATCAATTGATCACACCAATAAAGAACGAAAATAATGACGTACGTATATTCCATCCGCATTCGCCACTGGGTCCCGTCATCACCCGTTAAGTTAGCTAACTAACGACAGAGCGGGGACTGGACTAGCGCGGATGCAAAACATATACAACATCTACTAGTATATATATAATATATAATTTTCACTCAAGGCGTGATAAAAAGCAACATCACAGAAATGTGCAGCATCACAGAACAATACAGATATCTGGGATCCCCGGGTTTTATAGAGCCGCTACTGAAACCCGACGTTCCCCTGGTCGTGTGGATAGCCTGTGCAATGAAAATCCTAGACCCCTACGGGCACGGCAAGTCACCCGCCAAAACCTGAAGCTAGGCAGCCCCCTTCAGCAACGTGAATGGACCACCCAGCACTTCACGGAATCCGGTAACTTGGGCACCCCTCCTTGGGTCAACCTGTACCCCCTACGAGTGCGGCGAATAGCCCGCCAATTCTAGAGTGAAGCCCCCTTCCGTCTCAATGCCATGAGATGCGGGCCCGTTGCCCTCTAGAACCCAGCTACCCGTGCACCCCACCGCGGGGTAATCCTAGTACAGAAAGTAAAATATACAACGGGTACATCGACCTTGACCCGGTCGTGCCCCAAAAGAATAATACAAACAGGCAGTGACGGCAGTCCACATGTCGGACGCTCGCCCCGCAATATCAAATGTACATATAAAACAAAACTGTACTACAATTGCATCCAGGCTATCCCCACGACCAATCCGCAACATCACAGCACAACACAGAACATCAACGTGAATGTCACGTTCGCAAATCCATCTAAAAGGGTTATAGCCGTTAGACATAATTTACCGATCAAATGACATTCACGGTCGCATATATAATGTAAATAATGTGAACTAGCATGTTTAAAATATCCAATCGAACAAATTTATCAAAGTGGGCCCCAAGCAGTACTGTAGCACTTACAGAAAATCTGGGCCCAAAAAGAATGTTCCAAAAACCCCCATTTCACATAGTAGGAACCGCGGCCAAAGTGGGGTTATGGCCGCGGTTCCGCGGCTATCTTGAGGGATTAGGTCACCAAAAATTTACAGTGTTCTTAGAATTCTCTGCACATGTTTCTGCAACACCCTGAAAAATTTTTGGAGCCAAAAAAATTTCGACAGAAACATGATGTGCTTGAAATCGGGTTTTCGGAAAATTTGTTCGATCGAGTTCTAAACATACTAGAGCAAGCTAGATTAGGTTAATGGCGTGGCTCTGATACCATTGTAAGTCCGCGGCGGCGCCCCAGCCGTATATCCGACGCCGGAAACGCGAAAACGAAAAACTTTGCAAACTAGCAAACCGGCACCACCGCGCACTTTTATCCCGGATCGGGCCATTAACCTGGCTACTAGCAAACAAGAAAAGGAGTAGAGAAGTTATACCAAGCGATCCGTATCCTTCGGTCTTCGTCTCCGCTCCGATCTCCCGCGGAATCTCCGTCCGTCACCTCCTCGTCGGAAAGAGCACCACGTAGCCGGGTTCGTTTACGGGCTCCCACCTCTGAACCGAGGCAACTCGGGCGCGAAGTTAGCTAGCCGACGCGTCCAAGATTTGCTGTAGATTTAGTGTAGTAGGTTGTCTCTTTTGGGGTTAATGAAATTGCCTTTTGTGTTGGAGAAGAGAATGGGCTTTGAAGAGATGAGAAAATGCAATTTTTGGCAAGGCAAAAATGAGAACCTCACAAAAGGAAATATCCTCTCCCCACTCCTTCTTGTAGTCGGCCCTCCTTTTTGAAATGGGTGGAGAGGAAAAAAACAATTGGAGAAAAAGAATGATAATGAGAAAAAGAAATGTCACACCCATTTCTAATCTCATCACATCCAAATCCAATCTCAAAAAGCAAAGGAAAAGACCAATAAAGAATCTCATGATGAAGAAAGCCACAATCACAATAAACCCATCAACAATAAGTTATTTGCAAACTTGCAAATAACCCCCTCCACCAGAAAGTCCGGCCGCGAAGGAACAAAAGATAACTGGCCGGAACGGAATGCAAACTGGCAACTTCAGGAAACCAATCCCGTAATAAATTATAGGAAAACCCCGCTACTGCATATACATGCCCGCATTTGTATTCCCACTGAACACAAATGCAAAGAGACAAAACTACACTGTCTAATACTAGGATCCGGCTTAAACCAAAGCCGGCTAGTAAAATCCGTCCGATCACGATCCGTGCAATACCACATGTATCTGATCGAACCCTGCCATATCTCTATACGACCTCTACAGCGTTTCGCCCGAAACCTGAGTGACTGTGTGTGGTGGACTCTAAAGACTCCTCAATACTATGGCTGTGGATTTAACCACTAGCACGTCAGAGGTATTAGCCATACGTGACGGGCTACCAGCTATTGACCAAAAGGGACGTCGATGAGCGAACTCATCCTGACACCCTACTGAGCCTGTCAGTGACAATATCCGTACAGTCCGGTCCGTTCGTCTATGAGCATCGCATGGCGGGCCTAGGGGGTTGGCAAAAGTCAGACCCCCAATAGCGGTACAAGTCGTGTCGGAGTGTAGCCCAGAACACCCTGAGATACTACTGGAATACCTACCAGTAAATCTCCAGCCTTGGCCAAGGACTTTTCATGTATTGGCTCTCCTAGACACAGCGCGACCTCACCCCCAATACCGGGAGAGACGAACCCCTGCAGATCCGCTCACTGCCTCCATGTGGCTCGGGACTGTACCCAACTAAAACCTGTTTGCACCTCTCCTTTGAGCGTGGTAGGGTAGTAATCAAAGCACAGTGGGAACTCACACGAGACAAATGACGATCTCAGGTCGATGAACTAACCTGTACATATGTCACCAGGGAACTGCTATCTGACGTCAGGTATAATACCAACTAGCAGGTTCCCGACGAGTCCTGTCCGGTGTACTCATAACCCAATGAGCACCTGTATACATCTTAGGTGAACCAACTGACACCAGTGGCTTGTGAGACCGGCCACCGCCCCTCGTCGGGGTCTCGACTGTATACACTAGTCTACTCTGGAGAATCGATGCCCTGTCTCGAAACTCCCATGACTAGTGACCTTTTAAGGATGTGCTTATAGACCCCAGCTCCCACGTATATGATCGCCCTCATACTGCTGGTAGTCAAGCAAGAATCCTAGGGGCTCTATCAACGTGCAATAGTGACTCGTAAGGTCACCTAAAGCAGTACACGATGATAAAGATAAACCAGATAGCATATTATCATCTTGAGTATGACTGTCCTACTAGGACAGGTCCTCCCTCTATCATTGCAATCACGTGCCTGTGATCCAATAATTGACTCTGAGGGCACTGTCTCCAACACGCCCCGTATTACTACGAACATCCACTTCCATTGGATAAAACCATCGTATGGTTATATACGAACTCGAAGGAACTTGTTCCAGATTCGAGGATGGTTTCCGGTTCAGGAGAAAACGAATAGGACTATTCAGTTGTCTTTTCCTTTTACCTTCTCTCTGGTTGCAAGTGCTCTTTGGATTAGGACGGTACACCTGTTACGCTAATTGGATAGTCTTCATCCAAACCATAGGCAGGTGCCAAACGGTAGGGAATGAAGAAAACCATTTAGCCTAAAAAGTGTACAGAAGGTATTAAGTAAAGACAAATAAAGGGATTATTAAGAGGGCAAAGTAAATTTCGACTGCAATTCATGTCCAAACCAAGTATTTCATCGCCACTCCTATTTCACCTTTGTATTTCTCCGGAACACCCCGTATCATTACGAAGATCCACAGTTTATTGGATACTCCATCGTATGGTTATATACGAACTCGAAGGGACTTGTTCCAGTTCGGGGATGGATTCTGGTTCAGGAGAAATAGGAATAAGGTTTATTCAGTTATCTTTTATCTTTACCTTCTCTCGGGTTGCGAGTGCTCCTAGGATTAGGACAGTACATCTATTATGCTTATTGGATAGTCTTCTTCCAAATAACAGGCTGGTGCCGAACGGTAGGGAAGGAAGAAAACCATTTAGCCTGAAGGGTGTACAGAAGGTAGTGACTAAAGACATATAAAGGGATTTGGAGAGATGGCAAAGAAATATACGGTTACAGTTGTGAATCTGATAATGGAAGAGGCATTACTAAGAATACCCGGATACCCCTTCGAAACATTTACATGTTTCAGTTTCACTGTGTATTGTTAAAAGAAAACTGATTTCCCAATTAGTCCTTGCTCCAGGGTATGTATTTACCAGGTTTGATTCTCACATCTGTATGGTTTTACAGATGATGAGTGGGAGTAAGTTATTAGGAATTGGGTGATCATCCTCATTATATCGGGATTCGTTGTAATTGGTGATATTTGAGAAAATCGCCTGGGCTGTTTGCCAGACGGCAAACATTTAGTTTTGAATATCCGTTGTTTTGCACCAATTTCAAATTGATATATCTGTACGTTTATTTTTATAAAGTGAGATATAACTTTTTGAAATTATGTCGATGACATTAACCTATATCAGTTGATGGTTAGGTAAAGAGCATTAAAAAGCGGTGTAATTCTTCTTAAACATAAGTACAGTTTTCATCCTATGATGCATAGTGTTTGAGTAATTAGACTCAGGGGACTTATACAGAGTATTGTATGTTGTCCAGTGTCCATGAGGACAGAGGGGTTGGTACTCGTACTATATTCTGTTTACTTGTGACTTTTCTGGTTCTTAGACAGGTGTTTCGTAGAAATGCAAGGTCTAAGTTTTGAGAAGTTATAGGTATAAGAATAAAGTAGAGAACCAGGCGTTGCAAGTATCAGGATTCTTCAAGTGATCGAAGATGTAGATACTTGTGTATGGTATTCAGTTAATAGTAATAATTAAGAGAACTTGCTTCTCTTTCAGGTTACTCATAATTGGAAGCACTCCTAAGTTGAGTAATGCTGATCGGCCTCTCTCCATTTAGTTGACATGCATTGGAGACAGCTGCATGATTTGAATCTGGTTCCAATTAAATCAGTGCCTCTGTTTCTATATTGGATATAGAATAGTTCATATCTTAACAATGTTAAGGTACGGGGAGTTGTCCGGCTTATGCTTAAAACCAGACTCTGGATAACTCGAGGCACGTTTCTGTATGGCTGTTTGTGGATTGACCCGGGCTATGACGAGGGTTGACTTTCTACCATCTGGAAGATCAATAGTGATATTGTTCTTGACTCGCCACAGTTTTGATAAAAATGGATTTTTTCAGAAAACAGTAGTGGGAGTATGGTAGAACTGGAAGTGATTCCAGAACCGCAAACGATTACTGAAAATTTAATAGGACCTAAATATTCAATCTGGTTTGACATTCCATTGGCCACTCCACAGATATGGTGGGTAACCTCAGGCACCCGAGAGGTACTCCGGTAGCCTCAAGGACGGTGACAGGGAGGTTCTTGTTTACCCGGACTTGCCATTGCTGTTGTTCCAGACTGTGAGACCCGGCAGGAGGATGAGTATGGCATCGTTCTAAACTAACTTTAGAAGTACACGTGTATATGACTCTGCCAGAGGGTTGTCGTAGTCAGTGGGAGCAGCGGAAGCATAGTGGACAAGTAGCTTATGTCTATTTATGGACTAAAGCAGATATAGCGGAGATAGATCATCTATTTCTGATGTGACAGTCATAAGTTTGACTTCATCAGAATAGCGGATGGATCTGTTAAGAAAGTAGTAGGGTGTGATGTCCTGGTATTTGGATGACATACACAGAGTAGGAAGTGAAATTCCTATACTACGATCGGTTATACTTTGGTTGTCACACAGTGGTTTCTCCACATAGGATATAGAAATAATATAAGGCATTCTGGTTATTAGATCTATGGTTTTAGATCTAGATTTGGGTAGTTTCCCAATCAGGGTACTTAGACAGCATTCTAAAGGTATTTATAATGGATGACTCCTGGCACGGTAGTGTACCTGCTGGTGATAGAGTCACCCTCTCTAAAGGTGTCTTACAGACTAAAGGGGAGAGGGGTGCACATGATTGGCAGATCACTTGCTTAGGTAATTGGGTCAATCATGAGATGTCAAGTACAACACCAGATGTTGTTTTTGCAGTAGATGCAATAAGTTGATATTGATCCTATCGTGGAGAAACATTCGGAAGCAGTTTTAGAACATAAGTAGATGTTCTAGGGATATGATAACTACAGCCTCTTTCGGGAGACGGTTATCATTCCAGGCTTCCAAGGTGACCTGGATGACAATATGACTGTCAGAGTTATAGTTTTCCCTCTGACGAGGGGCAGTGGTGTGGACAGGTGATCCAACCAGACACTGAGGGAGGCATGACACAGAATACTGATTAAGTTCAGTTGATGATGCAATCTAAGTGTAAGTCCATGTCACGCACCCCACTAACTCGCGGGGAGGCGGAATATATGAAAAACGATTATCAAAGCTTCGTAACACGGACTTGAGCGCATGAATCGTAATCTAAACCATTGCTAACGAAATACTAGAGGTTTAACTACTCGGTACCGGAGTTATACCTCACGTTACATGTCCTTCGGGTCTTCATCGCTGTCCTCCACTCCTCGTAGGCTCCTTGGAACATCGGCAACTTCACGGCCTCCTCGAATCAAAGACGATCCACCCAAAAGCTCCTACACCAAGCTAAATCTCAAACTTGAGATAACTAGGTTGCTTAAAATGCTAATCTAAGCTACCTAGGGGATATAGAGTGAGGTTATGGATGTTTTAGTCTAGCTAACCCTTGATCTCAACACATGAGAGGTTAGGGTTAGGGTTTCACGAGAGAGTGAGCTTGAGGAGAGAGAAGGAGAAGATGAGAATGAGAACAAAAATCCTTCTCACTTGAATATATGATACATAATGAATTATCAAATAATATCAATTAATTGATTATTCACCATGTTTCATTTAATCAAGGAGAGTGATTCATCATGTGAGTCATTAGATCATTAATGAAGCATTAATGATATGATGAATCATATAAATGAGTCACACAAAGTAATCATGAAAAAGCCGCCTCAACCCCTCATGTCACCACTCTTCTAGAACCTTCTCGACAAATTACGAGAACGCCCCTCCAATCCATGAAAACAAGGAAAAACTTTAGACTATATAAATCCAATAACCTTATACTAGAATCTGGCTTAAACCAAAGCCGGCTAGTATAAACTGTCCGAAAAGTCGTACGTGCGAAAACACACGTATACATCCGAACGCTCGTCGTAAAACCATACGACCTCTATATCGTTTCGCCTGGAGCAGGGAAACTCTCTGTGTGGGACTCTAAAGACTCGACACTACGCTGGCAGTGGGTTTAACCACAGACCGCAAGCGGCACTAGCTGTACGTAACGGTCCCCAGGTAGATGTCGATAAGAAGGCCGATGAGGAAAATCATCCGAACTCCCACTGAGCCTGATGTGACAATCTTCATACAGTCCGGTCTGTTCGTCTAAGACTATCGCATATCAAGCCTAGGGGCGGCAAGCGTCAGTCCCCTAATAGCTGTATAAGTCGTGTTGGAGCGAAGCCCATTACACCCTGAGAAGCTACTGGAACCTACCAGTATATCTCGATTGCCCTGGCCAGGGACTTTGCGTAATGGCTCTCTGACACAGTGCGATATCATCTCCCAATACCGAGAGTGACGAATCCTATCTAACCGCCACTGCCTCCAAGTGCTCGGGACTGCATCCAACTGCTACCTGTTTGCACGACTCCTTTGAGCCGTGGTAGGGTAGCAATCTAAGAACAGTGGGACACACTCGAGGCGAAGTAGCAGTGTCAAGTCTGCGGACTATGCTGTACTCATGTCATCTGGGAACTGATAACTGACGATGGGTATAATACCAACCAATCAGTTCCTCGGCGAGTCCTGTCCGGTGTACCCGTAACCTAACGAGCACCTGTATACTATCTCCAGTACGGCATACTGATGGCTGTGGGACAGACCATTTCCCCAACTGGGATGAGAAGCGTATACACTTAGTCTACTCCGGAATATCGATGCCCTATCTCGACAATCCAACGACCAGGGACCTGTATAGGATGTTGCTTACAGACTACCCAGCCCCCACTAGTGTGACTGCCATCACGACGCTGGTAATCAAGCAAAGATCCTATGGGCTCTACTAATATGTATAAGTGATACGTTACAAGAGACATATGCACATATTAAAGTAGACACAAACCAAGTAGCATACTACCATTTTTAGCAAGACTGTATATATAACTGTGAATATTCCAAGCTTCCATTAAGTAATATACAATCTAGTATGATACAATAATGGCCTCTAGGGCATATACACTAACAATCTCCCACTTGCACTAGGGCCATGAGCTGGCATATCGTAGACCTATCATCTCGATAGCCTCTCGAACTGCGTCTGAGGAATGGCCTTTGTGAATGGATCAGCAATGTTATCCTCCGTCTTTACTCTTTTCACCTCGATCTCCTGGCGATCTATGATCTCCCTGATCAGGTGATGCCGCCTTAAGATGTGTCTGGACTTCTGATGGGACCTGGGTTCCTTCGCTAAAGCAATAGCGCCGTTGTTGTCACAATACAGAGGTATTGGATCAACACTGGTAGGAATCACCTGAAGTTCTGTGAGGAACTTCTTCATCCAGACTGCTTCTTTTGCGGCATCGCAAGCAGTTATGTACTCTGCTTCCATCGTTGAGTCTGCAACGGTCTCCTGCTTGGAACTCTTCCAACAGACCGCCCCTCCATTGAGGGTAAAGACATAACCCGACATGGACTTGGAGTCATCTTTGTCACTCTGGAAGCCGGAGTCGGCAAAGGCCTCCATCTGAAGGTCTTTTCCGCCATATACCAAGAACATCTCCTTAGTCCTCCTCAGGTACTTGAGAATGTTCTTTACTGCTATCGAGTGATTCTCCCCTGGGTTTGCTTGATACCGGCTTACTACGCTCAATGCGTATGCTACATCTGGTCTGGTACATAACATTGCATACATTATAGAGCCTACCGCAGAAGCGTAGGGTATAATCGACATGCGATCCCTTTCCAAATCAGTCTTGGGAGACATATCTTTTGAGAGGGTGATTCCGTGACAAGCCGGTAGGTTACCGCGCTTAGAATCTTCCATACTGAATCTCTTCACTATGGTGTCTATGTACCTGGACTGTGAAAGTCCCAATATCCTCTTTGATCTATCACGACAGATCCGGATCCCCAGAATGTAGGTGGCATCACCCAAGTCTTTCATGGAGAATTTATGTGACAAGAATCTTTTGACTGACTGTAACATAGGAATATCATTTCCTATTAGGAGAATGTCGTCCACGTACAAAACGAGGAATACTACAGCTCTCCCTACAATCTTACTGTATATGCATGGTTCATCTGGATTTTTGATAAAGTCAAATTCTTTGACAGCATCATCAAAACAGATGTTCCAACTCCGCGATGCCTGCTTTAGTCCATAAATGGACTTAAGCAGCTTGCATACTTTACCGCTGCTCCCACTCTGAATGAATCCTTCTGGCTGATCCATATAGACGCTTTCTTCCAAATTACCATTTAGAAAGGCCGTCTTTACGTCCATCTGCCAGATTTCATAATCGTGGAAGGCAGCAATAGCAAGAAGGACCCGAATAGATTTAAGCATAGCCACTGGAGAAAAGGTTTCGTCGTAGTCCAAACCAGGTCTTTGACGGAAACCCTTTGCAACAAGTCTAGCCTTATAGGTTTTAACCTGTCTATCTACACCAATCTTCTTTTTGAAGATCCATTTGCATCCTACGGGTTTTACCCCATCTGGAGCAATGTCCAAAGTCCATACTTTGTTGGTGTACATGGACTCCATTTCGGTTCGCATTGCATCTAGCCATTTTACCGAGTCACCGCTCTGAATGGCTTGCTGGAAGCTAGTAGGCTCATCATAGTCAATTGTGCAATCCTCTCTATCCCCGTCAATGAGAAAACCGTAGTATCTCTCGGGTGGATGAGATTGCCTACTACTCCTGCGGAGTGGCGTTGGGATGTCCCTTTCTTCTGAAACCTCTGGTTCTACCATACTTTCTGCAACAGTTTGTGGTTCTGGAATTTCTTCCAGTTCTATTGCGCTCCTACTTTTCTGATTTTCCAAAAATTCAGTTTCCAAGAAGCAGGCATGAAGAGAAACAAAGACCTTTTGTTCCTCTGCGTAATAAAAATAATATCCCTTAGAGTTCTTTGGATATCCCACAAATTTGCATTTTACTGAGCGTGCCTCGAGCTTGTCCGCATGCTGCTTCTTTACAAAAGCTGGACATCCCCATGTCTTAAGATACTTAAGACTAGGTTTCTTCCCACTCCACATCTGATATGGTGTGGTAGGCACAGTCTTGGTTGGAACTCGGTTCAAAAGATATGCAGCTGATTCTAGTGCATTTCCCCAGAATGATCGCGGTAACTCAGCGTTACTCATCATGGAACGAACCATATCCAATAGGGTTCGATTCCTCCTTTCTGATACACCGTTATGTTGTGGTGTGTATGGAGGAGTAAGCTGAGAGAGAATTCCATTCTCTTTTAAGTAACCTAGGAACTCGGCACTTAAGTATTCACCACCTCGATCAGATCTCAGTGTCTTGATACTTTTGCCGGTTTGTTTTTCTACTTCATTCTTGTATTCTTGGAATTTCTCAAAGGCCTCGGATTTATGCTTCATCAAGAAGACATGTCCATACCTAGAGAAATCATCTGTGAAAGTAATGAAGTAGGAATAACCACCTCGCGCATGTGTAGACATCGGACCGCACACGTCACTGTGTATGAGTCCTAAGAGCTCGCTTGCTCTTACTCCGTGTCCAGTGAACGGAGTTTTTGTCATCTTTCCCATGAGACAAGATTCACAAGTAGCATAAGATTGATATTCGAACGGATTCAAATATCCTTCTTTATGTAACTTAGTCAACCTCCTCTCATTGATGTGACCTAGTCTACAATGCCATAAGAAAGCCTGATTTGTTTCCGGAGACTTTCTTTTAAGTGTGTTCTGGACACTGAAAATCTGAGCTTGATTTAATACGTATATTCCGTTTTCTAATGTACCTGACCCAATCAAATTTTGATTTAGGTGGATATGAACCACATCTCTTGTAAAAGCAAAATCATATCCTTCTTTAGAAAGTAAGGGTACGGATATGATATTACAAGTCGTACCTGGTACATAAAAACAGTTACGCAGAATCAATATCTGCCCAGTTGTCATTCCAAGATGATATTCCCCTACGGATTCAGCGTTCATGCTCATTCCGTTAGCAACTGTGAGGGTCATATCATCTATCCCGATAACCCTACGATTTCTCAGAGCCTGTAATGAATTACAGATGTGAGTTCCTGATCCGGTATCCAATACCCAGGAAGTAGGGTTAACTGACATACAGTTCTCAATCATAAACACACCCGAAGTCGAAGCCGCAACATGCTTCGTATCCTGGCTACTGGCTTCTAAAGCCCTGCAATCACTCTGCCAATGCCCAATCCCATAGCAATAGGAATGTCCCTCAATAGGGTGGTCCAGCTTGTCATAAGCAATGGACATCTGGACAGACTTTTGCCAGTCATATAAGTCAGATTCAGTCAAATTATTATCTAGATGTAACCTATGTGTGGTCACAGGGTCGCTGCAATTTAAGAGAGAGAGAAGAAGATACTATTAGCATGATGCTCTTTGCAAGTTTAGAGTGGTTTAATTTATCTAAACAGGATGGCTCCCACTGTTTCTCGAATCCCTCCTCAAACCATAAAAGAAGAATTAGCCAGGACAATTCTCACCGTACAATACTTGCTTAACCGTTCAGCCAGGCCAGTGTCGATACTTCGAGGGAGGTTTTCCAACGCTTTCACGAAGTTCCTTAATTAAATAACCTCTTTTCTCTGGGGGCGTAAGCCCGCTGACACCTTTCTTGGCACCTACTTGGTTTATAGCATTGATCGTTAAGTGACGAATCTCCTGATAAGTAGCATATACTCACAGTAGGATCGGGATCCAAAATATCATTGTAAGATAATGTTGAAGGAATCCTATCAACATTCATCAAACTCCAAAATGGTATGCTTCTTCCTGCAAATTTCAGTTTCTTTTGAAACTCCCGATATGGATTTTTGCCCCATGCTCTTATGACCTTGACTTTGGCCAACAAATCATAAGTCACATGTCAAGTTCTACCCGTCATTGTCCAGGTTAATTTGAACCCATCCGTACATACCCTTGACTTTGGCCAACAAAGCAGTACGACTGTCCCAAACCAACGCATCTATCTATGCTGCATATGAATATTCAATAGCTACCAAACACTGTGCCTTGACTTTGGCCAACAAACACAGCTTGAATACTATTGAATACCCAAATGAAATGACGGAGGGCTACGAATGGTTTTGGCAAAACCGTGAACGTAGTGAACTTGATATAATCGAAGGAACCTGATACTTTTTAAAAGGAGTGGTTAAAGCTCCGCAATTAAAAATCTGATTTCTTTTAAAATAACCGATCGGTTTCTTTTAAATTTGTTCCAACGATTCAACTTTGGTTTTATTTTCTTTGCATAATAATGCGTCCCATCATTAACCTATCATTGCAGAAAACAACGAAAATACAACGTCCTCTTATGCCATCCGCATTCGCCACGGGGTCCCGTCATCACCCGTTAGGTTACTTAACTAACGACAGAGCGGGGGCTGGGCTAGCGCGGGTGTAAAACATAAGTGACGTCTAATAGCTATTTATATATAGATATTGTACATTCGTCAGACGCAATAATAAGCATTCCAGATCACAGATAAACTTTATTGGATATGCAAGTAATCCGCGTTTCTTTTGAGCCTTCAATGAAAGACGGATTACACAGTTGTGATGAATAGCCATTACCCCACCCCAGACCCCTACGGGTACGGCAAACTACCCGCCAAGTACCAGAAGTGAAGCGGTCCGCCTCAACACTTCAAAATACCCGGTAGTTTGTGCACCCCACCTTGGGTCTATCCTAGGAGCAAAAACAGTAAAAAGAAATAATACAACGGTGGTTACAACCGCAACCTGGATGTGCCCCGCAAAATAATATTACAACTTATTACAATTACATCGAATGAATTAATACAATAACCCATCACAAAACCCGGCTATTCACCACAACAGTCCAATACAGTTTATATACACAAACAGATAAAATCCATTACAGAAATGTGCAACCCCCTGCCAACCGACATACTAGCAGTTAGGGGAGGTTTACGAACACATTAAACATTACAGATAAAGATCCAATTAGCAAATTGATTAGAACATCGATCGAATACCAAATTCCGTGTCTACCCCAAAAGCAAACCTGTACTGAAGTAACCTGGGTAGAAACAGAACATACAGGAAAACAAAAAACCCAAAAATATGAATTACTGTGAAACTCCGAGTCAACTCGGCGTTAACTCGGTGGCGGATCCGTGGCAGAAGCTCTCTATTGCCGCGGATCCGCGGCCGTTTAGTCGAGTTGCCTCCTCGAATTTTCCCAGATTTCTTATAATTCCCTGCTGTGAATTTTAAGGTATGTCAAAAAAATTTTGCGACACTTTTAAAATTAACAGAAACTGTCAAGGATTAGGGTTTTGTTTTTCGTGTTTTTCCGTCGATCGAACTTCTAATCAGTTGCTAACAAGCTAGTAATGGTTTAGTTGGCTCTGATACCACTGTAAGTCCATGTCACGCACCCCACTAACTCGCGGGGAGGCGGAATATATGAAAAACGATTATCAAAGCTTCGTAACACGGACTTGAGCGCATGAATCGTAATCTAAACCATTGCTAACGAAATACTAGAGGTTTAACTACTCGGTACCGGAGTTATACCTCACGTTACATGTCCTTCGGGTCTTCATCGCTGTCCTCCACTCCTCGTAGGCTCCTTGGAACATCGGCAACTTCACGGCCTCCTCGAATCAAAGACGATCCACCCGAAAGCTCCTACGCCAAGCTAAATCTCAAACTTGAGATAACTAGGTTGCTTAAAGTGCTAATCTAAGCTACCTAGGAGATATAGAGTGAGGTTATGGATGTTTTAGTCTAGCTAACCCTTGATCTCAACACATGAGAGGTTAGGGTTAGGGTTTCAAGAGAGAGTGAGCTTGAGGAGAGAGAAGGAGAAGATGAGAATGAGAACAAAAATCCTTCTCACTTGAATATATGATACATAATGAATTATCAAATAATATCAATTAATTGATTATTCACCATGTTTCATTTAATCAAGGAGAGTGATTCATCATGTGAGTCATTAGATCATTAATGATATGATGAATCATATAAATGAGTCACACAAAGTAATCATGAAAAAGCCACCTCAACCCCTCATGTCACCACTCTTCTAGAACCTTCTCGACAAATTACGAGAACGCCCCTCCAATCCGTGAAAACACGGAAAAACTTTAGACTATATAAATCCAATAACCTTAAATTAGAATCTGGCTTAAACCAAAGCCGGCTAGTATAAACTGTCCGAAAAGTCGTACGTGCGAAAACACACGTATACATCCGAACGCTCGTCGTAAAACCATACGACCTCTATATCGTTTCGCCTGGAGCAGGGAAACTCTCTGTGTGGGACTCTAAAGACTCGACACTACGCTGGCAGTGGGTTTAACCACAGACCGCAAGCGGCACTAGCTGTACGTAACGGTCCCCAGGTAGATGTCGATAAGAAGGCCGATGAGGAAAATCATCCGAACTCCCACTGAGCCTGATGTGACAATCTTCGTACAGTCCGGTCTGTTCGTCTAAGACTATCACATATCAAGCCTAGGGGGTGGCAAGCGTCAGTCCCCTAATAGCTGTATAAGTCGTGTTGGAGCGAAACCCATTACACTCTGAGAAGCTACTGGAACCTACCAGTATATCTCGATTGCCCTGGCCAGGGACTTTGCGTAATGGCTCTCTGACACAGTGCGATATCATCTCCCAATACCGGGAGTGACGAATCTTATCTAACCGCCACTGCCTCCAAGTGCTCGGGACTGCACCCAACTGCTACCTGTTTGCACGACTCCTTTGAGCCGTGGTAGGGTAGCAATCTAAGAACAGTGGGACACACTCGAGGCGAAGTAGCAGTGTCAAGTCTGCGGACTATGCTGTACTCATGTCATCTGGGAACTGATAACTGACGATGGGTATAATACCAACCAATCAGTTCCTCGGCGAGTCCTGTCCGGTGTACCCGTAACCTAACGAGCACCTGTATACTATCTCCAGTACGGCGTACTGATGGCTGTGGGACAGACCATTTCCCTAACTGGGATGAGAAGCGTATACACTTAGTCTACTCCGGAATATCGATGCCCTATCTCGACAATCCAACGACCAGGGACCTGTATAGGATGTTGCTTACAGACTACCCAGCCCCCACTAGTGTGACTGCCATCACGACGCTGGTAATCAAGCAAAGATCCTATGGGCTCTACTAATATGTATAAGTGATACGTTACAAGAGACATATGCACATATTAAAGTAGACACAAACCAAGTAGCATACTACCATTTTTAGCAAGACTGTATATATAACTGTGAATATCCCAAGCTTCCATTAAGTAATATACAATCTAGTATGATACAATAATGGCCTCTAGGGCATATACACTAACACTAAGAAGTTTGGATTTGGAGTTCATTTATGAACTAGGTCCCATCAGATATCCAGACATATTCTAAGACAGGTATTGCTCATTTCGGGAGATGGCTTTTTCCGCGAACTTGAGATAAAGAGAGACATAGAAAGAAACATTAGGGCGGATGCACTCACTGAGGCTATTCCTCGAATGCAATAGTTTCGCAAACGGGCTTTGTGAAACTGATTAGTAGAGGAGTTAGGTGTTCGGTATCACACGGGCTATAAGTATGCGACATCGCAATAATTAGCCTTAAGTGCAAGTGGGAGATTGTTTGATATAGTGCCCTCAGAGTCAATTATTGGATCACAGGCACGTGATTGCAATGATTGAGGGAAGACCTATACCGGTAGGACAGTCTTACTCAAGAGAATTGTATACTATCTGGTTTGTTTTTATCATCGTGTACATACTTTAGGTGACATTGTAGTTCACTATTAGACGTTGATAGAGAATAGTATGCTACCATGGTTTATCTTTATCATCATGTACTACTTCAGGTGACCTTACAGGTCACTATTGCGCGTTGATAGAGCCCTTAGGATTCTTGCTTGACTACCAGTATTAGGATTCTTGCTTGACTACCAGCAGTATGATGGCGATCATATACGTGGGAGCTGGGGTCTATAAGCACATCCTTAAAAGGTCCCTAGTCGTGGGACTTTCGAGACTGGGCATCGATACTCCATTAGTAGACTAGTGTATACAGACAAGACCCCGACGAGGGGCGGTGGCCGGTCTCACAAGCCATTGGTGTCAGTTGGTTCACCTAAGATGCATACAGGTGCTCATTGGGTTATGAGTATACCGGATAGGACTCGCCGGGAACATGCTAGTTGGTATTATACCTGACGTCAGATAGCAGTTCCCTGGTGATATGTGTACAGGTTAGTTCATCGACCTGAGATCGTCATTTGTCTCGTGTGAGTTCCCACTGTGCTTTGATTACTACCCTACCCGGCTCAAAAGAGTCATGCAAACAGGTTTTAGTTGAGTACAGTCCTGAGCCACATGGAGGCAGTGAGCAGATCGACAGGGATTTCGTCTCTCCCGGTATTAGGGGTGAGATCGCGCTGTATCTAGGAGAGCCATTATACGAAGTCCTTGGCCAAGGCAGGAGATTTACTGGTAGGTATTCCAGTAGTAACTCAGGGTGTCTTCGCTACACTCCGACACGACTTGTACCGCATTTGGGGGTCTGACTTTTACCAACCCCCTAGGCCCGATATGCGATG
Organism: Agapanthus africanus; assembly: GCA_030015575.1. Lineage (NCBI taxonomy): Eukaryota > Viridiplantae > Streptophyta > Magnoliopsida > Asparagales > Amaryllidaceae > Agapanthus > Agapanthus africanus. The sequence goes on along the minus strand of CM057342.1, from coordinate 447,011,997 downwards.
CTCATAGACGAACGGACTGGACTGTACGGATATTGTCACTGACATGCTCAGTAGGGTGTCAGGATGAGTTCGCTCATCGACCTCCCTTTTGGTCAATACCTGGTAGCCCGTTACGTATGGCTAGTACCTCTGACGAGCTAGTAGTTAAATCCACAGCCAAAGTTTTGACGAGTCTTTAGAGTCCCCTACAGACAGTTTTCAAGTTTCGGGCAAAACGTTGTAGAGGCCGTATGGTATTATGGCAGGGTTCGATCATATACGTGCAGTAGTACACAGATCATGATCGGACGGATCATACTAGTGGCCTTTGGTTTAATCCGGATCCTAGTATTAGATTTGTTGGATTATTTTAGTCTAATCGCATTCGCATTCAGTCGGAATGCGGATGCAGGTATGTATATACAGGTGAGGAGTATCCTTGTAATCCGTCACGAGTTTACTTTAGATGTTGTCGTATCTTTTTATTGTTGCAAACATTTGGATTAATGTTTGCATATGGAAATTGTGACCTAGAAATCATCATTTTGTGCATTTAATGTGGCATGTGCAAGGGTAGTGACTCATGGTCTCTTTTTATGTGCAAATGTTATATTATTGTTTGATTTGGTGTTGATATGATGAGAAGAGAGAGAGGGGATGCCATGGTAAGTTTTTGGTCTTGTATTTTTCATTACAACTCTCTCACTCTCATTATCATACAACATAAGAAAAGGAAAATCTTCTTCTTCGTCTTCTTCCTCTAGCTCACAACCTCCAATGATGGCTTCATCTTCAACCTTCATCCATGCAATGGATGCAAGAGACAAAGTTGTCACACACATTCTCTACTTCGCCTTGGACACGTCGGCTAGCGAGTGCCGCTGACGGTTTGTGGTTAAACCCACTGCCAGGGTACTGACGAGTCATTAGAGTCCCCCACAGACAGTTTCCCAAGTTCGGGCGAAACGTTGTAGAGGCCGTATGGTTTTATGGCAGGGTTCGAAAAATGCACGTGCGTTTACGCACGTGTTATTTTTCAGGTAGATGATACTGGTCGGCTTTGGTTTAAGCGGATCCGAGTATTATATTGAGTAGGTATAATATCTTTGTCTCAGTTGCATTTGTATTCGGTCGTAATACAAATGCGGGTATATTTATACAGTTACGGGGTTATCCTGAAAGTCGTTTCAGGATCACTTTTGGAAGTTGCCAGTTTCCAGTTTTCTATCAGCCGTCTTTTAACATTCGGTTAAAGACGGATTTATCTTTTCTTGGATGAGAGTGACTCAGTGTTCTAGAAGATTCTAGATGAGGTGACTAGGATTAATTGGTGTTGAGTTTTCATTGGATGCATTAAAGGCTGGATGATGTGTATTAGTGACTCATGCTTTATCATTAAAGCTTCTTGTTTTTCTTAAGATATTTGTTCTTGATCTTTTGTTATGATAAGGATGGTTGTTTATGGTCACCTCCATGATAGCTCCTACACTCACCTCCCTCCACTTCTATAAGTGGCCGGCCCCCCCTCCTCCCTCACTCACTTGATGTTTCATTTGGAGAAAAAGATTATGATAGTATTTGGGGTGCATGGAATTTTACAGTTCATTTCATTCCATCACCCAATTCCCTCGGCAACTTCATTAACCGTCCGTCCATAGCTTTGGACGGAACGAGACAAAGTCATCTACTCTTTCTCTACATCAATCTTGGTCGTCTCTTCTGGCAAACTTGACGACCGAGTTGCCTCGAGTCAGAGGCGGGAGCCCGTTTAAAGAATCAGTGATGTGGTGCCATCTCGACGAGGATATCGGAGTTTGACGAGATCGGAGCAGCCGCAACGGAGCGTGGGATGATGGTTAAAGAACGAAGGACTCGGATCATTCGGTATAACCTTTCTACACTCTTTACAGTTTGTTAGTTTAGCAATAATGGCAGATCCGAGTTAAAGTATACGATAGCGCCAGTTAAAAAGTTTTTATTCCGCATTTGGCGTCTGTAGACGGCCAGGGCGCTAGCGTAGACTTACATTTTTATTGTTGCAAACATTTGGATTAATGTTTGCATATGGAAATTGTGACCTAGAAATCATCATTTTGTGCATTTAATGTGGCATGTGCAAGGGTAGTGACTCATGGTCTCTTTTTATGTGCAAATGTTATATTATTGTTTGATTTGGTGTTGATATGATGAGAAGAGAGAGAGGGGATGCCATGGTAAGTTTTTGGTCTTGTATTTTTCATTACAACTCTCTCACTCTCATTATCATACAACATAAGAAAAGGAAAATCTTCTTCTTCGTCTTCTTCCTCTAGCTCACAACCTCCAATGATGGCTTCATCTTCAACCTTCATCCATGCAATGGATGCAAGAGACAAAGTTGTCACACACATTCTCTACTTCGCCTTGGACACGTCGGCTAGCGAACTTCGTGCCCAAATTGCTTCGGATGAAGCGGAAGCCCGTAAAAAGACTCGAAGATGTGGTGCCCTTTCCGGGGAGGAGATCGAGATCGGAGATGCCACGAGGAACTTGGGATGGTGGCCAAAGACCGAAGGACACGAATCGATCGGTATAGCTTTCCAACCCTTTCTCTAGTTGCTAGTTATAGGTTAATGGTTCGATCCGGATTTAAAGTATACGATAGCGCCGATTTCTAGTTTGAAAAAGTTTTCGTTTCCGCATTTTGGCCTCGGACAGACGGCCGGGGCGCTACCGTAGACTTACATATGGTTTAGAAGAAGACTATCCAATTAGCGTAATAGGTGTACTGTCCTAATCCAAGGAGCACTCGCAACCTGAGAGAAGGTAAAATGAAAAGACAACTGAATATTCCTATTCATTTTCTCCAGAACCGGAAACCATCCTCGAATCTGGAACAAGTTCCTTTGAGTTCGTATATAACCATACGATGGTTTTATCCAATGGAAATGGATGTTCGTAGTAATATGGGGTGTCCTGGAGAAAAGGGTAAAAGTAGGAGTGGCAATGAGGTATGCAACTCAGACAATCCAAAAGCCAGTGTTTTAAGAAGGTTCGGTTAACTTGGTCACTGAGTCATAGTCAAGGTTCGGGTCATGGTCACTGCCAAAGAGAGAGAGAAAAGAAACACTCAGAGTGCACTCTAACCTAGATCAGAATGGTTTTCACTTTATCTAATCAGGAAACCTCCCACTGTATCGTCAAATTCTCCTCCAAACATGAAAGAAGAATTAGTCGGGATCACCCGAGGAGTAAACTAACTCATCAGTGGGAATCAGGATCCCACTATCATCGCATGATAACGTGATTGAATCCACTCACGTTATCACACTCCAGAAGGTATGCGCATGCCTGGCAGGTTTCAGTTTCTTTAGAATCTCCCGATGTATGATTTTACCCCTATGACCCAAGTGACCTTGACATTGCCAACATATCAAAGAGTCCTAGTCAAGTTCAACCCGTCATTATCTTGATTGCGTTAAACCCACCCGTACGAGTCCTTGACAATGCCAACATAACCGTACGTCTGTCCTAACCAATCCATATATACATGCGGCAAAAAAGCATTACAGAGCTACCGAACACTACGCCTAGGCAATGCATGACATACGTAGCACGAATACTAAGCAATACTAATCTGAAATGACAGAGGGCTACGGTAGGTTTTTGGCAAAAAACCTTTAACGTAATGAACTTGATATCGTTGAAGGAACCGGATAGCTTTTTATAAAAATATAGTGGCGAAAACCTTTGCTAAAGAGGTCACTCCCGGTGAAGGGATCTAGGCTCTTTCCCCGTAAAATGAGGTGCAGGATATTCCAACTGAATACCATAATGCAAAGCAAAAAGTAATCGACTATAGTGAAGTTATTACCTTGACGCAAACTTCTGTCCAAGGGGTCACTCCCAGTGAAGGGATCTCGGCCCTTGCCTCGTCGATTGAGGTGCTGGATATTCATAACCGAATAACACTGTGCAAAACAAAAGAGAACGTCCTGGCAATAACAGCTTTTTTGAAAAATGTTCCAACAACATCAGATAGGTTTGTTTAGCTTGCATTGATCCCAATCAATGCAGTCCATCAATTAATCACACCACAAAATAACGAAAATACGATATACGTATATGCCATCCGCATTCGCCACTGGGTCCCGTCATCACCCGTTAGGTTACTTAACTAACGACAGAGCGGGGACTGGACTAGCGCGGGTGTAAAACATATACAACATCTACTAGTATATATATTAATATATAATATTCGCTCAAGGCGTGATAAAATGCAACATCACAGAAAGTAATAAGCATCACAGAACAATACAAATAATCTGGGATCCCCGGGTTTCATAGAGCCACTACTGAAACCCGACGTTCCCCTGGTCGTGTGGATAGCCTGTGCAAATGAAATCCTAGACCCCTACGGGCGCGGCAAGTTACCCACCAAAACCTGAAGCGAGGCAGCCCCCTTCAACAACGTGAATGGACCACCCAGCACTTCACGGAATCTGGTAACTTGAGCACCCCTCCTTGGGTCAACCTGTACCCCTACGAGTGCGGCGAATAGCCCGCCAATTCTAGAGTGAAGCCCCTTCCATCTTAAAGCCATGAGATGCGGGCCCGTTGCCCTCTAGAACCCGGCTACCCGTGCACCCCACCGCGGGGTAATCCTAGTACAGAAAGTAAAATATATATAACGGGTACATCGACCTCAGCCCGGTCGTACCCCAAAAGAATAATATACCAACAGGCAGTGACGGCAGTCCAAATGTCAGACGCTCGCCCCGCAATATCAAATGTACAAATATAACCAAACTGTACTACCATTGCATCCAGGCTATCCACCACGACAAATCCGCAACATCACAGCACAACACAGTGCATCAACGTGAATGTCACGTTCGCAAATCCGTCTAAAAGAACTATAGCAATTAGACAAGATTTACCGATCAAATGACATTCACGGTTGCAGATATAATGTAAATACTTTGAACTAACATATTTAAAATTTTCGATCGACAAAATTTCCCGAAGTGGGCCCCAAGCACAATTCCTAGTACTCAAACAAATCTGGGCCCAAACAAAAAATACCAGAAACCCCAATTCCAAGTCAGAGACCACTGCAGGAAATTTGGTGCATTGTTGCTACAGGAGTGCGGCGGAACCGCGGCCAAAACAAGGGTAATGCCGCGGTTCCGTAGCGCTACAGTGCGATCAATTCACCAAATTTCAGCCGTGGTCTTAGAAAAGCCTGCATGATTTTCTGACGTACTTAAAATAATTTTTAGGCGACAAAAAAATTTCGACAGAAACTGCACAATTGGAAATGCGGTTTTTGGAAATTTCGTCCGATCGAAGTTCTAAACATGTTAGAGCAAGCTAGTAAAGGTTAATGGCGTGGCTCTCATACCATGTAAGGTTACGGCGGCGCCCCGGCCGTCAATCCGAGGCCAAAATGCGGAAACAAAACTTTTCAAAAACTTGGCGCTGCCTTAACCTTTACCCGGATCGAACCATTAACGCTAAACTAGCAACTAGAGAAAGGGTTGGAAAGCTATACCGATTGATTCGTGTCCTTCGGTCTTTGGCCACCATCCCAAGCTCCTCGCAGCATCTCCGGTCTCGATCTCCTCGTCGGAAAGGGCACTACATCTTCGAGTCTTTTTACGGGCTCCCGCTTCATCCGAAGCAACTCGGACACGAAGTTCGCTAGCCGACGTGTCCAAGGTGAAGTAGAGAATATTGTGACAACTTTGTCTCTTGCATCCATTGCATGGATGGAGGTTGAAGATGAAGCCATCAATGGAAGTTGTGAGCTAGAGGAAGAAGAAGAAGAAGAAGCTTTCTTTTTCTTTTGTTGTATGATAAAAATGAGAGCAAGAATGAATAATACAAGAGCAAACCCAAAGGGATATGGCTGCCCTTCTCTCTCTTCCTTTCATTATAACTCACCAATCCATCACCAAATGTGACATATGCACAATAAAAGAGACCATGAGTCACTAGGTTTGCATGTGTCACAATTAATGCACCTCATGATGATATCTAGCTCACAATTTCCATATGCAAACATTAATCCAAATGTTTGCAACAATAAAAAGATACGGCAACATCTAAAGTAAACTCGTGACGGATCACAAGGATACCCCTCACCTGTATATACATACCTGCATCCGCATTCCGACTGAATGCGAATGCGATGAGACTAAAGTAATCCAACAAATCTAATACTAGGATCCGGCTTAAACCAAAGCCCACTAGTATGATCCGCCCGATCATGATCCGTGCATTACTGCACGTATATGATCGGACCCTGCCATATATCATACGGCCTCTACAACGTTTCGCCCGAAACTTGAAAACTGTCTGTGGGGGACTCTAAAGACTCGTCAATACATTGGCTGTGGATTTAACCACTAGCACGTCAGAGGTACTAACCGTACGTAATGGGCCACCAGTTATTGACCAAAAGGGAGTTCGATGAGCGAACTCATCCTGACACCCTACTGAGCCTGTCAGTGACAATATCTGTACAGTCCAGTCCGTTCGTCTATGAGCATCGCATGGCGGGCCTAGGGGGTTGGTAAAAGTCAGACCCCCAAAAGCGGTACATGTCGTGTCGGGGTGTAGCCCAGAACACCCTGAGATACTACGGGAATATCTACCAGTAAATCTCCTGCCTTGGCCAAGAACTTCGTGTAATGGCTCTCCTAGACACAGCGCGATCTCACCCCCAATACCGGGAGAGAAGAAACCCCTGCCGATCCACTCACTGCCTCCATATGGCTCGGGACTGTACCCAACTAAAACATGTTTGCACGACTCCTTTAAGCCGTGGTAGGGGAGTAATCAAAGCGCAGTGGGAACTCACACGAGACAAATGACGATCTCAGGTCGATGAGCTAACCTGTACACATGTCACCAGGGAACTGCTATCTGACGTCAGGTATAATACCAACTAGCATGTTCCCGGCGAGTCCTGTCCGGTGTACTCATAACCCAATGAGCACCTGTATACATCTTAGGTGAACCAACTGACACTAATGGCTTGTGAGAGAGGCCACCGCCCCTCGTCGAGGTCTCGACTGTATACACTAGTCTACTAATGGAGTATCGATGTGCAGTCTCGAAACTCCCACGACTAGGGACCTTTTAAGGATGTGCTTATAGACCCCAGCTCCCACGTATATGATCGACATCATACTGCTGGTAGTCAAGCAAGAATCCTAATGGCTTTATCAATGTGTAACAGTAACCTATAAATTCACCTAAAGCAGTACACGATGATAAAGATAAACCAGATAGCATACTATCATCTTGAGTAAGACTCTCCTACCTGTATAGGTCCTCCCTCAATCATTGCAATCACGTGCCTGTGATCCAATAATTGACTCTGAGGGCACTATATCCAACAATTCCTACTTCATTAATCTATACCAAACTATCCATTTAGTATAGGTTGTTTGCTTCACCAATTTTCAATTAGTGAAGAGGTAGCTTGAGTTGGATATTTCTCAATGTAGATCATTTTTGGCCTTAAAGATCTTTAGGAAAGCTTGTTCTTTTTGCCTAGTGGATCCTAACGAGAGTCCGGAAGACAACTAATTGGAGATAAGGGACTACTACACGGAGCTTTAGAAGTGAAGGACCGGTCTACAAAGGTTGTATTCCATGTTCACTTAGAGTAAAGTTGTTTACTTGCTTAGTTTAACCCTAATTCTCTAGTTAGATCCTTGGTCAGGCTCGCTCGGCACCCTAAATTTAAAAAATAGTATACTTGATGCTTGCCGAAACCGTGTCGGGGTGCTAAGTGAACCCAGCAGGTACGTATTTTTCAAACACCTTCACTCAAATCCGACGCAATCCACTATTATATCTTCTGCAGGATTCTTCGCAAAATTTGCCACAGAGAACTAACCCGTATTTGTTGCAGCGCTTAAACCTAAAACGAAAAAGATTTGCTTGATTAATTGAATTGCTTAAACTCTTTTCTTGATTTGCGCATTTGCATCTTAATACGGAGATTAAGGGCACGAGAGCCAAACAAGATACGGTAAAGGATTTCATCATTTTTTCCATAGCCTACAAATCACAAAATTGCATTCGTGCATACCCACAGTAATTTTAAAATCAATTAGAACTCTGACTTTAAGGACTTCGCACTCATTAGGAGAAGTTAACTGTGTTTAGAACACCGCTTAACGGTATATCGTTCACGAGGTATCTAGGCAAAGTGTTCACGGCGAAACCGCCAAAAGAGAAAGGGTTATTCTAATTAAGGAACTTCACGAAAGCGTTGGACAACCTCCCCTTATCTCTGCACTTACCTGGCTTTGTGATCCGTATATCTTGAGCCCGTTTCTCGACACAGTCTTACTTCGACAATCAGGTTCTTGAGCAGGTAGACTGCTAGGGGTGTGATATTATTTGTTTTTGTGATTTTGTGAGTACTTGTTGATATGGGTGATACACAGTTCGATTCGATTTTTCACGATCCTTATTCTTTTGTTAATACTCATTCTCAATTCGTTTGCTCAAATTGCCATGATTCTTCCCACATTCATGATAACTGTCCTTTCCTAGGGGTGGCCAACCATCCCAGAATTTTGATATCGGTCACCCACCTAACAATCTTGAACCCAATCCCACTTCAAACATAGATCAAATGATTGAAAACTTAGAGAAAGAGGTCGACAAGATGACGGCTTTAGCATCGCTACCATTACAACCCTCCCTTCCTGAAACAATTGACATGTCATTAGGGTCTGATGATGAGATGGATGCTAGGTTAACCGCTTTAGAGAAAGGTATTGAAGTGATGATTGCATTCGAGAATCAAACAGCTTCGACGCTAGCCATGTTCATACAACAATCTGATCAATTGTTCCACAATCAAGCTCAATCTTTGGCTAGAATTGACAAACAAGTGAAACATTTAGCTGTGAGGATTCTAGGGAGTGAACAAAGTCAATTTGAACCCAATAAAGTCAATATCTGTCATCTAGGAAGTCAGCTGAGTGAGATAAAGAATCAAACAAATTTTGATGATTTCATAGATGATGATGATGTAATTGAGTTGACTAAGTGTTATCAAGACAAACAAGAAAACCGTATGAGTCGGTCCGATACTAGCCTTCAGGTACCAAATAGGCCTCTCACCACTTGTGATTTTGAAGATGATTTAACCAATATACTACTTTAAGATGAGATTCTTGCACCAACTGATTGAAAAGTGCATAACCGCATGGATAAGCTCACACTAACCCGTTAATTTTGGATCCAATTCATGCGCTAAAACTTTAAAGGAGGGAGCTTGTGAATTTGACGGGTATAGTATCGATATAATTCACAATCAGGAACCCATAATTTTAGTATCACCTATCAATGTAGTTTTGGACGAAACGTTAGTGTGGGAATCTACATTTTTAGATAACATGGACCTACCCATATGTGAATGTGATGAGGGAGAACGTGTTTTGGGAGAAGTGAGATGTAACAACGAGAGTAGGATTGTTCAGGATCATAAAGAGGAAGACAGCCTTGAGAAACATTCTTTCATGTCGTGCTTTGAGGAGATATTTGCGGATGAACTTGATATTCTTTGTGAGTTTGAGTCAGGATAAATTTGGGAACATCTTACAGAGCTTTCTTTTGCTGAACTATTTGAGGATGAACTCTAGTTTTTAAACAAACCTGACCTCGTACTCAATACATGCTTCTTGAACACACAAATCATTCGGGCAACAATTCTTTGACTCCCTCAAAACTTCATCTTTGCTTTCAGCGTCTTTTGATCCCTACTTTCACACACCCATGCCCTTTACTAACTTCTAACCATACTACTAACATGTACGTTTTCTTTTTCTTTTTTATATACTTTCTCTTTTACCGGCCCTAGCCGTATATCGACAAAAATTTTGAATGGCTGGTATTAATTTCTAGACTAACACAATCTCTTAACTTGTGAATACTGTAATTAGTTCTTAGATTTTTCTTTTGGTGAATAAAATCTCACCCTGATGTCTAAGTTTAGATACCGGAGACGGGGGCAACGATATGGACACAGTAAAAACTCAGGTTTGGGGGAGAGCACTGCATTTTGGGGTGAGCACATTGTAAAACTCAGGTTTGATTGTATGAAAAGAGAAAAGTGGGGTTTCATTTTGAAAAAGGCTTTTTTTTTGCAAAACATCTTCTTATAAATACCCAACACCAGACCCGAACCTCATTATTCAGCACTCAAACAAAAATTTCAATCTTCTCCGCTCTCCTCCAAATCCCCACAGAAACCCTAGCTCCGACTCCCTCAATTCGACCGGCGAAACTCCCTAAAAACCCTGCGCCGCCGAACCTCCTATCTCCAATCAGAGATTTGCTTCTTACTCGACGTAAGATTTTTCCTCCTCACATCTCCTCTGTTGTTTAATTTTCCTGTAAAGTTCGAATACCCACAGTTAATGGCTCCCTTTGATTTGGAAAAAAAATTTGTCGATATTTTCACCCATGAGGTATTTGGGAGTTATTTCTATGATGTGATCCGTCAAATGGGTTGGGAATTTTTGTTGTATGGGGATGAGGGGCTGTGTGCTATTGAACAATTGGTTGATGAGTTCTACGATGCGTTACGAGTGGGAGAACAATTACAGGATCGTGTCCGTTTTCATTTTCGGGAAAGAAGGAGGGTGTTCTCCGCTGACACAATTTCAAAGGTCACAGAAATCCCCACCCGACCTGGATTCCAATCTCCGTTAGAACTTGCCGAGTATAGGACGATTGTGGGATCAAGATGCGAACTACGAGATGCTGAGCTAAATGCCCAGCAGATATACTGAAACGTCTATACTGCTTGCCACTGGGTATACAGTAATGTCAAGGGGCTCATTCGAGTTTCCTCTTTTCCGACGATTGTGCGTCATGTCGTCCACTGCTTAATGACGAAGAACTATCAGTTCTGCATTGTGAGCATGTTGTTCAAAACAATCATGGAGGGTATCACAGGGCACAAATTGTTACTTCCAGTCCTCATCACTCAGATCTGCCATTACTATATGGAGGAGGACAATTTTGATGCCTGCATCACGATGTACGATACTGTCCCAGTCGAGATTGAGAGGATCTCACTGGGTTATACTGACATTAGGAGTAAGCAGCAGATCTGGTCACCCTCTGACCCTAGCGAGCATGCGGCTCCGCAGACATCATCCGAGATCTACTTAGGCAAGGATATACTGATTGATCCGTATAAGCTACAAAGGATGGAGGTCCGCAGTATCAAGACGCTGATCCGGCAGAACAAAGAAATAAAGCAGCAGTTGGGCCAGATCTTAGCAGACCAAGATGAGACAAGTGGAAGCAGCAAAACCAAAGGAAAGGGAAAGACCAAGCGACAATGAGGACATTGTCCATTTCAAGTTTGGGGGTGAATTGAGATGGGGTTTTATCTTGTATCAGTATATAGTTTTGCATTTGCATATTTCCTGCATTTCCGCATTTCATATCATGTATTTTTTCTTTTTCTTTTTGCATGTAGTTGCATTTCATGTTTTCTTTTGTATTGCATTCTGCCGTTTGTATTAAACCAAAAACCCATAAAAAAATTCAAAAATTTTCCAAAAACATAAAAACTTTGTCGTCGTGTTAGCTAGCTGGGAAGCTTAGACTCGAAGTCTGACGGTTCGGTTAATAAGATAGAAACAACTAAATCCTTTTCGAGAAATTGAAAACTCGAAAGATAACCCTCCTTTGAGTTTAACAGTAGCAAATGTACGTCTTTTATATCACTTTACACTTGTCATATATTTTTGATAATTAGATGAAAAGTCTGAAATGTCTTCAAACCTTTTTGAAAATTGATAAACATCTTGAGGATCAAACAGGTTTTTTCTGAATTAAGTAATATCAAGAATAATTCATAAAATGAAGTGGATATGAAGGATAATATTGAAGTTTTAATAGAAGCTAAAAGTCTGAAAAATAACCCATCTGGAACCTTATTGGAGTGATTACACACCTTATCCACAAGAACGCGTCTTTGGGATTGAAAAGAAAAACTGGCAGTATCTCCATTCGCACTACTTATATTTTAAATGCAACAAAATAAGTCTTTTGTTTTGTGGACTTGGTAACTTGGGTAATTAAGTCATAGGGGTGTCTCCACACCTAATGCCCTAAAACCATCTGGTTTGGGATTCATTGACCCAAAGCTCTCTAAGTCTCCATGTTAGTGTATATGCCCTAGGGGCCATTATTGTATCATACTTGCATGTATATTACTTAATGGAAGCTTGGGATATTCACAGTTGTAAATACAGTCTTACTAAATATAGTAGTATGCTACTTGGTTTGTGTCTACTTTAATATGTGCATATGTTTCTTGTAACGTATCACTTATACATATTAGTAGAGCCTATAGGTTCTTTACTTGATTACCAGCGTTGTGATGGCAGTCACACTAGTGGGAGCTGGGTAGTCTATAAGCAACATCCTATAATAGTCCCTAGTCGTAGGATTATCGAGACTGGGCATCGATACTCCAGAGTAGACTAGTGTGTACGCTTCTCATCCCAGTTGGGGAGATGGTCTGTCCCACAGCCATCAGTACGTAGTACTGGAGATAGTATACAGGTGCTCGTTAGGTTACGGGTACATCGGACAGGACTCGCAGGGGAACTGTTGGTTGGTAATATACCCGTCGTCAGTTAACAGTTCCCAGGTGACATAAGTACAGCATAGTCCGCAGACTTGACACTGCTACTTCGCCTCGAGTGTGTCCCACTGTTCTTAGATTGCTACCCTACCACGGCTCAAAGGAGTCGTGCAAACAGGTAGCAGTTGGGTGCAGTCCCGAGCACTTGGAGGCAGTGGCGGTTAGACAGGATTCATCTCTCCCGGTATTGGGAGTTGATTTCGCGCTGTGTCAGAGAGCCATTACGCAAAGTCCCTGGCCAGGGCAAGCGAACTGGTAGGTTCCAGTAGTTTCTCAGGGTGTAATGGGCTACGCTCCGACACGACTTATACCGCTAATAGGGGATTGACGCTTGCCGCCCCCTAGGCTCGATATGCGATAATCTTAGACGAACAGACCGGACCGTACGGAGATTGTCACATCAGGCTCAGTAGGAGTTCGGATGGGTTTCCTCATCGGCCTTCTTATCGACATCTACCTGGGGACCGTTACGTACAGCTAGTGCCGCTTGCGGTCTGCGGTTGAACCCACTGCCACCGTAGTGTCGAGTCTTTAGAGTCCCACACAGAGAGTTTCCCTGCTCCAGGCGAAACGATATAGAGGTCGTATGGTTTTACGATAAGGGTTCGGACGCATACGTGTTTAAACGCACGTACGACGTTCGGACAGTTTTTACTAGCCGGCTTTGGTTTAAGCCAGACTCTAGTATCGGGTTATTGGATTTATACAGTCTAAAGTTTTTCCGTGTTTTCAAGGATTGTAGGGGCTTTCTCGTAATTTTTCGGGAAGCTTCTAGAAGCATGGTGACTTGGGGGTAAGGTGGCATTAGCATTAAATGATATTGTGACTCATTATGTGTGATTCATCATGTCATTAATGCATTATTAAATGCTTAATGACTCATATAGTGAATCACTCATAATGCATTTATGTAGCATGATGAATAATCTCATTTTATTTATTTATTCATTATGCTTCATATATCAAGTGAGAAACAATATCATATTTCATTCTTATCATCACCTTCTCTCTCCTCAAGCTCTCTCATTCTTGAAACCCTAACCCTAACCTCTTATGAGTTGAGATCAAGGGTTAGCTAGACTAATACATCCATAACCTCACTCTATATCCCCTAGGTAGCTTAGATTAGCACTTTGAGCAACCTAGTTATCTCAAGTTAGAGATCAAGCTTGGCGTAGGAGCTCTCGGGTGGATCGTCTTTGACTCGAGGAGGCCGTTGAGGTGCTGATGTTCCAAGGAGCCTACGAGGAGTGGAGGACAGCGATGAAGTCCCGAAGGACATGTAACGTGAGGTATAACTTCGAATCCGAGTAGTTAAACCTCTCGTAGATAGTTAGTAACGGTTTAGATACGATTCATGTGCTCAAGTCCGTGTCACGAAGCTTTGATACTCGTTTTTCATATATTCCGCCTCCCCGCAAGTTCGTGGGGTGCGTGACATGGACTTACAGTGGTATCAGAGCCAACTAAACCATTACTAGCTTAGAAGTTCGATCGACGGATAAATGCGAAAAACGAAAAACCTTACCCTAACAGTTCTGTTAATTTTAAACATGTCTAAAAAATTATTTGATATGCCTTAAAATTCACAGCAGGGAAATATAAGAATTCTGAGAAAATACGAGACCCTAACTCGGCCAGATGGCCGCGGATCCGCGGCAAGATAGTGCTTTTGGCCGCGGATCCGCCGCCGGGTCAACTCCGAGTTGACTCGGATTTCCTCTGTAATTCATATTTTATGGTTTTCTATTTTCCAGAATGTTCTGTTTCTACCCAGCTTACTTCAGTGTTGCTTTGCTTTTGGGGTAGACACGGATAAAGGTAGTCGATCGATATTCTAAGATATTTGCTAATTGGGTTTATATCTGTAATGTTTAATGTGTTCGTAAACCTCTCCTAACTGCTAGTATGTCGGTTGGCAGGGGGTTGCACATTTCTGTAATGTTTACTGTTTGTGTATATGGACTTGATTGGAATGTTGTGATGATTAGCCGGGGTTTGAGATGTGTTTAATATTCATTCATTCGATGTAAATGTAATATGATGTAATATTCTTTTGCGGGGCACATCCAGGTTGCGGTCATAGCCACCGTTGTATTATTTCTTTTTACTGTTTTTGCTCCTAGGATAGACCCAAGGTGGGGTACACAAACTACCGGGTACGTTGAAGTGTTTAGCGACCTACTCACGTTGTTGAGGGAGACCGCTTCACTTCGGGTACATGGCGGGTAGTTTGCCGTACCCCATAGGGGTCTAGGGTAGGGTAATGGCTATTCATCATAACTGTGTAATCCGTCTTTTATTGCAGGCTCAAAGAAAATGCGGATTGCTAGCATATCCAATAAAGTTCATCTGTGATCTGGAATGCTTATTATTGCGTCTGATGAATGTACAATATCTATATATAATAGCTATTAGACGTCACTTATGTTTTACACCCGCGCTAGCCCAGCCCCCGCTCTGTCGTTAGTTAAGTGACCTAACGGGTGATGACGGGACCCCGTGGAGAATGCGGATGGCATAAGTGGACGTGGTATTTTCGTTGTTTTCTGCAATGATAGGATAAGTGATGGGACGTATTATTATAATGCAAAGAAAACAAACCAAAGTTAAGTCGTTGGAACAAATTTAAAAGAAACCACTCGGTTATTTTAAAAGATCAGAATTTTTTGCGGAGCTTTAACCACTCCTTTTAAAAAGTATCAGGTTCCTTCGATTAAATCAAGTTCACTACGTTCACGGTTTTGCCAAAACCATTCGTAGCCCTCCGTCATTTCTTATGAATGGTCAGTAGTATTCAAGCTATGTTTGTTGGCCCTTAGTCAAGACATGGTGTTTGGTAGCTGTTAGGGTATTCATTTGTTGCATAGATAGATGCGTTGGTTTGGGACAGTCGTATTACTTTGTTGGCCCTTAGTCAAGAGTATATACGGGTGGGTTCAAATTAATCTGGATAATGATGGGTAGAACTTGACATGTGACTTATGATTTGTTGGCCCTTAGTCAAGGTCATAAGAGCATGGGGCAAAAATTTATATTGGGAATTTCTAAAGAAACTGAAATTTGCAGAGAGAGCATACCATTTTGGAGTTTGATGAATGTTGGTAGGATTCCTTCAACATTATCATACGATGATATTTTGGATCCCGATCCTACTGTGAGTATATACTACTTATCAGGAGATTCGTCACTTAACGATCAATGCTATAAACCAAGTAGGTGCCTAGAAAGGTGTCAGTGAGACTACGCCCCCAGAGAAAAGAGGTTATTTAATTAAGGAACTTCATGAAAGCGTTGGAAAACCTCCCTCGAAGTACCGACACCGGCCTGGCTGAATGGTTAAGCAAGTATTGTACGGTGAGAATAATCCTGGCTAATTCTTCTTTTATGGTTTGAGGAAGGATTCGAGAAACAGTGGGAGCCATCCAGTTTAGATAAACTAAAAACCAATCTAAACTTGCAACAGCATCATGCTAAAATGTTTTCTTCTCTTTCTCTCATTACAGCGACCTTGTGACCAAACATAGGTTACATCTAGATAACAATTTGACTGAATCTGACTTTTATGACTGGCAAAGGTCTGTCCAGATGTCCATTACCTATGAGAAGCTGGACCACCCTATTACTACTCCAGATCCCGCCGTCCCAGGTCCAGTTTCCACCTCACGGATATAGATATCCGCCAGACAAGGGAAAAAGATAAAACGAAAGCCAAGTGCCTCGTGTTAGCTTCAGTTTATGGTGTATACCAGAAGCAGCATGAGAAGATGGACTCAGTTTCCATCTTTCTCCATAACAAAGATTTATATGGAAAGCAATCTCATATCGCAAGATATGAGACCTCGACCGAATTAACTCAAGCGAGATTGGCCGTCGGGTCATCTGTAGGGGACAACTTCCTTACAATGAATAGCTATATTGATGATCTAAAGGACCTGAAGACCACGTTGGAGAACGAGTCAGATACTGACTTGATTCTACAGTCTCTACCTTCTACCCTGAAGGAAACCAGGGAAGTAGAAGGAAAGAGAAAGACAAAAGTTTCGGGACTAAATGTAGTAAAAGAGGGACATTCCTATTGTTATGGGATTGGGCATTGGCAGAATGATTGCAGGGCTAGCAAAGCCAGTAGCCAGGATTCGAAGCATGTTGTGGCTTCGACTTCGGCTGTGTTTGTGATAGAGAACTGTATGTCAGTTAACCCTACTTCCTGGGTATTGGATACCGGGTCAGGATCTCACATCTGTAATTCATTACAGGCTCTGAGAAACCGTAGGGTTATCGGGATAGGTGATATGACCCTCACGGTTGCTAACGGAATGAGCATGAATGCTGAATCCGTAGGGGAATATCATCTTGGACTGACAACTGGGCAAATATTGATTCTGCGTAACTGTTTTTATATACCAGGTACAACTTGTAATATCATATCTGTATCCTTACTTTCTAAGGAAGGATATGATTTTACTTTTATAAGCGATGTGGTTCACATCCACCTATATCAAGTTCTGATTGGGTCAGGTACATTACAAAACGGAATATATGTATTAAATCAAGCTCAGATTTTCAGTATCAAGAACACACTTAAAAGAAAGTCTCCGGAAACTAATCAGGCTTTCTTATGGCATTGTAGACTGGGTCACATCAATGAGAGAAGTTGACAAAGTTATATAGAGAGGGATATTTGAATCCGTTCGAATATCCATCTTATGATACTTGTGAATCTTGTCTCATGGGAAAGATGACAAAGACTCTGTTTACTGGATACGGAGTAAGAGCAAGCGAGCTCTTGGGACTCGTACACAGTGACGTGTGCGGTCCAATGTCTACACATGCGCGAGGAGGTTATTCCTACTTCATTACTTTTACGGATGATTTCTCTAGGTTTGGATATGTCTTCTTAATGAAGCATAAATCCGAAGCCTTTGAGAAATTCCAAGAATACAAGAATGAAGTGGAAAACCAAACCGGCAAAAGTATCAAGACACTGAGATCTGATCGAGGTGGTGAATACTTAAGTGCCGAGTTCCTGGGTTACTTAAAAGAGAATGGAATTCTCTCTCAGCTTACTCCTCCATACACACCACAACACAACGGTGTATCAGAAAGGAGGAATCGAACCCTATTGGATATGGTTCGTTCCATGATGAGTAAGGCTGAGTTACCGCGATCATTCTGGGGATATGCACTAGAATCATCTGCATATCTTTTGAACCAGGTTCCTACAAAAACTGTGCCTACCACATCATATCAAATGTGGAGTGGGAAGAAACCCTGTCTAAAACATTTTAAGACATGGGGATGTCCATCTTTTGTAAAAAGGCAGCATACGGACAAGCTCGAGGCACGCTCAGTACAGTGTAAGTTTATGGGATATCCAAAGCACTCCAAGGGATATTATTTCTATTACGCAGAGGAACAAAAGGTTTTTGTTTCTCGTCATGCCCATTTCTTAGAAGCTGAATTTTTAGAAAATCAGAAGAATGGGAGCGCAATAGAACTGGAAGAAATTCAAGAACCACAAACTACTACTGAAAGTATGGTAGAACCAGAGGTTTCAGAAGAAAGGGACATCCCGACGCCACACCGCAGGAGTAGTAGGCAGTCTCATCCGCCCGAGAGATACTACGGTTTTCTCATAGACGGGGATAGAGAAGATTGCACTATTGACTATGATGAGCCTACTAGCTTCCAGCAAGCCATTCAGAGCGGTGACTCAGTAAAATGGCTGGATGCAATGCGGACCGAAATGGAGTCCATGCACACTAACAAAGTATAGACTTTGGACTTTGCTCCGGATGGGGTAAAACCCGTAGGATGCAAATGGATCTTCAGAAAGAAGATTGGTGTAGATGGACAGGTTGAAACCTATAAGGCTAGACTTGTTGCAAAGGGTTTTCGTCAAAGACCTGGTTTGGACTATGACGAGACCTTTTCTCCAGTGGCTATGCTTAAATCCATTAGGGTCCTTCTTGCTATTGCTGCCTTCCACGATTATGAGATCTGGCAGATGGACGTAAAGACGGGCTTTCTAAATGGTAATTTGGAAGAGTGCATCTATATGGATCAACCAGAGGGATTCATTCAGAGTGGGAGCAGCGGTAAAGTATGCAAGTTGCTTAAGTCCATTTATAGACTAAAGCAAGCATCTCGAAGTTGGAACATCTGTTTTGATGATGCTGTCAAAGAATTTGACTTTATCAAAAATCCAGATGAACCATGCATATACAGAAAGATTGTAGGGAGAGCTGTAGTATTCCTCATCTTGTACGTGGATGACATTCTCCTAATAGGAAATGATATTCCTATGTTACAGTCAGTCAAAAGATTCTTATCACAGAAATTCTCCATGAAAGACCTGGGAGATGCCACCTACATTCTGGGGATCCAGATCTATCGTGATAGATCTAAAAGGATGTTGGGACTTTCGCAGTCCAGGTACATTGATACCATATTGAAAAGATTCAGTATGGAAGATTCTAAGCGCGGTAACCTACCGGCTTGTCACGGAATCACCCTCTCCAAAGAGATGTCTCCCAAGACTGATTTGGAAAGGGATCGCATGTCGATTATACCCTACGCTTCAGCAGTAGGCTCTATAATGTATGCGATGTTATGTACCAGACCAGATGTAGCATACGCATTGAGCGTAGTAAGCCGGTATCAAGCAAACCCAGGGGAGAATCACTGGATAGCAGTAAAGAACATTCTCAAATACCTAAGGAGGACTAAGAAGATGTTCTTGGTGTATGGCGGAAAAGACCTCCAGATTGAGGCCTTTGCCGACTCCGACTTCCAGAGTGACAAAGATGACTCCAAATCCATATCGGGTTATGTCTTTACCCTCAATGGAGGGGCGGTCTATTGGAAGAGTTCCAAGCAGGAGACCGTTGCTGACTCAACAATGGAAGCGGAGTACATAGCTGCTTGCGATGCCGCAAAAGAAGCTGTCTGGATGAAGAAGTTCCTCACAGAACTTCAGGTGGTTCCTACCAGTGTTGATCCAATACCTCTGTATTGTGACAACAACGGCGCTATAGCTTTAGCGAAGGAACCCAGGTCCCATCAGAAGTCCAGACACATCCTAAGGCGGTATCACCTGATCAGGGAGATCGTTGATCGCCGGGAGATCGAGGTGAAAAGAGTAGAGACGGAGAATAACATTGCTGATCCATTCACAAAGGCCATTCATCAGACACAGTTCGAGAGGCTATTCGAGATGATAGGTCTACGATATGCCAGCTGATGGCCCTAGTGCAAGTGGGAGATTGTTAGTGTATATGCCCTAGAGGCCATTATTGTATCATACTTGCATGTATATTACTTAATGGAAGCTTGGGATATTCACAGTTGTATATACAGTCTTGCTAAATATGGTAGTATGCTACTTGGTTTGTGTCTACTTTAATATGTGCATATGTTTCTTGTAACGTATCACTTATACATATTAGTAGAGCCCATAGGTTCTTTGCTTGATTACCAGCGTTGTGATGGCAGTCACACTAGTAGGGGCTGGGTAGTCTATAAGCAACATCCTATAATAGTCCCTAGTCGTAGGATTATCGAGACTGGTCATCGATACTCCAGAGTAGAATAGTGTGTACGCTTCTCATCCCAGTTGGGGAGATGGTCTGTCCCATAGCCATCAGTACATAGTACTGGAGATAGTATACAGGTGCTCGTTAGGTTACTGGTACACCGGACATGACTCGCAGGGGAACTGTTGGTTGGTATTATACCCGTCGTCAGTTAATAGTTCCCAAGTGACATGAGTACAGCATAGTCCACAGACTTGACACTGCTACTTCGCCTCGAGTGTGTCCCACTGTTCTTAGATTGCTACCCTACCACGGCTCAAAGGAGTCGTGCAAACAGGTAGCAGTTGGGTGCAGTCCCGAGCACTTGGAGGCAGTGGCGGTTAGACAGGATTCGTCTCTCCCGATATTGGGAGTTGATATCGCGCTGTGTCAGAGAGCCATTACGCAAAGTCCCTGGCCAGGGCAAGCGAGATTTACTGGTAGGTTCCAGTAGTTTCTCAGGGTGTAATGGGCTACGCTCCGACACGACTTATACCGCTATTAGGGGACTGACGCTTGCCGCCCCCTAGGCTCGATATGCGATAGTCTTAGATGAACAGACCAGACTGTATGGAGATTTTCACATCAGGCTCAGTAGGAGTTCGGATGGGTTTCCTCATCGGCCTTCTTATCGACATCTACCTGGGGACCGTTACGTATAGCTAGTGCCGCTTGCGGTCTGTGGTTAAACCTGTTAATTATATGTATGCCTTTGAGGCCATTACTATACATAGGATGTATATTGTAGTGGATGCATGGACATATATAGGGAGGACTTTCTTGCTCGACATGATAGTATGCTGTCTGGTTGCTCTTTACCTTAACGTGTACACTGATTGTCTCTCTGTTACATGTTGGTAAAGCCCTTAGGATGTGTACTTGACTACCTGGACTATGATGCGGATCATACTAGTGGGGACATGGTAGTCCATAAGTACATCCTTCAATGTCCCTAGTCGTGGGTGTATCGAGACGGGGCATCGATATACCAGAGTAGACTAGCGTATACCTTCTCGACCCATACAGATGGGTGATGGATGATCCCATATCCATTGGTGTTTGACATCAGAGATGATATACGGGTGCTCAGTGGAGACTGGGTACACTGGACGGACTCGCCGAGAACTCCCAGATGGTATTATACCTTACGTCAGATGGCAGTTCTCTGGTGACACTGGTACAGAGTAGTCTGTTGACCCGAGATCGTCATAGAGTCTTGTGTGATTCCCACTGTGCTTTGATTTCCACCTTACCACGTCCAAGAGGGCGTGCAAAATGGTGGTATTTGGGTACAGTCCCGAATCACATGGAGGCAATGAGCGATAGAAGGGGATTCGTCTCTCCCGGTATAGGGAGTTGATGGTGCGCTGTGTTCGATTGGCTATAACCGGAAATCCCTAGCCAGGGTTGCTGAGATTTACTGGTAAGTGTTACCAGTAGTTTCTCGAGATGTTATAGACCTCATATCGACACGACTTATTGAGCTATTGGGGTCTGACGTTTACCACCCCTAGGCAAGAGATGCGACATATCAGACGACGAGACCGGACTGTACGGTAAGTGTTACTGGTTGGATTCACAGGAGTGTGAGCGGGCTTTCTCGTTGATCTTCTGATCGCTCAATACCCGGGTGGCCATTACGTTTAGCAGACCGCTTGCAGCTTGTGGGTGTTTGATATGATCATCACCTGCTGCCGGCGTATTGACGAGTCTTTAGAGTCCTACACAGAGGTTTCCTGGCTCAAGCGAAACGAAATAGGAGCGCATATGAGATATGTGCGGGATCGAGAATAATACCAGTATGTGATACTGTATTCTATTCTCGCGATTTGTATCATTGGATGGTTATATGAGATATAGCCGGGTTACCGGATCAAGTGTTGATTCGATACATTGATACACTTGATATTAGTCGGTTATATGCAGTATGACCGGATCATTAAATCAAGTGTTGATTTAATGATTTAATGTATAATTATATATTTGATATATTACTTTACATTAACTAGTATTGGTTCACTTAAGATTATTTTCTCACTAGATTGTGCACATTGTATATATGATATATTTTTGTGCACTTGATTGTATCATGTTTGATGATACATGCAAACTTGGGTGTATGTTTGATTTAAACCATGTTTAGGTAAATGGTTAGGGTTTTATTTATTTATTTATTTATTTATTTATTTATTCATTTTGGCAAGAAATAGAATGGTGGCTTTCTTTGGATTTTATGTGAAGCTTCATGAAGCTTTGAAAAGCTTCAACCATTTTGTTTTTTGCTTAACCTAACCATTTGCCTAAACCTTAGTTTATTCTCTACATGAGTTAATCTCACCCATGGTTGCATTATGATAACCATCACTTGATTTTCTTTTTAAAAACAATTCATAATTCTTTTCTTTCTTCTTCTTCTTCTTCATGAAGAAAGAAAACCCTAGCTAGAAATTTACAAGTGAGAAATCCAAATCCAAAGTGAACCCACTTCCTATTTCTTCATCCTCTACCACTTGCCATGTAGTAGAGTGTATTATCTTCACAAGTTTCATGACCAAGTGAAGATAGAGCTTGAGTTAGAGTTGCCTCGACGTAGATCATCTTCGGGATCGAAGTCAACGACCTAGCCCGCTCATTTCTCTGACGAAACCATCGCAAGAGTCCGGGATCCCGGTGATCGCAGCGAAGGGACATCATCACGGAGCTAGAGAAGTGGAGGACCGGATCTACAAAGGTTGTATTTCCATTCACTTAGTAGCAAAGAAGTTTGCTTACTTGTTAGTTTTGCCTTACCTCTAGTTAACGATCTATCTTAGGGTTTCTCCGCATAGAAAATTTGATTTTGGCATGGTTGATGCCTTTTGGAACCTCATTAGTGTGCCTAGGAACCCTACAA
The DNA here is from genome assembly GCA_030015575.1 of Agapanthus africanus. Lineage (NCBI taxonomy): Eukaryota > Viridiplantae > Streptophyta > Magnoliopsida > Asparagales > Amaryllidaceae > Agapanthus > Agapanthus africanus. The sequence goes on along the minus strand of CM057342.1, from coordinate 446,988,869 downwards.
AACCCACTGCCAGCGTAGTGTCGAGTCTTTAGAGTCCCACACAGAGAGTTTCCCTGCTCCAGGCGAAACGATATAGAGGTCGTATGGTTTTACGATAAGGGTTCGGACGCATACGTGTTTAAACGCACGTACGACATTCGGACAGTTTTTACTAGCAGGCTTTGGTTTAAGCCAGATTCTAGTATCGGGTTATTGGATTTATACAGTCTAAAGTTTTTCCGTGTTTTCACGGATTGTAGGGGCGTTCTCGTAATTTGTCGGGAAGCTTTTAGAAGCATGGTGACTTGGGGGTAAGGTGGCATTAGCATTAAATGATATTGTGACTCATTATGTGTGATTCATCATGTCATTAATGCATTATTAAATGCTTAATGACTCACATAGTGAATCACTCATAATGCATTTATGTAGCATGATGAATAATCTCATTTTATTCATTTATTCATTTATTCATTATGCTTCATATATCAAGTGAGAAACAATATCATATTTCATTCTTATCATCACCTTCTCTCTCCTCAAGCTCTCTCATTCTTGAAACCCTAACCCTAACCTCTCATGAGTTGAGATCAAGGGTTAGCTAGACTAATACATCCATAACCTCACTCTATATCCCCTAGGTAGCTTAGATTAGCACTTTGAGCAACCTAGTTATCTCAAGTTAGAGATCAATCTTGGCGTAGGAGCTCTCGGGTGGATCGTCTTTGACTCGAGGAGGCCGTTGAGGTGCCAATGTTCCAAGGAGCCTATGAGGAGTGGAGGACAGCGATGAAGACCCGAAGGACATGTAACGTGAGGTATAACTTTGAATCCGAGTAGTTAAACCTCTCGTAGATAGTTAGTAATGGTTTAGATACGATTCATGCGCTCAAGTCCGTGTTACGAAGCTTTGATAATCGTTTTTCATATATTCCGCCTCCCCGCAAGTTCGTGAGGTATGTGACATGGACTTACACTCCAATCGTCAAATAAAACAAGCTAAGCAAGTGTTCTCTCCGAGTTAAAAGTCCTCATCACGGTTCTTTGTGGGAGAATAATCATGGCGGAGATGATTTTTATATTATAACAGTTTTTTAGCGGAGATATGAAGGTTTAAATTATAAAGACTTTATGCACGATCACGAAAGGTGTGTATGAACAAAAACTGGTGAAGGGTAGGAGTGAAGAATAAGACTTAGTTCTCTGTTAAAAATAATTGATATTCTGACTTGAAACCTAACTGGAGAACGAAACATGAGAAAATCTTAAGTCTTTTCAAACTTGTTTAATCCTTTAGAAGTCTATCCTGGTCCAAATTTATGGCATGATGACCCTAATCGAAGTTCTTAAAAACTTAGCGACACTATTCGCACAACCACGTAAAGACGTGTATGAGCTTATGTTAAAAAAGATGTGAGGAGTGAAAAAGAAGGGTTGGACGTTTCTGACTAGGGTAATAGAACGTCTAGCTTTGATCCTTAACTTAAGATTAGAATCAACCATTTCCTCACGAAACTAACTTGACAGGATTTTGTGGGTGCAATCCGCTGAAAACCCTCAGGAGACAACACTCCTCCTACTAGGGACACCTAGAGGTTTAACGGCTTGTTGCACGGGCTCAGTGCAATCGCGTTCCCTGCGAAATTGAGGTTAGGATTTAATTTTGCTCGAGAAGAGAAAAAGATAAGTTTGGGGGTATTTGTTCATTATGAAAAACTGCATTTTAATACCACCCATTCATTATCAATTTTGTGATATATCGGTACTATTAACCCGTGTCTGCTCAGTAAATGCAGATTATAGGTATTCATGACAAAACATTGGAAACATACTCAAATTCATGGATATGACATTTGTGAGCCGATACTGCAACCAGAACAGAAAACCGATCAATATTCAAAGAGTTCTTTCTGCAACAAATAAGGTGTACACATTTTATGCAAAATGGTCCAACACAATACAAATGTGAAAACAAGCTCTTTGATACATGCACCTTGGTGGGGCTGCCTTGCACAAGTGGGCACACTCAAATCATGACTTGTGCAAGTGGTGGGTTAAGTGGGTGTGTGATGATTGAATGGAAAGGGTGTGATGTGATTTAAAGCCATTGTTTCCCTCCAAATCTACTGATTGCAAATCAGGGTTATATAGATAAATCAAACATCACCAGAGATCTAATGGAGAGCACACATGATCACCAAACAAACACGAGACCTAAAGCCCAACATTCGACCGGCGAAACTTCCCCAAAACCCGGCGCCGTCGGCCCCCCTGGCTCCAACTCACCCCAATTTTCTTCTGGTCATTTATAGTCATCACATCATCCTATTTATATTATTTGTTTATTCTAATGTGATGCCTATAAATACCAGAACAGATAGAGGAAGAGATATCCAATAGATACCTAGTTCATTCCTTAGTACTAGTTTTAGTTTTTAGTTTCAGTTGTGAAGAGAGTTGTGTGGAGCTCAAGCTTGGTTTTCTTCTTCTTCTTCCCTCTTGAAACTTTATTTTGAGAGCTTCATAATGGAGGTTGAACAAGTAACCAATATCATGTACCTCAACTCATTCATTTGTTAATACAATTGTTCTTTTATTTGTTATTGTCTTCTTTTGTGTTATTCATTTCCTTTTATGATGTATGAGTAATCTTTTGGTTGTGGTGATGGTGAAGATGTGAGATGATTGGCTTTGCCTTCCTCCTCCTCTTGTGAATGTTTAATATGCTCAAATTGTGATTATAACCTTAAGATTGTAACTTGGATTGGTTTGATATGATATGTGATCCTATGGTTACTTGGTAACCTCACCACACACCATATTCTCTCCAAAACCCCATGTTGAAAGCTTAAGGTTAGAATCAATTTAGTATTAAGGTTATTAAGCATTAGATATGGTATTTTGTTAACAAGTTGATTGACACACTTCTTGGTTTCATATACCCTATACTATCACAAGCCACTTAGCAAACTTAACACTAAAACTACTTGCTCTCACATACTAATTTGTGTATTTGATGTTGATATATGCTTGCTAACCCTTGCGCTTAGTGTTGATACTTCAAGTTTAGACATACAAACGGTAAGTGAGATGAGACGGATTCGTTTCGTGTCTTGCGTCAAATATCGGCAACTTGATGATTTGTGCTTCGCAAACGCCTTGACAAGTCATGCTTCACGTTGGGATCAACACAAGGACGGACAACTCATTATTAAGGGAGCGTCGAAGAATTCGCCGCGATTTAACAATCCGAGCCAAAGCAACGGACACTTCCTTTCACTTGCTTTCTATTTTTCATATTCTCTAATTTTTGTGACACAAAACCCAAATTCTTTCTTCTCGAACCTTAAGAAACAATCCCTAATCACCAATTCCTTGTGGATCGACCCGTGCTTGCCGGCTTGCTACAACGCGCCGTGCACTTGCAGTTTATAAATTTTAAAACGAGACCGAGCTCGCGTGCGCACTATTTCCAAAACCAATTCTTTTCAAAACCTACAAAAGGGTGCGCGGGTGAAGTCCCAACAAGTTTTTGGCGCCATTGTCGGGGAAATTGGTAGTCATTAGGGGTTGTTATTTCTGGTTCAAACTAACAAACTAACTATTAACTAAAAAAATTTCACAACTAACCAAACAAACATTTCAAACTTTTGTTCTCTGTCTTTGTGACCTGCTAACTCTCTGTGATTAAATTTAAAAATCAAAGTATGCCATTAGAATACTAAACTATCCTAGAAAAGTCACACAAAATTTGAGCACCCTTGCTTTTCAATTGGCCGGCGAGATCCTAAAATTTCCAGGCACCGCCGGTCCAATTTGGGTGTTTTTGGAACTTTCTTTTTATGATATCTCCAATATCTTGTTAGTACTCTATTGGTATTGTTTGATTTTTTTAATTATGTGTGTGCAGGAGTTTGGGCAGATATATCGCTTTTTGCACTAAATATTGTATCTTCCGACATTTTCAGATTTTAGCGGAATTAGGAGCAGCAATCGTGCGGAGAAAGGTTCAAATTCAACTTGCAAAACGTTAGTGAAGTACAGTGCCAAAGATCCGGGTAGTTTGACCCGCGCAAGCAAACATTCAAAAACTCTTGAACACTTCAAAGGGGGTTTCTTTACCCAAATCACATCAGTAATGTTTGTATGTATGCCTTAGAGGCCATTATTATACATGATTGTATATTATAGTGGATGCTTGGACATATATAGAGAGGACTTTCTTGCTCGACATGATAGTATACTATATGGTTGCTCTTTATCTTAACATGTATACTTGTATCTTTATATTGTCTCTCTCTTACATGTTGATAAAGCCCTTAAGATGTGTACTTGACTACCAGGACTATGATGGAGATCATACTAGTGGGGCCAGGGTAGTCTATAAGTTCATCCTTTAATTGTTCCTAGTCGTGGGAGTATCGAGACAGGGCATCGATATTCCAAAGTAGACTAGCGTATACGTTTCTTGACCCATTTGATGGGCGATGGATGAGCCCACATCCTTTGGTGTTTTACATCAAAGATTGTATACGGGTGCTTAGTGGAGACTGGGTACACTGAATAGGACTCGCCGAGAACTCCTAGATGGTATTATACTTATCGTCAGATAGCAGTTCTCTGGTGACACTGGTACAGGTTAGTCTGTAGACCCGAGATCGTCATATAGTCTTGTGTGATTCTCACTGTGCATTGATTTCCACCTTACCACGTTCAATAGAGTGTGCAAAACGGTGGTTTTTGGGTACAGTCCCGAGTCACATGGAGGCAATGAGCAATAGGAAGGGTTTCGACTCTCCCGGTATTGGGGGTTGATGTTGCGCTATGCTTGATTGACTATAACAGGAAGTCTCTGGCCAGGGCTGATACTGAGATTTACTGGTAAGTGTAATCAGTAGTTTCTCGACCCGTTATGAGCCTCGCATCGGCATGACTTATCAAGCTATTTGGGTCTGACGTTTACCACCCCCAGGCTAGATATGCGACATATCAGACGAAGAGACCGGACTGTACGGTAGTGTTACTTATTGGATTCATGGAAGTACGAACAAGCTTGCTTGTTGATCTTCTGATTATTCATTACCCGGGTATCCGTTACGTCCAGCTAGTACCGCTGACGGCTTGTGGGTGACTGATATGATCATCACCTACTACCGGCGTATTGACGGGTCTTTAGAGTCCTACACAGAGGTTTCCTGGCTCAAGTGAAATGAAGTAGGGCACATATGTGATATATGCGGGACCGAGATTAATACGTGTATGTGATACCGTATTCTAATCTCACGATATAGGTTATATATGATATAACCGGATTATTGAATCAAGTGTTGATTCAATAATTTATTATATGATATTAGTCGGTTGTATGTGATATAGCCGGGTTATTAAATCAAGTGTTGATTTAATAATTTAATGTATAATTATATATTTGATATATTTATATACATTAACTAATATTAGCTCACTTAAGAAAATGTTTTCTCCAAATAAATATAAATATATATGTGACATATATTAATGTATTTATTTTTATGTCATGCTAGATGATACATTGGACTTAGGTATGTGAGACTCATACCATACTTAAGATAATGTGGGGATTTAAGTATTAAGGGAAAATCAAAATTAGGTGGAAATTAGCAAGGCTTGATATGCTTGTGGAAGCATGGAGAAGCTTTGACTTATGTCCACTAATTTTGTTTTACTCTAGATATTTATTAACCCAACCATTATCTTTAGCCATGCTTTAATCTCTACATAAGAAATTATATGAGATAATTTCTCACCCATGGTTCATGACTTGATCACTTGAGATCACTTCTTCATCTCCTTCCTTGCTCTCTAGTTGGAAAAAAAAAAAAGAAAAGAGAGAAAAATAATTCTAAAGTGAGCAAAATTCCTACTTCATCAATCTATACCAAACTAGCCATTTAGTATAGATTGTTTGCTTCACCAATTCTCAAGTTAGATCCTCTAGTTAGATCCTTGGTCAGGCTCACTCGGCACCCTAAATTTCAAAAATAGTATACTTGATGCTTGCCGAAACCGTGTCGGGGTGCTAATGTTGGATATAGTGCCCTCAGAGCCAATTATTGGATCACAGGCACGTGATTGCAATGATTGAGGGAGGACCTATACCGGTAGGACAGTCTTACTCGAGAGGATTGTATAATATCTGGTTTGTCTTTATCATCGTGTACATGCTTTAGGTGACATTGTGGTTCACTATTACACATTGATAGAGAATAGTATGCTACCAAGGTTTGTCTTTATCATCGTGTACTGCTTTTGGTGACCTTACAGATCACTATTACACATTGATAGAGCCCTTAGGATTCTTGCTTGACTACCAGCAGTATGATGGCGATCATATACGTGGGAGCTGGGGTCTATAAGCACATCCTTAAAAGGTCCCTAGTCATGGGAATTTCGAGACTGGGCATCGATACTCCATTAGTAGACTAGTGTATACAGTCGAGACCCCGGCGAGGGGCGGTGGCGGGTCTCACAAGCCATTGGTGTCATTTGGTTCACCTAAGATGTATACAGGTGCTCATTGGGTTATGAGTACACCGGACAGGACTCGTCGGGAACATGCTAGTTGGTATTATACCGACGTCAGATAGCAGTTCCCTTGTGACATGTGTACAGGTTAGTTCATCAACCTGAGATCGTCATTTTTCTCATGTGAGTTCCTACTGTGCTTTGATTACTACCCTACCACGGCTCAAAGGAGTCGTGCAAACAGGTTTTAGTTGGGTACATCCCGAGCCACATGGAGGCAGTGAGCGGATCGGCAGGGGTTTCGTCTCTCCCGGTATTGGGGGTGAGATCGTGCTGTGTCTAGGAGAGCCATTACACGAAGTCCTTGTCCAAGGCAGGAGATTTACTGGTAGGTATTCCAGTAGTCTCTCAGGGTGTTCTGGGCTACATTCTGACACGACTTGTACCGCTTTTGGGGGTCTGACTTTTACCAACCCCCTAGGCCCGACATGCGATGCTCATAGACGAACGGACCGGACTGTACGGATATTGTCATAGACAGGCTCAGTAGGGTGTCAGGATGAGTTCGCTCATCGACCTCCCTTTTGGTCAATACCTGATAGCCCGTTACGTATAGCCAGTACCTCTGACGTGCCAGTGGTTAAATCCACGGCCAAAGTATTGACGAATCTTTAGAGTCCCCCACCGACAGTTTTCAAATTTCGGGCGAAACGTTGTAGAGGCCGTATGATATATGGCAGGGTTCGATCATATACGTGCAGTAGTGTACGGATCATGATCGGACGGATCATACTAGTGGGCTTTGGTTTAAGCCGGATCCTAGTATTAGATTTGTTGGATTACTTTAGTCTCATCGCATTCGCATTCAGTCGGAATGCGGATGCAGGTATGTATATACAGGTGAGGGGTATCCTTGTGATCCGTCACGAGTTTACTTTAGATGTTGCCGTATCTTTTTATTGTTGCAAACATTTGGATTAATGTTTGCATATGGAAATTATGAGCTAGAAATCATCATTTTGTGCATTTAATGTGGCATGTGCAAGGGTAGTGACTCATGGTCTCTTTTTATGTGCATATGTCACATTATTGTTTGATTTGGTGTTGATTTGATGACAAGAGAGAGAGAGGGGCTGCCATATAAGAGCTAGCTCTTGTATTTTTGAAACTAACTCACTCTCATTTTATCATTATATCACAAAAGAAAAGAAAGAGAAAAACTTCTTCTTCTTCCTCTTTCTTCTCTACCTCATAATCTCCATCAATGGCAACACCTTCAACCTCCATCCATCTCATGGATGCAAGGGACAAAGTGATCACAAACATTCTCTACATCACCTTGGACAGGTCGGCTAGCACACTTCGTGCCCGAGTTGCTTCGGATGAAGCGGGAGCCCGTAAAAAGAATCGATGATGTGGTGCCCTTTCCGACGAGGAGATCGAGACCGGAGATGCCACGAGGAGCTTGGGATGGTGGCTAAAGACCGAAGGACACGAATCGATCGGTATAGCTTTCCAACCCTCTCTCTAGATAGCTAGTTGTAGGTTAATGGTTCGATCCGGGTTTTAAGTATACGATAGCGCCCGTTTCAAGTTAAGAAAAAGTTTTTGTTTCCGCATTTTGGCCTCGGACAGACGGCCGGGGCGCTACCGTAGACTTACATGGTATCAGAGCCATGCCATTAACCTTTACTAGCTTGCTCAAACGTATTTAAAACTTCGATCAGCCGAATTTTCCAAAACCACAATTTCAAAAAGTGCAGTTTCTGTTGAATTTTTTTTGTTGTCAAAAAATTATTTGGTGTGTTGCAGAAAATCAGGCAGGCTGTTCTAAGAACACTGCAGAAAACTGGTAGCATGATAGCACTGTAGCGCCGCGGAACCGCGGCCGTAACCCCGTTTTGGCCGCGGTTCCGCCGCAACACTTTAGCTGCACTACACCATTTTTTCTATAGTGCTCTCTGACATGGAATTGGGGTTTCTGGTATTTTTTGTTTGGGCCCAGATTATTTTGAGTGCTGGATTTGTGCTTGGGGCCCATTTCGGGAAATTTTGTCGATCGAAAACTTTAAATATGTTACTTCACAGTATTTACATTATATCTACGACCGTGAATGTCATTTGATCGGTAAATCTTGTCTAATTGCTATAGCTCTTTTAGACGGATTTGCGAACGTGACATTCACATTGATGTTCTGTGTTGTGCTGTGATGTTGCGGATTTGTCATAGTGGATAGCCTGGATGCAATGGTAGTACAGTTTGATTGTATTTGTACATTTGATATTCCGGGGCGTGCGTCCAACATGTGGACTGCCGTCACTTCCTGTTTGTATATTATTCTTTTGGGGCACGACCGGGCTGAGGTCGATGTACCCGTTGTATATATTTTACTTTCTATACTAAGATTACCCCGCGATGGGGTGCACAGATAGCCGTGTTATAGAGGGCAACGGGCCCTCATCTCATGGCTTTGAGACGGAGGGGGCTTTACTCTAGAATTGACGGGCTATTCGCCGCACTCGTAAGGGGTAGAGGTTGACCCAAAGAGGGGTGCTCAAGTTACCGGATTCCGTGAAGTGCTGGGTGGTCCATTCACTTTGTTGAAGAGGGTTGCCTTGCTTCAGGTTGTGGCGGGTAACTTGCCGCGCCCGTAGGGGTCTAGGATTTCTTTGCACAGGCTATCCACACGACCATGGGAACGTCGGGTTTCAGTAGCGGCTCTATGAAACCCGGGGATCCCAGATTATCTGTATTGTTCTGTGATACTTATTACATTTCTGTGATGTTGCATTTTATCACGCCGTGAGCGATTATTATATATTGATATATATAATAGTAGATGTTGTATATGTTTTACACCCGCGCTAGTCCAGTCCCCGCTCTGTCGTTAGTTAAGTAACCTAACGGGTGATGACGGGACCCAGTGGCGAATGCGGATGGCATATACGTACATCATATTTTCGTTCTTTTGTGGTGTGATTAATTGATGGGACTGCATTGATTCGGATCAATGCAAGCTAAACAAACCTATTCTGATGTTGTTGGAACATTTTCAAATAAAAAAAGCTGTTATTGCAAGGATGTTCTCTTTTGTTTTGCAAAGTGGTATTCGGTTATGAATATCCAGCACCTCAGTCGACGAGGCAAGGGCCGAGATCCCTTCACCGGGAGTGACCCCTTGGACAGAAGTTTGCGTCAGGGTAATAACTGTTGGATATGGTGCCCTCAAAGTCAATTATTGGATCACAGGCACGTGATTGCAATGATTGAGGGAGGACCTATGCCGGTAGGACAGTCTTCCTCAAGATGATAATATGCTATCTGGTTTATCTTTATCATCGTGTACTGCTTCAGGTGACCTTACAGGTCACTATTGCGCGTTGATAGAGCCCTTAGGATTCTTTCTTGACGGCCAGCAGTATGATGGCGATCATATACGTGGGAGCTGGGGTCTATAAGCACATCCTTTAAAGGTCCCTAGTCGTGAGAGTTTCGAGACTGGGCATCGATACTCCATTAGTAGACTAGTGTATACAGTCGAGACCCCGACGAGGGGCGGTGGCCGGTCTCACAAGCCATTGGTGTCAGTTGGTTCACCTAAGATGTATACAGATGCTCATTGGGTTATGAGTACACCGGACAGGACTCGCTGGGAACATGCTAGTTGGTATTATACCTGAAGTCAGATAGCAGTCCCCTGGTGACTTGTGTACAGGTAAGCTCATCGACCTGAGATCGTCATTTGTCTCGTGTGAGTTCCCACTGTGCTTTGGTTACTACCCTACCACAGCTCAAAGGAGTCGTGCAAACAGGTTTTAGTTGGATACAGTCCCGAGCCACATGGAGGCAGTGAGCGGATCGGCAGAGGTTTTGTCTCTCCCGGTATTGGGGGTTAGATCGCGTTGTGTCTAGGAGAGCCATTACACGAAGTCCTTGGCCAAGGCAGGAGATTTACTGGTAGGTATTCCAGTAGTATCTCAGGGTGTTCTAGGCTACACTCCGACATGACTTGTACCGCTTTTGGAGGTCTGACTTTTGCCAACCCCCTACGCTCGCCATGCGATACTCATAGACGAACGGACCAGACTGTACGAATATTGTCACTGACAGGCTCAGTAGGGTGTCAGGATGAGTTCGCTCATCGACCTCCCTTTTGGTCAATACTTGGTGGCCCGTTACGTACGACTAGTACCTCTGACGTGCTAGTGGTTAAATCCACAGCCAATATATTGACGAGTCTTTAGAGTCCCCCACAGCCAGTTTTCAAGTTTTGGGCGAAACGATGTAGAGGCCGTATGATATATGGCAGGGTCCGATTATATACGTGCAATAGTGCATGGATCATGATTGGGCGGATCATACTAGTGGGCTTTGGTTTAAACCGGATCCTAGTATTAGATTTGTTGGATTACTTTAGTCTCGTCGCATTCGCATTCATTCGGAATGCGGGTACAGGTATGTATATACAGGTGAGGGGTATCCTTGTGATCCGTCATGAGTTTACTTTAGATGTTGCCGTATCTTTTTATTGTTGCAAACATTTGGATTAATGTTTGTAAATGGAAATTGTGAGCTATATGTCATGATAAGGAACATTTATTGTGACACATGCACAAGTGGTGACTCATGGTCTCTTTCTTTGTGCATGTGTCACATTTGAGATTGATTTGTGAGTTGATATGAGAGGAAGAAAGAGAAATGGCAACCATATGGTTGTAGTTAGCTCTTGTATTCTCATTCTTACTCTCTCTCACTCTAATTATCATTTTGCAACAACAAAAGAAAAGAGAGAGGAAACTCTTTCTTCTTCCTCTTTCCTCTCTAGCTCATAATCTCCATTAATGGAAACATCTCTAACCTCCATCCAAATCAATGGATGCAAGAGACAAAGTGATCAAAAACATTCTCTGCGTCACCTTGTACACGTCGGTTAGCACACTTCGTGCCCGAGTTGTTTCGGATGAAGCAGGAGCCCGTAAAAGGAATCGATGATGTGGTGCCCTTTCCGACGAGGAGATCGAGACCGGAGATGCCGTGAGGAGCTTGGGATGGTGGCCAAAGACCGAAGGACACGGATCAATCGGTATAGCTTTCTATCCCTTCTCTAGTTCCTAGTTTATAGGTTAATGGTTTGATCCGGGATTTAAGCATACGATAGCGCCGGTTTCTAGTTTTGAAAAAGTTTTCGTTTCCGCATTTTGGCCTAAGACAGACGGCCGGGGTGCTACCGTAGACTTACATGGTATCAGAGCCACGCCATTAACCTTTACTAGCTTGTTCTAGCGTATTTAAAACATCGATCGAACGAAATTTCTAAAACCGCGATTCCAATTTAACAGTTTCTGTCGATTTTTTTCTGTAGTTGAAAAATTATTTTGAGTGTTGCAGAAAATCAGGCAGGCTTTTTTAAGATATCTGAGAATATTTAGCAAACTGTTTTCACTGTAGCGCGGCGGAACCACGGCCGTACCCACGTTTTGGTCGCAGTTCCGCGGCCGTACTGTAGCTTCACTTCACCAAATTTTCTGCAGTGGTTTTTAACTTGGAATTGGGGTTTCTGGAATGTTTATTTTTGACCTAGATTATTTTGAGTGCAGCAGTTGTGCTTGGGGCCCACTTCGGGAAATTTTTTCGATCGAAAATTTTAAATATGTTAGTTCACAGTGCTTACTTTATATCTGCGACCGTGAATGTCATTCGAGCGGTAAATCTTGTCTAATTGCTTTAGTTCTTTTAGACGGATTTGTGAACGTGACATTCACGTTGATGTTCTATGTTGTGCTGTGATGTTGCGGATTTGTCGTAGTGGATAGCCTGGATGCAATGGTAGTACAGTTTGGTTGTATTTGTACATTTGATATTGCGGGGCGAGTGTCCGACATGTGGACTGCCGTCACTGCCTATTTGTATATTATTCTTTTGGGGAACGACCTGGCTGAGGTCGATGTACCCGTTGTATATTTTACTTTCTGTACTAGGATTACCGCGCGGAGGGGTGCATGGGTAGCCGGGTTCTAGAGGGCAACGGCCCCGCATCCCATGGCTTTGAGACGGTGGGGGCTTCACTCTAGAATTTGCCGGCTATTCGCCGCACTCGTAGGGGGTACAGGTTGGCCCAAGGAGAGGTGCTCAAGTTACCGGATTCTGTGAAGTGATGGGTGGTCCATTCACTTTGCTGTAGGGGGCTGCCTCACTTCAGGTTTTGGCGGGTAACTTACCTCGTCCGTAGGGGTCTAGGATTTCATTGCACAGGCTATCCACATGACTAGGGGAACGCCGGGTTTCGGTAGCGGCTCTATGAAACCCGGGGATCCCAGATTATCTGTATTGTTTTTTGATGCTTATTACTCACTGTGATGTTGCATTTTATCATGCCTTGAGCGAATATTATATATTGATATATATACTAGAAGATGTTGTATTTGTTTTACACACGCGCTAGTCCATTCCTCGCTCTGTCGTTTGTTAAGTAACCTAACGGGTGATGACGGGACCCAGTGGCGAATGCGGATGGCATATACGTACATCGTATTTTCGTTCTTTATTGGTGTGATCAATTGATGGTACTGCATTGATTCAGATCAATGCAAGCTAAACAAACCTATTCTGATGTTGTTGGAACATTTTTCAAAAAAGCTGTTATTGCAAGGACGTTCTCTTTTGTTTTGTACAGTGGTATTCGGTTATGAATATCCAGCACCTCAGTCGACGAGACAAGGGCCCAGATCCCTTCACCGGGAGTGACCCCTTGGACAGAAGTTTGCGTCAGGGTAATAACTTCACTATAGTCGATTACTTTTTTCTTTGCATCATGGTATTCAGTTGGAATATCCTGCACCTCATTCTACGGGGAAAGAGCCGAGATCCCTTCACCGGGAGTGACCTCTTTAGCAAAGGTTTTCGCCACTATATTTTTATAAAAAGTTATGCAGTTCCTTCAACGATATCAAGTTCATTACGTTATATATTTTTCGCCAAAAACCAGCCGTAGCCCTCAGTCATTTCTTACAAGTATCACTTAGTATTCGTGTTGCGTTTGTTGACTGTGTCAAGGCGTAGTGTGCGGTAGCTAAGTAGTGTTTGTTTGTGGCATATTAATGCGATTGGTTAGAACAGTCGTGCGGCCTTGTTGACTGTGTCAAGGGCTCGTACGGGTGGGTTTAATGCAATCCAGGATAATGACGGGTTGAACTTGACTAGGACTCTTTGATTTGTTGACTGTGTCAAGGTCACTTGGGTCCTAGGGGTAAAAATCACATCAGGAGTTTCTAAAGAAGTTGAAACTTGCCAGACATGCGCATACCTTCTGGAGTGTGATAACGAGAGTGGATTCCATCACATTATCATGCGATGATAGTTGGATCCCGATAACCACTGATGAGTTGGTTTACTCCTCGGGTGATCCCGACTAATTCTTCTTTCAGGTTTGGAGGAGAATTTGACGATACAGTGGGAGTTTTCCTGATTAGATAAATTGATAACCATTCTGATCTAGGTTAGAGTGCACGCTGAGTGTTTCTTTCCTCTCTCTCTTTGGCAGCGACCATGACCCGACCCTTCACTATAACTCAGTGACCAAGTTAACCGAACCTTCTTAAAACATTGGCTTTTGGATTGTCAGAGTTGCATACCTCATTGCCACTGCTACTTTTACCCTTTTCTCCAGAACACCCAGTATTACTACGAACATCCACTTCCATTGGATAAAACAATCATATGGTTATATACGAACTCGAAGGAACTTGTTCCAGATTCGAGGATGGTTTTCGGTTCTGAAGAAAATGAATAGGACTATTCAGTTGTCTTTTCCTTTTACCTTCTCTCAGGTTGCGAGTGCTCCTTGGATTAGGACAGTACACCTATTACGCTAATTAGATAGTCTTCTTCCAAACTATAGGCAGGTGCCGAACGGTAGGGAATGAAGAAAACCAATTAGCCTAACGATGGTGTACAGAAGGTAACAAGTTAAGACAAATAAAGGGATTAGTAAGATGGCAAAGTAAACTGGGACTGCTATTCATGACCAAACCAAGTATTTCATCGCCACTCTTACTTCACCTTTGTATTTCTCCAGAACACTCCGTATCACTACGAAGATCCACAGTTATTTGGATACTCCATCGTATGATTATATACGAACTCGAAAGGAACTTGTTCCAGTTCGGGGATGGATTCTGGTTCAGGAGAAATAGGAATAAGGTTTATTCAGTTGTCTTTTATCTTTACCTTCTCTCGCGTTGCGAGTGCTCCTAGGATTAGGAGGGTACACCTATTACGCTTATTGGATAGTCTTCTTCCAAACCATAGGCTGGTGCCGAACGATAGGGAAGGAAGAAAACCATTTAGCCTAAAAGAGTGTACAGAAGGTAATGACTAAAGACATATAAAGGGATTTGGAGAGATGGCAAAGAAATATACGGTTACAGTTGTGAATCTGATAATGGAAGAGGCACTACTAAGAATACCCGGATACCCCTTCGAAACATTTATATGTTTCAGTTTCACTATGTATTGTTAAAAGAAAACTGATTTCCCAATTAGTCATTGCTCCAGGGTATGTATTTACCAGGTTTGATCTCACATCTGTATGGTTTTACAGATGATGAATGGGAGTAAGTTATTGGGAATTGGGTGATCATCCTCATTATATCGGGATTCATTGTAATTGGTGATATTTGAGGAAATCGCCTGGGTTGTTTGCCGGACGGCAAATATTTAGTTTTGAATATCCGTTGTTATGCACCAATTTCAAATTGATATATCTGTATGTTTATTTTTATAAAGTGAGATATAACTTTTTGAAATTATGTCTATGACATTTACCTGTATCAGTGGATGATTAGGTAAGGAGCATTAAACAGCGGTGTAATTCTTCTTAACCATAAGTACAGTCAACCTACGACACACAGGGAATGAGTTATTAGACTCAGGGGACTTATACAGAGTATTGTATATTGTCCAGTGTCCATTAGGACAGA
Organism: Agapanthus africanus; assembly: GCA_030015575.1. Lineage (NCBI taxonomy): Eukaryota > Viridiplantae > Streptophyta > Magnoliopsida > Asparagales > Amaryllidaceae > Agapanthus > Agapanthus africanus. The sequence goes on along the minus strand of CM057342.1, from coordinate 446,973,407 downwards.
GAGGTTGGTACTCGTACTATATTCTGTTTACTTGTGACTTCTCTAGTTCTTAGACATGTGTTTCGTAGAAATGCAAGGTCTAAGTTTTGAGAAGTTATAGGTATAAGAATAAAGTAGAGAATCAGGTATTACAAGTATCAGGATTCTTCAAGGTGATCGAAGATGTAGATACATGTGCATGGTATTCAGTTGATAGTAATGATTATGAGAACTTGCTTCTCTTTCAGGTTACTCATATCTGGATGTATTCCTAAGTTGAGTAATGCTGATCAGCCTCTCTCCATTTAGTTGACATGCACTAGAGACAGCTGCATGATTTGAATCTGGTCCCAATTAAATCAGTGCCTCTGTTTCTATATTGGATATAGAATAGTTCATATCTTAACAATGTTAAGGTACGGGGAGTTGTCCGGCTTATGCTTAAAACCAGACTCTGGATAACTCAAGGCACGTTTCTGTAATGGCTGTTTGTGGGTTGACCCGGGCTATGACAAGGGTTGACTTTCTACCATCTGGAAGATCAATAGTGATATTGTTCTTGACTAGCCACAGTTTTGATAAAATGGATTTTTTTAGAAAACAGTAGTGAGAGTATGGTAGAACTGGAAGTGATTACAGAACCGCAAACGATTACTGAAAATTTGATAAGAACCTAAAGATTCAATCTGGTTTGACATTCCATTGGCCACTCCACAGATATGGTAGGTAACCTCAGGCACCCGAGAGGTACTCCGGTAGCCTCAAGGACGGTGACAGGGAAGTTCTTGTTTACCCAGTCTTGACACTACTGTTGTTCCAGGCTATTAGACCCGGCAGGAGGATGAGTATAGCGTCGTTCTGAACTAGCTTTAGAAGTGCACGTGTATATGACTCTGCCAGAGGATTGTCGTAATCAGTGGGAGCAGCGGAAGCATAATGGACAAGTAGCTTATGTCTATTTATGGACTAAAGCAGATATAGCGGAGATAGATCATCTATTTCTAATGTGACAGTCTTAGGTTTGACTTCATCAGAATAGGGGATGGATCTGTTAAGAAGGTAGTAGGGTGTGATGTCCTGGTACTTAGATGATATACACAGAGGAGGAAGTTAAATTCCTATACTACGATCAGTTATACTTTGGTTGTCACACAGTGGTTTCTCCATATAGGATATAGATATAATATCAAACATTCTGGTTACTAGATCTATGGTTTTAGATCTAGATTTGGGTGGTTTCCCAATCTAAGTACTTAGACAGCATTCTACAGGTGTTTCAGAGTGGACGACTCCTGGCACGGTAGTGTACTTGCAGGTGATGGAGTCACCCTCTCTAAAGGTGTCTTACAGACTAAAGGGGAGAGGGATGTGCATGGTTGGCATATCACTTGCTTAGGCAATTGAGTCAATCATGAGATGTCAAGTACCACACCAGATGTTGTTTTTGCACTAGATAATAAGTTGATATTAATCCTATCCTGGAGAAATGTTCGGAAGCAGTTTTGGAACATAAGTGGATGTTCTCGGGATATAATAACAACAGACTCTTTTGGGAGACGGTTATCATTCCAGGCTTCCAAGGTGACCAGGATGACAGAGTGGCTGTCAGAGTTGTACTTTTCTCTCTGACGAGGGGCAGTATATTGGACAGGTGATCCAAGCGGATACTGAGGGAGGTGTGGCACAGGATACTGATTGAGTTCAGCTGACGATACAGTCTAAGAAGTTTGGATTTGGAGTTCATTTATGAACTAGGTCCTATCAGATATCCAGACATATTCTAAGACAGGTATTGCTCATTTTCGGGAGATGGCTTTCTCCGCGAACTTGAGATAAAGAGAGACATAGAAAGAAACATCAAGGTGGATCCACTCACTGAAGCTATTCCTCGAACGCAATAGTTTCACAAACGGGCTTTGTGAAACTGATTAGTAGAGGAGTTGGGTTTTCAGTATCACACGGGCTGTGAGTATGCGACATCGCAATAATTAGACTTGAGAGCAAGTGGGAGATTGTTGGATATAGTGCTCTCAAAGTCAATTATTGGATCACAGGCACGTGATTGCAATGATTGAGGGAGGACCTATGCCGGTAGGACAGTCTTACTCAAGATGATAGTATGCTATCTGGTTTATCTTTATCATCGTGTATTACTTCAGGTGACCTTACAGGTCACTATTGCGCGTTGATAGAGCCCTTAAGATTCTTTCTTGACGGCCAGCAGTATGATGGCGATCATATACGTGGGAGCTGGGGTCTATAAGCACATCCTTAAAAGGTCCCTAGTCGTGGGAGTTTCGAGATTGGGTATCGATACTCCATTAGTAGACTAGTGTATACAGTCGAGACCCCGACGAGGGGCGGTGGCCGGTCTCACAAGCCATTGGTGTCAGTTGGTTCACCTAAGATGTATACAGGTGCTCATTGGGTTATGAGTACACCGGACAGGACTCGCCAGGAACATGCTAGTTGGTATTATACCTGACGTTAGATAGCAGTTCCCTGGTGACATGTGTACAGGTTAGTTCATCGACCTGAGATCGTCATTTGTCTCGTGTGAATTACCACTGTGCTTTGATTACTACCCTACCAAGGCTCAAAGGAGTCGTGCAAACAGGTTTTAGTTGGGTACTGTCCCGAGCCACATGAAGGCAGTGAGCGGATCGGCAGGGGTTTCGTCTCTTCCGGTATTGGGGGTGAGATCGCGCTGTGTCTAGGAGAGCCATTACACGAAGTCCTTGGCCAAGGCAAGAGATTTACTGGTAGGTATTCCAGTAGTATCTCAGGGTGTTCTGGGCTACACTCCGACACGACTTGTATCACTTTTGGGGGTCTGATTTTTCCAACCCCCTAGGCCCACCATGCGATACTCATAAACGAACGGACCGGACTGTATGGATATTGTCACTGACAGGCTCAGTAGGGTGTCAGGATGAGTTCGCTCATCGACCTCCCTTTTGGTCAATACCTGGTGGCCCGTTACGTACGGCTAGTACCTCTGACGTGCTAGTGGTTAAATCCACAGCCATTGTATTGATGAGTCTTTAGAGTCCCCCACAGACAGTTTTCAAGTTTCGGGCGAAACGATGTAGAGGCCGTATGATATATGGCAGGGTCCGATATATCATATTTTGCATAAATGGGATTGGTTAAGTGGTGCTAAGTGGTGCTTATTTGTTGCATAAATGGGATTGGTTAGGACAGTCGTGCGGCCTTGTTGACCTAGTCAAGGGCACGTACGGGTGGGTTTAATGCAATCCAGAATAATGACGGGTTTAACTTGACTAGCGGTTTATGTTTTGTTGACCTAGTCAAGGTCATAAGCCGCTTGGGGTAAAAACACACATCGGGAGTTTCTAAAGAAACTGAAACTTGCCAGGCATGCGCATACCTTCTGGAGTGTGATAATGTGAGTGGATTCCATCACATTATCATGCGATGATAGTTGGATCCCGATTCCCACTGATGAGTTGGTTTACTCCTCGGGTGATCCCAACTAATTCTTCTTTCAGGTTTGGAGTAGAATTTGAGGTTACAGTGGGAGATTTCCTGATTAGATAAATTGATAACCATTCTGAGCTATGTAAGAGTGCCCGCAGAGTGTTTCTTTTCTCTCTCTCTTTGGCAGCGACCATGACCCGACCCTAGACTATAACTCAGTGACCAAGTTAACCGAACCTTCTTAAACACTGGCTTTTGGATTGTCAGAGTTGCATACCTCATTGCCACTCCTACTTTTACCCTATTCTCCAGAACACCCCGTATTACTACGAACATCCACTTCCATTGGATAAAACCATCGTATGGTTATATACGAACTCGAAGGAACTTGTTCCGGATTCGAGGATAGTTTCCAGTTCTGGAGAAAATGAATAGGACTATTCAGTTGTCTTTTCCTTTTACCTTCTTTCAGCTTGCGAGTGCTCCTTGGATTAAGACGGTACACCTATTACGCTAATTGGTGTAACGTTTTAAAAATCGTTTAGGTGGAATTTCGGAAAATCGGTAAAATAACGGGTGTTTTCCGTAAAAATCAAGATATAATTATCTTTCATCATAAAATCAAATATACCTATTCTAGCTATGTAATTACTAGTATTTGGTGTTTAATGAGTCACTTGTAAAATTTCTAGTTGACAGAAATATTTTCCGAAATTAATTATTTTAAAAATTATTTTAAGCCGTCACTAATACATTTAATTAGGGATAATTACAAATTGGAATGGATTAATCATTCATTAGTGAGCCATGACAACTATATAATAAGTCATAATATGTTCTCTTTTTCTCATTTGGTTTTCATAATTCTAGAAAATTCTTGGATGAGGAAAATTAGAAAAATTAAAGAATTAAAGAAAAGTGCATTAAATGAGACTTGAAGGGTTGTCTAACATAGAAATTTCTATACACAAAAACCACACCACCCTCCCATTCCTTCAATGGCTGAGCCATGTTCTGCAGCCCCCTTTCTTACCTTTCAACATGTATTTCCATGCTACCAAAATAAAAGAAAACTAATAAATTAAAGAAAGTATAATGAAGTAGTATGGAATTAGATATATATGGAATGGGCTTTGTTTGACTTTCACACCCACCCCCATTTTCTCTTTCCTCTCATCCCCAATTCCAGCCAAGCCTTTCCCTTCCACATTTCTGCCTCAGCCCTCCCCAAAATCCCCCCTCATTTCCCACTAAAATCCATCAAATTTTGCATCAAAAATCCAACAAAAACCTCACAAATTCCAATTCCATTCTCTACCCATTATTCCTTGGATTTTCTAGTATGGATCAAGGGGGCAAGATGGCTTTTTGGAGGCTTAGTTTTCATGTTGATCTTATGATCTTGAGGTATAAATCCCAACCCATGTTTTAATTGTTGTTTAATTACTTTAATACAAGCTAATTAGATACTTAATTAGGTTTTAATTTAAGACTTGGAAATTCAAGAATGGGGTTTGAGTTCAAATTAGGGTTTTGTGTAATTGGATTATGGTTGTGTGACATATTTAACATCTTAAAACTTGTAAAAGCTAAACTAGTAGCTAGTTTGCTAATTGTTAGTTTAAAATTGTTAAAAGTGGTTAATTTTGCAAACAAGATTTTTTTTGGGTTAATGTAATTTAGCGAGATTAAAATCTAGTAAATGTTTTTGTGACCTAATTAAGTAATTTTGTGAATATTGTGACTACTAGTTTTGCTAAAACATTAAGTTTTGTACTAAAACGGTAAATTTTGCTTGCTAGGTTTTCGGAGATATAGCTTTTAAAGTGAATTTGGGGTTTTTGTGAATTTTAACCTATTTCATATCATAATTAGTGTTTTTGAATGTGCAAATGGGTGCGTTTGGGTTTTTCTCGATGGGTTGATGTTTGTATATCGACATCGAGGGTTGGTTTGGCTATTCTTGCATGCGTAGGCGATAGGTTTTGACCTATACGTGATACGCGTGCCGATTTGGTTTTCGTATGCCGTTTCGATTTCGAATTGGTTTTTTATGCGATACGATACGTTGTGACATGTAGGTACCCCATGTGGACTTCGAGACGACAAGCAAGCGCGTGGCGACATTGGCATCGGCAAGCGAAGATAAGGTGAGTAGATTATATCTACGGGGGAAGTCGGGTGGATGGCGTATAGTACCCCCACAGTCCGTTGTATAGTTTATGATATATATGTTTATGTAGGTGTTTTATGATATGAGGATGATTATCAAGATATGGTTTTGTGTTTATGGTTTAGTTAAGGATAGTTAAAAGTAGCTTAGTTTAGCTTCTTAGTCGCGGACCCTAGAATAGGTTTTTACCCACACATACCCACACATATGTATACATATACATGGATTTTGAGGATAATACTTAGGATTGGAGATGAGTCGATGAGACTGGGCTTAAGGCCGTGAGATCGGTGATGTGACAGGGTTCGTATTTGAGTTACGACGTGATATGTTTAGCGGGTTCTTTAGGCGTAGTGTTTTTATACACACGCATGCATACATAGATGGTATCAGTATTTTACTAGACGTAGATCAGTACCCCGGATCTTGATTTTGATAAAGAGGATACCAGATGAATAATGTGATGAATGTGATATTTGACCCGTACCCAGATTTGGGATACCGTACGACGGATTTACGTACGAGCTTTATATTGATGATAGATCCGCACTCTTAACTTGAGGATGTCATATTATAGATATTGTATCGTATGTGATACTATTGAGGTGGGATCACCGACAATTATATATGTGTGTGTGTGTGTGTGTCTCGACTCAGATGTTAGGCAGTTTCCTTACCTTTCGATCAGCCTGTATAGTTTGGCCCTGTAGTGTACTTGTAAATGATAGATTAGATTCGACTCATACCTATTTCAAAAACTAACGAATCGTGTGTATTTTAAAGATGGGACAAGGGATTCTACGGATATTTCAAATGACGTATCTTTTCTTAAAAACACCGTAGCCCTTATTTTCAAAACACCACGATTTGTGTTATTTCAAATGGAACCACTGTATAACTCATATTTATATAAATGCAGATTAGTTATCATTGTGTTTATCATTCAGCTTCCACATATTATTACTATTCGCATGTTTATATTGTACTTCCATATGCTATTATTAAGATAATGCTGTCAGGACACCACCACCATTACCGATGATGCGTATGTCCTACATACACTTACTTGCCGGCTCACACACATCATCATCGGTAATTGCCATGTCACGTACACTTTAGAAAATACCTTTTCATTGACATAGCTTGATAACTGATAGTCGCAATATGTTATAGCTTCCATATGCTAGTTTAAATATTGCATTCATTGCATGCTATTAGGTGCATTCATATATTCATTGGTTATGCAGTATTATGGAGATTTATGCCGGTATTCGCTGTTTATTGGTATCATGATTTTGATGATTTCGGATTTACATGAGATTTCTGGATTTGGGGGAAAACCGCAAGAATTTAATAAAAGCTTAGTATCAGCATTTTAAAATGCAAATTGCGGTTTTCTCATGATGTATAAGTCTTCCACCATGAGTTTTCATGATTGCTGTTGGATTTCGAGACCCGATTTGAGGAGTTGGATGAACCGTCTCGGGTACATGGTGGGCCCGGTATGGTACCCCGGGGCAAGATGCTCGAGTTGTATTTTATAAGCCTGGTAGGGGAGCACCACCTACTGGTGATATTATTTGGACGCGTCGGTTATCCGGAGGATAACGGCCGGAGTCATGAGATGGATACAGGCTGATCCGTTCTGCCGGAGCCCGCGGGCCGATCCCGTAGATGATACGGATGCCTGATATATGATATTTGAGATCTGAGATTTGAGATATTGAGATTTGATATTGAGATATTGAGACTTACGTTTTGTGTCGATGCTGACGCTGATTTCTCTGTTGCTTTCATTGATATACATATAGAAATCTCATTGATTAAAGAAAACTGATGTCTCACTCATGATATATTCTGTTTCCATTCGTAATGCATTCATACATCATATATATCTGATATGTTGCTATCTGAGACACTGACACAAACACGTAGTATTGCACTTATATGTAGATGGATCAGGATATTATTTGAGGATATTACCTGATATGACCTAGGATAGCGTTATGCATGCGTTTTATACTCGTAGATGTTTTCTACTCACGAGTTGGCAACTCACCCCCGTTGTGCCACAGTTCCTTGCAGGTTTTGCCGTAAAGGTTTCGTTGCGGCTTTGCTGGCACACTTTCCTTCCGGGTGATTGCTTTGGTAGGTGGGTTCTTTGCGTCAGGACCACCATTGTTTATTTATTATTTCAGTTGTATCTAGAAACTCCATCAACCAGATTGTATATTTGATAGAGATAAAGACCAGACTTGTTATTCTTTCAACCATAGAGTCGCGCGATGTATTATTATGTTTTTCATGTTGTTTTGAGTTTCTTTGGGTTTTGATCCTTGCCCTTCGGCGTTGTATATTATATTGCTTGCGTGGTTGTGACCATCATTTGACGAAGAGCTAGCTCCCGCTTGGGGATGCCTTTTTTTGTATTTCGTATACTATTCATGTTGTATCCCGTTTGGGGCCAGTATTTACAAAGGAGACTCTACCGAAATTTTCAGAAAATACTTGAGATTTTAAAAATACATACTTCGGTCTATGTTGTTAAAACTACTTGCATTAAAATGGTTTTTCCTTCAATCTACTGCTTCTTTGGTTTTGATTTCTGGGTTTTCTCTTACTTAGATTACGTACGCCTCGAGACGTTTCGTAATTTAAGTGCCGGTCATGTTCCGTACTTTTCGGGTCGTGAAAAAGTTGGTATCAGAGCATTAGGTTTTACCTTCGGAGTGTAGGACGACCCTTGGTTGATGGAGTAGGTAGCTTGAGTAGAGTGACGTACCGTACGTATGCTCCACGGCATATTTACGATACGATACTCCACTTAAGAAGCCTTAGGATGTACATTTTTTGCACAGCATTATATTCATTCCTATGATCTAGCCTCATCTGTGCCAGTTTATGGTTTTGTTATCACTGTTGTACGGGCATGGAGAGCAACGACTAGAGTTGCAGTCAGCACGAGTTTTTCACGGACGAGGACTGACCAGGGCATGATTCCTGAGACATACGATTGCATAGAGGCGCCATTTTATTGTGTTTTCGCACCACGAGCGTTTGATGGATCGCTTTTACGAGATTTCTCGGGCGTGCAGAATTTTCCCTAGAGGATTGAGTCACTGATAGAGGCCAGCAAGAATGTGATGACCGTCCATCCACAGATTATTTGATTATTAAGGCACTGTTCAGCATGCGGACGAATGATCCAGTTGCTGCTGCGAAGGATGAGATATCACCCCAGATGCTTGGAGCTATTGCAGCACGAGTTGTACTTAGAGATATGATAGAAGGTCGCTAGTCACCCGAGGATGAATGATTAGGACATGTGGTTCGTTCTCTTAACCCGATGCGAGGTCATCAGATAGATTGATTCCAGTTAGAGACGACTTCACGCAGGTACGTTGAGAGTCGATTGAGGCGATCGAATGTCAGAAAACCATATTCCAAGTTTAAAGTATTCGGAAAGACATGCAAGCAATTCTATGGACCCTCTAGAAGAATGAAACCCTAACTGGACATAATGACCGTGTGAAAGCTTTTGAACCTTAGGGTTTGCGGCGGTTCCGCGGTGCCATTAGTAAGGCTTGGGTTTGCCCTTCTACGGCTGGTCCACCGATGCTGTGGTATATACTCGATACTATTAAACTGTACCCACGATGTTAATCTCTTGGGGGATTATGAGGTTTTGACGAGTCGATCAAATGGTTCGACTTCATTCGGATGCTATGTGGTGAAATGCATTGCTTGGGAAACTCCAGATACGAGTATAGCCATTGGAGCGCAGTCCATGCAGCCACGATAAGACGTGTCCGAAGCAGTCGACAGTAGAGAAAGGTGGAGTAAGAGGTTCGTACGAGATCTTGATGAGATGACGTTCCACTCCGCCAACATTAGAGATGTGATAAGCATGCAGAAGCGTTGTACATGAATATATCTTCCAGGAGGAGTCGCGATGAGTATGCAGCCGTTCCGGAACCAGATACAGATTTAGTAAGAGATGGTAATTTCCGGGAAGTTTGGCAGAAACGAGATTGGGAGAGACCCCGATAAGATCTTTTTGGAATTACTAAATGAGAAGACCTGGACCAAAGAGCGGTCATATGACGCACACCCAGTAGGGCAGAGTTCGGCATTATCGATGAGACATGTTATGAGTAACCATGATAGTTGGCCAGAGATCTTTAGAGGATGTGCCAGAGCGGACTACTTCCATTATCATTTCTATATCGGACCATTGAGCCGAGAAGCTATGTACTTAGAAATCTGCAGTGAGAGACGAGAGCCTAAGGGCACTAGGCGACAGGCCATGATCAGAAGGCAAGTAGATATCTTGCTCTACTAGCATTGGATGCACCGACACCTTCTCGACTTTGAAGGACGAACATATCGACGATAGTATTTATGACTTGTGATTTTGTGATTGACTATCACGTATCCGTCACTTTAGATTTCAGTATTTTTGGGTGATTTAGTTCATGATTGAGTTTTGATGACCGAGTTTCATGATATTTGATTTCATGTCTAGGGCATGCATATGATTTGGACTTATGCTTTCGGTATAGTTTTCATGCACTGTTCGTACTTCTATTTGGTTTTGTGCACATTGATGCATGTGGTTGTAAGTTTATCTATCGCGGTATACTTGATTTTGATTCGGTGTATGTCGTATACCGCTGATTTCGATTTTGATATTCGATATATATTTTTGTGCACCATGTGCACTTGATTGAAATTCTTGCGCACGCTGGGCGCACTTGATGCGATTTTGTGCACACCAAATGTACTAAATCGGGATTTGTACAGATTAGATGCACCTGATATTGTTGTCGTGCACGCCCGTTGCACTTGACAAGATATTTTTTGTGCACACCGGTTGCACTCAGTTTTTTTTCTGTGCATATTTGTGGTATCTGTATTTGGTTCCGATTTTCGTGCGTACCGGACGCACGTGGTGTTTTTTATGCTATATTTGAGGTTGATTTCATTTTGAGCAGTACGTTTTTATGATATTTACTATTTGTTGTAGTAACTAAACAGACTATTCTGAGAACAGTACCTAGGTGTTTTTGCAAGCATTGATAGTTACCGAAGAGATTTCCAAAAAGGAGCTATAGTCTCAATATTTTCTTATGTGTCTGAGGTGACACGAAACATTTTACAAGCGAAACCCTTCTAAATTGTTTTCAAAATGGCGGGACGTGTATGTTAAACAAAAGATATATACATATAGTTATTTTCTTACAATAGACGTCCGCCACTGTGTAGTGTTGCGAACATCGCACGGCAACTTAAAAAGGATTTGGCATGCGTTGCTTCCATATGTTTTAATGATGTATATCATATTGATTTTCGTTTTGGATTTAGACATTGTGCCTTCACCATAACTCCGATGATTGCGGGATGCTTGACGGAGTTTTGATTTTGACTTATATATCCATTTTTCATGCGCATGCAGTATGCTGCGATATGTTTTATGCATTGTTGATTTCGGAGCCTCGACGATTTAATTGTTTTACTGAAATATTTTTGTATTTGGGGGAGTTTTAATTTAAATTCGGGGACCGAATTTCTTTAAGGGGAGAAGATTGTAACGTTTTGAAAATCGTTTAGGTGGAATTTCGGAAAATCGGTAAAATAATGTGTGTTTCCCGTAAAAATCAAGATATAATTATCTTTCATCATAAAATCAAATATACCTATTCTAGCTATGTAATTGCTAGTATTTAGTGTTTAATGAGTCACTTGTGACTGAAATATTTTCCGAAATTAATTATTTTAAAAATTATTTTAAGCCGTAACTAATACATTTAATTAGGGATAATTACAAATTGGAATGGATTAATCATTCATTAGTGAGCCATGACAACTATATAATAAGTCATAATATGTTCTCTTTTTCTCATTTGGTTTTCATAATTCTAGAAAATTCTTAGATGAGGAAAATTAGAAAAATTAAAGAATTGAAGAAAAGTGCATTAAATGAGACTTGAAGGGTTGTCTAACCTAGAAATTTCTATACACAAAACCAACACACCCCTCCCATTCCTTCAATGGCCGAGCGATGTTCTGCAGCCCCCTTTCTTACCTTTCAACATGTATTTCCTTGCTACCAAAATAAAAGAAAACTAATAAATTAAAGAAAGGATAATGAAGTAGTATGGAATTAGATATATATGGAATGGGCTTTGTTTGACTTTCACACCCACCCCCATTTTCTCTCTCCCCTCATCCCCAATTCCAGCCGAGCCCTTCCCCACCACATTTCTGCCTCAGCCCTCCCCAAAATCCCCCCTCATTTGCCACTAAAATCCATCAAATTTTGCATCAAAAATCCAACAAAAACCTCACAAATTCCAATTCCATTCTCTACCGATTATTCCTTGGCTATTCTAGTATGGATCAAAGGGGCAAGATGGCTTTTTGGAGGCTTAGTTTTCATGTTGATCTTATGATCTTGAGGTATAAATCCCAACCCATGTTTTAATTGTTGTTTAATTACTTTAATACAAGCTAATTAGATGCTTAATTAGGTTTTAATTTAAGACTTGGAAATTCAAGAATGGGGTTTGAGTTCAAATTAAGGTTTTGTGTAATTGGGTTATGGTTGTGTGATATATTTAACATCTTAAGACTTGTAAAAACTAAACTAGTAGCTAATTTGCTAATTGTTAGTTTAAAATTGTTAAAAGTGGTCAATTTTGCAAACAAGATTTTTTTGGGTTAATGTAATTTAGCGAGATTAAAATCTAGTAAACGTTTTTGTCACCTAATTAAGTAATTTGGTGAATATTGTGACTACTATTTTTGCTAAAACATTAAGTTTTGTACTAAAACGGTAAATTTTGCTTGCTAGGTTTTCGGAGATATAGCTTTTAAAGTGAGTTTGGGGTTTTTGTGAATTTTAACCTATTTCATATCATAATTAGTGTTTGTGAATGTGCAAATGGGTGCGTTTGGGCTTTTCTCGATGGTTTGATGTTTGTATATCGATATCGAGGGTTGGTTTGGCTATTCTTGCATGCGTAGGCGATAGGTTTTAACCTATACGTGATACGCGTGCCGATTTGGTTTTCGTATGCCGTTTCGATTTCGAATTGTTTTTTTATGTGATACGATATGTTGTGACATGTATGTACCCCCATGGGGATTTCGAGATGATAAGCAAGCGCGTGGCAACATTGGTATCGGCAAGCGAAGATCAGGTGAGTAGATTATATCTACGGGGGAAGTCGGGTGGATGGCGTATAGCACCCTCGCAGTCCGTAGTATAGTTTATGATATATATGTTTATGTAGGTGTTTTATGATACGAGGATGATTATCAAGATATGGTTTTGTGTTTATGGTTTAGTTAAGGATAGTTAAAAGTAGCTTAGTTTAGCTTCTTAGTCGCGTACCCTAGAATAGGTTTTTACCCATACATACCCACACATATGTATACATATACATGGATTTCGAGGATAGTACTTGGGATTGGAGATGAGTCGATGAGACTGGGCTTGAGGCCGTGAGATCGGTGATGTGACAGGGTTCGTATTTGAGTTACGACGTGATATGTTTAGCGGGTTCTTTAGGCGTGGTGTTTTCATACACACGCATGCATACATAGATGGTATTAGTATTTTACTAGATGTAGATCAGTACCCCGGATCTTGATTTTGATAAAGAGGATACCAGATGAATAATGTGATGAATGTGATATTTGACCCGTACCCAGATTTAGGATACCGTACGACGGATTTACGTACGAGCTTTATATTGATCATAGATCCGCACTCTTGACTTAAGGATGTCATATTATAGATATTGTATCGTATGTGATACTATTGAGGCTGGATCACCGACAATTATATATGTGTGTGTGTGTATCGACTCAGATGTTAGACGGTTTCCTTACCTTTCGATCAGCCTGTTTAATTTGGCCCTGTAGTGTACTTGTAAATGATAGATTAGATTCGACTCATACCTATTTCAAAAACTAACGAATCGTGTGTATTTTAAAGATGGGACAAGGGATTCTACGGATATTTCAAATGATATATCTTTTCTTAAAAACACCGTAGCCCTTATTTTCAAAACACCATGATTCGTGTTATTTCAAATGGCACCACTGTATGACTCATATTTATATAAATGCAGATTAGTTATCATTGTGTTTATCATTCAGCTCCCGCATATTATTACTGTTCGCATCGCATTTGCATGTTTATATTGTACTTCCATATGCTATTATTAAGATCATGCTGTCAGGACACCAGCACCATTACCGATGATGCGTATGTCCCACATACACTTACTTGCCGGCTCACACACATCATCATCGGTAATTGCCATGTCACGTACACTTTAGAAAATACCTTTTCATTAACATAGCTTGATAACTGATAGTCGCAATATGTTATAGCTTCCATATGCTAGTTTAAATATTGCATTCATTGCATATTATTAGGTGCATTCATATATTCATTGGTTATGCAGTATTATGGAGATTTATGTCGGTATTCACTATTTATTGGTATCATAATTTTGATGATTTCGGATTTACATGAGATTTCTGGATTTGGGGGAAAACCGCAATAATTTAATAAAAGCTTAGTATCATCATTTTAAAATGCAAATTGCGGTTTTCTCATGATGTATGAGTCGTCCACCATGAATTTTCATGATTACTGTTGGATTTCGAGACCAGATTCGAGGAGTTGAATGAACCGTCTCGGGTACATGGTGGGCCCGGTATGGTACCCCGGGACAAGAAGCTCGAGTTGTATTCGATGAGCCTGGTAGGGGAGCACTACCTACCGGTGATATTATTTGGACTCGTCGGTTATCCGGAGGATACCGGCCGGATTCATGAGATGGATACAGGCTGATCCGTTCTGCCGGAGCCCGCGGGCCGATCCCGTAGATGATACGGATGCCTGATATATGATATTTGAGATCTGAGATTTGAGATATTGAGATTTAATATTGAGATATTGAGACTTACGTTTTGTGTCGATGCTGACACTGATTTCTCTGTTGCTTTCATTGATATACATATAGAAATCTCATTGATTAAAGAAAACAGATGTCTCACTCATGATATATTCTGTTTCTATTCGTAATGCATTCATACATCATATATATCTGATATGTTGCTATCTGAGGCACTGACACAAGCACGTAGTATTGCACTTATATATAGATGGATCAGGATATTATTTGAGGATATTACCTGATATGACCTTGGATAGCGTTATGCATGCGTTTTCTACTCATAGATGTTTTATACTCATGAGTTGGCAACTCACCCCCATTGTGCCACAGTTCCTTGCAGGTTTTGCCGTACATGTTTCGTTGCGGCTTTGCTGGCACACTGATCCTTCCGGGTGATTGCTTTGGTAGGTGGGTTTTTTGCATCAGGACCATCATTGTTTATGTATCATATATATCTGATATGTTCCTAGGTTACCTAAATGAGAAAGGAATTCTCTCTCAGCTTACTTCTCCATACACTCCACAGCATAACGGTGTATCGGAGAGACGGAATCGAACCCTATTGGATATGGTACGATCCATGATGAGTAATGCTGAGTTACCGCGATCTTTCTGGGGTTATGCGCTAGAATCAGCGGCATATCTTTTGAACATGGTTCCTACCAAGACTGTGCCTACCACTCCATATCAGATGTGGAGCGGGAAGAAACCCCATCTACAGTATATAAAGATTTGGGGATGTCCAGCTTTTGTTAAAAAGCAGCATGTGGACAAGCTCGAGGCACGATCAGTAAAGTGTAAGTTTGTGGGATATCCAAAGAACTCCAGGGGATATCTATTCTATTACGCAGAGGAACAAAAGGTATTTGTTTCTCGTAATGCCCATTTTCTAGAACATCAGTTTTTAGAAAAGGAATCAAGTGGGAGCGAAATAGAACTGGAAGAAATTCCAGAACCACAAACTAATACTGAAAGTTTGGTAGAACCGATAGTTCAAGAAGAACAGGACATTCCCGCACCCCTCCGCAGGAGTAGTAGGCCGTCTCATCCGCCTGAGAGATACTACGGTTTTTTCATAGATGGGGATAGAGAGGATTGCATCATAGATGATGATGAACCTACTGACTTCCAGCAGGCCATCCAGAGCGGCGACTCGGTACGATGGCTAGATGCAATGCGGACCGAAATGGAGTCCATGTACACCAACAAAGTATGGACTTTGGACTTTGCTCCAGATGGGGTAAAACCCATAGGATGCAAATGGATCTTCAAGAAAAAGATTGGTGTAGATGGACAGGTGGAAACCTATAAGGCTAGACTTGTTGCAAAGGGTTTTCGTCAAAGACCTGGTTTGGACTATGACGAAACTTTTTCTCCAGTGGCTATGCTCAAATCCATTCGGGTTCTTCTTGCTATTGCTGCCTTCCATGATTATAAAATCTGGCAGATGGACGTAAAGACGGCTTTTCTAAATGGAAATTTAGAAGAGTGCGTCTATATGGATCAGCCAGAGGGTTTCAATCAGAGTGGGAGCAGCGGGAAAGTATGCAAGCTGCTTTAGTCCATTTATGGACTAAAGCAGGCATCGCGGAGTTGGAACATCTGTTTTGATGAGACAGTCAAAGAATATGACTTTATCAAAAATCCAGATGAACCGTGCATATATAGTAAAGTTGTAGCCAGAAGTGTCGTATTCCTCGTCTTGTATGTGGATGACATTCTATTGATAGGAAATGACATTCCTATGCTACAATCTGTCAAAGGATTCTTGTCACACAGGTTCTCCATGAAAGACCTGGGTGATGCCTCTTACATTCTGGGGATCCGGATCTATCGTGATAGATCCAAGAGGTTGTTGGGACTTTCGCAGTCCAGGTATATCGACACTGTACTGAAAAGATTCAGTATGGAAGATTCTAAGCGCAGTAATCTACCGGCTTGTCACGGAATCACCCTCTCCAAAGAGATGTCTCCCAAGACTGATTTAGAAAGGGAACGCATGTCTATTATACCCTACGCTTCTGCGGTAGGCTCTATAATGTATGCGATGTTGTGCACCAGACCAGATGTAGCTTACGCACTAAGCATGGTAAGCCGGTATCAGTCAGACCCAGGGGAGAAGCACTGGATAGCAGTAAAGAACATTCTCAAGTACCTGAGAAGGACTAAGGAGATGTTCTTGGTTTACGGCGGAAAAGACCTCAGGTTGGAGGCCTTTGCTGATTCCGGCTTCCAGAGTGATAAGGACGATTCCAAGTCCATGTCGGGTTATGTCTTTACCCTCGATAGAGGGGCGGTGTGCTGGAAAAGCTCCAAGCAGAACACTGTTGCTGACTCGACGATGGAAGCGGAGTATATAGCTGCTTGCGATGCCGCAAAAGAAGCAGTCTGGATGAAGAAGTTCCTAACAGAACTTCAGGTGGTTCCTACCATAGTTGATCCAATACCTCTGTATTGCGACAACAACGGAGCTATAGCTTTAGCAAAGGAACCAAGGTCCCATCAGAAGTCCAGACACATCTTAAGGCGGTATCACCTGATCAGGGAGATCATTGATCGTCAGGAGATCGAGGTTCGGAGAGTTGCTTCTGAAGAGAACATTGCTGATCCATTCACAAAGGCCCTACCTCAGATTCAGTTCGAGTGGCTACTCGAGATCGTCGGTCTTCGATATGCCAGTACATGGCCCTAGTGCAAGTGGGAGATTGTTAGTGTATATGCCCTAGAGGCCATTATTGTATCATACTAGTTTGTATATTACTTAATGGAAGCTTGGGATATTCACATGTATATAACAGTCTTGCTAAACATGGTAGTATGCTACTTGGTTTTTTCTATCTTAATATGTGAGTATACGTATTGATAGAGCTCTTAGGATCTTGCTTGACTACCAGCGTTGTGATGGCAATCACACTAGTGGGGGATGGGTAGTCTACAAGCACATCCTAATTCAGGTCCCTAGTCGTTGGATTATCGAGACAGGGCATCGATACTCCGGAGTAGATTAGTGTGTACGCTTCTCATCCCAGTTGGGGAGATGGTCTGTCCCACAGCCGTCAGTACGTCGTACTGGAGATAGTATGCAGGTGCTCGTTAGGTTACGGGTACACCGGACATGACTCACAGGGAACTGTTGGTTGGTTTTATACCAGTCGTCAATGAACAGTTCCCAGGTGACATGAGTACAGCATAGTCCGCAGACTTGACACTGCTACTTCGCCTCGAGTGTGTCCCACTGTTCTTAGATTGCTACCCTACCACGGCTCAAAGGAGTCGTGCAAACAGGTAGCAGTTGGGTGCAGTCCCGAGCACTTGGAGGCAGTGGCGGTTAGACAGGATTCGTCTCTCCCGGTATTGGGGGTTGATATCGCGCTGTGTCAGAGAGCCATTACGCAAAGTCCCTGGCCAGGGCAAGCGAGATTTGCTGGTAGGTTCCAGTAGTTTCTCAGGGTGTAATAGGCTTCGCTCCGACACGACTTATACCGCTATTAGGGGACTGACGCTTGCCGCCCCCCTAGGCCCGATATGCGATAGTCTTAGACGAACAGACCGGACTGTATGGAGATTGTCACATCAGACTCAGTAGGAGTTCGGATGGGTTTCCTCATCGGCCTTCTTATCGACATCTACCTGGGGACCGTTACGTACAGCTGGTGCCGCTTGCGGTCTGTGGTTAAACCCACTGCCAGCGTAGTAGTCGAGTCTCTAGAGTCCCACACAGAGAGTTTCCCTACTCCAGGCGAAACGATATAGAGGTCGTATGGTTTTACGACAAGGGTTCGGACGCATACGTGTGTTTACGCACGTACGACTTTCGGACAGTTTTTACTCGTCGGCTTTGGTTTAAGCCAGTTACTAGTATCCGGTTATTGGATATATACAGTCTAAAGTTTTTCCGTGTTTTCACGGATGGGAGGGGCGTTCTCGTAATTGCGCGAGAAGCTTCTAGAAGATGGTGACTAAGGAGGTTTAGGTGGCATATACAATGAATGAGATTAGTGAGTCATATGGATGATTCATCCATGTCATTAATGCTTCATAATTGCTTAATGACTCATGAAGATGAATCATCACTAGATATTATCAAGCATGGTTGTTAAATTGATTTATTTTCTTTTCTTGATAAAAAGAAATGCTTGATATATATCATGATAACTCATTATTCTCACTTCATAATTATCTTCACCTTCTCTTTCCTCAAGCTCTCCCTCTTCAAACCCTAATCCTCCCCTCTCATGTGTTGAGTACAAGGATTAGTTAGACTTATTAAACCATAACCCTCACTCTATTTCACCTAGCTTCTTTGATTAGCACTTAAAGAAGTTTAGTTGCCTCAAGTTTAAAGGCTAAGCTTGGAGTAAAGCTCTCGGGTGGATCGTCTACTACTTCGAGAAGGCCGAGGAGAAGGTGGAGTTCGCAAAGACGAAGGACATGATTCTTTAGGTATAATCCCTTTACATAGTAGTTGTTAACTTCTATGTTTGATGTTAGTTATCGTTTAGCTTCGATTCATGCGGTTAGTCGATATTTAGCATATAAACAAGATCGTTTTCCATATTTCCGCCTCCCCTCAAGTCGTGGGGTGTTGTACATCGACTTACAGTTATAATATGTTACAATATTATATATCACATATATAATATATTTTGTAACAAAAGAAAATAATACAGTTAACATATATCGCATATATATCAATTTATTATCCGAGTGAGAAAATGAATCAATAAGTGAGCTAATATTAGTTAATGTAATTTAATATATCAAATATATAATTATACATTAAATTATCAAATCAACACTTGATCCGATAATCCGGCTATTTCACAAATAACCGACTAATATAATCTGTATCAGTTCATCGAATCAACACTTGATCCGATGACCCGGGTATATCTCATATACCCGGCCGATATCTCATATCGTGAGAATCTAATACGGTATCACATACACGTATTGTTCTCGGTCCCGCACATATCATATATGTGCTCCTACTCCGTTTTGCCTGAGCCAAGAAACCTCTGTGTAGGACTCTAAAGAATCGTCAATACGCCGGCAGTAGGTGATGATCATATCAAACACCTACAAGCTGCAAGCGGTCGGCTAAACGTAACAGCCACGCAGGTATTGAGCGATCAGAAGATCAATAAGAAAGCCTATACATTCTCCTGCAAATCCAATCAGTAACACTCCCGTACAGTCCGGTCTCTTCGTCTGATATGTCGCATATCTCGCCTAGCGGTGGTAAACGTCAGACCCCAGTAGCTTGATAAGTCGTGTCGATATGAGGTCTATAACAGTTTAAGAAACTACTGATAACACTTACCAGTAAATCTCAGCAACCCTGGCCAGGGATTTCAAGTTATAGCCAATCGAACACAGCGCAACATCAATTCCTTATACCGGGAGAGACGAATCCCCTCCTATCGCTCATTGCCTCCATGTGATTCGGGACTGTACCCAAAAGCCACCTTTTTGCACGCCCTCTTGGACATGGTATGATGGAAATCAAAGCACAGTAGGAATCACACAAGACTCTATGACGATCTCGGGTCTACAGACTAACCTGTACCAGTGTCACCGGAGAACTGCCATCTGACGTGAGGTATAATACCATCTGGGAGTTCTCGGCGAGTCCGTCCAGTGTACCCAGTCTCTACTGAGCACCCGTACACCATCCTTGATGTCAAACACCGATGGATATGGGATCATCCATCGCCCATCATATGGGTCAAGATGCGTATACGTTAGTCTACTCTGGTGTATCAATGCCCTGTCTCGATACACCCTCGACTAGGAACAGTTATAGGATGTACTCGTCGACTACCGTGGCCCCACTAGTATGATCTCATCATAGTCCCAGTAGTCGAGTACATATCCTAAGGGCTCTATCAACATGTAACATAGAGACTGTAAGTCGATGTACTACACTCCAGAACTTGTGGGGAGGCGGAAATTTCAAAAACGAACTTGTTTAGTGAACGAACATCGACTAACCGCTTGAATCGAAGCTAAACTACAAATAACCGTACACAAAGAGTTTCATAACTATTGTGTTTAGGGATTATACCTAATGAAACCAGTCCTTCGTCTTTACGATCTCCTTGTTCTCCTCGGCCTTCTCTAGGTAGTAGACGATCCACCCGAGAGCAAAACTCCAAGCTTAGCCTCTAAACTTGAGGCAACTAACCTTCTTGGATTGCTAATCAAAGAAGATAGATTGAGATAGAGTGATGGTTATGGATTGTTAAGTCTAACTAATCCTAGATCTCAACACATGAGGGTGTAAGGATTAGGGTTTGAAGATGAGAGCTTGAGGAGAGAGAATGTGTAGATGATAATGGAATAAGTTTATGAGTATCATAATAGATATGAAGCATTTTCAAATAATAAGAAAAGAATAAAGAGTGATGAATAATCATGCTTCATAAAATATCAAGTGGTGATTCATTAGCATGAGTCATTAAGCAATAAATGTGCATTAATGAGATGAATGAATCACCACCATGACTCATATAACTCATTCAATGTATATGACACATAACCCTCCTTAGTCACCATCTTCTAGAAGCTTCTCGTACAATTACGAGAACGCCCCTCCGATCCGCAAAAATACGGAAAAACTTTAGACTGTAAAAATCCAATAACCGGATACCAGTAACTGGCTTAAACCAAAGCCGACTGGTAAAAACTGTCCGAAAGTCGTACGCGCGTAAACGCACGTATGCGTCCGAACCCTTTGTCGCAAAACCATGCGACCTCTATATCGTTTCGCCTGGAGTAGGAAACTCTCTGTGTGGGACTCTAGAGACTCGACTACTACGCTGGCAGTGGGTTTAACCACAGACCGCAAGCGGCACTAGCTGTACGTAACGGTCCCCAGGTAGTTGTCGATAAGAAGGCCGATGAGGAAACCCATCCGAACTCCTACTGAGTCTGATGTGACAATCTCCATACAGTCCGGTCCGTTCGTCCAAGCCTATCGCATATCGGGCCTAGGGGGGCGGCAAGCGTCAGTCCCCTAATAGCGGTATAAGTCGTGTCGGAGGGAAGCCCATTACACCCTGAGAAACTACTGGAACCTACCAGCAAATCTCGCTTGCCCTGGCCAGGGACTTTGCGTAATGGCTCTCTGACACAGCACGATATCTACTCCCAATACCGGGAGGGACGAATCCTGTCTAACCGCCACTGCCTCCAAGTGCTCGGGACTGCACCCAACTGCTACCTATTTGCACGACTCCTTTGAGCCGTGGTAGGGTAGCAATTAAAGAACAGTGGGACACACTCGAGGCGAAGTAGCAGTGTCAAGTCTGCGGACTATGCTGTACTCATGTCACCTGGGAACTGCTCACTGACGACTGGTATCAAACCAACCAACAGTTCCCTGTGAGTCCTATCCGGTGTACCCGTAACCTAACGAGCACCTGCATACTATCTCCAGTACGACGTACTGACGGCTGTGGGACAGACCATCTCCCCAACTGGGATGAGAAACGTACACACCAGTCTACTCCGGAGTATCGATGCTCTGTCTCAATAATCCAACGACCAGGGACCTGAATAAGGATGTGCTTGTAGACTACCCAGCCCCCACTAGTGTGACTGCCATCACAACGCTGGTAGACAAGCAAGATCCTAAGAGCTCTATCAATACGTACACTCACATATTAAGATAGAAAAACCAAGTAGCATACTACCATGTTTAGCAAGACTGTTATATACATGTGAATATCCCAAGCTTCCATTAAGTAATATACAAGCTAGTATGATACAGTAATGGCCTTCTAGGGCATAAACACTAACAATCTCCCACTTGCACTAGGGCCATGTACTGGCATATCGTAGACCGATGATCTCGAGTAGCCTCTCGAACTGAATCTGAGGTAGGGCCTTCGTGAATGGATCAGCAATGTTCTCTTCAGAAGCAACTCTCCGAACCTCGATCTCCTGACGATCAATGATCCCCCTGATCAGGTGATACCGCCTTAAGATGTGTCTGGACTTCTGATGGGACCTTGGTTCCTTCGCTAAAGCTATAGCTCCGTTGTTGTCGCAATACAGAGGTATTGGATCAACTATGGTAGGAACCACCTGAAGTTCTGTTAGGAACTTCTTCATCCAGACTGCTTCTTTTGCGGCATCGCAAGCAGCTATATACTCCGCTTCCATCATCGAGTCAGCAACGGTATCCTGCTTGGAGCTCTTCCAGCACACCGCCCCTCCATTGAGGGTAAAGACATAACCCGACATGGACTTGGAATCGTCCTTATCACTCTGGAAGCCGGAATCAGCAAAGGCCTCCAACCTGAGGTCTTTTCCGCCGTAAACCAAGAACATCTCCTTAGTCCTCCTCAGGTACTTGAGAATGTTCTTTACTGCTATCCAGTGTTTCTCCCCTGGGTCTGACTGATACCGGCTTACCACGCTCAGTGCGTAAGCTACATCTGGTCTGGTACACAACATCGCATACATTATAGAGCCTACCGCAGAAGCGTAGGGTATAATAGACATGCGTTCCCTTTCCAAATCAGTCTTGGGAGACATCTCTTTGGAGAGGGTGATTCCGTGACAAGCCGGTAGATTACCTTGCTTAGAATCTTCCATACTGAATCTTTTCAGTACAGTGTCGATATACCTGGACTGCGAAAGTCCCAACATCCTCTTGGATCTATCACGATAGATCCGGATCCCCAGAATGTAAGAGGCATCACCCAGGTCTTTCATGGAGAACCTGTGTGACAAGAATCCTTTGACAGATTGTAGCATAGGAATGTCATTTCCTATCAATAGAATGTCATCCACGTACAAGACGAGGAATACGACACTTCTGGCTACAACTTTACTATATATACACGGTTCATCTGGATTTTTGATAAAGTCATATTCTTTGACTGTCTCATCAAAACAGATGTTCCAACTCCGCGATGCCTGCTTTAGTCCATAAATGGACTTAAGCAGCTTGCATACTTTCCCGCTGCTCCCACTCTGATTGAAACCCTCTGGCTGATCCATATAGACGCATTCTTCTAAATTTCCATTCAGAAAAGCCGTCTTTACGTCCATCTGCCAGATTTCATAATCATGGAAGGCAGCAATAGCAAGAAGGACCCGAATGGATTTGAGCATAGCCACTGGAGAAAAAGTTTCGTCACAGTCCAAACCAGGTCTTTGACGAAAACCCTTTGCAACAAGTCTAGCCTTATAGGTTTCCACCTGTCCATCTACACCAATCTTTTTCTTGAAGATCCATTTGCATCCTATGGGTTTTACCCCATCTGGAGCAAAGTCCAAAGTCCATACTTTGTTGGTGTACATGGACTCCATTTCGGTCCGCATTGCATCTAGCCATCGTACCGAGTCGCCGCTCTGGATGGCCTGCTGGAAGTCAGTAGGTTCATCATCATCTATGATGCAATCCTCTCTATCCCCATCTATGAGAAAACCGTAGTATCTCTCAGGCGGATGAGACGGCCTACTACTCCTGCGGAGGGGTGCGGGAATGTTCTGTTCTTCTTGAACTACCGGTTCTACCAAACTTTCAGTATTAGTTTGTGGTTCTGGAATTTCTTCCAGTTCTATTTCACTCCCACTTGATTCCTTTTCTAAAAACTGATGTTCTAGAAAATGGGCATTACGAGAAACAAATACCTTTTGTTCCTCTGCGTAATAGAATAGATATCCCCTGGAGTTCTTTAGATATCCCACAAAACTACACTTTACTGATCGTGCCTCGAGCTTGTCCACATGCTGCTTCTTAACAAAAGCTGGACATCCCCAAATCTTTATATACTGTAGATGGGGTTTCTTCCCGCTCCACATCTGATATGGAGTGGTAGGAACAGTCTTGGTAGGAACCATGTTCAAAAGATATGCCGCTGATTCTAGCGCATAACCCCAGAAAGATCGCGGTAACTCAGCATTACTCATCATGGATCGTACCATATCCAATAGGGTTCGATTCCGTCTCTCCGATACACCGTTATGCTGTGGAGTGTATGGAGGAGTAAGCTGAGAGAGAATTCCTTTCTCTTTTAGGTAACCAAGGAACTCGGCACTCAAGTATTCACCACCTCGATCAGATCTTAGTGTCTTAATACTTTTGCCGGTTTGGTTTTCTACTTCATTCTTATACTCTTGGAATTTCTCAAAAGCCTCGGATTTATGTTTCATTAGATAAATGAATCCGTATCTTGAGTAATCATCCGTGAAAGTAATGAAATAGGAAAAACCACCTCTCGCATGTGTAGACATTGGACCACATACATCGCTGTGTATGAGTCCTAAGAGCTCGCTCGCTCTTACTCCTTGTCCAGTGAATGGAGTCTTTGTCATCTTTCCTTTGAGACAAGATTGACAAGTGTCATAAGATTGATATTCGAACGAGTCTAAATATCCTTCTCTATGCTACTTAGTCAACCTTCTCTCATTGATGTGACCCAGTCTACAATGCCATAAGAAAGCTTTATTTAAATCTGGAGACTTTCTTTTTAGTGTGTTCTGGACATTGAAAATTTGGAGTTGGTTTAACACATATATGCCGTTATTTAGAGTACCGGACCCAATCAAACCATGATTAATGTGGATGTTAACAACATCTCTTACAAACGTGAAATCATAACCTTTATTTGATAACAAGGAAACTGATATGATATTACACGTTAAGCTTGGTACAAAATAACAGTTATGTAAAACCAAAATATGTCCACTCGTCAATCCTAGGTGATAATCCCCGACGGACGCAGCTCCCACGCTAGCTCCGTTAGCAACCCTGAGGATCATATCACCTTCCTTCAGCACTCTACGGTTTCTCAGTGCCTGCAATGAATTGCAAATATGAGATCCTGATCCGGTATCCAATACCCAGGAAGTAGAGTTGATTGACAGACAATTCTCAATTACAAACACACCTGAAGTCGAAGCCACAGCTTGCTTCGGTTCCTGGTTCTTGGCGTTCCACGCCTTGCAATCCTTCTTCCAGTGCCCTTTCCTGTGACAATGGAAGCACTCATCCTGGCCAACTACCGGTGCTGCAAGCTTTTTCTTTCCCTTCTTTCCCACCTTACTAACACCTCCTCTAGGTTTGGGTGCGGCCTTCTTCTTCCTTCCTTTGGCCCTAGCCTTGGACCCGGAAGAAGATGTACCGCCAACAAACATAGCGGGTGTTTCCCTTGCCTTCTGCAAGGTGCCCTCTGCACTCCTTAACATGTTCAGGAGTTCCGCAAGTTCAACTTCTTTTCCTTGAAGGTTGAAGTTGAGGATAAACTGGGCGTAGGTGGGAGGAAGGGACTGGAGAATAAGGTCTGTATAGAGCTCATTATCCAAAGTCGTCCCAAGGTCTGCGAGCTCTTCAATATAGCCGATCATCTGTAGGACATGTTCACCTACCGATGACCCGACAGCCAACCTCGCTCGAAACAAGTTCTTAGAGGTCTCGTATCTTGCTATACGAGATTGCTCTCCATAAAGTTCCTTTGTATGGAGAAATATGCCATCTAGGGACATATCCTCGTGCCTCCTCTGATGTTCATTGTTCATAGAGGCAAGCACGATGCACTTGGCTCTCGCGCAATCTAAATCCCAGGTTTTGCGGATTTCCTTATCCGCATTGCTGGATTTGGGACCAGGGACAGCAGGTGCCGTAGCGGTGAGGACGTACCCCAGTTTGTCATAGGTCAAAGCCATTTTGACATTCCGCAGCCAATCTTTATAGTTTGGCCCTGTCAGTATATTTTTCTCTAAAAGTAACTTAAGTCCAGTCATTTTCAGGGTCGCTGCAATTAGGAGAGAGAGAAGAAAACTCTTTAGCATGATGCTCTTGCAAGTTTAGAGTGGTTTTTAGTTTATCTAAACTGGATGGCTCCCACTGTTTCTCGAATCCTTCCTCAAACCATAAAAGAAGAATTAGCCAGGACTATTCTCACAGTACAATACTTGCTTAACCATTCAGCCAGGCCAGTGTCGATACTTCGAGGGAGGTTTTCCAACGCTTTCGCGAAGTTCCTTAATTAAATAACCTCTTTTCTCTGGGGGCGTAACCCCGCTGACACCTTTCTGGACACCTACTAGGTTTATAGCATTGATCGTTAAGTGACGAATACCCTGATAAGTAGCATATACTCACAGTAGGATCGGGATCCAAATATCATCGTATGATAATGTTGAAGGAATCCTACCAACATTCATCAAACTCCAAATGGTATGCATCTCTTTGCAAATTTCAGTTTCTTTAGAATTTCCCGATATATATTTCTGCCCCATGCTCTTATGACCTTGGCGTTAGGTCAAAATGTCATAAGTCACATGTCAAGTTCTACCCATCATTATCTTGTCAATTTGAACCCATCCGTATATATCCTTGACGTTCGGCCAAAATGATAATACGACTGTCCCAAACTAACTCATCTACCTATGCAACAAATGAATACCCAGTAGCTACCAAACACTATGCCTTGGCGTTTGGTCAAAATACATAGCTTGAATACTACTGAATACCCAGATGAAATGACGGAGGGCTACGAATGGTTTTGGCGAAACCGTGAACGTAGTGAACTTGATATAACCGAAGGAACCTGATAGCTTTTAAAAGGAGTGGTTAAGTCTCCGCATTTAAAAATATCTGTTTTAAAAATAACCGAGTGGTTTCTTTTAAATTGTTCCAACGATTTAAACTTGGTTTATATTCTTTGCATTATAGATAATGCGTCCCATCATTAACCTATCATTGCATAAAACAACGAAAATACAACGTCCTCTTATGCCACCCGCATTCGCCACGGGGTCCCGTCATCACCCGTTAGGTTACTTAACTAACGACAGAGCGGGGGCTGGGCTAGCGCGGGTGTAAAACATAAGTGACGTCTAAATAGCTATCATATATATAGATATTTTACATTCGTCTGACGCAATGATATACATTCCAGAACACAGATAAACAATATTGGATTTGCAAGCAATCTGCATTTCTTTTGAGCCTGCAAGAAAAGACAGATTACACAGTTGTGATGAATAGCCGTTACCCCACCCTCGACCCCTACGGGTACGGCAAACTACCCACCCGGCAGTTTGTGTACCCCACCTTGGGTCAGTCCTAGGAGCAAAAACAGTAAAATGAAATAATACAACGGTGGCTACAACCGCAACCTGGATGTGCCCCGCAAAAATAATATTACAACAAATTACATTTACAACAAATGAATTAAACAATAACCCATTGCTAAACCCCGGCTATACACCACAACAGTCCAATACAGTTCATATGCACAAACAGATATAACCATTACAGAAATGTGCAACCCCCTGCCAACCGACATACTAGCAGTTAGGGGAGGTTTACGAACACATTTATCAATCACAGATATAATCCAACATGCAAATACTGTACAATTTCGATCGATTAAACATCTTTAATATTGCTCCAAAAACTGCTCTGTAAACTGGAAACCTGAGCAAAATTAAAATATTCCAGAAAACCCCAAATACCAGAGAGGACCCACACATGAAAGATGAGTCCATGATTCGGCAACTCGGCCGCGGAACCGCGGCGGATCGGTGGGATCCGCCGCGCTTCCGCGGCGCTTTAGCCGAATCATGGTCTCAAATTTCATGGGTGTTCTTCTGGACCCTTTTCAAGCTTTCTGAACTCACCTGAAAAATTTTTGGACTTCATTTTAATTTCGACAGAAACTTGACAGATTTAGGGTTTTCCGGCTTCGTTTTTCCGTTCGAAATTCGTACAAATTTGCAATAAAGTTATTTATTATTTAGCGAGGCTCTGATACCACTGTAAGTCGATGTACTACACCCCAGAACTTGTGGGGAGGCGGAAATTTCAAAAACGAACTTGTTTAGTGAACGAACATCGACTAACCGCTTGAATCGAAGCTAAACTACAAATAACCGTACACAAAGAGTTTCATAACTATTGTGTTTAGGGATTATACCTAATGAAACCAGTCCTTCGTCTTTACGATCTCCTTGTTCTCCTCGGCCTTCTCTAGGTAGTAGACGATCCACCCGAGAGTAAAACTCCAAGCTTAGCCTCTAAACTTGAGGCAACTAACCTTCTTGGATTGCTAATCAAAGAAGATAGATTGAGATAGAGTGATGGTTATGGATTGTTAAGTCTAACTAATCCTAGATCTCAACACATGAGGGTGTAAGGATTAGGGTTTGAAGATGAGAGCTTGAGGAGAGAGAATGTGTAGATGATAATGGAATAAGTTTATGAGTATCATAATAGATATGAAGCATTTTCAAATAATAAGAAAAGAATAAAGAGTGATGAATAATCATGCTTCATAAAATATCAAGTGGTGATTCATTAGCATGAGTCATTAAGCAACAAATGTGCATTAATGAGATGAATGAATCACCTCATATAACTCATTCAATGTATATGACACATAACCCTCCTTAGTCACCATCTTCTAGAAGCTTCTCGTACAATTACGAGAACGCCCCTCCGATCCGCAAAAATACGGAAAAACTTTAGACTGTAAAAATCCAATAACCGGATACCAGTAACTGGCTTAAACCAAAGCCGACTGGTAAAAACTGTCCGAAAGTCGTACGCGCGTAAACGCACGTATGCGTCCGAACCCTTTGTCGCAAAACCATGCGACCTCTATATCATTTCGCCTGGAGTAGGAAACTCTCTGTGTGGGACTCTAGAGACTCGACTACTACGCTGGCAGTGGGTTTAACCACAGACCGCAAGCGGCACTAGCTGTACGTAACGGTCCCCAGGTAGTTGTCGATAAGAAGGCCGATGAGGAAACCCATCCGAACTCCTACTGAGTCTGATGTGACAATCTCCATACAGTCCGGTCCGTTCGTCCAAGACTATCGCATATCGGGCCTAGGGGGCGGCAAGCGTCAGTCCCCTAATAGCGGTATAAGTCGTGTCGGAGGGAAGCCCATTACACCCTGAGAAACTACTGGAACCTACCAGCAAATCTCGCTTGCCCTGGCCAGGGACTTTGCGTAATGGCTCTCTGACACAGCACGATATCTACTCCCAATACCGGGAGGGACGAATCCTGTCTAACCGCCACTGCCTCCAAGTGCTCGGGACTGCACCCAACTGCTACCTGTTTGCACGACTCCTTTGAGCCGTGGTAGGGTAGCAATCTAAGAACGGTGGGACACACTCGAGGCGAAGTAGCAGTGTCAAGTCTGCGGACTATGCTGTACTCATGTCACCTGGGAACTGCTCACTGACGACTGGTATCAAACCAACCAACAGTTCCCTGTGAGTCCTGTCCGGTGTACCCGTAACCTAACGAGCACCTGCATACTATCTCCAGTACGACGTACTGACGGCTGTGGGACAGAC
Source organism: Agapanthus africanus (assembly GCA_030015575.1). Taxonomy (NCBI): domain Eukaryota; kingdom Viridiplantae; phylum Streptophyta; class Magnoliopsida; order Asparagales; family Amaryllidaceae; genus Agapanthus; species Agapanthus africanus. The sequence goes on along the minus strand of CM057342.1, from coordinate 446,943,505 downwards.
CATCTCCCCAACTGGGATGAGAAACGTACACACCAGTCTACTCCGGAGTATCGATGCTCTGTCTCGATAATCCAACGACCAGGGACCTGAATAAGGATGTTCTTGTAGACTACCCAGCCCCCACTAGTGTGACTGCCATCACAACGCTGGTAGACAAGCAAGATCCTAAGAGCTCTATCAATACGTACACTCACATATTAAGATAGAAAAACCAAGTAGCATACTACCATGTTTAGCAAGACTGTTATATACATGTGAATATCCCAAGCTTCCATTAAGTAATATACATGCTAGTATGATACAGTAATGGCCTTCTAGGGCATAAACACTAACAATAGAGACAATCAGAGTACATGTTAAGATAAAGTACAACCAGATAGCATACTATCATGTCGAGCAAGAAAATCATCCCTATATATGTCCAAGCATCCACTACAATATACATCGTATGTACAGTAATGGCCTTTAGGGCATACATATAACTAACAATATCTCAATTGCACTAGGGCCATCTGTTGTGGTATCAGATACCCAACAATTAGCTGTGGTTGAAATATCTCATACTCAACCATCCCATAAAAGTCTCTACTAGGAAAAAAGCCTTTGTGAGTGGATCCGTGCTGTTGTCCTCTGTGTCTACTCTCCTAACCTCGATCTCCCTGGAGATCAACCATCTCCATGATCAGGTGATGCTGCCTAAGAATTATATCTGGATTTCTGATGGGACGGGGGTTCCTTGGCATAAGTGATTGTTAGGGATTCTGCGTGTTCAAGTTTTAGCTAATTACCGCAATCAAGACGGTTTCGCTTGTAGCTAGCCGGTTGAGTACGGGTCGTCCGCAGGGAGATGGGAGTCTTTTTCTATGTGTTTTAACGAGTTAAGTCCGAGAGTTCAGATTTGTTTGTGATTATCTAAGTGTTAAGTTGATATTTAAAGAGAGCTTGTTAGGGTTAGGATTAGGTTAGTTTGAGTTAGGAGTCTCCACATCTTTCGTTGCCCCTCTTAATATCGGTGTTACGGTAATCGGCAACAACGGGGATTAGCACGACTAGGAAGGAACTTACGAGTATAAGCTAGGCTTTCCAACACATAAGTTCTTTCTTTTGGTGCTTGTCCGTCCGTTCTTGGTTCTTAGCCATAACCTCCGGTTAATTCAACCACAACCGGTCTCACTACGGAATCACCGCTATCATGTAGGATAGGGTGCCGTAAGGAGCGGATTGTGGTTCAATTAACGGGAGTCGAATTAAGCTGTTGGGCAAGGAAAGAGTGAGAGAGATTTCCTTCTCTCAAACTTCCCTTATCCTACCCTAACAAGTATGAACTACTCACACATCATGATACAGAAAAATAAAACAAAACAAAAGAGGAAGATAGAAAGAAAGAGATTAGAAGATAACGACTAGCTATTTGCGACCTCACCTTGGCGAGGATCGAGCGTAAGCATCATGGTCGTATGAAGGATAAAGAAAAAGAGAGAAGAAAGAAACAACAAGAAATAACAACAACTAGTTAACAAATTAAAATTACAACAATTATAGAAAAAGCTAGACAAGCATGATAATAAAATGATCTTCTTTATTCACCATTCTTCACTCACTAAGCTCATTACAAGTTTTAATGGAGAAGAGATGAGAAGAGAAAGAAGAAACACAACTAAACCTTACAAAAGAGAATACAAGATTATGGACCCTTTCCTTCACAAAGTTCTGGGCTATTTATAGGCTGAGAAATGAAAACCTAGGGCAAAATTCTGTATGTACATACAAAGACCAAAATAACCCCCCAAACATCTTTTTCTGTGGCGCCAGAACGGCCGCGGAACCGCGGCCTATACCCCCTTTGGCCGCGGTTACGCGGCCATATAGATGAGTTAGGGTGTGGTCTTCTTGGTACTTTCCTGGTCTTCTGTCCCCTCTTGTCTGGTACATGTATTTTCTGAAAATACTTCCACATTTCTTCCAGAATTTCTGTTGAGGGAAAGGTGGACTTTTGTCAAGATTTTCTTGAACTCCGCGTAGATTTCTTGGAACTTGTTGTTGCCATTGAGCCTTGTGCATGAAGGTGACAATCGATTTGCCATTTTGTCTCCAAAACTGGTGTGTGGCAACAGACGGATAAAGAGCGGAGACCCGTGTTTTATCAGTGGTTGGCAGGAACCCGGATTTTGTCGTGTTTTTCCATGGATTTCACCGTTTAGAGCCGAGAACCTGTATCCTGCAATTGACTAGCAAACACGGCTCAAGAGTACCTACCGATAAGCAATGTGATAAAAATTGGGCGGTATGAAAATGTAAAAATCTGATATGAACAAATACCCCCAAACTTATCATTTGCTCGTCCCGAGCAAAACCAATTTATTCACAAAAAATTTCCTAACCTCACTTTCGCAGGGAACGCGATTGCACTGAGCATGTGCAACAAGCCGTTAAACCTCTAGGTGTCCCTAGTAGGAGGAGTGTTGTCTCCTGAAGGTTTTCAGCGGATACTACCCACAAAATCCGGTCAAGTTGGTTTTGTAAAATAACTAAGATTCAAACCCTAAAGTTTTGTTTTAGAAAATAACAATTCTATAATCCAAAGTCTAGACCATCGAACCTTTATTTTTCACACCTCGCTTCTTATTTAACTACAGATTTTATATGTCTTTACGTGCAGTGCAAATAGTGTCGTTAAGTTCCTGAAAGATCGAATAAAGTCATCATGTCGCACAATAAAGCCCAGATAACAATTTTAAAGGGATCACATAAGTTTTATAAAGAGTTAAGCATTTTTCAAGTTTCGTTTTTCAGTAAGGTTTCAACTTCAGAATTTCTATCTTCCTTAACAGGAAACTAAGTCGTATTCTTCACTCCACCTTTTTCTTGTTTTCATTTCATACACACCTCTGTGAACGTGCAATAGTCTTTATCACAGAATAAAACCTTCATATCTCCGCTAAATTTTTTTATAAAAGCCTGTCTTTTATCAAGATTATTCTCACACAAAGAACCGTTAGGAATTTTAACTCGGAGAGAACACTTGCTTGACTTTGTTTTAAACTGGACTTTCTAGGCTTCTTAGCGAGCTTTGGGCCAATGCACCCAAACCAGTTGGTTTTAGGGCATTAGGTGTAGAAACACCCCAGCGGACTTAATTACTCAAGTTACCTAGGTCCAAAAACAAAAGACAGTTTGGCGTGAAAATCAGATGATTTGATACGAACGGAGATATAACCGGCAGTTCAAATATTTTTTTTTTTTGGATAAAAGACGTGTTTAGTGGGTTCGGTCTGTAATCATTCCAATCAAGTTTCAGATGGGTTTTTTTTCCAGACTTAGTTCCAATTACGGCATCAATAATATTCCTTCATATTCGCTTTACTTCATAAACTATTCTTGACATTACTTATTTCAGAACAAACCTATTTGATCCTTAGAAAATTATTTATATGTTTAAAAGTTTTTAAACATAAAAGACTTGTCATCTAATTCCCAAAAACTCACGACACGTGTAGTGTGATGTAAAGACGTATATCAGCTATAGTTAACTTCAAAGGAGAGTTATCTTTCAGGTTTTCAAAATCTAAACATAAGATTTAGTTATTCCTATCTTTTCAAACAAAAACCGTCGAAATATTGAATCAGAGTTTTTCCACTAGCTAACTTGACAGAAAAGTTTTTATGTTTTTAGAAAATTTTCAGATTTTTATGGATTTTATGGATTTTAATATGCAGATGCAAAATATACATATGAATGCAAAGGTAAGAAATGCGTACCGAGCGTACCCCCAAACTTAAACTGGACAGTGTCCTCACTGTCGTTGCATGAAGAGATCATTTGAGGGGTCAAAACTGTCGGTTAGCGATACAAAAAATTTTTTGTTTTTGTTTTTAAAGAAAAAGAAAAGAATATACACAAATATATATAAAATGGTTTGTACATACCCCCAAACTTATTTGGAACAGTGTCCACTGTTCTTGGCTGGATAACCGAAGTTTGGAGGTAGGCAGAGGAAGATCTGGTAAACCGGCTCCTGTAAGAACAGGAGCTCCTCTGTTGGTTCGGTGCTAAGGTACGGTTTGCATCGGTGTCCGTTCACTTTGAAAAGTGAACCGTCCTTTGGATTTTCCAAATCCACAGCGCCCTGCGGATACACATTCCGCACAAAATACGGCCCTTTCCAGCGAGATCTGAGCTTTCCTGGATGGAAGTGAAGCCGGGTGTCGTAAAGCAGTACCTGCTGACCAGGTATGAAGGTTTTGCGCAAAAGGTGTTTATCGTGAAACACCTTCGTTCGGTTCTTAACGACAACCGCGTTATCGTAAGCCTCATCCCTAAGCTCGCTCAGTTCGTTCAACTGCAGCTTCCGATGGCTGCCCGCATCCTCGAAAGACAGATTCAGCTCCTTTATCGCCCAAAATGCGTGATGCTCTATTTCGACAGGTAGGTGGCAGGCTTTTCCGTACACAAGCCGATAGGGAGACATGCCAAGGTCGGTCTTATAAGCGGTTCGAAATGCCCAAAGGGCATCAGTGAGTTTCAGCGACCAATCCTTACGGTTCTTTGGAACCGTCTTCTCCAGTATCTGCTTGATTTGCCGATTTGAAACTTCGGCCTGGCCGCAGGTTTGGGGGTGGTAGGGCGTAGAGAGCTTATGATTAATGGAGTATTTCCGCATCAAGGCCTCGAAGGTTTTGTTGCAGAAATGACTTCCATTGTCGCTAATGATCGCTCGGGGGTGCCCAAACCGGGAGAAAATGTTTTCTTTAAGGAACCTAACAACAACCTTGTTGTCGTTAGTCTGGCTGGGCACAGCCTCGACCCATTTAGAGACGTAATCAACAGCTAGAAGGATGTACAAGTTTCCGAAAGAGCTGGGAAACGGCCCCATGAAATCTATCCCCCAAACATCGAAAATCTCCACAACCAAGATATGTTGGAGCGGCATCTCGTTCCTCCGGGATATCCGGCCCATGTGTTGGCACCAGGAGCAAGTCTTGCAGTAGTCATGAGCGTCTTTGAAGAGTTGTGGCCAGTAGAAACCACATTGCAAGATCTTCTCAGCTGTCTTTCTGGGCCCAAAATGCCCGCCACACGCTTGATCGTGGCAAAACGACAGCACACTCTTGAATTCCTCATCAGGGACACAACGACGAATAATCTGGTCGGGACAGTACTTGAACAAGTAGGGTTCGTCCCAGTAAAAGTGTTTTACTTGGGATAAGAAGCGAAGTCTGTCCTGACTTGACCATTCAGTCGGTAGTAATCCTGTGGCCAAATAGTTCACAATATCTGCGAACCAGGGTTCGCACGATACTGTCAAGAGCTGTTCATCCGGGAAAACGTTGTTGATTGGAATTGGAAGCGAAGGCGAAGAAGGAAGTCGTGAGAGATGGTCGACAACTACGTTTTCACATCCTCGTTTGTCCTTAATGACAAGGTCAAACTCTTGAAGCAAGAGGATCCAACGTATTAACCGAGATTTTGCATCTTTCTTCGCAAAAAGATGGCGCAGAGCAGAATGGTCAGTGTAGACAATGACTGGAGAGCCGATGAGGTAGGGCCTGAACTTTTCTAAAGCAAATACAACAGCCAAGAATTCCTTCTCAGTTGTTGTATAATTAAGTTGGGCGTCGTTCAGGGTTCGGCTCGCGTAATAGATTACGTGCGGCATCTTGTTGATGTGTTGTCCAAGGACAGCACCAATGGCAAAGTCGGATGCATCGCACATAATCTCAAATGGGTGCGTCCAGTCAGGTGAAGAAAGAACGGGAGCAGAAGTGAGTGAGCGTTTTAGTGACTCGAATGCAGTCACACAGATCGAGTTGAAGTCGAATGGCGTGTCCTTGGCCAGCAAAAGAGTCAAGGGCCTAGCAATCTTGCTAAAGTCCTTGATGAACCGTCTATAGAAACTGGCATGGCCAAGGAAGGCTCGGATATCTCTGACGCATAGGGGAGGAGGCAGATTGGAAATGACCTCAATCTTTGCTTTGTCAACCTCTATGCCATTTTGCGAGATGATATGTCCTAAGACAATACCTTCGCGCACCATGAAGTGGCATTTCTCCCAGTTCAAAGTGAGATTCTTGTCCTTACATCGGGTAAAGACAGCGTCAAGATGCAGCAAACACTCGTTGAAGGAATCGCCGAAGATGGAGAAGTCATCCATGAAAATCTCCAGAAATTTTTCCACCATGTCTGAGAAAATTCCAATCATACACCGCTGGAAGGTAGCGGGCGCATTGCATAACCCAAAGGGCATGCGTCGATATGCAAACGTGCCGAAAGGACAAGTGAATGTGGTCTTGTCCTGGTCTTTTTCGGCGATGGGGATTTGATTATAGCCGGAGTAGCCATCAAGAAAGCAGTAGTACTCGTGTCCGGCCAATCGTTCAAGCATCTGGTCAATGAAAGGTAGCGGAAAGTGGTCTTTCCGCGTTGCGGCGTTGAGTTTTCTGTAATCAATGCATACTCGCCACCCAGTTTGGGTGCGAGTAGGGATTAACTCATTCGCCTCGTTAGTGATGACCGTGATGCCTGACTTCTTGGGGACAACGTGAATGGGGCTAACCCACTGGCTATCAGAGATAGGGTAAATGATACCACTATCTAGACATTTTACGATCTCCTTCTTCACAGCCTCTTTCATGACTGGATTGAGCCGTCTTTGTGGATCCCGGGCTGGTTTGGCATCATCCATCAGATGAATATGATGCTCAACGATCAGGGGACTAATCCCCTTAATGTCCGCCATGGACCAGCCAAAAGCTTGCCTGTTGCTGTGCAAGACCGTGAGAAGGGCTTTCTCTTGCTCTGGAGCTAGAGAAGCCGAGATGATGACAGGGAGGGTCTCGTTCTCACCTAAGTAAGCGTACTTAAGGTGAGACGGCAAAGGCTTGAGTTCGAGCGTTGGAGGTGAAACGATGGAAGGCAAGATTGGTGCAAAGGTCTCGAACTCAAAGGACTCCAGCAAAGGTTCAAAGCAAGTGTAGGCAACCGAGTTGGATGGTTCAGGTAACTCATCCGGAAAATCGAAGGATTCAAACTCGGGTTGTGCGCGGCTAAGATCGTTCGAGAACGTGAAACACTCGTAGTCGTTGTCGGGCGCAGAAACAGCAGCAGGTTCAAAGAGAAACGCACTAGTGGCGTCAAGATTATCGTGATCAAACAGAAACTCCTCGAATTCACACTCTTCTGGGGTGATCTCCTGGATCGAGCAGACGTCCAGTATATGAGCATTAGGTTCGGTGGGCTGATTCCCCAACCTAAAAATGTTGAGTTCAATCGTCATATTTCCAAAAGAGAGGTTCATCGAACCATTGCGACAATTAATCACAGCATTTGAGGTTGCGAGAAATGGGCGACCGAGTATCACCGGAATTTGATTCCGGGGGTTAGCTACAGGCTGTGTATCTAAGACAATGAAGTCAACGGGGAATATGAAGTCCCCGACTTTGATTAACACATCCTCTAGCTCACCCCTAGGGTGGGTGATCGATCGGTCGGCCATTTGGAGAGTGCAGTGCGTGGGTTTCAGCTCTCCGACGCCTAATTGCTCGTATACTGAATACGGAAGCAGGTTAACACTGGCACCAAGATCTAATAGTGCGCGGTTGATGTTCTTATCCCCAATGGTAATTGAAATCGTAGGACAGCCAGGGTCCTTCCGTTTTTGTGGTAAAGATTGGGTAAGGGCATCACTCACAGCACTAGCCAAGAAAACTTTCTTGGGTACCTGAGACTTCCTCTTTTTCGTGCACAAGTCCTTTAAGATTTTCGCGTAGGACGGGACTTGTTGGACAGCATCTAAAAGAGGAATGTTAATGTTAACCTGCTTAAATAACTCCAGAATCTTCTCCATTTGTGGATTTTGTTTGTTAGACCTCAACCGGTTTAGAAATGGAACATTTTGAAAATTGGTTGAGTCTAATGCTGGAGGAGGAGGTTGTGGAGTTGGAACGGATCCCAGAATAGGTGTCTTCGTGGAGTGAGAAGTGGGTCCGTTCAGAGAAGAAGAAGAGGGAGGGGAGCCTTGTGAAGAACGGAGAATAGGCTCAGAAGACGAAGAAGAAGAAGAAGAAGCGGCCGGGGTGTCCTCGTTGATCCGTTTGCCAATGTTGTTTTGCAGCATCCTTCCCGATCTCAGTCTGGTCACGGCACTCACATTATGGTTCTGTTGTTCAAGAGCAACATGTGCATTATGTGGGTGACCGGGATTTGGGAGTGGTTGGGACGGGAGCTTCCCCTTCTCTCGCTCGCTTAAGGCCGCGTTCAGCTGTGCAATCTGGGCCTCGATGATCTTGATGCTTTGCCCGTGTGCGGCAGTGTGTTGCACTAAGGACTGAATGGAAGACTGGATGTTGGCAGTGGATTGGGTCGATTGTTTAACGAACGCCTCCAGACTTCGTTCGAGCGAGGAAACCTTATCGTTGTTTGACGGAACAAAGTTGTTTGGTGGAAAAGAATTGTTGGGTGCAAAGTTGTTCGTCTGATTTTGGAAAGGTTGGGGTTGGAAGGGCTGCTGATATTGATGTTGAGTTTGTTGTTGCGCTTGTTGTTGCGGTGGAGGGGCCCTTTGGAAATTGTTGCCTTGGAATTGATTCTGATTCTGATTCCAGGCGAAATTGGGGTGGTTCCTCCAACCGGGATTGTAGGTGGAAGAGTATGGATCATTTCTCGGTCTTTACTGGAATGCAGCATTAACCTGATCCTGTCCTTGCGAGGGTGGATTGTAAGGACACTCTTCGGTCAAGTGGGAAGGATCGGAACAACAAGCGCAAATAGTACGAAGGGGGAGAACAGGGGCAGGAGCAGGAGCAGAGAATTTGCTTTCTATCGCTTCAAGCTTTCTTGTTATTGCAGCCATTTCAGCTTTCATCGCAATAGAAACATCAAGTTGGTGAATTCCTACCCTAGACTGACCGGTAGAAGTGGAGGTAGAAGAAGAAGAAGTCGGTCTGGTGCTCTCCCATTGTAGCGTTTGCTCCGCAAGGTCGTCAAAGAACTGCCACGCTTCCTCGTCAGATTTCGATAGGAAGTGGCCCTGACAGATGGTTTCCAACAACTGCTTCATTGCTGGGTTCAGTCCCTCGTATAAGGTTTGGCAGAGCTGCCATTTCTCTATACCGTGGTGAAGACACTGAACAAGAAGGTCTTTGTATCGGTCAAAGCACTTCCAGAAGGGTTCAGAAGGAAGCTGAGAGAATTGGTTGATTTCATTTCGAATCCTTGCGGTCTTATGATTCGGATAGAATTTTTTTAGAAACGCTTTAACAAACTCGTCCCAGCTGGTGATTGAGTGGGAAGCGGTGCTATACAGCCATTTTTCAGCAAGATCGCATAAAGTGAACGGAATGACCCGTAGACGTATAGCATCGTCCGACAGCTGGGTGGTTTTCATCATGGCACAGACGTTTTGAAATTTGTTGATGAAGATATAGGCATCTTCAGATTCAAGCCCATGAAAACGTGGAAGCATGTTGATGAAGTGGGGCTTAATTTCAAAGTTGTCCCCATTGGCCGGAGGAAGAGAAAGGCAGGTGGGAAGTGCAGAACGGGTGGGGTAGAAACGATCCTGGAGCGCGATTCGCTGCGGCGCTACAACAGGCGGCGGTGGTGGGATATTGGTCTCCGTAGGAGGTGGAGCCAATCCAGGGGTGGTCAAAGAGATGTTCGGATTAAATCCTGACATCGCGGAAGAAGAGGTTGGTGAAGGTGAAGGTGAAGATGTATGAACAGAATTCCGGTCAACGTCGGAGTTGGCCGGCAAAAGAAGGGGTGAAAGAGGAGTGGACGGAGTATCGACGTCTGAGTCGATCGCGTAGTCGGTAGCGACTAACGTAACACGGACTAGACGGGCGCTAGTGTCCCGAGTCCAAGCGGACATACACTAAACGAGTTTAGTATAGTCAAAGCGGAGAAGGTGAGGGTAAGAAAACGTCAATGGAGAAAGGCGATGGGTGGTGGGTGAAAAAATGGATTTGGCGACAAAGGGCAAGTTTTTATAAAAGTTTTTGATTTTTTTCTTTTTTTTTGTTTTGTTTTTAGAAAGAGATTTACAGAAATATGTACGGATATACGGCTTAAGCAATCACAAACAAGATATGCACAATCACACCTAGATCTAGGGTAACCTAGGTCTACTAGACCTGCTCGTGAACTTGATTGTCGAAGTTAAACAGTGTCGAGAAACGGGCTTTAAAATACACTGATCACGAGGCCAGGTAAGTGCAGAGATAAGGGGAGGTTGTCCAACGCTTTCGCGAAGTTCCTTAATTAAATAACCCTTTCTCTTTCGGCGGTCGCACCTTTAACACTTTCCTAGACACCCCGTAAACAATATACCGTTAAGCGAGGTTCTAAACACGGTTTATCTTCTCCTAATGAGCGTGAAGTCCTTAGGGCTGAAGTCTAGTATTTTTTAATTTACAATGGACAATGCATATGCTTTTATGATTTTTGGGGTCCTGGGAAGGGTGATGAAATCCCCACCCAATCTGAATTGGTTTCAAGCCCCTTAAGTCCGTATTAAAGAATGCAAAGCGGTAACAAATCAACTGCAAACAATTTTTTATTTATTTGCGGCGCAAAGAATCCTGCACAAGAACAGTTTATTGGAAGGGGGAGAAGAATTTGCGCAAAGAAGGCTGCAGAAAACACAGTTCAGTGGAGTTCAGAGGAGTGGGAGAGAGGTGAGGAACACTTACAGAGAAAATGGCACTCCAAGGCCACCAAACGGCCACGGTTCCGCGGCCTAAGCTTGCTTATGCCGCGGTTCCGCGGCAATAAAGTGGAATTGGGCTTCTGAATTTTTAGGGTGTTCTGGTCTGGTTCTCCTCTGCTTGTCTGGAGTTGCTGAATCTTTGTTTGCTCACTGTATATGCTCCAGATTTTTACAGTAGACCGTTTGCTTCATTTTGATCCGTCGTGGTGTAGCCGCGAAATGTGGGTCTATCTTCCCACGTCTTTGGCACTGTACTTGAACTCCGTATTATCCGACGTCTTTGGCGTCGATCTTGAACTTCGTATTTTCCTGCACACTTGCACAAAAGCTAATCAAAAACAACAAGATGGTTTTTTTACAATGTATATTTTTTTTGTTTTTTTTTTTTTTTTGTTATATTCACAAATTAACCCGAAATTACACATGGAAATAAACTACCGTCTCCCCGGCAACGGCGCCATTTGATTGTTAAGGATTCTGCGTGTTCAAGTTTTAGCTAATTACCGCAATCAAGACGGTTTCGCTTGTAGCTAGCCGGTTGAGTACGGGTCGTCCGCAGGGAGATGGGAGTCTTTTTCTATGTGTTTTAACGAGTTAAGTCCGAGAGTTCAGATTTGTTTGTGATTATTTAAGTGTTAAGTTGATATTTAAAGAGAGCTTGTTAGGGTTAGGATTAGGTTAGTTTGAGTTAGGAGTCTCCACATCTTTCGTTGCCCCTCTTAATATCGGTGTTACGGTAATCGGCAACAACCGGGATTAGCACGACTAGGAAGGAACTTGCGAGTATAAGCTAGGCTTTCCAATGCATAAGTTCTTCCTTTTGGTGCTTGTCCGTCCGTTCTTGGCTCTTAACCATAACCTCCGGTTAATTCAACCACAACCGGTCTCACTACGGAATCACCGCTATCATGTAGGATAGGGTGCCGTAAGGAGCGGATTGTGGTTCAATTAACGGGAGTCGAATTAAGCTGTTGGGCAAGGAAAGAGTGAGAGAGATTTCCTTCTCTCAAACTTCCCTTATCCTACCCTAACAAGTATGAACTACTCACACATCATGATACGGAAAAATAAAACAAAACAAAAGAGGAAGATAGAAAGAAAGAGATTAGAAGATAACGACTAGCTATTTGCGACCTCACCTTGGCGAGGATCGAGCGTAAGCATCATGGTCGTATGAAGGATAAAGAAAAAGAGAGAAGAAAGAAACAACAAGAAATAACAACAACTAGTTAACAAATTAAAATTACAACAATTATAGAAAAAGCAAGACAAGCATGATAATAAAATGATCTTCTTTATTCACCATTCTTCACTCACCAAGCTCATTACAAGTTTTAATGGAGAAGAGATGAGAAGAGAAAGAAGAAACACATTTTTAAGGCGGAATGGTCAGTATACACAACTATAGGAGAGCCAATTAAGTAAGGCCTAAATTTTTCTAATGCAAATACAACCGCTAAAAGTTCTTTTTATGTGGTTGTATAATTGATTTGCGCATCATTCAGGGTCTTACTTGCATAGTATATCACATGTGGCATCTTTTCAATGTGCTGTCCTAAGACTGCACCTACTGCAAAATCAGATGCGTCACACATCAGCTCAAAGGGGTAGTCCCAGTTTGGTGATGATAACACGGGGGCTGAAGTGAGTGAGTGTTTAAGTGAGTCGAAACCTGTCTCGCAGTCCGAGTCAAAATGGAAGGTCGTATCCTTGGCCAGGAGAAGAGTTCAAGGTCTAGCAATTTTGCTAAAGTCCTTAATGAATCTCCTATAAAAGCCCGCATGGCCAAGGAAAGATCGAATATCTTTGACACTTTTGGGATGAGGGAGGTTTTGAATGACATCTATCTTAGCTCTGTCAACCTCAATGCCTTTCTGTGAAATGACATGTCCAAGAACAATTCCTTCTTGGACCATAAAATGGCATTTTTCCCAGTTCAATGTCAAGTTCTTCTCTTTGCAACGAGTAAGAACCGCGTCAAGATTCGATAGGCAATCAGAAAAAGAGTCTCCAAAAATCGAGAAGTCGTCCATAAAGATCTCCAGAAAATTCTCTACCATATCAGAGAATATCCCCATCATACACCGCTGAAAGGTAGCGGGAGCATTGCATAACCCAAAGGGCATGCGACTGTAAGCAAAGGTACCAAAAGGACAAGTAAAAGTGGTTTTATCTTGATCCTTTTTGGCGATGGGGACCTGATTATAGCCTGAGTATCCGTCCATAAAACAATAATACTCTCGTCCTGCTAAGCGTTCCAGCATTTGATCAATGAATGGTAGAGGAAAGTGGTCTTTCCTCGTGGCAGCATTGAGTTTTCTATAATCAATACATACACGCCACCCAGTTTGGGCGCATGTCTGAATCAACTTATTTGCCTCATTGGTTATAACAGTGATGCCGGATTTCTTAGGAACGACATGTATAGGACTTACCCATTGGCTATCGGAGATGGGGTATATAATACCATTATCTAAGCATTTGACGATCTCTTTCATGACCGCTTCCTTCATGACGGGATTCAACCGTCTCTGTGGTTCTCGGATTGGTCTGGCATCATCCATCACATGTATATGATTTTCAACTATCAAGGGACTAATCCCTTTGATGTCCGCCATATTCCAACCAAACGCCTCTTTGTTAGATCTCAATACCGATAAAAGTGCATTCTCTTGCTCTGATGCAAGAGAAGCGGATATGATAACCGGTAAAGACTCATTCTCACCTAGATATGCATATTTAAGGTGAGAAGGTAGAATTTTGAGATCTAATTCGGGGCGGAGAAATGATAGAAGGAGGGATCATTGAGTGATTTTTGGATTTACAAAAAAGCTCAGAGCCTGTGAAAGATACAGACTCGGGTGGAGAAAAGTCAGGAGTGCAGGACTCAAGTGTAGAGAAAGTGTCCTCACTAAGATCATGTGTAAAGTCAAACAGAGATGTGGTAATGGCATCGAGATCAGTAAAGCAAAGTTCCTCAGCTCCACAACTATCGGGAGCGATCTCATGGACAGAGCACACATCTAAAATATGAGCAGAGGGTTCTGATGGCTGACTTCCAACTTTGTAGATATTTAGTTCAATGGTCATATTTCCAAATGATAAGTTCATTGAACCGTTTCTACAGTTTATAACAGCGTTGGAAGTGGCAAGGAAAGGACGACCCAGAATCACCGGAATTTGGCTCCGGGGGTTTGCTACAGGCTGTGTATCAAGTACAATGAAGTCTACAGGGAAAACAAATTCCCCGACCTTTATCAACACATCCTCTAATTCACCCCTTGGTTTGGTGATTGATCGGTCTGCCATCTGGAGAGTGCAGTGAGCAGGTTTCAGCTCTCCAATCCCTAGTTGCTCATAGACAGAATATGGAAGTAGGTTAACACTTGCGCCAAGGTCTAAAAGAGCACGATTTATGGTTTTACCCCCAATAGAAATCGATATTGTAGGACATCCTGGGTCCTTTCGTTTCTTTGGTAGCTGGGGGATAAAAGCAGTGCTGATATTATTAGCCATAAAGACCTTCTTCGGCACTTGAGTCTTCCTCTTCCTAGTGCACAAGTCCTTAAGAATTTTCGCATATGCGGGGACTTGTTGAATTGCATTTAGGAGAGGGATATTGATGTTAACCTGTTTGAACATTTCCATAATTTTCTCCATATGAGGACTCGTTCTATTACCCCTTAACCGGTTCGGGTAAGGAGCTTTCGCAATAAGCGCAGGGTCCATCATACGAGAAGGAAGAGGGGGTAGACGAGGTCCCAAAAGAGGTGTGGGGACCGTCTGTGGAGAACTATAAGGGTTGGGTTCAGGTGTCGAGCCTAATGGGAAATGGAGAATAGGCTCGCGAGAAGATGGTGTGGTAGAAGAAGAAGGATCAGAAGGAGAAGTGTGTGTGTGTGTGGAAAGGTCTCAGCCGGGGTGTTGATATGATTTCTAATATCATCAATACCTTCCCCGACATGATTGTTCAGCACTCTTCCCGATCTCAACGTTGTGACGGCATTTACATTGTAATGCCCAGGATTCTGTAGGGGTTGAGAGGGAAGTTTCCCTTTTTCTCTCGCAATCATTTCGGCTTTCAGGCGTGCGATTTCAGCTTCCATCGATCTGATACTCTCAGCTTGGGACGCTGAGTTTTTCTTTATCTCACTGACGGAAGATCTAACCTCAGTCGAAACCTCTATGAAATTTGATAAAAGTGATTCCATGGTTTGAGTGAATTGAGAGAATTCGTCAGAACAGGTCATAGGATTAGACTGTGTAGGATTGTTGACCTGATTTTGGAAATTTTGTGACTGATAGGGGTGCTGAGTGAGTTGAAGGGGTTGCTGTTGTGGTGGAGGAAGAGCTCTTTGAAATTGATTCGTGTTTGGAACCGTGTTTTGAGATTGGTTTTGGTTCCAAGCGAAATTCGGGTGATTCCTCCAACCCTGATTGTACGTGGAAGAATATGGATCGTTTCGAGGTCTTTGAAATGCGGCATTAGAATGCTCGTGACCTTGAAACGCAGAGTTTAATGGACATTCTTCCGTTAAATGAGACGGATCAGAACAGCACCCACAAACAGTTTTGGGGAGCGACACTGGGTTTAGGGAGGCTGCTGCAAATTTGTGTTCCATAGCGTCGAGCTTCTTTTGCATTGCTGCCATCTCAGCTCGATCACCTATGGACACATCTATTTGGTGTACGCCACCCCTATTCAATGGATGGGTTCCACTCTCCCACTGTAGTGATTTTTCAGCGAACTCTTCTAAATACTTCCAAGCTTCCCCATCATCTTTGGTCATAAAAGTTTCTTGACACATGTTTTCAAGGCTCTGTTTAGTGCTTGGGTTAATGCCCTCATAAATGATTCGGCAAAGCTCCCATCTCGGGATGCCGTGATGAGGACACTGAACCAAAAGATCCTTGAAATGTTCAAAGCATTTTGAAAATGGTTCAGTAGGAAGCTGGGCAAATTGATTCAGTTCGCTACGGATTCGAGCTGTCTTTTGTATTGGGTAAAATTTCTTAAGGAATGCAGCGACGAATTCTTCCCAATTCGTAATAGAGTGTGCGGTAGTGTTATATAGCCACTTCTCGGCTATATCGCACAATGTAAATGGAAGAAGTCGTAGACGCATCGCATCCACTGAAAGTTGTGACGTACCCATCATTACGCATACGTTTTCAAATTTAGTAATGAAAACGCAAGCGTCCTCAGTCTCGAGTCCATGGAATTTGGGTAAAAGATTGATATATTGGGGCTTAATCTCAAAGTTATCCCCATTGGCTGGTGGTATGGATAAGCAGGTCGAAAGAGGACCTCGAATAGGGTAGCACCTCTCCTGGAGAGAGATGCGGGGTGGATTCTGCGCACTAACGGACGGCGGCAAATTAGGGTTAAAGAAGTTCGATGGATTCGGATCCATCGGTGTGGGTGTGGTAGTAGGTAAAGGAAAGGTAAATGGAGAAATATCGACTTCGGAGTCGATAAAGGGTACGCGGACTAAACGGGCAATAGAATCCCGTGTCCAGCCTATCTTGTACTAAAAAGGGTTAGTACAAGTGGCAGCGTTGACTTATAATTAGGGGTAAATGAATGAATGCGGTGTTTGCTTTGAAAATGGGACGGATTTTTGAAAAAATGATGCGACACAACAAATGCAGCACACAAACCCTAGAATCTAGTGTTCACCTAGGTCCGGCTCTAGACCGCTCCTAACTGCCAAAAGACAAGTCGCGGGATAGAATCCTCCACTGCCTCTTTGTCCCCCTGTGGCCGGATAAGTGCCAGGTAAGTGGGAAGGTACTCCACTACGTAAGTAGTGGGCCTAATTAAAAACCACTAGCCTTAGACACGCTCGCCTTAGACACCGCAAGAAAACGCGGATAAGCAATGAATTACCCACGGCCTTCTCTTGTCCTAATTGAGCGCGACGGTCCTTAGAGTCATCTCTAGATATTTTTTAGTTAATGTGGGTCAATGCGGATGCAAGTTTTGTGGTTTTCGGGGCCTAGGAAGGGTAATGAAATCCCCACTAATTTGGATTTGGCCGTGCCCCTTAATATCCGTATTTAGAATGCAAACAACCAAGAAACAAAATCACGCACAATTTAATTTTTACTTTTTGCGGCGCTGCGATTATTTGCAAAGAATCCTGCAGAAAATGTTAGTTGGAGCTAAAAAGAGGAGAGAGGAGAAGGTAAGAAGTCACCTGAGAGAAAAATTTCACAGAGATCCCTCAAGGCTGCCGCAGTTCCGCCGCAAATGCTGCTTTATGCCGCGCTTCCGCGGTCTCTTGATGAGATCACTCCACCAAAATTTTCCAGGGAGCTTCTGTAGACTCCCTCAACTCTCTGGTATTTTCCAAAAAATTTCTTCAATTTCCAAACAGCTCCAGATTTTCTTGCAATGAACCACAACAAATTGTTTAGGGTTTGCACAAATTTTGATCTCAAAAATCACAATGGAATAAATCTTCCAATTCAAACTATAATATGAAATGAATTAGTTGCCTCGTCGACTGAGGTGCTGGATATTCATAACTGAATACCACTATGCAAAACAAAAGAGAACGTCCTTGCAATAACAGCTTTTTGAAAAATGTTCCAACAACATCAAACAGATTTGTTTAGCTTGCATTGATCCGAATCAATGCGGTCCCATCAATTAATCACACCACAAAAGAACGAAAATATGATGTACGTATATGCCATCCGCATTCGCCACTGGGTCCCGTCATCACCCGTTAAGTTACTTAACTAACGACAGAGCGGGGACTGGACTAGCACGGATGTAAAACATATACAACATCTACTAGTATATATATCAATATATAATAATCGCTCCAGGAGTGATAAATGCAACATCACAGAGAGTAATAAGCATCACAGAACAATACAGATAATCTGGGATCTCCGGGTTTTATAGAGCCGCTACTTAAACCCGACGTTCCCCTGGTCGTGTGGATAGCCTGTGAAATGAATCCTAGACCCCTACGGGCGTGGCAAGTTACCCGCCAAAACCTGAAGCGAGGCAGCCCCCTAACAAAGTGAATGGACCACCCAGCACTTCACGGAATCCGGTAACTTGAGCACCCTTTCTTGGGCAAGCTGTACCCCCTACGAGTGCGGCAAATAGCCCGCCAATTCTAGAGTGAAGCCCCCTCCATCTCAAAGCCATGAGATGCGGGCTCGTTACCCTCTAGAACCCGGCTATCCGTGCACCCCACCACGGGGTAATCCTAGTACAGAAAGTAAAATATATACAACGGGTATATTGACCTCAGCCCGGTCGTGCCCCAAAAGAATAATATACAAACAGGCAGTAACGGCTGTCCACATGTCGGACGCTCGCCCCGCAATATCAAATGTACAAATATAACCAAACTGTACTATCATTGCATCCAGGCTATCCACCACGACAAATCCGCAACATCACAGCACAACACAGAACATCAACGTGAATTGATTGTTCTATAAATTTCCGATTGTGTGTATCAAATCAAATCAAATGATCCCCGATAACGGTTTCATTTGATTGTAATGATTTCTTGTTTGTGTAAATCGAATAAAGCGAAGAAGTTTCTTTGTGTCGGTAATATTGAATAAAATTCACAATCAAAGAATTATATTTGACCGCAATCAATTACGGTGTCGGTTGTAGATCGTAAGCGAGTGCGGATCGTCCACAGGGATTGTGCGATTCGTTTCTATGTTTAATTTGTATGAATTGAAAAGTTAATCGAAAAGAAAAGAAAGCATGATTCAAGATTTATCAATTGTTTCAAGTGTCACTATTCTATTCAAGAATCAAGAAAATGATAAACAATCGAGAATCGGGTTTCGATGATATTTCCAACCAAAATGTCAAGAATCTAAATGAGGCTCGTAGGAATCGATCTGATCTATAGACGTGATGTAATCTCAAGATTTCGTGTTCTTGTCCTTCGAAGGATTGATACTAGATCGATGATGATCGACGAGAGTTAGGGTTTTCTTGATGAAACTAGGGTTTCATCGTTTAACCCTTGTTCTTTCGTAGATATCATTCACATTCTAGCCTCTAGCAATTTCAAGAAACGATCGTAACTCCCCAATCTCGAGCGATATCAATCAAGAAAGCATCGCAACGAATTGGGTCGTCGATTCTTGAACTTGCTAGGGTTTACAAAACTCGTAGGATTCAAGAATCGATTTAAGATATGTTACATTATCATTCTATTGATCGTCTCGACTCCTCGACGAGAGGAGTATTACTCAAACATCATCACACAGAAAGCATTCAAGAATTGAAAAGATGTCATGATGCAAGAATTTAAAGAAAACAAGATAAAAGAATATCATCTTTTATTTATATCAACAATTTGATTACAGTCGCTCAAGAACTATAAGAGGAAGAACTAAATTGTTGAATTGGCTTCGCTCGGCTCCGTGAGTCGCGGATCGGCTTGGACCACTTGCTCTGTTGAAGATCGGCTCGGCTCATAAAAGGTTGCAAGGCTTCTTGCTTGATGGGTACTCGGGATCTTGGCTTTTGATTGGAATTAGGGTTAGGGTTTCACACAAGTCCTCTCACTAGATTTGTGGAAGAAGAGGAAGAAAGAGAGTGAATGGATTTAGATTGGCTACTAAAATGAACTAATGGAGGGATTTTTCCATGATGATTTACAAGTGAGCCTAGGGTCTTATTTATAGATCTCCCAAACCCTAGGCCTAGGTTTGAAATTACAATTCCCTCCAAAAGTTTGTTGAGGCTTCTAGAAGGAGTTTGTTAGGCTTAGCTTAGGGTTTAAGCTAGGGTTTAAGGAGAAGTTTCTAGAATGATAGGCTAGTTTAGTTTTGATTCCAAAGCTTGCTGATCTGGCAGAAGTCTCTGGAGTCTTCTGGAAGTTGACATGTCTTTCTGAAGTCTGGACCTTGAGATAAGAATTGTGCAGCAAAATTTGGTGGATGACGTGGCAAGACGGCCGCGGAACCGCGGCGCAAGCAGGCTCCGGCCGCGGTTCCGCGGCCATGTTGGAGGCTTGGGCTTTGAAACTTCTGGTGCTGCTTTGGACTGAAGTTTATGGCTTTATCTGACATGTTGAATTTTATTGTTCCTTCTAGATTGCTACCAGAACTGAAATCATTGGGTTGGCGTAATGTTTGATCGGTACCATATAAATTCTTGGCCTTTCTTCTGGATTTTCCTGCACAGATCTCAAAACAAGTGTTGCGCAATACAGGGATGATGCGATGCCATGAAATGCGGTCAATTTCCTTTATAGTGCCGGTTTTAGAGTCTAACACATGCAATCTGATATTTTACGACAGTTTTGCTAATATGTGAAATATGAATACCGTACACTTCTAAATGAGTGCAAATGATAGGGAAATTGCCGTGTTCAAAATACAATATTTTCGACTAATCATGAATGTCGCGTTCGCAAATCCGTCTAAAAGGGCTATAGCAATTAGACAAGATTTACCGATCAAATGATATTCATGGCGCAGATATAATGTAAGTACTGTAAACTAACATATTTAAATTTTTTCGATCGACAAAATTTCCCGAAGTGGGCCCCAAGCACAAATCCAGCACTCAAAATAATCTGGGCCCAAACAAAATATTCCAGAAACCACATTTTCACACAAAATACCAGCACAAGAAAAATGGTTCACTGAAGCCATATAACGGCGGCGGAACCGCGGCCAAAACGTGGTTATTGCCGCGGTTCCGCGGCACTACTGTGTGTAAGTCCACGTAGTCCACCCCGGTACTTGCGAGGAGGCGGAAAACGGAATAAAAATCAAATTTTTATCAACTTAGGCAACATGGACTAGACTATGAAGGATCTTTGCTAAACAAAAACAAGCTAAAGCTAACTAGAAACTAGCTAAATGCTAGAAAGGTTATACCTTGGGCTTTATGTCCTTCTCTCCTTGCTCCTTGGAGTGGTGGAAGGAGGTCACCTTAGTCGTTTTCTCACGTCGAAGAAAGATCCACCCGAAAGCCTCGACCTTTGGCTTCAACTCCAAGCTAGAAGTAACTAGGGTGCAAGAAGTGCTAATCGTTGAACCCTAGATGAGAGTAGAGATTATCAAGAGAGGGTTTTTCTCAAGCTCAAGTGTTTCTCAACACATGAGAGGGGAGAGCTTGAGGGAGAGGAAGAACAAGAGAGAGAAAGTAAATGATAGAATGAGAGAATAATATGAAGCATTCTCTCATATATGTGAATTATTGTAATTAGATAATTAGTGAGATAATTGTCATGGCTAAATCAAGACATGACCATTATCATTTCATTTTTAATGCAAATTGCAAGGATCAAAGAGCATCTTCCAAATGAAATGATGATGGTCAAAGTGTCAACCAAGGTCAACAAGTCAAGAAGGTCAAATGGTCAACAACCATAACCATGCACAAATATTAAACTAATATCAATTAACAATAATACACACATAAGCATTAGGGTTAATAAAATGACAATAGTCATTAACCCTAATCAAAGTCCTCTCCCTCTGTCTCAAGCAACTGTACATACGCACCTGTATTCGTGATCCGAGGAACACGAATACAATGAGAAAAACCAATCCCAAATCATATACTAGGATCCGGCTTAAACCAATGCCCGCTAGTATAAGCTGTCCGGACAGCAAACGTGCACAAGTGCGCGGATGTGAACGAATCCTGTCGCAAAACCATGCGACCTCTACTCATTTTGCCTAAAGGCGAATAGCTCTCTGTGTGGGACTCTAAAGACTCGACACTACGCTGGCAGTGGGTTTAACCACAGACCGCAAGCGGCACTAGCTGTACGTAACGGTCCCCAGGTAGATATCGATAAGAAGACTGACGAGGTGAACCCCATCTGAACTCCTACTGAGCCAGTATGTGGCAATCTCCGTACAGTCCGGTCTGTTCGTCTGATACATCGCATGGCGGGCCTAGGGGGGCGGTGAAACATCAGTCCCCTAATAGCGGTACAAGTCGTGTCGGAGTGTAGCCCAGTACACCCTGAGATAACACTGGAAACCTACCAGTATATCTCGCTTGCCCTGGCCAGAGACTACTCGTGTAATGGCTCTCCTGGACACAGCGCGATGTCAACCCCCAATACCGGGAGAGGCGAATCCTGTCTAACCGTCACTGCCTCCAAGTGCTTCGGGACTGCACCCAAAACTACCTGTTTGCACGACTCCTTTGAGCCGTGGTAGGGTAGTAATCAAAGTGCAGTGGGAACACACTCGAGGCGAAGTGACAGTGTCAAGTCAGCGGACTAAGCTGTACTCATGTCACCTGGGAACTGATAACTGATGATAGGTATAATACCAACCAACAGTTCCCGACGAGTCATGTCCAGTGTACTCGTAACCTAACGAGCACCCGCATACTATCTCAAGTACGACGTACTGACGGCTGTGGGACAGACCGTCTCCCACACTGGGATGAGAAGCGCATACGCTAGTCTACTCCGGAGTATCGATGCCCTGTCTCGATAGTCCAACGACTAGGGACCTGTATAAGAATGTGCTTATAGATCACCCAGCTCCCACGAGTGTGAGCGCCATCACAACGCTGGTAATCAAGCAAAGATCCTAAGGGCTCTATGTTGGAGATAGTGCCCTCAGAGTCAATTATTAGGTCACAGGTACGTGATTGTAATGATTGAGGGAGGACCTATCCCGGTAGGACAGTCTTACTCGAGATGATAGTATGCTATCTGGTTTACCTTTATCATCGTGTACTGTTTTAAGTGACATGACACGTCGCTATTACACGTTGATAGAGCCCCTAGGATTCTTGCTTGACCACCAGCAGTATGAGGGCGATCATATAAGTGGGAGCTGGGGGTCTACAAGCATATCCTTAAAAGGTCCCTAGTCGTGGGAGTTTCGAGACCGGGCATCGATACTCTATTAGTAGACTAGTGTATACAGTCGAGACCCCGACGAGGGGCGGTGGCCGGTCTCACAAGCCACTGGTGTCAGTTGGATCACCTAAGATGTATACAGGTGCTCATTGGGTTATGAGTACACCGGACAGGACTCGCCGGGAACATGCTAGTTGGTCATATACCAGACGTCAGATGGCAGTTCCCTGGTGACATGTGTGCAGGTTAGTTCATCGACCTGGGGATCGTCATTTGTCTCGTGTGGGTTCCCACTGTACTTTGATTACTACCCTACCACGGCTCAAAGGAGTCGTGCAAACAGGTTTTAGTTGGGTACAGTCCCGAGCCACATGGAGGCAGTGAGCGTATCTTCAGGGGTTCGTCTCTCCCGGTATTGGGGGTGAGGTCGTGCTGTGTCTAGGAGAGCCATTACACAAAGTCCTTGGCCAAGGCAAGGAGATTTACTGGTAGGTATTCCAGTAGTATCTCAGGGTGTTCTGGGCTACACTCCGACACGACTTGTACCGCTTTTGGGGGTCTGACTTTTACCAACCCCCTAGGCCCGCCATGCGATACTCATAGACGAACGGACCGGACTGCACGGATATTGTCACTGACAGGCTCAGTAGGGTATCAGGATGAGTTCGCTCATCGACGTCCCTTTTGGTCAATAGCTGGTGGCCCGTCACGTATTGGCTTATACCTCTGACGTGCTGGTGGTTAAATCCACAGCCATAGTATTGACGAGTCTTTAGAGTCCACCACACTTTCAGTTACTCAAGTTTCGGGCGAAACGCTGTAGAGGCCGTATGGAGATATGGCAGGGTCCGATCAGATACGTGCGGTATTGCACGGATCAGGATCGGACAGTTTGTACTAGTAGCCGTATAGGTTTATGGCAGGGTTCGATCAGATACGTGCGGTATTGCACGGATCAGGATTGAACGGATATTACTAGCCGGCTTTGGTTTAAGCCGGTCCTAGTTTAGTACAGTGTAGATTTTGTCTTTTTGCATTTGTATCCGGACGGAATACAGATGCGGGTGTGTATGCACAGTATCGGGGTTTTCCTGTAATTTATTACAGGACCAGTTTTCTGGAGTTGCCAGTTTGCATTCCGTTCCGGCCGGTTTTCCTTTGTTCTTTCCCGGCCGGACTTTTCCGATGGAGGGGGTTATTTGCAGTTTTGCAAATAACACTTTGTGGAGGGTTTTATTGTATATATATTGATTATGATAGCTTTCATTTCTTTTGCTCCATGCTTTGGAATTGAGAGATTTGAAAGGTTATGGAGTGAATAGGAGAATAAGCATGGTTGATGTTTTCTTGTCTAGGATGTGGTCACCTCTTGTTCTATCCTACACTCACCTCCCTTCTTATGGTTGGCATTCTCATTTCCTCCACAATAATGATTCATTCTCACTTGGGGAAAGAAAGAACACTAGAGAGAAGAAAAAGAATGAGAGAGTTCATCTTTATTTTTGTGAGGAATTCTTCATCTCCTTCTTCTTCTTGTTTTGGAAAAATGAAAGCACCATTTTTCCTAACCCCATCCCTCCATCATGGCAACTATCATAAACCCCAAGAGACAAGTTTCCTACACTTCCTACAGCATATCTTGAGCATGTCGAGTTGCCGGCTTCATGCGCGAGTTGCCTCGGTATTGAGGTGGGAGCCCGTAAAAGTACCCGGCTTCGTGGTGCCCTTTCCGACGAGGAGGAGACGGACGGAGATCCCGCGAGGAGATCGGAGTGGAGATGAAGACCGGAGGACTTGGATCGTTGGTATACATCTCTTCCCTTTCTTATTAGTAGCGTAGACTTGTTAATGGTTACGATCCGGAGTTTAGTGCGCGGTGGTGCCGGTTTTGCAAAGTCCGCAAAATTTAAGTTTATCACCGTTTCCGCATTCCGGCGTCGGATTGACAGCCGGGGCGCCGCCGTTCACTTACAGTGGTATCAGAGCCTCGCCATTAACTTCGTCTAGCTTTGTTTAATGTGTTTAACGTTTCCGATCGAACAAAATCCCGAAAACACGTATTTCAAGCACATCAGTTTCTGTCGAATTTTTTTTGAGTCCAAAAATTTTTCAGGTTGTCTCAGAATGATATGCAGGGAAATATAAGCATTCTGTAAAAAATTGGTACCAAGATCTCACTGTTACGCCGCGGAAGGGCGGCCAAACCCCTGCTTGGGCCGCGCTTCCGCGGCGGTTGTAACTGTTCATGATCCCAAATTTTTTTAGTATGTTCCTGGTTGATAAATGTGGTTTCTGGATTATTAAAATTGGGCCCAGGTTTTCTGTGGTTGCTACAGTTTTGTTTGGGGGCCCACTTGTTAATGTTTGATCAATCGGAAAATTTTAAACACATTTTTCACAGTATTTACATTATATCTGCGACCGTGAATGTCACTCGATCGGTAAATCCGGTCTAACTGCTATAGCCCGGTTAGACGGATTTGCGAACGTGACTTTCACGTTGATGTTCTATGTTTATGCTGTGATGTTGCGGATCGGTCGTGGGGGATAGCCTGGATGCAATGCTAGTACAGTGTAGTTGTATTATGTACATTTGATATTGCGGGGCGAGCGTCCGACATGTGGACTGCCGTCACTGCCTGTTTGTATTATTCTTTTGGGGCACGACCTGGTTGCGGTCGATGTACCCGGTATATGTATATTTTTCTTTCTGTACTAGGATTGCCCCGCGGAGGGGTGCACGGATAGCCGGGTTCTAGAAGGCAACAAGCCCACATCTCATGGCATTGGGACGGAGGGGGCTTCACTCCAGGATTGACTGGCTATTCGCCGCACTCGTAGGGGGTATAGGATTTCATTGCACAGGCTATCCACACGACCAGGGGAACGTCGGGTTTCAGTAGTGGCTCTGTGAAACCCGGGGATCCCAGATATCTGTATTGTTCTATGATGCTGTACATTTCTGTGATGTTGCATTTTATTCACGCCTTGAGCGAAATACTATATATTGGTATATATATTAGTAGATGTTGTATATGTTTTTCATCCGTGCTAGTCCAGTCCCCGCTCTGCCGTTAGTTATCTAACCTAACGGGTGATGACGGGACCCAGTGGCGAATACGGATGACTTATACGTACGTCAGTATATTTTCGTTCTTTGTGGTGTGATCAATTGATGGGACTGCATTGATTCGGATCAATGCAAGTTAAAAAAAAACCTAATCTGATGTTGTTGGAACACTTTTCAAAAAGCTGTTATTGCAAGGACGTTCATTTCTGTTTTGCATCGTGGTATTCATTTGGAATATCCTGCTCCTCAGTCGACGAGGCAAGGGCCGAGATCCCTTCACCGGGAGTGACCCCTTGGACAGAAGTTTGCGTCAGGGCAGTAACTTCACTATAGCCGATTGCTTTTGCTTTGCACCGTGGTATTCATTTGGAATATCCTGCACCCCATTCTACGGGGAAAGAGCCGAGATCCCTTCACCGGGAGTGACTTCTTTAGTAAAGGTTTTCGTCACTATATTTTCTAAAAAGCTATCCGTTCCTTCAACGATATCAAGTTCACTACGTTAAAGGTTTTCGCCAGAAACCATTCGTAGCCCTCCGTCGTTTCATATGGGTAGTCAATAGTATTCAAGCTGTGTTTGTTGGCCTTAGTCAAGGCACAGTGTTTGGTAGCTATTGGGTATTCATATGCTGCATAGATAGATGCGTTGGTTTGGGACAGTCGTATAGCCTTGTTGGCCTTAGTCAAGGGCTTGTACGGGTGGGTTCAAATCAACCTGGACAATGACGGGTAGAACTTGACATGTGACTTATGATTTGTTGGCCTTAGTCAAGGTCATAAGAGCATGGGGCAGAAATCACATCGGGAGTTTCAAAAGAACTGAAACTTGCCAGATATGCGCATACCTTCTGGAGTGTGATACCGTGAGCGGATTCCGTCACGTTATCATGCGATGAGAGTTGGATCCCGATTCCCACTGATGAGTTGGTTTACTCCTCGGGTGACCCCGACTAATTCTTCTTTCTGGTTTGGAGGAGAATTTGAGGTACAGTGGGAGGATTCCAGATTAGATAAATTGGTAACCATTCTGATCTAGGTTAGAGTGCACGCTGAGTGTTTCTTTTCTCTCTCTCTCTGGCAGCGACCATTTGACCCGACCCTAAGACTTTGACTCAGTGACCAAGTTGACCGAACCTTCTTTAACACAGGTTTTTGGATTGTCAGAGTTGCAGACCTCATTGCCACTCCTAGTTTTACCCTTTTCTCCAGGACACCCCGTATTACTGCGAACGTCCACTTCCATTGGACAAAACCATCGTATGGTTAGATACGAACTCGAAGGGATTCGAGGATGGTTTCCGGTTCTGGAGAAAACGGATAGGATTATTCAGTTGTCTTTTCTTTTTCACCTTCTCTCAGGTTGCGAGTACTCCTTGGTTTAGGAGTAGTACACCTATTACGCAAATTGGATAGTCTTCTTCCAAACCATAGGCTGGTGCCGACCGGTAGGGAATGAAGAAAACCAGTTAGCCTAAACGGTGTACAGAAGGTATTAAGTTCAGACAAAACAAGGGATTAGTAAGAGGGAAAAGTAAATTGCGACTGCTATTCACGACCGAACCAAGTATTTCTTCGCCAATCCTAAATCACCTTTGTATTTCTCCAGGACACTCCGTATCACTACGAAGATCCCATTTTATTGGATAATCCATCGTATGGTTATATACGAACTCGAAAGGAACTTGTTCCAGTTCGGGGATGGATCCTGGTCCAGGAGAAATAGGAATAAAGTACATTCAGGTGTCTTTTATCTTCACCTTCTCTCGTGTTGCGAGTGTTCCTAGGATAGGGACAGTACACCCATTATGCTTATTGGATAGTCTTCTTCCAAACCATAGGCTGGTGCCGAACGGTAGGGAAGGAAGAAAACCATTTGGCCTAAAGGGGTGTGCAGAAGGTAAAGACTAAAGACAGATGAAGGGATTTGGAGAGGTGGCAAAGAATTACAAGGTTACAGACGTGATGATGGAAGAGGCATTACTAGGAATACCAGGATACCCCATCGAAACATTTCAATGTTTCAGTTTCACTGTGTAATGTTAAAAGAGAACTGATTTCCCGATTAGACACTTACTCCAGGGTATGTATTTACCAGGTATGATTCTCACATCTGTATGGTTTTACAGATGATGAGTGGGAGTACGTTATTGGGAATTGGGTGATCATCCTCATTATATCGGGATTTGTTGTAATCAGTGATATTTGAGGAGATCATCTGGGCTGTTTGCCGGTCGGCAAATATTTGGTTTTGAATATCCGCTGTTATGCACCAATTTCAAATTGATATATCTGTACGTCTATTTCCATAGAGTGAGATATACCTTTTGATATTATGTCGATGACATTTACCTATATCAGTGGATGGTTAGGTAAGGAGCATTAAACAGCGGTGTAATTCTTCTTAACCATAAGTACAGTTTTCGACCTACGACACACAGTGAATGAGTTATCAGACTCAAGGGACTTATACAAAGTATTGTATGTTGTCCAGGGTCCATCAGGACAGAGGGGTTGGTCCTCGTACTATATTCAGTTTACTTATGACTTCTCTAGTTTTTAGACAAGTGTTTCGTGGAAACACAGGGTCCGAATTTGGAGAAGTTATTGGTATTTGAATAGAGTAGAGAACCAGGTATAGCAAGTATCGGGATTCTTCAAAGAGATCGAAGATGTAGATACTTGTGTATGGTATTCAGTTGATAGTAATGATAAAGAGATCTTGCTTCTCTTTCAGGTTACTCATAATTGGAAGTATTCCTAAGTTGAGTAACGCTGATCGGCCTTCTTCCATTTAGTTGACATGCGCTGGGGACAGCTGCATGATTTGAATCTGGTTCAATTAAATCAGTGCCTCTGTTTCTATATTGGATATAGAACAGTTCATATCTTAACGATGTTAAGGTACGGGGAGTTGTCCGGTTTATGATTAAAACCAGACACTGGACAACTCAAGGCACGTTTCTGTAATGGCTGTTTGTGGGTTGACCCAGGCTATGACGAGGGTTGACTTTCTACCATCTGGATGAACAATAGCAATATTGTTCTAGACTCGCCACAGTTTTATTAAAAATGGATTTTTTCAGAAAACAGTAGTGGGAGTATGGTAGAACTGGAAGTGATTACAGAACCACAAACGATTACTGAAGATTTGATAAGGAACCTAAAGATTCAATCTGATTTGACATTCCATTGGCCACTCCGCAGATAAGGTGGGTAACTTCAGGCACCCGAGAGGTACTCCGGTAGCCTCAAGGACGGTGACAGGGAAGTTCTTGTTTACCCACAATAGCCATTGCTGTTGTTCCAGGTTACGAGACCCGGCGGGAGGATGAGTATAGCGTCGTTCTAAACCAGTTTTAGAAGTGTACGTCTATATGACTCTGCCAGAGGGTTGTCGTAGTCAGTGGGAGCAGCGGAAGCATTGGTGGACAGGTTGCTTATGTCTATTTATAGACTAGAGCAGATGTAGCGGAGATAGATCATCTATTTTTGATGTGGCAGTCATGGGTTTGACTTCATCAGAATAGGGGATGGATCTGTTGAGAAGGTAGTAGGGTGTGATATCCTGGTATTTGGATGATATACACAGAGTAGGAAAAGAAACTCCTACACTACAATCGGTTATACTTTGGTCGTCACACAGTGGTTTCTCCACACAGGACTTGGACATTATATCAGACATACTGGTTACTGGATCTATGGTAATAGATCTAGATTTGGGTGGTTTCCCAATCAGGGTACTTGACAGCATTCTAAGAGTATTTAGGATGGACGACTCCTGGCACGGTAGTGTACCTGCAGGTAATGGAGTCACCCTCTCCAAAGGTGTCTTACAGACTAAAGGGGAGAGGGACGTGCATGATTGGCAGATCACTTGCTCAGGCAATTGAGTCAATCATGAGATGTCAAGTACTACACCAGATGTTGTTCTTGCACTAGATGCAATAAGTTAACATTAATCCAATCCTGGAGAAACAGTCGG
This sequence comes from Agapanthus africanus, assembly GCA_030015575.1. Taxonomy (NCBI): domain Eukaryota; kingdom Viridiplantae; phylum Streptophyta; class Magnoliopsida; order Asparagales; family Amaryllidaceae; genus Agapanthus; species Agapanthus africanus. The sequence continues at coordinate 446,913,907 of CM057342.1, read as the reverse complement.
AAGCAGTTTTAGAACATAAGTGGATGTTCTAGGGATATGATAACGACAGCCTCATTCAGGAGACAGTTATCATTCCAGGCTTCCAAGGTGACATGGACGACAAGGAGGTTGTCAGAGTTATAGTTTTCCTTCTGATGAGGGGCAGTATTTTGGACAGGTAGTCCAAGGCAATACTGAGGGAGGCATGACGCGCAGGATACTGATTAAGTTCAGTTGGCGATACAGTCTAAGAAGTTTGGATTTGGAGTTCATTTATGAGCTATGTCCCATCAGACATCCAGACATATTCTGAGACAGGTATTGCTCATTTCGGGAGATGGCTTTCTCCGCGAACTTGAGATATAGAGAGACATAGAAAGAAACAACTAAGCGGATCCACTCACTGAGGCTATTCCTCGAACGCAATAGTTCCGCAAACGAGTTTTGTGAGACTGACTAGTAGAGGAGTTGGATGTTCGGTATCACACGGGCTGTGAGTATGCGACATCGCAATAATTAGCCTTGAGTGCAAGTGGGAGATTGTTGGAGATAGTGCCCTCAGAGTCAATTATTAGGTCACAGGTACGTGATTGTAATGATTGAGGGAGGACCTATCCCGGTAGGACAGTCTTACTCGAGATGATAGTATGCTATCTGGTTTACCTTTATCATCGTGTACTGTTTTAAGTGACATGACACGTCGCTATTACACGTTGATAGAGCCCCTAGGATTCTTGCTTGACCACCAGCAGTATGAGGGCGATCATATAAGTGGGAGCTGGGGGTCTACAAGCATATCCTTAAAAGGTCCCTAGTCGTGGGAGTTTCGAGACCGGGCATCGATACTCCATTAGTAGACTAGTGTATACAGTCGAGACCCCGACGAGGGGCGGTGGCCGGTCTCACAAGCCACTGGTGTCAGTTGGATCACCTAAGATGTATACAGGTGCTCATTGGGTTATGAGTACACCGGACAGGACTCGCCGGGAACATGCTAGTTGGTCATATACCAGACGTCAGATGGCAGTTCCCTGGTGACATGTGTGCAGGTTAGTTCATCGACCTGGGGATCGTCATTTGTCTCGTGTGGGTTCCCACTGTACTTTGATTACTACCCTACCACGGCTCAAAGGAGTCGTGCAAACAGGTTTTAGTTGGGTACAGTCCCGAGCCACATGGAGGCAGTGAGCGTATCTTCAGGGGTTCGTCTCTCCCGGTATTGGGGGTGAGGTCGTGCTGTGTCTAGGAGAGCCATTACACAAAGTCCTTGGCCAAGGCAAGGAGATTTACTGGTAGGTATTCCAGTAGTATCTCAGGGTGTTCTGGGCTACACTCCGACACGACTTGTACCGCTTTTGGGGGTCTGACTTTTACCAACCCCCTAGGCCCGCCATGCGATACTCATAGACGAACGGACCGGACTGCACGGATATTGTCACTGACAGGCTCAGTAGGGTATCAGGATGAGTTCGCTCATCGACGTCCCTTTTGGTCAATAGCTGGTGGCCCGTCACGTATTGGCTTATACCTCTGACGTGCTGGTGGTTAAATCCACAGCCATAGTATTGACGAGTCTTTAGAGTCCACCACACTTTCAGTTACTCAAGTTTCGGGCGAAACGCTGTAGAGGCCGTATGGAGATATGGCAGGGTCCGATCAGATACGTGCGGTATTGCACGGATCAGGATCGGACAGTTTGTACTAGTAGCCGTATAGGTTTATGGCAGGGTTCGATCAGATACGTGCGGTATTGCACGGATCAGGATTGAACGGATATTACTAGCCGGCTTTGGTTTAAGCCGGTCCTAGTTTAGTACAGTGTAGATTTTGTCTTTTTGCATTTGTATCCGGACGGAATACAGATGCGGGTGTGTATGCACAGTATCGGGGTTTTCCTGTAATTTATTACAGGACCAGTTTTCTGGAGTTGCCAGTTTGCATTCCGTTCCGGCCGGTTTTCCTTTGTTCTTTCCCGGCCGGACTTTTCCGATGGAGGGGGTTATTTGCAGTTTTGCAAATAACACTTTGTGGAGGGTTTTATTGTATATATATTGATTATGATAGCTTTCATTTCTTTTGCTCCATGCTTTGGAATTGAGAGATTTGAAAGGTTATGGAGTGAATAGGAGAATAAGCATGGTTGATGTTTTCTTGTCTAGGATGTGGTCACCTCTTGTTCTATCCTACACTCACCTCCCTTCTTATGGTTGGCATTCTCATTTCCTCCACAATAATGATTCATTCTCACTTGAGGAAAGAAAGAACACTAGAGAGAAGAAAAAGAATGAGAGAGTTCATCTTTATTTTTGTGAGGAATTCTTCATCTCCTTCTTCTTCTTGTTTTGGAAAAATGAAAGCACCATTTTTCCTAACCCCATCCCTCCATCATGGCAACTATCATAAACCCCAAGAGACAAGTTTCCTACACTTCCTACAGCATATCTTGAGCATGTCGAGTTGCCGGCTTCATGCGCGAGTTGCCTCGGTATTGAGGTGGGAGCCCGTAAAAGTACCCGGCTTCGTGGTGCCCTTTCCGACGAGGAGGAGACGGACGGAGATCCCGCGAGGAGATCGGAGTGGAGATGAAGACCGGAGGACTTGGATCGTTGGTATACATCTCTTCCCTTTCTTATTAGTAGCGTAGACTTGTTAATGGTTACGATCCGGAGTTTAGTGCGCGGTGGTGCCGGATTTGCAAAGTCCGCAAAATTTAAGTTTATCACCGTTTCCGCATTCCGGCGTCGGATTGACAGCCGGGGCGCCGCCGTGCACTTACACTCTACTAATATCTATATCAGCAATATGCTAAAAGAAACACATGCACATATTAAAGCAGAGACAAACCAAGTAGCATACTACCATTTCGAGCAAGATTGTATATACAACTGTGAATATCCCAAGCTTCCATTAAGTAATATACAAACTAGTATGATACAGTAATGGCCTCTAGGGCATATACACTAACAATCTCCCACTTGCACTAAGGCCATGTACTGGCGTATCGAAGACCTATCATCTCGATCAGCCGCTTGAACTGAGTCTGGGGCAAGGCCTTGGTGAATGGATCTGCTGTGTTATCTTCTGAAGCAACCCTCCGAACCTCGATCTCCTGGCGATCCACGATCTCCCTGATCAGGTGATACCGCCTCAAGATGTGTCTGGATTTCTGATAGGACCTGGGTTCCTTCGCTAAAGCTATAGCCCCGTTGTTGTCGCAATACAGAGGTATTGGGTCAACAATGGACGGAACCACCTGAAGTTCTTTCAAGAACTTCCTCATCCAAACAGCTTCTTTTGCGGCATCAGATGCAGCGATGTATTCCGCTTCCATAGTCGAGTCAGCAACGGTTTCCTGTTTGGAGCTCTTCCAACACTTCGCCCCTCCATTGAGGGTAAAGACAAAACCCGACATGGACTTGGAATCATCCTTGTCACTCTGGAAGCTGGAGTCAGCAAAGGCCTCAATCTTCAGGTCTTTTCCGCCATACACCAAGAACATCTCCTTAGTCCTTCTCAGGTACTTGAGAATGTTCTTTACTGCTATCCAATGTTTCTCCCCAGGGTTTGACTGATACTTGCTTACCACACTCAGTGCATAAGCCACATCTGGTCTGGTACACAACATCGCATACATTATAGAGCCTACCGCAGAAGCGTAGGGTATAATAGACATGCGATCCCTCTCCAAATCAGTCTTGGGAGACATCTCTTTGGAGAGGGTGATCCCGTGACAAGCCGGTAGATTACCGCGCTTAGAATCTTCCATACTGAATCTCTTCAGTATGGTGTCGATGTACCTGGACTGCGAAAGTCCTAATATCCTCTTGGACCTGTCACGGTAGATCCGGATACCCAGAATGTATGAGGCATCACCCAGGTCTTTCATGGAGAACCTGTGTGACAAGAACCCCTTGACAGATTGTAGCATAGGAATGTCATTTCCTATTAAGAGAATGTCATCCACGTATAAAACGAGGAATACTACAGTTCTCGCTACAAATCTACAATAGATGCATGGTTCATCTGGATTTTTGATAAAGCCAAATTCCTTGACCGTCTCATCAAAACAGATGTTCCAACTCTGCGATGCCTGCTTTAGTTCATAAATGGACTTAAGCAACTTGCACACCTTTCCGCTGCTCCCACTCTGAATGAAACCCTCTGGCTGGTCCATATAGACACACTCCTCTAAATGTCCATTTAGAAAAGCTGTCTTTACGTCCATCTGCCAAATCTCATAATCGTGGAAGGCAGCAATGGCAAGAAGGATCCGAATGGATTTCAGCATAGCTACTGGAGAAAAGGTTTCGTCATAGTCCAAACCAGGTCGCTGACGAAAACCCTTTGCTACCAGTCTAGCTTTATAGGTCTCAACCTGTCCATCTACACCAATCTTCCTTTTGAAGATCCACTTGCATCCTACGGGTTTAACCCCATCTGGAGCAATGTCCAACGTCCATACTTTGTTGGTGTACATGGACTCCATTTCGGTCCACATTGCATCCAGCCATTTTACCGAGTCGACGCTCTGAATGGCTTGCTGGAAGCTAGTAGGCTCATCAAAGTCTATGATGCAATCCTCTCTATCCCCGTCAATGAGAAAACCGTAGTATCTCTCGGGCGGATGAGACTGCCTACTACTCTGTTCATATCAGATTTTTGCATTTTCATACCGCCCAATTTTTATCACATTGCATATCGGTAGGTACTCTTGAGCCGTGTTTGCTAGTCAATTGCAGGATACAGGTTCTCGGTTCTAAACGGTGAAATTCATGGAAAAACACGACAAAACCCGGGTTCCTGCCAACCACAGATAAAACACGGATCTCCGCTCTTTATCCGTCTGTTGCCACATACCAGTTTAAGAGACAAAATGTCAAATCAATGTCGTTTTCATGCACAAGGCTCAATGGCAGCACAAGATCTAAGAAATCTACACGGAGCTCGAGGAAATCATGACAAAAAGATACACATCAAATCACCTTTTGCTCAACAGAAATTCTGGAAAAATCATGAAGAAAATCTGAGAAAAATCATATGCCAGAATAAAGTACAAGAAAAACCAGGGAAGCCCAAAGAAGCAGACAGCCCAACTCCTTCATACGGCCGCGGAACCGCGGCAAAAGGGGGGTCTAGGCCGCAGTTCCGCGGCCATATAGGCGCCGCATGTGCAGAGTTTTTGGGGGCAGAATGCTCATTCCATGCTAGTTCTGATTGTTGCCCTAGGTTTTCATTCTCCAGCCTATAAATAGCCCAGAACCTTGTGAAGCCAAAGGTGTATAATCTTGTATTTTTCTAGGTTTAGAATACTTGTTTCTTCTTTCTCTTCTCATCTCTTCTCCATTAAAACTTGTAGTGAGCTTTGTGAGTGAAGAATGATGAATAAAGAAGATTCTTTTACTTATCATGCTTGTCTTGTTCTTTTATAATTGCTTTTAATTTTAATTTGTTAACTTAGTTGTTGTTATTTCTTGTTGTTTCTTTCTTTTCTCTTTTCCTTTATCATTAAAACAACCATGATGCTTACGCTTGATCATTGCCAAGGTGAGGTCGCAAATAGCTAGTTGTTATCTTCTAATCTCCTTCTTTCTATCTTCCTCTTTTGTTTTGTTTTCTTCCATTATAATGTGTGAGTAGTTTCATACTTGTTAGGGTAGGATAAGGGAAGTTTGAGAGAAGGAAATCTCTCTCACTCTTTCCTTGCCCAACATCTTAAAATCGACTCCCGTTAATTGAACCACAATCCGCTCCTTACGGCACCCTATCCTACATGATAGCGGTGATTCCGTAGTGAGACCGGTTGTGGTTGAATTAACCGGAGGTTATGGCTAAGAGCCAAGAACGGACGGACAAGCACCAAAAGGAAGAACTTATGCGTTGGAAAGCCTAGCTTATACTCGCAAGTTCCTTCCTAGTCGTGCTAATCCCCGTTGTTGCCGATTACCGTAACACCGATATTAAGAGTGGCAACGAAAGAGGTGAGCGACTCCTAACTCAAACTAACCTAATCCTAACCCTAACAAGCTCTCTTTACATATCATTTTAACACTTAGATAATCACAAACAAATCTGGAAAACTGGACTTAACTCGTTAAAACACATAGAAAAAGATTCCCATCTCCCTGCGGACGACCCGTACTCAACCGGCTAGCTACAAGCGAAACCGTCTTGATTGCGGTAATTAACTAAACTTGAACACGCAGAATCTCTACCAATCAAATGGCGCCGTTGCCGGGGAGACGGTAGTTTATTTCCTTGTGTAATTTCGGGTTAACTTGTGAATATAAATATAACCAAAACAAAACAAAAAATATACTTTGTAAAAAAATCCTTTTTGTTTTTTTTTATTAGTTTTTGTGCAAGTGTGCAGGATAATACGGAGTTCGAGTTCAGTGCCAAAGACGTGGGATATTTGAAATTCAAGTACAGTGCCAAAGACGTGGGAAGATAGACTCACATCTCGCGGCTACACCGCGTCGGATCGAAACGAAGCAAACGGTCTACTGTACAAATCTGGAGCAGATACAGTGAGAAAATCAAGATTTAGCAAATCCAGACAAGCAGAGGACACCCAAAGCAGCAAACCCAAGAAAAATGATGTCCCAATCTCACCTTTCTGCCGTGGAACCGCGGCATAAGCTGGCTTAGGCCGCGGAACCGCGGCCGTTTGGTGGCCTCAGGGTGCCAAATTCTGTGTAAGTGTCTCTTTTCTCCTCCCCACTCCTCTGGACTCCAATAAACTGTGTTTTCTGCAGATTTCTTTGCGCAAACTCTCTTCCCCCTTCCAATAAACTGTTCTTGTGCAGGATTCTTTGCGCTGCGCTAAAAATAAAAATTGTTTGCAGTTGATTTGTTATCGCTTTGCATTCATTAATACGGACTTAAGGGGCTTGAAACCAATTCAGATTGGGTGGGGATTTCATCACCCTTCCCAGGACCCCAGAAATCATAAAAAGCATATCCATTGACCATTGTTAAATTAAAAAATACTAGACTCAGCCCTAAGGACTTCGCGCTCATTAGGACAGAGGACTAATTACATACATCGGCCGTTTATCCTATCCTGACTTTGCGGTGCCTAGGCAAGTGTGACGAAGGCAAGTGGTTATTTAATTAAGGAACTTCGCGAAAGCGTTGGACAACCTCCCACTTACCTGGCACTTATCTGGCCGCAATTGGCGGAGAAGAGGCGGTTTGAGGTCCTGTTTCTAGTTCTTTGGAACAGTTAGGAGCTGTCTAGTTGACCTAGGTGACCACTAGATCTAGGTGTGATTGTGCATATCTTGTTTGTGATTGCTTAAAGCCGTAAGTCCGTACATATTTCTGTAAAGCTCTTTCTAAAAAAAAAGGGAAAAAAAATCAAAAACTTTTATAAAAACTTGCCCTTTGTCGCCAAAATCCATTTTTCACCCACCACCCATCACCTTTCTCCATTGACGTTTTCTTACCCTCACTTTCTCCGCTTTGACTATACTAAACTCGTTTAGTGTATGTCCGCTTGGACTCGGGACACTAGCGCCCGCCTAGTCCGCGTTACGTTAGTCGCTACCGACTACGCGATCGACTCAGACGTCGATACTCCGTCCACTCCTCTTTCACCCTTACCTTTGCCGGCCAACTCCGACGTTGACCGGAATTCTGTTCATACATCTTCACCTTCACCTTCACCAACCTCTTCTTCCACGATGTCAGGATTTAATCCGAACATCTCTTTGACTACCCCTGAATTGGCTCCACCTCCTGCGGAGACCAATATCCCACCACCACCACCTGTTGTAGCGCCGCAGCGAATCGCGCTCCAGGATCGTTTCTATCCCACCCGTTCCGCACTTCCCACTTGCCTTTCTCTTCCACCGGCCAATGGGGACAACTTTGAAATTAAGCCCCACTTCATCAACATGCTTCCACGATTTCATGGGCTTGAATCTGAAGATGCCTATATCTTCATCAATAAATTTCAAAACGTTTGTGCCATGATGAAAACTACCCAACTGTCGGACGATGCTATACGCCTACGGGTCATTCCGTTCACTTTATGCGATCTTGCTGAAAAATGGCTGTATAGCACCGCTTCCCATTCCATAACCAGTTGGGACGAGTTTGTAAAAGCGTTTCTAAAGAAATTTTATCCGAATCATAAAACCGCAAGGATTCGCAATGAAATCAACCAATTCTCTCAGCTTCCTTCTGAACCCTTCTGGAAGTTCTTTGACCGGTACAAAGACCTTCTTGTTCAGTGTCCTCACCACGGTATAGAGAAATGGCAACTTTGCCAAACCTTATACGAGGGTCTGAACCCAGCAACGAAGCAGTTGTTGGAAACCATCTGTCAGGGCCACTTCCTATCGAAATCTGACGAGGAAGCGTGGTAGTTCATTGACGACCTTGCGGAGCAAACGCTACAATGGGAGAGCACCAGACCGACTTCTTCTTCTTCTACCTCTACTTCTGCCGGTCAGTCTAGGGTAGGAATTCACCAACTTGACGTCTCTATTGCGATGAAAGCTGAAATGGCTGCAATAACGAGAAAGCTTGAAGCGATAGAGAGCAAATTCTCTTCTCCTGCTCCTACCCCTGTTCTTCCCCTTCGTACCATCTGCGCTTGTTGTTCTGATCCTTCTCACTTGACCGAAGAGTGTCCTTACAATCCACCATCGCAAGGACAGGATCAGGTTAATGCTGCATTCCAGCAAAGACCGAGGAATGATCCATACTCTTCCACCTACAATCCCGGTTGGAGGAACCACCCCAATTTCGCCTGGAATCAGAATCAGAATCAATTCCAAGGCAACAATTTCCAAAGGGCCCCTCCGCCGCAACAACAAGCGCAACAACAAACTCAACAGCAGTTTCAGCAACCCTTCCAACCCCAACCTTTCCAAAATCAGACGAACAACTTTGCACCCAACAATTCTTTTCCACCAAACAACTTTGTTCAGTCAAACAACAATAAGGTTTCCTCGCTCGAACGAAGTCTGGAGGCGTTCGTCAAACAATCGACTCAATCCACTGCCAACATCCAGTCTTCCATTCAGTCCTTAGTGCAACACACTGCCGCTCACGGGCAGAGCATCAAAACCATCGAGGCACAGATTGCACAACTGAATGCGGCCTTAAGCGAGCGAGAGAAGGGGAAGCTCCCGTCCCAGCCACTCCCAAATCCCGGTCACCCACAGAATGTACGTGTTGCTCTTGAACAACAAAATCATAATGTGAGTGCCGTGACCACATTGAGATCGGGAAGGATGCTGCAAAACAACATCGGCACACGGATCAATGATGACACCCCGGCCGCTTCTTCTTCTACTTCTTCTTCTTCTTCATCTCCTGCTTCTTCGTCTTCTGAGCCTATTCTCCGTTCTTCACAAGGCTCTCCTTCCTCTTCTTCTGCTTTGAATGGACCCACTTCTCACTCCTCCTACTAGGGACACCTAGAGGTTTAACGGCTTGTTGCACATGCTCAGTGCAATCGCGTTCCCTGCGAAAGTGAGGTTAGGAAATTTTTTGTGAATAAATTGGCTTTGCTCGGGACGAGCAAATAATAAGTTTGGGGGTATTTGTTCATATCAGATTTTTGCATTTTCATACCGCCCAATTTTTATCACATTGCATATCGGTAGGTACTCTTGAGCCGTGTTTGCTAGTCAATTGCAGGATACAGGTTCTCGGTTCTAAACGGTGAAATTCATGGAAAAACACGACAAAACCCGGGTTCCTTCCAACCGATAAAACACGGATCTCCGCTCTTTATCCGTCTGTTGCCACACACCAGTTTAAGAGACAAAATGTCAAATCAATGTCGTTTTCATGCACAAGGCTCAATGGCAGCACAAGATCCAAGAAATCTACAAGGAGCTCGAGGAAATCATGACAAAAAGATACACATCAAATCACCTTTTGCTCAACAGAAATTCTGGAAAAATCGTGAAGAAAAATCTGAGAAAAATCATATGCCAGAATAAAGTACAAGAAAAACCAGGGAAGCCCAAAGAAGCAGACAGCCCAACTCCTTCATACGGCCGCGGAACCGCGGCAAAAGGGGGTTTAGGCCGCGGTTCCGCGGCCATATAGGCGCCACATGTGCAAAGTTTTTGGGGGCAGAATGGTCATTCCATGCTAGTTCTGATTGTTGCCCTAGGTTTTCATTTTCCAGCCTATAAATAGCCCAGAACCTTGTGAAGCCAAAGGTGCATAATCTTGTATTTTTCTAGGTTTAGAATACTTGTTTCTTCTTCCTCTTCTCATCTCTTCTCCATTAAAACTTGTAGTGAGCTTTGTGAGTGAAGAATGATGAATAAAGAAGATTCTTTTACTTATCATGCTTGTCTTGTTCTTTTAGAATTGCTTGTAATTTTAATTTGTTAACTTAGTTGTTGTTATTTCTTGTTGTTTCTTTCTTTTCTCTTTTCCTTTATCATTAAAACAACCATGATGCTTACGCTTGATCCTTGCCAAGGTGAGGTCGCAAATAGCTAGTTGTTATCTTCTAATCTCCTTCTTTCTATCTTCCACTTTTGTTTTGTTTTCTTCCATTATGATGTGTGAGTAGTTTCATACTTGTTAGGGTAGGATAAGGGAAGTTTGAGAGAAGGAAATCTCTCTCACTCTTTCCTTGCCCAACATCTTAAAATCGACTCCCGTTAATTGAACCACAATCCGCTCCTTACGGCACCCTATCCTACATGATAGCGGTGATTCCGTAGTGAGACCGGTTGTGGTTGAATTAACCGGAGGTTATGGCTAAGAGCCAAGAACGGACGGACAAGCACCAAAAGGAAGAACTTATGCGTTGGAAAGCCTAGCTTATACTCGCAAGTTCCTTCCTAGTCGTGCTAATCCCTGTTGTTGCCGATTACCGTAACACCGATATTAAGAGTGGCAACGAAAGAGGTGAACGACTCCTAACTCAAACTAACCTAATCCTAACCCTAACAAGCTCTCTTTACATATCATTTTAACACTTAGATAATCACAAACAAATCTGGAAAACTGGACTTAACTCGTTAAAACACATAGAAAAAGATTCCCATCTCCCTGCGGACGACCCGTACTCAACCGGCTAGCTACAAGCGAAACCGTCTTGATTGCGGTAATTAACTAAACTTGAACACGCAGAATCTGTACCAATCATACTCCTGCGGAGTGGCGTGGGAATGTCCTGATCTTTCGAACCTTCTGGTTCTACGAAGCTTTCAGTAATAGCTTGTGGTTCTGGAATTTCTTCCAGTTCTATTGCGCTCCCACTTATTTCTTTTTCTAAGAACTGATGTTCCAGAAAATGGGCATTACGAGAAACAAGGACTTTTTGTTCCTCTGCGTAATAGAAAAGATACCCCCTGGAGTTCTTTGGGTATCCCACAAACTTAAACAGTACTGAGCGTGCCTCGAGCTTGTCCGTATGCTGCTTTTTGACATAAGCTGGACATCCCCAAATCTTCAGGTATTGAAGATAGGGTTTCTTCCCACTCCATAACTCATATGGTGTGGTAGGCACAGTCTCAGTGGGAACTCGGTTCAAAAGGTATGCAGCTGATTCTAGCGCATATCCCCAGAACGATCGCGGCAACTCGGCGTTACTCATCATGGACCGTACCATATCCAATAGGGTTCGGTTCCGTCTCTCCGATACACCGTTATGTTGCGGAGTGTATGGAGGAGTAAGCTGAGAGAGAATTCCATTCTCTTTTAAGTAACCCAGGAACTCGGCACTCAAGTATTCACCACCTCGATCAGATCTCAGTGCCTTGATACTTTTGCCTGTTTGTTTTTCTACTTCATTCTTATATTCCTGGAACTTATCAAAAGCTTCGGATTTATGCTTCATTAAGAAGACATGTCCGAACCTTGAGAAATCATCCGTAAAAGTAATGAAGTAAGAATAACCGCTTCGCGCATGTGTAGACATTGGACCGCACACGTCGCTGTGTACGAGTCCTAAGAGCTCGCTCGCTCTTACTCCGTGTCCAGTGAACGGAGTCTTTGTCATCTTTCCCTTGAGACAGGATTGACAAGTTGCATACGATTGATATTCAAACGAATCCAAATATCCTTCTGCATGTAACTTAGTCAACCTTCTCTCATTGATGTGACCCAGTCTACAATGCCATAAGAAAGTTTTATCGATTTCTGGAGACTTTCTTTTGTGTGTATTCTGGACATTGAAAATCTGTGGCTGGTTTAATACGTATATACCGTTGTTCAATGTACCTGACCCAATCAAAACTTGATTAAGGTGAATGTTCACTACATTACTTACAAATGCAAATTCATAACCTTCTTTAGATAATAAAGATACAGAAATGATATTACAGGTCGCATTTGGTACATAATAACAACTACGTAAAACCAAAAAGTGTCCATCCGACAATCCTAGGTGATAGTCCCCTACGGCCTCAGCATCCATGCTAGCACCGTTTGCAACTCTGAGGGTCATGTCACCTGCCTTCAAAACTCTACGCTTTCTCAATGCCTGCAAAGAATTACAGATATGAGATCCTGGTCCGGTATCCAATACCCAGGATGTAGAGTTTATTGATAGACAGTTTTCAATAACATACACACCTGAAGCTGAAGCTGCAACTCGCTTCAAATCCTGTGTTCTGGCCTTCCAAGCCTTGCAATCCTGTTTCCAGTGACCACTTTTGTGACAATAGAAGCATTCTTCCTTCCCCACCAGCTTTCCCGCTACCTTTGTTGCTTTTCCTTTTCCCTTCGTATCCACTTTACTGACACCGCCTCTTGGTTTGGCGGGGGCTTTCTTCTTCTTACCCTTGGCTTTCGCCCTGGATCTAGAAGAGGAAGATCCTCCTACAAACAAAGTGGATGTCTCCCTACCCTTCTGTAGGGTGCCCTCAGCACTCCTCAACATGTTCAGAAGTTCGGAAAGTTCAACCTCCTTTCCTTGCATGTTGAAGTTAAGAATAAACTGGGCGTAAGTAGAAGGAAGGGACTGGAGAATCAAATCAGTATAGAGTTCATTCTCCAACGTGGTCCCAAGGTCCGCGAGCTCCTCAATGTAGCCAATCATCTTAAGCACGTGTTCCGCTACCGATGATCCGACGGCCAACCTTGCCGAAAACAACTTCTTCGACACTTCGTATCTTGCGATACGAGACTGCTCTCCATACAGTTCTTTTGTATGAAGAAATATGGACTCTAGGTCCATATTCTCGTGCCTCCTCTGATGTTCGTTGTCCATCGAGGCTAGTACGAGGCATCTGGCCTTCGCGCAATCTATTTCCCAGGTCTTGTAGATTTCCCTATCTACGACACTGGTTTTGGGACCTGGGACAGGGGGAGCTTTGGTGGTAAGGACATACCCCAACTTGTCATAAGTGATTGCCATTTTGACATTCCTGAGCCAATCTTTGTAGTTTGGCCCTGTCAATATGTTTTTATCTAGTAATAACTTAAGTCCGGTCATGTTGAATGGTCGCTGCAATTAGGAGAGAGAAAAGAAACACTTTAGCATGATGCTCTTGCAAGTTTAGAGTGGTTTTTAGTTTGTCTAAACTGGATGGCTCCCAATGTCTCTCGAATCCCTTCTCAAACCGTAAAGAAAGGATTAGTCAGGATCAATCTCACCGTACAATACTTGCTTAACCGTTCAACCAGGCCAGTGTCGGTACTTCGAGGGAGGTTTTCCAACGCTTTCGCGAAGTTCCTTAATTAAGTAACCTCTTTTCCCTGTGGGCGTAGCCCCGCTAACACCTTTCTAGACACCTACTAAGTTTATAGCATTGATCGTTAAGTGAGAGTTTTCCCGAGGAGTAGCATATACTCACAGTAGGATCGAGATCCAAATATCATCGCGTGATAAAACCGAAGGAATCCTACCAGAATCATCACACTCCAAATGGTATGCAGCGCTAGCAAGTTTCAGTACTTATGAAACTCCCGATGTGGATTTTTGCCCCATGCTCTTATGACCTTGGCGTGAGGTCAAAATGTCATAAGTCACATGTCAAGTTCTTCCCATCATTATCCTGGTTAATTTGAACCCACCCGTACCTACCCTTGACGTAGGCCAAAATGGCAGTACGACTGTCTCAAACCAACGCATTCTATCTATGCAACAGATAAATATCCGGCAGCTACCAATCATTATGCCTTGGCGTGAGGTCAAAATACATAGCTTGAATACTACCGAATATTTAACTGAAATGATGGAGGGCTACGGATGGTTTTGGCGAAACCGTGAACGTAGTGAACTTGATATAATCGATGGAACGAGATAGCTTTTAAAAGGAGTGGTTCAAGCTCCGCGTTTAAAAGTTTAGTTTTGAAAAGAACCGAGTGGTTTTCAAAGTGTTCCAATCGACTTTTACTTGGTTTATTTTCTTGCATTAGTTCTTTTAATGCGTCCCATCATTTAATCCTACCATTACAGAAAACAACCAAAATATGACGTACGCTTATGCCATTCGCATTCGCCACGGGGCCCCGTCATCACCCGTTAGGTTACTTAACTAACGACAGAGCGGGGGCTGGGCTAGCGCGGCTGTAAAACATAAGCAACGCCTAAATAGTTATCATATATAAATATATAGCAATGATAGACATTACAGATCACAGATGAATACATTGGATATATTATGAATCCGCAATCCGTTCGAGCCTGCAACGAAAAGCGGATTACACGGTCGCGGTGAATAGCCAATACCCCACCCCAAGACCCCTACGGGTGCGGCAAACTACCCGCCAAGTACCCGAAGCGAAGCAACCTCCCTCACCACCGTGAGTAGGCCACTCGGCACTTCGAGATACCCGGTAGTTTGTGCACCCTCTCCATGGGTCTATCCTAGGAGCAAAAACAGTAAAAAGAATTATACAATGACGGCTACAACCCCGACCCGGTTGTGCGGCCAAACAAATAATATTATTACATCAATTTACATATTACAATGAATGAAAGAAAAAGCAACACTCATCTCACATCCACCCCGGCTATTCATCCGCGACAATCCAACACATTCATATACACATACCATCATCAATCACAGATCACAGATATGTATAACCCCGACTAATCGACATATAGCGATTAGCCGACGTTCAATACATATAAACATCACAGATATAACCTTTTAGTCAAAGTGTATTGAAGTTCGGAAAAAAATACGGATTTATAGGCCCCCAAAAACAAATTTCTATTCTGGAAAATCTGGGCACATATAAACCATCTTAAAAATCCTAAAACCAAGCCAGAAATACACTGCACCAAACTCGACCCAGTGACGAGCCAACTCAGCCGCGGTTGCGCGGCAATAGCTTGCTATTGCCGCGGAACCGCGGCGCCTTGGTCGAGTCACTGGACCGGGTTTGGTGACTTTCTTCACAAAACCCTGAGACGATTTTAGGAGTATGACAAATTTTATTTTGAGCAGGAAAAATTTTAACAGAAAGTTTGGGTTTTGAAAACTCGGTTTTGCGATTTTCCCAATTCGAACTTCCATACACTTTACTACCTAACTAGTTTATGTTTAGTTAGGCTCTGATACCACTGTAAGTCCACGTAGCCCACCCCGGTACTTGCGGGGAGGCGGAAAACGGAATAAAAATCAAATTTTTATCAACTTAGGCAACATGGACTAGATTATGAAGGATCTTTGCTAAACAAAAACAAGCTAAAGCTAACTAGAAACTAGCTAAGTGCTAGAAAGGTTATACCTTGGGCTTTATGTCCTTCTCTCCTTGCTCCTTGGAGTGGTGGAAGGAGGTCACCTTAGTCGTCTTCTCACGTCGAAGAAAGATCCACCCGAAAGCCTCGACCTTTGGCTTCAACTCCAAGCTAGAAGTAACTAGGGTGCAAGAAGTGCTAATCCTTGAACCCTAGATGAGAGTAGAGATTATCAAGAGAGGGTTTTTCTCAAGCTCAAGTGTTTCTCAACACATGAGAGGGAAGAGCTTGAGGGAGAGGAAGAACAAGAGAGAGAAAGTAAATGATAGAATGAGAGAATAATATGAAGCATTCTCTCATATATGTGAATTATTGTAATTAGATAATTAGTGAGATAATTGTCATGGCTAAATCAAGACATGACCATTATCATTTCATTTTTAATGCAAATTGCAAGGATCAAAGAGCATCTTCCAAATGAAATGATGATGGTCAAAGTGTCAACCAAGGTCAACAAGTCAAGAAGGTCAAATGGTCAACAACCATAACCATGCATAATTATTAAACTAATATCAATTAACAATAATACACACATAAGCATTAGGGTTAATAAAATGACAATAGTCATTAACCCTAATCAAAGTCCTCTCCCTCTGTCTCAAGCAACTGTGCATACGCACCCGTATTCGTGATCCGAGGAACACGAATACAATGAGAAAAACCAATCCCAAATCATATACTAGGATCCGGCTTAAACCAAAGCCCGCTAGTATAAGCTGTCCGGACAGCAAACATGCACAAGTGCGCGGATGTGAACGAACCCTGTCGCAAAACCATGCGACCTCCACTCATTTTGCCTAAAGGAGAATAGCTCTCTGTGTGGGACTCTAAAGACTCGACACTACGCTGGCAGTGGGTTTAACCACAGACCGCAAGCGGCACTAGCTGTACGTAACGGTCCCCAGGTAGATGTCGATAAGAAGACTGACGAGGTGAACCCCATCTGAACTCCTACTGAGCCAGTATGTGACAATCTCCGTACAGTCCGGTCTGTTCGTCTGATACATCGCATGGCGGGCCTAGGGGGGCGGTGAAACGTCAGTCCCCTAATAGCGGTACAAGTCGTGTCGGAGTGTAGCCCAGAACACCCTGAGATAACACTGGAAACCTACCAGTATATCTCGCTTTCCCTGGCCAGGGACTACTCGTGTAATGGCTCTCCTGGACACAGCGCGATGTCAACCCCCAATACCGGGAGAGACGAATCCTGTCTAACCGTCACTGCCTCCAAGTGCTTCAGGACTGCACCCAAAAACTACCTGTTTGAACGACTCCTTTGAGCCGTGGTAGGGTAGTAATCAAAGTCAGTGGGAACACACTCGAGGCGAAGTGACATTGTCAAGTCAGCGGACTAAGCTGTACTCATGTCACCTGGGAACTGATAACTGACGATAGGTATAATACCAACCAACAGTTCCCGACGAGTCCTGTCCAGTGTACTCGTAACCTAACGAGCACCCGCATACTATCTCAAGTACGACGTACTGACGGCTGTGGGACAGACCGTCTCCCACACTGGGATGAGAAGCGCATACGCTAGTCTACTCCGGAGTATCGATGCCCTGTCTCGATAGTCCAACAACTAGGGACCTATATAAGGATGAGCTTATAAATCACCCAGCTCCCACGAGTGTGAGCGCCATCACAACGCTGGTAATCAAGCAAAGATCTTAAGGGCTCTACCAATATGTATATCAGCAATATGCTAAAAGAAACACATGCAAATATTAAAGCAGAGACAAACCAAGTAGCATACTACCATTTCGAGCAAGATTGTATATACAACTGTGAATATCCCAAGCTTCCATTAAGTAATATACAAACTAGTATGATACAGTAATGGCCTCTAGGGCATATACACTAACAGTGTGGATTCGTGCTCCCAAATTTCTACAGAGGTCTTAAAAACGCCTGCCTGATTTTCTGACATACCCAAAATAATTTTTAGACCACAAAAAAATTCGACAGAAACTCAGAAAATGAAAACGCGGTTTCGGAAATTTTGATCGATCGATGTTTTAAACACGTTAGAGAGAGCTAGTAAAGGTTAATGGCGTGGCTCTGATACCATGTAAGTCTACGGTAGCGTCCCGACTGTCTGTCCGAGGCCAAAATGCGGGAACGAAAACTTTTTCAAAACTTGAAACTGGCGCTATCGCGGACTTTAATCCTGGATCAAACCATTAACCTACAACTAGCTAACTAGAGAAGCGTTAGAAAAGCTATACCGATCAATCCGTGTCCTTTGGTCTTGGCCACCAACCCAAGCTCCTCGTTGCATCTCCGATCTTCGGTCTCCTCGTCGGAAAGGGCACCACATCTTCGAATCCTTTTACGGGCTCCCGCTTCGTCCGAAGCAACTCGGACATGAAGTTTGCTAGTCGACGTGTCCAAGGTGATGTAGAGAATGTGTGTGATCACTTTGTCTCTTGCATCCATTGATTCTCAACGCATGAGAGTGTATGGATGGAGGTTAAGGTGAAGCCATCAATGGAGGTTGTGAGCTAGAGGAAGAAGAAGAAGAAGAAGAAGCCTTTCTTTTTCTAGTGTGTTGTATGATAAAATGAGTGAGTGAGAGTCAAAATAATACAAGAGCCAACCCTTACCATGGCTTCCCTTCTCTCTCTTCCTCTCATTTCAACTCACAAATCAATCACATAATGTGACACATACACAAAGAAAGAGACCATGAGTCACCACTTGTGCATGTGTCACAATTAATGCTCCTAATCATGATTTCTAGCTCATTATTTCCATTTGTAAACATTAACCCAAATGTTTACAACAACAAAAAGATACGACAACATCTAAAATAAACTCGTGACGGATCACAAGGATACCCCTCACCTGTATATACATACCTGCATCCGCATTCCGACCGAATGCAAATGCGATGAGACTAAAGTAATCCAACAAATCTAATACTAGGATCCGGCTTAAACCAAAGCCCACTAGTATGATCCGCCCGATCATGATCCGTGCACTACCGCACGTATATGATCGAACCCTGCCATATATCATACGGCCTCTACAACGTTTCGCCCGAAACTTGAGAAACTGTCTGTGAGGGACTCTAAAGACTCGTCAATACTCTGGCTGTGGATTTAACCACCAGCACGTCAGTGGTACTAGCCGTACGTAACGGGCTACCAGGTATTGACCAAAAGGGAGGTCGATGAGCAAACTCATCCTGACACCCTACTGAGCCAGTCAGTGACAATATCCGTACAGTCCGGTCCGTTCGTCTATGAGCATCGCATGTCGGGCCTAGGGGGTTGGTAAAAGTCAGACCCCCAAAAGCGGTACAAGTCATGTCGGAGTGTAGCCCAGAACACCCTGAGATACTACTGGAATACCTACCAGTAAATCTCCTGCCTTGGCCAAGGACTTCATGTAATGGCTCTCCTAGACACGGCGCGATATCACCCCCAATACCGGGAGAGACGAAACCCCTGCCGATCCGCTTACTGCCTCCATATGGCTCGGGACTGTACCTAACTAAAACCTGTTTGCACGGCTCCTTTGAGCCGTGGTAGGGTAGTAATCAAAGCACAGTGGGAACTCACACGAGAAAAATGACGATCTTAGGTCGATGAACTAACCTGTACACATGTCACCAGGGAACTGCTATCTGACGTCAGGTATAATACCAACTAGCATGTTCCCGGGGAGTCATGTCCGGTGTACTCATAACCCAATGAGCACCTATATACATCTTAGGTGATCCAACTGACACCAATGGCTTGTGAGACCGGCCACCGCCCCTCGTCGGGGTCTCGACTGTATACACTAGTCTACTAATGGAGTATCGATGCCCAGTCTCGAAACTCCCACGACTAGGGACCACTTTAAGGATGTGCTTATAGACCCCAGCTCCCACGTATATGATCGCCATCATACTGCTGGCCGTCAAGCAAGAATCCTAAGGGCTCTATCAACATATAATAGTGACATGTAATGTCACCTAAAACTGTACACCATAATAAAGATAAACCAGATAGCATACTATCATCTTGAGTAAGACTGTCCTACCGGTATAGGTCCTCTCTCAATCATTGTAATCACGTGCCTGTGATCTAATAATAGACTCTGAGGGCACTATATCTAACATGTGATATGTGTGGGACCGAGATTAATGCGCGTATGTGATACCGCATTCTATTCTCGCGATATGTGATATCGGACGGTTGTATGTGATATAGACGGGATATCGGATCAAGTTTTGATTCGATAGATTGTTACATTTGATATTAGTCGGTTGTATATGATATAGCCGGATTATTAAATCAAGTGTTGATTTAATAATTTAATGTATAATTATATATTTGATATATTACTTTACATTAACTAATATTAGCTCACTTAAGATTTCTTTTCTCACTTGTGCACACTTAGTATATATGTGATATATATTAATGTACATTATTTTGTGTCATGCTTGATGCCACATGCAACATGGGTGTATGAGACTTACACCATGCTTATAATAATGTGAGGGTTTTATTTATCTTGGTAATTTACAAAATTAGTGGTAATTAGTCACATGGTTGAAGCTTGTAGAAGCTTGTGGAACCATTGACCAAGTCCACTCATTTTGTTTTACTTTAAGATATTTGTTAACCCAACCACTATTGTTAACTCATGGTTTATTCTCTACATGAGTTAGTGTATGACACTAACTCACCCATGGTTTCTATTCTTACCTCAAGAGTTTATTTTCTCTCATTCTTCACTTGAGCTTCTTCTTATTCATTGAGAAAGCTTACTAGCTTTTCTCAAGGTGAGAAAATATTGTGAGAAAAAGAAAACTAAAGAGAGCACATTTCCTACTTCACCATCCTCTACTATTAGCCATTTAGTTTAGGGTGTTTGCTTTACTAATTCACATATTAGTGAAGAGATAGCATGAGCTTGAGTCTCCTCGACGTAGATCATCGTCGGCCTCCAAGACTTCGAGCAAGCTTGTTCATTTCTTCATGTGGACCCTTACTTGAGTTCGGATGTTCACTACTTGGAGCGAAAGGACTACTACACGGAGCTTTAGAAGTGAAGGACCAGTCTACAAAGGTTGTATTCCTCATTCACTTACTTGCAAAGTTGTTTGCATGATGTTTCGTTCAAAACTCTAGTTAAAGATTCTAGGTTAGGGTTCCTTAGAACGGGAAAAATTTAAAAATGGCATGGACGATGCCTCTCGAAACCTTGCTGCCGTCCTAGGTAACCCTACATGAGTCTCATACACCCATGTAGCATGTAGCATCAAGCATGACACAAAAAGAAACACAATTAATTTATATAACATATATATCAAATGCATAAGTGAGATAAGGAAATTCTTAAATGAGCTAATATTAGTTAATGTAAATTAATATATCAAATATATAATTATACATTAAATTATTAAATCAACACTTGATTTAATAATCCAGCTATATCTCATATGACCGACTAATATTATTTGTATCAACTTATCGAATCAACACTTGATTCGATAACCCGGCTATATCTCATATAACCGACCGATATCATAAATCGCCAGAATAGAATACGGTATCACATACTCGTATTAATCTCGGTCCCGCACATATCACATATATGCTCCTATTTCGTTTCGCCTGAGCCAGGAAACCTTTGTATAGGACTCTAAAGACTCGTCAATACGCCGGCAGTAGATGATGATCACATCTGTCACCCACAAGCCGTCAGCAGTACTAGCTGGACGTAACGGCTACCCGGGTATTGAGCGATCAGAAGATCAACAAGCAAGCCTACTCATTTTCCTGTAAAGCCTATCAATAACACTACCGTACAGTCCGGTCTTTTCGTCTGATATGTCGCATATCTAGTCTAGGGGTGGTAAACGTCAGACCCCAGTAACCGATAAGTCATGCCGATGTGAGGCTCATAACGGGTTGAGAAACTACTGATAACACTTACTAGTAAATCTCCGAATCAGCCCTGGCCAGGGACTTCCTGTTATGGCCAATTGAGTACAGCGACACATCAACCCCTAATACCGGGAGAGACGAATCCCCTCCTATCGCTCATTGCCTCCATGTGATTCGGGACTGTACCCAAAAGCCACCGTTTTGTACGTTCTCTTGAACGTGGAAAGGTGGAAATCAAAGCACAGTGGGAATCACACAAGACTCTATGACGATCTCGAGTCTACAGACTAACCTGTACCAGTGTCACCAGCGAACTACTATCTGACGATAGGTATAATACCAACTAGGAATTCTCGGCGAGTCTTGTTCAGTGTACCCAGTCTCCATTGAGCACCCGTATACCATCTTTGATGTCAAACACTAATGGATGTGGGATCATCCATCGCCCATCATATGGGTCAAGAAGCGTATACGCTAGTCTACACTAGAATATCGATGCCATGTCTCGATACACCCTCGACTAGGAACAATTAAAGGATGAACTTGTGGACTACCCTAGCCCTACTAGTATGTGTTGGGCTTCCCTTGCACCTAGTCTAGGGTTTGGTAGCATCACTCATGCCACTTTAAAAATTAGAGAGGTGCAAAGAAAGCAAACCAGGAATCTTTACTAGAATTTCTAGGGTAACAAGTTTGTATCACATACAAATAACTAAAGAGATCAGGATTACAACCTTTGTAGTCCGTTCCTTCGCTTCATAAGCTCCGTGTTGAGGTCCCTTCGCTGCGATCATCAAGAACTCCGACTCTCGTGAGGCTCCAAGAGGTGAATGATGCATCTTGCCTGAAGTCTTCTTGATCTAAGATGATCTACCTTGAAGAATCTCTAACCCAAGTTTGCACTTCTCTAATCAAGTATTAGTGAAGTGAACACCCTAATCTAAGTGGCTAGAATAGATGAGGATGATGAAGTAGGAATTATGCTCTCTTTTGTTTTCAATTTCTCACCATTTATCATCACAAACACAAAAGCTAGCAAGCTTTTTTCAAGAGCAAGAAGAAGAAGAAGAAGCTAAACCTTTTGTGATGAATAATGAACTATTGTTGTGGTTACAATTGCAACCATGGGTTAAGAATGAAAGGCTTAACCCTTGTAGAGAATAAACCATAGGTTAAGGGTTTGGGTTGGTTAACAAATATCTTCACAAAATATCAAGGAAAAAAGACAAAGTCAAAGCTTCATGAAGCATCCATGAACCTCATCCAAAAGCTAACCCAAAAGCTAACCCTAATCCAAACTCTAACTTGGTTTAAACTTAACAACCATGTTGCATTTGTAACCCTTACATGTTACAATATTATATATCACATATATAATATATAATGTAACAAAAGAAAATAATACAATTAACATATATCGCATATATATCAATGTATTATCCGGTGAGAAAATAAATCAATAAAGCGTGCTTATATTAGTTAACGTAATGTAATATATCACATATATAATTATACATTAAATTATCGAATCAACACTTAATCCGACAATCCGGCTATATTGCATATAACCGACTAATATAACATGTACCATTTCATCGAATCAACACTTGATCCGATGACCCGGCTATATCACATATACCCGGCCGATATCTCATATCGCGAGAATAGAATATGGTATCTCATATCGTATTATTCTCGGTCCTGCACATATCACATATGTGCTCCTACTCCGTTTTGCCTGAGCCAGGAAATCTCTGTGTAGGACTCTAAAGAATCGTCAATACGCCGGCAGTAGGTGATGATCATATCAAACACCCACAAGCTGCAAGCGGTCAGCTAAACGTAACAGCCACCCAGGTATTGAGCGATCAGAAGATTAACAAGCAAGCCTGTACATTCTCCTGTGAATCCAATCAGTAACACTACCGTACAGTCCGGTTTCTTCGCCTGATATGTCGCATATCCAGTCTAGGGGTGGTAAACGTCAGACCCAATAACCGATAAGTCGTATCGATGTGAGGCTCATAACGGGTCGAGAAACTACTGATAACACTTACCAGTAAATCTCCATAACATCCCTGGCCAGGGACTTCCAGTTATAGCCAATCGAACACAGCGCAACATCAACTCCCAATACCGGGAGAGACGAAACCCCTCCTATCACTCATTGCCTCCATGTGATTCGGGACTGTACCCAAAAGCCACCGTTTTGCACATTCTCTTAAATGTGGTAAGGTGGAAATCAAAGCACAGTGGGAATCACACAAGACTCTATGACGATCTCGAGTCTACAGACTAACCTGTACCAGTGTCACCAGCGAACTACTATCTGACAATAGGTATAATACCAACTAGGAATTCTCGGCGAGTCTTGTTTAGTGTACCCAGTCTCCATTGAGCACCTGTATACCATCTTTGATGTCAAACACAAATGGATGTGGGATCATCCATCGCCCATCATATGGGTCAAGATGCGTATACGCTAATCTACACTGGAGTATCGATGCCCAGTCTCGATACTCCCTTGACTAGGAACAGTTATAGGATGTACTCTTTGACTATCCTGGCCGCACTAGTATGATCTGTATCATAGTCCTAGTAGTCGAGTACATATCCTAAGGGCTTTATCAACATGTGAGAGCAAGACAGTAAACCAATACAAGTCAACATTTTAAGATAAAGTGAAACCAAATAGTATACTATCATGTCAAGCAAGAAAGTCCTCTCTATATATATCCAAGCATCCACTATAATAAAAATCATATGTACAACAATGGCCTCTATGGCATATATACAACTAACAATCTCCCACTTGCACTAAGGCCAGCTGTTGTAGTATCTCATACCCAACATCCCGAAGAGTCTCTTAAATTGTATCTGGGGTATGGCCTTCGTGAGTGGATCCGCAGTGTTGTCATTCGTATCAACTCTCCTGACCTCGATCTCGCGGCGATCAACTATCTCCCGGATCAGGTGATACCGCCTCAGAATATGTCTGGACTTCTGATGGGACCTGGGTTCATTAGCCAAAGCCACAGCTCCATTGTCATCATAATACAAAGGTATTGGATGCTCAATGGAAGGAACCACACCAAGTTCAGTGATGAACTTCTTCATCCAGACAGCCTCTTTGGCAGCATCGTTGGCAGCGATGTATTCAGCCTCCATCGTCGAGTCTGCCACGGTTTCTTTCTTGGAACTCTTCCAACAAACCGCCTTTCCATTCAGGGTAAAGACAAATCCCGAGTGCGACTTAGAGTCGTCCTTATCACTTTGGAAGCTCGAATCGGTAAAGGACTCCACCTGGAGTTCTCCGTTACGATACACCAAGAACATCTCCTTAGTTCTTCTCAAGTACTTGAGAATGTTCTTCACAGCTGTCCAGTGATTCTCTCCTGGATCTGCTTAATACCTACTCACTACACTTAGTGAGTATGCTACATCGGGTCTGGTACATAGCATCGCGTACATGATAGAGCCTACTGCCGAAGCATAGGGTATCCCTTGCATGCGAGCTATTTTCAAATCAGTCTTGGGAGACATCTCTTTGGAGAGAGTGAGTCCAGAGATCGTGGGTTGGTTCCCACGCTTGGATTCTTCCATACTAATCCTTTTTAGTACGGTGTCAATGTACCTAGATTAGGACAATCCCAGTATCCGTTTAGATCTATCTCTATAGATCTTGATTCCCAAAATGCAAGAGGCGTCACCTAGATCTTTCATTGAGAATCTTTGTGATAAGAAGAGCTTGACCGAGTGCAGCATAGGAACATCATTTACTATCAAGAGTATGTCATCCACGTACAATACGAGGAAGACAACCTTACTCTCTGCAACCTTCTTGTAAATACAAGGCTCATCTACGTTCTTGATGAAGTCAAACTCTTTGACTACAACATCAAAGTAGATGTTCCAACTCCGCGATGCCTGCTTTAACCCGTAGATGGATTTAAGCAGCTTGCACACCTTTCCGCTGCTCCCACTATCTACGAAGCCTTCTAGCTGAGTCATGTACACGCACTCCTCTAAATCACCATTTAGAAAGGCGGTCTTAACATCCATTTGCCAGATTTTGTAGTCATGGTATGCAGCAATGGCAAGTAAGATCTGGATGGACTTAAGCATAGCCACTGGAGAAAAGGTTTCGTCATAATCCACACCTGGTCATTGACGAAAACCTTTTGCAACAAGTCTAGCTTTGTAAGTCTCAACTTTTCCATCTACACCAAGTTTCTTCTTAAAGATCCATTTTCTCCCAATGGGTTTTACCCCTTCAGGAGCAACTTCCAAAGTCCATACTTTGTTGGTGTACATGGATTCCATCTCAGATCGCATTGCATCCAGCCATTTCACAGAGTCACCACGCGTGATGGCCTGCTCGAAGCTAGTCGGGTCATCATCTTCCATGATGCAATCCTTGCTTCCCCCGTCAATGAGAAAACCGTAGTATCTCTCAGGTGGATAGATCGGCAGAGAGGCTGGGGTTCGTCGGGAACTACTGAATCCTCTGGTTCCACTAAATCTTCAGTTACAGTTTGTGCTGCTGGAACTTCTTCCAGCTCTACCACTTCGCCACTAATTTCTTTTACAAGAAATTCCTTTTCTAAAAAGGTGGCGTATTGAGCAAAAAACACTTTTTGTTCCTCAGTATGGTAGAAAATATATCCTTAGGAATTCTTAGGATATCCCACAAACTTGCAAAGAACTGATCGTGCCTCGAGTTTGCCCGGATTTTGCCTTTTGACATAGGTCGGACAACCCCATATCTTAACTCGTTTAAGATATGGTCTCTTCCCACTCCATATCACATATGGTGTGGTAGGTACAGATTTAGATGGAACTTGATTCAAAAGGTATGCTGATGTATCAAGCGCATAACCCCAAAAGGAAATAGGTAACTCAGCGGTGCTCATCATAGAGCGCACCATATCTAATAAGGTGGGATTCCTCCGCTCCGATACACCATTGTGCTGTGGTGTATAGGGAGGAGTAAGCTGAAAGAGAATCCTATTCTCTTTTAGATAGTCCAGAAAATCATTGCTCAAGTATTCTCCTCCTCGATCAGATCGAAGGATCTTAATACTTTTGCCCGTTTGGTTCTCTACTTCGTTCTTATATTCTCTGAATTTCTCAAAAGCTTCAGACTTGTGTTTCAAAAGGAACACATGTCCGTATCTTGAGAGATCGTCAGTAAATGTAATGAAGTATGAAGAACCGTTCCTGGTATGTGTAGACATGGGAACACATACATCACTATGTATCAGTCCCAAGAGTTCCGTAACTCTTTCTCCGTGTCCACTAAACGGAGTTTTGGTCATTTTGCCTTTGAGACATGACTGGCAAGTGTCATAAGATGAAAGTTCGAACGGATTCAAATATCCATCCTTATGCAACTTAGCTAGCCGTGTCGTATTGATATGACCTAGTCTACAATGCCACAAGAAGGATTCGTTCATTTCTGAACTCTTCCTCTTGTGTGTGTTTTGTACATTCAGGACTGTAGTTTGATTTAGAATGTATATGCCATTATTTAACGATCCTGATCTAATCAACTTTTGATTTAGGAATATGTTCATAACATTATCCTGTACTACAAAATTATATCCTTCTTTACTCAATAAAGAAACTGATATAAGATTACATATCAGGGTCGGAATGTAATAGCATTCGTTCAGAACCAATGTATTACCATTTTGTAACACAAGGTGATATTCGCCAACTGCTTTGGCTGCAACATTTGCTCCATTCCCTACTCTTACGGAATGATCACCCTCTCCCAATTCCCTACCTTTCCGTAGCCCATGTAACATATTACATATGTGGGATCCTGATCCAGTATCTAATACCCAAGACGTAGAGTGAACTGAGAAACAGTTCTCGATAACAAACACACCCGAAGAAAATGTATCATCATGCTTATTCTTCGTTTGGGCGACATGAGAATCTAGATATTCTCCTATTCCCTACTCAGACTTATAACAGTTATAAGTGGGATCGGGACCAATGTTCTGTAGGGTCCCGGCAGTGCCCCGGCCATCGAAACGCGGCCAAAATGCAGAACAAAAATTTCTAAAACCGGCGCTACCGTTACCCGATTATCGGATCGACCTTAAACCCTAAACTAGCAAACTAACTAAGAGTTAGAATTATTATACCGAGTTGATCCGTGTCCTTCGGTCTTCATTCCAAGCTCCTAGCGGCTCCTTGATGTGGTTTGGTTGCCGGTCTTCCTCCATCTCCGATGATCCACCTGAGGGAAACGGCGCAAGCTCCAGCTCGACGAACGAGACAACCGACGCTCCAAAGTTGCTAACAATGGAGAGTCGGGGTGTAGTAAAGTATCACTATGATTTTCTCTCAACCATGTGCTCCATGAGAGCATCCATAGAAGATGAGTGGAGGTGGTGAAGCATTTTTCATGAACAAAGAATGGCTAAGTGTTTTGTATGAATGAGAGAGTGAGAGAGTGGGCTAATGTTTCATGTAATCTCTAAATCAAATGAATCCCCACCCCACCTAGTATTGGCCGCCTCCCCCCCCCCCTCTCTCTCCCATCAAGAAAAATCATTTTCTTTTAATCATTAAACAATGCACCATACTTTTCTACATGCACTTTGAACCATGCTTTGACACTATGCACTTTCCACCTCACACATCCACATCATTTGTGAGTCAAATAAATTTCCAAAAATGGAAATTCATACAAATGATGTGGCACCTTCTAGAAGCTATTCCGTAGAAAATACGGAATACTTCCCGGTACATGTACCGAAATACATATACGCGTATTCGTACCAAAATACGCATAGCCGAGAGAGAAAACGAATAGAGAACAATAATACTAGAATACGTATATACAAATACATATATAAATTATTAAATCAAAACCTGATTTAATAATCTGGCTTAATCCTAAGCCGCTAGTATAATCAACCGTCTGATTAAAGTCTGCGCAGCAAGTGCACATATTTAATCGGACATCTGTATGTATCAACATACCTCATGTACACCATATCGCCTGAACCGTGAAAATCCTCTGTGTGGGACTCTAAAGACTCGTCAATACGCTAGCAGTGGGTTTAACCACAAGCACGTCAGCGGCACTAGCTGTACGTAATGGCTACCCAGGTATTGAGCGAAAGGGAGGCCGACGAGCAAACTCATCCTGAACCCCTACTGAGCCAGACAGTGACAATATCCATACAGTCCGGTCTGTTCGTCTAAGAGTGTCGCATATCGAGTTTAGGGGGTGGATAAAGTCAGACCCCTAACAACGCGATATTTAGTGTCGGTATGTAACCCATCACCACCTGAGAAACTATCGATCCTAGATCGGTAATTCTCGTTCACCAAAGCCATGGATTTCTGGTGATGGCCACCCGTACACAATGCGACATCAACCCCCAATACCGGGAGAGACGAATCCCCGACGATCCGATCACTGCCTCCATGTGGCTCGGGACTGTACCCAACTAAAACCTGTTTGCACGACTCATTTAAGCCGTGGTAGGGTAGTAATCAAAGCACAGTGGGAACTCACACGAGACAAATGACGATCTCAGGTCGACAGACTAACCTGTACATATGTCACCTGGGAACTGCTATCTGACAATAGGTATAATACCAACTAGCAGGTTCCCGGCGAGTCCGTCCAGTGTACTCATAACCTAATGAGCACCTGCATACAATCTTAGGTGAACAAACAAACACTAGTGGCTTGTGAGACCTGGCCACCGCCCCTCGTCGGGGTCTCGATTAGTATACACTAGTCTACACTAGAGTATCGATGCCCGGTCTCAATACTCCTACGACTAGGGACATTTAAGGATGTGCTTATAGACCCCAGCTCCCACATATATGATCGCCATCATAATGCTGGCAATCAAGCAAGAATCCTATAGGCTCTATCAACATGTACATGATGATAAAGACAAACCAGATAGCATATTATTATCTTGAGTAAGACTGTTTTATCGGTATAGGTCCTGCCTCAATCATCATAATCACAAGTCCGCGACTATGATAATTGCCTTAAGGGCACCATAGCCAACAATCTCCCACTTGCACTTAAGGCCAATTATTGCGATGTCGCATACTCACAGCCCGTGTGATACCGAACACCCAACTTCTCTACTAATCAGTTTCGCAAAGCCCGTTTGTGAAAATGATTGCGTTCGAGAAATAGCCTCAGTGAGTAGATCCGCTCCAATGTTTCTTTCTGTATCTCTCTGTAAGTCCACGTTGCGACCCCCGGTTCTTACGGGGAGGCGGAAACGGTATAAAATCAAAATTTTAACACAAGAGGCAACATGGACTAAGCTAGGTCGGGATCTTTACCTAAACTAAAACTAGCATACTAAGCTAAAGATATTTAGCTACTCGGATGAAGATGGTTATACCTAAACTTGAACTCCTTCTCTTCAAGCTCCGATGGTGGTTCGATGGCTCCTTCTCGTTGTCTCCGTACGCCGAAGATAGATCCACTTGAAAGCTCCAACCTTTAGCTCCTTCTTCGTTCTTTGAAGAAACTAGTTCACTTGGTTTGCTAAACCTAGTGAACTAGAATGAGTAGAGATGATTTAGAATGGGATTTTATCTATGGTTCTTGATTCTCAACTCATGAGACAAGAGAACCATAGATCAAGAGAGGGAGCAAGAGGTTGAGGGTGAGAGCAAGAGGAGAGCTCAAGAACAAGAGAGAGAATGAGCAAGAAAGAATGAGCAACTCTTTTGTCTTTCACCCTCTCATAATCCAAAGTGATCATAACTCATCATATCAAAAAAGTCTTATGTGATGGTTTGAAGCAACCATAAGCTTATCATGTCATGCACTCATTTTACTCAAATGAGCAAGCAAGAAAAAGTCTTTGGCATGAAATGATAACCATGGTTATCATGATGGTCAACTAGTCAAGCCTAGTCAACCGGTCAACAAGTCAACAAAAGTCAACAAGTCACCAAAGTCAACAAGTCAACAAAAGTCAACAAGTCAACAACCATATCACCATAACACTTAATTAATATAATAGTTAATCACATATCATATTCTCATTAGGGTTGAGCATAAAGTCAAAAAGTCAACGGTCAACTGTCAACAACCCTAATGAGAATCCGCTGCCTCTGCCTCCCTGTCAACTGTGCATACACACCCGCATCCGCGTTCCGAGGAACACGAATGCAAACTGGATAAATCCAATCCCATAAGGTACACTAGGATCTGGCTTAAACCAAAGCCCGCTAGTGTAAACTGTCCGGACACTGTACGTGCACAAGTGCACGGATGTGACCGAACCCTGTCGCAAAACCATGCGACCTGTCGCAATACCATGCGACCTCTACTCTTTTGCCTAAAGGCGAAAAGCTTTCTGTGTGGGACTCTAAAGACTCGACACTACGCTGGCAGTGGGTTTAACCACAGACCGCAAGCGGCACTAGCTGTGCGTAACGGTCCCCAGGTAATGCCGACAAGAAGACCGACGAGGCGAAACCCATCTGAACTCCTACTGAGCCTGAGCGTGACATTCTCCGTACAGTCCGGTCTGTTCGTCTGATACATCGCATGGCGGGCCTAGGGGGCGGTAAACGTCAGTCCCCCAATAGCGGTACAAGTCGTGCCGGAGTGAAGCCCAATACACCCTGAGATAACACTGGAAACCTACCAGTATATCTCGTTTGCCCTGGCCAGGGACTACTCGTGTAATGGCTCTCCTAGACACAGCGCGATGTCAACCCCCAATACCGGGAGAGACGAATCCTGTCTAACCGTCACTGCCTCCAAGTGCTTCGGGACTGCATCCAACCACCACCTGTTTGCACGACTCCTTTGAGCCGTGGTAGGGTAGTGATCAAAGTACAGTGGGAACACACCCGAGGCGAAGTGACAGTGTCAAGTCAGCGGACTAAGCTGTACTCATGTCACCTGGGAACTGATAACTGACGATAGGTATAATACCAACTAGTCAGTTCCCGACGAGTCCTGTCCAGTGTACCCGTAACCTAACGAGCACCCGCATACTATCTCAAGTACGACGTACTGACGGCTGTGGGACAGACCGTCTCCCACACTGGGATGAGAAGCGCGTGCGCTGGTCTACTCCGGAGTATCGATGCCCTGTCTCGATAGTCCTGCGACCAGGGACCTGAATAAGGATGTGCTTATAGATTACCCAGCCCCCACTAGTGTGACTGCCATCACAACGCTGGTAATCAAGCAAAGATCCTAAGGGCTCCACTAATGCGTATAAGTGATATACTGAAATAAACACAAGTACACATTGAAGTAGAAACAAACCAAGTAGCATACTACTATTTTGAGCAAGATTGTATATACAAGGTGAATATCCCAAGCATCCATTAAGTAATATACAAACTAGTATGATACAGTAATGGCCTCTAGGGCATATACACTAACAATCTCCCACTTGCACTAAGGCCATGTACTGGCGTATCGAAGACCTATCATCTCGATCAGCCGCTCGAACTGAGTCTGGGGCAGGGCCTTGGTGAATGGATCAGCAGTGTTATCTTCTGAAGCGACTCTCCGAACCTCGATCTCCTGGCGATCTACGATCTCCCTGATCAGGTGATACCGCCTCAAGATGTGCCTGGATCTCTGATGGGACCTGGGTTCCTTCGCTAAAGCTATAGCCCCATTGTTGTCGCAATACAGAGGTATTGGATCAACAATGGACGGAACCACCTGAAGTTCTTTCAAGAACTTCCTCATCCAGACAGTTTCTTTTGCGGCATCAGATGCAGCGATGTATTCCGCTTCCATCGTCGAGTCTGCAACGGTTTCTTGTTTGGAACTCTTCCAACACACCGCCCCTCCATTGAGGGTAAAGACAAAACCCGACATGGACTTGGAATCATCCTTGTCACTCTGGAAGCTGGAGTCAGCAAAGGCCTCGATCTGGAGGTCTTTTCCGCCATACACCAAGAACATCTCCTTAGTCCTTCTCAGGTACTTGAGAATGTTCTTTACCGCTATCCAGTGTTTCTCCCCAGGGTTTGACTGATACCGGCTTACCACACTCAGTGCATAAGCTACATCCGGTCTGGTACACAACATCGCATACATTATAGAGCCTACCGCAGAAGCGTAGGGTATAATAGACATGCGATCCCTCTCCAAATCAGTCTTGGGAGACATCTCTTTAGAGAGGGTGATCCCGTGACAAGCCGGTAGGTTACCGCGCTTGGAATCTTCCATACTGAATCTCTTCAGTATGGTGTCGATGTACCTGGACTGTGAAAGTCCTAATATCCTCTTGGATCTGTCACGGTAGATCCGGATACCCAGAATGTACGAGGCATCACCCAGGTCTTTCATGGAGAACCTGTGTGACAAGAACCCCTTGACAGATTGTAGCATAGGAATGTCATTTCCTATTAAGAGAATGTCATCCACGTATAAAACGAGGAATACTACAGTTCTCGCTACAAATCTACTATAGATGCATGGTTCATCTGGATTTTTGATAAAGCCAAATTCTTTGACCGTCTCATTAAAGCAGATGTTCCAACTCCGCGATGCCTGCTTTAGTCCATAGATGGACTTAAGCAACTTGCACACCTTTCCGCTGCTCCCACTCTGAATGAAACCCTCTGGCTGGTCCATATAGACACACTCCTCTAAATTTCCATTTAGAAAAGCTGTCTTTACGTCCATTTGCCAGATCTCATAATCGTGGAAGGCAGCAATGGCAAGAAGGATCCGAATGGATTTCAGCATGGCTACTAGAGAAAAGGTTTCGTCGTAGTCCAAGCCAGGTCTTTGACGAAAACCCTTTGCTACCAGCCTAGCTTTATAGGTCTCAACCTGTCCATCTACACCAATCTTCCTTTTGAAGATCCACTTGCATCCTACGGGTTTTACCCCGTCTGGAGCAATGTCCAACGTCCATACCTTGTTGGTGTACATGGACTCCATTTCGGTCCGCATTGCATCCAGCCATTTCACTGAGTCAACGCTCTGAACGGCCTGCTGGAAGCTAGTAGGCTCATCATAATCTATGATGCAATCCTCTCTATCCCCGTCTATGAGAAAACCGCAGTATCTCTCGGGCGGATGAGTCTGCCTACTACTCCTGCGGAGTGGCGCAGGAATGTCCTGTTCTGTTGAACCCTCTGGTTCCACTAAGCTTTCAGTAACAGTCTGTGGTTCTGGAACTTCTTCCAGTTCTATTGTGTTCCCACTTATCTGGGTTTCCAAAAACTCAGTTTCCAAGAAGCGGGCATGCTGAGAAACAAAGACCTTTTGTTCCTCAGCTGAATAGAAAAGATACCCCCTAGAGTTCCTT
The DNA here is from genome assembly GCA_030015575.1 of Agapanthus africanus. NCBI lineage: Eukaryota > Viridiplantae > Streptophyta > Magnoliopsida > Asparagales > Amaryllidaceae > Agapanthus > Agapanthus africanus. The sequence continues at coordinate 446,880,059 of CM057342.1, read as the reverse complement.
GGGTATCCCACAAACTTACACTGTACTGAACGTGCCTCAAGCTTGTCCGCATGCTGCTTTTTTACAAAAGCTGGACATCCCCATACCTTAAGATACTTAAGACAGGGTTTCTTCCCAATCCACATCTCATATGGGGTGGTAGGCACAGTCTTGGTGGGAGCCTTGTTCAAGAGATACGCAGCTGTTTCTAGTGCATATCCCCAGAATGATCGCGGTAACTCAGCGTTACTCATCATGGACCGAACCATATCCAATAGGGTTCGGTTCCGTCTCTCTGATACACCATTATGTTGCGGAGTGTATGGAGGAGTAAGCTGAGAGAGAATACCATTCTCTTTTAAGTAATTCAGGAATTCGGCACTTAAGTATTCTCCATCTCGATCCGATCTTAGAATCTTAATACTTTTGCCGGTCTGTTTCTCTACTTCATTCTTATACTCCTGGAATTTTCCAAAGGCCTCGGACTTATGTTTCATCAAGAAGACATAACCGTACCTTGAGAAGTCATCCGTAAAAGTAATGAAGTAAGAATGTCCGCTTCGGGCATGTGTAGACATTGGACCGCACACGTCACTGTGTACGAGTCCTAAGAGCTCGCTCGCTCTTACTCCTTGTCCAGTAAACGGAGTCTTTGTCATCTTTCCTTTGAGACAAGATTGACAAGTGGCATACGATTGATATTCGAACGCATTCAAATATCCTTCTGTATGTAACTTAGTCAACCTTCTCTCATTGATGTGACCCAATCTACAATGCCATAAGAAAGTCTGATTCATTTCCGGAGACTTTCTTTTGTGTGTATTCTGGACGTTGAAAATCTGTGGTTGATTTAACACGTATATACCATTACTCAATGTACCTGACCCAATCAAAACTTGATTAAGGTGAATGTTTACAACATTACTTACAAACGCAAATTCATAACCTTCTTTAGAAACTAAAGATACAGAAATGATATTACAAGTTGCGTTGGGTACAAAAAAGCAATTACGCAAAACCAAAACATGTCCATCTGACATTCCCAGGTGATAGTCCCCCACGGCTTTAGCATCCATGCTAGCTCCGTTCGCAACTTTGAGGGTCATGTCACCTGCCTTCAAAACACTACGGTTTCTCAACGCCTGCAAAGAATTACAGATATGAGATCCTGATCCGGTATCCAATACCCAGGAAGTAGAGTTTATTGAAAGACAGTTTTCAATAACATACACACCTGAAGCTGAAGCTGCAACCTGCTTCAATTCCTGTGTTCTGGCCTTCCAGGCCCTGCAATCATTCTTCCAGTGTCCTTTCTTATGACAATAGAAGCATTCTTCCTTATCCACAAGCTTCCCCGCTATCTTTGTTGCTTTGCCTTTTCCCTTCGTATCCACTTTACCAACACCGCCCCTTGGTTTGGCGGGGGCCTTCTTCTTCTTTCCCTTGGCTTTCGCCTTGGACCTAGAAGAAGATGATCCTCCTACAAACAAAGTGGATGTTTCCCTACCTTTCTGTAGGGTGCCCTCTGCGCTCCTCAGCATGTTGAGGAGCTCTGATAGTTCAACCTCTTTTTCTTGTAGGTTGAAGTTCAGTATAAACTGGGCGTAAGTGGAAGGAAGGGACTGGAGAACTATATCCGTATATAGCTCACTCTCCAATGTGATCCCTAGGTCAGCGAGCTCCTCAATGAAGCCGATCATCTTTAGCACATGCTCGGCTACTGATGATCCGACGGCCATTCTTGTCGAAAATAACTTTTTCGACGCTTCGTATCTTGCGATACGTGATTGCTCTCCATACAGTTCTTTTGTATGGAGCAATATGGACTCCATGTCCATATTCTCATGCATCCTCTGATGTTCGTTGTCCATCGAGGCAAGCAGGAGGCACTTGGCCTTCGCGCTATCAATCTCCCAAGTCTTGCGGATTTCCTTATCCGCGACACTGGAAGTTGGACCAGGGACAGGGGGAGCTTTGGTGGTAAGAAGATACCCCAGCTTGTCATAAGTGATTGCTATCGTGACATTCCTGAGCCAATCTTTGTAGTTTGGCCCTGTCAGTTTGTTTTTATCTAGGAGTAACTTAAGTCCAGTCATGTTGATTGGTCGCTGCAATTAGGAGAGAGAAGAAGAAACACTCAGCATGATGCTCTTGCAAGTTTAGAGTGGTTTTTAGTTTGTCTAAACAGGATGGCTCCCACTGTTTCTCGAATCCCTCCTCAAACCATAAAGGAAGAATTAGTCAGGATCAATCCCACCGTACAATACTTGCTTAACCGTTCAGCCAGGCCGGTGTCGGTACTTCGAGGGAGGTTTTCCAACGCTTTCGCGAAGTTCCTTAATTAGAGAACCTCTTTTCCCTGGGGGCGTAGCCCCGCTAACACCTTTCTAGGCACCTACTAGGTTTATAGCATTGATCGTTAAGTGAGAAATTTCCCGAGGAGTAGCATATACTCACAGTAGGATCGGGATCCAAATATCATCGCATGACGAAACTGAAGGAATCCTACCAGAATCATCACACTCCAAATGGTATGCAAATCTAGCAAGTTTCAGTACTTATGAAACTCCCGATGTGGATTTTTGCCCCATGCTCTTATGACCTTGACGAAGGTCAACAAATCATAAGTCACATGTCAAGTTCTGCCCGTCATTATCCAGGTTAATTTGAATCCACCCGTATATACCCTTGACGAAGGTCAACAAGGTAATGCGAATGTCCCAAACCAACGCATCTATCTATGCTACATATGAATACCCAATAGCTACCAATCACTATTCCTTGACGAAGGTCAACAAACACAGCTTGAATACTATTGAATATTCATACGAAACGACGGAGGGCTACGAATGGTTTTGGCAAAACCGTGAACGTAGTGAACTTGATTTGGTCGATGGAACGAGATAGCTTTTAAAAGGAGTGGCTCAAGCTCCGCATTTTAAAAGTTGTTTTTGAAAAGAACCGAGTGGTTTTTCGAAAGTGTTCCAACGACTTTAGCTTGGTTTATTATCTTGCATTAGTTCTTTTAATGCGTGATATTCTTGCATTAGTTCTTTTAATGCGTCCCATCATTTAATCCTACCATTGCAGAAAACAACCAAAATATGACGTACGCTTATGCCATTCGCATTCGCCACGGGGCCCCGTCATTACCCGTTAGGTTACTTAACTAACAACAGAACGGGGGCTGGGCTAGCGCGTCTGTAAAACATAAGCAACGCCTAAATAATATCATATATAGATATACTGCAATGATAAACATTTCAGATCACAGATAAATACATTGGATATACTAGGAATCTGTAATTTGTACGAGCCTGTAACAAAAACAGATTACACGGTCGCGGTGAATAGCCAAAACCCCACCCAAGACCCCTACGGGTGCGGCAAACTACCCGCCAAGTACCCGAAGCATAGCAACCTCCCTCATCTCCATGAGTAGGCTACTCGACACTTCGGCATACCCGGTAGTTTGTGCACCCCTCCATGGGTCTATCCTAGGAGCAAAAACAGTAAAAAGAAATTATACAATGACGGCTACAACCCCGACCCGGTTGTGCGGCCATACAAATAATTATTACATCAATTTACAAATTTACATGAATTGCAAGAAAAGAAAACTCTCGTCTCACAACCCCCGGCTATTCACCCGCGACAATCCAACATATTTATATACACATTCCAGCACATTACAGATCATGTATAACCCCGACCAATCGACTTATAGCGATTGGCCGACGTTCAATACATGCAAACATCACAGATATAACCATCAAAGTCAAAGTGCAGTGAAGTTCGGAAAAAAAATACGGAATTATAGGACCCCAAAAGGAAATTTCTTTTCTGGAAAATTTGGGCACATATAATATATTCCAAAAATCCCAAAACCAACACAGACACACACTGCACGAAAAACGATGCAGAGAAGACGACAAACCGCGGCGCTTCCGCGGCACATGCCTACCTCGTGCGGCGGAAGCGCGGCGGTTTGAACGAATTAGGGCAACGTTTTTCTTGGGTGTTCACACAAAACCCTGAGCCAAATTTACAAGTGTAACGTTTTGCATTTTGAGCCAAAAAAAATTCAACAGAAACTCAGTTTTTGTAAAAGTTTGGTTTTTGGATATTTCCGGTTCCGAACTTCGTTACACTTCACTACCAAGCTAGTTTAAGTTTAGTTAGGCTCTGATACCACTGTAAGTCCACGTTGCGACCCCCGGTTCTTACGGGGAGGCGGAAACGGTATAAAATCAAAATTTTAACGCAAGAGGCAACATGGACTAAGCTAGGTCGGGATCTTTACCTAAACTAAAACTAGCATACTAAGCTAAAGATATTTAGCTACTCGGATGAAGATGGTTATACCTAAACTTGAACTCCTTCTCTTCAAGCTCCGATGGTGGTTCGATGGCTCCTTCTCGTTGTCTCCGTACGCCGAAGATAGATCCACTTGAAAGCTCCAACCTTTAGCTCCTTCTTCGTTCTTTGAAGAAACTAGTTCACTTGGTTTGCTAAACCTAGTGAACTAGAATGAGTAGAGATGATTTAGAATGGGATTTTATCTATGGTTCTTGATTCTCAACTCATGAGACAAGAGAACCATAGATCAAGAGAGGGAGCAAGAGGTTGAGGGTGAGAGCAAGAGGAGAGCTCAAGAACAAGAGAGAGAATGAGCAAGAAAGAATGAGCAACTCTTTTGTCTTTCACCCTCTCATAATCCAAAGTGATCATAACTCATCATATCAAAAAAGTCTTATGTGATGGTTTGAAGCAACCATAAGCTTATCATGTCATGCACTCATTTTACTCAAATGAGCAAGCAAGAAAAAGTCTTTGGCATGAAATGATAACCATGGTTATCATGATGGTCAACTAGTCAAGCCTAGTCAACCGGTCAACAAGTCAACAAAAGTCAACAAGTCACCAAAGTCAACAAGTCAACAAAAGTCAACAAGTCAACAACCATATCACCATAACACTTAATTAATATAATAGTTAATCACATATCATATTCTCATTAGGGTTGAGCATAAAGTCAAAAAGTCAACGGTCAACTGTCAACAACCCTAATGAGAATCCGCTGCCTCTGCCTCCCTGTCAACTGTGCATACACACCCGCATCCGCGTTCCGAGGAACACGAATGCAAACTGGATAAATCCAATCCCATAAGGTACACTAGGATCTGGCTTAAACCAAAGCCCGCTAGTGTAAACTGTCCGGACACTGTACGTGCACAAGTGCACGGATGTGACCGAACCCTGTCGCAAAACCATGCGACCTGTCGCAATACCATGCGACCTCTACTCTTTTGCCTAAAGGCGAAAAGCTTTCTGTGTGGGACTCTAAAGACTCGACACTACGCTGGCAGTGGGTTTAACCACAGACCGCAAGCGGCACTAGCTGTGCGTAACGGTCCCCAGGTAATGCCGACAAGAAGACCGACGAGGCGAAACCCATCTGAACTCCTACTGAGCCTGAGCGTGACATTCTCCGTACAGTCCGGTCTGTTCGTCTGATACATCGCATGGCGGGCCTAGGGGGCGGTAAACATCAGTCCCCCAATAGCGGTACAAGTCGTGCCGGAGTGAAGCCCAATACACCCTGAGATAACACTGGAAACCTACCAGTATATCTCGTTTGCCCTGGCCAGGGACTACTCGTGTAATGGCTCTCCTAGACACAGCGCGATGTCAACCCCCAATACCGGGAGAGACGAATCCTGTCTAACCGTTACTGCCTCCAAGTGCTTCGGGACTGCACCCAACCACCACCTGTTTGCACGACTCCTTTGAGACGTGGTAGGGTAGTGATCAAAGTACAGTGGGAACACACCCGAGGCGAAGTGACAGTGTCAAGTCAGCGGACTAAGCTATACTCATGTCACCTGGGAACTGATAACTGACGATAGGTATAATACCAACTAGTCAGTTCCCGACGAGTCCTGTCCAGTGTACCCGTAACCTAACGAGCACCCGCATACTATCTCAAGTACGACGTACTGACGGCTGTGGGACAGACCGTCTCCCACACTGGGATGAGAAGCGCATGCGCTGGTCTACTCCGGAGTATCGATGCCCTGTCTCGATAGTCCTGCGACCAGGGACCTGAATAAGGATGTGCTTATAGATTACCCAGCCCCCACTAGTGTGACTGCCATCACAACGCTGGTAATCAAGTAAAGATCCTAAGGGCTCCACTAATGCGTATAAGTGATATACTGAAATAAACACAAGTACACATTGAAGTAGAAACAAACCAAGTAGCATACTACTATTTTGAGCAAGATTGTATATACAAGGTGAATATCCCAAGCATCCATTAAGTAATATACAAACTAGTATGATACAGTAATGGCCTCTAGGGCATATACACTAACACTCTCCATATCTCAACTTCGCGGAGAAGACTATCTCCCGAAATGAGCAATACTTGTCTTAGAATTTGTCTGGATATCTGATGGGACCCAGTTCACAAATGAACTCCAAATCCAGCAAACTACTTAGACTATATCGTCCACTGAATTTAATCAGTATCCTGCGCCATGCCTTTCCTCAGTATCCGCTTGGACTACCTGTCCAACATACTGTCCCTTAAAAGAGGGAAAAACTATAACTCTGACAGTCACTCTGTCATCTAGGTCACCTTAGAAGCCTGAAATGATAACCGTCTCCTAAAGGAGGCTGCCGTAATCATTTCCCTAGAACATTCACTTATGTTCAATAACTGCTTCCCAATGTTTCTCCAGGATTTGATTAATATATCTGCATATTGCATCTAGTGCAAAAGCAATATCTGGTGTGGTACTTGACATTGCATGATTATCTCAATTGCCTAAGCAAGTGATGTGCTAATCATGCAGACCCCTCTCTCCTTTAGTCTGTAAGACACCTTTAGAGAGGGTGACTCCATCACCTGCAGGTACACCACCATGCTAGGAGTCATCCATTCTAAAATTCCTTTAGAATAATGTCAAAGTACCCAGATTGGGATACTCCCCAAATCTAGATCTAATACTATAGATCTAGTAACCAGAAAACCTGATATTATTTCCATATCCTATGTGGAGAAACAATTTTGTGATAACCATAGTATAACCGATCATAGTATAGGAATATCTCTTCCTATCAAGTGCATGTCATCCAAAATACCTGGATATCACTCTCTACTACCTTCTTACCAGATCCATCTCCTATTCTGATGAGGTCAAAGCCTATGACTGTCACATCAAAAATAGATGTTCTATTTCCGCTATACCTGCTTTAGTCTATAAATAGACATAAGCTACTTGCCTACTATACTTCCGCTGCTCCCACTGACTACAACAACCCTCTGGCAGAGTCATATACACGTGCACTTCTAAAGCTAGTTTAGAATGACACTATACTCATCCTCCTGCCGGGTCTTATAGTCTAGAACAGTACCAATGGCATGTCTGGGTAAACAAGAACCTCCCTGTCACCGTCTCTAAGAAGACCGAAGTACCTCTCGGGTGCCTGAGGTTACCCACCAAATCTGCGGAGTGGCTAATGGAACATCAAATCCAATTGAATCCTTAGGTTCTTTTAAATTTCCAGTAATCGTTTGTGGTTCTGGAATAACTTCCAGTTCTACCATACTCCCACTTGTGTTTTCTGAAAAAGTCCATTTTATTAAAACTGTGGTGAGTCAAGAACAATATAAATATTGATCTTCCTGATGGTAGAAAGTTAACCCTCGTCAAAGCCCGGGATAACCTACAAACAGCCATTACTGAAGCGTGCCTTGAGTTTATCCGGATTCTGGTTTTAAGCATCAGCCGGACAACTCCCTATACCTTAACATCGTTAAGATATAAATTGATTCTATATATATCTAATATAGAAATAAAAGCACTAATTTAATTTGAACCAGATTCAAAATCATGTTGCTGTCTCCAGTGCATATCAACCAAATGGAAAAGAGGACAATCAGCATTACTCATCTAGGAGTGCATCCGTATATGAGTAACCCGAAAGAGAAGCAAATTCTCAAAACCATTACTATCAATGGAATACCAAACACAAGTATCTACATCTTCGACTTCATTGAAGAATCCTGATACTTCCAACAAATGGTTCTCTATTTTATTCTTATACCTATGACTTCTGAATATCTGGACCTTGCATTTCAACGAAATACATGTCCAGAACTGGAGAAGTCATAAGTAAACACAATATAGTATGAGTACCACCCCCTTTGTCCTAATGGACACTGGACAACATACAATACTTTGTATAAGTCCCCTGAGTTCAATAACTCAAACCCTATGCGTCGTAGGTTGAAAAACTGTAGTATGGTTAAGAAGAATTACACCGCTGTTGAATGCACCTTACCTAATCACCAACCGATATAGGTAAATGTCACAGACATAATATCAAAAAGATATATCTCACTTTATAAAATAAATGTACAGATATATCAGTTTGAAATTGGTGCATAACAATGGATATTCAAAACCAAATATTTGCCATCCGGCAAAATCCAGATGATTTCCTCAAATATCACCAATTACAACGAATTTCGATATAATGAGGATCTAATCACCCAATTCCCAATATCTTACTCCCACTCACCATCCGTAATAACATGTAGATGTGAGAAACTGATCTGGTAAATACATACCCTGGAGTTAGATTACAACTGGGAAAACAATTATCAATTAACATCGCACAGTGAAACTGAAACATGGAAATGTTTCGAAGGGGTTCAACTGGTATTCCTAGTAACGCCTCTTTCACTATCCTGATTCACGATAGTAACCATATACTTACCTGCCCTCACTCCAATCCCTTTATTATGTCTTTACTTATTACCTTCTGTACACCTTCTGTACGCTAATTGGTTTTCTTCATTCCTTACCTTTCGACACCAGCCTAACGTTTGGAAGAAGACTATCCAATAAGCGTAATAGGTGTACTCTCCTAATCCTAGGAGCCCTCGCAACCTGAGAGAAGGTAAAGAGAAAATACATCTGAATAATCATATTCTTTTTCTCCTGAACCAGAATCCATCCTCGAAAAAGTTCCTTCGAGTTCGTATGTAACTATACGATTGATTTATCCAATGGAAGTGGATATCCATAGTGGTACGGAGTGTCCTAGAGAAATGCAAAGTGGATGTAGGAGTGGCAGGGGTATACCTGGTTTCGTCATGAATGATGGTGATCACAATTTTCTTTGCCATTATTCTAATCCCTTTATATGTCTTTACTTATTACCTTCTGTACACCACAGTTAAGCTTGTTGGTTTTCTTCCTTCCCTACCGTTCGGCACCTGCCTATGGTCTAGAGGAAGACTATCCAATAAGCGCAATAGGTGTACCCTCTCCTAATCCTAGGAGCCCTCACAACCTGAGAGAAGGTAAAGAGAAAAGACAACCGAATAATCCTATTCAATCTCTCCAGAACCAGAATTCATCCTCGAAAAAGATCCTTCGAGTTCGTATATAACCATACGATGGATTTATCCAATGGAAGTGGACGTTCGTAGTGATACGAGGTGTTCTGGAGAAATGCAAAGGTGATATAGAAGTAGCAATGATGTATGCGACACCGTGACATTCCAAAAGCCAAAGTGTTTTAAGAAGGTTCGGTTAACTTGGTTTCATGAGTTTTAGTCAAAGGTCGGGTCATAGTCGCAGCAAGAGAGAGAAAGAAGAAACACTCAGCGTGCACTCTAACCTAGATCAGAATGGTTAATCATTTTATCTAATCTGGATGGCTCCCACTGTTTCCTCGAATTCTCCTCCAAACCTGAAAGGAGAATTAGTCGGAATTACCCGAGGAGTAGTCCTACTCATCAGTGGGAATCGGGATCCAACTATCATCGCATGATAACTTGATGGAAGCCACTCAAGTTACCACACTCCAGAAGGTATGCGCAAGCCTGGCAAGTTTCCTGTATGTTTGAAACTCCTGATATGATTTTTACCCCAAGCGGTTTATGACCTTGACTTTGGCCAACAAATCATAACCCGCAAATCAAGTTCTACCCGTCATTGTCCTGATTGATTTAGACCCACCCGCACACACCCTTGACTTTGGCCAACAAAGTGGTACGACTGTCCTAAACCAATGCATATCCATGCAACGGACAAGCAATACACAGCTACCGCACACGATGCCTTGACTTTGGCCAACAAACACCGCACGAATACTATGCACTATGTATCCGAAATGACGGAGGGCTACGGCTGGTTTTTTTGGCGAAAAACCTTTAACGTAATGAACTTGATATCATTGAAAGAATCCAAGTGGTTTTTACAAATATATAGTGACGAAAACTTCTGCTAAAGAGGTCACTTCCGGTGAAGGGATCTCGGCTCTTTCCCCGTCGAATGGGGTGCAGGATATCCCAAACTGAATACCACGATGCAAAGCAAAAATAATCGACTATACTAAAGTTATTACGTTGACGCAAACTTTTACCCAAGGGGACACTCCCGATTAAGGGATCTCGGCCCTTGCCTCGTCGAATGAGGTGCAGGATATTCCAAATAAATACCACGATGCAAAGCAAACGTGTACGTCTGTAATGTCAGTTTTTAAAAACTTGGTTCCAACAACATCATATATATAGGTTTGTTTTATCCTTGCATTGATAAGAATCTATGCAGTCCCATCAATTAATCACACCAGAAAAAAACGAAAATAAAATGTACGTATATGCCATCCGCATTCGCCACTGGGTCCCGTCATCACCTGTTTGGTTACTTAACTAACGACAGAGCGGGGACTGGGCTAGCACGGGTGCAAAACATATACAACATCTACTAGTATATATAAATATATATATAACATTCGTCCCAGGCATGATATAAAGCAACATCACAGAAACATCACAGAAGCAATACAGAATGGTGGATAATCTGGAGCCCCGGGTTTCACTTGAGCCGCAGGTGAGACCCGACGTTCCCTGTCGTGTAGATAGCATGTGCAATGAAACTTAAACCCCTACGAGCGTGGCAAGTTACCCGCCAAACCAGAAGCGAGGCAGCCCCCTTCAGCAACGTGAATGGACCACCCAGCACTTCACGGAATCCGGTAACTTGAGCACCCCTCTTGGGTCACCTATACCCCCGACGAGTGCGGCGAACAGCCCGCCAATTCTACAGTAAGTTCCCCTCCGTCCCAATGCCATGTGATGCGGACCAGTTGCCCTCTAGAATCCGGCTATTCGTGCACCCCACCGCGGGGTAATCCTAGTACAGAAAATAAAATAATATACAAGGGTGACAACGACCTCAGCCCGGTCGTGCCCCAAAAGAATAATATACAAACTGGCAGTGACGGCAGTCCACATGTCGGACGCTCGCCCCGCAATATCAAATGTACAAATGAAATCAACTGTACTAATATTGCACCATTGCTATCCACCACGACAATCCAGCCAACATCACAGCACAACACAGAACATCAACGTGAATATCACGTTCGCAAACCCGTCTAAAAGACATATAGCAATTAAACGAGTTTACCGATCAAATGACATTCACGGTCGCAGATAGAAATGTATGTACTGTCAAACACACGCTTAAAATATCGATCGACTAAGTTCCAAATTGGCCCCAATAGCAAAACAACACTTCACTGAAACCTGGGCCAAAACAGAATATCACAAAAATCACATTTCCAAGTATGTGGGCTACAGAAAAAATTTGGTCACCCGTTGCCACTAAACCGCCGCGGAACCGCCGCCAATAGGTGCTTATGCGGCTGATCCGCGACGATTTTGTGGAATCACGAGCCCAAATATTTCCAGTAACCTTAAAATTGCCTGCACGGATTTTTAAGATATGTGAAATAATTTTTTGACCACATTTAAAAATCGACAGAAACTGTGGAAAAATGGAATCGTGATTTCGTAAATTCCGTTGCGGAATAGCTTCTAGAATGTGCCACATCATTTGTATGAATTTCCATTTTTGGAAATTCATTTGACTCACAAATGAGGTGGATGTATGAGGTGGAAAGTGCATAGTGTCAAAGCATGGTTCAAAGTGCATGTAGCAAAGTATGGTGCATTGTTTAATGATTAAAAGAAAATGATTTTTCTTGATGGGAGAGAGGGGGGAGGGCTAATACTAGGTGGGGTGGGGATTCATTTGATTTGGAGATTACATGAAACATTAGCCCACTCTCTCACTCTCTCATTCATACAAAACACTTAGCCATTCTTTGTTCATGAAAAATGCTTCACCACCTCCACTCATCTTCTATAGATGCTCTCATGGAGCACATGGTTGAGAGAAAATCATAGTGATACATTACTACACCCCGACTCTCCATTGTTAGCAACTTTGGAGCGTCGGTTGCCTCGTTCGTCGAGCTGGAGCTTACGTCGTTTCCCTCAGGTGGATCATCGGAGATGGAGGAACACCGGCAACCAAACCACATCAAGGAGCCACTAGGAGCTTAGAATGAAGACCGAAGGACACGGATCAACTCGGTATAATGATTCTAACTCTTAGTTACTTTGCTAGTTTAGGGTTTAAGTTCGATCCGGTAATCGGGTAACGGTAGCGCCAGTTTTAGAATTTTTGTTCCGCATTTTGGCCGCGTTTCGATGGCCGGGGCGCTGCCGGGACCCTACATGGTATCAAAGCACAGTAGGAACTCACACGAGACAAATGATGATCTCAGGTCGACAGACTAACCTGTACACATGTCACCTGGGAACTGCTATCTGACAATAGGTATAATACCAACTAGCAGGTTCCCGGCGAGTCCGTCCAGTGTACTCATAACCCAATGAGCACCAGCATACTATCTTAGGTGAACAAACTAACACCAGTGGCTTGTGAGACCTGGCCACCTCCCCTCGTCGGGGCCTCGATCAATATACACTAGTCTACACTGGAGTATCGATGCCCGGTCTCAATACTCCTACGACTAGGGACATTTAAGGATGTGCTTATAGACCCCAGCTCCCACATATATGATCGCCATCATAATGCTGGCAATCAAGCAAGAATCCTATGGGCTCTATCAACATGTACATGATGATAAAGACAAACCAGATAGCATACTATCATCTTGAGTAAGACTATTTTATCGGTATAGGTCCTGCCTCAATCATCATAATCACAAGTCCGCGACTATGATAATTGCCTTGAGGGCACCATAGCCAACACGTACCCCTGCTCAGTATAAAAAGCGGGTTCAGTCAATACATCCATATTTTTATCTTGATTACGGCCTGACATGGTCGCTACATGGAGAGAGAGAGAGAAGAAAACACTTTAGTGTATGCTCTTACAAGATTAGATTGGTTATTATCTTATCTAATCAGGATGGCTCCCACTGCTTTTTATCAATTCTTCCTTCAAACCCTAAAAGGTAAGACTAGCCGGGATTAATTACACCTTATAAATTCGCCAATCTTTCAGCCAGGCCAGTGTTGGTACTTTGAGGGAGGTTCCCCGTGCTTTCGCACAGACCTAATTAGAATAAACCTCATTTTCCCAGAGGCATAACCCCGTTAACACCTTTCTAGACACCTACTTGATCGGCTAATTGTCATGTGTAAAACTCTCGCAGGAGTAACTTTTACTCATAGTGGGTATCGGGATCCAACTATCTCATAGGAGGTATGCAATCTCATTGCAAATTTCAACACTTGAAATTCCCGATAATGCTTTTTCCCCTAGCAACTTATGACCTTAACATAGTCAACAAATCATAATTGCTAGCCAAGTTCAACCCGTCATTTCCCGATTGAATTAAACCCACCTGCACGACCCTTAACATAGTCAACAAAGTCATACAACTACCCTAATCCAATCACATCTCATGTTTTAGCAGATAAGCACTAATTCGCTACCGCACACTACGCCTTAACATAGTCAACAAACGTAGCACGAATACTAAGTAGTACTTATTTGAAATGACGGAGGGCTACGCAGGTTTTTCTGAAAACCATAAGCATAATGAACTTGATATCATTGTAGAAACAAGTGATTTTGAAAAGGAGTGTTTTTAGGCTTTTCTAGTTTCGCTAAAGAGGTCACTCCCGATGAAGGGATCTCGGCTCTTTCCTTATCGAATAAGGTGCAGAATATTTCACAAATATCGCTGTGCAAAGCAAGAACTATAGAAGCAATCAAAAACTAAACCGTGAGTTTGTAGCATCTGCCAGTTTTGCTAAAGAGGTCACTCCCGGTGAAGGGATCTCGGCCCTTTCCTCATCGAATAAGGTGCAGGGTATATCACATATACCACTGTGCAAGGCAAAAATTGTAGCTACCCTTTTTGAAAATTTGATTCTACAACATCTTTTAGGTTTCTTTTCTTTTATTAATCTTATTAATAAATCCCATCATTTATGCTTCCTAAGCATCACAGAAGAAACGAAAATACAACGTACGCTTATGTCATCCGCATTTGCCACAATGTTCCGTTATGCACCGTTAGGTTACTTAACTAACGGCATACCAGGAAGGGACTAGCGCGGGTGTAAAACATAAGCAACGTTTATTATATATCATATATACAATAATAAAGCATTCATCTCACGCATATAAAATGATCACATCACAATATATCAGCAGCAGAAGAAACATATGAAATATTGGATATACTAGGAGGTCCGTATTTTATATCGAGCCTGTATAAAACACGGATTCCACGGTCGCGATGAATAGCCAAACCCACGTCTCTAGACCCCTACGAGAGCGGCAAGTAACACTGCCAATTCTAGGATTAGGAGACCCGGTCTCGACTCCTCGAGATGGCCTCCCACTAGACCCTAAAACCTGGTTACTTGTGCTCCCCACCTTAGGTCTACTACCTAATGCGGAAAAGTAAATAATATACAATGGTGACAACAACCTCAACCCGGAAGTGCCCCAATAAAATAATATTACATACAATTAATTTTACATGAATGAAAATAAAAACCCTCATCTCACATAAAACCCCCGGCTATTCAGAACACGACAATCCAATATAACATATCACAGCAACACATAATATCTCATATCATCAATGTAAGCAAGTATGCGTATCCCGATTGTCGTTGATGTATAGCAACGAAGCCGGCAATACCCCACATACTACACTTACGGTCGCAGAAAAGAAAAGTGAAAAACTACAATATTTGGAATCCAAAAACTCCTTAGACATCGTAAACCCGAAGTATCACATATTACAGATTTCATGCCTAACTATATGAATTCCACATATTGTATCACAATCACAGAAAATCATGACGATGTTTAACGTTTTGATCGAATCAACATACACTCACAAATTACCCCCGTGAGCTCAACACTTGAGCAAAATCAAAACACTCAAAAACCGTGCCACAGTGTCTATGGTCCAGCCGTAGAAGGAGTTAACCAACGCCTCACCTATGACACCACGGAACTACGGCAAACCCGAAGATTCGAACGCGGTTCGATAGGCATAGAATCGAGTTAAGGTTATTATAGTCTTCTAGGGGTCCATAGAGGTACTTGCACGATTTTACGAATATAATCAACTTCGGAAAATTACAACACTTAGAAATTTCAGCGGGGTACAAAATGTGGTGTGCGAAGTTCGATCGAACTGCTAAAAATAGTCAAGGTTACCAATACAGTGTTAAAATATACGACTACGAAGCACTACAAATTAGCCCCAGGTCAAACTAATCATCAAATGAAAATTGGGCTAAATAAACAATACTCAGAAACCCAAAATGGAGACATGAGAGCACAGGGGAAATACGATGAGCAGAGGGAGCAGGGGGCCGGCCAGGCCGGAAAAATTAGCTTGGGGCTCGGCCAAAATCTGAGCCCCTCTCTCCGTATTTCACCCATGTTCTTAGAATGTCCCATACTGCATTCTGCACCTGTTTGAAAAATTTTTAAAGGACTTTTAAAAATTTACAGAGAGCAAAATGGAGGGTTTCAAATATCGTATTTCGGAGTCGATTTCGTTTTCGTAATTGTTTTAACACCGTATCTAGAATTCTAGTTTGGCTCTTATACCACTGTTGGGCTTCCCTTGCACCTAGTCTAGGGTTTGGTAGCATCACGCATGCCACTTTAAAAATTAGAGAGGTGCAAAGCAAGCAAACCATGAATATTTACTAGAATTTCTAGGGTAACAAGTTTGTATCACATAAAAATAACTAAAGAGATTAGGATTAAAACCTTTGTAGTCCATTCCATCGCTTCATAAGCTCCGTGTTGAGGTCCCTTCGCTGCGATCATCAAGAACTCTGACTCTCGTGAGGCTCCAAGAGGTGAATGATGCATCTTGCTTGAATTCTTCTTGATCTAAGATGATCTACCTTGAAGAATCTCTAACCCAAGCTTGCACTTCTCTAATCAAGTATTAGTGAAGTGAACACCCTAATCTAAGTGGCTAGAATAGATGAGAATGATGAAGTAGGAATTATGCTCTCTTTTGTTTTCAATTTCTCACCATTTATCATCACAAACACAAAAGCTAGCAAGTTTTTTTCAAGAGCAAGAAGAAGAAGAAGAAGCTAAATCTTTTGTGATGAATAATGAATTATTGTTGTGGTTACAATTGCAGCCATGGGTTAAAAATGAAAGGCTTAACCCTTGTAGAGAATAAACCATAGGTGAAGGGTTTGGGTTGGGTTAACAAATATCTTCACAAAATATCAAGGAAAAAAGACAAAGTCAAACCTTCATGAAGCATCCATGAATCTCATCCAAAAGCTAACCCAAAAGCTAACCCTAATCCAAACTCTAACTTGGTTTAAACTCAACAACCATGTTGTATTTGTAATCCTAACATGTTACAATATTATATATCACATATATAATATATAATGTAACAAAAGAAAATAATACAATTAACATATATCGCATATATAACAATGTATTATCCGGTGAGAAAATGAATAAATAAAGCGAGCTTATATTAGTTAACGTAATGTAATATATCACATATATAATTATACATTAAATTATCGAATCAACACTTGATCCGACAATCCGGCTATATTGCATATAACCGACTAATATAACATGTACCATTTCATCGAATCAACACTTGATCCGATGACCAGGCTATATCACATATACCCGGCCGATATCTCATATCGCGAGAATAGAATATGATATCTCATATCGTATTATTCTTGGTCCTGCACATTTCACATATGTGCTCCTACTCCGTTTTGCCTTAGCCAGGAAACCTCTGTGTAGGACTCTAAAGAATCGTCAATACGCCGGCAGTAGGTGATGATCATATCAAACACCCACAAGCAGCAAGCGGTCAGCTAAACGTAACAGCCACCCAGGTATTGAGCGATCAGAAGATCAACAAGCAAGCATGTACATTCTCTTGTGAATCCAATCAGTAACACTACCGTACAGTCCGGTCTCTTCGTCTGATATGTCGCATATCCAGTGTAGGGGTGGTAAACGTCAGACCCCAGTAACTGATAAGTCGTGTCGATGTGGGGCTCATAACGGGTCGAGAAACTACTGATAACACTTACCAGTAAATCTCCATAACAGCCCTGGCCAGGGACTTCCAGTTATAGCCAATCGAACACAACGCAATATCAACTCCCAATATCAGGAGAGATGAAACCCCTCCTATCGCTCATTGCCTCCATGTGATTCGGGACTGTACCCAAAAGCCACCATTTTGCACACCCTCTTGAACGTGGTAAGGTGGAAATCAAAGCACGGTGGGAATCACACAAGACTCTATGACGATCTCAGGTCTACAGACTAATATGTACCAGTGTCACCGGAGAACTGCTATCTGACGATAGGTGTATTACCATCTAGGAGTTCTCGGCGAGTCCGTTCAGTGTACCCAGTCTCCACTGAGCACCCGTACACCATCTTTGATGTCAAACACCAATGGATATGGGATCATCCATCGCCCATCAAATAGGTCAAGATGCGTATACGCTAGTCTACTCTGGAGTATCGATGCCCTGTCTCGATATTCGCTCGACTAGGAACAGTTATAGGATGTACTCTTTGACTACCCTGGCCCCACTAGTATGATCTGTATCATAGTTCTAGTAGTCGAGTACTATCCTAAGGGCTTTATCAACATGTGAGAGTAAGACAGTAAACCAATACAAGTCAACATGTTAAAATAAAGTGAAATCAAATAGCATACTATCATGTCAAGCAAGAAAGTCCTCTCTATATATATCTACGCATCCACTATAATATACATCATATGTACAACAATGGCCTCTAGGGCATATATACAACTAACAGTATGATCTCCATTATAGTCCTGATAGTCAAGTACACATCCTAAGGGCTTTATCAACATGTGAGAGCGAGACAATATCACAATACAAGTCTACATGTTAAGACAAAGAGAAACCGGATAGCATACTATCATGTCGAGCAAGAAATTCCTCTCTATATATGTCCAAGCATCCACTATAATATACATCATATGTACAATAATGGCCTCTAGGGCATACATATAACTAACACGCTAATCCAAGCTACCTCTTCACTAAACTCTTTAGTAAAGGAAACACACTACACTTGAGTTCCAATCAAGTGTTGGATGGTGAAGTAGGTATTTTTGGGCTCACTTAGGATGCTCACAAGCTCAAGGGTTCACAACTCATGTGAGGAATTGGGCTTGGAGGAGGATGTGCAGAAAATAAAATGGAGAGAGTTCAAGAAATGGCTAAGGCATCAAAATGAACCAAGTCAAGTGTAGAATGGCTTCCTCTATGAACTCACTCATTGAAGTATGAAATAAAAACCAATAATAAAACTCAACTATACTTCAATAGTGTTCACAAACAAATAAACAATTCAATAAAGCCATGGCTCACCCATCCCTCAAATATCTCCCCATTTTCTACCTCGTTTTCTATTTTCATAAAATAGAAAATCAACCATGCTTCATTTAATATATATATATACATATATCAAATATATATTAATATATATATTAAGAAAATAATTAGTGAGCTAAATATTAGTTAATATATAATTATATCAAATATAATATATATCAAATTATTAAATTAACACTTGATTTAATAATCCGGTTATATAACATATAACCGACTAATATCATTTATCTGTATATCCCATTATCAAATCAACTCATGATTCAATAATCCGGTTATATTACATATAACCAAACTGATATCAAATTACCGCCAGATTAGAATACGGTATCACATACTCGTATTTAATCAGGCCCCCCGCACATATCAACATACGTGCCCTACTTCGTTTCGCTTGAACTAGGAAACCTCTGTATGGGACTCTAAAGACTCGTCAATACACCAGCAGTAAGTAATGATCACATCAGTTACCCACAAGCCGTCAGCAGTACTAGCTGAACGTAACGGCTACCCAGGTATTAAGCGATTAAAAGATCAACAAGTAAGCTTGTCCAAACTCCCATGAATCGTATAAGTAACATATACCACACAGTCCGGTCTCTTCGTCTGATTTGTCGCATATCGAGTCTAGGGGTGGAATCGTCAGACCCCAGTTACTTGATAAGTCATGTCGATGTATGGCTCATAACGGTTCGAGAAACTACTGATAACACTTACCAGTAAATCTCAACAGCCCTGGCCAGGGACTTACTATTTTAGCCAATCGAACATAGCGCAACATCAACTCCCAATACCGGGAGAGACGAAACCCCTCCTATCGCTCACTGCCTCCATGTGATTCGGGACTGTACCCAAAATCCACCTGTTTGCATGACTCATTTAAGCCGTGGTAGGGAGGAAATCAAAGAATAGTGGGAACCACACAAGACACTATGACGATCTCGGGTCTACAGACTAACCTGTACCAGTGTCACCAGAGAACTGCTATCTGACGATAGGTATGATACCATCTAGAAGTTCTCGGCGAGTCCTGTTCATTGTACCCATTCTCTAATGAGCACCTGTGTACAATCTTTGATGTCAAATACCAATGGTTATGGGATCAACCATCACCCCATACAAGGTCAAGAAACGTACACACTAGTCTACTCTGGAATATCGATGCCCTGTCTCGATATCCCCTCGACTAGGAACAATTAAAGGATATGCTTGTGGACAACATAAGTCCCAGTAGTATGATCCGCATCATATGTTAGATATAGTGCCCTCAAAGTCAATATCGATGCCCTGTTTCGATATCCCCTCGACTAGGAACAATTAAAGGATATGCTTGTGGACAACATAAGTCCCAGTAGTATGATCCGCATCATATGTTAGATATAGTGCCCTCAAAGTCAATTATTGGATCGCAGGCACATGATTGCAATGATTGAGGAGGACCTATACCGGTAGGACAGTCTTACTCGAGATGATAGTATACTATCTGGTTTGCCTTTATCATCGTGTACTGCTTTAGGTAACATTACATATCACTATTGCACATTGATAGATCCCTTGGGATTCTTGCTTGACAACCAGCGGTATGATGGCGATCATATACGTGAGAGTTGGGTAGTCTATAGGAACATCCTTAAAAATGGTCCCTAGTCGTAGGAGTTTCGAGATAGGGCATCGATACTCCGGAGTAGACTAGTGTATACAGTCGAGACCCCGACGAGGGGCGGTGGCCGGTCTCACAATCCATTGGTGTCAGTTGGTTTACCTAAGATGTATACAGGTGCTCATTGGGTTATGAGTGCACCGGACAGGACTCGCCGGTAACCTGCTAGTTGGTATTGTACCAAGCATCAGATAGCAGTTCCCAGGTAACATGTGTACAGGTTAGTTCATCGACCTGAGATCGTCATTTGTCTCGTGTGAGTTCCCACTTTGCTTTGATTATTACCCTACCACGGCTCAAAAGAGTCGTGCAAACAGATTTTAGTTGGGTACAGTCCCGAGCCACATAGAGGCAGTGAGCGGATCGGCAGAGGTTTCGTCTCTCCCGGTATTGGGGGTGAGATCGCGTTGTGTCTAGGAGAGCCATTACACAAAGCCCTCGGCCGAGGCAGGAGATTTACTGGTAGGTATTCCAGTAGTATCTCAGGGTGTTCTGGGCTACACTCTGACATGACTTATACCGCTTTTGGGGGTCTGACGTTACCAGCCCCCTAGGCCCGATTTGCGATGCTCATAGACGAATGGACCGGACTGTATGGATATTGTCACTGATAGGCTCAGTAGGGTTCCAGGATGAGTTCGCTCATCCACTTCCTTTTTGCTTAATACATGGGGCAGCCGTTACGTACAGCTTGTACTACTGACGTGCATGTGGTTAAATCCGCGGCCAGCGTATTGACGAGTCTTTAGAGTCCACCACAGATAGTTTTTCAAGTTCGGGCAAAACGTTGTAGAGGCCGTATGGTTTTATGGTAGGGTTCGTACATGCACGTGCACTTATGCACGTGTCATGTTTCGGACAAATAATACTGGTGGGCTTTGGTTTAAGCCGAATTTAAGTATTATATTGAGTCGAAATATTTTACTCTCATTGTATTCGTAATCAGTCGGAATACGGATGCAGATATGTATATACTGGTCAGGGGTATTTTTGTAATTCATTACAAGATTACTTTAGAAGATGCATTTCTTTTTGGTTAAACATTTTAGTTTAAATGTTTAAGTGTTTTGGAAAGTGTGACTCATGGTTATGACTCATTGATTCTAGCATGTTCACTAATGACTCATGGTAATGAGTCATGAAGAGTTAATGAGTTTTGTTTTGGGTTTGATATTTTAGGGTTGAGTTGGAGATATTTTGATATGATATTTTCTTTGTTTTTCGAACACAAAAACCCAATATATATCATCACCAAATTAGTGGGCAGCTAAGGGTGTTTTTTAGAGCTTGGTTTTTTGCTCACTTGATTTATCTTGAGCTCACACTCTTCATCCTTCTTGCATCTTCTTCAACCTCCACCCTATCCCTCTCATGTGATGAGAACCCTAAGGTGTTTGAGACAAAGTATTCACACTTATTCTCTACTTCATCTTGGACATGTCGGTTAGCAAACTTCATGTCCGAGTTGCCTCGGTATAGAGGCGGGAGCCCGTATAAAGATTCGTTGACGTGGTGCCACCTCAACGAGGAGACCGGAGATCGAGCGAGATCGGAGATGCCGCGAGGAGCGTGGGATGATGGCTAAAGACCGAAGGACACGGATCGATCGGTATAGCCATTCTAACCTCTTTGTAGTTTGCTAGTTTAGTGTTAATGGTACGATCCGGGTTAAAGTCTATGCTAGTGCCAGTTTATAAAAGTTTTTGTTCCGCGTTTGGCCTCGGATTGATGGCCGGAGTGCTACCGTAGACTTATATGGTATCAGAGCCACACCATTAACCTTTACTAGCTTGTTCTAACGTGTTTAAAATATCGATCGAACGAAATTTCCAAAACCGCATTTTCATTGTTATAGTTTCTGTCGAATTTTTAAACTGGTCTAAAATTTATTTTGGGTATGTTAGAAAATCTTGCAGGCTTTTCTAAGTTTACTGTAGAAATTTGGTCGACTGAACCTTCAAGACCGCTGTGGAACCGCCACACAAGCCTTGTATTGGCCGCAGTTCCGCCGCCGTTTTGGAGCAACAGTGTACCATTTTTCTTCTGGGTGTCTTTCATGTGGAATTGTGGTTTCTGGAATATTTTGTTTGGGCCCAGATTTTGTTTGAGTACTGGATTTGTACTTAGGGCCCACTTCGGGAAGTTTTGTCGATCGAGATTTTAAATACGTTAGTTTACAGTGCTTACATTATATCTGCGACTGTGAATGTCATTAGAGATGTAAATCTTGTCTAATTGCTATAGTCCTTTTAGACGGGTTTGCGAACGTGACATTCGCGTTGATGTTCTGTGTTGTGTTGTGATATTGTGGATTTGTCATGGTGGATAGCTGTGTGCAATGGTAGTGCAGTTTGGATTTATTTGTACATTTGATATCGCGGGGCGAGCGTCCGACATGTGGACTGTCATCGCTGCCTGTTTGTATATTATTCTTTTGGGGCACGACCGGATTGAGGTCGATTTACCCGTTGTACATATTTTCTTTTCTGTACTAGGTTTACCCCACGACGGAGTGCACGGATAGCCAGGTTCTGGAGGGCAACGGGTTCACATCTCATGGCTTTGAGAGGGAGGGGGCCTCACTCTAGGATTGGCAGGACATTCGCCGCACTCGTAAGGGGTACAGGTTGACCCAAGGTGGGGTGCTCAAGTTACCGGATTCCGTGAAGTGCTGGGTGGTCCATTCACTTTGTTGAAGGGGACTGTCTCGCTTCAGGTTTTGGCGGGTAACTTTCCGAACTCGTAGGGGTCTAGGTTTCATTACACAGGCTATCCACACGACCAAGGGAACGTCGGGTTTCAGTTACGGCTCAATGAAACCCGGGGCTCCCAGATTATCTGTATTGTTCTGTGATGCTTATTACTTTTCTGTAATGTTGCATTTATCACGCCTGGAGCGATTATTGTATATTGATATATATACTAGTAGATGTTGTATATATTTTACACCCGTGCTAGTCCAGTCCTCGCTCTGTCGTTAGTTAAGTAACCTAACGGGTGATGACGGGACCCAGTGACGAATGTGGATGGCATATACGTACATTTTATTTTCATTCTTTTCTGGTGTGATTAATTGATGGGACTGCGTTGATTCTGATCAATGCAAAGAAAACAAACCTATTGGATGTTGTTGGAACATTTTTCAAAAAGGCTGTTATTTCAAGGACGTTTTCTTTTGTTTTGCACAGCGGTATTCAGTTTAGAATATCCAGCACCTCATTCGACGAGGCAAGGGCCGAGATGCCTTCACCGGGAGTGACCCCTTGGGTAGAGGATTGCGTCAGGGTAATAACTTCACTATAGTCGATTACTTTTTGCTTTGCATCGTGGTCTTCAGTTTAGAATATCCTGCACCTCATTCCACGAGGAAAGAGCCGAGATCCCTTCACCGGGAATGAACTCTTTAGCAAAGGTTTTCGCCACTATATTTTTGTAAAAAGCTATCAGGTTCCTTCAACAATATCAGGTTCATTACGTTAAGGGTTTTTTGCCAAAAACCAGCCGTAGCCCTCCGTCATTTCAGACGGGTAGCACTTAGTATTCATGCTATGTTTGTTGACCTTCGTCAAGGCATAGTGTATGGTAGCTGCTTATTACCTTTCTGTTGCATAGATAGATGCGTTGGTTTGAGACAGTCGTACAGCCTTGTTGACCTTCATCAAGGGCTTGTACGGGTGGGTTCAAATTAACCTGGACAATGACGGGTAGAACTTGATATGTGACTTATGATTTGTTGACCTTCGTCAAGATCATAAGAGCATGGGGTAAAAATCATATCGGAAGTTTCTAAAGAAACTGAAACTTGCCAGGCATGCGCATACCTGCTGGAGTGTGATAACGTGAGTGGATTCCTTCACGTTATCATACGATGAGAGTTGGATCTCTATTCCCACTGATGAGTTGGTTTACTCTTCGGGTGATCCCGACTAGTTCTTCTTTCAGGTTTAGAGGAGAATTTGAGGATACAGTGGGAGGTTTCCTGATTAGATAAATTGATAACCATTCTGATCTAGGTTAGAGTGCATGCAGAGTGATTCTTTTCTCTCTCTTTGGCAGCGACCATGGACCGACCCTAGACTATGACTCAGTGACCAAGTTAACCGAACCTTCTTAAAACACTGGCTTTTGGATTGTCTGAGTTGCATACATCATTGTCACTCCTTCTTTTACCCTTTGCATTTCTTTAGAACACCTCGTATTACTACGAACATCCACTTCCATTGGATAAATCCATCGTATGGTTATATACGAACTCGAAGGAACTTGTTCCAGATTCGAGGATGGATTCTAGTTCTGGAGAGATTGAATAGGTTTATTCAGTTGTCTTTTCCTTTTACCTTCTCTCAGGTTGCGAGGGCTCCTAGGATTAGGAGAGTACACCTGTTATGCTTATTGGATAGTCTTCTTCCAAACCATAGGCTGGTGCCGAAAGGTAGGGAAATGAAGAAAACCAATTAGCCTAAGGATGGTGTACAGAAGGTAATAAATAAAGACATATAAAGGGATTAGAAAGAGGGTTAAGTAAATTGCAACTGCTATCATTCACGACCAAACCGCGTAGTTCATCGCCACTCCTACTTCACCTTTGCTTTTTCTCCGGTTCAGGAGAAATAGAATAAGGTTTTATTCAGTTGTCTTTTATCATCACCTTCTCTCAGGTTGCGAGTACTCCTAGGATTAGGAGAGTACACCTATTATGCTTATTGGATAGTCTTCTTCCAAACCATAGGCCGGTGCCGAACGGTAGGGAAGGAAGAAAACCATTTAGCCTAAAAAGGTGTACAAAAGGTAATGACTAAAGACATCTAAAGGGATTTGGAGAGATGGCAAAGAAATATGCTGTTATAGTCATGAATCTGGATAATGGAAGAGGCATTATTAGGAATACCCGGATACCCCTTCGAAACATTTTCATGTTTCAGTTTCACTATGTGTCGTTAAAGGAAAATTGATTTCCCAATTAGATACTTTCTCCAGGGTATGTATTTACCAGGTATGATTCTCACGTCTGTATGGTTTTACAGATGATGAGTGGGAGTAAGTTATTGGGAATTGGGTGATCATCCTCATTATATCGGAATTCATTATAATTGGTGATATTTGAAGAAATCGCCTGGGTACAGTTTTCAACCTACGACGCACAGGGTTTGAGTTATTCAACTCAAGGGACTTATACAAAGTATTGTATGTTGTCCAGTGTCCATTAGGACAAAGGGGTAGCTCCTCGTACTATATTCTGTTTACTTGTGATTTCTCTAGTTTTTAGACAAGTGTTTCGTAGAAATACAAGGTCTAAGTTTTGAGAAGTTATAGGTACAAGAATAAAGTAGAGAACCATGTGTTGCAAGTATCGGGATTCTTCAAAGTGATCGAAGATGTAGATACTTGTGTTGGGTATTCAGTTGATAGTAATAGTTTTGAGAACTTGTTTCTCTTTCAGGTTACTCATAATTGGATGCACTCCTAAGTTGAGTAATGCTGATCTGCATCTCTCTATTTTGTTGACATCATTGGAGACAGCTGCATGATTTGAATCTGGTTCCAATTAAATCAGTGCCTCAGTTTCTATATGGTATATAGAATGGTTCATATCTTAACGATGTTAAGGTACGGGGAGTTGTCCGGCTTATGCTTAAAACCAGACACTGGATAACTCGAGGCACGTTTCTGTAATGGCTGTTTGTGGGTTAACCCGGGCTATGACGAGGGTTGACTTTCTACCATCTGGAAGATCAATAGTGATATTGTTCTTGACTCGCCACAGTTTTAGTAAAATGGACTTTTTCAGAAAACAGCAGTGGGAGTATGATAGAACTGGAAGTGATTCCAGAACCGCAAACGATTACTGAAAATTTAATAGGACCTAAAGATTCAATCAGGTTTGACATTCCATTAGCCACTCCGCAGATATGTTGGGTAACCTCAGACACCCGAGAGGTACTCCGGTAGCCTCAATGACGATGATAGGGAGGTTCTTGTTTACCCAGACTTGCTATTACTGCTGTTCCAGACTATGAGACCCGGCAGGAAGATGAGTATTGCGTCGTTCTAAACTAGCTTTAGAAGTGTACGTGTATATAACTCTGCCAGAGGGTTGTTGTGGTCAGTGGGAGCAGCGGAAGCATAGTGGACAAGTAGCTTGTGTCTATTTATAGACTAAAGCAGATATAGCGGAGATAGATCATCTATTTTTGATGTGATAGTCATGGGCTTTGACTTCATCAGAATATGGGATGGATCTGTTAAGAAGGTAGTAGGGTGTGATGTCCTGGTATTTGGATGACATACACAGAGTAGGAAGTAAAATTCCTATACTACGATCGGTTATACTGTGGTTGTCACACAGTTGTTTCTCCACACAGGATATGGATATTATATCAGACATTCTGGTTACTAGATCTATGGTTTTAGATCTAGATTTGGGTAGCTTCCCAATCTGGGTACTTAGGCAATATTCTAAAAGGTATTTTAGAATGGACGACTCCTGGCATGGTGGTGTACCTGCAGGTGATGGAGTCACCATCTCTAAAGGTGTCTTACAGACTAAAGGAGAGGGATGTGCATGATTGGCATACCACTTGCTTAGGCAATTGAGTTAATCATGTGATGTCAAGTACCACACCAGATGTTGTTTTTGCACTAGATGTAATAAGTTGAGATATTAATCCAATCCTGGAGAAACATTCGGAAGTAGTTTTAGAACATAAGTGAATGTTCTAGGGATTTGATAACGGCAGCCTCCTTTGGGAGACGGTTATCATTCCAGGCTTCCAAGGTGACATGGATGACAGAGTGACTGTCAGAGTTATAATTTTCCCTCTGACGAGGGGCAATTGTTTGGACAGGTGGTCTAAGAGGATACTGTGGGAGGCATGGCGCAGGATACTGATTAGGTTCAATTGACATACAGTCTAAGAAGTTTAGATTTGGAGTTCATTTATGAACTAGGTCCCATCAGATATCCAGACATATTCTAAGACAGGTATTACTCAATTCGGGAGATGGCTTTCTCCGCGAACATAAGATTAAGAGAGACATAGAAAGAAACATCAGGGCGGATCCACTCACTGAGGCTATTTCTCGAACACAATAGTTTTACAAACGAGCTTTGTGACACTGATTAGTAGAGGAATTGGGTGTTCGGTATCACACGGGCTGTGAGTATGCGACATTGCAATAATTAACCTTAAGTGCAAGTGGGAGATTGTTGGATATAGTGCCCTCAAAGTCAATTATTGGATCGCAGACACATGATTGCAATGATTGAGGAGGACCTATACCGGTAGGACAGTCTTACTCGAGATGATAGTATGCTATCTGGTTTGCCTTTATCATCGTGTACTACTTTAGGTGACATTACAGATCACTATTGCACGTTGATAGAGCCTTTGGGATTCTTTCTTGACTACCAGCAATATGATGGCGATCATATACGTGAGAGTTGGGTAGTCTATAAGCACATCCTTAAAAATGGTCCCTAGTCATGGGAGCTTCGAGACAGGGCATCGATACTTTGGAGTTGACTAGTGCATACAGTCGAGACCCCGACGAGGGACGGTGGCCGGTCTAACAAGCAATTAGTGTCAGTTGGTTCACCTAAGATGTATACAGGTGCTCATTGGGTTATGAGTGCACCGGACAGGACTCGCTGGGAACCTGCTAGTTGGTATTGTACCTAGCGTCAGATAGCAGTTCCCAGGTGACATGTGTACAGGTTAGTTCATCGACCTGAGATCGTCATCTGTCTCGTGTGAGTTCCCACTGTGCTTTGATTATTACCCTACCACGGCTCAAAAGAGTCGTGCAAACAGGTTTTAGTTGGGTACAGTCCCGAGCCACATAGAGGCAATGAGCGGATCGGCATGGGTTTCGTCTCTCCCGGTATTGGGGGTGAGATCGCGCTGTGTCTAGGAGAGCCATTACACAAAGCCCTCGGCCGAGGCAGGAGATTTACTGGTAGGTATTCCAGTAGTATCTCAAGGTGTTCTGGGCTACACTCCGACACGACTTATACCGCTTTTGGGGGTCTGACGTTACCAGCCCCTTAGGCCCGATATGCGATGCTCATAGACGAACAGACCGGACTGTACGGATATTGTCACTGATAGGCTCAGTAGGGTTCCAGGATGAGTTCGCTCATCCACTTCCCTTTTGCTCAATACATGGGGCAGCCGTTACGTACAGCTTGTGCTACTAACGTGCTTGTGGTTAAATCCGCGGCTAGCGTATTGACGAGTCTTTAGAGTCCACCACAGATAGTTTTCCAAGTTCGGGCAAAACGTTGTAGAGGTCGTATGGTTTTATGGCAGGGTTTGAACATGCACGTGCACTTGTGCACGTGTCATGTTTCGGACAGATAATACTGGTAGGCTTTGGTTTAAGCCGGATCCAAATATTATATTGAGTCGGAATATTTTAGTCTCATTGTATTCGTATTTAGTCGGAATACGGATGCAGGTATGTATATACTGGTGAGGGGTATTTTTGTAATTCATTACAAGATTACTTTAGAAGATGCATTTCTTTTTGGTTAAACATTTTAGTTTAAATGTTTAAGTGTTTTGGAAAGTGTGACTCATGGTTATGACTCATTGATTCTAGCATGTTCACTAATGACTCATGGTAATGGGTCATGTAGTGAGTCATGAAGAGTTAATGAGTTTTGTTTTTGGTTTGATATTTTAGGGTTGAGTTTGTTAGTGTATATGCCCTAGAGGCCATTACTGTATCATACTAGTTTGTATATTACTTAATGGAAGCTTGGGATATTCACAGTTGTATAGACAATCTTGCTCAAAATGGTAGTATGCTACTTGGTTTGTTTCTACTTTAATATATGCATGTGTTTCTTTTAGCATATCGCTTATACATATTAGTAGAGCCCTTAGGATCTTTGCTTGATTACCAGCGTTGTGATGGCGGTCACACTCGTGGGGGCTGGGTAATCCACAAGCACATCCTTATACAGATCCCTAGCCATAGGACTATCGAGACAGGGCATCAATACTCCGGAGTAGACTAGCGTATGCGCTTCTCATCCCAGCAGGGGAGACGGTCTGTCCCACAGCCGTCAGTACGTCGTACTTGAGATAGTATGCGGGTGCTCGTTAGGTTACGAGTACACTGGACAGGACTCGTCGGGAACTGATTGGTTGGTACTATACCTATCGTCAGTTATCAGTTCCCAGGTGACATGAGTACAGCTTAGTCCGCTGACTTGACACTGTCACTTCGCCTCGAGTGTGTTCCCACTGTACTTTGATTACTACCCTACCACGGCTCAAAGAAGTCGTGCAAACAGGTAGTAGTTGGGTGCAGTCCCGAAGCACTTGGAGGCAGTGACGGTTAGACAGGATTCGTCTCTCCCGGTATTGGGAGTTGATATCGCGCTGTGTCTAGGAGAGCCATTACACAAGTAGTCCCTGGCCCGGGCAAGCGAGATATACTGGTAGGTTTCCAGTATTATCTCAGGGTGTTCTGGGCTACACTCCGACACGACTTGTACCGCTATTAGGGAACTGACGTTTACCGCCCCCCTAGGCCCGCCATGCGATGTACTCAGACGAACAGACCGGATTGTACGGAGATTGTCACATTCAGGCTCAGTAGGAGTTCAGATGGGTTTCACCTCGTCCGTCTTCTTATCGGCATCTACCCGGGGGCCGTTACGCACAGCTAGTGCCGCTTGCGGTCTGTGGTTAAACCCACTGCCAGCGTAGTGTCGAGTCTTTAGAGTCCCACACAGAGAGCTATTCGCCTTTAGGCAAAAAGAGTAGAGGTCGCATGGTTTTGCGACAGGTCGCATGGTTTTGCGACAGGTCGCATGGTTTTGCGACAGGGTTCGGTCACATCCGCGCACTTGTGCACATTTAGTGACCGGGCGGTTATTACTAGCGGGCTTTGGTTTAAGCCAGATCCTAGTATACGTTTTGGGATTGGTTTTATCTCGTTTGTATCCGTGTTCCCCGGAACGCGGATACGGGTGTGTATGCACAGTTGACAGAGACAGAGGCAGAGGATTCTCATTAGGGTTGTTGACTGTTGACTTTTGCTTAACCCTAATGAGAATTAGAAATATGATTAACAATAATATTAATTGAGTATTATAGTGACATGGCTAGGGTTGAAAGGTTGACCTTGTTGACTTGTTGACTTTTGTTGACCGGTTGACTAGGTTGGACTTGTTGACCACCATCATGACAATGGCTATCATTTGTTTGCATTGACTTGTGCTTGCTTGTTTTGTTCACCATTTGCATTTAATGCAAGAAATGATATTGTCATTTGTCATGATAACAACCATTACATTATACTCAATTATTATTACTTGTTATGATTTTTTTGGATTATGAGAGCTTGGATGGAAAAAGGTTTGCTCATTCTCTCATTTCATTTTCTCTCTCTTGCTCAAGCTCTCCCTCTTCCTCTTGCTCTCTCTAGCTCAAGGCAAACCCCTCTCATGAGTTGAGAACCATTGCCTTAGAGATAAAAACACCAAAACAATGCTCTACTCATTCTAGTTCACAAGGCCTAGCAAGCCAAGTGTTCTAGTTTCTTCAAGTTCGAAGAAGAAGCCAAAAGGTAGAAGCTTTCGGGTGGATCCATCTTCGGCGCGAGGAGACGACGAGGTGAGGCCAATCCGTACACCACCAAGAGTTGAAGACGAAGGAGTTCAAGAAAGGTATAACCCCCTAACCGAGTAGGTAAAACTCCTAGTTAGGTTGTTAGGTAGTTGTTTAACAAAGATCCGTATTTTGAGTCCATGTTACCACCCTAGGAAAAAATTGTTTTTCACTATTTCCGCAACCCCAAAGAACCGGGGAAGGGTAACGTGGACTTACAGAGTTGGAGATATTTTGATATGATATTTTCTTTGTTTTTCCAACACAAAAACCCAATATTTATCATCACCAAATTAGTGGGCAGCCAAGGGTGTTTTTTAGAGCTTAGTTTTTTGCTCACTTGATTTATCTTGAGCTCACATTCTTCATCCTTCTTGCATCTTCTTCAACCTCCACCCTATCCTTCTCATGTGATGAGAACCCTAGGGTTTTTGAGACAAAGTATTCACACTCATTCTCTACTTCATCTTGGACATGTCGATTAGCAAACTTCATGTCCGAGTTGCCTCGGTATAGAGGCGAGAGCCCGTATAAAGATTCGTTGACGTGGTGCCACCTCAACGAGGAGACCGGAGATCGAGCGAGATCGGAGATGCCGTGAGGAGTGTGGGATGATGGCTAAAGACCAAAGGACACAAATCGATCAGTATAGCCATTCTAACCTCTTTGTAGTTTGCTAGTTTAGTGTTAATGGCACAATCTGGGTTAAAGTCTATGCTAACGGCAGTTTATAAAAGTTTTTGTTCCGCGTTTGGCCTCGGATTTGTTAGTTATATGTATGCCCTAGAGGCCATTACTGTGCATTGGATGTATATTGTAATGGATGCTGGGACTTATATAGGTAGGACTTTCTTGCTCGACATGATAGTACGCTATCTGGTTGCTCTTTATCTTAACATGTATACTTTCTGTCTCTCTGTTACATGTTGATAAAGCCCTTAGGATGTGTACTCGACTTCCAGGACTATGATGTAGATCATAATAGTGGGGCCTGGGTAGTCCATGAGTACATCCTTCAATGTTCCTAGTCGTGGAAATATCGAGACGGGGCATCGATATTCCAGAGTAGACTAGCGTATATCTTCTCGACCCATGTGATGGGCGATGGATGATCCCATATCCATTGGTGTTTGACATCAGAGATGGTATGCGGGTGCTCAGGGGAGACTGGGTACACTGAATGGACTCGCCGAGAACTCCCAGATGGTATTATACCTCATGTCAGATGGCAGTTCTCTAGTGACATTGGTACAACTTAGTCTGTTGACCCGAGATCGTCATAGAGTCTTGTGTGTCTCCCACTGTGCTTTGATTTTCACCCTACCACGGCTCTATTGAGTCGTGCAAACAGGTGGTTTTTGGGTACAGTCCCATTTCACACGGAGGCAATGAGCGATAGGAGGGGATTCGTCTCTCCCGGTATTGGGGGTTGATGTTGTGCTATGCTCGACTGGCCATAACAGGAAATCCCTGGCCACGGTTGCAGTGATATACTGGTAAGAGTTATCAGTAAATTCACGATTGTTATAGACCTTATATCGGCATGACTTATCAAGCTATTGGGGTCTGACGTTTACCACCCCTAGGCGAGATATGCGACATATCAGACAAACAGACCGGACTGTACGGTAAGTGTTACTGGTTGGATTCACAGGAGTGTGAGCGGGCTTGCTCGTCGATCTTCTGATTGCTCAATACTCGGGTGGCCGTTACGTTTAGCAGACCGCTTGCGGCTTGTGGGTGTTTGATATGATCATCACCTACTGCCGGCGTATTGACGAGTCTTTAGAGTCCTACACAGAGGTTTCCTGGCTCAAGCAAAACGAAATAGGAGCGCATATGAGATATGTGTGGGACCGAGAATAATGCGTGTATGTGATACCGTATTCTATTCTCACGATGAATGTATCGATTGGTTGTATGCGATATAACCTAGTTATCGAATCGAGGATTGATTCGATAAGTCGATACATTGGATATTAGTCGGTCATATGCGATATGACCAGATCGTTAAATCAAGTGTTGATTTAATGATTTAATGTATAATTATATATTAGATATATTACTTTATATTAACTAGTATTTGTTCACTTAAAATGGATTTTCTCACTTGATGTGCACATTGTATATGTGATATATTTTTGTGTACTTGATTGTATCATGTTTGATGATACATTCAAGTTTGGGTGTATGTTTAGTTTAAACCATGTTTAAGTGAATGGTTAGGGTTTTGTTTATTTACTTATTCATTTATTTATTTATTCATTAATTCATTTTTGGGCAAAAATGAAATGGTGGCTGATCGCACGCTTTTGGCGTGTCGGATGTTCAAAGTTCTAAGTTATAACTGCGATCAGAATGGTGTCGCTTTGCAGCTAGCCGGTTGAGCACGGGTCGATCCACAGGGAGATGGCTGTATGTCCGTTCGAGTTTTAGACGAGTCAATGAAGAATTTGTATATGTTTGTTCAGTTCTATCCTAAGTGTATATGCAAGTATAAAGTTGTTAAGAAAAAGATACGAAAGTGTAAGCTAAGGAAATCCGCACTCAAAACCTTTGAGCCGAGTCTTGACCAATTGAAGCTAGAGCAATCGGCAACAACGTGGATTAGGGGATTTAAGCACGGTATTCGTGAATCCGGCTTATTTACCCTTGTCCTTCCGTTCTTGTCTTTTGCTTTCGCCTCCGGCCAAACCGAACGCAACCGGTCGCGGTTAGAAATCACTGTTACCTTAGTAGGGTAGGGTGCCTAACGGAGCGCTTGCGTAACGTTTGGGCGAAGTTCAAAGGAAAATAACGGGAAAAGAAAATGAGGAAAGAAACATTAACTTACAATATCGTATTTATTCTAAACAACAATAATTACAACCATTCACAAAACGAACCAAAAAGAGAGAACAAAAAGATAAACAAAGAAAAGAAAAGATTACAAGCAAATAATTAAAGTGCATGGTAATAAATTGAAAGTAATAAAAGACAAGAATGAAAAATGCAAGAAAGAGATAAGCAAGAAAGTAACACTAAGAACCATAGAACTCAAGACAAGCCATGGGATCAATAGCCAACTCTTAAACTTGCAAGCTCAATCAAGAGGTTGCAAGATCAAGAGAAGGGTAAAGAACTCATGTGAAATGAAGCACAAAAGAGAGAACAAAATGATACAACCCCTTGAGATCAATGACCAAAACTTAAACTTGCAAGCTCACTTAAGAGGTTGCAAGATCAAGTTAAGGTAAAGAGCTCAAGGGGGAAGCTAAGCAAAAAAGAATGATACAAAAACCCTCATCTTCATTTAACATCCACTCAATGCTCTCACTACATTTTCATGGAGGAAAGAATGAAGAAGAAGAAGAAGAAGAAGACTAAAAACTAACAAAAAAGAGGCATGAGAATGAACTCCTTTGGCTTGGCAAGTTCTGGGGTATTTATAGGCAGGGAACTGGAAACCTAGGGCAAGAATCGGGCTCCACATGAATGTACCAATATAACCCCAGAAAACGACACAGTGAGGAGCCTATATGGCCGCGGTTCCGCGGCCTAAGCGTGCTTATGCCATGGTTACGCGGCCTTTTAGAAGGATCGTGCCTTCATCTTTTGTCGTATCCCCTAGTTTGTGGTCCTCTTCAGTGTGGTATAGTACTTTTCTCAGAATCTCTTCACAATTCTTCCAGAATTTCAGTAGATCAAAAGGTGAAGTGATGTGGATCTTTTGCCATGATTTCCTCGAGCTCCGTGTAGCTATGTTGGATCTTGTGTTGACATTGAGCTTTGTGCATGAAAATGACATCGATTTGCCATTTTGTCCCTTAAACTGGTGTGTGGCAACATACGGATAGAGAGCGGAGACCCGTGTTTTATTTGTGGTTGGCAGTAATCCGGAATTTGTCATACTTTTCCATGAATTTCATTGTTTAGAGCTGAGAACCAGTATCCTGTAAATATGTAGCAAACACTGATTAAAAGCACCTGCCTATAACCAAACGAGCGTAAGAATGGGCGGTATAAAATGCAATATTCTGGTATGAACAAATACCCCCAAACTTAACTTTTGCTCGTCCCGAGCAAAACCAATTATTCACAAAAAAGTTCTAACCGCACTTTCGCAGGGAACACGATTGCACTGAGCTCGTGCAACTAGCCGTTAAACCTCTAGGTGTCCCTAGTAGGAGGAATGTTGTCTTCTGAGGGTTTTCAGCGGATTACACCCACAAAATCCGGTCAAGCTAGTTTTGCGAAATAACTATGATTCAAACCCTAAAGTTTTGTTTCAGAAAATAACAATTCTATGATCCTAAGTCTAGACTATCGAACCCTTATTTTTCAAACCTCGCTTCTTTTTTAACTAAAGATTTTATATGTCTTTACGTGTAGTGCAAATAGTGTCGTTAAGTTCCAGAAGGATCGATTAAAGTCATCATGTCACACAATAAAGCCCAGATAAAAATTTTAAAAGGATCATATAAGTTTTATAAAAAGTTAAGCATTTTTCAAGTTTCGTTTTCCAGTAAAGTTTCAACTTCAGAATTTCTATCTTCCCTAACAGGAAACTAAGTCTTATTTTTCACTCCACCTTTTTCTTGTTTTCATTTCATACACACCTCTGTGAACGTGCAATAGTCTTTATCATAGAATAAAACCTTCATATCTCCGCTAGAAATATTTTTTTATAAAAACCTGTCTTTTGTCAAGATTATTCTCACACAAAGAACCGTTAGGAATTTTAACTCGGAGAGAACACTTGCTTGACTTTGTTTTAAACTGGACTTTATAGGCTTCTTAACAGGCTTCTTAACGAGCTTTGGGCCAATGCACCCAAACCAGTTGGCTTTAGGGCATTAGGTGTAGAAACACCCCGGTGGACTTAATTACTCAAGTTACCTAGGTCCAAAAACAAAAGACAATTT
The DNA here is from genome assembly GCA_030015575.1 of Agapanthus africanus. NCBI lineage: Eukaryota > Viridiplantae > Streptophyta > Magnoliopsida > Asparagales > Amaryllidaceae > Agapanthus > Agapanthus africanus. Next base: position 446,844,068 of record CM057342.1, on the reverse strand, counting down.
AGCATGAAAATTATGATGATTCAATACAAACGGAGATATAACCGGCAGTTCAATTATTTTTTTGGATAAAAGACGTGTTTAGTGGGTTCGGTGTGTAATCATTCCAATCAAGTTCCAGATGGGTTATTTTTCAGACTTAGTTCCAATTAAGGCATCAATAACATTCCTTCATATTCACTTCACTTCATAAACTATTCTTGATATTACTTAGTTCAGAACAAACCTATTTGATCCTCAGAAAATCATTTATCCATTTAAAAGTTTTTAGACATAAAAGACTTGTCATCTAATTTCCAAAACTCACGACACGTGTAGTGTGATGTAAAGACGTATATCAGCTATAGTTAACTTCAAAGGAGAGTTATCTTTCAGGTTTTCAAAATCTAAAAATAAGATTTAGTTATTCTTATCTTATCAAACAAAACCGTCGAAATGTTGAATCAGAGTTCTCCCACTAGCTAACTTGACAAAAAGTTTTTATGTTTTTAGAAAATTTTCTGGTTTTTATGGATTTTTAAATAGGTATGCAAATGCAAAATATACAAATGAATGCGAAGGTAGAAAGCTTACCGAGCACACCCCCAAACTTAAACTTGACAGTGCCCTCACTGTCAGGCTACACCAAGAGGGTCAAAATTGTCGGCTCTCTCCAAAAGAAAATTTTATACAAAACAAAAAGAAAATCAAAAAAGATATATACAAAAAAAGGTTCCCCCCAAACTTAAGTGAAACAGTGTTTCCACTGTTTAAGTGGTGAAGTTCAGGATTAGGGGGAAAGAAAACAGTTTCAAACTATACAAGGCCTTACACAGGCCAAAAGTGAGCACCAACCATTCAAAGATTTTATCGCTATAATGTACAGGTTGGTGGAAGAAGGAGTAGAGAAAAGAGAGGGAGAATACGCGAGACCGTATGGAGATAGAAGTGGTATACGGTCTAGGTATATGAGAAGAAGAATGGCGGAAGGGAGAAAGAAGTGGAATACGAACTTGAGGGTGGAAATGGATTGAATAAATGAGTACAATCTGTAATGATCGATGTGAAAAGATGGATTGTACTAATCTATCAATATGGCGAGAAATTGGGTCAAATCCCTCAAGATTCGTGAGAAACCATGGGTACGCCGAACTCGGTAAACCAGACATATGAAATGAAAGTGATACGGTTTCTTGCAAGGTCGGAACGATGGAAAGGATGGAGGTAGGTGATTGAGGAAGGTTATCGGTTAAGGGTTCCGGAGGGTGTACACAGTCAATGAAAGGAACAGGATGAATTGGAAAATCCGACTCATCAATTAAAACTGGTTCATCCTCAAAAATATCCTCAAAAGTTTCCTCAAAATTCAGCTTATCCATGCAAATTTCATCAAAATCAAGACGCATATGGGGTTCGGGAAAAACAGTTAATGACTCGGGATGATGAATTGGAGAGAAAAACTCTGCCAAATCTACAGGTTCATCATCCAAAATATTCCCTGCGTCAATATCCTCAATCAAGTGAAAATCTATATTCTCAGACACCTCAACAAAAGCATGGATATTAATCAATTCAGGTTCTAGAGTGGAGGTGTAGAGGTCAAAAGGATTGAGTGTGGTTTCACTCGAAAAGGACCCTTCACAATCGGGCAAATCAAACACTACAAAATCACGCAACTCATTATCTGTTCTATCTTTAATCAATGAATCGTTTGGAACACTGATAGACAATCAAAACCGGAGTTGTGGGATTCAAGTTGAAATGGGTAGGCTTGATTCGGAAGGGGGTACATTTCACTCTCTCCACTCAAATTCTCAACCTGTCCTACCGCCTCTTCATACATTGGAAAATTTAGAGCTAGTTGAAAACTAGCTATCGGGTCACTAGGTTGTATGAGGGTGGCCATGGACGCATTCAAATCCATCATCTGTTGATACAACGCTACCCTAAAATCTTCCAATGACTGTTCCAGACTAGACATGGTGAAGGGGTTTCAGTAAAAGATTCAAAGTTGTTTTGGTACTGGAAACTCCCAAATGACAGTTCAGAAACAATGTCTAGGGAAGGCGCAAAAGTCGGGTAGGACTAGTAGGAATTGAATGGCTGGACAGGAACAGGATCAACATTTGGATAAAAAGGTGAATAGAATTGTTGATCCCAAGAATCTGTAGTGGTGAAAGGAGTGAAAGATCGACTACAGGATTGTTCAATATGTTCAGAGATGGACAAAGGACGACTTGCAAAAGGGGTATCAACATAAGAGGGTGGGGGAGGTTGAAAAGGTTGATACAAAGTGGATTGCGGAGGGCAAGTGTTTGTCCTAGACGCGTCTATCCGATCTTTCAAAGAGATTTTGGGCATGGAGGGATCGTTCGACGTTCGGCCAAAGCAAGAACCGTAAGAAGTAATGTCTGGTTGTGGGTACCAAAGTTTGGCAAGAGTTTTGCGAGGTGGGGTACCCATGATATGAAGAGAGAAAGAAAGAAAGGCAGAGAAAAGGAGGGGAAAAAGAATGTGATTTTTTATTTTTTATTTTTTTTAGTTAGATATTAACAAAAGAAAGAAATATACACACAAAAAGAATCTGGACAAAATCAATCACGACACAAAAATACCACACACCTAATCGTTCTAGGGTTCACCTAGGTCAACTAGACCTACTCCAGAACTTGATTGTCGAAGTAAAACTGTGTCGAGAAACGGGCTCAAGATACACAAATCACGAGACCAGGTAAGTGCAGAGATAAGGGGAGGTTTTCCAACACTTTCGCGAAGTTCCTTAATTAAATAACCCTTTCTCTTTTGGCAGTTTCACCGTTAACACTTTCCTAGACACCCCGTAAACAATATACCGTTAAGCGAGATTCTAAACACAGTTAACTTCTCCTAGTGAGCGCGAAGTCCTTAAGGCTTAAAGTCTAGTTTCTCTTAAAGTTTGTGCGGGTAAACGTTATGCTCAAGTTCGTGATTTGTGGGCCACGGAAAAGGTGATGAAATCCTTTACCGTATGTTGTGGGGTTCGCTTGCCCTTAAGTCCGTATTAATGTATGCAATGCGCAATTCAATAAAAATTCTATAAATAATCAAATTTTTAGTTTAAGCACGGCACTGCAACAAATACGGGTTAGTCAATTTTTAGCATTTGCTAGCGAACTTGCAAAGAATCCTGCAAAGAATAGTATATTGGATGCGTCGGATTTGAGAAGAAGGTGTTAGTAAAGTACGTACCGTTAAGATTTTGGGTTAGGAAACCCCCGTTGAATCAAATCCGGTAAGCTTGAAAAGTTTGCTTGCGCGGGTCAAACTTCCCGAATCTTTGGCACTGTACTTTGTAATCACCTTAACCTTGAACGTACACTTTGCTCCCCACAATCGCAGTTTGCAAATCCGCAAAAATCTGCACTCTTGCCCACAAAAATGATCAAAAATAACAAAAAGATTTTTTTTTATAAATATATACAAAAAGAATATTAACCCGAATAACAAGAAAGAAAATACGCTACCGTCTCCCCGGCAACGGCGCCATTTGATAGCACGCTTTTGGCGTGTCGGATGTTCAAAGTTCTAAGTTATAACCGCGATCAGGACAGTGTCGCTTTGCAACTAGCCGGTTGAGCACGGGTCGATCCATAGGGAGATGGTTGTATGTCCGTTCGAGTTTTAGACGAGTCAATGAAGAATTTGTATATGTTTGTTCAGTTCTATCCTAAGTGTATATGCAAGTATAAAGTTGTTAAGAAAAAGATACGAAAGTGTAAGCTAAGGAAATCCGCACTCAAAACCTTTGAGCCGAGTCTTGACCAATTGAAGCTAGAGCAATCGGCAACAACGTGGATTAGGGGATTTAAGCACGGTATTCATGAATCCGGCTTATTTACCCTTGTCCTTCCGTTCTTGTCTTTTGCTTTCGCCTCCGGCCAAACCGAACGCAACCGGTCGCGGTTAGAAATCACCGTTACCTTGGTAGGGTAGGGTGCCTAACGGAGCGCTTGCGTAACGTTTGGACGGAGTTCAAAGGAAAATAACGGGAAAAGGAAATGAGGAAAGAAACATTAACTTACAATATCGTATTTATTCTTAACAACAATAATTACAACCATTCACAAAACGAACCAAAAAGAGAGAACAAAAAGATAAACAAAGAAAAGAAAAGATTACAAGCAAGTAATTAAAGTGCATGGTAATAAATTGAAAGTAATAAAAGACAAGAATGAAAAATGCAAGAAAGAGATAAGCAAGAAAGTAACACTAAGAACCATAGAACTCAAGACAAGCCATGGGATCAATAGCCAACCCTTAAACTTGCAAGCTCAATCAAGAGGTTGCAAGATCAAGAGAAGGGTAAAGAACTCATGTGAAATGAAGCACAAAAGAGAGAACAAAATGATACAACCCCATGAGATCAATGACCAAAGCTTAAACTTGCAAACTCACTTAAGAGGTTGCAAGATCAAGTTAAGGTAGAGAGCTCAAGGGGGAAGCTAAGCAAAAAAGAATGATACAAAAACCCTCATCTTCATTTAACATCCACTCAATGCTCTCACTACATTTTCATGGAGGAAAGAATGAAGAAGAAGAAGAAGAAGACTAAAAACTAACAAAAAATAGGCATGAGAATGAACTCCTTTGGCTTGGCAAGTTCTGGGGTATTTATAGGCAGGGAACTGGAAACCTAGGGCAAGAATCGGGCTCCACATGAATGTACCAATATAACCCCAGAAAACGACACGGTGAGGAGCCTATATGGCCGCGGTTCCGCGGCCTAAGCGTGCTTATGCCGCGGTTACGCGGCCTTTTAGAAGGATCGTGCCTTCATCTTTTTTCGTATCCCCCTAGTTTGTGGTCCTCTTCAGTGTGGTATAGTACTTTTCTCAGAATCTCTTCACAATTCTTCCAGAATTTCAGTAGATCAAAAGGTGAAGTGATGTGGATCTTTTGCCATGATTTCCTCGAGCTCCGCGTAGATATGTTGGATCTTGTGTTGACATTGAGCATTGTGCATGAAAATGACATCGATTTGCCATTTTGTCCCTTAAACTGGTGTGTGGCAACATACGGATAGAGAGCGGAGACCCGTGTTTTATCTGTGGTTGGCAGTAATCCGGAATTTGTCATACTTTTCCATGAATTTCATTGTTTAGAGCTGAGAACCAGTATCCTGTAAATATGTAGCAAACACTGATTAAAAGCACCTGCCTATAACCAAACGAGCGTAAGAATGGGCGGTATAAAATGCAATATTCTGGTATGAACAGTGGCTTAGTTTGTTTTGTTGTTGAAGCTTCATGAAGCTTTGAATAAGTCTACCATTTTGTCTTTTGCCTTATCCCTAACCATTCACCTAACCCTACTTTATTCTCTACACTAAACCATGGTTGAAAATATGATAAGAATCACTTTATTTTCTATTTTGATTATTCTTTTCATATTCTTTTTCTTCTTCTTCTTCTTCTTCAACAAGGAGAAAGCTTGCTACCATTAATGGCAACATGAGAAAAAGAGTGAGAAATCCAATTCTAAAATGAACCCACTTCCTATTTCTTCATCCTCTACCACTTGCCAAGTAGTATAGGGTGTTTTCTTCACAAGTTTCATGACTTGGTGAAGTTGGAGCTTGATCTTGAGTTGCCTCGACGTAGATCATCTTCGGCATCGAAGTCGTCGACCTAGCCCGATCATTTCTCCGACGAAACCATCGCCAGAGTCCGGATTCCGATAGGTACAGTGGAGGGACGTCATCATGGAGCTATGGAGGTGGAGGACCGGATCTACAAAGGTTGTATTTTCCGTTTACTCTTAGTTAAGTTGTTAACATATATTGTTTCGCCTATACCTCTAGTTACGATCTTGCTTAGGGTCACTTGGCACATAGAAATTTTTTGAATTGGCCATGTTTGATCACTTGTAGAACCTCATTTGTGTGCCTGGGAACCCTACAGTGGTATCAGAGCCTGGCTAGAGCCTTAGGCGATGCGTAGACGGAGTTCGAAGTCCGATCGAACCGAAACCCTAATGCAAAATCCTTCTCTGTACATTTTTTGAAATCGGGGATTTTTGAGAATTAAAAATATGCAGAAAAATCAGCAGGCATATATAAGAATTACTGTGAAGCACGATCACCTGATTCAATCAAAGAGCGGCGGAACCGCGGCATTAGCATGGCTAATGCGGCGGTTCCGTGGCCACTTAGTCGCTTCAGTCAGTTCTTTTTGCACAGTAACTTCTATCTTTCATTGCTGAGTTTTCTGGGAATTTTTAATATTTACTCAAAAGTTGAGTTTTCTGGGTTGTATTGGGAGTTCGTAGATTCGATCGGATTATCAAACTTTGTCTATGTGTTTTTCCGGGTAATTTTAGAATATGTTAAACAGTTCGACCGGATATAAATACCCACTTTTTCCCCTGCCGGGAAATTTCCAATTGTTAGATTTTTCCGTTGTTTAATAACGTTCTAAGTAGTGCAAGTAACGCGATGGTCTCTCTAGAAGACAACAAACCTTAACTTGATTATGTGACCGTCTTGAACGCCCTTTGAACCTTAGGGTTTGGGGCAGTACGGCTTGCCACATGTGAGGCATTGGCTTGACCCTTCTACGGCTGGACCGTTGGTACTGAGGTACGAAGTGAATGTTTTTAAACTTATTTCATGTGTTGAGCTATTTCGGGAAAACTAGGGTGTTCGATTGTTCGATCGGAAAGTTTAACATTTTCTATTTATCCGGATTGTGATACAATATTTGGAATCCACAAGTAGTTATGAGATAACTGAATGAATGTTATAAACATAGCACTTTGTCTCACTTGATCGGTTGCTACGGAATTTTGATGCGATCAAAAGTCCGTCGCAATCGGGTAGCGTACGCGGTTACTCGCCGGATAAACTTAATAGACAGCTACACCCCATAGCCCCGACCAAGTGACTGTAGGAGAACCCCGTCGCCGAAAGCATCCGTCCGGGTGCTCGCGGCAGCGGTGTTCCGCCTTAGTGCACTTCGTCGATGGCGTCGGGGGTGCGGCCGCCTACTAAAGTTTGCGACAAGCATTCGATCAGGATGTCGGGAATCTTGTTGAATTGCCCGACTTGATATTGAAAAGAGTTTTCGATAATGAGACTAAAATGCGGGGTTTATAATTGTTAGGCATGCGATGTCTAAGTATTTCATTTGATTAGGCATGCGATGTCTAAAGAGGTTGCGGATTCCAACTGTTGTAGTTTTACACTTTCTTTTCTGTGACCGTAAGTGTAATATGTGATATCGCCGGTTTCGTTGCTATATGTCAACGACAATTGGGATGCGCATATTTACTTACGTTGATGACATGTGATGTTATGTGTTGCTGGATATGTTATATTGGATCGTCGTTTTGAATAGCCGGGGGTTTTTATGTGAGATGAGTGTTTTTCATTTTCATTCATGTAAAAACTTGTATGTAATATTCTTTTATTGGGGCACTTCCAGGTTGCGGAAGATGTCACCGTTGATGTATATTATTTACTTTTCCGCATTAGGATAGACCCAAGGAGGGGAGCATAAGTAACCGGGTTCTAGGGTCCAGTGGGAGACCATCTCGAGGAGTCGAGTCCGGGTCTCCTAACCCTAGAATTGGTAGGGTTGCTTGCCGCTCTCGTAGGGGTCTAAGGGTGTGGGATTGGCTATTCACCACGACCATGGAATCCGTGTTTTATACTGGCTCGTATTGAAAACACGGACGTCCTAGTATATCCAATATTTCATATGATATTTTCTGCTGCGTTATCTGTGATGTGATCATGTGATATGTTCAGATAGATATTATATATAGTATATATGATATATTATATAGACGTTGCTTATTTTTTACACCCGCGCTAGCCCTGCCCCGCTCTGGCGTTACTTACCTAACCTAACGGTGCAGACGGGACATCGAGGCGAATGCGGATGGCATAAGCGTACGTTATATTTATCTGTGATGTTTAGGTAGACTTTAATGATGGGACATTCATTAATGAGATTAATGAAAGAAAATAAACCTAATTGAAGTTGTGGAATCGAATTTCAAAAATAAAACAGGTAGCTGCAGTTCTTGCTTTGCATCGCGGTGTTCCTTGTAGAACATCCTGCACCTTATTCGATGAGGAAAGGACCGAGATCCCTTCACCGGGAGTGACTCCTTTAGCAATAACTGGAAGATGCTACACACTCGGTTTGTCTTTTGATTGCTTCTATAGTTTCTGCTTTGCACAGTGATATATATGATATATCCCGCACCTCATTCGACGAGGAAAGGGCCGACGATCCCTTCACCGGGAGTGACCCCTTTAGCAAAACTAGAAAAGCCTCAAAAACATTCCATTTAAAAACATTTGATTCTGCAACGAGATCAAGTTCAAAGAGTTAAAGGTTTTCATAAAAACCATTCGCAACCCTCCGTCATTTTAGGAAGTAGAGTACTTAGTATTCGTGCTGTGTTTGTTGACCATAGTCAAGGCACAGTGTACGGTAGCTAAGTGATGTCTTCCTACACCGCATATAATGCGATTAGTTTGGAAAGTCGCGTGACTTTGTTGACCTTAGTTAAGGGTCATGTGGGTGGGTCTAATTAATCACGAAATGACGGGTAGAACTTGACTAGTGCTTATGATTTGTTGACCATAGTTAAGGTCATAGGTGCTAGGGGTAAAAACCTTTATCGGGAGTTCCAAGTGTTGAAATTTGCAATGAGATTGCATACCTTCTATATGATAGTTGGATCCCGATACCCACTGTGAGTAATTGTTACTCCTAGGAGAGTTTTGCACTTTGCAATTAGCCGATCAAGTAGGTGTCTACAAAGGTGTCAACGGGGTTACGCCTCTGGGAAAATGAGGTTTACTGTAATTAGGTCCGTGCGAAAGCACGGGGAACCTCCCTCAAAGTACCGACACTGGCCTGGCTGAAAGATTGGCGAACTTGTAGAGTGTAATTAATCCCGGCTAGTCTTTCCTTTTAAGGTTTGAAGGAAGATTTGATAAAAATAGTGGGAGCCATCCTGATTAGATAAAATAAATAACCAATCTAATCTTGCAAGAGCGCACGCAGAGTGTTTTCTTCTCTCTCTCTCCAGGTAGCGACCATATCACGCCTTAATCAAGATAATAATACGGATATTTGACCGAACCTACTTGTTATACTGAGCTGGGAAACGTTGGTCCCGCTCTAACTTATAATTGTTATAAGACAGAGCAGGAAATAGACGAATACCAGAATTCCTATGCCGCCCAAACGAAGAAAGTGCATATGATGCATCTCCTTCGGGTGTGTTCATTACAAAGAACTGTTTCTCAGTATCCTCTGCATCCTGGGTATTTGATACCGGATCAGGATCCTAGATATGTAATCTGTTACATAGGGCTACAGAAAGGTAGAAAACTGAGAACGGGTGATAAGTTTCATGAGACAGAAAACGGTGCAAGTGTTGCAGCCAGGTCTGTTGGTTACTGTCACCCTGTATTACAAATACATTGATTCTGAACAAATGCTATTAGATACCGAATCTGATATACAAAATCATATCAGTCTCTTTATAAGTAAAGAAATGATAAAATTTTGCATTGTTGGATAATTTTTTGAGCATTTCCTATATCAAAAGTTGATCGGTTCAGGCACGTTATCTAAAAGCATTGACGTTCTAAATCAAACAACAGTTCCTAGTATACATAACACACACAAGAGGAAGAGTTCAGAAATGAACGAATCCTTCTTGAGGCATTGTAGACTAGGTCATATCAATGCGACCCGACTGGCTGAAGTTACATTTTAGATGCATATTTAAATCAGTTTGAATTTACATCTTGTGAAACTTGCCAGTCATGTCACAAAGATAAGATGACCATAGCTCTGTTTATTGGAAACAGAGAAAGAGTTGGTAAACTCTTGGGATTGATACATAATGATGTATGTAAGGTCTCCTGTCTACACATGCCAGGACTGGTTCTTTATACTTCATTACGTTCTCTGATAATCTCTCAAGATTCAGACATATGTTCCTGTTGAAACACAAGTCCGAACCTTTTGAGATATTCACAGAATATAAGTTAGAAGTAGAGAACCAAAATACGGGTATAAGTATTATGTCCTTTGATGTGATCAGGGAAGAGAATACTTGTGGATAGAATTCCTGGATTATTCTAAAGGAGGATGAGATTCTCTCTCAGTATTACTCCTCTGAATACACCACAGCACAACGGTGTATCAGGGCGGAGCAATCGCACCGTATTAGATATGGTGTGCTCTATGATGAGTACTACTGAGTTACCTATTTCCTTTTAGGGGTTGTGCACTTGAGAAGCTGCATACCTATTGAATTAGGTTCGAATCAAATCAGTGCCTACCACTCCATATAAGATATGTTATGGGAAGAGCCTATCTCTTAAGTAAGTTAAGATTTAGGATTATCCGGCCTATGTCAAAAGCAAAATCCGGACAAGATCGAGGCAAGGTCAGTTCTGTAGAATTGGAAAGGTTCCAGCTATACAAAACTGCAGCTGATGATTTGACAGAACCAAAGGATTCAATAGTTCCCGATGAACCTCAGCCTCTCCGCCGATCTGTAGGGTTCCTCATCCGCCTGAGAGATACCTCGGTTTCTTGAGATGATGACCCAACTAGTTTCGAGCAGGCCATCGAGAGTAGGGACTCTGTAAGAATGGCTGGATGGTTAGAGATCTGAGATGGAATCCATGTACACCAACAAAGTATGGACTTTGGTTGCTATATCTGAAGGGTTAAATCCCCGTCAGGAGCAAGTATATCTTGAGAAGATTACTTGGTGTAGATGGAAAAGTTGAGACTTTCAAAGCTAGACTTGTTAAAGGTTTTCGTCATCGACCAGGCGTGGATAATGATGAAACCTTTTCCAGGCACTATGCTTAAGTCCATCCAGATCCTACTTGCCATTGCTGCATACCATGACTACGATATCTAGTGGTTGGGTGCCATGACTGCTTTTCTAAAATGATTTAGAAGAGAACGTCTATAAGAACACAACCAAAGGGCTTCGTAAGCAGTGGGAGCAGCGGAAACGTGTGCAAGTTGCTTTACAGAATAAAGCAGGCATCGCAAAGTTGGAACGTCTGTTTTGATGTGGTAGTCAAAGTGTTTGACTTCATCAAAATGGTAAATGAACCTTGTATATACAAAAAGGTAGTAGAGAGTAAGGTGGTTATCCTCGTATTGTACGTGGACAACATACTCTTGATAGGAAAAGAGTTTCCTATACTACGCGCGGTCAATCTCCGCTTATCACAAGGATTCTCCAATAGGATCAAAGTGATACCTCCTAAATCCTGAGTTTTCATCTATGAGATAGATGTAATTGGATGCTAGGATTCTCACTAGATGTAGTGAGATGGTATCAATCGATCCTGGGGAGAATCACTGGAAGGGTTCCAGGGTGATAAAGATGACTGAATGTCAGTCACAGGCATTGTCTTTACCCTCAGTAAATGGACGGTATATTGGAAGAGTTCCAAGCTAGATACCGTGGCATACTAGACGATTAATGCTGGATACATCGCTACTTAAGATACTACCAAAGAGGCTGTCTGGGTGTATATTAGTTCATGAGATGAACTTGGTTCCTACCATTGTATGACAATGGAAGTGTGGCTTTGGCCTAAGAACCCTGGTCCCATCAGTGACCCAGACATATTCTAAGGTAGCATCACCTGATCATGGAGATAGATGATCTCCAGGGTGATCGGGGTTAGGTGAGTAGACTTAGAGGACAATAGGGCGGATCCACTCACAAAGGCTTTTTCCCAGAGAGAGACTTATATGGGATGGTTGAGTATGTGATACTGCAACTACTGCTACAGATGGCCCTAGTGCAAGTGGGAGATTGTTAGTTATATGTATGCCCTAGAGGCCATTACTGTGCATTGGATGTATATTGTAATGGATGCTGGGACATATATAGGTAGGACTTTCTTGCTCGACATGAGAGTACGCTATCTGGTTGCTCTTTATCTTAACATGTATACTTTCTATCTCTCTATTACATGTTGATAAAGCCCTTAGGATGTGTACTCGACTTCCAGGACTATGATGTAAATCATACTAGTGGGGCCTGCGTAGTCCATGAGTACATCTTTCAATGTTCCTAGTCGTGGGAATATCGAGACGGGGCATCGATATTCCAGAGTAGACTAGCTTATATCTTCTCGACCCATATGATGGGCGATGAATGATCCCATATCCATTGGTTTTTGACAGCAGAGATGGTATGCGGGTGCTCAGTGGAGACTGGGTACACTGGACGGACTCGTCGAGAACTCCTAAATGGTATTATACCTCACGTCAGATGGCAGTTCTCTGGTAACACTGGTACAACTTAGTCTGTTGACCCGAGATCGTCATAGAGTCTTGTGTGTCTCCCACTGTGCTTTGATTTCCACCCTACCACGGCTCTACTGAGTCGTGCAAACAGGTGGTTTTTGGGTATAGTCCCGATTCACATGGAGGCAATGAGCGATAGGAGGGGATTCGTCTCTCCCGGTATTGGGGGTTGATGTTGTGCTATGCTCGACTGGCCATAACAGGAAATCCCTGGCCAGGGTTGCAGTGATATACTGGTAAGAGTTATCAGTAGATTCACGATTGTTATGGACCTTATATCGGCATGACTTATCAAGCTATTGGGGTCTGACGTTTACCACCCCTAGGCGAGATATGCGACATATCAGACAAACAGACCGGACTGTACGGTAAGTGTTACTAGTTGGATTCACAGGAGTGTGAGCGGGCTTGCTCGTCGATCTTCTGATCGCTCAATACCCGGGTGGCCGTTACGTTTAGCAGACCGCTTGCGGCTTGTGGGTGTTTGATATGATCATCACCTACTGCCGGCGTATTGACGAGTCTTTAGAGTCCTACACCGAGGTTTCCTGGCTCAAGCAAAACGAAATAGGAGCGCATATGAGATATGTGCGGGACCGAGAATAATGCGTGTATGTGATCCCGTATTCTATTCTCACGATGAATATATCGATTGGTTGTATGCGATATAACCTAGTTATCGAATCGAGGATTGATTCGATAAGTCGATACATTGGATATTAGTCGGTCATATGCGATATGACCGGATCGTTAAATCAAGTGTTGATTTAATAATTTAATGTATAATTATATATTAGATATATTACTTTACATTAACTAGTATTTGTTCACTTAAAATGGATTTTCTCACTTGATGTGCACATTGTATATGTGATATATTTTTGTGCACTTGATTGTATCATATTTGATGATACATGCAAGTTTGGGTGTATGTTTAGTTTAAACTATGTTTAAGTGAATGGTTAGGGTTTTGTTTATTTACTTATTCATTTATTTATTTATTCATTAATTCATTTTTGGGCAAAAATGAAATGGTGGCTTAGTTTGTTTTGTTGTTGAAGCTTCATGAAGCTTTGAATAAGTCTTCCATTTTGTCTTTTGCCTTAACCCTAACCATTCACCTAACCCTAGTTTATTCTCTACACTAAACCATGGTTGAAAATATGATAAGAATCACTTTATTTTCTATTTTGATTATTCTTATCATATTTTTTTCTTCTTCTTCTTCTTCTTCAACAAGGAGAAAGCTTGCTACCATTAATGGCAACATGAGAAAAAGAGTGAGAAATCCAATTCTAAAGTGAACCCACTTCCTATTTCTTCATTCTCTACCACTTGCCAAGTAGTATAGGGTGTTTTCTTCACATGTTTCATGACTTGGTGAAGTTGGAGCTTGATCTTGAGTTGCCTCGACGTAGATCATCTTCGGCATCAAAGTCGACGACCTAGCCCGATCATTTCTCCGACGAAACCATTGCTAGAGTCCGGATTTCGATAGGTACAGTGGAGGGACGTCATCATGGAGCTATGGAGGTGGAGGACCGGATCTACAAAGGTTGTATTTTCTGTTTACTCTTAGTTAAGTTGTTAACATATATTGTTTCGCCTATACCTCTAGTTACGATCTTGCTTAAGGTCACTTGGCACATAGAAAATTTTTGAATTGGCCATGTTTGATCACTTGTAGAACCCCATGGGTGTGCCTAGGAACCCTACAGGATTAATGGCCGGGGCGCTACCGTAGACTTACATCATAGTCCTGGTAGTCAAGCAAACATCCTAAGGGCTTTATCAACATGTATCAGAGAGATAGTATAATAATACAAGTGTACATGTTATGATAAAAAGCAACCAGAAAGTATACTATCATGCTGAGCAAGAAAGTCATCTATATATATGTCCAAACATCCACTATATCATACAATAATAGCCTCTAGGGCATATATATTCCTAACAATCTCCCACTTGCACTAAGGCCAGTTGTTGTAGTATCTCATACCCAGCATCCCAAAAAGTCTCTCAAACTGCGTCTGGGGGAGGGCCTCCGTGAGTGGATCCGCTACGTTGTCCTTCGTGTCAACTCTCCTGACCTCGACTCCCGGATCTGGTGATATCGCCTAAGAATATGTCCGAATCTCTGATGGGACCAGGGTTCCTTGGCCAAAACCACAGCTCCATTGTTATCACAATACACAGGTATTGGATGCTCAATGGATGGAACCACACCAAGTTCAGTTATGAACTTTTTAATCTAGACAGCCTCTTTGGCAGCATCGTTGGCAGCGATATATTCAGCCTCCATCGTCAAGTCTGCTATGGTATCTTGCTTGGAACTTTTCCAACATACCGCCCCTCCATTGAGGGTGAAGATAAAACCCGAAATCGACTTACTGTCGTCTTTATCACTCTGGAAGCTTGAATCAGTAAAAGACTCCACTTGGAGTTCTCCGTTACCATACACCAAGAACATTTCTTTAGTTCTTCTCAAGTACTTAAGAACGTTCTTCACAGCAGTCCAGTGCTTTTCCCCACGATCTGATTGATACCTGCTCTCTACACCTAGTGAGTAAGCTACATCCGGTCTGGTACATAACATCGCATACATGATAGACCCGACTGCCGAAGCATAGGGTATCCTTTGCATGCGAGCCCTCTCCAAATCAGTCTTGGGAGACATCTCTTTAGAGAGAGTGATTCCTGAGCAAGCGGGTATATTACCACGCTTAGAATCTTCTATACTAAACCTCTTTAGTATGGTGTCTATGTACCTGGATTGAGACAATCCCAACACCCGTTTAGATCTATCTCTATAGATCTTTATCCCCAGGATGTAGGATGTATCACCTAGATCTTTTATGGAGAACTTTTATGATAAGAAGAGCTTGACCGAGTGTAGCATAGGAACATCGTTTCCTATCAAGAGTATGTCATCCACGTACAATACGAGGAAGACAACCTTACTCTCTACAACCTTCTTGTATATATATGGTTCATCTATATTTTTAATGAAGTCAAACTCTTTGATATCTTCATCAAAACAGATGTTCCAGCTCCGCGACGCCTGCTTCAATCCATAGATGGATTTAAGCAGCTTGCACACCTTTCCGCTGCTCCCACTGTCTACGAAGCCCTCTGGCCGAGTCATGTACACGCTCTCTTCTAAATCACCATTTAGAAAAGCGGTCTTGATGTCCATCTGCCAGATTTCGTAGTCATGGTATGCAGCAATGGCAAGTAGGATCCTGATGGACTTAAGCATAGCGACTAGAGAAAAGGTTTCATCATAATCAATACCAGGTCATTGACGAAAACCTTTAGCAACAAGACTTTGAAGGTCTCAACCTTTCCATCTACACCAATTTTCTTCTTAAAGATCCACTTGCTCACGATGGGTTTTACCCCTTCAGGTGCAACTTCCAAAGTCTATACTTTGTTGATGTACATAGATTTCATTTCAGATCGCATAGCATTCAGCCATTTCACAGAGTCCCCACTTGTGATGGTCTGCTCGAAACTAGTTGGGTCATCATCTTCCATGATGCAATATTCGCTCCCACCGTCTATGAGAAAACCGTAGTATTTCTCAGGTGGATGAGGAACCCTACTAGATCTGCGGAGTGGCTGAGATTCGTCGGGGACTATTGAATCCTCCGGTTCTACCAAATCGTTAGTAACAGTTTGTGTAGCTGGAACTTCTTCCAGTTCTACCTCATTGCCACTAATTTCTTTCACAAGAAATTCCTTTTCTAAAAAGGTGGCATTTCGAGAAATAAACACTTTTTATTCCTCGGTGTGGTAGAAGATATACCCTCGCGAATGTTTGGGATGTCCTATAAACTTGCACAGAACTGATCTTGCCTCGAGCTTGTCCGGATTTTGCTTTTTAACATAAGCCGAACAACCCCATATCTTAATGAAATTAAGATATGGTCTCTTCCCCTCCCATATCTCATATGGAGTGGTAGGCACTGATTTGGTCGGAACCCAATTCAATAGGTATGCAGTTGTCTCAAGTGCATAAGCCCAAAAGGAAATAAGTTACTCAGCAATACTCATCATAGAGTTTACCATATCTAATAGGGTGTGATTCCTCCGCTCCGATACTCCGTTGTACTGTGGTGTATACGGAGGAGTAAGCTGAGAGAGAATCCCATTCTCTTTTAAATAGTCTCGGAACTCCGTGATCAAGTATTCTCCTCCCCGATCAGATCAAAGGATTTTATTACTTTTACCCGTCTAGTTCTCAACTTCGTACTTATATTCCTTGAATTTCTTAAAAGTTTCAGATTTTTGTTTCATCAGGAACACATGTCCGAATCTTGAGAGATCATCGTGAATGTAATGAAGTACGAGGAACCATTCCTGGCATATGTAGACATAGGACCGCATACATCACTATGTATCAGTCCCAAGAGTTCAGTAGCTCTTTCTCCGTGTCCAGTAAACAGAGTTTTGGTCATCTTTCCTTTGAGATATGACTCGCAAGTTTCATAAGATGTAAATTCGAACGGATTTAAATATCCATCTTTATGCAAATTAGCTAATCTTGTCGCATTGATAAGACCTAGTCTACAATGCCACAAGTAGGCTTCGTTCATTTCTGAACTTTTACTCTTGCGTGTGTTATGTATATTTAGAACTGTCGTTTGATTTAGAACGTATATACCGTTGCATAACGTACCAAACTCAATCAACACTTGATTTAGGAAAATGTTCATAACATTATCCTCTAATGCAAAGTTATATCCTTCTTTATGCAACAAAGAAACTAATATAATAGTGCACATCATTTTTGGTACGTAATAACAGTCGTTCAGAATCAGCGTATTACCATTTGGTAATACTAAATGATATTCGCCAACTGCTTTGGCTGCAACAATTGCTCCATTCCCTACTTTGAGAGACATATCACCTTTTCCCAGTTCTCTACATCTCCTTAGCTCATGTAACAAATTACACACGTGGGATCCTGATCCGGTATCCAATACCCAGTACGTAGAGCATACTGAGAAACAGTTCTCGGTTACGAACACACCCGAAGACGATGCATCAACATGCTTTTTCTTCGTTCGGGTGGCGTGGGAATCCTGATATTCCCTTATTCCGTGCTCATACTTATGACAATCATAAGAAAAAGCGGAACCAACGTTCCTCAGCTCAGTATAATAAGCGGGTTCGGTCAATACATCCATATTATTATCTTGATTAAGGCGTGTCATTGGTAGCTACCTAGAGAGAGAGAGAAGAAAACGCATTAGCGTGCGCTCTTTGCAAGATTAGATTGGTTATTATCTTATCTGATCAGGATGGCTCCCACTGTTTTTATCAAATCTTCCTTCAAACCATAAAAGGTAAGATTAGCCGGGATTAATTACACCCTACAAGTTTGCCAATCAATCAGCCAGGCAGGTATTGGTACTCCGAGAGAGTCTCCCTATGCTTTCGCATGGAACTAATTAAATAACCTCGTTTCCGCAGGGGTATAACCCCGTTAACACCATTCTTAGACACCTACTGGATCACCTAATTATAAAGTGGAAAACTCTCCCAGGAGTAACTCTTACTCGTAGTGGGTATCGGGATCCAACTATCTCATAGAAGGTATGCAATCTCATTGCAAATTTCAACACTTGAAATTCCCAATATCTGTTTTTACCCCTAACGACCTATGATCTTGACGGAGGCCAACAAACCATAGGCCGCTAGTCAAGTTCATGTTAGTGTATATGCCTTAGAGGCCATTACTGTATCATACTAGTTTGTATATTACTTAATGGAAGCTTGGGATATTCACCTTGTATAAACAATCTTGCTCAATATAGTAGTATGCTACTTGGTTTGTTTCTACTTCAATGTGTACATGTGTTTATTTTGCGATATCACCTATACGCATTAGTGGAGCCCTTAGGATCTTTGCTTGATTACCAGCGTTGTGATGGCAGTCACACTAGTGGGGGCTGGGTAATCTATAAGCACATCCTTATACAGGTCCCTAGTCGCAGGACTATCGAGACAGGGCATCGATACTCCGGAGTAGACTAGTGTATGCGCTTCTCATCCCAGTGTGGGAGATGGTCTGTCCCACAGCCATCAGTACGTCGTACTGGAGATAGTATACGGGTGCTCGTTGGGTTACGAGTACACTGGACAGGACTCGTCGGGAACTGAGAGGTTGGTATTATACCTATCGTCAGTTATCAGTTCCCAGGTGACATGAGTACAGCTTAGTCCGCTGACTTGACACTGGCACTTCGCCTCGAGTGTGTTCCCACTACACTTTGATCACTACCCTACCACGGCTCAAAGGAGTCGTGCAAACAGGTAGTGGTTGGGTGCAGTCCCGAAGCACTTGGAGGCAGTGCCGGTTAGACAGGATTCGTCTCTCCCGGTATTGGGGGTTGACATCGCGCTGTGTCTAGGAGAGCCATTACACGAGTAGTCCCTGGCCAGGGCAAGCGAGATATACTGGAAGGTTTCCAGTGTTATCTCAGGGTGTTTTGGGCTTCACTCCGACACGACTTGTACCGCTATTGGGGGACTGACGTTTTACCGCCCCCTAGGCCCGACATGCGATGTATCAGACGAACAGACCGGACTGTACGGAGAATGTCACATTCAGACTCAGTAGGAGTTCAGATGGGGTTTCACCTCGTCAGCCTTCTTTTCGGCATCTACCTGGGGACCGTTACGCACAGCTAGTGCCGCTTGCGGTCTGTGGTTAAACCCACTGCCAGCGTAGTGTCGAGTCTTTAGAGTCCCACACAGAGGGTATTCGCCTCTGGGCAAAACAGAGTAGAGGTCGCATGGTTTTGCGACAGGGTTCGTTCTCATCCGCGCACTTGTGCACGTTTGGAGTCCGGACGGATTATACTGGCAGGCTCTGGTTTGAGCCAGATACTGGTATATGTTTTGGGGGTTGCTTTTATATCTCGGTATTCTTGTTCCTCGGAACGAGAATGCAGGTGTGTATGCACAGTTGCTTGAGGCGGAGGATGAGTTTTTTCATTAGGGTTTCGGAACGGGTGCGTATGCACAGTTGACAGTTATCATTTTCCAAACCCTAATGGATTTATGGATTATCTATTTATAATAGTAATTAAATGAGAATTTTGTTATGGTTGATTTTGTTGACTTGTTGACCATGGTTGACTTGTTGACCATGGTTGAATGTTGACCACCATCATGCTTTAAAAAGTCCTCCTTGATTCATGCTTACATTTCATTAAATGAAGCATGGTAGTGGTCATTCCAAATTACCATCAACTATTCTCATTTTCAATTATTATTATTAGATAATTCTTTTCTTTTGGCATTATGGTTGCAAAGAAAGAAAAGATTGCTCATTATCTCATTTAGCTTCTCTCTCCTCACTTCATCTTCTTCTTCCTCTAGCAAAGAGAAACCTTCTCATGTGTTGAGAATCCTTCTCTTTAAAAACAAAAGCAAACCCTAGTCACTCTCTACTCATTCTAGGTTCAAGGTTTAGCAAACCGGAAGCCCTAGTTCACTCAAAGATTGAGGAAGAGCCCAAAGGTCGAACCTTCGAGGTGGATCCATCTTCGACGGAAGAAGGCAACGAAAAGAGAACCATCAACCTCTACAAGATTTCAAGAAGAAGGAGTTCAAGTTTAGGTATAACCTTCATCCGAGTAGCTAACTCTCTTTAGCGTATTTGCTAGTTTAGTTTAGACACGATCCCGACCTTGTTTAGTCCATGTTGCCTCTTGCGATAAAAATTTGTTTTTATACCGTTTCCGCCTCCCCGTAAGCACCGGGGGTCGCAATATGGACTTACAGTGGTATCAGAGCCTAACTAAACTTAAACTAGCTTGGTAGTGAAGTGTAACGAAGTTCGGAACCGAAAAATCACAAAACCGGAAAAACCAAAACCCTAAGTTTCTGTTGAAATATTTTCTGCTCTAAATGAAAAACTTTATACTTGTAAATTCGGCTCAGGGTTTTGTTTGAACAACCAAGAAAAACTATGCACCAATTCATTTAAACCGCCGCGCTTCCGCGGCATGAGGTAGGCATGTGCCGCGGAAGCGCCGCAGTTTGTTTTCTTCTCTGCGTCGTTTTTCGTGCAGTGTTCTTCTGTGTTGGTTTTGGGATTTTTAAGATATATTATATGTGCCCAGATTTTCCAGAACAGAAATTCACTTTTGGGGTCCTATAATTCCGTATTTTTTCCGAACTTCACTGCACTTTGGCTATGTTGGTTATATCTGTGTTGCTTGCATGTATTGAACGTCGGCTAATCGCTATAAGTCGATTAGTCGGGGTTATACATGATCTGTGTTTGATATTGGAATGTGTATATGAATGTGTTGGACTGTCGCGGGTGAATAGCCGGGGTGGATGTGAGATGAGCTTTTGTTTTTCTTTCATTCATTGTAAATGTAAATTGATGTAATAATATTATTTGTTTGGCCGCACAACCGGGTCGGGGTTGTAGCCGTCATTGTATAATTCTTTTTACTGTTTTTGCTCCTAGGATAGACCCATGGAGGGGTGCACAAACTACCGAGTACTTGGCGGGTAGTTTGCCGCACCCGTAGGGGTCTTGGGTGGGGTATTTGGCTATTCACCGCGACCGTGTAATCCGCTTTTCATTGCAGGCTCGAAAGGATTGCGGATTGCTAGTATATCCAATGTATTCATCTGTGATCTGTAATGTCTATCATTGCTTTCTATTTAGGCGTTGCTTATGTTTTACAGCCGCGCTAGCCCAGCCCCCGCTCTGTCGTTAGTTAAGTAACCTAACGAGTGATGACGGGACTCCGTGGCGAATGCGAATGGCATAAGCGTACGTCATATTTTGGTTGTTTTCTGCAATGATAGGATTAAATGATGGGACGCATTAAAAGTACTAATGCAAGAATATCACGCATTAAAAGAACTAATGCAAGATAATAAACCAAGTTAAAATCGTTGGAACACTTTCGAAAAACCACTCGGTTCTTTTCAAAACTAACTTTTAAATGCGGAGCTTGAGCCACTCCTTCTAAAAGCTATCTCGTTCCATCGATTATATCAAGTTCACTACGTTCACGGTTTTACCAAAAACCATTCGTAGCCCTCCGTCGTTTCGCATGAATAGGCAATAGTATTCAAGCTGTGTATTTTGGCCAAAGTCAAGGCACAGTGATTGGTAGCTATTGGGTGTTCATGTGTAGCATAGATAGATGCGTTGGTTTGGGACAGTCGTGCTGCCATTTTGGCCAAAGTCAAGGGTATGTACGGATGGATCCAAATTAACCTGGAAAGTGACGGGTAGAACTTGACATGTGACTTATGATATTTTGGCCAAAGTCAAGGTCATAAGAGCATGGGGCAAAAATCCACATCGGGAGTTTCACAAGTACTGAAACTTGCTAGATTTGCATACCATTTGGAGTGTGATGATTATGGTAGGATTCCTTCATTTTCGTCACGCGATGATATTTGGATCCCGATCCTACTGTGAGTATATGCTACTCCTCGGGAAATTTCTCACTAAACGATCAATGGTATAAACCTAGTAGGTGCCTAGAAAGGTGTTAGCAGGGCTACGCCCCCAGGGAAAAGAGGTTATTTAATTAAGGAACTTCGCGAAAGCGTTGGAAAACCTCCCTCGAAGTACCGACACTGGCCTGGCTGAACGGTTAAGCAAGTATTGTACGGTGGGATTGATCCCGGCTAATTCTTCCTTTTTGGTTTGAGGAGGGATTCGAGAGACAGTGGGAGCCATCCTGTTTAGACAAATTAAAAACCATTCTAAACTTGCAAGAGCATCGTGCTAAGTGTTTCTTCTCTCCCCCTGCAGCGACCAAATCGAAATGACTGGACTTAAGTTACTTCTAGATAAAAACATACTGACAGGGCCAAACTACAAAGATTGGCTCAGGAATGTCAAATTGGCAATCACTTACGACAAGCTGGGGTATCTTCTTACCACCAAAGCTCCCCCCGTCCCAGGTCCCACCTCCAGCGTCGCGGATAAGGAAATCCGTAAGACTTGGGAGATTGACAGCGCGAAGGCCAGGTGCCTCGTACTTGCCTCGATGGACAACGACCATCAGAGGAGGCACGAGAATATGGATTTGGAATCCATATTTCTTCATACAAAAGAACTGTATGGAGAGCAGTCTCGTATCGCAAGATACGAAGTGTCGAAGAAGTTATTTTCGACAAAGTTGGCCGTCGGATCATCGGTAGCGGACCACGTGCTTAAGATGATTGGCTACACTGAGGAGCTCGCGGAACTTGGGACCACGTTGGACAGTGAACTCTATACGGATATAATTCTCCAGTCCCTTCCATCCACTTACGCCCAGTTCATACTGAATTTCAACTTGCAAGAAAAGGAAGTTGAACTTTCAGAACTCCTCAACATGCTGAGGAGTGCAGAGGGCACCCTACAGAAGGGTAGGGATACACCCGCTTTGTTTGTAGGAGGATCTTCTTCCTCTAGGTCCAAGGCGAAAGCCAAGGGAAAGAGGAAGAAAGCCCCCGCCAAACCAAGAGGCGGTGTTAGTAAAGTGGGTACGAAGGGAAAGGAAAAGGCAACAAATATAGCGGGGAAGCTTGTTGGAAAAGAAGAATGCTTCTATTGTCATAAGAGTGGACACTGGAAGAAAGATTGCAGGGCTTGGAAAGCCAGGACACAGGAACTGAAGCAGGTTGTGGCTTCAGCTTCAGGTGTGTATGTTATTGAAAACTGTCTTTCTATAAACTCTACTTCCTGGGTATTGGATACCGGATCAGGATCTCATATCTGTAATTCTTTGCAGGCGTTGAGAAACCGTAGGTTTTTGAAGGAAGGTGACATGACCCTCAGAGTTGCGAACGGAGCTAGCATGGATGCTAAAGCCGTGGGGGACTATCACCTGGGAATGTCAGATGGGCATGTTTTGGTTTTGCGTAATTGCTTTTTTGTACCCAACGCAACTTGTAATATCATTTCTGTATCTTTGGTTTCTAAAGAAGGTTATGAATTTGCGTTTGTAAGTAATGTTGTAAACATTCGCCTTAATCAAGTTCTGATTGGGTCTGGTACACTGAGCAATGGTATATACGTATTAAACCAACCACAGATTTTCAATGTCCAGAATACACACAAAAGAAAGTCTCCAGATATCAATCAGACTTTCTTATGGCATTGTAGACTGGGTCACATCAATGAGAGAAGGTTGACTAAGTTACATACAGAAGGATATTTGGATCCGTTCGAATATCAATCATATGCCACTTGTCAATCCTGTCTCAAAGGAAAGATGACAAAGACTCCGTTCACTGGACACGGAGTAAGAGCGAGCGAGCTCTTGGGACTCGTACACAGCGACGTGTGCGGTCCAATGTCTACACATGCGCGAAGCGGTTATTCTTACTTCATTACTTTTACGGATGATTTTTCAAGATACGGTTATGTCTTCTTAATGAAACATAAGTCCGAAGCTTTTGAAAAATTCCAGGAATATAAGAATGAAGTTGAAAAACAAACCGGCAAAAGTATCAAGATTCTAAGATCGGATCGAGGTGGAGAATACTTAAGTGCCGAGTTTCTGAATTACTTAAAAGAGAATGGGATTCTCTCTCAGCTTACTCCTCCATACACTCCGCAACATAACGGTGTATTGGAGAGACGGAACCGGACCCTATTGGATATGGTACGGTCCATGATGAGTAACGCTGAGTTACCGCGATCATTCTGGGGGTATGCGCTAGAATCAGCTGCGTACCTTTTAAACCGAGTTCCTACTAAGACTGTGCCTACTACACCATATGAGATGTGGTGTGGGAAGAGACCCCATCTCAGTCACATTAAGACTTGGGGAAGTCCAGCTTTTGTTAAGAAGCAGCATGCGGACAAGCTCGAGGCGCGCTCAGTACTGTGTAAGTTTGTGGGATATCTAAAGAATTCCAAGGGATATCTCTTCTACTACGAAGAGGAACAAAAAGTTCTTGTTTCTCGTCATGCCCACTTTCTAGAACATCAGTTCTTAGAAAAAGAATTAAGTGGGAGCGCAGTAGAACTGGAAGAAATTCCAGAACCACAGACTATTACTGAAAGCTTAGTGGAACCAGAGGGTTCAAATGAACAGGACATTCCTATGCCGCTCCGCAGAAGTAGTAGGCAGTCTCATCCGCCCGAGAGATACTACGGTTTTCTCATAGACGGGGATAGAGAGGATTGCATCATAGATTATGATGAGCCTACTAGCTTCCAGCAGGCCGTTCAGAGCGTTGACTCGGTAAAATGGCTGGATGCAATGCGGACCGAAATGGAGTCCATGTACACCAACAAAGTATGGACGTTGGACATTGCTCCAGACGGGGTAAAACCCGTAGGATGCAAGTGGATCTTCAAAAGGAAGATTGGTGTAGATGGACAGGTTGAGACCTATAAAGCTAGACTTGTAGCAAAGGGTTTCCGTCAAAGACCTGGCTTGGACTATGACGAAACCTTTTCTCCAGTGGCTATGCTGAAATCCATTCGGATCCTTCTTGCCATTGCTGCCTTCCACGATTATGAGATTTGCCAGATGGACGTAAAGACCGCTTTTCTGAATGGAAATTTAGAGGAGTGTGTCTATATGGATCAGCCAGAGGGTTTCATTCAGAGTGGGAGCAGCGGAAAGGTGTGCAAGTTGCTTAAGTCCATCTATGGACTAAAGCAGGCATCGCGGAGTTGGAACATCTGTTTTGATGAGACAGTCAAGGAATTTGACTTTATCAAAAATCCAGATGAACCATGCATCTATAGTAGATTTGTAGCGAGAACTGTAGTATTCCTCGTTTTATACGTGGATGACATTCTCTTAATAGGAAATGACATTCCTATGCTACAATCTGTCAAGGGGTTCTTGTCACACAGGTTCTCCATGAAAGACCTGGGTGATGCCTCATACATCCTGGGGATCCGGATCCATCGTGATAGATCCAAGAGGATATTAGGACTTTCACAGTCCAGGTACATCGACACCGTACTGAAAAGATTCAGTATGGAAGATTCCAAGCGCGGTAACCTACCGGCTTGTCACGGGATCACCCTCTCTAAAGAGATGTCTCCCAAGACTGATTTGGAGAGGGATCGCATGTCTATTATACCCTACGCTTCTGCGGTAGGCTCTATAATGTATGCGATGTTGTGTACCAGACCGGATGTAGCTTATGCACTGAGTGTAGTAAGCCGGTATCAGTCAAACCCTGGGGAGAAACATTGGATAGCAGTAAAGAACATTCTCAAGTACCTGAGAAGGACTAAGGAGATGTTCTTGGTGTATGGCGGAAAAGACCTCCAGATTGAGGCCTTTGCTGACTCCAGCTTCCAGAGTGACAAGGATGATTCCAAGTCCATGTCGGGTTTTGTCTTTACCCTCAATGGAGGGGCGGTGTGTTGGAAGAGCTCCAAACAGGAAACCGTTGCAGACTCGACTATGGAAGCAGAATACATTGCTGCATCTGATGCCGCAAAAGAAGCTGTCTGGATGAGGAAGTTCTTAAAAGAACTTCAGGTGGTTCCGTCCATTGTTGACCCAATACCTCTGTATTGCGACAACAACGGGGCTATAGCTTTAGCGAAGGAACCCAGGTCCCATCAAAGATCCAGGCACATCTTGAGGCGGTATCACCTGATCAGGGAGATCGTGGATCGCAAGGAGATCGAGGTTCGGAGGGTTGCTTCAGAAAAGAACACTGCAGATCCATTCACCAAGGCCCTACCCCAGACTCAGTTCGAGCGGCTGATCGAGATGATAGGTCTTCGATACGCCAGTACATGGCCTTAGTGCAAGTGGGAGATTGTTAGTGTATATGCCCTAGAGGCCATTACTGTATCATACTAGTTTGTATATTACTTAATGGAAGCTTGGGATATTCACCTTGTATAAACAATCTTGCTCAATATAGTAGTATGCTACTTGGTTTGTTTCTACTTCAATGTGTACATGTGTTTATTTTGCGATATCACCTATACGCATTAGTGGAGCCCTTAGGATCTTTGCTTGATTACCAGCGTTGTGATGGCAGTCACACTAGTGGGGGCTGGGTAATCTATAAGCACATCCTTATACAGGTCCCTAGTCGCAGGACTATCGAGATAGGGCATCGATACTCCGGAGTAGACTAGTGTATGCGCTTCTCATCCCAGTGTGGGAGATGGTCTGTCCCACAGCCATCAGTACGTCGTACTGGAGATAGTATACGGGTGCTCGTTGGGTTACGAGTACACTGGACAGGACTCGTCGGGAACTGAGAGGTTGGTATTATACCTATCGTCAGTTATCAGTTCCCAGGTGACATGAGTACAGCTTAGTCCGCTGACTTGACACTGGCACTTCGCCTCGAGTGTGTTCCCACTACACTTTGATCACTACCCTACCACGGCTCAAAGGAGTCGTGCAAACAGGTAGTGGTTGGGTGCAGTCCCGAAGCACTTGGAGGCAGTGCCGGTTAGACAGGATTCGTCTCTCCCGGTATTGGGGGTTGACATCGCGCTGTGTCTAGGAGAGCCATTACACGAGTAGTCCCTGGCCAGGGCAAGCGAGATATACTGGAAGGTTTCCAGTGTTATCTCAGGGTGTTTTGGGCTTCACTCCGACACGACTTGTACCGCTATTGGGGGACTGACGTTTTACCGCCCCCTAAGCCCGACATGCGATGTATCAGACGAACAGACCGGACTGTACGGAGAATGTCACATTCAGACTCAGTAGGAGTTCAGATGGGGTTTCACCTCGTCAGCCTTCTTGTCGGCATCTACCTGGGGACCGTTACGCACAGCTAGTGCCGCTTGCGGTCTGTGGTTAAACCCACTGCCAGCGTAGTGTCGAGTCTTTAGAGTCCCACACAGAGGGTATTCGCCTCTGGGCAAAACAGAGTAGAGGTCGCATGGTTTTGCGACAGGGTTCGTTCTCATCCGCGCACTTGTGCACGTTTGGAGTCCGGACGGATTATACTGGCAGGCTCTGGTTTGAGCCAGATACTGGTATATGTTTTGGGGGTTGCTTTTATATCTCGGTATTCTTGTTCCTCGGAACGAGAATGCAGGTGTGTATGCACAGTTGCTTGAGGCGGAGGATGAGTTTTTTCATTAGGGTTTCGGAACGGGTGCGTATGCACAGTTGACAGTTATCATTTTCCAAACCCTAATGGATTTATGGATTATCTATTTATAATAGTAATTAAATGAGAATTTTGTTATGGTTGATTTTGTTGACTTGTTGACCATGGTTGACTTGTTGACCATGGTTGAATGTTGACCACCATCATGCTTTAAAAAGTCCTCCTTGATTCATGCTTACATTTCATTAAATGAAGCATGGTAGTGGTCATTCCAAATTACCATCAACTATTCTCATTTTCAATTATTATTATTAGATAATTCTTTTCTTTTGGCATTATGGTTGCAAAGAAAGAAAAGATTGCTCATTATCTCATTTAGCTTCTCTCTCCTCACTTCATCTTCTTCTTCCTCTAGCAAAGAGAAACCTTCTCATGTGTTGAGAAACCTTCTCATGTGTTGAGAATCCTTCTCTTTAAAAAAAAAAGCAAACCCTAGTCACTCTCTACTCATTCTAGGTTCAAGGTTTAGCAAACCGGAAGCCCTAGTTCACTCAAAGATTGAGGAAGAGCCCAAAGGTCGAACCTTCGAGGTGGATCCATCTTCGACGGAAGAAGGCAACGAAAAGAGAACCATCAACCTCTACAAGATTTCAAGAAGAAGGAGTTCAAGTTTAGGTATAACCTTCATCCGAGTAGCTAACTCTCTTTAGCGTATTTGCTAGTTTAGTTTAGACACGATCCCGACCTTGTTTAGTCCATGTTGCCTCTTGCGATAAAAATTTGTTTTTATACCGTTTCCGCCTCCCCGTAAGCACCGGGGGTCGCAATATGGACTTACTGTTCAACCCGTTCATTTCTTGATTAAATTAAACCCACCCGCACGACCCTTGACGGAGGCCAACAAAGTCATACAACTACCCTAATCCAATCGCATCACATGCGGCAGATAAGCACTAATCATCTACCGCACACTACGCCTTGACGGAGGCCAACAAACGCAGCACGAATACTAAATAGCATTTATCTGAAATGACGGAGGGCTACAACTGGTTTTGATGAAAACCTTTAACGTAATGAACTTGATATCGTTGTAGAATCTAGTGGTTTGAAAAATGAGTGGTTTTTGTAGTATTTGCTAGTTTTTCTAAAGAGGTCACTCCCGGTGAAGAGATCTCGGCTCTTTCCTCATCGAATGAGGTGATGGATATTCATCAAGGAATTGTGGGATATAGTGCCCTCAAAGTCAATTATTGGATCGCAGGTACGTGATTGCAATGATTGAGGAAGACCTATACCGGTAGCACAGTCTTACTCGTAATGATAGTATGCTATCTGGTTTGCCTTTATCAGTCATGTACAGGTTCAGGTGACTGATCACTGTTACACGTTGATAGAGCCCTTAGGATCTTGCTTGACTACCAACAGTATGATGGCGATCATATATGTGAGAGTTGGGTAGTCTATAAGCACATCCTTAATAGTGGTCCCTAGTCGTGGGAGTTTTGAGACAGGGCATCGATACTCCGGAGTAGACTAGTGTATACAGTCGAGACCCCGAAGAGGGGCGGTGGCCGGTCTCACAAGCCACTGGTGTCAGTTGGATCACCTAAGATATATACAGGTGCTCATTGGGTTATGAGTATACCGGACAGGACTCACCGGGAACCTGCTAGTTGGTATTATTCCTAGCGTCAGATAGCAGTTCCCTGGTGACATGTGTACAGGTTAGTTCATAGACCTGAGGTCGTCATTTGTCTCATGTGAGTTCCCACTGTGCTTTGATTTCTACCCTACCACGGCTCAAAAGAGTCGTGCAAACAGGTCTTTTTTGGGTACAATCCCGAGCCACATGGAGGTAAGTGAGCGGATCGGCAGGGGATTCGTCTCTCCCGATATTGGGGGTGAGATCGCGCTGTGTCTAGGAGAGCCATTACACAAAACCCTCGGCCGAGGTAGGAGATTTACTGGTAGGTACTCCAGTAGTATCTCAGGGTGTTCTGGGCTACACTCTGACACGACTTATACCGCTATTGGGGGTCTGACGTTACCAGCCCCCTAGGCCCGATATGCGATACTCATAGACGAACGGACCGGACTGTATGTATATTGTCACTGTTAGGCTCAGTAGGGTTCCAGGATGAGTTCGCTCATCGGCTACCCTTGAGGTCAGTACATGGCCAGCCGTTACGCACAGCTAGTGCCGCTGACGGTTTGTGGTTAAACCCACTGCCAGGGTACTGATGAGTCATTAGAGTCCCCCACAGATAGTTTCCCAAGTTTGGGCGAAACGTTGTAGAGACCGTATGGTTTTATGGCAGGGTTCAGAAAATGCACGTGCATTTACGCACGTGTCATATTTCGGGCAGATAATACTGGTGGGCTTTGGTTTAAGCCGGATCCGAGTATTATACTGTGTAGATATAATATGTTTGTCTCAGTTACATTTGTATTCGGTCGTAATACAAATGCGGGTATATTTATACTGTTATGGGGTTATCCTGAAATTCATTTCGGGATCGCTTTTGGAAGTTGCCAGTTTTCTATCACCCGTCTTAAACATTCGGTTTAATGCGGATTTATCTTTTTCTTGTGGATGAGTCATGAGGGTGAGTCATGAGTGTGGAAGCTTCTAGAAGAGGTGACTAGGTTTTATGATTCATTGTATGCATTAAATGAATGATGAGGTGTTAATGTGACTCATGCTTTTCATTAAATGTTGTGATGAGTTATGATAAGTATTATTGCTAATGGTCACCCTTCTTGGCTCCTACACTCACCTCCCTCCTCCTTTATATTGGCCGGCCCATTCTTGTGGAGGGATATGGTTGTTGATTAAAAACATTATGGAATTTGGTTCATGAAAATTTGTATGCTCATTTCTCATTTCATTCCATTCAAAAGGCAACTTCATTATCCGTTCATCCATGGTTTTGGATGAAGCGAGACAAAGTGTTCTACTCATTCTCTACATCAATTTTGGACATGTCGGCTAGTGAACTTCATGTCCGAGTTGCCTCGGTATAGAAGCGGGAGCCCGTTTAAAGATCCGTAGATGTGGTGCCACCTCGACGAGGAGCCAGGAGATCGGAGCAGCCGCAACGGAGCGTGGGATGATGGTTAAAGACCGAAGGACTCGGATCGTTCGGTATAGCCTTTCTACCCACTTTGTAGTTTGTTAGTTTAGCATTAATGGCAGATCCGGGATATAGTATGCGATAGCGCCGGTTATAAAAGTTTTTGTTCCGCATTTGGCGTCAGATTGACGGCCGGGGCGCTACCGTAGACTTACAATGGTATCAGAGCCACGCCATTAAGCTTTACTAACTTATGCTAACGCGTTTAAAACATCGATCGAACGGAATTTCGAAAACTACAATTTTCTGTGTAAAGTTTCTATCGATTTTAAAACTTGGTCTAAAAATTATTTTGAGCATCTCAGAAAATCGAGCAGGCTTTTTTAAGAAAACTGGTGAAATTTGGTCATGTGATCTCACTGTACTGCCGCGGATCCGCGGCCCAAACCAGGGTGTGGCCGCGGATCCGCCGCTAGATTGTGAGATCAATAAGCCAAATTTCTACAGTGTGTTCTCCATGGTAAATTGTGGTTTCTGGAATATTTCTTTTGGGCCCAGATTTTATTTATGTACTGCAGATGTACGTGGGGCCCACTTCGGGAAGTTTTGTCGATCGAAATTTTAAACTTGTTAGTTTACAGTACTTACATTATATCTCCGACCGTGAATGTCATTCGAGCGGTAAATTGCGTCTAATTGCTATAGTCCTTTTAGACGTATTTGCGAACGTGACATTCGCGTTGATGTTCTGTGTTGTACTGTGATGTTGCGGATTTGTCATGGTGGATAGCAGTATGCAATGGTAGTGCAGTTTGAATTTATTTGTACATTTGATATTGCGGGGCGAGCGTCCAACATGAGGACTGCCGTCACTGCCTGTTTGTATAATATTCTTTTGGGGCACGACCGGGCTGAGGTCGATGTACCCGTTGTACATATTTTTTATTTCTGTACTAGGTTTACCCCGCGACGGAGTGCACGGATAGCCGGGTTCTGGAGGGCAATGGGTTCGCATCTCATGGCTTTGAGAGGCAAAGGGGCCTCACTCTAGAATTGGCAGACTATTTGCCGCACTCGTAGGGGGTACAGGTTGACCCAAGGAGGAGTGCTCAAGTTACCGGATTCCGTGAAGTGCAGGGTGATCCATTCACTATGCTGTAGGGGGCTGCCTCGCTTCAGGTTTTGGCGGGTAACTTGCCGCACCCGTAGGGGTCTAAGTTTCATTGCACAGGCTATCCACACGACCAGGGGATCGTCGGGTTTCAGTAGCGGCTCTGTGAAACCCGGGGATCCCAGATTATCTGTATTATTCTGTGATGCTTATTACTTTTCTGTAATGTTGCATATTATCACGCCTGGAGTGATTATTGTATATTGGTATATATACTATTAGATGTTGTATATGTTTTACACCCGCGCTAGTCCAGTCCCCGCTCTATCGTTAGTTAAGTAACCTAAAGGGTAATGACAGGACCCAGTGACGAATGAGGATGGCATATACGTACATTTTATTTTCGTTCTTTTCTGGTGTGATTAATTGATGGGACTGCGTTGATTCTGATCAATGCAAAGGAAAACAAACCTGTTTGGCAGTTGTTGGAACAGTTTTAAAAAGTGTTATTACAAAGACGTTTCCTTTTGTTTTGCATAGTGGTATTCGGTTGGAATATCCTGCACCTCATTCGACGAGGCAAGGGCCGAGATCCCTTCACCAGGAGTGACCCCTTGGGCAGAAGTTCGCATCAGGATAATAACTTCACTATAGTCGATTACATGTTGCTTTGCATCGCGGTATTCAGTTGGAATATCCTGCACCTCATTCCACGAGGAAAGAGCCGAGATCCCTTCACCGGGAGTGACCTCTTTAGCAAAGGTTTTCGCCACTATATTTTTATAAAAAGCTATCAGATTCCTTCAGCGATATCAAGTTCATTACGTTAAAGGTTTTTCTCCAAAAACCAGCCGTAGCCCTCAGTCATTTCTTTTGGGTATTCAGTAGTATTCAAGCTATGTATTTTGACCAACGCCAAGGCATAGTGTTTGGTAGCTGCTGGGTATTCATTTGTTGCATAGATAGATGAGTTGGTTTGAGACAGTCGTTCTGCCATTTGGCCAACGTCAGGGGCATGTGTGGATGGGTTCAAATTGACAAGATAATGATGGGTAGAATTTGGCATGTGACTTATGACATTTTGACCAATGCCAAGGTCATAAGAGCATGGGGCAAAAATCATATCGGGAGTTTCTAAAGAAACTGAAACTTGCCAGGTATGCGCATACCTTCTGGAGTGTGATAATGTGAGTGGATTCCGTCACATTATCATGCGATGAGAGTTGGATCCCGATTCCCACTGATGAGTTATTTTACTCTTCGGGTGATCCCGATTGATTCTTTTTTCAGGTTTGGAGGAGAATGTGACAGTACAGTGGGAGGTTTCCTGATTAGATAAAGTGATAACCATTCTGATCTAGGTTAAAGTGCACGCAGAGTGTTTCTTTTCTCTCTCTCTTTAGCAGCGACCATTGACCGACCCTAGACTATGACTCAGTGACCAAGTTGACCGAACCCTTTTAAAATACTGGCTTTTGGATTGTCTAAGTTGCATAAGTCATTGCCGCTCCTTCTTTTACCCTTTGAATTTCTCAGAACACCTCATATCACTACGGACATCCACTTCTATTGGATAGATCCATCGTATGGTTATATACGAACTCGAAGGGACTTCTTCGAGGATGGATCCAGGTTCAGGAGAAATAGAATTGGTTTATTCAGTTGTTTTTTATTATCACTTTCTCTCAGGTTGCGAGGGTTCCTTAGCTTAGGAGAGTACACCTATTACGCTTATTGGATAGTCTTATTCCAAACCATAGGCAGGTGCCGAAAGGTAGGGAATGAAGAAAACCAATTAGCCTAAGTAGGGTGTACAGAAGGTAATAACTAAAAGACAAAATAAAGTGATTAGAAAGAGGGCAAAGTAAATTGCGACTGTTATCATTCACGACCAAACCGCGTACTTCATCGCCACTCCTATTTCGCCTTTGCTTTTTTTCCCCAGTTCGGGAGAAATAAAATAAGGTATTATTCAGTTGTCTTTTATCATCATCTTCTCTCAAGTTGCGAGTACTCCTTGGTTTAGGAGAGTACACCTATTATGCTTACTAGATAGTCTTCTTCCAAATCATAGGCTGGTGCCGAACGGTAGGGAAGGAAGAAAACCATTTAGCCTAAAGGGATGTACAGAAGGTAATGAATAAAGACAAATAAAAGGATTTGAAGAGATGGCAAAGAGATATACGGTTAAAGTCATGAATTAGATTATGAAAGAGGCATTACTATGAATACCAGGATACCCCTACGAAACATTTTCATGTTTCAGTGCATTGTTAAAGGAAAACTGTATTCCCGATTAGATACTTACTCCAGGGTATGTATTTACCAGGTTTTATTCTTATATCTGTATGGTTTTACAGATGATGAGTGGGAGTAAGTGTCACGACCCGAAAGTACGGAACGTGATCGGCACTTAGATTACGAAGCGTCTAGAGGCGCCACGTGACCTAAGTAAGCCGAAGCCCAGAAATCTAAACCATAAAAGAAGAAAAAGAAGAAAAGAAAAGAAAACAAGTATAAAAACATCAGCAAATTTTACCAAAAATTTCGGCAGAGTCTCCTCTGTAAAAACTGGCCCCCAAACGGTTACAACAAGTATAATATACATAAACAATAAAAAGCATCCCCAAACGGGAGCTAGCATCAACGCCAATAGGCGGAATCAACCACAACAGGCACAATAATATACAACGCCAAAGGGCGAGGCTCAAAACTCAAAAGAAAACAAAACCACCAGATCAGAATAATACACGCGCGACTCTAAGGTCGAAATAAAAGACTGGTCCAATAAACTTATCAAGTAATACAAATATGGTTGATGGAGCTTACTAGATACAAATGAAAGAATAAAAGTACAATGGTGGTTCGGATACAAGTGAACCAACCTACCGTGCAAATCACCCTGAAAGAATAGATGTGCCAGCAAGCTGCCAGGGAAACCTGTACATCGAACCTGTAATAAAATTTGGCACAACGGGGGTGAGTTGCCAACTCGTGAGTAGAAGACATCTACGAAAAGAAATCGAATGCACGACGCTATCCTAGGTCATAATAATACACTACTATATCCCAAACATCTAGTAATAGCAGGGTAATACTACGTGTAAGTGCAGATACTCCGTGTTCGTGTCAGTGCCTCATATAATACTATGTCATATGAAATGAAATGCATGCACCATGAATGTAAAGTGACAAATCCTGAAATCCAGATATATATGTATAAGAACTCTTTAGCTGTTATCATAGTAAAGTGTGTATAAGCATCTGAAATCTCAACAATGAAATCCATGGAAATCCGTGTCAAGCATCGACACAACACATGTAATCTTAAGTCTCATAGTCTCAATATCTCGGGCTCCGTCAGTCCGGATCGGCCCATATCATCAAATCTCACGACAACGGTCAGTATCCTCCGGATATCCGCCGCGCCAGACATCACCGGTAGGTAGCCATCCCCTGCCAGGCTCATCGTCTACAACTCGATCTTCTTGCCCCGGGGTACCATACCGGGCCCACCATGTACCCGAGACGGTTCATCCACTCCTCGAATCGGGTCTCGAAATCCAACAGAAAACATGAAATACTCATGGTGGACGACACATACATCACGAGAAAACCGCATCTTATTTTAAAAAGAGAAGAGGAGAGAGAGAGGTTTTTATATATTTTTGCGGTTTTCCCCAAAAATCCAGAAATCTCATAGAAATCCAAATCTCAAAATCATGAGTAAGTATATGATAAGTGTCGGCATATGCCCATACGATAACATGAAAATATGAATGCATGAATGTCTAAGTAATAAATATCATGTCTTATACTAACATCAGAGAGTAATCACAATATTATATCGGTTTAGTTGTTAACTGATTTTATCAATAAAAGATAATATGATCTAAAGTGTACGTGACATAGCAATTACCGATGATGATGTGTGTGAGCCGGCAAATAAGTGTGCGTGGAATATGCGCATCATCGGTAATGGTGCGGGTGTCCTAACAGGTAAGGTTTATACTGATTATAGCAACATATGTAAGAACATGCACCATGATAATTACAGTATGAATGTAAATACAGATGTGCATTATCCACTCCTCTGCGAGATACGAGTACAACTACCACTATGTGAGTCGAACTTAAACCAGTGTCCATCTAACATCCTAAGGAACTAAACCTAATAGACTAGTCAGTAAGAAACTAGAGTCTACCTAAGGTCTGAATCAATATCTCTAATAGTCGGCGATCCCGCCTCAATAGCGTCACGTACGTAGTACGGCTTCCTCGAATCAAGAGTGCGGATCAATCATCAAATCTAAGCCTCGTACGGTAAAATCCATCGTACGGCATCCCAATATCGGGGTACGGTCAAGTATCTCCTAGGTGTCTCCTCATTCGTATAATGTCATCATCAACATATCTCATGATCAAGGTGCTAAATTGTGATCGCATACATCAATCATATATCATTGCCATCATGATAAGCATCATTAGTTTATCCTCAGAATATCATGTCACATGTGTCATATTGTGATTAAGTCATACTTATATGATATCGGCATCAGGTCACACCAATATAATGTCGTAATCAAGTTATACATATATCATATCGTGATCAGTCACCAGTTACAGTCCGGGTACTATTCTAGCGTCCCATGTACATCAATATCACCACCACTCTTCATAATTTATATATTCATGTTCATTATCTCATTCTCTAATGATCCTCTAACACTTTAATACGACTGTATAGCCTAGAATTACGGCATCAAGCCCAGTTACATTGTTTCATCATATCTCGGATATCATATCACATCAATGTATCCCATATACGTGTTGTGTGTATATATATATATATATATATATATACCTATACCTCGTCCTATATATATACACATGCACGTATACACCATGTCGTGTTTCAGTGTGTGAGTGTGTATGTTTCTACCTGAAACCTACGAACCTCTTCCAAGGTATTCATCTTCTGATATGTCTTTCTAAATCAGTCTAATCCAGCCTAGGGTCATTACTAGGGTCCTACTCATTAAGAATATAGGGTCACATCTGGTTTCCTAATGACAATAAATACTATTCCTATTCTACGTTGCGGGGGTGCTAAACGCCATCCATCCGACTTCCCCCCGTAGATATACATCTACTCACCTGGTCCATATCTGCCGAAGACGGTGTCGCCATCCTCCTCTTCATCGCCCGCAGTCCACATGAGGGTACCTAAACGCAAACATATAAATAGTATCGTAAACTGAATCACATACAAAAGTCAAAACGATGCAAGGAACCAGCATAGGTTAAAACCTATGTCCCGTCCACGCAAAAGAACCAAATATCGCTCGATATCGGCATACAAACTCCGATGGATCGAGATAAACATCAACAGATAACTCGTAGTTTTAAAACACATTACATATATTGTAAAACATGATCAAATTCATCGAAACACTAAAATCGATCAAATCGTCCGTTTTCGAAAAACCCGAAAATGCCAATTTACCGTTTTTCATCAAAACTTGACATTTAAATGAAACCAAAGGTCATAAAACTCATTAAATAGCATAACTAGACTATACAAACTATTACTATATTTTTATTACACATATTTGTAGTAATTTGAAATTTCTAGTTTGCATCCTTTAAAAATTTTCAACATTTTCCAAGCAAAATACCACAATTCCACCTCAAAACATGATTTTGCATAAATTAATGACTTAAACCACAATTTATGATGATAATGATATAATGAAACCATAATTATATTTTTAATCTCATTTATATAGGAATTTCTAAAATCTAGTTTACAAAATTAGCAATTTTTTATCACAATTTATCAATTATCCATTGAAACTAGCAATCAAACTAAGTTTTTCTTTCCATTAACATGCTAACATTTCCACTAAAACTATAATCCAATGATAACAACCCAAATTAGAATTTTATATTAACCACAAACACATTTTGCAAAAACCTAGTTAACTAAATTCCTAATTTAAAACAATTTTAAATGAAAATTTTACAATTCAACAACCATGCAATATTTTCCAATTCTAAAAGTGTTAAACTAACTATTATAACCCTAAATAATTAACAAAAATCATAACTTGAATTTACAAACCCTAACTTGAATTTTAAAAAAAAAACATAGAATTAATTCATTAAATCTAATTAAGCTTAAATGAACATCTAAAACAATAAATCAAAAGAAAGAAATTATACCTCCCAAAATATGAAATCCAAACAAGAAATGAGCCTCCAAAATGCATGCCTTCCATCTCCAAATTTCATATAAAAATGAGCAAGGAATAAAGAGTATGGAATAAATAGGATTTTGTGGAATTTTAATTGAATTTTTGATGTGTTTTTGATGAATTTTGAATAAAAATGAGGTGGAAAATGGGGGGGGCAGCCATGGGGGGTTTGTGGCCGGCCCTAGAGAGGTGAGGGAGAGAAAGAAGAGAGTGGGAAAAGTGTGTGGAAGTTTCAAGAGAAGAAACATCAATAAAAGTCTTTTCATGCTTTATTTAATTATTTATTTATTTATTTACTATAGCAACTCAAGAAAGCTCTAGAAAATAGGAAAAATTTGCAAATAAATTTTGCATGATACACACTAATTTCTAATATGCCATGGTTCATTTTTACAAATTAAAACCATTTAAATTTGTAATTTACACTAATTTAGTGTAAAAATAAAGCTTATGTTAATATTTAAAATAATTAATTTAGGAAAAATATTTTATTAAACTAAAAATTTATAAGTGGCTAAATAAACACCATTTAATAGTAATTTCATAATTAAAATAGATATTTTAAAAATTATAATGAAAAACAATCACGGTTTGGTTTTACGAAAAATACATTTTACTTTACCGAAAATCCTAAAATTCACTTAAACACTTTTATTCATTTAATTATTTATTTAATCATTTTTAACACGTTACAATCTTCCCCCCTTTTAGAAATTCGGTCCCCGAATTTAAATTAAAACTCCCCTCCAAATACTAAAACGTTTAGCAAAACATTCAAATCGTCGGGGCTCCGAAATCATCAATACATAACAAAAATCAACTCCATCAAGCATAACGCAATCATCAGAGTTATGGTGAAGATAAACTATCAAAACCCAATATGAAAACCATTATAATATATATCAATCTATAACTTATATATAGTGTGCATCATAGTGAAATCGCCTAAGCCTCATAATAAAGAAGCATATAAAAACCCCTCTTGAAAATTCGCCGTGCAATGCACGTGTCACGGTATAAGTAGCGGACGTTTAATTTAAAAAAATAACTATATATATATATATATATATCTATATCTTTTATTTAACATACACGTCCCGCCTGGTTACTAAATCAATTAATAATGGCTATGAAAACATATTGCTCAAACTGAAATCAATCCCAATCACATCATAAAAATATCATGTGCGTCCGGTGCGCACTAAAATCGAAACCAACTAAAGATACCATGAATACACACAAAAACAAAACTAAGTGCAACAGGTGTGCACCAAAAACATCTGTCAAGTGCAACGGGCGTGCACGACTCAATATCAAGTGCATCTAATCTGCACAAAACCCCGATTTAGTGCATCTGGTGTGCACAAAATCGCATCAAGTGGGCCAAGTATGCGCAAGAATCCTAATCAGGTGCACATGGTGCACAAAAACATATATCGAATATCAAAATCAAAATCACAGTATAAAAATGCATGAAAACTAGGTCGAAACATATGTCAAAATCATGTGTAACCCCTATGCACGAAATCAAATCAAAAATCTCAAAATATATAAAACCAAATCAAGTATACTGGGTGTATACTAAACAACATCAATACAACTGATATATGAAACACAAATAGAATGAAATGAAGGTACACCCATGAAATACCAATCGTAGAACAAAATCCTCAAAATACAAAAATCCAATCAAGGAAAATATGAAATTCAAATCACTAAATCACAATTGTAAACACTATCGTCAATGTGCGCCTCTTTCCTCTGATGTCGACTGCTTCGAACTCGTTCTTTCATATGTGTGCTGACTGCGCTACCAACGGCAATACTCATGTCTAGAGTCTCCCAAATAGTCGATCCCTTCACTTGATATCCGGACTACATTAAACTTTTCGATCGATCCATCAAAATCCCATAATTCCCCGAGAGCTCAACACTCAAGTACAGTTTAAAAATATCCGGTACATACCCCAGCATCGATGATCCAGCCGTAGAAGGGCAAACCCAAGCCTCACTAATGGCACCGCGGAACTGCCGTAAACCCTAAGGTTCAAGGGCGTTCTCGTGGTCATTATGTAGAGTTAGGGTTTCATTCTTCTAGAGGGTCCATCGAAATACCTGCATGTTCTTCCGAATACTTTAAACTTGGGAAAATGGTTTTCTGATAATCGTTCGAACCCTTTAACTTCATCCGGACGGCATGTGAATACCCTTCGTCCGCACGCTAAACAATGCTTCAATCCTCAAGAATAACCAATACTCTAATGGTTATCGCATTCGAGCCACAGCTCCCTCTGCCCGTGCGCCCGTGGTAACAGAACCACCCTCCGACATCAACAAAGATAGATCAAAGGAACGAATGAAATACGGTGCAAACAAATGTACATCCTAAGGCTCCTTAAGCAGAGTAGCGTATCGTAAGTATGCCGCGGACCATACCCACGGTACGTTACTCTACCTAAATCGCCTACTCCATCAACCAAGGGTCACCTAGACTTATACAGGGTTAAACCTAGCGCTCTGATACCAACTTTGTCACGACCCGAAAGTACGGAACGTGACCGGCACTTAGATTACGAAGCGTCTAGAGGCGCCACGTGACCTAAGTAAGCCGAAGCCCAGAAATCTAAACCATAAAAGAAGAAAAAGAAGAAAAGAAAAGAAAACAAGTATAAAAACATCAGCAAATTTTACCAAAAATTTCGGCAGAGTCTCCTCTGTAAAAACTGGCCCCCAAACGGGTACAACAAGTATAATATACATAAACAATAAAAAGCATCCCCAAACGGGAGCTAGCATCAACGCCAATAGGCGGAATCAACCACAACAGGCACAATAATATACAACGCCAAAGGGCAAGGCTCAAAACTCAAAAGAAAACAAAACCACCAGATCAGAATAATACACGCGCGACTCTAAGGTCGAAATAAAAGACTGGTCCAATAAACTTATCAAGTAATACAAATATGGTTGATGGAGCTTACTAGATACAAATGAAAGAATAAAAGTACAATGGTGGTTCGGATACAAGTGAACCAACCTACCATGCAAATCACCCTGAAAGAATAGATATGCCAGCAAGCTGCCAGGGAAACCTGTACATCGAACCTGTAATAAAATTTGGCACAACGGGGGTGAGTTGCCAACTCGTGAGTAGAAGACATCTACGAAAAGAAATCGAATGCACGATGCTATCCTAGGTCATAATAATACACTACTATATCCCAAACATCTAGTAATAGCAGGGTAATACTACGTGTAAGTGCAGATACTCCGTGTTCGTGTCAGTGCCTCATATAATACTATGTCATATGAAATGAAATGCATGCACCATGAATGTAAAGTGACAAATCCTGAAATCCAGATATATATGTATAAGAACTCTTTAGCTGTTATCATAGTAAAGTGTGTATAAGCATCTGAAATCTCAACAATGAAATCCATGGAAATCCGTGTCAAGCATCGACACAACACATGTAATCTCAAGTCTCATAGTCTCAATATCTCGGGCTCCGTCAGTCCGGATCGGCCCATATCATCAAATCTCACGACAACGGTCAGTATCCTCCGGATATCCGCCGCGCCAGACATCACCGGTAGGTAGCCATCCCCTGCCAGGCTCATCGTCTACAACTCGATCTTCTTGCCCCGGGGTACCATACCGGGCCCACCATGTACCCGAGACGGTTCATCCACTCCTCGAATCGGGTCTCGAAATCCAACAGAAAACATGAAATACTCATGGTGGACGGCACATACATCACGAGAAAACCGCATCTTATTTTAAAAAGAGAAGAGGAGAGAGAGAGGTTTTTATATATTTTTGCGGTTTTCCCCAAAAATCCAGAAATCTCATAGAAATCCAAATCTCAAAATCATGAGTAAGTATATGATAAGTGTCGGCATATGCCCATACGATAACATGAAAATATGAATGCATGAATGTCTAAGTAATAAATATCATGTCTTATACTAACATCATAGAGTAATCACAATATTATATCGGTTTAGTTGTTAACTGATTTTATCAATAAAAGATAATATGATCTAAAGTGTACGTGACATAGCAATTACCGATGATGATGTGTGTGAGCCGGCAAATAAGTGTGCGTGGAATATGCGCATCATCGGTAATGGTGCGGGTGTCCTAACAGGTAAGGTTTATACTGATTATAGCAACATATGTAAGAACATGCACCATGATAATTACAGTATGAATGTAAATACAGATGTGCATTATCCACTCCTCTGCGAGATACGAGTACAACTACCACTATGTGAGTCGAACCTAAACCAGTGTCCATCTAACATCCTAAGGAACTAAACCTAATAGACTAGTCAGTAAGAAACTAGAGTCTACCTAAGGTCTGAATCAATATCTCTAATAGTCGGCGATCCCGCCTCAATAGCGTCACGTACGTAGTACGGCTTCCTCGAATCAAGAGTGCGGATCAATCATCAAATCTAAGCCTCGTACGGTAAAATCCATCGTACGGCATCCCAATATCGGGGTACGGTCAAGTATCTCCTAGGTGTCTCCTCATTCGTATAATGTCATCATCAATATATCTCATGATCAAGGTGCTAAATTGTGATCGCATACATCAATCATATATCATTGCCATCATGATAAGCATCATTAGTTTATCCTCAGAATATCATGTCACATGTGTCATATTGTGATTAAGTCATACTTATATGATATCGGCATCAGGTCACACCAATATAATGTCGTAATCAAGTTATACATATATCATATCGTGATCAGTCACCAGTTACAGTCCGGGTACTATTCTAGCGTCCCATGTACATCAATATCACCACCACTCTTCATAATTTATATATTCATGTTCATTATCTCATTCTCTAATGATCCGCTAACACTTTAATACGACTGTATAGCCTAGAATTACGGCATCAAGCCCAGTTACATTGTTTCATCATATCTCGGATATCATATCACATCAATGTATCCCATATAC
Source organism: Agapanthus africanus (assembly GCA_030015575.1). Taxonomy (NCBI): domain Eukaryota; kingdom Viridiplantae; phylum Streptophyta; class Magnoliopsida; order Asparagales; family Amaryllidaceae; genus Agapanthus; species Agapanthus africanus. The sequence continues at coordinate 446,801,270 of CM057342.1, read as the reverse complement.
GTGTTGTGTGTGTGTGTATATATATATATATATATATATATATATACACACACCTATACCTCGTCCTATATATATATACACATGCACGTATACACCATGTCGTGTTTCAGTGTGTGAGTGTGTATGTTTCTACCTGAAACCTACGAACCTCTTCCAAGGTTTCATCTTCTGATATGTCTTTCTAAATCAGTCTAATCCAGCCTAGGGTCATTACTAGGGTCCTACTCATTAAGAATATAGGGTCACATCTGGTTTCCTAATGACAATAAATACTATTTCTATTCTACGTTGCGGGGGTGCTAAACGCCATCCACCCGACTTCCCCCCGTAGATATACATCTACTCACCTGGTCCATATCTGCCGAAGACGGTGTCGCCATCCTCCTCTTCATCGCCCGCAGTCCACATGAGGGTACCTAAACGCAAACATATAAATAGTATCGTAAACTGAATCACATACAAAAGTCAAAACGATGCAAGGAACCAGCATAGGTTAAAACCTATGTCCCGTCCACGCAAAAGAACCAAATATCGCTCGATATCGGCGTACAAACTCCGATGGATCGAGATAAACATCAACAGATAACTCGTAGTTTTAAAACACATTACATATATTGTAAAACATGATCAAATTCATCGAAACACTAAAATCGATCAAATCGTCCGTTTTCGAAAAACCCGAAAATGCCAATTTACCGTTTTTCATCAAAACTTGACATTTAAATGAAACCAAAGGTCATAAAACTCATTAAATAGCATAACTAGACTATACAAACTATTACTATATTTTTATTACACATATTTATAGTAATTTGAAATTTCTAGTTTGCACCCTTTAAAAATTTTCAACATTTTCCAAGCAAAATACCACAATTCCACCTCAAAACATGATTTTGCATAAATTAATGACTTAAACCACAATTTATGATGATAATGATATAATGAAACCATAATTATATTTTTAATCTCATTTATATAGGAATTTCTAAAATCTAGTTTACAAAATTAGCAATTTTTTATCACAATTTATCAATTATCCATTCAAACTAGCAATCAAACTAAGTTTTTCTTTCCATTAACATGCTAACATTTCCACTAAAACTATAATCCAATGATAACAACCCAAATTAGAATTTTATATTAACCACAAACACATTTTGCAAAAACCTAGTTAACTAAATTCCTAATTTAAAACAATTTTAAATGAAAATTTTACAATTCAACAACCATGCAATATTTTCCAATTCTAAAAGTGTTAAACTAACTATTATAACCCTAAATAATTAACAAAAATCATAACTTGAATTTACAAACCCTAACTTGAATTTTAAAAAAAAACATAGAATTAATTCATTAAATCTAATTAAGCTTAAATGAACATCTAAAACAATAAATCAAAAGAAAGAAATTATACCTCCCAAAATATGAAATCCAAACAAGAAATGAGCCTCCAAAATGCATGCCTTCCATCTCCAAATTTCATATAAAAATGAGCAAGGAATAAAGAGTATGGAATAAATAGGATTTTGTGGAATTTTAATTGAATTTTTGATGTGTTTTTGATGAATTTTGAATAAAAATGAGGTGGAAAATGGGGGGGGGGGCAGCCATGGGGGGTTTGTGGCCGGCCCTAGAGAGGTGAGGGAGAGAAAGAAGAGAGTGGGAAAAGTGTGTGGAAGTTTCAAGAGAAGAAACATCAATAAAAGTCTTTTCATGCTTTATTTAATTATTTATTTATTTATTTACTATAGCAACTCAAGAAAGCTCTAGAAAATAGGAAAAATTTGCAAATAAATTTTGCATGATACACACTAATTTCTAATATGCCATGGTTCATTTTTACAAATTAAAACCATTTAAATTTGTAATTTACACTAATTTAGTGTAAAAATAAAGCTTATGTTAATATTTAAAATAATTAATTTAGGAAAAATATTTTATTAAACTAAAAATTTATAAGTGGCTAAATAAACACCATTTAATAGTAATTTCATAATTAAAATAGATATTTTAAAAATTATAATGAAAAACAATCACGGTTTGGTTTTACGGAAAATACATTTTACTTTACCGAAAATCCTAAAATTCACTTAAAGACTTTTATTCATTTAATTATTTATTTAATCATTTTTAACACGTTACAGTAAGTTATTGGGAATTAGGTGATCATCCTCATATATTGGAATTCGTTGTAATTGGTGATATTTGAGGAAATCGCATGGGTACAGTTTTCAATCTACGATGCACAGGTTTTGAGTTATTCAACTCAGCAGACTTATACAGAGTATTGTATGTTGTCCAGTGTCCATCAGGACAAAGGAGTTGGTCCTCGTACTATGTTCTATTTACTTGTGACTTCTCTAGTTTTTAGACAAGTGTTTCGTATAAATACAAGGTCTAAGTTTTGAGAAGATGTGGGTATAAGAATAAAGTAGAGAACCAGGTGTCGCAAGTATCGGGATTCTTCAAAGAGATCGAAGATGTAGATACTTGTGATTGATATTCAGTTAATGGTTTTGAGAAACTTGTTTCCCTTTCAGGTTACTCATAATTGGATGTATTCCTAAGTTAAGTAATGCTGATTAGCCTCTCTCCATTAAGTTGATATGCACTGGAGACAGCTGCATGATTTGAATCTGGTTCCAATTAAATAAGTGCCAAAGTTTCTATATTGGATATAGAATGGTTCATATCTTAACGATGTTAAGGTATGGTGAGTTGTCCAGCTTATGCTTAAAACCAGACTCTGGATAACTCAAGGCACGTTTCTGTAATGGCAGTTTGTGGGTTGACCCTGGCTATGACAAGGGTTGATTTTCTACCATCTGGAAGATCAATAGTGATATTGTTCTTGACTCGCCACAGTTTTAGTAAAATGGATTTTTTCAGAAAACAGTAGTGGGAGTATGGTAGAACTGGAAGTGATTCCAGAACCGCAAACGATTACGGAAATTTTAAATAGGACCTAAAGATTCAATCAGGTTTGATATTCTAATAGCCACTCCGCAGATATGGTGGGTAACCTCAGACACTCGAGAGGTACTCCGGTAGCCTCAAGGACGGTGACAGGGAGGTTTTTGTTTACCCAGACTTGACACTATTGTTGTTCCAGACTATGAGACCCGGCAGGAGGTTAAGTATAGCGTCGTTCTAAACTAGCTTTAGAAGTGTACATATATATTATTCTACCAGAGGGTTGTTATGGTCAGTGGGAGCAGCGGAAGCATAGTAGGCAAGTAGCTTATGTCTATTTATAGACTTGAGCGATATAGCGGAGATAGATCATCTATTTTTGATGTGACAGTCATAGGTTTGACTTCATCAGAATAGGGGATGGATCCGTTAAGAAGGTAGTAGGGTGTGATATCCTGGTATTTGGATGACATACACAGAGTAGGAAGTAAAATTCATATATTACAATTGGTTATATTGTGGTCGTCACACAGTTGTTTCTCCACACAGGATATGGATATAATATCAGACATTCTGGTTATTAGATCTATGGTTTTAGATCTAGATTTGGGTAGTTTCTCAATGTGGGTAGTTTGACAGTATTCTAAAGGTATTTAGAATAGATGACTCCTGGCATGGTGGTGTACCTGCAGGTGATGGAGTCACTCTCTCTAAAGGTGTCTTACAGACTAAAGGGGAGAGGGATGTGCATGATTGGCAGATCACTTGCTTAGGCAATTGAGTCAATCATGAGATGTCAAGTACCACACCAGATATTATTTTTGCACTAGATGCGATAAGTTTATATTAATCCAATCCTGAAGAAACATAAGGAAGCAGTTTAAGAACATAAGTGAATGTTCTACGGAATTGATGACGGCAGCCTCCTTCGGGAGACGGTTAACATTCCAGGCTTCAAAGGTGACATGGATGACAGAGCGATTGTCAGAGTTATAGTTTTCCCTCTGACGAGGGACAGTATTATGGACAGGTGGTCTAAGAGGATACTGTGGGAGGCTTAGTGCTGGACACTGATTAGTTTCAGTTGTGGATACAGTCTAAGAAGTTTGGATTGGGAGTTCATTTATGAACTAGGTCCCATCAGATATCCAGACATATTCTAAGACAGGTATTACTCGATTCGGAAGATGGCTTTCTCCGCGAACTTGAGATTAAGAGAGACATAAAAAGAAACATCAAGGCGGATCCACTCACTGAGGCTATTTCTCGAACACAATAGTTTTACAAACGGACTTTGTGAAACTGATTAATAGAGGAGTTGGATGTTCGGTATCACACGGGCTGTGAGTATGCGACATCGCAATAATTAGCCTTAAGTGCAAGTGGGAGATTGTTGGATATAGTGCCCTCAAAGTCAATTATTGGATCGCAAGTACGTGATTGCAATGATTGAGGAGGACCTATACCGGTAGCACAGTCTTACTCGTAATGATAGTATGCTATCTGGTTTGCCTTTATCAGTCGTGTACAGGTTCAGGTGACTGATCACTATTACACGTTGAGAGCCCTTAGGATCTTGCTTGACTACCAACAGTATGATGGCGATCATATACGTAAGAGTTGGGTAGTCTATAAGCACATCCTTAATAGTGGTCCCTAGTCATGGGAGTTTTGAGACAGGGCATCAATACTCCGGAGTAGACTAGTGTATACAGTCGAGACCCCGACGAGGGGTGGTGGCCGGTCTCACAAGCCACTGGTGTCAGTTGGATCACCTAAGATGTATACAGGTGCTCATTGGGTTATGAGTACACCGGACAGGACTCACCGGGAACCTGCTAGTTGGTATTATGCCTATCGTCAGATAGCAGTTCCCTGGTGACATGTGTACAGGTTAGTTCATCGACCTGAGGTCGTCATTTGTCTCGTGTGAGTTCCTACTGTGCTTTGATTTCTATCCTACCACGGCTCAAAGGAGTCGTGCAAACAGGTCTTTTTTGGGTACAGTCCCGAGCCACATGGAGGTAAGTGAGCGGATCGGCAGGGGATTCGTCTCTCCCGGTATTGGGGGTGAGATCGCGCTGTGTCTAGGAGAGCCATTACACAAAACCCTCGGCCGAGATAGGAGATTTACTGGTAGGTACTCCAGTAGTATCTCAGGGTGTTCTGGGCTACACTCTGACACGACTTATACCGCTATTGGGGGTCTGACGTTACCAGCCCCCTAGGCCCGATATGCGATACTCATAGACGAACGGACCGGACTGTATGTATATTGTCACTGTTAGGCTCAGTAGGGTTCCAGGATGAGTTCGCTCATCGGCTACCCTTGAGGTCAGTACATGGCCAGCCGTTACGCACATCTAGTGCCGCTGACGGCTTGTGGTTAAACCCACTGCCAGGGTACTGATGAGTCATTAGAGTCCCCCACAGATAGTTTCCCAAGTTCGGGCGAAACGTTGTAGAGGCCGTATGGTTTTATGGCAGGGTTCGGAAAATGCACGTGCGTTTACGCACGTGTCATATTTCGGGCAGATAATACTGGTGGGCTTTGGTTTAAGCCGGATCCGAGTATTATACTGTGTAGATATAATATCTTTGTCTCAGTTGCATTTGTATTCGGTCGTAATACAAATACGGGTATATTTATACTGTTACGGGGTTATCCTGAAATTCGTTTCGGGATCGCTTTTGGAAGTTGCCAGTTTTCTATCACCCGTCTTAAACATTCGGTTTAATGCGGATTTATCTTTTTCTTGTGGATGAGTCATGAGGGTGAGTCATGAGTGTGGAAGCTTCTAGAAGAGGTGACTAGGTTTTATGATTCATTGTATGCATTAAATGAATGATGAGGTGTTAATGTGACTCATGCTTTTCATTAAATGTTGTGATGAGTTATGATAAGTATTATTGCTAATGGTCACCCTTCTTGGCTCCTACACTCACCTCCCTCCTCCTTTATATTGGCCGGCCCATTCTTGTGGAGGGATATGGTTGTTGATTAAAAAGATTATGGAATTTGGTTCATGAAAATTTGTATGCTCATTTCTCATTTCATTCCATTCAAAAGGCAACTTCATTAACCGTTCATCCATAGTTTTGGATGAAGCGAGACAAAGTGTTCTACTCATTCTCTACATCAATCTTGGACATGTCGGCTAGCGAACTTCATGTCCGAGTTGCCTCGGTATAGAAGCGGGAGCCCGTTTAAAGATCCGTAGATGTGGTGCCACCTCGACGAGGAGCCAGGAGATCGGAGCAGCCGCAACGGAGCGTGGGATGATGGTTAAAGACCGAAGGACTCGGATCGTTCGGTATAGCCTTTCTACCCACTTTGTAGTTTGTTAGTTTAGCATTAATGGCAGATCCAGGATATAGTATGCGATAGCGCCGGTTATAAAAGTTTTTGTTCCGCATTTGGCGTCAGATTGACGGCCGGGGCGCTATCGTAGACTTACAGGAATACCACTATGCAAAGTAAGAACTATAGAAGCTATCAAAAACAAAACTGTGTGGGTTGTAGCATTTGCTAGTTTTCCTAAAGAGGTCACTCCCGGTGAAGGGATTTCGGCTCTTTCCTCATCGAATGAAGTGCTGGATATTCATCAAGGAATACCACTATGCAAAATAAGAACTAGAGCTACCTTTTTTAGAAATTTTGATTCTACAATATTTTTAGGTTTCTTTTCTTTCCATTAATCTCATTAATGAAGTCCCATCATTTATATTTCCCTAAACATCACAGAAAAGAAACGAAAATAGAACGTACGCTTATGCCATCCGCATTCGCCATGGGGCCCCGTCATGCACTGTTAGCTTACTTAACTAACGGCAGAGCGGGGGCTGGACTAGCGCGGGTGCAAAACATAAGCAACGTTTATTATATATATCATATATATATATAGCATTCGTCTCACGCAGTTTTATGATCACATCACAGAACTCTGCAGCAGAAGCAAAACATATGAAATATTGGATATACTAGGAGGTCCGTGTTTTAAATTCGGCTAGTAATGAAAAATATGGATTCCACAGTCGTGATGAATAGCCAAACACACATCCCTAAACCCCTATAAGAGCGGCAAGCAATCCTACCAATTCTAGAGTTAGGAGACCCGATCTCGACTTCTCGAGATGGTCTCCCACTGGACTCTAGAACTCGGTTACTTGTGCTCCCCGCCTTGGGTCTATCCTAATGCGGAAAAGTAAATAATATACATCAATGGTGACATCATCCTCAACCCGAAAGTGTCCCAATAAAAGAATATTACATACAATTTTACATGAATGAAAATGAAAAACTCTCAGCTCACGCAAAAACCCCCGGCTATTCAATCACGACGATCCAATATAACATATCACAGCAACACATAACATCACATGTCATCAACGTAAGTAAATATGTGTATCCCAAATGCCGTTGACATATAGCAGCGAGATCGGGGATACCCCACATATTACACTTACGGTCGCAGAAAAGAAATGAAAAACTACAATATTTAGAATCCGCAAATACCTTAGACATCATAAACCCGGAATATCTCATATTCCGAATTTCATGCCTAACCTATAAACCTTGCATTTTAGTCTCAAATCGAAAACACTTTTCAATAACTCGGTCAGGTAATTCAACAAAATTCCCGACTAAAATAATCGAATACTCGTCGGGAACTTTAGTAGACGGCCGTAATCCCGATGCTGACGATGAAGTGCACTTAGGCGGAACACCGTGACCGCGAGCATCCGAGTGGATGCTTTTGGCAACGGGGTTCTCCTACAGTCACTTGGTCGGGGTAATGCGGCATGGCTATCTAGTAAAGTTATCCGAGGAGTGTTCGCGTACTATATGCGATTGCGACGGAGTTTTGATCCGAATCAAAACTCCGTGGCAATCGATCTATAGAGACTAAATTGCTTTATTTACAATTACAATCTAGTTTTCACAAAACTAATTAAGTGTGGATTCCAAGTATTGTATCACATATCAAACTTAAACCCGAAACGATGTAAAAATGCGATTACGAAACACTCCGAATTGCCCCAATAGAAAAGTTAAAATCACATGCAAACTTAGCAAAATCAAACAATAACATGAAACCCTAAACCCAAAGATCAAAACACCACAAAAATTTCAAGGAATGATGCTACAGTAAAACGGGTGACATCGGGAAAAAATCAAATGTGGACGGCCAATTTTTTTCCATTTTGCCTCGAATTTTTCTGGTGTTCTAGATACATCATAAGTAGCTCTCTGTACTTGTTTAAAAAAATTTCAGAGACCATTTTAAAATCGATAGAGAGTAGGGTTTTAGATTACGGTTTTCGGAGTCGTTTCGGTTTCGCAATTCTACAAACATCATCTAATCCTCTAACTATGGCTCTGATACCATGAAAGTCTACCCTAGCACTACCACTAGGTTTTCACAAGTATCTAGCATGCTATATTTAAAAATTTGGGGTGCTAAGCTAAACTAACCTAGAATCCTAACTAAATGATTAGGGTTTAAACATGATATCATTAAAACTAGCTAAGAGAAAGGAGGCAACAACCTTTGTAGACCATGTCCTTCTCTTCAAAAGCTCCATGTAGTAATCCACGCGACTCCACTAGGCTCCACTTGAAGTTGGATCGAACTTCCTTTGCGATCTTCGTGCTGAAGATGATCCATCCGAAGCTTCGCTAATCCAAGCTACCTCTTCACTAAACTCTTTAGTGAAGAAAACACACTACACTTGAGTGCCAATCAAGTGTAGGATGGTGAAGTAGGTGTTTTGGGCTCACTTAGGATGCTCGCAAGCTCAAGAGTTCACAACTCATGTGAGGGATTGAGCTTGGAGGAGAAAGGGGTGAAGAAAATAAAATGGAAAGAGTTCAAGAAATGGCTAAGGCATCAAAATGAACCAAGTCAAGTGTAGAATGGCTTCCTCTATGAACTCACTCATTGAAGTATGAAATAAAAGCCAATAATAAAACTCAACCATACTTCAATAGTGTTCACAAACAAATAAACAATTCAATAAGGCCATGCTTCACCCATCCCTCAAATATCTCCCCATTTTCCACCTCATTTTCTATTTTCATAAAATAGAAAATCAACCATGCTTCATTTAATATATATATATATATATATATATATATATACACACACACACACACATATACATATATCAAATATATATATATATATATATTAATATATATATTAAGAAAATAATTAGTGAGCTAAATATTAGTTAATATATAATTATATCAAATATAATATATATCAAATTATTAAATCAACACTTGATTTAATAATCCGGTTATATCACATATAACCGACTAATATCATTTATCTGTATATCCCATTATCAAATCAACACTTAATTCAATAATCCGGTTATATCACATATAACCAAACCGATAACAAATTACCGCCAGATTAGAATACGGTATCACATACTCGTATTTAATCAGGCCCCCCGCACATATCAACATACGTGCCCTACTTCGCTTGAACTAGGAAACCTCTGTGTGGGACTCTAAAGACTCATCAATACGTCTGCAGTAGGTAATGATCACATCAATTACCCACATGCCGTCAGCAGTACTAGCTGGACGTAACGGCTACACAGGTATTGAGCGATTAGAAGATCAACAAGCAAGCTTGTCCAAACTCCTATGAAGCCTATAAGTAACACTTACCGTACAGTCCGGTCTCTTCGTCTGATATGTCGCATATCGAGTCTAGGGGTGGAATCGTCAGACCTCGGTAACTTGATAAGTCATGCCGATGTATGGCTTATAACGGTTCGAGAAACTATTGAAAACACTTACCAGTAAATCTCATCAGCCCTGACCAGGGACTTACTGTTATAGCTAATCGAGCATAGCACAACATCAACTCCCAATACCGGGAGAGACGAAACCCCTCCTATCGCTCACTGCCTCCATGTGACTCGGGACTGTACCCAAAATCCACCTGTTTGCACGGCTCCTCTGAGCCGTGGTAGGGAAGAAATCAAAGTACAGTGGGAACTACACAAGACACTATGACGATCTCGGGTCTACAGACTAACCTGTACCAGTGTCACCAGAAAACTGTTATCTGACGATGGGTGATTGATCGTTTTCGTTGTGATAAAATGTAAAGTGTTCACAATCAAAAATATTTATACCGCAATCAATTAACGGTGTTGGTGTAGCGCGTTAATGAATACGGATCGTCCACAGGGAAAGTGTGATTTGCTCGTTATCGTTTTAGTTGAGTCGAAAATTAAAAGATAAAAGAAATTGCAAGAAAATTGATTCAAGATTTGTGAGTTTTTATTTCAAGAAACTTAAAGAAAATAAAGATCAAGAATCAAGAATCGATAAGTGTCCCAAATTGTTTGAATTATCAAGATTTGAAAATAGGTTTGTCTGAATCAATTGAATCGATAGCGATAATTGATGCTTAGAATTTCAAATTCTTATCTATTGAAGATTTGATACTAGATCGATGTCAATCAACAAGGTTTAGGGATCTTTTTAAAGAAACTGGGGTTTCTTCATCCTCATCCCTTGTCCTTTCATTAACTAGCATTCAAGTTCTAGGCTCTAGGAAATTCAATCATCGATTGTTGATCTCTAATTGAGAGCGAAAATATTCAAGAATGAATCTCGCTCAAAACTAGGTCATCTTTGATTCAATTACCTAGGGTTTACAAAACTCATAAGACTTAAGAATCGTTCAAGATTTCATCAACATCATTCTATCTATTCTCTTGATTCCGATGCAAGCGGAGTTTTATTCACGCATCATTATAAAGAAATCAAGAATAAAAAATATCACAATGCGAAAATGAATAGAAAGCAAGATTAAAGATCGTCACCTTTTATTATTTGATGTTTCGTTACAATACACTCAAGAACTACAAGAATTGAGGAAGAACTAAAATCATCGAATCTAGCTTCGCATCGTCTTCTTGAGTCGCGGATCGTTGTGGATCTCTTGCTCGGATGAAGATCGGCGTCGCTTCAAAAGGATCGTGGATGCTTGCTCGATTTGGTACTCGATGATCTTGATTTGGATCAAATTGTGTCACTCAATTTGTGTGGAATTGATTTGGATCTCACTAGAATTTTACCATCAAAATGATGAACAACCCTTGGAATGAAGCCTTGGGTTCCTTTATATAGTCCTCTCCTTTAGTTTCCCCTAGAAGCTTGATCTAGCTTCCTTTAGAAACTAAGCTAGGTTTAGCTTCCTTTGTAACCTTGGTAGTTATGAAGGAAGCTTCTAGATTGAGTTAGTTAGTTAGCTTGCTTGAGAAGCTTGGTAGGTATTAGGCTTGTACAAGAAGCTTGACTGTTAGGAAAGAAGCTTCTGGAGATATCTGGAGACCGAAGTGCCTTGAAGAAGTTTGGCTACTGAAAGGAGAAGCCTGGGATAAGTGTATGTCGCTGACGTGTCCATATGGCCGCGGATCCGCGGTGGATCGGCCCATTTGGCCGTGGATCCGCGGCCGTTTGATGGTATTGGTGCATGAAATCTCCATGGTAATTCTTGTGTTGGCTTTAGGGCTGTTTTCTGATGTCTGGAATCTTTTTATACTTTCTTGTTTACTGCCAGATCACAAGTCTTGGACTTAGCGTATTTTATCAGCACTTTTAGCAATTCCGGCTCTTTTTCCTGGAATTTCCTGTACAAAATCTCGAGACAAGTGTTGCGATATACAAAGATCGATGCAATTAGTAATAAACACGTAATTTCCCTCTAGAATGTCGATTATAACTATAACACAGGTAATTTGGTATTTTCCAGATAAAATCGTAATCTGTGTTATAATTACAATAAACACCTATATATGAGTGATAAAAGTTGGGAAATTAACATGTTGAGAATACACTATTTTCGACTGATCAAATTCCCCAAAACTTTATTTTTGTCGTCTCGAGCAAACATCTTTATTTAAAAAGAAGGAGAAAATAAAGAAAGAGAAAAACTTACTAGCACACTTTCGTAGGCAAACACGATTGCACTGAGCGTGCAACAAGCCTTTAAACCTCTAGATGTCCCTAGTAGGAGGAGTGTTGTCTCCTGAGGGTTTTCAGCGGATTGCACCCACAAAATCCCATAATAAAAGGAAGACCATGAAAGTTACATATAAAGATAAGAATTGTAAAAGAAAGACTTTGAAAATCAGAGTTTCCAACTAATACTAGTTTTTCGGTTATCATGAGCCATATCTTAATAGTCATGAAAAGATGTTAGAAATCACGTCATCCCTCAATAAAACATCGTCTTTATTCTTCATTCCTGTCTTTCTTCCAAATATCGATCATATACCCCTACGTGTGTGTAAAGAACATCCCTACACTCGGAGAATTCAATTCAAGCTATCATACTCTTGTCCATCTGCCTCGGTACTTTTTAATTGATATTTAGATGGAATTTGCTCACATATTTTTCATGCGACCGTTAATACTTCTTGAGGTACAAACCGACCGATTACTCATGTGATCGCTTATATGGTGTATTTAATATTTTCCTCGTCTTGCAACACCTAAAGCTTAGCAGTGACTCCCAAACCAGTTGGTCTAAGGCATTAGGTGATGAAGCACCCTCGCAATATTTTTTTTTATGCTGCCTTGGTGATAGCAAAACCAGTGTTCATTTTTCTTTTCACCATTTTATCTTTTATTTTCCATTTATTATTTCCTTCATACTTTGGCTTTTAGACAAGAGCATTTCAAGGTATCCTCTACTATCCCGAGTTTCAAGACATGTGTAAGTGCGAATAATAGGGTATCAACATTCAAATGTTTGGCTTCCAGGATAGGAACTATTATTCAGACTTATTTTTATTCTCAAATTAGTGACTTCTTTCATCTTACTAACCCTTGAGACAACAGCTCATAACTACTTATTACTAGTTTCGTTTAAGAAAACTTCTAACTTTCTAGGTTTTCTTAAACTATTCAAATCTTTTGGATGTAATTTTTCACTATCTAATCTTTTATTATAAAATTAAATATTAATTATATTTTTTTTCTTTTAAAATTTTTCAAATTTTTATATGTTTTAAAAGTTTTGTGCTTATGCAAAGTATGATGCAAATGATGCGCAAATAAGCACAAATGACACGACCCGAAAGAGCACGTGACTGGCCCTTGAATCATATGAAGTCTATAGGACTCCATCTAATCCAAGTAAGCCAAAATCCCAGAAATCTAAAACCATTTTAAAGAGTAATTGGTAGAAAAATAGTTTTTAGAAGTGAAGAAAACATGTTTTAAAAAAAACAAGGTTTTAAATAACTAAGCCGAAAATGCATTTTAAAATGTATAGTCTTTTATGAAAATTTCGGCAGAGTTTCCTTTGTAAATACTGGCCCCGAACGGGGTACAACAAGAATAATATATATGCAATGATAAAAGGCATCCCCAAGCGGGAGCTGGCTCTTCGTCAATCGACGGTCACAACCACGCAAGCAATATAATATACAACGCCGAAGGGCGAGGATCAAAACTCAAAAAAAAAAGAAACTCAAACAGCATGAAAAACGTAATACTACTACACACGACTCTAAGGTCGAAATAATACATAACTGATTTTCTAAGTCTGAACAATATACAAGTTTTGGTTGATGGAATTTCTAGATACAATGAATAATACATCAACAATGGTGGTTCTAATGCAAAAGAACCCACCTACCAAGCAAATCACCCACAAAAGAAGCAGTGTGCCAGAAATGCCGCCATGGAACCTGCACGGCAAAACCTGCAAGAAGCTGTGGCACAACGGGGGTGAGTTGCCAACTCGTGAATAGAAAATATCTACAACTAGAAATCGAATGCATGACATAATCCTAGGTCAATACGATCAAATATATATGTATAAACCTCAAAAGGATAAGTCTGAAGCATGATAAGGTGGCCATGTAACATCCATATATGTGTATAGTGCCAAGTGCTCGTGCCAGTGCCTCAGGTAATAACATATCATAAATATGAGGTATATTTGCATGAATAAATATGATGAAGTATCAAAATGGATATCAATACACATATATTAGCGTCCCGTTCCACTAATATTGGTGTAAGGGCATATATAACAGCGTCCTACTCCACTGTTATATATACATATGAGTCATGAAACCAATGTGCCAAGCATCGATACAGAAATACTGATCTATCAGGTACTGTCACCAAGACTGGCCCTGATAGGTATATTTGCATGAATAAATATGATGAAGTATCAAAATGGATATCAATACACATATATTAGCGTCCCGTTCCACTAATATTGGTGTAAGGGCATATATAACAGCGTCCTACTCCACTGTTATATATACATATGAGTAAAAAGAAATATCATGAAAGCAATGTGCCAAGCATCGATACAGAAATACTGATCTATCAGGTACTGTCACCAAGACTGGCCCTGATAGGTACGTATCATACGCTATCTCGAAAACCCGAGTGCCCAGCTTCGACCCTCGAATTTCGACATATTCCATACGTACATGACTCCCGTCGGTATCCCCATGATAACCGCCGAGTCATAGGTAATGTCGCCGGTAGCTAGTGGTCCCACTGTCAGGCTCATCGCCTAGCTACACGACAGATCCGTTTTCATCCCGGGGTACCATACCAGGCCCACCATGTACCCGCAAACGGATCATCCGCCTCCTCAAATCGGGTATATATATATATATATATCAGAACCGATAAAACTCATGGTGGACTAAAATATCATATCAAGGGTAACCGGGTTTTTAAAACAATTACATACTTTCTTTTAAAATACCCACGGTTCCCAAATCCAGAAATATCATGGATACAACATATCTCAATGCGAATAATCAGAAGCAAGATGTATGCGACATGTAAAGAAATGCAAGCGTATCAGTATATCATGCAACATGGAATAGTAATGTGCACATATTGAGAGAAACCGCTCTTTTAAAATGAATCAGTTTTAAAGAGCATCTTGCGGTTCCCAAATCTCTAATCAAGCCAGAATCATCTATGTATGTGCGAATACGTATGAATATACAGTATATAGGTACACAAGTATGCCATGCAAGGGTCATATCCTGAATGCAACAGTACTACAGTGAAGTGATATGGCAATTATCGATGATGAAGTATGTGAGCCGGCAAGCAAGTGTACGTGGAACATATGCATCATCGATAATGGTGCTGGTGTCCTAACAGCATGGTTTTAACATAGCAATAAACACATTTACACATGCAAAGCGATGTGAATAGCATGAAAATGCGGAAATCAAATAATCAACGCAACAGTGAAGAATCTACATCAACATGTATATGTCATGCAGTTATGCCATTTGAAATAAGACGAATCGGGGTTTTTAGTAAAATAAGGGCTACGGTGTTTTAAGAAAAGATGGGACTTTTGAAAATATCCGTCCCTTTGCCTGTCTTTAAAATATTCCCGATTCGTTGGTTTTTGAAATAGGTAAGACTCGGGTCTAGTCTAACATCTACTATGCAAACTACAGATCTAACTATCAAGTCAATCGGGAGGGGTATGGAAACCACCTAAATCTGAGTCGATATATATAAATATAAATATGATAGTCGGTGATCCCGCCTCAATAGTACCGCGTACGATACAGTATATCATATGACATCCTCGAGTCATGAGTGCGAATCTATCATCGATATAAAGCTCGTACGGTAAATCGCCGTACGATATTCCAATAGCTGGGTACGGGTCAATATCACAGTCATTTCATCAATTATCTGGTATCCTTATCATTGTCTCTCATGATCTGGGGTACTGATCTAAGTCTAGTACAAGTCGATACCATCTATAAAAGTATGAATGCGTGTGTGAAACACACGACCAAAGGCCCGCTAGAGATCATATGCCGTATCCCAAATACGAATCATATCACATCACCGATCTCACGGCACTATGACCAATATCATCGACTTATCCCCAATGTCATCCACTATCATCATCAACACAGTATAAGTATAATGAATATGCAAGGGTGTGCGTGTGGGTGTAAACCTATTCTAGGGTAACTAGGAACTAAACTAGTTTTACTTCTACGCCCTAATCTAACCATAGTGCATCTAATTTCAGAATCCACGACACACTATAAGCTATCATATATATACAATATACCAACTTCGGACTGCGGGGGTGCTATACGCCATCCACCCGACTTCCCTCGTAGATATAATCTACTCACCTTGCGTCTTCATTTGTCGACGTCGCCACGCGCTTGCTTGTCGTCCCGAAGTCTTCATGGGGTACCTACACATCAAAGTATCGTAAATGCGTATTAAAACTAAATCAAGACTAAAACGACATACGAAAACCCAAACGATACGCTAAGGGGCCTATAGGTTAGAACCTATGGGTACGCTTTCAAAACCATCAATAATCCTCGATATCGACGTATAAACGCCAAGTATTCGAGGTAAAATAGCAAATCCAGAATTTAAAATACGAAATACGGAAACATGAATCGAAAACAGCAACTAGGGAAAAAAGGTCCCAGATTTCACCCTAGGTTAAATTGGACAAATTTGCACATGCCAGGGGTCTACTCTACTGATAAGGGGGCACCAAAACCAAAACGAGCCAATTTGGTGGGGTCCAGGCCACAATTTGCGGCCAAACGGAATAAATCTGCGGCCGAGGTTGGGAGTGTAACATCTCAAAATAATAAAATATTATTTTTGGGAATTTTTATAATTTAATATTATTTTAATGAATATTTTAATATTCGGGTGTAATTAAATGCAAATAAATGAAGAAAAATTATGGAAAATTTTGGAAAATTCTAAAATGGGGTATTTATTGGAATTATGTCATTTTTAAGTGTTTGTGATCAATTATATGCTAATTTAGTGCTAATCGCGATTAAAAATCGCTAATCGGATTTTTTGGCTTTTTGTGCAAAAATGTGCACATATCTTTTTCCTACACTTGTGTTACATTTTCTACCATGTTACTTTGGGTTTACTATTGGTGTGAGAAGGATTTGGATTAGAGAAAAAAAAAAGGAAAAGAAAAGAAAAGAGATTAAAAAAATAGGTATGGTGAGAGAGAGAGGGTAGGTGAGGGTGTTTGACTTAGCCATTTTCTCTTGGTTTTTCCTCTCATTTCTCCCCCCCCCCCTCTTCCTGAGCTGCTGCTGCTCTTGCTGCCCTCCTCTTCCTCCACCTTCAAACCCCCATTACTCTATGAAATTCACCCCAAAACCTCACACCCATTTCACAAAAAAATGCACACAAGCTCACAAGCTATAGGATGGACCAAGAAAGTTGGTGTTTTGGTGCTGTGGGATGATTCATGAGTCTCTATTGAGGTATTTCCTTCACATTAAGTGTTGAAATTCTTGTGCTTAAGCTTTAATTCAAGTTTCATATCGATATCGTGTGATTTTGTGCCGTTTGGACAAAACTAGAGAGGGTTAGGGTAATGTTGAGATGTGGCTGTGCAATTAGACTCTAATGGTAACCTTAGACCCTATATTGACCAAAACACTGGCCTGACACAACCTGAAACCCAAAAATACGGAATTACGGAACTTTTCATGTCGGTTTGTGTGATCTGTGATGGTGTTCTGGAATCTGGAGCAACCCGGGGGCACCAAAAATAAAATTGAGCTGACAGTGAGTCGTGCAGGCACCTAGGAAGCTACCACCAAGACCCGAGCCCCTAACCCTAAACCCTGGCCGCCAATTTAATCATTCTGGCCGCAATTTGCGGCCAGAGTAGAGGGGAATGGTTCCAGTTTTGTTCCAGGGCTCATTTAGCACTAGATTAGACCCCTCCTATATATAGTTTTGGCTAATGGTCATCTGGGGAAAATCTGGAGGCATTTTGGGGTGTTTTAGGCAATGTTTTTCGTATTTTTAAATGCACTTTCTTGGTATTTGGATTTGTATTTGGTTGTCGGGTGTTCATACATCGACAACATGGGTTGTTTGTTGGATTTGCATGTTTGGACCATAGGTTCCAACCAATGAGCACACTGTGCGCTGTATCGGTTTTCTGCCTTGATTTTCATACGCTTTGCTATGGTTGATCATTGTAGGTACCTTCACGTGGATTCCGAGGTGACGGAGCATGGCGTTATCGACACCGACACGCAGGATACAGGTGAGTAGATTTATATCTACGGGGAGAAGTCGGGTGGATGGCGTATAGCACCCCCGCCATCCGTGGTGCTGTATACGAATACGTATACACACGTATATTTATTATGTGTTGATTAGGATTATTGATAGTAATAATGGTTTTATTGGTGATAAGAATATACTGGTTTAGTATAGTAAGAACCCTAGAGTAGTGGTTGCACTCACACATATACTTACACACATACTTGCATTCATTCTTTCATTTGATGGTGCGTATATCTACACATGGGTATGGGACTATGTGTTCATATACGGGTTTGATGATAATACGTGGGTTTGAGATGATACTTGATGTGAGGCCGTGAGATCGGCGATGTGACATAGCTTGTCTTTGAGGTGCGATATGATAGTTTTAGCGGGCCTTTGGACATGTGTTTTACTCCGCATTCATATCCTTATAGATGGTATCGATTGTGCTAGACTCAGAGTAGTATCCCAGATTATGCGATCTGATGATGGTGATACCTGATATGTGATGAGATAGTGTGATATTGACCCCTACCCAGCTATTGGGATGCCGTACGACGATTTACCGTACGAGCCGATATTGATGATAGATCCGCATTCATGACTCGAGGATATCTTACGATATGTTATTGAGGCGGGATCACCAACTATGATATCTATATATATATTGACTCAGATGTAGGTGGTTTCATACCCCTCCTGTCTAGATTACTTAGTAGACATTAGACTAGACCGAGTCATACCTATTTCAAAACTAACGAATCGGGGATATTTTAAAGATAGGCAGAAGGGTTATACGGATATTTTCAAATGATGCATCTTTTCCTAAAACACCGTAGCCCTTATTTTACTAAAAGCCCTGATTCGTCTTATTTCAAAAGGCAAGGTTGCATGACATATCTATTGGGGCAGGTTCTGTACTTTTGCGTTGATCATTCGTTTCCGCATATTCCTGCTATTTGCATTGCATCGCTTGTATTGTTGTGATATTCAGTCATGCTGCTAGGACACCAGCACCATTATCGATGATATATATGTTCCACGTACACTTGTTGCCGGCTCACACACTCATCATCGATAATTGCCATGTCACTACACTATAGTACTATTGCATTCATGATATGATTCTGGCATGGCATATTGTACACATATATAGATGATTCTAGCTTGATTGGGGATTTGGGAACCGCAAGATACTCTTTAAAAACAGATTCATTTTAAAAGAGCGGTCTCCCTCGACATGTGCACATTATTATTCCATGTTGCATGACTTACTGATATGCTTGCATTACTGTTACATGCCGCATACATCATGCTTTGACTATACGCATTGAGATATGTTGTTTCTATGATATTTCTGGATTTGGGAACCGAGGGTATTTCAAAAGAGAATATGTCATTTCTTTAAAAACCGGTTACCCTTGATATGATATTTCAGTGCGTCTACCATGTGTTTTCTCGGTGCTGAGAGCGACATGTGTAACCCGAATCGAGGAGTGGACGAGCCGATTGCGGGTACATGGTGGACCCGGTATGGTTCCCCTCGGCAAGATGATCGATGAGCTTTGCCGATTGAGCCTGGAGGCGGGTGAGTACCTACCGGTGATTGGTTGAACCTGGCGGTTATCCGGAGGATACTGACCGGAGTCGATAGATGGATTTGGGCGTACTGCCGGGGCCGAGGGCCGACACCGCAGACAGAGCCCGAGGGCCGATCCGGACTGACGGAGCCCGATATATGAGGATTTACGTGCCGATGCTGGGCACATTTTTCATGATGTTTTCGAGTGTCGATGCTGGGCACTCTGGTTCCATGATTTTGATGTGTCGCGAGGGACACGGGTGGATTATATCCTCATATTTCCATGCACAGGCTTTATGATATATACTTGCATGATGGTTATTGTCAGTGGGTGACGAGTGGACGGGATCCACGTGTATGCAGATTTGATGACATTGATTTTACCTCATATTCATGACATGCTATTACCTGAGGCACTAGCACGAGCACTTGGCACTACACTCATGTATAGAGGTTATATTGCCAGTTTAGCATGCTTCAGCTTTATTCATATTGAGGTTTACTTATATCTGATCGTATTGACCTAGGATGGGTCATGCATTCGATCTCTGCTTGTAGATATTTTTCTATTCACGAGTTGGCAACTCACCCCCGTTGTGCCGCAGTTCTTGCAGGTTTGCCGTACAGTTTCCATAGCGGCATTTTGGCACACTGCTTCCTTATGGGTGACTTGCTTGGTTAGGTGGGTTCTTTTGTATCAGAACCGCTATTGTATTTGTATTATTCATTGTATCTAGAATTTCCATCAACCAAAACTTGTATATTATTTCAGACTTAGAGAACAGTGTTGTATTATTTCGACCTTAGAGTCGCGCTTGTAGTATTGCGGTTTTCTGGCTGTTTTTGAGTTTCTTTTCAGTTTAGATCCTCGCCCTTTGGCGTTGTATATTATTATTGCTTGCGTGGTTGTGACCGTCGATTGACGAAGAGCTAGCTCCCGCTTGGGGATGCCTTTGATCATGTTATATATATTGTTCTTGTTATACCCCGTTCGGGGTCAGTTTTTACAAAGGAAACTCTGCCGAAATTTTCAGGAAAAATTACACATTTTAAAAATTCATATTCGGCTTAGTTATTTAAAAACTTGATTTTCAAAACATGTTTTCTTTACCTCTTAAAACTAGTTTTCCCTATTTACTCCTTAAATGGTTTTAGATTTCTGGGCTTTTGGCTTACTTGGATCAGATGGAGTCCTATAGACTTCATAGGATTCAAGGGCCAGTCACGTGCTCTTTCGGGTCGTGACAAAGTTGGTATCAGAGCGCTAGGTTGACCTTGGTTCGAGTCTAAGTTTGACTATGTGGAGCCTAGGGCGTTTATATATACGGAACTTAGGCTTGACCTTACGGAACTTAGACTTGGTCGAGGGGGTATTAGACCCGAACTTTCTTCGCGTAGGATGACCCTTGGTTGATGGAATAGGTGACTAAAGCAGAGTGACGTACCGTTGGTATGTTCCGCGGCATACTTACGACACGCCACTCCGCTTAAGAAACCTTAGGTTGTAAATTTCCTTGCACTGTATCATATTCCTTCCTATGATCTATCCTCATCGATACTGGTTATGGTTTTGCTGCCGCGATTGCACGGGCAGAGTGAGCTACGGCTCGAGTTGTCAGCATGAGCTCGTCGTGGACGAGGACTGACCAGGGCATGATTCCTGAGACATATGATTGCATATTGAGGCGTCGTCTTATTGTGTTTCCGCACTTTGGGCGTTTGACAGATCGCTGTTGCGAGATTTCTAGGACGTACCGGTCGGTACCAGAGGATTGAGCCACTGATAGAGGCCAGCCAGGTTGTGATGACCGTTGATATTATCGCTTATCCAGGGTGATTGAGGCGCTGTTTAGCGTATATACGAAGGAGCCAGTTGTTGCTGCTAATGATGAGATATCGCCCAGATGATTGGAGCTACTGCAGCATGGGCATGTTCTTGGAGATATGATGGCGAGTCGCTAGTCACCGAGGATGAATGACTAGGACATGTGGTTCGTTCGCTTACCCCGATGCGAGGTCATCAGGTAGATTGATTCCAGCTAGAGGCGACTTCACGCAGATTCGTTGAGAGTCGATTGAGACGATCGAATGTCAGGAACCTATTTTCCAGGTTTAAAGTATACGGAAAGACATGCAGGTGATTCTATGGACCCTCTAGAAGAATGAAACCCTAACTCGACTTAATGACCGTGTGAAAGCCTTTGAACCTTAGGGTTTGCGGCGGTTCCACGGCGTCATTAGTGAGGCTTGGGTTTGCCCTTCTACGGCTGGACCACCGACGTTGTGGCATGTATTCGATACTATTAAACTGTACCCGAGATGTTGAGCTCTTGGGGGATTGTGAGGTTCTGACGAGTCGATCGGATGATTCGACATCATTCGGATATCATGTGATGGGACACTGCTTGGGAGACTCCAGATGCGAGCATAGCCGTCGGAGCGCAGTCCGTGTAGCCACGATGAGATGAGTCCGAATCAGTCGAGATTGGAGCAAGGTGGAGTAAAGAGTTCGCACGAGATTTCGACGAGGAGGTATTCCACTTTGCGGACATTAGAGATGTGACATGCACGCTGAGGACATGGTCGGCTAGATATCTCCTACTGAGTCAGGAAGATACCGAGTTGTGATTTCGAGTCCGCGTGAGGGACTTCGGATGGACCGTAGCCGAAGGCATTGCAGTGCGCAGATAGAGACGCGATGTCGAAATGGACGATAATACAGACAAGCGGAACCAGAGGTTCGTGCGAGACACTGGCGAGCTGTCATTACTTCCCGTCGAGACCAGGAACCTGATATGCTTACAGAGGCGTTGGGATGCGGCTAATTTCTGAGTAAATGCCGTGCTGAGGACGCAGATGTCCATGGAACGAAAGAAGACTATGCAAGAGTACCAGCCTCCGTACAGATCGGCATAGGCAAGATCGGCAGAGACTTTGAGCAGGATTCCTTCCAGGACACCGCTACAATGACGTTTGCACCCAGGATCAGACGTGTGATGTGCATTCAGAGAGCCGAAGGCCGACGCCAGTGACATATTGCCTTACGAGCGGTCGTGAGGATTGACCGAGAGATTACCAAGGAAGTGCCAGAACGGAATCGTTCCTGTCAGCACTCCTGACCGGGCCGGTGAGCCGATGGATTGCGAGATTGGTAATCTACAGGAAAGATCAGGAACCAGAGGCAGAGGATGCCCGCCGCGAGCAAGAGGCAAGTGGAGATCTTGCGCCGCTAGAATTGGATGTACCGGCACCTTCTCGACTTCGAGGGAGGATATACCGACGACAGTATTTATGATTTGTGATTTTGTGATTTGACTATCACGTATCTGCCACTTTGGGATTTCGGTATTTTGGCGATCCATTTGCATGATTGGTTTTGATGACGGAGTTCTATGATTTCGGTTTTCGTGCACCATGGTTGCACTTATTGGGCATTTATACATGGCGCATCATTATTATTCTTGAGGTATTGATTGTGATTTCATGCCTATTATATGCCGGTGATTTGATTTACGCTTCCAGCATAGTTTTCATGCATTTCTAGTGTTTTGATTTGATTTTTGCACGCTGATGCACACGGTTGTGAGATTTTACTTTGCGGTACACTTGATTTTGATTGAGCCGCATTATATCGTCGACTTTTACCCTGATATTTATGATTGACTCTTGCACTCCGTGCTTTTGATGGGACTTACGCATGTTCGGCGTATGCTTTTGGATTTCGTGATTCCGTGCATGTTGAGTGCGCGGGGTTTAGATTTTCATTCGTGCACGATGGATGCACCGATTTGGATTTTCGCGCATGTTGGGCGCATATGTTGAGATACGATTTTGGTGCACACCCGATGCACTAAATCGAGATTCTTCGTGCATGTCAGATGCACCGGATTTCTGGCTGTCAGGCACACACGTTGCCTATGACAGATGCTTCGTGCACACCCGTTGCACCTAGATGTTGTTTTGTGCACCTGTTAGCACATATATGGATTTTGATTTCCGTGCGCACCAGACGCACAGGGTGGTGTTATGTGTAGTTTTGGGATTTATTCCTTTTGGAGCAGTACATTTTTATGATATTGGATATTTGTTTTCATACTGAGCAGGACTAGTCAGAGGACAGTACCTGGATATATTTTGCATGCATTGATAGTTATCGAAAGGATTTCCAAAGAGCGAGCTATAGTCTCAGTATATACCAACGTGTCCGACATGACACGAAACGTTTTAAAAACAAGGAAACCCTTCTGATTATTTTCAAAACGGCGGAACGTGCTTATTAAACAAAGGATATATATATATACACATATATAGTTATTTTTCTTATGAAAAAAGTCCGCCACTGTGCAGTGTTGAGCGCATCGCACAGCTACTTAAAAAAATTTGGCATGCTTTTACATCAGCTATTTACATATATAGATTGGGTGTCTACATGTATAGTTCGGATCCATATCATATTGGTTTTGTATTAGATTTGACATTCGTGTCTTTACCTTGACTCCGATGATTGCGGGATGCTTGATGGAGTGTTGCTTTTGAGTTATCTGCTCTGTGCTCATGCGCATGCATTGCGCTGTGACGTTTTAGGTATTGACGATTTCGGAGCCCCGACGACTTGGAATTTGTATCGAAATGTTTTAGTACTTGGGGGTTTTAAATTTAAATTCGGGGACCGAATTTCTTTAAGGGGGGAAGATTGTAACATCTCAAAATAATAAAATATTATTTTTGGGAATTTTTATAATTTAATATTATTTTAATGAATATTTTAATATTCGGGTGTAATTAAATGCAAATAAATGAAGAAAAATTATGGAAAATTTTGGAAAATTCTAAAATGGGGTATTTATTGGAATTATGTCATTTTTAAGTGTTTGTGATCAATTATATGCTAATTTAGTGCTAATCGCGATTAAAAATCGCTAATCGGATTTTTTGGCTTTTTGTGCAAAAATGTGCACATATCTTTTTCCTACACTTGTGTTACATTTTCTACCTTGTTACTTTGGGTTTACTATTGGTGTGAGAAGGATTTGGATTAAAGAAAAAAAAAGGAAAAGAAAAGAAAAGAGATTAAAGAAATAGGTATGGTGAGAGAGAGAGGGTAGGTGAGGGTGTTTGACTTAGCCATTTTCTCTTGGTTTTTCCTCTCATTTCTCCCCCCCTCTTCCTGAGCTGCTGCTGCTCTTGCTGCCCTCCTCTTCCTCCACCTTCAAACCCCCATTACTCTATGAAATTCACCCCAAAACCTCACACCCATTTCACAAAAAAATGCACACAAGCTCACAAGCTATAGGATGGACCAAGAAAGTTGGTGTTTTGGTGCTGTGGGATGATTCATGAGTCTCTATTGAGGTATTTCCTTCACATTAAGTGTTGAAATTCTTGTGCTTAAGCTTTAATTCAAGTTTCATATCGATATCGTGTGATTTTGTGCCGTTTAGACAAAACTAGAGAGGGTTAGGGTAATGTTGAGATGTGGTTGTGCAATTAGACTCTAATGGTAACCTTAGACCCTATATTGACCAAACCACTGGCCTAACACAACCTGAAACCCAAAAATATGGAATTACGGAACTTTTCATGTCGGTTTGTGTGATCTGTGATGGTGTTCTGGAATCTGGAGCAACCCGGGGGCACCAAAAATAAAATTGAGCTGACAGTGAGTCGTGCAGGCACCTAGGAAGCTACCACCAAGACCCGAGCCCCTAACCCCAAACCCTGGCCGCCAATTTAATCATTCTGGCCGCAATTTGCGGCCAGAGTAGAGGGGAATGGTTCCAGTTTTGTTCCAGGGCTCATTTAGCACTAGATTAGACCCCTCCTATATATAGTTTTGGCTAATGGTCATCTGGGGAAAATCTGGAGGCATTTTGGGGTGTTTTAGGCGATGTTTTTCGTATTTTTAAATGCACTTTCTTGGTATTTGGATTTGTATTTGGTTGTCGGGTGTTCATACATCGACAACAGGGGTTGTTTGTTGGATTTGCATGTTTGGGCCATAGGTTCCAACCAATGAGCACACTGTGCGCTGTATCGGTTTTCTGCCTTGATTTTCATACGCTTTGCTATGGTTGATCATTGTAGGTACCTTCACGTGGATTCCGAGGTGACGGAGCATGGCGTTATCGACACCGACACGCAGGATACAGGTGAGTAGATTTATATCTACGGGGAGAAGTCGGGTGGATGGCGTATAGCACCCCCGCCGTCCGTGGTGCTGTATATGAATACTTATACACACATATATTTATTATGTGTTGATTAGGATTATTGATAGTAATAATGGTTTTATTGGTGATAAGAATATACTGGTTTAGTATAGTGCGAACCCTAGAGTAGTGGTTGCACTCACACATATACTTACACACATACTTGCATTCATTCTTTCATTTGATGGTGCGTATATCTACACATGGGTATGGGACTATGTGTTCATATACGGGTTTGATGATGATACGTGGGTTTGAGATGATACTTGATGTGAGGCCGTGAGATCGGCGATGTGACATAGCTTGTCTTTGAGGTGCGATATGATAGTTTTAGCGGGCCTTTGGACATGTGTTTTACCCCGCATTCATATCCTTATAGATGGTATCGATTGTGCTAGACTCAGAGTAGTACCCCAGATTATGCGATCTGATGATGGTGATACCTGATATGTGATGAGATAGTGTGATATTGACCCCTACCCAGCTATTGGGATGCCGTACGACGATTTACCGTACGAGCCGATATTGATGATAGATCCGCATTCATGACTCGAGGATATCTTACGATATGTTATTGAGGCGGGATCACCAACTATGATATCTATATATATATTGACTCAGATGTAGGTGGTTTCATACCCCTCCTGTCTAGATTACTTAGTAGACATTAGACTAGACCGAGTCATACCTATTTCAAAACTAACGAATCGGGGATATTTTAAAGATAAGCAGAAGGGTTATACGGATATTTTCAAATGATGCATCTTTTCCTAAAACACCGTAGCCCTTATTTTACTAAAAGCCCTGATTCGTCTTATTTCAAAAGGCAAGGTTGCATGACATATCTATTGGGGCAGGTTCTGTACTTTTGCGTTGATCATTCGTTTCCGCATATTCCTGCTATTTGCATTGCATCGCTTGTATTGTTGTGATATTCAGTCATGCTGCTAGGACACCAGCACCATTATCGATGATGTATATGTTCCACGTACACTTGTTACCGGCTCACACACTCATCATCGATAATTGCCATGTCACTACACTATAGTACTATTGCATTCATGATATGATTCTGGCATGGCATATTGTACACATATATAGATGATTCTAGCTTGATTGGGGATTTGGGAACCGCAAGATACTCTTTAAAAACAGATTCATTTTAAAAGAGCGGTCTCCCTCGACATGTGCACATTATTATTCCATGTTGCATGACTTACTGATATGCTTGCATTACTGTTACATGCCGCATACATCATGCTTTGACTATACGCATTGAGATATGTTGTTTCTATGATATTTCTGGATTTGGGAACCGAGGGTATTTCAAAAGAGAATATGTCATTTCTTTAAAAACCGGTTACCCTTGATATGATATTTCAGTGCGTCCACCATGTGTTTTCTCGGTGCTGAGAGCGACATGTGTAACCCGAATCGAGGAGTGGACGAGCCGATTGCGGGTACATGGTGGACCCGGTATGGTTCCCCTCGGCAAGATGATCGATGAGCTTTGCCGATTGAGCCTGGAGGCGGGCGAGTACCTACCGGTGATTGGTTGAACCTGGCGGTTATCCGGAGGATACCGACCGGAGTCGATAGATGGATTTGGGCGTACTGCCGGGGCCGAGGGCCGACACCGCAGACAGAGCCCGAGGGCCGATCCGGACTGACGGAGCCCGATATATGAGGATTTACGTGCCGATGCTGGGCACAGTTTTCATGATGTTTTCGAGTGTCGATGCTGGGCACTCTGGTTCCATGATTTTGATGTGTCGCGAGGGACACGGGTGGATTATATCCTCATATTTCCATGCACAGGCTTTATGATATATACTTGCATGATGGTTATTGTCAGTGGGTGACGAGTGGACGGGATCCACGTGTATGCAGATTTGATGACATTGATTTTACCTCATATTCATGACATGCTATTACCTGAGGCACTAGCACGAGCACTTGGCACTACACTCATGTATAGAGGTTATATTGCCAGTTTAGCATGCTTCAGCTTTATTCATATTGAGGTTTACTTATATCTGATCGTATTGACCTAGGATGGGTCATGAATTCGATCTCTGCTTGTAGATATTTTTCTATTCACGAGTTGGCAACTCACCCCCGTTGTGCCGCAGTTCTTGCAGGTTTGCCGTACAGTTTCCATAGCGGCATTTTGGCACACTGCTTTCTTATGGGTGACTTGCTTGGTTAGGTGGGTTCTTTTGTATCAGAACCGCTATTGTATTTGTATTATTCATTGTATCTAGAATTTCCATCAACCAAAACTTGTATATTATTTCAGACTTAGAGAACAGTGTTGTATTATTTCGACCTTAGAGTCGCGCTTGTAGTATTGCGGTTTTCTGGCTGTTTTTGAGTTTCTTTTCAGTTTAGATCCTCGCCCTTTGGCGTTGTATATTATTATTGCTTGCGTGGTTGTGACCGTCGATTGACGAAGAGCTAGCTCCCGCTTGGGGATGCCTTTGATCATGTTATATATATTGTTCTTGTTATACCCCGTTCGGGGTCAGTTTTTACAAAGGAAACTCTGCCGAAATTTTCAGGAAAAATTACACATTTTAAAAATTCATATTCGGCTTAGTTATTTAAAAACTTGATTTTCAAAACATGTTTTCTTTACCTCTTAAAACTAGTTTTCCCTATTTACTCCTTAAATGGTTTTAGATTTCTGGGCTTTTGGCTTACTTGGATCAGATGGAGTCCTATAGACTTCATAGGATTCAAGGACCAGTCACGTGCTCTTTCGGGTCGTGACAGGGAGTTAGGGGCTGGGGTCTTGGTGATAGCTTCCTGGGTGCCTGCACATATCACTGTCCAACCAAAATAATTTTCAGAGTCTCGGGTTGATGCAGATCCCATATAACCTTCACAGATTCCACAAATTTTCCGATATCGGTTTCTAAATCCGTATTCCGGGTTTCAAGTCTCAGGTTTGGGTCTCAATTCTAGCACTAAGGTGTTTGTATGGTCTCTACTGAGCTCAATTTCACATCACAACCCAAAATTCCCTCAAACCCTAACTAGGTTTTTCCTATGTCCACAAAATCACCCGATATCGATTCAATCTTAACATAGAGGTATAAGTAATACAAAAACTAAGCTAATGGTCCAGAAAATACCTCATTTAGCAACTCAAGAATTTTCTTGAGTTGCCCCTAGTGGCCAAAATCCTTGCTTTCTTGGTCCAATGTGTTGGTCTTGAGCTTGTGCATCTTTTTAGTGAAAAGGAGATAGGGTTTTGGAGTTGTTTTAGAGATGATTTGAGGAGATGAAGAGGGGGAGAAGGAGCTAGGGTAGCGGCTGAAAGAAGAGGGAGAGATGATGAGGGTGAAGGAATGGGGGAGGAAATGATGAAGTCAAAGTAATCCCCTCTTTTTCTCTCTCTCACCATGCTTCATTTAATGCTCCTTTTTCCATTTCTTTTCTTTTCTTTTCTTTTTCTCTCCAAAATCCTTCTCACACCAATAGTAAACCCAAACAACATGGTAGAAACTCACAAGTGTAAATCAAAAATGATGTGTGCATGTTTTGCACAAAAATGCTAAAAAACCGATTAGCGATTTTTAATCGCGATTAGCACTAAATTAGCATATAACTAATCATAAAAACTTAAAAATGGCATAATTCCATAAAATACCCTATTTTAGAATTTTCCATAATTTTTCCAAAATTTTCTGTATTTAATTATACCGAAATATTAAAATATTCATTAAAATAATATTAAATTATAAAAATTCCCCAAAAATAATATTTTAATTTTTTTGAAATATTACAACAAACCTCCCCCAAACTTGTTTTCAACAGTGTCCTCACTGTTGCTATCTGGTGAAGCTCAAAAACCTGTAAACTTGGGAGGATATTTGTTAAAGGGGACATGTAATATGATTGTGGAAATTTTCTCCCAAACTTATTTCTTATTCATGTACAAAAAAATTTTATGATTTTGTTTTATATTTTTTTTTTATATTTTTCTAAAATTTATTTACAAATTGACTCACCTCCATTCTAAAGATGTGATAAAATTACCAAGTCATAGAGGTGAGGTGGAGGAAAATTAGTCATTATAAAGCGGCTCCTGTAAAAATAGGAGCTCCTCCGAGGGGTCAGTGAAAAAATATAGTTTTAGTCTATGACCATTTACTTTGAAGATCGTACCGTTTTCAACATTTTCTGCCTCAACTGCTCCGTGCGGGTATACATACCGCATAACAAAAGGTCCTTTCCACCGAGATTTTAGCTTACCCGCATGAAGATGGAGTCGTGAATCATAAAGAAGGACTTGTTGACCAGGTGTAAACGTTTTTCTCAAAATATTTTTATCGTGAAATACCTTCGTCCGATTCTTTACAATCACAGCATTATCATAAGCTTCATCGCGGAGTTCGCTTAGCTTGTTTAATTGCAGCTTCCGAAAGTTGAAGGCTTGATTTAAATCAAAGTTAAGTTCTTTAATGGCCCACATTGCTTTGTGCTCAATCTCGATCGGAAGGTGACAAGCCTTTCCAAACACTAGTCTGTAAGGAGACATACCTAGATCGGTTTTATATGCAGTACGGAATGCCCAAAGAGCATCCGTCAATTTGGTTGACCAATCTTTTCGATTTTTAGAAATTGTTTTCTCCAGAATTTGTTTGATTTGTCTGTTTGAAATCTCAGCTTGCCCGCTCGTTTGGGGATGATAGGGTGTAGAAAGTTTGTGGTTAATTGCATATTTCCGCATCAAAGTCTCGAAAGACCGATTGCAGAAATGCGTCTCGTTATCGCTAATGATAGCGCGTGGGTGTCCAAATCGCGAAAAGATGTTTTCTTTTAAGAACCTAATGACAACCTTTTTGTCATTAGTGCAACAAGGAATAGCTTCAACCCATTTCGAGACGTAATCAACCGCAAGCAATATGTACAGATTCCTAAAAGAGTTGGGAAAAGGACCCATAAAGTCTATACCCCAAAAGTCGAAAATTTCAACCACCAAGATGGGTTGAAGTGGCATCTCATTTCTTTGGGAAATCCTACCCATATGTTGACACTGTGTACAGGTTTTGCAATGATCAAATGAGTCTTTGAACAAAGTCGGCCAATAGAAACTGCATTGCAACACCTTCTCCGCCGTCTTTCGAGAACGAAATGACCCCCACATGCCTGATCATGACAAAAAGATAGAACACTCTTGAATTCATCATTAGGGACACATCGGCGAATGATCTGGTCAGGACAATACTTAAACAGATACGGCTCATCCCAGTAAAAGTGTTTTAGTTGGGATAGAAATCGATGTTTGTCCTATTTTGACCATTCAAGGTGTATAAGTCCCGTAGCAAGATAATTCACAATATCCCCGAACCAAGGTTCAGTGAATACATTCAAGAGTTGTTCGTCTGGAAATGAATCATTGATCGGCAGGGTCACAGGTGAAGAAGAGATGCGCGAAAGATGGTCGGCTACAACGTTTTCACATCCTTTCATATCTTTAATAACAAGATCAAATTCTTGTAATAGAAGGATCCAACGTATTAGCCTACCTTTAGCATCCTTCTTCACCAAAAGATGTTTCAAGGCGGAGTGGTCAGTGTACACAACAATAGGTGAGCCAATCAAGTAAGGCCTGAATTTTTCTAATGCAAATACAACTGCCAAAAGTTCTTTTTCAGTAGTTGTATAGTTAATTTGAGCATCGTTCAGGGTCTTTCTTGCATAATAGATCACGTGTGGCATCTTTTCAATATGATGTCCTAAGATTGCACCAACTGTAAAATCTGATGCATCACACATAAGCTCAAATGGGTGGTCCCAATCTGGAGAAGATAGAACGGGGGCTGTAGTGAGAGAGTGTTTGAGTGAGTCAAATGCTGCCTCACAATCCGAGTCAAAGTGGAAGGTTGTGTCCTTGGCCAAAAGAAGAGTTAAAGGTCTAGCAATTTTGCTAAAATCCTTAATGAATCTCCTGTAAAAGCCTGCATGGCCAAGAAAAGATCGTATATCCTTGACGCATTTGGGATGAGGAAGGTTTTGAATGACATCTATTTTAGCTCTGTCAACCTCAATGCCTTTTCGTGAAATAACATATCCAAGCATAATTCCCTCTTGGACCATGAAATGGTATTTTTCCCAATTCAAGGTTAAGTTCTTCTCTTTACAACTAGTAAGAACTGCGTCAAGATGTGATAGGCAGTCAGCAAAAGAATCTCCAAATATCGAGAAATCGTCCATGAAAATCTCCAAAAAATTCTCGACTATGTCCGAGAATATCCCCATCATACACCGCTGAAATGTAGCGGGAGCATTGCTGTAACGTTTTGAAAATCATTTCGGTGAAATTTCGGAAAATCGGTAAAATAATGGGGTTTTCTGTAAAAAGTCAAAATATAAATATCTTTAATATAAAATTAAATATACATATTCTAGCTATGTAATTGCTAGTATTTGGTGTTTATTGAGCCACTGGTAAAATTTCTAATTTTCTGAAAAAATTTCCGAAATTAATTATTTTAATATTATTTTAAGCCGTCATTAATACATTTAATTAGGGAAAATTACAAATTGGAATGGGTTGAAATAAATTTTGTGCATCATAAAACATTAAACAAAATTTTAGCATGTTGTTTTTGAAATAAAATGAAGCTGTCAAACGGTTTTAGAAAAAAATCGAAGAAAAAGGCTTAAATAGTGAAATTAGTGTAAATAGATATTGGAGTATATCATTTATCATTTTTCCCTCATCCACACTCACCCACACCCTCTCTCCTCTCCCCAAATCAACAGCCCAAGTTTTTCCCCCCTCATTTCCCCACTTGTTTTGCCAAAAGAAAATAAAAGAAAACAAAGAATTGAAAAGAAAAGAATAAGAATGAGGCATGGACTTTGTTGACTTGGACTTGTGTTGACTTGAAACCCACCTCTCTCTCTCACTCCCTCACAAATTCTGGCCGAGCCCCATCCTCCACAACAGCAGCCCCCCTCCCCAAATCTTCTTCTCATTCTCTTGAAAAAAAATTCACCAAAATTGCCTCAAAATCCATCAAAAAATTCCAAAAACTCCAAATCTAATCCCTACCCATTTCTCATTAGCCAAACTTGCATGGATCTAGGGAACAAGATTTCAATTTGGGAGGCTAAGTGTGCTTGTGGGATCTTCAAATTAATTAGGTATAAATTCTAACCTTTTTACTTAATCTGTTGTTTATTGCTTTAGGTTAGCTTAATTAAATGTTTAATTAGGTTTTTAATTGGATCTAATTGCATGATTTAAAATTCAAGAGAGGGGTTTGAATTCAAATTAGGGTTTTGTGTTGTGAGATTATGGTTGTGTGATGTATTTGACATATTAATATTATGCTAAATCAAATCCAGTTGTTAGTTTGCATTTTTGTTAATTTAAATTTGTGATAATTATATAAATTGCAAACTAGGTTTTAAATATATATATATTTTGGTGAGATAAAATTCTAATTAGGGTTTCATGACATTATTAACATTATAAATTGTGGTTTGATACTTTAGTATATGCAAAACCAAGCTTAATTGTAAAATTGTGAATTTTACTTTAAAAAGAGTTAAAATCAGTATTTTTGCAAACTAGGAATTTGGAATTTATGCAAATTGATGAGAATAAATTATAGAAATGGTTTATATGACTTAGTTATAATATTTAGTGGATATTGTGGCCGCTAGATTTGTTTAAACATCGAGTTTTGTATTAAAACGGTTAATTTTGCTTGCTAGATTTTCGGAAAAATAGCTTTTAAAGTGAGTTTGAGGTTTTTGTGAATTGCAACATATTTCATATTATAATTAGCGTTTGTGAATGTGTAAATGGGTGTGTTTGGGTTTCTCTCGATGGTTTGACGTTTGTACATCGATATCGAGGGTTGGTTTGGCTATTCTTGCATGCGTAGGCGATAGGTTTTGACCTATGCGTGATACGCGTGCCGATTTGGTTTTCGTACGCCGTTTCGATTTCGAATTAGGTTTTAATGCGATACGGTGCGTTATGATATGTAGGTACCCCCATGTGGACTTCAAGACGACAAGCAAGCGCA
Source organism: Agapanthus africanus (assembly GCA_030015575.1). Lineage (NCBI taxonomy): Eukaryota > Viridiplantae > Streptophyta > Magnoliopsida > Asparagales > Amaryllidaceae > Agapanthus > Agapanthus africanus. The sequence continues at coordinate 446,767,391 of CM057342.1, read as the reverse complement.
TGGCGACGTCGGCACCGGCGAACGAGGACCAGGTGAGTAGATTTATATCTACGGGGAGAAGTCGGGTGGATGGCGTATAGTACCCCCGCAGTTCGTAATATAGCTTATATAATGGATATATATATGTGGTTTATGATATTCAGGATATGGTTATGTGTTCATGGATTTGTAGTGTTACTTGCGAAACCCTAGAGTAGTTTTTGCACCCACGCATGCACACACTTGCTTACATTCATTCTTTTACATGTGCGTATATGTGGATATGTGTATATGTATTCACATGGGTATGGAACTATGTGTACATATACTAGATTATGAGAATAGTACTTGGGATTGGAGATGAGTCGATGAGATTGGATTTGAGACCGTGAGATCGGTGATATGACAGGGTTCGTATTTGAGGTACGACATGATATTTTAGCGGGTCCTTTAACATGGTGTTTTCATACACACGCATGCATTTACTTAGATTGGTATCAGTATTGTACTAGACGTAGATCAGTACCCCGGATTATGATTTTTGATAAAGAGGATACCAGATGAATAATGTGATGAATGTGATATTTGACCCGTACCCAGATTTGGGATGCCGTACGACGGATTTACGTACGAGCTATATATTGATGATAGATCCGCACTCTTGACTTGAGGATGTCATATTATAGATATTGTATTGTATGTGATACTATTGAGGTGGGATCACCTACTATTTTATATATATATATATATATATATGTATATATGTATATATATATGTATATATATATATATATGTATATGTATGTATGTATGTATGTATGTATGTATGTATGTATATATATATATATATATATGTATGTATATGTATGTATGTCTGTATGTATGTATCGACTCAGATGTTAGGCGGTTTCCTTACCTTTCGTTTAGCCTGTTAGCTCAGCCATATAGTTTAGTGTAGTTGTTAGACTAGATTCGATTCCTACCTATTTCAAAAACTAACGAATCGTGGGTATTTTAAAAGACAGGCCGAGGGATTCTACGGATATTTCAAAGGACGTATCTTTTCTTAAAAAACATTGTAGCCCTTATTTTCAAAACACCACGATTCGTGTTATTTCAAATGGCACTACTATATGACTTATATTTATATTAAATGCAGATCAGTTATCATTGTGTTTATCATTCAGCCCCCGCACATTATTGATGTTCGCTTCGCATCACATGCTTATATTGTGATTTCATATACCATTATAGATATCATGCTGTCAGGACACCGGCACAATTACCGATGATGCGTATGTTCCACGTACACTTACTTGCCGGCTCACACACATCATCATCGGTAATTACCATGTCACGTACACTTTAGAAAATACCTTTTCATTGACATAGCTTGATAACTGATAGTCGCAATATGTTATAGCTTCCATATGCTAGTTTAAATATTGCATTCATTGCATAATATTAGGTGCATTCATATATTCATTGGTTATGCAGTATTATGGAGATTTATACCGGTATTCACCATTTATTGGTATCATGATTTTGATGATTTCGGATTTACATGAGATTTCTGGATTTGGGGGAAAACCGCAAGAATTTAATAAAAGCTTAGTATCATCATTTTAAAATGCAAATTGCGGTTTTCTCATGATATATGAGTCGTCCACCATGAGTTTTCATGATTGCTGTTGGATTTCGAGACCCGATTCGAGGAGTTGGATGAACCGTCTCGGGTACATAGTGGGCCCGGTATGGTACCCCGGGGCAAGAAGCTCGAGTTGTATTCGATGAGCCTGGCAGGGGAGCACTAACTACCGGTGATTTTAGCTGGCGTGGCGAATATCCGGAGGATGCCATTCTTGGCCATGAGATTGATGTTATGGGCTGATCCGTTCTGCCGGAGCCCGAGGGCCGATCCCGCAGATGATACGGATGCCTGAGATATTGAAAATTGAGATTTGAGATTTGAGATATTGATGATTTGATTTTGAGATACTGATACTTATGTTTTGTGTCGATGCTTGACACTGATTTCTCTGTTGCGTTCATTGATAATACGTGATTGATATACATATAGAAATCTCATTGATTAAAGAAAACAGTTGTCTCACTCATGATATATTCTGTTTAAATTCGTAATGCATTCATACATCATATATCTGATATGTTGCTATCTGAGGCACTGACACGAGCATGTAATATTACACTATACATAGCTGGACCAGGATTTTATTGAGGATATTACCTGATATGACCTAGGATAGCGTTATGCATGTGGTTTCTACTCGTAGATGTTTTCTACTCACAAGTTGGCAACTCACCCCCGTTGTGCCACAGTTCCTTATAGGTTTTGCCGTACAGGTTTCGTTGCGGCTTTGCTGGCACACTGTTCCGTCCGGGTGATTGCCTTGGTAGGTGGTTTCTTTGCATCAGGACCGCCATTGTTTATTTACTATTTCAGTTGTATCTAGAAACTCCATCAACCAGATTGTATATTTGAAAGAGATAGAAAACCAGGCCTGTTATTCTTTTGACCTTAGAGTCGCGCGTTATATTATTATGGTTTTCATGCTGATTTGAGTTTTCTTTTGAGTTTTGATCCTCGCCCTTCGGCGTTATATATTATATTGCTTGCGTGGTTGTGACCGTCGATTGATGAAGAGCTAGCTCCCACTTGGGGATGCCTTTTTACTCATTTCATATACTATTCATGTTGTATCCCTTTTGGGGCCAGTATTTACAAAGGAGACTCTGCCGAAATTTTCAGAAAATACTTGAGATTTTAAAAATACATACTTCGGTCTATGTTGATTAAAATTACTTGCTTTAAATTGGTTTTTCCTTCACTCTACTCTTCTTTGGTTTTGATTTTCTGGGTTTTGGCTTACTTAGATTACGTACGCCTCGAGACGTTTCGTAATTCAAGTGTCGGTCATGTTCCGTACTTTTCGGGTCGTGACAAAGTTGGTATCAGAGCGTTAGGTTTTACCTTCGAAGTGTAGGATGACCCTTGGTTGATGGAGTAGGTGACTCAAGTAGAGTGGTGTACCGTGTGTATGTTCCGCGGCATACTTACGATACGATACTCCGCTTAAGAAGCCTTATGATGTACATTTCTTTGCACAACATTATGTTCATTCCTATGATCTAGCCTCATCAGTACCAGTTATGGTTTTGTTACTATGGTTACACGGGCAGAGAGCTGCGGCTAGAGTTGCGGTCAGCACGAGCTCGTCACGAACGAAGACGGACCAGGGCGTGATTCCAGGGGCATCCGATTGCATAGAGGCGTCGTTTTATTACGCTTTCGCGCTATAAGCGTTTGATGGATCGCTTTTATGAGATTTCTCGGACGTACAGATCAGCACCAGAGGATTAAGCTACTGATAGAGGCCAGCCAGGATGTGATGACCGTTAATGCACCATATTTTGATATTTGAGGCACTGTTCAGCGTGCGGACAGAAGATTCAGATGTTGCTGCGACTGACGAGATATCGCCCCAGAAGTTTGGAGCTATGCCGCACGAGTTATACTTCGAGATATGATAGAAGGTCGCTAGTCACCAAGGATAAAACACTAGGACATGTGATTCATTGCCTATCCCGATGCGAGGTCATCAGATGGATTGATTCCAGCTAGAGGCGACTTCACGCTGACACGTTGAGAGTCGATAGATACGATCGAATGTTAGGAACCCATTTTCCAAGTTTAAATTATTCAGAAAACAATGCAAGCAATTCTACGGACCCTCTAGAAGAATGAAACCCTAACTCGATTTAATGACCATGGAATGCCGGTGAACCTTAGGGTTTGCGGCAGTTTAGCGGTGCCATTAGTGAGGCTTGGGTCTGCCCTTCTACAGTTGGTCCATAGGTGTTGTGGCATATATTCGATACTATTAAACTGTACCCAAGATGTTGAGCTCTTGGGGGATTATGAGGTTTTGACAAATCGATCAGATGGTTCGACTTCATTCGGATATCAGGTGATGGGATGCATTGCTTGGGAGGCTCCAGATACGAGTGTAGCCGTTGGAGCGCAGTCCATGCAGCCACGAAGAGACGAGTCCGAAGCAGTCGACATTTGAGAAGAGTGGAGTAAGAGGTTCGTACGAGATCTTGACGAGATGACGTTCCACTCCGCCGACATCAGAGATATGATACGCAAGCAGAAGCGTTAACTATGGATATATATTTCAAGAGGAGTCGTGATGAGTATGCAGCCGTTCCGAAACCAGATATAGATATAGTAAGAGGATGATAACTTACGGACAGTTCGGCAGAAACGAGATTTGGGAGAGACTTCAATAGGACCTTTCTGGGATACTATACGAGAAGACTTGGACCCAGGATCAGTCATATTGTGCACACCCAGCAGGCCAGAGTTCGGCATCGTCGACGAGACATGTTATGAGTAACTATGAGAGTTGGCCAGAGATCTTTAGAGGATTTGTCAGAGCGGACTGCTTCCGTTATCGTTTCCATATTGGACCGTTGAGCTGAGGAGCGATGTACTTAGCAATCTGCAGTGAGGGACGAGAGCCTAAGGGCACTAGGCGACATGCCATGATCAGAAGGCAAGTAGATATCTTGCTCTGCTAGCATTGGATGCACCGACACCTTCTCGACTTTGAAGGACGGACGTATCGGCGAAAGTATTTATGAGTTATGATTTTGTGATTGACTATCACGTATCCGTCACTTTGGATTTCAGTATTTTTGGGTGATTTATTTCATGACTATGTTTTGATGACCGAGTTTCATGATATTTGATTTCATGCCTAGGGCATGAATATGATTTGACTTATGCTTTCGGCATAGTTTTCATGCACTTCTAGTATTCGATTTGCTTTTGTGCACGCCGATGCACAGGATGGTGAGATTTTATACCACGGTATACCTGATTGGGATTTTGATTGAAATGTATCATATACCGTCGATTTCGAGTGTTATATTCGATATCGTTTTCATGCACATTGTGCACTTGATTTGGATTTTGCGCATACTTAAAGCACTTGATGCGATTTAGGTGCACACCAGATGCACTAAATCGAGGTTCTTCGTGCATATCAGATGCACCTGGTTTTGCTGTCAGGCACATACATTGCCTTTGACAGGTGTTTCGTGCACACCCGTTGCACTTAGATATTGTTTCTGTGCATATGTATGGCACATTCATGGATTTCGATTTCCGTGCGCACCAGACGCACATGGCATTCATATATATATTTGGGATTGATTTCTTTTGGAGTAGTATATTTTATGATGTTTGCTATTTGGTTTAGTACTGAGCAGGACTAGTCAAAGGACAGTACCTGAGTATATTTTGCATGCATTGATAGTTACCGAAGGGATTTCCAAGGAGGAGCTATAATCTCAGTATTTACCTACGTGTCAGTGATAACACGAAACTGTTTAAAAAGGGAAACTCTTCTAAATTGTTTTCAAAACGGCGGGACGTGTATGTTAAACAAAGGATATATATATATATATATATATAGTTATTTTCTTACAATGGACGTCCGCCACTGTGCAGTGATACACACATCGCACAGCGATTTGAAAAAAAAAGGTTTGGCATGCATTGCTTCCAGATGCTTTAATGATGTATATAATATTAGTTTTCGTATTGGTTTTGGATATTGATGTCTTCCCCATGATTTCGATGATTGCGGGATACTTGACGGAGTTTTGATTTTGAGTTATACATTCTTTTTCATGTGCATGCATTACGCTACGATATATGTTTTATGTATTTATGATTTCGGAGCCCCGACGACTTGATGGTTTTGCTGAAATGTTTTAGTATTTGAGGGGAGTTTTAAATTAAATTCGGGGACCGAATTTCTTTAAGGGGGGAGATTGTAACATTTTGAAAATCGTTTCGGTGAAATTTTGGAAAATCGGTAAAATAATGGGGGTTTTTGTAAAAAGTCAAAATATAAATATCTTTAATATAAAATTAAATATACATATTCTAGCTATGTAATTGCTAGTATTTGGTGTTTATTGAGCCGCTGGTAAAATTTCTAATTTTCTGAAAAAATTTCCGAAATTAATTATTTTAATATTATTTTAAGTCGTCATTAATACATTTAATTAGGGAAAATTACAAATTGGAATGGGTTGAAATAAATTTTGTGCATCATAAAACATTAAACAAAATTTTAGCATGTTGTTTTTGAAATAAAATGAAGCTATCAAACGGTTTTAGAAAAAAATCGAAGAAAAGGGCTTAAATAGTGAAATTAGTGTAAATAGATGTTGGGGTATATCACTTATCATTTTTCCCTCACCCACACTCACCCACACCCTCTCTCCTCTCCCCAAATCAACAGCCCAAGTTTCCCCCCCCTCATTTCCCCACTTGTTTTGCCAAAATAAAAGAAAAGAAAACAAAGAATTGAAAAGAAAAGAATAAGAATGAGGCATGGACTTTGTTGACTTGGACTTGTGTTGACTTGAAACCCACCTCTCTCTCTCACTCCCTCACAAATTCTGGACGAGCCCTATCCTCCACAACAGCAGCCCCCCTCCCCAAATCTTCTTCTCATTCTCTTGAAAAATAATTCACCAAAATTGCCTCAAAATCCATCAAAAATTTCCAAAAACTCCAAATCTAATCCCTACCTATTTCTCATTAGCCAAACTTACATGGATCTAGGAAACAAGATTTCAATTTGGGAGGCTAAGTGTGCTTGTAGGATCTTCAAATTAATTGGGTATAAATTCTAACCTTTTTGCTTAATTTGTTGTTAATTGCTTTAGGTTAGCTTAATTAAATGTTTAAATTAGGTTTTTAATTGGTTCTAATTGCATGATTTAAAATTCAAGAGAGGGGTTTAATTCAGATTGGGGTTTTGTGTTGTGAGATTATGGTTGTGTGATGTATTTGACATATTAATGTTATGCTAAATCAAATCTAGCTGCTAGTTTGCATTTTTGTTAATTTAAATTTGTGATAATTATATAAATTGCAAACTAGGTTTTAAAAATATATATATTTTGGTGAGATAAAATTCTAATTAGGGTTTCATAAACATTATTAACATTATAAATTGTGGTTTAATACTTTAGTATATGGAAAACCAAGCTTAATTGTAAAATTGTGAATTTTACTTTAAAAAGAGTTAAAATCGGTATTTTTGCAAACTAGGAATTTGGAATTTATGCAAATTGATGAGAATAAATTATAGAAATGGTTTATATGACTTAGTTATGATATTTAGTGGATATTGTGGCCGCTAGATTTGTTTGAAAATCGAGTTTTGTACTAAAACGGTTAATTTTGCGTGCTAGATTTTCGGAAAAATAGCTTTTAAAGTGAGTTTGAGGTTTTTGTGAATTGCAACCTATTTTCATATTATAATTAGTGTTTGTGAATGTGTAAATGGGTGTGTTTTGGGTTTCTCTCGATGGTTTGACGTTTGTACATCGACATCGAGGGTTGGTTTGGCTATTCTTGCATGCGTAGGCGATAGGTTTTGACCTATGCGTGATACGCGTGCCGATTTGGTTTTCGTATGCCGTTTCGATTTCGAATTGGGTTTTAATGCCATACGGTGCGTTATGATATGTAGGTACCCCCATGTAGACTTCGAGACGACAAGCAAGCGCGTGGCGACGTCGGCACCGGCAAGCGAGGACCAGGTGAGTAGATTTATATCTACGGGGAAAGTCGGGTGGATGGCGTATAACACCCCCGCAGTTCGTAATATAGCTTATATAATGGATATATATGTGGTTTATGATATTCAGGATATGGTTATGTGTTCATGGATTTGTAGTGTTACTTGCGAAACCCTAGAGTAGTTTTTGCACCCACACACGCACACACACTTGCTTACATTCATTCTTTTACATGTGCGTATATGGGGATATGTGTATATTGTATTCACATGAGTATGGGACTATGTGTACATATACTGGATTATGATAATAGTACTTTTGGGATTGAAGATGAGTCGATGAGATTGGATTTGAGACCGTGAGATCGGTGATATGACAGGGTTCGTATTTGAGGTACGACATGATATTTTTAGCGGATCCTTTAACATGGTGTTTTCATACACACGCATGCATTTACTTAGATTGGTATCAGTATTGTACTAGACGTAGATCAGTACCCCGGATTATGATCTTTGATAAAGAGGATACCAGATGAATAATGTAATGAATGTGATATTTGACCCGTACCCAGATTTGGGATGCCGTACGACGGATTTACGTGCGAGCTATATATTGATGATAGATCCGCACTCTTGACTTGAGGATGTCATATTATAGATATTGTATCGTATGTGATTACTATTGAGGTGGGATCACCGACTATTATATATGTAGGGTTCCTAGGCACTCTCAAGAGGTCTCACAAGACATCAACCATGCCAATTTCAAATTTTACGGGTGCCGAGAAACCCTAATACGGATCGTTAACTAGAATTCTAGGCGAATAAGCAACTAGTAAACTAATTTACTAAGAGAATACGGAAATACAACCTTTGTAGATCCGGTTCTCCACCTCCATAGCTCCGCAATGAAGTCTTCTCGCTGTCCAAATGAAATCCCGGGCTCAAGCGTCGGCTTCATCAGAGAAAAGGCGGGCTAGGTCATCGACGACGTGCCGAAGATGATCTACATCGAGGCATCACAAGATCAAGCTCCAACTTCACCAAGTCATGAAACTTGTGAAGAAAACACACTCTACTACTTGGCAAGAAGTAGAGGATGAAGAAATAGGAAGTGGGTAGACTTTAGAATTGGATTTCTCACTCTTTTTCATCAATCACCATTGATGGATGCTTGGTTTTCTTCTTGAAGAAGAAGAAGAAGAAGAAGATAATATTATGATAAGTTTATTTAAAATCAAAAGTAAATCAATACTTATCATAATAATAACCATGGTCAAGTGTAGAGAATGAATCATGGTTAGTGGGAATGGTTAGGGTTAAGCATGGAGACAAAATGGTCACATGGTCAAAGCTTCATGAAGCTTCAACTTCCATCCAAAGAAAGCCACCATTTTGCACTTTATGCAAATTATTTTCCAAAAAGAAATGGATAAATAAATAAGTGAATAAAACAAAACCCTAACCATTATCATGTAACCATGGTTTGATCTTTACACAAAAACCCTAGCAAACATGTATCATCAAACATGATACATTCAAGTGCACAAAAGTATATCACATATACAATGTGTACATCCGAGTGAGAATATCCATTTAAAGTGAACCGATACTAGTTAATGCAAAGTAATATATCAAATATATAATTATACATTAAATCATTAAATCAACACTTGATTTAACGATCCGGTCATATCACATATAACCGACTAATATCCAATGTATCGGCTTATCGAATCAATCCATGATTCGATAACTAGGTTATATCGCATACAACCTTCCGATACATTCATCGCGAGAATGGAATGCGGTATCACATACACGTATTATTCTCGGTCCCGCACATATCTCATATGCGCTCCTATTTCGTTTCGCTTGAGCCAGGAAACCTCTGTGTAGGACTCTAAAGACTCGTCAATACGCCGGCAGCGGATGATGATCATATCAAACATCCACAAGCCGCAAGCGGTCTGCTAAACGTAACGGCCACCCGGGTATTGAGCGATCAGAAGATCGACGAGCAAGCCCGCTCACACTTCAGTGAATCCAACCAGTAACACTACCGTACAGTCCGGTCTGATCGTCTGATATGTCGTATATCTCGCCTAGGGGTGGTAAACGTCAGACCCCAATAGCTCGATAAGTCGTGTTGATATGAGGTCTATAACAATTCGAGAAACTACTGATAACACTTACCAGTAAATCTCAGCAATCCTGGCCAGGGATTTCCTGTTATAGCCTATCGAACACAGCGCAACATCAACCACCTATACCGGGAGAGACGAATCCCCTCCTATCGCTCATTGCCTCCATGTGACTCGGGACTGTACCCAAAAACCACCGTTTTGCACGCCCTCTTGGACGTGGTAAGGTGGAAATCAAAGCACAGTGGGAACCACACAAGACTCTATGACGATCTCGGGTCAACAGACTACTCTGTACCAGTGTCACCAGAGAACTGCCATCTGACGTAAGGTATAATACCATCTGGGAGTTCTCGGCGAGTCCGTCCAGTGTACCCAGTCTCTACTGAGCACCCGTATATCTGTAAGTCTACGCTAGCGCCCCGGCAGTCTACAGACGCCAAATGCGGAACAAAAAACTTTTAAACTGGCGCTATCGTATACTTTAACCCGGATCTGCCATTATTGCTAAACTAACAAACTGTAAAGAGTGTAGAAAGGTTATACCGAACGATCCGAGTCCTTCGTTCTTTAACCATCATCCCACGCTCCGTTGCGGCTGCTCCGATCTCGTCGATCTCCGATATCCTCGTCGAGGTGGCACCACATCACTGATTCTTTAAACGGGCTCCCGCCTCTGACTCGAGGCAACTCGATCGTCAAGTTTGCTAGAAGAGACGACCAAGATTGATGTAGAGAATGAGTAGATGACTTAGTCTCACTTCGTCCAAAACCGTGGACGATCGGTTAATGAAGTTGCCGAGGAAATTGGGTGATGGAAAGAAATGAAGTAATGAAATTTCCATGCACCCAAATACTATCATATCTTTTCTACAAAATTAATCAAGCAAGCAAGTGAGGGAGGAGAGAGAGGGCCGGCCATATTTAAGCAAGGAGGGAGGTGATGGTAGGAGGAGGGAGGTGACCATAGCATGTAACCTTATCATGACAAAAGATCTTAAGCAATCCAAAAAGCATTAAGGTTAAAGCATGACTCACAAACCTAGTCATCATGCATTAATGAACCCTTAAATGCATCCAATGAAAAATCAACACCAATAATCCTAGTCACCTCATCTAGAATCTTCTAGAAGAATCCACACTCATCTCAAGAAAAGATAAACCCGTCTTTAACCAAATGTTAAAAGACGGCTGATAGAAAACTGGAAACTGGCAACTTCCAAAAGTAATCCCGAAACGACTTTCAGAATAACCCCGAAACTGTATAAATATACCCACATTTGTATTACGACCGAATACAAATGCAACTGAGACTAAGATATTATACCTACTCAATATAATACTCGGATCCGGCTTAAACCAAAGCCGACCAGTATCATCTGCCCGAAAAATAACACGTACGTAAACGCACGTGCATTTTCCGAACCCTGCCATAAAACCATACGGCCTCTACAACGTTTCGCCCGAACTTGGGAAACTGTCTGTGGGGGACTCTAATGACTCTTCAGTACCCTGGCAGTGGGTTTAACCACAAACCGTCAGCTGCACTAGCTATGCGTAACGGTTGCCCATGGACTGACCTCAAGGGAGGCTGATGAGCGCACTCAAGGTAGGCCGATGAGCGAACTCATCCAGAAAACCCTACTGAGCTTAACAGTGACAATGTATATACAGTAAGGTCCGTTCGTCAATGAGTATCGCATATCCGCCTAGGGGGCTAGTAACGTCAGACCCCCAGAAGCAGTATAAGTCGTGTCGGAGTGAAGCCCAATAACACCCTGAGATACTACTGGAGTACCTACCAGTAAATCTCCTGCCATGGCCGTGGGCTATGTGTAATGGCTCTCCTAGACACAGCACGATCTCGCCCCCAATACCGGGAGAGACGAATCCCCTGCCGATCCGCTCACGTGCCTCCATATGGCTCGGGACTGTACCCAAAAGCTACCTGTTTGCACGACTCCTTTGAGCCGTGGTAGGGTAGAAATCAAAGCACAGTGGGAACTCACACGAGACAAATGACGACCTCAGGTCGATGAACTAACCTGTACACATGTCACCTGGGAACTGCTATCTGACGATAGGTATAGTACTAACTAGCAGATTCCCAGCGAGTCCTGTCCGGTGTACTCATAACCCAATGAGCACCTGTATACATCTTAGGTGATCCAACTGACACCAGTGGCTTGTGAGACCGGCCACCGCCCCTCGACGGGGTCTCGACTGTATACACTAGTCTACTCCGGAGTATCGATGCCCTGTCTCGAAACTCCCACGACTAGGGACCACAATTAAGGATATGCATATAAACTACCCAACTCTCACGTATATAATCGCCATCATACTGTTGGTAGTAAAGCAAGATCCTAAGGGCTCTATCAAAGTGTAACATGCAATCAGTCACCTGAACATGTACACGACTGATAAAGGCAAACCAGATAGCATACTATCATCTCGAGTAAGACTGTACTACCGGGATAGGTCCTCCGCAATCATTGCAATCACGTACCTGCGATCCAATAATTGACTATGAGGGCACTATCTCCAACAATCTCCCACTTGCACTCAAGGCTAATTATTGCAACGTCGACTACTCACAGCCCGTGTGAAACCGAACATCCAACTCCTCTACTAATCAGTTTCACAAAGCCCGTTTGTAAAACTATTGTGTTCGAGAAATAGCCTCAGTGAGTGGATCCGCCTAGAAGTATCTTTCTATATCTCTCTTAATCTCAAGTTCGCGGAGAAAGCCATCTCCCGAATTGAGTAGTACCTGTCTTAGAATATGTCTGGATATCTGATGGGACCTTAGTTCATAAATGAACTCCATATCCAAACTTCTTAGACTGTATGGATCACTGAACCTAATCAGTATCCGGCACCATGCCACCCACAGTATCCTCTGGAACCACTTGTCCATAATACTGTTGTCACGACCCGAAAGAGCACGTGACTGGCCCTTGAACCATATGAAGTCTATAGGACCCCATCTGATCCAAGTAAGCCAAAAGCCCAGAAATCTAAAACCATTTTAAGAATAAGTAAAGAAATTTGTTTAAAGGAGTGAAGAAAAACATGTTGAAAATCAAGGTTTTTAAATAACTAAGCCGAATATGCAATTTAAAACGGTACAGTCTTTTCTAAAAATTTCGGCAGAGTTTCTTTTGTAAAATTGGCCCCGAATGGGGTACAACAAGGATAACAATATATATATGCAATAATAAAGGCATCCCCAAGCGGGAGCTAGCTCTTCGTCAATCGACGGTCACCACCATGCAATGATAGAATATACAACGCCAAGTGGCGAGGATCAAAACCAAAAGAAAGCTCAAGCAACAAGAAAACCGCAATACTACAAAGCGCGACTCTATGGTCGAATAATACATCACTAAAGTCTAGGTCTGAAACAATATACAAGTTTTGGTTGATGGAAATTCTAGATACAATGAATAAAGTAAATACAATGGTGGTTCTTGATGCGAAAGAATCCACCTACCAAAAGCAAATCACCCGCAAGAAGGTAGTGTGCCAGAAATGCCGCAATGGAACCTGTACGGCAGAACCTGCAAGAACTGTGGCACAACGGGGGTGAGTTGCCAACTCGTGAATAGAAACATCTAAAAGCAGAAATCGAATGCAAGACATAAACCTAAGTCAACGATCAGTAATACAATCCACAAGAGTACATCTGAGTGTAATAAGGTGGCAAGGTAACATCTAATCATGTATGTAGTGCCAGGTACTCAGGTAATAACATGCCATCAGTATAAGGTATGTCTGCATGAAGTAAATATGATGAAATATCAATGATATCAATACACATATATTAGCGTCCCATACCATTAATATTGGTGTAAGGGTATATATAACAGCGCCCTCATACCCTGTTATATATACAAATGAAGTATGATCAGTGTAAATCCAGTCTGTATATGATCCATGTCTGTGAATATGTGGAACCCGTCCACCCGTCACCCAATGACAATAAGCATCATGTATACAATGTGAGGATATAAACAAAATCATGGAAAAACATCATGAAACCCGTGCCTAGCATCGACACGTAAATCCTCCTGTATCGGGCATCCGTCATTCCGGATCAGCCCTCTCTCAAAGTATATATATCGGGAATCCGTCAGTCCGGGTCATCCCTCTCTCAATACATCGGGAATCCGTCAGTCCGGGTCATCCCTCTCTCAATACATCGGGAATCCGTCAGTCCGGGTCATCCCTCTCTCTGAATATATATCGGGAATCCGTCAGTCCGGGTCATCCCTCTCTCAATACATCGGGAATCCGTCAGTCCGGGTCATCCCTCTCTCTGAATATATATCGGGAATCCGTCAGTCCGGGTCATCCCTCTCTCAATACATCGGGAATCCGTCAGTCCGGGTCATCCCTCTCTCAATACATCGGAAATCCGTCAGTCCGGGTCATCCCTCTCTCAATACATGCCTCTAGCACCGAGAAAATACGGGGCGACGCCCCAAATATCATATCAAGGGAACCGGGTTTTTCATAACAAAGCATCTTTTCTTAAATAATCCCACGGTCCTCAAAATCAGAAATCACATGAAAATCCACATCAAGAATAAATCCAATGCGATGTGCTATGCAATCAATCCATGATGTATGCGACATGTAAAGAAAGGCAATCATATCGGAAATCATGCAATATGGAATAGTAATGTGCATATGTCGAGGGAAACCGCCCTTTTAGAATGAATCATCTATGATTGTGTACAGGTACATGTGTACAATATGCCACGCAAGAATCATATCATGAATGCAACAGTACTACAGTGCAGTGGCATGGCAATTATCGATGATGAAGTGTGTGAGCCGGCAAAATAGTGTATGTGAAACATACGCATCATCGATAATGGTGCTGGTGTCCTATCAGCATGATAATAATATAGCAATGAACATATGCCAGTAGTGCGAATAGCATGAAAATGCAGAATCTAATAGTCAACACCACAGTGAAGTATCTACTATGCAAACTACATCTAAGCATAAGGTCGATCAGGAGGGGTAGGTGTGGAAACCACCTAAATCTGAGTCAATGTATATATATATAGATATATAGTCGGTGATCCCGCCTCAATGTCATATCGTAAGAATCCTCGAGTTATGAGTGCGGATCTATCATCAATATCGGCTCGTACGGTAAATCATCGTACGGCATCCCCAAAAGCTGGGTACAGGTCAACATCTCACTATCTCGTCACATAACAGGTATCACTATCATCAGATCATATAATCTGGGGGTACTACTCTATGTCTAGTACAAATCGATACCATCAATAGAGTATGCATGCGGGGGTAAACACATATCCCAAGCCCGCAAGAAAGAATCACAAGTCATATCCCACATATGAATCGTATCAAATCACCGATCTCACGGCACCAAGCCCACATCATCGACTCATCTCCAAAGTCATCCCCTATCATCAAACACCGAGCAAGTACAAGTAATAAGCAAGGGTGTGTGTAGGTGTAATTCTATCCTAGGGTTCGCGACTATGAACTACACTAGTCACTTCTAACCCTATACTATCCATAATACACCTATTATCACAATAAACTACATAGTAATCTATCTACGGACTGCGGGGGTGCTATACGCCATCCACTCGACTTCCCCCTGTAGATATAATCTACTCACCTTGCATCATCAGTTGCGGACGTCACCACGCATTTGCTTGTCGTCCCGAAGTCTTCATGGGTACCTACACATCAAATATCGTATATGCGCATTAAAACCAAATCCAAGATAAAACGGCGCATGAAATCCAAAACGATACGATAGGGGGGCCTATAGGTGAGAACCTATGGCACGCCTTCAAAACCATCAATAAATCCTCTATATCGTCGTATAAACGACAAATAGTCGAGGCAAAACACATTCCACCATTTCAGAATCAAAAATACGTAATACGGAAACACGAATCCAAAATGGCAACTTAGGATATATGTCCCAGATTTTACCCTAGATAGAATCTGTCAAAACTAGAAGTACCCAGGGCCAAGAATTGAGGAAATGGGGGCATGCACGCAAAACGAGGCAAATCCTCACTGCTCTGGCCGCAAATTGCGGCCAGAATGGGAGAATTGGCGGCCTCAAGAAGGAATGGGGAGCTAGGGTTTGGGGTGATGGTTCTATAGTGCCTGCACATGTCACTGTCCACTCAATTTTATTTTTAGGGTCTCAGGGTGATAGCAGATTCCATATAACAGTCCCAGATTTCCTGTTTTCCCCGATATCGATTCCAAAATTCCGTATTCTGTTTTCCATTTCAGGTTTGGGTTCAATTTAGCATCACACCAGGGTTTCTAGGGTCTAAACAAGCCTCAATTTCATCTTAAGTTTCAGTTTTACCCTAAACCCTAACTTGGTTTTCATCAAGTCCTCAAAAGTTCACAATATCGATTAAATCTTAACATGGGGTTATAGGAAAAGCTATAATTAAGCTAATGTTTCAGAAAAAAATACCTCATTTGGCAACTCAAGAAAATTCTTGAGTTGCCCCTAGTGGCCAAAATCCTTGCTTCTTTAGCTCCATGTGTAGATCTAGGGATTTTGCACAATTTTAATGAAATGAGTGTGAGGTTTTGGGGTGATTTTAGAGATGATATGAGGAGTTGAAGAGGGGAGGAAGATGGAGAAGGGCAGCAGCAGCAAGCATAGGAGAGAGGGGGAGAAATGATGGGAGAATGGCTAAGTCTCAAGGTCAATGGTGTCCCATGCCTCTCTCTCTCACCTACCCTCATCATTTCATTATCTTTTCTCTTTTTTTCCCTTATCTTTAAAATCCAAACCTTCTCACAAGAATAGTAAACCCAAATGATAAATCATGGCAAGAAAAATGCACAAGTGTAGAAAAAGTGATATGTGCAAGTTTTGCACAAGATTGCCAAAAAAACCCGATTAGCGATTTTAATCGCGATTAGCACTAAATTAGTGTCAAACTAATCACAAAAACTTAAAAATGTCATAATTCACTAATTTACCCTATTTTAGAATTTTCCATAATTTTTCTCAAATTTTTCCTATTTATTTGCATTTAATTATAGATTTAATATTAAAATAATCAATAAAATAATATTAAATTATAAAAATTCCCAAAATTAATATTTTATATTTTTGAAAATGTTACAATCTACCCCCCTTAAAGAAATTCGGTCCCCGAATTTAAATTTAAACCCCCAATACTAAAACATTTTCAGTAATAATCCAATTTGTCGGGGCTCCGAAAATATCGATACAAAGAGAATATCATAAAATGTACTGCTCTACTAGAAATCAATCCCAAAATGCATATATAAGAATATCCTATGCGTCTGGTGCGCAAGGAATCAAAATCCATAAATGTGTCAAACAGGTATACAAAATAACATCTAGGTGCAACTGGTGTGCACGAAACATCTGTCGTAGGCAACGTGTGTGCCTGATAGAAAAAAAAAATCAGGTGCATGTGACATGCACGAAGAATCCCGATTTAGTGCATCTGGCGTGCACCAAAATCGTATATCAAACACTTAAGGTGCATGAAAACCACGCTGGAAGTGCAAATCAAATCACTGCATACGGTAGGCATGAAATCTCAATCAATATCTCAAATGTAATAACTCTGCGCAAATATATAAATATCCAGTGGGTGCATGAAACCAATATCATGAAACTCAATCATCAAAACTAAATCATGCAAACAGAACGCCCAAAATACCGAAATCCAAAATGACGGATACGTGATAATCGAATCACAAAATCATAAATCATAAATACCGTCGTCGGTAGTTCCTCCTCCAAGGTCGAGAAGGAGTCGGCGCATCCACTGCTAGCAGCGCAGGATATCTACTTGCCTCTTGTTCACGGTCTGGCGTCCTCTGACTCTGGGTCCTTATCTTCCTTGCGGATTTCCTATCTCGCGGTCAATCGGCTCATCGGCCCTGTCAGGTGTGCTAACGGGAACGATTCCGTTCAGGCACTTCTCTGGTCATCTCTCGGTCAATCCTCACAACCACTCATAAGGTAGCATATCACTGGCGTCGGCCTCTGGCTTTCTGAAAGCACGTCACACATCTGATCCTGGGTGCAAACATCATTACAGCAACGTCCTGGAAGGAATCCTGCTCAAGGTCTCTTCCAAACATGCCTATGCCGACCTGTACGGAGGCTGGTACTCTTACACAACCTCCTTACACTGGAGAGACATCTGTGTCCTCAACACAAAATTTCCTTGGAAACTGGTCACATCCCAACGTCTCTGTAAGCATATCAGGTCTCTAGTCTCGACGGGAAGTAATGGCAGCTCGTCAGTGTCTCACACGAACCTCTCGTCCCGCTGGGTGTGCGCAATACGACCACTCCCGGGTCTAGGTCTCCTCGTATCGTACTCCAGAAAGGTCCTGTCGAGGTTCCTTCCTCAAATCTCATTCCTGCCGAATTGCCCGGAAGTCATCATCCAATGCTGAAGCTAAAGCTTATTCCGGAACGGCTGCATACTTATCGCGCTTCTTTCTGGAAGATATATCCATATACCACGCCTCTAGGTGCATATCACATCTCTGATGTCGGCGGAGTGGGACGTCATCTCGTCGGAATCTCGTACGAACTCTTTTCTTCACTCTGCTCAAATGTCGACTGATTCGGACTTAACTCATCGTGGCTACACGAACTGCGCTCCGACGACTACGCTCGCATCTGGAGTCTCCCAAGCAGTGTCCCATCACGATATTCAAAAGATGTCGAACCATCCGATCGACTCGTCAGATCCTCATAATCCCCCAAGAGCTCACATCTCGGGCACAGTTTAATAGTATCGAGTACATGCCACAGCGTCGGTGGTCCAGCCGTAGAAGGGCCAACCCAAGCCTCACTAATGGCGCCGAGGAACCGCCGCAAACCCAAAGGTTCAAAGGCTTTCACACGGTCATTAAGTCGAGTTAGGGTTTCATTCTTCTAGAGGGTCCATAGAATCACCTGCATGTCTTTCCGTATACTTTAAACTTGGAAAATGGGCTCCTGACATTCGATCGTCTCTATCGACTCTCAAAGAACCTGCGTGAAGTCGTCTCTAGCTGGAAACAATCTATCTGATGACCTCGCATCGGTAACCGAACGAACCACATGTCCTAGTCATTCATCCTCAGGTGACTAGCGACTCACTATCACGTCTCCAAGAACATGCTCATGCTGCAGTAGCTCCAACCATCTGGGCGATATCTCATCATTTGCAGCAGCAACTGGCTCATTCGCCTGTACGCCGAACAGCGCCTCAATCCTCCAGGAAAAAGCGACACAGTGGCGGTCATCTCTGAATCGGTCTGCTCTAGATCTGAGTAAGACTCTCCACACTGGAAATCTTCAACTCACTGGGCACGCTCTGGCGCAAAATCGGACGAATCACCTTCGTCTCTCAATCGGGTAGACTAGCTATCATCTGTCTCATATTTGCCTGAAAGCTACGGCAATCTCAGCTCGTAAGCTTCGGAAGCGACATCCTGTCAATCTCCGCAATAGCTGGTCCATCTGTCTGCACGGTAGGCGACATCACAATCTCTGAGGTGTGTTGTACATCAACAGTCCTCTCTCAACTGGCAGCTCTAACAATGGCCCGATCATCCGGTGCAAAACCAGGTACTCGCCTCCACCAGAGGTCACAATCACCAATACTAACTCGAGACGTTCCCATGTCACCCGAAAACACAATGGTCGGCCCTCGTACCAGACGAGCTCACACCGGCCGTAACCCTAGCAGCAGCCCAACCTGCGCTCAAACATGGTGACAGGAACCTCAGTCGAGTATCAAAAGAGCACATCAATGGCAAGAAAGGAAACAACAGATCCAAAATGGATACATGATCATAGAAAGGGACAGCATCAATGAAGGTATGATCATGAAACTAATAGAATCGGGGATCTCAAACGGATGTATAATCCAGGATCTGAAGAGAATCACTGATCTCGAAAGTATGTACATCCTAAGGTTCCTTAAGCGGAGTTGCGTGTCGTAAGTATGCCGCGGAACATACCAACGGTACGTCACTCTACTTTAGTCACCTATTCCATCAACCAAGGGTCATCCTAAAACGACGAAAGTTCGGGTCTAATACCCCCTCGACCAAGTCTAAGTTCCGTAAGGTCAAGCCTAAGTTCCGTATATAGGTAACGCCCTAGGATCCACATAGTCAAACTTAGACTCGAACCAAGGTCAACCTAGTGCTCTGATACCAACTTTGTCACGACCCGAAAGAGCACGTGACTGGCCCTTGAACCATATGAAGTCTATAGGACCCCATCTGATCCAAGTAAGCCAAAAGCCCAGAAATCTAAAACCATTTTAAGAATAAGTAAAGAAATTTGTTTAAAGGAGTGAAGAAAAACATGTTGGAAATCAAGGTTTTTAAATAACTAAGCCGAATATGCAATTTAAAACGGTACAGTCTTTTCTAAAAATTTCGGCAGAGTTTCTTTTGTAAAATTGGCCCCGAATGGGGTACAACAAGGATAACAATATATATATGCAATAATAAAGGCATCCCCAAGCGGGAGCTAGCTCTTCGTCAATCGACGGTCACCACCATGCAATGATAGAATATACAACGCCAAGTGGCGAGGATCAAAACCAAAAGAAAGCTCAAGCAACAAGAAAACCGCAATACTACAAAGCGCGACTCTATGGTCGAATAATACATCACTAAAGTCTAGGTCTGAAACAATATACAAGTTTTGGTTGATGGAAATTCTAGATACAATGAATAAAGTAAATACAATGGTGGTTCTTGATGCGAAAGAATCCACCTACCAAAAGCAAATCACCCGCAAGAAGGTAGTGTGCCAGAAATGCCGCAATGGAACCTGTACGGCAGAACCTGCAAGAACTGTGGCACAACGGGGGTGAGTTGCCAACTCGTGAATAGAAACATCTAAAAGCAGAAATCGAATGCAAGACATAAAGCTAAGTCAACGATCAGTAATACAATTCACAAGAGTACATCTGAGTGTAATAAGGTGGCAAGGTAACATCTAATCATGTATGTAGTGCCAGGTACTCAGGTAATAACATGCCATCAGTATAAGGTATGTCTGCATGAAGTAAATATGATGAAATATCAATGATATCAATACACATATATTAGCGTCCCATACCACTAATATTGGTGTAAGGGTATATATAACAGCGCCCTCATACCCTGTTATATATACAAATGAAGTATGATCAGTGTAAATCCAGTCTGTATATGATCCATGTCTGTGAATATGTAAAACCCGTCCACCCGTCACCCAATGACAATAAGCATCATGTATACAATGTGAGGATATAAACAAAATCATGGAAAAACATCATGAAACCCGTGCCTAGCATCGACACGTAAATCCTCCTGTATCGGGCATCCGTCATTCCGGATCAGCCCTCTCTCAAAGTATATATATCGGGAATCCGTCAGTCCGGGTCATCCCTCTCTCAATACATCGGGAATCCGTCAGTCCGGGTCATCCCTCTCTCAATACATCGGGAATCCGTCAGTCCGGGTCATCCCTCTCTCTGAATATATATCGGGAATCCGTCAGTCCGGGTCATCCCTCTCTCAATACATCGGGAATCCGTCAGTCCGGGTCATCCCTCTCTCTGAATATATATCGGGAATCCGTCAGTCCGGGTCATCCCTCTCTCAATACATCGGGAATCCGTCAGTCCGGGTCATCCCTCTCTCAATACATGCCTCTAGCACCGAGAAAATACGGGGCGACGCCCCAAATATCATATCAAGGGAACCGGGTTTTTCATAACAAAGCATCTTTTCTTAAATAATCCCACGGTCCTCAAAATCAGAAATCACATGAAAATCCACATCAAGAATAAATCCAATGCGATGTGCTATGCAATCAATCCATGATGTATGCGACATGTAAAGAAAGGCAATCATATCGGAAATCATGCAACATGGAATAGTAATGTGCATATGTCGAGGGAAACCGCCCCTTTAGAATGAATCATCTATGATTGTGTACAGGTACATGTGTACAATATGCCACGCAAGAATCATATCATGAATGCAACAGTACTACAGTGCAGTGGCATGGCAATTATCGATGATGAAGTGTGTGAGCCGGCAAAATAGTGTATGTGAAACATACGCATCATCGATAATGGTGCTGGTGTCCTATCAGCATGATAATAATATAGCAATGAACATATGCCAGTAGTGCGAATAGCATGAAAATGCAGAATCTAATAGTCAACACCACAGTGAAGTATCTACTATGCAAACTACATCTAAGCATAAGGTCGATCAGGAGGGGTAGGTGTGGAAACCACCTAAATCTGAGTCAATGTATATATATATAGATATATAGTCGGTGATCCCGCCTCAATGTCATATCGTAAGAATCCTCGAGTTATGAGTGCGGATCTATCATCAATATCGGCTCGTACGGTAAATCATCGTACGGCATCCCCAAAAGCTGGGTACAGGTCAACATCTCACTATCTCGTCACATAACAGGTATCACTATCATCAGATCATATAATCTGGGGGTACTACTCTATGTCTAGTACAAATCGATACCATCAATAGAGTATGCATGCGGGGGTAAACACATATCCCAAGCCCGCAAGAAAGAATCACAAGTAATATCCCACATATGAATCGTATCAAATCACCGATCTCACGGCACCAAGCCCACATCATCGACTCATCTCCAAAGTCATCCCCTATCATCAAACACCGAGCAAGTACAAGTAATAAGCAAGGGTGTGTGTAGGTGTAATTCTATCCTAGGGTTCGCGACTATGAACTACACTAGTCACTTCTAACCCTATACTATCCATAATACACCTATTATCACAATAAACTACATAGTAATCTATCTACGGACTGCGGGGGTGCTATACGCCATCCACCCGACTTCCCCCTGTAGATATAATCTACTCACCTTGCATCATCATTTGCGGACGTCACCACGCATTTGCTTGTCGTCCCGAAGTCTTCATGGGTACCTACACATCAAATATCGTATATGCGCATTAAAACCAAATCCAAGATAAAACGGCGCATGAAATCCAAAACGATACGATAGGGCGGCCTATAGGTGAGAACCTATGGCACGCCTTCAAAACCATCAATAAATCCTCTATATCATCGTATAAACGACAAATAGTCGAGGCAAAACACATTCCACCATTTCAGAATCAAAAATACGGAATACGGAAACACGAATCCAAAATGGCAACTTAGGATATATGTCCCAGATTTTACCCTAGATAGAATCTGTCAAAACTAGAAGTACCCAGGGCCAAGAATTGAGGAAATGGGGGCATGCACGCAAAACGAGGCAAATCCTCACTGCTCTGGCCGCAAATTGCGGCCAGAATGGGAGAATTGGCGGCCTCAAGAAGGAATGGGGAGCTAGGGTTTGGGGTGATGGTTCTATAGTGCCTGCACATGTCACTGTCCACTCAATTTTATTTTTAGGGTCTCAGGGTGATAGCAGATTCCATATAACAGTCCCAGATTTCCTGTTTTCCCCGATATCGATTCCAAAATTCCGTATTCTGTTTTCCATTTCAGGTTTGGGTTCAATTTAGCATCACACCAGGGTTTCTAGGGTCTAAACAAGCCTCAATTTCATCTTAAGTTTCAGTTTTACCCTAAACCCTAACTTGGTTTTCATCAAGTCCTCAAAAGTTCACAATATCGATTAAATCTTAACATGGGGTTATAGGAAAAGCTATAATTAAGCTAATGTTTCAGAAAAAAATACCTCATTTGGCAACTCAAGAAAATTCTTGAGTTGCCCCTAGTGGCCAAAATCCTTACTTCTTTAGCTCCATGTGTAGATCTAGGGATTTTGCACAATTTTAATGAAATGAGTGTGAGGTTTTGGGGTGATTTTAGAGATGATATGAGGCGTTGAAGAGGGGAGGAAGATGGAGAAGGGCAGCAGCAGCAAGCATAGGAGAGAGGGGGAGAAATGATGGGAGAATGGCTAAGTCTCAAGGTCAATGGTGTCCCATGCCTCTCTCTCTCACCTACCCTCATCATTTCATTATCTTTTCTCTTTTCTTTCCCTTATCTTTAAAATCCAAACCTTCTCACAAGAATAGTAAACCCAAATGATAAATCATGGCAAGAAAAATGCACAAGTGTAGAAAAAGTGATATGTGCAAGTTTTGCACAAGATTGCCAAAAAAACCCGATTAGCGATTTTAATCGCGATTAGCACTAAATTAGTGTCAAACTAATCACAAAAACTTAAAAATGTCATAATTCACTAATTTACCCTATTTTAGAATTTTCCATAATTTTTCTCAAATTTTTCCTATTTATTTGCATTTAATTATAGATTTAATATTAAAATAATCAATAAAATAATATTAAATTATAAAAATTCCCAAAATTAATATTTTATATTTTTGAAAATGTTACAACTGTCCCTCGTCAGAGGGAAAACTAAAACTCTGACAATCACTCTGTCATCCATGTCACCTTTGAAGCCTGGAATGATAACCGTCTCCCGAAAGAGGCTGCCGTTATCAAATCCGTAGAACATGTACTAATGTTCTAAAACTGCTTCCTTATGTTTCTCCAGGATTGGATTAATACAAACTTATTGCATCTAGTGCAAAAACAACATTTGGTGCGGTACTTGACATCTCATGATTGACTCAATTGCCTAAGCAAGTGATCTGCCAATCATGCACATCCCTCTCCCCTTTAGTCTATACGACACCTTTAGAGAGGGTGACTCCATCACCTGCAGGTACACTACCATGCTAGGAGTCAACTATTCTAAAAACCATTAGAATATCTGTCAAAGTACCTACATTGGGAAACTACCCAAATCTAGATCTAAAACCATAGATCCAGAAACCAGAATGTCAAATATTATATCCATATCCTGTCTGGAGAAACAACTGTGTGACGATCACAGTGCAACCGATCGTAGTATAGGAATTTTACTTCCTACTCTGTGTATGTCATCCAGATACCATGACATCACACCCTACTACCTTCTTAACAGATCCATCCCTTATTCTGATTGAAGTCAAACCCATGACTGTCATATCAAAACTAGATGATCTATCTCCGCTATAACTGCTCAAGTCTATAAATAGACATAAGCTACTTGCCCACTAAACTTCCGTTGTTCCCACTGATTACGACAACCCTCTGGCAGAATAATGTACACATACACTTCTAAAGCTAGTTTAGAACGACGCTATACATATCCTCCTGCCTGGTCTCATAATCTGGAACAACAGTAGTGTCAAGTCTGGGTAGATAAGAACCTCGCTGTCACCGTCCTTGAGGCTACCGAAGTACCTCTCGGGTGTTTGAGGTTACCCACCAAATCTGCGGAGTGGCTATTGGAATGTCAAACCTGATTGAATATATAGGTCCTATTAAATTTTCTGTAATCGTTCGCGGTTCTGGAATCACTTCCAGTTCTACCATACTCCCACTACTGTTTTCTGAAAAAGATCCATTTTACTAAAACTGTGGCGAGTTAAGAACAATATCACTATTGATCTTCCAAATGGTAGAATATCAACCCTCGACATAGCCAGGGTCAACCCACAAACAGCCACTACAGAAACGTGCCCTGAGTTATCCAGAGTCTGGTTTTAAGCATAAGCTGGACAACTCCCCGTACCTTAATTTCTTTTAAGGTACGATCCATTCTATATCCAATACAGAAACTTTGGCACTTATTTAATTGGAACCATATTCAAATCATGCAGCTGTCTCCAGTGCATATCAACTTAATGGAAAAAGGCTAATCAGCATTACTCAACTTAGGAATCCATCCAATTATGAGTAACCTGAAAGAGAAATACGTTTCTCAAAACCATCACTATCATCTGAATACCAATCACAAGAATCTACATCTTCGATCTCTTTGAAGAATCCCGATACTTGTGATACCTGGTTCTCTACTTTATTCTTATACCCACAACTTCTCAAAACTTAGACCTTGTATTTCTACGAAACACTTGTCTAAATACTAGAGAAGTTATAAGTAAACAAAACATAGTACGAGGACCTACCCCTTTGTCCTGATGGACACTTGGACAACATACAATACTCTGTATAAGTCCGCTGAGTTAAACAACTCAAAACCTATGCGTTGTAGGTTGAAAACTGTACCCTGGCGATTTCCTCAAATATCACCAATTACAACGAATTCCGATATAATGAGGATAACCACCTAATTCCCAATAACTTACTCCCACTCATCATCTGTAAAACCATACAGATATGAGAATGAAACCTGGTAAATACATACCCTTGGAGTAAGTGTCTAATCGGGAAAACAGTTTTTCTTTTACAATGCACTGAAACATGAAAATGTTTCGTAGGGGTATCCTGGTATTCATAGCAATGCCTCTTCCATAATCCAATTCATGACTTCAACCGTATATTTTATTGCCATCTCTCCAAATCCCTTTATTTGTCTTTAGTCGTTACCTTCTGTACACCATCGTTAGGCTAAATGGTTTTCTTCCTTCCCTACCGTTCGGCACCAGCCTATGGTTTGGAAGAAGACTATCCAGTAAGCATAATAGGTGTACCCTCCTAAACCAAGGAGTACTCGCATCTCGAGAGAAGGTGATGATAAAAGACAATTGAATAATACCTTATTCTTTTAAAGGTGAATTAGGAGTGGCGATGAAGTACGCGGTTTTGGTCGTGAATGATATCAGTCGCAATTTACTTTGCCCTCTTTCTAATCCCTTTATTTTGTCTTTATATATTACCTTCTGTACACCCTACTTAGGCTAATTGGTTTTCTTCATTCCCTACCTTTCGGCACCAGCCTATGGTTTGGAATAAGACTGTCCAATAAGCGTAATAGGTGTACTCTCCTAAACCAAGGAGCTCTCGCAACCTGAGAGAAGGTGATAATAAAAGACAACTGAATAAACCAATTCTATTTCTCCTGAACCTGGATCCATCCTCGAAGAAGTCCCTTCGAGTTCGTATATAACCATACGATGGATCTATCCAATGGAAGTGGATATCCGTAGTAATACGGGTGTTCTGAGAAATTGCAAAGGGTAAAAGAAGGAGTGGCAATGACTTATGCAACATAGACAATCCAAAAGCCAGTATTTTAAGAAGGTTCGGTCAACTGAGTCATAGTCTAGGGTCGGTCAAAGGTCGCTGCCAAAGAGAGAGAGAGAAAAGAAACACTCTGCGTGCACTCTAACCTAGATCAGAATGGTCATAATTTTATCTAATCCGGAAACCTCCCACTGTTCTGTCAAATTCTCCTCCAAACCTAAAGAAGAATCAATCGGGATCACCCGAAGAGTAAACCAACTCATCAGTGGGAATCGGGATCCAACTCTCATCGTATGATAACGTGATGGAATGCATCCACGTTACTCATACTCCAGAAGGTATGCGCATACTTGGCAAGTTTCAGTTTCTTTAGAAACTCCCGATATGATTTTTGCCCCATGCTCTTATGATCGTGACTAAGGGCCAGCCCACCATAAGTCACATGTCAAGTTCTTCCCATCATTATCTTGTTAATTTGAACCCACCCGTACTCGCCCTTGACTAAGGGCCAACAAGGCTGTACGACTGTCCCAAACCAACGCATCTATCTATGCAACATGTGAATACCCCAGCAGCTACCAAACACTATGTCCTGGCTAAGGGCCAGACCAACATAGCTTGAATACTACTGACCATTCATATGAAATGACGGAGGGCTACGGCTGGTTTTTGGCGAAAAACCTTTAGCGTAGTGAACTTGATATCGCTGAAGGAACCTGATAGCTTTTTAAAATATAGTGACGAAAACCTTTGCTAAAGAGGTCACTCCCGGTGAAGGGATCTCGGCTCTTTCCCCGTGGAATGAGGTGCAGGATATTCCACTGAATACGGCTATGCAAAGCAACATGTAATCGGCTATAGTGAAGTTATTACCCTGACGCAAACTTCTGCCCAAGGGGTCAGTCCCGGTGAAGGGATATCGGCCCTTGCCCCGTCGAATGAGGTGCAGGATATTCCACTGAATACCGCTATGCAAAACAAAAGGAAACGTCTTTGCAATAACACTTTTTAAATTGTTCCAACAACATCAAACAGGTTTGTTTTAACTTTGCATTGATCAGAATCAACGCAGTCCCATCAATCAATCACACCAGAAAAGAACGAAAATAAAATGTACGTATATGCCATCCGCATTCGTCACTGGGTCCCGTCATCACCCGTTAGGTTACTTAACTAACGACAGAGCGGGGACTGGACTAGCACGGGTGTAAAACATATACAACATCTAATAGTATATAAACCAATATACAATAATCGCTCCAGGCGTGATAATATGCAACATTACAGAAAAGTAATAAGCATCACAGAACAATACAGATAATCTGGGATCCCCGAGTTTCACAGAGCCGCTGCTGAAACCCGACGTTCCCCTGTCGTGTGGATAGCCTGTGCAATGAAACCTAGACCCCTACGGGTGCGGCAAGTTACCCGCCAAAACCTGAAGCGAGGTAGTCCCCACAGCATAGTGAATGGAACACCCGGCACTTCATGGAATCCGGTAAATTGAGCACCCCTCCTTGGGTCAACCTGTACCCCCTACGAGTGCGGCGAATAGTCTGCCAATTTTAGAGTGGGGCCCCTCTGCCTCCCAAAGCCATGAGATGCAAACCCGTTGCCCTCCAGAACCCGGCTATCCGTGCACTCCGTCGCGGGGCAAAACCTAGTACAGTAATGAAAAATAGTACAATAGGTACATCGACCGCAACCTGGTCGTGCCCCAAAAGAATATTATACAACAGGCAGTGACGACAGTCCACAAGTTGGACGCTCGCCCCGCAAAATCAAATGTACAAATAAACTGAAACTGTACTACCATTGCACACTGCTATCCACCACGACAAATCCGCAACATCACAGCACAACACAGAACATCAACGCGAATGTCACGTTCGCAAACCCGTGTAAAAGAACTATAGCAATCGGACGCGGTTTACCGATCAAATGACATTCCCGGTCGGAGATATAATGTAAGCACTGTAAACTAACGTGTTTAAATTTCGATCGACCAAATATCAAAAATTGGGCCCCACTGCTTACTGGTGAACAGTAACAAAACCTGGGCCAAAACAATATTTACCAAAAACCCCAAAATCTAACAGAGAACACACAGAAAAAATTTGGTGCACTGATCGCCTAGAACGGCCGCGGATGCGCGGCCAAACCATGGGTTTGGCCGCTAATCCGCGGCGCTCTGGTGAGATCACGTGCTCAAATTTTGTCCGTACGCTTAAAAAACCCTGCACAGATTTTTAAGACATGCAGAAATAATTTTTGAGACCATTTAAAATCAACAGAAACTGTCAAGGTAGGATTTTGCAATTTTCGATTTCCGGTTCGATCGATATTTTAAACGCGTTAGCACAAGTTAGTATAGCAAAATGGTTAGGCTCTGATACCACTGTAAGTCTACGCTAGCGACCCGGCAGTCTACAGACGCCAAATGCGGAACAAAAAACTTTTAAACTGGCGCTATCGTATACTTTAACCCGGATCTGCCATTATTGCTAAACTAACAAACTGTAAAGAGTGTAGAAAGGTTATACCGAACGATCCGAGTCCTTCGTTCTTTAACCATCATCCCACGCTCCGTTGCGGCTGCTCCGATCTCGTCGATCTCCGATATCCTCGTCGAGGTGGCACCACATCACCGATTCTTTAAACGGGCTCCCGCCTCTGACTCGAGGCAACTCGATCGTCAAGTTTGCTAGAAGAGACGACCAAGATTGATGTAGAGAATGAGTAGATGACTTAGTCTCACTTCGTCTAAAACCGTGGACGATCGGTTAATGAAGTTGCCGAGGAAATTGGGTGATGGAAAGAAATGAAGTAATGAAATTTCCATGCACCCAAATACTATCATATCTTTTCTACAAAATTAATCAAGCAAGCAAGTGAGGGAGGAGAGAGAGGGCCGGCCATATTTAAGCAAGGAGGGAGGTGATGGTAGGAGGAGGGAGGTGACCATAGCATGTAACCTTATCATGACAAAAGATCTTAAGCAATCCAAAAAGCATTAAGGTTAAAGCATGACTCACAAACCTAGTCATCATGCATTAATGAACCCTTAAATGCATCCAATGAAAAATCAACACCAATAATCCTAGTCACCTCATCTAGAATCTTCTAGAAGAATCCACACTCATCTCAAGAAAAGATAAACCCGTCTTTAACCAAATGTTAAAAGACGGCTGATAGAAAACTGGAAACTGGCAACTTCCAAAAGTAATCCCGAAACGACTTTCAGGATAACCCCGAAACTGTATAAATATACCCGCATTTGTATTACGACCGAATACAAATGCAACTGAGACTAAGATATTATACCTACTCAATATAATACTCGGATCCGGCTTAAACCAAAGCCGACCAGTATCATTTGCCCGAAAAATAACACGTGCGTAAACGCACGTGCATTTTCCGAACCCTGCCATAAAACCATACGGCCTCTACAACGTTTCGCCCGAACTTGGGAAACTGTCTGTAGGGGACTCTAATGACTCTTCAGTACCCTGGCAGTGGGTTTAACCACAAACCGTCAGCTGCACTAGCTATGCGTAACGGTTGCCCATGGACTGACCTCAAGGGAGGCTGATGAGCGCACTCAAGGGAGGCCGATGAGCGAACTCATCCAGAAAACCCTACTGAGCCTAACAGTGACAATGTATATACAGTCCGGTCCGTTCGTCAATGAGTATCGCATATCCGCCTAGGGGGCTAGTAACGTCAGACCCCCAGAAGCAGTATAAGTCGTGTCGGAGTGAAGCCCAATAACACCCTGAGATACTACTGGAGTACCTACCAGTAAATCTCCTGCCACGGCCGTGGGCTATGTGTAATGGCTCTCCTAGACACAGCACGATCTCGCCCCCAATACCGGGAGAGACGAATCCCCTGCCGATCCGCTCACGTGCCTCCATATGGCTCGGGACTGTACCCAAAAGCTACCTGTTTGCACGACTCCTTTGAGCCGTGGTAGGGTAGAAATCAAAGCACAGTGGGAACTCACACGAGACAAATGACGACCTCAGGTCGATGAACTAACCTGTACACATGTCACCTGGGAACTGCTATCTGACGATAGGTATAGTACTAACTAGCAGATTCCCGGCGAGTCCTGTCCGGTGTACTCATAACCCAATGAGCACCTGTATACATCTTAGGTGATCCAACTGACACCAGTGGCTTGTGAGACCGGCCACCGCCCCTCGACGGGGTCTCGACTGTATACACTAGTCTACTCCGGAGTATCGATGCCCTGTCTCGAAACTCCCACGACTAGGGACCATAATTAAGGATATGCATATAAACTACCCAACTCTCACGTATATAATCGCCATCATACTGTTGGTAGTAAAGCAAGATCCTAAGGGCTCTATCAAAGTGTAACATGCAATCAGTCACCTGAACTTGTACACGACTGATAAAGGCAAACCAGATAGCATACTATCATCTCGAGTAAGACTGTACTACCGGGATAGGTCCTCCGCAATCATTGCAATCACGTACCTGCGATCCAATAATTGACTATGAGGGCACTATCTCCAACAATATCATCTCCGATGTCAAACACCAATGGATATGGGATCATCCATCGCCCATCTGTATGGGTCGAGAAGGTATACGCTAGTCTACTCTGGTATATCGATGCCCCGTCTCGATATACCCATGACTAGGGACTGTGAAGGATGTACTTATGGACTACGATGTCCCCACTAGTATGATCCGCATCATAGTCCAGGTAGTCAAGTACACATCCTAAGGGCTTTACCAACATGTAACAGAGAGACAATCAGTATACACGTTAAGGTAAAGGGCAACCAGATAGCATACTATCATGTCGAGCAAGAAAGTCCTCCCTATATATGTCCCAGCATCCACTACAATATACATCCTATGTACAGTAATGGCCTCTAGGGCATACATATAACTAACAATCTCCCACTTGCACTAGGGCCATCTGATAGCAGTGATTGTAGTATCTCATACTCAACCATCCCATAAAATCTCTCTCTGGGAACAGGCCTTTGTGAGTGGATCCGCTGTGTTGTCCTCTGAGTCTACTCTCCTAACCTCGATCTCCCTGGAGATCATCCATCTCCATGATCAGGTGACACTGCCTTAGAATATGTCTGGATCACTGATGGGACGGACGTTCCTTGGCATAAGCCACAACTCCATTGTCTCACAATGGTTGGAACGTAGTTCATCTCATGAACCAATATACACCCAAACATCCTCCTTGGTAGCATCTTAAGTAGCGATGTATCCTGCCTTTATCGTCTAGTATGTCACGGTATCTATCTTGGAACTCTTCCAACATACCGTCCCTTTACTGAGGGTAAAGACAATGCCTGTGACTGACATTCAGTCGTCTTTATCACCCTGGAACCATTCCAGTGATTCTCCCCAGGGTCGATTGATACCTTCTCACTACAACTAGTGAGAATCCTAACATCCATTTAGATCTATCTCATAGATCCAAAACCTAGGATTTAGGAGGTATCATTTTTATCCTATATGGAGAATCATTGTGATAAACGGAGATTGATCGAGCGTAGCATAGGAAACTCTTTCCCTATCGAGAGTATGTCATCCACGTACTCTACGAGGATCGTTACCATACTCCCTACTACCTTTTTGTTTATACAAGGTTCATCTACCATTTTGATGATGTCAAACTCTTTGACTAATCCATCAAAATAGATGTTCCAACTCCGCGATGCCTGCTTTATCCTATAAAGCATCTTGTACACGTTTCCGCTGCTCCCACTGTTTACGAAGCCCTTTGGCTGTGTACTTACAGACGCTCTCTTCTAAAACATCATTTAGAAAAGCAGTCATGACACCCAACCACCAGATATCGTAGTCATAGTATGTAGCCATGACAAGTAGGATCTGGATGGACTTAAGCATAGGTACTAGGAAAGGTTTCATCATTATCCACGCATGGTCGATGACGAAAACCTTTAACAAGTCTAGCTTTGAAAGTCTTAACTTTTCCATCTACACCAAGTAATCTTCTCAAGATATACTTGCTCCTGATGGGGATTTAACCCTTCAGATATAGCAACCAAAGTCCATACTTTGTTGGTGTATAAGGATTCCATCTCAGATCACTAAGCATCCCCATTCTTACAGAGTCTTACTCCTGATGGCCAGCTCGAAACTAGTTGGGTCATCATCTCATGATGTAATCCTCGCTCCCACTGTCATAGAGAAACCGAAGTATCTCTCAGGTGGGTGAGGAACCCTACTAGATCGGCGGAGAGGCTGAGGTTCGTTGGAATCTACTGAATTCTTTGGTTCTACCAAATCATTTGCTGTTGTTTGTATAGCTGGAACCTTTCCAGTTGTACATAACAGACCTTGCCTCGAGCCTGTCCGGATTATGCTTTTAGACATAGCCCGGACAACCCCAAATCTTAACTAACTTAAGATATGGGCTCTTCCCTTTCCATATCACATATGAAGTGGTAGGCAACTGATTTGATCTGAACCCTTTTTAATAGGTATGCAGCTTCTCAAGTGCATAACTCCCAAAAGGAAATAGGTAACTCAGTAGTACTCATCATAGAGCACACCTTATCACATAGGGTGCTATTGCTCCGTCCCGATATACCATTGTGCTATGGTGTATACGGAGGAGTAATGCTGAGAGAGAATCTCATTCTCCTTTAGAATAATCCAGGAATTCCGTGCTCAAGTATTCTCATCCCTGATCGCATCCAAGGACATAATACTTATACCCGTATTTTGGTTCTCTACTTCTAACTTATATTCCGTGAATAACTCAGAAGGTTCGGACTTGTGTTTCAACAGGAACATATGTCTGAATCTTGAGAGATCATCAGAGAATGTAATGAAGTAAAAAGAACTGGTCTTGGCATGTGTAGACAGGGGACCTACATACATCAACATGTATCATCCCAAGAGTTCACTAACTCTTTCTCTGTTTCCAATAAACAGAGCTGTGGTCATGTTATCTCTGTGACATGACTAGCAAGTTTCACAAGATGTAAATTCAAACTCATTTAAATATGCATCTTTATGTAACTTCAGCTAGTCGGGTCACATAGATATGACCTAGTCTACAATGCCTCAAGAAGGATTCGTTCATTTCTGAACTCATCCTCTTGTGTGTGTTCCGTATACTAAGAACTGTAGTTTGATTTAGAACATTAATGCTTTTAGATAACGTGCCTGAACCGATCAACTGTTGATATAGGAAATGTTCAAAACATTATCCAACTATACAAAATTTTATCATTTCTTTACTAATAAAGAGACTGATATGATTTTGTATATCAGGTTCGGTATCTAATAACATTCGTTCAGAACCAATGTATTGGTAATATAGGGTGACAGTGATCAACAGACTTGGCTGCAACTCTTGCCCCGTTTTCTGCCTCATGAAACTTATCACCCGTTCTCAGTTCTCTACCTTTCTGTAGCCCTATGTAACAGATTACATATCTGGGATCCTGATCTGGTATCAAATACCCAGGACGTAGAGAATAGAGAAACAGTTCTGTATAACGAACACACCCGAAGATGATGCATCAGCATGCACTCTCTTCGTTTGGGCGGCACGGGAATTCTGGTAATCCCCAATTTCCTGCTCTGTCTTATAACAATTATAAGGTGGAGCGGGACCAACGTTCCCCAGCTCAGTATAACAAGCGGGTTCGGTCAATATTCCGTATTATTATCTTGATTAAGGCGTGATATGGTCGCTACCTGGAAGAGAGAGAAGAAAACACTCTGCGTGCGCTCTAGCAAGAATAGATTGGTTATTATTTTATCTAATCAGGATGACTCCTACTGCTTTTTATCAAATCTTCCTTCAAACCCTAAAAGGAAAGACTAGCCGGGATTAATTACACACTACAAGTTCGCCAATCTTTCAGCCAGGCCAGTGTCGGTACTTTGAGGGAGGTCCCCCGTGCTTTCGCACGAACCTAATTAATGTAAACCTCGTTTTCCCAGAGGCATAACCCCGTTAACACCTTTCTAGACACCTACTTGATCGGCTAATTGTAATGTATAAAACTCTCCCAGGAGTAACTCTTACTCGCAGTGGGGATCGGGATCCAACTATCTCATAGAAGGTATGCAATCTCATTGCAAATTTCAACACTTGAAATTCCCGATAATTTTGCCCCTAGCACCCTATGACCTTGACGGAGGTCAACAAACCATAGGCTACTAGTCAAGTTCAACCCGTCATTTCTTGATCGAATTAAACCCACCCGCACGACCCTTGACGGAGGTCAACAAGGTCGCACGACTACCCTAATCCAATCTGCATCATATGCATAAGCAGATAAATATTAGTTAGCTACCGCACACTACGCCTTGACGGAGGTCAACAAACGTAGCACGAATACTAAATAGGACTTATCTGAAATGACGGAGGGCTACGACAGGTTTTTCTGAAAACCTATTGCGTAATGAACTTGATATCGTTGTAGAATCAAATGATTTTAAAATGGAGTGTTTTTAAGGCTTTTCTAGTTTTGCTAAAGGAGTCACTCCCGGTGAAGGGATCGTCGGTCCTTTCCTCGTCGAATGAGGTGCGGGATATATCATATATATCACTGTGCAAAGTAAAAACTCTTAAAAGCAATCAAAAGACAAACCGAGTGTGTAGCATCTGCCAGTTATTGCTAAAGGAGTCACTCCCGGTGAAAGGATCTCGGTCCTTTCCTTATCGAATAAGGTGCAGGATATATCATATACACCGCTGTGCAAAGCAAGAACTGTAGCTACCTGTTTTATTTTGAAATTCGATTCTACAACATCATTAGGTTTCTTTTATTTCATTAATCTCATTAATGAAGTCCCATCATTTAAGTACCTAAACATCACAGATAAATACGACGTACACTTATGCCATCCGCATTCGCCTCGATGTCCCCTCGTGCACCGTTAGGTTAGGTAACTAACGGCAGAGCGGGGCAGGGCTAGCACGGGTGTAAAACATAAGTAACGTCTATATAATATATCATATATACTATATACTGTATCTATCACAGAACATCACATAATCACATCACAGATATCGCAGCAGAAGAAACATATGAAATATTGGATATACTAGGACGTCCGTGTTTTCAATACGAGCCAGTATATAACATGGATTCCACGGTCGCGATGAATAGCCAAACCCACACCCCTAGACCCCTACGAGAGCGGCAAGAAACCCTACCAATTCTAGAGTTAGGAGACCCGGACTCGACTCCTCGAGTTGGTCTCCCACTGGACTCCAGAACCCAGTTACTTGTGCTCCCCTCCTTGGGTCTATCCTAGTGCGGAAAAGTAAATAATATACAAACG
Source organism: Agapanthus africanus (assembly GCA_030015575.1). Classification (NCBI taxonomy): domain Eukaryota; kingdom Viridiplantae; phylum Streptophyta; class Magnoliopsida; order Asparagales; family Amaryllidaceae; genus Agapanthus; species Agapanthus africanus. Next base: position 446,731,225 of record CM057342.1, on the reverse strand, counting down.
GTGACATCTTCCGCAACCTGGAAGTTCCCCAATAAAAGAATATTACATACAGATTTTTTACATGAATGAAAATGAAAATCACTCATCTCACATAAAAACCCCCGGCTATTCAAACACGACGATCCAATATAACATATCCAGCAACACATAACATCACATGTCATCAACGTAAGTAAGTATGCCCATCCCAATTGTCGTTGACATATAGCAACGAAACCGGCGATATCACATATTACCCTTACGGTCACAGAAAAGAAAGTGTAAAACTACAACAGTTGGAATCCGCAATCTGCATAGACATCGCATGCCTAATCAAATGAATTCTTTAGACATCGCATGCCTAACAATTATAAACCCCGCATTTTAGTCTCATTATCGAAAACACTTTTCAATACCAAGTCGGGCAATTCAACAGGATTCCCGACATTTTGATCGAATGCTCGTCGCAAACTTTAGTAGGCGGCCGCACCCCCGATACCGTCGACGAAGTGTACTAAGGCGGAACACCGCTGCCGCGAGCACCCGAACGGATGCTTTCGGTGACGGGGTTCTCCTACAGTCACTTGGTCGGGGCTATGGAGTGAGGCTGTCTATTAAGTTTATCGGCGAGTATCCGCGTACGCTACGTGATTGCGACGGACTTTTGATCACATCAAAATTCCGTGGCAACCGATCAAGTGAGACTAAACTGCTATGTTTATAACATTCATTTAGTTATCTCATAACTTCTTGTGAATTCCAATTATTGTATCCCATTCCGGATAAATAGAAAATGTTAAACTTTCCGATCGAACAGTCAAACACCCAAGTTTTCCCGATACAGATCAACACATGAAATAAGTCTAAAAACATTCAGTTCGTGCCTCAGTACCAACGGTCCAGCCGTAGAAGGGTCAAGCCAACGCCTCACATGTGGCACGCCGTACTCCCCCAAACCCTAAGGTTCAAAGGGCAGTTCAAGACGGTCACATAATCGAGTTAAGGTTTGTTGTCTTCTAGAGGGTCCATCGCGTTACTTGCACTACTTAGAACGTCGTTAAACTACGGAAAAATCCAACACTTGGAAATTTCCCGACAGGGGAAAAATTGGGTATTTATATCCGGTCGAACTTTTTAACATATTCAAAAATTATCCGGAAAGCCACACAGACAAAATTTGACAATCCAATCGAACATTCGAATCCCCAAAACAACCCAGAAAAATTCAACTCTTGAATAAATATTAAAAATTCCCAGAAAATCCAGCATAATAAAATAAGAGTTACTGTGCAAAGATGGAATGATGATGTCACCATATGGTCGCGGAACCGCCGCAGAAGCCAAGCTTCTGCCGCGGTTCCGCCGCACGTTGTACTGTTCATGAGAAACTTTTTGCGCCGTAATTCTTAGATTTCCCTGCTGAATTTTTTAGCAATTTTTAATCTGGAAAAATCCCAGTTTTTGGAAAAAGGACAGAGAGCATTTTTTGAGTTGGGGTTTCGGGTCGATCGGACTTCAAACTCCGTCTAGACTTCGCCTAAGGCTCTAGCTAGGCTCTGATACCACTGTAGGGTTCCTAGGCACTCTCAAGAGGTCTCACAAGGCATCAACCATGCCAATTTCAAATTTTACGGGTGCCGAGAAACCCTAATACGGATCGTTAACTAGAATTCTAGGCGAATAAGCAACTAGTAAACTACTTTACTAAGAGAATACGGAAATACAACCTTTGTAGATCCGGTTCTCCACCTCCATAGCTCCGCAATGAAGTCTTCTCGCTGTCCAAATGAAATCCTGGGCTCAAGCGTCAGCTGCATCGGAGAAAAGGCGGGCTAGGTCATCGACGACGTGCCGAAGATGATCTACGTCGAGGCATCACAAGATCAAGATCCAACTTCACCAAGTCATGGTCAAGTGTAAGTCATGGTCAAGTGTAAATCAAGATCAAAATCAAAAGTAAATCAATACTTATCATAATAATAACCATGGTCAAGTGTAGAGAATGAATCATGGTTAGTGGGAATGGTTAGGGTTAAGCATGGAGACAAAATGGTCACTTGGTCAAAGCTTCATGAAGCTTCAACTTCCATCCAAAGAAAGCCACCATTTTGCACTTTATGCAAATTATTTTCCAAAAAGAAATGGATAAATAAATAAGTGAATAAAACAAAACCCTAACCATTATCATGTAACCATGGTTTGATCTTTACACAAAAACCCTAGCAAACATGTATCATCAAACATGATACATTCAAGTGCACAAAAGTATATCACATATACAATGTGTACATCCGAGTGAGAATATCCATTTAAAGTGAACCGATACTAGTTAATGCAAAGTAATATATCAAATATATAATTATACATTAAATCATTAAATCAACACTTGATTTAACGATCCGGTCATATCACATATAACCGACTAATATCCAATGTATCGGCTTATCGAATCAATCCATGATTCGATAACTAGGTTATATCGCATACAACATTCCGATACATTCATCGCGAGAATGGAATGCGGTATCACATACACGTATTATTCTCGGTCCCGCACATATCTCATATGCGCTCCTATTTCGTTTCGCTTGAGCCAGGAAACCTCTGTGTAGGACTCTAAAGACTCGTCAATACGCCGGCAGCGGATGGTGATCATATCAAACATCCACAAGCCGCAAGCGGTCTGCTAAACGTAACGGCCACCCGGGTATTGAGCGATCAGAAGATCGACGAGCAAGCCCGCTCACACTCCAGTGAATCCAACCAGTAACACTACTGTACAGTCCGGTCTGATCGTCTGATATGTCGCATATCTCGTCTAGGGGTGGTAAACGTCAGACCCCAATAGCTCGATAAGTCGTGTTGATATGAGGTCTATAACAATTCGAGAAACTACTGGTAACACTTACCAGTAAATCTCAGCAACCCTGGCCAGGGATTTCCTGTTATAGCCAATCGAACACAGCGCAACATCAACCCCCTATACCGGGAGAGACAAATCCCCTCCTATCGCTCATTGCCTCCACGTGACTCGGGACTGTACCTAAAAACCACCGTTTTGCATGCCCTCTTGGATGTGGTAAGGTGGAAATCAAAGCACAGTGGGAACCACACAAGACTCTATGACGATCTCGGGTCAACAGACTACTCTGTACCAGTGTCACCAGAGAACTGCCATCTGACGTAAGGTATAATACCATCTGGGAGTTCTCGGCGAGTCCGTCCAGTGTACCCAGTCTCTACTGAGCACCCGTATATCATCTCCGATGTCAAACACCAATGGATATGGGATCATCCATCGCCCATCTGTATGGGTCGAGAAGGTATACGCTAGTCTACTCTGGTATATCGATGCCCCGTCTCGATATACCCACGACTAGGGACTGTGAAGGATGTACTTATGGACTACCATGTCCCCACTAGTATGATCCGCATCATAGTCGAGGTAGTCAAGTACACATCCTAAGGGCTTTACCAACATGTAACAGAGAGACAATCAGTATACACGTTAAGGTAAAGGGCAACCAGATAGCATACTATCATGTCGAGCAAGAAAGTCCTCCCTATATATGTCCCAGCATCCACTACAATATACATCCTATGTACAGTAATGGCCTCTAGGGCATACATATAACTAACAATATATATATATATATATATATATATATATATATATATATATGTATGTATGTATGTATGTATGTATGTATCGACTCAGATGTTAGGCGGTTTCCTTACCTTTCGTTTAGCCGTTAGGTCAGCCCTATAGTTTAGTGTAGTTGTTAGACTAGATTCGATTCCTACCTATTTCAAAAACTAACGAATCGTGGGTATTTTAAAAGACAGGCCGAGGGATTCTACGGATATTTCAAAGGACATATCTTTTCTTAAAAACACCGTAGCCCTTATTTTCAAAACACCACGATTCGTGTTATTTCAAATGGTACTACTATATGACTTATATTTATATTAAATGCAGATTAGTTATCATTGTGTTTATCATTCAGCTCCCGCACATTATTGCTGTTCGCTTCGCATCGCATGCTTATATTGTGATTTCATATACCATTATAGATATCATGCTGTCAGGACACCAGCACCATTACCGATGATGCGTATGTTCCACGGACACTTACTTGCCGGCTCACACACATCATCATCGGTAATTGCCATGTCACGTACACTTTAGAAAATACATTTTCATTGACATAGCTTGATAACTGATAGTCGCAATATGTTATAGCTTCCATATGCTAGTTTAAATATTGCATTCATTGCATAATATTAGGTGCATTCATATATTCATTGGTTATGCAGTATTATGGAGATTTATGCCGGTATTCACCGTTTATTGGTATCATGATTTTGATGATTTCGGATTTACATGAGATTTCTGGATTTGGGGGAAAACCGCAAGAATTTAATAAAAGCTTAGTATCATCATTTTAAAATGTAAATTGCGGTTTTCTCATGATATATGAGTCGTCCACCATGAGTTTTCATGTTTGCTGTTGGATTTCAAGACCCGATTCGAGGAGTTGGATGAACCGTCTCGGGTACATGGTGGGCCCGGTATGGTACCCCGGGGCAAGAAGCTCGAGTTGTATTCGATGAGCCTGGCAGGGGAGCACTACCTACTGGTGATTTTACCTAGCACGGCGGATATCCGGAGGATGCCGTTCGTGGCCATGAGATTGATGTTATGGGCTGATCCGTTCTGCCGGAGCCCGAGGGCCGATCCCGCAGATGATACGGATGCCTGAGATATTGAAAATTGAGATTGAGATTTGAGATTTGAGATTTGAGATATTGATGATTTGATTTTGAGATACTGATACTTATGTTTTGTGTCGATGCTTGACACTGATTTCTCTGTTGCGTTCGTTGATGATACGTGATTGATATACATATAGAAATCTCATTGATTAAAGAAAACAGTTGTCTCACTCATGATATATTCTGTTTAAATTCGTAATGCATTCATACATCATATATCTGATATGTTGCTATCTGAGGCACTGACACGAGCATGTAGTATTACACTATACATAGCTGGACCAGGATTTTATTGAGGATATTACCTGATATGACCTAGGATAGCGTTATGCATGCGATTTCTACTCGTAGATGTTTTCTACTCACGAGTTGGCAACTCACCCCCGTTGTGCCACTGTTCCTTGCAGGTTTTGCCGTACAGGTTTCGTTGCGGCTTTGCTGGCACACTGTTCCTTCCGGGTGATTGCCTTGGTAGGTGGGTTCTTTGCATCAGGACCACCATTGATTATTTACTATTTCGGTTGAATCTAGAAACTCCATCAACCAGATTGTATATTTGAGAGAGATAGAAAACCAGGCCTGTTATTCTTTCGACCTTAGAGTCGCGCGTTGTATGATTATGGTTTTCATGCTGATTTGAGTTTTCTTTTGAGTTTTGATCCTCGCCCTTCGGCGTTGTATATTATATTGCTTGCGTGGTTGTGACCGTCGATTGACGAAGAGCTAGCTCCCGCTTGGGTATGCCTTTTTACTCATTTCGTGTACTATTCATGTTGTATCCCGTTTGGGGCCAGTATTTACAAAGGAGACTCTGCCGAAATTTTCAGAAAATACTTGAGATTTTAAAAATACATACTTCGGCCTATGTTGATTAAAATTACTTGTTTTAAATTGGTTTTTCCTTCACTCTACTCTTCTTTGGTTTTAATTTTCTGGGTTTTGGCTTACTTAGATTACGTACGCCTCGAGACGTTTCGTAATTCAAATGCCGGTCATGTTCCGTACTTTTCGGGTCGTGACAATTGCATAACCCAAAGGGCATGCGACTATAAGCAAAAGTACCAAAAGGACAAGTAAATGTGGTTTTGTCTTGATCCTTTTTGGCAATAGGGACCTGGTTATAGCCAGAGTATCCGTTCATGAAGCAGTAATAATCACGTCCAGCTAAGCGTTCCAGTATTTGGTCAATAAAAGATAGAGGAAAGTGGTCTTTCCTCGTTGCGGGATTGAGTTTTCTTTAATCAATACATACACGCCACTCGGTTTGAGTGCGTGTCTGGATTAACTCATTTTCCTCATTTGTCACGACCATAATGCCAGATTTCTTAGGGACGACATGAATTGAACTTACCCATTGGCTATCGGAGATTGGGTAAATGATACCATTGTCAAGGCATTTGACGATCTCTTTCTTCACCGCATCCTTCATGACGGGGTTCAACCGTCTCTATGGTTCTCGGGTTGGCTTAGCTTCATCCATCAGATGTATATGATGTTCTACAATCAAGGGACTAATCCCTTTGATGTCAGCCATAGTCCAACCAAACGCCTGCCTATTAGATCTCAATACCGTTAAAAGTGCATTCTCTTGCTCTGAGGCTAGAGAAGCTGATATGATAACAGGTAAAGACTCATTCTCACCTAAATATGCATATTTAAGATTAGAAGGTAAAAGTTTGAGATCTAATGCGGGTGGAGAAACTATAGAAGGTGGGGTCATCGAATGATATTCGGAGTCAAGGAGAAGCTCGTAGCCTGCATAGGATACAGATTCGGAAGGTGAAGAGTCAAGAGTGTTAGACTCAGGAGTGGGAAACGTGTCCTCACTAAGATGTGAAAGATCAAACATTGATGTGCTAGAGTCGTCGAGATTTTCAAAGCAAAGTTCATCAACTCCGCAACTTTCGGGAGCAATCTCGTGGACAGAACAGACATCAAGTATATGAGCAGAGGGTTCAGATGGCTGACTTCCAATTTTATAGATGTTCAGTTCAATTGTCATTTTTACAAAAGATAGGTTCATTGAACCATTTCGACAGTTAATAACTGTTGGAGATGGTGCCCTCAGAGTCAATTATTGGATCACAGGCACGTGATTGCAATGATTGAAGGAGGACCTATCCCGGTAGGACAGTCTTACTCAAGATGATAGTATGCTATCTGGTTTATCTTTATCATCGTGTACTGCTTTAGGTGACCTTACGAGTCGCTATTACACGTTGATAGAGCCCTTAGGATTCTTGCTTGACTACCAGCAGTACGAGGGCGATCATATACGTGAGAGCTGGAGTCTATAAGCACATCCTTAAAAGGTCCCTAGTCATGGGAGTTTCGAGACAGGGCATCGATACTCTGAAGTAGACTAGTGTATACAGTCGAGACCCCGACGAGGGGTGGTGGCCGGTCTCACAAGCCACTGGTGTCAGTTGGATCACCTAAGATGTATACAGGTGCTCATTAGGTTATGAGTACACCGGACAGGACTCGCCGGGAACCTGCTAGTTGGTATTATACCTGACGTCAGATAGCAGTTCCCTGGTGACATGTGTACAGGTTAGTTCATCGACCTAAGATCGTCATTTGTCTCGTGTGAGTTCCCACTGTGCTTTGATTACTACCCTACCATGGCTCAAAGGAGTCGTGCAAACAGGTTTTAGTTGGGTACAGTCCCGAGCCACATGGAGGCAGTGAGCGGATCTGCAGGGGTTCGTCTCTCCCGGTATTGGGGGTGAGGTCGTGCTGTGTCTAGGAGAGCCAGAACATGAAATGTCCTTGGCCAAGGCAGGAGATTTACTGGTAGGTATTCCAGTAGTATCTCAGGGTGTTCTGGGCTACACTCCGACACGACTTGTACCGCTATTGGGGGTCTGACTTTTACCAACCCCCTAGGCCCGCCATGCGATACTCATAGACGAACGGACCGGACTGTACGGATATTGTCACTGACAGGCTCAGTAGGGTGTCAGGATGAGTTCGCTCATCGACGTCCCTTTTTGGTCAATAGCTGGGGGGCCGTCACGTATGGCTGATACCTCTGACGTGCTAGTGGTTAAATCCACAGCCATAGTATTGACGAGTATTTAGAGTCCACCACACACACAGTTACTCAAGTTTCGGGCGAAACGCTGTAGAGGCCGTATGGAGATATGGCAGGGTTCGATCAGATACGTGCGGTATTGCACGGATCGTGATCGGACGGTTTTTTACTAGCCGGCTTTGGCTTAAGCCGGATCCTAGTATTAGATAGTGTAGATTTTGTCTCTTTGCATTTGTGTTCTGTGGGAATACAAATGCTGGCATGTATATGCAGTCGTGGGGTTTTCCTGTAATTTATTACGGGATCAGTTTTCTGAGGTTGCCAGTTTGCTTTCCGTTCCGGCCGGTTTTTCTTTGTTCCTTCACGGCCGGACTTTTGTGATGGAGGGTGTTATTTGCAAGTTTGCAAATAACACATTGTGGAGGGGTTTCTTGCATATGGATTGATTATGAGAGCATCTTTTTATTCCATTCTTTTCTATCATCATTTCATGCATTAATGAGTTTAAGATTGATTTGGTGTATGATGTGAAGCTTGCTTTTGATGTGGTCACCACCCTTGATCTCCTACCATCACCTCCCTTCATGATTTGTATTTTTCCTCCACCATTTTGAAAAAAGAGGGGCCGGCCACTTCATTAGGGGAGAGAGGATCATTTCATTTGGATGAGGGAAAATTTGTTCATCTTATTTTTTCCATGCTACACAAATTCTAGCTCCACTTGGAATTTTAGTTCAACCTCATACCTCCATCAAGGCAACAAAACCCTAAAGAGACATGGATTCTACACTTGTCTACAGCAAACCTTGGACGCGTCGGCTAGCCAACTTCGCGCCCGAGTTGCCTCAGTCCAGAGGTGGGAGCCCGTAAAAGAATCCGGCTACGTGGTGCCCTTTCCGATGAGGAGGTGACGGACGGAGATTCCGCGGGAGATCGGAGTGGAGACGAAGACCGAAGGACACGGATCGCTTGGTATACTTCTCTATCCATCTTGTATTTTGCTAGTAGCTAGGTTAATGGCCCGATCCGGGTTAAAAGTGCGCGGTGGTGCCGGTTTGTTGGTTTGCAAAGTTTTTCGTTTCCGCGTATCCGGCGTCGGGTCGACGGCCGGGGCGCCGCCGCGGACTTACAATAACAGCATTGGAAGTAGCAAGGAATAATCGACCCAAAATCACCGGAATTTGGTTCTGTGGGTTTGCTACAGGTTGTGTATCTAGAACAATAAAGTCCACAGGAAATATGAATTCCCCGACTTTAATCAACACATCCTCCAGTTCACCCCTAGGTTTGGTGATTGAACGGTTTGCCATTTGGAGAGTGCATTGAGCTGGTTTCAACTCTCCAATCCCTAACTGCTCGTAAACAGAGTATGGAAGCAGGTTAACACTTGCGCCCAGGTCAAGTAAAGCACGGTTGATGTTTTTACCCCCAATAGAAATCGATATTGTAGGGACATCCTAGGTCCTTACGTTTCTTTGGTAAATGTGGGGTAAAAGCAGTGCTAACATTATTGGTCATGAAGACCTTCTTCGGCACTTGAGTCTTCCTCTTCCTAGTGCACAAGTCTTTAAGAATTTTCGCATAAGCGGGGACTTGTTGAATAGCATCTAGAAGATGGATGTTGATATTAACCTGTTTAAACATTTCCATAATCTTCTCCATATGTGGACTCATTTTGTTACCCTTTAACCGATTCGGATAAGGAGCTTTAGCAATCATAGCTGGGTCCAACATTGGAGAAAGTGTGGTGTGTGGAACTGATCCCAGAATAGGAGTGGGGATCATCTTTGGTGGAGTAGAAGAGGTATGCTGAGGTGTCGAGCCTTAAGGAAAACGGAGAATAGGCTCGGAAGAAAATGGTGGGCTAGATAAAGTAGGTGTAGAAGTAAAAGTGTGTGTGGAAGGAAAAGTCTCAGCCGGGGTATCATTGATTAATTCTTCATGATTATCAATCTCGTCCCCAACGTGATTGTTCAGCATTCTTCCTAATCTCAACGTTGTGATGGCATTCATATTGTAGTGTCGTGAATGCCCAGGATTCGGTAGGGGTTGAGACGGAAGTTTCCCTTTTTCTCTCGCACTCATTTCGGCTTTTAATTGAGCAATTTGAGCTTCCATCGATTTAATACTCTCACTTTGGGAGTCAGAGTTTTTCTGGATTTTATCGAGGGAAGACTTAAATTCAGCCGACATTTGTTTCATGAACATTTCAAAAGTTCATTCGAGTGAAGAGGAATTATCAGTACTGGTCAACTGCAAAGGATTATACAGTGCAGGTGTGTTGACCGGATTTTGAAAGTTTTGTGATTGATAGGGGTGCTGACTCGGTTGATATGGCTGCTGTTGCGGTGGAGGACCCTTTTGAAAATTATTTTGGTTTGGAACCGTGTTTTGATTTTGTTGTTGGTTCCAAGCAAAATTAGGGTGATTCCTCCAACCCTGATTGTAAGTGGAAGAATACGGATCGTTTCTAGGTCTTTGTTGGAAAGCAGCATTGGTATGCTCTTGACCTTGAAACAGAGAATTTAATGGGCATTCTTCCGTAAGATGAGATGGATCAGAACAGCATCCACATACAGTTTTGGAAAGTGACATCTGATTTAAGGAGGCTGCTAAAAATTTATGTTCTATAGCTTCGAGTTTCTTTTGTATTGCTGCCATTTCAGCTCTAACTCCTATGGAAACATCAATTTGGTGAATGCCACCCCTAGACGATGACTGGTTTACACTCTCCCACTGTAAAGATTTTTCAGCGAAATCTTCTAGAAATCTCCAGCCTTCACCATCATCTTTATTCATGAAGGTGCCTTGACACATGGATTCAAGGTTCTGTTTAGTGGTAGGATTAATGCCCTCATATATGATTCTGCACAGATCCCATCTAGGGATTCCGTGATGTGGACATTGAACTAGCAGATCCTTGAAGCGTTCAAAACACTTCGAGAATGGTTCATTTGGAAGCTGGGTAAATTGATTTATTTCGCTACGGACTCGAGCTGTCTTATGATTAGGGTAGAATTTCTTAAGGAATGCTGTTATGAATTCTCCCCAGTTCGAAATGGAATGTGCAGATGTGTTATAAAGCCACTTCTCGGCTATATCGCACAAGGTAAATGGGAGAAGACGTAGACGCATAGCATCCACAGAAAGCTGTGAAGTACCCATCATTGCGCATACATTTTCAAATTTGGTAATAAAGACATATGCGTCTTCAGACTCGAGACCGTGATATTTAGGTAGAAGATTGATGTATTGGGGTTTTATTTCAAAATTGTCCCCATTGGCTGGTGGAATGGTGAGACAGGTCGAAAGAGGACCTCGCATAAAGTAACATCTCTCTTGGAGAGAGATGCGGTGCGGATTCTGCGCACCTGCGGACGGTGGCAGAGTAGTGGTAAAGAAGTTCGATGGAGAACCGTCCATCAAAGTGGGTGTGGTAGGGGGTATAGAAAAAGTAGATGTAGAAATACCGACTTCGGAGTCAATAAAGGGAACGCGGACAAGACGGGCACTAGAATCCCGTGTCCAGCCGAGCATGCACTAAATGGTTTAGCATAAGTGGCAGCGTTGTGATAATTAAGGAAAAGATGAGATTGGTGTTTGTTTTGAAAAATATGGATTTTTGAAAAAATTCACACAAACAATGCACAAGCAACCCTAAATCTAGTGGTCACCTAGGTCAAGTCTCTAGACCGCTCCTAGACTTCCAGAAGACAAGTCGCAAGATAAATCTTCTACTGCCTCTTTGCCCCTCCTGTGGCCAGGTAAGTGCAAGGTAAGTGGGAGATTCTCCACTACGTAAGTAGTGGGCCTAATTAAGTAATCACTTGCCTTAGACACACTTGCCTTAGACACCACAAAAGAAACGCGGATAAGCAATAGATTACCCACAACCTCCTTCTGTCCTTAGTGAGCGCGACGGTCGTTAGAGTCTTGTCTAGATTTCTTTTAGTTAATGAGGGTGATGCGGATGCAAGTTTGTGATTTTTGGGGCTTAGGACGGGTAATGAAATCCCGACCTAATCTGAATTTGGCCTTTACCCCTTAATTTCCGTATTAAAAATGCAAACAACCAAGATCAAACACGCAAAAAAAATTTCTTTTTGCGGCGCTGCGAATTTTTGCAAAGAAACCTGCAGAAATTGGTTAATGGAGCAGATGAAGGAAGAGATAAGAAAGACTAAAGTTCACCTAAAAATTTTCGTGCCCTGAATCCCTAAATGCATCGCGGATCCGCCGTGATATGCACTCTAGGGCCGCGGATGCGCGGTCCTTTGAAACGATACCTGCATAAAACTTTTAAGAACTGTTCCTGTTCACTCACTGAACTCCCTAAAATGATCTGAATATTTTTTCTCTCGCTCCACAGATTCCAGATCTCCTTGCAACAAATCACAATAAATCGTTAAGCGCTTGTTACGAATTTTGATCAAAAAACTGATGGAATAATAAATTTTCCAACTCAAATTACAAAAACGAACAAATTAGTACACTATCCCCGGCAACAGCGCCATTTGATTGATCGTTTTCGTTGTGATAAAATGTAAAGTGTTCACAATCAAAAATATTTATACCGCAATCAATTAACGGTGTCGGTGTAGCGCGTTAATGGTTACGGATCATCCACAGGGAAAGTGTGATTTGCTCGTTATCGTTTTAGTTGAGTCGAAAATTAAAAGATAAAAGAAATTGCAAGAAAATTGATTCAAGATTTGTGAGTTTTTATTTCAAGAAACTTAAAGAAAATAAAGATCCAGAATCAAGAATCGATAAGTGTCCCAAATTGTTTGAATTATCAAGATTTGAAAAAAGGCTTGTCGAAATCAATTGAATCGATAGCGATAATTGATGCTTAGAATTTCAAATTCTTATCTATTGAAGATTTGATACTAGATCGATGTCAATCAACGAGGTTTAGGGATCTTTTTGAAGAAATGAGGGTTTCTTCATCCTCATCCTTTGTCCTTTCGTTAACCAGCATTCAAGTTCTAGCCTCTAGGAAATTCAATCATCGATTGTTGATCTCTAATTGAGAGCGAAAATATTCAAGAAAGAATCTCGCTCAAAACTAGGTCATCTTTGATTCAATTACCTAGGGTTTACAAAACTCATAAGACTTAATAATCGTTCAAGAATTCATCAACATCATTCTATCTATTCTCTTGATTCTGATGCAAGCGGAGTTTTATACACGCATCATTATAAAGAAATCAAGAATAAAAAATATCACAATGCGAGAATGAATAGAAAGCAAGATTAAAGATCGTCACTTTTTATTATTTGATGTTTCGTAACAATACACTCAAGAACTACAAGAATTGAGGAAGAACTAAAATCATCGAATCTAGCTTCGCATCGTCTTCTTGAGTCGCGGATCGTTGTGGATCTCTTGCTCGGATGAAGATCGGCGTCGCTTCAAAAGGATCGTGGATGCTTGCTCGATTTGGTACTCGATGATCTTGATTTGGATCAAATTGTGTCACTCAATTTGTGTGGAATTGATTTGGATCTCACTAGAATTTTACCCTCAAAATGATGAACAACCCTTGGAATGAAGCCTTGGGTTCCTTTATATAGTCCTCTCCTTTAGCTTCCCCTAAAAGCTTGATCTAGCTTCCTTTAGAAGCTAAGCTATGTTTAGCTTCCTTTGTAAGCTTGGTAGTTATGAAGGAAGCTTCTAGATTAAGTTAGTTAGCAAGCTTGCTTGAGAAGCTTGGTAGGTATTAGGCTTGTACAAGAAGCTTGGCTGTTAGGAAAGAAGCTTCTGGAGATATCTGGAGACCGAAGTGCCTTGAAGAAGTTTGGCTACTGAAAGGAGAAGCCTGGGATAAGTGTATGCCGCTGACGTGTCCACATGGCCGCGGATCCGTGGCGGATCGGCCCATTCGACCGCGGATCCACGGCCGTTTGGTGGTATTGGTGCATGAAATCTCCATGGTAATTCTTGTGTTGGCTTTAGGGTTGTTTTATGATGTCTGGAATCTTTTTATACTTTCTTGTTTACTGCCGGATCACAAGTCTTGGACTTGGCATATTTTATTAACACTTTTAGCAATTCCGGCTCTTTTTCCTGGAATTTCCTGCACAAAATCTCGAGACAAGTGTTGCGATATACAAAGATCGATGCAATTAGTAATAAACACGTAATTTCCCTCTAGAATGTCGATTATAACTATAACACAGGTAATTTGGTATTTTCCAGATGAAATCGTAATCTGTGTTATAATTACAATAAACACCTATATATGAATGATAAGACTAGGGAAATTAACGTGTTGAGAATGCACTATTTTCGACTGATCAATAGGTATGGTACCATCTAGGAGTTCTCGGCGGGTCCTGTTCGGTGTACCCATTCTCTAATGAGCACCTGTGTACATATTGGGCCCCGTCCATCAATCCGTGACCAAATGCGGATCAAAAATTTATAAAACTTGGCGCTGCCATAACCAATTACCCGGATCTACCCATAAGCCTTAGATAACAAAACATGCAAAGGAGTTAGAATGGTTATACCGAATAGATCCGTATCTTTCGGTCTTCAACCATCATCCCAAGCTCCTAGGGGCTTCCTTGATCAAGCTTGATCTCCGGTCTCCCTCCATTGAAGATGATCCACCCGAGAGTCTATGCAACGAGCTCCAACTTATATCTGAGGCATCTAGGGCACCTAGATCGCTACTCTAGATACCGTAGATGAAGAAGAGAGTGATGCAGGATTAATTTGTCTCAAGACACCCAAGGATTCTCAACTCATGAGAGGGTTTGGGTGGTGCTAGAGGAAGACGAAGATGCCATGAGAATGAGTGTCACGACCCAAAATTCGGCCCGTGACCGGCACTTAAACCACGTAACGTTTACAGGCGTGACGCAATTTAAGTAAGCCGAAAACCCAGAAATCTAAACCATCAAAAGGGGTATGTGAAGAAAACATTTGTTAAAAACATTTGGAAATCTCAAGTAAAAATCTTTAAAGTTTAAATTATTTTCTTAAAAATTTCGGCAGCACCTCCTTTGTAAAAACTAGCCCCGAAACGGGTACAAGCATAAGATATCAGTAAAACAACAAATGATCTAAATAAAGCATCCCAAACGGGAGCAATCACGCCCAACGGCGGAAACAACCACCACAAGAATAATATACGACGCCGTAGCGAAGAAATGAACAATATAGTGAAAAACAGTATAAAAGATAAAACTGCATAAATAAAGTCGGCTCACACGAGCTCGACATCCAGAGTCACAAAAATAATATACAATATCGTCCTCACAACTGGTCTCTAAATCAATACACAAATGGTAGGTGGAGAGTACTAGATACAATAGGGTGTACAATGAAATATAAACGGATAACCGCAAAACCCACCTATAAGCAAAACGGCTCACACGCCAACTGTAGCGGTATCCGTAGCAAAAAGATACAATGATGTAGCACTGCCGCGACTACTCTGAGGGTCAACCTGCAAAACACTGTGGCACAACGGGGGTGAGTTGCCAACTCGTGAATAGTAAATAACATATATAGGTAATCGCAGGTATACACGTACTACGATACTCTAACATATGCAATCTGATAACATCAATATGGTAATGTGGGTATGCAATAATCATGCGAGGTACTCTATCAGGTACTACAAATACATGATGCAGTGCATAAAAATGGATGCTGGGTATGGGATAAAACATATCATCAACACGAATCATCATCGTGGAAAAACCCGGTGTCCATCAAATATACCCCAAATCCCAATAACTCAGGCGCTGTCACTCTAATCGGCCCTCATATCCGATAGATCTCATGGAACCTGAGTGCCCAACATCGGCACTCGAAAACACCATGAAATACTCGTGACCAGCATCGACACGTAAATCCACATATATCGGGCTCCGTCTGCGGGATCGGCCCTCGGGCTCCGGCAGTACGGGTCGGCCCCTATCCATCTCTCGACTTCGGTCGGTATACTCCGGATAACCGCCAGGTCTAACCAATCACCGGTAGGTAGTAGTCCCTCTGCCAGGCTCATCGTCATCCCCATGAAATCTCTCTCTCGCCCCGGGGCACCATACCGGGTCCACCATGAACCCGCAAACGGATCATCCGCCTTCTCGAATCGGGTTTCTATCACACGTCTCAGAACCGAGAAAACGCATTGTGGACGCACTGAAATATCATATCAAGAGAACTGAGTTTTCAAAACATTGCATACTTTCTTGAAAAATACCACGGTTCTCAAATCCAATAAATCACATGAAATCCATATCTCAATACGTAAATCCATAAAATGTGATATATGTAACATAAAACAATGGTATGAGAATATTAAGGGAAAACCGCTCTTTTAAATGAACCCAGTTTTAAAATATATCATACGGTTCCCAATTCCTCCAAAAATCAAATCCAACATCATCTGCAGGTGTACAATTAGCTATAGCAAGTATGGGTGTGTACATGTAAGAATGTATGCACGATGTATATCATATGTATAATAGAACAATAATCCATGTGTATGTAATAAACAATAAAATACTGTATATGTGTATAGGCGTGTCATAGCAATTACCGACGGTGTGGGTCTAATATACAAATTAGCGCTCATGCAACATGAACCGTCAGTAATAGTGCGGTGTCCACTAGATACT
The DNA here is from genome assembly GCA_030015575.1 of Agapanthus africanus. Taxonomy (NCBI): domain Eukaryota; kingdom Viridiplantae; phylum Streptophyta; class Magnoliopsida; order Asparagales; family Amaryllidaceae; genus Agapanthus; species Agapanthus africanus. Next base: position 446,714,793 of record CM057342.1, on the reverse strand, counting down.
CAGTCAAGGCACAACAATATAACTGTATGTATGATGCTCATGCACAATCAATCTATATGGATATAAACATGCGGCTACACTAATATGTCAAGCCCTGATGCATAACGCCATACGGGCGATTTCCCCGTAAATATTAAATCTACTCACCGGTGATCTCCAGCTAAGTGTATCCGACCACCTGTTTCCTCTTCTTCGCGGCGGCCGAAGTCCCCGCCTGCGATCCTAAAATCATACAACAACAACATAATAAGTGCACATTAGAAATCTATCGATAACGCACGCAAACAATGGCAACAACAACCCGACTCCCAAGCGCTCCCGAGTGTTTCCCCTCAGCGGCTAAACGCGTGCAACAACCTCCTAGACCAGCCCTACGGCTACACAGCGAACCAAACACCTAAACAATTAATGGATAATCCACAACGCATGTTGCCGAAATGCTCGAATTTTAGCTAAAAGGTCCCAGATTTTGCTACACAAAGAATTGGTGAAAGTTGCAAGTTCCACGAGCCTAAAAATAACCCCAGAGACCCCCCGACAAAGATACAAACCCCAGTCCCCAAGTCTGGCCGCAAATTGCGACCAGAAGCATTAAATTTGCAGCCTCTTTAAGGAGGATTGGTCTCAGGTTCTTATGGTAGGTTCTAGGTTCTACACACACCTCTCAGTAACAGCAACTTTTAAAACAACCACCCGAGTTGATAGCAGATTCAACAGGACACCAAAACTTAACCAAAATACGATATTTTGCGCAAAACTAAAACTTATGGTTCTAAATAGAAACTAATTAGCAACACAACACAATAACTACCTAATTAAGAGTGGAGAGTCGTTACCAAATCAAATTTGCTCCAAAACCCTATCTTCCATGCTCCAAGTGGTCTCCAATGGCTTTGGCTCAAGATCAAAGAAGGGTGTAGTGAGTTTTGGTGAGGGGTAGTGAGGATTTGTGAGGGTTTTATTTTTGTTTAGTGAGGAGCAAGAGGGGTTTCAGTTTGGGGGAGAGTGGATGTAACAACTCTATTTTTAATGTACAAAGAATTGATTTAAATTCAAACGGGACGTGACGGTGGAGGAAAATGAGAGAGAGAAAATGATATGAAGAATGGAATGAGAATGAGAGAATGAGTGGGAGTGTGAGGGTGTAAGTGAGTAAGTGAGGTTTTGTGAATTAGGGGTGAGCTTAGAGGAGCCATGCCTCCCCCTCTCTCTCTCTTCATTAAATGCTAAGCATGCTTGCCCATACCCATCATGCCCTCTCTCTCTCCCCCTCAAGTCAACACAAAAGAAAACCATTTATTTTAAAATTTGAAAACTAATTTATTTTAATAAATTACATATTGAAATTAATAGAATGAGTTAATACACCATGGCTACTTAAGCATGGTATAACCCCAATTTAGCCCAAGGTTAACATGCACATGTGTGTGCAAGCCCGCAATAAATATTAATAAAATATTCATTAATTTTTATAAAATGTTTGAAAAGCATTTTGGTAAACTTTTTACAAAAAAATCCGCATTAACGCTTAATTAACCACTAATCGCATTCTAAAGTATTATAATCTTCCCCCCTTAAAGAAATTCATCCCCGAATTTAAAAATTTACTAGCATACTTTCAAAGAGATGAGGGAATTTCTTCCGCATCTCGCCCTCGGCCTCCCAAGTGATCTCTTCACCATTTGGGCTGCGCCAAAGAACCTTCACAGACGGCAAGACCTTTGATCAAAGTTTCTTCACCTGCCGATCCAATATCACTACTAGTTGCTCGGTGAACGAAAGATCACGCTCTAGCTGAACGGTCTGGTGCTGAATTATGTGAGAACGGTCATGAAAGTATCTGCGAAGCATCGACACATGGATAACGGGGTGAACATCCGGAAAGCTGGGTGGAAAGCCAAATGATATGCAACTGCGCCGACACGCTCGAGGATCTCGAAGGGACCCACATATCTGGGACTTAGTTTCCCTTTCCGCCCAAATCTCATCACGCCCTTCATCGAGAGACCCTCAGGAAAACATGATCGCCAACGGAGAACTCGAGTCTGCGATGGCGTCTGTCAGCATACGATTTCTGCCTGCTCTGGGCCGCTCACATCCTGTCTCAAATCAACTGTATCTTCTCGGTCGTCTCCTGTACGATCTGTGGCCCCAAAATACTGCTCTCGCTGAGCTCTGTCCAACAGACGGGCGACCGACATCTCCTCCTATATAAAGCATCGAAAGGTGCCATCCGAATCATATCCTGGAAGCTATTATTGTAGGAGAACTCTACCAAGGGCAAATGACGATCTCAGCTGCCACCGAAATCTAGAATACAAGCTCGAAGCATATCCTCAAGAGTCTGAATAGTCCGCTCTAACTGACCGTCGGTCTGCGGTTGGAATGCTGTGCTGAAACTCAATCGAGTGCCTAACGCCTCCTGAAGTCTCTGCCATAGTCGGCTGGTGAACTGGGTGCCTCGGTCGGACACAATACAAGTCGGGACAACATGCAATCGTACAATTTCATCGATGTATATCTGAGCATACTGAGCAAATCCAAAAGTGGTCTTCACCGGCAAAAAGTGAGCCGCTTTCAACAATCGATCCACGATCACCCAAATGGAGTCATACCCTCGACTGGTACTGGGTAGACCCACAATGAAGTCCATAGAAATCTGCTCCCACTTCCACTCCAGAATGGGCAAAGGCTGCAACTCTCCCGCGGGCCTCTGGTGCTCGGCCTTGACTTGCTGACAAGTCAGGAATCTCGAAATGAAGTCTGTGACGTCTCTCCTCATCCCTTCCCACCAGTAAGCGCCCCGCAAATCATGATACATCTTGGTGGAACCCGGATGAACACTGTATACCGATCGATGTGCCTCCTCAAGAATCTCACGCCTCAGTCCCTCAGAATCTGGTACACACAGTCGAGTCCCAAATCGTAGTATCCCTTGATCATCGATCACAAACTCAGAATCTCTGCCATGTCAACCTGTTCCATGATCTCTGAAAGACAGTCATCACTGGACTACGCCTCATGGATACGGTCAAGCAACTGTGGACGTGCACGGATATGCGCAAGCTGTCCCCCGGTCGGAGTAAACTCGAACTGCACTCGGCTGTCGCATAGAATATGCCAATCTGCCGATGACTACCTTGGAACTGCGCTCAAACACGATAAACTATCTCGGGGCCTCCGACTCAAAGCATCTGCCACTACGTTCGCCTTGCCAGGATGATATAGAATCTCGCAATCATAGTCCTTCACTAGTTCCATCAAACGGCGCTGTCTCAGATTCAGGTCTCGCTGCTGAAATATATACTTCAAGCTCTTGTGGTTCATGAATATCTGGCACGACTCGCCGTATAGGTAATGTCTCCAGATCTTGAGTGCAAACACCACTGCAGCTATCTCTAAATCATGAGTGGGGTAGTTCTGCTCGTGCTTCTTCAACTGCCGAGAACCATACGCGATAACCATGCCGTGCTGCATTAATACACAGCCTAGCCCCACTCGAGAAGCATCACAATAAACCACAAAACCGCCCGATCCCGAAGGCAATGGTAACACTGGTGCAGTGGTAAGATGAGTCTTCAACTGCTGGAAGTTTTGCTCGCACGTCTCGGTCCAATCAAAAGGAGCACCCTTCCGGGTCAACCCGGTCAACGATGTAGCGATACGGGATAAGTCCTGAACAAATCGTCGATAGTAGCCGGCCAGGCCTAGAAAGCTGCGAACCTCAATAACTGATACCGGCCTGGGCCAATGCTGAATGGCCTCGATCTTCTTCGGGTCTACACATATGTCATCTCTCGTCACCACGTGACCCAAGAAGTCAACACTGTCAAGCCAGAATGCGCACATGGAGAATTTAGCGAACAGCTGATGCTCCCTCAAGGTCTGCAATGTAATACGCAAGTGCTGCTCATGCTCCTCTCAACTCCGAGAATACACTAAGATGTCATCAATGAATACGATAATGAACTGATCAAGATACGGCCTGAAAATCCGGTTCATCAAATCCATGAATGCTGCTGGGGCATTGGTGAGTCCGAACGACATCACCAAAAACTCATAATGCCCGTAGCGTATATGAAAAGCAGTCTTCGGAACGTCATCATTCCGAACCCGCAACTGATGATAACCGATCTCAAATCAATCTTAGAAAAATGTTCCGCACCCTGGAGCTGATCAAACAAATCGTCAATGCGAGGTAAAGGATACCTATTCCGCACCATAACTCGGTTCAATTGACGATAATCAATGCACAGCCTCAAACTGCCGTCCTTCTTCTTGACGAACAGAACAGGAGCTCCCCAAGGCGAAACACTCGGACGTACAAGTCCCCTATCTAGCAACTCCTGCAACTGACCCTTAAGCTCCCTAAGCTCCGCCGGGGCCATCCGGTAAGGCGGTATAGAAATGGGCCCCGTGCCGGAAATCAGATCAATGCAAAACTCTATCTCACGCTATGGAGGCAATCCAGGCAACTCATCGGGAAAGACGTCGGAAAACTCTCGTATGATAGGAACCCGGTCCGACGAATCTACTGTGGCTCCGGTATCACGAATGAAAGCCAAGAATCCCTGACATCCCCTCCTCAAAAGCCGACTAGCGCAAAGGGCCGAAATCAAACTGTGAGGGGCGGCACCACGGTCCCCCTGCACAACAAAAACCGACTCGCCGGGAAAATAAAACCTAACTGTCTTCTCGCGGTAGTCCACGGACGCATAGCACGTAGCTAACCAGTCCATGCCCAGGAGAACGTCGAAATCCAACATTTCAAGAAGGATCAAGTCGACGGACAACTCACTCTCGCCAATACGGACAACACACGACCGAAACACGTGTCGCGCAATAAATGACTCGCCAACAGGAGTAGTCACAACAAGCGGCTGATCTAGCAAACACGACTCTCTGCCCAAACTCGGCACGAAGTGTGTAGAAACATACGAGTGCGTGGATCCCGGATCAAATAACATGTGTGCATCAAAAGAACATACGGATAGAATACCTGAAACCACTGCATTGGATGCCTGCGCGTCCAAATGAGTCAAAGAAAATGCCCGTGCCTGCCCTCTACCTGCGACTGACTGTCCTCTACCAGCAACTAGCTGTCCTCTGTCTCGGTCACCCCGTCCTCTCTGAACGAACCCTTCGCGACCACGACCTCTCTGTGCATAAGTCTGACGCGGAGCAACAACAGGTGCAAGAGGTAACACTCTCTGAGGTGGAGAAGGTGGAAAGGTAACATGCGGTACAGCTGCCTCGCCCTGACGTGGCACGGTACAATCTCGAACACGATGATAGAAACTCCCATACCGGAAACATCCTGACGCCAACCGCTGGCCCTGTGGGTAGGTGCTATATAACTGACCTGGTCTCAAACCTCTGCCATCATCACGGCCTGGAGGGGGTCTGCCGCGGCGCCTACCCATCTGCCTCTGGGCAGACATATCAGTGCAAACCCTCTTTGGTCCTGGAACTACCGAAGTCTCGGAAAGACGCTCCTCGGCTAATAAGGCTGCATCCACTGCTGCTGCATAGGTATCACAATGTTGTGCGCTGATAGCAAGAAACAACTGGGTAAGCAGGCCTCGAACAAACCTCTTGAAGGGTTACCTACGACGGCAGCAAGGTTTCGGGAGGCATCGTCCATGCCAAATTAAAATTTTACCGATTTAGATAACCCTAACATAGATCGTCTACTAGAAATATACGAAAAAAATATATGCAAACACTTTGCAAAAGTAAAGAGAGCAAGGAATACAACCTTTGTAGATTGGTCCTTCACTTCAAATAGCTCCGTATAGTAGTCCCCTCCGCTGCGATCTCAAGCTCCGGACTCTAGAGAGGCTCCGTAGAAGAAACGAATGTGCTTCCTTCGAAGACTTTGAGGCCGAAAATGATCTACGTCGAGGAGACACTAACTCAAGCTATTCCTTCACTAGGTCATGAACTTTGTGAAGAGAACACCCTATACTACATAGTAAGTAGTAGAGGATGATGAAGTAGGAAGTGGGCTCACATTAGAATTGATTTTCTTACATTTTTCCTCATTCCACCATTAAAGCTAGTAAGCTTTTGAGGAGGAAGAAGATGAAGAAGAAGAACTCTTGTGAATTATTCATCCAAATGAAAACTTATCCAAATGAATTATTCACCCATGGTTGAGTTAAGCCCTCATGCTTAACTCATGTAGAGAATTAACCAAGGTGTGAGGTTAAAGGTTGGGTTAAGTAATATCTAAGCAAATGACAAAAGAGTGGACTTTGTCAAAGTTTCTACAAGCTTCTTCAAGCTTGATAACTTTGACTAAGTTTATCTCTTTTGTTAAATTCTTAAGATAAAAACAAAACCCTAATTTAACCTAATCATGGTATAAGTCTCATACACCCATCTTGCATGTATCATCAACCATGACACAATGCATGTACACAAACATACATATCACATATGTACAATGTGCACACAAAGTGAGAAAACAAATCATAAATGAGCTAATACTATTTAATGTAATGTAATATATCAAATATATAATTATACATTAAATTATTAAATCAACTCTTGATTTAATAATCCATCTATAACCGACTAATATCATGTGTAACAACTTATCAAATCAACATTTGATCCGATAACCCGGCTATATCGCATACAACCGATCAATGTCACGAATCGTGAGAATTGAATACGGTATCTTATATCGTATCAATCTCGGTCCCGCACATATCACATATGTGCTCCCACTCCGTTTCGCTTGAGCTAGGAAACCCCTGTGTAGGACTCTAAAGACTCGTCAATACGCCGGCAGTAGGTGATGATCATATCAAACACCCACAAGCCGCAAGCGGTCTGCTAAACGTAACGGCCACCTGGGTATTGAGCGATCAGAAGATCAACAAGCAAGCCTGCTCACACTCCTGCGAATCCAATCAGTAACACTACCGTACAGTCCGGTCTCTTCGTCTGATATGTCGCATATCTCGTCTAGGGGTGGTAAACGTCAGACCCCAGTAACTCGATAAGTCGTGTCGATATGAGGCTCATAACGGGTCGAGAAACTACTGATAACACTTACCCGTATATCTCTAAAGCTGCCTTGGCCAAGGACTTCTTGTTATAGCCAATCGAACACAGCGCAACATCAACTCCCTATACCTGGAGAGACGAAACCCTTCCTATCGCTCATTGCCTCCATATGATTCGGGAATGTACCCAAAAGCCACCGTTTTGCACGTTCTCTTGAACATGGTAAGGTGGAAATCAAAGCACAGTGGGAATCACACAAGAGTCTATGACGATCTCGGGTCTACAGACTAACCTGTACCAGTGTCACCAGAGAACTGCCATCTGACGTGAGATATAATACCATCTGGGAGTTCTCGGCGAGTCCGTCCAGTGTACCCAGTCTCCACTGAGCACCCGTATACTGTCTCTGATGTCAAACACCAATGGATATGGGATCATCCATCGCCCATCTACATGAGTCGAGAAGCTATACGCTATTCTACTCTGGTATATCGATGCCCTGTCTCGATACACCTACGACTAGGAACATTTGAAGGATATACTTAACGACTACACTGTCCCCACTAGTATGATCTGCATCATAGTCCTGGTAGTCAAGTACTCATCCTAAGGGCTTTATCAACATGTAACATAGAGACAATAAGTGTACATGTTAAGATAAAGAGCAACCGGATAGCATACTATCATGTCGAGCAAGAAAGTCCTCCCTATATATGTCCAAGCATCCACTACAATATACATCGTATGTATAGTAATGGCCTCTAGGGCATACATATCACTAATAATCTCCCACTTGCACTAGGGCCACCTGTTGTTGTATCTCATACCCAACAATCAGCAGTGGTTGACGTATCTCATACTCAACCATCCCATAAAAGTCTCTTCTAGGAAATAGGCCTTTGTGAGTGGATCCGCCTTGTTGTCCTCTGTGTCTACTCTCCTAACCTCGATCTCCCTGGAGATCAACCATCTCCATGATCAGATGATACTGCCTAAGAATATGTCTGGATCTATGATGGGACGGAGGTTCCTGGGCCAAAACCACAACTCCATTGTCACACAATGGTAGGAACGAAGTTCATCTCATGAACTTATATATATCCAGACTACTTGTTTGGTAGCATCGTAGGTAGCAATGTATTTAGCCTTTATCTTCTAGTATGCCATGGTATCTAGCTTGGAACTCTTCCAACATACCGTCCCTACACTGAGGGTAAAGACAATGCCTGTAACTGACATTCAGTCGTCCTTACCACCCTGGATCCTATCCAGTGATTCTCCACAGGATCGATTGATACCATCTCACTACACCTAGTGTGAATCCTAACATCCACTTAGATCTATCTCATAGATCCAACACCCAGGATTTAGGAGGTATCACCTTGATCCTATATGGAGAATCTTTGTGATAAGAGGAGATTGACCGAGCGTAGCATAGGAAACTCCTTTCCTATCAAGAGTATGTCATCCATATAGGATCACCACCATACTCCCTACTACCTTTTTGTATATACAAGGTTCATCTACCATTTTGATGAAGTCAAACTCTTTGACTACCATATCAAAACAGATGTTCCAACTCCACGATGCCTGCTTTAACTCATAAAGCAACTTGCTCACGTTTCTGCTGCTCCCACTGTCTACGAAGCCTTCTGTCCGTGTACTTATAGACGCTCTCTTCTAAATCATCATTTAGAATAGCAGTCATGACACCCAACCGCCAGATATTGTAGTCATGGTATGTAGCAGTGACAATTAGGATCCGGATGGACTTAAGCATAGCTTCTGGAGAAAAGGTTTCATCATAAACCACACCTGGTCGAAGACGAGTACCTTTTGCAATAAGCCTAGCTTTGAAAGTCTCAACTTTTCCATGTACACCAAGTAATCTTCTCAAGATATACTTGCTCCTGATGGGGATTTAACCCTTCAGATAAAGCAACCAAAGTCCATACTTTGTTGGTATATATGGATTCCATCTCAGATCTCTTAGCATCTAACCATTCTCACAGAGTCACCACTCTTGATGGCCTGCTCGAAACTAGTTGGGTCGTCATCTCATGATGCAATTCTCGCTCCTACTGTTATAGAGAAACCGAAGTATCTCTTAGGCGGATGAGGAACCATACCAGATCGGCGGAAAGGCTGAGGTTCGTTGGGACCTATTGAATCCTCCGGGTTTACCAAATCATCAGCTGCAGTTTGTATAGATGGAACTCCTTCCAGTTCTACCTCATGACCATTAATTTCTTCGCAAGAAATTCCCTTTCCCAAAGGTGGTATGCTGAGAAACAAAACAACTTTTGCTCCTCAGAGTGATAGAAGATATTCCCTTGTGAATTGCTTAGGATATCCAACAAACTTCCACAGAACTGACCTTGCCTCTAGCTTTTCCGGATTTTGCTTTTAGACATAGGCCGGACAACCCCAAATCTTAACATCCTTAAGAGATGGGCTTTTCCCATACCATATCACATATGGAGTGGTAGGCACCAGATTTGATTTGAACCCTATTCAATAGGTATGCAGCTTCATAAGTGCATAACCCCGAAAAGGAAATAGGCAACTCAGTAGTACTCATCATAGAGCACACCATAACACGTAGGGTGCGATTGCTCCGCCCCGATATACCGACGTGCTGTGGTGTATACGGAGGAGTAATGCTGAGAGAGAATCTCATTCTCCTTTAGAATAATCCAGGAATTCCGTGCTCAAGTATTCTCCTCCCTGATCACATCAAAGGACATAATACTTATACCCGTTGTGGTTCTTTACTTCTAACTTATATTCTTTGAATATCTCAAAAGGTTCAGACTTGTGTTTCAACAGGAACACATGTGCGAATCTTGAGAGATTATCAGTGAATGTAATGAAGTATAAAGAACCGATCCTGGCATATGTAGACAGGGGACCTACATACATCATTATGTATCAATCCCAAGAGTTCACTAACTCTTTCTCTGTTTCCAATAAACGGAGCTATGGTCATCTTATCTTTGTGACTTGACTGGCAAGTTTCATAAGATGTAAATTCAAACAGATTTAAATATACATCTAAATGTAACTTAGCTAGCCGGGTCGCATTGATATGACCTAGTCTACAATGCCTCAAGAAAGATTCGTTCATATCTGAACTTTTCCTCTTGTATGTGTTCTGTAAGTTAAGAACTGTAGTTTGATTTAGAACGTATATGCTTTTAGACAGCGTGCCTGAACCGATCAACTCTTAATATAAGAAATGTTCAAAATATTATCCAGCAATACAAAATTATATCCTTCTTTACTAATAAAGAGACTGATATGATGTTGTATATCAGGTTCGGTATCTAATAACATTCGTTCAGAATCAATGTATTTGGTAATACAGGGTGGTAACTGCCAACAGACTTGGCTGCAACACTTACACCATTTTTAACTCTTAAAACTTATCATCCTTTCTCAGTTCTCTACCTATCTGTAGCCCATGTAACATATTACATGTGTGGGATCCTGATCCGGTATCTCATACCCAGGACATAAAGGATACTGAGAAACAGTTCTTTGTAATGAACACACCCGAAGAAGATGCATCATCATGTACTTTCTTCATTTAGGCGGCACGGGAATTCTGGTAATCCCCTATTTCCTGCTCGGTCTTATAACAATTATAAGTTGGAGCGGGACCAACGTTCCTTAGCGCAGTATAACAAGCGAGTTCGGTCAATACATCCGTATTATTATCTTAATTAAGGCGTGACATGGTCGCTACCTGGAGAGAGAGAGAGAAGAAAACACTCACGTATGCTCTTGCAAGATTAAATTGGTTATTAATGTATCTAATCAGGATGGCTCCCACTGTTTTAGTCAAATCTTCCTTCAAACTCTAAAAGGAAAGACTAGCCGGGATTAATTACACCCTACAAGTTCGCCAATCTTTCAGCCAGGCCAGTGTCGGTACTTTGAGGGAGGTTCCCCATGCTATCGCGTGGACCTAATTAAGATAAACCTCATTTTCCTAGGGGTGTAACCCCGTTGACACCTTTCTAGACACCTACTTGATCGGCTAATTGTAATGTGTAAAACTCTCCCAGGAGTAACTCTTACTCGCAGTGGATATCGGGGTCCAACTATCTCATAGGAGGTATGCAATCTCATTGCAAATTTCAACACTTGAAATTCCCAATAATATTTTACCCCTAATCTCCTATGACCTTGACAAAGGCCAACAAACCATAGGATGCTAGTTAAGTTCAACCCGTCATTTCCTGATTGAATTAAATCCACCCGCACGACCCTTAAAAAAGGCCAACAAGGTCGCACGACTACCCTAACTCAATCGCATCATATGCTTATGCAGATAAGCAGTAATCAGCTACCGCACACTACGCCTTGACAAAGACCAACAAACGCAGCACGAATACTAACTATTACTTATCTGAAATGACGGAGGGCTACGACAGGTTTTTATGAAAACCTTTTGTGTAATGAACTTGATATCGTTGTAGAATCAAATAATTTAAAATGGAGTGTTTTTTAGGCTTTTACTAGTTTTGCTAAAGAGGTCACTCCTGGTGAAGGGATCGTCGGCTCTTTCCTTATTGAATGAGGTGCAGGATATTCACAATACCACTATGCAAAGCAAAAACTATAAAAGCAATCAAAAGACAAACCGAGGGTTGTAGCATCTGCCAGTTATTGCTAAAGAGGTCACTCCCGGTGAAGGGATCTCGGCTTTTTCCTTATCGAATAAGATGCTGGATGTTCTACAAGGAACACCGCTATGCAAAGCAACAACTAGAGCTACCTGTTTTTGAAAATTCGATTCCACAACATCTTTAGCTTTCTTTTATTTCATTAATCTCATTAATGAAATCCCATCATTTTAAGTTACCTAAACATCACAGATAAATACAACGTACACTTATGCCATCCGCATTCGCCTCGATGTCCCCTCGTGCACCGTTAGGTTAGGAAACTAACGGCAGAGCGGGACAGTGCTAGCGCGGGTGTAAAACATAAGCAACGTTTATATAATATATCACATATACTATATCATGTATCCATCACAACATATCAAATGATCACATCACAGATATCGCAGCAGAAGAACAACATATGAAATATTGGATATATTAGGATTTCCGTGTTTTATTTTAAGCCTGTAAAAAACACGGATTCCACGGTCGTGATGAATATCCAATACCACATCCCTAGACCCCTACGAGAGCGGCAAGCAACCCTACCAATTCTAGAGTTAGGAGACCCGGTCTCAACTCCTCGAGATGGTCTCCCACTGGACCCTAGAACCCGGTTACTTATGCTCCCCGCCTTGGGTCTATCCTAATGCAGAAAAGTAAATAATATACAATGGTGACATCATCCTCAACTCGGAAGTGCCCCAATAAAAGAATATCACATACAATGAATTTTACATGAATGAAAATAAAAACCCTCATCTCACATAAAACCCCGGGCTATTCAAAAACACGACGATCCAATATAACATATCCAAGCAATACATAACATCACATGTCATCAACGTAAGTAAATATGCGTATGCCAATTGTCGTTGACATATAGCACCGAAACCGGCGATACACCACATATTATACTTACGGTCGCAGAAAAGAAAGTGAAAAACTACAACCGTTGAAATCCGCAACCACCTTAGACATCGCATGCCTAACCAAATGAATTCCTTAGACATCGCATGTCTAACAATTATAAACCCCGCATTTTAGTCTCGATCTCGAAAACACTTTTCAATATCTAGTCGGGTAATTCAACAAGATTCCCGACGTCCTGATCGAATGCTCATCGGAAACTTTAGTAAACGGCCACACCCCCGATGCCGTCGACGAAGTGCACTAAGGCGGAACACCGCTTCCGCGAGCACCCAAACGGATGCTTTTGGCGACGGGCTTCTCCTACAGTCACTTGGTCGGGGCTATGGGGCGTGGCTATCTATTAAGTTTAATCGGCGAGTATCCGCGTACGCTACGTGATTGCGACGGACTTTTGATCGCATCAAAATCCCGTGGCAACCGATCAAATGAGACTAAACTGCTAGATTTATAACATTCAAATTAGTTATCTCATAACTACATGTGGATTCCAAAAATTGTATCCTATCACATAATATCCGGATGACGATAAACTCTTCGATCGATTCATCAAAGTCCCACAATTTTCCGACAGCTCAACACTTGAGCACAGTTTTAGTAATACCCAGATGATGCCTCAGTACCTATGAACCAGCCATAGAAGGGTCAAACCAATGCCTCACATGTGAAACGCTAAACCACCACAAACCCTAGGGTTTAGGTGGTGGTTTTGACGACCACATAATAGAGTTAAGGTTTCGTTCTTCTAGAAGGTCCACGGAATCACTTGCATGTTTTTCCGAGTACGTTAAATTTGAAAAAATGGGTTTTTAACATTCGATCGAACCTTTTAACTTCGTCGAGAGAATACGTGAAACACCCGAAATAATGTTAAAACTATGAATACGAAACACTCTGAATTGTTTATAGTGTAATATTACATCACATGCAAAATTAGCAAAAATAAACAACACCTGAAAGACCAAAACCAAGTCACTGGAACACAGGCAAAAAATCAGGGGGGATGCTCGGTTTTAGCCGATATGGAATAGGTGGTGGCCGGCCACTTTTTCATCAAATGTCCTGAAATTTTGTGTGTGTTCATGATATATCCCATACATCACTCTGTACTTGTTTAAAAAAATTTTGACAACTTTTAAAATCGACAGAAACTATGATTTACCGTTTCAATTTTCGGAGTTGTTTCGGTTTCATAATCCTAACAATATCCATATTAATTTCTAGCATGGCTCTGATACCACTGAAGGGTTATCTACGACAGCAGCAAGGTTTTAGGAGGTATCGTCCATGCCAAATTAAAATTTTGCCGATTTAGATAACCCTAACATAGATCGTCTACTAGAAATATACGGAAAAATATATGCAAACACTTTGCAAAAGTAAAGAGAGCAAGAAATACAACCTTTGTAGACCGGTCCTTCACTTCAAATAGCTCCATGTAGTAGTCCCCTCCACTGTGATCTCAAGCTTCGGACTCTAGAGAGGCTCCATAGAAGAAACGAACGTGCTTGCTTCGAAGACTTCGAGGCCGAAGATAATCTACGTCGGGGAGACACTAACTCAAGCTATTCCATCACTAGGTCATGAACTTTGTGAAGAGAACACCCTATACTACATGGCAAGTAGTAGAGGATGATGAAGTAGGAAGTGGGCTCACTTTAGAATTGATTTTCTCACATTTTTTCTCATTCCACCATTAGAGCTAGTAAGCTTTTGAGGAGGAAGAAGATGAGGAAGAAGAATTCTTGTGAATTATTCATCCAAATGAAAACTTATCCAAATGAATTATTCACCCATGGTTGAGTTAATCCCTCATGCTTAACTCATATAGAGAATTAACCAAGGTGTGAGGTTAAAGGTTGGGTTAAGTAATATCTAAGCAAATGACAAAAGAGTGGACTTTGTCAAAGTTTCTACAAGCTTCTTCAAGCTTGATAACTTTGACTAAGTTTATCTCTTTTGTTAAATTCTTAAGATAAAAACAAAACCCTAATTTAACCTAATCATGGTATAAGTCTCATACACCCATCTTGCATGTATCATCAACCATGACACAATGCATTTACACAAACATACATATCACATATGTACAATGTGCACACAAAGTGAGAAAACAAATCATAAGTGAGCTAATACTAGTTAATGTAATATAATATATCAAATATATAATTATACATTAAATTATTAAATCAACTCTTGATTTAATAATCTGGCTATAACCGACTAATATCATGTGTAACAACTTATCGAATCAACATTTGATCCGATAACCCGGCTATATCGCATACAACCGATCAATGTCACGAATCACGAAAATTGAATACGGTATCTTATATCGTATCAATCTCGGTCCCGCACATATCACATATGTGCTCCTACTCCATTTTGCTTGAGCCAGGAAACCCCTGTGTAGGACTCTAAAGACTCGTCAATACGCCGGCAGTAGGTGATGATCATATCAAACACCCACAAGCCATAAGCGGTCTGCTAAATGTAACGGCCACCCAGGTATTGAGCGATCAGAAGATCAACAAGCAAGCCTGCTCACACTCCTGCGAATCCAATAAGTAACACTACCGTACAGTCCGGTCTCTTCGTCTGATATGTCGCATATCTCGTCTAAGGGTGGTAAACGTCAGACCCCAGTAACTCGATAAGTCGTGTCGATATGAGGCTCATAACGGGTCGATAAACTACTGATAACACTTACCGGTATATCTCTGAAGCTGCCTTGGCCAAGGACTTCTTTTTATAGCCAATCGAACACAGCGCAACATCAACTCCTTATACCTGGAGAGACGAAACCCTTCCTATCGCTCATTGCCTCCATATGATTCGGGAATGTACCCAAAAGCCACCGTTTTGCACGTTCTCTTGAACATGGTAAGGTGGAAATCAAAGCACAGTGGGAATCACACAAGACTCTATGACGATCTCGGGTCTACAGACTAACCTGTACCAGTGTCACCAGAGAACTGCTATCTGACGTGAGATATAATACCATCTGGGAGTTCTCGGCGAGTCCGTCCAGTGTACCCAGTCTCCACTGAGCACCCGTATACTGTCTCTGATGTCAAACACCAATGGATATAGGATCATCCATCGCCCATCTACATGGGTCGAGAAGCTATACGCTACTCTACTCTGGTATATTGATGCCCTGTCTCGATACACCTACGACTAGGAACATTTGAAGGATGTACTTAATGACTACACTGTCCCCACTAGTATGATCTGCATCATAGTCCTGGTAGTCAAGTACTCATCCTAAGGGCTTTATCAACATGTAACATAGAGACAATAAGTGTACATGTTAAGATAAAGAGCAACCAGATAGCATACTATCATGTCGAGCAAGAAAGTCCTCCCTATATATGTCCAAGCATCCACTACAATATACATCGTATGTACAGTAATGGCCTCTAGGGCATACATATCACTAACACCTCTTGACCCACATCTCCTCAGTAGCTACCAAATATGGGGCATACGTAGATAGCTCGGTAAACTACACGTCGTACTCTGCCACCGTCATCCCCAGAGTCTGGCGTAACGACTCGAAACTGCGCGCTCGAGCATCCCTGACGCTCTGTGGGAGGAAACGGGCAAGAAACACCGTCACGAACTCAGTCCAGGTCATAGGAGAAAGACATGCGGCTCTGCCCTTCTCTAGAGACTCGCACCACTTCTGTGCAAGTCCTTCCAAACGAAAGCTCGTGAACTCCACCCATCTCGCGTCGGAGCATCTCAGTGAACGACATATCCTGGCCATCCGATCGATAAATGACTGTGGGTCCTTAGCTGCATCTGTGCCTGTGAAAACTGGAGGCTTCAGCCTCATGAACTCAGATAACGATACGGTTATCACCTCTGTAACTGCAGGTACAACCGCCTGAATAGTAGGCACCACCTCGGTCCCCGCAACAGGTGGGACGACCTCCTGTCACTGCGCTCTACCGGCCTCGACTAGTGACCCCATCATCTGGCGCAAATCCTACATACTGGCCTCCAGCCTAATAATACGATCAAGCGAGGGTGGATCAATCTGCTCCGAAACAACGGGCGTACCGCCATGGTCAGTACTCGTCTCAGAAGAGCCAACTCTGACCTCGGCTCTCGCGGCCGCTCTCTGCGCCCTCGTAGTCTTCGGTGGCATAATGGCTGGAAATGAAAACATGATTCAATAAGAATACGGAAATCGAATCACAAGAATATATATAATCATGAAGGAATTTCAACCAATAAGTCCTAAGGTCACTTAGGCGCAGTAACGTATCTTAAATATTGTAGCGCCTTGAAATGTCGTTTTGGTGTTTTCCCGAAAATCGGTGAAAATTGGGTATTTTTCCGTAAATCGTCTTTTTGTTATTTTGCAGTTTAGGACTAATTATACCTAATTTGGATAGGTAATTGCTAGTTTTTAGTAGCAAATGAGTTACTTATGAAATTCTGGTCGTTTAAAAATTTTCCCTAATTTTTTCAATTTTTAATATTATTTTAAGCCGGTAAGAAAATACATTAAATTAGCGATAAATACAAATTTAAATGGGCTAAATTTAAGCTTTAAAATCTAGTTGTAATATAAATTTTTAGTATTTTATTTTAAGTTTTAACTAATTTTTATTATGGAAAACGAAATTTATTGAATTTTAAGCTAAAACTTGTAATTTTGGACTTGTAGGGGGTCTTTTTGCAAAAATTTTTATGTGCAATCTCACACACACATCCTCACATCTCCTTGGCTGGCCCCAAACTGCAGAAATTCTCCCCCTCTCTTTTGTTTTAAAACTCTTTTGTTAAGAATGAAGTGGGTTGAAGTGTAGGTTTTAAAATATAGTATTTGGAGGTATGGTGTATTGACTTTGAGGGGGTTTGACTTGGTGACTTTTTCCACACACCCCACCATCCCTTCTCCCTCATTCTGGCTGAGAGCAGCCCCCCCCCCCCATTCCATTATTTTTCCTTCTCTTTTCTCTCATTTTCTTCAAAAAATTGCATCAAAATTCAATAAAAATCAACAAATCCTTCACTATTTTAACACAAAACCTTAATCCATCTCTTCTCACACCCACGCTAGCTTAAATCTTGGTGAAAGGAGGCATCTTTGGAGGCAAATTGTTCTTGCTAGATCTCTAGTTTGAGGTATAAATTCTTCCTAATTAAATTCTTTTGTTAAGTTTCTTGAATTAGATTGTTGTAGTGTTAATTTAGTGTTAGTTTCTAATCTAGTTTTTTTTAAGCTTGTGGTTGGAGTTAAACTAAGGTTTTTAGAAACCATTATTTAGTTAATTAAAGCTAATTAGCTATCTAGTTGTTTACTAAACCAATCTTTAAGGTTACTTTGCTTAAGTGGTTTCATATTATGCTAATCTATGTTAAACTTGTGTAAAATTTTCATTAAGATTGCTAATTACCAAAATTCAAGAAAGGGTTGTGTTTGGATATTGGGTTTTGTAGCATGGTAAATGAGTTAAAATTGTGTTATTGTGGCTAACTAGTTGTGTGGTTGGATGGTTGCGTTGGACTGTGATAACTTTGTCGCTAATTGTCGATGTTTGCACCAAATTGCAAATTCTAGCTTACTAGGTTTTTATTAAAATATTGTGATGAATTAATTGCGATATCTTGATGATATTTTTGGCATATCCTATGATAATTAGGATGTGTGAGTGCGGATTTTTGAGTGATCAGGTTTTAGCTTTGCCGGGCGACCAATCGACGTTTTAGTTAGTTTTGCGATTTTCGCGTGTGTTCCGCGCACCTTGTGCACGTTGTACCTAGCTTGTGAACGTTAGTATTTTCGTTAGGGAATTGCGTCATTCTTGATATGTAACCTTATGTTTGTATTGATGTAAATTCCAGGTTCGGTCGCGGAGACGTCAGACGCGGCACGATAGGGGAAAGCGGTGATTGGACGTGACTAGCTAGGGATTCCGGTGAGTAGATGTAACATCTACGGGGGACTATCGTTGGATGGCGCAAGTCGCCCGATAGTTTTAGTAGCTTAAAAAGATTCTTAGTAATGTTAGTAATTAGGGGTGTAATACTTGTATGATTATTTGCTACATTCATGCCTTATATTGACATACATATGCGAACCCATGCTATAGGCCACCTGCACCATTGCCAGGGTTTTTATACGCAGCACGAGCACTATTCATGCTTACACACACGCCCTGGTAATTGCCATGCCACCACACTAGATAACCTTTAAATTGAAACCTTTTACTATAATTGATACTTAAACTTGCGCTATTGCTTTAATTCCTTAAAATGAAATCGTAGGATTGCTATTCATGTGCATGTACTTCATCATATTATTTGTTCATGCCTAATCTATTAATCACACATCGCAACTTGATTATTGATACCATATGCATTCATTATCATTGACATATGCACTTATGAGGATTCCTTGAGATTTTATGATATTTCTGGATTTCGGGGGAAGGCCGTAAAATTTCTAAACTTATTATATTTTTAAAATATGTAAATTGCGGTTTTCTAGTGATGTAAGTGTCGTCCACCATGAGTTTGCTGTGGTTTTCGAGATCCGTGTCGAGGAGTGGAGGAACCGTCACGGGTACATGGTGGGCCCGGTAAGATACCCCGGGGCAAGAGGAATGTGTTGTTGACGTTGAGCCTGGCAGGGGACGGATTACCTACCGGTGACTGTTTGGGACGGCGGATATCCAGAGGATACCGACCGTGGCCGCGAGATGATGAGATATTGATATTTGAGATGGGTCAGCCGGACGGCTGAGGCCAGAGATACATTGATATGAGATTTGAGACAGTTTTGAGGTGTCGATGCTGGACACGGATTCTTGTTGATTCTATTGGTATTGTGCTGGTATTTCAAAAGAGATTCCTAAAGGAAAAACATGATTCTTATACTTACACATTCAGATCATGAGTTGATTCGCATTGCATTCATACCTGCTAGTATATTCATATTGCATACATACCTGCTATTATGTCCTGCCTTACCTGTATTTTAGATGCTAGGATACTTGTGTGCATGCTTTCGATAGCCTGTGTAGATGTTATTTATTACTCACGGGTTGGCAACTCACCCCCGTTGTGCCACAGCCTTTTTCAGGTCCGCTCCGTCAGTACAGTAGCGGCGGGCGCACTTGCCTCTTTTGCCTCTTTTGCCTGGACTCGAGGTTTTGCTCTTAGGTGGGTTATATTATTATTTTGTACCACCTTGTATATTCTTTGTATCTAGTGTACTCCATCTACTGTTTCTACCAGTATTGTTGTATATTGACCTAGAGATGAGACTGTGAGATTTGTGGACTTTTTATGCTGTATTTTGGGGTCGAGCTCACTTGAGTCGACATGCTGTTTTTCTCATGCTTCTTTATGATTATTTTGCATGTTGTTGTTTTATATTACGTGGGATTTGTGACCGCCTTGTGGCGAAGAGCTAGCTCCCGCTTGGGGATGCCTTATTTGTTGGATTCATATATATTCTTGTTGTACCCATTTTGGGGGCCAGTATTTACAAAGGAGACTCTGCCGAAATTTTCGGAAAAATTGATATTGTTTTTAAAAAGGCTTGATATAACTTATTTGATAAACTCGCTTTCAATTGATTGGTTTTCCTTCACTCTTCTGCTTATTTGGTTTTGATTTCTGGGCTTTGGCTTACTTATTTTACGGACGCCTTGAGACGTTTCGTAATTTAAGTGCCAGTCACGTTCCGTACCCTTCAGGTCGTGACAAAGTTGGTATCAGAGCTGTCTGGTTTTACCTTTCTGAGTGTAGGATGACCTTGGTAGATGGAGTAAGTGACTTAAGTAGGGTAACGTAGCGTGTGTATGTCCGCGGCATATTTGCGATACGGTACTCCGCCTAAGTGACTTTAGGATATACTTGCTTGAAATTCCTTCTTCAATTCCGTGTATCCTATGATTCTTTTGCACTGTTCTTATTATCCGTTTTCCTGTAGCAGCCACTATGCCGCCGAAGGCTACGAGGGCACAGAGGGCTGCCGCCCGAGACGAGATTCGAGCTGGCTCATCCGAGACTAGGACTGAGCAGGGTGGTATGCCTAAGCCGCAGGGACAGACCGATCCACCTTCTCCAGGCCGTATGGATAGGCTCGAGACTGGTATGGAGGAGTTGCGATAGATGATGGGGGGCATGCAGGAGCTACGTCAGATGGTACGATCCCTAGTTGCAGCCAGTCGTACAGCGAGGCCGGATGACGCACCTACTACATCACAGACGACCATGATACCTGCTCCTACTACTACCGCCGTGACCATCCCGGTTTCACTACAGGATTTCATGAGGCTGAGACCTCCAGTATTCACCGGCACCGAGGCAGCCGAGGACCCACAGACGTTCCTTGACAGTTTAGCCAGGATCTGCCGTTCGCTGAGATGTTCGGATGATCGATGGGTGGAGCTTGCGAGTTTCCGACTAGAGGGTCTCGCGCAGACATGGTGGGAGTCAGTCTTGAGAGGTCGAGCTGCAGGTCTACCGCCTATGACTTGGGCCGAGTTTACAGCGGTCTTTCCAGCTCGTTTCCTCCCAGAGAGCGTTCGTGACGCCAGAGCTCGTAGCTTCGAGGCCTTAGTCAAGACACCTGGGATGACGGTGTCTGAGTATGACATCCAGTTTACACAGTTATCCCGATATGCTCCGTATTTGGTGGATACCGAAGAGAAGATGGTGAAGAGGTTCGTACAGGGACTAGATGCCCAGCTATATCTTGCCATTGGCGTCCAGCACTACGACACTTATTCAGCTGCTATGGATACGGCATTACGGATGGAGGCACGCATATCACAAACTTCGGCCGTTTCTGGGCCGAAGAGGATTCGCACCGATGTACCGTCTCAGAGGCAGCGCGCCAGATTCTTTCCGAGAGATAGGCCTGGCAGAGGATTTGGACGGGGACAGTTATATGGTTCTTATCCCCAGGGACAGCAGCCGTCGCCAGGATGTTTTGGGTGCGGGAGTCCGCACCATCTTGTCAGAGACTGTCCGGCGAGATGACAGGGAGCAGCGACAGTTCCGCATGTGACCCTACCACCATCACCACCCCCTCCTCAGAGAGCCCTACTTCCTACCACAGGCGATGCTCCACGCCAGTTAGGTGCACCCAGAGGCCGTGGACGCGGCGGTCCTGTTCAGAGAGGACGAGGAGGCAGAGGCCGAGGTCGAGGTCAGCCCGCTATCGGTGGAGGACAGGCCTGAGTATTTGCTTTGACACCGCAGGATGCGCGGGCATCCAATGCCGTTGTGACGGTACCTTGCCAGTTTGTTCTTTCGACGCACGGGTATTATTTGACCCAGGTTTCACACATTCGTACGTCTCTACACACTTTGCACCGATGTTGGGCCGTGAGTCGTCGTCGTTAGATCATCCGCTTGTTGTTAGTACTCCGGTAGGCGAGTCGTTTGTCGCTCGTTTTGTATTTCGTTCGTGTTCCGTTCGTATCGGGGAGAGGGATTCATCGGTTGATTTGATTTTCCTCGATATGTTGGACTTTGATGTGCTTCTGGGCATGGATTGGCTAGCCACCTGTTATGCTTCGGTGGACTGCCGTGAGAAGGCAGTCAGATTTAGCTTTCCGGGAGAGCCAGTCCTTGTTATTCAGGGAGACCGCAGCGTCACCCTTCCCAGCTTGATTTCGTCTCTTCGCGCTGGTCAGCTCTTGCGGAAGGGATGTCAGGGATTCTTAGCATATATTTGTGATACTCGAGCTGCAGAGGTTCCGTTGGACCGGGTCCCGGTTGTTTGTGAGTTCCCTGATGTTTTCCCTGATGAGCTACCTGGGCTACCACCTGAGCGCGATGTTGAGTTCTGCATTGATTTGATTCCCGGCTCGGGGCCTATTTCTATACCGCCTTATCGGATGGCCCCGGCAGAGCTTCGAGAGCTGAAGGATCAGTTGCAGGATTTGTTAGATAAGGGGCTTATTCGACCTAGTTTTTCTCCGTGGGGTGCTCCGGTCCTGTTTGTCAAGAAGAAGGACGGAAGTTTGCGCTTATGTATCGACTACCGCCAGCTGAACAAAGTTACCGTTCGGAACAGATATCCGTTGCCACGCATTGATGATTTGTTCGACCAGCTTCAGGGTGCGGGGTATTTTTCGATGATCGACTTGCGATCAGGATACCATCAGCTGCGAGTTCGACAGAAGGATATACCGAGGACAGCCTTCCGTACACGCTATGGCCACTATGAGTTTTTGGTGATGTCGTTTGGACTCACCAACGCCCCAGCAGCATTCATGGATTTGATGAACCGTACATTCAGGCCGTATCTTGACTTGTTCATCATCGTGTTTATCGACGATATCTTGGTGTACTCCCGGAGCAGAGAGGAGCACGAGCAGCACTTGCAGATTACGTTACAGACTCTGAGAGAGCACCAGCTGTTCGCAAAGTTCTCCAAGCGTGCATTCTGGCTGGACAGCGTCGGATTCTTGGGTCACGTGGTTACGAGAGACGGCATATGTGTGGACCCGAAGAAGATTGAGGCTGTTCAGCAGTGGCCCCGACCTACATCGGTTACTGAGATCCGTAGTTTTCTAGGCCTGGCAGGCTACTACAGGCGTTTTGTTCAGGACTTCTCCCGTATAGCTGCACCTTTGACCGGTTTGACCCGGAAGGGAGTTCCTTTCGTTTGGACAGAGGAGTGCGAGCGCAGTTTTCAGCAGCTACGGACTTGTTTGACTACGGCGCCAGTATTATCTTTGCCTTCGGGATCAGGCGGATTTGTGGTCTACTGTGATGCTTCGCGAGTGGGGTTAGGATGCATATTGATGCAGCATGGCCGGGTGATCGCATATGCTTCTCGGCAGTTAAAGAAGCATGAACAGAACTACCCCACTCATGATTTGGAGATGGCTGCAGTGGTCTTTGCATTGAAGATTTGGCGACATTACCTATATGGCGAGTCGTGCCAAATATTCACAGACCACAAGAGCTTAAAGTACATATTTCAGCAGCGAGACCTGAACCTCAGACAGCGTCGTTGGATGGAGTTGGTGAAAGACTATGACTGCGAGATCTTATATCACCCAGGCAAGGCGAATGTGGTGGCAGATGCGTTGAGTAGGAGGCCCGGGAGTAGTCTATCCTATTTGCGCGCAGTGCAGAGGCAGTCGTCAGCAGATTGGCAGATGTTATGCGACAGCCGAGTTGAGTTCGAGTTCACTCAGACAGGGGGACAGCTCACGCATGTTCGTGCACGCCCACAGTTGCTTGACCGTATATATGAGGCACAGCGTAGAGACGACCGTTACTCAGAGATCATGGAACAAATGGGACAGGGCAGATTTTCCGAGTTCGTGATTGACGATCAGGGGATTTTACGCTATGGATCTAGACTGTGCGTACCAGATGCTGATGGATTGCGGCGCGACATTCTTGAGGAGGCACACCGATCAGTGTATAGTGTCCACCCCGGTTCCACCAAGATGTACCATGATATAAGAGAGACCTACTGGTGGGACGGGATGAAGAGGGACATTGCAGAGTTTGTATCGAGATGCCTGACTTGTCAGCAAGTCAAGGCCGAGCACCAGAGGCCCGCAGGAGAGCTACAGCCGTTACCCATTCCGGAGTGGAAATGGGAGCAAATTTCGATGGATTTCGTTGTGGGTCTATCCAGGACCAGTCAAGGGTACGACTCCATCTGGGTGATCGTAGATCGATTGACGAAAGCGGCTCACTTCCTGCCAGTGAAGACCACTTTCAGCTTCGCTCAGTATGCCCAGCTTTACATCGACGAGATCGTGCGGTTGCATGGCGTACCGACTTGTATCGTGTCAGATCGAGGCACCCAGTTCACCAGCCGACTTTGGCAGAGACTTCAGGAGGTTTTGGGCACTCGTTTGAGCTTCAGCACAGCGTTTCATCCGCAGACCGACGGACAGTCAGAGCGGACCATTCAGACTCTCGAGGACATGCTCAGAGCGTGCGTTTTAGACTTCGGCGGTAGCTGGGATCGTCATTTACCTCTAGTGGAGTTCTCCTACAACAACAGCTTCCAGGATACTATTCAGATGGCACCTTTCGAGGCATTGTATGGGAGGAGATGCAGGTCGCCCGTCTGTTGGACAGAGCTCAGCGAGAGCAGCATTTTGGGGCCGCAGCTTGTTGAGGAGACGACAGCGAAGATTCAGTTGATCCAAGACCGGATGAGAGCGGCTCAGAGCAGGCAGAAATCGTATGCAGACAGGCGCCGTCGCAGGCTAGAGTTCGCAGTTGGCGATCATGTTTTTCTGAGGGTCTCTCCGATGAAGGGCGTGATGCAATTTGGGTGGAAAGGAAAGCTTAGTCCCAGATTTGTGGGTCCCTTCGAGATTCTCGAGCGTGTCGGCGCAGTTGCATATCGTTTGGCTCTTCCACCCAGCTTTCCCGATGTTCACCCCGTCTTCCATGTTTCGATGCTCCGCAAGTACCTTCATGACCCTTCGCATGCGATTCGGCACCCGACAGTCCAGCTAGAGTGCGACCTTTCTTTTGCAGAGCAGCCGGTGGCCATCCTGGATCGGTAGGTGAAGAAGTTGAGATCGAAAGTTATACCAACCGTCAAGATCCTTTGGCGTGGCCCGAGCAGCGAGGAGGTCACCTGGGAAACCGAGGGCGAGATGAGGAAGAAATATCCCCATCTCTTTGAAGGTACGCGTAGCTATATTTTTAAATTCGGGGACTGAATTTCTTTAAGGGGAGAAGATTGTAGCGCCTTGAAATGTCGTTTTGGTGTTTTCCCGAAAATCGGTGAAAATTGGGTATTTTTCCGTAAATCGTCTTTTTGTTATTTTGCAGTTTAGGACTAATTATACCTAATTTGGATAGGTAATTGCTAGTTTTTAGTAGCAAATGAGTTACTTATGAAATTCTGGTCGTTTAAAAATTTTCCATAATTTTTTCAATTTTTAATATTATTTTAAGCCGGTAAGAAAATACATTAAATTAGCGATAAATACAAATTTAAATGGGCTAAATTTAAGCTTTAAAATCATGTTAATTAAAATCTAGTTGTAATATAAATTTTTAGTATTTTATTTTAAGTTTTAACTAATTTTTATTATGGAAAACGAAATTTATTGAATTTTAAGCTAAAACTTGCAATTTTGGACTTGTAGGGGGTCTTTTTGCAAAATTTTTTATGTGCAATCTCACACACACATCCTCACATCTCCTTGGCTGGCCCCAAACTGCAGAAATTCTCCCCCTCTCTTTTGTTTTAAAACTCTTTTGTTAAGAATGAAGTGGGTTGATGTGTAGGTTTTAAAATATAGTATTTGGAGGTATGGTGTATTGACTTTGAGGGGGTTTGACTTGGTGACTTTTTCCACACACCCCACCATCCCCTCTCCCTCATTCTGGCCGAGAGCAGCCCCCCCTCCCCATTCCATTATTTTTCCTTCTCTTTTCTCTCATTTTCTTCAAAAAATTGCATCAAAATTCAATAAAAATCAACAAATCCTTCACTATTTTAACACAAAACCTTAATCCATCTCTTCTCACACCCACGCTAGCTTAAATCTTGGTGAAAGGAGGCATCTTTGGAGGCAAATTGTTCTTGCTAGATCTCTAGTTTGAGGTATAAATTCTTCCTAATTAAATTCTTTTGTTAAGTTTCTTGAATTAGATTGTTGTAGTGTTAATTTAGTGTTAGTTTCTAATCTAGTTTTTTTTAAGGTTGTGGTTGGAGTTAAACTAGGGTTTTTAGAAACCATTATTTAGTTAATTAAAGCTAATTAGCTATCTAGTTGTTTACTAAACCAATCTTTAAGGTTACTTTGCTTAAGTGGCTTCATATTATGCTAATCTATGTTAAACTTGTGTAAAATTTTCATTAAGATTGCTAATTACCAAAATTCAAGAAAGGGTTGTGTTTGGATATTGGGTTTTGTAGCATGGTAAATGAGTTAAAATTGTGTTATTGTGGCTAACTAGTTGTGTGGTTGGATAGTTGCGTTGGACTGTGATAACTTTGTCGCTAATTGTCGATATTTGCACCAAATTGCAAATTCTAGCTTACTAGGTTTTTATTAAAATATTGTGATGAATTAATTGCGATATCTTGATGATATTTTTGGCATATCCTATGATAATTAGGATGTGTGAGTGCGGATTTTTGAGTGATCGGGTTTTAGCTTTGCCGGGCGACCAATCGACGTTTTAGTTAGTTTTGCGATTTTCGCGTGTGTTCCGCGCACCTTGTGCACGTTATACCTAGCTTGTGAACGTTAGTATTTTCGTTAGGGAATTGCGTCGTTCTTGATATGTAACCTTATGTTTGTATTGATGTAAATTCCAGGTTCGGTCGCGGAGACGTCAGACGCGGCACGATAGGGGAAAGCGGTGATTGGACGTGACTAGCTAGGGATTCCGGTGAGTAGATGTAACATCTACGGGGGACTATCGTTGGATGGCGCAAGTCGCCCGATAGTTTTAGTAGCTTAAAAAGATTCTTAGTAATGTTAGTAATTAGGGGTGTAATACTTGTATGATTATTTGCTACATTCATGCCTTATATTGACATACATATGCGAACCCTGCTATAGGCCACCTGCACCATTGCCAGGGTTTTTATACGCAGCACGAGCACTATTCATGCTTACACACACGCCCTGGTAATTGCCATGCCACCACACTAAATAACCTTTAAATTGAAACCTTTTACTATAATTGATACTTAAACTTGCGCTATTGCTTTAATTCCTTAAAATGAAATCGTAGGATTGCTATTCATGTGCATGTACTTCAACATATTATTTGTTCATGCCTAATCTATTAATCACACATCGCAACTTGATTATTGATACCATATGCATTCATTATCATTGACATATGCACTTATGAGGATTTCTTGAGATTTTATGATATTTCTGGATTTCGGGGGAAGGCCGCAAAATTTCTAAACTTATTATATTTTTAAAATATGTAAATTGCGGTTTTCTAGTGATGTAAGTGTCGTCAACCATGAGTTTGCTGTGGTTTTCGAGATCCGTGTCGAGGAGTGGAGGAACCGTCACGGGTACATGTGTAAGTGCACGGCGGCGCCCCGGCCGTCAATCCGACGGCCAAACGCGGAAACGGTGGTAAACTTTTATTTTTGCGGACTTAGCAAACCGGCACCACCGCGCACTAAACTCCGGATCGTGCCATTAAACTATATCTAGCTAACTACAAGATGAGAAGAGATGTATACCATACGATCCGAGTCCTCCGGTCTTCATCTCCACTCCGATCTCCTCGCGGGATCTCCGTCCATCTCCTCCTCGTCGGAAAGGGCACCACGAAGCCGGGTACTTTTACGGGCTCCCACCTCAATACCGAGGCAACTCGCGCATGAAGCCGGCAAATCGACATGCTCAAGATATGCTGTAGGAAGTGTAGTGTAGAATCATAGTCTCTTTTGGGGTTTGGTTGCCATTTGTGGATGATGGAGGAAACAAGACAAGAAAAATGGTGCTTGCATTTTTCCTAACATGAAATGAGATCAATCAAATGAAACACTCTCAAGGATGAAGATGAAACTCTCTTCTTCTCTTTTCTTTCTCTCTTTCTTTTTCTCAACCATGAACAAAAACCTCTCATCAAGTGAGAATGAAAATGGTGGAGCAAAAACAATATGATAACAAGAGGGAGGTGAGTGTAGGATGCAAAAAGTGGTGACCACAACCTAAAACATAATCATCACTAAATCAACATCAAACCTCTTTTCATTTCTAATCTCATAAAGTAAAGAAAAGAAAGAAAAAGGATCTCATCATGAAAAGCCATCATGATGCCACCAATATGCAAGATACCCCCTCCACAAATGTTATTTGCACAATTGCAAATAACACCCTCCATCTGAAAAGTCCGGCCGGGAAAGAACAAAGGAAAACCGGCCGGAACGGAATGCAAACTGGCAACTCCAGAAAACTGGTCCCGTAATAAATTACAGGAAAACCCCCATACTGTGCATACACACCCGCATCTGTATTCCGTCCGGATACAAATGCAATGAGACAAAATCTACACTGTACTATACTAGGATCCGGCTTAAACCAAAGCCGGCTAGTAATATCCGTCCGATCCTGATCCGTGCAATACCGCACGTATCTGATCGAACGCTGCCATATAACTATACGGCCACTAGTACAAAACCGTCCGATCCTGATCCGTGCAATACCGCACGTATCTGATCGGACCCTGCCATATCTCCATACGGCCTCTACAGTGTTTCGCCCGAAACTTGAGTAACTGTAAGTGTGGTGGACTCTAAAGACTCGTCAATACTATGGCTGTGGATTTAACCACTAGCACGTCAGAGGTATAAGCCAATACGTAACGGGCCACCAGCAATTGACTAAAAGGGACGTCGATGAGCGAACTCATCCTGACACCCTACTGAGCCTGTCAGTGACAATATCCGTGCAGTCCGGTCCGTTCGTCTATGAGTATCGCATGGCGGGCCTAGGGGGTTGGTAAAAGTCAGACCCCCAAAAGCGGTACAAGTCGTGTCGGAGTGTAGCCCAGAACACCCTGAGATACTACTGGAATACCTACCAGTAAATCTCCTTGCCTTGGCCAAGGACTTTGTGTAATGGCTCTCCTAGACACAGCACGACCTCACCCCCAATACCGGGAGAGACGAACCCCTGAAGATACGCTCACTGCCTCCATGTGGCTCGGGACTGTACCCAACTAAAACCTGTTTGCACGACTCCTTTGAGCCGTGGTAGGGTAGTAATCAAAGTACAGTGGGAACTCACACGAGACAAATGACGATCCCCAGGTCGATGAACTAACCTGCACACATGTCACCAGGGAACTGCCATCTGACGTCTGGTATATGACCAACTAGCATGTTCCCGGCGAGTCCTGTCCGGTGTACTCATAACCCAATGAGCACCTGTATACATCTTAGGTGATCCAACTGACACCAGTGGCTTGTGAGACCGGCCACCGCCCCTCGTCGGGGTCTCGACTGTATACACTAGTCTACTAATGGAGTATCGATGCCCGGTCTCGAAACTCCCACGACTAGGGACCTTTTAAGGATATGCTTGTAGACCCCCAGCTCCCACTTATATGATCGCCCTCATACTGCTGGTGGTCAAGCAAGAATCCTAGGGGCTCTATCAACGTGTAATAGCGACGTGTCAGGTCACCTCAAGCAGTACACGATGATAAAGGTAAACCAGATAGCATACTATCATCTCGAGTAAGACTGTCCTACCGGGATAGGTCCTCCCTCAATCATTACAATCACGTACCTGTGACCTAATAATTGACTCTGAGGGCACTATCTCCAACAATCTCCCACTTGCACTCAAGGCTAATTATTGCGATGTCGCATACTCACAGCCCGTGTGATACCGAACATCCAACTCCTCTACTAGTCAGTCTCACAAAGCTCGTTTGCGGAACTATTGCGTTCGAGGAATAGCCTTAGTGAGTGGATCCGCTCAGTTGTTTCTTTCTATGTCTCTCTATATCTCAAGTTCACGGAGAAAGCCATCTCCCGAAATGAGCAATATCAGTCTTAGAATATGTCTGGATGTCTGATGGGACGTAGCTCATAAATGAACTCCAAATCCAAACTTCTTAGACTGTATTGACAACTGAACTTAATCAGTGTCCTGCGCGCCATGCCTCCCTCAGTATTGCCTTGGACCACCTGTCCAAAATACTGCCCCTCATCAGAAGGAAAACTATAACTCTGACAACCTCCTTGTCGTCCATGTCACCTTAGAAGCCTGGAATGATAACTGTCTCCCGAATGAGGCTGTCGTTATCATATCCCTAGAACATCCTCTTATGTTCTAAAGCTGCTTCCGACTGTTCCTCCAGGATTGGATCAATGTCAACTTATTGCATTTCGTGCAAGAACAACATCTGGTGTGGTACTTGACATCTCATGATTGACTCAATTGCCTAAGCAAGTGATCTGCCAATCATGCACATCCCTCTCCACTTTAGTCTATAAGACACCTTTGGAGAGGGTGACTCCATCACCTGCAGGTACACTACCGTGCCAGGAGTCGTCCATTCTAAATGCTCTTAGAATGCTGTCAAAGTACTCAGATTGGGAAACCACCCAAATCTAGATCTAAAAACCATAGATCTAGTAACCAGTATGTCTGATATAATGTCCAAGTCCCTTGTGGAGAAACCACTGTGCGACGACCAAAGTATAACCGATCGTAGTATAGGAATTTCTTTTCCTATTCTATGTATGTCATCCAAATACCAGGATATCACACCCTACTACCTTCTCAACAGATCCATCCCCTATTCTGATGACGTCAAACCCATGACTGTCACATCAGAAATAGATGATCTATCTCCGCTACATCTGCTTTAGTCTATAAATAGATATAAGCCTGATGTCCACCAATGCTTCCGCTGCTCCCACTGACTACGACAACCCTCTGCCAGAGTCATATAGACGTGCACTTCTAAAACTAGTTTAGAACGACGCTATACTCATCCTCCTGCCGGGTCTCGCAGCCTGGAACAACAACAATGGCAAGTGTGGGTAAACAAGAACTTCCCTGTCACCGTCCTTGAGGCTACCTGAGTACCTCTCGGGTGCCTGAAGTTACCCACTTTATCTGCGGAGTGGCCAATGGAATGTCAATCCAGATTGAATCTTTAGGTTCCTTATCAAATCTTCAGTAATCGTTTGTGGTTCTGGAATCACTTCCAGTTCTACCATACTCCCACTACTGTTTTCTGAAAAAATCCATTTTTATTAAAACTGTGGCGAGTCTTGAACAATATCGCTATTGTTCATCCAGATGGTAGAAAATCAACCCTCGTCATAGCCTGGGTCAACCCACAAACAGCCATTACAGAAACTTGCCTTGAGTTGTCCAGTGTCTGGTTTTAATCATAAACCGGACAACTCCCCGTACCTTAACATCGTTAAGATATGAACTGTTCTATATCCCATATAGGACCAGAGGCACTGATTTAATTGAACCAGATCCAAATCATGCAACTGTCTCCAGTGCATGTCAACTAAATGGAAGGAGGCCAGATCAGCGTTACTCAACTTAGGAATACTTCCAATTATGAGTAACCTGAAAGAGAAGCAATTTCTCTTAATCATTACTATCAACTGAACACCATACACAAGTATCTACATCTTCGATCTCTTTGAAGAATCCCGATACTTGCTATACCTGGTTCTCTACTCTATTCAAATACATATAACTTCTCCAAATTCGGACCCTGTGTTTCCACGAAACACTTGTCTAAAAATTAGAGGAGTCATAAGTAAACCGAATATAGTACGAGGACCATCCCCTCTGTCCTGATGGACTCTGGACAACATACAATACTCTGTAAAAGTCCCTTGAGTCTGATAACTCTTTCACTGTGTGTCGTAGGTTGAAAACTGTACTTATGGTTAAGAAGAATTACACCGCTGTTTAATGCTCCTTACCTAACCATCCACTGATATAGGTAAATGTCGTAGACATAATTTCAGAAAGGTATATCTCACTCTATGAAAATAGACGTACAGATATATCAATTTGAAATTGGTGCATAACTGCGGATATTCAAAACCAAATATTTGTCGACTGGCAAACAACCCAGGTGACTTCCTCAAATATCACTGATTCCAACGAATCCCGATATAATGAGGATAATCACCCAATTCCCAATAACTTACTCCCACTCATCATCTGTAAAACCATACAGATGTGAGGATCGTACCTGGTAAATACATACCCTGGAGTAAGTATCTAATCGGGAAATCAGTTTTCCTTTAACATTACACAGTGAAACTGAAATATTGAAATGTTCCGATGGGGTATTCTGGTATTCCTAGTAATGCCTCTTCCAGATTTACGACTGTAACCGTATAGTTCTTTGCCACCTCTCCAAATCCCTTCATATGTCTTTAGTCTTTACCTTCTGCACACCCTTTTAGGCCAAATGGTTTTCTTCCTTCCCTACCGTTCGGCACCAGCCTATGGTTTGGAAGAAGACTATCCAATAAGCATAATGGGTGTACTTTCCTAGTCCTAGGAGCACTCGCAATGCGAGAGAAGGTGAAGATAAAAGACACCTGAATGTACTTTATTCCTATTTCTCCTGAACCAGGATCCATCCCCGAACTGGAACAAGTTCCTTTCGAGTTCGTATATAACCATACGATGGATTATCCAATAAAATGGGATCTTCGTAGTGATACGGAGTGTCCTGGAGAAATACAAAGGTGATTTAGGATTGGCGAAGAAATACTTGGTTCGGTCGTGAATAGCAGTCGCAATTTACTTTGCCCTCTTACTAATCCCTTGTTTTGTCTGAACTTAATACCTTCTGTACACCGTTTAGGCTAACTGGTTTTCTTCATTCCCTACCGGTCGGCACCAGCCTATGGTTTGGAAGAAGACTATCCAATTTGCGTAATAGGTGTACTACTCCTAAACCAAGGAGTACTCGCAACCTGAGAGAAGGTGAAAAGAAAAGACAACTGAATAATCCTATTCGTTTTCTCCAGAACCGGAAACCATCCTCGAATTCCTTCGAGTTCGTATCTAACCATACGATGGTTTTGTCCAATGGAAGTGGACGTTCGTAGTAATACGGGGTGTCCTGGAGAAAAGGGTAAAAGTAGGAGTGGCAATGAGGTCTGCAACTCTGACAATCAAAAGCCAGTGTTAAGAAGGTTCGGTCAACTTGGTCACGGAGTCATAGTCTAGGGTCGGGTCAATGGTCGCTGCCAGAGAGAGAGAGAGAAGAAACACTCAGCGTGCACTCTATCCTAGATCAGAATGGTTACCAATTTATCTAATCTGGAATCCTCCCACTGTACCTCGAATTCTCCTCCAAACCTGAAAGAAGAATTAGTTGGGGTTACCCGAGGAGTAAACTAACTCATCAGTGGGAATCGGGATCCAACTCTCATCGCATGACAACGTGACGGAATCCGCTCATGGTATCACACTCCAGAAGGTATGCGCATATCTGGCAAGTTTCAGTACTTTTGAAACTCCCGATGTGATTTCTGCCCCATGCTCTTATGACCTTGGCGAAGGTCAACAAATCATAAGTCACATGTCAAGTTCTACCCGTCATTATCCAGGTTAATTTGAATCCACCCGTACAAGCCCTTGACGAAGGTCAACAAGGCTATACGACTGTCCCAAACCAACGCATCTATCTATGCAGCAGAAAGGTAACAAGCAGCTACCATACACTATGCCTTGACGAAGGTCAACAAACACAGCATGAATACTACGTGCTACCCGTCTGAAACGACGGAGGGCTACGAATGGTTTCTGGCGAAAACCTTTAACGTAAAGAACTTGATATCGTTGAAGGAACGGATAGCTTTTTAGAAAATATAGTGACGAAAACCTTTACTAAAGAGGTCACTCCCGGTGAAGGGATCTCGGCTCTTTCCCCGTAGAATGGGGTGCAGGATATCCCAAATGAATACC
This sequence comes from Agapanthus africanus, assembly GCA_030015575.1. Classification (NCBI taxonomy): domain Eukaryota; kingdom Viridiplantae; phylum Streptophyta; class Magnoliopsida; order Asparagales; family Amaryllidaceae; genus Agapanthus; species Agapanthus africanus. The sequence goes on along the minus strand of CM057342.1, from coordinate 446,680,739 downwards.
ACGATGCAAAGCAAAAGTAATCGGCTATAGTGAAGTTAATGCCCTGACGCAAACTTTTGTCCAAGGGGTCACTCCCGGTGAAGGGATCTCGGTCCTTGCCTCGTCGACGGAGGAGCAGGATATTCCAAATGAATACCACGATGCAAAACAAAAGTGAACGTCCTTGCAATAACAGCTTTTTGAAAAGTGTTCCAACAACATCAGAATAGGTTTGTTTAACTTGCATTGATCCGAATCAACGCAGTCCCATCAATTAATCACACCACAAAGAACGAAAATATACTGACGTACGTATATGCCATCCGCATTCGCCACTGGGTCCCGTCATCACCCGTTAGGTTAGCTAACTAACGGCAGAGCGGGGACTGGACTAGCGCGGATGAAAAACATATACAACATCTACTAATATATATACCAATATATTATATTTCGCTCAAGGCGTGAAAAGAAATGCAACATCACAGAAATGTACAGCATCACAGAACAATACAGATATCTGGGATCCCCGGGTTTCACAGAGCCACTACTGAAACCCGACGTTCCCCTGGTCGTGTGGATAGCCTGTGCAATGAAATCCTAGACCCCTACGGGCGCGGCAAGTCACCCGCCAAAACCTGAAGCGAGGCAGCCCCCTTCAGCACCGTGAATGGACCACCCAGCACTTCACGGAATCCGGTAACTTGGGCACCCCTCCTGGGTCAACCTGTACCCCCTACGAGTGTGGCGAATAGCCCGCCAATTCCAGACTGAAGCCCCTCCGTCTCAATGCCCTGAGATGCGGGCTTGTTGCCCTCCAGAACCCGGCTATCCGTGCACCCCTCCGCGGGGTAATCCTAGTACAGAAAGTAAAAAATACATACACCGGGTACATCGACCGCAACCAGGTCGTGCCCCAAAAAGAATAATACAAACAGGCAGTGACGGCAGTCCACATGTCGGACGCTCGCCCCGCAATATCAAATGTACATAATACAACAAAACTGTACTAGCATTGCATCCAGGCTATCCCCACGACCGATCCGCAACATCACAGCAAATACATAGAACATCAACGTGAAAGTCACGTTCGCAAATCCGTCTAACCGGGCTATAGCAGTTAGACCGGATTTACCGATCGAGTGACATTCACGGTCGCAGATATAATGTAAATACTGTGAAAAAATGTGTTTAAAAAATTTCTGATTGATCAAACAATTAACAAGTGGGCCCCAAAGAAAACTGTAGCACTCACAGAAACAATTGGCCCAACTTTAATATTCCAAAGCCCATATTTTAAGCCCAGAAGGCCTCTGTAAAAAAATGGTGAAGTGATGTGAATAGTGCGCGGCGGAAGGGCCGCACAAAAGGGGTTTTCGCGGCGGTTCCGCGCTCCAACTGTGGAGTTACTTCGTCAAATTTTTACAGAACACTTAGATTTTCCAGTACATCAATATTTTACAACCTGAAAAATTTTTCGAGACCAAAAATTTTCAATAGAAACTGATGCGAACTAAAATGCAGTTTTGGAACTTTTTGATCGATCGGAAATGCAAACACATTACACAAAGCTAGACAAAGTTAATGGCGAGGCTCTGATACCACTGTAAGTGCACGGCGGCGCCCCGGCCGTCAATCCGACGGCCAAACGCGGAAACGGTGGTAAACTTTTATTTTTGCGGACTTAGCAAACCGGCACCACCGCGCACTAAACTCCGGATCGTGCCATTAAACTATATCTAGCTAACTACAAGATGAGAAGAGATGTATACCATACGATCCGAGTCCTCCGGTCTTCATCTCCACTCCGATCTCCTCGCGGGATCTCCGTCCATCTCCTCCTCGTCGGAAAGGGCACCACGAAGCCGGGTACTTTTACGGGCTCCCACCTCAATACCGAGGCAACTCGCGCATGAAGCCGGCAAATCGACATGCTCAAGATATGCTGTAGGAAGTGTAGTGTAGAATCATAGTCTCTTTTGGGGTTTGGTTGCCATTTGTGGATGATGGAGGAAACAAGACAAGAAAAATGGTGCTTGCATTTTTCTTAACATGAAATGAGATCAATCAAATGAAACACTCTCAAGGATGAAGATGAAACTCTCTTCTTCTCTTTTCTTTCTCTCTTTCTTTTTCTCAACCATGAACAAAAACCTCTCATCAAGTGAGAATGAAAATGGTGGAGCAAAAACAATATGATAACAAGAGGGAAGTGAGTGTAGGATGCAAAAAGTGGTGACCACAACCTAAAACATAATCATCACTAAATCAACATCAAACCTCTTTTCATTTCTAATCTCATAAAGCAAAGAAAAGAAAGAAAAAGGATCTCATCATGAAAAGCCATCATGATGCCACCAATATGCAAGATACCCCCTCCACAAATGTTATTTGCACAATTGCAAATAACACCCTCCATCTGAAAAGTCCGGCCGGGAAAGAACAAAGGAAAACCGGCCGGAACGGAATGCAAACTGGCAACTCCAGAAAACTGGTCCCGTAATAAATTACAGGAAAACCCCCATACTGTGCATACACACCCGCATCTGTATTCCGTCCGGATACAAATGCAATGAGACAAAATCTACACTGTACTATACTAGGATCCGGCTTAAACCAAAGCCGGCTAGTAATATCCGTCCGATCCTGATCCGTGCAATACCGTACGTATCTGATCGAACGCTGCCATATAACTATACGGCCACTAGTACAAAACCGTCCGATCCTGATCCGTGCAATACCGCACGTATCTGATCGGACCCTACCATATCTCCATACGGCCTCTACAGTGTTTCGCCCGAAACTTGAGTAACTGTAAGTGTGGTGGACTCTAAAGACTCGTCAATACTATGGCTGTGGATTTAACCACTAGCACGTCAGAGGTATAAGCCAATACGTAACGGGCCACCAGCAATTGACTAAAAGGGACGTCGATGAGCGAACTCATCCTGACACCCTACTGAGCCTGTCAGTGACAATATCCGTGCAGTCCGGTCCGTTCGTCTATGAGTATCGCATGGCGGGCCTAGGGGGTTGGTAAAAGTCAGACCCCCAAAAGCGGTACAAGTCGTGTCGGAGTGTAGCCCAGAACACCCTGAGATACTACTGGAATACCTACCAGTAAATCTCCTTGCCTTGGCCAAGGACTTTGTGTAATGGCTCTCCTAGACACAGCACGACCTCACCCCCAATACCGGGAGAGACGAACCCCTGAAGATACGCTCACTGCCTCCATGTGGCTCGGGACTGTACCCAACTAAAACCTGTTTGCACGACTCCTTTGAGCCGTGGTAAGGTAGTAATCAAAGTACAGTGGGAACTCACACGAGACAAATGACGATCCCCAGGTCGATGAACTAACCTGCACACATGTCACCAGGGAACTGCCATCTGACGTCTGGTATATGACCAACTAGCATGTTCCCGGCGAGTCCTGTCCGGTGTACTCATAACCCAATGAGCACCTGTATACATCTTAGGTGATCCAACTGACACCAGTGGCTTGTGAGACCGGCCACCGCCCCTCGTCGGGGTCTCGACTGTATACACTAGTCTACTAATGGAGTATCGATGCCCGGTCTCGAAACTCCCACGACTAGGGACCTTTTAAGGATATGCTTGTAGACCCCCAGCTCCCACTTATATGATCGCCCTCATACTGCTGGTGGTCAAGCAAGAATCCTAGGGGCTCTATCAACGTGTAATAGCGACGTGTCAGGTCACCTCAAGCAGTACACGATGATAAAGGTAAACCAGATAGCATACTATCATCTCGAGTAAGACTGTCCTACCGGGATAGGTCCTCCCTCAATCATTACAATCACGTACCTGTGACCTAATAATTGACTCTGAGGGCACTATCTCCAACAACATGGTGGGCCCGGTAAGGTACCCCGGGGCAAGAGGAATGTGTTGTTGACGTTGAGCCTGGCAGGGGACGGATTACCTACCGGTGACTGTTTGGGACGGCGGATATCCAGAGGATACCGACCGTGGCCGCGAGATGATGAGATATTGATATTTGAGATGGGTCAGCCGGACGGCTGAGGCCAGAGATACATTGATATGAGATTTGAGACAGTTTTGAGGTGTCGATGCTGGACACGGATTCTTGTTGATTCTATTGGTATTGTGCTGGTATTTCAAAAGAGATTCCTAAAGGAAAAACATGATTCTTATACTTACACATTCAGATCATGAGTTGATTCGCATTGCATTCATACCTGCTAGTATATTCATATTGCATACATACCTGCTATTATGTCCTGCCTTACCTGTATTTTAGATGCTAGGATACTTGTGTGCATGCTTTCGATAGCCTGTGTAGATGTTATTTATTACTCACGGGTTGGCAACTCACCCCCGTTGTGCCACAGCCTTTTTCAGGTCTGCTCCGTCAGTACAGTAGCGGCGGGCGCACTTGCTTCTTTTGCCTCTTTTGCCTGGACTCGAGGTTTTGCTCTTAGGTGGGTTATATTATTATTTTGTACCACCTTGTATATTCTTTGTATCTAGTGTACTCCATCTACTGTTTCTACCAGTATTGTTGTATATTGACCTATAGATGAGACTGTGAGATTTGTGGACTTTTTATGCTGTATTTTGGGGTCGAGCTCACTTGAGTCGACATGCTGTTTTTCTCATGCTTCTTTATGATTATTTTGCATGTTGTTGTTTTATATTACGTGGGATTTGTGACCGCCTTGTGGCGAAGAGCTAGCTCCCGCTTGGGGATGCCTTATTTGTTGGATTCATATATATTCTTGTTGTACCCATTTTGGGGGCCAGTATTTACAAAGGAGACTCTGCCGAAATTTTCGGAAAAATTGATATTGTTTTTAAAAAGTCTTGATATAACTTATTTGATAAACTCGCTTTCAATTGATTGGTTTTCCTTCACTGTTCTGCTTATTTGGTTTTGATTTCTGGGCTTTGGCTTACTTATTTTACGGACGCCTTGAGACGTTTCGTAATTTAAGTACCAGTCACGTTCCGTACCCTTCGGGTCGTGACAAATATGCCGCGGAAAATACACACGCTACGCCACTCTGCTCAAGCTACCTACTCCATCATACCAAGGTCATCCTACACTCCGAAAGGTAAAACCTACGCTCTGATACCAACTTTGTCACGTCCCAAAATTCGGCACGTGACCGGCACTTAAACCACGTAACGTCTACAGGCGTGACGCAATTTAAGTAAGCCGAAAACCCAGAAATTTAAACCATCAAAAGGGATATGTGAAGAAAACATTTGTTAAAAACATTTGGAAATCTCAAGTAAAAATCTTTAAAGTTTAAATTATTTTCTTAAAAAATTCGGCAGCACCTCCTTTGTAAAAACTAGCCCCGAAACAGGTACAAGTATAAGATACAAGTAAAACAACACATGATCTAAATAAAGCATCCCAAACGGGAGCAATCACGCCCAACGGCGAAAACAACCACCACAAGAATAATATACGACGTCGTAGCGAAGAAATAAACAATATAGTGAAAAACAGCATAAAAGATAAAACTGCATAAATAAAGTCGGCTCACACGAGCTCGACATCCAGAGTCACAAAAATAATATACAACATCGTCCTCACAACTGGTCTCTAAGTCAATAAACAAATGGTAAATGGAGAGTACTAGATACAATAGGGTGTACAATGAAATATAAATGGATAACCGCAAAACCCACCTATAAGCAAAACGTCTCACACGCCAACTTTAGCGGTATCCGTAGTAAAAAGTTACAATGATGTAGCCCTGCCGCGACTACTCTGAGGGTCAACCTGCAAAACACTGTGGCACAACGGGGGTGAGTTACCAACTCGTGAATAGTAAATAACATATACAGGTATCGCAGATTTGCACATACTGCGATACTCTAACATATGCAATCTGATAACATCAATATGGTAATCTGGGTATGCAATAATCATGCGAGGTACTCTATCAGGTACTACAAATACATGATGCAGTGAATAAAAATGGATGCTGAGTATGGGATAAAACATATCATCAACACGAATTATCATCGTGGAAAAACCTGGTGTCCATCAAATACACCCCAAATCCCAATAACTCAGGCGTCGTCACTCTAATCGGCCCTCATATCCTGTAGATCTCATGGAACCTGAGTGCCCAACATCGGCACTTGAAAACATCATGAAATACTCGTGTCCAGTATCGATATGCAAATCCACATATATCGGGTTCCGTCAGTCTGGATCGGCCCACGGGCTCCGTCTGTGGGATCGGCCCTCGGGCTCCGGCAGTACGGGTCGACCCCTATCCATCTCTCGACTCCGACCGGTATCCTCCGGATAACCGCCAGGTCCAACCAATCACCGGTAGGTAGTAGTCCCTCTGCCGAGCTCATTGTCATCCCCACAAAATCTCTCTCTCGCCCCGGGGTACCATACTGGGTCCACCATGAACCCGCAAACGGATCATCCGCCTCCTCGAATCGGGTTTCTATCACACGTCTCAGAACCGAGAAAACGCATGGTGGATGCACTGAAATATCATATCAAGAGAACCGGGTTTTCAAAACATTGCATACTTTCTTGAAAAATACCACGGTTCTCAAATCCAATAAATCACATGAAATCCATATCTCAATACGTAAATCCATGAAATGTGATATATGCAACATAAAACAATGGTATGAGCATATTAAGGGAAAACCGCTCTTTTAAATGAACCCGGTTTTAAAATATATCATACGATTCCCAATTCCTCCAAAAATCAAATCCAACATCATCTGCAGGTGTACAATTAGCTATAGCAAGTATGGGTGTGTACATGTAAGAATGTATGCCCAATGTATATCATATGTATAATAGAACAATAATCCATGTGTATGTAATAAACAATAAAATACTGTATATGTGTATAGGCGTGGCATGGCAATTACCGACGGTGTGGGTGTAACATACAAATTAGCGCTCGTGCAACATGAACCGTCAGTAATAGTGCAGTGTCCACTAGATACTCAGTCAAGGCACAACAATATAATGGTATGTATGATGCTCATGCACAATCAATCTATATGGATATAAACATGCGACTACACTAGTATGTCAAGCCCTGACGCATAACGCCATACGGGCGATTTCCCCGTAGATGTTAAATCTACTCACCGGTGATCTCCAGCTAAGTGTATCCGACCACATGTTTTCCCTTCTTTGCGGCGTCCGAAGTCCCCGCTTGCGATCCTAAAATCATACAACAACAACATAATAAGTGCACATTAGAAATCTATCGATAACGCACGCAAACAATGGCAGCAACAACCTGACTCCCAAGCACTCCCGAGTGTTTCCCCTCAGCGGCTAAACGCGTGCAGCAACCTCCTAGACTAGCCCTACGGCTACACAACAAACCAAACACCTGAACAATTAATGGATAATCCACAACGCATGTTGCCGAAACGCTCAAATTTTAGCTAAAATGTCCCAGATTTTGCTACACAAAGAATTGGTGAAAGTTGCAAGTTCCACAAGCCTAAAAATAACCCCAGAGACCCCCCGACAAAGATACAAACCCCAGTCCCCAAGTCTGGCCGCAAATTGCGGCCAGAAGCATTAAATTTGCGGCCTCTTTAAAGGGGATTGGTCTCAGGTTCTCGTGGTGGGTTCTAGGTCCTACACACACCTCTCAGTAACGGCAACTTTAAAACAACCACCCGAGTTTATAGCAGATTCAACAGGACACCAAAACTTAACCAAAATACAATATTTTGCGCAAAACTGAAACTTTATGGTTCTAAACAGAAACTAATTAGCAACACAACACAATAACTACCTAATTAATAGTGGAGAGTCGTTACCAAATCAAACTTGCTCCAAAACCCTATCTTCCAAGCTCCAAGCGGTCTCCAATGGCTTTGGCTCAAGATCAAAGAAGGGTGTAGTGAGTTTTGGTGAGGGGTAGTGTGGATTTGTGAGGGTTTTATTTTTGTTTTGTGAGGAGCAAGAGGGGTTTCAGTTTGGGGGAGAGTGGAGGAAAATGAGAGAAAGAAAATGATATGAAGAATGGAATGAGAATGAGAGAATGAGTGGGAGTGTGAAGGTGTAAGTGAGTGAGTGAGGGTTTGTGAATTAGGGGTGAGCTTAGAGGAGCCATGCCTCCCCCCCTCTCTCTCTTCATTAAATGCTAAGCATGCTTGCCCATGCCCCCTTCTCTCTCCCTCTCCCTCAAGTCAACACAAAAACCATTTATTTTAAAATTTGAAAACTAATTTATTTTAATAAATTACATATTGAAATTAATAGAATGGGTTAATACACCATGGCTACTTAAGCATGGTATAACCCCAATTTAGACCAAGGTTAACATGCACATGTGTGTGCAAGCCCGCAATAAATATTAATAAAATATTCATTAATTTTTATAAAATGTTTGAAAACCATTTTGGTAAACTTTTTACAAAAAAATCCGCATTAACGCTTAATTAACCACTAATCGCATTCTAAGGTGTTACAATGAGGTGTTGAGAGCAACTCAAAAAAGAGAAAAAGAAATGACTAATGGCTTGTCATTTTTGTTTGTTGTGTGAGTGTGATAAGAAATAATGGAGCCATCACATAAATGTCCATGTCTCCAAAAATATCTTAGTCAACAAAAAATATCTCAAGTCAACATAATCTCATAACAAACAAAAACCCTAAGTATGCTAGAATAGTAACCATGGGTCACTAATTAGCCATGCCACAAAAATGCAATAAACACCTCATCCTACACCTCAATAACCTTTTGATCCAAAAAGGTCTAAACCATGATGAGGTGTAATCTTCTAAAAGTAATCTTGTAATAAATTACAAGAATACCGCTCAACCGTATATACATACCCGCATCCGTATTTCGAAGAATACGAATACAAAGAGACGAAAATAATCCAACAAATATAATACTAGGATCCGGCTTAAACCAAAGCCCACTAGTATCATCCGTCCGAACATCATCCGTGCACAAGTACACGTATGTGATCGAACCCTGCCGTAAAACCATACGGCCTCTACATCGTTTCGCCCGAAGCAGGGAAACCCTCTGTGTGGGACTCTAAAGACTCGTCAATACGCTGGCAGTGGGTTTAACCACAAGCACGTCAGCGGCACTAGCTAAACGTAACGGCTACCCAGGTATTGAGCGAAATGGAGGCCGACAAGCAAATTCATCCCGAAACCCCTACTGAGCCTGATAGTGACAATATCTGTACAGTCCGGTCCTTTCGTCTATGAGTATCGCATATCGAGTCTAGGGTGTGGATAAAGTCAGGCTCCTAATAACACGACATTTAGTGTCGGTATGAAGCCCATCACCACCTGAGAAACTACTGATCTTAGATCAGTAATTCTCGACTACCTTGGCCAAGGATTATTGCGGTGTCGCATACTCACAGCCCGTGTGATACCGAACACCCAACTTCTCTACTAATCAGTTTCACAAAGCTCGTTTGTAAAACTATTGCGTTCGAGAAATAGCCTCAGTGAGTGGATCCGCTCCAATGTTTCTTTCTATGTCTCTTTTTATCTCAAGTTCGCGGAGAAAGCCATCTCCCGAAATGAGCAATACCTGTCTTAGAATATGTCTGGATATCTGATGGGGCCCAGTTCGCAAATAAACTCCAAATCCAGTAAACTTCTTAGACTGTATCGTCCACTGAATTTAATCAGTATCCTGCGCCATGACTCTCTCAGTATCCGCTTGGACCACCTGTCCAAACTACTGCCCCTCGTCAAGAGGGAAAACCATAACTCTGACAATCACTCTGTCATCCAGATCACCTTGGAAGCCTGGAATGATAACCGTCTCCCAAAGAAGGTCGCCGTTACCAAATCCCTAGAACATTCACTTATGTTCATAAACTGCTTCCGAACGTTTCTCCAGAATTAGATTAATATATACTTATTGCAACTAGTGCAAAAACAACATTTGGTGTGGTACTTGACATCTCATGATTGACTCAATTGCCTAAGCAAGTGATATGCCAATCATGCACATCCCTCTCCCCTTTAGTCTGTAAGACACCTTTAGAGAGGGTGACTCCATCACCAGCAGGTACCACACCATGCCAGGAGTCGTCCATTCTAAAACACCTTTAGAATAGTGTCAAAGTACCCAGATTGGGAAACAACCCAAATCTAGATCTAAAACCATAGATCTAGTTACCAGAATGCCTGATATATTATCCATATCCAATGTGGAGAAACCATTGTGTGACAACCACAGTATAACCGATTATAGTATAGGAATTTCACTTCCTGTAAAGTGCATGTCATCCAAATACCAGGATATCACACCCTACTACCTTCTTAACAGATCCATCTTCTATTCTAATGAAGTCAAAACCTATGACTGTCACATCAAAAATAGATGATCTATCTCCACTATACCTACTTTAGTCTATAAATAGACACAAGCTACTTGTCCACTATGCTTCCGCTGCTCCCACTGACTATAACAACCCTCTGGCAGAGTCATATACACGTGCACTTCTAAAGATAGTTTAGAACGACGCTATACTCATCCTCCTGCCTAGTCTCATAGTCTAGAACAACAGTAATGGAAAGTATGGGTAAACAAGAACCTCCATGTCACCGTTTCTGAGAAGACCGAAGTATCTCTCGGGTGCCTGTGGTTATCCACCATATCAGCGAAGTGGCTAATGGAATGTCAAACCCGATTGAATCCTTAGGTTATATTAAATTTTCAGTAATCGTTTGTGGTTCTGAAATCACTTCCAGTTCTACCATACTCTCACTACTGTTTTCTGAAAAAGTCCATTTTGCTAAAACTGTGGCGAGTCAAGAACAATATCACTATTGATCTTCCATATGGTAGAAAATTACCCATCGTCATAGTCCGGGATAACCCACAAACTGCCATTATTGAAACGTGCCTTGAGTATGTCCAGAGTCTGGTTTTAAGCATAAGCCGGACAACTCCATATACCTTAATATTGTTAAGATATGAACCATTTTATATACAATATAGAAACAAAGGCACTAATTTAATTGGAACCAGATTCAAATCATGCAACTGTCTCCAGTGCATGTCAACTAAATGGAGAGAGGTCGATCATCATTATTCAACTAGGAGTGCATCCAGATATGAGTAACCTGAAAGGGAAGCAAGTTCTCAAATCCATTACTATCAACTGAATACCAAACACAAGTATCTATATGTTCGATCACCTTGAAGAATCCCGATACTTGCAACACATGGTTCTCTACTTTATTCTTGTACCTATAACTTCTCAAAACTTGGACCTTGTATTTCTACGAAATACTTGTCTAAAAACTAAATAAGTCACAAGTAAACAGAATATAGTACGAGTACCAACCTCTTTGTCCTAATGGACACTGGACAACATACAATACTTTGTATAAGTCCCCTGAGTTCAATAACTCAAATCCTGTGCGTCGTAGGTTGAAAACTGTACTATGGTTAAGAAGAATTACACCGCTGTTGAATACTCCTTACCCAATCACCAACTGATATAGGTAAATGTCATAGACATAATTTCGAAAGTTTATATCTCACTTTATAAAATAAACGTACAGATATATCGGTTTGAAATTGGTGCATAACAACGGATATTCAAAACCAAATATTTACCGTCACGCAAAAACCCAGGTGATTTCCTCAAATATCACCAATTACAACGAATTCCGATATAATGAGGATATAATCACCTAATTCCTAATATCTTACTCCCACTCATCATCTGTAATACCATACAGATGTGAGAATCAAACTTGGTAAATACATACCCTGGAGTAAGAATCTAATTGGGAAATCAGTTTTCAATTAACAACTCACAGTGAAACTGAAACATGAAAATGTTTCGAATGGGTATCCGAGTATTCCTAGTAATGCCTCTTCCACTATCCAGATTCATGACTGTAACCGTATATTTCATTGCCATCTCTCCAATCCCTTTATTTTTCTTTACTTATTACCTTCTGTACACCGTACTTAGGCTAAATGGTTTTCTTCCTTCCCTACTTTTTGGCACCAGCCTAAGGTTTGGAAGAAACTATCCAATAAGCGTAATAGGTGTACCCTCCTAATCCTAGGACCCCTCATAACCTGAGAGAAGGAAAAAGGAAAAAGACAACTGAATAATCCTTATTCTATTTCTCCTAAACCAGAAACCATCTTCGAACTGGAACAAGTTCCTTCGAGTTCTTATGTGACTATACGATGGCGCATCCAATAAATATGGATCTTCGTAGTGATACGGAATGTTCCGGAGAAATGCTAAGGTGAAGTAGGAGTGGCGATGATATACGCGGTTTCGTCGTGAATGATAGCAGTCGCATTTTACTTTGTCCTCTTTATAATCCCTTTATTTGTCTTTACTTATTACTTTCTGTACACCACACTTAGGCTAATTGGTTTTCTTCCTTTCTCATCCTTCAGCACCGGCCTAAGGTTTGGAAGAAGACTATCCAATAAGTGCAATAGGTGTACTCTCTCCTAATCCTAGGAGCCCTCACAACATGAGAGAAGGTAAAAGGAAAAGGCAACTGAATAGTCCTATTCAATTTCTCCAGAACCGGAAACCATTCTCGAATCTGAAATAAGTTTCTTCGAGTTTGTATGTAACTATACGATGGTCATATCCAATAACTGTGGATCTTCATAGTGATACGGAATGTTCCGGAGAAAAGCAAAGGGTAAAAGTAGGAGTGGCAATAAAGTATACAACTCTGACAATCCAAAAGCCAGTGTGTTTTAAGAAGGTTCGGTTAATTTGGTTCATGAGTTTTAGTCTAGGGTCGGGCCATGGTCGCTGTCAAAGAGAGAGAGAGAAAAGAAACACTCAGCGTGCACTCTAACCTAGATCAAAATGGTTAATCACTTTATCTAATCCGGATGGCTCCCACCGTTTCCTCGAATCCTCCCCCAAACCCAAATGAGAATTAGTCGGGATCATCTAAAATCACCCGATGAGTAAACCAACTCATCGGTGGGAATCGGGATCCAACTATCATCGCATGATAACTTGATGGAATCCACTCAAGTTATCACACTCCAGAAGGCATGCGCATTCCTGGCAAGTTTCAGTTTCTTTAGAAACCCCCGATGTGATTTTTACCCCATACTCTTATGACCTTGATTAAGACCAACAAATCATAAGTCACATGTCAAGTTCTACCCGTCATTGTCCAGGTTAATTTGAACTCACCCGTACTCACCCTTGACTAAGGCCAACAAGGTTGTACGACTGTCCCAAACCAACGCATCTATCTATGCAACAGAAAAGTAACAAATAGCTACCATACACTATGCCTTGACTAAGGCCAACAAATATAGCATGAATACTAAGTGCTACCCGTCTGAAATGACAGATGGCTACGAATGGTTTTTGGTGAAAAACCTTTAACGTAATGAACTTGATATCATTGAAGGAACCGGATAGCTTTACAAATATATAGTGGCGAAAACTTTTGCTAAAGAGGTCACTCCCGGTGAAGGGATCTCGGCTCTTTCCTCGTAGAATGAGGTGCATGATATTCCAAACTGAATATCATGATGCAAAGCAAAAATTAATTGACTATAGTGAAGTTATTACCCTGACGTAAACTTCTGCCCAAGAGGTCACTCCTGGTGAAGGGATCTCGACTCTTGCCCCGTCGAATGAGGTGCTGGATTTTCATAACCGAATACCGCTGTGTAAAACAAAAGAAAACGTCGTTATAATAACAGCTTTTGAAAATTGTTCCAACAACATCATATAGGTATGTTTTCCTTGCATTGATCAGAATCAACGCAGTACCATCAATTAATCACACCAGAAAAGAACGAAAATATGATGTACGTATATGCCATCCGCATTCGCCATTGGACCCCGTCATCACCCGTTAGGTTACTTAACTAACGACAGAGCGGGGGCTGGACTAGCACGGGTGCAAAACATATACAACATCTACTAGTATATATATAAATATATATATATAACAATCGTCCCAGGCATGATATATGCAACATCACAGAATAGCGATAAGCATCACAGAGTGGTGGATAATCCTGGAGCCCCGGGTTTCACTTGAGCCGCAAGTGAAACCTGACGTTCCCCTGGTTGTGTGGATAGCCTGTGTAATGAAAACCTAGACCCCTACGAGTGTGGCAAGTTACCCGCCAAAACAAGAAGTGAGGCAACCCCAATCAACAACGTGAATGGGCTACCCAGCACTTCACGGAATCCGGTAACTTGAGCACTCCTCCGTGGGTCAACCTATACCCCCTACGAGTGCGGCGAATAGCCCGCCAATTCTAGAGTGAGGCCCCCTCCGTCTCAATGCCATGAGATACGGGCCCATTACCCTCTAGAACCCGGCTATTCGTGCACTCCACCGTGGAGTAATCCTAGTACAGAAAAGAAAATAAGTACAAGGGTGACATCGACCTCAACCCGGTCGTGCCCCAAACAAATAATATACAAACTGGCAGTGACGACAGTCCACATGTCGGACACTCGCCCCGTAATATCAAATGTATAAATAAATCCAAACTGCACTAACATTGCACCCAAGCTATGCACCACGACGATCCATCCACAACACAGCACAACACAGAACATCAACATGAATGTCACGTTCACAAACCCGTCTAAAAGAACATATAGCAGTTAGACGAATTGTACCGCTCGAATGACATTCATGGTCGCAGATAGTAATGTATGTACTGAAAACTACGACATTAGAATTCCATATGCAATTAGCAAACTAAACCAATTTCTAAAACCATGAAAAAACAGTGAGTCGTTTAAAGTCAATTCGGAAGTCCGAATCAAAACGAAACGCACCCGAACCTTCATGAGGAGTTAGAGCATGAAATTAACTTCGAGTCGGGGGGGCTAGAGGGGTACCCTACCCACAAGGCCACCACGAGGTGGCCAGGGGGTGAGGTAGACCCAAAATTGCCCAAGGTGGGGCAGTTTCGGGTCCCCACTGCCAAGACCACCTTGTGGTGGTCTTGGGGAGTAGGTCCAGCCATTCGGTCCCCCCGGGGATTCCTCGGGGTGCCTATGAACCACCCCGCGGCTTCTCAATTCAAACCGTGAGCTCGCGGGGTGTGCAAACATCTCAAACTTTCAGTTTTCGGAACCGTTTTTGTCGGCAGTTTTTGCACGATAAAAACGACGGATTTCTAATATCGCAATGAGTTGACTAAGGCTTATGAAATGGCTCTGATACCATGTTGGGTTATGGCAGCGCCCCGGCCATCAATCCGTGACCAAATGTGGAACAAAAATTTATAAAATTTGGCTCTACCACAACCAATTACCCGGATCTACCCATAAGCCCTAGATAACAAAACATGCAAAGGAGTTAGAATGGTTATACCGAATAGATTCGTGTCCTTCGGTCTTCAACCATCATCCCAAGCTCTTAGGGGCTTCCTTGATCAAGCTTGATCTCCGGTCTCCCTCCATCGAAGATGATCCACCCGAGAGTCTATGCAACGAGCTCCAACCTCATATCCGAGGCAACTAGGGCACCTATATCGCTACTTTAGATGCCATAGATAAAGTAGAGAGTGATGAAGGATTAATTTGTCTCAAGACACCCAAGGATTCTCAACTTATGAGAGGGTTTGGGTGGAGCTAGAGGAAGAAGAAGATGCCATGAGAATGAGGTCTTGAGAGCAACTTAAGAAAGAGAAAAAGAAATGAATAATGGCTTGTCATTTTTGTTTATTGTGTGAGTGTGATAAGAAATAATGGAGCCATCACATAAATGTCCATGTCTCCAAAAATATCTTAGTCAACAAAAAATATCTCAAGTCAACATAATCTCATAACAAACAAAAACCCTAAGCATGCTAGATTAGTCACCATGGGTCACTAATTAGCCATGCCACAAAAATGCAATAAACACCTCATCCTACACCTCAATAACCTTTTAATCCAAAAAGGTCTAAACCATGATGAGGTGTAATCTTCTAAAAGTAATCTTGTAATAAATTACAAGAATACCCCTCAACCGTATATACATACCCGCATCCGTATTCTGAAGAATACGAATACAAAGAGACGAAAATAATCCAACAAATATAATACTAGGATCCGGCTTAAACCAAAACCCACTAGTATTATCCGTCCGAACATCATCCGTGCACAAGTTCACGTATGTGATCGAACCCTGCCGTAAAACCATACGGCCTCTATATCGTTTTGCCCGAAGCAGGGAAACCTTCTGTGTGGGACTCTAAAGACTCGTCAATACGCTGGCAGTGGGTTTAACCACAAGCACGTCAGCGGCACTAGCTGTACGTAATGGCTACCCAGGTATTCAGCGAAAGGGAGGCCGACGAGCAAATTCATCCCGAAACCCCTACTGAGCCTGATAGTGACAATATCTGTACAGTCCGGTCCGTTCGTCGATGAGTATCGCATATCGAGTCTAGGGTGTAGATAAAATCAGACCCCTAATAACATGACATTTAGTGTCGGTATGAAGCCCATCACCACCTGAGAAACTACTGATCCTAGATGAGTAATTCTTGACTACCTTGGTCAAGGATTTCTGGTGATGGCCACCCGTGCACAACCGTGACATCAACCCCCAATACCGGAAGAGACGAATCCCCCGACGATCCGCTCACTGCCTCCATGTGGCTCGGGACTGTAACCAACTAAAATCTGTTTGCACGACTCCTTTGAGCCGTGGTAGGGTAGTAATCAAAGCACAGTGGGAACTCACACGAGACAAATAACGATCTCAGGTCGATAGACTAACCTGTACACATGTCACCTGGGAACTGCTATCTGACAATAGGTATAATACCAACTAGCATGTTCCCGGCGAGTCCGTCTGGTATACTCATAGCCCAATGAGCACATGTATACATCTTAGGTGAACAAACTAACACCAATGGCTTGTGAGACCGGCCACCGCCCCTCGTCGGGGTCTCGATCAGTATATACTAGTATACTCTGGAGTATCGAGGCCCAGTCTTGAAACTCCCACGGGACATTTAAGGATGTGCTTATAGACTACCCAGCTCCTACGTATATGATCGCCATCATACTGCAGGTAGTCAAGCATGAATCCTATGTAACTGTATATGCCCTAGAGGCCATTACTGTATTATACTGGTTTGTATATTACTTAATGGAAGCTTAGGATATTCACCTTGTATATACAATCTTGCTCAAAATAGTAGTATGCTACTTGGTTTGTTTCTACTTCAATGTATACATGTGTTTATTTTATCATATCACTTATACGCATTATTGGAGCCCTTAGGATCTTTGCTTGATTACCAGCGTTGTGATGGCAGTCACACTAGTGGGGGCTGGATAATCTATAAGCACATCCTTATACAGGTCCCTAGTCACAGGACTATCGAGACAGGACATCGACTCCGGAGTAGACTGGCGCATGCGCTTCTCATCCCAGTGTGGGAGACGGTCTGTCCCACAGCCGTCAGTACGTCGTACTTGAGATAGTATGCGGGTGCTCGTTAGGTTACGAGTACACTGGACAGGACTCGTCGGGAACTGACAAGTTGGTATTATACCTATCGTCAGTTATCAGTTCCCAGGTGACATGAGTACAGCTTAGTCCGCTGACTTGACACTGGCATTTCGCCTCGAGTGTGTTCCCACTGCACTTTGATCACTACCCTACCACGGCTCAAAGGAGTCGTGCAAACAGGTAGTGGTTGGGTGCAGTCCCGAAGCACTTGGAGGCAGTGACAGTTAGACAGGATTCGACTCTCCCGGTATTGGGGGTTGACATCGCGCTGTGTCTAGGAGAGCCATTACATGAGTAGTCCCTGGCCAGGGCAAGCGAGATATACTGGTAGGCTTCCAGTGTTATCTCAGGGTGTTTTGGGCTTCACTCCGACACGACTTGTACCGCTATTAGGGGACTGACGTTTACCGCCCCCCTAGGCCCGACATGCGATGTATCAGACGAATAGACCGGACTGTACGGAGACTGTCACATTCAGACTCAGTGGGAGTTCAGATGGGGTTCACCTCATCAGTCTTCTTATCGACATCTACCTGGGGATCGTTACGCACAGCTAGTGCCGCTTGCGGTCTGTGGTTAAATCCACTGCCAGCGTAGTGTCGAGTCTTTAGAGTCCCACACAGAGGGCTATTCGTCTCTGGGCAAAACAGAGTAGAGGTCGCATGGTTTTGCGACAGGGTTCGTTCTCATCCGCGCACTTGTGCACGTTTGGAGTCCGGACAGATATTACTAGCAGGCTCTGGTTTGAGCCAGACACTGGTATATGTTTTGGGGTTGATTTTATCTCTTAGTATTCATGTTCCTCGGAACAAGAATGCGGGTGTGTATGCACAGTTGATTGAGGCGGAGGAAGAGGATATTCATTCGGATTTCGGAACGGGTGCGTATGCACAGTTGACAGTCGTCTTTTTCCAAACCCTAATGAATTTATGTTATATCAATTAATAATATTAATTAAATGAAATTGTGTCATGGTTGGTGTTGTTGACTTGTTGACCACGGTTGACTTGTTGACCATGGTTGAAAGTTTGACCATCATCATTACATATCAAAGATGCTCTTTGATTCTAGCAAAACCATTTAATGAATGAAATGATAATGGTCATTCCAAACCTTCCATCAACTATTTCATTTTTATTATTATTGTTAATTTGATAATTCTTTTCATTTTAGTTATGGTTGTAAAATGAAAAGAATAGCTCATCTATCATAACACTTCTCTCTCCTCATTTCTTCTTCTTCCTCCTCTAGTTCAAGAAGATCCCTTCTCATGTGTTGAGAATCCCTCTCCTTGAGATAAAAACACCCCAAAGCCACTCTCTACTCACTCTAGGGTTAGAGGTTTAGCAAGCCAAAGATCCTAGTTCTCTCAAAGTTCGAGAAAGGAGCCCGAAGGTCGAACCCTCAGGTGGATCCATCTTTGACGGAAGAAGGCGACGAGGAAAGCACCATCAAACCCTACAAAGGTTTCAAGAAGAAGGAGTTCAAGTTAGGTATAACCTTTTATCCGAGTAGCTAACTCTCTTTAGCATAATAGCTAGTTTAGTTTAGTAAAGATCCCGACTTTGATAGTCCATGTTGCCCTTTGCGCTAAAAATTTGATTTTTATACCGTTTCCGTCTCCCCGCAACAAAGCCGGGGACGGCAACGTGGACTTACAGTGGTATCAGAGCCTAACTAAACTTAAACTAGCTTAGTAGTAAAGTGTATGGAAGTTCGAACGGAAAAATCGCAAAAACCGGAAAAACAAAAACCCTAACTTTCTGTTGAAATTTTTTGTGCTCTAAAATTAAAATGTTTTACTCCTAAAATCGGCTCAGGATTTTGTGAGAACACCCACCAAAAACGATCCCCTGATTCCCTCAAACCGCCGCGGTTCCGCGGCAATAGGTATGCATTTGCCGCGGAACCGCCGCCGTTTGGGCTCCTCTCGTGATCGGGTTTTGTGCAGTGTTCTTCTGGTAGGGTTTTGGGATTTTTCAGATGGTTTGTTTGTGTCCAGGTTTTCCAGAAAAGAAATTTGTTTTTGGGGGCCTATAAATCCGTATTTTTATCGAACTTCACTACACTTTGACTATATTGGTTATATCTGTGATGTTTATATGTATTGAACGTCGGCTAATCGCTATATGTCGATTAATCAGGGTTATACATATCTGTGATCTGTGTTTGATGATGGTTTGTGTATATGAATGCGTTGGACTGTCGCGGGTGAATAGCCGGGGTGGATGTGAGATGAGTGTTTCTTTTTCTTTCATTCATGTAAAATGTAAATTGATGTAATATTATTATTTGTATGGCCGCACAACCGGGTCGGGGTTGTAGCCATCATTGTATAATTCTTTTTACTGTTTTTGCTCCTAGGATAGACCCATGGAGGGGTGCACAAACTACCGGGTATCTCGAAGTGCCGAGTGGCCTACTCACGGCGATGAGGGAGGTTGCTCCACTTCGGGGTACTTGGCGGGTAGTTTGCCGCACCCGTAGGGGTCTTGGGTGGGGTTTTGGCTATTCACCGCGACCGTGTAATCCGCTTTTCGTTGCAGGCTCGAAAGGATTGCGGATTCCTAGTATATCCAATGTATTCATCTGTGATCTGTAATGTCTATCATTGCTGTCACGACCTGAAAGTACGGAACGTAACCGGCACTTAGATTACGAAGCGTCTAGAGGCGCCACGTAACCTAAGTAAGCCGAAGCCCAGAAATCTAAACCATGAAAAAGAAGAAGAAGCAGTAAAAGAAAACATGAAGGAATAAGTTTAAAACATCAGCAAATTTCCCAAAAATTTCGGCAGAGTCTCCTCTATAAAAACTGGCCCCCAAACGGGTACAACAAATATAATATACATAAACAACAATAAAAAGCATCCCCAAACGGGAGCTAACTCAACGCCAACAGGCGGAAACAACCACAACAAGCACAATAATATATAACGCCAAAGAGCGAGGCTCAAAACTCAAAAGAAAACAAAACCACCAGATCAGAATAATACACGCGCGACTCTAAGGTCGAAATAAAAGACTGGTCCAATAAACTTATCAAGTAATACAAATATGGTTGATGGAGCTTACTAGATACAAATGAATGAATAAAAGTACAATGGTGGTTCGGATACAAGTGAACCAACCTACCGTGCAAATCACCCTGAAGAAAAAATGTGCCAACAAGCTGCCACGGAAACCTGTACATCGAACCTGTAATAAAATTTGGCACAACGGGGGTGAGTTGCCAACTCGTGAGTAGAAAACATCTACGAAAAGAAATCGAATGCACGACGCTATCCTAGGTCATAATAATACACTACTATATCTCAATCATCTAGTAATAGCAGGGTAATACTACGTGTAAGTGCAAATACTCCGTGTCGTGTCAGTGCCTCATATAGTACTATGTAATATGAATGGATATGCATGCACCATGAATGTAAAATAAACAAATCCTGAAATCCAGGTATATCTGTATAAGAAATCTTTAGCTGTTATCATAGTAAAACGGGTATAGAAACCGGAAATATCAACAATGAAATCCATGGAAATCCGTGTCAAGCATCGACACAAACATGTAAATCTCAAGTCTCATAGTCTCAATATCTCAGGCTCCGTCAGTCCGGATCGGCCCATATCATCAAATCTCACGACAACGGTCGGTATCCTCCGGATATCCGCCGCGCCAGACATCACCGGTAGGTAGCCTTCCCCTGCCAGGCTCATCGTCTACAACTCGATCTTCTTGCCCCGGGGTACCATACCGGGCCCACCATGTACCCGAGACGGTTCATCCACTCCTCGAATCGGGTCTCGAAATCCATCAGAAAACATGAAATCTCATGGTGGACGACACATACATCACGAGAAAACCGCATCTTATTTTGAAAAGAGAAGAGGAGAGAGAGAGAAGTTTTTATATATTTTTGCGGGTTTCCCCAGAAATCCAGAAATCTCATAGAAATCCAAATCTCAAAATCATGAGTAAGTATATGATAAGTGTTGGAGATAGTGCCCTCAGAGTCAATTATTGGATCACAGGCACGTGATTGCAATGATTGAGGGAGGACCTATCCCGGTAGGACAGTCTTACTCGAGATGATAGTATGCTATCTGGTTTATCTTTATCATCGTGTACTGCTTTAGGTGACCTGGCATGTCGCTATTACACGTTGATAGACCCCCTAGGATTCTTGCTTGACTGCCGGCAGTATGATGGCGATCATATACGTGGGAGCTGGTAGTCTATAAGCACATCCTTAAAAGGTCCCTAGTCGTAGGAGTTTCGAGACAGGGCATCGATACTCCATTAGTAGACTAGTGTATACAGTCGAGACCCCGACGAGGGGCGGTGGCCGGTCTCACAAGCCACTGGTGTTAGTTGGTTCACCTAAGATGTTTACAGGTGCTCATTGGGTTATGAGTACACCGGACAGGACTCGCCGGGAACATGCTAGTTGGGATTATACCAGACGTCAGATAGCAGTTCCCAGGTGACATGTGTACAGGTTAGTTCATCGACCTGAGATCGTCATTTGTCTCGTGTGAGTTCCCACTGTGCTTTGATTACTACCCTACCACGGCTCAAAGGAGTCGTGCAAACAGGTTTTAGTTGGGTACAGTCCCGAGCCACATGGAGGCAGTGAGCGGATCTTCAGGGGTTCGTCTCTCCCGGTATTGGGGGTGAGGTCGCGCTGTGTCTAGGAGAGCCATTACGCAAAGCCCTCGGCCGAGGCAGGAGATTTACTGGTAGGTATTCCAGTAGTATCTCAGGGCATTCTGGGCTACACTCCGACACGACTTGTACCGCTTTTGGGGGTCTGACTTTTACCAACCCCCTAGGCCCGACATGCGATCCTCATAGACGAACGGACCGGACTGTACGGATATTGTCACTGACAGGCTCAGTAGGGTGTCAGGATGAGTTCGCTCATCGACGTCCCTTTTGGTCAATAGCTGGTGGCCCGTTACGTATTGGCTTATACCTCTGACGTGCTAGTGGTTAAATCCACAGCCATTGTATTGACGAGTCTTTAGAGTCCACCACACTTTCAGTTACTCAGCTTTCGGGCGAAACGCTGTAGAGGCCGTATGGAGATATGGCAGGGTCCGATCAGATACGTGCGGTATTGCACGGATCAGGATCGGACGGTTTGTACTAGTAGCCGTATGGATATATGGCAGGGTTCGATCAGATACGTGCGGTATTGCACGGATCAGGATCGAACGGACATTACTAGCCGGCTTTGGCTTAAGCCGGTCCTAGTTTAGTACAGTGTAGATTTTGTCTCATTGCATTTGTATCCGGTCGGAATACAGATGCGGGTGTGTATGCACAGTGTCGGGGTTTTCCTGTAATTTATTACGGGACCAGTTTTCTGGAGTTGCCAGTTTGCATTCCGTCCCGGCCGGTTTTCCTTTGTTCTTTCCCGGCCGGACTTTTCTGATGGAGGGTGTTATTTGCAAGTTTGCAAATAACACTTTGTGGAGGATTTATTTGCATAAGGTTTGATTATGATATCTTTCATCCTTGATGCATTTATTGTGATTAGATAAGGGTATGGTGTTGATGTAAGTTTTGTTATCATGATGTCTTTGGATGTGGTCACCATTCTCATCATCCTACACTTACCTCCCTTCTTGAGCTTGGTATATCCCTCCACCATTTCCAAAATGCCTAGGCCGGCCATTACATTTTGGAGATGAGAGAAATTTCTATTTTGAGGTAGCACACATTTCATCATCTCATTGATCTAGTTTTGGAAAAATGAAAGCACCATTTTTCCATAACCTTATTCCTCCATCAAGGCAACAACAAACCCCAAATGAGACTAGCATGATCTACTACACATTCTACAGCATTTCTTGGGCATGTCGAGTTGCCGGCTTCATGCCCGAGTTGCCTCGGTATTGAGGCGGGAGCCCGTAAAAGACGCAGGCGTTGTGGTGCCCTTTCCGGCTAGGAGGCAACGATGTGGAGGCAGGACTTTCCGCGGGAGATCGGGACGATGACGAGAAGACCGGAGGACTCGGATCACTCGGTATACTTCTCACCCTATCTCTTGATTGCTAGCATTAGGTTAATGGTAAACGATCCGGGTATTCTTTGTCCGCGGTAGCGCCGGTTTCCGAGTAAGGAAAATTTTTGATTCCGCATTTTGGCCTCGGGTACGAGGCCGGGGCGCTGCCGTGGCGCAACATGGTATCAGAGCCACGCCATTAACCTTACCTAGCTTGTTCTAATGTGTTTGCGTTTCCGATCGACCGAAATTTCCAAAAACCGTATTTTTCTAGCACATCAGTTTCTGTCGAAATTTTTTGAAGTCCAAAATTTTTCAGGTTGTCTCAGAATGATGTGCAGGGAGTTCTAAGAACACTGCAAAAATTTGGTGACACGACCCCTCCGTACGACCGCGGAAGGGCGGCCATAACCCCCTTTTGGCCGCGCTTCCGCCGCAGGAATGTGGGTTCGTGTGATTATTTTTTTTGCAGTGGGCTTATGGGCTGTAATTAGGGGTTTTGGAATATTAAAGTTGGGCCAATTATTTCTGTGAGTGCTACAGTTTTCTTTGGGGCCCACTTGTTAATTGTTTGATCAATCGGAAAATTTTAAACACATTATTTCACAGTATTTACATTATATCTGCGACCGTGAATGTCACTCGATCGGTAAATCCGGTCTAACTGCTATAGCCCGGTTAGACGGATTTGCGAACGTGACTTTCACGTTGATGTTCTATGTTTATGCTGTGATGTTGCGGATCGGTCGTGGGGGATAGCCTGGATGCAATGCTAGTACAGTGCTGTTGTATTATGTACATTTGATTTTGCGGGGCGAGCGTCCGACATGTGGACTGCCGTCACTGCCTGTTTGTATTATTCTTTTGGGGCACGACCTGGTTGCGGTCGATGTACCCGGTGTATGTATATTTTACTTTCTGTACTAGGATTACCCCGCGGTGGGGTGCACGGATGGCCGGGTTCTAGAGGGCAACGGGCCCGCATCTCATGGCATTGAGACGGAGGGGGCTTCACTCTAGGATTGGCGGGCTATTCGTCGCACTCGTAGGGGGTACAGGTTGACCCAGGAGGGGTGCCCAAGTTACCGGATTCCATGAAGTGCTGGGTGGTCCATTCACGGAGCTGAAGGGGGCTGCCTCGCTTCAGGTTTTGGCGGGTGACTTGCCGCGCCCGTAGGGGTCTAGGATTTCATTGCACAGGCTATCCACACGACCAGGGGAACGTCGGGTTTCAGCAGCGGCTCTGTGAAACCCGGGGCTTCCAGATATCTGTATTGTTCTGTGATGCTGTACATTTCTGTGATGTTGCATTTTATCACGCCTTGAGCGAAATATAATATATTGGTATATATATTAGTAGATGTTGTATATGTTTTTCATCCGCGCTAGTCCAGTCCCCGCTCTGTCGTTAGTAAGCTAACCTAACGAGTGATGACGGGACCCAGTGGCGAATGCGGATGGCATATACGTACGTCAGTATATTTTCGTTCTTTGTGGTGTGATCATTTGATGGGACTGCGTTGATTCGGATCAATGCAAGTTAAACAAACCTATTCTGATGTTGTTGGAACAATTTTTCAAAAAGCTGTTATTGCAAGGACGTTCACTTTTGTTTTGCATCGTGGTATTCATTTGGAATATCCTGCTCCTCAGTCGACGAGGCAAGGGCCGAGATCCCTTCACCGGGAGTGACCCCTTGGACAGAATTTTGCGTCAGGGCAATAGCTTCACTATAGCCGATTACTTTTGCTTTGCATCGTGGTATTCAGTTGGAATATCCTGCACCTCATTCTACGGGGAAAGAGCCAAGATCCCTTCACCGGGAGTGACCTCTTTAGTAAAGGTTTTCGTCACTATATTTTTATAAAAGTTATCCAGTTCCTTCAACGATATCAAGTTCATTACGTTAAAGGTTTTCGCCAGAAACCATTCGTAGCCCTCCGTCATTTCGGATTAGTATTGCATAGTATTCGCGCTACGTTTGTCGTTGCTATTCGCCGAGGCGTAGTGTGCGGTAGCTCTGTAATGCTTTCTGTCGCATGGATATGTGGATTGGTTAGGACAGTCGTGCGACTTTGTTGATTATTCGTCAAGGGTCGTGCGGGTGGGTTTAACGCAATTAAGATAATGACGGGTTGAACTTGACTAGGACCTTTTGATTTGTTGATTATTCGTCAAGGTCACTTGGGTCCTAGGGGTAAAAATCTCATCGGGAGTTTCAAAAGAACTGAAACTTGCCAGGCATGCGCATACCTTCTGGAGTGTGGTGACGTGAGTGGATTCCGTCACGTTATCATGCGATGAGAGTTGGATCCCGATTCCCACTGATGAGTTGGTTTACTCCTCGGGTGATCCCGACTAATTCTTCTTTCAGGTTTGGAGGAGAATTTGAGGTACAGTGGGAGGTTTCCAGATTAGATAAAGTGATAACCATTCTGATCTAGGTTAGAGTGCACGCTGAGTGTTTCTTTTCTCTCTCTCTGGCAGCGACCATTGACCCGACCCTGGACTATGACTCAGTGACCAAGTTGACCGAACCTTCTTAACACTGGCTTTTGGATTGTCAGAGTTGCATACCTCATTACCACTCCTACTTTTACCCTTTTCTCCAGGACACCCCGTATTACTACGAACGTCCACTTCCATTGGACAAAACCATCGTATGGTTATATACGAACTCGAAGGACTTCGAGGATGGTTTCTGGTTCTGGAGAAAACGGATAGGACTATTCAGTTGTCTTTTCTTTTCACCTTCTCTCAGGTTGCGAGTACTCCTTGGTTTAGGAGATAGTACACCTATTACGCGAATTGGATAGTCTTCTTCCAAACCTTAGGCTGGTGCCGACCGGTAGGGAATGAAGAAAACCAATTAGCATAACGATGGTGTGCAGAAGGTATTAAGTTAAGACAAAGAAAGGGATTAGTAGGAGGGCAAAGTAAATTGCGACTGATATTCACGACCAAACCAAGTATTTCTTCGCCAATCCTAAATCACCTTTGTATTTCTCCAGGACACTCCGTATCACTACGAAGATCCCATTTTATTGGATAATCCATCGTATGGTTATATACGAACTCGAAAGGAACTTGTTCCAGTTCGGGGATGGATCCTGGTTCAGGAGAAATAGGAATAAAGTACATTCAGGTGTCTTTTATCTTCACCTTCTCTCGCATTGCGAGTGCTCCTAGGATTAGGGCAGTACACCCTTTATGCTTTTTGGATAGTCTTCTTCCAAACCATAGGCTGGTGCCGAACGGTAGGGAAGGAAGAAAACCATTTGGCTTAAAGGGGTGTACAGAAGGTAATGACTAAAGACATATAAAGGGATTTGGAGAGGTGGCAAAGAATTATACGGTTACAGTTGTGAATCTGGATAATGGAAGAGGCATTACTAGGAATACCAGCATACCCCATCGAAACATTTCAATGTTTCAGTTTCACTGTGTACTGTTAATGGAAAACTGATTTCCCAGTTAGACACTTGCTCCAGGGTATGTATTTACCAGGTATGATTCTCACATCTGTATGG
Organism: Agapanthus africanus; assembly: GCA_030015575.1. Lineage (NCBI taxonomy): Eukaryota > Viridiplantae > Streptophyta > Magnoliopsida > Asparagales > Amaryllidaceae > Agapanthus > Agapanthus africanus. The sequence goes on along the minus strand of CM057342.1, from coordinate 446,653,741 downwards.
TTTTACAGATGCTGAGTGGGAGTAAGTTATTGGAAATTGGGTGATCATCCTCATTATATCGGGATTCGTTGTAATCGGTGATATTTGAGGAAGTCACCTGGGTTGTTTGCCGGACGGCAATTATTTGGTTTTGAATATCCGCGGTTATGCACCAATTTCAAATTGATATATCTGTACGTCTATTTTCATAGAGTGAGATATACCTTTTGATATTATGTCGATGACATTTACCTATATCAGTGGATGGTTAGGTAAGGAGCATTAAACAGCGGTGTAATTCTTCTTAACCATAAGTACAGTTTTCAACCTGCGACGCACAGTGAAAGAGTTGTTAGACTCAGCGGACTTATACAGAGTATTGTATGTTGTCCAGTGTCCATTAGGACAGAGGGGTTGGTCCTCATACTATATTCTGTTTACTTTTAACTTCTCTAGTTCTTAGACATATGTTTCGTGGAAACACAGGGTCTAAGTTTTGAGGAGTTATAGGTATTTGAATAGAGTAGAGAACCAGGTATAGCAAGTATCGGGATTCTTCAAAGTGATCGAAGATGTAGATACTTGTGTATGGTGTTCAGTAGATAGTAATGATTAAGAGAAATTGCTTCTCTTTCAGGTCACTCATAATTGGAAGCATTCCTAAGTTGAGTAACGCTGATCGGCCTCCTTCCATTTAGTTTACATGCACTGGAGATAGTTGCATGATTTGAATCTGGTTCAATTGAATCAGTGCCTCTGGTTCTATATTGGATATAGAACAGTTCATATCTTAACGATGTTAAGGTACGGGGAGTTGTCCGGCTTATGCTTAAAACCTGACACTGGACAACTCAAGGCACGTTTCTGTAATGGCTGTTTGTGGGTTGACCCAGGCTATGACGAGGGTTGATTTTCTACCATCTGGATGAACAATAGCAATATTGTTCTAGACTCGCCACAGTTTTTATTAAAAATGGATTTTTCAGAAAAAGTAGTGGGAGTATGGTAGAACTGGAAGTGATTCCAGAACCACAAACGATTACTGAAGATTTGATAAGGAACCTAAAGATTAAATCTGATTTGACATTCCATTGGCCACTCCGCAGATAAGGTGGGTAACTTCAGGCACCCAAGAGGTACTACGGTAGCCTCAAGGACGGTGACAGAGAAGTTCTTGTTTACCCACAATTACCATTGCTGTTGTTCCAGGCTGCGAGACCCGGCAGGAGGATGAGTATAGCGTCGTTCTAAACTAGCTTTAGAACTGCACGTCTGTATGACACTGCCAGAAGGTTGTCGTAGTCAGTGGGAGCAGCAGAAGCATTGGTGGACATCGGGCTTATGTCTATTTATAGACTAAAGCAGATGTAGCGGAGATAGATCATCTATTTCTGATGTGACAGTCATAGGTTTGACGTCATCAGAATAGGGGGTGGATCTGTTGAGAAGGTAGTAGGAAGTGATATTCCTATACTATGATCGGTTATACTTTGGTCGTCACACAGTGTTTTCTCCACATAGGGCTTGGATATTATATCAGACATACTGGTTACTAGATCTATGGTTTTAGATCTAGATTTGGGTGGTTTCCCAATCTGGGTACCTTGACAGCATTCTATGAGTATTTAGAATGGACGACTCCTGACACGGTAGTGCACCTGCAGTTGATGGAGTCACCCTCTCTAAAGGTGTCTTATAGACTAAAGGGGAGAGGGATACTCATGGTTGGCAGATCACTTGCTTAGGCAATTGAGTCAATCATGAGATGTCAAGTACCACACCAGATGTTGTTCTTGCACTAGATGCAATAAGTTGATATTGATCCAATCCTGGAGAAACAGTCGGAAGCAGTCTTAGAACATAAGTGGATGTTCTAGGGATATGATAACGACAGCCTCATTTGGGAGACAGTTATCATTCCAGGCTTCCAAGGTGACATGGACGACAAGGAGGTTGTCAGAGTTATAGTTTTCCTTCTGACGAGGGGCAGTATTTTGGACAGGTGGTCCAAGGCAATACTGAGGGTGGCATGGTGCAGGATACTGATTAAGTTCAGTTGACGATACAGTCTAAGAAGTTTGGATTTGGAGTTCATTTATGAGCTAGGTCCCATCAGACATCCAGACGTTCTAAGACAGGTATTGCTCATTTCGGGAGATGGCTTTCTCCGCGAACTTGAGACATAGAGAGACATAGAAAGAAACATCACAGCGGATCCACTCACTGAGGCTATTCCTCGAACGCAATAGTTTCGCAAACGAGTTTTGTGAGACTGACTAGTAGAGGAGTTGGGTGTTCGGTATCACATGGGATGTGAGTATGCGGCATCGCAATAATTAGCCTTGAGTGCAAGTGGGAGATTGTTGGAGATAGTGCCCTCAGAGTCAATTATTGGATCACAGGCACATGATTGCAATGATTGAGGGAGGACCTATCCCGGTAGGACAGTCTTACTCGAGATGATAGTATGCTATCTGGTTTATCTTTATCATCGTGTACTGCTTTAGGTGACCTGGCATGTCGCTATTACACGTTGATAGACCCCCTAGGATTCTTGCTTGACTGCCGGCAGTATGATGGCGATCATATACGTGGGAGCTGGTAGTCTATAAGCACATCCTTAAAAGGTCCCTAGTCGTAGGAGTTTCGAGACAGGGCATCGATACTCCATTAGTAGACTAGTGTATACAGTCGAGACCCCGACGAGGGGCGGTGGCCGGTCTCACAAGCCACTGGTGTTAGTTGGTTCACCTAAGATGTATACAGGTGCTCATTGGGTTATGAGTACACCGGACAGGACTCGCCGGGAACATGCTAGTTGGGATTATACCAGACGTCAGATAGCAGTTCCCAGGTGACATGTGTACAGGTTAGTTCATCGACCTGAGATCGTCATTTGTCTCGTGTGAGTTCCCACTGTGCTTTGATTACTACCCTACCACGGCTCAAAGGAGTCGTGCAAACAGGTTTTAGTTGGGTACAGTCCCGAGCCACATGGAGGCAGTGAGCGGATCTTCAGGGGTTCGTCTCTCCCGGTATTGGGGGTGAGGTCGCGCTGTGTCTAGGAGAGCCATTACGCAAAGCCCTCGGCCGAGGCAGGAGATTTACTGGTAGGTATTCCAGTAGTATCTCAGGGCGTTCTGGGCTACACTCCGACACGACTTGTACCGCTTTTGGGGGTCTGACTTTTACCAACCCCCTACGCCCGACATGCGATCCTCATAGACGAACGGACCGGACTGTACGGATATTGTCACTGACAGGCTCAGTAGGGTGTCAGGATGAGTTCGCTCATCGACGTCCCTTTTGGTCAATAGCTGGTGGCCCGTTACGTATTGGCTTATACCTCTGACGTGCTAGTGGTTAAATCCACAGCCATTGTATTGACGAGTCTTTAGAGTCCACCACACTTTCAGTTACTCAGCTTTCGGGCGAAACGCTGTAGAGGCCGTATGGAGATATGGCAGGGTCCGATCAGATACGTGCGGTATTGCACGGATCAGGATCGGACGGTTTGTACTAGTAGCCGTATGGATATATGGCAGGGTTCGATCAGATACGTGCGGTATTGCACGGATCAGGATCGAACGGACATTACTAGCCGGCTTTGGCTTAAGCCGGTCCTAGTTTAGTACAGTGTAGATTTTGTCTCATTGCATTTGTATCCGGTCGGAATACAGATGCGGGTGTGTATGCACAGTGTCGGGGTTTTCCTGTAATTTATTACGGGACCAGTTTTCTGGAGTTGCCAGTTTGCATTCCGTCCCGGCCGGTTTTCCTTTGTTCTTTCCCGGCCGGACTTTTCTGATGGAGGGTGTTATTTGCAAGTTTGCAAATAACACTTTGTGGAGGATTTATTTGCATAAGGTTTGATTATGATATCTTTCATCCTTGATGCATTTATTGTGATTAGATAAGGGTATGGTGTTGATGTAAGTTTTGTTATCATGATGTCTTTGGATGTGGTCACCATTCTCATCATCCTACACTTACCTCCCTTCTTGAGCTTGGTATATCCCTCCACCATTTCCAAAATGCCTAGGCCGGCCACTACATTTTGGAGATGAGAGAAATTTCTATTTTGAGGTAGCACACATTTCATCATCTCATTGATCTAGGTTTGGAAAAATGAAAGCACCATTTTTCCATAACCTTATTCCTCCATCAAGGCAACAACAAACCCCAAATGAGACTAGCATGATCTACTACACATTCTACAGCATTTCTTGGGCATGTCGAGTTGCCGGCTTCATGCCCGAGTTGCCTCGGTATTGAGGCGGGAGCCCGTAAAAGACGCAGGCGTTGTGGTGCCCTTTCCGGCTAGGAGGCGACGATGTGGAGGCAGGACTTTCCGCGGGAGATCGGGACGATGACGAGAAGACCGGAGGACTCGGATCACTCGGTATACTTCTCACCCTATCTCTTGATTGCTAGCATTAGGTTAAAGGTAAACGATCCGAGTTTTCTTTGTCCGCGGTAGCGCCGGTTTCCGAGTAAGGAAAATTTTTGATTCCGCATTTTGGCCTCGGGTACGAGGCCGGGGCGCTGCCGTGGCGCAACAATAAGTGTCGGCATATGCCCATAATACTGCGCGATAACATGAAAATATGAATGCATGAATGTCTAAGTAATAACTATCATGTCTTATACTAACATAAGAGAGAAATCACAATATTTTATCGGTTTAGTGGTTAACTGATTCTATCAATAAAAGATAATATGATCTAAAGTGTACGTGACATAGCAATTACCGATGATGATGTGTGTGAGCCGGCAAATAAGTGTGCGTGGAATATGCGCATCATCGGTAATGGTGCTGGTGTCCTAACAGGTAAGGTTTATACTGATTAGCAACATATGTAAGAACATGCACCATGATGATTACAGTATGAATGTAATACAGGTGTGCATTATCCACACCTCCGCGATATACGAGTACAACTACCACTATGTGAGTCGAACCTAAACTAGTGTCCATCTAATATCCTAAGGAACTAACCTAAGAAACTAGTCAATAAGAAACAAGCATCTACCTAAGGTCTGAACCAATATCTCTAATAGTCGGCGATCCCGCCTCAATAGCGTCACGTACGTAGTACGGCTTCCTCGAATCAAGAGTGCGGATCAATCATCATATCTAAGCCTCGTACGGTAAAATCCATCGTACGGCATCCCAATATCGGGGTACGGGTCAAGTATCTCCTAGGTGTCTCATTATTCGTAATGTGTCATCATCAACACATCTCATGATCAAGGTGCTAAACTATAATCGCATACATAAATCATATATCATTGCCATCATGGAATAATCATTAGTTATCCTCAGAAATATCATGTCACATGTATCATATTGTGATTAAGTCATACCGATATCTTATCGTCATCAAGTCGCAAGCTACAGCCCAGGTACTATTTTAGCGTCCCATGTACCTCAATATCACCACCACCCTTCATAATTTATATATTCATGTTCATTATCTCATTCTCTAATGATCCGCTAACACTTTAATACGACTGTATAGTCAAGAATCACGGCATCAAGCCCAGTTATACTGTTTCATCATACCTCAGATATCATATCACATCAATGAATCCCATATACGTGTTGTATATATATATACACCTATACCTAGTTTTATATATATACACACATATACGTATACTCCATGTCGAGTTTCAGTGTGTGCGTGTGTGTTTCTACCTGAAACCTAAGAACTTTTCCAAGGTACTCATCCCCTGATAAGGTTTTCCTAAATCAGTCTAGTTCAGCCTAGGGTTATTACTAGGGTCCTACGCGTTAAGTATCTAGGGTCACATCTGGTTTCCTACTGACAATAAATACTATTCCTATTCTACGTTGCGGGGGTGCTAAACGCCATCCACCCGACTTCCCCCCGTAGATATGCATCTACTCACCTGGTCCATGTCTGCCGACGACGGTGTCGCCATCCTCCTCTTCATCGCCCGCAGTCCACTTGAAGGGTACCTAAACGCAAACATATAAATAGCATCGTAAACCGAATCACATACAAAAGTCAAACGATACAAGGAACAAGCATAGGTTAAAACCTATGTCCCGTCCACGCAAAAGAACCAAATATCGCTCGATATCGGCGTACAAACTCCGATGAATCGAGATAAACATCAACAGATAACTCCTAGTTTTAAAACACATTACTTATATTGTAAAACATGATCGAATTCATCGAAACACTAAAATCGATCAAATCGTCCGTTTTCGAAAAACCCGAAAATGCCAATTTACCGTTTTTCATCAAAACTTGACATTTAAATGAAACCAAAGGTCATAAAACTCATTAAATAGCATAACTAGACTATACAAACTATTACTATATTTTTATTACACATATTTGTAGTAATTTGAAATTTTTAGTTTGCACCCTTTAACAATTTTCAACATTTTCCAAACAAAATACCACAATTCCACCTCAAAACATGATTTTGCATAAATTAATGACTTAAACCACAATTTATGATGATAATGATATAATGAAACCATAATTATATTTTTAATCTCATTTATATAGGAATTTCTAAAATCTAGTTTACAAAATTAGCAATTTTTTTATCACAATTTATCAATTATCCATTGAAACTAGCAATCAAACTAAGTTTTTCTTTCCATTAACATGCTAACATTTCCACTAAAACTATAATCCAATGATAACAACCCAAATTAGAATTTTATATTAACCACAAACACATTTTGCAAAAACCTAGTTAACTAAATTCCTAATTTAAAACAATTTTAAATGAAAATTTTACAATTCAACAAACATGCAATATTTTCCAATTCTAAAAGTGTTAAACTAACTATTATAACCCTAAATAATTAACAAAAATCATAACTTGAATTTTACAAACCCTAACTTGAATTTTAAAAAAAAACATAGAATTAATTCATTAAATCTAATTAAGCTTAAATGAACATCTAAAACAATAAATCAAAAGAAAGAAATTATACCTCCCAAAATATGAAATCCAAACAAGAAATGAGCCTCCAAAATGCATGCCTTCCATCTCCAAATTTCATATAAAAATGAGCAAGGAATAAAGAGTATGAAATAAATAGGATTTTGTGGAATTTTAATGGAATTTTTGATGTATTTTTAATGAATTTTGAATAAAAATGAGGTGGTAAAAGGGGGGGGCTGCCATGGGGGGTTTGTGGCCGGCCCTAGAGAGGTGAGGGAGAGAAAGAAGAGAGTGGGAAAAGTGTGTAGAAGTTTCAAGAGAAAGAACAACACTTAAGTCTTTTCATGGTTTATTTAATTATTTATTTATTTATTTACTATAGCAACTCAAGAAAGCTCTAGAAAATAGGAAAAATTTGTAAATAAATTTTGGATGATACACACTAATTTCTAATATGCCATGGTTCATTTTTACAAATTAAAACCATTTAAATTTGTAATTTACACTAATTTAGTGTAAAAATAAAGTTTATGTTAATATTTAAAATAATTAATTTAGGAAAAATATTTTATTAAACTAAAAATTTATAAGTGGCTAAATAAACACCATTTACTAGTAATTTCATAATTAAAATAGATATTTTAAAAATTATAATGAAAACAATCACGGTTTGGTTTTACGAAAAATACATTTTACTTTACCGAAAATCCTAAAATTCACTTAAACACTTTTATTTATTTAATTATTTATTTAATCATTTTTAACACGTTACAATCTTCCCCCCTTTTAGAAATTCGGTCCCCGAATTTAAATTAAAACTCCCCCTCCAAATACTAAAACGTTTAGCAAAACATTCAAATTGTCGGGGCTCCGAAATCATCAATACATAAAAAAAATCAACTCCGTCAAGCATAACGCAATCATCGGAGTTATGGCGAGAATAAAATATCAAAACTCAATATGAAAACCATCATAATATACATCAATCTATAACTTATATATAGTTCGCATCCTAGTAAAATCGCCGAATCATCATAATAAAGAAGCATACAAAAACCCCTCTTGAAAATCGCCGTGCAATGCGCGTGTCACGGCATAAGTAACGGACGTTTAATTTAAAAAAATAACTATATATATATATATATCGTTTATTTAACATACACGTCCCGCCTGGTTACTAAATCAATAATAATAATTAGGAAAACATACTGCTCAAACTAAAATCAATCCCAATCACATCAATAAAATGTCATGTGCGTCCGGTGCGCACTGAAATCGAAACCAATTACAGATACCATGAATACCCACAAAACAAAACTAAGTGCAACAGGTGTGCACCAAAAACATCTGTCAAGTGCAACGGGCGTGCACGACACAATATCAGGTGCATCTAATCTGCACAAAACCCCGATTTAGTGCATCTGGTGTGCACAAAATCGCATCAAGTGCGCCAAGTATGCGCAAGAATCCTAATCAGGTGCACATGGTGCACGAAAACATACATTGAATATCAAAATCGAAATCACAGTACAAAAATGCATGAAAACTAAGTCGAAACATATGTAAAAATCATGTGTAACCCCTATGCACGAAATCAATCAAAAATCCCAAAATATATATAAAACCAAATCAAATGTACTGGGTGTGTACTAAACAACATCAATACAACTGATATATGAAACACAAATAGAATGAAGATACACACATGAAATACCAATCGTAGAACAAAATCCTCAAAATACAAAAATCCAATCAATGAAAATATGAAATTCAAATCACTAAATCACAATTGTAAACACTATCGTCAATGTGCGCCTCTTTCCTCTGATGTCGACTGCTTCGAACTCGTTCTTTCATAGGTGTGCTGACTGCGCTACCAACGGCAATACTCATGTCTAGAGTCTCCCACATAGTCGATCCCTTCACTTGATATCCGGACTACATTAAACTTTTCGATCGATCCATCAAAATCCCATAATTCCCCGAGAGCTCAACACTCAAGTACAGTTTAAAAATATCCGGTACATACCCCAGCATCGATGATCCAGTTATAGAAGGGCAAACCCAAGCCTCACTAATGGCACTGCGAAACTGCCGTAAACCCTAAGGTTCAAGGGCGTTCTCGTGGTCATTATGTCGAGTTAGGGTTTCATTCTTCTAGAGGGTCCATCGAAATACCTGCATGTTCTTCCGAATACTTTAAACTTGGGAAAATGGTTTTCTGATAATCGTTCGAACCCTTTAACTTCATCCGGACGGCATGTGAATACCCTTCATCCGCACGCTAAACAATACTTCAATCCTCAATAATAACCAATACTCTAATGGTTATCGCATTCGAGCCGCGGCTCTCTCTGCCCGTGGTAACAGAAACCACCATCCGACATCGACGAAGACAGATCAAAGGAACGAATGAAATACGGTGCAAACAATGTACATCCTAAGGCTCCTTAAGCAGAGTAGCGTATCGTAAGTATGCCGCGAACCATACCCACGGTACGTTACTCTACCTAAATCGTCTACTCCATCAACCAAGGGTCACCTAGACTTATACAAGGTTAAACCTAGCGCTCTGATACCAACTTTGTCACGACCCGAAAGTACGGAACGTGACCTGCACTTAGATTACGAAGCGTCTAGAGGCGCCACGTAACCTAAGTAAGCCGAAGCCCAGAAATCTAAACCATGAAAAAGAAGAAGAAGCAGTAAAAGAAAACATGAAGGAATAAGTTTAAAACATCAGACAATTTCCCAAAAATTTCGGCAGAGTCTCCTCTATAAAAACTGGCCCCCAAACGGGTACAACAAATATAATATACATAAACAACAATAAAAAGCATCCCCAAACGGGAGCTAACTCAACGCCAACAGGCGGAAACAACCACAACAAGCACAATAATATATAATGCCAAAGAGCGAGGCTCAAAACTCAAAAGAAAACAAAACCACCAGATCAGAATAATACACGCGCGACTCTAAGGTCGAAATAAAAGACTGGTCCAATAAACTTATCAAGTAATACAAATATGGTTGATGGAGCTTACTAGATACAAATGAATGAATAAAAGTACAATGGTGGTTCGGATACAAGTGAACCAACCTACCGTGCAAATCACCCTGAAGAAAAAATGTGCCAACAAGCTGCCACGGAAACCTGTACATCGAACCTGTAATAAAATTTGGCACAACGGGGGTGAGTTGCCAACTCGTGAGTAGAAAACATCTACGAAAAGAAATCGAATGCACGACGCTATCCTAGGTCATAATAATACACTACTATATCTCAATCATCTAGTAATAGCAGGGTAATACTACGTGTAAGTGCAAATACTCCGTGTCGTGTCAGTGCCTCATATAGTACTATGTAATATGAATGGATATGCATACACCATGAATGTAAAATAAACAAATCCTGAAATCCAGGTATATCTGTATAAGAAATCTTTAGCTGTTATCATAGTAAAACGGGTATAGAAACCGGAAATATCAACAATGAAATCCATGGAAATCCGTGTCAAGCATCGACACAAACATGTAAATCTCAAGTCTCATAGTCTCAATATCTCAGGCTCCGTCAATCCGGATCGGCCCATATCATCAAATCTCACGACAACGGTCGGTATCCTCCGGATATCCGCCGCGCCAGACATCACCGGTAGGTAGCCTTCCCCTGCCAGGCTCATCGTCTACAACTCGATCTTCTTGCCCCGGGGTACCATACCGGGCCCACCATGTACCCGAGACGGTTCATCCACTCCTCGAATCGGGTCTCGAAATCCATCAGAAAACATGAAATCTCATGGTGGACGACACATACATCACGAGAAAACCGCATCTTATTTTGAAAAGAGAAGAGGAGAGAGAGAGAGAAGTTTTTATATATTTTTGCGGGTTTCCCCAGAAATCCAGAAATCTCATAGAAATCCAAATCTCAAAATCATGAGTAAGTATATGATAAGTGTCGGCATATGCCCATAATACTGCGCGATAACATGAAAATATGAATGCATGAATGTCTAAGTAATAACTATCATGTCTTATACTAACATAAGAGAGAAATCATAATATTTTATCGGTTTAGTGGTTAACTGATTCTATCAATAAAAGATAATATGATCTAAAGTGTACGTGACATAGCAATTACCGATGATGATGTGTGTGAGCCGGCAAATAAGTGTGCGTGGAATATGCGCATCATCGGTAATGGTGCTGGTGTCCTAACAGGTAAGGTTTATACTGATTAGCAACATATGTAAGAACATGCACCATGATGATTACAGTATGAATGTAATACAGGTGTGCATTATCCACACCTCCGCGATATACGAGTACAACTACCACTATGTGAGTCGAACCTAAACTAGTGTCCATCTAATATCCTAAGGAACTAACCTAAGAAACTAGTCAATAAGAAACAAGCATCTACCTAAGGTCTGAACCAATATCTCTAATAGTCGGCGATCCCGCCTCAATAGCGTCACGTACGTAGTACGGCTTCCTCGAATCAAGAGTGCGGATCAATCATCATATCTAAGCCTCGTACGGTAAAATCCATCGTACGGCATCCCAATATCGGGGTACGGGTCAAGTATCTCCTAGGTGTCTCATTATTCGTAATGTGTCATCATCAACACATCTCATGATCAAGGTGCTAAACTATAATCGCATACATAAATCATATATCATTGCCATCATGGAATAATCATTAGTTATCCTCAGAAATATCATGTCACATGAATCATATTGTGATTAAGTCATACCGATATCTTATCGTCATCAAGTCGCAAGCTACAGCCCAGGTACTATTTTAGCGTCCCATGTACCTCAATATCACCACCACCCTTCATAATTTATATATTCATGTTCATTATCTCATTCTCTAATGATCCGCTAACACTTTAATACGACTGTATAGTCAAGAATCACGGCATCAAGCCCAGTTATACTGTTTCATCATACCTCAGATATCATATCACATCAATGAATCCCATATACGTGTTGTATATATATATACACCTATACCTAGTTTTATATATATACACACATATACGTATACTCCATGTCGAGTTTCAGTGTGTGCGTGTGTGTTTCTACCTGAAACCTAAGAACTTTTCCAAGGTACTCATCTCCTGATAAGGTTTTCCTAAATCAGTCTAGTTCAGCCTAGGGTTATTACTAGGGTCCTACGCGTTAAGTATCTAGGGTCACATCTGGTTTCCTACTGACAATAAATACTATTCCTATTCTACGTTGCGGGGGTGCTAAACGCCATCCACCCGACTTCCCCCCGTAGATATGCATCTACTCACCTGGTCCATGTCTGCCGACGACGGTGTCGCCATCCTCCTCTTCATCGCCCGCAGTCCACTTGAAGGGTACCTAAACGCAAACATATAAATAGCATCGTAAACCGAATCACATACAAAAGTCAAACGATACAAGGAACAAGCATAGGTTAAAACCTATGTCCCGTCCACGCAAAAGAACCAAATATCGCTCGATATCGGCGTACAAACTCCGATGGATCGAGATAAACATCAACAGATAACTCCTAGTTTTAAAACACATTACTTATATTGTAAAACATGATCGAATTCATCGAAACACTAAAATCGATCAAATCGTCCGTTTTCGAAAAACCCGAAAATGCCAATTTACCGTTTTTCATCAAAACTTGACATTTAAATGAAACCAAAGGTCATAAAACTCATTAAATAGCATAACTAGACTATACAAACTATTACTATATTTTTATTACACATATTTGTAGTAATTTGAAATTTTTAGTTTGCACCCTTTAACAATTTTCAACATTTTCCAAGCAAAATACCACAATTCCACCTCAAAACATGATTTTGCATAAATTAATGACTTAAACCACAATTTATGATGATAATGATATAATGAAACCATAATTATATTTTTAATCTCATTTATATAGGAATTTCTAAAATCTAGTTTACAAAATTAGCAATTTTTTTATCACAATTTATCAATTATCCATTGAAACTAGCAATCAAACTAAGTTTTTCTTTCCATTAACATGCTAACATTTCCACTAAAACTATAATCCAATGATAACAACCCAAATTAGAATTTTATATTAACCACAAACACATTTTGCAAAAACCTAGTTAACTAAATTCCTAATTTAAAACAATTTTAAATGAAAATTTTACAATTCAACAAACATGCAATATTTTCCAATTCTAAAAGTGTTAAACTAACTATTATAACCCTAAATAATTAACAAAAATCATAACTTGAATTTTACAAACCCTAACTTGAATTTAAAAAAAAACATAGAATTAATTCATTAAATCTAATTAAGCTTAAATGAACATCTAAAACAATAAATCAAAAGAAAGAAATTATACCTCCCAAAATATGAAATCCAAACAAGAAATGAGCCTCCAAAATGCATGCCTTCCATCTCCAAATTTCATATAAAATGAGCAAGGAATAAAGAGTATGAAATAAATAGGATTTTGTGGAATTTTAATGGAATTTTTGATGTATTTTTAATGAATTTTGAATAAAAATGAGGTGGTAAAAGGGGGGGCTGCCATGGGGGGTTTGTGGCCGGCCCTAGAGAGGTGAGGGAGAGAAAGAAGAGAGTGGGAAAAGTGTGTAGAAGTTTCAAGAGAAAGAACAACACTTAAGTCTTTTCATGGTTTATTTAATTATTTATTTATTTATTTACTATAGCAACTCAAGAAAGCTCTAGAAAATAGGAAAAATTTGCAAATAAATTTTGGATGATACACACTAATTTCTAATATGCCATGGTTCATTTTTACAAATTAAAACCATTTAAATTTGTAATTTACACTAATTTAGTGTAAAAATAAAGTTTATGTTAATATTTAAAATAATTAATTTAGGAAAAATATTTTATTAAACTAAAAATTTATAAGTGGCTAAATAAACACCATTTACTAGTAATTTCATAATTAAAATAGATATTTTAAAAATTATAATGAAAACAATCACGGTTTGGTTTTACGAAAAATACATTTTACTTTACCGAAAATCCTAAAATTCACTTAAACACTTTTATTTATTTAATTATTTATTTAATCATTTTTAACACGTTACAATCTTCCCCCCTTTTAGAAATTCGGTCCCCGAATTTAAATTAAAACTCCCCCTCCAAATACTAAAACGTTTAGCAAAACATTCAAATTGTCGGGGCTCCGAAATCATCAATACATAACAAAAATCAACTCCGTCAAGCATAACGCAATCATCGGAGTTATGGCGAGAATAAAATATCAAAACTCAATATGAAAACCATCATAATATACATCAATCTATAACTTATATATAGTTCGCATCCTAGTAAAATCGCCGAATCATTATAATAAAGAAGCATACAAAAACCCCTCTTGAAAATCGCCGTGCAATGCGCGTGTCACGGCATAAGTAACGGACGTTTAATTTAAAAAAATAACTATATATATATATATATCGTTTATTTAACATACACGTCCCGCCTGGTTACTAAATCAATAATAATAATTAGGAAAACATACTGCTCAAACTAAAATCAATCCCAATCACATCAATAAAATGTCATGTGCGTCCGGTGCGCACTGAAATCGAAACCAATTACAGATACCATGAATACCCACAAAACAAAACTAAGTGCAACAGGTGTGCACCAAAAATATCTGTCAAGTGCAACGGGCGTGCACGACACAATATCAGGTGCATCTAATCTGCACAAAACCCCGATTTAGTGCATCTGGTGTGCACAAAATCGCATCAAGTGCGCCAAGTATGCGCAAGAATCCTAATCAGGTGCACATGGTGCACGAAAACATACATTGAATATCAAAATCGAAATCACAGTACAAAAATGCATGAAAACTAAGTCGAAACATATGTAAAAATCATGTGTAACCCCTATGCACGAAATCAATCAAAAATCCCAAAATATATATAAAACCAAATCAAGTGTACTGGGTGTGTACTAAACAACATCAATACAACTGATATATGAAACACAAATAGAATGAAGATACACACATGAAATACCAATCGTAGAACAAAATCCTCAAAATACAAAAATCCAATCAATGAAAATATGAAATTCAAATCACTAAATCACAATTGTAAACACTATCGTCAATGTGCGCCTCTTTCCTCGGATGTCGACTGCTTCGAACTCGTTCTTTCATAGGTGTGCTGACTGCGCTACCAACGGCAATACTCATGTCTAGAGTCTCCCACATAGTCGATCCCTTCACTTGATATCCGGACTACATTAAACTTTTCGATCGATCCATCAAAATCCCATAATTCCCCGAGAGCTCAACACTCAAGTACAGTTTAAAAATATCCGGTACATACCCCAGCATCGATGATCCAGTTGTAGAAGGGCAAACCCAAGCCTCACTAATGGCACTGCGAAACTGCCGTAAACCCTAAGGTTCAAGGGCGTTCTCGTGGTCATTATGTCGAGTTAGGGTTTCATTCTTCTAGAGGGTCCATCGAAATACCTGCATGTTCTTCCGAATACTTTAAACTTGGGAAAATGGTTTTCTGATAATCGTTCGAACCCTTTAACTTCATCCGGACGGCATGTGAATACCCTTCATCCGCACGCTAAACAATGCTTCAATCCTCAATAATAACCAATACTCTAATGGTTATCGCATTCGAGCCGCAGCTCTCTCTGCCCGTGGTAACAGAAACCACCATCCGACATCGACGAAGACAGATCAAAGGAACGAATGAAATACGGTGCAAACAATATACATCCTAAGGCTCCTTAAGCAGAGTAGCGTATCGTAAGTATGCCGCGGACCATACCCACGGTACGTTACTCTACCTAAATCGTCTACTCCATCAACCAAGGGTCACCTAGACTTATACAAGGTTAAACCTAGCGCTCTGATACCAACTTTGTCACGACCCGAAAGTACGGAACGTGACCGGCACTTAGATTACGAAGCGTCTAGAGGCGCCACGTAACCTAAGTAAGCCGAAGCCCAGAAATCTAAACCATGAAAAAGAAGAAGAAGCAGTAAAAGAAAACATGAAGGAATAAGTTTAAAACATCAGACAATTTCCCAAAAATTTCGGCAGAGTCTCCTCTATAAAAACTGGCCCCCAAACGGGTACAACAAATATAATATACATAAACAACAATAAAAAGCATCCCCAAACGGGAGCTAACTCAACGCCAACAGGCGGAAACAACCACAACAAGCACAATAATATATAACGCCAAAGAGCGAGGCTCAAAACTCAAAAGAAAACAAAACCACCAGATCAGAATAATACACGCGCGACTCTAAGGTCGAAATAAAAGACTGGTCCAATAAACTTATCAAGTAATACAAATATGGTTGATGGAGCTTACTAGATACAAATGAATGAATAAAAGTACAATGGTGGTTCGGATACAAGTGAACCAACCTACCGTGCAAATCACCCTGAAGAAAAAATGTGCCAACAAGCTGCCACGGAAACCTATACATCGAACCTGTAATAAAATTTGGCACAACGGGGGTGAGTTGCCAACTCGTGAGTAGAAAACATCTACGAAAAGAAATCGAATGCACGACGCTATCCTAGGTCATAATAATACACTACTATATCTCAATCATCTAGTAATAGCAGGGTAATACTACGTGTAAGTGCAAATACTCCGTGTCGTGTCAGTGCCTCATATAGTACTATGTAATATGAATGGATATGCATGCACCATGAATGTAAAATAAACAAATCCTGAAATCCAGGTATATCTGTATAAGAAATCTTTAGCTGTTATCATAGTAAAACGGGTATAGAAACCGGAAATATCAACAATGAAATCCATGGAAATCCGTGTCAAGCATCGACACAAACATGTAAATCTCAAGTCTCATAGTCTCAATATCTCAGGCTCCGTCAGTCCGGATCGGCCCATATCATCAAATCTCACGACAACGGTCGGTATCCTCCGGATATCCACCGCGCCAGACATCACCGGTAGGTAGCCTTCCCCTGCCAGGCTCATCGTCTACAACTCGATCTTCTTGCCCCGGGGTACCATACCGGGCCCACCATGTACCCGAGACGGTTCATCCACTCCTCGAATCGGGTCTCGAAATCCATCAGAAAACATGAAATCTCATGGTGGACGACACATACATCACGAGAAAACCGCATCTTATTTTGAAAAGAGAAGAGGAGAGAGAGAGAAGTTTTTATATATTTTTGCGGGTTTCCCCAGAAATCCAGAAATCTCATAGAAATCCAAATCTCAAAATCATGAGTAAGTATATGATAAGTGTCGGCATATGCCCATAATACTGCGCGATAACATGAAAATATGAATGCATGAATGTCTAAGTAATAACTATCATGTCTTATACTAACATAAGAGAGAAATCACAATATTTTATCGGTTTAGTGGTTAACTGATTCTATCAATAAAAGATAATATGATCTAAAGTGTACGTGACATAGCAATTACCGATGATGATGTGTGTGAGCCGGCAAATAAGTGTGCGTGGAATATGCGCATCATCGGTAATGGTGCTGGTGTCCTAACAGGTAAGGTTTATACTGATTAGCAACATATGTAAGAACATGCACCATGATGATTACAGTATGAATGTAATACAGGTGTGCATTATCCACACCTCCGCGATATACGAGTACAACTACCACTATGTGAGTCGAACCTAAACTAGTGTCCATCTAATATCCTAAGGAACTAACCTAAGAAACTAGTCAATAAGAAACAAGCATCTACCTAAGGTCTGAACCAATATCTCTAATAGTCGGCGATCCCGCCTCAATAGCGTCACGTACGTAGTACGGCTTCCTCGAATCAAGAGTGCGGATCAATCATCATATCTAAGCCTCGTACGGTAAAATCCATCGTACGGCATCCCAATATCGGGGTACGGGTCAAGTATCTCCTAGGTGTCTCATTATTCGTAATGTGTCATCATCAACACATCTCATGATCAAGGTGCTAAACTATAATCGCATACATAAATCATATATCATTGCCATCATGGAATAATCATTAGTTATCCTCAGAAATATCATGTCACATGTATCATATTGTGATTAAGTCATACCGATATCTTATCGTCATCAAGTCGCAAGCTACAGCCCAGGTACTATTTTAGCGTCCCATGTACCTCAATATCACCACCACCCTTCATAATTTATATATTCATGTTCATTATCTCATTCTCTAATGATCCGCTAACACTTTAATACGACTGTATAGTCAAGAATCACGGCATCAAGCCCAGTTATACTGTTTCATCATACCTCAAATATCATATCACATCAATGAATCCCATATACGTGTTGTATATATATATACACCTATACCTAGTTTTATATATATACACACATATACGTATACTCCATGTCGAGTTTCAGTGTGTGCGTGTGTGTTTCTACCTGAAACCTAAGAACTTTTCCAAGGTACTCATCCCCTGATAAGGTTTTCCTAAATCAGTCTAGTTCAGCCTAGGGTTATTACTAGGGTCCTACGCGTTAAGTATCTAGGGTCACATCTGGTTTCCTACTGACAATAAATACTATTCCTATTCTACGTTGCGGGGGTGCTAAACGCCATCCACCCGACTTCCCCCCGTAGATATGCATCTACTCACCTGGTCCATGTCTGCCGACGACGGTGTCGCCATCCTCCTCTTCATCGCCCGCAGTCCACTTGAAGGGTACCTAAACGCAAACATATAAATAGCATCGTAAACCGAATCACATACAAAAGTCAAACGATACAAGGAACAAGCATAGGTTAAAACCTATGTCCCGTCCATGCAAAAGAACCAAATATCGCTCGATATCGGCGTACAAACTCCGATGGATCGAGATAAACATCAACAGATAACTCCTAGTTTTAAAACACATTACTTATATTGTAAAACATGATCGAATTCATCGAAACACTAAAATCTATCAAATCGTCCGTTTTCGAAAAACCCGAAAATGCCAATTTACCGTTTTTCATCAAACTTGACATTTAAATGAAACCAAAGGTCATAAAACTCATTAAATAGCATAACTAGACTATACAAACTATTACTATATTTTTATTACACATATTTGTAGTAATTTGAAATTTTTAGTTTGCACCCTTTAACAATTTTCAACATTTTCCAAGCAAAATACCACAATTCCACCTCAAACATGATTTTGCATAAATTAATGACTTAAACCATAATTTATGATGATAATGATATAATGAAACCATAATTATATTTTTAATCTCATTTATATAGGAATTCTAAAATCTAGTTTACAAAATTAGCAATTTTTTTATCACAATTTATCAATTATCCATTGAAACTAGCAATCAAACTAAGTTTTTCTTTCCATTAACATGCTAACATTTCCACTAAAACTATAATCCAATGATAACAACCCAAATTAGAATTTTATATTAACCACAAACACATTTTGCAAAAACCTAGTTAACTAAATTCCTAATTTAAAACAATTTTAAATGAAAATTTACAATCCAACAAACATGCAATATTTTCCAATTCTAAAAGTGTTAAACTAACTATTATAACCCTAAATAATTAACAAAAATCATAACTTGAATTTTACAAACCCTAACTTGAATTTTTAAAAAAAACATAGAATTAATTCATTAAATCTAATTAAGCTTAAATGAACATCTAAAACAATAAATCAAAGAAAGAAATTATACCTCCCAAAATATGAAATCCAAACAAGAAATGAGCCTCCAAAATGCATGCCTTCCATCTCCAAATTTCATATAAAATGAGCAAGGAATAAAGAGTATGAAATAAATAGGATTTTGTGGAATTTTAATGGAATTTTTGATGTATTTTTAATGAATTTTGAATAAAAATGAGGTGGTAAAAGGGGGGGGCTGCCATGGGGGGTTTGTGGCCGGCCCTAGAGAGGTGAGGGAGAGAAAGAAGAGAGTGGGAAAAGTGTGTAGAAGTTTCAAGAGAAAGAACAACACTTAAGTCTTTTCATGGTTTATTTAATTATTTATTTATTTATTTACTATAGCAACTCAAGAAAGCTCTAGAAAATAGGAAAAATTTGCAAATAAATTTTGGATGATACACACTAATTTCTAATATGCCATGGTTCATTTTTACAAATTAAAACCATTTAAATTTGTAATTTACACTAATTTAGTGTAAAAATAAAGTTTATGTTAATATTTAAAATAATTAATTTAGGAAAAATATTTTATTAAACTAAAAATTTATAAGTGGCTAAATAAACACCATTTACTAGTAATTTCATAATTAAAATAGATATTTTAAAAATTATAATGAAAACAATCACGGTTTGGTTTTACGAAAAATACATTTTACTTTACCGAAAATCCTAAAATTCACTTAAACACTTTTATTTATTTAATTATTTATTTAATCATTTTTAACACGTTACAATCTTCCCCCTTTTAGAAATTCGGTCCCCGAATTTAAATTAAAACTCCCCCTCCAAATACTAAAACGTTTAGCAAAACATTCAAATTGTCGGGGCTCCGAAATCATCAATACATAACAAAAATCAACTCCGTCAAGCATAACGCAATCATCGGAGTTATGGAGAGAATAAATATCAAAACTCAATATGAAAACCATCATAATATACATCAATCTATAACTTATATATAGTTCGCATCCTAGTAAAATCGCCGAATCATCATAATAAAGAAGCATACAAAAACCCCTCTTGAAAATCGCCGTGCAATGCGCGTGTCACGGCATAAGTAACGGACGTTAATTTAAAAAAATAACTATATATATATATATCGTTTATTTAACATACACGTCCCGCCTGGTTACTAAATCAATAATAATAATTAGGAAAACATACTGCTCAAACTAAAATCAATCCCAATCACATCAATAAAATGTCATGTGCGTCCGGTGCGCACTGAAATCGAAACCAATTACAGATACCATGAATACCCACAAAACAAAACTAAGTGCAACAGGTGTGCACCAAAAACATCTGTCAAGTGCAACGGGCGTGCACGACACAATATCAGGTGCATCTAATCTGCACAAAACCCCGATTTAGTGCATCTGGTGTGCACAAAATCGCATCAAGTGCGCCAAGTATGCGCAAGAATCCTAATCAGGTGCACATGGTGCACGAAAACATACATTGAATATCAAAATCGAAATCACAGTACAAAAATGCATGAAAACTAAGTCGAAACATATGTAAAAATCATGTGTAACCCCTATGCACGAAATCAATCAAAAATCCAAAATATATATAAAACCAAATCAAGTGTACTGGGTGTGTACTAAACAACATCAATACAACTGATATATGAAACACAAATAGAATGAAGATACACACATGAAATACCAATCGTAGAACAAAATCCTCAAAATACAAAAATCCAATCAATGAAAATATGAAATTCAAATCACTAAATCACAATTGTAAACACTATCGTCAATGTGCGCCTCTTTCCTCGGATGTCGACTGCTTCGAACTCGTTCTTTCATAGGTGTGCTGACTGCGCTACCAACGGCAATACTCATGTCTAGAGTCTCCCACATAGTCGATCCCTTCACTTGATATCCGGACTACATTAAACTTTTCGATCGATCCATCAAAATCCCATAATTCCCCGAGAGCTCAACACTCAAGTACAGTTTAAAAATATCCGGTACATACCCCAGCATCGATGATCCAGTTGTAGAAGGGCAAACCCAAGCCTCACTAATGGCACTGCGAAACTGCCGTAAACCCTAAGGTTCAAGGGCGTTCTCGTGGTCATTATGTCGAGTTAGGGTTTCATTCTTCTAGAGGGTCCATCGAAATACCTGCATGTTCTTCCGAATACTTTAAACTTGGAAAATGGTTTTCTGTGGTTTTCTGATAATCGTTCGAACCCTTTAACTTCATCCGGACGGCATGTGAATACCCTTCATCCGCACGCTAAACAATGCTTCAATCCTCAATAATAACCAATACTCTAATGGTTATCGCATTCGAGCCGCAGCTCTCTCTGCCCGTGGTAACAGAAACCACCATCCGACATCGACGAAGACAGATCAAAGGAACGAATGAAATACGGTGCAAACAATATACATCCTAAGGCTCCTTAAGCAGAGTAGCGTATCGTAAGTATGCCGCGGACCATACCCACGGTACGTTACTCTACCTAAATCGTCTACTCCATCAACCAAGGGTCACCTAGACTTATACAAGGTTAAACCTAGCGCTCTGATACCAACTTTGTCACGACCCGAAAGTACGGAACGTGACCGGCACTTAGATTACGAAGCGTCTAGAGGCGCCACGTAACCTAAGTAAGCCGAAGCCCAGAAATCTAAACCATGAAAAAGAAGAAGAAGCAGTAAAAGAAAACATGAAGGAATAAGTTTAAAACATCAGACAATTTCCCAAAAATTTCGGCAGAGTCTCCTCTATAAAAACTGGCCCCCAAACGGGTACAACAAATATAATATACATAAACAACAATAAAAAGCATCCCCAAACGGGAGCTAACTCAACGCCAACAGGCGGAAACAACCACAACAAGCACAATAATATATAACGCCAAAGAGCGAGGCTCAAAACTCAAAAGAAAACAAAACCACCAGATCAGAATAATACACGCGCGACTCTAAGGTCGAAATAAAAGACTGGTCCAATAAACTTATCAAGTAATACAAATATGGTTGATGGAGCTTACTAGATACAAATGAATGAATAAAAGTACAATGGTGGTTCGGATACAAGTGAACCAACCTACCGTGCAAATCACCCTGAAGAAAAAATGTGCCAACAAGCTGCCACGGAAACCTATACATCGAACCTGTAATAAAATTTGGCACAACGGGGGTGAGTTGCCAACTCGTGAGTAGAAAACATCTACGAAAAGAAATCGAATGCACGACGCTATCCTAGGTCATAATAATACACTACTATATCTCAATCATCTAGTAATAGCAGGGTAATACTACGTGTAAGTGCAAATACTCCGTGTCGTGTCAGTGCCTCATATAGTACTATGTAATATGAATGGATATGCATGCACCATGAATGTAAAATAAACAAATCCTGAAATCCAGGTATATCTGTATAAGAAATCTTTAGCTGTTATCATAGTAAAACGGGTATAGAAACCGGAAATATCAACAATGAAATCCATGGAAATCCGTGTCAAGCATCGACACAAACATGTAAATCTCAAGTCTCATAGTCTCAATATCTCAGGCTCCGTCAGTCCGGATCGGCCCATATCATCAAATCTCACGACAACGGTCGGTATCCTCCGGATATCCACCGCGCCAGACATCACCGGTAGGTAGCCTTCCCCTGCCAGGCTCATCGTCTACAACTCGATCTTCTTGCCCCGGGGTACCATACCGGGCCCACCATGTACCCGAGACGGTTCATCCACTCCTCGAATCGGGTCTCGAAATCCATCAGAAAACATGAAATCTCATGGTGGACGACACATACATCACGAGAAAACCGCATCTTATTTTGAAAAGAGAAGAGGAGAGAGAGAGAAGTTTTTATATATTTTTGCGGGTTTCCCCAGAAATCCAGAAATCTCATAGAAATCCAAATCTCAAAATCATGAGTAAGTATATGATAAGTGTCGGCATATGCCCATAATACTGCGCGATAACATGAAAATATGAATGCATGAATGTCTAAGTAATAACTATCATGTCTTATACTAACATAAGAGAGAAATCACAATATTTTATCGGTTTAGTGGTTAACTGATTCTATCAATAAAAGATAATATGATCTAAAGTGTACGTGACATAGCAATTACCGATGATGATGTGTGTGAGCCGGCAAATAAGTGTGCGTGGAATATGCGCATCATCGGTAATGGTGCTGGTGTCCTAACAGGTAAGGTTTATACTGATTAGCAACATATGTAAGAACATGCACCATGATGATTACAGTATGAATGTAATACAGGTGTGCATTATCCACACCTCCGCGATATACGAGTACAACTACCACTATGTGAGTCGAACCTAAACTAGTGTCCATCTAATATCCTAAGGAACTAACCTAAGAAACTAGTCAATAAGAAACAAGCATCTACCTAAGGTCTGAACCAATATCTCTAATAGTCGGCGATCCCGCCTCAATAGCGTCACGTACGTAGTACGGCTTCCTCGAATCAAGAGTGCGGATCAATCATCATATCTAAGCCTCGTACGGTAAAATCCATCGTACGGCATCCCAATATCGGGGTACGGGTCAAGTATCTCCTAGGTGTCTCATTATTCGTAATGTGTCATCATCAACACATCTCATGATCAAGGTGCTAAACTATAATCGCATACATAAATCATATATCATTGCCATCATGGAATAATCATTAGTTATCCTCAGAAATATCATGTCACATGTATCATATTGTGATTAAGTCATACCGATATCTTATCGTCATCAAGTCGCAAGCTACAGCCCAGGTACTATTTTAGCGTCCCATGTACCTCAATATCACCACCACCCTTCATAATTTATATATTCATGTTCATTATCTCATTCTCTAATGATCCGCTAACACTTTAATACGACTGTATAGTCAAGAATCACGGCATCAAGCCCAGTTATACTGTTTCATCATACCTCAGATATCATATCACATCAATGAATCCCATATACGTGTTGTATATATATATACACCTATACCTAGTTTTATATATATACACACATATACGTATACTCCATGTCGAGTTTCAGTGTGTGCGTGTGTGTTTCTACCTGAAACCTAAGAACTTTTCCAAGGTACTCATCCCCTGATAAGGTTTTCCTAAATCAGTCTAGTTCAGCCTAGGGTTATTACTAGGGTCCTACGCGTTAAGTATCTAGGGTCACATCTGGTTTCCTACTGACAATAAATACTATTCCTATTCTACGTTGCGGGGGTGCTAAACGCCATCCACCCGACTTCCCCCCGTAGATATGCATCTACTCACCTGGTCCATGTCTGCCGACGACGGTGTCGCCATCCTCCTCTTCATCGCCCGCAGTCCACTTGAAGGGTACCTAAACGCAAACATATAAATAGCATCGTAAACCGAATCACATACAAAAGTCAAACGATACAAGGAACAAGCATAGGTTAAAACCTATGTCCCGTCCATGCAAAAGAACCAAATATCGCTCGATATCGGCGTACAAACTCCGATGGATCGAGATAAACATCAACAGATAACTCCTAGTTTTAAAACACATTACTTATATTGTAAAACATGATCGAATTCATCGAAACACTAAAATCTATCAAATCGTCCGTTTTCGAAAAACCCGAAAATGCCAATTTACCGTTTTTCATCAAAACTTGACATTTAAATGAAACCAAAGGTCATAAAACTCATTAAATAGCATAACTAGACTATACAAACTATTACTATATTTTTATTACACATATTTGTAGTAATTTGAAATTTTTAGTTTGCACCCTTTAACAATTTTCAACATTTTCCAAGCAAAATACCACAATTCCACCTCAAAACATGATTTTGCATAAATTAATGACTTAAACCATAATTTATGATGATAATGATATAATGAAACCATAATTATATTTTTAATCTCATTTATATAGGAATTTCTAAAATCTAGTTTACAAAATTAGCAATTTTTTTATCACAATTTATCAATTATCCATTGAAACTAGCAATCAAACTAAGTTTTTCTTTCCATTAACATGCTAACATTTCCACTAAAACTATAATCCAATGATAACAACCCAAATTAGAATTTTATATTAACCACAAACACATTTTGCAAAAACCTAGTTAACTAAATTCCTAATTTAAAACAATTTTAAATGAAAATTTTACAATCCAACAAACATGCAATATTTTCCAATTCTAAAAGTGTTAAACTAACTATTATAACCCTAAATAATTAACAAAAATCATAACTTGAATTTTACAAACCCTAACTTGAATTTTTTAAAAAAACATAGAATTAATTCATTAAATCTAATTAAGCTTAAATGAACATCTAAAACAATAAATCAAAAGAAAGAAATTATACCTCCCAAAATATGAAATCCAAACAAGAAATGAGCCTCCAAAATGCATGCCTTCCATCTCCAAATTTCATATAAAATGAGCAAGGAATAAAGAGTATGAAATAAATAGGATTTTGTGGAATTTTAATGGAATTTTTGATGTATTTTTAATGAATTTTGAATAAAAATGAGGTGGTAAAAGGGGGGGGGCTGCCATGGGGGGTTTGTGGCCGGCCCTAGAGAGGTGAGGGAGAGAAAGAAGAGAGTGGGAAAAGTGTGTAGAAGTTTCAAGAGAAAGAACAACACTTAAGTCTTTTCATGGTTTATTTAATTATTTATTTATTTATTTACTATAGCAACTCAAGAAAGCTCTAGAAAATAGGAAAAATTTGCAAATAAATTTTGGATGATACACACTAATTTCTAATATGCCATGGTTCATTTTTACAAATTAAAACCATTTAAATTTGTAATTTACACTAATTTAGTGTAAAAATAAAGTTTATGTTAATATTTAAAATAATTAATTTAGGAAAAATATTTATTAAACTAAAAATTTATAAGTGGCTAAATAAACACCATTTACTAGTAATTTCATAATTAAAATAGATATTTTAAAAATTATAATGAAAACAATCACGGTTTGGTTTTACGAAAAATACATTTTACTTTACCGAAAATCCTAAAATTCACTTAAACACTTTTATTTATTTAATTATTTATTTAATCATTTTTAACACGTTACAATCTTCCCCCCTTTTAGAAATTCGGTCCCCGAATTTAAATTAAAACTCCCCCTCCAAATACTAAAACGTTTAGCAAAACATTCAAATTGTCGGGGCTCCGAAATCATCAATACATAACAAAAATCAACTCCGTCAAGCATAACGCAATCATCGGAGTTATGGAGAGAATAAAATATCAAAACTCAATATGAAAACCATCATAATATACATCAATCTATAACTTATATATAGTTCGCATCCTAGTAAAATCGCCGAATCATCATAATAAAGAAGCATACAAAAACCCCTCTTGAAAATCGCCGTGCAATGCGCGTGTCACGGCATAAGTAACGGACGTTTAATTTAAAAAAATAACTATATATATATATCGTTTATTTAACATACACGTCCCGCCTGGTTACTAAATCAATAATAATAATTAGGAAAACATACTGCTCAAACTAAAATCAATCCCAATCACATCAATAAAATGTCATGTGCGTCCGGTGCGCACTGAAATCGAAACCAATTACAGATACCATGAATACCCACAAAACAAAACTAAGTGCAACAGGTGTGCACCAAAAACATCTGTCAAGTGCAACGGGCGTGCACGACACAATATCAGGTGCATCTAATCTGCACAAAACCCCGATTTAGTGCATCTGGTGTGCACAAAATCGCATCAAGTGCGCCAAGTATGCGCAAGAATCCTAATCAGGTGCACATGGTGCACGAAAACATACATTGAATATCAAAATCGAAATCACAGTACAAAAATGCATGAAAACTAAGTCGAAACATATGTAAAATCATGTGTAACCCCTATGCACGAAATCAATCAAAAATCCCAAAATATATATAAAACCAAATCAAGTGTACTGGGTGTGTACTAAACAACATCAATACAACTGATATATGAAACACAAATAGAATGAAGATACACACATGAAATACCAATCGTAGAACAAAATCCTCAGAATACAAAAATCCAATCAATGAAAATATGAAATTCAAATCACTAAATCACAATTGTAAACACTATCGTCAATGTGCGCCTCTTTCCTCGGATGTCGACTGCTTCGAACTCGTTCTTTCATAGGTGTGCTGACTGCGCTACCAACGGCAATACTCATGTCTAGAGTCTCCCACATAGTCGATCCCTTCACTTGATATCCGGACTACATTAAACTTTTCGATCGATCCATCAAAATCCCATAATTCCCCGAGAGCT
This sequence comes from Agapanthus africanus, assembly GCA_030015575.1. NCBI lineage: Eukaryota > Viridiplantae > Streptophyta > Magnoliopsida > Asparagales > Amaryllidaceae > Agapanthus > Agapanthus africanus. Next base: position 446,625,864 of record CM057342.1, on the reverse strand, counting down.
CAACACTCAAGTACAGTTTAAAAATATCCGGTACATACCCCAGCATCGATGATCCAGTTGTAGAAGGGCAAACCCAAGCCTCACTAATGGCACTGCGAAACTGCCGTAAACCCTAAGGTTCAAGGGCGTTCTCGTGGTCATTATGTCGAGTTAGGGTTTCATTCTTCTAGAGGGTCCATCGAAATACCTGCATGTTCTTCCGAATACTTTAAACTTGGGAAAATGGTTTTCTGATAATCGTTCGAACCCTTTAACTTCATCCGGACGGCATGTGAATACCCTTCATCCGCACGCTAAACAATGCTTCAATCCTCAATAATAACCAATACTCTAATGGTTATCGCATTCGAGCCGCAGCTCTCTCTGCCCGTGGTAACAGAAACCACCATCCGACATCGACGAAGACAGATCAAAGGAACGAATGAAATACGGTGCAAACAATGTACATCCTAAGGCTCCTTAAGCAGAGTAGCGTATCGTAAGTATGCCGCGGACCATACCCACGGTACGTTACTCTACCTAAATCGTCTACTCCATCAACCAAGGGTCACCTAGACTTATACAAGGTTAAACCTAGCGCTCTGATACCAACTTTGTCACGACCCGAAAGTACGGAACGTGACCGGCACTTAGATTACGAAGCGTCTAGAGGCGCCACGTAACCTAAGTAAGCCGAAGCCCAGAAATCTAAACCATGAAAAAGAAGAAGAAGCAGTAAAAGAAAACATGAAGGAATAAGTTTAAAACATCAGACAATTTCCCAAAAATTTCGGCAGAGTCTCCTCTATAAAAACTGGCCCCCAAACGGGTACAACAAATATAATATACATAAACAACAATAAAAAGCATCCCCAAACGGGAGCTAACTCAACGCCAACAGGAGTAAACAACCACAACAAGCACAATAATATATAACGCCAAAGAGCGAGGCTCAAAACTCAAAAGAAAACAAAACCACCAGATCAGAATAATACACGCGCGACTCTAAGGTCGAAATAAAAGACTGGTCCAATAAACTTATCAAGTAATACAAATATGGTTGATGGAGCTTACTAGATACAAATGAATGAATAAAAGTACAATGGTGGTTCGGATACAAGTGAACCAACCTACCGTGCAAATCACCCTGAAGAAAAAATGTGCCAACAAGCTGCCACGGAAACCTATACATCGAACCTGTAATAAAATTTGGCACAACGGGGGTGAGTTGCCAACTCGTGAGTAGAAAACATCTACGAAAAGAAATCGAATGCACGACGCTATCCTAGGTCATAATAATACACTACTATATCTCAATCATCTAGTAATAGCAGGGTAATACTACGTGTAAGTGCAAATACTCCGTGTCGTGTCAGTGCCTCATATAGTACTATGTAATATGAATGGATATGCATGCACCATGAATGTAAAATAAACAAATCCTGAAATCCAGGTATATCTGTATAAGAAATCTTTAGCTGTTATCATAGTAAAACGGGTATAGAAACCGGAAATATCAACAATGAAATCCATGGAAATCCGTGTCAAGCATCGACACAAACATGTAAATCTCAAGTCTCATAGTCTCAATATCTCAGGCTCCGTCAGTCCGGATCGGCCCATATCATCAAATCTCACGACAACGGTCGGTATCCTCCGGATATCCGCCGCGCCAGACATCACCGGTAGGTAGCCTTCCCCTGCCAGGCTCATCGTCTACAACTCGATCTTCTTGCCCCGGGGTACCATACCGGACCCACCATGTATCCGAGACGGTTCATCCACTCCTCGAATCGGGTCTCGAAATCCATCAGAAAACATGAAATCTCATGGTGGACGACACATACATCACGAGAAAACCGCATCTTATTTTGAAAAGAGAAGAGGAGAGAGAGAGAAGTTTTTATATATTTTTGCGGGTTTCCCCAGAAATCCAGAAATCTCATAGAAATCCAAATCTCAAAATCATGAGTAAGTATATGATAAGTGTCGGCATATGCCCATAATACTGCGCGATAACATGAAAATATGAATGCATGAATGTCTAAGTAATAACTATCATGTCTTATACTAACATAAGAGAGAAATCACAATATTTTGTCGGTTTAGTGGTTAACTGATTCTATCAATAAAAGATAATATGATCTAAAGTGTACGTGACATAGCAATTACCGATGATGATGTGTGTGAGCCGGCAAATAAGTGTGCGTGGAATATGCGCATCATCGGTAATGGTGCTGGTGTCCTAACAGGTAAGGTTTATACTGATTAGCAACATATGTAAGAACATGCACCATGATGATTACAGTATGAATGTAATACAGGTGTGCATTATCCACACCTCCGCGATATACGAGTACAACTACCACTATGTGAGTCGAACCTAAACTAGTGTCCATCTAATATCCTAAGGAACTAACCTAAGAAACTAGTCAATAAGAAACAAGCATCTACCTAAGGTCTGAACCAATATCTCTAATAGTCGGCGATCCCGCCTCAATAGCGTCACGTACGTAGTACGGCTTCCTCGAATCAAGAGTGCGGATCAATCATCATATCTAAGCCTCGTACGGTAAAATCCATCGTACGGCATCCCAATATCGGGGTACGGGTCAAGTATCTCCTAGGTGTCTCATTATTCGTAATGTGTCATCATCAACACATCTCATGATCAAGGTGCTAAACTATAATCGCATACATAAATCATATATCATTGCCATCATGGAATAATCATTAGTTATCCTCAGAAATATCATGTCACATGTATCATATTGTGATTAAGTCATACCGATATCTTATCGTCATCAAGTCGCAAGCTACAGCCCAGGTACTATTTTAGCGTCCCATGTACCTCAATATCACCACCACCCTTCATAATTTATATATTCATGTTCATTATCTCATTCTCTAATGATCCGCTAACACTTTAATACGACTGTATAGTCAAGAATCACGGCATCAAGCCCAATTATACTGTTTCATCATACCTCAGATATCATATCACATCAATGAATCCCATATACGTGTTGTATATATATATACACCTATACCTAGTTTTATATATATACACACATATACGTATACTCCATGTCGAGTTTCAGTGTGTGCGTGTGTGTTTCTACCTGAAACCTAAGAACTTTTCCAAGGTACTCATCCCCTGATAAGGTTTTCCTAAATCAGTCTAGTTCAGCCTAGGGTTATTACTAGGGTCCTACGCGTTAAGTATCTAGGGTCACATCTGGTTTCCTACTGACAATAAATACTATTCCTATTCTACGTTGCGGGGGTGCTAAACGCCATCCACCCGACTTCCCCCCGTAGATATGCATCTACTCACCTGGTCCATGTCTACCGACGACGGTGTCGCCATCCTCCTCTTCATCGCCCGCAGTCCACTTGAAGGGTACCTAAACGCAAACATATAAATAGCATCGTAAACCGAATCACATACAAAAGTCAAACGATACAAGGAACAAGCATAGGTTAAAACCTATGTCCCGTCCACGCAAAAGAACCAAATATCGCTCGATATCGGCGTACAAAATCCGATGGATCGAGATAAACATCAACAGATAACTCCTAGTTTTAAAACACATTACTTATATTGTAAAACATGATCGAATTCATCGAAACACTAAAATCGATCAAATCGTCCGTTTTCGAAAAACCCGAAAATGCCAATTTACCGTTTTTCATCAAAACTTGACATTTAAATGAAACCAAAGGTCATAAAACTCATTAAATAGCATAACTAGACTATACAAACTATTAATATATTTTTATTACACATATTTGTAGTAATTTGAAATTTCTAGTTTGAACCCTTTAACAATTTTCAACATTTTCCAAGCAAAATACCACAATTCCACCTCAAAACATGATTTTGCATAAATTAATGACTTAAACCACAATTTATGATGATAATGATATAATGAAACCATAATTATATTTTTAATCTCATTTATATAGGAATTTCTAAAATCTAGTTTACAAAATTAGCAATTTTTTTATCACAATTTATCAATTATCCATTGAAACTAGCAATCAAACTAAGTTTTTCTTTCCATTAACATGCTAACATTTCCACTAAAACTATAATCCAATGATAACAACCCAAATTAGAATTTTATATTAACCACAAACACATTTTGCAAAAACCTAGTTAACTAAATTCCTAATTTAAAACAATTTTAAATGAAAATTTTACAATTCAACAAACATGCAATATTTTCCAATTCTAAAAGTGTTAAACTAACTATTATAACCCTAAATAATTAACAAAAATCATAACTTGAATTTTACAAACCCTAACTTGAAT